>OX387283.1:10020000-15731000 GCA_947562105.1 Shargacucullia verbasci | reverse complement strand
GTCGAATGTCAAGTCAAGTCGAGTCGAATGTCAAATCGAATGCCAAGTCGAACGTCAAGTCGAATGTCAAGTCGAATGTCAAGTCGAATGTCAAGTCAAGTCGAAAGTCAAGTCGAAAGTCAAGTCGAAAGTCAAGTCGCAAGTCAAGTCGAGTCGAAAGTCAAGTCGAAAGTCAAGTCAAGTCGAATGTCAAGTCGAAAGTCAAGTCAAGTCAAATAGAAAGTCAAGTCAAGTCGAAAGTCAAGTCAAGTCGAAAGTCAAGTCGAGTCGAAAGTCAAGTCGAAAGTCAAGTCAAGTCCAAAGTCAAGTCAAGTCGAAAGTCGACTGTCGAATGTCAAATCGAATGTCAAATCGAATGTCAAGTCGAATGTCAAGTCGAATGTCAAGTCGAATGTCAAGTCGAATGTCAAGTCGAAAGTCAAATCTAAAGTCAAGTCGAAAGTCAAGTCAAGTCGAAAGTCAAGTCGAAAGTCGACTGTCGAATGTCAAATCGAATGTCAAGTCGAAAGTCAAGTCGAAAGTCAAGTCGCAAGACAAGTCGAGTCGAAAGTCAAGTCAAGTCGAAAGTCAAGTCAAGTCGAATGTCAAGTCAAGTCGAATGTCAAGTCGAAAGTCAAGTCAAGTCGAATAGAAAGTCAAGTCAAGTCGAAAGTCAAGTCGACTCGAAAGTCAAGTCGAAAGTCAAGTCAAGTCCAAAGTCAAGTCGAAAGTCAAGTCGAAAGTCGACTGTCGAATGTCAAGTCGAAAGTCAAGTCGCAAGTCAAGTCGAGTCGAAAGTCAAGTCGAAAGTCAAGTCAAGTCGAATGTCAAGTCAAATGTCAAGTCGAAAGTCAAGTCGAGTCAAAAGTCAAGTCAAGTCCAAAGTCAAGTCAAGTCGAAAGTCAAGTCGAAAGTCGACTGTCGAATGTCAAATCGAATGTCAAGTCGAAAGTCAAGTCCCGTATACCCGCTTAACGCTCTCGAAGTAACACGTTTTAGTTCTGTGCGCTAAATTTATTCGAAATTTCCTGCTAAAAGTTGTTTATTTTGTGTATCAAAGTATACTGACGTAAAGGTCTTGAGACGTGTCATGTGATTGTGCTGTTTCATACCTGGACACCTGAAGAGCCGTGAGTTATCAACAGAAATCACAAAGAAAACATCCCATAACATTATTTACTACAGACCTTTGACCACTTGACCACGACCTAGGGCAACCCGCAACTCGCCCGCTTCTACGCACACTTATACAATACCAACCAAGTAGCTAATTAGTCGTGTGATACACTTATTGTTCACATAAATAAGCTTTGTACAACGCAACTACTGTCACAAGTTTTGTTATCAACCAGAACAATGTTTACCTGTGCCAGCTGCAATGACTCGTTCTCAGATGGAGCTAAATGCAGTGTCTGCAAGCGCCAGTTTGATTTCCCATGTTCCGGAATAACAGAAAATGGATATCGAAAACTAGGTGATCGGAAGTCTACTTGGCGTTGCCCGCAATGCAAGAATACTGCGGCGTCTCCTAAACCACCACAGACGAATAAACCTGTTTTAGATCAATTATCACTGGAGAATGTTCAAGATGCACTACGTACCATTAAGGAGCAACTGGCGCCCCTATCATCTCTGGTTGAAGATGTGAAAACTATCAAAATGGAATTATCCAATCTACAGTCTTCGTTCGCCTTGGCAAACGATACTATAACTAAATTCTCGGAGACTGTGAACGGCTTGCAAGACTGAGTTAAGTCAGTTGAAAACACCACAAGTATCATCCCCACCTTGCAGTCGGAGATAGGTAGGATAACTGAAAACTTTCGGGAGGATGAACAGCGAGCTCGCACCAACAATGTGGAAATAAAGGGAAAACCCATAAAACACAAGGAAAACCTGTTTGATATTGTTATTCGTATTGGAGCAGTAGTTAACTTTGGAATAAAAAAGGAAGACATCAATTTTATAACAAGAGTTGCATCTCGTCAACCTAACTCTGGCAAATCCATCATAGTGTCTTTTATCCACCGATACACTAAAGAGGACTTTATTGCTGCCGCACGAAACTTTAAAACTATTACCCTGCATTTACTTGGATTCCCAACAGATGGCTCCGTTTACGTGAATGATCATTTGACACTGTACTATAAGAATTTACTTACCAAAGCTAAATCGTTGGCAAAAGATAATAATTTCCAGTTTTTATGGGTAAAGCATGGCAAAATACTGGCAAAAAAGACGACAACATCGAAAACATTCGCCGTGCAATCAGAAAAAGACCTCTTAAAATTATGTTAAGTCTAAATTGTAACCTTCTTGTTTTTCATTTTTTAATATTAAGCAGAGATTGTCTAGTTTTAAAACTTCACGGATTGAGAAGTCATCCTCTTTTCGAGCTATACATTACTTGTGACGATTGGAAGTGTCTACTCCGTGCGAACATCTATCGTGCGTTACCTTGTTTTAATTACACATTTGTAATTTATCGTTTACACATACTATTAAATAATGTTATAAAAATATTTGGTGTCTACGATCTATTAGGTAGATTAATGTTAGTATTCGTCTTCTTGAATATAGGCCTTATATACCTATTATTAAGATACGATTTTTATTCATACACATTGTTTTACAGACATTCACAGATATTCCTTAATCCTCTAAATGAGTTTTTGTTATTTTTATCTTTCAATAGTGGCTATATTTATATACTGATTTATTCCGAGTGCTATGATATTTTAATACTGTCTTACATTATTGTTTGTACTTCAGGTAACTGTAATGAGGTTTTTTACACTCGCATTATAAACATAAACTCCTTAACCAATGACGCTCAGAGCGTATTATCAGAATGCTAGAGGACTTCGAAGCAAGACACATATTTTTAAAAGGAACGTCTGTTCTCACTGTTTTGACCTTATACTGATATCGGAAACTTGGTTACTCGACGGTATTAACAACCGGGAATTATTTGATGATAGGTATTTTGTTTGGAGGCGTGATAGGGATTACGATTCCACGGGTCAGACACGAGGAGGTGGCGTACTTATTGCAGTTAACAATAATCTCCCCGTTTCCGCCAGACCGGAATGGAACTCTTCAGCAGAAGATCTTTGGATTACTATCACCATAAAGGGCCAAAGACCACGTAAACCACACAAGATTCATATATGTGTATTATATTTGATTTCACAAAATCGAGGCAATACTTTCTTACAACAACTCACTAATTTTTCTAACAAATTAAATGATATTTATATGAACAATCCAAATGATAAATTCATAATAGTGGGTGATTTTAATTTAAGTAATATAGTTTGGACTTCTGATTCATCCCTTTTGGTGCCTACATTTATCCAAGGGGAGGTGCAGCAATTATTCTTTGACATTATTACTCAATGTAATTTACAACAATACAATCACGTTTTAAATATAAACGATAGATTGCTGGACCTTATTTTTTCGAACCAAAGTGTCGAAGTTTCTCACAGTGCTGATCCATTGATTCCCGAGGATGCTCACCACAAAGCCTTGGAGATTAATATTCGGTCATGTATTTACACACACTTAGAAGTCAATAAAAGACGAAAGTATTGCTTTGCTCGTGGAGATTATAGTGCAATGTGCAGTGATCTTAATAATATAGCTTGGGCAGATAAAATTCAAAATTGTCCACTAGAGATTGCCGTCGATATATTTTATGGTATTTTGTATGATTTGAGAGACAAATATGTGCCTTCAAAAATAGTATCCACAAAAAATAAATCTCCTCCATGGTATAGCCCATCACTTAAAAAAGTTCTCAAAGAAAAACGAAACTTTTTTGATAAGTACAAGACATACGGTAATCTCGAGGACTATCGTACTTACTCCTTGTTAAGATCTAGGGCTAAAAAATTGGACAAGGAATGCTATTGCAACTATATTAGCAATATAGAAAAAAGCATTTCCGATAGTAATCCAAGAGCATTTTGGTCTTTTATTAAAGCAACCCGTAGTGATGACACCGCATTTCCATCAATTATGCATTATGAAAATGATATCGCAGATAGCGGTCAAGCAGTTTGTAACTTATTTGTTAAATACTTTCAGTCCACTTATTTATCACCTGACTCGGTCGTGAGTGATATGACTTGCCCTGATTCTCCTTATTCAGTAAATACAATCTCTAGTATTGATATTGTTGCAGACGAAATCTTAAAGTTACTAAAGTCTTTGGACGTTGGCAAGGGTGCAGGTCCAGACGGACTTCCACCAATACTAATAGTTAAGTGTTCTCATAGCCTTGTAGTGCCTCTTTCAATACTCTTCAAACGCTCCTTTACGGAAGGACTAGTCCCCAATACTTGGAAATCCGCTTTTGTAACACCAATATACAAAAAAGGCGACCGAAATGATGTTACAAACTACAGACCCATCTCTAAATTATGCATATTTGCTAAAATATTTGAAAAATTAGTTCATAAACAACTTTACTCAGTGATTTCGCATTCATTTTTGGACGAACAACATGGATTTCTTAGGAAACGTTCTACAGTCAGCAATCTTATCTTGTCGAATGACAAAATTTCTTCAGGTATGGATGCGGGTGGGCAGGTTGACGTAGTATTTACAGATTACAGCAAGGCGTTTGATAGAATTCATCACGGGATACTAATTGCCAAATTGCAGCGGGCAGGGGTATTTGGTAACTTACTTAAGTGGTTTAAGTCTTACCTAAGCAATCGCACTCAGGCTGTTGCTATTAACGGATTTCAGTCTGACTGGGTTTCCATTTCATCTGGGGTACCACAGGGCTCCCTGACCGGTCCTCTTTTGTTTATAATTTTTATAAATGATATCAAAACATGTTTCTTGCATTCTAATTTCCTATTATATGCTGACGATATGAAAGTTTTAAAACAAATTAATAATGTTAATGACTGTCACTTGCTACAAGAGGACCTCTCTCGGTTAGAACAGTATTGTGCTATCAACAAACTAGATCTCAATGTCTCGAAGTGTTTTTCTATATCTTTTACTCGAAGTCGTAACCCAATTTATTTTAATTATACTCTTAAATTTAACAGAATATCCAGGGTTCAACATATTAGGGATCTTGGAGTAATACTTGATTCTAAATTACTATTTGATAATCACATAGAATATATTGTAAAAAAGGCTTCTAGAGCTCTAGGATTCGTTATTCGCTGTGGCTCAAATTTCAAAAATATAAAAACCTTAAAAATCTTGTACTGTTCATTTGTAAGAAGCATTCTCGAATATGCTTGTCAAGTTTGGAATCCTCAGTATAATATTTATATAACAAAAATTGGATCTGTACAGAAAAGATTTTTAAGATATTTAGAATTTAAAACTAAAATTTATGACGAAAACTATCTTGATCGCTGTAGGAGACATCATATACTGCCACTTTATATTCGCAGATCGACAGCTGACGTTACTTTCCTTTTCGACATAGTTAATGGTAACATTGATTCTCCAGAACTTTTAAGCAACATTAAATTATGTGTCCCTAGCAGACTGCTTAGAAATCCTTCTTGCTTGGCCGCTACAACTGTTGACACAAAATGCCGATCGAATGCATATTTCCCACGTACAATTAAAAAGTTTAACGAACACGTTCAAGACTTTCGCATGGATCTTTTCCAGACCAAGACACAATATTTCCGTCGTCTCATTAATAATCTCTTCTTTACTTCTCAATCTGTGGAATAAAAAAAAAAAAAAAAAAAAAAAAAAAAAATCCTCGCAGTTATTAAACGATATTGCTTCTAGATGGTTACTGTTAAGTTATTTGTGGAAACTATAGGCTTATGATATATTCATTGTAACTAATTAATGATAAGTTAAAGCTGTTTGTTTCCCAAATCTAAATAAATAAATAAATAAGAAAGTCAAGTCGCAAATCAAGTCGAGTCGAAAGTCAAGTCGAGTCGAAAATCAAGTCGAAAGTCGAGTAGAAAGTCAAGTCAAGTCGAAAGTCAAGTCGAAAGTCAAGTCGAATAGAAAGTCAAGTCGAGTCGAAAGTAAAGTCAAGTCGAGTCGAATGTCAAGTCGAGTCGAATGTCAAGTCGAATGTCAAGTCAAGTCGAATGTCAATTCAAGTCGAATGTCAAGTCAAGTCGAGTCGAAAGTCAAGTCAAGTCGAGTCGAATGTCAAGTCAAGTCGAGTCGAAAGTCAAGTCAAGTCGAAAGTCAAGTCAAGTCGAATGTCAAGTCAAGTCGAATGTCAAGTCGAAAGTCAAGTCAAGTCGAATAGAAAGTCAAGTCAAGTCGAAAGTCAAGTCAAGTCGAAAGTCAAGTCGAGTCAAAAGTCAAGTCAAGTCCAAAGTCAAGTCCAAAGTCAAGTCAAGTCGAAAGTCAAGTCGAAAGTCGACTGTCGAATGTCAAATCGAATGTCAAGTCAAAAGTCAAGTCGAAAGTCAAGTCGCAAATCAAGTCGAGTCGAAAGTCAAGTCGAAAGTCGAGTAGAAAGTCAAGTCGAGTCGAAAGTCAAGTCGAAAGTCAAGTCGAATAGAAAGTCAAGTCGAGTCGAAAGTAAAGTCAAGTCGAGTCGAATGTCAAGTCGAGTCGAATGTCAAGTCAAGTCGAATGTCAATTCAAGTCGAATGTCAAGTCAAGTCGAGTCGAAAGTCAAGTCAAGTCGAGTCGAATGTCAAGTCAAGTCGAGTCGAATGTCAAATCGAATGCCAAGTCGAACGTCAAGTCGAATGTCAAGTCGAATGTCAAGTCGAATGTCAAGTCGAATGTCAAGTCGAATGTCAAGTCAAGTCGAAAGTCAAGTCAAGTCGAAAGTCAAGTCGCAAGTCAAATCGAGTCGAAAGTCAAGTCAAGTCGAATGTCAAGTCAAGTCGAATGTCAAGTCGAAAGTCAAGTCAAGTCAAATAGAAAGTCAAGTCAAGTCGAAAGTCAAGTCAAGTCGAAAGTCAAGTCGAGTCGAAAGTCAAGTCGAAAGTCAAGTCAAGTCGAAAGTCAAGTCGCAAGTCAAGTCGAGTCGAAAGTCAAGTCAAGTCGAAAGTCAAGTCAAGTCGAATGTCAAGTCAAGTCGAATGTCAAGTCGAAAGTCAAGTCAAGTCGAATAGAAAGTCAAGTCAAGTCGAAAGTCAAGTCAAGTCGAAAGTCAAGTTGAGTCAAAAGTCAAGTCAAGTCCAAAGTCAAGTCAAGTCGAAAGTCAAGTCGAAAGTCAAGTCGAAAGTCGACTGTCGAATGTCAAATCGAATGTCAAGTCAAAAGTCAAGTCGAAAGTCAAGTCGCAAATCAAGTCGAGTCGAAAGTCAAGTCGAAAGTCGAGTAGAAAGTCAAGTCGAGTCGAAAGTCAAGTCGAAAGTCAAGTCGAATAGAAAGTCAAGTCGAGTCGAAAGTAAAGTCAAGTCGAGTCGAATGTCAAGTCGAGTCGAATGTCAAGTCGAATGTCAAGTCAAGTCGAATGTCAATTCAAGTCGAATGTCAAGTCAAGTCGAGTCGAAAGTCGAGTCGAAAGTCAAGTCAAGTCGAAAGTCAAGTCAAGTCGAATGTCAAGTCAAGTCGAATGTCAAGTCGAAAGTCAAGTCAAGTCGAATAGAAAGTCAAGTCAAGTCGAAAGTCAAGTCAAGTCGAAAGTCAAGTCGAGTCAAAAGTCAAGTCAAGTCCAAAGTCAAGTCCAAAGTCAAGTCAAGTCGAAAGTCAAGTCGAAAGTCGACTGTCGAATGTCAAATCGAATGTCAAGTCAAAAGTCAAGTCGAAAGTCAAGTCGCAAATCAAGTCGAGTCGAAAGTCAAGTCGAAAGTCGAGTAGAAAGTCAAGTCGAGTCGAAAGTCAAGTCAAGTCCAAAGTCAAGTCGAAAGTCGACTGTCGAATGTCAAATCGAATGTCAAGTCGAAAGTCAAGTCGCAAGTCAAGTCGAGTCGAAAGTCAAGTCGAAAGTCAAGTCGAAAGTCAAGTCGAAAGTCAAGTCAAGTCGAATGTCAAGTCAAGTCGAATGTCAAGTCGAAAGTCAAGTCAAGTCGAATAGAAAGTCAAGTCAAGTCGAAAGTCAAGTCAAGTCGAAAGTCAAGTCGAGTCAAAAGTCAAGTCAAGTCCAAAGTCAAGTCAAGTCCAAAGTCAAGTCAAGTCCAAAGTCAAGTCGAAAGTCGACTGTCGAATGTCAAATCGAATGTCAAGTCGAAAGTCAAGTCGCAAGTCAAGTCGAGTCGAAAGTCAAGTCGAAAGTCAAGTCAAGTCGAATAGAAAGTCAAGTCTAGTCGAAAATCAAGTCAAGTCGAAAGTCAAGTCGAGTCGAAAGTCAAGTCAAGTCCAAAGTCAAGTCAAGTCCAAAGTCAAGTCAAGTCCAAAGTCAAGTCAAGTCCAAAGTCAAGTCGAAAGTCGACTGTCGAATGTCAAATCGAATGTCAAGTCGAAAGTCAAGTCGAAAGTCAAGTCGCAAATCAAGTCGAGTCGAAAGTCAAGTCGAGTCGAAAGTCAAGTCGAAAGTCGACTGTCGAATGTCAAATCGAATGTCAAGTCGAAAGTCAAGTCGCAAGTCAAGTCGAGTCGAAAGTCAAGTCGAAAGTCAAGTCAAGTCGAATGTCAAGTCAAGTCGAATGTCAAGTCGAAAGTCAAGTCAAGTCGAATAGAAAGTCAAGTCTAGTCGAAAGTCAAGTCAAGTCGAAAGTCAAGTCGAGTCGAAAGTCAAGTCCAAAGTCAAGTCAAGTCCAAAGTCAAGTCAAGTCCAAAGTCAAGTCGAAAGTCGACTGTCGAATGTCAAATCGAATGTCAAGTCGAAAGTCAAGTCGAAAGTCAAGTCGCAAATCAAGTCGAGTCGAAAGTCAAGTCGAGTCGAAAGTCAAGTCGAAAGTCGAGTAGAAAGTCAAGTCGAGTCGAAAGTCAAGTCGAAAGTCAAGTCGATTAGAAAGTCAAGTCGAGTCGAAAGTAAAGTCAAGTCGAGTCGAAAGTAAAGTCAAGTCGAGTCGAATGTCAATTCAAGTCGAATATCAAGTCAAGTCGAGTCGAAAGTCAAGTCAAGTCAAGTCGAATGTCAAGTCAAGTCGAGTCGAATGTCAAGTCAAGTCGAATGTCAAGTCGAATGTCAAGTCGAAAGTCAAGTCAAGTCGAATGTCAAGTCAAGTCGAGACGAAAGTCAAGTTGGAAGTCAAGTCGAATGTCAAATAGAATGTCAAGTCGAATGTCAAGTCGAGTCGAAAGTCAAGTCGAAAGTCAAGTCAAGTCCAAAGTCAAGTCAAGTCGAAAGTCGACTGTCGAATGTCAAATCGAATGTCAAGTCGAATGTCAAGTCGAATGTCAAGTCGAATGTCAAGTCGAATGTCAAGTCGAATGTCAAGTCGAATGTCAAGTCGAAAGTCAAGTCAAGTCGAAAGTCAAGTCGAAAGTCGACTGTCGAATGTCAAATCGAATGTCAAGTCAAAAGTCAAGTCGAAAGTCAAGTCGCAAGACAAGTCGAGTCGAAAGTCAAGTCAAGTCGAAAGTCAAGTCAAGTCGAATGTCAAGTCAAGTCGAATGTCAAGTCGAAAGTCAAGTCAAGTCGAATAGAAAGTCAAGTCAAGTCGAAAGTCAAGTCGACTCGAAAGTCAAGTCGAAAGTCAAGTCAAGTCCAAAGTCAAGTCGAAAGTCGACTGTCGAATGTCAAGTCGAAAGTCAAGTCGCAAGTCAAGTCGAGTCGAAAGTCAAGTCGAAAGTCAAGTCAAGTCGAATGTCAAGTCGAATGTCAAGTCAAATGTCAAGTCGAAAGTCAAGTCAAGTCGAATAGAAAGTCAAGTCGAAAGTCAAGTCAAGTCGAAAGTCAAGTCGAGTCAAAAGTCAAGTCAAGTCCAAAGTCAAGTCAAGTCGAAAGTCAAGTCGAAAGTCGACTGTCGAATGTCAAATCGAATGTCAAGTCGAAAGTCAAGTCGAAAGTCAAGTCGCAAATCAAGTCGAGTCGAAAGTCAAGTCGAGTCGAAAGTCAAGTCGAAAGTCGAGTAGAAAGTCAAGTCAAGTCGAAAGTCAAGTCGAAAGTCAAGTCGAATAGAAAGTCAAGTCGAGTCGAAAGTAAAGTCAAGTCGAGTCGAATGTCAAGTCGAGTCGAATGTCAAGTCGAATGTCAAGTCAAGTCGAATGTCAATTCAAGTCGAATGTCAAGTCAAGTCGAGTCGAAAGTCAAGTCAAGTCAAGTCGAATGTCAAGTCAAGTCGAGTCGAAAGTCAAGTCAAGTCGAAAGTCAAGTCAAGTCGAATGTCAAGTCAAGTCGAATGTCAAGTCGAAAGTCAAGTCAAGTCGAATAGAAAGTCAAGTCAAGTCGAAAGTCAAGTCAAGTCGAAAGTCAAGTCGAGTCAAAAGTCAAGTCAAGTCCAAAGTCAAGTCAAGTCGAAAGTCAAGTCGAGTCGAAAGTCAAGTCGAAAGTCGAGTAGAAAGTCAAGTCAAGTCGAAAGTCAAGTCGAAAGTCAAGTCGAATAGAAAGTCAAGTCGAGTCGAAAGTAAAGTCAAGTCGAGTCGAATGTCAAGTCGAGTCGAATGTCAAGTCGAATGTCAAGTCAAGTCGAATGTCAATTCAAGTCGAATGTCAAGTCAAGTCGAGTCGAAAGTCAAGTCAAGTCAAGTCGAATGTCAAGTCAAGTCGAGTCGAAAGTCAAGTCAAGTCGAAAGTCAAGTCAAGTCGAATGTCAAGTCAAGTCGAATGTCAAGTCGAATAGAAAGTCAAGTCAAGTCGAAAGTCAAGTCAAGTCGAAAGTCAAGTCGAGTCAAAAGTCAAGTCAAGTCCAAAGTCAAGTCCAAAGTCAAGTCCAAAGTCAAGTCAAGTCGAAAGTCAAGTCGAAAGTCGACTGTCGAATGTCAAATCGAATGTCAAGTCAAAAGTCAAGTCGAAAGTCAAGTCGCAAATCAAGTCGAGTCGAAAGTCAAGTCGAAAGTCGAGTAGAAAGTCAAGTCGAGTCGAAAGTCAAGTCGAAAGTCAAGTCGAATAGAAAGTCAAGTCGAGTCGAAAGTAAAGTCAAGTCGAGTCGAATGTCAAGTCGAGTCGAATGTCAAGTCGAATGTCAAGTCAAGTCGAATGTCAATTCAAGTCGAATGTCAAGTCAAGTCGAGTCGAAAGTCAAGTCGAGTCGAATGTCAAGTCAAGTCGAGTCGAATGTCAAATCAAATGCCAAGTCGAACGTCAAGTCGAATGTCAAGTCGAATGTCAAGTCGAATGTCAAGTCAAGTCGAAAGTCAAGTCAAGTCGAAAGTCAAGTCAAGTCGAAAGTCAAGTCAAGTCGAGTCGAAAGTCAAGTCCAAAGTCAAGTCGAAAGTCGACTGTCGAATGTCAAATCGAATGTCAAGTCGAAAGTCAAGTCTAAAGTCAAGTCGAAAGTCAAGTCGAGTCGAAAGTCAAGTCAAGTCGAATGTCAAGTCGAAAGTCAAGTCAAGTCGAATAGAAAGTCAAGTCGAAAGTCAAGTCAAGTCGAAAGTCAAGTCGAGTCGAAAGTCAAGTCCAAAGTCAAGTCAAGTCGAAAGTCAAGTCGAAAGTCGACTGTCGAATGTCAAATCGAATGTCAAGTCGAAAGTCAAGTCGAAAGTCAAGTCGCAAATCAAGTCGAGTCGAAAGTCAAGTCGAATGTCAAGTCGAATGTCAAGTCGAAAGTCAAATCGAAAGTCAAGTCGAAAGTTAAGTCAAGTCGAATGTCAAGTCGAAAGTCAAGTCGAATAGAAAGTCAAGACAAGTCGAAAGTCAAGTCGAGTCGAAAGTCAAGTCGAAAGTCAAGTCCAAAGTCAAGTCAAGTCGAAAGTCGACTGTCAAATCGAATGTCAAGTCGAAAGTCAAGTCGCAAATCAAGTCGAGTCGAAAGTCAAGTCAAGTCGAGTCGAAAGTCAAGTCGAGTCGAAAGTCAAGTCGAGTCGAAAGTCAAGTCGAAAGTCGAGTAGAAAGTCAAGTCGAGTCGAAAGTCAAGTCGAGTCGAAAGTCAAGTCGAAAGTCAAGTCGAATAGAAAGTCAAGTCAAGTCGAGTCGAAAGTCAAGTCAAGTCGAGTCGAAAGTCAAGTCAAGTCGAGTCGAATGTCAAGTCGAATGTCAATTCGAATGTCAAGTCGAATGCCAAGTCGAATGTCAAGTCGAATGCCAAGTCGAATGTCAAGTCGAATGTCAAGTCAAGTCGAGTCGAAAGTCAAGTTGGAAGTCAAGTCGAAAGTCAAGTCGAAATTCAAGTCGAATGTCAAGTCGAATGTCAAATCGAATGTCAAGTCGAATGTCAAGTCAAGTCGAAAGTCAAGTCAAGTCGAGTCGAATGTCAAATCGAATGCCAAGTCGAATGTCAAGTCAAGTCGAATGTCAAGTCAAGTCGAGACGAAAGTCGAGTCGAAAGTCAAGTTGGAAGTCAAGTCAAGTCGAATGTCAAATAGAATGTCAAGTCGAATGTCAAGTCGAATGTCAAGTCGAATGTCAAGTCGAATGTCAAGTCGAAAGTCAAGTCAAGTCGAATGTCAAGTCGAAAGTCAAGTCAAGTCGAATGTCAAGTCGAATGTCAAGTCGAATGTCAAGTCGAAAGTCAAGTCAAGTCGAATGTCAAGTCGAATGTCAAGTCGAAAGTCAAGTCAAGTCTAAAGTCAAGTCAAGTCTAAAGTCAAGTCGAAAGTCAAGTCGAGTCGAAAGTCAAGTCGAAAGTCAAGTCGAATGTCAAGTCGAATGTCAAATCGAATGTCAAGTCGAAAGTCAAGTCGAAAGTCAAGTCGAAAGTCAAGTCGAAAGTCAAGTCGAAAGTCAAGTCAAGTCGAAAGTCAAGTCGAGTCGAAAGTCAAGTCGAGTCGAGTCGAAAGTCAAGTCGAAAGTCAAGTCAAGTCGAGTCGAAAGTCAAGTTAAGTCCAAAGTCAAGTCAGGTCGAAAGTCAAGTCGAAAGTCGACTGTCGAATGTCAAATCGAATGTCAAGTCGAAAGTCAAGTCGAAAGTCAAGTCGCAAGTCAAGTCGAGTCGAAAGTCAAGTCGAGTCGAAAGTCAAGTCGAAAGTCGAGTAGAAAGTCAAGTCGAATAGAAAGTCAAGTCAAGTCAAGTCGAAAGTCAAGTCAAGTCGAATGTCAAGTCAAGTCGAGACGAAAGTCAAGTCGAGTCGAAAGTCAAGTTGGAAGTCAAGTCAAGTCGAATGTCAAATAGAATGTCAAGTCGAATGTCAAGTCTCAAGCTCTGACACCCCCAAAACTACCACAAGTCTACTCTGACACCCCCACTACAAACATCAGACTGCTCTGACACCCCCACCACAACCACTAGTCTGCTCTGACACCCCCCCCCTCACAAACATCTGACTCCTCTGACACTCCCACCACAACCAACAGTCTGCTCTGACACCCCCACCACAAACTTCCGACTGCTCTGACACCCCCACCACAAACATCAGACTGCTCTGACACCCACACCACAATCATTAGACTGCTCTGACACCCCCAAAACTACCACCAGTCTGCTCTGACACCCCCACCACAAACATCTGACTGCTCTGACACCCCCCCCCCCCCCTCACAAACATCTGACTGCTCTGACACTCCCACCACAACCAATAGTCTGCTCTGACACCCACACCACAAACATCAGACTGCTCTGACACCCACACCACAATCATTAGACTGCTCTGACACCCCCAAAACTACCACAAGTCTACTCTGACACCCTCACCACAAACATCTGACTGCTCTGACACCCCCACCACAACCACTAGTCTGCTCTGACACCACCACTACAACCACCAGTTTGAACCTGACACTCCCACCACAACCACCAGTCTGCTCTGACACCCCAAACACAAACAACTGACTGCTCTGACACCTCCACCACAACTAGGGATGTTACGGAGGTGGATTTATCGGAGGCGGAATCGGAGTCGGAGGTTCTCGTAGTGACCTCCGCGGAGTCGGAGGTGAATCGGAGTCGGAGTCGGAGCAAAGCTACGAATATAAAATGTAAATAAATAAGAAAGAAGAAACTTGTCGCAACTCGTTCACTCTTCATTCATCAGTTGCAAAGAACACATGTACTCCGTCAGTTGTCATTGTCATGTAGAAAGCGCTCGGTAGCGCTGCAGCGATAGCAAGTCATAACTTGTAACTCCGATATATACCTCCGTTTTTATATATCGGAACCGGAGCCGGATTCGGAGGTGTAATTTTAATCGGAGGTTCCGACATATCGGATTCGGAGTCGAAGCTCCGTAACATCCCTAACCACAACCACCAGTCTGCTCTGACACCACCACTACAACCACCAGTTTGAACCTGACACTCCCACCACAACCACCAGTCTACAGACTGGTCTGACACCCACACCACAACCACCAGTCTGCTCTGACACCACCACTACAACTCCCAGTTTGAACCTGACACTCCCACCAAAACCACCAGTCTGCTCTGACACCCCCCCCTCACAAACATCTGACTACTCTGACACTCCCACCACAACCAACAGTCTGCTCTGACACCCCCACCACAACCTTCCGACTGCTCTGACACCCCCACCACAAACATCAGACTGCTCTGACACCCACACCACAATCATTAGACTGCTCTGACACCCCCAAAACTACCACCAGTCTGCTCTGACACCCCCACCACAAACATCTGACTGCTCTGACACCCCCCCTCACAAACATCTGACTGCTTTGACACCCCCACCGCAAACATCAGACTGCTCTGACTCTGACTCTGTCTCTGTCGTAGAACGATATGCTTTGTGTATGTTTGTACTAACATTTTGTTGTATCATCATATGTGTGTGGTAATCGAACTTGCGACGTAGCGCAGATAGCCAATCGCTTAGCCACTGAGGCAATTGTGCCTTTGAATCAAATTATTAAACTTTTGAATTCCTGAGGCCCAAGTTCATCGACAATAATAACAGACGGTAACGACACAAACTAGCCGTTTACCTATTTGTGTCTAACTTTTATATGGGTTCCAGCAGTTTTGACGTTGTAGCGACTACTGCTCGCAACATGGCAAAAAGTAAAGCGCCATCTATCGGAGTGAAGCGACAACAGAAATTCCTCAATCACACTATGAGAGTTTACAACGATTCTAACATATATACGAATGTTCGACATTACCCGTCGGATTTCGGTCCGCCAGGCTAACCACCTTGCCTGGTCGGAGGATCTTCCCTATTTACACGAGATTTGAGAATTTGAGATTTGAGAATTTGAGAATTTGAGAATTTGAGAATTTGAGAATTTGAGATTTGAGATTTGAGATTTGAGATTTGAGAATTTGAGATTTGAGAATTTAAGATTTGAGAATTTGAGTTTTGAGAAATTGAAATTTGAGATATTTAAGTTTGAGAATTGGAGAATTGAGACTTTGGGATTTGAGATTTGAGAATTTGAGTTTTGAGAAGTTGAAATTTGAGATATTTGAGTTTGAGAATTTGAGAATTTGTGATTTGAGAATTTGAGTTTTGAGATTTGATAGTTTGATATTTGAGAGCTTGAGAATTTGAGATTCGAGAGTTTGTGATTTGAGAATTTGAGATATTTGAGTTTGAGAATTTGAAATTTGAGATATTTGAGTTTGAGAATTTGAGAATTTGTGACTTAAGATTTTGAGAATTTAACATTTGATTATTGAGAAGTTGAGATTTGAGAATTTGAGAAATTGAGATTTGAGAGTTTGATATTTGAGAAGGTGAAATTTGAGATATTTGAGATTTGAGAAGATGAAATTTGAGATATTTGAGTTTGAGAATTTTACATTTGATTATTGAGAAGTTGAGATTTGAGAGTTTGTGATTTGAGTAATTGAGATTTGAGAGTTTGATATTTGTGATTTGAGATTTGTGACTTAAGATTTTGAGAATTTTACATTTGATTTGAGAATTTGAGAAGTTGAGATTTGAGAGTTTGATATTTGAGAGCTTGAGAATTTGAGATTTGAGAATTTGAGATATTTGAGTTCGAGAATTTGTGATTTGAGAATTTGAGTTTTGAGAAGTTGAAATTTGAGATATTTGAGATTTGAGAATTTGAGTTTTGAGAAGTTGAGATTTAGGAATTCGAGACTTTGAGAGGTTGATATTTGAGTTTGAGAATTTGAGAATTTGTGATTTGAGAATTTGTGATTTGAGAAATTGAGATTTGAGAAGTTGAAATTTGAGAGGTTGATATTTGACAGTTTGAGATTTGAGAATTTGAGACCTGAGAATTTGTGATTTGAGAATTTGAGATTTGAGAAGTTGAAATTTGAGAATTTGTAACTTGAGAATTTGAGAATTTTAGATTTGAGAATTTGAGAATTTTAGATTTGATAATTGAGAAGTTGAGAATGTATTTTAGAAACAAAACAATAAAAATCGACTTAGTACTTTGTGTTTATAAAACTATATAAATTATAAATTACAAAAAATTCAATAGCATGTTTCACTTATATAAATCGACATCGACTGATTTGGCTTCAAAACTTCTAAAATGCATTATACCATTCCATAGACATATTATACATGTAACAATAAATATTGCTGTTCGATTAATTTGTCTCGATGAATCTACTCAAATGATATACTCGTAAGTATAATATTTCAAACAAATATTTTACTTACAGCGGTAAAAAATTAATATACTGCGACGGTTTCGTTTGCGATTATTTTCAAATAATTTGGATTATAATAATACTAGCTAAACCTGGCCAAACTTCGCTGTGGCTCAGTCTGATATTAATATAAAAAATTGTGTTATTTATTTATATGTATTTTTGTTGTTAAAATCTTAATTAATTGACATGCCTATTTTAAAATAGTAATATATGTAAGGGAAAACAGTGATATATATAGTCATTTGTCAGATATACTTTATGCTTGAGCCATAAAAGTCAAAACGTGTCATCAGAATTAGATACGAAAATAAATAATGCATGCGGAAATTATTACTTCATATTACGTACTCTTACGTCAATGGAAGATTAAGTATGTGCGAAAGAAACAAATCTAAGTTTGTTTGTTTCTATTTCACTTTCTTTTCGAATCCCTGCGCCTGCCCCCGTTAAGCCTACATATGTAGGTCAGTGTGTCGCCGCGGTCCTGTGACGTCGCAAGCGTCATTATTTTTCAATTTCGGAAGCGCTGGAGTTTCACCGCCTTTACTGTGATTTTGCGAAATTGGACGCTTTATTTTCATAGGGGCAGGACAGGTAACGTAGAATAGGTAGTCTTAGTGAACAGTTAAGTGAATTGTGCAAAATTTAAAACGTTAGAATACATTAAAAAGAGTGATTGTGATTAATAATTTAATAAATAATTAGGCGACTGTGACTGTGTGTGGTGTGATCGTTTTTATTCAGCATTAATTGCGCCAAAAGATCTTGTCGCAATATGACACCGCGCTGTTGCCGCTCTTATCACAGGTATACTTATATCTGCTCTCATTGGCGGAAGCAAAATATAGGCGTGGTTAGTTCATCGCAAACCGTGCAAAGAATTTTGTTAGTAAAGTGTACTACCGCCAATGTCGCCCATTGTATGTGTCAGAGGTGTCAGATGTTTGTGGTGGATGCTGTCAGAGCAGTCGCGTGGTGTGGCGGGGGGTGTCAGAGCAGTCGGGTGGTAGTGTTGGGGGTATCAGAGCAGTCGGGTGGTTGTGGTGGTGGTGTCAGAGCTGTCTGATGATTGTGTTGGGGGTGTCAGAGCAATTAATGTTTGTGGGGGTGTGTCAGAGCAGTCTGATGGTTGTGGTGGTGGTGTCAGAGGTGTCAGATGTTTGTGGTGGGTGGTGTCAGAGCCGTCAGATGTTTGTGGTGGTGGTGTCAGATGTTTGTGGTGGATGCTGTCAGAGCAGTCGCGTGGTGTGGCGGGGGGTGTCAGAGCAGTCGGGTGGTAGTGTTGGGGGTATCAGAGCAGTCGGGTGGTTGTGGTGGTGGTGTCAGAGCTGTCTGATGATTGTGTTGGGGGTGTCAGAGCAATTAATGTTTGTGGGGGTGTGTCAGAGCAGTCTGATGGTTGTGGTGGGGGTGTCAGAGCAGTCTGATGGTTATGGTAGGCGGGTGTCAGAGCATACTGATGTTTGTGGTGGGGGTCTCAGAGCAGACTGGTGGTAGTGTAGGGGCTGTCAGAGCAGTCTAATGTTTGTGGTGTCGGTGTCAGAGGTGTCAGATGTTTGTGGTGGGTGGTGTCAGAGGTGTCAGATGTTTGAGGTGGGTGGTGTCAGAGCCGTCAGATGTTTGTGGTGTCGATGTCAGAGCAGTCAGATGTTTGTGGTGGGTGGTGTCAGAGCCGTCAGATGTTTGTGGTGGGGGTGTCAGAGCAGTCGGGTGGTTGTGGTGGTGGTGTCAGAGCAGTCTAATGTTTGTGGTGGGTGGTGTCAGACCCGTCAGATGTTTGTGGTGGGGGTGTCAGAGCAGTCGGGTTGTTGTGGTGGTGGTGTCAGAGGTGTCAGATGTTTGTGGTGTCGGTGTCAGAGGTGTCAGATGTTTGTGGTGGGGGTGTCAGAGGTGTCAGATGTTTGTGGTGGGTGGTGTCAGAGCCGTCAGATGTTTGTGGTGGGGGTGTCAGAGCAGTCGGGTGGTTGTGGTGGTGGTGTCAGAGGTGTCAGATGTTTGTGGTGTCGGTGTCAGAGGTGTCAGATGTTTGTGGTGGGTGGTGTCAGAGCAGCCAGATGTTTGTGGTGGTGGTGTCAGAGGTGTCAGATGTTTGTGGTGTTGGTGTCAGAGGTGTCAGATGTTTGTGGTGGGTGGTGTCAGAGCAGCCAGATGTTTGTGGTGGTGGTGTCCGAGGTGTCAGATGTTTGTGGTGTCGGTGTCAGAGGTGTCAGATGTTTGTGGTGGGTGGTGTCAGAGCAGCCAGATGTTTGTGGTGGGTGGTGTCAGAGCCGTCAGATGTTTGTGGTGGGTGGTGTCAGAGTAGTCAGATGTTTGTAGTGGTGGTGTCAGAGCAGTCGGGTGGTTGTGTTGGATGGTGTCAGAGCAGTCGGGTGGTTGTGGTGTCGGTGTCAGAGGTGTCAGATGTTTGTGGTGGATGGTGTCAGAGCAGTCTAATGTTTGTGGTGTCGGTGTCAGAGGTGTCAGATGTTTGAGGTGGGTGGTGTCAGAGCCGTCAGATGTTTGTGGTGGGGGTGTCAGCGGTGTCAGATGTTTGTGGTGTCGGTGTCAGAGGTGTCAGATGTTTGTGATGTACAATGGGCGACATTACCGGTGAACCACCTATAAGGCTAAAATCGCTTGCACCCAACTTGTGACCACAGCGAAAACCACGCCCTCTTAAAACCAGTTTTGTGCAACATACTTCCCGCCAATCTTTTGTTAGAAAATAATTTGTACTTCTTTAGTTGCTATGAATGGAACAGATAGTCGGTGTGCGAGCGAGAAAGTATTATCCATACGTATTAAATCTACTTCGCCTATTTATACGTAATAAATTGGGAGAAGACAGAGTGATCGGAGTGATTAACTTTGCTAGTTTTATTTATATTAATACCTAATCGCTGTAGCTACAGAATAATAAATTACACTTTATGAAAGAACACTTTATGGAAAAACATAACATAGCAAGCATCACGCCTGTATCCCGGAAAGGTTAGACTAAGCCACAAAGGCGTATCTACTATTGTGCACCCACATTTCGCCGATGCTGTTATTAAGTCACGTAAGCTATGTAACAGGGGGCGAGCCTGTTGCCATCAACCGGGCATAACCCCAACCCCTCGGTGCTGCTACTGAGGATTTCTATACTGAAAAACCCAATAACAATTTCCCCGACCCGGGAACCGAATCCAGAACCTCACGCTCAGCGCTTGCGACCACTACACTATTGAGTCAGTTGTAAAAAATAAAATTTCAGATTTGTGAATTTGAGATTTGGGAATTTGGGAGGTTGATATTTGAGAGAGAACCCAACACTAACACCCTACTGCTCTGACACCACCAACACAACCACCCGACTGCTCTGACACCACCACCACAACCCCCAGATTGAACCTGACACTCTCACCACAACCACCAGTCTGCTCTGACACCCCCCGCCACAACAACCAGATTGACCCTGACACCCCAAACACAAACAACTGACTGCTCTGACACCACCACCACAAACATCAGACTGCTTTGACACCGCCACCACAACCACCCGACTGCTCTGACACCACCACTACAACCCCCAGATTGAACCTGACACTCCCACCACAAACATCAGACTGCTCTGACACCCACACCACAATCATTAGACTGCTCTGACACCCCCCCCTCACAAACATCTGACTGCTCGGACACTCCCACCACAACCAACATTCTGCTCTGACACCCCCACGCAACCACCAGTCTGCTGTGACGAAAGTCAAGTCGAGTCGAAAGTCGAGTCGAAAGTCAAGTCGAAAGTAAGTCGAAAGTCAAGTCGAATGTCAAGTCGAATGTCAAATCGAATGTCAAGTCGAATGTCAAATCGAATGTCAAGTCAAATATCAAGTCGAATGTCAAGTCGAAAGTCAAGTCGAAAGTCAAGTCAAGTCGAATGTCAAGTCAAATGTCAAGTCGAATGTCAAGTCGAATGTCAAATCGAATGTCAAGTGGAATATCAAGTCGAAAGTCAAGTCAAGTCTAAAGTCAAGTCGAAAGTCAAGTCGAGTCGAAAGTCAAGTCAAGTCGAATGTCAAGTCGAAAGTCAAGTCGAAAGTCAAGTCAAGTCGAATGTCAAGTCAAATGTCAAGTCGAATGTCAAGTCGAATGTCAAATCGAATGTCAAGTGGAATATCAAGTCGAAAGTCAAGTCAAGTCTAAAGTCAAGTCGAAAGTCAAGTCGAGTCGAAAGTCAAGTCGAGTCGAAAGTCAAGTCGAGTCAAATGTCAAGTCGAAAGTCAAGTCGATAGTCAAGTCAAGTCGAAAGTCAAGTCGAGTCGAAAGTCAAGTCGAAAGTCAAGTCGAAAGTCAAGTCGAAAGTCAAGTCGAAAGTCAAGTCGAAAGTCAAATCGAAAGTCAAGTCGAAAGTCAAGTCGAGTCGAAAGTCAAGTCGAGTCAAATGTCAAGTCGAAAGTCAAGTCGATAGTCAAGTCAAGTCGAAAGTCAAGTCGAGTCGAAAGTCAAGTCGAAAGTCAAGTCGAAAGTCAAATCGAAAGTCAAGTCGAAAGTCAAGTCGAAAGTCAAGTCGAAAGTCAAGTCGAAAGTCAAGTCGAAAGTCAAGTCGAAAGTCAAGTCGAAAGTCAAGTCGAAAGTCAAGTCGAGTCGAAAGTCAAGTCATGTCAAGTCGAAAGTCAAGTCAAGTCGAATGTCAAGTCAAGTCGAATGTCAAGTCGAAAGTCAAGTCAAGTCGAGTCGAAAGTCAAGTCGAGTCGAAAGTCAAGTCGAGTCAAATGTCAAGTCGAATGTCAAGTCGAAATTCAAATCTAAAGTCAAGTCGAAAGTCAAGTCAAGTCGAAAGTCAAGTCGAAAGTCAAGTCGAAAGTCGACTGTCGAATGTCAAATCGAATGTCAAGTCGAAAGTCAAGTCGAAAGTCAAGTCGAAAGTCAAGTCGAATGTCAAGTCAAGTCGAATGTCAAGTCGAAAGTCAAGTCAAGTCGAAAGTCAAGTCGAGTCGAAAGTCAAGTCGAAAGTCAAGTCGACTCGAAAGTCAAGTCGAAAGTCAAGTCAAGTCCAAAGTCAAGTCGAAAGTCGACTGTCGAATGTCAAATCGAATGTCAAGTCGAAAGTCCAGTCGCAAGTCAAGTCGAGTCGAAAGTCAAGTCGAAAGCGAAGTCAAGTCGAATGTCAAGTCAAGTCGAATGTCAAATCGAATGTCAAGTCGAAAGTCAAGTCGCAAGTCAAATCGAGTCGAAAGTCAAGTCGAAAGTCAAGTCAAGTCGAATGTCAAGTCGAAAGTCAAGTCAAGTCGAATAGAAAGTCAAGTCAAGTCGAAAGTCAAGTCAAGTCGAAAGTCAAGTCAAGTCGAGTCGAATGTCAAATCGAATGCCAAGTCGAATGTCAAGTCAAGTCGAATGTCAAATCGAAAGTTAAGTCAAGTCGAATGTCAAATCGAATGTCAAGTCGAATGTCAAGTCAAGTCGAGACGAAAGTCGAGTTGGAAGTCAAGTCGAATGTCAAATAGAATGTCAAGTCGAATGTCAAGTCAAGTCGAGTCGAAAGTCAAGTCGAAAGTCAAGTCAAGTCGAAAGTCAAGTCGAAAGTCGACTGTCGAATGTCAAATCAAATGTCAAGTCGAAAGTCAAGTCGAAAGTCAAGTCGCAAGACAAGTCGAGTCGAAAGTCAAGTCAAGTCGAAAGTCAAGTCAAGTCGAATGTCAAGTCAAGTCGAATGTCAAGTCGAAAGTCAAGTCAAGTCGAATAGAAAGTCAAGTCAAGTCGAAAGTCAAGTCGACTCGAAAGTCAAGTCGAAAGTCAAGTCAAGTCCAAAGTCAAGTCGAAAGTCGACTGTCGAATGTCAAGTCGAAAGTCAAGTCGCAAGTCAAGTCGAGTCGAAAGTCAAGTCGAAAGTCAAGTCAAGTCGAATGTCAAGTCGAATGTCAAGTCAAGTCAAATGTCAAGTCGAAAGTCAAGTCAAGTCGAATAGAAAGTCAAGTCGAAAGTCAAGTCAAGTCGAAAGTCAAGTCGAGTCGAAAGTCAAGTCAAGTCCAAAGTCAAGTCAAGTCGAAAGTCAAGTCGAAAGTCGACTGTCGAATGTCAAATCGAATGTCAAGTCGAAAGTCAAGTCGAAAGTCAAGTCGCAAATCAAGTCGAGTCGAAAGTCAAGTCGAGTCGAAAGTAAAGTCAAGTCGAGTCGAATGTCAAGTCGAGTCGAATGTCAAGTCGAATGTCAAGTCAAGTCGAATGTCAATTCAAGTCGAATGTCAAGTCAAGTCGAGTCGAAAGTCAAGTCAAGTCAAGTCGAATGTCAAGTCAAGTCGAGTCGAAAGTCAAGTCAAGTCGAAAGTCAAGTCAAGTCGAATGTCAAGTCAAGTCGAATGTCAAGTCGAATAGAAAGTCAAGTCAAGTCGAAAGTCAAGTCAAGTCGAAAGTCAAGTCGAGTCAAAAGTCAAGTCAAGTCCAAAGTCAAGTCCAAAGTCAAGTCCAAAGTCAAGTCAAGTCGAAAGTCAAGTCGAAAGTCGACTGTCGAATGTCAAATCGAATGTCAAGTCAAAAGTCAAGTCGAAAGTCAAGTCGCAAATCAAGTCGAGTCGAAAGTCAAGTCGAAAGTCGAGTAGAAAGTCAAGTCGAGTCGAAAGTCAAGTCGAAAGTCAAGTCGAATAGAAAGTCAAGTCGAGTCGAAAGTAAAGTCAAGTCGAGTCGAATGTCAAGTCGAGTCGAATGTCAAGTCGAATGTCAAGTCAAGTCGAATGTCAATTCAAGTCGAATGTCAAGTCAAGTCGAGTCGAAAGTCAAGTCGAGTCGAATGTCAAGTCAAGTCGAGTCGAATGTCAAATCAAATGCCAAGTCGAACGTCAAGTCGAATGTCAAGTCGAATGTCAAGTCGAATGTCAAGTCAAGTCGAAAGTCAAGTCAAGTCGAAAGTCAAGTCAAGTCGAAAGTCAAGTCAAGTCGAGTCGAAAGTCAAGTCCAAAGTCAAGTCGAAAGTCGACTGTCGAATGTCAAATCGAATGTCAAGTCGAAAGTCAAGTCTAAAGTCAAGTCGAAAGTCAAGTCGAGTCGAAAGTCAAGTCAAGTCGAATGTCAAGTCGAAAGTCAAGTCAAGTCGAATAGAAAGTCAAGTCGAAAGTCAAGTCAAGTCGAAAGTCAAGTCGAGTCGAAAGTCAAGTCCAAAGTCAAGTCAAGTCGAAAGTCAAGTCGAAAGTCGACTGTCGAATGTCAAATCGAATGTCAAGTCGAAAGTCAAGTCGAAAGTCAAGTCGCAAATCAAGTCGAGTCGAAAGTCAAGTCGAATGTCAAGTCGAATGTCAAGTCGAAAGTCAAATCGAAAGTCAAGTCGAAAGTTAAGTCAAGTCGAATGTCAAGTCGAAAGTCAAGTCGAATAGAAAGTCAAGACAAGTCGAAAGTCAAGTCGAGTCGAAAGTCAAGTCGAAAGTCAAGTCCAAAGTCAAGTCAAGTCGAAAGTCGACTGTCAAATCGAATGTCAAGTCGAAAGTCAAGTCGCAAATCAAGTCGAGTCGAAAGTCAAGTCAAGTCGAGTCGAAAGTCAAGTCGAGTCGAAAGTCAAGTCGAGTCGAAAGTCAAGTCGAAAGTCGAGTAGAAAGTCAAGTCGAGTCGAAAGTCAAGTCGAGTCGAAAGTCAAGTCGAAAGTCAAGTCGAATAGAAAGTCAAGTCAAGTCGAGTCGAAAGTCAAGTCAAGTCGAGTCGAAAGTCAAGTCAAGTCGAGTCGAATGTCAAGTCGAATGTCAATTCGAATGTCAAGTCGAATGCCAAGTCGAATGTCAAGTCGAATGCCAAGTCGAATGTCAAGTCGAATGTCAAGTCAAGTCGAGTCGAAAGTCAAGTTGGAAGTCAAGTCGAAAGTCAAGTCGAAATTCAAGTCGAATGTCAAGTCGAATGTCAAATCGAATGTCAAGTCGAATGTCAAGTCAAGTCGAAAGTCAAGTCAAGTCGAGTCGAATGTCAAATCGAATGCCAAGTCGAATGTCAAGTCAAGTCGAATGTCAAGTCAAGTCGAGACGAAAGTCGAGTCGAAAGTCAAGTTGGAAGTCAAGTCAAGTCGAATGTCAAATAGAATGTCAAGTCGAATGTCAAGTCGAATGTCAAGTCGAATGTCAAGTCGAATGTCAAGTCGAAAGTCAAGTCAAGTCGAATGTCAAGTCGAAAGTCAAGTCAAGTCGAATGTCAAGTCGAATGTCAAGTCGAATGTCAAGTCGAAAGTCAAGTCAAGTCGAATGTCAAGTCGAATGTCAAGTCGAAAGTCAAGTCAAGTCTAAAGTCAAGTCAAGTCTAAAGTCAAGTCGAAAGTCAAGTCGAGTCGAAAGTCAAGTCGAAAGTCAAGTCGAATGTCAAGTCGAATGTCAAATCGAATGTCAAGTCGAAAGTCAAGTCGAAAGTCAAGTCGAAAGTCAAGTCGAAAGTCAAGTCGAAAGTCAAGTCAAGTCGAAAGTCAAGTCGAGTCGAAAGTCAAGTCGAGTCGAGTCGAAAGTCAAGTCGAAAGTCAAGTCAAGTCGAGTCGAAAGTCAAGTTAAGTCCAAAGTCAAGTCAGGTCGAAAGTCAAGTCGAAAGTCGACTGTCGAATGTCAAATCGAATGTCAAGTCGAAAGTCAAGTCGAAAGTCAAGTCGCAAGTCAAGTCGAGTCGAAAGTCAAGTCGAGTCGAAAGTCAAGTCGAAAGTCGAGTAGAAAGTCAAGTCGAATAGAAAGTCAAGTCAAGTCAAGTCGAAAGTCAAGTCAAGTCGAATGTCAAGTCAAGTCGAGACGAAAGTCAAGTCGAGTCGAAAGTCAAGTTGGAAGTCAAGTCAAGTCGAATGTCAAATAGAATGTCAAGTCGAATGTCAAGTCTCAAGCTCTGACACCCCCAAAACTACCACAAGTCTACTCTGACACCCCCACTACAAACATCAGACTGCTCTGACACCCCCACCACAACCACTAGTCTGCTCTGACACCCCCCCCCTCACAAACATCTGACTCCTCTGACACTCCCACCACAACCAACAGTCTGCTCTGACACCCCCACCACAAACTTCCGACTGCTCTGACACCCCCACCACAAACATCAGACTGCTCTGACACCCACACCACAATCATTAGACTGCTCTGACACCCCCAAAACTACCACCAGTCTGCTCTGACACCCCCACCACAAACATCTGACTGCTCTGACACCCCCCCCCCCCCTCACAAACATCTGACTGCTCTGACACTCCCACCACAACCAATAGTCTGCTCTGACACCCACACCACAAACATCAGACTGCTCTGACACCCACACCACAATCATTAGACTGCTCTGACACCCCCAAAACTACCACAAGTCTACTCTGACACCCTCACCACAAACATCTGACTGCTCTGACACCCCCACCACAACCACTAGTCTGCTCTGACACCACCACTACAACCACCAGTTTGAACCTGACACTCCCACCACAACCACCAGTCTGCTCTGACACCCCAAACACAAACAACTGACTGCTCTGACACCTCCACCACAACTAGGGATGTTACGGAGGTGGATTTATCGGAGGCGGAATCGGAGTCGGAGGTTCTCGTAGTGACCTCCGCGGAGTCGGAGGTGAATCGGAGTCGGAGTCGGAGCAAAGCTACGAATATAAAATGTAAATAAATAAGAAAGAAGAAACTTGTCGCAACTCGTTCACTCTTCATTCATCAGTTGCAAAGAACACATGTACTCCGTCAGTTGTCATTGTCATGTAGAAAGCGCTCGGTAGCGCTGCAGCGATAGCAAGTCATAACTTGTAACTCCGATATATACCTCCGTTTTTATATATCGGAACCGGAGCCGGATTCGGAGGTGTAATTTTAATCGGAGGTTCCGACATATCGGATTCGGAGTCGAAGCTCCGTAACATCCCTAACCACAACCACCAGTCTGCTCTGACACCACCACTACAACCACCAGTTTGAACCTGACACTCCCACCACAACCACCAGTCTACAGACTGGTCTGACACCCACACCACAACCACCAGTCTGCTCTGACACCACCACTACAACTCCCAGTTTGAACCTGACACTCCCACCAAAACCACCAGTCTGCTCTGACACCCCCCCCTCACAAACATCTGACTACTCTGACACTCCCACCACAACCAACAGTCTGCTCTGACACCCCCACCACAACCTTCCGACTGCTCTGACACCCCCACCACAAACATCAGACTGCTCTGACACCCACACCACAATCATTAGACTGCTCTGACACCCCCAAAACTACCACCAGTCTGCTCTGACACCCCCACCACAAACATCTGACTGCTCTGACACCCCCCCTCACAAACATCTGACTGCTTTGACACCCCCACCGCAAACATCAGACTGCTCTGACTCTGACTCTGTCTCTGTCGTAGAACGATATGCTTTGTGTATGTTTGTACTAACATTTTGTTGTATCATCATATGTGTGTGGTAATCGAACTTGCGACGTAGCGCAGATAGCCAATCGCTTAGCCACTGAGGCAATTGTGCCTTTGAATCAAATTATTAAACTTTTGAATTCCTGAGGCCCAAGTTCATCGACAATAATAACAGACGGTAACGACACAAACTAGCCGTTTACCTATTTGTGTCTAACTTTTATATGGGTTCCAGCAGTTTTGACGTTGTAGCGACTACTGCTCGCAACATGGCAAAAAGTAAAGCGCCATCTATCGGAGTGAAGCGACAACAGAAATTCCTCAATCACACTATGAGAGTTTACAACGATTCTAACATATATACGAATGTTCGACATTACCCGTCGGATTTCGGTCCGCCAGGCTAACCACCTTGCCTGGTCGGAGGATCTTCCCTATTTACACGAGATTTGAGAATTTGAGATTTGAGAATTTGAGAATTTGAGAATTTGAGAATTTGAGAATTTGAGATTTGAGATTTGAGATTTGAGATTTGAGAATTTGAGATTTGAGAATTTAAGATTTGAGAATTTGAGTTTTGAGAAATTGAAATTTGAGATATTTAAGTTTGAGAATTGGAGAATTGAGACTTTGGGATTTGAGATTTGAGAATTTGAGTTTTGAGAAGTTGAAATTTGAGATATTTGAGTTTGAGAATTTGAGAATTTGTGATTTGAGAATTTGAGTTTTGAGATTTGATAGTTTGATATTTGAGAGCTTGAGAATTTGAGATTCGAGAGTTTGTGATTTGAGAATTTGAGATATTTGAGTTTGAGAATTTGAAATTTGAGATATTTGAGTTTGAGAATTTGAGAATTTGTGACTTAAGATTTTGAGAATTTAACATTTGATTATTGAGAAGTTGAGATTTGAGAATTTGAGAAATTGAGATTTGAGAGTTTGATATTTGAGAAGGTGAAATTTGAGATATTTGAGATTTGAGAAGATGAAATTTGAGATATTTGAGTTTGAGAATTTTACATTTGATTATTGAGAAGTTGAGATTTGAGAGTTTGTGATTTGAGTAATTGAGATTTGAGAGTTTGATATTTGTGATTTGAGATTTGTGACTTAAGATTTTGAGAATTTTACATTTGATTTGAGAATTTGAGAAGTTGAGATTTGAGAGTTTGATATTTGAGAGCTTGAGAATTTGAGATTTGAGAATTTGAGATATTTGAGTTCGAGAATTTGTGATTTGAGAATTTGAGTTTTGAGAAGTTGAAATTTGAGATATTTGAGATTTGAGAATTTGAGTTTTGAGAAGTTGAGATTTAGGAATTCGAGACTTTGAGAGGTTGATATTTGAGTTTGAGAATTTGAGAATTTGTGATTTGAGAATTTGTGATTTGAGAAATTGAGATTTGAGAAGTTGAAATTTGAGAGGTTGATATTTGACAGTTTGAGATTTGAGAATTTGAGACCTGAGAATTTGTGATTTGAGAATTTGAGATTTGAGAAGTTGAAATTTGAGAATTTGTAACTTGAGAATTTGAGAATTTTAGATTTGAGAATTTGAGAATTTTAGATTTGATAATTGAGAAGTTGAGAATGTATTTTAGAAACAAAACAATAAAAATCGACTTAGTACTTTGTGTTTATAAAACTATATAAATTATAAATTACAAAAAATTCAATAGCATGTTTCACTTATATAAATCGACATCGACTGATTTGGCTTCAAAACTTCTAAAATGCATTATACCATTCCATAGACATATTATACATGTAACAATAAATATTGCTGTTCGATTAATTTGTCTCGATGAATCTACTCAAATGATATACTCGTAAGTATAATATTTCAAACAAATATTTTACTTACAGCGGTAAAAAATTAATATACTGCGACGGTTTCGTTTGCGATTATTTTCAAATAATTTGGATTATAATAATACTAGCTAAACCTGGCCAAACTTCGCTGTGGCTCAGTCTGATATTAATATAAAAAATTGTGTTATTTATTTATATGTATTTTTGTTGTTAAAATCTTAATTAATTGACATGCCTATTTTAAAATAGTAATATATGTAAGGGAAAACAGTGATATATATAGTCATTTGTCAGATATACTTTATGCTTGAGCCATAAAAGTCAAAACGTGTCATCAGAATTAGATACGAAAATAAATAATGCATGCGGAAATTATTACTTCATATTACGTACTCTTACGTCAATGGAAGATTAAGTATGTGCGAAAGAAACAAATCTAAGTTTGTTTGTTTCTATTTCACTTTCTTTTCGAATCCCTGCGCCTGCCCCCGTTAAGCCTACATATGTAGGTCAGTGTGTCGCCGCGGTCCTGTGACGTCGCAAGCGTCATTATTTTTCAATTTCGGAAGCGCTGGAGTTTCACCGCCTTTACTGTGATTTTGCGAAATTGGACGCTTTATTTTCATAGGGGCAGGACAGGTAACGTAGAATAGGTAGTCTTAGTGAACAGTTAAGTGAATTGTGCAAAATTTAAAACGTTAGAATACATTAAAAAGAGTGATTGTGATTAATAATTTAATAAATAATTAGGCGACTGTGACTGTGTGTGGTGTGATCGTTTTTATTCAGCATTAATTGCGCCAAAAGATCTTGTCGCAATATGACACCGCGCTGTTGCCGCTCTTATCACAGGTATACTTATATCTGCTCTCATTGGCGGAAGCAAAATATAGGCGTGGTTAGTTCATCGCAAACCGTGCAAAGAATTTTGTTAGTAAAGTGTACTACCGCCAATGTCGCCCATTGTATGTGTCAGAGGTGTCAGATGTTTGTGGTGGATGCTGTCAGAGCAGTCGCGTGGTGTGGCGGGGGGTGTCAGAGCAGTCGGGTGGTAGTGTTGGGGGTATCAGAGCAGTCGGGTGGTTGTGGTGGTGGTGTCAGAGCTGTCTGATGATTGTGTTGGGGGTGTCAGAGCAATTAATGTTTGTGGGGGTGTGTCAGAGCAGTCTGATGGTTGTGGTGGTGGTGTCAGAGGTGTCAGATGTTTGTGGTGGGTGGTGTCAGAGCCGTCAGATGTTTGTGGTGGTGGTGTCAGATGTTTGTGGTGGATGCTGTCAGAGCAGTCGCGTGGTGTGGCGGGGGGTGTCAGAGCAGTCGGGTGGTAGTGTTGGGGGTATCAGAGCAGTCGGGTGGTTGTGGTGGTGGTGTCAGAGCTGTCTGATGATTGTGTTGGGGGTGTCAGAGCAATTAATGTTTGTGGGGGTGTGTCAGAGCAGTCTGATGGTTGTGGTGGGGGTGTCAGAGCAGTCTGATGGTTATGGTAGGCGGGTGTCAGAGCATACTGATGTTTGTGGTGGGGGTCTCAGAGCAGACTGGTGGTAGTGTAGGGGCTGTCAGAGCAGTCTAATGTTTGTGGTGTCGGTGTCAGAGGTGTCAGATGTTTGTGGTGGGTGGTGTCAGAGGTGTCAGATGTTTGAGGTGGGTGGTGTCAGAGCCGTCAGATGTTTGTGGTGTCGATGTCAGAGCAGTCAGATGTTTGTGGTGGGTGGTGTCAGAGCCGTCAGATGTTTGTGGTGGGGGTGTCAGAGCAGTCGGGTGGTTGTGGTGGTGGTGTCAGAGCAGTCTAATGTTTGTGGTGGGTGGTGTCAGACCCGTCAGATGTTTGTGGTGGGGGTGTCAGAGCAGTCGGGTTGTTGTGGTGGTGGTGTCAGAGGTGTCAGATGTTTGTGGTGTCGGTGTCAGAGGTGTCAGATGTTTGTGGTGGGGGTGTCAGAGGTGTCAGATGTTTGTGGTGGGTGGTGTCAGAGCCGTCAGATGTTTGTGGTGGGGGTGTCAGAGCAGTCGGGTGGTTGTGGTGGTGGTGTCAGAGGTGTCAGATGTTTGTGGTGTCGGTGTCAGAGGTGTCAGATGTTTGTGGTGGGTGGTGTCAGAGCAGCCAGATGTTTGTGGTGGTGGTGTCAGAGGTGTCAGATGTTTGTGGTGTCGGTGTCAGAGGTGTCAGATGTTTGTGGTGGGTGGTGTCAGAGCAGCCAGATGTTTGTGGTGGGTGGTGTCAGAGTAGTCAGATGTTTGTGGTGGGTGGTGTCAGAGGTGTCAGATGTTTGTGGTGGGTGGTGTCAGAGCCGTCAGATGTTTGTGGTGGGTGGTGTCAGAGCAGTCGGGTGGTTGTGTTGGATGGTGTCAGAGCAGTCGGGTGGTTGTGATGTCGGTGTCAGAGGTGTCAGATGTTTGTGGTGGATGGTGTCAGAGCAGTCTAATGTTTGTCGTGTCGGTGTCAGAGGTGTCAGATGTTTGAGGTGGGTGGTGTCAGAGCCGTCAGATGTTTGTGGTGGGGGTGTCAGCGGTGTCAGATGTTTGTGGTGTCGGTGTCAGAGGTGTCAGATGTTTGTGATGTATGTGTCAGAGGTGTCAGATGTTTGTGGTGGATGCTGTCAGAGCAGTCGCGTGGTGTGGCGGGGGGTGTCAGAGCAGTCGGGTGGTAGTGTTGGGGGTATCAGAGCAGTCGGGTGGTTGTGGTGGTGGTGTCAGCGCTGTCTGATGATTGTGTTGGGGGTGTCAGAGCAATTAATGTTTGTGGGGGTGTGTCAGAGCAGTCTGATGTTTGTGGTGTCGGTGTCAGAGGTGTCAGATGTTTGAGGTGGGTGGTGTCAGAGCCGTCAGATGTTTGTGGTGGGTGGTGTCAGAGCAGTCGGGTGGTTGTGGTGGTGGTGTCAGAGGTGTCAGATGTTTGTGGTGTCGGTGTCAGAGGTGTCAGATGTTTGTGGTGGGTGGTGTCAGAGCCGTCAGATGTTTGTGGTGGGTGGTGTCAGAGGTGTCAGATGTTTGTGGTGTCGGTGTCAGAGCAGTCGGGTGGTTGTGGTGGTGGTGTCAGCGGTGTCAGATGTTTGTGGTGTCGGTGTCAGAGGTGTCAGATGTTTGTGGTGGATGTGTCAGAGGTGTCAGATGTTTGTGGTGGATGGTGTCAGAGGTGTCAGATGTTTGTGGTGGGTGGTGTCAGAGCCGTCAGGTATTTGTGTTGGGGGTGTCAGAGCAGTCGGGTGGTTGTGGTGGTGGTGTCAGAGGTGTCAGATGTTTGTGGTGTCGGTGTCAGATGTGTCAGATGTTTGTGGTGGGGGTGTCAGCGCAGTCGGGTGGTAGTGTTGGGGCTGTCAGAGCAGTCTAATGTTTGTGGTGTCCGTGTCAGAGGTGTCTAATGTTTGTGGTGTCGGTGTCAGAGGTGTCAGATTTTTGTGGTGGATGGTGTCAGAGCAGTCAGATGTTTGTGGTGGGTGGTGTCAGAGCCGTCAGATGTTTGTAGTGGTGGTGTCAGAGCAGTCGGGTGGTTGTGGTGGTGGTGTCAGAGGTGTCAGATGTTTGTGGTTGGTGGTGTCAGAGCCGTCAGATGTTTGTGGTGGGGGTGTCAGAGCAGTCGGGTGGTTGTGCTGGTGGTGTCAGAGGTGTCAGATGTTTGTGGTGTCGGTGTCAGAGGTGTCAGATGTTTGAGGTGGGTGGTGTCAGAGCCGTCAGTTGTTTGTGGTGGGGGTGTCAGCGGTGTCAGATGTTTGTGGTGTCGGTGTCAGAGGTGTCAGATGTTTGTGGTGGATGGTGTCAGAGCCGTCAGATGTTTGTGGTGGGGGTGTCAGAGCAGTCGGGTGGTTGTGCTGGTGGTGTCAGAGGTGTCAGATGTTTGTGGTATCGGTGTCAGAGGTGTCAGATGTTTGAGGTGGGTGGTGTCAGAGCCGTCAGATGTTTGTGGTGGGGGTGTCAGCGGTGTCAGATGTTTGTGGTGTCGGTGTCAGAGGTGTCAGATGTTTGTGGTGGATGTGTCAGAGGTGTCAGATGTTTGTGGTGGGTGGTGTCAGAGCCGTCAGGTGTTTGTGTTGGGGGTGTCAGAGCAGTCGGGTGGTTGTGGTGGTGGTGTCAGAGGTGTCAGATGTTTGTGGTGTCGGTGTCAGATGTGTCAGATGTTTGTGGTGGGGGTGTCAGCGCAGTCGGGTGGTAGTGTTGGGGCTGTCAGAGCAGTCTAATGTTTGTGGTGTCCGTGTCAGAGGTGTCTAATGTTTGTGGTGTCGGTGTCAGAGGTGTCAGATTTTTGTGGTGGATGGTGTCAGAGCAGTCAGATGTTTGTGGTGGGTGGTGTCAGAGCAGTCGGGTGGTTGTGCTGGTGGTGTCAGAGGTGTCAGATGTTTGTGGTGTGGGTGTCAGCGGTGTCAGATGTTTGAGGTGGGTGGTGTCAGAGCCGTCAGATGTTTGTGGTGGGGGTGTCAGCGGTGTCAGATGTTTGTGGTGTCGGTTTCAGAGGTGTCAGATGTTTGTGGTGGATGTGTCAGAGGTGTCAGATGTTTGTGGTGGATGGTGTCAGAGGTGTCAGATGTTTGAGGTGGGTGGTGTCAGAGCCGTCAGATGTTTGTGGTGGGGGTGTCAGCGGTGTCAGATGTTTGTGGTGTCGGTGTCAGAGGTGTCAGATGTTTGTGGTGGATGTGTCAGAGGTGTCAGATGTTTGTGGTGGATGTTGTCAGAGGTGTCAGATGTTTGTGGTGGGTGGTGTCAGAGCCGTCAGGTGTTTGTGTTGGGGGTGTCAGAGCAGGCGGGTGGTTGTGGTGGTGGTGTCAGAGGTGTCAGATGTTTGTGGTGTCGGTGTCAGATGTGTCAGATGTTTGTGGTGGGGGTGTCAGCGCAGTCAGGTGGTAGTGTTGGGGCTGTCAGAGCAGTCTAATGTTTGTGGTGTCCGTGTCAGAGGTGTCTAATGTTTGTGGTGTCGGTGTCAGAGGTGTCAGATTTTTGTGGTGGATGGTGTCAGAGCAGTCAGATGTTTGTGGTGGGTGGTGTCAGAGCCGTCAGATGTTTGTAGTGGTGGTGTCAGAGCAGTCGGGTGGTTGTGGTGGTGGTGTCAGAGGTGTCAGATGTTTATGGTTGGTGGTGTCAGAGCCGTCAGATGTTTGTGGTGGGGGTGTCAGAGCAGTCGGGTGGTTGTGCTGGTGGTGTCAGAGGTGTCAGATGTTTGTGGTGTCGGTGTCAGAGGTGTCAGATGTTTGAGGTGGGTGGTGTCAGAGCCGTCAGATGTTTGTGGTGGGGGTGTCAGCGGTGTCAGATGTTTGTGGTGTCGGTGTCAGAGGTGTCAGATGTTTGTGGTGGATGTGTCAGAGGTGTCAGATGTTTGAGGTGGGTGGTGTCAGAGCCGTCAGATGTTTGTGGTGGGGGTGTCAGAGCAGTCGGGTGGTAGTGTTGGGGCTGTCAGAGCAGTCTAATGTTTGTGGTGTCCGTGTCAGAGGTGTCTAATGTTTGTGGTGTCGGTGTCAGAGGTGTCAGATTTTTGTGGTGGATGGTGTCAGCGGTGTCAGATGTTTGAGGTGGGTGGTGTCAGAGCCGTCAGATGTTTGTGGTGGGGGTGTCAGCGGTGTCAGATGTTTGTGGTGTCGGTGTCAGAGGTGTCAGATGTTTGTGGTGGATGTGTCAGAGGTGTCAGATGTTTGTGGTGGATGGTGTCAGAGGTGTCAGATGTTTGAGGTGGGTGGTGTCAGAGCCGTCAGATGTTTGTGGTGGGGGTGTCAGCGGTGTCAGATGTTTGTGGTGTCGGTGTCAGAGGTGTCAGATGTTTGTGATGTATGTGTCAGAGGTGTCAGATGTTTGTGGTGGATGCTGTCAGAGCAGTCGCGTGGTGTGGCGGGGGGTGTCAGAGCAGTCGGGTGGTAGTGTTGGGGGTATCAGAGCAGTCGGGTGGTTGTGGTGGTGGTGTCAGCGCTGTCTGATGATTGTGTTGGGGGTGTCAGAGCAATTAATGTTTGTGGGGGTGTGTCAGAGCAGTCTGATGGTTGTGGTGGATGTGTCACAGGTGTCAGATGTTTGTGGTGGATGGTGTCAGAGCAGTCGGGTGGTTGTGCTGGTGGTGTCAGAGGTGTCAGATGTTTGTGGTGTCGGTGTCAGAGGTGTCAGATGTTTGAGGTGGGTGGTGTCAGAGCCGTCAGATGTTTGTGGTGGGGGTGTCAGCGGTGTCAGATGTTTGTGGTGTCGGTGTCAGAGGTGTCAGATGTTTGTGGTGGATGTGTCAGAGGTGTCAGATGTTTGTGGTGGATGGTGTCAGAGGTGTCAGATGTTTGTGGTGGGTGGTGTCAGAGCCGTCAGGTGTTTGTGGTGGGGGTGTCAGAGCAGTCGGGTGGTTGTGGTGGTGGTGTTAGAGGTGTCAGATGTTTGTGGTGTCGGTGTCAGATGTGTCAGATGTTTGTGGTGGGGGTGTCAGCGCAGTCGGGTGGTAGTGTTGGGGCTGTCAGAGCAGTCTAATGTTTGTGGTGTCCGTGTCAGAGGTGTCTAATGTTTGTGGTGTCGGTGTCAGAAGTGTCAGATTTTTGTGGTGGATGGTGTCAGAGTAGTCAGATGTTTGTGGTGGGTGGTGTCAGAGCCGTCAGATGTTTGTAGTGGTGGTGTCAGAGCAGTCGGGTGGTTGTGTTGGATGGTGTCAGAGCATTCGGGTGGTTGTGGTATCGGTGTCAGAGGTGTCAGATGTTTGAGGTGGGTGGTGTCAGAGCCGTCAGATGTTTGTGGTGGGTGGTGTCAGAGCAGTCGGGTGGTTGTGGTGGTGGTGTCAGAGGTGTCAGATGTTTGTGGTGTCGGTGTCAGAGGTGTCAGATGTTTGTGGTGGGTGGTGTCAGAGGTGTCAGATGTTTGTGGTGTCGGTGTCAGAGCAGTCGGGTGGTTGTGGTGGTGGTGTCAGCGGTGTCAGATGTTTGTGGTGTCGGTGTCAGAGGTGTCAGATGTTTGTGGTGGATGTGTCAGAGGTGTCAGATGTTTGTGGTGGATGGTGTCAGAGGTGTCAGATGTTTGTGGTGGGTGGTGTCAGAGCCGTCAGGTGTTTGTGTTGGGGGTGTCAGAGCAGTCGGGTGGTTGTGTTGGGGCTGTCAGAGCAGTCTAATGTTTGTGGTGTCCGTGTCAGAGGTGTCTAATGTTTGTGGTGTCGGTGTCAGAGGTGTCAGATGTTTGTGGTGTCGGTGTCAGAGCAGTCGGGTGGTTGTGGTGGTGGTGTCAGCGGTGTCAGATGTTTGTGGTGTCGGTGTCAGAGGTGTCAGATGTTTGTGGTGGATGTGTCAGAGGTGTCAGATGTTTGTGGTGGATGGTGTCAGAGGTGTCAGATGTTTGTGGTGGGTGGTGTCAGAGCCGTCAGGTGTTTGTGTTGGGGGTGTCAGAGCAGTCGGGTGGTTGTGGTGGTGGTGTCAGAGGTGTCAGATGTTTGTGGTGTCGGTGTCAGATGTGTCAGATGTTTGTGGTGGGGGTGTCAGCGCAGTCGGGTGGTAGTGTTGGGGCTGTCAGAGCAGTCTAATGTTTGTGGTGTCCGTGTCAGAGGTGTCTAATGTTTGTGGTGTCGGTGTCAGAGGTGTCAGATTTTTGTGGTGGATGGTGTCAGAGCAGTCAGATGTTTGTGGTGGGTGGTGTCAGAGCCGTCAGATGTTTGTAGTGGTGGTGTCAGAGCAGTCGGGTGGTTGTGGTGGTGGTGTCTGAGGTGTCAGATGTTTGTGGTTGGTGGTGTCAGAGCCGTCAGATGTTTGTGGTGGGGGTGTCAGAGCAGTCGGGTGGTTGTGCTGGTGGTGTCAGAGGTGTCAGATGTTTGTGGTGTCGGTGTCAGAGGTGTCAGATGTTTGAGGTGGGTGGTGTCAGAGCCGTCAGTTGTTTGTGGTGGGGGTGTCAGCGGTGTCAGATGTTTGTGGTGTCGGTGTCAGAGGTGTCAGATGTTTGAGGTGGGTGGTGTCAGAGCCGTCAGATGTTTGTGGTGGGGGTGTCAGAGCAGTCGGGTGGTTGTGCTGGTGGTGTCAGAGGTGTCAGATGTTTGTGGTGTCGGTGTCAGAGGTGTCAGATGTTTGTGGTGGGTGGTGTCAGAGCCGTCAGGTGTTTGTGTTGGGGGTGTCAGAGCAGTCGGGTGGTTGTGGTGGTGGTGTCAGAGGTGTCAGATGTTTGTGGTGTCGGTGTCAGATGTGTCAGATGTTTGTGGTGGGGGTGTCAGCGCAGTCGGGTGGTAGTGTTGGGGCTGTCAGAGCAGTCTAATGTTTGTGGTGTCCGTGTCAGAGGTGTCTAATGTTTGTGGTGTCGGTGTCAGAGGTGTCAGATTTTTGTGGTGGATGGTGTCAGAGCAGTCAGATGTTTGTGGTGGGTGGTGTCAGAGCAGTCGGGTGGTTGTGCTGGTGGTGTCAGAGGTGTCAGATGTTTGTGGTGTGGGTGTCAGCGGTGTCAGATGTTTGAGGTGGGTGGTGTCAGAGCCGTCAGATGTTTGTGGTGGGGGTGTCAGCGGTGTCAGATGTTTGTGGTGTCGGTGTCAGAGGTGTCAGATGTTTGTGGTGGATGTGTCAGAGGTGTCAGATGTTTGTGGTGGATGGTGTCAGAGGTGTCAGATGTTTGTGGTGGGTGGTGTCAGAGCCGTCAGGTGTTTGTGTTGGGGGTGTCAGAGCAGGCGGGTGGTTGTGGTGGTGGTGTCAGAGGTGTCAGATGTTTGTGGTGGATGGTGTCAGAGGTGTCAGATGTTTGTGGTGGGTGGTGTCAGAGCCGTCAGGTGTTTGTGTTGGGGGTGTCAGAGCAGGCGGGTGGTTGTGGTGGTGGTGTCAGAGGTGTCAGATGTTTGTGGTGTCGGTGTCAGATGTGTCAGATGTTTGTGGTGGGGGTGTCAGCGCAGTCAGGTGGTAGTGTTGGGGCTGTCAGAGCAGTCTAATGTTTGTGGTGTCCGTGTCAGAGGTGTCTAATGTTTGTGGTGTCGGTGTCAGAGGTGTCAGATTTTTGTGGTGGATGGTGTCAGAGCAGTCAGATGTTTGTGGTGGGTGGTGTCAGAGCCGTCAGATGTTTGTAGTGGTGGTGTCAGAGCAGTCGGGTGGTTGTGGTGGTGGTGTCAGAGGTGTCAGATGTTTATGGTTGGTGGTGTCAGAGCCGTCAGATGTTTGTGGTGGGGGTGTCAGAGCAGTCGGGTGGTTGTGCTGGTGGTGTCAGAGGTGTCAGATGTTTGTGGTGTCGGTGTCAGAGGTGTCAGATGTTTGAGGTGGGTGGTGTCAGAGCCGTCAGATGTTTGTGGTGGGGGTGTCAGCGGTGTCAGATGTTTGTGGTGTCGGTGTCAGAGGTGTCAGATGTTTGTGGTGGATGTGTCAGAGGTGTCAGATGTTTGTGGTGGATGGTGTCAGAGCCGTCAGATGTTTGTGGTGGGGGTGTCAGAGCAGTCGGGTGGTTGTGCTGGTGGTGTCAGAGGTGTCAGATGTTTGTGGTGTCGGTGTCAGAGGTGTCAGATGTTTGAAGTGGGTGGTGTCAGAGCCGTCAGATGTTTGTGGTGGGGGTGTCAGCGGTGTCAGATGTTTGTGGTGTCGGTGTCAGAGGTGTCAGATGTTTGTGGTGGATGTGTCAGAGGTGTCAGATGTTTGTGGTGGATGGTGTCAGAGGTGTCAGATGTTTGTGGTGGGTGGTGTCAGAGCCGTCAGGTGTTTGTGTTGGGGGTGTCAGAGCAGTCGGGTGGTTGTGGTGGTGGTGTCAGAGGTGTCAGATGTTTGTGGTGTCGGTGTCAGATGTGTCAGATGTTTGTGGTGGGGGTGTCAGCGCAGTCGGGTGGTAGTGTTGGGGCTGTCAGAGCAGTCTAATGTTTGTGGTGTCCGTGTCAGAGGTGTCTAATGTTTGTGGTGTCGGTGTCAGAGGTGTCAGATTTTTGTGGTGGATGGTGTCAGAGCAGTCAGATGTTTGTGGTGGGTGGTGTCAGAGCCGTCAGATGTTTGTAGTGGTGGTGTCAGAGCAGTCGGGTGGTTGTGTTGGATGGTGTCAGAGCAGTCGGGTGGTTGTGGTATCGGTGTCAGAAGTGTCAGATGTTTGAGGTGGGTGGTGTCAGAGCCGTCAGTTGTTTGTGGTGGGGGTGTCAGCGGTGTCAGATGTTTGTGGTGTCGGTGTCAGAGGTGTCAGATGTTTGTGGTGGATGGTATCAGAGCAGTCAGATGTTTGTGGTGGGGGTGTCAGAGCAGTCTAATGTTTGTGGTGTCGGTGTCAGAGGTGTCAGATGTTTGAGGTGGGTGGTGTCAGAGCCGTCACATGTTTGTGGTGGGGGTGTCAGCGGTGTCAGATGTTTGTGGTGTCGGTGTCAGAGGTGTCAGATGTTTGTGGTGGATGTGTCAGATGTTTGTGGTGGGGGTGTCAGCGCAGTCGGGTGGTAATGTTGGGGCTGTCAGAGCAGTCTAATGTTTGTGGTGTCGGTGTCAGAGGTGTCAGATGTTTGAGGTGGGTGGTGTCAGAGCCGTCAGATGTTTGTGGTGGGGGTGTCAGCGGTGTCAGATGTTTGTGGTGTCGGTGTCAGAGGTGTCAGATGTTTGTGGTGGATGTGTCAGAGGTGTCAGATGTTTGAGGTGGGTGGTGTCAGAGCCGTCAGATGTTTGTGGTGGGGGTGTCAGAGCAGTCGGGTGGTAGTGTTGGGGCTGTCAGAGCAGTCTAATGTTTGTGGTGTCCGTGTCAGAGGTGTCTAATGTTTGTGGTGTCGGTGTCAGAGGTGTCAGATTTTTGTGGTGGATGGTGTCAGCGGTGTCAGATGTTTGAGGTGGGTGGTGTCAGAGCCGTCAGATGTTTGTGGTGGGGGTGTCAGCGGTGTCAGATGTTTGTGGTGTCGGTGTCAGAGGTGTCAGATGTTTGTGGTGGATGTGTCAGAGGTGTCAGATGTTTGTGGTGGATGGTGTCAGAGGTGTCAGATGTTTGAGGTGGGTGGTGTCAGAGCCGTCAGATGTTTGTGGTGGGGGTGTCAGCGGTGTCAGATGTTTGTGGTGTCGGTGTCAGAGGTGTCAGATGTTTGTGATGTATGTGTCAGAGGTGTCAGATGTTTGTGGTGGATGCTGTCAGAGCAGTCGCGTGGTGTGGCGGGGGGTGTCAGAGCAGTCGGGTGGTAGTGTTGGGGGTATCAGAGCAGTCGGGTGGTTGTGGTGGTGGTGTCAGCGCTGTCTGATGATTGTGTTGGGGGTGTCAGAGCAATTAATGTTTGTGGGGGTGTGTCAGAGCAGTCTGATGGTTGTGCTGGTGGTGTCAGAGGTGTCAGATGTTTGTGGTGTCGGTGTCAGAGGTGTCAGATGTTTGAGGTGGGTGGTGTCAGAGCCGTCAGATGTTTGTGGTGGGGGTGTCAGCGGTGTCAGATGTTTGTGGTGTCGGTGTCAGAGGTGTCAGATGTTTGTGGTGGATGTGTCAGAGGTGTCAGATGTTTGTGGTGGATGGTGTCAGAGGTGTCAGATGTTTGTGGTGGGTGGTGTCAGAGCCGTCAGGTGTTTGTGGTGGGGGTGTCAGAGCAGTCGGGTGGTTGTGGTGGTGGTGTCAGAGGTGTCAGATGTTTGTGGTGTCGGTGTCAGATGTGTCAGATGTTTGTGGTGGGGGTGTCAGCGCAGTCGGGTGGTAGTGTTGGGGCTGTCAGAGCAGTCTAATGTTTGTGGTGTCCGTGTCAGAGGTGTCTAATGTTTGTGGTGTCGGTGTCAGAGGTGTCAGATTTTTGTGGTGGATGGTGTCAGAGTAGTCAGATGTTTGTGGTGGGTGGTGTCAGAGCCGTCAGATGTTTGTAGTGGTGGTGTCAGAGCAGTCGGGTGGTTGTGTTGGATGGTGTCAGAGCATTCGGGTGGTTGTGGTATCGGTGTCAGAGGTGTCAGATGTTTGAGGTGGGTGGTGTCAGAGCCGTCAGTTGTTTGTGGTGGGGGTGTCAGCGGTGTCAGATGTTTGTGGTGTCGGTGTCAGAGGTGTCAGATGTTTGTGGTGGATGGTGTCAGAGCAGTCAGATGTTTGTGGTGGGGGTGTCAGAACAGTCTAATGTTTGTGGTGTCGGTGTCAGAGGTGTCAGATGTTTGAGGTGGGTGGTGTCAGAGCCGTCAGATGTTTGTGGTGGGTGGTGTCAGAGCAGTCGGGTGGTTGTGGTGGTGGTGTCAGAGGTATCAGATGTTTGTGGTGTCGGTGTCAGAGGTGTCAGATGTTTGTGGTGGGTGGTGTCAGAGCCGTCAGATGTTTGTGGTGGGTGGTGTCAGAGGTGTCAGATGTTTGTGGTGTCGGTGTCAGAGCAGTCGGGTGGTTGTGGTGGTGGTGTCAGCGGTGTCAGATGTTTGTGGTGTCGGTGTCAGAGGTGTCAGATGTTTGTGGTGGATGTGTCAGAGGTGTCAGATGTTTGTGGTGGATGGTGTCAGAGGTGTCAGATGTTTGTGGTGGGTGGTGTCAGAGCCGTCAGGTGTTTGTGTTGGGGGTGTCAGAGCAGTCGGGTGGTTGTGGTGGTGGTGTCAGAGGTGTCAGATGTTTGTGGTGTCGGTGTCAGATGTGTCAGATGTTTGTGGTGGGGGTGTCAGCGCAGTCGGGTGGTAGTGTTGGGGCTGTCAGAGCAGTCTAATGTTTGTGGTGTCCGTGTCAGAGGTGTCTAATGTTTGTGGTGTCGGTGTCAGAGGTGTCAGATTTTTGTGGTGGATGGTGTCAGAGCAGTCAGATGTTTGTGGTGGGTGGTGTCAGAGCCGTCAGATGTTTGTGGTGGGGGTGTCAGAGCAGTCGGGTGGTTGTGCTGGTGGTGTCAGAGGTGTCAGATGTTTGTGGTGTCGGTGTCAGAGGTGTCAGATGTTTGAGGTGGGTGGTGTCAGAGCCGTCAGTTGTTTGTGGTGGGGGTGTCAGCGGTGTCAGATGTTTGTGGTGTCGGTGTCAGAGGTGTCAGATGTTTGTGGTGGATGGTGTCAGAGCAGTCAGATGTTTGTGGTGGGGGTGTCAGAACAGTCTAATGTTTGTGGTGTCGGTGTCAGAGGTGTCAGATGTTTGAGGTGGGTGGTGTCAGAGCCGTCAGATGTTTGTGGTGGGGGTGTCAGAGCAGTCGGGTGGTTGTGCTGGTGGTGTCAGAGGTGTCAGATGTTTGTGGTGTCGGTGTCAGAGGTGTCAGATGTTTGAGGTGGGTGGTGTTAGAGCCGTCAGATGTTTGTGGTGGGGGTGTCAGCGGTGTCAGATGTTTGTGGTGTCGGTGTCAGAGGTGTCAGATGTTTGTGATGGATGTGTCAGAGGTGTCAGATGTTTGTGGTGGATGGTGTCAGAGGTGTCAGATGTTTGTGGTGGGTGGTGTCAGAGCCGTCAGGTGTTTGTGTTGGGGGTGTCAGAGCAGTCGGGTGGTTGTGGTGGTGGTGTCAGAGGTGTCAGATGTTTGTGGTGTCGGTGTCAGATGTGTCAGATGTTTGTGGTGGGGGTGTCAGCGCAGTCGGGTGGTAGTGTTGGGGCTGTCAGAGCAGTCTAATGTTTGTGGTGTCCGTGTCAGAGGTGTCTAATGTTTGTGGTGTCGGTGTCAGAGGTGTCAGATTTTTGTGGTGGATGGTGTCAGAGCAGTCAGATGTTTGTGGTGGGTGGTGTCAGAGCAGTCGGGTGGTTGTGCTGGTGGTGTCAGAGGTGTCAGATGTTTGTGGTGTGGGTGTCAGCGGTGTCAGATGTTTGAGGTGGGTGGTGTCAGAGCCGTCAGATGTTTGTGGTGGGGGTGTCAGCGGTGTCAGATGTTTGTGGTGTCGGTGTCAGAGGTGTCAGATGTTTGTGGTGGATGTGTCAGAGGTGTCAGATGTTTGTGGTGGATGGTGTCAGAGGTGTCAGATGTTTGTGGTGGGTGGTGTCAGAGCCGTCAGGTGTTTGTGTTGGGGGTGTCAGAGCAGGCGGGTGGTTGTGGTGGTGGTGTCAGAGGTGTCAGATGTTTGTGGTGGATGGTGTCAGAGGTGTCAGATGTTTGTGGTGGGTGGTGTCAGAGCCGTCAGGTGTTTGTGTTGGGGGTGTCAGAGCAGGCGGGTGGTTGTGGTGGTGGTGTCAGAGGTGTCAGATGTTTGTGGTGTCGGTGTCAGATGTGTCAGATGTTTGTGGTGGGGGTGTCAGCGCAGTCAGGTGGTAGTGTTGGGGCTGTCAGAGCAGTCTAATGTTTGTGGTGTCCGTGTCAGAGGTGTCTAATGTTTGTGGTGTCGGTGTCAGAGGTGTCAGATTTTTGTGGTGGATGGTGTCAGAGCCGTCAGATGTTTGTAGTGGTGGTGTCAGAGCAGTCGGGTGGTTGTGGTGGTGGTGTCAGAGGTGTCAGATGTTTATGGTTGGTGGTGTCAGAGCCGTCAGATGTTTGTGGTGGGGGTGTCAGAGCAGTCGGGTGGTTGTGCTGGTGGTGTCAGAGGTGTCAGATGTTTGTGGTGTCGGTGTCAGAGGTGTCAGATGTTTGAGGTGGGTGGTGTCAGAGCCGTCAGATGTTTGTGGTGGGGGTGTCAGCGGTGTCAGATGTTTGTGGTGTCGGTGTCAGAGGTGTCAGATGTTTGTGGTGGATGTGTCAGAGGTGTCAGATGTTTGTGGTGGATGGTGTCAGAGCCGTCAGATGTTTGTGGTGGGGGTGTCAGAGCAGTCGGGTGGTTGTGCTGGTGGTGTCAGAGGTGTCAGATGTTTGTGGTGTCGGTGTCAGAGGTGTCAGATGTTTGAAGTGGGTGGTGTCAGAGCCGTCAGATGTTTGTGGTGGGGGTGTCAGCGGTGTCAGATGTTTGTGGTGTCGGTGTCAGAGGTGTCAGATGTTTGTGGTGGATGTGTCAGAGGTGTCAGATGTTTGTGGTGGATGGTGTCAGAGGTGTCAGATGTTTGTGGTGGGTGGTGTCAGAGCCGTCAGGTGTTTGTGTTGGGGGTGTCAGAGCAGTCGGGTGGTTGTGGTGGTGGTGTCAGAGGTGTCAGATGTTTGTGGTGTCGGTGTCAGATGTGTCAGATGTTTGTGGTGGGGGTGTCAGCGCAGTCGGGTGGTAGTGTTGGGGCTGTCAGAGCAGTCTAATGTTTGTGGTGTCCGTGTCAGAGGTGTCTAATGTTTGTGGTGTCGGTGTCAGAGGTGTCAGATTTTTGTGGTGGATGGTGTCAGAGCAGTCAGATGTTTGTGGTGGGTGGTGTCAGAGCCGTCAGATGTTTGTAGTGGTGGTGTCAGAGCAGTCGGGTGGTTGTGTTGGATGGTGTCAGAGCAGTCGGGTGGTTGTGGTATCGGTGTCAGAAGTGTCAGATGTTTGAGGTGGGTGGTGTCAGAGCCGTCAGTTGTTTGTGGTGGGGGTGTCAGCGGTGTCAGATGTTTGTGGTGTCGGTGTCAGAGGTGTCAGATGTTTGTGGTGGATGGTATCAGAGCAGTCAGATGTTTGTGGTGGGGGTGTCAGAGCAGTCTAATGTTTGTGGTGTCGGTGTCAGAGGTGTCAGATGTTTGAGGTGGGTGGTGTCAGAGCCGTCACATGTTTGTGGTGGGGGTGTCAGCGGTGTCAGATGTTTGTGGTGTCGGTGTCAGAGGTGTCAGATGTTTGTGGTGGATGTGTCAGATGTTTGTGGTGGGGGTGTCAGCGCAGTCGGGTGGTAATGTTGGGGCTGTCAGAGCAGTCTAATGTTTGTGGTGTCGGTGTCAGAGGTGTCAGATGTTTGAGGTGGGTGGTGTCAGAGCCGTCAGATGTTTGTGGTGGGGGTGTCAGCGGTGTCAGATGTTTGTGGTGTCGGTGTCAGAGGTGTCAGATGTTTGAGGTGGGTGGTGTCAGAGCCGTCAGATGTTTGTGGTGGATGTGTCAGAGGTGTCAGATGTTTGTGATGGATGGTGTTAGAGCAGTCAGATGTTTGTGGTGGATGGTGTCAGAGCAGTCAGATGTTTGTGGTGGATGGTGTCAGAGCAGTCAGATGTTTGTGCTGGGGGTGTCAGAGCAGTCGGGTGGTTGTGGTGGTGGTGTCAGAGCAGTCTAATGTTTGTGGTGTCGGTGTCAGAGGTGTCCGATGTTTGTGGTGGATGGTGTCAGAGCAGTCAGATGTTTGTGGCGGGGGGTGTCAGAGCAGTCGGGTGGTAGTTCTGGAAGTGTCAGAGCAGTCGGGTGGTTGTGGTGGTGGTGTCAGAGCAATCCGGTGGTCGTGATGGGGGTGTCAGCGCAGTCGGGTGGTTGTGGCGGGGGGTGTCAGAGCAGTCGGTATGCTTTGGTGGTGGTGTCAGGTTCAATCTGGGGTTTGTAGTGGTGGTGTCAGAGCAGTCAGGTGGTTGTGGTGGTGATGTCAGAGCAGTCTAATGTTTGTGGTGTCGGTGTCAGAGGTGTCAAATGTTTGTGGTGGATGGTGTCAGAGCAGTCAGATGTTTGTGGCGGGGGGTGTCAGAGCAGTCGGGTGGTAGTTTTGGGGGTGTCAGAGCAGTCGGGTGGTTGTGGTGGTGGTGTCAGAGCAGTCGGGTGGTGTCAGAGCAGTCAAATGTTTGTGGTGGGTGGTGTCAGAGCCGTCAGATGTTTGTGGTGGGGGTGTCAGAGCAGTCGGGTGGTTGTGGTGGTGGTGTAAGAGGTGTCAGATGTTTGTGGTGTCGGTGTCAGCGCAGTCGGGTGGTTGTGGCGGGGGGTGTCAGAGCAGTCGGTATGCTTTGGTGGTGGTGTCAGGGTCAATCTGTGGGTTCTGGTGGTGGTGTCAGAGCAGTCTGGTGGCTGTGGTGTGGGTGTCAGAGCAGTCTAATGTTTGTGGTGTGGGTGTCAGAGCAGTCAGATGTTTGTGGTGGATGGTGTCAGAGCAGTCAGATGTTTGTAGTGGTGGTGTCAGAGCAGTCGGTTGGTTGTGGTGGTGGTGTCAGAGCAGTCGGGTGGTAGTGTTGGGGGTGTCAGAGCAGTCTAATGTTTGTGGTGTGGGTGTCAGAGCAGTCATATTTGTGGTGGATGGTGTCAGAGCAGTCAGATGTTTGTGGTGGGTGGTGTCAGAGTAGTCAGATGTTTGTGGTGGGGGTGTCAGCGCATTCGGGTGGTTTTGGCGGGGGGTGTCAGAGCAGTCGGTATGCTTTGGTGGTGGTGTCAGGGTCAATCTGTGGGTTCTGGTGGTGGTGTCAGAGCAGTCTGGTGGCTGTGGTTTGGGTGTCAGAGCAGTCGGATGGTTGTGGTGGGGGTGTCAGAGCAGTCTGTTGATTGTGTTGGGGGTGTCAGAGCAGTTAATGTTTGTGGTGGGGGTGTCAGGGTCAATCTGGTGGCTGTGGTGGGGGGTGTCAGAGCAGTCTGATGTTACGTATGAAAAGCTTAAGTCACAAATCTCAAATCACAAATTCTCAATTCTCAAACTCAAATATCTAAAATTTCAACTTCTCAAATCACAAATTCAGGAATCTCGAATCTCAAATTATCAACCTCTAAAATCTCAAATTCTCAAGTCTCAAATGAGAAATTATCTATTTCTGAAACTCAAATATCAAGCTATTAAATTTCAACTTCTAAAAAACTCAAAATCTCGAATCAGAAATTCTCAAATCTCATATCACAAATTCTCAAACTCAAATATCAAGCTCTCAAATTTCAACTTCTCAAAACTCAAATCTCAAATTCTCAAACTCAAATATCTCAAATTTCAACTTCTCAAATCTCAAATTCTCAAACTCAAATATCTCAAATTTCAACTTCTCAAATCTCAACTTCTCAATAATGTCAGAATCTTAAGTCACAAATCTCAAATCACAATTTCTCAAATTCTCAAACTCGAATATCTCAAATTTCTACTTCTCATATCTCAAATTCTCAAATCTCAAATCACAAATTCTCAAACTCATCAAGCTCTCAAATTTAAAATAGACTTTGACCCCTGAGTTTGTTTCGGCGTTTCTTCTCAGGGATAGTCATAGGAAATGCCGACCCCATCTAGTTTTAAAAAGACGTGTAAAAGTGATTGAAAAATCCTAATTGCAAAATAAATAATTTCATTTCATTTCATTTCAACTTCTCAATTATCAACCTCTAAAATCTCAACTTCTCAATTCTAAAACTTTCAAATATCAACCTCTCAAATCTAACCTTCTCAATTATCAAATCTAAAGTTCTCAAATTCTCATGTCTCGAATTCTCAAATCTCAACTTCTCAAAACTCAAATTCTCAAATCAAATAACAAATTTTCAATCTCACAAATTCTCAGATCTCAAATTCTCAAACTCTCAAATATCAACCTCTCAAATCTCAACTTCTCAAATTTCTCAAAATCACAATTTCTCAAATCTCAAATTCTCAAACTCAAATATCAACCTCAAATTCTCAAATTTCAAATTCTCACTCTCATATTCTCAAATATCAATTTCTCAAATCACAAATTCTCAAATCTCAAATTCTCAAACTCAAATATCAACCTCAAATTCTCAATTCTCAAATCTCGAATTCTCAAATCTCAAATTTTCCATTTCTCAAATTCTCAAACCTCAAATTACAACCTCAACTCTCAAATATCAACCTCCCAAATTCCCAAATCTCAAATTCACAAATCTGAAATTTTATTTTGTACAACTGACTCAATAGTGTAGTGGTAGCAAGCGCGACTGTTGAGCGTGAGGTTCTGGATTCGGTTCCCGGGTCGGGGAAATTGTTATTGGGTTTTTCTGTATAGAAATCCTCAGTAGCAGCACCGAGTTTGGGGTTATGCCCGGTTGATGGCAACAGGCTCGCCCCCTGTTACATGGCTTACGTGACTTAATAACAGCATCGGCGAAATGTGGGTACACAATAGTAGATACGCCTTTGTGGCTTAGTCTAACCTTTCAGGGATACAGGCGTGATGCTTGCTATGTTATGTTATGTTTTTCCATACAGTGTTCTTTCATAAAGTGTAATTTATTATTCTGTAGGTACAGCGATTAGGTATTAATATAAATGAAACTAGCAAAGTTAATCACTCCGATCACTCTGTTTTCTCCCAATTTATTACGTATAAATAGGCGAAGTGGATTTAATACGTATGGATAATACTTTCTCGCTCGCACACCGACTATCTGTTTCATTCATAGCAACTAAAAAATACAAATTATTTTCTAACAAAAGATTGGCGGGAAGTATGTTGCACAAAACTGGTTTTAAGAGGGCGTGGTTTTCGCTGTGGTCACAAGTTGGGTGCAAGCGATTTTAGCCTTATAGGTGGTTCACCGGCAATGTCGCCCATTGTACGTCGAATTCGGAACACGACGAATACGGAACAAACGATTAAAAATAGTTTAGTTGTGACCCTAGTTTATTTTGCCCCAAGGCCTTTGGTTACCTAGCTACGCCACTGCTTTAACATATAAAAAATTAGCAAATTTGTTTAGTGAAGTAAAAACGTTAACGTATATGTAAACTTTGAGCTTAACTATAGTCTTACGGTACTGTCTGTCCTGTAACAGGGTACCTGTTGTGTTTGGAGCATATTTGAAAATCAATATCTGTGGGTATCTATTCTGCAAATAATTGTTATTTTTCTGAAAACTTAACTAATAATATTTGGTCTAGTAGTTAGTAACACTATGATAATATTACTATCTCCCTCTCACTGTAATAATACTACTAATTGGCGAGCTCTTGGGTTCGATTCCTGGGTTAGGCATGGGATATATTACAGGGCACTCTATAACCGTATCGGCGAAATTTCAGTGTACAATTATAGTACCTACACCTCTGCCTAAAGCTTCCGGGAATACAGTGATGCTATATACCTACGTATATATTTGATATAGTATGTATATGTATGGACTCCAAAATCTGTCTAATTCTGGACATGGTCGTAACCGTTATTGAAGTTAATTCAGTAAACCATAAATAGTGTGGTTACAGAAATAATGTAGTCGTGTATTACACTGACCTTTTAATTATACCTATATATATATATTGTTATAACAGACAGTCTGACAGGTGAAGCCTAAACATGGGCAGAAACATGAAAGTTATATTATAGAATAAATTGTGTGTATAATGCAGGTCGTGTCGCGAATATTGCGCACTATCATATCTGGTAGCTCACAAATAGTTATGCAAATGGAGTCAGTCGACCTCGTCGCGTCGCGCGTCGTCTGAACACGCCTGATGGGTTCACACGTCGCGACAAACAATACGCTCCTCATTCTTTGCACCCGCGCTGTTATTCACAGAAGCTTGTTTAAAATTGATCATTTTGTTTGACATTTCTGTACATACGGGTTAAGATAGTTCTGTATGTAACAAAAGTGATAATTGATACAACTGCATTAGGTTAATTTCTGTGTCAAACATTGCGTAAAAGCTCACAGTGTTGGAAATCAATTATTATCTCTGTCGTAGGCGAGCGCGGTGCAGCTCACAATAAGTAAAAAATCCCGCTTGCTCGGTTACTTGATTTATCGTTTAACGTTTTCAACGACTTAGCAACGTAGCGGGTCTCACAAAACAATGGCAATCGGGACTGACTGTTGCTCGCGACACAAAACAAACGTAAACAACAACAGTTTGTCTTCTGTCTTACCGATTCGAAAGTTTGGCATCGGATATTGGTTTGCAATAGACAGATCAAACAGTTAGATTTGATGCTGTATATGTCATGTGTGTAGTATGTACTGGGTGGGGACAACCCCCAACTTACATGTAGAGTAGGGAAATAAATGGTTGATCCAAACAGAGCTCTTCTGTTATTGCGAAAGCAGTAAGTGTTCGAATACAACCGTCTTGGTATATTCGAACATTGGTATATACAGTTATAACATGATCTATTCAATAATATATAGATAAACTTTTTACATTAAACCTTAACATATTATTGCCACTATTCGGGAATTTTGGCGCCATTTAATGATGTAAAAGTCAAGAAGTTGATTGTTTGATATAAAAACAATGGGGAAAATAAAAGAAAGTCAGTCAGTCAGTCAGTCAGTCAGTCAGTCAGTCAGTCAGTCAGTCAGTCAGTCAGTCAGTCAGTCAGTCAGTCAGTCAGTCAGTCAGTCAGTCAGTCAGTCAGTCAGTCAGTCAGTCAGTCAGTCAGTCAGTCAGTCAGTCAGTCAGTCAGTCAGTCAGTCAGTCAGTCAGTCAGTCAGTCAGTCAGTCAGTCAGTCAGTCAGTCAGTCAGTCAGTCAGTCAGTCAGTCAGTCAGTCAGTCAGTCAGTCAGTCAGTCAGTCAGTCAGTCAGTCAGTCAGTCAGTCAGTCAGTCAGTCAGTCAGTCAGTCAGTCAGTCAGTCAGTCAGTCAGTCAGTCAGTCAGTCAGTCAGTCAGTCAGTCAGTCAGTCAGTCAGTCAGTCAGTCAGTCAGTCAGTCAGTCAGTCAGTCAGTCAGTCAGTCAGTCAGTCAGTCAGTCAGTCAGTCAGTCAGTCAGTCAGTCAGTCAGTCAGTCAGTCAGTCAGTCAGTCAGTCAGTCAGTCAGTCAGTCAGTCAGTCAGTCAGTCAGTCAGTCAGTCAGTCAGTCAGTCAGTCAGTCAGTCAGTCAGTCAGTCAGTCAGTCAGTCAGTCAGTCAGTCAGTCAGTCAGTCAGTCAGTCAGTCAGTCAGTCAGTCGAGACATGAGAATTTGAGAGTTTGATATTTGAGAGTTTCAGAATTTGAGTTTTTTTTTTTTTTTTTTTTTTTTTTTGTTTTTTTTTAAAAAACATTGCCCCACACTAGGATTTCTCCTGTGTCGTGGGTACAGTTTACAAACATACATGTCACATACACACACAACCAGACCCGAAACAACTATCTGTAGATCATACAAATATTTGTTCCGTGCGGGAATCGAACCCGCGACACCTAGCGCAGCAGTCGATCTCTCAACACACTGCGCCAACCGTGCCGTCATCTGCCGATTCGACAATTTGTGATTTGAGATTTTGAGTTTTGTGATTTGAGAATTTGAGTTTTGTGATTTGAGATTTCAGAATTTGTGATTTGAGATTTGAGAATTTGTGTTTTGAGAATTTGTGATTTAAGTTTTGAGAAGTTGAAATTTGACAGCTTGATATTGGAGTTTGAGAATTTGAGTTTTGAGAAGTTGAAATTTGACAGCTTGATATTTGAGTGATGAGAATTTGAGTTTCGAGAAGTTGAGATTTGAGAATTCGAGACTATTTGAGAAGTTGAAATTTGAGATATTTGAGTTTGAGAATTTGAGATTTGTGAAGTTGAAATTTTGAGAGCTTGAGAATTTGAGAATTCGAGACTATTTGAGTTTGAGATTTGAGAAGTTGAAATTTGAGAATTTGAGATTTGAGTAGTTGAAATTTGAGACATTTGAGTTTGAGAATTTGTGATTTGAGAATTTGAGAAGTTGAAATTTGACAAATTGATATTTGAGTTTAAGAATTTGTGATTTGAGAATTTGAGTTTTGTGATTTGAGATTTCAGAATTTGTGATTTGAGATTTGAGAAATTGAAATTTGAGATATTTGAGTTTGTGATTTGAGATTTGAGAATTTGTGATTTGGGAATTTGAGTTTCGAGAAGTTGAAATTTGACAAATTGATATTTGAGTTTGAGAATTTGAGAATTTGTGATATGAGAATTTGAGTTTTGAGAATTTAAGAATATGTGATTTGAGAAACTGAGATTTAAGAATATGAGTGCTTGAGAATATGAAATTTGCGAGTTTGAGGTTGATAATTACGTTTGAGAATTTGAGATTTGAGAATTAATGATTTGAGAAGTTGAAATTTGAGATATTTGAGTTTGAGATTTGAGAATTTGAGTTTTGAGAAGTTGAAATTAGAGAAATTGAGACATGAGAATTTGAGATTTGAGAAGTTGAAATTTGAGATATTTGAGTTTGAGAATTTGTGATTTGAGATTTGAGAATTTATGTTTTGTGATTTGAGATTTCAGAATGTGTGATTTGAGATTTGAGATATTTGAGTTTGAGAATTTGAGATTTGAGAAGTTGAAATTTTGAGAGCTTGAGAATTTGAGATATTTGAGTTTGAGAATTTGAGATTTGAGAAGTTGAAATTTGACAAATTGATATTTGAGTTTGAGAATTTGAGTATTTGTGATTTGAGAATTTGTGATTTGAGAATATGAGAATTTGTGATTTGAGATTTCAGAATTTGTGATTTAAGATTTGAGAAGTTGAAATTTGAGATATTTGAGTTTGAGAATTTGAGATTTGATAAGTTGAAATTTTGAGAGCTTGAGAATTTGAGACTATTTGATTTTGAGAATTTGAGATTTGAGAAGTTGAAATTTGACAGCTTGATTTATATGAGTTTGAGAATTTGAGTTTTGAGAAGTTTGAGAATTTGAGAATTTGTGATTTGAGAGTTGAGAATTTGAGTTTTGAGAATTTGAGATTTGAGATATTTGAGTATGAGAATTTGAGAATTTTTGATTTGAGAAACTGAGATTTAAGAATATGAGTGCTTGAGAATATGAAATTTGAGACTTTGAAGTTGATATTTAAGTTTGAGAATTTGAGATTTGTGACTTAAGAAATTGAAATTTGAGATATTTGAGTTTGAGATTTGAGAATTTGTGATTTGAGAATTTGAGAATTTGTGATTTGAGAATTTGAGATTTGAGAAGTTGAAATTTTGAGAATTTGAGACTATTTGAGTTTGAAATTTGAGAATTTGTGACTTGATATTTGAGAATTCGAGTTTTGAGAAGTTGAGAAATCGAGACTTGAGAATTTGAGTTTGAGAATTTGAGAATTTGAGAATTTGTGATTTGAGATTTGAGAATTTGAGTTTTGAGAAGTTGAATTTTGATAAATCGAGACTTGAGAATTTGAGGTTCGAGAATTTGAGATTTGAGAATTCGAGAACTGAGAATTTGTGATTTGAGAAATTGAGATTTGAGAATAGTATGTGCGAAAGAAACATATCTAAGTTTGTTTGTTTCTATTTCACTTTCTTTTCGAATCCCTGCGCCTGCCGTTGAGCCTACATATGTAGGTCAGTGTGTCGCCGCGGTCCTGTGACGTCGCAAGCGTCATTATTTTACAATTTCGAAAGCGCAGGAGTTTCACCGCCTTTACTGTGATTTTGCGAAATTGGACGCTTTATTTTTATAGGGGCAGGACAGGTAACGTAGAATAGGTAGTTTTAGTGAACAGTTAAGTGAATTGTGCGAAATTGGACGTTTACATTGGACGTTAGAATACATTAAATAGAGTGATTGTGATTAATAATTTGATAAATAATTATGCGAGGGCGACTGTGACTGTGTGTGGTGTGATCGTTTTTATTCAGCATTAATTGCGCCAAAAGATCTTGTCGTAATATGACACCGCGCTGTTGCCGCTCTTATCACAGGTATACTTATATCTGCTCTCATTGGCGGAAGCAAAATATAGGCGTGGTTAGTTCATCGCGAACCGTGCAAAGAATTTTGTTAGCAAAGTGTACTACCGCCAATGTCGCCCATTGTACATAAGTTCACCTTACAGTAACATCATTAGGCAAGGTAATTTAAGCATACATATGATTGGGCATACATACGAGTGTCTACACCACAACAAAGCTGGCTGCCAGTGCGCAAATATAGAAGTAGTAGATACATACCGATACTTGGGCTTGACAGTAGATAGTAATCTTAACTGGAAATTTCACGTCAATGGTGTATGTAATAAACTGCAATCAATCCTGGGTAAATTCTTTCACCTTAGTAATTTCATGAACAGAAAAGTCTTGTATGTACTGTATTATGCACTGGCTGACTCATTCATCAACTATGGATTAAGCAGCTATGGTCTAACATTCAAAACACAATTGGATCGTATAAAACATTTGCAGATTAGACTGCTTAAGTATCTGGTTAGTTTGGTTATCAATTTTTCCTCATTGGTCTAGTGTTCGCAAGCACGACTGCTGAGCGTGAGGGTTCGATTCTCGGGTCGGGCAAAGTTATTGGGTTTTTCTGTATGAACATTCTCAGTAGCAGTCTGGAACTGTGCCAGATAGATGACAATAGGCTCGAACCCTATTACAAGAGATTCAATAACGGCATCGGCGAAATGCGAGTGTACAATAGTAAACTTCTGCCTAACCCTTCTGGGAATAAATATAGAAACAGTTCATTCAGAACAGAAAAAATAGAAACATCAATCAATGGGTAGTCATAATTATAACATGATTACGTAAAAGACACAAACAATATATTTTTTACGAGATTCCATTCGGTTTTTGTTTTATTTTCGTCCACTAGACGTGCGTGGGGTGTAAACTTAGACGGTTCTGTTTTGTGTTATAGATTTTATAAATATATAAACTACCGAAGTTTTGGACAGATGCTTGGTTTCAGAAGATGAACGAAACTTAATATTTCAAAGCTAAAGCTAACAGGCATAATACTAAAATGTATAAAATTTGCGTGCCATAATATAAGATAATGAAACGCAGGGACTTGCGTGCGATACTAAAGACAGAATAACTTGTAGATGTAAATATAATGAAAGATCAGAAGTAAGCACATAAATTGTTTTATTCTAATATATTGTAATTATCAAACTTGATGAAGATTATTTTTTGAGTATTGTAGCTTTTTGTTGTTGTTTAGACGCATTCAGTGTCGGCACAAATGAGCCGTGTGTTGGTGTTGAGCGAGGGCACGCGAAGCCGCGTTTAGCAGTGCCCGCACGGAGATGAAGCCATTAGCGCCGGCAGGGGGCGCTCGCATGCTCACGGTTACATTATCGCGCGCGGATAAGCATCCTCTCGACATGTAGATGTACCGCCACTGATTACATATTACACAGATTCCTGACTTTCTACACTTGACATCCTACTCACGCACACGTACGTAATGCTGAACGTTACGGTGAGATAAGTATGTACAATCGCGACGTTCAAGCGCTGCGCATGTGTGCGTAATCAGTGCCCCTAATAGATGCACCTACATGTTATAGATACTTGTATATGTCATCATGTGTCATCCATAGTCAAAGATTTTTATTTCAACTTTTCAATTAATAAAATATATATGTGTTGGTATAGGTAAATAATGAGCGATCACTATACATTTTATAGTGATCGCTCATCATTAGGTATATAAACTTCTTAATATTGAAGATTAGCGTAGTTTGTTTGCAGCTAGGGCGGGCCGCCCTACGGTGACATGTCGCCATTAACATAATACACGCATTCTAGTTGGGACAGCGGCGGCTATCTGGCGGCGCGCGGCGTGCGGCTTAACTTAAAGGTCACAAATAAACATCGAGGCATGAAAAGGTTCCCCACCCACTGTAGAGTCCTTACGAGTATTTCTGAAATAACAGGAGTATTTCTGCGGTTAGTAGTCTCATACTGAATCTACTGTACGGAGAAATAGTCATTTAATAAAATTACTATGAATTCATCAGAAATTTTGAAGTCATATACTTACTCCTTTGTATGTTACCCATTAGGATCATTACAATTAGGTAATACTATCAACAATGACTATTCCCCATGGACCCGCTATACTGAGCGCTATACACATTTAATAAACTAAATATGTACAGACAACTTAAATCAATCTCAACTTCTCAGACAGAACGGATTTAAGCGCTTTAATGCGCTCAAATGCGTTAGGGTCTACCACATCAAACAATTTGTAGCTCACTGATAGTATTGACAGCGGTCGTGAGAGGTTAGTCTAACATATCGCTCCTATTTTGAACTTTTATTTAATTATTGTAATTGCGGTTGCGGTTGCACACCATTTACAATAATTAAATATATATAATATAATTCATTGAAGTAAATAAATATTAATAAATAATAAAAAATGGAGAGAGCTCTTCGAAACGATCGCTGAGGGGCGCGGCTGCAGTATCAGTAGCGCGGGAAACTTCCACTTCAGCTCGGTAATGTTACGATATAGGGAGATATTGAAAAGCTCCTCACGTTCATCTTATTATTGTACAATGTTAAGTACAGTCCTGATCAAGTGGAACTCTTTTAAAACGTAACGTTTTACACGAGTTACACACGATTTAAATATATTAGTTGGCATTGGTATTACTTACGGGCTGATGTCCGCAAATTAACGCTTGAGCGCATATTTTGCGTAGGAACAATACAAGAATATATTAGTTAAATAAAACTATGAGTCGGTATGGCGTTACATGATTACTATTCAATGCATTGGTTTTCAATACAATTAAATTATTAGTAAAAGTTTACAAAATCTTATATACATACAGTTTTTGGATCAAAATCAAATGTTCTAAGGTTTTGTAAAAAAAATAATACTCGCCAAATATTTTTTAAAGCAGCTCTCGACGTACGTACTCTTTACGTAGTATTTTTATGCTCTGTCGGGTATAAACAGGAAACATGGTGTGTCTTCTCATAGCCCCGTGCCATTTGTAACAGCCCGAATAGAGACCCGGCCAGTTTGTCATGTCTTGTTCGCTGTTGTTATTTTTATGCCAAGCAAACATTGGGTTTTCTATAACGTGATGTGATTGTAGTAGCCTTAAGCATCGCCTGCGTGAAACGTTGAGAGTTTTCCGAGATGAAACATGTTATGTTTATTAAATATATTATAATTTCATATTTGTTCAGCTATTCCTGTGTGATTAAGTTTTAAATATACACAACATTTTTACAATTTATACCACTACTTACCTACTATTTATACCTACTTCAAGAGATCTCAGTTAGTGTTCACAATTAGTAGATTTTAAAATGTACTCATAGATGCTCACGTAACGGATGAGCGAGTTTAAATTTCGTAAGCTGTGAACTACAACTCTGTGACGAAACGTATCTTTGACAATTTACTTGAAACGCAGCGATACGACCTGCAAACTGCTTCACGAGGTCTCAGGGGCATTACCGAATATATTATACTTACACCGGTACGGAGCTTATTTGAGAGAAATACAAGTACAGGTAGTATAGCTACTGAATCACTAAACACAACACAGTGTTTGCAGATCTGTTACATATTAGTCAGTTGTCGTTTAAATATCAAAACAATAAATGCACATGAGTGCACTTGCATGTCCTCCACGAGTCACATTGAGTATTATTTCTTGTGTTCCTAAATATAACAAAAACCTTACTTAATAATAATTCGTCCGTGTACTGATGAAGGAACTTGTTGTTGTAGGTACATAAATACAAATGAATGTATTTCCGAGCGTGACTTTCATCAGGCTGTGGAGATTTACAGACAATAAGCTCGAGCCTCCCTCGTTGTAATACAATACGTCATCTTTTCTCTTTTATCCAAGCCTTTTTCAGAGACGAGAGAGAATTTATTTTTATTAATTTACAAGTAATTAGTGGCTACAATATGATGATACTATTTTATCTTGTCATGTCAGCCTAATGCTGAACACGGCCTTTTAATACAAGGATGTGACGTAAACAGAGTAATGATGGGTGATTGCTCTTTATTCGTGTACTAAATACACGGTAACACAACAGCTTCTCCACACCTACAACACATACAAAGCGGCGAAAAGTACTTACTATATTGTCTTTTCTTATCGAAAAGTTATAAAAACGCTGCCTAAAAAGTTTTTTTTTTAACTTTACCTGTAATCAGTGGGTTACAACATGGCGACACCCCCAATAGGCCAATGCATGGTGGCACACAGAATGTGGCCGATTTACTGATTACAGTGGTTGCACTAACATTAAAAACTTTAAATATTCAAACAGTCCAAACATTAAAGGACATACATATGTACACTACTTCAACTGTATACAGGTTGCCGACCTTTGCCTAAGTCTTCGAGTCAGTGTCGATATTGACATAGTGTCATAAATGATATTGTGTCTTTGACGCAAATTACTAAAACTTGTAACATGAGGCCGGCGCGGCGGGCAGCGTTGGTGATATAAAGCGATACGAAGGCCTCGGGACATCAATCATGGCGGTTGGGTCTCCGAGGCCCAGGGGACCGCACACAATATAAATTAGTTCTTGTCGTTTAATATTGACGTTTTGTAAGAACGCGCCTTACTATAAAATAAATATCGAGAAGTACCAAAGCAGACACGTTCAGCTCTGTGTCACACGATACTGTAGCTACAATATTGAGGCCGTATCGACCACACTGTACGAGCAGTCAGCGTTTTTAGATCCAACTTATATGTTACACTATTTATTTTCGCAGTGTTTGGAGTGTAATATAAATACTGCGTAGGAAATGCAATGTTGTTTTTCATCCTATAGATATGCTCCGCTAAGTAATCTGTTACTGTGTATCTTAGCATGTTAACATGAAGATTGTATGTCTTACAAATAATGTGATTACAGTGGCTCGACATTGCACATATTGACTAAATTGCGTACATAATGTTAATGTTAAGTGTGTAAAGTAATATCAAATATTTATGTTTGTGCTTTTGTAACTTTGTGTTAAGCTTTCATTTTACACTATTATTATAGGTATTATCGCTTGAAATGACATAAATAAATGTAACTTTATATACAAACCTCTTAATTTTATTACTTTGTGCAAGTGTTACTAGATATTACGTAAGATTAATAGATTATTTAATTAACTCTGCCGCCAGAATCATTTTGTCTGAATTGGGTTGATATAATTTATGATGGTTGGATAATGGATAGTGTAAATAATATCCAGATTAATTACTTTGGCTATAACCCTACTCGTATGTATGTGTGTATGTAATTGTATATTTAGTTCTGTTTCACCGGATAAAGTGACAACATTTTCTCAGTCACATTGATGCTGTGTGAGTTGTGACGAGTATCGGTGCGCCGCGCCCTTGTAGATATGTAGTGTCTTGACACACACAAACGACACGGCAGCCGCAGCACGGCTTTATGTTGATGCTACGGGACGCGCCAGTTTGAAACATGTGTGTCTCGCGGGAGAAGCGAAGAGCCACCAGGAGCCACTCGATAACTCCGAGGTTCGGCCCTCTACTCATTGCCTTCTTCATGATTGACAACAGCACCGGGATATCTGTTTTAAGATTTGGAACATTTCTTATTTTAACTTGCGTGCTTTCCTATAACTTATAAATAAACATTTGATATATATGTAAGTAGCTGCTGTGCAGTTCTAAAAGATCGTTTTGCGATTTCACATGTCCCCGTATCATACGCTCGCGCGGGAGAGAGAGAGAGACAGAGAAGCAGTATTGTTCAAGAACCTAGGAAAGTGACAAATTTGTACAAACACAATTGAGATTAATAATTTAAGTGATTATTTTATTAATAAGGCGCTTTTAAAAGCAGAATATTGTTTTTTAATTTTATTGAATCTGTTTCTAAAAACTATGACAACTGGATATAAATTTTAAATTTTAAAATACTTTAGTTAGTCTGTGATCATCTATTAATAAAAATTGACGTATTTCTTCTATGCTCTTCATTTATACAAATATATTCCGGTGTATGTTACTGCTACAAAGGCTCGTATTTTAAATTAAAGAAAAGCCGGGATCTTTTCTTCTCTAAAATAGGACATTTATAAAATGTAGTTTTAATAATGGCTCTAATCAAGCAAAGGTAAGGGTGCTTTCAGTGTGCGCAATCATTATATAGAATTACATTTTGATGCGGTGAGCGCGCGGCCGCGCGGCTTGTATGAAATTGTCGCCCAAACTGTAAGCTTCCTAAATGAAAATTATAGAGAGGGTCTATGACATATAAATTGTTGATTTTTTACAGTTTTCGATGTTCTAAAACAAATTCCGCGCAAAATTTTGACATAACTTTGACTAGTCAAGCACGCCGCACTCGATTATTTGTATTAAACGAAATAAGTTACTATTATTTTGGCGAGATGTGATATCGGTCGGCGGATTTTTAAAATTTCATCTGCTTTTAAAATTATTTTACGTGACAAAAGCAAATATGGGGTTCGTGGGCAATTATGTCTATTATTTTAACAATTATGAACATATTATTGTAAATACTTATACATATTTACTTTTAGTAGCATTATGTCATAAGTAATATATTAGAAGTTTTGCGAAGCGTAGATTATTGTTAACAAGTGATTAAACGAGTAAAAATAAGTTTTGTAATAGATTTCTCTTACAAAACTTATAATATGTTCTATAAACGAGGCGAGGGAAATATGGAAAAACATTAATACTTAATACTAACCTGTTTTTATATTAACTTAAAAGCGAAACTAATGACGTCTTTAGTCAGAGATTTTTAGGTTTTTTAAATATATTAAATATAACGTTTCCCTACACTAGGAATAATTCCTGTATCGTGGGTGCGTTTATAAACACAAATATTCACATTGACATACACCTAGACCCCGAACAACTATTTGTAGATCATACAAATATTTGTTCCGTGCGGGATTCGAACCCGCGACAAGTAGCGCAGCAGTCGATCGCTCAACCACTGCGCCAACCGTGTCGTCATTGTCAGAAACACCCAAACAAATATGATATATGTGTATGTCATTCAAGAACAAAATAAGATTATGCCGCTTTGGATTGGTGCGATAACATATATAGATTTATTATTATTATTATTGTATGTCATACAAAGTCTCGAACCTTTGCGTAGGGCCGAAGCCGACACGCAGAGGCTCTCTAAGACAACTTTAATAACTTATAACCAACGGTGACATACCCAACGATTATAACCCCCTGTTATTGTTATTAATAATACAATATTTTAAAAGTCAATAAAACCACGAAGTATTTTTGATTCCTTGTGATCCTTACCAAAACCAAATTGCCCGCTGTGTTATACATGATCACCAAAAAGAAGCAAACGTTGTCGCAGCCAAATCGCAGCGAGGATGCTTGCACAGATAATTATGGCTAAAAAGGCTTTGAAGAAAAGAACGACCCTTGCGATCAAATCGGATCTACTTGTGTTCAGCAAACGATGGAACATTTTTTTTCGGAACTAAACTTACAAAATGATTTTATCGTTTCATGTTTGTAGTATAATACCGTCGATAAACGTTAAGTTAATATTTATATTTTACTTTCTGTATTCTTAAAGCTATATAAGGAGTAGACCGCCAAATATGTATATACCTACCTACGTTCGAGTATTACTCAGCATGGTGTATGAGTAGGCATTGAGAAAACGTAAGATACCGTAAATTGTGTGCAAGTTATATGACAAGGCAGTAAATGTTAAAGAGACCATACTTTTGTAATATTAGCTAAAAGGAATTACCGCTTTCTCTTAATTAGGTTTGATTGTAAGGATTTTACTAAAAACCGCCAAGTTTCAGAATCCCGATGGTTACATTTCGACGGTGAAACACGCGCGGGCGAGTCACTTGTACTTTCAAAATAGCATAGCTGTGTTCCTTTTACTTTAATATTTTATGTAAAAGGGTCAAGTAAATAGGTAGGTAAAGTTTTGCACAACACGTTAAGTTTTATTTAATTCCAGCCCAAGCGAGCAAAATCTTGGGAGAACTTGCTGATGTATGTAAGTACGTACAGTGGAGGCGGCGAGTGTAGCGGTACGCTGCGATTCGGCTCGTCAGTGCCACCGCCCCGCACCGGCCGCCACCGGCTGCCACCTCGCCTCGCCGCACGACGCCCGCGCCCCCTGGGATCCTTTTAATAACTTCGTAATAATACAAGCAACCAAAAACAATTTATTTTACAATAACATATTTACATTTTCCATTGTGAGGCCGCACTGCGCGCTCCTGATTGTGGGATTAGTGTTTGCGGCCCGCGTTTATTCACATCAGATGGCTGTGAGTAGGTATGAGAACATGCGTATGTACTACATGGGGAGCCGGTGCCAACTTATTGCTAAGTACAATATTCGCACAATAGCAACAACACGAGACCCGAACTGCACTCAGTCTAATGAGCAAATAGTTTTCATATTTTTGTTTTAGACTACGGCAACCGAGTAGAAAGTTAAATACCTATTCGTCTGAGACTCTAGAAATATTTTATTAAAATCCTGTTTTATTCACGTGCGATTTGTATTTGAAATGGATTGAAAGTAGCGCAGACAGCGGCTTGTGTCAGCGGAAGTATGGCCCGCTTCACGGAGGCATTAGAAAAGCCGTCACGAGACGGCGTCGCGTCGGTCGCGTCGCAGCCGTGTCGCAGTGAGCCGACACCGAGACGTGTGGCGCCCTCATGTGATACAGATTTATATTGTGTTTGTTAAACTTACAGAAACTTAACTCAAGTTGAAAGTAAGCTTTATATTTTATTCGGTGTGTCTCTTGTTGAACAAGAAACCTTTGTGTTTCATGTGTCAAAGTCAAATAAATTATGGAGGCATTACACAAAGTGACTTAGTATTGTAAAATCCTAGCAAAAGTCTGATACTCAGAGTGTTTTAGACATTTGATTACAGACAAAAAAAGAATTTCATAAAATTCATACCAGCAGGAGGTTTCCACTTTCTTTCATTACTAATAGTTTCAGATTGTCAAATATAGTTTCAGATTTTCAGTTTGTTAATGTTAAGCTCGTTAATGATGTTACACAAATATTATTATTGATTTTAGAGTTTGGGTTTACCTATCTAAAGATATGCTTTTATAAAGAGACGGGCAAACCTAAATTATTCGTCTGATGTTTGGATTAGGTACACATATTAGATTAGTGTGATCAACAGAATGCGAGGCTCCTTTACGAGGTTATCACGTAGCACTCCTAACTAAAACACTAATCTAATATCGAGGTACAATGAAACTTATTTCGAGGCTAGCAGTACTTTCGCCTCCGCAGCTACGAATACAATTTAAAAGTGTCACACGCGTCGGTCATAATAATCTTCAAAGCTACCCGCTGAAGTAATTGTGTGTACTAAATAATTAAACTTATCCGTGGAGGGCGAAAGCATGAAAATAGCTGAACATGAAGGCAGTACTCAACAATGCGCACAGATCAGCGGTACAGCGGTACAGCGGCACAGCGGCACGTAGGCGGCTGCGGAATGTTATTACTGTCGTTTATTACTCGGCGGTGGCGGCGCGCGGTCGAGCGTCCTCGCCGCGACAAATGACGCGCGCCACCCTCCTAGCTTGCTCGCGGGGCGAAGTAATCCTTAAGCAGCGCCGCACGGTGGTTCCTCGCCCAAAAAAGAGCGGTCAAAACCTCCTAAAACTGATTTTTGTGATTCTTTATTGTTGTAAACGATGTAAAATATCAATAAAAGACGTATTTAATTAAATGAAAACTAATGTATTAAAATACAAATTATTTTTAATGGTGTACAAGCATCAGAAAACTCGAAAAAATAATATTTAAATCGAATGCAGTTTTGTTATAACAATTTGGAACCGAAATGTAATTAATTGTTGTTAAATCAATAAATTCTTAAGTACTAAAGCTAAATACATAATTCTCATAAATAAAAACACTACTATAACTTATAATTTAATATGAAATTGTGCTATGATTTGACAATAGTAAACAAACTTACACAATAAAAAGTCTAAAATAAACATGCAACTTAAAACTTTAATAATTCTATAACTTCCTTAGGTATAAGGCTCTTTTTCTTTCGAGGAAGTTTCCGAAGACCAGATATAAAGGAGTCTGAACTCAGTAAAAGTCGGTTAATTAAGTCTGTATTTGTAACTTCGCGTGACACTTTTCGGGTAAAATGTCATGTGTACAGTTTTAAATGTTTGTTATTAGATTCGGCTGCTTCCTCGGAAAGTCTCCCAACAGATAAAAGAGCATATTTTGATATATCAGCACCATGATTGAGAACTTTGTGGACGGAAGCAGGCAGATTGTACCACGGATATTCTTCAACTAATTGACGCGCGGTTTCCATGGAATATTCTTTAAACTTATTACAATCGATATTAAATCCTAATGACAAAACCTGTAAAATTATACTACAACAATCAAGTAATTCTTTACGTAAACCCGTAATTTCAGCAGAGACTGCAGTTTAAGAAAACTTTCGTGCCGTATTACCGTCGTTCGAGGTGCGGCGCGGGCGCGGGACGGTCCCGGTTGTAAATGGCACTGTTCAACACTTCTTGTCAGTTCTAAACATTCATTTCCATCTAACCAATTAGAATAATTATTTAAAACTCTATTTTTAGTACGAACTGACTTAACCCAGAATTTTTCAAGACTTCTACTTATATTAACAATTTGATGTGATAAAGGTGCAGTATCTACATTTTCACCATATTTAGGAGACGCTAAAAAATCTCCTAAAACAATTTTTTTAAGATCTGACGATTTTTACGCTCACCACAGCTCAAATAAATGCCTCCTTGAAAAGGAACATTTGATTTTAGTACCTGAAATAAAAATATATAATGAATATCAAGTTTCGTAGCAAGTGCTACGCGGCGTCTACGGCGCATCAGATGCGCCGTAGCAGGCATATTGAAGCCCCGCGGGCCAATTGGGGCCACAATTTTGTAACTCTTGATAAAAATACAGTAACAAAAAAAAAATACAGAAAAAAATAGGTTGGCGTAGCACCCACATAAAACGAAAAGTACACATAAATAAATGTGTAAAACATAATATGTGACGACACAGTTGGCGCAGTGGCTAAGCGATTAGCTTTCTGCACTAAGTGTCGCGGGTTCGATCCCCGCACGGAACAAATATTTGTATGATCTACAGATAGTTGTTTCGGGTCTGGTTGTTTGTGCATGTGACATGTATGTTTGTAAACTGTACCCACGATACAGGAGAAATCCTAATGTGGTGCAATGTTTTTTTAAAAAAGAAAAAGAAATAAGAAAATATTTACAAAAAGTTACCCTGTTCTTAAGATATCATCGCACACAAATAACAAAATAATTAGCAATTCTTAGAAATCACTGAATAAAAATACCGCACGGATGCGTCACCATTAAGTAGCAAACAACAACAATGAGATGCGTTCAGTTTCAAGGTCGATAAATAAGTGATAATTGAAGTAAATAGCCCTGATATTTATACTCCTAGGTAGGTATGTTCGTAGTGATGACATCGTGCTATATTAATTGTCAATATTCACCAATGAGTTTTAGGGGGTATTGACTTACGGGCGGACCACCGTGCGCGGCCCGCGGCCGCCGCTGGCCGATGTATTTCCTAACACACGCACGTATCCAGCGAACCCAACGCAACCACACGACGTCAAGACCGTACCTCCGCAGCTCTGTCTGCGTCGTCGCCCCGACCCTAAAGTTATGTTTAAATAACTTCGCACACAAATTCCCTTTCGTCTGTATCTTGCTATAAGATTAGCATTCATTATGATTATAAACGAATAATAAAGTTTATTTGTGGAAGAATAGAAAGTAAATTAATTTTTAAACAAAATGTTATCATAAATATTTAATAAACTACATATTAAATCTTTAATATATTTGCAAACTAAACAACTTTAAAATGTCAAAATAACAAAAACAATACCATGTACACCATGCATCAAAATATTCCCCCACATCACTGTCCACGCGGCATCGTGCCCAGAAAACTGCTATGTTAAACGGCAGTGCTAATTCCTTGGCCTAAATATAGTCCAGCCTACCGGTCACGCGTAGAGTTGACTAATTTCTTTAACCAAGAGGCGAGCACTCGAACCCTGAACTGTTTCCACAAACCGCTGGAACATATAACGACTCATCAAATCATGGTATTTCGCCGTTTGAGGGTCTCCACAGATGCAGCAACAGCACCAGCACAGCTCGACGATCAGATGGTGCGAGGGTGTCCACGCATGTTGTGTCCCACACCACAGGCTGACCCAACGTAGGTAAATGTCAAGCCTTCTGGTTTCTTTATATCGTCATCGTGTACCTACCAAGAGTACGACGAAGGATCTGAATAACGTTGACGTGCCCCGATAAGGGGATAACTGCAGTGGCGCTGAGGCGGCTATTACATAATATACACCTCTATTTTTTAATAACCTCATACATTACTTATCGAAATATATGTAACAATGATTTGTTCAAAAATTTAACATCTTCATAGACTGATATCTTTTATTATATTATAGTTATAATATCCTAGTACAATATCGATCTAATAAAAAGGACACTGTTCTTTCGTACTGTGCCAATTTAGGTATATTTTTTTCAGGTACCTAATATAAATTCCAATAATTTCGTCAAGTAGGTATAAGCCTAATCTAAATCCAAGAAATTAATGTATGCTTGATGATTAAATAAAAAACCATTCTAAATAAGGCCCTTAATTGTTTCTAGTAATTAAATTTAAAGTAATTAAAATTTAATGTTGCAGATATCTTTACATTCGATTTGTTGAAGCAGCCTTACCTGTAGCACACGCACACAGACATATAGAAAGGTCAGCACATTATTTATATTTCCAATAAGCCCCGCCAGCGCCGTGGTGCCTGCTCGGCCACACGTGGCCACACGTGCGCCTCATCTCTTATCTCTATGAGTGGAGTAGACAAAATATATTGTAATGGCATTGCAATGTTTCACTCTAATAATTGCTCAAAAATTATATTTTATTTTCACGTGCAGTTTATTTTCATTCTAACTTAAAGTTCTCTAACATTAAATTTCATCATTAACTGTGTACTTTATGTATTTTATAATAATGTATCGAGTTGTGACGTGACGACAGATGGCGATATCGTCACAATGATGAAATACATCATTTTTGAAATTTGTCGCCAAATAACACTGAGGGACAACAAAGTTTTTTCATGCCTCAAAATAATATTCACAACTGAAGTTATATAGAAGTCCGGTGAAGATGTCAAAATGTAATGTAGTCAAATAATCGTAACCTGGTCTTCTCTTTACGAAAAGTTTAATAATTTCGTGTCGTTTATTTTTGTGTTGTCGCAATTGTTGTTTTATAAATGAAAAGTCAAAGGTGCTGACTGGGTCCAAATTCAGACCACACAGACAAACAGATGCATGGAATGCAAGTCAGCTAAAATTGTCATTAGTAAATATAAAAATCAGGTGGATAGACGTAGGGATATAGTGACATGCAAGGTTTCTGGTGCGGATCACAAGGATAGAGCGAACCGGAGGAAAAATATAAGAAAGGCTGACACCACTACCTACAGTTTGTTTTATAGAAAAATAAGATAATTTATAATGATGTAATGTATAGCTGTCCGTCATCTCACTGGTGGTCTTCAGGATACTTGTAATTATGTAATGATAATGTTTAGCTAATGTACTACTTAATGAGATAACAATAAATGTTATTATTTCTTGCAATCAATATCTTCTGGTTTGTGACCAGTTAATGTGTATATTGTAGGTACATAAATGTTGGTTAGTTATTACATTTTGACCTGGTACTGCTAAATATGTATCTTTTTTACTTATTATCAAATATTATTTGCTAATTAAAACAAAAAATAAAATATTAACTGAATCCTAAGATCATGAGTTAAGTTTGTGTTATTGTGTCATTTCCGGATTACGGCGGATACCAGCGGATACCATGTTTTCTTTCATGTTGACTTTTGATTGACATCAAAGGGCTTAACTTTTCGCTATAAATTAAAAAGAAACAAAATAACAGGGAAAGGAGTTTTTATATCACACAGGTTATTACCTATACCATACAAGTCACAACGAAATGGCAAACTATGGACTGATATTATTACATTTTCACAAAACCGTAGTTATTACAAGCTTTTATTTAACTTGCAATGTTTGCATATAAGTAATGTACGTATGTTCGGGTCAAATATTGCAACTGAATTTTAAAGCAGTTATCCTCAACCGATTGAGATGAAATTTTGCATACACGTTTAGTTTGGATGAGAATGGTGGTTAGCTAAGTGACGTCATTCTAAATCCAATATGGCGGACGGCCCAAGATGGCGGACTAGTTATTTTTTATGCACTCCAGTATCAAATAAAAGGGTTTGCTGAAAAGAATACGAATATATAATAACACAGCGTTACCTAAAAATTAAAAATAAAACATTTTTATAAACAAACTTTAATTTAAATGCTATAATAAGAAGAAAATAAACTTTAAATTGAATCAAATCCATCAATTTATTATATTACACAATATACTTGTCGCGAGTTGTATTATTGTTTATCTACACGAGCAAATCTCGCGACAAGCTTTAATATCATAAATTAAGTAGATAAGTACCTAATATATTGATGGGTTTGTTATTTTCTTTTTTATATCATTTAAATAATAATAGCTTGTTATAAAATGTATTTTTAATTTTTTTTATTTTTTTTTTATTTAGTATTTCGTTCTATACGTAGTATATACTTAATTATAATTTATACTTTTAATAATGAAAAACAAAATAATATTTAATACTGAGTCATTAGTATAGTGAGCGGCCTGGTGAGTGTGAGGCCCTGTATGGTGTTATTAATTGGCCCTGTTGGTGTTTGTATGATGTTATTATTGTTATGTTAATTTAGTAAATTCTCAATAGCAGCCTGGAGTTTAATATTGTGCCCGGTTATACTTATTGACATCGGCCAGCTCGGCTCTATTCCATGTCACTTAATAACGGCATCAGCGAAATTACGCGAGTGATTCCCATCCGATGCTCGAGCCGAATCAACAGAGTAAGACGAATTAATGACAATAAGTTTCTGCTGTATCGTGATACAGTTTACAGACACAAATATACACGAGACCGAACCAAATAACTGCTAATAGACAAAATATTTAGCCGTCTGGGGGTCATACCTCCGATACTGAAGCGAATACCTTAATCCACTGCGCTGATGTTATCGTCAGTTTGTATAATGTCTTGGCAGGACTTTTTGTTTTGTCCAAAGATTTTCTACACTATGATTTTATGGACCTCATATAGTAGATTTATTCAGTACCTACCTAGTAAGTAAATCGTATTATAATTATTTAATATTTAATCACTTCCAGGTCTTCGTTGCCTGACTTAGGACTTGGTAAACATGTTTTGACACCAAAATAATTTAGATATTTACACTGCGTCAATTTCTTACAAAATATTCGAAATGGAAACATTTGTTCTTAACCAGTATAATACTAATTCGTTATTAAGGAAACAATATTACTTTATTAAAAGTAGCCAAGAATCTAGATTCATGTTTTACGCATAATCGGATAGTGAAAACGCTTGTTTGTTAAAATAAGTCAGATTCTTCGACAGTTTAATTAAATTACTTGAAGAAAAGAAAAAGTATGTGAATATGAAGGGCGCGCGGCTTATTGATGGGCGGGCGTCATGGCTCAACGCCCGCTGCGACTTCATAATACTAAACCTTAGTCATGCTGGCCACTCGTTATACACTGTTGACCTTTAAATGTTTCCGAATGAGCTTGTCGCCACCGCCGTGCGTCGCCTGGGAACGACTTATAGTTATACTAACTACTGAAAATTCGCACTTGAAGTAATACGATGTGAGTGCGAGTGTTACAATGTCAGTGCCAGTTATTACCCAGTGGCAGCTGTTCAGTCGTCGGGAGGCGCCGCGCTTGTTGTTAGTTTATGCTAATCTCTACAGTTACTTGCTCAATGTTCCAAGTTACAGGTCAATATTTGAATTGTTAATGTTACTTAAGTTAGTTCCAAACTAAGAACTCACTCACTGCTTGACCTCGATGCTCCGGCTTTTTTCACTTGAGGACCGCAATTTGCTGATATAACATACGAACAAGAAAGTTTTTGGTTTTATCGAGCCTCCCGCGTCGGCTGTAACTTGTTCTTTGAACCTTCTGAACTGTCTATCGGTTCAGAATATACGGAGCAGACGTGACCGACATGTTGCAATGTCTTTAGATTTAAATGAAATCCATTATTCGTATAATGAGTGGGGTCTGGACGTCACTCGGGAGCTAACTGCTCGCTGAGTGCGTTTTTGTGTTCAGTGTCCGAGTGGAGCGGAGTGCGATTAAATATTCTCTCCACGGTTCGTTTTCAACCGTTTACGTCTACCCCGACATAACTACTTCTGAGATGCGGTCGATGTCTCTGACCAATCGACAATGATGAGTACATGTCGGTTAAGCTGTGGGCTTTAACTTCACTCCAAATGGGCGCCGACTCATCGTTTATCCGGAGAGCAATTGACGTCGCCCACACACTGCGCCGCAATTATTTATTGAAATGGGTTGATTTATTCCCGCCATCAGTGAATGAGAGGCTTCCCGGTACGTCGAACACATTGCGCAATAATATCAGTTAGCAAGTGCACCAATAGCCGTCATTAAACTTTCTACTACGAGAAGCTCATTACTTCATGTTCAATGTGCATAGCCAGTTTGTCTACACTAAACAGCTTTTAAATGATCTGCCGAGCAGGTGCACCGTGTACCGTGTACCTCATTTTACTATTATATGTATATGTAACTATATTATCCAAATAATTATACATATAATAGATACCTATATATTTATTAGATATAAGATTTCTATAATTTTATTTTAATGACCACATCCGTGAGTCTTAGGCGGTTCCAGTTGAAAACCAGTACCGGGCCTAGCCTTTAATGTCCGTTGTACAATGTAGGTACGTGTAGAACATGTGGAGCTATTAATAAACTAAACTGTTTTATTGAGCAATCCGCCCGCGATTGATGTTCTGGAGGATAATTATTACGAGCTATTAATACGAGGTGTATTGACACAGGACTATACCGATATAAATCTATTGTAACTAAAAGGTTATTTGATTGAAGTGCCAAAGTGCCCACCTGCTCGCGCTACACACAAACCTTCGTTCTATTATCCGTTCCGTGGGTTATTTGTATTATTACTAAAGGATCTATGATATAAAATTTAAACGTAATCTACGTACCTATAACTTTACCAATACAAACAGTACCTAATGAAGGAACTTCGATAAGAGAATACTGGAGTAAAATAAAATAAAATAAGCTTTGGCCATCTATGAGTTGGATCAAATGCTTGCAAAATAGTCATTGTTACATCCGACGGGGTTGTGTGGACCCGGGTAACGAGGCTGACGTGCGCATCTAGAGGAGAGCCGGACCTCATGGATCACGTGTGAGGAGTAACTTTGTGTTCAATGTGGCAGTTGATGTGTCTGACGTCTGCGCCGGGCGTCATCACGCGAGTGAACGAGACGAGCAGATTGTCTTTTTTTAACGAAACTCAGAACAAAACAAAGAGAAGCGTCGGCGGGCGGCGTCGTCGTCGGGGGAGTTTTATTCAGAATTAATTTTATTGTGGTGGAATTTCGTTCGTGTTTTTTTTTTTCCTGTTCATTTCGTGCTGAGTGCTGCTGTCGTTGTTTTGATTTTATGCTTTTGTGTATAGTCCCTTTCACTGAAAGCTAAACGTTTGGAGCGTTTAGACGAGACTTTGTAAAAATTGTAAAATATCACAAAAACATCAAAAAAAAAAGTTTCGTTTCAAATAGTTTCCCTAGGGCGTGTCCCGCACTCTGGAACGCGACAAGTTATGTGATTATTCGACGTTTTATTGAGTCGGATTTATCAATTGTCTTCAGTTGAATGTAAATTCAATTCACCCTTCTGAGCGGGATCTGATATCACCAATTGAGTGCGTATCTTGTTCACGATATGAGATTCTAAATCTCGTTATATCGAGAGAGATCGAACATATGATGGGACGAATGGTTTAAATACATAGTTAGTGTAGGTATCTACTGGCTGCACTAGGCAAAAGTCGTCAGGACTCTCTTTCACCTAAGTTTAAATGATTCTGGATACGTATTACGTAAACAAACATTTTAGTATATGTTATTCGTTGATCTTGATTTGAACCGCTAAGAGCTGATTTTTCAATAGTTATTAGCTATTTAAAAATAAAAAAATGAAATTAAATAAAAGCTCTTAGATAAGTTAAATTCCTCTGATAAGTCTATACAGAAACTGTTGTAATGTCAAATTAACAGCAAGATTAGCTTTTACCACGCGGGGCTAAACAGAAATAAAACAAGACTACTACTTGAACAGTTAAAACGATAATCCACGTGTAACATGCGGTTCGTACGAGTTTACCATTAATAAATGACAAACATTATTTCTAAAATTATGAGTTGTGTAAATATTCCATTTCAATCGGCCCCCACAATTACTATTACCCGCAAACAGTGGGTCCGTTTTACGACTACTTTTAATGGCATCGGTGTCGTTAAAGGCGGCTCAAATCCGCCTTTTTTTTTCAAAATCCATTAAACCAATGTCACTCGCGGAGTCAATACGACTCTAACTGAACCTAATTTGATAGAATTCGTTCGCTCGCCTAATCCCTAGGAGGTAACACAGAAACTGAAAACGTACCTGCATACTAACAATAAGAGGACCTGAGTTCAAATCCGGCCCGCACCTCAGAATTTTTGGAATCATGTGCGATTCACAATTTATTATCAGATTATCACTTGTATTAACGGTGAAGAACAACATCGTGTCCTCATGATGTCGTTCTTCACACCAGCACACCTGAGAGGAGTCCATAAAGTTCTCGATAGTGTGTCTAGTTCGCCAACCCGCACCGGGCAAGCAGCGTAGTGAACCAACGCCTAACCCTTCTCATCCTGAGAAGAGGCCCTTGCTCAGCAGTGGGACAGTAATGGGCTGAATTTATTTATTATACTAACAAACTGGTTAGACAGATTACCCTCATTGAGGGCTTTGTCGCAATCGAGTAAATAAACTAAAGATACGGTCTTCTGAATATTTGCCGCAATGCTTCATCGTACTAAAAAAACTTATCATCTCCATCTATCAGATTTCCCGAAACTAACCAAAGTATCAATTGAATTTAATAATATTGATTACCAATCTTATTTGCGGTCCAAAAACACGCCATCCGTAGTTTGCCAAAGACACACGCCCGCAAAAAGGGCTTTGTAATACAAAGTTGTTTTTACTGCTGCGCCATATTTGCAATGTAGGCACGATGTGTTATCGAAGCGCAAACGAATATGTAATCGTTATTAAATTCAATTGAAAAAACTATACGTCGTAACTGCAGCAACTGCGTGTGTGAAACACAACTTTGAGCGGCAGAGGGCGCGGCGCGCGACTCGCGGCCACGGGCTCCGCGCCGATTTGGTTTGCAATACATATGTTGTATCTCTAAATCTTATACGTCTTTTTGTAATGGATTCTTCTAACAGTCTATTAAATTTTCAATTAATACTTTTATGCTACTTAGCAAGTAGTAGTAGGTAGGTATGATCAAAGTGATATTTTAGTTTAGCAATTAACTGAGTAGGTACTTGACCTACCTATTTATGTACTTGATTATTTTCAAGTATCTTTTTATATATCTACTAAAAGGACGTACCTAGCATACTTTCATTGAGTTTAGGACATGTTCTACCAGTAGTCAAGAAATGGGTTATGATTTCCGTACATACTTAAAAAGTATGCACTAGATTATTATTATCATACGTGAAGCAAAAATTTTGTACCCTTTTTACGAGTGACGAGTATGAAATTTGGCACAGTTAAAGTTTATATGGAGTAGGGTTGCCATTCCCAAATTCTGAAAACCAGGATTTGAAAGTGGAAATGCCAGGAAATTTCGGTTTAAAAACAGGACGCAGTATAAGAAAAGTATAAGAAAACAGTGTCAATGAAAGTCAATGAATAGCAATTACAATGTTTTATGAAATTATATTCAATTAAATTGTATAATATAAGAAATGAAATGAAGCATTAAATTATAAAATAACGCCGATGTTTAACGTAAGGTTCGAGGCAGTAGTGGCGCGCGAATAATAAAACACAAGACCTTACGAAGACTCTATAAAATCCAGGACGCTACTAAATGAGTATACAGGACATTCCAAAAAGCAGGACATGTCCTGAGAAAACAGGACGGTTGGCCCTAATATGGAGAAGGAGTGCAGAAAGCTAATAATTTTATACAGGGTGGAAGGGACATCGACGCACAAACGTTTACCATGCATTCAGTACATGATTCTGGACCCCTCAGCGTTGAAATTTTTCGTCGGCTTTTCCTTAATTTTTACGTTTTTTTCTGCAGTTTTTTTTACTTCAACCTGTATAAAATCATTATTTCCATCTAACCCATTGAGATTTTTAATTAAAAAATAATAAATTCACTATTTTCACAAAAAACAGCAATGAAAATAAAACTCGAAAGAGCTACCTGATCAGCTGTTTCGAAAAGTTCACTTGCGAGGTCAACACCGGCCTAGTACCTACACACGCCGGGCGGCGCGCGCGCACTTATTCCCTTCAAAGACGCCAACAAAGGGCAGCGGCGATAAGCGGTCTCGCAAAAAGCTATTTCGACAGTCCCGATGAATTTAATAGACGCGTCACACAGTACCTCATACTGTAATAATCTCTATTAAAGTCCTATTTACAACTTTTATTTAAACTCATTATGATGGATCATTATTTTCCTAAACCTTTATCGATTTAAATAAAGAAGATTTAAAGAAAGATTAAATAAGTTTATTGTATTTTTCAATCAATTTTTGGCATCAACATTAACCTTAGTTTTAAATGCAATTCAACAATCTAATTTATTGTTTCATAAAAAAATAGATCTATTTTCGTAATTATTTTGTGAGTACGTACAACTTAATGTGATTGTACAGTCTATCATTTTATTGATCTGTGGTTGGTCTAGGCACAGTAGGCACCGTTGCGGCAAATTAAAAGAAATTTCGGTTTAATTCAAAGAAACGTCGGTAAAATAAATTTCTTTTGAATGTCGCCGACTTTATAAAATTTTTGCCAGTTCCTAGTTTTCGTTGAGCGCAAACGGGTGTGCTGTTTGTCGTGAATTCGTGTTTAAAAGTAATTTTCTGTTTGTGTGTTTTATTTGTTTGAGTCACAAAGTCAATCAGACTTTTAAAATGCTTTGGTGAACAATACTTTAGTGCCCGTGACTACGGGAATATGCTCATGTGCAATGGTGTGGTACGTGGGGACGCGCGTCAGGCACTTCGTATTTAAGTGGAGAGATATCCCGGAGCTGTAAGTTCATTTTTTAATGCCTACATTATTGGATCGCTGTGTACTTGCAAACAACCTTTTTATTTTAAATCCTCATCGGAATCGCTATTTTATGGGAATAAGCTTATTAATTGTTTTTTTTTTTCCTTATCGTTGTTACTTAATAAGTACCTATCATCAGTTATCAACACTAATCAAAGTTGATTTTATGTGGTATTAATGTTGTCGTTAGGCGTACGTTCTCGAACGCCCGCGGCCGCGGCAGTCTTACGTGTGAATGGTACTTAGTTCGTTAGGTATGTACAGTGCGCGCGGCCGCGCGCGCCAACATTCACTGCGGAGCGATGTGATCGCGTTGTTTGCAATACATTGCGCGCTCAAAAATAACAATTTCTGTAACCGATCATTAGCGAGATTAATGACTTTAATAATTTGAATTATGGCATCACGTGTGACCTGTCCTCGGCGTTTGCGCGTCGATGTCCCTTCCACCCTGTATATGACTAGCTGACCCGGCGAACTTCGTACCACCTAACAGGCAATGAATGTCGTGTTACAGATTAGATGAACTTAATTTATGATTTTATGAAAGTAATACAATGAATACAAAATAAATATTAAAATCAGTACTCTATTAAGATAATAACACAAAAGGAAATAAAAAAGTATAAAAATTAAGTATATCAATCGCGTGTCAGCAAGACATGATTGAATTAAACTATGTACATATTGTGCAGCATGGGATGCACTCGGTTTAATTCTCTTCATTGAAGCACCTTATGATATACGATAGTTTTTGTTTTTTATCAGGCGCAAGAACAAATAAAGCGGATGATTTGAACATGGATTTTCTAATTTGAGACCACAAACAGTCAAGGATTGGCCTTATGATTTGTTAATCGTCATGGCGAAGGCAAGACGAATCGGGAACTGAATTCGTTTAAACTCAAAGGGCGTATCCGTTGGGATCATTGGAATCCTCGGAATGAGAACTAACTCTACTCTCTACTAACTAACTCTAAATCTTTAAATTGTACTTTGAGTATCGTCGCGTGAATCACATTACTCATCAGTTTTCTTATCACCAAGCGCGTTCCATTGCATAGTTTTGCGTTCCATTGCTAAATATAGTTGGATAATTAGTGGCTTCGTAAGAGTGTATATATATAGTTATGTTTGTAAATAGTTCGTTTTAATTGTATTATATTAAAGTAGCTTGATATATTTTCCTTAGTTTACACAAAATAAATTTCTGAACGCACGCATAGATATTTGATATAATTTGTCAATCCTTTTTCATTACTGACATTATTCTACATTTTTTAAACCTAAAATACGCCACTATCGAATATTGTGGATATATCTCGTCGATTCGAAACCTTTATTTAAATATGTTCTTTAATTTGAGGGGAGAGTTTACCGTATCGACGTGATGAACATTAAATGTTTGACAGTTACGAAACCCATGAACATTTTGTTTCGGAAAATGTTTTTTCTTTTATTTTATTTGGTCGTCAATTTTCCAATGTTTTTAATAGTAATTCTGCTATTCGGGACGGAGACAAATTCAACAAACCAAAAACCATGAAAAACAGTTCTGCCGTTCTCGAGTATAAGTGTTCAAACAAACCTGACTTTGTTTTATATAGATAGATAGACAGATGCATTAGAAATACATTAAATTAATGAAAAAAACAATACACACACTACCATGCATTCGACACACACACACACATATATCTATATAAATTAAATAAAAAAATCATGGTTTACGTTCAATGTCGCTCGCAACTGACGTAATAGAACAATAAAAAAATAAAATATATGCAATTACTACAGAAGTATATACTCTGACAAAAGAACCTCAATAATGTTCAAACTTGATACGGTCGAATTTCGGCCACTAGACAAACACTAGTAATTATTATTAGACAACCTGTAATAAAACACATTCTATATAATTGACATCGTACCTTTTTAATTACATTAGTGATGCCCTTACCTATTAGATATATGCATGTACATATGTATACCTAGGCCACCATAGTGAAAGTAATAAGTAGGTACCAACACCATACAATAAATAATTGAAAAAATTATAATATATTTTTAAAATCGTAACGTATTACACAATTCACCTGTAGGTTTTGCACTTAAATTGACTTATTTTTTTTAATCTGTGACCAATTATAATATCAGCTTTAAGTAATAAGTACTCAGTCGCAAAATAAATCTTTTTTCTATTCATATAACATTCGTTTACTTGAAATAACATAACGTTACAATACGTAGAAAATAATAAGAATTAGCCGAGTGGAAAAAAAATAACAAAATGGAAACTTTATTAACTATAGCTTTCCCGAGTTACTAGGTTCAGTACAAAACTATACAAAAAAGTAATTGGATGTTTCTGGAAATATTATTTTCAATTGTTGTTTTCTATTGGATCTTAGCCAATAATGGCGAAAAGGCTCTCCCTATGACGTAGGGACAACTGTAGGTATATTATGTAGGTAGTATAAAAGTATACATCGCTGTGTCTACCAACAGGTACTAGCTGGGACATTGCCATTCCAGCCGCAAGACGTCTACTGACGGACAAAGTGATACACTTGCATAACAAACGGTTGAAGCCCTTGTCCCTATTTACTTATCTTGCCTATTTACCAGCAGCGTTATTGTGTTGTTTATGGCCCAACACAGGAAGAGGGGCGTTCACAGTTGTTTTACAGAAGTTTGGCGAGTACCTACCGTTAGTGTAGCAAAGATAAATACAAACTTCATGAGGCTTTGCATAACTTTAAAATTTACCACAGAGTTGTATTGTCATTAGTCTGAGTTCCAAATTTAAAATCAATACGATATTAAATTGACTGTATCTCATCTAAATCGAGTTGGCGACTGAGGCGCTGTGCGTATTAATTGATCGAATCAAGTATAACAAATAATAACGAGTCAATAAACATTACATTACAGAGATAAAAACCGCAGGAAGCTCATAACATTTACAAAACATTCAACATAAACGTTTACAAAACCGTTTCGCTATCGATTCAAGTGTAAAATTTAACGAGTGTTCCGAACTCTGCTCGAAGCGGGAATTAAGAAGTATAAAACACGTATAAAATATCAAATAATTACGCAGATCAGATAGCTACAACTTCCACAACTTTGAGGGTGGTTCAACCTCGATCTATATACAACGAACCGTAGATATAGTAACATCGGAAGCAGGATTTAGTACAAGGGGATAAAAGTTTATTTTTGGTCCTCACAGCCGCGCCGCCACCGCGCCACCGCGCGACCCGAGACTGGCGCCGCGCGCCGGCATTGAAATATTGAAAATAATTTTACCTAATAGCTAGCTAGGATATCTGCCTACTAGAGATTTTAATATTAAGTCTCAGGTATAATATGTATGTCGCAGCATATCGAATCACGAACAACGAAGTGCTTATTAAATAACAAAATACAATATTTTTGTAATGTGACTCAGTCAAGCCTGTAGGTAGCTCACAGAGCACTTTGTAAGAAAAAGAAATGTGACCATAATAAACATGCTTCACAACAAACCACAGTGCAAATCTTTCATAATGGGCTGCTATCTATAGTAAAGTTCCGGACTTTCAGTGGCTCATGTACACCTACTTAATATAAACACAATCTATATACTGAAATGCACGTTGCTATATACTTTCAGCACATTATGGTATCTCCTGTATGTAAAGGGGTTTATATTCGTTATATTGGCAATTTCGAGTGACAATAATAAGTAGGTACCTACGTACTTACATGACTTTAATATTCGACCAGTTCATATCTCCTCAGATGGGCGCCATTCGCTTCACTTCCAATTGATGATCACAGCATTGTCCATCACAAAAACGCAGATTGGGGGAAACCGCTCTGCAAGCAAAATGTGACGCGTTTCTACATAACATACCTAGTGTCATTATGTTTTTTAGAAAAGCAACAATAACCTAAAAGTATATATTACATACATGGTTCCGGTGGTGCAATCATTGAAGCCCCACGTCGAAACCTATTCAGCACGCACAAAACATAAGAAAACACACACAAAGTTTCGAGTTTTATTGTTTCGGCAGTTTTTCCTTGCTTGTTCTTGGTTTTTATTTTCACGACACATTCGCTCGCTCACGAGTCCTCCACCGTCCCTATATAAACCCTGCTCTATGACGACACATTACACTAACCATATCTTCACACTGGCGAACCATAAGTACGCAGTAAACTGAGCTGCCTACTATGAACCTATTAACTTATTGATGTTTTGCTTACAACCAATATTTAGAGGCAGAAGGACCTTTACTAGATTTTTATAACAAAAACGATAAATATTCACGATCCACGTCCTGTGGCTAACTGCCTTTGATGGTGGTCGATGCCTCTTCCTGATTTACGTAGTTACAAAATTGAGATCTTTAAAAATTCTTATTACAATAATTTTCTACAATAACGAGATTAGGTACTTGCAAAAATCGGAAAACTTATCTCGCATCACAGTAATATTTTTTTTTTAGATTATAAGTATTTCAATAATCTGGAAATAGACGATGACGAAAAACAAAAAAATGACGATTAGGTAATTGATTAATAAAAATAAATCGACTAGGTACGTGTGGCTTAGTTCTAGTAGTCAAACCTAAACTTAATATAAGTTAATTAATCGTGTTTCCGAATGGTAAAAGTTGCAAGGTTATATTTTTAAGGATATACCTACCTTTGAGTTTCAAACATAGAATGTGTGTGTTATTATTTGACAATTATTATGATAATTTAAATATTTTATTTTTATAAGTTCTTACTGATATCCAAAATTATTTTTATCAAACTTTTAAGACTTTTAAGTCTAATATCTTTGATAATTTCATTAAATTAAAAAAACTTAATTTATTTATTTACCATCTTTTGGGTGAGTTCCGAATCTAGTTAATTTTGATTTAAATAATCTATTTTATTAATTCTGCCCCCGATGTCATAATTACAGTAAGTCATGTTACTGGTGTTAAGACTTTTTTTACAGTACTGTGATCCTCAAATCAAGTCCTCTAAGGAACATTTTTCTTTTTTTTTTATCTAAATTATTAACAAAGTTACGATAAGCACAATCACGTAAATGTTGAAAAGATTCAACCGTTCGTTAAAGTAATAACAGTAAGTAGACTCACTGTATTAAAATTATGTTTTATTTCATATTTTCACTCTCATATTTACAGTAACTAATGTCCCGGTAGATTGACATTAATTAAATATGATGTGTCTTTAAAAGGGTTCTTCTTCTTTAAGAGGCTATTTCACCCTAAAATTTAAAAAAGATCAAGTTAACGAAGACTTTCAAACTTTGGACTTTTTAAAATAAAGTCATAAAAAATAAAACATTTCCTGAACATAGGCCAAAAGCTGCTCCACGAGGTATAGCAGAGGAAAATAAGAAAGAGATACTGAAAAAGCTGGTCCCATTGATGCCAAAAAATAGACGAGCATTTTGGTTGAATATACCAACTTCTAATGCTTCTTATGAGACTGATTTGATTCGTATGATCTCAAATAAGTGAGATATTTTAATTTAGGTACAACTTAGTGAGACTAGACTTTTAATGATAGATAGAAGGGATTGTTGGAATTTATAATGATTATAAACCTGTTTTAGTTGTTGTTAATTATAGATAAATGGAGGAGATACAAGACTGTAACTGATAATAATTCATACTTAGTATTAAAGATTATTACGACTCGTTTCAGTTAACTTTCAGTGCAACTTTGGCGGCTCAATAAATATTTTCTTTTTCTATTATACAAATTGTTTTTTATTCATAAAACTTGTAAATTAATTGCCTCATACTATTTGCAAAACTTAATGTATCGATGTACGGAATTATGTAGATTGCAGATATGCCCTTTTAATTCCAAAATACGCGAAGTTTGCGAGAAAAGTCGCTGGATTTGTGGGCTAGATAAACAGATTGTAGTAAACATAGTTACAATACATAGTTACAATAACTTGCATCGACAGAATATTCCGTTAAATATAATTACAGTATCTTACCGACTTACTGTAAATATGTTTAAGAAACTGTTAGTTGGGCTGATAGAAATGGTAATTATATATACAAATCATTAGATAAAAATATTGATATATAGAACAAATAAATTATATTCAGGATTCATGTACACAAATGTATATTTTGTTATCCGTTTAAATATTTAAGCTATCTGCTATAATCATCAAGATACACTAATTTAAACATCTCGAAACAAAAGTGCTATTTCCCACTATTTTTTTTCTTGACTTAATGTAATTATGACAACGGGGGGCAGAATTGATGTATGTTTACAATTCGTAATCGGTTATGAAAATAATCAATTATCAACATCACTAGCAGTACGCGGCCTGCGCTACCCACCGTGTCAAGTAGTTACATATTCGTTGCCCAACTGTATGCATAGCAAAACTGCTTAATTGTGTATCATAATAAATATTAATACGAACATGACATTTTAATTTGTACTTAAAATCTGAATTCTTAATACCTACCTACTTATAATTATTACATATTTTTGGTAATTTATTATTCTATGAAAGTATAACAATTTAATTAAAAAAGTAACGTTTATTTTCATGCCGAACTTAGTATGATAAATAATATTATGAAGACATTTGTTATTTAATAAGATCTGTAAAAATGCTATATTTCAGGCAAATAAAGAAATTCTAGTCTATTGTATTCTAATAAAACTCTTCAACTGACGCGCGAACGGCTCGAAAACCCAAACTGAGAGAGTGACGACTATGATAAACTAGTTTGTATGGTCGTAATGTACAAACTATACCTAACTTTTTTTAGGGATTTATATTAAATTTTAGTTCCTTCATAACTTATTATAACTAATGTTTCGTAACGCACAGTAACGATTATGCCCTTGAAGTGTCTTGTTTTTTATATAATTTCCTTCTAATATAAAGTTGTCAATGTATCATTAAAAAAAAACATAGCATACTTTGATAGCAGTCCTTTAGCAAAAGGACTAAGTATTTTTGATAAGTACTTACCTTTTTTCATGTATTGAACTTAGTGGCAGGTTGGCTACAAATGTGTGAATATGAGCAGTGGAGGAGTCTTGGATATTTTTATCAACAGACTTTATGTTAGAGAATTGTTCTCAGTAGATGTCAATAGGTTCGATCAATAGGCTCCTATTACGTAAGACTTAATAACGATAGCAGCAAAATGTGGGTGTACAAAAAGTACACCTCTGCCTAATCCTTCGGGGAATACAGGCGTGATGCTATGTTACGTTTATGTTATGTCATTTGACTGACAATGTTCCGTGCCGTTTATTCGATCTAACTAACCTGAATATACTTACTGATATAAATATATTTGCTTGATCTCAATTTTCATGTAATTTATACTAGTAGATTTGATTAACCATGAAAGACATTCAGCATCAACTTGCTCGCTCTGATTATATGGTGAGTGTAGCAAAGGGTGTGCAAGGATTTGAGGAATTCGATTTTTTTTTTTCACAAAAAGTTTAAATTTATATAGGGCGCCGATGACAGAAAACTGAACAATAAATCATTTTTTTGTTTTTGTTTTAAAGACTTCTTTTTTTCACCGTTTTGACACCCCAACGGAGCGGTTTTTCTAGCGAACCGTTGATCGTAGAAGAAAAGTGAATTGGAGGTGTTCGTCTTATTTTTGGTCGATCTATATGATGGAAAAAAGAAATTATGAAAAAGAAAAAAATGACATTTTGTGAAAAAAAAATTGTCCTAAATTCTTGCATAGCATTTGCTACACCCCGACCGATTATTTTTTCTTATATCACGAAAACTGATACGAACCGCCATCTGTTAATATGAACCGAACTAATTCATTGATACCGCGCTCGAAACTCGCTGCTAGTGTTTGAGTTACTTGCCGTTAGATGGCAGAAAAATACGGATATAAAATGGTTTGTTATGAAATTATGAAAATCATATTGGTCAGTAGAACAAAGTAAAACTATATATTAATCAGTATTACAAACTAAAAACTATTTATTATTTATCTACATTATTTCTATTCAACATCTATGTAAAGTACTGTGAAGCTAATAAAAACTTCGAGAACATGAGATAAAAACTCGGTGAGATTGGGTACGATTTTTGAATGGGTAACTTGGTCTTTTATAATGTAGCTGTTGGCGCGTGACAATAGGAAAGTGAAGTCTTTAATACAAAGCGTATAGGTATGTTATACGAGATCATCGAAATAATATGTCCTGGAGATATTAGATCTTTTATGATTTTATATATACCTCTATGAAAACAATGTTCCTGCATAGACGACGGACGTAATGGCCACCTCGTCACATCGCACACACCACAAGAACATTACTTTAATATAAATAATTGGTAAAAAATATATACAAAAAAAAAATCAATATGTTTGTCTATAGTTTAGTTTATTAGCATTAGTTCGCTAGTACATTAGGGATTAGTAATACGATTGTCTCTGACCGTAAATCATATGAGGTATGAGCACAGCTCTACTGAACGGTTGTCAGTTGTCATTCACTGTCATAGACAAGAGACTATGGCTGTCAAATAATAAAAAATAAAACTTATTATCTGTCATTCTGGCAGCATTCATTTCAGTCGGTTCTTCAGTTCGTGAATCAACTTTTCGTTATTGGTTGTGTGGATTGTGCATTCGTAAAATATTTTTATTATTATTGTTTACTTGCCAACAATAATTAGCTGCTTTATTAAAAAAGTGAATTGCATTGATATTTAAATAAGTAACGCATGACATGCGCGAGTAATAAACCTTTTCAAGTGTTCGTCGACCCGTCGTGGGTGATCCAGGGTGAACCCTAAAGTATTCAAAAGTGCGTGCGGTTGACTTTTAATTTTATTTACAATTCTATGGTCCTATTTCGCGTAAATGGCAACCCGCTAAGTAGTTTATAAGAGACAAGCTAAGCTAGAAGTAGCTCCTGCCTGGTGTAGTGTCAATGGATTTTTAGCAGGTAAGCATCGATCGAGTTATGCGAAGTATGGGGGAATGGAATGCACCGGCGGGTGATGCCGTGCGGGTGTCTGTGCTATTGTTTTCGGGCATGCAGTGTGGTGCTCGCGGCTGGCGAGTGGCGGTCAAAGCTAGTCGTTCTTTATGATTAAACGCCTCACCTGTGTAACGAGGCTGTAACTACAGTTAGCCGAGACGCTAGTTAGCGCGCGGGGTCAACGACGCCGACGAGCTCTCGCCGCTGCCGCCGCCGCTCCAAGCTATTATCAAGTGATCACTGATTATAATGAGCTTTGTGTATCAAATACACTGTAATAACTATAAATGTAACTCAACTTCTTATTGGAATGTTTAGACAACTTTTCCAGTTGTCTCTTCGTTCAATTTCATGTTCATGAAAAAATAAACATGCTAAAACTAAGTAGAAGATAATATTTTTAGGTTTCTAATAATCTTAAGTATAATTCAGCATTTTCTTGTCCCACTGCTGGCCATTTCTACTTCCTTAAATAACTATACAATATTACCATGATACCATCATATTTATTAATCAAAGATGACTGATGAGCTAATCAATTTTTTTTTCTAATATAATTTTAAATTATTATATAAATTAATAAATCAATGTTTGTTATCTTTCTAGTTCCTCAGCTAACTTTAAAGCATTTATATAATCACAACAGGTTTTTGTCAAAAGAAAGTGTTATCTTGATTATGTGACACCTCACACATAATATTATACTCCTATTTAGTAGTGATTGCTTTTATGAGCATTTTGAGAAGCTTAACATTATTATTTGCATTTCCATTCAGTTGCTTAAGGTTGGTGCGGCTGACTCAAGATGATGGTGGAAACCATCCTGGAGTCCTCACAGGACTTTGGTAAGTACTGCTCTATGTTGTATTTGTATTGTAAAACCATCATTATGACTGTATGCATATTTCATTTTGTAAGTTCAAACATAAGTAGCAGAATTGTGGCAGGCACTCATTAAAAGCCAGTGTTACACACAATGGCTGATACATGCTTGCCATCTGTCAGGATAGGTCTGCTCAAACAGCTAGGGAACTTTCCTCCAAAGCCCATTCCAGACAATATCCTACTTAAAACTACAGTTTTTATTTATATTCTGCCTGGACTTTAAAATAGACCATGACCCCTGTTTCAAAATTTCTTCTCAGAGCTATTCATAGGAAATTCCGGTGCCATCTAGTATATAAAAAAATTACCTGTAAGTGATTGAAAACTATAAATTGCAAAAAAAAATATTTTGAAGTTGGACAGCTCTCATATAATTTCATGATAAGGGACTTTCAGTACAGTCATCAGTGGTTAGTATAGAGAATGTTGGTTATTTATATATTGGGTACATCAGTACTGCAACATTTTGTCCCTCTGTATGATATTGAGGTACAATTGGAATGTTTATTGAACATAGTACAAAGCACTATCTGTATTAGGTATGTATGATAACTCTTGGAACTAAAGCTGTGGCCTAGCTACTGGCACTTGTGGGTAACACATAAGGAAAACTTCACCTGCTGTTTATAAATAGTATTGGAATAACTGTTGTTTTCCTGTGACTCCACATTTTCCTATATTCTATATGAATAGTGTTGTATTTGTTTATCTTGCTATCTCAGTCATTAGTACAAGTAAACTTGCTCATACATGCCTCGGGACATTTTTGGTGAACTTGCTTAACTTTTAATTGTTCCTTTCGTTGTTCCTTACAATTGCACTTGCATGAAATGCAAGACCGAATACAAACTTAATGATTGTTATATTTTACTTGCTTCTTATTAACTGACTTAACTCTCCAACTTATTTTCTAGTTAAATATACATACTACTTACTGCTTCATTTATTTAAGACCCTCCTCCAGATGCTGTTCCTGAGAGAGAGTTTAGTGATGTTTAAAAACAACTATTTAATCATTTTAATACAAAGCAACTTGTTTAAGTAAAGATCAATAACTTTGTTAATGTAACTGCATACTTTGTCCACAACACACATTAAGTGTAACAACAATATAAAACAATACAATGTGACACTCAAATAACAAAGTAACAATGTAGAATTTCACATTTGTCAATGTGTTAATTTGTCAAATTTCATTTGTGGCAATAGTTTGACAAATGTGAATGTTATTTCAGTCTTGTGTTAGTTTACACATTATCAACATACATGTATGTACGTATATGGAGAGTATTATTATTTCGCTATATATATGGATAAGAGTAAATTATTTAAGGAACATTTACATTTCAACTGCAAGCCAACAGCAAGCAGAAACTAGCTGCAAGTTAGCATCCAGGCCACTCATGTATCACCTGGTAATCTAAGCTATTTATCAAATAATGTGATTCAATCTTTAGCCAAAAAGTTAATGGAAATCGTTCTCGAACCTTTGTTGAATCTCTAAATCACGAATATACAATTTCTATGATTTCCCTGTTGAATTACGTCCAAATTCTAGTTCGCGTACAATAGCGAGGCGTTTACTAATGTCGGTGGTGGTGTCGTGCAGGCATGTCCAACGGAGCGCTACCGCAGTGGAAGCGTGAACTGCTGCAGCGCCGCGCCGCCCGAAGCCGCCCCACGCAGCCGCCCCCGCAACCCCCGCCCCCGCCACCCCCTCTGCCTCATGATGACGAGGATGAGGAGCTGCGCTACGGGCCCGGCATCGTCAAGCGGCTCAAGTCGCGCTACCTAAGCCTGGCGTTGCGGGATGCCCCGCGGCGCCGTCCCTCCGTACTGCGGCGCGCCGCCTCCCTGGAGCACCTGCTTGACGAGCGGCCTCCACCTGCACCCGCACCGCGCTCCCACACGCGCCCTCCGCGCCCAGTGTCCGTCGCTGTGCCGCCTGCTCCGCTCGCGCCTACCGTTCGCCGCGACTCCGTGAAGCGCGCGCGCTCCGTAGACGCGCTCAGCCGCCTGGACTCACGTGACGAGCCCCGCGCACCCTCGCCCTCTCCGCCGCCGCCGCCGCTGGCGCCGCGCCCTCCGCAGCAGCCTCGTTCCGCGCGCCCTCCTCGACGACCGACCCCGTTATTGCGCGAGACTGAACGTCCGCCTCCCGACGTGGTCCGCTCGACTCTGCGTAAGTTTGAAAGTGCGCCAACGCGCCGCGCTGCTCCCGCGGCTCGGGTGTCCGCTGTGCTCCGAGGCCTCGAAGGACCGAGGACCTCCACGCCGGAACCACGTGATTCATCGGAGGCACCGCCACTCAGCCCTCGTACACCCAGTCCTTCACCACCAGCTGAACCGTTGTCGCCTGTGCCAACCCCTTCCTCTATTAGTGATGAACCAGAGAACACGACGGAGCGCGCTGGCGCACGCCCAGTGTCCCGCGCTGCGCTAGACGGTATCGCCCGCGCCGGCTCCACTGTGCGCTACGCATTCGAGGCGCCTCGCGCCGATTCGCACTTGCCGCCTCTGTCGGCTACCAACCAGGTCCTAGTGGGGCGTGCGCGTCGTGTGGGCGTCATACGACCGATGCCGGCGCGCGCCACGGACTCTACGACCGACGAACCCGTCGAAGAGATCGATGAGAAGAGTCCGGAGCCTGCCCCGAGACTCGCATCACCCTCCCCTCCGCCGCCGGCCGAAAGCGAACAGACTCCACCGGGCCGCACCGAGCGACGAGAACCCCCGCCAGCGGCGCTCGTGGAACCTATCCCGCGCCCACCGCCCGAGACCGTACGTCCGTCGAGCCCGCCCACGCCGGTGCCCGTGGAGCGCAGCCCCAGCCCAGAGCCGAAACCCAAACCTAAACCAGAAACGATCATGGCGCCGCTAGTAAACGGGCACGGAGCTCCTGAACGTGCGCCAGAGAGCAAGGGAGCCGTATCACGAATCGGTTCGGCCGGCATCGAGCGCGCGTGGAGCGGCTCGGGCGAGTGTAAGGGCGCGGAGAAACGCGAGGCGTCGGGCGGCGCGTCGTGGGCGCGAGGTGGCAGCCCGGGGGCGCGGGGCGGCAGTCCGGGGGCGCTGGGCGGCAGTCCGGGGGCGCGGGGTGGCAGTCCGGGTGTTGCGCGCCGCCCTCGCCCCGCGCCGTCCGCCTGCACGTCTGTCGTGTTCAACTTCTCCAACCGCAAGGAGGTGCCCGACTACATCGAGAATGACGGCATCATCCTGCGCACCAGCAGGCGGAACAGGATTAAGGTTAGTCAACCGTTCATTTTCTTCGTAATTGTATTGTACGAGTATCAGTTGATATTGTGCACTGCCCTCGTCATCAAGCTTCGTACAAATATAAACATTTTATTCATAATAACCTAAAGTCTCGCATTCCGTCGTTATCGGCGATAGATGATACTGAGCCGTGTCGTTAATTTTATTAATTATTTACACCTGATTACACCTGAGCCTGTGCGCAATCATGTAGATTTCTTGTACGGATACGCGTGCTTACCCAGATAAGCTTAATAATTTCCTAATTATGTATTTTCTGATAGTAGAAGGTACCGTGATAGTGACAAGTTCAGTGATCGTGATTCTGATCGTTGTCTTTGGTCACGGTCGTGGCGTCGTTGCTTCCTCCGCTCGGCTCCAGTAATACTTGTATCTTTATCTGTATGCGATGTTCCTCTCAGAAGCACCTGGATTACAAGCTGGTTGCGGAATTTGTTTAGAATAGCAATTTCACATTTGACCGCATTCAATCTGTCGTGTACAGTAATGAGCCCGGAGCAATATCGCACGCTCGAGCTGCGTTCATTACACGGATCAGTGTGCGCGCGCTTCTCCGATGTTCAGCGCAGCTTTCGAGGAAGCTGGCATGCCGTACAAAAGTTACCGTAAATCACTCGTCGATTGCGCAACATTTGATATGCAAATATAAAAATCATTTTCTACAAACGGTGAAAGTGATAACGTAAGATGGTGTGCTATGTGGGAGGCCGCGGTTCGACGCTCGGGTGAAACCGGCCAACCGATCGATGCCCGAATCGAATGCCACTCTCGATTTCGTCAAGCGATCATCCGCTCGAAAGTGCCCTGCGCCGCATCATTTCCGCGGAATGTTAACGAGCCGGCAGCGGTACCGCTACCGACCGCCCGCCGTTACTCTTGCCATCATCGATGAATGTATTTCTATTTAACTAGACAAAACGTTTAATGAATCACTTATAAGCGATTAATAAACACCTCCTCGTGTCCTCGTGGTCGTTGCCTAATGTCCACTCACACACTCGCGCTGAGCGCTGACCCGCGGCGACATTGCTTTCACTACGTGCGCACGCGGCCAAAGCTCGTTACTATGGATGAGCGACCGGTCGCAGTCGTAACCACTCGTAACTTTATTACTTTCCAATGTTCTAACAATACGCTGGTCACATTTAAATGCCTTGTATAACTACGCAAAGCATCGTATACTGCAACGCATTAAGAGTTTATGGATAATGCAAGCCTTAAAGCTAAGAATAAGTATCTCGCGTGTCACCATTTATTTTCTCTCCAATCTACTAACTCGATTCCACAAGTTCTCATAATATTAAGTTCTAGCAATTGAGTTCATAAAATCGACTAAATTCGCATTAAATATTTATTTGGCTGCGGTAAAGTGGTGTAGAATAAATAAAGTTCCCGAGTAGCTTTACTATAGCTTTCTCAAAGTTAAAGATATGTATATTACAACTAGGCTATGTACATAACATTTTATTTAATTACTAGCGAACCACCCCGTCCCGCACGGGTGCAATTCACTAATGAAGAAAATGAGAAATTTTATACATAGAAATGTCACACAAAAAATTCTTTCATACAAACCGTATCCTGACAATTAGGAACACAACCAAAAGAGAGACGTTCTCAAGTGATGCTCCGTCATACATGTTACAATTGATTTTATAGATTATTGAAATCAGAACAACATTAGTGTCACTTATATAAGACTCTTTTACTGCGTTTACTATACTACACGATTAGATAAGTTCTGCAACCATGAACCAAATAAGCCGAGACTAACGGTTTCACTTGAGAATCTTAAATCAAAGCCTCTTTTATTAATAAATCTATGTCGCCGTCGTCGTACCCTGAGTACGCAGTGGCGGGCCAGCTACGCCAGGTTGGTAATTAATGGGCGGCAGGTGTCGCCCGTGCTCTCGTCTCGTTCGTTTTGTCGCCACACGACCCGCTGCTCTGCTTCACTTGTTCGTTTTAACATACCTGCATGTTCCCAGACTGGTTTGCTAGAGAATAAATGCAGGCTGTGTATAGACTGATGTTGTTTTGTGCAAATAGCAAGAAACCCAATTATACGCGAAGTTGAGTCCTGAATCATCGAAGTTATGGCCGTTAGTGATTCAGCAAACAACAAATACTCGAAACCAATTTACCTCCTACCTTATAGGCTAAATCAAAATCCTTAACTTTGTTCAATTTACTGGTAAACATAAGTTTACTTAATTGAGGTGCGATATACCAAGTCAAGTATCCCCTGTTCTGTCGTGTGTCTCGTAGTATAATCTGTATTTCCTCAGACCTGCGATCCATTGCAGGTCTGATATAGACCATGTCGTGCAGCTCACCCGGCGCGCGACGCAAATATTTACTGTGCTCTATCTTCGAACTAATTCGTCGCATAGCTCACATATTGATTGGACCGGTTGCGTTGTTTGTGAACCCAGTAACGACATATTGCTCAACATCCGACCATTGTAACATGTCGCTTTCCGCGAACAGTTTTCCTTCTATGGTTTTTGTTTGTTCATGTAATGATTGTCGCCAAACTGTTCTAAGACAAGCCCCGCCCTCATACATTACACACTCGATGATTTCTTTCTTACATTAATTTTTCTTGTTTCAATCAATTAAGTAATCAAATGCTTCATTATCTACTTCCTCTTCTCTACCTTCATAGCACCTACTCGATAAACAGCAAGTGAGTGCATTTTTAGCGAAAGCTCCATAGTATGATCACGTCCAATAACACATGAGCAACAACACGCCGCTTGTGACGCGTGTGAACATCGTGACATGCCCAGTGCGCATTCATGAAATATGTGTTCAACTGAAAACTTAATCCTTTAGACTATACTACCCATATTATACTTGCCTTCCGTTACGCAAAACTATATCGAGACTTCTGCCTTACTAGCCAACCAAGCAGACAACAATACAAAGGCACATATTACACACTGGACAAGGTATTCACCAAAAACTAGCATACAAATCTGAATGACTCCGTTCAACATAAAATAATATACAATATGTTGTACATTGCCCATAAAAGATAAACTATAAAAATAAATAACAATAGGTCGACTGGTTGCACTAAACGTCATAACCTATTTATATGTTAACATGGCTTTAACATCACGAAGGATTTATACAAGGCAATATATATACCGTACAGCATCACTTATATTCCGCCATTAATCTGCATTCCGTCGAAGCTGACTCGATAAGCACACTCTTGAGCCGATTCTATTCATACGTCGAGGAGACGACTAAAAAGAGCCATTATCATAACGGTACTGTTGTGACGCGGTCGCCCACCCCGTAGACAATCGTCCGGGGCTGCGCTTGCGCTGTGCGCAGCAGCCTACACCATAACAGAATAGGCTACTTGACTCATATCAAATTTGACACCATAAATTAGTATTTCCTGCAGTATTTGACTTACGAAACCATAATATATCGATTTCAGTTAATAAAAGTGCAAAATGGCTACATAATTTCAATATAACAATTGTTTTTTTAATTTTTTATTTGGAACGCTGAAAACTCTATCTCCCATGACGTGACGTCATACAATTTGTAAACAAACTTGTGTGACACTCGTAGACTATTGTGGTTGTGATCGTGGTCTTTTTAATATTAAATATTTCTACAAACCCTTAACCTACGTATTACTGTTACACAAGAATTTTAGTATTATGCTCATTGATTTACTACTTAACCTTAAAACTTGAATTTTTAAAACTGATTATAAAGTTTCTGTATAAACTGAATAAGTTATTAAGTAAGTACTTACAACAAAGTGATCTTCGCAAAAATAAATTTGAATTTCGGTCGATAAAGAATCAGCATCCTTTTTAACAAGTTATAGCCAAGTGTATCGCATGTTTATTTCACGGGGTACTCTAATCCACAACTTTCCTGGGGTCTTTATTGATGTTTTTTACATTCTCGGACAATTCAATAATGATAATGTTTTTATGTTCCGTGTAAACTTGTTTACAAGCCGTATGACGTTACAGCACAGATTATCTATAGACTAACATGGCTGACAGCGTTTTCGCCTGTTTATGAAAAGTAAACTTTTAAAATAAAGTTTTGCTGTGTTCTAGGTCCCAAAAAAATATGGTAATATTTTTTTGGTCTAATCAAATAATTATTAATCATTTAAGACCTACTTTAAAAAATAGTCAACTAGCCTATACAGAAGGCCCACATTAACAACGCGCTATAAGAAACGCTAAATATTCGTTACGGTAAAGGTACAACGGAACTGTCTCGAACTACTCGAGATGCGATAATGAGTATATTTTTTTGCATTCTTGTGTTAGTCTGATTTTGCGCATTGTAGTGGACGCCCAGCCTTCCGTTTTGTGGCTCGTAACGGGACCACTTGGTATCCAAGCGCTAATTGCGCACGCAGATCGCGTTAGATCTGCTAATTACTTTGATGTACTTTGTTATGTTGAATGTTCTCTATATTTAGAATTCGTCGCACCAATCAACTCAAGTTTATTAAAACATGTAACAGTTTTCGCCGCCATCGCTTCCAGTATTACATTTGGCGACATTAACATCAAGTTCAGTTCCAGTGGGCCGTAAGCTGATGTAGTGTAGGCACGCGAACTCGCCCAGCACCACTAACCAGCTTCGGCTCAGCAGTGGTTCAAGCTTGAGCTAATTAACTTGATCCGTGTTACCGTGTCTGCTGACCTAACATTGGCTTCGCACGGATAGCAAAGCATATACGCCTTCATTTTTTTTCTGTCGTAATGTCGTATCAGCCTATTACGTCGAGCATTTACTCGGCGCACACCAGTAAAGCTCCCAGTCGGCATGATTTTTTCCGACATCTTTAATTATCATCGTCATATTTCAGCCAATTTACACAAACCTTTAACGAATTATACACCTAAACCTTCCTCATGAATCACTCTGTCTATTCGTGAAAGCAAAGAAAAAGAAAAGTAAGAAAGAGCGGTGCCTCTCAAAACATGTATTTTAATACTTAAAGAGAGACCCCTACAAATGATAATATTGTAGTAGATAGTCGATGAAAATAAACTTTTTGTATTATTTTTTTGAAAGCCGCATGAAATTCCGTTCAGTAGTTTTTGATTTTATCGCGAACAGTCAGCCAGACGCGGCGGGGGGACTTTGTTTTATAATAGTAGTGATAAGGACAAGACAGACTAGCTGCGCCCGCGACTTCGTCTGCGTGGATATCAGAGACTCAGATGTTTGTTTTTGGACTTAATAGCCAGTTATTAAGCTATTGCCGGACACAATTCGGTACTCCGTGTTACTTCGAATGTTCTAATCGAAAAACCCAACAACGTGTTTCCAACCAGAGGACCGAGCCCAGGACCTCAGGCTCAGCAGCCGCTCTTGCTACCACTAGACCTATGACGATGACAGAGGGAAATTCTAAAAATTATCGAATCAATTTCCTATTTCTAGTCCCCGTACCCAATTGTCACTAAAATGTTTTAACGTTTCCGTAGTTTTCCTCCTGTATAATATTATTTATAATGAGTAAAGTTTATTTTGTAATGCGCCTCATGTGCTGGTATTTCAGGATTACATTGATAACATGTAATTATAAGACATTTGTCACATACACGTGGATGATTCACTGCGCCGCGGCCGGCCTCGCTTCCTCTAACAATCATCATTCGACGTGATGGCATTCCGCAAAAACTGTTCAGTTATCATTACGAGGTACATTCTCCATGGCGCATACGGAAACGTGTTTAGTAGTTATTATACTAATATCTTTGCTTTCTAACTGACGCAAAAACTCATCTGCGGAACGCTCCAACTGCTCCGACAATAGAGATGGGCTGCCAAAAAACTACGTTCCCAGAGCTGTGTGAGAGCGCAGCGATGAGCCGCCGCAGCTCCGCATGCACTTTGCATAACATAAGGTGGAAAACACTCGTAGTGGCGGGATGGACCCACAGCGTCTTCGCGCACCGTCGTCGCCGCGTCGCCGCTGTTCCATCGCTTCACGAACCGGTTTCACGCTTTTTGTTTGTTTATGTAAACCCCATGCTGTTTGACGCGCCATCTGCTAACCGGATTAAGTCACGATAAAAAGTGAGTCGTTTCTACGGAGATTCCTTTTGAGATACCAAATCACGCAGCACATCGCCTAGTCTAGCTTGCCAAACAAAATATGAATGATGCCACAAATAGTCCAGTTAAGTAACAGCTAGCTCAGCGGATTATAATGAAGGCACAAGTAATACGATATGTACGGGGGTAACAAATCTTTTGGTGTAACATTGTCATTAATTACACCTAAAACTTGTTAACAAACAGTGAAGCCTGTGAAAATATCCACTTACAGAATCTTAGTAGGAATATAAATTTAATTTAGGCGTTATATTTTGCAAGTATGTTGTCGTTATTTTGCCCAATCATTATTTCTTGGCGCCAACTTGCTGAGGTGGCTGAGGTCGACCGCGACGGCGAAGTGTGGAAATGTTAAATTAGACGTATTTCATAACCTGCTATATCGATTAATTTGAATGAGCGCATGAATAATAAAAATCGTGTTGATCGAGCAAAGGTCATACTATAAGCAATATAATATATTATTAATTGTCCTAATCTTTCACTAAGTATATAGGAATAATGCATGAAAGTGAAATTCGAGGTATCCCCTGAGCATGACGTAGTGGCCACTTGTCTAACGAGATTACATCGCAGATCAGAGGTCAACACGGTCGCAGAACTGGCTGTAAATCACCAATGCCGTTACCATTTTGTGAAGAACGGAGACAGCGTCAATATACACTCTTGTGTTTACACTACACATTTTAACCCAAAAGAAACACCTTTAGTAATTATAAATAAATATTTAATTTCGTTAACAAACATTTAATCAATATGCCTGTTGCGGTAATAGAATCGAAATGGCTTGTAGGTATCGTCATAGTTTCAAAGAAGTATTGTTTGTGAAGCTGGTTAATTGAGGCTGTCAAAATATTACATGCTTGTGAATATTTATGTTTGTAAATGCATCCACAATACAGGAATTATGCATAGTGCGGAGCAAAATTTTATTGAAAAAAAATGTTGATGCTGATTTATAAATCTTACACACACAACTATAAATACGCTTTAACGATGCCTTAAGGCAGTCTGATTTCGACACGTACGCGCTACCAAGAAAATGCAACTATTCATCGGATTCTGATGACATTTCAGTATGCAAACGTGCAAACCGATGACCTTGGTATTTGAATAATTTAACACAAATTAAGTGGAGCTAATAAAACCTGTATCATCAAATACACGCAACATTGCAAGTCATCTTTAAAACTGCGATGAATGGCCACGATGTCAAAGTCCAAACAAAATATAGTTTCTGTTTATTATAACACTGCAAAACTGAAAGAAATTACGTAGGTACTGCAATGAAACGAATGACTTGTTGTTAAGGTTCAGTATGAAAGGAGAATGTTTTTGAAACTGCATTTGTGTGTACATAATTATATTATAATTGCTCCCATACAGGGAATGAGTGAACAAATTGAAGCTGCTGTATGACGGTTCTCATGCATCGCTTCAGCCGTGTCATTAAAGTGTTCATTACGACGGAGGCTCGATGCCGCTTCACTCATTAGCCTGTAATAACACCTCAAATAACCTGCATATCGCTTAATCACTGATGAGATACGACACTACCTCGTATCAAAAACGGCATTGCTTTCACACGTGCTGTACAAACTATTCTGAAATACCAGGACCTGTCTAGACAAATCTGAAAAAGAGTCGTAGCTCGACATTTGCTTGTTTTACGTCGAAATCAGTATGGTTTTATCCGGTTCTAAATAGATTAAGAATTCGGAATCAATCATGCGTCCTTGCGAGAACTAGCGGCTTAGTCAGCAGTACATTAAGTGATAAAGCTGTATCAGATACGGCGCTATCGGCGATAAACCGTCGAACAATAACACATTACTCAGGGGCATGGCGAGGCATGGTCCCGCTTTCAAACGCCACGCGTAACCAAGTGGCGGGTGTCACGAAAGTGACGGTATGACGTCACTTATGAACATCATTGATATGCGACAAGCTGTCGTATATATCATGGATAATGATCTTTAGGGAACTGTCCCAATTTCACTGACATTACTTTATTCTTCTATTTAGAAAACCGTCACTTTAGATTTCACTATACTAAGCATTTCACTGCGGATTCAAAAATAGCAATGCTTTCTCAAAAATAATTGAATGCATTCTCCGCAACTTTAGACTTCTGGCTACTAAGTCACAGTGAGTGGTAGATCTTGATGGTATTTCACATTTAATTAAGCAACGACGGTCAACTCGTCATAGAATAATGATCATAAATATAGGTGTTCGTAGTTTAGACCAATTTAAAGGAAGTATTTTCTCAGAACAGAACTATTAATAGAGTATGACTTTCCCATCAGATGGTGGTTGTCTGGCATGTAAGAGCTGATATAACAGCAGCACGTGAAGCACCGCCTGTGCGCCATCGGAAATGGTATAATGGCACAAAAACACTGGTGCGGTTATCAACGTTCCGCTCTGTTTGGCTGTGTCAGCGCCGCGCGCGCTGCTCTCTACGTGATGTATGATGCGCGATCCCCCGCTGCTCCCGCGCACCTCTCCGCACACACCCTCGCTCAGCCGACATCCTTACTTCAACGGTATCTCTACTGTTCCTTGTCTAAATTTACAGCTGCTAATATTTGACACAGATTTCATTTATACGATGTCGTTTTCTGTCCGCATTTAGTATTTTAAACCCGACCTAATCATGTTTGAGTTGCATATTAACATGATGCCGCTTTCGTTGTTTTGATGACAATTTCAGGCACTTGTGACCTATCCATTATCCTCACGCGTGACTGCGGCCGTTACATTATTCCAGAAAATGGGACTCGGCATTGTGGTCAATGTCTTTATTTATCATGCAAATATTTCCTAATTATATTTTAGTGTGTATGCAACTGCGTGCTCACTTAACAGATCCTCGCGACTAACTAGTTCGCAACTGGAAAATTAGGGGTAAGCCCGGGCTATGTGTTGGCGGAACATCGCGGCGTTTGTCCCATTACCGCGTGCACTGTTATGATAATATTGATGGAGCCGGTGACGTGCGACGTGTCTCGGTAACAGGCGGCGCACGCTTGTGTGGCTCGCCGCCACCGCGCGCCGACCCGACTGCATTACTCATACTAACTTTAAACGGACATTGGTCTCGCCAGTCGGACGAGCACAATAACGAACTCTGCAAATTAATTTAGAGAATTTCCTAATGTCAGCATACAAATGCATCCGCGTCGCAAACTAACAAGGTCTCCCACCCAAATGTCCTTTACAAATTAATTACTTCCTGCTATCAGACAATATCGCGTTCCCAAAATGTTACAACTAACTGTTATGTAGTGTAATTACCGTGACCAAGGTGAGGTCCTGCAGCACGAACTATAGTCATTTACAGAACAATTTGGCGTAACGCAGTAGTTCCATGACATTGGACGCTGCTCAAAGACATGTGGCCGCAAAATTGTTTTATTCCGATTGAACTATGCAAGCAATGCTTACTTGACAGCCTCAAAATAGCGATGGAAGCCTGACAAGTGGCACACTAGACTCGTAGAACAGACAGAGAGAAACATATACAGAGAGGCTAGTCGAATAAAGCCAGACGAACTGTATGCCTTGTATGAAGAATTGAGATCAAAACACTACGGAACGAACAAATTAGAGCAGGAAAATAGAAGAAGAAATCGGGTAAGCGCCACAAATGGATGCTGCCATCGCACCCTCTAATATTATTATTGGAAGATCACCAGCTCTGGCTCCAACCGTGGTGAACTACTCAGACATAGGTATATATGGGTATGGAATATCTAAGCCAGTGTTCTGAAGTGGTATTCAGTGATAATCTTCGCCCGTCCGCTCCAGTAACGTAAACCTCTACTTTGCAACGAGCATACCGTATCGGATTTGAATTTGTAAATAAGATGGAACCATTAATCCACAACACAAAGTCACGTTGACATAGACCCGATTAGGCACGCACAGTTTGAGATGTTTGTGACTACATACACGGCGGACGATAGCGCCAAATGGGACGCCGTGTTTGTCCAATTGTGGCGTATCGCAATTCGTGTATCAATTCTAAGTATGAAAAAAAATACACACGTGTCGCGGCGTCGTAATACTGTTCCAAATAAGTGTGTCATTATCTTTCATCAAATATTTGTTACATAGACAGTAGGGTATCCAAAAACCTAAACCAAAAAGAACATGAAATGGTTTCAATATTGTTGCGCCGCTGCCTGCGTACTAACACTGCGCAGTCGCATTTCTCTTAGCTGAATCGTATTGAATACTGTACAGCTAAGCTAATATACATTGTTTTCACTCATTTCTAGACCAACACGGAATTTAACCAGCGTCTAATTAGTCTCACAATTCTAATAATTGTTATCAGTTAAAGTGGAACTAGTTTAGTGACAGCACTGATTCAATTATTTATGTTAGAGATATGTTATAATTGATTGTTGTTTAGAGGTCGATAAGCGATTGTCCCGTGTTGAATGCCAGCGGTTTGGCTCGGTAACAGACAGTATAGCCTGTAGCGGACATTAATCGTTTACTTTCTCTCGCGGAGCGCCGACGTATTTTAACAAGGCTTTATGGTAATTAACGCAGCCGCCATGAGACGACGCGCTCGATGGGCGCACGCGTTAGGCGCAGCGCACACTGACAGACACGCGTCTTGGCGACTACAGAAAGAATAACCAAGAACGTTAAGTCATCCAGGTTGCACCGTTTGGTAACGTCCTATGACCCGCCCTCGTGTTCCTCTAATACAAATACGTTTATGTAAATTCACGCGAAGTGTAAGTACGATGTGTACGAACAAGTGCGAATGCGCAGTTGCGTAACTGATCGTATTGTGTTTTCAGCGGTTAGAGGCTCGGGCAGCGCTGGCGGCGGAAACCGATCCGCAGGTGCCTCAATACCACGCACTTCAACAACACGTGCATGCACTTGTACTCGATAAACATAATAATTGATTGGAAGATGTTGTTTCTTAATGACAATACAACAACTCCATTGTTACTGAATTTGTAAAATTTCTAAAAGTACGACTGCGGTGTCCTAGGTTAAGTGTCTTGTATTTGTCCTTAATCACAAGTAGCCGCGGATTCTAAAAAGCATATTCTTGAATTAAGATCAGCATCTCAAGATAATTACATCCTTTTAAAGCTTAACTTAAACTTATGATGATAACAAAATTAAAACTGCTACACTGGCTATATTAAATATGTGAACGTACTGGTATGCACAGAATGCGCATGTCTCGTATCTCAGCAGCTACGTCAGAGGCTGCGCTGTTATCGCGCTACTGTCGTGCTGCCATCGGAATGCTATCCGTGACGATGTTTTAATCTACTACAGGCTTATATAATTTAGTGTACGACTAAATGCGATGAGAAAACTAGCGTTTGTATTGTGCTCGGTCGCAGCGCCTCGGGACACCCTCGGGATCGATCGGCAGCCCGCGAACAGGGGGGACAGACAGACGTACATACATACATACATACAAAATTACGAACAACAAACATACGAAATTCACTGTAACTTAGCACTGGTTTACTTTGCGGTTTGAATAAACCCGTTTACTAAGGTTTTATTACACTCACTTTCAGTCTGTTCTTTAATAAACTCAACAGATTGTATGAGTATGTATGTGAAGCGGAGCTAATAAATTTACATTATCTATATGCCGAGTGATAAGTCAACAATGGCCACTGATGGCAGGACATAGCGAAGTGGCCACTGCAATAACTACTTCATTTTAGTAGCGCGCGCTACCGTGCAGTGTGTACCTACTGAGTACTGAATAATAGCGCTCGTATTACTTATTATGTTAATTGGAAAACCCTGAATTAAGAATGTACCGTGATACCAAGTTTTTTGGAAGTTGAAAAGGCCAATCTCGTCGCATTGTTCAGAGGGATAGTCCACCCTCGATGTTATTTGTTTGCAGTCTAGACTTGCAACCTTATATTAAAGTTATATAATAGAACTTGTCTGTACAATACCGACACAGCCGTCTTGTAGATTTAGCTCTTCTATGCAACGCTATAACGTTAATCAATAACATCAGAACATATCGGTTGCCATCGCGTGCTTATTACTGCTCGGCAACCGATACTATTACGATACCAAAGGTCGACCACTGATATTTAGACTAGTCAGTTATGTTTAATTTATCAGACACCAGATTTATGATAATTGCTGTTTTAATTTCAAAGCGAACAAAGAAACGTTTTTTTACTAGGTATATGAATGTACTTTCACCGCTTTAAGACGTATCCCAAGCGTATTTGGCGCAGTTTTCTCGTAATCAGTTCTATGAAAGTAAAAATATGTCATTAAAGCGGTGTAGATTATCGGAGGCGTGCGGCGGCGACACGTGCCCGCCACGGACGTATGCACACATGAACGACCGACTGCTGCTCAAGCATTATATGTACGTCGCTCAATATTACACTACGGCCTTACCAATACCAACAGATTTGTGAAAACTTATATGATATTATGTACTTCAGAATGTAATTGTAAAGTGCCTTGAACGACCTACATACGAAATTAATATACTTAGCAGACGAGAACCACGTGTAGCCACATATTACACTTTGTGTGTAGGCAGTGTTTGTACAAGTTGGACAACAAGAGCGTGTCAAAATAACGTCTGGCTGCGTCTTTCATTTGAAACGTTTGAAGAAATTAGAAACACCTGTGTGGGAAACATGTTAAATACTATAAATTGATCCTCAAAGACGTTTTTAAAAATATCCATCCATTTAATCAAAGTTTCATTGTAGCAAGAGGACTGAGTCTTTCATTCCATCCATTTATATACGATTAAAATTCCCTATATAACTTCGATAAATGTATTTAGAGGCGGTCCTAATCTCGCGTATAATCCGCGATTAAGATACGGTATCGCGTTCGGCCATAAGGATCGTAGTGCGACGCGGCTGGACTGGCGGACCTGACGCATTAGCCAATCGTCAAGCTTTGACCTTATTGGTCTTTGTGACCTCCAAAACAGGTCCTGCCAACTTACGTGGTGCTGACACTTGCAGGCGAAGTGGGTTGAATTAGCCGTGTTTTGAGTGACACTAGTCAACATGCTGAGACACGCCACGCTACGTGATGAGGGGCCGATCTTCTTGATCAAGGTACGATCTTTAAAATCGAAAACAAGGGACACGTGACAAGGTCAGTGGCAGTGTTTAACATACGTATGTCGTTATAGTTTATGTGACGACAGTAGGACATTGTTATTTGTTATGACTTATGACCTTCCTATTCATCACGACTTGCGTTTGGTATGTACTCCTACAATATCTGAGAAAAAAGATGACATGGGTGTTAAGAATTGTTTCAAAACAAACTACACACTCGTCCGCGTTCTTGTAAGTGGATAGTTGGCAGGCTTGGGACGACAACCGCTCGTCAAGTGCGCTATTAAAATAACGTTCATTGTACGGATTACCTATATTACTCATTTAATACTTATAGTATGTATGTAGGCGGCACATGATGCTAAGGTTTTAATTAATATAGCTACAATTAATAGCATAGCTGGAAACAAACAACGGCTGATAAACAATTGTACCAATATCCTTGTGGTCGGGCCTTGTGACCGTGTTATGTTATTCATTATGTTTAATTATTATGTTTTGCATTATTTACTTATTGTTTAAGTGGAGCAGCTACTCAGATACGCCATAGTGGTCATTAAATAAATAAATCTAAATTACAGAAACGAAACTCAATGTTTGTGCGGAGTCCTTTGAGTTTCATTTCGAATTAATTCTCTGACACGTGTCAGAGTCAGCTTAGCCATTGCAATATCAGATGTTTCGTACTGCAAGTTCTCTTTATGATGATGTGGTGGCGAATCGCTTGATATGCGTCAAGCGGATGCGCGTGTCCCCTTATCGACGGCAGGCGGCGCGAGCGCAATCTCCCGAGTTACTAACGTTATTGTAGGTAGGATACGATACTGATCCGCAGCCGGACGTGGCAGTACACTCTGCGTTGAGATCAATCCTTTGTCTGAGCCTTAGTTTCTATCGCTGTTATAAACTTTATGAAGATTTACATAATTAAATATTTTTACCTATTTAGTTTTTCCATTGATCTTGTTAAAGTTCATAAAAACTTAACTAGTACCTACCTGCCTGGGTACGATAAAATATTACCGTATGATCTATGTCTTAAATCTAAGGTTAAATGTATAAAACTGGTAGGATATATATATAAATGATCCATCATCTAATTAACAGTATCCCAGCCTTAATAATACATTAAAATGAAAGAAAGAAACCACGGGTCCAATTTTTTAAATTTCATACATGCATGTAACTCGTAAATGGTATGGTTCCCCCTGCGCGCATGCGCGGTACCTACGTTTCCCCTGAACCCGGCTGCGGCCCGTCACGGTCACCGGACGCCGGACGAGATTCCGCGGCTAATCGGCCGCCACTCGTTTTAGGAAATTCGTTCTGACAACAGGTGTAAAAGAAATGTTTTCTATACAGCATTCCAGAGAGGAAAACTATCGCAACTCGTTTTATTTATCGGTCATATTAATGACGACGACAACTAGTTGTAAAACCACCAACAGTTACCTATCAACATTTTGAATATCATCTCACATACGTCAATTTGTATGGATAATTTATATTCAAAAGATGACGTTTAGATATTGAATGCGATTCCGGTGTTCGGATTGGTTTGTCGTACTCGGACGCAGTCCATTATTTGACTTGCCTTTTATGGCACATGTATAAAATGGTCTTTGTTATTCGTATATTTAAATTAATGTTTGTAAGTGGACTTGCTTATCGAATGGACGTCCACGCATCTATTGGACTAGTTTAGCGCCCGGAAAAGCATTCAGCCTCATTCCGTGTGCCAATTAAAATTTATTCTACATAAAATAAGCGCTTTGGAAAACCAAGTTAATATTGTTATGCGACTTTTTGTGATTCCATCATTGGCTATGATTCGGCAAACGCGTTAGTTATATAATCGGCACGCTGTACATTATAAGTTAATTATATATTAAATTACTTTGAAGATGTGTGATATTTAAAGAATGACGACCCTTGTTAGACTAATAGGTTTACATTGTTTACATTCAACATTCAAATTAGTGTGTTTATAGTACCAAACAATGGGACTAGGTGAATGTTTACGATGTCCTGCAGTACTAACAAACATGTTGTTTGTAGCCGGGCGAGCCGGGCGTGGTGGTGCTGCGGCCCGAGGCGCTGGCCCGCTCCGACTCCGACTCCGAGAGCGAAGTGGACGCCGCGCCGCCCTCGCCCTGCTCCGTGCGCTTCCTCAACGACAACGTGCTCATCAACGGACGCTCCTCCATGCCCAGCAGGCCCAACAGGGACCGCATCGGCAAGGTAACACACACACACACACACTACTGTGTCGCTCATTGTCCTCTAAAATACAAGAGTTCCTGAAAGACAGATAACAATAATCTTAGTGATAAAGCAAAGAAATTGAGCAGTGCTCTGAACCAGAGGCCCTAGTGTAAGTTTCTTTTGACAAACTCGATTTAACGCATCGAAAGCGTTCGGCGCTCCAATTGGTGGAGAGCACGAGACGGACCAAGAGGAAACTTACACTAGGGCCTCAGAAGACACTGCCAACAACGTATGGCGCCATCAACGCCAACCTTCTTTGAATTATCTATATTTTGGTAATTAAATTGGAAGAAATTGCTTTTAGCGATAAGACCGCCATTTGTACCCTATGTGTAAAATGTATTTTCGCTTTGTAGTTTTTCCTTTGGTGTACAATAAAGAATACTCTATCTATCTAAATAATTAAAAGCACAACAACCCCCAGTCCGTGTTTTGAGACATATAAAATTGTAAACGTTACATCAGTCGGATGGTGCGGCGTGCGCGTGCGCGTGCGCGTCACCTGTCAGCGACCACGGACGCGGTCATTATCGCGATCGGATCGATTAATACCGGTTACACCACTCTATGTTGTCTGCACTTTACTCAGCCGATCGAATTACCAGCCACATGCTGTGGACATCCTAATGCTAATATAATTACATTTGCACTCGTTAAACGGTTAGGACGTGGTATACCATCGCACACGTAGTCTGCCAATGACTGTGTTGGGTCCCATATTATTATAAGATCTGAATATTTCCCATTGCTCTGCACACCTTATTCATCATTTTCCATATCCCACATTACGTTTTGGAATAGCCACTAAGTAATTTATTGTGTTGTTAACCTGACCACGTGTGATAGCGGGTCCAGTGGCGATCCGAGGGGAGTGTTTGGGGTCATGACACCCCCCGCCCCCCGAAGTCATGTTACTGTTTATATGAACCCCTCCCCCAAAGTCACTACTGTCTTTGTCTGCGACCGCGCCTGAGCGGGTGTCCGTGTGAACTAAGGGTTGACACACTCGCACACTAAGCTGACTGACATCGGGTACCTACAGTCAGTTGGGACAGTTCAACTCGAAACTATATGGCTTTATCCTCAAAAGGCTATTCCAGACCCCTAAATGTTCTCACATAACCTAAAATAAATGTCTGGACTTTAAAAAAGAAACCTTTGAGTTTGTTTCGGCGTTTCTTCTCAGAGGCAGTCAGTAGGAAACGCCGGCACCACCTAGATCTAAAAAAGACTTGTGAAAGCTTCCTATACGGAATTGTTTACAGAAAATAAATCATTATTTCATTACAAGTCTGAATCACGCCAAGAATTCGCCAGAAACGCGACCGTACCCACGATTCGGATTTTACAAGAATTCGATTCTCTGTCTTATTGTGCAACAGAAATATGCGTCACTTGTTGCTACCGACACATTTGTTGGTTGACATTTAATAAAAATAATTAGTTTGAATGTCCCGGAAGCCATTATAATGATTAAGAATCATACATTGTGCGTGTTGTATTCCCAGCTGAAGCTGCAGTTCGACGACTCGCTGACGCGCACGTTCGAGTACCCGTCGGAGACGTCCCTGTGCGACGAGCCGCCGCCCGACGCGCCGCAGCTGGCCGAGTCTCCTGCGCATGCGCCGCTAGCCGCCAACACACATATCTGTAACTACCCACTCTGTACTACTTGCCTATCCACTTTAATCATGGATAAATTCATAACCGACTCGATTATAGTATTACATAGAACCGATGTGATAGAGACCGCCCAATAGCCATCGCCATTGACCTGAAAATGTTCCAGCTAACAAGCTCAGGCTTGCAACTGTCACATTACTCATCGGGTACCCAGTGGAAAGATTGGCCAGTTGGTTCGTTATAGAGCTAGCCGACAAGCAGCGCCTCTGCTGTCACCACTCGCGAAGTGTCGTGCCATGCACCACAAGCGACCTCGTACTCTAGATTCATTCTCAGTTATTAACACTCAGATTCAATCTCGTATATACACAATAGTTGAGTGGATAGATAACCCCACAGCATTGTCAAACCAACAAGCTAGGTGAACGTTTAGAAACAATCACTGGGACCCGCTACCTTTCTATGCAGTAGTCAAAACAAAGCGATTGTTTAGCGATCGGATACTAAACATCAGTAGGAACGGACGAGGCGGTCTGTGCACGTCTCGGTTCCCACGTGCATGTACTGAAGAGCTATCACGTCGAAACAGCCTTTGAATAATGCATTGCGATGAAGATGTTTGTCGATCGATCACCACTGTTCGGTCACCAGGGTCACACAATAAGGGGCTGTGGTCACATATGTTGGGGCCGGCCTCGCACACTGCGACACTTTTGGGTGTCTACTTGCTCGTAGAGTGTCGTAACGTGCACATGTTTCGACCAGAGGCCCCAGTGTATGTTTGTCCGGCGCTCCGAGTGTTCCGTCTCGTGTTCTCCACCAATCGGAGCGCCGAACGCGTTCGATGCGTTAAATCGAGTTTGGCAAAAGAAACAGACTAGGGCTTCAGTATGTTAACAAAAAGCAACTCATCTAAGTCTCGACTGCAGCGAGCTTGTCCAACTAAGACAAGACAGAGATAACACTGCATTCGCTCACGTTGAATAGTGTAATACCGGCTCCACGTGGTCGCTGGTCGGTGCACAGTGTAAGAGTTTCTCGACATTGATTTGCGTATCTGGTAGTAGGGGGCCACTTGTGGATACAGGCGACATCTCAGGAGCGATAAGTTTTCGACAGCTAACAGTAACTCGGCCGGAATGAACGGCGTCCGTTATTATATTTCAATTATACTGTGTAACAGTTTAAACGACGGGCACATTGAAGGACATGATAATTAATGTTCACATGAAACTAATAAAAATGCCCCCCACACGTACACCTGAATGTCGTAAAAGGCGACTAGGTCGGATGGACTTCAGCGTCCCCCTGTGTGCTGTGAGCATCGGGACACCCATGTTGTGCAGTTTGCGTTGACGATTAATATGATTTATAAATCTCAAACGAATACGACGCTAATTTCTTTACAAGCACGTTTTATAGCATAGGCTTGTATCTAAAAGTTGTGGTGGTGGTGACAGTGTACAGTGGCATGCAGCCGCGCGGTGCGCATGCGCCGCCTGCAGCCGTGTGCGGCGAGACCTTCGTGTGACGTGCAGGCACTCTCCTGATATATCTATCACATATTTTTAAATGCATGTAGCTTAGGCTCTCTGCTCGTGTTCAATGTTTATTTATCGACTAGTGTTTAGAGGCTTTTTATTTCGTAGCGCTTAATTAAGTATGCTATAACATAACTGCCATGTATAATAGTGTGACAAATTTCGAAGGACACATGCGTAACTACAATAATGTCACCAAAGTATTTGTGGGAGGTCGGCGGTTGTTCATTGTTATCTTATCGAGTCGACATGTAGACACTAACGAGTGATTGACTCTTATAAACAAGTGTTTAGAAATGCAACAGTATTGCATTGCATAAAATAGTGTGTAATCCAAACCTCAACGAAGCACGCACTCTGTTGCTGTTCCCAAAATGTTAACAATATTTCAAATAACATAACTGCGTTAAATAATTTATCTGTCCCTGAACATTCGACCCTTTCCGCTACAAAGGGTGTAACTCCAAATTCCTTACTTTTGGCAATGAGCATAAAACGAAAACAATCAATAAAATTCTTACGTAACTCTTTTCTTTTTATACTTATAAAATTGACTCCTGGTAAGTAAGTTCTAAAACATCGGCGGTCTTTAGCCTCATTCAATTACAATTATGTAAGACTGAAAGTAACGAAGTCAGCATGGAGTTACACCCCTGAAAACTTAAAAAAATGTATTTACAACCCATAATTAACCAGCCTGGTAACAAACTTCTGCAGTAAGGCTCACTTAGGCACATACGAGAGTAATTTTTCTAGTTGTATAGACAATTTTTTTGTTAGTATTTGCCATATATTTAGAGTACCGTAAAATGGAGTATTTCGGAAGCGCGGCGCTAATTGAAATTTAGTAAAGGGATCATTATGTGTGCTTCTCATGGAGTAGTAACTGCTTTTAAACAGCGGTAGTGTAGAATGCTTTGAATGACAAAGGAAATTCTGATTTAGTTTAGAAACAATGTCAAAATTTCTAAAAACAAAATGTTAGTCCCAAATTGCCCCGCGTTTCCCAAATAGCCCCATTTTACGGTACGTGCCAATAATGCTCATACATTAAAAGTACTTTTATGCGCACATAATGAATAGTTACTTAAATTGAGTCATAACTCTAAAACTCCGTCAGTGGCGAATGTGCAGATCGACAATTAATAACACTACGTAAATTGCGGCTCAGATAACTAAACAGAAATGTTTCCACAAATAAACTCTTAATTTTAACAGTGGTTTAGTGTGAATTACTTAACACCTACAACAATTACCGGGGTGACCCGTCAACGATGAGAATACCCCAACATCTAGATACACCTACCGTATGAGCAATAAATTTGAAATACTATATGTATTTACTTCATGAGGATGGATTTTAGGTATCTTTAATATAAGTAATGATTAGTTGAGTAAAAATGATATAAATGGTTTTAAAAATCAATACGTTTATATTATTAATTGGTATGTAGAATCGTTCTGCACATATTGGAATCACAAATAGCAAGTTATAGGTCCCTTCAAGCAAGTTATGCCCTGGATAGCATAATATTTTATTAACTTTCTCATAATTATGCCAGTATATCTGATTTTAAATGGAAAATATAATTTTTCGTATAAATATAGATGAATAATATTATTGTTATTGAGCAAAAGGGTACGGTAAATGTAAGTTTTAGTAGGCGTTAAGCACAATTGTTTTCTTATTATGTTTTACCCCGTTTTTTATGCGGGAAATTTAAAATGTTTGTAGTTACACCTGTGTACTGTGGTAATGTAAAACAAATGTGTTTTACGACTCAGTTTTGCGAAAAAGTGATATTTAACTTTAGGAAAATGTTGGGGAGTAAAAACCATTCTTTTCACCATAGCGTCATTTTAAATAAACAGATCGGAAAAACGTGAATAACTAAGTAAGACTGCATCAAAAAGTCAATTTGCATATAAAAGGGTCGGTATAATTCTGTTCATAGCTCCTTCAATTATATAACAAATCAGAGATATATAGTAATGACAAATCAGAACGACAGTAAGTCCAATGACACAATTTAAGTCTCCTTCCCTGTGTGTGTGGTGTGTGCTGTGCTCGCCTTGAGAAGCGCTGCAGTACAGTAGCTACAGTTGTGTGTGTCCGCAGCGTCGGCGGCGCTGTCGCGCTACACGCCGCACAACACGGCGCCGCCCGCCTTCCAGCTGGGCGTCACGCGCCGCGCGGGGAGCGACGGGACTGCCTCGCGTGAGTACACTAGCACTACCCTTACACCTGCCATACATCTAGACAGGCTACAGTGCGGTGTGTCCGCAGCGTCGGCGGCGCTGTCGCGCTACACGCCGCACAACACGGCGCCGCCCGCCTTCCAGCTGGGCGTCACGCGCCGCGCGGGGAGCGACGGGACTGCCTCGCGTGAGTACACTAGCACTACCCTTACACCTGCCATACATCTAGACAGGCTACAGTGCGGTGTGTCCGCAGCGTCGGCGGCGCTGTCGCGCTACACGCCGCACAACACGGCGCCGCCCGCCTTCCAGCTGGGCGTCACGCGCCGCGCGGGGAGCGACGGGACTGCCTCGCGTGAGTACACTAGCACTACCCTTACACCTGCCATACATCTAGACAGGCTACAGTGCGGTGTGTCCGCAGCGTCGGCGGCGCTGTCGCGCTACACGCCGCACAACACGGCGCCGCCCGCCTTCCAGCTGGGCGTCACGCGCCGCGCGGGGAGCGACGGGACTGCCTCGCGTGAGTACACTAGCACTACCCTTACACCTGCCATACATCTAGACAGGCTACAGTGCGGTGTGTCCGCAGCGTCGGCGGCGCTGTCGCGCTACACGCCGCACAACACGGCGCCGCCCGCCTTCCAGCTGGGCGTCACGCGCCGCGCGGGGAGCGACGGGACTGCCTCGCGTGAGTACACTAGCACTACCCTTACACCTGCCATACATCTAGACAGGCTACAGTGCGGTGTGTCCGCAGCGTCGGCGGCGCTGTCGCGCTACACGCCGCACAACACGGCGCCGCCCGCCTTCCAGCTGGGCGTCACGCGCCGCGCGGGGAGCGACGGGACTGCCTCGCGTGAGTACACTAGCACTACCCTTACACCTGCCATACATCTAGACAGGCTACAGTGCGGTGTGTCCGCAGCGTCGGCGGCGCTGTCGCGCTACACGCCGCACAACACGGCGCCGCCCGCCTTCCAGCTGGGCGTCACGCGCCGCGCGGGGAGCGACGGGACTGCCTCGCGTGAGTACACTAGCACTACCCTTACACCTGCCATACATCTAGACAGGCTACAGTGCGGTGTGTCCGCAGCGTCGGCGGCGCTGTCGCGCTACACGCCGCACAACACGGCGCCGCCCGCCTTCCAGCTGGGCGTCACGCGCCGCGCGGGGAGCGACGGGACTGCCTCGCGTGAGTACACTAGCACTACCCTTACACCTGCCATACATCTAGACAGGCTACAGTGCGGTGTGTCCGCAGCGTCGGCGGCGCTGTCGCGCTACACGCCGCACAACATCCTTTTATTGCATTTTTATTAAAAAAAAAAATAGAGTTGGGAATTCGGTGTTGTTTTAAATGTTTGTTAATACTAAGATCTAGCCCTAAGTTAGGAATAATTTATAATTAATGTGGAAATGAATGTCGTGTACAGCGCCGGAGCCGCGCCAGTCGCCGGGCGAGGCGCCTCCCGAGGGCGACGCGCGGCCGTGCGGCGCCGACGCCGCGCGCTCCTGGAGCGAGGCGCGCACGCACGCCACCGACCTGCTGTTCTAGTCGCCGCTACAGGTCTGTGTGTCACGGACAATATCATGTCCGATCTTACGGCCGTGCGGCGCCGACGCCGCGCGCTCCTGGAGCGAGGCGCGCACGCACGCCACCGACCTGCTGTTCTAGTCGCCGCTACAGGTCTGTGTGTCACGGACAATATCATGTCCGATCTTACGGCCGTGCGGCGCCGACGCCGCGCGCTCCTGGAGCGAGGCGCGCACGCACGCCACCGACCTGCTGTTCTAGTCGCCGCTACAGGTCTGTGTGTCACGGACAATATCATGTCCGATCTTACGGCCGTGCGGCGCCGACGCCGCGCGCTCCTGGAGCGAGGCGCGCACGCACGCCACCGACCTGCTGTTCTAGTCGCCGCTACAGGTCTGTGTGTCACGGACAATATCATGTCCGATCTTACGGCCGTGCGGCGCCGACGCCGCGCGCTCCTGGAGCGAGGCGCGCACGCACGCCACCGACCTGCTGTTCTAGTCGCCGCTACAGGTCTGTGTGTCACGGACAATATCATGTCCGATCTTACGGCCGTGCGGCGCCGACGCCGCGCGCTCCTGGAGCGAGGCGCGCACGCACGCCACCGACCTGCTGTTCTAGTCGCCGCTACAGGTCTGTGTGTCACGGACAATATCATGTCCGATCTTACGGCCGTGCGGCGCCGACGCCGCGCGCTCCTGGAGCGAGGCGCGCACGCACGCCACCGACCTGCTGTTCTAGTCGCCGCTACAGGTCTGTGTGTCACGGACAATATCATGTCCGATCTTACGGCCGTGCGGCGCCGACGCCGCGCGCTCCTGGAGCGAGGCGCGCACGCACGCCACCGACCTGCTGTTCTAGTCGCCGCTACAGGTCTGTGTGTCACGGACAATATCATGTCCGATCTTACGGCCGTGCGGCGCCGACGCCGCGCGCTCCTGGAGCGAGGCGCGCACGCACGCCACCGACCTGCTGTTCTAGTCGCCGCTACAGGTCTGTGTGTCACGGACAATATCATGTCCGATCTTACGGCCGTGCGGCGCCGACGCCGCGCGCTCCTGGAGCGAGGCGCGCACGCACGCCACCGACCTGCTGTTCTAGTCGCCGCTACAGGTCTGTGTGTCACGGACAATATCATGTCCGATCTTACGGCCGTGCGGCGCCGACGCCGCGCGCTCCTGGAGCGAGGCGCGCACGCACGCCACCGACCTGCTGTTCTAGTCGCCGCTACAGGTCTGTGTGTCACGGACAATATCATGTCCGATCTTACGGCCGTGCGGCGCCGACGCCGCGCGCTCCTGGAGCGAGGCGCGCACGCACGCCACCGACCTGCTGTTCTAGTCGCCGCTACAGGTCTGTGTGTCACGGACAATATCATGTCCGATCTTACGGCCGTGCGGCGCCGACGCCGCGCGCTCCTGGAGCGAGGCGCGCACGCACGCCACCGACCTGCTGTTCTAGTCGCCGCTACAGGTCTGTGTGTCACGGACAATATCATGTCCGATCTTACGGCCGTGCGGCGCCGACGCCGCGCGCTCCTGGAGCGAGGCGCGCACGCACGCCACCGACCTGCTGTTCTAGTCGCCGCTACAGGTCTGTGTGTCACGGACAATATCATGTCCGATCTTACGGCCGTGCGGCGCCGACGCCGCGCGCTCCTGGAGCGAGGCGCGCACGCACGCCACCGACCTGCTGTTCTAGTCGCCGCTACAGGTCTGTGTGTCACGGACAATATCATGTCCGATCTTACGGCCGTGCGGCGCCGACGCCGCGCGCTCCTGGAGCGAGGCGCGCACGCACGCCACCGACCTGCTGTTCTAGTCGCCGCTACAGGTCTGTGTGTCACGGACAATATCATGTCCGATCTTACGGCCGTGCGGCGCCGACGCCGCGCGCTCCTGGAGCGAGGCGCGCACGCACGCCACCGACCTGCTGTTCTAGTCGCCGCTACAGGTCTGTGTGTCACGGACAATATCATGTCCGATCTTACGGCCGTGCGGCGCCGACGCCGCGCGCTCCTGGAGCGAGGCGCGCACGCACGCCACCGACCTGCTGTTCTAGTCGCCGCTACAGGTCTGTGTGTCACGGACAATATCATGTCCGATCTTACGGCCGTGCGGCGCCGACGCCGCGCGCTCCTGGAGCGAGGCGCGCACGCACGCCACCGACCTGCTGTTCTAGTCGCCGCTACAGGTCTGTGTGTCACGGACAATATCATGTCCGATCTTACGGCCGTGCGGCGCCGACGCCGCGCGCTCCTGGAGCGAGGCGCGCACGCACGCCACCGACCTGCTGTTCTAGTCGCCGCTACAGGTCTGTGTGTCACGGACAATATCATGTCCGATCTTACGGCCGTGCGGCGCCGACGCCGCGCGCTCCTGGAGCGAGGCGCGCACGCACGCCACCGACCTGCTGTTCTAGTCGCCGCTACAGGTCTGTGTGTCACGGACAATATCATGTCCGATCTTACGGCCGTGCGGCGCCGACGCCGCGCGCTCCTGGAGCGAGGCGCGCACGCACGCCACCGACCTGCTGTTCTAGTCGCCGCTACAGGTCTGTGTGTCACGGACAATATCATGTCCGATCTTACGGCCGTGCGGCGCCGACGCCGCGCGCTCCTGGAGCGAGGCGCGCACGCACGCCACCGACCTGCTGTTCTAGTCGCCGCTACAGGTCTGTGTGTCACGGACAATATCATGTCCGATCTTACGGCCGTGCGGCGCCGACGCCGCGCGCTCCTGGAGCGAGGCGCGCACGCACGCCACCGACCTGCTGTTCTAGTCGCCGCTACAGGTCTGTGTGTCACGGACAATATCATGTCCGATCTTACGGCCGTGCGGCGCCGACGCCGCGCGCTCCTGGAGCGAGGCGCGCACGCACGCCACCGACCTGCTGTTCTAGTCGCCGCTACAGGTCTGTGTGTCACGGACAATATCATGTCCGATCTTACGGCCGTGCGGCGCCGACGCCGCGCGCTCCTGGAGCGAGGCGCGCACGCACGCCACCGACCTGCTGTTCTAGTCGCCGCTACAGGTCTGTGTGTCACGGACAATATCATGTCCGATCTTACGGCCGTGCGGCGCCGACGCCGCGCGCTCCTGGAGCGAGGCGCGCACGCACGCCACCGACCTGCTGTTCTAGTCGCCGCTACAGGTCTGTGTGTCACGGACAATATCATGTCCGATCTTACGGCCGTGCGGCGCCGACGCCGCGCGCTCCTGGAGCGAGGCGCGCACGCACGCCACCGACCTGCTGTTCTAGTCGCCGCTACAGGTCTGTGTGTCACGGACAATATCATGTCCGATCTTACGGCCGTGCGGCGCCGACGCCGCGCGCTCCTGGAGCGAGGCGCGCACGCACGCCACCGACCTGCTGTTCTAGTCGCCGCTACAGGTCTGTGTGTCACGGACAATATCATGTCCGATCTTACGGCCGTGCGGCGCCGACGCCGCGCGCTCCTGGAGCGAGGCGCGCACGCACGCCACCGACCTGCTGTTCTAGTCGCCGCTACAGGTCTGTGTGTCACGGACAATATCATGTCCGATCTTACGGCCGTGCGGCGCCGACGCCGCGCGCTCCTGGAGCGAGGCGCGCACGCACGCCACCGACCTGCTGTTCTAGTCGCCGCTACAGGTCTGTGTGTCACGGACAATATCATGTCCGATCTTACGGCGCGCTACATTTGGGGAATTCATTAACGTCTGTTGAACCCTGTATTGACAAAACTTTAGACAACTTATATAGCCATTACTTTGTTATTATTAATATTTTTTGTAACATTTGCAGGTCGCTGAGACGCCGAATTAGATCAGAAGTCGTGAAAGTATTTCACATGTGAAACGCAGTGTTGACGTTGGAGACGCTGACGTGCTCGGCAGCGTGTGTCTGTTGGTGTATTCGGCGCTGCTGGCCGCATGTCTACAGCGCGCGCGCTGCTGCCGTGTGTCTGACGCGCGCGCTACTGCCGTGTGTCTGTGGCGCTACTGCCGTGTGTCTGTGGCGCTACTGTCGTGTGTCAATGGCGCTACTGCCATGTCTGTGGCGCTACTGCCGTGTGTCTGTGGCGCTACTGTCGTGTGTCTGCGGCGCACTTGCTGCTGCCGTGTGTGTGTGTGCTGCCGGAGAGCGAACCCGCGCTACTGCCATGTCGCGCCGGACGAGTATTATTAAGTCGCTGCTGTTCAAACTCTGCTCAACTACCGTAACAGTCCGCGCGTAGGTTAAGGTACATCGAGTCATATCTGTAGGTACTTACGATACATTACCGTAATCAACAAGTTATCGCTGAGTTACGAAGCTCGACTGATTAGCTGATAACTTCAACTTAACGTTTTTAGAAATTTTGGAGCATTTAAATGTTTGTATTTAATAAATAACGATGTAGATATTAATTTGTTGTTAGTCTATGACGGAGCATAGGCGAATAGACAAGCTGTGAGGCGGCGCCGCTTGTGTCTCGCTGTCGAGTGCGGACACGTTGTATTGTGATCACGATATACTCATTCCACATGTCATTCCTAAATTTTGTAACAAACTTTACTGAATTTTTTGTACAGTTTACATGTTTTTTATTGAAATATAATTCGATAACAACTATGACAATGTATTGTTAAAAAGCGTATATTTTTTTATTATACTTCTTAAATTATTATTATTATAAATTGGGTACTGACACCTAGATAAGATGTTTTTACACTTGCTAAGTATATGTATTTGTAATTGATAACCATTTTAAAATGAGCTGTGCCTTTGCTAGAGTTGCGCGCTTCTCTTGCTAGTTGTGTCAAACTTAGTATGAAGTGTATGGTGTGGTGTGTGAATGTATTGTAATTCAGCCCGTTATCACGGTGAGAGGATCCAAAGCAAAACCTGGTGCGCACGCGCACTGAGCGAGGCTCAAGCATTTATTATTGACTATCATATGTTACTGCGGGACTGCGCCCTGCCTTGTATAACATTATTATGTACGTAGATGTAATGTTTTGTTCGGGCACGCTGTAAGAGTGTCATAATTATTATATATTATTTGTATGTATAGCCCGCGCTGCACACATGCTCACTTGGACGTTGGTGTGTGTGTGTGTGTGTGTGCGTCGCGTGCGCAGGCCGCCCGGCCGACACTTGCCAATGCCTAGTTATATCGTATTTTATGCATATTATGACATTTAGGTGTTTCATCATTATTATAATAGTAGTAAATGATATAATGTAGTAATGCAATATTTTGCGAATATCTTGTGTAAGTAAACTGAGGTGCGATTCGGTGAGATCTTTATAGGGATTAGTAAGAAAACTTGTACAAAAGAAGTAATTGTAATCATTACTAATAGCAGTAGAAAAAAATGAGACGGAAACGATGTTAGTGAGGCGTCAGGCCGGCCAGCAGCACTCGCTCGCCGACTCGCCCTCCGTTAAAACAAAATGACATTAGTTAGGCCCGCGAGTAGCGAGTTAGATATGAATAGATGTAACATTGTGATGTCTTCGTGTCGTTAGTGTACAAATGTGACGAAAAGCGGCGCGCGCACCGACCAGTCACTGCCGCGTGCTACGCTACTGTTTTATATATCCGTAATGTATTGATCCTGAATTGCAATAAAAAACGTATAGAAATCTACTTAAACCGACGTTTTATTTTACACCTGTGTTCTACGACACTCCACCAAATGACAGTTTAAGACACAGGAGCGTTCGATCACTTGAGCAGGGCGGGCGGCGTCTCGTCCATGTAAGAGTACGTCACGTCGGAGCACATCCGCAGGGACTCCTTCAGCGAGCGCTCTGTCGCGAACTGCAGCAGGTACGAGATGGACCCCGCCTGCACACAATGTGTTGCCTCAACTACTGTACATACAGCCAGCCAGCCCAGCGTCGCATGCACTCCACTAAGCGAAGCGTAACAGGTGGGCAGCTCTAGCAAACTTCGACTACAATTTCTTTAGAGAAAAAATTATTAACATCTCGTCTATATCGGACTAATGGCATTTTGAGTGTTTAAGTAAAATGATAATGTTATCAATGTAATGTTACGAGAACTAGGTAAAAGGTAACTAATTCTCCATACAATATCTCGATTTTGACTTGAGATGACTACGAGAATTACCTCCCAACTTTAAAACGGAGCTATGATTAAAATGCTTATAATGTTCGTTTTGTATGTTGACTAAGGCTATGATTACTCTTTTTCACAACATTTATTTATATGCTTTAACTGAGCAGAAAATAACCTACCTGAAATGTCTCGCACCGTTAGAACATGTTAGACGTGCAGTGTATGTGACGCTGTCTGCACAAAACTACATAATACCTAGCCCTACAACCTGTGTTCACCCACTGGGAAGGCGCTGATATGTCCCGTAAAATTGCAAACCGTTTTCTAATATTCAGTAGCAGTACGGAGATTGGAACTGAGCCCGGTAGATGGCAATAGGCTTGCGTCCTATTACATGGAAATCAATAACGGTCTACAAACTACATCTGTGCCTATTCCTTCGCGGAATACAGGCGTAATGTTGTGTTAATATGACTCCAACAGCGAGAAAAGTGTCTCGTTCGATGTGGGCGCGCAAACGTGGCAAGCGATGCGGGGTGGTTAGAGCAGAGAGAAGAAATATGAAGCAAGCTCATGTATAATCAAGGCTACATATTCCACTTTGGTTTAATACAGGTATTGTATGTATTAAACCATGTGTAGATTACCTTGGCGCTATTCGCGGCGGACTTGCGCGTGCCGCCAACGGATTGCTGACCGGGCAGCTCCTCGGAGCAGCGGTCGTTCAGGTATAGCGTCGCCGAGAAGTCGCGCATCGCGCCCACCGCCCACCGCGCCCACTCCATATCCTGTGCCGTGAATACTTATTCAGTACACTAGGCTAGTCTTCGCTCTATCGAAGAATATTGTCGTGGATATGAGCATGACAGCTCTTGCCCACGGCTTCAGTGACGATTTTCCAGAACTCACACGTGCAAATATGGAGCCAGTGACAGCGTAGGGTGTCTGGGCCATCGCCCATACGAGCGCGTCGGGGTCATCTTCGGGGAAGCCGCACACGGCCAGCACGGGCCCGCGCAGCTCTTCGCACAGCAGCTCATGAGTGGGCTCGGGCACCAGGAACACGCTCGGCTCCACGAAGTAACCCACCTCGGGATCGGTGCGCCCGCCACACACCAACTGTAACTTACGGTCCGACGCCGCGCGCTGTAGGAACGAACACACCTGACGACAAATTAGGTATATCTCCAAATTGTTGACAATGAAGAATATTAAAGGATGTTTTATGAAAAAAAAAAAAACATGACCACCTTGTTGTACGCATCTTGCGACACGAGCGCGGACGTGAAACATCTGTAGTCCAGCGGATGACACACCATGAGCGACTTCACGACTTGCGACAATGCCTGCGTGAAGCGATCCAAAATTGAATCTGCAACGAATACACGCGAGCACGACGAAGATTTCTGTCCTGCCATCTCGAAAGCGGCGCGTGCCGTGCACGCTACCGCCGTGGCTATGTTCGCCGACGAGTGCACCACGTGAAAATTTTTCCCGCTACCAGTGCCGACTAGGCGCGGGAACCGGGCGTAGCCCTCGATACGCTCACCGATTGTTCGCCAAATATGTTCGAGTGTATGAGTCGTACCGCCAAAAGAAATACCCGCCAGGTCCGGACTCGAGCACACCGTCTCTAGGAAAAGATTCTTTTCTGCCGGCACAAAGTTGATCACACCGGAAGGTAGACCCGCGCACAGCAGACAATCCAGCACGCGGTGACACGCGAGGACTGAGTAGTCACTCGGCTTCCATACGACGCAATTTCCTATAATTGCTGGTATGATTGCCAGTTGCGCGGCTTGAGCAAGCGAGTTGTATGGCGTGATGGCCGCCCAGAAACCCTCAAGTCCGTGGTATTGGTTTTGGTTGAACGCAAGTGCACCCCCGTCTATAACGCATTTACTCTTAGTGAGCTCCCGCATAAAGTAGCATCCAAAGCGTAAGTAATCGATCAGTTGACACATATTTAGCTCTGCTTGGATGGCTGTCATGCCCTGACTGATCATGGCGGCGGCGATGACACGCTGCCGGAATTCTCCAGCGAGCAAGTCGGCGGCGCGCTCTAGTACACTGCAGCGCTCGTCGACCGGTGTACGCTCCCAATTCGGTTGGCAGGTAGTGGCTGTATCCATAGCGTAAGTGATAGTGTCTGGCAACGCTTGGTGATAGTATGCTGCAACAAGCTGGTGGTCAAAAGGCATAACCTGCGCACAACAATCTCCAATAGAAATTTTCTTGGGACCAACAATAAGGGGTATCGATTCAGGATTGCGGCTGAGTACAGTGAGCTCCTTTGTGAGGTAAGCGCGCTCGGTGGTGCCCATGCAGGGCTCGAGCACGCGCTCGTTACGCGGCGCGCTGGGGTACACGCTGCACTGCGGCGGCACGCCCGACGCCGCCACGCGCACCACGCACCTCGCCTGCACCTCACCACACAGTCGACAAACGACACGGTTCTCTACACCTACGGACAATACTCGCAACATTTTTGACGATGATTGTATTTAAATCCTAAGATTTTGCTAAATTAAAGGCACTGCTAATTTTGAATATAATATATATACACTATCTCTTTTTATAAATTTTATTTTAGTCCGTCATGTATTAGTTGTCATGTAGATATAGTTTTCATTCCAAGCTTTTACTTCGGCTTCGACTACGACATACGACGTAGGTATGCCAAAAAATCTGGATGCCGAAGATTTGGCGGTGTAGGTAAATAATATCTTCATATATACCATATCTTCATAATCATATATTAGTGTAATATATTAAGTTTATGGTGTAAATCTAATGCTGTTAATTACCTTGCGAATTCAAATTCCAAACCTTTGATATATAAACAAATTACAGTTATGAGAGATATGTTGTCTCAGGAGCAGTGACGTATTTTAAAATTTAGCGCCCTGGGCCTGTAAGGTTTGCCGCCCCATAAATTGAACAAGTCTCCCGCCGTCGCCAACGCTGCCCCGCGCCCTACCCGCTTTCGCCTATGAATATGAACGAAAACGACACGAGCAACGTCGAAACATCCCGACTAGTCCCGAGTCGCGATGGAGTCCGACGGACACGCCGCCGCCCCGCCGCGGCCGCCCGCCGTTCAGGCATAAGATAGCCTCGCGTCTTGATGTCTATCAAACTTACAAACAAATGAGTTTCAATTTTTCTTAATTAGGTAGGCATTTTTTAAATTTCTTGGTGCGGCTTGCGCCGCCCCTCGCAGCTTGCCGCCCCGGGCCATGGCCCTTTTGGCCTAAGGGTAAATACGCCCCTGCTCAGGAGGTCCTTACGTCATGCGTGTGCGCGGCGACGGGTCGACAACCGGCCGGTGCCACTCGTTTACGAGTTTACCCGAGCGAAAGAGACGGCGCATGTACATACCGCGGCGGCATACGACTGCGGGACGCTCGTATCGGGTGCGTATGTATGTGGTTTTCTATACAGTTTTAAATACTATTATGAAGCCCAATTGACATACCTCTATAGTATCATGTTCTCTTTGGTCCTTTAGACCCCTAAAAAGAGCTGGATTAATTAATCTGTGTCGTTGTAGAATTCGATCTTTGGTGGGAATGAATAGATCATTCGTGATTGGCCGTAACAGCTTTTTTAAGTGTGTCCTTCCTTTTGTAGCTCGCAGGAGAGATGTCGACTGTGGCGGGACAATGTTACCATACCGATTCTTTTCGTCCCTTCTTCTGAAAATCTCCCTCTGGACAGGAACGGCCATGGCGGTCGGGGAAATCTGTAAACAGTCTTCGGACTCGGGTTGGCCGAAACAAGGAAAACCTGTTTAAGTGGCGATTGGTAGATAACTCCAAGTTAATGTATAACTAGGTTACGGTCCCGCAAACGATGATAGACTTAGTATCGTGCCCGGCATGTCCCCACACATTTTGTTTTTGATTAGCGTGGTGGGAACCCATATATACCCATATATAGCCGATACTATGGCTGATGGCAGAGAGAGATCTTGCCCGATCTGGTCGACTAGAATCTGCCGCTCCGCGGCCCACGCCGGACACGCCTCAAGCGTGTGCTGTGCAGTATCCTGGTCGTCTCCTCAACAACGGTGGCAATCTGCCGTGGCCTCGCGGCCAATCCTATTCAGGAATTCACCGAAGCAACCGTGCCCGGTGAACATCTGCGTCAGTCGGTACGTGACGCGCTTGCTCCTCTTGAGCCAGGCTCCGAAGTGCTGCGCCGGCGCCGGGATCACACATCGTGGTTAGCGGGGCCCGGATAGCTGTCGAGTCCACCATGAAGTATCTGGGATTGGTGCTCGACAGCCGATGGGAATTCGGGCCCCACTTCCAACGGCTAGCGCCCAAGCTGATGGGTGCAGCGGGCGCGCTTTCAACGTTGCTTCCCAACATGGGGGGCCCGAACGCCGCCTGTAGGCGGTTGTACGTGGGAATCGTGCGGTGCATGGCCCTGTATGGGGCCCCTGTATGGGGCCCCTGTGTGGGCGATGGACATGACGGCCAGCACTCTCGCCATTCTGCGCAAACCGCAGAGGGCGATGGCCGTCAGAGTCGTCCGCGGGTATCGCACGATTTCCTACGAGGCGGCTTGCGTCCTGGCCGGATCCCCGCCCTGGGACCTAGAGGCGAAAGTACTCGCGTCATTATATCGATGTCTCGAGGAAGAGCGGGCACGGGGCTCGAGGCTGGTGCAGCGGCAGATCGCGCTGCGCCGAGGGGAACTCCGTCAGGTCTTGTTGGCGGAATGGCAGCAAAGGCTTCTGCGCTCTACCGCCGGCCTCGCTACCGTCGAGGCGATCCGGCCAGTACTCGACGACTGGCTCGGGAGAAGGCACGGCTCCCTGTCGTTTAGGGTGACGCAGGTGCTGTCGGGGCACGGCTGCTTCGGCAAGTACCTGTGCCGCATAGACAGGGAGCCGGACGCTCGGTGCCACCACTGCGTCCATTGCGGGGAGGACACGGCGCGGCGCAACACACGCTCGCCGAGTGTGTAGCTTGGGAGGAGCACCGCCGTGTCCTCACAAATGAAGTAGAAGGCGATCTGTCGCTGCCGGCCGTAGTGCGAGGATGGTCGGTAGCGCAGTGTCGTGGGACGCGGTGGTGTCCTTCTGCGAGGACGTGATGTCGCAGAAGGAAACAGCGGAACGGGAGAGGGAAATCTCGACTCCCTTCCCCGGCCGCAGAAGGCGCACCGGGCGCAGAGAAGGGCGAACAACGCCCTTTTCCGGCCCCCATGAATGGGTCCAGAGGCGAGGGACTTGGGGAAGTCCCCGCCCCTATTCGATGGACCTGAGGCGGAGGCGTGCGCGTCTGAGGCACGGGGTAGTTAAACACCTCACTACCCCGTGCAGGAGACGAGGCCCGGACAGACCGGGCCAGCACTAGTGTGGGGCTGCGGAAGAATTTGGATTCCCGCGGCCCCGCGCGCACGTGCGAGGAGACACCGGGGTGGTTTTAGCCGGTAAGAGTCCGGCACGCCCCTCCGCCCTTTCCCCAGGCGGAGGTAGTCAATGAGGATTTCGCCACGTAAAAAAAAAAAAAGGCTCCGAAGTGCGATATTATCGCTTCGACAACGCGCTTGTGCGCGAACTATGGCCGTAAAACCGTTCGCGCCACAAGTCTCCTCACCTACACAACATATGAATTAATGGACGCCACTGATAGCGCAGTCCTAGCTAAGTTCTGAGCTGGGATTATTTAGATTGTCATCGGGTAGCTAAAAAGAAAAAATGGTTGGCAAAAAAACTTATCTTTATCGCTATCCCAATCCTTTTCATTATAGGCCCAAATGGAACTTGGGAGTTATAAACCTCTACTATAACTTGAAATGAATTCTCAATAGACACTAGGCCAGCCAAAAAGGCAAAGGAAGAACTGCAGAATGCAGGTTTGTCTAGAGTTTGTCTATGGTAGGTCAACTGTACTAGTGTGCCTACTCCCTTTCAAAAATCAATTTTCACGGGTGGCGGCGATTATACGTTCGGGTAGGTTCTGTCTTAGAACAATAACCAAGCTTTTGGATTTGTGAGATGTAAATACAAAATACCCAAAATACACAAAGGAAAACGAAAAACTGTGGAGAGAAAGAGAGAGAAATATTTACATCAGACCGAGTTTAGACGTTACTCTGTCTTGCTTCCATACACAAACAGGGAAGAGAAAAAAAGAGACGACACTATTATTAAAATGAAACTTTTCATTTCATTCTAAGCAGTCTCTTGTTCGATAATAAATGCGCGTTACAGTCAATATCCGCATCTGTGATCTGCGTCTTCCAATGCAAATGTCACCCGAGTTTTGAGAAGAAAATATCGGAGTTCTGAAAAATAACAGCCAGAGCAACGAAAGATCGATTGAGCATAGAAAATGGCAGGAAGAAAGCATTAAATTCTTTATTAATAAACGGATACGTTCAAAATATAGTTACAGGATTGAATTTTAAACCGATTAATGTACAAATCCACTAAATATAAATTTTCAGTGCTATTTGATTTTTCTATAATGTGAAGTATCGGTGAAGGTCACAACTTCTGAAAAACCAGTATCGACGTCAGTTACCTTACCACACCTATCTATGTGATTTTAGTTTAATCGTGTTTGTGAACGATACGTTTACGTAACAAGCTCTCTTCACTTTGAAGTTTTGACAACACTGCACAGAGTTAGTCTAAAATCTAATTAAAAATCTGATCTGATTTGACCAATATGTTGAGCGTGTGGAAGAGGACCGCCCGCGGAGGGCGTGCGCTCGAGCGCTCGCTCTCCAGCATCGTGGAGCTGCCCATGTTCCACGACTTCGGCGTGCAGAACGAGCCCTTGCTCGAATACCGCGAGGGCAGCGCCGAGCGTGCTGAACTAGTGAAGGAGCTGGAGCGAGTCGCCTCCGTCACCGAGGAGGTTCCCATCGTTATTGGCGGCCAAAATATTAAAGATGGCCCGCCGCGCTATCAGGTGATGCCACACGATCATTCCAAAAAAATCGCAAAATTCTATTATGCAAGTGAAAAAACTATACGAAAAGCTATTCAGGTATCTGTAGAGGCTCAGGCACGCTGGGACCGCACGCCACTGCAGGAACGAATCTGCATCTGGCAAAATGCTGCTGAGCTGATGGCTGGAGCTTACAGGCAGAAACTCAATGCTGCCACTATGCTTGGACAGTCTAAGACTACCATCCAAGCTGAAATTGATTCTGCTCTTGAACTTGTGGACTTCTTCAGATTCAATGTATACTTTTTAAAAGAAAATTCTAAGTATCAACCTATTTCTGAAAATCCTTCAGTGACCAGAAACTCGCTAAGGTTCCGTGGCATTGATGGGTTTGTTGCAGCAATTACGCCATTCAACTTCACTGCTATTGGAGGCAACTTGGCCTACACACCAGCTCTCATGGGCAATAGTGTTGTTTGGAAACCATCAGACACTGCACTTTTATCAAACTGGAGGATTTTCAACATCATGCGTGAAGCAGGCCTACCTGATGGTGTCGTAAACTTTGTTCCGGCGGATGGACCAACCTTTGGACGCACCATTACTACCTCCCCAGACCTTGCTGGCATCAACTTCACCGGCTCTGTGCCCACATTTAACTGGCTGTGGAATGAAGTTGGAAAAAATCTCCCTCTCTATCGCAATTACCCCCGACTGATTGGTGAGTGTGGTGGGAAAAATTATCATTTTGTACACCCATCAGCGGACATACAAACTGTGGTCACTGGCACTATTCGTGCAGCATTTGAATTTTGTGGACAAAAATGCTCAGCCTGCTCAAGAATTTATGTTCCTAAATCTCTTGCTGACCCAATCAAACAGGGCTTAGTTCAGCAGCTTCCTAAATTGAAGATTGGTGACCCAGCAGACTTCAAAACTTTCACTGGGGCTGTCATTGATGAAAATGCTTTTAAAAGAATCACAGGCTACATCAAAGATGCCAAGAAAAATCCTAAGAACAAAATAATTTGTGGAGGTGAATTTGATTGCAGCACAGGCTACTTTGTTTGTCCCACTATTATTGAGACCACGGATCCCCATGACAAACTTATGACGGAGGAGATCTTTGGCCCTGTGCTCGCTATGTATGTTTATGATGACTGTGAAGTTGATAGCATTATGTCACTCATTGGTTCATCAACAAAATTTGCTCTAACGGGAGCTGTGTTTGCTATGGATGAGACATTCCTGCAGGATGCTCTAGAGGAGCTAAAAATGACTGCCGGCAACTTCTACATCAACGATAAATCAACCGGATCGGTGGTGGGCCAGCAACCGTTCGGTGGCGGGCGCATGTCGGGCACCAACGACAAGGCGGGCGGGCCAGGCTACGTGATGCGCTGGACGTCCCTACAGTCCATCAAAGAAACCTTCGTGCCACTGCGCGACATCGAGTACCCGTACATGAGAGATTAAATATCTAAACAAACAAATATTATTACATAATTATGTTGAAGATAACATAATTGATATCAGTACAATAATAATACTACATCTTTATTCAGTAAATTATGACCTAGCTAATATTATTTAATATGCTTTCTCAACTTAAACATTTTAAATATATGCTTCTATAAAAGAAGATAATAGAATTTAGTGAAATTACAGTAATGAAACTAGTAAATTACAGTAATGAAACAGTAGGTATGCACAATAATAATACAATGGATACCTATATAATTCATAAAGGAACTTGTTTGTGTATAAGATACTCTTTACCTGTTATGTGAAGTAGAAGCACTAGAACAGTAGAACTGATGGTTGTTTAGGTGATATGACTAAGTTTCGTGTGATATAAGTTAAAATACCAGTGGCGTCTCTCCTCTTTGGCTATTGCCCTGTGACTGTCTCTTATCAAAATATTTATTTGCTCTTTGCTTCTTATCTGAATAACTATAAGTACCACTGATATGTATCTATCTGATTCAGGTTTGTCTGCTCTCTTACTTAATTTGTTGCATTTATGCTGTAACTTACATTCAAATTCATCTTATGTTTAGTGTTTTCTTACTTGATCTAAACCATTGTTATGTTTATTATTTATTGTTTGTCATTTAAGGTGCTAGCTCCTGTTACTTGTTGTTGACTAAGTTTGATCTGAAATTCCAATAAATTATATACATATGTACTGACTCTGCTTTATTCTATATTTTGCTACCTGTAGGTCTATCCTTAACTTTATCCCAATACATGCTTAAACAAGGTGAGCAGAGCAGAAACAGGTAAATATTGTAATCACCCAACACATCACTGTGAACCATGTCAAATAAAATATTATTAGTACCATTCTACGATCAAGCACTATTATACAGGATAGGGAATAGTAAGGCGGGCCTTGGGAGGGAAAGACGTTTTGACTATTAAACCAACTTAATCATCAAAAAAAGGACCATAAATACTAGTCGGCAAATTTTAATCAGGTAAAATATTAAAAAAAAAATTACTGAACTACTTTGTTGCCTGTCCTGGGAATCGAACCCAGCAGAAATACGAGAAATAAAAGCCTGTACTTTTATAATACTAATTGGTAGGATCAACAATATTAAACATTGTATAGGTAGGTACTAAAGGACACTGGCGACTTTGGCTTTAGCTGCATAGGAAAGGATAAATATGAAAAAAACTGCTAAAGTTATATTAAATAACACAATTTAATATTTCTTATAACTTCCAGTTTGGCTACAAAATAAATAAATACATTTATATTATAGATGCTTTAACACCTCATTGTGATGATTCAAATATCGACTGTAGACATGTGTCCGATATCACAAAATGTAACTGAAACGGTTGCCAATCCAATAACTAACGTAGGTATCGATATCTAAAAATTTACCAACCGCTATCAAAATATTCACAATAACAGTCGCGAATGACAGTTGGAGGCGATGGCATGTAATAACTTACAAAATTAAGGCTTCTTTCGAATTCTTACAAAGCGAATATTGTCACGGGTTTGGTTGGCGCCACGCCACATTCATGCGAGTTGAGTTTTGTAAAATAGACTTTATAAATGTATAAGCTTATATTGTTAATTATATTTACGTAACGATCAAACACGTGGTCCTTCTTATTCAGTTAATATCGATACCATAGCTTTATATATAATATCTGTACGTTAATATGCAACCAATACACCAAGGCGCTGATACCGATATTAAGCATCGGTTATCCAACTGATATCGAAAAAAACCGATAACGCTCATGTCTATCAGATTGTATTCAAAACTAAGATAGAGAATTACTATCCTTTATATAAGATTCTATAACCTATTTTATCCTTTGTCTAAGATTCAAAATCTCGGGTCATACGTTCCTTTTTACGATATCTATCATTATTGGTAATTTTTTATCATTCAATATCAGGGTTTAAAAAATACTTTATTAAGAACAGTGTTTTCACTTCGTATTTCTTATTATTTAATACAAAATAAACGTAAAATGTTTGAAAGAAAAATAAATATGAATATGTTTAGAGTACGTTGTGTCATTTTTTTAACGTTAAATGGAACGCGTAACCATGGAAATAATAAGTGGTAACCATGTGGTAACAACCACGCAACTCTTTGACTCATAGATTAAACACATAAAGATCGAGCGTAACTGACGTCACGGCAAGTTAAACAAGGAACGTTTATTACGAAACACATATGAAAGAAGGAGATGCAATCTTTGTTTTTTGTCTTTACTGCGTGACCGGTATTTTTAGCCACAAATTGTCAAATTTGACACTACCGTGGTCAAACAAATATGCTAAAGTAAACACGAAATATAAATTTCGTTTAAATTTTAGTTTTCTATATTAAATAAGTTCATATAAAGTAGCACGTGTGTCTCCAGAGGATGTGTGGTGTGTGCACTATGGAATATTGCATTGTTTTAGGCTGCAAAAACCGTAGCATACGAAAAGATGCCGTGCGTACCATTTCACTCATAAGTAGACATAATTCAATTTATTAGAGTTTCAATAACGTCGGAGATATCATTACAGATATCATGGATATGAACTGACTACTCGTTGTTGAATATACTGTGAAATTAATTCGTCATTTTGCTTACTGTTTGTAACCTAACCACGTGAAATATTAAGTGTTGCTAGTTTATTTCTTTATTTACCTCACTATCAATTCCAAGTAGTTTATACAAATTGAATATTAAAATTTAGGAATAGTTTCCAGTAGATCTTGAGATGACAAAGAAATAAATTCACGCTACCGGGTGGCAAAATTGCTATTTATAAATAACCAATACGTAATTTTCATGAACCATTAAGGGACAAGGGTACGTCTATGACCCGGGTACGTCTTAAAACTGCGGCCAGACACCGGAGGACGGGCAGCAGCGTCCTCTCACTAATCGGTGAGCCACTGCGATCCCCAAGCCGCCTGCCAAGCGTGGGGATTATGGCAAACCCCCCCCTTGGGGGAGGCCTTAGTTCAGCAGTGGACGTCTTCTAGCTGATGATGATGATGATGTTAAGGGACACTGACATCTCAAATTATTTCAATTTACAAATAAAAACCAGAATGTGTACCTTTATGTAAATAAAACCTAAAATATATGAATCACTGTCGGTTAAATATTATGAATCTTAAACATTGATTAAATATATACACATTTACCTGACACTAAAATAGAATGTTGTTTTTAATAAACACATTATATTTATTATATAAAACAATCAGGGTAAAATTAGATTTACGGTCAAAATAAGGACCATTGGTTTTCCTGGCAACACCTACTATCCGAGCGAGAGTGACTACTTATCTATAGGTACTTTATCTATGCTTTGACTGAAACAACTTTCACCATTCAATCAAATATTTTTTTCTTTATTTCGTTGTAAATTTCTGATAACTATTGCGTGATTTTTAAGGATGTTTAAGTTTCTTTCCTACATGCCTGGTCGGCCGCTGAACAGTAGAACGCTGTGCGTATGTCATAACTGGTGTATAGGAATTTCAGGATCATCTCAGTCTCTGAGTTGATATGAAATGTTGGCTAAATATGAAATAAATATATGGACACCCACCAGCCACCAGCAAAATATTTGACCATTATTATTATTCCATATGATTTTCAAGAGTAGACAATAAAAAAATTATTAAAATATTGATCGTTGTATTGAACCCCTGAGCATAATACTTAATAACGTATTATATCTATAAATAAATAATTAAAATAAATTTAATCCATTACTGTCCCACTGCTAGGCAGTGCTGGGCAAGGCTGGGCAACGCTCTTCTCAGAATGAGAAGGGTTAGGCCTTAGTCCAACACGCTGCACAGTGGTCCGGTTTTGAAAAATAGTGGACATTAGACGAAAAATGACATTTTGGTGTCGGAAAAAATTTCATTCAATAGGTTTTTGTATGAGTAACAACAAATGTTCAACGACTTTTCTTAAAAAGTGGTATTTTTGCAGAAAATGTATGAAAGTAAACCTTTAACAATTTTTTTTCACGCATTTCTTAGTAAATCTAAACGTCTCACTTCAAAAATTGTAAAGAATTTGTGTTGTATAAAATTTAAAAAAATAAACCGCTCCCGTACACGCGCGGCCTTGCCTGCAAAGGGGGTTCAAAATTTCAATATTTTAGCAATACTTTCTTCTCATTTCTTACATTTTTATTACTACTAATGCGATTATTTACATTATTATGACTTATCAAAATATGGCCTACAAGGTATATAATTAAAAAATAAAAATTGGTTCAAAGTTCTTTATTTAAAAGTACTTATTTAATAATTACAAATAAAACAATCTCTCTAATCCCCAAACAGGTCGACAACTGATGACTCATCCGCTAGGCTGGCAGCAACTTGCGCCGATACTGGTGACTCATCCGTTAGGTATGTAGCAACTTGCACTTAGACTTATGACTCATCGGTTACGTATGTAGCAACTTATGTTAAAACTGATGACTCATCCGTTAGGTATGTAGCAACTTGTTTTAAAACTGATGACTCATCCGTTAGGTATGTAGCAACTTGTGTTAAAACTGATGACTCATCCGCTAGGTAGATAGCAACTTGCACTTAGACTTTCTTTTTTCCTTTCCAAACATAAAATTTTTGACACCTGGAACTTCATCAGGCTTCTTTACGAGGTGATCGATGATAAGAGCAAGATCATTCTTGCCATTCGACTTCAAATTAGAAACCAGGTTATAAACCAGTTCTTCTTCTAAAATTTCACACAAGGACCCAGAACGTCTCTTTTTTTGCTTGTTACTCAAATCGCTGAATGCTTTTCTAGTTCGAACTTCACTGGTTGTACCCACACCAATAGAAGAAGTCGTAGGCTGCAACGGAAGAACACTCGTATCGTCTGTTGAGACTTCCATTTCTTCAGAAGTGACTTCAACGTTTTCTTCATCGGGTTCTTGCCGGAAAACTTCTTCTAAGTTCACAGAAACACTCTGAGGCCACGTTATAGAAGACTCCAGCGACGCTAAGTGCCTATTTAAAAACGTCTTTTGAGTTTTTGATGTTGCTCTCCATTTACGAATCAAATTATCTACGTAGTTTTTACTAAATACAAGTAACGCCTCAGAATCTTCTAGTGATATCTGGTTAGGGATATTGTTAATAATAAACTGTTGCAACCGCCTTGCATCCTTCATGTCTCCTTGACGCAAAAACACGTACAAGTCTAAGTTAGTCTCTAAACCAGACATTCTTGATTTTGAGGGTAGTTACAACACTAGATTCGGACACACAGTTACACAAATACCTCGGTTAATGTTTCATGTGCACTATAAAAATGCAAACGAGGAAATTTTTAAAACATGATCCTTTTTTATTAATTATTAAGAGAAACTAGGGCCTCTGAACTCCTAGTGTAAGTTTCTTTTGACAAATTCGATTTACTACATCGAACACGTTCGGGGCCGGCGCGGCGGCGTTCCGATTGGTGGAGAGCATGAAACGGACCAATCGGAGCGCCGAACGCGTTCGATGTAGTAAAAATAATTAGTTTTTTGTTGTTTTCCGAAACCTATCAAACATCACAAATGGAACTTGGCAGGCGCACCGACGATATATTTCTATCGTTATTTTTAATACAACGTAAAAATGTTTAAATTGGCAAGAAACGATGTAAAGAAGAAAAAGTGCTTGGATATTACTTAAACTGAGATCATCAATTTTAATATAAATAAAGTTTTAATTTAACGGGTTAAGGGATCTGTTATTTCTGTACTGCAATGTATGGCTAGATCAAGACATACTAACAAAAATAGTTTTGTAATAGATCAGTTCATAAGTTCGGGACACGTCTCATACTTATAACAGCATCAACCACATGTCAAAAAAAGAACTGTTTAGGGTGGCGAGGCTAGGGTTGTATAAAATCACAATTGGTCCGCTTCGTGAACCCTTTGCAGTTTTTATGTCATACAGTGATATGATTGCAAGGCAAGAAGCCCATAAATTTTAAAAATTCGTGTTTAATTGACCGTTGTTACCCTCACAACACTTTATTAACAAGTTGCTGTCCAACTTTATCAGAAACGCAGAGTACAAAAGCAGTGAGGCAAAGTATTATTGAACATGTTCCTGGCACCTCTAGTGACTTCAAAGTACAGGTACATTACTTGTTATGAAAGTTTTGTAAATAATAATTAAGCAAATATGATCTAATTTAATAATATCTCTGCATAATTATAGTCTAACTTTTACGTTTTATTCATTATTACTTTTAAAGTGAAATAAGACTTATGAATAATTACATATATGTATTCATAATCAATAACCAGAATTTTATTTTAAATATTTAATTATTTGTAATGCATTTGATTTGATGTATTTGATTATACTGATCATTCGAAAAAAAAACTAATGTATATGTTTTTTAGTTCATATTTCATTCTATGTTTTCTTCAATAAGTATATCATTCACTAATCTTAGTCTAGTGGTAGCAAACGTGACTGTTGGTGTTGACCGTCAGGTCCTGGTTTCGATTCCCATGTGACATCTTTGCATATTTCATATTATTAAAATGAAACCTTTTAGTTGAATTCAGCGTTTCTTCTCAGAAGCAACGAGTAGGAAACGCTGGCGCCATCTAGATTTAAAAAGATTTGTTTATGCTTCCTGTAAGGAATTATTTACCGAAAATAAATATTAAATCGTTTGTTTGTAATTTTTGTCAATAACGATAATTTTTAAAACAACTTAAAAATGGCCTACTATTTCGACAAAAAGTTTTATCAATAAATATTACTACCGAACTATATTAAGCCGCCATTTTAGGGCACCGCAAAAAAATAGGTATACACGTTTTTTTGTAGGTATTTCATGTCTTCTAGTTTAAATAGTCATTGACTTAACGTGACAAGTTGACAAGCGCGTAGTCTGTACAGATAAAAAATGCTATGTATGTAGAATAGAATAGGAATAGAATGTTTCTAGAATAAAGTAGAATATTGTTCAATATTGTTGTTGACTGTTTCATAGAAGCCGCAAGTATTAAATTAACGCGTAACTATGTCTAATGTGTTTGGATTAATTGTATCCGGCCGTCTCGTAAGTGTAAAGTAACGTTGTAAGATAATTCTGGTCCTTGTTCATTTGAAATTAAGATTTTTATGGATTTAACAGGTGCAGACAGATTTTGCAGCGCTCTCAGAGACTCAATTCCTTATTACCATCACGGAGGCAGATACTATCAACCACGCGGTAGTGTTCCTGACGGGCGTGGCGCCGCTGCCTGCGGGCACCGTAGCCATGGTCTACTGGAGCTGGCCTGACGCCTCCGCTCCGCCCAACTGGCAGCCGCTCGGACATATATCCAACATCAAACCCTCAGCTATATTTAAAATAGGGTCCTTGAAAAAGCTGCACGAATTATCTAGTAAGATTCTTTGATTAACCTCAGCCTATACATTGTTCCTAGAAATGAATTCTATGTACAGGTGCTTTACCCACATTTATCCTTATGGTTCACAGGTGACAATAAATTCATAAGTGCATTTGGGCACCAGCAGATATGCCACAATGCTCAAATCGGTGTAGCGATTGAACCTGAATCTAACGTTCAACTCCTTGCCACCTCAGTTGTAAGTAGACTTATCACCAACTTGCCACTAACTTGCAACAGTGACAATTGTTGACTAATACTTAATACAAACTATATAACATTGTTTCAGGATCAGCAACAAAACAATTATGTTACATTTGCACAAAAGATGCTAGAACACCTTGTGAACTTTGTGGCATCATTCTCAGTGACACAGGACCAGATGACACCCACACCTGGGGTATCCTACATACCACTCAACACACTGCACACATGGTACCAGAACTTTGAGAGGAGGCTACAACAAAACCCCAACTTCTGGAAAAACTAACAAATGTTAGTATTTATAATATGGCAGTATATACAATAATAACAAGATGTTCAATGCAAAGAAACTAGAATAATTTTAGGTTTTATATTGCTATTCAGTGTGTAACTGTCAGTGACATGTTTGTTCATCCAGTCAATATTTCTAACCCAGTGAGAAATGCATTTGTTGAGTTGACAATTATGTTATTATTGTTGATTCTCATGATGATATGATCGTGCAAGCAAGGCCCATTCACCAGTGAGAGTAACCATAAAAGTGGGAAAATTATTTCAATATTCTCCAACCTTGTGTATTGTCTGAAACATATAATCTGGCTATGTAAAAACAAGTGATACAGTTTTTGATAGTTTTGTTAGTGATGTTAAAATCAATAAGAAACATAACATTCATTACTTCTGCTTTAAGTGATTATTTTACCACTGTATGGTTATAGATGGGTTATACTACAATGTGTTGTGAAAGCAACAACTTAATATTATTGGTTGACTTTGTTTCCTATGGAAATAAATGTAGGTCACACACTGTTCATTTTGCTTGATTTACAAAAAGTTGCATTTATGGTAGCAACAAGGCGGTGCTCAGATTGGGCTAATGTCAGTAATTTTTTTTTATGTCTGTACATTAGGTAAGAAGACTGCTTAAGAATAACAATTTTTATAATAAAATAATGTATTTTTAAATCAGTGTCTATGTTTTTATCTTAAGAGGCCGGCGGACAACTAATTGTCCATACAAACTAGTTCAGGAATCATTTGCGACTCGAGTATATTTCCAAATTATTATACCTACTGCTATTAAGATTAAGACAACAAATAACTAGGATTCTGTTAAAAAAAAATACTATTACTATTATGTACCTAAAACGATATTTAAGCGAATTGAATTACAGTGTAAATAACAGTAATATATTATATAATAATTTTCTTCTGCGCCTAGATTCATAACGTTTTAAAAGTGCCTGCAAAGGCCCATTTGAAATAAAAAACTTTGACTTTCTTATTTGTTCTGTATTAAAAACATAAATATTTGTAATATCATTTCAACAGGAACATAGCTAATATTATCTAGTTACAGATTATCATCGGGATAAACAAAGTTTTTATTCATAATTACGTGAATACGTGTTCCGTAGCACATCCAATTTTATCACAAATTTTGAACGGTATTGCCGTAGCTTCGAGCATCCTTTGGTCGTATTGACGTAGTATACGAGACAAATGTCAATCACTGCGTGTACGCACTGGTGACGATAGCGTGTACTATAACTATGCATGTGTATGCGTGCGTACTTGTTTGCTAAATTGTATTGTAATATTCCGGACACTACGGACTAGATTTTCCATCTGATTTTGTATTGAGTAACCTGGTACATTCTTACGACTTTAGTTTTGTTTACGATTTGGCTTGGAAGCCGATATGGACTGCAAACGTTAAAATAAAATGATTTATTATTCCAATTCGGATTTTTCAATCATGTTAGGATATAATCTCATAGTAAGTAGGTACTCTCAGTTAGCTATACACATAGAAACTTAAAATACTACCAATAATTCTTTTTTTTAAACGTGAATTTTATACAGTTTAGTCCTTGCAATGCAAGATCGCGCGTCATGAAATTGTAATACCTATATATAATAATATAATAAATTTAATTTATTCAAGTAACATGTTAGTAATACAATAATATCTAAGGGGTTAGTATTTACATTTTCTAATTATTTTAATTCAAGTCCCGCTGTCCCCATTAACGGCTACAGAGCAATGGGGACAACGGGAACAATTTTTAATAATTTTATTTAAGTCCCGCTGTCCCTATTAATGGGGACACGGGCGATGGCAACAGCGGGAATACTCCCTAAGCCGCATTATCACGTTGCTTTCGCAATTTTTGGATGGCGTGTTTTTGGTGTGCCTCTTTCGGAAGTGCGAGTGCTCAGCATGAGGTTCTAGTTTCTCTGAATCCCGGGTCGGTCAGTCACTTCTTCCTTTCTTCGTCAAGCCCTGTCTTTTCACTTACGGCATTTTATTTTATCTCAGAATTAGCTGAACTTAATTAGGCGTTTAATTATTTATCCTAAGGACAACAAACCTTTTTAAAATGATAGGTGCCTACATCATAAATAAGTTTACTACCTACCTAGATCTCGGGATGTTATTATTCTAATATCTTATGATGTAGGCATTGTAGATAATTTTGCATAAAACGCATTACTAAAACTAACGATTCCTCAAGTAATTAACAAATTAAAGCAAATAATGAAAATAATTACTAAATAGAAATACCTATGAGTACTTACACGTACAGTATGAGACATACGCGGTGAACTCCCACGCTGCCGCGCATCTCGTCCCACGTCCCGCGCGCTCCTACTAAAATAAAGAGAGCAATATTCCGAGTGGTTTTTTAACTCACCTCGAATTGCTATTGCGTACCGCTTCCGCCGGGCTCTTAAGGTTAACAGAACGTATTTTATTTATAGAAATTATTTTTTTATATATTCTTAAATAAAATCGTAAGGGTCGAAACAACCAAATAGATTTCAATAAAACGTCACAAGTTGTTCATGTATTTGTCTAACTTAACTACTGGGGGTATTTTTCATCTCAATCGGTTGAATAGTTTCTGAGGACAGACACAGCTTGTCATGTGTGTCACAGCTTTTCCAAATTTTGACCACGTCAGATCTTTAAAACTGCAAGACATGTTGGTGCAAAACAACCAGGACTGCCCAATTTGACTGTATAAATTATACAATTTAACATGGCTTTCATAGATAGCGTTTCGTATTACAGTAAAGAGTGCGATTGGGTCGCTAGAAAATAATTTTAATTAATATTTTGGGGTCTATGTGTTTAACCATGTGTATACTTGTGTTTGTAAATCCACCTAAGATACAGGAATTACACGTAGTGAAAGGGCAACGCTTATAAAAAGAATGTCTAAATGGCTCCTGCACAATTAATTGGATAATAATGTTGTAGCTGCTAGTCACATAGTGTAAGCTACAGATAAGTTCCATAATATAAAACCAAAATACCACTGCATTCAGTCACTCACTGTCTGAATTGAATTTGCGATTCAGGATTCTTATGGGTGTATGTACGTATGTGATGTGATGTCGGCACCTAAATTTTTTTATGTAAAATCCGTTCTTAACAGGCCCGTACAAATAATTTTTATTATTCAACCCATAAAACGGTATGAAATCCGGGTTGCGGGAGCAGCTAGTAATAACATACCTACTTCTTGCCGCTTACGCTCATTCAGAACTGAATAATTTTTTTATGTAATTATGATATGACGATATTTATGAAATGTGTGAATTAGTTATGGGTTTAAGTAAATGAAATAAAATCATGCTATGTTTATTATTATATACAGGGTGGACTTTTGAGTCAACATCAGATATATAGGAGCACGCCATGTATTCAAATAATTCTGCACTACTCCAAAGAAAACCAATTACATCTGCACAACATAAGTATTCAAATTATTGTTAACATCCTATGCGTCAATATAATATACATAAAATTTATCAAATAATTCGAATTTCGAATACAATACGGTAATATTAATAAAAAATAAATAAACGACTGCCTTGCCCAAAAATGAGCTAAAAAGTAAAAAACAAGTTGTATTATACACAAAGCGAAAAGTCACACATTTACTCGCTGACTAAACAGATCAATAAAATTGTAATCGCAGTCGGGGGACCTTTTAGATTAAAAATTGTTCCACAGAATGGAAATACAATGACAATTTTATTTATCTTTCGCTTTGTATATACAGATTACTAATACAACTTGTTTTTACTTTTTAGCTCGTATTTTTTTTTTTAGTTATAAATTTTTATTTTATACATTTTAGTGACAAGTTTTTGTTTACCGTTATTAGGCAATAGATGGCGTTGTGTTAATCTCAACCAATTTTTTATTTTTGTTTTTACTAGCCTTTGTTACTCGTGTGGAAAGAATTCTAATTCTCAATCATCTACGAAACCATTCACTCGTTTAGACGTTCGCAGTCTTACTAAAGTGTGAATATATCATTTGCAGCCAAAAATGAAATCTTTGTTTTGCATATACACCTATGTAAAATGTATGTCTATAAATTAATAATAATAATGTCCTCCTGACCGGTTTCGGTCACATCGGCCAATCTCACCGGAGATTAGCCAACTACGCAGGAGATATTATAGAGCACAAGTGTGTGCGCAAACACAGGTGCTCTCTCTATTCCTCCACTCTCATAGTCCGATGGGACGGCAATCCGACACGACCGGAGATAAATTATATAGTTTTGGAATATGCTCATCAAGGTCTTCAATTTGATACCCATTGCTTTCTACCTAACTGCTGCTTTTATTTATTCCACCCGCCTGAAGATTAAAAGTTCAACTTGACTCGGTAAGCTTCTGGATATATTTTTGTGTTAGCTCCTGGCGCCCGAATTTAATTATGATTACCTGTATTTATAGTGGAGCAAACATTACAACACCCAATTTTATTTTTACATAATTGACTACCTAACTACCCGGTTTTGGGGTCCCTGTAGCTGGGGGCCCGTATCTTTGATACGGCGGTACCTACGCCCCTGCTTAGTTACGCATTCTTTATAATTGAAAGCTTATTTGTATAACTTGATTCTACTTTAGATTAAAAAAATCAAACAAATAAATCTACCCCCACTCCTCTCGGCGTAAGGGTTGGTATCACCAGTGATACTTGGGGTTTGAAATAGTATTAAAACAAGTTAATTCGAATGTACCACTACGGATATGAAATCAAGAAAAGTTGAAAATGCTCACATAAAATTGTACTTTCGCATATTAATTTTTATGATAATAAAAAAAAAAAGTTTCGGTTAACATTAAAGCAAAGAAATATATTACATTCTGAACACTTTACGAATGTCAATCGACTACAGCCTTTGTTACGACATTTTGATCAGTTGCTTTAGTTCCCCTTAGCACAAGTTGCAAATGTTTTGCGTCCTTCATTGTTTTGGCGGCATGAGGAATAGGTTCCATCAGGTTGATCGAACCTATATCACATTCGTATTTATAATATAAAGTTTATATAGAAAGATTAAGTTTGTATAGAGTCCCGTTCTCGTGGGAATACGCAGCTTTCCATTGGTGAAAGAATTTTTAAAATCGGTTTAGTGGGTTAGGCGTGAAAGCGTAACAAACAAACTCACTTTCGCATTTATAATATTAAGTTAGGATAGGATACGAGTCTATCAATTAGGTACACATATGAACCAGTCAAAAGTACCACTTCATGCTTTCTTCTCGCGTACTCCATGCATTACTTCCTATAAGTATTAAACCAAATTCATTCAGGATCACCCTCCATTCACCAGCAAACACATAACAATGGGGTCAAATAGAAAAATAAATAAATAAAACAACGTATAACTTAACTTAGCGTTTATAATATAGAGGTTGTTTACAATGAGGTAACATAACAACATTCTCCTGAACACAAGTAAAGGCACACAATGACATGTCTCCACATGTAATAAATAATTACGCCGTGCTCTGCGCCCGCGCCGGTCGTCACGCGTCTCGTTTGACGACACTTACTCTACTTTGTACTCGATATGTAACTTAAAGTATACTCTGAGATCCCCATTACAACTAATCAACAATAAAAACTTATAATCGACGCACTGAGGCATCTCTCATGTTATTCTCAACAGACAACGCGTAAGGCACTCCTTTGTGTTTGTATGTCCGTTATAATAATAACTAGGTACATAGAGCCGTGTGGCTACAAACTGGATTACCACAACTATTTCATCGGCGACTTATAAAGCGTTCGCCACACGCTACTTGTAAATACTGTGTAGTTTATTACTTAATATGTATAGTCACAATAGATGCACCTGTCCGCATCGGTCTAGTCGCACCGTGTACGTAGGTGCAGTTCCTATCATACTGTTGATGAGTCAATAGTTTGCAAACTTATTGTTCATTATGTAAAGTTTAAAAGCTATCACAAGAACATAGGTCGTACGTATTACTATTTCTTCGCCATTTACTATTTGAATTGGTTCACAGCCGGTTTAAGCCTCCACACAAGGCAGTAAGGCGCACAGAAGGCAATCACGAGGAAGAAGTACAGTACAGTAGTACATAAAAAATAAGGCGCTTCGTCGTACTTTTTTCGCGCAGATACGAAGATTATAGACGAAAACACTCGAAAAGTTAAATATATATATAATTTATAATCAATCTTATAACTAAGATGCCAAAATTGATAACTGTGCCGCCATTTCTCTTTCGCTCACACGTTCTCCTCAATTGCTCGTGTGTGACGACAGAATTTTGTAGCGCAGTGATGTTGCTGTCTTTTTGATTGGTTGACCAATTTCTGCCATATTTAATGTGTACTACTGTAACTATAATATTCCTACACTTAAAAATATATCACTATTAAGAGCTTGAACAAAGACAAGAGTTTTCATTCAGGCGTAAACAGAGGCAGCTGGTATAACTTTAGAATATCTTTAAATTGTTCAAATTGTCGTACTTTACTCGGTGCGATCGTGAAACACTAGTGCAGCTGGCGTCAGTCGGGGCCGGCGAGGAACGGATGCGCCAGCGCCTCCTGCGCAGACGCACGCGAGCTCGGGTTGGGGTCCAGCAGCCGCGCCGCCAGCGAGAACGCCGCGTCCGGGAACCCCGCCACCCAGCGCGCCGGGTCGAACTGCTCCGCCTGCACACACGCACACGTCACGCGCACGCCGCCCCGCGCGGGGCAGCTGCACGCGCACCTACCTGGCCCAGCTCGTCGCGACACAGGCACTGGTCCCGCGGCAGCCGGCAGCGCGCGCACGCCGCGCCCTCGCCCTGCGCCGGCGCCGCCCCGCGCAGGCGCGCCGCCAGCTTGCGCAGGCACAGCCCGCGCCGCGTCGCCGACGTCACCACGCGCCGTCCTACACAGACACACGGTCAGCGGGCGCCTAGCCGCCCGCGCGGCTGTCGGCGCCGGCACGTACCCAGACACTCGGCGGCGCGCTGCAGCGGCTCCGTGCCCACCAGGTCGGCCAGCTCGGCCAGCGCCGCCACGTCGTCGCCCGCGCGGAAGAAAGGGTAGCGCGCCGTCAGAGCGCTGGCCAGCACCACGCCCGCCGCCCACACGTCCACGGCCGTGGTCTGGTGCGGGTACTTCAGCAGCACCTCCGGCGGCCGGAAGCCCTGCGTGCCGGCACGAGGGGCGCGGGGCGGCGGGCGCGCCGCGCATGCTCCGCACACGCCGGCCGCCCCCGCGCACGCGCAGCGCACGCCTCCCGGCAGCACTCCAGCGCGTTGCGTCCCAACCAGGCGCGGCGCTACAGAAAGACGCGACGCTCCGGCCACACGCTGCTCTCCGGCCACCCGTTGCTCTCCAGCCGCGCGCTGCAGCTGGACAGCGGATGCGACCGGCCCGCCAGTGCTGAGATCCAATGCCACTCGCTTTGCGGCCGATACTGCTTCCTCCTAGAAAAGAAATCCAACAGTTTATATCTCTTCATCATCAATAAGTCCATAATCAGGTCATTATTTACTAAGTCATCTTCGTTCTCACCTCCTCCCGGGTCCGCTTGCGCACGCCGTTGGAGTGCGCGGGGGGCGGGGCGAGGGCGGGGGTCTCCTCCGGCGCAGGACAGAGGCGCTGCGCGAGCCCGAAGTCGACCAGCAGGTAGCTGTCACACAGAGGCAAGAGATGGTATGACCTGGTGGACAGTGGCTAAGATGTGAGAGGCAGTCAGGCCCAAGTCACGAGCCCGCCGCACGTACCGTCTGTTCTCGCGGTCGTACAGGAAGTTGCTAGGCTTGACGTCACGGTGGATGACACCAAACGAGTGCACGTGCCGCAGTGCGATCATCAGCGCGCGCATATACTGTCGCAACTCTCCCGCGTCCATCTCGCCCACATACTCCTGTTAAAGTATTGTATGTTTTATATGGTTGTGTCTGCAAAGTCAGTTATTAATAGTAAAGTAGTATTTTACTATTCTACACTAGTCAATTCACATTTGCACATAGTCCAATAGAAGTGGTGTCAATATTGTGTAGTCACAGTCTTGGTGCATATCTCATGTGTATTTGCTGTCCTGCACTCAGCTGGCCACATATTTGCTTAACACATAGCATGAACAACACACTACATGAAATAGTTCAATGGTAAAACTTGCACCTTTTTCCAGAGAAACATAATTTATTATAAGTTAATTCCAAACAATAGTTTTGTTGACACACAGATGACATATTTCAAAAATGTATCAACTTACCGAAAATTTCCTATGAGGTATGTAAGGCATGATAAAAACTATAGTATCTAAATTTCGAAGGCATAACTCCACTCCTATCACATGGTCCTTGCCTCTGAAATGGCATATCAATGATCAACTACAAATTGAAATACTGTTATTAGAGTTAACAGTACATACAATTACTTCTGTTTGTCATGCATATAAATAACTTAACAACTAATAAAATAAAGCAACGAAAGTAAGACCACATTTAAAATGATTTGTGTAATAACTAACACATACCCCATATCTTGCAAACACCGAAGTTCATGTTCTATCCTAGCTGGGTGTGCTGTAGGGACAAGATGTTTGATTGCAAACCATCTCTTCTCAGAATCGGACAAAGTGGCATGTTGTCGCAGTGAACCTAGGTACACTGAGCTAAATGTGCCTTCTCCGATCTTGCGGTGTACTTCAAATATTTTGTCCAATCTTGGCAGCTTGTGTAACAATTCCTTTATCTGATGTTCTTAAAAAGAAAATGTTTATATTTCCTACATGTTACAAATTCAAGAAGAGTACTGTAGGTAATACTTGTAAACATTTAAATCGAGCGTACTATGAAATAATATAATAACAAAAGTGAACTTATTCATAACCTTAAAATGTTGTGTAATGGATTCTGATCTTTGCTTAAGTATCTAAGTGGTTGCAACCAAAGCTAGTCAAAATTACTTACTTTCCGTGTCATCTTTTGAATTGGTCGACTGATCCTCATTTTTCTTTTTGAGTATTTCGTTGAGGCCATATTTGCGTGTTTGTAACACTTCCTTTTGAACTTTAACTTCTATTCCTCTAATTCTAGACATCACTTAACAACTTAATTTTCATTTTATTATTAAAACAGTATATTTCCTCTTTTACAACCTGAAATAAAATATTTTTCTTAAATTTATATGTTTGAATGAATGACGATTCGAAGTCATGGCCATAGACTAGAAGAAATAGAGGACTAGAGTAAGCAGTTAAGTAAACTAGAGTTTACATAAATTACATTCCACTCTTCAGCTTGCGGGCGGATGTGAACATTTTGAACTATAACTAGACATGAAGCGTGTATACTACAACAGATCCAGGAACTAGTTATTTAACGAGACTAGGTTGCACCTATTCCAACTTTTAAAATACTCGATCTATCTAGTCAGGATTATTAAATATCAAAAGATTGTAGAAAGGGCTCAGTATCATCACTTTGAATGATATTTAATATTAATAATCAATTTATTAAGTTTCTTACATCATCTAGATATTTATTCATATTCATATCATTTATTTGCGGTCCACAATGTATGTACAGTAGGTGTTATATAACAGTTTTAGAGCTAAGCACAATCGTGGACTCTGTAGGCACGGCAAAAAGTAATTAACTTTTTTGCTCTGCAAGGTCAAGGTCGGTGACAGATCCTGTGAACTTTAAGCGTCGTCGGACAATAAGATTTATTTATGAATGGACTTAATATGGGCTGCGCGGCCCATACTAATATATAGGAACAATAATAATATTTGTAGAAACAATGACATAATGATTTGTAATGTACACATTAAATAGTATCTTATCTAGTAACTTTATAAGCTAGTAATTAATGGTGACTTGAAGATAATAGTAATTCTCAAACTAGGCAACGGCGATACCTGTATCTTGGGAACCGGAATTGCTGCTTTGACAAGATTGTCAAATATATTTCGGTCATTGTATTACCTAAGAATATAATATGCATGAGTACTTAAGCATGAGTAATAAAGATTGAAACTAAAAAAGTATAAATGCTATTAAACTAAAATAATATAAATATACAACATAAAACCAAAATCGAATGATTCCTTCAACCTAAATTTATTTGACCCCAGCCGTTTTATTTAAAGTCAAGAAAATATAAATAAAATATGAAAAAAAAAAATGAACGTACTAAGTTAGTTTAATACGCAAAGGTACAAAGTGATACCAAAAACTAATGAACCTTTATAGAATAGAATAGAATAAACTTTATTTCAAGTCTTAGACTCATATAGGTTAGAACTAATAACTAAAATTGCATTGCAACAGGCAACAGTAAACTACGTATGGGCAATCTATCCTGTCAGCAATCATATTCAGGAGCCTGTTGGGACTGAATAGTGGCGTAGTTACCTTGGGTGGCACCCGGTGCGGAAGTTGGTGGTATCACCACATCGAAAGTTAAAAGCAATTAATTTATATGATAAACGTCATGGATCATTTAATATTTAATTTTAAAATATTGAACAAATTACAAAACACAATAAAAACTAATACACAAAAATAATCCCACACGACATCGTCGTGCGCTTTTGGGGGAATTTCCGAATTATAAATAGATCAGAGCTAGTGCTTGTGGGGGAATCCCCAAAAAAGACAGATGTGCTAGAGATTTAATTTTTTTCTTAATGTTTGTTTTTTCTTGTTTTTTGTTAAATAGACTTCACAGGATCACCCACTGAGCTAATCTGACTGATAGTGAATATTACCTAAAAATTTCATTAAAATATCTCCAGCCGTTTTGGAGTCCATAGGGAACATACATACACACATTCATTTTTATATATATGGACAGATAGATGATGTGAAATGGAAATCTCTGAAATAAATTTAATACTCAGAACGTTGATAACGACATATTATGTAAGTTCTTTTTTTTTAATTATTGCAACTGAGCCGATATCTACTATTCTGCTAGTGTCGAGATTTCTGAACATTAAAATATAATATATTTGTCAAATGTGAATGAGACTGTACACCTCAAAAAAAGGAAACATTCTATGGTGTGCACAGGTGTGCACACCACTATGATAAGTGACATCGTGACTGACACTACTGACACTGACAGTATCAGCTGTCTACGACTGCTAATGGTCTCTGTCTGTATATCACTTCGTAGTTTTTGTACTTTACATTACAATTGTTATTAGTAATTCAAAGATATTAACTGTAAGGAAGAATACTTTTGAGATTAACCATGTTCGCAACAAAATCGTTTCAAAGATTACTAACGAATCGACTGAAATCGGTAAGTTTATAATTTCTTATGAAAAACCTGAAACCAAATAAAATTTGTAGACAATTTTTATTAAAATAATTGAAGTTTATATATATAAGTAGCTGCCCTAAGATCTTCGACTACATATTTATGTGGTACCTCAAAAACACAAATTATTTGATAGAATAAATTACTTAAACAGATTTAAGTACCTATATGTAATTTATATAACCTATAATCATGATTGGCCTATATTTGCAGGTGAACTATGCTACCAAAAGCTCAAAGCCCGAAATTCCTAAAAATCCTTTAGCATCAGTATACTCAGCGTCAAGTCAGAAGGACAATGGTGTTGTGTATGACAAAAAACCCTTTAAGCTAACCTTGGAGGCAGGGAAGACATATCACTGGTGTCTTTGTGGACGATCCAAATCACAGCCATTATGTGATGGGACACATAAAGATGTCTATCTTAAAGTGACACAGAGGTATAAATCATTTACAAAGCTGTAGCCCATGATTTCACTTAACACATTTCATTTGTCCCACTGATGTACCTGTGGCGTTGACACAATTTAAATACATGGAAATTGAGTCCAATCAGAAATCATTGTGTGCTGCCATATAATGAAGATTGACAATATTCCTTGTATGTGATAATTTGAACCCAGACAAAATTATCCTGTGTTAATCTTTTTTTTTTAAATGTTGCCCCACTCTAGGATTTCTCCTGTATCATGGTTACAGTTTACAAACATACATGTCACATGCACAGACAACCAGACCCGAAACAACTATCTGTAGATCATACAAATAAGTATTTGTTCCGTGCGGGGATCGAACCTGTGACATGATCTACGAGTACATTGTTTATTTATTAATGAGAATGTTCTAGTTAGTTTTTGTAATTAATTAAAATAGAATAGTGTAATAACAGTCTGAACTATACTTATGTTAAATAATGATAAATACATTTCTAAATTATTTTCATTTGATTATGTTACAGACTGTAGCTAAGTAGGAAAGTTTCAACTGTCCTTGTGTTTTCTTTTTCAGGCCAGTAAGATTCACAGTGGAAAAGACAAAGGAGTACTGGCTGTGTAACTGTAAACAAACAAAAAACAGACCATTCTGTGATGGCGCACACAAACAGAAAGATGTCCAAGAAGCTGGCTCCGTCAGACTTTAGACAAATCCATCCACAGGGATGCTTATCACTGTGATTAGTTAGATTATGTTGAATTTTGTTATTTTCCCCTTACTGAATTTAGTGTTGAAAATCCACAAAGTACAATAATTTGAATGCTACTGTGTAGTAACTATCAATTAATTTAGGTTTCCATGGGGTTGAAATTACATGAATGTAATTTGTCTTAAAATGTAAAACTGATGAAAATACATTTGGGTCAGAAAAAAAATGTGGACCTGCTATAAATTTAATTATTATTACCAGGCTATTTAATGGTTAAGCACTTACTCATTATTTACATCATACCTCTACTTGTAAATATGTAGATAAATATAGTGGATTTTAAAGTATTTTTTAAGTTTTATTCCCATTAAGTAATAGATACCCCATCGCCCATTGCATTTATTTTCTTACTTTTACAGTAAAAGTAAGAACTATGCTTTTACTAGTATAGGTAATAGGAAGCAGCGGAGGTCGTTACGCGACGTGAAGGTTATGTAAACTAGCTAACGTGACAATAGCGGATAGCTCGTTTCAACATTCTGATCCTGCTTACGTCTAACTCGATCGCGTTGCACTCTAACACAACGCACACAGTCTCGTTACACCTACATCGCTAAACACTATTGGGCTCGCCCGACCCGTAGTTGAGTGTGTCAATCCCGCTATTGGTCGCTACTAAAATAGCGCGTTTTAACAACCGCTATTGATATTCGGTAGACAGTTCCGTTTTGTTATCCAAGAAAGCCGCTATAGCCCACCGCTAATAGGAAGCCTCTCCTTCAGCAAATAGTTAAGACTAGCACTACCGTGGGGATACATTCTGTTCAGAAAAAATCCGTCATAAAATCAGTATGAGAAGTAAAAAAAACTACGTAGATATCTTTTTATTTTTATGAATATGCTACGGTGTATTTGTCAAACTTTGATTAAATGAGTACCTAAATACAAGAAACATGTAGGTATGTATATCGCTCTTCTAAACAAACAATATATTCACTCCTATTACCCTAGTGGGTACCTGTCTCTACAGTGGGGATACGAGATTATAGACATAAAGTAAGAAATACTATAAGTCTAAAACCTGCTATCCCCACTGTAGAGAAGTTTAAGCATCTTGGCTCCACGCTCACACCAGATGCCAACATCGACGCAGATGTGACTCACAGGACCAACGTCGCGTGGCAAAAATGGCGATCACTAAGTTGTGTATTGTGTGACCCGCGTATCCCTATAAAAACCAAGGGTTAAGATTATAAAACGGCACACACAACCGACCGTCGTACCGTCCTCGCCGGCGAGGCCCGTCGCGAAGACCCGTTCATTTTCCACCCCGACCCTTGCTCGAGCCAGCCCGTGCTGAGCCAGTAGTAATAAATCAAATGTCCCTTAATAATCACAATCAGATCCAGAAAGTCCTCTCTTGTCTGCCCCCCAGCAACGCCCTAAGCCGGGGTTCGAGTCCCACTATGGGACACCCTTAGCAGTGTTGTTTAGTATTATTTAATTTGCTCGGCTGAAGGTCCTGGTCTCGCCATTTGCCCGGTTAAGCAGTAAAAGCTCCCTGAGCTAACTGCAAGAGAAAACACATAAAAAAAAAACGGCAGTCTGTCCTGCGCTACTGTATGTGTCCGAATGCTGGACAACAAAGAAGACACATGAACAAAATAAAAATACCAATGAAATGAACATGCTTAGTTAGGCTGGTGGTGTAACCCGTTTGGACAATATCCGTAATGAATACATTCGAGGTAGGTAGCTTTAAAGTTGCACTAATAACAGATAAAGTCACCGAAACCTGCCTCCGTTGGTATGGCCATGTCCAGAGACGCAGCGGAGACCACGTAGTACAAATTTCTCTAAACCTACCTGAACAAATCAGAGGTACCGCCCACCATTGACCGTGATCTAATATCGTAGAAGACCTAAAGAATGCCCAATTGCCTGAACCGACAACACAAGATCATTTGACTTGGCGCAGGAAAGTGAGGAGACCCGACCCCAAATAAAGAAATAAGGAGAGGAAGAAGACTATAATAATAATTTATTTCGAAAGCTTATTGGGTATAGCGTTACAGGGTTTGGAACAGATATAGGTAAATTTTAAGCATTTATTCTTGCACTAACGCTGTAAAATATTAGTTTATGATTTAAATATCATAAACTAATCATAATATTTAAAATATATGTTAGCTATTTTAATATGATTCTGTTTAATTCTATGAAATATAATTTATTGATCACGTATGTATTCATTATAGATCATTTTGAGTTGTCTCGATATGTAAAATAAACATGATTTGATTAAACTACTAAAATGGCGCCACTTTAATATTTATCAAATTATATTGTACTAGAACGTCAATTGACTTCCTGAGTTTGAGTAAAGAGAGGGGATATTAAGCTTACTGGGAAGGAGGCGCCATTTTAGCAGTAAGTGGTTGTGGAACACTGAACGTGTAAGGAAGTGGTCGGGTATTAATGTAAGTACTTATTGTAAAATTGTCAATATGTTAAAAACCTACTTGATATGATGCATTTTGTAATATATGTGAACATTTATGTCAATAAAGTAATGGTTATATCTTAGCTCAGTGCTTCATTTTATCCTTTGTTTATGGCTCCGCCAACATTTCAGAAGTGGGATATGAACTTAAAGATGTGTCTTTTTTTTTTATTTTTTATTTTTTTCAAGTACCCTATATTTTCTTTATTGCTTTTCTTTATTTTTTTTTTCTTTTTTATTAAAAAGAGGCGTCCTTAAATAAGAACGTGCAATTAGGTGAACACTTAGGTGCACAATTTATTGTTGGAATATAGTTCGAAAACAGCTTCTTGTCCGACATAATTTTGTTCCAGCATAACAATGGAGAATGTGTATCAAGGGATTGCATTGCCTAACGGGCAATCTCAAACCCAAGAGCGTGACAGAGAAGCGCGAAGATCGCAAGATGGGGTAAACCCTTGTAGTGGAGATGTCTACACACCACGTCGTTCCGAGAGACGTACATGCAGCGGGGAGCAACGGCACTCGGGTCATGACCTTGAGATTGGCGGTCGAAGTCATATGGATTATACAGTTGCTGGGTGTACTCATCGGCGATTACGATCCGGGAGTCGGAGCCGTTCGAGCCGCAGCCGGGCGAGCCGCAGCCGGGCGAGCCGCAGCAGGGCGAGCCGCAGCCGGGCGAGCCGCAGCAGGGCGAGCCGCAGCCGGGCGAGCCGCAGCAGGGCGAGCCGCAGCAGGGCGAGCCGCAGCAGGGCGAGCCGCAGCAGGGCGAGCCGCAGCAGGGCGAGCCGCAGCAGGGCGAGCCGCAGCAGGGCGAGCCGCAGCAGGGCGAGCCGCAGCCGGGCGAGCCGCAGCCGGGCGAGCCGCAGCCGGGCGAGCCGCAGCCGGGCGAGCCGCAGCAGGGCGAGCCGCAGCCGGGCGAGCCGCAGTCCGCTGAGGAGCACTCGAACGAGCCGCAAACGGTCAAATCGTACTCCGGAGAAGAGCAGCCGAGCAAGTCACAGGCGGGCGAGTCACTACCGGAGCCGATCGCAGAGTCTGTTGAACGAGCACTGCAGCCAACAATCTGTGATTCTTGGAGGACAGGCGCCACCGTGCAACAATTGGCGTCGTACGGACTACAGCAACCCCAACACCCGCACAGTCAGTGCGGCCCAGAACCGAATTGGCAGCGAGCGACAGCCAGATGATGTCGGTGAGTCTTTTACTAATAATAATGTCAGCTTACCTCAACTGTTAATAGCTTTGAAATCTTTACGTGGAGACGATTCAATGATTAAATTAGGGACTCTTAATAATACTGTGCCAGAATTTGACCCATCCAAAAAAGAGCAAACGATGAGCATGTGGCTTCATAAAGTCAGTGAATGCGCTTCTATTTATGGATGGTCCGGAAAACAAACTATCCATTTTGCTCTTCCGAAACTGCGCGGGGTGGCTCAGCGATGGTACGAGGGATTAACATCTGTTCTTTTTACTTGGGATGAGTGGCAGGATAAACTTCTAGCGGCTTTTCCCTCTGAAGAGAACTATGGACAAATGCTTAGTGATATGCTATCAAAGCGTGTTCGTTTTGGAGAGTGTTTAGAAAGCTATTACTATGACAAAATAGCATTAATTAATAGGTGTGATATAACAGGCAAAAAAGCTGTAGGATGTATTTTGCATGGCATTGATGACCGATCAGTGCGACTAGGTGCTGAGGCAGTACAATTTGACGATCCCAATAAATTGCTTACATATTTACGGAATGCCAAAACTGTTAAACCTAGTACTGAACGCAGAATCAATATCAATAAAAATTCTGTTCGATCTCAAGAAACCCATCCCCAGACACGTTTTCCCAACAAAACACTGCGTTGTTTCAATTGTAAACAAGAAGGACACTACGTTCAACAGTGCCCACAACCAGTCAAAAAGTGTAGTAGATGTAACAAATCGGGTCACGATACTGACCAGTGTTATTCAAAGCTTCCGGGGACAGAAAAAAATGTTATGCGCATATGCAGTTCTGGGGAAACCAATCGTAAATACTTTAAAGTTGCTTATGTTAATAATATCCCGTTCGAAGCTTATATTGATCTTGGAAGCGAGTGCACTATGATGAAATTATCTGAATTCGAAAAACTGGGTGTTAATTATGAGAAAGATAGTTCAGTTTTGGTTGGTTTTGGCAATTCGAATGTTCTCTCATTAGGAAAACAATTAGTTAACATCTCTGTAGATGAAGTAGTGGCCAATGTAGAATTAGTAATAATCCCAGATAGTTCCATGCATGTACCACTGATGATTGGTCATACTTTTACAGAGCAACCACACATCGAAATTTACAAATCTCTCGATCGATTAGATTTTTTCCAGTTGAGTAACGATATAGTTGAGAATAATAAAATTAACCTGTATTGTAAAAACGACACTACCATTTCTGGGCTAACGATTGTTGAGGTATATACAGAGCCAGATTATGAAGGAGAGTTAGTAATTACGGGAGGTTTAAGGTTTGAAGCCGATGCCATGTTCACAGTCCTATCAGGTTTATTCCTATTTCAAGGCGGTCATGGCAAGATTGTGCTTAACTTTCGGGGTATAACGCCTATAAATATTCATAAAAATAAACTTGTAGCTAGGGGTGTGATTGCTCGAGAAGAACGTAGCTTCAATGTTCGTGAGGTTTCATCTTTCGACCCTATTCGTGACCATATTTTAAATACAAATTTAGGGCTCTCTGATACTGAACGAGAACAGTTACTCACCCTATTAAACAAATATAAAAATTGCTTTGCGTTCAGTTTAAATGAGCTAGGCTGTACTTCGGTAGGGGAGATGACTATAAATCTTGACAACAACGAACCTGTAGTTTACAGACCTTACAGATTGGCTCTCAAGGAAAAAGAACAAGTTAGACAGATGGTCTCTGAATTGTTAGAAAATGGTATAGTTCGCCCATCTACCTCCGCATACGCTAGCCCAATCGTACTTGTAAAAAAGAAGAGTGGCGAGCTTAGACTGTGTATTGATTATAGGGCCCTTAACAAAATTACAATTAAAGAAAATTATCCGATGCCCCTTATTGATGATCAGTTGGACGTTCTTTCGGGTCATAAGCTGTATACGACTCTGGATCTAAAGTCAGGCTATTACCAAATACCTATCCGCGAAGACGATAAGCATAAAACAGCGTTTGTGACACCAGACGGGCATTTCGAGTTTAACAGGATGCCGTTTGGTCTCGCAAATGCACCAGCAACTTTTCAGCGTTTAATGAACCAAGTTTTAGGATCTGCTCGTCATAAGGAGGCTATGGCATACCTAGACGACGTGATTATACCATCCAAGTCATTTGATGAGGGTTTGTCACGTTTGGAGTCTATATTGCAATTGTTCAATGAAGCCGGCCTCACCTTGAACTTATCAAAATGTGTCTTCTTTAGTTCCAAGGTCGAATATTTAGGGTTTGAAGTTTCTGTTGACGGAATTCGTCCAGGATCAAAGAAGGTAGAGGCCGTAGAAAAATTTCCAACGCCTATTAACCAGCACAACGTTCGCCAGTTTCTTGGGCTAGCTAGTTTTTTTAGAAGATTTGTCCCACGTTTCTCAATTATAGCTAAACCATTGACATATTTATTGAGGAAGGATATTAAGTGGATTTGGGGACCAGATCAGGAGAATGCTTTTCGGACATTACAAACAGAGTTAGTGCGTAAACCCACGTTAGCTCTATATAATCCAAGTTTACCAACAGAATTACACACAGATGCTTGTAAATTGGGCGTCGCCGGTATCCTTCTTCAAAGATATGACAGTGTTCTTAGACCAGTTGCATACTTTAGCCGACAAACGACGCCAGAAGAACAAAATTATTCTTCTTATGATCTTGAAACTTTAGCAGTCGTATCATCGTTACATAAATTTAGAGTCTATTTAATTGGGATTCCATTTAAAATTTTAACAGATTGCAACTCTCTAAGGGCCACTTTCCTAAAAAGGGATATGTTGCCTCGTGTAGCTCGTTGGTGGGAACAAATGCAGGAGTTTAATTTTTCTATAGAATATCAGTCTGGAAAGTCCATGTCTCATGTAGACGCCCTTAGTCGTAACCCTGTGAATGATTCTCCTTCATTGAATTATAGGGTAATGTCAGTTAATAATGACAATTGGTTAGCCACCGTACAAAGTTCAGACTGTGAGATACAAAGAATTGTAGGGATATTAAAAGATTCGGATCTAGATAATGTTGTCGATATAAAAAGTAATTACAAACTTAAAAATGATAAATTGTTTAGAGTTACTACTACAGGGGATAAGTGGGTTGTGCCAAAAGGTGTCCGCTGGCAGATTGTCAAACAAAATCATGACGACATTGGACATTTTGCTTTAGAAAAGACCTTGGATAAAATTAAATCAAATTATTGGTTCCCCAAAATGCGTAGCTTTGTAAGGAAATACGTAAAATCATGCTTAGAATGTAGTTACTCGAAGTCTTTAGGTGGTAAGAAACCTGGGTTTTTACATCCGATTGATAAAATTGACACCCCGTTCGATACAATTCACGTAGACCATGTAGGGCCTTTTGTGCGTAGTAGCAGAGGAAACGTACATATCCTGGTTTTAGTCGACGCGTACACTCGTTATATTTATTTAAAACCAGTGAGGAATACTAAGACTCGTACAACGATTAGGGTATTTTGCGAATATTTCGCCATTTTCGGAGTACCAAGGCGATTAATATCGGACCGTGGAACTTCGTTTACTAGCGAGACCTTTAAGAAATTTATTACTGATAAAGGAATCAAACATATATTAAATGCAGTAGCCACACCCAGAGCCAACGGACAGGTGGAGCGTTATAATAAAACAATAGTAGATTCTCTTACAGCAAAATGCGTAGGCTCAGCTGACAATAAATGGGACGAACACCTGCCCGATGTGCAATGGGGTATGAATAATACTTTTAACAAGGGTATTAATCGTACTCCTTCTGAGGCCTTATTCGGAACAAGACTGACAGGGCTTAGCGAAAATAGAATAGTTTCTGAAATAAGTAAAGACGTGACTGATGTTACCGATGGACAGGACATAACAGATATTAGGGGAGACATAAATTCTCATATTAAGTTTTCACAAGAAAAGTCGAAAGAATACTATGATAAAAAACGTAGTAGGCCTCCAAAATATAATATTGGTGATTTAGTTAGTGTGGAAAGACAAACACCAGCCACGGGGCAAAGCAAAAAGCTTGTACCCAAATATCAGGGTCCCTACAGGATAACGAAAGCTTACGATTGCGATAGGTTCCAAATAGAAGATACCCCATTAACAAAGAAAGGTAACAAACGCTACTCTGCTGTGGTAGCAATAGACAAGATAAAGCCATGGTTAAATTTTAGTAGACCACACAATGATTCATCTGATGAAAACAGTTGCAATGATCAGTCTGAGTAGTTATAAATGGTTGTGGATACTGTGAATGATTTAGGTTAAATGATTTTTTTTTCTTTTTTTTTTAATAATGTAATTAAATAATGAATAACTTGTATTTCACAGTAAACACGTAAGTAATTGTGCAAAAGGGAGGCTCCCTTTTGCCTTTCCCTTTGCCCTTTTTCCTTTTTTTTTATTATTGGTATTTGGGACGTAGTGGGGCCCTTTACCACTGTTATTCAAGACATAATGGGGCCTGTTACCACTGGTATTCAGGACGTAGTGGGGCCTGTTACCACTGGTATTCAGGACATAGCGGAGCCTGTTACTACTGGTATTCAGGACATAGTGGGGCCTGTTACCATTGGTATAATATATTCTGATCTGGTATTTTGATTAAGCCGTACGAGGTCGTACTGAAAATTTGGATGGCCGAATGTTAGCTATTTTAATATGATTCTGTTTAATTCTATGAAATATAATTTATTGATCACGTATGTATTCATTATAGATCATTTTGAGTTGTCTCGATATGTAAAATAAACATGATTTGATTAAACTACTAAAATGGCGCCACTTTAATATTTATCAAATTATATTGTACTAGAACGTCAATTGACTTCCTGAGTTTGAGTAAAGAGAGGGGATATTAAGCTTACTGGGAAGGAGGCGCCATTTTAGCAGTAAGTGGTTGTGGAACACTGAACGTGTAAGGAAGTGGTCGGGTATTAATGTAAGTACTTATTGTAAAATTGTCAATATGTTAAAAACCTACTTGATATGATGCATTTTGTAATATATGTGAACATTTATGTCAATAAAGTAATGGTTATATCTTAGCTCAGTGCTTCATTTTATCCTTTGTTTATGGCTCCGCCAACATATATATATACATATTCAATTAACATGTCTAGCTTTTGTACAAATTCTTCTGACAGTTTTTGCTTATTAATGTCACACACCAAAATGTCAAAAAAAGCAATCACACCATCGATTAAGGAATGTTATAGTGTATATTTTAACTCGGATGTTCGTAATTAAGATAAAAACTGGATGCCACATATCTGGTGTCTTACATTCCATTACATCTAAATGGAGTGCCTTTTGGTCAACCTGTAAGAAGGCGCGAACTTAAAGATCACGTGAGCGACTGCTACTTTTGTCATACTAATATAAAAGGATTTTCAAGAAAATCCAAGTACACAATAAAATACCCAGATGTGTCGTCTGTTACGAAGAAAAGAAACCTGGGACATCGTTCGTTGCAGTCACTGAAAACTTTTTATGGAATCATAAATCCCCGCAATATGTTGATCTTGTTGAGAAAATGTTGCGAGCTTATCATATATGTAATAATAAATATATATAAATGAAATGCAACATGTCTTTGAAAATACATTTTGTGAACTCGCATATCGATTATAGATAAAGCTGCTTTTATTGAAAAACGATGGCAAGGAAAATGGAACCCTGCGATGGTGACAGTTATACAAATGTACTCCATAAAATGTTTTATTTGACTTTCTACATTATTTCTAGCACATAGAACACAAATCAAATGCAATTATTTGCGATATAAAAAAAAATGTTTTGAAAGAAAACGGTGTGAAAAAAATGCCACATATATTAATAAGGTAGTAATAATGTTTATACCTGGCAACACTGACTAAAGCTGTCAGTGTCAGTAGACGTAAATGGTGACGGTGCGTTGAGGCGTTTTCTTTATATATTCGTAAATATTCCAAAAAGCCGCTGTTCCACTATTGCAGTGCTTGCGTTCATACATCGTCACGGTGTTAACTCAGCTGTGCGCTCATTCAGTGATTGTCGTCGATTGTTTAGTGTAGTGTACGACGGCACGGGCAGGTTAACTCGCGATGACCGACAAGAGTGAAAACCAGACGATGGAGGAGCAGCCAAAGTTGTTCACGCGCGAAGAGCTGAAGTCTCGTTGCTCGCGCACTGATGCCGTGCTTATCATTCACAATGGCGTGTACGATGTCAGCAGCTTCCTCGCAGAGGTCAGTTACAGTTGTACTAATTATGTCGCAACATTGTAGGTAAGTGTATATAGAAGAGATATTTATTAGAGACATGGGTCGGAATGTCTAATTAAATAGTATTTTTTTCTTAAGTAAATAAACTATAATATACTCAAGTATATTTATAGAAAAAAATACTAATATAATACATATGTATAATATAAGTATACTTTTAATTTTTTACCTTTTATTAACCTTATTATAATTATCAAGCATAGCCTACATAATTATGTTGAGATCATTAAACTGACTGAGTATCAACTTAGATAATTATCAAGGTAGTAATTTACTGAACTCTAAACTTAACCTGATCTCTAATTTAGAACAAAACATGTCTGTTTAGTTACTTGAAGCTCTTGAAATACAAACATGTTCTCTAAATAATAAAAATATAAAGTGCTTAGCTTTAAAGTTAAACAATTACCTAATGAGTTGACACTTGTGAATGGAAACAAGACTAATGTCTATATTTTGTTACTTAACAAGGATAGAAATAGTTCTGGAAGTCTGTACACATGATAATTAGTGATGGTGATAACATGTGAATGTGGTGTACCTACTTATAACTAATCAATGATTCACCACGCTATGTAGGAGTCCTGGTTTCTGCTGTGGATTTTCTATTGTGTCTTCTTTATGGTGCTTGAAGGGTTGAGCTGCATGTCTGCAGTTCATCACATTACTACAATAACTTCTCAATTACTGATACAATGTCCCACTAACATGTTGGCACAGTTAATGTTTTACACAATGAGCTAATTCAATTAATTAATTGAACTTAGTTTAGTGTTACTTTATTGGGTGGGGATTGTGAGTCATAGTTTTGTAATCAAATATTTATTAATTCACTTGTTACACTTTAATCAATCAAAACAGTCAATCACACTTCACTGCTAGACAAAAGTTTTGCCATGTTTTTAATTTAGAACATTTTTATTATATGAATATGAAAATGGTAATTATAAAAAAAAATAGTTATATATTTAACTAGCGACCCGGCCCAGCTCCTCACGGCCAGCCTCTTGTGACGAGCATTTAGGCGACGCACACCAGTAAAGGTCCCAATCGGCATTATTTTTTCCGATATCTTCAACAATCAGCTTCATATTTCAGCCAATTTACACAAAACCATAATGAATTATCCTAACACCTAAACACCTAAACCTTCCTCATGAATCACTCTGTCTATTGGTGAAAACTGCATGAAAATCCGTTCAGTAGTTTTTGAGTTTATCATGAACAGACAGACAGACACAATAGGGGACTTTGTTTTATAATATGTTATTTAATAATGTAACATGGCATTTTGCCTGTATTCCCCAAAGGGCCCCAAAGGGTTATGGAGAGGTGTACTATTGTACACCCACATTTTGCCAATGCTGTTATTGAGTCCCATGTAATAGGGGCGAACCTGTTGCCATCTACCAGGCACAGTTCCATACGCCGTGCTGCTACTGAGAATTTTTAAACAGAAAAACTCAATAACTCTTTGACTGACTTGGTAATCAAACCCTACACCCTACGCTCAGCATTTGTGCTTGAGCTTTCATGGCGGGCTGCCGACGTAGTTTGATGTCATATCATGTCAGAATATATGTAAATAACGGAAGCAACTTAATTTAATCACAATGAAAAAAAAAATTTATCATAATAGTAACAATACTTGAAGTTAGAATGACAGGGGTGTTGATTGGTGGCGAAGAATGATTCTAACATTGCGTTGATAGCAATCGCCAGTGAGTTGACATTGGTGACAGGCTACCATACTACATGTTTAATTTGTTCATAAGGTCGCCGTCTATCGTAAATAATTATCTCTGACCTTTGTCTTGTTTATTTCGTCAAGGCTACACAATAATTTAATAATATTTTACTAAAAGCTGTAGTAACTTTAAAGGTGAACACGCACTTCTACGCGCCGAACGACCCGTTTATTTGTATTCAGAAATCTTACAGGTGATCCCGCCGTGTCACCGGAAAAAACCGAAAGGTACACAGTTAACAAAATCCTTGATAAATTACGATGACGTTATCAATACGGTGCAGAGGAAGTGGCTGTCGCGCTGTACGACTAACGTCATCCGCAGCATTGCATGATCTATACTTTCTTCAGGCGCTGGTATGTGTGCGAGGCTGTCAGAAATTAAGAACCGTGTCGAATCACTGCAGCAGCGACAAGTTCGAGTGCTGTCATCTGTTGATTTGGTTCACGAGCCAAATTTACAAGTTTTGATAGAACACGATACTGTTCTAGTGTTTGAAAGCGTAGTCGTTGAACGCAAGGTCTTGGATTCGATCCCCAGGTCGGTGAAAGTGTTATTGGATATTTCTTTTGGAAAATTCTCTTTAGCAGTTAAGAATTTCGCGACAGCTCGAAATCCACTATACACGGCTGCGAATATTCGAGGATCTGCCGTTACATAAACTTCGGCCAGTTCGGTGCGAACAAGTGCGGGCAAGAAATATAATGTAATTATTTTTAATGATAAACTTTGAATCTAAAATTTTATTTATACTTATTTATTTAGTAAGAGCTAAAGGCTCACTCAAAGTATACAGGTTGAGTTTTATTTAGGTATTAGGGATCTGCACGGGCTAACCGTTAGGGATATGAAATTTTGTTCTTAGAAATCCATCTAGATTTCCAAACGTAGGAGATAAAACAGCCTGGGTGTGGGCAGTTTTCTAATAAACAGTCGTTCCAGTTGATCATATTATATTATCAGTTGGTCACTAAATCAAAAGATAAATACTACACTTGTCGGGCATGCACTGAATGACAGGAAGGACCGTTTCAAAGATTATCCGGAACGACAGACAAATTAAAAAAATAAGTTTTTTGTTAAAAAGCTGTTATTTTGACATTAAAATAGACACTTCTATTTTATAATGTGCAAAACTAGACTAGTGAGTGAAAGAATGAGGAATGAGGCCTAGTTTCCTGCGAGTCGACTGTCGCCGCGCCGCCGCCCCGGCCCGTCCTTCAGCAGCGCTAAGCAGTGAGCTCAAACTCTAAAAAAACGCGTGTCGTGCAGATGTCGGAATCTCCGCTTGAAACTTGCATATTCATGACATTTATAGCAAAAGCCAGTGAACTCCAAAGGTCTTTATGCAAACGAGGAGCTCTCGAAGCCTTAATTGCATCTGCAACTGCATCATTTTAAATATATCATTCATACAATAATAAGGTAACTACATATTTATTTCTTGTTATTTATATTAAGTAGCAATGTAAAGAATGTTGTTGTTTTTATTTGGTTGAATAAAAAACATAATACAAATTATTCATATTCAGCATTTTTATTATACGGACGTAATATTGTACATATATAGTATGCAGAAAGACTGTGAAACAGCCATAGGTCAATATGTTATTAAATTGTAAACATACGCCTGGAGTGGTGTGGTGGGCCACACCACCTGTGGATCGAACTCGAATTACATATCGATAACACACGAATTAGTGTGGCATTAATCTGTGCTAGAATGGTTTTACTACAATATTCTAAAAGGATTCTCCATAATCTTGAAGCGGTCGACACCACTCAATATTCTCAACACAGCCCTATTATCTTGTATTCCTTCATTCATCCGGAATGTTAATAATCCGATCGTCGTCGTGGAGAAAAGACGGAATTTCTCATTTGACGTAGTATGGTGAGTGGAATGCGTCCTCGGATGCCGAGCGTCTCTCCACTCCAGTTATCCAGCCGTGAGTTCGTGACTTACGTTGACATTAACTGCTCTTGGCGCCCAGAAATTGCTTTTCAACACCAAGTGGTTACGTCATGCCGTGCTCATAGCTAGCCCTCACCTAGCGTCTGGGTTGCTTAAAGATTATATGAACTATACATCACATTGAAGCTTGCAGTATGATTTCGGTTACAGCGCTTTGTGAGTATAGTGATCTATAACATGGGCCCACGCGAGTCTTTACGGGATTTTTTTAAAGAAATCGATATTTTAACACTACCGTCTCTCTACATTCTAGAAAATATAATGTTCGTTCGGAAGAACCTTCACATGTTTAGTATCAATAGCGACGTTCACAACATTAATACTAGAAATAAACACAAAATAGTGGTGCCAAAATTTAGATTGACTAAAACAAATAAATCATTTTTAGGACACGGTGTACGCTTCTATAACAAGCTACCGAAAACTGTAACCGATCTTACCGGTAAGAAATTTAAAATCCACGTTAAATCTGTTCTCACAAAGAAAGCATATTATAGGATCAAAGACTATGTTGACGATAGAGACGTGTGGCGTTGAAGATCTTCTGCACATGTGGCTTCCCTGGTTATCCATTGTGTCTACTAATTCTATTTTATATTAGATTCACTTTACATATCTGGACATTCTTGATGTTTCAATATTTTGTATTCTTTTTTGTATTTTTTTATTTCTGTTTTATCCGCTTTGATCTGTTTATCCCGTTTTTAGTTTATATTCGAAACAATTGTTTAACTCATGTTGTATTGCCTCATTGTGTAAGTAGCATTCTATTAAGTTTGTATTTTTTCTTATATAATGCATGTTAATTTAAGATTTTAATTGTAAATTAACTTTTTGTTTTTGAAAAGAGTATTCATGGAGTTTCTTGCCGGTCTCTTCTCCATAGGACCTACCCCCTTTGGAACCGTGCGCCTAGAGTCTCGACTTTTTAAAAGTGCCTGAAAAGGCCTACTTGAAATAAAAAACTTTGACTTTGACTTTGAGTGACTATACTACAACTCTTCATCAGTGCGCGCGAACGAACGTACTGCAATTTGTGGAAGGTACCTGCATGGTTTTAAGCGTGAACCAGTTTTTGTGTATTTGGTAGACCCTAATAAACTTTGATAAAAATGGTCGCGTTTTATACTTTTTGTTGAGTTCAAAGTCACAAGTATAGGGTCCAGTCCGGCGTTGTTTGTCGAGCTCTATGCTGAGGTTGTTGGTAAAGTCACGTTCACGGGCCATCACTGGTTATCTCCACATGTACGCAGCGGGGCCAGCGGTGACTACGCTATCCGCTAAGCAACCTGTTTTAATTACACGTTATCATTATCTGGTTATCGGTTGTGAAGTTATCGCGGACCTAGGACGACTCATGTGTTACGTGTCGCGTATATCAAGGAAAACCTCTGTTATTAGCTACAGAATGGTAGAGCGCAAAACCCTTGAATGGGTACTTTTCTCGAGATACATACCTAAAATTATATTTATCTTAAAGGGGAAGAATAAGAATATTTATCATGAATATGTATAAAACGTTAACACAGGGGCTACTTATTTACGTTGTTTGCGCCATATATTAATTGCTGTAAATTGTAATTTGAACCCCATATTGAAATAACCATCAACAACCAGTCTATGTATTTATTTTCGCACTTGTACTAAACAGTTGTACAGAGCAAAACGTTATTCAGCCAAAAATCGATCGTATGCGTGGGACTAGAATCACCTGACGTCACGCAATTACGTCTAAGCTACAAACAAATAGCTAATATACACGAGGTCGCACTTTGAACCCGGTGCTCTTTGTGCGACACAATATGTGAACAAATGGAACTAGCGTTTTATTGTGAAGTGTGTACTTATCTGTCGAAAGATCGTCACCTCGTTAGCTTTTGCCCTATCGTGACATTACAGTTATTTCTGTTTGCATGTATTATGCACAGGGAAATACAACCTTGCTTTTTACTCAACGGGGCGAACTGATAACAGAAGGAACTATTAACTGTTATCAAGAATGGCAGAGTTTAGTCAATACTGTATCAAATATTGCATCACTTGCCAGATCATGCGTTCAACGTAATAAGCCTAGAAGTAACTATTCAAATAAGATTAAGACTGAACCCTTTTTATTATGAGAAAAGGCCCTTGCCCAGCATCATCATCTTTATTTGACCACCGCGATATCACATATATGACACGATACAACGTGAACAAGATCACGAACAGCGATCTTGTGAACGAGAATCTCAAGCTGGACTGTCTGAATGACTTTTAACAGCTCGGACAACGTACTTTGAGAAGTCGAAGAAACAGATATAAAATAACCAGGCCCTATATGTTTCCAGTTTATCTTTTGTATCGGATGTTTACTGGAATAGGCTTTGGAACTGGTTTCTGTGGTTATATTTAAATAATTGTCAAACAGGACAACATGACGGCATGATGCGGGGAGTATGCCTTCTTACAACGGAGAACAGGCTACGATATTACCTAAAAGGTTTAAAATATAAATATTTTTACCTATGCAACTTACTATATGTGAAAATCTGTTATTGGCTGTCTGTTTATATTTACTACTGCTACAACTGTATGGTTAGCTGTAGATTTGCTCTCATATAAATAAATAAATAAACCTTTTGAATATGTAGGTGAAATAATCTTACCTAGTTCCCAATGTCGGTCGCGTGTACCTATTGTATGTATTTAGCTTATTCATAAATGTAATTAGATTATGCCAGTGCGGTCAACGCCTCAATAATAATCCTTCGATCATTTGAAAGTCACGCATAAATATATCTCATTATTATTCGTTTAACAAAAAACTGGGACGTGTACTTTGTGAATAGTTGTGAAATATGGCTTTTGATACAAAGCAGCTTGTTCTAGACAAACAAGGCACCATAATGGTGTCTCACCTGTATTTTTTTCTATGACTGAGTGGCCTTTTGGATGTTTAGTATTAGTGTAATTCTTTCAAATCGTAGGATGTAGCTTACGTAAATTCTCAGTCTATGTTTTTTATTCATCTTAATTATAAGAAAAATACGAGAGACTACTCTTGTAAATAGAATCATTTAAAGAAGCCGAAATAACAGTGTTCTTGATACCAGTGGACCGATTTTGAAAGGTCGTAATAACATAATAAATATGTATGTACTACTTCACATAAGAGCTGTGCAATGCAACATAATTTTTTAATATTATTAATAATTTATGAATTACATATATATTCAACATTATGAAATTTTAGATTTAGAAAAATTAGAGATTGCTTGATCATCTGTAATAAAAACGTAACGCTTTATCTAAAGGGAACTAAACGATAGATCTTCTAACTTAGGTACCTACGTCTAAGCTGTTTGAACAATTACTGTAACTGGTGGTAAATAGTAGGACTCTGTAGTCGACGGGTAACGAGTACGAATAACGTTATAAAGTTTTTATATTTAGCTGTTTATATTTTTGTATTATAAATGTTTTATATTTGCATTTTATATTATTAATTAACCTCAAGGCATTGGCATTGACGGCACGGTTGGCGCAGTGGCTAAGTTAAGTTTCAGCGCTTAGTGTCGCGGGTTAGATTCCCGCACGGAACAAATATTTGTGTGATCTACAGATAGTTGTTTCGGGTCTGGTTGTGTGTATGTGCTGGGAGTGTGCATGTGACATGTATGTTTGTAAAAATGTACCCACGACAAAAGAGAAATCATAGTGTGGAACAGTTAAAAAAAAAAAATAGGCATCACGAGTGTTCAAAAATGTCGTTAGGGTATTCGATTTGGATGTCAAAAAATAATCTTCGACCGCTATAGCAACGGGCACGATCAATCACTGTGTTTACTTATTCATATGCGTGTTGTCCCCAGCACCCCGGTGGCGAAGAGGTACTGCTGGAGAAGGCAGGGCAGGACGCCACGGAACCCTTCGAGGATGTCAGCCACAGCTCCGACGCCAGGTAAACCACTTTATTCACCTGCCTATCTGTGCACGATTTCTCATACTTAGGGGCCATCCATAAATTACATCACACGTTAAGAGGGGGGGAGGGGGTCGAAGTGTGACATTGTGTGACAAGGGGTTGAAGGGGTCCTAAGTTTCGTGACATCACTTTTCAAAATCTAATATATCTAAGTATTAAAACGTGAAGTCAACTATTAACGAAAAACTGACAAATATTTCCAACTCTATCTGTGTGATATAAGATTTAAATTGTTATGTTGGCGAGTTCCTTGAGAGCCTCACCGTGATTTCAAATAAATGGAAATAAATTTTGGAACTGCTGTTTTAATTTAATAATTTTTGGATATAAAATTGCAAATATGTGACGTCACACTAGGGAGGGGGGAGTCTCACAAATGTGACCAGCTGTGACAAGGACGGGGGAGGGGTCAAAAAAGCATGAAATTCGTGTGACGTAATTTATGGATGGCCCCTTACGTGGTCACTTTCAAGGCGAGGCAGTGACTAAAATTATACTGTAAGCACATTTTTATTGCAAAATCTACCAAAAATTAAGGTTATAAAAACAGTCGGAGGTTAAATATTTTATTATGTAGATAATTTTGTCTCGGTGTTAAATAATTTTAAATATTCTGAGTGATTTTTGATGACTTCCTAACAGTTAGATACAGCAAACAAATTGTATTTTCTATGTTCTGGGAAAACCCGTTTTGGTGTTTGTGCCAATCAATAAATTAATATTTATAATCTAATATCAGTACGTAACTACTAACTATACTCGGTTTGTTTAGGTACTTAAATAAAGGTAAACAATCTTGATGTGGCTTTTTACACAAACACATATTAAACAAATAAACTACTGCTTAAACTAGTGGTTCAATTGATTTGGTAATCGTTATTGTTGTTTTACATTGGTTTTTAGTCGCGTTTTTAAACAAAAAATATTAAAAAGACACATCAGGTTGTTTACCTTTAGTTAAGTATCTAAACAAACCGAGTATAGTATACTATTATATTATAGCAGTGGTTGCTGATGTTTATACGTGTCCGCCGGCAGATTTTACACTTAAAAAAACAAAATGAAATAAAAATATAAAGAAAAACAAAGTTATTTATTTATCATCTTACAAAATAATAATGCAAATTTTATGTTTTAGGCAATCTTTCTTTCATATTGGTTGGTTTCATGTTGTATATGCATATAACCTTGTGAGTTGCTGACATATTTATTTGACAAAAACGATCACTTGTTGTATTGTTCTGTAAATATCATATTTTGCTGGCGTTGCTATTCTCCGGTGATCGTAGATTGTCATCTTGTCTAAAGGGGCTGTTCAGTTATTAATAATACTTACTGTATGAAAGTCGACACGTAGATATAGACCAGTTTCTAGGAATTTGTAATTTGTTTGTATGATCTATGTACATATAGTTGTTTGGGGACTGGTTGTGTATGACATGTATGTTTGTAAACTACCCACGATACAGTATATAACCTAGTGTAGAACAACGTATTAAAAAAAAAAAAAGAATGATCGCCAGCGGATATTTTAGATTAGTGGTTCTTAATTTTCAAGAATGAGTTGTCCGACTCGTTTTGATCAAACTTGTCATCTCCACAGATCCCTGATGAAGAAGTACAAAATCGGCGAGCTTGTGGAAGCGGACCGCGTGCAGACCAAGAACGCGTTCGCGCCACAGTGGAGCAACGACCAGGCGCAGGAGCAGGGCAAGTGCGTAGTCGCCTAGTACCTCCATCCACCACCATCTACCACCATGCTCCATCACGTATCACACCGACCAACCACAGCGAACATATTTAACACCCACTTGCACACGTTCATGATAATGTTCTCGTGATTATAGCATGTCTCAACTATTCAGACCCGCCCGCCCTTATCACGTGCCGATTAAATTCCTGGCCCAAATCATAATACGCTAATTAGAAATTGGGTTTCAAACTCTTCCGCGGGAGGAACTGTAGAACGATCCTAACCTGTCAGAACGCACTGCATTTAATATCAGCAATTTAAATTAGCGTTAGAAGACGAGTTAGATTGAGGTAGTGAACGAGGAATTTAGGTACGTATACATAACACATTTAAGTAGAAGAACGATAACGAAGTTATTTCACTCTAGTTATTAAAAAAATGCCAGGAGACTAAAACCCAAATAGTCTCTTTGTTATACATAATTATTGTAATAATTCATAGAAAAATATTTTTGCTTCATTGTTAAAAACTAAATTTTAATATTAAAGATAATGTTCCTAAAGCTAAGCTAAATGAATTATATACACATAGGGTATATTTAATTTTATATTGATCTCATTATAATATATTTTGTATAATATCGTATAAATCCCAATCTCTAGTTAGTAGCGGTGGTCGTTGCGCAACATAAACGTTATTGAAACGAGCTATCGTCATAATAACGGTTAGCTAGTTTCACCGATTTGAAATAACCTGCTAATCTGCTAACATGCGAACGCTAAAGTCGCTAACATCCAAACAATCCGATAGACAGTTGCGTTTCGTTATCCAAAAAAGACGTTTCCGAATTTTGAGCATTAATGAAAGCTAAAAAAGAAAAAAGCTCATCAAAACTTCACGAGGCCGTTCATTAATCCTAGCTTTCGGGAATTTTGCCTTGAATATTATTCTTGCCACAACATTTTAAAAGCTTTAAAATTTAAGTACGTTACGGCTTATTCAAAATGTCGCAATGTTTTCAGAATATGTAAACTATGCGACTCAAGAACTTAATAAGAAATACGAATATGGAATAGTTTTGAGAATTCCTTCCGCAACCAAGTAAGGGCGGGTTTTAATAGTGGAAGTATTTGCATGAACGTGTTGCTATTGCCAGGGATGAAAACACGAGTTGTAGTGCCGTTTTAGTGGATAGGCGAGTAATATACTTGTCGTTTATTCTGACTAAATATAAATACATTTTGCAATACGGCTTGAGGAAATAAGTGCTTATAGATAATTATCACCTTTCGTACAAAATTACCGGGCACCGTGACAATTTGGAATGGTAATGTAGTTTTTATTGTCTTATTCTTAAAATTTGTTTGTTTACACCTTACAGTACTATAACTACAGTAAGTACCTATGTATAATCGGAATAGGTTTTTCTAGCCAATAAAGAGGCAACCTGCTTGCGTTATTATGTTAAAAAAAATTCAGTAGGTACTTATTGGTTTCTTAGTAATCTCGTTTGGTCTTGGTTATACACAAATGAACAAAATCTGGCAGGCCTATTCTATATTGTTAAACGATGTCATGTAATGATTCTTTCGATGTATTACATTTGTCTATTCAACTTGTTCACAATAAGTAGTAAGTATGTAAGTACATAAGGAGGTAATAATCAAATCGTAATCGTACATTCAGTATCAAAAATATGTAAGTACATATGACACGAAAATAAAAGGTGCTATATCGAAAAACTACTGCTTGAAATCTTATGCACATGTCGTAGTTCATAAACACGAGCACATCATTATTTGGCCTGCGAAACAAAGATTTCAAAAATAAAGTTTTTCAATATTTCGCTTTTGAATATCGCTTCATGTGAACATATTTGTGGTCCTCACCGCACGTAGTCCGCTATCATTTTATTTTAACTACCAAGTAATCACAATATATACAGCAACAAAATGCCTGTAGCGTTGACATCCCGGTTTGACTAATGTAATAATTAGTAATAACTAGATTTATAATATAATCTATCCCCTCCCCCTTAACACATGGGTACATTTAAACAAACAGGTCTGATATCAATAATTTTAAACTGGGCATATCTTTATTTTTTGTTGAGTGATTCACTCTCCAGCTCCCATTGCTTGTATGAGTAACAAACAATGATGTTGTTTCTGATAACAACATGGATAGATAATAATGGCTAATCAAATCAAATAACTAATTCCTATATAATGATAAGTCATTTCAGACACATACAATGTTCCTGATAATCCCTTGGTATCTACAGATACTTCGCACTAGTATATACTAACACTCGTTGGACACGTGTATCAACCACTACCAATCTAGCAGTACCTATCGCTAATCGCGGCTCACGAGACTAGCGCTAACGCTCAACACATTGTGCTTATTTCATATTTATTTTTTTAGTCGCTAACACTATAGGCGCACGCGCACATGGTTCTGTGTAATGACTACATCGCTCACCTAATACTTAAACATGGCACATGTAACCGATTGTGATTATAAAGATCTGTAATGTAAACGCTTCGTTAGTATAAATATCATAATATTATATCGTACTTATATACACCTAGATGTATCTCAAACAGCTGACTAGTTAGAGAGTAGAGACATTAGATTTAATGCGCTCATAGATTATATTTCTACAGTAATTCCACTAGTTTTAGACAACCGCTTGTTAAAATTGTTGCACTGTTATATATTTTATTACATAATAAACTTGTATATAGATGCAAAACCGTTTAAACATTTTCAACCAGTTATCTTAAAACGGAAATTTTAGTTTATAGCCTAATTTTGGTTGTTTGAAGTAGTTGAAAACTATGTTTTCTTTTGTAAAGTACTCAAGCTTCTACGTCATGTGACAGAGAGCCAAGGGGGCCGTAAGAACACCTGAACAGTTACCACCATGTTTGTATCCATGACACGAACATTAAAGCAAAACAAAAAAACGATTTACTATTATTATTCATTTGAATAATTTTATATCGCGTCCTATGTTCCTGCCCAAGTTATCACCGTTAACAGTTTAATTCTATGGACTGCTGTTTTATGAGACTAATACAATCTGTAGACTTTTATCTACCTACCCGTAGTTAAACTAAGGACACGTCAGTCACTCCCACCAATTCCAAGCTAGCGCACTAGTCAGCATTATGTAGTTAAATGTGTTTTTGTTAAAATTCGAATTTACACTGGAGTTTTGTATAAACAAACTTATGTAAGTATAAGTTACGCCAATTTGTTGTAATGTATTTGATATTACGGTGCAATTTACTTCGATCAGCTCAGAAGTATTTATACGTATTCTCAATCGATGATTATGGTTGCAAATAGTTTTAAACGGTTTTTTGACATCTATACACCAGAGGCCCTAGTGTAAGTTTATTTCGATAAATTCGATTTACTACATCGAACGCGTTCGGCGCTCCGATTGGTGGATAGCACGAAACGGACCAATCGGAGCGCCGAACGCGTTCGATGTAGTAAATCGAATTTGTTAAAAGAAACTTACAGTAGGGCCTCTGTAAGATAGAGGCAGTTGGCTTTGTCACATGGTGCTTTTTATTTTATTATCATAGTGATGCTAACCATCCTGTATTGTGAGTCGTTAACTAATAAAGTGCATAATATTACATCCGCCTAATTATTTCTAAACTCCCTTTTAACATTTGTTTTTTCTTGTTTTAGTTACACAGACCCATGTGCTTACTTTACTTATATTGTTTCTATCATTGATTTGTAGTTTTGTTTGATACACGTTTAAAAATTAACATTGATGAATATTTTATGTGCCGCGCCGGTGTCGTAAGTAAAGAGTTCTTATTGCTACAGCTACTCAAGCATCACTAACAGAACTATGTATGTTAATGACGCGGATCACTTGTTTCACTTCACCATATAAATAAGTAAAGTACCGACTATTAAATCGCCATCATCCAAGTCGTTATCGCTGACCTTGGCATATAATAGGCTGAGACCAGCGGGAATAAGCGTTCTTCTAGCATGATAGAAATCTTACACTGAAGTTCATCTCACACTGCATTCAATACATTGGATCTTTGTTGACCATTTACCGAATAGATTACTGTGAGATTTATGCAATAAGTAGAGACAGCTTTGTTGGACTCGGAACTATATGTGATGAATTGTATCTCGTTATTTAAACTTGAATGGAACTCACTTATCTTTGAAACCGGCAGATATAAATAGAAACGTAAGAATACATAAATGACATGTAATGATACGTGTGGCATGTGAACATGACGTTTGTGTGTATTAGCATATTGTGTTGGTATGTGCAGCACGTGGACCTCGTGGCTGACGCCGCTGCTGCTGGGCGTGGCCGCCACCATCCTGTACCGGTACCTGTTCGCGTAGTGCTCGCGGACGCGCCGCGCTGCGCTTCGCGCCCACTGACCAGCCTACATTATGTCTAACGTATATTTAAGTAAATAAAGTGAGCGAATATCGTCCAATACAACGACTTCAGGTCAATACGCGCATCACTGTGTATAGTCATTATATGATTATAACTCGTTCGCGTTGCATTCTTGAATGACGGTCAAGTACGAGTTAAGGGATGTTGGTAAACTACTTTGTGTGAACAGCAATACTAAAAGCATGTTTATTTAACAACCTTGTGGAGTCCATGACGTCTCCTGTGGAATATAGCGCAAATATACTGCTTACAATAATTTCATCTACCGTTGCTACGTAGATATACATAATAAAGTGTGACACGAGTCACGGGGACAGTTCTCAAGCACCTAGAGATCATGTCGGAATCGAGATACTTTAAAACGTTCGAAATACAAACAGTGGTTGGAGGCACTCGAAATATTAATTTAAAGAAAAAACATATGTATTGAGAAACTCTCTAAAATTGACCTATGTCCAAGCGGTTGAGAATTGCTCCCCTGATACTTGTTGTACATAAACCAACATATTTTGTAGTAAAAACATTATATTTGACGCTGTGTGTGCCTAGTGGTGGCATTTCTGTGACTAAATTCTCGTTTGGCTCGGATGTGATGTGCGCAAGACTACAATAAATTATTCCATGCTATAAAGGTGAAAGGGGTGCCACTAGATATAAATCTATTTATAAAGCGTGTTTGAGATGAACTCTAAACGATTAATAAGTATATTTTAATGCTTTTATATTTAAATAAATTCGTTCATCGTTTTTCTGACAAGTGTAAAAATAATAAAATATAGGAATATATAAATAAAATGTAACAAAACAATATTAATATCTAACAATGTGTTTGTGTGTGCAATGTACCTGTTGTACATGTTGTGCTCAACACTTCAATACATTATAATGAGGGTGAAATATGGTCATGTAAATCATTATAATTAATTAAACGTTTACTATTGTGGGATGCTAATTGATATAATGTGATGAACTAAGGATGCTGTTCAACTTACAAATATATTTTAAAAACTTGTATTATCACTTGACTTTAAGTAAACTTTCGTTTCAACTCCACGATGCCAGTATGCAGTTACTACTTATTAGCTAATATGTAAGACTATATTAGACAAATAAGTGAAATATGTATTTTGTACTTTTTCTTTTTGTGATGAAGAACTTTTTTGCTATGTAATAATTCAGTGGTACCTATAGCTTTGCGACGGTCGGTGTCGCGTGTCGCGTCGTCTGTACGGAGTTCTATATATTATTATGTTTGTAAAATAATTAATTCAATTTACTTATAAGTTACATATCAAGGTTGATAATAATACTGTTTTTATTGGGCATACATACCTGATTTTGGAATAAAAAAAAAAGAATGACAGACAATCCAAATATACTGAAGTAAAGGCACTAAGCAGCTTCAAGTATTCTTTTATGAATTAGTTTGCATACAATTAATAAAGAACTTCATATGTATGACTATGTATGTATGAATGGATGAGGGTATATTTAGGTGCTGATTTTTCTACTTATTAAATAAACACCCAGCTTGAGGAATTATATGTTTATGATGTCAATTAATTATATAATTATACAGTGTCCATTTACTTGTAGTTGGTCTACAGTGGGTACTCTGTGATCTATGCACAAAATATGTATATTTTGATGATGTTTTATTATTTTCCTGTTGTCTATAGACACAGATAGCCAGTTACCGTTCACAACCATTATTATTCACAAATGTTATTATTTGTGAATAAAAATAATATATATTATTTAGATTGTAATCATAACGCAGCTGACATCAAATCATTGTCCTTGGGAGCCAACTAACCTACATATTCAAATTAATTATGAAATTAAATTTCAAGTCTAAGCATAAACTTTTTTGTTGTGTATTTTACATAAACAATATTATTAAATTGTGAGTTTTATTTTTATTTCTATTAAAACTACTTCATTTGAGTTACAGCCTTATTAAACTTACATACTAGATTCATTTTTAAATACTTAACAATAAAATTGATTTATATTAGACAGATCACAATGTGTTTTACTTACCTATTCAATTTATTATTTAACTATAACATGATACACATACTTCGGAACCCTCCAACCTGAAAATAAATATTTAAGTAATTTCGGTACTGACTTTAGGGTACTTAATTAAGCAAGAACATAACATATACATATAATAATATGTAATTTCTTTTTATAATATGTCATAAGAGGTGGCAGAGCTGCAGGGGTGGATTCCTAGAAACGGTGATGATGATGCAGTACTCTTTACAAATTCTGATTCCACTATTTCTAAGTGGTAATATCAAATGGATGGCAATTAAGAAATGCAACATCCAATGTATCTGCATCAAATTGGTTTCACTAAGGTTTACATACTGCATCACCTGTCACTACTTTTATGATCAATTGAACTGGAAAGTCATGTGTAAGATGGGGGCTTACCCAAGCATGGTGCACTGTACACAGTGAGACCGCTCACAGCGGATGCAATTATGCTGGCATTCATTACACAGTGTGACCTCGCAGTACCCACACTGGAACTCAGCCCCACTTCCACAGGTACATTGCTCGACTCTTAACTTGCTGTCCACCTTAAATGTGTTACAGTTATAAATATTTGTAGGTAAACAGCTAAAATATTTTTCTATCAACCTACAAGAGGCTGAATGTTATCTTTACCATGTTCCCAGAATGCAGAAGTGTTCCGTCTTTGCCAATGAACAGTTGTTTCATTTTATCAGGTTTATCTGTGGCGGTTAACGTACTATCTTCAGAATTAACAAATCCTTGAGCGGCGCATTTTTTAGCACCTTTGAATAAGAGCAGCAACGTCTTCTCTAAGAAGAAATACAGTACATCAGTAAAACTATTCTAGGAAAACAAAATAACAAGTACATAAGGAGGTAGGTACTTAAGTTACCGTAAACTTTTTTCAGTCGATCTTCGTTATTATTGAATTGCTTCATACCCACGTGAATTTTACTTTGAGGGACAAAGTCCTCGATGAATGGGTTTGTTCTTTTTGCCATTTCATATAAGAATAAGTAAACCTATCTAATATATTTGAAATTTTGAAGGCTTTGAAATATTTGTAATCGTTAAAAATATTTTATTTTACCGGATGACGGATGTCACATTAGTTTAATGATAACAACTGTCAAACTTGACGTTGATAGTTACCTCAGGCCATAGATTTACTACCTACTTCGGGCTTATCGACTGTCGCAGAATATTTCTTGTACATGTACCTACATGTATTGTAAAATACTACCTTTGTCTAAGGTAAAATACTATGTAAAAATAAATATCTACTCTGCAGTCTGCAGGCGGCAAGCGCGGCAAGTGATACCATAGACTTTTTGGTTTTGATTTTGGTACATGAATACCATAGACAGGTCACAGAAATAGAGAACATCGGCTCAAGTAGACTTACGTCAAAAAATCTGTTAAAATTCACGTTTTCGTTATTTTTACGGTAAAATTGTGTGATAAAAATATTATAATACAAATATTTGATTACTATCTTAAATTTATTTGCTTTCATTTTTCAAATACTTATGTTTAAAAATTCTGGGCATGTAGGAGAAATTAGAATGGCTACACTGCCAACAGGGCACCTTCGATCGATGGGCTGCTGTCAACAAATTCTTTATAAAATATTTATAAAATAAATTGTATAATAGACGCAGTTACTCCTTTACGACAAACTAACCTCAGCCCATGTACAGTACAAGTCGTAATAGTATTATAAGTTTAGAGTAGTGACAACATCTGGTGCGATAGTGAAAGTGTTGATTGTGTCGTTTCATTCCGTTCCATGATAGTGACGAGGCTGTCGGTCGCAGCCGTAGCATATGCGAGCGGAGTCCTCGCGAATGTTATGTAAGTGGTGGTAGCGCTCGGCATGTCGTGGATGAAGCGGGCGCAGGGCGGCGCGGCGCCGCCGGGGGCCGAGCGCCAGCCCTACGCCGCGCCCCAGCCGCCGCAGGCCCAGGTGAGCGCTCGCTATATCTGCTGAGACGTAAACAATGACGTGGACCAACCGTGCGGCCTGCACCACTCGTCATATGATTGATACATAAACATTCACTTTTACATTCACACTTATTTATTTGATCAGTGTAATGTGCATTTAGATTAATTTTGATTAATTCCAATTGAGATTGTGTACAACAGCATCAGGTAATATTTTTTTGCTAATAATTATACCTGCTTAATACACCTGTGACTACTATATATATAAGGTAGATTTCCAGTAATAAAGCATATGGCATATCCTAGAAGCTGTAATAATGCCAGCTAAGCATACTTTTAATTATTTAGATTTTAATGTGATATCAAACATAATTTTTATATTATTGCAGTCATTTGGGAACCAACAAAACATGTACCCAAACTATCAAGGAGGTTCAACAGGGAATATACAACCACAGCAGTTCTGGCAGATGCCAGCACAGCAGCAGCCTCAGTACAACCAGCAGTATGGCCAGGTGTATCATCAACAGGACTATCCTGCCAATGCTAACCAGATCTATCAGCAATCAAACCCAAATCAGTTTAACCAGAACTATACAAGCCAAGGTTTAAATACCTCTCAACAACAAAATTACCAACAAAATTATTATCAGAATCAAGGAGCGAACCCACAGCCACAAAACTTTCAGAACAAGCCTAATACTGACAGCTGGGAGGACAACTGGGACTGGGGCTGGGAAGAATCAGCCAAGCAAGCTCAGAAAGCCTCTCAGAATGCTGCCCATAATGCGGTCCAGCAGCCTCCTCCACCTCAGCAACAGGTGGCCAACAATGCTAATGTAATAGAAGAGAGCTTTGCTACAACTGATAGTTGGAACTGGTCCATGGATGACAAAAAAGATGCAAAAGGACCTGCCGTTGTGCCTCAAAATATTGAAAATAAGGAACCAACCACATTACCCATATCAAACCCTATAGTAGAAAATAGTACAGTGCCTGAACCTAGTGCACCAAGGAGTGCTAGTAATCTGTCTGCTCAGCAGGCAGAGGAAGTCAGGACCTTGAATGATAGAGAGGTAGTGAAGGAGCGCTTGCCAAACCTAGCCTTAGGTAAACGCTTCCATATAGAGAATTTGACACCTCAGTGGTCCATTGAATCACAAATGTCACAAGAATCTAGTGATGGTCCTCATACTCAATCTGAAGGGACTTACAGAAGTGAGAATCAATCTAGGAACTCTAGTAAAAGCAGTCCAGGCTTAAATACAGATAGTTCTAATTTTAATTATTCTCAAGCTGGATTAGATGAATGCTACCCTCATAATATTGAATGGACTCGGCCTGCAGAGGAACAAACTTTGGTAGATAGTGTTCAGAGTAACAGCAGGCGTGAGAGTCATGATGAGCTGTGTGGTTCCATGCAAGAGATGAGATTAAACAATCATGGGAATCCTTCAACAGAAACATTACATCAGGGTCATGAAGTGGAATCAGGCAACAGCCAAGACCATGGTGCAGCAATACAACCATCTTTAGCAGTTACACCAGCTAATTTCCCTGCACCTGCACCATCTAATTTTCCTCCCCCATCAATGTCTGCAGCCATGCCACCTCCACCACCAGTCCCATCAGTATCTCTGCCTCCATCTATTTCATCAACCGTTGTATTGTCTGCACCAGCATCTTCCTCAGCTATACCACCCCCTAATTTCCCTCCTTTAACATCAAGCCAGAATCCATTCAAAATGAATGCAGGACCTTTCTCACATAAAACTATAGCTAAGGTGTCAACAAGTGCTACATCTATTTCAACATTTCCACCTCAAATGTCAAGTACAAATCTTACATCACCAACAGTGGTTAGCAAGGTGTCTCAGCAGAATAGAGTTCCAGTAGGATTTGAAGCAAATTTGGAGACAACTCCTGATAATTCCGAGCGACCAGACCAACCCCAAATATCAGCATTCAGACCAATGCCTGTCTCGCAACAAGTACCCGACAACATGGAAGTGGCACCGAGGAATGACAGGAATGAATACCTACAGACGGCGCATTTGTCGAGCGGTGACTATGGCGAAAATACAGATTTTAGCAGGGGTGCACCTCCTCCTGGCCTCAGGAGAATGGTTGTGGGCCAACAAGAGTCTGAATATAATCAGAATTTAAACAATTCCGGGGATGAACCTCCACCAGGTTTAGCTAGAATGGTGCCAGGACAACAAACGGAAGCTGAGAATGCATTCAATCAGACGGGAGATAATTATCTGGATCGCCACATTGACGGACAGCCGACTGACAGCGGCACGCGTCCTTACAGGCAGGCGGAGGGTCAACAAACACCTGATAATTACACCCAACCTCCTCAAAATAGGGGCACAGAGAGAAGACCAATAGGACTGGATAGAATGGTACCAGGTGAGCCTAGTAACGACGAATATCCTCAGTACCAGGGATCCAACTACGCTGGTACTAACGAACAACGCGTGGTCACTGGATTAGACCATGAATTTTCAATACCGGCCGAAGCTGGACCGCCTGATGTAAGAGAGCAGAATGTAGATGGATCCGATTACACTGAGCAGGGATCTAGAAACCCGCCGAGGAATATAATCGGTGCGAGGGAGTCCAGTAACGATCCGTCACCGGACTTCAGTGCGCCCCCAGACGAACAGCAGAGGGAAGTCACCATGGAGGGCGAGAACTTGCAAGACTTGAGCATCATATCATCAACGGAACTCACATATTCACGAGAGCAAGTACTTGATGGCGCCGACATTACTCTCACCGACTTGGGTACGGACAGAAAGACGGATCTTTCGGATTCCATAGACCACCCGGCGACTAGTTCGAGACGACAGTCTCTAAACCGAGTGAATACTTCAGGAGAGGATTCTGAGCGAGATAGAGCATTCAAAACTTCGCCTAGGAGAGATAGAGACAAACACAAGTCAACGAGAGACCGAGACCAAAAGCGCGACCGGGATAGAGATAGGGAGCGCGATAAGGACGGACGGTACTCTCGCGGAGATCGAAAGTACGACCCTGATAGGAGGTCTGTGAGGGACGACCGGCGTGCGGAGAAAGATCGGCGGGACCGGGACGGTTACACTCGCGACAGGCGGGAGCGGGAAGAGAGCCCCGACGCGCGGCGGCATCGGCGCAGCAACCGCAGCCACCGGTACGAGACTGAGGACACCGACTACTATAGCGACAGGGAGAGAGATCGAAGGTCAGTCGAAACACCTTTGACTAGACTAGTCACTAAATTCTAAATGTAATAAATACTCACGAATTTTGTTTTAAACGCACATTCATTGAAATTATAGGCGCCACCGAGAAGGCTCCTACACATCGTCGAAGCCGCCGCGTCCGGAGGACAAGGAGCGGCGTTATGGCGACGAGCGAGACCGTAGCAAACGATATCACACGATAGAGCGAGACCGACGATACGAGGACGACCGCGAGAGGCGCGAGCGGCGCCGCGGCGAGCGCCCGCGCGAGCGCTACGAGCGCGCCTACCGCGACATAGACCCCAGCAGGAAGTACGGCAACCTGCGCCAGCGCGACAAGGACGACCGCAGAGGTCAGTCACGCTCAACCACATATTATGTATCTTCTTGACTTGACTCTTAACTCTTATTTAAAGTAGCCTACAATTTAGGTTTGCACCTGTGTGTAAGTTTTGTACAGGCACTTGTAAAAAACAATATTTTTTCATATTTCCTTGTATTATAAACCAGAATGTATTGCAAAATACGTTGCGGTAAAGTGTCTGCGATCGGCCCGTTGTCATTGCTTGATGGTCGTTTGAAACTTGTGATTATTTACTATACCCCAATGAACTTGAATTGTTTTGAAAACAAAGCTTGCGACCCGAGCATATCACCTGAATATTGTTTATGTTAAAGCTTTATCACCATATATTTATAGCCTATTTATTTTTATGTTCGACTAACTGACTGACAGTATATTATATTTATTTTGCAGTTGTGACATTCTCGAGCGATGCAAAAACTAATGATAGTTGTATGAATCAAGGTACAAAAACCGTTACTACTTGGTGCCATGCGGTGTATGTCTTCACACAGTGCGCGCGCGCCCTTACGTGTTAAACTGACTTATGATAAGCTGTACCATGTTGTTTGTATTTTATTTAGTCAAACTGAGTTAATTTGACACCGGCGCGCGTGTATAATATGCATGCCACTTGTTTGGAAGTGTAATATAACACGTTTTGATCGCTTTCATACATATTACATACACTGAATGAATTACTTCACTAAAACAAACAATTACAATTGATTTTATTTGATTTTTTCGGTTACCCAATAATGAGAGTGGTTTATTGTGAATGTTCTCGACATCATTCAATATCACATCGAGTATCGACGCGCTATCAAAGTGATTGGTAACTAATCAATAGCGACATGTCTTGTGATAGAGCTCCGCGTTAACACCTCGTTTACCTACGTCGAGGGTATCGCAGACGTTCATATTACTTAATGGTTATCGTTGCGTTCATGAATATTAAAACATTAATGTTCGCCGCGCTTTGGCAATGAAATGGTTTGCGAAACTTTTTGCTACAAATAATAATTACACACACGTACAAGAGTACCTACATTGAATATTATTAATTCGTAGTAGCTCTGTGTTATCCATAAATTGTGATTCTATTGCTATTTTCTGTACTGGTTTATCTCTGTATCATACATAGATATGTATCTGTACACACATACATCAATACTTACTTATCTCCGTGTCCGTCCGAGCTGTGAGGTGTACTTGATGTCATACCTCTTAGTTATACATTTGTAGATGTTGATCGGTTAAATATAACATGAAATGGCACTAAATATCTATTATATAATATAACAATTCTTCTCTTTTTGTCGTCTGAAGATGGCCTGTCTATTGTAGTATTAGATATGGGTTTCCTATTTAGGAATTCGCATTTTTAAAGGGTTCTTTATGGTAACCTATATATACATAGAACGGCCATGGCGGGTAGACAGAAGTAAAGTATAGTTTTGACCTGGTGTAAATGTCAAGGTCAGGGGTAACTTGTCCTCATTGACTGGCTACGTAAAAGACGTGTAATCTTTCACTCGGCCTCGAAACCTAACCTATGACCTCAGTAATACATATTAGCTGTCCGAAGCCATGCCCGCTGCTAAATCAAACTACCTACTACTATGAAAACAATGCTCCTTCAGGTTGCCCAAAGAGATGAACGCAGTGTATGTATTTATAAGAATGAGCGTTGTGTTGGCAGGCGAGTTCTCGTCACCATCGCGACCGGACTCGCGCGAGGCGACGGTCACCGACGACGATCTCAACGAGTCGCGTCGCCGCGGTGACACACACCGGCGCGCGCGACGCACCGCTGAGCCTTTCTATGATGGTTAGTAAACTCACTAGAAGGCAATCACATATGTACTAGAGGTCATGATGACCGCATAAAAACATACTGTGTGTCCCCATGCCGTTTGTCTTAAAATAATACAAATTGATGGTTTGATGACTCGACAAGTTGAACCGCGATACTATCCGTTAAAGTGCAAGAAAAGTTTACACCGAAGGAAGTTCATGTTCGCATGCGAGGTTTCCAAAGCGCACCAACACCACATTATGTGCCATCATCCGCTTGTATGACGGTGAAACATTGCGGAACTGTTTGTTTGTTGACATTCTCTTTCTGAGCGACATGCGCTAATGGCTCGAACACAATGGGTAACCAGCAAGATCTAACGTCATACATACTGCGTCACAATGAGATATTGTCATGTGTTAGGAATTCAGATGGAAAATGATTAATTATCAATTTAATTTGTAATAGTGTCTAGCACAGTAGTAGACTCAGTGGCGCTTACTGGAGGAGGCCTATGTCCAGCAGTGGACAAATGAGAGCTAATGATGATGATGATGAAGAAAGTAATTTCAGTAACTCTTTAATATGAAACTTTACATTTGAGATCTTTAAATTGTTAGTTAAAAACCTGTAATGTATGCAGTAGGTGGAAACATTCAGTTATTATGCAAATATATATAACAGCTCAGTGTGTGTGTGTGTGTGTGAGCGGAACTAATCGAAACAGTCCGCGTGCTTCAATAATAATTCGTGTTTAACGAAGACATTACTAATGTAGAATTGAAAATTAGTTTCACTTGATATCATATAAATAAATTTCGTTGTATTTACTTGTATTATATACGAGTAGTTATTACGCTAGTGTAACTTGCACTATGGATGTTTTTCCTGAGTTTATGTCTACTTACGCACGTCTTTTTAATTTTCGGTTCTTAACATTATGCTGCCCCTGGGTCACTCAGCATATCCTTAAGGGATTGCATCCACCACCCGTTGTATAATATTCAACCTTTCTCGTATGAACTCGTCCCGTCTCGCAGCCGTGTGCCGCGTGGCAAGGTTTCACAGTTATGTACATGAACATAGTGGTATTAGTTCCAGAGTATGTGGGCGGCGGCTACCCGGACCCGTACCTGGTGCAGCGGCAGCAGTACCAGTACTACGAGCAGCTGCGGCACAGCAACCCGGCCGCCTACATGCAGGTGTACAAGCAGCTGATGGCCGGCCACGCGCCGCCCGTGCCGCTGGACTACCGCGCGCCCGCTGTCGCGCCCGTGTACGATGGTGAGTGACTGACACTAAATACTTTTTTCAATTCCAACCTTTGGCTTTTAAAATATCCAGAATCCTAAGTACTTGGTTTCAAAATGTGGGTTTGTCCGGATCCAGAGGCTGGGTACAAACGCCAATAATCCAAAATCTTCTTGTCTAATATTGTGTCATCTGCGGGCCTATTGTGACCCTTCAGACTGATTCACAGGAGCCGGTCCTTCTCATTATAGAACAACGTCCATTTATCGGAAGACCTGTGAGGCAGAACCTCTTTGTTTAGTAAATATTCTTCAGTTGAATATTTTTTAATTTTATGTTCATGTACAGATTTCGGCAGTCTGCCGTACGACGGGCGGCGCGAGGAGCGCGGCAGTGTGCACTCTGGTCGCTCTAGCACCACCGGGCTCAAAGGAAATGATACGTAAGTGCTACTATGATAAGACTCATTTCACATTGATACTACATATATAGGAGCACATTGGACTTTAAGGGCTCATTTATGGAGATACGGCGCGATGCGCGTTCCGTTCTGTTTCGCGTCGTGCGGTCTATTTGGACGTACGGCTATGTACGAGAGCGTGTGGAAAGGTGCGCGGAGTGGCATTGCGCACGCGCCGCGTCACATACGCAACAAGCGTCGCGCGGCTCTTCATAAACAAGCCCTAACATATATACAATGTCTTGTGTGTAAGCGGAGTCACGCGCTGAGACCAATTATAATCTTTGTTTAGAGCAATTTTAGTGAAACAGCGCTTTGAGTTAATATATTGGCGATATTAGCTTGTTCCTCGCTTACACACAGTTGATACCACATACAAAATAGGGGCATTTTTGCTTACGCTGTAAATAAATAGCACGGGTCGATAGCTTCAGAAACACATGGGGCCGTTACAGCTGACTTTGTACCATAAAGTATCTACTGTAAGTGTACGATGGGTTGACATCAATATTAACACACATTCCATTGCATTATTAATATGAATAAGGTTTTTGAACATGCTTCTTTGAATTTGAACATCAAGATTTTTTGATAATTCTTATTTTTATTTAAAAAACTTGATGATTAAATGATTCACGAATGCCGAGAAGGATAATGGAAGTAATCCCTATGTATATATAAACAATACATAATGCATACGTCACGATTTCCATTTCCCTTCTGTTTGTATAAATTAATATCCATCTGAATAACATCTCTCAGTCATCACTAATACAACATTTCATACATTGCGTAGTGTACGCGCGTCGAATCATATTTTAATTAATTTCTGCAGTCCGCATTACGACCATCGATCGAAGTTGATAAGAGTGTTTCTGAATGTTAATGGACAATTACTGTACCGACCAGTTGTGCGTACAGAGCGGCCTTGTATTGCGTGACCGTGCATTAGTTTAATTGGAAAATGATCCTGTCGTCTTATTGGCTACACCTACGTTTATCTTCACTCCCGATACTCTCTAACGATGTATGAACTCTTAATTCCATGTTTAGTTTCTCACATTTATGGGCTATTAATGATTCGTTCAGGGAGCTATCGACAAAGCTTCTTCGGTATCGGTAGTAGTCTTGAAGTTGTTATGAAGGGTTACAATACATCGTAAAGTCAGGACGCGGGCGTTCTGCCGCTACGCAATGTCGGTAACTAGTGAGAGATGTTGTTCGCGTGCGGTGTGACGTGACCTCGTGACGCGTGCGCTCGTAGGTACTACGGGTACCGGCTCGACGCCGCCGGCTCGCTGCGCGACGCGCCCTCGCTGCGCACCGACCTCTCCGACAGGTACACACTGTGCCCACTGTGCACGCTGTACACACTGTGCACTACCCACATCTGTCTGTACACGGGGGACTCTCGAGTGCCGCGTCTTGGATACATTGCGTCATTTAAATAAGGCTGCCGGCGAATGTGTGTGACTTTGCACTGAGTAATTTTACGTTGTTGCGTTATATTTTACGCTAGGAGTAGTTGCTTACGTTTTGTTTTAAGTGACGTTGAATAAAGTAACGCTCACAATGTAACACGATCATAAGTAAAGACTTATAGCGCCGACAAATTCGCAAAAAGAAATTCGGATGCACATTTTTGCACTTACGATGATATCCGGGACAACTCGAAGAAATATTTTCGCGTGTCAATACTATTATAGCTTATAAAATTCAATGCAATAATATACTCTCAAATATAACCCAACGGATATCCATTAGAATCATATCTGGCTCGCAGCCGAACATCGACGCGCCCTCGAGATTCCTACCACATTTATATTACTCAACTAATTTAGTTATCATCTTCTAATACTAAAAGCATCTGCACCATTCATCCATTCAGTAGCATTGTGAGTTGTTGTTAAATAGTTTGAATGATCAAACTCATTAGTGTCTCGTTACATCAGCTTTTGCATATTCAGTTCAGTATTTTGATATTCTTTTGCACCAACCCACAGCTTTGCGCAGTCGCCGCTTCACTATTATATACTTGTTATGGCTACCTTTAGAATTTGGCCAAGATTCATGATATTCATGATACTTGGCATGCATTCCAACACGAATCTTTGGCAAAACGGGAAGCTCTATAATGTAGAATTTGTGCAATATGATGTTGTTGATATATTTTTGACCATGTGACCTTATAATCAGGGACCTTAACACCGACATGTCGCTTAACTTGCACCTGGAGGAGTCCACGGTGCGCTCCGAGAGGATGACGCCCTTCAGATACTCCACTGCGCACATCAAGGTTCGTGCTGGTATATTTTACAGTTTTAAGATCGGGATACAAGGTTGAAGTGGTCCTGTGTGTCCGAGTAATAACTTCGGCCACAGGACCACTTCAGCCCATTATTGTTCACCACTGAGCATGGTCAGGATTGGCTACGTTTGTCCGATGGATTGGTAGTTGCAATAGGACGTTATTATTAGTATCGAACCGAAACGAAACCGAAAAATCAAGCCGAAACCGAAACCCAGTTCTCAGTCTCGGTCTCAGTTTCGGCCAAAACCGAAACTTATTTAGACAAAATAAAAATTCTAGTGTATTTTTTACACAGTTAACGAAATCATGTTAAATGAAAAATAAAAAACAGTAGCTGAAGTCTGTAATAAAAATAATTATTTGTTTAACAATTTAGCATGAACAAAAAATAATAAACATGTTAAAAACATACTCTTATAAGTAAACTTAATCAAAAGTAATCACTTAGATTTAAAGTACTGACTCCTTTAATTGAGTATTTTAATTGTGTTCACAGTATTTTTAAGATTAATTTTATTTATTGAGAAATTGTATTTGGTTAATGTTGGTTTTCTCCATGTAATGTTTATTTTTTAGGTTCACGACTTCCCACTGACTATGATTTATTATAAATTTTGCAAAGAGCTTTACATGGATCAATAGTGTTTTTTTATCTTTCGAAATCTACCAAATCGCTTTATTTTTTCTTTTTGAAACATTTTTACCTAAAAAAATAGTATAAAATAATATCACTGTAATAAGGTGGCATACTCTGGCATATTCTTATAAAAAAAAAAAAACATTAAGACTGTTTTTAACGGAAACTTAAGTTTTATCAAACATAAATTATTATTATAGATCAAAATAATAGTCATAGAATATGTTAAAAGTAAAAAAAATATGAATACTTTCCGAATTATTTATGCGCGAGAAAATACAGATAAATTCACTCAACACAATCACACCGACTGGCGAACTCAGCTCACCCAAAAATATCTGAACTACGCGCAACAATGAAGGAACACTAAGTTTCGCCAGATTTTAGCCGAAACCGAAACTGTGGCTCTACCGAAATTTTTGGCCGAAATTGCCCTAAACTGATACCAAAAACGAGTCATCGGTCGGACACTAGTCCGACCCATGACTCGTTTTTGGTATATAAATAGATAAATAAACATTAACTAAGAAAGTTTTGATTTTTACTAATCTTACTTCAGCCACAATCTGCTGTTTAACGTTTTTTAGCGATTGGTAATTTTACAATTGCTACCCATGCTGCCATTTATGAGATAATTTTAAGACAAACTACAGTTTGTTTGAGTTGAGACCCCATGGTTTAGTACAACTAAGAACGGTTTTGCAAATCTCTTCTAGGTCGTACCCTAGAGATATTGATTATGCATTCGGAAAACGTGTTGAAGTAATGTTTTTGGATGGTTGTCGGGCGCAGGGCAGCGTATCGACGCGCGACGTGGTGGTGGTGCGGCCTTCGTACCCGGTGGACGGCGTGCCAGCCACCGTGCACATCGTGTCGCTGGCGGCGGCGCTGGCGCACCACCCGCACACCGCCGAGCTCGCCGCCTTCCCCGGACCGCTTGTTAAAGGTAACAGGTAGCACTATGTACATAGTGGTGCGGCCTTCGTACCCGGTGGACGGCGTGCCAGCCACCGTGCACATCGTGTCGCTGGCGGCGGCGCTGGCGCACCACCCGCACACCGCCGAGCTCGCCGCCTTCCCCGGACCGCTTGTTAAAGGTAACAGGTAGCACTATGTACATAGTGGTGCGGCCTTCGTACCCGGTGGACGGCGTGCCAGCCACCGTGCACATCGTGTCGCTGGCGGCGGCGCTGGCGCACCACCCGCACACCGCCGAGCTCGCCGCCTTCCCCGGACCGCTTGTTAAAGGTAACAGGTAGCACTATGTACATAGTGGTGCGGCCTTCGTACCCGGTGGACGGCGTGCCAGCCACCGTGCACATCGTGTCGCTGGCGGCGGCGCTGGCGCACCACCCGCACACCGCACAGTGTGACGAAAATGGTATTTTTCTGGACATTGTCCGATATCTCCGAAAGTAGTAGAGATATTAATACGGTTTTTTTTTCGCAGCTTGTTAATGAGTTAAGCTATATAATTGTACCATATTTAATTATATTATCGTGACTTGTATTATAGATAAAAAAAAGTTTGTTGGTAATTTTGATATTAATTAAGTAAACAGATTCATTTATTAATTTTAATTTCAAGAAAATACATTAAATCCTACATTATTTCATTTAATTAGTAAATTGTATGTTAAATTATTATTTTAAACATGTAATTTATAGATATGATCAACCATTTTAGTACTAATACTATTCATAAAATATATTTATTTAATTTTCTTTATACATAATAAAACAGTACTATTTACGATAAGTAGATCAGTAAATTATGAAAATTCACTGCTTTCTACGTCTTCTGAATCAGCATCACCCAAAATTAATATATCCACTGCTTCTGGAAGCAGCTCTTTTCCGTTGATTCTCAATTCTTAGACTGGAAATATCAGGATCGGAACGTATTAATAAATTATGAGTAATATCTTCATTGTTTTTGATTCTAGAGCATTTTCTAGTGTGGCATTCTCTGACATTCCTAAATTCTTTATTCCTGGCTTCTTGAGATTCTTCGGAAAGTTTTCCGATTGGTATTATTGCATGATGTTTAATAATTTCTGTTGCATGAATTAATAATTTGTGCACAGTTACAGGCATGTAATACCATGCATAATTTTGTACGTACAATTCTGCTGTTGTTCTATTAAATTCACCTAATTTGTCAATATTTATTTCCATACCCGAAGATAAAGCATGTAAAAATATAAAATCTTTTAATCAAATTTTCATCTACCCCTGTGATTGTAGCAGATAATGACAAATTAAAAAAAAATCGTCTTATTGTATTACCGTCATTGGTGTTTCCTGCTCCTTGTTTGACGATATCCACCAGAAGGCCCATTTTATTTTTGAACTAGTCTTGAATTACTTTTATTCTTTCTTCGACTAAATGTTTTTCATCCGTGTTACGAGTAGACCACTTTTGTATTGGTACTTTATAACCTATATGTAATAAACACTCGAAACATTTAATACAACAATGTAGTAAAGACAAATGCACAAATGCTGTACGGCTCTATTGATGACTCGAGTCAGATCATTCATCTGTTTTGGGGTTGCTCCACATATGTAACAGTTAGAAGTGGATCTATTATCTGATAAAGCGTTACAGACTTTCCCGTTGATCATAGTAAAAAAGAGCTCGTGTTTCACATTTTTGCCATCGATATTGGAAAGTGACAAAGATACCGCTTGATTTTTAATTTCAGTGATTTCATTGCAAAGATTTTGTTCAGTTTCTTTTGTGAAGTTAAACATTATTGGTCTACAATACCAAGTTGAAGAAGGTTTCAGATTCTCTCAAACAAATTATTATTATTATCGACTATTCTGTTTATTTGACCTATATTCATCATAATGATCTGCTGTTACCTATATTGATTATTTATTATTTGTCCTATCATTCACTAAATTATAATGAAAACTACAAATATATATTATATATATATAATATATACTTGTTTTTATCGAAATATATATATATTTCGAGTTCTGTGATTGAAAGTCATCATTATTCGTTTGACGCGTAAACGACTTCCTTCAGGAAAAAAATCATAACTCTCACATCCGACAATATCCGACAATGTGACATACCTTGTTTAAAAGACGAATAATTACTTTATTTATTGTACTATGTCTCATATTGATCCAAGTTAAACTTTTTACTTTATGAATGATCAAATTGTTAATTTGCCTTTAATTGGACTATTGTGTATTAAAACAGTTCTAAAGAAAACTGTGATGAGTTACAACTATGAAACTTTTATTTTTTGAGGATTTAATAAATGCACATTTGTATAAAATAAACACAGTATTAATAAATTATTAGCGTTTATTACAGTAAGCATTCAAAACTTGTGCAAATTTTTAAGTGTGAAATACGTACGCGTTAGGATATCACTTTGAAGCCTTAAAAAAACATGTTAGAATATACATAGAAAATAAATAATAATAGCACAATATACCCCAAGGCCTGAATTATTAATAGATATAATTAAAGATTATTAAAGCTAAAATTATGTATTTTGGTCAATGTCAAAATTTTTCTTCTGGCCGTCACACTGTGCACCGCCGAGCTCGCCGCCTTCCCCGGACCGCTTGTTAAAGGTAACAGGTAGCACTATGTACATAGTGGTGCGGCCTTCGTACCCGGTGGACGGCGTGCCAGCCACCGTGCACATCGTGTCGCTGGCGGCGGCGCTGGCGCACCACCCGCACACCGCCGAGCTCGCCGCCTTCCCCGGACCGCTTGTTAAAGGTAACAGGTAGCACTATGTACATAGTGGTGCGGCCTTCGTACCCGGTGGACGGCGTGCCAGCCACCGTGCACATCGTGTCGCTGGCGGCGGCGCTGGCGCACCACCCGCACACCGCCGAGCTCGCCGCCTTCCCCGGACCGCTTGTTAAAGGTAACAGGTAGCACTATGTACATAGTGGTGCGGCCTTCGTACCCGGTGGACGGCGTGCCAGCCACCGTGCACATCGTGTCGCTGGCGGCGGCGCTGGCGCACCACCCGCACACCGCCGAGCTCGCCGCCTTCCCCGGACCGCTTGTTAAAGGTAACAGGTAGCACTATGTACATGGTGGGGACATTTGTCAGATCAGATCTGAAAACACTAACGAAATTATTGATAACAGGTGTGACTCACAAGAAGAGCGTGATCGACTACTGCGGCGTGCGCATACGCAGCGCGGAACGGGAGGGCGCGCGTGACGCCACTGGATACGTGCTGCTGTGGGACTTGCTTGCGCTCATGCTGCGACAGAACGGGGTAACTTTATGGGACTTATAATCATTGTCATATTACTGTAGCATTTTGATTACGCGATTAGCGCACTGGTTGAGCGTTCAACTGCTGCACTACGTGCGAGTTACGTTAGTGAATATTTGTGTTTGTAAATGCACCCACCATACAGGACTCAAAGAGAGGGGTAACGGTTTAAAAAAAAAACCTATTAATTTATTGTGTGTGCGCTGATTGGGTTCAAGATGATGCGATTTATTTACGATTGTTTTAATTGCAGGTGGTAGTTGGCTCGGATATAGCGGAACTACTAATGAAGAATACTCGTGAATACGAATATAAAACGGTGACGGCTAAGACGCATAATGGTGAGTCACGTTATTCATGTTAAGCTTTATGAGTTAACGGTTAAGTTACATTATTTAATACTACTGCTGTTTCATTAGTTCAACATTACGGTCATCACAAATAAATCAGTAATACAAAAAATAAAGTTCTAGTAGAAGTGGATTGACTTTTCAATATTCATCTTCCTTTTTTGTAGTTTCTATATTACATTGATGAATGTTAAGTATGTGTGTGTTGGTGCAGAGAGCCGGCGCGGCTCGTCGCAGTCGGGCGAGGGGCGGGAGGGGCGGGAGGGGCGCGAGGGGCGGGAGGACGAGGCGCGCAGCTCCTCCCCCGACCAGCCTTCACTGTCCATGTCGGAAAATCTCAGTGAGTATAGCATTCATAGTGTGATCTCTGTTCATCATCATTTAATGTGCTTTGTGTAATGTGAATGAAAACTGTTTAGACCAAGAGTCGTTGAGTTCCCCGGGACAGTCGGCGCTGGACGAGCGCGCCGCGCTGGACACACTCCGCGAGCTGCTCATATACGGCAACAGGCAGGAGGCACTCGGTACGTATTGTGTACTTACATTTATACATGTGTCTTTAGAAAATCAACTTTATTATGTGTTTCCTTTAGCAATTATGGAACAGTGTATATAAGAAAAATAAACGCCCTTTCTTCTAGGTGGTTTATTGACACTACTAATTAACTTCAAAAATCATTTGCTTATAAAGTATTGGACATTCCGCCTACCAAAAACAACAGTTTTTAGAACAAATTTTGAAAATCTGATTTGATATCAGTGATGTAGTTACAACTACATAATAATAAATAACTCTAAATGCGTAAAATAAATAAAAATAAAACCATCATAAGTCTTGAGCAACTAAATCTCTTGCTCTAATGCCTCTTGTCGCGATATCGGCTGGGTTATCGGCTGAATGAACGTGTCTCCACCGATCGTTGTCCAGTATTCGAGTAATATCCGCTACTCTGTTCGGAACAGACGTACGCCAACGACTAGGTTGAAATTGCAGCCATGACATAACAACCATTGAATCACTCCAGGCATAGATCATTTATTAGTTCTGCCGCCGCGCATAATTCGAGTGTAGGAACTGATATCTGCTTCAATGGTGCGACCCTGGATCGGGATGCAATCATTGTAATATGTACTTTGTTATCTTCAATAACCTTAAGGTAAGTAACAGCAGCGTATATTTGAGTGGATGCATCGGCAAAAACATATAGTTCTACTGCCGTATAATTTTTAATTGTTGCTGTCAACCACCGTGGTAAGTTTATGTTTTGCAAATGTCCAAGTCATAGTCTGTTATTTTTTTCAACCAGGTCCTTTCAACCACTTTTAAAAAGTCAAGACTCTAGGCTCACGTTTCCAAAGCGGGGGTAGATCTTATGGAGAAGAGACCGGCAAGAAATTCTGTTGATACTATTTTCAAAAATAAAAAGTTAAAAATCCGTTTGTAAACAGATACACATACATATCTCGTTAAGAAAATACTTCTTCATAATGTTACACATATCCCAATATTCTTCAATATATTTTAATTTCGCTTTTACGTAACCTTCTATCAATCGTTGTTTTGGGCACTTTAATGTTAACTTACGCTTTCCGTATGATAAACATTTCTACTGTTTCAAAGTTGGTACCGACATATTCAATGGTTAAATAGTTCGAAACTATACACAGACACAGTCAGTTCAATGTCTTAATTCACTTTTTTTTTGCCAAGTCTTATAAATTTTTAATAAATCTTCATACCGTAAAATGGGGCTATTTGGGAAACACGGGGCAATTTGGGACTAACATTTGTTTTTAGAAATTTTGTCATATTTTCTAAACTAAATCAATATTTCCTTTGTCATTGAAAGCATCCTACACTACGGCTGTTTAGAAGCAGTTACTACTTCATGAGAAGCACACATAATGATCCCTTTACTAAATCTCAATTAGCCCCGCGCTTCCGAAATAGCCCCATTTTACGGTACTAATTACTTACAAACACGTTGAATCCTTATCTAAAGAATGCGGCTTCCATTGTATTCGCGCGGCCGATTCTGCTAAACCGTTCCATTCATTAATCCAGATTTCCGGTTAAATTGGACCATATGTATATTATGTTAAGGTTCACTTTCGTTTGGCAATTATGGAACAATGTGTATTAGAAAAAGATGTCCTTTCTTCAAAGTGGTTTATTGAAATTACTAATTAACTTTAAACATCGTTTGCTTATAAAGTATTGGACAGTATGCTTAAAAAAGCGCTATGCAATACTCTACTTTTACGTCCAGTTTATGATTAGTGCTTACCGCTTTGTCGGTGTATTGAGGCCCATATTGACCCACAATCTATACAGTTGTACAACTAATGCACTTCTGCAGCGTTCACAAGGCCGGCTTAATATAACGTGCGACAATCGGTTGTAAATGACTGTAATGTTAATGTAAAACACGGGCGGCGGCATCACAGAACAGATAAAAGAGGTTAGAAGGGCCATCGAGCCACTTTTGTATCAGAACCACTGTCGCCAGTTGCACACACCTAAATAACATGTCATATTTACACACAACGCTTAACAGCTATTCGTCAAATTCCACAATTTCAACACACTTACATTATACGTTATATTTACACTACATAAAATACTTATCAGCTATTCGTCGAAATGCACGATAATCACTACTTTTAAAAACTAACCTTAATGTAAATCTAATAAGGATATTTTTCCCTCGTGATAATTTTTGAAACCGTCAAAATTTTGACGTTTATTATCTGTGTTGTCATGTAAGTGTTATTTTTACAATTTCCTTAAATAATAGAATTTGCACAATATATAATAAGTAATATTTATGCAAAAGCAATACTTAGTATTTGTGTGCAAAATACTGTCATAAAGAGTTATTAATAAAATAATAGTTGATTCAATAAAAAATACTGAATAATTAAGAAAATGTCGATTGTGCAATTTTTTAAATACGTTTTTAACTGGTATCACAGTTACCCAGTTAGAGACGTGCCCATATTTATCGATGAATATATTTTAGAAACTTGTTTAGAATTCAAGTGCGTATCTATAAAAAAATACGCTGTATATCGAACGCACAAGCTATTTATTTTTCATAAACGTTAGGCATTCTAAAAGCCGATTATTTAAATAGATAAAATTACTTATTGACATTTCTTAACTACTATTATTTGTATCGACTTTAATCGTTCTCACAAGATTTGGGTGTAATACGTAAATAAATAACACAGGTAGAAAAACAGTTACCTATATAATCTTATTATTGTCCCTTAATTAAAATTTATTTATTAAATAACACACGTTTGGTATATTTTATACTTGTGTAGCGACTACTACTCGCAACATGGCAAAAAGTAAAAGCGCCATCTATCGGAGTGAAGATACAACAACAAACCCTGAATCGCACTATGAAAGTTTACAACGATTCTAACATATATACGAATATTCGACATCAACTGTTGGGCTTCGGCCCGCCAGGCTAACCACCTTGCCTGGTCGGAGGATCCTCCCTTTTCAATGGAGGAACACCATACCTCGTTCCTCCATACTTGCTTTATTTAAAAATTAAATGCAATTAAAATGTTCCGAGCAAATGGTATTTGTTTTTGTAGGTATCCAATTTTCTCTACTCGTTACATTCATCCAATGCTCTCGGTTATTGGGATCCTTTGGAAACCTAAAATAAATAATTTAAATTAGTACTACATTACATTAGTTCATCCTTGACATTAGCTATTTCTCAACATACAAAAACTTAATTGAGGTCAGTTTGTCATTCATAAAAATCCGATGACTTATCGAAAAAATTATCTGAGACGTGCACAACACTATTTCCTATCTCGATGTGAACATTGCGAACGAACGCGGCCGGACCATGCGAGTTGACAGATCGCATCTCTGGAATGCAATACAATGCGCGCGAACTATGTGTTCGTGTGGATATTTGCGTATGTACTTACCTTAATTACCGGCAATGTATATTTTTTTACAATATTTTGCAATATTATTGTCATTATTTCTAACTTCATAATTATAAACATATTTTTGTAAAAAAAACTGATTAAATGATACTTTATGGCTTACCGGTGAAAAGTAATTCCTCGTTGCCTTATACTTGATGTCTGACTTTTATAATAATTGCACAAGACGGCATTTTAAAACATGTTTCGGCAATTTTAGCGCAGCTCTTTACACAGACGCACTCCGAAAGCGACTAAAAGCATGAACGCGTGATTTCGGTTGAATTATGATTGTCTAATCATAATTGCGGCGCGCCTGCCACGCCCACATTTCCATTCTAACCTCTTGTATCTGTTCTGTGGGCGGCATCGACCGACATCAAAGGGGTCTACTGTGAAATGTGTGTGTGTGAATTGCAAAACTGTGTTAGCAGTTCCCTTTGTGCAGAGACTAGCACTATACTGTTGGTGATAATATTGTATTGTGTTCGTCAGAATGGGCGATGAACAACAAGTTGTGGGGCCACGCGCTGCAGCTGGCGGCGCACGGCGAGCGGCGCACGCGCGCAGCAGTAGCGGCGCGCTTCGTGGCCGCCCTGCCGCGCGCGGACCCGCTGCACACGCTGTACGCCGCGCTGGCGGCCGCGCCGCCGCCTGCCGCCACGGTAACTACACCACATGCTGTCACACTCCGTACGTACCCGCCGCACCCGTGTGTGACGTGCTCTGGCGGCGCGCTTCGTGGCCGCCCTGCCGCGCGCGGACCCGCTGCACACGCTGTACGCCGCGCTGGCGGCCGCGCCGCCGCCTGCCGCCACGGTAACTACACCACATGCTGTCACACTCCGTACGTACCCGCCGCACCCGTGTGTGACGTGCTCTGGCGGCGCGCTTCGTGGCCGCCCTGCCGCGCGCGTACCCGCTGCACACGCTGTACGCCGCGCTGGCGGCCGCGCCGCCGCCTGCCGCCACGGTAACTACACCACATGCTGTCACACTCCGTACGTACCCGCCGCACCCGTGTGTGACGTGCTCTGGCGGCGCGCTTCGTGGCCGCCCTGCCGCGCGCGGACCCGCTGCACACGCTGTACGCCGCGCTGGCGGCCGCGCCGCCGCCTGCCGCCACGGTAACTACACCACATGCTGTCACACTCCGTACGTACCCGCCGCACCCGTGTGTGACGTGCTCTGGCGGCGCGCTTCGTGGCCGCCCTGCCGCGCGCGGACCCGCTGCACACGCTGTACGCCGCGCTGGCGGCCGCGCCGCCGCCTGCCGCCACGGTAACTACACCACATGCTGTCACACTCCGTACGTACCCGCCGCACCCGTGTGTGACGTGCTCTGGCGGCGCGCTTCGTGGCCGCCCTGCCGCGCGCGGACCCGCTGCACACGCTGTACGCCGCGCTGGCGGCCGCGCCGCCGCCTGCCGCCACGGTAACTACACCACATGCTGTCACACTCCGTACGTACCCGCCGCACCCGTGTGTGACGTGCTCTGGCGGCGCACGGCGAGCGGTAACTACTGGTGTTCCACGTCCGTACCGACATAACCAGCATGTGATGTATCTGTCTGCGCAGTGCGTGTCGGACGAGCGCTGGGGTGACTGGCGGCCGCACGCCGCCGTGCTGCTGGCCAACCCCTCCGCGCGACCAGACCACGACCGACGCACGCTCACGCAGATGGGTATGTCTCACACTCACGCTCACTCACGCACACCGCACACCCTACACACTTTAATCAATCATTTCTTATGTATACGGGTCTATATTCCAGCCTGATCTACCTAATAGATCAGCAGATCATCACACATTTAACAGTTACTTTAAAACTGTATGAAATAATAACCGACCAGTAAAGTGACGCAAAGTAGACAATATAAATCTTTTGACGGCACCACAGCGCCGGCTGCCTGTTTATTTTATTTATAAATTAAAGTTCAAACCTCGTCACTTGTCACTCTTATGTCATCTTTCATTATGTTACGTAAAAATACTAATAAAGTTATTAGTAAAAAACATTTTTAAAAACAAGCTTTTATTTAAATGCTCTCTAAAAATAAACTCGAAACAAGCTTTTATATCATATAAATTGTCTAATGTAATAAATTGATGGATTTGATTTAATTTAAGTTTATTTTCTTCTTTTTAGAGAATTTAAATAAAAGCTTGTTTTTAAAAAAGTTTTTAACTGTTAATTATTTTTTAGTTATCGCTGTTTTATTCGTATTCCTCTTAGCAAACCCTTTCATTTGATACCCATATCATGGAAGTGTTCAAAAAATAACTAGTCCGCCATCTTGGGCCGTCCACCATATTGGATTTAGAATGACATTCGTTAGCTAATCATACATTGTTATGCAAACTAAACATGTATGCAAAATATAATCTCAATCGGTTGAGGATAACTGCTTCTAAATTCAGTTGCAAGATTTGTGACCCGAACATACATACAAACATTGCAAGTTAAATAAAAACTTATAAAAAAATAAACAAGTTTTCCTTCACTATTTGTTTGGTTCAGTTTGTGTTCATCAGTATTCTGAAATAATCGTGCGTCTTCACACCGTACTGTATGAAGCGTCAAATATTTTGGAGTACCTAACGTGTCAGATCAGGGATGTTACGGAGATGGATTTATCGGAGGCGGAGTCGCAGGTCTTCGTATTGACCTCCGCGGAGCCGGAGGTTGCAAAATCAAATATATTGTTATAAAAAAAATATTTTTAATTATGAAATAAAACTAAAATTGCACTGTCAATTAATAATCGACGAATTTGACGACACGGTTGGAGCAGTGGCTCGATTCCCGCACGGAACAAATATTTGTATGATCTACAGATAATTGTTTCGGGTCTGGGTGTTTGTGTATGTGAATATATGTGTTTGTAAACGCACCCACGATATAAGAATTATTCCTAGTGTGGGGTATTTTTTTTTAATCACTAGTCACACTCGTTTGTCGTTTTAAAATTTAGTTTGTAGATTAATAATCAAATTATAGAATCGGTAAATTGTATTTTAAAAATAATAATTTAGCTGCTCTGTCGCTATCCATCCTGTGTACTCCGTCATTTGTCAGTGTCACGTAGAAAGCGCGCGGTAGCGCTGAAGCGATAGCAAGTCGTAACTTGTAACTCTAATATATGCCTCCGTTTTGATAAATCGGAACCGGAGCCGGATTCGGAGGTGTAATTTTAATCGGAGGTTCCGACATATCGGATTCAGAGTCGAAGTAACATCTTTAGTTCAGATAGACCGGAACATCTCAGGGACTCTTTATGTTCGGCTCAGTAAACGTAGTCGGTAGTTATCGTATTGAGTACCACTACGTTGTTCTGGATAGTGGATACAAACATAACGAGTACCCGAGACGTTGCGGTGTATCAGGGCTCGTCGGTGTCCCAGTGCACTGACGTGCCGCACTATGCAGGCGACAGCCTGTCGTCGCGCGGGCTGCTGTACTCGGCGCAGGTGTGCTACCTGTCGGCGGGCGTGCAGTTCTCGCGCCACCCGCTGGCGCCGCTGGCGGGTGCGGCGGCGCCGAGCGGCAGTGCGCCGCCGCGGCTGGCGCTGCTGCTGGCGGACCCGCGCGCCGCCAGCCTGCAGCAGCTCACGCCCAACCGGGCGCTGTTCGCCACCGAGGTGTACGAGTACGCCATGTCGCTCAACCAGGACGACTTCGTTGTTAGCGAGCTGCAGGTGAGTCACGCGACCTCAAAATTGCACTAGTATACGAGCTGTATTACGAGCCGTACGATACTTAGTTACACTGTGTCATGTTGATCTGCAGCCGTACAAGTTGATGTTGGCGTGTCGCCTTCTGGACTGCGGACTGTACGAGCGCGCGCTCGCCTACATCGAGTCTGCGGCACGTGCAGTGACGCGCGCGCCCAGAGACTACTCGAACGCGCTGATCACTAACCTCGCCACCTTAGCCGACAGGTAACGTAAAACTTATGATGATATATTGCCTACTGTCCCGGGGATATTGCCCGTAATGAGCGTGTGTTTCCGGTGCAGGCTGAAGTACCACGACCCGGCTCTGCAGGAGGACCCGCCGCTGGTGGAGGAGCCCGACAGCGCCGAGCCCTCACCGCGCCACCACCAGCAGTGGCTCGACGACGTCAAGAACGTTGCCAACATGCTCAATGTACGTACTTTCTCACAATAACTGTAAACCTGGTTTAAAGTGATACTAATGTTTGCTGTTTTATTTATTATTTCTGTGTGAACTTAATATAACATGCCGTTTGTGATACTCGAAGAGCTGTTTACCTGTAGCACACGTACTTGTATACATAAATGGAAAACAAAAATAAGACCATTAGCGGTGAAGATATAACGCCGTCACTTAGCAGAACACTCGGCACGGTTCTATTAATATATTAGTTCATTTTATTCCTATTGAATAACAATACTTCGTTTAGTACCTATAGTGTAACAATTTTATCAAAAATATCATTATTTTATATGCGGTGCCAACTCTCTAATCAAGTTTTTAAAAAAAAAAAGAAAAAATTCAAAATTCTACTGAAGACTTAAAAATGTTTGAGCACTGCACATGTTAACTAGCGCTTAACGTTTGTAATAAACCTGACTAACACGTATGTGTGTGCGCATGTGTCGTGGTGCAGACGGACATCGCGTCACAGCAGACGACGCCGCAGCACAGCAACCACGTGCAACAACAACAGCAACAGTACGGCTGGGAGCAACAGGTCGGTAACAACAGTGTATTCATGATTCATCTTTTAATGATCTTAAATTGCATTTTAAATTTATAAATTTTATTGATCATGTATATGAGTACATCGAGTTCAATGCATAGCATAATTTCTAAACAGTAAACAATAAAATCGAGAAACAATCGATGTCTGACGATGTCTATTTCGTAAGCTCATAAGATACATGGTGCGTTAAATTATAACTATTAACAAGCGTCCATTTAAGAAAAAATGAGATGATATACTGGCACTTAAGAATAGACAAACTGTAGATGCTTGTTCCAAAGCGAGACTTTCTATGAAAAAAAAAACTCGATGGTTATTCTTTCTTTTAAATTCAGTTTTTGTTTTAACAATATTTAGAGACTTCGTACTTACTACTACAAGCCTTATTACAAAATAAATAGGAAATTAAATTATTAACCCAACCAGCCTCAACACACAGAATGAGTTTCCAACCTGTACAGCTAAGTGTATTTGTTGTCCAGGCGCAACAGTACCAGCCACCGGTACAGACGTACCCCGAGCCGCCGGCCGAGGAGACGCCCGACTACGCGGCGCAGTACTACACGCAGCAGCAACAGGCGCCGACACAACAACAGCCGCAGCAACCGTCGCAGCAACCCGCCGAGGAGCCGCCGCAGTACGGCTACGACGAGTGGCCGCGTAGCGACGACCAGCCGCACACCTACGCCGACCCCTACTGGCACGCAGACCAGGGGTACGCCTACGGAGAGGTAAGTGTCACCACTGTCTACTGGTGGCGGCTCAACTAACACATACACAAAAATATATGAACAGTCTTAGTTTAATAGTGTAAGTGTGTATGTTTGAACAATTTATAAGATTTGGTAATAGCAATTTAGTTAAAAATATCGTCAAATCATTTTACACGTTAATTTCTATGGATATTGTAGATTTCGCTACTGATATAGGTATTATGGTATATTGTGTTAGCTATTGTGTGGTGGTTAAACGATATATTTTAATATTTCAACTGTTCAGTTATTATATTTATATAAGCCGAGTATTAATTCAAAAAAATCGCTCTGAACCGACTGCGTTCGATGATCATGACATCTGCCCCATGAGCCGCTCGTTCCATTATGTTGTTGGTTCGGTCCCGTTGTTTGTGTGTCGGCAAGTGGTCGGTTTGACGTGAGCACGTCGAGCTGACGCATTTGTGGCGAGATTCTAACGAGTTGTGTGGCGCGGGTGTGCAGCCGGCACGCCGCCCGCGCCCCTCGCGCGCCCCGCCCGCCCTGCGCGCTCTGCCCACCGCGGTTGCCCCGCCCACCGAGCGCGCCCCGCCCACCGCGCGCGCCCAGCCAACCGCGCGCGCTCCGCCCACCGCGCGCGTTGCTCCGACCTCCACTCCGACGCACGCGCCGCCCGCTGACGACTTCGAGCTGGTAGAGTTCCATCACTCGCCTGCCCTGCGGCGCCGCGTGCACCCCAAGCCCTCCGCGAGTGCGACGCCCGCCTTTACTGCGCAGCGCGCGCACTCGCCCGCCCGCCTGGCGCCGCCGGTCGCGCGCGCCCGCACCGCGCCGCTATCTGACCTGGACGTGCAGCTTGCGCACGCGCCGCCCGCGCCTCCCGCGCCGCCCGCGCGCTCCCCCGCGCCCCGGGCGGCGCGCGCGGGCGGCCGCCTCATCTGCAACACGGTGGACTCGTGGGCGCGCAGCACGCTGCAGGTGCGCGACGGCACGTTCAAGCCGCTGGTGTTCGGCGGCACGTACCCCATCGACGAGCCGGCTGAGCCCGCGCAGCAGGCGGCGGGCGCGTCGCTGCGGCAGACCATCGAGCGCAGCCTGGACCGGTTCGAGGCGCTGCTGGCGCGGCGGGGCGGCAGCGCGGCGCGGCGCGGCACGCTGCAGCGGCTGGCGCGCACCTTCGACATCGACGAGCCCATGGGCGCGGGCGAGCCGCCGCCCGAGGCCATGCCGCGCGAGCGGGACGCCAAGTACTACTTGTCGGGACCCAAGACCTTCGACATCGACGAGCCCGTCACCTACATATAGTCGCGTCGCGTGCAGTGCCGCGGTAGTGCGCGGAACGCATTTATAATTTGTACCGCTTTTGTATTTATTCCCTAAAATTCATGCTGTGATATTTATTGATCTGATGTTAATTTATTTTATAATTTATTTATTGTAGTTACTACACTTAAACCAAATCTAAAATGTGTTAACCACTAAATCGTATTCGTTAATCCGTCTCACGTTATTATATTAAAAATGATATACCTATTATTTAATACACGCTTATAATGTATCGTATCTGAATGCTATAGTGATATTGTTGTAACCTAGAAGGCTATATCTCTTCGCTGATAGTGTAGAAAATTATTTATTGTCATTAAATGTTCAGTGAGAAAGTGACGTTTTTCTAACAAATCCGTTAATATTTGATGAATAACGTTATTCATCGGTGGCTCCGTACGACAGTGCCGACACTCGCTCGTACATTCCTCGCATTGTAAATCATCCGCTACATAGCCATCAGCATGCTTGCCGCGCGCACATGCGTGTGTGTTTGTGTTGCTATCGATAGCATATAGTTTCAATGAACATTAAAAATGTCGCCCTTGTATTACCAGGAGCTGTGTATCAGACGTTTCTAATGAAACATGAAACTATTTATATTTTTATAGCAAATTAAACCGCACAAATTCAATGGCACATGAAGAGTTTGTGAATGTTGTAGAAGTTTATTCTGGGATAAGCGGCATTCATTGAAACAACCCGGCCGCTGTTTGCACGATCCGTTTTATAAACTAACTGTATATATAACAAAAGTCCAACGTGTGGAAAATACTCGGCTTATATATTTATAACTAACGTGGTTTATACGAATAACACCTGGTTTCTCAAACGCTGATCCAATTTCTGATCAGTAAATCAGCCTTTAAATGTTATGTTAACTGATAGGATTGCTTGTTCAGTTTATTACTAAACACAACAGGTGTGAAGCTGTCCGCTTTTGAGCTGACGTGAAGTTAGATCAGCCTGTAGAAACCGACTACTGTTCTATATTAGACTGAACGCAGTTTTCGTGTTCCAATAATAATATATATTATTATATAAATAAAATATTATTCATGTGATTATTGCACGTACGTACCACAAGCCAAGATAATGTTCGTGATATAAATAACAGATACAGTATACTGATTTTAAAATAATGTGATTATGTTAATACGGTGTCCAGCCGTGAATGCCTCGCGGGGTCGGTCGTGTGACTCTTAAACTAGGTCTGAGTATATCATTACAGTCGAGTCAGTGACATTATAACTTATATTGACTTGAGGTGATGGGTAATAAAATATCGTAAGATTGTTTTAGTTTAAAAATCAGAATAATGTATTTTAGCTCCTCCCATTTGAAATTCCGATTGCTCTAAACAAATGTATTAACTTCTATTTGGGTGAAAATGTCGCACAAATGAACTATATCAAGCTTGGTACATTACGTCGGCTCCTCGGCGCGTGCCGGAGTGCCGGCGTGGCGTGTTGCGAACTGTGTGTGTAGCAGGGCGCGGGGGGCGCGGGGGGAGCGGGGGGCGCGGGCGACGCGGATGACGTCACGCCCACCATCACCATGCCGGGCGCGAACAAGTCGCGCGCGCCCTACTACCACGACTACGACGACAGAAACACCAACGACGTAAGTTTATCAACACTACATTTTATTGACATCCGAAGCGGCAGACTGTACACATATGTTTGAAGGCGATGTGGAGTGGAAGGTTTATTAGGTACACGTGGAGGTCTACAACAAACTTTCGAACATCAAAGTATTTTGATTACATAAAAACTAGTTAATTTTTCCTCGACCTAGCCGCTTAACCCAGGACGTCGGAAGTTAAATCGGTATGAAGATTATTAAATTAACAATTGGTTTCTCTAAGGTTGCTCAAATCTAACGAACCGTCATTGGTCAATGACGTGTCAACAATGTTTGCTTGTTGGTTTATGTCAACCGATCGCAACAGAGATATCGTGACGTTTGTGCAGCCTTTCAGAAATTTGAAATGCAGAACCATTCGCAACATTGCGATCACGCATGCAATAGAGTTATGATTAACACCGCGATAATATTATAATTTTTCTGTCTCATGTCCAACAGCAACAGAATGACCGCGACACTGACTCTCCGAAGACTGCTGGCACCAAGAAGCAAGAATCCAAGTCGAAGGAGGAGTCGCTGGGCGGCAACCAGGCTAAGGGCAAGGGCGGCGGCTGGCTGGGCGGCATCCTCACCAAGCTGTCGCTGCGCCCGCCCAACCAGATGATCCTGCCCGACGACAAGAACCCCACTGTGAGTCTCTCTGCTCCGCGCACCGATATGCCTACCTTATTGTAAACGCACAACTTGCAGTTGATGAGTGTGCGTGGCTTGTGTTTTCATTATCTAATGTCCGACTACAGTACGGCTCACGACCACCATGTATACATACCTAATGCCAACTTTCACCGATTCCAAAACTATTTGATATATTTGATAAAAAATTTAATACACTGATAAACTTGGATGTCATTGCAATTCGATGGGTATAGTGTTTTACAAAAGCAATGAGGAGACACCGATCCTTGAATGTGCTGACGTTGCACAATGCCGCACATGTGTCCACACCTCTACGTGGACCAGCCCTTTAGATAGTTTATGGTCGCCAACACTGCCTAGCTAGTAGTCCGCTGGGTAGCTTTGTATCCTTGTTCGTTTTGTTTGTGGTAGTGTGTTTTAGAGGATCGTTTATGATCTCAATGTATCCTTATATATGTGTATAGTTTGAAATATGTTAATATATTATTATTCGTTTGACACTATTGTACAGAAAGTTGCAATCAAATAAAACAATAATACTTGTTTTAGCATAAAAAAATAATATAAAAGATATGTGTTGTGCCAAAATTCATATATTTTTTTATACATAGTATGTTTATATATAATTTTTTGAAACTATTTTTTCTATTACCTATTCATTATACTTTTGATATTTTCTGTCCTACTATTCCTATATTTACTAATTTTTATTATATTTATGTATCTATTCAATAAATATATTCTGCACTATTAGTCTTTTCTTGCAACTATGCACATAATGATGATGCCTCAAGCCAACACAAATCGCTAGTTGTACTAATATTATTATATTATGAGACGATACAACGGACGTACAGACACCCCAGAACATTATGGGAAACTAAGTACAGCTAGTAAGGGCCGTCCATTAATCACGTGATGTTTTTTTAAGCATTTTTAACCCCTTCCTCCCCCTTGGTGATACGTGGTGATGTTTGAAACCACCCTTCCCCCGCCACCCAAATCACGTGTATTTTTTAAGTACGTAATTGTCATACTTATAGGAGCTGAGCTTTTTTAGATGCTTAACGTTCCCAAAATTCACGATGAGTCACTGTAATTCCAAAGTAATTCCAAACTTCGCCTATGTCTATTAGCAAGTGAAAAAATAAATACACGTGATATCTTACTACACCCCCCCCCCTTGTGATATTTCGTGATTTTTGCCAAACCCCCTCCCCCCTTCTGAGCCTCACGTTATTAATGGATGGCCCCTAACTTAGTATCGAGCGATGAAACAGTTACATCCACAACAATTATACACGAGTTGAGGTGCAGTCAGCGACATAAGTTTATACAATTTTCGTAATTGTAATCGGAATTAACAAAGGACAACTTCTTATTTTTAACTAATCATTGCACTAGTTGATGAAGGTACGCTATTTCATAATATTTAATTGCAAAAAGGGATGAAATTTGCAAGTATTCAATAATGAAAATGCTTTTAAATATTTATACAATGATCAGTTACTTCTGTGGCTTTCTGTGCAATGTGGAAAAAAAGAGTACGACAAAAGATAAATACAAAAATGAGCATCGGCGATTTAAAACATATTAATTTGGAAATTATAGTACAAAAATTACATGAAATTTGTCGTATTATATGATCGGTGTAGAGTGTGGTATATGATGATACGTGGTGCCTGTGTGTCAGATCGTGTGGGACGCGGACACCAAGCGCTGGCGCAACCTGGACGGCGACGGAGACGACGCCGACCTGCCGCCGCCGCCGCCGCCCAAGACCACGGACCTGCCGCACGCCCTGCAGTCAGTATACCCGCTCCTCTGCTACTGCTCACCCCATCGCACGCTCACTAAGGCTTTATCAAATTAACTGTCATTGCCACTAGATTGTCAACTATACCATTGCATAATGAAGTCTGATAGTATCTGATACTATGATTGATTGTCGTTCACTTCACAGAAATACGGCGCCACCGCTGCCGTCAGCCGCGCCGGCTGCGGGTGCGCCGCCTGCGGGCGCACCGCCGGCTGCTCCTGTCTCTAACATATTCAAAATGCAGAAAGGAAGACGTGAGTATTGCTCTCTTATTCTGAAAATCTTGCATCTTTATCTATTCTATTAAATTCAAACAATGCTTAGAATGGTTAACAGTTTTTTTTTTCTTTTATAATACTTAGTACTACTACTTTTTAATAGGAAATGAGTCTTCGATTACGGATTGGGAAGTCGGATTTAGAATTTTTTATCATTGGTAAAAGCATACAGGAGATATATGGGAGCAGTGATTAAGAGTAGACGTATGTCAACTGCATTGCGTGTATAGGTAATTAATTATTTGCTCAGGTAGTCAACGATACTTCAACGCACGTTATGACACATGTATTTGATATGCATCTTCAGAAGCATATCATTCATAAAGTTAGCTATTAGCTGTGTATTGCCAACACGCTCACCGTGTGCTTTGTCGCGCAGACATAAAGAAATCGTACGTGGACGTGTTCAACCCCAGCGGTGCGGCCACACGCGCCCTGCCCCCCGCGGCCGAGGTGCTGGGCCCCGCGGCGCCGCTGTCCGCGCCCACCAACTACTTCGTGCCCGCGCCCGTGCCACAGGTACCTCAACATACCACTGACATAGATTGCCCCCCGCGGCCGAGGTGCTGGGCCCCGCGGCGCCGCTGTCCGCGCCCACCAACTACTTCGTGCCCGCGCCCGTGCCACAGGTACCTCAACATACCACTGACATAGATTGCCCCCCGCGGCCGAGGTGCTGGGCCCCGCGGCGCCGCTGTCCGCGCCCACCAACTACTTCGTGCCCGCGCCCGTGCCACAGGTACCTCAACATACCACTGACATAGATTGCCCCCCGCGGCCGAGGTGCTGGGCCCCGCGGCGCCGCTGTCCGCGCCCACCAACTACTTCGTGCCCGCGCCCGTGCCACAGGTACCTCAACATACCACTGACATAGATTGCCCCCCGCGGCCGAGGTGCTGGGCCCCTGAAAACTGGGTACATTGTCATCGTTTATGTGAGTGTGTGGGCTATTAAACACTCGAAAATTTCTTCTTGCAGTCTCGCACATGCCGCTATACTTAATAATAACGAGTACGACATTAACTTATCTTCACATTACAATCACAGCGGCGATAGTTTGACGGAACAGCCGCGAGTCACTCACTCGTGGAGACGGCCACAGTTCTATCCATGTCCCACCCTATCCATTACCTTACTATAGTTGTTTCATTTCACGAGCGCTCGTGAGCCATGTTAATTTAAACCTTATGTCAGTATCATAAGATCTGCTCGATGCTCCTGAATTGGTAGAACTATATTTCCCTTAACCATTTGATATTTATAACCAGGTACCCGAAGTGGACCGTCCAGAAGCAATTGAAGTGATGATATGTTCCTCCCCCTCCGAGACCCCTCCCCCCTCCCCCATTTCGGACGCGGATCCGGACGAGGTACACTAACATGTGGCCATGTAGCGTATGTCTTAGCGTATTACTGTAACTTGATGCATATTGTTATGTCGCACGCTGCTAGGACGCGGAGAACCTGCCCAACGGACATTAACAGTAAGACACTAATGAAGTAGCATGTACCAGTAGCTGCAGTAGAGTCGGGTAGTGCAATGTAGTTCTTTGGATACACAAGGAATATAAACAAAGATAAATGTTTTGGTATTATTTGCAGAGCGGTGTGTACGAGCCATCGATGGTCGAGACGGATGACGACCGGTACCAGCACAGCGGCATATAGACGCTCCGGCGCACCCGTACCACACTCTACACACGTCACAGGTTACTCACACATTCTCGGCAAATCAACTTGTATTCCGTCACTCGAGACCACCATGGATTACGCTTACATTTAGTGATTAATTACGATGTTAAACTTAAGCATTTGTGACTGTACCATAGTTAAAAGACAATAGAAAACCATCCATGAATTGTACCTTAATCTTTCCGTCATAGTGTGTAAATAATTACATGACTAAGTCATGGGATACAGAGACCGTGTGCATGTAGCGACCGCACTGGTGCGTACCATGCGTACCGTGCGGTGTGTGCATCGGTCCCACTAAGTGCTACTTTACTTATTTTTAGTATTGAATACCAACTGTTTCGGAGGCGTCCGCCTCTGCTAGTGTCCTTCTACGTCTGTGGGATCCAGCAGACATTGTTCTTGTTGCGACAAATACTTATTATAAAGATCAAACCAGGGTTCGGCCTTTCATAAATTTTACATGTTATACCTCATTTGCGTTGCGACCCTATATGTCCGGAGGACGCGAGTGACTGAGTCGGAACGTGAATGTAACTTAATAAAACCGTGTTTGTTCGCATCTCAATAGTGTTCATTATCAGAAGTATGTTAGTAACAGGTGTAACTAAGTGATATTGGTCAATAGTTGTGTGTAAGCAAGGCACAGCGGGCTGCCCCACTCCGGCGCAGATAACGAATATGTGATATGACGCGGACGATAGTGTTGCTCATAGATAATATTGTTACGGTAGACTGTTGGCGTGTCACTCGCTCGTCCTATTGTTATCTGTCTTCGTTTCTCACTCTTTATACTCAATATCTAGCAAATTGGATTTAATGTTTAAATAATTATATTATTGTTAGGAACCGATGGTATTTTGATTCAATGGATTGTGAAAACAAATGTATTATTTAATAAAATAATTAAATTTATAATTTCTATCGTTTCATGTTTGTTATCAAATATTGTATGTTTTAGTTGTAGATGTAACGGTAGTTAGGTGGATCATGTTGGGTTTTCTTTAGCTTTCATTCTGCCGCATGGCGCATGCCGGTGCAACAGCGGCGTCGCTGTTATCTTTCCGCCGCTCTACACTTGACAATAACTGGTTTCCTGGAATCAGTGTTCGTTATTTCCACGTGTCTGTACTATAAGCATGGTGTACAGGGAGCCAATAATTTTGTATGTAAAGATGCGCTCCGTACGGCCAGGTTGTATAAAATGTTAAATGCCTTAGTAAACTTGACTCAGTATAGTCGTGCGTTTGTATAAAAGCATATAGTTTCGGTTTATATGTATATTGGACGGAGAGCAGGCGGGGACGCGTGTAGTTTGCATTGTATTATAATGATGATTCAAAACTTATGGAAAATATTTAAATAAAATGTTTATGTTATGCTTATGATGTGTTTCATTTATTTTGTCAAAGGTTGTTTTGAAGCTATTTAATTTTTACTGTTATAATTATTAATGTTATTCGACCTAGTATAGGTGCGTGATCGCTAGGTTCACAGTGTGAGGGGCTCGTGGCTACATATCAGCCGGGACACGTGAAGCCTCTCCCGCGCAGGCGCAGCCGCCTGCCTTCCAGATGCGCCTGCGGTGATACGCTCCAAGGTACCCGATAGCTGTATTATAATGTAAATGTTTGTTACGCAACTTGTCTTACGCGTAATAAGATCAAATAAATGTCTTATTTAGTGATACTTTATTTTGTTACTACTTCTCTTGGTCGCTAGGAAATCCAGGATGTTGGATGGTCTCTCTCCCATGTTGAACGAGATCACGGGGATGCCCACCCGCTGGGCTGATTGTTCGAACGGCTTCATTGTTAGTACAGGGAGTGACAACACGCCTGACGAGCTTCCTTGCTTCTGTTTGACGTCAGACACGATCACGGGCGTTGCTGGAACTTGGTTCGACGTCACTTCAGAGACGGCTTTTGACGCGTTCTGCTCCGACTTGCTTTTAATTTTGGGGAAATTAACAAGTTTAGTATAATCTATTTCCGCCTTTTCATTCCCCGAGGGAAATAACTTTACTGGCGGGATATCCCCGGAGTAGGGGTACCCAGGCATTTGTATGATTCTCATCCTCTCTCGCGGGACCGCGGTGGTCTCGTGCACTCTGTCGCCGACGACGCCCAACATCTGCACGATCGCGCCGCTGATGGCGCACACCACGAAGGCCGCCATCAGTATGGAGAGCGCCAATAATCCCTTGTTCGAACACACTATAGACACCAACTCGATACGTTTGTGTACACGTTGTGACTACACAACCATCTATCATTATGTTCTTCTGGCATTTGTCAAATATTGACGCATTTGGTATATTTTTCTAGCATAAAGAATTTAAATAAAATTAGTTACCTTTTTTTGTAATATTTACTCTTTCCGTGGTTAAATCAAAGAGAAGTTAGAAGCACTGGGTGTTCAATGTAAAAAGAGGGTATGATTGGAAAAATACACCATTATGCTAGGTTAAAATCACCAGCACAAGGCGAGCGTATCACTACATTTAAAATGTAGTCAGTCAGACATCATGTCACATCACGCGTGCGCGCATCCGTGATCGTGATCTTCGTATTTGTCTTCCTTCGACCGTCACTTCAGGACAAGTTCTGTTTTTCGAGTCGTGTACAGTGAAATTAAACATTAGAAAGTGAACGACAGCCAAAATATAAATAATTATTTTTATTATTCAGTGATCTGCGGTATCGCAGAACATTTAACTACCCACAAGTAAGTAGTTTTATTGTAAATAATATTGATTCCAATTTTGAAATCCCAATTAACGACGATTATGCTAGGAACGTAATTAGAAAGCAGTTTATCATAATAATTGCTTTACATATATGACATTATTAATTAAAGTTTTTCTGTATCTTGTCTCTGTTACATTAATTTTGTTACGCTTGCTGTAAGCATCTGCGAGTCGGTATGAAGGTTTTTATACCTACGATGCAGGTGTGGGGATTTTTAGTATCGCAGTCATATAAAAAAATGACTCGTATGAAAAAACTTGAACCATAAATTTCATAATTTGGAAGCGTCGGCGAAATTCTAAGTCTATGTGCAGTATTGCTGGCCTACTAAGACAACCCTCTGACCCCTAACTTTTTCTGAATTAACATTTAAATAATATCTATATGAACACATTGAACACTCGAAATGTAATCGGGGTAGGACACAATTGAAATCTTACTGAAAAAAATCTATATAGGTAGAGATTATGTATAATACAGATTTTTTCGAAATTAAAAATACTCAATACTCAATAACTTTATTGCATCCCATAATGTATACAAAGGCTGGTGGGTAAAAATTAAAGAGAAACAATTATGGACCCTGTCGGGCACAGCAAGTTAGTTTTTTTAGAGGAGAGGATGAAGAGCGCTTTTTAAAACATAATATATAGAAAAAGGCAGAAAATCTGATATTTATATATTTAAGTAAGTATGTATTATTATTGTGTAGATTTATATTAATAAAGAATATAGTGTAGCAGAAATTTCACTTTGACTTTGAAACCCCAATTTCTTCCTCTCTATCGCTTCACGGGTCCATACGGCCTCAGCCACTTGACTAATATCGTCTCCCTAGCGCCACCTAGGGGGCCACGAGGGCGTTTCAATCGTGGGTGGCAGTGTATGATCCTCGATGCAAGTCCAGCCCAACATTGAGCCTGCAGACCAGTTCGACGGCGTCTGTTATATTCGTCACTAGCTCTATGTTCCCTATTTCTGTTCCTAAATTTCAAGGTTACCCAAGTTAAATTTAAAGATTGCGATATATTGGTTGAAGAGGTCATGAATTCATGATACCTATCATTTTGAAACAACAAAGTAATTTTTATAGCAGATTTTATGTATTTGATATCTTTAATAGCCAGGTTTGGGACCTTCTATTTACGAATATGAACTCGGTTTTTTACTATCACATCAGGACTTTTACAATTCTTTGTAATAATATAATAACTAACGTATTAAGTAATAGAAAAATCTTAATAAAAAAAGTTTGTGGTTGACGTCAATTTTTTTTAATATAAATATACTGCGTTATATATATAAATATATAGTGTTATAACATTACAATGACTTGTGAAACTTTGGCTTTTTTCATGGAAGCTGTTCTGTAGAGCGATTTTCTCTTGCGAGTCTTGTTTGATTGATCATGCTTTAACGTCCAGCAAGAGTCTGGTATCATGGTTGTATTCCATTTTCCCTGTAACCTACGTTCATTATCTTTTATATAATGACGAAATCTTTCAACTTGCTCTTCACTTTCAGCTCTAGTTATCAGGAAAGTAGTTCAAATAAAAATGAAGTTAGAGGCTCATCAAACATCCTAATCTTTGAAAATTTTGAGGCATATTATGTACTGCTCAGTTTTTACTTTTCTATCGGGGCGAAAACGCCTTCTTTCAGTTTGGCTTCAGATAAAGCTGGGAATATTTCTTGTAAATGCTTGTACAAAGTTCGTGATGTTGTTCTGTTGTATTGATAACATATATTTACCACAGAAATAACAGAAACACATTTACGCGAAGTCATGTTGAAAGAATTTGCGTTTTGTTCAATTTCAAAGTATGTACTTGTGATTGCCACATAATTTTTGGGAATGGTAAGAACTAGTTTCTTGATTAACGATAAGTGAATAGAAATAATATTTCAAAGATATTCTCATTAGTTTATCGATATTTATTGTAATAAAATAGTTCGTATCTGTAGAAAATTATTAAATAGGTACCTAAAAAATTTAATAACCGAAAATTGTGACGTGTTCGATTTTTTTTGTTATTTTTTCGTAATTAGCACACTAAAATCCAAAGAAATTGCTTCTCAAAATTAATAAAGGGAATACCTTGTAGGTCTGTGTTATTATGTATTTATTTCAAATAGAACGACTGAAACCAATTACACTATCTAAACAATTGTGTTTAATGTAATAAATTATTAATACAGACATTAAATATAAATCAATTCACACTCATGTTTTCTTCTCACAATACTTCATGCATTCTAAAACCTTTATGGTATAGACTCTACAGCAAATATGCTGTAGCGACACTACGTGCGAACTACATAGCAGCGGCCAAGTGGATTAGCATAAAGGCAAACAACGGAGACTTGCGTCCGGGCGACCTGAATACTTGAGTGCAGGCGGCATACAACAAGAAAACAGGTGGCAGTGACAAAAGAAAAACGGATGACATCAATTTTTACACCGGTGCAGCGGCGTGCAGTGTCCTCGACCTGCTGTACAGTCGACAATTCATACTAATTATTTTTATACAATTTAATAGTTGTTTAACATGTCTTATCATGTTTGTATTTATTTTATTCTCTCTTTTTCATAGGTTGCTATGACATCTTGTTAATGAAATATTAGATTTTTTATCAACAATGACCCTAAATTATTATTATTATTTTGTTTAATGTATTCGTAAGCTAGTTGCCATTGTAAGCTAACCTTTGATAATCAATTTCTTTATATACATGTATAATGTATTCTTACGCTAGTTACAGATGGCTATCCATTGTAAACGTGAGCACAGTGTAGGGGTATTCTTTATACTTTTATTTTTATTAACAGACTTTAGTTGCATTTAGTATTTATTTGACGAAACCTACATTGTTTTCCCATACTTTTTCCACATTATGTTCATGGCAAGATTGTTAAAAGAGACTTTAAAAGAGTATCCATGGAGTTTCTTGCCGGTTCTTCTCCATAGGACCAACTTTTTGGAACCTTGCAACTAGAGTCCTATAAAGTTTTATAAGTGCCTGTATTAGGTTTATTTGAAATAAAAACAATTCTATTTATTTATCTTACAATAAGGAACTGCGTAGCAATGGGGCTAGTTAACAACAATCGACAGGGAACACTGACTAATTACAAATCACGAAGCATATTGTTGAGTTTCAAATAAGGTCAAAATGGTCAGAGAATTCCATCACGGAGACCTACTGGCGGTCGTGAGTAACAAATGAAACTCAAGAGTACCAAAATAAATATTATATTAATCAATAACGGAGTCGATCCAGTCGCGCAGCGTCGCGATGTTGACGTATAGTTGCGGCTCGCATGCCACGGCGCATGCGCTGTTGTCACTCATAATGCCGAACAGCGTGCCGTCACGCAATAGCGGCGTACCAGCGCAGTAGTTGCAGGGCGTGCCGCGCGAGTACCTTGCGCCTGCGCACAGCGGCGCCGCGCCGCACGCGCCGTGCTGCACGCGCTCGCCGCGCGCCAGGTGCCGCGGGGCCCACTGCCCGTCTGCGCCTGCGCACTGCGCGCTCGCCGTCACGTACACCGACACCTGGCGCAAGCGGCGGCCCGTCGGGCTCTTGTCTACTGTTCTGTTCGACACATACGATTATATTCAACGCCCGTTACACGTTGATTACAAAACTATATGTATTTATAATTACAAGTGTGTCATTTCATTCAACCAACAAAGCAGACCACTAAATATGACTGATATCGATATATCGAGTGTCAGAATTATGTGATTGATTACCTGTATCCGCCGTAGCCAAGTATATGGAATCGCTCTCCGATGGCGACGAGGAAGTAGTCGAGGATGCCGGGCAGCCGCAGCAGGTCTGCGCGGCCCCGCAGCGCGCGGTCACTGCGCAGCGCGGCCACGTCAAAGCTGCGGTTGCGGCCGCCATATTGCGGGTGAAGCTGCACGTCTGACACAGTGCGCGCGCGCGACTGCCGCGCCTCCCCGAAGTCCTCCAATATTATAAACGAGTCCAGAGAGTCCACCTCCTCGATAGACTCTATACAACTAGCCGCCGTTAGTGTCCAAAACTTCGTTATCTTAGTCAGAATGCAGCCAAAAGTCACGTCTCCTGGAGGTTTTAACTTGACCAGAGCCACCACTTGGCTCTTGTAGTTATCCTCGGCGAACTCTCCGTCCGAATGCTCCAAGAACTCGACGTCGTCATACTCATGCGACGGTTCCAGGTTCTCGCCAAATATCTCCAGACTCTCTGATGTCGGCTTGTTCGTGGTAATTGTGAATGGCGTGGTGGGACTTCCGCCGGGCGTTTCGTGAATGCCGGGCAGGTAGTAATGTGTCGCCGCAGAAGTTTGTCTGGAAGGCTCCCACGTGCACTCGACGTCCGGCGGCAGAGTGCTCGTGGTAGTGATGACGGGTCTTGTGGTGGAACTTGTACTAGTTGTGGTGGTACCTTCAGGAGGTTTTGGTATTCCACTTTCGGAATATTTACGGCAAGCCACAAAGTGAAGTATCAAAAACACCAAAAAACTAATAAACACCACAAGGAGAATAGCTTCTAGAATGGAGAGGAATCCCTCAGTCCGTGTGAATGATTTGCACCAACCCTTTAGCTCCTTGCAGCATACATAACACATTATTTGACGCAACTGCTCATTGTGTTGTCTTGTGACTGATGGCTGACATTCACGGCCAATTAGATCATGAGCGTCCATAGATTTAAAATTACAGAATACTAAATACTGATGGTTTAAGTTCTGTGTTGTACACATTCACATCTTGAAGATTCCAGCAACACTGATGGACTTCAAATACATCATATAGAGCTTGTATATTCACTACTTCCAGCTTAACTGGTTGTCCTTTTTTTGTGCAACAATAATAGGTTTTTTAAAAGGTCTGTCTTGGCAGCCGAACCTCAGTTGTCCAGACTCTTTGCGGCCGCCGAAGCCCCCGCCAAGTCGCCGAGGGCGCCACCCTGATAGACGTCGCTCGGCCTCGCGCTCCACGATAATCTCTGCGCCATCTATGTATTCTTTCTGCATCTCTTTGAGAGCCCGGTCCACGCTTCCCAAGCTTTCAAACTCAATAAATGCATATTGCTTGGATTTTCCAGTAACTATGTCTCTGACTACACGACAGGTTAGAATTCTCCCAAATTTTTTAAATTCTGACTGGAGTGTATCCTGGAAACATAATAATTAGAATTCAAATGTTTAGTCCGTGAAAATAATTCAAGAAAATATATTTTTATATACATGTAACATTTTCTCTAATTCCTACAGTTCAATGTTGATTGTTTATAGTAGTCTGAACTGACATAGCTAAAGCAGAGCTGGAATTTATAGTATATAGTCCCAGAAAGAAAAACAAATGTGTATGGGACAGATATACAGCTCAAATATAAATTAACTAAAGATGTAAAATATTGGACTGAATAATGTATGAAAGTATAACAGTAAAAACACCCTCTCAATTATTTTATGAAATTATGTTCGTATTTTTGTTGTTATTTGAATTCAAAGTTACATACAACTTGTAGTAGACTGTGACTGGCACCATTGAACAATTGATAAGCAATTCATTCACATCTCAAGCATATATCTAACATGCAGTGCACATTACCTTGGCTGGTTATGTATATTTTTATGTATGCATTGTATTGTTTCATATGTCATAAATATGTAGTTACCTCTGTAGTTCTTGGATTGAGTCGCCCAACAAATAGTGTGTTGGTTGGGTTTCCCTTCACCAGTTTATTGGGTGTGTAATCCGAGCGCAGAGCCCGCAGGATAGCACGGTCATGCGGCTCCGTGTCTGTGCCTGAACAAATATTTAAATTTGCATGAAGGTTAAGAACCCGGAGGCTTCCGTGGTATTTATGAGAACTGCAAGGCCAAGGTGATAACAATTCATCATGAATTAAAATAACACGAAGAAACATGCCATGCACGGTTTATTTCACTGATTAAATGAGTACAAAATAACGTAACGTGCAAAACACTCACACAGAACATATCCTTACCATCAATGGATCCAATCTTTACAGGATCATATTCCGTAGCATATTTCTTAAAATCGGTGTCTTCACGAGACATTTTGGTAAATAACAAGCCAGTAGGCACAATATTCTATTTATTATGACTGTTTGATTCACGAATGAAATCATAATAATTTGACAGCTGACTTTACCGGTACGCACTTAAAATGTAGTTTGTGGTAGGTACCAACCAATGACTAAAGAAGTATGTACATAAAATCTATACATATAAATAAAATTAGAGTGTCTGTTTGTAATATTGAAATAACCGTTTTTTACTACATGCATATGAATATATATACGGTACATACACCAAAATAACATTTTTTACAATTTTTGTCTGTCTGTCTGTCTTTCTGTCTGTCTGTTTGTATAGGCTAATCTCTGAAATGGCTGGACCGATTTTGACGGGACTTTTATTGGCAGGTAGCTGATGTAATAAGGAGTAACTTAGGCTACTTTTATTTAGAAAAATTCTTTTATTTTAGAAAAAAATAGGGTAATGCATTTGGTCTCACTAAAAAATACTTTGTTAAGTTCCGACATCCACGCGAACGAAGTCGCGGGCACAGCTAGTAGTAAATAAACAATACTAGTGCTGAACAGCTGAGCTTACCATTATGAATCGGCAACATCGGTTTTTTTAAACCTTTTCGGTTTGGAGTCCACATTGGAAGAAATTGCTTTTAGCGATAAGACCGCCATTTGTACCCTATGTGTAAAATGTATTTTCGCTTTGTAGTTTTTCCTTTGGTGTACAATAAAGAATACTCTATCTATCTATCTATGACCGCGACTACTGATTGAATCTTTCTTAGGTCCTGGCTCGTATCCTCGTCTGTGTCTGGCTGTTATTGATAATAAGACTTAGGTTATTGAGGTATTTTCTAAGGAAATTCTTTAATACTTGGCAGGCCAGTCCGAGTTTAGAATCGTACTCAATAAATTACTCGGGGCATAATTTTGTTTATTATGATTTTGACTGCCATTCTTACGGAGGCAATCAGGTCAAAATATAATGTTATTTAATACATTTATTTTTTAATGAAGTGGGTATATACTTCACACAAAAATTAAAATCTCCTAATGAGCTATGGGTAGCTATTCTTAGTGTCTCTCTCTCCCTACAGGATCAAAACCGAAATTCGATGGAGCGTGGTTATACGCGTTGAAGGAGTGTTAGCAGATAGGTATTCTAATCCCAAACTCAGTAGGTACATACTGTCAGATACATACTGATCCTTAATTTTGAACCTTGAATGTAAAGGATACTATGATTACGAAACTTGTTCCATATGTACATATTAACAAACTTTTGCCGAGCCGAAGATTGCGAGCAGGAACCTAAGATGTTTAAAGCCTTTGCTATTTTATTATATGTTCCAGTGTATCTGACTTATGTTATTGTTGAAGTGTATGCTTCAAAGCATTGTAAACAGGCGCCGTACTGGCGAACCCTTCGCCACATTACTTTAACTATAATGCTTCAAGGTCTACCCTCACCAAAGATGCAAACAAAATAAAACCCACATGTTGTAATTAAAAAAGCATGTTACACTATTTATGACTAACTGAAAATATCTTTCAATATACTCTTTATAATGCGACACTAATGTGCACAGCTATTTTACATGAATCTGACAAATACAATTATATCACTACTAAGAAATAATATTAAGTATTTTAAAATGGCTGTTAGAGTTAAGTAGCAAGTTGATGATACATATAAGTTAATCCTTCAAGTAAACAGATAGCCCTCAGATAGTTACAACACACACTCCATTATAATTTGAGGTGTACATTTTAAAAGAAATCAGCTATGTTAAACATTTAAGTCGCAATATAAATCAAACATTATATATATGAATACAAAATGTATGAATCAAGTCATTATTCAATATAATTAAAGGAAACTTCCCTGAAGAGTAGCATGTAACATCATGCATCTAGTTAGTTTACATAAATAGTTTTATTTATTACATAACCAACTCTTGCTTGCTTCCATACTTAGTACTTATAGTAGTAAATAGCTATATACAACTTAGTTTACTTCAAGTGTGAAAGCATGCTTCATACATAGAATACTGAGTTATCCATTAGGATGGCAGACAAATAATTATTATAAAATGGCATGTTTATTTTAAACAACATGATTACATGACTATCCCTTACAGTATTGTCGAGATAATGATGTACTAGTAAAGTACTCAAAGGATGGCAAGTCAAGTTCACAATAAGTTTAGTAGTATGTCATTTATTCATTATATACATGAAAAGAGCATGAATCTAGCATAAACAGTTAAATATAATGGAGAAACACATGTTTGTAAAAACATCTTCCAGTTGTTAATTATAGTGCAAGTTTGTGCCCTGTGTTGTCGAGTCATGTGTGTCTGTGTGCTAAGCTGTGCGTCCAGCCAGCAGCAGCAATAAACAGTACTGAGCATTACTCAGCCACTAGTTATCACATCATTACCTAGAGCAAGTTTCGTCACAATTAAATCTTGACACAATAATCAATTTATATTTCAGTCACCAGTACCCAGTCTAAAATTATGACCAAATTATATTTTAACCCAAAAATAGAGCACTGTAAAATTATATTTTACATATATTTATTACTCTTGATTGCATAAAGCTTATTGCTTAATTTATCAGATCACTCATTTACACAGGTAGCTTGGAGCTATTCTCACAACGTTGTACTGATTATTACTAAGTCTCGTCTTACGGACAGAGCGCAGTCCACGCCGCGTGCGGCTTAGTGCCCCTGTTCCATATCGAGGACGCCAAATTTATGCAAAATAGCTGCCTATATCAGTGCGAGAATCCATGCGGAGCCTCGATGCAATCCATCCAATACAATTTTTTATACATAAGTTAATACAATAAAGTAATGGAATTTTTAGCGACATATTAAACATATCTAAAGGTACTTTCGACGCTTTCCTCACTGTCACAGTACGAGTTCCGAGCAAGGGGTCATCGGGAGGGACAGCTCATGCTAATTGAGCGACGGCGACTGTCCGTCGTCCCACACTACGTCAATGCTGGGCCACTTGGTCTGCAGACACGTCAGCATGGCATCCGTGCTGGCTGCACGCATGGGGCACTCCAGCAGAGCAGCACGTCCAGTGCGGAACATCACACGCCCACCAGGATTACTGCGCAGTAGGCCATTGTAGTGGTGCAAAGTGAATGTGTCAGGTGCACCACGTTCACATCCCGGAAAGAACTCATCCATGAATGCACTAAGCAGGATAATGCCCAAATTCTCTGAATCCAATTTCCTTCTCATTAACTCTACATATTCAGGTTCACTGACAAGGTCAGCAGCACATAATACATCCTGCAGAGCAGCTGAAGGAATAAAATTGTTACCCTCTGGGTCGAATGATCGGAAAATCCGCTCAGCAGACTCCCCAACAGTCTCAGGAGCAGCTAACCGTCGCTCAAGGGAAAACAACACTGTGAGATGAGTGTCGGAGGCTAGCACCCACACAGGATGCTTTGGATTTTTGTAGAAAGAGCCAACTGTACAATATTGCATATGCTCCATTATTGTAAGGAAGCCAATATCATTTTGTCTTTCAATTCCCCGCAGCCGCAGTCCTCCAACAACCTGCTCATGGTCCCACACATGTGCCACAGCTCTTCCTGTTAGCATTAAGTTTATAAGTCCTTGTGAGCCATACCCATATGTAGAATGTATGAGTGGATCTGACAGTTCTGCAAGCTCTGCCTCCACGATAGCAACCCCTTTGCTGAGAATAACACTATACAACAGAAGTAGAACACCATACTTGTCCTTCAATATTCGAATGTTCCTAGTGTAAAAAGCTTCCACTTCAGACAAAGTCTGAAATGGGTGTACCTCAATCCGCCGATGGAATTGGTCTAAGGTATCATACACCGTGTTGGACTGTTCCTCCACACTGACATTATTGCCACCGCTAGTCTCTGCATCTGTTTCATTCTTCCGGTACACAGCAACATTGTACTTAGGAGCTAGACACTGGCTTAATATTGTACACACAGCCCTAACCAGTAAGGAATTGCACTTCTCTGATGTCAAATCATGAAAACTGTGTCCAGGTGTCTCCGACAAAAGTATTTTGAGTAAGAAGCCCTGAACGGGGGCAATAGCTGCGCATGGACCACCCTCTTGTTGAATAAGAGCACTAGGCTCGTCCGGACTAAATTGGAAGCCCTGCGCCCAACGCCGGAAGACATCTTCCTTTACATGGTCCCCCCACAGCAAACGACGCGTGCTCGCCAGCTCGCGGTCCAACGTTGCACTCCCGGCGCTCATGGTATCTTTATTCGATATTGTCACTGAACTACTCGTATTGGACGATCCGTTCAACATTTGCATATGCAGCCCGATGTTTACGCCACCTAAAACAATAACAACACACAGACATAAGAGCACCGACGAAATAAAAAATGTATAGCATCTAATCAAGGATTGTACATATACGTAAATTAATTTCAGCAATCTACAACCACAAAAGAATCATAACCACGTAGTACTTACAGCCAATATGAAGTACATGACTCACGACATCTAACAACTATATAATTGTTTCAGAAAACCGATTGACCATTTGGATCGATTCAAATAGCATTATAAATCTTCCATAAATTGATATTAAAAACTTTTCATTTGTAGAAAAGAAAAGAAAAGCTTACGACATGAAGGCTGCCATTTTTTATGAAAAATAGCAACATTTATTTTTAAATGTCACTTTATTTATGTGTACAAATATGTTCACAATCCATTATATTTACAAATTCACGAAATTATATTTCAAACATTGTAGTTTATAATAGGGAAATATATTTTATAGAGCTAACAAAAATGCTAGATAAAAAATTCAAACTATGTGTTTTTCTTCACTGGCAATATATCCAGTAACTGTCAAATATGTGATAACTGAGACCAGATTCTATCCAGAATAGTCTAGTCTATGTATTTCACTAACGGGCAACAGTGGTAAATCTTTTCAAAATAAAATTCTTGTTCCAATTACTCTGATTATAATCACAGAGATTGGATTTTTCTTATTAATACTGATAATTATCAGTACTAATAAAAAATGTATGAGTTAAAGCACCGTGGAGAGGCAGAGCAGAAGGGAAATATCATTTATTACATGTAAATGTTATAATACATTTTGTTCACATGTTCGATTCAACATGGCAACACTGAACCGAGCCTTCCGTCACCCACCCCACCCTCTCCTCCCTCCGTCCAGCGTCCGTCAATTTTCTAGTCAGTCAATGAGTAATGTTCTGCGGTGATGTTTCCTTTTAAGTTTTTATTTTCGTGACATTAAATGCTTTGTGTTTTTTCGTATGATTTCGTGTAATTTAATTAACGCTGAGTTATTTTAAGCAAGTGAATTATGTATTAGTTGCTTGGTTTTATTAATTTAATGTAGGTGAAAAGTTTTTGGTGTGTTTTGTTATTTCAACATAATGAAGGTGGACGATGTTTGGAGGCGACGACGCGGCGCTGCGAAACTAGCAGGTTAGTGCAACCGCCTTCTCTTGCTAATCTAGCTATTTAAACAGAAATGAAAACGTTTGTAATTTTAAAAACAAAATAATATTAAGTCTTTGCTTTAGACTTTGGGCGTACGTGAAAGGTTTTAAACGTTGAATTAAAAATAATGATCAGGTGGTAACTTTACAGAGCTTGAGATGAAGTAAAAGTTGAGTGTACCTTTATTGGATACCTAGAACCTTTTCATATAATCATACATCTTGATTTTGCTAATTGCTTAGCATGCAATCAATTAGTTCCTTGAAATGATACTGATTTAATGAATAAGTTATAGACAACACAAGTAAAAACGAATGTATGTAATTTTTTGTATTGCTATTTCAAAAGCGTATATTCGCGTTTGAAATGATAACTTACATATTACATAAACTACATATTACATACAAGTAAACAAACAGGGTAATTTATCAAGAAGCTATCCTCTGTTTGTTTACTTGTTTTGTAATAATATTATTCACTCACTATTTGAGTTAACCATGTGTCTATGAGTTAATCAAGTACAGTGAAACTCTTTTAGCTAGTTGTTCAACCTTCAAGATTATATTTGAGAGGAGGCTAGGCAACATTAGGCTTTCAATTTTATTCTCCTACTGATTATTGCATATTTTACTTATTAATTACTTCAAATAAACTGTAATAAAACAATTACTCTTAATATTTAGTGCTCTGTATTATTATTTAGTTTATTTCTTCTTCCTGTTAACCACATAATTAGAATGTTATTGGTACTAAACATTACATTATTCAAGGATTTTATTAGATATGTCATCTAAATTGGTACAAAATATAAATTTATTTAGTTGACCAACAGCACAACTAGCAAACAGTGTCTATGTAATTAGTCTGTTATCTAAAATATTTGTAAAATATGCGACTGTATGAACAGAATACTTTGCCAGCAGTTGTCTGTTGTGGCCTTGTCATAGCCGGCATTTGAATAAAAAATAGCAGCCTTGACTGGAAAACTAAATAACTGCATATGTTACACATTACCCTAGTATAATGACACTATGTTGACTTAACATTATGTGAAACAGGTGGATTCAACTTTTTCCGTTAGGTTCATAATGATGTACAAGTTGTAGGTGGAGCTAGAAATCCACTTCAAAACTTGCTTCACTACTTAATAGTTAAAGTCCAGACTATAAAATAACCGTATTGATAATATCATGAATATCCTTTATAGGGTAAAAACCTCATGGATAATGGAACTGAATGTTTTTTAGATAAATTTTTACATAGATCTCTCATTCAATCATTTTAGTAAAGAATAGCCAGTGAATTGACTTGATATAGATAAGTAGATAGGTGATATAGGTGAAAAGAGCTAGTAGAGAACTTGTTTAATATTAAATATAGATTCTGTGATACTCAACAACTTTTAATCAGTTTCTATTAAACCAAATCATGGTAATATTAACAATTTATTATATACTTTTTAATTTAGTTTATTTCATCCGCTTATAATTTACTTTTTATTACAATAGTATTATGTAAACTAGCTTTAACAATGGCCATTGTTTAAATTTGGTAATGTTCTGACAGCTTTCAAATGTACTTAGCAGAGCAGAATTAATCTGGTAATCTATTTAATGCTGTCCAATGTTAAGCTACTTTGGTTTACTCAATCTATGGCTAGGTATAAACATTTTTGAAGCCCTATTGATGGTTCAATTATAATAGTAGTGCTAGATTTTGTAACGAAAGTCGAGTGCCGAATCGGACCTGCGAATCCTTGTTGTAAGGACTCCACATCCTTGCCTGTATGTGGTAATCCCTGATGGAATCGCAGTGTAAACAGTCAACAAAATTTTACACACAATTTTTTTTTTTGTTGCTCCTTAGTTCTTAAAATACATCATAATTATTTGAAGAACTTCCTCGTATTGTAGACGTATCCATAGCGCAGAAGGAAATCGGCGTTATCTCGATGGTGCATCTACCAACGTAGTACGTACCGGTATTTAACATATTTTTTATCTCGTAACAACCAAGTTGTTATGAGTCATGTCGCCACTAATCTACAAAGTAAAACAGTGAATATGTGAAGAGAAACGCGCCAGTTTGGGGGCCTCTCACTCAATGAAAGCAGCTCACACGGCCATTGTTCGTGCCGTATGCCAACATGGCCGGTGCAATGTGCTGATGCTTCACTTGCAAGTGGAAAGTGCGCATACAACACTTTCGTATTGTTTACATGTTGGAATAGAGATTTTAGTGAAATGAGACGTGTGATCGAAAAATGACAGTTGAAGTTTAAACCTTTTGAGGTAAATCTCAGGTGCCGTGTATCCGTTGTCTGATTGAAGTTAAGGTGTACTTCGTCAAGTCGTTACTGATATTGTTGTCGTAGGAGACGCAACGGAATCTTGTGTCAAACAACGATCGCACGAGCACGAGCTCACGGCTAGATATTCCATAAGCCCAATCACTGATTTCAATGGAGCGATGATTCATTCTCGTATTCTTAAAAACTGTAAACATGATCATAATTATGCTAAATAAGATTCCAAATACGTGAATAGGTGTTGATTAGTTATTCGCATAAAATACGTGCATGAATGCAGGACACGGTGAGAATCCGAGAATTTGCGAAGCATATTTCAGTTAATTGTTAGCTGAGCGTTGCGAATTTGCCTGTAGTTCTGAACGGTACCGTTAATGAGGGCAGACGGTACACGTGAGAAATAATAACGGCCACGGCGAAGCTATCCCCCGACATCGCTTGTGTTTATGAAGCTAAGAGCCACGCTAACCCTGTATCTGGAGGCATTGTTTCAGTTTATTGTCCCCGAACTGTTGCTGATTCAGAAGAAGAAAGGAGGATGCAGTGTTTTTATTACTGCACCGAATTTAATAAGTATTTATTTTAAATAACTTTTGCTAAAATAATTATTGTCAAAATAAGCATTGAAAACATCAATCAACAATACATTGTTGGTTTTACAACACTAAAGATACAGATATTGGATGTAAACATTTCCTTTGGACATTCCTGAATCCAGATACACAGAAATATTCATAGTTAATGCAGAAACTTATCATTTTATTTAAGCAGACTAAGAGTAGCAACTTTTCGTGTCCGATGTCAAGCTTCCTCGCCCTTGTGTTACGTGTTCATGAGACGAATCATTGTTTAGCTATCTTAATTACTACTATGTGGTTGTCTTCGTCACTATATAAATGGGTTTCTTTACCATATATACAACAATATCATAGTTTGTTATGAATCTTACAGAAATATGGTCTACGTACTTCGTCGTACGTCAGACGTAGACCATCTTTCTGTAAGATTATGATTAGAAACTTACCGCTATTAACAATATTTTTGAATCAAACTTCCGTTTCTTTCCGCACCTATGTATAATCTTATACATCGGTGTGGCGATATTTTCCAAGACTTGCTTCGAAATCGATGAAATCTTTTGTTAATAATACCAATATCTTAATCGTTGGCATTCATATTAAACACATACAGTGATTTGTGAGTTCTGCTTGGCAAACGCCTCAATTAGTGCATGATATTAAAAATAATGTATATCTTATTTTGTATCGTCGTATTCCACACTTGAAACGTGCTCTAAGTACAATTTCGTAGCACATCGCAACTTTGTCGTACATATGCTCCATAAACTATAAATTGCAGAGTTAATCGCATTACTAACTAGTTCGTAGTAGTGGGTATTTGCGCTCATTAGTAGGTCACTCTTGTGCAGGCCAGGGGAATGCAGCAGCTGGCCACTTAACAATATCCATTACATGCCTACATTATGGAGAGGTAATGTTTGCCAGTTTTCGTTTGGAACTTGTTCTGCATTGTAGCTTATTAATTTAATTGCAATTAATTTAAAGATACTTGTGTTAAAAGTCGTTCCTGAAATTGATTTCAAATTTCCTGAAGGTTCGGTTTATTTTACGGGATTATCCTTTATCCATGAGTGCCGACTGACCTCCGTAATCCTAGGCATACCAACACAAAAACCTTCGGAACTAAGATAAATAGCTACTAAAACCAGAACAATGGACGGAACGTTCTCAAGTGTGACGTGAACACATACAGACGGACATGATGGACGTTTTCGTTTACTCGTCGCGATGGTCGTAACGTAGTAAGCGACGCCATACGAAGGTGCAGAAAGTGCACAACTCGCGAAACACTAGTAGTACAGTGAGCATCAAAAAGTGAAATTCAAAAGCGATTTTTAGAGGAGATAGTCATTGAAATCTTGACCAATTTTATACATAGTATCTGCGGATATATAAAAAATATATAAATATACATAGTCATTTAAATTTTATGATTTAAACCAATTGTTTTCCAAGAATAAGCTTTTGAATTTTGCTACGTGTATACATATTTTTGATGTTGACTGTACATGTGTACTACCTAACACCATAATTATGAAACAACCAGACTACAATAGACACCAATGAAAACACCCAACGACCCTCAGCGTCTGCTACGACGAGGCGAGGGCCGATAACTGATTACATCCACAATGCTAAGAATACGATTTTTTTCAAAATAAATATAACCCAAAAAATAAAAAATTTATAGCAATTAGCAATCAGGCTCATAATCGCGGATTTAGATTGTATAGGGCCCTGAAAGTCTCGAGAGAGCACTAGATGAGAGAGCCCTATTATGCGTATACCTTCTGAACCTTGTTTTGTGGGGATAAAGTTGCTCGGAGACAGGCGCGGCGCGGGCGCAGGTGCCGGTCGCCAGTGCGTGACGCCCCGACCTGCGGCACCGACCCGACATTGTGTGACAGCTGCAAGTTTTCCATATCAAGTTCAAAATACTTGCGTATTGTACAGTATACTGATTATTGATGTGTCACGCGTGTCAAGGAAAGCTGTCTAGAACGTCAGCTGTTGTCTCCCACACGTACACAGAATGAAAGTCGGTTGTATGCTTTTAAAACGTTGTAAATTAGGAATTTAGTTTATTATTTCTTGCAGCGTTGCAATTGTTGTATTGTTGATCTATAGAGTCGGGAAGAAATATTTACAAACGGTACATTTTATGATTCCGTTCCGTCTTGTTTACAAATATTGTCCATTATAATATTTCCTATTAAAAGAATAACAGAAATTGTTTACATTTATACTAAGCACGTACTCACTCTACATTCAAATCATTTTGTTAGCTGCAAAGCGTCCTCGTGTGGTCTAATCATCGAGGCGGAGTAAATAATTTAATAATTATTAGGTATGCATTACGCGAACCTGGCAGATACGCGGTCCTGTTATAATTGAACCCGATACGGTGTCTCCGGCGAACGTTGACCCCGCTGTGTCGCAACGTTGCACACTTACAACTTTATTCATATGCTGTCTAGTTGCATGCAAATTGTAACGAACCTGCCAACAAAACAAACCTATCGAATTGAACTGTACATCACACTAATCACAGTAATATCCGAAATTAACTCTTCAGATTCAGATTCATTTATTTCACTTAAAAATATAGTACAAATATGGTCTTAATCTGTGTTAGTTTCATCTATTTAGCTGATGAACAGCATGCGAAACGTCAAGTGAACATAAATCTATACATATAAATAAAATTGGAGTGTCTGTTTGTAATATTGAAATAACCGTTTTCTACTACATGCATATATATACGGTACATACACCAAAATAACATTTTTTACAATTTTTATCTGTCTGTCTGGATGTCTGTCTGTTTGTATAGGCTAATCTCTGAAATGGCTGGACCGATTTTGACGGGACTTTTATTAGCAGGTAGCTGATGTAATAGGGAGTAACTTAGGCTATTTTTTATTATAGAAAAAATCTTTTATTTTAGAAATAATAGGGTTAAGTAAGTGCATTTGGTCTCATCAAAAAGTAGATTGTTAAGTTCCGACATCCACGCGAACGAAGTCGCGGGCACAGCTTGTAAGATATAAAAACTATCCTTAAAATGATCTTGTGTGTTTGCTACCTCATAATGACAAACCACTGAACAGATTAATGAAATTTTACAAAAAGATAGGTTAGGACTCAGAAAAGGACATAGCCATAGGCTTATTTTTGCTGTTGCAGCAAATTAGATAATAAATTCAAAACACAGACAGACAAAGTCACGGGTAATAGCTGCATGCACAGATACTTCGAGATGTCTTCTAGAAATATTAAATGCTTTTACGCTTCATACCAGCCTATTTGTGAAGATTATACGTGTAGTGTAAGACCTCGCAGGTAGAGAGGGCACGGGTTATCTTCTATCCTGGAGAACATAACTCGCGTAGCGTAACTGTACATCGTATTTTTCATCGCCTTTGTAATAAACAAGGCTTCATCCAGGCGGAGTTTATGTGTGCAAGTACTTTAGTACTGTGTGGTACTTAGTTGTTTCAGTAAAGAATTAAAGATCCCTATCATCTAGGATTGTAGGTGATACATTGATCATGTTTCAGTCGGCTGTTGCTGCGTGGGAACTTAGCTACCGTGCCTGATGCACTAGTTTCCATTGTTTAACTCAGCCTCGCTTATGCCTATGCAATAAAATAGTCTGCAATGCATCATTATTATTATTGTGAGAATTTACATAAGAATATTGACAGTACATACAGTACCCGTAACATGTATTTTAAAATGTTGCGAATGTTAAAATATGTGTAAAATATTTTTTTGATTCTCATTATTTAACTAAGTATATTTGTTAAATTAATTAATTAACTTTTTGAATTATAAATATTTTGTTATACACGTACTTAATGAAAATTATTTAAAAGTGACCATGACAAGTATAATTTAAAATTATTAGAATCACTAAACACTATTCTCATGATTCCATCGCGATCTCTTACTACTCAATGTATTGTGAGTCTTCAATCCTATCTACACTGTACAACATAAACTTCGTCCGCTATTTGCAAACTTGTAGCAAATTAACCAGTTGCATTATCAGTGAGTGAATCACGTCGACGGTGCACTAACGAGAAACGCTAGCAGCCTCTCAAAGGAGGCTTGAGGTCGAGTCTGGGCTCTCGGCTTTCGGCTCTCGAGGTGAAGAGCTTTGCCATTCATTCAATACGGTCCCGCTAGCGACGACCGGATATAACGTATGCTCTGACTACATAAAAGTTTTCATTGAAACATCGCCAAGTTTGTGGGGTATTTTATCACTTCTTTTCCTTCAGGGTGTATCGACACTTTGAATTATGTTTCTGCGGCCACAAACTCTGTTAAAGTTAGAAATATCGAAACGTTAAAAGAAACTGTGCGTATCTGCGGTTTAGTTGGATTCCGTAAATTGTGATTTGATATTACGATTCGTCGGTTTCGTAATTTACGAGAAGTAATATTAAACGCTTATTTAATGACGTCTAAGAAGTAATTACTATAGTTAATTAACCGAAGATCTTTGTGTATTGTTCAGTACGATATTAAAGTTGGTCTCGTTAGTATATAGCATAGAAGATATTGAATAAAAAAATGAATTTCGTACCGGTACTTTTAATGTTAGCAAATGAAGCGGTATTACACGTAACAAAGAGATTGTATCGTTGCAGATACATCGCGTGTATAACTGCACACTATTTCGTACTTTTAAGGTAAAATGCTCGCATAATCTACCTACCGTCTATAATTACTGTATAAAAATTTATTTATTTTTTATTTACGTTTATTTTTTCATCTATTCTGTTGATCAAAGGAGGAAAAATATGGGGTATTCCTTCCTTACAAGTTTCACAGCACAACAATATCTTTAAGTATCTGACCAGGAAAATGTTTAATATTTTAAGAAACTATTAAATACCGGATCCTTTTTCGAAATAAAAACTGCTGTTACCTATAGCAGTATAATTAACAAAACATGTGTCGCTTTACGCTAAAATTCTGAATACCGTTAGCTAATTAGCACAGACTAGAGTACGCACTAACTGAGCGATTAAGTAGCTCATTCAGTAAAGCGAAATCCCGAGTGTTATAATAGCGGCTTATATCGCGCTCAGAAAAGCTAGTAGGCTTGTAGCTTGTTGACGCCATAAACAAACTACAGGGTAATGCGTACTCAGCAACAAACGCGCCGAACTGTACAAAAGCTACAGTCCGGATTGCACAAATCGCGCAAGCGCGGCAATAATTCGCCGTTTTTTATAAATTTATTTCTGGTTCTGTTTCGCTCAAAAATACTCACGGAGACCCGTCGCCCTGGATAAGGCAGCGGTTTATTGAACTCTAACTAGTTAAATCAGCATGGTGTTCTTGGGAAGACATATGATTGGGGGTGCATTATTCGCTCGTGCATTCACTGAAACCCCTGCAACTCTATTCGCCACTTGGATCGTCAAGAAGTCTGTTGTAGGCATTATTCGCTAATATTCAACTCAGATATTTCCCGAAACAGTCAAGTCCTGAGATTACCTGTGTCAGTCAGAAGGCGATGGAGTGGTCTCCATAACGGGTCTTATGTATGGCCTAGTCTGATAATAAAAAAGCACTATTGCTCTAAACTTTACTCGTTCAATAGTTAGTTGGCGTTCGACACCCCTAGTTCGTAATGACACCCCTAGTTTGCCCCAACAATACACTGAATACTGTCAGTAAAATATAACGCTACACAATAGTGAGTCATGTCTTGGTTTATTTAGCGTCCTTTCTATTGTTTTACCATATTTTTGTTTGTTTTAGCTGTTCCGCTCTTCAAACAAAGCGCTCAATTTTTTGAGGAATGCTTTCTACAAGGGAAGAATAGTTTGCTGTTTGTGTATAATCGAAGGACAGTACTAATCGTGGATATTTTGATTCCGATGATGTCAATGTGTGCGTAACTTTTAACAGCTTGTACAAGATTGTAATTAACGTTTTGTTACACGAACTGCTAATCCCAATCTCCGGCATAACGAATTCAATACCTCCATACGCTTCTATTCTCAGTAGTTTTTATGCGCCAGTTAATTAACAATGAAGCATAGCGTTAACTTTTTTCAATAAAGCTAGTTTGTTGACGTCCGAGGTCACGACAGCTAAGCTCTGTAAAGTGGAGGTGCAGGGTTGTAGGGTCACGTTGCTAGCGCCATGTCACGTCGAGATCTGTCACGCGATAGTGCACGGGCGAACACACAGTTCCCACACAGACTAATAGACACGTTGAAAAAAGTAGTTTTTTTTGTTAATCCGCGACACCGTACAAGTGCTGTTAAACCCTCGAACAGTTAACAGCTTATCCAGATGGTTTTGAGTATCTGAGAGTTGTGTTTCAAGAGTTTAGTCGATAATTTATTATAATAAATCCATTTGGTCGATATGAAATAAGAGTAAAAATCTCAAAAGGCCGAAAACAGAGTTTTACAACTAAGTGTAGTTGTAAAACTCTGTTTTCCACACCCAACATACTTATCTATAAAATATGTTTCGTATTTGTGATCAAGATGTAAAATTAAAATTCCGCAAAAAGTATTTTTTAATAATCAGATTAAAGTGATTTACAGTAATTATGTGCAGCACATGCGCACGCGCTGGTAGATGTAAAGTAATAAATCACATAATCTGACAATTTACCGCCCATTAGTATTGTTTCTGTTAACACCGCATTAACTTTTGTTATGATTCAGTAAATGTTGTAATTCATGTAATGAGTATATTAATTTGAGCCGCACGCAGCACACAGTACATGAAATGAGTTATGAATTTATGATACAAGGGTGGTAATAATAACGATACAGTTTAATTATGTTAGGGAACTACTTGGTATCGTTGGCCATCATAATAATTCACCCAATTATTGTCCGTTAGGCTTAGTCCAGCACGGTAGCCTGGGTGCGGGTTAGCAGACTTCACACACCATCGAGAGCTTTTTTGAGCGGCGTATCTATTACAGCAAGCAACAATCTAGAATCTTTAGGGAATAGAAACCCCAGAAAAAAAGTATTCATGGAGTTTCTTGCCGGTCTGTTCTCCATAGGACCTACCCATTTTAGCACCGTGAACTTAGATTCTCGACGTTTTAAAAGTGCCTGCAAAGGCCCATTTGAAATATAATAAACTAAAACTTTGAATTGGACTTTAGATTTTATAGTCGTTTACGCAATACGTGATTATTCGACAGCTTATATCCATACATTTTGCTGGCGTTTCTATCCTATAGCAACTGTAAATTTACATGTACAGTACCGCTATCACGAGTTTTCTTACTATTTACTATCATAGTAAAGTAAATTTTCATGATGGCGATTTTAGTTCTTAATATCGTTACATTAGGGATTAGAGCTTATACGGCATATGTGTCATAGTAAAGTTTTGATTTACTATTTACTATATTATAGAGATGTCATGTTAGTGACTCTAGTACCTTATGTAACCAAGTTAAGAACTAAAATCGCTTGCATGAAAATTTACATTTACTATGAGAGTAAATAGTAAAAAACTCATAATAGAGGTACAGATCATCTTCCAATCTTTTCTTGCATTCACCAAGTGATAATCAGATTTTAACTACACATGAATTCGAGCTTGCCGAATATCAGGTTGAACGTAAATCCTCTTCCATGGAACGCAACCTTTCAACAGCTAGGCGCTATTATGCGTCACTGTGATCCTACAAATCATCGCACAACCAATAAACTGTATAAAAGCTGAAATTAGGTTGCCGAAAGTGGCCTTGATAGTAACACATTTTCGGTGTTTTAAAATGTAATTTAAATATTTTGTAATATTGTTCAGGCACCTGATACAACAGTGGTGACTTTTATTAGTCACAAGTTCTAAATCAGTATTGAAATATTAAGTAAATGTTTTTAATATATTCCTTTTTATTTATTCATCTTGAAGAAGTAGTTAATCATAATTCACTTGCAAACCGGCTTAACATAATTTTTGAATATTGTGATGTCTCTTTAAATTTAGACATCACACATAGTTTAGTTTAATTTCTATATAAATTATAAAGACCATATTCACAATATAAATATTAATATACAAACATAATAACTTGTTTAAAACTTGGGTGGTTGGTCATCACAATAAAAGCCGCACAAAACAAGATTCTTCACGGAGGTCACTTGTTCCATTGGCTTCGCTCTTAGCAATATTTAGAAGACTTTGCTAGGTCAAAATCACCACACAGAAGGAATGAATTGAAATATTTGTCATTCAATATTGTATCGACTGACTCATCCAATTTTATTTTTGCATGCAATTTTTAAACGTCGAGAGTCTAGGTATACTGTGACTGGTTAACGACATCGTTTCTTTAATAATTTATTGTCCTCTTCGATTGATATTAGCACAAACTAATTGAGTACTCATCTATGTTTCTCAATTGGTTTCCACGTTCAATATCATCGTCAGTCGAAACTAATCTATCGGTTGGCTCTGACGTCATGCGGCACGTCGACGCCTCTCAAATGCATGCACAATTAATTTGTGTGCGGATTGGTTTACATCGATAATATGTACGATTCCAGTGGTGTTTGAATCCTGGAATTATTTCATCATTCTGTTGTAGCTAGTTAGCATTTGGAAGATGAAAAGAGATGACCTGTGTCATAGGAATAAATTAGTATTTTGAAAAACGACTTCAGTATTTAATTTCTATTCTATTAAATTACTATTTAAATATAATTTTTAGAATGTCACTTTGGAAGAGGTTTAATAGTGTAGAAAGCCACTTCTCTGGTCACCATCAGTTACCGGTACTCTTAGTTTTTCGTTCTCCTCATTGTTCAATGTTGTTGTCAATGTTGATTGTTGTTTTGATTTTCCCATTTATCAAATATACAATTGTAATTGATTATACAGGAAACTAGTATAATAAATTAATATTGGTACAGGAAAATAAGATATCTATAATGATATTCAACAAAATGTTGACTAGATGTTTTCCAATGACCTAAATATTTTGTTAATGTGTATCTTTCAATTCTTTGTTTTTTTTTTCTTTGTTTTTAAAAAACGTTGCCCCACTCTAGGATTTTCTCCTGTATCGTGGGTACAGTTTACAAACATACATGTCACATGCACACACAACCAAGCGTTGGTTGTGTGTGCATGTGACATGTATGTTTGTCATATTATTATATTCGTAACACAACAATTACGAACTAAACCTAAATACTTAATATCTTCTTCATGTATTCATCATCCCGTTAGGTTACATGGAGGAGCATTGTGCACACTGTTAAACCATAGCGCATTCAACACAAGAGACAAATGTAAACCTCGTGTTGGCTGAGCGACTGTCGCCATGTCGTGCTGATGTGCAAATGTGCACAGAGGCAATGTGCAATGTGCATGACAATTTACTTTCCAAGCACTGTCTAGAGTTAAATCTGTGTAGTATCAGTTGGTCGCGTCATGACGACCGGCAACCAGTCACTTATAGCGTGTTGTCACGCAACGCACGCTTCTCTTGATACGAGTGCGTGCGCACGCGCTTAGTCTTCACATATCGATCCGCCTCCGTACTGGGTTAATTGTTCACAGCACCATGCTTAATTACGATGGTACTTCATCATCGGATTTTTATCCTACATTATACATTAAGATATGGATATAAAAAATAGGCTCGAAAGTTTTATGCGCCACGGTTCGTTTCTTATGTAGCTTGTTTTAAATTGTGTGTTTTCTACTTTTGAATCATTATTAATGAGGAGCTAATTTGTGAGTAGTGTATTTGTAAAGGCTTTTTGGTTTCCACTTATTGCAGAAAATCATCCCGGGGCATTATTAAAAATATTTTGGTCGTTTCGAAATTTGCCCATTGAGCACGTCGTGCATCAGGTCAGATACAACAGTACCTACGTGAGTTCAGCCCCAGCATCACAGTGTAACAGTTGTGCAGCAGAGGGTGACGGGCTGTCTGCGCAGGCGCCAACATCGCGCATCACCGTTATTTGAAGCCACTGCCAGGCCACCACCCAGAGACACCTTCACCAATATACTGATGATATTATTATTGTATAATAATATGATATGTAGCGTTAATGCTCTTTTTGAACTGCAAATATAAAACCGGGAAATGAGTATCAAAAATTATCGTAAACCTCAATACGTAGTTGGTTTTGGACTAAGTCTACTCATGTTTTAACACATTATCTAAGCATATTTATCATTGAACATCATACACACATACAACATCTACAGGCAGTCCGAACATTTCCTTTGAACATTCCTGAATTCAGATGGTTTCCCCGAATTTTAACTATGTCGCAATTAAGTAAATCACTGGTGATATACATATGTTAACTATCCTTGCTTTCTAAATGTTTAATAAAGTTTTGTTTCTAGTAATATAAATAGCTGTACAGACATCGTTGTAAAGTAATTTTCATCTTAACGTAACATCGCTTTCATCATAAACATAATATAGCATCACGCCTGTATTCCCTGAGGTAGGTAGAGATTTACTATGTGCACCCACACATCGCCGATGCCGTTATTAAGTTCTATGTAATACAAATATCATAACTTTCCAATTCAAATCACTGGAAGTAATTAGTCACACAGTTTCAGTTATCATCTGGCTGCGCGTTTCGCCGCCATTTTGGTTTGGACCTGAAGGCCGTTATGTCAATTGCTTACTGTAATTTGTTACGAAAACCAATGGATAAGCCGCAAACGTACCATGTCCAGTAGAAAGTTCTTTGTTTTGTATCTGGTGCACATTGACTGTGAAACTGTTGCGAATGTATAATGGCCACATTTGTCACGTGCATGTTAAAAACATTTTGAACAAACGAGTTGTCAGTGCTGACTTGTTCTAAAAGTGTTGGGATTGGTTGCTCTGCCTAGAGGAGAGCATCATTAATCCCGGGTTATCGCAAATCCTCCTCAAAGAAACCTATTGACATAAAATCGGTCGGTCATTTTTCAATTGAAGCATAACGTTGGCAATGTGCGTATTCGATTGCTTATAGCATCCGGTTCTTCGAAAATCAACACGCCGCATAAATTTAGTAAAAATTTGATTAGAGATAGAAAGAATTTTTTACACATCTTGACTCATCTGGTTCTTTGGTCCGCCGCTTCCGCAAACGTTCGTTTCCAGGAAAGAAAAGGACTATGACTTATGAGTCATGGGTCGTTACCTGGTGGCCGCTGACGTCACGACGCCGCTATGTGCGCGCGCATTGATCTATCGATCACTGGCGCGCACGCTGTGCCCACATTGTTTACGGTGTGTTATGAATTTCTGATCAATGTCTCAGTCGTAAATGACAAGAATTTAGCATTGTTCAGCGATAAATGTGTGCTTTATAACGGCTTCGATGTAGACTGCGCCGGGTGCATAAACCTGAGTCATTACTTGTTTTTGCTCTAGTAACGTTATTATAATATTTACAGTTTACTGTAATATAACAGCTTTCTCTCTTTCATGAGAAATTCAAAAACCAGATGATATTTCAGCGTTGTGTCTGGCTTTCTAGACTTCTGCCTGCCTGGCCACATCCACTAATAACACATCTCGTATCATTTTAAATCAAAAGTAAATACTCTCTTATAAGGTTTGCAGTTACGGATGGCCATTGAAAACGCACGTGTAACAGCCTATTGTGTACTTTGCCTGTCGAATTTGCACTCTGTTGCATAGCGACAGAAACCACTTTGGTTTGATGGATAGGATGTGAATCTCAGGTAGTGGGATAGTGTCGCAAGATCAACCTCGACGCCCACGCATTGTCTCTACGACTGTGACGTGGTTTATTATAATATTAACATTTGCATTGGTCCACTGCTGAGCGTGAGCTCCTGGATTCGATTCCCTGCTCGGGCAGTATTATCGGGTTTTTCTGTATGAAAATTCTCAATAGCAGCACGGAGCCTGGAACTGTGCCCGTTGGATGGCAATAGGCTCGCCCCTTATTACATGGGACTGAATAACGGCATCAGCAAAATGTGGATTAACAATAACTACACCTCTGCCTTACTCTTCGGGGAATAGAGGCGTTATGCTATGTTATTATGTTGTATTGGCGTTCTTCCCAGTAGAACATTCAGAGAGAGGGCGACGGAAGACCTGAAACACTACCACATCTTTAAATATACATAATTAATTATGCTGCCGCTGAGACTTTGGCTTCCTCCCTGACAGACAAGCAGGTTCCACAATACCAATATTAAAAAAAAAAAAGTTGCGTAAGTTTTTCACTCGACTTGTCCCAAACCATTTGAGACGCAAGTTTAGTTATCTGGTACAGTTTTGAAACCATTATCTCCAACAATCTTAAGTGAGTTAAGTTCAGTGACACTTATTCGTTTAGACACAGCATAAAGCGTGTGATTACGTCACGGTCCTTAGTTACTAATGCACATACCCCAGCTATATGCCACAACAATACATAACAGAGTATTTAGCTGTGCAAATTATGGAGATTATGAAGAACATACTGTAGCTGGCTGCAAATAATAAGCTCTCAGAATTTATATAACTATTCGCGCATTGAGTAGGTCGTGTTGATTTTGGTTGGATGCAATTTTAAGTTAAATTCTAAGGACGCGGTATTCACTTCAGTTTGTTCAGTTTTCGATAGTAACATATGTTTAACATTAAATAAGCATGTACGAAGCAAATAGCCACTGTGGTTAATTGTTATTATTAATATGTTAAGCTTGTGGAGGAACTAGGTATGGTGTTCCTCCATTGAAAAGGGAGGATCCTCCGACAGACAAGGTGGTTAGCCTGGCGGGCCGAAGCCCGACGGTTTATGTCGGACATTCGTATATGTGTTAGAATCGTTGTAAACTCTTATAGTGCAGTTCAGGGTATTCTGTTGTGGCTTCACTCCGATAGATGGCGCTTTAGTTTTTGCTATGTTGCGACTAGTCGCTACAAGCTTAATATGTTATAGCCAGCATCTAGGTTAGTAATAAAATACATAATATTATTACTTAAAATAATTTGCTACCTTTGCAGAGTGTGTTTAAGTTGGCTTAATTGTTTTCTGTAACTATATAGTGCATAAATAAATATTATTGCCAGCCGCAGCACTAAGTGCTCGATGGCCAACAAACAGCATTGCTGCAACTGTCATAACTGTCAGAATTCAAAACAAAATTTTCCTAATTAATGTACCAAATTGTAATTAATGAAACTCAGAAAATTCTAGTACAGGGTTGTGCTAATTTCCGAATTTTATGATGGTTACGCTATCGGCGCGGCGCGGCGTGCCCGACGTGCATATCCGTTGCGCGTGCGCAGCAAACGCGCGCATTGTGTAATGTGCATTATTGGATCAGTTGCGTAGATACTCTTCACTTGAACACTTTCTTTCGATGCGTGAGCTCAGATTGCTATTTTATTCACTATCGCGTGTTGATGATGAGAGGTGAAAATGATTGCAGTTCTTATTAGCTGTGTCTGCCAAGTCGTACCGATGTGAGAGGTTATTTGCCTCCTTAACCAGTCAGCATAAACTTGTAGAAATACTTCAAAAGTTATTAGCCGGACTTAAACCTAAGGCCTCTGTCGAAGTGTGCCATCGCTCTTACCAACTTAGCAACGAACTACTATTACTGCCGTCAATCAAATTCAAGCTTACCTTATTTTTATAAGTAATCTTTTGTAGATCTTTGTACCGCCAATTCCATCATACTCTATACAATTTCTTCACAACTTAGTGGAACGGCTTATTTGAATATATGTCACACTCAATATTTCATGTAAAATGTCGACTTAGTGAATGTTACCATTATTAGTTTCTTGTTGTTTTTGTGTAAGTTAGCTGACCTCTCTGATTTCACGGTTTAATCGACACTCACGTTTGTGGCGCGGATAGATGCGAATTCGTGGAGAAAGATATGGCCTCTATCGTGAATTAAGTCATTTTGACAATAGAAATTTAAACTAGTACAACAACTAGACTAGAGTGCCTCGTCGGTCTAGTGGTAGCAAGCGCGACTGCTGAGCGTGACGTCCTGGGTTCGATTCCCGGGTCGGGCAAAGTGTTATTGGGTTTTTCTGTATGGAAATTGTCAGTAGCAGCACGGAGTCTGGAATTGTGCCCGGTAGATGGCAATAGGCTCGCCCCCTATAACATGGGAGTCAGTAACAGGGTTAAACCCTTAGGGAAATACAGGCGTGATGCTATGTTTGTTATTTATGTAAGTTTAAACTTAAACTAAATGTGATGCACGCGTTATTCCACTAGGTAAGATGCTCCTAAATACTTTAAAACGAGTAAATGCGAAACTTGTTAAATGTCAATACCATTTATGACCGTTGTGGCCGTAATTTTGAAATGGTAACAGTGCAGCTTAACTAGTTTAACTCAACCGACTCGTACAGTTCAGGTGAGACGATGAGTAAAACATTACCGCACTCTATGTGAATTCGTCGCGGCACTGTAATAAACTGAATGGTCTGCAATTTGTGCGACGCCACGTTTTGAGGACACGTACATTACCTGTGATTTGCGCGTCTGCTCAAGGTGAAGGTCCTGAAATTGCTGTTTCCGGGATTATGAGAAAACATTAGCAATGCCAGCTTTTAATCGGTAAATTCAGATTTAATCTGGCTACATGAGATAACTTTTTGAGTCTGAGAAAGCCGCGGCGCTCTCGAACCTACTTTCAAGAGATTGTGCGCATTTAGTTTCCCATAGTGTGTTTGTGGCTCGATTGTTAATAAAACCGCCATGATTGGTGGCCGAGCGGCTACTCGATCTCATGACGAATCGATTCTAACTCGATTATGTGGAGAGCGCGTGCTCTGCCCGCGCCGCTGCGGCTAATTGGATTGATGTATTCATGACTATAATAACGGTCAAAGAACTCGAGTCTGCACTGACATTGGACTATCTACAACTTTTACTCCACTATTCATATGGTTTCTTGTGTTTGTAGTGTCGTGCTATCTCTATGGGAATATGACAGCCGATAAAAACTGAGAAAGCATAGTTTTAATCTGTCTCGCTTTTCTAATCGGAGCCGTTACCGTTTGAGACTGCAGAAATGTGGTAAAAACATGCAAAGAACAATAACTCTTTTGAACCTTGAATTAATCGTACAGTTTTTTTTTTTTACGTGGCCGATTAATTTTATTTTTAAAAACCTGTTAAAAAGTTAAAGTGTACGTTCGGTACTGAAGTTAGCGTTGCCAACATTTCTTCGGCGAAATATAGTATTTTTCAAGATAAGTTATAAAAAAATATAGTACACTTCAAAAAATATAGTATTTTATGGCAAAGACAAAAAAATAGACAAAGATAATATTTCTTACTTATTTATTTTCATAAAAACAATATTTTTTTGCACTTCTTGCATTTTAAAACGAAGGATTTGTTTGTTAGATTTCAGTGTTGAAAATATAGTATTTTTGTGTACTATATATTTCTTCAACAGTATATAGTACGCAGACCCGAAATACAGTAAAATACTATATATTATAGTACGGTTAGCAACCCTAACTGAAGTACTCCACAGAGTAGAAAAAAGGAAACCAATAGAAATCATAAATTTCGAATGTTTCTAACTCTTTCGACAGGCTTTGTAATTGTTGCGAATATTTATTTTGGTATCCAATTCGCAATTCAAAAGTTAACTCCTCAAAAATGCATAACGATAAGCATGTGTATTATTTGGAACGGTATGCACTAAATTCTTGCGTATTGGGGCCAATGCAATCACAGAATTCCGCGGCATTCGTTCAGTCGTGGTCACCAAGTTTCGGCCAGAGCCTTTGAAAGCGCATGCGGTAACAGTAAATACGTTTAAGAGCGTTCTAGGTACGTCGATAGGTAATAAATTGGAGCCCCGGCCAGCGGTGGGCTATCAGAGCCCTGGGAGAATGTCGGGCGCTCTCACTGCGCTGTGGAACAAGTTATTAGCGATTGTGTTGCGTCTACATAGATACAGTATTTGCTCTTTCAACTTGTTATAGTTAACAGGATCAACAAAAATGAACTTATCTGAGCGATCTGTGTCTACTTAACTTGCTCTTGAAAAGGAGGCGCCTGAAAGGTCACCACTTGATTTATCTAAATGGGTTCCAAATGCGAGGACGTATGCTGTAGGGATTAGGTTTATTTTTTTATTTGTACAAAAAATGCAACGTCTTTTTGCTGTGTTGCGTTGGCACCACTCATCCATCGGTTGTTCGACGTGCTGGGTCAGAGATCGGTCAGCTGTGTATAAATAGTGAAAGGTCTGTAGGCCAGTCATACGTTTGTTCACTGTAATCCATTTCTTTACTCGATTCTTACTACTTGCGTAACCGACAGATGATACAGTTTATTTGAAGTGGTTAGTTGTGTTCCGATAATTTTACGGATCGTTTGTATCTTTAGATGATTGTTTTCTTACAAATATTTGTGCTTACCTACAGAGCCCAATCTCTTAATGCGTGGCCTGTGATAAAATGTGTTATTTAATTCCTAGTATATGAAGTAATGTGTAGGTTGTGTGCAACCGCCGCCGCGGCTGTGTTGAGCCACCTGCACTGACCCGGTTACGTCGAGACTACCTATGCGCCTGTATGCAATATAGCGTTTATTCCCCCGTATCGAACTGTTTGCACAACGCACACATTGCCGGTTCCCAGCAATACACCAATAACTTTACTGCGAGTGACGTCAGCGGGAGTATGCGATGAGCCGCGATAGTTTTGATTGCAATTAAATAAAGTTGTGGTCAGTTTCTAAAAATGTTCATTTACATTCATGTTCTTCAGTTTGCAATGTGGTCAATAATTCGGCAAGAAGTCATCTTAACTAATTTAAAATATCTTTAGGTACGTAACATGTTTAATCAGCCCTGCGAGGATAGCCAAAACAATCAGTATGTTATCGACAGCCTTTAATCTGGTGAGGTTTTAATTAATCTGTGTAACCAGCGTTTGAAATCACCGTTCTAAATTAAATATGCGTGCTACTGTAACTTCGTTTATTTACATTTATGTATGTTCGTTGCTGCAGCCTGCTGGGTGGTGCTGGCGGCGTGCTGCCTGTCACTGCCGGGTGCCCGCGCCGCCGGGCCGCTCGGCCCCTCCGACCGCCCCGAAGCCTACTTCAACGGCAGCTCCTACATCAGACTGTCGAAGCCCTTATCACTCAAACAACTCGTTGGACTCAGTTTCCGGACATGCGTGGGTAAGTCGCACAAGACATCTTTATATTATATTATTCCTTCTCTTATTCATAGTCCGTTGTATCTAGTTACGTAGTAAGCCAACCGATTGAAAGAATAGTCGAAAGACCTCTTGTTTTCATAACATGTGATAATCATCAACCATAATAATATATTGAAACGCGTTCATTAATTTTGAGAATTACGTTTCGCCACGGATGAAATTTTCTGTGGCCTTAACGCTAACGCACTTTTTAAAGATGTCTGGCACAACAATTGTTTTGTGGCGATATAAAAAACAACAAGTAATTCCCCCCCCAAAAAAAAGCAACGATGTTGCGGCTCACGATGGAGTGCGCGCGCATCAATCAAAATGGTCCTGAGAGTCATTACCATCGTGGCATCGTGCGTCGCCGCGTTTTTGCCGATTATTGCGCGGAGTGCACGCGTTACCGCATTGCTGCACCACGCTCCGTGGTTCTGAGAATCGTTGTGATTTCGTGACGTTGACAGATTCTTTATTGGAATTTTATTCAAAGATTTGCAATTAAAAATCAAATTAATTCCCCGACTTTATTGGTTTTTCTACACTCTATGTACATACAGTCTACATCATTATTAGATTACGCAATTCTGATTCTGTCCGCGATTAGTGAATCATTTACTAATATCAATATTATGGTAATATAAGTAAAAAACTACGTTTGGCGCTTCTGAATAGACACAAATTCAAGGCCGCAATCACATCATTGGTGAATTATACTGCCATTGTATCATCGGCGCGTACGCAGGTCATGCACACATCATGTACGATGATATTAAACAATAGGGTATGTTTGATCGGACACTGGCGATGTTGTGATCGAAGAGGATCGAAGTGTCCACTGATAGTGCCGCGCCGGCGCGGCGCAACCATTGCCGAGACACTTCGTTACGTCACAACATCACGCATGCGCTCAGCCGGACCGGTCGCGATTTACGGCATCGTTGTAATAATGATTTGTTGAGAGAAAGGTGGTTCAATCAACTCTCGATAGTTGATACACTGCACGCTTCATATACATGTGTGTAGACATGATTAGATTATGTTAATTCGATAGTTTTTATGAACCACAGCGGCTCAGTCAAAGCAATTCATAAACCCTGGCATGTCGTCACGTTCTTTAATGTTTTATGAACGAACCATCTGTTTTAAAATCTCTTTGTAGTGTCTGGCAGTATTGATAGATCTTCAAGCAATTTTGCATTAGTTACACGCTTGCTCGCTGTAAAGTTGCGTAAACAACTTCTTCGATATTAAACAAACTTGTTCATTGGTTTGTATTGGGATTTTGCAATTTATGTCATTGCCTAGAAGAGCAATCCATGCTTTGCATACGCATGACTTCGCAGTAAAACGAATGATCACCGTATAAGTGTTGCCACATGAAATGTGATTTTACAAAAGTACCCCAACAGAGTTCGTTTGGTAACACACGTATCAAAACACGAGTGAAGCGTACTATAATGTTTGCATACTTGTAGTAATGATGGCAAGGCTCAATTGTTCAACATTTTCGTTTGTATGATTCGCTCCGCACCTTTCAGTGCTATGAGGTGTCGCCGGACAATGTGCCTCGTACACCATTTGTTTTCATTTTCATGCACATTCTGTTTCATTCATTCGGCAGATTCATGGAATTCGTCGTGTGTCGCATTAGGTATTTCATTATTACTTCATATTAGATGCTAGAGCTAGATGTAAGGCGGCGGATGCGACAGATGCCTCTGTATATTTATTTATTTATTTATTAACTGGTCCTTGTGTACGGAGTAAGTAGGTTTAAGGAGAAATATTTATTTTTATAAGAGCATCTGCCACGCACCTGTCGAACTCTAAAGCCTCCACATTTTCACATAAGTTTCGTTTACCGTTAGTATTATTTTCCATTGACAAAATGTCACCAGGAGAATGTTCTGAGCTCGGCCTCTGAACCGTTATGTGCGGTGACTGGTGAGCTTGAGGTGAGAGGTCACTGCATATGACACAGTTTACGGAACTTTACATAATGTATGTGTAATGAGAACGAAATTGTTGTTAAGATGACGCGGTTAGAAATTCCCACAGCGGCCACATCACCTGCTAGTGTTATGTTGTTATGGTAATGCTTGTATATACAATTTAATTTATAGAATGAATTTTAAAACCCTAAGCTATATGAAGTTTAGAAAAGCCATTCTTGTCTGCTTATTACATGGGATTGTAGATTAAGTTTCGTTCCTAAACATGTCGTTACATTGCAGGAGGTGAGCTATTCTCGCAGCGGTTCGAGGGGTACACGCTCCACGTGACGGCGCTGTTCGAGCAGGTGGTGGTGTCCTGGGCGCGGCCCTCGCAGCCGCACCGCGAGGTCGGCCTCGCCAAGGAGACGCTCGACAACCGCTGGCACTGGGTCGGACTCAGATACAACTCCGACCCCCCCTCACTGCTGCTAGAAGTTGATAAAGACACACAGGTAACCTCAGATAATAGCCAAAATAAACCTCAAATACAATAATTATATATGAGTTAATTTGAAATTATGAGCCTATCCTATGTAAATGAGAAATGACGTCATCAAAGTCATCGTATCAATCAAGTCTTTGTTTTGCATCGCCATCGCGATACGTGCACCGCGCAGGTGTACAAACAAACAAACAATCTTTACGCAATGTATATTGATACAGATGATACTGAACTGCGGAGCATAATTAATTATTTTATGTATCACGACACAACTTGTTGGTCGCTAATGCAGAACCGAATAATGATCATGCAGCAGTCGTAATAAATGCACAGGCTGTTTAAGGCTGAACAAAGCTCCGTGTCCCACACTGGTCTCAATAATGTCTTTCGAGTACTGGTTCAGAATAAATAATTGTTTGGTATTGGGAATACAGCGCACCGCTTGTTCTAACCATTGAGGTTGCCAATCTGGCTCAAGCATAGGCTTTGATTACTAACAACTTTCTAACGTACAACACTACTAATGTCTGTGCTTAGTCTTTCTCACAAATGATGAATTCCAAACACCACTCGTCTGATATACTGTTTAAATGAAGTGTCGTGGTAGAAGAATTTCGCTGTTATCATCACTTTTACCAACTTATTGATAATATCAGTTAGTTGCAATCAGCGACATCTATCGTCTTTACAATTCCTTAGTTACATATTACGACTTCCAGACTAATAGACTAGCCCATGCCGTTCTTTTAATGAAACTACACAGTCAGAGACAAAGTGCTGTATAGTGTCCTTCTTTATTATAGATCTGTTTCTAAAGCTAACCCTTGATTGTCCAGATAATATCAAACGTAACATGGAACCCCGAGCTGCTGTCTCCCGGCGCACTGGAGGCGGGCGGCGCGGTGCTGCTGGTGGGCAACGTGTTCAGCGGCTGCATCCTGGAGGGCCCGCAGCTCGAATTCCACGCCACCTCCTCGCAGGTCCGGAACGTTGTATTCGGACACTGCCCCCTGACTACAGATGAATGTTAGTACTAAGTCTGTTGCTTAATATGGACTAGCCGTATCCATTGCTGAATTAATTGGTCTTAGTAGTCGGAACGCGGTCTGAGCCTGAGTTACGAAGTTTACGGATAAAAACATCCAGAAAACCTTTTAATACAATATCGAAAATCCTTATTATTTTATACCGGAAGTAGCAATCGTTCATTTAGTCGCTAGTGTTCAGATTAAATGTTTTCCTGCTGCCAATTGGCTAATGAAATAACAATAGAACTTGAAACAGGAAATGAGCTATAATATAAATCATATTTACAATGTATTAGTAAATATATAATAATGTTATAATTTTCCTCATATTAAAAAAGATATAGTAAATTACTTTAAAAGTTTTGATTTATAACTTTCTCTAGACTTCTGATAAGACATTAGACGCGTTACCTACCCTCCGCGTAAGGTTAGCCGAAGCTAAAATACAGTCGGCAAGCAAATATTTCTAATAGGTAATTTATATACTATACTATACTATACTATATAATTTATATTATTTATATACTATACTATATAATTTATATACATTTATTGATTATTTATATTATGCCTAATATTAATAAATATTTATATAATCAATTTGTGGGGATTATACAAGACATTCCTGATGTTATTTATATTTTTTTAGGTATTGACAGAAAAGACGTGTTGCGCATCCCGCCGAAAGACCACTGCTACAATGAGCCATGCATGCGACACGGGACCTGCATCTCAAGACATGACAGGTATGCTTGTAACTAAACGTAACTCTGCGCAAGCGCCAGCTCGGACGATGAAGCTAATGCCTGTGATCCAGCCGCCCGTACACGGCCACTAGTATGTAAGGAGTTGACATTGTCAAACAGATTACTAACAACAACAACGATCAATGCAAATGCAATGCAAACTTTTACTTTTGTACTATTGTCACATGTTTTTTATTCGGTAACGAAAAGCACAAACTTTGGAATCAGTGTTGGAATGAATATTAATGAATGGTATGCCAACAGATACACAATTATCATACGAAGCATTTCGATACGAAAATATTTCTTTACTATGGAGGCTGTGACGGTCGTATGTGAAATAATTATCTTAATACAAAAATTGACTATTATTGTTTAATTGTTATTGGGTAAAGAAGACATGGGTACTTACGGATGTTGACTCTTTAACAGTTACCGTTGTGTACTGGCAGGTTATAGAGCATATTTGTATATACCAGAATTCAAATCATAAGGGGGAGAAATCAAAGAAGTTGTGCGAACAGCTAGTATATATATAATTATGTAGATGAAGGGTGCAGGTCGCGCAGGTGCAGTTTAACATGAAAGGCTGCGCGATGTTGTGTGTAGCGATGACTCATTATAGTCATAAGTAAAGGACAGCGTATTATTGTTAAGACAGGTCAATGCTTTGATAATTGTTTTCGAACCGCGTTCGTCTTTCACAGCGGAACGTTACGACTTACCTGCTATCTTTATGCCGATGTTGTCCAATAATATGTGTTAATTTAATTGTTTTTTATTTATTACAAGAGCATTTGCTATGGTACTAATCAATTTTAACGTATTTTGGTTTATAACATAGCATAGAATCAAGTATTATGGTCTGAAGGGTTAGGCAGAGACATACTCCCACATTTAGCCGATGTTAAGTCCTACGTGGGCTAGCTTTTTGCCACTTACCGGGCATAATCTTTAAAGTCGGGGCTGCTACTGAGAAGCTATTAGTTCTTAAACTAAAGAACCGTTTTAGAAACACTCACTTGTTATTTTAGTTCAGACTTAGTACAGACTACGTAATAGCTAAGTTAATATGTTGTGTGTCAGATATGAATGCCACTGCACAGCGCGCTACACCGGCAACAACTGCGAGGTTGACGCGGGCGACCCGTGCGCGTCCGCCCCGTGCCAGCACGCCGGCCGCTGTGTGGAGGACACCCGGGGAGACTACTCCTGCGACTGCCCACCTAACTACCACGGTAACAACACTCACTCCTGCTGCCTGCTGTACTCTCCTGAGTTGACGCTAACCGTTGTTTCTTGCTCCACACCATAATTTAGAAACTTTTTCGGGCACTAAGGGATCTAAGTCTTTCACTATTTTTTTTAAGTGAGGAGGGATTAATAGGTAATACATTTAAAGTCTGTCGGCACTTACCACTCGGGGAAAGGCTCCAGCCTCGGCCCCTGGCGGTGAGTGGTGCAACGTGTGCGACATGTGGGTGGTGTTGCAGGCGCGTGGTGCGAGCTGGAGGTGTCGCTGGACCCGCAGTGCGTGGCGGGCCCGTGCCGCAACAACGGCAGCTGCAGCGTGCCGCCCGGCGCCGACGGGTACCTGTGCGACTGCCCGCCAGGTACGTGCTGCTCACACGCACCTCGTTTGTTCACTAGCCATTGATCTTCATTTCATACGAAAAATAATGTTGTTTAAATGTCAATGCTCATTTCATGCTACTCTAGATGTGCTTGTAATTACGAAATCTTGCTGCAGGCTAGGTCATAAAGGTGGGAGCATGCCAAAGCCTATAGCGTGTCGTTCCCACATTTTGTGACTTCCCGTGCATCGAGGTTTAGCTTGAACTGTAGTAATATTGTGTATGGTACCGTAGGCTATACTGGACGTAACTGTGAGACGGACATCGACGAGTGCATGACGACAGCAGAACCGTGCCTCAACGGCGGCCGCTGTCAGGACGCCGTCAACAATTTCACCTGCGACTGCGCCGGCACCGGTATGTACACACAACAACACTACACACTACACTATACACACACAACAACAGACTGACGCCGTCAACAACTTCACCTTCACCTTATTTAGAACATATCGTTTGATAATTAGGCATTATCATCATTGCACGGCATAAGTCTTCACATAGGCCAGTACTAGCCTGGTCTGTTTATACTGCAAATAGTATAAAAAGTATGTTGTATGTGTTGCAGGCTACACAGGCGCCCGTTGCGAGATCAACGTGAACGAGTGTGAAGAAGATCGCAACATCTGCGGGCACGGCGTGTGTTATGACACGTACGGCAGCTACGTGTGTGCGTGCCAGCTGGGGTACAAGGGAGACAGGTGCAACAATGTGAGGGACGCGATGTGTGTGACGCCACGAAACGTCAGTAAAATATTAGTTGAATACGTATAAGATGGTGAGGTGTGCAGGTGTCGGCGTGTGCGTCGGGCCCGTGCGGCGCGGGCGGCGCGTGCGTGGAGGAGAGCGGCGGCGCGGGGTTCCGCTGCGTGTGCGCACGCGGGTTCGCGCCGCCCTACTGCGCGCCTGCGCCCACGCCGCACCCCGCCTCCTGCAGCGACATCGTGTGCCCGCCCAAGTCGCACTGTGCGTACACACTCTATCTATCACTAAACATCTAATACTTCAGAGATAAATATTTAATTGAGCTTGGTTTGCCCGCGACCTTCGTTACTCGTGGAGGCTCTTTCCTTGCACTCGTCATTGTAGTACTATAAGTTAAAAACTACTTATTTTATGTGTAATATAATTTATAAAATATCAATACTAGTACGTATTACTTGTTTTAATTGGTTACGAGTCATCGAAACATAATTATTAGTTACCGGTCATATACGTATTGATAATCTCATAATATTAATAAACAGGTATACCAAACATGATGATAACTGGAGTCATCGCGAAACAAGTGATGTGCGTCTGTGACATCGGATACTATGGTCAGTATTTATTGTACAAGTTAAATCTGAAATACAAGATATAGTGGAGGCGTGTCGTACAGTAGTGAGTGCGCAGGTGCGGCGGGCGTGTCCCCCAACTGCTCGAGCCTGGAGGCGGCGTGCGAGGCGGGCGCGTGCCTCAACGGCGCCACCTGCACGCGCGCGCACGACCACCTCAACTGTACCTGCGCGCCCGGCTACAAAGGTACCAAAACGAGGCCCCCTTTACAATATCTGGATCACTCTCTCTGTCGACAAGCTCACTTCGTTTATTCCAATTTCTGCCTGTCCAGATATTGAAAAGTTAGCCTGTCATATAGTATTGTACCATGGGTTTGGCGACCCTGTTTTAGAACTTGTGTGATGACTATGTGTAGCGTCGTCCGCAACAGGACACACTAGACAACTGTCCCTGTACTGCCTGCCATAGTGCGGACGATGCGGTCTTGTATGACCATTTTAAAGGTTTCTTGATTATTATTGATGTCTGTTTGCCTGTTTAGATTTTTTATAAGCCTTAAGTTCAAGGTAACAGTGAATGATATCTTGTATTCCATGTCCCTACCCATGATTTGCTTAGTGTTTGTTTGTTTAAATATAGCGACTGCCTACCTACATTAATTACAAAAATATATAATTCCATTTATGCATGCGTAGTTTTAAACTTTAACATCACCTGCTAAGTGGGCCGAAAAACCTGTCAAAGTCCGGACGAAAGATCAAAAAGTCGGATATGTCTGATTGAATCCGGACGGATGGTAAAAGTTAAAGGATTCATATGAATTATGAAGCCTGTCTGTAAGGCTGATGGTTATAATAAACAACGCAATAGTAACCAATCGTGTCACTTAACATAAGATTTCTCCGTTGAATTATTATAAAAAAATGGGGGGATGTGAATGGTGATGTTATTATTATTGGATGTCCGTCGTGTGTTGTCGCTTACTGTGTGCACGTGCGTGTGTAGGCGTGTACTGCGAGCAGGCGGCCGGCAAGGCGCTGTCCGACCTGAAGGCCGCCGAGCGCTGCGCCGGCGCACCCTGTGTGCACGCCAAGACCTGCCAGGACCTCGTGAGTACCGGCTTACTGTGCGCTTAGTTAACTGCTTGCATGGTGTGACACTCCCACTAGCTTCAGTCACTAGGCTACATTATTAAATAATAATGCGCTTCACTTTGCAGCAATACGGATAGTAAGTACTATGATGTACCTATTAGACACATTAGACAACATGGTTGTTAAATATAGCTAGCATGTCGTCTAATTGGATCTGCTACGTGATTTATGTGTTTGCTATATTACACTGTTATCTACACAGACAACACGTATGAAGCAGATAATGCTATAATTCCACGATTCACCTGAATGCGCACTCGAAACCAGTGTACAGCGCCGCACGCTTAGTCAGTAGAAGTATAATGGGAGGCGGGTTGCAGGCGTCCGGGTTCCGGTGCGAGTGTGAGGCGGGGTGGGCGGGGCCGCGCTGCGACGTGGCGAGCGAGGGCTGCGCACGCGCCTGCGCCAACGGCGGCGTGTGCCGCGCGGGCGCGTGCGAGTGCCGCGCGGGCTGGGCGGGCGCGGCGTGCGAGCTGCCGGCCGACTGCCGCGCGGCGCCGTGCGCGCCGCAGCACGAGTGCGTGGAGGCGCCGGCCGGCTGGCGCTGCGCCCCCGCGGCGCCGGACTCGGCCTGCGCCTCGTCGCCGTGCCACAACGGCACCTGCCTGGCGCTCGACAGCGGCCTGTTCCGCTGCCAGTGCCCGCCCGGGAACAACGGTTGGTCTAACAACCCTCTACATACACTACTCTTTACTCTTTTAATATCACTACTAAATTAATGCGCCGGATTATTTCAAACCCCATACAGATAGGATATACAGATAGGTGTCACCTAACATGAATCGATTTTAAGAATGCAGATCTATTATGGAAATTGTAAAAATTGAAACTATAATTATTATTTTATATGTTAGACTTTACTTAATCTTCATAACAGTTAATTACATTGTTAAAGTACTTCTATGCATGTTCAGAGAAAACCTTTCCTATGCAATAGGCAGGCGTATCCCGGAACCTCTTGCCCTTCAAGTTGATCGAGTACGGCAGCACTGATGGTAGTCGTTTATAAATGCCTCTGGCTCCCGGCGTCCACGCTCGCACCTTGCAAACAGTTTCCGTTTTAGCTGTCACTCCGACCCAAGCCACAGACGATAACACTATGTCTCCACAACAACTCTTGGGTCCTTCGCCCGGAAACTCTAATAGCTCGGCACTTTGTTGCAATCCTGGCCAGTTCTTCAGTCTCTCTGCTCCTCCGCTGGGCGCTGCGAACAATTCCGTACCCACAAACTGATCATAGATCTCGTCAGCGTCTTCAGTCTTCGTGACAGTGATTGGCAAACTTTCCGAACAAAATATCGTAAAGCGGCAAGGTTCCGGACATTCAACGAAGTCGACTCGAGCCAAACCGCCGATGAATATCGTGGAACCCTGGTACAAGTAGTAGGTTTGTGGCCTAATTAGTTGTTTTGGAATGGTCACAAGTAGTTCCTCAGTGCTGAGGAGAGACAGCACTTGATCAGGGTGGATGACGCCGGGAGTGTCGTACAACCACTTGCTGTTAGCGAACAGTTCGTCCTTCTCATTTAACACTTTAATCCTCCGTTGGCCTAGGTTGTCAATGGCATAATTCTCTGAGAATGACCTTCCAATATGTCCGATCAAAGCTGGTGCCTCACTTGGTGTTTTGCCTTCCAACTGAGCATTTCTGATTTGTTTCTCGATCTTCAAGAGTTTAGCTTCCGATAGCAATCTACGCGTTCGTTGATAAATTTTCCATCCTGAAGGTCTGTTAATAGGGAATTTGAGGAGGTTTAGCGTTGTTCCCGGCCATCTGCTGACTGTGGCGCGTTTGACGATATCTACAGCATGAACCTTGCAGTAGTCCGACTGCAGGAGAGCATTAAACAGGGAGCTCTTGCCAACGTTGGTGCAGCCGACGAGGAACACGTCGCCCTTGTATAGCCACAGCTTGAACATGGCTGAAATTAAGTGCTCCACACCATAGCCAGTTTTGGCAGATATCAGAGCAATATGCTTGATATTGGCTTCGCCTAGTTTTGTCTTCTTTATTTCTGTCACAAGGGATTTCTTAATGCGTTTCAGATAGCCTATACTGTCACCGGGTAGTAGATCCACCTGAAAAACGAAAATGTTTAATTAGAGCAATTGCACATGATAAACTAATAAAGATTAATGTTAATAACTAACTTGTCAATATGGAATCATTTAGATGTAGTGTTTTTACAGAAAATGTATGTGCTTTTGAATTTTTTTATACTGACAAGACACCAAATGACAAAACAAGTTAAAGAAAGCAAATATGCTCAGCGACATGAGATCCAGTGTTTAATCAAACATTTCTTTACCCACAAGTAATGTTGATTTGAAAGTGGTAAATGCAAAACTCAATTTTTTAAAATAATTAGTCAATGCTTAAATCTCACCTTGTTGCCTACAACTATGATAGGTCTGTCTTTGCCTATGATGTCCACAATGCCAGGCCATATGGAGCAGGGATAGTCTAATAAATCAACCATCAGCAGGACCAAAGATTTGACATTTCTGAAAATTTATAAAATTAATGTTAGTGAGAAAACTGATCATTTTATACACATGAAGTTTGCAACTAGGCAGTTTTAACATTTTCAATTTTTCCTTACTGGGGGAATATAAATATATAAAGCTAGGACTTAAATCTTTAAGATCACAGGTGAAATTAAATATATTTACCAGCTCTTCCGAGCCCAGTTATTTCATAAAGAAGTGAAGACAGTTTATTTACCTGATGGACTGCAGTAATTTTTCATACTCTTCAGGCTGTACACTGACATCCAATGCAATATTGTATTCCTTTAGGAAATGACATCGCTGGCACTCCATGGTCTTCAGTTCTTTTTCCTTCCTGTTCTTGAAGATCTCGCTGGGCAAATATCCTGGGATGGCTGGGTCACTACAGTGGAGTAAAGCTCCACAGCCACCACAGGGGACTCTGCTCACACCTATTGTAGGATCAGGGGTACCATAGTGCTTGCTCCATTCCGCATCAGTTTCTGTTTCATCATCAAATGATGCAATTTTACTGTCATCAAAGTATTCATAGTTTGTCATCCATTTGTTTATACTTGAGCGATCAAATTCCTGTTCAGTGCTATTATTGGTTTGAGTATCACTTTTAAGTAAAGCAGTCTTATTTTCGTCGTAATCGATCTTTGTAGAGGCACCAAAAGGTAATTGGAATTCCTTGTCGGGTTCAATGATTGTGTCTTCACTCTCATCTTTGAGGAGTCGTTCTTTGTCAACATAATACTGTAGGGATACCGGTAGGGGCGACAAACTCTTCTCTTTATATTCCTTTTCTAGTGTAGCTTTCGCATTTTTTACAGTTTTCTTGTGATACTTAAAATAACCTAACTTTAATTTGTCGTGTTCCAAGTACGAGTTAAATGTGATTTTGTCCTTATATTTCTTCAATAACTCTGAAAAGTCCTTACTGATTTCACATTTCCGTTCGGTTTCAATACCAGTTGACGCCCGTGCTTGGGTAAAACGCTTGTGTTGTAAAACTATTTGTCTGCGACATAACCTCAAAACATTATTCATTGAATACAACATGGCGATAATTCATGCACTTTTCACTTATATTAGAACTCATGTAGTTATGTCTTTAGGACATTATGAACGTTTCGCTTTCATAATTTACTATTTTAATGTGATAAATCACAAAGTAGGTCACACACAACACAACAATAATAAGTCGTGAGTTTGACAAATGACATGGTAGATTACAACTGTCAAATTAGTTGTCAGTTGTAGCGGTGGTCGTTGCGCAACTTAAACGTTATTGAAACGAGCTATCGTCATAATAACGGTTAGCAGGTTATTTGAAAAACCTGCTAACCTGCTAACATGCTAACGCTAAAGTAGCTAATAGCGGTGGTCGTTGCGCAACTTAAACACGTTATTGAAACGAGCCATAATAACGGTTAGCAGGTTATTTGAAAAACGTGCTAACATGCTAACGTTAAAGTAGCTAACATCCAAAGAATCCGATAGACAGTTGCGTTTCGTTATCCAATGAAATGGAAGTGCATCAAAGAAGCTAAAAAAAAAAAAAAAAAATTCTCATCAAAATTTCACGGAGTCGTTAATGAATTTTGGATAAATAGAGAAGCTAAAAAAAAGTCATCAAAATCTTATGGGGCCACCAAAATCCATAAATTTTTGCGCTTATGGTGGAGCAACCGACAATTTGACATAGCATCAGTGAAGCTAAAAAAAAAAAAAAAAAGGTCATCAAAACTTCACGGAGCCGTTCATTCATCATGAATGATTTTAAGTAAATAGGTAAGCTAAAAAAAAGGTCATCAAAACCTCACTATCATATTACATGTTGCTCATGATATGACAAATAGCGACCAATAGCAGGATAGCGCGTTTTAATAACCGCTATTGATATCCGATAGACAGTTGCGTTTCGTTATCCAAAAAAGATGAAAAGATGCTACTGCCCACCGCTAGTCAGTTGTCAGTACTAGGGATGTAAAATCCGGTAACTACCGTAAATAAATCGTAACCGGTTTTAACATTATTTAACTTGTATTAATAATTCATTGCTTTTTATTTGTTGGGGTTTGAGATACAGTAAATAAATAATATAATAAAAGTTTGAAATCATCAAGCTTTTTTGTAAATTTTCATTTTATAACAGTTTAACAGTATCATTAAACGCTGTTGCTCAATACACCGGTATAAAACCACTGCGAAATATGCATTATGCCACTAATTTAATTTCTGAGATATATTGTGTGCCTATTTGAAGTGATTTACTTTGTTTACATATGAAATCATACAAATGATTATGATAATTACAATATTTATATTACTTTCATTTATTAAAGGTATCTTATAGCTATATATAGAAAAAGTACTACCAGTATACTTCTTTTTAATATTTACTAAATATGTTTTTATTTGCAGGTCGTTTGTGCGAATTAGACATAGACGAATGTGCATTAATGCCCAAAATATGCAACCACGGTGTGTGTGTCAACGTTCCCGGATCCTATGAGTGCTACTGCAGGCCCGGTATGTGGCTCACTATACATTAAATGTAAAACTACATTTAACTGGAATATCATAAATATAAATAAATGTGTCATTATGTAGGCTATACGGGCGACAGCTGTGAGCAAGACATCGACGAGTGCCTGTCGTCACCGTGCAAGAACGGCGGCACCTGCCAGAACCTGGAGAACAACTACGAGTGCACCTGCATGGAAGGCTTCGAAGGTCGCTAGATAACTATGATAATTTTATTGCTTCATATTTCCATTTGCCCCGTATGTTATGGTAAATGTTGTGTGTGCAGGCAAGGATTGTTCTATAAACATAAACGAGTGTGATAAGAACCCGTGCGCGGCGGGCTCGACGTGCGTGGACGGCATCGCGAGCTACTCGTGCGTGTGCCAGGACGGACTGACTGGACCTAATTGCGAGATAGACATCGACGACTGTGAGGTAAATCGATTGGCCAAGCTTAAACTGATTGGTTTGTTGTTTCATTTTATGGGTCTATTGTATACGATCGTAATTTTTGTTTTTTCATATAATATTTTAACTTTATGTTAGATTAGGTTTAGGACTTTATGTTGGATTAGGATTGCATTTATTTATATATTCACAATTATTCTACATCACTATAAGTATACGCAAAGTTGCGACGGCAAATATTACGAAAAGAGCCTTATATTACGGAATTACATTAATTGCCAAATTCACAAAAGGCTATGTCCGACCTGAGTGGCGTGTGTTTAGAGTGACTAATTGAGCTGTTTTCAAATTTGATAATCTCGACGCGATGGAGTCCTGAGTCCAGTGCCCATCTATTGGAAGCTGTAACCCGGCTTTACGCTTCCGCAGTCGCAGCCGTGCCAGCATGGCGGACGCTGCGTGGACGGCCTCAACAGCTACAGCTGCGAGTGCGGCGGCACCGGGTACTCCGGCGACGACTGCTCGCTCAACATCGACGAGTGCGCGCCGCTGCCCTGCCGGCACGGCGGCACGTGTGTGGACGACGTCAACGACTACCACTGCAACTGCCACGCGGCCTACAGCGGTGAGTGTGACGTACAGACTGCTCGCTCAACATGGATAAATAGCAAGATAGCTAGAGAATAACACATCTAGTCTTCAACGTCATTTCCTTATCGCCAATGAGTCTAAAATATGTTTTTTGTGCGTCGTAGGTAAGAACTGCGAGCTGGACATCAACGAGTGCGAGAGCGAGCCGTGCAAGTACGGCGGCGTGTGCCTGGAGCGCTCCAACGCGAGCCTGTACGTGCCCAGCGACGCGCCGCACGTGCAGGTGGGCCCGCAGCCGCAGATGCTGCTGCCGCCCGTCTTCTACCAGCCCTTCTCTCTGGAGACTGCCAGCGGGTGAGTGTACAAAATACGCTGCAGAAATTCTTCAGTCAATTTCATTAAAAACACAGGCACGTATACATTAAAGGAATGGATCTGCAGATAATTGTTTCGGGTTGGGGTCTTTGTGTAAGTGAATCTAGTGAATCAAGTCTGTAAACGCACCCACGATACAGAAATTATTCTTAGTGCGGGACAACGTTTTATTAAACTTAAAAGAACGGATTTAAATGTAGTGCTAATGTTCAAAAAGTATAGCAGCAAGTAATTTTGATTTGATGTACATTGTAATTTCCAGTTTCGAATGTGTGTGCGTGCTGGGAACGACCGGGTCTCGCTGCGAGGTGAACATCGACGAGTGCGCGGCGGCTCCGTGCGAGAACGGCAAGTGTATCGACGGCATCGGCGGGTACACGTGCGACTGCTTCGCGGGCTACGAGGGCGAACACTGCGAGATCGAGATCGACGAGTGCCAGAGGTGGGAGAACACACCAACTAAATCATTTACTAACTACGTCGTTTCACAGTTATTTCATTTTGGCAATGAAGTTCCATCATCTGGAAAATGAAAGATCGATTACCCCCACTAATGCTCATTTTCGTACGTAGATGATTGAATTGATTGACGCAAGTATTTGTCCCGCAGACACGAGCCGTGCGCCCACGGCAAGTGCTTCGACGGTCGCGCGACGTACTACTGCCTGTGCGCGAAGGGCTGGGGCGGCCAGAACTGCTCCGTGGTGCTGCAGGGCTGCCGCGACGCGCCGTGCCGCAACAACGGCACGTGCCACCCCTGGCTGCGCGACGAGACCGAGCACCGGTTCAACTGCTCCTGCACGCCCGGACACTACGGCACCACCTGCGAGAAGGTGCCCTACTATTATATACGCACACGCTTTATCATCGCACTGTACTATATTTCAAATGAATAATGTGTTATTTTAAGTTGTAAATAAATATTCTCAAGGGCATATTTTCTTCTAGTCGTCACGTAAACAAGAATACAAAATAATTTGAACTTTGTGCATATATAGTTTTGGTGTCTAACTTAATATTTTTCACTCCATAGATAACAACAATGTCTCTGGAAAAGAGCAGCTACGCAGAAGTGAACACGTCCCGGGAGGAGGGGTACGACATCTCCTTCCGCTTCAAGACGACGCTGGGCAACGGGCTGCTGGCCATGGGGCGCGGCCTCACGTATTTCTTCCTGGAGCTGTCCAACGGCCGACTGAACCTGCACTCCAGCCTGCTCAACAAGTGGGAGGGAGTGTTTATTGGATCTTATCTCAATGACAGCAACTGGCAGAAGGTAAACTTATTCATGACTAGTTATTCTGATAATTTAATAAATATGTCGGTAACAAATTTTAAATGTATAGCGAGAGCGCTAATCGTGTTGTGGTGTGCGCAGGTGTTCGTGACCATCAACTCGTCGCACGTGGTGCTGGCCGCCAACGAGGAGCAGACCATCTACCCCATCAGCCAGAACGAGGCGTACAACTCGTCCGTGACGTCGTTCCCCAGCACGCGGCTGGGCACGGCGGGCTCGTCGTACGCGGCTCTGCGACACGGACCCAACTTCTTCGTGGGCTGCTTCCAGGACGTCGTCGTCAACGGGCAGTGGGTCAGTGCAGCGCTCTCCTTATCAAGGATCATCACACTATACTGGAAACAGAACAATCTTCAAATGCATTAGTGATTTTCTCGTTACTTAAATAATTATAACGGTTGATAATAATATATATGTAATAGATTTAGATAATAGTGTTAATGCTATTTACATAACAGAAGATAGAATAGAATGATAGACAGACGTTGCAATCGACCATATAGCTAGGTATGTATATATATTTGAAATGTCGCTTATATGGTAACCGGATTAGGGTGTCCAATTTATATTTTTTTATTGTTCAATTAGAAAGTTTGACTGAGAGAGCCAGTTGGTTTTTAGAAATAATTTTCTTGGAATTTACACGTTCGCAATGTTCATCAGGTGCTACCGGAGGACTCCAACGCGACGGACGCGGAGACCACGACCGAGCTGAGCTCGGGCGGGTCGGGCGAGTCGTCGGGCGCAGACGGCGACGGGGGCGACGGGGGCGAGGGGGGCGCGGACGACGACAGCCCGGCGGCGCGCGCCGTGCTGCGCGGCGTGCGCGCGCAGTGTCCGCGCACGCCGCAGTGCCAGCCCAACCCGTGCCGCTCGGGCGGCGCCTGCGACGACGCCTGGACCAGCTTCGTGTGCACGTGCCCGCGCCCGCACCTGGGCGACACGTGCCAGTACAACTACACGGCTGCCACCTTCGGCCACGAGGCGGCGCGCCAGCACTCCGTCGTGCGCGTGGCCGTGTCGGACGCGGCACGCCGAGCTGTGCGCGCCGCGCTCGACATCTCCATGTTCATCCGCACGCGCAAGCCCACGGGACAGATCTTCTATCTAGGATCCCTGGCCAGGTATACATGCATTACATTATACTAACATAATATAACGTAACATAACATCGCGCCTGTATTCCCTCCCGAAGGCAGAAGTGTACTATTGTACACCCACACATCCCATGTAATAGGGAGCAAGCCTTATTGCCACCTACGTTATAGTACTAAAATAAATCAAAGATAAATATTTATATTCATAAAAAATTACTGCCGAGGATGGATGACATAAGCTGAAATAATGCCTATTCACTCTCGTTTTGAAGTAACTGTAGTTTATTTACACAAAAACAAACACCGTAGATTCGGTCAGACCGACGAGACCCAGGTGGGCGCGTCGCTGGAGGGCGGCGAGCTGCTCGTGCACCTGCGCTTCAACCAGACGCCCGAGAACTACACCGTGGGCGGCACGCGTCTCGACAACGGCTATCTGCACCTTATTGAGGTAACTGCTAACCATACGACACCAAGCGTGGCTAATGTGTACCAACTTGTAGGTTTATCATTTAAAATTATTTTGTTTTATGTACAGGTTGTAAGAAATTCTACTTTGGTGCAAGTGAAGCTAAACGGCACAGAATATTTCCGCAAGTCGATATCGGCAGCCAAGCAGGTTGACGCGCAGGTTAGTAGTGTACTTCTTTAAAAAAAAAAAAATTATAGGTCCTGTAATAGTTATATAGTTGACCTCGCAAATATAAGTAAAACTGTGTAGTAAAATATGAACATAATGTATTACATCACGTACTAAGTGAGTATGTCCCTTGTCACGTCAGGTGCTGTACCTGGGCGGGCCGCCCCCGGGCGCGGCGCCGCCCAGCACGGAGGCGCCGGCGTCGGCGGCCGCTGCGCAGGCGCAGGCGGCGCCGCAGCCGCCCACCTCCCCCGCGCCGCCCGCGCCCCCCGCGCCCTCCGCCCCGCTCGTCGCGCACGAGCCCGACGACAACGCCTACTTCAAGGGCGTCATACAGGACGTGCAGGTGACTCTTTCATTTACGATCGGTTTAGCTGAATCTTAAATAATAACAATCAGATTACCACGTCAACTTAAGGTACAAAGTTTCCATCTATCTGACTTTATCAACGTGTATTGCTCGGTATCCTGGCCAGGTCGCCCGGTAAGGTTCGTTATTGGGAGAGTAAAACAAACTAGTAGTTAGGTTGCGAATATAGACTTTACTGACTAAAACATCGGTTTATTACAGTAATTACTTATAAGTACTTACTTATCGATAGTTACATGCTGCGCCACACCACAAACGATTGAACACATAGAATGTCAACTGAACACACTTTAAATCATCATATCGAAAAAAAAAAATCTTTCCGAATGAATCAAATAACAATAATAAAGCTGTGTGTTGGACTACTATCAGTCACATTTACTACGATGCAGCTCGAGACCATAATGGTAAGGTTCGAAAATTCTATAAGATTGCAGTGAAGTGAGCACATTTTTTGAACGTGGCGAGCTGCTCCCCACCTCCCCTTCCGTGGAGCGGGACCGGCCCTATCCCGGTTCCGCTCTGTGGTTTCCCTCTAGAGCACAATTGACACACAAAAAGAGATCGCAGCTCTCTAGTTTCACAAGTCTGTCAGCCTAAAGATAATAGATATTGTTATTCGTAAACATGAGTTTGTCAAAATACATAGACATGCATAATGGGTGTAAAGTCTTAGGTCTTAATTATCTCTATTAGTTGAGTTACCCCAAAATATATCTCCATATCTAAGTAAAAATTCTATAATACCATAGCAGAATCTGTACTAGCCGATACTATGACTGGCAGACTGAGACCTTGCTCAATCGTCGACCAGGACCTGCCGCTCTGCGACACACAGGGCCATGCTTCGAGCGTATGTTATGCGTCCGTTCCGTTTGCACCTACATTTACTATTCTACAAAGAAGGACAAAACAAAGAATGATCAAAAATTACACGTTTAATTTATTTTATTGAAATAGATTGCCCGAATGGTTATCCAATTACCACCGGGCATTGCACGGTAGACTACCTGTATGTATGATAATTTTTTTTCTACGTATGTACTAAAGTGCGTGAATCTAGATCATTCAAAACTTCACGCTGTGCCTACAAATGGGAGGGTGACGAGACGAAATTCCGTCGTCAAAAAGTCAACGATGTCGTTTGTTTGAAATATTTTTACCGGATGAATATTTTACTTCGTTTGATTCGCGACATTTAAATAAGTTATTTATGTATACTGTTAGCGTCCATCATCCCACTGCTGGGCAAAGGCCTCCCCCATGATTTCCAGACATTTCGGTCTAGAGCCAATGTGGACCATTCTTTATTTAATCTTTTTTCTTGTCCCGCCAACTCCTTTGTGGTCTGCCGTGACACCTTCTCGCCGTATCAGGATTCCATTTAGTTGCTACCTTGGCTCATAGCTCATCAGGAATTCGGCTGACATGGCCAGCCCAATCCCTTTTTAATTTTCCGGTTTTAGAGCGTTATTATTAAGCCAATGATTAATTTGTTTTTCGGAGTAAAGGTTAGAGGATTACGTCGAATGTAGGGAGTTTGAGCTTCTTTACAGGTCCAAAATCTTAACTACCGACTTCTTACGACAACCTATGACAGTCACAGGGGGTCAAGATAAGGCGTCATTTGTCGCCATAAAGTGTCGACAGTCGTCGTAAAGCGTAGCTAGGCGTTTAGTTTGGATAGCCTTGACAATGAGTTGAGAAAGATGATCTCTTGATGTGTTTGTGTCAGATATCTAACGGCGTGAACGTGACGATCGTGGAGTTCTTCCCCTTGCGAGTGGAAGGGCTGCAGCTGCCGCCACCCTTCGGTGACGTCACGCTGGACCCGGCCGGCGTGCTGCGCGGCGTGGTGTCCGACGACCTGTGCGCCTCCCGGCCCTGCCTGCACAACGCCACCTGCACCAACACCTGGAACGACTACACGTGAGTATTGTACTGCAGCTGCCGCCCCCTTCGGTGACGTCACGCTGGACCCGGCCGGCGTGCTGCGCGGCGTGGTGTCCGACGACCTGTGCGCCTCCCGGCCCTGCCTGCACAACGCCACCTGCACCAACACCTGGAACGACTACACGTGAGTATTGTACTGCAGCTGCCGCCCCCTTCGGTGACGTCACGCTGGACCCGGCCGGCGTGCTGCGCGGCGTGGTGTCCGACGACCTGTGCGCCTCCCGGCCCTGCCTGCACAACGCCACCTGCACCAACACCTGGAACGACTACACGTGAGTATTGTACTGCAGCTGCCGCCCCCTTCGGTGACGTCACGCTGGACCCGGCCGGCGTGCTGCGCGGCGTGGTGTCCGACGACCTGTGCGCCTCCCGGCCCTGCCTGCACAACGCCACCTGCACCAACACCTGGAACGACTACACGTGAGTATTGTACTGCAGCTGCCGCCCCCTTCGGTGACGTCACGCTGGACCCGGCCGGCGTGCTGCGCGGCGTGGTGTCCGACGACCTGTGCGCCTCCCGGCCCTGCCTGCACAACGCCACCTGCACCAACACCTGGAACGACTACACGTGAGTATTGTACTGCAGCTGCCGCCCCCTTCGGTGACGTCACGCTGGACCCGGCCGGCGTGCTGCGCGGCGTGGTGTCCGACGACCTGTGCGCCTCCCGGCCCTGCCTGCACAACGCCACCTGCACCAACACCTGGAACGACTACACGTGAGTATTGTACTGCAGCTGCCGCCCCCTTCGGTGACGTCACGCTGGACCCGGCCGGCGTGCTGCGCGGCGTGGTGTCCGACGACCTGTGCGCCTCCCGGCCCTGCCTGCACAACGCCACCTGCACCAACACCTGGAACGACTACACGTGAGTATTGTACTGCAGCTGCCGCCCCCTTCGGTGACGTCACGCTGGACCCGGCCGGCGTGCTGCGCGGCGTGGTGTCCGACGACCTGTGCGCCTCCCGGCCCTGCCTGCACAACGCCACCTGCACCAACACCTGGAACGACTACACGTGAGTATTGTACTGCAGCTGCCGCCCCCTTCGGTGACGTCACGCTGGACCCGGCCGGCGTGCTGCGCGGCGTGGTGTCCGACGACCTGTGCGCCTCCCGGCCCTGCCTGCACAACGCCACCTGCACCAACACCTGGAACGACTACACGTGAGTATTGTACTGCAGCTGCCGCCCCCTTCGGTGACGTCACGCTGGACCCGGCCGGCGTGCTGCGCGGCGTGGTGTCCGACGACCTGTGCGCCTCCCGGCCCTGCCTGCACAACGCCACCTGCACCAACACCTGGAACGACTACACGTGAGTATTGTACTGCAGCTGCCGCCCCCTTCGGTGACGTCACGCTGGACCCGGCCGGCGTGCTGCGCGGCGTGGTGTCCGACGACCTGTGCGCCTCCCGGCCCTGCCTGCACAACGCCACCTGCACCAACACCTGGAACGACTACACGTGAGTATTGTACTGCAGCTGCCGCCCCCTTCGGTGACGTCACGCTGGACCCGGCCGGCGTGCTGCGCGGCGTGGTGTCCGACGACCTGTGCGCCTCCCGGCCCTGCCTGCACAACGCCACCTGCACCAACACCTGGAACGACTACACGTGAGTATTGTACTGCAGCTGCCGCCCCCTTCGGTGACGTCACGCTGGACCCGGCCGGCGTGCTGCGCGGCGTGGTGTCCATGGTTAAAAGTTTTCACAAATGACCAATATTTAGCAACCTTTTTAAAATGTTTGGAAAGTCGCTACAAAAGATCTCGTTGTATTTATGCGCAGGTGTCAGTGTCCTCGCGGCTACAAGGGCAAACAGTGTTCCGAGGTGGAGTTCTGTCAACTGCAGGGCTGTCCGCTCAACTCGCACTGCCGCAACCTGGACGCTGGGTGAGTACAGTACACTTGCAATTTTGCAAGACAGCTAGATCTTACCAGGTTCGTGTTACATGGATTGTTTGTTCGGTACAGGTACGAGTGCGTATCGAACGCGACGTTCGACGGAGTGAACACGACGCTCACGTACAAGCTGCGAGTGCCGAGGACCGTCAGCATCTCCACGGATGAGGACTTAGACCTGCCGGAGACACTCACCATCACATATAGGTAAAGTCTAACATTCTTTCTCGCTTTCTTCCAAGATTAATTGACATTTTCATTAATAACTAAAAGCGCCGATGTAAAATTCTGAGTTTTAATCAATTACCTTTGTATTGGTTAATAGAAGCAAGACGGGCGGCACACTGTTCCACGCGGAGAACGGCGCCGGCGCAGAAGCCGCGTGGTTCACTGTGGGGGTGTTCAAGGAGCAGGTGGCCGTGCAGTGGCGTCTCGCTGGCGCACCGCTGCCCGCGCTACGGCGCATGCACGCGCACACCCACCTGCACTGGACCACGCTGCGCTTCACCTTCAGCGGCAACCAGCTGCGAGGTCAGCACTCCACACATGTCAACACGAACGCAGAATGATGGCGGATGTTGGCGGACGCTTTTCATATACCTTCCATAAGATGTATCATAAAGTATGTAACCTATTTGTGTTCAGGAGCTTTCATCGAGCCGAACGGTCATGAAGAGACGGGGCTGACGGGCGCGCTGGACACCCGCGCGTGGCAGACGCTGGTGATGCAGGGCCGCATCCATCTGGGCGGCATCGGGCACTCCGCCGCGCCCGCCACCGCTGCGCCCGCGCAACAAGCCACCACCATGGTAACTACACTCACATCCACTCTCATCTATACGGGCGTGGCAGACGCTGGTGATGCAGGGCCGCATCCACCTGGGCGGCATCGGGCACTCCGCCGCGCCCGCCACCGCTGCGCCCGCGCAACAAGCCACCACCATGGTAACTACACTCACATCCACTCTCATCTATACGGGCGTGGCAGACGCTGGTGATGCAGGGCCGCATCCACCTGGGCGGCATCGGGCACTCCGCCGCGCCCGCCACCGCTGCGCCCGCGCAACAAGCCACCACCATGGTAACTACACTCACATCCACTCTCATCTATACGGGCGTGGCAGACGCTGGTGATGCAGGGCCGCATCCACCTGGGCGGCATCGGGCACTCCGCCGCGCCCGCCACCGCTGCGCCCGCGCAACAAGCCACCACCATGGTAACTACACTCACATCCACTCTCATCTATACGGGCGTGGCAGACGCTGGTGATGCAGGGCCGCATCCACCTGGGCGGCATCGGGCACTCCGCCGCGCCCGCCACCGCTGCGCCCGCGCAACAAGCCACCACCATGGTAACTACACTCACATCCACTCTCATCTATACGGGCGTGGCAGACGCTGGTGATGCAGGGCCGCATCCACCTGGGCGGCATCGGGCACTCCGCCGCGCCCGCCACCGCTGCGCCCGCGCAACAAGCCACCACCATGGTAACTACACTCACATCCACTCTCATCTATACGGGCGTGGCAGACGCTGGTGATGCAGGGCCGCATCCACCTGGGCGGCATCGGGCACTCCGCCGCGCCCGCCACCGCTGCGCCCGCGCAACAAGCCACCACCATGGTAACTACACTCACATCCACTCTCATCTATACGGGCGTGGCAGACGCTGGTGATGCAGGGCCGCATCCACCTGGGCGGCATCGGGCACTCCGCCGCGCCCGCCACCGCTGCGCCCGCGCAACAAGCCACCACCATGGTAACTACACTCACATCCACTCTCATCTATACGGGCGTGGCAGACGCTGGTGATGCAGGGCCGCATCCACCTGGGCGGCATCGGGCACTCCGCCGCGCCCGCCACCGCTGCGCCCGCGCAACAAGCCACCACCATGGTAACTACACTCACATCCACTCTCATCTATACGGGCGTGGCAGACGCTGGTGATGCAGGGCCGCATCCACCTGGGCGGCATCGGGCACTCCGCCGCGCCCGCCACCGCTGCGCCCGCGCAACAAGCCACCACCATGGTAACTACACTCACATCCACTCTCATCTATACGGGCGTGGCAGACGCTGGTGATGCAGGGCCGCATCCACCTGGGCGGCATCGGGCACTCCGCCGCGCCCGCCACCGCTGCGCCCGCGCAACAAGCCACCACCATGGTAACTACACTCACATCCACTCTCATCTATACGGGCGTGGCAGACGCTGGTGATGCAGGGCCGCATCCACCTGGGCGGCATCGGGCACTCCGCCGCGCCCGCCACCGCTGCGCCCGCGCAACAAGCCACCACCATGGTAACTACACTCACATCCACTCTCATCTATACGGGCGTGGCAGACGCTGGTGATGCAGGGCCGCATCCACCTGGGCGGCATCGGGCACTCCGCCGCGCCCGCCACCGCTGCGCCCGCGCAACAAGCCACCACCATGGTAACTACACTCACATCCACTCTCATCTATACGGGCGTGGCAGACGCTGGTGATGCAGGGCCGCATCCACCTGGGCGGCATCGGGCACTCCGCCGCGCCCGCCACCGCTGCGCCCGCGCAACAAGCCACCACCATGGTAACTACACTCACATCCACTCTCATCTATACGGGCGTGGCAGACGCTGGTGATGCAGGGCCGCATCCACCTGGGCGGCATCGGGCACTCCGCCGCGCCCGCCACCGCTGCGCCCGCGCAACAAGCCACCACCATGGTAACTACACTCACATCCACTCTCATCTATACGGGCGTGGCAGACGCTGGTGATGCAGGGCCGCATCCACCTGGGCGGCATCGGGCACTCCGCCGCGCCCGCCACCGCTGCGCCCGCGCAACAAGCCACCACCATGGTAACTACACTCACATCCACTCTCATCTATACGGGCGTGGCAGACGCTGGTGATGCAGGGCCGCATCCACCTGGGCGGCATCGGGCACTCCGCCGCGCCCGCCACCGCTGCGCCCGCGCAACAAGCCACCACCATGGTAACTACACTCACATCCACTCTCATCTATACGGGCGTGGCAGACGCTGGTGATGCAGGGCCGCATCCACCTGGGCGGCATCGGGCACTCCGCCGCGCCCGCCACCGCTGCGCCCGCGCAACAAGCCACCACCATGGTAACTACACTCACATCCACTCTCATCTATACGGGCGTGGCAGACGCTGGTGATGCAGGGCCGCATCCACCTGGGCGGCATCGGGCACTCCGCCGCGCCCGCCACCGCTGCGCCCGCGCAACAAGCCACCACCATGGTAACTACACTCACATCCACTCTCATCTATACGGGCGTGGCAGACGCTGGTGATGCAGGGCCGCATCCACCTGGGCGGCATCGGGCACTCCGCCGCGCCCGCCACCGCTGCGCCCGCGCAACAAGCCACCACCATGGTAACTACACTCACATCCACTCTCATCTATACGGGCGTGGCAGACGCTGGTGATGCAGGGCCGCATCCACCTGGGCGGCATCGGGCACTCCGCCGCGCCCGCCACCGCTGCGCCCGCGCAACAAGCCACCACCATGGTAACTACACTCACATCCACTCTCATCTATACGGGCGTGGCAGACGCTGGTGATGCAGGGCCGCATCCACCTGGGCGGCATCGGGCACTCCGCCGCGCCCGCCACCGCTGCGCCCGCGCAACAAGCCACCACCATGGTAACTACACTCACATCCACTCTCATCTATACGGGCGTGGCAGACGCTGGTGATGCAGGGCCGCATCCACCTGGGCGGCATCGGGCACTCCGCCGCGCCCGCCACCGCTGCGCCCGCGCAACAAGCCACCACCATGGTAACTACACTCACATCCACTCTCATCTATACGGGCGTGGCAGACGCTGGTGATGCAGGGCCGCATCCACCTGGGCGGCATCGGGCACTCCGCCGCGCCCGCCACCGCTGCGCCCGCGCAACAAGCCACCACCATGGTAACTACACTCACATCCACTCTCATCTATACGGGCGTGGCAGACGCTGGTGATGCAGGGCCGCATCCACCTGGGCGGCATCGGGCACTCCGCCGCGCCCGCCACCGCTGCGCCCGCGCAACAAGCCACCACCATGGTAACTACACTCACATCCACTCTCATCTATACGGGCGTGGCAGACGCTGGTGATGCAGGGCCGCATCCACCTGGGCGGCATCGGGCACTCCGCCGCGCCCGCCACCGCTGCGCCCGCGCAACAAGCCACCACCATGGTAACTACACTCACATCCACTCTCATCTATACGGGCGTGGCAGACGCTGGTGATGCAGGGCCGCATCCACCTGGGCGGCATCGGGCACTCCGCCGCGCCCGCCACCGCTGCGCCCGCGCAACAAGCCACCACCATGGTAACTACACTCACATCCACTCTCATCTATACGGGCGTGGCAGACGCTGGTGATGCAGGGCCGCATCCACCTGGGCGGCATCGGGCACTCCGCCGCGCCCGCCACCGCTGCGCCCGCGCAACAAGCCACCACCATGGTAACTACACTCACATCCACTCTCATCTATACGGGCGTGGCAGACGCTGGTGATGCAGGGCCGCATCCACCTGGGCGGCATCGGGCACTCCGCCGCGCCCGCCACCGCTGCGCCCGCGCAACAAGCCACCACCATGGTAACTACACTCACATCCACTCTCATCTATACGGGCGTGGCAGACGCTGGTGATGCAGGGCCGCATCCACCTGGGCGGCATCGGGCACTCCGCCGCGCCCGCCACCGCTGCGCCCGCGCAACAAGCCACCACCATGGTAACTACACTCACATCCACTCTCATCTATACGGGCGTGGCAGACGCTGGTGATGCAGGGCCGCATCCACCTGGGCGGCATCGGGCACTCCGCCGCGCCCGCCACCGCTGCGCCCGCGCAACAAGCCACCACCATGGTAACTACACTCACATCCACTCTCATCTATACGGGCGTGGCAGACGCTGGTGATGCAGGGCCGCATCCACCTGGGCGGCATCGGGCACTCCGCCGCGCCCGCCACCGCTGCGCCCGCGCAACAAGCCACCACCATGGTAACTACACTCACATCCACTCTCATCTATACGGGCGTGGCAGACGCTGGTGATGCAGGGCCGCATCCACCTGGGCGGCATCGGGCACTCCGCCGCGCCCGCCACCGCTGCGCCCGCGCAACAAGCCACCACCATGGTAACTACACTCACATCCACTCTCATCTATACGGGCGTGGCAGACGCTGGTGATGCAGGGCCGCATCCACCTGGGCGGCATCGGGCACTCCGCCGCGCCCGCCACCGCTGCGCCCGCGCAACAAGCCACCACCATGGTAACTACACTCACATCCACTCTCATCTATACGGGCGTGGCAGACGCTGGTGATGCAGGGCCGCATCCACCTGGGCGGCATCGGGCACTCCGCCGCGCCCGCCACCGCTGCGCCCGCGCAACAAGCCACCACCATGGTAACTACACTCACATCCACTCTCATCTATACGGGCGTGGCAGACGCTGGTGATGCAGGGCCGCATCCACCTGGGCGGCATCGGGCACTCCGCCGCGCCCGCCACCGCTGCGCCCGCGCAACAAGCCACCACCATGGTAACTACACTCACATCCACTCTCATCTATACGGGCGTGGCAGACGCTGGTGATGCAGGGCCGCATCCACCTGGGCGGCATCGGGCACTCCGCCGCGCCCGCCACCGCTGCGCCCGCGCAACAAGCCACCACCATGGTAACTACACTCACATCCACTCTCATCTATACGGGCGTGGCAGACGCTGGTGATGCAGGGCCGCATCCACCTGGGCGGCATCGGGCACTCCGCCGCGCCCGCCACCGCTGCGCCCGCGCAACAAGCCACCACCATGGTAACTACACTCACATCCACTCTCATCTATACGGGCGTGGCAGACGCTGGTGATGCAGGGCCGCATCCACCTGGGCGGCATCGGGCACTCCGCCGCGCCCGCCACCGCTGCGCCCGCGCAACAAGCCACCACCATGGTAACTACACTCACATCCACTCTCATCTATACGGGCGTGGCAGACGCTGGTGATGCAGGGCCGCATCCACCTGGGCGGCATCGGGCACTCCGCCGCGCCCGCCACCGCTGCGCCCGCGCAACAAGCCACCACCATGGTAACTACACTCACATCCACTCTCATCTATACGGGCGTGGCAGACGCTGGTGATGCAGGGCCGCATCCACCTGGGCGGCATCGGGCACTCCGCCGCGCCCGCCACCGCTGCGCCCGCGCAACAAGCCACCACCATGGTAACTACACTCACATCCACTCTCATCTATACGGGCGTGGCAGACGCTGGTGATGCAGGGCCGCATCCACCTGGGCGGCATCGGGCACTCCGCCGCGCCCGCCACCGCTGCGCCCGCGCAACAAGCCACCACCATGGTAACTACACTCACATCCACTCTCATCTATACGGGCGTGGCAGACGCTGGTGATGCAGGGCCGCATCCACCTGGGCGGCATCGGGCACTCCGCCGCGCCCGCCACCGCTGCGCCCGCGCAACAAGCCACCACCATGGTAACTACACTCACATCCACTCTCATCTATACGGGCGTGGCAGACGCTGGTGATGCAGGGCCGCATCCACCTGGGCGGCATCGGGCACTCCGCCGCGCCCGCCACCGCTGCGCCCGCGCAACAAGCCACCACCATGGTAACTACACTCACATCCACTCTCATCTATACGGGCGTGGCAGACGCTGGTGATGCAGGGCCGCATCCACCTGGGCGGCATCGGGCACTCCGCCGCGCCCGCCACCGCTGCGCCCGCGCAACAAGCCACCACCATGGTAACTACACTCACATCCACTCTCATCTATACGGGCGTGGCAGACGCTGGTGATGCAGGGCCGCATCCACCTGGGCGGCATCGGGCACTCCGCCGCGCCCGCCACCGCTGCGCCCGCGCAACAAGCCACCACCATGGTAACTACACTCACATCCACTCTCATCTATACGGGCGTGGCAGACGCTGGTGATGCAGGGCCGCATCCACCTGGGCGGCATCGGGCACTCCGCCGCGCCCGCCACCGCTGCGCCCGCGCAACAAGCCACCACCATGGTAACTACACTCACATCCACTCTCATCTATACGGGCGTGGCAGACGCTGGTGATGCAGGGCCGCATCCACCTGGGCGGCATCGGGCACTCCGCCGCGCCCGCCACCGCTGCGCCCGCGCAACAAGCCACCACCATGGTAACTACACTCACATCCACTCTCATCTATACGGGCGTGGCAGACGCTGGTGATGCAGGGCCGCATCCACCTGGGCGGCATCGGGCACTCCGCCGCGCCCGCCACCGCTGCGCCCGCGCAACAAGCCACCACCATGGTAACTACACTCACATCCACTCTCATCTATACGGGCGTGGCAGACGCTGGTGATGCAGGGCCGCATCCACCTGGGCGGCATCGGGCACTCCGCCGCGCCCGCCACCGCTGCGCCCGCGCAACAAGCCACCACCATGGTAACTACACTCACATCCACTCTCATCTATACGGGCGTGGCAGACGCTGGTGATGCAGGGCCGCATCCACCAGGGCGGCATTACAGTTGCTGGGCTAGGAGATGTTCTCTGAGACATGAAATAAAAAATAGAACAACAAATGGAAGTTCACTTGAGAAAATGGTGATAAATTGTGGAATAACTTACTTATGTGGTATATTATTGTTGTCCAGGCGGAGAGCTCGACAGACCCCAACGTGTGGGAGTACTCGGAGGGCGAGGAGGTGACCGGCGACAACCTGGCCGGAGAGTACTTCAAGGTAAACATTTGTTAAATATTCGACAGTACTTGATACAGATTTTGTTTGATGATACTCTGAAATAAGCTGCTATATTTATTGTTGATATATTTTAAAACTTCATGATTCTTCGAAATTTTATCATATAACCGGGATCTGGTTGTGGCTCTGCACAGGGCTGCATGGGCGCGGTGCATGTGGGCGGGCTGCTGCTGCCGTTCTTCACGGAAGAGGAACTGTTCGTGGGCGCTACGGCCGCGCTGCTGGCTGCGCAGCCGCACTATGCGTTGCTGTATGTATACCTAATATTTATAAATAGCTTATTATCGATCTTAAAAAGGCATATTGTGATGTAAAGTTTTTCCAGTTTTCCAAAATAATGTGGTGATGTTCCCCAGGTCTGGTCGGCCGTGGGGCTCTGCGACGGGTGTGGGCTGCGTGCTGTGCCTGGAGCGCGACTGCGCCAGCGGCGGCCACTGCGCCGACGTGCGCTCGTCGTACGCATGCGCCTGCCCGGACGGGTACTCCGGGGACTATTGCCAGGTGATACATCACATTATGTAGCCATGTGTGGCCCCGGTCTGGTGGCCCAGGGTCTCTGCGACGGGTGTGGGCTGTGGATATGACAATTCGAATGATAACGGCCAGAAAATTATAATAACCTTAAAATTAATGTCTGCGAAGTCTTTAGCCATAGCGCATCAAACATTCATGCGCATGAATGTTTGATGCGCTTGATTTAAGATTGCGCGTACTTATGTTACTCATAATTTTAGTGATTAATTTGTAATCGCTATAGATCGACGTGGATGAGTGCGCAACACACCAGTGTCAGAACGGCGCCACCTGCAAAGACGGTATCGCGGCCTACACCTGCATCTGTCCTGTCGGGTTCGACGGTGATTTGTAAGTGTTTTTAGTTGTTAATTCAATTTTGAAAATTTTATTTATAAAATACAATTTAGACTTATTCCAGTGCCGGATTAAGCAAGCACGGGGCCTATAGCAATTTCTATCGGGGGCCCTTGATCTGCTATGGCCTCTTAAGTATAAAGTGACTTTTTGTAGAACTTGTGCATTTACCGTATGTAATTCAAAAAATTACGCTGAGTTCTGCCTCAGCGTAATTTTTTAGCCCCCGGGCCCCGCGTATCCAAACTCGCGCACCTCCGGGTGCCCACCCGTTTGGATATGCGGGTTTGGATACGCGGGGCCCGTAGCAATTTCTACTCTTGCTACGTGGTTAATCGAGCACTAACTTATTCAACTTCATTTATCAAAAAACTATACATACACATTTGGAAATGATTTTTTTATATACATATCGAGATGTTAAACGATTGAGAATTAAATACCAATATTCCAAATGCGACCTGCCCCCCCGTGAAGTAACTCATAGCAACTAAAATCTCCCGAAACGTGGGTAACGTGCGCCGCCGTACATCGCCATTTTATTTAAAAAGTAAAAGTGACGTTTTCTAAGGCCCAACCTGTATATAGTTAGAATCCTCTCAATTTCATTAAGTGTAGTAAATAAATAAAATAATAAAAATTGCAACGATGATAGATTCCAAAAACAGTAGTTAGCAAGTGCGCATGATTCCAGCTGTGAGCACGACATCGACGAGTGCGCGTCGTCCCCGTGCTTGCACGGCGGCACGTGTCGCGACGCGGCTGGCAGCTTCAGCTGCGTGTGCGCAGGCGCGTGGCGCGGGCCCACGTGCGCCGCCCCGCGCGACCGCTCCTGCGCACACCAGCCCTGCGCACCCGCCGCGCTCGCCTGCAAGGATGTCCTGCCCGGTGAGTTACTTTTTCACAGGAAGAACCTGCTGTACGAAAGGACTCGTATATGTATATGCGATTAACTATAAAAGTCTATGAAAAACCATTGAACGCGACCATCGTGTGATAGCAACAGTTAGTTGTTAATACAAAATATTGTTCAACAGATCCACCGACGGGCAACAACTTTACATGCGTGTGTAACGAGGGCTTCGAGGGCGTGTACTGCGAATATGCGTTCTGTGAGGTGAAGCCTTGCGTACACGGCAAGTGCATCAACGATACGAAGGTAGGTATCCTGCCACGGAGCCTAGACTAACCGAAGGGAAAATATAATGAACGCGAAATTTGAAATGATGTATTCAAGATGGCGCCTGGATTTTAACCAAAAGCGTAACGTGCCGCGTTGGTTTCAGTCGGCATGGTGCGCGTGCGACGCTGGGTTCAGCGGGCGCTACTGCGAGGCGGAGCGCGACGAGTGCGCCGAGGCGGGGGGCGCCGCCGCCTGCCTGCACGGCGGCCGCTGCCTCGACGCCACGGGCGACTACCTGTGCGACTGTGACGCTACCGGTAACCTATTCACTTGTGACACGAGTCCGCTACTGCGAGGCGGAGCGCGACGAGTGCGCCGAGGCGGGGGGCGCCGCCGCCTGCCTGCACGGCGGCCGCTGCCTCGACGCCACGGGCGACTACCTGTGCGACTGTGACGCTACCGGTAACCTATTCACTTGTGACACGAGTCCGCTACTGCGAGGCGGAGCGCGACGAGTGCGCCGAGGCGGGGGGCGCCGCCGCCTGCCTGCACGGCGGCCGCTGCCTCGACGCCACGGGCGACTACCTGTGCGACTGTGACGCTACCGGTAACCTATTCACTTGTGACACGAGTCCGCTACTGCGAGGCGGAGCGCGACGAGTGCGCCGAGGCGGGGGGCGCCGCCGCCTGCCTGCACGGCGGCCGCTGCCTCGACGCCACGGGCGACTACCTGTGCGACTGTGACGCTACCGGTAACCTATTCACTTGTGACACGAGTCCGCTACTGCGAGGCGGAGCGCGACGAGTGCGCCGAAGTTATTTTTAAATGAACCCGTTTTGCCGAATTTGACACCCTTGTGTCAAAATACAACCCTAAGATGTTATCATTGTAGAGGTGAATTCTGTCGCCATGTCATGTCCATTTGCCTGATATAATCTGATAAAACGCGCCATTGACAGTGAGACAATGCAATTGATAACTAGCTTCACAAATCAGACAACCGTATCATTTCGCCGACACCCAACACATTTGGATATTCTTTTTTACCGAGATCAAAGAATCCTGTATATAATAAAAGCAAAATACCAGTCACAGAGTAATCATGAAATCTCAAGAACTAAAAATCCTACAAACTGAGCTAGGAAAGGATTTTTCAAAATAAACCCCAATGAACTAAAATGAGGGTTCAAAGTTTTTATTAAAAACCTGACTACGCAGATGCAAGTCGCGGGCACACCTAGTGCTATAAGATATAGAAATAGGTACACTAGTATAGTCGGATAGTCGTATCATAGAAGGGAAACGACACAAAGATATTTATCACATTTACGAATATTACTGTTATTACGTACTTGTAAACGAGCATCTCGACATAACTCCCTCGGGATGTATACAATGATTCAATGATCAATAGGTGACATATATGGCATGCGTACGCGCCGGTCATCTCGACGCATGAGTCAATATAATCGCGAGTTTGATGACGTCACTGCCGCGAAACAATACGACTGTTGTCCTCTAAGTATTTTACATACGCTTGACATCTTATTAATTACCAAACATTAATCATAAAGATTACAATAGCTAAAACATAATTGACGGATTTTCGAAACTATTTTCTGAATATATAATACTAAATATATCATTGGTCTAGTGGTCGCAAGCGCAACTGCTGAGCGAGGGGTCCTAGGTTCGATTTCCGGATCGGGCAAAGTGTTATTGAGTTTTTCTATATGGAAATTCTCAGTAGCAGCACGGAGTCTGGAACTGTGCCCGGTAGATGGCAATAGGCTCGCCCCCTATTACATGGAACTCAATAATAATATCGGCGATATGTGGGTGTATATTAGTACACCTCTGCCTAACCCTTCGGGGAATACGTGGCGGGATGCTATGTTATTATGTTCTCTGAATAAAAAAATTCTAAAGTATCAAACAAGTGAAAGTAATTTTTCAGGGCAGATTTTATTATTGAATGTGGGACATGTTCCAAATATTGGTATCAGTGATGAGCTAGTGTCACAGTTCCCAGTACTGGCGTGATGTCAATACGTACTAGATACAGTGTATGTGAGAATGTGAGTGTTGACACCTGCGTGTGTGCTGTACGAGTATCTTATCGGCAGCGAGCGCGATCGCCGACAGCCGCCGATAACGGCTGATACTGATAACACGGACCGCGGTTCGCAAACTTTATGTTAAACTTATAAACAGATATTAACTAAGACCTGTATATATAATTATACAGAATAGCAGCGGCGTGCACAGAGTTTTCAGACAGGGTAGGCAGAAAATTTTAAAGCTTACTTACCAATAATTGCTACTGCATGTTGGTAGTGGTTCGTCGTCTTGTCGTTTAAATAATGATGTATGTAATTTGCCACATCAAATATCTTATAATAAATATTTATCTGAGTTATGTAGGGTAGGCAATGTCTTTTTGTCTTTTGAACGCACGCCACTGCAAAATAGGTATATTAAATGATTTGTATTAAATTGAAAATCGTCATGATTCATTGAGGTCGACCTTGTTTCTGCCGTAAACAAGCTATAAAGTTTACAAGCTTATTTTCAGTATGCCGAGACATTGTCACGTCATGATTTAATATTTCTTTAATAGAGTTCCAATCATTCCGTTACCGCTAATTCTAGATATTAATTAATTACACATTTATTTACACATGTAGTAATAATTAATAATATATAATTAATAATAATTACTATATAAATAAATCGCCAAATGTGTTGCTAAGCGCATAACTTACGACTGGCTGCACTTATTAGGCTAATACTTTTTTTTTGTTTTTGTAATTGTCAGGAGAAGGTTTTTATGTAAGATTTTTTTTTTTGGAAAATCCACCGGGTATGTCGGAAATTTGAATGGTATTTTTATATGAATTTTTTGATTTTGTTCAGTAGTAAATTGCACCCGTGGGAAGCCGGGGCGGGTCGCTAGTTTATAATATAATTAGTACAGGGGTACGGTCTGTACGCTAGGGTATTGTGAGTTGTTAACGTGGTCCATTGTAACAGAAATAAAAAAATAAATAATTTCAGGAAGTTAATATGATAAACGAAATATTACACATGTGTGTACGTAAGACAAACAGTTTAAACAGCATAAATTGAGCTACTACATTATTCATCAAAGTACACACAGTCAGTGATGTCTCCGTCACGTCTTACATACAGTCTCGTTGTGTAGGCGGGAACTAGTCGCATCCAATAATTAATATCATTACAATAGGACGTCTATAAACTAATAATTGGCCGGTGTATCGGTGCGTCGGTGTGTCGTTGTGTCGCCAGATGCAGGAAAATCGCGGTGTCGTCACACTTTGTGAATCAGTGTCCTCCGCGACTCGCGACCGCGGCGAGGCTATTCGGCGCTAACTGCTATGTCGTTACTTGTGCTAAATTAATTAATATTAATATAGTCTCGATCTATGGCGAGGTGGTATGTGCGGTGATGTGAACGAACATAGAAGTGCCTGTGTTGTGATGATGATAAGGAACACGTGATGATGATCAGACTTGTGATTATCGTGTTGTTAGGTATTGTATAACACTAATATTATATTTGACTGTAAAGGCGGCTAGTGGACAGATATATTTATTGTCAAATAATGGCTGATTTGGCATTGATCGGTGATAGCAGTAGTCGTAATTAAGTCTATAAGTTAATGCACTCATTATAATGTGAAGTGACAGTATGGTGATATCATTGATTGTTTCTCAACAGTGATAGTGATTAGACAAACAAACAGAATGTGTCACCGGCTTTGTTCCTGTGACACTTGTAACAGCTTGTTGCACAAGAATACACGATGGGGCTGTCACTACGCACTGCACTATGGACAATTTTTAATAAATTAATTCGAATAAATAGTTAATTATGTAAGGGTAGTGTCCCACAGTTCGCTAGCACTGTCCTGTGTGTTGAGAGACACGCGATAATGCTGTCATGAAAATCTTTCCTTACATATTGACTCTCCTTTCAAAATTATTTACACAACTCACACCCACATTAGGCTACCCCAAAGCTATCTTAATGGTTTTACTAAAAAATCTTAGCATTTTGTTTTATTGATACGCAACTCTAAGGCTTAATTAATCTTGAGCTGCTAGCGCACTGAATCGGTGGATACTGGTACCAGTACTGGTTTCAATATAGGGTACGCACTGTCTACATATTCAGTGTAAGGAATAGGATTATAATTTTCCTCCAAGAGGACGTCACAACTCATTACCGGTGATACCCGTTTAGTCCTATTATGTTTTATTATTATATAAGGAAGGACAACCATACATATGTGTGCGTTAAATAAAATGTACATTATTTTTGTGTAAAATGCATTAAAACACTTGTTGAAATACGACACAGACAGTGTGTAAATAGTCTAAACGCGACGGATCAATAACCTTCGCTCTCAGGCTGCCCTCACTTGTTCAGGGCTGTGTAACAAATGACCCTGCACTTGTGGCAGTTTCCTGATCTTCTCAGTGTCACGTAAAGTTATAGGTTTTTCATCTATGTCAAAAAAACTTGGATTGTTTCGCATCATTGGGCGATTGATAAGCACTCAACTGAAATCAAATGATTTGAGAGTGCCGTTTCTAGGAAGTTAATTCATCATTTATATGCAATATTTTTAGTCTAGGTCTAGCATTTGAATACACTATAACGCACTGGAACATAGAAGTCACTAGTCTTCAAAGATTCGTTAGTCATCATCTGCGGGTACGGTATTACTATTCATTGTTGCTCCAGTTTTTAATCTTTGACGTGTTACATACAGAAAGTCAAACAATGTGATTATCTCACTCCCACTCAATCTCTACTGTCCCACATTATGTTAGTTTTCCTTGTCACTAAAACAAATATGGTATTTTGACCACAATGAGGACATGACTCATTTTTATATTATTATGTGGCAAATGAAAAATTCCTGTAGTGTTGATGATTGATATTCATAATTATCATGTTATAACTTCGAACAACGTCATTCGGCGTCGAGTTAGCAACCTTAACATTGTTTACTGATAACGCTATCTCGAAGAACAATTACTTTGATAACGTTCACCTGAACTCAGGCTCGTAAGTACCGTATGTTAATTGATAACAGAGCCCGTACACGAGATGACAATTTGCGACCCTCGAAGAGTATACAAACGCCTGTAAACTGTACTGAATGACAAGCTGTCGATCGTCACGTGGTCTGTGAACGTCAAACCCTTATATTTTACAAGCGTTTCTGTTCTTTGGCTCTAACTTTAACGTTTGCAGGTGATTTCCTAATCCATTTTTTTTTGCCGAATAACTAATCGCGGTTCTTAGTGTTGCCTAAAATAAAATCCAGCTAGTGCATTGAGATCATTGCGTTACTTATAACAATGTCTCATGCTTGTGGTCAATGCGGTATAGTTGTAGGTATTTTTTATGTCAAATGTCAAAAGGCCATTTCAGGCTTTTGAAGCGACTAGAATTTAGGTCAGTTTCACGCAGCCGAATCGTGATTAATTTCCATTATACGTAACGATTTCCGTTGGCAGGATGGACGGGCGCGCGGTGCGAGGTGGACGTGGACGAGTGCGCTACCGGCCTCGTGAGCTGCCGGCCCGGCGACTGTCTCAACCTTAACGGATCCTACACGTGAGTACCGTCCGGCTAGCTGCAGCTGCTATAGTTTGCAGAAATGTAACGTACAACATATCGATAGTATTCGCTGCTTAAAGTTAATAACGCAGCAAAATGTCTTTCTTACTAAGTAAGAGACCAGTATGTGAAAGTCATTCCTGACTGCTGGAGTGGTATAGGACGACGGACGTTTTGTGTGTGAGGTCTTATATTTATGAGCAAGAAAACACAGAAATTATTGAAAACCTGTAGCAAACTGAAATTTCTTGATAATTGTGTTTAAGAAATATAAAATTTAAAGTAGTATTTGATAATTGAAATAATATGTATATATGTGTATTTTTGCAGATGTCTATGTGCGGCCGGGTTCTGCGGCATCGAGTGTTCTCTGAAGGACCCGTGCTACGCCAGCGGCGAGGGCAACAGCACCGGGCCGTGCCTGCACGGCGGCTCGTGCGAGCAGCGCTGCGCCGCGCACACGGACTACGTGTGCCACTGCGTGGACGGCTGGGGCGGCAAGAACTGCTCGCAGCAGCTGGTGGCGGCGGGCGCGGGCGACGCGTCCTCCACGGTGCTGATCGCGGTGGGCGCGGCGCTGCTGGCGCTGGCGCTGGCGGGCGCGGCGCTGGGCGCGCTGGGGGCGCAGGCGCGCCGCAAGCGGGCCACGCGCGGCACCTACTCGCCCTCCGGCCAGGAGTACTGCAACCCGCGCGCAGAGATGATGCAGCACGCGCTCAAGCCGCCGCCCGAGGAGCGCCTCATCTAGGTACGACACACACCGCACCGACCTCACGACGCTCCTCGTGTGCTCTGTACACGCTTCACGCTGTCCTTTACTTGTTTCAGATCCGGAACTAGATTATTGGAAACGAACAAAATTATACAACTTACAAGAAAGAAGATAACACGAAACTCGTCGCATATCAACCAAATGATTGTCCGTGTGTGTGCGTGTATGTGATGAACTATGTATGAATGTGTTTTTAGCGACTGTCTAGTTAGTACCTGTACGCGTTTTTATACATTATGACAGTGTGTGTGTGTGTGTTTGGATGTGTGTGCGTGTGTAACTTAATACTTAGCTTTAAGTTGTGCGGTGATATCTCCCGCTCCCGTGAGGAATGTACTTAACTTTACCACACTATACGAATTATGATAATTTTTGATGAATGAGGACGCGTCGCGAACCAGTGCACTGTCGATGGAGATTAATATATAACTGATATTTGAGGTTTTATATAAGTTGCGGGCTCCAATTTGTACGAGTTTTATTATATGGTAATAAATGGTAGTCTTTTGATATACATATACTATACGTAGTGCAGTTATTGATCTCCAGCGACGGTGGCGCCATCGCGGCAGTTTAACTCCTTGTTCAGCGGGTGTACATTTTTTATAAAAATGACAAATTGATAACTAAATACAGACTTAAATAATTAAATATAGAATTAAGAACTCGATTATTTTTTATATGAAGTTATTTAATGCAACGTCTGACTCTGTTTAGGAGCGAATTATATATGTATACTATATTACGTGAATGAAATATTATCATTTATTTGATAATGCAGTGCCTGAATTTAAGGAATTTCGATATTATATTAGACTTTTCTAATCAATTTAAACAATCATGAAAATATTGTATTAAATGAATAAATTATAAATTAAATATACCAAAATTAAATACAGATAAATGAGGTTTATGGTGAATCAATTGTAGGTAATATTTGATGACTGTTTGTATTCACAATGATGTACTTAGATAATTATATATTTATTATAGCGCGGAGTGACATGTGTTAGCGTCACCCGGGTAGGACTTAGCTCGTAATTAGTTTGTAAATGTAACACGGCGCTGGTGAGACGCTGATGACAATGAACATTCCAAACATACATTCCAATTTACATCGACATTTTGTAGCCATTGATAGCAAGACAGCACTCGAAATAACTGACATATAAACTACTTAAGGACGGCTGTCTCTAAATCAGTGATGTACATGATGCATTTGATATCATGCTATTATTAGTGGTGAATAACATTTTATAATATGTATGTATTATGTAGTTATGACGTTAGATAGAATAACGAGTCTCATCAACGCAGTGTTAGTCGGCACTGGTGAACTGAGAGCGGTGTGTGCAAATAACTGGTAACATTGTCGACAACACGCTGTGATAACAACATGACATCTTTACGTATAGAGATGTTTAATTTTATACCATTGATGAGTCAGTAGTGACGCTCCGTAAGTTCGAGTCATATAGTTTGCACAAACCGCCCTTACTTGCCAGGGCTTCGTATTATAGGTATTAGACGTATGTTAAGTGGTAATGAAAGCGTGCAAGATTCTAAATTACATTGTAGTGAAGGCGTCACTCGTCCGCCACATGAGTCGTGCACTCGGCCACACACCGCGTGTTGCTAGCGAGACAACCAAGCAAATGAAGCAATAAATAAACAATATTATCACTCAAGTAATTCGTTATAATATGTGCAACACGTATAGATAGGCAGCTCTTTATTTTTCAGACAGTAGTTAACGAGTATCGTAGGCTAATGTATTCAAATATATTATAATTATGTACAGTAGTTATATAGGTGCGCGTGCGCCGAGTGCAGCGGACTGCGGCGAGCCGTCCGTGCCTTAACGAGAAGTCTGTATATTTATGAGCTGTATACACTAGTGTAACGACGGTATTCAATGCTAAACAAACATATTCATATACTTGTAGTCGATAAGTACATGTAATGTAAGTGTATCATAGTAGCAGTAAGCAGTAGGCGTGCTCGAGCGGCGGTGCGCGCCGCCGATGTACTTTATGTACTTATTCAGTGCTCAACTCGCTGCCCGCCAGCGTTATTCTTTATATTTTGATTTTGTTGCCTTGTTTATAAGATATTTAGCAAAATATTGTGTTATATGACTTCAATATTCCATTTTGTGATAACTAATTTTTTAATGTTGCATCGGTTTATGTATAATGTTTTATGTTCTTATGTTCGTTTGTACCCTGTAGAGAATTGTTCCAAATCAGTATTTATAGATTTCGACCGTCCGTTAAATGTATTGAATTTTATTGTATAGTAAGTGTTCTACCTTTTTATCGAAGTATTGTAAATTTTGTATTTTTCAAAGTACACACACTATTATCTCTAATTAGCAATAGCGGAGTGAATATAAAACAATCACTAGTAATCCGTAGTAAAATAATAATAAGCGAGTAATTGGAACCTTATCGACGTAGGTATGTAATTTCCTTATCGAAACAGTAAATAAAATCAAGTGCTCAAGTCTTCAAGTTTCACATATTTAACAATAATTATATTCACTCTGTTGTATTTAACTCATATATACGATGTGTTCCCTCACACTGCTATACGTCACGCAGTCTTGTATATAGTATGCGCGCGCGCAGGCCGCATGTTACCGTCCACAGCGCCATGCCGCGCGCCCCCTAGTGTACAGCACCCGAGCCTTTTGGCGGTACTCAATAAACAAATATTATATGAACTCGTTGTTTTATTTATTACTAGCTCGCCCGCGTGCATAACGAACCTGTGCATTTTTTTTTGCGCGGAGCTCTAATTCTTTTTTTATAATAAAAGTATCCTAAATCAGCCTTATAAAATCAGCTATCTGCCAGTGAAAGATATAAAAAATAAAATGTGTAGGTTATTAACAACTAAATAATAGATTAGCGTAAGGCTGTTCACTTACACCGCATTTTTCTTACTTTTAGCATTACTATTTTCGATTCGAATAATTTAAAGAGGAATTTACTTGTACACAATCTGTATCTAAAAATGTATGGCTTGGCTGTTTCGTTACTTACTTCAGAAACTAAATATTCGCATCACCTCCACGACGGTAGGGAAACGGCGAAGCCATACATTTTTACTGATATGTAGAATTTGTGAAGTTAGGGTCGGTAGAGTTAGGCCGTGTAGATTCAGAAGCTTGGCTCTACATGAGATCTGATATCTTTTTCACAGGGCAAACCTTATGTGGTCGTCTTGGCAACATTTTACATGAAATGTTTTTGGTGGGATCAACCTTTATGATGAAACTAGTTAGGTAGTTTGATAAGGATTAATATCTTGATATGAATGTCATCTTTCGATTCTATCTGTGTTTCATTTATGATACCGTCATCAAACGACATGTCGTGAAAGGTACACAAGGCGCCGATATGGTGAGACTACAGGTGTCCGTCCGACATCCTATGATAATTATCTTCGTAAAACGGACGCTATAGCATACCATCACGCCAGTATTTCCTTAATGGCTCGGCAGAGGTGTATGTACATTCCGATACTCCGATGCTGTTATTGAGTCCCATGTAATAGGGACCGAGCCTATTGTAATCTCGCGGGCACAGTTCCAGATGCCGTGCTGCTACTGAGAATTTCCATACAGAAAAACCCAATAACACTGCCCAACCCGGGAATCGAACCCAGGATCTCACGCTCGGCAGTGGCGCTAGCGACCGCTAGACCATAAAGGCAGTCAGAAAATGTTGAAGTATTAAAATTGTATTTTCACTTTAAAAGAGATGAATGTCGGTAGGTACATATATTTATTATAAAGAAGTCTCTTTTTGTCGATTAACTCGAAACTATAATTGAAAGACTTGGCGAGAACATTCATTATAATATGATTCATCTAAAAGATATTGTTTTTGCATTAAAAGCCTAAGACCCTCTGACCAGAATCGGAGAAATACCAATGGATTTCCTCAAAAATTTTGTATTAAACACCGCCAAAAAATAAAAATATTATGTTTCTAATTTTTATTGTGTTTCGACCGTACAGTTGTAAGTAGGTATGTGTAAAATATAAAAATCTTTCCTATCATACCACACCCGCCCATACAACTTGATGTTCAAATTAATACCTCATTTCGGACCCTATGAGCCGATAAAAATATTACTAGAATTGGGTTAATTTGTCAAAGGCTGAATAAACCTCAAATATATTATTCATCTAATAAGTTCATAAATTCTTGTTTCAAATGGTAAGCATAAATCGGAAGATAACATAAATAGGGGTAGTGAAAAATCAGGCTGGAGGCTACATAGCTAGTATAGCAGATATATCGATGTACAAGCTTAAGCGCTTGCTGCAGTTAGTCCTCGAATGGGTGACCATTTTTTACATATGGAAATTCCTCCGCGCCTGGGACAGCAACTATGACAGTCGTTATGGGTGTCGGCAGCCCTTAATGTGTGATAACCGGTCTGACCTTAGGAGTGTCAATGTCTCCCAATATTTGGGGTCACATAGTAGTATCCTCTAAGGCCCCGTATAAAATTATTATTCAGCCGCATCTAGTTCTTTAGACTGGAAGCATATCCCAACGTAGGTAAATGAAAAAAATGGCGAAACGTACGAGTTTAAACAATTTATATTTGTTTTTTTTTTTGATAAATTTATACATGTAACGGTTTAAATAATACCATATTCGTACGTACGGAACCTTCAGCGCACAAGTCACACTCGCAGTTGACCGGTTTTATAAATAAATCCCAAAACGATTTTAAGTTTAATCGATTATTTGTCCTAATTTGAATCGTAATGAATTAACCAACAAAATAAATGACGATTGTGAACTAGGTATAATTAGCCAATATAACGTTTCAAGTGAAATATCAAAACCTTATCGAGCTGAACTGTTTTTAACTTACGGGATCGGGGGCCCGACAGCAAACACTGCACGTATTCTGCACACAATATAATATTAAGTCACTTACCAAATTGTGTGCTGGTACAGACTTAAATACGTTCATTAACTTAAAATAAACACAATTAAGTTCTCACAATGTGATTTTCCAATGAAACCACTATCCACCACGTGGTGACCGCTCGAGTGTCAAACACTTCACTAAACCATAAAGCGCGGCACATTCATTACACCGTGGGTGAAATGTAATGGAAAACTTCGCGTAAGACATTTAAAAATAATACACTCAACGGGTGTACAACAAAATTAAACATGATTATACACGAAACACGTGCGCTATTGCAGCACGACGCGGATGCACTGCTGTTTTCACCGGCGATACACAGTGACTGTTAAAAATAATCCAAATAATGCGGGTAGTTATCGTTAAGTCAAGTGTACCAACATCACCACATACGTTATCTTTAACGAATTATTAAAGGGCTCCGACACACTTAGTACACCCGAGGCCAAACGAACGGGGGCAATCGCAAAATTAAAAAAATATAAGTATAAAATACAGCGAATGAACACACGTAATAATTCACGTTGTCTTCCATTTCCAAATAAACTTGACAATACCCGCGTTGTCAGTTTTTTGGAAAATAGAACATGCCGAACAACAACTTGAGCCGAAGGAACGAACATACATACTTACAAGTCTAATTAGGTATCATATGGGTTATTAGTAGGTAAAGACAAAACAAGACAGACAGGTACAGACAAACTTTCAGTTTACTCAATTTATAAGAAGTGGAAAAAAATTAAACAAAAAGTAGCTCTAGACACGTCCTTTATTCAAATACTGTACAGGCTTTATAGAATATGATACAATAACAACGCGTGCCGCGACTCTCTCGCTGCGGGCGACGGCGCGCGTGTCGCACGTGTGACGTCACAGCAGCACGCCACGCGCACGTGACGTCACAGCAGCACGCGACGCGCCCGTGTGACGTCACAGCAGCACGCCACGCGCAAGTGTGACGTCACAGCAGCACGCGACGCGCGCCGCCGCCCATGGAAGCGCACACAGCAACTCTCGCGGATACACCGCACATCACACAGATGCGCATTAATTGGTAATTATTTATTAATATATACTCGCAGGGCGCGGCCCCCGCGAGGCGCACGCGCCAGGGTGACGTCGTCGGGCTCATTGTTTTTATAAATCACTCTAAGGAAGAAGAAAAGTATTGTCATGATATAATCAGGTTAAAAGTACAATCACTTGATCCCTAACGCGCAATTATTTAATAATTAGTAGAGTAGCCCGCGACGCCGCGCTGGCCGCGCCCGCTGCTCCCTGTGCGACGCAAGCCTCGCGCTCAAGCTCCACAAAGGAATGACTTAGATAAACCTCCTCGCACTATTGGATATCTGTTACGTCCCCCACTAGAGCGGACACTCCGGCCTTGTTTGGCACCACACTAAATAATTTATACAAAAATCACAAAGAAAATACATGGAGGGATTCGGAAGTACTGTTTCGGTGACATGATTCACTTAATGGGTGACAATTTCAATTAACAATAACAATTATCAGTACATATTAATTAAATTTTTCGCGCGAATCGCAGTCTCGTGCGTCATGACGCGCGTGACGTAGCACCACTTGTGAGCACTTGAGTGTAACGTACATAGCTAGGTGCGAGCGGCGCGTGCGACATGTGCGCATGCGCCGCCCCGCACTACTGGGTGTCGGCTAGAGACACTGACCGGAAGAGGCAAGACTATCGTGGAAGTTCACACTATGAGGTGTGTCTGGTCGTACGTCCGTCGGGCACGCGGACACCTGTCAAGGAAGCTCTCCTCGGCAGAGTCGCGTGCGAGGTTCGTACTCGCAGAACTTTCATAAAGATACAGAGAGTGGAGGAAGCACAGACGCTATGCAAAATATAGGAACAATCAGTCGTCGAGTAGGTCGTCATAAAATTGAAAAGATTCCTACTTACATTAAAAAGAAATAAAAATAATGTAAATCATACAAAACTTCTCGGATTGCACGAACACAACCATTCTCTGTAGAACTGCTACCGAATAATAATAATTAACATTAAATTACGAGTCGTAAAACAATTATGGCATAATTTATATTACATAAAAACAATAAATATATGTATATGCATTGCTCGCGGTCCTCGGCGGGACTTATATAAAAGCTAATACACAGTTGGAGCAGATCGGAGTGAATCTCATGTAATACTGTCCACAACAACTCCACACGCACACGTACACGTCCAGGCTACTGCAGCGTGTATGTGCAGCATCACCTGTTGTCGTGCGGGTGCAGCTCCACGCGCTGGTAGTCGCGCCGCGCCAGCTGCTGCCGCTGCCGCGTGCCCAGCTCCGCCGTGCCGTCGCGGGTGATGAACAGCTGCAGCCCCGACGCTGCAACACAAGACCAGGACCGTTGGTGACAGGTGTCAATTTCACCTGGATGTGGTAATTGAACCAGCAGTTACCAAGCTACTTGCTTAACGTTCTCAAATAATAAAAGCAGAAGACTATAATTATAATTTTGGAAATTGGTTTTGCATCTGTCGACATCAAGTAGTTTCATTCAATCCTCTTTGCAAAGTAAATTTTAGGCTGTGCATGTGAGGTGACTCACTCTCAGCAGAGTCCTCCACAGCTTGCTTGAGGTCGGTGGCGGCTAGCAGCTCGTCGATCAACGAGTCGGGGTTCACTCGAGTGTTCTCCACTCGGCCGGACACCACGTGCTGGAAACATTACAAAACAATGTTACGTTTACGGCAGATACCACCTGTGGACGCGCTATAAAAGCAACAATTAACGGAAACAATATATTTTTATTCATTTTTAAGACGTGACAACTCGTTTCCTTTCCTTCGTAAAGTTCGTGGTTTACCTGCGCATCATCCGCGTCCTGCTGCAGCAGCGCGGCTCGCTTGCGGCGCTCGAGAGCTGCGCGTGCGCGCTCCAGCGAGCCGCCCTCCGACGCCGACGCCGTCAGGGAACCGGACGACGGGTTTCTACACATACAGAGACATTACATTGAATCTCGTAGTTCGATAAGGCTCAACACACCAGGACTAGGAAATCACTCTCTGTAAGACCCGATGTTTCAAGAGTCAGATAAAAAATATTTGAAAGTCAGTTTTTGGTTTTGTAAGGTCTCATTATTACATGCCCAAAAGTTATCTAGCTGTTAATCGGAACAGTTACAGGAATATTATAACTATAATTTCATCCAGCTATTGAAAAGTCGGCTCGATACGATTAGTTAAAAACGGTAATGACATAAGCTAAGGGCGTTATATAGTGACGATTTATGTACCAGTCCACCGTCACTCGTAGCGTTAGTAGCGCCACGAGGTGGTTGGATAGTAATAATATAAAGCAGACGACACAAAGCCTTAGGTGTGAGGAGCCCATAAACTGTACGTCTTGTAAACAACTCAAACTGCAATAGTATCCAGACGAACAACTTATATAACATTATATCATATGGCTATAGTCTGAAGAGAATAAATGAAGGATATATCACTTCGTTTATTGCACAATATGTCTTTATGAAGCGTAAATTAATAATATAATTAATATAAAATGCAATGCCAACCCATGCACCATACAATGTTATTGTCACCCTCAGCATGCACAGAGCAGTATAACATAACAAGCATTATAAATATGTATATTAAGTATGTACAGACAGACGGTAAGATACATTAGAAATAAAACGTGTGCCGCGCATTTTTTTCTAACTCATAGTACAAATTCAAATAGATAAAATTGAAAAACACATGTTGATATACTGTCCAAAAATATTCTATTCTATTTTCTAATAAAGCTTTAGTACAATATGCTTAAATACTAAATGGACTTTTATTGAGAATTGTTTATTCTTAATAATTATCTAACAACTATAACAATCACATACGAGTAGAAGCCGGAATACATAAATACGTAAATTGATAATACATCGACATCGACACGAGACAACATCTAAATATACGTCGACCCACGCATCACACGGACTTATGTCTCTGCTCCATGTTACTGGAGATTTTATTATAGAATTGAACTGTATTCTTTGTATAATCAGCAATAAGTGCGTGTAGGCGTGCATCGTGCTGGTGTACGTGTGTAGATGTGGCAGCACTAACAGCGCCGAGCTGGGCCGGCGCGGCAGCGAGCCCGCGGCCCCGCCCCCCGCCCCGCCCGCCCCGCTCGCCCCCGCCTCGCGCAGCGCGCCGCACGCGCCGCACTCGCCCCCGCCCCCGCCCGTCCGTCTGCACACCGCACACACTTCAAACGTCGTACTTATGACGTAGTACCGAACACACACTAGCCCGGTACTAACATCCAATAACTTACGTACTAAATACATAACAGAGGAAGACCGCGACAGACAAAGAAACAGACATTCACACAGTAAGAAAGACAGAACAGAGGAGAACAACTAAAACAGAGACCACAGAACCCGCCGAAACCACCCGCAACCGTCGTTAGTACGCGGCGGACGCTACCGGGACGCGCGGGACGGGGAGGGGCGGGGAGGGGAGCGGGGAGGGGTGCAAGCAGGCGCGGGCGCACTCACCTCACGTGGTCCGTGTAGCTGTGGCGCAGCGTGGGCGCGTCCAGCCGCCGCACGCGTGACTTCTCCACACATATATCATCCGTGTCATTTTTAGGAGTCGATGTCAGTACTTTGTCTTCATTCAGCGCATGGTTTGACAGACTCCTGAACCGATATCTAATGTCAATGCACTCTGAAGACCCTAAATCCACTTCAGGATCAGATGGAACACAGTAAAACTCATCCTCGATGCAACCGGACAGCCTGTTAGCGTTCGACACGAGGGAATTCTTCCGGTGCGCGAGGGGCGTCAGGAACGGGAAGTTGTTGAACAGCTCCTCGTTCTTCTTGTTCTTCTCGAGCAGCGCGGGGATAGTGTTGAGCGACTTCTGCTTAAAGATCTGGAAGTTGGTGAGCGGCTCGACGGCGGCGCTGATGATGGTGGCGGCCACTTTCCGCTTCTTGTCGAAGTAGGTGGGCATCGCGAAGGAGTTGTCGTGTCCGTTGATGAGCGTCGCGTCGGGCGTGGTGTACTCGTCGCTGGCGGGCGACTGCAGCGCGTGACGCGGGATGACGTCGGGCGGCCCGGTGAGCGTGCTGTTGGGCGTGAGGAACACGTCGGAGGCGTCGCCGACGCTGGTCTTCTCCAGCAGCAGCTTGGCGAGGGCGCGGCCGGTGTGCCGGGCGGTGGCGCTGGTGGCGCTGCTCCGCTCTAAGCGAACACTGTGGGCGGCGCGGGCGGGACGGAGTGCGGGGGGCGGGGGGAACCAAAACATAAAAAAATAATTAATAAAAGCGAATAAATAAAAGTAGCAACCGAAATAAATAGGGTTAGTTACCGTGCGTAACACAATATTAAATGAACAGAAGCGAAAATAATGAATACTGTACAGGTGGCCGCACGTGACGTGGCGGGTGTGACGTCATGGGTGCACGTGTGTGCCATGCAACCGGGCGGATGTGGAGTGACGAAACGCAAACGTATAGACTTGCCGTTATTGTGGTTCAGTTGCCAATCATCATCGTATCTTCAATGATCACAATTTTGTATCACACCACAAGTTTAGTCGATGGTAGTACAAACACCGTATTATATGGAGAAGCGGTGAGGCTGATGGGGACGGCTTCCACCGAGTTATCTTGCGAGATCCCGGTCCCGACCGTCACCGTATGGTCGCCACACAGCAGCAGCGTGCGCGTGCGCGTGCGCGTGCGCGTGAGCGTGTACCTGTTGTGGTGCGGCCGGCCCGAGTCTCCGGCGGAGTCTCCCTCGGAGCTCTGTCGCGAGTGTGCAGACGCCGCTGACGAGCTGCCGTAGCCGGACGCCTGGCAATCATTATCCATTAGATATAATACAACCTTGAAGAAACTAGCAGCGCACATTGCCAAGAACACCAGACGTCATTGCGCTGGATACTTCTGCAATAACTTGATATCAACAGGCGATTCTCCATTAAATTAAGGCTCATTTCCAGTCCAAGTCTTTACTGATGAGAGTCCTAAAAGTGGATCTATTATTTCAAAAAGCTCAAGAGTCTGGCTCCATGAAGGTGGTCTCCTCACCTTACTGCTCATGTCTCCGGAGGTGTTGGAGGAGTTCCGTGAGTGCGTGTGTTGCTGCTGCTGCATGCACGACGCGCACGATGTGGGGACAGTCGTGCCGCCCACATTCACGCCAACTGCCACCATCGTTAAACCTGGAGATAGTTAAATAATTGCTTGAATCTCTGTTCTCCTACCGATGGTGTGCTTACAGACAAAACATTTTTGGATATTACGTGGAGCGAGAACTGAAGAAATAAAAAGAATCATTCTAAAACCTCTTTGGAGTATTTACTCCTAAAGTTGAGGACAGTAGTTGAATGTTGAACACTTACCGGGGTGGTCGGGCGCGGAGGTGCCAAGCGGCGAGTCGTCGCCGTCGGGTGTGGGCAGCTCGCACGACGGCACCAGCGACAGCGGCTGCGATATGCTGCCCTCTGGAAGTACATACACAGCATGTGTTACTATTATTGTAAACTTGTTCAGGTTAGGAACAAGTTTTCAGGTTCAGAAATCTTAAGATATGATACAGCTTAGGTACAGAAGAAACCTTATATTTTTTAGCTAGTGATGTTGATACTTTTCTGAGAATTATTTTGATGCTTTTTTCAATACTGTCTCATTTAGTCTAGTGTTGAGGAGCGTGCTGCTGACCGTGAGGTCCCGGGTTCCTATTACATAGGACTCAATAACACTATGGGATTAATTTGTGGTGCAGAATAAAGGTGTAGACCCCAACATACAAACATCAGCCCCCAGCCTCTGACAACCAACTTTGCAAGACTAAACACACATGCATGTTACACCTGGGAGTATCGCTACTGACCGTAGTTCTTCTTCTTGGTGAGCGAGCCGAAGCCCGACGAGGCGGTGGAGGAGGCGCAGTCGTCGTCGGGCTGCGTGCCGCCAGGTACACTCTCCGAGCCGCTGTCGCCGCCCGCCATGCCGTCCGTAGCCTCCTGCTTACGCTCCGGACTGGAAAAACGAACCAGACGTTATGGAGACTATGATACGAGTACATCATAAGTCTATGAGTATTGAAGTATGTTTAGCAGAGACATTACTAAAGTTTTAGACCAATGTTCTGTGGATGAGTTATAAAATTTAGTTAAGCGACAGCACTAAGTCGTCCTTTGACCTACTAATGTCTCGTTTAGATGCAGTACGTACACTTTAAATAGCGGGTCGCCCGAGATCATGTTCATCTTAATGCGCACGCGCAGTACGGAGTTGTCCTGCCGCCGCCGCGGGTCGTACCCCTCCAGCAGACAGCGGCGCGTGGTCTCACCAGAACCCGCCAGCTCCGCCAGGTTCACGTCGCAGAAGCCCAGCTTCTGGTATGACCTGCCACCTGGAAACATAGAACATGATTAACTAAGACCTATCGCCTGAAACTTTTTATCCCGGAAAAATGCACGGATTCGTAATCCACGCGGGCGAAGCCGCGGGCGGAAGCTAGTACTATATATACTACCTCAGAGCACTGTTATAAAGTTGGACATAGATTCCACTTCAGGTGTGGGAGACTGATATACTGTGATGTCGGTGACAACCCACAGATGACCGATTAATCACGTTCCATGACACCCACAGACTTCTTTGTAAATGAGCTAAATTTTTGCAGCCATACTATTTCGCTCAGACCAACGAGAGAAAGGCAACAATATTAAAGAAACCCAGTTTCCAGTTAAAAGGACCATGCTATGCAATTTTACGAAGTAGTTTGAAATACAACTTTGAATTGTACAAAGTAATGTCTAAAAGGAACGCAGAAGTGCAAGAGTTTCTTTATAGAAACTTGGATCATTGATAACTTACGCTCGAATCTCTAAAGTCGCGAGCAAACTGTGACCATTACAAATAAACGCCAGTCGGACTGAGCGAACATTTTGCGAATTTCCATCATTATAAAAGGACGACTTTGTATCCCTCGTCTGACGCCAGTTCCGCCGACAGGACCAACTTGCAAATATATGACCGCGACCGTATCGCACTCGCTTTGAATTTTGAATATTTCAACGGTAAACTTTACATGAAAATATGCAAACGGGTCAAAGGGAGTTTGGAAGTCGTGAAATGATTTACGCAAACATCTGCTCATACTTGTGTCAGCGTTTCAGAATGTGACGTAGGCTTATATAATTCGGGCCTGGGAGCGCAGATAACGGCGGAGGTGGAGGCATTAAAATTAACAAAGGCTTACTTTATTTAGTGTTGCTCTTATTCATTGAAATTAACCGCGGTGATTTCAAATATGTGGTATTAACAATCAGGGTTATCCCAGCTGGAGGCTGAGAAATAAATTATTAATGACAAATTCGGGATACAAATTAAACCAAGTGATTCCTCACGTCGTCACACGCTTTTTTCCATGAACGTCGTAAAGGTGACTAATATTTTGATATTGATGATATTTTACCGTTTCCGGACCCCTAACACAATATTACAATTTATTGCACATTAAAAACAAAAAAGATAATAATATAAATAATATCTGTCTATGAGTTTGCTTCAGATATGTACATGTAAAATTCTGTGTAGTGCTCAAGAGTGAAAGAGATTTTTATATTTTTAGAGGATTAGCAACATTATCTTTTCCTTAGTTCACCGATCTGTTTATCCAGGTTTGTTTACGGGGCATCTTTGCTGTAGGTACTTTGCTCTTTGGTGTTACCTTTGCACTCCTTGCGCACCGACACCCTCATGAGCGCCGGTTCCAGCACGCCGGTGCTTGCGTTGGCGCACATCTTGCAGACAAACGAGAATTGCGCGTTCCACCGCACCGCGTGGTTCTGCACCTCCTCTCTGTGGACAATAGAAAATAATATGTTATATATTTTTTAGATCCATTATATACGGTATATGGACAGCCACAAAAAGATGATGCGCTCAGTTTGCTTTAGTAAATGTTTCTATAATGTACATTTTCAATACGTATTCCCATATTTCGCACAATCGGGCAGCGGATCTTTGTGGCGACATCAACTGGATGCGGAAGTCACGACTGCACGTGTGGCATAGGGCCATTCAGTTTCAGCTCGTTAAAACTACCGGTGTCGCATATAGAGCATGCGGACGACCTATATGGGGCAGCGGCAGCCCGTCTGCGTGTTACATGTCGGTGGTTTGATTGGCGGAACAGTCTTGTTGCAGGTCTGTGAACGTATGGGCCCACTTCAAAGACAATCCTAAACATAAAGCTTTTATTATAATTACCATAAAACCCGTTTCACGGCGTATTAAATTTTACTATAACGAGATACCGTCGCACGCGCCGCGCTCACGATTATTAAGCAATTGCTACGGACCGTCTAAGATCTTCTGTAGTAACAGATGATGAAGGCGATCATATTATTTTATTATAGTCACACATATTTCATGATTTTCTAGTGATTCGCGATAGTCGGAAAATAGTCCCTTTATTGCAAATCGCTGCTATATTCAATCGGGGAAATAATCCTAAGCATCTATTACCACATCTCGTAAACTTATATGTATATAAACTGATCATAAAACAACGTTCAAACATAGCAATCCAACAGAATTCGAGTAGGGTAACGGGTGAAAGTAAACAGCTCAACACAACGACAGTGTTAATCGCACCGTAGTCTTTACGAAGCAGTGTTGTAGGCGAGATCGTTGAAACCGCCAGACGCACCCGGTGCACGGGGCACGGGGCCAGCATTAACTTGCACTCAACTGAGTGCATGCACTTAGACGCGCCGGACAACTTGCTGCCTTACCTACTGCGCGTAATGTAGCAGCTGCCAGCAATAAGTGTCCACTATATAGGACACTAAATGGCTGAAGATAATTTGCCGTAATCTAATTGAAGGACATATTTTTTTTAGAGTTCAATTAATTAAATTCATTTTACCCGTTATCATAATATGAAATATAGTATTTGCCATACGTGTTGGTTATCGTCCATAATTAATATATAATTATGTGTATAATAGCCTCGATCACGCACGCCCCTGAAGTTTATTTATCCTAAACAAATATCGATTATATAAGTAATTAAGTCTATCATGTTTAATTAAACATTGGCACAGGATACCAATACAAATACGTTGGTCTGGGATCGCAGTCACGACAGTGAGTGGGTTGGGCAGGGCTTGTGTGTATAAGCAAGGCTTTACTTTACTATGTTCTTATAGTACACGACACACGTGTCCAAGATTATATGAGTCTGTATGTAAAGTCTGTAGTCTATAGCAGATATAAAAGAACATACGAAACGCTTAGTATAGCGATAACAAGTTTATGAAACATTTCCCTTTCTTCCTTTAAAAAAACGTTGCACCAGATATAAATCCTGTATCGTGGGTGCGTTCACAAACAAATATTCACATGGACATACACCCAGACCCGAAACAACTACGTATAGATAATACAAATATTTGTTCCGTGCGGGAATCGACACGTAGCGCAGTAGTCGATCTCTCAACCACTTCGCCAACCGTGTTGTCAGACTAATTCAATCCCACTGATATAAAAATAATAGTCAAAATAATCTGCGTAGGTCCCAAAATAAATTAAGACTCAAAAACTAGCAACGTTCCCTACGCATAGTTTCAATCGATACAAACTAACGGTACGTATTCAAAGTCACAAGTGTAAAGTTCGAGTGACCTACGTATGGTACCAGACTGGCCCACATTGTTCTGGTGTCCCAATTCCGGCGGTCACCGATGGTACCTAAATGTTAATGAGAATGTTCGCGTGCCGGACGCCGCCACTTCCGCCGGCTAATGGCCCTTGTGATAATATAGCCCATAGTTAAGATAATGGGAATTTTATTTCATTAACTTTTGGGAGCGTGGCCCTTACTAAGGTGCACAAAGGAACGGCCGAGATTGTATCGCGTTAAACAACACAGCGTAGTTATGTTATGAGGGAACTTCGCGTTAAACGTTTCCAAACATTTCTTTGTTGTTTAATCTCTTTGTCGTATTGGATAACAACATTATTGTTTTCAGATGTAAGACGATGAACTGATGAATTTATCGTACATGACCGCGAGTGACTCTTTCTTTTGTGCAGTGGTCGCAAGCGTGGATGTTGAGTATGAACTTTAAGATTCAATTCTAGGATCAGCCAATGAGTGATTGGGAAAATCTCAATACCAGCCTAAAGAGTGGTATTGTGCCCGGTAGGTGGTAATAGGCACGCCCCTTAATTACATAACACTTAATATCGCCATCGTTGAAATATGGGTGTACAACATTACATCTCTGCCTAATCCTTCAGGGGATACAGGCGTGGTGCTATATTTTACGTGAACGTATTCATAAGAAAAAGCTTTGTCTCTACCAGTCTGAATTGATATAATCTCGGCCGCCACTATCGGGAGGTGGCCTCATCTAAACAACGCTGTCCGCCGCAGTGCCGCAGCGCCGCTTGTTAGCCCGTGTTTACGAGCTTGTTCCGCGAACCGGAGCCCCGCCACCAAAGGAGCTCCTTTTACTCTTATCGTGATTAATATCGTTGGTTCTGCTAAGTGGACAATGAACGTCTATCTCGATCGGTACGAAACAACGAAATATACCGACATTGCCGCCGTATAGTGAAACGCAATTAACGTGGTTACAGCATTGTTTATATTTTAGTTAGTTTAATTAACGTTCTTGATATTATCTCAAGGTTGAGGAATTTTGGAAGGTAAGTATTCACGTAAACAATGTTGGTGATCTAAGTAAAGAAACAAGCTAATACTTCGCTTGGAAAAATCTAATAATAATATCTTATTTAGAAACCAAAAGGAACACTTAGCCTCGGAACATAAACGTGAAGTCTTGATTGTGTAGAGTAGGGATGTTACGGAGGTGGATTTATCGGAGGCGGAATCGGAGTCGGAGGTTCTCGTAGTGACCTCCGCGGAGTCGGAGGTGAATCGGAGTCGGAGTCGGAGCAAAGCTACGAATGTAAAATGTAAATAAATAAGAAAGAAGAAACTTGTCGCAACTCGTTCACTCTTTGTTCATCAGTTGCAAAGAACACATGTACTCCGTTAGTTGTCATTTTCATGTAGAAAGCGCTCGGTAGCGCTGCAGCGATAGCAAGTCATAACTTGTAACTCCGATATATACCTCCGTTTTTATATATCGAAACCGGAGCCGGATTCGGAGGTGTAATTTTAATCGGAGGTTCCGACATATCGGATTCGGAGTCGAAGCTCCGTAACATCCCTAGTGTAGAGTTAGCTAAGTAGGCACTTAGTGTCAGGACTAACTCAGGCTGCACTTAGAGATGTCCATTTAATTCAATGGTCTCCTATGTTGGACACGAACATTACTAGTTAATAAATCCGTGCACGGATATCTCTCTCAACCCTTCAAGGAAACATTAGAAATGATATCCAAGTTGCTTGACTCCCTCATCAGTCCACGGGTCGCATGCGCAACTGCTGAGCGACGGGTCTTAGGTTCGATTCCCGGGGCGGTAAAGTGGTTTTCTGTATCTGGAAATTCTCAGTAGCAGAACAGAGTCTGGAACTTTGTCCGGTAGATGGCACTAAGCTCGCAGCCTATTACATGGCACTCAATGTGGGTGCACGATCGTACACCTCTGCCTAACCCTTCGGGCAATACAGGCGTGATGCTATGTATGTATGTTGTTTCAACAGACGATTTCCCTCGCATGTTCTTAGTTTATGAAAAGTTATAAACAGGTAAGTTTTTTGACCGTGCCATAATGTTCTAATGTTCTCTGACGATATATATCTTCACGGTCGGGCGGCACTGGCCCTAGCAGTTAAAGAACGCCCAGCGAGCGTCACGGTCGGCGAGCCGGACAACGCACCTGACCGCTAATTAATCATTATAATTAACATTACTTCTTTTGGTTAGCCACGCGCAGGTTATTGTGGCGTGATATACGCCAGCTAGAGAATATTGTTATGATATACATAGATATAATTTACGACGGAGCTATGTGCTATGGGACCTTAGGGAGGGTCAATGGCCACATTTGAAACGTGAGCCTGAGTAATCGCTTTATGAAAATGGAGTATGAAAATTGAATTTATTAGAGCTATTTACGTACATAAGATAAAGTGTTATTTGTCCAATATAAAGTCGTTAGATATTCAGCGAAATAAGCAATAACATTTTAATTAAGCTGCCTAATAATATTAATGCATGGTATATGCCATACGGTAATGTCTACAATAAACAAAATGTCATCATAAATATTAATCAGTCATATAATCCGATAATTGGCTATCCGCGACGAGGAGATGGGATTGCTAAGATATACAGAGAAGCTGGAATAATTTTTCATACACCACTTTATTATTATAGATGGGTACTACAAGGTATTATAGGTATAACTCGTAATAAATCTAACAGTCTGATGATTCCTAAAAAATCCGCGATTCATTCAAAAAACACCTCGATCGGTATTCATGAAAGTATAATAGATACGAGTATTTACTAGTACGTAATTAGGTAAACAAGGCTAAGATTAGCACACATCATAACGAAACGATCAAGATTGATCAAGGCTGCTAATTCTGCTATAATAATGTATAATTTATGTTTGTCCAATGTTTGCGCCATGTGTTGTGAAAGGCGATTAGCTTACAATTTCACAAGTAAATAAATGAATAGTAAATAATGAGATTATTATGCGTTTCATAAGTTTAACCGTTTGGTTTGTGTGTATTATAATATTCATGTTATTAAGTAATGTCGAGACGTTGCATGCCGGTCCCACATTTCACTTGTTCATCGTCACTGCCACCAGATGTGAGACGACGGTCTTGTTTGAGAAAACCACAAGTAGTGTAGTGCACATAATGATCGTACTAATTATCCCTTAATTAGTCACAAGTTCTTCAGGTACAGTAGACTATTTATTTGTAAGTACATCATTAATATTGTGATGGGTTCTAATATTACAAAAATAACAATGCAAATATCCGAATTTTGACTTTAAACAGTAAATAAAATGCTGTAACTAAAAAGCGTGATCAGTGTGGTTACATTACTAAAGCAATAAGGAATAAATAAATTTACGAAACATATAACACAAGCACTATATTTACACAATCTTCATTAGTGAAACTTCACGCTCGGGATCCTAATGTCGGCGAAAATTGTATTTGTGGCAGTATTTTCATACAAATTGTTTATCATAAACCATTAAGTGATAATTATGCGATGTACTATGCGCATTAGTGTAAATAAATCTGACATTAAAGTGCTCGGCGACATTGTAATTGCGATATGCGTGTGCGCTGATGTTTGAGCCAGAATATAATGAATGGTCTATTTTAGCGTGCATACATTAATACTTTAACGTCTGTTTAATAGCCCGTATTAACTGTTTTCAGGAAGGAATGTTACGCTTGATATTACTCGGGTATTTTAAACGGTTAAGTGGAAGATTGTCCAAAACTGTAGTGTGGGTGTGCGAACTAGCAGCTAGAGAATAGTTCAAGTTACTACTGGTACAGTCTGGATTTTGGTCTAGGTCTAGACCGATTTCAATGGATATAATATATGTTATCTTCAGACATATAGCGTGAGATAAATCCAGTTTAAACCACCTGGCGAAAACACTGGTACAAACTTTAGATGTTCAAAGCGACGCGAGGCGTTATTTGTTTTTTGTTATCCCTCCATCCTTTTACTTAGAGGTCTTGCAAAAATTACAGAATATATTCTATGTGTTCGTTTTGCTTTGCGCACCACCAAACAGTAATATATAAATACTGATGATACAAACGACTTCAAAAGTTGCTATTGAAAGAAATACTGGAACAACCCAATAACTAGTATGATGGATAGTCTTCATACAGCCCTGCGCATTGAAGACGTACGTGTTGCAACAGCCGGCCCCATTCCTTCAGTTTACGAGGCGCACACGACGATGCGCGAGCGCAGGCATGCTTTATGAGGTGATGCGAGACGGAGATTTAGAGCTATCATAAACTAGTTAGGAATTCCTACAGGAAACTCGCCCATAAGTTTTTAGACAAATTGTTTAGCCGCGGGATTTTATATGTGGTGTTCACTCACTTTTTATTATCAAATGTCTGGACTTGTGATAATATCGTTTGGACTTACGGTATGCCCTTGCTTTGCGTATCATCTTTTCAATTAATTTTTAGCATATAAATCGTCTACAAAAAGCCGTGTAATATGTACCAAAATAGTACGCCTACCTCGGTCTAGAACATGGCGTAGACACAGTCGCAGATCAAAGGCACACGAGTGTGTAACGAGAGCAAGGCCGGCAGATGTCGCGGTGTCGGGTGTCGCCAGATGGCTCGCCGCACTGAGGACACTGGACACTGGTTGCAGACAGACGACGGTTACTCTTTTAATTGGATTAACACACGCAAAGGCGGTTGCTTTAACTGGTATTTGGTACGTATTCGCCCCAAACTAATTATGCTACTGGCAATATTTGTGCGCGGATCACAGGACCGCGTCTGCAGATTTTAGTGGAATGAAGATTAGCACAGGACCAAAAGTAGGTATTAACCTACTTTTGGTCCTGTGCTAATCTTCGCTAACTCGCTCACTAGATCGCTAGATTAATAAATAGACGAGACTGAATTAAACATAATGGTCTTTGTAATTTAGGAATGGATTTTACAAAGCTTTTTGTTTAGAATTAAGTTATGAATTAGAGTAAGTAGAACTGCGAACGGGGAGCACAATGCAGGTATATCATCATACATGCAGTTCCTGGCACATCGCCCACTACTGTAGTAATTAATTCAGAACTGTTTACTACTTGCGAGATATAAACAAACACCTGTTACACATCACGTTCTACGCTTCTATTGAGTTCCTGGATTAGCATATGACGTTTTCGGCCAATATAAGAGCTAGACGAAGCGCCAAGTAACCATATTTCAAGTCTACCAGTTGTGCCCAGTAATGCCCAAGTCTTCTAGACTCTAAAATCAAGCTTTTCAGGAGTACTTCTAAGACTCAAAATGATATAAAACTGTCTACTTAGACAAATATTATTAACTTTCCTCGAGTAATTCCCACGCAATACAAGCGTATTAACAAATGGTATGGCAAACAAATTATGATAATGTGTGTTAAAGTCATCATGTCGGTTATGACGTCACTCGGCATGCCAGTTAAAAGGATCACCGTAAACCCCGGCTGATGCGCGGTGAAGGACAAGGGTCGGCTCGAATAACTAATTCCTTGACTTAACTTACTAAACAAGGGTAGGCAGGAAACATTACGACAACATAATACAGTCCTTAATTTGCACACTTATTAAAATTACATAAATAGAAAAGTTTGAAAAGGTGACTGAAGAACTCCATAGTAACTACTGATGATTTTATATGTTAATACTTAACAGTATATAGCCGCACTATATGATAATGTGAGATTTTCAGAACAACTAAAAATAAGTGAGGTTCCGTACATCGCCTGCGCCATAATCCTTATCCTGTCCCTACAGCGTAGCGGCTTACGGTATCATCCGGACCATTTGCGTGCGGAGCTCAGTGAAAGGTGTGAAATAAAACCTCCGCGGGGTTCAGTGTAGTGGAGCGGACCAAATGAGGGTTTATATTGCTTTGCTGGTACATTCCCCTTTACGAGCTTGCTCCAAGACACGGCCAACTGAGAATGGGAATAACGAATGTTCAGTACAAAAAGATCTGTTGGGCAACATAAATGATACGAACTTCTATAATAAAACCCCTATTGAGACTTGGAATGGTAAAATAACTTCCCTAGCTTGAAGGCAGAAAAATTTGGTTTAGTACCAGGCTCTAAATAAGTTTGTTAAACGAATATAGGTCTAGAATGTCTACAAATAATACAAATAAACTGTGAGTCACAGAAGTAGGGGGCGTCAATCATTATAATTGATAATTCACAACATGTTCCATTTACAATCGGATGGATATAAAACTATTATACTGGCTAAATGTTGAATAACCCCTAATAAAAGCACTTTCTGAAACGACGGAAGTGTATTAGTGTTAGTATATCACAGTTCCGTGTCTCTAAGGCAATCTATCCGTACTTAAGTACTCCGTATGATATACGATGCTAAACCAAACCCCGGCAATTTATAAAGGTTCCCCCTTTATGATTTATTACGAAAACAGTTTCATATATTTTCCAGGAATTTTCTCATATTTGTCAATTAAATGTCCGCAAATCCTTAAGTTTGTAAGAAATAGAAAGGATGTTTTGAAAGAAAATTCTCACCAGTAACTTGAAGCTTTGGAATTGTGCTAGGTAGACGGCAAGGCTCACCTCTATTACGTGTCAAATGTGGGTTTACAACAGTATAAGTCTGCCTAAACCTTCAGGGAATACCAGCGTGATGCTATTGTATTACGTTGTGTAACAGTATTATTGCAGTATGGGTGAAACAAGGACTACTGAAGTATCAGACATCTAGATTTTTACAAGTATTAATTCTGTTGTTGTTCCCAAAAACTACATATAAAGCTTAAAGTCAAGATCGTTATTTAGAAATGTCGTTCTATGTCCGCGGTCCTATGCGCAATACCTATATGAGTCAGGCTCGCTACACACCTCGCGGTTTTCCACTTCGCTAGCTTCGGTGACGTCGCGTCGCCCACCATTGTAATAATTACGACACGCTTGCATTTAGACACGCTTCTCGGAACATACATGTAATCGGTTATATTGGTTATTGAGACCGAGACCAATATCTGCAGTAATGGGATTATATTGCTGCTATAATATTAATACATGTTCCAATATTCATCTCAATATGCTGTTCCTATATGAAATCCCTTGTGCAATGAGCCTTGTCGATTCGCTGCGAAAGTAGGATGCCTCACCTCATAAACGTATGTATTTCGGTTTCCATTTCCCCCGACACGAGCATCACATCCAGGAATATCGCCTTGTGTTCGCATATATCTTGCGCCGACGCAGAGCTGCTTAATTGAATGTCAATCAATGCGGGATATTTGACACTTGATGAGTTATGGTACATGTTACGAGCCGTGCGCGTGAAGCTGTTGGATAATCGGTTTTGTTCATGTATTTATAAGTTATACTGTAATGAATATAGATTACTTTCCAATTAATTAAATTTTATTTTTATTCTTAAAACCAAAGGAAAACATGTACTCAACTCATAACATCCCGATCGTTCCCAAGCGATGCAATTCGTTCTCACTCAAAACCAAACATAGCCGATGTTCGGAATCTGCAACAACAATTAACCAGCTAGTGTCAACAAACAAGTGGGTTCGCGACTACGAACATAGCTTGCAGTAAACCGTCGATCAACAAACAAGCAGTTGGCGAGTGCTGGATAGGAATGGGGTCGAAGCCCCGGCGAGGAAGCGTTGCGCAGCCACAGGATGCTCTGTGTTGCTTTATTAGCCATCGGATGATGCGCAAACACGCGGATGCACACTGTGAACCGGTGCAAATGTACTATAGCTATTTACCAACTAAAAGTATTCTATCTAAGCAAATATCGAGCTACGCTTCGATTCACATTTGCAAAGCACTGCATTTCCTTAAATCCCTACTTTAAAACAGTCGTCCTCCGTTTAAAACGATCTGCCAGAACTGGCGCCAACTTGTCTCTTCAAGTTCCAATAGTGCTGAATCGTCTCGACACAAACGTTATGCCGTTTCGAGAATATCAGTGGCTTACCCACGTATTTCATATAAATGGAGATTGCAAGACGTATCTAAAGATTACGTTTTTTTAAACTAAAATGTTTTTTAGATTTACATTCGGCGTTTTCTGTAAACTCTTATGCAACGGAGCCCGTCTTTCCTTATTACCGCTCCAAATTATATTGTATTCCGTAGTAGAGTAATGGTGAAGTAAATCATGATTAACGGCCGGCTCGGGCCGCGGGTACGACTCGGTTTATGGCTCAACCAATACATTCCAGACGAGCTCGTTGCTGGTAAATCTTAACGTGCATTCCATTTGCACTGCTCCATACATGTTTTATTTAATACAGATGACAAAGTATTGGAACACGCGATCTGGAAACACTTGACATATATTTGAAAACTAAATGAGACGGTTCTTACAACTCCACTGGTTGCAACAGTCACCGATGAAAACGGATTACTGGGTCATTAGTTAACGATAGTAAACTCAATACAAAATGAGTTCTGCATTTCGAAGAAACAAAGGATTAGGATTGTCAATTTAATATTAACGGATAATTTTATGGGAATTACTCGACATCGTGCCAAAAACCAAAACGAAGTAAACACTCACGAGTTTGCGAAACACGAATCTTGTTCGCCACCGTGGGCTGCAGTCGTGACAATTACATTGTGGTAATTACATTGTTCAAGCATAAATAACCATGTTTCACATGCACCGTCATAGCGCGGACTCAGATCTGTGACGTGTGCTGCAGTGATGTCAGTGTCAGGCGAGGATGTGGCGCCGTGCCAGCGCTCCTCACGCTTCCGATCACGTGCTACACTGACACGTCAATGAATGTCCCAATGTTCAACGGTGAATAGCGGCAACTTTACTACTAAAACAGAACTGAAACCAACTCTGATTCACTATCAAAACTAAACGCAGACAGTTCTGTGCGAACAAAAATAAAGGCTTATACAATAACACAATGACGTAAAGCAACTAAATGTCGTAACTCATTACTAAATATATATGTTACTAAAGAATTAAAGTAGTAGCAGCCAGTTGCAATGTAGATTAACAAGTTGTACAGAGAATCGTTTGCGTTTCAGATAACGCAATTATTCTTAGAACTAAAAAAGGTAATTATATTGGCCCGTACCTGAAATTCGAGACTTATAATTATACAATAAAATCCAGGATTAATCAACTTAAAACATAGCATCACGCGTGTATTCCCCGAAGGTATAGATAGAGGTGTACTTTTTGTACACCCACATTTCGCCGATACTGTATTTAAGTTCTATATTATAGGGGGCGAGCCTATTGCAATCTACCGAGCAAATTTTCAAACTCCGTGCTGCTACTGAGAATTTCAGAAGATTCCAGTTACATTTGCCCCACCTGGGAACTGAAACCAGGAAAAAAAAAACAATTATTAAACTGCTAACACAATTTAGTTCGTTACCCGAACAAACAGAAGCACAACAATTATATGTATATTAACAGCAGTTATCGCAGACGATGACGCCTTCTAAGTAAACAGATGAGTGTACTCTGATATCACCATCCCATCTACTCGTGTTTTGGTCCGCCAACGCAACTAAATGGGGCGTTCTGCCAAACGGCCGCATCATTGAGGTGATTCCTGAATTTTATATTACATTCATTGCTTTTAGAACATAGTTGTTCGGTGAGTGGGCACCTGACCGTAGGTGATGTTTAGGTATTTTGTTTCTTGTTTCAGTTCTCAGCATCAAATTGGAAATTCGAAGCAAATGCATTAAATGCACAATATAGCCACTGATGACTGCTTTCGCTTAACGAGCCCGAAGTAGCCACTTTAATTACATTAACACTCAAGTCACACCCACTAAGCTTAAATCAACTGGTCTTATAAATGACCGCTAATTTATCGACGCGCGAATGAGTCTAGTATTTAATAACATTAAGTAATTATCGTAAACAAAATGTCCCAATAGAATTCACGATAATGGAATCTATCTATGATTATTTATAGCCGTTGTTTACAAACTTCTGCATTCACATTTGAACCTGAAGCCGTAACTCTCGAACCGCACTGATTAAAACGTACACAACTTATTGAGTGTTGTCACGAAAACCGGTGAGCTAATCGATTTAACTCACTATTTGTTAAAGTCGTTACGTTTCAGTCTCAACACGTTACAAATGGAGCGAGTTACGTAAAATTATCTAACCAACGACCAGGCAGAGACTGTCCATTAATCTGTATGGTCTGGAGACAGATAATTGCAAAGAATCTTTTATTGTACGCTTCCTGTTAAAATAATGTGGCATTTGCGACTGTAACCGCGAATCAACGAATTCGTGGAAAAGTAATGGTCTGTGGGTCCTTTCACCTGCGGTTGCGGGAGAAGTCGCGGCCGCGCGTGCGTTCGGCCTTGCCTGACCTTGTGCCGCCGGCAAATCAGGTGCAACGGCGAAATGCGTTCGTTCTGCAACTGATGCACTTTAAATGAGGCCATTTGGCAGTTCAAAGGAATGCCTTGTATTTTTTTAAAGGTCATCTTTAGAATTGGCGGATGTTTTAAATTTTAATATCGCTGGACAAAAATCAAACACACTTATTTATATACTTAATATAATTGCGAAGTCGTTTTGTTGTGATGGCAGATTTGCGAAGGCTGTACAAGTGTACACCTCAGATATAAGTTAAACAAAAACAAAGATAACAGTAACTATGGCTATTAATAATATGTAGGTATAAAATGAAGTCATCCATAGAAATATGAATGTAATATTTAGTCGTATTTGCATATAACATACAGATGTATACGAGTATACGCCACAATAAAAAGTGTTACGTGTATGTATTTGGATTGCAGCAGAAATGATAAACATTTATACATGAATCAGAGGGTCCCACGCTTGGCTTAAATATCTGTTGGCGCTGCGTTTGTCATTGTCTATTTATAGTGACGCGAGCGACCGGGACGCGCAGGGTTCCCACCTGTCACTTTCATTTTACACATCTTACGAGTCTATTTCTTAAACGAAAATGCCATCAAATGACATAATATTAAGTTTATTTCTGTTTTGTAATGAAAATGATCGATGATTATCTATAGTTTGCGGGATTTGTAGTAACCAATAAATTGTGTAGATAGTGATTGATGTAAGAGGATATATTGGTAATTGTTAGATAGGAATGGTTCTGTTAGGTACTTTGATATTTCCACAGAACAAGAATGAAGGAAATCAAAGAGGATGACGGTAACGTAGTTTCCACCATAAGCTTTATCTTTCAAATAAGGAAAGTGTTTTATGGTTTTATCGATGATCAAATGTAACAACTACATGTTTTGTCCCAACTTCAATAAGTACCTCGAAATTATATGTTGAAACACACACACACAGAAAACTTGATCGTACACATCTATTCTTAACTATGTTTTCACGCAATTTCATTTCCGTCGCCAACCTTTAAACTTTTGCCCTTACACAGTAAAATGCCAGCAACTAACGGTGCTGGCCTGTTGCCCACCTGGCACCCGCATGATGTAATCCCTCGTCACCTGACTACCACGTGAAGAGAAGGGGTGAACTGTAAGACGGTGACTACACGGCTAATAACGTCACACCTTACATAAATAAGTGTGACAAGGGATTATGAAGATGCCACATAGAAAAAAGCCTTATGAAACTTGCGAATATTTCACAACCGCGTAAGACATGACCCTACGCACACAAAAGATTCGTCCTTCGCTCTTCTAATTCATCAGCACAGCAGTGTATTAATTATCAAGACGTACCCACGTACTGCCTACATGGCAAGCCAAGTTCAGTCAACACATGTCGGCACTAAATAGAACCGCAACCACAGATGTGATTTGTGCCTACAAGCTTTTTTTAGTCTTTCCTCTGTGGTTTGAGTAGGCATGCAGTCTATCACGTCTAATTTAACGACACTGTTTATAGTAACACCAGTTTCGAGACGTTTCAGGCTTCTGACTGCGTCGTGCTCATAGTTTCCAGTGGTAATTGCCTGACTACAGGCACCGAGGGCCTAGTGTTCACGTTTCCATCAGTGTTCCAGTTTGGTTCAGTTCAATAATGCGTGTCAGTGGAACGTAATGGCCACAGCGTCAATGTCAAGCCCTTAAATCCAATTATGTACTTCCGCCTCAGAATATAATGCGTAGTCTACTATTATGTTACATTATCTACCAAGGCTGTTTAGTCATTATCTAAAGTTATTTTAGTTATTTCTATGTAAAACAATCCAAACTATGTGTTGACAGAAAATAATAATTTCAAAGCAAATGTAAGAAATGAAAACCGTATAATAAAGACCCTTCTATAATCAATTTGAACATTATTTTCAACTAAAACGTTCTCATTATAAAAACATGAAGCTTTGTTGGAGATCACATAATTAATCTTAAATAAGGAAAAAAAGCTCCAAAGCAATTTAGGAGTCAAACAACGTTGTTTATAAAACACGGCGCGTTATCAAGTAATATGAAAGTAAAAAGAGCTAATTTCGCCGAGTACAGGAAACGAGGGCGATAATCAAAGACGTGGAGAGGTGCCAACGGTTCACCCAGCGCTCAGCGGTTAGGTGGGCGGCTCCGCGGCGCGCGGCGTCATTGTCCAGCCGCGGACAAGGGCAGCGCTTGACCCTTGGAGTACGAAAGGTCATTGACAACACGATGGCGATAGCTAATGACACAATATACACACATGTTGTGTTATTTCTATTATATTGAACTGGCCTAGTTCCTTTGCGATATCCAGCAATCAAATATTTTTAGACAATAGTTATAAAAAGCGGTAAAGAACAGTACCAATCAGTAGGCTGCAATACATGTTCTTATTATAACGCATCGAACAGGAAAATCCGTAACGTTTGCAAGTTCGACAAGAAAATGACAAGTTCTGCGAAACTCTATGTCTTTAGAAAAATGTGTCGTGTAGTGATTCGAGTAACTAGCATCCGTCGGGGAGACGTGAAGGTACGTCATCTTGTTTCACATTAACGTTCGACATTTTGTAACTATTAAACTATTTACACTTGAAGAAACATCTATAAATTGTGACTCGTACTAACTTTTCAAAGTATGTATTATTCTTTTATATCAGATGTTTTCTATTAATATCAATAAAAATGTTCTTACTAAAATTAAAATTCTAACATACCAATATTGAAATATAGCATGCGTCTTAAAAACAAGAACAGTTTTTTTTCACCAAATATTTATATTAATTTCCAGACAATAACATACCAAGGCAATTTAGAGCGGAATACTTTCCTAGACAAAGTTCACTGAACCATGCAAAATATAAATTTCCAGTCAAGAAAACCAATTCACTTCCAAATAAGATGGGAGTACACTAATATTTGGGACCTGACCCCGTTTGGAAATGGCGGAATATTGCACTCAATTAATTTCGCGTCAAGGATCATTTGATTGAATCAGGTCATCGGATCATTAAATACTCATATGTCACAATTTAAAACAGTTTCTATTACATTATCAATGAATTTACATAATTTAGTATTTCAAATAATTATTAGCACATCTCAAATATTAACATAAACTAGTAGATTAGGGGAATGCCTGTCTGTCACTCTATCTGTATTGTAAAAGAGTTCTGATTGGAACAAACAAGATTAGTACGTACTAAACACAACACGATAACAATTTGTTCTCCAGTCCAGAGTCGCGTAAACACAATTAGTAGAAGGGAAACATAAATGGCGTTCGCTCTAAACGTTTTTACGCACTGGTGCTTATGGATTACGTCTGGATTTAGACCACAGATACTCAAATATTTTCTTTCGGGTGGCATATCCTTTCTTAAAGATCAGGACGTCATGGTGCAACTTGGGAGAGGCCAATATCCAGCGGAAGATAATGATAGTCCGGATTTATTTTAAAATTGTAATCAATATCAGATCGATCGCGAAGAGGATCAATTATCGTGTAGTGTAATAACCCCTAAGCTGAATAATATTACAGGACTCGGAGGGAACCTCCGTATTCTAAGCTCAAAAAGCCATAATACACACAGTTTGGGCATCAGTGATTGAGACTGTTTGAACTAGGCTTTAGGATGAAGATGCCCCGGGGTTCATACTAACGGAACTTGGTTATTGTCTAATATGTTTAATGCCGGTCTCATTACAGCCGAGTTATACTATAATTTTTGACATACAATCAGATATTGGGAATCTGGTCCTGAGTTGCTGAAGGTGGATATGACAATCAATGCTATCGTGTTCTAATTTCGAATCTCAATGCGAAAATTTGACATTTAAGATTATTTTAATTTATTTAATGGCTTTGTGAATAATCGCATATGTTATAATGTCGAAAGGTCCGTCAAGAATAATTATTATTAAAGCCGATTAGCCATTGTAAAGAGTAGCTAGTTACATTACCTTATGCTATAACAATGCCAATGTACCTATATCCTGTTATAGTATTGATAGGTTTTTCAGTACTGATTCATTAATCCATTATTAAATTATACGGTTGACAACAGTTAAAATTATACGTCGCAAACGCTGCTTTCTGTTTTTCTGTGCAACAGTATATTTTAATTATAGTGTATGATAGAATTTTATGGATACTTTCATTAACATTAATTTTCATTCACATATTGTGAGCGTGTTTTCAATACAAAGTGGATATTTGCTGATTAGTATGATATTTGCGTAGCCCATTGAACGATGTCTACGGTTGAATGAGCGGGCGTGGTACTCATGGTGGAAAGCGGGATTGAACCACCAAGTAAATACGGAGAGAAGGTATACTTCGTACCACGAACAACACGCTTCGTTAGCTGTGGCGAGTTTTTAGGAGTAAGCATTCTGTATCTTCGTGTTTAGTTGAAAAACCATGTAATTATACAATTATAAATGTGTATGGCAATGCGTGCAATCTGCTGGTACCAGGAAAACTTCATCACCAAGGCTATGTTTACTGCTGGACATGTTTTGTTATTGCCTTATATAGGCCTCTTCAAATTTATGGGACATGTAAAGTTTATGGGGCTCCAATTTATGTGAGCGGTCTTGAATCATGATGGCATAAACAAAAGACGGACTCGTTAACGTGTTTGGTTCGTATTTGATAATTACTTATCTTAAATGGCATGACTCGACTGATAGGTAATATTTTGCGAGTGCGCTACGGTATCAAAATTAAGGATTTATAATTATAAAGATAGCACTTAAGTGTAATGAATGACGAGTCAGGTCGATAAAAGCCTTGGCAAATACGGTGCCATGGGATTCCCCGCGAGACAAGACTTTTAATCTCTTCGACAGCTGGTTGTATAAATAACACACAGATATTCTACATCAAGTTCCTTTGTTCAAGAGAAAGGATTCATTAATAGTCGCTTGCAGTTCATACTTCGTGTTAAACAAATAATGATTGTATGACTAGATATACATATAGTCAGACTAGATATACATGAAACTAGTATTAGTAGTCTGTTATGTTCGTACGGAACCCAGACGCGGGTGAATGGCCGGAGGTCGGCGTCTTTAATGCAATCATAGCCCCCGCCCGTCCCCCCTCCGGCTATAGCGCTTCTCTCGCCAAAATTGATAATAAAGTCCGTGTTTGCGCGAAGTATGTAATATTTACCCCTGTCAGACGCGGCGTGAAATGATAAATTATAATTATTGAAAGCCTGAAGTCCATTAGCGGTTTCAGGGCGTGTTTTCGTTTATAATTTTAATTGGAGAAATGCCATAGACTTTTCATGAATATACCTATAACATTATAATAGAATATTGATCATTTTCAAACAATAATACGGATTAAACCAGACGTTAATATTTATTCAGTGACAATAGAACCAGCTGGAGCAGAACAATGGTCAATTACTATTCGTCTATCTCAAGGCTGTGCAATAAGTATTCCTTGACAACAGACCACGTAACGACCGCGCGAGATCACGGGACCAGCAATTAATTCACAGAACGGACAGAACCTCGAATTGACGACTTTATAGCAGTGATACGATCTACTGGACTCTCTAGTGCTTTCTAGAACTAAGCGACAGAATCTAGCAAACAATTACCAAGGTTGAATTCTTCACATTTATTACTCTGATTACTTTGAATAAATTGTTTAAACCAGGCCATATTCAGGACGTAATGTTCAGAAAGACTCGAACTCTACGACTTATGCTCCAACTCACTACAACATGATTAAACGAGTATATCTGTAGAACAGTGCAGTGTCTCAAGTTCAACAGCCAGACGGTGTTCGTCTCCACAAGCAGCTGGTCATTCGTGGAGCACTTCATTTCGCCCGTACTGTACGAATTTGATCCACTGTTGCCGAGTCGTCGACCCCGCACTACATGCAAATTGGGCTTATCACCTATTGCGGTCAGAGCTGAGCCTTTGTCTCCAAATTACAGAAGGAAGCGATAAATCTCAATTTGCACGGATTCTTGTTACTTTCAGACACTATAATACACGACTGTTGTTTGTGGAATTAGGGTTAATTGCTGCAATCAAACGTTGATCAAAGTTGTTTGTGCCACGACGTCAACAATCTCTCGTTTGGAGAACAAGAAAAACGATTAGGCTTGATAACATTTTGTATTGGTGTTTTGTTTGTGTAACTGCCGAGCGATTTTCCGGGGGCGCGGGCGCCATACGCGTGGAAAGCTTACGTGATAAATGGAACGGATAAACACACGTGTCGGGTCAAACTCGTCAGACCCGACCAAAATGGTGCGTAAGAATATAAGAAAAACAACTGAAAACTTCGCTCAATACCAAAATAAATATGTACTTTCTCACATCGACTAACTGCGGAACACATGCATCATACTCGTATTTCAAAAGCGAACAGTTCACAAATGTTTCGCAATGTTTACAAACAATTAGATTGAAATCGTGTAACCTTGCAGTACCCCGTACTATTTCATTAGTCTAGTTAATCCAGCCGAAAGCTGCTCCGTTTAATTTTCATATAATTTGGGTTGGCGGGCGCACCTCTCTCCCCGGGGGTCCGTTCCATTTCCGTGGTCCATTGAAACGCGGGGTTCCGGCGGCGGCGAGACTCGCTTCCTTCCTGACGTAACAGCCGGTGACAAAACATTAAAGGTACCTATTATGATTTATATATTGAAGATGTATCGATCCGCCATATACAGCGACGTGACGTCATTCACGATGGCATACTTCTGATAGCGTCTTTGTTTCGCTGCCAATCAAAATAATGGCACGATATGCTACAACAGTCGGTATGATACAAAAACGCCTTTGATACAGTAACATTTAAATCGAGTCTTGTCAATAGTTAATAAAGAAGCCATATTTATTACAAAGAAACTTTGTTCGTTTCCAAAGTGTATATTATATTAAGCTTACACATATACAGAGTAAATCTTTCATAAGATACATAACCGGTGCGGTAGGCGACATTAGGTTAATTATGCGCGTACGCATACAGTTCGGCCCGTCTGCGCAGCACGTAGCGCGCACGTGGTCGACGGTCTCAAGGGTCTAATACCCATTATATTCGTGTACTAGGAAACGGAGCGCATAAATTAATTCGCTATCAGGCGGCGTGCTTTATTTACTTTTACAATCGATTCCACCGTGGCCGATAAATCGAGTTATCAGTTCATGACGCCGATAACAACATCCGTAAAGTTATTCGTGCAGTTTTTTTTTAAACAAAGATTATGATATCATCCAACATACAAATAACACGAGTGCAATGTCATTTAACTTTAGCTACATAGGTTTTCTCGACCTTACCATTTCACTTCAAAAGATCTTCAATAAAAACAGGAAGCTCGTACTTCACTCTTACCTAAAACAAATAAAGAAACACGTTAGATAAAACGATAAAACTATGAAAATAAGTGGGCGTTAGTAATACATACAATATATCAGTAACGCTACACATTTAAAAAGCGACACATCCTCGATACGTTAGATTTATGTCTGTATCATAGCCGGTTGTTGAAAAAACACATAGGTGCATAATGCAGCGGATGTTGTCCGAAATAGCCGGCTAACGAATGCGGGCCGGTGTACGCCGGACGAGTGTTTGGACTAGCTTTCATCTCTTTGGTAACTTCTTATATTCAAATTGATGGCTAACTACCAGCAGCCTATTCAGTCAACGGTGGAGATATTGGAAGCTTGTTTTATCATTTTTGTCATCCACGACCTATAAGGTCGAGATATCGATAAATGGGACACGACACCACGGCCACGGGAGATCAGGCAACAGTGAAGGGGTTAATAACAAACAACAGAGATAAGTGGACGTCTCGTAGGGAGGTTTATACGGTATACGATACAATGGGACAATGAGACTTATTTATTTTACAGAATTATTGTTATTCATAATTTTCTGATGAAAAATCATGACGCTATTAGAACCTGTAGTAGCACTCAGATGCAAATACATTTATGTATGCAAAATATCTAGAATGTTCATGTACTTACATCATAATGAAGGTTACGAATCAACATATGATCTATAAATATACGCCAAGAAAGTGAGATCTGACATCATGTAAAAATTATTGACGTCTTTCATCTAAATAAAAATAATAAAACGCCAGAAGGTTAACTTAATACCTGGAAAAGTACACGGAAAACTTCACGCACGAGGAGCCTGCGTACTAAAGTTATAAAACTCAATAACAATAACGTCCACTGGAAGAAACAACAGAACTCTCTTGGCTTATCTCTCTAATCAAAACTTGAAGTTACGAACAGAACATGCCTTCTTACAAAGACTTGCACCACCTAATAATTTGAAGATAAAACAACCGTCTTTCAAGCTATCCCATTTGGTCCACAACTAAACGTACAAACACCTATAAACCCCAGAGAACAGCCGATCTAATTAGTTCCCAGCCAGGCCCACTAAGAATCAGTGGAGTGTGCACCTATAACTGCACTGAACACATGTCACAGACTCACAGACTAAGTACCGTAAGTACGTGTTCGAATGGTCGCAGGTTCTCTCAGAGTCGTCGACCTTTAACGTTTCCTGTTTGTCTTGTTTATTTAGCTTTTATTATGTAATACGTGCTCATAGGAAAACTAGTTATAAAATCTACTTTTAATAGGTCAACAGTGTTATCTGAGACGCACTGGTTTGATAGTCAGAATGAATAAAAAAAAACAGAATTGACTCCTAGTCTAAGACCTAATGCCAAGTATACATACTACGAAAACGCTATGAATGTTCCCGCAGATGATTGTAGGGGCATGTGCGAATTAGCTTGGTTGTGTAATAAAATTGAATAAACGACATGGAATTGACGGATGCACATTGTGCGATGAGGAATAATATCACTATAAATCCCTATAGTCCAATTATTGTGGCGCTAATTGGGAAGTGTCTTTCAGTGGACTGTGATTGAGAGATCGAAAACGTAGCATACAATAGGCAATTATTAGCTATCACCGACGAAGCGTTCGTGCTAGCGGCAGATTGCACCAAATTGAAAAACGTCACGTGTTCATTATCCGTGGCTTATCGTAGGTATGTGTGACAGGTTCACGCGCGATTTATCCCACATAAAACCAGTGTCTATATGTTTGTCTCTGACGTTCTGTATGGCTGAACGTTTTAACGGTGCCTTTCGCTTTACAGTGTGGTTGACAACGTACTCTTTTACGAAGAGATATGTGTATTAGTAATACTTATGTAGCATTCAGATCCATTACCAACTATTTCCAATTTTGGTAGATGTCATTTTCCTGATCGTAAGGCATTGGTCGTCGATGTAAAGATTTCGGCATAATGTTTAAAAACAAATATGAACAATATTCAAGAGATAATATTTGAAAAAGCAATCAATGCAAATACTTTTTATTTGATTGAAAACGTTTAATGGTCGGCCAATGCCTGTTCAATATTCATTGTAAAAGCTTTACACCGGAAACCAAAAGCTATAAACAGTCCGTTATGTCGGTTTTCACATTTTACTTGCCACAAAGAGACTGACACTTTAGAAATTGCTCAGTTCTACATAAATAATAGCGAAGACTAACGTATGCCCGACTGTAAGTACTTATTCGTTACCTTTTACCCACACAAGAGAGCTCCCGTATAATCAGATGTGTAATACTGATACACGAAGCGATTTTCGTCTGGCCTCGCAACCGAACAACGTATAAATACGTAATATGGACACAGGTTCGTAATATAATACCGGCGACGGGACGCGGACGGAGAAAAATAAAGAAAACAAAGAAAAGGTCCGGTCGGACCGGTGCAGGCCGTTCGGCAATCGTATGCTACGCGCCAGCATGCCGGCCATACGTGATGACATCTTCGTAACAGGCAACATGAAACTCGCTAAGTAACTTGATTTTGGATGGGATATTTAACTATTTTTTTTTTGGGAGTTTTGAAAATTTCCGAATAGAATAGAATATAATTGTTTATATTTCACATAAACCTATCTGAGCCACTTAAAACGTTAATAGGACTCCAGTTGCACGCTTCCTAAAAGTTGGTCCAATGGAGAAGACGCGGCAAAACACTCCATTCTCTTTTCATTCACTCCAATACTCTTTTAAAAACTCAAATCTCTTTCATCAACCTTGTTAAGTATATAATTTGTGAAAAGTAAGAGAGTACAATGTAAGTTTTGTTAAATAAATACTAAGAGGTAATACTTAACATTAATACAACAACAACAACGACGTAATACATTAAGTCTATTGATAAAAAAAAAACTTGTGTGTGTGTAGGTACTTATGTACGCACGTAAGAAGTTATACTTCTTATTTATTTTTTTATTTCCACTGATATGAAACACGTGTTACAGATGCACAAATATTTCAATAACTACCTTGAATATAGCTATCAATTCCCAAGAAAGTTTAAGAGACCATTTTACCATCCAACGTCATGGTGTCGCTTTTATCTGTCGGTGTGCGCGCACATCGTAAGAATTCACTCTCATCAAGCGCGCCAAAAAAAGTATAACTTCAAAAATCTTTTTGAATGTCTAAAACCTAGGGTTAAAGAGTATTTTGGTAATATGTGCCACCATAGTCTAACAGCACAGTGTAATGAAAATCTATAATATATCTCTATATTCTGTAAGATAATCTCGTCACTGAAATTTGGCAGAGTATTTTCGAACAGCGCAAACGTTGCACAATACTTTCTCACCTGGCCGTAGCGCCGGTAATTCTGTTATCGCGATCGTATCGGACGATATACTTTTTATGGTGTAACAGGTCTGTAAGGTCGTCGGCAAAGTTATTGGCAATAACTCGCCGCGCCGGTAACTGCTGAGCACCCACATTTAAACTGGGTTGAGAACGTTAAATGTATTCTGTGTGATCAAACAAAAACCAGAGTACACATCTGGCAGGCTTGGAATACAGAATACGATACTCTAAAGAAAAGTTTGCAGGACTAATAATTCATTGATACACAGACGGACGCTAGCGCCCAGACAATACTACTTGTCTAGATACAATACACTTCTGAACGTGACAACTAGTCTGACTATTCATAAGTACCTTTAACTGGTTTTCATGAACAAAATTGTATTTTATTATTTATTGTTATTAATTTAGATATTCTATTCTGTCTATTTTTCATTCGAAGCCAATGATAAAAATCAACGATGTTTCTCAGATTTTCATGTATCTGCTTCTTTCTATAATATCTGAAAATTAAAACGTCAAAGGAAAAAAATGAATTACAATAAAGTATTACATTTTTAAAAAATATCATCAATGAAACGTGATCAATTTCCTTTGCTTTGAGTCTATTAAAATCTGACCCAGTTTAGATTATAAAACATTTCTATAAAAAACTTTATTTAAACTTACGCAATGGAAAGATAAAGTCGATATAAAAATCAAAGAGATCAGAAGAACTAAAGTAAACAGCAAATGGGAAGTTACATGTAATAATAAAGATTTGATTATAATATAAAAGTGTATTAAAGAGAATGGTTTGGTCGTCGATTGGGCAAGCAGGACCGGTGGCAATGATAAAGTTGCCAAACGGTAGCATCAATTGCGACATGAAATGGTACACGATGCGACTGGCAATTACATCGCTAAGAGCTTCATCTGTCTAATGGAACTGTAATAGTTCGTTAAGAGGTTATAATCGTGTTTGGACGTGTAACATGTTTTGTTGTAATAATAACAGGCAAGTTAGCAAAGTGTTACTTGACAGTTTTAGAGATTTTCTCAAAGAAAGATTTAGTGACGGTGTAGTTTATTGAATCATCTGATAAATACAAAATCATAAACATTGATGCAATTAATTCTTTCATTTAGTTAAGTTTTTGAGCATCAAGATCATCTCAGAGAACACAAAAGAATGATAGCGATGATATTTGGTTTATTGTATATAGCATAAGCAAGCGAAATTCTAAGTCTATGGCATAAGCACAATTTTCTACATCCGGTTCTGGTATATCAAGTGCTTGTTTTTGACGCTCCTAAATATTTTTTGCCAAAACATCTGCAAGTTAACAACATACAAAACCCGGTTTTTGTCTAACTATACGCGTGTGTGGGCGTGTTGCGAACTTCAAAGTACTGTGTCGACGGATGATGCGCAGGCGCCGCCGCCGCCGCCCGTGATCCTTGACTGTTCAGTGTACGTCTGTTTATAATATGTACACGGGTAGACACGCTAATTATTTTAGAACGAAAGCTCAAAGCTACAAAACTACAAACCTTGTCTTATTTTGAACTGCTTTTGTTTACATAATTTAGGCACAATATTTTGCCAATACTTGATCTGCGTGAGTGTGTACAGATAGCTGTGTACGTCTATTTTGTGTCTGGAGACGATCTATCTTGAAAAGGTCAGTGGGTTACACAATAATCATGTTCACTTGGTAGTTGATAGGACCCGGAATGTCTGGCTAGCTTGAGTTTACTTAGTTTGAAAGTCCCGTCTGATTACTTGTACCGGCCAGTGCTCCGCTTAATTTGTTTACAGGCATTTTGGCAACGACATAGTAAACTTTAAAATGTTTATATTTCAATGTTCAACAACTGACGGTCGGGCTAGTGTTATTAATTTAAACACTAATACAAAGACTACTTGCTCAGTTATTGTTTTAAAGCATATTACGTATATACAGTGTGTAAACAAATACATCATTATAATGAAGAAAGAGACGTGAATATTTAGGGCGAGCGTGGATATGTTCACGCTTGGCCGACAGTGGGCCGGCAGCGGAATGCCGTCTGACCGGCTGGCATCAACCGGCCAATACTTACACTTTACACGCCCCTTTAGTGATACTAGATACACGGATACGCTCTAGTAACATGTGTCTAATGTTCCGATTACTGCCGCAATGGCTTTTACCAAGAAAAATTACCATAGATCCGATAATTATACTGTGTCGAGAACATGAACAATCAATTAAAAAACAGGTTTTAATACCGCTTGTTTCTTCGGCTGTGAGCTAGTAAACATGTCTGTATAGATATAATCAGCCTCTGAATGATAAGTTTCGCGTCAGTTCTGTCAATGGTGCAACTCCATTGCACACATTTGATCCCGAAAGGCGAGGCAATGTATTGAATACTCGCGTCCCATGTGATGGAAGTCCACCGGATTGGATACAAACCACAAAACCACTACATAATATTGAGTGAACAATGCTATTTCGCAGAGAACAAGAATGTCGTACAGTAAACTAAACACTGTGTATGTGAACTCGTCAGAACAGTCGCGAGCCCCTCAGAAAAGCCACTTTATTGCCTGTTACTCGTTCACAGTCGTTCCACCTGGAATATTGTCGCGCACACACATTTTTTAACGTTTTCACATCATACTGTATGTACTACCACTCATATTTGACTGTCGTGACGTCAGCTTGTTTGTTTAGGATTGAGCGGCGTCAGTACTTCAGTTTTGTACTGGCTCATCTGTTATATTTAATTAATGTAATTTTATGTGCGTAGGAATATGTGTAGATTTAAAATTAAATTACGACTCGAGATAATACATGTGTCATTGCACGTGCGAATTCTATTTATAAAGAAGACGTTTCCAAGATCGGCTATTTGTTCAACGCCATGTACGAGTATCTTGGAGAGGACAAATACTTAGAGAATCAATTTCATGCTCGCTGATGGTGAAAACAACTTCCTTATGTTGAGATTACGTCGCATCGCTTAGCTAAGTCAGCGTAACATAGCCGATGGTACGGCATGCGGAATGTGCGAGCTTTTTACTGAGAAGCTGCAGGGTTTGCGCAGCGCACAGTGCACCAGTGAGAGCGGAGCTAATCCGGCGCCGAGACACACGGCCATTACAATATGACGGAAAGTAGAAAGGTCTTTTGTCAAGTACGAGTGATCGTGCATTATTTATTTGTTGCAAATCGCTGCCATAACATCGGATTTCAGACTATTTAATTGTGTGCGTGTGCACGCACCTCTTTACAGGATTTATTCCTAGTGTGCAGCGACGTAAAAAAAAGACGCCTGTTCTTCTTTCCATTTAAACCTTTAAAAAATGCATCGCATAACGATTGACACAAATTTGCACACATACTTATATTAAGTATCATATTTAAGTACATATATAAGTAGTAAGTATCATAGTATACCTATAACTAATAAAAAATCGGCAACGGTTGTTTTTTTTTTCAGATTGACATTGCTATCAGTACTAAATATAAATGAACAGGAAAAAAACAATTACCAATTTTATATGATATTAACAATTTATTCTTCCGCATTCTTCAAACTAATACATATTTGGCAAAAAACCAACCAAGCTTTATGTTTTAATTCATAATATTATACCTAACTATTCTCACAGTTGATAAACAAATTCATTAGTAAACCTAACATCACATTACCCGGCAATTACCTAAATTAAGCTATTAAAATCTAAAAGCTGTTAATAACGCATGCGAACCCAAGCGTCAGTGTGTATCTGTATTAGATCTGCTGGCACGGAAGTAGGAAGTGTCGATGGTCCGTGAGCCCAACACTGGGCGATCGATTAGTGACGCTCCCACTAACCACACGTACCAACTGGTTTATCGACAACTTGGAACTGGTGCTGCAACGAGTTAAGAGCTTCCTTCACGAGATTTATGATTAAGGAAGCAATTACATTTGCATGGATTTGACGTTTTATATATTTTGTCAAAACTAGAATGGCATTCAAACTGCAAAAGATTACAACCTAATCAAGAAACATGGGCGCCGGGAGGGTGATGCAAGTAGGCGCACTTGCACCTAAGCTTGGAAGAAAATACATATTAAAAAAACTAGAATTTATCTCTAAGGAAATGAAAACTAATTTTATCGTTTATACCATAAAAGCAATAAAAAACGAAGCTCTGTGCTCTTATTCTATTGCTAGTTTTATATTCTGGTCTAAACCCATCTTTAGTGCACCCCCCTAAAAATAATCCTACCGGCGCCCATGTCGAGAAACATTGATATGATTATCGATTTCGGACGACGTGTACGAAAAAAGTACGTATACTGTAGTAGTTGTAAGTTAAATAGGTGCCCACTGGGTATGAACCAGCAAATTATCTTCATGCTCTACTATTAGCGACCAGTTTGTTCCAACACCGTACATTGTATTGAACAGGTCAAGCACTGCAAGTGAGCGACTCATGTTCTAGGCTCATCGTCACTAGCGTACCAGGGGGAAATTGTAACTCGATTTGACACATACATCCACTTCTCAGTATAAGCATTGATTTACTATGGTAGGTGACTGCTTATCGCTATTTAATGATATTGTGCTAGGCCCAATTAGGCATTATCATTTCATTTACCTATTTACTGTATACAAGAAGCCAACACAGCTTTCCAAACAAGACTGAAAATTAAGCTGGTGGTATTGGACAGACTGAATGGAACCGAAAGTAGGTATTAAACATTAATACACCAATGAACTCAGGTTTAAAACAGTAATAACTTGGGAGAGGGGAGAGAGGGAAAAATTTCACTTTTCACGAGAGCGGCGAGCGGTCGCCGGTTGCTTAACCGCACTAATGATTAATTAATAAGCACTAATGAGTGCGCGAGCGCACGCCCGCAACGGCGCTTCTCCGTAAACGTGACGACAAACTATTGTGATGATGGATTAAAATATGAAACTTTAATAATGTCAGAAGGGTTATTGACTAAAGCTAAATTAACACAAGTGCCAGCAACAAGATTATTGAAAGTATAACTGCGTGAGTTAAAGACCCCTTATGACAATTTGTTTCTAAAATTGTATCTCATACCTCCATCTCTTCTTCAAACAATTTGTATTGCCGCCTGAGCTGGATTTGATAAAACTCGAAAAAATACGAAAAACCTATCAAAATTCCACGGGAGCAAATTTCCGCAAAGTATAAATTCAATATATTTGCCCGAGTATGTCTATATTCCTACCGCGTATTCCGGAGCCGAAGAAAATACGTAACCCCATTTCTTAAACCGAACACGCATCATACGCGCCAATTTAGTACTGCCAAGCATCACACAAACGAGACGTTCAATAAACGAGACTGCAACGTTTCTGAAGTAAATACCTAAGTCTGTGAGCCCCGAGAGGAAAGAAAGATGTACAGATGTATTTTCTTTCTTTACAGTTGTACACACCCACGACGAGGTTAGCACTGTTAAATCCGGCACACAAACTTCGCAAAATGTTTGCGCTTACTTAAAACTAGCAGGTACTTTAGAACATTATCGTAAAAGAGAATAATTTTTTGATGTTTTAAAGAGATTGATGTTATTTGAGAGATTATATTTATTAGAGAATGCGTGGGGGGTCGATCCACCGCCACAGTGCACAGATGAATATAATCCGATTACTGCCGCGAGGAGAAATTCTATCAATGAGAGAAGTCGATGTCCAATATGTGTGTTATCGTACACTATATTGAACAGGGTCTAATCTAAGGACCACCAAAACCTATTCTATACATCATAATATCGCTCAAGTAACCCAATCGTCTGTTTCTTTATATAAACGTACATGTGCGAACGTCGGTGCCAGATCAGACACCTTCACCAAATTCGTCAATTTTCTCTAAGATTTCTGAGCTACAAAAACACTGCACTTGTTTTCATTTTCTACGCACGTTCGATTGAATGTGGTCCAACAGTTACGGCAATTACCTCCATTGCGAGTACAACTTGTAATGTAATAGTAACGTTATTAACTGTGATTGGATTAATCTAAGTGTCGTTAAAATTATTAATAAATTGAAGGCATAGAATAACGATTCCAGTTCTGTTATTCAAATGCTCTCAAGAAATCGGATTCTTGTAACCACTTAAATATTTGCACTTACGTAGATATTTCCTGGTATTGTTATAATTATAAAGATATCTATGATAATTATGAAGTAGGTTCTATTCCTGCATAATTATGCATTGCATATCTGTAAGTGCTACACACATGCTACTACAGTGTAACGTCACTCAATTCCTAAGTAGTAAGTACAGAACTGCATTGATAAAGATGAAAGCGATCACGGGTACAGTAATATAGAAGAAGAATGCATCGAAACACAAAGAGTGAAGTTGTGCAGGTAAAGAAACAGACCCACCCTATCGCGCCATCAACCGGTGAAAGTGATCTGCACTCATGCGAAATATAACTGTGGCGAAAACACCACTTCACAATCATTTTAGATTGTAACGCTGTTGGGAATCACGCATCAGGCAGAATTAACGATTGTTTTGTAATTATATGAAGGCCGAAGATATACACTGAATAAGACTAAGGAAACTTAAACTTTAATGACCATGAAATAAAATCATTTAAGTAATATTAATATCTTATACTTAGTGTAATATTTTATCGACATTGAAAATATTACTAAAATCTTGCAATGTTCTGAATTAGCAATCTGAATGGGATCCTATTGCCAAATGGCAACAAAAACCGTAAACCCAATTCTCATCTCAAATAATTCACGTACTTCAGAAACTGTTTAAATAACTCAACAACGTTTACTTTATTTTCATTCCTACGCAACTATTCCCAGAAGTGTTCTAAAGCGGGTTTGTGTTACGCCAGGATTTTTCACAGGTGTAAAAACAGAAGTATAATATTATTAGTTCAGTGAAATAATATCACTTATAATGTAGACGTGCAATTAGCAGCAAGAGCTGGGAAAGCACGAAGCCACGAAGGCTCTATGAGAAACGGCGACTTTCATGCGCTGCACGAGGAGAAAAGCACTTAAATAATTACATAGCTCCCCACACCGCCTGATGGATTTTTTCACGTACCTTATTAAATGTCACGAGCAGTAATGAAGCTTAATAGAACCCAACAGGTAATAGATCTCTTGCTAATGAAAATTGTTCATCTAAGTTCATTATGGAGCCCCTCGCTTGAACAGTAATTGGAGACTCCTGTATCTTTTTATTTAATCCGTTTAGAGAACGGGCGTTGGATTATTTTAATAGTAACGGCAAGGATTTCGAGATTAGAGCTTAGACGGGGAATATCAAGGAGGCTTAAAAAAAAATTGTTTCATTTTCTTTGAAAATACTGTGAACGTGACTTGAAACGATATTTTTTACAATGGCAGGATTATTTTTTCTGCCTTCCTTCGATCTTGATCGAAGGCCTTGTTTGAATAAGGATAATCTGATATAAGAACGTTTTCCATATTCATATTATTTACAAGTTAACCGTTTAACACACACTGAAATAAAAGATGGCACACGTATATGTGTTACAAGCAGTGATGTAAAGGTCATAGATAAGGCCGCGGAGGAAAGCATAGGTGTTATGTAGCGAGCGCGCAATGCTAGATCTGTTTTATCTTTCCGAATAGGAGTTCATATCGGCCTCATTATGTGAGAATAAAGGACATTGATTACGTTTGGCTTTTTAGGAATTAGTTATTTTAATTCAGGGGAAATTTCTGCAGGATAAAAAGCTCTATACTGAAAATTGTCGTCTTATGTGTATTCCGGACTAGGGCGTTAGGAATATGAATATTCTTTCCGGACGCGAAGACGTGCTTGAAATACCCTATACAAATTCCCTAATAATATGAATGTTTATAGAAATCGAAAGAATTTCTTCTGACACTTCTATAGTTTTCTGTAGTTCAATAGTTACACAATGTCGCAACTGACAATCTGGCATCGGCAAATGGCAGATAATGAGCCACCTCCCCCATTCACTTCCAACGAAGACTTGCTTCGGTCCAACTGCAAATTATATTTATTTTTATCGCGACGACTATAAATACTCTAATTATCGTCATATCTGTTTGTGTTTACACGCTCGCGTGACAGCTTACTATTTTTAATTGTGATTTTATCCACACGGTCGTTGCAAACTATCTTTTTAACCGACTTCAAAAAAAGAGGAGGTTCTCAATTCGACTGCATTTTTTTTTTATGTTTGTTACTCGATTATTCCGTCAATTATGGACCGATTTTAAAAATTCCTTTTTTGTTTTTACACGTAAGTATAAATGTGGGGACCATATTGTTGTTTCAAAGTGTACAACTTGAAAGGTTCTAGTATCGTAAGTAAGCTGTTAGTATTATCATGGTGGTTGGCGTTCGTCCACGGGTGCGACCTTGCTCCCTGGTGCAATGCGGGCGCCATCGCCTTGGCCAAGTTGGCTGATAAACGTTAATTACACCACAACCGAGGTGGATTGAGTGGACCAATCACTCGTCTATTTATACGCGGCACGCGAGATCTTAATGCGTACTAAAATAAGGCCTATTGGACAACGACTGGTCTGTTCGGTTTGTCTTGTTTTCTTGTCCTATATGTCTGTGAAATATGTATTAACTTTCACAAAAACAGGGACAAAATAAGTGATTTAGTTCATCCTCATAATAATTTAATAACTCAAGATAAACAGTATTACAGTTGAAAGGTACCACATGTTGAGATCAGAGCAGTCTACAGGAAAACAACGGTTATTTTTACATAATGCCCTTACTTTACACTCGAGCAGTATGCTATGTAACTAAATACGTAGATTGAAGTACTACATACGATTTGATGACATTAAACGACAGGATTTACAGTTAGGTAACAACCAATGAATGGGTAACACATTACTTAGCAACATATGAGTGATAATGGAACTATAATAAGCATATTGACGCATCAAACATACAATTTATTCCAGTCCAAACATTTCAGGTAAGTGTTCAATACAAAGGCACGGGTTTCTAGATAATTACTATAATCCGACGTTTAACCACACAGTGCCAATGGCGTGAACTTCCTCTTACTGTCCACTTCCAGTCCACGTGTTTGTTTTGGTGGAAAGTGGTTCACTTGTCGCCGAGAGCTATCCAATTACCAGCACACGTTACAACCAACTGGGGCATGGTTTGGCAGTACTAGCGTATTAGGACCAATCAAATTCATAGGCTCCTTTAAAATTGAACTGAATACAAGTGAGTGGCTGGTGCCTTCACATCTCATCCGTCTTGTTAAGTATGGTGCAGCCTGTAGATATCGAAGGATGTGCAATGGTTTGATGCAATCACTGACCCAGTTATATGAGTCCATACATACACCCGTGATTCAACTACAAACACTCAAGTAATCACAACAGCTGCTATAGATTACTACAAGTGACAAAAACAAGCAAACAATCCGTATTACAAAACAGAAAGAACAACAAACGATCAATTTGTGTTAAGAACAAAAGATAGCTAATGAAAACAAAATGTCGGCGGTGACGTGCCATCGTAAACAATGGATGCGGGGCCAGTTTATAAATAAACTTGCTCTATTATTAGATGAATTCATAGTTGATGCCTTGATGCGATTTGCGACATAATCTTGATCTAACTTTGTAAAGAAACACAAGTTAATCGAAAGTCTCGACTTTCATCAATGGAGTCGGAACAATCAATTGTGTAATGTTAAAGGTTTCCGACAGTTTACTAATTTCCTGCGTTATTCAGTCAACGGTAATCGGAACCGACTGTGTTTAAAATTGATTATTTAAATTTAATAAAAATATCAATGACAGAGACAGTAGAGTAAGACAGTGTTGATTTTAATTTTGCTTAACATGTAAAATCAAACATCCTTTCGAAAATATTCTCTGTAAGACATACGGAATTTTGAAGAGATGTGGATACTTGACCTACAAAATGACATTGCAATTGGATTCACGTTGAAATTATTAGAGAGTAACCTAACAATTACAAGTTTTTGGTAATTTCATCAATATTGGAGTTGTGAGGACATGTTGAATGCTAGCAACGGTTGTGAAAGCAGAAAGTCATTCAACCCATGTCAGGTGGCGGTTCTTATCTGGGCGAGGAATTCCACACCCGCGTGCTAAACGCCACGCCACGTCATTAAACAATTAACATTTAATTAACACTTCTTATCTTTATAATGTAATGTTTAGAGAATGGATGTTGACTTGATAAGCTTATTTTTTTAGATGAGTCTCGCGCGATACTTCAGTGAAATTAATTATTCTGAAATCCATAAATAATAAATTGATACAAGACAAAGTAACCTTCTAGCTCTCTTTACGCAAGTATTCGGAGAAGCCAGTAATCATGAAACCAATGCAAAGGTCTCCTTGATTACGCTGAGAGTTCATAGTTGCAGTTTGCAGAGGGAGTGATTGGCGAGCAGCGCGCAGTCAATTGTTCAGCGGAGAGGACGGGAGCGCCTGGTCGCCGGACGCCTCCGCATTCCACCTCTCCCCCCCACATATAACTGCTCACTTCCCACACAGGGCTGCCGGGACACATCGGAAAGGCAGTTGTCTAGCAGTTTAAGATAACGTCCAAAGGATACCACAAAATTCCTTTTTGCTACATTGGAAAACAAGTGTAGTACTTTTGGCTGGAACTGGCAAAAATCTGGGTAGATACTTCAATAATCTTGTCTATTCTCTGAAGAGTTGTCAGCCCTGCGGTTACCGGTGAGTGTTCAGTTGTAGACTGATTGTGACCCATATTTGCACATAATTACGTGCTCGTGATTGAGGACGATAGTTATTATAATTGGCTCTAATAGATTCGAGAGCATTTCCCGATTAGGATTACTAACTGTACGTGACAGATTGTAATAGATTGGAATGAGTTGACAATATTGTTATCAAGAATCTGAATCAGTGGCTGGTGAAATAATGATAAGATGACTGGGTCACTAGTACAACTAGTAATAATAATAATAAAATTTATCTCACAATTATGGAATAAAATCAATTAATATTATGAAAGAAAAATTGGCATCAACGTAGAACTGAATGAAAGACAACGCCTTTGCGTTTGTCTGCCAAGTAATGCAACGCTTCATATAATTTCCTTCCTGCACTCACATTTCTTTCAACAACTGCAGTTATAAATAAAGGTACAAACATGTTAATATAAGCTCTGTCAATGTAGAACAGGAACGGATTGGAGTCGCTAAGCTGTTATCGAGAACCACAGTAACATATCGGAAGCGTACATGGCCATACGATATCTGTCGCAACTCGGAAACTCATTGATATGGTTATAACATAGGCAGTAGGCACATACTATATAAGGAAGTAGTCGGTTATATTTGTACTAATCTCGAGACCTAATAACCGATTTAGATATTATGTTTACCGTTCAAATAATATAAGCCGAGCGAGAGACCGTTGATAAAAATAAAAATAACTTTAATCGAGTAACGGACAGAGTGAACGTTTGGCCTTCGATTGATTCATGATGCGCAGGTGTAAATTGTATTATTACATAAGCTGCAAATTTAGTAAATCCACACCACTTGGTAAATAAAACTTCCGTTCACGGGCTCCGTATAAAAGGAGCAAAAGCGTGGGGAGTGGGATGTGCCAATCAAAGCTGCGAGTTGTGACCGATGGGTAATGCATGGAAGCTAGTGGTGCTAAATATGATGGCTGTCCGGTGCTGGGGCCGATTGGATAACGAGCGTCCGGCCGCCACACGGTCAGGAGCCGACCACCCGACTAGCTGTTAACACTGATGTAGATTCCAGATTATAACAAGACACCACAAGAATATATCATCCTACAATAACAACTACTTAATATCAAATAATTTAGTCTTGTCAAGGACGACATCAATTACAAAAACTAACATTATTGTTATTAATTATAACAACCACCAAATTGATGCTAATGGTAATATAAATGGCTGTACATCTTTTTCCCACTATCATCAATTTCAATTTCGTGAAACACTTCATAATTATAACTACAGTGGTAGCTACACGCTAGCATACACCTAGACAATTTGCAACGCGTGAGTGGGTTATATCATAACGACGACGCAGCAGCTTGTGGAAGGCAGAGCTTATGGCAAATAGGTGTACAAGATTAATGATCGCGATGACGGAGCACCTTACATAATACAGTCTGGGCTTTAAACAAATCATTGCCTGCAAATGACCCAACGTATTATTTAATTAATAACTTCAAAGGAATTCGACCTACTCCGGAAGAAGGCGACACTTTTGGCAGTTGCTTATGTAATTTGGAAATAAATAGAAGTTAAATACTCCCAAGAGTTGCCAACGCAACTTTGGGTCCTTTGAAACTTAGGAATGCACCAAACAGTGTCTAATTACTCTAAATTTCCGAACAATTCTCAAACAGACTTTTAAGGAAATCGGTAATAACAAAACTAGCAAAAGATCTCCTGATCGCTACATAAAATTTCGGGCACCAGCTGCGTGCGAGCTATCTGTAAAAGTCTACAAACGGCTAAGATAAGTACTCTCTCACAAAAGGTAAACAGTGGCTTATATGGACATTGTATTATACCTTTGAACTTGACTTCTTTACGAAGGCTTTATCAAGTTAGAACCTCTTGATAATTTTCTAACTATTTACTACTTGATAACTTTTTTACAAACAACAAAAGTTGTTGGAAGCCTTTGCGGGCAAGTGGCCGAGCATCTTAAGGTACTAGGCATATGAATGTTGTATTGTGTAACATGTCTGGATTAACTTAGGAAGCTGTAGCTACAACTACTCGCAACATGGCAAAATTAAAGCGCCATCTATCTGAGTGAAGCTACAACAACAAACCATGAAACGCACTATGAGAGTTTACAAGAGATTCTAGCACATATACGAATGTCCGACATCAACCATCGGGCTTCGGCCTACCAGGCTAACCACCTTGCCTGGTCGGAGGATCCTCCCTTTTCAATGGATTGACTTTATGTTACTTTATGTATCACATTTTGTTAGAAGTTTCCTTGATTATAACTTTATTTTTTGGATTATTTAGATACCCAGTCAAGCAAAGTCTACGTAACCAGTGAAAACGTTTTTCTGTCAAAAACTGCTAACACGGAAACTACGCCTGACTGATAGTAAGAATAATTTATAAGGAAGAATAGCGTTGTGCAAGCGAGGCGTGGTCCAGTGCGCTGAATACGCCCGTGCCCTGTCGGACTGGATTAACCAAACTTGATTTATTAGCTGGACTCCTGTCGTTCACTTGCGACAGCTATAGGAACAAACCGAACAACCGCAGGGACGACGCTTATTGTACACCGTTTTGTCATGTATCGCAATTATGGCGAAACACCGGCGTCAGTCAAAGCGTTATATACTTAAACGAACACGAGTCGAAACTAATCCGGAGTTCCGCAGTTAGTAACGCTGGTAGGTTTTTTTTTTATTCCAGGATATTAATAAAGGTTTTGGATTACTATTTGCGACAGCAAAGAAGTAATATAGTACGCAAATTTCAAAGAATTTGTGACAATTTGTGGCACCGGTCAACAAAGCATTTTGCCACAAACATGACAGTTCATTTGTAGTGTATAACAAATAAAATAAATAGTGTAATAACTTCTACCGATAGCATAAATCAGTGTATTGTTCTGTTGTGTTCTGCGGAGTTAGCGGGAGAGTATGGATTAGCATCCATTACATATAGGACACGAGATAGTGTGTGTTCCAATGCTGAGACAAATTGCGGGCTTAGCGACGTCGCCTACCAAGCAGGCCGCTCGGGCTTAGCCAATATCGGATAAAGGGAGCATACGGAAATTATGCTGTTATTTGAATTCCAGTACGAAATCTTTCGTATGCATTAAACATGTCACATACAAATGTTCGTAAGGTCAGAGTGTATCTGAACTTGGAAGTTAGTGTGGCAAGTTTTTATCTGTCGTAGGAACAGATAGGAGAAATTATATTCGTATCAGCGGGTGCCGAGAGGTCTGCATATTAAACAGATTATTTTTTATCGACACTCATATAATGTGACAGAGTTTGATAAAACCTAACGACAGGTCATTCATCGTTTAAAACGTAGAAGATAATCTGACACAAAATCATCAAACCTAATGGTTGCATAGCAATGTGTTACTGACCTGCTAGAATGTTCTTGGAAGTTTCCGCCGTCGAGCAGACGGACCTTGGCGAACAGCACCGCAGATACGAAAGGCACCTCAGTGAGCTCCTCCAAACAGCACTGCACCCCAAACTTATACCGCTTCTTCTTCGTCATGAAGGCCATGACGCCGCCAACATCGGGCCCTGTATACCGGCCCGGACTAACGCACGCCGGAATTAACCGGACACGCACCACTTATAACCAGATACAGCCGGACGATACCAGCTCGGTCACAACACTAGCACTTGCACTTCACTTCACATGTGTGTTAACATCAACGCACGTGTAAATGAAACTACGTTAAAAATGTAAAATGTAAAACATTAAAAACGCCTATCTAGGTGGAGAGGTAAAGGGGAGTGATTATTTTGGCATCAGAGTGGCGTCCTCCGTGGTTGGATAACGTGTGGTGGCCGACGATCAGTCGCATAGCTGCCGAAGTCATTAGTCTGGAATAGAGAATTGATGGTTGAGAACATTAAGATAGTGAATAAGGCAGGGACAATACAAGCTACTTTTTGGTATCTGACTCGTGATAGCGACACGTTTTTTTTTTTTGGTTGCGCCATACACGTAATGAGTTCTTTATAGTTGAATACTGAAGCAAAAAATATTACATTTGAACTCGGGTCTCGGTGCCTCAGACTCAAGGCCATCCTGTTATCTAGAAGATTTATTCGCGAAATTCAATTTAAACATCAAGATTTATTAATTATTTTTATAGCAAAACTTTTAGACCTTTATAGTAGAAAATGTTTAATATAAAAACATAATATCCAATACAAATCAATAACAATATTGAACGTATTTAACGGGAGGTTCAAATGAGCCATCTGGTGCAACGGTACGAATTTGAATAGCAACGAGACGATCCATCTGCACACATAAATATGAGAAGATCACATCAATATTCTGTGTTTCGTACCATTATTACTAACATTAACATGAAGTAATCCGTTTCTGTATAACAAACGACATGGCTCACATTTATTAGCTGCAATACTGCAAGTTAACGATGCTCAGTGAAGAAACGCCAACGAAACTGATACACGTTGCGAAAGTATCCCATTATACTAAGATTTGGGTAATTAACATGTTCCGAAGGTTAAAAATTGATGAGCAATAATTTAGGAAAATGTCAGCGCAACAGAATCTCATTATAAAGTTGACATATCGTTTAATATAATCAAGATTAGTTGCCCAAATACCACAAAAAAGACATTCAGAAAAATATTCTTGATGTAGAAACAAGAGTATGTAATACATACATATATTGATAACGCGACACTGATAATAATAATATTTATTTCGTGTAGTCCATTAGTGTATAGTGAATCAACCTAAAATCAACTCTATAATTTTACCTGTATACCTTTCACCTGAACTTAACAACATGTTGATACAAAACACGATAAAATAACACATAATCACATGTTCTGCCAACAAAAAACAACACATTTGACATTCACTTATTTCTATATGTTGTCATGTCTATCATGTGTTCTATTGCGCCCACGAATCACGGCGAACAATGTTCCATGTTTGTTTACCAAATTAAATTTTATTGAAACCATATAAAATCACATGTTCGATATCGTGAACATCGGGATTAGCGCGCCATAAGAAACCTAGCAAGTGCACTCATTTAGTTAAATCCACATGTTATTCAAACAATAAAGCATATAAGATAGTGAACAAAAACACTTCAGAATACATACTGTTATTATAGCGAGTGTTGCCGCTTCAGAGGTCGAACAAAAAATGTTCTAATGAGTCAATAATTGTTTCACATTACGTTTAAAATTCGAGCCGTATTACTCATTTACGTATATTTATAGGAGCGCGATGCACGTCTGCACTGCAGCGTTGTTCTCGCGTGACTGCCGAAGGGTGCCAAGTGACGGACGCTCAACATTGTAAATTCATACAATTTCGACTCCGCATAAGAACTCAAATTAAACGGTTTATTATGAACTAAAGTTAATCTGGATTACAGTGTGTCCTTGCTAAGATAACTTGAAATATCTAACTATGAGCGATTAGCGTATCTTCGAAACGGAAACAGTTTGATGTTATCAGTTGAAGGGTTTTAGTTCTGACGTTAATAGCTGATAAAAAAACAAACCAAATCAAATGATAGTGCGTGCTTATGAACAAATATAGAAAAACACATTTCGGTACAATGGTAACTAGACTTTGCTAATGGTGGTGGGTAGGTACAAAAACGGCACTCACATGGTTGGCAAAAGATAGGATGATGGCAGGATGGAACATTGCCAGTCCCGGCGACCCACCCCACCGCTTCCAGATAACTCTTACATGCTCTGGAACAAAGACACGCTACATTAACCTTATGATATGCGTCACTACACAATGCTAGATAATCAAATTATTTTTCAAATAACTGACATTTACTGATACGCCTTAGATGGGCTAATATCGTAATTTGCAGTAAATAAACGTAGGTTATCAGCCTAAGTTCAACGTGGTCTATACGGGTATGTTTAGGATACACATAACAACAACAAACTTTAAGTAAATACATAATATAAATGACTTCAGAAGAGTTGAACGCCCAATGAGATTTATTTAGAGTAATCGCTATCCTTGAGTGAGGCATGCGAGACCTCTCAATTTAAATCTGTATAGATAACTGGTTCAATCAAAACTGACGGCTGCTGGTTTTATTACTTCCGTCGAGCCTTTTCAGAAATCCTTAGCGAGGATGTGGTAATAATCTTGATGCGTGTTCTTGGCACGCAGAGGAAAATCAGATATAATTGCACCAATTTATTTATTACAATTGAGGTGGCCTCCGTGAGGCTCGGGGGGAATGCGTGTGCCCAGTTGACCCGGGCCACAGGTTGGAGGTGCACGATCAGTTTCGCACCCACACACTTAACAATTAAAGAAGTCATGGCACAAATTATATCACTGCTATTTTTAGATATCGGTCAATTAATCCAATCAAAACCTGAGTCCTGACAAGTGGTTTTCGCACTACTAACTATGTTGAATAAATTGACCACATGTGCCATGCGTGAACTATTCACATACTTAACTAATATGTGGTAGTTTTGACATATATCATTGTTTAATTAATCCCCGCACAGTTATCGACTGTGTGTAGTTATACATTTTCAATTTATTATCATTTGCATGCATATAAAACAAATATATGCTAATAAGAAATATTATACTACTGTCTACAAATCTGTTTACGCATACCGATCTAAAGGTAAGGACCTAATAAAACTCGATACAGTAACATTGGACATAAAACAGCGAATATGGTATAAGCACATAGTTACCGACGGCCCCTGGCTGGGCGCCAACATGAGCCAGTGCCGTCCGCGTTGCCTTGACGGTCCCGTGCAGCGCCCTAGGGCCTCTATAACCATAAACATACCGGAATAGACGACATGTACCTACTCAAAACATTGCTATTACAAATCCAGCAGTTGTTTACACTATGATTTATTACCATGTATCGTCTAATTATGGCATCATATTCCAGAAGTTCATAGAGAAAACAAAAACATTTTTGTTAACAAGCAAATGTATTTGCGATAATTAAGTCGAAAATGTTTCAAAGTTGTCTGTTTATCTACGCTGGTAATTTCGTCTGTGTTAATTTGCGTTCGTATGTGGAGTATGCGTAGTGTTGGTATCTATGTCGGTGGCATGTGTCGTTGGCGCCACGGCTGCAGATAACATGCAAATGTCAGTCGGCGCCAAATTACCGACTAATGACTACACCCGTCACGCTAAACTCGTCACATAGGAGAACAAGCTAGGCTAACATGGATTACTCCTCCGACCCGATCAACAGAGCTAAGTGATACTAATCTCGGGAAGTGTTTAAATGCAAATTTTGACACGCATGCGTGCTAAGTTTTGTTTTCCCATAACGATCCGGATTTCCCATTATTAAAGTAGAATTAAATTCTTAACACGTAATGAAGTAACTAACTAATGACAGATAAACGTTTCGTTACGAATGTAAAAAACAAGTTCAGTTTATCAGTGTCCCAAATAAGTTTCCGGAGCATTATCTTTAATTTATATAAAACGTACTTTTTGTATGTTTACTGCAAATTAGAGTTTAAAAATATATTAATTACATATGTGTAAGTAAAAAACTTCACCAGCGCGGTGGCAGAGGGACTCGTTACTTGTATTGACGTAACTGTCGTGCAGTGCGCACAGTCACGCTCGACTGCACCAATTTTAGGGTGAACGATCAATCTGTCAAACGTGCTCGATCAGAGATCAATTTTGCACGGAACGATGTTCGTTTTGTAACCTCCGTGCAATCTCCGTGCGTGATTGTTGCTTTTTTTCTCCATGACTGACCTCTAGACAGCCTTTGCTTTGCAAGTTTTAGCAAAAATAAAATATTTTTGATCGACACCCAATCTAAACTCAGGCGACATTGGCGTGCAAGTACAATCTTGACATCTGGATACCGTCTTACGGTGAGTGCCAATATCTCACAGCGTCATCGCCGGCGTCGTTGTCACTTTGACTGGCGAACTTCAATCGGGGATGGCACAAACAAAGCCATAAACATGGGCAACGTGCTCATTATCATCGTCTGCTCCACCTGACAGCATCACGGCATGACGCAATCGTCGGCGGAGCGTGCAGGACCGAGGCCAATCGATCTATTACGCTGTGCTGTACTGAGACGAAACTAAAACAAAAACTGCGCTTTTAGGTTTCGCGTGATGGATGCGACAGTTTCAATCACTTCAGGTCTATTAAAAACGTGGAAATGTAAACGAGTGTCAGTAACAGTGCTGTGACAACGTTGAATTAACGGTCGCTGTGCAAACAAAGTGGCGTATAATGGCAATATTGACATTTTGTTCGTTACTATTCGTAATTCCAATTCAGAAGCGAGGTATTGGCTTTATAACTGCTCATCATGAGTCATATTTGTTCTTTAATCATGTTTATTAATATCTGATTAAAGTATGTGTATCGACAATTTCAAGTAACACCGACCAATCTTTTAATACCGGTCGAAATACTCTACCCCAGCTAATAGAGCACAAACGGCATAGCAAAATATTTTTCCATTCCATCAATAAACAGTAACTACCAGAAACCCGATCGCGATCAATACTAATTTGCATCCCTGCTTTACCTGTATACCAGGTTATGTGGGTTTGTGTACTACTGGATAATTTGCGTTACTTCATGCAGGGGACAGACGGAAGGGGTGACTACCCTACACGTATTGCATAAGGCACGGGTGACTGGACAAAGGCACAGCCGTTGGCACCGCCGGTTACGGATAACCCCTGATTACTATACTACGCACTTTTTATTACACATGACAGAAAAAATGAAGGGAAGCAAATGATCCAAGCGTGAATAATAATATGGATCCACCTGGAGCTCCAGTGTTTGGTAAACACATCGGTTTAAACATCGCAGCGCTGTTGCTACACCGCGACATCGCATTTGTGGCCGATATTACAACACTCGTTATAACCGGTTGTTCGGAACAAATTCTACTTTCATACTTTGTTTTTTATTTAGGAAAGGTTTGCGTTTAACCAGTCGAGTAATCGTAAGCGTAAACATTGTTTAACATGCTGTAGTCTTTTCTAGACGATTCCTTGTCGCTTTGGCCTTTTCGAGAGTTTCAGTGTCGAAAAAATATAAAGCAGCAACGAATTTTGCATCGGTTCAGGCAAAGTGTGACAGGAAAAAGTAAATTTCGTAATAAAAATCACCAAATCCCATACGCAGCTGTCAGGAGGCAATGGCATCGTCAAAAACTAATGTCACTTCATTACAAGCAACATAAAATCATTACCAAAGTATGACAAAAAGTAAAAACACCATCGTTGTCTCAGCAACCATTGCCGCGATCACGCAAACCACCGGTGTCTCAAATTGGTTTCATCGGCTGGCAAAAAATAACATCAATCTTGGAAGCAGTCGAGCGTGGGTGGTTTTTGTGGAAATTATGACTGGTGTGCGTATCATGGTATTTTTTATATGGTACAGATTATGTTGGGCTTAACAAATTTGAACACCTATATAGTCAAATTGCACCTGTCCGATGAAAACGACACATTACAGTCCGCCTTCCAAACTAGCTATCGTGTAATATATTTTTAATACTTGTAATCTAGTACATGTAATCAAACTAAAAATAGGTTTGTGATAGTAATAAATGTGTGCAACTTAATTAACTCTAGGAACAAAATCTTCGGCCAAGGTTCAACCACTCCCCGAAGTAGTATTCACGAAGTTGCGAAGGTGGCATCGATAGGGGATAATTATACGTCCCGAAGAGTTTTCTAGGCACGTTCATTAAGGACCTTCGATTAAGTTTCCCGGAAGATTCAATCCTGAGACGAAGTAATTTAGTTTGAAAGCTTGACTTCAGATCGATTTGTGTCATGCGTTGCGATCCCTATGGAGATAAATAAGTAAAAGTCATGAACCTGCAGTTTAAATAAACATGGATTGTTGAAGGTTGCTATAAAAAACACCTGCATTATGGATTTAATTTATGATAATAATATCGTAAACAACATTTATTTATAAAAAGTAATTCATTTAAAGTCTGCCATGACATTTTTGTCACCCAAGAAAAGGTCAAAAGAAGTCACAGCGGGATTTATTCGTCCCCTGTGTTTGTGACACTTAATTAAAATCTGTAGTTCGTTTTATTACGAGCGTATTTACAAAGTCAAACAAAAAAGTCCACTCACTATACAATACCTCCCACGTGGCGAAGCCTAATTTGTGTTCCCTCTTTATTTTCTTACAAATTTCCAGAAATATAGGCCACTGAGGTTAACGTCTTCCGCGAACCCAACTAATGCCCTAAATCAAACAAAATCGCGAATAAAACAAGAGTAACTGCCGTCCCTTCTATTTGCCAGTCCCCAGTAATCACTACAGCTTATAGGTTTTATCCAATGAGACGATCATAAAAGAAAACGCTTCTAATAGCGTCCCATTCTCCTGTTTTATGGACTCCCAGAAATATATAAACATTGTGGAAAACTCCGTTGGTAACAGTATAACCGTTCGCGTGAAAGCCATTATTTGAATGACGTCCATATCGATAAATGTAGGCTGTTGGATATGGAATATTGTTGACACCATATTGTTTCTGATAACGCGTTATTACTTACGTACAGTACGGCGATTGAAAGGTGTTCCAAACAAAAATAATACCTAAATGCTACCCACGCACATATGACAAAGTCAAACGAATGACATAAAACAGAGGACATAAAACTAATAACATGGCTAAACAATAATCCCGTGCAAATACAATAAGAGCTAATATGTGCGATGTTCAGGGACGAACATCACGTCCGAGAGCTTTGAACCGAACCAGACCGTCCACGAACAGATTGAACAACTCCAGTTCCAACATAATTTTAGCTATCCAATGCTTACATATTACTGGATTAGCAAACGGTTAAGCAAATAATGCTGTAATATATTTGGTGCAATCGCGAGGCGCGGCGGTGAGCAGCGGTGGTACCGGCAAGTTTGGGGACTGCCCACGTTGAGTATTGTCTGTGATGATTGCACCGTGCACCGCCTGAGTTTCTACATCAGAACTGCTTTGATTGATTGTGTAATAACTGTGGGTGACTGACGGAACCGAAGCTGTTATGCAAAATTCGCTAACTACGTTTAATGATAGTTTTGAAGAATGTAGATTGCAAGCAGAAACAAGTCAGTTGTTATTAGTGTGTGTAACTTTAAGATGTAACACGGAGATCGTTGGTGGTAGCGAGTGGTCAGTGTGGTCGGGAGAAAGTGCCGGGGAAATGATCTGTGACCGACGCGGGCGCACTGCCGAGGACTTTCATGTAGGAAACGATAGGATGACCGCATTCACCGACAAGCTCTTCGTAAGTGCATTGAATTTTACCGTAGGTATATTATGCAAAGTATGGCTTAAAGATAATATAGCGTGATTTATGTGAACCGGTCCCGGTGTGAAATGAAATGAAATTATTTATTTTGCAATTAGGATTTTTCAATCACTTTTACACGTCTTTTTAAAACTAGATGGGGTCGGCATTTCCTATGACTATCCCTGAGAAGAAACGCCGAAACAAACTCAGGGGTCAAAGTCTATTTTAAAGTCCAGACAGATTGTAATGATGTAAAATTAAACAATAATAATACACAGCCCACTTAAAATTCATGGATTTTAATCTCACAAATATCAGTAAGTATCGAGTAATATATTCAAAACATTAGCAAGGCAACAGGTACTAATTACCGTGCAAACGATTAGCCACAACTGCGTTTAAGTTATCAAAGAGAACGGAACTTCACGCATTTTCGATTAAAACATGGCTGAACATCCTCGCACGCTTCCCCAGCCATGAATGAACCCGAACGGTTAGACGAGACGATGCGAGTGTAGCGCCAGAATATTCAGCTAATCTTCGACCATAAACAAAACCAATCGATTTATGTTAAATTTAAATTACCCGGGACCATTATAATCGTTAGCACGCTCTTACATGGCAAAGGTTTTTGAATTACTCAGACACGTACTCAAAAGTAGACGGAACCAATGGATTTTGGCGTTACGAAGTTTTTAGAAATCTCTGGTTTTTTTAGTCGAAGCTTGCAAGGCCATACTTTTCTTAAAGCCACCATTAGTTATAAGTTTTGCACAGCTAGTAAACGTAGGACTAAGCATCACGTATACCTGCATTGTTGGCCGCCACGTCGCGTTTCGCGAATGACGTCTTTGTACACTACAATATGTACTCCACAGTATATTGTTTATCGAACCCACGAGCGCTGAGTACACACACACACACACACTTATCTATTATACCTTTTATATTATGACAATGGAGCGCGGTCGATATTGAAAAGATAGCAGTAATACCGCTTACATACAAGTATTATTCAGATATCATTTCAGTATGTGCAAAATGTAGCAATAACTATGTATGAAAAGAAAGCTTTGTTACAGAAGACGATTGACCGTAACAATATGCTTTCCATTTCCATATCTTAAGGAAGGAAAATGTGGAATTAATAGAATGTTGATTATGTATTTAAAATGTATACTTATGATGCGAAGTTATGTGAGTGTACCAAAGTAACAGTGATTAAATTCATTCGCTATTTGTCATCAGCACTTTTCTGTCCAAAACTATAGCAATTTGAAAGTGAAGAGTAGAGCGCCTGGCACACTGCCACGAAGACTATACATTCACATGCACGTTTATGTCATGTCAGAATGAATGTCCTACTAATATTCCGAAAAAATACGAAGTAGGAACTTATTTCCATGTTTCTGAACATGGTAACTGTAAAAGCAAAAGAGCTTGACGATTTATCGACCGAACTTAAAATCTTAATAATTTTATTTAAATCTTTATTGGCGCAAGAGTTAATTTGTCAAATGACATTTTTTTACGTCAGACCTAATTCAATAATACAATCAAATGTAAGCATAAAACGGTAATCATGTGCAGCGATAAAAAAGATATATCCAAGAAAAGCTACTTAACATAATACTAGTATCAATTAAGATTAAGTGTTAATATCTAAAGTAATAATGATAAGAAATACAACTAAAATGGAGAAAACGTGAAATACGTTGATTGGAGAAAATTAAATATCCATAAGTGGTAAAGTAATTAGAACAGGAGTTAAGTCACATGCATAACTAGATACTATATGATAAAAGTCGAGTAAAGAAAATTTGGTATTACTAATTTCACTCATGTTTTAGAAGTCCGTTACTTGGGGCCCAAAAGAGGATTTACTGCTTCGGTATTGAACCCACACATATCCGAACATTACAGTTACCTAGTAACCTTAATTTTTCTACTCTGTGATTTAATTGTCAACTGTGGTTTCGTAACAAAAAAAAAAACTGATATTACGTTATTCTTACTGTAAATCCAGGCCGCTAGACTACGTGCCTTTTAACCACAGTAGTGTTTCTTATTAATTTTGCCTTGATACCAGTAGGTCAGGCGCATGGCCTATTTCTTACAGGGATTCATACCAGGAGGGTTTTTTATAGAGAACATACGGGGATATTAATTCACCGCAGAAATGTCCAAGCAAGAAACAAGTTAGGCGTGCATTGGGCGTAGGTTCAATACAAATGATAACCAATAAGGGACATATAAAATATACGACTACCAATAACGGGTATCCGAATGTTATTTTCCCTCCAAATGTGAAATATTAGCCAGTAGCTGGAGGCAACGTAAATAATGTTGTAACGACTTAAATATCCATTTCGCGTTGTAACAAAATAAAACATATCCTAAAAAAGAGAAACTGTACCAAATGGCCAAGATTGTTGACTGGTGAATGATGATCGCGAAGCATGGATCTAATCCTGGCCATTGCAGTGAAAACGCCGGTGTCATTGGCTTACGTAGGCGTCGGACCAAGCGGTAAAGAAATTAGAAACATTTTAAATTATAAGCAATAACTGGTCGCGATAAAGATCGATGGCACTGACATTGATTGATCTATGTGATCTTAGAGCTCGCTCCAAGTTTATTCGGCAAATGGTGCCCAATTCATAAACCGCATACTTACTGCTAGAAACATTAATGAACGTGCATGAATCCATTGAATGTAATAAAAACAGTCAATCGTTCTAATTTAAACCAACCCATAGACTAAACTGACCGTTCCTGAAATATTCTGAGGCTTGATTTAAATTCAAAAGTAATTTAGAACGATGTTAGATAAAAATCAAGCATATTGTATAATAAAATTCAGCTAACACAGTCAGAAACCGCACATTACATGTTTTTATTTCGCGTACCAAATTACACACAATAACGTAAGGTGATTCGTGCGAATTTATGCTGAATTGCTGATTGAGTTTTGTCAATGCCCGGGCACTAGCTCGAAAGAGAACTCTTGCTATAAGCAATAAGACACTTAATTGCATATCGCAGCACTTAGGAAATAAACATTTGAGTTTGCAAAAAAATTTAAAACACTTAGAAGACACCTAGTCTAGTCTAACGCGTGTGTTGCGCAGGCGTTGAGCCAGGGCACCAAGTTCATTGACATTGCACACGCCATTTGACTTTAAACAAGGACAGCTGCCTAGCGAGAACACCTAGTGTGCCTCGGGACTGTGTACCACAGTCGCGATAATTTAGACCGTATTCTGCAGCAGCGGAACAATGACATCATCTTGCAACAATTCTCCGACACCAAAAGAACCGAAAATAAAACATTCACGATTAGCCGCCGTCGAAGACAAATTATGCAAACTACCGAATCTATTGTAGCCAGACCAGCAAGACACGATTTTATAATACAATCGTATTTTGAGTGTTGGAATCCCGACATTAGGGTAATTGAATCATTCTATATACGTGTTTTAAACAACAAAGTCAGCTTTGAACTGTCGCACAATTTTAGGAAGATTAACGTACGAATGAGACACAGCTGGTGACATAGTATGTAAACCAAATTAGTTTTAAGTCCTTTGAACAATTAATATCCCATCTGCAATATTTACGTCTCGCTAGATTGATTCAGAAGGAGCATCTCAATATGTTCAAACTCATCACTCATGCATTCCACAGTCCCGAAACAATAGCTCATTTCCATTTACGTACGTAAGGTCAGCCCGTCTTAAAGGGGACAAGGTCGCGATGCACAGGGAAACTCCATAGCAGTCGCTAAGTTGTCATCAAGTCGACTGTCAACACAGCTGTCTTGGAAAGTTTCCTGTTCCGAAAACAGAGGGGACGGCGGCGCCTGCCAACGACGTAAATCATCGGCGATTGTATCTGTCTTAATGTAGAATAGTTGAAGCATAATACCTGATATGATCTAGCCGTAGTAATGAGGTCGACTGTTGTGTGGTTGTGGGTCACCCAAACCGCGGTTGGTTGGCGGCAGCGGCCGGCCGGCGCCTATGTACGTCTCGGATAACGGACCGTGTGCATGCCGAGCGCAGATTTGCAACCCGTGAAATTACATTGGAATCTGCCCGCGACCAAATTACGACACGAAGAAAGTTTCTTATCGGAATTGATCAAGTTCATGTCTTCAAATAGCATGCTTGCTGTTGTGTCTAATCTTGCTATACTGATCAACAGATAAAAGAAGACAGGTGATCAGGTCTCATTAATTAATTAAAGGTGCATGTATATTTGTGATAATTACTAGAATTGCGATACCAAGAAAACGACAGTATTATTAATTCACCGCTGCAATCAAACGCTACTAGCGTTTGATTGCAGCAAACAATAGCAGTTTTGCTTAATGATGTTTGCTGTTTATAAACGTCAATTTATTACGGACTTCCTATTCAAGAGTTGTTTCCCGCTTGTCACGTAAACTAGACCAAGAACATTTTTGATTGATAGAAATGAACTATTATTATTTATCGTTAAGGTAAAACTACCTTATTAGGAGAGGTCTAGATGTCTAAAGTCGACTAAGATGGGAGGTTGATGATATAGGGAAAATGTAAACGAGATTCGTAACATGAGTACAGTGAGAGGTATTGTGGTCGCTGATTGTAACGGACAGATGGACGAAGGAATTCGTATCAAGTCGCGAGGCTCAAGGGCGGGTGCCGGCAGCAGTGTCAAGAGCAATAAATAGCACAGTGGTCAGATTGGACCGTCCTGTGGCCAATCACAAGACACATTGCGCAAACGATACTCACATTTGTAACGGACAGACCAATAAAGATTAGGATTGAAGAGGCCATTTCAAACCCATCAAAAGTCATAGTCCCAGGGGAAAAGTTATAGGTATAACTTTAATACCCAAGTTCAGTAAATATTATGTATACTCCTTCAGAGAGTGAAAAGAATGGCGCACGCATAAATAAGCTTTGGTAACCAGGATAGATATTATCTCCTATAAACAGCTACAATTAGTGGTTCGTGCGCAAAACAAGACATGAATGAGTATTACTTCAGAATCACTGCTGGTTTCCAATGAGCCATGGAGACAAACCATGACGACGCGATGTCAGCACTCAGCAGTGTGGTTATCCGAGGAATCTGTCATGCACGCATACGTAATTAATGTACCTGCGTGTGGTTGTTATGAGGATAATCTTGAAGGAAATTGATACGATCCTATTGACCCTGAACTGAACTATCAGGCTGAATAATTTATGCTTCGATACACATCATTAATGTTTTCTATATTCGTATTTTAACGAATTCGTTCAAATTACTATACTTAACTATTATTATAATTTGGACAATCATATTTTTTTGAAATTCATGTGAAATTGCTTGTCATGTGCCTTTGCCAGTGACACTTTCCATTGGATGCCTGACAAATTGAATCAAGGCCCACCTTGTGTAACCATGTGATTTCCAAACATTACATGATGTTTTCTTAATAATTCACTCCAGTTCACCGAAACAATGTCAAACTGATTCTCAGTAAAACAATTTTAATTAATTTGGTCAATCAATTTCAGCGACATGTATACATGACGTGTTATGTGTACATTGTCACGGTGTATTATTTACTGTGTGCACGCAGAATTGGCAGTGACTTTGACCGGGCGGCGCGGGCGCAGGCGCGACGCTGCGTCTGCCCGCCGCACAATGGCAAGGCCATGCTAATTTGTTTAACACGCTTCCCCTGCCATTTTATTATAATTTCCGCGTTTTTTTTTACTATTACCACGGTGTTTAGTCATAAAACGGACAATGGCCGAGCTTTTGGCAAAATTTCAAATATTTTGTTCGGTATTATCGCGTGCTCCAGTAAGTACAATACTTACGACCAAAACGACTTTAGCTATGATTCGTAAAAACTCTTTTTTTTGGAATTTCCTCGAATTTGTTAATCGATCGCTGCAAATATAGCCTAGTGATATGTTTGCAATCACTGTTCGGACGAGATGCGTCGTTTTGTGATCTTAGATTCCGCACGTGATGACGTGACGATGTTGGAAGTTTGTGAACGCCAGAACAACTTTTGTTTCGTTTATTGCCGCTGTCGTTTAATATTTAAAACACAAACTTCATTCGGCTGACAAAAAGAACCATTAATTAGGTGCTCGAGTGCTTATCTTGATGACAATTTTATTTGCTTTTATTGTGCAATACAGGCGTCGACAACTTGACGTACGAGTTGTAATAAAAAATTGTTTACAGGACAAACAATCTTTATGATATATATGATGACATCGAGGTAAACAAACTTGATTTAGATTCAAAGTGATTATTTTGGTATATTTATTTAAAATCATCGGTAGATTTCTTTTGATTTCGCAACGCTGCACCCCCTCATGTACCCTACATTACGGAGTGCTGATTGCGAAATAAACGTAGCAATGAGGAAGTACTCAGCGACAGTAATTGAGCCGCAACATCGGCACGACACCGCAGGGACTTGTTACTAATGGGAAAAATACTTTTGTCAAATATTGTGTGCTAACGCCGTGCAGCCTCGTGATTGGGCATTTCTTTCCTTACGAAAAAAAACCCGTACACACACGTACACACGTACGTACACTTACGAATGATAAAAAACCCGTATTAAGGTATAAGTCATCGTGTCACGTATGATTGATCTTCAGACCTAGATCCTACGTCTATTGTGCTACTAACACAAAAGTGAGGTAAAGTATCAAAGTGCATGCCTCCCCTCACGATATAGTAGAGACGAACTCTGCTCAGTTGGCAAGAGCAAATGATCACTTTTACACATTTAAAAACCACGTAGGAATTTATGAGACAGATGACATGACAGCCCAAACTAAGCATGTAACTACAATGATAATGTAACTAGTGTATAGCGTCCTTTGTTTCAACTGCACGAGGCACACAATTATACAGTTTGTTTTCATTGCAGCGCGGCTCATGTGAAATGGCAGGTTTCGTATAACACGCGCAGTTGAATGGTTGCAAACGCGCAACTCGAACAATTGTTGTCCCAAACGTCGCCAGCCAGACAACAACTAGGCATTGGACGTATTTGATCGGCTCTTGTTACCGCACGCACAATGGAGTGTTTTGCACACAGTTTGCACAAGTGTCAGTGGACAATCGTGTACTGCAACCGTGCGACAGACACACACCTCACTATGTTATACGACACGGTTTGCTTCGACACTAGCATCCCAACAGCGCTATCCAAAGAGAATTCAGTTGTAGATATAGGAGCTAGGTCTAGATAAAACCCGCGTCAATCAAACCTGCTTCAGACGATAAATTCGCATGATTGCATTATAAATAGGTAGTTTATGTCGGTGTTATCGCAGATGCCACCATTGTATTGTAATAACTAGATACGAGACTGTATCAGTATGCGTCGTTTTAGAACCACTTGAATGCCTTTGTTTTGTCATTTGCTGTGTTACTATAGCTATACTTGTTGTATCATCTTTATTAGGAGTTTAAGTAAATAACATGACACTACCAACTGTAATATGCGGTGATGCAGTCATCATGATAATCCAATTTTAAAGTAATGGTTATGTTCATTTAAAACCTAATTGTTTTCCAATGTTCAGTAGATACAATGAAGATCTTTTGTGATGTTCCACGAAGAACGACCTACGTCAAGCGATGTTCTAACAACAAAAGATGATAACATTCTATCGGAAATTAGTTTCGTTTCAGTTAAGCAGAGCAATAAAGATGGCCGCTTAATTGAACTCTACTTCAAGTCAGTTTGTAGTAAATTGAGAAAACGTTTTTACTGTATTTAATTGTCATGAATCTCGGAAATAGAGGCAGCCCCAGTACGTTACAAAATACTTGTGTTGGGGTAGCCTCGCATCTTCCCTTATGATATTAATATTATCTTCCCTTATTATCATCTTCATTATGATATTAACAAAGAAAGTAATTTAAAAGAAACAATATTTTAACACTATGAAAAGGTTAAAAACTGTAAAGGTGTGTAATGTGTGTGTGCGCGCACGCGTGTGTGTGTGTAAATGCAGGTAGATATTAGTGTTACCATGTTACCTATACTTAGCTTACTCTGACTAAGATCATATAAGTCGAATTGTAAATAATGCCTTCCGTATGTATGGTTTCGTAATGAGATCAGCTAATGAATTCTTACGCCCCTGCACTAATTTATATCTTTACAAATCGTTGATCAGGTCACAGTTGGAGTATGCGGTCACAGTTGGAGTATGCGGTTTCGGTATGGAATCCCTTCTATGGTAAATATTCAGATGCTATTGAAAAAGTTCAAAGTAAGTTCTTAAAAGCCATGCATTTCCGCTGTTTTCGTACCTATAAATCTTATGATGACCTATTGAATAGGTATAGACTTCAAAAACTGAAGTCCAGGCGTGTTATTTTAGAGACGTTATTTTTATTTGATTTATGTAACAGCGCATACGATTGTATAGACAATTAGCAATAAAATTTGTTATGTAGTACCCAGGACAACAATAAACCGCGGGGTGCGTGCGCGACCGCTCTTTGCTGTAAACTTATGTCGTACGAATGCAGGCTTGCGAGCACCCCTAACGCGCCTTACTAGTCAATACAATACGATCTTCCAAAATATTGACTTTTTTGCTGTTTCTTCTGGAAAATTTAAAGAACATGTTCACAAGACAATCACAGATTTAAATTTGTAATAATGGTGTATTTCAAATGCTTATTTTATTATTTTATTTTATTATACTAACCATATTTTGTATAATGTACTTAGAATTGCACATCGCACGTGTTTTGTTTAACTTTTTAATAATATATGGAGAATGTCGTTGGTTATACATTTAAAAACCCTGTAACTTATAATTCTATGTAATACTGTAATGTGTAACCGTTTATTTTCCCAAATAAATAAAAGATGAGTTCATTTTCCTCGTATGTAAGTGTTTTTAACCACTCTGTTATGGGTTTTTTTACAGTCGTACAACACCATGGGATAGATTTTTAGTTTTAAGTTTAATTTATTATAGATATAAGTCGATTGTGTAGTGTACTGACGTCTGGCAAAAACGGTACGAACCCTTGGGCAGTGTGCCATCATAGCTTTGTCTTTTGTCAAGATTTCTTGTGTTAAAGGACGTTCAGGAGATATAATTTCCTGACCGTCAAGAGGTAATCCTATACTTAAAGTATTTCTGTAGAGTACCTATAGAGTTTAAAGTACATAACTTTTATAAGTGACCTCTGGGCTCTTTCTAATTCCAAGAATTTAGTTTTGGTGGCACCTCCCCATACCGTACTGTGGAAAAATCGATCCCCTATACGGTAGGTTCCTGGGATGAACTACACGAAAATTCTTTTCAACACGTCAGTGAGTGAGATATCATACAAACCAACCAATGTAAACATAACTCCAACACAAGAGAAGTACATTGCTGCTCTCGTATGGCCGGCTTGAAAGTATAATGATGACGTGATGGAAATCATCCGGCCAAGAAGGGCCATTAAAAAGTACGTAAAAACATTATCGGCAGAACATTATCGTATCGTTGACGTAGAGCTGGTATTGTTCGTCGTCTCGCAGATAAGGTGAACCGTGCAAGGCTGCGCGACCATGTCCCCTTTGGCAACACTTATTTTTGAGAAAAAATATTGCACAACTGCAGCGTACAAAAGGTTTTACGTTTAGTGTTTAAAAAACGTACTTAATAACTATCTGGGATACTTACTGGACGGCTGAGCATACTACTCTACTGTTACCTATACTATAACTAGTGAGTAGTGACCTCTAAGTACATTGTATTTTTACACGACTGCCAAAAAAAGGAGGATACTGCTTAGATTAAAAAGTGTTCCACAGAACGGTCTCCCGACTGCAATGACAATTGTATTTATCTGGTTAGCTAGCGAGTAAACGTGTGACCTTTCGCATTTAATATTCAGATTAACTAATACAACTTGATTTTTACTTTTTAGTTCATTTTTGGCAGGGCTTTCGTGTTTTTTAATTGTTTTTATTATTTATTTTTATTGTTTAATAATATCATGTCACTCCCGTTTTGCGTCGACTACTTCCTCCCAATCAATTATTAGGTAGGTATCTGTGTAAACCTCTCGTTGATCTTTACAACATCAATGTGGATTACTCATAGTCACAATTCCACAAACTAATTCAATAAAGATGTTCTATAAGATATTCAACGGAAATCGCACTACCGTGGTGCGAACCATGAGGTCAGAGACAAGTCACGAGCAAGCTGCGCGCGCGCATGAGCGGGTCGCTCTGTGACCTCACACGATGCGCAGGCGTCGTGACGTGCAGCCGCTGATAATGTCAGGAGGTAATATTTACCTGTTTACGTCACTATACAACCTATGACGCCTTTTATTGGAATCTCCTGTTGCGTTAGGAGTTGAGACGGTTTAATAAGCTTTTATCACGTGACGACGTGACTGTCATGGACACGATGGGCCGACGATGCCATGGGCGCGATCTGTTCGAAATATTTTTCTAATGATAAGTTGATTACGTAACATTCATTATTTAAAAACACATGTGAGCCGTGAGTACAGCATTTTTTTTTTTATTGTTAGTCGTGTGTTCATAGTTAAAATAATATAATAAAATGATCTTCATGTCCGCATACAATACAGCGTCAAGTCGTCAATGCTCGCTCCCAAGCGCAGAGCAATTATACAAAAAGTCGTTATCCACAACGTGACCGTTTGACGCGAAACTGAGTAATAGCATCGTTACTGATTGTATTGTTTGCCACCACACCGTCGCAGACACCTACAGGCTGAGAACGATTCATATAAGAAATGCTACTTTTATAAGAGCTGCTTCAATTACAGTTGCTCTGGAAGTCTGTAATCACTGCAAATTAATTGTTCTAAACTCTAAAAAGTTCACTAACAAAAATATATACTTCCTCTGAATCACTGCTTGTCTTCACGCATACAAATGCGCAGGATGACTTCCAAAAACCCAAAATCAGTATTCTTATCTTCATAACTTCCTGAACATCAAAGTTGTCTCTTATGATCTTTGTAGATACACATCGTGGCGTGATCGCGGCACGCCTCGCTTGCCGGTGATAACGAACACGATCCTGAGAACGTGGCTCTGAACGTGCCTTCATAACACACTAACGACATTAAACTAAAGCTTTATAGTTCACGATATCATAGCAAATACACAAAGTAACAAATACAAGTATATATTCTGCGTCGTACAAGATTTTGGACACGACTATCAACTATAAAGACGCGCGAATCAAGAGTGCTAACTTCAGTGAAAAAAAAAATGCTTTCAAGTAAAACGTTTAACATCAGTAATGGACGGAAAGTACCCTATACATCACGCGCCGAGGCGACGCTTTACAATCCAGGAAGAAATGATCAATTTATTGTGCAGCCACACGGGCAAGAGGCAGCGTTTGATGAGCTCCAATAACAGACAATCGCGGCTCGTTAACATTACATTCAAGATGAAGAAGCAATCAAAATGGCACTGGATACGTATACCATACGTACTTGTTATATAATGTCGTGATGCGAAAATTCAGCGTATACATCGCGCCATGTCCAATACGCCTCAAAAGGCCTCCCAATTACGACTCACACACAAGGAAGTATTGATGAGACTATGAACGTAATGAATGAGGCCTTTTTTCAGTGTCACGCCTGTTTTAATGTCTTCGATTTACGAAGGTCATCCTACTGACACGGGACAAATATTTATATTTTTAAAATACAAGATGTATTCAATAGCTTACAAAATAACCAAAATCGTAACTCACGTTAGTAAAACAAGGTTGCAAAGAATTCGGAAAACAGAATAAGCAATTAGACAGTCGAATCACAGTCTTTGGATTGATTTGTATGGCAAATCTGTAGGGCACGATTGGGGCCCGCTGGTAGCCTTGGTGATGAAACATTGCGACCTTGACGCATTTTCCCGGTACGTTGGTGACCTTCGAGGTGACCGTTGATTCGGGAGCGCTTATAGTCATTCAAACGTCGTAACGAAGAGTGAGTCTTTTTGTACAGCGGTGCGATACAGATACCAAAGTACAGAAGGATCAAATCTAAGATTGACTCGTTTTAAGTTGCCCTAAGTACTATTCCAAGTCGAGAAGGGATAAAAGGATTTCCAAAGCTAAGCAATCCTTAATCGCTTGAGGATCTTTGCTTTCCGGACTAAGTAATCACTCAACTTATACGTTGCTATTCTTTGATCTTAATCCACGTCAACTGTACCTTGTTTGTTAATACCGGGGTAAGGCCACAACCGTTATTCTATAAGCTGTTTACATCAAAGCGCTAAATAACACCTGCTTTACATGGCCATCACATAAATATCAGGTGATCAGTATAATACGCGTCAATTACGGTAATTTGCTTACGACACTGCTTCGACTAAATAGGTTTTAAACATCACAAAGGTCAATAAGTGTTTTTTTCCCGGCGGCCTACTTGGCTATTGGTTTCGCGTAAGAAAACAAGAGACAATCACGGTCGCAAACTGACGCTGTTTTCTTCGAGAGCGGTTCAAGGTGCGATAGCGCTTGCATTGTGTAGTGCACTTTCAACAGATATTACTTATATGAGGAAAACGCGCGGAGATATTGCAGTGGCATTACTAGCAGGAAGTTTTCACAGTAGCAGATGCGAGCCCAGATTCACATCGCTCACATAAATGACTCGCTGACGGCGAGGTCGGACTCGCTCAAGAAAAATGTTCCTATATTAAAGACAAATCACCGTCGAAAAATATGTAGATAAAGAGAAAATACTTGCTAGGAACCAAGAACCCTTACAAAGTTGAGACGAATATTTCGAGACACGTTAAATCAACCCTCTTTAACGTGCCACACGATATCTGGATAGAATGTCGCATATTTTATGCATGAAGCTGGTTACAAACGGATAATAAATTCGCATCGGATCGGCCGAGCTCGGCGTTACAGCGTCAACATAACCGGTTATTAGAAAATACTTGACAAAATGAAGAGCGCTCGATCGCTCCAGCAGAGAGTCTATCGAAGGGAAATTCCCTACTTAAAACCGTCAGGGTTGCTTGCTTGATAATTATATGGCAATAAAATACGTGTGTTTGTGTTTTTAGAGGCTGTATTAATATTCCTGGCCTATTCATTACTAGAGTATCTACTCCACAGAATATACAGGGTTTTCGATCTACCTGAAGCGGAATCATACGGATGGCAGCGGACTGTATATTGCTAGCTAGAAGTTGTTACGGAAATTGATATACTAAGACTCAAAAAAGGTATAATAAAAAATCTTGAGCCTGAACATATGGTTTAAAAACACGTCAAGTAATGATGTGCTGTAAAACAATATGGATGAGAGGATTACGACGAGATAAGCGTATTAATTTAAACAGCGGATTAACCTTGTACGCTTAACAAGCGGTTTAACAAACCAACCTAACACAAAATGAACGACTCTTGAATTTTAAGTAGCAATTAGCCTGACTACTTAAGTATTGCGTGCCAAAGAGATCTATCTTGAATTATATTGTTAGGATAAATCGCGGATACCATAAATTACAGATTTATTAACCGTTAAAATTCTGACAGATTATGGGTTAAATGTGTTGTATGTATCTTTTGTGTACATTAAAGGCTTGTTTCAGGCACCGTACAAACCTATAGCAGAGTCTAAAGCTTGTTTACGTCATAATAAATTCCGCGATTATGCCAAATATACCCTATTTGGCAGAATCGCTGTACCATACGAGATTAATCTCGCCCCGACTCCCTAATATTACGTAAACGTATTCTTATTTAGCAGGAAGCATTCAAAGAAATCTTAATATGATCCTATATGTCACCATAAAATTGTAAATTAAATACTGTTAGATTATAATATATCTCGCGAGATTTTAAAATGTCGAAGGATTGTGAACCGTAACAATTTAACGCATTATTTTGCGGTACATTATAATCTAACGGTATTTACAATTTTACGGTGACATATATACTACAAAAGAAGTGCGTTGCATTCGCTGACAGATAGTGGATGCGTACCTTTATGCCACTGCATAAAGGTACGCATCCATTATCCGTTAGCTCACTTTCTACACATATTTATGTGACTATTCAAACTAAACGTTATAAATCCATATCATAAAATACTTAATTTTCACGTGTATGATAAGGGGTAGCAGCCATTCGCTGGTACTGGTGACGTCACGGTTGCGGCGGCGCACGCGTCTCGCAAGGTGAACATTTCACATATCAGCTGTAGCCATGTATGTTGTAATTGTGTTAGGCATGGCCGCATGGGCTTACGCATGGAACACATGATAACATACTAAACTATGTGAAACAATTAAAAAAATAATTGTGTAATAAACTTTACCACATCAATATTCCTTTTGTAATTTTAAGGATATAAAAGACAGAGAATTTTGTTTCTTATTTCTCTTACGTTACATAATTGTGGTGCATTATATTTTACAAGCTGCAATAAGAAGTCAAACATTATACTACATAAATATTTGAATCAATTTACAGTAACCTCAACCATGTTAAATGGAATACTTTGTTTTTAACAGCAGGCAACATACAAAAATTAAACTGAAACCTCTTTTTTCTAAACTCAAGGATTTTACCTATTATTACTGATTTATTCTGATATGCTTATTTATTTTCATACACTTCACAGCTTCCTTAGTGTTACTAGTAATTGCTAGGTAACATTAAATATGATTGATTTCACATTTTATGAAGGTTTTATAATGGTTGTGTGCAATGCAACTTATTGGTTAGATAGGAAGAAAATATTAAAACTTGTTATTATCAGAATAACCTTGGCTCATATCCAAGGCAACTGTTCTAATGAAAAGGCTTTTATATTTTGGCTACAATCTTGCTTTTTTAATAATAAATTGATCTGCATCACATCACAGTTAACAAACTGTACACAGTAAGAAACTTTATGACTTGAGAAAACATAATTATTCTAATAAGAATAATTATATTAATTTAATATAAGGCTAATTAAATTATACATTACATTAATTGAATGCAGTTACTGCTACTTCATCATATTATTTGAATTTGGTAAATAAATAAGATTTGAACTTCACATACCAAGATTCTATAGATATCATAGCTTACATGGGTCTTCACAAGTTAAGGTATAGTCAGTCATATGAATAATTTATTTTTCTATTAATATCTTCTTAGTACTTATTGATATCCTGAATATTAAACAAATTTGAAAAGTTGGCATTGCAATCAACAAGTCTATACATTATTTATTATGAATTAATCCAATTGCAGTACTTAATTTAAATTACAGCAACCTCAGGTTTGCGTTGGAATATTTGTTATTCTAGAATTGCTTAGTCTCACAACTTTCTGTTAAAGTTACAAAAAGTCCTAAAGTTTGTACACTCATTCCTAAGAGATCCTAAGTCTTCCTGGTCTGTGTATATACACTTTCCAACTTGACGCATAGTAAACAGAAAGCTCTAATGAATTAGGAAGTAAACAGTAACGACACACGCAATAAATTGGCACAATGCTAGTACATTCCCATGCACGGGCGACGACGGTAGCGGGGCGACAGCCTGGCAATGCCACGGCGCGCTCGAATTACACGACAAACGATCGTTTCACAGCCACGATAGACTCCGAGCAACAATATTTAGACATATAGAGCAGACATAGTAAGGTTTAACTTACCAATAACAAGTTTCACACGAAATAACACCGACAGAGTTTGATGGTATGCGAACACCTACACAAGAAATCTATTCCACTGTCTTGAGACTTGAAGAATGTAACACAAAACTTGCACTATTGTTTATTATATGTAACGGAAGATTTAATATTGGAAGGAACACAATCAAAACGTACACGGATGCAGGCTTTCGCGATTAGCCAACGAATTGTTCTCCATCAATCGGCCATTGCACGACACCACACCACAGACTAACAAGTCTGTCGTCATCGTGTCGCTCGTTTTCCTTTATACTTGCTATTCGGTGAAATAGAATTCCTACTATAAAAAAAAAGATTGATTTTACTACATGAAACTTTAAGTTACACCGACTTTAGTTGTATCTCCGAACAGGTAATATCACTTCGCTGGTCAGAGAACCCCGCTATTTGCGGAATACCATAAACATGTGTCCGATATAACAAAATTCACAATAACAGTCGCAAACGATAGATGGAGACGATGGCATCTAATAACTAAAATAATTATGGCTTCTTTCTCTAACTAAATATGTGCTTAGACGCGTACAAGAGACAAAGCGAATATTATCGCGAGTTTGGTTGACGCCACGTTAGATTTATGCGAGTTGATTTTTGTAAAATAGACTTTAAAGTATGAATTTAAGATGTTATTTAGATTGTCAGAATTTCTATATTTACGTAACAAACAAGATGTCCTTCTTATTCAGTTATATATCAATACCAGAGTTTTATATCTGTTCGTTATTATGAAACCAACACACCAAGGCACTGATACCGTTATTAAGCAACGGATATTGGTATCGATATTGTAGCAAAATATCGGTTATCCAGCTGATATCGAAAAAAAAAAAACTGATAACTCCCATGTCTAGAAAACCATCATCGTCTTTGCACATTGAAAGGATTTTAAATCATTGAATGCGGTTGATAACAAATATGTTCGTTCGACCATATTATCTTTTCATATTTTAGAGCATTTCAATCTATTTTATCAATTATTACAGTTTATAACGGCAAGCACCCAGACATTTTTAAAAAGAGATACACTTAAAATAATTTGCATTAATATCGGTTCCGGAGTGGCTTCTCGGGTTAGTATGAAATTATTCCAATTCTTTACGATAGTTTGTGATGTAGTAATCTGGTACAAAAACTGTTTACTTTCTTGTGTGCAATTTTACTACAAAGATTTTAGATTTTTTTAGAAGACAAAGAAATTATATTCTTCTTCTTCTTTTTAAAAAACGTTGCCCCACACTAGGAATAATTCCTGTATCGTGGGTGCGTTTACAAACAGATATATTCACATACACAGAAACATCCAGACCCGAAACAATTATCTGTAGATCATACAAATATTTGTTCTGTGCGGGGATCGAACCCGCGACACTTAGCGCAGAAAGCTAATCGCTTAGCCACTACGCCAACCGTGTCGTCGATTCTACAGTACCAAATTAGAACATTCAAAAAAAAACTAGCAACATTTCTTTTTTACCATAGCGCTCATATCCAATATTTTTCCCGTTTGACATGACATTAAGTGAAGCGTTTATGAAGTTAGAATTTGTCTCAAATAGTGAAAAACATAATTTGAAAAAATATTTTGTTTTCATTATATTCGAATAGAATGAATAGATATTAAATTGAATATTCCTCGAACAAATTACACTTAAGTTTTAGTTTTTTTTATTTACTAAACAATGGTATGTTTTATGTCGATCTTCATAAATCAATGTTTATATTTTATTTTTATGTTGACTTTACAAATGTCAATTTGCCCCATGGCATAGAAATACGGAATTGTAGGGGATTTGGTTCCTCCAGGTTTAAGGATTCATTATTACAATGGTGAAGTTTAAAGATGCAGTATCGGCATATAAAACCCTAAATGGACTTATATGTGTTTACAAACCGTCATGTGTACCAGTGAAACAAGTCCAACATATAGTTAAATCCAATCTTTGTAGAGGTTAGTTTTAAATTTGTATGTATTGCATTACAAAGTGATAATAATATAAATATTTTCAAAGTGTACCTAACTTTAAAAGTATTTGATTTACTTATATGGTGTCGGTTATTAATATCATCACAATCGAGAAATCTTTAATATTTTACCCATTTCTTTAGATTATAAGATAATATCACAATTTTTGTGATATCTTTCGCAGATTTAAACGCCTTACCATGCAGACCAAGAGAGCAGAGGGTGGAAATAGTAGGAGCCACAAATCAACCAATGATGGTGAAGCTAGTACCCAACTATGCTGATGATCCTCTAGTGTGCGGCCCAAGGTACATTAATGAGGACTTGAAATGCAGCTGGGCTACACATCTCGGTCTATTCAGTAGTGGGGTATTATGTAAGTGTAAAATGTTCATATATTGTCAAATTAGTTCTATACATCATAACAATAAATATGGAGAGACTAATGTTCTTAAAAAAAACTTATAAATGTTCACAAATTAATAAAAACATATATTTCAGTATTAGGTATCAATGAGGGTACAAGCCTGACCTACCAAATAAATGTAGGGCGCCCAACAAGAGCCTTCAAAGTACACGGCCAGCTTGGCAAGGCCACTGACACATACTTTTGGAATGGTAAGACGGTGGAGAGGAGTACCTTTGGTCATATCACCAGAGAGAAGATAGACAGAGTTGTGGCGCATATACAGGCTGCACATCAGAAGACAATGTTTGAGTTAGTACTGTCACTTTTGATTACTACTTTCTTATAAAGTAAATTATCCAGCATCATGTTTACCTCACTGAGACCACCTAAGGGTTCCCATAAAGTTAATATAATATGGTGATCTGCATAAAATAATATTATTTGGCAATTAACTAAAAAAAAAAAAGTAATTATAACAACTTTAACCATCTCTTTGCAGACAATCAGGGCTGCACATGGAGTCTCAAGCTACATACGAGTTAGCCTCCAAGGGGCTCATCAGACCAGCTAACAGTAAACTGCCAGTTGTCTATGGCATCAAGTGTGTCTACTATGAACCTCCTAACTTTACATTAGGTGGGTGATGTTTTTAATATAAAATATATCTTTGTCAATCAGCAAAAAAACTTGCTTCCAGAGAACTTATTTCCAGCATAATTATAGCATCATGAAGTACATTTGAAGCTTTTAGTAAAAGTAGAATTCTTAAAAAACTATTTACTTATTACTTGGGTACAAATACATTATATATTATACATACATACTTGCAGATAATGAAATACTACATAATACTTTATGGACCATTCCAGAAATCATCTTATGTACTGCTACTAATATTGTCATTAATTTCAGAAATACAATCAGTAAATGAATATGACAAATACTTTTGGACTCTCGTACATGACCTGGGTGTACAATTAAAGAGCACAGCACACTGCACTGGCATACAATGCATCAGACAGGGGAAGTTTGACTTGGAGCTTGCCTTACTGAGGAAGCACTGGACCTTGGAGCATATTGCTGACAACATGGACATGTGCAGACAACTGCTGGAAGATAATGAGCAGCTGCTGAAGCCCCAGTCTGCTATATTGTCAGCTTAGATATTGTATATTGTGATATAGAATAGTTTAATGTAAATATAAGTTATCGCTAATCGTTTCATATTTTATTAATACAAATAAATTTTGTGTTTGTTATGAGAAAGCTGAACGAACTATCAATTATTCTAGTCTATGTATGTAAGCATTTTAAAGGAAGAGCAAGCAACATTTTTATGATATTTTAGTGTACATAACACCAAGATATCATAAAAATGGAGACAATCTTAGTGTGTAATCTATATATCAAATTGTATCCAATCTCTTACAACACAAGTGCATTTTTTTTATAAATAAAAAAAACAAAGAATCATTTATCCCTAGGCTAATTAAATATATATTTAATACAACAAAAAAGTGAGTAAGTTTACTGGTAAAACAAGTTCAAATTAAACAAAATCCACCAATGTTCATGTCACAGCATAACTGCTCGTTTAAAGTCTAATATTAAATCAACACAACTAAATGTTTTAGTCACTGCTATAATCTGGTCAACTTCCACTAGAAGATGGTGTAGAGGGAGATGTGTTGGCTTGCTTCTCCATCTGTTCTATCCTCTTGTGCCTTATCATATTAGAGAGGATGCCATCAAACGAAGTGGTCTTCTTCTTCGCAGAACCTCTTAAAGTATCCTCTCCTTTACTACGCACACGCAAACGCAAAGAACTGACTTCGTCCATAAAATCGAAGTCTGATTTCTCTTCTCTTATCGGCGACGCTGGGATTTCCGGCTGGTTCTCCTTGCTAACAGGCACGGGTGAAGGCTGTCTTCTCCCAGGACACTTCCACTCAAGCGTTAGAGTTCCAGTTTTATCAAGAGATTTGTAGAGTTCTTCTAATTCGGCAGGCTCCGGCATCCAATTTTTACCGATAAACACACCACTTTTAGATAGTTCGTCATCTGAACATGGTAAGTCCCAGTCATCACCTTGTAATTCAGCGGTGCCCATTATTTGTTTATAATAAAAAAATGTAAAATGTATGTTTGGATTTCTGCTGTAATTATTATGACATTGACATTTTGCTGACGGATCTATCTATTATTTATGGTTTGGCTGTCATAGATAGTAAAATTTTCACGTGTTCAGTTTATTGATAACAAAGCCAATACTATCACCGACGACATCTTTATCATGGTATTTGGTAGAGTGGTTTACTACAGGTGAAATAAGTAAAGCATACCAAGTAGGTATCTCTTAACTAGTAAAGTACTAGAATGCTATTTCTTCTTCTTTAAGAGCTCAGCTCTTGTAGAACGCTAATACTTGTTTTAACCATTTTTAGAGCAATGTATCTGTGTTCAATAGCATAATTTGTATCGCCCTTTTCAACATGCCTAACTGATTTTAACGTTGCAAACACCGGACAAAATTGATTTATTTTATTCTGTTTAATAACTATCAGTTGTTCAGGGACGTATTATTGCGATGCCTATCACAGTGTTTTTCAACCTTGACGTTTTTAAAATCAACCAATAACCTATTAAGCGAAATTCACAGTCTATGCGAATAACGATGGATGGAGACATAAAAATAAATTGGAACTGGAAGCCCTAATGTCAACTGTCATTTTGATCCACGTGAAGTGGACAGCAGTTGTCAAAACATTCTATGAAAACAAGGCTGTTTGTTTCAAGTAAACAATAGTAAAAATAAGAGCAATTTAAAAACGTGCCAAATATCAACAATGTCTTCATCATCTGATAGCGAATCTGACCATGAAAACGAGATAAACAGGCAAGTAATTAAACCACAACTAATAACTTCAGTTAAATTGCAACTATTCTTATTCTAACCTATTTCGCAGACTTGGTGATTGCGAAGTGTGTGGAGCCAAGCAAGCTAAATACACCTGTCCAAAGTGCGAAGTGAAGACATGTTGCCTGGACTGCGTGCGGATACACAAGAAGGAGTTAGAATGTGACGGCATCAGGGACCGAACGAAGTTTATTAGGATTAAAGATTTCACCGACACAGACTTACTGAGCGACTACAGGATGCTTGAAGAGTGCGCACGATTTGTTTATGGAGTTAAGAGAGATGAGAAGAAGAAATTCACTAGGATTGATAAGGATTTGCCAATAGTAAGTATCAAAACATGATTTCTGCCATGGCATAATTGTGGTCTCAGATATGAAATAAGTTTGAATTTTATATAAACCAAATGCATACTCTTAACAATATGGTATGAGACTTAAAGTTAATAAGTCGAGTTAACATCTTGTTTGTTTGATCCAATAATTTCATTTATTATTTAGTGTTTTTATAATTTATTTGATTTCCATTGCTTAAATTATGTCTATAATATTTTGACCCATGAAAGTTATCCTATGGTTGCCTGGAAGAGATCACTGATTGTGATGAGGCTGCCCATTTTACATGATAATTGTAATTTCTATATCTGTTCTGGAATAACTTTGTGGTGTTCAATAAAGTTTATATCTGTCTATCATACAGTAACTTTAAATCTTAATTCCACAGCATCTATACAAGCTCAAGATGGCTGCCAGACAGAGGGGTATAGTTATACAATTCTTAGCTCACAACTTTTCAAGGCACAAAGCCAATACAACAAGATACAATAACAAAATGAACATAATAAACTGGCGAGTGGAATGGGTGTTCCCTAACATAGACTCTGAACCGCTGAAGTTTGTTGATGCAAAGTGTGAGGAACGCAAGAGGCTGTCTGAACTCCTAGACAAGTATCTGAATCCTGATGCATTGCCATTTGAAGGATCAAAAGCTTTGACTTATTATAAGTCTGCTGGATTTAGTGGAGTGAAAATTTTATTGAGAGGTATCAAAGTTATTTTGTTTACAAATTTTCATATATCTATTATAACTGTAGCCTTTGGCACATTTGATGATATCAGAGAATGTTGTATTCATTTGCCATGTTTGTTTTACAGCTGAAAAAGTGAAAGGGTCTGCCAGAAAGTTCTTTGAGCTGGACCCAACAGAATCATTAGCTGAAAATCTGTCTGGAAAGTGCATAGTTGAGTTTCCAATTATATTTATTGTACTCAAGGACCATGCGTATAACTTCGAAATTATAACACCAGGTAATCAACCTTATCTGTGCATACCTTACCATTGTAACACAACAGAATACATATGTAATTTTATGCCTTCATCTTACTTGTGGGTAGGCAGAAACAACAGAATATTATAATAGTCTAATGTGGCACCGTATCTAGTATCACAATTTCACTTACATCCACATTCTAAGTCATCAAACGGGGAAACCATATTTGTTGAATTAACTTCACTAATCATATAATACATTTTAATTATTAAAAAAGTAGTCCATTTTCAAAATAGTCATATTTATTTACAGAAGATGAATTTGAATATGAAGAAAAATCAATTCCTAATCAAGGCAATAATAGTATTGAAAAACCAGTTGTCAATGGTAAACCAGTTGAAAATGAGACAACAGAGGGAAACCAAGAGCATTCTAGAAAGAGAACAAGACCTTTATTAACAGAAAAGATTGCTCAAGAGAAGAAGCTGGAAATTGAGAAGGAGATAAAAGCAGCAAAAAAGAAGAAGCCTAAGAACCTTCTGTTTACAACTGGCTACTCTTCAGAAGAGAGTTTAGATGCAGAAAGTGATGATGAGGAGAAAAGCTAGCTGTGTCCTGTGCTGTATGGTACATGACATCAAAAGGTTTAGTTTTAAAAGTGTAAAGAAAGACTCCTCCTTTCATGATAAAATAGACAAGTAAATATGGTAACAAAGATAAACCACAATGTACATGAACTTTAGTATCTGTGTTATTCATGTGAATTACTGAGTATTGCAATATTGATTTATGTAAATATGTACAAAATAAAACATAATACTTACAATGATATTTTATTGTATCTGTATAGCAATTAAATGGTTTTCTGTTAGTATGAATAAATATTCATTTGTAGCATTGATTCCCAGAACTTCTCCATACTTATCTATGTTGAACACATGTTGTTGCCCAACCTTAATGTTCTTCATGGCACCACCAGTTCTTTTCCTCAGCTGACAATCCTGGTTATTGGTGCTCTGGTAAATAAATATATGTCTGGTAGCCTCACAGACTACACTGTATGAGAAGTTTGGGGGACAAGTGACAAATTTTCGATTTTGTTTTGATGATTGTACATAGCCAAATGCACTGAGAGAGCCTTGATGCTTCACAGGCCATGTATTGGAGTTAATCAGCTGTGCATAAGGCTGCCAGATGCATGTGTCCACATCGTGACGCAGCGCCAGGGCTGGCACTTCCTGTGTTTCAATTTGGATACTGAACAGGTATTGGTGAACACTTAGTGGTGCTCTGTGTGTTATTTTGTGAGTTGCTGCCTCCAACCTCACTGGAATGATAAAAACAATAGGGTCATAGAACATATTAATAAAACTATACTGGGAGACGTTTCTAACTCATATTTACATTTATATATATTTCTTTGTTTTGTTTATTTTTGTCATTACTTTTTATGCATTATATCTAACAAGATTATAATGCATAAAAACGTGTAAATGCATTATTTATACAAGGTAACAATAACATTAATAATGATTTGTTATTTAATATTCTATAGTGTATGTAAGCTCTCTAGAGGTAGAGTTGATATAAAAAAATTGTTCTATTAACTTTTTTTATAGCTTTGCTAGATATGGATACACACAATGATGAGAATCAATTAAGACAGCAACTCACCCAATACAGTGTCTTCTTCTGAGGCAGCATCACATTCTTCTAGCTCCTGTGTAGATAGTCCTGGGACGGATGGGTCAGCTGTCACCACAGTTTCAGCACATAAGTGAGCCAGCCGCTTGTGGGCCTCCTCCACCAAGCTAGCATCCATGATCTGCTCTCCATTTGGGTCCCCGCCCTCCAGCAACTCCTCCCATAACATACTCTCAGACTTAGTCACCAGGATATCAACCTGGCCACTATCTTGAACATTCCATGTTGTTAGTTCACTATCAACTTTGTGCTTCAACTTTCCATCAACAAATGTTTTGCCTGCATAACTCACCTTTATGTGCAGTGGAGTAACATTGACTATCGATAGCTTTCTGTTGAAGTTTGATTCAAGTTTCAAAGTTATTGTTATGTCTTCTGTTGTCTGAAGCCATGTATATATGACTGTTTGTGGCTCCTCTTTGGATGGTATACTGATTTCCTTTTCAGAGTCAGATGTAAACTTGAATGTATTATCAGAAGCAACATACAGTGCAGCACAGCTTGTTTCTATTGCAGCGTAGTGCACAATACCCTTGCCCTGTACTTGTCTAAAACTCATCTGCTTCCAACCTTGGCCTTCATTGTCAAAGGTGACCCATGTAAGAACTGAGTTAAAATGGGATTCATTCTGTTCAACTGATTGAAGAAGGCAGTGTAATGTCTCAGTACTGTCTTTCTCCTGCACTCTTGAATCAACTATAATAAAATATTTTCCTTCACCTAAGATAAGACTTGACTGAAGTGTTTGCCACGGCTGATTCCTTCCTGCGGGTCTGCTTCTGGGGCCAGTATCCACAATATGCAAGTATCCAGTTCCATCACTGACTACGGCTAGATTGTTTGACGGAAATGCTAAACAGAGATTAAAGTGACCCGATTTCCTCTCCACATGGGCTGGGACGTCGTAAACAACGTTGTTTTGGAATGTCTGGTTAGTATTTTCAAATGAAATATGACGAACCTGCTGCTTTTTATCGATATAGTAGTAATTCAATGAGTAATCCCAGTAGTCAAGGACTAAGTGATTATGAAGCGCGAAGAGTTTCGCGTGAACGAAGGAGTACTGTACCTCGTCTGGATATACTCTGTCCACGGGAGCAAGAAGGTCGTGCGAGAAATGAGGTAGGGCTTGCAAGTTTAGTTTATAACCTTCGAAATCGTGATCCAACAGACGCCGGTTGGGACGCAATTCCACTAGAGAAGACATTTTGATTACCCGCAGGTGCTTTATATATACTTTATATGGATACCCAGAAATTTCGACCACGAGCGGCACAAGAATTTATCTTATTTGTCAACAAGGAAATGTCAACTTTGAAAGAATTGAGTAGGTATGACAGATTAGATTACAAAATCCAAAAACACAATGTATGTTTGTTAGTTTCAAGATCTTTTCCGCCAATTTTACTATCACCCACCATTATTCCTGCGTTTTTTTAGATATTAGTTTTCTCTCACAATTTTTTATTATTATTACTTTACTAGATATACAAACATTAGCATCATGCTACAATTTCCAAAAGGATTCGGCAAAGGTGTACGACGATAGGGAGCAATCTTGTTAGGGCCTACGTTCGCCCACAGTCACTAACAAATTTTTTTAGAGCTGGAATCACTGTTCTTAATGACATTGACGTTGGTTAAAATGACAGAAATGGCGCGAATTTATTTTATCAATCATAATCAGTTTATTTTCATCAATTTCATCTGTAATAAAAAGAAACTAGTGTCGAAATGACTTATGTTAAAAGTAATTCCTATCGTGATATTCCCTTTTGTGCTAATACACCCTATGTAAGTAAGTTGATTATATAATAAATTTCGTCGTACAAGTACGTGTATGAGTTCACAACCAAACAAAACTTCTTCCACTGTTTCAGAATGACTTCTATTGTTACTCAGACCTAAAAGAAATAGCCGATAAATGTAACATTTACACGGATGAAATTATTAAATGCAGAACCATTGGCATTTTTCAAAGCTTGAACGGTCGATTTTATTTGTCTGATGTAAGTTGTTTTTAATTTCATTAAAAAGATAATAGTACAGACTAGAAATAGAAATCTTATCTAACCACCTTTTTAATACAGATAGATGTGGTCCAGGAGAATTCAGAACCACTGGTCCAAGTTTCAGTGGTTTACTTAAAGTCTCCGCCACAATCAACTGTGATACCGTATCCAGTGCAGGTGTTTGGCACACTACAGTGGAAAAACAGACCTGTTATATTTGCAAATATACTACAGGTACTCCTGAATGATTTGTTAATATGTATAAACTGAAGATCATATTGACAGCGGATCGTTGAAAAGAACAGGCCATCTGTTTGCTTAGGGTTTTGTTACTGACAATGTAAAGAGAATAAGCAGTATCACAATATCATTTTGGAATCACTAATCTGTTTGCCAGCCAAGATCCTTCATAGTCATTTTCTAGGTACTGGACATTATTATGCTTGATATTGCATTATATTTATCATTACAATCTAGTGTTGGTTTGAGAGAGTATACATTTATAAATATAAGTGTATCTTTTATTAATTAAGTCTCGACAGCCAAGTTGCAGACTGATTGAATTAATTCAGATTTATAGGGACCTAGGTCTGAAATTATATCTGTGTTGAAATATGCATGTTACTCAAAAATTATGATTACATAAATTGTATAAGTACATTAATTTAATTATTTCTATTATTCAGATAACAACACTTTAGTACATTTTAGTTTGCCCCTTGGACGATGTGTAAATTATGACAACTGTTCAACAGGTGATGACCGTGCCAGCAGCCATTAGAGTTAAAAATGCCTTGAGTGGTATAACCAGCATACACTTGGCTAGAAATATTCCTGATCCTGAGCATATAGATGATCACACATGATTGTATTATGTACTTGTTATTGCTTTTACAAATTAGATAGACACTGAAATGTCCCAAAATGTGAAAAGGAAGATGAGCTATGTATTAGTATAATTTATATCTCTGAAATTTCATTTTTTTTAATTTTATGTTAGAATTAGATTTACGTTGGATTGAAAATAACAAAAAAAAAAAAAATGAAAGAATGCATATTTATTAAATCTTAAATAAATATATTAACATTGTGATAAAATTTATAACATTCCATCACCGAGTGCTTGCTGCACTTTTTACATAAAAAATTATAATATGTTGGGCATAGATGACTTTCTTCCAGAGATTACAATCATGTTGAAGCTGTTCAATTTATTACTTTTAATACCAAACTTGTCACTAAACACTACAAACAACGATATTAAAATATCATATTTTTGGTACATTTTATTGCAAAATATACAATTATACATTGCTGGAATGCCTTTTTCATGTTTAGTAATTTTATTGTACAGTTCATTAGGGTTTTAAGAAGCATCTTGTAAATAATATAGTATATTGAGCATGTCACCTTTAGATTGACACATCTTTGAAAGAACTGATACACAGACAAAATATATTAGAACCAAAATAATTTAATTTATTATTGCAGTGTGAATAAACAATATTGTTGAGTAAATCAGCGTAAGCTCTTATTTCTATTATTCAGTGTCTATTTTTCTAGTTACAAAACTGTCCAGACTAATCACATAGAAAATATTAAATCCCAAACGTGTACTATTATAGTTTCAAAAGGAAATTTAACTATAACAATGTAGCTGTCACATTGTTGTGGGGAAATTTCTGCAAGTGTACAATATCACAGAATGGCACCTTATTAGGGTGTTATACCTTTTGGAACATAAAAGTGTAGAATATAAGGCAAGATAGAATTACTAAAATTTAACATTGATTACATATAGGTTGTTTTCAAGTCATCACTCTTATTTTTAATTTGGAAAACATTAATGATGTTTTTGTTGATTGTGAAATAGTGTTTGTTGGTTAACTTGTATAGGTCACTCATATTAAAACAAATATATATAATATAAATAATAATATTGTACATGAAATACAGAGACGTGTTGCTAGGCAGTTTCGTGTGTCAGTTATTTTTCCAAACATAAACACTAGGAAGAGGTGAAGGAAGGAAACTATGGGTTCTGTCTCTAAAAAAATAATTACGAAAACACATTTTTCCTTGTTTCTTGTTCAAATAATTTAGTGAATTGTTGATTTTCGAACCTTTTTGGTGAAAACAGGCTACTTTGAATTTCTCTTTTCACAAATGAAAAGGTACTAACCTACTAGTAATCTAGACACTTATACTTGGCATACTGTGATATTGCAAATGCTGCGGTCCAAAGTTTCATAATAGTAGGAAGTAGGGACAAACTAAAGCACCCAGAAGTAAAGCACTACTACAAGCAGTATGACAGCCCCCGCTGTCACCTTGACGAGCATGGACTTGGTGTTCAGGTACGTCGCATCCTTCTTGTACTTCGAAGACATCATTGACAGGTTCTGGGTTTTGGTGTCCAGTTCTGAAACAATGAATCATATATACTGTCCAACAATGCGTTTTTCTACTCTTTAGATAACGAAAATTCTAAAAATAAAGTTCAAAGCTCTCAATATACCAGTGAGTCTCAAACTAGACTTAATACTAGGCAGAGTGAAGGAACTCAGTAACTACAAAATTCCATGTTATTGTCTAATAATGACGCAAGTTGCGCATCATTGCACTACAAGTACTTACTAGTCACTGATTGCCGCACATATAAAAAGTTTCTGAAAACGCCACGTAACTTGTTTTCCGAAGTTAAGAAGTTACACAAGATATGTCTACGAAACGTGGCATATACCGAGTTATGCATTAAAGAATTTCAATAGGGACAATATACAATAGCATAGCAGTGTGATTGAGGTACGATAAGGTTGCGCGGATGTGACGCATATTTTCCCCTAACTGTATGCTTTTTGCGTCATAATTATCTCAGCGCAAATAAACGATTTTTTTTTCTTTACACTGCTGTTTTCCGAATGCTGTTGCTGTTCATGTGTGGGGATGTCACAGAAACATTGCAGGCCCCTGGAATGTTTTTGTGACATCCCCCAATGGAAAAAAGGAGTTGTGTTATAAGTTTAATTCTTGGTGTTGTGCACTGTACTCGTAGTGCAATAATTATCATATTATATCTCATCACTGCTAGACAAAGGTCTCCTATAATATGCATACCTTCAAGTCTAGACCATTTGTTATACTGTATGCAGAAGGAAGTGTAGACAAATCTTACCAGAGAGGATGGCGCCTCTCTGCAGCACATCGTCGATGTTCTGCATCATGATGCGCTGTACGTCGCCCAACTGTCCACCGATCTGCGCGGCGGCACCTGCGCGTCGTGCGCGTGCGCCGCCCTCGGCGTACTGCCGCCGCGCGCGCTGCATCCACGTGTCGAACTCTATGAATGTGTATGGCCGGGTGACTGTGTTCACCTAGAAGATGATATAATTGGTTTATAGAACTGGTATAAAATGGTTTATGTTCAACTTAATGCTACAATGAAAGTCTTCATCATTTTATTCAGCATTCATATATGAATGTGCTGTAATAGTTCTACTTTAATCTAAATAAGACAGTGCTGTCTCCGATTTTTTGGATGTACAAGTATTTCACACGTATGAAATGGCAGTGCACTATCTCACTTTAAATATTACCTTAATATGCACCATTGCTGAAAATCTACATGTCGTGTATGCCATGAAACACTTAAAGAATGCTGAATTTAACAAAATAATTCAAACAAGAAAGTGTACAGTATAAATTATTATAGAAACAGGTTTATAGTATAATTGCAGCACTTCAATAATGTTGACTGCCATCCAGCATGCTTTATTATAAAATGTTATTAGAGCATGTCCAGATTTTTATATCAACCAAAGTATTGAAGGTAAAAAATATACCTAATATCTATAGTAGTAAAGTATTTTATTTGTTGGCAAAGCAGTCATGTTTAGTGAAAAGGTATAATTTGAATTATGTCACACAAAAATTGTTCAGTATTATTGTGATATTGGCGAATACAATGATAAAAAGAAAATTGTTTATTGTTTCAACATTGTTTGTTTGATGTTCTTTTAAATATTTAAACATAACATACTATTATGCATGTATTCCTCAAAGGATTGGGCAGAGGTTTACTATTTAATTTGCACTTATCGCTGATGCCATATTAAGCATTTCAATACAGAAAAATCAAATAACACTTTGTTCGACCTAAGACCTCATGCCCAGGAGTTGCGCTTGCAACCACGAGACCAATGTGAGAATCAAATTCAATTTACATCTTGTTGTTTATATTACTATTGGTTGTTGAACATTTATTATAATTTAAATAATACACTATGAAAATGGCAACATCCAATTTATGTAAAAATGAGCTACAAACCCGCTTCCCGTACTGTTGGTAGAACTCTTGTGCTATCTCTTCTAGATAGCTGAAGGCAAGTCTCTTGCTGTAGTTACGCTCACACAGGACTAAATAGCAGATCTCGTGTTCAATTAGATAACTGAAAATGTTGAAAATTTATATATATATAAACTGTATATTGATAAATAATCAACTAGTAAAGTAGTCGGTCCAGTATTTTTTATCTACCATTATATAAGTATAGGTCATCCAGATCCAGACTACAGTAATTGACATAATTACTATGCTTCTATAGATTTATTAAAATAGCTGATTATATGTATATTAATTTATTATTACTATATATATTTATTATACTATTAGGATCACAGTTTAATGCAGTGTTTAAAGCAAAATAATAATATAAAATTGCTTCAGAAATATTAATTATTGCATCAGGATGAGTCATATTGATGAAAAACAAAAAGTACAAAATTAGAGGAGAACTAAAAAGTAACAAGCGGTAGGACTCACTGGAAGAGATAGGGGCCCGTTTCGATGGAGCAACGGGTCGGCGACTGCGGGCCTAGTTTTCTAAACAGCATTTTAGCCTGATTTTGATACTCCAGAACATTGCAGCCGCTCTGCGAACCACCACAGCAAATTAAATTATAAAATTAAAATGAATAACGAGGACAAATTAAATAAAATAATCGTGAAACTTATTGCAACGTGAAAACATACGTCAGCTGAAAATGTCGAACATAATGAACTAATTTGATAATTGAAAGGTGAGTTACATGTTATAACTTGAAAATAGTTCATAAAAATGGTAATTTATACCGTAAATAACTTGTTACCTGCTCATCTTCTTGCATAGTTGCGGCCAGAGGGAGGCCGTCTACGACCCTCGCGATCATAGTCATAAGAACCATTTTGATAAATTATAATTGTCTCTCACGTTAACATATAAACAAATGTATGTCGGGTAAGATTTTCACATAACACTTATTATTTTTTCCTTCTCATCATTGAGAAATTGGAAAACAAGATGTGGGTTGACAGCTGTGCATACACGTCAAAGCAACTGACATGACAACAACACGTCAGATAAATTGTTTATGGCTCTTGTCATTTTTAACCAAAGACGAAAACGTGTTGTTGATTCGTTCTATTCCACGGCATCGTACTTTCCACGCTTCAACTATGCCGAACTCGTTATATAGTGTCCCCAGTATATTCTAACAATGTATGACTTCAATGTATGCTTTATTATTTCGTGGGCGTCGTAAAGCCGACTACCTACGTGAAATACAAGGATTTTTGTTAAGACTCTGGACTTAATTTGCATTTCAGGATATACTTAGGTGGTAGGCTTGAAACCATGTGAGCAGATCGTGGATCCTGTTGAAGTATAGACTTGAAGAAGATTATCATTATCTACTGTCTCTAAAGAAGCCGATGACGATTAGTAGATATATAGGTATATCGTACTTCACGTCGCTTTGTTTTTTGTATTTAACTTTTCGAACTGAACGAACGAACGAACGAACGAACTGTTATAGAGCTTGTCTATCGAAGGTTGATCCTGAATTCACTCCACAAAATTAATAAAACAAGAATATATCTTAATATTTTGGATAAAAATTAAATGAATAAAATTTATTCGTAATGAGATTAGTTTTGATGGTTTGTTTTTTCAAAAATTCAAAATTGAATTCAAATTCATTCTCAACTTTCGTTAGCCAATCTGTATCCACAAATAGATATTTTATGTACAATTTCTGAAGCTATAGGGCCTTATTTCAAAAAAATATAGATGTACATACAAAAAATAATAGGTCGTTATGTATCTCTTTGGGGAAATCGTGAACACCTACACCATTGGACTTATTTGTTTATAGGTATAAATGTATCATGTCGGGATTATATTAATTCATTTTTTAAACATAGCTTAAAACAATACATACAAATGAAATCTGTGTTGATTTATGTATAACTAAGGTGAGGTAGGTACACTAGAATGATAATAGGGTTCTACTCTACTCTGCGGATATAATAACAAACAAGTTTGGATTTTATTGTGGATATTTTATTAACATTATCATCATGCATCAAATTTATGTGCTAATTCATTTACACTTATAACTAACTATACATAGAAAAATAACTTAACTAGGGGGCAGAAAATACAGTATTTTGTAAAATTAAACAACTAAAATTACAATTAGAATATCGGACTTTAACTGCATAAAACTAAAAGCAAGTATAACGCAAAATCACTGTATCGCACGCAACTCTCAGAATGATGACGTATAATTTAGTTAAAACTTTATCAAAGCGAAACCAAAGCGCTATCTATGAGCGAGTAGCTGAACTAAAGTTTAACATTCAATTCACTAGACGAACTCGTTGTCGACACAAACGTAACACACCACTCTCATCCGGAATGAATTACGTATTCGAATATTGGACATAAATTTATCGACGAACAGGAATACGTACATTGAAATAGTAATTAACGATAAAACATGTATGCTGTCTGCCGCCGAGCGAGCGCAGCGCCCTCTCCCTCTATCACCGAATTCACTAACCTTCTCATTGCTTCCTTGCAAAATATTTTCATATTTCACCTATCTAGCGACACCAAGAACTAGCCGTACATGGGTCGTGAGGGTGTGCGTTTGGATTATTATTATTATATAATTGTATTTACAATAATTTTGACGTGCATAACATTCGCGGCCACGACAAAATAGACCACTCCGACGCCTCGTACCAATACGGCGTCCGTTATTATAATTTAAATCAAATTAAGATACTAAGACTAGGCTCAATTTAAAATAATTTCATTAACAATATTTTTTTCGAGGTGCCTTTAAAATTTACATTGAAAATTTAAGTACATTATTAATTAGAAACTTTGATTTTTTATTCAACAACATCAATTCGACTAAAATTATTTAAACTCTCCGAGCATTTTTTTAAATGCTTGCTCAAACATTTTGCCTACTAACCGGTAACTAGTATCTCACATTGTCGATTAGGACGCACACTAGCCGAATTATAAATTCTGAGAGCGTTCACCTTCCATCCCATGGTCCATTCATTACCTACTAATTTATTAATAAAGATATATTACAATAAAATTTGTAACCTACAGAACGAAATTTCCTAAAAAGGAAAGAATTTAATGCCATCGTAGACGCGCCGGCGCCGCGGCGTCGCCCGCGTGACAGACAAAAATAAATAAATTAAAACCTATAGTTATATTTACAAAAGCATAAGAAGTAGTGCCGAACAGAAAATTACTGAGAATTCCATCTAGCTATATAAAAATACGATTAAAATTCCACAATTTTGTTTTATTTTAATATATTAATTTTAATCACATGAAACGGCCACTGGTTTTGTTCGAAGAAGTTTGGATACTGAGATCTTTCACCTATATAAAGTCACTTAACGCACTGGTTTATTTAATATATAGTTTTACACCTGTATATCGGTTGGACTGGTCTAATATATTATTGTATGTGTGCGAGTCTAACCCGAGCGCTGCCTATCGGTCCCTCTTCATAGCACCCATTGTACACGACACGTCACCACGTCTTACCCCTAAGGCTCCTCTGACCCTTACAGTTTCACGACCACACGGGCGCTCCGTTACATATTACACTATCATGATGAGACGCTTACACACTAACATCTAATTTGATATCATTTATTTCGATTATAAAAATATTGCGTACATATAAAACAAAGTGTGGTCGCGACGGCCGCCGCGCGCCGCCGCTAGGGGCGCCCGTGTGCTCTACAATTATTATATTTGACACAACGCCAACTAACAATTCCTCCGCTTACGTACTTTTACTATTATAAACAAACTTTATTGTATACATAGAAGGATCATTTTGTCTTTGCATTGAATGAAATATCAATAAAAACTGTCTATATGTCGAAGTGAACTAGGCTACATCTTAATCGATCTTTCTTTTACAACTATCTAGTTAAAAGTATTATGATTCATTAACATTGGACCACAAATCGTAATTAATTATTAATAATATTTATTCAGGTAACAAAAAATGGAGGTCGCGCGCTGTTCAACTAAAGAAATAATATCCAAGCGGCCTGATATGCTGACAAAACAGGATGTATATGTTATACACAGTAGGTAAATAATGATCTCTGTCTGATATGTAGTTGTAGATGTGATCAGGTGCGCACAACCCCCCGCAACATGCTTAATATAATAATTTTAAATAAACGAAATAAACTAGAACATGTCCACTTAAAACAGCTCACTTATAGTAAACATATATTTATAATTAACACAATTAACGCACAAAAATCATTCCTTAATTATTCATTATGTCAGTTTTCTATCAGAAAGTTGGCAGTAGGTTTATCAGTACATGCGTAGTATTACGTCAAAACATTTTTTTAAACGAATGTTTGCAATTCAATATCATTTCCTAATTCGGTTTCGAAATGTAAAACAATAGACATAGACTATGACATAGACAAGAGCGTGTTCCGAGAGGCGGACAGCAACAGGTCCGCGCGGCTCTAGCCGGCGGGACACGCCGGCACGCCAGCCTATCGGAACACGCTCTACAGAAACAGATTATAGCTAGGTAATAGACAATTACTAATGTTCATATAATATACATAGTTATACATAAATCAACAGCAGTGAGGTTGCTTCGTTTGTAACAAGGTGTAAATATGAGATGGCCATACAAAGCACCAAAGAAGTGAATATATTTCATCTGAGGATATTACTATAAGATATTTTTGTTATTTATTATATAAACATTTTTACGTAAATATTTCTTTATAATAAACTCTTATTTATAATATTATATATACTTATTGCGTATTGTAAACTGTATCGAACAATGTAAATTGTATATTCATATGAATCATTTGTTACTTTTGCGTAGTTTTGAGGTAGGAAGTGCTGATTTCATATAGTCGACCGAGGAAATGTATAATCGACATTAAACATGCAATATATAGAAACTCCATTTACAAACATTTAAAAATTCGTTTCAACATTATACAAAAATTACTCCGTCCCCATATAACATCTAGCAAATTTAGTTCCTCTTCTGAAATACCCCTAAAAATAGGTACCTATATAAACATTTGAGCAATCAATTTCGTCTCTCCTATTTTTGTATAAATATTAAATTCAATGATAAGTTAATATTAGTTCGATTTGAGAGTAATATTTATATTAATAACATTATATAGAAGCGATCTGAAAACGTAATGCATGATGATTTGAAAAATAGACGAATTGTAACTATTAGTGAAAAAACTAGTAATGTAAGAGCGAAATGAATACGCGTCCTCCACACCGTGTTACGTATGAGAGATAGTGTCCGGTCCGGCACTGCGTCACCACGTCACCACGTCACCACGTCACCACGTCTACGTCATCACCGCGTCCGCTTCGTTCACTCGAGATTCGTGCGCCTACGCCAGCGAGCAGTCGATCTCGACGATGTCCTTGGGCACGTCCACGAACTGGTACACGAGCCGCTGGCCGTCCACCTTGGCGAGGATGCCGCGCTGGTAGTAGTAGCGCAGCGCGCGGCCCATCGTTTCGTAGTTCATGTCGGGCTTATTCTTGTGCAGCCCCCACAGCCGCGACACCGCCTTCGAATCCACCAGCTTGAACACGCCCTTCTCGCGGTTCGTCCACTTGATGAAGCGCGGGCAGTACTCCCTGTCTTGCAGCAGTTTGAGGAGGAACTCCCAGAGGTATGTGGTGGAGCCCTCGCGGCTCTTGCGCTTGACGCCGGGGGTGGGAGGCGCGTCTGTGCGCGGCCTCTTCTTGGGCTTCAGCTTGTTGTGGTGGTGATGCCGCTGGTAGTCGCCGAAGTCGAACACCGAGTAGGGGAGCTCGTCGTGCGGGAGCGGCGGCGGCGCCGGAGCGGCGAAGTGGTGCGCGCCGCCGCCCCCGCCGCCGTACCCGTACCCGTACGCGTCGCGCTCGTTCACGCCCACTGGAAACAATACACACGCATCGTTAAACTAGCCATTCATGAGACAACATTACTAAGTATACTCTTTGAACCTGATACATTCTATTTGAAATGATTAGATAGCAGGTACCTCAATCGCTTCTCAATTATCGACGTTATTTATGATCTCCACTATCAATTACTTTGACTTTTTCCTACTTGTTAGATACTCAACATATTTAGATAGTTAGATACCTACTAATTTATTTTAAGTCTTGCCTAAAAATATCTGTATTGAACAAGTAAATATTTAACTAATTAATGTTTATGCAACATTTCGTTCTGACTAAACTTGCTTAACAATTGTGGGACAAGGAGTCGTCTCAACTCTCATGCGATTAGGACAGTCTGTTGTCTAAACTAACCTCATATTTTGATAACAATAATTTATTTTTCATCTTATAGACACGCTATCTTTAAGGCGCGTCCTGTTTCCCGGCCAAACATAGACAATTAAACCACCAATAAAAAGAATGTGGTCGTAAATCTCGAATTATAACTGACCACAATTTAATTAGTTTGAAAATCTGATCTAATAAAATATGTATTTTATGAATAGAGTTATATTACAGTAATAAAATAATAAATGTTCTATAAGCAATGAATACAATGCTTGCAATACCGATATCGCAGAGACCATAAGGGGTGTACTGGGTAAGCCTCAGATAAAAGTGATAAGGTTGGTTATACTGTTCTTATTAAAATTCAATGATTACACATTACGATGATTTATAGACGTGTTGTGTTTCACAACGTATAATGTCTTAGCGATAGCGTATTATGTGGTATAATTGTCATCTGCAAACGATTGTATAAATTGTATTGTGAGCCTTTTATTTTAAAGATGTTTATGTGTTTTTCTATATTTTAAACAGTCTTAAATCTACAACATATGCCAGAACTGGGTAGATTTCCCGAAATTTCTGAATGTCCACATTTGAGCGTCCAAACAATGAGAACGCGTCGGTTCTCGATAACACTGATAGTGTAGCGATTGCGTCAAGCGCCGGCACGCACGCCTTGACCCGAATGCCTGGCCAGCCCACTCGCGATACGTTTTCCTCATCGGAAAATAAGCTCTGTTGATGATTTAGAGCTTCTATCACAACAAGAATTCAAAGAAATATAGCATTTAAAAAGTGTTTGTTGTTGTTTTTTTGTTTCAATTTCGAGAGAATTGATTATAGCATTCATTGTTGTGTCATCGCATTAGTAATTAGTTCGACTTATAGTTGAACTCCACGTAATCTACACTCATAAACCTACGAATCGTTAAACTCGGTAAGTTGTGAGTTTTGCCCCAACAATACAAGTTACTACAGTTCGTTCACTTCCCTAAGCTAACTATAAATGTTTATTGAAATCATACTATATTTTTTCCACCGCCTCGACCGCTTCATTCTGATCTGAAAAACTTCAAACCTTCGGCTATAAACTTCATCTGGCAGCTCAATAAAACAGTTGTTGTGCCGTGCGATTAAACCAATTCGCAGGAAATGATTTAGTTAACACTACATAAAATCCATCATTACCATCTGTCTGTGTCTTTGTTAATAGCTTTACTCTGATATCTTTGTTTAATAGTTCTGTATTATAACGTATGCTCATTTTATGACAGTTGTTCTGATAAATGTCACCTTTGATTGGTAGTCATGAACTCATTTTATGTCACTAATGTTTAATAAATATAAATTATGTGCATGAATTTTGAATTTGTCGCGGTCGATGAAATGTGATGACAAAGTATGTATTTGTGGATAAATGTATGCAATGTATTTGTTCAGTAAATATTTTTGAGTAGTGTCGGGTTTTCCACTATTTCCCTATAAATAAGGAAATGAAAGGAAACAAAATATATAGCCTTGGTAATTCTGAGGAAAGCACATTTTAGTGTTAGCGTAATAAGGTTGTATAATATATGTCGAATTAAGTATTCTAGGAGGAGTATTGTTACAAATATGACAAATTCTAGATGTGAACTTTTTATTTCTGTTGATTCCATATTCGTATTTACAAATTATTTTGTTAATACATGTTCCTATATTCTAATTTCTCTATCGTTTGACGTTATTCCAGATATATGACCACAGAGTCTTATGACACAAGCGGAAATTACAAAATAATTAGAGATTACACAGACCACAACCATATTGTTTGTGGTCAATAATTATGAGTTAATTGTAATGATTCAATTAAAAATCTTTCGATGGATTTAACGTGTTTTTATTTGCCCTATATTTAATAAACATTAAGGGAAAGCCCCGCAACATTGTCTCTTGATTGCCACTAGCTTAAACAAGTACTTTATTCTAAAGAATATCGATTTACATAATTTTATCTGTTGATCTCCCATTAGGATTGCCAAATTACATTTTAACGACACCAGAGACAATGCGGAAGTGCGTTTTAAAAGTTAATTTATTTTTACGAGGAAGCGGCATTACGCTAATGTAAAAATGGAAGTATTTGAGGATTTGACGTAATAAATTCTAAAGAGTAAATTGGATGGCCGATGGTTTTCCTCTTAATTTCAGCGACATGAAAATATGTATGTTCACTGAAACTCTACTTAGATAAAACGTGTTCCATAAGTAATATATTTTTAAACGTCGTTGGTTGTGTGTGGCCGTTCGTTGGCGCGATTCGCCATTTTCTAATATTATCTAACTGGTATGTATTTTCGCGCGGCTTATCTGCGCGGTCGACGACCCTGCGTATTGACACGTGTGTTGGACATATCGTGACGTTCGCGGGGTTGCCATACCTACTGCCTTCTTTTTATTACAGCCTTCTAATTTTAAAATTTTATAACATTTGTATATTTTTTATTATTGCAACTTTTCTGCAAAATAGAGTTTTGAAGACTAGACTGAAATTATAAATGCTTTCATTATCTTGAGGAAAGTTTAAGATTTGGTTTAAATAAGGCTTAAGCTTACTCGTTATTATATCCATAGTGGACTAACAGAATGCAACCACAGTTTGGGTAGCTAATATATGTATATGGTAACATAATCTGGTATCTAACAGATACCAAATAATGATTATTTATAATGTTGATTGGTATAAATTAAAAAGCACTTATCTCCCAAACAGGAATTATTTAGTTGTGATAATATAATTAAACTAGCAGCGTCAAAGATAAATACAGTCTTTGTGATAGGAGGAAAACAAAGAAATATAAAATTCAGGTTTTACATTTCCTTAAAAGATAATTTTCATGAGTTTGATGTTATAATAATGACTAAAATTTTAATGATATTACATTTAATAATAATGTTATCAATTTCAAAACGTGATGAGATCAAATGTCACCGCACCAACAATGATAGGTCTTTCGTTAGTCACACTTTAGCTAAACAAGAGTTCACTTTAAATAATCTTTTAATAAAGCTGATTAATGAAAATTAAAATCATTGAATGATTGGACGCCACACTCGATTATGAATGTTGATTAAAAATTCTTCCTGATAATTTATACACAAGGCTTTTACATTTGTGTGTAGAGCGAACGTATACATACTAATGACGGTAATAAGAACACTGGTAGGTAACATAGTTACCTGTTATTTATAATTTAACGTTCCTCGAACACGTCTCTCATAAAAATCCCTCACGAGCATGGGAAGCTAACAAGACGCCGCGTAAAAAACCCGCATTTTATGCGCCGGCGACTCTATTTTTAGCGCATGCGCTGGACGCATCCTACTGGTTGCGCTGCAAGATCAAGGTTACGTCGGCTTGTACGCCTGTTGCAGTCTTAGAATGTCATCTTCACTTTGCTAGTTAGCAGTCCTTCGAAGCGAAAAGAAAATTTATCGAGATTCCACCCGTTTTAAAGTAGGCCTTACACTGTGGGTACTGGGTGCTTTTTGCTATGGGTTTCTGACGAAGACGGATTGTTTTGCTCCCGGATGCGAGTATGCGAACGTTTAGGTTGATGTAGGGTGTGGTGGGAGGAGAGGGGAACCGGTTGCGCCCGCGCATCCCGCGGTCGCGATAAATGGGTTACCCCACAAACCTCTTGCGATACAAACACGCAACGCTCAACGCCGCCCGCGCCGCGCCCTGGTCAGCGCCGGCTGGCCCTCCTGCTCTCACTTATTATGATGATTTTCTGACTTTTTATTCCACATTTGCAGCGAGGGGAAGTGGGAAACGATAGTTATGGTTAATTAGTGCGAAACTTGTTGTAAGGCCCTTATAGTTGGCGTAAATATGCTTCTAAACTGGGCGCAAAGTAGTTTTATTTTGTGGTTATAACCTGAGTTAGCATGAAACTGAAGAATATTATGGTACACATAATTGTAACATTCTTTGTTCTAAATAGTTTCGAACAAGTAGATTTGTTTGCACAAGTGAGTTTCAAAGAACACATTGTGCTCTTTCTTCGACCGAAATGTTTAGGAAGTGTTCGAGCTTTCAGAGGAATTACAGCGCTCTGACGTCAATGCTGATACATAAACAACTGTGACGAGTTATCAGTTCGCAAATTTGCTATTTTTGTTCGCGATAAAAGAATTAGATAGATAAGATACTGTGCAGAACATTTCCTCAAAGCAACTGTGAACGTGGCCAAATATCACCAACCATAATGTTTATCGGTTGTTTTTTCAGGCGGAAGAGATAGCGTATCACGACGTGGTGGGACTGCACCGGGTGATGTGTGCAATGGCATTTTATTTGAGAGTCATATCCTCCCATAGTGTGGCTGACAATAGCATCTAGTTTTCCTGTGCGACCGGAAAGCGTGCGTGTGTCTAAGATTGCGAGCGAGTCGCGGGCGCAACGGAGCGCGGGCGCCGGTTCGCGTCGGATGCGGCGGCGGCAGGCAATGACCAGGAAATGACGCCGCCGGTTGACCTTCACATACACGCACACACGCGAGCCCTGCGCCAGCGCATCCCTGTCCTCCCGCTTAGTTGCCCCTGTCCGTCTACTACGGGATTTTGCGTTGACGCGCTATGTATTGCATCTGTACATAGAGTGCAACTAAGTTGTGTCGACTTGTAACACAAAAGAGCATCTTTCCATGCCTGTTGATAATTTTCACGTGTATTTTATCTGTTATTTTAGTGGGCGGCTTATGATTGGTCCTCGCCGTACATGTTTCGCTTGCGGAGGGTAAAGTGGAGAGGTGGTTCAAAGATAACTACGTTTTTGTGCATTCATTATCAAGGTGACATTCTGTGGCTACTGATACGAAGCACCAGTGTAATTATTAGTACAATTATATAATAATTATGTGTTTACGAATAAAATCTGTAGATAATTTGTCATGACTGATATTCTAAGCCTACCTCAACTCGAACAGTGCTAGGATCATGGTCTATGAATAAAATTAGCAATGGACTGCAAACGTGCATGACTAAAACGCTATTCTGGAGCTTCACGCATGTTATATTTAAAGCACAAATTCAAAGATGGCGCGTTCTATTTTCCTGCATGCGGTGAACTAGCGCTGCGTTAAGTAAGGTCAGCGCTGCGCCCGCGCACGGCAACACTGCACCTTACGTAACGGCGCGCGATAACAGGCAACTAGAGGGCGACACTTGTATCGAGGTCACGTGGACGAGGACCGGAGAGATTTCAGGAGGCTCTAATACTATGTTTACTAGAGGCTACATAACAGTTGATGTCATGTTATTCAACCATTGTATTCAATGTTGTTATGTGAACTCCAATTTCGCAAAGATAACAATCTTCTTCTGAATTTTTTTCGCATAAAGTAGAGCGCTGCTGTAGAGATTTATGTCTGGAATTTTAGTGGCTGACTCTGAAGGATAGTTTCATTATTCATGAAGATGAACAATTTCAATTTTACGACGTTACAGAATTTCTGCTGTTACACCTACGTTCTACAGTACTGTAGTAGAGATGCAGAAGTTGAGTATATGACTGTGAAGGTTGCCACAGATTTGATTAAATCGCGCAATATTTCGCGTTTCTGTGGAAGGGCCTTAACGCGTTAAATATGCACGAGTTACTCCTGATAATTTGCGTAAGTGAATACTAATCAGTAACCATCCAAATGAGAGCGTGTTAGTTGACTCGCACACATGAGGCATCTGGAAATCACCATCGTCAATCTCGACAATTTTCTAGTAATCAAGGGGATTTGTCAATGTTCAATTTTCCGTCACATATCGTGGAATTAATGATTTACATGTGAATGTCGTTCACACCGGCGGCGGGGGGCAGCGGGGGCGGGGGACGTCGTGTCATACGTACATTTATTTGAGCGGGCCGACCGGTTCTTTGGACCACTTTTCCTTGCGTAACCAATGTAATTGTTGCAATCTGTGATATCACCCGCCATCGGTTATGTAGTTAACGATACCGGTATTTAAAAGCTTAACCAACCTCATTTAAGAACCTTGTTTATTAACTTTATCACAGATTTAAAAAAAAGTTACTGTATAATTCTATTTTTAAAGGTGCTATAGAGAGAGAACTATTTTTTATCCTATAAAAGCTTCATGGCTCAGACTTCGTCTTGTATTTCGTTCAAATATCAATTAATTTTATTGAGTTTGATAATTAAAGGGTACATACCGCCGTTGCTATTTGCATATGCATCATTAAGGAGTTGTTAGTCCCCTAGACTTGAATCAAATGGTCTTTATTAGTTTCATTAGATGAAGCTACATATATCTGGATAACATTACTTGATGATATTACATTGGATATTTCTTTAAGTAAATAGGTTTTAAAAGTTATAAAAATCTGCTTTTCAACTTTTTAAAGCAGGCCGAATGCAAAATGATAATGTAATATTTATTTCGCTCAGCCAGTGCAAATGTTATCACATTTATTTACTGCGATACATACTGATGTACATGACAAATACTGTTTGTAATGTAGCCTTTATCAGTGGTGTAAGGTTATGGGTACGCGTATGCGCGGTTGTGAAACAGCCTTCGTCTGCGCCTGCGATCCGCAAACACAGCGGCTGTTTGACCAACTGTACCTTAATGACGAAATAACTTAGTATTATAAAATTATTCACTGTTTACTGGAACTTATTGGTGTGTCAAATAGGTTATGATTAGTTTCAAAGACATATTTTATTGCAATAAATAACCAGAAGTTATTTTAATGAAATAACTATTAGTTATTAAACTGTGTTATCACAGTATATAGCACTGATTTAGACTACTGTGTGTACAATAACATAACAATTTATAAAGTGCCAAAAGGCGGAAGAGTGTAATATTTTAAAGTGTTGAATAAACACGGAATACGCTGAATACTCGCGAATTCATTGCGAAATAACATCTGTTCAAATTGATGGCGTTCGTATTTTATATACTTTTATTTATGTAAGCGTAACCATACTTTTTTCTATTAAACGTAACTATGGTACCTTTTGAAAAACGAATAAAAGAACGAAACAAAAGTTTTTAAAGACGTCATTCTGGTGTCAAATTATTTTCTTTGTGCAATAATAGTTGGAGACACAATGTAGTGGCAATATATAGGTATATTATTAAATATATTGCGAATAAAATGTTCATTAGTGTTTAATTAGGTCGATGTGATGTTTCTACGTTTATAATGTAAGACTGAATGGACAGCTATCAATTATATATTTTTGATGATGATGATGATTAATGATATTAACTCAATGCGATTGTTTGTTTACATGTTATGTACAACTTTTTGGGTACTGTAAGTATCCAAAAACTTATTTTTTTCTATGTCGTAGGCATCGTAGCACAGCGTAGGAGATTCTAAGCTTTCGTAGCATTCGTAGGTAATTTTTCTACGAGATTTTTATAATAACATAATTATTGTTATTAACAAATACTAAGATTATTAGTATGGTAAGACTATTCATTTTTAGATGTAAGAACTAGCAACAGAGATAATTTATGTTAAACTGCGCGAGCAAATTGTTTCTACTCGCATTTGGTTTAAGATCTTTGTTGTTTTTATTAGAAACCGTACAAAAAGATGTGTTCCGTGTTGTAAAACTATTTGGGCACATGTTTTATAAACGTTTATACACGCCAGTTGTCGTTTATTATCTAAATGGGAAGTTCCTACTTATCTAAGTGACATTTTTGTCTCCTACGCTCGGCGGGATGGCGTGCAGCACTAATTGTATATAGTTTTTAGAGTGAACTAAATTATATAACATATAAGTACCAACCTGTTTAATAATTGGTACAATATTAAGATGATATCAGTCAAATTGAATTACGAAATTGATACTCCACTTAAAGATCTGATTTGATTGTGAGCGGCATATTGGTATGCCGATAAAAACTATGTTTCTAATACAACTATCTATAATTAGTAATCGAAATCAGTACAGCAGGTTACAAGATAACATCCACATAGCGACAAACCTGAATCATTCGTATAGCATAGCAAATTCTTTAAATTACATCATATATAATATTTATATACTGAGAACGTGATTTGTGACATTATTACCAGGAATACATAAACTAGGTGTCATAAAATGCTAAGTTGAGAGGTGAGATAGCGTTATCGTATTATTGTACATTTTTTGTGTGCGTCCAGGCGGATGCGGTTATCTGAACAGCGCGGTTCAACTATCTGTTTACTTAGGCTGGTTGTACGACTGCACTCGATATTGTGTAAGGTCAGTTAAGACGTGTTGACTCCAGCTGGCCAATTCGACACGTAGGTACTACACTCGATTGTTCTGTGTTAAATGTTTTTTTAACCTTTGGCGGTCGTTATCTTGAGAAAGTTTAACGTTGCTATTTCCATATTCAATGATATTGATTATACAGTGCGTACTATTTAGTCTTGTTATTGATTAGTTTTTAATTCGGCTTTTCCTTTGGAGATTAGAAATAGAATTACTAGATTATTCTTCAGTATGTCGTTTTTCTGCGATATAATAAATATGGCTCCTTGAAATTGCAACGTCCCCATTTTCAATGACGTGGAACAAGTGTATATTAACAATAGAAAAACGATTTCAGAACGTACTTTTGACATTTATCGACTTTCCCGCGCATGCCACGCTGACGCTAGTGATGCTACAACATAATGAACAAAGTGAGCGCTCATCTTGTTTGTCGCGCGATGCTATCGATAACTATTATTGCCGATACGACCTCAACCTATAGTTTGGGACACGACGAAGGTGATCCGCCGCGGAGTTCGTGCACCCCGCTTACGTAAACGAATGCAACTGTGAAAACATTTTTATTTTAATATTGATATAATGTAAGGGCGCGTTCCGCCTCGAGTGTCAACCGCTGACGTCTTGAATGATGATTGTTTTTGCGTGAGATGGAACGCGGCCAAACAATGTTTTATTTTATGTCGGCACTTCTAAATCTCTAAGATTTTCGTACATAATTTGTATTGTATATTTTCATTTTTTTTATATTTATTTTGTGTGTAAACTAGGAACTACATTTTTCTTTTCATTTCTTTTTTATGTAAGAATATTTCACAAGAAATCATTTACAAGAGTGAGAGTTATAAATTGGATTCAAATTACTTTTCCTTAAACACGTGTAAAAATCATGTAGCATGTAATGAATAATGTACGTTAAGAAAACGATTTGTAGTTGGTTTTGTAATCGATTGTCAACAATATGCTAAGCTTGATTGATAGGTATTCTAGCAGTCATTTGGATTTTCATGAATCCAATTCGTTTCTACACAAATATCTTGCATCGGTAATAAGATGGGTTTTGCGATAAGACTCAAATTAGGAAATGACATTTTGCCATTGATTATTTCCTTTGTTTACTGAGATTACCCTTCCTTTGTTGTTTTTTGTCCAGCTTCATCTCAAACAAACCTTTTCTCGCGCATTGACGTCGTTAGGTAAAAAAGCTTGCCAGAAATTTTCCTGTTCCTCATTTAAAAATTATATCCAAGTTCTAAATGCAAACGAATGAATATCGTAAAACCGGCAAAAGTTTGCTGTGCACGCTTACTCGGAGAGGGGGGAGTGGGAGGAGGGGGCGATAGACGTGGCCGGGGGGGTACAGGGAGCGGCGGGTGCGCGCGGGGGGGCGCGTAGCTGCAACTGTTTGCGCGCGGCGCAGCGTGGTCAATGACACGGCGACATTGCATCAACGCGCGAAGGTCACCCCTCCCCGCGCCGCGCGGCCGCCCCCCTCCGCCCCGCGCGCCCTCTAACGCGTCTCGCAAATTCCTACACTTCCTTGCAACAGGACGCCATATTGGATCAATCATTCTAGTTGCAATACTTGCAAGTTTGATACTCTTTGTGTTTATATTGCGATAGATTGTTTCTTTGTGGAAATTGTAGGACTGTAATCGTAGCGACGGAAAACAGTTTTTACTGATAAAAAGTACCACGGAAATGAGTACTTAATTATTAATTGCCAATGTATGTTTTATTTTCAAAGGTAAGCCGGAAAAACTGTCAAATAACACTTCATGATAGGTATGCTCTAAATACATATATGGTTTATAATACGTAGGTATTATTCACATAACGCCTGTTTCCTTCCCCAGGCTGACTCATACGCATGTGTATATGGCTAAGTAAATATTATGTAAATGTATTGGATGCACAGTTTACAATCATAATACACACACACATATTTACCACAATACATAATACTTATGTACAGATGCACGGTTCAGGGGTGTCAGGGATTTAAAACGTGGTCACTAACTAATTACCTTCACGCTTGTATTCCCAGAACGGATAGGCAGAGGGTAATGTAATATTTGTAATACACTCATAGTTCATGAATAACGTATGTTTATACGTATATACTCGTATAGAGCGGTTCTATTACCATTAATTATCGGGTACAATTCTAATCTAATAAGAATATTCTTACACTTGAATTTTCTTATTTTTTTCCATCTGAAGACTGTAAGTACAACACACAATCGCAAGGGAATATATTCGCCACTAAAATGTAGTGAATTCACATAGCCTATCGAATAATTACGATTTGTAAATGTAAATCCCATACATTTTGCTGACTCTGTCTTTTAAATTTTGGGGTTGTAGATTTCAAATTGCAGCTTGTATGGGGGCTTGGAGTCGTAGGACTAATCAATGAGATGTTAACAAAACCTATTGTTTACTCTAAAACAATTTTCTCTGACTGTACAATGTATGGTACATAGTGAAGAGTGTTATTTCTAAAGGGTTTTCCTTATACTTGGGTGCTTTGAGGGCGATGGCTTATTGGGACTTTCCTATATAAGAGTACTTAAAGCTTGCCCGATGAAGTGTTAATTTATTATTGCCAATACTTTTGCTATGTCTCATTAGTTTAGATCCGTATTATAGAACTGGGCACAGATTTGAGTCCGTTATTTCATACACAAATGTAACTTAAACGCTGTTCATTATCTTTCTATACTAAGGAGCGTATTAGAAAGACAGTCGTGTTTCGGTTAGTTTCGTTTCGTCCAGTTTGGTGGAGACAGAACTCAATGACAAGAAATCAATAACTTTGTTTACTTGCGCTGCGAGTCCTGCAATTGTTTTCTTAATTTCGAAATGAAAGCTGAATACTAATATATTGAACGTTGAATTTCGACCTCGGAAGGTGCCACTTGTGACCTCGTAATAATATGAAGTTATATAAAGAGTTTGAGGAACCGATAAAAAATTGTTACCTAAGTTACCGCCATGTGACATTGTGGTTCTTGACCCTACCACAGCTTGTTTGTTTGTTTTTACGCTTAAATGTCGAAAAAGTCATGCGATTTAACTTTGCAGCTCAAAGGTAAAGTGCGACGAAAAAGAAAAGTAAAAACTGAAACGTGGGATCTTGTCCGCACAATAATTATTGTGTGCAAAATTTTCCGCTAATAAACGAGTAATTACGAATTTTGTTTGTTTTTGGGAACCAAATTTATAAAAATGACGTCGGCATAAGAAGTTTGTATGTTCAGTAACAATATTAATTATTACACATTTGAGTTGAGGAGGAAATTACTGCAGGACAGTCAATCAGACGCATAACGCAATAATTAACAGAGATAATTGTCTATTTTTAACTCCAACTATATTAATAAACGTATTAATTAGTCTGTTATTAATTTATCATCCGTAAACTAGTTGCGCTCGCGCCGGTTGCGTGACGCGCGCAAATTTTCGCCTTCCGCTCATCTCTAATATCGATTTCCGGTTATGATGAATATCCGGCAGCGGTTATGGCCTGAATGCATATTGAAATAGTTGTATTGTTATAGTAGGCCATATACTATGATAGCGTGATGATACCGATGCTATTATTAGAGCTTGTTAGCGTTATACTAATAAGCGTGGTTTTTGGGATTCCCTATATTTACGCGAATTTACTAGATTTTTATAATATGTAGAGTTTGTTTAACATTTGTTTACCGATAGCTTTGGTTATTTGAGAACAGTTTTACCATGTTTTATCATGTTAAAATTGGATTCAAATTATTTGATACTGGCTCTGCGTAAGGTTGATATCAACTTTGGCAAGGAAGTTTCTGGTTACTTATTCTGAACATATGATATAAATTTGTCATATTTGCGGCATACAATAATAATGATCGCTATTGAGCCTCTTGTCTTCAAAGTAGGAAAGTGTAACGATCATACTTAACTTACTTGTAGATACATACATATTCGCCGTTCAATTTGTTTAGTCACAAGAAAACGTCAACGAAACGTCGTTTCCTTTTGACATAACAAACAGTTTGTTATGAAATTTAATCGTATGATTATGTGCTATAAACATTTGTCGTCAAGACGATGGCCATAAAAAGCGGGTTGAGGGGCGCACGCGGCGGTCAAGGCCCTGCTGATTTCCATCAAACGTGTTGCCCAACACGACCCTGACTTGAGACCAATCAGGCCGGAACGACTTTTTTCACTAATTTATCGATTTGTAGCGTCGTTCAAGTCCGAAACTATTGTTACATGTAATTGTCCGGCCGGCACTTAGCCATCTACTTAGAACATGGCGACTACTGTCGGGGACGCGTGTACCGAAAGAACGAGTAATTAAGATGAAATGTTATTGCAGACCGTTATCTGTATCACGTGTCAAATATTTTCAGACACGTTTCAGCAACGATAAAAATTTATTCAGTCGCAGGTTATCGATCAGGAAGTCCATTATGTAATCTACGTGGAAACCAAATAGCGCCTGATAACGATACACGTTAAAAGAACTACGTTAGCGTAATTTCGAAAAGAGTCCATAGACTAAATTTAACCGTCCCATTTTCCCACGGCGACGGACGGCGGCGGTGGCGTTCAGCATTGACACCGTCACCGACGTTATAATATGAAAGCCACGGTTTTGCAACACCACTATTCTGTGGAATCCGACGGTTTGGCACAGGGCATGTGGGGCGCGCGTAAACACATTGCGAAATGGCTCGATATCGGCCACTCGGAGGAGCGCGGTGCAACGGGGAGCGACGCATCTATTTATGCAGCGCTATGCGACCTAACACTGACCCGGTTAGGCTCGCGACGCATAAACACAAGGAGAGCGAGTGCGAGCCGCGAGCGCGGGCAGGCCGGCGGGACCCACCCGCTGCGCGATAATCGACCCGGTTATGGAGTTATGCTATTTAGAGTGGTGGCCTGACGCGGACGGGGGTGGCCGTGGTCCGTGAAGGGCGAGCCTTTTGCCGCTCCACCGGGGACGAGCGGATAATTTTAAACAGTCAGGAAACCATCGGAGCGAGTATGTAGGCCGCCTGGACACGGCGCCCCTTCTGTTTTTATACCTATCGTAAAAGAAGCGTGCGAGGTTTCCGGACAAGTGGAGCGCTGAGATTCCATCGCGCAGAATTGGGTCGCGTAGGTTTTTCCGAGTTCACGATTCGACGTGCGGCCGCTATTCCGCGTACCGAGTATTTCGGAAGCGGGAAGATGGCGGCGGTTGCGCCACTCGGCGCGAGATGCGTTGCGAAACGCGCGCAGGAAGCCGCGTGTGAAACGGAACGCGTGAAGGTGACGCACGGCGTCGGCGAGCGCCTGCGCCGCAGTACTACCATTGCAACGTGATTCACTGCTTCCCTAGCACCCGATTAACTGTGGTTATGCTGAAAACTCATAACGGGGCTACAGGTCGCATGTCACGTAGGCACTCTGATGCGCTAACGGGGGATTTATTATGGTAAATTCCGGGATGGTAAGTGGTTCCTTTCGCTTTCGATGGCGCGTGCGGCGTGCGCTGCGCAACACTCAAGGTCGCGGGCCGTTCAACTCGGATGCGACCGCGTTGTTGCGACACCGAAATATGTAATTGTAGAGGAGTCGAGGCGCGTTTGGCAGCGGCCGCGGCGCGCAGCGCGCAAGTGGGTCGCCGTCGGTTGCGCAACCGTTTTTCGTACGACAGATGGCGTGCGTTGTGTCTTCCTTATACGGCGACAGTACACGGTGCGATTAAAAACAAAGAAACCACTATTTAGAACTAACTCATGTTTTGTTCTGGATTTAGAATGAAGTAGTCCAAACCACAAACGCGTTGTAATTGTAGCCGTGATCACATAACCAAGTTATTTGGTTCCGTCGCTCGCTGTTAAAGATTTATTCGATGACGTCATAACAGTCTCAAGAACGAGTACTGAGAGAATTGAGACTGATTGGAAACCAATTGGGGAAAGGAAAATGACAGGCGATGGCAATATAATAAGAGACTTGTTTGTTTCATCGGACTACCCTAGGTCAGTGAAGCTGGGGACAACTTCCCTCCATGTTGGGGACAAAAGTATAATTATTGAGATAATTAAACAAAACCTATGTGTAATGATTTAAATAAAATAAATGCTATCTGAACGAGGATAAATACTTCTTATCATGTTTACGAATGAATCAGAAAAGATTGACTGACCATCACCGAGTGCACAGTCTACGTTTGTAGAGTGGCGAAATATGTTTGATACTTTGAATCAACAACGATAAGTATTTCAGTTCTCTATTGACCCATTTTACTTTGAATAACGTTACACGAGTTACGCAGGGTTTCAAACTCTGAATGTGATATAAAACATACCAGAATTTCAATAGGCTGATAAAAACTTGTGTTGTGTGTTAAAAACGCAACGGGGACGGTTTCCTCGTGTGGCACCGCGTGGTCGCGTGATGTAAGGTAGTAAATCCATTTTGGAAGTTTGCGAATGTCAATAATAACGTTCCGGTCCCCCCAGCGGTCGGCGAAGCGAAAATAGTCGCCAACTATTAATACGAGGCGAGCGCTAGCGCTGCACTGCCCTTGAAACGGGACGATCACCTCGCGCACACTCCCGCGCAGCGCGCACACTCGCCCGCGCCGACGTTAGACACACACACACGCGCGCACCTTATCGCGATGCAGCGCGCTGCAGAATACACACCGCCATCATTTTAATTTCCATTTCGTTTGCAAATGTCACATTGACATCTCTGTGTTTACTTCGCGCACTGAATGCTTGAATAGCTCTTACTGCATCTTTATTAAAACCAACATAACATTAATTAAGATTCGTTCTATTTAATAGTTTTCCTGCGGTCATAGCAATGTGGACGAAGATGTGCATGTCTGCAAACTATGTACGTACAAGTAATTGACTAACTTATCGGACGTACCTGCTAAGAGATAATAAACTGCTGATTAAACTGGGTTTTTATTAGTGGCATTTAATAGTTATTTATATTTACATATATATTACCATATCCTGTCCGTAGATCGTGATCTCGCAACCAGCAAACGGATACATAGATTTATAGCGCAACACGACACGTCCCAGATTGAAGTTATTAAATTTTTGATTGAATGGTCTAGATCGTTTGCTAGAGCTTTGTTGGAGTAAGACCTCTAAAGCACTTGCTGAAATATGTATTACGTTGATAGCGCAAGGATACGTCCACCAGCTCGGAGTGGTACTCTGATCAGAGCGTACGCAACCCGCCCGCATAATGTGACGCAACTCGTGCAACCAAATCGCATTCAAAAACCAACTCTCGATATTCGCACGCATACGAAAATCGCGTTTCGTGCTACCTACATCAGCACAATTTGGCAACTGGCAACATCCATTCAAGGTTTCTTTTGTTTTATTTAAGTTAGCTGTATCAAAGTTGTATGTTAGATCTGATGAATACTCGGCAGGTTTATTCAATGCGGACCATGCTAATCTGGAATAATGACAAGTCCAATTATATAACTGTGACATAGTGAAACTTTGCACAATTTAATTTTGTGCTATTTCCAATTGGACTTTATAGATGGGGAAAGGAGACATTCCACTAAGGTCCTAATATGAGTATGTTATGTATTTGTAGAAACTGGTTGATTTAAATCGAACGCGGCCACATACTCACACAATCAGGTTTGGACTGCCCAATCCGAGTAGGAAGGTCGCTTTGGTTTCGCCAGAGGCTGACAATGGCGCCGGCACCGCCGCTCTTGCCCAATATTCACGTTTGCAACACCGAAATTTCGTGTGTGCCGCGTTACAGCAATGGCCGATTTACGGCTCACACCTACTTCGGGCATGATACCACATGCCACTACCGCAATAGCATATCATTTTCCTTTCATTATTATAGGCATACCTATTTCTGCTCTTTTATTGTTTTCAGGATGAGTTCTAGTAAACAAATGAATCAGAAAACTATAATATATTATTGCATAAGGTAAAATTAGAAACAATATATAGTTCTCTTTCGGCTAGAGACTTCATTCATGGCTTGTTATCGCTGTTGGTTGTATTGTAACAACAAATTAGTCAATGTTAGGCACGTATGCAAGGATGCCTTATGCGGTTTTGCTTGGTGTTTTTCATATGTTTTTCCTTATTAGAATTCTGCAGCCATATAACAATATATACGTAAATAAACAGCTTGTGACGTTGTTTCTAAATCATATATTTATTTCAATTAGTTTTCCTCCACACTTTAGAATTGTATCTATGCAATGGGATCAGCAGCCGTTTCTATTACAATGGTACTGCATTAAATTTGAATTCTGTTTAGTGGCACGGTCCGGTCGCTCAAGAACGTGATAATGAAAAGTGTTTATTGCTCATTTCCTTGTATATCGTTATTTCGATGATTCTTATCGTTCACATAATGCCTCTAGCGACGGTTAACTGTGTCATTCCAATGCTCATTATAATAATTCTAGCTATGTTTCGGTACATCCGTTCGCAAGACAAAGGGTCCTAGTCGGGGAATTCGCTGTGTACCTACAAGGCATTTTTAAAATGCGACACAATCGAAAGTGGTCGCTTCGCATGCACCGGCAATCGTCGCGGGCGACGCGTCTCGCATACTGTTTGCCGGTAGTATAGTTTTTGCATCTTTATATTAGGAGCACTGACCTTGCGCAATGTCAAATAGCTGAGGACGGGCGTGGACGGTGGAGCGCCAACTCGCGATAAATGCCCGATGCAACGCCATGCCAACTGGTTCCGTCCGTCCGTCAGTCGCTTCTTTCGTTTTTGTGTCATGGAAACCGGCATCTCTACACATCTATCGATTATAAATATTCATATTTCTCGGAAAGGCGTATTGGAGGAGGAAGTTAGAATTCGATGGCACATTTTGTTGGGAGCAATATTTCTTGATAACGACGTAATGCATCGCATTATCCGTGGAAACAAATAGCGATGACTAAACTGTACTTCCCGTGTTTTTGTGTTGTGATTTAATATAGTTTCCAGTGCAGCTTACGCGTTTACAAATAATGCGAGGTATTTGTGATGTTCAAAAGCTTTTTTGATCAGATGAAGACGTTGGTAGCGACCACTGCAGCGCTTCGCGTTAATCGCTTTGTTTATTAAAAAAGAAAACAAAGTATGCAGTGTGTTTTTCTTTAGAATTGAAACAATTGCGAGAGTGAATTATTGGCGTACATAAAAATAATATGTGCATTTAACGATACACTTTAAAGTTTGGAAAGAAGGCCAGTTGGCCAGCGGCCAGAGTGCAGTAAACACGCCCCCGGAAGTGCTGTGATAAAGCTGTGGACTGCATAAATTTAGATAACGTCCGGCGAGATCGTTTGTCAAGAGGAGACATTGCAGGCGAGAACTAAATAAGACTGCCCGAGCTTTGTGATAACGTTTTAAAAAGGAACCGAGCTCAAATATTTGTTCTTTACTGCAATTTTTATTATCTCGCAATGTTGTCTGCGTTGTAAGTCGACAAAGGTACGCACACGTCATTCACGTCAGCTGAATGCGTTAGAATTTTTTTATTATTTGTCTCGATTAGGTAAGTTCAAGAAATTTTCGTTATCAGTAAAAATTATTCGTCAGAGTTCGATAATAATAACTGAGGCTTAATAACTGGTAAACACATGTGATACCTATAGTTACCGATTAACACATAGTCAACAAACTTGCGGTAATATTATTCAATGAATATCCTACGACATAATTCCAAGAAGCACATAGTTACTGGTTTATTTGTGTTCTCGTGCTAAATATAATGCTATTCTTGTTAAACATTATTTTAGTTGATTTCTTGCTAGTCCATTAGTGAAGAAACCTAATAGTTTTTTACGGAATATTAACCGCTTGAGTGACGCCATTTTTCTTTTAGTCATTATTATAACACAGAGAAATAAGTTAAACACTTTTATTTTAAGTAATAAAAATAACGAGTCATAACAATATATTCATACATAAAGAATTCTTTCAAGTTTACTCGAATATATCAGTGTCAAAACCAATAGGTCGCGGTTCCCCCGAATTCCCAGCGCATACGCAGCTCGTAAGGTGACCTTCCGGGAGGGGCGTTCACCGCGCGGTCACCTACAGAACCGCGTTACATCGCTCGCAACAATACTGCACTATTCTCTATTTTTAATAACAAGTGCTTCTTTACTTTTTATACAAATTACAAGAGTCATTGAGGATATGACTAAAAATTGCATGACGCGATGCTTTTTTGGATCGAAGGACCAATGTGGTAAATACTTGTCTATTTCGTAGTCATATGTAACTAATAGTTACATGATGATGATACCTACCTACCTACACTCAACACATACAAAGCGAGAGGTACCTGCTGACTGTTATACTTAGGTATACATTTTAGAGGATATAATATAAACTTATTAAAACGTAGTATCTGAACTAGTTTTCTGTCACTTGGTATATAAAGTATAGGACCTACCTGGTGGTCTGGGATGTGCGTTGGCGTGATGCTGCAGCGTGTTGGCGATCTGGTGGTGCTGGTAGAAGGGCAGGAAGGGCGCGTGGAAGGGTGCCGGAGGTGGCGGCTGCAGACGAGCCTTCAGCTCCTCGGCGGAGCCGGCGCCTGAGGAGGAGGACTCCACATCAGAGACGCCGCTGTCCGCCGGCGAGGGGGGGAGAGAACCTGCGGATAAAGATACTAATCAGTAATGAAGTCTAGACTTGAAGCAATCATATTTAAAATAAATCGTTTAGGTACTTTGTTTGTAGAAGGAAAGTACTAATATTGTTTCATAGAATGGTCTTGAAGATCAAATTTAATTGAATTGTTTTCCGTTGTAATTAATTCTATCAACCCTTTACCTGCAGGTTGTATAATATAAACGAAGTTACCCATAATTAATCTCACAAGATGCGTGACCGTTATGAAATTACATTCCGAAAGGACCATCATCGTATTATACTAACGGTCACCTGACTTGCATATATTTGCATCTTGCAACCCTGCAAATGCAATTAATCCTGCGGGTCTTTGAGGCCCAACGGTCACTTTATGAGATTAACCGTTAGAGAGGCGAATTTCTCAGATGCACTCGCGTCCACCTGCTTCTTATGTGGGAACGGTCAGCAAGGAATGGGCTCGTTGCGAACCCACCGTGCTTAGATAATTTACAATTATGCAGATTTTTACTATTTAAGGGGCACAATAGGCAAGGCAAGGGTCACATTTTTTGCATCTCTAATGCGAAGTTGTTTTGGTTTACAAAAGGGTAATTTATGGGGATGTAGTTTGGTCTTTTGGGATGTTTTCTTGTAATTATTATCTTGGTATACAATTTAAGTAAGTACCATTTTTCTTTAGCTGAACAACGAACGGTCAGTTTGACCGTTACACAAGCATTGAAGTTGCAACTAGCATTACTAATTATAACAAGATTTGTGAATAACTTAACATTGCAATTCGAGCCAACATGTTTAAGATGCAAAAGAAAACAATATATTATTTCACATAGGAAAGAGGTTATAATAATCATTTCTTGTCACACAATTTACATTCTCCTATATAATTCATAGAAAAAAAATGATAAAAAACGTAATCTGTGCCTCGGATCGAAGGGACAAACTTTCTCATGTCCGGGTCCCTAAAGATTGACGCGTAACGGTTGTCCGGTATTTAAATAATATAATCAACGTACAAGTAATAGTAGAAAGCTGTTTATTCATATTTCCTCGTCCATTGAAACTATGACTGGTATAAAGTGACCATTTGACCGGTGTACGCCGGCCGCTGTCCACACCCCTTTGTGCGCTTTGTTAACCCTTCAATGGCACAATGCATGGGAATCGGGAAGCGGCGATCGCGAGGGCCCTGGTCACTACGACCATTTAAAGCAAGAATGGAATAAAATAGGTAGAATTAAAAAAAATATTACTAGTTTTTCCGTATTCGTATAAAAAATACATTAATTATTTTAAAGAATGTTGGTTGGTTCTGCGGTTTCTGTATGTAGGTCACATCATTGGTTTTTGCAATCTAATTTTAAACTTATAAAGTAAGGGGAAAATTACTGGAAGCTTCATTTAATTACCTATATCCTACTAAATATTTATTTAATAATATGCAATCTATTTAAATCCTCGAAAACAGGTAAAACATTTTACCTACCTATTCTGTACCATATTTATACATAATAGATAAAATAACAATATTATTCGTATTAAATGTAGCATTCAATGTTATTTTTAATGATTTCAGTGGACTGCACGTTCGCACCTTCAGAATATTCGGCGTTCCCAAGCTTAAACAAAAAGGATTTGCCACCCTATTCCGGTTGACACGTCGCTCGGACACACGAGTGACCAACGGCCATATATAGAACACGGAATACGAGGCTATTGTGCCAACCCTTTCATCTCCCGTATCAAAATAATAATAAATTAACTATAAATAATGACCACGGCTATAGACCGGGGGTCGCGATTGTCCCGAATCTGGTCTACCGGTCGGCGAGGAATGTGGTCCCATTAGGAACATATCACAATGATGACCCTTCCTAATCGGGCTATCTTTATGAAGTGACCGCTCTTCGTGTCTTTTGTGCCCCATGGCGTTAGACCATAATCCATGGAGTCCTGTCTTAGAGCTCGCGATTTTTTTGCATATGAATGATATTGTGCGGTATATGTGTTGTTATGTAACGGATCAGCGCTAACGATCAATGTATATCTACACGTGTGAGCGAGGTACTTCCCTATGATAGGTACTTTAGCTTGACTTATGGACGTAAAGTCTTATTTAGCAGAATAGTTACATCACGCTTCAATCTGCATTGTTTTGTATAATTAATTGTTTGCTTGATGATCTCTTAACTATTTTTTTTAATGAGAAAGCGATATCTTATTATGTTCCATGTTTACTGATTTTATTTAATATTTTCATACGGTGGTGTAATCTTTTAGACTCAGCTGCCCAGCTGTGTTAGTCTTTAGTTGACTATAACATTTATTATAATAATCACTGTATCTTATATATCCACAGGAAATAATCATCTCATGTACTTGAATCTAATCCAATTTAAATCCAAGTCAAGATTTTTGAAAAAAGCATTATTACTTTTTAGTAAATATCCAACTAAATATATCAACCGCGTCCACCCCTATTTTAAAATTAAAAAAGAAAAAGCTCGTGATCCTACAGAGTATCTCTTACTGTGCTTTTGTGAGCGGCCATTGTCGCTCGTCTCCTTTAAGATGGTAATTCAGCTTAGAATAACACCACAATGACCTTATATGGTTCAGACCCGTTGACCACTAGTACATAAGCTTAGGTACATACATTCATATGTACCAACCACATAGAACAAGTAACCGGTCGGAAATGATACAGTATCTCATTGGTCATTCGCGAATACCGATCCACGTTCAGATAAATACTGTGTAATCTAAATAAGGAAAAGTGTGATTATTGAGACAATTTTCTTTATCGGTTATATTACGTAAAATCAAGAAATACGACTGATAGGCCAAGTTATCTAAGGCTTTAGATAAACGGAGGAAATGGACTGAGAAACGATAGAGGTGTATACGGTAAGTACTATGAACCCAGCGCCTATAAGCAGCTGACGACAATAAGCGCACATCCTTTGTCGTATGCGAGCCATTATAATTAACCCTTACAATATTCGCCGATTGCAAATCGAGTCCACACACAATACTAATACCGACAATGGGTTGCGTTCGCGCACCCACGCGTGACATTCTAATTTCAAAGTGTCAATAGCTCCGGAAAGCCGCTGCGGGACGAATTGAAAAGATGAAAGAGATAAATCTATACGTGAAAACGAGCCGGCAATACGAGATTAGCGCCTATTGTGATGGGTGACGCGGCGATTTCGCAGTGCAAGGTGCAACGTAACCCATTTTTGCGTAAAAACTCGGCATTTTGATAATGTGGACAGTGAGTGGCGCAACGTGTGCAACCATCTGCGTTTTCAATTGTTTGCTTAGGATGTTGCATGTTTGGGTAGACGGGTCCCAGTGACCTGGTGCGGCATTGTAAGGGTTGCACTTTAAAGGTGCCGACCGTATTTTGGGAATTGGCGATTTTGGGTACACATCTAAAATTATTATTATTACAATTTTATATTCAAACGTTGTTGAATATCGATCATGTGTCAATTTGAAGAGCAGATTGCAAAATCACTTACGTCCGAGCAGTACATTCTGAACACATAATAAAACGTTTATTCATTTCTCCCCAAATCGTTGGAGATGCAGGCGGCATACAAAATTGGATTTACGCTCGAAAATAAACATTGTGCAACTGAAAGTGACCGAATCATGACATAATCCATCAAATATACTGCACGTTGCGTAATTACAATCCTTTATGAGTAACCCTTTGAATGAATATTATTTATTGTTCACAGCACAATCCACCCGCACGCGTTGGGGGGTTAAGTGCACATTTTGGGTCAAATGTGCGCCCATGGGAGTTGGACATCTGTGCTCAATGACGCAAAGAGGGGTGGACTGTTAGCGAAAGTTGTGAACACAAAGATACTTACAATTTGGACAATATATACCTATATATGTATATCAAAATTATGAATATACGATATGGTATAATATTATAGATCATTAAGGCCGTTAAGATGACGCATTTAGTTTTGGAAATGGATGTGAATAAGAGGAAGGTCACGGGGAGCGCAAAATCAGTTCAATATAAATATTTAGCAAAAAACGATTGTAACAAAGTGTGGTATATGGTATTAGTTTTCAAAATGGGTCACACATTTTCGAACGAGACCGGGTCCTAATCAGACATTAATGAAAAAACTTATCAGACTAGCGTCAACAGTGGTAAATATCAACAATTCAGAGAGCGGACAGTTATATTAAAAACCTGAATACTAAGAAAATCTCAACTGTGTTTAATTAAAAAAACTGTGGCCCGACTTGAATGACCCCACTTGACCAATTAACGAGTTAACGATATTTGGTTAAAAAAAGTTTGTCTAGACTCAACAATTAACTTAAATTGCGTACAATCACGTAAACAAGTGTTGGTGTGAATTTCAATAAGTACAGCCGCGTACACAATTAAATAGCGACAATCATCCAAATTCGTTTAGGTTTGTCCCTTGAGAGGCTGTCACGACTAGCGTCTGTGTTTCCTACTAAATGGTCCCGTCTGGGTGTGGTGGTGTGCGTGAGTGCGTGTGTGCGTGTGTGCGCGTCGGGGGCAGGGCGGGCGTCTCGCCGCCCGGCTCGGTCGTGACATTGGGCGGGCGGATCAGCTGACGCGTCTATCGATTGCCGAGCCGCCACTTCCTCTTTGTTCTTTATGAATTTTTCATAGCGCAGCCTGACTGCCGGCTATCGTAAGTTTTGTTATGACGGCCAGTGTCTTGACACTATTTGATACTTATATTTTACTTTTGTTTAGAAACTATCTTTTGTTACTCTATCTTTTGCAGTTCACTCTTTGAAAAAAGGTTTCTACAAAAAATGTTAACAAAGCTTTTATCAATATACCGTTATTTTAACAGAAATCAATCGATTTAGCGACACAACATTTTTAACCTAAAGTTTCATATAACAATGTCCAACTTCAAGGGCATGTTAGCTCTATACGTTACCAGTGGTCGCTATGGCTTCAAGACAGTTGGAGCGTACATTAGGCAGGCCTAACATGTTTACTACCCGCTCTATATACTCGTCGTATACATATATAGTTCCTGTACGGCTTAGGTACGTGTAGACAATTTCACACAGACTACCTAAGTCGGTAGCCTAAAACAGAATTCTTGAACAGTACATAAGTGATGTAAAGCAAATAATTGAAATGGATTTGGCGAGGTTTCACGTTAACACAGTCTTACATGTTCAGGCACTGAAATATTCGTGAAGTAAGCCTTCATCCAACATGACTGACTGACAAAGTCTAGTATTAACCGCTAATCTTAGAAGCTCTAAATTCAAAATATTGTTTCTTCTACGCTACGGCGCTAGGCGACTAACACGGGGATTTTCGAAAGTGGAACAGTAATTTTTGTAGCTTTGAGGGTGAGATTTTTGTAGCGTTTTTTTATATATTTTTTGCTATACACATTATGTCTCGTAGATTATACAATAAATAGTGTTATGTATTATTAATGCAAATTTATGACGTCACGCAAAAACCCCAGGACGTTTTATCAATTGTTCCTTTATATGACACATTTAAATTAATACGTAGTCTATTTATAATTACGATATTATAATATGCATTTTGGATTATATGACATATTCGCTGTGGTGTATACGTTCGTACTTGTAAACAGGATATGATTATTGTATTTCCTGTACCTATTAATGAACCGAAAACTCTTTTCGGGTGTGTGTTCACAAAAGACACTGCTATTGTTAATGACATACATATATATAAAGTAATAAAAACCTCTTCCACATCTACTCCATTATTTTTTCTCCAACATAAAGACTCGAAACATATAATTTCGGGTAATTTATCTGATCGTATCTTAGTGAGCATAAATACTTATAATATTATTTCGCCTAAAACAGGAAGCTTAGTATCTTGCTTAAAAGTCACCAAAGGATTACAGTTGTCGATAAGATTAAGTTCCCGATACAGACGGCATCATCTGTTACGATACAGATATATTTTGACAGAAAAACTTAGTGAAATTTGTCATTATAACCAATAGAGCGTTCTTATTTCAAATTCAAATACTTCTCCTAATTGTACCTTTTTGTTCGTAAAAACGTAAGCAGGCCTCCTTTGTCTCTTTTAATATATTGTATCGATAAATAAATCCGTAATTTAATTTAATGTGCCAAGGGAAAATGAAATTAATTTCATATGACATAATGCCGGTGAGGTAGGGCGCTGGTCGGCCCCGGAAATTACTCCCAGACTCGTCTGTATTGTCCCCTATATTCGAGGAAATAGTATTGAAAACGACATAATGTGGAAGTGACGTCATCGTCTACAGAATTCTGCCGTCGGTGTACGAAAGAGCGGAATAAGATGAAGCCCGACTATAAGGTAATAAAATCTATGTATTTATTGTAAAGAAGATAATATTTATGATAGTATTTCTTAATTCTATGTTGTAGATGCCATAGATTACTTCAGACAACACCGTTTTCCACCGTCATCATTATGTTTTTATGTGCTAATTTACTTAAGCTTAAGCCAACTCTACGTAAAACGATTTCACAGAATGTAACTTCGCTTTCTTGTCGATTTTTGATCTCAAATACGATGATGTTTAATATCCAATATGGCAGTCTGTAATTTCCGTTGTGAGCCATTACAAGATGTACCTACTCGTACTTATGTATTTATGAGTAGGAAATTTCGGAATATGTATAAATATACAAAATATTGGTGATTACGAGCTATTGTTTCCAGTGGGTTTTACTCGGATCCCTAATTATGACAGTTTGGTTATTTTGTGAGTAGTTTCCTTTAATAAAATAGAACTTATTTCTTGATTATTTGTCTTTTTTGTGTATCTTAAAATTTACTTTTTCTTATTAAAGGTTTTCTCGTATTTCTTATTCGTTAGGTAGAAACTTAGCGTGACTACACCCTTATAGTGTGTCTGATGGTAGAATCATTGTGTCTATAACTATTTGGTCAAACTTCTTCATAAGTATATCAAGAGTATATGCAGCATAATTCTTCTACGCATATTGCAACACATTGTGAACATTAGTTCACTTGCCAAGCACTAATATGGCTATATTCCGTTCATAATATGATCAGTAGTGGACTGTATGATGAGTGATGATAAGTACCTGTGTTGGGGGCGGTGTAGAGATGATGCCTGGCAGTGGGCCCCGGCGCCAGCAGCAGCAGCGCCCGGCTGAGCGAGCTGCGTGCGCTGAGCGGCAGACCCGCCGGCTCACCGTCCACTGCAACAAGGAAATACAGCCATTAGAACATACTCACAAATACTTAGTACACGTTATTGTAATAACAGGTCACAAACCCTACCCGCCATGAGTCATCGAGATTAGTTAGTTATCAATATCGTCTTTCATTGTTGCCACGCAATGATTCATTCAGACACTTGAAGTCTTTACTTCACGTACCTTTCAAAGTAAAACATTTTAAGCTTAAAAGGAGTAAGCGAGCGGCAAGTTTCTTTATAACTCAGACAGATCTGACGCTAAAGGGTTTCAGTATTTAACATCGAGAAGACAACTTCGTAGCTTCTCAGCTCGTTTATCAAATTTCAGGTAAAACTTGTGAATATTACCTCAGGGAGACTGTAAGAGTTAGGTAGGTTCTAGATTGAAGTATAGGCTAGTCTAACCCTTTGTTGGAAGCTGTTCATTACTTATGTATGTGGAGTAATGTTAAGAACGCGTGTACTTGAGAAGATATAGAGCCGGATTTTTGGTATTAGATACGGATTTTTTGAGGCCATGTTGTTTTCAGAATGTTGTAGCGATTTCTGAAACCTTCGCGTTACTTGACGACGATGGGAACAGAAAGGCGAATTAATTAACCTATCAATAAATTGAACACTGTTTACGTATAAATGTCGTAGATTAAATACTGCAAGTAAATTTAGTAATTAAATTACATTTATGTGTTGTAGTCTGAATGTGGCTTTAAATGTCACTCGTAGATTTGTGGACAACAAACCATATAAAACTACCGGTGTCAGATACATGGTGATTTAATTTAACGAGTCTGATGTTCTGATAAGTTCAGACGTACTATATTTGTGACTAGAATTAATTGTCTATAAAGTTTATCACTCCAGATCGCCTCGTGTCTTGTATATTTGACAAACAATAAAGTGTTTCGAAACTAAGAAATCAGATAGTTGTGAAGTTAGCGAGACGACCCAGTTCGTGGGAAGTTTAAGAACATTCTTTAATATCGAGTTACATCCCAACTTTAGATCATTAAAGAGTACTCGAGAAGTTCGCGGAGGTCGCATGTTCCAGGGAAATTACCGCAAAATCGATATAACATTGTATATAATCTGGCTACATCCGAGCCAGACGCTTCCGTGCGCCGACCTTGGGCCCCCGCAACCCCCTTAAATTATTCACAGACCCACCTGTTGTCTCGTTCTACCCCCGAGCGAGCACTGCGCATGTTTGACGCATAGAGCGGGATGGCCACATGCTTTCCCTTTCGTTTTTCAGGTCGAAGTGTCTAGACGGAATTTGAACTCTTTACAGCCCGGGCACATGTGAGGCGGAGTGTGATAGCGGCTATCAGGGACCGAATGCAAATGGTTCCAGCTGGGTGGTCACGCGACGTGCCGCATCGCATGCAACCATGGTTTATGGACACTTATGGGGAAAATACAGCGATCCTTGTTTGTGGTCATTAACGTAACAGACAGTACTTTCGGGGTTTTACAGTTTAGCGTTTTAAGAATTCAGGGACTTAGTATGACTGCGTAAATGTTTACGAATGATATAACGTTAATTTTATTAAGGAAAGAGTGATGTAATTTGTATGGCAGTTTTACTTATATCAATTATATGTAAGTCTGCTTGGTAATGCCAAAGTTTTTGTACATGACAACTTTGCTTTTTACTTACCTACCCCTACGTAGGTGAACACAGCTATAGTATAGGTAACGTCTTACACTGAATATATTCGCATATTTGTCACGCGATCCAGTCTGTTTTTCTCATAAAACGGATTTGTCAAATTGCTAGTGAAATTCAAAACAGATGCATTGGAAATAGTTTCAAATGACTTGGACTGTTACGGAATGGGGACAAAGCTCTGAGTGGATTAGACGCCCGCGCCGGCACGCCTTTGTGTGGGGTTACCGTCTGCCGGTGTGAGCTCCAAGATACTCGTACATAATGAGATAAACGATATATACTGGATTTACACGTTCTGAATACAAAACTGAACGTGGAAAGTTCCTGTTATATTGTCATATATTGGAATATAATAACAATATACATATACATATATATATGAGTTTTATCAAAGGAGATAACAATAAAAATAGTATAGAAACACAGGGCCACATCGATAGCCAGAAACTAAACAAAGTGTTCACATTTTGAGTGAAAATTCAATTAGTGTTGAAGTGTTGCAAGCTGGACTTTGATAGGGACGGAGTCTATCTATATGAGATTGTGAAGCGAGCGAGGCGACGCGAGACGACGCGAGGCGACGCTGGCGGACGTGCCGACGCCAGTCTGCATTATTCAGCACCTAGGAAGGCGATGCATACTCTAGCCATTCAATCTACAGGTTCGATGAACTCACAACGTGTTTTTAGGAAGTAAGAAAACAAAAACACCCTTAATTTAATCAGACAATTGCAGTGAAAATAGGACAAACTGAAGCTGTATTAGTGTGGAGTTCCTTAACCTCTATTGATGGATTCAGATGAAAATGTAGAACGTTCAGAATTCCTTATTTTTATACTACGAGTACGTACAACTTCTCGTTTGCCGGAGCTCTTTTGTTTCTGCTCGCTCCTTTTCAACTTAGGACCGGATTTCTAAGATCCGTGTTTTAAAACTTGAAGCGAGTTTCCTTTGAATGTGTATAACCGTTTTATTTGTATTTAGAGAACCCGTTTAACCTTAACATGTGAAGGTTTTGCGACGGAATATTTACTGGAAGATTTAGAAAGAATGACATCATTCGTCGTACGTCATACGGTTACAAAGGCTCCACTTCCTACAATTTCCCACGCCAATTTCGGAAATTGTAATGGCACAATATGTTTGCTCAGCCAATATTGAATACATACATAATTAATATTTAATGAACAGCAGATGTTATTAAGTTAACAGCCAGTAAAGCAATCAATAAGTGTATGAGTATAATCCGCCCAGTTCAGACTTCCTTTAGCGCAGACAAAGAGCGTTTTGTCAATAAATAACAATTTGGGTTACACCCCGCGTGGCTGTGATCTAGGCCGACCTCGCACTTGCCTGGAATAGGAAACAGGCTACAATAAAACCTAGGTTTTGCTACGTGATATATTCTGGAAGGCTACCATGAATATGTTGAGCGTGTGCTTAGTTTTCTATTTGTAGTTGTTACCCAAACTTTAATGTTAAATTGTCGGACGTTTCTGAGGAATATTTGGTACGGTTTCGTGCCTATATAATAGCTTTAAGTCGTATAGGAATAATGTAGCAGACGTAACGTCACAGACCTACAACAAGTTGGCAGAACTTTGAGTTATTAGTGCATACGTGTCCTCGTTACGTTTGGTACACAGGTTTCTACCTCGTTAATCTAAGATCTAACAATTTGCTCTAATACTAACCCTGTCTGCTTCATACCGAAAGTTCCATTGTACTTTTAATCATAAAATGTTAATACAAAATATTATACATGTAACTCCTGAGGTCAAAACACGGGCTTCCTACAAAAAGACGGAGCTAAAGGGAACGTTGCACCGGAGCAAAACATACCGAGCATATTTCGCGTGTAGCTCCAGCTCGAAATAATAGAGTTGCAGGGGGAGGATCCGCCCCGTGCATTCACCTGGCAGGGAGGCAGGGTGGCAGCGAGGCAGCAGCCGGGGAGGACTAGCATAACTTATGCAAGTTTGTTAATATTTCAGCGCAGCGGAAAGTAAAAGTTGTTTTCAGTTGGATTAAACTGAACTTGTGTGTTGTCTCTTTATGAATAGAGGAACGTCCGCTGTGGTTCCACTAATTAGACGGGCTAATTTGATGGAATTGGTTCGTTTTATAGTTGGAAAGGTGATAGTGTTAGGTAACGATGAGGTGACGTCTTTTTAAGTATATTTTCAACATGGAATATTTCCTGATTGTTTCTCGCCAAAATAACGCGCAAAGATTGTCGGTAGATACAACAAGATTTACTTTTATTTTTACAAAATTAAATTCCCCTGGCCGTGCGAGGCGAATATACTCGGGTATAATTAAGCAATCCAAAATGTTAAACCTGTTTTAAGTGTTCTTTAATCATTTTAATATTAGACAGACGTATAAAATAATTTGCGCCTCTCGTAAAATGTCCCGCGCGCAAGTTCAAAGCGCATATTTCTTAAACGAACGTAAGTCAGTTTTAATTATTTCCTGTCGCTTTTATAAAAATGTATGAAATCTTCACCGGGTGTTTGTGCAAGTGGCATTTCTTTGTGTTTCGATGTAAAAATAAATTTGCTAAAATTATAATTGTTGTATGCAGATGTTGGGAGCCAAATGACGCCGTGGTGCAAGCCAATTTGGTGGAGGAATGGGTTTCACGCGAGTTTGTCGTGTGCGGGACAAATCACAGAAGTGCACGAAAATAATTGACACGGACGTGCCTCGTTAGGTGACACTGCCACTTGCCAGTAGCAGTCACACAAACACCGGTGCACATGAAACACGTAAACAAAATTCTCGTATGAAGTAATCTCCATTTATTTGGAACAATGCTATGTTTTGAAAGAATAAAATGTACGGTCATTGTATCTCCCAAACGCTGCGCACACGCTAGGTAAACTTGCATTCTAACATGTCTTACGTTTATAGGTGTTCATAAGTCAATCCGGATTTCCCCTGGCCTTTTCCTTCCACGGTATTGCCGTAACGAGCGGCGTAATGGCGGGTTGCCAGTGCTGGCAAGCTCAGGCTTTAGCGCTACATTGAAACAAACCATCTACGACTCGTAATCCTGTATAGCAAGCGTTTTTATTGAGCGTTATAACCACAACATACAGTTAATTCTCATAGGAACTGTTCCAGTTCGCTAAAATGGCTGAAGTTCTATTTGACATTCGTTTGGATTTGTTGAACTATAAAGCAATGGTGGTAAAGTTTTGTCATTATATAGTTCAGTACCAATAATGGTCATCGGCACGGAAGTGGTCAACAGCACAATAAAATTAAATACACGTGCTATCGATGACGTCACACCGAATAAATTCAGTGCACATGTGTAATACACGAGTGATTCGCGGGATAATGAATTAATTATGAATTAGATGCATAATGGTCTGTACCTCGATCACGAGTTTTCTAACTATTTACTATCATAGTAAAGTAAATTTTCATGATAGCGATTTTAGTTCTTAACTTGGTTACATTAGGGATTAGAGTCGCTTATGTGACATATGTGTCATAGTTAAGTTTTGATTTACTATTTACGATATTATAGAGATGTCATGTTAGTGACTCTAATCCCTAATGTAACCAAGTTGAGAACTAAAATCGCTTGCATAAAAATTTACATTTACTATGAAAGTAAATAGTGAAAAACTCATAATAGAGGTACTGATTAAAAACACAAATGATAGGATTATTGGAGTTATTCAATGATGTAAGTTGTTACGTGAATGGTGAAGCAATGTTTAGTCACAGTTTCCAAATATTTGAAGGACTATAAAAGAATCCTTTAAATGTTTGTTTGTTAAACAGTTACGTTAGTTAGGATTACACACTTGGAGCTTACAATAAAAAGTTTTTTTATAGTATTGTTCTAATATCTTTAGAGCTATTATGAGGTGAGTGTAGTGGCAGTATTCCTAGTTTTATTAAATTATAAGGAGTTCTGAATGTTATGACCTACGCGTATGACTTGCGCCCGATCTAATAATAAAATGCGTATTGAGGAAAACTGATTCAAATATTACAAATGCATCGACAAGAGCCTTTGATTTGATAAAGCCATTTTGGAGATCGACTTTTAAAGTATTATTATGCGCTTAGCGAACTCTTTATGGAAATAACGTCATTATGAAATGGTCATCGGAACTATATTTTTATTGATAGATTTTTGCACAACATACAAGTTTTATTACATTATAATCTTCTTAATTCAATCATCCTCATACATTTTATTAACGTTATTTGGTAATAAACTGTGTATTAGCTAGATTTACATTTCAAAGCAAATGGAACTCTGTGGTAAAGAATATAAGGGTAATTCCAGATTGACAATTGGTTTCGGCAAATCTCTAGCGAGATGTCTGACGTCAGTAACATCCGGGAAGCCATGCTATTTCCAACGCGACGTGCACCCAGTATTATGACCCCTGTGTGCTTTGAAAGGTTATAGTGTTGAGAGATCATGTTATACTGAATAACTTTTGCGAATGTAATTAATGTTACTCAATTTATCTATGTGAGGTCGTTTGCGTGTGTGTGAGTGAATAAAGAGATTTTTTTAATGACTCACTGAACTCTTATGTGGTCGATATTGGTCAATCTGATATAGATAGCATAGTTTATCGTGTGTTCTCTATCTGGTTTACTTATAACCCCATTTTCATCAATTATATTCTATTTACGCATATGTATCTACATATGTAAGATGTGTCCTTCACACACGCAAAGTAAAACTGTTCTAGTTTAAAAATATAGAACTACAAATGAACTATTTTCCGGTATTTAGTTTTCTTTCATTAGTACTTGTCAAGAGCCGCCAGATGTCTCAGTAGTGCGAAGTTTCCGCATCACAAGCTAAATTATTAACGCGCCTATTATAATTTGTACGCTATTTTGTAAGCTGATAGTCAAGACTTCTTTGAAATGTCCATCATTGTAAAATGCAACATATTTAGAGGAATCACGGGCACAACATATATTTGTTTATGTTTTATAGGTTATAGATACTTACTAAAGGTTTTAATTTAATAAGAGAGACATGCTTGTAAAACTACACAAGCCCGAGTCGTAAACCATTAAATATAAGTTGGGTAAGATAAAAACCTGATTTAGTATTCTACATTAACTAATGAAAAAAATCACTCACCATAACAATTTCGACCATATCATGACAAAACTCGATTAAGCTTTTGTATGGCAAATCCAAATCGATTGATTTACCATAAAATCAATTTTTGTATCGTCATCTGTACAATAGATCCTTGATCGTTGAGTTAAATTTCTGATCACGGCTGCGCTTGCGCACGTACGCGATACAACTCGTAATTGATCTTTTGATAGTAGGTACATATGTGTGTATGAATTTGTTTTGCCTAATAAACTTGTATATTGAATTTTGAACTTGAGTTTATATTTTAATTGTTTGTGATAAATTATTTTCCTGTAATGATGTAATGTACGCGGTACATAACAGAGATTCGTCAATCTTATAAGGTAGTTGATACTTAAATCAGATGAATGCTAATACTTAAAATCATTTCACCATTAAGCTCAATACTAACAGATAATTGCAGTGTCGGCTTGCGTGGAAGGGAGCGCAGATTCAAGATGGCGTCGGAAAAGCGCGGGCACTTTCCCCGCGCGCGGGAAACGTAAGAAAGTGGCGGTCGCGCGCCGCGAAATGGAAACTGTCGCGATTAATGCTGATAACATGTTTATCTGCCTGCTTTAATAACCGACTGCCGTCGTGTTGGAAACACATATATCGATATAATGTGCGCAATACCGGAGTTACAAGACAGAAAAAAGAAGCCATTTTTGTCTAGACTAGCGTAAACAAGATGTTAGTAAACGATCTCTTGTTCTTTTTATGAGTGTTCCGAGGAAATTTAGACGAATAAGAGCGCTTCAAACGAGTTTCATTTCGTTTATTAAATTGGTTCTATAAATAGATGAATGATGAATGTTTTGTGGCATTTCATCTAGATTATTATTATCAAGAATTCCTTAAAGTACAGTATGTTCGGCCAGTAATATAATCTTTGCTTTTACTTTTTTAAACCACTCAACGACGATTGGAATCATTCAAGCAGCAAAATCTTAACATCTCATTTTTGAGTCGAGAATAGTATCTAAACAATAGATATTGTCCTGTGATTTGAAACATTATGTTAAAGCGAACGCGTTATGTTTGGTTACGCAATGAATTCGTGACTCACTGAGGAAAGAAGTGACCGCGGGACGAGACTGCGCCGACGACTGTCCAAATATGTAACGCGTTGATTGGAATCGGTAATTTCCGATTGACAAATATGGAATCAAAATGGCTTGGGAATAAAAGAATATATTTCTATGTTTTGTAACTTTTAGGAACACGCTTGTGTGCATTTTGGGTGAGACTTGACGAGTAGGAGCAGAGGTCACGCTCAATCAATACACAACTTCAATAAAGTAGAGTTGTAAGAAAGTTCATCTAAATAACAACAAAGTCTTATTTTATCAGTGAAAACACGTAAGCGTACGCACGTAGGAGATACTATCACAACAGTTTATATTTGTGTAGCGGTTCCTAAGTGGGTCAGGCAGGCGCGAAGGGCGAGATGCGCCCGCGCTTCCTACGCGCCGCTCACCGCTCTAGCAACTAGTGCTGGGACATTACTGGTTCATGATTCTGTGTCATAAATACTTTCGGTACATATTTCTATTGATAAATTATGTAAATAGGTTTTTACGACTTCCGTTATTAGGTAACCGGTTTTGGTTAGGATTTTACACGCGAGCAGAAAACATTATATATAGAGTAGGTACCTACCCGATGTGAACATCCTAATGTGAACATCCTAACATCCTAATAAATGTATAGGAAAGTTTTATTAATGTTAAATCGGTGTAGTTATGGTGTTCAGGTCAATACTCAAAGAATAATTTTAGGAACTTCAGCCGATTTTTTAAAATAATTAAAGACTATTCATACTATAACGGTTCATGATAATTTTAGTCGACTTCTGTAGACCCATTTACATCGATCGACATCTGATACAATACAGATAACACGGGCGATTCCGTTTCGCAAGCCATTGTCTATTAGTCATGTCCCAAAAGTTTGTACGTTGCGATAGATTTTTTTTTGGGCCAACCTTGTCCGAGGAAACAACAGGTTGGTGTACGTGCAGCCTCGGACTGACGTTAATTCGAATCACGGCCGCGGTTAGATGTAAACACGCCTTTATAATTTGTTTATTTTTTGTCTACGATCACACGAATATTGGCTGAATGCGTCGCTACTGTTCCATAATTGAAAATTTCACGCGTTGTTACGAGTTACGGTTCAGAATAGTTCTCTTCATGCAAATCAGCAATCACGAAAGCGGTAAAGGAAATGCGTAGAAATTGTAGCACTTAACGCTTGATCTTGATTGCCTACTTTGTAAAGGATCTAGTATGAGATTTGCATGCATTCTCCACAAGTAAGTTTCTTTATTTACCATATCCATCGGTAATGTTCCAACATTCCAGGTTGAGGAACATGTATTCTCAATATTAAGTTACCCTTTATCAAAATTATGTCAAATTAAAAACAAATAATGAAATCTGTTGTTTATCGTATCCGACGGTGTATTGCATTATAGTAGTGCGCTGATAAGATGCCACTACGGACAGATAAGCTTACTATCTCGATTACGTACGATACTCGACGTAGGAAATAAGAAATAGGGACAAGGATATTGGGTCGCTATAGATATAAGTTTGTTTGTTTCGTCAATTACATTCCACGTGTAAAACGTTACAACACATCGCGGTGGCCTGATTAAGTAGCCGGAACGGGTGGAAAACAAAACGGAAAACCGTAAAATGTGTCATCGAGAACGAAACCGCACGTCACTACGTCCGCCATGTTTAGTGGTGCAGCGCGCGAAAGTGAGATTTAACGCGAACGGTGCATCGGAGCTCCCTTGACCCGGTTGCGTCGCCCGCGCCCGCGCCCGCGCCCCGCACTACGATAGTAAACCGAACACATAGATACCTCGTCTAGGCGAGAACTGCATCATAACTATGTGCGACTGATGTGTGCGCCACCGCGCCACGCTTGTGTGCGTATTAATAGAACGCAAACGGTGTGTTGCCAATGGAAATGTTTTTCAGGGATGCGATTAGCTTCATTATCGACATTTTAAGATTACCACACTTGTGTTGTGGTGAAAATATTGGGCCATGATGATATGTGATTCAACTTTGAGGTTAGGAAATCTGGTAGTGAAGTAATCGCCGGTTCGTGATAATCTACAGGAAATGATTTCGAACCGGATCTATTAGTGGGGTACTGAGCGGCGTGGGAGTGCTGTAGTTAGCAGTATCGCTTCCAATCTATGAACTTTACATTGAAATATTGCCAGCTAAGTTGTTGTTCTAATGACATAATACTTAAGTTTATAGTTATCCATATTTTGTTGTTATTGTAAATCGGTATTGTAAACTGACTTTCTGACCTACGCCAATAAAACATAGATACATATTAGGTAATCAATTGAAAAAGTCAAAACACATTTTTTCCTGTAAACCGTCACTATTACCTGTTTTTCTAGTGAAACGGAAAACCGCAATTACATGAAAGTCCAACTTTATTTGTATATAAAGTTATGACGCCCATGCAATATTAAACAAAAGCAAAAAATATTCACGTAGCACTGTGCTACTTAAAAAACTGTGTTAAACAATTTAAACACTAAGTACACACAAAAACTACCGCGACTTAGCCACATCTTGTAGAGGCCCGGTGACATAATTAGCCGCACAAAAACCGTCGCAAGAAAACCGGTAAAGAGTTGTATACCGGAAGTGTTTGCCAATCACTACAGGTGGGCGGTCGGATACTGCTCGCAGATATGAAATAGTTGCACACTAATGCGTCACAACGCCCAATTTCTCACCTCAGTTGCAACACAAGAAGATTAAATTAATTAAAAATAGAATACAACTTCTATCCCTGAAGGGGCATTTTCTGAGATAGGGGGTTATTTTATGCTAAACTGACCTTTGTGGAGGAAAGTAAGTTCTATTTCCAATTATTCTGTTGCCGACCATACACTGTGGGTGGCAGACTTTATCCGCTGTATAAGTTAGTGTTTTAATTTTAGCTCAAACGCTCTGCGAATGTTTCATGTTATTGTAAGTGACGAGATAATTTTAACTTCTCCTAAATATGAGCTTCTCGGAGCTCGTAAGCTATGCAATGAATAGCTCCCTGTGTGAAGGGATTTTCTTGTTTGTCGAATCTTAAAATAAAGTTTATATTTTCCGGCTTCACATTGAATGTTAGTACTCTTCAGGAAGTGAAGACTAAAGATTTAAATATATGTCATTTTTGGTTTAATGTGGCGATGCAAATAGTAAAATAAGAATTAAATAAAAAGTATAAGCGTCGGCCTCAGCTTTTGGCAACCGTTTTCCTGTTTACTTGCGCCCGCGCAACCGAGTTGTAGGTCGCGCGCGCACAACGGGTTGCGCAATCGCAACCAAAGTTTCGGTGTTACGATACCGTGCAACAGGTTTTGGCCATAATAGTAGTCAACTATCGAAGGAACTGTCCCTTTGAAGTTAAATATTGGCATACAGTGTGCGGTTCTCCGGAAACCGTAAAATACCGGCATTGCGCACGCGCCGGCGGACAAACAAACAAACAGAAGATACTGCAAACATCCACGCGCGCACATTGTTGTAGCTAGCCCGCACGGATGCTTCCTTTGCCTGTTTTGATATCATAAACTCACTACACCGTAGTATTTGATGTTGTGATGTGTGCGAGATGTTACCTTGAAATGCCGTTTTTGAACTCACTAGATGGCTTTTCTAGAACTTCCTACGGTTAAGGACAGCGACCTATTAACACTTTATAATAGCTCTATTATGTTGAACAGACTATGCAACACTCTGCATATATATGGACATTTTGGATATACATATTAGAAACATTGTAAGTATTATAAATATGTATTTGTGCTTCCTTAGTTTAAATGTATTTAAAGAACAAGAAAAGAACATTTTACTATATTTACGTATCTATGATGATCGTGACTTAAGATTTTTTCCAAATTTTCTTATCGCCAACTTGCCAGCTAGGAAGCGGCGCGGTTCGTTGGTACCGCCGCTGCGCGCGCGCCGGTCGCGGGAACTCGCGCGACATTGACACACTTGTCGGTGTCGTAACCGCGATGTTTGTGGTGATTGTCTACTGGCTTTTTTATTTCGTGGAAATATACGGTTTTCGGCCCGCCACTGATTTAATTCAAATGTGGAATGTTTGAGATGTCGAATTGTTTTTTTTTTGTTATTTTTTTTTTGACCTTTCTTTTAGACATAGGAAACGTAGAGATAAGCTTATCCATTTGAACTGTTTCTGAGGTATGTAATGCCAATGAATCAGTTTCTACTTATCAATTCAAGAAATAAAATGATTAAATAAGCCGTTAATTAATTGTGACCACAAAGTAATACACATTACGAAAACAGTTCCGGAGGACTCCTAAAATATGTAAATTTTTGGTATAATGATGAGTAAGCGAACTACAATGACTTATGTAAACAAACAGTGTATCTATGTACGTACATTGAGTCTAGAGTCTACAAAGAAAAGTACTATTTTCTAAATGCAATATCTTTTATTTAATAGTGGACATTGCAGTTAAAACATTTAGTTTTCCAGTAACATTATGTTTATTATTCTGTGGGTAATCGCCTTTCATGGTAGCTTAGTAAGATCACTGTAAGGAGTCGGAAAAGTCCTTGAGATCGTGAAGAACATCCCGGTCATGTCTGGCGGTCGCGTGAATCACACATCATACATAACTCGTATGTATATGGTTTGAATGAGGATATTAGAATATATATACGTATATATTATTATTACGAAGCTAACGAGCTTCCTTCATAGTTTTCTTTGTACCAGTATTAGGTATGTATAGATGGCTTCTAATTGAGTTAGAGAGTCTAATTTCCTCTCATTCTCTCCTCTCAATATTCGGCACATTGAACTTAATTTTTTGGCCTACAGTGTACCCATTGGTATTCAGTTCAATTTCTAACCTAGTTTCAGGAGTTCTAGCGAGGCTGCGCAAGAGTTGCGTCGGATCATCTTGAGTAACAAACATAGGATTTTATGATCAGTAGCTCACAGTTCGTGACTGTTGTTGTAATCGCAAAGTTAAATCGAGTGCGGAACAACAATCGAGAGGTTCATATAAAAATATTTTGAAATTTTGGCGTGGGCGTTCAAGGTGTACAGTTAGCATCGCAGCGGCGTGCGTTCGGCGTATTGCGTCACTCACAACCGCGTTGTGCAATGTGTGGTGTGTTGTAAAAATGCCGGCGGCCGGCCGCGCGAATATGCCCTGCGGTATACCGTAGTATACACACCCCTATTACAACTAGATAAGGGCCACTTTTGCGTATTAAGCTGTGCAGCAAAATAGTTTCGAGATTTTTTTTTATGGTGACAGTGTTCATGCTACATTTGGCGAATTGGAATTAATTTCGTATGAACTTTAAGTAGGCACATGGATTGCAATAATGCGTTCTTAATTTTGATGCTGACCTAAAATTTGTTAATCTTAAAGTTACAATTAAATTGAGAAACGTACATACACGTATCATGTACACACGCGAAGGATTTTAATAATTCAAGAAGGTTTACTTCTAATGAGTGTTGCCAGTTTAAAAATATAAATATAATTAACAAGCCAAAATACTCGATTTCCTGCACAATAAAATGTCAGTAGCATGTCGTAATATCCGGCGAGCCAATAAAATTGGACAGGACTTTGGTAACTACAGATATTTATCGTGTACCGCCAAATTAAGTTTAAAACTATATTACACTCTGTTGTAACGTTCTAGGTATAAAACCAAAATTTGAAGTAGGTTAATAACCTTTTATTTCCTGACCTGAACAAGAATAAATATATATTGCTTACAACACGAGAAATAAGGGAAATTGCAAAACTGTGGTATTTTATATAAACGCATGAGTTGACATTCAACAATAAACATGAAAATATAATCAATGTAGCTTTTCTAATCATGTCAGCATTTATTTTGGAGTAAAATCTCCTATGAATGAGACTTCTATTTTATCTAATCTTCCTTGTTTATACGTTTATGTGTGTACAGTACAATGTTGTTTGTTTGAAAATATTAGTCATAACAATTTTTTTTCCTTCAAATCGCAGAAAAGGAAAATTACCGCGTTCAATTGCAATTTCACGCGCAAATCGTACGTGTTGTTACTGAACTGAAATAAATCGAAGCGATACTTCTTTTTTTGTGCAATTATTTATCGTCGGTTGATAGGTAAACAACGGTTGCTTCCACTTAGAGTAAGGTCACTTAACGGGTTTTTAAAAATTATAAGTTAGTCTAACTATTAAGTTGAGGAATGCAATGATAGAAATACCTTGTAATATTTTCTGAATTGATATGTAAAATGTAACTCAGTCATCTGTATAAAGAGGTCACATGTGGCTTAAACAATTAAAAACCGAGCTTCTAGCTTCAAATCGGTCTAGCCCCAAAACCCTAATGACGTCAAACTATACCCACTAACCAATTGTCTTTCTAGAACACCCATTATAGTGTCAGGTGATATTGGAGACTACCTCTATCCCACCCTGTATACTACCCACCATTTTCAGCAAATAGAAATATATCACATCGATTAATACGAAGAGTTTTGTTAGTTTTAGCAAAGGTCTATTTAAAGTTGTTAACACATCAGTCTAGACGTTTAATAAACAATGTAAATTAATATGCTGTTCCGCAGCCTCCTGGCTTGTTCAGACTGTTTTCTCTACAAACTTATCATTACTCGCTCTACCATGAAGGTGGCGCTCCAACTCGAGCGGCGCGATAGACGAACTATATAGAACTTTACAGAATCCACTAGAAAATTCAAATAAATATTAGACACGTTGGATGCAATGTGTTGAAATTGAAGCGAAAAATGTGTATTGGACAGCTGCCAAGTTCACAGGAGTTACCGTAGTCCGGTTATACCCACCGTGTTATGTGAATTGAGATTATCAAAGGAAGTTTTATTTTAAAATTGTTATAAATAAAAAGAAAACACTGTGTACATTCATGCTGTTTCACTGTTAACGTCAAGAAGTAAATAAATAATGTCTTGTAGTTTTGCACTTTTATTTACGTCTATGGGAAGCGCCACATGAGGCTTAAATTATAGACGCGTTGTGTACAGCAGGTGCCAATCACTATAACGATCAATTTGAATATTTGCAATTTATTTGTCAAAATATAGTTTGATAATTCGCAATCGCGTCGCGTTCGTTAGAGGACGGGCCCAAAGTTGGAGCCTTTAGGTATACCCTAAAAACATTACTCTATAGTCTAAATTCTAGTGAAAGAACTTATTACATTAGTCTGTCTGTCCCGAGTTCACCCGCCCCCACCCCCGGGGGTCGAGAAAAAACGAGACTGTCTAAAAACAAGGTCCCTTAAGGTTACATGTTTTCCCGACAATATCTAGGCTAGACGAGTACCTAATTTGTATTTATATTCACTAACTTACATATTTGGGTACAGAAACACTGCGTAAATAAAACTAGTAATATTATTTTAAAACTGTTTCTTGTATCGGACTCGGTACGTTTTGTTCCCGGTGTTTGCACCTGTAAGGCTATAGGTACTTAAAGTAGCTTCCAACTAAAAGGTTCTATTTTTGCAATATTTCGCGGAATCGTAACATTGTCGGCGTCGGGGTCGATGGAAAATGTACTTAAGTGATATAACATCGATGTCTGTAACAAAATTTCTTGCATCGAGCTTTTACTGATATTTAAGTACTTGTTTCAAAATTAAACTAAGTTTTTTCAACTGTAAACATTTCGTTCAGTAATATTATTGTGACATCTCAAAGTCATTTTTCTGATAAATATTCCAAACTTGTTTCTTGTATTCTAAAATTCAAATGATTATATGTTCAGTACGTAGCGTTTACATGTGATACTGATAATAATTTTGGCATACACCAACGACTTCCTTGTAGTGACGTCAGTATAGTTTGAACACACATGGTTACCGCATATTACAGCTGAACTATTAGCAATAAGCACCGCCGACTTTTAGTCTAACAGGTTAATTTATAAATTAATATTTGCTTTAATAAAAAGCGTTAGAATGTCCAGACTGGGTGTCGATGGCTAATTGTCGGCACGTGCGCGGTTACATGTGAGTGTGTGTCTGGCTGCGTGGGCGCAGGCCGGAAGCGCGCCGCGGTGACATCACAGATACTGCTCCCGATGTCTGAGTTGACGCTACACAGTGTACTGTTTTGATGACCTGAATGGCAGGGAGTGAAGCCACCTTCTGTGCTGAGGCTCCGGGTCCGATTCATCGCGAGAAATATTTGTGTATCGTTTATAAATAGGTGCGAGTGTGTAAGTGTTACGCCCACGTAGGCCTATATGACAACGAATCGTAGTAAGGCTATGTAAAGATGTGGTAACATTGGCCGTATTACAATACTGAATAAAAAACGGCGTCGGATTTCCCGCAATGTTATTGCACTCACCTTCATTATGTATTGTATATGTACAGGTCACGTTATACTCTCGAGCGTTGTAAACTATCATCATCCAAATACACTCTGAATTTATCTAAAAATTTTGTTGCATTTTTGCACGAGATAAGTATCCACGCATGTTTCGGCACGTGTCGCAGCACTTGTGTCAAAACGTGTTGGTTTTTAATACTAGAACATGTTTCACAGATGATCCTTCAACTTGCACGATAGATAAGGGTCTGATAATATTTATTGTAATACCTATGATTGTTAAAAGAACGCACATTGTTTTAACGCGGAAATAAGATTCAACAGACGTGACCCGTGTTATCTTCGTTTCGCAAATTAATGATGAAATTTCTTAAAATATAGTGCCTCGTGCTTTTAGCTAGATTACCCACTGGGCATATAAACTGCTGCGGACGTAGGCGATGGAGGAAATCACGAGGCAATAGACAAGATAATAATTTATAGACGGCTAATGTTGCCAGATCGCGGTTGTCATTTTTCGCAGCTATTTAATTACCTAGGGCGTTGAATAGAACTATAATAATAATTAATAATATTGGTATTGCATGTTGAGAAAGCTAAAATAAGCCGATTTGTATATATTTGTTAGTGAGAATAACATTGAATAGTAATAACATACGTTTAAATTAATTAATTTATGTTAATGAGTGTAAAAATAGGGTTTCTTTAATAATTATTGTGGCTTTTATTTCTTTGATGATTTTATTCCTAATGATGGTAGATATTTTTAGATCGATAAGTATCTCTAGATAATGTCGCAGAAAATGATTTAAATGGTGACAGGAAGTAATTATGATAACACTATGATATAAAAACATGTGTTTACCTAACAAATCCCGAGTCTCGTTGAACATAATAAACAATAAGTTGTTTTTTCTTCAGAGACATTACCGCCGACATTTGGCAATGCTTGCGAAATTGTGAACAATTTGTTTGTTTAAAAATACAGGGTTAAGATGTTTTTAAACACAGGAGAAAGACGAACAAAGGTTACTAAAACGTTTTTAAGGAAGTAGAAACTCCGGAGCTATTATTTGCAATAAAAAAACATCTGCAACGCAATAATAGACAAAAGAGCGTAGAGGTACCGTTGCAAAAACCGAACGCAGCCGTAAATTTGCTAATAAAAAACATTTTTAACTGTGGAACGCAAAAAACCGCGAAAACATACCACTTCATTATTCGAATGCGCGCCTTTAAAAGGTTTACAGTTAAGTTTTTTTTTATTGCCGGGGGTGTACACCCGCTACCGGCAGGTACGGGTTTTTTGATGCACTTTTAAAAATTGGGTTAACTTTTTTCATGTGACAGATGAGGCGAACAAGGTAAGCGGTGTACTGTTACGGAAACCACAGATTTTTTACAATACTACCCTATTAACTTAGTTTTGAGTTTTTACCTCCGCCCGTATTATCGGTTCATATGTTTTAGCGCACATGTAAATTTCTAAAAATATATTTATGCGCATTGGGGTCATAATCTCATAATGATTGGTTATAAAATTGGCGTGCGGGGATAGTGAGGGGCCACGAAGTAACAGTGGTCGTGCAGGTCGCCTGTCTGTTTGTCCGTATGTGTTGTGAAACCTAATAGCCTTGCGCCACGGTTGAAGGCCGGCCAAAAACTGCGCGCGGCTCCACGCCCAGATGTGGCCGATTTAAAGAGCGTTGCACGCATAAATACATAACAGATAAGATTAAATGTTTGATAAAAAATATCGATATCCAGACGGTAGGACGCGCCCGTTAATTTATTGCACTAATTTGCCGACGACACGCACCCATTCAGCCTGTAAAGGGCCGGCCGTTGATAGAAGTGCTAATACGTTAGAGTAAAAAAATAAAACATCTTTGTTCAGTTAGGAAGTTATAAAACAGTTTACTTTATTAATAGCCGCTGTGGATTTGGTTCGTTTATTTATTTTTGAAATTCTAAAAACGGATGCGTTCACGTCATTTGAATACTAAAAGTGCATTTGAAAAAACCCAGTCGCGAGCCGATATCAGTTTTGGTGTCGCTGTCTCATCCAAACCTCATTATAAGCTATAGCGTGAATGAGACGGATAGTTTGCAGGAAGCTATTCAAAAAAAGAACAACCCTTCCTCACCCTTTCGGGACATTCTATTGTTTACATTAAAACGAAACGACATACGTTATTATGCCAGCCATTAATATTGAACTCAAGCTTTATGATTTTAAAGTTTATTTTATTTTATCAGCGATAGTTGTTTAGCGTAAGTTGAATTGGTAAAGGAATTAATATAATTCAAAATTGTTTTTTTTTCTTTGTTCAAATTTCTCGGAACAGGTAGCTGGCCAGTGTTTTGATTGGACGTAATAATAATGTTTAGGTATTTCAAGAGGTCGTAGTTGTTATGTCTATACCTACCAATAATAATTAAGTTTCTTTTAGACGTAATTTATGCAAATATTTGTAAGAACAACGACCTTTGTGATCTCCGGGTGTCGCTACCAGTAACGCAAGTTCTAAAATGATGCTCGTTGAAAAATATTAATAACCAATAAATATGGTGACTATATTTTTTAGGAACTTATCTTAGAGATTGAGAATTATATTTATTTTCTTGTATTTTAGTCGCAAGCGAATATTTATTACATCGTAGTCATCTATAACCATTGCATGTGACATTAAAAATGCTGAATATTTATAAAAACGCCACTAGCTTCCAACCCGATCACGTTTGCGTATTGTTTACTGGTGGATGCGCGGGCGCATCCGGCGTCGCCGATCGCGTATAAATAAGATTTTTTACGCACCTTTCACTTCCGACCTGCGCCTGGGCAGGTATCATACATTTCACCGGGAAGGGCCTGATAACCAATATTATTTGACAGCTGTTTAATAAGAACGTACACAGATTACGTTTCCTGGTGCATCCTTTCTTCTTGAATATTCATGGGAAAGTTGGTACAAGACGGGGTCATTACTTTTTTTTGAGAATCATAACTTCGGTACATTATTGCTCATGAGGAATATACATACAATGGAAGCTGTATATCTGAAGGAGCAATTGATCACCAAACGGGTGACTCATAGCCAAATCATTTGCCTTCACTGATTCACAAATAAGAATCCTCAAACTCAGATCTGTATCTGTTTCCAACAATGGCATTTGTAGGCTGCCATCAGCGATGACATTCAGCCTATTTCCTTACATTAATGTCTTCAAATTCTTTGATGAAAAAAATATAATTTTAATTATAAACGTCGAATTAGGTCGCGACCGTATTTTGTTATTAATCTTGGAGAATTCGGAATAGCGAATGTTTGAAATTCGATGTATGACTGCGAGGGAGTTGTTAATTGATTGTGTTGTGCGAACGATAAATTAACTACATGATACGATTATTTTTCTAATACACTCGACAGGCAAACTTTTTTTGTTAAAAGACTAATGAATTGTAGGTTATGTCAGCTACTTTCAAACTTTGACAGTTAACGGTTGTCTATGAACACCATAGAGTTGTTGCTATCGTTTAATTCTTCGCTATTGTTTGTACGCAAAGGTCATAAAACCATACAGCCTCTATAGAGTAATACAACTTTTTTTTCAAGCTTTCTGCTTGGATTAAGTCATATATTTTTTGCACCTACGATGACCATTTTAATGTGCATTGTTATAATTTAGCGCGTGTGTAATGAGAGCCAGGTAACGCGATGCACACCATAGTCGGAAGCTCGGGCATCGAACCCGCGCTACCGCGAACCGGAGTGATGAGCGAGCGATTCGTGTGTTTTGATGACAATAAGTGTAATGTAATGCTGTATTGCTTTCGTATTATGTTGTTGTAATATGGCGGTAGGTACGTCCCATACAGGGACACTTGATTGACTCAACTTTTATCTCTGATTTCTTTTTTTTATGGGTAGGGTTGTAACCTTTGCATTTTAGATGTTTTTTTTATGGCAATGTGTATCTATGGGATATTGAGAGGAAAGTTACTAAACATTGTAATATTTTGAATAGCGTTATCATGAATGTATTAAATGTGGGTTTAGAGTTGATTAATTTACGTTAATTAGGCGTAAAAACTTTACGTCATTCTAAATCACGTGCTGATGGCGAATTAATTACTCATTAAATAGGGAATCCCAACTTAGAACGTGCGCTCACCAAAGTCAGAACTATAGTTGGAAAAGAGTAAAACAAGTCTGTGTTATAGACGTCTTCTCTTAGTAGTCTCTCGGACGTCTTGCCCCAAGTGTGAGCGTCCCCATTACTTTCTAAGAGCGGTGGTCTGTCAACTACAGTTTTGGCCCGTGCATGCCCTTAGCCTCTTGCCATATCAGGCCAAAGGGGACAACTCTAATTTTAGCGCAGTGAATAATTTCTGTGCATCGATATAAAATACAGTAGGTACAAGCATGCACAATTATGCATATATGTGTTTTCCGTGATGTGTCAATGACCTTTATTCATGTTAGTGCAGTGCGCACGATTGTATGTTATTGTCAAGAGAATTTTAGCTGATGCATGCTAAAGGAAACCATACTTTGTTTATGATAAAACTAACTCGTGCCCGCGACGTAGCTCGTAGAATTATGTCATTTGGTAAACCTCTTTGCGTCTTATTTAATTGATTGTATGTGTATTTTCTAACAAATTTGAGGTGCATATCTAATAGAATTTGGTTGAAAACATGTCGTAGTAGGCAATAGTAAACAGAGGCGGTACAATAAGCCATTGTTTAGAAGAATGCTGCCGGATAAATGAGCGCGCGGATTCTATCTACCTTTGTATGTATTTTCACGACACTTGTTACAATAGGTTGAGAGTGTTAGCTCAATTTGGTATCTCTTGAATATGAACACAGCTATGACCAATATTTGAATTAAAAACAATTAATTATCAGTTGATGTTTCAAACTAGCGGAAAAGTGATACCAATAATTTGAGCCATATAGGTACTTATATAGACACATAGTTGTGGCGCAAAGTTTTTATCTTACGCGTGTCGGCGTAAATCTAGCTAAACCCGAAAGTTATCAAAGATTTATCCAAGTTTTAAGTATCAGAAGTATTTTAATGACGAAACTCAAACTCTATGGATCGTTTCCATCCTCCCCCGAGGCTGGATGGCCACACCAATGGATGAAAAGCAACAGAACTCCTTGTTGGTGAACTTGTGTCACGATGAAATAACTCCTAAATGCCTCGTAAACATCCTCTGACGATCCAACAACCTCTTAAAATACCGATAAAGTGGACAGTCGTGAGGAATTTGTGAATAAATATATGTAAATCAATTATAATTACTTATTCTTTGTGAAATACATGGAATTACAGAGGAAGGAACAGCTTGTGTGTTTGCTAATGAGCGGTCAGTTCCTTTCAACAAAGCGGATCCCGGCTAAAGGAAGGGAAATCGCTACCATGAGGTACATGATTCATACCATCACGCTCAGACTTGTATTTGCTGTTTTTAGCTTGTGCGTTACGCAACTTAAGTCGACCGTTAAACCTTAGATTATGTCTAAAATATAGACGTAAATTAAGCTAAACATTTTGAGAATCGACACTTAGTTGAGTGTGGTTTTTAAAATGGACTTCATTGACAAATTACACATTAGTATAGTAGGTACCATTAAACATATCACGACACCTAGTAATCCAAATGTAGAATAAAAAAATTGTGCCCAGTGTGCGAACACGGCGCTTCACATTTCGACTGGCAGACATCTTACATAATATCCAACAAAAACACGTCTGGCGAAATGGTGAGACATGAATAAAACGTGTTTGAAAAACGAGCCGTGGGTCCCGCAAGCCTGTAGGCAAGAAACATGCGAGCCTAGGCAGAGGCAGGCACGGGCAGGCAGACAGATGAGACTTGTCTGGAGTGAAAAAGAGTTCTGCTGTCTCCCCAAGATTAATGATATATCCATGACAATATTGGAGAAATATTACCAAATCCTTATATGTAGGTATACATTGTAAAATTTCGACGGTTTAAAGTTGTTGTTGAGATATTTAAATTGAGTGCAGGTGACATTTAACCTTTTGCATGAGGAATTCGTTTATGCATGTATATCGTTATATCCCTGTTCAGACCGCTAGAGAGCAGGTATGAAGATACCTATATGGCAATACAAACATGTCGGAAAACAACTAAGGCTTTATATGACAATATGTTTATCCTCGTTCATATTAAATTATATTGTTAGGGATATGCAGTTTCTTTATATTGAGGGTAGGTACACAAAAATCCCCAAATCAAATACAATACATATATATATAAATGTTAACAATACATCCTTGTTTATTTTATGAGGAAAATATGAATGTCTTTAAATAGGACATATCGGTAGTAACATTATTTCATACGCTATTTGCTGATAGAACATTGTAAGGTATACTTATGTATCGTAATTATTTACTGTTGCTGTAGCAATAATAATTTAATTAAAAACTTGTAGTGTGTACACATAAAATATTAATAATTTTATATGAATACAAATAAAGTCTGCAATTATAAATGAATACTATTGTTCAAGTGTAAATAGATGAGCAATGTTTAATTGTGTTGCCCACCCCCGCCCTACGCGCTGCATGTTGTGCTAGGTCAGGGCGGCACACCACATATTTACATACTCCACAGTTAAACTATTTACACAATGCGAGCCATTCCAATATAAATTGTATGCAAGGAGGCCGTAGCAAGGGCCGCGTAGCAACCCGTAGCCGACGCTACGGCTGTAGCACGTAGCACTTTCTTTTCACGTTTGATGTAGCGATTTACGGAAAATCTTTATCATCGACAGGTATATATTTCATTTCATGAAAGTTATATAATTTTAAAGATAACAATAACAAATATTTAAGTTTTTTTATTTTTTATTAATTGAGATGTCCTACAATTATTAATATTTGATTGATGATTGTAAAACTATTTGTATACGTATTTTCATGTTTAGTTCAGTCGAATCTAAATTTCAATCATACCGGCTCATGGAATTAATTATTTATTTAGTGTAAAATTATTTTATCTGTAACATTTTAATAAACAAAATATATTCCCGTAGCTGTGACAATCTGTAACAGTTGTGAATGGTGAAACACTTACTGTATCTCTTCATGAGTGACTTCTTGTATGCTTTCCCTGAGATGGCATCGTCGCCAGGGCTGAGGCGCCCGGCGGAGTCGTCCGATTCTGTGCCGGAGTCCCGGCCGGACGCCAGGTAGTCCTGTGACTGCCTCAGGATCATCTGAGTCCTCACATAGTCTGCTGGATCCGCGAATGAATGGCGCGCGAACTCGCATACCGAAATCTCTTTGCGTACAGTCAAGTCTAATGGGGCATCGTCTTCCTCGTGTTCTGGTTTCGGAGAAGGTGGCTCCTCAGGGTAGGCCTTCCTGGCAGCCAAGGTGCGAGGTTCAGTGTCGGCGCTGAGCGCTCTGCGATCGGCGGCCGGCGACCGGCGTGTCTCCGGGCCGGCACTCGCCGGACGAACTTCCACAGCCATCATATTTAATTATTAACACCAAACACCATAATCACAAGCCCACAGTTTGCAGTTATGTCATAGAGCGTAATGTGTAATGTTGCAACCGCGCGCCGCGTCCGCCGGCGTTCGCGTCGTATTACGGACTGATGTCCCAGTTTCGACGATGAGTTCCACTGACTTCGTGAGCTCGCTTCGGGCGCGCTCGGCGCTGATCGGACACTTTCGTTTTCGTACAGTGCGCCGTAGTGTGCGTGCCAGCACACAGCTGGAGGTTGTGGTGGTGTGTTGTGCGTCTGTGTGGGGCTGTGCGGGTGTATTGGCGAAGCTTTTTCCACTTTCGTCGCGGAGCTTTCCTTCATTTCCCGAGTTACCCAACAGGTTTTCACTGTTTAGCTGACTTGATTAATTAGCGTTGCTGGTTCGACGCCGCCGGTCTCGTTTGTGAGCAATTGTTCGGGTAATGAATTTGCGTGGAAAATTATATTTCTAATTAATTTTGTTTTAGTTTGTATTGGTCCTGATTTTTTTATGGAATTCTGATTTTACTTATTAAATTTCAAGTTTTTTTTTTCATATTCATTAAACAGATCGATTGTATGCAATTTTGTGGATAAAAATCAAGTGATAGAGTGCACTATAAATAATAATAATTTTATAGATCATTAGTTGAATAACAATTTATAATATTTATCGCGAACCGGAACGCTTGGACAATCAGCGGAGTTTTGCGTAACACACCGCGTAAACAAATTGTGTGTTTTTTTATCTAACGCTCGGGGCATTGACCGACTTTACAAATAAAGTTGCGCGCGCGGCGACCACGTGACACACTGACATCGCCAGCGTTAGAAGAGCCGCCGCGCCTCGGAGCACCGAACAAAGTTAGGACTGTTGCGGGGTTCTGTAGGTAGTTATGAAGTGTCAAGGAATATTTGTCGTTAATAGATAGGGTAGTGCCTACTATGAATTTAGAGCCAATGTCACACGTTCGTCCTAAACAGATAAATGTTGGCTATTACCAACGTGGAAGTGTGACGCATATTTTTGGCATAATTATAGAGGTGCGCCTGAATGACAATGTTGTTGAGAACATTGTTATGCTGGGTTATTTTCGTAACTGTTACAATGTTTAATTGTTAACATTTAGATGTATTCTGGGATAATGTAGTGAAAGATTAAATATAAGAGTGAAAAATTATTTCATTTCTTTGTATATTTTGTTACCTATCAAAAATATGTAGTAATATTTTATAGCAATATTGTTTCCAATGTCCGCAATTTGCTTCTGTTGCCTCGTAGAAGCTGCCTCGGTCAAAGTAACCGAGTTAAACGGAGCCTCTCTTGATGTAACGACATTATGTCACAAAATAGATTCCAATTAGATTTTCGTGATAAATATGTTCCTGTTTAAGTGGTCCTTTGATACGCAGAATTTTTTTAGTTCAAACATAATTTGGCATTTATTGTTTCTTGTCAATTATAAAAAGATCATCAGCCTTTGTCACAAAAGATATAAAAATAATTACATCACCAACAAAAAAATTATCTGTTTCGACAATTACAATCGTGTAATGCGTATATTAACAATAAAAATGTAATAGATAATTAGTTTTACTTATTAAACAGCAAACACGAGAGTCTTAATCGTATTTAAGATAAAATAGAATTCGCAGCGTCAGTGATAAGGCTATTATAAACATGGAATCAGTTCTTGGTGAACATGATAAGCTTTATAATAATAGGCAACGTTGGAATAACGTGACTACCGACAAATTAAGATTCCTTAATCCTTGATCACGTGTGGCGCAGAGATTGAGTGATCGACTGCTGCGCTACATGCTGCGGGTTCAATTCCCACGCGGAACAAATATTTGTATGACCTCCAGATGGTTTGGGTGTTTGTGCATATTTAGGAATAGGAATAATTTTTAGCATGGGTAGCTCCTCACTAGCAAACGTGGCTGCTGAACGAGAGGTCGCGGGTTCGATCGGGCGTAGTGTTTTTGGGTCATATAATAAAATATAATAGCTTAGTAGTAAATGGCAATAGACTCGCCCCCTATTACATGGGACTTCTGTTACGGCTCGGCATTTATACATTGACTTAATTAAATATATAGATGTTTTTGTTTTTACAACTTATAAAGTAATTTCACGAAAAATTAAAACTCCTTTTCTCTTTCGCACCGAAACGATTTCATATCTCATTAAAATCCATCACTTTGTCTTATAGGAACCGGACAAGACTGGCCTAATGTCGTCATTATGCTCGGCCCGGATAATCACAAGTACTTGTGTTCAACTAGGCCTGTCAACACATATGAACACAAATAGTGAATGCGATGCGACCCAGTTAATATTCTAGTGCACTTCATTGATAACGTAAGGAAGTATTAAATGAGATTTGAATATGATGAACAATTCGACATTAAGATCTATTTAGGTGACTTCAAATTCAGGTATTACACTTTATTTATTTATTTATTTAATAAGGTTTTCCTGCAGCAAGTCTGTATTGGTCTTGACAATTGTTTATTTTGACAACAATTGCTTAAATAATTATTTCTTACCGTTTAATATACAGTTTTTCCTCAAAGACTAATGCTGGTAATATTTTCCGTGTAATTCTGAAAGTTACCTATATGTTATATGGCCATTATATGCATTTCATATCAAAAGAATATTATGTTCGTGTCTTAGTTCAGTATCACTGCTGTTAAGTAATCGTCTCCCCCATCTTTTGCACACCTCTCCATAGTGAGGTAGTGTCAATTATGCCCCAGGTTATGGAGCCAGGCTGTAAGGGGCACATCTAGTCAAATGGTCACATCAATGTATGAAAAAGTGTATGAATAGTGTACGACACAGTTGGCGTAGTGGTTGGGCGACTGCTGCGCTATGTGTCGCGGGTTCGATTTCCGTACGGAACAAATATTTGTATGATCTGCAGATAGTTGTTTCTGGTCTGGGTGTATGTCCATGTGAACATTTGTGTTTGTTAACGCACCCACGATACAGAAATTATTGCTAGTGCGGGACAAATTTAAAAAATAAAAATATAGATCACTTTTTTTTCATCGCTAGTAAGGTAAGGTAATTCTTATTACATCAAAACGGCTAGATAGATAATTTATCACAATTACCTGAATAAATATAATTAGATATGATCATGTTAAGACTTGACAAGGCTCAACTTACATACCTTTACACATAATCTATAATATACCTACTACCTATTATCTATATAGACCTAACTACCTTAAGCTTAGGACCTTAGCACCCTGCCTGAATACTAACTGAACTACTAACTGAACCTTTATGCGACAAAGGCTTCAAAGGAGATTATTATCGAACAGAAACATAGTGATTAAATTGACCGTGTTTATGTCCAAAAATAATTATGATACATTTTACTATCTACTTGTTAAATCTAACATACATACAAAATAAATCAATAAATAAAAAAAATAAAAAAAAACATCCTGTAGGTACACTACACATCAATAACCTATATTCCTCTATTTTTTTTGTTTAAAAAAACTTTGCCCGACATTAGTATTTCTTCTGTATCGTGGGTACAGTTTACAAACATACATGTCACATGCACAAACAACCAGACCCGAAACAACTATCTGTAGATCATACAAATATTTGTTCCATGCGGGGATCGAACCCGCGACACGTAGCGCAGAAAGCTAATCGTTTAGCCACTGCGCCAACCGCGTCGTCAAGTTATTATGGTATATTCAGCATGTAGTTTTGATAATGTTTATAAAAGTAGGTGAAATATTGGGCGAGTCTATTGCTATATATCGAGTACAATTAATGAGTCCCCCCTATATCGATTTGCTCAACCTGGAAATCGAACCGAGGACATCATACCCCAGTTGCTGCTCATGTGGATTATTAAACTATGTTCATGTTGATTATTATTAAACATGTTGAATTAATATAGCGTCTTTATTGCACTATTCTAATAATAATTTTCGGTGGTAATGTGTACGTGACTTTAATTAATTTATGTATACCTAGTTGGCTACCCGTTCCTTTTGATTCATTCCACAGGATTTTCTAAAACACACATCTGAAAATATTGAAAACACACTAGGTAATGAATTTATATTTATATTTATTTCCCAACTCAACAGGTACTAACATGCGCAGACCGTGATGTTCATGCTATGTAGTTTTGTGACTAGCAGAAGTCTTCAAACAGATTTTAATTACAGGAATTGGCTCCATCGGTTCTTGTTAAATATAAGGTTATCAGGAAAGGGAAAGCTTTCACGTAAAATACTTGAAAATTAAATTGTCTAGCGCGCCTCGATACCACTTTCTTCTTTGATGGCTAATCTTTCCACTACGGCATGAGTGATTCCCATGTGATAGCTTGAGCCGTCGTTAGATCACGATATCGAAATCTCACATTAACATAACATAACGTAGCATTACGCCTGTATTCCCCGAAGGGTTAGGCAGAGGTGTAAGTATTTTACATCCACATTTCGCCGATGCCATTATTGAGTCCCTTGTAAATAGGGGGCGAGCCTATTGCGATCTACCAGGCACAGTTACAGACGCCGTGATCAGTAGCCGACTGAGATTTTCCATACAGAAAAACCAAATAACACTTTGCCCGACCCGGGAATCGCACTCAGGAACTTACGCGCAGCAGTACCGCTTGCGACCACACACAGAGCAATAAGGAATCTTATATTACAGATGAATAAATAACTTATGTAGTGCTAAGTTGAATCTATGATGGCGGGTCTGTTATCAGGCAGGTCGGGGGTCCCTATCATATCGCAGATCGGTCGGCCATCGACCCCGGCTTGTGTAACCCGCCGTGCAATCATTTTTGTTATTGGTAACAATTGTTTTGCTACCCTTCTACCCATATGTATTTATGATGATGTTTGTATATTCTAGTATATAAGGTAAAATGTTTAAATATATAGCATTCATATATAGAGGAAATCCGAAATTGTAAAAATAAATGTCATAAGGAAATCACAAGTTTTTACTAAACAATATATGTTCATAAATCATCATAATTTTGTTTTACCGAAATACCTATATCATAAATAGTGCCCGTTAATAGGTAAATTTATCTCTAATGTGACATTAAAAGTATTCAGAATATAGTAGATCCGCGATGCTGCTTTGTTATATCTCGATTTCGACATTCCCCCCTGCAACATTACATTTTGACAGGCAGTAGCTTCATATAGAACCAGAATATCACCATATGAGCTGTTTTTTTTTTTTATGTCATTGTTATCCATTTTTGTTTAACAAACAAATATCTTTCTACTGGAACATTTTATTATAAAATGTTAATTTATTATATTTTATTATCATATATAGTACCTAGTCCTTTTGTTTTTTTAAGTATTGTACTACAACTTGTATTTTTGTAAACTAATATTTTGAAAAGAGTATCCATGGAGTTTCTTGCCGGTCTCTTCTCCATAGGACCAACTCAATTTGGAACCGTGCGCCTAGATTCATAACGTTTTAAAAGTGCCTGCAAAGGCCCATTTTACTTATAATATTATAAATGTGAAAGTTTGTGAGGATGGATGGATGGATGGATGGATGGATGGATCTTTGTTCTCTTTCACGCCAGAACGGCTGAACGGATCTAGATGAAATTTGGCACAGAGATAGATTATTGTCTGGAATAGCACATAGGCTACTTTTTATCCCGGAAAAATAATGGGTCCGTAAACCACGCGGGCGAAGCCGCGAGCGAAAGCTAGTCAGAAATAAAAACCTTTGATTTTAACTTTGATTGTTCCCTTACTTATAAGAACCAAACTATTAAGAAAAGCTGGCTTTTGTGATAGGCCGGAAAATGTTCGGTAAAGAGGAAATAATATACCTCTTTGGAGTAACATCAATCTAGAAGAATGTTTTCTCTGCAAATACAATTTTTCACAGATATCACTAGAAGGTAGTGCGGCCTCCACTAGCTCTGTGTCCTTGTACCTATTTGTATGTAGCCCAAAAACCATTCTCCATCTAATATTTTCTAGGTATGGTACAGTAAGGATAGGTAAGCCAACTATTTTTACCGGTGAGACTACGTGACATAATACACAACAGAATGATGACTTTAACGTAAATATTTGACAGGAAAAATAATTCTCCAGTGAGTTATAATTGCTATGACAGGTAAAATATCTCAGTAACTGCAGCACAATTGACTTAAGCGCATGGGGGCCCATTCTTATGCACTTCGAAATTATTTTCTATTAAATGTAACTTCTCTACAAAAATAGTGACTAAATTCTCGATTGTTACTGATCATGTAATATTACGTGAATTTTGTGAAAAAGTAGACGAGGCATATCCGCCGCATTTTTAGACATAAGCTGTTTTAGAGATAGATCAGGTAGTCTCTTTCTCTATTTTTTTTTTTACTAATATCTCGACCGCGTCCAAATACAAATTCGGAAAAAGATAGGGGTCTGTTTCCGATATATCTCGACTATGACATGATCCCTAATCTTGCCAGAATTGCCCCCATGACTGTTGCACAATTCCTGTAGTATAACAAATAATAAGGGCACATGAAATAGCAGATAACTTTGTGCCACAACGTTACATATTCCGAGAATTCTCAGTTTCTATGTAATGTAGGTCATCTGTAGGGCGCCTAAACAGACACAGAACGTGAGAGAATTTACAATTATGTGTAATGTCTGTCCGTAACTTCGACCTCTAAATTTCGTAGGTCAGACGAACCCGTTAGCGAAATTTGTAATGTCTGAGCGGCGACAAAAGGTAAATTGGGATGATATTAGTAATAAGCGGGGTTCTGAGACACCCCGGGTTGGGGCGCGACCTTGCCAGCTTCCCAGACGAGCTAGCTATTACATTTTTGACGCATAATAGTCGTCATTTGAGGTAGAAACTAAAATAAAGAGCCTTAATGTGGCAAATGATGAAGACTAGCTGCTGTCCGTGACTTCATCCGCTTGGAGTTTGAATGCTTTTATTAAAGTACTATGAGCTCATGATGATCCATATTTATAATTAGAGTATGACCCTTATTATTAGAGAAATTGTCATAAAATTCGGTCAACTGGTTTTTAAGTTATAGTGTTCAGATAAAAATACAACCTTACAGTGTTACCTATTATAGTAATATAGATTAGAGTACTTCAATAATATCCACCTCAAACTTCTTCGTTGTTCTGTATTCCTGTTCCCCTGAACAAGACAAAGGATATTTCTAATCTCATTATTAAATTAGATTGAAAAGATTCTAACAAGAATTTTATTAGTATCAAGAAGAACAAATCCGACATTGGCTTGCACTTTCTACAAATCAGAAAAACGAGACCAGGACCAGCCAGGAAAATGTATAGGAAAACCGTTTTGTAAGCGTTTTTGTTGCACATAAGATGTAGTTCTACCGAAATATACATAACAATTTTAATAATAGGCCAAAACTTCAGAACATTACATATTCGCGGCACATTTCGCCATGTTTATCTGGAGCCTGGCCTATAAACCCGACCACTCCCCAGTCACGGCCATTAAAATAACCAACGGAACTTGCAATAACGACAAAATAATAAAAAACAACGATCGATCCAGCGCTTAGATCATCAATCTCTCTGCGCTTCCTGCGGCGCCAATTATGTGCGCGTGCGACAGGGACACGACTATAGGGGTGGGATGTAAGTGGGAAAGAGACGGCGCCAGTTGAGGAACGAGATGCTCGACCAAGGGACGGAGGTGTTGCAGATCTTGGTACGTTCCGAAACGTTGTACATGCAAATATTTCGCGTTAAAATTTCTTTCGCAGTTTCTACTTATTTGTACCTGAGGTTGGCCAAATTAAACAGTAGACAAGAAAAAACTCACGACAAGACAGATTCTTAATGGAAAAATGAGTACCACAATTATTCTATCTGGAAACCGTTTTGGTAAACATAGAACTAAAAATAGAGCAATTAGTGAAACATTACAACATAACCGATTATAAAATAATGTTTATTCCGTTGCGCTTTGTTATCTAAAGGAAATTTACAAGCCGAATAACGAAACAAATATAATCAGAAGTCTCGAAAATATTGTTGTTACAAAACAACATTGATATCTTTGTGGCCACTGTTATTCTAATGGATATTTTATTTAGGTTTTCATAAACGTTTGGTAAACGTGCATTAAATACGGTTTGATAAAAAAACAAGTGTGTCATTGTAGATAAAAACTTAACGTAATTTGTAGATTTTTTGCGAGAACTGAAAAAAAAAAACGTAATAAAAAGTTTCAATTAAAAATATATCACTATATTACATTTCCGAACGGTTATCGTTGTACAAGTGCAGTCGTTGTACGAATTCAAGGCTACGCGCCGTCGCTGCGCCCGCGCACACCCATACACGCGCACGATGCACCACACACACACTCGTATAATTCGCACGTCATGGATGCGCTGCCACTAACGGCAGCACAATCAAGGGTTATGAATAGTAAAGTAGCCCTCACCTTGTCTGTTATCACTGTTTATCCTTAAGTGTGAAAGAGATAGCACTACCTTACTCCGTTCTGCAAATAGTAATCGTTTTTGTATCCAGATATTTTGTACATTAGTTGCTTGGGGTAACTATTTGTAACCTGTAATTTGAGATAAAAGAGGACAATTTCCTTGATTTCAAAATGGGAAATATATTTTCTTAATCTCGAGTTCTCGAACCGGACTAAATTGCTGAATAAACAAGGTTGTGAAAATTAATAATATTCAGAATCTAATTACTGGCTGTAACTAATTACAACTTGTCCTATCTAGTTAGGAGATTTTTGTCCGTAATCTGATGCTTGTGTTCTATTTTGGGCTAATACAGTACGTTTTTGTCTTGTTCAAACAATTTCAACTTTTTAACAACTTTGCTCCCAAAATGTATGGGCAATAATAAAAATAAATACTTATATGGTCCCTTGGTAATTATGTAAATAAAATTCTTCTTTCACAGAATCTAAGAATTTCTAAGGCGTATTGGAAGCGGATATTTAAAAGCTTTGCATTATTTAATACTTAAAGACGTGTAATATTATGGTATCACTTGACATTTCTGTTCAGTTTTGTCACGTGAATAAGTGACACATGGTCATATTTTCCGCTGATTCTATTTGATAAAAATATTCGAATGGCCTAGTCTAAAATCTTTTCAATAATCGTTTCAGATCATCAATCGATGTTTGAAAGAAAAAAAATTTTTTATTCTCTGCATTTACAGGCCGTATGAGATTTTGAATTTTCACTTAATTACTGGCCATATAGTCCCGTTATTTAAGCAAAATTATGTTTAGAAAATCAACCCGTAAGGAGTTTAGCGGCGTTTTCAGTTTGTATTGGAGTTACCGAAATCGCGGACGTAAGCAAGCGTTATAAAAAAAACGAATTCCTGAAACAGGACAAGTCCTGGTCAACACGTGGCGACCGTACTTATAATTGGCATCGATTAGCACAGGAAGACTGGTCTATGGCAAGTTTTTTTTTACACGCAAGTATTTTTAGCCTGTGTCCGGCTAACCGCAAGAGTGTTGTCCTAGGCTCGCAGGAGTCAGCCTGCGTTTGTATTCAAATAGGCTTTATGTATGTATGACGAGACATCGAGCTATTGAATGTTGGAACAAGTTAAAAACGAAATTGGCTCATGGCGAAACAAATAATATTTTTTTTTGTTTCTCTTTGTTTTTAAATATAGGAAGAGTAATTTATTAGTAAATTCAACCCATTACTGTCCCACTGCTGGGCAAGGGTCTCTTCTCAGAATGAGAAGGGGTAGGCCTTAGTCCACCACGCTGGCCCGGTGCGGGTTCGCGGACTACACACACCGTCGAGAACTTTACGGAGCCCTCTCAGTTGTGCAGGTTTCCTCACGGTGTTTTTCCTTCACCGTAAATGCAAGTGACAATCAAATTCTGATCCGCACATGATTCCGAAAAGTCAAAGGTGCTGGCCGGGTTTGAACGCGAACCCTCCTGCATGGAAGGCAAGCGTTCAACCGCTAGGCTATCATTTATTAGTATTGAAACAATAATATTCTTGGTCTCATCTATGTATATCTTTTGACGTATAGCACGATTTTATTGTATGCTTAATTAATCCAAAAATCTAAAGCCTTATTGATTTCTAATCGGCGCATGAGTGACATTACAGTCCTCGCAGTGAAACGATCATGGCTGACTCATACACATGTTTTTCATAGTTATTGAATAGTAACAATACACAAAGGCAGGTACTCCATTGTGCTACCACTATGACTCCCAACGATATTATGTAACTTTTAGCAATAGCCTCTAATGTTGCTGACCTTAGGACAAAGACGGATATTAACAAAAGCTTTTGTCATAAAAATCTAAAAGTATCGAAATCGAATAGCACATTAGTTAATGCGTCGGACTAGCGAAGAAGAAGTCGTGAGTTCGGTTCCCATTGGACTATTAATTTATTCCCATTGCAAACCTGACACCACAGAGTATATTACTTAATTGAGCAAACATAGCAATAGGCAAATCATATTGCTGATAATATATATAAAAAAACTTCATGTTTCGGGCTGTAGTTTCTGCCTTGACGACACGGTTGGCGCAGTGGTAAAGCGATTAGCTTTCTGCGCTGTGTTGAGGGTTCGATCCCCGCACGGAACAAATATTTGTATGATCTACAGATAGTTGTTTCGGGTCTGGTTGTGTGTGCATGTGACATGTATGTTTGTAAACTGTACCCACGACACAGGAGAAATCCTAGAAGGGGCAACGTTTTTAAAAAAAAAAGAAAAAGAAAAGTAGTGCGCATTATCACATATATTTGTTACTAATTGTAATCACACTATCCTGGAATGATCGGTACACATACAGTTTCGCTAAACAAAGAGACTAGAGTAAACACTGGAGTATTCTTGGTCAAACACTTGTGATGTTTATAACGGTTCGCCTTGACGGCAGTCCGGCAAACACTTGTCGCAATCAGTCGATAGCTGTACCCTTGTTGTTGCTGAAGATAGGGAGACAATGCACTTAGATCCCGATGCACCTGATAACACTTGTTTGGCGGACAGGAGGAATGGAAATTTCTGGAAGACTTTCTGATGAACACAATAATGTAGCATCATAGCATCACGCCTGTATTCCCCGAAGGGTTAGGCAGAGGTGTACTATTTACACCCACTTTTCGCCGATGCTGTTATTGAGTCCCATGTAACAGGGGGCGAGCTTATTGCCATCTACCGGGCACATTTCCAAACTCCATGCTGCCACTGAGAATTTCCATACAGAAAACCCCAATAACACTTTGCCCGACCCGGGAATCGAACCCAGGACCTTACGCTCAGCAGTCGCGCTTACAGGCACTAGACCGATGAGGCAGTCAAAAAAGACAAAAATATATATTTTAAATAAATAACAGGGTTTATTTTGTTCATTACTAGTATACCTGTAGACCCTTTAAATGATATGAATATGATAGTGTAACGTCGATAGTGGAATGTCTGAGATTCGAACCCACTATCCTCGCTTGGCGGTCAAATGTCTTTGGGGTATTACTAGTTGATATCGATTCGGGAAGTATGATACAGGCTTTTACTCAATAACCGATGAAAATAAGACTCTGTATGATGAGGTTTTGAAGACATATAACGAGATAACCACAAAGCCAAGTTGAACAAGTGACGTAATCAAAACCTACCCTCCCGAACCAGTAATATTTTATTCATATACCCATTACTTCCGTGAGATTCTGAGTTTGCCCAATTTCTTTGCGATACTTTCGATATTCTACCTGTAATAGTTCTTAAATGATGAGTATCGAAAAATATCGTATGTCGACGACCTATATTGAGCAGATCGGCCGCGTTCACGTGTTATTCGAAATGTATGTATATGTGTGATTGATGTTCCAATATTTAAATAATAGACATGAGGCAACCAGAAATCCCGGAGGCTGTGAGTACGAAGAGTATAATCCTATCCTACTAATATTATAAATGTGAAAGTTTGTGAGGATGGATGGATGGATCTTTGTTACTCTTTCACGCCAGAATCGCTGACCGGACCTGGATGAAATTTGGCACAGAGATAGATTATAGACTGGAATAGCACATAGGCTACTTTTTATCCCGGAAAAATGTACGGTAAGCCACGAGCGGAAGCTAATATTAAATATCTTTCTGTTATATTTTGTAACTAGACGACTTTTCATCAAAATATAAAATGAATCGAGGTCTAATTATGTACCCAAAATAATCACAAAGGCTCTGAAACTGAATAAATGTAATTGTAAGGAAACATTGATTAGGGCTTGTTTATCACAAAATAATCCTTCAACATGAAAATAAGAGCATTAACCGTAAAATAGGTGAATAAACACGGTTAAATTATTTCGTATAAACTTTTAGAAGCGGCCGAGAGAATTCTATTAGATGTAAGTCTTGCAGTCGGCACTGTTCAAAGCGCCGGTAATAGGGAAGGGTCGAAGATCAGAGCTGAATAAGAAAGATTGCTCGTCTCGGACGCCCACGAGATCCAATTTCCTTTATACTACACTCGAAGTTGGAAAAGTCGCAGAGAAATCGTATTTTATAGGAACATTCCTAAATGTTGCTTGCAATGATTTTAAGTAGCGTTCAACTGAAATGGTATGATATCGATATTGTAGTGATATGGATACGACTGGTTGGCTGGGGAAAGTGGAATGGACAGCGAGATATCAAGTCAGTGCATCCGGCTATTGATAATTTCTAACATTTATGGTAAAGCGAGAAGATATAGCTGTCAAATATTTTACTATAATTATCACTCTTACGATTTTAATGTATGTATTACAATTCTGTTACTTTAGCGTAAAGCTGCTTAATTTTCGGGAAGCAATAAAATGAACTGTACAAAAAGTCCATAAATCCAGTCTAATTTTACCTCCTTCCAAGACCATGGAAACTAAACGAGTAATAGCATAATAAAAACCGAACACGATCTACTAATCTCATTACGTGTAGGAGAAAAAAAGATTCGCACGCAGCTGCGCCCGCGTCGCTGCCGGAGGAATTTTCACTCGCGAGAAAAATACAGAGAGTGAAAACGGTAAACAAACGTGATACAGTAATGTACGGTACGAGGAAAAATTGTCGTATTTGTTTTGTTTGTGATAAGTTTACAATTTAATATTTAACTTGTAGTTTTAAAGTGGCCATGCCATTTCATAAGGCTCTACTTATATAATTTACCTTTATTGTGGCTCACTATATCTTTTCAGCTTTGATACCTGTTACCTGCCTCTCCTAACAGTTTGGTTATTTACCTAAACGTTACCTCAACGTAATTCATGGCAAATACCGTTATAATAATATCGTTTATGTGCAAAAAAGTTTTAACTATTCAAATTTTTTTTACTGTTGATTAGGCGTGCAAGCAGTGAACATGTCAGGTTAAAAACGTAGAAAAATTAATTTAAGCAATTATTATTATTATATTCATTTGTTAAATTTAGTAATAATATAAACCAGTTTTCATTCTTAATTTACTACTATTTGTTTTCCCTGATGTAATAAATAAATATCAATTAACACAATATCAACACATTAGAATCTTTATTATATAGTTTTAACTGGTCTGCTACTTAATAGGACTAAGGAGAAAGGAAATTAGTTCCAGGAAATTTTAATTTGGATAATTCCGTTCTTAGTAGTACACGAATGATAGCCACAAAAAAACACGCCATGTTTTTTTTTTTTTTTTTTTTTTATATCATAAATCTTATTAACAGATATGTCACTAGTACAGTATGCGCCGTGTAACAGTGGCGTAGTTTTTGCGCCCGCGCATCGGATCAGCGTCCATCAGTGAAAACGAAAGTGGAAACTGAATGACGACATTGTTCTGCGGTGAAAAACGCGAGCGTGCGAAAAACTGGGGAAAAGCGGACCGTGCCGCGGCAATTAGTATAGCTAGCTAGTCACGATACTGCCGATAGCAGACGGTAGTAGTTTGAGTGTGGGCAGAGATGTGAAATTAAGTTAATCGATAATTGTTATTTATTGTATCGTTAGATGGTATCGTTGACATTTTAAATTGATTTATGAGGACAAATAATAATATAACATGGCATCACACCTGTAGGTCCCCGAGGGGTGAGGCAGAGGTGTACTAATATTAAAAATCACATTTAAAAAAATCTCCGTTGCTGTTCCAGACACCGCGCTGCTGTTGGGACTCGGGAACCAAACCGATCTCACGCTCATCAATCACGCTTGCGACCGCTAGGCGTTAGACCAATGAAGCAGTCACACAAAATGAACATAAACAGGATTTTATAAATAAAAATATGTGTAGTATTTGCTAGCTGGTGAAATAAAAAGACATCCTGAATTTCAACAAGCACTATAGGGATGTGCATATGAAAGTTTATGGCGTATAAAATATAATATTATTACCAGTATGCTCTTAGAGTGCTTTTGTTATGTCCCTGTTAACCCTAAAGAGGAGCAGCGCAACGCGATGAACGAGAGAACATAGCTATAAAAGTTCTGAACATTATTCTGACCACAAGGGTTGAGTTTGTGTTGATATTAATTTGGACTGTTATTTATACGACACGGCTCGGTTCTAAACCTTTTTGTACGCCTAACAGACTTATATTTTTATTTTGTCTGTGGTCCCCGACCTAAGAATTTTAATATTGGTTTATAACTTTCTGACACTAGTATAGTGTGCAGCTACAAGTTTTGCACAAGCTAAAAGGATAATATTCGGAATATTTTAACTATATGATTGGAACTTGTGGCTCTGAGAGATTTTTTATTGCGGGTTCGATTCGCGTACAGAACAAATAGTTGTATAACCTAAAGTATAGTGTACTCATCGGCGTGCACAGAGTTTTTAGACAGAGTAGGCAGAAAATTTAAAAAAGCTTACTTACCAAAAATATCTACTGCATGTTGGTTTTGGTTCGTCGTCTTGTCGATTAAATAATGATGTATATGATTCCAAAATAATTATTTATTTGAGTTATGTAGGGTAGGCAGTGTCTTTTTGTCTTTATGAACCGCACGCCAATGAGTGTGCTTATGCCGATCTTTGAACGTAAATTACTGATCAAATTTGCAAAGCTTCCCCGTAAAGTGTATCTCAGTCGTGTCGTAGTCGTCACTTGTGAGTTTCCTCCGAAATTTTTGTGGTGTTTTGAGGAACTAAGAAGTGTTCGGTTGACGAGGGCTTACGGAACTACATGCTTAGTTTCTAGCTGACATTTTGCTGTTGTTGTTGTCGAGGATGTTATAAGTGTCAGTACCTATATAAATGAGGGGATATTTATGTAGGAAAAGTATCCTACATTTGAAGAGACAAGATACCCGACTAGAATTGGCTGGCTTACTTCCCACGGGTTGTATTAAAGGTAAGGGTGCAGTATGATGAAGAAGGTATTCACCGTTTTAATCTTGATTATGTAGTCTGTAGACGGATATAAGGCTAAGATAATAATTACAGCAACTCTTCAGAACTATCCTTTAATATTGCAAAGCTGAATAGCTTTTGTAAGTAGACATTTTTTACATTAACTTTTCAATTTCCAAATTAATTCAGAATCAAGGACACGTTATAAAAACTAGAGCTGCCCAAACCGAAGCGTCCCAAACGAAACAAGGCAGACCCAAAAAGTTTTATTTCATATTAGAAATAATATCTAGGGAATTCAGCGATGTTCGCAGATTTAGCGACAAGGCCTCTCGCCAAGGTCTCGGCGTCTAGACTGGCTTACACCAGAACTAGGACTAGTAGACACCTAATTACTGCTAAGACCTTAGATGTTTTGTAAAACCTCCGAATTGTGTGTTGCTATTATATTGATCTTCACAAGAGAGTATGATTGCGGCGCGGGCTCAGCGGGGTCGGCTGATATTACAGTACACGTGCCAACGTGAATTAGTTAACTGGAGTGGTTTTTCAAATGTAATAATACAACATTTATATTATGTGTATTTTGTCTTCTTATTACGTAAAATTGAAGCGAATAATTAGTTAAGAGCCCGAGACACGGTTATAGACTATAACTTTTCTCAATTAGTATATAATGTTAATATATTATTTATATAAAACAAAATATCAACGCGCCCTTTATAGCTGCAGATAAGTAATATTTCTCCTTGAAATACGCCTCAACATTAAGTAAAATATGTATTGCAAAAGCGCGTATAACCAGACAGTCCCCTCGGACGCAATATGAAAGGGAAACGTAATAACAGGCTAGAACTGTTTCAAGTTTACTAGTGCAAGTGCAGCGGCGCAGGCGCAGGCGCGGTGCACGCGAGATAGCGCGCGGGGGCCGGTGCGATGATAAGTTATGGATGTTAGTTTGTTTGGTATTGATGTAATTTGTGTTTTAGTTGATTGTTATATGTTGTAATGTGCTGTCCATAAACAAATTGTAACCGCCAAAATACTCATGTATTTTTAACAAAATCCCGACAAGGACGATCCAATTTTCTGAATGAAAACAGCATGAAGAAAAACTGAAAATTCTCCACAAAACTTTTCCTGCATCGCAATACTAAAAGAAAAGGAAAACTCACCTAAAAATAGCTCGCAATATCTCGAGATAGACTGTATGTAACGCACACCAGTGTGCACCGTGTAATATAATGTCAAGTTTCCCTCGACTAGCCGTCCGTGCAGCCAGAATGCACTTTCTTCCTACACACACACAGCGGGCGTTGCACACAAACTCACTCCACTATGCGCTCACTTGCACACTGCAGTTTGCACACATCCAAGCTTCGTTGTGTGCGTGAGGTGTGGTAAACGAAAGTTTCAATGGAGCCATACTATATGTTTTATTACTCTATACTTTACTAAAATATTTATCGTTTGCTCTGAAGCGGGGAAATTGTTAGGAAAAGTGTAGAAACTTTGTGGATATAAAAGTGTGTATGTTTTGGTGATGTTGTCTCTTTCTCTGCATGTATGGCTGTTGCTCCATACATGTTGGGTTGTATTCTATTCTATACATCGTTGTGTTGTATGAAGGTAGATGACGATCTCAACCGCAATGCGGAACGTCTGACTTCTATTTAGGGTCGCAGGTTCGATTAATTGAGCAAATAGCTAAGTGATATACATTACTCAGTAAATGAAAATCCATCTTATGATTACGGGTCGAAGTACATCTGATTATTGATGACTGATTGTTTTCAGTGTGTTTTTTACCTTTGATAGGAATGTAAGAAAAGCCTATAAACTATCATTATAGTTCATAGGCTTTTCTTACTTTTTAATCACAAATTCCAAAAATATTTGTGAGTGAATGATTATGAATTTTTATATTCTTATTAACAACTGAATGGCTAATTAGTGAGTCTAAGATCTAAATATTATTAAAAGTAACTAGTATATAAAATTAACTAAGTGCTTCTTGATGTTGTTATTCTGTGTTTCGTATAATGCAAGTTTCAATCCCCTATCTGTTTCTTTTCACACGTCGTAGTTTCGTATAAACTTTTTTCTGGAAGTTAGTTTAGCCATGACCAGGTGCCTGAGTGCCTCCATTTCAATGATTGCTCGCGTAAATGTCAGAAATAATTAATTTTCGCATTGGCGTGTTGAAGAGTGGCAATTATGTAAGAATAAAAACTGTATTACTTGGTATTATGTTGTAACGGGAGTGTAAAGATTGAAGATTTAATAAATTGGAAACGGATATTGGAGAAAAAATTATAGAGAATAAATATTACGTGTACAAAAAATATATATATAATGTTCGTTTTCAATTCACTGAGTTTTCTCTGTATCAGTATTTTTATTATTTATTTCAGAAGTCATTAGCGTGGAAGGTATAGCTTACATACAAAAATATTTAAGTTATAGGTATATTTTGACCCACCTTGAACTGAAACTGTCATGTTTGATTGCTAAAAAGTAACTTATATATACAACAACAATACACCGCAATTTCCTAGTCAACCGTGTGTATTAAATACAAATGAAATGGAATTGAAATGAAATAAAATTATTTATTTTGCAATTAGGATTTTTCAAACACTTTTACACATCTTTTTTAAACTAGATTGTGTCGGCATTTCCTGAGACTATCCCTGAGAAGAAACGCCGAAACAAACTCAGGGGTCAATGTCTATTTTAAAGTCCAGACAGATTGTAATGATACATACAAAAAAGTAAAACCGTTTTCTTCAATATGATTTAAGTATTCAGCCTACGAGTTAAATCAAGAGGTTAGAACGGATAGACGACACGGTGGGCGCAGTGGCTAAGTTATTAGCTTTCTGCGCTGTGCTGCGGGTTGGAATTCCACACGGAATTAATCTTTGTATGATCAACATATAGTTGTTTCGAGTCTGGTTTTGTGTGTATGTGACATTGACATTATATTTCTAAACTGTACCCACGATACAGAAGAAATCCTAACGTCGGGCAACATTTTTGTAAAAAAAAAGAGAAAGAGCAGTGGCGATTGCTCCACAGAAACGAGCTGAGCTTTTAAATCCAAGAAGGAGAAGATACAAGATGAAATATGTGTTTTTTTCTATCAGCATTCGGCACTAAACTAAATTGTCTGGCAAGAACATAATATTTCGTGGAGAACTGCATCATGTTCTTAAGTCGTTAAGCAACATGGATATATCCAGTAACAATGTCTGGTTATATAATATACACGGATACATTTGAAAGTGTCCGGTGGCCTATTTAGCTGGTGCATCGCGTCCTTGCAACTGCATTCCCACGCTTCGCCGACGTTCTATTACGGCGCGCTGGTATTCTCGACACCTTGCCGACCGACGCCATTACTTCATTTCATTTTTATAATCTTTGAATATAGAACATTATATTTGTTGCACTTTTTTTTCGACTTTATGGCTATCGTTTTATTGTGAAGTAACAAAGCAGGTTTTATTTATTTTAAAATGTCGGTTTAAAAGGCTCGGGAATATGTATTAATTATTGGTTGTCCGTCAATCTCGTATACTTATACTTTTATTAATTTTCATTTATTATCATTCAACGTTGAATTAAAGCTAAATAAAAGAAATTAATTCCGCATGACGTGACTAATTTTTTACGTTTATAGGTCATAAAAACTTCGGATTGCTTAATAAATTAGGCTTCTAGGCCAAAAAAGCTATATATAATTAAATCAGATACGCTACTAACTTCTATTAGTGAATTCCAATTTTAAATTACTTTAGAAAATACTTTATGTAATTATCCCATCGGTCGGGGAAACGAGAATGTCTGCCTCGAATAATGTTTCTATTTTAAGCTGCAGTTTGTGTGTAATCCTTGTTGATTAAGTTTATGATGGTCACGTCCAGCGCGCATGCGAACCACTGGAACTTACCTGGAAAGATAAAAACACACATATTAGTACATATAGATAGTACTTTAACGATGAAATGAAAGCAATATTGTCAGAAAAGTCGGTGTAAGTACTTTCCTATAATAAATAACAGGGGCGGTATTTATGTTGAGACCTTGTTTGTCAATATCTATCCAGTAGTAAAATTGCTGTTGGTAAATTATATATAAACACATAATATGTATGTATGTACATAATAAAGCCGAAACGATAACCTTCGTAATTTGCCAAGTTTCAGAGAGCTGATAAAACAAATGTTTGGTATTCATTTCATTAATATATGTATACGTTACAAGTAGAAAATCTTATTAATATTAAGTATAATATTACAATAATATAGTACTAACTGACGACAGGGTTAAGCAATTAGCTTTCTGCGCTACGTGTCGCGAATTCGAGCCCCGCACGGAACAAATATTTGTATGATCTACAGATAGTTGTTTCGGGTCTGGTTGTGTGTGCATGTGACATGTATGTTTGTAAACTGTGTGGGGCAACGTTTTTTAAAAAAGAAAGAAAGATACTATTATAATAATAATTGAGTATAATTGTGTGGTGTTTTTATATTAAAAAACACCATCCAAGCAGGTGACTACACATTGCACAAACGAATAACTGGCGTCAAGTTAACACTATATCATACCACAATACAGCATCACGCCTGTATTCCCTGAAGGATTAGGCAGAGATGTACTATTGTATATCCACATTTCGCCGATGCTGTTATTGAGTACCATGTAATAGGGGGCGAGCCTATTGCCATTTACCGCGCACAGTTCCAGACTCCGTGCTGCTACTGAAAATTTCCATACAGAAATACCCGATAACACTTTGCCCGACCGGGGAATTGATCCCAGGATTTCATTAGACCAATGAGGCATTCTCTCTAATCATTTAAGTCTATATCATTTCCATTATTATCTATAAAACCATGGGGAGCTTGGTATTTGGACGTCTAATTAATAAAGTAACGCCATCCGATCGTCTGCCTAACGGTACGAGGAAAAAATCCCCTCATACCATGTATAGGTACTGCTAAAAAATCCTGCGCATTTCCTAAGAACGGCCAATTTATAGGTGCAGTATCGCGTGACCGACAGTGAAAACTGCATTTCTTCGGAGAAAGAGACACCGAGATTCATTACACTGAAGCGAGAAAGAGTCGCGTGATGTGCACGCCAGTGCAATTTACTATCTAAAAGCGAATGTTTTTCTCATTGTAAACAATACAAGCGAGATCTATCCAGACTACGTTGACCTAAAAAAGAGGAGAGTGGGGAGAAATGGAGGGTCAACTTATAATGGACAGGAAACGCAGAATTCAATTAATATTATACCGTTGCAACAGCTATTTAGCTTTAATTGATTTAATCGTTTAATTTTTATTATATCGGTATTGTTACAATAAATTATTATGTCTGTTATAAGAAGCTATAAATCAAATTCTTTTATTATTCATATATTTAGAGTGCAAAAATGTTTTAAATACACTTTATTCCAAGTTAATATTTTTATATTCTCACATCAAAAGACTATCTAATTATCCTGCTAATATTATAAATGTGAAAGTTTGTGAGGATGGATGGATCTTTATTACTCTTTTACGCCAGAACGGCTGAACCGATCTGGATGAAATTTTGCACAGATATAGATTATAGTCTGGAATACCACATAGGCTACTTTTTATCCCGAAAAATGTACGGGTTCGTAATCCACGCGGGCGAAGCCGCGAGCCGAAGCTAGTGTTACAATATTTCCGTTGTAACAGCAACACAACGAGTTCCAAGAAAATATTAATAAGTAACACGTCGACGGCGTTTCCTCACTTTCCGTATCAAATATTGAAATGATTTCGGGAAAAATCTAAGTCCACACAAATGGTCTTGATTTTCTAAAATAAAAATGAAAACAAAATACCAGAAAGGACCGGAAATTGTTTCTTAGAAATTGTGATCAATGATCTCGATGAAAACATAATTTGTAAGAAGGATTTTCGTTTGAAACTCTTTTGATGGCACTAATCAATACTGGCATATTAGATAAACGATTTTCTTTTACATAGGTAATTAAATTTGTACAGGTTGTTATTGACTACTAGTTACTTACTAAATATATTGGGTCAAAAACGATTCACTTCACATATTCGCCGATATTAATTACTAATCTAATAATACATCATATTTTTTTACAATTCCATCCTAATTTAAGATCATGTGTTACGCACACGGACCACGGTGACATGTTTGACAGCTGTCAAACTGTTAAACGTCAACGGCAACGTTTGACAGCCCCATCGGGACAATGTTGCTGCCGTCAGAGGATCACGGATATGCGCTGTCGTCGAAATATTTTAAAATGTTTGGAATTCCTTACGATCACATAAAAGTATTTTCGTCTTTTTTATATACAATCAAAATATCTTCGTTAAAGTAAAAGCTTTATAAATATGGTGTTGACTGAGTGTTAATGTTTTTTTTTTATTCTGGCGATTATTTATATGCTTGTAGCACTTGAGCTATATAAATGATTTCGAATTATATGTTGCTTGTAAGGTATCATTTCTTTCTAGCTAAAATTCTACAATCAATGGTAAGATCAAGAATTGCAACTCTTTTATATACATGACAACCACAACACGTCAAAAGTCCACTGACAAAAAAAATGTTTTTTCTATTTACAAATTAAGCTTACATTATACAAGAAGTATCAAGGTCCTCAAATATTTGCTCGTTCTCATCCTTAAAGTTATGTTAGACCGGAAACGAATCAGGTTTTGTTCGTGCGTCCACCAGGCGGCGCTAGCAATTAATTAAATTCCCTTATTAAGTACACAAAATACAAGCAATCTGTTTTCTTGTGTACAGAGAGATGTAGTTAAAGTTTCACGTCTTTTCGGACTTTTTGACAGAGACAACAGTAAGTTCGTCAAATTGTATGTGTTCCATTTGGTCGCACTCACTCTGAGACTGGGTTCCGTTTGGTCGCGCTCACTCAGTTATTAGTCACAATTATTATTCATTATCATTGATCAATCTTTACGCTGTTTTCCGAACTGGGAAAGTAGATATATATAAGAATTATTTTCTACTCCACGTTTGTTTATTTATTTTGTTCAAATACCAATTTTTCTTTTTATAATTTAGTTTTGCAATAACGAACGCAGTTAGCGTAGGTATGTTTTATTAACGCAATATTTTCTGTATAAGCTGACTTTCTACAAGTTTGCTGTCTAATAAACAACGATATTTTACTCTCATTAAACATCCTAATTATGAAATTACTAAGACACGTCACTCCTCTGTGTAGTAGTAATTAACGAGTAATTTAAGTCTAGACATAGTCCTTATAATTTCGATTCTAGTTTCAGGCGTTCATGTAAGCCCTGTTCACTAAAATATTCATTAGTATTTCGACGATACCTAAAACTATGTTGAACAAGTTTCTAGGGCGATAAGGGTGGCGTTGCTTTTACGCGTTATTCTCAATCGTGTTCTAATAAAGAATAAAGTTATTATGTCTGCCAATTTCTGACGTATTGGTTATTTAGATTTGAAGGTTTTGAGTTCGAGAACAGATGATACGGTTAAGTCTATATATTACGATTATCATGACTATGTAAATTGAAATGAAATGTGGAACTATACGGAGTTTAAACTTTCTTGCTGTTTTTTTTTACAAGATTTAAAAATAATATCAAGTTACTATAACCTCTCATAACTTACTGATATGTATGATCATCGCTAATTGGACTTAATATTCCTTATTTTACAACACCGAGAAATATGTTACATTACTTCATGTTCGCGTAAAAGAAATGTGTATAAACGTCATTATTTAAGGTTTTTATCACACATCGAGATCCCTAAGGGGTGGCTACCATTTTTTATGCAATGCGACCCTGATTGTAAGTGTTTAGTGTTCTATATGCTTTAACGCTAGCCAAGTTCCTAGAAGCACTAGAACGTAGGTATCAAGTTGATACAGTATGTGTTATTTTTGGGTATAAATACAGTATGTGGTTTAGACTCAGCTGAATGTACTTTATGACTTCCTGTATTCCTTTTTTTACGTTCGTATGAGGCGAGTAACATGAGCTAGGGAATCTTCCCATATAGAACAAACTAATGACAGACAGGCATTTAAAGACTTTAGGGCTAACGTCTTCAAATGTCTACTACTGAACATGTTGGATAGACTCCTAGAAAACTTATTGGTGATCGCAACATATATATAAACACATAGGAAGGCGCTGCTGGTCATGCTTTTGACATAATCTTTTAGGCTTAAACCACACTAGCAGCTTTAAAACAGCAGAAACGCCCGTTTCTCCTTTCTTGTTTACTTTTTGAGAAAAAACTCAACTAACGAACTTGAAAATGCGCGTTTAAGAAGCCAAAGATAAAATTTCCTAGTGTGAATAAGACCTTCGTCTAAAATAAGGGTGAATTTATGTCGGGGCTCACACAGCTCTCCCACGTGTTGTACTGAATCAGTAAGCTATCTTTCTGTGATATAAAAATCAGAAACTAATTTGGATCTCGACCTCTTTCCATGTTATCTTAATTAATAGAGACTAATGGTGAAATATGTTCAAATAAGTAATGTCTATAAACCTTTACTAATAATATAGGTAGGAAAGTGTGTTTGTTACTCTATTGCCGACACGGTTGAGAGATCGACTGCTGAGCTACATGTCGCGGGTTCGATTCCCGCACGGAACAAATATTTGTATGATCTACAGATAGTTGTTTCGGGTCTGGATCTTTGTGTATGTGAATACACACCGTGAATCGGAAAGCACGTAAAACTGTTGGTTCTGCGCCTGATATCTCTCCGGTCGTGTCGGATTGCCGTCCAATCGGACTATGAGACTGAAGGAATAGAGAGAGCACCTGTGTTTGCGCATACACTTGTGCTCTATAATATCTCCTGCGTAGTTCGCTAATCTCCGGTGAGATTGGCTGTAGTGACAGAAACCGGTCAGGAGGACATTATTACTCTATTGCCAGCACGGCTTTGGTGGTTTTAATGTTTTAACCATGGCATGAGCTGAGTCTAGGTAAGATGTTGAGGACACAAAGAAGAATGGGAAATTCACTTTACACAAGAAGCAGTGTTGGAACGTTTTATTTTATTAGGTGTAGACGATTTTCTTGTTGTTTTTTTGATATGGTTTGTTAGTGGTGTAGAAATGTTATATTGTCGAATAATATTCTGTACCCAGCGAACTGGTGTGTCTTTCCAGTGTTATCCAATCTCTAAAGCAGAGAGAACCAGCCAAACAGACCTCTATTTTCAAGGACAATGTAGGAGAATGTGTACCATTATGTACTCTTGTATTAAAATGAATGAGCCCAAGTTTTCCGTTTAGATAACGTCGGTATTTTATTGATTTGTGTCCCACTTCTAGGTGGCTATGTAGGACTGGCCAGTATATATGTATGCTCTGACGTCATAATAACTAGGGTGGAATATCACGTATCGTTATAAAGGCTCTAGTTGTCCTTTTTTATTCATGCAACAAAGGTTTTAGTTACAATATTTCAATCTGAAGTGCTATATGTCAAAGTATTTTAAATTTAATTTATTTAATGCTAGCGACCCGGCTTTGCACGGGTGCAATTTACTAATGAACAAAATCAAAAATTTCATACAAAAATACCATTCAAATTTACGACGTTTCCGGTGGATTTTCAAAAACAAAAATCTCCTGACAAAAAGAGAATTAGCCAAATAAGTGCAGCCGTTCGGAAGTTATGCGCTTAGCAACACATTTGGCGATTCATTTTTATCAGGACATACACAGCTATAAATTTGGAAGATAACCCTTTAACATAACTCTTTCTTTTTGACGGCATGATTAGCGCAATGGTTGAGCGATCGACTGCTGCGCTACGTGTCGCGGGTGCGATTTGTCTGAGTTTTGTGCATGTGTGCTGTATTTTATTTTGTGTACCCTGTCTATATTTTGATACAATTTAGCAGGAAAGTAGCTTGTAAGTAGGTAGATAACAAAGAGTACTTCATCACAAATCAATTAATAGGTACTTTTCAAGTAGGCGGAGCGATGGCGGTGTATAAAATAAAAGATTTCCAAACAATTAAGTTTAATAAAAGGTAAAGCTTACTAATTAATATTGTGTACTTTTATATTGTCGTACAAAATACGGTAAACTTTATTTTTGTATAAAATACTGTTTGCGCTATTCGTCAATCACCAATTCACATTCACAATAGGTAGAACTCGCTGTTGACATATTTATTGAACCTGCTGGTTTCGCGTTTAATATTTATAGCTCTTTTTACAACAACATATTATTATACATATATATACATAGCTTTAAATGCTTTCGTATAAAAGATCTAGAAGCTAAAGGTCTTTGAAATAAATTTAATAATAAGGTTTGCCTTATTATGCCTGCTATTATATATGCTACCAACTTCTAGTAGATACTGAAAATTATGTTTAAGGCCCTTCAAAGTTTACCCTTTCCTTATCACACTGCCAAAAATTCAAATTCAATCATCCAACACAGCGAACATTACAAAATTGCCCAATAATACACCTGAAACACCACCCCACGCACACAGACGCACAGGGGTAGCTAAGACGTAGACGCGTAGACGCGGCGCGCCCGTGTGGGTGTCTGTGGGTGTCGTCTGGGGGTGAACGGCCTCCCGCCGACCTTCAGACGCGCTGGGCGAGGGGGGAGGAGGCTGCCGTCTAGGAAGCTCCCCACAATAGACCAACATTGTAATTAATACATAATGCCCGTTTATGTTCGAGATTCGCTGAATAACGATCGTTTTATAATTAAATTGGTTGTCTTTTGATTTGCTGTGTCACATCCGGATTTACAACCTTGGGGTCTAAAGCTTTATATTAATTAATACATACAGGTATATTATTTTAAGGGTTGAATCATTATGACGAGAACTGTAAGAGACCAACTGTACCTCTATTATGAGTTTTTCACTATTTACTTTCATAGTAAATGTAAATTTTTAAGCAAGCGATTTTAGTTTTTAACTTGGTCACATTAGAGATTAGAGTCACTAACATGACATCTCTATAATATCGTAAATAGTAAATCAAAACTTAACTATGACACATATGTCACATAAGCGACTCTAATCCCTAATGTAACCAAGTTAAGAATTAAAATCGCTATCATGAAAATTTACTTTACTATGATAGTAAATAGTTAGAAAACTCGTGATAGAGGTACTGGATGTAGAAGATTATTATAACACCGAGGAATATAAAATCACAGTTTGACGAACAGTACCGCTATCACGAGTTTTCTTACTATTTACTATCATAGTAAAGTAAATTTTCATGATAGTGATTTTAGTTCTTAACATGGTTACATTAGGGATTAGAGTCGCTTATGTGACATGTGTCATAGTAAAGTTTCGATTTACTATTTACTATATTATAGAAGTGTCATGTTAGCGACTGTAATCCCTAATGTAACCACGTTAAGAATTAAAATCGCTTGCATGAAAATTTACATTTACTATGAAAGTAAATAGTAAAAAGCTCATAATAGAGGTACAGCGCATGGAACAAAAGCATATTCAATCTGTCCTCATTAGTATTTATGCCTTCAGAATAATTCTGGACACTTCCTAAATCCACAAGAATGAAGTGTTAGTGTATATAGGCCCATAAAAGGACCTGTATACACCTCACGACGCCTGCCTCTCCCACGCCTTATTCAAAGGAAGGCTAATAAGGTCGCAAAGTTAGCAATTTCAGGTTATTTCGTTAATCGGCCGAAGCTAACAATTAGGTCTAGACCTGGCCTTATCTTAACGAGGATGCCGATTTTTAATTAATCCAGCTATGTACACAGTTTGAGGCAAAAAATTCTTGTCTATGGACAAAATAGGAACGGAGTTTGGTTATTGCATATTTTAAAAGGCAATTTTCCTTTTTTTGTCGTTCCTTGAATGTGGCAAGTTTTACTTTGGCTCTATGAGCATGCTTTCAATTAAATTTGTGTTTATTAACTTTTTTTAAGTTTCGTTATTGTTTGCGGACAAGAATGCTTGGTTATACAACGACCGCATTGGCATTTTTTCTTAACAACGCTTTGGAAACTCTGATATAATATGATTAGGAGCCTTTTTATTATACCTCATTGGTCCAGAGGTGGTAAGTTCGATTCCCAGATCAAACAAAGTGTTATTGGGTTTTTGCGTATGGAAATTCTCAGTAGCAGCACGGAGTCTGGAACTGTGCCCGGTAGATGGCAATAGGCTCGCCCGTTATTACAAGGAACTCAATAACGATGTCGGGGAAATGTGGGTGTACAAAAAAAAGTACACCTCTGCCTAACCCTTCGGGGAATACAGGCGTGATGCTATGTTATGTTATAAGCGTAGCGGCTTACGTTTAAGCCTGAAAAATGTTATAAAACCATATTACAATTTGACTATCTGCTAATAAGGGCCAGGGCAAAAGTTTGCCTTCGCCAGAGACAACGCTCTTAACATCAATATTAACCGATATACAGGCCATAATAACTGCCTTCCAAATATAAGTTACCGCTTCGTTCGGAATCGGAAATCATTCGTATTCTTTCGGCGTTTCCGAAAATCTAATTTATAGATGAGCTAAAGTTAGTTTCAGGTCGTTCGTGCTTAGCAGAGAAAATTAGTTACTAATGTTCTTAAGTTCTTAGTCTGGTTGTGTGATTCTCGTTCTATAACATAACATCACGACTGTGTGCCCCAAAGGGTGAAGCAGAGGTGTTCTGTACTCTCACATTTCGCCTCACATGCCCCTTTTTTCCAAAGAGTGATGAATCGTAAACGAAATTCTAAGTCTATGGATGAACCTATTGTCATATACTGGGAAAAAATTCTAACCTGTAAACTGAGAATTTCTTTAAATTGAAGTTACTCTTAAGATATGGGAATCAAATGCTAGACCTCACGCCCATCATTAATCTGATGAATCAGTTTCTTGTTAATTTTATGGATTTAGGGCCATAGTATTGTCTTGTTCTACCATCCATACAGACATAGACATAAGAGGTACTTAGGCATTATGGTTTTTTAAAACTACCACTAGTATAACGAAGCCTCGAGAACTGCCTATCACCAGTGTAAATCCACACCAAAAAGCCTAAGCGAAACCTAAAAGCACATAAAAGCCTTATATTTCGCTCATTTCCTTAACCATCAAATATGTACGAGACGGCTTCAAACACAATGTAAGAACCAAGTACTTAAATATTGACTGAAGTTGTTAAAAGACTGTATGGAACCCTACGATAATAGCTACTGCTGTACTCCTAAAGGTTATATCGTAATGTTACAGTAAATAGCTTTACGTAATCTGTGCCTGCCCTATATCGGGCGTGTGGTGAAATGTATAGTCTACTCTGTTTGTTACTGTAATCATCATCATCATCATCCACAGCCCGACTTCGCCCACTGCTGGGCATAGGCCTCTTTTTGAAACTGCCAGTTTCTACGCTTTTGCGCTAGTTTCATCCATGTTCGATCCCCGATGGCAACTTTATACTTAATTAGTAATAATGTTATTATTATTTATTATATATATATTATATTATATATTATTATAATTGTTCAAAAGTTCTTTAATTTTTATTTTTATGTCTTGCATAAGTTACTACATGTAAAATTCAGTTATGTTTCCTTGAAATAAGATTTCATTTCATTTGTTTCATTCAATAAACATAACATACATAACATAGCATCACGCTTGTATTCCCCGAAGGGTTAGACAGAGGTGTATTATTGTACACCCACATTTTGCCGATGCCGTTATTGAATCTCATGTAGTAGGATGAGAGCCCATTGCCTACCGGGCACATTCCCAAACTCCGTGCTGCTACTGAGAATTTCCATACAGAAAAACCCAACAACCCTTTGCCCGACCCGCGAATCGGACCCAGGACCTTCACGCCTAGCAGCCGCGATTACGACCACTAGACCAAAGATGTAGTGGCGCAAACTACTTGCGTTTATTATGTAACACGTTGTATATTATTGACGGTTTTCGCTAACTCTGGCGGTTATAAGAATCCTTACTAATATTATAAATGCGAAAGTAAGTTTGTTACTTTTTCACGTCTAAACCACTGAACCGATCATCATGAAATTTTGCATATATGTTGTCAGGGGTACAGAAAAGGACATACGGTACCTTTAATCCAGAAAAAAGTACTGTTTCCGAGGGAAAGAACAATAACTTTCGACGGTCACAATTGATTTAGGTCGCTAGATGGCGCTACGTGTGACCCAGAAAAATGCACGGGTTCGTAATCAACGCGGGCGAAGCCGTGGGCGAAAGCTAACCAAGCATAAAGAAAGGTTGAAGAATTGTATAATTATATGAAACTCAAAGTACAAGGTAAAGTACTAGAAGCTTATAGAAACACCGAATACTGTTATAACAGCGATTATGATTGCCGGAACTTACAGACATTTCATCGAGTACTCGACAGTTTCCAGTACCGCTATCACGAGTTGTCTTACTATTTACTATCATAGTAAAGTAAATTTTCATGATAGCCATTTTAGTTCTTAACTTGGTTACATTAGGGATTAGAGTTGCTTATGTGACATATGTCTCATAGTAAAGTTTTGATTTACTATTTACTATATTATAAAGATGTCATGTTAGCGACTCTAATCCCTAATGTAACCAAGTTAAGAACTAAAATCGCTTGCATGAAAATTTACATTTACTATGAGAGTAAATAGTAAAAAACAAATAATAGAGGTACTGTACCCACGATACAGGAGAAGAGATAGTGTTTGGAAAAGTACATAACATAATTATGGGTCTTTTTGTACATTACGCCGATACTGTTATTAAGTCACATGTAACAGGGGAGAGTAAAGTTAGAAATCCCGGGCCGCTACTCAGAATTACAGAATATCCCAATAACCTTCGCTCGGGAATCGAATCGAGGCTCCTCGCTATCGAACCTTAATGCTCAGCGGCCACGTACATATGTGTCCATTAGACGATGGAGCAGCTTCGATAAAAATAATAAAAATAATTACCCATAAAACAGGAAAAAATGCCTAATATCGGCATCGTATGAAAATATAATATCTTGTTGGGTATGATACTTAAAGATCTTCAATTATTCAGTTAATTGAAGATCTTTAGGAGTGCCCAACTGACTATCAGTTATTCCAATATCCTTTGTTTAAATATAAAGGTTTAAGGTATAATTATGTCTGAACAATTAGAATACAGTCTTATTAATGTTCTCACAATTTTCTTAATTATTATTTCTCTTGATAAATTGTATGAGATTTTCATTAATAAATATGTAAGTAACCTCTTTAGCAGAAGCAACTTTTTTTCATATATATTTGTTAATTAAAAGAGTAATGATATTTTATTTGTCACTGTCTCATTGGTGTAGTGATGGCGACTGCTGAGCGAGACGTCCTGGGTTCGATTTCCAGGTCGGGAATTCCAAAGTGTTATTTGGTTTTCCTGGAAATCTCTCAGTAGCAGCCCGAAGATTGGAACGTGCCCTATAGATGGTAATAGGCTCGCCCCCTATGGTATGGGAAATGTGGGTATAGAATATTCTTGTGCCTAACCCTTTGGAAAGTACAGGCGTGATGCTATGTTATTTTATGATATTATAGTTGATTTTGCTATCTTTTAGCTGTTTTACACGCTGCCGCGAGTACACAGTCGTGTACCCATATCTAAAGCTAGCGATATCAATAAAATAATAGGTTTTATTATTTTAGGACCGATCTAGACTGCCTAGGCAACAAACACTAGACTGAGAACCGTTATGTACAATGTTATGTACATATATGTACTAACATTTACATAAATTATTATTCCCAAGACTAATTCGTCCTGACCGACCAAGGACGCAACGCTGGGAGACCTGGAAGGACCGTATACATCGATCACCAAAATCGACCTTCCTTATATACGATTAGAATTCAGTTTTGAATAAGAATTGTTCTGAGTTATTGCCTTACTGATATGCGGACGACTTAGCTTTGAAAGCGAAATTTATACCTGACTTTACCTCTGAGGAAAACGACAGCTAACTCAATGGAGTAAGATCTAAATTCAAACGCTTCAGCCCTCTATTTGGAAGTAAGGGACACGTGTATACGTTAGAAAGGGATAGCGATGTCCGTGGTGGTCCGTGACCTATCCTACTGACGAATGTCGAGCCCCGGAACATCGCATTTTAACAAGTAGTCTAGACAGTCGCGCGAGTGTGCACGCCCCTGCGTTAGTGTGCGTTAGTCAGATAACGCGAATGTTTGTGTGTGCGCATGTCTGTGAATAGCTGTTGTGTACGTACAGGGCTTTTGTTTGCATGTGGGTGTAGAGTTAAGCTTGTCTGATTCCTTACGGATGGCGCTTGAAGTTTTTAGCAAAGGGATGTTTATTTGACGGCTTCCAACACCAACACTTTTATCGCGAAATGCGTAGTAGTAGTTGCTCAAGTGTCTGGGCGCCTAGTACTCAATACATCACGCTCAATACACTTTTCTCACGACATAGGTACATCTCTCGGTGGGATTTAGATGTTAGTTGTTTTGTATCTATAGACTATATGTTATGAAAATATGATTCGTTTTGTTATGAGCGGCATGTTGTAAAATTTATATTCAGCCAGAAATATTCTGGCTTTACAAACGCAAAATGTATATTCTCTTGGCTGCTCCTCATTATCGGATGACAAACAGGTATTTAAAAATAAATGTACCTACAGTTTTAAATAAACATTTCTAAATATAAATCAAAGACTGATTGTTCATTAAATGTCAATTTAAATGGCTAATGGTCACAATGCCTATTGAGAATGGTATCTAAAAGGTAAATAAATATGTTCGAGGAAGTCATAAATTCAACTACATATTATAGAATTAAATGTCAGACGTCTGACTTTTTTATATAGGATGTGGATTCGATTCATATCCGGACTCAAAGTGACTTTTGTAAGGGCCACGAAACTCTGAGCTTTACGCGATTTAAAGGCACCCTATATAAAGAAATAATTACATAATGAATTGAGAAGCATATCAGACCAAAGCTGTGGCCATCACTGCCTATGTACTAAAGCATACATAAATTCTCGCAGACACGCGACATGAATACATTACTCGTATTTATTTGTTTGAATATAAGAAAATGAGAGACAGATGTCGTGTGGTTTTAGGCTAGCAACATACCGATCACTGCGGGTATCACGATCATGCGTACTTTGCCACTTGTACTCCGAGAGAAAGTTAAAGCTTTCATAATAAGTTAGTTAAAGCTGCTGATGCGTTTACAATGTTCCATTCACTGTCTTAAAACAAAACATAAACGCTGTACATACTTTAATTATCTATAAAACTTACGCTAGAGGTGATCACATAGTGGTTCACATTACGTTATTAATAAAAAATACTCAAAAACCGCAATATTTAAACGAAAATAAATAAATAAATTTACTCAAACAAAACCTCGCCTCATAACAGAAAAAAACCCACACCTACACAAATTACATGCACACACACACATTTGCAACACACAACTCATTTATACCTTATAAATACACAAACTCACGCACACAATGCCATTTCTATGACATCCACAATTTTGGGGATGGTTTATGCAATTCGCCCTTGTGGAGGTGGTGCGATGAACTTCGTCCGGGACGTCCGCAGCCTTCGGTAAGGTGAACAGACAGGGGGTGGGGGCTGCAACGCCCAGGATGGCCAAAATTGGGGACTTTACTACTATATTTGTGCATACAATTCGCCATTTATGAGCCAGGGTGGGGCAATTTTTGTATTTTATCAGTACATGGATAAAGATTTTTGTGTAGTTGTGGTATGTACCAAAATCTATATAAAGAGAAGTAATATATAACATTTATATTTATATTATTGACGACACGGTTGGCGCAGTAGCTAAGCGATTAGCTTTCTGTGCTACGTGTCGCGGGTTCCATACCCGCACGGAACAAATATTTGTATGATCTACAGATAGTTGTTTCGGGTCTGGTCTGGATGTGGGGCAAAGTTCAAAAAAAAAACTTATAATGCTCATAACTGACTTCAATTTGACAGGCTCATTAGTCTATGGTCGCAAACGCTACTGCTGAGCGAGAGATCCTGGGTTCCATTTCCCGGGTCGGGTAAAGTGTTATTGCGTTTTTCTGTATGAAAATTCTCAGTAGCAGCACGGAGTCTGGAACTGTGCCTGGTAGATGGCAATGGGCTTGCCCCCTATTACATGGGACTCAATAACGTCGTCAGCGAAATGTGGGTGTACAATAGTCAGCGGCGTGCACAGGGTTTTCAGACAGGGTAGGCAGAAAATTATAAAAGCTTACTTATCAAAAATACCTATTGCATGTTGGTATTGGTTCGTCGTCTTGTCGATTAAATAATGATGTATGTAATTTGCCACCTCAAATATCTTATAATAAATATTCATCTGAGTTATGTAGGGTGGGCAGTGTCTTTTTGTCTTTATGCACCGCACGCCACTGACAATAGTACACCTCTGTCTAACTCTTCGGGGAATACAGGCGTGATGCTATATTATGTGTGTTATATTATTTATCAACTAAGTTTAAAAAGCCTATGAATTAGCAGGACTGACGCTGATAATGATAATGTATCATCTTCATCTTGTCAAGAAGCAAAGAGTAGATTTTAACTTAAATTAAACCAATCATATTGAAATAGGCACATAAACAAATATCTAGCAAGACGATTTACTTGTTCAAATACTAATTGTTGAAACAAATTTAAAAAATTTAAGTCTAGCCCTATTCTGTCCTTCCCCGTCCCCATCATTCGTAAATTTGATAATTGTGGCGACGTCGTTACACTGATTGTCCCCATTACGAGTCTGATTTTAATAATAGACGTCTTTCCGCTGGGAAAATTACGGCTTTTCATATAACTGGGTTAGGCAGAACTTATGCCTCATTTTCATTTATAAAACGCTTGATTGATGTTGAAATAGTTCTCTAGTTAGGAAAGAAAGGGAGGACCAAATGACTGAATACAAATATAACCTTCCAAATATGAGCTAGAAAAAGTTAAGTTACGGTTTTTGCTGTCTAATATGATACTGAGTTTCCCTATCTTAAGGTAAAATACAGAAAAAAGATGCAAATGCAATAAAAATATCCCGCTTGTAAAGCTATAAAAGCCACACTAACATATTCTACAAAACAACGAATACCTAATACTAAGAATATTTATTAGAGAAACACATAAAACCACTTATGTATGGTACAGGCTGTGCGTCCGGTCGTCAGGCCGTAGACCCGCGTAGCTGCGTAGAGGTGTCCTCTACGCTGCTACGGCGCTACGCTTGCCGGGTGGAAGGTGAACGGGGTGAGACTGAGTTCATGTCTGAACGCAGGTTGTACTTGGACTGGTTGATATAACCGCCATTATGTATTCTAAAGGTTCTGTTTATTTTTATTTTGTTTGAGACAAAAATGTTATGTAGCTTTCGCTGGGTGAAAATTTTCTTTCCGTTTGATATATTTTGTAATGGTTAGGTAGGCCTGCCTGTGCTATTGCAGGTAGGTATATGACGAAATAATCTATACATATAAATAAAATCGGAGTGTCTGTTTGTAATATTGAAATAACCGTTTTTTACTACATGCATATATATACGGTAAATACACTAAAATAACAATTTTTAAAATTTTTGTCTGTCTGTCTGTCTGTTTGTATAGGCTAATCTCTAAAATGGCTGGACCGATTTTGAAGGGACTTTTATTGGCAGGTAGTTGATGTAATAAGGAGTAACTTAGGCTACTTTTATTTTAGAAAAATTCTTTTATTTTAGAAAAAAATAGGGTTAAGTGCATTTGGTCTCACTAAAAAATACATTGTTAAGTTCCGTCATCCACGCGAACGAAGTCGCGGGCACAGCTAGTAGGAAATATAATTATATAAAAATCTTAGATTGGAATAAAAATATTTTATACAAGACGTTTTCATATAAATTTGTTTTGTTTGATAGTTTTTAGGAAAATATTCTTCTATAATTAAATAAATGATTTTATTAGTTATAAGATAATATGTGATGCTACCTTAATTTTCTTTTTGTAAGTTTAATGTTAAAAATTAATATAATCGTTTATTTAAATAAATATAGAAAATTGCCCTTTCTAGAATAATACCTATTTGAATTGTGAACATCACACATAATAATACGAAAGTTGCAGCATCCACCATAATACAGCCTACATGTACAGTCGGGAGGACAAGTGGAAGGCTAGGGCGGGCGGCGCGTCCTTCCGAGGGCGGGCGTCAACCCTGGTGGCAGACGGCGATTGTACCTCCGTCCTTTTGAGAAGTTCATTTTTGGTGTTATGTATATTTTTAATTTTTTTTAGTTTTGTTTTATGGGACTATGCCAACTAACATGATAATTTCTCTGAATAAATAATAATTAACTATATTAAACAAATCGAACATCTGGTTGTGTGTGCATGTGACATGTATGTTTGTAAACTTTAGCCACGATACAGGAGAAATCCTAGAGTGGGACAAGGTTATGTAAAAAACAAAAAAAAAATATAGTCGTTTAAAAAAAACATCAATTTACCGTAGAACATAGACCGTGACCCCTGAGTTTGTTTCTACGATTCTCCTCAGGGATAGTCATAGGAAATGCCGACGCCATAGTTTAATAAAATACGTGTAAAATTGATTGACAAATCCTAATTGCAAAATAAATAATTTCATTTCATTTCAATGAGAACCTCCTTATATTATAGTAAGGTATACCATTGTTAAATATATAATAATAAATATCATATTGAATACTTCCAAACATTATTTAATGAAACTAAACTATTCAATTTAATCCTTACATTAGTTGCAGCATCCCAAACTACACAACACAGCCTATAAAGGACAAGTGGAAGGCTAGGGCGGGCGGCGCGTCCTTCCGAGGGCGGGCGTCAACCCTGACCGACGGCGACTGTCCTGTAGCCCTTTGAGGACTTAGCTTTTGGAGTTATTAGTGGATGATATTTTATCACATTAATTTCGAAGTACTCAAAGACATTGACGATACTCGTGGCACAGTGGCTAAGCGATTAACTTTCTGTGATTCGTGTCGCGAATTTGATTCCCGCACGGAACTAGAATTTAATATGATCTACATATAGTTGTTTTGGGTCTGGTTGTGTGTGCATGTGACGTGTATGTTTGTAAACTGTACCCACGATACAGGAGAAATCCTAGTGTGGGACAAAGTAAAAAAAATATTATTGAACTAGAATTTGAATATTTTATTGTTTTAATTTTATCATTTTTTTTTATACGCCCCTTCTTGGCCGTGTTATCCATTACGAAATATATAGATTATGAGTTGTGTACAATAAATATTTCGCCGATGCCGTCTTTGAGTCCCATGCAGTCTATTGCCATCTATCGGGCACAGTTCTAGACACCGTGCTGCTACTAAGAATTTCCAGACAGTAAAACCCAATAACACTGCCTAAACCGGGAATTGAACCCAGGAACTTACGCGCCAAGTCTCTCTACAATAAATAATTCGTTACAAAAATTGAATTTGATAATATTTATTATGAGACTTGCACAGAGTACCAACAAGGCTTATTTTTATACATCAAAACTAAAAAGACATACTATTAAAATTTAATAAACATTAGTATTACTAAAACAAACTGAGACCTAAATTACATGACTACACAATTACATACTTTGATACAAACAAAAGTGTTTTCAGGTATAATTATGTGAGTATTTAAACGGCATAAATGGAAGGCTAGGGCGGGCGGCGCGTCCTTCCTAGGGCGGGCGTCAACCCGGTGCACGGCGGCCTATCTGAAGCCACAAAGTTATGGGGTTTCGTAGGGAGACTAACTTAAACTTGTTTTGTTTTACACGTGAAGGGGATTTTGAAGATTAGGGCGTGATTCTTAGTTTGGTATATGGCGAAGTAAATAGGGGAGATGTTTTTGTTCAAATATATATGTAAAGAAAATCACTACGCTCTTGTACATAGACATACAAGGTAGTCGCTTTTTTTAAGTTTGAATTTGCCGCGTTATCGATATAGTCTACAAAGTGACAGCTGACAGGAGTGACATTTTGAGGTTATATGATAGTGTGGTTATTATTTGAAGAAATAACAAAACAGGAAATAAAGGCTTTAAATGTTGTTTCTTTTGTTTTTACAGAAAAACGCAATTACGTCTTGAAAAAGAAAGATATCATTATATATATGGCGCATGTTGGCGATGCTCAACGAGCTCATGGAGACCAGCCCAGGATTGGATGTGTTTGCTGATGAATGGAAGACGGTGTGATAGGTTTACTTGTCAATGGTTATTTAGTTTTAATGGATAATCGCTGTACTAAATAAATAAATAATAATAATATATATATAAAAGTGGTGTTTAATACGTTGGTCGAATATACTTGTATGGAGGTGATATTTGCTTCGCCCGTATACAATCATGAATATTACAAGTTTAGATCTAGACTCGGAACAACAATCTAGAGGCCATAAAAATATTAGTTACGTGAAGCGAACCCGTATCAACAGCGTAGAAAGTCTGTTGCAAATATCAATCGTGCAAAAAATACCTTACCTATGTCACCATATATTACATATATTGTTGGAAACAAAATGAAATCCGTAGGTTAAATATTAACTGTACAGAACCCAGACTGAGCCGTACATTGCGAACGAAGGTCCGGTCGGAAGGCAAGGGCGGGCGGAGCGTCCTACAGGTCGTCGCCCCAACGCCTGCAACGCACAGCCTTCGCGGAACCCCTACAGAGGTCTGGAGGGGCGCGTCTGGTGGAAGGCAAGGGCGCCGCGTCCTAGGTTCGACGCCCGACGTTAGGACATAATGCCTGCATCTACGCCCCGGGTTATCTGACTCGTAATAGGTTGTAAGATAGAAGCTTTGTTGGTGGGTTTGCTTGGGATTTTATATTAGTGTCCAGTATTATAGGTTTTAAGACTGGGTTGTACCATAACTTTGAGTTTGATTAAACTAATGAAAACCTTTAGACAATGTGGAGAAAAGTTTCAAATTTAAAACCTGTTGAAATAAAATATTCAGTAAGTTTAGTTTTAGAAACTAAATTCCGGAACTAGGAAATTGATAGCGGAAATAAATTTTCTATGTTCCGGACTTTTGAAATTATGACAATAATATTTAATTTTGTAACGTAAAAAAGATTATATTCTAATTTCTTAAGTTTGTTACAGTATCATCAAAACTTCAAATAAGTTAATTCCTTGATGAAAACCGAACAAACAAAACACAAACCTGTTTTTATCACACTGGCACGTAATATAATATCCTAAATGCGTGTGCTTAACCTTTCCCAATCTATCCGAGCAGCCCGGGAGGGTAGCAGCGGGTACATTCGACCTCTAGACTGCAGAGTCGATGCCCCGGTGTGAACAACGTTGCAAAATTTAGGTGACTTCAAAGGAAAATGTTGCGAAAAGCGGGATGAATACTATGCCTTTATCTAAATGCTTTATATTGTCTACTAAAAAAATAATTAATGTCATTAAAATTTTGCCTACATATATAAAGCTTGTGTATGTGTGCATAATTGTTTCTTTTTTTTTGCCCCACACTAGTATTTCTCCTGTGTCGTGGGTACAGTTTACAAATATATATGATCATACAAATATTTGTTCCGTGCGGGGATCGAACCCGTGACACATAGCGCAGAAAGCTAATCGCTTAACCACTGCGCCAACCGTGCCGGCATATGTTAACATGGGATAGTTACCGGTAATTATTTAGGGGTTTTGCAAAATCACTTTTTAAATATGGACTTTCTAAGATAGCGTGAAAAAGATAGAAATAGTTCAGAAAAATCTTTTGTTTAAACTGCCATTGGTCTAGTGGTGCCTCGCTGCTGAGCATGAGGCTTTGGGTTCGATTCCCGGGACGGGCAAAGTGTTATACGGTTTTTCTGCATGGAAATTCTCAGTAGCAGCATGGAGTCTGTATGTGTGCCCGGTAGATGTCAATAAGCTTGCCCCGTATTACAATATGGGACTCAATAACGGAATCGGCCTCTGCCTTCGGGGACTATAGGCGGGATACTGTTATATTAATTCTTTTGCTGGTACTGTTTTGCGGAACAGCCTGAATCCATTCATTAATTCAGATTTATTTTTACTTTACGTTTACGATTGGGTATTATTTCGTCGAATGAGAATATCATATGATATTGAATTATGGATAGTATCTAAGAGGCGTCATTTTTTATTTTGATAGTTATGTATAAAGAAATGTTAATTAAAAAATATTAATGTCAAAATAAACTATTTAATTTCATTTTATCTATGCATATCATCATCATCAGCCAGAAGACGTCCACTGCTGAACGAAGGCCTCCCCCAAGGGGGGGTTGCCATAATCCCCATGCTTGGCAGGCGGCTTGGGGATCGCAGTGGCTCACCGATTAGTGAGAGGACGCTGCTGCCCGTCCTCCGGTGTCTGGCCGCAGTTTTAAGACGAGCCCGGGTCTATGCATATGTATCCGTTTTATTATATTGTAAGATAAGCCGTCTATCAAACGAAATACCTATTTCTTTTGTAGCTAGCAAAAGTAATATGTAGAAAGACTAATATCTTGCCGCCCCGATATGAAAGGGAAATCTTTTCTTTCCAAAGCAATATACCATGAGGATAAACGCGTATTTTCACAACGATATGTAATCACACTCCAAATCCTGACTCACTATAAAAAGCTATTCGTTTTACGTCCATATTATTCAGTTTTATGTCATAACTACAATTACATAAAAATATAACAAAATAATTCTCATTCTGCGTTCAAAATAATTCATATTTTTGTCCTTCAAAACTTTTGACGAATAACGTTACTGTTATGTGAAACTTTTGAGGTAAAAAGCGACTATACTTTCCGTAGCTCTACATATATGGTGAAAAATCACCAACCTTTCCACGAGACACAACATAAAAAGCCACAGTAATGTCAAAAAGGTTTAAGGGCACGTAAAAACGCCCTTCAGACGTATAGGCCGTTACCTCCGGGGACGCCCTTCAGCAATTGTCTGTGTGTGCGTCGGATGCACTCGTAATGTATAGGGAAAGCGTTGCGTCTGTGTACACACTTTGTATACACACACGCGTAGTGCATGCGTATTCTATGACGTGACGTGTATGTGATTTTCGGTGTTTTATGTGCGTGTGTGTCAGTGAAATGTATTATTTACTGCTTGTTACTGAAATTATCTAAGTTGATAAATATAGTTGTGTGACAATTATATGGTGTTTTTGTTATGTATGTAACGTTTTCTTCGAATACTGTAAAATATCAATTTGCTTAGAAAAATAAAGGGAAAAGTTGAAGGAAAGAGGTCCGTGGGTCGCAGAAAGGAGTCTTGGCTAAGAAATATAAGAGAATGGACAGGAGTTGCGAGTGCTGCCCAACTGTTTCACCTCGTGAGGAATAGAGAAGAGTTTGTAAAGCTGATTGCCGACCTTCGCTAGTCGGAGAGGCACCTTAAGAAGAAGAAAAATAAATAAATAAATATCACAGTTACCGTGATGATTACAAAGGCATAGGTATTTACGAATTGACTTTAGAATTTTTTTTTTTTTTTTTTTTTTTTTTTTTAGAACATTAATAAAATTGTATTTGATTGTCTTAATATTACTATTGACTCTTCTATGTTTTGACAATCCTGAAAGTGATTTTATCTAGGCAGGCTGTACAAGTGAAACTGTGTGTACAAGACAGTGATGTAGCTACTCGCTCCGGTTCGCCTGTACCTATAGTTGACCTTAGGCATCACCGTTGCGTGTGCGACCACCTTAATGTTAGTACACAGTGGCCACTTATGTTTATTTGTGTACCCACTATTTATCACTTATATAAGTATGTGTTACAGCCTCGGGATTCATCAGCGCTTCACTAACAATTTAATTGAACGTCATGATTCTTGAAGGCCTACGTGGCAAACACTTTATATAACTGCGTTTTAATTTAATTGGAATTGTCGCCAGCCGCATGCGCAGTTGGTAAACATATTGATAAAGAAAATTATAGAGAAGTGCTTTTGTTCCCGAGTTCGATACACAGATGAGAACAAATTTTTTTTTTCATTGGTTTAAAGATTCTCAGTTGCAATTTTATATTTATAATTATAATAATTATTAGTTAACGTGTGATTATATTAAGGTCACCCCGTCATTCGTGGGACCAAACAAAACTATTGGCAATGTGCATGTACTGTAGCACACATCTGCCTAACTCTTCAAGGATAACAGTCGTGACGAGCCGTGTTTCAAATTCATGTATTCCTAAACACAAATATACAACCTTAAATAAATTCCGTCAATTCCATCATATATATCATCACTAAAAATAAAACGTCATCAGATAAAAGAGATTCAGCGAAGACTCACAAGCAAGCGGAGGCGTTTAAAGTTATTATCTATGCGGCCGACCTCAGTCGGGTATCGAACCCGCGACAACTAGGTCAATGCAGCACGCGATGTCATACTCTGTCGCTGACTTGGCGACGCGAAGCTACGAACTGAAGGTGACGAGAACTTGATAAATAAATTAACGAACGTAACGTTTGTAGGAGAGATGCAAATGTTTTTGAACGAAATAAAATTTAAAATATTTTTTTTTAGATATTTTGACAGGTAATTTTTTATGAGGCAGAATGTGAATGTTTATTTAGTTTTTTTTTTTATGAAGAATGTTGTTTGTCGTTTATTTATGTTTAGTGTGAGAGGATGTTGTGTAATTTTACGCTTAATTTTTTGTTTTTATGAATGTTAGCGTAAATATTTGAATAGTATTTGTCAGTTGTAATGTGGTGATATATTTCTAAGATTAGAGCTAGAACTGTATATTTCTTGTAGTATTTTTAAAACGATAAACGTTTTGTTAATTAATCTAACCGTGGGAAAACATGAATAAACTTGATATTTAATTTCACTTACAAAAGAACGTTCTTTAGACTAATCCTCATAAATATTTAGACCAAAATCTAGATTATATCACATATTTTCCTAGAAATCTTAGCTCACACGGTTATTCAGAACGTTCCACATACGCTAATAAAGATATTGATCAATAAATGGCGCGTAAGATCGAGATAAGATCTATCAGGAAGTGACTCTTGCGCACGGCATTAGAAAATGGAGTCAAGGCTCTGTGATGCGCGCCAGATTATTGCGAGAGGAGCCACAGCTCAACTGTATATGTATGTATGTGTTTGCATGGCTGGTATACTGATGTACTATTTAATGTATGAATTGATGTTTTTTGTGGGGATGAATATACAAATAGCGTATAACCTAACCTGCTTAATAAGACATAGTTTGTATACAGAGTTAAAAGGAAATTTAACTGTCTTTATTGATAATCAAGAAATACTTATGTAAAATAAGGTATTCTCTAAACGATGGGCATGGACAGTCATGATTCGTAAATATAAGTGAGAATGAATCAAAATTACATTCTACGAGTTTAATGTCTCATAAACAGCGGAAAAATACAACAAACAATATTTTGAAGGATTTTCCTTGATTGTACGGCAATAGGACGTAACAGAACATTTTAACTTTTTTTAACTACTTTTTATTCACCAAGTTCTCATTATAATTTTTGTTTCATTTCTTGTGTAGAATCACAAAGTCACGGAAAATCATTTTCCCTATCATCCAACCACGAATTAAGTAACCAATACTTAATAATGTCGCCTCCGTATATTTATAGCTCTTTGACACTCGCCTTTTATATGGCGGAGGAAAACATAGAGCAGAGGAGCTAATTATGACAATTAGTTACATAACTTGAATATAGCCTGGTTACTGTTGGGTTCGGACTTACAATATGACGTTTGTCGGTAATTGCTAGTGTTGCCAGATGTCCCGCTTATGGCAGAACATCCCATTTTTCAGCTCTCCCAGGACGCGTCCCGCTTGGACCCTGACCGGGCCGCCGAAAATCCCACTTTTTCATCATTATCATATTTTCGTCTAAATAGCAAAAGTTTGCACGCAATTTAAAACTATCAGGCGGTTAAGAAGAATTATTATAACCATCAACTTGCATTTTTAGTACGTCCCTATATTTTATTCACAGTCCCGCTTTTTTTTTGACTTACGTCCCGATATTTAGAAAATCGGATCGGGCAACCCTAGTAATTGCTCAGATGTCGTGTGCCTGAGATTATACTGGCGTAACATCGACGTGACGACTTCTAGAATGGAACTATTACTTGTTATCATTACGATGTAACTAACCATTGGTCACGGCGGTTTAGAGTGAAGTCGTAGGTTCGATTCTCGTTTCGTTACCATGGAATTAAAAAAAAAAGTTAACATGGACTACCACTAAAACATTAATTAACTTACCCATTTATTAGTTAATTTATACTGTCAAACACAAATATACATTTGAAATTGAGCTAGAAATTGAGCTGAGAATATGAACAACGATGTTTATTAATGTTAAACAAGTACATATTCGTGGTCTAATCGCGAAATAAGATCTGACGTTTTGTACTACGAGTACTAAGGCAGCATAAACTGGAGGAGTTGTGTTGTAAAATATTTGACAGAAAATGTATGAAGGTGCATTTCGATAATATAATGCAGCAGTTGAACATGGAATCTGATAGTACCGGGGTTGCCATGGCAACGTGTACATAATTCATTGAATGCTTAAAAAAGCGCTTTCGAGCGCTGAAGAAATCGTCGAAAACATGAGAAATTGAGAGTAAAATGAAAACATAAGAACGAAAATATTTTGTATTTTTTACGTTTTATTGTGTTTCGATAAATATTACAACGTTATACAATTTGTATGGTAAGATATATGTATGTGTACAGTACATGTAGAGTATGCTCACATATGCTTTGTGAGCATAATCTTATCAGTATCCTCGCTAAGGACCCAGACTGATTCTTTGTTCACAGTTTTCCATCTCAAACGATATCTCTGAATTCGGTTTGTTTTTTTCCGATTCAACAAAAAGAAATACCCAGTAACCTATAAAAATTAAAAATAAAAACCGCCCGCCCACTCTGCCTCCCGTTAGCGATCACGTCTGGTTGTCATGGCAACGGGTCTAGACTCGCTGTTACCTAGCCTAGATAATCGGTCTGAATTACATATTGCCTGTAGGCGGTACAGCGATATTGCTGGAATTGGGATTTTTTCATAAAATAACTAAGTATATTTTGTTATTTTATTAAGAGATGTTGGATTCCCTGAATCAGTAAAAGTTATTGCTGAATTTTGGCATCTTAATTGACCTAATTAAATAAACATTTTGCCGGACACCATATTGGCGTACTGATAAGTGTTATATTCGTATATGCAGACATGAGTTCGCAAGTTCGACGTGGCTATAAGCATATGTATAAGTTATTGTGTATATGTTATGGTTCTTGTGTTAGTTTTCTGGGAACCGGCGCCGGCAGACGGCCCGGCATTCGACAGGCTCGGTCTGTGTCGGGATAACAATGGGCAGCTTGTCCTGTGTCATTGTCAAGGTTGGTCTACCATAATATGATAACAACGTCATATAAAACACCGTACGTCTGTAGATATAAAGCATGTCATACACCTCTAACTTAGAGACACGAAAGGGCGTGAATTTCGGGAGAAAATCACCATAGAAAATGTTTAAGAAAGGCGGCACAGTACTGCGCATAAACAGAAGAATTTTAGAAGAAAATATGTTATGTATTTGGATAGAGTAAGCTTGTAAAATGACTGTTGTAAATAAGCACCCAGTAACAACCAATCAAAAATTTTTTCAAACATGATTATGTTCGTGTATCCATGCCTTAAAGATTGATGCAATATCTAGTAAGGAAGACGCGTGACTGATAATAATTTTTTGTGTTATATCAAACAACCCATCTGTAGATCTTAGATAATGTTGAAAGTTGCTAAATATATTTGGGGATTATCACTGCTATAGCGAAAGCATCCTCAGTACTATTAAAACAAGTACTTAGGGTGCGTAGCTAAGCGAGTAGCTTCCTATTCAATAAATAATTCATCGAGTGCACCGTGTCGAAGAAAACTAAACATTCGTGGTGCCAAATAATCGATATTATTCAATCGATTAGGGCATATATCCTATACTGAGTGCTACTTCACAGAAAGGGTAAGATGGCGACCTAAATACATTGTTTTTTAAACTAACAGTATCATAACATAGCATCACGCTTGTATTCTCCGAAGGGTTAGGCAGAGGTGTACTATTGTTCACCCACATTTTGGCCGATGCCGTTAATGAGTCCCATGTAATAAGGGGTGAGCCTATTGCCATCTACAGGACACAGTTTTAGACTCCGTGCTGCCACTGAAAATTTTCATACAGAAAAACCAATAACGCTTTGCCCGACCCGTGAATCGAACCTAAGGGCTTCGCGCTTGCTACCACTAGACTAATAAGGCCGTAATTGTATATACTCGTAAATGGTAGAAATATTATCTCATTTATCCGGCACCAGCAAGCACAATATCTGAGTGTGAGATCCCAGGTCGGGCAAAGTATTCTTCTGTAAATCTTCAGTACGGCAGCCTAATTACGTAAAAAAGCGACAGCCACGCAACAGCAATCTCACTGTCAGCCAATACATTATATGTCACAAAAATGACGTTTGACAGAAGATATCGCGCGATCTACGCCTGTCGCTACATCGGTAATTAGGCTGCCGGTCTGGAGTTTGGAGGTGGTGCCCGGTGGATGGCAATACGCCTATTGCCATGCGTCGCCTATGGCATAAGCGGAATGTGGGTGTAAAATAGTATCTTAGCCTTCTGTCTATCCCTTCGGGGCATACAGGCGTGATGCTGTTATGTACAAATACATAGAGATTGTATCTATTCATGAACGTTAGTTGGCGACCCCACATCAGTTCAATATAACACCAGCGAAAATTCTTCGAATTCCCTGAACTTCAGTCTGTAAAGCTGAAACGTTTCTGTCTAAGGAACGTAAATACATATTGCTAGAACCTAGACAGGCTTCAACAGTCTGGCAGTAAGATATCTTTATAACTTTGAATGTAAGACATAACATCAAAGAAAATATTAAAAAACGAACTGAAATTTTCTTTAGTTTTTGTTTTACGCTCAATTGGGACACTTGGCTTTCTGAACACAGGTTGGCTTTAGATTGTTTTTTGTTTTTTTGGAGCTGGATTGTGGAGTATCCACAATACAAGAGATAGCATAGAGTGGGGATATATTTTTGACGCCACGGTTGGCGCAGTGGTTGAATGATCGACTTCTGCGCTACGTGGCGCGCATTAGATTTCCGCACGCAACAAATATTTGTATGATCTACAGATATTTGTTTCGGATTTGGATGTATGTCTATGTGAATATTTGTGTTTGTAAACGCACGCACCCGCAACCGTGTCGTCAAAGTAGTTATCTATTTGACGTAAGTTCAGACGTACCTCACATAAAGTCAGTAAGTACATATTACTAGCCTTTAGTCCCAAAATGAGGGTAGACAAAAACTTTTCAGACAACCATCATCATTACTCGCGTTGGGGTGTAATCGGTTCGCTTTAGCAGACACTCTCGCTTAATTTCGTTGTTCTAAAAGATAAGTTTATTTTCATGATGAACAAAGCATAATTAGAAAATAAAAGATAAGATTAAAGTAAGATTCCGAACGGGGAAATCATCATCGAATGTAAGACACATTATAGAGCAATGGTAGTCAGAAATCTGACGCATTGCTCTTGCGCCTGCGCCACGGGGAGGCAATATCGGTTATTAGCAATATTGATCAGATATGATTCATTTGACAAAAACTGGTTGTCAAGGGAAAATATTAACATACCTACCAAATCTATTGAAATTAAATAATTTCTTGTTATATTTCTGTCAATTTTATTGACAAAGAAAATATATTTCCTAAATATTTAATCGTCACGTCTTTACTTAAAATCTGTTGCTACATAATATAATAGCAGCAAGTTTTCCTTACATCAAACTCTATCTTAAACAATACTTTCAATTCTGCGCACGCGCCTCAATAGATCCTGCCGCGTTAGCTGCCAAATACAAGCAGCTTTTGGTATGAACGCCATCACAGTATGGCGGACCATTCATATTTATGTAAATTTCATTTTGAATATGGAAATCAAAAAGGTCATTCATTGACTGAGTTAGGTAACGACTTTATGGGAAGGAGTTTCGCTTAGTTCTGTCTATCCCACAAGGGGGGTAGATTGAAGATATACAAAAATGTTTGTACTAACTGGAATAAGTCTAAAAGATATGTTTGAAGTACAATGGCTTGATTATCTCATTGCTTTAGTGGTTGGCAAATGAATAAGTAAGTAAATAATTTATATCATAACATATAATATAGCATCATTCCTGAAGTGTCAGGCAGAGGTGATAGTACACCCTCATTACGCCGATGCCGTTACTGACTCCCATGTAATAAGGGGCGAGCCTATTAACGTTTACTAGGCACAGTATCCAGTCTCCGTGCTGAAAATTCAATCGGAAAAACGCAATAAAACTTTGCCCGGCCCGGGAATCGAACTCAGGATCTCACAGCCAGCAGTCGCGCTTGTGACCATTAGACCAATGAAGCAGGCAAAGAAACACAGGGACACTAAATTAGTTTAGTTTCTAAACAACATCATACATACACATCACACATACCATTGCAGCAAAAAACACGTCAAATAATGAACCTTACAAAATCGTAATGCAAGAAAAGTTTGACAGATAGAAAAAAGTTTGACACAAGTTCATGCTTTTTTTATATGCTTTCTGGCCGAAGAAGACTTCCCTGGTCCCCATGAGTTCCTCGAAATGATTGCTTAATGAGCCCCTGCGCAAGCGTTGATCAACACTTTTCATTATCATTCGTAACGTGCGCTCCAGTGGTATACCCCACAAGGCTCCTTCACACAACGCTTCAACTTTGAATTCAAACAATCTAATCGACGTAATTAATCACTAATGAACTGCATTTTAACTTTTGCCAATCATTTTTTTTTTTTGCAAATGATTTTACTAAAAAGGATCGTGTTCGTGTCACCGTCTCCGTCCGATCGCTCTTAGCTACACAACGTTTAATCTGTCATCGAACCTCGCTGAAATAACCTTTATTGTTACACTGTTAAGAGTTACGTTAGCGGCAATTACGTGTTTGTTAACCAACGTTGTTTATGCGGCTGGTTGAATAGAAGTTAGACCTTAGTCGGTCGTGATAAGGTTGAAGGTGATTGTAAAGCGTAGTTGTTTTTAGCGTAACTAGGGCGGGCGCCTTGAGAGCCGCATTTACATGACACGACCTCGCACGGTCGCTGCTCCCCTGGCCTTACTGGCCTGTAGCATTGCACGCCGACTGCGCAGCGCAGTTTCCTTCCTCACCATTATCTATATTTCCTATCCATGCCAACTGACAAACAAGTCTAATCCTTGTTTTGAATGTTCGGAATCATTAGCTTGGAGTGCCGCCAGCATTTTTGGGATGCAGCAAATAATGCAATGGTCATGTGCCTAGGTTACATTACGTGATCTGCGCGTGAGTTGCATTCAATAATAAATTGTTGGGAGCAAACATTTCACTATATTTTGATGCTATTCTATTTATTTTGATCTTCAAATCCAAGCAAAATTTATGAAGAGTTTTCGAAGATAGAATTAGATATTTGAAAATGTTTGTTTTATTTGAAGAAGGAGAATGATATAAAAGAAGAAAGGTACAGAAGTTTCTAGAAGTTATAAGTGCTGACGATCAATTGTAAAAAGTAAAGAACCTCGGGATGCAATTCTTTTTTTCCCTAATCCACCGTTGAACTAAGGTCTGGTCTTGAGGTATATGGAAATCTCCGAGAATCAAAACTTTTGGTCAGTCGGAAGATCCATTGGAGTCAATTAGCGGTGTTTGTGCAACATTCGAGAGTTGTCTGGTTGCAACACCCGGCACAGACCTTGGCCACACATGCGCCCGCCACTTGATCAATATATTATTCACTGAGCACCCATACTGTCAGGTATTTCTGTTGAGTTGGAATCAACAAATAAATAGTGGTAACTCTAGGGAGAGTCTTACAGTCTATAATTGTGAATACATTTGCCAGTTAATGTAATAATTACCTGGGTGCATAGAAAGACCCTACTCGTGTAACGATAACTACGGTTCTTTGATCAATATTTACACCATGACGGCAGCATCTTTTAAGAGCTGAAGACAGTAGAATATTATGACCCAATTTAAATATACTTATATATTTTATCCAAACTAGTACCCATCCTATATCGAAAGTCAAAACTGCATGTAAATAATATTATTTTGCAAAAAAAAATTCAATGTTAATTCGTGCTTCAACCAGCATCACAGCAGTGAGCAGTGGCCTTCTGCGCCCATATGTGGCATATTTAGAGTGCACCACAAATTCTTGCGCCTAGATACATTGAGTGGCTGAACCAGTATTATTGCGACTGTTGATATGGAGCTTACAGCATGAGTGGTGTGGTTTTGCAACCCATTCTAATAGTAAGACGGTTCAAGATAAATAGGTTTTAATAAAAGGCTGTTGAGAAAGTGTATTATGGGGAATCATTGGACACAATCACATAAAAACAAAGACGACAGAACTTGGAGGGGTTGATGCCCAACAGTGGACTATGATGAGTAGAATAGGAATAGAATGATGCGGGTTTTTCAGCAAAAGTATGTAAGTTTATTAGGCTTGAATATGTAATTATATAATGTATATATACTAAATAGGTACATAACAATGAAATGTTAGTAAATAGTTTTGGCTTTACAACTTAAAATTGCAGTTTTATTGTATTTCTGTCTTCAATGTCAACAAGGTCCTTATATATTTAAAGCATTACTACATAACATCTCTAGACAAACTCTGTGAATGTCCATCACAAATGTGTAACACGCAAAAATTGTAGTTAAATCGTGTTGAACCCTAATTAGCTTCAGACTAATTCCGCCATACTAGTTTTTAACCATAGACAAGATCCATAGATCGACCGGTTCACCTCACTAAGTGGGACAGGATGCAGGCTGCGTACGCGCATGGTACGTGTGTGTTGCACGCACACATGCGTCTGTGTGTGTTATGTAACAGATTTGTGGTCTGTATGCATTTATCGGCGCGATTAGGCTAGTAATTATTTATTTATATGATAAACACATGTATGTTTCTCATATGTAATTCTAGTTTAGTTTAATCCGGTTAGGTTGAAGTTCAGTTTCTGATATTTTAGTTTGTGCTATTTATGATTAGTCGTGTGCGCAACAATTTTATGTTATTTGTTTATAATTGACTTAATATTAACAAATAACTTAACAACAACAAATAATGATTGACCGCTATTAATTTGATAGTGATGCATCAGTAGTAGTTATATGTAAAAATATTTATTTTAATTATATTAGTTGCTTTGATTTTTAACCGACTTTAATAAATATTTTTATGCCTCAATAATATTACTAATATGATAATTATTGTATATTAATTCTGTTTCTGTTGAGCAATAAAGTATACTATGATAATCATTTTACACATTACTTTAATTAAATTTAAGACCATTAAATTACATAATACGCTAATAAAAAAAATCTAAAAAAAAGAAAACAATTTTCGTCCTCGTTTAATGAAACTGCATTCAAAATTAATCATACCACCAACACCAGGTGCATCAAGGTGAAAACGCAAAAAAGAGCTATGAAAAGACTAGTGTTGTTAGTTAGCGGCGCTTTCCGCGGCGCGCGCGCAACCCTGACCTACATGGCCGATACGTAACCAAGTGCAATGAGACACAAACACATCGGATAATATTACTTTCGTTTACGCGCTGCCACGCGAAATTCGCGTAATTACGCAAAATGGCGATATTGCGGCATGATGATGTAAAGTTTGATGGGGCCATAATACCAGGCTACGTGCCCATAAGTATCTACCGAGTTTCTTGTTGGCTGTTATCCATGGGAAAGACGGTATTATGTAATACATCGTGAAACTTGATAATTAATATATTTTATTGGACCAGTGTATATTTTAAGCAAACTAAGTTCATTCTAACTCAACTCAACGTTGAACAATGTTGTCACATAAGAATACACTGCTAGATCAATTTTGACAAACTTGGTCGAATATAAATACATCCCATGCCTACGTCATAATACTTATATTTAGGAATTTACTCCGGCTTAAATATCAACGATTTCAACGCAAGAATAGTCGTATAACATTACTCCTAAGGTAGCATACTTGGGGCTAATTGCAATTCAACCTTTAACGGAAGAAAAAAATGAGACCGGCCCTAAAAATATGACCTTCGAATACTCTCAGCCTATTTCCCGATAAGCTCGTTATTTCCCGAGTCATTCAGGGTGCGTGAAACACCGCAATTTTTCAGAGCTTTCGAACAGGCACTTAATCTCGCCCTAATAACGGTGAAATATATCGTGTACGAGTAATTTTAATTAACTCACCGCTAGGAATACCGGGCGTAGTTGGAATATGGACTTACCTGCGAAAAAAAAAAATTATTAATATGGGAAAGTTGTTTCGTAATATATCGATAAGGGCGGGAAATATTTCATGGCCGTTTAGTTCCCTTCCCGGCCAATAATACGCCAGTTAATATGAATAAGGGATAGTTAATGAAGATACTGCAATCACCAACACATTTGCCAAGTGTAACGAGCAGAGCCAATGCGGCTGTGGTGTGGAGTCACACAACAAAATAATATCACTCCTCTTATCTTGTACAGTCAGCATCAAAAAGATGTATACACGTAGAGAAATTCAAACGCTTATTCTTGAAAAAGTATTGGTTAAAATCATAAAATTTAAATGACCATGTATTGGTCAAAATTTCAATCAGTATTTCCTCTAAAATTTGCTTTTGAATTTCACTATGTGTATACATGTTTGTGATGCTGACTGTACGTTGTGCTCTAAGACTTGCACTTAAAAAATTGTCAATACATATGGATAACTAAACACTATATTTAATGTAACAATAAACAAATAGGCTCACTAAATAAGAATTTTTGAACAAATACAGTAAGCACTTAAAAATTGGTCAATACATATAGCTATCTAAACACTATATTTAATGTGACAATAGACAAAAAGACTAACTCACTAAAACAAGAATCTTTTGAACAAGTACAGTCTCAGCTCATTTTAAAGACCGTTAAGACTCATAAAAGCTTGAAACTATTTAATTCTTGTACACAGACACATTGTATATTTATATATATTTCATTGTCTCATTAGTCTATTGGTAGCAAGCGTGACTGCTGAGCGTGAGGTCCTGGGTTCGATTTCCGGGTCGGGCAGTGTTATTGGGTTTTTCTGTATGAAAATTCTCAGTAGCAGCACCCCCTATTGCTTGGGACTGCATCGGCAAAATGAGGGTGTATACTAGTACACCTCTGCCTAACCCTTCGGGGAATACAAGCGTTATGCTATGTTATGAAATGAAGATAACGCACACATACAGACAGAAAAAAAAGTTTGAGTGTTCATAAAACAAATACAATATTTTGACGCGTTCAATCCATTTTTTGCGTCCCCTGGCGGATTCGGACAGCCAATGCGTCATGTAAAAATAATTGACGGGATAATTAATGGCACCCATTAGACGATACGCAGTAATTAACCACTGAAAGTTTGTTACTAAGAGATGTGCGAGCCGAACGAAGCTGACTGCTAGACGAGATGTTCGGCATGCGCTTACCGCTTGTTGTTAAGATGTTTGACTGAACAGATTTTGTGGGATTGAAGCGATAAATGAGCGAGGCAAGCGGAGCTGAAAGAGTTCGAGTAAATTATGGATTTAACTGACTTTAAGTTATTGCTTATTGGTAGTCGTGTTATGTTTCTTTAAACTGCATTCTTGTGAGGAGGCAGTAAATCCGTGTTGACGCCTATACTGTGTCTGTAAGTGTAGGTACAGTGTACACAGTTTGTAAGGTTCGAGCATTCACGGTCAGGTGCCACGCTTTTGTACACTAGGAAAATGTTATTTTTTTCCAAAATAGCTTATTTCAAAATGAGATAGTTATTCATAGCTGGTTGATGCGCCATCGTTTACAAATTAAAATAGCGATACCAAACAAGTAATTAAAACATAAAGACATACATTACGAACCTGTCACATCTTAAACTCCTGCGCATACCAACAGTGCGTCAGAATTCCCCTAATTCATTAGCGTTAAATTCATATTGCATGTATTTGACACCCCTGACACCGTGGCCGATCGTGGCCGATGGGCCGTGAAGTGCAAAAAGATGCGCCCGCGCACCCATGTTACACTACACGTGTTGAGGTGTCAGGTGCACGAGGTTTTAGAAAGGTTCCGTAGATTTTGTTTTGGTTTTAAAATGTGTTCATATTCCGAAATTAGATTAATTAGGAATTAAGTACTTTTATAATTTATTAAAGTTTTTCAGTTATTTAGATGGTATTTGATCTATAAATAAGCGCCGTATCTAAGGACCATTATTTTGGGCTATTTTATTGATAAATCGATGGTATAAAAACTTGCAAAAAATATTGTTTTCTAGAATAATCAAAGTTAGATAATATGGCAACAAGTTCTGTTAATCTCTCAATTTATAGTGATCATTTTAACTCTCAACTATTTTAAACTAACTATAGGGGTTGCATATAATGGTAATGAAAATGTTACGATAGAAGTATCATATAGTTACTTGTACCTACCTATACTCAATACTCGATACTCATTCAAGTCATTGAAAAGATAAGATGGAGGATTCAGTAATCTTGCTTAATGGCAATTTTAACAAACTTTCCATTTAGTTTCTGTTCCCAACAGAACCCTAACCGCAAGCGATAAATACTGCTCATCCGGAGTATTTAATGGCACGCCCAGAGTCACCGGAGTGCGTTATATTAATGGTACCACATTACAAACTGGCGCCACTGACACCAAAACACCACTTTTTGTCACCAGAGTTTTTTGTCTATGCGTCCCGTTATTTCTTTTACAGGTTGATGTGAATTTTATGTGGGTAGAAAAAAGAAAGGTATATTGGTCCTAACAACCCTGTGTCTATCATAGGAATGGTTGCTAACGCTCCCAAACGATTCATTTTCTATGATGTTTCCTTTAACGAGTTAATTGCTTCAGTCATGGGATATGTGTCTTTTCAAATAATATTAATTAGTTATATTCGTTTATTAGCTGTTTTGCCATACATGTCAATGAGTAATTATATCAAACATAATGGTAATAGTCTACATTCTCCTAAGGGTATTCCTTCATGAGTTACAGAACACACAGTTTTTTCATGACTGAATTATTGACGTAGAAAGAATGTTTATTTATGTCTGGAAGACCAACAGGAAATAACTAAACAAAACTAATGTAACATTGCGCCTATATTCCTTGATTTGTTAGCCAATAAAATGTTCCCCCCACATTGCCTCGACGCCATTTTATCTGGTGCATTTACCAGAGCCCGGTATCAATTTGGGCTGCTACTGAAAATTTTCTAACCGTAAAACGCAATAATTTGAACCCGTTCTTGCAACTACTAGACTACTGACACAATTAACAAACAAAACTTCTAAAATGTTTTACACGAACAGGGATCGACCCCAACACCCTAAAAAGACCACGCATCGCTTACTAACCGTAACTGATGACGTCATCCACCAACGAGACATTAAAGATATTCCAGTTCAAAATATTCTAGAATAGCAGACAGGAATTAGACATTACTTGTCTAGGGCCCAGGTGTTCAACATCCGGTTTCCGTTACATTTTCAGGCTGGCTATCTAAGCCTATTTCCTAGGGCTTATGGCTTCCGTTATGTTATTTGGACTAGGCTTTAACTAACGTATTTATGTACAGATTAATTTAACTTTGCGATTAGAAATTGTTGTAAATGTACTGTAGTTGAAAAAGCCTGTAATTACCGAAGGATTAGGCAGAGGTGTACTATTGTACACCCACATTTCGCCGATGCCGTTATTGAGTCCTATGTACTAGGGGGCAAGCTTATTGTATTCTACCGGGCACAGTTCCAGACTCCGTGCTGCTACTGAGAAGTTCCACACAGAAGAATCCAATAACACTTTTCCCGATCCGGGAATCGAAACCAGGACCTCATGCTGCCTAGCCTTTTCCCAACTACATTGGGGTCGGCTTCCAATCTAACCGGTTGCGGCTGAATTTCAGTATTTTACACGGAGCGACTGCTATCTGACCTCCGCCACCCAATTACTGGGAGACACTGATACTCTAAGGTTAGGTTGGTTGTCAGACTTTTTGGGCTACTGACACCCGTAACGACTGTCATGGATATTTGCATGAAGCGAACTGCTGAACATGCTTTCCGAGTCACGGACTATTAACAAGTTCGAAATAACAATAGCTTCTCAAAAATTAACCGTTGAATGGAAATTCTCAAAATCAATGATTATTAAATCGATACGTTAAACATACGCGTCCCAGTTAATAATGTGATTGCGAAACTGCGCCCGCGCCAGGCGGGATGCTCTTTTGTAACATATTTATACAACGAGGACCGCATCAGGATTAGTCACGTGACAACACATGAGGACTAGTTTGAACACGGTTTGGAAAATATAATAGTATCTGTATTATTTTAATAGTATCTTTAGTCGGGTGCGCATGCGCTTCCATAAGAAAGCCCATTAAAGGACATACCACAATAGGCGCAAGTAAGTCATGCATCAGAGTAACAAGGCTTTTCTTTTATATCTTATTAAAACTTGATGCCAGGGAGCCAACTGTGACAAATCAGCGCAATATGGCGGCGATAATTGACGCGATATTTGTTATTTCCCCTGTCCAGGGTCAAGTAGTATGTACATATGTTACTTTCAATTAATACTTAGTTCTGAACGATAACAATAAGGTATCAGCAACATTAATGGGGAATTAATTATACTAATTTTACAAACGAAACAAATTATTTAATTTTATCACCGGAAAAAAATATCGATAAGCTGAAAATAGATATTGACTGTGACGTACTATTTCAAAACTCTGCCTACTCTAGTTGATAAAACATTATTCCTAGGGGTATTCAAATAAGTCTCAGTTCATATTTTTAAATGAAACTTTTCACATCAGAAGGTGAAGTTCCTCTATCGTGGGTGCATTTACTAACACAAATCTTCACATGCAGTAAACAAGCCCGGAACAATTATTTGTACCTAAGTCATGTGTGTGTAGTCCGCCAACCCGCACCGGGTGGTGGACTAAGGCCTAACCCTTCTCATTCTGAGAAGAGACCCTTGCCCAGCAGTGGGACAGTAAATGGGTTGAATTATTTTTATTATTATTATGTCATATACATATTTTTTCGTTTGGGCATCGAATGCGCGACGAGTGATGGAATGATTAGCCTAGATTAATTTGGTAACAAGGTCCAGTGTCTAGGGTGTACCGTTTTAAAGGTATTGATTTTGAAAGATTGAGAGGGTTCTTGCCGTGCAATTGCCGAGAATTTAAGACTTTAATACAGTCGCATAAAAGTTTAAATTAGCATGAAGACGTTACGTATTAAAAAGACGTAATCCGTGCCATTACGAGTTGATCATTATTAATTGCAGCTATCATAGACAGGAAATTATTATATATTCAGATAAAATATAAACACCTGCCCATTTGATGGCGAAAACCAGTCTCAAACACATGAAACTACGAATATAAGACCGTGTACAATAAAGTACCCTCCCAGTAAAGACTCCATAGATTCGTGATTATTTCGTAGACATAATTTATGATTTAGATTTAAATTAAGATATTAGTTACCACTTTCATCGAAAGTGATTATTTGCTTTTTATAGATCTGTGAGTAATAAAAATGGTTATAAAAAGTAAACGATGCTGGTACCATAATTATAATTCATTTATATTATATTGATAGCTATAAATTACATCAATAGACAGCTTGGTTTGTGGTGATATCAAAAACAATGACTCCGACTTATTGGTGGCAGTTCATGGGTTTGAATCCTAGCGAGTGGGCACCACTGACCATTGGTGCAATGAGAGGTGTTTGTGAGGAATCCGTCACATCATAGAACCGTCAAAGACTTGCAATCATCAATTGGCACTGAGCCCGCGCCGTGGATGTTGGCGCAGTCCCAGTCCAGAATCCCAGCATTGGGAACAAAGTTCTGCTGATGATGACGACAGGTGCATTGCCGTGTATAATTAGAATAGAAACAACCTTTAAAACCTCAAAGTCTGTCCTCTCCGTCCTAAATATGGACCTCAAGTTAAATAACAACACACAACAAGCTCCTTGTTTCATAGTAATAACAAAACCGGTGCATGCGCAGGAGAACGGTGTCGCGTGCACTTGCGCAGGATACACGCTATTTGTGCGCACGCGCAAATTATACATGTGTGAGTGTTCATGTGTGTGCGTGTGTGGTTGGTCGTCATTGACATGATTAAGGTTGTCGTACCGCCTCAAGGAGCTGTGTGCTTAGATCAAGTGTACAGTCGGACTAGTAGACTTGTTAACGAAATGAACTAGCTTTTTTTTTTTACTTTCATGCTTATATTAAAATGGCTCTTATATATGTGACGTTGATCGCTTCCTTAATGGGACATATATATCTCCTACTAGCAGTCCTTGTGACTCTGTCCGTGATATTTTATTCAAACTTACCGAAACGTATGAGACGAGTTATGAAAAATCTATCCTCATATGATTCTCTCATTCTATAAGGAACCTATTACTAAATGTCAAGTATGCAGGTTTTATAGTTCCCGAGACTTTGTTAATAGTCAGTGAGTGAGTTATATATTGCTTTTATATGTATGTATAAGTTAGGCTCTCTACATTATTTACCGTTAACTTTTTTTAGAATAAACATTAAAATAGACAAATGTTTTGCGTTTTAAGTAAACTTAAAGAGTGACATAATTCTCGTAGATTTCAACTAAATTCTTTACAGTATTTCAGGCGTTATTGATTATCCTAACTAATAGAAATAAAAATACCTATCATGTCTAAAAAAAATTATGTAACACGCAAGAAAATTTAATTGATTTATATTTTTGATCAATTAAATAACAGTACATAAACATTTATTTTCTGAACTGTACAACATACAATTAAGGTAATATAGTTTCATTGCTTTCCGTCGAGCGCTGCGCATGTCTCACTACATAGGTACCTTCCACTGTACAAACGTATTATTTCGATGGTAATTCTATGAGAAACCATGAAATTGCACATTTTATCCCCTTTGATGATAGATGGGAGTGACTGATTGAAGAAGGGGACGCGTACGCATCGTAAATAATGGTTGGTGTCAGAAATGTTATTTCCTAAAGAGGTCTAAATGCCGCGTGGTTTCACGCACAATTTACTTTTACTTTACCTATAGATATGATGGTTAGATTTACATTTTCTGGGACTATTCGCCGTCTAAAATTGTCGGTTTAAAATTTTATTTATAGTCGTTCTTTTGCGAAATTAATAACTATCTACATATGCTAGATTTACATCTACAACTGAGGTATTTTGGTTTGCCATAAGTACCAACCGTGTTCTTGAAATTCTAGAATTCATTAAATATTATTCAAAAACCGAGTGTTTTTATTTTCTCTATACTATATTATTCAATAATTCTAGATTAATCCAACCAGTCAACCTAAGCACGTTCAGTTCACGTGATTGGTCCAGCGTATTGGCCTGTTTATTTACGTATTGTGGCCATTTCTGGGTCATGGGCACCAGAGGAACAGCGTGAAATGTCCGCCACATCGATATCGGGTTCCCGGAATACTGCGCTCATAATGTTGTAGGAATAATTAGTAATTAGTGAGTATTACACGGTGGGTGGATTTTCCTTCTGTGATGGACAACGCTAACTAGAACTGGATGTTGGATACCGGTGAATGCCTGAGGTGATTAGTTTGTTGTTAATTACGTAATTAATATTAGCATAGAGTATTCAGGATTACGAGTAACGTTAAATTAACATATATGGATTTTATTTTCAGGAAAATTGTGCTGAAATCATTACTATGTTTATTTTAGACATAGTTTATTATAACCAATCAGTGTTTTATTAACAAAAAGATAATTAAATGTATAAAAATGTGGGGAATAAGAGTATGTTTTTGTTACAGTAAAAATGCGACATTCGTTCAGGCAAAAACCTCACTGACACACAAAACAGTTTGCTATATTCAAATTTTAAATATACTTATTTAATCTCTAGGTGAAATCGCTAAGGCATCACTTCATACAGCCAAACAATACCGTGAGAAAATGCGTAGGTTACAAAAGCAGGCTAAATGGTTTTCTAAATCAACCTACGGTTTTCCAAAAATGAACATTACGAATTGAAGACCAAGGGGGCAATTCTCCTACTATTAGAGAACAGGTCGATATCGAGATAATATTGAAAGAACATGCTATATATCATTTACCTTTATCCAAAATCTCGTAACATTACATGGGAGATATCTTTGCTGTAGAAAAATGCAATTAGGAGAGATTTTAGTGAACAAATTTGTGTAGAGGAAGAGACAATCTTTAATACATATTTAAGTCAAAGTGCAAGAGAATTGGCGGCCAGTTAAGCTATTGACCCGGGTACGTCTTAAAACTGCGGCCAGACACCGGAGGACGGGCAGCAGCGTCCTCTCACTAATCGGTGAGCCACTGCTATCCCCAAGCCGCCTGCCAAGCGTGGGGATTATGGCAAACCCCCCTTGAGGGAGGCCTTTGTTCAGCAGTGGACGTCTTCTGGCTGATGATGATGATGATGATAAGCTACACAAACTGTTGCCTTTTAGGATGTCACTTGAAACCGCAAAAAATTATAGTGTGGAATTTCGCCTACGGGTAGAGTATTCTGTCTTGTCGTTTCTCTGGATGTAATAAACGACTATCAGGGAAGATATTTACATACTGTTACACTACTATGTAATCTGATTTATATATGAGTGTGAACTCCTGGGTTCGTTTCCCAGTCGAGCAGTGTTATTGGGTTTTATGACAGGAACTTCTCAGTGAGAGAACGTTGTTTGGAATTGTGGCTGGCAGATTGCAATATGGTCGTTCTCTGTTATATAGATAGGTGAAATGCTCTACCTAAGCCTTCGGTTATAGCTGCAATCCCTCTAAAGACAAGAACGTGGGACTAGATCTAAGACATTCTATACAATTTTATTCTCGCTGTACTTAATCTACTCTTTTTTACTGGGTCAATTCTGATTCGTCTAGCCTAGCACTTCAGTATGTTAGCATCATTTGTACTTGGGGTATTTCTTGCTGGAATTTCCGACATTCCAATTTAATATCATATAAGATCTATAAATCCGAAATCTCCACAACTATTGCGCTCGCGCCGCTAACAGCTCTCAAGGCGACGCGCGCGGATGTGCGCTTGCGTAACAGAGACGCCCCGAAGTATGCTCCACTTCGATATGTTTGTTATTAATAACCGGACGTCCGGTTTTTAATGGATACCCGAATAACTGTGATCTTTGGACAGGTCGCGAGGGGTAAGGTTTAAGGCCTTGTTAGTGAACGGTAAGAGAACCTTATTGCTTACGTGTCGTAACTTTATGTGACTGTTGTGATATGAACAGGAAATAATTTATCTTTTAACTTTTAATTAGAGTTTCAAAAAGTTAACTAGGCGACTTATTAAAACGTCCGTTAAATACGTCAATGAAATCAATATTTATTTACAGACGGTTAATAAAACGACCACAGTTAATTATTAAAACTTCCCTATTTTTTGCAAATCAATCAGGAAAGTAGAGCTACCTCCAGAGCAGCGCAGTGGCACGCACTGCAACGCACGCTCCATCTCGTGTGACATAACACAAGCACATGTGACGCACACACACATAGCTGCGCGTAGCTATGCGGCACACATGCATAGTGTTTGCGCGCAGTGAAAACGGGGTCATGGTTGCTCACGCACACACGCGCGACTCTGACGCACGAGGTGCACCGTGCACTAAGGATTGCGGATGCGGTTGTCGAAAAATAGACATTTTGAAGAAATACTGACATATTCGTGAAAGGTGAGAAGGGAATGACTGACAGAAAAGTGACAGCTACAATAGTTAGGAGAGAAAGTCATGGCAACCAATGCGCTGGAGTCTGGCGGCTAGACGGAGACGATCTGAGAAACAATGAAGGGACCTAGAGATCCAGGGAAATCTGTGAAAAGTTATGTATTACAGAAGAACATTTCTAAATTACCAATCGTCGTAAGCGAGATGCTTAGCGTGAAGTCTTGGATAAGATCCCCGAGTCAGGAAAAATGTTATTGGGTTTATCTGTTACAACAATTTTAGTAGCAGCCGTTTGGCATTGTACCCCCGTCGCCCGCTATATGGGACTTAATAACAGCATCGCTGAAGTGTTGATGTACCGCCAGTATCAAAAATATGTATACACGGAGTGAAATTCAAACGATAATTATTGAAAAACTATTGATTAAAATAATAAAATTTAAATGACTATGTATTTTTATGTATCCGCTGATACTATGTGTAAAATTGGTCAAGATTATAATCACTATTTCATCAAAAAATCGCTTTTGAATTTCATTAAATGTATACATCTTATTGATGCTGATTGTACACCTCTGGCTATCACTTCGGGGAATACATGCTGCTATTCCTAAATGAAACGGTACTTTTTCAGCCTGTTGATGTTCACATGAACTTAGTCTATTGAATATGGTATTTCTGGATGCACCGAGGTACAACTTATCTATTATAAAGCCACATTGTAATACTTATACGGCAATCAGTATCTACGCTTGTTGTGATAACCGCCGTGCTAGGGTTAATTGGAGTTATTTTGAAAATGAGGGCTATTAGTCGCAGCGTTATTTTACTTGGTACTTTGCGAGCTATTTCTTAGGTTAATATAACAGGGTTCATTGTTTTTTAAAAATCGTTGCGACACTAAGAATAATTCCTGTATTGTAGGTGCGTTTACAAGTACAAATATTCACATACACAAATACCTAGACCCGGAGTAAGGATCTGTAGATCATACAAATATTTATTCCGTGCGGGCATCGAACACGCGACACGTAGCGCGAAGTCGATCGCTCAACCACTGCCCCAACGGTGCTGTCAAAGATATGGAAGAAAACAAATATGGAGGCCGACAAAATATTATAATTTTGTCCGTATGTTGATTAAAACCTGTGATATTTAGCGACGCAAGCCGCATTTTATAGTATTTCAGTTACATTACGAAAATAAAATACATTTAATTGTATTTTCATGGAAATTTTATAGAATTTAACGTTGAGACTTCTAACGAAAACGGGTTAATAACATTTTACGAGGCCGGAAGCGAATGGGCAGGAAGTGACGAACATTAGCTACTTAGATAACCTGGTACCTAGATGCCGGTTCTAGGAACGTTTTCCGACTGTCGTGTGCTTCTCACATTTATTCAGTTTGAGGGACAATTTGGGGCAAAGATCACAAGATAACATCTTAACGGGTTTTATTTTATGGAGGAATGGTCGTGGCTAGATCTGTTGTGTGGTATGGAAATAGGTCAGTTTGTTGGCCAGAGGATTATTTGGAGTATCAGTGGCCTAACCGTTAAAGTGTCCCATTGATCGTATTGTAACTCGGATGTTACAAGTTTGAAGTTTGTGAACGTGAACCTCGTGCTTGGTAGGTATATACATAGCATCACACCTATACTTATTCCCTGTAGGGTTAGGCAGAGAAGTACTGTTGTACACATTTCGACGATGCTTTTTTAATATCTAATTTAATATGTATGAAATTTTAGTTCTTGGTTGAGTTAATTGTACCGTGCGTCGACTGAAGAGAAATTATGATAATCTCCAATCGAGTAAAAAAAGTTATAAAAGTAAACAAAGGTTTCAATTAAAAAAATGCATAACATTGTTCTCCGAAGGGGGAAGGCAGAAGCTAAATTATTTTAATATCTACTAAACCATAAATTATTTACTAATGTACAGGTGGAAATAAATAATAAGGTGAACGTATACCTTTACCAAAGGGACGCAGCCAACAGTCACTACTCAAAACTAGGCAAATTCCCCATCAAAACTATTTATTTCTAAATTACAATAACGAGATCATATTTGAAACAAATGTACAAAGTTCAACAACCTTGACATCTTAAATATTTTCAGAATTATGGATGCATAATTTTGTATAAGGATATTCTTATCCTCAAATTCCATGGGACTGTTTACCGGCGTCCCTTCGTCGACGTCACAACATTGTCGGTACACTGTCACCTTGACACACAACCCCACATAACATTCTAGGAAGCAGCTCCGATTATTTTGTTATGATTCATTCGCTGTTTTCCTACTGTAAAATATAATTCGCGAATACAATATATGTCAACTTGTAATCAAAGATTCTGAAAAATTTTAAGATGTCAAGGTTGTTGAGCAGTTTGTCATTTACCTGCATGGGTTCTTGGAACCGTGGAGCTTGGCAATATCCATAGTTATGAGAGTGCCAGGATTAAGAAGTGTATGGTTTTAAAGGGGCAGTATGGCCTACAATTATTAATATACCTTTCGATTTTAAGAGTAGTGAATGAAACATTGTGTGCAGTAAGAAAAAAAAAAAAAAAAAACAAATGAATGAGTGGAACTGAGATTTTTGAAGCTATGTATCCCGCTAGCTAGAAGCTATATATACGTAGAGATGTACAAACTAGTCCCGTGGGATCTAAGACCGTATCTAACAGAAAGGACATAGTAAAATGGTTAAATTTGGTACTTACGTATCCAAAGCCAGAGCCCGCAAATACAAATCGCCGACATAACTACTTATGAATAACTTATGACAATTTGGTTCAATTTATTTTTTCTCTTAAAAACTTTCAAACTTTGGCCTCTTTTAACAGAAAAAACGAAACTTCCTTAATTCCACACTACGCCTGTAGCCGTGTCCCGGGGGGCGAAGCCCTAAGTGCTTGAAAGTCGGCGGTTGAACTCCAAAGGATTTTTTTATTTAGTGATAAAAACTTAAAACGTTTTTGTCGTTTCATTAATATATATTTTGTGCCGTTTCTATGTAGATTTTGGGGACAAAAAAGAATTCGTACTTTTTTCAGTACCTATGTTAAACGTAATTATCTATGGTTTCAACCAAGTATAGTGATTATTTCTTCCGAACTATGTCGGATCTGCTAGATTCTATGAATGTACATATCTATTTATATATTTATTGTAAGTATGTAGGTATTACCAATCTATACATATAATAAAATTATATCAGGCTAGGTCTGTACATTATGGATATTGGAGAAAAACTAATATAGGGGTCTTTATTAGAGCAACAGAAGCCAAAAGAACAGTATTTTTTTAAATTTTTGTCTTTCTTTCTGTATATTTGTACACGCATCACGCCAAAACTACTGCATGGAATTAAATGCAGTTTTCACCGATGTATTGCTAGAGGTGTTAGACCTCTAACTAGACTTAAATATAGGCTCCATTTTACCGCAGGAAGTCGCGGGCAAAAGCTACTTAGTTATAAATATATTTTTAGCGTTTTTCCGAATTCTATCTGAAGATGAAACTTGTCAATGAAGATTGACGAAATACATGCCTACCTACGAGTACCTATATGTATTAATTGCTTTTTTAATTTTTAATTTTAAGTATGAATTTAAAAATCATATTCTTTTTAAGTATTTCATTACTTATAGTGGTGTAATGACGCATAATACAAGGATTAGGTACCATTAAAATAATATGAGTTTGGTCATGTAGAGAGGATGGATGAAAGGCGATTAACGAAAAAGATTTATATCGCGGTTGTTAGTGGAAACCCCAGGAGGGGACGCCCTAGAAGGACGAATACGGACCTTATTGGTGATGTCCTTCAAAAAGGTCAGGTGCGCAGTACCCACAACCGGCGTTCATGTATGAAACGATGCATGAATGTAGATGAAGCAAAAGGGTTATGTAAGGATCGTAGCACTGGCGTTCCGTAGTTTCTGCCTACCCCCATGGGAAAAAGGCGTGACTTTATGTATGTATGTATGTAAAATAATATGACAGTGCAAAGATTACTAAGATAAATGTAGAGGCTTAGGGAAACATGTCTATTACCAATTCTGTGCTACTGTAGCCCATTTTAAGATATACTAAGTACCTACCTATGTAGGTAGGTAGTATATAACATAGCATCACGCCTGTATTCCATGAGCAGTTAAGCAGAGGTGTACCTACTATTGTAGACCCACATTTTGCCGATACTGTTAGTAAGACCCATAGGAAGCAAGCCTATTGCCATTATCTACTGAAAGTATGCCATACAGAAACACCTGATAACACTATGAATAGGTATAACTCCAAAATTACTTAGTATTATATATTACTATTCAATCGCAGTCAGTTTCTTGCAGCAACCCACCTCATGACTCACTAGTGCCTCACATCAAACACTTATGATAAATATAATATCAGTTTCTCCATTGCTAGTATATTGCAATACCTATAATAACTTTATGTACGATAATAACTCAAACTTTATTAACTTTCCTAATAGATGTTGTCTGTATGTGCGCAGTCTAAGATAGATTATTAGGCTCGGGGAAAGCGGCTAGATGTGGCGTCCAGCGCTCGCGTCGCTTTCGCTTCCGCCCGCGTGGGGGCGCTAGTGACCTACTGCGTCGGAGATAATGTCGTGGTGATACCACGTTTATTTCATTTATAAGGAAAACAGCAATTTCTTTGAATAGTTACTTTGGAAATATTACTGTAAACGTTAATATGGAAATTATTCCACATCACATTCGTACTTATAGCGTTCATAGTGAATTAACTTTGCTCTATGAATAATTAGGTATTTGGGTATCGTATAATTTATATTATAGCGCCATTTTTTAATCATTTATGTTGTATGCAATCGTTATGAATATTGAATTAATAGGTAGCACAGTAAGACGTTAGTTCGCTTTATTTATCGATTTGGATTTCTTCTTACTAAACTCTTTGTGTGTAATCGATAAAATGAACGTAACATGTTTCTCAGAATTGATTAGATAGATTATCTTAAAAGTCAGTAGATACTTGTATTCACTGCCTAGCCTATAAAACTTTCTCGTGGCTGCCCGGCCTAAACGTTTGACGAGGTAAAAGCGGCAAGTCGTGAAAGGAAAATCGTTGGTACTTCCTCGAGCGGAAATCGAAAGTGGATTGTGATCGCGAGGAGAAAACTGCATAGACGGAGGCAGTTAATGCATCAGACGTTGCAACTGCACTTAGGTATGTAGCGACATCTATTATCGATTAAATAAACCAATATTAAAGTTTGCTGCACTCCTGCCATCTAGTAGCGAATAGAAAAACTAACAAGTGAAATAGTTTTGGTGTAGTTCCAATTGCTACCGCTAGATGTCGTGAATTAAAACTTATCAACTAATAAGTAATAAAACTCACCTTTACCTCCACCAGCATCGTGCACTTGCGGCTTTCCACTCGGCATCCTCTGCATCGGCGACCCGCCCCCGTAGTTAATACTCGACGTGTTGTAATCCGTACTCATCGGTTCTTGCTTTATCCCGCTAGGTGACGCTGATAACTTCTCAGCGAGCAGAGGGTTGGCTGAGGCGATATTATATCGCCCATTATTAATATTATTCGTTACGGCATTGTTGATGGCACTCGTGCCCGATCTCAACAGTTGCTGTAACCGTTGCTGGCCGTTATTTGGCAGTGCTAATTGACTGTTTTGTTGATAGTAGCCTTGGAGTTGGCTGCTGGACGCTGGCGATGATATGTTGTTGTTTTCTTCTTGCTGGAATTGAGAGAGTATTCAATTAATCTTATGTCTTTTACATCAAGTATTGTGAGTGAAGATTGTCTCTATAATTTATTAGACTCATATGCACTAACAATAACATACTGTAACTATGTATATAGTCCGTTGCCTTGTGGTTAGCAGTACACTAAAGGTTGTACAGGTGTACAACTGTATGAGAGTATTCAATTCGTGGGTCAGTAAAAATATGCGTAAGATCTTATTTAAAGAGTTTTAATTTATCGTTTAACAAAGACCATTGAGTTGACTCACCTTTATTTCGATTGGCGGTACCGACGATGCGGTAGCATTCGTTAAATCCGTAAAAAACGTTTCAAAATTGTCAAAAGCGGTTTCTCCCAGCTGCTTAAGGATATCGTCGGGGTCGGCCGCCTCGCCGGTGTCGGGCTCTAGCGTCAGTCCCCCGACAATGTTGGTCAGCTCGGCTTGCGAGAGGTCGCCTAGAGATGTCGCCATTTGCTGCAGTTGAGCGGCCGCCTGGCCTCCTGCTGCTACTACAGCGTCCTGGAACTAGCACATGTTTTTGTATATATCTTATTTTTAATGGGTTTGTGTTGTGTGTGTACCTAACTTTTGGTAATTTATGTTATCTAGAGAATAATTCTATTCTTAGTGGGTAGTGGTACCTATAATAACGCTGAGATTAGTACGCGTAATTATATTTAAAAGTGTATTAGTTAAGTTAAACATAAGTATTTATTTTTATATGTAGACTGCACTAGCTCTCTATTTTGTCTTCATTGAATGTTTTTTAAAGTGGCGGAAATACTACTCCAAAGATAACTTGATAAGGTTGTCACAGTATAAAGTGTAACTTGGAGTGTATTACCTGCAGGCAATTGGAGAGGTCAACCATCCTGCCCTCATTCTCCGCGGACCACCATTCGTCTTCAATAAATGGCATCGCCAGCGCCGGTCCCGATGGCGCATGCGTCCCCGCCACCTTTATCACGGCTATACACTAGGTGGCGCTGTTCACACCACTCTTACACACGCGAGCACTCGCGAACTATACACAAATATAAATAGTCCAAAAATGTATTTACACTAATAAATTCGTTCAAAATGTTTGGCAGCTTCTTGGACGGAACGTACATTATTCGATGTAGGTATTACGCGAATTTTAGGTACTTAGTTACGGGGGAACACATATCGGTTTGTTTGTTGTTGTTGCCGCTGGACGACAGATGGCTCTGTTTGTTCGGCTTGCTTGTCCTCCTCCCGGCCAGGTTACCTCACTCCTCGTAATCCACTTCTCTTCAGCAGCGACCTGTTAAGATTACGAGCGTAGGCTTTCACGTCTTAACACTATTCGAAACTAAAATATTTGTAAAATTTTAGAAGGTATGTATAGAAAGCTACAGAGTAAGTGTTAGTGCTATATAAATTAATTAGTTTGAATAATATACGTTTATATTTGAAAAAAACGGCAAAAATTACAATAGCGGGAAATATTTGAACACTGAATAAGAGTATGTCAGCGTGAAAAGTTCAGGTAAGCCAAAGTTAATCAGCAATTATTATTATAACTTATTTAAAAAAATAATTGCCGTTGCTTATCGGGTTAGTTTTCAAGTTTCTCCACTCGCCACAAGATGGCTTCAACCGCGGTTGTAAGTAAAAAATAATGGTTACATTAAAATTTCGGGTTAAGAGGTTTTTTTTTCTTTTTTCAGCCCGACTTTGTGTTATAGTGTTGTAAGTGTGACGGCGGCGATGCGCCGAGATCACCTGGCGACGTCCCGGTGAATGTCAAATCTGCGTCGATACAGCATAGAGGCAGCGCTGCGCTCACCTACTTGCGCACACGCACACGCCGCTCTGAAACCGAAAACAAAGAAATTATTAGAAAATTGCCACTTAAATTCAATTTAAATAAATAAAACATATAATATAACGATGGAGTGTTTAATTTAAGAAATTACAATCGCCATTATCTGTGAATCAGACACAAGTTAACCTATTTCAAGTGGTACCGCAGATTAATAAATCATTCGTGGATCGTTTGCGCATCACGTGTAACGATTAGTACAATAAATCTAATCTGGTGTTGTGACGTATCTGCCAGTCAACGAACTGGGAACAGACGGCTATTTCGGGCGTCACCTAACAAATAATTGTTCTCCAACAATAACAAGATATTTTGATGTTCATACTAACGTCCATCAAAATATGATTCACGCTACATCAACGAATTTGTCGCAATACCCTTTCTCGCACTTTCGTTATGTATTCTTACTTATTGAATACTTTATATTTATATCTATTTTCGGGGCAGCAGACATGGGAAACAAACAAGCTTAACTTTTCAATTCATCTTGACACCTGTAGGAGTTACGTAACCCGCTTTATCTCAAGAATTAACTGACCATAAAATGCTCGTAGCGACTAAAGAAAACAAAGAAAAAAGTTATTAACGTAACAAACATAAGACGTTCTCGTAATCATATTATGCTGAGGCATACAATGCACGGAAGAGTGCGCGTGCGCCGCGAAACAAAAGAAATGCACCCAATCACCGCGCGCCGTTTGTAAAAAAGTTAACAATGCTACCCCAGTCTTTCACTATAATTGTCGTGTGTGAAGTAAAAAGAATTACTTTTCTTTTCTAAATGCTTCCTAGTACCGCTTTCTTTGCGCGTCGATTTTGTTACCAGAATAATTAATTTGTGCTGTGCGGGTAGGTAATCCATAACAAACAAATAATATAAGACAGTGTGTTTCGAGAAACCTTCTTTATGTATATGTTTGCACATTTCTTTTCTCAATTTTATGTTGATTTATCAGTAGGTAAATTTGCACATCATACCTAAATATTATAACAACATTTTAGAAACTCGTTCGTCAGTTTTTAAAAAGATATATTTGAAAGAAGTGGTAAGTAATGGTAAGAATCTTCATGTCATTTACCTAACGTTGCATTATTCATAGCTTGTCTATAAATAAATAGTCAATTAATAGGCGACGGCTGGCTAATACTCACTGCCTTGATTTAATCATACGATTAAATTAGATGGTACAGTCATAGTTAATGTGAAAGTTTGTTGCGCCGAAATTGCTGTTTAGACAGCACAATTTTTATATAATATGAATGATTAAATAATGATTATTATATCTCTCATAATTATATCATATTACTGAGTTACACTTGTAAACAAATTAATATTCTTCAAGGCTGATGATACAGCGCCATCTACTATAGAATAGATGAAGCTTATTTATACTGCGTTGTATTTTTTTAAATAGGTCTTGTTTATTAGTTCTAATTTTAAGTCTTACGTAAAATATTAAAATTTGTACATCCATTTTACTAATTAAATAGAGATAAAGATATTTTTATCTGTATAACTAATTTCATGTAAGGCGTTACAAGAGCGTTCTTATATTTTTTGCTTTATAAGGGCAAATTACTCGTATACATTTTCCTGAGTAAACTGCCTATTGAAAGATTTATAGACTTCAGTGAGACACAACCTTGGATCATTTACTTCCTATTGCATATTGCTCTGAGGACCTTGCATTGAGTTGGCGTAATTGCCGACGAGCTAACATCTTGCTAATACTTATCTTATTTACACAACCGTTGCTCATTATAGTGTAGTAAAAATTTTATTTTATTGAAACAAACATAATATTATTAAGTTTGAGTATATAAGTGATAGCATGTCATTGTATCAGTACTAAGTATGATGTAAATTAATTGATTTATAAATTGGTACGCTGTAATTATAAATTAATTAATGCAGTTCGAGGAAGAACCTTCACCATTCTACCACGCGATCAATATGACTGCAATGTCAATAAAAAACGTGCAATTAAGTACAATAATTTACTTCGAGGCAATTTAATATTGTTTCCAAAACGGTTTCCGCATCGTCGTGTTATTATATGCTTAGCCAAAACAAATCAAAATAAACGATTCATTCATTATAACAAAACGAATACAATAAATATGATCACACATATCATATGATGAAAACTAAATAAAAAAGGTATATAAATATAAAAAAAAATAGTGTATAAAAAATGACATTTTGGTTATTTATTGTTATTTAAATAATTATTGTTTAAATTTTATTTTGTATTCATGCGTGAAACGAAACGTAACTCATTTCATTTGACAAGATCACTGACAGAAGCATTAATTTAGTCTGTGGTTTCTATTTATTTGTTATGTTTTTACACAAATGTTACAATGTCGGATCAAAATAATTCTGATTCTTCTACTTCGGAGTCAGAAGTTAGTGCTTGTAGCTCCAGTTTCAATCCTTTAAAAGCTCTTTACTCTGATAAAGTAAAAGTTCCAGTAGAATCAGCGCCACTGTACGAAAACATCGTTCAATACGAGGCCGCACAGAAGAAAATAAATGAAATAATCCCCGTTGGGGAAAATGAATTGGTGCAGAAAAGAGAAGAAGAAAAGGAGAAAAAGAGGCTAGAAGAAGAGAGGCTGTTAGAGGAGAAGAATAAACGGCGGTTCGCACAATACGGAGGTAAGGTTTTGAGGTTATGTTATGAAACATGTTTTGCTAATTTGAATGGGAATATGACTCGATAGTAATACATTTTCAACTGATACTAATTATTAATTTACTTTATGGTTCCGGACGTATAATCTTAACTTGCTTTAAAACCCAATGAAAGGATTTCGAGAGGAAGAGTGGCAGCACCTTCAATAGTACTAGTAACAACATATCGCCAATAATAATCCGCCTGCCGAGCTCTTTTACCATGCATTGTACTGGTTATTAGGATGCCCATGATCACTGGTTGTTTAATGGCCGATGTATGTGATGATTCCTAGAATATCAAAGATAGCTTCACAATTATATACATGTTTCCATTAAAATGTAAATAATCATGTTTATAGTCGTTAGACCTGTTAACTGTCAAAAGAGCAGATTTATTTATTTATTTATTTATTTAATAGGCAATTACAACAGGTGACAATCAATAAATTGTAAACTTAATTCTAAGTACATATGCATTGTACAGATTGAGACCCTAGCGTAATCGCACAGCATGATAGTTACGTTACTAGTTTATAAAGATGCACCATGGTTTCACTTGTAACTTTACAGCTTCCATGCAGTCCGTCATTTCTACTTTAGAGGAAGTGTAGAGTTTTAATTCATGATTTCACTGTCAGACATTGGCAACCAACAAACAATAAATTTACTATTCTGTCCACTTATTGATAAAAGTGGACAGAAGGTTCAAGGAAGTGCTTTTAGAAGTGCCTGATAAGGCTTCGTTGTAATAAAAAACATTGATTTTGAAAAGTAAGAAATTTTCTGAGACTAAATCTTGGTCATCGGTTTAATTTTTTAGAGAGCTCTTATTTGTTTGGACTATGAATAGTTGTTCCAAGATCCTGAGTGTGTGTGTTTGTCCATAAACTTAATTATATATATAAAAAAAAACCTTATTTTCAGAAATAAATATTAATTAGAAGTATGAAATAAGAATATGAAATAGTGGTCACCTTTAATTTTTTTTAAGATGTAATAATCATACTTATTAAGTTTTATTAAGATAAATAAATGAGATAAATTTATTAACTGGAATTCTTAAAAATTTTACTATTTTTCTCTTATTTTCATTAGATATTATTCCAGATAAAAGTTATCTAGCTGTAAATTGGCAACTGTAACATTTTTGTATTTCATTATAAGAGGAATAACTATACTTATAACATATCTGAAGTTAATTCTGCTATTGAACAATCAGCCCTTAGTTAAATATTCACTTATGATTATATGTGAATCTCCAAAACAAATTCATAAGGAGTGATTAACAAATTCGTATTTATAAAAAAACATTTTGTATGTTCAATTGAATTTCAACCATTATGATTTAGATCCCTTGGTTCTTAACAAAAAAAAAAAACTGTTCCTACAAATTCCTTGCACTACTGATGTGGTACTATCACAACATATTAGACCACACAAGAATTAGTTTAGTTAGTGGGGTCAAAAATTCAACTGGAATACTGGTAATTAATATAATTATCAGAACCTCATTGCTAGTAAAAGTAATCATAATGATAAATATTGAAATCACTTAGTTGTTGCTCTAATCCAATCTTCATTTTTATCTGTGCCCTCAAATCTCACCATCCAGCAGTCTGTGCATCCTCTGTCACATGGAGCCAGGTCGTGGCGAGGTCAGTCTAGGCCGCGCGTTCAATGCACGCGGCTCTATGTCAACTGAGGCCGACGAACCCATCCCCCCCACCCTCCTGCACCCCTGGATAAGCTATACGCAGCCCACCCAGGCAGTCGTGGGACTTCAGTGAGGATCAAGGTTCGATTCGGTGGTAATGATTGGGGATTAACAAATTGGGTTTGAGGTTTCGAGAGTACAACTGTTTGTTTTAGTAGATGATTTTTGGATGTTATAGGTTTGGATTACTCATTATGCTTTTTGTCGTACCATACAAAGCTTAATAAGTATAATATTAGGGCTAATTAGCGTCTGCTGTTTGAAGCTATTAAATAATGATTTCGAACGATGTATCACAACTTTGACATCTCACGCATCCACATTGCTCAGCCGCGTACATTGCTCAGTCGTAAATATCGATTGCCTTCACTTGGTTTTTGCATTACTGCTAATCCGTAATGTTGGACCATGAATTACTACTTTAGTCGTAAATCGAAATAATCTTGGTACAAAACTGGTCCTTGCAGTCAAAATTCCTTAACGATGCGTGTCTGGTCCTTCGTAGCGGAGTTACGTCCCTGAAACGCCTATAAAATCCGTCATAAAAATCCTTTTATCACCGTCAATGGACGTAACGTATCCAGGTTCGCATAGTCAATGACTTGCTATCAACAATGGCATCAGCTCATTTGCATAGTGCCCATGACCCGCTGCCCCGAACGCGGCCTTGCTTACATAAACCTTTTTTTTCCGAGATTTGTTTTGGCTTAGAACCGCGTTCGGTTTACGTCACATTTTTCACGGCAACCGATTATGGTGTTGCGAATCCGTTTTGGGATGTGGGAATGTCTTGGTTTTCAGTGCCCATCCATAATGATTACGTCTTGATTACGTGTTGCAACGCATCACATATCATGACACACATTCCAATATCCTTATATTTGCTGAATCCATAAACATAGACACAGATCTATAAATACCAGTTGCTAGGGAAATTAACTTTATCATATCATTCTTGGAATTTCTTTTGATATAAATTAGTTTCTTGTTTATCGGTCTGTGCCCATTTTAATTTTAATAAAAACAATAAACATAAACTATGGTAGTTTTTTAGGTAAATGGATATAACGCTTGTTACATTTGTGATATAAGCACCCTTGTGCCTTAATTAAGAAACTCTAAATATTTTTAATGAACAAACCACATAGGTCCTAAACACGCGATCGCGTGATAATATTACCAATTATTTTCCCGCCAAATCGACAAAAATGGCGGTGGAAAGTGACAGGTATACAGGGCACCATAGATTAAACACAGCTGGCTTGTAAACTCCTTGTTCGCTTCTATTATCGGCTACTTTTGTGCAATCGTTAAGCCTAATATAAGCGTAATGGTAGAATCTAGCGTATAATTATTGCGGCCGCCATATTGTTTTGCAATACTGAAACACGGTCTGAACAATCGTGCGCATTTACATCTATTGAGTCTATCTAAGAAAGTGCTTGTTCGAAAGCAAACTAACATGGACTTATTGTAGCTAAGAATTATTTTTAATTTAACGGATATGCACTATAATATGAACACTATTAAGAATTAAATAGTGTACTATGTCTATCTGGACAAGCCAAAGAGAACACAGAGAGGTTTATCCGATTAAAAAAAATACTAATGACTTTGCTCTCATTCATAATGATTGTATAGTCATTCATATCGTCTGCGGTAATACGAAATAGATCTTTAACTAAAAAAAACTCATTTACAGCCAATCGCTCCATCACTGGACCGACAGATCGTTACGATTGTCGAGAATATCTGAATAAATCGCAATGCGTTCATCTAGATGCATCGCCGCGAACGTAACATCGTTCGCTAGACTTTCGCGTGTACGATTGTTGCATAACCGCTTTCCACATGAGTGGCGTTCGCCGTCTCACTCGGCCTGGAGTCTCGGTCGTTGACATGCCATCCTGAGATTTTGCACCTAGGGCTGTTGGGACTGCACGAAAATCGAGGATGATGTGTTGAAAATAAATCGGCAAACTGCAGAAGAAATGAATTTCAAATGTGATGAGCGAACTGAGTTCCAAGTATTTCTGGTATGGTTAAGCTTTAAGGTTAACTTTAGGTATTTGACAAACGAAATATCAATCAGAACACACTTAACGGAGCATGTGAAGTTGGAATGTTCTATAATCAAATTAGGTTTAACTATCTAACTATATTTAGGATGCTTTTCTTGCGTCTATAAATGTAATGTAATGTATGTGATCAGTAATCCCTATTATTATCAATTATTACTTCGATCTTTAACACGCGGGTTGTTTCTAAGAACTGTGCCATTGCGTGCCAACGTTATCTGGAATTAAATAAATATTTTCCAGAACATTTTAATAACCTTTTTGTTTATTATAAGAAACCCACAACCATATTGCTGAGATTAATATAATTAATATCAATAAATTACTTGCAACCCTGTCGGCGGCTGATGAAATGTTATCTCAATAAGTTGTGTTACCAGTCGAAATTATTTTTATTTTTAAAATGCGTAATAAAAATATCGATAAACAATTGTGTCATCCGAGATAAGGAGCAAGAATAATAGTTTAGATGGTTTGTTATGACTAAACGGACATTATTCAGATTTCATATTATTTGGAGATAATTCAAACTTGAACGTCTTCTACAAATCTTGTTCAGCAGTTGCAGTATGTATTGCAGTGGTATGCCTGAATAATTCATTAAAATTTAAATTCAAGGTAATTTAAGATATTTAATACCACATACCAACAAATTGGGTACGGACCTGTACGAATCATGGCGACTGGCTTATTTCCACCTCTATATGGCGTATTAGAGCTTATTCCGACGGGGTATCTTTATACTGTGCAAAGAAATACGAGTAGCATTGCATTTCCAAGCAATTTATTTAATAATTTATTTATTATATATTTCTGTCAATTATATTAGAATCTAAAGAAAGCAATTACGTGTAATACAATGTTTACGAATTATAAAAGGAGATAACAAATAGTTGCGTGCTCTGTTATCTATCACGCTAAGCCAGCAGTTTGCGCGTGCGCGCCTAGCTCGATTCCGGCTGCGGCGTTCTCACTGTTATCGTCGCCAAGATATCAATGTGTTATTTCATTTTAATGTTATAATTAGGCACGGAAAGCATATTAGTAGCGCGAGCATAACCCAGTTTAGACATAATAATATACCTAAATGCATGACCGTCCAAATATCAAAGATGAAAAGTAGAGGTATGAAGTTGTCGTACCGTATGGACAGATTATATAAGCAAATAATTGTGTTAAACGCATAAAAGTAAATCGGTACGTCGCCAATAGGCGGCGGAACGGAACGCAAACGGAAGTGATGCAACGGCACGCGTTTCGGCGCGCATCTGTGTAAACATGGCGCGCTTTTCTGAATGGCGCGGTGGCGGGTGGCGTTTCCCGCGCTCGGCTCGCGGCCGACGACCCCGGTCGCGCGGTCAGCGCCCGGGGATAGTGGAGTGAAAGTAATTCGCGATCGGCGACCGCTCGCGAGCCATGCCGTCCTGGTACCTCCGCCGCAGCCGCTGCATAGATTTGTTGATAGTTTACGGTTTTTTTAATCTGTTGTTGATGAATTGATGAGTTACCCTAATGGTTTCCTTTTTACCATGTTTTTATAATTGCGTAGTTCGTTGAAATACCTCACGCAGATAGGTTTGGTTTTATTGATTGCTTCAGGGCAATATAGTCAGAACAGCCTACAGGGCTATTGTGTCCTAATTGTTACTCCTTGGGTATTTAGGAAAGGTCAGGCCCTATTAATCTTACTTACATTATTTACATGTCACGAACTGTCACGGTAATCATAATCATAGTACGTGTTTTATATCGATTGTTAGCTGGCGATTATAGTAATTTCAGTGTATCGTATCGATAGTAATCGTCTCGTTTCTAACACAATTCTACTGGGAAACTCGTTTCGCGTACCCGCTCTTGATTTCATTTAGATAGTCTATATTTAGAAGCGTTTATCAGTATATCGTTACAAGTTACAACCGTAATTTAGTTATAGATAGTTGTTAAAAATTGCAGAACAAGTTCGTTTGGCTAGTTTTAGTTATAAACTTCTAATAATTATATCAGTTGATATAATTGATGAACCTACCTGGTAGGTACTTAAACTGACTCACAAGAGACTACAAAGAAAGCATTATCTAACAATTGCGTATCGTTGTACCCACATTGCTTTACGATTTATGTTTTTTCTGATAAACTTATATTTCAGTGCAAGAGATTGTAAGCTTTACTAAGAAAAATAAGTATCATTTTACACTATGCTCTATTATATACTCTCATAATCATGATACTAAATGTTACAAGAACAATAACACCAGCAAAACCTGCCCAAACTGATAGGTGAGTGCACGCATTGCCGTCCGTACACCAAGGTACACCAATGTAAAGATGACGCAAGAATAACTTGCGATATTTTAACAGGTGTCACATATGTGTCGCACTGATAACGCCTGTTGGGTGCGTTGACTTTTTCTTTGACGTTATCGTGTACGACTAATGTACATTATTTTTTTATTTTAATTTTAATGAGTACCGTAGTTCTTTTTGTTTTTAATAAAACTTTGCCACATTCTACGAATTATTCTTGTACCGTAGGTACGTTTACAAACAAATATTTACATGCACAAATACCCAAACCATCCGGAACAACCATCAGGTCATACAAATATTTGTTCCGTGCGGGAATCAAACCCGCGATACGTAGCGCAGCAGTCGATCGCCAACCGTGATGTCAAAGTAGTTTTACCTGTTTTGACTGTCAGACTTACACTCCAGCCTAACCTAACTCTGCCGGGTCCTAACTTTAGCAGTGATAGATAGTGTCCAATAAACTTAAATGACGAACTAATTCATATTGCAAAACTTAGTCCAGAAATGTTGTACTGGTAGTTAAGTTAGAAGTACAATTAAACTTGCGCGGAATAAACGTTATTGACTTGGAAAAGTTGGGAGTTCAGGCAAAATTTTACTGTGTTGGAAATTGGTCCTTGGAGCCTTGAAAACAGTAAAAATGTTTCTGTAAGAAGCGGATGCAGATATTGCCTTTCGTTCGTGTTAGTATAGTCTTGCAGGATTTTCCCTTTACCAATCCTGATTGGTTTAAATATCTTGTAAACGAGACAAGTTTACCTTCGCAAAACATTCTTTTGTCACCGCTATATCTTCCTCGCGTTGCATATAGTGACATCAGATCACGATTTGGAATGCACATGTACATATGTATATCTTACAGACGCATGTCATGAAGATAATTGTATAAGGACTCTAAAAACGGTTACGTGACGTTTTCGTGTTTCGGTTAAGTTTTGGAGGTTTTTCCCATTAAAAATTATGTGTAAACAGCATTAATAGAGTTCTACATAACTTTTGGCAACTTACGAAGTTTACAGAATTATATTGATATTCTTTTTTATTTCCAGGGCTAGTAACAACGAGAAGAGAGTATGTAGCGAGAAATGTCCTCACACGTATGGAGGTCATGGAAGGTCCTCTTGGCGTGCTGAAGGATTGCGTGGACCAGAGACTGAGAGTAAAGGTAAGGGCCATTTTTAAATTCCATTGTTTGTACTTGGACTGAAGAACTGTTCTGATGTTGGAATTGAAGAATCGAAGAAGTTAGAGTAAGGGAGAATTTAACTATTCAGAAAATAGTGTTAATGTAATATTAAAAGGGCATGTTAAAACCTATAACTTGTAGGTACAAGACATCATAATAGCCAGAATACAAAGCATGATTTATGAGTATCAAAAAGAGAACAGTGTTAGCATTCTATCTCCTCACGTGTGCACCTAAAGCTGGTAGTAACAAACTAGAACACATAACTCTAAAAGCCAATATCCAAATGGTTTATTACCAATCTGTGTTTAGATGGTGTGTCATAATTCTGGGTCCTTAATGTATCCTTTGTACACAACTGGCCCGTTTCCAACGCGGAAGCCAGCAGACGCTTTGATGACGGATGGCTTGCCCAAAGCCGAAATAGTACAAAGCCCTTTCTACAGGCTGGAAACTGCCGCGTATTTACAAGACAGTGATGGAGCAATCTAGAGTTATATGGAGGTATCTTGCATGGAAGGAAAATTGATAAACTGTTTTTGGTGAAACGTAATTTCAACACTGCAAGGGCATCCTAGTATTATTGGTACGACGTTTATTACATCGGAGTTGCCTTGGTTCCTACATTCAATTGATTTGCATATGATTTAATTAATATACCAAAGCGTTTGAAGTCATGTAAGGTACTTCATTGAAGTATCGATTAATTAGATTGCCTTATCATCAACTTGTACCATATTTGGTGTGATTGTGTAAATTATTGGTTGAGTGTTTTAAGTAAATTGAAACAGAGGTAACTGTAATTGATCTCTTTTTAATATAATTACTATGAGAATTGCTAATTAATTATTAATGTTTTAAAAGAATAACTGTGTAGTGTCTTTCTGGCTCTTTTCCACAGAATGAGTAATCGAACTTGCTTTACAACTGTAAGTGCTATTTATGTAGCTTATATAAATATAAGTTTTTATGGATTGAAGTTATATCGAGACAACAACAAAGAGAAACTTAACTGAAACCATAGACAATAACGATGACCTATTCAGGCTACGCAAAGAAGTCCGGATATCCTACTTAAAATAGGCTATCTTGAATCTCAGCGAAATTAATAGTTGTAACAAATATGGTTTCAGTAGGGCAGGATGTTTCTAGAAGTGCAGTACAGTACAGTGTGCTGAGTCACTGTCGTCTAGGAAGAGCCTTGCAGGCCGTCCGTCCGGCCGGGCGGCGTCTGCGCAGCGCGATTTGCAAGTTTCTATTATTGGTGCGATGCAATACGTTGCATCTAGCGTACTGTGCGCAAATAAATTAGGATTTTTTTGATGAATTTGTTATTATTTTGGCTTTTATTTCCAGTACTTACATTTTTTTTATTGATTATAGTGATGATTCATCAAGACACGAATGAATCATTTATCTGCTCATTTTAACCATCCGCATTGAGTCAGACGCTTATTTTCAGATTCATTTTTATTATTTTTATTCCAGTAGAGTATGCGAAAAAATATATTGTATTCTATTTAAGATTTTTTAACGCCAAAAAAACTGTTATACGTTTCATAATAGTGTAATAACATAGCATATGGTTCATAAAAGCCTGAAGCAAACATATTCAGACACTAGTAATATTGAACAGTTTCGTTTCCTTATACAAAATACATACAAACAAATAGTAATCATCGCTTTGAGCCCTTGTTACCTTGAATACTAATTACTGGATTACTTTAAATATTTCATTGTTGTGTATTCCAATAAGTCCATGTAAAGAACATAAAAGTAAATAAGTTTTTACCGAAATTTGTTTCTATTTTTTGCTAATAAATACGATATCTAGTTAGATACTCTATTTATTAGCAAAGGTTTAAAGAAAGGCAATAAATTTAAACTCTAAATTGTTCTTAAAGGTCTGTCGGTCACCTCTAATTGATCTAGTTGTTCAGTGTCAACGACAATCAAATTTGGTTCAAGTGTATGCAGGAATCAAAAAGAATGCGTGTTGCGTGGGCCCTTTAGTTAAAAATATTCATAGGTACCGGGGTCCGAAGGCCGGCTGTCGCCGACACAAACACTATCATTACTATATGTTACGCAGCATGCGTGATGCACGTGGATGTAGCGACAGTAGAACAAGTCGTGTGGAAAAAATAATCTAAGTTTTATTTTTAAATTATTACCTTGTATAAAAAAATACCTCGAGGTTTTTGAATTATTGAATGTTTTAACCTGGTGCATACAAATGTAGCTTCAAATCGTGAGTCTGGGGTCTCATTATTTTAACAACAATCGTCATAATATGTTAATAATGATCATAAAACGTGTATTTTACCTTATTTTGTTGCGGTCATAAAATGCATAATTTTCGTATTTTCATGTAAAGTTCAAGGCTGCATAGTGAATAGAAACGAGATATGACGTCATGTTACAGAATCAACATTGAAAACTTAAATTTTTTAAATTTTAAAATGAATGAAAAAACTGTTTTGCTGACCGTATCGACCGGGCGGGACCTTGCTGTGATGTCAGTTATCTCATGGCCATTTTTCTTAACGTGTGTGCGTAGTGTGCGCATGTGTGAATGCCTGTTTATACTGTTGCACGTTAGTGAGCGTGTTGTTAACAAGGGCTTGCTAGGACGAATCGGGCACGATACTTCCTAGTAGTTTTAAGACATTTATCTGTCATTATTCGATTTCGGTGCCGCTCGCCTTGAAGGCAGCAGTTCAATAAGTAATTGATTGCTTAGAGCCATGAAAGGCTCGGAGAGTATGCGCGCCTATATTTGGAACCGCTTTTTGGTGCGGCTTTTTATATCAGTTTTTCCTGAGATTATTTTCGTACATTAACAAGGCACTGGCCTTTGTCGACTATAGATCTCTAGTGTTATTGATATTATTTATGGTCTTGCTCTCAAAATACTGCGTTGTACACAAAAATAGAGAACTGAAAACGTATAAATTTATATTGTAAAAGCCACTTTACAGTATGGCAAAGGTCAGGCCTATATCAAATATTGAAGGTTCACAACTTTAGGGTCTGACATGATAGTTATTAATAGAACAATCGATAGTAATTATGTTCACTTAGTTAATCAGGGACAACGTTCATGGTTGCGGTGAACAGGAAATAATATTTATGTTTTTTCCTGAAATAAACTGACAATTGCTGATGTAATCTCGTTTAATTAAGTTACGTTTACTGTGGTAGGTTCTTATTTTTTTAGTATTCCAAGAGGTTATTCCGACAGAGCTTTTACTAGAGCTCCAGAAGTATACAAGGTTCAGTGATGAAGATATATGTATCGAGCAATTTGAAGTCTTAAAATGGAGACCAAAATGTCGCTTAACCTGAGGTGATGTTAGTCAAACGCTACACTTATAAAACGTGACTAAATATTGAATGGAAAAATGTATACAAGTACCTACTGCAATTTGTACCTATCGTAAAATGAAGCATACAGATTATTAAGTGCGTTCCCACTTTATTATAATATATATAAAATTCAGAACAAAAATTATTGGACCGATATTGATAGAGCAAAAAATGTGTAGGTAGGCATTATAAGATAATAAGTTATTACATTATTTATATAAAGTGTACATTCATTAAGTTAAAATTGATCGAAGGATAACGACTTAGCTAACGTTTTCATAAACAAGCATTATATTATATTATATTAGCAAGGCGGAAGTTTGTATTGTAGGCATAAGTATGCAAATGCATATTATAAAATGCCTACAGTAAATATCAGGTGATTTCTATACTATTTATTAGCCTAGGTAAAAATACGCGGAACTTACTATTATACGACTGGATAAGTCAGTCCTCGCTTGCGACGTTTGAGGGGATCGGGGGATGACGACAAAGGGAATCGCGCGGGGCGCGGGCGGCAGGCGATGACTGAGTTATCCAGTCGCACTATAAATAAATTTATTTTTCTAAGTATTTACGTTTTAAATTCTTATTTTTAAATTTTATATTGAATAGTATTCAAGTGCTCATCATGGTCGAAAGTATTGTATTGTTAGGTAGAAACAGAATAAACTGGCAATGCGACACAATGTACATTTGTATGTAGTCAAATTTTAAGTTTTTTTTTTAAGCTAATTTTAAACTACTACCGCTGATGACCATTTAAGGACTGTGTACTCTATAACCATGACTAAATAATGATCCTACAATGAACTTATTTGACTGGTGTTACCTACCTCAAAAATTAAAAAATATTGAATTGCACTACACAAACTGGTGTTGCTGTCGGTACATCGAGCTGTTCACCCCGAATTGTGAGCAATAACAAGGCCGTCCACAATCGAAGTGAGGTTAAAAAAACCTCGGCGCACTCGGGTATGTAGGTACTAGCGGGTTTTGTTTCTGCGTGGTTTTTGTCTGGCTACAAGAAAGGTACGATCTATAGAAACCACCTATTTATGAATTCAAAGAGTATACATATGTATTCTTACACAGTCTAATTTAAGTCGCACGTTGATTACAATTGGACCTTTGTTTACCGCAAAAAAAAGTCTTTTCTGGTATCTCCAACGAAAATATAGCAAATGTTTAAAATGAAAACGGCTGTTTACCCATATTCATTTTCTTGACAAATGGCCGGTTGTATCCTAACCGACTCGAGTATATATTATTTTATATATTCTACTAGCTGACCCGACAAACGTTATCCTGTTCTCCTAGTCTTGTGTTCATACAAAATTCCCATAGAAAAAGCATTTTCGTTTTTTCCCAATTTTTCCAATTTTCCGGGAAAATTACGATTATGAATATTTTCAAATAAAAATTAACCAAACCGATCCAACCGTTCTCAAATGATGCGCTTACCAACAAACATTTCATTTTTATTTATATAGATAATATTGTGTGTGCCTTGGACCTTGGAACATTACAGAAGAATTATATAGCAGCAGATCAATCGGCTAAAGCATTTGTTTCCAAAGTGATCCAGATGGACCACCAGGGGTCCACGGGAGACTGAACAGGGGTCTACGTTGGCGTGACAAAAAAAATGGGGGTTTACAATTCAATTTACAATATGGTAGAAATGTAGGGGACCCCCTACAGCTCCCACAGCCCCGGTTGACCCACCGGAACCAGCAAAATTTTGAAAGTGGTCTATGAGAAAAAAGTCTGGGAACGTCTGGGCCTAAAACGCAATTTAATCTATTGTAGTTATGATTATATCTACGTTGTAACATAGTACCTAGAGTGCTTTGGGTCTGATTGTAGCGATCATCAGCAGTTAGCAGAGTTACGTAAATTTGATAACACGTATATATTGCTTTGTTCTAGAACAACCAGCCCTTGATTACATAGATAACGTGTACTATGGAAAAACTACGGTACTACGTTATTAGTTTATTTATTTTATTATATATTATATACTAATTATTTATTTTTATTATATACTAATTATTAACTATGGCAGATATACAATATAAATATACTCGTAGTTGGGTAGATTTGAGATTTTTAATTAGATGTATTTGTTTACGTTATTATATGGGAAAATATCGTAAATTGTAATAAATATTAATACTTACAACTCACTAACAGCTCCCACACGATCATGCAGTGGCAGCGATCACTTGTATCGCGCCATATCTGAAAACAAAAATGTAAATGTAAAGTAAAACAATTCATTATATATTTTAAGCAGAGCGCCTCAGTCGGAACGAACCTCAGTATCTCGATTCATTATCACTCAATTTATCTACAAGGTTTCTCTTCAAAAAGAAACGTATACCCCAACGATAAATTTATGGTTTCAATAATCATTTACTTTTCAAGTACGCGCCAAGCAAAGGTATGATGCATTCGGCCTCGCGGGTAAACAGACGCTAGATAGCGCTAGACAAAGACGGTGCGAGGTCATGAGCGTAGCCTTGCGCGGGTGCGCGCGCGCACGCTTCCGCCTGTCGACGGCCGAGGCGCACAGCGCACTCGAAGCGCAGTCGCCGCTCGACCGCCGACGGTGACGGATGTGTAGTCTGTACCGCACACATGTATAATTACATAAATTATCCATTTTGATTACAATTATTTACCCTTATAAGTTCGCTCATGTATGGTCTAATTTTCCATTAATTATTATCTTTGTTTTTCAAGCAATTTTTTTTTTATTAATATGCAGGCCAATACTAATAACAATAATAATAGAAAAATAAATTAAAACTAAGATCGAACCATCAAAATTGTCTTAACAGCAATGTAAATATCAACTTCCTTGTATATAAAAGCTATTATGATGGAAAATTGAGCTTACAAATGGCTCATACATAATCATATTAATCATATTGTGTGTTTCATGTTCCCACGCATGTGCGTTGCGGTTGCAGCTCCAACATGCATGCGGAGACAAAGAGCGATGGTGTTTACAGTTAATAAATGTAAAACGTTGCCTGAACATTTGCGAACAACAAGCTCTAATAGGGAATATGATTAATAAATCTATTGTCTTTCTAAGCCATTATTCTCGCTAAGAGCTATGGGAGATTGATGCAAATATTTAGGTCCGAGCTCTGTAGTTCATTAAGTGCTGTGGTCTTGAAATTGCATAGTAATTTTAAGCGACCCGCAGATGCAAGCTCGACCTTTTCTTAGCTTTCTCCAATGATTACATCAGAAAATCCTTATTTATTGTAAAAGACTACGGATAAATTATCTAACGCGTGGATTAGCTTAAGAACTTTTTTTACTTTGTCCTGTAGTTATTTTCTTTGGCAGTTTAAGAACTCATTCAACTTTGACCTTTAAATCTATCGTGTTAGGAGCGGCCATGCACTATTCCAGGCTTAAATGTTAGGCTTGGATCTCCATGGATGGTGTCATGCGGTCGTCCTCACTTCAACGAAGTTCGTGATGTTATTTGTATGGGCAATTGACTGTGAACGGATGGCGTTATGCAATGTCGTTGAATTGTCATACACAAGTGTTAAGAACACTTAGAGCTTTTTAGGTAACGTTCAAGAGGATTAGCCGAAGGTAAAGGTTTAAAAATTTACGCATTTGGACGTAACGGGTTTTACGTAACTTTTACTTACTGGTAGTCGAAGCTATATGTGATAATACCTTTTTCGCTGCAATATTTCTTGCTTATCCTGTTATTATACGGTAATAGCTCCCAATAAGGTAAAGTTCTAAGCTTATTAAGCAGAATACCAGTGAACGTGTCCGCACATGATATCGCTGAATCATCAGTGATTGACGCAATTTGCATCTTCACTGCGCATAAAACCTCATGTGAAAGTTTAGCATCACAAGGTATGACTGTGAGATATAAGAGCTGACTAATGTAAGAAAACGAGAAAATTGCGCTTCCATTATAATATTGCGTAATAACGTTTGAAGTGTTATTTTAAATAATATTTTGCTTCTGAAGTATTGTTAGTAAGTTGTTATTTGATTTGCTTTTGTGTAGTGTGAGCTTTAAAGTCGACAGTCGACAATATTCTAAAGAGTTCATTTAATGTCTTGTCTTCATTCTAAAGGCTATTCTTCTACTTAGTCTGTCTTGGCTTCATTCTAAACATTCTCTTTAGATTAAAAAGAAAGTCAAAACTGGAAAAGGTGACACATTTTATTGTTACTTTTATATTCGTTTATTCAAGCAAATAGATGAAATACTGCACTTAAAAAAATAACAAGATACGCTACTACATAATTTCTCGTTTTTGATGATCGATCAATTAGTGACAGTGCTAGAACAAAAGTATTGTTACGCAAATCGCGTCACAATTACGTTGCAGCGCGCCTGCGCGACCTCGCGGCAGCTGTCACGGCCGGCGCCTGCGCACGCTTCCTGCTCTATGCACTTCTACGATAATGTTGTTTTGATTCCGATTAAACTCATTGGTGGGTTAGTGTGTGTGATTCTTGATAATAATGTTATTGGTTCTATGTTGCATAATTGATTGTGTGAAGTGCACTTGGGCATGTTTCAATAACTTACTTTGCTTGAGCGGTATGGTCTGTGTTTGAGACCACGTGTTGCCAAGCCATGAGTTTTCATATGGCTTTATATGAGGCAGTTGTCACTGTCAGCAAAAGGGTTCAACTAGTATAATCTGAGCTAAGAATTTCAGTATCAGTTACAGACGTAAGATGGTAGTCTTGACTCATTATAACTCCACCTGGTTTCTCTAGAAACCCAAACAGACTGCTTATCAAAGAGCTAGCTCTCATAGGCTCTGATTATCTGATGTTGGAATGAATTCTGCCTTCATACAAAAATTATTGCACGAAATAATGCAACTGGTCTTATGAAACTGTTCTAGAATACATTACAACCTAAAGGCCAAATATTATTCATTAACATGAATTCTAGCACTTCCTAAATACATTAGCTTTTATATTATCATAATCTGGCCATCTTTAATTTATTAACACTGTGGTCTTGAGATGTTTCATAAACTCTGCATTAAAATACCAAATTATATCATATCGTTGGATTGACCTCAAAACACGGCCTATAAGGTCTATTTGACATAATTTTTCACGGTCTCATAATTAATAATTTCATAAAGCGTTATTGGTAATTAGGTGAGGTTAGAAAAAACGCCTTTATACAACAATAAGCCAGCTTGAAAAAGAACCCAGTTGGGATTTTTATATTTTAGTTTGGGAAACTTCCACAACGTATGCATTATTTTTCCATTTGCCTCTATAATTGTTTATAATCGTATACGGAAAATTTTCGCACAATATATTTTACGGCAAATCGAATCTGATCAATTTTTATTAAGGTTACTTGGTTCAGGTATCCAAAATCAATATATTTGACAAGGACAGTGCTCCGTTCTTTGCAACCTTTAGAAAAATATGTATAAACCGGAACTTTAATAAATTATAGATACTGTTTTTACTGCACAATTAGCACACACCAAAACTAAAACATTTTTATAGCTTCAAAATTGTTTGCATATCGTCCCACGCTGGGCTCCAAATTTATATCTTCAAATGTTTCAATAAAGTATGAAACCAGTCCAACAAAACTACTTTATTCACCTTGCATAATATTTTAAGGTAAGCCTAAAACTATGTGGAAGGTCAACAATAGTTGGGCACAGTAAAAATAGTATAGAGGAATAGGACATAAAGCAAGTCGTCCGAGTATTGTTGAACCACTGTCAACTCTTAATTTATCGACGTTCAGCCTACATTTCGAGACTTCATAGAAAACCTCACAGTCCAACAAAAAGTTCAGCCCCGAGCATAAACTAAAAAGTATTTCGATCAATCAAATTTTGATTAACGCCCATTGTGTTCTGAGGTTATGTACATACGGCTTCCTATATCAAAATTAATTCTCGTGAGTGAGAATTATTATATTATGCGCTTGGTCGTGCATTCCACAAGGACATGCGGACATTGGTAATTTTGTGGCTTTTAGCTGAATATTTGGATAATAGCCGTGATTATTTCGGTTCGTATCCTGATGCGAAGTGTTTCGGCTTTAGTCCTGATATGGCGGCCGACTACAGTAACCCTGATTGTGATGGCCACCCGTATGTTTTATGGAAATTGGTAGAAGGTTGAAGAAACCGACAAAATAACATGTAGCCGATCGTATCAAGCGATTAATCTGAGTATGGTGCGTCGATATAAGCCGGTTTCGACGTACATATATGTATTAATAGTGTACCCGTGGTCTGAAAAATATAAGTTATTGTTATGATATGCAGTTACAATAACGCCAAAAAGCGTGAAGGTAAATTAAAAAGGAAGGTTGCATAACAGCACGTTTTGACAGTGCTAATTTATCTGTCAAACAACGTGACAACAACGCACGCGCCGCAAAATATTAGCAGAGGCGTCGTCGTCAAGTGCACTTGATCGTCAGTGGCACCTTTTTATTCTTTTCTATACGACGCTTGAGTTGCTGTCTGGCCTTGACGACTTCATCTTGCAGCTTCTGAATACTGTACTACGAGTATATAGGTGATGTCGGATGCAGTACCTTCTTGCAGTTTTGTAGATGTTCTTAACAATCAGATAAATCGCGTAACTCTTTCTTATTCTAATAATTTTGTTTACTAGGTACTTACAGTGAACATTGTAATTACTTATGGTGGCCTACAACAAATGTCAAACTCATACTTTTTCATTTTACCTAGTAGGTAAACATGTGTAGTGAGATCTCACGGAAAAATACTCTAGCGGCGGCTATTCTTATCCAAATAAAAAACAAATACACCTCGACCTTTACCCAGTGGCTAGGGCCGAGACCTTGAGACGTTGGTATCATCGTGTTTGTACGTTTTTTTATCATTCGATAAAGGGCTGGCCTTGCCGAGTGTCGAGGAAGGCCGCTCATTTGATTCCGGTATTTTTTCGTCTGGATTCTTTATGCATGGCTGAATTTCCGGCTCAATTTTCCTTCCTCGCTCGTCCACAATGCATCGAAGGTCTGTGGTTCAAGTTTTTCGGGTCTCCTGTGTAGAAGAGAAGCTGAGTATATTGAGCAGGGTCTTTGAGAGTTTTAAAAAGGTTCTGATTTTAGTAAATCAAAGTTGATTAAAAATCTGTTCTGTTCTATCTTTCGAGTAGTCTTTTTAAGATTGATTAAGGCCAACTTGTCACGGTTTGGTTTTGAATTAAAAGTCACGGTTCTAAATCTATATTCCGTACAAGTGATTTTATTCTGATAGATCTAACAGCATAATTAAGTGTCACTAAACATTAATAGTCACTGGCAAATCGCTAATTTTGTTAAACTGTAGTTGGCCACCAACCATTGCCAAACAAGTAAAATTGAAATGATCTTGATGCACTTTTTGCTTCTTCATGCAGTCCTGTCAAGCGTGACTGTCAAAAGAAATCATCGTCACGTGAACTCACCCAGCGCCGGCGCTGCCTCAATGCGCAGAGTGTACCGGGCATTGTTTATTTTTTTCTTTGAAGGTCCCGAAACCGGCTACTACAATAGTACGGAAGTCACGGCCTTAGATGACGCTGTTTTGAAAATAAATTCAATTGATTCATGGAGTGTTAAAATTAACTGAAATAAATCGAGACTACGGTAACCCTTATTAGCTGCTAACCGTTTACAGAATCCACTCGAAATCAAGTAGGTAAGCCATATATTGACTTCCAAATAAATAAAAATAACCTATACCACAAATTGAAAACAAAAACACAATCGCAAATAAAGGCAGGTGACCACTGTCACATGACGTAACACCGCCGAATTATACTGAACAAAACAAAAACACCCGCGTCAGGTGCCCGTGACCGTGGTGGCTGCGCGAGCGCCGAAATCGAGAGTGGTGGATCTGGAGCGTTTGCGCAATGAGACACGACCGTGTTAGCGACTTTCGCGGTTGATTTCATGGGTTGACATAGATCGCGGGTTCATATCCATATATCGTGGGACAGGATCACTCCATTTATTATAGATTCTACAAATTAACTAAACGAAGTCTGATAACTTCCTTCCTTCCTAACTGACTGCGAAACGGAGTAGATTAAGGGTATATTATGATGTTGTTCAGATTTGGATGCTATGTATGAAACTAGCGGTTAGCTGTGAGCGACAAATCTGATATGTTATGTCTCCTTATTACGTGAAGTGAATGCTTGTTTGTGTTTGTTTGTGATTGAATACAAATTCACACATACACTGTTTTGAGAGCGATGATCCAGCGCCAGCGGTTTCGGAAATTGCATCTTTGTTTCGATACGCCGCAGTGGACAAAGAAGCTTACAGAACAACTAACCCACTGAAATCTTTGCACACATTCATTGCGGATATTTTACCCAATCCAGATACCGGTTTTTACTGCCTAGTTGTCCATACTTAGATATTCAATATACCACCAAATATAGCTTTAGAAGCTGAATAGTTTTTGTTATGATACGTCATGTGCCGCGTCCGGTTGCGTTTGGAAAAGTGACAGTCATTTGACATTTTTTCGGCTTGACATTGACCTTGGGAAGGGCATATCCGTTACGCTTATCAGTCAACCAAGCTATAAAAACAAAACCGGATTTGAAACGTTATGTATAGTCGATTCACTCCTTTATTAGATTGGACTAAGCGATCAAGATTATGATTTGGAGAAAGTTTGATTCAAAATGAAAGATTTACTCCTCAATGTTTATTTTTGCATAAAAGATTATTAACTTATTGAATTGCCTTGAAATGGAAATATTAATAACCAACAAACAGCATTCCAGAACCGTGTGTCAAATGCATCATTCACAATCAGCTCAGTTCACAGTTGCAGAACCACTTTCCTCGCTGTCAAAACGCGACCACAACCTAGTACAACTCGACCGTCCACACGTCTATAAATAAACAGTTTTATTATCCAGTATTACCTGAACGAGGCATGCGAGTAAATACTAATCACATTATCATACCTTCACCTTAGCTGCTGCCACCGCGCTACGCTTCCGCGTGTAGCGTCACCGTTCACTTTCACTGCGACGCGACGTGGGGGTACTGCCTGGCTCTGCCGCAATAGTTACAACTCTACAACTTAATCCACTAATATGTACTCTATTCTCCGTTAGGTAAGGTGTCAATTTCAAAGTAGGAAACTCATTTTTTTTTTCGAATGACCAAATCGGTGACCGACAAAATTGGACTTTGTTTATTGAAACGTAAAGCCTTGTTTTGGACGTGTGCGCTCGGGGACGGCCTCGCCAAGGCCGCACGTACGTCGCACAAGTGTCTGTTTACTTTCTCTAGCGGTCAATGGTCACAGCTTTGGGAGATGGCGGAATATTTGGAGTCCATTCAAGGTCGGGCATTCTTCTAGCGGTGCGAGTGCGACATGAGCTATTCTGGCTAGAGTATGAAACTCTTGTAGGCGTTCGATATCTCGTTATTAATTACAATTTTAAATATCTTACCCACGTTTTATACATTCCATTTGCAATCGTTGACGAAGAAAATCAATTAAGATAATTCCCTCAGTTCTTTTGAAACATAAAACCACCTATTATATTTTGTAAAGAATTAATTAAACATGTTAAAGTAATTCGTTTTTAATGTAAATACAATCTTATTCAAAAATCGAATTTGCCCTTACCCAATCGGTCAGACATTATCGTTATACCGAATATAGATCACTACACGTCCATAGCGACCTTTTTTTCAAGTATAATTACAAAATCAGCCTCTAACCAGCGACCTATATAAATGGGGTTATAGCAAGCGTCATTGAACTTTGCTTCGTGAATTCTGGCCTTAGACGCGTTGCAGTCAAGGATGTACCGTGATTATAATATTGGCTAGGTCGGCCGATATTTGTTGAGGCTTGAATTACTTATAGGTGGATTCAAACGCACCTTTAATCGCTCGTTGCGTAAGTATGAGGACAGTAGAATTGAGAAGCATTTTAGCGTATTAAAAAGAACTGAGATAGCTGCTTTAAAAGGTGATTTGCAATGTGTATAGGTACAGTAGCCCACAAAAGAAATTGTCGAATAAGCGCTGTACCAAAATCGAAATGTAATGTCAAACACAGCTACAGAGATATCACGTCAAAGTACTGCTGTTATCGTACTGTGACGTGCATACAACGTTCAACAATAACACTAGTCTCACTGACTTAAATGTACAATGGACCAAAAAATATTTAACCACCTCACTAAAATATTGTGTGTTAAAAATTAACAACATAACTGAAAAAAAAAATGTGTGTGTGTACTTATGTATGTATGTATTTTTTATTTCCTCTGATATGAAACATGTGTTACAGATGCACAAATATTTCAATAACTACCTTGAATATGGCTATCAATTCCCAAGAAAATTTAAGAGACATTTACCAGCCAACTTCATGGTGTCGCTTTTACATATCTGTCGGTGTGCGCGCGCATCGTAAGAATTCACTCTCATCAAGCGCGCCAAAAGAAGTATAACTTCAAAAAAACAGACTCATAAGTTCTTCGATTCGTTCGTTCTTCGTTCTTCTCTGATATTTTGTTTCCCCCATAAATGAATGTAGAAGAATCATTTACATCTGTTACATCAATTAAGTCATATTAAAATCGATTTATTTCTTCTTATCACAAGTCTATAATTATATTCATTAGCGATTCTCTCATATGAATTATTGTGTGTTATCGCATTACTAAACATAACTGTTATGTACTGTATTTGCGTCTTATGTGGTTATTACAAATTCAAGTTAAATTGATCATTTTATATTCATGTCAAAAACGTACTTATAGGGATAAAGATTATGTAAAAGAAACGAGTTTGAGTACACATTGCACAGAGCTATGATAATCTAGACTGGTTAATATATAGTTTAATGTTAATCTGTTAACTTGTTTTAACGTAATTCTCAAGCAATCAAAACTTTCCTCTGTATTATAACGATGTCAGGAAAGATTAATCAGTTAGTTATGTTAATATTTATGGAAGATAATTAGTTAGTAAAATTTTACCAAATATAAGATCGTTCCACTTTCACGCCTTTACTGTGGACCAATCATCATGAAATGTTGCATTAATTTGGCTTGTGTTATAAAACAAACGTCTAAAGATATTATTATTTGAGAACAGAAAGCCACAAGCGATTAAAATGTTTTTATCAAGATAAAACGTTGTCCCGCACTAGTAATTATTCCTGTATCGTGGGTGCGTGCACTAACACCCACACCGGCTACAACTATTTGTAGGTTATAGAAATATTTCTTGCGTGCGGGATTTGAACCCGCTACAAGTAGCGCACCAGTCGCTCAACTTGCAATGACTTGCAACTTTGGTTCACAATAGAAGGGGTACGAATTTATGACCTCTCAGTCGCCAAAATCATAGAGTTAACCCCTTAGGTATTTGATTGACAAATTCTTAATGCTTCCCAATCTATACTAATATTATAAAGAGGTAAAACGTTTGTTTGTTTGTATGGGGTAATCTCCGGAACTAATGATCCGAATCTGAAAATTCTTTCACCAATAGATAGCTACATTATCCCCGAGTACTATAGGCTATAAATTATATATGTAAATCACGCGGATGAAGTCCCAGGCTGAAGCTAGTATTATATAAGCTAGGTATATGCCAAATAAAGCTCCTAGACCTAATAGTTATACATTGATTTGTCAGATAATCTTTTTATAATATAAAACACAGTCTTGTATCTTTAGGTACCTACTATGTATATAGTAGGTACCTAAAGATACAAGATTGTGTTTTCTAGGCGATGTTGCGGACAAATCCAAGTGTCCTTTGAATCAATCGTCATTATAAACATGAAGATGACCGGTACGTGTGTGAGGAGAAACGAAGCTCGTCAGAAGCGCTGCATCGCATACCTTGTGCACTTTCACTAGCAGTTACGTCTATTTAGACTGTATTACCATACGACAGATGTTTATTACATATATTTTAATCTTAATTTTAAATATCGGAATTATTGAAAAAGAATAGTCGCCAATTATTTAAAGAATTCCCGACCAGTTGTTGAAGAGTATCTAACTCTTACAGAATTGTACTTGACCTGACAACAACAACACATTTTCAACCATTAGTAACTGGCCTCTTAACACTTCAACGAACAAGCTCACCCATAAACAAACATTACGCAATTACTATGAGTAATAATTACCTCAAATTACTCCCATACTTTAGTAATGAACTACCAAAAATTCGGCACATCCCTGATTGCGATCGGCCTCACATCCTCACGGCTGCGGCCTTCGGATTACAAAACAAGAGCCTTTTTCCTTCCGTTCGAGTTACACTGGTTACTCCCGCATTATTATGCCTCACTCGCTCTATTGTAATAGACGTAATGCTAAAGGAAAAACTATCAGAATAATGAACTGTGTACGTCTTACATACTAGGCTTTGCATTGCTCAGCTTTTGTACGAGAGAATTTTCCGTTGCTTTAGAAAAAAAAACCATGCAGTGTATCTTGAGAATAGTAAACACGTGTACGTCATTTGAGGATGATCTGAAGACTATATTTAGAAGATTTGGCGTTGTATTTAATATAAGAACGATGACCGTAAGATGGCAGCCAAATGGTCCGATGACTGAATATGGCTCATCGCGTGAAGAAGTTACGAGCAATATGCTATACCACATACTGCATAACAAACTACAAAAAAAGTATTAATATACGTGGCAATTTTTCTAACAGCTTTGAAACTCCATAAATTGCCCACCTCGCACAATTGAGACAGCAACGCAAGCATTCCTTATAAATGGTAGGGGTACATCTGCCAGTGGATTCCGTACAATCGCCAGCAATATCACTTTGTTGAAAATAGATGAGTTGCGTAACAGGCTGGGCACTGCCCAGCGCCCTTCGCCTTGGCGACACCGAGCCAAATGTCTTCGGCCCTGACGCTCAATTACGTATCATCAATTCAACCGGTCTCTTCCTGGGAGATCCGCTAGTTCTGTGGCGTTTTGTAATTCAGGAAGTGCGATTGAATAATAATGTTCATTTATGAGATGATATTTCACGTTTTAACGATGTTTCGGTTTGTTATAACGTTAATTGATGACGATTAGTGAAAACATCTAAAATTAAATAAAAATACAGGTGAATCATAATAATTATCTGTTAATTCCTTTTTTACATTTCGAGTCATAACCGTCATGCTCTTTCTTACATGACTTCGGATCTCTTCATAATAATATCAAAATTCCGGCAAGCTCACATTTAACTGATACTGACTGATATTTGCGCGTGAATGTTTATGAGCAGATAAAACGATCTACTCTCCTCCCTATGCGTTTTCTGCGCTGGGTGCCTAATACAGTGTTGGCGACTATGTCAATTTAAAATCTTATAATGCAATGAGATATTGCACATTCAGTACGCCAGGTTGTTCCGCGCACTTATCGCCAGAAACATCGGATCAAGTAATCAACATAGTTGGCCCAATGAGCCTCGCAAGTGTCGTGGGACGAACGCGTCCTCCCTTCACCTGCCACAATTGCTCCTGAGATCCGATGATGATTGTTAAATTGCACATTCTTCCTAGTACTACAAGTATTAACCTTGCACAAAATTCCCGGAAGTTTCTAGAAAAATCTGGACCATTTTTAAGGAGGTAGGTTATGTCCAAGGTGTCCCTTTCAATTGTGGTTGACGGTCCAACCATGATTGCTAAATTGCATCCAATGATCTTCCTGGTGTACCTACTTCCTCTTTGCATTGATCCTGTCCAAGGCATTACTTTGACTCCAATGGGACACGTCGTTTTTATACTTGTTTTTCAAGCCATTTATCTTGAAGTCTGTAAGTGCTTCGAAACTTTGATTTACTATTTAATAAAAATATGGTGACAGATAAAAAGAGCAGGCTGAAAGGTCATAATGACATCACCATTAAATCTCAAGGCTCCATTTTCCCTTTCACAATTAGGACTGTGGCTTACCGCTTATTTGGACGATATATCTGTATATTTTTTAAATCTTGAAGAACGAAACGATGTATCGTTTATTTTCCAATTCCCGTATCAAGATGTAAATTGCTGATGCAATGGTGCATGTGTTATAAATATTGGCAGGTGCCTGCCTCGCAGGTATTGTGCACGCAACTGGCACACCTGTCCGCTTCTATCAGAGTGTTGATGCACAAAAACACATTTATTTTTATGTGGATTCATTAGAGGTTGTTCAGAAGTCAATAGTTTAGTATCCATAACTTTATTGATTCCGTTATATTAATACTGTTCTTCGTGTGTCGTTTTGCGCACATTGGCTTGCATTGTACTCGCATAGTCTTTACCGTTAAAGATTGTAACCAGTTTAAAACTATTATTTTAAAAGAGTATCCATGGAGTTTCTTGCCGGTCTCTTCTCCATAGGACCTACCCCCACTTTGGAACCGTGCACCTAGAATCACAACGTTTTGGTAGAGCCTGTAAAGGCCTACTCGAAATAAAAATATTTGACTTTGACTAACTTCTTCATATGTTATTAATGTTATAATATCAAGATTCGAAGTATAGGCCTCTCTGTCAAATGTTTCTCAAAAGCCCACCTGCCAGTATACAATTGAAGAAAAAAATATGTAGCTTATTTCAAGCTTTAACCAATACCTCTTGAACGAGTCTGCATAAGGTGTTAAAATAATGACTGTACATAAGGTCGCAAAAGTACTGAGTGACGTAAGCAGACTTGAGTGTAGAGCAGTGCCCTCTGACGGCAAGACGGCGACCTTGGGCTCGAAGCAACTTTCAACCCGGAAGCCCACACCGTCATGCTAGCTGTCACGTTAAAACCGCTGAATTTTATTTACACTCCCCTTATTTGGCGCAGACTGGATATATGGGGCGTACAGACGCGGTAATGGATATTTTAATGGGTTTAATATATTTTAAAGTTCGTGCCCTTTTGTGTCTGGTGGTGGAGTTTATTAAAATTGACCTTCGTGACCTGAAGAGAAATATCACATTTCATTTTGAGCTTTGTCTGCATTGACTGTTAAACTGTGTGGCGGAAGCTGTTTACTACTATCCACAGTATTTTGAACGAGGAATACATTACAAGATTTTAGTAAATATTTTTCATCAATCTGTATATTTTTAGGAAATATTTCACGCTATGAAAAAGCTTCTAATAAACACATACAATCTATTTTAGTGTCGACTGCTACTGAGTATATTTCCATGCAATAAAAATATTTATACTATGACCATGCGCTCGCGTGAACTCCTCATGTTTTTGTCTTCCAGTGCATTTTGTCTGGTTTACATTTTCACCTGGCTAGCTTCCAACCTATAGAAGATGGATAAGGCTAGGAATCGCTCAAAATCTGGCAACATTTCATGTCTGTTTACTCCATCAATAACCTTATATTCTGGAATTGCATTTAGCAGTCAAGGCCAACGAAAACATAACAAAAATTAGTTCCAAAACATGAATCTATATTTCTTTGTTCTCAAAATATGTGAGTCTACTCACGCACTCTTCTGTCACCTTGTCATTAACGGCTTAAAAAAAACACCAAAAACCACAGAGGAGGAAAAATCAAAAAGTTTCCATACGATATAAGCGGAGCCGGGACCTTGGCGCGGCGCTTACGAATTAAATCGGCCCCCGACGAGGCCACCTCGCCTTCCGCTACAACACTGAACGTATTTGTTTGGAACTGATTGAATTATACCACTTAAATATGTCTATATCGCCTTGTTGTGGTGATTTAACAGATGGTGATAAAGTTTTGATGGTAGCAAGAGTTATGGTTGAAGGTCTAAGTGTTTTGTTTTGTATCCTTCCTGATCTCACCCGCTCCGTCAGGCACTTTAGTATCATCACCACGAGGTCCGTTTTACTGTCATTGTTTACACTTTGTCGTCATAAATTAAATATATCCACCAAAAGCGTGGAATGTTCTAGAATTCGTGGATCGTAGAAAAGGCGGACGTACGTTGGCAAACTTCCAGGAGATATTGTAATAAAGGAAGACCGACGCGCTTTCCGGATCTACGAAAACGACGCTGATGACGTCACAAATAGCCTCCTATCCTATATTGGAGGCTTTACTTTTATTTACACTCGTATGTTGAAAATAAGCTTATCTTTAGCATAGGCCTAAGTAACTGAAGGGTCTAATCGAATTTATGAATATGGCTCTATACATTCGATACGATTTTAAAATGATTCTCTTAGCTTTACCTTTAAACAGTTGTTCTGAATGCTCAGTTGTTTTATTATTGCTCATTTACAGACTAGTATGAAACAGACATCTTCAGGTACTGTTACGGGTGAAATCACATTTGTCATCTATCGCATAATATCTGGGTAACGTCGATACACTTGTACGGAACGCAAAAGCTGAATTCATGTTGATAGAATGTTGCATCTTCATACAAAATATGAATGGAAGATGACGGATGTGATTTTACTGTAAATCTTAAAGACACTTACCATAGAGCTTGATAATATGCTATGCTGGAAGGCAGGCTTCCGTGTGAACACATGGGGTAGGCAGTCGCCACGCGCTGTCATGCACGATTCCGTCTGAAACAAAGAAATGAAAACGTTACTCATCGTTCTTCACAAGGCCCTTCTAGTTGAAAGTTTTCCAGCGGTTTTTTCCGTAGCATTAGAATAAAGAAATGTGAGTAACTTTTATGGCTGTAAATGGCTGTTAGGAATGATTTCGCTCTTGAGTATACTTTTGACAAAGTTTGAGATGAGGATTTATATATGTAAATGTCTGAAGTCAAGATGACATAAACTGTTTGACAGCTACTTAAGTGATACTGGCCAAAAGAACCACCAACCACTTTACCAGGTTGATAGAAGTTTCACTTCAGCTCTAAAGTAAAAGTAACCTAAATATTCCGTTACTTGCAGTATCATGGGAAAAGGGTGGTATATTCCGTCGAAGCATTTTTCAGGCAATTCACGTAATGTCTTGACGTCACACGTTCGGGAGAAAATAAAACGAGGAAAAGGAGGTGAAGATTAATAAGTGACATTTGTTCTGAAGTGAAAAACGAACCGGTACAGTTTATCCTTATAAGACATGAAATATCGTTGTAGTTTAACGTTGTTAGGCCAGAAATGATTCGGAAATAATACCGTCGTTCATCATCATAATATCTCGTAAACAACCAGTTCAACTTGGCCCTTATATTCCTAAGAATGCAAGTTTCAAATGGTTATCTTTATATTGTTATCACATGTATGTATTTGTTCTAGATAATAACTCGTCATGACAAAGGTGTGAGAGGTGTCTTACATGCGACACTAGTAGCTTTCGACAAACAATGGAACATGGCGCTCAGCGATGTCCTAGAGGTTTGGAAGAGGAAAGGCGTCAAGAAAAGAAAGGTACCCCCCGGAATGGGTAAGTTAGATATTCTCATATTCAATTAATTACTATTATCACGAGTTCCATATAATCAGTGCCTCTAAAAATCTTGTTCCAGTTCGATAAAGTCAGTTTTAAAGACTAATTAAAATATTTCTCTATCAAGGTACACCTGTTCCCAAAGGCACAGCAGCAACTATATCCTCGGTCCCAGTAGTGACAGAAACTCCTCTTGGGAAGGGTGTATGGGAGTGCTCAAGATACATACCACAGATGATGGTGCGCGGTGAACACGTAGTTTTAGTTAACGTTGTGGAGCGATGATCTCTATCATTGTATGCCAGCCTGGTACTTCGGATTGCGCCGCGATTTTTTGTAAGCGATGAGTTTTTGCCATAGTGTTGGTATGAATGTTAACTTTTTGTATTGTAGGTTACATTGATGTAATTTAATGCTTTATGAATTATGATGACGGTTTAATTATGTTGAGCAATAAAATTGCTTTAAGATAAGCTTTATTAGGTGTGCCGATGCTCAGTATTGGAATATATCTCGAAATATTAGAACTAGTATATTAAAATAATGCTGTTAATGTACTTGATTATGAGAAGGTGTAAAAAGCGTTTAGTCTTTACACCAGCCATAAATAAACAAAGTATTTTTTTATCTTCAAAAAGTTTGTATACTTTTATAATAACAATAAAATGTTCACACTGAATTTCTCATGCGTTTCCAATGTCCCAGTATTGTCAGCGTAAAAAATAAAATAAAATCCACACAATGCTTGTTTTGAGGAACGTTATTCGATTTTTAAATGATATTTCATGAGAACGAACCGCCATCGCCATTGAAATGACGAACACTTAATTAGTAATTCTTTTAGAGTTTCTTTAACGAATTTTATACATCCACAAAATATACATGAAATATGTTTCACCTACCCGCGGTCCTTTTGCCTAAACTATAGTTTAACATCTTAACGGTACGCTATTCCATTATAAAATATATTGTATTATGTTACTGTAACCGTTTCCGTCAACTGGTTATTTTCAAACAAACTACAGTTTTCACCATAGACTTAGAATTTCGCTTACGCTAATTCACTAATTTTACAATACGCCATTTGATATGCAGGATAACTATTATAACAGAACTTTACTGTTACAGTCCTTTAGTATCCCGTAAGCTTATTAGGGCAACATGACAATAAAAAGATTCAACCAAGAATGCAATATACAGGAAACGCAAACACATAAATATGCATAGAGTAACATGCACAATGATTTATGTTCCATACATTTTTTTCTTCTGAGACACGAATAAGACCCGTTAGAGATAGCTAAATGTGTGCTAAATGTGTAACTCATACACAAATGTTTCTTCAGTGAAATCTTCAGAGTTCATTCATTTAATACTTTCCATCTACATTTTAAACAAGGTGTAGAAACACACATACAAATAGTACTAGCGATCAAACACACGTATAAACATGATATATGAAGCATACATGGTACCAGGATCCCACAGGTGCAAGGAGACTTCGCCACTGTACGGTAATTTGTGGCAGAGCATCCCAGGTCGGTTGACACGGAAGCGCGCACGCATTGTGCGCAACAATAGTTTCCCCATTTTCCCGCGGCCGGGGAACGGCCGGCGTGACCGCGACCAGTCCGTCGACCCCGGGACAAGGGACGCGGGACGCTTTTCGCGTGCGCAAACGCAGAGCTACCGAAAACTTCGGTTCTGTGTTGATTTTTGTTAAGATTGGTTGTCATTATAAATAAGTGAGAATATGCCTTTTTTTAATGGCGAAATGTCTATTAAGACTAATTAAAAATATGTAATTTTAGGGAAAAGCTCATCTCTGTCTTATGCATTTGTTTCAAAATATTTAAGTATATTTTCAAACTAGGGAAAGATATTGTCACTGACTTTTGATCTTTAACCATATGGCTTTACCAAGAATTTAGTACAGATAAACTTTGAATTAATGTACGAGAAATCGACATGCGATTTCTGCATGCCATTATGTAAGTACGATTATCAAACTGCGATAATCGCCACGTGCATTTCTATTTTTGAAAGTCAACAAAAATCCATTAAAATTAACTGTGATTCTAATCTTCATAATTGTTTAGAGAAAAACTTACGTCAAAAAGTTGGCCGGAAGACGATTCTCTGTTTCACTCAGTAACTTTCATAATCCCAGTTAAAGCGCGTCTAGCATCGAAAACAATTTGACTAAAAGATCGCTGGTTTAAGATCCAAATTAAATTCTTAAACTAAAGCTTATTTTAATGATGATCTTTGTGAGACTTTATTGTAAAATTTCTATAGGCTAAGGTATTTTATCCTAATCGGGGAGCGAATAGAAAACTTGTATGTAACAGCTGGTAATTCCGCGCAGTTTGTAAGTGTCAACAGCGTGGAACTGGTTAGGAATTGCGTTTTATCAGCTTTTTGCAATTAATATGTCCAAGTCCAATTAAGATCTAGGGTCTGTACACAATGTCCCACGTTGGGCGTCACTGTCAACATGACATATATCTCTCCACTTTTATCAAATCAAAATTGATTGGTCTTCGACATCGGCATCGACGGCATCGCGTGCCATAAACCAAAACATAGAATAGAAAATTGATTGGTGTTACTATCATCAATTATTGCTAAAGTATGGCCAAAATGACCCCCTTTTTATTACCTTAACTGATCTTCATCGACAAATTAGATCTACTATTCCTGAACAACTAGAAAATATAAAGCATAAAGCTTCCTACAAAAATGGAAGCGTCACTAAAAGAATCTCGTGTGGCCAGTAATGCATCACATCTATTTCGGTTCGAAATCGATCAGGAGACAATGGCCGGCCGGGGCGTCGCACCCTGGCCGGCGGCCAATGCCCAGGAGGGTAGAAAACTATCATCATCGTAACACTTGACAGCTTGTGGAAAAACATGTGGCGTACCGAGCTTTTTAGTGGCCAAGAACTTTCAGGGTCATACGCAGGTTTTTGTACTTTTAAAATGACGACATTTGCAAATAAATTTTCTTCTTTCCAAGCTTTTATTTTTAAACATCTTAATCGCACCTGATTTTTTTCTGGCCTATTCAAAACTCTGTAAGTATTCTCTAGACATGCCTTTACATGCCTTTATTATGAAATGAAATGAAATTATTTATTTTGCAATTAGGATTATTCAATCACTTTTACACGTCTTTTTTAAACTAGATGGCGTCGGCATTTCCTATGACTATCCCTGAGAAGAAACGGGAATAAGGCACCGGTTTCCTTGTCTGTGCTTGAAATAACACACTGCTACCTTAACGTTTGGCGTAAAACTGTTGGTTGAAGCAATCTATGATTTAACAGTTCTGTTGAGCCTATATTTCACAAGTTGTGCGTGCCTGCTGGCGTTCTAGGCCTAGGTGTAAATAAAACGAATAGATAGTGTAGGTATGTACTTTTATATCAATTTAATAACTAAGTATTGAAGCTGCTATATTTACAATATTCTTAGCTTATTTACTGGGCTTCAGCAAAGATTCCTTAAGATAGACGAAAATCAATATTCTCAATGTTTGATTAATGACTTATGTCGCCACCACGTATCTTTGCCAAACGAATCCCTATCACAATAGGAAGAACATATCTATACCCTCCAATATACTATGGGTGAGAAGAATCAAGAGTTCTTTGTTCCACTTCCCGAGTTCTGAGTCGGATAAGAAGTGTGTTCTTTGTTAGGATGGTCGATATGCCTGATTTTATATGATTGATAAAGTATGTTTTCGTAGTACATATTCGTAGACAGGTTTTTGTCAATGAGGTTACGTTTTACGTAGACCCTTTTAACCCGTCAAGTGAGGCAAAGTAGAAAAAATAGAAAATTTATTGACGTGGGGGGCCGGAAACATGAAATCACACATATCATAATTACCTATCATATACAATATGCCTATATATCACATTTATAATATTCCATCATGACAATATTATAAATCAGACAAATACTTGTAGATTATCACTCAACATCCACTCAAAATGTAGTGTTCCGTTCCTAGGTTTAAATGCAAATATGTTGATATCAAACACACTCGAGTAAAGTGTAATATTTGCGAACTGATAATACAATTCCTATCCAATATAGATCCTAACCAAATAGATTTTCACAGTCGAGCAAAGTCATTAAGTATACAGGGTTAACAGATATACACTTATTCAGTTGTATAAAATAAAATAATATATAACATAGCATCACGCCTGTATCCCCCGAAGGGTTAGGCTGACGTGTACTATTGTACACCCACATTTCGCGGTTGCTGTTATTGAGTCCCATGTAACAGGGGGCGAACCTATTGCCATCTACCGGGCACAGTTCCAAACTCCGTGCTGTTACTGAGAATTTCCATACAGAAAAACCAAATAACATTGCCCGACCTGGCAATCGAACCCAGGACCTCACGCTTATCAGTCGCGCTTGCGACCACTAGACCAATGAGTAAAAGTATAAATAAAATATATTTAAAAAAAAAACAATTATATTATTCCTTAGATAAGTTTATCCACATCTAGCCACCCCGTATAACGAACTTTTCTTTCTATGTATCTCTATGTTCTACTACGAACCAAATCTAGATAATTTGCTCAATGAAGTTCTTCAAATTATATTAAACGATTGGTTCCTTTTATAAATAACATAAGTTACTTGCATAAATAACATAAGTTACGCTGACGATATGGTGCTGTTGAGTCCCTCAGTCAGAGCTTTAAGGTGTCTTTTGAACATTTGTGAGGCGTATTCGGAGGCTCATGGGCTGAGATATAACGCCAAAAAAAGTGAATTTATGATATTTAAGGCGGGAAAAAAACAATATCGTGCGCCCGTGATCACTCTTTGCGGCACACCACTTAAACAGGTGAGTAAGTTTAAATATCTGGGTCACTGGGTCACTGACGACTCGTCGGATGTTATGGACATCGAGAGGGAACGAAGGGCGCTGTCTGTGCGGTGTAATATGCTCGCTCGTAGGTTTGCACGCTGTACAAGAGACGTAAAAATTACTTTATTCAAGTCATACTGCCAGACACTGTACACGTGCGGGCTATGGGTGAATTATACGCATCGCGCGTACAGCGCCCTTCGCGTCCAGTATAACAACGCCTTCAGGGGAATGGTGGGGCTGCCGCGGTGGTGCAGCGCATCTGCCATGTTCGCGGAAGCGCGCACACAGGATTTTTTCGCTGTGATGCGCAAGCGCTGCGCCCCATTGCTGAGTCGAATGCGGATCAGCTCTAACGTTCTCCTGAAGACCTTGTCTGAACGGTGGGATTCACCAATGCTGCAGGCGTGGATGGGGTTGCACTCTCTTTGCAACAGGAAATGAGTGGCTCCCCTTTCATGCCGATTACTTTAGTTTAGTTTAATTTTCTTTTCTTTTGTTACGTACTAACATTATTTTTAAGAATGTAAAGTTAATACTAACAAAATGGAACCTGATTTCCGAAATAAACGATTATTATTATTATTATTATTATTTATTATTCATTCATTGTTATTATCAACCTTCGCGACGACCTTAGACGACAATTTTTAAATAGTACACGGAAGTGTTAGGCTCGAACGATTTGACAACAAATTAATATTGTTTGTTTATTATATTGTTTATAAATGGACGAGGACGGTTATATAATAGTGATATAAGTTAGATAATACGAGTATTATGTTTGTAACCTTGTCTAGCTGTGAAGAAGTCTGTGTTCCTTATCTGATTTATCTGCAATGCACAATGGATCATGCGAGCTGCTTTACATTGCTAGGTTTGTTCCTAAATAACACGCTCGTTAGTAGTTACCACATAACATTATGCCTCTATTCTCAGAATGGTTAGGCAGATGTTGTGGAAGAACGAGGTGTGGTGTTCCTCCATTGAAAAGGAAGGAACACCACACCTCGTTCTTCCACAGTGGCGACCCCGACGTGATATGAACACGGAACCTTCTCACGTCGGGGTCACCACTATGGAGGAACGAGGTACGGTGTTCCTCCATTGAAAACGGAGGATCCTCCGACCAGGTAAGGTGGTTAGCCTGGCGGGCCGAAGCCCGACAGTTGATGTCGGACATTCGTAGGTATATATATTAGAATCGTTGTAAACTTTCATAGTGCGATTCAGGGTTTGTTATTGTAGCTTCACTCTGATAGATGGCGCTTTAATTTTTGCCATGTTGCGAGTAGTTGTCGCTGCAATGTGTACTATTTTGTCCATGTCGATATTAAGTCCCTTGTACCAGGGGTTTGCCATAAATCGCTGCTGGCTTGCGAATACTAGACCATTGATCCAATTACCAGTTAAGACGAACCTAGTTATCAATCAATCGGTTACCCATATTCCAACTTCTTCCGCTGTCACGTAATTTCAATTACCTCCCCTTTCATGGCCTTCCAAACTGAATTTCTAATGCTTATTATTGTTTTCTATTTCTAGACTGAATTGAAAGGAGCATTTCTCAACGCGGATAGATATTTCAGCTAGTCATCCAGTCAATCGTCTCTAAGCATGTCCGTATACTAATAGGCAGGTAGAAGGGTTTTGGAGAAAACAACATCTTTGTCCACGCCATTGGCTGTGACAATGACGTGAGCAGAGTATTTTATTAAATCTTGCTTTAAACAATTATACTATATTAGATATTTAGATAACAGATTACTGAGTAATAAATACTTGCATTTCTATCGCCTTAGCACGTAAAGTAAGTAGGTATCCTATAGAATCCTCATAGTTTTAAAACAATTAACATATCTTTGGGCAATGAAATTTCTACCATGTCCTTTTTGCCTATGTGTCCCCAATTCTAGTACAAGAACTCTTCATTATGTTTTATATCGGGTTTAGGCCACATTCAAATCTATCCTGTTTGGCAATTTTTTCTCGTGTTCGTGTTTAATGACATACGTATGCCATCTATTCAATAAACTGAAAGTGTTACCGCAAAGATTATGAAAAGGTCACGAGGTATTGAAAAGCTGCTTGATTATACATTAGCTGTTAAAGGTTGTTACTTCTGGTTGTAGAGGCCATTATAAGATCGTTATCGTGAGGTGAGATCGAGTTGCATTCTACAAATTAGTATGATTATGTATTGTATGTCGTAATGGTGAAGCTAATGGTTATGGATAGAAGTATCCTCTAGGCCCAATATTAGGCCCTAAAGTATTACTTATCTACTAGTAATATTAATACGGCTGTAACTCTGTCTGTCTGTTAGTTTAATGGCTACGATTTTACAGCGAAATTTCGGGGATTTCTTCTGTAGCTTGAAATTTTAGAGTACTTTTCATCAGATGCCCTCGTGTTATATTCTTTTGAGAAACTCGATTTCTCGACTCGCACGCGTAAAACGTATTTAATTTGGTCTGAGGCCCTAGTGTAAGTTTATTTCGACAAACTCGATTTAACGCATCGAACGCGTTCGGCGCTCCGATTGGCCCGTTTCGTGCTCGCTACCAATAGGAGCGCCGAACGCGTTCGATGCGTTAAATCGAGTTTGTCAAAATAAACTTACACTAGGGCCTCAGACCAAATTAAATACGTTTTACGCGTGCGGCTGTGCTAGCTCTCATTTGTCATCGTACGTGCCTTAATTTAATAAATATCCAACGGACACTCAACTAAAATAACATTTCAAGATGTTCCCTTCCCAGCTGTTATTGTTCGTATGACTAAACTTTATAATTCTACATAGCATCACGCCTGTACTCCCCGATGGGTTAGTCAGAGGAAAGAAAGAAAACAACACTTTTGTACACCCACATTTCGTCGATGCCGTTATTGAGTCCCATGTTATAGGGGGCGAGCCTAATGCAATTTACCGAGCACAGGTCCAGACTCCGTGCTGCTACTGAGAGTTTCCATACAGTAACACCCAATAACACTTTGCCCGACCCAGGAATCGAACGCAGGATCTCAAGCTCAGCAGTCGCGCTTACGACCACTAGACCAGTGAGACAGTAATCCACTAATTCTAAAGTACCTACGATATATGCCTGTCGGAGTTCAGTCCTGGACTTCTTCTGAGGGAGCTGATGTCCGTACTACTCACATGTGTACCACTAGTTACACAGGCTGCCGTCATCAGCCCGAGGTATTTGAACTGGCCAAATAATCTATTTTACTATCTCAGAAAAAAATCTTGAGCATTCGAGTTATCCCGAATAAAATATGTATAGTAATAAAAATATAGTGCAAACTTTCACCGTAGGAGTTCCGGCGTTAGGCGAGGGTGTGTATAAATAGCTGCGGTTGCGCAACGCGGCCGATGCACTGCGCGCGCGCTGGCACCGACATACTGCGCACTGGGATTAACGCTAACTGACCGTTAGCGTGGTCTGGGTTAACTTTGCATTAGGAGATTGTTTAATGAGTAAAATGGAAAACAGATGAATCAAAGAGATGTTAAATATAAATTTTTCAATTCTGTATCTACTACTATCCGTTCTCAGGACGCGTGCTACGTACCTATTCACAGAAAAGTTTCAAATGTCCAAGTAGTCATGGGAAATTTGTATTTATTTTATAACAACTATCGATGTATGCGTTTGGAACAAAATTAACTGTTAACAGGGTGCCACATTAGACATTTGACTACGCCTTATTTAGACACACACGGCACAACAAAAGCATATTTTTACAAGATCGAAAACAAGTATAGTATAATATCGTATATATACACGTTAAATGTATCGGCATTACTGGTAAGGCGAACAGGTCTCGACAAGGCGACACTTCCGCCTTACGTACAGGCTATGTTATGTATGTGTGCGTCCAATGTCGTCCACTATTCTTTTTTCCAACCTTGGTGACTTGGTGACTCGGCTCCGACTTGTAATGGACAAGAAATTGGAATGTATGGAGATTCCAGAGTTAGGAAGGTGCTGTCGCAAGAGTCATGTGTACCCTGCAATTTATTATCGGTTGTGTAGCATAATGTCCTAGACCAACCTTTTTTTTTATCACGAAACAGAAGTGAATTTTCTACCATTTTCTACCAACCAATATTTGACACACAGTTTTCATTAAACAGTGCGATAAATACAGTCTAATTATTACCAGAAATCCTTTAATAAAAAGCAGCCATACAAATACTAATTGACTTCATACAGACGCATAATTGCCAGAATTCATACAGATACTAATTTATCCATAACAATAAACTGCAATTTAAACCGCACCTCTAACTATGCGCGTGCGCACCCGTCGCTGTTCACTTTACTCTTTTTGTATTCGTTCTTGCAGCTAACTTGGGATTGGCTTGACCCATTTACCGCAAATAGACGCCGCCGGGATTCAAACGCGCGCCCAAACGACACGTGGCGAGCGCCCTATGGTATTCGCGTTTTAAAATACTGGACGCTTTCTGGATGACTCAGCTAAGCATCCGTTGTCGAGATTTATATGGAGTTATGGACATATTTGCGGTTTATTGTTGTTACATGGTGTAGATTTTAGGTGGAGCTTCGATAGAAAAGGTAATTTTTTATTTTCATCTAACGTTTGTAATTGTGAACAGAAATTTTCAGATTCGATTATTTTTATTTTTTACAAACCAGAAAAAAAGTCTTCTCTAGCGCAAATTTTCTCAATTTTGATCTCTGATGAAAAAAAAATGGCATTTAAGGCTTTATTTATTAATAACTTCAATTGTAATTTTAATGTAACATATGATCCTGTGAAGTCGTGGGTATCGTTTGATAATCACATTATATTTAGCCGGGTTTGACTCAAACTTTCTGTATTGGGGTCACGGAAATTAAGTTATTTAAGTTATAAACTTGTGGTGCTTCCTATTCTGTTGTAAAATGGTGTGGGTGGTGGTGGTATATTCTGTTCATTTTTCATTGATGGATTGATTTTGATGGCAGCTGAAAATATTGTAACTTTGTATCACCCAATAGAAACCACAGTTATTAAATAAAAAACTGGTATCATATTATTATGCCCATGTTTATGTAAAAAGAAAATATATGTATTTAACCTCGTTAAATTTGCATCTTATTTTCCGGTTTCTCTTTTACATAATATTTATTATGTACTCACTGTTTGTTGTAAATTCATGCAACTTTTATTAGCATTATGTCTTAATGGAACTCTCTATATACTAAAATAAACTTTGGTTTAGCGAAATAGTCTATAATACATACATTTTCTGTACACATTATAATTTGAAAGTTTATATAACACTAGCGGACCCGACAGAAGTTGTCCTGCCCGAACCTGTCCTAGAACTCGATCGCAGCGCAACCTACCGGGTCCAATTGTGAATCTAAACCATCCAGGAACTCACTCAAATTAACAGAAAAAAACACATCAAAATCGGTCCAGCCGTTTAGGAAGAGTACAGTGACATACACACGTACAGAAGAATGATATATACAGGGTGTCCCAAAACTCAACGTCAAGCCGAAACGGGGTGACAGGATTGATCATAACCATCACGAGAAAAATCTGAAAAAAAATCTATCCCATGCAGTTTGAAAATTATGGGCATTTTAAGAAAAACCTAGAAATTTGATCAAACTGTACCATTTTTCGGTTATTGTGGTTATTCTTTTTTATTTTTGTTCATTTGAACTTTAGAAACGTAATCCTAAATAACATTTCTAGAATCCCAATAAAAAATAATGACACAATTGCCTTAAGTTCCCGAGAATTGAGACTATTTGTTAAACTACGAATTTAAAATTTTCAAGATTCGTCGACTTTGACAGGCCCTCCTATAAAAAAAATGTACTAGAGTGCCTTGGCAAGTAGCATTAAAAGTTGGCGCATTTAATCAGAATTCTAAAATGGTACAATACTTGTTAGTTCCATACAATAGAAAAGAGTAAAAAAATTAAAACCTCAAGTAACCCGATTTTTGCTATCAGATTTTACTCAGTTAAAATGTTTTTAATTCGCACAAGCTCTAGGTAGGTTCTTAATTTTAAGGCAAAATGATGAGAGAGATGGATAATGGGTATGTTTGCCATGAGTGAGCGAGACAGATAGTGACGCCACGCATTGAGACGGAGATGCGTCGTTTAAACGAGTGCGAATGAAACAGATAGATGCTATGGCATCTATCTGTTTCATTCGCACTAGTTTCAGCCAAGCAAATGGCTACGCTACCAGTCCGACACCAACCAGTTAGTACGTTTCGCTCATTCGTCTACTGCGCACGTTCGTATTCGCTTGTGTTGATTTAGTACTGACAACTTTGGCTTCTCTTTTTGGACTTGAATCTTTGTGAATTGGACTTGTTGATAACATACCGGCAACTTTGGCTTCTCTCTGGACTTTTGTGTTGGCATCCTTTTTATCTACCATGCCTACGCGCTACACTTCACAAGAATATGCGAACATGCACCTCATTTATGGGGAATGCAGATGCAACGCAAGTGCTGCCGCTAGACTTTATCGTGAAAGATATCCAAATTTAGAGCGCTACCCGGATCACCGCGTGTTTGTTAATGTGCACCGTTCACTCACAGAGGGCGGCCATTTCCCGAATCAAATACAGGCTGGAGGTAGACCTGTGTTTCCTTTCCAGGAAGAAGTATTGCAAGAGGTCGCACGTGACCGAAGTATTTCCGTACGTGGAATTGAAGAAAGAACGGGAATACCGAAAAGCACTGCTCATCGTATTTTACAAAGAGCCGAAATGCATCCGTTTCACGTACAACGAGTTCAAAGTCTTCTACCTCGAGATTATCAGGAAAGGATTTCTTTTTGTAGAACAATGCTACAGAGGCATAATGAGAATCCCCAATTCATCCAAAAAATTCTCTGGTCAGATGAATCGACATTTAAAAAAGATGGTTACATGAACTTGCACAATTATCACGAGTGGCATGTGGAGAATCCACATTTAATGCGAGAAGATAGATCCCAGTATCGTTTTAAAGTAAACCTGTGGACCGGAATTTTAAACGGTAAAATTATTGGGCCTATTGAACTGCCTGAGAACTTGAATGGAACTAATTACCTACATTTTTTAAGAGAAGATTTACCAACCCTGTTAGAGGACGTACCACTAGCAGATCTTCGCGACATGTGGTTTCAACAAGATGGCTGCCCAGCGCATTTCGCAGTGCAAGTAAGAGATTTCCTTGACCAGGAATATCCGGGAAGGTGGATTGGACGTTCGGGCACTATCTCGTGGCCCGCCCGTTCACCAGATTTAAATCCCCTGGATTTTTTCTATTGGGGAGTTCTCAAAGAAAAAGTTTACTCAAAGCCCATTGAGAACGTAGCCGACCTGCGTGAACGCATTTCTCAAGCAGCTGAGGCGATCAACTCTCGAAGATATGCCCGACTAATAAGTAGATCTTTTTTAAGAAGATGTAGGGCTTGTATTGAGGCTGATGGTAAACAATTTGAACATTTATTGTAATAAAAAACGTTATTTCTCTATCATCTGACTTTTATTCCAACAAACCTAATTATTTTACTAATTTTACTAACTTTTTTTCACTTTGGTAAAAGTGGCGTCACTATCTGTCTCGCTCACTCATGGCGAACATACCCATTATCCATCTCTCTCATCATTTTGTCTTAAAATTAAGAACCTACCTAGAGCTTGTGTGAATTAAAAACATTTTAACTGAGTAAAATGAGATAGCAAAAATCGGGTTACTTGAGGTTTTAATTTTTTTACTCTTTTCTATTGTATGGAACTAACAAGTATTGTACCATTTTAGAATTCTGATTAAATGCGCCAACTTTTAATGCCACTTGCCAAGGCACTCTAGTACATTTTTTTTATAGGAGGGCCTGTCAAAGTCGACGAATCTTGAAAATTTTAAATTCGTAGTTTAACAAATAGTCTCAATTCTCGGAAACTTGAGGCAATTGTGTCATTATTTTTTATTGGGATTCTAGAAATGTTATTTAGGATTACGTTTCCAAAGTTCAAATGAACAAAAATAAAAAAGAATAACCACAATAACCGAAAAATGGTACAGTTTGATCAAATTTCTAGGTTTTTCTTAAAATGCCCATAATTTTTAAACTGCATGGGATAGATTTTTTTTCAGATTTTTCTCGTGATGGTTATGATCAATCCTGTCACCCCGTTTCGGCTTGACGTTGAGTTTTGGGACACCCTGTATAAAGATAAAAGTCGCTTTTTAGTTGAAAACTATATTCCCAGAGACATCAGAAATTAACCCCAAACAGGCCTTGAGAAACTGAATAAATCGAATAGTTATACAAAATTGATTACAATAAAGTAATGGATACGGGAACAGTATCACACTCGATACGATTAGCGAACGGCAAAAAAACTCGATCACGCGAAATGTGGCGTGCGAGCGTGCAAGTGCAATCTCAGGGCCATCACTTTTTTATATATTGTCTGATTTAATTTAAGTATGGTTAACTATATTTTTATATAGCGTACACGACAATCTTTGTAGACTTTCCGAACTGTATTCGGGGGTCGGTTTCCTTTTATACCAAATACTGGTACCAGTATTTATACGGAACGACTGTCAGCTTTCCTCTGTCACCCAATTTTGAGATACCAATGCCGTAAGGTTATATCGGTTGTGAGACTTCCTGTAATGACTGTATATCTGACTGTACTAGGAAGAAATTCTCTCCGAGGCACGAGGGCTTTTGTAATTAAAGCACGGTCACCAAGTCAGAATCTATATGGCTACAAGCCCATCCATTTGTAGCTCTAACTGACATACGTATACTATATATCATGTAGCTATTATATTACGTATTACTATAATTACGTAAAGCCGATAATATTCACCGTTTAATCTCCCGAAGCTGTCAATTACGATGTCGTTCATAATTGCGGCTTTTACCCGCCGGTTACGGAAATAAGTCGGCGTATCATTATGCCAGTTTGAATTACATTCACCAGTTGACAATTATGTGAAAATTTCATAAAACAAAAGTTAATTGTAACGCTGTGTGCATAGTTGCAGCGGTTTAATTTAAAAGTGAATTCTAATTGTAATCCAAAGTATTTTATATATGATTTTAATCTAAGACATTACAGATAAATCCTACTTCCTACTATACTATTATAAATGCGAAAGTTTGTGAGTATGGATGGATGGATGGATGTTTGTTACTCTTTCACGCAAAAACTACCAAACGGATTTGGATGAAACTTGGCACACAGACAGACCATGTCCTGTATTAACACATAAGATACTATTTATTCGAATACATGAGGAGTAGTTCCCTTAGGATGCGGGTGAAACCGCGGGCAACAGCTAGTGGTAAATAATTGGCCACCCATATATAATTTCTGTCTATGACACCAAAGGTAATTAAAATGTCTAATTTCAGTGATAACAATTATCCTAAAAAGTCGGCCATTGTTGCGTTCCATCCAAGTTCAACAGTGGGCTTATGCGGTAATGCTACTGCCATTAATAAAAATTTTCTTCGTGATTGTGTTAATATGATAAGGTAAAACAGATGGAAGAATTTCCGTGAATCCCCGAGTGACCCGTGTTTCAAAATTATCCACAAAAAATCAATTTGTAAAAATTTAGCATCAACCGACGTGCTACACAATGGGCCACTGTAGACACTCTTCAACGTCCACCCATAGATATAGATGATACATCAATCGGTGTTGCAGCGTGGTCCGCCATCGACCATTGTGTGCGGCAGGCATTACTCATATGGCGATTGTGTCACCATTTATGCAACCGACTCCGAACCCCCTGCTTTATTGCGTATGCGTCAATAATGCATAAGCTATACAGTATCGAAGTACTGAAAATGTTGATTACATAAATATTGACAGCCAATGATTATTCGAATAGACCCCGAAGAAGAAAGTTTATGTTCTTAAATAATTATGAATTGCTACATCAATTTCGTTCTTTTTTTTTTCTTTAGATTCTCATCAATGTGACCAATTTCCAAGTTGCAACTTAATTACTGAGATGGCTTTCTTTACTTTACTAAATTTAATTTAAAGTTTAACAAATTAAGCTAGGTAGGTACCAACAGACAGTCGACCACGTAGTGCTTTTCTACATTTCACGCGTTTCTCCTTTCAATTCATTCAACACACAAACAACCAGATATACACAATAAAAATCTGATTAAAATCTGCTCAGATCTCAGATCTAGACCGAATCTGGATTTGGTTGCATTGTGCACTGCGGCTAAGTTCGGTGCGCGTGCGCCGCGTGACAGAAAGGCTTGCTTTCACTCGCGCTTCCTACCCGCGATTGATATACAACACGACATCGCTATTATGTACTATTTGTTGTTTTTTTGTGCAAAAACTTTTTTTTTTGTAAACCTAATTGTTGTGCGGTGATTGCTGATGAAATTATTAATCTGGGTATATTTTAGTAAGTGAAGACTTCAGAGTAATGAACTGTTAAAAAATAATTACGTCAGTCTTTTTGAAAAAGCTTCAAACGCAGTGCATGTAAAAATGCCTTTCAAGAAAATGTAGCTATAATATCGGAACAAAGGCTCATTACAAGTGCGACTAGAGTTGGTCTGGAGCAACGCGCGCGCAGACGGATAGACAAGTCGCATTCCTAGATGAATTACAACTAGTTAACATCTAAACTGTTGCGGGCTCACGGCAAAACCCAGCAAAGGCCATTTCACCGCACCGAACGCGTTATCTGCCATCGCCGGTACAAAACCCCGTATAATAAAGACGCAAACGCGCCCGTAACAACAGACGGGCGTTAGAGACTCGCATGCGCCGGCGCAGTGAAAGTACTTTCGCGCGCTCGTTGCCCCGGTCGTCGAACTTGGCGCGGGAGAGAGATAGCGCTATACGCGGGAACGGGATAGATATAGTTTTCTGAGGAAAGCCGTGAAAATCGGCCGGGTGCGGGGTACGCGAAAGTGCGCACGATCAGGAAATCGCCGCGATCGTAAAGGCTGAAGTTAAATGATTTTTATGCGTCCACCTTTACGATGTCAATAAAAGGTTTATTGTTCGTGCACTATTATTCGCTGCGGTGGCGGTGAACTCGATTTTTTAAGGAATTTTCCGTGATTTTCCTTATGTATCCCGGCGTGTCGCCCCATGTTTGTGTCATAACATTTTATGGTGTTACAAATTCCTGTTACGCACGACAGCGCTTCATACCTTGTACTCGTAAGACCAAGTTTTAACAAAAATTAAACACGCAGTACATAATAATTCACAGTTTTGCCTTTTCAACAAACGTATTCTAAAATCTTCTTCATAGGGCTGTTTGTCAAGCTGTTTACTTTTCATCCAGTCGATAAACTCCATCAACAATTCAGCCAGAGCTTTACCAAGTTAATACATAATCACGCCATCAACATCTTTATAGACAAATAGGCACTTTTCATTATCCATTCACACTCTTTCTATTTACGCAATACAGCAGGCCCTAGAGTCATAAACCACACAATTTCGAAGTTTAATTACATTTACTGTGCATATCTCACTAACATTACGTTATCAGATAGTTAGTTTATAACGTGATTTCTTCCATTAAATACGGACAGATCGTATCAAAATGTTCAAAGGTGTGGCTTAAGTAATAAACGTTCATATTAAAAATAAAAATAATACCAAGTAATAGATTTAAGTATGATTAATCAATTTTGAAATTGATCGATGATGCATTGCGATGATCGATGATCCAATTTTATATTAATAACTATCAACATTCCGATTGCAAACTTAATTATCAAATTGCTTAACGATTATCGTCTGCTCGATACACCTGAGCGTTTAATAAACATTCCGTCACTGTTGGCCTATTGAACAATAATATCGTGGAGTTCTGTTTTGTGGTAAACCTACACAAGCTTTTGTTTGGATATCTTGCTTAGTTAAACGTAACAATAATGTGCAAATACAATTATTTTATAAAAGTAACATACGTACTGGATCAATGAAGAAGTATGAATGTTAAAATATCTATAAATATTCTTCAAATCACATGCCTCGCGAGTTTCCCTCTCTTTCATCCACGAATTTAGATCTATTACTACCTATCTAGGATAAATTACAACTTTATACCACACATACGACTATCAGGATCGAAATAGAAATATAAATAATCTTTATTTTGCGTGAAATATGGTGGATTTACAGATCTTCGTATTTTATAATTTGTTTCACAAATATCGCCTACTTAATTCGGAATGCAAAATGTAGATAATTGAAATAGACATAAGTAAGTCTTGCCAGTCTTAAAATCTTAGTTTTGAAATAATTAAGGATGCTAAGAAATTATTAAATACTATAAAATGGATAAAACATATATAAATGAATGATGTCAGGCGTAACATCGTGATTGAATTTCAAAAACTTTTTTAAACATTTTTGACCCTAGTTACAGAATGACTGTCAAAATATCTGTTAGCTGTTGTAGAGTTCAAAATCCACAATCAATGCGACCAATCGTATCAGTTATATTTGTTCAGTCTTTAAAACACAGGGTGTTACTATTATATATTATTTATTATAATAATAGTGAACTGTTCATAGTTTTTTTTTTTTTTTTTTTTTATTATTAAAACGTTGCCCCACACTAGGAATAATTCCTGTATCGTGGGTGCGTTTACAAACACATATATTCACGAACACAAACATCCAGACTCGAAACAATTATCTGTAGATCATACAAATATTTGTTCCGTGCGGGGATCGAACCCGCGACACTTAGCGCAGAAAGCTAAACGCTTAGCCACTGCGCCAACCGCGTCGTCAATAGTGGGACTATTGTTGTGTGTGAATGTCCTGTCGCTTATAACTTGCGTCGTTAGCAAAAGTGACTCGCATTCAGTTAATTGTTGCCGCAGAGAGTGAAAGTTTTACGTATACACGAATTAGTTTTGTTTTGTTTTGAACCACGCGATGCACGTCGGTTAGTTCGCTCACTGTTAAACAATTTTTCAACCACCTATGTTGAAAGATGCCTCCAGTTTTGGGAGGCCTGATGAGAAATAGCTAGCAGCAAACTTTAGTAAATCATGATATTGAAACTCGTTTTGAAAACGTAAAAGTTCTTCACACGGTCGTTTATTAGTATTTATTATATCAGTTTCAGGAATTCGTTTATCGTGGGTAGTTGGAACTCTACCCAGATTACGTTTCTGCGTGACAATACAAAATTCGAAAATTTCTATTCGTATTTTTCCGTTTGTACTAACAACTGCCATTTTAAGGTCACAAAAGGTTGGTGAACCCTGAAACAGGCGAACAGCTTTTCAAGGAACATGCTGAGGAAGTGAAGAGGACTTATCTGGCATGTCAACCACCCCGGGATGATTTTTGTGACACTCAGAATCGGCATTCCGAGAAGCACGTGATTTCTATCAGGTTATATTTGATTTGAGACAGGTAGAAATATTTAACACTGTAATATTTGCTGTAAAAAGGTTTTATAACCTATGGAAATTCCATACTAACGACGGCAATGTTAGTGATCTCATTTTCTTTTCTTTTCCATGACAATATACTATCGTACACCATCTACTGTCAAAAAGCAAAATAATCTACGAAAAGAAGTATACTGGATAATATTTAATCGTAATTGGTCGCTTATTTTAGTCATAAATTTATAAAATTCTCCATTACTATAATCTAATCAGCATTATACTTTACTCAGACCAATACCTACACATGTCGAGTTAAAAACACTGAAACTATCGTAGTAAATTAATTAGACACTATCATACGAGTATAACACTACGAGGTACCAGGAGTACATGTAGTGAAGCTAGTTAGATGGTTCATCACTAGTCGCACCCCTGATACGCAATGGTACGCGTACTCTCGGCCTTGAACCGCCCCCCGGCCCGCGCTATCGATCAGTAGTACTACACGAACGGGACAACGTTTGTTACGTTACGTAATGCGTACAATGCCATTCACGTTTCATGCTTGGTGTCCTGTCCACCCCTGGAGGATGGTCTGATTTAAATATGTATGGTTTAGGATCAGGGTTGCAGAGGTCAAAAGCCTATCGGTACAGAAAACATTGTTATTCAACTGTATCTGTATAGAGCGGCAGCTGGTCCAAACATGGTTTGGGAAAAGTATACCTAAGATTTATAAAACAGTCGGATTTTCTAATACTTTTTTATAAGATAATGGCGTCTTCTTTTTAAGCTTCAAAGCAGCTGTATTTTCATCGAGTTTTCTGCCTACGTAGGTTTATTAAAGAAGCTTAGAGATAACTGTTTGTGTGTTATAAAATATTATTATAGCGAGCTCTTTATTGATATAGCAAGTAACTTCAGTATAACTTCATTATTATGTAGATATATTATGTAAGTATGTATATATGTATATAAAATTGTCGTGTTCGCTTAACTAGATCCCCCCATAAGCCAAAAATGGCGCATTGCAGGAAAGTTTCGCATTGCGTTTCAATGTCGTTTTAAGTACGGATTAGGATGAAACTAGTTTAATATGTACCGGAATCTGTTATTCATAATGTTATTATATAATAAATACATACACGAAAGTTTACAGAATTCAAAGGGGATTTAGGGGTGTAGTTGTTTTATTAGTATTACAAGATGACCTCTACGGACAACAGATTTAGGTATAAAGTCAATTGTTGATATGCACAGATACATATAGCTTCAAATGTAACGCTAAAATCTTCTTTTTTTCGTTATTGCTACTGAGGAATAATTAACTACTCCTAATAAAAGAAAAATTAACAGTACTCAAAAACGAAGACCCAAATGAGCGTTGCTAACTTACATCATTACAATTTAAGGTATCAGATTGTATTCCAAATTAGATAAATACTACAACTAATTTAATTATTACTCGTTTACAAACAACATCACTTATTCCTTTCAACGTAAATGCTGATACAATAGTATGTGATGCATGTAAAACAAGATCAGGTTGTCTGATATAGAGCCTTTCCATGTCTTCATTAAGATAGCGGCGATACAGCTGTAGATGGTGTAGATCAATTAATTTAATTAACGACACACGATAACGCATTGAAATTAACCGTAACACTTAGCTTAAAGTGTACCTACAAAGTGATTAGGGTTAGAGTATAAGGATTCATGGTTAGATAATCTAATTTCTAGCTAATTAGTTCAAGGTAAAAAAACAAATTTAGCGTATCGTATCTTAGATGTGTTTTATCATAGTAAATTAAAATATATTGATTGTAAAAGGGCATTTTTCTTGCATCATCATCATCGTCAGTCAGAAGACCTCCACTGCTGAACGAAGGCCTCCCCCTTAGACCACATCGAATGACATTCCACATGCAGCCATCGATTGCCCGTGACTTTAACAATGTCGTCGGTCCACCTAGTAGGAGGCCCTCCTACGCTGAGTCTTCCGAGAACCTTTCTTCCCCATCGGTTGTCAGTTCTTCGAGCGATGTGGCTTGCCCATTGTCACTTCAGCTTGCAAATCCTAAGATTTCTTGCATACCTGTTAAAGATTCGGTTAATCGGGATCTTGTTTGATTTTTTTTTAATATTATTATCAGTTACAACGGTACATCAAATACAGTGATTCAGACAACCTTAATTATTCTCGAAGAAACGTAATATCTATAAGAAAAACAAACCTAGAGGCCACTTCCCCACTAATTGTTGAAAACAAAGAGCCTTTACGTTTTGTGAATATTTTCTTATTTTTTTTATGTAGAGCCTTTAAAGTAAATGTCGAGCAATATAATATTATATATATTAAATACTTTAATATTCTTGGAAGAAAATTTATAACAGTATTATTTTTTAAAGTAGCAGTGATTGCCTAACGGTTGAAAGCTTTCCTTCCATACAGAAGGGTCTAAGTTCAAACACGGCCCGCACCTCGTGACTTTTTAGAAACATGTGCGGAACAGAATTTGACTATCACTTGCGTTACCGGTGAAGAAAAACATCGTGAGGACACCTGCACACCTAAGAGGACTCCATAAAGTTCCCGATGGTATGTGTAGTCTGCCACACCATACCACGCCAGAGCGGTGGACTGAAGCCTAACAGTTAAGAGGCTCCAGCAGTGGGGCAGTAATGGGTAATTTTTTTTTAAATTTATATTTATATATATATTAAGGTGTAAAGGGAAAAACGGAACTACAGAACTTCAAATAGATCAAAGACCGAAAAATCAAAGAATTCTATATAGTCTTTTTTTTTTTCTATAAGCCGATTATTCTTTTGTAACTACTATATATGAAAGTCTTCAACAAAATAAATAATATTTCTTTACAGGAATTAAATCTTTTGATAGCGGATCAAGAGGGGGGACTAAGGGGCACGGGGTACGAGACCCGTGGAACTAGCCACGGGGCCCACCCCGTGGGTAATTCCGAGGGAGTGTCAGCACTCCCTCGGTTTTAGATATCATTAGTTTGAACTTTAGGAAGCAATCTGAGTGTGTTGCTAGTTTGGGATGTTAATTTGTAATAAGAAAAAGGCATTCAAAGAATGACTCCAGAAATGCTTGAGATGCCGTTGCCCTATGGTCTGGAAATAAACGACTAATCCCTTCATGTTGTCTTGTCGCAAAGATTTCGTAAAAAACATTTCTGCAACATACTAGTACTAGGTGATCTAATGTCTGTCCCCTCGTCCATTGTTCTGATGCTCAATGTTCTAAGAGTATAATATTATTCTATTTCAAGACTTGAACACTTTTTGAACGCGTAACCTCTGTATTTTGAGCGTGAAACATCTATTGTTACGTGCGGCTATTTATATGATGTTTCCAAACGTTTAGAAATGCCACAAAAGTGCTAAAGAAAAGGTGTGATAAACAAAAATATAACAATAAAGCTATTTCCACTGGACAGGTTCTACCTTGACTATATTTAGCTTTATTTTTATATAATATTCTAAAACAATTCGTACAATTTAATATTTTCAGTATAACCTTTTCATTTATTTTATAAGGGCAAGTCCGCACTGGTACTCCCCTCCCCTGTAACCAGTAAGTGGCGCCTCCGCTCGTCTCCGGGTTCATTCTTCATTGATACACGTGGCGCAACCCCCTCCCGCGCCGCGTGGGCGTCCCCTCCCCCCATTCCACTTTGACAAGATACTATTGGCATTGTTATGGCTATGATTATTATTGTATATAGTGAATATATATATCAGGCCAAGTTAGAGAGATTATTTCTGGGATTTCAGCAGTTAGAGATATTTTTGTGACATATTTTACCCTTTATCAAGACTCCAAAGACATAATCATAGTATTTTGTGAAGCTAACTAAAGTAGTAATCACATTCTACTATATATAGTCATTCACCACAAAGGTCATCATGACCAGTCTTTCGCATTTACCTGCTGTACACGGAATTTCCCAAAAATGTTGCCATAATAACACTGAATAAACAGCCTCGTAACAAAGCATTCATCATACAATACGTAAGCTTAAATGTTGAGCCCCTAAAGCCTCAAAGATCAGTCAAACACCAACGCTAGGTTAGATGCAGTGATCACAGAGGGGGCAGCCCCCCACCCCGGGGAGCGAGGACGGCACGTGTAGCGTTGCCTAGCGGTCGCATATTATCACAAAAATACAACAGAAGTCCTATTCTACATATATGTACGGACAAACGTACATTTAGTTATTACAATATGCGGCGAGCCTATTGCCATCGGCCACAGTTACAAACTTCGTGCTGATACTGAGAATTTGCTATAGAATATTTTGGTCCTTTGAGCCGGATCGCGTATTTAGTTATCTTATTTACTCCGTTGGTTCAGCAATCCAAAATGTGTCTCAGCCTCCGATACGAGACAACAACTCCGTCCACTCAATTATTATTCAGTGAATTGAATTGAGATAGATAGAATTGTTTTTATTTAAAATAAACCTAATACAGGCACTTATGAAATGTTAAAAGACTCTAGTTGCATTGCTAGAGTGAAGTAGTCTTTCTGTTTGTCTTTGTACTGTGGTTCCCTCCCCTTTTATTCGCAGAAATATCCATTAAATCTAACGTAAGTTCGTCTCCGTGGAAGCTGCCAACATCTTATTAAATTCTCTTTAAGGTGATAATTATGTATTAATTATAGAAAAGGTGAAGGAAATTACACGTAATTGTGGACTTCCCAATGTAATGTAGTCTTCAATCATTTCATAAAGTATAGTTCAGTTACAGTACCTTGTAAATTACATTGACCATATGTAAGCAGCGCTTAAACAAATTACTTATTAATATTATCGCTTCATGTGAACGTTGGGCCATAATGTGTATTTAAAATATATTTTGTCAGAACTACGTTGATAATATTTATTCAATAACTTATGACATTTATAAACAATAATATACACGCAAACAATCAATACAAACGAGAGAATGATTACAATTCGAGTTAAAGATTTTAACATTCTTCTAAATAATGAATTACTTCCGACAGTACGCTACTGATCGTAACTCGTAGCCACGATCTACGAAAAGTGGGCGTAGCGCTACGGACCCGCTACGAAAACACCCGAACTTCGCGCGTGGTTTTACAACACGCTTAGGGAAAAAAACTGGTTTTTTACGAAATAGGTAAGTTAAGTGAAGTTTAGCCATCATTACATTTTTTAGTAAGTTATATTTTCAGTCTATTTACAATTCACAAGAAGACGATGCTACCAATTCTTAGTTTTAAAAGCCTTTGAAAGGACCCAAGGAGACAACAAATACACATAAATAAAAAGAAACTCATAAACATGTTACATAAAGATGTCAAAACGGAACATTTCTCTGACCCCCGTGTGAAATAGAAAGTGTTTTACATTTGTATCAAAAACAGCTTCTAACCAATCACTTTCGTTTTCGGTTTATCACTGTATATATTCTATAAATATTATGTATTTATTCGGTTTCTTCTGATAATTTCGGTTATGTGTTAAACTTTAAAAGTTTCGATGTTATTATGTTATTTAAATTGTATTTGTGTGGTAAATAAATTGATATGTTATAATAGTAGAAACGTATTTTCGTTCGTTGTTTTTTTGGTAGTTTAATGTATATTTTAAATGTGAAATATGTTTTATAATGCTTTGATTGCGACAAAAGTTTTTCAACAAAAGTTCTTTTTGGTATTTTGGCTCTATTAGAAAATTATAAGCATTTCCTTTTGTGACCCGGGTACGTCCTAAAACTGCGGCCAGACACCGGAGGATGGGCAGCAGCGTCCTCTCACTAATCGGTGAGTCACTGCGATCCCCAATCCGCCTGCCAAGCGTGGGGATTATGGCAAATCCCGGATTGGAGGAGGCCTTCGTTCAACAGTGAACGTCTTCTGGCTGATGATGATGATGATGATGATGAAGCATTTCCTTTTAATAAAATGATTAAATGATTTTCAGTAGAAGCTATTTAACATGGTGTCCAACTTTGTAACGGTATTCGAAAATTTTGATGAATACTGTACACCTCTGCATATCCCTTCAGGACAAACGGGCGTGATGCTATATGTTATTTACTCGAATGCCATGCGTCGTGTAGGAAAACGCCTCGCGCCGTCGGGAATATGATGTAACTGGTCACGTATCGCACGCGCAGACCTCCGTTACATAATGAAGACCTTTTGAGGGTCGCCACTTACGTTCTATAGCACTACTTTGACATGTGTCAAAATAGTGATTTGATATTTAAAATCTCCATAGGTAACTACATTAAAATAAGTACTATTTAGATACTATTTGCCTGTTGCTTTATAGTAATTTACACGTAGAACATGTTCTTTGACTTTATTTCCTCATTGAGAAAGATGTATTTTCAGTACTGTTGCGTGGTTTTATTCAATTGAATTATGATTCTAATGATTGAATGATGATCATATTGAAATTATGAATTTGAACGAAGTAATATTGCAATGACGGTTTTCCAACGTTTTTAGCAGAAAATTGATGACGGGGTGAAGAATAACATGCTGTGTGTTAATTGACACTTACAAATTAAAATAAATTAACAAGAACTGAACCATATTTTACCTCAAAATGATCCGAGCAAGCCAAAACTTTAAAATCAAACACGACTTCCAAAAGAGATTCTAAATTCAATAATTCAAAATTTCAAAGGCAGGAGTCATCCGTCAAAAAAAAATCACAAACGTCACGGAGCGCGCGGTTTTATTTTTAAACTGGCAACGCGCGACCTCAGCGCTTGAATGTAGTGCCAATGTCACAATAACTAGGTCTATGTCAGCGAGCGGCCTCACAGCCGCGGGGATATGTCTGCACGTTTTGTGGCCTTATTTGGCGCTTTCGGCGGGGTCACTGGGCTTTTCGGTGATCGCATTCTATTTAACATATTGGTACAATTGTTAAAAGAAAGAAGTCACGTTCCTAATCTAATTTTGAACTTCGAAACAGAGCGATGCGTGTAAACTTTTTCGACCTTGAAATCGTTTGTTTTTTAATGATTCCAAGGAGTTCTGTTATTAATAAAGATGATTATTTTAACAATCATTTTGGCGCCAATGTCGTCACCACTGACCACTCAGTAGGCCATAGAGCAACATGAATCACATCCCCATATCAACTGCCTATAAATAGGCAATGAAGTAACTTATTTATTAACAAGAATGTAAACACGCTAGTTAATATAAAATAATACGTTTTACTATGTTATTAAGTGATTTGGTGTATTAGTTAACATAGTTTGATGAAAGGGTACATAAGAAGGTCGATTTTAAACGTCGATATATCCCATGGTCAATTTGCTTTGACTGCAGTATTTATTAATATTTTAATAACAAAGTAGTGTTGTTAGCTAATCTTTAACTGCAATATGGAGGGCAGTGTTGTCATATGCAAAAATTCGAATATTTAAACCAAGTCCAAGGCAAGTATTTTTTGTCCCGTTAATAAAGAGTTATAAGATAAAGAATAGAGAGAATTCATCCAATAAAATAAGTACAAATAAGTTGCTTATATTACTGAAATGTTACCAAGTTACTCATCTTCATAAGTTTGTACAATAGTTGTACAACATCAGTCACTTGGTCTGTTGTGCGCCAACGCAATGTTTATTACGACAAGCTGCCAAATAAAATGGCACAATCATACGTAACAATCTATAACTGTCTAAAACAAGTCTTAATAATTGGTATTAATGTGCTTTAGTCCGAAATTCAGAATTTTTAAACATTGTAACAAAAATATATTCGGGGAATCACTATCTAATTGTAACCTGAATTCAGTTTTATATATCCGCAGCAAATATATAACATCGCATTTTTATTAGACGTTTCGTAAAATGCACACATAGCTACAAATAGTGCAACATAGATAGTAGACTTGCGAAAACCTGTCAGCGAATCACAGTATTGCATGTTACTGAAGTTGTGAAATCAGTTATTAAGTCAATGCTAAGGTCACTACTGTTAAGGCTAAAATAACTATGTATTAATTGACATAGATTTTTTGCAGACTAACTCTACCTGGAATAAATGGCAAATACACTGATAAAAACAACAGACTGCTAGAAAAAGTGCCGTGTATATTTACCTATTAGAAAAACGTTAACACACGTACCCTAGGTCGAACTCACACCAACATGCAATCGCCTGACCGATATTCCACATTCCAAGGCTATCTATAACACACAATAGCACACACGCGTAAAAATGCAGTGTCAGATATGTTCGCAACCTCGAAACGTTCCCTAAAAACCAATTGTTAATGTCATTAACACGATTTATTATAGATAAACATTGTATTTGCATCGATAGCCGACTCGTGATGTCGGCCCTGAGGGTAACCTTGCTTCTCTCTCGCTTGTACTCACTCATATCTGCATCCATTCGTCTCTCTCTAGCTGAATGTTTGCAGTGATAACTACCGGATTCCGTGCGCGTGCGTCGTGATCAAAATGAATGTGTTTGATATTTCCTTCAGCGATGAAAGGGTTGTTTGTATTGGCGTGGGAAACTGGAAGATTTTGTCACAGATCTAGTAACTATTTCTGTATAAATTGACGCAGTTTTAGAAATAAATAACTTTAGATTATGAGGCAGCGGGAACTCTAAATACAAATATCCTCAAAACATTATTCAGTAGTACTTATATATATTTGTATATCTGTAAGTCAACATGTAACACTCACAATGACGTTGTATTTACTAGACGAGACAATTTCCAATAATTACTACAAATTTTAAATGTTGGCCAGTACCATAATACGTTTATAATACGGTAAAATAAATGTAATAAACAAACATATATATTTCGCCACCTGTTTATATATAATTTAGCAAAACCTATATAGATATAAGCAAGGACATATGTGCATCGTATATCTATAAGTATATTCTATATATTGAGTTATTTGATATACATATTTTTGACAAGTGAAGGCAATGGCTACTGTTTGTGCATGTTTTAGACGTGCGCCATATAAAAACTTGCAATTATAAATACTGATTTTCAGGTATTGTTTGAACATGGGCCGCTAAACTATACCGCAAACAACCCAGTAGTTGTACTAGAACAATATTAGAAGCACGCCTTATTTTGCAGTTAGAAGACGCGATTACGAGAAGCGATTGCATGCAGACCTCCTCAACAAAATTGACCGTCTTCTTAATAACTGCATTCGATTCGTATTCAATATTCGTAAATATGATCATGTGTCTGACTCGAGATCACTACTGAAGTGGTTGCCGATTCGTCAACGCAGGGTTATGAGAGCATTAACTACTCTATTCACTTTACTAGATTCTCCTACTTCCCCTACTTATCTTACTTCTCACTTTCCATATGTATGTTCCAATCATGACAGACAGCTTCGCTCTTCGACGAATCGGATTCTACAATGTCCATCTCATCGCTCCGACTTTATACATTCGTCTTTCTTCGTCCAGTCCATCCTGCAATGGAATTCTCTCCCTCTGGAAATCAGGATGGCCACCAGTCGTTACTCTTTCAAGCAGAAACTGCGTGAACACCTCCACACTAAGTTGGCAGAATCATCTCAGCTTTCCTATTATTTATAATTTATTTATTATATTATTTATGTAAATATATATATTTATGTATATATGTATGTGATATGTAAGTAACTTTATTATTATAGTGTATCCTCATATATTTATTAACGATAACGTTAAAATTGTATCGTGCACCTACCATCCTTCCTCTCTGCATCAACCTAAGGTCGACTGGTAGAAAATGCCTAAGGCATTAAGTCCGCCTCTGTACATTGTGCATAAAGAATAAATAAATAAAAAATAAGATTGTCGGGCGTCCTGAAAAAATATTTGTGATTGAAAATACGGCGTAGCTCTCTCTTTCACGTGTGAGTTGTGACCCAATACCAACCTCGGTTACTGATGGTAGTAGGAAAACACAGAGTCTGGTTAGTTATGTAAAACCACCGCAGTGTTGAACAAAATATCGCAATAATACATAAGCGACAAATTGCTGCTCTAACGTGGCCCAGTGACCTGTTTTCTGGCGATAATTGACCCGTCCAACAGTGGTCTGATGCGGCGATTATATTACATCATATAAAACATTCCAATTAGTTTAAATAATTTTTGAATGAGCGTTGAAAACTTTTGACAACTTTATCCTACTCTTATATAGTCAATAAAATTTTTGTGAACTCTTTTTGGAAACTTTAGGATTGCGACAGTTCTTCCTGAATAATTGCTTATACTGGATATTATATCGAAGCGAAAACTCTTCTTTTTACTTTTTGTGAAAGCCTTTTCGACCGAAGTTTGACGATAAAGACCTATCGCCAAAAACCTCCAAAAAAAAGTTCATACAACTTGAACTTATCAAACTTCCCTGCTTACCCAAACTTCACTTAAAGATATATGCGCTGACATTCAATGGAATTAGGACAATTATATTATCTGCCGACATGGCCAAATTAGACCAAGGCCTCATGTCAGTTTGGAACAGATAAATATGTATGACTTTATTTACCGTATGTCAGTCGTAAATGATAAATGGAAATCGGACCGTATTGTCATAGCAATTAGCGGATTAGGGTTAAAGGTTGATGTGAGAAAGTCTGCGTTCAATAGATATAAAAGACGACATGGAATAGCTGTGAAAAACGGCAAAAATTTAATTTAGATAAACACAGTAAATTATTTATCTGCATTAGTAATAGCTCTTTAATTTTTTATTATAAATAAATATAGTATGACTACACAGGTCTATATGCTAGGACACTATAATAATTTGGAAAAAATAACTTAAACATATTAATGATAAATTATAAAGAGCCAAACATACACACATTATTAATTAATCACACATACACATTAGCCGGTATCTAGGGCAAATTGTGCAACCCATCAGTTATTGTTTAAAATCAAAACGACCATATGCGCAGACGCAGCGGCTGTCGCAACGCGCCCTAAATTGTAATACTTTATGCAAGTGCAGCACTGTATCGGTTTATAGTAATACGATGACTAATTTATGCCATCTTTATCATATTTGGCCATTTAGAGTTCGTAGAAATTACAAGAACAGTGTCACAATTGTAAGTAGCGATTTGGTATCGTTTAGAAATAAATTGAAAACAGACTTATCGTTTCTGTACCTATAGACAAGTGTGCTATCGATAATAAATTACAATAATTTGTACACCATATTATGTAGTAGGACATAGCGTACTTATAACATAGCCATAAGAACTGTATACTTATCTATGATCCACAAATAAATGATTATTATTATGATACAGAACAGAAACGCCAGTAAAATGTATGGGACTGATCCGCAAGTATCAATCCCATACATTTTACTGGCTTTTCCACTATCTCGCGATTGTAGATTGCAAGTTGTACAAGGAGTCAGAACTGTAACCAAGAAAGTCAGTCAAGTCAAACCGCCAGACTCAAATGTTCATGGTGTAACAATTAATCAATTAATACACAAATCATCAGGCTCATCAACAGGTTGTATAAAATTTAACCTCATTCTGTTATACTAATTACGAACAGTTCCAGTGACCTTTTTAAGGCTAGTCCTAATTATGCTTATTTAGTCCGCGTGATTTCGATGCACAATAAAGAACACAATCTTAAATAATTATGTTACAAGGTCTAATCATTTGACTATACACGTGCAAGACTTAAATTCAATAGGAAATACAGAAAACTGAACAATGCTAAGAAAATATATAAATTACCATGCTATTTTAATACTTCATACTTATGTGTACAATCAAAAATTGTGCCAATAATTAAAAATACTACAACGTGCGTAAATCATGAAGCTGTATCAAAATTAGTTTAGTAGTTTTGGAGACACGCACTAAAATAACTCATAATCCCGTTTCGTTTACGCGGATAAAAATATTAGAGGCGCCGGGGCATGCGTGGGCGAGTCACGTGTTACTACAAGGTAATTAATCTATTCCGATGACCGTAGCACAAACTATTAACAGAAAGACAGCAGTCCTTTACATAAATATTACAGGATAAAAGTGTTTCAATAAAACAGTCCCAGATTTTTTGCAAAGAAACAAATTCGCGTTCTGATGGCAGGTGTTTCGCTCTACATTTTAAATTCCTTTATTTTTATCCGATAACCTACTTACAAATTAGATCGTAACTGAATTCATACTCGACTTACAACTAGTGCCCAACTGCCCATCCATTTTATATAGCCAATAGGACCTTGATTTTGACACTACGCCTCTGCGGCCTTTGAAGACAATTCGCACGATGGTGTGATGTTGCAAAAATTGACCTTAAACAAGGCATGGTGGTGACGTGTGAGCCCCGCCACGCCACTCAGCGCCACAGAATAAAAACCTTCAGTTGAAACGTTTAAACTTAACCCAGTGATCATGACACACTTTTAGTGATTACGTACGGCTTCGGCCGTGTGTGCGCGCGAGCACATTTCGACCACGAATTTTCGCCCGCCTTTTTTCGTTTACTAAATAGGTCGTTTTAGTAGGTCGATATAAATAGATGACCTTAATATGGCGGCTATGGGATTGTGGCGCAAGTATCAAGTATCTCTCAATGACATATTGTTGAAGGATCAACAAAATAGGCTGACGGCGTATATTTATTTTTATTCGGTTCCTTGAATTGGTACAAGGCCATAACGCGGCAGTTTCAATTGGTTCTATGAATAAAAACCAATTTTTATTGTATTTATTGATTTAAATTATAGTTATAGATACGCTCATAATTATATATATTTCCATTTTACACTACATTGAATTAAACGTAATAGATAATATTTTATATAAAATAATAACAAAGGTATTTTTTAAATAACTCGATAAAAATAATAATGTTTAAATTGATTCGGCGAAGGCGGAAAGAGCGGACGCCAGATAGAGACAAGGCCACCCGTCAAGGTTCACTAAAAGATATCATTATATACAAATTTGTACTCTATAGATGTAAACATAGAGTTGTTAATTGTGTGGTTTACATGTGTAGTGCAAGACAATAAGTTGGGTGTTGTTAATGCAACATTTTTCAGTAATAGGTAGAGATCAAGGTTGCTTAATGTAGACGTGTTGTACGTAGCTAAGGTCGGCGCACACGCAGCGTGTAGGTGACGGAGTAGGGGACTGAACTGAGTGGGCTGGTGAATTCCCGATGTGTTTATGGACTTATATTTTGCTGCCAAATGCCTAAACTATGACTAATCTGATCAGTTTACCTGTGAATGCACAAGCACAACCTATATATTAGAAGAGACATTTTAATTACGATCAAGAAACTAGAGAACACGCATGACTGATTTAAAGGGATGTCTACTAGAAATAATGTTATAGCAGTGGTCATAGAGCATGACATCACAATCTACTTAGTAGCCAAGATATTAAATGCCGATTGTTTCAAGAAAATTGTGTAATAAGTGCATCATGTAATTTTATACGGTTATTTTCAGCTAATACTTTGACAACTGGGGATGATGCCAATTTTATTTTTTAATATAACACGCATGTCTTCCTTTCGGTACGAAACAATAACAAGAATCCTATTGTTTGTGCTGGAGTGTCCGTGGCGTTGTGGCAACTTTGCCAACAATAGCGTTTTTGTTCTTTTCAGTTTCTGGTACACACGACTTATTATCAAATGTACAATTAAAGCTTATGAAGAAGTAAAAGTATGAAAGTAAAAGTGAAATTGCTTTTTTTGTTTGTTGTAATGCGTTCACTACAAAAAACTCCACTAATACTAAGAAGAAACAAAGCCCTGGAAAAAAAAAACCCGGTGAAAACATTAAGTAGAGATCGTTTATCCTATCCTATCCTACTAATATTATAAATGCGAAAGTTGGTGAGGATGGATGGATGGATGGATGGATCTTTGTTACTCTTTCACGCCAGAAAGGCTGAACGGATCTGGATGTTTGGCACAGAGATAGATTTGTTTGTTTATAGTCTGGAATAGCACATAGGTTACTTTTATCCCGGGAAAATGCACGGATTCGTAATCCACGCGGGCGGAGCCCCAAGCTGAAACTAGTAAAAAATAATTTAAAAAAAAATTGTTAATATACAAAACGAAAGATGAGGTTAGTCTTTTGAAATAATACAATAATAAAGTACATTATAAATATATGTGTTATGTAGATATCATAACGGAAATTTTTATGTAAACTCTATACTCAGGCGGATCCGAAGCCACGTCTAGTTATGTATAACAGTTTAATAGAGTTAGAAGGAAATTCTGCTAATAAAGTCTATTTCAAACATTAAACGCTTTTATTATGCTACCAGGAAATTATTTACAAAAAATACAAAAAGGAAAACAAATAGAACGATATATCTATCTCTTTCTCGCATTTACTATTACTGAAATGAGTAAAGTAATGATTGACGGTCTGTTTGTCAATGCCAAATTGTAATTTTAATAAGGAGGCTAAGGCGAATAATATTGATCATTTGATCTAACTGAGCACGATTTTACACAGTGGAACTAACACTGAATTAAGTAAATATATTGTATAATTTTCATATAACAGGGTATGGTCTTTGGCATAAATAATACTGGTGAGCTATAAAAGAACACACAGTAGACATAGCTATAAGTATTTTGTACTAGCTTCCACCTGCGGCTTCGCCCGCGTGGTTTACGAACTCGTAGGTTATGTGCTATTCCAGACTATAATCTATCTCTGTGCCAAATTTCATCTAGATCCGATCAGCCGTTCTGGCGTGAAAGAGTAACAAAGATCCATCCATCCATAAATCCTCACAAACTTTCACATATATAATATTAGTAGGATTTCCTGTCTAACTTCTTAGATTGATAAAGCTAAACTTTTTTATAAATAATTGTGCAATATTAAAAATAACAATGGCACACGATTTGAAACCTATATCACGGGAATATTTAACTACTAGAACGTTAAATACTACAATAAATTTACATATACTAAAAAATCTGACAGATAAGAGGCAATTAAACCATCACTCAAATTTTCTTCACCAATTTTCCCGCCACTACTCGGGAAAATAACCAACTTATTTTCCCGCACATAAAGCTCGTTAATTCTTTTTAATGTTTTTTTTTTTTTTTGCACCGACCACATGTCATTGACTACGTTATATCTTTATAAAGCCAAACCTACTCTAGATGCTAAAGTAGGTCATGGATGGCCCCGAAATTCATTGCACACTCAATTAATGAATGAATGGTTTTAGCAGTGACGAATGATGAAACAACGAATAGAATGTGGGAAAGAGATGGATGTAGCTATGACTTAATGATTGGACCTTGGGCAATTTGTTTTAAAGCTATATCAAAAGGCAGTTTGCTAAGGATGCATAAATTAAAAATGCTTAAGTCATGCCTGATAGCAACATATTAGGTGAAGGGCAAATGAGGCATATCATTAGGGATATTTAGTAGAATTTCTTTACTGCGTAACATTAAATTTTTCTGTAATGAAAAAGGAAAGCTCTCAAATATTTCTGTAAAGTAGGTACGTCAGATTCGTTGTGTTCAGCGGTTTCACTGGAAATATGCAATACATCATACTGTACAAAAACAAGGTCGTACATCAAAAACAAAACTACATCATCGCCAGACAATTTTGTCGTGAGTATCGTCAGTGTATTTCGATATTATAAAAAGAGTCAACTATAACCTTCTATTTTTCAACTAAAACCCATCAATTTGCAATAATGACGTCACATCCATATGTAGTAATCTACTTTGATAACAAAAAACACTCCATTAGGAAGTGAATTATCAGAGCTATCTGTATAACAGCTGCGGTGCGACGCGCGGGCCACAGCCACTATCAAACTAGGCCAAGGTCGGTGAGACAGGCGCGGATGTCCGCGGACCAGCGAAACGTGACCTCCGAGATAGTACTACAAACCCCCCCTCGACATCAAGTGACGTAGACACGCGGGGAGATGGACGGATCTAGCTGTCATGGCTGCGCATCGCGACATTTTTGCGCCGATGACAGCCGAAAATCTCCGAAGGTTGACGAACAGTTGCGAACAATTCGCGGGTATCGACTGACGTTTGTTTTTATTGTGTCAGAGAATGCGTAACACTATGCCTACTTTCTCTATGGGTTTTACTAAACGTTCAATACTGCCGTACGGACACAAAACGCAGTAATAGCATTGACAGAAACGCGAATAACATGGGACAACTGTCTTGAATCATGTAATATTTTTTTTAAAAGGCTGTCATCTGTTTTAATCTACGTTTTGTAAGATATTCACGTGTTTCTCAAAGGCACTTGCTGTTAAGATTTTTGAATCTGTCTATCTACTATTCTATTCTACAGTAGAATAGTATATATAACTATAACGTTAATGTAGTGCTTGAATTTTATCTGCGTTACAATACTACCCATATATTCTTTAATAATTTAGCACACTGGTGTCATATGTATTTTTAGTGGTGCACAGAATATTATTATTTTGAATATAAAAACATGTTCTGTGTGATTTATGTTTATATTCATTTCAATTGATCCGGGAAATGTTTCTTTTTGCAAAACTTAGTAATACAGTGTAATAGCCTTTATAGTACTGTACGAATATAAACATTCAACGTAACTCTGGTATACAGTAATATTAAACGTGTAAAAATCTCAATGGTCTTAGGTATTTTTGTATAACAGTAGATATACACCTCTGCCTAGCCGTTTGGGGAATACGGGCTTGATATTAAGTTATAACATCAAAAAATAAACAAACTATTTAAAAAATCTACTCGTACGGCTCCTTTCTTTTGGCATTAAACATATTTTCTTTTCTTCACAATTTGCTTTTTTATGACCACGGCAATGAAATATAGACTATAAAACTTACCATTATTTTATTCTGTCCACAGATCATAAAACGAACCCTTTACGAAGGAGTATTGATAGAAAAAAATAACTTTTTTAACATAGTTGCATGCATGTCGTAACTATGGTGTAACAACAAGGTTTACGGGGGTCATAAACCATGCCATAAATAGTCGGTGTATTGACAACCCTTTACATGGGGTTGCGAGTGAAACATTAGGACAGTAACAATGTAACCATAAAATACTTTTTAACTTTTTTCTTATGGTTTACGGTACTTTTTCTTATAGCGGTTTCTAGTAAATGTCAATTTTGAAAGCGTGGAATTAATTGGTGAACAAATCGTCCCCGTAGACTTTTGAGATATAGCCGTGTTTTGTTTCAAAACCAAGAAAAAAATCACGCAAAGATCTTTAATAATAATATACCAAAATAAAAATAAAAATTACTTTTTCTTGTTTTTTAAACAAAACACGGCCGTATCTCAATTCTACAAATGTTAGTTAGTAATTACGCTCTACGGGGACGAAATTAACCATGTTTTAGTGACTTTTTAGCAGTCAAGAAATCTTTAGAAAGATATTCAAGGATTCTTGTTTTTCGTGCTTCTTCTTTCGTATAATGTTTCTAATCCGTATTGATCGCAGGCATGCGTTGGGATTCCCTCTTTACCTACTTTTATAACCATCCATTACCTCATCTGGTACTCTAATCTATTTTTCATTCTAGCTTTATTAATATTCTCTGCGCTTTAAGAGCTGCAGCAGACGGCCGACTGATCACTGACAAAGTTTGGAAATTAAATTGGTGTGAACATGAACATTCTAGTTTTGAATTATCACTTACCTATTGCGTCGGTGATCAGTGGGCTGTCTGTCGTAACCCCTCCTCAAATTTCAACTCTACATATGCTTCGTGTAGAGTCTAAATTGCAGTAAAAAACAAATACCATTTTCCCAATTTTCACATAATACACATAAACCTTCAATTTCCCCATCACCACCATGATTCCTGACCATCACGCATCACGTGAGCATCCACTATCAGATCATCCCGTATCTTAATCTGTTATTTATGAGTGGAATACTAAAGCAACACAACGATATCGCTAATATTTTATCAGATTATGTCTAATATCTATCTAATAAATATAGTAGAACTTATATCTATTAGATTACTAGGACTTCAGTGACCTTCAGCAGAGAGGGCGCTGCTGTTTCACGGTCTTTGAGTGAGCAGTGATATTGACTTATATTGTTTGAAGACACAGGAGGCTTGGATTATTCTGAATAGAAGATGGTCGCAACCATATTTTCTTTTTTAATTTTGTAATAATTATTAGTTTTTCTTTCTCCTTATATCCTAATAATTGGCTACAAAAATCTGGCTTTAAACGTGAAATACTAGAGAGGAATCACACAACACACGCCTTATAAAAAAGGTATAAAAACAAGTGGATAACTTGCTATAACCAATGCTTTATGCAACCAATTTTATAGCGCAGCGTACCCTGGAAATTGACCCGGAAAACCAATTCTTTCGACACCACCACAGATTAAAAAAAAAACAAAAACAGTGCGCGAAAATTAAAAATATACTTCAAGTTTCCTATTAACATCTCGACCCTGCGCCCTAAATACCAATTTTTATCGGCGAAAAAAACAATAATATAAATCGGCGCCAAGTCCCGGTTTTATGCGAAATAGTAGTTGTAATTGGATTTTGGCGCAAGGTCGAGCCTGTCGTCATGGCAACCGATCATCTTCCGAACTTCTAAACCTGACAAACGAGTTTCAGATATAAGATTTAGTAAATAATATAGAAGAAAGTATGTGATTGTTCCGATTTTCTTAGAATTTGGATCGTTTTACGTGTTTTACGGTAAAACACTAGGTAACACATTTGCGTTTGCTGTAAACAAATATTATATAAATCGAAAAAAATACCAGTTTTATTAGGTGTGTCTTTTCTTAAAATGTACCCATTGCTACGAAAATAAATAAATAAATGATACAAGTCTAATCTTCAGCTTACAGAGATCAATAAAAAAAACGAAACAATCGATCCACTTTTCTAAAATCTAAACGTATATATTTCTCCTGTAATCTTATTTCAACAACCGATCACTCAATGCTGCATTTACTTAAATCTGAAACCGAATTTAACTGACAATGATTCAAAGGCTAGTTTTTATCCGCGGCCATTTTTACGCGCGTCGCGGCGGCGGCGCGGGCGCATCAGCGCAATGTGTGTCAAGGAAACGAATGTATTGGAGAAAAATTCGCGAACCTTGACGCTGTTAGATTAGAATTAGGACTGTCCGAGTTTATTTATCTTATTACGAGCGTTAAAAAAAGAAATTGCGTGGCGATGCGATGGTAGTGTAAATATGCCAAAGGAAGGTCAATTGGTGGGATACAGATTTTTAATTATATACTTTGTTTGTAAGCTCTTAAGACTGTATTTATATTAAACTAGCGACTCTTCTGCATTGTTTTTCATTTTAAATGTAAAGGTAAGTGTGCTCGAAAGTGAAAGGCATTAGACTATGCATGCATGCATGGAATGACTAAACATTCTAACTTTATCAACACGATTTTTAGAATAACATTTAAATATAAAGTTGAATATGGCATGGCATGACAACAGGCTTTATAAGTTACCATGCAACCAGTTTGGCCCAAAATGTTGGTGAGAAAAATTTGTAATATGCATATGCAGTAATAATTCGCTGTCTTCATAAAATATCATATGAAGCATAGAAAGCGTCCTTAAAATTCTTAAAGGTCAAATATCCGGCATCATACATGCAAGTACAGAATCATGCACCATCACCACTTCACACACAAAAGCAGCTAATTACATCCAACAGAAACCTTAATCATCTCATTAAATATTGGACGAATCATAAAACTATTGTTACTAACAAAAAGGTCACAGTTCGGTGTGATAGCGACCAATAAAAATGCGTAGTTCGTTGCCCTCTGGTCCTAAACAAACAACTAATTGTATTAACCGCATTAGTTAAAAAATACTGTATTTAACTATGTAACAAAAAGTTCATTAATATTTATGTGGGAAAAGCTGTGACTGAGAGAGGAAACAATACTAACAAAGGTTTGAAATATTGTTTATGGTTACTAAAATAAATGAAGATGTTTTGACTTTCGTGACAGTTCTTTAAGAGAAGTTTTGCCACGTGTAAGTCTTCAATCGACTTGTCAAGTTTGTTTTGAAAGATAAGTAACAAACTTAATTGGCTTTTATATTGTTATAAATAATCTTAAAACGTTGCCCCACACTAGGAATTATCCTGTATCGTAGATACAGTTTACAAACATACATGTCACAAGCACACACACTCAGACCCCAAACAACTATCTATAGATCATACAAATTTGATTTGTTCCGTGCGGGAATCGAAGTGTGACACGTAGCGCAGAAAGTTAATCACTTAACCTTACTTTAAGTGTGCTGTCCGAATATGATATCCTCCGTCCTATCAATGTACCTATGTAGGAAACTAGTATTTATATCTCATGGGATTCGCCGAATAAAAGTTTTATGCCCATCATCTGTCCGTTGAACCCGGTCGATGCCATTAAAATTAAACCTACACATTCAACAGCGCTTGGGAAAATATAAACAGTATTTTCAGTAACTCCCTCATAAAAGGCATTTCATCATTGTTTCCACGCCGTTCTCGGAATGAAAAAGTTGAAACGGATACTGTTTCGGGCTGTCGACCAATAACCTATGCTACACGTGGTTTTAAAAATACTCGAGTGCCTCTTGTTTGAGCTTATCCATTAAAGATTTAAACTACATCAATAAGTATTCGGATAGCATTAAAATATTGAACTCTCTGTAGCATTAAAATATTGAAAAATATGTACTTTCTATTGTATGTTCCCTTATATAAAACTTGTAAACACTTGAGTGAATTACCCTTAAACCAGGAAAGGTAATCTTGGATTTAAATAAATGTCTTCAAAAATTCAAGAATAAACTTAAAATTTAAAACAGTTTAAAAAGTAACCTCGACGACGTAATCGCGGTGACGTTCATTTGAAATCATACTTTCACTCTCTGCGCGTCGCGTGCGCACGTCTATGCGGAAGCCAGCCGGCGCAAGCGCATTGATTTATCGCTATCTTGTGAATGCTACTGAAAATGTTCGAATTGCATTCGTTATTTATTGCTAATGCACCAGTCCCTTGTCCTTTCGATCGAGGCTGGATATTAATTTTAAATGAAGACTGAGAACTTAACTATTTTGTTTAGAAAGCGTTTTGACATTTATGTTAAAAGGCATGCAGGTATTTTATGCAATAAAACTGTTACTACACGAGATGGTGTGGTACATCGATTTAACTAAGATGAGTCTACACTAGCCCAAACAATAAAATATGGAAGTCCATAAGCTGTAATAGGTCCACAGACTAAGTCAATGTAACTTGATCTTGCACACGCAAATGTACTAAAGTAGATAGAGAAAAGCTGTATCACCGCTTGTTCTAAATATCCCTAAACACGAACAATCGCGTTACAAAGACCCCCCATTTCGCAATAGATGAGCTAACTAAATTAAAAATAAAAGTTATTGTTAACAAGAGAAAGCAATTTCACCATTATAAATGAACATGTGATTCCATCGTTTGTTACTTGCAACCATTACTCGAAAGTAAAAATTATTTTTTGCAGACGAATTTAAATGTTAATGCCTTTTATGTAAGAGTTGTTATCGCGTGGTATTGAGTTTCAGTTGCAATTGTACCGAATCTTAATGATAGCTCGGTTAGGATGACACGCGAACTCAAATGATGACTGACTGATTTCGAAGTTTTTAAGCCGTTGTAAAACATAACTTTTATGTAGCAAGAAAATTGATTCCATTAATCAATCGCAGCAGATAACAGGCGACTATTAAACAAGTACACTGACCATTTAGAAATCTTGAGGTGATAATGATGAAAACAGGTTAAGATTGATTTGCAGCACGTAAACCAAGTTATGTGAACGTGGAGTCACTTCATAAGAAAAATATAACACATATGGAAATTCCTAATAATGCAGCTAATGAAATTGTTACTAAACTTGGTAATAATTACAAGAATACTGTATTTAAAGATATAAAAGTTGAAGCAACTCGAGAAGATTCCTAGAACGCTTCAAATTATAAGCAGAAGCAGGAAGCGGTGCAGAAATGAACGCTTAACGCTACAGCTAAACATATTTTATGGCCTAAGACCGCAGAGCGCAGGCCAGTGCTGCGTGCAGATTGCCAAGGCAATAGCCACGAACTCCCGCATTATAATCGCAGTTAATTGTGTCTCATCAATTTAGAGTAGCATGTATTATTGCTTCTTATGACTCCATTACAGCTGTAGCTAGTTTACTTTGATAAGTATTCAAGAAGTGGTTTTTCAGCCATCTCATCCTGCTAATCTAACAATTTTTCTAGTAATTGGAGGCAAAATAAACGAGATAGAGGCGAATATCAATATTTTACACGCAGTAACAAAATCTGGAGAGACATTGGTATCTTAAAGTTAGAACAGAAAATATTTTAAATTCTCCTCGAGGAGAAGATATTAAAGGTGTGAAACAGCTTGCCTTCAATTTCACTTAGCTACATGCTCTTGAAACAATCAGGCCCACGTGAACAGATGAGCACCGCGCAGATAAACGCAAGGTCGCTGCTGATAAGCTATCGATGCTAGGACGGCGATATTCCGTGATTTTATAATACAAGTAATTGTTTGTTTGTTGTTGACTATAGTGTAGGCTACAATTTCATTTTGGATCCTTTGCATGACTGGAAACATTTATCTGGATGATGATTATGATTTATCGTTCTGTTTACAAATCTTTATAATTTTTGCTACAGGCGTTAAACTTATTCGTTGGCAGAAGGGTTAGTGACCAAACTTTCTCAAGTGAATGACATCCTTTGTTTTAAATTTTTCTAATCATGACTCGTTCTCATTTTAAATAACGTTGTACCTGATTGCGAAGGTTAGGTCGTAAATTTTGGAGGCTACAGCGTTACTCATCGTTAAAAAATATTCTGCGTACTGAGAAATTATTCATTGTGCAATATTTCAAGCAAACGTTACAAAATCGCTCTACTAGTCTTTTCATGTCATGTAAAATGCATTCTAAGAAGAACTTGGAACAATTTCGTATTGAAATGGTGTCTTACAAAAAAAGAAAGTTATTAAGCATAAAGTAGATAACTAAGGACTAAGGATACTGCTGTATGCAAATTACACCTAAATAACTTTCTCAGAAGTGTTTCAATTTGTACTGACTAACTGACACACACTACAAAAGATTAAGTACTTACAGTAACTAGCCGCCAAAACCTTACTTTTACTATGTTTACCACAGACATTCACTTTCAGCCACAATGTCCACAAATAGACGTGCTGAAAAAATCAGAGAGCCAATGTTTTTCGACAGAATGATTTTTATAACTGCGCAATACTTAGATAATACTGTACAAGGTCGAAACGTAGTAAGTATAGTGTAGTTAGTCATTGTCCTCAGATTTTAGGAACATTATGAGTAATTGCACCTGTGGTTAAAAGTCAAGATTACTTTTCAAATGGTGTTGCCACATATTTAAAAATCAACAGAAGGCAATTTCAGTCAGTTTCAGTGGTGGCCTTCTTAAACTGGGGTCCGAGATTTCATTTTGCAGCATTCAAGATCTGGTTTGGCGAGATAAAATGTCTATAAAAGAAGTAAATAAGATGTTTGGGTTGGCAAATGTTGTTGTTTTCGAAACTTTGTTAGGTATCGTGTCAGATCAAAATAAAGATTATAATGAAACTGAAACTGCGTAATATTAGTATTACGTAGTACTTTCGTGGTGTCCTCCCACGTAATATTGGATTCTTGGAATATTAGACCTGTCCAGTAGTTGAGATCAAATTCCAGCATTTCTGACAAAATGATCAAAGACTATAATGAATTTTGAATTCCCTAAATGGTATTAATTAGATTTAACAAGTTACTATTATCAAGGAAGCTACTAGAAGACTGGCGAAGCCTTACTAATCGACATTCACAAGTTCATAAAATATGAACTATCAATTTTTTTAATCTGAAATGGTAATAAAGCCCATCATTATCCTGTTTTCTCATAATCATTAAAATAAAAGATAAGTATTTATTACGAAAGTCCCTTTTTTTTATTTGTGCTTTTTTCCAAAATAAGTTTTTGGGATTTGAGAAGGTCCTGATGAAGATTGAAGTTATCTCAAAAAGTCGTACGCCATCCACTTTTGTTTTAATTAAGACTAAAGAATAACTTGCTATAAATAGCTAAGTTGTTGTTATACCTAATATGGAAATAATGTAGCAAAGCGAAAGTTCAGCTAGAAAACAAATGGTTTGAACGATTTCACACACCACGATATTTCGGACCAAATAGATGATTTCTAATAACTTATGGAGGCAAATTCCAATCAAATAACAACTGAATTAATTAACAACAACATCATGTCCCTATAACAGTTAATTGTCAATCACGCCACGAGTTGCCCCTGTAGTACAGTTGTTTGTATGAAATGTGGTCAAATTATGTCATGATTTACGTGCCGATTCAATTCAGGGCCACGATCTTTTGTGATCACGGTGGTCCATTTTCCACTAAATTATTATAAAGTATTGCCATTCTAAAATATATTAAAAAGAATATTTACGATGCAAAACACTGTGACAAAAAATCGGAGCAATGAAAGTAAACGTGCTCGCGTTTCTGAGCTAGAAATATATTTTTACTTTCAATTTACAAATGTTCAATTTAAGTGCGAAATCTTTGTGAAACGGCACGTCAATCTTAAATGTTTATTTTTAAACTGAATCCAATATTATCAGTGAATAATATTTGCGTTTTTTATTTGTGAGATTATTTTGTAAATTACGCCTTATCTAAGGTTTTACTTTACATGTTTCAAGTATTATTGACAATATTAAAAGGTTGAGTATTTGCATAAACAGCCTTAAGTATCTAACATGAGTTGAAAATATTTGTATATGTAATGTGTTGTTTGTTTGTTTAATTGTTTTGTGATTAATTAGCCAAATAATACGACCATGATTTGTGCTTTAGCTTAAAGAATAAAGACAAAAAATAATACAGATACTTACCAAGTCCAAAACGCAATCCAAAGGTTCACTGATCCGTCCACATGCACATAATAATAAAAAAATCAAAATATTACAATAAAATCAGTTTGATCCAAAAGGAAATGTAACGAAATTCCTTAAAAACACTGGCAACACTCCTGTCACTGTCAGAGAAATTTCAATTTTAGAACACACACAACTTCAAAATACAGTTCCACGCCGAAGGTTGCGTTCGTAACGTGTTCGGGATAAGTAGCCGTAGCGCACGTACGTCCGCTCAGTGCGGCGGCCCACGAGTCACTGAACTGCCGCACAACCGCGCCCCCGTCAACCGGTGGATGCTCGCGTATATTTTTATGACTGCTCCAACTAGTGTTATCATTGTCAAACCCTGAAATGGTTGTGGATTTAAGAAATTGGGTCAAGCGGTTAGCGCTGCGGAACGAAAGCGTAGAGAACTCATTCAATCAATTGATTTAGGGGCTCCTCTTTTTCAACACAAATGCGGTTGGCAGGAGCAACGAGGACTGACTACAATATAACTCTATTGTTGTATAATTCTCAGTTCTCCTCAACTATTGATACGAAAACATTTTTGGGGAAAATGTGCGCATACTTTTTCATCAATGCCCTCACTATTCGACACTACATTTTATTTAAAACGTAAAATGAATTTATTTGCCATACCCATAGTCTTAAAGACTTGTCTTTTATCTAAAATAATTACATCTATATCCAATAACACAAACTTCTCGTTCTTTATTTTAAAAGTAACAGAAATCACTCAATTTAACGATGGCTGAAACCTCTAAAAAGACTAATCCAACATTTGCATCGTTTCATTCACAACCTTCACTTTATTTGTGAACGCATTTTCGAATCATTGTATATCGTAAACTGCACGATATTTACGCAGATTTATGAAACGTAATAACACCCAATCAATCCCAATCATTGGTCAACTGAATGGAAAAACTGAAGACAATCCGAGAAAACGGGAATTCCCTAATTTATGAGCAGTTTTGCATTTGTTTGTGCTGCAGTGTAATCGACCTGTAGAACTATAATCGATTAAAATGCTTCGTGTTACTTTTATGTCAATCACATCTTAAATTTTTATAAATAATAGTTGAAATAATATAAAAAATACAACATTTTCATAAATCCTGAAACCACCAAACTAATTCAAATACACACAAACTAATCTCAAACCAATTAAAACGAATACTAGTCGATTCGTAGCGAGGACACCCGAGCTGCGCCGAAGAGCACCGACTATCAACGATCTTACTCGAACGCTTCCGAGCCTAGCCGAACGTTCGCGGCCGCCAGCGAGGCCGCAGCGCGGGAAGCGCGTCACTTCAAGGTGAATTCTTTTCCCGCCAAACTGCGTCACACTGACTTTGTATTGTGGTGATACTAATAATTAAAAAAATAACAATATGCTGCCTGTAAACATTTTATTAGATAAGTGTTAGATGTTCTTGGAATTAAAAGATATTAAAGTTCTTAACAGTAATGCAAATGACTATGTAAAATACACAATATCAAGCAAAGCAAAAGGGTCTTCGTAAGATAGCCCCTACAGGTACTACTCAACTGAAATTAGAGTAAAAATATGAATTACTAGTCCTTCGGAGCCTTCAGTCGCCCGAAGGCTAGTTTTTCATATAAACGATCATCGTGACCTTTGCACTCACCCACCCTTTCAGAAGGAAATGGAGCCGGTATTGGGGTCGGGGGAACAACACCAACAAGCCTTATATCGATCTCTCCGTTTCATTCACCCTCAGTCACAATGAGTTTATATTTAGTTCGGTACTGAACGTCAGTAAAGCCGAATATAAACCCTTTGGAGGGATCAATTACTTTTTTGATTGATTTTCCTCTTTCTTGTTATGTTTCAGTTCCAAACACATTATGCAGACGAGAACAGAGGTCACCTCTAGGTAATTAAAAAGTAAGTTAAGTACAGCATTTTTCAGGATGGCCAGCATTTTTCATGCATACACGGCCTACACGACCTCACACTAAATTGATTATGATTTGTTTATATTATTCAACTTGCAATGAATCAAAAGACCATACAAACTAGCACAGTTTACAGGTGCTAAGCAAAATTCAGATTTTAGGCAAAGTTACACCATTTGACTGTAACATAGCTACAATAGTTAAGTATAAATCAACCCTGTCCAATATTTGCATGGCTATGCGTGACCGAGGGGAGATAAGCATCACATTCTAGCTTTTATCTGCTGTTCCATCGCTGCATCATCAGCCTCAGGGTCGATTTAGAGGTCGTTATCATACAGAACTGGTTGCTAGGTCATTGAAGTTTGTTGATTAAAAGAAAGGTAAGGTTCAAACGCAAGTAATTGGTTTAAACTTTTTGTATATTGAGAAGATGCTGATACTTTTTTATACTTTTAGGTGTGAAGTACCTATAACAACACAGTATTGCAACTTTACCAGTACGAAAGACAACTACCAACATTTATTTAAATTAGGTACACCCCGATAATGTAAATGAATCACTTTAGTTATCTTTCGCGATAAACAGGTAACTTTAAATTGATAAAGTGTTTATTCAACATGTCAAAGGGACTGATTCACCGTGTTACCGTGCAGACAGGAAAAGTTTGGAACCTTAATTAATGACAGAATATTTAATGCTTGCTAATACCAAAGATGAACAACAGAACGTACCTAACGTTCTGTTATTCATGAACGATGATAGCAAAATATAGAACAAGTCGAAACAATTCGGGTAAAAGGACCAAAGTTCGCCTGGTATAAAAAGCTTTCGATTTCCTGAAAATCTTATACTTCATGACTAGAATTAATAAAGCAACCTTATGGTATGGTTACGTGTTTAAATTAATAGTAAAGTAAAATGGCCGATTCCAAAGGCCAGCCCCAAAAAAAAATAGCCTAGGCATTTTTAGACAAACGTAAATTCAATTTCCAATTCAATTAATTCGTACAGTTTAAGGCTATTTTTACACTTGTACGTGTTTGCCAAACGTCAAGTTATGTGCGTGCAGTTGCGAATTTAATTACGAAAGTTTATCGCACCAAGAGCCTTGGCAAAGGTCGCGGCACACACTTGAGGCTGCTGTCGCTGAGGTCACCATAGTATGAGTGAGCCATTATGGTCGGACGAACAAATATTAACTAATTTCGCAGTTTGAGAGGTGTCGGACTTGTAGAATGCTGTGTCAATTGTATTACTGGTATCATTGAGACTTCATTTGCTCACAGGGCAACAAAATTCTCAAGAATGAAAGAAGAATGGAATAACATGATTAAATTACATATTGAAAATGTTTCCGCAAATATCGATCTTGAGTTGATTGTCAGGTTTGGACGGAAAATTTATTTTCTTCGTTTGACATTTGAGTTGAATAATTGACCCTGCTGCCCGCCCACACTCACTGTTTTGTTTTTGTATAAATAAACTTAAAAAATCGATGGAAAAGCTATTCCGAATTTCATATAAACGATGTTGTATACACGTGTAAAGTATTAAACATGTTTTTAATAGCCTTCTCTTGTAACAAATGCGAAATTGCTATACCTATTTATTTGTCATACATTAGGTATAATACGTAGGCATATTTTCGTAGGCATATTTTGTTCGACAAGAATCTGCTGTGTCGACTGAAAATATGTTTGTGTGAAAAAAGAATCTAGCTTTAGCCTTGTAAGAGTCTATTGGTAGGTAAATAGAGTAGTCTTTATTGTATTTTGTATTTATTTAGGTATTATTATTCGGACTCTGTTCCACAAATATGCAATGATTATGATGATGAAGGAGTGGAATGAAACCAGCTCTGACAGGTCGTTAGCAAATCTAAAAATATTGCGGCCTAAATCTTAGTCACAAGCTCTATCTTGCAGAGCTTATTGAAGTGTAGAGCCAGTCCATTACTCACAATAATATTTCACAATTTTCCCTTTCGTGACTGTACAATTTTGCAAAATTGTGATTACAATCGACTCTCTCTATAATAGTGAGTGAGAGAGTCAAACACAAACTCCAACCTTTTTTACAAACCTACTAATCCCCCCCCCCCCCCCTTTTCTGGGTTCTGAGTAACCCAGGATCAACCATGGCGACCGCCGTAAAAAATCCCCAAAAACTGTGAGTCACAGCGAAAAAATAAAGTAAAAGTAAAAAATCAATTTCCACTTCCCTCCGGAGCAAACGGGAGGCATAAGGATCACAACTGGGGCAAACCCAGTTGCCGAGCACCACTGATCCGCAAGAACTCAAACATTTTGATAACTTATATACAAACACTTTCTCTAAAATATTTTGACCGCTTGCATTGACTTTCTGCGCAGGTTGCAGTTGCAGTGCCCTTGTTATTGACAAAGGCGCTGCAACCTGTGCAAATATCAGCAGTTAGTCATCACATCAGAGCAGCCAGCTCGCTGACCTCCTTTTTAAATATATATTGATCACGACTTTATTATTAAACGGCGATTAGCAGCCTACATGGTAGGAGCCTAAATTAGGAGGCCTATGTTCTGCCATCTGCGGTGGCCATTTATGGGCTGTTAGTATTTTAAACTGGTGCTTAAACAATTAAGGGTCATTATATGAAAAACTGAGGAATTATCACTTGCGTTAAGGACGAAACCTGCACACCTGAGAGGGCCACCTCCATATCGTTCTCGATGGTGTGTGTAGGCCGCCAACCCGAACCAGGCCAGCGTGGTGGACTAAGTCCTAATTAAGCGCTTCTCATCTGAGAGGCCCCGGCCTAGAAATGAGACCGTAATGGGTTGAATTTAGTTTATTGTTATTTTATTATTATGCAGCCTGAGAACACGATTAGAATTCCTGTTTACTCCCTCCAGCTAAACATTTAACGTTCGATTTCCGCATTAGACAACTTAAACCTCTTTGTTTAAGTGTATTATTTCCAATAATTAACTATAAAAGTCGCTATTTGCAACACATATTGAAACGTGTCACCTAATCGGTTACGAAACGTAGGACCATGTCGTTTTACGAGCCAACTGTTTGGATAACGTTGCCTCACTGACTTCACTTCGCTTCCATTTCGTGGACTCATTTTTACGATGTCTTTGTTACGACTACTAGTCCTATTAGGCCACATTGGACCGCCGCGCGCCGCCGCATCAGTTTAGTTGTTAGGGCCGGTTGTTGTGACGTAACTTGTGAAAGAAGATATCGTGGGGTGGAATGTAGAAGGCTGTATTTATTGGTATAGTGATAGCGGGATATAAGTCTTCGGTTCGAGTTCGCCTGGAGAGTTACAGTCGTGGAATTCTCTTTTTATTTTTTAGTTGCCAGCTTGGAGTTGCTATCGCGCCGTATAGTGTATCACTGCTGCGTAGGACTGACATCCCTGGCTGATACTACTGGATGTTATAAAATTAGCCAATTGCGCTGTTGTATATACATGGGCACATTACATAGAATGAGTCCAAGGGGGCTTCATCAAAATAGTCTGGGTGTATGAAATGCTCGGAAGTGTCACTTTATTTTAACATATATTTTAAATATCTATGATATATTTTCTGAGTTATATATTAGTTTTAATATAAAAATCTTTAGAGGTTAATAATGAATATACTACAGGTTATGATGAAAGAAATTTGTTTTACTCATCAAAAAATATTAATTAAAGAATTTTTATAAGATTCTTTTCATAGTCGAGTTAGATAGAAAGAGATTAGAGAGAAAGAATATTAGAAAAAAAAAAGTAATATTTATTTACTCTCATATAATTATAACTGCTGTACCTATCATTCGTTTCCAATCGCATACATAATCCCTAAACACTTGTTTGGTCTTTATTATTTCAGTTTCAGCAACATACAACTACCTTTCATTGGTGCAATCATGCGCATAACTGTACCTTAGCTGCAGACTAACAAAGTAATACAGAGTGAGAGATAAGTTGCAAAACGCATGTATCTCGTGTAAACGCATACCGTAACCGCAGCGCCGCAGCCGGCGCGGGCGCAGATCTGCCGCATTTCTCCTTCTCACGACTGCATGCCTTACGTAATAGCCTGTTCCTATCGGCTATAAGGATTGAGTTTGTATGGTCATTTGTTAGATTGGTTTAGTGTGATGTAGTTATAACCATACATGTAGTACATTTACAGATGCTAGGCTTAAAAACAAACCCACCGTTTTACAGTCCTATTATAATATCCTATAATTAGTTCTTTTTGTTTTTTTTTTAAACATTGCCCCACACTAGGATTTCTCCTGTATCGTGGGTACAGTTTACAAACATACATGTCACATGCACAAACAACCAGACCCGAAACAACTATCTGTAGATCATACAAATATTTGTTCCGTGCGGGGATCGAACCCGCGACACGTAGCGCAGAAAGCTAATTGCTTAGCCACTGCGTCAATCGTGTTGCAAATTTCTTGCCGGGGTTTCTTAAATAGTCCGGTTAAATTAGTGTTATTTGAAATCAACTCTTTCAGCTGAAAGTCACTGAAAATCAGCCGTACATTGCTCTAACTCGATAAATAAATTTACGTGCTCTTATTTCTTTATTTGCAAATAAAAAATATTTATTCTTCCTTTCTAAATCTAGACACTCGTCAATGTACTCACAGGAACTAGCCAAGAGCATTAGAAAGCGACCAGTTCCGTCGAGAGTGGTCCTTACGAACTGAGAACAAACAATCACTAGGATAACATTAAAAGCCATTCGGTTTTCTGTTTAAACCTTCACTCTGTATTACAGTTGCGTGGCACTCGCTGACAGAACAGAAGGGTTACCTTCTTGTGTTCAAATCCCGTTTGGAAAAGAATAGGCCCCCGTCTTCACTCGTAGGTGTAATAAATATTCAGGGTATTTTTTCAACGGAGTGTTGAAGTTGAATGCAATGATAGGTGTGGAAGGTTATGGGTGAGACCTTTGCCCATCAGTGGGACAGTAAAGGTTAGAAAAAATGTTCTGAGAACAATATAATGCTATGTGTGCTCTGGCAATTTCTCCTTAAATTGTTAAATGTAGAGTTATTGAGAGATTCCTGCCTAATTTGTTTAGTTTCGCTACGTTATGCCATTACATGCATTGTTTATATTATGCTCAATTATAATGCTATTTGAAAATGCTTTCGTTCTGCCTACCCCGGCAACGCACTTGTGACTCCTCCGGTTTTGCGGGTGTCCATGGGCGATCCATCGCTTACCATCAGGCAATCCGTCTGCTCGTTTGCCGCCTATTCCATAAAAAACCCACCGGAGAGCAGCATCATGGTGTTATACTACTCAGAGACCAATGTACTTAATATAACATCATACCTGTTTTCCCCGAAGAGTTAGTCTGAGTTTGAGTTTCGCTGATGCTGTTATTAAGTCCCGTATAATAGGGGGGCAAGCCTATTGCCATCTACCGAGCCTACTTCCAGACGTCGTGCTACTACTGAGAATTGAATTACCATACAAAAAAACTCAATAATACTTTGGGTTTTTGGGAACACCAATTAAGTCTAAATATTTCCTTAACCTGTCTCTTCTCTATTACATAACACTGTGGTATTAACATTACATTATTATAACCATAACTTGTTGTCAACCTATTCAAAATATGCGCGAACATGCAGCGCCAACAAGCTATTGTACTGGTTGGGTCTCTCGATTTCACTGTGTCATATAATCACATTTGACATTAACTAAACGCAACAATGATCTAGTCTATGTGAGCTGTAAGCATACTGATATTACCGCATCTAGTTAGACTGGAGGCCGACACCAACATAATTGGGAAAAGGCTAGGCAGATTAGTAGTCAACATGGGCTATATTTATTCTCCGATATTGAGTTATATAAATATATGCCTGTTTATCTACCTCGCTTCTGCCCGTGGGTAAGTATTGAGAAGCAACTCAAAAATTTGTTGCCATCAGTAGTGATTTTAATAATCTGGTCCCAAGAAATTTTCTCCATTCATTCATACATTTAAAAAAAAAACTTTGCCCCACCCTAGGAGTAATTCCTGTATCGTGGGTACACAAATATAAATAGTCACACGAAACAACTAAGTATCTGTAGATCATACAAATATTTGTTCCGTAAGGAATCAAATCCGCGACCCGTAGCGCAACAGGCGATCTCTCAACCGTAAGGGTCTTTAAGCAGTCCATGTTTAAAGGGCCTAATGAGTAGCTAAGTCACTTTCCCAATTTTTATTCGAATTTATGTTCGCGTTCGGCGCGGCGTCCGATTGATCCTCAGGGCCCTCAGAATTTCTCTGAGTGCAAAGTTCAGACGAAACTCACTTTGAGTCAAATCAGAAAGACCATGGGGTAATTTCTTATCTAAGATTCTTATCTCTGTAAATTATTTTCTTATCTAACGAAGGTCCTGAAATTGGTAGTGGTGGATCGCACACAAATGACGACACGTTCGCACGTGTCTGATCAATCGATTGCTGCGTTACGTATCGCGGGTTTGATTCCCGCATATTGTTCCGGGTCTAAGTGTAAACATGGGGCAACGTTTAAAAAAAACCATTCTACATAGCAACTATCAGTATGTTCACGGCCCCTTAGACACATAGAAAGCATCATCAAGATAACTTAGATGGAGTTGTTTATCTCGTAGCTTCCACAAAGTTCTATCAATGAAAAAATATTCAAATACAGCCACAAACGGCACCTAGTCATACTTTTATAATACCTAGTGTCTGGTAACTTTCACTCGGCACCCCTCCTCACCGTTCACCCCCGCGGAACTGTCCTACGTTGCGTAATAGTTGCATTGCTGCACAGCTGGTGACTATGGCCGCCGGCCGACTTTGAAACAAAAGCCTCCAGTTCACACATTTTCATGGTAATTTGAGGAGAGTGGGACTGCAGCCTGTTTGTTTGTTTATAGCCTTTGATAGTGTCCTAGAATTTGGTAACGCTGATCGGAGTATGTTGAAATTGTAATTTATTTTAGTAGCTTTATAGTGTATGTATACGACACAGGTTTATTTTAATTAACATAAAAAGAAAATTGAAAACCCTCCGTGCCCCTGTCAGGATAATTTCAAAGGATCCTCGGAAAAGTGTAAGGAAGACAACTTTTTGTACACCGCGGGAATCCTATCCAGCGCATTAAAATCTAATCTGCATGGACTTTTCATAATCTGAACACAAAAACACTAACAATCACGCACACATGCTCGCGTAGTGTCGCTAGGTTGCACGTGTGTGCGTTAGGTGCGCAAGAGCAAACTTACATAACAGCCAGCGAGAGTGCATTCACTCTGCGAACGGACCGGAGGGGGTGCTACGGCGAGGGGGGAGGGGGGCGGCGAGAGAAATGCATCGGTGCACTGCGCACGCGCACAACGTGATATAATACGTGACGGATTATGTCCGAGATTTGCGAGATCTAATGATACAAGCTGATTATAATTTCAATGTTTGTTTTAAAGCTGTTGCGTTCGGATATAAAGCACGTCGTTTTATACGAGAAACAGATTCTGAAGGACCTTAGTGTTCTAAGAATAGGTTTATGATCTACTTTCAGTTTATGCAATACATTGCGACCGGAATGGGTTTCATTTGACGTTTGTAAGAGGACCCGCCATTTTCTTGATGGATTAATGAAAAACGTGCAACGTTTACCTACTTCCGCTATAGCCTGTAGCATTCCAATTGAAGTAAACTTTTCTCAAGCTGTATGATGCAACTTAAATATGTTAACTTAATCAATGCCAATGTAACAATAATATAAACACTGAAAAAATACTGTGAGTTTCCTTAGTTTCACCTAAAATTAGGCTGAATGACCAATTTGCACCTTTACTTAGAAGCTTTACCGGTGTTTTGCACCCCAATTTTCATTAGAATCTTTACTGGTAGGCTTTGATTTATCCATAGGTATGCATTTTGGAGTCGTGACGAAACCAGGGATTTCGTGAAAACCCGGGAATCTAGAAATTACTATTATCACATAAGAAACACGCCGTTACCTACTAAAGCCTCGGTTGGTTTGTTAAATATGGTGACGTGGCAATATTTCTATACAGCATCACGAAGGGTTAGGCAGAGGTGTAATATTGTACACACATATTTTACCGATAACGTTATTGAGTCCCCAAGTCCCGTTGTAATAGGGGGTGAGCCTATTGCCATCTACAAGGCACAGTTCCAGACTCCGTGCTGCTACTGCAAATTTTCATACAGAAAAACCCAATAACACTTTGCTCGACCCGGGAATCTAACCCTGGACCTCACAGCTCAGCAGTCGACCTTGCAACCACTGGACCAATGAGGCAGTCAGAAGATATTATTTCTCGATATTCAATTTATGTTTGGTAATTTATTTTCAGACAGTTCTGTTCTGTGCCAAAGATGACCAGTCTTTTCCAAATGTCTGGAAATCAAGGGGGAGGCCTTCGCCTAGCGGTGGGATGTGACAGGCTAGCAGTAACAGTAAATTATTTTACCTACTTAATTAACAAGTTTACTTATCATACTTATTTTATTCAAGCTTAGTGTGTTACTATCTACTTTCCAATTCAGTTATCTGTAGTTCAGAAATTAACGGAAATTGGACTAATATTCCAACTCCAATAAATCACTTTCTGTGTAACACAAGTCGAACTTTAATTGAATATTAACTCAAATGGAAGTAATATTGGTATCTCATAAACCTGTTTTTGATATTACGAGAGATTTCATGTACCTATATAATATATACAGACAGATTATGTCTAAGTTCATTTTTGTATAACTAAGAACAATTATTTAGTTTTCATCATCGCCTCATAAAGTTATGTATTGTTCAATATTTTAAAGAGTAAATATTTTTTTACCCTTTAAAATATTAGAGGGCTCCCAAATAGGTCTAAAACAAAGCAAAATCAAGAAATTCGTGTTGGTCTTACTTGTAAGTACTAAATGAGAAAAGCTCCACAGCTAATTTCTTTTTTTTCTAATAATTACCTTCAATTTGCCCAGTTTTACAGTACCTACCGGAAAATTAGGACTTATTTCGTTACCAAATAAATTAGGAGGTTGTCTTACAATATACATTTTGTTTCTTCCCCACAGAATGGATGTATTACACCAAAACATTCCCTAATAAATATAATCTCCAACAAATAAACAAGTGATTTTAACGTGAGATATTATTCAAGGATCTCAGTTGCATTGCGCGCGCGCTGCTCAAAATTCAGAGTAGTGTCAGCGCAGCTGAAATAATGCATAATGTCGTATATTTTAGTCAAATTACCATTAACTGTAAGGAAATAAACTATAAATAGTTCTGTTGTGAAAATATAAAAATATGCGGTTAGAGAAAGAAGAGCGACTTCAAAAACTTCAACTAAATGTTGTCGCTGCCTAATATTTTCTATCTAGGATGCATCTGATATATATTAATAAATTCCTGCAAAAGAAAATAGAAAAAATGAGATGAAGAATATCAACCTTTTCTGTAGAGAAGGAAAATTTTAGAACATTAATATTGAAACAAAATACACGAACATGTGATTTGACATTTTATTTTCGTTACATAAGCATATGTTTGCTCATAATATCATTACATAAAATAAACAAGAAAACACATTTCCTCGCGGTCCACTATTGAAAGAAAGGCATACTTCTATGTAGGAGTGTACTACTTGTCATTCAACGCGCGTCGACACATATGAGAGGTCTGTAGAAAATAGATTATTGTGCTTCACTGTAAGTAAATGCACGGTTGCAATTAATATATTCAAATTAGCTAAAATATTTAGTTATTACAGCGTAGTTTTTATTAAAATCTCTGTTCTTATATTACTCGTAAAATGTTTGAATGGCCGGACGGTGGACAGTCTTACAGATTATAAATTAAAAAATTATTAGAATGCCCCGAAGGTTCATTCAAATTGACTTTGAAAAGTTTCTAAGTATGACAGAACGCATAAGTCCTTGACAATGATTCGAATTAAAACATACGGCGTCCAAACACAAAAATTTAAAATAATTACTACTACTTTGCGATACTGGTCGAAGATTCCTATTTTCAGCAGTGTTTTGCGAACTCACTTTATGAAAAAATCCGAATTTGAAAGTTGTAGGGTCAGGTCATCATTTGATTACAAATGGAACATATCACTGACAGGTGTCAATGAGAGAACGTAAAATCCGTCATAGAAAAGACAACAGCCCTGCTGAAGACGAAGCTCCAGCGAATGGTATTCAATTGACATAAGACGTCAAACCGTCCGTGATTGGTAAATTGTGAATCCAATAAATTTTGTTGGCGTTTCGCGGAAGTTATCATTTTCGTGTGACTGGTGTCAGTTTTCGAAGGTAGCGATGTGTGTAAGGTTTAGATGGAGTGCAGTGAGCACCAGGCTGGTCGCAGTTTTCCATAAGAAAGCCGCGCCGAGGCCGGCCACCGGCCGCGTTTGACGCTTCCGCGATATACAGCCGGCTCCACTTGTGTGTTCATTATTAAATTTTATTTTATATAGAGATCAAGAAATTGTGTTTGTAGTATGTATGTATAACAAGACCGCGACTGAATTGAATACTAAAGAAAAATAAACTATTCAAATATATTTTAAAATAAAATATTCAGAATATAATCGTAGTTCGAAAAATTACATGGTTTTCAGCCTTTTTGTGCTTACATGTAATAATATTAATGCCGGTTCACAAACCTTACACGAAACCATTAAATCAGAATGAAAATTAAACTACATCATTTCAAATGTAATATCAGGAAGATACGTGTGTCAGCTAAGCTTATTTTCTGAATTCCCTAATAACAAAAAAGGACCATAATGATGTTTAACAGAAACAAATAAATCAGCCTACAAACAAAAACTGAAACAATAAGAAAAGCTCCCTAAGCTCTAGCTACCGCATCACCCTGTAGGTCGGAAAGCGCAGGCGCATCGTACACATGTGTGCGTGCGTCGGTGCACACGGTCTAAACACACCAACACACGCTCACTTTCACTTGGCGAACTATTCCTAAGGCGCGTGCACCATGGGACCTGTCTATAAATTTTGCACTGATAGAAATAAGCAGATTGGTTGAATCACGTGATTAGTGATTGGGGCGCCCGCCGTTTTGATTGAAAGTTGACTTTTTACAGCAGTTTTCCGGTAATTTCATTATTTAATAAATCAGCTGAAATCACTCTTAATTTTGTGGTAATTTATATACTAAATATATTTTTTTGTGATTATTTTTTAATAAACTTTAAATAATTTTTTGCGATGTTTTGCGTAAATAAAGTACATGTACACTTTTTAGATTTGATTTCTTTGAATTAATTTCGAAAAATCCAAACTTTAATTATCACAATTCAATTTCAATTATCTTAAAGATTGAGTACATATGAAGTATATTTCATAATGAATAAAAAATAAAGAGACTTAATTACATCCTTAATCAATAAAACGAATTACCTATTATGATTAATAATAAAATAAAGTATACACGAAATTTCAATTATAATAAACGATTCTGTGGAAACGGCGAAAGTTTCCAAATTCTCAGTTTGCGATAGATCACATCAAAATGTCGTGTTTGGAAGACAAACGACTGAAAGTTATTGATTATTTATTAGTCGTTTATCAGAAGTCTAACTAAATTGTCGATGTTATCTGACCGATTTATATAATCTTGTTAAATAGGTTCGTCCTGAACTTTAAAAGAGACAGACCTTAAAAGAGTATCCATGGAGTTTCTTGCCGGTTCTTCTCCATAGGACCAACTTTTTGGAACCGAGCAACCAGAGTCCTCTAACGTTTCAAAAGTGCCTGTGCTAGATTTATTTGAAATAAAAACAACTTTATGCTATTCTATTCTACTGGATTTGTGCCATTATTAGAATAATTATAGGAAAATCTAGAATGTGTATATAATAATTGAGTTTTAAAATAAATATACAAATGCAATGATTTTTACAAATCCAACCCACTAGAACCTTAATTGTAAAATAGTGCTATAGGAGGTTATATGTTTAGCACTAGAAAGGCAGTATGTGCATATGATACTGCCCTACATGATCGGTACTGCTTATCATTCATCCATCACATGAAGTCGTGACGCTACTTGGAGTGTCCTTGTACCACTTTTTAGGTCTATTGTCTATGGAATAACAAAAGGCAGACGACTTGCCTGCAAAATTCTCCGCCAGGTTGCACTAATTCTTAATACATAATAAACATTGCAATATTTGCACATCTGGTATTTTTTTATAGTATGTTAGAACGCAGTTTTGAAAGTGGAACGTAGAAAATTTTGCAGTTTTATAACAGCCAAATCGAATGTTGTACAATAATGCATATAAAAATATGAAACTAGACATTCGTATTTGAAAAAATATACGTAAAGATTGCTTGGCTTCGAAAGTATCAAATACAATACTGACAATCAACCACTGAAAAAGGCAACAATGATAAGCATAATGCACACATGCACGTTGCCCATACAAGCTTAAAAAGGACTCGATAGAGCCTTTTATTATCTAATAAAAATTAATGATATATCCTAGATAAGCCACCAATGTGCACTAGCCTTGATACACTATTAGAAGCGTTCATTAGTGTGCGAGCGCAAGATTGCACCGTGCGCAAGTGTGCGTCTAATGCATCGCTTAGATTATATCATATAGAGTGGCTTATCTCAACTACTGAGTATAATATTATACATTTTCCTTTCATGTTTACTCGTAGATCCATAAGCATCTGAGTTTGGCTTGAAAGCAGTTTGAATTTTCTAAGTAGGTACTTTCGTTGTTTCGGTACTATTTTAAAATGTTTTGAAATAAGTAATAATCTGAAGTCGGATTTTTTTTATATTTCACAACATTTCTGAGATGTTTGAATCTTTTGACCCACCACCGCAGTGAGAAAAGTTTTACACGCCGTTGGAGTTTGGAATAGTCAGAGATTTCGTAGACAAGCTCTTATGCAGGTTCGTGGATGTGCAATGGGCTTCGCGATAAAAGTATATTTAGTATCCACAATGTCGACTTAGATGCTATAATATCTTCACATTGTAGCTTTCGAATACTAGAAGTTAAGACCTGAGCATTTATTTTAGAACAATGTGACTATAGTATAATAAATCAAAGTTGCGCCGGGGGGGTGTGCGCGCTCCATATGTTGCGTGCGTGCGGGAGGGGGGAGGGGGTTGCGTTCAGCACAATGCGCCGCCGCAAAGACGTTCGTTGCTCCCGCGCAGGTCATCGACTCTTTCACCGGCGCTCGCGCACGCGACCCGCCACTTTCGCGTCGCGATAACATTGCTAGACGGACTTTGTCGATTTGGAACGAGACAGACATACGTAACTTGTGAAGGTTAGACGGAGATGGAGACATGTCTAAATGACCGTAGCTCAGCAGAAAAATGTTTTTAATTAACGAAAGCATTGCGTGCGAACGACGGCAATAGTAACAGCTTTTTATCATAGTCTGGATTGCCTAATCACATATCATGTTTATAAGGGCAAAAAAAATTAAGTTTGTAAGGTGTAATCACCAGTGGCTGTTAATATAGTTTTCAGTAAAACGATAATTACCTTAAAAAAAAATATTATCGGTAAATGTTTCCAAAAAAAAAAAAAATTATCCTACTTTATTTATTTATAAGCTGGTATTACCGATTCCCAACGCCAAAAATAAAATGGCCAGCGGTATTTTTATCCTGCCCTGTCAGGAAAAGTCCAAAAAAGGAACATTTACGCGTCTGGTTCACTAAACTGACAACATACATAATCTATACGACACCGATTAAGTCACGAATATCTTTGTTTAAAAGTAAAAAGTCCGAGAGACTTTACCCGACCAGTAATTGTTTCTTTCACCCTAAACTCTCTTTAAAATTATTGAACATTGGTTCAAAAGCCTTTCAAAAGTAAGTAAGTTTACAGTGTACTGCATCAAATGCTCGCTTGCATTTTAAAATTAATTTTGCAGCTTTTTATGTTATGTATTCCTGGTTTAGTAGGCAATGGGGTTCTTTAATAATTAATTATAAACTGCTACTTTTTTATATTTAATTGACCTAAAATCTCTTCAGTATCTCAAAATACTAACAACTTGGACATATTGTCGCCTGCGCAATTATTTCTTTTGCAGCGATTAAATTCGCATCTCTTAGCTTGGAAACCCAGGCGTTGAGCCACTGGACTACGTCGTAGGTTATATTCCTAATTTATTTCTGTTTATCCTATGTATAGGACGTATCGTAGAGAACAGGCCAATTTACCTAATTAACGTGATTTCCAAACCTTGTTTATAGGTTGCAGTAACCTGGGTCTATCGGAGTTACGACAGCTTCCTTTACAGGTCATAAGTGATACTCCGATAGTCTAATTTTATAGAAGAAAGTTATCTTCTTATGAGAGTTAATCTTACTCGAAAAAAGTGCCAGCGTCATCATCTCCTGCCCCTTCCGAACTTTGTTGGGGGTCAGCTTTCAGTTTAACCAGAAGCTGATGAATATCAGTATCTTACACAGAGCAACTACCGTCTGAACTCCGCCATCCAATTACTAATAGACACTGTGGTTAGGTTTAAAGATGCCTAAACAAGTACTAAATTACGTTCAAATTGATTGTGCCTCTCCCTAAAGACGCTTACGCTGTACTTCGTAACAAGGCTCGATATCATCCTTGCTTCTAACCATGAGCCATCTTATTGACAATCAAGCTTACAGAACTTCCGCGAAAGTATCGTCATAATTGGCAATTGGATTGGTGACTGCAGAGAATGCCAGTGGTCGGGAGCTTCTTGCTAAGATGAACTTGCTTGCTAGGACATCGGTGGTGGTGGTATTTTCCAGAAACTACACACCTCGACTTGTAACTCACCGAAGCAGATAGTAACCTATATAGATGAAGCATGGAATTCTTCATCAAGTCTTCACCACATTTGGGTATTATAGCAGCCAATAAATGTTCTTTTCTGAACCTTCTTTATGAAATTATTTAAAAATAGTTAATGCTGAAAAATGCTCTGTAAACGGCGATTAACTCACCTCATACTATAACGGAACCCAAAAGGGCCTTTATAGTCAATTTTAAACCGACTTGATTCTAGTTGCATGACTCCAAATGCAAGTTGCTCATATGGAGAAGAGAGCGGCGTAGTACTTACTCCATGAATACTCTTACACTTTTAACAGTCTTCCTACTACCAGTCAAACGACAATGGGAAATATGTCTTATCAAGAGAAAATAATCTCATAATAAGGAACGATTTGACACAATGTCCTAAAACTACATTTATATCATACGTAAATATCATTTCTATTGATCTAAGCATCCTGGATTTTCCCGTAAACTAATCACGATTTCTGTCTAATAGTCCTGTTGAAATCCACGGTTTTGCCCACTACCGCAAGTACAATAAACGTCCAAAAATAGCAAAAATGTATTGAATTCAAGCGACCATGCATGCCTTTCACCGCGGCCGTCGCGGAAAGTGACAGTGAGCCGTGACGCGACGGTGACGACACGGACACGCGAGCCGCTTGTTAATCGCGCTAGGTGTAAATGAGGTTGATTCAGGCATTCAGCCCTCGCAGGTCGTAAAACCCATGTTTAGGTTGTACCTGCCTGTCAGAATAAAGATGTTAGTTTGAGCAATTTTTCAGATTGTTGCGAATAGTTTTCGATAAACTAAAGACGAATGGAATAGCCATTGCGAAAGAAGGCACAGTTAACGAATACAATAAAATATGGTGGAAAACTTTGAAGTCCTTTGTTTGGGAACTCTTGAAGACAATTGGTTTCCTAGATCTACGTTATGGCAAATAACACAGAAAGGAAATTCCGTAATACCCAACTAAAATTGTTTATGAGTCTGTTTTGAAAAAGTTTATGCAAAATTTTTGTTCAGAGTGCCACTAATTAATACAGGCTGATTATTATAAAAGCAGCAAAACATAGGTGCTGCAAAGCCTTGGTATTCCCAAAGAAAAAAGTGGCAGCTCTTAAATTAGTGCACCTATAGAGTCATCGAACATTTTTTTTACTGTTATTACAGTAGCGATTCCAAGATTTTTTATCATCAATGCCGTTTCCTTGAAACCTCAAAAACTTCAACAAAAGACTTTGTAGCATTGAGATAGGTTAAAAAAGTAGATTTAAAAAAAAGTTCTCTTAAAGATTTAACTTTTTTCACTGCACGATTCGGGTCACAATGCTTACTTAGGTTTTGGATCTGCGATGTGAACAAGGTGAAAATTTCACTCGTAAAGAACCTAATTCTTTTTGTTTCCTTCAATGCCGCGTTCCTACTAAAATGTTAGACAATGGTGAAATACCAGTGTCTACGTTTTTATGTTAATTACTGCACAGGTAGGTATTCGTTTTAACAATCGCATTGAAATGAGTATAAGTTATAGTCGAATGACCTTCTAAGATTCATAAACAATTTTTATTATCTAACCATGGAGGTCTGATATGTTCTAACCACAAGCAATGTGAACACACTATCATACTTTATAAATAAAACTCCATACGTTAAAAACAACATATTTGATAACTACTTTCACTGTTAACTTGAAAAAAGTGAAAGAATAAAATAACTCATTAACAAAATTCTAATGAACATAAAATATCTATAGATATTTTAATATTCATTGGATTATCGAGTTCTCGTTACTAATAATAATTCAATAAAACTGGTTGATAATTCATATTTTTCAGTCGGACTTTGATCAAATTTTTGAATAATATCTAAAATTAAAATAAATAACATTCGTCACATGTATAATATTATGTTTACCTGATCCTTTTTCTAATTTAATTAATTATATCATGTTTTTACCAAAAGTGACGCTATTTAACTTTATATAAACCTTATTGTATATGTGTCTCAGTTACACGCAGGTTTCAATGACTTACCAAATTTTATAAATAGAATCCATTCAGAAGGCATGAGGCATCAACTTCAAGCAAAGGTTCGTTTCGTTCGGTGCGCAGGCGCTAGCGTTCTACGTGTCGACCTCACTTGGCGGCCACAACGTACTGCTTTTATGTATGTATTTATTTAATTTATTCCCCAACGTGTGTGTGCGTATGTACTTACACATATATGTATGTTAATGTACGAACGTTTTTAATAAATACAACATAGTTTTTTATTATTTTAAAGTCCGAACTTGGGCAGGATCTTATAATTTATTATAGATTCGCTGATGGATAAACAAATTTAATACGAAATTTAACACGTAGCCATGATTTGAGTGTGCGTTGTAATTGTTAACGTTAAAATGCCTAATTATAGAGATACAATAAGAAGGTCACGATTTGTTTCATTGTTTTATACAACCTATACATAGATAGATACCAAATAGATAACGAATAGCATTGGTTTGTTCTGTGTGAAAAAGAGCCTCTACAAGGCCGGCACCGCGGCTGCTCGGATGCACTATGATTGTTATCTGCCAGTGGCAGTGGCTGATGATGACCACTCATTCCTTTATGTTTCATTAATTCATAATATTATGTATCATTATAACTAGTTATATCTTTTATATTCCTAAAGTAGTGGAGCCAATTTGAGTTTGAAGGCTATACGTCCGCAAATCTAATAATATTATAAATGCATCTATTATTCATTTAGCCTATAATTTGCCAGCCCGCAAATAATTTACACGTTTTGTTGCACTGAATTATAAAAAATACAATTATTATTATCTTCCCGCCACTTTGTGAATGTTTGCCATTAATAAAAATAAAAGCTAACTAATTTAGCATTAACAAACGAAGGTCGTCACACATCAATATTTATTTATTAGGTAACTAGGTACCTACGTGGGCCCGTCACACGTAACAAGCCTACCGCGCAGTTTTAGCGACCTAAAAAAAGTTGCAAACTTTAAAGTTGACAGCGCGCGAAAATGCAAACTAATGCACAAGATGGCGGCGAAGAGCGTGCGATGTTGCGCAAATGTGCGAGTGTAAAGAGTTTTGCTCGGTGTATTATTTATTGATTGTTGAAAAACAATGGCGGGCGCTTGCTGGCAGTGAGTCAGTGGGTCAAGGGTGCGCTGGCCTAGTTACGCAGTGCCGCGCGCCGAAATTCGCGGGCTTACCAGTTGCTAACCTCAGTCGGTAGGGAGGGGCTAGATAACTAACGCGCTTACTATTCACTTGCTTTTTTGGGTATTTCACAATCAGGGACTGAACTTATAAGTCCCAATTTTTTTTTCAGTACCTTATAAATTAATTTACTTTTAATAAATAGACGTATAATTAGTAAAACGACATCTAACAATACATGGCGCAATTATATTAGGTATTTATTTATCTATGAATAGGTACTTTTTAGGTAGTTAAGGTGCTTTTATTATTGCCTAAGCGTAGATTGTAAGAAGAACACCCAGATTTTTAATAATATTTTTTTTATATAGACAAACAGTGGAATATACAATAAACAACAACTAATTAAGCGTTGATCAGAAACATAGCTACGTAATTAGTAAAGATCACATTACTTCCTGCAGCTATCTACGTGCTATCTAGACGAGACAGATTTAATGATAGTCATCATTACTGTTGACTCTTTCGACCTTGGGGATGAGTTGCTTGTAAATATATAGCAAGTGAGTACACAGTACACATTTTATGTATTCGGAGTGTGTCACATCACTAGCCGCACTGGGGCGAGGGCCACATCTCCTTGCGTAAACCCAAGTTTAAGGTCGCCTAGATGGAGCCTGTATTCGAGGCTCTTGGACCAGTCAAGTGTTCTGAATGCCAGTCACCCACATCACTAGCTATGACAACACATCACCCGCGGCTGTGCTACTGGATCGAACGTGTCCAAATTTGTATTATGACTGCTGTGGTCTGGTACATGAATTTTACATGATACATCCTTGGATGTCGCAGTCGTGAAAGTTAGAATTAAATTAAGTAACAGACTCTGATGATGAATCGAATTATTAATCATGTAAAAACTAACTTGAAATAGATTTTATGAAAATATTTTGTCTTCTTCTTTTAGCGCCATCTATTAACGAGTAGAATTATTACTTTTGCTTGGATACAGAAATATTGACTAAACTATTTTGTAATTCTTGTTTTCGTAACATTCTCTTGAAGTTAACAATGCTTAGAATAATTGGTTGAAAACGATTCATAAGTTAAGATATGGATGAATCAGAGAAAAAAATCTCAGTGTTGTGTTTAGGACCAAAAGGTTCAGGAAAAACTACGTTGTTGAAGAAACTGCAAAATGCTGAAGGCATAGACATCACTTATAGCCCTGTACCGACGATAGGAACTAATATTTACGACATTTACTATATAAATAAACACGGCAAGAAACAAGTGCTCTCAATTAGAGAAGTGGGTGGAGAGATGGCGCCACTATGGCACAATTATTTAGACGGCGTTGAAAAAGTAAGTTTTTATGTTACTTCTAGTTCAATTACAACGTATAATCTAATGAAGTTATAATAGGAGAACCAGAAGTTTTACTTAGTTACACCGACATAGGTAGGCAACATTTGAACAGGCAAAATTATACAGAGTATTTTAATACCTACATAAACTTGAATAATGGTTAAAATAAACGTGCTTACTTACCCTCATCATTTTGTTCTCGTTTCAGGTAATTTATGTGGTGGATACGTCGAATTTGTGTCAGATATCAGCAGCAGCCGTGTTACTTTACACGTTATTAGCAGAGCCAAAACTAAAAAACGCTAAAGTAAGCCTCAATTAAGAATGTCACACTTCACGTACACAATCTGTGAATGTCACACTTCACGTACACAATCAAACTTTCGCGAGTGCCGCTTATAAATTATCTTATTCTTAATTAATATTTTTATTATAATCGCGAATACTTCCTTTAATCAAAAGAAAACTACGCATAAAAAATTAAATACAGCGGCGAACACAAACTGACAGTTACTTAGGGTATTGAAGGCAAAGGAGTATTGGTTATTCATCCGAAATTCATTATTATTATATATGAGGACTAAATCTGGGTTTTTTAACTAAGAACGATGATTTTTAAAAACAAAGATATTTATTCGCCAGAAGAAATAAAATAAAGAAGCATGCGTATACGCTGAGTACGAAAAGTTCAGGGAAATCTGGTGACGCTTCCGCTATCTCCACTTTGATAGTTTTCTTACTCATAAGCTTGTTCTCTTGTTGGCATCTAATTAGAGCCTCGCCTATCATCGTTAGAAAGGAGATTCAGAACCCAAAAACTATAATTATTATTTATTATTCCTCTCCCACAGTTCATCCTAGTTCTTAGCAAGATGGACGCGTCATACAGACAGATGCGTAACGAGGCGCTGCTCATGCTCCAGCACACGCGTCTCAGCGCCGAGCTGTCCAACGCGCCGACCCTACTGGAGGCATCTCCACTGACCGGTGAGGGTATCGACCAGCTGAAGGCAACGCTCTGCGATATCAAGATCAGCAACAATTTTTGATAGAAATATAATGACAAAGCTTTTATCGCAGGAATCGTAAATAAAGGAAATAATTGTAAGATAAAAGCAGTCTTTTTGTTTTATCCCCTTTGTATACTTACAACTCAATTCAATTCAATTCAATTCAAATATATTTTTATTCATGTAAACCATTTACAGGCACTTATGAATAGTCAGGCTCTAGTTGCCACGTTCCAAAGTGTTGATTTCCAATGGAGAAGAACGGGCAAGAAACTCCATGGTTACTCTTTTAAACTCGGAATTAAATATACAATATTAATTTATACATTGATCTCGAACAACAATTATGTGAGTACAATGTAGCTTAAAAGAGTCTAACTTATGTAAGTCTGAAACTCAAGCCTGATAGTTGTGAAAAATATATTTACTTTTGATAAAATTGCCATGGCAGCTATGAGCCGACCAGTCCCAATAGACGGCACCCGTTCACGAGTATAACGCGTGCATCAGCGTCGCTTTGCTCAACCATATTGCAGGGTTTCAACTATTCCTTTTTGTTTTTAATATACCATAGGGGTAACTTAAAAATCGAAAAAATAATACATCGGAGATGAGTGTGATGACATTATTTGATTGGAACAACTTGCCTGTACTCACAGGATAAATAAATAGATTCGATGTAGGAACTAGGAAGCTACACTTCTAGGAATGTCGTTGTCACCTCACGCTGTCCGCTGATCCCGTAATGGATTGAATATTTTGTGCTAGCATGAGGAGATGGTCTCTAATTTGACCTTTGCGTTCGAAGGAAGAACATTCCGTTTCACTCAGAAATTCAAAACTCATAAACTAGCCGCACTATATTAAAACAAAGATAACAATTCATTGATTATTTGGAAAGAATTACCGGTACATACTTGTTTCGTTTGGAAACGTTTCAAGTTTTGTCCTTGTTCTTCTCTAGACAAATATATGATTGAATCTTCTCTTTTAGAATTTCATGCAAATATGACATTTATGCATAGGTTAGAATGGAACGCACACATTTGACATTTGTTTATTTACTTCAGTTGTGAAAACGCTTAATGAAAATCGAAAATTAAATATTTAAGTGAATTTACCAAAATGGATACATCTAATTTGTGTAGAAGTTGTATGAAAGAAGTCGCGTCGTGGGAAAGAGAGAATTTTGATCATAGAGCTGTGGAAATGTTTTGTTTTTGCACTAACATTGCGGTTTGTTCCAACTGAATCTAGCTAGTAGGACTAATACAATTTTACAAATCCCAGTCAGCAGTAACCCACCTGATCACCCTTCACATACCTACTTAAGTCATCCTTGAATGTCATGAATAAATTCATAATAAATTTTAGATAATATAGTCTACAGATCTCCTTTTTTCTGAGTTCAAACGTAATCTGAATATTGATCGAAATAAATATTGATTTAGCAATTTTTTTTATTTGAATATTAATTTGGATCTCTTCTTCCAGATAACAGAAGACGATAAATTACCAAAGCAGTTCTGCTATGATTGCATCATCAAAATAGAATCATCATTTACCTATATCACGGAATCTCACAAAGTTGATGCAACATTAAAAAACATTATATCTCGGACCAATACCAGCATTATTGTGGAACCAGAGACACATTCCAGACACACAGACAATCTGAAACTCACCCTACCAGACTATAAAATTTGTGTAACGGCAGACAACTATGATGAACACGTACTGTTTGATAGTATCGACCCACCGGCCAGCGACACAGGCCATTTAAATCCTGAAAAACCCTTAGAAGATGTGGAACAAATAGAAAATTTTATTGAAGTTGAAGGAGAGAATATCAATGATGAAAGTGTAAAAGAGACAGTCACCATTGAAGAAATCAAGAAGAATGTTTGTCCTGTGTGCAGGAAAGCCTTTACATCCAAAACTTGGTTCAATAAGCACATGATGAAAGAACATACTGAACATAAATATGCTTGTGCACATTGCCCAAAGAGTGAGTATGCTTCTTCAGCTAATTTCAAGAAATTTATTCAAATTTTTATGCTTACTTAGACTGTTGCTGTCAAAAGCTACCCATCATGATACCTTAATCATTAATAAAGATATTTCTCGAGAATTTCTCGACAGATATTTGCTTGTTGTATCAAGTGTGAAAAAAAACTGTAGTCAAAATAAATGAAACAAATCCACCACCACCTAGATGGGGCCCATTTTGTACAACATTTCCAATCAAATTTGTAAATCAAAATAAATTTTGTATGGTTGGCAGTCCACAACTGTGCGTTTCTCTAGAAACTTTCTGCCTCGCACAACAAAACTGTGGAATTAACTGTTGCCTGCGGTATTTCCAGACCAATACGACCTTCAAACCTTCAAGAAAACAGCGTACTCCTTTTTAAAAGGCCGGAAACGCACTTGTGACTCCTCCGGTGTTGCGGGTGTCCATGTGCGACGTTAATCGCTTACCATCAGGCGATCCGCCTGTTCGTTTACCGACTACCGTCTATGCCATAAAAAAAAAAAAAAACAGTTACTGAGCAAGTATTTCCTTCCAGCATTCTCGAAAGCATCTCTACTAACAGACCACGCGGCGTCGCACTCGGACGAGCGCAAGTTCGCGTGTTCGGCGTGCGGGAAGCGCTTCAAGCGACGCAAGCAGCTCGCGTACCATGCGCGCGCGCACGCTGACGCTAGACCTTACGCTTGTGATAAGTGTAGTATGAGGTGGGACTTAATTTTATATTGTATTTTTATGTTTCATCAGCAACCCATGCAATTGCTGCATGAAATTACCTGAGTGACTTGTTCAGTCATGTCGGCTATAAGTTCTCAGTTGAAAATAGCGATTGCCGTGGTGACGACTCATTGATAGCGGAAAAACCATTAAAGTTACCTCAAACCTTGGAAAATACACCAAGCGAACCTAAAAATACCTACGTTGTCATTCTCAATAAAATAATGTTATTTTGGAATGTACTACTTTATCTGTTAGTCATTGTTTCGAAACAATTAAGTTACGAGGCAAAAGATCGCGCACTCGCCACAAACGGCCTTACTCTTGCGATACTAAAGCTATACATATACGCCTCTAGCAATTGGTCAATACAGGTCACCTGACCTTGAACTCAAGGTACATACAACCTGTTACCTGGCCATGAACAAGACTTGTCTAAATCTAATATCTGCTTTTTATAATAAGGAACTTTATAACATATCATCACGATTCACGCGGTCACGCCTGTTTTCCCAAAAGGATTAGGCAAAATATGGTAAATGTGTAGTTTCTATGAACAGCTTCAATCGCGAATAATAGGTTGCAAGCCTGTTGCCATCTACCGGGCATAGTTCCAAACTCTCGGATGGAACTGATAACTATATCAAAGAAAAACAAAATAAACCGATACTTAATCGGCGTACCGACATCACAGACCAATGACCAACTATTTTACATCATCAAAATATAAAACACCTATTTCTCTGTATCCTTAATTTAACTTTTATTTTTACGGCACCGATGACCTTGAAGAATCCGAGTTAGAAAGAGCCTTGCCCTCGACATACCTAGATTCGGCGACCTTGACCAACTAGCCTACAATTTGGATGTGACCCTGACCCACATGACATAACGAGGTTGCCGTTATGACACCAAAATCAAGGCCAGAACTAATATTTTAGACACTAAAATTTAACTATATTATGTCCTATTACAGGTTTAAAATAAAAAGTATATTGAAGTCTCACATGAAAGTGCATGATGGGGATAAGCAGTATTTATGCTATTTCTGTGGTTGGAGCTTCGCGCAAGGTGAAGGCCATTGAATTTTAATTTTATTATTTACATACATTAGGGAAAACGTTAATGATTCAATGTTTTAAACAAAACAATATTAAGGTCACATTTTTCCATGATCTGTTGACGGCCTCAGCATGATATTACATGTACTGTTAAATTGTTGATGACCGTTTTGCGAAACCTTCAGATTGTGAAAAGTTTAATGTTTCATTGATAATATTAATAAAATTATACCTATTAATTCATATAATTATAGTCGAAACGTTACTTGATTACAATCATTAAATTAATAGACCATTAATATTTTACTGAAAACTTTATATTAACTCAAATTTTTCGTTCATAATTTCCTGGTAGCCGGTAACCTCGAAGTCCATATGCGTAAGCACACGGGCGAGAAGCCATTCTCATGCAACGAGTGCGGGTTCCGTGCAGCCGTGTCTTCAAACCTGAGGCGTCACCAGCGCCAGCACCAGGCAGCTAGGACCTATGTCTGCAAACACTGCAACAAGGGCTTCTACGATGCCAGCGGACTGGTCAGTGCTTTTATTGTTAATACTAAGTTAAAACCTTTGCATAGAAAATCTAAAACACAAAAAAGGAATTAATAAATTAGTTAAATTATTATCTATTTCCAATACAAATCAAAATGTAGACAACTATATTATAACGATTTAGTATAACTATGTTCATATTTACTTACATAGACTCTAGTTCTCGTACATAGACAAATTTTACTTTCCAGGCTCGTCACTTGCGCACGCACACAGGAGAGCTTCCATACCAATGTCCGGGATGTGCGCGCGCATTCGCTGACAGCTGGAAGCGCAAGACGCACCTCATGCGCGCACACCGGTTAGCGCTGCCTGATATACCGCGCATGCGGCGAGATGGACGCACCATACATTGAACATGCGATTTATGTAGATTGAAATACAAAAGCGTCCACAAAACTAGTGGTCAACTAAAATTGTGGCAGAACACGCCCGTAATTTGATAATAGGTAACCTGTTCGGCCTAATTATATATATTAATTCATTCATATAATATTTTGTGTATCTAGCGAGTGACAATCCTATATTATATAACTAGCGACGTGCCCCAGGTTCGCACGGGTAGCAGAGCATATACACTTTCATTTTTTTTCTGTAGTAGTGTCGTATCAGCCTATTATGTCGAGCATTTACTCAGCGCACCGGTAAAGCATGATTTTATCCGACGTCTTCAACTATCATCGTCATATTTCAGCCAATTTACACAAAAACTTATCGAATTATACACCTAAACCTTCCTCGTGAATTGCTGTGTCTATTGAAATGGTGAAAACCGCATTAAAATCCGTTCAGTTGTTTTTGAGTTTATCCCGAACAGACAGATAGACAGATGCGGTGGAGAACTTTGTTTTATAATATGTAGTACAAGCAGCTGTACCGAAAGAATAACATTGTAAGTAAATTATTATTTAATTAAATATATGTAAAAGATTTATTGAGTCATTGTAAAATACCAAATATTTCGTGTGATAATTTATAATGTCTATTATTTATAAAATAAATCGTGTTATATTGAAACATATTTTTATTAAATTCTATACAAGCCAACAGTCAACAACCGTAAAGTACATTCATGGAATAAATAATTCGCTACTGGAAGTATATTCATTGGGCTTTCATCTACAACTCATACCTACACGTGTTAATGTCAACACACACTGAAGAACATGTATTGAACAGACTGTTAAATATGTTTGAAAAGTAAAAATACCATGACAATCAATATTGCCTTACCAATCAATCAACTTGGTCAATACATATACTGCATAGCACTATTTAGCTCCACAGCCGGCCATAGGCCTCCTAAGTTGCACTACAATATGTTTAAACTCGGAAATGCCGAATTTGTGACCCGTTTCCACGAGGGTTCTCTGGAAGTGATGACGTTTACAGTAAGGTCGGTATTATAAATCGTTGGTCATCTATCTTGTTGATCCCTATTTCATACAGTGTTTACGTATAGCATCTCTGAGCGTCGTTATATAAAACGGTCTAAACAAGTGGTTCATAATAACATGTTCTTCAGTCAATATTTTCTCTGGAAATACTAAATTTATGTCAAGCACCAAAACTACAAGTTTCTAGAGATTACATTATTGTTGAAAAAGGCATAGGAAATAAGTTACTTTAGCACTAGTAATAATTCTATGGCACTTGTTATATACCCATGGAATTAAACTAATACAAGATACAGTTGTGTGTTCCTCAAAGAGTCAAAATATCATGTCATTTCTAATTATATGACATTGCTAATTATCAATAACTGTCTATTAAATGTACTGTCTGAATTCAGTCAATATAAATATCTGTATTTGGAAGTTAAATCACTAAGTAATATTCTACTTGAAAGTCGTGAAAAGGAGGTAAGAAATACACTGTATATATGCCATTATTTCTTGTCACTCTGTTAAAAAGGATTAAAATGTTATTTCTAACTGGTTCTGTTATGTTAAAACAATACTAGCAACATACTAGGTATTTTTATAATATTCCTGTCAGTCCCTTTGCATTACAGCAGATGGTTTTACCATTCTATTACATTTACACATCTTACAGGTTAAGCAGAGAAGCACACCTTCAGCAAATATCTCAAAATTTTTGTTGCCACACATTTATTAGCCTTATTTCCTTCAAAATCCAGCTTATTGAAATAAATAGACTGCTAAAATTACAGCCACCTCTTTCGTTCTGTCGCAGTCCAAAATTCGTGTGCGTGTGTCAGCGACAAACGTTTCAAGAGCTAAATGTGTACAGAGAAATATATCAAAACATTTGCTGCCTTTATGCTGCACTAAAGTGATATTTTCCTCTCCACCCACACAGTATCAACAAAGATCAGACAGTTTTTTTTTTATTATGATTAAGTTCGTAATTAAGCTACTATAATTTTGCAATAATGATCTTTGATCTAAAATTGCAAATTGCGAGCGATAAAGTAACATTGATTATTTAAATTACACGATAAAAATAAGAAAACTGTCAGTTCTTTGTTCATATTTTTCTTTCAACTATTTCGACATCCTGTACATTCTCACTGTTACAATATTTATACATGTTTGCTTTCTACCACGATTATAATTATTATACCTGTATCGCTAGATAACTCTAGACATATTCACACAGTAATCTGCACGTTTTGTACTATGTTGGACCACTCCACCTTGGAAGGGACGAGGTAGAACGCCGGCGCCACTTTCTGACCGCACGGACATTTACAACCTGGTAAACAACATCAGTTACTCTATGGTGAAACATATACTATAAAGAAATGTTAGACTGCCTCATTGGTCTAGTGGTTTAGGCTTCGATGCCCGGGTCGTGTTATTGGGTTTTTTGTATGGTAATTCTGAGTAGGCGCACGGAGTCTGGAACTGTGCTCGTGACGGGACACGTTACTATCATATAGGAATAAGACTAGTGATTATAACAGGGAATGGATGTTGATACTGACCCATAATCCAGCTAAAAGATCCGATCTTGTTGAGACACTTGGGGCAGTGCAGCTTGCCCTGCGGCGCGTGCGTGACGTCACGCATCCAGGCCATCGGCTCCACGAACCACATGAGGCGGCAGATCTCGGGCAGGTCCGCGCGGGCCGCGATGCTCGCGTCCACCATGTTGGTTTCACTGTAGCCATCTAATACCTGGAAAAATATTCCCATTAGACTAGGTACTTTACTTGCACCCTGTGGCTGACCTTTAGCTTGGCTAGACACTTTCGGTCGGCAGCAGCTGATTACCTTTGCAGACCGAAAGTCTGTGCCAAGAGGCTCAGTAATAATGTATTATGAATTTATTGTATAATGAGAGACAGAAGTGTTGCTATGTATATTTCTGGGCCATTTCTTCTCCCCAAACTAAAGCATTTAGTAAGCGATCAAAGGAAAATGGGTTCTTTCTATTTATAATCTTTTTAATAATAAGATGACAGCATCCAACTTGGCCATATAAATACCCCAAGCCACTGAGAACAAATTTACTCAACAACTAACATATCATATCATTTCCATTAAACATTTAAAGGCCATAGCTTTGACCTTACTCTTACCTGACTGGGTCCCTCGTCACTATCGCTGGGCTGGCTCTGACTCTGCCCAGGACTGCTGTCTTCATACAGGTCATCGCATCTCATCTCCATCAGCTGTGTCGCCAGGTTCTTCAGCTTCTCTAACAGAATCTCTCCATTCTCCGCACAGTTTAGCCCCGTAAGTTTGCTTGGAGGTGGCCGGATGCCTAAAACGTTTACACAATTTTCAGTCTCCTAATGATATTATTACAACAAAGAAGTTGTTGAACTGATACTTTGCTAACATATTTTTGGCAGGCACTTCATAAAAATATTTATTTTCTATAGTAATTTTATAAAGTAAATAACAAATGGAAAGCATGTAACGAAATGATGTGCATTTGACGTAAATTAATTATCAAAAAAAAAAATCATTTAATTAAATTATTTCATTGTTAAATATTTCTGTAGTGTGTCTGTTTTAACAATGCTTTAATTTTAGATAAGAGGTGCAATTAAAGTAACTAATAAAGTTTTAACGGGAAAAATCCAGATATACTTATAATATCACTATTTACCTTTCTTAGCAAGCTCCACCTTCAGACTCTTGGGCATGTGCGGTATGATATTGCTCTGGTTGGCCACAATACGGCGGCACTTCTTACAGCGGTACACGATGGGGTCGGGCCGCTCGCGCACCAGCTCAGGGTCGGGCTTCACGAGGTCTGCAAAAAGCTGGGGCAGGATCTTCACTGGAAATGATGTAGGAGTTCGAGAAGACGAACATCATATAAACCATATACTTCCATTGCTCAATATGAGATTCACATTTCAGAAAGCTATATTTCACAAAACTATGATATCAAAGCAAAAAAAACAGAAGCTGCTTCTTTAAAATAAATATTATTCTTGAAATGTAATTTGATGTGAAATGTTACATTGTGAGTCTTGCAAATGCCTGGCAATAAGAGTTAATATTAAATCCATTTACTCAGTAACATAAATGGTAAAAAGTTACCTTGCTTCAGCTTCTGGCCGGCCAACTTCAACCGAAACTGCTTATACCTTGGATCATCTCTGTTTATTCTATATCCCATGTGTCCAAACAGTTTCAGTTGGGCAATGAAGCCCACGTTTGGGCCCACAAACCGCCGCTTGCTCTTCACCAGGGTGAATGCCTCTTCAAAGCATAAACCATACTTCTCCATGATGTAGCCAATCACCACTGCTGCTGATCTGGACACACCAAAGTGACTGAAAAGTCGGCACACAATTAGAATGGTAGTTTATTTTGATTTTTCTGATAAAATATTGTGTGTAATTGGTAACAAGATGAACAAGAGTTCTAACAACACAACAGCTGACTTTAAGTTTATAGTTGTTGTCTTGAGGTTTGTGGAAATAGCATTCTATCAAAGTTTGTATGACACACTCAGGGCAATAAGTCCTGAGAAAGGACCTCGTTGTTTGGCTAATCTTTATAGTCATATTTCCACTATAAACAGAAATGTATAACTATGAAGCTGCGTGGGAATGTGGGAACAAAAGACAAGTTGCTTGTAACCTGCAGCTAGCATGCAAGCTGCTTGCATTAAGGGATATGCAAGTTAATGCTGACACAACAGAAGAAGAATCAACCAAAATTCAGTAATTTTAAAAACATTATAAATATTCTATGACTGGGGTGCCTAACTCAATTAGACTCAATATCTACTATTTACTGACTAAGACGCTGTGCAATCTACCAATTACATAATCAATGCTTCTTCAAATATATATAATAACTTCCGCCTGCGGCTTCGCTCGCGTGGATTACGAGTCCGTGCATTTTTCCAGGATAACAAGTAGCCTATGTGCTATTCTAGACTATAATCCATCTTTGTGCCAAATTTCATCCAGATCTGTTCAGACGTTCTGGGGTGAAAGAGTAACAAAGATCGATGGATGGATGGATGCATCCATCCATCCATCCGTCCTCACAAACTTTCGCATTTATAATATTAGTAGGATTCACATCATATATTAAAATTATATTTTTCTTAGCCTTGCCACAATCAACTGGACCGATAGCTGTGAACGACCAGTTGATCTCGATCAACTGATTGGTCACCCCTGTTCTCTGATATAAGAATTTATCCAAGGCAAACATAACTGACCAGTGCACAAGGACTGTTCCACCATCTCCGACAGCCTGCTTAATGAAGTCATTGGTTTCAGGCAGGTGGCTCACAAGGTCCTCTTTAGGTACATCAGCCACTGTGAACAATACATGATTGACATTACATAATTTGTTCTTTGTACAAAATGTTGCAAATTTTGTTTATTGTGATGGTCAAAAATTAATATTACAAAAATAATAATTTTAAGTGTAATTTTAATATTACAAAAAAAGTATTTCTTTATTATGTTCTTTAGTCTATCATTATAAGGGATAAGGCAATTTCTCATAAAATGGAATTAACATACACTTAACATAGTGGAATGTAAGGTTGGCCCTCTCCAGTATTGTCCTGGGAAGTGGCACCACATCTATGGTGAGGATGTGAGTTATCTGGAGCTTTTCTAATGTCTTGTAGTCCCGAGCACATGCCAAGTTACCTGGGAAAGACAAAATTTTCTTAATATATACAGGAATATTTATTAATGTCCTCCAAATTATTATAAACAGACAGGTTTACTGTTAAATATCAACAGTTTTCTGATTTTGGTATCAGTACTAACCGCTGACCGTTTAACCTGTATATTAACATCATACTGTACTAATTAATCACTCTAATTAGAGAATTCATCAATTACTGTCGTTTGGATTAATCACTTAGAAGACAAACTATTTAAGGCTTACCTAAGTATAATCCATCGTCAATGAGGTCCACACTGATGTCCAAGCAACCGTAGTCATCCTGGTCATCGGAGTCAGCTGCGTGGATCTGGACGTCTGCCAACTGTCTGGCCATCTATACCAAATAGAAAGCTGAAAATTGAAAACAAACATAGTAACAATACAATTCAAAGCTATTACTTCTATTCCCCACAAATTTGCCTACAAATAGTAGCCCAAAATGAGACAACGAATGAACGAAAAAGTAAATAAACACACCTCAACTAGGAAAATCAATACTAGAAAAATCAATAACTGCGCCACTTGCGCCGAAAATTTATACGTTTTACAGCTTCAAACGCACAGCTTTAGCAATTTAAAGTATTTAGAAGAAGATTAACACGTATTTTCATTTAATTTATGCATTTAAAACTACAAAAATCGACTCGATAAACGTAGAATCTAATGAAATCGCCCGCGAATTTTCTTATTTTGACGTTTACCTGTCAAGTGTCATAAAGCATAGGTAATATATTGAAAATACGTTTCATTCCTGCTGATAAACTAAATAAATAGATAAATTAAAATATGATAAAGGCACTTTGTATTTATCATGCAGGTCAGTTACAAGTTACACAGTTTATAATTATAATTTCTTCTTTCATCTTTATGACTCTATCATTAACAGCATCTGCTTTTATATGTTGTTACCCTTTTTAGCCTGCTTACTTTCGTAACGACTGTCATACCTACTTAACTTAGAATTAGGTATTCGTATCACACACAGAACCAACTGCTTATCGCGTGCATGGAGGCAAGTCATTCATCTAAGGACTGATCGCAGTAAGCATTGCATAACATCGCAGATCAACTGATCTAAATGGTAACTATGTAGCCACGAGACCCTCATCTAATATCGATGTGCTTTATAATAAACAAATACGATTGCACGCAAATATATTTGTTACGTTCGGGAATCCAACCTACGATAGCAGTCGCTCAGCCCAGTGGCTGAGCAATCGACTACCGTGCCGTCGAATTCAATCGAATTCTGATGCGGATGGACACTATTAACTACGTAACGGCTCTTTTATTTGTGTGTACGAGCATTAAGGGCACGGCTACATCTATTAACTTCAATTAAGTGTAGGACATTACCCAAATGTCACGTATTTCAGAGAAATTGTGTACTTTTACTTAAAACAATTTATGAATACCAGGCACGATTTTTTGGACAACTTTCTAACATGTATTTCTTAAACACGAATACCCGAATACCTATTTACATATTAAACACATAGATATATTAAGTGTAACATTTGAGGATAAAGAGAGTACCTACGTACTTAATACAAGAGCCCACAACAATGGTATCATTGGTGCCAATTAAATTTAAATGATGTTAATATGAGTGCTCAGGATGACAGATCCATGCTTGGCCTCTGTTGGGACACGTCAGCTCAAATAGCTATGCGACTTACTTTAAAGTCCATTCCAGACGATACCCTATAGCTATACCTATTTGTCTCACATAAATCTTTACTATAATCTGTCAGGACTTTAGAATAGACCCCTGAGTTTGTTTCGGCGTTCCTTTTCACGGATAGTCACAGAAAATGCCGATGCGATCTAATTTAAAAAAGAAGTGTAAAAGTGATTGAAAAATCTTAATTGCAAAATAAATTGACGACACGGTTGGCGCAGTGGCTAAGCGATTAGCTTTCTGCGCTACGTGCCGCGGGTTCGATCCGCGCACGGAATAAATATTTGTATGATCTACAGATAGTTGTTTCGGGTCTGGTTGTGTGTGCATGTGACGTGTATACTGTACCCACGATACAGGAGAACACCTAGTGCGGGGCAAAGTTTAAAAAATATATATATTTCATTTCATAACATGACGGCCATAACTATCCACTAATTCTAATGCATTGCCTCTATCCGTATTTTTTTATATAGGTACGTGATAGTGCAAAGTGATAAAATAACAAGATCATTTTTAATACCCAACGGACTATAATAATACATTCAACCAATTTTTTAAAACAGAATTAGATCTAAATATGTGATACCTACATACATGATTTTCGTAATAGACTCTATAGTAAAAAAAAAGAGCAGGCATTGACAATGTGCATATTACTAACGCAAGAAAAAGGAAGTGTCGCACTTTAGCAACTCACTGCACGTCATTGGAGAAAACGTGCATTCAATATTGTATTAAGATAACGTGGTTATGAAGAACAGTGCGAATCTAGGAAAAAAGCTTTTGACAAACTACCTACTAGCCAACTTTAATTTATAAAAGAAGACTAGCGGACCCGACCGACGTTGTCCTGCCCGAACCTGTTTTAGAACTCGATCACAGCGCCACCTACCGTGTCCAATTGTGTTTCAAACCATCCAGAAACCCATTAAAATATACACACAAAATTTCATCCAAATCGGTCCAGCCGTTTCGGAGGAGTTAGGTGACAAACACACGTACAGAAGAATTATATGTATATTTTAAGATGAACCTAGCCAAAGATACATATATGAGAATCTGAAGTCAATGGAACGCGAATGGACCAATTTTGCATCTTCCGTCTACTTTACGTCAAAGATTAAATAATAGTTATATATTAAATAGCTGTGCCCGCGACTTCGTTCGCGTGGATGTCGGAACTTAACAATGTATTTTTTAGTGAGACCAAATGCACTTAACCCTATATTTTTCTAAAATAAAAGAATTTTTCTAAAATAAAAGTAGCCTAAGTTACTCCTTATTACATCAGCTACCTGCCAATAAAAGTCCCGTCAAAATCGGTCCAGCCATTTCAGAGATTAGCCTACACAAACAGACAGACAGACAGACAGACAGACAGACAAAAATTGTAAAAGTTGTTATTTTGGTGTATGTACCGTATATATATTCATATGCATGTAGTAAAAAACGGTTATTTCAATATTACAAACAGACACTCCAATTTTATTTATATGTATATATGTATATATTAAATATTTACATATTACCTACTTACCGTATTGATAATTTAATCAAAAACGTATCATTGATGCAATATAGGCATATTAGCGGCACAGTTTTGCGTGGTTTTGCGCAATCATTCTGTAACATGTACAGTCTACAGTCAGGTTATAGGCAGAAGATCGACTATTATACAATATACCTATAAAATAAAATGATATGCACAACAATAGAAAGTAGGCGTTATAAAATATAATACGAGTATAAAATTCCTACATGAGATTGCTTCAAACAAGGAAAGATCAGTATCAGAATCTACCCTTTTATGCCTATGAAGAATTGCTAGCTATGTCCATGAGCAATTAATGCATTATACAATAATATGGTAAGGCTCTGTCATACCAAGTTCCATCATGCTGGAAAAGGCCAACCTTATGTTATTGAAGTCACATCGAAAGAGTTTTGTTGTCCAAACGAGCGTAATGACAAGCGGAAATTGCGCATTCAACATGAGAATACTTTCTGGATTGTGGGAAGTAGGGATCAAAAAAATGGATTGCTTATGTTGCGACTCGCGCACTGTATTGACTGAAATCGTCACCACGGGAAGTTTGGGGACTGCAACGCCAGCCTCCTCACATAGGTTGATGATGATTGAAAAACCGAATTATGCGCTATTCCGCACTGAGGATCTTACGCCAGTCGAACATACATTTCATAAATTGCAAGTGCTTTAACTTTCTTGCTCATGTTTAATATCTCAGGCTATATCTATAAGCGAAGACTTGTAATTGGCTTCCAGACGAATAAGCTTGTGTTATATTTAAATTTATCTAGCTGTAAGTCTTCCATGTACTAAATAAATATAAATAAATAATCACAATATCAATGTAAGGAGGATCAACAACTTATCAATTCTTGTCTATGGTTTATGGTTGTGTTAGGACCGGTCGTCGTCCCTCTAACCATAGACCATCGTGTACAATGAACCCTATTCTGTACAATAAAGTTTGCCCTTTCCTTACCAATCCAAAAATCATATTATTTACAAGCCAATACAAAACAGATTTCTAAACGCTGGTGCCAGCGGTCTGGGTCTCTTATGCAAGCAGCCTTGGACTTCCATTACTTAATAACCGCCGCCAAACTCCACTAGGTCATAAGTAATCGTTCTGCGGAAGCTATTTGTAAGTAATCGTAAAAGGAAAATTTACTGAATTGTATGAATTTGTGCACCAAGTGACTGTCTGAAGTAAAAGTATATGATTGTGAGTTGCACATTGCTGATGGTTTAGCTGCTCGTTTTATCTAAGTTACTTTCAGTGTGGTTTGCAAATAAATCATTTATCTTCAAAGAAAGATGGTGTATTTTTTTTTTGTCTGTCTCATTGGTCAGCAGTCCTAGGTTCAATTCCCAGGTCGGGCAAAGTCTTATTTGGTTTTCCTATATAGACATTCTCTCAGTAGCAGCCCGGAGTATGGAATATGTCTGCCCCTATGATGGCATGCCCCGTACAATAGTATACTTCTACCTACCCCTTCGGGAAGTACGGGTGTGATGACGCGGTGTTGTAGGGTCCGGATTGGGAGTGAGAAGTTACTGTTTTCTTTTACTCTCGGTACCAAACTCCCGACCTATTCTAAAGAATCAACTCATTCATTCTCCTGGTCTTACCTATCCCATTTTACTTGGGGTCGGCATTATATGTCCTTTTCTCACATAGCTATGGATTTAGTAAATTAAATTAAATGGAATATTGCAGGACGTAAACCTATGACTGTGTGTGTGATGACTAGGGATGTTACGGAGCTTCGACTCCGATTCCGATATGTCGGAACCTCCGATTAAAATTACACCTCCGAATCCGGCTCCGGTTCCGATATATCAAAACGGAGGTATATATCGGAGTTACAAGTTATGACTTGCTATCGCTGCAGCGCTACTGAGCGCTTTCTACGTGACACTGACAACTGACGGAGTACATGTGTTCTTTGCAACTGATGAACGAAGAGTGAACGAGTTGCGACAAGTTTCTTCTTTCTTATTTATTTACATTTTACATTCGTAGCTTTGCTCCGACTCCGACTCCGATTCACCTCCGACTCCGCGGAGGTCACTACGAGAACCTCCGACTCCGATTCCGCCTCCGATAAATCCACCTCCGTAACATCCCTAGTGATGACTATTTAAGGGTAAAATTGTATACGATGTACAATTCACATATTCATGTATGTGTTACATTTTCTTTCAGTAACGATATAAACCATTTGTGCTATCTTATGCAAGTCGGGAACCTTGGACTTTGGCCTATTGCCATTACTTATTGCCGGGTCCAAAAGTACACTAGGCCATGCTATGACCCAGTGATGTTTGGACTCATGATTAGATAATCATAATTTAGATATGAACACGAAATCGTATGAGGAAAATCGACACCTAAAGCAATTTTAGGAAATGGTAACATCGTTTCCCGTAGTGTAGTTTTTTCGTAGTTATTGCCCGGGCAAGGAAATTTCCCGAGTGTAGAGTGTAGAGACTGCTCGTCTCCAGTCTGGAATATGATGGGATGTACGGGACTTAATGACTACGCGATTGATCTTCAACGCTACCAACGTATTGGGGTACGGAACCAATATTTTTAAGCTCTACAGATGGTTGTTCCGCATCTTGGTGGGTGTACCGAAATCGTTGTGTGAGGCAAACATGAAAAAAAATGTTCAGGGGATATAGGGACCACCTCGTTGAGGTCAAGTTGACGTTTGAAGTATCCCTACACATATGTAGATTATCCAACTAGTAACAGGTAAATGTTGTCTCTAAACTGTCTGTTGTAATACATTGTGATGTTAAAATATTGAAGCCAGCGCTTCCACTTTCATATGCGGGCAGCCTTGGACTTCGTGTATTACTTAACCAAAAGTCCACTTGGCAATAATGTAATCATAATTATTGTGGACGAAATCGTACAAGGAAAAACCACTGATATTAAGAGTTTGTTAGAATCATGAGTCATCATCTGTAGTAATGACTTTACTGCTGGATTGAAGCCGATAAACTACTCTTCAGTTGGCTTGGATCAAAAAAGAGTATCAAAGTCTAATTTTGAAGCTATAAAAGTAGATGTATTCTAGAAATTAAATTTTAAACAATGAGTCACGGTTAGCGCAGTGGTTAAGCAATTAGATTTCTGCGCTACGTGTCGCGGGTTCGATCCCCACACGGAACAAATATTTGTATGATCTATAGATAATTGTTTCGGGTCTGATTGTGTGTGCATGTGACATGTATGTTTGTAAACTGTACCCACGATACAGGATAAATCAGAGTGCGGGGCAACGATTTAAAAAAAAAGTAAGAAATGTCTAACTACTAACTGCCTCATTAGTCTAGTGGTCGAAAGCGCGACTGCTGAGAGTTTGTTCCTGGGTTCGACTCCCGGGTCGAGAAAAGTGTTATTGGGTTTTTGTGTATAGAAATCCACACTAACAGCGCGGAGTGTGGAACTGTACCCGGCTGATAGTAATAGGCTCGCCATCTTTAACATGGGACTTAATAACAAAATCGGCAAAATGTGGGCTCTGCCTAACGCTTCGGGGTTTACAGGCGTGATGCTATGTTATATAGTGAATCAAAGAGGGATAAGTTTCAAATTATATACATGATAATTTAATTAAATAAATCTATAATAATGTAACATGTAATTTTTGTTCGTTGCCAAATTACCTGAGCATGGATCGATGAAATAATGGGTTTGACACACATATTTTATGTGGAGTCATGCTTACAAAGCTGTCTACCTGGGCGGGGGTAGGGTACAGTTGAAATTATTATGATTGCAAAATTCAAAAAAGATTTCGCAAAAATATTTTGTTGACCTCTCGCTGTGGCCTGCGACCTTGCCATCATCATCAGCAGAGCAACACTTCGTATGCATGAATTTTGGATATGGATGCTGATTTTTCCATTAAAACCCAGATTCTAAGAATTCTTCTTACAGCATAACAGTACAGTAATAACAGAAAACGGAAAACGAACGAAATCTTTTTTTATTTTATTGCTAGCCTGAATTCCCTTTCGGACTATTCTTCTCCGCTAAGTTCGCTCTTTACGTCCTCAGTGGTTAGATATAGCAGTTACCTCGATAAGCGTTTAAACTTTAACTTCTGTCTAAATACATTATTCTTTAGCTTTGAGTCTTTCAGAGCCAGACAAACAACAGTTCAATTGACGACTAGATATCTCTATTCCTTTCCATTACCCTCTTAACTTCGCTCCCTTAGTTTTAAAGTACACACACACACATCTTCCATCTCGAAAATCTTTAGATGTCATAATAATTAAGTATAAGTAAGATAGGTATAATGTAAGTAAGTAGTAGTACATGTAATAAAATATAATAATTAGTGTAGGAAACTCCACCCCGACCCTTGCTCGAGCCAGCCCGCGCTGAGCCAGTAGTAATAAATCAAATGCCCCTAAATAATCACAATCAGATCCAACAAGTCCTCTCTTGTCTGCGCCTCAGCAATGCCCTAAGCCGAGGTTCGAGTCCCACTATGGGACACCCTTAGCAGTGTTGCTTAGTATTATTTAATTTGCTCGACTGAAGACCCTTGTGGTCTCGCCATTTGCCCGGTTAAGCAGTAAAAGCTCCCTGAGCTAACTGCGAGCGACAACTCAAAAAAAAAAAGTGTAAGGAACACAGAGATTGGCCGAGTCTCTCATTTTTATTAGTTTTCTTTTTAAAATATTCACATAAAAAGTAAAATTAAGGTGCACGGTTTAAGAAGTGGATCCTTTGAAGTTCTTTTACCGGGAATTGTGTGTCGTGGCGTGTGTAACCCTCTCGGTAGATCATTATTATCATTTGCCATGTAAAACTAAATGACATATTTTTTATTATGGCCATAAAATATGAAATGTAATCCCAATTGCACTATTCAATCCCAATCCCAATTGCCGCGTTCAGACAACAGGGTATTGCGACGGTATTTCTTAACAGCGCAAATTGGGAGCGTGTTACGTCACATATCTACGTTGTGTGCGCTCGCGCATAGCTCTTTCACTATAACGTAATACGAGGAAAATGTTCTGTGCTATATCATACGGTGTAGCCCACATTTGGAGGTACTTATGTGAAATTATTGGGTATTATTTTAATGGTTATTGATTCGTATGACAGGTATTTTGTTGCAATTGTCTCGGTTAATGTATAAACTTTGCGTAAAATAACACAGCACATTGTGATCTGACTTTTCTAGTGACCCTTAGAAACATACTAATATAGTAATGTGTGCTTAGAAATAAGCGGTGATGCACCTACCTACTAATTACCTATTTATCCCGCTAGCTTGATTTATTAAAAGTTTACGAAGGTTTGTTATCTGACGCTGACCGCGATTGTCGTTTACAGCATCAGGTCCAGGGTAGGACTCAAGCCAGGTCATTTAGTTTCTGTTCTGGGAAATTTTCAGAAGCATCCCCAAGATTAGAATTATTTACACTCGGGCAAGTCGAAATACCGATCACCGACAATATTTGCACTTCAGGTATATAAAAATAACCTCATATTTTCATTAAAATGTGTTGTTTTTATGATAATATCGATATCTTCGATTTCCGGGCCACGGTCTTTACGAGAAATGTTATTGCCCTATCTTTTTAGGTATAGTTTTATTTTTCCTATAAGTAATGTATTACAAAAGAAGTGTTTCTGCTCATGTTCTTATTTAAAGTTAATTAATAACGTAAAATTGAATATAATGTTGTGTGATTACGTCAGGTTCTCAATTTGTACGAATCCCATACTATTGTTACCTACTGCAATGTCATACAAATTGCCTAAATACACTTTGGTGTACCAACAACCACCATTTCGGTAGAGGTGTCCTATGCAATAAGGAGCCTGAAATATATTTTTCCTTCTAAACTTAATGCATACTGTTGTGAAGACATGTAATATACCTGTAATTAGTGATGCAATAGTTATAATTTACCTTCGCGTTGCAGAGATAGTAACATAGTTTAAGATAATGCAGTGATAGTGCGGTTGCGCAACCGCGGCGTGCGCAGGCGCCGGTCGGCCGCGACGGACACAGTGATGTAGTGGTTGGCTGGTGCTACTTCCTATGCTATTTGTCTACTAATCGTTGGGTGTTTCTGTTGATGGGGGGTACTTACTATTGGATCTCGATCTTATGATACGGTTTGCTTACGTACAATATTTCTACCTTACTTAATTGGGTACAAGAAACGAGACTCAGTGAATGATGCGTAAAGTAATAAATAAATACATAATAAACATAAATATCGTAATTAAATCATAAGAATAATATTTTTATTTTTATTCTTTGGAGATAGCTACTGTACATTAGCAGAAGAATAGATTGCCAAAAGACTGGCCCTTTGAAAATTATAGGCTAATTAATATAAACCTTTTTATAGCTCAAATCGTAATCCAATATGTAAGATGACAAAAGAAACCTCGGTACTGTAACCCAAATAACCAACTCACTCGAAACTAAACTCACTCGGCAAACTTTAGTAGTGGTGGTACTGCAAAGACTTCTAACACGCTACAGCGTCACTTAGCTGGTAACAGCTGGTTCGCTTACAATGACAGGTCCCCTGAAATACTTGTAAGGGAAAGGCGTTACAATGTTAAAGGGTAGGAAAGGAACTCGTTGAATAATCGCAACTATCTCTAACCTGTAGTACTTAGCCTTAGATATTATAGTCCACTGATTATAAATTATCAGATAGAATCACTTCCAAAACCAATCACTAACTTCACAGTTAAAATGAATGCCATCTATTGCATGAGATATCTCTCTCTCTCTGTTCAATAAGTGCTAGGCACTTATCGATGTAGTATTTTCCATTTTGTTCTGTCCAAAGCTAGTTCCTTCATTTCTTTATACGTCACTACATTTGCCTTCTTCTTAAGTTGGTCTATATACTTCATTCTTGTGCCTCCAGTTTTCCTTCTATTATGTTTGTTATAAATTTATCATGTCTATCCACTCAAATTCCACGTAGGCAAAACTTATTCCGCAAAGAACGTTTTACACTAGAAACATTTCCATACAAAAGAACAATAAATAATAATTCACAAACATATTTAATTCGTAACAATCGTCTTGTATAAAGGCGAGTACACATTTATCAACGCACGCCCAACATGATTACTTTACAGACGTTTAGCTGTACTTAACGGGCATGGCAGCGGGTTGGTTGACAGTTCTGCAATGGACATTGCGTTGTTTTAATTGTTCGAGCAGAATTTTAAATCCTACTGCATAATGTACATTGTTGAACAGTCAAAAATGAATTGATTCCCAGTATTGTAAATGTATCATGATTACCCTTACACAGGCCGGTGTGAACGGCTAGCGTTCTTCAAAGAAACAATCACATTAAAAACGTCGATAGCTCTACAGTTTCGGCATGGGGAGTAGGATTCGCACTAAAGTTTAATACTGACTCCAAACATGATGCAAAGTTCACTTTCAAAAAATCTTTGTCGTCTATCGCTTGTCCGCACATTTTCGTTGATGTGTACTGTGTGCAGGCTCCCCAACCTACATCAAAAGTACAAACAGATTTACATAAGGCAAACAGGGTTCCCATTACTTTCGTTGACTCTCACGGACATTTGAATAAAAATGAAAGCTTTCTCAGAATGTCGCGCGTGTTTTGATGAATACCTCCTGTTAAGCCTAAGCGTAAATGTGTTCACATGCCGTTTATTAGGACTTTGAAAGTGGTGAGGTGACACAAAGTCACAATAATCCTTATATGTGATAAATAAATATGAATCAACTGCATCGCACGAAGAATATGTACAAAATGGCGGTGTTGTCGCTACTCGGCGATCTCTTCTACACAACCATTATTATATGTAGTGGAATGTTGGAAAGAATTTTTTTAGTTGACTGCTTCACCTCAAAATGATGTGAAGCTGAGTGATATATTTTCCATTAGAGAATTAGGAACTTTTATGACTGACTCTAAACTTAAGTCACTCCATGTGCGTCCTAATGGAAAGTCATCATAGACCTTTATACGTATTTTACAGATGATTTAGACCAGCGAATTTATCCGAATAAGACCTCTTTTATGACGGTACAGTCCAATATGAGCTATAAATACAAATCAAAGGATCAAAGAATATTTACATGACAGTGACACAAACAACCGCGAACTCTTCGTTGAAACTGCACGAAAGTGGGACGAGATGGGTAAGTGGTAGTGTGGTATCTTTTGGCACGCTTATCGATTAGGTTTGTAACCTGGCTTGACCGTGGTTATAATAAAATTATCAGACAGGAATCCTCAAAAATGGGCGGAGCGGACTTTCCGTACCTACTCTTCCTTACACACCGCTCAAAACGCAGCAATGTAACTACTTTATGTTCTTAAATAGACCGAACCAAGTGCAGTACTGTTATGTATTCTACGGCTGTGTTATAACCACAACTAGAATCTATCACGTAATTTGTAACAAAGAAATAACGATCTTAGGTGTCAAACCGCATCAAACCCATCACTTTAGATCTCTGTTACCAACTGAAGTATACACTGGTACTTACTTCACATCAAAGCATAAGTGCTTTAACCTATTGAACGACAAGCTGTTCATGTGAACTATATTACCTAATCAGCTGTTAGTGACGACTTGCGATTTGTTATGTATTGTGTTTTATATTGAACTAGCTGAGCACGCAGCTTTGTTAGATTTTTTCTTTGGTTTTCGAATTATGAGAATGAGGTGGGATTTTAGACTGTTACTGAGACTTGCAAACGTCTATTTTGCCAACTCTTGCGCTATTACAATAAAACGGGGTGTAAGGAAAGAACCTCCACTGGTGACGTTACCTAATATCGTCCGGCGCACCCTGGGCTTCGATACCATCGTTGCTGACTGGCTAATCTTTCCACTAAGTACATGAGTGATTCCCATGTGACAGCTCGTGGCGACACAGCAGAAGAAGTTTATTCAACCTATCCTCCAACTTAATACTAATTAGCTGGCTACAGGATTCCAATTCATGTAGTGGAAATAAGTATGTTGCGTCCAAGCTGTTAACTTCTTGTGTAGCAGGTACTGACTCACACTGGCATAGATACGTATGTGCGTCTCATCCTACTCAGTCAGACGCGGATCTAATATGGGCGTTTCTGTCTTCTCGAATTTGCGATCTACCACCAAGGCCTGTTCTACATAACATAACATAGCATCACGCCTGTAACCCCGAAGGGTTAGGCAGAGGTATACTATTACGCACTTACGCTGAGCGCGTTGGGCAAGCCCATTACCATCATCCGGGCACAGTTCCAATACAAAAAAAACAGTAACACTTTGCGCGACCCGGGAATTTAACCCGTACCTCCAGCCACGGCAGTGCGGCAGTCACGCTTACGACCACTAAACAAATGAGGCCTGTTCTATACGTAGGCATATAATTATATGTGCAGGGAGCATTTATGAACTATATTTTTGGTTCGGTACAGAGAATTTTGTGTCAGAGATCGGCTAGTCTATTAAAAAAGCAAACTTAAAATACAGACAAACAGCTGCAGCAACGACATTGAGTATACATATGGGAGGCTAATTGTCTCTGATTCCCACAGCGCATGCGTTTCCTAGTCTTTGGAAATCGATGTCGCGAACAATGCTTATATAATATCGTAAATATGGCTGTCTTTATTTACATACTAACATAAAACTCAAGTTTATGATACTCAGTGGTTAAGTAACTATACATTTTGCAAGCTCCAACTGTTAAGCCAGGAATCGAGCATAAATTAAAAAAGGGCCACTGACCAGCTCTGTGTTCACCAACCTACCTATCCAGCGTGTTGATGTTCCATATTATTATATACTAGCGGACCCGACAAACGTTTTATTACCCGAGCCTTGTAAAAGGTTTTGACTTTTTTCAAATATTGGTGAGGGGAGAAATTTTGGGGTTATATGTTCTATTCTGATATGCAATAAATCTAAAATAAATCCTAGAACTCAATCGCAGCGTCACCTACCGGGTCCAATTGTGAATCTAAACCACCCAGAGACCCACTCAAACATACACAAAAAATTCATCAAAATCGGTCCAGCCGTTAAGGAAGAGTTCAGTGACATACACACGTACAGAAGAATTATATATAAAGATAACAACATGTCGTTTTTATAACATTTGTCACATATAAAGAATCTCACAAATTATTTTCCGTACAAGATGAACACATTTTCAAATCCGGATCACTGTTCTTAACAGCAATTCTGGGGATTTAGTAATACGATCGTTTTTTTTTTTTTTTTTTTTTTGATACTGCCACACCAAACACCTATAAAGAATCTCACAAATTATTTTCCGTACAAGATGAACACATTTTCAAATCCGGATCACTGTTCTTAACAGCAATTCTGGGGATTTAGTAATTCGATCGTTTTTTTTTTTTTTTTTGAAACTTCCCCACAATAGTATTTCTCCTGTATCGTGGGTACAGTTTACAAACATACATGTCACATGCACACACAACCAGATAGTAGTAAGTGTACTGGCAGCCAGTCAGGAATGCGTCAAGCAATCAACTGTTATTACTGTACATATTCCTTCACTAAATAGGGAAGTTATGCTTGAGATTAAAGTTACACACTACAAACACGCGTTACATAAGCGCCCTGCGCAAGATTCGATCCAGTACCGCGATCAGATCGCACGCACTGTTTCATAAGGGGCATTGTCCCATTGTGGTAGGCCATTGAGACATGCCCATTACTGCACATTTCTCTTCCGTAATATCCGTAGGTTTTATTTATGTTTGATAAGGTACAATGGATAAAAAAAGACAAAAAAGATTAATCTTAATCATGAACCGAGACAGCGATAAAACATGACCATTTCGGGTTCAAGGGCGGATCCAGGGGGGGGGGGGTCATTGGGGTCATGACCCCCCCTGGGCTGGTTCTAGGTCGACAACGGATAAGTTTTCTAATTGCATTGATCGTACAGTATTTATTATTGTAATCGAATAGGATGCTGTCCCTACTAGACTTCAAACATGTGACCCCCCCTGACTTGAAAGCTGGATCCGCCCTTGTTCGGGTTTTATTAGCGTGTCAGTAAAAGTGTTATTGGATTTTCTGTTTTTTTTTTTCAGGAGCAGCCCGGAGTTGGGAATTATGGCAGGTAAATGGGAATAGGGGTTATCCAGTCTTATGTTATACTTATTAAGCATCATCGTAATCCTGTTATCGCCTTCGGATGAGCATACACCTCATTAAAGACAGCTATAACATGCTTGAAAAAGACATCAACTTGAGTTTGTCTTAGACCCTAAAAACAATGTATCAAATTCAAATATTTATTGTTCAAGTAGGCCTTTGCAGACTCCAAAACGACACGACACTAGATAGCACATACAATAGGTTATCTCGTAACTCTGAAAGCAATTATGTACGTAATATTACTTGTTTGAAAATCCACTGTTCTTCATTCATTGCGTTATATATTGCACGGTACTAACGAGAGATGTGATATAAGGATGCTTAATCAGTTCCTAGAAACCCAAGGAACCCTCATAATCCAACATGATACCCATGATAGGAACTGTACGTATCTTATGTTCACTTCCGTGAAGCACGCCGACCGTCGGCCGTCGTCCGGTGATCATTGAGATGTGATTGAGTAACAAATGTATCTACTTTCGCATTCATAACATTGTGTGTTACTGCACTATTAATATTAAACTACATATATAACATAACGTAGCATTACGACTGTATTCCCCGAAGGGTTAGGCAGAGGCCTACTGGTTAAACAAAACAAATATTTGCACACCATATGCAGTGGTTAATTTAAGATCATACTTTGTACACCTACACTTTGGCAAATTACTAAATGAATTTGAATTTGAAAAAAAAATGAATTTGAATTTGAGGTATACTAGTCCCATGTAATAGGGGGCAAGCCTATTGCCATCTACCGGCACAGCTCCAGACTCCATGCTGCTACTGAGAATTTCCATACAGAAAAACCCAATAACACTTTGCCCGACCCGGGAATCGAACCCAGGACCTCACGCTCAACAGTCGTGCCTGCGTCCATTAGACCAATGAGGCAATCAAGTCAAGTAATACGACGATTTTTCCTGTATAACTACGAAACATAAATCACACATAAATACTCATTATAACATATGTTTCTACACAAATATTTGTTGAGTGTGGGTATCGAACCAGCGTCCCGCAGCGTAGAAAGCCAATCACTCAGCCAACACCCTGTGCTGTTAAAAAGGAGTAAAATTCTATGTGTGTCAGGTATTTTGATGCGGCTATTTCCCACAAGGATTATTCTTTAAAGGAGGTTGCTGTCGACATTAATATGACTTTAATGACATGAATCTTCGTATCGCAACGCTCGTCATCAATCATCATATTGTAACACGGCCATAATCTTCTACCTGACATTGAAAAAGTGCGCTTCTGGCATCACTAATTTTTGTTCTTTATTATCCAAATGTTTTAAAACATTGTATAAAGTATTTATAGAACTGTGAGCGTCGAAATATGATACTTTTTAAAAAGCCATATTATGGCGTCGTGCCAGTTGTGCACTTTTTGACAACGCCATATTATGGCGTCGTGCCAGCAGAGAGGATAAAACGAAATTCCGAGTCTACGAACATAGCGCAAGACCCATGAGTATTGGTTACTATGACACCACCATCACGAGAACGTATGGATGGGTGGAATTGTATCTAAGTAAATGCCTTCCGCAATTTACATCTATTTATAAAGACCAAATCACCAACGTAGGTACATGATAATGTCACAGATTGATGTTAAACTGCTATAAAATACCCTTAATGACATACATATACTTCCATACAATCAAATGCATTAACAACAGGTGCTTATCATTCCTATCTGCGAGGAGTTAAGCCTCAGAGAGAGGAAGATTCTACTCAATAATAAATAACTATAAAATTTGCAAACAGTAGTAATAAAATAATAATATAATAATAAAAATAAAAATGCTCAAATGAAGACAATGAAAACGGAGTGTATTTAAATTATAATGGAACAAACACGAAACGCCAATTTGAGTAAGTATAGTATAGCACAAGAACAAAAGAAGCCATGTTGCCATACTTAATTAAAAGGTAAAAATTACAGTAAATGTTGCCATAGCAATATGAATGTAATAACAAGATAGACACAAAAAAAAAATTGAACACGTAGGTAAGGTCATTGCGACATCCTACTCTTACTAATATTATAAATGCGAAAGTTTGTGAGGATGGATGGATGGATGGATGGATCTTTGTTACTCTTTCACGACAGAACGGCTGAACGGATCTGGATGAAATTTGGCACAAAGATAGATTATAGTCTGGAATAGCACATAGGCTACTTTTTATCCCGGGAAAATGCACGCGGGCGAAGCCGCGAGTTGATTATAAAGTATCGGCTTTTGTAATAACTAGACTGAGAGCTTTCCGGAACACATATGTAGGTTCAATCAAAGGGAAAGCAGCTATTACACTGCTCATCGCACGGATTATTGAGCAGTCTGCTTACACTAGTACGTAGGGGGTGAGTGTTCACTATATAGTTGTTATGTAATGAACGAAACTGTGCGTGACGAGTGACTGAAGGAAGCGGAAGAAACTGCGAATGACATTAACCGCTCACTTAAGTTTACATCGGTTCACTGACAATGTAACTGATGTTTATAATGAAAACAGTCGATTACAAAATATGATAGTTGATAAAGTGTTTACTAAACTTAATATAGTAAGTACAGGCGAAGACAAGCTCAGTTGGAAGAGTGATGGCATGTCAGCAGAGATCGTAAGTCAAAGTCCCGACCATATCAATCTTTTTTCAATCTTTATTTTTAGTAGTTGACTGCTAAAAAATTCTGAAATCTTGTTTGGTAAATAGTTTTCCTTCTAAATACTCAGTAAACTCTTGCTTATCTTTGGCGTTTTCAATTTTTAATTTATCAAAATCACACAATATGTACGTCAATGGCAATGAAAAACTATGACGTCACGCTTTGCTATTCCAAACATTTTTAGAACAAAATGTCGTATTTGACAGTTCATAAAAAGTAACTCAGATGACTAGTAGTCAAACACCGTATTCAATTAATTATATTTTCGACTAGCTGTGCCCGTGACTTCGTTCGCGTGGATGTCGGAACTTAACAATGTATTTATTAGTGAGACCAAATGCACTTACCCCTATTTTTTTCTAAAATAAAAGAATTTTTCTAAAATAAAAGTAGCCTAAGTTACTCCTTATTACATCAGCTACCTGCCAATAAAAGTCCCGTCAAAATCGGTCTAGCCATTTCAGAGATTAGCCTATAAAAACAGACAGACAAAAATTGAAAAAAATGTTATTTTGGTGTATGTACCGTATTCATATGCATGTAGTAAAAAACGGTTATTTCAATGTTACAAACAGACACTCCAACTTTATTTATATGTATGTATAGATGAACTTAGCTCCTCAGACCAGTAGGTACCTTCTGCTGTTGAGAAAAGCAGGTTGAACCCATCACGTGTCATAATGGAGGAATGCAGGAGATACATAAGCAGAATTTATATAAAAACTTCTTGTCACGATCTCTCATTGAAACCTCTAAGTTACTTCATTAATCCAGTAGATAAGTATGCAAGGAGCATACAGCCTGCGGCTTCCCAAACACCAGAATACAAGAACCCAACTATAAATTTCTCCAAAAAGGAAAATCTTCAAGTCACTAGCAGATTTCATCATACATATATATATATATATATTGATTTTACCAAATAAATCTCTTTGTCACAATGACATAGCCATTATTCTGATATATGAAATAGGTGCTAGCACATAGTGTGCTATCATTAAAGCAAAATTAATTATTTCATAAGCACTTGTTTAATTTTGCAAACAATCGAACCGAGTGCATGAAACGTTTCGCCCCTAGGCACACAGGTTCAAGAACAACAACCTGTCGACCAACGATTTGTCTGCTTCAATAGAATCAACTTTCAGAATATGTATATTTTTGGATTCTTATCACGAGTGACAAATAAAGTTGCCTTAACTGCGAATTTCGTAATATTAGCCGAGTGTTTCTTAATCTCGATTAAGAAACAAATATTTTCCTTGTATGCGCATTACGGATATGACGTTATGCACATAATCTTTGTCAAGACTGGGCTGAATAATATACATTTACTGGTACATTGCCCAATGCAAAGGTCAGGCGGGGCCGCGACACAAACTAGTTACAAGTTAATTTACCCACACTCATACGGGGCATCACGATTTCGCGATGAATTGACGGAAAAATTATATAATCTTGATACGCGCTACTTTATGTAAGTTTTCACAAATATGTTTGTTTTGCATAATTTTGTTTGACTGGTCACCCATGCCTAGTAGCCGCAGGACTTACAATCGAGTCGTAGGTCGTCGTAATTTGACGGCACGGTTGGCGCAGTGGCTAAGCGATTAGCTTTGTGCAGAACAAATATTTGTATGATTTACAGATAGTTGTTTCGGGTCTGGTTGTGTGTCCATTTGACATGTATGTTTGTAAACTGTACCCACGATAAAGGATAAAATCTATATGATACAGGAGAAAATCCTAGTGTGAGGCAAAGTTTTTTTTTTAAAGTAGAAAAGAAAGAAAAATTTCGATTTCAGATGGGCGCACACTATTGGGTCAATTTATTCATAATTTCGTGTACATGTCTCAGAACCCATTATTAAGACGATGAGAAAACATCGTGCAGAAACCGTTGAGAAAATCCGAAAAGAGGTTTCCATCCACTAATCCGCTCTAGGTGAAACAGTCTAGTCCCTTTCTCAGTTTAATGATGATAAAAGTAAAAAATAATAATTAAAAACATGAAAATTAACTAACTGAAGGCATGACCACGCATGATTCCTTAACTTTAAAGTTATGCTGAGCGCCACCTGTGTCACTAAATATGAACTATGTACAAAACACGGAAGTATCAGTTACTTACTCAATCATAAAACGTCGCATGAATGAATGAATGAGTCTTACCATACAAGACTCCGGTCCGTTAAACACGTCACAATTAAAAACAATGGTCACACACATATCATGCAAAGAAAATACTCCATACAAAAATGTTATTAACACCTGTATGTAACTCATTTCATGCAAATAAACGTTTCTATTTTCTATTTTCAAACAAACACAATATCGCAATGTCACGAATATAATTTTTGTAACCTAAAAAAGCGCTACGCACCTTTGACGAGCGATTCAACTTGTGATCTTCCTATTTTTTAGTTTCTATGCCCAATGAACTGCCCATTGGTCTAGTGACCGCAAGCGCAACTGCAGAACGTGAGCTCCTAGGTTCGATTTCCGGGTCGGGCCATAGTGTTATTAGGTTTTTCTGTGTGAAAATTCTGTGGCAACACGGAGTTTAGAACTGTGCCCGGTGGATGGCAATAGGTACGCCCCCTATTACATGGGACTCAATAACGGTATCGACGAATTGTGGGTATACTAGTACACCTCTGCGTAACCCTTCGGAGAATACAGACATGATGCCATGTTATTTTATGTTCTATGGCCAATTTTTCCATGATCCTCCTTGGACCACTGAAATGAGCTGCCATCACGAATGCCTATCCGTTCATTTCATCATTATTTTCTCCCCACTAATATCCATAAGTTTGAATGTCACTCTAGGGAGGATAGACACGCGTTCATTTCTGTGATAAAACATAAAACAAACTCGCAATCTGTCACAATCCTTTGTAATGGACAGAATAAGCCCTAAGACGAGGAAGCTGGAGAAGTAATTGATCAATTCAATTCAATTCAATTCAAACATATTCTTATTCATGTAAACCATTTTCAGGCACTTATGAATAGTCAGACTCTAGTTGCCACGTTCCAAATTGTTGATTTCCAATGGAGAAAAACGATGAAGAAACTCCATGTTACTCTTTTTAACTCGGAATTTTACTTACAATATTAATTTATACATTGATCTCGAACAACAATTATGTGAATACAATGTAGTTCAAAAGAGTCTAACTTATGTAAGTCTGAAACTCTGATCTTAGGAGAGGCCTATTTCTCTACTAATAGGCTTACTTTGCAAATATATGGATGACCATACATAGACACATGATTATAGTGGGTACAGATATAGTTATACAGATTTGAGAACTTTTTTACGACCACCGACGCCATCTAGTTTAAAAAAGACGTGTAAAAGTGATTGAAAAATCCTAATTGCAAAACAAATAATTTCATTTCATTTATCAGAAAAGCTAAATAACAACTTCTCCAATCGTCTCAAGATTGGTTGGTTCCACATCTGCTCTCGTGACTGCTGCACCAATGAGACAGTTAAAAACAACTTAAGGCGTACCGTTACCCGTCTCGTTGTTTGGTAACTCGGCAATAAAAGTGATTAACATACGTCTACCTCGACGACCTAGATGCAAAATACAACATGTAGTCTAATTCTCGTTGTACAACCCAACTTTAAATTACCTTGTCCGAAATTGGACTACTTTCAAAATAAGCAAATAATTGTACTGTTTATAAATAATGTAAAGTGTTATTCTGGGTTTTTCTGTTGCAAAAATGTGTTTTGTAATATAAATGAAACATGTGTTGATAAAAATCATGATGACGGTGCATATAATGACGTTCTTGACGTTAATTTGCATCATTTCAGTGACGCACAGCAAAGCCGCGGAAGATCAAGAAGAGAATGGACTACTGTAATATTGTTAACGTTCACGCTAACTCTGGACCGCTTTTACCCAGCTATAGGAACATAATAGCTAGCAGGAACAAGACCTTTTCATAAGAGATACCAAAGCGAGATAGCAGTACCACTCACTCACACGTAGTCCAAACTGTATTTAGTTAAGCTTAGTATTATAATAATAAGTATATCTTTCTTACGAAATGCCGCAGATTTGGGTCTTTTTTCTATTGACATCGGACAATTTAGGGCCATGTGCACCAAAATAATCAGCCATTTAACATAAACCTTAACCCCGTTTTCATTTTATACATCTTTCTTCTATATTTTAGTCTTGAAGCCGACATTACCAGGCTTCAGAAATTTCGGCAACTGATAGCTCTGTATATTGCATCACGTTATACTTATCTACTGCAATCTGACATCAATACCGAGAAACAAACATTTATCTGGCTGACACTCAATGCCTCTGCTTACTGCGCAAGTTTTACAGCTGTTATGACATCACGGAGCTTTTACAAACAGGTTCACAGACATACAAACATTATAAACATGGTTTGATTTGTAAGATTCAATTCGTTATAGGGTTACTTTAAGTTTACATTTAAAGCTGTTAAGCTTTAAGCTTGCATAAATGGGTGAAAACGATGGCCTTGTTTGAACATAATTATTAGTATGTATAACTAAACATGTAAACAAATGACTTCATTATAATTATAACAAGTTAACTAATACATTGGCCAATAAAATAAGTGGCTCAGCGGCACGCATCGGCCGCCCTACAAGGATGCGGCGATCACCTGCGCGCGAGCCGCCGACAGTGAAAGTGCCGCTGTAACTTCGTAACGCGGCGTTATGTCACAGCCTCACGCCTGCGCAGTCGCGCCAAGACTATGACGCCGCGCGCGCACCTTTAACACCACAAAAAATAATATTTCGATTTTTTTTATAAATACGAACAGTGATCGAACATATAAGCATGTGCGAGTGAAACTTTGAAAAAAAATCTAAATTGTTTTTTTTTTTCCAAAATGTCTCCTTTAGTGGCAGTTTTGTTGAGTGCTTTAGTTTTAGTAAATGCCGGTGAACTACAGAACGAGAGTAGGGAGAGTGCGCGCGAAGAGAAGTTACGAAGTGCTTTAATTGACGCTTTTCAGAGTATCAAAAAAGGTTCGGCTAAGGGCGGCATCGACGACGATGCAGCTTCCGATCTGATCGGCTCTTTAGCCCAACCTGCATCACCAAATTCAAGTCGAAACGATAAGTCTACAACGGAGGATGCTTTCGACTTATTTGCAGACGACGACGGTCTGTCGTTCTCTGAATTTAGTGAACTCAAAACTGAATCAAAACAATCGACAACGGAGAAGTCCCACAATGTGCAACACATCGTGAAGACTACCAAGACAGTGGAGAAAACGACATCGAAACCGAACAACGATATCCTGAGCAAACTCAGCGACTCAATCAGGAACACAGTGAACGAATCAAGGAATGTGTTGAAGAGAGACAGTATGAACATGACGGAACTGATGGGCATAGAGAACATGCTGAGGCTTTTCGACGCTGATATCTTAGTGAAACAGTGGGCCGACTTGCAGAAGACCATCAGTGGAGAATGCAGAGTGAACATGCAGGAGTACGTCGATGGATTGATGGAGAGGAAGCTGTGGGCGCTGAAGAGTAAGTAGAACCCTTCACCTGTAACAAACACCATATAAATAAATATAAAAATAATTCGGTCATATCTTTGACCAATCCCTGGTTGCTTGCGACATATTCATGTATATTTTCAATGCTAGTAACATAATGTTTCCAAAAAATATACCAGCAACACACACTTTGTTGAATATTGTACAAATAACATCGTGTTACATAAACTTGAAGCGATTACTTATTACGTTTATTACTATTTAATTACTAATTTTGAATAATCCAATGCGATTGGCTTTCCAATTTCAAAGAAATGCATTTTTTTAAATATATTTTCTGTAAGATTTCGAATATTTACTGCCTTTCTATTCTTTTTAATATATATCTACAAAATTTGTGAATTTGTTAGCGACGTCGAATGAATAAAAAGAGCTATAACAGTAGCTTAATTATTAACACATAGTAACATTAGTAACTTTTGGGCCCAATTTTTAATGCACAGATAAAAGTTATCTAGCTGTTATTTTAAAATTGGAACAGTTTTTGTATAATTTATTTCTGTTACCATATAAGGGCATTTTATTTAAAAAAAATATATACAGTATATATACACACTAATCATATTAGAAAAGTAAAAAATATAAAAACATTACGCATCAAAATACTCCTTCGCATCGCTGTCAACCGGCAGTGTGCCCAGAAGACCGGCAGCGTTGCCACGCTGTATTGCAATGCTGATTCTTTGGCCAAATAATAGGCCAGCCCACTGCTCACGTCTTTTTGTTATGGACTTATCAGAGAAATAACAGTAACCCTTAGTAAAATTGACAACAAGATAAATCTACTACAAGATATATCAAGATACATCAGGTATCACAAAGGAAAATCATAATTTTTAACATCCTGCGTCTACTTTTACAATCCGCCTCACTTTTGCTTTTTATTCGAATGGCAATTTTTATGACGGTGTTATTAAAGTAGCCATTTGAAACTTAAAGCTACTACACAATCATTCTCGATTGGGTTTCGTAACAATATTGTTTACTACATGTCTTAATACCAACGGTGAACACTTTAAAGAAAATACTTCATTTTGAAAGGTCAGTAAAAAGAATGCTTATGTATGAAGTAAAGTAAACGTAATAATCTACAAGATTTGCACCAATACGATCTCCTTGCAACTTATCTACAAGATACTGCATCAGAATCTTTATTTTCTGATTTAAACTCTTTGGGATCGCCTCCTTTAGGAAAGAAGGTATCGCAAGTATTTTCTTTATTTTTTTATTCTGAGCTTGAGGGCTTACAGCCTTATCACCAGAAAGCTCTGATATGTTTATTCATACTCTTCGTTCGTTTTGATTGAAAATATGTTTTAAAATAGCAATTTAAAAATACTCTTATTCAATGTTTCAAATAGTAGATGGTGAAACTTACACATTAGCTAATTATTACATTAACAACATTAAATTAGCATTACCTTAACAAGAAATGGACCTTGTTTAGTTTAATTAGTATTCATGTGATTACATTTTTAATGAAGTAACAATCTTCTTCGTATAGTTTGCTTCTGTTCTATTTGAAACAAAATTTCATCGTGAAAATAGGGTTTCTTGAAAACTATCGATGAACTCAATGTAATATCATTGAACTCTATTAAAATGAGGCACAATTTTTTGCTACCACCTAAAGTAGATTGCTCTTCACTACACAAACGAGGTCGGTACATCGCATTCAATATCGCAAAAATAGTACCTAAATAACAAACTTCTATAGCGACCACGGGGCAAACTTTTTCTTAATGCACCGTGCCAACTGTACGGAGTTGCGTAATGAGTTTTACACCGAAAATACGTATCTGGGTCACTAGCGCCACCGGCAAAGTTAATAAGATCAAAACAGTTTGTTTACTTGCACAACAGATTTCTTTTTTTTTTTACTTCATTATGCTTAAATAACGGCTTTTGCCAAAATCGTGATGAGATCTAAATGTGGAGAGCGAGGCGAAATGGACTTTACGTTTAAGGAACATGGTGTAAAATTAGATGTTCAATAGACTAGGAAGACACGAAAATACGATGGCGAAATCTTACTTAGGTAAGACAAGTTTTGTTGTAGAAATATGTACATGTGATACATACCTAATGTAGATAATTGACACGAGCAAGATTTGAACCCAGGAACTCTGGCGTACTGTGTCTTGCTTGTTTGTTAATTTTTGAATACAGCAACAACAAACAATATGCTAATAGTTTACTAGAAAAAGATAGCAACGAAACCATGTCTCTTCTCTAGGAATGAGACTATGTTCAAAACAACATAAAACATTGTCATTTAGATAAAAACGATTTCAAGTTTTTTATTTTTCTCTTTTTAAAAACGTTGCCCCACACTAGGATTTCTCCTGTATCGTGGGTACAGTTTACAAACATACATGTCACATGCACATACAACCAGACCCGAAACAACTATCTGTAGATCATACAAATATTTGTTCCGTGCGGGAATCGAACCCGCGACACATAGCGCAGAAAGCTAATCGCTTATCCACTGCGCCAACCGTGTCGTCGTAAGTTGAATGATGATCATTTAATTATTAAAAATCTTGGAAGTAAATCCATCTAGTTTTCCTATCGCTATGTAGATACCGGGGATTTACATAAAATTATCAGGCAAAAACCAAGGATTTACCTCACATAACTAAATATATTTAATAAACAGCATTCCTGATCAAGTGTTTGTCCAATACATCAAACAACTCTGCGTCCACGCATTGTATTATGTATGTACTCACTTGGCTATGTTTTACCACGCTCCATCCACACGTATGTACAATAACCCTATTGACACTAATAAGTACTCACAATTTCCGCCATTTTTTCATGGACACCGGCTTATTAATGTAATACATATTTAATTTAAACCGGTTCTGTGAACGTAAGGGCAAACAAAGTCCTATACGAAATTCTGAAGAAATATCCGGCTAGTTTAACATTCACCAGAATTTTGTCGTCTTGACCAAACGATGATGCCTATAAGCGAAATAAGACTTGAAAAAAATTGGAACCCTTTCTGTTTGTTTCGATGCTTATTCTCAGAGACAGTCAGTAGGAAACACCAGCACCATCTAGATCTAAAAAATAGACTTGTTAAAGAAAGTAATCATATTTCATTCACTAAATAATGCAACGATAAAGTTTTGTCACGCACTCATCTTGATTTCGCTGGATTAGAGTTTGTATTCTACTCGCTGGTATGTCATATCATCGTTGACAAACTTCGGGAATCATTGATAAAGTGTACCTTGCCGGTAAAATTCTTCTGCTTACCGTAATGGGCTTCCTATTACACCACGACACTAAACAGACGTGAGGTTTGCTATACATCATGATTGGCATACGGATTGGCGATGGCAGAATGTATCACTTGTATTTTATAAGTATGTTTGAAACGATAGAGAAGGCAGCCGAATAAAAAAGATTGTTTAAAAAAATATAGTATTGTGGAAAAAAGTTAAAATTGCATCAGATAGTCCGGAAGTATAAGTCATCAGAGGGAAACGGAATACTAAGATGCTTGTTAAGATTAGCCTAACTTAGGTTTCACTATTACGTTACAAAAAAAATAATTCGAGAACATTGCATGCACGCAGCACGCTGTTACGAACATATGTTTTATTTTTTTCGTATAATATATAAACAGATATAGAACAGAGAGATCTATTTTTTTACGCGTTACAATTGGTCTGCAATTTCCTCTTTCTGAAGGCTTTCATTCAATTCCTCAGCTAAGAATATTACGGAAGTTGCACCTCATTAAATAGTCCAAAGTTATCCTTCTTCCATAGTAGAGGTGGCATGGGATACTCCGATATTTAATTTAACTAAGTAAAGAACTGAGCTCTGATATAGCTTCAGAGAATTTCTGACACTTTGAGTTTTACTACAGCATATCTCATCATCAGGATTTGTTAAACTAAATAATATACTCGTAAGCTGATGGAATTTCTTGCCGGTCTTTTCTCCATAGGACCAACCCATTTTGGAACCGCGCACCTAGATTTTAACGTTTTAAAAATGCCTGCGAGGGCCCTTTTGAAATAAAGAACTTTGAACATTTTTATTCTGAGGTGTATTGTTTGTAGATTTGTCCGTCAATGCTTTCATAATAAGTTAATGGACACACCCTTTGAATTATGAACAACACCAAACAAATTTTGACCTATCAAGTAACCATTTGTCAAATTATAGACATACGCCTTGCAGTATTTTAGGCAGCATCAGCTGACTAGATACGGAAGGTCGTAAACCTCCGATGGATTCAGTTGAGAGATGGCATCATACATATAATATCATACTTTATGACGCAAAAATTCCGATACATTTGAAATGTCCACCCATTACACCACGGCCGACCTTCACTCGCTTTTCTACCAGTTGCAGTGTCCCAATAGGCATCTTTGATTTGGCAAGCGCACGCGCTTATGTAACGTTGGCCGATCGCTGTCTCCTCGTGCGGTGGCCACTCGGTTAAATAAGCATAGTCATACTTACAATCCATGTTTTGGCTTGGTGTATTGCTATCAATAGCAAAATTGAGGAGGGAACAAAACATCAATAACTCCTCACTTATCGTGGATTGTGATTGTTTGCCATCTTGTCAGCTTGTCTTTTCTGTTTAATTTCGTTGCTGATTCCAAGACAGTTAATCATCCTCTGGGAAAAACCAAGCTTCACTATTTGGTGTTATCCGTGATAATCGCTACTGATACTGGAGGAATAGACGTGTTCGTCTCAGAAAAGGTTCTGCCATAAACTTTGATTGGTTGTTGACACATTCCGGGGATTGTCCAGATTTTGTTAAAGATATAAAAAGCTTTAATGTCCCAATTTTCTGTCCAGTCTCCGGTGTTGACGAGGTCAACGACTGCAGTAAACAACGACTGAAATCAAGCGATAAGAATCTTAATTCAATGTCAGCGGATCTGCCTTCACTTGAGAAATGTACGATGTGGAAATCACAAGACTGTGATGCTATCTGTTGTCTGAAATTTTGTAAATCTTGTTTTGGGTCTAAAAGACCTCGTGTAATCCTGACCTTATACAAGTTTTATTCAGTTCCCAGTTTTGTTGCAATTATGTCATTACGTCGCTTTAAACAACCATTCGATCTTTCATCTCCTTCTCTTAAAGCCATGTACCTTAGCACCATAATATAAATATTACGGTTCCAGTACCTATGGTCAATAACCAAATGGAATACTTAATCCTACTAATATTATAAATGTGAAAGTTTGTGAGGATGGATGGATGGATGGATGGATCTTTGTTACTCTTTCACGCCAGAACGGCTGAACGGATCTGGATGAAATTTGGCACAGAGACAGATTATAGTCTGGATTAGCACATAGGCTTTTTATACCGGAAAATATACGGGTTCGTAAACCACGCGGGCGAAGCCGCGAGCGGAAGCTAGTAACTACATAATATAATTTATATTTTACTAAGGTATTACAGCAAAGCCTTACACGAAATTAATCCAGTAATTTCTAATTCATTCAAATCGTGCGTGATCTGAACACATTTGTATTTTTAGTTGTTACACGCACTAGAAAAAAGTAATCAGATACATACAATTTATGCGTAGCCTTTTCCCGTTGTCTATAGAATATGAATAATAATAATAGTTATAGAAACTGATGAGGAACCTCTCTACAGTGTCTGTACTTAATTATAGCAATATATGTATATATATATATTTTTTAAAAAAACGTTACTCCACACTCCTATTTCTCCTGTATCGTGGGTACAGTTTACAAACATACATGTCACATGCACACACAACCAGACCCGAAACAATTATCTGTAGATCAAACAAATGCTTGTTCAGTGCGGGGATCGAACCCGCGACACGTAGCACAGAAAGCTAATCGCATAGCCACTGCGCCAACCATGTCGTCAAATATTATATTGATATATTTATATTATATTGCTATATAAAGTTATGCCATGAATAATGCATGCATTTTAACTAAATATATATTTTTTACGTCTAACATAACTTTAAGCGGGGATAATCTGTACCTCTATTATGAGTTTTTTACTATTTACTCTCAAAGTAAATGTAAATTTTCATGCAAGCGATTTTAGTTCTTAACTTGCTTACATTAGGGATTAGACTCGCTAACATGACATCTCTATAATATAGTAAATAGTAAATCAAAACTTTTCTATGACCAGATGTCACATTAGCGACTCTTATCCCTAATGTAACCTATCTATAAGTTAAGAACTAAAATCGCTATCATGAAAAATTACTTTACTACGATAGTAAATAGTAAGAAAACTCGTGATAGAGGTACTGTACGCGGCAAATGTTGTTATTAGCAGAGAGCCTTAAGTGTAAGTTTTGACACTAAAATACTTTAACTACTATATACTATAGCTGTCTACACAACGTGCGCGCGCAATTCAGTGAACTTGTATCGAAAACGCGCACTTACCATTTTAATATAATTTTTGGCAATCATCATCATCATCATCATCAGCCAAAAGACGTCCACTGCTGAACGAAGGCCTCCCTCAAGGGGGGGTTTGCCATAATCCCCACGCTTGGCAGGCGGCTTGAGGATCGCAGTGGCTCACCGATTAGTGAGAGGACGCTGCTGCCCGTCCTCCGGTGTCTGGCCGCAGTTTTAAGATATACCCGGGTCATTTTTGGCAATACAAAAACCTTATAGTTTACGGATTAGTCTCGAGGCTCTGAGGGTGCCCATGACCATCGTATCATTGACATCATCTATTATGACTACACGGTTGGCGCAATGGGCCAGCTTTCTGCGCTATGTGTCACGGTTTCGATTCCCACACGGAACAAATATTTGTATGATCTACAAATAAATATTTGTGGTCAAAGATTTTTATTCCAACTAGGCTTTTGCAGGCACTTTTTAAAATTTGAGACTCTGAGTGCACGATTCCAAAAGGGCCGGCAAGAAACACCATAAAATAAGAAAAGTTAATTTACAATTATTATCTTAAATTTAACACGTGTTATTGGTAATCTGGTTGTGTGCATGTGACATATATTTTTGTTAAACTGTATCCACGATACAGGAGAGATCATAGAGTGAAGCAATTTTCTATTTTTTATTTAAATCACACATTTCTCAAAAAATCAGAGGTAGTTGTCTTTTCTATAACTAAAATTTTTTTTTTCGCGATGTTAGAAGTAAATTTTATGATCCTTCTTCATACGTCACCAAGTATTATCGTGCAAACACGCCAACAAGTAGTATTGTTACCTGCATTATGAGAGGTGGTATCACACAATCCACAGATCAGCAACTTTCATCTCTGCGACAACAATCATATTGTTACATTGCGTAAGGTCGCGGGTTCGCTTCCCGGTTCGTTTGTTTTATTTGGTATTTGGATGTTGTGGGAGTTTTGATTGTTTGCTGGTGTCATTGTTAAGTGTTGCCAATTCATTGTAACGAATGAATCGATAAAATGATCTCGTTTTGTCTCGTGCGTGGAATTATAAAATATATCATCGGAATCGAAAGAAAATACTGATATATATTCGTTGTCAGTTATCAGGCGCATTTACTGTCGCTTTAACTAAGTTTATGAAGATACACAGTCTTTTGTCATTTTAGAACTGATTTTTCAATACCTCAGAAAATAATTCCTCTGATAAGTGCATACAAACATCTAGATAGCTTTCATCTAGGCATTGAAATAGCCTAGTTCCTCCATATGTTATAAAGGTATAAACCTCAAACTTTAAATATCCGTTATTATGAAGATTACATGAACACAAACAGCAATATAGTAATGTAATACCGAGTTTATTTAATCCGTATAAACGGTAGTTACGGCCATGAAAAAGTCAGTACCTATGTTGTTGTGTTTGATAATAGTTTGATGTGATATTAATCGGAAGTAGACATGGGTAGTTCGCGAATGAATGAAGGAAAGAAGTACTTCACTTTTGTGAACTAAACATATCTTTACTTCACTTAGTTCACTAGTTCATTAGCTCAATACATTTCTTTCCCTTATCCGCACCGACAAAGTAGCTCGCTCGGCGCACTCAACTGAATTTCATGGTTGGCAGTCCTAAGCCCGTATTAAAGTATGAAGGAAAATCGAGTTATAAAACTGAAGCACATCATTCGTCGTCATTACACTTCGCGAGCTCATTATGTCATGAACTAGTTGTGATTTGCTGAAGTAGATGTAGTACTGAACTTGAGACATAAAAGTAAAAAGTAAAGCGGATCATCTTCGCGGCTCAGTATCTCATTCATTGAAGTAAATAAAGTACTGATGTATATCAGTGAAGTACTTCGTTGAGCAAAAAGATATACTTCATTCATTTCTTTTTACTGACACATTTTGCGCATGTCTAATCGGAAGCTGTCAAAATCATGTCAATGCCAAACGAGTAATGGACACATGGGCACTTTAAAAGGAAATGACATTACAAGTCTCTGAATCATTATGACCTTTCTTTATTATTTTTGGCATTTCACAACAAGCTGCTAAGGAATCCGTTAGCAATAGAATAGTTGGTCAGTGATCCCCACGAGACATTGGTGCAATAATATTGCTTCACGTTAAGCGAACGAGCGTACACGTTAAGAAATCTGTTAGGATTACAGAATACCTATAACGTAACATGCAAATTAATGTTTCTGTAAATTAAGTTAATATTATGAGTTTATTACGAACAACGAAAGATAAACGTCTCTTCGATCTTTTGTATATTTGTGTTAAAATTGTTTAGTTTGCACACGTGCTCTGGATTATTTTGAAAATACTGAGATCCACACTTTTACAGTAACCTCTCCCAAGATACAGAAGAATAACGCCTTTATTTTTGCGCATGTGCCTTTTTTATGTAAATCATGACACCTACAACATAGTGTGAAGCCATAATAGAATGTATGATTTGTTACACAAATAAATACGTTTATAATTCACGCAGTCACCAATGATTGCAGCACGTTCGTTACAGAACGTGCGCTGCGCGGACGATCCTATGCGCGTGCGCAGTTATTTGCAACAATTTTGCAATTTATTATTGCTAAAACGTCTAATAGATGGACTCCATGTAGCCATATAAATCATATGATTATTTTTCCTAGCCTTATTTTGTTAATATTGCTAAGGTAGGCGAACTCTACTCTTGATCATATTTTCGGTTTTACGTGCCATCAGTTCCTATCTTCTAACCTTCGCAACGTTTGATATCCAGTATGATTTCCGTGTACAATTAATATAGAGCTCGTCTACTCAATTACCTAATTTCTTATTTGGAGTCTGAGAAGACACCAGAAAAACTAGTCAACAGCTGTAATTTCAAGCAAGCTATAACCATTTTATATTCTCCCAACCACAAAAGATGCAGTAACCATAAAACCAACATAACTGTTCACTAAGTTAGGTAACTATTCGATGCGGTAAGGCCTTGTTCCGAGTCACAACCTTGCGCACGCGCAGGTTCATGTTTATGGCAATGTACTGTCACTGTCGCCGGACCGGACGCAGGACTTGGATTGATAGTTTCACTTTCTACATCGCAACTTATGTGAATGACTGTATGTTTGTCTGTGCTCGATGGTTTTCCTTTGAACGCAATTGGAGTACCAAGATTTTACCTGTCTGCTTTGTTATTCTAAAACTTACTATGATCATGTTATCGATGAGCAGATACTTAAAGAAACCAAAGTAGCGCAGTAGCTTCTTTATCCTAATTTTCTATGAATCGCGTCCTAACTATGTATGTCTTCTCCGATGTTATGTCTTCTACGTCCTTGACATATTATATTTTGAACTAATTAAGAGAAAATTTTGCCATTGGCAGTTGGATTCTTCAACCACCTTGTCCATCAAGCATCCATCTTTAATCTCCTAAGCTGTAACCACCACCTTACATTTCCACATCAACATGCAAAGGAAATCTCCATAAATCCCGTGGAAAACCCTGGCCGATAGATTACACCATCGGATAGCCGTAGCTGGCAACACTTTCTATTTGCAATTCTGCCTGTTACCTTCTGTGCCTACACCGCCTACTGTGCTGCCAATACGAACGTGAAAGTTGTAGCTCAAGAATTTTTATAGCATTTTTGTAGGTGAGCTAGTAAATTTTAGTTAAAACACTGGTTTGGCCTCCTCGTTTGCCGGATTCGCACTAAATAGATGAACCACCTGCAGTTCACAAACAGCCTATGTGTCAAAGTTGTTCAATGTGCAAGCCTATGGGACATACATCAGTGGACATCAAAAGGGTGATATGAAGATGGTTGATTTGATCTCGAAATTCTTAATTTATAGCGCCACTGAACCAGAGACTCATTTTTTGTTTTCATTGTATACTTTAAATCAATTATCTCTTCTGTAAATCTTTATCTTATTTCGTTGCAATAATGGCGCCACCTATAGACTATAATTCAAGAAATCATTTATTAAAATCGACTGTGTGGACAGAACATACGCCAAGGGACACACAAGTTAGTTAAACAAATATCTTTCAACAAAAATATTTCAAAATATCTATTTATTCTTTGTCAAAAATATTAAACTATTGGCTAATTATCTGCACGTTTGCTATCCTTCGACCATCATGAGTTCTCGTAAAATATTGAATGTAAAGTCTAAACGAACAAATATTGTTCATTCTCATCCTATCAAATTATTAAGAAATCCTCACCAATATTAAACTTGTTTAAAAGGTTTTTAATCATTAAAGCGTGTGATAACACGCGCCGACTGAAAAAGAAGATCGTTTAAAACTTGTGATTTTATGAAAATAAAAATGACAACTTGAAATACAGCTTAAAAGAAATCGAACAAAGATGTAGGTAGACAGGTTCACGTATATGTTTCCACTTTCAATCTAGAATATGTATAGAATAGGCATGCAAATCTTCGTAGTCGAAAAATTAGCCCAAACAGCAAAGGTAGCCAGCATGACTGCCCAAATATGTAGGCATATTCTTAATTGAAGTTTTCCACCTAAAACCCGGTTTTGTCTTTCACATCAATTCTCTGATCAGGTGATCAGTCAATTGATATCATTGGTTGTTGATGTTTGTTGACGAGCCAATCACAACAGCTGATTTTTGATTGATTTGAACTGATCTAAGTTTGCATCAGCCTCCTTTCGCAAACTGTAAATATTCCTTCTCTCAATTGCTTGATTAAATCATAAACAAATAATAACCGCCCAAGTGCGTATTATTTAAACAAATTGGGTACATTACAGGACAATGCGTGCGTGTAGCCTTCACCGGTGCTCATCAAACTATTATAATTAGTGACTAATGAAGACGCCGTGCGCCTGTGCCTGCGCCGTGGGAACCATTGTCTGGTACACCACACATAGCTTGGCTGTCTGTCGTGTGGAACACCCTCTTTCCTTTTCGTGTTACCAGAATTCTTGCATAAATATGTTTTAATACTGTTCATACTTTTATCTTTACTGTATCCTGCTTTATTAAGGGAAATGGAAACTGATTTCTTATACATTGATTGATATTGTAGCGTGGTCTAATACGGTTTATTAGTTCTTTGAGTAAAGAGTACATTTAGTATTGTTCGGTGGTTAAATGAAATGCAGTCAGAATGGTGATAAAAGACCAACCTAGGGGTCTTCCATTCAACTTCACACGAGACCGCTTGTGCTATAACTTGAAGGTCGTGTACCCTAATCGGTATATTGCCGGTATCGTTATGACGAGGAGAAATGTGGATACTATGAGCCCATACAAGTTCGACTAGCCTAGCCAGGCTTGTCGAATTGACTATTAAATTAAATAAGTTATTGTAAATTCATCCATTTCAAACCTTTCGCCATCTGTTTTGAATCAAGCTGTATCTCTTACAAAGTTACAACTTCCCTACTGCATGTCCGCTGCGCACGCGCCGGTCGCGGTTAGTTGCGCAACCGGTTGCGTACGTGAGAGAAGAGTGAGACTGACTGGTCGCTCACGTAATAGGATGATCACCGGATGCAACGGATGTGTCGGTATTGAAGCATTGTTTTACCATGTAGAGCACGTGGTGTCTTATCAGTAATATCATATTTTTTGGGATAATTAGGACCTTACAGAGAGAAGTCACTATGACCTATGTTGGATCTATCTTGAATCCAACCTTTAAACTTGGACTACCAAAGCAGTTCTTCCAAAAATGAAAAGAAAAAAGTAATTCTAGACACCGCGTTCGACATGTAACCTATTAGCTTATTACTTACTCTCTCTTACTGGAGACACTGTTTGTCAGTCTTGCAAGAAGAATACATATTGGGTTGGGTATCCGTCATCTGTCAAGCGTTAAAGCCCTAACGGTCAGTGCCTAGATACGTCAATATATGATTGACGTTTTGAAGAAACTAACTTTACCTCTAAAGCCTGACTTCAATACCTATTCATGAATCCTACTATCCTACTAATATTATAAATGTGAAAGTTTGTGAGGATGGATGGATGGATCTTTGTTACTCTTTCACGCCAGAACGGCTGAACGGATCTGGATGAAATTTGGCACAGAGATGGATTATAGTCTGGAATAACACATAGGCTACTTTTTATCCCGGCAAAATTTACGGGTTCGTAAACCACGCAGGTGAAGCCGCGGGCGGAAGCTAGTAAATTATATTCTTGTATGAACAAGTGATGGGCGTTAATCTAGGTGTTCTTGTGGCCATAACCCCGCCTCAACCAAGTTATGGGTGGGCTCAGGTTTTGACATCGATATTATCTGTGTCACTATGCCACACGTGTTCTTCAAGCACTTACATAAATAACTAATGTGAATATAATTATAGAGCCCCTTTACATATGATGGCCAGAGCCACTCTAATTCGGCATTATAGGAGGCGTTTAGCGAGCAAGATACATCTGTGTTACTAATAGCATCCAAATAAGAAGGGTCTTTCTATAGGTTCTAAAGGTTGAAGATATACATATAAGTCAGTCAGGAGAAGCACGAAAGTTGCCCTTAGGCCAAAAAACTGAACTATTCGTTGGTTTGCTTCCTCCTGATCCATTGTTTTCCTAACGAATAACTCTCCAGTTCCTTTTAGCAATTTGGCATAGGGTTGCCCTATGATTTCTTCCCCTCCCCGTTTTTAACAGTTCGTACTTTTATTTGTATATTTCTAGCTTGTTACTAATTAAAACTATTTTATGAAAATAAAAGAAAAACTTCGCATAGGGTTGAATGAAACAATAATATATTTATTACCAATACAAATGTAAGTTTACGTGATTTTAAGGTTGGACAATGTCAATGACATTTACAAATTAAGCAACTCCAAAACTAATTCAATGCAATTATCTGAATCCAAACCAATTATTAATTAAACGAGAAAGCTCCATGAAATTAATCTTCGGACAGTAGGTCGGGTCGCAAAATAAGGACAAACATAAGCGTGCACGCATAGGTGCGAAAAGGACGGGTATATACACATAAGAGCGTTACGTAAGGCGTCAGGTTCGATTCTCGCGCATTTTAATCGTTTTTGCGAGAATAATGCGCGTTGCAAAATGTTTAGCCAAGTTATGAAAGTTAGAACATGGAATGTCGTTAAGTGACATCGGTGTTTAGATGTAATTGACGCCAACTTAACTTAACTTGACGTAAAACTATTTAGCGTGCCTACTGAATTAATTAGTATTTCAAAGATATAAGTAAAGAGGAATCTCTCTATCTCTCTGTTATTTTAAATAAGTCATGATTATTAACGTTATTTTAAAACGAGAAGGCCCGGTGCAGGTTGGTGGACTACATACACCATTGTTAATGAAAAATTTCTCCGTACATGAATTGAAAAAGCCGAATATGGTCTAGTTTCGATGGAAGACCCTCATACACTCCTGCACCTTCACTCAGGTTAGGTATACATAATGAGTGATGTGATTCTGATCGAACGATATTTATTTTTTGTTTTTTGCTTTACGCGGTGGGGATCTTCATGGACTATCCTCCGTCTGGTGTAGACGGAGGGGTGTGGCGGGCTCTTACTCGCTAAACTCACCAAGACAGTTGGACACCTCATGGTGGGCTATAAACGCACCACAAATCCTGGCCCTTCACAATAAATGAGAATCTTCCAAAACTAAATGATACCACGCCCGGATTATCGATCGAAACTAGGATTCCAGAAATATGATGAATATTAAATTAAGCTTCATTTAAATTTTCACATTTAAGCAAGAACCAAGTTTGCAAACGCCGCCGGAAGTTAATTAAACTCGAGCGACATATTAGCACATTACGTAACTAGCTGCTGACCCACTAACCGAGTACTATCATTCAGGCTGCATAGATTGGACCACTTAAGGAATGATAATGAGTGGCTCTAGGAAATGGTGGGGTATTTGCAGTGCTGTAATCTTTTACCTGCGAATTGGGAAACGTTCAAAGTCCTTATAGCTCGGTATTTTCTTCTGGCTCATGATATAATTTCGGGCTTCAACTAAGAAAAGAGAAGATTAACACCATTCAGCTGTGGATAGTCGGTTGGTGTCAATCTTCTCCTTTATATTCCCGACCGTACACTATGTACCTTCAAGCCGGATTGATTTGCTAAGTCACAATTGAGTCAAACTTCATAATTAGATTAATAATTTTATCTATTAATCTTCTTGCAATATTTACAGGGATGATCTTTTCTTAATGTTATTTTTCTATTATGTAACTTTAATTACTGTAATTTTTCCAAGACTATGGTAATTATGGTAAAAAAAAAATATGCCATGTATTACCTATTTACTTCGTGTAAATAAAACGGTCCAAGCGATGGTATCATAATACATAAACATAATACATAATAAGTGAAAATTTTACATGATTTATAATGAATATCTATCCATCGTTCAACGTGATAAGGCCATTTTTCCGTAGCGAGTGTCGTTGACCTCTGCATGAACGTATAAAGTATCGTAAAGTTAGACGTAAACTCTCGATTTTGGTTATTTCGATATTTTCCAAATTAATCTATGGTTTGATCAATAAGAAAGAACCATAGATTAATTTGAAAAATTGACAAATGTTTTGATAATACTTGCAATACTTGTTTTGTAATGTTAATATTGATAGTTTTCGTGAATTGCCGAGAGAAAGCGAGATAATATGACTTGCATACGTAGAATAATATACAATTGATTATGAGTTGTAATTTTTATTTGGTGGGAGAGAAATCGGCTTTAAATGTGTTTTTTGTCAATTGAGCCTTTGTATTCGGGACCTCGACCTTGTGGAGACTATTTAAACAGCCCAATTTAATATTTTCAACCTACAATTACTAAAATATTACGAAATAACTAGATATTATATGAGTAGCCGTACCGCGTTTTGGAATTACTAATAATACGTGTTTAAAATATAGCAAATTCTTTTGAAACAATAGTAATCGGCAGTGTTAGGTACCTGCAACATAAGTAAAGGACTTAAACAACTGGACTTTACACTTTTGATGTTAACATTAAGGAGGTCTTGCAAGCCCTCCCTGTTGGCTAAGGTGTACCGTTGTACAGTCAGCATCAATAAGATATGTACACTTAATGAAATTCAAAAGCGATTATTACAGGACATAATGAATGAAATCTTAACCAGTTTTACTCATACTATTTCCAAGCATAAGCGTTTGAATTTCGCTACGTGTATAAATATTTTTGATGCTGAGTGTACACCTCTGTACTGTCTCTATTTCAATTTTTTTCGAGCAATTTTTTAAGCAGCACAACTTTATTTATGCGTAATTTATTTTACATTCTGTAAAACCTATCAATAGTGGCCAGAGTGTATTAGTATCTAACGCGTCTGGTTACCGTTTCTGCCATTTTTAAGTTATATAACGTTTTTGAAATACCTCCTTGTGTAATTTCCATTTCTTTGTCCTCACAATTAATGACGAAGTAAACGATTTTAAGTAGCGACGAGAACTTAGACTTTAGTTTACAGTTCAAAAAACGATTCAAAAAACAATAAAAATAAAGAAAGTTGCTGGTCGGACACACCGCGGTACGGGCAGCTATTACGGTTACATAATTACTTCAAAACAATACCTCCTTGGTAGGCCTTACACGCTTTATGCGTGTGGTTTCGAGTTCTGTTCTGTTCGAAGGCCATAAAAATTGTTAAATATGGTCTTTTTTGTCGTCAACACACCTCACCTTTCACACGTGACCTTCAAAACGAATAACCTTAGGCGTTGAACTATCTTATTGACCCTTAAACCATTCAGGGTTAAATAAATCTCAGCGGAGGGTTAAAAGCTGACATATGAATTTCCATTTACATAGTATAAGGTTAAGGTTGCAGCGATCAGTGGATACTGACCTCATAACCTTAATTTTACTTATATTAACTGGAACATGTAACAATCTGATGTTATGGCCTAGTGCGTGAGTACCTTTAACCACTTCACCATAGTTACATTACCAAATACCGCCGTTTTCTGTACGCCTATTGAGAAACAGTAATAACCGTGATTACGTGAATTTACTTCGTTCTGTTACTACTATTATGGCAAGTGGCCCACGGATGGTTAAAGACCTCTGCTGTCCAGAAGACCTTGCCAAGCTACATAAGGTCAGTAAAAGTAAAATATGTTACCGTAAAAAAATGGTTGCAGTTGTATTTCAGTGTTAATTTAATATGACGACACGGTTGGAGGCAGTGGCTAAGCGATTAGCTATTTGTATGATCTACAGATAGTTGTTTCGGGTCTGGTTGTGTGTATGTGACGTGTATGTTTGTAAACTGTACCCACGAAACAGGAGAAATCATACATACATGCAACGTTTAAAAAAAATGTCAGAGGTAGGATTTAAAAAAAAATTAATGATCCATATATCTGTATAGAAAAAACAGTGGCTAAATAAAGCTTATTTAGTTGATATGTGATATTATCGCAAAAAGCCATGCAGTATATTGCATGTTCATCAATAACTTTAATACCAAGACATCTGGACTTTAAAAAGACCTTAACCTCTGAGTGTGTTTCGTCGTTTCTTCTCATATAAATAACGCCAGCATCATTAATTGAAAGTTGAACTTTAAACGAAACAAAAATGGTTATAATTGCAACAGTTTTAAGGCATAAGGTGATCGAGGTGCCTAAAATGACCGATACTGCTTCGTTAATGTGTTTGTGACCATTTTATATGAAAACCTTCCTTTTTAATGACAAATTAAGCTCAAAGAGAAATGTCCTTCACATTTGATTTTTTGTGTATTTTCAAGTTACCGTATATTTGTGAAATATATCAGTTTATTGGTTATGACATTTTCTTTATAGAGTAGCAGCCTCTATTATTCTACTGCTAAAATATCTATACCTACCTATTGCAATGGTATTAGCACTTGCAGTGGCGTGCGGTTCATAAAGACAAAAAGACACTGCCTTCCCTACATAACTCGGATAAATATTTATTATAAGATATTTGAGATGGCAAATCACATACCTACATCATCATTTAATCGACAAAACGACGATCCAAAACCATCATGCAGTAGGCATTTTTTTTTTTTTTTTTTTTTTTTTTTTTTTTTTTTTTTTTTTTTTTTTTTTTTTTTTTTTTGGTAAGTAAGCTTTTAAAATTTTCTGCCTACCCTGTCTACAAACTCTGTGCACGCCGCTGAGCACTTGAATTGGTTCGTTGGTTGTGTTGTGTTGCACCAGATTTTCCTGCATTAGTTGCAAATATCTTCAAAGATTTGATTAAATAATGCATTTTTTTTAACTACAATATCATACAAGAAATCTCGCTTTTGTACCTACTGTTGAATATACACACATATCGCTGATTCCAATACTATGTCCCATGGATTAAGGGGTAAGCCTACCTAATACTGAAAATTTAACAATAACACACTGTGCCTGGCTCTGGACCTCACGGTCAGCAGCCAAGCCTACCACCACTAGACCAATGTGGCACTCAAAATCAAGATATTTCCCTTATTACGTAATGTTCCTATGGAGTGAAAGCGTCAAGGATGGGGTCTTTGCCCCGTGAACCTTTTCACGCTATATTAACGCTTAGAGTGATGCATATAAAGGCCATTATGGCGTAATATTAATGTGTACGATTCTCATTAACGTTGATTTAGTAGTTTTACGATTTAAACCACTGCTTTCTTTTCAATGGGGCTTCCTACTGTTGTGGGAACTATGCTTTGTTCATAAAAATTAGAGTAAAAATTGAGAGATAATTAATCTTTGAATGATGAATAAAAAAAACATGGCAGATGTGAAAAAAGAACATTAAATGTCAAATTAGTCTGTTATATTCAACGCAGTAATGCAATAACTACAGATTGAATAATAGTGCAAATTACCATGTACAGAAACATAACTTCAGAATTATATACGTATATTAAATTAAAATCAAGAACTAAATATCTTAACTCCTATGATATTCCGTATAACGCTCAATTATTGGTCCAACCAAAGGAGAGTTTCTAGGAAAATAATTATGAATGGAATTAATTATGAACGAGCTTCAAAATATGTAAGTGTTCTACTATACTCCGCCAACGAACGAACATGATCTCTATAATGCCCAAGAGGTCATACGAGTATATAGGTACCCAATATTATTATACCACTCTGACATAGGACCTTCGGCCAATTGGATAGTGCCATGTTATACTAAATTCTGTAGGACATTCATTTACGTCCACGGCTCTGTTTTGCTTATTGTTAGATAAGCATTAGGCACTACGATTAACCTCGATTACGTCACGCCCTCTTTGATAAAGAATTCCGAATCAATTGATTCTGCTCGTACCTATTTGTTACGCAAACAATAATTCGCTTTTATCTTCGTTAATTCGCTTTTTCGCTCGTAGCTAAGTATTGTCAAATATAGGTAATGTATTCCATTTTAATTTGCATATTGATTGTGCAAATTGTGCATAAGTATAGGATCCTTAGTATTTATTTCTTACTATTGTGTGGAAAATTACTATAGTTATTAAGATATTGAAAATGATTAAAGCAGCTTCTGTGCCCATAGAGAATAACTGTCTTCTCAAAACTTAATAAAACCCGAACTGTTACTAACAAAACAGAGCATCATATATTTTTTGTGGTCTACATCGGGTCATTGCGCCGATCAAATATTTGTTGTGCTCCTACGTTACCCCACATTCCGAGCCCGGCTGCATTTTTGTTTTATTTCCTGATAAGATGGGATCGTATGATATAGGGTACCAGTTTGTATTTTAAGTCGAGACGGAATTTAGACAGTATTGGAATTATTGATAAAGAGTGCGGTTTAGTTACTTGAAAAAAAAAAAAATGAGTCATCCTTCTTCACAGGTGTGTCATAAAGAATAACTTAAAAAATTATGTCACGTAGATGCAAAGGACTGGACTTCTATAGTCTGAACGATGATGACGATGGCCTTTAAAGATACCTGCAGATAACCTGACCCTAGTATGAGTTTCTTTAAACAATCTCGATTTCACGTTGGACCGTGCTCGGCGCTTGTTAAAGAGCTCAAATCGCGCTAATCGACACGTAAAACGCGGCCGAAATGTGATTTAAAAAAAAAACTTATGTGGATGTTATAATACCTCATATTAGGGCCTCAGGTCAGAATCGAACACTGACATTCTAACAACTAACTAATTGCGTGTCCTTGCATTCTACCATTTTTCGCTACGCTTCGATCAAATTAAATTGCTCGTAGTAATGTGTGCGAATACGGTTCAGTCTTCACCTTGTTCGCCCAAAGGTTACGACCACGGCAATTACGGAGTTTGTAATTGAGGGGCTGAATTCATAATAGATGATATCAAATTATTAATTTTAAAATACTACAAACAACTAACAAGAAACATAAACATATGACTACGGACTGCGATTGAATGTGCTTAAATTTATATATTTTGGTACATCTGTGCAATGAACAAGCCTCCACGAGCGACAAAACCTGAGATCGTCTGGCGCGCTCCTCGTTAGGCAGCCTCGCTACCACCATAACTGGGCTAATATTGCTACTATGACATGAGTGACTCACATGATCGTGAGGACTCGACGGATGAAGATCTGTCACACTGTCGTCAGGGGAAATGTGGAGAGGATGGGTAGATTCATATAGTTCTATTAGCATCTCAAATACCTGCCGTTCAGTCTTTCATATATCCCAATATATGTATATGCAATTATATTTATACACTCTTAGTTACGTATTATGAGGGCTATTCATTTAGTGGGGAGAATTGGGAGTCTCTATGCGCATGACTAGTTTTCGACTCGTAAGTACTTATGACTTTAAAATAATGCAATACCTAACTTTTAGTTGTACAAGGAAACAATTCCAATTTATATTATTTCAGCATGACGCCTTGTTAATAATGACCAAAGTATTATACAATGTTAGTGAAAGTTCTTATTATTAATGTTAATTACAATTAATTTTGTAATTTGGTAATGGACCAACGTCATAGATATAGATCTGTTGTAAATGTGTGGTTTTCTTTCAAACAATATATGTAGTAACTATATTTAAATGAGAAAACATTGTTGACGATTCTGAATCCTTGATTATAGGTACTCTCTCTTCTTTTTGATATGATGCCTTCATGATACCGCCAACAACCTCCAAAGGAAATCCACCTATTCCCCACAACTGACTTGTGGGGAACAGTTCAGTCTATTCTTAAACGAAAATCTTTAGCGCCGCGGAAGACAATGTTCATCCATGAATAAAATGAAGTCACTATAAACTAGTACGATCACACGTGATCAGTGTCGCAGGGGGCCGGAGAAAGTGCGCCCCAGTAGACTTGTGGACTCGGTTGCGCAAGCGCAGGTTATGACAATGTTACCGGCGCAAGCCACAAGCGGTCAAGTTCAGTTGCTTCTCGTTACGTACATTAGAATTTGTGCTAGATTTATAAATACTGGTTATGTAAGTTGGTTATGTTTACGCAGCACATGGTTTTATGTTGACTTGGGAAGAGATTGAACAATTATTTTTTGTTTACCTGTTGAAAGCCTTACTTTTCTCAAGACTATTATACCGCCCGCCTCTAGATCGTCTTATTTCAAATAAGACTTTTGCGGGACACTAAACTTTGGAAATGAATTTCGATAGTCTGTTGTTATCCAATGTGTCCAGAATTCGACGCGCGCGCAGCTTATGTCGCAATTACCCGTATTTTGTTTTTTAATTTTAAATTATCCTCCTCTAGATGATAACGGATTTCTTATAATTTTTGAAACACTTTTTCTGACTACGTGACCAACGTTCTTGCCTTAACGTTGCAAGATTCTAATAGCTTACATCACACTCTTCACCCATGCGACTCCTGAGCATAATTTATTTTACATCACATTTTGTATCCCGAATGTCGTATCTACGTATGACCGCTCGTTGCTCATCGCTTGCGCCATACACACGTCACCCGTGTCCCGCTAACAAGCGCCCGCGCAACTTATGGCGCAGTGAAACTTATTAGCACCTGTTATGTGCTGTTATTATTTTATTTATTATTCACTTTTACTCCATGAGGCTCGCTTTAATGTAATTTGTACTTACGTAATTAGGTAGTAATTACAATTATGACGTATCAGTTGTAAGTATTTTTGCTTTGTTTGGCTCGCAAGCGCACCAACTAAACGCCAAAGTTCTGGGGTTGATTCACTTGGTTCCTAAATCGAGCAGTGTTTGTAATTTTTTGCCAGGAAGACTTGTGTGTGACGTGAAATGAAATGAAATGAAATGAAATGAAATGAAATGAAAATCTTTATTCGCAGAGACATGGTAAATACAAAAGGTGGTAAAACAAAATAAGACACTTAGCATATCTCGCCTATTGGGACAACTTAGCTGGATTGCCTTTGTCATCAAATGTTTTTCCTAAATTTTGTTAAACTTTTGTTTCATTTTAACTATCAATTCATGTACATAAGACCTTTAGACCTCACTCCATCTTTGTTGTAAAATCCGCAAGTTGATTACAAATCCTGGGCCCCAAGGTACAGACTAACAGTCTTGTTTGGGGCACATGGGTAAGAATCACGTACTGTATACTTTCTTGAGTAATATGGATGATTATTGTTATTATTCACTTCATTCGGACTCGAATTCATAAGTAGAAGGTTATTTATAACTTGCTCTGTGATTTGTTACGAATAAAAGATGGCTTAATCAGTTTTCTTTCCAAAAGAAATCGTTTCTCTAAAGAATGACCAACATTTTTGGAGCATTTCTCTTTTATCACAAGATGATATTTTGTACATCAAATTGTGTGTTTTTATTCGTTTCAAAGTCAAAGATTTTAATTTCAAATGGGCCTATGCATGCACTTTTAAAATATTAAGAGTGTAGGTGCACGGTTATAAATCGGTTGGTCCTATGGAGATGATACCGGCAAGAAACTCCATGGGTACTCTTTTATAAGGGATACTCGTTTAATTACAATGAGCTCAACGGGTTTTTAGTCAATTCCTTCCTCTTTCTAGTCGATCTTTGTCAAGCTTAATTTCTAATTAATCTGCGATGTACTACTTCGAAATCATAAATGTGCCAACAATAAACCCCTAAGTCGTTACGCGCTAGGTGTACACAATCAATGCGGGCGACGATGACGCGGCGGTCATCACGTAGTTGCGTCAGCGCATCAGTTAATCGGCACGCGCGCAACTTGACCGTTACCACTGGTTGCTACTGTTGCCACACCTCCATCGCCACACACGTTGCTTAGAAACATCATATTTTATGTCATTTAAATTATTTTTACCTTATTTTCATGAGATTATCACAAATAAAGAAATAGTTGGTTCAATACACCTAACATAACCCTAAGGCCCTTCTCATCTTTAGAAGAGCCCCATACCCAACTATGGAAAATTACCAACAATATTATTATACAATGGGTACACAAAATTACTTTATTGTACACCAAAAATACATACATTTTAAAACCTGGTATACCTAAGTGTTTGGTTCAATCAATTTCTGAAATCATTTCCCTGAACTGCTGCTGCTACTTCACCCTAAGAGCATCTAATTGGGATAGTCATATCTATACCTGACATGGAAAATGTTGGAAATAGTCCACATTAAAGATTTTTTAATTTTATTTACATTGTCTTAGCGCCTGCGCCCACTGACGCGATTGACTCAGTTGTACATAGATAGACATATTTGCCTTAAAATGGCTACGTGTACAATGTACCAAGCAATGAAGTAGGTAAGGTATCATAGAATGAAAACTCATCAGTTTCGCCAGACTCCGGAGGTCACCTTGCGACCCGCATGGCATAGCAAGCAGTAGCAATTTGCCGCAAGCCCGCAACCAGTTGGGAAATGGTACAAAGTACCCGAGCAAATGACATGTTAGCGGTTTGAACTTGTGGTGTAGCGTCCGATGAAAAGGAACTTTTTGCTTTTCCCATTCTGGATTCCCGAGGTTCTCAGGTCACATTATCCAGCTCACCATTTATTTATCTATACTAATATTATAAAGAGTTAAAATTTGTTTGTATGTAGGGGGTAATCTCCGGAAATAATGATCCAAATCTGAAAATACTTTCACCAATAGATAAGCTACATTATCCCTGAGTGCTACAGGCTATAAATTATATACGAGTATGTAGATCACGCGGACGAATTCGCAGGCTGAAGCTAGTGATTAATATTTACGGGTCTGCCAATAAAATTACATTATAACACCAGTTGAAGCACCAGTTGAGACTTTCTTCTCGCAGTATGTACTACCTGCATGCTGTGAAGATCACCATTAATTGATGGCTTAAATCTAGTCAACTCTGAATGTATAATATTTATAAATCAACAAAGTCAAACTATATTTCAAATGAGCTTTTGCAGGCAGAATCTAATGCAACGCCGTCTACACTCGTGATTCTCGTCACATAATATACATATTTCATACTTAATTATAGTAAGCATAGAAGCTATCATTATTTATGTCTATTATTATTATTATCAAATTTACTATGTATTTTATTATATGCTATTTTAAATCATTAATCATGCAGTCAGATGTCGGCGACCAACAAGCTATTATTTAGATTCTCTATTGTGTCTACTTTGCGCCACTTCATCATCTGCCTACCTTTTCCCAACTACATTGGGGTCGGGTCTGAAATCAGTATTTTACACGGAGCGACTACCATCTGACTTCCACCAGCGAATTACTGGAAGACACTGATACTCTAAGGTTAGACCGGTAGTCAGACTTTTTGGGCTGCTGACACCCGTAACAACTGTCATAGGTATTCATATCAGCCAGAACCAACTGCTTAACGTTCTTTCCAAGGCACAGAGGGGGCTCTACGTATGAAAAGCGGTCACCCATCCAAGGACTGGCCGCAGTAAGATCGACTGATCTGTGGATACATAATGTAGCTACGAGCCTGTACTTTGTGTCACTTAACGGATATCTTTTGTTTTTCCAGTTAATATAGGCTATCAAAACATACATAAGGTAATATTCATGATCCCAAGGTCCTTCAGCTTATTAAAGTTGTTGATGATTATAAATTAATCACAAGCGAACGTTCCCTGCGTTACCTTCAGATTCGTATAATCCTTCAGTTCAGTGTCTAGTGACCCTAATGAGATTATTGTCATAGAAAAGACGAAAATAATATTGGTTGTTGTCGCATGTTGTAAAATAATGACAGAATGCTTTGAGCTTTAAATAAAATGCAAGCTTCAGATGATTGTGAAGAAATCACAAACTACATTATGACATTGACATTGAAAAGATTTACCTTAACATTAAACTGAATGCAATCATTATAAATAGGTGCGTGTCTAATACAGCCCTAATTACTTATGTTAATTACGAAATTAAAATCGATTAGTCCTCGATTACATTTTATTAATAGTTAACTAATAAAAGTAATTATTAAGTTCCTAACAAAAGATGTATTTTCAAAACTATTTTGAAGACAGGTATAATCTTTAAAAATCAGCCCAATGCTGAACATAGGAGCTATTACTCGAAGTGACCAGGCCTAGCAACCTTCACATTCACTTAGATAAAATTATATGACATAATCGGAATAGCTGCCTCCTTAGATAAGATTTATAATGTAATAAATAAGCGACTGAATCGGAATGAACCTTTGTGCGGGTTCATCGACACGTGGCGAGTAACAAGTTACCTTGACATAGATCTCGATACTATTCACTATTCGATTATTAACACTCGCCCTTTACTGCTGATTCTCTTGTGCTTATATTTTGTAGATTCGATTGGAGATGAAAAAATAGGAATTCTATTAATTTTTTAACTAAAAATATTTATGGGGTATGGTATGGTATGGTGTTCCTCCATTGAAAAGGGAGGATCCTCCGACCAGATAAGGTGGTCAGCATGGCGGGCCGAAACCCAACGATTGATGTTGGACATTCGTATATGTATATGTTAGAATCGTTGTAAACTCTCATGGTGCGATTCATGGTTTGTTGTTGTAGCTTCACTCCGATAGATGGCGCTTTACTTTTTGCCATGGTGCGAGTAGTAGTTGCTACATATGTTTTAGGTAACAAATAATGATTCTGCCATAAAATGGTCATGATTATACAAGATATAGTTTTGAAATCAATCCGTTTCATTTTCTTAACATATAAAGTAAATCATAAACACGGCTCCAACACAATAATGATAAAACATTCACCACAAATAAATCAAACCAAATTCGCTTAAAATACAAATATTATACAACAAACAGACAACGACACACGTTTGTTACGATATCATTATTCGCAAGTCTGTGTGATCTCGTTATACTATATTTATTTATGTCTATTTATGTTCACAAACACGAGTATTTATAGGTTTTAATGTATGTAAAGTATCTGTTTAATTATATCTACGAGACATTTTACTCCATTAGTGTTTTTTTTTATCGTACCCGTTTCGTATATTGTTTCCGTTGACATAAGTTGGTGCGCGAGTTGATTGCCGATCACCGATCAATGGTTAAGCATTTATCTAAACCTAAGTAGAAAATAATCCGTTTTGTACTAACCGTTGTTCCTTGGTATGATACCGCCAAAATATTTTTATATATTTACTGTTTACGTGATCTCCGGGATAATCCCATACACTACACCATAGTTTTATGTCCACAGAAAATAACGTTTTGCTTGCGAGGTTCTCAGTTTACACAGTCACACTAAAGTTTCAGTTTATAGTTTTAAGATTTTTTTATGCGCGGGAAATGCAGCCCATGTTCTTTCAAAATTCGCGAGCAATATACGATTATATGCGTTCCTTTGCGTAGGTGCTAAGACAACACAAAAGTACTTCTATTGGCATAGGAAATCATATCACGTTCCAATATCGAACCAGAATGTTTCTTTTTTTTTGTATATTCTTCCAAATTACTGGACAAACAAAGGAAGCAGAGCCCATACAGCCAAATCTTATTCTACCATAGATTAGAACGCATCTTGAGGCGCGCGGTTTTTAAATATAGAATATAGGTACAAAAGAGTTTTGCAATGGAGTTTGATCGATGTTAATTATCTCGTGAATATTATGTATATCCTTTTCAAGAGAATGTACTTTATGCTGTATTGTCTTATTTTTAGTCAACATGATACGCACAACATAAACGCAGCCGATAATTTCGCTTTCAGTTATGATAATAACCATTAACGGAAGCATATTAAGACCTTATTTCGTGGAAACTTGTACGTGAATGTCTTATATCCTTGACCAAAACAACTTGCCAGTATTAAAGCCGCCTTGACGATTGTCTCTTGCGTATACCTTGTTCAATTCTGTCATATTATTTTAAATATGATATTGATAACTACTTTCGGGCCAAAAAAAATTCGGCTTTTTCTAATGAACACATTTTATATTAGAAAACTATTAGCCAAAAATAAAATCGTGAAAAATCGGCTGGATCATAAATGATGGGACTTCAGATGTTGCTAGCTCCATGCCTTAATACAATATAATACGTAAACACATAATTATTTTGCGAATACATATAATTCATAATGTTACTACTCCCCACAACTTCGTTTGCATGTATTTTTTTGGATCTCGACAACAGCTCCACTTATTGGGTCCAACTTTAACTAAAAACCATCCAGGCGAACCATAAGTACCAAAAAATAAATATCTTTAGATTGTTGTATGTAAATTTTATATATAAACATTATCAAACCGTAAAGTACTTTAATGTTTCCGCAATATTAGTGGTGTAGATAACCAAGGTTGTCCCTTACACATCTGTCCCCCAAGGTTCCCTCTTACCCGTGCACCAACATTGGAAAGCTCACAGCTGCAGTTAGAGGTCAACCGCTCTGAAACCGTACGAAGCTAACTATAGCAATTACGACACAATAACAAGAAATATGTAACAATATCCTGGATAGCAGTTAATGCCCCCCCCCCTCCCCCCAATTTATATTAGAGTTGTCTGAATTACCTAACTCATCACACAAAGGTGTCTCCTATTTTTGAAGGTTACCTATTGGTGCCGGGATGTGGGCCCTACTCTCACACCCCCCTGTCAATTGAATCTGATGTTCATTTACTTAACATGACAGATGAGGATGCACGGATGTTAATGGTAAAAGGCAGTTGAATCTCCTTGAAAATAATTCTGCCGGCGCCTATGGCTGTGGTTGGTTACCCGTGGCTATGACTTGTAAAGTAAAATTTAACAACACGTTAACGTGTACTGTTTAAAACGGGTATCTCCCATAAGCCAGTGCAAATAAATTTCTTGTAAAATAATCTTAATTTAATCACCATTAGAGACGAAAGCTTGGATCCATGGGGCTGTGTACCTCGTATACTATATAAGTACATACAATTTATGAATATAAGATTAATACAACAACATAGCATCACGCCTGCATTCCCCAAAGAGTTAGGCAGAGGTGTACCGGGCACAGTTCCAGACTGCGTGTTGCTACTGAGAATTTCCATACAGAAAAACTCTTCTCTTTGCTCGACCCGGAAATCGAAGCTAAGAGCTCATGCTTAACGGTCGCGCTTGCGACCACTAGACCGATGAGGCAGTCAAGTTATAAGATTAATATTAATCTGATATATGTCCCTGTTTAAAAGATCTGTTCAATAAGGGTCAATTCACACTGAGCGAGCTGCGGCCAGCAGCGGCTTTTTGAGGCAAAATATTACAAATCATTTTGAATCTTATCTATGTGATTAAAAAATCCATAGATATTTGAAGACAAAGGAGGGGTGGAGGCAGCGCGGCGCCGCGATGCTGCACGAGCCTTCTAGCGCCGCACTGCCCCTTGCGGCGCCGCGCTCTTACGGCCGCTGCCGGCCGCTGCTCTTTCAGTGGGAATTGACCCTAAGATTCACTTATCATCCAAATAATTAAATGAAGTTTTTGTTTTGTCATGTATTTTTGATACACTCGAATATAAATAATTTACCTTTCGATAGCATCAGTTATTGAAGCTGTATTTAAAACGTACTTATTTTCCGTACTTCCTATTGAGGAAGTAATATTTTTTAAGTTAACATGAACCATGAACCTTAAGTCCGAACGGGTCGATCAATAAGGTTCAGGGCGAGTGAGTGTTGACTGCCGGAACAAATATGTCTTCATCCTCGTCAATACCTTTCAAAAATTACGTGAAAATATACTTTAACACTCTCTCGAGCTTTAAAGCATCTACAAATGAAGGATCAAATAATCAGCACACTTCCTTGGTGTTGTCTTGTTAGTAACAAAGCTGACCATTGACTAATCTTTCCATTACGGCATGAGCGATTTCCATGTGATCGAACCAACTCAAAGAAGAATATTTTTAATACTTAAATCTTTTTCGTACTTCTGTAGTCATTTATTGTATGGTATCTTATGTAAAACGTTTTCTTTTCCAGTGGAGGATGCGAGCGGGCGCTATACCTCCATGTTCTACTGGGGCAACAACTACTGGACGGGGTCAGCAGAGCTGTGCGACATCCTCAACGAAGAACACACGCCGTTCAAACAGCGGAACAGTTAGTATATTATACACGTATGCATGCCTTTGATAGATGTGCAAGTAATTTGAATTTTCTGCATATTATATACTACTAGCTTCTGCCCGCGGCTCCGCCCGCGTTTTCCGGGATAAAATGTAACCTATGTACTATTCCAGACTATAATCTATCTCTGTGCCAAATTTCATCCAGATCCTTTCAGTAGTTTTTGTGTGAAAGAGTAACAAACATCCATCCATCCTCACAAACTTTCACATTTATAATATTAGTAGGATAGTAGGATAGGATAATGTCTCCATTTAAGTAGGTATATGGTACTTTATCTTCAAAACCTAAATATTAGACGGTAGACAATTAAATCTCCATAGGAACAGGCCCCATAGGAGACGTGGAGTAAGGCTATGTTTACGGGACTACACAGATAATGTTGTACGCTTCGTATACTTGCAGAGTTGTTGATGTTGATGTTGGAATGTGGAGGAAAAAGACACAAGTTTGATGTCAGGATAGTAACGTTTAATGTACCTAAGTTTCGTACAATATAACCACAATTAGTGATTCCTTCCTCGTATGTAGTTTATGTAGTAATTAGTTAATTCACACTGACTATTAATTAAGTGAACTATGAATATACACCTACCTAAGCAAAATGACGCGCGTTCGTGCCAACCGCAGCGTCAGCAAAATATGTACAATTGAAGACTGTATAAATGTGCTACAATGTACGCAGCCTAAATTATAATAAGTTAGGTTAGATTACAAATCAATCTGAAACATAACCTGATGATAATTCTATAATCACTTTTGACGGCTTCATTAGAGCCATGCAAGCAAGGTCATGATATGATTATATTTGAATCGAAAACCTTTCGTGTATCAGTTTACGGCGTATTAGACGCTTTGTGATTGTTATTTACTTTGTCACAGTTGCTATTGTTGTACAGACATTACTTAAAGTAGGCTATAGTTAAGTACATCTTCATAGAATATTGCGTCTCGCATTGTTGTAACATGCGTGTCAGTGTGTGCGGAACTTATTGTGTTTGTGCGACAAACAGCTTGTCTTAGACGGATCTTGTGAAGCGAACACGCGATGTGACGCAGACAACGGTAGTGGCTTTTAAGTTCATGATAGTTCTTCAGTTCATGCACTGATATCGTAGGTTCATATCCAACGATGTCAAAAAATGTTTTAAAGAAGATAACAGATATAATCTTGCAGTAGTAATTCTGACCAATCGTCTCATAATTTCTCACGTACACTACCAAAATTTGTGTAAGTGAAATATTCAGCGAATTAACGTCTGCCGCTAAAATCGCCTATCTTCTATCGTGTCGGCTACTCGTGTGCTCGTGAACACTCACATAGACATTGCTCATGCAACGATGTCACTCAGGGGGACTCTTTCCATCTACCCGTAGAGGTTATTTTGGAGGAAAACCAACTACAAAATAGCTATTTTCAAGAGACACTGATGGATATTACTTCACCCTTTCGTAAAAGGCCGTAAGGGCATATTAATACCATCATTCTTCTTGCTCACCTGATGAAGACTAACATTACTCCCATATAATGGTGACTTTTCAAATATGACTCAGTATCCTTCGATTCATTCGTACAGAAAAAGATAGATAGAAGGTATTTTTAAATAGTCATTTAAATAATTCACACATACACCATTGTGTTTAGTAGCCATAAACAATATTAAAACATTGCATAGTTTAGCAATAAATGACATAGGACCACGCTAAGCGAATAGTAATTCATTTCATCAATACGGTATGTACCTAACGGGCAGATTGCAATAGTTGTGCTAAATCTGAACAGGCGCACGCGCAGTGGCGACACTGGCTATCAAAACAGCCATCGCTAATCGATATGCACGCAGTTATATCGATAACAGACCACAGAGGACCAGGTGTAATTATGTTATGGAAGAAATGCGCTCCGTAGTGACAAAATAAATATTTTTTGAACCAAAAATATTTACTTTTGGTAATGATTTTCTTATACTGCCTATGCATTTTGAATAGAAATTCTCAGTAGCAGCACGGAGTCCGTTCGCCCCCTATTACATGGAACTCAATAACAACATCGGCGGTATATAGTACATCTCTGCTTAACCCTTCGGGAAATACAGGCGTGATGCTATGTTATATTCTTATACAGAGTGGCGCTTTAACCACCAATAAGAAGTACAATCTCATAAAAATAAAATAAATGCTTTTTGAACTGCCCTGCATACAGACCTAGCCTACATGCCTAAACTTCAAGTCAATGTTAAAATGTTTTATGTAAAGTCAATTTGAATTATGTTTTTAGACAATTTTCAATGAAGCGGCATTAGGACCACCGCATTTGTGACTGCTAGACTAGTAAAGTGGTAAAAACTATTACGTGGCCAATAACACTATAGGTACAAGTAAATACAAATTATGAAACTTATTTATAACATAACTAATTCATGTTTACCGAACTGCACAAGTCCGCCTACAACTGGCCACATTGTCGACTGGGTCAAGGGGTGTTTGCTTACGTCACTTTCTACAAACAACCGGTGACGGCAGCCTTGCACGAGGCGCTTGCGCACAATTCGAGAAACTTCCAAAAAAAATCACCGAGTATCAAAAGTAGGGCTTGTTTAATACTAATGAGTCAGCGGCTTCGAGTGACCGTCAATGCGATTTGCAGTCTTATCTGATTTTTATCAATCAACCATTTTATACGGATATTAAAAATAAATTAAAGATTTACTACAAAAAGTACTATAAAAAATATGTTACTATCATAATTCATAGCAACTTTTAAATCAAATCTCATAATCAAGTCCGGGGCAGTTTTTTCGTAACCAAATTTTTTCTATTCTTTTTCCATATAGAAATGTCCGCAAGAATGAATTAATGATGCAACGCAAAATCTCTTACAATACACGTTTGTGAAATAAAATACAATGTAATAAAATAAAATTAACAATTTATGATTTAGTAAAAAGCACACAGAATGTTGCGCGCGTTGATGTCTTTTATATAGCGTTGCGGAAGCGCATCGTTGATTGCGATAATAATATTATAAATCTAGGTTTTACGTCTTTCGCTATTAAACCTAGACGGATTAATGAATGCAATCATTCATGATTCAGGTATACGAGTATGTAGGTTCACGTAATGAGGTTTTATTGCTTTTTTATTACTTATGTTCGTTAGGTTATATTAAACAAATAAAATGTTGATCAATGAAGTCGAGTTTATAATATCACGCAGTACATGTAATACCACTGCAATAAGTCATTGTATAACTGAAAAAGTACGGGTATAGAATTAATAATATATTAGAAAATACATGTAACGTATGTTCTCGACAGACGTTGTCCTGCCCGAATCAAAAAAATATAATAATATAACTCGATCACAGCGCCACCTACCGAGTCCAATTGTATTTTCAAACCATCCAGGAACCCATTGAAATATACACACAAAATTTCATCCAAACCGGTCCAGCTGTTAGGAGGAGTTAGGTGACAAACACACGAGAGAGAAACACAAGATAAAGACTCTTGAATGAGTTTAAAATAAATGTCTGAATGCTTACTTTTTGTTTCTTTACTGATTTTTAAATCTCATATTTCCAGAGACGATTCGCTCGCACATCTTCAACGACTGGCGCCAAGACCTGTCGATGGTGGGCTTCGGGCCTCCCTTCGAGACCGCGTTCTACGTGGCGCGCATCAAGGTCACCACAAACGTCACGGAGATCATTAAAAATGTGAGTTGCAGAAAATTACAATCGTGGTTTCCTTCATTATTTTTCGTTGTATGGCATGGTTCAACGCGATTCTGCTCGTAACAGCAATTTCTTTAATGCCTGTCCCGAACGGTTTTGACGATGTCTATATTGCCATTTATCAGACATCATTTCAACCTCAATATAAAAATATTCCGTCCATATTCTAGTGAGTCAGACCTCCGATATTTCTTTCTTCTCCCAAATATTAATACTTTATTCTCCCCATCATTCTTCACTATGACACTATACTAAAATATCTTAATAATATTTCTCAGCACCGCACCCTCCACCTGGGTGTCTGCCTGCCTCGCTCGTGCTCCCGGTCCTCGGTCGCCGCTCTAGTAGGCGGCGCACGCGCACCGCTGCTGTCGCATACCGTCGTCGCTGTGAGGTCCCCGCAACATGGAGGATACACGTACCTTGGAGATCCTACGTTTAGAGTTTTGCTGTAAGTACCTAGTGAAGAAAAATAAAGAGTTCGTTTAACACCCAATAGGCATTAGCACACGATGGCACTTCGGAGATTTCTTCCCATTCAATCTATTTTTTTACGCGGGCATTACCTAGTTGCTCAACCAATAATAAACAGTTTCTCATTTACTTAGTAACGAACTTAATAATCACGCGCAATCTCACTTAGTACGAGTTCATTTAACTCTCTGAGAAACGGCTTATGCAATCAATATTATAGAGTTAGTAAGTAATGTACTAAAACCGAGCAACAGCCATAAAATAATACCCATCGATACTTACCTTTACTTATTATAAATCTATTTTATAACCAAATGTGAATCCTAAGTTCTAACCCTAAGTTAGTGTGCCCAAATGGGATAGATTTATTAGAGACTTTTGTGAGATTTATTCACCATACTCTAAGGATGAGGAAAAACATCATACGAGTCAGACAATGTAGTTTGATGGTCCCGAAACCTAAAAAAAACCAAGACCTTGCGGCATCCATCGATCTTCACTGGCTCCAACTGGTAAATAACACACCTATCACCACCTCACCAAAAGAGGCATGAGGCACTACAGTGGGGGATATATATGATAAATTAAATCAAACTTTAAATAATAATTCTTATGAGAAGAAACTTAGAAGGATTCTTAAGGAAAAAGCTCAATTATTCATTACGATATCCACATAGTTATGAAATGCCTGACATTATGAGATTTCCCAAGTCTTGCTCAAGCATGGCTGGTATTCCACTTTCTAGAATGAAGTTTGTGTGTCAGCTATTCTGGTTATGACGTCACGAGCTAGACTAGACCTGGGCAAACTGCGGCAAACCTTTTGAATGTAGTACGACCAGCCTTTATGTAATCAAAGTTTACATTATACAATATATTGGGTAATGACTAATATTTTGTCAGTGTTTGTGGTGTTGTAACAAAAATAAATAAACAAATGCCTTACGCTGTTGGTAGAGTGTGGCTTTCATCATCATTATCATCATCAGCCAGAAGACGTCCACTGGTGAACGAAGGCCTCCCCCAAGGGGGGTTTGCCATAATCCCCACGCTTGGCAGGCGGCTTGGGAATCGCAGTGGCTCACCGATTAGTGATAGGACGCTGCTGCCCGTCCTCCGGTGTCTGGCCGCAGTTTTAAGACGTACCCGGGTCCGAGTGTGGCTTTGCTTGTTTTTAAAAACAAAATCTTTAAAATATTGACTGGTCAAAATAATTAACTGGTTAAATTTCCACATTAATGCAGTTAGTTAAGGATACAGTACACTTAAAATAATTCGATCGTACATTACTCGGAATATTTTGTGAACTGAACTTTTACACACTTTAAGAACTATGAACAGATTCACAATTTTTCATGATGTTCATTTCAATGTCTATTCCAAGTTCCGTTCAATTTTTCAAGTCTTAATGCACTCATTTACTGCGCATGCAATTTACGCACTACAAAGTTGCATAATGGAAGCTTCCTCATAGATCCCATCAAACTGCACTCAAGTGTACAAACACTACATCACAAAATTGTAGTTAAGTTAGATTGCATGCAACCCAATCATAGTTTAACCATCTCTACTGACCGTGTTAACGGTTACCTTACATTTACACTTTCAACTTTTGAAAGGTGAACAATCATTTAAAGTTAGGTATATATTTAGTAATAGTCAAACTTTAGACTTACAATTGCATCTAACTATACTTGATTGTGCCTGACAGGTACGGTTATATGAAACTTGTCTATATTATTACACTGGTAGTTATTTGAAACGGGTTTACATTTGTTGTGTTGTGAAATCCAGCGCTTTGTGAAGTGTTCACTGAAATATATATAAGTAATTATAAGTATTACGGTTTAACCGAACGAAATAAATCTATCAAATGCATGAAATACTTCTGATGGATATTTTGATAACGTTTTTATAGACAATTGGCGCAGTGATTAAGTGATTGGCTTTCGGCGTAAAGTATGGCGGGTTTAATCTCCGTACGGAACAAATATTTGTATGGTCAACATCTCTATTAAAAACAAATCATCAATCTTTTCAGCGCTGTGTCCTGCCTCGTGGGAATTATGCTGATTACAGCGACTGCGTATGACATGAAAATCGCTCGCGACATGCGCAGGCGACGACAGCGCGCAGCCAACATTGCAGCCAACATAGCCAACGGCGGTACTCGCGCAGACTTGAAGCTTGACCTTAATGGACTCGACAACATCACTGTTGCTAATGGTACGTATAAACAGACATTTTGTGAGAGACGTATATGCAGATTTCCATTGTAAATAAAGTGTACAATAATACCTTTTAAGAACGCTCTTCTGGAAAATCATTGTTAGTAATAACCAGAAGGTGTTTTAATGTGTCTTTCGTTAATTTCCAGGCAAGTCCATGTACAACGTGAACAACAACCTCGCCATCAACAGCAACACATCCGAGGAGCATCTTACGGCTGAGACCCCCACTACTGACGAACTCAAACTCAGTAAGATAATTAACACAGAACCTTGTGATATTTTCCTGAACAACTAAAATGCTAGTCAATCTAGGCAGAATCGAGAGATCCATTCTTGATGACCATTATTTTGAACAAATGAACAAAGCTTTAAATAAATGGCACGTAAACTTTAAACTGCCTCGTTGGTGTAGTGGCTGTAGGCGCGACTGCTGCGCGTGAGGTCCTGGGTTCGGTTCCCAGGTCGGGCAAAGTGTTGGGTTTTTCTGTAAGGAAATTCTCAGTAGCAGCACGGACTCAGGAACGTGGCCCGTTAGAAGGCAATAGGCGCGCCCCCTTACATGGAACTACCTTACAATAACGGCTTCGGCAAAATGTAGGGATACAGGCGTGATGTTATGTTATGTTTTTACTTTTGAAGTCTATAAAAACACATTTTCTCCAAAACCTAAGTACCTACAACGCCTACAGCATAAACAAGCAACGTTTTCTCTAGTATTTTTAATCCGAATGTAACATCGCAGGCGTGTGGTCCGAGCTGCTGCTGTCGTTCTCCATGAAGGCGAACGTCCTGCAGATCTTCGACCAGTCGGTGGGCGCGGACACCGTGCCCGTGGTGCATGGCCTGCGCTCGTTCTCCATTCTGTGGGTCATATTCGGCCACACCTGCATCGTTGTCTTTAAGGTTAGTATTACTTCCTTAACTAAGGTTGCAATATGTTCCTTAATTAAGGTTAATTATAATATCTTTAATATCCCATTGTATCAGTAGCAAACACATCTTAAGAGATCTGGATCTAACAACTGTACGACAGGAAATATCCACCAGTACCTCTATTATGAGTTTTTTACTATGTACTTTCATAGTAAATGTAAATTTTCATGCAAGCGATTTTAGTTCTTAAATTGGTCAAATTAGGGATTAGAGTCGCTAACATGACATCTCTATAATATAGTAAATAGTAAATCAAAACTTTACTACGACTAGATGTCACATAAGCGACTCTAATCCCTAATGTAACCAAGTTAAGAACTAAAATCGCTATCATGAAAATTGACTTTACTTTGATAGTAAATAGTAAGAAAACTCGTGATACTGGTACAGGAGTCTCAAATATCAGAATAAGCTATCAAAACATGTTGATGCCTTGAGTATAAATCTATCAGTCGACGGTAGTGCACTCATAAATGCGATGGACAAAAATAGTAGGTATACATTTAGTATACGTACTATTTTTGTCCATCGCACGTACTTCTACTAGCTAGGAGCTACCTAACTACTTTGTTCCTCTGTTTGAAAATAAGAGTACACCTCGAGAAGAATATTGTATGTTTGAAGATATTCACAGTTTCTTTATAATAATTATATTTCAGTACGCCGACAATACAGCCTTGCGAGCAATCCTGGAGAAGAGCTTCTGGTTTCAACTGATCATCAGTGCGGTGTACAGCGTCGATACATTCTTCTGTCTTGGGTATGTTGCTGTGAATCCATTATTTATTAGCAGATAGCTTTCAAATAGTGGGTGGTGATGTACCCAAACCGGACACGCGTTATTTTTATCGTAGTTACAATAAAATAAATTTTTATTCACCTATAAGAACGATATATATGGTAAGTTTGCGTTAAAGTTCGAGATTTCATCATGTTCATTTGCACTGACATAATAGATCACCGATTATCTGACGAGTTCAATCTACCTAACATCATCGCAAGTTTAAATCATCAAATATCTGCAACAGTAGATGTTATTGCAGGTATTCAAAAACTCCCAAGTTACTCAAACGTTAAAAGGCTCTATCTCGTTCTTCCAGTGGTATGCTGGTTACGTTCCTGTACTTCCGCACGAAGACGAAGGGCAAGCTGGACCTGATCGTGAAGGGCCACAGGAAGTTCACCTCAGGAGTGCTGCAGTTCTTTGGACTTATTGGATATAGATTTGCCAGGTTAGTTGTCCTTCATACATACGGCCAGAAACTACGGAACGACACGTGTAACGTTCCTTAGATAACCATTTTGCTTCACCTATGTAGTTGCCAGTTGTGGGTTCTACTATATCGTCCATCTACTACTCAAATACTTCTTTTTTTTTAAACAATTGAATTTTATGAATTCAAAAAGTAATTCAAGCACCAGTAAGTAAAATCATTATTTTATTAAAATATCTTACAGATTAACAGCTCCGTACCTGTTCATCCTGGGCGTGGTGGAGGTGACAATGAAGTGGTTTGCGTACAACTCAGTATTCGAGCCGCCAGCAATGGACCACGACAACTGCCCCAAATACTGGTGGAGGAACCTCCTCTACATTAACACACTCTTCCCGGTCGAGCAGATGGTGAGGCTGATTGTTTAGGTCTTTGAATTTGGGGATCAGTATCAAATAGAGATTACGAGATGGTGAAATAATATTTAGAGTCTGTATTGTTAAGTAAAATTAATATGTGGACTTGAGAATAAGTTTAGCTTTAAACACTTCTCAACCTATCGTAGATATTTTCTGAACACAGGCCTCCCTCAAAAAATGGTGCATAAAATAACCATAGTATAGAAGTCTTCTTAATTCACGTACGTTTTACTAGTAATTATTTTATAATACTCTACCATTTTTTTTATTATATTATCTTGAAATCTCAAATTCGTGCACATTGATGTCAGCAAATTTAGTTTAACAGCTTTCAGCTGATTTATTTCTAAGAAGCCAGGTATAGTTTTAATTTTATTTTATTTATTCGGGAAAACAAACAATTACACATTAAGAATTACAAAAAAGATAGGATACAGAAATGATACAAATGTGAAATCAACCACGTTCTCCACAGATACACCATGAGACAATTTGGTAAAATGTACGACTAACGTTGTAAACAATGAAAAAGAATAAAATATTAATAGTAAAGTATCAACAAAACATATACATAAAGCTGTTAATAGTGCCGCACAAGAGGTACAACAGTGTCACATTATTTTTTCAATATGTTAAGCAACATGAGTCTAAACTTTCTATGTGGTAAAGCAAACAAATCCAAACTGCAGAAATTCTTATTAAAATTGTTCGTAAGGCGACGAAGAGGTGCACGCAAGCCGGCATTTGTACGACAGGAAGTAGTGGCGAATACAGGTCGTGCGCGCACCTCGCGTCCCTGGCATGTTCTGGGAACTGTATAACACAACTTGTTACCAATGTCTACACAATCATACGAGTTATTGCATAAGTCATACAAAAATGTAGTTTCAAGAAAAGTACGCCTTGAACTCAAAGATAGCAGATTATATTTTTTAAGTAACTCTCTATAAGAGAGATAACAACTTTTAAAGCAGCGATAATGCGTAGACTTCAAAAATTTACGTTGTATGCTTTCTATACACTCAATATATTTATTGTAGTAGGGGTTCCACACAGGTACTGCATATTCTAATTGAGACCTAACTAGTGATCGATAGATATATATATATGTACTAGGGTTCTTAAATTCTGTGGCTGATCTCATCACAAAGCCGTACATGCGATAAGCGTTATTAACAATTTTATTAACATGTGCGTCTAAGTGCAGTTTATCGTCAAGTAATATTCCCAGATCGCGGATCAAACTCACCCTTGCCAGAGTTTCACTGTGTATTGCATAGGGATATATGAATATATTTTTATTTTTAGTGAAGCTAATACAGCAACACTTAGAAATACTGAGTTGGAGTTTGTTTTTAGTGCAGTAATCTGCAAGACGATTGAGGTCTTGTTGAAGCAGTTGACAGTCAAGCATAGTCTTGATGGGTCTAAAGACTTTAAGATCATCCGCGTAAAGTAAGAATTTAGAGTTAAGAAAGCACATGTCAATATCATTGATAAATATAATAAATAATAAAGGGCCCAGTATCGAGCCTTGAGGCACCCCTGATGAAACAGTTATGGATTTGGAATGAAAACCATTAACCACCACTTTTTGCGTTCTATTTGTAACATAGGAAGTAAACCAACGGAACAAGTCCCCACGGATTCCGTTAAATGCTATTTTGCCTAAAAGTAATTTATGATCGACCTTGTCAAAGGCTTTACGGAAATCAGTATAAATAGAATCCACCTGTACACGTGTGTCTAAATTATTGAATATATAATCAGTATATTCAATCAGATTAGTAGTTGTAGATCTTTTCTTGACGAACCCATGCTGTTGCCTAATAATCTGATCATGAATAATCGGATATAGCTGATTATGGACAAGCCTCTCGAAAAGCTTTGACAAGATCGACAGAATGGAAATAGGACGGTAGTTCTCAATTTCATATTTTGGACCAGATTTATGGACAGGCGTGATGTTGGCTCGTTTCCACATTTCTGGGAAAGTTCCTTGGCTCAAACATCTATTGTAAAGTATATATAGTGGGAGACTTAAATTGTCAGCGGTATTTTTAAGGAAGAGTGGCGGGATACCATCAGGTCCTGGGCCTTTAGAACTATCTACGGATTTCAAAGCACTGTGTACCTGTTCAATACCGATCACAAGATTGCTAACGAGACGACTATTTTTAGCATCGTCGTAGGTCTGCTGCTGCACATTGTTGAGAGTGGAAGGCTCATAAACAGAATGGAAAAAGTTTAAAAAAAGATTACAGATTTCATCTGGATTGTTGGATGACTGTCCCTCGTAATGCATAGTTGACGGAATGGAAGCTATGGATTTACGGTTAGATATAAAAGTCCAGAAATTTTTAGTGTCAACTTTTATGTTATCCTCAACTGACTTCATGTATAGGCAATAACAAGTTTTAGATTCAGTATGAAATCTCGACCTATAAAGTGAAAATTGTTCATAGTCTGATAAATTTTGATAGGCCTTCCATTTACACCACGCCTTAGTTTTATTTTTAAAAATGTGTTTCAATGAAGGTGAAAACCAGACCGGGTATTTAGAAGACTTGACCGATGTTAAAGGTATATGGGCTTTAATAACTCGGAAAATAACTTCATAAAATGTATTTACTGCATCTTCTGCAGACTGCCCCTGTAATAATTCGTCCCAGTTAACTTTTTCCAAATCACCATTAATTTCTTTATAATTCGCCTTATAGTAATTGTACCTCTGTGTTGATTTACGTGTCATGGCTCGGTTACCTAAATTAAAAGTAGCCAATATACATAAGGGTGGGTGATAAGGGTCTGGGGTTAATAATGTATCAGTAGGTGTTATAACAGAACACTCATTATTACTAATCACCAAATCCAAAATCTTTCCGGTCAAATTTTTTATATTATTGTACTGATAGGCATTAAAAATGGACATAAAGATACTTATGTGTCTACTAATTGGAGAGTTGCTTCTATTTAAATCTTGTGTGGTAGAACATGAACCTCCAGTAACCAACCAATCAATGTCGGGGAGATTGTAATCACCAAACAGATATAAGTTTTGAACACTTTCTCTCTCAACAACTGTTTGCAAAAGGTCCAAATATGCAACATAAACACTTTCTGGTGTTTTTGGTGGAATATATGCTGAACATATGATATCGTACTTTCCTCTGGTCGCGCTCGGAATACGCATAATGACATGCTCAATGTATTGGTTTAATAAAATAGTGGACTCAATTGTAATAGACCCCAGTCCCGTCAGTATCGCTATGAGGGTGCCACCACCATCCTTCTTTAGAGTAGCCTTGCGATCCCGATCACATCTATATACGGAGTACCGCTGATCAATGAACTCAGAGTCCAGTATTTCAGGGGTTAACCAAGTTTCCGTGAGTATTATGATATCGTAGCAGTTGGATAAAATATTCATAAATAGAACATGCAGTTTAGTGCGAAGCCCCCTACAATTTTGATAATATATTAATAATTTATCAGCCATAATCGTGTGTGTACAATCGAAGCAGTAATATTAAGTAAGTCTGAGCAAGTGTATAAGCATCTCTTGTCAGATAGTGACAAATAGATAATACTAAGACGTACAATTTGAAGTCAAGTATCGTTAAAATTAGCAATAAAAATAAAATAAAATTGCAAAAACTCTGTTTTACATAGAATAGCAAGTGTAATAGATGCGCGTACAGCATAATATTGAAATGGCAAAGATAAGTTACGGAAAGCATTAGAATATTATACCTTAAAACTGCAGCATTTATGAAAACGTATACATTAGGCAAACAAGATATATGCACGTTATCAACATTCAATATGGATACAATTAAAAAGTACATAATTGCAAAGTAAATAAACACTACATTATAGAGTTCTTTATTCGTTCCTAGTGATAGAAACGTTCTTATTGGCTGATTCGTCTCTAGTAGCAGTCCCTGGTTTGATTTTACTGAGATCTTGGTGTGACCGAATGGCGAACGACTTCGATTGTTCTTTTTCACGGACGAGTATAGTGCCATGCTTAACCCACACAAATTTATAATTATGTAATGTAGCGACATTCTTACATTCACGAAATAAGTGTTTTCTTTTTAACGTGATATGTTCATGCATATATATACGAAATGATGTTCCTGAGATATCCAATTTGTCGGACGTCAGGCCCTTACATAAACGAAAGGCGCTGAGAAAATTGTCACGTAATATACGTGAGGCCAATTTCACGACAATGTTTTTTGGTTTATTATTATTCTGGTGTGCATGCGGAACCCGATGTATTGAAATAATTTCCTTGGTGTTTATATTAAAATTGATTTTAGAGCCTATTTTTTCCATTATCGACAGCAGATTTTCATGGCGTCTTTCAGGCACATTACACAGCTCCAAGTTACACTGCCTAGCATTTTGGTCTAAATAATCTATTTTCATCATGAGATCATTGATTAGGCTCTTTGTGTCATCCTCCTTCCTTGCGATGCGCGTTTTTAAATCAGTCTGTTCATCAGACAACAATTGAACTGTACTCTGTACAGCAGCTAAGTCATTTGATAAGCAGTCGTATTTTCCATCAAGTTCCGTTAGTTGATTCGTAAGCCGAGATTGTTCCGAGCGAATAGATGAAATTTCGTTTCTAATTTCCGATGTCACCATGGTAATAGCAGCAATCTCGCCTTTAATATTCAGAACGTTATCAGAAATAGTACTGATTCGCGCATCAAGCTCCTTGCGCCACTCTGTCAGAGTGTTTTTAAAGTCTAGTGATAGCATATTAAGCGCCTGAGTAAATTCGCTTTCCGGTTGTTTACGCTTGCTGCGCACAGACACATTTTGTTCGCCACTAAATTCAATCGCCTTACATAAGTCGGAATCAGAATGAGAGAGTTTGTTTGAACTGCTTTTTATTTCAGTGCATGTTGTGGAGTTGGTACCTGTCAGACGACACACAGTTCTACGCCGTCAGTGCCATCTTATTGATTTTAGCAACTAGGTGAGTAGCATAAAAAAAACATTAAAATTCTTAAAATTATTCCAAAACTTTTGTTGCTACGTTGCTACCAAGAATTATTTACAACATGCGTTTGATTTTCATGCCGCTTAAATCTATAAGTCCAAGGCCTCAGGTGCTCTAGAAGTTTTTAACCGAATAATGGCTGTCCTTTAGCAGGCTTAGGTACTTTTTCCGTAACAAAATCACTTATTGTTACTTTCCCAGCCACTTCAAGACCTCCGCGTGTCTCACCGGCGTGTTGTTCCTGTCATCGCTGTTCACGACCGGCTATGTCTCCTGGAGTAACGACCACATCCCCAACCCCGAGGACCCCTTCACACAGTTCGACAAGGTCTACGAGAAGCCCTGGACCAGGCTTGGTCCCTACCTCGTCGGCATGCTCACGGGCTGGATACTATTCAAGACAAATTTGAAAATTAGGATGAGCAGAGTAAGTGAAAATTTTCAAGACCGTTTATTTAACTCTTTAGCTGCTATGACTGATAGCAGGTTAAAGCTGTATATTACCATTTAAGGAGATCAATTCAAATCAAACTTTCTAAAAGTGTTGTTTATTCGTATTTTTATCCTTACGTCTTTACAAACGGCTCAGTTCGATTCTCGAATACAAAATCGTATTGGTTGATACTCTCTCTTCCACTGATAGATTGCCCAGTTCGATCGGCTAATGTTGAAACTACGTAAGTCGGTAATGTACAATGTAATGTTCATATTTTAGTATTTTATCCCACCAAACGTTCAGAATCTTTCACCCATTCCTAAACATGTATTGACATCTATGTATGTATATTACCGCCATACAAGAGCCTATCTATCCACCTTTTAACTCGACGTTTGTTACCAGGTGTGGGCCTGGGTAGGCTGGGCCGTGTGCACAGCCACACTGCTGTTCCTGATCTTCGGTCTGTACAAGACGGAGCTGGGCGTGCTGTCGGCAGCTGTGTACAGCGCTGTCTCCCACTCACTGTGGTCAGCCTGCATTGGATGGATCATCATCGCATGTTCTACGGGACACGGAGGTAACGCTTATAGATACTCGGATATATCATGGAACCCAGTAGACTCAAATCCCACGTCCTGGACAGAACGGGGGTTTCTAATTCGGCAAGTTTTTAACTTTTAAAACCCACTGCCATAGTTACTGCCACCACTGACACGTCAGTTCGAAAGACGTAAAGGATTTTATCTAGCGGATGACCAGCCGAACCTTATTTATAAACTATGTATATAGCGAGGTTTGCATTCAAAAGAGTTCGAAATGTAATTTCTATCTTTTCAGGTTGGGTGACCCCAATTTTGTCTGCGCCAATTCTGTACCCGTTCTCACGTGTGACGTACTGCGCGTACCTGGTACACCCAGTGGTCTTGCGCTACGTGGCCATGCACCTCACACACCCCATCCACATGGGAGAGATGCTCGTCGTAAGTATTACATGTATTTTATGGCATGTTTTCATGTGTAAAGTGCAACATGTGAGACACTACATTCCTGGTTACAGAGATTTGATTCTCCATTCAATTTATTAATCTAAAGATTGTGATTTCTGCCAACAGTTCATCCTGTTCCTGGGTCTGACGGTGATATCATACGCGCTCGCGTTCGTGATATCAGTGGCGTTCGAGGCACCCATCGTGACCATGCTGAAGATCGTGTCACCGCAGAAGAAACCTCGCAGACTATGAACAAACCACCAACGTAACATAAGCTTACAGAGACTATAACTGCCTTAACTTAGAACTGAGCTACTTTAGCGGACGCGATATTTGTAATCACATGATTGCATTGCGTAGTCGTAATAAAGTGAATTTTGATTGGTCCAAAATCGGCAATGTCGTCGCACTTTGCGCGAAATGTTCTACAATTCAATGGTCGTTATTTGACCTGATATTATATACGCTTCGCTACCTGATAATGTGCGAATGTGATTTTAATAATACTTTAGTCTATAAGATTAGTTACATTCCATTATATATTATTGTAACGCTTCAAATAATTTAATTTTATCTTCGCCTCAAGTAGAGGCAGTTAGACTGAACATTTCGTAATGTTGATTTGTGTTGATTGTATTTACTAAGAATTGGTTATGAAAGGTAATGTTTATTATTGCGTACTTCAGAATTAACGAATCATGACAAGCCAAGAGGAACTTAGATAATAAAGTGGTTCTGATGCCATTTTTGCTTTCGTTGGCATTTGTAAACTTGTAGTGCAGATATTCTCTAACATTTTATTTCCCGAACTGTATACTTCGAGGTGATCGATAAATAACTAAAATTAAAGACCAGTGGTTCAGGTGACTAGCCCCTTGTTGACAATATTTTAGTGATTTCGTCCTTTTCTCCAGTCTTCGTGTTAAACTTGTTGATTTGTGACCTCGCCAGGATGTACAAACAGGGATGTAGTGTACAAAAAATTAGTGTAAATAATTATGTTATCGTTGAAATAAAATCAGTTTGGAGGATTATTGACGATGGTCCTTTAATTTGACTATTTATTTTTACAGAAACAATTTTTTTTAACAAGTAGGTAATGTTTAATGTCCGGTTCACCCACCAGTAATGTTTAGCGCAGATATTTGCTTGTATAGACTTGTATTTATGTACATAAGTGCTAGGCTTACAGATTCTAGAAGCGTCGTGTGAACCGGGCGTTAACTTGGCTTTAATCTTGAGATTCTTGTCTGATATCCTTCCTTTGCTTAGCCTCTTAGGCACTAGGTAGCTGGGTGGCAATATGGCTGACTTCTGCCAAACCTACTCACAATAATAATACCTATCTTTATGAAAACAAATTCTGTTGAACAAACACAATTAATATTATTACCTTTACGATAAATAAATGTACATTTACCCATGTACTTTTTATGTAAATAGGCTGTAAATATAACTAGTTATAAGTTTTTTACCGAATATTATAAATAAATAAATATAATTTTTATTACAAAATAAATATTGGTTGTTTTATTGTTGTCACGTTGCGCAGTCGGAGAGTCTTCTGAGTAGACTGCAGCAAGGCATCTCTACTAGAAGGGAGAGAAGAAGAGATCCTAGTAGCGTTAAGACAGTCGTCCCCGCGAAGTATAGCCACTGTGAACATGGAATTATTATCATTTCAATACATCCAAGTGATCTTTCGATTAAAAACTTAATCTTTATTGTTGTAATTAACACTAGCAATAGAGAAACTGTTTCGAAGTCTTTATAAAAGGTAAATTATAGAAAAATACTTGAAACTGTCTGAATTATAAATTCATCATGGTTGATGGATTGATGCATGATACGGAACTTTAAATGTTCGAAGACGTAAAAAGAATAGGTACTCACTATACACGTAGTGTGAGAACACAGTGCTGAATCCACAGACAGCAACACAGTTTGTGCTACAACACCATGCAACAGCAACATACCGTAACACAACCGGCTCAAGGCTGCTACTGATGAACTAGATAACATCCGGCGGAACACACCTGGTCACAAAAATTTTAATTTAACCAAAGGATCCAAAGAAACAGCCTTACGAAAAGAGACGTAGGTATGGCAGCAATGGATAGATTTGGGTTAAAAGCATTGTTATAATACTAACAATTCAATAAACAATTAATAGTTTATAATACCAATGTTCTAAAAGTAAATACCTATCTACTTTTTGAACCATCTTTCCTGTAATTAATTCATCCTTTTCTCCAATATAAGTGTGTCTTTTTAAATTGTCTTCGCTCACCAGCTAAGTTAGTAGTACCCATCAAGACAGGCCATAGCAGCGCGATGGGCCAGGTGAGGTGCAGCCACGCAGCGAGCCAGGGGAGACCCACCATTGGTACTGCTGATGATGTAAACATGAACGATAGGGATGCCATCCATAGCAGAGAGGCTGTCACCTGGAAACCGATTGTTGATTTACCAAAAGCGTTTGATTAGGTAGTACTAATAATATTACTACTACGTTAAAAAATACAAATATGAATTAGATATGAGAATTTACCGAAATACAGTTTTACAAATATCAAACTGAATAACGTAATTTAGGGTGTTTCACAAGGGTACCACATAGGACCACTCCAATTTTGTCAAATTTTAATAAATAAATTTTAAAACATGACATTATAAATACTTATTTACCTTAGAAACCTTTAGTTTTCCCTGTATTACGTGAATCAACCACCCTGTAAACACGCCGATGAAGTACGGCGCTACGCGAGCCCATGGACGTTGGATCATCGTGGCGTATGCTTCAAATGCGTTTGGAAATCTGAAACGTACACAATATACACACTATAATATTATAAGCAACGTATATAGAACTATTATTTGTGCCAATCTCCAAAATAAGTTTAATGTTATGAATTAAACTTTGGTTTTTTCACATAAAAATATGCAATTGTCATTTTTTAACCGACTCCAAAAAAGGAGGAGGTTTTAAATTCCACTGTATGTTTTTGTTTTATACATTTGTTACGCGATCATTCCGTCAATTATGGACCGATTTAACTTCAGTATTCTTCAACTACTGTACCGTATAATAAAACATTTATTTTTTGCTTTTTCGTTAGTTTTGTTTTCGAATTTTTTAAAGTCGGTTTTAATTTTTTATTAATTTCCTTGAAGGAGTCGGGTTGTGCATTCATTATGCCAATTTACTTTCGTCACTGGGCGGGAAACAATATTTTCCTAATGTGGTGTTATTTATGTAGTAATATTACGTTTTCATTGTGCCTAACGTCAAATATTGTTGCAACATAGACCACCGAAAAATGGTACCTATAACTTATATACATCTAAGTGCTAATATTACAATCAGGAACCGTTATACATAACCTGGTTTTAATTAGATCGTCCACGTGTTTCATTGTAAGTATAATTTTTCGAAATTATTTTACATTTGTAACTTACAACTGTCCGAAGTCAAAGTATGACGCGCTGGCATCAGCAACAGTTGAGGACAATACAGCGACTACCGCGAGAGCTGCCAACATGCGCGCGCGCATGTTAGAACTACTACTCCCTGCACAGAGCAGAGCGCCCATCATATGGAGTTGGGTCTCCGTGGACAGGTACCAGGAGATTTGCATGCACTAAGGATAAAATGTTAAACTAAATATATAATTATATCTATAATATTTAACTATATCTCTAATCCCCTACTAATAAACGCAGAATACGTTAGGATTTTAAGCTTATCTAAACCTCAAAAAATGAATTTATCTCGACGTACGTTATTTTTTATCCCATCGTTTTTATAACAGAAGGTACCTATAATATGCATTACGAATCACTAACAGCTTATTATAAAATTACATAAAAACAAATCCACTCATAAGCATTCTGAAATATTCTGTGGTATTGCAAATGAATATCTAAAAAAGTAGAAGTCAGAGGAATTCAGTAGTCACTTGTTACAGACCTGTTCCTCAGCAGGGTGCATATTGGTTATATAGAGTAGGTTCCGCCAGCCGTGGTCGCGACAGTTGGGCTCGTCTCCATCGGGCAGCGCCAGCGCAGCGGTCGCACGGGACGACCGCGCCAGCACTGAAGACAGAAGGACTGCGTACGCGTATGATGGGAGGAGCCTGGTGGAATACATTCGCTATATAAGACAAGTCTCTGAAACTATTTATTGCTTTGTACTGGTCTAACTTTTCTCAACCCGAAATAAGTTAAACACGAAAAGATCCGAAATTGTTTTTTTATCCACGAATTATAAAATTTTCTAATTATAATTTCTGAACTACACCCAATCAACCATAGTAAATCGATTAATATTCTATTTTAATATTGACAAACATTTTAATTTTAATACACACGCAAAAGAGACTAGCAATTAAATGACCATAACCTAGGCATTAAGAAATTTTAAAAAAACTAACTATCTAGCTAGTAACTACTACCAAAATACATACATACAGTTATCTAGTTTAAAAAAGCTAAACGATTAGTTTGTTATTGTAACCTGATAACCCTGTTGGTGACGAAGCAGACGAACTGCAGACCTTGTCCGCAGGCACCGCGGAACCCGACCAATTCCTTCACGCTGTACTGACTCTTCAGGAAAAAGAAGTGGTGAGAGCTGAACAGACCACTGGAAGAACGTGAAACAATTAATGCCGCCTATCATTAGAAGGCACAAACGATATTTATATTGATTCTTAAAGAGGTGTCGGTGGTATGGTTTTAAAGATAGATAAGTGGAGTCAAATTCTAACGAGCTTTATTTGCTGCCGTAAAATTGAATTGGTCTGTTAATCAATCGAAACTGCCTTTCGCAGTTTATTGCTGAATATATCAAGCAGGCCTCTCCTAAATTTGACCAAAACATACAGTCCTAAATCTTCCGAAACGACTCTACCACGAGTAAGAATTAGCAAGCTTACAGAATAAAATTATTAAGAGACTGAGAGACTGACCTTACAAAAAATAATGTATCAAAAGCTATTGTTCCGATTGCTATTATGTAATATATATTATTCTGTTCATTTATATCTCCAGCGTCATCTGCAAAATGAAAGATGGCTCATTATAACACATCATACGTTTTTGTTTTCTTAAAGGTTTTCGAATTAACACTACCTGAGATATATTCGACAATCACAGCGACATGCATGAACATAATCCAAAACGTCGCAAATATTCTCATCGCGTGAATCAAAGACAGATCTTTGTTAGCCATGTTCTTGTTAAAAATTCTCTTCCAGCAGTATGCTACAGAGAAGCACAGGAGGAGCCTACAGAAGATGTTCTTCTTCTTACTCTCTGTGCTCAAACTCGCGAAGGAGTTGTACTTGAGTCGTGGGCATGGAGGAAGGTTTTCGACCTGGCGCGGGTTGCTGCACTGCTTCCTGTACTTCCCGCATCGGTGGCAGCTGCCTGCCGTCCTTTCCGCACAATTCACGTCCAGCGTAATCGTGGGAGCGCCGCATGTCATCAGATTCTCCACCGCCATGTAATTGTTCATGTTCGCGTTGTCAGCGCCTAGCTTCTCCGTTTCAATCTTCATTTCATCGTCATTTTTTATGTTTCCTTTATCTATGCTTCTGTTTGGATCAGTATTGTATTTCTCTAGATCAAACGTCATTGATTTTTTGCCGTATGGCAGACATTTGACCAAATCTAAATCTATTGTAGTGGCTAGTACTACTAGAGTTACAAGTACTGCCGTAACGCATATTAACAATATTCCTCCATTGTCAGTTACTAAGTCGTAGTTCCCTTGTATTCGTCGGACGCTTTTGATTTTTGCGGTACGTGACGTCGTTTTATTGCTTTTTAGGTTGTCGTTGATCAATAAGGAAAAGTTGATGACGGATGTGATATCGCGAGGCGAGCACGAACGTGGCATGCATACGCCAAGAGTGACGTCATGAGACTGAAAGAATATCAAAGAATCAAAATTCTGGCAATAAGTGTCACTGGATTTCATATTGCAAAAGGATTCTAGCAAACCGAAAATTTATCTAGTATCTATCAAGATTATTCACACTCTTCAATCCTTCAGTTGAGACACTGGAGCCGTTTTTGAACGCAAGCAGATTTGGTTATTAAATTCAGCCACAGATATTAAATCTATAGTAGTAGTAAATACTATCCTGCTAACTACTTAGATATTTGTTAATATCTTACCTTCATCATATTGAACTTGGTTATGTTCAATGTGATCTCCACTGTGGTGTAGGCGAGCCTGTAAGGCGGCCAGCGATCTGCTACCTTTTGTGGTAACTCATCATGGACCACCCATCGCCACTCGTGTGTATCTGTTTTTAAACGTGTTTATGTCGGTATCTAAGTCGATACTGCTTGGTTTTAGCGAGATATATTGTGAAGCAAAAAAGCAATATAATTATATAGATGACGTGACATGGCAATATCACGCCTATATATTTCCCTAACGATTAGGCAAAGATGTACTATTGTACACCCACATTTCGCCCGACGATCTCGTTATTTAGTCCTATGTAATAGGGGCGAGCCGCTATTACGATCTGCCGGCAACAATTCAGAATGTTCAAACAAAAAATAAGATAAACTTACCCGACGCGGGAATCGAACCCAGAAACTCATGCTTAATAGTCGCGTTTGTGACCAATAGATCAAAAAGCCAGTTTTTATTTTTAAAGATGCTATAGGTACTTGAGTTGCTTTACATACCATCATCAAAGTACTTCTTTCTCGATATCGCGTTGACATCGTGGATTACATCACCGAATGATGTGTTTCCATTATTTGCAAACGACTCTTTATCCTGATAACAACGAAAAATGTTATATATGCATTAATAAAACGTTTAAAGAACTCTCTATATTGTTAAATGCGGTGATGAGTTTATTCGTACCAAATTCAAACATTGCTGCTTAGATCCCAACCAAAAGCGATTGCCTGTGAATAGCGCTGACCCGTAGCGTCCAGATGCGTCGAGAGCTGAAATGTTTGTCATGTTTAATGAACATATTATTCAATTTTAAGTTCTACAAGATATAATTTTAACTTAAAATAGCTCTAATATTTCCGAGCAGATAAAAAAGAACTAAAAACATTTAGCGTCAGTTCAGCAGATTACGCAAACAATTGCATTGTGACTGTATGAATTTTGTTTTCCTTGAAATGATTGATTGATCTAAAACCAATAACGTGGGCTTTTTTTTTTGAGATCCCACTTTTTCTTCTAGTTTAGGTACTTAAGTACATTTAGGAATTTAATATGTAAGCACATTTCAGTCTTAGGAGAATTAAACACTGGCCGAATGCATCAATGAAAGACATCATACCATCTCTGTAAGTGATACCTACATCAGATTAAAGAGCGCGGTAAATTGCCATCCACCTATAGCCGCCAATCATACAAGATTATGACATTAACCACATGCTCTGGCTATTACCTAGCAACGATCATACAATGTAACAAGTAATTTCACCTCATTAGTTTTTCCAATTCGCGCAGGCGCAGGTAATATTACTCTCACTTAAGTCATGCTGCGTGGGCTCACGTCATCTTACTGTTTGTGCAGTGCCGAACTGCTCATGTGTGATGTTGACACTGCGTGCTAACGGCACTTCAGCTATTGAGTTGCGTGAAAACGTTTCTTTTGTTTTAGCTATGCGCATAATTTTCGGTTCAACACCTTACAGTACTTTTTGTGAAACATCATGTTCATTATGGCCATGTAAAGAGTCTAGGAATAGGGTTGTCTCGTACCATGAAGATCCCACCCCTCCCATTCCCTAACCGTCGCATTGAGACATAAAGTTGTTATCACATAATTGAGCTGCAGCATCCCTCTGTACTCAGATGGCTGGTAGTATCTGATAACATCATACTGCAACTCTTACTAATGCATCTGCCAAGCGACGGAATTTTGGTGTAGTGGCCAAGTAGGTACCCAAATGTGTTCGTTCAGGGCCCTAAGACAAAGCGAATGGAAGTACTTTCTCGAGACATAAGGTGACGAAGGACATCAAAAACGACGAAATCATGATGATTGATATTATTATTCGAAAGGTTTATCCGACTACACGACACTAAACTGGGATATCGCTCTACTCATAGCCAAAAGGGTATAGGGCCACCGCTGTGTTCGGTAATAGGCCCATTTTAATTGTTCAATCAGCTATACAATGATAGTGTAACCTATTGAAGCTGCAATATGAAGAAGTCGAAACACCTGACAACAACGAGACCCTTAGTTCCGCATAAACTCACAATAGTTGCCAAAACAAAAGTTGTTGTTAAACCAAAGAACACACAACAATAAACAAAACACAGACAAAACATTCCTCACTGGAAAACATTCGTCATCTTTATGCGCTAATGGCAGTCCATTGCTTTAATGAGACAGCCCACTCGTTCGACCACTGAACTGAAGAGCGTTCACATCGGAATGACTCCACGAGGAATCGAAAGTTATTGATGTATAGTCATGTTGAACATACCTACGGAGAAATATAGAATTTGTAGCGAGTTTGTAAATCCCTTCCACCCAATATAGTATGAACGCTAAACTGACTAGATTGGCAATCAAGTTTCCGTATGTGGATACAGGATTACCAATCATTGTATTGTCGGAACATCTCAATTCGATGTATGTTTTAGTTATTGCTTTATTACACAAAACATTTCTGTTCATTAGAAGTAATAAGGAAACTACGATTAGGTACCTATCTGAGTCAATTTGGGTCATTTTTCTTATAATAACTAAATATCGATTGCATCTAGCACCGCCGGCTCTGGGGTAGAGCGAGTGGAGCAGTCACTCTAGGCAAGGGTGGCAAGGGGCGACAAAATACAAAATGTGAAAAACATTTCGAATAAATTTTTAATAGCGCCTTTCGAGGCACGGGACTTTTTTATGTGCCTGCAAAGGCCCATTTGAAATAAAAATGTTTGACTTTGACTTTTATCAATCTAGTCAGCATATCACAGTTCTGCACTGGACATAGCTCTCTACCAACCAAGGCCACGACTCGGTTTTCCGTCTTCATCGTCCCCGGCTACAATTTCAAGTTGTCAGTGCATTCACCATGAGGCACTGGGAAGTCACGCACTGTTTAAATTTACTGCAGTATAAGCTTGTTATAATAATTTGAGCTTACTATTTGCGAAAGCGTAGACTAACGGTGCTCAATAAATAGGTGAGTAGGTATTTAATCATTATAAACGCTTGTCGGGATTATCACCACGCATACATAACGAATTGGTGATCGTCATTGATCTATAAAGTACCAAAAAAGTGTTTTATTTAAAGAAAGTGGAAAGAATGAAGCTAACGCCTTTTTTGACATAACCCCTTAGTCGCCTTTTATGAGAAATTGGTAACAGAGAGAATGTCGAAAAATAACTCACTCATAGGCACTGTAATATTTTAAGTTAATTTGTTAAGAAGTTAAGTTGTTCTACGTTGGAGATTCAAACGACAGATTGAGTCCCTCTACACAAGGACTTCATCGAACTTGGTACCGTAAAATGGGGCTATTTGGGAAACGCGGGGCAATTTGGGACTAACATTTGTTTTTAGAAATTTTGACATATTTTCTAAAATAAATCAAAATTTCCTTTGTCATTGAAAGCATCCTACACTACCGCTGTTTAAAAGCAGTTACTACTCCATGAGAAGCACACATAATGATCCCTTTACTAAATTTCAATTAGCCCCGCGCTTCCGAAATACCCCATTTTACGGTACAGATAAATTTCGATGTCTGTGACACTATGATGAGTCTACCGCCTTACTATGGACTAAAAGTAACTTCCAATGAAACATAGATTGCATCGTATTAAATTTTGAATTGCCTATTTTCGTTAATGAAACATAAATTAGATAACCGTAAGCATTGTCTTTTTTATCTCATCGAAAACACCGTTAATTGTTACAACTTAGTGACTTACCGTTGTATGCCCATGCTTTGCCTTCCGACAAATCTTTGAAGAAGAATCCAATATCCTCCCAGCACGAGTGGTCCACCAAAATATGCATTCCATTTGTTATCTTCGGCCACACCACCGATAGAAATGAGGGATCATAGACATTGAACAAGTTATCAAACACTTCGCTCCGAGCAGGACGTTTCACAACTCTATTTGATTCTTTTTTCAAACCAGCGTTTTGGCGCGTACCAGTTTTGGCGCCATCAGCCAAAATTACAAACAACAATACACACACTTTTATCGTCAACATTTTGTTACATTATAATGTACTACGTATTTATGTATCACGTATATGCGTCCGTGCACTGTAGCCGCACATTAACTAATGTTCACTAACTGCAGTAAGTCGCGATTGAGCGTGTTTACAAGTAGTCAATAACAATAATAAAGACTATTTATTTCAGCAACGCTCGCGCCGGCCTCACATATTCACAACCAGTCGCAATTGTTTCATATTTGTGGCTAAGCGTGTTCTTCTAAACCAACTGAGTACAGAGTACCCATTTACTAAACCTACATCGCACTCCTCTCCACATGAGCTGAACTAACATTCGATTTTCCGATACTCAATTACCTGTGCTTTCTCTTTTAATCAAGATGTTGAGTAATTATAACGGTTATGAAATTAAAAGCAATTATTAGAACAATTATGAGAAGAGATGAATACAAACAAGGCTGTTATTTTTCTATAGCCTCACCGTAGGCCGACTTTGTAATTGGCTAATCTGACGCAGGAATAACTGCGGAACTAATCTTTTATGCATTTTTACAGACCATAAAGTTGGACACACTATGAAGTGAACTAATTGATGGAAACTATATTAAAAAGTCGGTTTTATGTGTGTCCATTCACAGGGAGGTAGGATTTCTGCGTTTTGAATTTTGTAAATAGGGACTGTAGATTAAATCCACAAGTCCTAACGCTCTATGCACGAATTCAACTCACAGGTGTCTTCTCTCACACTGATCAACAAGGCTCTGGCGACAGAGAAGGATGATTAAAGCCAGACGTTTTCTCAATCTAAAGAGTTTATTATCCAGCAATGTATAGTAGGCACGGGTAGCATATTGCATACGCCTTTCGATTTTTTACAAATAACTTTCATTTGTAGTTTTATGTTTTCAATGTTCTATGTAAATATTCGTACGTATAATTTATGACCAAAATATTCAACGGCCGTGCAAGCGAAGCCTCGGCCGTAATTAGCGTTATTGTATTCATGTGCCGGTCGCACGAAACTATGATATTGTGTTAATTTAATGCAAATAAAAGGGAAATGCTTGCAGCAATTACTTTCTTTTGGAGTCAGTGAAATCCGGAATTAAAATGAAACAGCCATTTAAATGTTAGTAATTACATTTATTACCTGTCAAAAGACATTAGCTTACAATTATTTTATTTCATGTACTTAGTAAATACAATTAGCTAGATTTATTTCTTTACTGATACTGCAAATCATGTCACTGTAGAAGTCTCTGAATAGGGCGCTCTTCACACTCACACACACGAACATAGGAGGACGACGCACGACACTGGATCTTATAAGTTTACAATAAGGTTACATTTGCCGGAGCCGCTTGTTTGGTCGCTGGCCGTCGTTCATGAACCCACCCTGCTGGGAAACAAACTGTTAATACGATTAGATTAGAATTTATTGCATGTGACCAATTTTAAAATGTTTTCTATCAATAATACAGACTTAATCGTTATTATCTTTAATTTTATATTATCTCAAAATAAAGATAAAAAATAAAGAAAACAAAAAAACATTTTAAAATTTGCTTTTTAACAGTACCATTTGAATACATGCAACCAAACAGAAAACAGCATTTGTAACAAATGAATAGCGAGCGTACATCTACGTGTATTAGTGCAGCATATGTAAGTTATATCTGTATTCCCTAACAACAAGGCAGCGTAGTTATCGATACCATCTTTGGTTGTTTGTAGCCACATGGCACACTGATATAGGCGCGTCATTACCTTGGACTTAGTGGCGTAATGTTTCTACAGGTAGCTCTGAAAAGAATGCACAGAATGTGTTAATGCAAAGAGAATTGCAGAGTAGGTGTGTATTCTGTTCGTTTTTCAGTGTCTCGTCATTGTACTGCATTTCTTTGCACATCTTTCTATGCACTCGTTTCTATGAAATGGACGTGAGCATGCAATGGTAAAAGCATTCTTAAAAATTATTGCAAAAAAATACAGTTTGAAAGATGTCAACTTAATAATTCATAAAACGGAAGGGAAGAAATAAAAATATAATACATATATGTTGACATCTACCACATGAAATCGACACTATGATACACCAACGTTCAATATAAGCTTTAAGCAAAAAAGCCAAAATGTATACAAAATGTCGCTTTAGTATGAAAACTCGCTAAAAAGAAATATACTAATGTTCAGCCGCGTCTAGTTAAACGATATTGAAATGAAGCAGTGTCGCTAACATGCTGTAGCTTTATTTGCATAAAACTATAGAGAAGTCACAGAGTAGCAAGCGAATGGAGTTATGTACAATGGAACTCAAATAGGGTCCGAAGGTTGCCATTTGAATTTCACCGCATGATGACACCGGCGATCGTGCATCTCATGCGAGTGTCAGTCGTGGATTCGCTCCATTAGCATTGCAGTCTGTAGGTAGGTAGTGCTAGTAATGAGGGTGTGGCAGTGAGGGCGCTCGCTTACCGGGCGGCCCATGAAGCCCTGCGGCGGCATGTACGTGTTGACGGGCGGGGCGAAGCCGCCGCGCGGGAACGCGCCGCCGCGACCGCCGAAACCGCCGCGACCACGAGCTCCTACCGACACAATTATTTTTGTTAAAATAACCCAATATAAACAGTCTTATGGTAGTATAATTATAATCCGAAGAAAGCTACGTATACCTTATTTCAAAATAAAACAAGTTTCTTATAATATAAATTCTATGAGTAGAATGAGGAGTAGTCCACTTAAATACAAACAACATCATGTTGAGAATACTTTAAATTCCTATACAGGTGGAAAAGTTCAAGCACTGTAGTTCTATCACCAATCTGCTTACAAAACCATTAACTATCCCTGCCAGTTCATCATTTGGAATTTTATATTTGATAGGCCCATATTAAGCTGTGTATACCCACTAATGACACATGCGAGAACATACCTCTAAAGTTGCCCCTTGCGTTAAAGGATCCGCCGCGCGCGCGGAAGTTGTTGGCGCGGTTGGAATTGGGGCTGGCGTTGGTGTTGGTGTTGGCGTTGTTGCGGTTCTGCTGCTGGTTGGGGTGCTGCCGCTTGTTCTGCACAACAGACTTGAAGTTATGTCATGAAACAAAATAATACATGTAGCCAAATTAAAACTTATTTCATAGTAATGAAAAAAGATAAAAAATTAATAGAAGCAAAGTAAAGAAATTAATTATAGGAATGATTTGAATTAATAAAATAGGTACACCACACCAAAATATAAAGCGCGAACATTTTTCTGAAGTCAAATAGATGAGTCTGAAAATGTAATGTAGCCTGACGTGGTCAAAGCTAAATGAAATAGCAATTCAGTTAAATGGTAAACTTATAATAATTGTAGTACCTTGTTAACGTTGGCGGCGTTGTGCGCCTTCTGCTCGTCCTCGTCGCGGTACTTGGACACGGTGACCAGGAACCCGTTGATGCGCAGCTCGCGGTCCAGCTTCAGCGCCTTATCGACGCAGTCCTTGTCTTGGAATGTCACTCTCACTGCAAAAAACAGACACGTTAGCACTAGGAAATAACAAGTTCAGCGGTTATCTGGTAAAGTGAAGACCATTCCGGTTGTGGCATACGCAGCTTTGTAAGCCAATCAAAACGCAGGACAGGTCTGCCTACAGCACGTGTTCGGAAGGCACACTTCAAACGTGCATCTGTGACAATCGATTAATACGACGCCTATGAGGCTGTAAGAACCTATGTACAGTCAGATTCAGAAAGATGTAAACTTGTTGTAGCTATACTCAATATACACAATGTAGTACTTGGGTGGTAAGCTTAAAACTTTGGGATATTAATTGAAATCTCAATAACAAAAAAAAAACGTAAAAAGTGTATTCTTCTTCTTAATGAACCTTGTATTTTTATGTATCTGCAGATATGCTGTGTAAATTTGTTACGAATTGTGAATTTGAATAAAACTACTGTATTTTTCTTGAGGTTGACTGTAGGAAGACATGAACTAGTAGATTAATTAGCAACATAGCGATGCAGTTATTTTTCTTTACACGTGGCCCGGCCACCATTGTTCTTTTTTAAAGCTTAGCTTTTACGGAATATGAATTCAAGGTCTAAGTCTGGTTGTTTTGAATATATGAAATAAACTAAGTGTGGGAATCACGCACCAGTTATATAGAATCGCTACATAATTATCTACACTGTTCGCTGGCGTGAGGCGAAGCACAAAGACGCCGGTCGTTCGTGTCTGCGCGCCATGGCGTAGCGAAAATGACAGGCTGTCATTGATATTGACGTGTCGACTGTACAAGAACTTCCTACCTGCTTTACTTCATCAAGAATATGTAGGACATACATATTCTTGTACATGTAAATAGATCGCAACACGAACAAGCTTACACCCTAACGTTACAAGTTACAACCCCAATTCTCACTTGACCATGGGGAAATGTGAAAAGCACGTGTTTCGTTTACAATTTTATTTCGAAATAGGTACATCAGGAAAACATACTAAAAAACGGTGAACTTTGGTATTTCAAGGTGAACTTTGATATTTCAGAGTAAATGTTAATTGTTTCCAAGGGATTCGCAACAACGAGGTTATTGACCGCGCCGCCAGTTTGATGCGGTTACGCAACACCTTATACGAGTATCACTGTGTAGTAAATGACCTTGGAACCTATCGTTAAACCATAACGTGGTCGACAAAGTAAAACGCCTTTAATCGCCATTTTTGTGCCTTCCATTCATATTTTAGTGTGCCAGTTTCTTTACAGATTTACTTAAAAATACAACTATGCTTTAGTTACAAATTATTTTTTCATCTAGGAATTGAATAAAGCTAGTTGTATCAAATAGTATGCTAATTGAATGAAGCTATCGCTAGAACTAGATCGACGGACGTCAGTAGGCGATAACGGATTGTCGTAGTAAAACCACTTCCCCTTGCCCCTGGGGAGTTAACCCTCTAGTTAACGAAACTCATTTACATATCTGCCATTCTATGCACACGCTACATCATGTCTACGGCAGTCAATCAATACATATAACCCATATCGACGCTGAGATTTCCTCATAGCGTAATAATTTATCCTTATCGTGTTCGAGAGAATCGTCAATACAATACGCGAATTATTTTGTAGTACAATGACTCATGAAAGATTTAGGGGAACGACCCTCGTTTCTTATGAGAGGCAACGAACTCACACAAGCAATCGCTGTGGAATGGAAACGTACACTAGTATTTTTTATTGTGAAGAAATTCGTCTTAATGTCGATATTGCGTTTCGCCACTAATTTAAAAAGTAAAATGTAGCATCAAAGGATTTAGTTCAGTTATTTGCACGCAGTAACGCGTCGCAATAACAATTCAGCGTTGATGCGTACTTAGCTAGTTAATCCATTATTGTCCCGCGCGCGTCACCCTTCACCCTTCTGTACAAGTATACACTCCCCCTCTGTTGGCGTTATTGCGTTTTCGTTACCCCTACTGACGCCGCGGCGTGAGTTAGAACACAGCTACGTTTTATATATTTTATGCGTACATTTGTTGGCACTGCGTAGCTCGAATATTTTTAGGTTTTTAAGCAAATAAAAATGTGTATACCGGAATTAGACTAGGTTAAAATTGGTTCATTAGAAAAACCCTGCTCCAATGAAATACCCTCAGACTTTTTAACTAATTATTAGTTGAAAAGCCTCACTTTGATTCTCTATAATTCTTTTGATCCGCTTCGACAAAACTAAGTCCACGCTAACCTGTAAGGATGGCAATAAGAATACTTACCTGTATTGTATGACCTCCGCTCCAACATTGTTTGATGTGTTCAAGCTACCAGGATAAACGCTGTGCTTGGATAAGTAAAATAACGTAATCAACAAGTACTCACGTATTTTGTACTTGGTCTTGCTGAACTCGTGTATGTGCGCGACGTCACCGCACTGCGAGAACAGCAGCTTGACGTACTCGGTGCTGGCCTCGTAGGGCACGCCCACTAGCACCGCGGTCTCAGCGCGGGACTCCACTGACACGGAGATGGCGCTGCCGTCCAGCACCTTGCCCTCCTCGGACAACGCCTGCGGTTGACACCCGGTTTAAGTATAAGGGTTGTATGTAAAGGACACTTCTGAGTACCGCGACAGCGACAGGTGGATCAGACAAGTGCAAAGACACGACTGGTTTATGCCGTTTTGTTCAAAACCGGTCAAGAAGAAGTGTACCACTGCATAACAATAGGTGTCGACTACACCTGACGCTGTTGCATAGCTTGGAAGTCTACCTGATGTTGTGGACAGGAATTACAGGTTAAGGACAGGTTCATAGGGTTTATGTAAGTGTAAAATGTGGGGTTATACAGATACTTCATCCACACCAACAGGTCATCACAGGCCAATGCTGGGCTCCTAAAAAGGGGCAATGTCCAGCGAATGTTTGGTGTCACAACTAAATATATGTGTCTCAAATTGGTGACTGAGGTGTATAAAAATGTAATAGTGTATAGAAAAGAGTGTAAGGAAGGATGGACAAAGGCTTGTGATAGAGGCATTATTATAGTTCGCGTAACAGTGTGGTCGAACAAAAAATAACTTGATAATTGCTGGCCTAAAGTTGTGTAATGTCGTAGTCGTGTTTAAGTTGTAGTTTTTATTAAACTGATTTTTATAGTATGAACTGCGAATACTATAAAAACAAAGACAGTTTTACCCCAAAATTTCGATTTCATGTGTCCGATAAAAAGAGGAAGCAGCACTGCTTGCCAAAATAAAACTGCCTACCCATTTCCCCAAAATTACGGCAAAAATTAATGTGTTGTGTAAACAAAACATTTTGCGGGCCGTCGGACGTAGTGTTGCGATGGCAACCGCGTGAGGTATCCCAGTGTTTAGTCTGTCAGTACGGCTGTTTACCCTGGCTTGTTATGGACATACAAATTATATTTAGCACATTACTCCTGTGAAAAGTATCCGTAGTTCAGCATCTACTTACCGCCAAGGAACTGTGCAGTGGGCTTCATTCATTATAACAGAATTAAAATAGATAAGCATGAGTTTTATGCACAAAGACAAAATATGTTTTTTTTTGTCCAAGTTTTTATTAAGTTCTTATAATTTATTTATATGAAATATTTTACATTGTACATTTTCTTAATAGCAACAGTAAATAAAGTGATAGGTATAGCATGCGAAAAAAAAAGCCTAGAATTATTTATTAGTTATGTTTATGAACACAACTGAGTGTTATGTGTGTAACAATGGTGTTTCACACATAACAGTTGGTATGGCTGTCTTCAGTGAAGCCCGCTGCACAAGTCCTAGTACTTACCACCACTGGAAGTACACACAAATATGTCACAAAATGGACATGGATATAGACATGAGCTGATCTACTACATTGTATGAATATAAATAGTTAATTTTGATATTTACTCCATAAAGTCACACAAAGCTGCCAAACAGATGCATATAGTGTAGAAGACCAGCCTGTTCAAACATTCAAATAGTCACTCATTCTGCTCATGACTCGAGGGAAGTGGCAACGTTTCTATACATAATTTGGAAGAGTAATATTCTTAGCCATTAATATAGCCTCTTTCAGAAGCAGGCTAATAAATTCTAAAATCTACTTAATCACTTTTCAATATAAAATAAAAAATGTTAATAAACTTTTGTTTACCTTTTCCAGAGACTCTTTGTTTTTGAATTCGACTATTGCCGATAATGTCGGAGTTGTGGTCAGTTCAGTTACAATGATTGGACCACGTCTAAAAAGAAAGAAAATTTGTCTCATTAATACTCCGTACAGTTGAGCCAGTGATTCTGTGTTCTGAGCGCAGGTTGCTTGGTCCTCAAGAACACATCACACAATTATCATTATACTAATAAATTTGAATTAGTATTACAAATACAGTGATTCATTTTAACAGTTTATGACATTTCAGGGACTGATATTTGAATGTTGGCAAGTTGCTTGTTCCAGTAACATAGTTGATGTTGCAATAAAAATATACTCACTTGACATTGGTAACTTCTCCATGTTTTGAGAACAACTCCTTGAGTTTCTCTTGGTAGTCAAACAGGTAAGTCGACGGGAGGTTCTCAACTAGTATTTTACCAGACTCCACTTTGTCCTCCTTCTTATCATCGGCAGCGGTGTCGCCCTCAGCGTTCTCCTGGCTCTGTTCGCCTTCCGCGTTCCCTTCAGTGTTGCCAGCCTCGGCACCGGCCGCCTCATCACCCTGTTCCGCCTGTTCAGCTTCACCGTTGTTGTCTTCGGCTTCCACGGACTCGGAGGTCTCCATCTCGGGAGCTTGTTCCTCGGCGGCTTGGGCGGCGGCCTTCGCCTTTGCCGCCTGGTTTTTGGCACCACGACCTTTCTTCTGCGCCACCATTCTGATAATCCCGCTGAAATTCACACAAGAACCGACTCAAGCAATCGGGCGTGCGATCCGTCACGCTCTCTCAGTAGCGACGTTTCCCGCCATATCTATTTTTTGCTAAAACTTATCTACAACACTTGGCGCCTATTCGCAGATCTCAAGGGCGCAGTTGCTAACGCGCGAAACATCCTAGCAGACAGAATCGAAGAAAACATGGGCTTGTTTAGCAGATGAGCTAATTTTAACTATGTGTAACATCATAGATAACGGTAAATATATCATAACAAGCCATACGCGCGCCATGAAGCATGCCTATATTTCGAGTGGAAAATTCATGAACCCAAAGCGTTACCTCGTAATAACTTCATACAATGCTATTTCTCATTGAAAATTGAATATTTTATAATATAATTACAAGAAATACTTACCAAATATGAATTAACAAGTAAAATCAATGATATCACAAATCCACAGGAAAAGACGCCAAACTATATGCAATAATAACACGAAACCGGCATCACGCAAGCGCATCCGCCATTAAATAGATTTTAAAAAGTGAGGTTATTGGTGTTGCCGTAATAAAATTTTGTTCTAGTTCTAGAATTCTTAGAGATGTATCCGAACCAAACTAACAAAATACCCTGATAGAAATTTACGATAAGACAAACATATTCATCTCAAAAATCCTAATGAGTTTTTATTATTTTGCAGCGATGATTTTTATTATTAACACGCTTTTATTAGCTTCACCTGTAACTAACTAACCATGTAAAAAAACCTTGGTGGTTTTTTATTCGCTTCCCGATTTCCGATTAAGCTGAAATTTTGCATACAAGTTTAGTTTAGATTAGGCTTGGGTAATATCGTCTTTACACTGTATTGAATCGTATCTATATATCGGTTTTGAATATCAGATATTGAATCTATATATTTCAATATCTATATATTGGTCGGAATCTATGGTACTCGGAAACTAAAGTAGTACCACATGTTACTGACGTATTGGGGTATTAGTTGAATCTATGATATTCTGAAACGTAAGTGGTGCAGCGGTTCGGTCGAATCTATGTATTCAGAGGAGATTCAGAGTATCATAGATATTTTACGTTATTATTATTGTGTGGTTCTGTGCAGTGCCACTCGAGCGATATTGTAATACCTACATAGTTTGTACGCCGTCCGATATATAGATATTGGATATTGTGCCGATATATAGATATTGTATGTATATACGATTTGTATCGCCCACTCCTAGTTTGGATGACAATGCATGGTTAGCTAACAATTGTTAAAAACACTTGAAAAAATAATCTATGCAATGAATTCGAGTTTTTCAACGAATAATTGTTTCTTTGACTGAAAAACTTTACTTACGATGTCACATGCACTTAAACGAACTCCATTTGTTTATAACAATTGAATTTGTTATAAACAATTGAAAAACAATCTATGCAATGAATTCGAGTCATTTCAACGAATAATTGTTTCTTCGATGTGACATAAACTTAAACTAAATTAAAAATTTAATAAATTTAAACGGGAAATTATTAAAAAATTTAAAAGGCTGTTGATGGAGCCAAGAAGCAGAAAGTGCTAGAGTTCATTTAATGCTGTGGACTATAAATTATAAAATAAAATACTATAGTTTAAAAAACTAAAAAAACATGCTTTTATAACGCACTGAAAGTTAAAAAACAATTAAATTAATAAATATTTATCCAATGACTAATTCAAAAAGCGTGGAGCGCTTTTTGAATTAGTCATTAGATAAATATTTCGTCGCTTCGCCTGCCAACTTCCATAATAATTAGTTTTTTGTTGCTTCCCGAAACTTATCAAAAATCACAAATGAAATTTGGCAGGCGATGCGACGATATATTAATTTAATTGTTGTTTTAATTTTTAGTGCGTTATAAAAGCGTGTTTTTTAGTTTTTTTAAACTATAATATTTTTATTCAATCGTTTCGTGTAATATCATGCCACGAAATTTACTATGGCGAATAACGAATTTATCGAAGCAGTGCAGGTACGACGCTACCTGCCACACCGTCGCTAGATAAATCGAGTTCGAGACCCGCATGGAACAAATATTAATTTTTATGATCTACAGATAGTGGTTCCGGGTCTGAGTATTTGTGCATATGAATATTAATTGTGTTTGTAAACGCAACCACACGGTACAGGAATAATTCATAGTGTGGCGCAAAGTTTAAAAAATATATTTTTGATTGACTTCCTCAATGGCCTAGTGATGAGTGTGAGAACGTAAGAACCTGGGTTCGATTTCCGGATTCGGCAGTGATAAACTTTTTTGATTGAAAAACTCTCCACCACCCTGATATACTCTGGAGTGTAGAATTGTGCCTCGTAGATGGTAATATATATAGTAGTATGGGTGTGACTATATAGTCATAGCCGCAATAGCACAATAGAACATTATTCGTCAATGAGCGAATCCATTTTTAACTCCCAGAACTCCAGTCAGTGTTGCCAGAATTACTAATACTACCGCACAGGCATGAAATTACCGTCTATGCACTGACCCCAGCCAGGTGGCCGTGGCTGCAGCACTTGACGGCTCAGTATTGACAATTTAACATAATTGACAGAAAAACATAACCTTAAAATATTCACAGCACGTCCGTTGTAATATCATGTGATTAACATTATATTTTAGAAAACCTGAGATTATATCAACGTGCTCGTAAGCGAGAAATATGAAATCAAAGTCATTTGACTTGCAGCAGAATTCCGCTGATAAGCATGCACAAGACAAGACTTTAGACTTCGTTGGTCTTTACAAACCTGCAGCTGAATCGAATAAAGTTGCTGAGAAGCACAAATCTGATGATTCAATCACCAAGGACTCTACAAAGATAAAAACAGGTACACCTAAACGTGAACGATCACCAAATAAAAACAAAAGAAAGAGCAAACAAGATCAATTAGAATTATCACAAATTAACATTGATGGCTCGAACTTGAACACAAGTTTGGCTCGAAGTAGTCCTGTTAACGATTCTAAAGTCACTTCTACTCCAAACACAAGTGCAAAAACACGTGTCAAATCAATCATGAAAAACAAATCTCCCACCAACCAGTCTATAGACAGTGCCAGTTCAACTATGTCCAGTGGCAAGCCGAAGAAAAGGAACAAGTCAGTCAGCTTCATGCTGGACGACAATGAAGAAGTTCTTGTGAAGAGGACCAAGTCTGATGATTCCACAACAGTTAAGAAAAAAATTGATGTTAAGAAAATGAAAACCAAAATCAATGTCAAAGATAAAAGAAAAAATCTTAAGAAATTCAAAACAGATCAACAGTCTGAAAAAGAGAATAAAGCAGCTGATGTTAACAATCAAAACATGGATGTTGACAGCAGCAAACCAAGTGTTCATGAGAAAAAGTTCACAAAGGTAAATAAAGCTAAAAATTTATTGGTAGAGACCCCAGCTGCTTCCGTTGCTGGAGATGCTAAAACTCAAACTCAAGAAAACAAAGAAAAAAAGAAGAACTTAAGAAAAGTTAAGAAACAAAAACCTGAACAAAGTTCAGAACCCACAGACACAGAAAACAACAACAATGTGGTTACATCAGAGATCAAAATTAAAAAAACAAAAAAGAAAAAGTCTGTTAAATCTCAACCTGCTGAAACTCCAGAGGCTGAAGGTGAACCGGCATCAAAGTCCCGTAAGAAGGAAACCAAAGCTGATATAGCTGAGGACCTTGAGAATCTAAGTATTGGTGACAATGCGCACACACTGACAAACTTGCTTGACGAAATGACCGTAGTTGATAAGGACAAGCGTAAAAAGTTGAAACACAAGTTCAATAAGAATAAGAAACCAAAGGGTCCTCAAAGTTCCAATAAGGAGGATTCTGAAAAGAGTGAGGAAGTCAAAGAGAAAGTAAAATGGAAGAAGAGGAAATGGAACAAGGACAAGAAGGGAGATGCCGATGAGGAGAATCTGGGTCACACGGTGCTTGTGGAGAACCTACCTATAGCTATCATGTTGAACTATAGGAAGTTGCTTACAGAGCACTTTGTAAAACATGGCCCAATCAAAAAAATTGGGTAAGATATTTTGGTTTGTTTGACATATCAAGCAGCATAAAGTAAAGATAATAAAAAAAATCCTATTGTTAAAAATTTCAAAACAGTTAAATAAGAAATATTGATGGCGGAAAAAAAAATACTAAGCGACAAGGATATGAGTTATATATATCATTAGAATCAGATTCTTTTTCTGATATGTATCATGGCTAAAATCAGAATTTGTTAATGTTACTATATTTTTAACTACTATCTGCAGCTTATATGTGTAAAACATTAAATTAAATTTAAAAAAGGCCAGCTCTAATTGGGTACTTTTAAGTTATATGTTGTCCTTATGATAAGAACTGGCAGAATATTCTAAAATCTTAAAATAAATAATGTTTTATTTTTCTTGTTTTCAGTGTCGCTGAGGTGTACCCCACGGAAGAGTCTAAGCCTGTCTTCACTACTACTATTACCTTCCACAATGATGGATCAACGGAACAGGTATAACAATTTATTATTAAACTTTGTATACCATGAAATTAGGCTTATGTTGAATGGATTGACAGCTATACTTACTAGAAATCTTAATATTAAACATTATAAATATAAAAAAAAAACAGTAACATTTTGCCTGACCCAGATATCGAAGCCAAGACCTCACGCTTAGTAGTCGCGGTTGCGATCACTAGACCTATGAGGTTGTATTAGTAAAACACTAGTTTCTCCCTTCTCTTCCCGTCTTCCACCTTACCAAATATACCTTGCTTCTTCAGGCCCTTCAAGAAAACAACTCATACATCGAGGGCAGCCGCATCCGCGTAAAGCGAGCCCTCCCCGCGACGCAGACGACGGTGGTGGTGCGATCGTACGCCGAGATGACCGACCAGGCACTCAGCACCGCCTTCCTTGGCGCCGGCAAGATCAGGAGTATACGACATCTCGTCAAGGGGAAGAAGTCTATGGGTATGGACAACCAATGTTTTAATTTATACTAGCTTTTGCCTGCGACTTGCTACGTGTGGAATTTAGAATGTGATATTTTCCTGTGGTAAAATGGAGCATATATTTTAAGTTAAACCTCTAGCAATACATCGGTGAAAACTGCATTCAATTCCATGCAGTAGTTTTGGCGTGATGTGTGTACAAACATACAGACAAATATTCTAAAAACTGTTGTTTTGGTTTCTGTTACTCTAATAAAGACCCCCCATATTAGATTTTCTCCTATACTATAGCTATAATGTATAGATTATTATTTATTTTATTTACAGGCACAGCATTCATAGAATTCGATGGTCCTGAAACAGTAGAACGTGCAATCAAGAAGGCGTGTGACGCTAAAATTGGCGGCAAGAAAATACACCTGTCCAAGTTCGAGCTGCGCGTTAAAAAAGTTAAAAAGCACAAGAATGACGCCGACAGCGCGGTTGATGCTGACAGTGAAGACTCCAACGATTAGGTTTTACATAATAAACAGTACAATGATTACAATTACAGTGAATATATATGTGAGGCCTAAAATAATAATGTTTTGATCAATTTGTAATGAGTATGGCATTTAAATTGTACACTGCCATCATCTGATAGTTAAATGCAAAATACGACGTTATGATAACCTGAAATGCCAGTCAGATTCTTTTAGATTCAGTCAGTTTTTTATTGTTTTCGAATACAAATGTATCTGTGAAAGAAATAGTACCTGTTAAACAATGTTATTTAATTTCCGATATTTTTAATTTGTCGTGTTTTGCTATAAGTAAGCTAGAACTTGCAATTTTATAGCTAAATATCACTTATTATAGATACATAATAATATAGATTATACACCATTTTGATACTTTAATATTGTGCTGTACATTCAAGTCGTTAAATATTGTCCTAAGAAATATAATATGAACGGGTTTTCAAGTTATATGTAATGAAAGTATAGAAAATTTACGTAGTCAAGGTGTTTTTATATAAAATGAATATTTTAATATTGATTTTCCCATGTTAAAGCATAATTTGCAAGCTATGGATGAAATGTTACCACATATTATAGTCCGTTTTTGTTATAACTGTAATCTTTCCTGTGAAATATGGCTTGAGACTGATTTGATTCCTCAAAGCGTATATTACAATATATTTTCAACAAGAACTATATTATTAGAATTATGCCTGACTTCATATAAATATCCTATTGTATAATCCTTATGCCTTCAAACTGATGCAAATATGTTGATTCCATGTCACCAAATTAAAATATTATTGAAAATGTGTGTAAGGGTTATATTGGGGAAAATGAATGTTCCAGGCTTAAATACTTAGAGGCGATTATGTTGTGGAATACGAATATTATGGAATAAACAGACTCGTTGAATTTATAACATTTTTTATTTTCTCAATCGGAAAAATTGCGTTATATGGAATAAACAAGTTTAATAAAACACTAATGTTAAAATATCCATATAATAATGATAAATTTACTTTGCAAAAAGCTATGTTTCCGCCCGGGATCGAACCGGGGGCCTTCTGCGTGTTAGGCAGATGTGATAACCGCTACACCACGGAAACTTGAGTAAGGTAATCGAAATTATGGTATATAACACTAGCACTATTAGTAGCATACTTTACATAAGATCTACATACATCAATACGATCTTGCTGTTGTTTATAAACTAACCGTTTAAATGTTAAAATACAATCTTTTGTGGCCAAAAAACGCAAGTGTGTTCCATAGACTTCGAATTTGTGTTCCGTACTGAATCAATCAGTAATTTTCAATAGACTGGCCTTTATCATAACACACATCAGTGAAACAGTAATTTTAATACCACTGCATTTAAAATTCATTCATAGTGAAATGAAGAACTATTTATTTCCTGTTAATAATTCTTTACGCTAAGAAGTTTTGACAAGTGTTTTTCTTAGATGTAGATGGCGCCGGCGTTATTGCTTTGAGGTAAGATCGTCCAGGCTCTCGATCAACATTAAATGTTCTAATCATTGCATTAGTTATGATCTAATCTCAATATTATAACTGAAGTGCGTCGTCGCAAATAGGGCAAAAATTGTGCTATTATTGCAATAAGCAATTTCGTCCAGATCATTGGCATAAAATATAGATGTAGGTAATTTAGGGGTAAAAGAAACTAGTAATATAAATTGAAACAATAATTTATTGTGTTCTTAGAGTTAATAGTTATGCGTTAAAATTAATTATACTGTATACACAAGATTCTTAAATCGTCCGACATTAAGCTAAGGTCTTTATTACAATTAATTATTTACAATAATTACGAATAAATTACATTCATATATCGATACGACTCGGCATTTATATCGTACAAATAATACTTTCAAACACATACATAATTATTACTATCACGTAATGATCTGCACTGAGATAATACAAAAATATTTTATTTATATGTCAGAAAAATAAGTTCCAATTCTGATTTCAGCGTTGTTGTCAACATATACGAGTATGTAGAAAGAGGTTGCTAGTAACTACACATTTAAAATTGCACTTGATAGATGTGTACCAATCTAAGAGCGTGCGCTTGCACATTAAGACTGTCGTTACACAGACAAGTCTAACAAAAACGAGTCATGGAGTCTCTACTATATGCTGCACTTGAGACAGATTTTGAGAGACATCAAATTTACTTACGATTTTGTCTACGTCTTGTTTCAAGTGAACGCATGTTCACCTGTCTGTCTAACTACAGTTTTTTTATTGTTTTGGGCTAAGCAGTCCCCTCATGTGTGCGTCTTTGTAAATCATTTAAATCATAGAAATTTAAAAAGCACATTTTATTTTATTTATCAGATACTATTATTTCATAAGGCTCATTCAGATTTTAGAATATCAACTGAAATAACCCTCATAATCGTAGCTTTATTTAGAATATTAATGTTCATAGATAACTAGAAAGGCAGTTACTTTTATACAATCCATTTTAGAGAATAATCGTTTGGGCACTCCCCTGATTCTCTTAAACTGATTCAATCATTTACTTTAATTTCTTTCCGAGACTTTTTGAGCGACAATGTTTCATAAATATGCACATAATTGATTAAGCTCTAATAATTTCCAAATCGTTATCAACTAGGGCAGAAGACAGCATAAATAATTTCCAATAAATTATACAATAAATAAAGATAAATACATTCCGAGATCGTGATCATATCGACAGTAGAACTTTAATCTGACTGACAGCAATATCAGTATCTGTGGACAAAGTCATTTTTTAGGGAAAAATAAAATTGTCCTTATGTGGCATTCCATACACTACAGACTTCTCTATTTAGGCAGCGCACACATCTAAGATCGTGCGAACATTCAAGAAGTCTGATGAAGCAGGCGAGGTTTGAGAACGGCGCACTTGGGTATATGAAACGTGATTGTTAGTAAAAAATGACTTTATCATCAGCTCCAGTCGTCAGCGTCCGCAAATAAATCCGCTTGTTCGATGTATCAGCTGATTATTGACTAAGTTTAACCAGCCGTTTCCGAACAGCTTCGTGTGTCGAGCTCATGCTACATCCTTCGATTACGGGCAGCTTATCATGAAGTTCTAATACCAAACAATTTTCGTGCTTTTTATAGATTAAACGAAATCTATTTAAACTAAGTTAGGGTACGGATTTAAAGGGCTTTTTGTTACCTCAAATAAGAGGCTCATGATAAGCTGTCAGGCCCGAAGTGTGCGCAGTATATCGTAAGAATATCGTCACAATTTTCCGATAGAAATGCTAAACTTCCATCAGCGTCGTCCGCGATCAAATTAGCTTATGTAAAACACTCGCGTTTTATCCTCACTGGCATTATCACATTTTACACTGAAAGAATTAACTTTAATTGTTTTTCTGTAGACTGTTTTAGATCGTCCAGTTGAAGCCAGAATGACACTAAGTCTTTGTCAAACTTATGAATTTTATAGAGAATTTTGATGTAAAGTCCGTCACATCTTACATCAGAATGTTTGACCAAGACCTTTCAAGTGTTCGGCACGCAGAACGCGTGGCAGGCGCAGACGGGCTCGTGTTACCATCGGTTTTAGAGTGACGTCACTCGGTGCGAACTGTGTTCTGAGTGCCGAAGCCTTCCTAGTGTCATACGGGGCTAACGAGCGTCCTTGTGACGTAACTACAACGGCTACGTGTACGAAGAGCTACGCAGCGCGTGCGGCAAGCGTGGCGGGTGCGGCGCGTGCGCATGCGCCGAGCGCGCCGCTCCGCTAGTCGTAGCCCTTCAGCAACCCCTACGGGTGCCGCTGGTTTGGCACTGGGATGCTGGGAAAACAAAACATAATTGATTGTTTTAGAATATTGTTTGAAGTACAAGAGTCACTATGAGATCAATGTTCTTCACACATTCGTGATACATTAATAGAACTGGTGTACTAACCCGTAAAACGCCGGGAAGCTAGTATCCGTATTAAACTGAAAGTTGACAGGCGTCTTGGGCGACGCACAGCTATAACTCAAGTAGTCATCAGACGCGTGGAGCTGCCTGTTCAGGTTGGGCTCGGAGGCGCTGCGCGTAATCTTGGGCATGGCGCGCAGCATGGACTCGAGGGAGGCCAGGATCTGACGAAAGAGAGGCCGCTGTTCGCGGTCGAACTTGATGCAATCCTCGAACAGCCGCTTGAGAGCTTGCGGCGCGTCCTGCCGCAGTCGACGCGCATCCGGCCGCAGGAGACCGCGACCCACCATCCACAGGATCTGTGGGCGAAACGGTTTCGTTGAGATTTGTGACACAGATTTTCAGGTCAATTTTAGTAGATTGACTATGATGAAATAACTTGTTTGTTTCGTGGCAAAAAACAAACCACTATCACTTGTAGTGACTAGTTAACAGACGACAAGTTTTAGAACTATTTGAATCTTCTAACATTCTGCAGTCACCATCCATCTTCACGTTCTGAGATAAAAATGTTACATCTAAGCATTATTCGATGTCCATAGAGCTCTTCATTGTTTTGACAGAGCTTAAAATAAACCTGTTCCTGTTATTGGATGCACGGCTCCTCCATGCGGATCACTATGTTACCTGGTCCTTGTTGTTGAGGTGCGCGTAGGGCAGTTCGCCAGCCATGAGCTCGTACAGCACGATGCCGTACGCGTACACGTCGGAGCGGAACGTGTAGGGAGCCGGCTCCTCCATGCGGATGACCTCCGGAGCCATCCACAGGATGGAGCCGGTTGGCTGCTGCCACTGGATGCCGCCAGCTGTTGATGTGTCTGAAAAAATACAACATATACATTATAATAGGTGTGAATACCGCCTGCATCGATACTTTACAAAACTACTATGAGTATGACAGTCTTGTAATTTTACCGTTACATGAAATGAGGAAATAATGGGACACTATAATGTTGGTATTTTCATATAATTGTGTATGACCATGACCAAAGTACTCACCAGACCACCGCACCTTGGCCGTGGCCAGGCCAAAGTCCCCGATCTTCACAGACCAGTCGTCTCTCAGGAATATGTTATTTGATTTTAGATCTCTGAAACACGAGAATTATTGTGTCAATAAAATTATACTATAGAAAAGAAGTTTTCATTAATAATTATCAATGTCGTTAGTCCAAAAAGGTCATGAAAACTTGGCATAGTATCCAAAATATCAGGCAGCAGCTTGTCTTCAAGCACTTTTAGTCAAATGAAGGGGAAATATTTTGTATGTAACACTACTTTTGCTTATCACCCCTCTTCCTGGTCCATAATTGTCCAGGACCACTCCGAGCTACACATCATACCTATGTATAATGTTCTTAGCGTGCAGATAGTCCATGCCCTGCGCGGTCTGTCGCGCGACGTCGATGAGGTACAGCAGCGGGAAGGGCGTCTCCAGCACGTGCAGGTGCTGGTACAGCGAGGAGCCCTCGCACCACTGCGTCACGATGGCCAGCGACGGCTTGGACACGCAGCCCATGAACAGGAGGATGTTGCAGTGCCGCGTTTTGCGAAGAACTGCCACCTGTAAAGAGAAGCTTGTGTAGCTCATGTAGGATTTTAGTATGGTAGAATGATAATCTATATTTTATTACTGTTCTTTGGATAAAAGGGATAGAGCGAGATAGAAAATGACTATTTTGTGCTATAAAGGTGTATATTTGCAAAGTGGATACAAAGAAAATAACAACTAAACACTTGAAACGACTATTATATTTCAAAATCGGTAAAAAATTTCAAAGTCCGCTGTGAACTGCACAATATAGTGTTCGCATAATAAGGTGATGAACTAGGGCAGAAGTATGTGAAATGAGATATTCACCTCATTCTTGAACGCTTGTAACTGCGCAGGAGTAGGCGTTTTGACATTGAGCGTCTTAACCGCCACAGGTCCGTGCCAGTGCGCCTTGTATACCGTCCCGAAACTGCCCGAGCCTGAACACAACTTATATTATGAGTACGATAAGGAAAATACAAGAATAACATCATTATCATCGAGTTAGTACTTTATTATACTACGATAGTGTGCGTGGACTCACCTATCCTGGCCCCGATGAGTATTTCGTCAGCGTGTATGACCCAGTCGTCGTAACTCTCTCGCGGTGACAGCGCATTCTTCCACGACTCATCAGCAGAACGCGCGCGCGCACGCCGCGGTCGTAACGTGCCCGTTGGAGATGCCTGGACAGTGTTGGCAATTACTTACAATAAGGGGAACAACCAACTGCGATCTAAATTTCTATAAGAATATTCAAGATTCAGATTTCAAGCGTCCAAGACAAACACATAAAATGGCGCAGCCAGATTTTGGACAATTTGGAAGATGCCTAAGACCAAGGTGATACATAATAGGTATTAGATTGTCATCTCTTTGGGACTCACCTGCGTACTTTGGCTTTGTTGGTCTATGGCCTTGTCTTTGTCGTCCTGTTTATGTCGTCCCGACGTCAGGTAGTTGGACGACTGTGGTGAATTATTGCACTGCTAACAAAAAAGTATGTTAAGAGTATGCCTGGGTAGGTATATATTTAGGAATATTCCATCTCCAATACTCCATCTGCTTATATGGTGTAAAGTCGGACGAGAAGCGAGAATTATTCATGCCATTGGTGGAAAGATTAGACAGTCAAAAAGTTTCGAAAAGGAGCTGTGGGCCCAGAGTGAGCCAGTCGTACTAAGGTATCATAACTCATGAGTGTCATTCTGAATGAAAAAATTATGAAACAATCGCAAGTAGAGATAATTAAATCACTTTGGTGTACCTAGGAGCTCCAAGGTTCTCGCATCGGGAAACACTAGCTCGACCAATAAGGCGATACGTGCTATGTTGTATGCAGTTATGTCAAATATCAATTACATACATAGATAAATTGCGTCACGCGCTATTGCCTACTTCGTTTCTACTCATTACTCACTGTCTTAATTGTTATTGAAGTAAACACACCTAATAATATAGATTATATTGTGAGCATGATTCAAACTAAACAATATACATATCACAATTCCTCAAAGGCGGATCAAGTCTCATACTAGTATGAACTACTGTGATTGGTGAACTAAAATCAATAATGATTCAACAACCAATCATATCAGTCGCCAGACAATTTTTCAAGGTACCTTGCCTTGTTTATGGTAGATGTTGGTGGTGTTAAGTAGGTTCTGTTGGTCCTATGTGTTAGTACCTGGTTGTGTTTCCTCTGGTGTTCCGCGAGGGTCATGGGTCGCTGCACCATATTGATGCACACGTTGGGCGCCGAGTTGGACCTGTCCTGTTGGTTTAACGAGCGGGGATGCTGTTGCCTGCACAACGAAGACATAATATGGTTAATTCCTGTTATGTGGCAGGCAGACGAAAATCCTATTAGTAAAATATTGTACGAGTCCACAATAAAATCTTCATAATAATGCCCGAGTTATATTATTTATTAGTCTGCAATACAGGACTGATTGCTTGCTTGCACAAGCAAGTTAATTTATGTAGGGTCTTAAATAAGCGTTATCACGACATAACAGCATCAAATATACGTGATACTACGAAATTACTAGATATTATAAGACTTAAGCAACACTTGGTACAGTTGGTTCAGAAAATGCTTCATCATTTCACTAAGGCTCAAATTCGTATACGTATACTACGAATAGTTACTTAACATTGGTCCTGTGAGCAAAAACAAACCTTGATGGTAAAGCAATTTCTTGACTGACTCTACGTGTGCTCAAACATTTAATAAAATCAGAGTATTTACAATAGAGTACAAGTTCCAATTGTTCCTGTACGGAGCGTTATTTGCTACACAGTATTAGACACAGCCATAACATATTAGACTTCACTACAATATAAATACGGTGCTTAATAGTTTAATCTCGAGATCAAGGAATCACAGAAGGAAGTCTAAACGACAAAACATAACTAAGTATAATAAGTATACAAAAGGTGCTCAAGACAAGAAAACAACTGTATGTTTGTGTGTAAGGGCCGGCGCAAACTTGAATGAAAAATAAGTCCAATCCGCTATAGAGATAAAACATCTTTTACTGCCGGTCGTGCTGCTTGCCAACTTTCCACGAGGGAAAGTGATATTAAGACAGTGTAAATGTACTTCTTTTACTGCTTTTGTAGAATGTGTGACTCGGAGTGTAGTTCCAGCATGACTAAATGCACTATGCTGGGTTGAATCAGGTTTGCGCCAACCCTATCGTGTATAAGTGTCAGTGTGTGTGACTATGCGTTTGCGATCACAAAAGCAAGCGGTGCCAATCTAGTGATTGATATTCACCAGTGGACGTCAAACTCCTTCATTTTCTTAGCTGGAGATATCGACCTGCACATCATGTTAGTCTTAATAAATTGCCTATGACTTTTATTAATTAAAATTTATATAAAACTTAAAATCTATTTTATTTATCTCTAGGATAATTTTGGTATAATTATTTCCTTTTTCTATATCCTCGAAAAATATGTAAACTTAGCCAACTGAAGATAAACTATGGCATCATTTCTATTCCATATAACCATTGATGTAAATATTAATACATATTGCAATACTGACTTGCTCTGGTCGCCTCTTGAGATCATGTGATGGTAGCCAAAATGTGGCGGGAAGTGCAGGATGCCAGCTTGCGTCTCCGGGTTCTGTGCCAACAGCGCTTGGTAGTACGTGTCTGTCATACGAACCTGACGACAAAACAAGAGATTTTAGAACTCTTGCTGGCATTTGGCGTAACGACGGTACACTTGTTCAAACAAGCTGCTTGGTGAACACGATTAGCAATTGGTACGAGCTATAACAAATCCATGGGGCCACAGTGGGAGATGCAGTTATAGTACTACACATATTGCACAAGAGATCTAAGGTATGTAAAGTGACTTTTATTCCAATCATATAAGGCTCAAATTGAATTGGCTCATTCGCCTTCGGGAAATAACTATACTCGGGTGTTGCTTTTTTTAGGTGCTTCCACCTCGAGACCAAATAACTGTCATTACATGCATATTTTATATGAAAAACATACTGCAATACCTACTATTAAATTAAATTACCTGATGGCAAATACTGGGCACTTTGTCAGCACATCGCTGGTGGAACTTGAAGTTGCACTGCGAGCAGTAAAAGCCGTTGAACAGCAGCCGCCGGCAGCACTCACAGAAGGCCAGCGTGAAGAACGTCTTGCGCGTGAACTGATGCGATATGTGCGACATTATCGGCAGCTTATCCAACGTGCGTACTGTCACCTGGAGATGTAAAGATACTATTTCGACAAATCCATTTAATTGAGCCTTTTTTGAGTGATGGTAGATGTGATGATCAGATTTGAGTTTTACTTTAGAGACCTTGCTTTTACTTTAGGTACATCATTTAGGATAAATTCTGATACAAACTCAAGCTTTACATATATATAAATATACATGTACATTCAAATTTATAATGCTTGAACTTTCTGTAACTGGAAGACTGTTAGACAAGAATAAAAAATTTAATTCTTTAAAAAATCTTTCTTGATTAATTAAACAGTTTAATACCTACAAAAAGAGAATTATGTTTTTGGTCCTTCTCTTCTTGTTGGTTTTTTTCTTCTAAATTTGACTCTCATTGCAGTGCAATGGCAGAGGGCATGAGTGATTTCCATGTGATAGATTCTGCCAGCTCAACAGTAGAAGAATTGTTGAGGCATTAGACTGGTGTCGTGGCTCATCTTGTGAGAGACCCATATCTCAGAGCAGAGGACTGCGACAGGCTGAATTGATTAATTGTGAGTATCATGTCCCACATCTCTTGTTGCATGGTCCTTAGATGACTTGAAATATTAAGCAAATTTTGTTGATTTTAAATTTTCTATTAGCACTGGGTGTTCACAGGATGTATTACAGTCATTTATATGTATAATTGATTTAGTAGATCAGTGTTGTTCTACAGCTACACAATATTATACAAATAGGGTTAAACCCATGTTAACCTGTGAAGGAACATAAACTACACAATACAGAATCCATTGTTTGTTGGTCACCGGTGTCCAACTGCAGATTCATGAATTAATATCCAATGCATATCTAATTATTATAACTAGTTTCATACTTGAGAAGATTTTGTAATAAGTTGTATTGCGATAAACCTTTAGAACACACCTCCTGGAAGAATATATTATTCCAATAGTTTTGATACTATAAGGTCAATAAGAATAAACAACTGACTAGCTTTCATAGAGTTCAAAATATGGAACTCGCTATATGTTAATGCTACTAATTTATCTTGTTGTCTTACAATGGAAAGGTAGTAAATTTGCAGAATGTAGATCTATACTATCTATGTTAGGTATGATTGCCTGGTAGAACAGATAGGAATCTTAATATAACATCAATATTACTTACTCAATTTGGTAAGATACTCTTAAATGCCTGCTAGGAATCGCTAAATCAGGAGGACCAGGACCAACAGCTGACACTGATTTCTTTTAGAAATCATACAAGTTGTCACTGACTTACCATCACCAAAACAAAACAAACAACACTACACTGACCTCCTCGGCGCCTATAACGGTAATATCGATGTCCCACGGTATCACTAGGTTGTTGCCTGTCCGCACCACTTCACACATCTCACACGTCAGGTTCCGCAGCTTCAGCGCCTTCGACAGCGCGTCCCGCAGCGTCACGCCCTCCTTCACCTGCACACTCGTACGCTGTTGGTTCGGCAGGTGCGCCCGAAGGAACACCTTCGGCAGCCGCGTAAGCGTATCGAACTTTTTACTATCATCCTGCAACGAATACTCTTCACTTCTGTCCGGCGACTCACACTGAAGCAATTCCCTCAAAGTCCGCTCTCTCATCTCCAAATTATGCAACTTCGACGTCAACTCCTGGTATTCAGACAAGTACAGCGACGGCGGATGCTGGAAACCAGCGAATTTTGCATTCAGAGCGTCAATGTTTTCACGAGTTACGTTTATGATGCTCTGTATGTTTCTAATTTCGTACGTCGGGTCCGCTACGTCGTCACTATCCGTGGACGTCGACATGTTATCACTGTTGAGCGATAATGCAGGTATATTTCCATTAATTTTTCTTGAACAATTTTCTTTCTCTCTAGTAACTGCCATTTCTTTTCCTATTATTTTTTTTTTATTTTTCTGCGCACACTCGCGGCGCAAGACATGGATATTGTTGCCATTATTTAAGCGTTTTTTTATTGGTCACACGAATTATAATTGTGGTCCACTTAAGTAGAATAATTCCGAATCGGTATAAAAATATCATTTCCGAACTGAAAACAGCAGTGAAGTGGCTTAGATGTCATAACAATACAAATAAAACAATATTGACGGGTGTCAATGTAAATTCATTATCGTTTTGTTGATAATATTCTTTGTAACAAAATGGATACGGTTTCAGTATAATGTTGGAGTGATATAATTCCTTATAAAGTATTCTGCAAGTTTGTCAGTATTATTTATCTGTTATGACTACGTCAAACTATCAATATATTTTTATTAACAAGAAGGTGCTGATATATGAATAGATTTTATGAAATAAGCCTAATAGTTAGCTATTAGGCTATATAAATATAATTTACTCTTTATAATGACCGACGGCAATAGCCAGTCTCGCCTCGTATCGTACGAACAAGTGAAGTCTATCATAGACTTCATGGGGCAACATGTAGAGTTTGCATCAGGCAACTTGCGGTCACTTGAAGCCAGGCATACATCTAAAAGACTATGGGAAGAACTTACCAAGATGCTGAACAACTGCCGCGGAGGCACTAGAAAGACTGCTGATGGTTGGAGTAAGGTTAATAATATAGAATTTTATTGTAACAAATCATAAACAGAACACTTGTGCTTGATATATATATATATTTTTTTTAATAATACGTTGCTCTACACTAGGAATAATTCCTGTATCGTGGGTGCGTTTACAAACACATATATTCACATACACACAAACATCTAGACCCGAAACAATTACCCGAATCAATTATTATATACAAATATTTGTCCCGTGCGGGGATCGAACCCGCGACACTTAGCGCAGAAAGCTAATCGCTTAGCCACTACGCCAAACGTGTCATCTGTGTCCGATATCTGACTTTTAGGTGTATGTTTGGACCATTGCATATAAAATGTGTTGTTTGCATTTTGCAATAATTGACTGCATCTTTCTTACAGTACTGGAGTGACTTCAAAAACAAACTAAAGAATAAGGTCTGGCTGCTAAAAAGGAAGAAATCAGGGTCATCTCTCAAGGGCATCCGACCATTGACTAAACTGGAGAAGAGGGCACTTGTCATATTGGGACCTTACTATGAGAAGAAGACTAGGGATGGATACTCTGAGACACACTCGGTTTGTAGTACAATAAGGTCTAGGTAGATAATTATCTATATGCAGAAGCTATATTTTTTTAACATCAACCCCTATTAATATTTTTTCTATTTCATGGACAGTTTACAAACATTTGTTTTATGTACAAAATTCTGTATCTTACTAAACAGTTATATTCAATGATACAATGATGTATTTAATTACTACTGTAATACAGTTACAATTTTAGCAATACTGTATTTAATAAGAATGATAGCAAAATTGGCCAGTTCGCATGAGTTGAATTTAGATAATGCCATTTTGTATACTGTGAATAACATAATTATTACTCTCTTTCCAGAACAATTTACATCCAGAGGTAAAATTGGAAACCTTTCAAGAGACAATAAATGTGAATAATTTTAGTAAATCTCATAGTGAGTCAAGTGATAGGTTATCAGGTAAAATATCTTCCACTATGCTTCAGATTTTTCTGCTATCATCATACTAGACTGATAACTTGTGCTATTTCTCCTGTGGGTCTCCTTTTTAGTTTTCTATTAGGCACAAGTTTGGAAGCTCATGGGCAGTCACAAAATCTAGCTTCTGCTTTCTACCTAAGCCCTTCCTTGTCAGGAAATACTTTCAAGTTATTGTAATGTTCTCAGGTGGTGATGACCAAAGTAATGACAGTGCAGAGTCCTCTGGCGGAGAATATGTTAATGATAATGACTCTAATGTACCTGTTATGCAGAGTAAGTAGATTTACATATTATGCAATAGATTTTGAGTTACTGGTACGCTAGAAATTTCACACCAATCCAACTAACAACAAATGTTGATAATTTTGAGGAATTACCTATTTTATTTATAGTTTATAATGAAACAAGTTATTTTTACTATGAGCCTAAGCCTTAATTTCCATGCTTTGTAGTTGGTTTGATTTGTCCCACCATTTATTTTGTGATTTGCCAGGATGTTACATAACACCAAGAGTTCACTGCGGTGTGGTTATTATAAAACAATGAAATCTACAAAAATATTTAGTACCTACTATTATATACTGTGATTTTACAGATATATACCCCCAATGGCTAATAGAAGTAGAGAAAAAACGCGCAGATGCCGAGCTAATACGAGCGAAGGCTGAAGAGCAGCGTGCCGCTGTAGCTGCCAAAAATGTAGAGGCAGCGCTGGTGCAGGCTGAAGCTCTGAAGAGGCTAGCTGATGCTGCCAGTGCGCAGGCTGAGGCCATCGCCCGGATAGCCACTGCATTAGAGACCAGGGGGCAGAGAGATATGCTGGCTTTGTGATTAAAAATTCATGATAGCTTAGGATTTGGTGAAAGATAACGGACTTAAAAAGTTTAGAATTATGAATACAAGAGATCAATAGTATTACAGAATTGTGAAAAGCAAAAATAGTGTGCTAACTAAAATGTGTAAGTCATGTAAACAGCTACAAAACAATAAATATACCTAATTATAATGTTAATTTGTTAAATTATGTTATTGTAAATAGTATCTGGTCAAATTAATATAAAGTTATGACAAAATATTCTTTCTTTATTTCAATATAGTGGTCACATTCATTCAACTCTCACAATAATTATTTACAAACATCTTATCTTAAATTCTTGTTTAACAATATGTTACAGCATCTCAAAATCATCCCTCTGAAACAAAAATAACATTGTACATTATTTTAAATAAAAATCAAAGTAAATAAGCAAACAAGCCTACCCATGTAAGCCTTATTTATGCTGGTTTATTGCTTTTTGTTTCTTATTTGGGCTTAATTTCAACATATTCCTATAACCTCGGCTAGTTCAAATACTTTTTATGTGACAAAATACTGTCCATACCTAAAACATTCTTAATAATAACTCACCAAGTCATTGTACTCCATAACATGTCTCCTGATAGCAGACCCGTCAACCCATGTGACAAAGTCCTCCAGTGCTCTGGTGACCAGGAATGCAGGGTCCTTCACAACTTCCGGTCCCACTCTGATGTGACCTTGTTCAATGAACTTTGTGGCTTCCTTCATGTTCTCTGACATTTTATCTAGAAATAATACAATGTCTTTTTATAAATACCAGATAAAAAATTAAGTGATAACTAAAGATTCATCTTTGTTGTCATTTATTTCTTTGTTGTCAATTCTCATCTCAAAGTATACTTTCTTATCAGCCATGGCAAATTTCACACAATTCATCTATCTTTCCTTGAATTGGTTTGGCTATCTGAGGGCCAAATCCATACTGTAATAATATAGACATAAAAGCATTATATTTGATGCAACTGCCACTGCTGATATATATGGATAAAATAATTAATAAGACATTGAATCCGTTAAAAAAAAAGCGTAAGCGTAAAATCAGTTTTCTGTAATAATGGCTTGGATTCCTTTCAAACTCACTTCTAACCATAACGGAGGGTAATCTTCGCCTGCAGAATGCGCTCGCTGACACGTTGCTGGCCAGTGCGAGGTCCCAGCGCGTTGGTATTAACCCCATCTGATACAACTTCTCCAGTAACTGGGCACTGGATTCCGTTCGGAATTCGCTGCTAGCATCGAGGTCTTTGATCTTGTTTGCCAAGTCACGGATGTCCCTTGATAACTTGTTGTACCTTTTGGATAGAAACTAATTGATTATATATGTTTTTGTATATTAAATTTTAATTATAGTCTAGGATACAATACGACTTGCTTTGTGTAATCCTCGCGCTTTTGTATATGATACTTTTTCATAACTTTCACTTCGTTAAGGTTATTATCGACTTTCCATGATATAAAGTCCACTTTTTTGAGCAGTTTTTGCTCGTGAAACTTTAATTTCCGCACCATTTTTATAAAAAAATCTCTTTCCGCTTTCTGTAAACAGCCGCACGTGTAAATATCTGTCTTACTGACAGTGACAGACTGATCAAAGACTGATGATAATTTACCAGTTTTTTTTTTTTTTTATTTATTAAGGCTTTGGAGATAATTTTCCAGTATACTACAGTGTTGCTGCTGCCTAGATTTCGGGATACCGTACAAGAGGGTAAAAATTGCCGTATTCTAAAATAAATTGCCATACATTTACAAAATAAAGAAAAGATGAAGAATGAAATGCTCAGTAGCATGACGTTGTCTGGAACTGAACACGATAGACGGCAATAAGCTCGCCCCCTATTAGATGGGACTCAATAACGAAATGTGGGTGTGCAATGGTACACCTGTGCAATACACATGGGGAAAAAATATATAACACCTGGGGAATACAAGCGTGATGCTATGTTATATGTTTGTTATGTTATCTAGTTGATAATACACAAGAAGCAAAAATATGATACCATGGGCTAACTTTCATTTTTTCTCTCTTGATTTTTTCGACTTTAACATATTTTTATTCAATTGCCGGATTGCCGTATTTTATAGTACGGTAATGAGCATCCTGCCGTATGCCGTACATTGTGTGATTTGGAGGCCTAATTGCCGTATGAAACGGCAATTGCCGTACTTTCGGCAACACTGCAACTGCCGTACTTTCGGCATCACTGGTATACTATTGTAGTCTTTGATGATAATGATTATATTTATGACATTTGAATTTGAATTTGAAAATCTTTATTCGCAGAGACATGGTAAATACAAAAGGTGGTAAAACAAAATAAGTCACTTAGCATATCTCACCTTCAGTAGGCATGCGAAAATTAATAGCATAAATAAATGTTTAAACTTATACTAACTGGTACATATCTATTTTCTATAATTAATATACTCGTCTATTGTGTAGAAGCACTTTTCTATAAGCCAAGCTTTTAACTTCCTTTTAAATCTTGTTTTAGGTTGACATATCAGTCAGTCAGTCAGTCAAACAGTGAGTCAGTGTTCAGTTTTGTCATGCACTGCTTGACGTGATATGCCACTAATGCGAGACAAGGCTATAGCTGTTGGCGTTTTCGGACTTCAGTCCTCTCAACAATATTTTGCATAATACAAACACTCCAGCCACGCTCCGTTAATGCGACGCCAACGTCCTCTTATACTCATTGTTAACGGCTACAAAGGATTTATCGCATAGCGTCGCACCGGCCTGGCCGACGCCAGTTATAATATTTAAAATACATTCACGTTAAGCAGTAGATGTGCGGGTGTGTTGCGCTTACCGCAATGCAAAAGTCATGCTGTTCATAGTCACCTAGTTATAAATACACTCTATCATCATTAATCATCTCGTTGGTGGTATACTGCATAAATCAGAGTACGTATGATGTACTGGCTAATCTTTATACGTGCCACACTGCAGATTCCAGAAAAATAATACACGCCTGAGTATCTATTATAACATGAATTTATCAACATTTTAGAACGTTGCAATGATTGTCAAATTATGAAATTGAAAAACTTCAACTTGTCTATGAATTGATCAAATCGAAATAAAAATATTTTCTTGTGTAAACTAGAAAATCATATAAATTATCAACTTTCTCCGAATTCATTTTGTGAATTGTCATAAGCAAATTTGATATGGGTGATCGGTTTAAAATCAATCCTGGTCAATTTACAGAATACTTGCAATCAGTCGTAAAATTAGATGCGTTAGAAAAAATGACTCAAGATTTGGATAGAGAGCTTGAAGATTCACAAAGGATTATGATGGAAATAAAAACTATGTACGACTCTGTCTCCACAGTACCGGAGAATCGGCCAGATCCTGCTGACAATGGTTTGCGGCATGAAGACATATCGAAGTTCTTGGAAGCCGGTGTTCCGAAGTTGCTGATGCCAGACATGGCTGAAGACACCATGGATGTCGACATTGATGATGTTATTGCCACTATGAAGAGCTACGCTGAAGATCTGAAGAAGAATTTGATAGTGCCAGAGCCAAAAGCCCCAAAACCTAAAGAGATGGCAGATCTTGATTTGGATCAATATGCACAGAGCTTGGATCAATTGGGCAAACGCTTGGCGAACATCAAGTTGAACAAAAAAGATGATTTGAACAACAGGAGTGCTGAGCTTGAAGGCAAGTTGTCACAGTTGTGTGAAGATGTCAACATGTTCACCAAGGTAAGAACTTGTAGTAAATCTCACTATCTCCCACTAATTTAACACCTTAGAATGTGAAAACAATATATACAATTGTTATTGTATAAATAATCAATGTTTTCAGTTGGTGGAAGCTAAGACAACTCTGAGTGAAAGCAACAAGAATTGGACTGAGAGTCGGCAAGATGGCAGTGCACTGCAGTATGACAACATTGTCAACAAGCTGCTCACTGGCATCAATGAGGTCACATACTTGTTGCAGAACAAGAACTGAATGGAAGGAGTAGTTTGTTTGAATGGATCTCTGTTATACATTGTAATGCCAGGGTTTGAACCTCAAGTCTTTCAAAATGGTCCATATATTCAGGATAAATAGTATTTTACTCTTATCACTTTTAATGGGAGTACCAATTTTGTGTATGAATATAGATGAAATTAATTATCTATAATTATTAATACCTATAATCTTATGCATTATATACAATCCTTTAAAATTTAATATCTGTTTTAAATTAATTATGATTTTAACTTATGTCAGTCAATGATGTATCCTATATCAGATTGAAGACTGTCTATATTATGTATTACATTGATGTATGTGTATAATCAAAAAATGGGAATTAGGACTGATTGATTCTCAAAGAAATAAAAGACCTTGCATTATTATCTGCCTAAATGTAACAATATTGTGTGTCATGGAGTTAGGGTCCAGTGAGGTTTGATAACATTTTGTGATTGTTTTACATATAGGTTTATGTTATGTAGGTAATAAGAAAAATAACAGGGGCGATCCTCTGTATGTGTTGGCTTTTGGCCTATGTATAACTATTAAAATAAATAGTCATCTTAGTAGTAATTACTGCACATTATTTATTGCAATTGAAAGTCAGTATTCATGTTTGTTTATATTTTATTAAGTTATATACAATTGATTTTTATTGCAATTCATTCAAGTCTAACTATAATTTGGTCAAGAAAAAAAGTCAGTAAAAGTACCAAGTTCTTTCAATTCATGTTATGTTTATTGGTCAATAACATTCCAAAATAATATGGTCAAATCATAGGAAAAAAAAAATCTCTGTACAGTCAGTCGTAACGGCACCTATTGTTAAATAAATAAAGAATATTATTGAATACTGTCTATGATAACCAACAACAATTACAACAGCTCTGTCAGATCTGTACTTAATACCAAAGAACTTGAGTATCATGCTTAGTCATTGGCTCATGCTGGAGTCGCCATCAAGTAATTTCATTCTCTTTCGCTCAATATTGTGATCTACACTGCTCTCATCATCAACATTCATCTTATCATCTTTGGATGGCCTCTCATCTGCCTCCAAAACTTTCAACTTTATGTCACACAGAGTGGCCCCATGAAGTGTTTTGATTGCCTCCTGAGCAGCTCTTACTGATGCATACTTGGCAAATCCAAAAGTTTTATTAGGAAATGTAGACACATCTATGAGATCTCCAAAACGACAAAAAGCATCTCTCAAAATTGCAACAGGGGGAGGGTGAGGCTTGAACACTAGGAAACATCTCTGAGCTACTCTGGTGTTGGTGCTCACCAGTGGCTGCGGAGGAGGAAGACTAACACTACAGAAGTTCTCTTGGTGGACTTCAGGTTTAATATCTCTTGTACCAGGGCCTGATGTGGCAGCTTTTATCAAAGTAGAGGCTTGGGCTATAGCTTCTGCAAGCTGCACCAAATCAGGATTAGCGGTGTCAATAGCATTTTTAAAGCTATTTACTATATTAGATAGGTTATTCGCTGCCTTGCTTAGAGGGTTATCATCAGGTTTCACAGATATTATCTCTCCTGAGGGAAACTCAAAATTGTTTAATCTCTCAACAGCATGAGCTGCTGATTTGTCATCTTCATAAGTAATTGTTGCTTTACAGTAACCATTGAATGAGTCTGATGTGTATTTACATGAAATCATTCCTGGTATTATGTTAAATAATCTGTCTATATATTTCTGTGGTACTTGTGGGCTGCAAGTCACACAAATAGTGTCATAGTCCTGAGGTTTGGTCCTAATGAGAGAAGCCACACTGTCTCTTTTGTGCATGTCCCCCCGAGGTTGACTGTAGTGATCATTGTAATAATTGTCTTTAACTATGCTGGAGTTGCTGGAGTGAAAACTTTCAGTAAAATTCTCAATGCTATTTCTACTTCTTTTCAACTCTTCTTTAGGAGTCGCAAATATTGCTTTATATTTCCTATCACATTCTTCAAATGCTCTAGCTGCATCAACAAATGTTACATAATTGACATAAGCGAATCCCCTGCACTCATCAGTTGCTTTGTCCCGCTGGAGGTGAACAGTGTCTACATGTCCAAATGCTGAGAAATGTTGTCTTATCTCACTCTCAGTAGCTTCCTTATGGACTTTGATAAAGAGACGTTTGTACTTCTCTTCATTTGTGCTATGGTTATCATTCTTATGTGTAGCAACCATTACTCTGATGGGTTTGTTGCTGTTCTGGATAGTTTTCAAATGCATCTCCCTTATAGCAGCCGCGGCGGAGGAAGTTTTACTATACTTTATATACGCAATACCCTTAGACTCTCCAGTGTTACGGTCCCTCGGCATGTGTATGTCTTCTATATGGCCGTACGCCTCGAAGGCCGGCCTCAAATCTTCTACCCGTAGCTGTTTGTTACATACTACGAATATCCGCGAGTAAGGTGGTTTATCGTCGTTGCGGTCGTCATTTCGCATGCTATGGTTCCAATTGTTCATGATCACAGTCTAACGGTAAATTAGATCAGTACGAAGTCGTCAATCAAGTCGATTTTAGCAGTCTGAAATAAATGGTCTCACGTTAGTCGCTTGTATTGTCTCTTCATGTCCAATCCAAAATTAAAATCACAAATCAAAATAATTAAGAAATAACAAATAATCATCTCAAGAACACTCTTGTCGAATTGACGAATTGACAAAGAAAACTGAAAAGTTCATTCACCTCAATTTATTCGCACAGATTAGAAAATAATTATGGTTCCATAGAGTTACGTTTAGACTTGTGTTGGGTGTATGTGTATCCGAATTTATTCTTTCGTTCTGAAATTTCATTGAGAACAAGTTGACAGAAATGAAAACTGTCATAGAATTGTGTCAGTTTTCCGTCAATAATATTGGTTGTGTATTTTGTTTTCCTCGTGAAAATACAAATGCAACGCAGTAGTAAAAATGAGCTGAACTCTATTTCACATATGAAATACATACTGTAAAATACCTCTTTTAGTTGTGTACTTTTGAAATTTACAATATAACTTACCGCTCAAGTAATTGTTTCACTAAGAAATGTTTCACAAAACGGATAGTTGCTTATTTCAGTCACGACAAAGATTTTTCAGGAATGACGATTTTCAAGATGAATTGAACAACTTGTTCAACAAGAAATTTCAATTTCGATTCCATAGCGGTTGGAAATTACCCGAGAAAGAGTCATGGTTTTCGACGCCACCATGGAAAGTAAAGCAATTAGAGATTTTGAAAAATCGATTAAATTTTCACAAGAGTCAGTTAAATGATTTTAATATTGAGGAGTGGAGTAGTCACACGAGGCGCAGGAATCCTGCAGGGGAGGTTGGCTGGAAGATTAGGTGTCTGATAAATCCCGAGTTCCTTACACAAGCATGGACGAAGTTTTACGAGTGTGCGTGCACGTATAATATTGTGCCACCGGAGGCAACAATGGAGAGGAAGATGGTGTCGCTTCATTTATGTGAAGCTCCAGGCGCATTCATCACCTCACTGAACCATTACTTGAAGTCTAACCATCAGAACATTGAAGTGAGTTGTATGGATGGTATTCACATTTGAAACTAAAATATTTTATGGCTTATGTCACATTTTAATTACAGCATTCATTTGATTTATAGGCAGTTCAGCTCAGTTTTGATTTCATTACATGAGTGAAACAGAAAGTGTCTTTATATAAATATGAAGTAATTCCTCCTTTGATAAAACATCTGTTCATATGTCATTATCATGTAAATAAATTTGTGTATTAAATGTTAAAATTCAAATTTACTAAAACTTCACGAATTATATATCAGAACTTAAAAAGTAATGAATTTATTCTCTATAATGTGTATTAATAAGTGTGTATTAATCCATAATTGTCCAGTGGAAATGGGTGGCGAACACCCTCAACCCATACTACGAAGGCAACTCTCCATCCAACATGATCAGTGATGACCGCTTCATGTTCCACACGCTGAACAATTGGGACTTTGGTGTGGACAATACCGGCAACCTGATGGACTGGGATAACTCGCAAGCAATCATTAGGAAGGCCAAGTCTTTGGGGAAGGTAAGACTTCTATGTTAAAATATTTATTGTCAATGATTGCTCAGAGGTTTTATTACTATTTTATAAAGACTAGTCCAAAATATACTTTTACAGTTAAACACCACACTGACAATATGGTGTTTAACTGTAAAAGTATATTCTCTTTTTATCATAGTATAACAGCTGTATATCCTAAAGGGTTAGGCAGGGGTATTTTTCACTGATACTGTTATTGAGTCCCATGTAATAGGTGTCTATTGCTGTCCACTGGGCACAATTTCAATCTCTAGTGTGATTTTTCCTGACCCTGAAACCTAATACTGGACCTCACTTAACTGTGGTACTTGTGATGACTAGGTCAATGAAGCAAGAAAGTTAACACTCTTAAAAATCATCTTTTTTCTGTCTAGGTGCTGCTTGTAACAGCTGATGGTTCAATTGATTGCCTCCAGAAGCCTGATGCCCAAGAGGAAGTCACATCTCCTCTGCATTATTGTGAAATCATAACTGCACTACAGGCGCTCAGCCCAGGTATGTTGTTAAGTTGAAGGTAACCTGAACAAAGTTGTTCATAAGCAGTCAGTTTTATTTTTGATATATTGTTCCTCTTAGATTTCTTTTCAATGGTACATTGATACATTTAATCCTTAGGCTAGAATATCTTCAGTATAGTGTACTACACATACCCAGACTTGGAACAACTAGCTGTAGCCTGTAAATATTGTAACCATTTGTTCAATGCATGAATTGAACTCACGAAAAGCACTTTAGCGGAAAAAGCTGAGCCATAGCGCCAATCGTATGGCCAATCCGCTGTTTTACATTGCATACATTTTGATAAGTTTCAGGCATACTAACCATTTGTATATCTTCTTAAGAAATACTTTTATAGCCATGCAGTGTGCTATATGCATAGCAAAATCATTGTTCATTCTACCAATTCTGTTCAATAATTACTCAATTTTTATTCTTTTGCAGGTGGAACACTTATCTTCAAGCTATTCACTTTGTTCGAGCACTCAACAGTGAGCCTCCTGTATCTCGTCAACCACTTGTTCAGTGAAGTTAACATTTACAAACCAGTCACCTCACGACAGGGAAACTCCGAGGTTTATGCCGTCTGCCTCAAGTACAAGGGAATAACAAGCTTGGAGCCATTCCTCCCCACACTGAAATCAGCTTATGGATCTGAAATTTATGGAAACTTAACCTTGTTCCCTCTAGAAGCTATTCCAGAGACATTCCTAAAACAAGTAGAAGAGTGTGCATGTTACTTTTGTTCAATACAGTGCCAAGTCATTAATAACAACCTCCAAGCCTACCTCATGCAGAAAAACATTGCACTCCACAGGGATATCAAGAAAATTAGAGCTATAGTTGCTACAGAGTTCATCTGGCAGTATGATCTGAAACCTTTGGACAATGAACAAGAGCTCTTGAAAGGAGTCTTACATGAAGAAAACAAAATCAACATGAACCCCAGGTATCACCGTGGATCATACACTGAGAGGCAGTTGTACACAAAGATGTCTCTTAGAGAAAAGTTGAATAATTTGAATTCATTCCTCCAAGCTGAAGTGCTGTCAAATCCATTGATACTAATAAATGAGCCGGTGAAATGGATGCAGTTTTATGATGAAAACATAGAGCTGAAGCTTATTTTCACGTATGGTTGTCCATTACAGAAAATAAATAGCTCAAAGTTTATATTTGTACCTATATTTAAGTTATACCAGCAGATTTTAGCTGAAGAGGAGTTTAAGGAGATCATATTTTGTAAAGATGGTAAAGATACTGATAACAATAGAGACTATGGACTGGAGATACATATGAGACTGTTGCTCCCTGAATTTGAGCATTTAGAAAGCTACAATGTTTTTGAGAAGAGATGTTTTAAGATGCTCCTGCAGAGTATACAGAAGTTAACAGTGGGACAGACACTGTTGATCCAGAATATCAACATGCTGTCGCATTTCAATGTCAGTGTCATATACATCATCACAAAGAAATGTTTTGAGAAGATTGGGTTCACGTCGCACAATACTATTGTGTTGAGGAACCTGACTAACAAATCTGCATTGAAATACCTAGAGCTGGTAGACACTGAATGTGAAAAAGTCAGAGCTGATGGCACTAAAGATGTACTCAACTCTCTGATGGTGCAGACAACCAATGTTGGGGAATTCTATAACAGCATTGTTTTCTACAATAACACATTTTATCGAAATAAATGTCTGGAGTATCTCACTAAAATTGAGAAATTAATCTAAATTTTTCTGCATTTTTAACTGTATGTACTTGGAGACTATTTTTTAATAATTTTTTATTGTTATAAATGTTCTTGTTCTGTAAATCCTATTTTACATACATTTAAATAAATCTTAAATGTTGTATGAAGTAATTAGTATTATTTAAACATAGTTGACGCCATCTTTGGGCGTTACGCCTATACTACATCTCTACTAACAGTACTAACTTGGGATTGTATTTTAGTCCAAAATGCTCTTAAGGTGGTCAGAGGGAATCGTGTCATAATAGCCTGATTAAACAATTACTTTTTGCTTGAATAACAAATCTATCAACTATTGGTCGCTTGCATGCATGTATGTGAACTCAAAAAATAACTCGTAATTAACGCGATCGGATGGTCACCTATCCTATCTGCCATGTGGCTGCTGAAGCTGAACGCCAACGTATCAGGAGCGTACCGTACCTCAAAGACTACAATAGTATACTGGACTGGCTGTACCTATTAACGCGTCCCGTTAATGTGATTCGTGATTGCGCGCCGCCCAGTCACCCAGCGAGGACAAGCTTTTATGAACCTAGCAATACATATTCACCATGCACGTATGTTTTTTTGTGTAGATATTCGTTGCTTTCCCTAATCACAACGAAGGTATTGCAAAGTCTGTGTAATATCTCTACCAGAGTCGCGTTGCTGTTGATGCTGGCTGCATTGCTGCTGAATGCTTAAACATCCCCGTGCCTAGTGACATAATTATACTTTGTTCGGTCGGGGTGGAGAATGAACGGTCATTCTGTGCGGGTGAAGGTTGTAGCACTTGTAGCTAAGGTCCAAACCTCAGGTAGATACATAAATAAAAAGTTTTAGTTTAAAACTTCCTCCCATCCGTGTTACGTGTTACAAGTTAATTAATCTTTATTTATTTCCGAACGAATCGAGTCACTCGCGCGTCTTGTCTTGCTTTATCAAATCAACTGTCAAAATCACAGATGAAATCGAGAATTCAAAATAGAGTAATATTTTCTAGTTTATTACGAGTTTTACTTACATTTCGGTAATTTGTTCACTAGTGAAAGTGCATGGTTACATATTATTTAATGTTCAGATTATAAATGAACACGATGGATATAAACGAAGGTGAATATCCCCTTTTCATAACCTATTTGTTTTATAATTTAGCGGTATTACTAGAAATCTCTAAATAAAAAAAAAAAAAATTAAATTGTTTGGTAGACCCTGTTTATTGAAAATGAAATTGAAAATTGGCCAATGCCTTTGTTTGTGACCCTATTTCAGTACTTGAAATGTACATACCAATAACTGATTATTTTGAGTTTGGAGGTTATTATAACAGTTGTAATATTGTAAATTAATGTTATTATTACTAATATATATGATTCTATTTCTATTTACTATAAACCAAATCTGCTTCTCTTCTTATTTTTGATATTATCAACTTACTTTGCCTGCTTATGGACATATATGTTTAGCATTTTTATGTATGTTGTTCTACAATGATGATAATGAGCACCCCTACTGCAAAAAATTGTCTTTCTACTCCACTACACCGTCTCACTCACACTGTGTTAACCTAATATACAACATTATGTTATTATTGACAGGCACAGCAACAGATGACCTATGGACCCCATACAAGGAACTAGTGGCCGTGGTGGAAGGTTACCTTGCACATGATGGCAAGGGAGCACCATATGCTGTCCACACATTTGAGTCAGTACTGAGGCGGCATAAGCAAACATTCCTATCTCTGTTTAAGAATCCTGTAAGTACAGTATTAATAAGTTTTATTTTATAAGGTATTTAAATTTAATTTATTTTTATTCTGACAAAGTTGTTTGTAAACAGCTGCACACAGCTAAGCTATGTGTTTGCAGCTATGATTTCTTATCAGACTACTTAAAATCTATAAAATCACTATATAACTAAATAAATTGCATAAATTGCAGGTAAAGAACCCAGCAAGCCGGGAGGAGATAAAGCGTGGCATCACAGAGGGTGTAACCCTCCCCAGTATTGGGAGGACGCTCCTCTCCAAAGAACTTGTAGATGAAGCTATAATAATATCAGGTTTGTATGCCTTTGGTTTAACTATTGAGACTTTGTAATACTAAAATACTGTTTAAAATTTATTTATCAACAAATATGGATTTATAAATGCTATCCTAATAAATGAGGTTTAAGACATTTATTCTCACGAAGAACTTACAGAGGTCACTTAATGTGAGAAACTTAAACATTTTACTACAAAATGATGGTTAGTTGATGATCTTAAGAGCTAGTTGAGTAAATAGTATACTTATTTACACATTTTTAAAATTAAATACACCTATCGCAAGCCTACTGTTAAAGACATGTCTGTCATTTGATGGATGATCAGTATCAAATTTTATTTCTGGCAGTTCTTTGCTGATTTTGATTGCACCATTCACTGAACTTCAACACTCCTCTTACTAGCTTTATAACCCTCTAATATGATTTGCATATAACATCTTCACCAGATATGTACAATGTCAGCGAGTACTTGGCGCTGGAGCTGCTACACACGGCACAGCGTCAGGCGCCACGGCATCCAGGGCTGCCCCGTGGTCTGGTTGCCGTGCTACTGTACTACGATGGTAGGAGAGCACTTGTGCAGGCACTCAAGGAGCTCGTCATGGCAAGGGATGGTGTGTGCTGGTGAGTACATAATTATCTTACATACATGTATGTACATAATTACAATATATCACAAGGATCTGGCTTAAAAGATCACAAACAGCACTAACTCCAAGATTTTTTGTACGAATTTTATACAATATTTTTTTTATGACCCAGGTCAATTAATGCCCGCGAGGAGATAGTGTCATATGTGTCCCGCTATGTGGAACAGCTGATATCGGATGGGTTGCTGGGAAACGTGTTAGATGCGCTGCGTCGCTTCACGATGGAGACAGAGATGGAGCTATTGCAGAACAACCGCGCACTGCCGCCTGGCAGACATCACGCCACACTCGTCACCACCATAGACACAACAAGGCAAGTGGTTCAGAAGGTTAAATATTATGTTCAGACAGCTGCATTAATGAACCCTCTCAAATATTTATGTAGTATTTGACATAACTAAATGCAGCTGTTTATAATGTATGCAAAGATTAAATCTCTTTTAGTTTTTATATACTGGATACAAAAATATATAATACACACTCTTTCACATAAGAATTGACATAGATATTTCACTTCTAGATATGTCTTGTGTGTATTTTTGTACATAACTTATTTTATTTTAATTTGTGTCACAGAAAACTGTTGGCTGGCGTGGTATTCGCAGCGTCAGCGCAACGCGGACTCAACAGGGACGTACTGTTGAGGATTATAGCAGAGGTCTGTACAAATACCATTTAAATTAAACTGCTTGTATGTATTTATATTGTTTTATTAATTTGAATAATGTGTTGTTCAGCAAACGACGTCGCCGACGCAGGGGCCGACGGGCGCGCTCGATGAGATTTCACTCGGTCTGCAGATGGCCCTGCTATATGCCCTGGATTTATCAGTATTACATAGGTAAGTGAAAGATGCCATGATGATTCTAACTTGATGTATGAATGCGGTGCGGTCCCGCAAATTTTATATACTGTGCCTGGCGTGCCCACACCTGCACGCCGGAAGAATTAATGGAAGCCACTGTAGCCAGTCCTTTTAGGTAATTTCTGGGCTAGGACTATATAGATTTCCAGAAGTGAAAGATTTTGGTAAAGACTGGGCCTTATCATGGGAAATGTTCTTAAAATCGAGTTATCTCTTGAAATTGTGACCTACAGATTTGTCAACCCTATTAATGTATATTATTGTCCAGACGCGAAGACGGCGAGGAGTTAGCCAAGAAGCTGCCCCTGATCCAAGAGCCGGAGCTGATCTCGGTGCTGCTGGACGAGCTGTCGTCCCCGGTGGGCGAGGGCTCTCGCGGTGGCGGTGTGCGCGCGCTGTGCCAGCTGGCGCTGGGGCTGGCGCTGGCGGCGCTCAAGCGCGCGCCGCAGTCGCTGCTGCGCACCACCACCGCGCCGCATCTCAACTGCGACCTGCTGGACCAGGACGAGATGCTCGTCGATGCTGCTATAGATGCCAAGGTAAACATAACGTTTATGTACCAAACATTTTGTGATATGGTGATTTATTCATTTACGACCATTATTGGAAACCTATATTTTATTGTTTGTTTATCGACGGTTAACGAGCCAACTCAGTGAGTGTAATATTTATTAACCGAAGAACTTCATTAAGGAAGCTACTAAGTATTTATTTGGTTCTTACCAGGTGTTCGAGTACCTAGACGAAGCTATTCTGTCGACGGAGTTCGTGTCGAAGGAGGAGTACTACCAGCGCCGCATACACACACTCATCACGGACTTCATAGTGCTGATGCACTCCAAACTTATGGAGATGAGAGTCAAGTGAGTCACATGTACTTTTGATACACATATTTTGTGTACTGTTTCTTGGAGGTGTAAAAAAGCCGCAAGAATGATAATATGATTCACATTATAAATAGTTGACGAGTTTTCTTAATATCATTGGCGTAAGGTTTAGATTCACCAATAATCTGTTTGACAGTTACTATGAAGATTCGTAGATGAAATTGCTTAGTGTGGTCTTTTAAGACCCGCTGGGTTTAGTAGTTATTTTGGATTTAATTAGGGATGCAGTGGTATCATGTTTAGTGTCTTTCCATACACCTCCATACGCTCTTCTTGACGGTGAGCCTCATTGTAACTCGTTTACAAATCATAGACTTATATGATGACATGTTCAGGGCTGACGAGGCAGCGCGCGCCGTGCAGATGTACCAGTCAGAAGGGCTGACGCCGCCGGCGGGCGCGGGCGGCAGTCGCACGCGGCTGGACGCGCTGCTGCGCTGCGTGGAGCGGCTGTACGCGCGCGACCCGCTCGGCCTGCGACACGACTACTGGCAGGCGTGCCACACGCACCCGCACCCGCACACGCACAGGTCACACATGTTAAACATTGCATACGTTACGTCACTACTCACTGCACTGCTGCCACTCATCTAGTGTCACAATACTGACATGTGGGACTAGTATTCTGCGGCAGTACAATTGGCATTGATTTTTGTAATGAATAAGACGATAAGCCACGATAGTTGTAACTATTCAAAAAGTATACATCGCAAATCGTAAAGTCAAAGTAATGTTAGTGAAAAGAACTTCATTTTGCCTTTGCAATGCCTCGGGCCCGAAATTTCCGAATTCGAAATCGGTTTGTCGAATTTTCGAATAAAGACACAACCAATTTCGAATGACAAACAACCGATGAGACCGAAAGTCGAAGCCGGAGCAACACTTGAGAGTGTCGCCGCGTCGTGTAATACTATATTATAGATAAAAGTCAACGTTTTTTATTTCAAACTAGCTGTGCCCGCGACTTCGTTCGCGTGGATGTCGGAACTTAACAATGTATTTTTTAGTGAGACCAAATGCACCTAACCCTATTTTTTTCTAAAATAAAAGAATTTTTCTAAAATAAAAGTAGCCTAAGTTACTCCTTATTACATCAGCTACCTGCCAATAAAAGTCCCGTCAAAATCGGTCCAGCCATTTCAGAGATTAGCCTATATAAACAGACAGACAGACAGACAAAAATTGTAAAAAATGTACCGTATATATATTCATATGCATGTAGTAAAAAACGGTTATTTCAATATTACAAACAGACACTCCAATTTTATTTATATGTATAGATGGGCCTTTGCAGAATCTAGGTGCACGATTCGAAACAATAAGGGGAAATTTCTTGAAAAGTATGACTTTTTCTTCTTCTGAGCGTGTCATGGCAAATTAAATTATGTGCTTTCCATAGCGGTCATTAACTGCTGCCGCGAGCAGTTAGTATGCGTAGCAGGATGAAGGTGGACCATTGTCTGCGGGGAGACGCCGCACTCGCACTGGAGGTCTGAGCCGTCTGTAAACCCCTACTTGTTGAGGTTATCTCTGCATCGGCCGACTTGGGTTCTTGGGTTTATGACTTATATTACAGTATACTGCATTAGACTAAAAGTATTACATTACAAAAACGAAATACTGATAGGTCGGCTTATTTTCACTGGTATCAGTACTTTGTATCTTGGACCAGTATCCTTGGCTACACGCACTAATATATTATTTTGTACAGCAGATCTGGTGGACGCGCCGCCACACTATACAAGTTCGTGCGCCTGTCGGGTGAGGTGGTGTGCGGCGCGCTGCTGGCGGCGTACCTGCGCGCGCTGGCCAGCCTGGCCGTGCCGCGCCACACGTGGGCGCTGCTCGCCAAGAGGGACGCGCTCTCCGCGTACCACCTGCTCACCGCGCTGGCGAGGTATCACAGGTCAGTGTACAAGTTCGTGCGCCTGTCGGGTGAGGTGGTGTGCGGCGCGCTGCTGGCGGCGTACCTGCGCGCGCTGGCCAGCCTGGCCGTGCCGCGCCACACGTGGGCGCTGCTCGCCAAGAGGGACGCGCTCTCCGCGTACCACCTGCTCACCGCGCTGGCGAGGTATCACAGGTCAGTGTACAAGTTCGTGCGCCTGTCGGGTGAGGTGGTGTGCGGCGCGCTGCTGGCGGCGTACCTGCGCGCGCTGGCCAGCCTGGCCGTGCCGCGCCACACGTGGGCGCTGCTCGCCAAGAGGGACGCGCTCTCCGCGTACCACCTGCTCACCGCGCTGGCGAGGTATCACAGGTCAGTGTACAAGTTCGTGCGCCTGTCGGGTGAGGTGGTGTGCGGCGCGCTGCTGGCGGCGTACCTGCGCGCGCTGGCCAGCCTGGCCGTGCCGCGCCACACGTGGGCGCTGCTCGCCAAGAGGGACGCGCTCTCCGCGTACCACCTGCTCACCGCGCTGGCGAGGTATCACAGGTCAGTGTACAAGTTCGTGCGCCTGTCGGGTGAGGTGGTGTGCGGCGCGCTGCTGGCGGCGTACCTGCGCGCGCTGGCCAGCCTGGCCGTGCCGCGCCACACGTGGGCGCTGCTCGCCAAGAGGGACGCGCTCTCCGCGTACCACCTGCTCACCGCGCTGGCGAGGTATCACAGGTCAGTGTACAAGTTCGTGCGCCTGTCGGGTGAGGTGGTGTGCGGCGCGCTGCTGGCGGCGTACCTGCGCGCGCTGGCCAGCCTGGCCGTGCCGCGCCACACGTGGGCGCTGCTCGCCAAGAGGGACGCGCTCTCCGCGTACCACCTGCTCACCGCGCTGGCGAGGTATCACAGGTCAGTGTACAAGTTCGTGCGCCTGTCGGGTGAGGTGGTGTGCGGCGCGCTGCTGGCGGCGTACCTGCGCGCGCTGGCCAGCCTGGCCGTGCCGCGCCACACGTGGGCGCTGCTCGCCAAGAGGGACGCGCTCTCCGCGTACCACCTGCTCACCGCGCTGGCGAGGTATCACAGGTCAGTGTACAAGTTCGTGCGCCTGTCGGGTGAGGTGGTGTGCGGCGCGCTGCTGGCGGCGTACCTGCGCGCGCTGGCCAGCCTGGCCGTGCCGCGCCACACGTGGGCGCTGCTCGCCAAGAGGGACGCGCTCTCCGCGTACCACCTGCTCACCGCGCTGGCGAGGTATCACAGGTCAGTGTACAAGTTCGTGCGCCTGTCGGGTGAGGTGGTGTGCGGCGCGCTGCTGGCGGCGTACCTGCGCGCGCTGGCCAGCCTGGCCGTGCCGCGCCACACGTGGGCGCTGCTCGCCAAGAGGGACGCGCTCTCCGCGTACCACCTGCTCACCGCGCTGGCGAGGTATCACAGGTCAGTGTACAAGTTCGTGCGCCTGTCGGGTGAGGTGGTGTGCGGCGCGCTGCTGGCGGCGTACCTGCGCGCGCTGGCCAGCCTGGCCGTGCCGCGCCACACGTGGGCGCTGCTCGCCAAGAGGGACGCGCTCTCCGCGTACCACCTGCTCACCGCGCTGGCGAGGTATCACAGGTCAGTGTACAAGTTCGTGCGCCTGTCGGGTGAGGTGGTGTGCGGCGCGCTGCTGGCGGCGTACCTGCGCGCGCTGGCCAGCCTGGCCGTGCCGCGCCACACGTGGGCGCTGCTCGCCAAGAGGGACGCGCTCTCCGCGTACCACCTGCTCACCGCGCTGGCGAGGTATCACAGGTCAGTGTACAAGTTCGTGCGCCTGTCGGGTGAGGTGGTGTGCGGCGCGCTGCTGGCCTATGTAAAACCGATGCTCATGCCGATTCAGTAGAAGAAGAATCTGATTGTATTGACATAAAGATATCGCAAAAGGGGTTTTCAGTATACAGGTTGATAATTCCAGCAGGTTTTTCTTCATAGTTCCGACGCTTCCAATATACGGAAGTTCAACATCAACTGTCGGGCTTCGGCTTGCCAGGCTAACCACTTAGCCTGATCCGTAGATCATCCCTTTTAATGGGTGAACATCATACCTCAGTCGCTTCATAACCAATTTGAAGTGATAACAGCTGCAGTTTATTTTAAAATATGGGCTATGTTACATTCGTATCAGCTGGAAGTGACAATAATAACGGAGTGGTGTCGTTGTGTAACAAACTTCTATTAACGTGTATAAGTTCTGTGCAGCAACCTGCGGGCGGACCCCGCGCCGTTCTCTGAGCACCGGCACGCGGCGTCGCTGGGCGCGTCCGCTGTACTCACACCCGCCGCACGACCAGGGAAGATGCTCGTCAGGCAGGAAGAGGTCAGGCGTACTCATTATTATATTGTCGGTTTCATTTATTAGGGATATAATGATTAAAACATTTTACAGTAGTTACATTTAGGTTAGTTATATGTACATATAATTACTTAGTTTTGGGAAATCTCAGGCCCAACACCTCTGGGTCATCACTGTTATTGTTGTGTTGTGTTAAATATGTGTTATTTTTCAGGTGGAGGCACTGATAGCCGCTCTAAAGCTGATAGCGAGCGTGGCGCGCGAGGACCCCGCCGCCTGCGCCGCCATATGCGAGAACCTGCAGTGGGACGCCGTCAACTGCATGTTCGGTCAGTATACCTGCCGCAGTCTGCAGCTGGACTACGACATGTCACCTTATTCTTCAATTTTCTCACCCAGATCTTATATCCTAAATTCACGGTTGCCACTGAAAGTCTCATCTATCTCCTCAATAATGTTGAACTCCATTTTGTGTGGCCAGGTCTGATTTGCTGCCACATCCCGCTGCAGCTGAAGGCGGAACTGTGCACAACATTGGCTGCGCTGGGCAGCACTCCCGCTACAGCGGGACGCGTGTGGGCGGCGCTGGAGGCGGCTCGCCTTGTCTCCACTAGCAACGACAAGAAAGCGCTCAATGCTGAGTTGCATGAGGTAATGTTAACCTTGGCGGGATTTCGTATTTAAAGTTTTCGATGTCTTCATATGGTTAGGTCACAGTAACGATAATAGTTTTATGTGTTTGAATAAGTGTGTGAAGTGTGGTGTGGTGTGCAGGTGGAGTGTCGCATCGAGGAGTACCCGCTGTCCCGCGCGTTCCTGTCGCTGCTGGAGTCGCTGTGTGCGGCGGCGCCGCTGCCGCGCGCGCTGGGCGCGGGTGCGCGTGCGCCGGGGCTGGACCCGTACGTGGAGCACGCGCTCACCCGCCTGGCGCTGCCCGCGCCGCACAGACCTTACGCTAAGCCTACAGAGAAGTGGCAGGTTAAACACTCTACACCTTTTATACTTAACCTGTGGTACCAACTTCGCCGTGCATATTGCTCACACCTACTTTTGACAGTCATAATCCCTCAATCTTCTGTTATGGGACTCATGAATGAAGAGGAGACATCCACACAACAGACAAGTACTGACACACACGTATCTCCACAGATGCTATCCCTGTGCTTCCGCCTGTTCGCGCGCTGGCTGGACCAGTACGAACCGTCTCCGTCAGACTTCCCGCCCGTCGGCCGCGAGCCGGACACGAACCCGCCGCCCGGCTTCCGGCTGCTGCTGCAGCTGCACACCAAGTCTGAACTGCTCCGGTTGTTGTTGACCTCGCTCGACGAGGCGCATGACTTGCTGGATAGGTCACCGCAGCCTGGCAAGGTAGGTGTAACCAGATCTTAAATATAATGACGCCTATGTACAAGCTGCTATGTTCAAATGAGCTGGTGATATTATACGTTGAATGTATAGAACAATGCTATTAAGTTGAATCATCATAAACCTTGTTTGAACCTGTAATGTCGGCCGCTTGATCTGGGAGTTTGTGTGTATTGTTAGTCAAATGCTTTGTATACAGGTGTACGTGGAACAGAGCCTAGTGAGCATCCTGCAGATCATCGAGCGCGCGCTGGCACTGGAGCGTCCGCTGCTGACAGCCGCCGCCGACGCGGGCCGCTCCGTGCTCATCGTGCCGCTGTCCAAGCTCATTTTGGGTGAGCAAATAACGTATAAAGACTGACATTCAAAGATCCAACTTTCCGTCTAAAAAATGACAGTGATCGATGTTTGGCAAGAACAGGATGACGTGAGCTCGAATTCGTTTAAGATGTGTAACATTCCCGCAGAGCCCGAAGGTCCGGATAATAACTGCCGGCTGGTGACGTGCTGCAAGGTGCTGCAGCACGTGGGCACGCTGCCGGCGGGCGCGGCGCGTGCGGTGGCGCTGCTGTGCCGCGCGCTGCACACGCCCGCCGCGCAGCGACACCTGCTCGCCTCCATCACGCACCGACACGCGCTAGCGGCAGAGATAAGGTACCTGTCACATATCTATGACCTAACTCTGTTGCTAGGACAAAGGTTATTGTTTTCCCCACCTTTGTATAAAACGAGTATGTCTCTTAAGCTAAGTCTTTATCCGACCAACTTTTTCTCCAGATACGGGTTCGTGGAGTGCCTAGAGGCTGAAGAGTGTCCGGAGCTGACGGTGTCCTCTGACGCTGGCGGTGCGAGCACCCCGGCCGAGCCCAGCAACGCGGTGCGGCAGGCCAAGGAGGGCGTGCTGATGCTGCTGCAGCACGTGCTGCCCACCGCGCCGCCCAACCTCGCACACTTCCTGCTGGGCTACAACCTTACTGATGATGTCAGTATATACTGCTGCTACTCAGCCTACATATTTTTACTTTTTGTTTATGGCATCGATATTGGCAGGATCATCAGGATATTTACGAAGTCATCAAAAAGCTTGTGTCATCATCAAATAATATTGACGTATAATGTATAACGTATTTATAGGTCAGTCGCAGTTCGTTAAACGAAGCCGGCGCGGCGGGCTCCCCGCGCACCTGTCTGCACTCCATACTGGACATCCTGGAGCAACACATCGCCGGACACAACCAACAACACAGGTTTGTGCATAAAGGCATACAAAATAAATCTACATATAATTATTCAATTTCTGACCAGTAGCCACTACTGAACGTGCCATATTATTGTTTCCTTGCCCATTGGGTCCCTTTCACTGGAGAGTTTCAAGTCCATGTATTTTTTATCATGTATTTGCTCAGATAGACAGACTATCAAATGAACTGATATGTCTAAGTGTAGAGTCCTATAACGTACGTTTGTTGTGTACCAGGGAGGCAAACAACCTAGTGGAGAGCTGTTACCGGCTGGTGTACTGGCTGTGTGCGCGACCCAACACGTCGGCTCCCATCCTGCGCTTCCTCAGGACCAAGGACTACTTCCTGTCTAGACATGTCAAGGCCACCGTGGATCTCAAGGTGAGTTTACTACAATCACAATTTGTAGGCTCTTGAAGATAGATAGGGACGACTAAGGCCTACAATTAATCATTTATGTGATGGTAGTCAGAATCATAACTCATTTATTTATTTATTTATTTAATAGGCAATTACAACAGGTGACAATCAATACATTGTAAACTTAATTCTAAGTACCTATGCATTGTACAGATTGAGACCCTAGCGTAATCGCACAGCATGATAGTTATGTTACTAGTTTATAAAAAATATGAAAGAGCAAAACAAATTAATTCAAGCCAGTGACAGAAAATTTATGAAGAACATAGATAAAACAATCAAACAATAAGAATTCTGCAGAAAGCAAATTTCAGAACACATGTCACAGTCCATCAGGCTAGTAGGGCGGCAACATGTCTCCTGAAAACGGCAGCACGAAAGTCGAAAATATCAATATCATTATTGTCGCGCGACAGTTCATTATAAAGACGACACATTCTGATAATGGGGTTATAATAAGAGGTATTGTTTTTGAATACTTGAAGTGAGAATATTTTTGGCGTTCGGATGTTATGCCTCGTGTTAAAGTTTATCAGGGACAGCAAAGTAGGAGAATCCAGCGAGGAATGCAGAATCTTATGCAGGTTGACCAGATCTTGTTGTTTAAGACGCACATGCAGAGTTTTTAAATTGAATTTCTTTAGACGGTCCGAATAAGATTGAAGCGTTCTAGAAAAGCCATATCTATAGGAAATCCATTTTAAACATTTTTTTGAACACATTCAATCCTCTCAGAATGTACTGCGTAACAAGGCGACCATATTATAGAACAGTATTCCAATATACCTCTAACTAGGCTACTATAAAGCAATATAAAACTCTGGGGATTTTTAAAGCCCTTGGTCGACCTAGACACAAAAACGAGAAGTTTCAATGCTCTATTCGTTATGTCGGTATAATGATCGCGAAACGATAATTGATCGTCAAACAATACGCCTAGATCTCTTGCCAAATGTTTATGTTCAAGTGAGTGACCCTTGAGCCTGTAGCTGTAAGTAGTCTTAATACGTTTATTAGTAAAACTTATCACGAAACATTTGTCAATATTTAATTGCATACGATTAAGGCTACACCAACCAGAGATAACGTCAAGATCACTTTGAAGCAATTTGCAATCGGAAGAATCCCTAACCGTAGTAAATACTTTCAAATCATCGGCATATAATAGACATGGGCACTTCAGTCTTTTCACAAGATCATCGATGAATATAAGAAAAAAGTAAAGGTCCCAAATACGATCCCTGCGGAATGCCGGATGTAGTTTTTATAGGCAATGACAGATACCCTTTAACAGAGACTAGTTGGCTTCTATTCTTTAGGTACGATTGAATCCAGCGTAATAGGCATCCATGCATTCCATATGATGAGAGCTTCAGTAGAAGGATGTCATGGTTAATTTTGTCAAACGCTTTCTTGAAGTCAGTATAGACAGAATCTACTTGACCTCCTATGGCAAAAACAGAACAAAGGTAATTCTTATATTCAAGTAAGTTGCTGAGTCGATTTTCCACGAACAAAACCATGTTGATATTGGGATAAATGTGGTTTAAAATGAAAAATGTGTTTTTTTTTTTAATATTATTCGTGCAATATCGTAAAACACTCGATATTTAATGCGTTTGAACGTTTATTCTTTTAAAAAACAGAAAGACTTACGCGCTTAAGAACTAGTAAGCAACTGAGTGAAGTGCTGCCGGATGGCTGCACTTGAACGGCACACAGTAATCTCTATACGTAGTAATAATAGCTCAATGCTCATTCATTCTTTATTTCATATAAACCAAATTCAGGTACTTATGAAATGTCGAAACTTTAGGCACACTGTTCCAAATAGTAGGTCCTATGTAGAAGAACTGTTAAGAAACTCCACCGAAAGTGTTTTAAATATATTGTATATTCGGTGTGGTTAGTCGGCGTCGGTGGTGACGCTGTCGGCTCGCTCGTGGGTGCTGCGCGCATGCGCGTGCGAGGCGGGCGCGGCCGCCGCCAGCCGGCAGCACGCCGCGCTGTCCGCGCTGCTCACCGCGCTCACGCACACCGCACACCATCCCACACAGGTACATTACTCTATTATGTTGTACATTCGGTGGTGACGCTGTCGGCTCGCTCGTGGGTGCTGCGCGCATGCGCGTGCGAGGCGGGCGCGGCCGCCGCCAGCCGGCAGCACGCCGCGCTGTCCGCGCTGCTCACCGCGCTCACGCACACCGCACACCATCCCACACAGGTACATTACTCTATTATGTTGTACATTCGGTGGTGACGCTGTCGGCTCGCTCGTGGGTGCTGCGCGCATGCGCGTGCGAGGCGGGCGCGGCCGCCGCCAGCCGGCAGCACGCCGCGCTGTCCGCGCTGCTCACCGCGCTCACGCACACCGCACACCATCCCACACAGGTACATTACTCTATTATGTTGTACATTCGGTGGTGACGCTGTCGGCTCGCTCGTGGGTGCTGCGCGCATGCGCGTGCGAGGCGGGCGCGGCCGCCGCCAGCCGGCAGCACGCCGCGCTGTCCGCGCTGCTCACCGCGCTCACGCACACCGCACACCATCCCACACAGGTACATTACTCTATTATGTTGTACATTCGGTGGTGACGCTGTCGGCTCGCTCGTGGGTGCTGCGCGCATGCGCGTGCGAGGCGGGCGCGGCCGCCGCCAGCCGGCAGCACGCCGCGCTGTCCGCGCTGCTCACCGCGCTCACGCACACCGCACACCATCCCACACAGGTACATTACTCTATTATGTTGTACATTCGGTGGTGACGCTGTCGGCTCGCTCGTGGGTGCTGCGCGCATGCGCGTGCGAGGCGGGCGCGGCCGCCGCCAGCCGGCAGCACGCCGCGCTGTCCGCGCTGCTCACCGCGCTCACGCACACCGCACACCATCCCACACAGGTACATTACTCTATTATGTTGTACATTCGGTGGTGACGCTGTCGGCTCGCTCGTGGGTGCTGCGCGCATGCGCGTGCGAGGCGGGCGCGGCCGCCGCCAGCCGGCAGCACGCCGCGCTGTCCGCGCTGCTCACCGCGCTCACGCACACCGCACACCATCCCACACAGGTACATTACTCTATTATGTTGTACATTCGGTGGTGACGCTGTCGGCTCGCTCGTGGGTGCTGCGCGCATGCGCGTGCGAGGCGGGCGCGGCCGCCGCCAGCCGGCAGCACGCCGCGCTGTCCGCGCTGCTCACCGCGCTCACGCACACCGCACACCATCCCACACAGGTACATTACTCTATTATGTTGTACATTCGGTGGTGACGCTGTCGGCTCGCTCGTGGGTGCTGCGCGCATGCGCGTGCGAGGCGGGCGCGGCCGCCGCCAGCCGGCAGCACGCCGCGCTGTCCGCGCTGCTCACCGCGCTCACGCACACCGCACACCATCCCACACAGGTACATTACTCTATTATGTTGTACATTCGGTGGTGACGCTGTCGGCTCGCTCGTGGGTGCTGCGCGCATGCGCGTGCGAGGCGGGCGCGGCCGCCGCCAGCCGGCAGCACGCCGCGCTGTCCGCGCTGCTCACCGCGCTCACGCACACCGCACACCATCCCACACAGGTACATTACTCTATTATGTTGTACATTCGGTGGTGACGCTGTCGGCTCGCTCGTGGGTGCTGCGCGCATGCGCGTGCGAGGCGGGCGCGGCCGCCGCCAGCCGGCAGCACGCCGCGCTGTCCGCGCTGCTCACCGCGCTCACGCACACCGCACACCATCCCACACAGGTACATTACTCTATTATGTTGTACATTCGGTGGTGACGCTGTCGGCTCGCTCGTGGGTGCTGCGCGCATGCGCGTGCGAGGCGGGCGCGGCCGCCGCCAGCCGGCAGCACGCCGCGCTGTCCGCGCTGCTCACCGCGCTCACGCACACCGCACACCATCCCACACAGGTACATTACTCTATTATGTTGTACATTCGGTGGTGACGCTGTCGGCTCGCTCGTGGGTGCTGCGCGCATGCGCGTGCGAGGCGGGCGCGGCCGCCGCCAGCCGGCAGCACGCCGCGCTGTCCGCGCTGCTCACCGCGCTCACGCACACCGCACACCATCCCACACAGGTACATTACTCTATTATGTTGTACATTCGGTGGTGACGCTGTCGGCTCGCTCGTGGGTGCTGCGCGCATGCGCGTGCGAGGCGGGCGCGGCCGCCGCCAGCCGGCAGCACGCCGCGCTGTCCGCGCTGCTCACCGCGCTCACGCACACCGCACACCATCCCACACAGGTACATTACTCTATTATGTTGTACATTCGGTGGTGACGCTGTCGGCTCGCTCGTGGGTGCTGCGCGCATGCGCGTGCGAGGCGGGCGCGGCCGCCGCCAGCCGGCAGCACGCCGCGCTGTCCGCGCTGCTCACCGCGCTCACGCACACCGCACACCATCCCACACAGGTACATTACTCTATTATGTTGTACATTCGGTGGTGACGCTGTCGGCTCGCTCGTGGGTGCTGCGCGCATGCGCGTGCGAGGCGGGCGCGGCCGCCGCCAGCCGGCAGCACGCCGCGCTGTCCGCGCTGCTCACCGCGCTCACGCACACCGCACACCATCCCACACAGGTACATTACTCTATTATGTTGTACATTCGGTGGTGACGCTGTCGGCTCGCTCGTGGGTGCTGCGCGCATGCGCGTGCGAGGCGGGCGCGGCCGCCGCCAGCCGGCAGCACGCCGCGCTGTCCGCGCTGCTCACCGCGCTCACGCACACCGCACACCATCCCACACAGGTACATTACTCTATTATGTTGTACATTCGGTGGTGACGCTGTCGGCTCGCTCGTGGGTGCTGCGCGCATGCGCGTGCGAGGCGGGCGCGGCCGCCGCCAGCCGGCAGCACGCCGCGCTGTCCGCGCTGCTCACCGCGCTCACGCACACCGCACACCATCCCACACAGGTACATTACTCTATTATGTTGTACATTCGGTGGTGACGCTGTCGGCTCGCTCGTGGGTGCTGCGCGCATGCGCGTGCGAGGCGGGCGCGGCCGCCGCCAGCCGGCAGCACGCCGCGCTGTCCGCGCTGCTCACCGCGCTCACGCACACCGCACACCATCCCACACAGGTACATTACTCTATTATGTTGTACATTCGGTGGTGACGCTGTCGGCTCGCTCGTGGGTGCTGCGCGCATGCGCGTGCGAGGCGGGCGCGGCCGCCGCCAGCCGGCAGCACGCCGCGCTGTCCGCGCTGCTCACCGCGCTCACGCACACCGCACACCATCCCACACAGGTACATTACTCTATTATGTTGTACATTCGGTGGTGACGCTGTCGGCTCGCTCGTGGGTGCTGCGCGCATGCGCGTGCGAGGCGGGCGCGGCCGCCGCCAGCCGGCAGCACGCCGCGCTGTCCGCGCTGCTCACCGCGCTCACGCACACCGCACACCATCCCACACAGGTACATTACTCTATTATGTTGTACATTCGGTGGTGACGCTGTCGGCTCGCTCGTGGGTGCTGCGCGCATGCGCGTGCGAGGCGGGCGCGGCCGCCGCCAGCCGGCAGCACGCCGCGCTGTCCGCGCTGCTCACCGCGCTCACGCACACCGCACACCATCCCACACAGGTACATTACTCTATTATGTTGTACATTCGGTGGTGACGCTGTCGGCTCGCTCGTGGGTGCTGCGCGCATGCGCGTGCGAGGCGGGCGCGGCCGCCGCCAGCCGGCAGCACGCCGCGCTGTCCGCGCTGCTCACCGCGCTCACGCACACCGCACACCATCCCACACAGGTACATTACTCTATTATGTTGTACATTCGGTGGTGACGCTGTCGGCTCGCTCGTGGGTGCTGCGCGCATGCGCGTGCGAGGCGGGCGCGGCCGCCGCCAGCCGGCAGCACGCCGCGCTGTCCGCGCTGCTCACCGCGCTCACGCACACCGCACACCATCCCACACAGGTACATTACTCTATTATGTTGTACATTCGGTGGTGACGCTGTCGGCTCGCTCGTGGGTGCTGCGCGCATGCGCGTGCGAGGCGGGCGCGGCCGCCGCCAGCCGGCAGCACGCCGCGCTGTCCGCGCTGCTCACCGCGCTCACGCACACCGCACACCATCCCACACAGGTACATTACTCTATTATGTTGTACATTCGGTGGTGACGCTGTCGGCTCGCTCGTGGGTGCTGCGCGCATGCGCGTGCGAGGCGGGCGCGGCCGCCGCCAGCCGGCAGCACGCCGCGCTGTCCGCGCTGCTCACCGCGCTCACGCACACCGCACACCATCCCACACAGGTACATTACTCTATTATGTTGTACATTCGGTGGTGACGCTGTCGGCTCGCTCGTGGGTGCTGCGCGCATGCGCGTGCGAGGCGGGCGCGGCCGCCGCCAGCCGGCAGCACGCCGCGCTGTCCGCGCTGCTCACCGCGCTCACGCACACCGCACACCATCCCACACAGGTACATTACTCTATTATGTTGTACATTCGGTGGTGACGCTGTCGGCTCGCTCGTGGGTGCTGCGCGCATGCGCGTGCGAGGCGGGCGCGGCCGCCGCCAGCCGGCAGCACGCCGCGCTGTCCGCGCTGCTCACCGCGCTCACGCACACCGCACACCATCCCACACAGGTACATTACTCTATTATGTTGTACATTCGGTGGTGACGCTGTCGGCTCGCTCGTGGGTGCTGCGCGCATGCGCGTGCGAGGCGGGCGCGGCCGCCGCCAGCCGGCAGCACGCCGCGCTGTCCGCGCTGCTCACCGCGCTCACGCACACCGCACACCATCCCACACAGGTACATTACTCTATTATGTTGTACATTCGGTGGTGACGCTGTCGGCTCGCTCGTGGGTGCTGCGCGCATGCGCGTGCGAGGCGGGCGCGGCCGCCGCCAGCCGGCAGCACGCCGCGCTGTCCGCGCTGCTCACCGCGCTCACGCACACCGCACACCATCCCACACAGGTACATTACTCTATTATGTTGTACATTCGGTGGTGACGCTGTCGGCTCGCTCGTGGGTGCTGCGCGCATGCGCGTGCGAGGCGGGCGCGGCCGCCGCCAGCCGGCAGCACGCCGCGCTGTCCGCGCTGCTCACCGCGCTCACGCACACCGCACACCATCCCACACAGGTACATTACTCTATTATGTTGTACATTCGGTGGTGACGCTGTCGGCTCGCTCGTGGGTGCTGCGCGCATGCGCGTGCGATCCCACACAGGTACTCTCTTTTTTATATTCATTTTGTCTTTTCTCTTAAGTACTGAAATTCAAACTTGCATATATTAACATTACTTTCTCGTTCATGTCTAGGAGTGGGAATGGTGCCTACTCCGTAGAACGCTAGAAGAGTTGCCCGTCAGTGTGGATGCAGCGGCCGAGCCGCACTGGGAACTGTTCCAAGCACACCAGCTGCGCCAGGCCATCGCGTCCTGCGACCTGCCTACCGGTGTGTATGAACTTTGATGAGGCTATTATAATATATAACTATATATATATCATTCAATTTCATAATTATGGCTAATTTAAACTAGACATGTTACTTAATATTGATAATGTTGGGCAATAAATCACAGCAACTAATATTGATTTGAAATTTATTTATTTATTTAGAGCATGGAAAACTTACAGCTAAATTAATCTAAATAGCAACAATTTAACCGTTGGAAAGCCAATAACAAGTTTTCACGTATAGAAGTTGGTTACAATTTTTAAATGTGAGCAAACAAAGTACGCTTTACATAATTTATTTAATTATTTAAAACAGAGCATGCAATCTGTTTATTTGAAAAAATTAAGGCTCAACAACCTTCTCACTGAGGGTACACTGGTTGTAAACGGATCGATATTGTGCTGTTTACACAGTTTATTAAAGTTTCTGCTTGCACGCACCATATAACTATTTTGCCTATAATTCGTAGATGCATTCGGTATCCGTATGGGTGGATTGTATCGAAATGCTCGTGTTCAGGTCTGGGCGGCAAACGCATCAGCGTGTCCCGCGTGCACGCGCTGCTGACGCGCGAGCTGGCCGCGCTGCACGCTACCGCGCCGCAGAGGAACCTCGTCGCTACCGAGATACAGAAGGTATTTCTATATAGATTGAAGAAGAACACTTGAAACAACTAACATCCGCCACAAGCTAAATGCAATTTTATCGTAATATAATTACGTCATATTTTCCAACAGGTTCTGGATTACGTAACAGAAGTGAACAGACAGCGCAACCTGGCGGCCACTCTCACACACTACTACGACTCGTGGCGACAACTAACAGAAATACTGTTCTGTGTCGCTCCACACGATATACTCAGCCTGGAGTCTAGGAAGAATCTCTTACTCAACATACTACAGGACCTACTCAATAAAATTCCACCAGCTGAGGTGTTGCCACAACTAGGGAACCTGGCGTCAGGCACTGTGTTACTCCTCCTAGTCAATCTAAGACATTGCTACATCTTACAGAAGAGAGAATCCAATCAAAAGTCTTCGGAATTTGAAATGAGTTTCTTCGGGCCTACCAACCAAATCATGCAAACTAATTCTCTAACTCTCAAGTTTATTCTGCACAAAATTCTCAGCTGGATTCTCATTTCTGGTGGCTCTACGCAGAAGATGAGAGTGAATTTATATGGAGCTCTATTGAATTACCTGAATATTGTGAATTTGAAGTCAAGTGCTGCAGACCCTGAGGAAGAAAACGTGAATAATACGTATGTCAGTAGACTGGACAGTTCGAAAGCCAGGCCTAGTAGAGAGGAGTCTGCGTTAAAGTCTATGGTGATAGATGTAATTAGTGATTTCGGTGAGAACTTGTGTTCAATCGTGTGCGGTGACTGCATTGGTGCCGGACACGATGTGTGCCGGATGGTGGCGCTCGCCTGTCTGGACACGCTCATCGAGATCAACCCGAGGACCGACTGGATGAATACCCTCACCAATCAGGGGTACTTGAGAAGTCTCATTGATAGCTTGCTGCAAGATGATGAGGGGTTGAAGGAGGTGAGTTCCTTGCTCTTAAGGGTCATGTCCAAAGACACTATAACATACGTTTTATAATGAAACCCATTTACCCATACAAAAATCTTTGTGCCTTAACCATCAGTTGCATTGTCGGTGAAATTCGGCTTCAATATAGATACGTGTAAAATGATGTACTAAAAACTTTTAATGTTTGGAATATATAACTTTATTATTTCAGTGAGGCTAGATTTAAATAAACACATTTATCTGTAGTAAACTTGATTATGTTTAATGCACATATTCAATATAAATGTATCTCTTTGTAACAGACGCTAGAACCGAACCCGAAGTCCCTTCGCGTTCTGTACGTGTACGAGTCCAAGATGGGGCTCCTGATCAAGATGGCGGGCACCCGCGCAGGCGCAGAGACGCTGTTGTCGCAGGGAGCGCTGGGCTGCCTCGCCGCGCTCACGGCGCTGGCGGCGCATCCCGACATACACACCGGCTACGGCACGCGCCACGACACTGACTTCGTGCCCTCCGTAGCTAACAGGTCACCACCCCTATAACTGCTTACGTACAAAACTTACTATACGATACATTTATGATATGTTTTCATTCATAGACTCTAGGAATATCAAGAATGTAATCAAATGTTATAACAGAAGTCTTTTTGTTGTAAGAGCGAAATTATATTTACGTTGTGGCGAAAATCGATGTTTATCACCGAACAGTTAGCATATTTTTTTGACAGATTCCGTCAGATCCTGGTGCCGGCGCTATCTCTGTGCGACGCGCTGCTGACGACTTTGGGCCCACAGAACCACAGCTGCGTGCTGCACGTGACGCATGCGCTGCTCAGCCACGTCGAGTGTATCGATGCCGTGCTCAGGTACGCCACTTAAATGCTCCCTTATTTATTATTATGAGTCGCGAGCATTAGGCCTTCTTGAGAAGCAGTGCTTATAGTTACTGTGATTGGGTACGGAAAAACGAAGAAAAGCGGAACGAAAACTTGAATTGAATGAAGATGTTTAATTAAACCCCACGCATCTTGGGCAGTCTCATTACTACTAACATAGCATCAGCGAATGCGACTGGAGAAAAACGAAGCTGTACATACGTTTGCATTTTTAATATTGGATTGATTACTGACGATGAAAATAAGTGAGAAACAAGATTACAAGACAATATGTATGTATTCCACAGAGCGGCGCACCCGAACTCTCCCACAGAGCTCCTGATAGAAGTGGAAGCGATCACGTCGGTGGTGGGGCGCGCGTCCAGCCGCGAAGTGTTCGGCGACGCGCACGCGGCCGAGCCCACCGCGCTGCACGCCTCTGCTGCGCCTGCGCAGCGCGTGCGCTGGCTCATGCTGGCGCTGCTGGCGCGCTTCCACCGCCCTGCACAGGACCTGCTCGACCAGAACCAGACCAACCTGCTGTACTATAAGGTGAGACCGTTCGTATTTTACCTGGCGTGATATATCTTTGCTCAATTTCATATTTCCATGTGCCCATGTCTCCAAAATCTTGAATTCGGGAAGATATAAATCAGTGATTTATTCCGTTAGGTACAGATTCGGACCCAACTCGCTTGACGTATTGCTGTACCTAATCGAATCTTTCAGAACTTCTACTAGTACTTTTATACAATCTATAAATAGTTTTAAAAGGAATATAACACTAATATTCTGTATAAAGTAAAACCTTGTAAAACTACTGTCCCTGCAATTCTACTTCATACTTCTTTCAGATCGTGTGCAACCTCCTAACGTACGCTCGCAATATAATGTGCGATGAAGAAGGTCGCGCAGTTCCCGGCGTGTCCATAGAGAGCGGCGCGTGCGCACGGCTGCTGGCGCTACTACAGCATTTGGTGAGGGCACATCAGCACCACGAGAAACTCCTCGCCACAACACGGCATCAGCTGCAGAACCTACCCACTATGAGTCTTGATGGTAAGATGATGGTCCTACCTGGCTGTTTTAGTTTAGCTAACAATGCTTTATTAGTCTCATTACCGTCACATATGTCAAGATGAGTATACATTGGTTTATATGACGCGAAGAAGTTTGGTTTTCCCAGAGGCCTACCAAGCGCCGTAATCGCGATCGTAACATCGTTTTAGTTACGTTTGGTTAGATAAGACTTTACCATACATACAAAATGATTATATTTTATAATGTTAATAAAAAATATGAATGGTCCATTTTCAGACATGAAAAAGCTCCTACCAGAAGACGCCCAAGCCCTGTCCCCGGTGGAATGTCGCGCGCGCGCCGTGTCCGTGCTGGGCGCGCGAGTCAACACGCGCCGCAACGAGCTGTCGGCGTGTGCGCATGCGCAGGACGCCGCGCTGCACCTCGTGTGGGCGCACACGCGGCTGCTGCTCAGGGTGCACCTGCCCACCGACGATAATGACAACTGTACGTAACACATACATTACTGGCTATGGGCCCTACGACTGATTGTATAAACAGTATATCTAGGTTGCATTTTATGAAATCACGGATCGAGAGGGCTACACTACGGAGTTACATCGCTACAAACTAAACTACAATATATATTGTCGTTAGTCGACGGTAGTGTACCAATCTCGACTGTTTAAAATATTTTTTGTCTGTCAATCATCTTATTAATCCTACTAATATTATAAACGTAAAAGATTGTGAGGATGGATGGATGGATGTATGGATCTTTGTTACTCTTTCACGCCAGAACGGCTGAACGGATCTGGATGAAATTTGGCACAGAGATAGATTATAGTCTGGAATAGCACATAGGCTTTTTATCCCGGGAAAATGTATGGGTTCGTAAAACCCGCGGGCGAAGCCGCGCGCGGATGCTAGTTTACTAGTATGTTAAGGTTACATGGAAAGTACCATTATGAATATACATAGATAGATATATAACTAGATAGCTGGTAAACATAGAGATTGTGTTACAGCGATGCTGAACACGTCGAGTGCGTGGCGCGGCAGCGGAGACGAACTGCCGGAACTGCGCAAAGAACTGATAGCCGTGTTCAACGATAGGTTCACAGAACAATTACTCGATACGGCCAAGGTATGTACACTGTTATTAATTAACACAACATATCAGAACACAACACTGTAAAACAACAACACAACACAATACAAGATAACAACAACTTAAAGGTTAGATGTACTTGTAGGTGTAATATTGTACATCCACATTTCGCCGATGCAGGCTTATTGAGTCCTATGTAATAGGGGGCGAGCCTATTGTCATCTATCGGGCCCAGTTTCAGACTCCGTCCGCCTACTTAGAAAACCTTAATAACAGTGCTCGACCTGAGAATCAAATCCAGGACCTCACGGTCAGCGTTGCATACCGTACCGTACATACGATGTGTTTCAGAACCAGCCGCAAGTGCAGCGCAGTTTCCTGGAGATCCTGGTGAAGGACATCAAGACGATGATCCAGTTCTCGCCGCTCTGATGATGTTGATGTTAGTTATTATGTTTATTGATCATGATCTACGGATACGACCCTGATTGTAATGTTGGCTAATAAAATTAATTTTGTAATTACTTGTCTCGTTTTTGTTTCTGTTAGGTTCCATTAATATAGTATTATATACTTAGAGAATATATATTTTAAATATATGTTTTCAAATGCGACGTTTTTACCCCACTAAACGAGAGGTGATTTTGATAATTTTTTAAAATATTATAGACACAATAAAAACTAGGTTGTCACGTTTTTGTTTTTTTGATATTGTTTATATAATTAACCCTAAAAATATGTTTTTTTAACTAGAAATCTTCCTTATCTCGTGATAATGATTAAATTAATCGAAATGTTGAAAAAACAAAACGTTTCGGCCTTGTTTATAATCTGACAAAACGACAGAGACCATAATCAAATTAATTCGTTAAGATTTCGATGTAATAAACGTTAACGCCCAAACACCTTTTTTGCGCGTATTGCAAGGAAATTTTGTCAAAAACTCGTGTATTTGAAAATCTTAATCGATTTTCAAAATTAAGTCTTCCAACAAGATGTATTTTCGGTGTACCTTTTATGCAAAGAATGACACGTATTTTATTTTCTTCTGTAGAAACACTACACTACTTTTTTGGCGGTAAGGTGGCTTCCTAGCAAAATGCATTTTTTTAAGTAAAATGTTAAAGTGTTATCAGAATAATTGAGCAATCTTAAATACGTGAAAGTAAATAATTACAAAATACCCGAAAAAGTAGCTGATATTACTAGGCACTCATAAAAAGATATAGGTGCCTCAATCAGCTGCAACATACATATCTAAAATATAGCTGTCCCTTTAACACTACCTACATTTAAACTAAATTCGACAGATTTAAATGTGTTGCTGTCTCTTTCTTACTACCTATACACTATAAATATGGCACATCTGAAGTATTGCTGACTCTATCTCACGTAGGTACAAAGAAAGAGACATCAATTACTCAAATGTGGGTCTGGTGGTTTCAACAAAATTTGACATCTAAAACTGTCGCTTTCTCGTTTTATGGTTATCGGATTTTAAAGGATAGCAATACTTATGTTGGTGTGCAATAAGAGCTGTAAGAAACCACGGAGTAAATACAAAGAGGAGACGGCCTAAGCAACTGTGCACTGTGACACCAACTAGGTCCTGACGTCATCACGTAGGCGTGGCCTTAGTCAGTGTATTGTTGGCGTTCGTCCTGTGCACAACTTTGTAAACGTTCCCATTTTACGGTATATTCGCGCTAGAAGAAAAAATAGAATGAAGTGTTGTATTTTATCTTGTAAAAACTACTCGGATAGACGTTCTGATGCTATGGATGGCATCACATTTAATTTGTAAGTAATTTTATGCGTAATTTATTAAAATAGTTCTAGAAAAATCTCTTAAAGAGGGCGTTTCCAAATATAATTATCTACCCGACACTAGATGGCGACACTTTGTGTCATGGGAACTAAAAATATTTAGGTACATAGAGCTCAGAATGAATATATTTTAATAATCATATGTACTGAAACTTGTTCAGCATTCATTCCTAAAGACCCTTTAATAGCTTAAATATTATTTTTGTAGATTTTATATCATATTCTAAACAGGCCGCCATCTATCGTCAACTATGAACAACAAACATAAAGATATCAAATACACAGGGCCGTAATTAGAATACAATTATTTTAACGAATGTCCCGCGGCTGTCTCATAAATGGAAAGTACTTAAAACATTAAATACGCTGGACATAAAAATATAAATTAAATATTCTATCTACAATAATTTATTTAATGTACTTTCCCTCCGTAAGACAACTAGTATGGTGTTGTTGTTTACTTAATTTTTATAAAGTACTTAAAGCCCACCTAGTTTATTAATTTTTTTCGTTATAATTTGTCTATTATTTATTCTGCCTCTGAAATTGACCATATCAAAAAAATCAAAACCATATCAAAAAAAATTTTTCGCGTCATGCGGCTTTTGATTTAGTCTGGTATTACTTATTTATTTGACATTAATGGTTCGGACGGATTGTCACGTAAAGGGGAAGTGTTTTTTTTTCTAAAAGCACTAGCTTTGTATACAATCTTGATAAGTCTTTTTAACATAATAAGTAATTTAAAAATAAGAGAATAACTAATAATCTTCATTCGTCATTCATCAAGAACCTTTTTGTTCTATTTTTTTTTCTTAATATTACTATTTCAATAAAAAAAAATACGTATCAAGATGGTTCGCAATAATTTTGCGAACAAAAAATTAAATTAAAAAGTTTACTCCTTGGCACGAAAATTCTGGGTACGACCCTGTTGCATCTTGCACTTAGTGACATCTAGCGTGAGATAGTTATATAACTACAAAGTAAAATCGACAGAACGAGCGAGTAGTTTCGCTATAGACCGGCAGATGGAAAATAAAGAAGTGGGCGGGATCTAACACCCCCTCGCCCCGCAAAATGTCACGCAATGTTTCATAGGGAAATCGAATTACAACATCTTCTCTTCGTATTTACTCCGTGTAAGAAACGAATTGCCTAAAAAAAGACAGACTTTAATTTTATTTTCTACGTTTCCTGTAGCAGATCTCTGGTTTTATAAAAGTCTAAACAATATTGCTAGCGAATCGAAATCATATAAGTCCTACAACTTAAAAAAAACAACGCGTAGCTGAAAGGCTTGCATGAAATTATTTTTCATTTAACGCCATCTAGCCAAATAAAGTGTAAAAATATAGTACTTATTTTTATCCATAGATGTCTCTTATCAACCAGTTTTGAACGCAATAAAAGAAAGCGGTACATGTTAAAAAAATACTATAGCAGATTTTATTTAAAAAATGTGTTCACATCGGTTTTTTATCATTGTCGATTAGTTTATTACTGTTGTAGCTGAGCAATATCCTAAAGTGTTCTGCGCTCGCTGATTTGAATGTCAAATCTTTGAAATACTAATACAGCACTTTCTGATGTAACACATACATCATCATCATCATCATCAGCCAAAAGACGTCCACTGCTGAACGAAAGCCTCCCTCAAGGGGGGGGTTTGCCATAATCCCCACGCTTGGCAGGCGGCTTGGGGATCGCAGTGACTTACCGGTTAGTGAGGACGCTGCTGCCCGTCTTCCGGTGTCTGGCCGCAGTTTTAAGACATACCCGGGTCAAGACATACATACTTATGTAGTATTGTTGAATACAGTAGAAGAATAAAAAGTAATTAAGTTGTGAATCCAATTTCACCAAGATTAATCTTGGCACTACTTTATAACATAATCTTACCTATTCTATGGGGGATGTCAAACTGTTGTTGGTAACGTTACTACTGTATTAGAGTTTCTAATACTGATTCCTTCCTTTCCTCTACAACTCAGAAGATGGTTACCTCCGCTTTGGAAACCGAGGCTTTTCTGTAACAATAAAAAATGTAATAAGAATATGTATTCTACACAAGTTACAAGAATGGACAGGATTAGGAATGAGTATATTAGAGGAAGTATGGAAGTGGCACTGGTAACAGAAAAGGTAAGAAGTAATCGTTTGTCGTGATGAGGAAGGATGAGAAACATGTCACTAGAAGGGTTATCAGTATGAATGTGGATGGATACAAAGGAAGAGGTAGACCGAACAAAAGATAGATGGTTTGTGTGAAAAGTGACATGGTGTACAAGAAAGTGAACTCTGAGATGACGTCTGATAGAGATGAATGGAAGAAAAATACATATTGCGCCGACCCCAAATAATATGGGATAAGGGCAGGAGAATGAAGAATGTGTATTCTACACAACTACCTAATTCATATAAAAATATACGTTTTACATCCAGAAGTAGCTAAGTAATTTCAAAATTATGTTAAAGATAAAGATGTGTTTATTTGCATGAAACATGTGTAAACATTTTTTAAATGTGGTGTTAAACAAAAGAGAGAATGGTATCAACATGTTCTGCCTTATCAGGCGCACAAATTCGGCATTTAATATACTAATTAATACAGACTAGGCACTTAATTACAAATGTGGAATATTTATCTTATATACTAAAACAATATATGTAATATTTATTATCTACAATATGGGATATTTATCTTATGCACTAAACAATACTTATTATTATAACTTATTATTATTATATTATTTTAAATAGTTTTATCCATTAAGAAATCATTTAAGAAATCATTTAATCATTTATGTTCAGACAGTAATTTATTAACCTTTATTATAGTATGTAGTTTATAGCCCACTTCTTTGGTTTCAAACACACGTGATTGTTATTGGGCATTTGCGTCTCGTACTGCAGATGTAAGTATGACGGGCAGGCACAGTACAGTCGCTCCGGCAACTGCAATCATTTTCAAGTGTATCATGCTACCAAAGAGTTTACTGTCGGTACAAATGAATAGGATGTTTTAGAGTTTGGATTTAAGGAAGCAAAAGGCAGCCTGCTTTATGATATATATACAGAGTGGTAAGCATGTGACAACTGTTGCTGCAGTCGGCAATACTGTTAGGTAGGTAAGCAGAAGGCGACGCCGACGGGCTGGTAACCTGAGCGGCGCGGCGGAAGTTGCGATCAATAAATTATATTTTTATACAGCCACGTTCTGCCGATGCTGTTATTGATTTCCATGTAATGGGTGGGAAGTTCGTGTTACTAGTTACTACCCAAGAATCGAACAAGACCACTCTCAGCAATCGCTCTTGCGTCCACTATACCAATGAAGCATTCTATTCGTTAGTAGACGTGATGTCATCGTTATATCCATCTAAAGGAATATTGCCATATGTAATCATCGTGCAATTCCAATTTTATTCCTAATATATAGCGTATAATTTCATCTATTTAGATAATCATAAGTTTAATGTTATACCTACAGATATTCATTTTTACTATTTGGGGAACAAACAGGGCAATCAAATTTCGATGGTCTATAAGTGGTCTATAAGTGATCTAGATCTTGAGGGGCCCGTAGCTACATAGCTACCGCGCAGGTTGGTCGATCTGTGAGGTTAAGCAGCGCTTGACGCGGTCAGTCTTTGGATGGATGACCATTTTTCACATATCGAGACCCCTCCGTGCCTCGGAAAGCACGTTAAGCAGTTGGTCCCGGGTGTCATACGAAGATCTATGACAGTTTTTACGGGTGTCAGTAGCCCTAAAAGTCTGACAACCAAGTGGCGGAGGTCAGAAGGCAGTCGCTCCGTGTAAAATACTGATATTCATTGGAAGCCGACCCCAATGTAGTTGGGAAAAGGCTAGGCAGATGATGATATAAGTGATCTATAAGTTTTAAAGTTAATACAAATAGAAAGATAAATTAAAAATAAGTACAGATGATCCATGAGCGCCGTATATACTCGTAGTCAGCCGTTCCCGAAATACAATTACCACAAAATTCTGGTTGTTTAAAAAAAGAAAACCTCGATTCCCATTGAGGCAGCCCGCGCCTTCCACTCGACAAACAACTATCAATTTAATTGGAGATCCGCGGGCAGCCTCTTTACCTCGCTTAACTTTTTGATTTACATTCAAAACGGTCTTTTAAAAAACCCAACTCAATAACTACAAGTCTAAACCCTCGTTTCGATGCGTACTTTAGAAATCATTCGTCTGTAAAACTTTGTGCCTGCGCCGCGATTGGCGGGCGAGTGCTGGGCGGAGCCTACAGACCACGCCCGGCGCCCACCGCGCATGCTAAACGCGCTTTAAACCCCGTTTAAGCGGTATTTTGGCCCAAAACCGCAAGAAAATGTATGTAACGTCGGTTAGGGGTAGGGCGTAGCTAAATGAAAAGATTTTCTCGATTGAACGACTATTTTGCGAATATGGCGGACAGTGATGTCGGATGCGCGGGAAAGTGCAGGCTGTTTACAAGTTCCTTTTGTTAATTGTATAAAGGATTTATAAATTAGTATTTGACACATTTCCTTTAAAGATTATTCGGGATGGACGAAACATTATGATTTTTGACGATATTTTTTAACTTTATTTTGGCGCGATGTAGTGTAGATACAAAGTACAAAATATAATCAAAAAAAAGTTTGGATTGTTTTTCCAAGTTATACCGGAGTGTTAAAAATGGATTCGAGGATGCAGGACAGTCACAAATCGTTTTTGATCAAAGATCTCCTGGGAGACGTGCTGAGGCCGGGCGCTGCTGGTGTAATAGGTGGGTTACAAGTTCATTTGTTTGTTGGCATGAATAATTGAAACAATATTGGGCATTTTTTTAAACTACAACTATATAATTTTTATTTTATTTACTTAACGCTGCTTGAAGGGTTAAAATTATTTTGTGGATCAGTGTGCATTATTTCCCCTTCTTTATATACTTTTGAAATAACGCATTATATACACGTTTTTGAAATAATGATTTTGCTGAGTTTTAGTCAGTAGATACATAAAAATGTACTCTTTCAATTGATTCACTGTATTTGCGGTAGAATTCAATTTTAGGACGTTGATCTTAGTTCAATGTAAACATCTACTAGCCAAAAATTGTGGCTTTAATAATATGAAATGTAATAAAACACTAGTATTTTTTTAAATATTTAAAAACATGTTTTGTGCTTACGCAACACATGAAATAAAGAACTCTGTCGTAGCGCGTATCAGTTTCGTAGCAGTTACGTAGCAACAGCTACGATGCGCGTAGAATTATTTTCATGACCATTTACAAAAACGCTCAAAAATTATTAAAATATTTGGCACAATTTAATTCATAATTTCGACAAAACTTAGATTAGTCTAAATAACGGTGTTAAGTAAATACATATCTAAAGTTCTAAGCTGTTTTTCTTAAACAAAGTTGTGAAACCAGGTTGCCCGTATTGTATTTGAAGTTAAATCTTTTTCAGTAGCTATGAAATCTTGAGTGTGAGTTTTTTGGTAACTGTGTATGCAAACCAGTGCATTTTATTAATTACTAGTTTTTGCCCGCGACTTCGTACGCGTGGAATTTAGAATCTGACATTTTCCTGCGGTAAAATGGAGCCTATATATTAATTTAGACCTTTAGCAATACATCGGTAAATACTGCATTCAATTCCATGCAGTGGATTTCGCGTGAAGAAAAAAAAATTTAAAAACAGATGTTTTGGCTTCTGTTGCTCTAATAAAGACCCCTCATATTAGTTTTTCTCCAATATCTATAATGTATAGAAATCGGGTCGTTATAATTTTATTATATGTATAGATACCCTGTACCCATATAAAATGATTCATTAGTTAAACATCAAATTAAAAGAATATTGGGACTGTTGATCAACTTGGCCACTGTTTGGTTACTGAAAAACCTAAGGACGCTTAAGTTTTGACTTTGAATGAAGTCACATAAATACAGTTTCTGTGTTGGTGAAAAATGTTGAAATGTTGAATGATGTAGAATGTTGAACAATTTTTCTTCTTCATATGAAGAGAAATACTTAAGTATGTCTAGTGTGTCTTGGAGACATAGCCCAGTAATAATTTTGCTCGCTAAAGCAACTCTTTCACCTCGGCGTTAGCGATTTTCCCGAAAGGTTATGTCGATGAGAAATGGAAGTCAAGAAATGGCAGATGTCGTAAATGGCAGATAAGATGGTAGTATCTTGTTGTAAGCTAATAAAAACGTATAGAGACTAATTTTTTTTATCAGTAACGTGTATTGTCACGGTTAATCCGTTTGTTAAGTGAGCACTTAATGGACGGTCGCGTGAAGTATTGTGGTAGTCGTAATACTCCTCAACCGTTCGTTTTCTGTGATGTGGCCGACAAAGAATAGGTAGTATTAATTATTTCCTCTGCACTCATGGGAATCATTAATGGTTACATATGGACTAGGTATGATAAATTAATGAATCTGTAGTCGGACACTGGCGACCGACAAGCAATAGACTTTCTATTGTGTTTAACTGGTCTTTGTTTTACGGGTTACGTAGATGGGCAGCACCATCCTCGTCAGCTATGAATAACATAAGTCCAACGCCGTGTTTTTTTTTTTTTTTGTTGTTTTCAAATCATTGTCCCACATTAGGATTTTTCCTGTATCGTGGTTACAGTTTACAAACATACATGTCACATGAACACACAGCCAGACCAAAACAACTATCTGTATAACATACGCATATTTGTTCCGTACGGGAATCAAACCCGCTACATGAGGCGAAGAAAGCTAATCGCTTACCCATTGCGCCAACTGTGTGATTGATTAAGGCAATATCAATGATCATTGCTATGAAAGTCATTAAAGAAGCCCATATTAGGCAGTGAAATATACTTGCCGATATGATATGACGTCCAGTGACACATACCTCTTCCCAAGAGCAGCCTGTAGTAACAACAGCAGGCGTCCACTAGTGACGAAACTTGAGATTGTCTGGCGCACCCTGGACAGTCAGCTCGACATCACCACTACTGAAGCTGCTGGTTTGTTAACTCGCCGACTAGAAGAAAGAAGTACCACGTTTAGCAATGGGAGGGCGATCACAAAGACAGTCAATAGTGTATGATATATCTGCTGATGATACAAAACGGACTAAGACGGGCAACTGGCTTGGTTAAGAGACGGTTAACGGAGGTACGTGTCCCGGGACCCGTAGACAATAGATGCTGTTGTCTTTCTAATATCTAAAGTAAATATACTTTCTTCTTTCTTCTTTCTTTCATTCTTCTTTACGCTGTTGGGTCTAATTTTGAAGTGAAATAGGCGACATTTATTTATTTACTTAAAAACATAAGTTTACAGTATTAGCTCTAAAACACTTACCTACATATTTTAATATTTAATATTTACAACAATACAGACAAATACTTGAGCTTAACCTAAATATTACTTAAAAAATAAATATATATAATTACAAATCTGGTACGGCTGATCATTAGAAAATATCTATATCTATGTACTGAGTGAGCAATTAGTTCAGCAGTGTGACTGCTCGGGCAGTGGGTGCAGCAGCTCGACGTGTGCGCACTCCCAAGGGCAAGCAAACAGTTTCCTCCGTCGACGAGGACCCGTGACGCATCCATCACGCTGGCTATCATAATATTACGTTTCACTTTTCAAGTTTTATTTATTATTCGTCATTACAGTCGTTTAATCCCACTAAAGGACTGTAATGACATTATCATACTAGCCGAGGTACCTACTGAAATTGATTTAATTCGCAGAAATGTCAGAAAAGACTAATTATCGTAAAATAAAATCTGTCAGTTCTTGAGCTCCATTCCAAAAGCTTCGTAAAACTACTATGGAGGTTTAAAGAATCTATCTATAAAATATTCGAGTTATTCGTACGGAATAATTTTGTAGGCTACCAATTTTAATTGTATGGGAAATAAAGAAAGGGAATATGTATGGGAAATAAATATATTTATTTACCTTTGAATTGTTTGATGTTAGTCTAGGTTGCAGTGATCGTTGACACAAGCACATACATTGAAACCGCAAGAAGCAATATTATTTATTTCTTCAAATAATACCGACGTTCTCAACTACTCGAGCACTTTGTTTATGGGAAAGATTCGTCTTCATCTACCCTCGTTTTTATTCGTTATTCTCGTTAAGCCCGCGACACACTACACAGACTGTGATCGCATAGTTGATTGACAAATAGAGAGCTACATTATTCTTAAGTGCTATAGGCTATAAATTATACTATATTGCACGTAGGTTACTCGGGCGAAGTCGCGGGCAAATCTTATGTATGTATAAACTGGTGTATTTTGAGTGCCGGAATTATATTTTGGGGTAATTCAAGTTTGAGAGAACAAGTATTTAAGGCGCAAAAGCGCTGCATTAGAGCAATGTGTGGTTTAAAAATGATGACAGTTGTGTGCCTATGTTTAAGTCCCTTAAAGTTTTGACATTTCCATCACTGTATATTTTTGAAATGGCAGTTTTTGTATGGTTAAAAAAGCATTATTTCATAGCATTGTCTGAAACTAGAAAAAGACCCATCAGAAATCTGCTTTACTTACTGCTGAAAACTTCTTACTTAAGAAAAACGTTTTTAACATAGGACCTATTATATATAACAAAATACCTGACATAATAAAAAATAACACAATCCAAATGTTTAAAAAGATTCTGACAACACTATTACTTGAAAAATGTTATTATTCAGTTAAGGACATTTTAGAGGATAAACTCTAATTATAGAATTTCTGATCCTTGTACAATCTACCTTAAGTTTAGGCATGCAAACATTAGAGAAATTAAATAATGCTTGACATTATTCTATAATTTGACGTTTACTTGTTTACGAAATATTATTATTTGTCATTCATTTCATTTTAATTTGATTTAATTTAATTTTAATTTCTCTAATGTTTGCATGCCTAAACTTAAGGTAGATTGTACAAGGATCAGAGATTGTTGTTAACATATTTATTTTTATGTACCTACATTCTATGCAAATAAACCAATATTCTATTCTATTCTGTATTAAATAATTATATAAATGTGTGTGATATACCACCGTGTCTAATATTATGTCCAATATCAATTCTCAACAAACTGGCAATTGATTTTTGTTTTATGGTTTTTATTTCAATGAAACCACCCTTAATCATTGAATTCCACGTCGCTCATAATTTGAAACCGATTTCCGTTTGAAATTATGGTATTTTTTGCTATTGCTGAATTAGGAGTAACTCGGGTTTCATAGCAGCGGTAACTATGTTCTTTGGCCCTTTCAGCGATAGGATGCCTCCTGGGCCAAATACGGCAGTTGCAATTAATTTTGTTAACTGTGAAGTGAAGAGAAGTGTTGAAGTGAGCGTAGTGAGCAGTCATAGCCTAGCGGTTGAATGCAGGAGAAAAAACTCACGCCGAGTTTAAATCCGGCCCGCATCTCTGATTTTTATAATCATGTGTGGATCAGAATTTGATTATCACTTTGTTAACGGTGAAGGGAAAAGGCCACCTGAAAGGGCTCTATAAAGTTCTCGATGGTGAGTGTAGTCTGCCAACCCGCTACAGACCAGCGTGGTGGGCTAAAGCCTAACCCTTCTTATTCTGAGAAGAACCAACAGTGGGACAGTAAAGGACTGAATTTATTATTTATTTACCGTGTTTGTAACGGCATCCCTTCACTCACAGTGTTTGTTAATCGCTTCATTCGGTATACATGTACGTATCTCTCATAGTGTGTTTATGCGAGACAATTTACACAGCGACTTAAGTCGAAATACACTTATTTTTATGACTGTACAGTCCAATACGAGAGGCACAGAGGACCTCATGAGATGTTTATTGGTGTCAGTCGTAAAAGTAATATCAGAGTCCTCGTAACCCGTGATAGACCCCAACAAAAACGTAGTGCATCAATTTTTGGACAGAATTAAAGACAGCTCAACCTTCAGCTTCCATTAGGGTTTTTAACAGCATAAACTTTAAGCACACATAACCATACAGTTCCTAATAAAACCAAGGTGAATCACCTTAACGCTCGCAACCACACTATATGAATATGCAAGCTCTCCAGTGTAGTGCAACAAAATAATCGCATTATTACCAGCATACGTGTTTAAGTGTCCGCCGCGCGACTCTAATAAGCTGCCAATTTGCAAGTGTGCGCGCGCCCTGCAGTTGCATACATTAGGAGCTAATCAGCTAGTTACCTAGTGTGGTGCATGCATTAGGACCTAATTTCCAATCTTGACTGCATAAATACCAGCTTTTAATGAATTTTTTATGTGTCTCCTGCCATTTTCATGTTCTGCCATCTTGTGTGGAATTTACTTGTACGGAGAGGGGTAATAAACAAAGAGGTGGTAACGAGGGATTGTTGAATTTGTTTACATGTTAATTCGGTGTCTCTGTTTGTTTTCTGTTAGTTATTTGTCGTTAACATTTGTAGTAAAAGTGAAATGAAGAATTTTTTTAGGAAGTTATTTGATGTTACAACTTAGCATGTAATTTTTTCATGTAGTACTTACTACATATGAACATTAATTCCAAAATTGGCCCTGCTAATATACTACTGAAATATGTACAAACTTAACAAATCTCTCTCCATATTTATAATAATAAATAATTAGTAAAATGTATTATAATTGTTCTGTGAATAATTAAATACGAATAAAATTAACTAAGGCCTAACTTTTCTCATTCTGAGAAGAGGCTCTAGCCTAGCAGTGGGACTGCAATGGGCTAAATTGCAAGATTGGCTTAAATTAAATTCGTTATTCTTGTGCTTTTCACTAGCTCAATCTACTTCTCAATCATATAAGAATTATAACAATTAAATTGGGATTAAAACAATTACAGAAATACTAAACAAAGTAGGTGTTTAAATGCGCGTAAGAAATTGTTTTGTTTTGTATGGCGATGGTCAGTCAACGTTTTGGAACGTGGCACCTAAAGTCGTAAATATTCTTAAGTACGTGTATATGGTCTACATGAATAAAAATATCTTATCTTATGGCGCCAGCCCCCACGGTATGGCCCAAAAAACGGATATCCCCTTTTTATTTCTTTATTAAATACTGTACACTATTTTAAATGTATAAGTAAATTTCCCGAAAGTCAAATATACTTCAAACCACATTAAAACTATATGGACACATTAAAACTTTTTCAGATATTTTGTAAATATTGAAAATAATATATTTATAATATGTTTTTACTAATCTGTGTAGGGGACATTTATACGACGTAACAATTTAATTTTTGTTGTAGTGTGTAGAAACTAAGATATTTTGAATTAATGTCATTTTGGTTTTCATTTTTTATATCCATTTTCTGGTCATATTTGGATTTTATTTCTAGTTAATCACTTTCTTTGCAATTATACCGATGATCTAAAATATAATCAATACCAAATCTCGGAGGATATGAGAGTAATATGCTTCTAAACTTTTTTCGGACTTTTTCCCTATAGTTTATAGTATTTAATAAAGAAATAATAAGTAGTTTAGAAGTTATGAGGGAACAGATGAACACATACCCGTCAAAATCATAACCCTCCTTTTTGCTTCGCCGTTTTGCTTATTGCTATTTTATATTAAAATTAACAGAAAGTCTGGCAAACTATTTGGTGCTATAATTAAGTCCAAATCATGGTTTAATAGTGTTTTAAGCCACTAACAAACGTCTATGAATAATTTCCAAGTTTGTATTTTTTTATTAAAACCAGTGATTCTGTCCGACAAATAAAATGTGTTTAAAATACAAGTGGCGGACGTGACGTCTTCACGCTATCTTCACATCATGGTCCTTCACAGTTCACACCCTGTTATAACAACTAGTATTTCTTTGCGACGAAAGTTTATAGATGCCTAACGACCACTCGCCTAGTTGACCACTTCACCCGAATATTTTGTTACTTCGTCCTCGTTATATTTAATTTTATAAATTTATAAAATAATTATTTACGGTATTCCTTTAGGATATTTCAATGAATTAGCGCTGTGATAAAAATGAAGACTAATTGTTTTTATTTCTTTCTAAAAAAACTGGAATCTCAGCGTAATATTTTTAATAATCTATCTTTTGAAGGTCATATGGGCGCTGACCTGCTTAAGTGTCGGAAGAGTAGGTGCATTGGATAATTAGCGTTGTCCCTTATTAGGACATAACGTATATTAATCATATATAATCTAGCTTTGTTCTCAAATAATTACTGATTTTAGAAATAAGACTTTATGTCTTGTGTATTGTAGATTTGTAGTGAAGTGGTCGTTTAATCCTATAAACCCGTTTATCCCTATCAAAAAGCTCTTTTATAATAATATTAACTGATATAAATTGAATGCAATCATCGATAAGACAAAATCGTACAATGAAGTTGCATATGCTCTTCAGCGCAGCATGCTGCCACTCGTGTGGGCACGCGACCGCCACGCGCCGTGGTCGAGCACCGATTGACTCCGTTTGTTCTCAATTCAAATTAACGACTTTTAATTTGTTTTGTCCAATCAAATTCATGCTTTGTACGTATTGAAAATGGAGTTTGTATAGTTGTTTAAAGAGCTGTGAGAGAAAAATTACATATTGCAAATGCTTTATAATGAAACAGAAGAAAGCCCGATTTCGATTATTTTACGAGCACATTTTATCATCACTAAAAACTCTATAAGTAAATACTTGGTCTTGATGATGAAATTGGTAGGTAGTACCTAATATCACAAATAGCGTTTTGTTTATTTAAACGAATGTAATTGAACAAACTATAACTGTACTAGGATTTGACAGAGGAGTACGTGTATGACCATTAACTGGCCAAAATTCCAAATTCTTGTCTGCTACAGAGAATTTCCTTATAGAAAACCCCAATAATACTTTAACGTAGGCTGGTAATTGAATAATATCAAACCACGTTAGCAACTAAAACCCAAGGTAGTCATTAGATAACTAAATGGATGGGTAATTTTTAGATAATTATCGTTTATAATCAAGGACTATTCAAACTTAATGGCGTCCTGATGATTCTGAGAATGTTCCAAAATCTGGTTCATGCGTGTCACAGTGTGAATAATTGATTAATTATTTTTAATGATAAAATCCCAGATATTTTACCTACTGGTTAATAGTTCACTTTGATTTTAATTTTATACAATTATACCTTGCAATTGAAATTTTATTTTTCGCGTTTCATAATTATAATTATATTTCCATCATCAACTTCTTCATATTAAAACCAAATTTTAAGTTCCAATTACAGGTAGTAATAGAAAAAATAATAAATACTTATATAATACTTATGGATTAGTTAAAATAAACCGTAGCGAACTTGACTGGTTAGCAGTGATTGTCATAATTATGAGCACACAATTGATCCGGGAAACCCTTACAATAACATTAATGATTGTACCGCGTTAGACCCTACTTGATATTTTGAATTCAGAAAAGTATTTTCGTCACAATGAATAAAATAATAATAAGCCAATGAGTCGTAGTTTGTCCAAAAATTTAGTTTGATTTATCAAATATGTCTATACTAATATTATAAAGAGGAAAGATTTGATTGTTTTTTTGCATTAAATAGGCTCCTAAACTACTAGACCCATTTAAAAAATTCTTTCACCGTTGGGAAGCTACACTATCTCCGAGTGACATAAGCTATATTACATTTTCAAAAAAAAATAGGGATCCTTACTAAAACTCCAATAATGTACCCAAGGAATTCCTTAGGTCCTTCCTTAGGACCTAAAAAATTCCTTACATCGCGTGCGCTGCTAAAACTATTGATGATAGAACAAAATAATGTACTACGACTTTGCAGAACATATTATTATCTACAAAAAGTGTCGCGACAGCATATGTCTAACTATTATAGTTAGGTCACAATAAGAGTTCTATTATTTTAAAAATTTAATTGAAATGCCGCCGCTCGAAAAGACTCTTTATTTATACCTTGGTATTAATCCTTACTAAAATAAATTACTTCATATTCAAGACTACTTCAATACCTTTATACAACTTTTTGAATTATTCAATTCGGATATTCCATTCGAAAGATATCACGAGTTCAAAAATGTAAGTATTAGAAAAAAGTCGCTCACTCCGCTCGGCTAACTATGCGATGTAGGCGTCACTGGGGTACGGGAGGGAAAAATGTACGGGTTCGTAAACCACGCGGGCGAAGCCGCGGGCGGAAGCTAGTCTAAAATAACAGAAATAAGGGCTTAACATCAATATTTTTAAACCAAAGGTTTCAAAGGTTAGAAGAAATATAACCCTTATGAAATATTTTATTATTGTTAATATATTTTATTTTATTTTATTAAATATTGAATTCCCTGTACGTTGTTTAATAATAAATAAATATCTAATTATTATTGAGATACCAGATACTAGCCTGGATAATATACGGGTTCCGAGTCTGTAGTAGGTATGATTGAATCAATAATAATTGATAACATAAATGTATTTTTATTAATTTTCTTTCCATTTTGTGCCTAGGTTCAAAGAAATGGATATTTACTTACACACACATTCCCACCATTACTGTGCTACTAAAACATTATGGTGGTGTTTATAGATAGAATTGTTTTTTATTTCAAATAATGAGGGTCAATAACGGCATCGGCGAAATGTGGGTGTCTACCGTACAATGGTAAACCTCTGCCTAATCCTTCGGGGAATACAGGCGTGATGCTATGTTATGTTTTTTTATTATTAAATCTTTACGGCTAATCTAATTTAACATTTTAAGAATGTGGCAGAAAAAATCTCATAAGCGTAGTTTTTATCCTAGAAAATTAAAAAGAATTCACGTTAGGCGGGTGGAAAGGTGACGACAGGCACCTCTATGTGTAACTTTTGAATTCATTTGGAAGTGGATTGTCCGAAGAAATTTGCATGCCTAGAGCATCCAAAATGTTGTCAATGTTATGTATAGTGGACATTTCTTCAGGGGTTCTGCGTGGACGGCCGCATGGTGGCGTCGCACTACTATGGCGTAGAAGTCTATTTCCATGTGTCTCCGTAATTCAGTGCAAAAGTGTTCGTTTAACGGGTATAAAGGTTACAACAAGTAGTAAATCAATGATAATACTGTCGGTTTATATGCCCACGGATGATCGTGATAATTTAGGTGAGTTCTCATCATGTTTGGGTGAATTGTATGCGATCATTGAAAATGAAGATGTAGACTTGGTTTATTTGTTGGGTGATTTTAATGCGCATCCTGACATGCCTTTTTACAACGAGCTTAAGGAATATTGTAGTGAACAACAACTGTGTATAGTGGACACTGATCTCTTGCCTGCAGATTCATATACATACGTTAGCGATAGTCACGGATGTAGGAGGTGGCTTGATCACTGTGTGACTACATTAGCGGCTAGAAAAACTGTTGACAGTGTAAAAATTCATTACAATGTGTTTTGGTCTGATCATTTGCCGATAGAAATTGTAATTAACCTAGGTAAATGCACACCCAGTACTCTAGTATATAATTGTATAAATAATATAAATACAAAAAATGGAGTTATATGGGGTGATAGGGACCAATTTCAAATACACAACTATCATAATATATGTCACAATAAATTAAAACTTATTGAATTCCCAAGTGAGTTAAGCGTCTGTGCAGATAAGTTGTGTGATAATTTTGAGCACAGAGTTGTGATTAATAAATTGTACAGAGCTGTTATTGCAGTGCTTGTAGAAGCATCTGTATCCAGTCACAAAAACAAACATGTGAGGGGACGCCACATTACGGGTTGGAATAAGCATGTTCGGGATGCACATCTTAAGGCCAGATTCCATTTCCAAGAGTGGTGCTTGTATGGTAAGCCAAAGTCGGGAAGGCTGTATGAGGCCATGCGTAACTCTAGAATAGATTTCAAAGCCAAACTGAAATACTGCCTTAATCATAAAGACCAAATAAAGATGGATATAATTGCCGAACATCATAAATCTAAGAACTTCAGTCAGTTTTGGAAGGCTACAAATAAACTTAAGCCAAGGGTGTGTCTCCCCGCCAATGTACAGGGGATAAGTGCCCCCCGTGATGTGGCTAACCTATTTAGGGATCATTTTAGAGTGGAACCTCTTTTGAAACAGGAAGAGAGCGAGGTGATGTTTTGTGCTGGGAGTAACGGTTCCGGTGACGCATCTGTTAAAATAACTTATGCAGAGGTTGATAGGGTTATTAAACAGATGACCAGAGGGAAGTCGCCGGGGCACGACGGTCTCAGTATCGAGCATCTGCAACATGCGGGTGTGCATCTGCCTAGGGTCCTGTCCATGTTGTTTACCTTCTGTCTACGTCATAACTACCTACCAGATGAGCTCATGAAGACCATAGTAGTACCTATAATTAAAAATAAGACTGGTGACGCATCTGACAAGGGAAATTATAGACCTATATCGCTGGCCACGACCCTGGGCAAGGTACTGGATGGTGTGCTTAACAGATACTTAAGCGAACACGTCTCTCTGCATGATGCTCAGTTCGGTTTCCGACCCGGGCTGTCCACAGAATCCGCAGTACTGTGTCTTAAGCATACCGTCCGGTACTACACTGACAGAAGAACACCCGTATACGCCTGTTTCCTGGACCTGTCAAAGGCGTTTGACATGGTGTCATATAACGTTTTATGGAAAAAGATGCAACTTAACACCAGGTTGCCTGTAGAAATTATTAATTTATTTAGATATTGGTATGATAATCAAATCAATGTTGTCAAGTGGATGAATGAATGCTCAGATGAGTATAGGATGGAGTGTGGTGTGAGGCAGGGTGGATTAACCTCACCCACTCTCTTTAACTTATACATAAATGGACTGATCGAGGAGCTCAGCAGTGCTGGTGTCGGTTGCTCAGTGGATGGTGTTTTTACAAATAACATTAGCTATGCTGATGACATGGTGCTGCTGGGCCCCTCAATCAACTCCTTGAGATCACTGTTGTCCATATGTGAGCGCTACGCAGTGACCCACGGGCTTAAATATAATGTCAAAAAAAGCGAACTGTTAGTTTTTAAAGCGGGGGTTAAAACTTACTCTGTTCCTCCGATCACATTAAATGGAACCGTCCTACAGCAAGTGTGTAATTTTAAGTACTTGGGCCATTGGGTAAATGAGACTCTAAATGATGATATGGATATGGATAGGGAACGCAGAGCATTGTCGGTAAGGGGTAATATGCTTTCCCGCAGGTTTGCGCGATGCTCACGTAATGTTAAAGTCACACTTTTCAAAAGCTATTGTCAAACGCTATACACGTGCAACCTGTGGAGCAATTACTCGAATAAAGCCTACAATGCTCTGCGTGTCCAATATAACAACGCGTTCAGAGGTTTGTTGAGGCTCCCGTGGCGGTGCAGTGCCTCCAGCATGTTCGCTGACCACGGCACGGATGGCTTCCACGCGGTGCTTCGTAAAAGAGCGGCCTCCCTATGGTCTAGGGTAAAGGGTAGCACCAACACACTGCTGAACGTGGTGTCGGGTAGAATGGACAGTCCAATTCTGAGGCATTGGTCTCGCATGCATGTCCAAAATAATAATAATAATTTTAAATTTTACTAACATAGCTATAAGTAATTACCTACTAACAAATATGGACCTGTATATTTTTAATTGTGTGCTTTGGTCTGAAATAAATTATTTTCATTCATTCATTCATTCATAGTCCAACAACCCGCACCAGGTTAGGCAGGTGGAGTGGGATAGTAAAGGGCTGATTTATTACATAAAATATTATTTTTCGCTTTTAAACAAGTATCAAGACTTGTTAATCGCAGATCGGGAGGAACGCAGGGGTGTCGATGTTAAAGAGCACAGCGGGACATCGCTAATTTGTCACGCGTGCTATTTACATTGTTGTATGGGGTCTATGGGGCTTGCCGGAGCACGAAGCACCCGACGACATAATGGGTTGCAAACCGAAAATATTATTGTACATATAGTTTTTGTTTATAAAATGTATGTGTACGAGGTATATTTTGTATTTACTTACCATTTAATTGCGTATAACATATCCTCTATTCCAATAATTTACTTATTAATGAGTATGACAACTTAAAAATAATTGATAATCTAACTAAATGACGGACATTGATTCGATGATATTATCTATAGGTAGAGTAATTACTATATCATCTCCAAAATTAGGGGGTATCTAAGTCTGCTTAAGTGGCTTGTTATTTTTACATATAAAAAAAATATTTTATTAGGATTGCGTTGAGGAGATGGGTCTCCGCCCCAACATGTCGTCGGCCGACGGACCGACGTTCTATAGGTCTCTTAAACCACCATATCCTAGATACTTCATGTGCAGATTTGATAGATAGATTGCACGCCACAGAGTTATTCAAAAACATAGACAAAAATTACAATAGTCATATACAATTGGCGACCTTATCGCAATCAGCGATCTCTTCCAGGCAACCTTGAGTGAATTTTAATTTTTTATTGATTGTTATGAATAGTTGTGTAGGCTTATTAAACTTATTATAGGAATAAGGGGAGTCAAATAAGTGTAATCGTTGAAGAAGACCATGTCAGTGGCATGACAGTCGACATGGACAGACAATCATCTTGAGAACCCTTTTCTCAAGATGATCATCTTGATATAATTACAGAATACCTTGTTCCCGTCCGAATTTATCCTCGTGGTTTGGACCCAATCATAAAATAGTTCTTAAATTTCTGATAATTAAAATTTTGTGGTGTATTGCAAATCTATATATGTATATAAAACACAAAAATTGTTTCTACCTATGTCCGTTATATACTTTGAAAGCATCCAACCGATGTGCCCCAAACAGGTTTCATTAGAAAGGCAATAATGTGAAGATGGTTTTAGACCACTAAAACAATGTAATCTTTTTTTAGCGTAGTAGCACATGCCGCGTATCTGCTAGTAAACTATATAAAAGAATACCTATAATATAATTCATTATTCGGTTGATCTTCGCATATCAGAGTGGTGAGCACCTTTTGCTCGAGGATTATCATTAGCGACGGATTTATTTAAATAAATATATTAATTTTGTTCTATATTTCTTTAATTAAATACTTTTTTATTTATTTATAGAATTTCATGTTTAAATTCGTCTTGTCGTTTTACCATCTGTGTTGAAGGCATTAGTCAGCCTAGATACTGGCCACACACCTTTAAAAAATAATAGGTACCTATAGTGTTTAAAAACTGACACGATAGAAGAAGTGTTTAATAGTTTTAATTTAAAGCATAAAATAATTGTTCCAGGACTACTCACACCATAGAGAACTTTATGGAGCCCTATCAGGTGTGCAGGTTTCCTCTCGATGTATTCCTTCACTGTTTAAACAAATGATAAATAAGTTCGATCGGCATAAGTATTTGATAATTCAAAGGTTCGGGGTCAAGTTTACACACGCCTATCATTGCCTTTATATTCGCATACCTCAGCTTCCAAAATAAGCCAAATTATCCTGGAACAAAAGAGCATAAACATTTAACCCAAAAATTAAATGTCCGTGGAAAGTATGAATTAATCAGAGCGATTTAAATTTCAAATCTCATCGCTCATTTTGCGACGGACTTGACTTGGCCTTTATCATTTTTATTTGTTCGGTGATTGTTAGTGATTTCGCATCTATTATAGGTACGTATTATATACTTAAATGATATGATATAACGATGAGGCGAATTTCTGTTTTTGTGGTCGATATGTGTAGTTTAGTTAAAAGCTATTACTATATCCCTTCCAACCCTTATATACCCCGGGTATCAGCTTATTTAAAAACAATTGAAGAAGAAAAATAATAATATTTGAATTGTCATATTGACATAGGCTGTCTAATGAGGTTTTTTAGTAGATATTTTCATCAGAATTATGCTTGCTTTCACTTATGAGCTATATCCATCGACGGGGTAATAATATAAATTAGTCATAGTCATAGTCATAGTCGTTTATTGCAATCATGTAGTTTACAAGGTGTTATTACAAATATAAATAAGGTACGTACATGACCCTGCTCGGGCACAGCAATATAAAAGCATTTTAAGTAAAAGTGTCACACATTAAAGAAAAACAATGGTATCACTCTGAACTTAATCTATACATAAAATAATAACAAAACTAAACATTTTTATATAACTTACTTTTAAATATAAATTGGTAACATTTTATTCTTACAATTATTTAGAAAAAAAAAAAAAAAAAAAAAAAAAAAAAAAAAAAAAAAAAAAAAAAAAAAAAAAAAAAAAAAAAAGCTAATATAATAATTAACAATCCCAATGTGAAGGTAGGTGGGTTCTGAGTTGTGTGTATTTTAGAGTCACTTATCATCCAGGAATTCCTTCAGTGTGTAGTACGATTTTAATATTAGGTAGTTTTGAAGACTATTTTTAAATTTATTTTCATGCTCTATGTCCTTTATTGAATTTGGAAGCTTGTTATATATTTTCACGCACATGGCTAATGGTCCCGAATGGAACATAGCTAAAGTTGACCTTGGTCGGGCTAGCTCGTTGTTATTTTTACGTCTAACACTACGATATTGTGGGCGAATGTCCTTAGCAAGTGGGAATAGTAACTTATGTTTCCTCACAAATTTACTTACTTCTAAGATGTAAATACAAGTTAATGTAAGGACTTTATATTTTATAAAGAATGGCTTGCAGCTTTCTGTGTTATCTACATTGGCGAGAATTCGTATACATTTCTTTTGCAAAATAAAAAGTCTTTCTTTGTCTACACAGTTTCCCCACACTACGATTCCATAACTAAGCCAGGAGTATGCATAGGCATAGTATGCTGTTAGAGCAGTTTTAAAATCGGTAGCTCTTTTAAGCTCTCTCAGGGCATATATAAAGCTGGCTAGTTTGTTTGCCAATGTATCTATATGGGCTTTCCAATTTACATTGGTATCTATCGTCAAACCTAGTAATTTAAACTCATTAATACACTGCAGCTTTATATTATTGTATGCGTAGTTTATATCCAATTTGCGTTTTTGATATGGTCTATATTGCATTATCTTTGTTTTATCAAAATTTAATTCTAGGTTGTGATCTTGTAACCATGCTATTATTTTGGAGAGCTTATTATCTAGACTTGAGTTTAGGTTTTCTGTTTGGTTGTAGGGAAAAATTATAGAGATATCGTCAGCAAATAAAATACTTTGAGCGTCGATTTCTTTCGGGAGGTCATTTATATAGACTAAAAATAATAGGCATGCCAAGACGCTCCCTTGTGGTATTGACATTGTTGTTTTTGCCTTTTCTGATCTAACACGTGTTATTTGACCAGTGTATGGGTCAGTATGTCCTATCTCTACGACTTGTTCTCTATTTTCCAGGTATGAGCAAAACCACTTGTGTGCTATACCTCTAACACCTATTGCATATAATTTATCGAGTAAAATTTCATATAAAACTCTGTCGTATGCTTTGCTCATATCCAACAATATACCTACTGCATAATGCTTGTTATTGATTATATTTAAAGCTTCCTGGATGTACTTAAATACTGCTAATGTTGTGGATTTATTTCTCCTGAACCCATTCTGGCTTTCGTTGAATATTTTATATTTTTCGCAATAGGAATAGACTCGTTTTGACATCGCAGTCTCCAATATTTTTGAGAACGTTGGTAGTAATGCTATCGGCCTATAGTTACTAGCGCTGGTCTGGTCTCCCTTTTTGTAAATTGGTTTCACTATCGATACTTTCAACAGGTCAGGGACTGAGCCTTCGCCTAAAGACTGATTTATTAAGTAAGTCAGCGGTAAAGTTAATTCTTCAGCGCATGCTTTTATAAGTATAGGCGGTAGCTCGTCATGCCCGTAACTTCGCTTGTTTTTTAGTTGTTTTATAATAAGCTTAATTTCGTTAGGGTGAACGGGTGTTAGGTAGATGGAGTTTTCGCTTTGGGAGGTGATAGTGCGGCCTATTGGACAAACGTTTCCGTTTGCGGTATCCGTTTTTCCTACTGATACAAAATAATTATTAAAAGCATTAGCAATAGTAGTAGCATTATCAGTCACATTATTCTGTACACGCAATTTTATGTTATTTATAGGCTTTTTGTTATTCTTATTTGTACGCTCTTTTATTATTTGCCACATTGTTCTAGTCTTGTTTTCCGATTTACTCATTATTCTTATGTAGTTTAGTTTTTTTGAGCGGGCGACTGTTCTCTTTAGTATTTTTTCATAACGCTTGTAGTGCTTTTCCAAAACAATGTTATTAGTGGTATTCTTAAATGCTTTTAGTTGTCTTTTATGCTTGCATGCTATTCTTAATCCTGTCGTTAGCCATGATTTAGATGCTCTCTTTTTAATTTTTACAGTTTTCTTAGGTATACACTGATTTAATATATTTTGTAAGGTGTTATGGAATGACAGATAATTTGTGTTTATATTTTGGTTTTCGTTTAGTATTTTGATCCAGTCTACTTTTTTCAGCTCTTCTTTAAACGATTCTATGTTTTTTTTGTTATATATTCTTTTTAAAGTTGTTTGTTTTTTGTTTATTATTGGCTCGTGGGTAGGTATAGTAAGTTCTATTCCTCTGTGGTCTGAGAGTCCAAGCTCTACTACTTCTAAACGTAATTTATCGTGCATGTTTGTAAATATTAGGTCAATACATGTGGCGCTTGAAGCTGTTACTCTGGTAGGTTCTTTCACTAATTGTCGTAAGTTGTAAGTGGTCATAGTATTAATAAGATTAAATGAATTACAATTTTTCTCAAGGATATTTACATTGAAATCACCGCCTATAATCACATGTTTATGTTTATCTTTTGTGTTAATTTTAAGTAGCAGATTTTCCAAGGCCGTATAGAATACTTCTGTTTCCCTGTTTTTTTGTGGCCAGTAGATAACTATAAGTAATAAGTTCATTTTAGGAATTTCAACTGCACACGTTTCGAATATAAATTCGATTGTCATTTCTGTAAAATCTTGTCTTTCTTTGAATTCGATATCATTTTTTAAAAATATGCACACCCCACCTCCCGAATAGTTTGGGCGGCAGTATTTTGCGGCTACTGTATATCCTTCCAAACTAAGTAGATCCTTTTTTAATGTTGTAATCCATGTTTCCGTAAAACAAAACGCTTCTATTTTATGTTCGTTTGTAATAGCTTCTAATAGGTAACGTTTATTTTTTAGACTTTGTATATTTTGATATAGGATGATAAAATTATTATTGGGTGAATGTGTTTGTGTACTATTGTTAGATGTGTTAGTTACGAAAAAGCTCAGGACTGGTTAGTGTCTGTGAGTCTGTATGTATTTCTGTCACTGTTTTATCCAGCTGTGTGTACAAATCCCCTGTAACAAGATCCTGTAGATCTGATACCACAATTTTCGTGCCATTACTATTCAGGGCGCCTGTGCGCTGATTATACATATCATAGTCATAGGAAAGGTTCAGATTAGAGTCCAAAAGATATGCGTAATTAAATGTCTGAGTATCCATATATAAAAGGTTATTAAAGGTTTCTACTCTACTATTGTACAAAGTATTTCCATAGTTTTGCTGCTTTATATAATAGTTACTGTTGAATTTAAATTTATAAGTTGGTAGGCATATTATTATATTGGTGTGGGTAAAAGTTATTAACTTTTCTCGAATAAACATAACAAGATCTACATAGCTTTGCGTCCTTCGGAAGTCCTCTTCACCGATGTATATAACGCAGTAGTCCTTACTTGTTAGAGTTTGTAGTTTTGCATCTATATTCTCAAGTATTTGCTTCAGTCCACATTTTGGTTTGCGGTAATGGCAAATCTGGTAGTTTCGCAGGTAAGTTTCCTCCATAGCCGTGTATAGTTTATTTGAAGATTCGCTGCTTATTAGACATATTTTTGGTTTATCTACAGCAATATTTAGCAGGTTGGCTCTGCTTGCCAGTGATACTCCAGTAGTATTAGAGCATTTTTGCAGTATCTCTCTACTAGTCTCCTCTTCTGTGTTCTTTGAAAAGTTATTTATGATATCTGTTTGAGTCTCTTTATTTTTTGTACATTTGTTCACAGCTGACTTTAGCGTTGGACTTTGTTTGTCGAGGTTATTATTGTTATTTTGTAGGAGTTGGTTTGCTGTTGTTAATTTGTCTATTTGTTTAAGTAGTTCGACATTTTCTATTAACAGATTTTCCAGTTTCTCTTCCGTACTTTCGAGTTTGTTTGTGAGTTGAGCTATTATCCCCTTCATTTCCGTGATCTTTTCTGAATCAGATACTGTTCTGTCAATACTCCTTGAGAGTCTGCTGGAGGTAATATACGACGCGTCAGGTGTTTCACAGTCGGTGAATATGTGTGAGTTAAATAATTGTATATCTTTCTGGACAGGGGTAAGCTGCTTTAATGAGTCACACTGTAGGTCTGTCTGATTATTTGTTACGGGTTCCAGAGGCGACGAGGTTTTTAAAATGACCTTTTTTCTTAGAGTAATATTAGATGTAGTTTCGGCGGCTTTAGTAAAAATTTTATTTTTGATACATATATTGCATCTCCATTTTTTCTTCTCTTCTGCATTTTTGAGCCGATAAGTAGCTTCTGGGTATCCAATGCAATCTAATTCAAATCTGTGTTCGCAGGCAGAACACAAGGCAGTATTTTTAATGTCAACTTTCTTTTTACAAGTGTGGCATGTAACTAGTGGTGCCACCTTGCGACGAGTACTGTTATTACTAGTTGTAGTGATTTTGGATGCCATTATGTTTGTGTTTGAAAGAAACTTAAGTTCCGAATATGCAAAGCTATTTGTTCGGAGTGGGATTTGAACTCGCGACTTCTTGTGTCCCAAGTATATTGTTAAAAAAATTGTTGGTTGTGTTAGCCGCTAGACCAACTATACATTACAGAACCTGCGCGAATTGTATGAGTGCTTTTAGAGATGATAGTTTTATTCTTTGTGACAGTTTAAAGTTCAAATTTCTTTTTTCGTAATGACGGTTGGTTTTTGATTTTTTGTTTGTATTGAGAATCACTTATTCACTTTGTTTCTTATTATTTTATCACACTTATTATTAAATATTTGAATCACAGAATCACAGAATGTTCAATGGGTATTATTTTAAGGTTTATTTAGGATTATCATTTGTTAATATGTTCTTGTAGGGTTAATTATATGTGGGATAGAAATTTTATACCTACATATATAGAATAACATTATTTTTAACGATGTTTTCGTAGAAGATAGTCATGCGGAAACATTAAGACCTCTTGACGTCGCGAGGAGGAGTGCACGCTAAAACATATTTATGCGATATTATAACGAGAGAAACACTCGAGGGCCGCTCTCCACCGCTCCCCGCCATATAACAAGTAATCGTGGTACGGCCACGCCATTAACAACGGCGTATACAAAAGTTTAGCGAAAGAAAAATCTATGAAAAGCGACCACCAGGCCTGAATGCCGGACGCCCACTCCTCACCATTTTCACGCAAATTAAAAGACACAAACGCAACCATAGACAAGAATTTCCCGCGCGCGCTAAAACACACCATTCACAGACGTCGTATTCAATTGCTCGAGAGCGAAACGGAACGCCCCGAGGCATTAATTAGAGCAGAAAACTCGCGTCTATGGCCGTTCCTTTTTTAAAACTGAGGTCTTTATGCGAGCCCCCGCCTTTGTGCGCGTTTCGTTTGTGCTCACGGTTAAGTGTCAAGTCTTAGTGTCAAGCGATGCTTTAACCTCTTTGTTGGCTATAATTTACGGGAAATTCTCATTTCACACCAACAAGCGCAGTTACATTGTAAAGAAACCGCTTGTTACGTGTTGTATCTAAGAGGTAACATAATTTACTTATATTTTTATAAATAATTTCTTTGCACTCAGGTCCTCCACAGAATGAAGAAGATCACGAAACAGTAAGATGTAATTCGACAGCCAGTCAAAATCTGGAAGCATCGGACGCAGAAGACGACATTTCCGTTGGTGACAACAGAAGCGAGACATCTACTCCTAAGAAGTCACAGTTTGCATTTCCGAACGAGTATAAAAATAAAATAGACGGCGAAGATGCAGAACGATCATCGCCTTTAGAATACAATTTGAACCACCCAACAAATTATAGTTCTCCTTACAAAGAGGATGAGAATGAATATGAAAACCGAACGGAAGAACGAATGAAGCTCTATGATACCAGTCTATTTCATTTGTACAGGCCAGAAAGAGATAACAAGAAGGATGAAGCAAGTGAAGGCACTGGTTATGAGCACATGTCTAGTGCGTTGTCTGACAGCATTTATGGCAGGTCTATGGATCTGTCAAAGAACTCGTTCCAGTCACAACTGCTTGCCGGATTCGCATCAGTTATCGCTGGAAGTACACAGAGGGAGTCGCAAGAGTCAAACGGTAATATATTTTATGCTGACATTCAACATTTCGCAGATTTTCACATATTGTAATTTTGATTATATTTTTATTAAATACATTTCGTAGATCGTCAGCCCGGTAGCCGACCAACCGCATCGTCGAATTCAAGTCGTAAGCCACGCCGACGTCGCACCGCATTCACTCACGCGCAGCTCGCGTACTTGGAGCGCAAGTTCCGTTGCCAAAAGTACCTCAGCGTTGCAGACCGCGGAGACGTGGCAGAAGCGCTCAGCCTCAGTGAGACACAGGTCAAGACCTGGTATCAAAACCGACGGTGAGTGATAAATAAACGGTAAATAATTTTGACAGTTGTTAAATGGAACAGTTAACAAAGCCCAGTCAAGATAAATATTCGGTAGATATTATAGCAAAGTATTTTTAGTGAAAACGAAAGAAATATTTACGCTTTTTGATCTTGGGCATTTTACGTGGGCCTAAAATGTATGTTTAATTGGTGAAGACATCGAAACTTATAGCGATGTAGTGTTTATTCTTATACAGCTGGATCTAACTATAATCTTTAAGCGCCAAGCCCGCGTAAAGTTCCTATACATACCATATCGTCCATATAAAGGTCCCATGTTGGGCGCCATGAAACATAATGTTCCTGGGAATATTTAACCGCAATAATTTATATAAACCTACTCAGCGATTTTATCATATTGCTTTAACATGAATATACTTCTTTTCTTATCCACCAAGATAAGATTAAATAACAGAATTCCGAATTCAAATCCTTGGTAGTAGTAGTATACCGTATATTTGTTTCGTATTTGATGGATGTTTAGTTTATCAAGAATAGACACATTCACAGAATATTAGTAATAATGGTAGTTAAATTAACTTATGTGAATGATGTTTATATCGGTTGTGTAGTTATATATTCAATTCAATTCAATTCATTTATTCAATAACAATTTTTACATTGTGTCTGAATTCCTACAACTAAATATATCCTAAAAATCATACATGCAATCTATTTTTAAATCATCACAATACTATCTAAATTAGGTGTCAATCCATATTTAAATCATCACAATTATCCAATTAAAATGTCAATCCATATTTAAACCATCAAAATTATCCAAATTAAATTACAATCAGAATATCAATAATGATAAGAATAATACAAAAAAAAATACAAATAAAAGGTATTTAAATAATGTCATAAATCAATTCATAAAAGTACATAAAAAAAAAAAACCATTGCTATTAAATTATAACTCATCAATGGAATATAGACACTTATTTAACAAGAACCGTTTGAGTTTACTCTGAAACTCACTTTTATATACAAGACCTTTAATTTCTGTCGGCAGTTTATTGAACAGTTTTAATGACTTGTGGTAGGAACTATGCTTTGTAATGTTCAGATGAGTCATTTGTTTCAACTGGAGATCTTTCCTTCTTGTACTCTCCCTTTTTCGTCTTTCATCTTCAGTCTCATATTGCGAGATGTGCTATCAGTATTAGATAGATGAGTAAATAGGACCAAAATGTACAAGCTTGGGACTGTCAATATATTTAAGTCAATAAAATGAGGCTTACATGATTCTTGCTGTTGTATTCTAACTATGGTCCTGACTGCTCTTTTCTGAATCACAAAAGCTTTCTGAGTATTGTAGTCATAACTTCCTCCCCAGAAAAGTATGCTGTACCTCAGTTTTGACTCAACTAATGCGTAATAGACAATTTTCAAATGTTTTATGGTAACGTCGTTTCTAAGACTTCTAAGTACGTAACAAGCAGACCTAATAGCTTTCTCTAGGTATGTAAGTATGTTAGCTCCTCTTTCCACTTCAACTGGCTATCGATATAAACTCCCAGAAACTTAACCACCTGGACCACGTTTACTTTTTCTCCATTTATGGCACAGTTAATATTATCCTTATTTTTATTATTTATTATTTAAGTATGTTATTATCATATACCACAGTTTTTTGCTATAAAATGCTCTTAATTGTCACATGACTCACTATACCTTTTGTGTATTCATTGATATAACTAATTTGCCATTTGGGACTCAACTCAACTTACTCTTAACTACTTAACTCAACTTTCATTTAATCAGATAACCCAATGGTGGGCGCCACAACTGGTACTTTGGAAGATCGTTAATCCAACACTAGCACTCACTATCGATTGACACTCATTTGACTAGTGTCAATTAAAGTTAGTCGGTACCTTTTGACAGAGTAAATTCGTTAAATTATTCTGTTTTTCCTAGAACCAAATGGAAGCGTCAAAACCAGCTGCGTTTGGAACAATTGCGTGCGCAGGCGGCGAACGGCGAGCGTGAGTTGTCGGCACATGCACTGCCATTGGCGTGCGCGCTGTTGCCACCATACCCAGCCTACATGCACTGTCATCTGTGAGCGTTTACTGGACTACAAGTGGCTCCACCTACGTTATAAGTTCTTATCCGAATATTTAAATCTAACAGCATTATAGGTACTCTATAATGCTGTTAGATTTAAATATTCGGATATCTAAACAATCAAGTACATTCAAATATCTAAACAATCAAGGTTTTGAATTTATAACATAAAATATAATTTGAGAATACTACTTTTAGCGCACCTGTCTCGCGAAGTAGAATAACTTTACGAAATTATGTAACATAATGTAGAAACTTTAGTTATCGTGAGATTCTTGAGTGATATTAATATCACTCAAGAAAACAACTACACATAATTTTTTAGTACAAATACTTATTATTAGTAAATTGGAGTAGTTATTTTAGAGTTTGAGATAATAAGTAAGTTAATATTATGAATAACTTGTAAATAACATTATTTAAGCCGTACGATGTGCAATAAAATTGTGAATATAATTATAGGCTAATTGACTTTTATCTCAACTTTTTACTTTAGAGCTTATAACGGCGAAAAGAACTATGTCGTTGTCACTTTATATGTACCTAGAGATATATCCATATCTATAACATAGCGAAAATTATTTAGACGGTGAAAATTATAAAAACATTTAGGGCTATGGTCACTGACAATATAAAATAAAACCGTCGTTTATCTATGTCAAATTTCATATTAAACGGCTGATTTTGTTCTAAACTTTTGTTATATTATTGATAACTTGGGTCTCATTTCCACCTTTTCAACCAGGATTAATAAAAGCAGATGGAAGATGAAACAGAATAGCTTCTTCTTGACGTCGTTTTATGTATGAATAGTTATTAATAGGTTAAATGTTAATTGAATGTAACATGAATGGCTTGTTAGACAATTGTAATATCTTCCGTCGGCTCGTGTCTATCGGCTGTAAGTTTGCTTTGGTAGTTAGATTTGGTAGAATAATTTATTTCTTGAAATAATTCCGTAGAGAAAGCTTTTTTAAGTCCTTGTTTTAGATCTGAATGGCGCCTGATGCAGCATAGTCTAACTGCCAAACTGATGTACAGATTGATATATAGATATACTTTGAAGATTATAAATAAACATTTTTGAGAATATTTCTTTTAACTAAAAAATAATACTGACGAAAGGTTGATGATGAAATTAGATGACCTCCCTGTTGATATTATATAAAAGATTTTTAGCTTCACTTGTAAATAGATTTAATTTACCTCTCAAGTTGAATGATATCCTGGTATTGGACCATAATTCTTTCTTTTTTTTTTCTTTTTTTAAAACATTGCCCCACACTAGGATTTTTCCTGTGTCGTGGGTACAGTTTACAAACATACATGTCACATACACACACAACCAGACCCGAAAAAACTATCTGTAGATCATACAAATATTTGTTCCGTGCGGGAATCGAACCCGCGACACCTAGCGCAGCAGTCGATCTCTCAACACACTGCGCCAACCGTGCCGTCATTTTAGAACATTTTTTTTTAAATTATTTTGTGTTAAGGTTTTTTAATTTAACTGGATATCCGAAAAGAGCCCTAATTGTATATATTTCTTTAATTTTTCTATAAATTGAAACTGCTTGTACCGTAGTACTATATTCTAACGAACATGTACAGTCTAAACTTTGTTATTATTTGACATTAAGTAGCGCATAAACCATAGCTTTAATGTAGAATAACAACAGTTCCGATGGTAATAGCAAGTAAAATGATCTAAAATCACCCACAGCTTTTCAATCACACTCCATTTCTGAACCCCGCATTCAATTCTGTGCGAATTATGCAAATGTTTTGGCACCATTCCGAATCATGACTGCCAACCGCTCGCAATTTGCATCTCTTAGCGAGTTGTTAACATTTGAAACAACAAGAACACAGCCGCTGAGTCGCTGGAAACTTTAAGTACAGTAAATGTATGCGCTGAACTCTACTATGCTCTAAAGCGCTCTAATGCTTAACAATGTTCAAGTTTCGCAAGCAGACAACTTTGACCGGGTCTCAGAGTCACATTAACTGTTCAATTTATTCAAACAAATGCTAATTTGTAGCTTTTCGTTTCAAAATTGTTGATTATTTATCCGTCTTTATTTCAGATTTGAGCAAACGAGGGTTTATTAAAGGGTGGGTTCGTGTAATTGGGCTGTTTTGATCTCGCAGCGGGGTGTCGCGGCTGTGTATGGGAGGAGGAGGGAAGGGTGAGGGTAATTGAAGTATTTTCCCGACGTTTGGAGGGTAGTTACGTTACCCGAGGCTGAATGGATTAGTTAGCGCGCCAGAGATAACGATCTGTCAATGATGCCTTTATAATGGGCGGTTTCGCTCGTATTCTTTTATTAGGCGTTATTTACTGCAGATTATGTTCGTTTAGTTTATTTGTGTTTATCGCAGTTTGTGTATGTTCAGTGGCTTGTATGGAATTCTGTATTGAGACGTTAATACTATGATTGGACTGATACCAGTACAGTGTAGTTCATTATAATTGAAACTCTTTTATCTCTCTCAATGCTCTAGAACGAAAGTAAAATATTTAAGATAGAAAATACTGTTTATCATTTGTTATGTCCTCTAGGTTAACTAATACGTTAAACTACAAAATATCTGATGAATATAAAGTGTCAAAAGTATTTGTAGACTTGCTTATTATTGTGTGTAATAGGTACCAATCAATCTTATCTTAAATTCTATCTCTTTTACGATACATATTAACTAAATAATTTGAAAACTTGTTAGCTGACTTTTAAGCTTTAAGGTTACTTATGAGACATACGATGATACGATGATTTTACTAAAAAAGCAAGAGGGCCGATGACTCAAAATTCTCTGGTACACTTGGAGGGTTCTCAGGAGCAGTTTCATTTAGCAACAAAACCTTTGATATAATTTCGAGAATATAATACAGTAAAAACAAGATTTTTTTCTCATTGCGTTGCCTATGTTTATTAATATAAGTATGTACAATCAACTTCATGCATTATCAACCGAAACATAACACTCTTGCGAATCTAATTAAATTTTGTTTACGCATGTTCACCACAAAGTCTTAAATATGACCGTTTGCTTAGCCATGAACATTCTTTTCAAAAGTATATTTCTTGTAATGATAACTATAATTAAATGCCAACAAGATTTCAATAAAGTCGAAGAAAATAACAACCAGAACCCAGAAAGCAATATATTCAGAAGGGCAAATATTGATAGGAGATTTTTGGAGGATTTAGATGATTATGAATGGCACGTCGCGCATCTCAGAGGAGCTGTATTAGATGGTAGAAGGGACTGCATGGACGATACGTTCGCGGACAAAGTGAGGAGGTACAGGAAAATGTTGAAAAGTGACGGAGCGCGGGTCGAGTTCGTATCGTCCGATCCCATTTCTGTAGACCCATCTGAAATAGATGACACATCTTGTAAAATTGAAGACATCAACGAAGTTGAAGAATCAAAATACGATATAAATTTGAATAAATTTACTGACCCAACACATCTAAATGTTACGAATAATAATGTTCCACCTACAACGATTGCTCCCAATATTACAAATATATTAAATGCTACTACAGTTTCGATGAAAGTGGAAGAAACGACGCCGATTATGGACCATAAGGCGACTACAGTAGAGTCGAAGGTAAAACCTTTAATAGCGAAGAAGAAGAAGCCAGAGAACGATACGTTGGAGATGGATAAAGTGAGGAGGGCTAGCGAGTATATGTTCAGTTCCATAGAGTACTACGACGAGTCCATTGAGTTCGACGCTGCAATGTGCCCGGATACTGTGGAGGTCATCACGCTGGAGATAGATCAGATTAGGAACTACGACTTGGAGTGCGAAATGACGCTCGAGTGGAGAAGTTTGGAATAATATTCTTGATTTGCTTTATATCCTTTTAAAAAGTATCTTTACGCTGTAATACGAAAGTAAAAGTGTTCTTTTTTTGGTTTTATTATTTAATAGTTGTGCTTGTGATGAATCATCAAAATTATCGCGACCAATTCTGTTACACGACCAGCGCACACTGCCATCTGTCAGCTGTCAGTGTACCTACAGCAATTTATTTCTGTATACGCTTATCTGTTATCCAGTGGCGCGGGACGTGGTCGAGAGTCCGCGTAGCACTTTAGTTAACACGGTACAAGAAAATGCCAACAGATGGCGGTTTTACTTCTAAAATCTAGGGCGTAACCAGTAACAGACCTCTATTGCTACGGTGCTCTAAGAGAGTTAGTACTAGGAAGTTTTAATAGATGGCGTCTCGTGTAGTTTATTAGTTTTTCATATCAATATAAAAGTAAAGGCAAAACCTCAGTACGTTATATAAGCAAACGAGATATTACCCGTATTAGCAAAATTATTTTTAATACTTTAAGAAGTTTTCACAGCGTAAAAAAAATGTATGTTAAATCGTAACCTATTTTTTTTAGCATTGGATAAGTATAATAACATTTTATTCAGAAATCGTAACATCGAAACATTTAGTTACATAATATAATCTATTTGTTGTTTTAATTAGTGCAACTTCGTTAGTTAACGTACATACATACGTAACAAGCACAGCTGTTCTACAAATCTTGAAATATACATAGATTTGAACTAACATTTTAATTAGAATTGGAAGTGTGATTGATATATTCACGAGGTAATTTAGCTAGAAATGCCGGCGCCATCTAGCGTAGTACCGACTGTTGCCTGTATTTATAAAAGATTTGTTATCAACCTTTTTAATGAATAAGTATACTAATTACTTGTTAGTGTCTAACATTAAACAATGTGAATTATGTTTTAGATTCGAGTATTACCTCAACGAAAATTAGAATAGATATACATAGGCACTACATAACATAGCATCACGCTTGTATTTTTCCAAAGATTAGGCACAGGTGTGATATGTATTGTATACCTATACGCACATTTCGCCGATACCGTTATAGAACGACATTTTCTACTGAAAATGTGCATATAGAAAACCAAACACTGCCCAACCCGGGAATCGAACCCAGGATCTTATGTTCACCAGTCGTTTTTTTAGCCTCTTGATAAAGTAAATATATTTCATTGTAGTTCCGCTAGTATTATTCGTCATGTGGTTACGTAAATAAGCCTATGATTACCGCGCTCGCGCTCGTTACAATACCTACTTGCATAAGGGTATGGCACACATGTATGCTCGCAAATCTCGTAAGCTTGCCACTAATGCTCGCAGAATTGTAAGGAAGCCATTAGGAAGCCCTTGTGACGACGGCTTTTGTAAAAATCAAGGTTTGTGGGTCTACAGGCGATGTCATAGCAGCTTGCTTATGATCTGCGTGTTTTAAAACAGTAAATTTTTATGGGCTGGACTTTTTATCTTTTGTTTTTTATGAATTTGTTTTAGATTTGACTAAATGTTCAGAAAAGTGAACGTTTTACTGACTTTTTATTAACTCTTATTCAACTTTTTGACTATGGATATTTATGTACTTACAAAAATTTAAATATTTTATATTTTCTTTAGTATTCCAACTCATATAAGTATTCACTAACATTCCACATACAAAGCTTTTTGTATTATGTGCGCAAAAGGGCTCAGGACCTGATAATGAGTAATTAAATTATTGCCTAATGATATTTCACGCATTGTACTAAAACATTTATTATATTCCTTTAGAGACGTAGTTAATTCAGAATTAATTAATGGTTGAACATGATTCAACGTTAACGACATCAACGGAATACTTACTCGTAGTAGATAAACTTTGCCCAATAAATAGGTGTACTTGTGCTCTTAATATAAGGAGAGTTGATGTTATTTACAAATTTTGTAATGTACTTTAATTAGTGTCAAAGGGCGGAACGTAGTTCAGTAGCTCGTAGCTCCTATAAAGGTTAAGTGTCTGTCAAAATTAAACGCCGAGTATGTAGTATCCTCCCTATCATAGTGTCGACAGGGGTGCAACGATTCAACTGCATATTTCCCGACGGGTATACCAACCTGTCTATCTATTCAGTCACCCCTTCGCTTATCTGGGCGCCTGGTAGCTGGGGTTCGAGGAACACGTGAGGTGACATGTTGCGACGTGTTTCTCTCACACACGGGGGGCGACCGAGACACGTTCGTGTACACTAGATGTACCACACACGCACGCGTCGGTAGCATGTGTTTGACATATGAGTGGGGTGGTATAATAACCCTGGTGGTGGTACAAACGGTAGGTCAGAGTATTGGGGTTGTGAAAGCTGAGTTATGCACGGTAATATGGTAATAAACAGGTTTTTTTTTGCTACGCGATGTTGTGAGATCGTAATAGGCAATGTCGAATGCTACATGTATTGAGATATCAGCTTTTATAAGATGCGATGTGACATCTTAAGTCTATGCCACCAAGATTTTCTTACCTGAATGTTTTTCTTACTCAAAAGATTAGACAAAAGTTCGTTTCGATATAACTCTATATTAAATAAATAAATATAAATTATTTTACTTTGACTCCTATCTTATGTTAATCCATAAGTCGGAATACCGTTTTATAATGTTTGACGCAAGTTATTAAGTAACTTGCGTCAAACAACAACAACAACCTTCGGCAAATATATACAATAAGTTCTTTTTTTTAATTTTTGTCTTTTCCCCAAACTAGGATTTCACCTGTATCGTGGGTAGGGGTAAAGATTACAAACATACATGTCACATGCACACACAACCAGACCCGAAACAACTATCTGTAGATCATACAAATATTAGTAGAAGTCCGTCTTTTATAAATATGAGAAAACAATATTTAAATCAATTGTTATTTCTTGTTACGTCAAAGTGTGTAATTTTTAAATTGTTCATATATTCCATCGTCTACCACATAACCATGGTACACAGTTATTAATCCAAACCTTTCACAGTTCTATTAATTTAATATCTAGAAAAAAGAAGTGATTTTTTTATTAGTTGCTCCGTCCATTGCTGGGGTAGATCATAAATCAAAGGAAGAGACAAATTTTTGTCTTTTTTTAACGCGTGAAACCGCGTGTGATGCATCCCTCTCACCCGCGGTGACTATTTCCGGGGTATGCAATTACACCACCTACTACACAAAAGGTAATAAAAGCTAGATAAGATTTTGTGAAATTAGATTTTAAGAATAGAATCCTAAAGTCTACTATCGCGAAGGCATTGTATTAAGTTGACGTAACAAAGGGATGAAACCGAGTGGGGTTCTCGTTTCATGTGGTAAGCAAAAATAGGGTATAACTTGTATGCATTTAAGTTGCAATTCGTGTGTGTTTGAGTCTACGATAACTGGAGGGGTGTTTTCGAATAATTTAAAAGAGACCTAGATATGTTCGTTTTAAGGGTGAATGTTGCATTTATTAGAGTATTGCATCACCTCCTGGTATCTTCTGGTAGCTTAGTGACGAATGCCCTTTAACTCGTGACGTCAGTGAGGAATTCACACGGTTTTGCTTTTGAGAATGGTTCCGTTTTTTATAGAAACCGTTTGTAACGGTTTTAACGGGATTTTACGAGTGGTTGAACGTTGGACTAACTGCTTAACAAACATAGCGTGTGAAAAATGGTCGCCCATCTAAGGACTAACCACGGCAAGCGGTGCTTAACGCTGCAGATCGACCAACCTGCGCGGTAGCTAGCTACGAGCCCCTCTCTCAAAGTTATTTAATGCTATGGAATCTAAATATAAGAAAAATGGGACAGAAAGGTTAAAAAAAATCTAAATCAGTAAACGTTATTTTTTTTGCAAAAAATTATTGAATGTGAAGACGAATTCGAAGTTAATGCTTCTTGTGCCTCGAGAGTAAGTATTTAACAATATTCAGAAGATCTATTTAAAATCCAATTCTTCTATTTGAGAGCTACGAGAAATACAAGCCTATCGGTGGTACCTAATAAATATTGTTCATGTCAGGGTGACACGTAACCTCCCGGTGAATCCTGTTATCCTAGTACCGGGTGCCCTATAACACGTGACGTCACCCTCATTACCCTCTCTATTGGTCTCATTCCACCGCATGAGTCTCATTTGGATTTCTTATACAAACATTTAATGATAACGACCTTTGAACAAACTCTTACCGGAATTACTCTATCTTTGTGTTGTCTTGTATATTAGACATCTGCTTAAATCCGGTGTGATGGTATGTCCGTTTAGTTTCTACCTACATAGAGGTAAGAATGGTAAAAAGGCTGACCCTGTTGAAAAACCTATAAACAATAAAAGTTTTCTACGTTCGAAAAGAGAATTGGGCTTCAGACGTTACCCAGAGGAACACCAAAAAAATCGGTCAAAGCAATGGACCATATTTCGTATTCATTCGAATGCACATTTATCGGATGTGGGAAAGGGATGCTCGTATGAATAAATGCTCTATTTTATGCCGAAAGGATACGGGCGAAAATGGGATAGCCGTAGACAGCTAGTTTTAGAGATACTATTTTTAAAATTGTGGTACTAGTTTCACTCTTTGTGGTTCCTGATGTCCTAGTAACTATCTCTTCCTGTAACTTGACGCCATTGCTCCAATGTCGCTTTTCAATGGTTCTTTGTGTCTGGTTAACAAAAAAAAGCACATTAATTACAGATTTTATATAATTAATGATCGTGAAAAGAAAGGAGCCTTCCCTTGTAGGTATTTCAGTAGTGGGTGGGGTCTTTAGGGGTTGGAAATGGATTCTATATCATCCGACTGCTGCACTAGTAGTGCTGCACTAGGTCACTTACTGACCAGTTACGATATTATTATAAAAAATACTGATACATTGAATGAATAAGGAACATAAGACAAAAACAATACGCTTTTTATGACATAGACATGTAACTAAGTTTTCCTCAATAATAAAGGCTACATTTTTACGCCGAGGATATCAAGGCCGGCCCACATACTAACTAGCCTTTGCTTGTATTTGTTATTACTGGCTGTGATGTACTTCTAGCGACTCTTGATATCCTAGTATCAATAGCCTCCTGAAACGTGACGCCTGCTGCCGCGCCCTTGTGTCTCTCTCTGCCTGGGTTCTGTCTGTATCAAGAAATGGTAACGATAGTCTATTTTTGTAAAATCTTATCTTTATTAAGATTATGTTTATGACGTGTTTATAAATATTATGATGAAAGATGTTATAAACAATAAACAGCTAAAACTGGTCAGCGCAATAAATAGGCTAGATGACTGCATCTACATAATAATTCTGAAATCTTGTTTTATAAATAGTTATCCTTCTAAAAGCTCAGTAAAAGTTATCTTTTGCTTATCTTTGGTGTTTTCAATTTTTTATTTATCACTCACCCAGCAAGTATGTCTAAGGCAATGAAAAACTTTCAAACCTTTTAACACTAAAATGTCGTTAGACACAGTTTATAAAAATGGGCAGCACCATCACCAAAATTGCAATCGCATATTACAAAAAAAGAAAGTATATTGTGCGATTTCATTGATGATTGATTCAATCAGTGATGTGGATTATCTATATAATTACCTATTGTTTTTAGGTATATTATTGATTTACGAATTAGCTCAAAACCGTTTCATGGGCATTATGTAAGGTTCACTCGCAATAAGGCTATAAATTAATATAGGTTTATAATAAAAAAATTGTTCAGAAATTAGTTATAGCTGGCGACTCCTCATATCCTAGTATAAAATTTCTTGCAACACGTGACGTCTGAGTGCATTTCCAACTTTTATGTTTGAATTTATAGAAATGATTTTTGTTAAAGCAACTACAACTAACGTAACTAAAAAACACGCTTTTATCACGCACTAAAAATGTAAAAAGAATTAATTTAAATTAACTTTTATTTGTTACGATATATACATGTTACCTACCCTTGCCAATATTTTTTTTTTACTTCATTGTTTATTAGTAAACTTATCACTTCTTTTATGTCCAATGACTAATACAAAAAGTGTGGAGCGCTTTGTCTTAATGAATTAAAAGTTCACAAAATCAAAAAGCGCTTGCTCGCTCCACACATTTTATTACCAAGTGATAATCCCCCTTTTCTTTAAATATTTTATGCAAAAAAAAAAGTTTTTTTTTTTAATCCGTCGTTATTCTACGACTATGACGATTTAAAAAAATGTAATACCTAAAAATGTAAGCACCATGTACAACATGTAGCCAAAAATAAATCTTGATCTATATATTTTACATACTAAATTGAACTGTTTCATTGGTTTTAGTGGTGTTAGAAAATTCTTAATAGTAGCCGGAGTTTGGAATTGTGGTCGGTTGATGGTAATCAATAGGCTCTCAGTCTCCATATTGAAATGGGACTTAAAACAGCAACTTCGAAATGGGGGTGTACAAATACATACATAGTACAATTCTGCCTAACTCTTATAGCCAATACTGGCGTAATGTTATGTTATATTAATTTACGTACCCCTATATTTTGTAGACTTCTAAGTCTAAAAGAGTTTAACCATACTGATAAAAAACTATAGCTATGATATTTTAATTTATATTTTCTTAAAACATAAATGAAACATCATAATTCATCGAAATAGACAGGTTTCTCATAGCTGAACCAATCTTGAACTCATTTAGCAGCACTTTATTAATCTTCTAAGACAATCACAGTACGCTCCTGGACATACCTAGATACAATGCAAATGCATAATATACAAATATCTATATTGTTTGAATCCACAAAACCTCCTTCTGTTTTCTGATGTGCTAGTACCCAATGCTGGGAAACACGTGGCCTCAGTGCGCCATCCCTGGATTGTTTGTGTAGGTAATAAATGTGTTTAAATAGTTGATCCCTTTGAATCTCTCAGATAATTACCGATAAGATAAGACCGCCATTTGTACCCCTACGTGTAAAATGTATTTTTTCCTTTGGTGTACAATAAAGAATACTCTATCTATCTATCTCTATCTCTACCGTTGACGAGGAATGATTGTAACATTAGGGACGGGTTTAGAGTTTAGAAATACACTCATGGATTTTCTGGGGTGGTTAAGATTGATGTTAGTAAACATCAATCTTAACTACCCCCGGCAGGTGACTAATTATGGCCTATATACCTTTGCCTCAAAACGTTCATTGCAGCGGTCTATGAAGAAGCTTGCTATATGGACTGGTTGATATGAGGACAATTGACAGGGTAGTTTGTTGACACAGTTAAATAGGTTTAATTGTATAATCTTCTTATAATATTTTGTTCTGACTCCAGTTCAAACTCCAGTGTTTGGTAGATTTGTATTATTGTGTTATTATAAAGTATGAATGTTAATGAGTTTGTTCGTTTATATTTTTTATAATTAACTACTTTTTATATGCACACACATATTTTTTAAACATTATGTACTTGTGAAATTAATTAGTCCCGGAGAATAGCCGCCAGTAGTCGGCTATACAGAAAAATCAAATTTATGAACCAGCTATCCTCTTGGTGCCTCCTGATGCCCTAGTACGAATAGTCTCCTGAAACGTGACGCGCCGTCATCACTTTCCCACGGTATGAAGTGCATCGAGACAGGGGCGTTCGATTTTTGAAAAGCTAGGAATAATGATTCCTTGAAGTCTTCATACAGTATAATTATGTCATAATAACTATTATTACAATTTAATAATTATTAAATATGACTTGACTATCACTCAAATATTAGAGTATTTTTTACACAAACGATCGAGGCTAACACATGTTTATTAACGGATTATTATTTGATATATTAATTAATATACAGTGCGAGATACTTTTCGTGCCTCCTGCAAATGTTTTCCAAAAACGTGACTTCGAAAATCTAAGTCTGTTTTGTAAGTTTTAACCGATTTATATTCGACTGCAATGTAGAATTTGTTAATGACGACTGCTACGGAACATTTGAACTATGGCAAATTCAAGATTCACTTACTATTACGAATTTGTATTTGATGCTATAGGATTTTGGATACTTTATTAATTTATTAGAACCCAAAATGACAAGTATGCAAGCGAATCTGTGAGTGAAATCCAGTTAGTATTATATATATATATATACATAAATACAATTCAATTGCCGCACGTATGAAACATTATCAGTTTAGAACGGTTCGACCGATGTGGCCGTTTTTTTTTTTGTTGTGTTCGTCAGGACAAAATCGTGAGAAAAAAAAACGCAGTTGTGCGAAGCTGGAGCAGGTCGTTAGAACTTTGCTCAGGTAGACTACTCCTGATAACTTCTGATGTCCTAGTATGTAGAGCTCAGCAACACGTGCTCGGTGAGCATGCTTCATCCACACTAACTAAGCTTTTTCGAGTGGATCCTACCTAGAAAATAAATATTGTTTTGACTAGACTTCAGACAGGTTTGGTTATTTAAACTATTTTTGTTTATTTCATAATAAAAAAAGAAAATTAAAATAAAATGTTCAACACTTTTGTGAGTTATTTATTATGCGTATGTATTTATGCTCTAAATAATGAATCAGTCAACTCAGCCTATTAATCAAGTCACTGTTGGACAAAGGGGTCTTCCAAGTTAGGCCACAATATCTGGCTTGTTACTTTCTACATCTATATATAGTCTGTCTTAAGATTACTATTGATATCAAATTGAACGGGGGATGATCCATTAAACAACCCTTAATGATGTCTGGCACCCTAGTATCAAATGAACGGAAAACTCGGTACTAGGACATGCAGAAACGCGCTTAGTGACGTCATTTAGTGACGTCACCAACGTTTTCCTAAGGTGTAGTCTAGACAAAGGGTAGACTAGGGGTGAATTGATAGACAGTTGTTTGTGCTTTAATGCTTTCATAATTCCGGCTGGAATCCGTTACTTGGATTTCGCGGCAAAATCACCGTGTTTCAAAATCACCAAGTTATCATAGTTTCAATAAAATTCACACATCAATAATATCCAGATCGTTAGTATAGTTAGGTCTTGCTAACGACTACACATTTGTGAACCAAAGCGGAGCAGTAACAAATACGAAAAGCTTCTCTGAGTCGTATATTTTTAAAATAAGCAGTTTGTATAAACTGCAGTATTGCTTATTTATTCTGATTTTATGATCGAATCCGTGTTTTTATAAATGCCGCCGGATTATGTATTTTTATATTCACTGACAAAGTCACGAGTAAAAGTTTGTATTATTGTTGTTCAGTTTTATGCGATGCATGCAATTTCTGTTCAATTCTGATGTACTAGTATTCAAAGTCCGAAAACACGTAATCGCGGAAAACACGTAATAACACCAAAAGCGTAATCGCGGAATTCGGCTTCAAGTTTGTTTTATACAGAAATATATTTTTTAAACTTGTTTCGACTTATCACAGATATCACTCCTTGTAATCTTAATCATGACGACATTAATATATTTATTTTTATTATTGCGAATTTTATTGAAGAACTCATACAGCATCTTCAAAATAGACAACGACCTTTTTTTTTACAATCGATATCGAAGCCAAAATATAGCATGGTCCTAATGTGGAACCAAAAATATACCGACCTCTTGCCTCTATGGTATTCTTTGGCTAAGCATTTTGCTCACGACTTTTTTGCGTGGTTGGTGGTTGCAGGACAGGCAAGGCTTCCAAGTCTCGTCGTACTCATTCTCTATACAATATTCGTTGCAATAAAACTTTATAAACCCAAAGTTTAATTCTGAATGGCACGCGATAGAATGCCGCCCATTCATTCGGGCATTCTATCGCGTGCTAGTTTTTCCATTAAAATAATACAAAGTGATCTCCTTGTAGTTTCTGATGTGCTAGTATGAAACGCCCCTTGCCACGTGACGTAATGTCTCTCATTCTCAGGATCATAATAAAGACCGGCTTCGAAAAAGAGATTTATCTTTCAAAGCAAAATTTGAATGAAAATGTGATGCGAACTATTTGTAAATTTGTGTAATGTTTCTTGCACAATTAAAAATATACCTATTTTGAAAATATACCAGTAGGTACTTACTTAAAAGTGACTGTGACATGATGAAAATATACAATTAATATAATAAAAAGGTAGTCATCATTGATCAGGTGAATTTTAGTTTAGGTATGTTGTTTGCTTTTCATTTGAAGCTTGTAGGTACTAAAATTATGCAACCCGAAGCCCCTTTCTGATTTCTGATGTCCTAGTATCCAATGCCTAAAAACACGTGGCCACAGCGCGCGGCATTCATACGGATTTCGGGTGATGTTGGATGAATATTGTATAAATAACATCCGATTAGTAAATAAATAGAAATAAATGTATTTACGTGTAACTAGATTATGCTATGTTTAGTTACTTACAGTATACATTATACACTAAGTAATGTATGTTATACTTTTCTGCTCCTATTTTCTACATTTCTAGAGTTTTCAAAGGCTAATATTTGATTGAAATTGAATTAATAAACTAAAGTGAGAATTTGATACAAAACAGTAAGTAATAAACTCAACCGTAAACGATAAAAAGTGTTCATTGGCTGTTAGTTTAATCACACTTCTATTAACTGATAAGAAATCAATAAATTCTTAGTTCGATAACAATAAGAAGTTTATCATCAAGTTAATGCGCTGTTAAAGTTAATTTACTTGCATTTGTTTCTGTTATACCGTAAGAATTGTCTGAGTATTCATTTGTAGTTAGTGCAGTGCAGCATACTTCTCAACTACAATGCCGTCAAGCGGACAAGCGTTGTTAATTTCGTCGTCAAATTGTTTTGGTTACTCTAAATTGGAGTTCGCGAAAAAAGAAATATGTTCTATTCTGAAAAAGTGAGTTCTCATTAAAATAACAATTATTAATATGTATTTAGTGTATCATATTTATTGTAGTTGGATTAAGAGATAGGATACGTTAAAGCCTGCAACTTGCACCTGCAACCTGTCACTGCAACTTGCAAAAATCTATTGTGACACCTCTTATTCAGCAAACTCGTACGACAATGCAAAATAATAACACTATAAAGTAACAGCTAGCACTAAATGACCAAACCGCGGCAACGACTAATTAATTATGTATAAGATGTCTAAAGTTTAAAATGCTTTTTTTTTTTCAGAAACAATGTGACTGATTTAGTCTTTATTCCATATGCGGACAACGACTATGATGGTTACACAGCTGAAATGAAGCAAGTCATTGAACCATGGGGATTCACAGTGACTGGACTGCATACCTACCCCAATGTTATCGACGGCGTTAATACCGCTAAGGCAATCTTTATCGGTGGAGGAAACACCTTTCTCCTTTTAAAAACCCTTTATGATAACAATTTAGTGAGTCTGATAAGAAAGAGAGTTAATGAAGGTACCCTGGTATACTTAGGCAGTAGCGCTGGGACGAATGTTGCAACAAAAAGTATACATACAACTAATGATATGCCTATAATTTATCCTCCAAGTTTTGAAGCGATTGGTATTGTCCCTTTTAATATAAACCCGCATTATATTGACACAGTGAGTGAGACTCATAGAGGAGAAACGAGGGATCAAAGGATCATACAATATTTAGAAATGAGTTATGCGAGCCCCGTGCTAGGTTTAAGAGAAGGATGTATGCTACATGTTGATGGAAACCAATTGACAATAAAAGGAGTGGCTGGTGCTATTTTATTCAAAAAGTAAGCTGTTTAATATTTTCCGAGCCTTATTACTTAGCGTTTAAGTTGTGGATATATATATGTTCTCTTTTTTCTTCCAAATCTATCTCTATCAGACGTCTTTTCTGGATTCGCTGTGTACACATTCTTATCATATTTCCCACAATACATCTTTATTTTCTTTAGTCTTCCTTTTCTCTTATAGTTTAAACATTTAAATTTCAAATTCTTATATCATGCTTCTCATCAACATGTACGTATCACGACAAACCGTAAGGTGCGGTTTTTTACTAACATGGCATATAGCCGAATAAATACAGGCAGAATCTAAAGGTTTTGTAACTTTCATTGGAACGTGAGCGTGATGGAATTAACAAATGTATTAACAATGTACTAAATAAATAGAAGTTATAGGAGAAGAACAGCTTGCTGAGGTTGCTGAGATACAAACAAAGTGTCACTTATCTTTATTCTCTTAGTCAAATACTACTCAGTCCCTGGAATTGTAGTAACTTCACTTACCTTTTCCTTTAATTGAAATTTTTTAACCTACTTCCATGATATGTTTGTTTCAGGAAACAAAAGAACCCGCAAACTATTGCAGTTGGTTCAGATGTGTCATTTTTGTGTGACCAATCCGAGTAACCTTCGTAGGTGCTGCTGTTTATGAAGGCTTTTTGGAAGACAATTATAATAAATTGAATTATTATTTTCATCCAAGGCACTTTTCAAATTACTTTTCTTTTTTATTGTAAATTCATGTCATAAGTAATATACAAATACGAGTATTTATAATTTGTGAATCAGCTAATTGAAATCAAATTATTAAACACCTTAAAACCTTCATAATACATAGATGTTTTTTTATTTTGTTGTTGTTTAATTTGACGCTATTTAAACACTTTAAAACCTTCATAATACTTGTAGATGTTTTTTTTTTATTGTTGTTTAATTTGACGCTATTTACTACTTACCCTTACCAATAACTGTGTAGGTTGGTTAATTTCCTAAAACATTTGAGGTTGACAGAACCTCGCTTCGGTTGCCCATCGTCATCTTGGTAAAGTGAGTAAAAATTTGACAAAGCTTTGTACGTTGCCAGGTACATAAAAAATATGGTAAGTTATATTACTCGCTAGCAAGTATGATTGTGCCGTGTGGACACGGCAGTACGTCACATGTTGAGGGATATTTATTACTAGGACATCAGGATTCACCAAGAGTTGCATCGCGATGGGCCCTTACCTAAAAATATCGGAATAATATCTATGTTAAACAGGCAAGTGGATTATTTCCTCCTTCCATGAAAAAGGAACAAGTTAGAGATCCTTCCAAGCTTATGTCATGAATCTCGAAATTTTCATTCAAAACTAGATCGAAATGTTTTTTTGTTTTATTTGAAATGACCGAAAAGAAAGAAGTCTTCCCCGAGTCCAAGTCACATTTTATGTATGTAAAATTGCCTACATCTACATTGAATCTCTCTAAATATATATATTGAGTACTGAAAGTTCAACGGTGAACTAATAATATAAATTGAATAAATGCAAAGTACTGGAAAAAATATCATTCTATATAGCCCGTAACCCTTACAATGAAAGTCCAGGCTGAAAAAAACCATGCACAAAAAATGAAACAGAGAATTCCGTTCAAAAAAACTTCTTATATCGGAAGTGTTGTCGAGCAATCGTGGGAACTATCCGTTTCGTCACGTGTTCAGAGATATTCGATACCAGGATATCATATTCACTAGGAACTGAACTGAATAATATTAATTACAGTAAAAGGACCTGCTTGAAAAAAAAACACTATATTAATTACTAATTGATCAATATAATTAACCTTGAATAAAAGTTTAATAAATAACAGACTTTTTAATTAAATAAGATATTATACGAAATTTTAACCTTTCTGTTACCGAGATTTATTTAAATTAGCAATATAAGTTATCTTACAAAGTGCAATCCTGAAGAGTAACAATGGTCTAATACTGCTACAGTAAAAATTTAAATCATTTTTCAAACGTGGACCTTAAATAGTGCATTTTAAACGTCAAGTTTTAATAATAAACAAGTTACTAATCCCCAATCCTTGCTGCTAAATGCTATTCTGAGATATAATTTAAAATAATAATAATACTAAATTCAAACATTTGGATTTAAATTTAAATAGCATTAAGTATATTAATTATTTGTTTGGCGCACAACTAGGGACAAATCCGCCTTTTGTCATAAATGCGAGCGAAACTTTGCTTTCGCTTAACTTCGGAACTAAATGACCTACATACAGACTTGAAATTTTGGATTTTAAGTATGTGATTATAGCTTACTGGATGACGAAAATTTCTGCGTTCTGGTCTTATCCAGAGGTTCTCAAATAGGGGCCTGAAAATGCGGCGAAATGGTTCCAGTAAAGGATGGTACGGCAGTGTTTGCTTCGCGCTCGCTTGGCGGGGTCACTGCCGTGCCCCCCGATATAAATATGATCACGCTGCAAACACGTGATTATAAATAGCTATCGGACACTAGGCCAGCAGGAGCTGGTAAGAGGTCCATATGTATGAAACATGCATACAGGAGTGTATCCACCTGTTGCAAGTTTCAAAGCAATGTGTAATTAAAACATCCCCTATTATTTGCTGCGTGAATGAAGCGCGCAGACCACGTGTTTCATAACATTCGCTACTAGGACATCAGGAGTTATCTGGAGATTCACTAGCATGAAGGATGTCATATTTTTGAGGGGGATGCGTTCCCTCAATTTTGAAAGTAGGGTGATGCGTGCCCCGCCCCTTTTTTGTTAATTTGTACAGACATTGCTGCACTGTCTGTGTGTGCGTAAGAAGTGTGAGATAACAGACTCATCACTGTCACACGAATTAAAATAACTTTTATCGTGATTTAATTTTTTTCTCTATTTTCACTTTCCTCATATCAGTAATGAAAAGCAATGTTATGTGTTTATCTTTGGGTACAAGTATGAATAATTTGATCACTTTCAAGCCTTGGTTAATAATTTTCTTCGTCATAGATTCTTAGTAGCATTGCCCGCCTGTTTAGCATTCGAAGTCAAATCCATTATCCAATCGAGAACTTACATTAAATGACGGAATTTTTTTAAACACAAAAATGTTAAAGAGTCATGTAGGATATCTATCTCTTTGCCAGGTTTTCATGTTGACACTGAAGAGAAACGAAAACGCGACGTTACGTCACGTGTTGAGGGGTCGTTGTCACTAGGACATCCGAAAGCAACAGGAGATCTTGTCGCGCTATTCAGGACATTGGTTGGTGCAAAACTAGCTATGTCACGTAATTAGCTCTGAATAATATAAATTGGTTGTCTTGTAACATGAAGATGAAATTCATGCTTGTGAATTTAATACACGTAACGTCAGTTTTAATTGTTAAGTATAAAAATAACCGTGTGTATATGTGATTTTATGTTACCGTCAAAGTGAAGAGAATCTTTAGTGCATTTTAAACTAGACCCTTTTGATCTCTGCTCCGCTTTTATTTTTATCTCTCTTGATCGTGTTGAATATAGTGGTCGTATTTTATTTTGAAATTTGAAAAGTTACTAGGCGCCCAACGTGGGGCAACTCTACAGTGGTACTAACTAATTCACGAATTCTTTACACATTGTAAAGAATTAATGAACATTTTTTTTTTAATCGAATGGAAGTCATCGTTGCAATAATACCCCTAAATGATACATAATATAACTTGTGACACAAGCGTTTTTAGTTCAATTAAAAAAGTATAATTCAGATATTAGTCATTACGACATAATTTAAGGACTTTTGAAATAGAGTCAATCAATATATCAAACTCTATATTTGGTATTTAAAATTTGCTAAACAAGACCATGCAACGCAACGTATTCCACTAATCAATAAAATAAACTTATAAATAAATCGTCACGATAAATAAAGGTATTTATTTATTTTAATTCCAATTGTAGCATGTGAACGCGCTGCGGCCACGTGATTATCAACATGGGTACTAGGACAGCAGGGGTTAATAGGAGGGTCACATCTAAGGAATATGATGCTATTTAATATAGGGGTGTGTCGCACCTGTTGCAAACGACCTTGATAAAGCACACCTCCCTCTATTATTTGCTTCTGAAGGAAGTGCCGCGTTGAGGCCACGTGTATTTTAAGATTGGATACTAGGTCATCAGATGTTATATGGAGTTAAAAACTATGGGGTTTCTTTCTTACCAAAAATTAAGGTTATATATGTCGGAATCGTAAAAACTCAAAGCAAAGCATTTCTTCAATTATTTTTATATCTTTAAACAAAGAGATAGTAAAAAGATACTAGATACTTATTCTCTGTTAAGTTTCACTGAACATTTGACTTCCACAGAAACTTGCAAATATGTATGACCTAGATTTATTGAAACCTAGAAACGGGTTATATGCTTGCTTAACTAAAAAATAAATAAATTATCAGCCTTATAATTCTGGGATTTACCACCACCACCACCATCATCAATTATTTTTGGAGTTTGCATGTTATAACAATAATGGCGCCCAACGTGGGGCAACTGAACCGATTTACAAATATGTTCGTAGTAATCGTAGTTACTCCTTTAGACCACGTGTTACATAACATTGAATACTAGGGTATCATATATCATCTGGAGTAACGAAGAATGCAACAGATTATTCATATAAATATTATTCATGTAAATATTATGCTAAACAGCTACATTAGGAAAAAAAAACATGACAACTTTAAGGAATTAGTGATTTATTGGTATCTAAAAAAAAACATAACTTGTAGAAAAAGGTACATGTTTAAGTTTTTTTTATCTGTAACTATGATTGATTTTTCTGCTATCTCTTGGAAACTGTCAAATAAAAAAGGTTCATTGATCACTATTGAAAAGATCGAAGACACAAAGTGACTGCTGGAATACTAAACTCTGATTGGTATACACCTGATAGCATAGCACCTTCTTATTACGATGTTTTATGCAATGGTAAGTCCTAATTTTTATAATAATTCTGTCAGTCCTAAATATACAATATAGTTCAAGCCAAGATGGAATAGATGGTGGCAAGAACCAGTTACGTCACGTGTTGAGGTGTAGTCAATACTAGGCTATCAGAAGATATCAGGAGCTTGTATTAAGTACCTAGATATACCTACTTATGTAACCATCTAACTTTACCTCTTTTCCTTACTTATATACGCGTGAAATCTTATAAATGTTTAATGTTTAATATTTTATGGTGGACTTCTTTTTGTAAGAAAGTTACAAGTTCAGCTTGTAGTGCCAAATGATTATAATCAGCTCATTTTGTGCACATATTTATTTGCATAATTCTTTCTTATATGAGTTAAATTGCGATTGCTCCACCGACGAAAACTGAGCTCTTAAATTAAAGAAGAAGAAGAAGAACAAGAAAACAGATTGTAAGATTTAGAGATAAGTATTATGTGTCGTGACGTGTGCGTGACACATTAGCGACGGCCGCGGCACCGCGTCTCGAGTCGCGACCAAGCGAAATTCTAAGTCTACAGTCGTGATCCCGCAAACCCACGAAGCACGTAACACTTACAGTGACCACAGACAATGCAACTACTACTTAACAGCGACGCGGACGTCACGGAAGACAATATACTCGTATACATAATTTTTTTTTCAATTATTTATTTTATAATGTGAAATTATTTTGGGTTCTAATAAAATACAAGACAAACTGTTTCCACATGCCTTTTCATTAGAATCTCTAACAATTACAGTCAAAGATTTCAGTTTGACTGAAAATCTAAAAAAGTATATACTAGAATATCCTTGTGAATATACGGGTTATACATCCGCACCTGGTTCTAACCAGATGCCCAATCCGGAAAGGGCTAGGCAGATGATGATATTTAAAACCAGATAGCAAAATAAAGCGTACCGGCGAGATGTGACCATGTTTGCATTGTAACGATAAATTAAAGCTGCCCCCCGCCCTTCTGTGAATGGTGTGTATGTGTGCGGCGCCTTACCAACGCCACGTGTTTTTCGACATGAGCTACCAGGGTGTTAGCAGCAAACTGGAGCTATGTTAGTGTGGAGCATGTCATTCGAAGGTGTGCAGTAAGGTTGCATCATTTTCAGTATTATTAAAGAATTATAATTATATATATGCATAAATAATTTAACTTAATCATAGAATCGTAAATATTATTTATGTACTAATCTTTACGTACTGCGATACTTCGATCTTAGGTACTTTAGTCGCAGGAAAAAGAAGAAAATGACATCTATGAAAATTGTTTCGTCTCCTAGTAGCAAACTTTATGAAAATTATTCAATGTCATTTAGAATGTTACTCGTGCTTGTGATTAAAACGCTTATCAATAACTTATTTACTTATTATTAAGCACTTATTGGATCAATGTTATAGCCGCTTTGCATATGGAGAATAATCTTGAAAACAAGTGTACTAATCTAAGATCGTCAGCGGCACCCCACAGATTTTTTTCTGTGTACGCAGCATCTATCTAATTGGTAGGTATTTATGATTGATTACTTGTACGCATTTTGGTACGAAATCTGTGTTAAGGGAATCAAATGAGTGTGTTGTTTAAAAATACATATTACCATTATATTTTAAATACACATTGAACAACACAAAGTGATACAATACATTCTGACGGCAAAAATCTAATTTTAATGAGTTTGAAAACATAGGTATTTATTTATTCTCTTCAAAATCCCTGTATGTACTACTGTGAAGCATTTTGATTGCACTATCTCGTGCCACGTGTTTCTGGGGCTATGAATACTAGGACGTCAGAGGGCGTCAAGAGTGTTTGCCAGTTTGGTCCAATTAAAGCCATGTGCATTGACAAAAGCTTTGTGTAATACGTAATGTGAAAAAGATTCATAAACGATAAAATTTTATTTATCTTTAAAAATCTATTTATTTTGCAACCACTAATAGTGAACTATGATTACCACGCATGTTTCAGGCATAAATCATTTGCATCCAGATCGTAAGTTGGCTTTGTGTTTAAAGATTAATTAATATTTGGCATCATCAGCTATTCCGTACAGGCATTATGGACTTAGCATTCTCTTTATATATTTTTTGAATGTAAGTAACATTTTAATATTAAATACAAACTGTAAGTAAGTAAGTAAGTAAGTAATAACGAGTGTGTCAATGTAGCGGCGTAGGTCAGGCCACGTGTTTCTAGCAGTCGGATACTAAGGCAGCAAAGGTCATTTGGAGTTTGGACGTTGCATTAAATCGATGTGCTTGAAATATTGCCTGATTTACCCCCCATAAACAAAACAATGTTTTTAAGCCTTCTAATATCATCAAAACAAAAGAAAAATAAAGATTCAACACGTTGCGGTTCGTCTACTACGGAGATATCAGCTACGCCGTAGAACGCCGTAAAGAATACACCCAATAAATACTATTCGTAACATGTGATGGTACATATTCTTTTTAAAAATCAATTTAAAATACGTATTTATATCACAACATTATTCAGTAAATGAAGTTGGAATAGGGAGAGGGGGGGGGGAGGGGTCATCGTTGTTTATAATTTGTATTCAATATAAAACAAGATAAAATCAAAAATTGTAAATCTACGTATGAATAAAATAAGTTTTTATATAACAAATTTTACTTTTTATTTCAAAAGTCTGAGTGCACGACACCCCTTTTGTGATTGCGGTGTGACCACGTGTTGCTCTGGGCCGAAATACTAGGAACATAGAAATCAGCAGGAGTGTTTACGTTGCACTAATCTATACATATAAATAAAATTGGAGTGTCTGTTTGTAATATTGAAATAACCGTTTTTTACTACATGCATATGAATATATATACGGTACATACACCAAAATAACATTTTTTACAATTTTTGTCTGTCTGTCTGTCTGTCTGTTTGTATAGGCTAATCTCTGATATGGCTGGACCGATTTTGACGGGACTTTATTGGCAGGTAGCTGATGTAATAAGGAGTAACTTAGGCTACTTTTATTTTAGAAAAATTATTTTATTTTAGAAAAAAATAGGGTTAAGTGCATTTGGTCTTCTTAACTTCACGTAACTTTTATAATATATTTTTTTTATTGGCGTTTCGCACTAAAAAATACATTGTTAAGTTCCGACATCCACGCGAACGAAGTCGCGGGCACAGCTAGTATTTTATATTTATTGTAAAAACTTAAGTTTCAAATTGTAAAGCTCTCTGCTTTATTTAAACATGATGATCTATGACGGCACGGTTGGCGCAGTGGTTGAGAGATCGACTGCTGCGCTAGGTGTCGCGGGTTCGATTCCCGCACGGAACAAATATTTGTATGATCTACAAATAGTTGTTACGGGTCTGGTTGTGTGTGCTTGTGACATGTATGTTTGTAAACAGTACCCACGATACAGGAGAAATCCTAGTGTGGGGCAATGTTTAAAAAAAAAAGAAAAAAAAAGAATAGGAAAAAAGATCATAACACATTGTATTATAAGAGTCAGACGACTCTTGGTTATGACATACTAGCTTCCGCTCGCGGCTTTGCCCGCGTGGCTGGCGAACCCGTACATTTTTCCGGGATAAAAAGTAGCCTATATGTTATTCCAGACTATAATCTATCTCTGTGCCAAATTTCATCCAGATCCGTTCAGCCATTCTGGCGTGAAAGAGTAACAAAGATCCATCCATCCATCCTCACAAACTATCGCATTTGTAATATATTAGTAGGATAGTAGCATTAGTAGGATAAGATTTAAAAAAATCAAATAACGTCCGTTATGTCTGTAATATTAAAAGAAACCTGAAGTAATACTAACGGTGAAGAAAATAATAAAAACATGTTGAAATAATTCCTCACAATTTATCAGTTTACCGTATAAACAACTGTTAAGTTAACAAAGGAACTATATGATATTTTACTACATTTAAAGGTACAAGGTATATACATTTAATGATGGTTAAATCTTCTTTTCTTTTTTGCGAATAATTCGATTAAGTACACATCGGTTAAGATTTAATTTAGGAATGCAAGCCGAATGGCTGTATTCATCATATTATAACCTGCGAAGAAAACAACTTAAAAAATATTGCAAGTATCGGCGACGATACAACATAATGTAAAATCAGTTTAACTAGAGATTCCTCGTCGATGCTCTAGCTAGTGGCGATATCCATGTCAGTGGTGTCAGCGAGGTTGTCGTGATTTTCGCGCTGACACCTCGTGTTTGCAGACATCACATACTAGGATATCAAACATCTATAAGAGTTTCATCGCTGACGTACCATATAAATCATAGGAAAAACTAGCTTTTGCTCGGGGCATCGCCTGCGTGAAATTAAAATATTAGACCTACATTATTGTTGTTTGTACATTGTATAAAATATATAATTTGACGAGGGTTGAGCGAATCAATTAATAAAACTCTTTAAAATACATAATTACTATTTTTATTCATAATATAATCATATACTTTCCTAAAACTTCGAAGTTATATTGCTATATATTGTGTTACATCTATTGTGTTTCAAATCTCGCTGAGAAGGTAATTTTACAGTCTTAAATATATATATATGTACTTATACTAATATGAGTGAATCCTACCATTGTAACGATTGGGTAATAATGTGGCTTAGCTTGTGGACAAAATAGCGCAGTACAATACGTATAGTAACCGCAAAAAAGCAGTTTACTTACAATATTGGTTCGTATAGATAAACCCAACTCTATTATTATATGCACGTATGTTGCAGTCTAGACTGTGGAACAGGGGGTGGGTCGTCGCTCGTCAGTGACGTCAGATTATGACGTCACACCGCGCGTTTCTGAACGCCCTAGTATCGAGTTCTCCTTTCATTTGATACTAGGGCGCCTGGATGCTTTAAGAGTATTTTTATATCACGCAAACAAATACTATCAAAATTACTAGCATATTTAATCTTATTCTATGATGCTGCTATTGTTTATTTATTTGTATTTGTTTGTTTAGTAAAGAAACAGTTTGAATGACACTGTATGCATGATGATATAATCTTTGTTGCTGACAGTATTGTAAAGGGGGTGTATACATGAAACACCAAGAATAATACCAACAAATATTAGAAAATGTCAAATCTTTAAACCATGTTTGCAATGCAAATAAAAAACAAGAGATACAGTGAAAACCTGTATTTCTTGTTCAAAAGCAGTTATTTGCTTTTTTATTTACCAAGAGACCCTAAAAGTTTCAAAAAATATATTGTTTAGTATCATAAGTACACATGCAATATTTTCAGTTTAATAGGGAAATGGCTTACAAGTTATGAGTAAAAATAAGTACCCAGTAATTAATATACTAGCTTAACAAAAAATATTTACGTGTTAACTTCATATAATATAAATATTACGTATATTTTTATTTAGATGAGTAGCAGCACAGAGGCAGGCAATAGGCTCGCCCCCTATTACATGGGACTCAATAACAGCATCGGCGAAATGTGGGTGTACAATAGTATATCTCTGCCTAGCCCATTGGGGGATATAGGCGTGATGTATTCTGGGATAAAAATATATAAAGCAACTGTTACTGAGCACTTCCATACAGAAAACCCATAACACTGCCCGACTCGGTAATTGTTCCGGCTTTAAAAACACCAGAGGGCGCGCGCGCGCCTACACGTGCCGCAGAGCGCACCCCCCGCGACCCCGGACTGCGCGCCCCTGCCCGCGCGCCCCGCCCGCGGCCCCCGGCACGCCCGGAAGAAGCCGTAACAGCGCCCGCGCAACCCCGCGCTGGCCCCGCCAGTCGCCGCTGCACCTCCGTGCCGCTCACACGGTCGCACAGCGTCGAGACCAGACCAGTCACCGCAGAACAGAAAGTAGGCACACAGCCGAAACAGTGGTCCTTCTACCGTCTTCAGCACCTATAAACAGTGTCGTAGAACAAATACGTCAATCAGAAAAGTCTCGCTGCGTCATAATTCGGAAAAAAAAAATGGCGTCATAAATCAGAAAAACGTTGCATCGCCGTCGCCAGAACAAGAAACGGGGATCCCAGTGCAGGAAAACACATTTCCTGTATCGCCTGGACTCATACAGAAATCAGAATATCCACGGAAACAAGATCAACATACCTACAAACAGAAATCACGTCACGTGTTGCCGCTCAACAAAGAAAAACGGGATCGACCGAGTGAGTTCGTTCCAATTATACCTATACCTATCTTACCTATTCCTATGTTCTTTTCTACATTCCTAGGAATAGCTATTGTGCGCTTGGCATTGTTGGGCGGAGTGTTTTCGTGTGTTGGGCTTGATTTTTTTTTGTTGCACGATAAAATTATAACGCACGTGCGCTACGCATGTACCTACACACGTGGTACACTAAACTTATCAGCATCTTACTGCAGCTTCTAGCATTAGATTACGTAAAAATACACCATGAGCGAAAAACTCAAACATTTAATATCAGCACGGGGCAGCTTAAAAGCTAAACTTACACACTTCCAAACGCATCTTAAATCAATATCAGAATGTGAAACGCTTAATGAAAAACAGATTACAGAACTCGAGTGTCGGTTAACAAAACTAAACGCAATCTCAGACCAATTTGACATTATACAGACGGAGATCGAGGCGCTCGCCGATGAGGAGCAGCAGCAGGATGCGTACGAGTATCGAGAAAATTTTGACAACAAACTGTACGCGCTGCTCGCCGAAGCTAACACCCTAGTCAAGTCAGCGCGAGCCGTCACGGCCCGTGACGAGCACGAGTCGACCTGGCACTGCGCCAGCGGGTCTGCCGACGAAGAGCACCGGGATTTTGTGAGGTTACCGAAAATCAACCTGCCTCACTTCGACGGCAACTTTCAACACTGGCTCGAATTTAAAGATACGTATAACTCACTTATACACATGAACAACAGAATAAGTAATATCAACAAATTTCACTATCTTCGTGCTGCTCTAAAAGGCAGTGCTTCTTCAATAATTCAGAGTTTAGAGTTCAGAGCAGACAATTACGAAATAGCATGGGGTTTATTAACAGATCGATTTGACAATGAACGTATTTTAGTCAACAACCACATGAGTGCATTTTTCAACCTCGAACAGGCTCAGAAAGAATCTAGTACTTTTTTAAGAAACATGATAGACACAACCAACAAAAACTTATGTGCACTTTCTACCTTAGGTCTACCAACAGCCCACTGGGATGCACTCATCATTTACATTATGGCAAAAAAGTTAGATTTCAAATCATTCTGGGAATGGGAAGAGCATCGTAGTACAATTACTGGTCATCCTACGCTCAGGCAATTTATTACATTTTTAACTAACAGAGCAGATTTGTTGGATACAATTCAACAACAACAGACTTCACACAAAAACAATTTTTATAATAATAACAAACAGAATAGTTTTCACAACAATAACAAACAGAATACTCAACAGTCAGATCCCAACAAAACAAAAGGTTCAAATTATAATAATACATCTTCTGTTCCATGTCCTATGTGTAAAAAGAATCATGAACTCTTTAGCTGTCAAGATTTCAGAAACTTAGATGTTATAACCCGTAATAAAAAGATAGGTAATTTCAGGGTTTGCAAAAACTGTTTGCGCTCAGGACATACAGAAAAATACTGTCTATCAACACACTGCAAATACTGTTCAAGTAGACACAACACTCTTCTTCACATGGATAAAGAAACAGAAACCCAGGTTCCTGTTGCTTTGTCAGCAGAGATTCAGACTAACAAAACTTGCATACTGCTTTCCACAGCGCTCGTGAAAGTAGCAGATTCCACAGGAAGACTTCGCACTGCACGTGTCCTTCTTGACAACGGCAGCACTTCTCATTTCATCACGCAGCACTTCTGTGAGAAACTGGGTCTTAATACATATCATGCAGGCTCCATTGTATCAGGTATCAACAATCAATGTTCCTATAGTGCAGAGTCTTGTGACATAACCATACAATCAGTCTCAGGCAATTATGTAGCAAATCTTAGTTGTTATGTATTACCTAGAATAACAAAGTCATTGCCTTCATCATACATAGACATCAAGGACTTGACTCTTCCTCCGGATATTGTTCTAGCAGACCCCTCTTTTAATGTTCCCTCCACTATTGACATATTAGTTGGAGCAGAGATTTTTTGGGATATTTTAACTTCCAACTACATTAATTTAGGTAGCCAACGTCCTAAGTTGCAGCAAACTAAATTAGGTTGGTTAGTTTCAGGCACAATTAACATAAACAAACAGACAAATAAAAACACAGATAATCAGAATTTTAATCCTCAGACAAACGGAAACACAAAATATCAGAATAACCAACTTCAGATACATAACAAACACACAGAACAACATAAATGCTATTTTACACAGAATGAAGACTTACAACTTACCCGGTTTTGGGAGTTGGAGTCAGTGTCATCAAAACACAACTTATCTCAAGAGGAACGTGCCTGTGAGCAGAGCTTTGCAGACAATACTCACAGAAATGCTGAAGGTAAATTCATAGTATCCATTCCATTGAAAGACTCACCTGAAGTTCTTGGAGACTCTTACTCCATGGCAAAGCAACGTTTTCTCTCTTTAGAACACAGACTGTCACGTAATCCAGTTCTAAAAAAGGAGTACTTACATTTCATGTCAGAGTATCAATCCCTGGGGCACATGACTGAAAATAATCAGAACACAGAGCAAAAGGTTAGTTATTACTTACCTCATCATGGAGTCATTCGTGAAGCCAGTACAACCACAAAGTTACGAGTCGTCTTCGATGCTTCGGCCCCAACAACAACAGGTAAATCTTTAAATAATATTCAGATGGTCGGACCGGTGGTCCAAGATGACCTGCTATCCATACTACTCAGATTCAGACAACACAAATTCGTTGTCACAGGTGACATAGAAAAAATGTACAGAGCTATATTAGTTACACCTTCTCAACGTTCACTGCAACAAATTTTATTCAGATTTAATCCCAAAGAACCAATAAAATCATATACTCTTAACACCGTCACATATGGCACGGCATCAGCGCCTTACTTAGCCACCAAGTGTCTAGTTTCCCTTGCAGAACAATGCCCTAATCTAGATGCCAGGCAAGCTATAACTCGGGATTTTTATGTTGATGATTTCCTTAGTGGGGGGGAGACAGTTTCATCAGTAATAAAACTATGTCAAAATGTTAACAAAACATTGAAGGCTGCTAATTTTAATTTGAGAAAATGGCAGTCTAACAATTCAGAAATATTACAATCTATTTGTCCCAACACAGACACAGACACAAATCAGAAAACACTAGACTTACATGAATCTCTACCTAATAAGACATTGGGACTACATTGGGACTCTGGAGCAGATAACTTATTATTTTCTATAAACATTGAGTCAAACAAAAAGAAAGTGACTAAACGGGTAATATTATCATTAATCAGTCAAGTCTTTGATCCCTTAGGTCTGCTAGGACCATGTACGGTTGAAGCAAAAATGCTTATGCAATCATTGTGGCTCGACAAATGTAGCTGGGATGATGAAGTTTCACTTGATACCAGGACAAAGTTTCAAAGTTTTATTCGGTCACTATCAGATTTAAACTCACTACGCATACCACGTTGGGTATGTTGTGACACTGCCGTTATATTTGAATTACATACATTTACAGATGCTTCAGAACGTGCATACGGTGCATGTGTGTATGTAAGAACAGTCGATACACAAGGTAAAGTCTGTGTCAGACTGCTAGCTTCTAAAAATAAGGTAGCGCCTTTAAAACCAGTAACGATTCCTAGGCTAGAATTGTGTGGTGCGTTATTGGGTGCAAGACTTTGCACTAAAATCTCAAAATCACTTACAATTAAATTCGAAAGTTGTTATTATTGGACTGATTCCATGATCGTCTTGGCTTGGCTTAACACTTCGCCTAGTCGCTTAAAAACGTTTGTTCGTAACAGAGTAGGCGAAATTCAAGACACATCTGATAACAAATGGAGCTATGTACCGTCAAAAGACAACCCTGCGGACCTGGTTTCTCGCGGGGTAAAGGCTGACCTCATTACTGAATCAGCGCTGTGGTGGCATGGCCCAAGCTTTCTTCACCACACACACATCAACTTTCCAAAACCAACACTCACACACACACAGGCATCACTTCCTGAAATATCCCTACACATAGTAGGTGCAGAAAATTTAAAAGATAGCAGAATCTTACAGCTTATTTACAAAAAAAGTCATTATAACAGATTAATCAGAACAGTAGCTTATATTAACAGATTTATTCAGAATTGTAAAAATCCTGGCAAGAAAGTCAGGGGCATTTTATCATTATCAGAACTTCAGATTTCAGAAAATATTGTGATTAATATTGCACAGCGTGATATGTTCCCTGAGGAATATCACATTATTAAATCAGGCCAATCTTTGCATAAAAAACACAGATTGAACTCTTTAACACCTTTTGTTGATTCCAACAACACATTACGAGTTGGAGGACGTCTATGTAATTCAAACTATGAATACAGCGTAAAACATCCCATTTTGCTAAATAGCAAACATCACCTTACACAGATCATCTTTCACAAACAACACATAGATTTATTACACGCAGGCCCACAAATGCTACTTTCACATATCAGACAGGCCTACTGGCCAGTGGGGGGGAGGAACCTCGCGAGGCGTACTGTACACAACTGTGTACGTTGTTCTAGATTCAAACCCAAGCCTGTCCAGCCTATAATGGGCAACTTACCTCTTGACAGGACGCAGTTAGAGTTTCCTTTCCTACACACTGGAATTGACTATGCTGGGCCAGTGTTGATTGCAGATCGAGGAGGCAGAGGTAGTAAACTCACAAAATCTTACATATGTGTTTTTGTCTGTTTTGCAGTCAAGGCCGTACACCTTGAGCTCGTCACGGACCTTACCAAAGAGGCATTCATTGCTGCTCTTCATCGGTTCATGAGTCGCCGTGGCAAGCCACAGACCATTTCATCAGATAATGCTACAACCTTTGTCGGAGCCAGTAACGATATTTATTCATTTTTAAAAACCTATTCAGATATAATCAGAACAGACATGTCCAATCAAGGTATAGAATTTAAATTTATTCCACCCTATACTCCACACTTCGGTGGATTATGGGAATCAGCAGTAAAGTCAGTCAAGCATCATCTCAGAAGAATACTTTCTCTGACACACCTCACATACGAGGAGATGTCAACGTGCCTAGCGCAGATAGAAGCCATTCTTAATTCCCGACCTCTTGTTCCTTTATCTACAGATCCTTCAGACCTCTCATGTCTTACCCCATCCCATTTCCTCATTGGACGAACGCTCATATCGGTCCCGCATCCTCCCGTGACCGAAGTCAACATGAACCGACTGCAACGTTTCCAGAGAATAGAAAAACTAAAACAACATTTTTGGCAGCGGTTCTCAAACGATTATGTAACTCTACTCCAACAGAGAACAAAATGGCGATCAGCGAGCGACGACCTCAAGCTGGGGTCCCTAGTCCTTGTCAGGGAGCGGCATCAACCTCCACTCCTCTGGCTGCTAGGAAGAGTCATCAAACTGCATCGCGGCTCAGACACAATCAGCAGGGTCGCCAACATTCAGACGAAGAAAGGCGTCATACAGAGGGCGTATAATAACATATGCCCTCTCCCCATCGCAGCATCATCTTGAAGCAGTGCTTCAACCCCGGGAGCATGTTCCGGCTTTAAAAACACCAGAGGGCGCGCGCGCGCCTACACGTGCCGCAGAGCGCACCCCCCGCGACCCCGGACTGCGCGCCCCTGCCCGCGCGCCCCGCCCGCGGCCCCCGGCACGCCCGGAAGAAGCCGTAACAGCGCCCGCGCAACCCCGCGCTGGCCCCGCCAGTCGCCGCTGCACCTCCGTGCCGCTCACACGGTCGCACAGCGTCGAGACCAGACCAGTCACCGCAGAACAGAAAGTAGGCACACAGCCGAAACAGTAATCGAATCCAGCACCTCACGCTCAGCAGTAGCGCTTGCGACCACTAGACCAATGATCCAGTCTCATAGTTTTAATTTTTTAATTTATTATTTTAAACGCTATCCTAGTGAGTTCTGATATCCTAGTATCGAACGCCTCCTGAAACGTGATACCGCCCTCGTTTTCCCACGCCCACGGTAAACAAATGGCAACTATTGGTGCATTGGTCTATTTTACAAGTTACAGGCGGAGAACCGTGTGATGTCGGTGGGTTATTCTTGGGGTAGGTGGTGCACATACTTCCATTTAATATTTTCTAAAAGATTTGATTGATTGAGGTAACTTGCGGAACTGCGTTTTGAGCACATCCCCCATCCCAGTTATTTGCTACTTGCTACCTATATTTCATTTTTGTATGGTGTGCATATAAGTATTGTATTTTATTTTATATTATTAAATAAATAGTAGTCAAACCGACTCAAAAAGTAGTCGATTGTAGAAATAAATCTATTGAAAAAATCATGCGAGTGGAACTACGGGTAGAAGACTTGTATTTATTGCCTTTAAAAAGGACCCTTCGATTCCTGATGTCCTAGTATCGAGGGCTCCATAACACGTGACGTCACCTCGCTGTTCCCATCCCTAAATATTCAACAATAATGGCTGTGCATTTTAGAAGCTTTTATTTAACTTTGATAGTATGGTTCGATTCCCGGGTCGGGCAAAATGTTATTGGGTTTTTCTGTATGGAAGTTTTCAGTAGCAGTTGTTTTATATATTTTTATCTACGAAAATATGAAATATTTTCATTATATGAAGATGACTATAGTTTTTTTGTCAGAAAATTATGGATGACTCTCATAATAAGGCATGTATTGTGTGTGATAAAAGTCATTATATACACCAGTGTTTTAGGTTCAAAGGAATGCCATTATTAAATTATAGGCTTTCTGTAATAACCAAAACAAGTGCACACAAACTGTCAAGGGGGGTCACAAAAATACAAACTGTACATTTTCGGCACTTTTATTTTAATGAGTTTACTTAAGATTTAGACATATTGAGAATATTGATAACGACCCCCTTATTCATTGCTCGCAGGTGTATTTATGTTTTAAATTAGATTCTGTATCTGCATAATAACGTATCATCATGGTCCTAAACCATGATAAAAATTTGACGGCTGCACTCAGGAGTGACGTCCAAAATGCGATTCGCATTATCGTGTACTGTACTGGTAGACTGCACAAGATAGATTCTTCAAGCCAGTTCTTTTTTTTTCTCTCGCAGTTAGCTCAGGGATCTTTTACTGCTTAACCGGGCAAATGGCGAGACCAGAAGGAGAAGAAGCAACATTGCTAAGGGTGTCCCATAGTGCGACTCGAACCTCCTCTTAGGGCGTTGCTGGGGGACAGACAAGAGAGGACTTGCTGGATCTGATTATGATTATTAAGGGACATTTGATTTATTACTCCTGGCTCAGCGCGGGCTGGCTCGAGCAAGGGTCGGGGTGGAGAATGAACGGGTCTTCGCGACGGGCATCGCCGGCGAGGACGGTGTGACGGTCGGTTGTGTGTAGGGTTGGTATAGTAAGCCAGATAGGGTGGAGCTTTTAAATAGTGCGAAAGGTGCAACATCGGTTCTTGCACGTGAAAGACAGTGATAACACGATAGGAATACATACACATTGCAGTGTCGTTGCAACATCCCCCTTCCTGAATATTACATACATGCAAACTCCTGTTGACTTCTGACGTCCTAGTATCCAATGTTATGAAACACGTGGCCTGAATGCGGCCCTGCAAACACTGAATAATGTTGATTTTGTTTTGATATATTGAATCAAGTGTATTTATTGCTATGCGCTGCTATGCTTATTATTTATTTATGTATTTATTTAAATAAGGGTCCCCCAACAAAAGAAATATATAAAAATTCACAAATTAAACAGTAGGTATCAATTAAGTGTTTTCCTTCAATTATCTCTTACTCTTGTAAGAGAGCACAGAATGTACGACTAGATTTATAACTAAGATTACGACTTATGTTTAACTACGAAGGAGATATTATAGAGTACAAGTGTGTTCGCAACATAGGTGCTTTCTCTAGTCCTTTACTCTTATAGTCCGATGGAATGGCAATCCGACACGACCGGAGAGAGATCAGGCGCAGGACCAACGGCTTTACGTGCTTTCCGAGGCACGGTCTGTATTCACATACACGAAGACCCGAAACAACTATCTATAGATCATACAAATATTTGTTCCGTGCGGAAATTGAACTCGCGACACGTAGTTCAGCATTCGATCTCTCATCCACTGCGCCAACCGTGCCGTCATATTCTATAATTATGATCATGCTGAAGAAGTTTTTTTTTATGAAGACATTAGATATGTAGTCTTCTAGGAATCGGAATACCACCAACAGATTGCCAGTGCGATGGAAGAGTCACCCTACCTACGTTGGCGCCAAATGTCAAAATAAAGTCTTCCGCAAAGAAACACAATTAATCCACCATTTATAAAAAAGAACTACTGTTTAATACATTCTGAACAAATTACTTTCGTGCGTCCTTCTTCACTCAAAACAAATCGTACTTTATACAAACATCCTACTTATCCTTCTAATATTATAAATGTGAAAGTTTGTGAGGATGGATGGATCTTTGTTACTCTTTCAAGCCAGAACGGCTGAACGGATCTGGATGAAATTTGGCACAGAGATAGATTATAGTCTGGAAAAGCATAGACTACTTTTTATCCCGGGAAAATTTACGGGTTCGTAAACCACGCGGGCGAAGCCGCGGGCGGACCTAGTATTATAAATGCAAAAATGAGTTTGTTTGTTTGTTTGTTTGTTACCTTGTCACGCTTAAACCACTGAACCGATCATCATGAAATTTTGCATAAACGATGTCAAGGGGTACATACAGAAAAGGACATAGGGGTTACCTTTCATCCAGAAAAAAGTACTGTTTCCGAGGGAAAGAACAATAAATAACCTTTGACGGACAACAATCGCTTTAGGATGCTAGATGGCTCTACGTGTGACCTGAAAAAATGCGGGCGAAGCCGCGGGCGGAAGCTAGTACTAAATAAATTGTACATTATAAAGGATTATTAGCTACATACAGCTTTATTAATTATTTATTACTGTTCAGAGGTGACAAAGATCAGTAAGTAGCCTGCCATATAATCAGTTCTCCAGTTACAAGTTATTCAGGATTTTAAAAATACGAGTAGTTCCCGTGCGATCCGCGCACCCAACCCTAACGTGGGTTTTTAGATGGCGCGGTGGTGGTGCGGCGTCATGTTTTGGGAGGCGTTTGATACTAGGATATCAGAAGTCACTAAGAGAGCTTTCACAGCTGTTTAATAGGCTTTTTTTTTGTTGGAAATCTAGGATGAAGCGTGGGAAAGTGGCAGTGGAGTCACGTTTATAGGAAGCATTTGGCACTAGGACATTAGCAGACACCAAGAGCAAACTAGCGACTAATCGAATCTAATTTTTTTTTAAGTTTTTACTTGTTGCAATTACTTGGTTAGTTCACGTGTTGATAAAATTAAACATATAGAATGCTTGTTTTTTGTGAATTAATATTTTTTTTAAAGAAGGCATATGATTGAGAGCATTGAAATTTGCTCCACCTATAAGAACTGTAGCTCTTCTAAATTAAAGAAGAATATTTTTTGGAATAAAAAAATAATATTTCAGTAGCAATATGTAGGTTGGCACTTTGGCAGATATGTACTTATTCAACATTTAAATTTCCTTCCTTTTGATTACTGAATTCCTACCAAATATTTGCCATGAGTACTCTACGAATTATAATGCTGAATAATTTTAATTACTGTCTACCTAGCAGTACCTGCTGCCATTAATTAATGTGGACTGTGAATATTGCAAGAAGAAATTTTATCCAGGTTTCGATGTTTTTAGATTCAGACTTATTTTATACAGGTTTGACAGATTCGATTAGGAATACGCTAAGAAAAAAAAACTATTAACCTCGGTTACCTTTAATAATTTATATATTTTTACTTTTGTTAAAACTATTTTCTTCATATCAATGAACATAATCGAATAATATTGATAATTAATTAACGAATAAGGTAGGATGAAAAACAGTTTTCTTTTAAAAAAAAGTACCTACCTCTCTCCGGCTTTATGTGAACCGTATGTCGCCTAACGCTAGCGCTGAGGCCACGTGTTTATCAACATTGGATACTAGGACATCAGAAATCAGCAGGAGTACTTATGTATTTCATAATTTAGGGGTGCGTTGCACTTGCACCTCCTATGATTAAAGTAACCCCATATTGCTTGTTTGTGAATACTGCACGTGGTTCTAAGCGTATGGTACTAGGAAATTAGATGGCACCTAGAGTGCCGTATACTACGTAAATCAAAGATAATATTAAATCTTTATTAGACCTATTATATCACAATGATAGATCTAGTATAGATCTAATATAACCTTTATTGGTTGGATTCCTTACAAACTCAAAAAGTCAGAGATACGCTCTAACAGAGTAGGTTCCAGAACAAAGCATAGTCAATAAGAATTGAACAACGCGCCGCCGCCGCCGGAGTTATAAAATCACCAACCAGCTCGTGGTACTGAGTGCTTATAACACTTCATGAATAAATCACTGACCTTGCACCTGTTGAATGCACAGGCGAACTTTTTTATTTTAAGTAATTCTTTAGAATCCCCGGGGCTTTGGAAACAATAATGAATGTCACATGTTTGCACAGTAAGACTAGGAACAACTTGCATCAAAGATTAGCAGTATGTTTTTTTTTTTTACATAAATCCTAATGACTCTGTCATCGACGTCATTCGATGTTAATCAGAAAGCCGCAAGTCTGAAGTGGAATTGGGTTGATCATATCTGCCGCATGTCGGACGTTAGACGACGTCGAGGCAGTCCCAGAAGGAGATGGCGGGACGAGCTGGACCCCTATTTGAAGGCCACAGAAAGCTATTAACCGAAAGGAGTGGAAGGAGGGTAGGGAGGCCTTTACCCTGCAATGGGACGATTACGGCTGATAAAAAAAGACCTTATGAAGGTGGATGAAAGCTTAACACCGGCAAACTAATATGAGATACCCATTAATGAAAGAAAATGTTTTAATAGACAGAATTATAAAAACACCATAAAGCTGAAAAAGTAAGAGATACCTTCGTTTTTTTTTTAAGAAAGCATGTTATTTTTTTTTGTCTCAGCACTACTATAAACTATTTAGTCAAAATCCAAGTATAATAAACTCTTGGCGTCACGTGATGTCTTAGTACTGAACGCTTCCTGAAAACGTGACTCCGCTGCAGCTTTCCCTCGCTTCATAGTTAATTTGAAATTAGAACAATTTTTATGTGGACTATCAGAAGAATAAATAACATTAACATAACGGTTTTATTTTTACTATCCACGTATAAATACCAAATATTATATATAGGCACCGAAGTGTCACCATACCATGATTTATGTATGGTGTTTATTTCAAAGTTTATTAAAACTGCTATAAAAGCTCTCCTAGTGACTCTTAGTATTAAACGCCTCGTCGCCTGCTGAAACATGACGTTCAGTATAATCATTATTAATTTGTGTGTAAAAAAAAAAGGGTTTTGGAGAGGTCTTTGAGTACCATCTGATATAATTATATTACTTGTGGTAGCTTGTATTACTGTACTTTATGTACGTTTCTTCCGTCAGGGTCAGTGCCTTCTAAGTTGTTTATTCTCTCTCAAAAATACATGCATTGTTTTTTTTTTTCGAATGTACTGGCTGTGCTTATTCATAATTATTTTTAGATTTCCAGTATGTATGTATTGAAAATAAATATAAGTCGATATTTTGGATTCAAAAGACTATCAAGACACCCCCGTCAAGTGACGTTAAGTGGACTAGTGTGTTTATGAATTACGTACGACTAAGGTTTTTTTTAAAGGTAGAAAAAAGACGAATTTATTTTATTTCAATTAATTAATGTCTAATATTAGATCTATTATTAAACTTAACCCCTCAAAGTTTAAATATGATTAGTATAATAGTGATGATAATCAGCTTTAATATTCATTTTAATTTTCATATCTTAATATTTTGTATTTATAAACGAACTGTTGGTGCATCCGGGCGCCCTAGTGTTAACTTAACGGAGAACTCGGTACTAGGGCATGTAGAAAACTGCGGTGTGACGTCATAATGTGACGTCACCAACAACCCCACCCCCTGTTCCGCAGTCTAGACTGCAATGTACTAGCATAAATATAATAAGGTTGCATTTCTTTATACCGAAGTAATATTAAAGTATTTGTGTGTAATTTCATTATACATGGCACACTAAATCTACTCAAGCGATAAAGAAAGTTAAGTAGTTTTATCAAAATTAAAGGAAACTTATACATTAAGTTTCTATAGATTCAGGAGATATCAAAATTACAAAAATATTACAAAAAATATATACACGAAGCCTCACTCTAAAGCTATTCTTCCTTCTCGTTTTCAGTAAGGGGAAGTCGGGAAAGTATGACATTAGGCACATTTTGGTGGCAACCATATTTATTTATGACTGAAAAAAATAATTAGCAATTCTAGCATTAGTTCCTAAAGTCCCATATTAATTTTAAAATATACTAACCATTAGGTTTTAAAAATATATGTATCTATCTATCTATTCAGTAGTCTTAATCAGGAATTTATCTTTACGTGTCACCTCTAAATGTCAAATTAATCTACGAATCTATTATTCTCTATCTCTATCTATTGTATTTGTTTTAATGCAATTAAAAACAAATGATAATGACGTCATTCTAAAAATCTCATACTTAAGGTACAGGAACTACTGTAATAGTCTACTTAAGAAACTTAAAAAGCAGTACGAACGAGATCAACTACTATTATCTAAAAATAATTCAAAAAAACTATGGACTACCATTAAAGAAATAATAAATAGCAATAATCAAAAACAATTACCATTGCAATTACTGGCGGCTGAAAATAACCCTAAAGATGCAGTCAATAAAATTAATAAATATTTTACAAACATTGGCAAAAAACTATCTGATATGATACCCGCTCATTTACCTAATTTAAAAAATGTTAATTATCATTCACCTTTAAAATCTTTCGTCCTCCTACCGACCGATAATGAAGAAGTTGAAAGAACTATCAAAGCATTAAAAAGTGACTGTTCTCCTGGATGGGACCAGATCAATGCTAATGTTTTGAAGCACACCTCTAAATCAATAGCACCTGTTCTTACCAATTTATTTAACCGATGTTTTGATGCTGGGATATTCCCAGATGCTCTGAAAATAGCTGTAGTGCACCCGATTCATAAGGCGGGAGACAGGGGCAGTGTCAATAACTATAGACCAATAGCAATTCTAACAACATTATCTAAACTGTTTGAGCGATTAATCAATAATAGATTAACCAAATATTTAGAAGATGGGAACATACTCTCGGACTCACAATACGGTTTTAGGTCAGGTCGTTCAACCAACAACGCAGTGCTTGACCTTGTCAACTATTTAGTTAACAAAATTGATAACAAATACAAATGCTTAACAATTTTCCTCGACCTGGCAAAGGCATTTGACACTGTCTCTGCACCCCGGCTTGTGCAAAAGCTAGAAAATCATGGCATCAGGGGTACCCCGCTGAAATTACTTGAGGATTATTTAAAAAATAGAAGCCAATATGTAAAAATTGGAGATCATATTAGTGACAAAGCATCAATAGAATTTGGAGTGCCTCAAGGCAGCGTATTGGGGCCTACGTTGTTTCTCTGCTACATCAATGAACTCTGCTCCCTAAAAATTAAAAACTGTCGTATTTCCGCGTATGCAGACGATACTGCCTTTACATTCTTCTCAGACTCTTATAACGAATTGTTTGAGCTGGCACAGGAAGGTTTTAACACAGTATGTCACTGGCTTTCATCAAACTCTCTCACTATAAACGAAGATAAAACTAAATATATTATTTTCTCTATTCATAACCGTACGGACATAAATAACCTAACTTCAAACATAATTGCGCACAAATGTAACTTTCCTCCAGCCCCTAACTGCAACTGTACTGTCATAAAACCAATTAAATGCATAAAATATCTTGGAATTGAAATAGATGCCAACTTAACATTTGAAAACCATATACACTCTCTATCACAACGAATTCGTAAACTTACTTACATTTTTAGGGAGCTTCGTGGTGTAGCAGAGAAACAAACCATACGGTTGGTATACGAGGCTTTGGTACAGTCAATTCTAAGTTATTGCATCACTACATGGGGTGGCGCTTGCAAAACAAAACTGATAACACTAGAAAGAGCTCAAAGACTTATTTTAAAAGTAAGCTTATCTAAGCCTCGTTTATACCCTACCTCTAAACTATACGAAGAATCGCAAGTGCTCTCAGTACGACAGCTCTACATAATACTTACCGTTCTACTTAAACTTCCTAACATATCGGGGGAAAGAAAACAACGCATAGCCACCACAAGAAGAAACTATGCTATATGTGAGCCCATCCATGTAAATACTCATTTTGCACAAAGATTTTTCCCTTACAGAGGAAATATGCTATTTAATAAACTAAATAAGACAATTTCCATATCTAAATGCAATAAAAATGAATGTAAAAATAAAATTAAGAAATGGCTATTAAGATTAAATTATTACGAAACTGAAAAAATAATTGAAGTGGTAAGGTAGTTTTATGTTTGTATATAGATATGTATGTTTATGTAAGCATATATATATATATAGCATGCATAGCACGTATACTGAAACATTCACTCACACACGCACACACACACACACACACACACACACACACACACACACACACACACACACACACACACACACACACACACACACACACACACACACACACACACACACACACACACACACACACACACACACACCACATACACCACACACGCACCCATTTAACATGTACCTACCCGCTGACTTATAATTAGCATAAAGTATTATGTGATGGGGGGCCTGGAGTTCTATAGTACAGGCCTAGGCTTAGTTTAGACTCCAGATCTCCCACAAATTACATTTACGTAACTGTCAACCTGTATGTTAAGATTGTCCTCGTACATAATGTGTAATTTGTGGAGATGAATAAAAAACATTTATTATTATTATTATTATTATTATTAATGCAGACGAAACCCCAAGCAACAGCTAGTTTTTTATATGATATACAGAATCTTGTTCAGTACGACGTACGATGCAACTCCTATGCATTTCTGATATCCTAGTATCTCATGTCTGCAAACACGTGGCCTCATTGCAACATTCAGGGTGTTTTCACACCGTTAACCGTACTGTGAAAATAATACATATTATTTATATATTTTTTAATCTACGATGAGGTGACTTTGCTACGAGGACACATTAAAGATAGGTTGTTTTAGGATAACACACTTGCGACCGAAAATAAAAAGATAAAAATATGTAAAAATTCCTGAATATTGCTAAATATATCGGGGGGCACGGCAGTGCCCCCGCCAATCCTTTACTGGAACCATTTCGCCGCATTTTCAGGCCCCTATTTGAGAACCTCTGGATAAGACCAGAACGCAGAAATTTTCGTCATCCAGTAAGCTATAATCACGTACTTAAAATCCAAAATTTCAAGTCTGTAGGTCATTTAGTTCCGAAGTTAAGCGAAAGCAAAGTTTCGAATTTATGACACTCATTCACTCACTCATGATCATCAGAATAGAACTAGTACTTCCCATAAACTCAGAGAGCTGAAATTTGGTACAGAGTTAGGGTTTAGGGCCACATAAAGGGAAAACTATAAAAACTAGGATAATCGAAGATCTGGAGTACCTGGTGACATATTTATCAAAATTATATCAAATTTTTTAACACTGAAAAGTGATTTTGTAAATCCTGATTAATTGAAGACGATTCACTGTTGAGTTTATCTGTTTCTTCTTCAATAAGATCTGTATAAAAATATCAGAAATATGCAATTTTTTTATTCTTAAATATTTATTTTTCCTTTGAGTCACATAACGATTGCTGATTGATTGAGTTTGGAAACCACATACTTGCAACAGAGGGATGGGGGCCATGGCAGAGGTTTAGCAATTTGTGTCCTGGATTTCACGATTAATAATGAATATTGTGCAACGTGAGCACTCCTGACAACTTTTGTTATCCTAGTATTCCATGCTGTGGAACACGTGGTCACACGCACCATTCACAGTGGTCGTCATACAATTTTAGTTTCATTTACATATATCATTGCGATCTTTCTCAAAATCGGTCCAATATATAGGCAGGCGACATAGGCAGTCTTATCCTCGTTGTTATTCGTTATATATCGTTGTTATATTTTTGAGAATTGTGCGATATCATTTTTGAATTTTAAAAGTATTTGGATTTTGTAAGTAAGTAAGTAACCTATCTAGTTGCTACGAGACGTGCTACGGCGTAGCTTTGCTACACGTAGAATGTAGAATTATTTATTACTCTTGGATTTTTCTGAGGCTTGGAATTATGAACTTCCTCCGTGAGTGGCGAGGCAATGCTGAATGCATCTCTGACATCAGCTCCGGAGTGCGATTTGTTTGCTTAGAGATGGATGAATGTGTGTAGCGAATGTTTAAAGGTTTGTGGACGTAAAGATGTTGTGTAACCAAATTATTATTTTTTGTTATACATTTATATGTACCCGACTATGGACCGCGCGGCCCACACGTCCATCCATAAATAACTCTTATTGTCTGATGCTTAAAGTTCACAAGATCTTTCACCATCCTTGCAGCCAAAATGTTAGTTAGGTAAGTAAGAACTATTTTCATCTTTTTATTTGTGTTTGTAATTGTATTGTTTTTTATTTGTCTGATCTAGATCTTGAGTAAAATAGTTTTCTGTTTTCATTTTTAATAGCAATTGCTAAAAAATGTCTTGAGCTATACGTCTTGGTCCATTCTGTAATGTTGCGTATTACGCTTAAATACCTTCGGTTTATTTCCTAAACACTAGATCATGCCTGTTGTCTAATTTTATTCGTAATAAGGTTCTTATAGCTATTTAAAACCATTACCCAATCGATATTAGTCAAGTAGGAGATAAGGGCGGCCTGTGAATGAAACTTCTGAAATATGGGGGTGTAGATAAAATATACGTAGATAGTTGTTGTATTTCAAGCATATCGATTAAGTTCAAAGTCCAAGCTACAGGTGACTTTTGATGCCCTGGTATCAGACGCCTAGAAACACGTGGCCTTACCACGGCCGCATTCATATGGTTATACGAAGTGCTTTTCGAAAAGAGAATGGTTTTTATGTAACTTCGGCGTAAATAGTCATGATTCCTACAGACTTCAACGTCAACTTTATTAATTAGACCAGAAAGTCTGAGGTCTACACGAGTACATAATTATAAATATCATTGTTATGAATCCCGGGCCAATTTGTGGAGGATTATCATCATGTTTAAGATCCCATAATAATAATTTTAACTTTCAAGGGAGCCAACTATGTGGTTCATATAAAAACATTAGAATATTGTATGATTATTTGAGTGACTTTGAAAAATTGCTTTTATAGAAGCATAAATATATATATTTTATAAATTAATAATACATACTAATTTTTATAAATGTTTCAAAGTTATTGTAGATACATAGATATATATTATAATATATATTAGCTTAAACTGGTGCATCGCACAATCTCTCGATGCTGTGATGTCCTAGTATACATAGCCCATACTAAGATGGCGGTATCGCTTCATAATAAAACAAATTTATAAAGGATGAAGATTTATTATGGGTCCGTTGAGATATGCTTTTTGTAGTGAGAATTTTTGCTTTCCTTACTTTTTGTTATTATATCAAAATGGGGTGTAAAAGGTAATTTTAATTGACATTACTACACTAAGACTCTAGATGGACTTTAGTTTGCTACTGCCGCCAGCTGTCAAAAGGAAAACAGATGATCGCGAAACCTCCATGTTTGCCGGTATCAAAATGAAACTAATTTCTATTGGACCTGTAAGATATTGTGTAGAAGTTGTGAAGTATTTACTTAACTACCTTTTGTGAGTTTTTTATTTTTTTAATAAAGTAATAAACGCAAAACGAAGAAGAACTTTTCAACATTAAGGATTTCTGGTAATAATATCTAATTAGTCAGATAGATATATAATTATTTTATATTACTGAAAACGATTAGACCCTGCATCATCCCTGGATAATATGTTCTATATTAGCGTACTTCTCGTTTGCTCCTCATGTCCCAGTACTCCAGGCTGGAAAAACACGTGGCCTCGGGAAATCAAACAGGGGAGAGTGGCGTTTCTAAAATTATTGTAATACGAATGAACTGATGCTAATATTCTTAGAATTTGAAGATAATAAATATTTCTTTAGTACGATTTCATATTGTTCGACCTTTGGTTTATTATGTGAAATGAAATGAAAAATATCTTTATTGACATAAAAAATTTACATAATTTTTTATATGAATTCCATGGCACCTGACAAAAAATAAATGATCCATTCATTATATTACTCTTACTACTATTATTAAACTGGTTTTCAGTTGATATTTTTTAAAGCAGCCCGAGCTAAAAAATATCATCTGAAAAGCGAAAAACAAGCTCTATACTACTATTACTTTTGTTATATTTTTTTATATATAATTTAGTTTTTAATGCAGTCTTGATAATTATTGTGTAACTGTTTAATGTTCACTTTTCGGTTAATAATTAAAAACTGAATTTTATTTTATACATTATGATAAAATAAATTTTTCTGTCCAAACCATTATAAAAATATTTATTTCAGTGAATCAATTTCAATATTTGGATAGGAAAACGATAAAGCTAAGGACCACCTGAATAATTTGTGTTTGATACTACGGAATATCCATTAAACTCCTGATATCCTGGTATCCAATGTTATGAATCACGATGTCTAAAAACGAAGCAGTGAATTATTAAAAAATCGGAGCACCCATAGTACAACATGGTTGACCCACGTTGGGCGCCACTACTATGTTAACTTTCAAAGATCGTAGATTTTTTCTCATTTTACGTGTTAAATTATAATACCTATTTTTTATGTATAGGGTTGTTTATGATAATATATGTATGTATAATAAAAATGGAGTTATATGCTATGAAATGTAAAAAAAAAATATGTTAAAACTTTGACATTCAATTCATTATACACGAGATCATTGTTTTCTAAAATGTTTGTATAGTATAAACCATAGACTTAGAATTTCGCTTACGCTAAAAGACCAACAAAGCGTGGAAAAGAGATATCATTTTAATATGAACACTACCCGAGAAAGAAAGAGACAGATGTTAATGTCAGTATGATACAATTTTTTTTGAAGGATCGGTACCTATCCTTTCCCTTGCTTTAGTGTCAAATATATTTTATTAATTTATAAAATAATCGTGCAATTATTGGCGATAAGTGAAATTTAGGCAGTCATAATGTCACGTTGTTTTGCCAATTGTAACGTGACATAGAAAAATAATCCAAATAATTACACGTTTCACAGGTAAATGTGATTTTTTCATCGTACGTTTTGAAACCATATTTTGTGTACGTACTAGTATTAATTCGGCGAGAAAACAAATTTTACCATAGTATATTAGATTTTCTTCCGATACGTGGTAATATTTTGTAGATAAAACAAGAAATAAATAATATTTAGTGTAAATATTAAAATGTATGTTTACGCTAGGGTTGACTGTACAAATGACTTCACGGATATCGATAAAAAGTCGATAGATTTTTATCTGATTATTAAGTAATCGGGCCTAAGGGAACTAGTAATGGTAATATCATAAATTACTTTATCATTATCAGTGCACAAAACTGTGACTAGTGGATAACACCAGGTTAAAACTTTGTACTATACAGATAAGCTGTATGCTGCATACAACATCATCTTAAAATTATTATTATATTTTTTAATACTCATTGTATTTTCATAAATAAAATGATTTTATCCGTTTATTAATTTACAATAAGAGGATTTAATTAGTAGCGTATATAGTGGTGGTCATATAATTAAGAACGATTTGTAGAATCAGAATTTAAAAAAAAAACAATGTCCTGTGTACTTTTATGTTCCTTCGTTCCTTCTTAAAAGTAATTAGTTATGTTATGAAATAGCTACATATATATAGTAAATAGGATTAGGAGTAAATATTAAAATCACTTACTATTTTTCTTACAAATTTAATTTATTATCGATAGTTATAAATTCAAATAGTAATAAAACTGGACAAATAATTAAGAACGATTCTTAAACTGCTCGAGAGTTGTTTCAGTAGATACTTAGATTTAAAAAAACACATTAAATAAGATGGTGATAATGTAAAAATTGCAATTTAATACATTTTATTCTAAGTTAATAGTTTGTAGCGTGTCTTTTAATGACTGCCTTACACCGGCGAGGCCTTGACTTTATTAATTTTTTACAGTTTTCAAGAGAAATAAAGCGCCATTCTTCTAAAAAAACGTTGTATAACTCACTTAGGTTATCACACCGTCGATTTGAAACCTTTTTCATGACTTCGCACCAAAGATGCTCTATGGGATTTAAATTTGGGCTGTTTGGTGGCCATTCTAAGACGGAAACTGATTGAGATGTGAGGAATTCTTTAACGGTGCGTGCAGTGTGTGCTTTGGATCATTGTCGTGTTGGAATATCCAAATAATTGGAAGCACGTCTTCAGCATATGGTAACATTGTTTCTTCCAGGATATTTTCGTACTGAAATTGATCCATGTTTCCTTCTATCAGTCTAACAGGTCCAACACCATGACCAGAGAAGCACCCCCAAATTTTCACATTTCCACTACCATGCTTTAATGTCACTTTTGTGTACTTGGGGTCGAATGCTGTATTCGGAGGGCGTCGAACATATCGTTTCCCATCAGAACATACTCTGTTAATTTTTGTCTCGTCAGAGAAAAGAACTGATCATGAAAGATGACTTTCTCTGTTTAGGTACACGCGGAATATTTGAAGTTGTTTGATACATGTTAAAATGCTTCACAGCGTGGAATATCATCGTTTTTGAGCACTGCAGAAGATCGGCTATCTTTTTATATGACCAATTCTTATCGCGAAGTTTTATTATCACTTCCCTTGTAGATTCATCACAACTTTTATTTTTCCCCATTGTTTTTATATGAAACAATCAACTTCTTTACTTTTACATCACTAAATGGCGGCAAAATTACCCGAATAGTGGTCTGGTTACAGAGTGTTTTCTATTTAAATTTGAATAAAAACATAAACCATCCAGCGTTCTTAATTATGTGGCCAGCCAGTAACTTTGCAATAATATGTTAAGGTTTAATGTAAAAAGTTTATGCAGTTATAACCATAGACTTAGAATTTCGCTTACGCTAAAAGACCAACAAAGCGTGGAAAAGAGATATCATTTTAATATGAACACTACCCGAGAAAGAAAGAGACAGATGTTAATGTCAGTTTGATACAATTTTTTTTGAAGGATCGGTACCTATCCTTTTCCTTGCTTTAATGTCAAATATATTTTATTAATTTATAAAATAATCGTGCAATTATTGGCGATAAGTGATATTTAGGCGGTCATAATGTCATGTTCTTTTGCCAATTGTAACGTGACATAGAAAAATAATCCAAATAATTACACGTTTCACAGGTAAATGTGATTTTTTCATCGTACGTTTTGGAACCATATTTTGTGTACGTACTAGTATTAATTCGCCGAGAAAACAAATTTTACCATAGTATATTAGATTTTCTTCCGATATGTGGTAATATTTTGTAGATAAAACAAGAAATAAATAATATTTAGTGTAAATATTAAAATGTATGTTTACGCTAGGGTTGACTGTAGAAATGACTTCACGGATATCGATAAAAAGTCGATAGATATTTATCTGATTGAAGTAATCGGGCCTAAGGGAACTAGCAATGGTAATATCATACATTACTTTATCATTATCAGTGCACAAAACTGTGACTAGTGGATAGCACAAGGTTAAATCTTTGTACTATACTTATCTGTATGCTGCATACAATATCATCTTAAAATTATTATTATATTTTTTAATACTCATTGTATTTTCATAAATAAAATGATTTTATCCGTTTATTAATTTACAGTAAGAGGATTTAATTAGTAGCGTATATAGTGGTGGTCATATAATTAAGAACGATTTGTAGAATCAGACATTTAAAAAAAAAAAACAATGTCCTGTGTACTTTTATGTTCCTTCGTTCCTTCTTAAAAGTAATTAGTTATGTTATGAAATAGCTACATATATATAGTAAATATAGTAAATAGGATTAGGAGTCAATATTAAAATCACTTACTATTTTTCTTACAAATTTAATTTATTATCGATAGTTACAAATTCAAATAGTAATAAAGCTGGACAAATAATTAAGAACGATTCTTAAACTGCTCGAGAGTTGTTTCAGTAGATACTTTGATTTAAAAAAACACATTAAATAAGATGGTGATAATGTAAAAATTGCAATTTAATACATTTTATTCTAAGTTAATAGTTTGTAGCGTGTCCACGGCTTTTAATGACTGCCTTACACCGGCGAGGCATTGACTCTATTAATTTTTTACATTTTTCAAGAGAAATTAAGCGCCATTCTTCTAAAAAAACGTTGTATAACTTACTTAGGTTACCACACCGTCGATTTGAAACCTTTTTCATGACTTCGCACCAAAGATGCTCTATGGGATTTAAATTTGGGCTGTTTGGTGGCCATTCTAAGACGGAAACTGATTGAGATGTGAGGAATTCTTTAACGGTGCGTGCAGTGTGCTTTGGATCATTGTCGTGTTGGAATATCCAAATAATTGGAAGCACGTCTTCAGCATATGGTAACATTGTTTTTTCCAGGATATTTTTGTACTGGAATTGATCCATGTTTCCTTCTATCAGTCTAACAGATCCAACACCATGACCAGAGAAGCACCCCCAAATTTTCACATTAACACTACCATGCTTTAATGTCACTTTTATGTACTTGGGGTCGAATGCTGTATTCGGAGGGCGTCGAACATATCGTTTCCCATCAGAACATACTCTGTTAATTTTTGTCTCGTCAGAGAAAAGAACTGATGATGAAAGATGACTTTCTCTGTTTAGGTACACGCGGAATACTTGAAGTTGTTTGATACATGTTAAAATGCTTCACAGCGTGGAATATCATCGTTTTTGAGCACTGCAGAAGATCAGCTATCTTTTTATATGACCAATTCTTATCGCGAAGTTTTATTATCACTTCCCTTGTAGATTAATCACAACTTTTATTTTTCCCCATTGTTTTTATATGAAACAATCAACTTCTTGACTTTTACATCACTAAATGGCGGCAAAATTACCCGAATAGTGGTCTGGTTACAGGGTGTTTTCTATTTAAATTTGAATAAAAACATAAACCATCCAGCGTTCTTAATTATGTGGCCAGCCTGTAAGTTTGCAGTAATATGTTAAGGTTTAATGTAAAAAGTTTATGCATATATTATTGAATTAATCGTGTTATAACTGTATGCAATGATAGTGTGGAACAGTTTTGCGATACCAAGAGAGATACAAAAAGACATGCAATAAGTGTTATTCTCGTAAGCTTGAAAAAAGATTGTTTTTAAATAGTCGTTCTTAATTATATGACCACCACTGTATACCCCTATTCATTAGGGCAAGATTTAATCTATCGATACTATACTATATTGACAATGCAAATACACAACCCTATTTTCATCTGACATATCAGTCACTAACACATATGCATATTATTTTTCGGTATCTCCTACAAGCCGTCATTGTTCATCTTTTACATTCTAAATCTATGGTTATAACACGATTAATTCAATAATATAATTGAATTAATCGTGTTATAACTGTATGCAATGATAGTGTGCAACAGTTTTGCGATACCAAGAGAGATACAAAAAGACATGCAATAAGTGTTATTCTCGTAAGTTTGAAAAAGCTTGTTTTTAAATAGTCGTTCTTAATTATATGACCACCACTGTATACCCCTATTAATTAGGGCAAGATTTAATCTATCGATACTATACTATATTGACAATGCAAATACACAACCCTATTTTCATCTGACATATCAGTCACTAACACATATGCATATTATTTTTCGGTATCTCCTGCAAGCTGTCACTGTTCATCTTTACATTCTAAATCTATGGTATAAACAAATATTACAACTTTACTTATAATGTTTTAACTGTGATTTAATTATGATACCGGTAAAATAAAATGTGAAAAATATTTTTAATTTTAAATACGAATATAAAAACGATATAGGACCTACCTCTGAATAACATGCTAGTGTAACTCCAGCTGACTCCTGATGCCCTAGTATCCAATGTTATGAAACAGGTGGTTTTGATGCTTCACAGGTATCAAACAGGTGGCGAGGGTTGTTTTTCTACTATCCCAAGAGTGTTTGTTTACAAACACGGGGTGTGTGTTTAATTTACTAGTTTATTGCGAGTCAACTAGAGTTGTATGAAACATTTTATTGTGGGCTACCTATATTCCATAATAATATTATGTGCCATTGCTGGCTTGGCATCCAACGTTTATATATAATTAATACACGAATATTAAATTACTGAATGATATTTAATTTTTTTGTTGCAATACTTACTCCGCGTACCACGTGAACATATTATAAGTCTACCTATGACGGTTTTGCTTCGAAAATTTACACTTAAACGATGAACTTAAAAGTTTAAATTTAAACTTAAACTTTTAAGTTCTACTCAATCAGCTAATTCTAAGAATTTGTCTCACCATATCTTTAATAACGAATAAGGAAGACTGAAGACTCAACTCAAACATTAAAGTGATATATGATAAGAAATAAAGAGTAAAGAAATCTAGTTTCTTAAAACAAATAATTTAATTATCGATTGTTAATCATCACCATGTTCCATGACAACCAATTAATATTATTATATCTGACGACACGGTTGGTGTAGTTGATGAGCGATCGGCTGCTGCGCTACGCGTCGCGGGTTCGATTCCCGCACGGAACAAATATTTGTGTGATATACAGATACCTGTTTTGGATCTGGCCCATGTGAATATTTGTATTTGTAAACGCACCCAAGATACAGGGAGTATACATAATGAGCAACATTAAAAAATAAAAAAACAACTCTCTGGTTTTGTAATTTCATGTAGTGCTTAGTGGTTTGATGACGATTCCTTCTGCTTTCTGTTATCCTAGTATCAACGACTCCTAAACACGTGACTGGTTTTTCCCATTCCCACGGTTATTTAATATATCTCTGCGACACAAAAAGGCCTTCAATTTTTTGCGCGGTGGTACCGTGTATTTGAATTAATATTATTTGTATTCACTTTGACTCCATACATGTAATGTTTTCATAAAACTATTATAAAACATCAATTTGAAACAGTTCAAATGATGTTACCGTGAAATAAAAATACGAAATTTAGAGAACTTTTCTGACGAAATATTTCTGTTTCAAATAATTTTGAATTATGAAGTCGAAAAGTTTTAATCTGTTAATTCATGCAACTTGGCGCAATGTGTATTATCTTGTCAATATGCAATTTTGATGTGTACCTGTTCTCTCGCAAAAATATTGTGCGATGTTCTTTACTCTATGCAATGCAACAGGTGGAATACACCTCAGCTGTGTTTAATTCATGTGAGTCTCTTGTCAACTTTTGCTGTCCTAGTATCCGAATTTTATAATCACGTGGCGGCGACACGGCGTTTATATGTAAAGAGTATGCTCTTATACAATCGTGTTTTTTTTATTAGTTAAAATAGAAATTATCCTTCAAAAATCTACTTACTACTGGCGATGTGTGTGCATTAATTGTCCTATGGACTCGTTCAATTAAAGTTGGATTGAACGGATTACGATAATATCTAGATATAATTATCAGAAAGACTTCTATTGGTTCAAACCTCCCCCCCCTAACCCTCTGATTGCTTGGTGCACGACGAGACGTGCCCCATGTTGGGCGCCAAATGTAATTTTTAAATCTCGCCAATAATTTATAGAAAACAATTAAACTTATGTTAAAAGGATTTTTCATATTATTTAGTTCAATTCTGTCAATCCCTGCTGAATTCTGAAGTCCTAGTATCGAATACCCCTCAACAACACGTGACGTAATGGACGCTTCCCACAATTATACGACACGATTTCCGAAAAGAGAGGTTTTATTCTGTGACTTTTTTATGCATGGTAAGATTCATGGCATCTTTCTTTTACAAAATACGAGCTGTTCAGTATTATATTTTCGGACTGTCCTGGCCAGTGCACATTTGCTTAATTGCACTTTTCATTAAAAGATTTTCTTCGGATCGTAGCCTAGTTAGTCTATATTTAGCCATATAAACGTTGATATGGTGTGTACAGGATAGTGTAGCCCTGCAGCTTTTCAGGTCTTTTAAATTAAGTAAAAGACTTGTTCGGAATAGAACGTGGATTACCGCGTGGAACAAGTGATTCGGTATCTACATATTTATAGTTGAATGTTTTTATTTATTCAAGGTCGGTCATAAAAGGTGCAACGCACCCCTAATAATGTGTTGCCATAGTCGAGTTGAATACTCTTGGCGACTTCTGATGTCCTAGTATCCAGTATTGATAAACACGTGGTCTCAACACTAGCGCTGGGTCATATTGAGGGGTTTTGAAAAGGAAAGCTTTGTCCTAACCGGTTTAATTTACCTATATGTATACATAATATTAGTATCTTTTTACACGACTGCCCAAAAAAGGAATGCTTTCAGGGTTCATGTATGTATCTGAGTTTCTTTGTTCCCCGTAACTTTTGAATGCCTGAACAGATTTGGATGTATGGGAATATCAATAGAATTCTTACATCATCCCGAGTGACACTGGCTATAAATTTTTGGCGGCAGTATGGCTCAATGCAGTTAAAATACGGAAAAAAAAATCCATTTTTACAATATGGGTATCAAATTGAAGGCCTGGATACGCACATTCCAAAACGATGTATATATTGCTTAATAGCGATAAACAAAAACTTGTCACTAAAATGTATAAAAAAAAAATGACAAAAATTAAAAAACACGAGTGCCCTGCCAAAAAACGAACTAAAAAGTAAAAAAAAAAACAAGTTGTATTTATTAGGTAAACAAATTTGTCATTGCAGTCGGGGGACCGTTCTGTGGAACACTTTTTAATATAAGAGGTCCCCCAACTGCAATGACAAATTTATTTACCTAATACAACTTGTTTTTTATTTTTTAGTTCGTTTTTTTATTATTTAAATAATAATAATTTTATAAATAATGTGTTGCTGTGGACAACGTGTCTAAAGTCATAATATTGCTGTAAAACGTGAAATATGGTTGTTGGGCTCCTACAATACTCAGCGACAAAAGAAGCCGATCTTTGTTAAAAGGTTTCTGTAATTTATATATTCTCTGTAACTAATTATAATCAGCTAGGAAGATGGTTACTAAAGAACGATCATTACATTCTTTGATAAATTTCCAAATTACGAAAAGTTCATCAACTTATGTCGCTAGCTGTACTTGAAAGTTCCTACGGGCTTATGTGTAAGATTATATATAGCACGGATTCAATTTCATAGGTGATTTCACTTGCTAACCTTTGCTGCGAAAGTAAGCCTTTTTTTTCTAACTTATTTTTTATCGTATTTATATTATATCATTGAATATCAATAGATCATGGAAATCACTTATGCCGCAGGGGAAAGATTAGCCAGTAAGCAATGCTGCCAGACAAATTGTGGAGGCTCTTTCTTAAACAAAATCTGATCGTCCCGAAGTTCAGCTACCTTAAATTAGGTACCTACTTAACAATATTACCTATATGGCATTCGTGACATGCTTGAAAATAAGATTTATTTGAAGAACTAATTTGATCAATTCATAGGTGATGTATTTGAAGAGAAACATGTATTTGCTACAGTGTTACTTAAAGCTACGTAAAGGACTCGGGACCCGCAATGAAAACATTTCCTGTTCTTTTTCTTCATCTTCTGTAGTTTTCATAGAATCGCTCATACAGTAACTAGTGCAAATGACTGCGTTATGCTTCGCTGTACGAATACATTTTTTTCCATGAGATTCCCTATTGTTTCTACTTTACGCTGCTCGTAGGGTTAAGAAGTTCCTATGTTCTGACTGTCTTCATGGCTCCAACCTATAAAACAAGAAGTGACAGTAGAGTACAGTAGACACTATCGCACTGGTAGCCTGCAGTGGATACAAAGCCATTCCCCCTATGTTACGCTTTATAGAAAGAGCGAAACGACACATGGTTGTAATACATATTCCAAAACGTGTAAGACAGTGATAGCATGATAGAATATGTGCAGTTTAAAATTTTACAGTGTCGTGACGAAGGTATGACGTAGCGCCGCATCCCTTCCTGATGTAACAGATGCAACTGTAGTTGACTCCTGAGGTCCTAGTATCCAATGTTATGAAACACGTGGCCTGAGTACGGCCTGTCGACACAGGCCGTAATGATTTTCAGAGATTGTCGTTTTTTTTACCAAGATTTATTTTTGTTCTGTTTGGTGCAGTGAAACTGCTGGTAAAATTCGTCTAAGTATCGAATACCCTTGCATAGGCGTCGTAATGGACGATTCCTACGATTCTTATAATTTCGAAAAAGGTCGGCTTTTCCCTTTTAGATTACATCATCATCCTGTCATTGGACTGTCACATATTTTCAATTTTCAGAAGCAATATATTTTTTAGATGTTATTACAACTATTTATTGTGAATCTCCTTGTTCAGCTGTTTATGAGCTGGTATGCCGTCGCCCAATATACCGCGAAAAGAAAAGGTTCAGATCTTCCGGATCAGAACTTATTTACGAACAGCACGTGTGATACTCTCTTGGTGACGTCTGATACCCTAGTATCAATTGCCTAAAACACGGGATTCAAAAAATCACACTTTTTTTGCAATACACCCCCCACCCCTACATAAAATATGTTACATTTAGTAAATATTTGACTCTTTAATCCTTCTGTGGTCCTAGTATTCAGTATTGATAAAAACGTGGCCTCAGCGCTAGAGGCACACAAAAGTCTATTTAGAGCTTTTCGATAACATAATGAAACTGCTTACCCAATTATGAATAAATGACTAACTAAAGTTTATACCAGTTTTACGTTGTGACAATGGCATACCATCGCCTATGGTGTACGTTACACCTACATTAATTAATAGGAGGCGAGCTTATTGCCGTCTACCGCTGCCAGCTGCTACTGCGAGCGAATGTTTAACAGATCCTAGTTTAAAAATCCCGGACATTATTAACTTAGTTACAATTAGAATAAAAAGTGTTGTGTTTATGAAATGTGTCGATGATTGATGGGAATTATTGAGGTACGAGGAAATAAGCACTCACGAGTGCCGAAACCTGAGATCGTCTGATGACCCTGGACAGGAATCCTCGACACTAACTGGCGAATCTTATCATTACAGCATGATTCCAATATGGGTTGCACGACAGAAGAAAAATATCAATATTATTTTTAAGATTGATTGGGCAAAAGCTTGATGCGATATCCACAGTCCAGAAAAAAGGCTATTGGTAAAAAAATAAATAGGACATCGTAAGCCGTAAGCCACCCCTGTGTACAACTTTACGGATAGAGCAAAACGGAAGATTTTGACGTATATTCCAACACGTGAAAGACAGTGATAACATAATGATTACACATGCGTATTGCAAACCAAACGATGCAATGTTGTGACGTTGCAACACCCCTTTCTGAATATGTTAGACAACTCCAGTTGACTCCTGATGTCCTAGTATCCAATGTTATGAAACACGTGGCCGGGGTAAGGCTGTTCATACGCTGAGAGTGTACCGGGCGTGACGATTACCGATAAAAATATTTGAGCTGTTTTAAGCACCCTTTTGAATACGCAATATACGAATTTATAATAAACAATACATATTGAGACAGAGGTTGTCATCATTAGCCAAAATCTCATCCTATGAACACATTTTATAAACAACCCACCCCATCTTTTTACAAACAACTCACCCCAGCCGCAGGTACAAGCGCTTACAAAAAACAACTCGCTCTATTGTTGATCATGTAGGGATGGGAACTGTGAGCTGACGTCACGTTTTGTGGAGCCCTCGATACTAGGATACCAGGAGATAGCAAGAGTACTTAACTAATAAATAAGTTTAGCCTTTGCCTGCCTCGAGTCAGACATTTCATAAGTTTTTCAAATCAAATCAAATATGTATTTTTATTCATGTAAACCATTTTCAGGCACTTATGAATAGTCAGACTCTAGTTGCCACGTTACAAAGTATTGATTTCCAATGGAGAAGAACAGGCAAGAAACTCCATGGTTACTCTTTTTAACTTGGAATTTTACATACAATATTAATTTATACATTGATCTCGAATAGCAGTTATGCGAGTACAATGTAGTTTAAAAGAGTCTAACTTATGTAAGTCTGAAACTTTTTGAAACGTTTTTGAAACTGGATAGTGTGAAATTTAAATAAAATTAAAAATCTAGTCTTATCTCCTGCAGCTTCACTATTGTATTTTTTTTTCTCATATAGGTATTGCCACTAATATAAATAAGAATAGGATCGTATCATCAAATTGCCGTTGCCTTTTTAACAATATTATTCTTTATTTTTACCCTTGGCTTGTTAAACTTGTGAACGATGACTTTAGAGTAAATGATAATACAAAGAGATAACGAAAGCCACGTAATTTGGTTAAGTTTTAAAATGAAAGATAGCTTTTAGATAAACCCCCCCGTTTTAATTTAACTACATATTTAATACACAAATTCCTGCCGTCTTTTATTATTTGTTTATTATGGTGAGAAATCTACCACTTTTCTAAGCATCATGCTTGGTTTGGTAAAACGAGAGTGTCGCCACGTTTTCAAGAAACGTTCGGTACTAGGACATCACGAGATACAAGAGTTATTTCACTAAATTTATGGTACAGTGCCTTACTGCGTTTATCTATATAAATAAAAATCAATTGCCGCATGTATGAAAGATCATTTGAGAACGGCTTGACTTAGCTGATATTTTGTTGTTTTTAATTGGCAGCGAGAATCGGAACTTCAGATGGTATTTTTGTACGAAAATCTCAATAATTGATTGTTTTCTTCATTAGTAAAATGCACCCGTACGAAATCGGGGCGGGTTGCTTATATAAAAAATTGTCTGTAGCTGTGCAACACGTAACTAGGTAAGTATATATTATTTACCGATGAGTAGGTACTTCCAAAGATTGATCCGAAATTTCCATAGATTCCAAAGAAATGGATGTCATTTTAGTCGTAGTAATAATTTTCCAACCAGTTTTAGTAGTTTCTGATTTAGTTCAAAACCTCAAACGTCTTCTATTTAAATATATTTCGGCTTCACACGAGCGAAGTCCCAAATCAAGACTAGTTTTACTACGATTAATATTGTGTTAGATTTGTGCGATGTAAACTCCTTGTGTTCTTTGATATCCTAGTATCCAGTGCCCCTCGACACGTGACGTAACCAGTATCCGCTATTATTTTAAGCTTTTGGATAAAGAGCTCTTGAAAAATTACCATATTTCTCATTATTATGTGGTAATTTATTTTATCAAAGTGGTATATTAGGGAACAATTTTTAAAGAGCTAGATAAACCTCACATATCTTATTCCTTTGACAAATTTATATACAAAAACTGTTCTAATTTCAGATTAACAGCTAGACAACTTTTATTTGGGCATTGAAAAATCGAATCCTTCCATCATTTATTACACCTAATCATGGATATAAAATTATTTTTAGTTACAAAATGTTAAATAAGTATTTCTTGCAATATTCTTTCAAAACCTACTGTAGACAATAAAGTAACCAAACAAGTAACAACTATGAGCAATGATATAGTGTCAGTTACCGCTAAACCAGTTACGTTACCGTAACACAAAATACATTTAGGCATCCACAGATTCCCCTATTATAATATCTACATATATTGTATTTTTTCAGTATTAATTTTGCCTATTAGGAAATGGTTTACATTTCGAACCACTAACTGTTTTGTATTAAAGCGCTACAAGATTTGTAAAGGTTTAATAAAGACAGATGGTGATGTATACCAACAATTCTCAGCATATGTCAAAGGTTTACACGGTATCAATAAATGCCGCCATCACAGCATTTTTGTGACTTTGTTGCGATTGTTCCTTTTGAACAAACACTTCTCTTAGATATTAATATAATTTACTCCCTCGCTATACGCTGACAAAAAAGTTCAAAAGATAGATAAAAAAAAAAAAACAAAACACCTTTGTGCGAATCTTGTGTATGTTGTATGTATGTATGTATGGATGGGATTACGGCCTAACGTCAGGTTTTGTTGAGCCCTTGATACTAGGACACCAGTAGTATCTAAGAGTTGTATAGTTCATTCATAAAGGTTTAATTTATAGGGAAGAGAGTAGCTCCAAAAACAGCTACATATGCGTGATTAAAAAAAAATCTATCATAATAACTGGACGCTGGTTTGTAGTTGTGTGAACTGTGCAAGCACAATAAGTTGAAGCCAAGTTCATCAAGTACCTTCACCCCTCACAAACACAGGTAATTATTAATACACGACTTCTTTATGTCAATGTTTTCCTTTCTAAAACAGTTATATGCCTTACAGATTAAAATCTATGCAGCGGATACAACTTTTCGTCGTCCCACAGAAATCTAAATAAAATATCAAGCTGGGAAATTAATACACAGAGCAAATCGTATGCATAAGTGCTTACCATAAGTAATTTTGTAATTATCCGATATAGCATATTGCTGTCTAGTACAGACAGTCAAATACAAAGACATCTTCTCGGTAGCCGGCCATAATATCTCATCTTCGGCAGTTTTTTTTTCTGTCCAATAATATTCATAATGTACCAGGTAGACAATAGCGGTGTCACGTTTCAGGAGGCTTTTGATACTAGGATATTAGAAGTCACATGGAGAGCTCTAAGAAATATTTATTAATAACATAAAAATCTTTTGTCTAGCCTCGAGTTAGCTAACTACCGTTAATAACAAAGCTTTCTTTCAATATGTACAACTACTAAGGTCCTTTAATTATGATATTTTTTGTTTTTATTTCGGTAATCATTTTTTGAACATTTCGAGAATAAGGTTATTGAAACTGATAGTTCCATGTACCGTAAAACATTTTATTTAAAAATAATTGTAATTTATAAAACGTTTTAGAAATTTCTAAGTAACTTTTTTGTCTTTTATGTTTGGGAACCCGGGGTGAAGCGTGGGAAAGTGGCGACGGCACCACGTTTTTAGAAAGCGTTCGGTAACAGGACATTATGGTATAGCAAGCGTTCATGAATTTTTACAACATAGACATTTTTATTTTTACAAGATTTTACTTAAGTGCTCGGTTTTGTGTCTTTCCTTCAAATTATGTATCAGTTTGAAACTCCACGTTTGATTGTATAAAGTAGTTTGGAATAAGTATATTCGTAAAAATCTTCAACCGGATCGGGGGGCTGGTGGCAAAGTACCTCCTCCAAGTAATAACAATAGACGCTCGTAACCGGAATCGATTCAATTTTGACAGTTTACAATAATGCTTTGTATATGTATGGTGTCCTCTGATAGCTCTCCTTGTGACTGCTAACATCCTAGTATCAAATGCCTTGTGAAACGTGACACCATTTTACACGGGGAATATTTTTTCTGTTCAAAAACAAAAGAACCTTAGACGCGGGTGCTGTGGCCTGCTACTGCCGCCGCTTTGTTAGTGTCTCGTTTGCTCTACTACTACATAAATCTAAATAAGAAGCTTGACTTATTATTTATATTTCTGTGCGACAGACAAAGCGGTGCCTTCAAAGTTTTTGTATTTATGTAAACGTTTATTGTAACCGTGTGCAGACAGGCAAATAAATATGTGACCTTGTCGTGTATTATTTTGCCAACTGTATGAAGGTACCGTAAACCTACCCCTCAACTCGTTGTGTTTGCACACTTACCAGTAGACCAAATCCATCAGTCAAAATACAATAAATAAAAAAAGCAAGTGCATCTGCGAATAAAGGCTAGTTTCCTATAAACTGCAGTTATGATCCACAGTACTCTTGGTAACGCCTGGTGTCCTAGTCTACAGGGCCCAACAAAACGTGACGTCAGGCAGCAATCCCACAGCACTCAAATAGACCTGCTGTTTATAAGGCTACATACATTTTGAACGTTTTTTGTGAGACTGGCATAAATATTTAAGTATCTTGATTCATATAGGGGTGTTTGTAACAAAGTAGCATTAGGATAGTGGTAAAATATTATAGGTATATTGGTATCTAAGCAAATCCTACACTGGAGTTTCTTGCCGGTTCTTCTCAATAGGACCAGTTTTCAACCGTGCAACTAGAGTCTTTTAATGTTTCAAAAGTGCATGTGTTAGGTTTATTTAAAACTGGCTGTGCCCGCGACTTCGGTCGCGTGGATGTCGGAACTTTACAATGTATTTTTTAGTGGGAAAGGCCATTAAAAAAATATATAAAAGTTACGTGAAGTTAAGAAGACCAAATGCACTTAACCCTATTTTTTTCTAAAATAAAAGAAAATTAGCCAAGTACAACTTTTCAACTCTCGATAGTATACGTAAAACTTACTCAGTTACGTGTTGCATGAATATAGCGGCCGACTATTCTTTATAATTATAAAATAATAGGTGCATGTACTCAAAATATGTTATTTATTATATTGTTGTAAAGTACTCTTAGCTTCTCCTGATCTCCTAGTATCGAACGTTGCCTGAAAACGTGGCGACACTGCTGCTTTCCCACGGATCATTCCAGGCAGTGGCGTAGCTTGCCCTAGACGGGCCCCGTATCAAAATTTGTGGCGGCTTTCTATGTACCTAACTGCTGCTTTTATTTATTCCTCCTGCCTGAAGATTAAAAGTTCAACTTTACTCCTTACCTTACATGGCGCCCGAATTTAATTATAATTACCTGTATTTATAGTGGCGCGCACACATTACACATTACTTCTTTTATTTTCATTTTTTTTTACATAATACAGCGGTAGCTACGCCCGTGATTCCCAGGTCTCCCAATATAACAATAAAAAACAGGTTTACTTATTCAGTTAAATTTAAAAAGGACTTAACACAAGTTATCTCTCGTTTTAAACATTACGAAACTAAGTTGGTTGATGCTGCTTCAGCAGGTGCGAAGCGAAATACGTGTGAAGAAGTAAAATTTAACAATACCATGTAGAATATCGAAAATAAGAAAATATTACGGAAGAAAATTCGAATCCAGAGCCTAGCTTTATTTTGACGTGACAGTTCTCCTAGTGAGTCCTGACCTCCTGGTATTAAACGCCTCCTGAAACGTGACGCTGCCCTCGTTTACGCCCAAGCCAAGGTCGAGTACAATTAAGCGAAATTATGTATAACTATGGGTACTTACTATAAACAATACCGAAAAATACAAATAATGTAGTTTTAGTCTATTGTCTGTAGTTTATTTTTATTCAAATAGTGTTTAAAAATCAACGGAATAGGTTTCATTTTACCACAAGAGGTTTACGTTTGACCACTATACCACCAATGTCGGTGACGATTTATTTGGTTACGACCAGTAAGGCATTAGAAGGCCTAGCAGGCGTTAAACCAGGTGTTGTTGGATCGGTGATTGGGAGGTAAGTTTGGCAATCACTGGGCAGTGAGGCTGATATACATATGTATATAACCTGTATTTTGTGTACAATCTCGTATGACATACGATTTCCTCTAAAGTTATTTGAAGTATCAGCAGCGGTAACATGTTATTTGAAAGACAAATGATGGTCTGTGATAAAAAACGTCACGAATTTGATGATACAATCTTACCGAATTATTATTAGTAGAAATCTATTCAAAAAAATATTACGCCAGTAATTAAATTCCAGAATAGATTAGAAACATTTCATACGCCGTGTAAGAATTTATAAAACAAAAACGAAATGTCCGACTCCAGGCAGTATTTACGATAGTTAAGTTCTCTTGGTAACTCCTATTGCCCTGGTATGGTCCACAATACGGTGACGTCAGCCCGAACACCCCACACGAAAAATAAAGCTAGCAGCTGTCTGTTAAAAGTTTTTGTGTGCATTATTTTGTAAAACAGAAACATCGATAGTTATCAAAAATCGATATAATTGCGTTACTATAATTGAGTTCAGTGCTGCGCGTAATGAACATTGTGCTTTTAATTAGCCTTCGGTTTTAAAAGGCCATCGTGGCTACGAGTTTTCAGGCCTACGGGATAGCTGTATAACACTTTTGAATGTAACTTTTGCTGTTATAATAAAAAAATACGTATATCATTTTGTAGTAACAAGTCACGTGTGTGTTTTTTCTATTTTCTTTTAGAAACGCATTAATTTGTACGTGTGTACAAATAGGGTGGGTACAAAATCCCAAAAACCCCAGGAGAGAAATGATACAGCACTTCCTCGGAACGGAGACAATTTATTTATATTATTCATTTTAGGCTACCAAATCGCGAAACGAAACCATAGCGACTTCTAAAACGACGTCATCGCCATCTAGTTACGTCGGTGTTCAACATTCGTTACATAATACATAAAAGGAAATTCAAGAAAGTGTGTTTGTTACGTTGGAATACACCTCATATTTTAAAGGTTACTACGTGTTGGTTAAACAAATGTGTGGGGTTCTCTAGTTTTGAAACTGCCCCGGCCTTTGCATTTCAAGTATTGACCGTGAAGTTTCAGTACGAGCTGTATGATGGATTTTATATATTTTTTTATTAGATATAGTAGGCAGTATATTTCCACGTGCTCTTCTATTTCCTATTAACTGACGCCTAGAACCACGTGACATGGGCACAATATTCACGAACATTTTTTTTTTGCGTTTTTTGTAATTCAAGGTCGGTCTTCGCTTCTGCAACATACCCCCTACCAACCCCTATATACCCCTCCCTAATAATAATATACATATATACAATCCACAGTAAGTTTTACTGATTCCTGATGTCCTTGTATCCAGTTTTGATAAACACGTGGCCCCAGCTTTAGCGTTGGGCGTAAACTGGACTAGTACAAAATACGATTTTTGAAAAGGAAAATTAAAACTGGTTGGTTATACGTCATTCTTATTACATAATATTATATTATTACCAGTGTACTACACAATGTTATATTATTACTTATAAGTTTAACGTCTTAAATTTTCCATGGTTTTTAGAGGAACTGTGACAAAAGAACTACATAAATCCACTATATAGCAGTTTTTTCCTTTGTCTCACCCAAATGGCTGGTAACGGCTACGCAGCAGGCTCCGTTGGAGATGGCGTGATGATAAAGATAAATAAATAAAAAAAGAACAACTTTATTTATTTATTTATGATCCATATGTACAATTATGATTTTTTTCCAATAAAAAAATATGAAACATACTCAAAGACCCTTTACTATGAAAAAAGACAAAATTCGAAACCTACAAAAGATTTCAAAAAAAAAAAACCCAAAAACACTTTTTCGGCCGCCAAACAGATGTAACCTAATAATAAAATAATAAAATAAATTTTTATTCATGTAGACCAGTTAAAGGCACTTATGAATAGTCAGACTCTAGTTGCCACGTTCCAAAGTGTTGTTTTCCTATGGAGAAGAACGGGCAAGAAACTCCATGGTTACTCTTAAGAAACCTAACCTAACCTCTTAAGAAGTTTCTGTATTGCATTGCAACCCCTTCATGGTTGAAAACATTTGGGAAGCCTAGGTGGCGTCCAAAGTCCACAGGTAGATAGACTGCAGTAGATAGTAAGAGATTTTGAGATAGAGCGAAATGGCACAAAGCTGCAATATTGATTTCGACACGTGAAAGACAGTGATAACGATATAGGTAGTAAGTACCATACATTTTGAACAGAAAGGTTCACGTGACGTGACGTTGCAACACACCCCACCCCTTCCTGAATATACAATATTTCATGCAAACGAACTCCAGTTGATTCGTGATATCCTGGTATCCAATGTTATGAAATACGTGGCCTGAGTAAGGCCAAGCTTTTGCTGCTAAACTTATTTATATGGCATGATGCTATTTAATTTTGATTATTTATTTTGCCATAATGAATAAAAGGATTTAAGCAGTTTGTACAATGGATGCGTAGTACGGTCGGAAGTGGTGGTGTACCTATGGCGACTCTCTCCACAAGGGGCCTAAACAAGATGGCCGCAATCACGATAGAAGAAAGGTTCCAAAATGTATAGGAATGACATAAGCCTCCAACTAACTTAGTCGAGGCCTTATGTCATTCCCATAAATTTTAGAAATTTTATCTTGTCATATGCCTGGTGGCTCAAGACTTCAGGAGGGCTAAAAAACTCCGCTCCAAAGATAATGCATTTGTAGCGATTCAGATATCTTAAAATACTACTGCAGTCGTAGAAAGTGACCTGTTAGTACTACGCTTCAAAGCTGTGAAGAGCCTTTGGTGATTGAGTGAAACGAGACATGGTTTCATATCGATTCCGACATGTGGAAGAGAGTGACATCATGATTCACACTGTTCAGTACAATGCAACCCTGCAACCGCATCCGTAGCTTCCGTAGCTTAACGAAGCTTTAGGTAACTCCTGATGCCCTAGTATCTTATGCTTTAAAACACGTGGCCATTGGGGAAAGTTTGTGCTATACGAGCATAATGTGATTCATCGTTAAATTGTTATGGAGAAGATTTTGATAGTTATAATTTATATATACATTGAAGAATTCAATATGTATAACAATGGGACATAAAAGCGGTATTCTCATGCAAATACAAATAAACAAATGAGTTAATAAACCTCGATGGCCCTAAAAATAGAAAATATATTATTTTTGGTTACGATTTTACAATGCATCGTTACGTTACGTCAATTTCTATCGCTTCACATAAGAAATAAAGGTGTTTATCTTTTTATTTCAAGTACGTATATATTTATTTATATGTGCCAATTATCCATCATACTGTATATATATACTGTTGCATATATTGTTGCAGTAATATAAAACGAGATTTTTGAGATAGGGTATATATATATATACATATTTGCTACCAAATGTTTAATGTTCCGAAACACAATGGCTTTAGCGTGGAACTCGGAAGGTTGACATATTATATACTTAAGGCAAAAAGCTTAACAATTATGCTTATATTTACGACACGTGTCTCGTTCTAAAATTTTTTGCCTTAGTATCTATCGCCTAGAACCAAGTCACATGAGCGCAGCTATGACGAACAAAAAACAGGGTTTGTTTTGTTTTTCAAGGGCACACGTCACAAGTGTGTGTATGCCTTGCGAACTCCTGATGTCCTAGTATTCAGTGTTGATAAACATGACGTGTCAGAGAGACAGCGCTGACGTTAAACAACGTTCAGTAGTTAGTAGTTCGACGGGCCGTGAAAAGGAGTTTATTTTATTATCAATTTTTATTGTTTTATAGTTGAAATTCTTATATTTATATATTGGTTGTAAAAAAAAACTTAATTGCATCTAATGAAGTTAGTTTAGTTTGTTTACTTAGTTTACTATGTTTACTTAGTTTATTTAAACAATAGGCGGTGATCGATAGCGGCCATATGTTATATTGGAGTCAAAAAACGTATAAGCAAATTTAAATCAACACTTTCTTTATTTTTGTACTTTGACTTCTGATCGTCTGGTGTCCAAAGCTAAAAAACACGTGGCCTTAGCTCGCCGCCCATCGCCGCGTCCGTGAGCCAACGACCGGCCTCTCTTCAAACGCCCATCTCATAAAAACTTTTTAAATTTTGAAATATGAATTGATAATACTGTTTTTTTTTTATGGTTATGGCTTCGCCCCGTTTGTGCATTTAGCCATAATATTTAATTAACTTGCAACCTCTTTTATTTAAAAAAAGAACTTAGGAAGTAAAGCTAAATAAAAAAATACTGTCACTACTGACATACTGTGTGTGGATTTCAGGAGACATTGATTACACTTAATCTTGATACTAAAAAAAATTAATTGTCTCGTCGTTGTTGCGGTGTCCATGTTGTTTTTGTCACACTGCACACTGTAGTTTCTCTATCATCTACATCGGTTTTACATTCATTACAACGAAATGACCTTCGAACTGATTAACGAACTCCATTGTACCCCCGATAGCCTAGTATTCTCTGCTCTGAAAACACGTGGTCTCAAAGCCTACTGCGTCACACACCACTTTGGAGCTCCAGGTAAAACGCTTTGTGTGAGGAATATCGATTTTTATTGGTGCATATAAAACCTCCTAGTGACTTTTGATGTCTTCGTTTAATATCCACTGCCTAGCGGCAGGTGACATGCGCCGTTCCATGAAGAAGGACACTTTGTACATGTAGATTGTTTGTTCATTGTCGTCCCTGTCTGTTTATAATTTGTGTAAAATGTAAAGTAAGACCGAAGTAAAGATCTAAGAATGACTAAACTGAACACTAACGACTGAACTAAAACTGAAAACTTAAAAGATAAATAAAAAGATTTTCACATATTCTATTTTTTACATCTTTAATCTGTTTAGTGTTTAGTATTAAGTATGTAGTTAGTAATAAGTAGTGAGTAAAATTAAATTGTATTGTAAGCAATAAAAAAATGAGTAAATTTTCTGTGGGTACATTTGTTTACATTCAAATGGGTATGTTGTCCTTTACAAGATTGAGTAAATTGAACCGTGTCTGAGCGAGCACACATGAAAACAATGTGACCTTGAGGAGACACACCATTGATCAATTTTGTTGTGTTACTCCAGTCAACTCCTGGTGTCCTAGTACTCAATGTTCAAAAACACGTGGCTTCGGCGTGACATTCCCACGGTTCATCCGTTCAGAATTCAGAGCTTTTGAATAGAGAAGCTTATTTTATTAATCTAGGCTCGTTATGATGATAATTTCTTATTGTATTTTTTTTAATAATTTTTTATGACCTTTTTACTGCGTGCATACAATATCTAGTTGAAAGCCATACGTTACTTGTGGGTTTTGTTTTTTCGAACCAGAGAAAGAACTATTGCAAGCCTCATATTAGCAGCATAATGGTAGGTCTAAGTTCAGCCATAGACATAAGACAGACAGGGGACGGACTGCTTTTAAAATTTACCAAATCGGTAAAAATATCAATATGACGGAAAATAAGTGGAAAAGAGATACAAAGTCAAAATCGGTCCAGCCGTTTGGAAGGAGTTCAGTGAGATACCCACATACAGAGGAATTATCGCAATAAAACTATCCCGTCTCTCTCAAGTTGGACCAAACAATACAAATTTACAAAATTTCATTAAATTCGGTTTAGCGGTTTCGGAGATTAGTGTAAACGAACATCGTGACATGGGATTTTTATATATAAATTATTATTATTATAAGCCTGTACAGTCCCACTGCTGGGCAAAGGCCTCCCTTTCTTCCTTCTTCTTTTATATACATATAAAGAAAGATAAAAAAATTAGCTGAGCGATCTTGAATCATCCTTGAACACTAGGATTACTTCACTAGACTCTGATGTTCTGGTATCGGATGCCTTGAAACACGTGATGTCAACGAAGATGAAACGAACGACTTTTGTGAACCTAGCATAAATTTTTATTGTTTATATTTTTAAATGACTCCAACTGTACATGGGAAAAAAGAATTGTTTTAAACCTATTTATGGAATTAATATAGAATGATACTGGTAGAAGATCGTTTAAAATTGCTTTTTGTTTACATATGTATGTACCTTTGATACATATTTGACGGTACGGTTGGCGCAGTGGTTGAGAGATCGACTGCTGCGCTACGTGTTGCGGGTTCGATCCCCGCACGGAACAAATATTTGTATGATCTACAGATAGTTGTTTCGGGTCTGGTTGTGTGTGCATGTGACATGTATGTTTGTAAACTGTACCCACGAAACAGAAGAAATTCAAGTGCGGGGCAATGTTTAAAAAAAAAGAACATACATAGCTAAATGTCTTTCTTCATTTGGTCGTGGTTTACTTAGCTACGAGTGCGGCTACGGATACAACGTAGCCAAGCGTAGGCTTCATTAATTTAAAATATTTATACGGCTACGGCAGCGATCTACGGCGTAGCCAAACGTAGGCTATTAAAATACTGCGAATGAAGTTGTTGCTGCCCGCATAGACTGTGGTTCCTGGCAACGATTAAGCCACTCACTCTGACCCACCCTTAGGAGGCTTAGGAGTCTCATAAGAGGCGATATGGGGACAATGTTGAAGGGATGGGGACATTAATCTACGCTACGAGTATTATTAACAACCCAGCTATCACCAATTCGTTGGTGAAGCGTGGTAATTATGATAATGTCCCTCCCCTCCCACTGTAGCGGTTATTGGACTCATGTTTAGCAACAGTGGATGGTAGAATATTGGGATTACAAATTCAGTTAGTCGTTGTTTTATTAAGGTAGGTAATGCGAGTTTTATTAGACCAAAACATTTTTAAAACATATGAGAAGAATGTTTTTATCAATTGTATAATTTCACTTACTTTGTTTCCTGGTAACATATCATCAACAGCATATTATCTGTTACAACCAAAAAGTCTCTAACTCCTCGGATTTATTGGAACGTTATATTAAACATCTACATTACTCCTATTTCACCACCTAAAATTTTTACCTACAGGAAAGTTGAACTTGCGAAATAGAAAGATGTCAAAGCGGGACAAAGCTTCTATGCATATGTGGAGTTTCATTCACGCACACAGCTGTAATCTACAAAAAAGGTACCCCCCACCCGTAGGAGCAGTTGTCAATGTAGTTGTGACTCGTATGAATATTGATCTCTGGTGCAACCGAGAGCTTCTCGTGAGTCCTGTTCTCCTAGTACCGAATGCCCTTTAACACGTGGCATCGCCGCTGCCGCGCTTTTCCCACGGTAATTTCCATTTCAGTATAGAGGGCGCTCGTTTGTATGTACAGTTTGGTTTAACAGAGTATTGTCTAACGATATATTCATTTCTTTCGACCTGACCTTGATGTCTATTAAATAGATATTCTCACTGCGTAATTTAACAATTTTTTTTTGTTCTTTTGTTAAATTATGCAAATTTTCTGATGTGCCCTGGGATTGATGACTTAAAATAAAACACTTAGGAAAAGTAACTCCCATTAAACCCATTTCAGTTTTTTGCTACTTGGGGGTTACTCGTCACGCCATCTGTTGGTCGTGGGTGGGGGTGGGTGGTACATTGCTGGTCAACGGCTGTGCACCGCGTGCAGGTGGGGTGGACGTTTAGGGAAACAGGAGTAATCTAATAAGTTTTTTACATTTTTATAAAATATTATAACTATTTTCGTCTAACTGTATAATAGTAGGTAATGATATTAATCAACAAAATATTCTTTTAGGTTGCATTTGTTGTGTCATGTCATTTAAATTCATCATCATCATCATCATCATCCACAGCCCATATAGGCTCTCTTTGAAAGTTCCAGTTTCTACGCTCCTCCGCCAGTCATTTAATTTTTTTCATTTAAAATGTTATCCTCCTGCTGCTTCCTGATATCCTAGTACCGAATGCCCTACAACACGTGACTGCGGCGTTTTTGCATAGTAGTGACAAAGCGTTTATAATTAAGATAAACTTTTTACTTTGCGAGTTCAAAAATAAATAAAATACCTAAAAATTATTATGAATTGCCACAAAAATGCGTTGCACAGAGAACTGTAGGGTTTATCATACTTAAAAACAACAAAAGTTATTTCTACAGTGGTATTTAATATATTATGTAATTTTTGTATAACAAACAACTAACTAACTCGCAATAGGAACTGCAGCTAGTAGACTAACAACTCCACCTCTTAGGCTTAATCCGTACCAAAATGCCAGGCGAGTGCTTATGTATTTGAAATTGAACCAGGCACCCTAAGCTAACGAAAATTTGGGTTCTATGTGAGCCCAAGCTCTAGCATTTAAGTAAAAATCGTATTCTGCCTCGTTGGTATAGTGGTTGCAAGCGCGAGGTCCTGGGGTCGATTCTCGGGTCGGGTAAAGTTATTAGGTTTTTCTGTATGGAAATTTTTAGTAGCAGCACGGAGTTTGGAACTGTGGCTGGTAGATGGCAATAGGCTCGCCCCTCTATTACATGGAACTCAATAATAGCACCGGCGAAAAGTGGGTGTACAATAAATAGTACACCTCTGCGTTACCCTTCGGGAATACAGGCGTGATGGTATGTATGTAAAAATCGTATTCATAATTTATTATATAATGATAAATAAATTATTCTAAAAAAATGCCAGCTCCAATTTTTTTTCAAGCTATTGCGCTGTGACTTACTTGCGGTCAGACACATATGGCCACACTAAAGCGTTCCGGTAGGCAATTCAGCGCTGAAAGCTTAAATAAAGATAGAAGTAAAGTAAGCTGAATAACTATTTGTATCTGTTTTTGTGTTTCCGTGTTATAAAAGTATCTTTAGTGTTAGCAATCATGTCAGTTTAAAAACTTGTTTCCACTTGAACAGATCGTGAGCATTTTCTGCCTAGTAAACAAAAAAAAAAAAAAAAACAACTTTTCAATTATTGATAGAGCAGTAGATTTAGAGTGAGGAGGGTCTGAGTTCGAACCCGGCCCGAACCTCTGACTTTTCGGAATCATGTGCGGATCAGTTTTTTTTTTTTTTACCTTTCATTGATTTGATTATCACTTGCGTTTACGGTGAAGGAAAATATCATGAGGAAACCTACACACCCGAGGGCTCCATAAAGTTCTTGACGGTGTGTGTAGTCCGCCAACCCGCACTGGGCGAGCGTGGTGGACTAAAGCCTAACCCTTCTCGTTCTGAGAAGAGACCCTTGCCCAGCAGTGGGACAGTAATGGGTTGAATTTATTACAACTATTATAATTATAATCTCTAGTGTTTCTACCCAGATATTATTGATAGAAGGAACTGATTTATTATTATCAATTTCAATACAAATGCAGACTTATTAAATATTATATACAAGCTAAAAATATATAAGTAAAAGTACAAACTGTTAGAAAAGGCCGTCGACATCGCTGCAAACGGGAAAAGTGCCCAGGACCCTGGCGGCATTGCCACGTTGTATGGCAATGCTGATTTTCTGACCGAAGTAGAGGCCAGAGATAGGTATTATCATCATATCAGGTCGTATAGTTGGGGTCCTAGACCGCATCAACGAATTTTGAGAAAAACGGGATGTTTTCCTTTACTGTTAATGCAAGTGATAATCAAATTCTAATCCGCACATGATTCCGAAAAGTCAGTGGTGCGGGCCGGGTTTGAACTCTGACCTTCATACCTCCTGCATGTAAGACAAGCGTTCAACCGCTAGACTATCACTGTTAGAAGCGGATAACAAGAGATATATTTTTTGCTATACCCAGACAATGAATTATTCCTGTGTCGTGGTTGAGTCTATAAACACAAATATTCATAGTAATACCCAGTCCCGGACCAGCCAAACATTTGTCCGTGCGGGAATCGAACCTGAGACACGTTGCTCTGCAGTCGACCTATCAACTACTACAATAGTCATGCTGTCTGTAGCCTCAAAGTCAAAGTCAAGTCAAAGTCAAAGTTTTTTATTTCAAGTAGGCCTTTTCAGGCACTTTTAAAAAGTCGAGACTCTAGGCGCACGGTTCCAAAGGGGGTAGGTCCTATGGAGAAGAGACCGGCAAGAAACTCCATGGATACTCTTTTCAAAAACAAAAAGTTAATTTACAATTAAAATCTTAAATTAACATGCATTATATAAGAAAAAATACAAACTTAATAGAATGCTACTTACACAATGAGGCAATACAACATGAGTTAAACAATTGTTTCGAATATAAACTAAAAACGGGATAAACAGATCAAAGCGGATAAAACAGAAATAAAAAAATACAAAAAAGAATAGAAAATATTGAAACATCAAGAATGTCCAGATATGTAAAGTGAATCTAATATAAAATAGAATTAGTAGACACAATGGATAACCAGGGAAGCCACATGTGCAGAAGATATTCAACGCCACACGTCTCTATCGTCAACATAGTCTTTGATCCTATAATATGCTTTCTTTGTGAGAACAGATTTAACGTGGATTTTAAATTTCTTACCGGTAAGATCGGTTACAGTTTTCGGTAGCTTGTTATAGAAGCGTACACCGTGTCCTAAAAATGATTTATTTGATTTAGTCAATCTAAATTTTGGCACCACTATATGGCGCCTGTTGCTAGAAGCCCAGAGGCACCAAGGACGGTTGGCCGATCTCCATATACCTATCTCTTTCACCGTCAGACGCGACCAAACATTCTGCTCTATTATTTCATTTTCAATGGTCCCCTAGTTTCTGATATTTTATGATACACCGCGCGTAATTTCACCAGAAATAGTTATATTCGATGGCTTGCCGATACTTGTAACCTGAAATAAATGTACAGATGAACGACAAACTGGACTAATCCTATTTATTTTTATTATAATCGATAGTTTTAGTTTGATGCGTGAACTGCTAAATTCAGTTCTGACTGAAGGTTGGATTTTACGCGCAATTAAAGGAAAATGATAATGGATAGATTTTAATCAAATGCAGCTTTTAAAAATAACAGATTTTTATTTCCATGTCATTTATCGCACCTCAGTCACTAGAATTCAGTCGAAAATCGGCTCACATGAAGTAGTAAAATAGAGGTTTCTAATACAATATGTTTTTATACATGTTCTTATACAGTATAAGCAGTGATAGCCTAGCAGTTAAATGCTTGCCTTCCACGGAGGCGGGTCTGAGTTCAAACCCGGCCCGAACCTCTGACTTTTTGGAATAACATGCGGATCAAAATTTGATTATCACTTGCGTTTACGGTGAAGGAAAACATGGTGAGGTAACCTGCACACCTGAGAGGCCTCTATAAAGTTCTTGATGGTGTGTGTAGTTCTCTAATCCGCACCGGGCCAGTGTAGTGGACTAAGGCCTAACCGTTCTCATTAGGAGAAGAGACCCTTGCCCAACAGTGGGACAGTAATGGGTTGAATTTATTATACAATATGTATAAGAAACCTCTATTATATTTAATATAATTGGTATATTGTGAGCGAATGTTTCATGCCGGTGTACCGAGTACCTCAATCACGATCGTCATAAACTGGCGCACGCGCATACTAACTAGCATTCGATTGATGTTGCTACGAGATTTTCAACGGTTGTTACTAGTAAAAATAAAATTCAAACGCTGTGAAAAATTGATTTTCCTCCAAAAACCTTTTGATGGCCGGTCACGTCTGGTGCACTAAAATATTTATTTTTCTGTTGTCAAAAGAGCAAACACGGGAACCGAACCCGCGACTATATAACACCCGCGGCTATCAGGACCAAAAAATGACTCTATTAATTACTATTTCATGACAAAATAAAATACCTTTTAAGCCTCAGCAAGGTATTGAATAGAAAGCTTAGGAAATAAGCTTCTTACTTATATTTAAGCTACATGAGCTAGCTAGGCAGCAAGCATTGTGACTCTAGCTAACCTGCTTATCTCACTCCATAGCTTGGGTACATTAGCATAACGCAAATGCTCCACTCCTCTGACCCATTAAAGTGTTCTAAATTACTCCATATGTCCCAAATCCTGCCTGTTCAAATCCCTATTGAAAAACATTGTTATACAGTTTGTCGCTGAATCATCAACACACAGTCAGAATGGCTCAACTCAAATTTTATGAACTGGGTTCCCTTATAATGTCTTTTCCGCGGAAAACGGTACTTTGGCTTAGATACACGTTTTTTGTGTCTGGAGCATAACAGGTATGTTTACTGAATCAGTACGTAGAGATTGTTTTCAATAATTCTAGATTTAATGCAAACTTCTACGTTAATATAAAATTATTTAGGCAATATGTCTAAAATCTCTATTTAGAATATATCTTAGCGTGTATAAATAAGCCTCAATAAATAAATTTCAAAAGAACAAAACGGTTTATGTGATTTATAAAAATACAATAACACTATCTTGCCAATTCGTTGATCAAAGACGCAAACAAGACGTGACAAATTTAAAAACTCATAAACATTTGAAATTCACACCCGATTGTTAGCAGCACGAGAAAAATTCTCTCATAATATATTTATAACAAATATAGGGCCAATTAAAAATAGCGCCGCCCAATGTCCACGAACATGATATGACACGATTGAGTGCAGAACAAACGTATAGAATAGAAAAATACGCGAGTCGCCGCGAGCGTTTCCAGTCCATCCGACAACATTTCGCGAGTTGGTCGACACCTACGCGCGGCGGCGACACCTTCCTCTAAATTATATACAACTTTTTTCGTTCTTTCTTTTTTCTTTCATAAAGTGACAGAATTAACGCGAGTGTTCGTGGTGACAATGATATGGATTTGTAAACGAGTCCCAGTGAATAGCGGCTTGTTCGCGTCAGTCGCGCTTGACGGATGAGTCTCCCGCTCTTTTACATCAGGTGCGTTCATGTAATACTGATATAACATAATTAATGATACCGCGACGCTATTGATTTTATTGTCACATTACTGCACTAAGCTCGCAAACTTTTTCCTACAAATAAGGGTGTATCGACATTATAAATCAAAAGCTAAAAGCCATGTTCCGTAGTGAATTGTGTCATTTACAAAATAAACGGCTTTGGCCCAGTTTAAAAGACTTATTTGAGAATTAAACGCTGCTTGTCGTAACACGAAACATCAAAGCGAGTAGTTTCATTGATAATACATTAATTTATGTACAAATGGTTATTAGATAATGTAGGTAAATGTATGAAGTGGTGTATTTTTTCTCGTCTTCTTGTGTAAGGTAAGGTCGGCGTCAGATATGAGCGACTCGCGCGGTGAGGCGCACGTGGCGCGCTGTTTGGACACAAACAAGTGAATTCTATTTTAGTTTTGACGTGTCGTAACTAATGTCGCGGTGGCCGGTGTTGTGATAAATGGTGGGTTCTGATAAATCTGTTGTCCGCCATGGCTGGGCTTATGTGTTGTTCGGTGGTTTCCGAATGTTTTGTGTGTGACAACTTCTCGCATTACGCCAATGTAAGTTATTTTTTCTTATATGCGTGATTTGCTGTGTTGTTTTTGTTGTTTACTGAAAAGGTAATTTTTTTAAGTTCGTCGTTTGTTGTTAGAATATATTTTATTATAGGTATTCAATTAATAAAGATTGACAACTTTATTTAACAACAAACTATCCCGGTATAGAACTATTGCAATTTATTTGTGCAGCGTGACATATAATAATTGCGTGATGACAATTATTTGAGTAAAACATAGCCTCTTTGCGTATAAAATTAATTCTTACCACATAATAAAACTCATAGAGTAACTTTTTGTCTGATCTTCCGTATCTAGTTAATTAGGTAATTTTATTAAATAGTGATCTTATTAAAGTTAGTTTTCCTCTTACTTTTTCAGGCGTTGGTTACGTTTTGTGAATGAATTTAAAACAAAGCATGATTATCACAACAGAAACATTCATTCACCCCTATTAGGGTGGAAATGTTGACACATATTTACATTTAAAATCCCAGCCATCATCATCATTATATTATAAACCACCGGTAGCGCTGGCTCAGCTTCTTTCTGTATAATATCATACTTATACATATACACCCTTTACTAATAAACGATGTGTAATGTTATCTCATGAATAACGGTGGTTTACTCATACATTTTTTACGTATAAGCTTGATATAATACAGAGTTTATTAGTGATTACATTTACTTTGAGTTAACCCACAACTGCAAGAAAAAGAGTTAGGAAAAGGGTCATATCATTGTGTAAGTAATAAAAAATATGATTGGCCCAAAATATTAAATCTTAATGTAAAAATTTTGATATACTGATTTCGGAAGCCAAGTCCACGTATGTAAGCCTCCTACACCAACCGGATGCCATCCACCTCACCACACCTCGTTCCCCATCGCTAGCGCCAAACTCAACAAATCAAACATCCGACAAAATTGATAGCCCCCATTTCCGGAATGCCCCCCAACATGTATATGCATCAGGAACGATACAAGTTTTTACAGCACTTGTTCTTACCCGAGTGAGGGGGCTAATGCGCGGGCCCGAGCCCCCCGGGGGCCGCGGGGCTCATTAAAGACTTCGTTAGCTTTATCAGCCACGTTTACGGGCCTATCGCCTTTTTATAGATGTTTGAATTTGTTTTAATTAACACTTACGATGCTCGTTTGGGTGTGTTGCGTGTTTTTGATCGGTTAGTTAACACTATTTGATGGTGTTATGCCTTGTTAGCCTGTTTGCTGGCAGCTCTTCAGCAGCGGTAACTTCCTGATATTGTGGCCAGTGGTGATTTCACATTAGATGAAAGCAAACTTTTGTTACCTTTTATAGAAAACCTCTTTCTTACTGAGGGTGTAAACTTAATAAATAACTAGTGTTATATTAACACTGTGATCACAACCATGGTTGGTAATTATTAAAACGATTCCTCTCATACTGCGGTGTCTGTAAAGCGCTATACTGAATAAGTCATGTTTTGAACATTATCTAAAAAAAAGTACAAATGACAGTTTGCTAATATAATAAAAATAAAACACACGTTTTTTAGGGTTTCTAAGTAAACGTCAATTGGATAGTTATTAGCCCATTAGGAGTGTCTCCAAGTAATTGGGTGGGGGATAGTCAGAAGGCAGACGCTCCGTGTTAAATATTGCGTCTAGATTTATTATAGGCTAATAGAACACCGCGCCAGTACCTAAGTTACTGGATATTGATATAAGTCGTATGAGTTTCCGTATGTAGTCCCGCATTGACATACTTAATTTAATTAGCCGTGTCACTAATTGGATTAACGATTATCCTCCTCATTTGACACCACTGTTACAAGAACCTGATTATAACACGTATGCCGTAATTTGAGGCTACCATCACACCTGTTACCATTGAGGGGTTAGGCAGAGATGTTCTACGAAACATCTGTTGTTGGCCCAATTTATAATTGTAACATGATATGAGACCTTATTTTGATGAAAGCAGAGAAATTCTGCAGAAAGCTGGATATCATTATCTTGTCCATACGCAGGTACAATCAGCCTAAAAAAGAAGCGAGGCTATTTGATTGATATACTTTGCAAAATTGTTGCTTGTGTTTGAAAAATGTAGTAATTAAAATCATAAAAATAATATCTCCACAGATTACTATCTGTACTAGAAGAAACTATATTTATTTCTTCTAAGAAATTATCACAGTAAATACTCTTCTCACAACCGACTGGCGACAAAATTGGTGCGCACTCGTTTCAAGCTGTGTCGCAGTGGGTACATGGCCTAATTAAGTTACACATTCTACTTATGTCGTATGTGTTACTTATGGGGGTTTTTAAATTAAGTCGCGCACCTGGCATTGCGTAAGGAGGAAATTGTTTGTGAGAAGAAATTAGTGTAACATAACTTAGCATCACGCTTAAAGGGGCTCGTGGCTACATAGCTACTGTGCAGATCCGCCGATCTGTGAGGTTAAGCAGCGCTTGACGTGGTCAGTCCTTGGATGCGTGACCATTTTTCACATATTGAGACCCCTCTGTGCCTCGGAAAGCACGTTGAGCAGTTGGTCCCGGCTGTCAAACGAAGACCTATGACTGTCGTTACGCGTGTCAGTAGCCCAAAAAGTCTGACAACCAGTCTAACCTTAAAGTATCAGTGTCTCCCAGTAATTGGGTGGCGGAGTTCAGAAGGCAGTCGCTCCGTGTAAAATACTGATATTCAGCCGCAACCGGTTAGATTGGAAGCCGACCCCAATGTAGCTGGTAAAAGGCAGGCAGATGATGATGATGATGATGAATGAAGACTATTGCCATCTATCGAGCACAATTGCAAACTGCGGGTCGCTGCTGTTAATTTTCAGAATATCACAAAATTACTTTGCTTTTCGTTACTTTAAGATCATATAAATAACAAACGCATACTGTGTTTAAACCGATTTGACTGTCAACTCGTTTGCAATTCCGAGCAAAACTTAAGCTAAGTAAAGCTTAATTCAACAAAGAAGGCAACAGAGACTGCGGAGGCAAGCAGGACGAAAATATATTGTACAAACTTACTTGTATAGAAAAGACAATAGACTTTTTGATTGTAAAAAGTTGTTTTGGAAAATATGATGAACAGATATCCTTGTCCAATGAGACCCGCACCCACGTTTTAAACTCCACATAGGAACTGTATAATGGTGTAACTTTGCCTGCACTCCTAACTTTGCCTGTAATAAATCTGTAAAGTAGTACAAACCTATATTCTTAACTTAAATACTAATGAAATATTTATCTTAGTTCCTAAATTATTTAGCATTGTAAATACAATTTTATATAGTAAATCATTTGTCAATGAGTTATTCCTAGGCAAAGTTAGGAGTACAGGCAAAGCTACAGAATTCTACGGTATCCATCAAAACACTACACTTAACATAATATTGCATCACGCCTCTATCTCCGAAGGGTTAGGCAGAGGAGTACTATTGTGCACTCACATTTCGCCGATGCGGTTATTAAGTCCCATGTAATAGGGGGCGAGCCTATTGCCATCAACAGGGCACAGTCCCAAACTCCTGCAGCTACTGAGAATTTCTATACAGATAAACCCAATAACACTTTGTTCGACCCGAGCATCGAATAAAGTAGCTCACGCTCAGCAGTCGCGCTCACGACCACTAGATCAATGATGCAGTTAAACACTATACATTTCCACTTTTTTTGTTTTAAGACACAATCAATGGGGAACGGATGTCATCAATAAACCGCGGGTAATGTACAATGAAAATCTTCGTGTTAAACAAGCTTTATACCCAAATTACTACATAAATAGCTAATACATAATCTGACGACACGGTTGGCGCAGTGGCTAAGTGATTAGATTTCTGCGCTAAGTGTTGCGGGTTCGATTCCCGCACGGAACAAATATTTGTATGATTTACAGATAGTTGTTTCGGGTCTGGTTGTGTGTCCATGTGACATGTATGTTTGTAAAAATGTACCCACGACACAGGAGAAATCCTAGTGTGGGACAACGTTTTATAAAATGAAAAAAAAATAATAGCGCGGGCTCAAAAACAACAAAATAAACTTGTATCACGTCTAGCTCCAAAAACGACTACATTACTTCCTAGTACCACAAATAATCTAATACAATGAGGGTAGTTTCTATTCAAATCCAATTATTATACCCAAAACAAAATACAAATACAAAATAAAAAAATATATTAATCAAACAAACAGATAACAGTAGGTTACACTCTACAGAAATTACAAGTAGAAAGTTTGTTATCATTAAAAGGGTTCCATATACATATGTAGAAACGATATAGTTTAGCCAAACAAATATCCTTTAGCCAGTAAACGTTCTCTGCTGAGTATGAGTCCTATATTAGGCCACCATGCTGGTGTACCCATTATATAACATATAGTGTTGCCAATTAGATGGGCCCCAAGTATGAAGTTTATCGTGAGTTAAAACTCACTAAGTTTTCATCGCAGCGGAGATTTTCAAAGAGTGTTAAGATCTTTTAAAATACGTTGTTTAAATTTAAAAACTACAACAACAAGTTAAAACAGTAAGATTTTTATCATATTAACATAATAATTATTTTAGTTTGAAAAATACGATAACTTCTCGCTGCAAATGTTCTTTTTAAATCAATGGCCGCGGTACAATAAAATATCGTTAAATATCGCCACAATGCCAACGCTTGGCAATCGCATCATTTTAACAGACCCACGTGTATTTGTGGTGTTAACCAACACCATGTTTGACATTTAAATTACCGTAGTATGGTCAACCACACAGCAGTACTATACATGTTAAACAACATTTTGATCTGTAAATTATCTTTAGTGTAGGCAATATATTACGCCAAAGTCACACATACATTTATCAAAATATATCGTGCTTGATAATCATATAGCGCAAGTAACGATGACAAAGTAGGTACAATTGCAGCACAATGTGTAAATTGTGCAATACGACCATAAATTAGTAATATGTGCACGATTTATTACCGTACAATCGAAATAGCACTGTAGAGCGAACAGCTGTGTGAAGATAATTACTCTATTGAAATTAAATTAAATTATTTATTTTGCAATTAGGATTTTACAATCACTTTTACACGTCTTTTTGAAACTAGATGGCGTCGGCATTTCCTATGACTATCCCTGAGAAGAAATGTCGAATAATGGTCGTAATTGAATCCTCGTACTGATGGTTATAATTGAAATATTTTTCTTAAATAAAAGAGTACATGAGCTAAACATCCATGCTCTCAAACTGAGAGGACTAATCGCCTTAGCCGATATCGATTTGGAGTAAATAAAGAACTTTCCGTTTATTTTCTTTATTTAGAAGAAAAACTTTCCATTATTCCAAACAAAAGGATTGAAGAGAATATAATCGAGGCTTTTCTCATACTCATTCGCGTTATTGATAGAAATATAATAATGGGCTCCAGATGGAAAAAAAAAACGATTCAGCCTTGGTTTTGTTGCGAAAGCGTTCAAAAATAATAATGAAAACATAATCTTGTGACGAACAAAGAAGCGGTCCCTTACAACATACTAACAAAACAAGTCAATACAAGATAAGCTTTTTATTATAATAAACATATTTATAGCCACTAAAAGTACATTTTCACTTTCGTTTCCCGAACGTTGCTGGCACAAAATCTGCTGACCATAGACTTCTTTATCTACACCCGCCATCTTTATAGGTCCTGTAGAAAAAGTTCACATAGAGGCTATATTGTCCGTTGGGCTAGAGGCCATGATTTAGGAACGGTTGCTCACAATTGGCACATAAATTAGGGACCCCTGGTGAGCACATTAGAGGTCAGGCCGGGTGTTAAGCTGATAACAGGCGTTGAGCTCACGATAAAATTCCGCCTCCATAGATTTATTTACAAAGAAAATGTTTGGGATGCTACATTGTAATGTTAAACAGTGCCTACTGTGCCACTTAATCGTACGGTTTTATACGTTCACATAATATCATATAAAGTCTTACATTTAGTTTCGGAACTCCATGGTTTATTATTTAGCTGGAAGTTCCTGGAAACCACGACAGTAAGTATTTTCGTTTAGGATGGTATAAGTATGTTGTATGGAACCTTAAATAAAATTAATCAAGTTAGACTGCCTCATTGGTTAGTGGTCGCAAACGCAACTACTTAGCGTGAGGTCCTCAGTTCGATGCCCGGGTCGGGCAAAGTGTTACGGAGTTTTTCTGTATAGAAATTCTCAATAACAGCATGGAGTCTGGAACTGTGGCCGGTTGGTGGCAATAGGTTCGCTTCTTATTAGAGGCATCGGCGAAATGTGAGCGTAAAATAGTACACCTCTGTCTATCCTTCAGGGAGTACAGGTGTGATGTTATGTATGTTGTGTTAGATAGAACCTAAAATATGACACCTTATTTCACACCGTCATTGTCTTTCATATATGTTATACATCGCTATATTTTATCACTCTTGCTCTTTGTCACCTCTACGTCATTAATTGTAGAGCAGAGGTCGCTCGAGGTGCTGATTGGGGCACAATGAGCAGATCAGCTCATCATCATCTCTGCTGACAAAACTTTAAAGTTATTTCTTACATCCATAAACTTCTCCGAATATTCTCAACAAAACTTTTTACATAAAGGCCGGCAACGCACTTGTAACTCCTCCGGTGTTGCGGGTGTCCATGGGCGACGTTAATCGCTTACCATCAGGCGATCCGTCTGTTCGCTTGCCGCCTATCGCATAAAAAAAAAGGACTACGGGTTGGTGAGCTACGGACTACACGACGTCTCGTATATACTTCTCCTACTAGTTAAACACTGTTCAAAGATCCATACATTAAAAGACACAAATAGATACATTCTATTAGTGTTTATTAAAGCATTACTGAAACCCAATTAATTTCTGATTGATGTGCCTTTAATAGATATCAGTATTATTTATGTATTTTTTAAATAGAGATGTGTGAGCGTAAACTATCTCCGACAGCGTAAATATATAAGCATTGGCAATGAAATGCAAACATGGCAAGTAAAGTCGAATAATCTTTATGATTTAGTGCCTAACTTTCCCGTTGACTTGGTTTCCCTTATTTACCATTTTGTTTTGGTTAAAGCTGCACCATAAAGTGTAATCCCATGGGGAAAGCCTTAGCGGGAAATAAAACACATTTGAAGCCAAAATAATTGTTTGTTAACACCGTAATTAAAGGGATATTAAATGTTTTACTACTTTATTTTTAGGTTTTCCTGATGTTGCATGTTGTTCGGAGCACCGGTGCCCACAAGTTTAGTGGCGGCCCTACCGTCCAGCAAATTAACAGATTTTTATTCATGGTACAAATTCTAATAGTATTTGTGAGTCTACAATCTTTTGACATCTAGACACCCGGTATATTGGAAACAATAGGTAAAAGACTACTAAAGCACATCAATACGAAAACTCGGACCTTTTATTTTAAATCAACATTGAAATAACACACGCTATTCTTAGTCTTAAGAGAAAGGCCAAGGCTACCTCGTCAAGTTTGCTTGTATTGCGGGTATGCTATAATTAAACAGGCACACTAAGTGTTTATCTAGATCCGGAAAAAGTAATCGTCATTCTAATTAATCGTAAAACTCTTGCGTGTAAAGGATGCTGTTTTTCATCATCACAGCCACTTTAGAAACGTTGAGAATCTAGGTACGCGGGCTCAAAGTGGGTTAGTCCTATGGAGAAGAGACAAGCGTAAAATTCCATAAATACTCTTTTCAAAATGATAGCTCAAAATATTGTTCAAGGACTATTATTAAGATAATCCTACTAATATTATAAATGCGAAAGTTTGTGGGAATGGATGGATGGATGGATGGATCTTTGTTACTCTTTCACGCCAGAACGGCTGAACGGATCTGGATGAAATTTGGCACAGAGATAGATTATAGTCTGGAATAGTACATAGGCTACTTTTTATCCCGGAAAATATACGGATTCGTAAACCACGCGGGCAAAGCCGCGCGCGGAAGCTGGTTGAAAATAAAGATGAATATTTATTTAATCGCGTTACCGATAGAGAAATCGTGAATGACTTTATTCAAGTTAAACAAAATTTAGAAAAGTTAAATTATATGCTGTGGATGCACCATCTTATTTAAGTAATATACAAGACAACAAACGTGTTAGTTACTAAGGACAAAAAGGTCACATTAATTAATTTATTTATTTTAGTTTAATTAAAACGGTCTCAGGCCAATTACATTACTTAAAGACATTTCATTCATTAGCTCATGTCACAGTACTCCAAGCATACCGAAATTAGTGATTTCCATTCATCCGCAAACAGATTAAGTTGGCATATTACCGTAGAAATCACCACATATTTTTACATATACCTACAATATATTTTTCGAGTCGCGACTTCGCTGCTTCTGAGTTCCGAAATATAGAAACAAGTTTTATGATCCGGGCCTATGTTCTAATTAATTTGTAGACTGAGAGCAACTGTCCGTGCCCTTCAGTCGCAGGTGTGATATTGTTAACATGTTCATTTGAAAGCTTCTCTGGTATTGGACATGTTGTAGGCCGTTCCGACAAATAGTTCTACGATGTTAGGAAATGATAGGGTTGCCATCCCCAAATTTTGAAAAACAGGATTTGAATGTGGAGATGCCAGGACATTTCGGTTTAAAAACAGGACGAAGTATGAAAAAAAGTATATGAAAACACTGTGAATGAAACTCAATGAATAGCAATTACAATGTTTTATGAAATTATCTTCAAATAAATTATTCAATATAAGAAATTAAATGAAGGATTAAACTAGGTATAAAATAACGCCGACGATTAAACGTGAGGTTTGAGGCAGTATTGGCGAGCGAATAATAAAACACAAGACCTTACGAGGACTCTTTAAAAAACCCAGGATACTCCAAAAAACAGGACATGTCCTGGGAAAACAGGACGTTTGGCAACCCTAGGATATGAGAGCATTCAAGAGTTGTAGTTAGGTTTGATCTAAATACATTATTTGTATTTAATAGAAGTATATATAAGTAGGTGTTTTCAATATTCCGAAAATTAACTAATTTGAACTACAATAATACAAAATCACGCCTGTATTCACCAAAGGGTCAGGCTGAAGGGTACTATTGTAAACGCACATTTCGCCGATGCCGTTATTGAGTTCCATCTAAGAGGGGGTGACTCTATTGCTGCTTAACGGGCACAGTTCCAGACACCGTGCTACTACTGTGAATTTCCATACAAAAAAAACCCAATAACACTTTGTCGAATTCAGGACCTCACGTTGACGCAATCAAGTCAGAATGGGAACTTTATATAATTATTTTATACTAGCTTCCGCCCGCGACTTCGCCCGCGTGGTTTACGAACCCGTACATTTTTCCCGGGATAAAAGTAGCCTGTGCTATTCCAGACTATAATCTATCGCTGTCCCAAATTTCATCGAGATCCGTTCAGCCGTTCTGGCGTGAAAGAGTAACAAAGATCTATCCATCCATCCATCCTCACAAACTTTCACGTTTATAATATTAGTAGGAAGTAGGATGATTAGCCTTTCTTGTTGTTGTGAACGTCTTACAAATTCTACACGAATTCCTTAAGTACTTAAAAAATATGTGAGTCGAAGTGCCTAATGTATTCCGAGTATACGAATATAGTTTACCTTTAGTATACCTTTATAGTATATAGGATGTCTATATGGAATAGGTTTTTATTGCTATTTGCCTCAACTAAAAACATCTGGCGCTAAAACTTCTGTGGTTGCTCTTGCTAAAAAGAAATCAGTGCAAACATAGATATCGCTGAAGAAACCACATTTTCAAATCGATCCCCCGACCCCAACAAATGGGAGCACATAAAAACTGGCGCGAACTTCATAAAGTGGGTAAGAAATGTTATTTCAGTGCACAATAAACAATTTCCTATTTATTTCCTTGCAGGGCTGACATAAAATTGATACGTGGGCTTGCAACGTTGCGAGAAGTCGCAAGTCGGCCATTTTCTTGATGTTCGGATATTTTTGAAGGCTTTCGAGTGAAGTATGGGGAGTTTTAGCTGGATATAGAATCTGAATATGTTATGGGAGAGGACTCGCAGTGGAATGCAGAAGAAATATGTTGCTATTGCCGCTAAACATATGCCGTGAATATTAACGACTGTGTTTAATGTAGTCATAATTGGCCAAAATATATTATCATCAAGTAGAAAGCGTTTATAAAATCAAAGAGTATTTAAATTTGCATTGAATTGTTACTTCGTTGTTCTCGTTTTTCAAATGGGGGCTGAGTAAATGACGTCAAACCAACGAGCAATTTATTGCACGCAGAGAGCCCATAACTTTCCCAAAAGACGTTCCCAGCTAACTCAAAGTTTAAATTTCATTAAATCTACTTAGAGCAATAAAAAGTTATTTTCCTTGCAGTTTAAATAATGAAAATACTTTTGTCAAGTGCGGTAGAGCCGCTACATATTCAAATGAGTACGAAACAAAATTGTGAGGCATAAATATTTCAGACGAAACTGTACTAAGTAGTTTTCATGATAGAACATTTCTGGCAGGCCATCTGTCTTTGTAGTCACGTGACCGCGCGTCTCACAAGCCGCGCCGCGCCGTGCCGCATCGCGCTGGATCGTGGGAGGTCGTACGGCATCGTACCGTGCCGCAGTGCCTATCTGCAGGAAGCTCTGACAGTTTGGTGGAGTGCAAACTGCATTGTTGCAGCATACAATGACTCGCGTAGATAAATGCTCACATGATGAAGTTTTCAAGGGAGTTCGTAGTTTCGGTCTAGTTCGTCGGTTGTCCGATTACACTGCGAAAGAATGGCGAACAAAGATTCCTATTTGTGTGGAAACTATTTATTACTACGAGTCTCCTGCGACCTTTGTTGGACTCTAAGTTGGAACTTCTTTAGTTGTTGATGATGAATGACGATTGGATTATCTTTTTTAAGAAGAATTGTCTTGCTGCTTGCTCAGTGTAAGTCTTGTTGCTCTCACAATAGCGACATAATATATTTAAACCTCCCGAGAGGAAGTTGGTATTTAAGGTGCAGTAAATGTTGCTTCTAGAGCCGTGTTAGTGCACGATAAGATGTAGATATACACATGATTCAGTGTTAGCGCATTTAGCGTTTTACCGCCTGGAAAACATATAGATTTGATGTATATTTTCAGGCTGATTCGGTCGACAGTTGAAATGTAGCTAATTGTAGTAGGTACATAAGGAGAACGTCTGACTTTTCATCAAGCAAGACTGAAACGGTACTCACAGACACAGCTGGTGGAAGGAATAATTTCTTAAATAATTCACTTCATAGTCCAGACTTACTTATTGAAATCTTTGTCGCCTGTCACTCACCAAATTCATTCAGCCTTATTCGTTAGCTAGAGTAGTCTAAGTAAAAGAAAGGCTAGAACAAGACGCGATGAATAAATCAGTGATGCGACGTAATCCCGGGCTGAGCGGGATCCCGGGGATTCCGCGTCTCATTTACAATTTAACTGCAGAATTAATCTGACGGCAGACAGAATCGACCGCTGCTCTGCCGCTATAAAATTTATTGTTCTTGTATGTAGTACATGTAGTTGGCTGTCTTCGACGATTTCGGAATTGGTTGAGATTTATTGATTGTAGTTTAGCTTTTGGGATTCTGAGGTTGCGTTGGATAGAAATGACATATTACGATGTGTACTAACTGCTAGGCTTAGGATAGGTAGTAAATGTTTTTAAGAATGTAGGTATTTAAAGGCATTTAAGGCATTTACATAATTCACACTTCACACCCCGAATGATTAGGCAGAGATGTACTAATTGATATTGTAGACCCACATTTCGCCGATGCCGTTATAAATTCCCCGGTACAATTATACATATTACCAAACCCTATGCTGCTACTGGTTATTTTCTAATGGAAAAATCCAATAACACTGCCCACTCTGCAGCCGCGATTGACTACTAGATCAATGAGATAGTCAATACCTTTATTATACTTTAAACTTGTAAGGCTGACTTATAAGTTGCGATATGTGTGAGGTAATAGGTTCTTATCGCAACTTATAGGTTTAGTATAAATGCCTTACGGGTTTAAAGGTTTTCATACACCTAAGTAAAGTAAACGTATTTTACGTTCGTTTTGATAGTAAGTCGAGTATATTCTTTAAATCAAGGATATTAAATTGGACTAAAACTGAACTAAACTCGGACTTCTTATTAAACTTGTCCCAAAAACTTTCTTGCAAATCCACTCGCGGTGACATTATCTATTTTATCAATGTAATCCCTGACTTTCAACGTTTCGACCGTTGAGAACTTAATACCCTGATATAAGGTACGGGATTCACCATCCGGACCGCGGAATCTATACAGGACACTGAACACGCATAAATCTTTGCAGCTTATTTGTTGCGGAAAATAGTCGGCTTTGTACCCGACCTCGGCAGCGGAGGGTTACTGTAATTGATTTGTTAACAGTACTCACTTAACCCTTTGGGAGTCGATGTTTCGGCGGATTTTGGTTCACCTAAGTCCCTGAAAATTATGGTTTTATTTCCGCTACCTTCTTTATTTCGTAAAGTTATAACTTGTTCTGAAGTTTAGGGTATTGACACTAATATAAACCAGTCTTTACAAGTTTTTTTATGGATTTTTCTTACTTTATCTCAGATAATTTACTGCTTAGCTATTCTTGGTGATATAGTTCCTTATATTTTGTCTATCGAGTTTATGACGATCTAAAGCGAATGCCGTCTGACCTCAGCAATCTTAAGGGAATCCAGATATTATCAGTGACTGCAGCTGAGTCTGCCTGCAGCTGTCCGTTGGTCTGATATTTATACAATATTTTGAAAAGAGAGGAGAGAATTTAGCTTTGCACAAATTGTAATAAAGTACTGTAAGGGTATATTGTTATGTGTAACGTGCAATATTATGAGGAGTTTAAGTATGATTTGATCGTTAATATGCATTTATTTTAATTTAACATTTCCGTCATAGTAACATAATTATAATCAGGCGACAGCTCGTGCAATAAGTACGTACTAAGAATTTGTGTATTTTTGATAACTTTATCATTTATATTTCACATTTTGGAATATATGTGTTTGATATTTAAATACAGTACCTACGTACGTTTTTTACTTTGTTTAGTGACTTTATCGTTTGACAAGTGACTATGAATATTTATATTCCTATTTAACGAGAAATTTTACTTCGTTATGCGCGGTCCTCCGCGGTCGTTAATTTTACCCTTTAAGGAAACTTATAGGTCCATTATCAACAATTTCTACATATTGTTAGTTAATGTATATACGTTTTCAGTACTTTGCTATGTTTTCATATCCATTCATACTTTACTTACACAGTAAAATAAAGTACGCCAGCTAGCAAACTGACGATACAAGGTCACTTCCCCCATATCCCCTGACCACGTGAGTATGTTGGTAGCCGCACAGACCACTATGTCGATTAGGGTGTCCATTACACCGCTCATCGCGTGGAATATTATTTAATAGCAATTTGCGGGACACTTAGCGTGAACAGGCGGTAGATAAGGTAGATACGGCGAGGGTAGAGGTCATAGATGTAAGAACTGTGGAAGAGTTCGGTCGTGGTTGGTGAATAGTTTGAAGCGTACTTAAAAATGTTAGTCCTTGAGATAGGTTGAGATATTTTGACCTTTTTGTTGTGTCGAGCCTCATAAGCATAGGTATTTTGTGGAACGTATGAGTTGTCTCAGCTTTAATAATTCCTTTCGATCGAAGCATCTTTAAAATAGGGAAGGTATCTTTTAATTAATTAATTTTTTTTGTATAGCATTTTGAACACACGTTTTGTTTGTTTGTTTTTGTGACAATAAATTCAATTTATTTTCCTTCTTTCTTTGTATTGGGGAAAAACAGAGGATGATATTTAAATATTATTCAGGTTAAATTCTCTATAATTTCTTTACATAGCATCACGCCTGTATTCCCCGAAAGGTTAAACAGAGGTGTACTATTATACAACCATATTTCGCCGATGCCGTTATCGAGTCTCATGGAATAGGAGGCGAGCCTATTGCCATCTACTGGGCACATTTCCAGACTACGTGTTGCTACTGAGAATTTCCATTAAGAAAACCCCAATATCATTGCCGGCCCCGGGAAACGAACCCAAGCTTATCGTGCTCAGCATACGATTTGCGACCACTAAAAATGTGGGTGTATAATAGTACACCTCTGCCTAACCCTTCGGGGAATACAGGCGTGATGCTATGTTATGAGGAACTCACTAAGCCTCAATTTCATTGACGATATAACCGACGGTCAAGGCACAAATCAGCCATTTGACAGGGATTTGTATGAATAACCGACCTATTTAATTTTAAACATCTGTTATAATGTCGGTGGACATGGGCCTTATTCACTTCCACATCTTCACAGGTCTATGTGGCGTCTGCACATCAACCCTGAATGACCGGACGGGCTCCGTGATGGAATGAGCCATACATATGTATACCCTGGTCCGTGAGGCCCCGCGGTCGTTACTTACATTACACATAGCATTCAGTTTGTGTGTCCATATAGCTTGATAGGGTTAGATTGTGTTATTATAAAGTTTATGTTCTAGTCATTATCACTTGACTATTTCAGTATAGTAATCGCAAGTGCCGCTGCTGATCGTGAAGTCTTAGGCTCGATGTTCAGTTCTGGCAAAGTGTTTTATTGATAGGAAGTTCTCAGTAGCAGCCTATATATTAGAAGTGTGGATAGTTGATAGCAAATTTGGGTGTACAATCAGCATCAAAAATATGTATACTCGTAGCGAAATTCAAACGCTTATACTTGCAAAACTATTGGGTAAAATCATAAAATTTAAATGACTATGTATTTTTATGTATTCACAGATACTCAAGATTTTAATCACTATTTCACCTAAAAATCGCTTGTAATTCTTATTGATGCTGACTGTACATAAATATATCTATATTATACACCCACATTTCACTGATGCCGTTATTGAGTCTCATGTAATAGGGGGCGTAATATTGCCATCTACCGGGCACAGTTCCAGACTCCGTGCTGCTACTGAGAACTTTCTCAGAGACAAACCCAATAACACTTTGCCTGAACCGGGAATCGAATCTGCACTTGCGACCACTAGGCCAATGAGTAGACGTGAATGAGAGATAATTATTGAGGTTCTGCTTACCCCGGGCGGAGGCAAACGTGTTTTATTTTACTTTATGACCGTCATAATCAGTGTTGCCACACATCAGCGTTCAAAAATATCGGACAAGGAAGTGACGAGCAGTTTATGATGTCAGGAAGATAGATAAAAAAAAAACATTTTAAATAAAATGGGTTCGACGCAATAACGCCAGCGAAGGTCGCAGGTTCGATTCCTGATTGCGGTAGAATTTTTATTTCCACAATTTATAATTTTGGGTTAAGTGTATTTGCGTACTTAGCAAATTCTAAATGAAATGAAAAGAAATGACTTATTTTTCAATTAGGATTTTTCAATCACTTTTACACGTCTTTTTTAAACTAGATGGCGTCGGTATTTCCTATGACTAACCCTGAGAAGAAACGCCGAAACAAACTCGGGGGTCAAAGTCTTGTAGGCTTGTATGAAAATGAAAATGCATGAATATGGAAAACGTGTCATATAAGTACGGCGTCATAGGTCCAATTTTGGAGCGCGCTGACATGTCTCTATGTTAGAGAAAATGTTTTCCTCTGTAAACTTTTTTGTCATTAAACCTCGACTGCACCAACAACTGTTAAAGTAAATATATTTATGCGTTGATACTACTAAAATTCGGAACAAGGTGAGCGACCATTATCCGTGGTGGATTTTCAATTTTCCAATCACACAACTATTAAAGCACTAGCTTCCGCTCGCGGGTTAGCCCGCGTGGTTTACGAACCCGTATATTTTCCCGGGATAAAAAGTAGCCTATGTGCTATTCCAGACTATAATCTATCTCTGTGCCAAATTTCATCGAGATCCGTTCAGCCGTTCTGGCGTGAAAGAGTAACAAAGATCCATCATCACAAACTTTCACATTTATAATATTAGTAGGATCTTTGTAATTTCTTCTTACTTCCATTTAAAAAAGAATGATATAAAAAAATAATGTGCAATAGCTTATATTTGGTAGTATTATAAGTATGTAGGTAAATTTAAATAGTTTCGGTCCATCTAGATTCTAGAGGAATGATCTAGTGAACATGCCTAGAGAAAAATAAACCTGTGGCTTTATTAACTACAAGGCGATACCCAGAATATGGTCTCAATTATTTTCGTTATGTCATTACTTTGTGTATTTCTAGAAATATTCAAAGAAAAGCTTGAACGAAAGTCTGCACGCGAATTTTTCAAACGAATTCTTTTTCAAATTACAGAATGGAACAAAAATGAGTCACAAGGCAATATTATATTAGAAAACTAAAAAAGAAGCCATTTGCCCTATAATCATGTTTTATAACCTGTTTAATGTGAGAACAAGCAGTTGTGTGGGGACAACTGCTACTGGTCGCTCGTAAATCGTAGGAAACGATGCGCGGGCGCCGATATCACAATATAGGGCAGTGACGTAACGGACGGATTTTCTTTTATTTGTTGCCGGTCTGAAGAAATCTGTTTTTGAAGTCTATTAGCATTATTTTATTAATAATTATTTTGTAGAGAAAAGACTTTATTAAATAAAAAATACAGAAGACATGAAAATTATTGTTACATTATGTTTTAAACATTACACTCGTGTAACATCTCAGCTATAGCAATTTATATGAAAACTGCAGAACTTTAACAATACACAAGTTAAGTTTTACAACAAATGGAAGCTACAGAGGCAATCTTCCCATAGAAGTGAGAAACAACCGAACGTGAATCATACATGTTCTAATGCACGGTAATGAGACAAGTTTGCGCTAAATCTAGATGAGATTCAAGATCTTTTCTTCGTTTTGGTTTCGAGGAGGGGGGAAAATGTTTCTTTCAAGAAATTCGTAGTAAGTCGTACCCGCAGTTTATTCCTGAGACTCAATTATGGCGTCGTGAAACATGAGCGTATAACCGTTCTCCTCTTCCTTAGTCTCCGGGGAAGACTGGCGTGATGCTTCGTACAGATCTTGTCTTTTAAAGAAAAGTTTCTCACAAGGCCGCTAACAACTAGCATTACATATCTATTATATAGATAAATTCCTAAAAAGGTTTGCGTCTCACTCCAATCATTTTGGAAATGCATTATGAACTCAGTTATTTTTGTAAAATTGTATTGAGTATAATTTAACTTATTATCACTACATATTATAAAACAAAGTGCTCCGCCGCGTCTGTCTGTCTCTCTGTTCGCGATAAACTCAAAAACTACTGAACGGATTTTCATGCGGTTTTCAGAAGATGTCGGAATAATTCATGCCGACTGGGAGCTTAACTGGCGTGTGCCGAGTAATAAATTCTCGACGTAACAGGATGATACGACACTTCGACAGAAAAAAAAAATGAAGGCGTATATGCTAGTTCAAAATAACTATGTAATTTGGTTTTGATATTTGTCTCTAAGGTATTTGTTACAATAAAATAATTTGAATATATGCCTTTACCTAAAATATTTGCATGCTATTATAATACTGCGGAATGTGCTTTGTTCTTATTCTACATCCTTGTAACAGCTTTTGTGCGATATTTTATGCAAATAAAATAAATCATTGTTATTAGTAGGTGTATATATGGTACATGTAGGTATATGATAGCTAATAACTGTCCTAGGTAGGAACGTCTTAAAAATGCCTAAGCTCTAAATTAATATAGATATATAAAGAATATTAAACAGTTCGATTCCATGTGGCGTGTCGATAAATCAGCGTTGTCTAATAAAAACCTTCGGCCGCTATGCCGAGCCGATTGTCCGCACTATCTACATACCTATGTATAAATAGATCGGTTAGTACTGTGCTTCGGTTGATATTAATATTAGGCAATGTGGGATAGAAATAGGTTCGATGGCCGGTTTAGTATTTGTAAGATAGAGCCGATTTGACGACCACATGTATTTGCTGATGAAAGGAAGGTGATCTTGAAGAAATGCATGGAGTATTGCGAGAAGAAACCATTGTTTTATTTTATTACTTGAGGCATATTGATTTGTTATATTTGTGGTAATATACGTAAATGGTAAAAAGTATATATTCATAAATAAATAAAAATGCCTTCTTTATGCCGTAGTGACTAGATTAGCCAGACAGCAATGGGGGGGGGGGGGGGTAACGAGACTGAATGTCCAGGGTGCGCCAGACGATCTCATGATTCGTCACTCGTTTAGACTCTTGCCTTGCATGCTTTGTTAGCCGCACGTAACTGGGTGTTGACTTATTATCTTAATTTATAAACCAACGAATGAATAACCGTACATTTTCGGTTCGGTTTGAATAAATATTTCAATTTTGATTAAGAACACCGTAACAAGTATAACTTTATAGTATTATTAGCTTCCGCTCGCGACTTCGCCCGCGTGGTTTACGAACCCATACATTTTTCCAGGATAAAATGTAGCCTATGTGCTATTCCAGATTATAATCTATCTCTGTGCCAAATTTCATCCAGATCCGATAAGCCGTGAAAGAGTAACAAAGACCCATCCATCCATCCTCACAAACTTTCACATTTATAATATTAGTAGGATAGTAGGATTAGTAGGATTGTACAAGGTAAATGAAAACTTTAAGATTACGGGTAAATTAAATAAATTTATGAAAATTGCGAAATAATTGTATCGGGCAAACAAGCCACTATTCTGTAAAAGACATAACATAATGTACCTGACAATCTTACTTGTTTATGTATTTACATAAACAATTAGCAGCACAGATGTTAATGTGTTGTATACACAACGAAATAACTGTCAGATGGTTTTAATTCATTTGAAATTTAAACAGACTCTAGTAATCTGTCAGCAGTGGCTTTGCACACAGAATGAAATTACCAAACATAAAACAGCTATTTTAGCAAGTCTACATATGTTTTTATCTAGTTAAGTATACAGTTAGGTTTAGAATATTTAGTGCTGATATTTCAACGGCTAAATAAATAATCCTAAGATAAGTTATTCCTCTGATAAGTCTACACAAGAACTGTTCTAATTTGAAATTAACAGATAGATAACTTTTATCTTTAAGAAAAATCTGGCCTTAATTTATTAGAAAATCCCAGCTTGTGAGGTTCTGTGATGAAAGTCATTCTTGATGTCGTGTTCATTGGACATTCTTGATGTCTCAATATTTTGTATTCTTTTTTGTATTTTTTTATTTCTGTGTTATCCGCTTTGATCTGTTTATCCCGTTTTTAGTTTATATTCGAAACACTTGTTTAACTCATGTTGTATTGCCTCATTGTGTAAGTAGCGTTTTATTAAGTTTGTATTTTTTCTTATATAATGCATGTTAATTTAAGATTTTAATTGTAAATTAACTTTTTGTTTTAAAAAAGAGTATCCATGGAGTTTCTTGCCGGTCTCTTCTCCATAGGACCTACCCCCTTTGGAACCGTGCGCCTAGAGTCTCGACTTTTTAAAAGTGCCTGAAAAGGCCGATTTAAAATAAAAAACTTTGACTTTGAAAATGCAATCAGGCATAAGTCCTTTTTGAGACTGTATATTAATTACCATCGTTCGTCCATTGGGTTAAAATAAGCTGCCAGCTTTGGTATAAAAATCTTGATATTAGTAATAGATTGTTACAAATTCTTATCCCCACTCGACACTGACAGATAAGCGTCATAGGAACGGATGCTATTACATAACATAGCATCACGCCTGTATTCTCCGAAGGGTTAGGCAGAGGTGTACTATCGTATACCCACTTTTCGCCGATGCTGTTATTGAGTATCATGTAACAGGGGGCGAGCCTATTGCAGTCTACCGGGCACAGTTCCAGACTCCGTGCTGCTACTGAGAATTTCCACACAGAAAAACCGAATAACACTTTGCCCGACCCGGGCATCGAACCCAAGACCTCACGCTCAGCGGTCGCGCTCGCGACCACTAGACCAATGAGGCAGTCGGATGTAATTATTAAAAAAAAAAGATTATTATTGGATCGAAATTTTTTTTCATTATTATAAGTATTTAGATTGTAATTCTAGACAAACTGTCTATGCTGTGTTGTCAGCATCTTACTTAGATGCAGCCTCCTCAAAATGTCGTGACTATGAATAAAGTTACTTTGAACATTCTGCCAACCCTAATTCTACGAGGTTATTTAATCCAAAATAATTTAAACCTTAGCTGTTACTGTCTTCTTGTAACTGAACTTCGGTACATCTTCCTTTGCTTCATATACATTCCTCTTCACTACAATTTTAGACGTAATATGTACATAAAAAAATAAATGACAGTAGTAAAAAACGAACAAAATAAATAAATAATACCTCTATTTAAGTACAGCGCAATTATCATAGGTCGGAGTAAATGATCGTTGAACATGGCATGTTTCCATGGATATCGAACACAATCTCGTAATGACATACCACGTTTGGTACACGGACACTTGGCGTTTTCACATAAGAAGGTAAAACTACACCGGGAACGTTATCGGTGGTTTAAGAAGCTCATTAAATTTATTACTAGCCACTTTAGCACTGTGTTGTTGCCGATTACGATATTCAATTGTTTTCTTTTCTGCCGATATCGATTTAATTATAATACAAATGTGTTTGCAAACATGGTGCAAGGTTGAATTTAACGATACTGTAAACTTGTAACATGTAAAAATATAGAATAGAAATATAATAAAATGAAAAAAGCCGCATGAATTTCGGTTTCATGTCGATGGGCAATTTTAAAACGAAGTGCTCGCAGTTATATTGTAGTAGTAATAGTCAAAAGTGGATATCCCTGGTCATCCTAATAGTTCAAACTAGACTAACAAATTCAGTCATAAGAAATGAGGCGGCCTTTATGCCAGTCAGTTCATTTTTTAAATGAAAAACGGGTATATTAACTTGTTATTATGTATTACAAAAGATAAAATAGGTTTGAGATACATAAAACGACGAGATTTTAGAGATTAGATTAAAAAAAAATAGGACCATTTCTATCGTCTCTTTCACAAAAACTATATACTATTTTCAAGGTTGTTTATTATTAACAATCCCAAGCCAAGTAGAGGGGCAGGTGTCCTTGAACGCAGGGCTGGAGTGTGCCAGGTGGATGTCCAGAAGTTCCGCAATGGGCAGCATCTTGGCCGCCAGAGACTTCAACATATCGATGACCTGAGGACCTACCATCTGAGGCTTGGTAGCTAGCACATCTAGGGCCTTGGAGCGGATCGCGAAGTTCACTGTGTTGCGGAGGTGGTACTGTTGGAGGAAGTTATTGACAAGATCTGGTTAGAGTGGACACGTTTTTGTAGTTTGAACGGTTAGATTGCGATTTTCGCCAAAGAACACCGTTACCAAAACATGTATGTAACGATCAAAGGTAGCACAGAAATCCAAATAATAAATCAATAGAAGTAAAAATGCTCGTGATGTTTTCGCTGCGTATGAGAAAATTATAAGTACTACAGCACAACAAATCATCAAAAGCGCGTGTGTAAAATAGTGACGTATATGCACAGGATTAAGTTTCATATTATATTGCAATGGATATAAAAGATGTTTGCTGCGAACCGGCGACACACGTTCCTGGAGTAAAATTTAGTATATCGTATATGTATTTATTGGCTTATTAAATCAATCCCAAGTCAGTAGACAGTCAGTTCCAGACAGTATCTAACAATTCAGATAGTTAAAATTTCTTTTGTGGTCTGGTGTAATCTTATACTATATAATATATCTCTTGTGAGTATACTAGCCTGCACAAGTAACGCCACGCCAAGATGCACTGGTTTGATCTCCATGTCCTTGAGCTTCCGCACCAGGATCCTCGGAGTCAAGTCGTCTAGTTTACCAAGTTGTGCTAAAATTCTAGGAGCCTGCAACGCAATATGAATGAACGGCGAATATATAAATAACTAGCGTCCGCGCGCGGCTTCGCCCGCGTGGTTTACGAACCCGTACATTTTTCCGGGATAAAAAGCCTATGTGCTATTCCAGATGATAATCTATCTCTGTGCCAAATTTCATCCAGATCCGTTCAGCCGTTCTGGCGTGAAAGAGTAACAAAGATCCATCCATCCATCCATCCATCGTCACAAACTTTAGCATTTATAATATTAGTAGGACTTAAGATTGGACGTTATATTACCTTAAATGTCATTGGTAACTTTGAGGGAGGTCAAGCAAAATAGACTTCATAAGCCTGATGACATTGTAACTTTAAAAGATCGTCTAAGAGGAACCAAACGGGGTTTCTTATTGTGTTTATTACATTTTCCGAAGTTTGACCTTACTTTTGGTACCTTCATCCGAAACGCCAAGACTGAATAATAACCAAATATTTAGTAGACAAATGTTTTTAAACGCTTGCTTGGTAGACATTTTTATAGTACTGCATCGAGTGTGTTTTACGCAATTTCGAAATGGTATTAAAAATACATTATAAAATAAAGCAAAATATTGGATTATTTTCATAATATTAGATTATTTCATTCTATAGCTGCTTTCGATTCCAGCTCTTTCTCCGTACCTACAAATACAGAGCACAAGCTAAACCTGTAGTTCACGAAGGCAGGCTTAATTTCTCAACGTCGCTGTCTCTATTGTCTACCTAGGTACTATGTAAGTTTATAACACAATATTCTAGTCGTGTAGTAAATAGGAGATAGATTTTCTTATTTAAAAAAATGTTTAACATCGAGTTGTGTAAAACTCGATGTTAAACATTTTTTTTTTTCACTTTTGTAAAGTTAAATTTTGCCATCGGCTAATAAATAATGCCACATAAAATTACTATAACATAACACAGCATCACGCCTATATTCCCCGAAGGGTTCGGCAAAGGTGAACTATTCTACACCCACATTTCGCCGATGCCGTTCTTGCGTCCTATCAAATAGAGAGCGAGCATAATCTACCGGGCACATTGTCAGAGTCCGTGCTGCTACTGAGAATTTCCTTACAGAAAAACCCAATAACACTTTGTACAACCTGGAAATCAAGCCTAGAACCTCACGCTCAGCAGTTGCATTTGCGACTATTATATTTTTTAATATCCCTAATGTGACAATAAAAGAACACGACGTTGAAAGCGGTTATCATATCATATGGACGTTTGCAACACCAAGGGTATCTATCACTGGCGCGTTGAAGAACCCATAAAAATCTTTCCCAGACCTTTTTGAAGAACCCCATAATATAGTACATCCAAAAGTTTTCTTTCCATAAGTACCCCACTCATCTGGTTGTCATATTGTCATAAAGTTTATGCAGCCACTTACAGTGAACATGATGTCGTACAGCCGGACACAGGCGTGGAACACCTGCACGTCCGCCATCTGGTCGTGCATGTCTCTGCTTTCCACAGACATGTAGTACCTGTGAGCAGTGTCTATACGGTTCTGCATCGACGAATTTCGCGGCAAATCCTGTTAATTTTTTTACGAAATCAGTTGAAAAATGCTAATGTTAAGTTACATCACGCTAAAAAATCTGTGAAATCATTCATACATAATGTATTCTTCTGTTCTCTAAGTAGCAGAAGGCGCAGTGTTGGTGTTTTGGTTTTGTCAAGACATTTTATGTTAAAGGGCCCACAGCATATTCTTAGCAAGATTGTTGAAAGAGATTGTTAAATAAAACTCTATTTTATTCAATGTAGTCCTCTCCTCTCATTTCTCTGACACGTTTAGGCAGATTTGAACGAAATAAATCTTAGCTCCACTTTGAATACGCTAGTAACTTCATTAAAAAAATATAATAAACACTCTATATTTAATTTATTCCCTAGAATATAATCCTTGATTAAAAATAAGAGTGCATCAAATATGTGTGTAAGTACATACCTTGGCAATATCGATGAGTTTCATTACCAACGAGGAATAAATGCGTCGACTGATGGCGTCCGTGCGCCGCGACCGATAATTGTCTACCTCACTGGAATGGCAGATAGATACGATGGAAAATACCGAGGATTATGATCTTATTTTGTTTTTACAGGCTGTAGTGGAAAATGCTATGCGCACAAAGTACAATGTAGAGTATAGTATTAATTCTGAATCTTATGATCATATTTCTCATTGGATTTTAGGATGACAATGGAGATTGTTTAACTTAAGAAGTACGATGCATTATCATCGTGATAGTTTAACTTTAATAACAATTTTGAAAATAGATAGAGAAGTCTTAGTCTATACTTTCGAGCATTTTCTTAGAGTAAATTCTTCTCGAGAATTGCATTCAAGTTGCATTGATTGATTGATTTACAGGATTGATTTACAGGTTGTGCAATTCGAGTTGCAGTATAAAATGGGGGAGGTTCAATCCCAGCTGTAAATACCTTAGGACTTAATATTTTGGATACAATACAATACAATACAATACAATACACTTTATTGCACACCAAAAACAGAAAAAATATACAAAATGGAAACCAATAGAGATGTACAAGGGGCGGTCTTACCGCACTTGGCGATTTCTGCCAGACAACCTTAGGATGGACAGAGTAGCAGGTAAAAAGAGAAAGGGTAGTTCACGGTGCAACATAAATATAAATATAAACTACATAAACAATACATATACATATATATATGGGTGTGTATAAATAAAAATTGGATACATAATGACTAAAATAAATACAATAATACATACAGTAAATAATAAGTAATCGTGATTATATTGACAACATTACATTGACAGGAAGTGTTCCTGGACTAGTTTTTTAAAAATAGCTAAGGATTTAGCGCGTCTCAGTGTAACTGGTAATGAATTCCACAATCGAACAGCCTGTACCGTGAAAGATTTTCCGAAGTAACTTGTGGAATGCATTGGCATTTTCAGCGTCAAATTCTCTGATGATCGTAGGGATTTCGAATGTGTATTATGGAGAAACTCAAAACGTTCTTTAAGATAGCAGGGGGTAGAAGGATTGAACAAGATATTGTATAGAAGATGAAGAATATGAGTATTCCGACGAAGGCGTATTGGAAGCCACTTGAGCTTAATGCGAAACTCTGAAACATGATCATATTTGCGCAGACGAAATATGAATCTGATACAAACATTTTGGAGTCGCTCAAGTTTATTAAGTTGGTCCTCATTGAGATCAAGATAGCTGGTGTCGGCGTAGTCAAGAATCGGATGAAGAAGAGTTTGTGCAAGCGCAGTTTTAGTGGAAATAGGCAGAAAGTTACGTAGTCTCCGTAAAGACCCCGCTGATGCGAAGAGTTTACGGCTGACTTCCTTGACCTGAGGTACCCAGGACAAAGTTTTGTCGATATATATTCCCAGGTTCTTAACCATTGGATGTTATTATGATGAATGAAGCAATATCAAACATACCGTTTAACAATATACTTGATGACGAGTGACATAGTCCGGTTCAAGTACACCTGGTTCTCCTTCTTCAGGTCGAACAGCAACTCTTCATCAAACTTGGAGTCTTGTAGGGCTTCCACTATCGCCTTTGCTAGGCGCCGATTCTCTTGGAAAAACGTCTGCTACGAGGATACCGAGTGTATTTTATGTAGTAAATTAGTAGACCGCCAATCATCACTAGGATTGGGTTCACTTCATGAGAATGTTTAAAAAAAACACTTTAAATAAGGTTGGCAATGAGTCTGATATACCACGATCAGTGATATGCGTTTGTCTAGACTTTTTGTAAAGTTAATGGAGATGTAATAAAACGCCATAATATTGTTCGAAGTTGTGTCGTGGAGAGGCAAGTCAATAAATCAAAATTATACGGTATTAAGACGATCTCAAATAAAAAATTTAAGTATTAAAAATTCTTAATGTCGTGCCAGTATTTTATATCTTAGAACAGTGAATAGTATGAATATGTCATAACATTATTTAATTTCAAAGCTTTGTGCTGCAGACACGCAAAGAAAATTAAGTCCTTTTGTTCCGAAAGCGCATCACTTCCACAAAACAAAAGCAACTGTATTTCGCAGCGATTAAAATAAATAAATGTTTCCAAGAACAAGCTACAATGCAAATCCACACAATTTAGATCTCATAAAATTCAACAAAAAGAAACTTAAAACCTCTGTAATAAAATCGTATAGTTTTTTATCTTGGCGGCATTTACATCTGTATGCGTCCGTTATCAGAACATGCATTGTTGCCAAATTTCCGGAGCTGTTTTGCAATTCAAAGTGTGCAACAAAACAATTACGATTACCTCCACGTTGCCGGCGGCAGCGCCCACCGCGTACATTAGGACCACAGTGAACAACACGACCATTCCCCACTGCAATATTCACTTTAACTGCCTATATTCATTTTATTTTTCAGTAAAAATTACTTTCACAGAGAATATTTAACGAATGCTGTATATTTTTATATTCACGAGGGACGCAGACGTTAGTTGTGGCTGAATTTCAAAATGGCCGAAGTCACGTAGTTTGTTGAGTGTATCGCAACGGTTAATGTTAGTCTCGTAAAACGGGATTGTTAATAAAATTGTACGACGCGTTAAGTGACTTGTATTTGCGTTATGACATGTGTTATATTCGAATTGGAGCTCTGGATGAAATTATGTTTCCTCTTATGCAAACGCGAATAAAATTCTGTAGACTGAGACATTTTATTTTTCTACACGCCATTTTCTTTGTTAAGTATTTAAAACATTAAAAAATTTCCGAATCACCCCTCGCTTATCTATCACAACTATCATCTAAAGATTTTCAGCGGCAATTGGCATGATAGCAGACATGCAGAATATACCTAATAATATTCGAGAATACGAAATCCGCTGCCGCAAAATTCAGTTTTCCACTTCGAATTGAAAATTATGAATACTTATAGGAACGACGTCGATAGAAAATCGGTGTACGAAAGATTCGTTCTTGATATAGCGTGATGTTTCAGTATAAGTAAATGGCGCTCTATCTTGTAAATAAGTTAATAAAATTATGAAAGTGTAAAGATAAGAAAAACTAAGTATACATCCTTAGATGAACCGGTTGATGAATCGGTTGATAAGTCTATTCAATCAATTCATCTAAGAATTACATTTAGTAGGTCATTTTTAAACTGCAAAATATGAACCAGGAGTCATATTAAGCGGCCATTTTGTTTTAAGTTTTTCATTTTCTTGTATTTATTTTCTAAAAATAGTCTGAAAGTAGATAAAGTTTCGCAGTATTTCAGTTTATTTTTTCAGGCAGCCACATGAGAATCAAGTTCGGAATTCTTCGTTATAGATAATGACGAAACTTTCGCATTTTCTGCGATACCACTTAAATATTTTAACACAGAAAACATAATACATTATGTCTAAATTTTTAGGCATAATATATTTAACTTTTATCAACAAAATACTAAGTCCTATAAATCTTCTTAAATATTTAATTAAGACTCAACAATATTGATTATTCAAAAAACAGAATCGACGCAGAAGAATTTCCGAACGACATTACTAAAAGTATTTTTTAAGCACTTCTTGTTTTGATAGATTCGGAAAGAGCACTCTAATTACTCTAAAAGGCGAAATAAAACCTATATATATAAGCATCTATAGAATATTCGTGTTTAATTTAATTACTAATCTCATCTTCTACAAACGTTCTAGAACCACTTATCCCTAAAAACACCTATTTATAATCATGCTAACTAAAACCCTACCAATCGAGGTCCATCTCAGCCGGCAACAAGATTGCATAGGTTCAGTACTCCGAACGTACCACAGTAAATATCCGACATGTCGCAACATTTTACAGCTACCGTAAAACCAAGGATTTATTGCGATTTACAATACGCCTCTACTATGTACGTGGATATATGGAAATTCGTTATATTGCTTGTGTGAACATATTGCTAGTTGTCTCCTCCTTCTGCGCTGTACATTTTTTGTGGGTGTAAAGACAATATCTATTTGGTAGGAAGTTGTAAAGACAATTATTCTGAAGCTTCGAACTATTGTCTTAACGGATCTAGTGTAACATTCTCGGCCTATTAGGTACGGCAAAAAAGGTATATTATACGTAGAGATATTGTAGCGACTACTACTCGTACGGTGTTCCTCCAGTGAAAAGGGAGGATCCTCCGACCAGGCAAGGTGGTTAGCCTGGTGGGCTGAAGCCCGACAGTTCATGTCGGATATTCGTATATGTGTTAGAATCGTTGTAAACTCTCATAGTGCGATTCAGGGTTTGTTGTTGTAGCTTCACTCTGATAGATGGCGCTTTACTTTTTGCCATGTTGCGAGTAGTAGTCGCTACAATATTAATAATAATTTTTATCTATGCCAAGAGCAGTAAAAGATAAAATTTGTTTAATGTTTTTTTTAAATATCGTTGTTAAAGTCAGCTGATGGTGTCAACATCAGACTATTTTTAAATTCCTTAATGAAAACCCAGATAACTAAGCTAAGTAAACGAAAGGATAGTTTACGAAGCATGGGTGCACCTGTATAAGTAATAAGAACTTGTCAAGATCCCACGGTGCGATATCTTATCCTTCGTCGAGGATTATACAAGATTTGGCACTCCTAACATTTCAGAAGAACCATTTATTTCCTTAAAAGTTGCAGACGTTTGCAAATACTGACAGCTAGACAAATGCTAAAATTCTACTCATCCATTCAACGCAAGGCTCCCAACTTGGTGCTATAAGCCACACTCCACAAGCACTCAGCTGCCAAAAAAATACAATTTCTGTCACATCGACGTCGGTCGTAAAATGGAAAGATAAAATTTTACGCGATACGTAACACGTCGGTGAATTCTAGACAAAACTTTAATATTACACATGGCGATAAGTGAAACGTGAAATTCCAGCGTTTCCCCGCGTCCTGTAAATTTATCCGCGGCGGAATCACCCGGGAATGAAATTTCATTCAATTTCCGCGCAGTTTTCCGCGGAACTACTTTCGGGCAACGCGTGAGCGAGAGGAAGCGGAAAAGCGAATATGTGAAAATTAAAGATCGTTATCAATTTAATTTGTTCTGTGCTGGTTCGATTTGTGGTTTGAACGACGATATAATTGAAACTATCAGTTTGCGTTTAGGGTTCCGCTGTAATAGAACCTTTAAGATTTTGTTCATCTGTCCGTGACATAATGATATCTTTGAAAACACTTATTCGTTAATATTGTGAAACATTTACAGATTAATTTACGCAACGAGTACATAATAACGGCATCAGCGAAATGTGGGTGTACAATAGTACACCTCTGTATAACCCTTCGGTGAAGACAGGCGTGATGCCTAACATGTTATCTGTTACTTAGGCATCGGCTACTTGTGAGATGCATGTTGCCTCCTAATAACCGGCAAAAATGAATGATGTAAAAAAATATGATAGAACGGTAAATCTCATACAAATCTAATAATATACAACTATTCTGCCCATTACTGTCCCACAGCTGGGCAACTTGTACTCAGAATAAAAAGGTTTAGTCCTTAGAGCTTGGTAAAAGGATGATTGTTAATCACAATATTTCTTTATCAGATGAAGGGACGACGCTGGTTACCCTCTTGATATAATCTCTTAGTCGCCTTTTACGACACCCACGAGTAGGAAGATCCCCTTTTTCTCCACTGGGGGTAGTAAAGGGTACTGCTGTGGCGATGGATGTTTATCCATAGCCACAAAACACACGGCACAAGTAACTATAAATCAAGCTTAGAATATCGAAAAACTATGTAGGTGGCGCTGCTGGTGCAATAGCTAAGTGATTAGGTTTCTGCGTTACGTGTTAGGAGTTCGATTCCATCACGGAACAAATATTTGTATGATCTGTACCTACGATACAGGAGACATAGTGTGGAATATCGTAATTTAGAAAAAAAGAGAAGGCGACTCTTTTTTTTTTCAGGCTAATGAGTCGTCCAAAAATGAATTTGCTGTACAAAAAGTATTTGATGGCGAAGCGCGTTGAAATTTAAGATAACAATTAATGAAATCAAATGTATATCTACACCTATTTCTCCGTGTAAGTTTGTACCAGCGGGATTCGATTTTAGCGAGCACCCAATAAATCAGTATTTACGGTCCATCAAATAGTTTAAGCTCAATATATCACAGGATCGTTTAGATTCACACGCCATGACTTAAGTGCCGGTTTAGTCAAGCGGGAACGCAAGCAATCAAAGCATAAATTATTCAGTCGTAAATTACTTCTTAGGATTGCGTCATTGATCTATGGGTTTTAAATCTTGGATCACGAAATCCGCATCATATTGGTCCTAAGTTCCGAAATAACGCCGACTGCTGCTCTGTGTTGCGGGTTCGGAACAAATTTTTGTATGACCTACAGTCAGTTGTTTTGGGTCTGGGTGTTTGTGCACGAGAATATTTGTGTTTGTAAACCGCACCCACGATATAGGAGTTATTCGTGAGCGTACAAAGTTATGAAATAGAATAAATATTAAAAAAGATTTCGGTTAAAGTTGTCAGCCTATCGTCGTACTACGTTCAACTAAGGTGATAAACTTTCATACTGACCTTTTCATCTCTTCAACCAATCTTATTTTTTTTCTTTTTCTTTTTTTTTGTTACGTTGCCCCACACTAGGATTTCTCCTGTATCGTGGGTACAGTTTACAAACATACAGGTCACATGCACACAATCAGACCCGAAACTACTATCTGTAGATCATACAAATATTTGTACCGTGCGGGGATCGAACCCGCGACACGTAGCGTAGAAAGCTAATCGCTTAGCCACTGCGCCAACCGTGTCGTCGTCATTTCATGATAAGAGGAATATAGACAACTTTAAGTCACTAATGATTCTTGATGGTACAAAGTAAGTACTCGCCCGCTTGAGAAGTTTTCGACCAATTAAAATTCATTACCGAACCTGTAACTCGCTATATACTATCGCTACTGTACTAAGCTTTCTGCATCTAATCCATCGCTATGTCACCCGCCTATCTCTTCAGTGTATCCTAGTCTTAACTATGATATTTTCTGATCAATATGCATCGTTAAAGAATCTCGCTATTGCACTAGGCGTATAAAATTTGCAATATCAATTATTTAAATGGGCTCGCGACATTTATATGTATCGATATGATACGATTCGATACTCGTAGGTGTAAAAACAATATCCATTGTTTCTTTTCGATAGGAAATAAGAATACATGATTTTTTATGTATTTTGTAGAGTGTGTTGAGTGTGATAGTTATGTAGGAAGAAGTCCATGTTGCAGACTAGTATATTCTCTTGCCTTACTTGCTCAATTATAATAATAATAGGACAAACACCTCTTAATGATTTTAGTACTTCTGTACACAATGTTTACAAGAGATGTAATTAATGACACTCACTCACATTGGTTTGTTCAATCATCAGAATCGTCTGGAATTGACGAAAAGGCTTCGATGATGATGAGTTAATGACAATAAGTGAGCGTATTTTCATTAATATAGTTATACAAAGCAAAATATCCCTATCAGCTCAATTATAATTATGCTGATAAGGGTAATTTAAACGTTTATGTTTGTGTGTATCAAAGATCATAGTCTGATACATTAAACTTTCAGTTAGATGCTGGCAGGCAGGTGCTTGATCTAATTTTACTTTTTGTTTCGTTTATTGTGAACGAATTCATATTTATAATTAGTTTAACTTATTATAAACCACAAAATTGTAATTGCCAGAAGAAATGTAATTGCTTATATGTACAGAATGATTAATTAACCTGTAAATGATATGAAATTAAATTAAAACGAAACTAGACAATGTTAAGAACGATAGGTTTAAGAAAATCGTATTTTTAATATATATTTTCGATAGATATTTTCTGTTTTACTTACTACACATAAATAGCGGTGTATTCTGATTAGTCACCTATAAGATACATTAAGAATAGCAAGCAACGCACCAAAAAATAACATATTCAAACATCTACAGTATCCACACACATGTGAATCCATATGACAGCACTCACTAAAGTGTTTTACGACGAAAAACGGCGTGTTCACTAGACGAGTACATTTAATTCAGGAAACAGAATACGGCCATAGACTACCCTGGCGATATCGATAGATGCCATGGACAGGGAAATCTGAGCGTATAGACTAAATATTGCATGGCTGACAGGCTCATTGGTCAGACTGGAGAATTTTTAATAGAGTTCGCGAAACGCGTATCGTACAAGGAATTTGGAGATATAACACCGGTATGGATTGTTAATTTTCCACGTGTCAAGTATATTGATTAGTTCAGCATTGGACAAAGCTAGAATAGTTTAGCCAGGGTTGATATTCCCGGTACGGTTTACGATTCATTTGCACTGTTTATACCTACCTGGGTACGTCTTAAAACTGCGGCCAGACACCGGAGGACGGTCAGCAGCGTCCTCTCGCTAATCGGTGAGCCACTGCGATCCTCAAGCCGCCTGCCAAGCGTGGGTATTATGGCAAAACCCCCCCTTGAGGGAGGCCTTCGTTCAGCAGTGGACGTTTTCTGGCTGATGATGATGATACCTACTCAGTTTTCTTTATTGTGTCTATTGATAACATCACTTCTATATTATCCTTAGGCATAACTTACAGGAAATGGTATAATATTATAAGTATTTGGGTGATGATGATAAGGTCTTAAAATATGTACATACATATGTTCTGTGGCCTCCAGTAAGCGGCGCTGAGCTCACTGTCAGTTCAAAACACATTTCTAAACTTTAGACAACAATATTTCGTAAAAGGTGTTTCGTATACGAGTATTCTAAATCAATAACTAAACCAATATAATAATTAAGAATAGTGAATGCACTATCCCGAAAACCCAGCTTTCTCTATTTGAATCAATAACTGATGGTTAGTAATATCCTTGTCCACAGTGGTAGGTGCGAGGATGACGCGGGCGCAGAGCTCGCGCTGAGTGGGGCTGCCCCCCGCGCACCCGATGGGAAAAACGTCCGGTGGCCGCCCCGACGCAGGAGTGCGCGCGCACAAAATTGCTAATAGAAGGTATACCTATATTAAGAACAATATAAAAACTGACACAAGCACTGATTGTGAGTGGGGTTGCCTCCCGTGCTCCCGATGGGCAAGACATCCCGCAGCGGACAGGGCCCCGATGCAAGAGTGCGCGCGCACAGAATTGCTAATAGAAGGTATACCATCCGTAGAATAAATGACATAAAGGATAACGCGACTGCTGAGTGGGGCTGCCCCCCGCGTCTGATGAGCAAGACGTCCGACGGCCGCCTCGAAGCAGGAGTGCGTGAACACAGGATAGCTAATAGAAGGTATAGCTCGCCTCAATAAAGTATATCGAATCGCTTTTATGACTGTTGGTGATATGAGCAGTGGACTACAACACAAAGGGTGGGTTTCTACAAATAATAATGCAGTTAATTTTTTCATATGACTCTCTTGCACAAAAGCAAGAGCTGGTGACTCTTATTAATATGATATTATCCTTGGCAAATCTCTCTTCTCCAATCTACTATTTAATAAATACGAAAAAAGCATATTAACCACCATTTTAGTATTTTCGTTGGTTTCCACTTCTCCCGAAAAATAAAATCCGATAGTTACTCGATGTAATAAAGAATGTGCAGGATAACTCAAACTGTTCAGTTTGAGTTATGTAAAATATAAATGTAATGTAAAACGACATCAATGAAGCATTCATAAACAAATGTTCACAACGCAAATAAATACACCGAGACATAATCTAACAAACATGTTACCATTGAGCAATAAAATTAATGCAAGCCAAACATATAAAAAATATACAAGCATTAATAGAACACACCGGGCTAACGAAATATTAAAAATAAACACAATATCCATTAACAATGAAAAGTTTATCATACAGGTTGGTAGACGTTTGACCGAGTTCCAAATATACACGTGATTCACACTATCATACAGACAGACAAAGATCTCCAAACAGACGGAAACAGTTGTTCAGACATCAATCACCGATCACTGACTCGTGGGCAGCGTTTGACAAGGCCGACACCTGTATTTATTTGACAAACACCTTAAAACGGAGCAGTGCTTGGTAAAGTTATATTCTTATGGTTTGTTGCTTTAAAAAACAAACTTCATTCGCATGAGAGTTCAATCGAAATCGTTTTGGAAACGTAAATAAAGGGATACTCCAGGGCTCTTTGTTAGGTCCATAATATTTGTGAGGCCGTGGTTTTAATACAATTGAGTCATAAGGTATACGATTATTTGACGATAACGATACGAAGCGATTTATTTAATTAATCATTAGACGTAAACTGAGATTAAGAGGCGGTTAGTACATTCATCACGTAACTTTGGGTAATTTGGAGCGAGTCCAAACGTTTTTTCGTAAATATTGTCGGCTGAATAGCCTTTTCTTTCATAATGAGGCAAATATGTGGTAAAGATTGTGAAAGTTAATTTAATATAACTTCGTTTTGTTACCAGTGCCTACTTTACTATGTATATTTTTGTTTCAAATATGTTTCTAGCACTTTCGCAGAGAAACATTAAAATTTAAGTAAGAATAGACTACTTTTAATGTTTTACGTTTCCTTGATCTAATTTATATTGTCTAGGCATGTTGGTATTCATGCTCTGATGTTCTTAAGTCCTTTGAGCACCATCCGGTATTATTTAAATCCTAATGAAAAGTGGAGAACACACGCGCACACTTAATAAAACCACGCTTTATGAAATTTGTTTTACGTACAATAAAACTCTGTCTGAGTTAACTAAGAGAAAACATTGTTAGAGCAAATCATTAGGGCGTTTGTAGGCATTGCTTTAGTAATACAAATAATACGGCCATCGATCCTTTTGATGACATTGAATTTTAACGCAAAAATCTCATATAACCGTTTCGGTATATTTATTTGAGCACATAGGTTGCAGGATTATTTTATATATATACTGTGGTACTGCGGGCGACTGTACACGTTGTTTTTTAGGCACATTTATTTTATTTTACATAGAAACATAAATGTATAATCAATTTCTTACAATAAAGCTTCGAATTAAAAAATAAAAACGACGTAAGCAAATTTGTACACCTAATATGAAAGTCGTGTCACCACGTTTATATTTTGACGGGACTTCTTTCTTTATCACAAGCAATTTAATCATTAATATGGTGACAGGACGTCGAAGTTGACTGTGTCATATCACTATTTATCTATGTGAGTGAAAAATCTCATATAACCGTTTCGGTATATTTATTTGAGCACATAGGTTGCAGGATTATTTTTTACATTTAAATTGTAATATCTGTGACTTAGCATTGATTACTATAAGTCTACAAAATTGAATTATTTCACTAATTAATGTTACAGTTCAACCGTGCTGATAGAGATATATCTTTACGTTAATTTTCTACATTGCACATACTCGTACATAAATTTACAACCAAACAAAAGAAGTTGTTTCTCAGATTGACAACAGTACACGGCCTTCAGTTTCTATTAATTGAATGTCTATTTTTATATCTACAGCTTTTCCCTAAGCTCCGAGTAGTTGTGTCCGAACCTTTACGGCGCGTAGGTACACAATTGAGTCGATTTCAGTAAATTTATCTAGATTTAGTTTGCAACACGTGTTAAATCTGTGCGTGCGCATCTAAACGTACGATTTCGATTCATTCATACATACCGTGTTATTTTCGTGTACTAGTAGATTGTGATAGGATTTTTGTGATTCGTTCGGTGAGTTGATATTGTTTAACTGTTTTTGGACAACTGTAGATTTAACAAAAATACAACGAAAAGTTTACATTTTAAAATTCCGTGATGGTCGTAAAACCAGTGCAGTAGAACAATTGTAACAGTCACCTTGTCAACAAGTTGAGTAAAAAGTAGTTATTAAAGGTGTAAGCTTTAGAGCAAGATGAATTATGTATACAAATATATAGAAAATATTGCGCTTCGACCCAATAAAATGAGTGCATAATGAAACAGGACTTTGGTCCTGACTTTCAGTACAGACAGACCGCTGTCCTGAATGATGCAGATTGATAATATATACCAACAAATTGTTATCGGAAAATCTGATTTTTTAAGTGAATATCATAAAAAGAAAGATAATATTTGACTCCTTTTTCCCAGGGACTCGTGCGTATCTTGGGGCCGGCGGGGTCGGTGCGCGGGCGGGCGCACAAGCGGCGTGTCCGCGGCCGGCGGAAGCGGCGCGGGCGCGTGGCGGCGGCGCGAGCGCGCCCCGCAGCCGCGTAGGCCCATGGAGATCCTCACCAGCATCTATGCGTTGCTGTCCGGAGGGGTGAGTTTGTTCTTGGTGGTAGTGATCATATGGTGACAGCTTGGGCGCAGCACTAGTATGTATCTCCGCTTTACAATACATATACAATACAAATAACGTTACGCTAGAAATGTACCTATCAAAAGTGAGGAAATGCGGACAGGCTTTGCGGCAGCGACACTTTTACTAAACATGTCAGTCATATTTTTTATATTTCTTCTTCTTCGTAACCATAATCGAAATTTCAGTTAACAAACATGAACCTCACATGAAGGAGAAAAACGAAGTTGTATATTTACAGAAAAAACATGTTTTAAATAAATGTTTCCCTACACTAAGAATAATTTCTGTAGTGTGGTTGCGTTTACAAACACGAATATTCACATGGACAAACCTGGAACCACTATCTGAAGAGCATACAAATAATTCCGTGCGGAATCGCACTCGCGATCTGCCGCGCTACAAATCCATTTGATTAGCAAATGCGCCAACTGCATCTGTATCGTGAGGTTCATATACGTTATTCACAATTTTATTCTGCACTAAAAATACCTTTGACATTGACCCCACCAACTTCGTGAAGAACATAAAGCAGAATCATCACAAAAATTTAATTCGTTTCATATTTGGGTTTCATCCTGTAATTTTATACTGTTTACCATTTCCCGTAGACATAAGTACTAGTCTACTAATTAACATACGTAAGACTAGGCTAGAAACAGGAAGACTGTAGAACTTAATCTCGTTGTACATAAGTCGGTTACGTTATGGGCCGTCGCGGCCGCCACCGCCGCTCAACCCACTCGTTATTATAATAAGTATTCCACGGGTTATTAACACCCCCTTGTTTCTTTGCTACGTTATTATAATATTATCCTCAATTATTATTAAGCTTTGTCTTATTAACAATATACTGTAGCCTTCAATTAAGGAACTAGTTATATGAAAGCGTTTATTATTTCGAACGACATACTTTTGCCAGTGATTATGTATAAGTATTGTATGTGGTATAAAATGGCTTCCATTTTTTAGTCTTGACCCGAGCAGCAAGCTAGAGCTAGAGCAAGCTAGAGCAAGGATAGATGTGTTTTTAAATACAGTTATAAACATATATATTTTTTAACTTGCTCTAAAGTCGTAGGTCAGTCCGCAATTATGCAACTCGCTAACTTAAAGTTTTCGAAAACTAGAACAAGGTTTGGAAAACTGTATGGAAACTTGTGATCGTAACTCTCAATAACTTCATTTATTTACGGCTGTTTCATTCTAATAATAGCTACAAATACTATGATTGCATTTTATTATATTTCTTAATGTCATAAATCATTGATTTATGGTACTTATTTTGATTTCGATGCATCATATCTAATGTTAAAAAACTTTCCTGCTATCATTTGATTTTACCCTTTAACACACAAGCTATAAAAATAAAAATTTCAATTAAAATAAAATCGTTCAACACGAAGAGCTTTCCCAATTTGCACCGCTTTCAACTCTGAATATTTAACTTATTCAGGCAATATATTTGAAATTGTATTCTCAACTGTGCGCTACCGTTTTTAAGTCTATTTTTCCATAAACAGCAAGGGGTGAACCCGAAGATTGATTCCGTAGCATTCCGACTGCACTGCGGTGCAACTACCGCGGCGTTGTTGGCGGCTAGCGCAGCTTTAACTACACGCCACCTGGTGGGCAACCCTATCGACTGCATACACACAAGGTGAGTACTCCGTTGTTTAGCTAGCATGCGGACCACGTAGTTCGCAACTAAAATAATAGATGGCGTTAAACTAAATGTTGATTTTAGATGGCGTGGGTGGAAAAATGAACGATGTTTTTGCGAATGGATTGTATTTTTGTAATATGACTGTTGTATTGTTATTAAAATAATATATGAGGTAAATTACTCGCTTCAGTTGAAAATAGTTTAGCTGTTTTATAAAGTTTCATGATGAACTCATTAGCCAAAAATCTGTGCCAATTATTATTATTGAGTTAATCGTTTTATTGGGATAATAAATTAAATGAGTCCACGAACTAAATTATTAAATATGACACTGTAAAATGGTACTTTCGTCGAAACTACATACAAAAATCGCTAAATGGTGCTGCAAAATTCATAATTTTCCAAGGTTAGACGGAAGTGTTTGTAGGTGCCGGAGAGACACAGCAGAATTAAAATTATACAATGATGCTAATTATGATAATCGCTCCATTAGAGTAGTGATAGGCTTTTGTTATTGAAATCCTAAGTTTAACTTCCTCTCAGTACGAAACGAATGCCTAAGTTTAGTATCTCAAAATACGACGACAAACAATGACAAACTAAACTATTAACACCGGATTCCTGCCACAGTTTTTAGCTAATCAATGGTCGCAATTAGTAATTTCACATTGCATTCTGCTTTGACTCAAAAATCTTATTTTTTATACCTAGGGACATCCCAGAAGACGTGTTGAACACATACTGCTGGATTCACTCGACCTTCACGGTTGCTGGCGAGGCCGGAGGAGCATACCCTGGGGTGCGCGGCGCTGGGCAGTCTCCTCGGAGGTACGGGAAGTACTACCAATGGGTCGCCTTCACGCTATTCTTTCAGGTCAGTGACAATGATTATGTTTCTTTTTTAGCTGAATATGACGATAAGGACGAAACAGAGATATTTTCTAAGACTGCTAAAATAAGAATGTACAGTCAACGTCAACGAGACGAGAACTTGCTAATTAATTATTGTTTTGTAACCCATGGAGTATGGAATGGTCGCGTAACTTTGTATTTAATAGGAAAATAATTAGCTATACTTATAGTAGGTACCATTGTTTATTTGATAGACTGAATGAAGATAAATGGGAACATTTTTATAGATAATATATTTAGTATGGAGTGTGCTTCACTGAATGCTGACTTCAGCGCTGAATTAGAGGTAAGTACAGAAGGCATTTAAGAAGACACTAGAGATAAAAAGAGTGTTGAGAATATGTTAACACATTGACGGACATGACTGCTGAGAACGTCGTTACTTGAATACTGTGGTACTGCGGGCGACGGTACACGTCGTTTTTCAGGCACATTTATTTTATTTTATATAGAAACATAAATGTATAATCAGTTTCTTACAATAAAGCTATGAATTAAAAAATAAAAACGACGTAAGCAAATTTGTACACCTAATATGAAAGTCGTGTCACCACGTTTATATTGTGACGGGTCTTCTTTCTTTATCACAAGCAATTTAATCATTAATATGGTGACAGGACGTCGAAGTTGACTGTGTCATATCACTATTTATCTATGTGAGCTGAGTGTTCGTCAACGTATTAAAAATAATAACTTTATAGAATTCTACGTTCATAAAAATTAAGCAAAATGACCTTTCAAAGACCTAGTTACCATTATATTTAGCTTCCTAGATATAGGCACCATTATTAATGTATCAGGTTCATTGTTCGCAAGACATATTATATAACATATAATAGCAGTGATAATGACGACTAAATTGAAAAATAATATTGATATACGACCAATAAAGTAAAGTGGTGTTCGCTATTTAGTCTATGGTATAGAGTAAATGATTCTAGTGCGGTCATCGTGAATTGGCTACTTAGCGGGCCTCGGGATTAGTTATCACGCTATTCGAGTATACTACGACTGTTGAATGTTGGCGCTTGAAATTTTGAAAACCTTTTAAGGTTTTATCTGTTCTATTATTGCTCAATCTAATGCTGTCCAATGTTGGGCAAATCCCACTCTTAAATAAGTACGGGGCTCATTAGATTGCTTGCCCAGGGTGTTGCTATAGGAGCAGTATACTGGGCAAGCAATTTAGTGACTGTATTTAGTCTTCTCATATCATATTACAAAAGGGAATGTTAAAAAAAATAAGAACACAGAATTTCGATTAACGTATTAATTAATTAAAATATAGTAAAAACAATAAATACTTCATAATAAATTGGATACGTTTGACTAAATCGTATTTATTTTTATCTATATCACGTTTGTGAACGTCCAGACGTATAAGGTTTCTGTTGCTACAAAGGTCTGGTTTCTGTCGCTACGAAGTGCTACGGCGTAGCACACATTTGCATTGTGAAGAATATAGTCATATTTAGTTGTAGGTATATATCATGAGTTGGTGTATATATTTTCAATGACTTGATAACTCTTTTCAAAGTCCATATCTTAACTGCTCCAATTTTACACCCGTGTCAAATTTGGTTTTGTCTATAATGCTGTTAGGTTTATGTACACATCCATAAAACAATTGCCTCACACAAAATGGTAGGATTATGGCATGACGGCTACGCTAAATTATAGCAATTACCAAAATACTATTGTCCAGTTCTGTCGATCGTTAGTACAGGCGTGTCGAACAAACGGCGATAAAGCTGAAGGATTGTGTGCGGTGACGCTTGACTTCCGACACGTACCCTCGCGACTTTACTAGCACCTTTATCTGGCTTCACGTGCGTGAGGAAGTGTTTGTTGATCTTGGTAAAAATGCTACTATTCTTAAAAATATTTGTCTAGAAATTGACGGGAATTCCGTTTTGTAAGGCCCTATTATCCTTAAACTAACCAAAATAGATATGAGTAACCACAGAACATGGAAAGCTATAATTTCTGGTTAACATAAAACATAAGCATATACATTACATAAGATATCAGTTTTCATTTATTGGATTTCCTATGTATTTCGAATCGAAAAACTCTTTCGTTATGTATAGAGACCAATTCAATTTTGAAGAACATTTGAAGATAGGATATGCCCGTGTTATATAGGTAATATTTCCACGGAACTCGCGTAAAGGCATGATATCTACGTTTATGATTATATGCGAGAACAACAGAAAGTATTTTCTATCTGATTTCATTACCTACCTAACTTATATTATTTCGACGAAATATATACAACAACATTGATTTTGAACATACATAACATCAAACTTATATACTTTAAAGATTTGTACTATTATACACTTAGTGCAGTTATGTATCCCATATAATACGAGCAGGCGCAGTGGCGCAGCGGCGCAACGTTCTATGCTACATGTCACGAGGTCGATTCCGGCACGGAACAAATATTTGTATGATGTACAAATGTTTCAGTGAGGTGAGAACGTGAGATGTATTTTTTACGATACATAAGGAGAGGTAGGACAAATGTATTATTACATATTCTTGTATTAAAAAAAAAATACAATTAGCTTCTGTGAATTTCCGATCAATAAGACCTAATATCACTTTGCCAGTATTCAAAATGTAACGACGCAAGACGTCATGATGCCACCTCTAGATCATCGTATAAAATAGTCATTTTCAATACATACAATGTGAATCGATGCTACCAGATGTGATGTTACCGTAATGATGCCGTTTTTAGTGTTCAGTGATGGACCGACAGACAAACTTTACAAAAAGAGTAATCTTTACAAGTATTGACGCATGTAAATCGGTAAGTATGTTAACGTTCGGTGTCGCTGTGACGATGTCCCGCCAGTTTGTGAGTTTAGTGTCCACGCACGTGGCTCCTGCCGCCATACCGTCCAAGTTAAACACTAATGTCAACAGACCCAAGAGGTAAATGCCGATAAAAATCAAACGCTGTTCGTTGGCAAACGTATGTCTTGATCAATTTGGCTAATGTGTTTTTAATGTTTGTAATAGTCCGAATTAGATTTTTAGGGCAAGAAAAGATGGAAAAATTACCAGGATATTTAAAAAAATGCCCCACACTAGGAATAGTTTCTGTATCGTGGGTGCGTTTACAAACACATATATTCACATGGACATACACCCAGACCCGGCGACCCGTTGGTGCAGTGGTTAAGAGATCAACTGCTGCGCTACGTGTCGCGGATTCGATTCTCGCACGGAACAAATATTTGTATGATCTACACATAGTTGTTTCGGATCTAGGTCTTTGTGTATGTTGCGTTGGTCCTGCGCCTGATCTCTCTCCGGTCGTGTCGGATTGCCGTCCCATCGGACTATGAGGATGAAAGAATAGAGGGTGCACCTGTGTTTATGCATACACTTGTGTAGTTGGCTAATCTCCGGTGAGACTGGCCGCCGTGACGAAAAACGGTCAGGACGACATGAGCACTTCTGGCTAACTCATCTGGAATATAGGCGTGATGTTATGTAATGTTATGTACTTTATTGTTTTAAAGCTCAAGTACATAGGAATCCACCAAATCCATAGCCCATCCCGTATGCGTAGATACCCGCTTTTTCCTCTATTTACCAATCGTATACGCTGGCCGCTCGTGGCTTGTGTGTGCAGTACAATTTGACATCGTTGTGTCCATCTTTACATGTTTACGGCTCCACCTGCGCAAGTGGGTCGCTCCGGTAACTGTCGCCTGTGATGAAACGCCACTGTACTAGCCTACATGGATTTGCATACTCCAATATCGGTCTCTATTCTTGTAAGAATAAGAGAAAAGAGAATGATAGAAATAATAAATTATATTTTTTTTTCATGTAGACCAGTTAAAGGCACTTATGAATAGTCAGACTCTAGTTGCCACGTTCCAAAGCGTTGTTTTCCGATGGAGAAGAATGGGCAAGAAACTCCATGGTTACTCTTTTATATATAACTAGCTTCCGCTGCTGTAAAAAGCTGTAAACTGTATATACGAAACAGGAGTAATACTAATGTGGGGTAACGTTTATTAAAAAATACACCTCTGCCTAATCCTTCAGGGAATACAAGCTTATTGCTAAGTACATATGTATCCTACTTCCTACAAATATTTCCTACGAATCCTACTAATATCCTATCCTACTACTATTATAAATGTGAAAGTTTTTGAGGATGGATGGATGGATGGATCTTTGTTACTCTTTCACGCCAGAACGGCTGAACGGATCTGGATGAAATTTGGCACAGAGATAGATTATAATCTCGAATAGCATATAGGCTACTTTTTATCCAGGTAAATGTACGGGTTCGTAAACCACGCGGGCGAAGCCGCGGGCGGAAGCTAGTGCGTTTATAAACACAAATAGTGTTTGTAAACGCATCCACGATACAGGAGTTTTTCCGAGTGTGGGGCAACGACGTTAGGTCGCGACTTTGAACCCCACTCGTTGCATTTGACATTCATATTAAATTATACCTTAGTCAGAAGAGTAAACAGAATTACAATACTTAAGTAATATGCGACCCAAAAACCTATGTGAACAACAGAACATCTTAACATAAAACTAAACGCATGACTAGAAATATCTCATTAAAGCGTGTCACCGGTGTCACGCACATGACATTTCCGCATATAAGAAAACGGCAACTAAAATCGCATCAATCAGTTGCAACCGTATATCTGTCCGTCAAATTGTCATAGCACGGCAACGCCATCTGTCGCGAGTAACAAATTAACGCTCGTCCACTGTTCTAGAAAGGTTCACGTGTGTAGGAATTAGCAGGGGCGTATTTACCCTTGGGCCAAAAGGGCCATGGCCCGGGGCGGCAAGCTGCGAGGGGCGGCGCAAGCCGCACCTCGCGTTCAGCTTTGTGCGACTTTCTTTTGGACTTTATACCCCTGAAGAAATTTAAATAAAGTCTACCTAATTAACAAAAACTAAAACTCATTTGGTTGTAAGTTTGATAGACATTAAGACGCGAGGGTATCGTATGCCTGAACGGCGGGCGGCCGCGGCGGAGCGGCCGCGGCAGGGCGGCGGCGCCGTGTCCGTCGAACTCCATTGCGACTCGGGACTAGTTGGGATGTTTCGACGTTGCTCGTGTCGTTTTCGTTCATATCCATAGGCGAAAGCGGGAGGGGCGCGGGGCGGCGCAGCCGGCGGTGGGGGTGAAGCAATTCGTGCTTCACTTGTTTCAAGTTTTTAACTGATTTCAAAAAGGAGGAGGTTCTCAATTCGACTGTATATTTTTTTCTTGTGTGTTACGCGATTATTCCGCCAATTATGAATTCATTTTGATGTTCTTTTTTTGTTTGGTATGTCATACTTCAGAGGTCAGAGGTCTTCAGAGGTCCCATATATATTTTATTGAAACCGAATCAGCGCTTTTTGAAAAAATCAACCAAAACAATAGATATATACACAGATGACGTTTTGGTTTGTGGTTCAGCAAAAGGTTTTTCTTAGTAAGTCAAGTGTTGGCATGTGAAAATCATCATTTCTTGATGCTGAGTTGATGATGGATGTCATAGTACTCCTCAACGGTAAAGAGTTAGGGAATGAAACTTCCGAGTTTGAGATCACTTGTCCCGTATATAACATTTGGTTTAGAGGGTCTGATGCTGGAGCCAGGAGTTAGATAGTGGAATTGAAGCTACTGAAGAGTTCCACTATCTATCTTCTGGCTCCATCATCAGATCCTCTATACCAAATCTTATATACGGGACTCATCAAAATATATCGAGTGATCCCAAACTCGGAAGTTTCAATCCTTAACTCCTTACCATTTAGGAGTACTACAACATCCATCATCAGCTCAGCATCATGAAATGATGATTTTCAGACGCCAACAGCTGACTTAATAAGAAAAAAACTCAAACGCGCTATTCGTCCTACAATAGTTTAGGGTATCCCTCGATTTCCCTAAGACCCCATCATCAGATCCTAATTTGGTGACAATGGGAACAACTTGGGAGCATATTCTTTCAAACAAAAAAATAATTTTTAAAATCAATCCGTAATTGACGGCATGATCGCGTAACAAACATATGGCAATGTTTAAAAAAAAAAAAAAAAATTATGGGGCGGCAAACTTTACATACCCAGGGCGCTGAATCTTAAAATACGCCACTGGGAATTAGCATTAAATTTGCCTATGATTTCAATACCAAAATTGCGAACGGCATTTTAATGTGTATTTATTTCGTATAAATGCATAAATCAGATTAATTTACATATAGGTACTAATGTTTTTTAGTTAATATTATTAATCACCTTTTTAACCGTTGATTCATGCATCGATCGATCGATTAAGCAGCGCTTGACGCGGTCAGTCCTTGGATGGGTGACTATTTTTTCACATATCGAGATCCCTCCGTGCTTCGAAAAGCACGTTAAGCAGTTGGTCCCGGGTGTCATACGAAGACCTATGACAGTCGTTACGGGTGTCAGCAGCCAAAAAAGTCTGACAACCAGTTTAACCGTAGAGTATCAGTGCCTCCCAGTAATCGGGTGGCGGAGTTAAGAAGGCAGTCGCTCCGTGTAAAAAACTGATATTCAGCCGCAACTGGTAAGATTGGAAGCTGACCCCAATCCAGTTGGGAAAAAGCGGGCAGATGATGATGATGCATGATGCTTGAGCTAATAACGACTAACCCAAAAAATAATTATAAAAGCAACTTATACTATCGTGTAACATCAAAAAGCATTCGGCGGCAACCGTTAAAGCCTATACTTATATGCTAAAGGGTAAAATAGAGGGTGTCGAGCACGATGCATGCATGTGACGTTGGCATGTATTTACTAAATCTAATGCACCAACAAAAACAAAACGTGTTGCTGCACACATGCTGCGTTTAGTGCCGAGCTTTTAGACTGTCTATCACAACATGACTGCACAGTGCGGCAACGCCATCTGTCGTCCACATCACAAATAACCGGACAACCGGTTTAATGAGGCGAAACTTCACCGGTCTAGAACTTAAATATGCTGCATTTTTCATATTGCATTTTCTTATATAACCATTTTAATGGCAGTCAGGTAAACGAAAGAGTACGTAATAAAAAGTTTTACGGATTTACGCGAACTAAAACTAACAACACCTTGTTATGCGCCTGAGTACAACAAGAGCTTAAAGTTTTTAGTGACTTGGGAAGTTGTCGCAACGTGTTGAGTTTCAAAATTGCAACCTGCTGCCTGAAATACGGCGGCTGCGAAGGTGTAGAAAAGTTTATCTGCATTTAGAAAAAGTGTTTTGAATATGTCAACCAGTTCGTAGTCTCTTAGTTTAGGCAACGTGTTGTTTAGGAAAAGTAGGGATCATGAAACACTAAGATCACAAAGAACTTTGCCAGCAGTATATCTTAGCTGGACACTATATCAAATATACCTCTCCCAGATTGAGCTAGGTTTATATGCGTACTCCGTAGTTACATTCAATCTGTTTCAGGAGTAATACATTTTTCAGTTAAACTGTGTATCTAGCGTCGTAAGTCTGTCCCATTGGTTTAGTGGTCGGAAGCGCAACTGCTGAGTGTCCTGGGTTCGATTAGGTCAGAAAAAGTGTTAGTGGGTTTTTCTTATGGAAGTTCTCAGTAGCAGCACGGAGTTTGGAACTGGACCCGGCGGATGGCTATAGGCTCACTATTACATAGGACTCAATAACGGCATCGGCGAATTGTGGATCTATAATAGTACGTCTCTGCCTAACCCTTCGGGAAATACAGGCGATATTTCATTTCATTTTATGGTGATATAATCCTGGCGTGATAAGGTAATTGGCTACAGTACAAGTTGGTATGGGAAGCTGATTGAATTTATTAGATCAGCTCTGATTGTTAGTTTAAGCTTTCTGTGAATCTATCCAACATAAAGAAGAAAATATGAAAGAATAAAAAAATAGATTTATAGCTTCAATAAACTATCATTTGTACACTTTAGCTTCAGTTTATGATCATTATAAGCTTGAAGATATATTTTTAAAATTATTAAAGACCACAGGTTTTCATGTCACTTAAAATCTTAAACTTATAACAGTTTCATTGTTTATCTAATTAATTAATATTTTTATTGCTGGACATCATTCAGGTCCAATTATATCGAAAATATATCGCCTATTTATTTCCTCGTTATGTCAAATTTCTTGGCTATCAGAGTCCCCGTGTGCCACTCCCACTAGTTTGTCAACATTAGTAACATAAAATATTGCCAAAATAAAAATAAGCTTGTCATATGCTTCACGGTAAGAAATAAACATTTCAACTAATTTACACGACATCCATAAATATAATAAATTATTATATCAAACTCCGATTTTTTACACGAAAAGAAATACGGTAGAATCAGTTCAACACGTCCAATTTAGTTGTTATATGTGCCGAGGTGTTTATGCTTTAACTTCAAAGATCCGAGAGGTGTCAACCAACGACTAGTCTTTGATTTTCCTCCGTCTTGTTTCTCTTTCACGTGGTCCCCTCGTTACACGGTATAACAAACTGTCTTGTCAGTCCCGACACTTTTGTAAATCATATTCGTCAACGTTGCGTCGCCTGTCACTCGTGGCAGCCGCCGAACGCACTTGACAAGTTACAACATTCTGTCGTCGACGCAAATGAAAGCTTTCGAAAAAACCATCACTAAAATATGAAGCCATTTTGTTTTACGATAATAAATTTAAATGTCGAACTCAATATTTATTGCTGTTTTTATAGTTTGTACTGTAACTAAAGATGTTATTTTAGTAAATAAAATAAAATTTGAAACGGATCGCTGCGGGTGCGAGGCATGAGCGCGTCAAAACGATTCTCACGATCATCATAAAACGTAACATATCTCTATTATTCTTGGAGCCCTTCCAATGTGTAACTATTATACCTACTTAGCGTTAGATCTGTTTAATATTGGATGCACCAGCACCAGGTTAGGGCTGGTAAGTGGTAACGCGCGTCAACACGCTGTCGGCGGCGGCCGGCGGCGCGGTGGACGGTGCACGGTGGTCCGCCGAGGTGATGCTAATTACCGTGATTGTAGTGCGCGAGCGCGCCGGTGTGCCGCAACACGTTTCATCAGCTGACCTAATAACTTCAAATATTATGATGTTAATGTAGGCAGTGGCGGGCGCGCTGCACGCGCGTGCCGCACGCCCAACTTAAGTTTATAAATAGAATGCACATCGCCCTGTATGTATTTAACGTAAGGAGCTTTTTCAGCGAGGCGGGCCAGTCGCCGCGAACGTCTGTGCGCGCCGCCCGCGCCTGCCCCGCGCGCCGCCGACCGCGGCCAACGCAAGTTTTGGAAACGGAACGCGAACTTTTTTTGTATCCGAATTTTTTAAGTTTTTCGATATAGTTAGTGGGTGCGGCGGTGCAGTGCGGGCCCCCGAGCCGGCCAGTGAGTGCGTGAGCGGTGGTCACGCGTGGACTCGCCGCTAATCACCGCGGCGCGTAACCGTGTTTCAAAAATAAAACGTTGCCGATTCGAAACCGGAGCACCCCGAAGGTTAATGACAAAATAAAAAGCATGCATTAAAATTGTGTGTCTGAAAACTGTGGGCGATCGCAACCTGGATCCGTTGCCTATGTTCTATATCGACACGTGATATATTTTGCTATGACGATACATCGACGTTTATCTTGTAAGAGACGATTATGTTCAACTCTATCTTTACATTGGCCGTACGATGAAGTATTCCCATGGTATACCTAGCCGGTTACTGTGTAGAACGTGAAACAGTTGTTTATGCAAGTTATTTGTACAAATTAGCACTGTTAGTGTACTAGTTCTAATTAGCTCTCCCAATGCATTCGCCGCCGCAGTTTGGTGTTTTGCAACTAATCAAGGTGTTAGTTAGTATTTGTTTACATTCTAGTTTCGTAATACGAGCGATGAAAAATCAAATCTCGGTACCTATTTCTGAAAACTTGTACTACGCGTACACGCGTCTCACCTAATAGTTTTTTATATTTTCTATAATGACTACCTGGGTACTTATTAAAAGTTTCGTATATGTAAGCCAGAAAAATGACCCTGATACTCTTAACATTTTAAAAATAATAAAAAATGTAACAATTTTATATTATTACCTGGGCTGTAAGTATCGGCTTACTATGTTTTAACTTTAAACACGTTATATAAAATATTATACACAAAAAATTAAAAAAAAAAAACAAATTATTATCAAAAACAAAACAGATAAAAGAGTATCATAAAAAAACAAATGAAAAACATAATTCAAACCACGTTCTAAAAAGGAAGCTCACTCTAGAATTTTTTCTTAATTTTCCAGACACTATTTTTTTTTTAACAAGTTCTATTCTTTTCTTTTAAAAGAAATCAATTCATTGTAACCAATCCATTCGCGATCAAACCTCACGTGTGGTGATTTACGGCAAGTTGCGAAATGTTTCTCGATAATGCTCATAGTTCATCGTACGAGGCGTTTGGACAATGTTGACCCAATATCGCCGGGAGCGGTCTGGTCGGCGAATTACAATGTACCTCCTACATTAAACAGTCGCTAATCGAGATCATGCCTTTTTATATTAATTATACCTACCGCGATACACGCGGCGCGCGTTTCAGCGGTTAATTTCAGGTGCTGGATGATATTTTTATGAAATATCGGTGTTTGAGATCTCATTTCGCGTCTATTCGGCGAAAAATAATGTATTGTGTAGGCTGAGGTTTGTGTTCAGATTTTATGTTTATAAACGGTGTTTATACTGACAAATCAGATGTTTTACAATTTTTTTATCTAAGAAAGATTTTGATTCATCTATCTGAGAGATAGATAGATAGATAGAATTTTTTTTATTTCAAATAAACCTAATACAGGCACTTATGAAACGTTATAGGACTCTAGTTGCACGGTTTCAAAAAGTTGGTCCTATGGAGAAGAACCGGCAAGAAACTCTTTGAGAGCCTGTGATACCACTATTAAACTATAATTTGATTATAAAAACAGTGTCATTAAATACAAAATTATTCATCAATGTTTGACGCGCCCTAATATTTTTATAATGCAATCACAAAATATAAACTACAAATTAAGGCCCAAGTTATTTAATGAACTGAAATGAACATTTATTAGGCATCGCTACTAGGCAGAATGAGCGTTATCTTTGCCTCCACTGGTTTCCCGCGCTTTCCTCTGTCACTCGTTAGGGATTGATGGCGGCCGCTTGATGGTTTGATGGCTTGACGCAACCGAATCGATGACTGACACAGAACGGTCATAGCTGTGTTGAAAATGCTAAGGGCGCTGTTACTGTTAAACGTGGACAAATGATTGTAACAAATGATTTATGTGATGCACTTGTTAGATATTACTTTCAGAATATGTTTTTGAAGTAATAAAATTTTACTACGTACTGTGTGTTTAAAAATGGAATCTTTTATAGTCTTCATATGTTTTTCTTTTTGCCCACTACCTAATATTTCTCCTGTATCTATTAGATGGGTATCTATATTATTTTCAGATACGAACGTTACTTTCACAAATTAATGAGCAACGCTCTACTATACAGTTAATCACGTTACAATGATTGTTCTACTATAGTCTGTTCATACAAATTTAAATATACAGGTATATTCGCAATAAAGTTTACCGAACAACATCGTTATATAGAGTTCTATTAATAATATTATCACTCAAATACTCAAGAAATCAACTGCTAGAACTAGACAGGCTTCTCCCAAATTTACACCACGACATCCGAATAATAATAATACAGCACGTATTGTGAGGAGGTTCCTCTCTCTAGAGCCCTAACCACCGGTAGCTTGGACCCTATTCCCGATACCGGTTGGTCCCTATTTTTTATATTTATAAATGTATTTTTTAATTATATATATTTATAAATTTAAAAAATATGTTATTAAATAAATAAAGGAGATAATAATACATTTTTTATTGGCGTAAAATAAAATGTACTGTTACACGTGACAACAATTATGTATTTTATGACAACTAAGGTAAGTTAAAATGCCCAATATGTTCAAAACTCTTCTTAAATTTTCAACGCAAATCTTAAAACATGTTACAGCAACAAACAGGTGTAACCAATAAAAGTTTACAGCTCGTTACAGTACCCACAAATCTCGATGCGTTCGTAAACTTATTTATTTTAACGCCGAGACACGTGTCGCATGCGCAGTACCTGACTGGTTTGCACTCAATGCTTCTCAGAAACGTATTTGTGGAATGAATTAGTGTCAACTCTCTGAGTACTTGTTGCTAAATCCTATGTACATCGAACAGTTCTAAAAGTTTGGTAACTAGTGCAATAAAATTAGAAAGAGAAAGGAAATACGGAAAATTGAACGTTTGTTTAAACGACGGAGATATTCAAAAACATGATAATTTATGTTTAATAAAAATATAAATAATAGAGACAAAGATAACCCCAATAAATAATAATGTTGTAAAAGGATCCACAGTGTGGAAATACTCTTGCGCATTCTTCATACTTCAAACTTCTGGCGTAGGAATACCTATGACGTATTTTATTAGGAATTTGGGTAACATATGAAAGTCCTACTTTTTACATATTTGTCACCCTATATCCCTCTAAAATACAAAATACCATTGACTCATCGCGAAACTTCAGAAAATAAGTTTTACCTATAAACATTTTTTTTTTTACTTTGTCCAATTCTAGTATAGGTATCTCCGACAGTTTACAAACATATATATCACATGTACACACAACTAGACCCGAAACAACTGTCTGAATCAGCCGTTCTCAAACTTTTTTGGCGACGGAACCCTTTTGGAAAGCAAAATACTTGACGGACCTCTTTATCAATAACCATATTATTTGATATTAACATTTGCATCTAATGGGAGGTATGAAATAGTTTTTTACTTTTCATTAATTTGAGGTCAGGCTTGTTAGAAGAGAGTTGACTGTGAGAGCCCCCACAGAGACTTTGCGGAGCCCTAAGGGCTCTGCGGAGCACACTTTGAGTATGGCTACTGTAGATCATACAAATATTGGTTCCGTGCAGGAATCGTAACCGCGACACGAAGCACAGAAAGCTAACTGCTTAGCCACACGCCAACAGTACCGTCAAAAATATAGTTAGTTAAGAAATATTTTTCCTAATGAATGAGAATGTCCTCCTGACCGATTTCGGTCACGGCGGCCAATCTCACCGGAGATTAGCCAACTACGCAAGAGATATTATTGAGCACAAGTGTGTGCGCAAACACAGCTGCTCTCTCTATTCCTTCACTCTCATAGTCAGATGGGACGGCAATCCAACACGACCGGAGAGAGATCAGGCGCAGGACCAACAGCTTTACGTGTATTCCGAGGCACGGTGTGTATTCACATACCGAAGACCCAGACCCGAAACAAGTATTAGTAGATCATACAAATATTTGTTCCGTGCGGGAATCGAACCCGCGACAAGTAGTTCAGCAGTCGATCTGTCAACCACTGTGCCAACAGAGTCGTCGTTAGGAAAAAAAAAATACAAAATTTTACCCTTAACTGGGGATTTTACATTTCTATGTGGATCGAGTTGCGGAGGCTGTTTGCTATTATTTAAAGTAAAAAAGAAAGTAACATTGGGCAATGTATATTTGAAGGCTAAGAAGATAATTATGAAAACTGAACTAATTTGACTAAAGTATGTTTCTGTTGTTATACGTAAATGAGAGAGTATTACTTTAGATGTTCTTCTTACTTGAAGTAAGAGGTTTGCTTAACTTAAACAATGATAGTTTGCATACTCATTAGTAAAATCAACATAAGTGTCTGTTTCCTCACATACTTGTATTTTTAAACATATTAAATTTGATTGCCTCTTTGTTCTAATGATAACATGCACGGCAGCTGAGGATGAGGTCGTGGGTTCGACTTCCAGGTTGAGCACAGTGTTATTAAGATTTTATGAAACTCTCAGTCCGGAGATTTATTAGAATAGAATAGAATAGAATAATACTTTATTTGCACACAAAGTAGGTACAAATGATAGATGTTAAGTTTAAAATGATCCTTTTACTAACTACCTTATTATGTGTTATTCTATGAAAGTTTTATGTAATAAATGATGACGATTATCATAGCATCACGCCTGTATTCCCTAAAAGGTTAGGCAGAAATGTACTATTGTACACCCATATTTCGCCAATGCCGTTATGAAGTTCCATGCAATAGGGGGCGAGCATATTGCCATCTACCGGGCATAGTTCCAGACTCCGTGCTGCTTCTGAGAATTTCCATACAGAAAAATCCAATAACACTGTGCCCGATCCAAGAATCGAACCCAGGACTTCACGCTCAGCATTCGCGCTTGCGACCACTAGACTAATAAGGCAGTCGATTATCACGAAGGAAAATAAATATTCTTATTGACGCCATCAACATAAGCTTATGCAAGCCATATTCCCTTCTTAAAAAGACCACGCTGCCTGCGCCGGCCCAACAGCTTCTTTTTCCTGCAAAACCTTGCAGCATGTTCTATATTTTTATAAAACACCAATAAACTATTTGGTAGTTAAACATGCGCGTGCGCAACGCAACTCGTTGTAAACTCTGTTTTATTGGCCAGTTCGTTTGTAAAAAATACAAACTTTTGTGAAGAAAGTAAACTTCTACGTTTATTTAGTGTTGGATTACAAATTTGGATGGGCAGAGCTGCAGGCGGTCTGTGGCGTCAGGAATTAAATGTCACTATCGACTATATCACATACATAGTTGTATATGCCAAAGAAAGAGGGTTACTGATTAAGCGTTAAGCGATACTAATCTATCCTAATATTATAAAGAGGAAAAATTTGTTTGACATACAATGAAATTATGGTAGGGGGTAATCTCCGGAACGAATGATCCGATTCTAAAAATTATTTCACTGGTAAAAAGCTACATTATTCCTGAGTGCTATAGGCTATAAATTATATATTGCGCCTAGTTAACGTGGACGAAGACGCGGGCAAAAGTTAGTTGTGAAATAAAATTTAACTTGAGTATAGACGCAATAGAAATATCTCGATTAGAGTTTCAAAATAATGACATGTTAAAAAGGACTTTTTATAGGTCAAACATATTGTATGAATTCCATTATATATAAAAAAATTCGTTAACAAACTAATAAAAAAAAAAAACAAATACTGAGAACTTTTTTTTCATACTTTCCAGTGGTATGTTCAAACCTTTTACAATACTAAGGAACGTATCACAAACTAAAGAAACACACATAAATATAAAACCAGAAGGAAAACTGATCAGAGACGAGTAATGAGTCAGAACCGCCATAGCCGCCCATAACAATATTATAGCCATGGGGTTTTATAGCCTCGCGACTACTGCATAACTCCATCGAACTGTTTAGTGCCTATCTGCGTTGATAAGTAACTATACATTGTAGTTTTGTCGTCTTTTGTAATTTATTGTATAAAAAAATCGGGTTCCGCCATACATGGATATACGAAAAGCAATATAGAGGTGTACTTTTGTACGGCCACACCACCGATGTTCTTATTAAATCCATAAGTGGTGGGCTACTTGCCATCTACCGCCCACAACCCTAAAATCCAGGCTACAGAGAATTTTCTGACATAAAAACCTAAAAACATTCGCCAATCAGGAGATTTAAACAAGAATCTTATGCTTAAGCCACTCTTGCAACCTTTAGACCAATGAAGCAAGAATAAAAAAGAGAACATTTTATAGCTTCTAATCCTATCTGTTTAAAAATATCTGTATCTTCAGGTACCCAGAGACGAAACGGAAACTTAATTGATCGGAGCCGACTGAAAATTAAGAGACTAAATGTGGCTCTGCTGTTCACTGCAGCCCCTGTTCTATTGGTATAGATAGATACATTGTATGATACACATTACAAATATATAGAGCACTAGAAAAAAATCGTAAAAAAATTCCCTATAGGTACCTTCGATGAACTCTGAAGTCTAACTAAATCAAACCATGTTTCATGTTCTGAAATCATTTAAAATCTAACCACCATTTTAACAATCTAAAGACGACAACACACGATCAACAGCTAGTCACCAATGGTGGTATCGAGACTGACTGCAAATACTTCGCCAGGCGATCTTACGTGTCGTCACTCGTGAGAGTTTCTCACTTACACCCTTGTAGGTGAAAGTGTTTTTATATCAACTATTTACTGGCATTTACTTAGTAATAGTAGTGAAATATTGCGACGCATTAGCTAAAGTTCTAAATATCAAATGCTGCTGTTTCGCCGGCGGTCAAAGTTCGAACAATAATGGACCATTTACAGTCCAATGACGATACCATACTGCCTTCGTTAATAGTCTTTTAACACTTGATAAGCCACCAAATTATTTTTCAGTTGACACAGTAATTTAAAAATATCAGATATGGTAAAAGATGTACTTGACCTTATTTCCTTTCATCTTCAAGGGTATCGGCCATCGAAATCTGCCGACCCTTTGTTGAAATTACGTGGGACTAAGACTTAATTTAAGCTTCCTGATCGTTAAGATCGGGTATTTTTGTAGGTCAAAAGATAACCTACATCAAAGATAGTTCAAATGACGTTAATTAGTCCTTTATGATGGCCATAAGATGGCAAAAAATGTGGGTAAGGTCAAACATGCAATTTGGCAGTTACACGGGTTCTGTATTGGTTGCTTAAACGACTTACGCTATGTTTTTGTTGATGCTATTAGGGCAGACTATATAAATATTGTTACTGACTAATTGTTCGCTAGTTTGCTTTTACAGGTGACCCGGGCAACCACTAGCAAAAGCGTTGAAGTAGAGCTTATCAACATTTAATTGCAAACTGCATTCGGTAATGGAAAGAGTCGAAATTGAAGTCCATGTTTAAGAAAATAATCCCAATGACGATAATTTACAAAAGCACAAAGAGAACTAGAAAATATCAAGGTTCAATAATATTATTATTGTGTATTTCTATTAAAAAAACTGAATTTAATGAAAAAAAAAAATCACTGTACATATTAACTTGTGGTTAACAGTTAAACAGTTTTCACAAATCACATCAAAAACAGCAACGAAGTATAATTCTAGTAACGTTTTATTAATTAATAAACGGCAAACAAAACCTACGCAATGACGCAAAGCACAGCACGTTGACGCTATCTTCCAACGCTAAGCTATTAACGCTCACCTACTCGGAAGCCGCTAAAACAACCATCGGAATTAATTTAACTACCCATCGCGTTCTTTCTTCAGATCATCAACGGAAGGCCTAACAAAACTGGCAGTAGCACACCAAATTACCGAAACATCGCAATCATTCGCACTGACGTAGTGAATGTTTGCACAATATCTATAGCGGTTGTCAATTATAATATCTTCCCGGTAGGTCAATAGGCACAAAATAAATGATTAACAAAAAGAATACCAGATACAGGGCCTTGGGGCGGATACTTACGCTCGGTATTATAATTATTTACAATCGTAAATCGTATCAGCGAATGATTTCGTTTATTTTTTTAATTCTAGTCAATGATAGAGTCGGATTGCGTACTCGATGTATCGGTAAGTCAGATTGTATCGCTACACCAGTCTATTTTGGCATGTAGGAAGTTTATTATGTATTTATAAATGAAGTCGGTGTAGCGGTGTGTGTACACTCGCCTCCGTATTGGAAATTATTACGCAAATAATTGTTTAATATAAATATGTGTTGGGTTTGTTTTTTTGTTGTTTTTGTACCGAGGTCTGTTTCAAGGCGGTACAGTTCTGTAATGCTGAAACTAAGTAATACAGAGCTTAGACGACTGGTATAGCTGTAGTCGAAACAAATGCGCGTCATATAAAATAGTCTATTAAACTCTATATTTATTACACACCAAACAGCAATACATATGCCTATGTTTTTCCTTATCGATAAACAGACTCAAAATATCACAATAACAATGATAATCGTAGTTTGAATTTTACCACACAGGTTGACAAATTTCGTATCATTTTTAATCAGCGTATAAGAAACGAAAGAATGCTAGTAAAATAAGAATCAAAAGCCTCGCAGTGCATCTAAAGGAGAGACTATTAATCGCCGAGGTATTAGTGTCCTGACATATCTATTTCAGTGGTCGCCTCCTGTGCAAACTTCATAACGCGGCCTGTCTGGGCCAATATCTCAAAGTTTTCACACAGTGATAGATGTTCTTCTATTTTGAACCATCGTTATAGCATATCATAGTTTGTTGATAAAATGACTAAGTGCCGAACAGTGTTTGAAAACAAAAATATAATATTATTTTATGTGGATACTGAAAAAAAAAAAATTTGTCAACGTTAGAGCACCATGGAATTTAAATAAGTATAAAAAATATTGAATGATGAGATGAGAAATGATAGGTTCTAAATAACACATTCACACGTCTCTATAAACAAATCAATTCACCGTGCTCAGGATGCTGAGGTGTCTAGTGTCTGGTCTAGTACTAAACCGTACTTTACGATAACGCCAAAAATGTCCAATAATTTTTATTACGATCTTCGATATTTGTAGACTTCAAATAGGTAATATAAAATATAAACCAGTTTCGATAAATCTCGATGACAAGATATGTTTCCGACGTTTCAAGAAATGTATCAAGGAAATTCACGTCAAAATCACTTCAGCAGTTTTCGAGTGATGCACTAACAAACGAATAAACAAACAAAGAATGTTGTTTTTGGCGCCTAAATACCGGACCGAACAATTTTTTTCAATATTCACTTAGTAATTGGTTCAACGGATGTAGAAATTTTGCAATACTTTGTATTACAATTCATCTTCGTGTCTTGATTCGTGGAAGGCAGCTCGGAGTTTAACATTTGCGTTGATTATTATTATGTGGATTAATATTCTTAGGTAAGTCTAAATATTCTTCTGTATTGACGTTGTGTTTTCAACTGTGTAATTGTGCAAGCAACGGAGCCATTCTTTAAAAGGTTCTCAACTGGCAGTGCTTTTAATATAACAACGGTTTATTATAATGTGGCCTGAGTAGTGACTATTATACTATACAATTATGTATTATATTTTATTGTCAGTTTTACCTATAATCATCTCAGTGTACATTCTTATTTATCATGTCATAATGAAATATCTATGATACCATCCGTGTCATAATCATCAAATCTTTGTTAATCCTTACATCACTATCATCAAATTTCAGTAAACCCATATACACATTGCTAAACACAGGCCTCCATAACAGTGAACCTAACAGATTTACCTTACAGTCTCAATCGAGTTTTCGCTACTCGATATAATCCGTTTTCTATTCTTGGCGGGGACCACACAGCAACATGACATAGTTCTATTCAACTTCAGTTTACAATCAGTCCTGGGAGCATGGCAGTAAATAATGTAACTTGTCAAGCTAAGACTGAACCACTCGTACTGGTGCAACGCGGAAACATCGGCCGTCAAGACAAATAATCATTAGAAATGACTGACAGTTTGACCTAAGAAAGGATATTTCTAATACTTGAACGAATGAAAGAGATGTTGAAGAATATGGCACGAACCTTTGCCCAGCAGTGGGACAAACTAGGACAGAAAAAAAGCTCTGCAATTAAACTCTAAAGCAGTAAGATGTGGAAAATGTTAAGTATGTGTATCGTGGTTAACTTTTTAGGATTTGGAATTATTAATAGTAATATAATAGAGCTAGCTGTTAGTTTGGAAACTCCGCGCCACCTAGCATCATATTATCTGACGCATAAGACTTGTTATCATCGTATTTGCTGAATAAATATACGGCTTTCAAGTCTTTTCCAGCTTGCTCGAGATTTAAAGAACTTCTAGCATATCGCAGCATATTCAAACTTAATGCCTACAATAAAATAACGTATTTTAAATGCGTTCAATATAAAATAAACACTATTATATTCCACTTTGACGCTAGAGTATAGTATAAAAGTTCCATTTTGACGTTCAGAGATATTACCTCGGCTTTAGACAGACGGTTTTAGAAGATTGACTCTCCGCTCAGTTTCAGACTGCGGATAGATAAGTATTTATATCCGCCATCAAAAGTAGTTCTCTATATTTGCAACCATTTACCCCGTTTGAAATTTATAAGAATAGAATGGAGGCATATATTTTTGCGTTTCTATGTCCAGTTGGAAGCCCTATTTAAGAATATGCCTATAAAAATTCTCTAGGGTGTTAAAAGAGGGGATTATGAGTTAATTATGTCAGATGGATAAAGAATAAAATATCTTAAAATCCTCACCGCATCACTGATCTCTTTGGTCGTAAGCGTGACAACTGAGCATGTGGTCCTGGATTCGATTTTCGGGTCGGACAATGTGTTCGCTGGGTTTTTCTGTATATAAATTATCAGCAGCAGCCAGGGGATTGAAATTGTGGGTCACACCTTATTATATGGGATTCAATAACATCAAATATGCAGTAGTAAACCTATACCTAGCCCTTCAAGAAAAATAGGTGTGAAGCTATACTATATTGTTTATTTACATATATTTGAAAGGAGTATTATCATGAAAACAACAAACTTTAAAAGATTCGGAGTCTGTACGGAAGACAGTCGTCACCAGAGATTAAGCACAATTAAAATAATAAAAAACAAATCTTAAATGGCCAGAATACAAGAGCAAACAATTAATTAAAGAAAATGCTTTTGGAAAGAACTACATCTAACATTCCCTTACATTATGTGCTCTTCTAGTTGCCCTACTCATGTCTTGAATAGTTTCTGTTTGAAACTTGTCTATAGAATCGCTATTCACCCAAAACACCATTATAATATATCGGCCTCCTTCTGAACGATGTTTATCGCTCACTCATTCACTCGTTCAACATGACATCTTTTGTTATCATCACAAAAATGTCAACTATATTTTCTCTCGATCATAAATAGGTTTCTTCTTCCATTTTCGAAATAGCAGTGTTGCTAGCGCCAAAAATAAAATAACCCTTTTAAGTGTGGAGGTATTTATAAGTCTTTAAAATCGCTGGCTGAATGGAGACAGATTTAACTGTATTCTCACGAGACATTAACATTTATTAATCTTGTCACACACAAGTTTGGTGTCTATGTTTTTTAATGACAGTCATTTGTTAAGTGTTTAGTTGTTGGACGTGAACGCTTTTATTTGTCAGGGTGTAATATGGCGTTCATTTATCAATCAATAAGAAACTATTATTCAGTAATTTGAAAACAGTTTATTTTGTGAAACACACGTAATACGTAACAGTGTATTTCGTTTTGCACTAGTTGGAGAACGAAGACAGTATAGAAAAAGAAATGCAAATTGCTACAGAAAGTGTTGCAGCCTCTACAGTATGTTCCAATTTAGGAACACTTTACAAGTTGTTTTAACTTAAATTATAAAACTTACATGGTGCGCTATTGTTTAAACGCTTCTAAACTTCTTACTCCACTGTACGAAGGTACCTTAAGTTACCACATGACGTAGCTTTAAATTATCAATTTCGTAACAATGTACGATACTTTGAAAGATCCCATCATAGCCTTGAGTTCTTGACCTTCTAATTGAAAATAAACTATACAGTAATCATAGTAATCAACAACTAACACAGAACCGTAGTCATTATAAAAAATCACACGTAGAAACAAATGTTTATAGATTAAAAAACCAACCAACAAACTAGTGCTGTAATCACAAACATTCATTTTACAGCAAGCTTCCTCATCGATAAGTATATCCATCACTAAATACTATTTTTAAAACTGGCAACACCTTTTTTACGCGCTATGCTTGCTAACGGTCGGAGAATAGCCCGAGTCGAATAAATAAATGTAAATATAGGTAACACTGGCCACGTAATTACCTCTGCCAGGTTAGCGCTGGTGCTACCGTGATGTTTATTTGTCCGAAAGAATTATTTCGGTTACGAACTTGGCATTCGTCGGCATTTGAGTTCGAATTAAATGTGGAGAATTAAATGAGCTTAGGTGTGGGCAGTCGGTTAGGTTAGGTTAAGTTTCGTTCTGTTTTAACTGTCGGATGACATAGTGATCTAGAAATATAAGACAGAACTTTTAATATTATCTCTGCTATTGTTATAACTATAGCAAATGACATACCTATATCTTCTCAATATGCATAGCGCGAGCTAATCATACATAATTCATTAAACAGGCAGACTGCAAGTCCAAACTGATTAACTTAAATTTCTTTTAAAGGATAACTCTGATAAAAAAGTAAAAGGCAAAGATAGAGACATTCTGTAAAATGTTACCATTCCCAATAACGATTGGATTTCTCAGCTATATGTTGCAAGTTTAATCACTTCACGACACAAATATCAGGAGAAATCCTAGTGTGATACAAAACCTAAAAGATTGCAGAAAGACCCCGAGGCTAACGTCGTTAAAGTTCTTTACCCCCGCAGCTTTACAATCTTCTTCTTCTGCTTAACTTAATATTCTTCCGCAAGTCTCAAAACTAGCACTCTCCGCAAAAAAAGAAACATAAATTATCCATTATTCAATTTGGCGGCTCATGTGCCGGTCGTTTGTACCGGCACATCGTTTTGGCCCGTCCTCGCATGTTTTCGGCACTTGTTTTATTTTTCATGTACCTCCTGTATATACTGAAATGGAGAAATGGAGAATCAATACAATTGCATGACACGGTTTGGTTATTAATAATCTAGATCAGTGGTTCCCAAAGTATGAGTCCCGACCCACTGGTGGGTCTCGAAAAATAATAAAAAATAGGAAACAAATGCATCCTTTTCATTAAAAAATAGCACTCCTTGTATTTCAATATTAACACTTTGGGTCGGAACCGACTTTTTGTATTTTTTTTCTTGTTTTTTAGTTTTTCATTCATATAGTTATGCCCCTTTTTTCTTCACAAAAACCAAGAGGTGAGTCCCGAATTTGGAACTTTTTGTTAGGTGAGTCGCGGTCCAGTAAACTTTGGGAACCACTGGTCTAGATGTATAATAGCATAGCAAAACGCGCCTGTGTTCTCCGTAGGGTTAGATAAAGGCTGTATTGTACATTACCGACGAGTCCCATGTAATAGGGGGCGAGCCTATTACAAATGGTAAAAGGCTCGCCATTATTCGAAACTCCGGGCTGTTACAAAAAAATTTCATACAGAAAAATCGGAATCTAATCTAGGACCTCATGTTTATTAGTCGCTCTTCCGACCACTAGACCAAGCCTATCGATATTCAATTCGTTTTCAAAAGAAATATTTCGTACGCAAATATCTAGCGCGGTTTCTAAACATAGTACTAATGAGACATAAAAAAATATTGCTTCCACTCAATCCTAATAATACACAGAAATGATTTCTTCAATATTCACGCAGACTTCACCTCTGTACAGCTTTGTTTAATAAAGTTTCTGTGTATTTGTATGCGCAAGATCAAATAAATAAATGTTATGATACATCATACCAATTTAGATTTTACTATCTACCTAATGCTTTTCGTTTGAATTTTTGAACTGGCGTTAATAATTTTCTATGAGCAGATATATCTATGAATTAATGTCTTTTTTAAATAAACAATATACTTTTATATGTATGTACTTCAACGCAAAGATCGTAGGTACCTAATTGCAACAGTTAAATGTCCCTACAATTTGGGGTAATTCTCATAAATTTTCAATTGTAACATAATTTTTCGGGTCATAAATATTTTTATTTTCTTTTACAACATCTTAATGTTTATAAATATGTAATTGTAGCGTGGCGCTGGTTTCCAGTCTGTGGCGATGTTACAATACACGTATATGGGTCAGTTTACATTTAACATGATGAATTCTTTTGGAATAGAACGCTATGCTTTACGAGTCAGTATAATTTATTTAAACACGTAAACATACCTGAATGAGAGATAGTTCTATTAGTTTTACAATTTATAATAACTGTGTTATGAAAAAGTATATTTTTTTTAAATAAAAACTTTGCCCCTCTTGCTTTTCTCCTGTATTGTGGATACAGTATACAAACACATCACACATACATCGAGACAGAGACGCAATAACTAGCTATCTATAGTTCCAACAAATATTTGCTCCATTCGAGAATCGAACCCATAATCCGTAGCCCAGAAAACCATTCACTTAGCCACTAAGGCAACCGTGTCACCGTTGAATTAATAGTTCGGAAAATTAAGGCCAGCCTTACACCTTGTTGTTTGATAAATAATTTGAAAAATACAGGCGGGGTTGCCATAATGGTGCGCGGTCAATGATCGAGGAATCACTTAGCAATATAGAAATGATGTCATTAGTGCACCCGATGTTTGGCGCATCGGTATTTTGGATGACGATCGCTGTGTTCCTTCCTAAACATTGTCTCTGTTCACCCATGTTGTATCTTGTAAGGCTATTTTCAAACACTAGCGATTGATGTTCGTTTATCTTACGCGTTTACAGTCTTTTGGGTTAGATGTTCACATGGCAACACGTTTTTAGCTTGCGCGACTCGTGTCTTATCGTCTACATCGATCTATGAAAACTGTGAAGAAAAAAAATAACGAAATTTATTTTTTTATTCTCAGAGATATTTTTATCCGTGTAGAATATTTGTTATAAATCTAGATATAATCAGAATTCCTTTGCTTGTATAAACCTATGACACAATGCAAACCTACCGATTTATAAACTCAAATAAATTATTGCAGCTAAACGATTACGTTACGGTACGGTACAATTAAACTCATCAAAATCTGTCCAATAGTTTTTAAACGTGTGTTCAGAGGGACAGACAGACAACTTATGTTTTATATTTTTTTACATCTCAATGTATACTGGCTGTGATGATTACAAAAATTGAGAAAAAAAATATGCATACCAGTATTCTTCCTTCAGCTTGTGTTTCATACACATGTATCTCCTAAAACACACCATACATAATCCATCACTAGCAATTTAATACTTTTGAAGGATGCCTAGCGTGCCAAGATCCCTTAACCTAGTTATTAAACGCAGAACTTTAATTAATACTATGCTATCGACGCGAAATATGAAAGTGCATCATGCAGCCATAGTGCAAACATTCGATATCCACTAAAACCTCAATGCAGATGTATCCAGTGCTCCGATAATAAAAAAATATACGATAAAACATTGAAAAAGCGAGCGCGGGCCTTGCCGGTTCAGCAGCGATGATAGGATTACATTATTCAGACGGTCCGACTATCGTACTCCGCACACAATAATGGGAGGTTAAAAAATTAAGCTCTCTACGTCTTCTCACCTTGATCGACAATATTCTTTGAACGTGTAGAGAGTACGGGCTCTCGATAAGGTAAAGTTTTATTATTGTAATATCTGGTTATGGCGATACACCAACAAAAGTGAGGTGTTCCTTTATGTAAGCGGATCCTATTTGAGAAGCGGGTATGTATTTAAAATCAGTTAAATATCTACTCATCTTATGACTGTAGCTCTGATGGGGGGCGGATATTTAAATTTTCGAAAAGATTTTTAATGGTAAATGGTAAAAACCCGAGATTATGTCAAAAAGTTTGAACAGTGTAAAGTACTCGTAAATGTTTACAGATTAAAATGGATTGTCTTTTTACAGTATAATATTCATCTGTTCCGTAGCTCCTCTTACTTCATTACGCATTTAAAACCTACTTACGCCTGTAATTCGTTTCAATGACATTCAAACCATTCACACAAACATCTATTAATGAGGCTATTAACCAACAATCTATTAATGAGTGTTGAAATTTGGCCAACACCTGCCAACGTTAACTAGAGCCAAAACAGAAAACGTCACTACACTCGATAGGTACCAGTAATACTCAAGCTTTCTAATGCTAATTGTCACCAACCTTGCACAACATTGAACCATCCTTCAAGATTGCCTCATCTTCCTCGTTACTAGCGTGGGTAGATGAAAAGATAGCTAATTGTGATCATTTGATGTGTTGAAACGATCGACACAAACAATTTGAGTTTGAACCTGGACATTGATGTTTCCTGTCGTCGTGGACCACAGAGGTTTCTTGAGATTTATGCTCCGTTATCCCGGAATATGTAGCTTTATATTATCATGCGCAAGATTAGAAGGTGATTTGGGTGAGTTGATTATGAGTTTCTTCCTGAGGATGTGGATCGGGAAAATGGGTGACGATTTTAGTAGATATAGCTGGCCTTACAACCTTGTGTGTGCAGGAAAAACTTTGCACACTCTCGGTCTATTTTTATTTTTTTAAAGGCGGTCAACAGACTTAACTCGTTTATATAAGTATCTGTGAACTTATTTTTGGTAATTTTGTAATTTATTTCTATTAATTAATTTATTTATTTTCACGTAAGTGATTTGTAATCTTAGTGAAATAAAGAAATTTAAACCGTTATAAAAATCAATTGCAGTATGAAAGGTCATCACTTGAGGACGGCTTGACTGATTTGGCTGTTTTTTTTTGTTGTATTCTTAATCAAGGTTTGTGTGAAAGTTGTTTTTTTTTTTTTTTTTTCATGGAAAATCTACCTGATTTGTCAGAAATTTTGGTGGTATTTTTTGTATGAAAATCTCAATAAGCGCAATCTCATTTTCTTCAGTATTGAATTGCAATTGTTTGAATACCAAGTTACACTTTGTTGCTATGTTCTATACGAACTTGGCCGTAGAATCTGAAATTCATAAGTTACTAAATAATAATCTCAGTTACACATAATTACATTGAAGCCAATTTTTTTTGAAATATCGTTCTTATTGGAGTCCCGTACGCGTTTTGTTATTCCTACAGATTCCAACTTTGTACAGCTAATCAAACCTAGAAGGCAGTGAACGTTCAACGTTCGCTTTTACTCAAAATATATTTGGTACGCTTCTGGCTTGCTAGCGTTGATCACAGAAAACCAAACGCCCGACTTTCCCTTTAGTCACGCCCCGCAACCTAATTTCGCTTCTAGACCGCTGTAAAAAAGCACCAAGGTATAAATTTTTTTGGCAATCACCAAAATGTCTTTTGGAAACTGTTTGGAACTCCATTTAGTTTCTATCGCGTACTTTTATCATAATTTGAAGGTATTTTATTGATACCTGTGTATCATGTCTGCAACAATGTACGTAACATTACACTGTGTCTGGTTCGTGGCTTAAAAACTGCGGGTATTAACCCACTTGTGAGCTAATTCGAGCGGCGCGTACGCAACCGCGGGCGATCCCGGCTGCGTCAATACATGATTGATGATATTTGACAACTATGGCTTTTTGCTTACTTACTTGTTTATGGGAATATAAGTATGTTTAATGTTTAAACGATTACTAATTTTTTAGAAGGATATCTACGGTTTTTTGAAGCTGTGTTGCCATTTTGTTTTACGTTAGCGGTCGTTAACATGCTTTCTCAGTATAGTGACTACGTGCATGACCTCCCTTCTTGACAGATGCCCGTGTCTATGGATAGAATAGTAAAAAAAAAATGGCTAGAGTTGACTCGACAGCTCATAGACAATGTAGCGAACTGAGACAAATGTTACGAGGTACATAATATATTATTATCACACTATGTATCGGTATTGTGTAGTGGTAATTAGTCAGTTGTCCTGCTGTCAACAGTGCATTGGCTGCATATCAAATGCGACAATCAAAATTCAACTGCATATGTATTTAGTTAAGGTACTTTGTTCTGTACTTTGCTCTTCAGCAAACTGTATCAGACTATTTTCACCTCAATATTTTATAATATTTTTTGCACTATAATAACTAAATTACACCTTTTCTTATTTTACGTTATTCCATAACATAAATAATTACATACACAAATCCAAAGCCGCAACAACTATCTGTAGATCATACACATATTTGTTCGGGAATGGAACCCGGGACATTTAGCGCAGTAGTCGGGTTTATAACAACATCAAAGTGCGAATAAACAGCATAGGCAGAGATGTACTCTTGTACATCTATATTGCGCACATGCCGTTCTTGAGTCCCATGTAATAGAGGTCTATTGCCACCTCCTGAGCATATTTTCAGACTCTGTGCTGTTACTGAGAACTTCCATACAGTGAAACCCAATAACACTGCCCGACCAGAGAATCGAACCCAGGACTTCACGCTTGGCAGTCCCGCTTGCGACCAAGACCAACGAGGGAGTCTATACGAATAAACAGGGCAGTACATAAACCACCTAGCAGATAACAGTCCAAGATAATTCTCCGGCAGCTCTATATCCCAATTTACACCAGTACACCCGAATCAAGTCATCCCACCATCTAAAACGTTTGACGTCATACCAAAAGCTACCATATACCCCACACTTATCATAAATCGTTACGTCACAGCTCTAAAATTTCACAATTCGCATCAATCCGTGAAGCGTGTATTGTATCGAGATCGCTGATCGATCGGCCGCGACTTGGCATCGGATCACACGCTGTATCTATGCCAGTGTTGCCAGATATCAACGTATTTCTGACAGATATACGCTAGTTGAAATCCCTAGTTTTGTAGTGCATTGAACTTTTGTATCGTAATGCAACTACCCTAGTTGTTGAAATAGCGTGGGTGTTGTTGATGGTAGCGCTTAGTTTAGTTAAGTGAGAAGCTTTTCAGACTACTGCTAGGATTCTCGTTTTAGAAATTATGTCAAGGCTGCCTTGTCGAAATGAACTGTGAAAACTTTGATGGACCGTTAAATATCATGACTGTTCTGAATGATAAATCTACGTTAGACTCTTTCGTCAAAACATAGACAAGAGTACCAATTATGAAGCCATCAATGAAAAATAAGGTTTTATTAAAGTCTTAAGTAGGTTTTTAAATTAGGCAGATACTTATCTAAGCCTCTAAAATATCTCTAAGATCTCTAAAATATTCATTTATATAAAATGGCACCTTGTGTGGCAAAATATTACAGTGGTTTAGGAGCTAATCATGCATCACCTGTTTATTATCATGCGCAAGAGTGGATAAATTAATGTTTGTACACCAATCGACTATCACGAAATGATTAACCACTCATAGACGTCATACTTCAAACCGTATCCCTCGAGTACCTACTATTTCTCAAGATAAACACGTTAAACACGATGTTCCAATGGCCTTCACCATTGAACTCCTCGACACACTCCTGCGCAACATGAATCCGAATTACTTTACAGTGTCAGTCGTCGAACGCTAAATAAACACACTCAAAGTAAGCGCCATATATTCTTACGCACTTGTACTGTTTATTTTAGTGGTTTTCTATTGCTCATTACGACTGTCTTGCTGATAAATTTGGACTTCATATATGAAAGCATCTTTTGAAGTTTAGTAAGAAGATTATGATTGGGCTAATATCGGAAACCAATACGTATGTAAACAATGGTACTTTGCGGCCGCAGAAGAAATAATTGTGGAATTGCAGAAATGCTCTTTCAAATATATTTACCGGTACGACACGCGCGCCACCTACTGTAAGTTAATTGTACTATGCCTATAACCTTCGCGCAAGTGCAAGCAATAAGTTGACCAAGTTATATCGGAATCAGATGAACGGTATGGCAGCGCATAAAATACGAGCAAACAAACAAACCTTGAGTTTCAGATGAAGCACTTATGAGCATGTTTTAAATTATATTTTTTTTGGGTTTTCATAAGAAAGGCTAGACAACAACTGATTCAAGATTATTTTCTAAGAAAATTTAAAGTAAGGAAAACGGCCGCATAATAATTTCTAAGAACTGTTTAAGATGTAGGTGTAACAAATATATGTAAAGCATTTGAAAATACTATAAAACTTCTTCAAACATCTCTCCATTGCTGGAGGTTAATGATCAGCTAAGAGAATATCTCTCCATCCTAAACGAAAGAGATGTTCAAGGTCAATAAAAACAAAATGGTAAAATTAAAGATATTAAAAAAACAATTGCTAATGGGAAACAATTCTCCATAAGATAACATAGCATCACGCCTATATTCCTCGAAGGATTAGGCAGCGGTGTACCTACCATTGTACAGCCAAATATCGCCGATGCCGTTATTGAGTCCAATAGTTACAGGTGGTCTATTGCCGCTTACCGGGCGCTATGACTCCGTGCTGCTACTGAGAGTTTTCATACATAAATACCCAAAAAACACTTTGGCCGACCCAGGAATCGATAGAACCTCACGCTCATCAGTTGCACATACGACCCCTAGGCCTGATGAGACAATCACAATTCTCCACCAGCAAAGATAATTACCCACTCTTCTAATAATCATCTACATCAATAATTTCCCATACAATGTAATTTGTTTACGTAGCGGTTCACATGCGGATACGAGCATGCATTACATACTACTTACGATGTTCCGGCCGTCTTCCGTGTAAGTCCTCGGATGCCGTACTAGTGCGTCTTATGCCTAACGCCGATCGATTGCCCACACCTCACTGTCATTGTCTTAGATAAACAACGGGAAATCGTAAAAATGTCTATGTTATGTTTTGATGGCTGGCGGTACATTTGTTAAGAACTTAGATCCAGCTGTAGTCTGTGAAAGGCTACGTGGAATGGAGATGTTGTAAGACATTGTTTTAAACCTGAATGAAGCTCAGTTTTGAAATATTACGAGTGCAAGAGATTTTCATCAAATGGTTCAAAAATGCACAGATTTAATTGTTTAAAAAAATATTATACAGTAGCTGAATTCCTACACGACCAAATACTCTTTAGATGCTATTTAAAAAATACCTGTATTTTATTTCTGTCGCTAATTACTAATTATTGAATTGCGTTATATATTTTTGGTGCATTCCATCCATGAGAATGATGTATTTACCTACCTATATTTGTATGTCATAATGTAAAAAATAGTGCACTTCTAATTTATTGTACTATTCTCATTCTGAAAAAAACTTTGTTAAAGTAAATACTTGGCTCATTATTAGTCTCTAACGATAAATGTTTTACCTTAGGCATACATGCACTGGTAGTTTGCATTAAACGTTGTACACACATCTCACGACTTCATTATTGATGCACACGAGCACTACTAAACCCTTTTTTTTTACTTCACGTTCTTCAGAATCTCCTAATTGGAGTACATCATGATTCAAGAGTGATCCATCATCAATCACGTATGCGTCATCATTGACTTCGTTACTTCCTTCATCTTAATTCTTAAGTTTGTTTATTGTTTTATTAGTAAAGCTACTGCACGTTTTATGAAGCTATCATTTATATTTAACACCGACGATGCTGCATTAGGCACTATAGCTTGTAGACGTCATAAGGTTCCGATGCATCATGAGTGCTTTTAACCTGATGTTTTGTTTCTTCGTATAATACTTCACGATCTTCGGAGAAATCTTGATCTATTTTGAATACATCATGATTCAGGTTGAATCCATCATCAATCAGTGAATCATCATTACTTGCCTTCATCTTGCACTTGTTTATTATATTATGAATAAAGCTCTTTGATTGCATGATTTTGGATGCACCAGTATTATACACTGCTTGCAGACACGTCATGGGTACGGATGCAGAATAATATGCACTTTTATCAATATCAATTTATACAATCCTTCTCGAATTTGAGTACACTATGATTCAGGAGTAATACATTATGACCTTTATTCATCTTATACTTATTTATTACTTAAGATGTTCTAAGAGTTAGGCAACTTATTAGATTGAACACAATTTACTTTAGTCAATAGACAATTATGACTCATCATTGCCGCAGCTTATACAATTTATAGTGATTCTGTCACCTAATTATTGTATTTATTAAAACAAATCGTGTTCATTTTGTGATTACTACTGGCACTTCTTTAAAATAAATTGATCTGATACAGACCATAATTTATACCAATTTGTTTGTACAATTATTCAAAGTTTAGAAATATCTCGACATAATTGCTGTAACTATGTTAAATTATGTCGATCAGTTGGAACATAATTAGGTTTTTCCTTGTCACTGAAATAGAAAATATTAAACATATTTCACTCATTGTGACAATCCCATAATTGAAGGCCATCTATTTGCAATTAATCTGGAAACTTTTCACACCTCTCGACATCGATGTTCAAAGTTAAAATAATGTCATGTTAAACTTCGAGGGCATCTGTTTTCCTATATTTAGCTGATATTCATTGGCTCGTCGGTGGCTGATTAATTGTCCAAAAATACTCTTTAGTCCCGGATGGCACGGAGGCACAAGGGGCCATTACTCACCGGTCGAAGAACGGAAGCTAAAGTGTTTGGTGATGTGAAAATAATACTGTGATTCACACATGGATGCAGATCGTTAGAATTGTTGTCTCAGTTTCTCTTTTGAACGCTGCAGCAATCTTGTTTAGCAAAGGTGTTGCTTTTATGTTGTAAACAATCCGGTAGTTGACTACTAGTCATTTGAGTTACTTTTTATGAACTGTCAAAAACGGCATTTTGTTCTAAAAATGTTTGGAATAGCAAGTCGTGACGTCATAGTTTTTCATTGCCGTTGACATATTTATTGTGTGATTTCGATAAATTAAAAATTTAAAACACCAAAGATACGCAAGAGGTTAAGTTTTATTGCGTTTTTAGAAGGAAATCTATTTACCAAACAAGATTTCAGAATTTATTTTTGATGCAGTCAACTAGCCTATTATTACATTATTTTCTTCTTATTTTATCGCTTAATATTGCGTGCTATACAAGGAATTACAATGTAGGGAACTTCTACAAGTGATGATACCCGAAATAATTTTCTGCACCCTGGGCAGTCAGCCTCGATACCACCATTGCTGACTGGCTAATCTTTCCTTTTTCGGTGAGCTATTTCCATATTACCATCCCGACACCACGGTAGGAAACTCTCTGTGTCTCTCTCTTTGTTTCAAACAAGTATCAAGTCACATTGCAGTGTTAATTTTATTATTTACATTTACAGCAAACTTTGAAGAATCAACGTGCAATTATTGCTACTGTTCTGCTTTATCCAAACCGCACCAGCAAGCCATGTTTTTAAAAAAGGTCAATTTATATACTGACATTTTCTAAGCCGGGACTTGAGTCTATATTCATTCATCTTATGCAGAATGCCCAAACTCTCTGCATTTTCTGTTAGCTCGTATCTCGATGAAAACCTGTCGATCATATCAAATGGCTGCAGCTGGAACGTATCCAGCAGTTACTCCATAGTAATACACGTTAAACTTTATTTTAGCTGCCGTTAGCCATGCAGTAATATATTTTTTTCAATATAATTTAGTATTTGATGAATCAGTGAGTCTAGCTTCAAAACTAATTTCAGTTCAGCCTTGATTATTTTGTAAACAGATTTTAATATTGTTTGTATTAAAAAATTATGTTTTTAAATATTTAGTATTATTTTCATTAGTTTTCTAGATAGCGTTCTCAATTTACAATTGTTCTAGTTTCAGGATATTTTAGATTTCTGTACTTATTCATCCTATTCTGCGTGTTAGAATACCGAATATCGAGACATTTTTTTTAAATAATTAAATTAGAGTACACAGTCTTTTTACTCTAAAAGTCCTCTACCGAGAACTGATTTTGTTTTACGATTCTGTTTCTAAAGTGAGACATTATGCTACCTACTAAACCTTATGGTGATAACATAAAAAACAGCATCACGCCTTTATTGGCCGTGAGGTTAGACAATCTATAGCATTATTAAGTCATTAACTCTCATGTACCTAATAGGGACGATTTTTTTTATTTAAAAAAAAAAAATCCCCACTCTTGGATTTCTCCTGTCTCGTGGGTACAGTCTACAAACATATATGCCACATGCACATACAACCAGACCCGAAACAACTATCCGTAGATCATACAAACATTTGTTCCGTGCGGGGATCGAACCTGCGACACATAGCGCAGAAAGCTAATCGCTTAACCACTGCGCCAACCGTGTCGTTTAGTTTAGTTTATTTAGTTATGTTACACCAGCCTCCAGCCAAAATACCCCAATAATCAACACCTCACGCTCCGCAGATGGGCTTGCGACCACTATACCATGGAAATCTTTAGAGGATTCGTCACGCGGTCTGTGGTTAAAGCCAGTATTGTAATGCACAACCTTGCTGTACATGCTACGCGCCTCCACAGAATAAGCAACTCGTTCATGGGACAATGTATACGCTTTTACAATAAACTTCCCAATGATATACGTAATTTAACATTAAAGAAGTTCAAAATTGTAATTAAATCTAAACTTTGTAAAAAAGGATACTATAAAATTTCGGACTATTTAGATGACAAAAACGCTTGGGATTGAACCGCTCTTTAGCCTTTCCTTTTTTTTTATATACAATTTTTGCCATTAATTATTATATTATTTACTTCATTATTTTGATATTGTAATGTCGTTTAAATTGAAATGATTTCTTATATATAACCGCTATACATTGTAAATGTGAGTGAGATCTAGGCTGAGCGCTCTTCATTTCATTAATTCTCACGATAACTGATGCATGCTTGCACTCTGTTGCGACAGGTTAGCTCAAATAGTTATGGCACTTTCTTCAAAAGGCTATTCCACCCTATATTTGTCTCGCATAAACCTTTACATAATTACAATCTGTCTGGACTTTAAAATAGACTTTGACCTCTGAGTTTGTTTCGGCGTTTCTTCTCAGGGATAGTCATAGGAAATGCCGACGCCATCTAGTTTAAAAAAGACGTGTAAAAGTGATTGAAAAATCCTAATTGCAAAATAAATAATTTCATTTCATTTCATTTCACGTGTATGCACGTTTACTGGCTACTGACTGACTGTTGATTGATAGGCTGGTAAGAGATACTGCGAATGCTACTGTCAACTGTCACTCAACGTGGAGAATACTTGGCACTTGTCTTAATTGCGGTTGGACAGGCGGTAAGCAAAACCAAGCTGATCTCGTAAACTTGGTAGTATAAGGTAGAGTTTTGCGTAGAGATTTAATATAAGATTAATAAAAACATAGGTGTATTATTTCATTAAGCTGCGAGCGATCGCCGGCTATAACACGTATGAAAAAAAAACTCATTACACTCGGACAGGAAACAAGTAGGTAATTACTTGTTTGTCAGACAAATATTTTTGTTTTTCAAAATGGCTCCCATTTATCTGTTTTGTAATAAATTGCATACTCTTACAGTGCTCTTGGTTTCCTCTTCCTTATTCGCTTCTACAGATTTACACAAGTCAAATATGTTGACAAGCCGCCATTTTGTTTATCTAATTAACTAACCATCTAATCACATATATTGCTGCTGGCCCCCGCTTGACGCGTCGTAAAAGCTAACTGTCAATAAATATCGCATCACTTTTGGGGAGATCGCTTATTCAATTTTGTCCTTGATCTAATTCCGCTTCAGTTATTGCTTGATAAGTATAGCCGACATCCCATATAATAACGACCATTTTTAGTTAAAACTAGCTGTGCCCGCGACTTCGTTCGCGTGGATGTCGGAACTTAACAATGTATTTTTTAGTGAGACCAAATGCACTTAACCCTATTTTTTTCTAAAATAAAAGATTTTTTCTAAAATAAAAGTAGCCTAAGTTACTCCTTATTACACCAGCTACCTGCCAATAAAAGTCCCGTCAAAATCGGTCCAGCCATTTCAGAGATTAGCCTATACAAACAGATAGACAGACAGACAGACAAAAATTGTAAAAAATGATATTTTGGTGTATGTACCGTATATATATTCATATGCATGTAGTAAAAAACGGTTATTTCAATATTACAAACAGACACTCCAATTTTATTTATATGTATAGATTTAGATTCTTGACTGCTTCATTGGCCTATTGGTTGAAAGCGTGACTGCTAAGCGTGAGTTCCTCGGATTGATTCTCGAAAGTAGTATTGGGTTTTTCTGTTACATAATTCTTAAAAAAACCGGGAGTTTGTGGGTATGTCAATGTGCTAAATATTATTGATATTATATATAAATGGTCTAAAGATAAAACCGAACTTCGATCTGCTTATCTAAGCATCGCCACGATGCACACCTAGTATCAAATATGAACGCAGACGCCTAGTGTAGTGCAATATCCGAGCAATATAATAAATATTTATACACAGCCGGGAGGCTCGTGTCCATTGATATACGGTACCTACTTGTATGGACCATTGATATTTGAAGTGAGGTTATTATACACATGCACTGAAGAAGATTGTTTTATGTTTTGAGAGCTTTTACGACACGACTTTCACATTTTGACAGACACACACACTCTCTCTTGCCGCGGTCAGTCCTTGGATGGGTGACCATTTTTCACACATCGAGACCCCTCCGTGCCTCGGAAAGCACGTCAAACAGTTGGTCCCGGGTGTCATATGAAGATCTATGGCAGTCGTTACGGGTGTCAGCAGCCCAAAAAGTCTGACAACCAGTCTAACCTTAGAGTATCAGTTTCTCCCAGTAATTGGGTGGTGGAGGTCAGATGGCAGTCGCTCCGTGTAAAATACTGATAGCCAGCCGCAACCGGTTAGATTGGAAACCCTGAAGACCCCAATGTAGTTGGGAAAAGGCTAGGCAGCTAGATATAACGAACTCACTTTGACTCATCCACCTTCTGTGTGCCGATTGGGCCGCTCTGAGCTTTTCACTAATAGGAGGGCCGAACATGGCCGATCGATCTATATTAAATCTATCACTATCAACGATGAAGCATTCTTGATGCATAAATATAATTGACTGGCTTCCGCTCGCGGCTTCGCCCACGTTGTTTATGAACCCGTAATTTTTTCCGGGATAAAATGTAGCCTATTTGCTATTCCAGACTATAAACTATCTCTGTGCCATATTTCATCCAGATCCGTTCAGCCGTTCTGGCGAGAAAGAGTAACAAAATTCATCCATCTATCCATCCATCCTCTCAAACTTTCAGATAATATTATATATTAATAGGATTTTAAAAAAGGTAGAGATTTAAAATAGGTATGAAATTCATTCGCGTTCGATTTATAGCAAAATCCTTTTAAATATGGAACAAAAGTTTTGAAATGTTATGGGCGCGTAAAAATTGTAATTAATCGAGCTTTCAACAACATTAACTCGTTAAACAAACATGCAAAAATCATAAAATCCCTGTCGCTGGTTCCTAAAAGCTTTGTTTGGTGGAATAATTTGTATTTATTAATGATCAAACGGACTTACCCGACTGAATTTCTACCGTAATTGTAGGAACAGCTTCTAGCTTCTTTCGTCGCCATTTTATCTGTAAATAAAGCACTGGATTTACTATATGTATTTTTAAATTCTGCAGATTCTCCGGTTCTTTCATACAGAAAGCCATCCCACACATATTTTGAAAAGCCCACGATGATTTGCAATATATATTAGCAAAATAATGTCACAATCTACTTTTCACTTTAAAATGAATATGACTGAAAGTAATTTCATTCATTAACAAACTGTTTTTATCTAACATCAACAGTATACACGTCAAAACATTACTTTTATACCACTTACGCATCGCATCGGGATAATAAAAGTTTAATCGCGGCTAGAGGAAGTTGTAACATATAAAAAAAATGTGAAGAGCCGCATTTTGATGAGTATTACTAAGATTTCCGGATGTGATATCAAATAAAAGTGTTTTATTGAGGTAATGGCACTAAAGAAATAAGCCGTTTAATCTATGATTACTGATTTTAAATTTAGAAAGAGTGATTCGAAATTTAAAATGAATAAGATGGTTTACATCCGTTATTGCAAATGGTGGAGTTTTAAGAAATGCTTACTGGGTGGGCCGATTACGTTTGTTTATTTATGGATTGTTAACATTATAACATTAATTCGAAGAATCGAGGACTTTTTGTCCCGTAAGTATTGGGTTTGAAGTGGTCCTAACGGACAAAACCAGTGGGGCAGTGGTTGTACCGGGTCTTAGTAGGTACCTAAGGTCTATATTAATGAAGTACATAAATAGGACCGCGTAGTTTCACTATAAAAACAATAATTTATTGATATGATTACAGCGATAAACATCAAAGAAAAAATCAAATTTCATACAAATACATCAGTCACTCACTGACAAATATAACAATACGAGAAAACTAAACAGTTTCTTAATATAATATCTAAAATAGAATATCTAATACAGCTAAAAAACTAACAGAGTTACACTTGAAACTTAATGTACAATACATGCTTATTTTCACGTCAATCACATTCGCAAACTGACAGACAGACTATTTTACAGACGTTCATTTGTTCCAATATTGTTTCCAGTATTACACTTTCAATTCACACATCATATTTAATACACACAATACGCAATTTCAGCATATTTTTTCAAAACCAATCTGTTATGTCGAACAAAAAACAAGCACCTAAAAAATCTCGTATAAATTATTTTGAACTCGTCCGTTATCGAGATAAACAATGGAAACGCGCCATAAACATCAAAATAATAGCAACGATCACTTTTATCTGCCGTTTGTGGTGCATGCGGACGTAAATAAACGCAGAGTGCAAAGACTCGATCGGGCGTTGTTTGAACCGCTCGTAATTTAGCAGCCATTGAAAACTGACTGTATGGCGTTTGGTAACCAAGAATATGCATTATTTTTGTGTTGAAGTACTTCCTTGTCAATTCGTGTTTTAAATTAAATGGCTTTAAAATCTGTTGTCATTTTTTTCTTTTATATGAAAATCACAATGACAGGTATAATTAAGATTAAAAAAAAAATTTAGAAGTCGTAAGTGAAAGCTCCAGCTTTCAAAGGTTTTCCGTCATCGTCGTTGATTCCTGGGGATGATAAACTTATAGACAAAACTATAAAACTTTTAGACACATGCACCCGGCACTCGGCAACGGGACACAATTATAGATTTTCTATTATGTTTCATTTGCATCATATGACGGTTTAAAATTTAAAATATAGTCCTATACCTTTTAAAATCGGTTAAAATCATTTTTTAATGATGGAAGACACACTTACAGAGATCTATTACATATAATAAAATTCTAACAGGCCGATGTCTGTACGCTATAGATATTGGAGAAAAACTAATATGGGGGTCTTTATTAGAGCAACAGAAGCCGAAACAAGTGTTTAGAATTTTTGTCTTTCTGTCTGTATGTTTGTACACGCATTACGCAAAAACTACTGCATGGAATTGAATGCAGTTTTCACCGATGTATTGCTAGAGGTCTAACCTAAAATATAGGCTCCATTTTACCGTAGGAAAATATCTGATTCTAAATTCAACGCGTACGAAGTCGCGGGCAAAAGCTAGTTTATTATACAAAAACAAAGTCATACCTATAGCAATAAATAAAATTGATTATATTATGTAGGTATTACGAATACGAATAAAGAGCTCGGAATCATTCGGGCGATTCAGATATCGAACTCCTTTAACGAATCTCTGAAGAGGTATTTATTCTTGTTTCACTTGTAAAGTCGTTGACACCGGACGTTGGACGTACAAAATGTATGGAGCTGTGTTTTTATAGCGATTCCAATGTTAAATTATTACTCTATGGTTGGTTTGGTGAATTATTGTGGCCTTTTCACTTTGGAGTTAAATCGATTGTGGTATGCTTTTGTTTTGTGATCAACTGCAGTTCGGTAAAGTTTGTTTATTTAATAATTTATTGACGATTTCTTTTACTAATAGAGTTGTAAATGGTTTAAAAGTTGTCTTCAACTTTAAAAAAAGGGACTTCAAGTGTATTGGAATACCTGTGTGTAAATATAATAAAAAGTTAGTTGTAGTTATGCTATAGACCAGTGGCTCAATATATGTATGTATTTGGTGAACCCATTTTCAATATTATTTTTACATTAGGTACATGTGTTGACAGATCCGCTGTAATGACATAAATAAATAATCACGATAGGCATTCTATATTGCTATTCTTTTATCCCAAGATCTGCGCACACGCAACTTCATTTGACAAACGCACACTATAAATCGTACGCACGTCCCGTTCACACCCACGTGCCACTAAATAGGTAGCTAAACGTAACACTAAATATACGGAGCTTGTGAATGAATAATACGCGTATAAATGGCTGCGCACGCGCTGGCAACGAGATGTCACACGTTTGAACACTAAATTAAATACCTACAGAAGGTCAGCTTTACAGTCTTCAGCTTGTCGCTGTCCACTGCCAGAAAATTAACTAAGACATTTGGTGCGCTTGCCCTTAAAACTGAATTTTCGAAATTAGAGTTGGATTTTCCGAATTGAAGTCGTAAAAACACGATTACTGCGCGTGAATGCAGTGTTCTTTAGTTCTTCTTGTCGGTTATATTAAGTTTAACTTCTGGTCCTATTATTTTGTAGCGGCGTTACTGCGTTCAAGTTTTTCTTTCTTATAAGTATTTAAGGATGAGTATATTCAAGTTAGGTACCATAGACAAAGAACCCTTTTTAAACAATACCGTCCTGTTATACATTATCATTAAAAAAAATCATGTTGAATTTAACAGTACTTACCGCAATAATTGTTAACTAGCAGCACATAATTAATAAAAGCAATAAAGGCTAAAGGGTGGAGACCTGGTGACCTGAAATACAGGCCCTTAAAGCCTAGCTTAGGCACCAGTCTCCCACAATATACTTACCTGTATTATGTTTTAATGCGATGCTTAATTTAATGTAATGTATTGTGGTGAGAAAATAAACTATTATTATTATTATTATTATTACATAGATTATTCATTGTTTATCTGCACCGATCGCGCTGTAATGGTCTAATTTTCGGATTATTATTATAGGATTATATATTAATAATGTTATTAATGTGAAAATTTATGAAGATGTTTGGATGTTTATTACTTAATCACGCGTAAACTGTTGAACGGATTTGGATGAAATTTGGTACACAGATAGACATTTTTTTTTTATCTCAATCATTCGTTTATCGCGAATAATTTTGACTTGCGACGGGCAAGCGAAACCGCGCAAAAGCTAGTAGTCAGTAAATTGCAGCACCTTTGTTAAGCTAGCTATAAACACTTCAATTGATTGAAATAAAACTACGCGTATCGCGTAATTGTGTTCAATCGCGATTAGTGTTTATTTTTCTTATTATAATGTTCGCGCAATTATACGTTGCGCTTAAAATTAATACCGCGTTCGTAGGCGGCTTTTATTTTCAGCGTGTTGTGTATTTTGCTAGTTAATATCAACTGTTGAAAGCATGTCTAGGTCCAGTGTAAAAGTTATTTATAAGATAGTTAGTTTTATATATGTACTTTGTCGTATTATATAAAACTAGCAGACACGTTAGAGGTTATCTTGCCCACACCTGTCCTAGAACTCAATCGCAATGCCACCTACCGTGTCCAATTGTGAATCTAAACCATCCAAGGAAATTGAACACACACAAAAATTTCATCCAAATCGGTCCAGCAATTCAATGAGGTACGCACGTACAAAATAATTATATATATAAAGATTAGGAAAAAACTAAATGGAGCGATCTTGACATAGATACTACTTATAGAGTTAATTAATTTCCAAATACTAAAAACGAATTGCTTCCTAGCTAAAGTATAACGAATATATTGTTCTAATTCTCGCAAGTGCGACTGCCGAGTGTTACATTCTAGGTTTGATTTCCAGGTTGCGCAATATTTTTGGTGCGTGTTTTGAGTGTTAAAATCTTCATGGCTATAGACTCGCCGAGTCGATAACTTCATCGGGTTGTGGGTGTACAACAGTACACTTCTACCTAACCCTTTGTAGGATACAGAGGCCCTAGTGTAAGTTTCTTTTGACAAATTCGATTTAACGCATCGACCGCGTTCGGAGCTCCGATTGGTGGAGAGCACGAATTGGACCAATCGGAGCTCCGAACGCGTGCGATACGTTAAATCGAATTTGTCAAAAGAAACTTACACTAGGGCCTCAGGTGTGATGGAATGTTAGGATGGGCCCGTATAGACCAGGCACACAACAATGTGCTTTCTCAAACCTACTGTTTCTCACAGACGAATGTAAAAATGAAGTCTCGCTAATTAGCAGATCTTTTAACATTCTCTCTCCGATGCTTCCGTTTCCTTCATGGCAGAAAACTTTAAGGCTACAGAAAGAAATGAATGAACATTTTATAGCCTTTATTTTGTTTAATGACAAAGTTACTTTAGTTTGAGGTTAAGAAAATTATTTTGATATTGGGTAGTCGTCAAAATGTAGTCTGTATCAGATCTTACTAAAGATGAGATGACCGAGAAGCGTCCTAAATACGGCTTTAGAAAGCATCCTAAATAAATGCCCAGTTCTCAACATATATCCACCACATAAAACAGAACACCTACAACTAAAAAATCTCTAAGCCATCCCAAATGACGCATTACAGCTAACATGACACCCGAACATTAACGAAACTTACCGAACGCATAATTACCAATATTATGCGCCCGCGTCTACATTTCCTGTCCCGTTTTAGAGCCGTCCTTGACCCAAAATCGATGATTACATGAAAATATACGAAAACGTAAAGTATGACAGGAAAATTAAAAATATATATTACTACTGAACGGAAGACTGTTCCTTTGAAGAGTGTGCCATAAATTAGGGAGATCGTTAACGGAGCGGTTAGGGATGCCACCGTAGAATATGTGGCTAGTAGCTATAGGATTCGATACACGTCTATCGGATTCACATATCAAATGGCTGGGTTTTCAACTAGATTTGTAGAATTTCTTTAGACTGTAATAAATCATTCTCGACATCTCTTGATGCTCTCTTCCGCCTGCCGATTAATTTGCGTATTCAGATTTGCGCTAAAGAAATTTAAGCTAAAGATCTAAATGTTTAAATACCAGAACTAATTAAAGTACAAACTCTGAGCATCTCTCTATACACATACAACAACTATGAAACCAAACAATATCTCTGTTCCATACAAAAGTGTGTAACTACACTAGATCAAAATGTATGAAGCATTCGATTTTTATTTTAGTGTATATTTCGTGACTTTAGCATTAGTCTCATAATAAAAGTTGTGAACAGTTAAAACAGGCTCTCATCCCGTCAAATGAGGTAAAGTAGACACAATAGACAATATTTTTGGGTATCTGATCACTAAAAGACATTACAGCCTCATAAAGGATCCACATAAAGTCTCCTTTGTCACAGAATTGTCACAACAATTACTGGAATGTAATCCACGATTTTGGGTGCAGCAACACGCATCAGTGGCCAATGAGTGGGTTGGCCATGAGTAATGCATAGACAATGATAATTTGTTCATTCATCGTGAACGCCAAGTCCGTTAACCTCAGTTAAATATACTCACAATTTTACATAGGTATTTGCAGCTGAGATTGCAAAAAAATGCCGCAACAAAATTCAGGAATACGAAGTATGAGAAATATTTAAGAGCATTCGTAACACTTGGCAGCCATTTCTTTGCCAAGCTGCTAAGGATGCGGCGCGTGAGATACATAAATTACGATTTCCTAAAAACACTGGCAACCCTACCGCACATCCAGATTTTAACCAGTTAATTTTGACAAATATTTTATCCCTGGAATGCTATTATTATTAGAATTATGGCAACATGATTTTATGTTGCACAGATTAGCGATCGATAAATCACAGTAATTATTAGCGTCTGAGAATCGTTAAATTATTTTAATGCAGCATATTAATTTGTTTCTGAACGATTGGCTGCCATGTGTAACGTATGATATACGATCCGCGAATATAGAGTAATTATGATATTTTAAATTTTAATTGTTACCATATGGCTGTAAAAGTAGTTTGACAAAGATGCTTACCTATAATATATTGGTCAAGTCATCTAAATGCTACATTTACCTGTATATTCTCAACCAATAGATACCTAATTAGTTTTATATGAATTAGGTAACTACAGAGTCAATTTTTCTCAAGTAATGCTTGAAAAATAATGACATTTGAGGTTTCTCCCGTGGATTTTATTTACTCCTTTATAAATAGATACAATAAGATAATTTACTTATAACATGACAATGTAAAATGAGCCATAATTATATGGGATAAACAGTTCTTTTTTTCTTCTCTCTTTATTTGAGCTAAAGCCTATAGTGTAACAAATAATATGTAACAATATTAGGACCGGAACTTATTGATAAGTGTAATATCTCTCATACTGTGTTGATTTATATAGAGTGCTAGTATCGTGGTAAGTAGTTCACTTGCAACGCGATCCGTAAGCCGAACACGTTGCAGCTACGTGCGGTTTGCACACACTTCGAAAGGTGCAAATACGTCTACCTAGCTTAAAAATCAAAGAGTAGCATCAATATCTCTTTATTTTTTTTTTTTTACTTACAAACATTCGTCTATGATGTCATAATAATATTCTTAAATGAGATAATATTTATATTATTAGCGTTTTAAAATAGACAAATACATTATAGCCAAATGTAAGAAATCAATAAATCACACTTCTACGGTGGAGATGGTTATCGAATCCTTTGATGTTCTTGTAAAGCTTTTAAGAGCGTCGGCATATGCTTTGTTCTTTCAACAAAATCTATTCAGTGTAATGGATATTGTAATCGGCAACAAAGCCGTATTTTAACGGGCGGCTTATAAAGAGGCCTAAAACGATTACAAGTCATCAAACGATTAATGGCGGATGGAATTTCGCGCGCATTTTCCTGTCAAAGTGACAGTTCGTGTGAAAACTTTTTGAATGTTTGATTGTTTATGTTTGTGGGAACGGGAGTGAGTTGTAAAAAAGGTATGTGTGGAACTTTATATTTCACTTCGAGATTTAATATCAATTTCCAACTAAAAGAAACTGCATTTTACTTTGGTATTGATTTGAAAGACCAGTGACCTATATTCGTTTCTTCAAATAATTGATACATTCTTTTTTTTTAAATTTTTATTCTGTTACTGAACAAACATTCCTTTAAAACTTTTAAAACAATGTGCTTTACAAAGAAACAATATGCACAAACACTAAAAAATAAATTTTACTTCATTACATAGGAAATATATGTCATCTTTTGAGTCCGGTCTGTTAAAAGCCAAGTGGCCATGAGACAAAAAGTGAATCATCTCAAACAATGACTACTAAATATAATATTTCAAAGGAGCTCTTAAAATCTAACGTGTAAATATTATCATTTAACACAAACAGCGCACGCGCAGCACACTTTGTGACAAACTGGGCCTTGAAATGGGATTGACCTATAAATCGTCCCAGTTCGAGAAATAGACTTCTTAGAAACGCGAGGTACTCTCCAAAAGATTGTCATTGTTGTATAAAATGTCGTAAAATGAGAGTATTTGTAGAATACATTAAATACACGCCGAGCCCCACCATCTCGCTGAAACTCGCGAACGACTGAATGTAATACAAGATAACTTCGAGGATTGCCAATGCTAATAAATATCAAATGCTCGTATAACTCACATCAGGTGTCGGCCAGGTTTATACAATCGCTATCATAATATTGCGGCCAGTCACCACACTGCTCACCACTCGTGCACTTCTCGCCAGCTATTGAGTCATAGCAAGACTCAATTATAAACAGTAGGGAATACACTAGCTGTATTTAGGCTCGTAATTTAAATATTTTTCATCAGTTTCCTACATCAATTAGTTTACCGTACACACCGCTACGCCGCGGGTGCTCCGGCCGGATCGCCGACGTGTGAACTCATAAATTTGTACTAGAACATCTGACCTGGTATTCTAGTTTACGTTAATTCCTTGAAGATTAATTTCTCAAGAGTTACGCAGCATCGGCGTCATCGCTAACTAGTCTAGATGACTACAGGCCGAGTGCTAGCATGGAGACTGCGTACGCGCACTGACTAACTATACAATGAAACGAAGAAAACATGAGCCAAGCGCTGTCACTGCTCAAGTTCATCAAAATACCAAAAAAGTTACCCCAACGTGAGAGAACACTCTTAGCGGCCGACGGGCCGGGACGATTCACACTGCCACACTAAATAGTGCCTTACGTTATAAATAGTGTAATCTTGGTGCTTCGAAACAATAAATAATGTTAGTGATCACAGACACACGGACGATAAGGGCAAACGTTTAAAATGTTAGACGTTTTTCGTGGATTGAAGAATCTCATTAAAGTGAACTATGTACACATCGACTCGCCAGTATTCCGCTTGCACTACTCTATAACCGTCATTCTGCTGATCTCGTTCAGCCTGATCGTGACGACGAGGCAGTACGTGGGCAATCCTATAGACTGCATCCACACCAAGGACATCCCGGAGGATGTTCTGAACACGTACTGTTGGATCCATTCCACGTACACGCTCAAGAGCTTCTTCAACAAGAAGGTGGGCGTGGAGGTGCCGTACCCCGGCATCGGCAACAGCAGGGAGAAAGGCAAGGAAGATATGAGCGACAGGAAGATATACAAGTACTACCAATGGGTGTGTTTTTGCCTATTTTTTCAGGTGAGTCTTAGTTTTAGTGATATTTTTCTGACTAATTCAATTCCGAGTGAGGTGTGTCACTCCTGAAATTAACACTCACTTTTAGATAGCATTTGACAGGTTGGTGACATCTGAATATTTTCACGTCAAGATGTTACACGCATACGTATTTAAAAATAAATCATTGTCTCGCTAAGTCTCTCGCAGCTTTCTACCAAAGTTTGAATTTAGAAACATTAGCATATTCTTTTCTCTTTTCATATAATGTATTTGTTTCCTTTTCAGCCGATGATTGACATTGTATGATAAAAATGGCATATTTGAAACATTAACTTATGCGCATAGTTTAATCTGTTGTTTAAAATATTACTGTAAATAAATTGAGATATAGTTAAAATATTTCACTCATAAAGTTTACAAAAACTGCTGGCATCGGTGTCGTAACAGTAAGGTGCGCAAGCGCATAAACAAAGCACAAGTAAAATAAGCACACTATAATTATACACAGCACACTGTAAATGTTGCCAGCGAGAGCGACCAGAATCACAATATATTTATTTTTTATTATTTTTTGCCGCTTTAACGATCGGTTAAACTAGGTCGTTAATCGGGAATCCGGAATTCGGGGTAATCAAAATATTTTTGTAATTTATAGAGTCCATGTCATACGTGTGTGGTCGGTGCACTGGCTTCTGGGTAGGATACCCGTAGGCTACACCAAATGTGGTGAGAACATTTGTTCAATTCGTAAAATAATACGTTTAGGTACATATACATACCTACAAGCTCCCAGCTGACGTACTAAAGCCATAAACAAAATTCTGAAATATATGCAACGATTATAGAGGTTTATACTCTTTGACAAAAAAAAACCCAAAAACGTTCAGTCTTAAAAAAATTATGAATTAAGGTCGAATTTCGACCACTGTGCGACCAATAGTATATACATACTTCTAACTTCTAAACTGTACGTCTAACATTACACAAGGATGATTGAAGCATGTACAAAGCTTTCTAGGTACCCTAAGAATTTAAAAATTACCAACTATTTGTATACCTTTCAAGGTGAATAATAGAGCTACATAATTATCTTTAATATTCCACCAAGTTTCTAATTACCTTTACCTATTTTCACAAATAAATTATTTTGATTTTGTATTCTTAATAATTGTTATTACTATTTAATTTTAAGCAAAATAGGATGTTATAGCTAGCTTTTAAAATAGCAATAAAACAAGTAGCTACACCCTTACACATACAAACACATAGACCCTCATGTGTGTTTAGGTTAGCGTAATTATTTTATGAATCAAAATAGTGCAATAAATAAATAAATTAATAGAAAAGGTAGGCGAGAGATATCCACCATATATTTCCCCAGATTTCAATTTAGACATTATCACGCGAGAATTGTCCTACAACACTCAACATACAAAATCAGTGTACACAATGTACAGTCATCATCAAAAATATGTTTACACGTAGCGAAATTCAAACGCTTATTCTTGGAAAACTTTATTTGGTGATATTGGTTATATCATTAAATTTAAATGACCATATATTTTTATCTATCCGCAAATACTATGTATGGAATTGGACAAGATTTCAATTACTATTTATTTTAGAACTCGTACTACTTATTTTACATTAACCTTTTATAAGGCAGAGGCAATGAACATACTTATATAAATAAAAACACTTGTACATAGAATAAGTTTTTATTTAAAAATTGTGGACACATTTTAAAAAATTAAAAAACAAAAACATAGTATCAAAATGTTTGACACATAACATACAATTGTTTGAAATACAATTATTTTTTTCTTTTCGTTGTCTCAATATAATTTATGTGACAGTAATGTTCTATGGCAATTAGTTCGCTTGAATATTTCCGGAGAAAAGGAACGAAACGTATGGTGGCTAATATATGGACAGAGCCCTATAAAGGATTAAGTGTATACATATTTTTGATGCTGACACTAAAACTCAAATCTAAAACATATTTATGGTTCTTTTATAAGCTCCTCTCATCAAACCTACGCATTATCTTCCTACTGCCGACATAATTAGATCCGGAAGGATTATAAGCTTAACTTCTTGTTAAAGATTACTGAGATCAACTAAACAGGCGGTTAACACAAAGCCCCTATGAATTATTACTGATAATAACTGGTTGTAACATGGGCGGTATCGTTTTAACCGAATCTTCTAGTATTACATAGCAAGTTTGTATATATGATGATAAATAACCCCAGGAATACAAAATGTCGTATTAAAAGGAAATATAGTTGAAATTAAATATATATGTAGGTATAAAAATAATATCTCCTATTACTAAATACACTCTTAATTTCCTTAAGGAATTAGGAATATCGACTCGTTCACTCAAGCGTCAAGAAATTTTGATTTTCTTAACTGCCACCTAGCCGTAGTAGTTCGTAGGCCGTAGCGCTACGTGAGCTGCGTAGCGCTACGTCGGTAGAGGACCTCTATATACAAGTATACATACAACTAAGAACTAAACTGAACTACTCGTGTATTCACTAACGAGAATATTAATTACATGATATAACCATGTAATTAATATCGTCGTAGACCCTCGTATATCATACAACTTATAGTGTAAGTACTACCTCATTAGACTAGTGTTCCCAAGTGCGGCTGCTGAACTTAAGGTCTTAAGTTCGATCTTCGGGTCAGCCGAAGTGTTGTTTAGTTTTTCTGTTAGAAAATTCTCAATAGCACTCAGTAGGTGCCAATAATACATGGGACTTAATAACAGCATTGGCGAAATGTGGATCTACAATAATACATCTCTGCCGGACCATTAGGGGAATACAGGCGTGATGCTATGTTTATATTATCTCTCACAGCGCAGCATGTTCAAAAATGTACTGTAAATAAATCGTCCATGCTAATATGTTTTGTGTTGAGAACGTTTGAATAAGATTAAAAACGCCTATTATCTTATTAAAATCCAACAACTGGATAAATATTTTGAAACCTTGTAGGTTAACATTAAGTATCGAAAGGTCTGGGGGGTTGGGGAGGGGGGTAACGTTGGCAAGTTGCTATGTTTTTATTAGGGCTGGCCCGTCGGCTAATGTATGCAAATATCAACAACATGGTAATGTCGCCGAGTCGCGACAAACCTGCGGTTTCACTGTTGCGATTTTTCCCAAATATAAAATCGCAAGAAATTATTGAATTGCCAACTATACAGATTTCTTTAGATTTAGACAAGTCGAGCATTAGATTAGTATATTACTGATTGACTTACAAACGGTTATTAAATAGCATAACCCATTGGGTATTATGTTCGTTACTATGGTAGATCTACTGAATAGTTTTACTTGCAGCAATTTTAAATTTGAATTTTATTCGAAAATAATATGTAGTACCTAACTACTACATTTTTTAAATCTAAGTCTAAATATCTAATCAACTCACGTGAGTAGAATTCTTTTTTTTTCGTCACTTTTGCCAGCTCCGATCATATCCACTTTCTGACAATCGTGCCGGTTCTCGCCGATTACCATCTACAAGACAACGCCAAAGAACTGTTACTCAGAAGTTCATACCAGAAAAAACTTTTACCCAACTGGGATTTAGAAATCAAGACCTCACACTCAGCAGCCACGCGACCAGTAGAACAATAACTCAGAAAAAAAATCAGCCGCGACAAATCGCATAAAAAAGTCGCAGTGGCCGAGACACCCCCTTAAACAGATCATCAGAATAAAAATGTAAGAGCTCACTCAAGTAGCAGTTAATATCGGCTGATTATCATCCCGACACAGACATTACCACCCCCCTCTTACTCCCCCTCCTTACTTACAGACTGACCTAATTTTCACTTTATTAAGCTAAATAATGGCGTGTTTACCCAAATGGAAGAGGTTTTGCACTATTTGGGGACTTTTCAAATGTATTGCGATAAGAACTTGTAGTTATCTTATTTTGGATGTGATTTAGGTGTTTTAAATTTATACTTTTTCTTGACGTAGTGTCGACAAAACTTATTGTTTTTTTTTTTGTCTCATGCAATCTGCCCGCGTGAAAATTCTTACGATTTTTTGTTTATGGCATAGGCGGCAAACAAACAGACGGATCGCCTGATGGTAAGCGATTAACGTCGCCCATGGACACCCGCAACACCGGAGGAGTCACAAGTGCGTTGCCGGCCTTTTAAAAAGGAGTACGCTCTTTTCTTGATTTCCAAAATGAGAGCTAATTAAATACGTTATTTTCCGGTTTTCCAATTCATTCTTGTATTACTTTAGCGCAAAGAAAGAGCCTCTATGAGTGATGAAACATGAGATCGCTTGGTGCACCTTGGGCAATCAGCCTTGATACTAATACTGGTTAATCTTTCCCTTACGGCATGGGCGATTTTCAAGTGATAGCCCGTACCGAAACGACACAAAGAGAAGATTACTCTGGTAGTTTCCTTTAAAAAGAACCAAAGATGTTTATTTTGCCAATTAAGTATACGTAATGTTATAAAAGACTGGCTCATTGGTGTAGTGGTCACAAGTGCGACTGTTGAGCATGAGGCCCTGGGTTCGATTCAAAGTGTTATTGGGTTTTTCTGTATGGAAATTCTCAGTAGCAGCACGCTGTCTTTAACTGTGCCCGGTAAATGGCAATAGGCTCGCCCCTTATTATAAAAATGTAATAGTAAGATAAGGTACTTACTTACTTACTTACTTATAAATAACTAAGTTCATCATATAGATCAATTATGACCCAATACGCGTATTTTTTACGCTAAAACATATGTTACCCCAAACTTTAGAGTCAACTCTTCCATTTGTATACAGTTTCCATGAAAATATTTATTAACCTGTCAGCGTGCGAGTACGCAAAAAATGCGACAGCGTTAGACATTGATTTATTAATTAGTTGATATTTATATTTTTTGACATATTGTAGACTAAACACAGGTTCACGTTTGGCTATTTCAAGGAAAATAGAAATAAAACTGTGTTATATATTATATATAATTTGTCTGTAATTACATGAGACATTATTCTCGATTGATTTAGGAATAGAATAGAATATTTGCTAGAGATACTGTACATGATTATGTTGATTTAAAAGTTTCCAACACGTCTCGCCGTTAATCATGCTTAGAGGTAGATACTGTTTTAAAACGGCATACATACTCGTAATTACTGATGATATTATCATAAAGCAATAACTTATTTTTGTAAAAAAATAAGTTTTTTGGGGACTTACAAAAAGTGTAAAGTAAATGAATTTGAGGATAAAGTTTTTAGGGTCATAATGATGAGCAAAACGTGATACATTTCTCGCTCACATTTACTATAAAACTCCTTATGTGTAAATTGTATTACATAGAATTATATACATTGACTTATATACATACAGTCCCATCAAAGATCAAAGAAATTGCCTGGCGTTCTCAGCTATAACCTTTTCTGACACACAAATTACCTACTTTATGGTGTCGTATGATGATATAGTGGCCCCTAAGTATTTGAGAGCTACTCCTTAAGGCTCATCAACTGACTGTAGCACCATATTATGTGAGGTCACGTCTCAACGATGGCTACAGTATCACCGTGGTATAATTTTTAATTAAAATGGCCACGTGTGTTGCTCACTACTTTTGATGATTTTCTACCGAATAACGGCTCTAGGACCTAAAACATAATTAACTTCCTTAAGGGCTCGTCTTCTGATAATTATTATGTTAATATATTTACAAAGATAAAAACGTAATTAATTGTTCTGGGCAAATATCTTCATAGCTAGTCGGTTCACAGTACAAAAAAAAACATCATAATATGTGGAGAATATGTGTCTCTCGGCGTCCTTTTACGACCGTTATGGTAAAAACACAAACAAAGAATGAAACCTATTTTTAAACTGTATAAAAAAATGTACTCCTTTTTAAAAGGCCGGCAACGCACTTGTGACTCCTCCGGTGTTGCCAGTGTCCATGGGCGACGTTAATCGCTTACCATCAGACGATCCGTCTGTTCGTTTGCCACCTATGGCATAAAAAAATAATGTAATTACTTTATTGTTCCTCCACCAGAGCGTAGTTTGAAGAAAATACTCATAATAACAGATTCTGACGATTTTGCACTTTAGGTGTTAAACTGTCATTACGCACAAACTTTACATCCAATATACAACGGTTTGAAGTATCTGAACAACTTATGAAACAGTCCATTAAACTCACACTTAAACCAACCTGTTCTTATGCCAACAATACTAAGAAACTAATTGAAGCATCTGTTTATTATAACAGATAAGACGCTTTTAATGTAGGAATCCTTGCAGATACGCGTTCGCATAATGCATGAGCACTACCCGGATTAGAACCCAGGTCCCGTGGGCACTGGAGTAGATATTGGGATCATGGCGAGCTGAAATATGGAGTGTACGGAATTGTTGCCAATGCGGCGAGGTTTGGCGAGGATCGAGATAATATTGCTAAATAATTGGATTCTAGTCTCGTGGTGGTGTGCGCGAGTTGGTTCGCGATATTTATGACGCTTTTCTAATGGACGTGATTAACGTTCTTACTAAAATATAGGTACATCATAATTATATAGCTTATTTATCTCTGAAATAGAAAAAGAAGACAGAGACTGCCTCATCGTCAGAGAATTTCCATATAGGCAAACTCAATTTATCACTTAACCCAACCCGGGAATCAAACCCAGAAACTCACGCTCAGCAATCGCGCTTGCGATCACTACACTAATCAGGCGTAAATTTAAAATTAATTATACACTTCCTGGGGTAAGCAGAAAAGGTATCAGCATGGTCAAATCATACGTTCGGGTAACTGCAGTCCATAAATTATGACGCTTGTTGGCCATCGGGCCATAAATTACAGCCCTCTGTTGACCATCAGAAATGGCGTGGAATGATTCGGATTCGGATATCTACATACATTTATACGTCTAAGCTTATGTAGTAGTAAAGTTATCTTCAGATGGACAGTATGATTGCAATATGTGTGTATATCTGGACCTCATGCTTAGCTGTTGCGTTTGTGACTACAAGGCAGACCATATAATATGTGTGATGATTTAAAGAGCTATATTCTTGACACGCTTTTCTTGAATATGAAGTATCGCGTTGCATTATTAATCTTCAAAGACAATTGACATGAAGTTATCTTAACGCTTCTGAGCCGGTACAGCGCTTCAATTGATCCGTTTCGTGCTCTCCACCAATCGGTACCCCTAATGTTTTGTTTGACAAATTCGATTTTACTACATCGAACGCGTTCGGCGCTCTGATTGGTGGAGAGCACGAAACAGACCAATCGGAGCGCCGAACGCGTTCGATGTAGTAAATCGAATTTGTCAAAAGAAACTTACACTAGGGGTACGAAGAGCCGCGCGCCGCACGCGTTCGATGAGTTAAATCGAGCTTATCAAAAGAAACCTACATTAGGGCCTCTGATCGAACTGTCGAGCGTTTGAATGGACATTTCGCGTTAATTCCGATTAAGTATTTTAACACTTGTACTTCTTTTTTTTTTATTAAATCTTTCCCCTACCCACGAATCTCTCCCGTATCGTACATTTTAGGTAACCCTGTTCATACAAAACCGTTTACCTTATCAAAGGTAAACGGGTTTCAATGAACCTATACCAACTGATAACAATAGTTTCAGATTGTTCCATATTAACCAACTCAGAGAAGCTACCGGTACACGATCAAAATTAATATTACCTAATAGATTTTAAGTAGGTATAGGATCAAGTCTGAAACCGCAAATAAAAATCATCTGTTCCGTAAAAATAATTCCATATTACTTGGTCGATTAAATGTACTGAACCAAAAGTTGTTCGTGTTGATGAGTACAATAACCCCTTAGGGGAATCTGGTCGAGAAACCTTTCTAATATATCTACATTACCTATATAGCGACTAAAAATGTAAGTAAGGAAATGAGCGATAACCTTTATACTTAAAAAGTTAATTCAAATCTCCAATTCATCACTCACTGCAATATGAATATCTGAACGTAGAAATAACACCCACTTTTATATTCCTTGCTCGCTGTGCATTCGTTCCCGCAATGTTTACACCAACCGTCAAATGTATTGTTTTTGATTATATTATTGTCAGATTGTTTGCAAATACGATAAAAACACACGTAATGCATGTTTGCTTTAACTTTTCAAACATTGTTTTACTTATTGATGATTAAACAGTGGTTTGTAGGCCGGCGTGATTTAAATACGTGTTCAGAATTAAATTATACCTGATATTTATTCTTCGTGATATTTTGATGATAACAGAACGTCTGTCCTGTTTTCTTGTTTGTGTATTTAATTTTCCTTGTGGTCTGTATGTTTTCTTTCCGTGTATATTGTAACGTATTTTATGTGATTTGTATGGAGATTAGCACGCGTGGTAATAATTTGGACCTTCACCTCTTATGACACACACAAGCAAGTACTACTTATACTAGTACTTATTTTTATAGTATGGGGCTACAAAACCACGAACAGCGCTCTGCACCGACAAACAATCACTTCCCAAAAAATGTATGGAACTTCAATGGGAATGCGGTCACCATGGGATCATTCATTCCTTTCATCATTCACAGCGTATAGCGTCCTATATAGTAACGTGCCGGCTTAAGTTACCCAGGGGACCAAACGGCCACCCTACTCAAACCCTAGAAACAATCATCTTAACCTAGAATTTCCCGACCATGTTCGGGTCACATCCAATCAAACCAGATGCGGTTGAACATCAGTATTTTACACTTAACGCAGTTTATTCGGTAACCCAGAGAGAACACCGATATTCCCGCGTTTGATTGGTTAACAGAACTCAGTTTGAAGTGGCTTTTAGTTGCTTAACCTAAGGACAATGTAGCATTTTCAACAAAATTTCGTAGTAATTAGAACAAGATTTATTGGTTAGAAACATAGTATTAATAACATTGTGAAGTTGAATTCTAATGAAGCGATAAACAATTATTATTTATTAGCATTCGTTCGTGGGAACTGCGATTTGTACATGGTTTGTGCTTTTTGACCACTTTGTTAAGGGGTATGATGCGTTTAATTTGTACCGTGACGGTTTTATTCCCAAAAAAGTGCCATATCACATTCGTGATAATTATTCGACGACGCGGTTGTCGCATTAGCTAAGCGATTAGTTTACTGCGCAATGCGTCGCGGGTTCGATCTCCGCACGGAACAAATATTTGTATGATCTACAGATAGTTTTTGTGGTCTGGTCGTGTGTGCATGTAACATGTATGTATGTAAATTGTACCTACTATACAGGATAAATCAGAGAGTGGAGCAAATTTAAAAAAAAAAAAAAGATGCCGATACTTTTTGAATTAGAGATTTATCAGCCCTGATTACTGTTCATTGTAGTTGTAATATAATTCTTTGATCATCTTCTTTTCCATTGCTGAAGATGGGAACTACCTGAGGAAACGTAGCTTTAAGTGTTCAAGTCCCCATAGTCAATAGTGTCAGCCTCAAATTTACCCTTACACCTTACCGCTATCCTACGCGGCAGGACAACTGTGGATTGACACGAATACCATCCAATCTTTAAACTTGCCAGGGTTATTACCCCATTGATGAATTTTACCTACTTACCCAGGCTGTTGACTAGAAACAACAAGCAAAATAAATGGTGCGATAAAAAAAACCACTGAATAAATTGACACTTTTCATCAAAAATAACGAGTGCACTATAAAACAACTCGAAAAACAAAATAAATAAAAAACACGGAATTTCATGTAATTTTTTTCCCGCGCTGTCATTGCGGAAGGCAAAGACAACTGGACAGTATACAGCCTGCGCATAAATCACGCGTGGCGGCCGCGATAGCGCAGTGCGTGCGTGTAACGGAACGCGATGATTGATGCATCCGAAATGTATTTAGAATTCCACGCATTACAGATTAACAAATGGGAATGCATTGAATTCACATTAATTCCAGGTAAAGTGATATTTTTGTCACTTTACTAATCATATCGTTCTTATAAAATTCCGGTGTTGGTAATTTTTCTCCTAAACGGCTTGATCGATTTTCATGAAATTTGGTTTTTTGTACTTATAAAGTCACCTGGATAGTTCTTAGTTATTGTTGGAGCCGGTAGGTGGTGCTGTTACCAAGATCCAAAAAAATATATAATTCAAGGTCCTGCAGGACCGCTACCGTACGGTTGAACACTCATTCTCATTCTTCCCTGGTAACTGTCACGTCCTGTCTAAACCCTGCGACTTGGTTAGCGTGATTTCGCATTATTTTTTTTGTATTTGTTTGTATTTTAGATACTTTTATTGTATAACTGTTTTTCTTTTTTTTATTATTTCTTTTGTGTTTAGTTTTTTATATTGTATAATTTGTTTATTAAAGAAGAATGTAAAACAGTTTTTTTGAAAAGAGTATCCATGGAGTTTCTTGCCGGTCTCTTCTCCATAGGACCAACCCACTTTTGGAACCGCGCAACTAGAATCATAACGTTTTAAAAGCGCCCGTAAAGGCCCAGTTGAAATAAAAACATTTGACTTTGACTTTGACTTTGACATTTTACTCACCACATCTGACCATTTGAGCTTTGCCACACACATCTGTCCATTCTCATCCTATTTCCATACGTTTTCATTTACCTACGTGGTTATCTTATTTATCGTGCAACCGAAATCTTTCAATACTTAAAAATCTTTTTCAATATTCGAGGGTAAATTATTATTTATTGAAGGCGTGTTTAATTCAATTCAACTTACTATTGTATGAAGAAATATATGATGATGATGAGTTATATAAGAGGTAAATCTAGTTTAAAAGAAAAAATATTCATTATTTTGTTCTAAAAAAACATCTTAGCTTTTATTTTAAATAAATGAGCCTATTTTTCTATTTATTTGTCTATAAACAATCGTGTAACATCGCTTGGCGTCTATTAAATATAATTTATTAACTCTTAAAAAGCTTATATTTCTGGTAACAATCACAGCATTTTTATTATATTTCGTAGATATTGAGTGATAAATCTTTGACCTAATCCTAGTAATGACGTCAGCATAAGCGGTTAAAATGGCCGCGTGACAATAAATTAATTGTGTTCGAAAAACAAAATGATGTTTATATTTTAACTGTCAAGGTTAACTAACAATTCATTACTTCCAACGGTGAGCAAGCAATTAACTCATGCACTTTTGGCGGTTCGAGCTCCAAAATAACACGTTTAACAGTCTCTCAAATGAAACTATAGTGTTGTAGTCATTAATGGTCGCTATATTTCATAAGTAGTTTCGCGCGTGGCCGTGAAAAAGTCACGACTCTGTTGTGTTTTCCCGCCCGTGGGAAATGGGCGCAAGGCACAACGTATCGGCGGAAACAATTTGGCACGTCGTTCAATTGTTGTTCAGTTTAAAACGATAATTTATGTTTAACTTAAATCTTAATTAGCAGTGGTTTCTGACAAGCCACCATAAACTAAATTAAATTATGTTCTAATTTGAAAACGTGACAAAACACGTCTTTACGTTTTGGCAGAAATAACGTTTTTGCTTCGAATGTTTCTAAACTTTTAATTGCTTAACAGAGATCTTACCACAGCTAGATCTATCAGAAGAAGAATGCAATACTAGATCATTTCTCTGACGCCCTGATCTTTGAACTACAGAAAAACCCCTCACTCCACACTTGATTGAAATTGTAATAACCATTAACTAACTACATAGCAAAAAGTACTCCAGCGCCGTCTACCGAAGAGAGGCGCCTCTTTTACTTAAAACGATTCTAGCATACATAAAAATATCCGACATTAACCATCAGGCTTCGGTCCGCGAGAAATAAGACCTCAGAGATCGGATGCTCCTGCCTTTTTAATGAAGGAAAATCACACGTCATACCCCAATGGAAAATCGCTACAATACGCCCGCTACCGCTCATGACTTGAACAGCTCCGCCGTTGACCGCTAACGAGTGCCAAGTGACTCAGCTGTGATCTTGGACCTATCAGTCGGCGCTGTCCTCCAATCTATTGTAACGCTGGCTAATTATGAAGTGTTATAACACGTTTAGTGTAGTCTAGCTACAATTTTCACTCGATGAAGACACACCTACGCCTTTTGACGTTAAATAATGAGTTAAGTGACGTCACGCGTCGCGACGTGTTGAATGCGCTGGTCTTTTGAGGCGTTTAGAAGTTACGATTAACTTCGAGTGGTTAAGCTGTTATTATTATTTAAATTTTGAATTTTAAGGAATAAAGATGAATGGCATATAATCACTGTCATATCGCCTGCTAGCACCACTTATCCGTCAACTCATCCTCAACTCGTGATTCAGTGTCTCATTGATGGAATTATATTCACTACATTACTAGAGTACGGTGATGAATATTTCTGAATATTTCTTCCAAAGAAAATGACTAAATTCTTTTCTTATGCACGGTTGGCTAAGAATTAGCTTTCTATGCTTTGTATCTAGGGTTCGATTGCCGCACGTTACAAATTTATATGATCTATAGACAATTGTTTCGGGTCTGGTTGTGTGTGCATGTGACATTGTATGTTTATAAACTGTTCTCACGATACAGGCGAAATACTAGTGGTGTAAAGAATAAAAATAAAAAAAATGCATGGATCAATGAAAATTACATCTAAATTATGTTTTCATAAAGCTGTGTTTAAATAAATGTAGAATACTTTCCACAAAGAAGATCCGTTTACATATAAATCGCAGCTAACACAAGTGTGAGAGCGAGACGGTGCAACATGTATATGACAATCAGTTCACAGCTGATCGCAGCCCGCTCGACTGTACCTATAGATAACACTATCCTTGCTCGAATGTGAACAAGCTAGCAGTAGATCTAGGTTTAAAATAGCTTTACTTCTGTAAGAAATATGTATGTGAAGTTAGAGAAGTTAGTAGTTTGAATGGAAAATGCTTTAAATAGCCGCAACAGCGTACATGTTTGGGAATTTATGCTATCTGTTTGCAATTAAGAATTGAATTGAGATATATTTTATAGACTTTTAGTATGTAAATGAAGCTTTTGACACTATGTTTGCTTTTGTAATTTGATAAAGTTGTTCTTCTTTCCGCTCGCCGTATTCGGCACCGCACAAAGACCTATTCCTTACCAACCTGAGTAGAGACCCTTGCCCAGCAGTGGAACAATAGGGAGCTCAATTTATTTTTTATTTATTATGAATATTATTTTTATATATTTTTAATAGTTGTTTGATTTTCCAAAAACCATGCATGTTATTAAAATAAATTAAAAATAGATTTCTTATTCTAACTAATTAGCTACTTATAATAACGTAATAGCTATATTATTATGTTACTGTCGTCATATTACGGGTTTGGTGTAAGAACCATATATTTACATATTAATGCAACAAAAGTTTGAGTTTCACATTATAAAATAGAGATATTTTAACATGTCTATCAGCTGATACCTTTTTTTTTATTAGCGTGGTGAGAACCCTTCATGGGCTATCATCCGCCAGGGGGGGCGGAGGGGTGTGCCGGACTCCTACCAGCTAAACTCACCACGGTGATCCGCCTCGACACCATATGGTGGGCCTCGGGAACTCTTAGAAGACCGCCTTCCCGGAGAGGGTGACTGTAAAGAGGCCACCCCCTCGTGCATCAGCTGATACCTACTGTTGCAGAAATAATATATCTATACATATAAATACAAATTGGAGTGTCTGTTTGTAATATTGAAATAACCGTTTTTTACTACATGCATATGAATATATATACGGTACATACACCAAAATAACATTTTTTACAATTTTTGTCTGTCTCTCTGTCTGTCTGTCTGTCTGTTTGTATAGGCTAATCTCTGAAATGGCTGGACCGATTTTGACGGGACTTTTATTGGCAGGTAACTGATGTAATAAGGAGTAACTTAGTACTTTTATTTTAGAAAAATTCTTTTATTTAAGAAAAAAATAAGGTTAAGTGCATTTGGTCTCACTAAAAAATACATTGTTAAGTTCCGACATCCACGCGAACGAAGTCGCGGGCACAGCTAGTATATAATATTTATTTCCGTTATCACGGAAAGGCATTTGGTCTGAAATCATAGCTTCAACATTCATATTCAACCATTTACTGAGCGAAGATACTCGCCATTTTATTCGTATTTTACGGACAATACGGATAAAACCTCGGAATTCTCATACATGTGCAGCGAGACTATTAATCTTGTAGTTGCGGACTGGACAGGCAGCTGTTGTGGTCGATTGCTCGAAAAAAACTGGCAACACTCCGAACTTACTGGCATGAAGTGGATATTTGAGTTCATACGCTCTTGTTGTATGTAAAACACATGATTTTTCGGTAGCCGGTAACCTAACGTGATTTGATAGAGAAATATGTGAGAAAAAGGAGTGAATATAATTTAATAAATTCTCAAAGGTTGCTCAAATCTAACTGATCATCAAATCTCATATCTCACTCATTTAAATATTTGTCTCATCATCACTTTAGATGTTGAGTCTACAACTGAATTGATTATTGATACTGATCAACAGATCTTAACAGATAACGTCAAATCGTTGACCAGAAACTTATATACTCTTTTAAAACCGGGGGCAAACATCACATAATAACAATTTGCGTAATATTATCACAATCTGATATTATGTAGCGTAGCGAATCGTCGAAAATAACAATAAGTAATAGTACCAGCACTATAAAATAAAATAACTGTAGGGTCAGCAACATAAGCAGATGATCTTTTCTTTATTAAATGATGAAATTTAAATGAAAATAATTTACCAAAAGAGATAATAGTTGTCCTTAACAGTAACTAACCGACACACTAGATAACAAAAATACAATATTTTGTAAATTGCAAAGAGTCCTGAATTATGTAAGGTTATAAAATTATTATTTATAAAAGTGTATGCACTGGCCAGCTACTTCTGACACTGACTGTACAAGTACAAGCTCATTATGTGATAAATAACACATGTATGTGGCATGTAAAAGTAATACACAACTGACAGCAGAAACCGAACAATTTATTTAAAATTTATCACGCGCCTTATTTCATGTGACGACGACGACCGACGCACCGTGACCATACTAAATTAATAAAAAAGTTAAAAAATGTTCTTATGTAACATGACGTTACATGGGTACACAAGAGCTTTGACCTCTTAGGCTCAATAGTAGAGTGTGACATACGCCGTGTCACACTCCAGTTCCAATTCCAATTTATGTTTATGGCTCCATCGTTATTCGATGATTTTACCAACGTCAAGGTTGGATAAGACACTGGTAATTGTTGAAGAGACTGCTATATCATATAACTATTGACCAGCGTTTGTAGCGTTGAAGTCAATTGAGCACGCGTGTCACACTCTACCATTGAGCGTCGATTAAGATGATGATAATGATGATGTCAGTGCTTGACATAGGTTCTTATTCCATCAACAGCAAATGTTGTCAACTTGGATGAGAGCGAATGTTTTAGATACTTTTATTTTATACCTGTGTTTTGTAATGTTCTTTTGTGTTCAGTGTTTTTACTTTGTATAATTTGTGAATTAATTAATTAATATTGTAAAACAATTTTTTGAAAAGAGTATCCATGGAGTTTCTTGCCGGTCTGTTCTTTTTAGGTTCAACCCACTTTTGGAACCGTGCAACTAGAATCATAACGTTTCAAAAGCGCCTGTAAAGGCCAAGTTGAAATAAAAATATTTGTCTATTGACTTTTGTATAATCCGATGAGTGCCTCGCGAAGCAAATTTTGGTTTAAAAGTCCTGTTGCAGGGCGCACAGTGACACTGGCCAGTATATTTACGCATTAAAGAATATTGAACCGTTTTTAAACGTTAATGTCGAAAAGCCCTTGTCAATCTGATTTTTGACAGTTAATTTTCTCTGAAAAACTATTTGAAACCAGTTAACATCTTTGGTTCGTAAACGGGCCTGATTTTCATATGTGCAGATGTAATTAGGCTTTAGTGGCTCTTGTTATAAATATATTTTACATATTTACAATAAGGAACGCAAAAGCTGTGAGCGTTCTGGGATCATGGCGATGGATGAACAACAGATCTACTAAACAAATAGAATTCATCCTCTATACGAAGAATTTTCAATTAGAAATCGGCAGCGCCATTTCTAACGGCAATAGAGCTGAGGACACCCTGCAGCTATTCGCAGGCGATCCCAACAACGGATGGGGCGGTCAATCGTTAGGCCATAAACACACTAACGATATCGCGCGGCGATGCAGAACGTAAATAAACCGGATACCGGTGGATGTGGACGCGTGAATTATTTCGGAGGCTTGGATTTATAGATGTAATGTGTTTGCATTTCCGATTCTTGTGATTATGTTTACAATTAAAGTTATTTTTTATTGTTTCTAAATTAAATTAATAGGTATAATAAGGCCCCTCTGCAATTACAATGTATTTATTTTTAAGATAATTAATCTCGAAAGCTCTAAAAATCTAACTGCAGTTGTAGGAGCTGTAAAACATAGCTTATTGCCTAAATATACAAATTCATGACGATTGATGATGTAAATTTTATTATTATTATGTGTATAAAGGTATTACTTAGCTTGCCATGTAGCCATGGATCAAAATAATCAATCACGTGATAAATAGGTAAAAGTATCTATGTATAGCTGATTTCCTAACAATTATGTTGCAAAACATGTTTTATTATTCGCTTTTTGCTTATAACTGCCATGGCATGATTGTAAGATCGATTTATTTTAAAAGTGTTACCATGGAGTTTCTTGCCGGTTCTTCTCCATAGGACCTACTATTTGGAACCGTGCGCCTAGAGTCTCGATATTTCATAAGTGAATTTTGTTTACATGAAATAAAGATATATTTTATTGTATTGTATTCTATTCTGTAGATTACCGCAAACATATCCATGCACACTTATTTTCGGCACTGATGCATTGAATAGATAATACCGCGAGGCTAAGCCGCATCCAACACGTTTACGGAATAGGCTACGTATACACAAATTGAGCCCGTAATCTCGGCATTATGTAGCTAGGGGAGTTAACAACTCCTTTGCGGGTTGGTCCTGTGCAATCAAAGTTGTGTTTACTGAGTGCTATTGACCAACAAACAGATAAATGTGTTGTCATTATTTCATCATCATCAACCAGAAGACGTCCATTGCTGAGCGAAGGCCTCCCCCAAGGAGGGGGTTTGCCATAATCCCCAAGGAGGGGGTTTGCCATAATCCCCACGCTTGACGGGCGACTTGGGGATCGCAGTAGCTCACCGATTAGTGAGAAGACGCTGCTGCCCCTCCTCCGGTGTCTGGCCGCAGTTTTAAGACGTACCCGGGTCATTATCTAAATAAATCAAATAGCATCTTTTTTATCTGGTGCAATGAATGATGATTGATTTAATGAACAACCATTTGAATGGTTACATGATTTTGAAAAGATAGCTGAACTTCAGGACTTGTTCTGACACCGTTGTGACCCATAAAGAATTATCAGTTAGATTACGTTCATAGGAAGTTTTCATTTATTACCATTGTTTGCCATAGCATATGCACTACTTGTTCCATAAGATGCAGTTTGTAATATCGTAACAAATACACTACAGTAAATGCATGGCTTATTTTTCGAAGCCCCATATGTATTTCTGGAAACTATTTTCCAAAAAAAAGCTCGAAAACACGAACGCATTGAATTAATAATAAAGCAAAGGCATTCCTGTAAGCCATCTATTACAATACATCGAATCGCTTACGTGACACCACGAAATGCAGCTGAAACTGCAACACTAGGTAATAAATAAATAGTAGTAGAGCCAGTAACGCCATCTAGTAGCGCACTCCACAAACATCAATGTTATTTATATAAAGACATCAGTGTTATGATATCTGTCAGTGCGCGCACATCTCGGAGCTTGGGCCGAGTTGAAACCCATAACATCTGATGGCTATAAACCATTTACGATAGTGTCTAGCCAGATGAATTTATGACGTATGAACAGGGCTGGCGGTTGAAAGTTATAGGTAGTTAGTTGTTTAGTAGTAGTACCAAATAGTAGCAGTGACGAATCATCAATCATAATTTAAGAAGATAGTTTGAGACATAAAGCAAATATATAAAAATATAATGTATAACATTTCCAAAATTAATACATAAAAACATTTAAATTATCATTGGACTTAAACTAGGCAATACCTGCATCTTGGCTGCCAATTAAATGGATTGAAGAGTACAATAGAATCATTATTATTTGTAGTATACTTAGGTATTGTTTTCTGTGTACTTAGTACTTTAATGTCCCGTATTTTCATTGTTTCGTTCAATTTTGATAGATTTTGAAATTTTGATGTTTGTCATACAATATATTTAAATGATAAAGTGATTAGCTGGCTGAAACTATCGGTAAACCAATTATGATTTTCGACTTGTGTTCAGACCAAGGCATTTTCAGTCCTCTACATTAAATTACTTCACAGCTCTTGACTCGTAAATTTATAATACATTATTTCAGCATAATTACTTTAAAATCAGTTCTGCCCTTCGACAGCCCTGCGTTTATTTCCGATATGTATTTTTGCAATTGCATTTATACCAGTCATAGCACTAAACATAACATTGCTACACGATACACAGGTTGCAATACGACCAATCAAAACGTCTGCTAGTTTTAGCTTTATTTTCATACACACTTTTATTGCCACAGATTTAAAGATTGGTCTCATTGTGACTCGTGCTTTAGCGTTTGGAGTTTAAACATTTTCAACTTAAGTTACCTTGTAATAGAGTTTAAAATTATTTGCGGATCAGTTAATTAAGTTTGCTGTAAATACTTAAATGGCGCCGTAAACGAAGTAGTTTAGAATAAGTTGAGTACTTTTAATATTTGTGAAACTGGTATCAGTTTGTGTTAGTCAAGTCGTTTGGGATGCATTTAGATTATTGAAATAGATACCAATTTGTCGTGAATTGAACACGAAATGTACCTAAACATTGGAATAAATGAAATCTTTGTAAGATTCACTTGAGCGTCGAAAGCTTTAATTAGATAATCTTTAAGAGCATGTTCTACGAAATGAAAACCTAGTGAATTCTTTTGTTTCCTGATTTGATTTTCAGTAAATAGTGTATAGACCCGGGTACGTCTTAAAACTGCGGCCAGATACCGGAGAACGGGCAGCAGCGTCCTCTCACTAATCTGTGAGCCACTGCGATCCCCAAGACGCGTGACAAGCGTGGGGATTATGGCAAACCCCCCCTTGGGGGAGGCCTTCGTTCAGCAGTGAACGTCTTCTGGCTGATGATGCAATAGTGTATTTAGTAACAATATAAGTAGTATAGTGATGCTGTACTTAATACTGCCCAAAACATATAGCTCCTAATTTACAGAGAACAAGAAGAATTCCAACATCTAAGAGATACTCGGATTCAGATTACAGATTCTATATAATCATCCAAAATCAGTGGCACATTAAAAACGATATGAAAATCCACAATATTTGTTCCAGGCAATGTTATTCTACGCTCCCCGATGGCTGTGGAAGTCATGGGAGGGAGGCAAGATCCGGGCGCTGATGATGGACCTGGACGTGGGGGTGTGCACGGAGATAGAGAAGAAGACGAAGAAGAAGCTGATCCTGGACTACCTGTGGGAGAACCTGAGGTACCACAACTGGTGGGCGTACCGGTACTACCTGTGCGAGGGACTTTCCCTTATCAATGTTATAGGTAAGATTGTTTCTTTTTAAGGTTAAGATTGCATAAGTCTCTAAGCAACTGCAGTGCGTGAGTTTCTGGGTCCTTAAATTGTATCCTAAAGATGGCGATAGGCTTACACGATATCAATTTGGGTATACATTAATAAGTCTATCTAACCCTTCGGGGGATAAAAATTATATAAGATGTATTTTATTTTTAAAGAAGTCAAAGGGATAAGTGAATGTCCGACTTAATTACCTAATATATCAACATTCTAGCCTCCTCCCTTATCTTACTTAAGCTACTAACCAGTCTAAGCATGTATCTGAATATCAGTAAATTGTTCGAATAAGAAATCGACAGCTGACCTTTAAAATCCTCATTTTCTTGTGGTAACGTACCGTTAAGGCTAACGCTCGCGTCAACAGCACTTCAAATCTTGTCAAACTCTGTTAAGTGGTTTTTCCGAGACCCCAAGATGATTTGCAATGATCGAATACACCTACTTCAGCATTCTTATAAGGCTTCAAGCTTTTACACCCTGAAAGCCCTGTCAGAACTGAAATGACTGGTTTTTTTTTTATATGCCCGACCATCATCTAATTAAGATATTTTCGTAAAATCTAAGCGCAGTAAAGTATCGGGATATTCCTACTTATAATTTTTTATTTTGTTGTAATTCTAAAAAAGGCATTAACTTTCACTTCCCGTCGCCTTTCCAATAACAAAAAACTAAGTAGGCCGCGAGGGAAATAATGCTGTGTGCGCGATCTTGGCCCAGCTTGGCCATGAAAACAGCGGTGGTTCAGTACCAATATTGAGCCAATTACTGTCCCGGTACTGGGCCCAGACCTCTTCTCAGACACGAAGGAGGAGCCTTTAGTCTACTATGCCGCCCTGGTACAGGTTTCCAGACTACACCCACCATTGAACCTTAATGAGCCCCCTCAGTTGTACAGGTTTCATTGATTTCATTCTGATATTGGAGTGGACGGTATATAAATGGATGTCCTGTTAAATACGGATTAAACTTGCTGATATAAATGGTCGAACCGGATAGTTAAGATTGTATGATTGATATATTGATTACGCCGTGGTGTACGTTAAGTTTGTTAGACCGTTTTATCAGGCTTTACTTACAACTCGGCCTAATCATTTCTGGCAGTGTAGGCGTAATAACATATGTATAGTTGTGCCTATACTATAAATAATTCCAACTTTTATTGAATACATACAAACGGACATGAATCAAAACATAGTATTCTGTAATCATATTTTCTGCACCGTCTATCTGAAAATATAAAATACCGAATTACCGAAACTTTCGAATATATTGAAAAGATTTATGTAACGCAATATGGTTTGGCAAGAGGCCGACAGGCCGCTTACTTTGTGGCCCGAACGGGACCTAAACATGTCCTAACTGATATATCAGGCACACATCTGTCGCGTGCACGATCTGAATCGTGAACCAACCTTTGCGACAACAGAAGTTACACAACAGAAGGCTTACCTCCGACCACCTCACTCTAATCTGGCATGTTAAAATTAAGTAGCGTTCCGATGATGCGTACTTTTACAGAATAGGTATCGATAGACAATTATGTCAATTATGAACATTGATGTTCTCTGTCTTTGTATTTGAATGTTATTACTGAAGCTACTGTAACACTGATAGAAGGAAATCCCAAACCAACTTTTAAAGATGATACGCATTGAATCTTCTGTTCTTCTCGCATTACGTCGTAGGGTCCTACCGCGCCGATTGTAAATCATAACATATTGAATTAAAACGGACGTAAACCAAGGTTTACAGCACACTGCTCGTTTTATGTCCCTTGTTGACCTGTGCACGAACTATGCAATAAAAAACACGGCGAGTCAGCTCTCTTTGGGCCCAGTTTAGAATTTAGATCCGATGTTTGGGGTACAGGTCGTTCCTTTGGTTTATTTACGATATTATTATAGTGGTAGTGTGGGGCAACGTTTAATTAAAAAAAAAAAAAATTATAGTATTAGGTTGTTTTTATTTGTACTACGAGTATGAAGCGGGCGCTGGAATACTCTTCTGTTAAAAAATTACTTGCAAAAACAGCTTCAGAGAATGAGTAAAGTTAATGCTGCTGCCAGGAAACCCAAAACCCACTTGGTTACAAAATGTCTAAAGCAAAATTTAAACTTCTTGTCATTTATGTTTCACTGGCTGTCTGAACGGTCAGCAGTGCTGATCGTGTCGTCCTAGATTAGATTCCTGCGTCGGTTCCTAAGTATTATTGGGTTTTTCTGTACCTACGGACATTCTTAGTAGCCCAAAATTCGGAATTGTGCCAGGTGGCTTGTATAACATGGGATTAACGGCATCAGCGAAATCTGGGTGGAGTGCACACTGCCTAACCCTTCGTAGAAAACAGGCGTGTTACTATACTGCCTGTTTAATGCATGAATCTTATATCGCTAGAGCCGTGTCCTCTGTGTGTCGTACTCTAGAGGTTCTTAATGCCCTCCTGGATGCCAAACCTGAATGTGATGTATTTGCGGATGAATGGAAGGTAATTATGCGAGCGTGTATGTTATTTTGCGAGGGAAAGTATGCAAGGATATCCACTATTACATGTTAATACAAAATATTTTTCCTTTATATATACAAATGTTTCTACGTTCATTAATGTATTTGCTATCTTACCATTTTGATTGACTATAAATATCTGTGTGTATATTTTTCAGGGCAAATGTTCCTGATGAACCGATTCTTCGACGGGGAGTTCTTGACGTTCGGGCTGGATGTCATCGCTTACATGGAGTCAGATCAGGAGGATCGCATCGACCCCATGATCTACATATTTCCAAGGTACTCATTACTATTAGTCTAATCGGTTCGTAAAAGCTTTCCCATTGTTTTGCCATATGACTGAGGAGTATTCTAGAATCAAAATAAACTGTTTGATGGAGGCTTCTAATATAAACTATTAATTCGTTTATTCAGTCTTTTATCCCCGATGTCCCAGAATTCGCCATTTAAAATTTCAATGTATTTTCATTTCAGGATGGTGAAATGCACACTGTTCAACAAGTTCGGCTCGTCGGGCGAGGTGGAGCGCCACGATGCGCTGTGTATCCTGCCGCTGAATGTGGTCAACGAGAAGATCTACGTCTTCCTCTGGTTCTGGTTCGTGATCCTCGGCATCCTCACATTCATCACGCTCGTCTACCGATTTGTCATCATCTTCTCACCGCGCATGCGCGTCTACATGATGCGCATGCGGTTCCGACTCGTCCGCCGCGACAATGTCGACACCATCGTGCGGCGCAGCAAGATGGGCGACTGGTATCTCCTCTACATCCTCGGGGAGAACCTCGACTCGGTGATATTCAGGGACATCATGCACGAGTTCGCGAACAAACTGAACCACAACTACCAGCACCACATCCACGGCGTGCCGGACGCGTGACCTCCGGTGCCCGGGTGGGTGTTCCACACGTGATTAACGTCGCTGCAGCGCGACATGGACCCGCCCGTGTGAGCGCCCCCGCGCCCACGCGCGTCCCCTGACCGCCGCAGACACGCTCTCCGGTCGGCAGCGCGACGCGAGGAGCGGGCTCAGTCGGTTGCCCTGCAGTACCCCACGCATGTTCTCGAATTCTGGACAATACTAACGAGTGTAAAGACTACTTTTATCGATAATTTTTAATCGAAATCGTAACAGTGCAATTCTAAACATGCAATAATAGTTTTTACTTAATCTTTAAGAACGTGATCTCAGGACGAATCCTATCGAAGGCCTTGTAATAGTTAACATCGACGGCTACCCCGTTAGTACTAGTATACTTTTTAGATCTATTTTTACTCATAGTTTCGCTGCTCGTAGTAATCTGTTAATCGACGCTTCGTTTTGTTTTCTATTTTAGCTGTTGTAATATATGATGGTAAGCACACGGCGAGCACACATATACCTACATTTTTACACGATACACTCGCCAAGGATTTGACAGACCAAAAAAATTAAAGCAATATTAATAAAGCAATTAAGTATTATAGTGTAGTAGTAACTTGTAATTGAGGATATTAACTAGTTGAACGAACTTTCTTTAGGAGAATCGAGTTGATACCCGTATTAGTAGATCACGGCGAACTTGACAGTGACGTAGCTTTTGCGTGTCAAAAGACATTTACGTTAGTAGCAATTGATTTTGATGAACGAACTATGAAATATTTAATGCAGTAAAAAATATTACAATTTTGACAGCCGTTTTTTTCAGTTATATTCGAAACATGTACATGAAAACTAAAAAAATACCCTGCTGGCTCAGAATTTTATGTTTCCACATTTTCTGACAAAATATAATGGACTTTTCTATAACAGATATCTATAATAGTATCTACAAGAGGATTAAAGACGCCACATCTAGCGCTCAAATGAAACTATGTTATGACAATACCCACACTGCCTACACACGAACAACTGAATGTTCACAAAGATATGGTGTATTTAAAGATTTTTTGTAACTATTTAACTCTTGAATTATAAAGGAGTAACTGAATTCTTTATAATTCCTTCGAATTGTAGAAAATATATGCGTTTTGATGGAAGAAATCTTGACGAGAGGAATTCATTGGTGATTTCTGAGATTAATATGATTCCATTTGTTTAATACTGAATAAAGATTTCTTAAATCAAAACTTACGATTAACATAAGTTCACAGTTTTATTGCAACCTGTCTAACAAACAAATGGCGAGGCGTGAATATACTGTAAAATGTTTCCTAGTTTCTTAATACAAGGGTACAATAAATCTGTAAACGTATGGCGCTATTTAGAGAAATTTATTTGCCTAGAATCAGGCTAAAATTATTATTGTTACAAACATTGTTGTGTTCGTGAGAATATTAGAAAATTGTGACGATTTCGGACCTGGGATGTTTGATCTCCACAAATAATTGATACCTAAACACTTTTAACTATAAAGTTTTAACTCAGTTGCTGTTCACAATCATGTCGATGGTTCTCGTAATATTTTATGAAACAATGATTAAGGCGCTATCAAGTTAAATACGCCGCAAAAAAAATCCTTACATAAGGTAAATTTTGGATTTACGAAATCACAACACCATCAAAGATATTTTGGAGATCACATTTCATGGTTGCGTAGCCACCTAAATATTGTTAATGTAAAAAGGTTGTCTGATTGTAAAGATGTAAAGTAATTATTTATATTTGCTGATGCGTTCTGACACAGGCTTCAATGGCCACATTCTTCCGTAATCGTTCCTAACACCCGTATTCGGTTGGCATACCACCAACAACCTAAGTAAAGTGGAATTCTTTCCTATTTCGACTAAATCAATATAAAAATACATTAATGTCAAACTGCAAGTCATGTTATATTTTGCGTTGCAAGTTTGAAGTTACGCAACTCTGTTACATACCGATCCATTTGTCAGTTCCAAGTAGTAAATTCCATGTAATCATTCAACATGTTTCGAATTAATTGCGAGATAAATACGACGATCACAGTTCCGAATACGGGCGTAACAGTAACATGGGATCATACAGTATAAGTGAACCATGCCAAATATTGTGCCAAAAGATAATTATTTGTAGCGAAGTGTTGCGACCGACGAGTTACCATGGGAGATAAATCAAATAAATCATTTTGAAAATCATTGTTTTTTCATTTTCTTTCACCTTATTTGAACCTGTGTCTAGCTAAGGCAACAATATAACAGATTTTTCAAATGAAGTTCAAGTGTAACGGCTGATTTCGCTGCGCTCATAATGACGCGATTCCACCCGCATGCATGCCGCCCGCGCTGCAGCTGTTGGTAAAGAAATGTGTCATACATTTCTGTAGCAACAATACCAGCGCGGACGGTACACGGTCGTATTCCCGTCAGTTTAAACGCAGCTTCGCCTTTTTTATATTTTTGGTGAACGTGGGCTGAGATACCCTAGTCCACCCTAGTCTCTGCACTAAAATTTGTAGGCATTTAGTCTAGCGCTTTAGGTAATGCTGGATAAAACCTGGCCAGATCGCCATATCATCTCCAATCCCCAAAAAAAAATTACCGCCAGCCAAATGGTCCGATGGATGCAAGTGGCGGAATGTCGTTCCATGTGGTGGTCTAAGGGGGAGGCCTTCGTTCAGCTGTGGACATCTTCTGGATGATGATGATGAAATGGTCCGAATGGACCTAACTACGCCACAGAACAATCACATGATCCGCAGCCTAATTACCGATGTACCAACAAGCAATCAGTTTGCCACAGACGTAGATAGCTACCGTCAAACGTAATTTTTATGTCATACGAGTATATGTATTGGCCAACAGTGAGGCTGCTGTCGCGTCGCTGCCGATATTTTTACCGAATAAGGCTGCCATACTGCCAAACCTACGTTATGATAGGAGCCGCTATATTATCTGCCGATCGAAGATTGTCATTTTGTAAGTTCAGAGGCTCGGAACTTAAAAAAATAACGTTTCAAGTTTTACAAATCTCTTAAAATAAATTATGCTTTCCGATTTTGTATATTTTTAAAGATCTAGGTACGTTAATGTATGCGAATGGAAAGTCTTTGTACCTACGCTAGTTTCCAAGAATGTGATTAAAATACCACCTACCTGTCTCAGCTCCGAGGGACAGTAGACACTGGAACCCCAAGCACACAAGGCACTCCGCAGTCTAAAATTGATCTGCTGTAAGTTAATAAGTCTAAAATCCACACACTACGCGGCACTGATTCCACAAAAACTAAGGCTATAAATGCTAGAATGTTTAACTTTCGCGACATAGGCCAAAATTGGGGTGAATCGCGACGACCGTCATAATTCACTGGCGTTTTAACAAAATACCCTCATTTGATTGCAGAAATCGAAAAAAATAACCGCCGAGGTAATCCAATTGAAAAATGTCAACAAACAACTGTCATTACTGTCAACAAACAACTGACATTCATTTCCGAATTACCTATTGCCATCTACAATCGTAAAATACCATAGACTTAGAATTTAGCTTACGCTTAAAATACAAATAATTGATTAGTCTTTTTTTTAAATAAAGTGCTACAGCATCCGGCTTGATAATTAAAATTCACACTCGTGGTTCGCAGGTGCTTTGAAGAATTGAAATAGTAACAAGGGTTAGAAGTTATTCAGAAAAGAACAAGTTTTTTTAAAGCTAAGTAGTTCCTATAGGACCCTATATTTGAAACATATTGCCAGGCCATGTGTTAAGTTACAGATTCATGCATTCATATTATTTGTAAGTAGCCACTGCTGTTTAACGGCACAATTGGCTCTCGACGCTACGTGTCGCGGGACCGAATCCCGGACGAAACTAATATTGTGTGGCTTGGTACAGATAATTCTTCCGGGTAGGTATACGTGCAATTGTATGCATAGGAGAAAACGGAAAAGGTTATAGGCGAAATATTGTAATTATTCAAAAAATAAAAAGAATCATTTAAAAGAATAATATTTGTATAATTCATCTGAAAATGAAACATCGCGTCTCACTAACGCCTACTTATAAACAATTACATTTGTCATTACTTCGTCTAAATAAAATAATCACGATACAGTTCTTGTAACCATGCAGTTTTTATATAAAACACTTTATTTAAAAGAAGATGAAATGTTTTGTGAGAAATTTAACATTTCGGATGCGGTTGTGGTACGTCAGGAGTTCAGCCTAATGTTGGGCATAAAACTTATTCGATTACATGTTCGTATTAAAACGTATATGAGGTTTTGTGTTTCTGAGATTGCTTTGCTAGGCTAATAACTCACAATATGTCCAAAATGAGAATTTCTTAACGTTTACAAAGGCATTATAAAAAATCTTTATATAAAAATCAATATATTTTCCTTTCAAGATATTTCTGATAGTACAAATAAAACTAAATTTCTTATAAAATAATGTCTTAATTCGAGACGGCCGTATCATACAGAGTATATCATAAATATTAACATAAGAATTAAACTATAATAAATGCTTGATTGTTACAACTAATATTACATTTAAAATTAAATGAAATTATATTGATGTTGCCATCAAGATAAACTTCACTTTGCATGACACTTATTTTATAAATAAGATAAAAACAACTCACGCCAAAAATCGGTGTTGCCGCTTTTTAAGTAACTAAAATTTGTTGCCAAAAAAGAATTTAAGACAAGCAAACAGAATTTTTTATAAAAAAAAGGAATGTCACATTTTTTTGCATATTGGAAGTGGATACGTGTACCGAAATTAAATATTTTGAGCATGTCAATATTTTAAAAAGCGACAACCTTAATATTGCGCACGAGGAACAATATTTTCCCATCATTTAACACAAATACAGACTAAAATTGAACTAAAATATTCGTCTGTTAGGAACATACGTATAACTATTAAATTCACTATTTACATCCTGTCTTTAATTGCAAACACAGTCATACTCCGGTTTACGCTTCCTCGATTTACGTGAATCTGGAGTTACACCATTTTCCTTTTTGAATTTCTCATTGTAACACCCTCATATGTGTTTAATGATTTTGTTCTTCACATAATTCGGCGTATTACTGTCTTTTAAAATACCATATAACTTACGAAAATAAATGTCACTAAAATGGAAATATCGAACGCACCTTGCGCAAACGCAAGACCTACGTAAAATAATAATTCTAATATATTTTAAAATTATATAACTAAATATACAAATAATATATTTTTTGTTATGGGTATTGATATCTTATGTTTTATGGCATTAATATTGAGCGCGTTTATGATCAGGCACTGCTTATTTGTATCAATACAAAAATTAAATTCTATGGAGTGCGTACATTTAGAACAGGTATTTTTACGATGTAGTTTCAAACATTTTCCATCTTTTTTAAACAAATTATTGATGATCTTATTGACATTTATCATATACATGATAAAGACAAGAATCGTATTAGAAATTAATATATATTTTATTATTTACTATCAATCGTAAATAAATCACTTATATTCAATTCAATAATTAATTAATATTATTTCTCATGTTTTTTATTAGACTATGAATAACTACAGTACTGTTGATGAGAATAAAACGATATTGTAGCGAAGTAAAATATCGGACACACATTTACAAAATTACTGCACACTTAGTAGTGGTGTCAATTAGGCTTTTTAATTTTTGTCCAATCAAGATAAAGGTATTTAACCAGCAATGGCATACGACAGGCTTAGAGTAACAGTGTATATTGTATGTGACATATTAATACCTTTGCAATACCACACAAAAACTGATATCACATTATGTAAAACTTAACAATTCGTCTAAAAAGTCAATTTTCAACGCGCAATAGAGCGATATTGTTAAAAAGTCTCTCCTACATAACGGAGTTAATAATTTTATTACAAAAAATGAACACCGACCAGTCAAATGATCACAACACTTGTTACTATTTGTATGTGTGCCGCAAGATGGCGACACAGTCAGTTCATTTCACAATTAAATGAAAATCAATTTTTATTTCCATTTGATTTATAAATCTAGTTATATAATATTATATAAATACAGAAATTATAGACAATATATCATTGACTACCATCATACACGGTAATATCCAATTGTATTAGTAGGTATAGACAAAATGTAGGACGGGCCATGAAAACCTCCACATTTACAGTTTAAAAGATATCCAAATACGTGTAAAAAATTGATCCAAAACCCCATTAACCATACAACATACATTACATACAACGCTACAAGGTAAGGCCATATATTTTCAGTTCTTCTGTTCATTTCAGTGCTTGTCAAGTTTACAGTTTTATATATACTGTTTGAAAGTATAGATATACACAATACACTATGTTGGCCAAACATTCTTATATATAAAACGTTCAAGGAAATATTCAGTAATTCATAAATCAACGCGGGAGTTGAATTTATATTTTATAAACAAATTAAAATTGCCAGTGTAAAAAATATAATAGCAAAATGTTGCTACACTAAAAAAATGTAAAATATATTTGTGCTATGATATGATCGAGATTATTTTGAGACATGAAAAACTTAAATATGTTTGCACTATCAAAACTTGACAGTTTGTTGATATTCAATCTAACTACATTAAACATAAACGTCGGGGTTATATCAAGACACTAAAATAATTGTAAAAAAGAAACTTTGTGAAAAAAGACTAACTACATGATATGCATTAAAACTGTTTAGTAAAAATATCTTTTGCCTCACATCAGGGGAGTTAAAACTGAGTATTTTCACCACTTTAATTACATTGCGCGATCATTACCAAAACATTTTTGTTGTAACAACTTATGATAAAGTGTCAATGTAGTGAAAAAAGTAAAATTATCCCATTTCATAATCCCCAGTTTCAGGTCCAATTAAAGATATCCATGTTAATGTTGAAAGAAAATGCTTTAACAAATATATTTAACAAATATTATTACATTAATTACATTTAACGTTTTGTGAGAGTTTTCTGAAACAATTAATTTAATTGTGTTACTTCAGTAACTGATAACCTATCTTGAGTTGAATCACAGAGTGAGTCCATCACCATAATACTCGATAATTGGCATCAGGAATGTCTCCACCGTTTTATCTTATCAGTATCTTGTTATAATCACAAAAAAACCACAATTAAATAAATCATAATAAAATTGAGAATAAAACAATATTATAAAATAAAAATGGCAGTGATACTTAGTATAGATTATACTGGGTGGAGCTTTAAAACCTTCATTATTTAAGACGGCGAACCAATAATATTTGTACTAATCGTTATTGGTTTTTCTGTATGGAAATTCTCAAGAGCAGCACGGAGTTTGGAACTGTGCGCGGTAGATGGTAATAGGATCATCCCTATTACATGGGACTCAGTAACGGCATCGGCTTAATGTGGGTGTAATACAGAACACCCCTGCCTAACCTTTCGAGGAATACAAGCGTGATGCTATGTTATGTTTTAAATGATACAATACCCAAATCAATAAGAATAAGACAACCATAATTTTTCAAACAAATATCGATTATTTATTTTCTAATGCAGACTCCATGGTAAGCAGGCTGTTTGACTCCAAGCTATCATAATGTTCCTAGCGTAAGTATCTTAGAGTAAGCGTGTAGGTAAGTCTACCATGTGTTCTGGCCCTCACATAAGGTACCAAACCCCGTCGCTCTTTATGATGCGCCAATAGCAATTGCATTATAGCATGATTTCTCATAGATACGAGTTAAACAGTTTATTTTGATTTCTATACCGGTAGTCCTCCCCGTTGAAATATCGCAGAATGATTATGAACAAGAGTGATTAAAGCACCACCCAAATATAATTATATAGTACTAAAACAACCAAATCTTAATAAAATAGCCAGTACCTCTATTATGAGTTTTCTTACTATTTACATCATAGTAAATATAAATTTTCATGCAAGCGATTTTAGTTCTTAACTTGGTTACATTAGGGATTAGAGTCGCTTACATGACATCTCTATAATATAGTAAATAGTAAATCAAAACTTTACTATGACACATGTCACATAAGCGACTCTAATCCCTAATATAAACAAGTTAAAAACTAAAATCGCTATCATGAAAATTTACTTTACTATGATAGTAAATAGTAAGAAAACTCGTGATAGCGGTACTGATATGATAAACTAATTTCGTTGTCACATAACAATAAAAAATATGAGATATTTATGTGATCTCAAAAATATATAATAATTCAGATTTCTAGTAGAGATTACAGTAATATAACATTCGATTTTATGTGAAATTTAATATGTTTTTTTTTTTTGCTGAGTTGTGCTTTAGCTTTGGCCGGATAATCTCAATAATTTTGTAATAGCAAAGATTGTTCGGAAAAATATCCGTTAAATATATAAAAAGGAAATTACTAAAATTATGGTCTATAAACCCTTGAAACAATGTTTCAAATCTAAACATTGTTTCAAATACGCGTCAAATGCTGTTGACAGGATTGTAAAGAAATTCTTAGAGTATCGACGCCATTAAAGCGACATTGGGCAAGTAATTGACTATTGTCGACTACAGCTGAAAAAATACTACATTTAAGATACATCTGTATATAGCAGTTGGTATTTTCTGATCACATAATAATCCTAGTTTGTCCACATACATGATTCTATGTATTGCGATTCTATTCTCGATTTTTTCAATGATTATAATATCAGCCACAGGAGGTATCAGTGTAACATTAGCCGGTCATCTTGCATAATTTTCGGATCGTGATGTTTTTTCCGTTGAAGCTAAAGCTGTGCTTTAATCCAGATTACCCTGAACAAAAGGCATGGGCTACCAAATACCGAATCAAAGTAATTAATCAACGGCTAGACAATGATAACTTCAGGCAAAGCTGAAATAGCTAGCTAAAGCTAACTTTTGTTCTACATATTGCAGTACCAACCTATTATTATGGCTGTTGTTCTTTTGAGAAGCTTATGTCGAGTCTGCTGTGATGATGTGACGTGTACTGGGCTGAGTAGGAATATGTGTGACGCTGAAGAGTGTGTGTCAGACGCCTAGCACGGCGACGGAGGGCGGTGGTCGTCACGCACGCGCACCTGCCTTCTCACCCATGCGCTTGGCTAACTCAGTTATCAGCTCCCTGGAAAAAAAAAAGAAGACTATTAATATTTTGCAGAGATGTGTTCCGTTAACGAATAGGTTACCTTTTTGCTGTAATGTAATTAATATACCTATTATCCTAAGATATATTTAAAATATATAATCAACTAGCATCGTAGAATGCTTTTTACGATACTGAACGCATCGAAACGCTTTGCCTAGTTCACGATTTCATGATCGGTTTGACCTCACGTGAAGTTTACGGACGCCTCCAATAGGATGTAACGGCCATTTAAAGTGGATCCTTCATTTTGCCGTGGTAAGGTCTTCTTGTTCCTACCTGTATATGAGCGGGTCTATGTTCCTGGCGAGCATGTACAGGAGCCACCAGTCTCCGATGTCGCTGCGTCGCGACACGATGACGGCCGTCTCCATGGCGAGCGTGCGGGAGCGAGCGTGGAGCAGGCGCGGCCGGACTGACGGCATGAAGATTATCACCAGCCTGGAATGTAAAAGGTTTTTTGAGAAATTTTTCGATGAAATATGTGTTTGTTTATGTAATGGTTGTACGAGCAAGAGGTATTGAAGTATTTTGAGTATTATTCAATATGGTCTAATGAAATACTCTGTGTTGCCCTGTGGACCTCGCTAGGACAACTGATTGTTCGTCGCAGAGAAGAATTTTACTGCTTATACTCTTGGCCTATAGAACTTTTAACTACACTCACGGTATGACAAAATGTTTCCCGATTCCTGATTCCCTGAATTGTTTAACCCGAACACCCGACATCACACCCGAACATCTCTATATTAGGTGCATATCATACCATGACCTGCAATATGGCTGCTGACCTGCGGTATAGCGTAAAAAATCTACCTCACTGCTACGTAGGTTGCGCGACAGTCCCAACATCATCCTGCAAGCGATAGCCGGCCGGGCTGACAGACCGCTTGTGTGGTCATTAGCCAATCGAACCCGATCTGTCCTAGTCATTAAATACTAACATAGGCTAACTAAAAATTGTCACTAACTCTGAGTCGCCCATTTTGTTGTCTGAATATAATAATATACTCTTAATTTGATTTGAATAGGCTGAACTTATAAAATATTATGACGTGTTTATACCCATTCTATACTACCATGTCAGGCAAAAAACCTCCACAAGTGAGGAAACATAAGATCGTCTCACACATCTTGGGCAAATAGCCTCGCAGCCAGCCGCTACATCACCATTGCGACTGATTCCCATGGGGTAGTGCCAGCACAAAACAAGAAGGGCAACCAGACTTTTTTCTTTTACGTACCGTCAGCATCAAAAATATGTATTCACTTAGCGAAATTCAAACGCTTATTCTTGAAAAGTAATCGATTAAAATCATAAAATGTATCTTTATGTATCCACAGATATTATGTATGAAATTTGTCAATATTTCAATCACTATTTCCTCTAAAACTAGGTTCTGAATTTCGCTACGTGTATACTTCTTTCTGATGCTGACCTTACCTAAAAATATTTTGTGACCATAACTATACGTGGCAACACCACTTAGCCGAGGTGGATTCATCATAATTAGTGCGAGAGCTATCTGGTGCACCTCGTTAGCGTAACATGTGTCGCTATGTTTACACTGATAAGGCACGCAGTCATAATATGATATCGAGTGTTTCTAAGGCCAGCTACATACTCGTGGAGATTTGCGAAAGAGTGCGAACGTGAGTTTTGGAGCGAAAGTTACTGTGGTACGGTAGGTGAGGTAGCTGTCAATTGCAAGACCATTATGAAGAATAAAAAAATACAAAAGATGGTATAAGGCCTTCTGGTATTGTGCATATGCCATGCTGGTATGGGCTCTCAGGTGAGAATTGGTAGAAATTCAAAAAAATAAATTGGCTTGTGTATCTTTTCTCGTATACGTAGCAATTAAATGTACGTATAGTTAGAATGCCTCGTTGGTCTAGTGCTAGCAAGCGCGACTGCTGAGCGTGAAGTCCTGGGTTCGATTCCCGGGTCCGGCAAACTGTTATTGGGTTTTTCTGTATGGAAATTCTCAGTAGCAGCACTGAGTCTGGAACTGTGCCCGGTAGATGGCAAAAGGCTTGCTCCCTATTACATGGGACTCAATAAGGGTATCGGCGAAATGTGGGTGTACAATAGTACACTTCTGCCTAACCTTTCGGGGAATATAGGCGTGATGCTATAGTATAGTATAGTAATGACTATACACACACAACTTTGCAGTCGAGATCTCGACAACTGAACGTGAGGTCGATAAGTTCAAGCAAAGTGTTATTGAATATTTCTGTTAGGAAACTCAGTAGCGGGTAGATTGCAACAGGCTCGCCTATTACATTCCAACACAGGACTCAATTTCAGCAGCAACGAAATGAGGGTGTACAATAGCAGACCGGGAGGTGTACTGTATTCTGCAAAGGGTGCAGGAAACCTAACCCTTCTCGGTACACAGTCGTAATACTATGATATGTAAATACATTTAAACCTGGCAAATTATTCAAAATAAATCGAGAAGTATTTCGAGATTTTTGAGATATTGTTTCTTATGTAAAGAATTTCGTAGTTTCATTTATTTGTTTGCACTTTAATAAAGGTAATAGCAGTTTATTAACCCGATAATAATTAAGTAATACGGTGTGGGCATAAAAATACTATTAACATTGTTTCTGGTCATTATATAATGGAAAAAAGCGTGACACGGTTAAATGGTTACCTATGTACTAGGTGTTGCCCGCGGTTTTTATCGAATGATAGAGTCTATATCTAATCCTACTAATCCTACAAATATTATAAATGTGAAAGTTTGTGAGGATGGATGGATGGATGGATGAATCTTTGTTACTCTTTCGCGCCAGAACGGCTGAACGGATCTGGATGAAATTTGGCACAGAGATAGATTATAGTCTGGAATAGCACATAGGCTACTTTTATCCCGGGAAAATGTACGGGTTCGTAATCCACACGACCGAAGCCGCGAGCGGAAGCTAGTTACCTATACTAGTGGTTGCCTAGTGGCCGAAATTCAACCGTATCAATTTTTAAGGTTGTATATTATTCAAATTTCATACGCCTCCGTCCGCCTAATATTCGTAAAAAGGGCTACAAAGTTTTTGCTTTACGTGTTAATATATAGATTAAAAATTCTGTGTTCAGGATATTCTATCTCTCTATCTATGTGCTAACTCGGTTCAGATCATCTTCACGAACTTTCACATATTTTATGATTAATAGTGTGATTAACGATTCAAAATACTTTGCAACCTATAACCTCATATAACAGATATTACATTTCACAAGAATCACAATTCTTGTGAAATGTATTGGTGATCGCAATGTGTTGAAATGATGTGAAATTGTTTATTTTGCAATAAAGAAATTTCATTCACTATTACGATTTTTTTAAAACTATGAATGGCGAGTCTGCGTCTGCATTTCCTTTGACTATGCCTGAGAAAAAACGCCGAAACTCAGGGGTCAAGGTTTATTTTAAAATCCAATATTATTTATGTATAGGTGTTTTCGCGACAATTTTTACTCTTTACAAATTTTTATTTAACTTGCAATGTTTGTATGTTTGTTCGGGTCAAATCTTGCAACTGAATTTTAAAGCAGTTATCCTCAACCGTTTGAGCTGAAATTTAGCACGATTTTATAAGTTCGGTGACAATACAATATTATGATACTTTCGAGCTGGTGTGATGATGGAGCCAGAAGGTGGCGATAGGAGCTCTGTAATGAAACGACGCAATCACATCGAATTTGGGCTTGTTTGATTTGTCTTCACTAGTACTGTGATCCTAGCTGATATAAAAGTTTGTTTTATAAAATATATTTTTAATAAAAGCTTATTTTTGTAATGTAAATGAGGAAGTCCGACAAACGTTTATGGTACAACTAGCTTCCGCCCGCATGGTTTACGAACCCGTACATTTTCCCGGGATAAAAAGCCTAGCCTATGTGCTATTCCAGACTATAATCTATCTCTGTGCTAATTTTCATCCAGATCCGTTCAGCCGTTCTGGCGTGAAATAGTAACAAAGATTCATCCATCCATCCTCACAATTTTTTACATTTATAATATTAATAGGATGCTGGAGTATGCTAAGAACCTATCTACTACCTAGTCTTCTTATGCTCTAGATATCTCCAAGTTTCCTTCTACGGATAAAGTTAAATAAACTTGAATCCAGACTCACCTGTAAATGATAAGGAGGGTCAGCACAACAGCTAGTATGATGTACCAGAACCACAAGAAAATATACGTCTTCTCATTGACGATGTTCAGCGGCAAGATGCACAAACTGTCGTGGGTTTGAATACTGCCTGACGCACCGTACTTCTGGAATGTGCACTTGGTGATCCGGGGGAAGATGTAGATCATTGGGTCGTATCTGGAATGAGGAAAGGAAATATAACCATAAAAAAAAAACAACTTTGTAAAAACTTCGACAGACTAAGAGTAGGGTTACAAAAGTGGATTGCTCTTATCTTCTTTATTCATTATCTTTAAAAAACTACATCAAAATCGATCAAGCCGTTTAGGAGAAGAATTATTACGAGCACAGGCACACCGGAATTTGATATATGAAGATATAACATCTCAACTCTCAATAACAAAACTGTACCTTTCTTCCTGCGGTACATCACTGTACCCAAGCACCCTGATGCCGTACGACAAGAACTCCCCGTTGAAGAAGCTGTTCATCATCCACAGCTGCAGCACGATGTTGACCAGGCAGAGCAGTTCGCAGCCCCAGTACCGGAAAGCGTACAGTTTGTGCGTCTGGAAGTAAAGAAGGATATTATATTTTAACGAATTTACAGCTGCTGGCTTTACCTCGTGGTCGCACTAATCTGTTGAATGAGGCGCCCCTGACGTGGGCGCTTCGCACACTTAACCTTGTAGCAGAGGAGATAGATATTTTTGCTTGTACACTGAGTGAATTCACAAGGATAACCTTATATGTAATAAGTTTTAGAAAATAAGTTGTTATTACTAGGTTTGCTTCACTATTGCATTGGGTTGTACTGTAATAATAGTTGTAAGTGATGATTATATAAATAAATCATTTATTTATTTTTCCAAAATATCTGACATTTATTCAATTGAAAAAAAATGAAGTTAGGTAATCTAAAGATAATAAATAAAAAACTTAAATACACATACATACCTACATATTATTATATTACATATACATATTTACATACATACATACCTACACATTATTATACACACAACAAATAAATAAAAACTTATGTAACTTAAATAAATAAATAAATAAACTTGTATAAAATCAACTGTATAACTAATATATTTTTTGATAATGGTACGGGATAAGCTTCATTTTGACGGGACGGTTGGCACAGTCGTAGAGTGATCGACTGTTGCGCTATGAGTTGAGGATTCGAATTCCGAACGAAACTATTGCATGACCTACAGATAGTCGTTCCGGGTTCCACAAGCACGATTCAGGAACTATTCCTAGTGTGGGGCAAATTAAAAAAAATACTAGTTGAACTTACACTCGTTGGAAAACTGTAAAACTTACAGTCAATAAAAATTTACATGGTCTGTCATAGTGTAATTTACAAAGATGTTCGATGTTAGATTGGATGATACTTAGAAAGGTGGAATATGAAAATGATAAGCCGCTTGTCAAGCGACCAAAGGCCACATCGCTCGAAGAACGGACAACCGATGGTGAAGAAAGGTTCTCGAGTGGCGACCACGAACCGGAAGACGCAGCGTAGGAAGGCCTCCTACTAGGTGGACCGACGACATTGTGAAAGTCGCGGGCAACCGATGGATGCAAGTGGCGGAATGACGTTCGATGTGGTGGTCTAAGGGAGAGGCCTTCGTTCAGCAGTGGACGTCTTCTGGGTGATGATGATGATGATGAAGGGACCATATTTATCGACACTAACGAATCTGTCTACGTCTTTATGATCTTGGTCAAACTGTTATCAAACTGTTATAAATGGACAGGGACATGTTGAAAGACATGTCGGCCCGGAAGTGACAGCGACAATGTCCACTCAACTTTAGGAATCATAACACCGGAATGGACCATTTTCACTGAAATAGCTCATTGTTACGCTCACACACATTGTAAACTTTACAATGTTGACTTGATATGTTACTCTGCTTACAATTTTAACTAAGAACACATAATTACATAACCGAGGTTAGGCCAAGATGTACTATTGTACACCCACATTTTGCTGATGAGGGGGTCAGTCGCCTTGAAAGAAGGTAATGAGGTAGGTTGATACCGCTATTGAGTCCGATGTAACAGGAGGTGAGCCTATCGCCATCTACCGGACACAGTTCCAGACTCCATGCTGCTACTGAGAATTTCCATACAGAAAAACCCAATAACACTGCCCGACCCGGGAATCGAATCCAGAACCTCACGTTCAGCAGTCGTGCTTGCGACCTGAGGCAGACAACGATTTAAACTAAGAACGCATAATCACAAGATATAAAGACATTCAACAAGACAATTTTAATATATATGCATTAACAATTCTCGGCTTTACTTATCTAAGTGTATGAAGACATATAGGCGTCAGTCGCTATTAAAATTCCTGACAAGTGAACAACCTTTTAATGAAGATCTTACTTAACTCTGTCTCCAAGCGGCAATTGTCCTACTAAGTACTCTACCAACGTTATAACAAGTTTTACGTCTTATTTAATGGTTTATGAGAAGTTTAATAATTTGATTTAATTGGTCGATCGGTGCTAAAGCTAAGTGCTTAACTAAGGCCGGGTTTAATAGGCTATCTGAGTTGTAGGTTGATAGGTACTTAGGACATACTTTGTTTCGGCGTTTCTTCTCAGGGATAGTCATAGAAAATGCCGAGGCCATCTAGTTTAAAAAAAGATTGAAAAATCCTAAATCAAATCAAATCAAAGAAAGATCCAAGAAAAATCCTAATATCAAGATAAACAATTCCATTTCATTTACTAAAATTTTGTAGAATAAATTGTTTATTTCAACATGTCTTACTGTCAAACCAAACTAAAAAATTATATAACCGCAAATATCGTCATCATCGTCAACTGCTAAACACGTATTTCCCCAAATAAAAGGCTTGGCCTCAAATATTATATTTCTAAGCAGAATATCTACTTAAGTACCTAAAAAAACATGCGTTAAAGTAAAACTTTCAAGCAATCTCACTTTTAAATAATTACTTCACATTTTAGTCGGTACGGTTGGCGCAGTGGTTGAGAGATCGACTGCTGCGCTGTGACGCGGTTTCGTTTCCCGCATGGAACAAATATTTGTATGATCTACAGTTAGATGTATCGGGTCTGGGTCTTTGTGTATATGAATATATGTGTTTGTAAACGCACCCACGATAGAGGAATTATTCCTAGTGTGCGGCAAAGTTTTTAACGAACGAAAACAAAAAAAAAGAATCAAACTCAAACATGTTTTATTAACATTTTTGTGAAAGGTTATCTCATACACCACTCTATCTACTTGGATAATACTAGAAACACTTTCCATATAGATACTCTGAGAAATTAGAGCTCATCAATTTTCATAGTACCTGAAGTGGATATTACCTTTATTTTAACCGATGTTTTATTGTGAAAGAAAACTCATAAAGTAAATAGGTTAAACTACATTTCCCTTTAAATATTTTAAGCTGAGTCATGTTGTTTTTTAATTATATTAGGAACATAGGTATGTGTTAATAGGCACTATGTTTAGTTTCTATAGGTTTTCTAGATTTACCTACGTCAAAAATATACGTAATCTGAAGAATAGGCAAAGTAAACCATTAGGACCATCTCAATTAAAGTCTGTTTATAAATTATCTATACGTGATAGCTTTGAACCCACACGAAGCAGGTATATGAAATTTCGTGCTTCTTACTTTGAAAATAACGGACTTCGATATAACCGTTCATCCCTTATTTTACCCACTTAGGGGTGAAAGTTCCAAAAATCCTTCCTTAGTGGATGCTTACAACATAAAAGCCATCAACTGCCAAAATTTCATGTTTGTAGCCCGAACGGTTTAGGCTCTGCGTTGATGAATCAGACAGTCAGCCAGGGACAAATAATTATATCCTATGTATAGACCTCTGTCTAACCCTTCGGGAATACAGGCGTGATGCTATGTTGTGTTATATTATTTATTAATTATAATCGTAGTTCGCTTAACAAGTAAATATTTTTACATACTTCGCATACTGATTGTGTACACAGTGTGTATTGTTGATATATAATTTCCATTGCCTAAATCTAGTCTTCCTGTACACAACAAAGTTCCACACCAATTATTATCAGTGACCGATTACCAAGAACCGATGGAACAAAATCAAAGATAGTATTCATACCACCGCGGGTGGCACTGTTTGGGTTATCATATCACGAATATCAAGCGATCGTATTTACAAACGACACTTGTCACCGGACCCAGTCACTATTATCTCGTCAATGGAGCTCTTGAGACGAACACTGGGGCTATTGGAGATATAGCCCTGATAACAGTGGTATTAGCATGTATGAAATAGCTCTTTGTTGTATAATAGGGATGAAAGGGAAACGGAATGTCGCAGCCAAGCCCACATTATGTGCTATCTGACATAATTATTTCTTAATTACGTAGTGGATGTTCAATGAAGACATTCCGTCTGATTATGCGTTTAGGAATGTTCGATTATCTGTAACCCATATCAGAATATCGCAGAATAAACTTAATGTCTATTAAAGTTTATAACCATATCCCAAAAATAATCAGAGAACAACCATTACGATTATTCAAGAACATCCTAAAAAAAAAGAAATTTTATAAAATACAGAAGTTAGTGGATTGTAAATATGATCGATATACAAAAGTGTACAATTATATAATATGCCTACTATGTTTTTTTTTTAGTTATCAATATGTGTACCATTTTATTAGATTTAAGTATGGTAGTTTATATGTATAAATAAATGTGTAATGTAATAGATAAGTTTAATTTAACCTAGAATTAAGTAAATATTCGTATGCCTCTTACAGTGGCGGATGTGCCTGGAATATCTTGATTTGTAACAACTACTGTACCATATCCTTGGCGAATAAATATCTTTATCTTTCATCAGTCCGGTAATAACAATATTACGTTACCAAACTAGCATCCACTCGCGTATACACTTTCAATAAGGCGATCCCTATTTCGTCATCGCCATCAATACGCTACCCTATGGTTACACTATATAGGGTAAGGGTATTGTATCCAAGCGATGAGGTTGCAACTATTTGGGAACTGTTCTAAGCTGAAATTGTTATATTTTAATAAGTTATTACTGCGACTTCTTGAAATTCATCTGATTGGTATATAGTGATTGCAGACATTGGTTGACCTGCATTCAGGAGCAAGTCTAAAATTTAAACAACTGTAGCTCAAGATTCATAACTGTGGATGACGAATAACACCTGAACCTAATCCTAATTATACTTCGCTAACAATGCGCGTATTTGGCTAGTGCCAATCGATTAAATCAAACTGATGAAATTACTGATACGGACGAACTTACCGAAACTGAGTGTTAGCTCTGTCAATTTTATTAATTAGTAAGTCGCCGACAGTTGCCACGCAAACAAAAGGTGCTATATGCATGTAGACATCGGAAGCAATTAATATTCAGCCATTTATGTTGTGACAAGGTGGAGAATATGAAAATAGTCTGCTGATTTAACTGCCAATGGATTTATTTGAACGACGTTTATAGATGGACACGGACATAAAATGCCTCTTATCATAGACCGCACCGCAGCTGTGTTCATACATCGTCCCTAGATGGACAAACACTAGCCTTGTTGTTCGTGTCCTTCAAAATGGACAGGTGCGTCGTACGCGCATCCTGCGTACAAAATTTTAAAGGTGCATGATCTTTAAGGTTTTAGCACGTGGCGTTATTTGTATTATCTGCGCCTTTGAATTTATAAAAGGGTAAATTCATTGAGATTATGATCGACACAGTCGATTAAACAAGGAATTTGTCATGATTTCATCATATTGTCTCGAATTATCGCTTGCCGTGACTACTTATAGGTCAAAGTACACAATGTGTAAAAGTTAACTACTGAGCTGTTGCATCTTGATTACATCACTTTTGCATCATTGTCTTATTTCTGATAAATGACCATTTTCTGTAAATCTGTTATGCTAACAAAGTACTATAAATTATACTAAAATATATATTAAATACCTACTGTAAATTATAGGTACTTATGAAATGAAATGAAATCATGATGAAATTAAATGAAAGTGATATTGAAATTTACAGCGGGTTTCATAACATTAACATCTGCTTACGGGGATCGACTCCAAATCAAACTTTGTTACGCATAGAATTCAGTAGGCGTAGGCTCAAAGTACCCAACTGTGGCAGCCTCCTATACATTACCTGCCTTGCATCAGTGTTGCATCATTGCAATATCGTCACTGGCACTACAATGGCGTCCGCCGACCATCAACTATCAAGCTATCATTACTATCAGTACTGTCATTATACAATACGCAATACTTTAGCTAGGCATAGATTACAGAATAGGCACTACGTCTTGAGCCTAATCGGATATAAATACGACACGGTTGGCGCAGTGGCTATAACTTTGGTATTTGATTGGGCTAAAGGGGTAGGCAGAGGTGTGTTTTACACTCACATTTCGGCGATGATATTGAGTCCATTGGGGTCGACTATTGCCATCTACTAGATTGAGACAGAATTTCCAGAGTCGTAGAAAAACCTAATAGCGCTCAGCTGTAACTTGTGATCACAAGAGTAATGCAGTAGTCTAAAAGAAATTGGCATACGTGTATAAGGGCTACAAAAATGAAACACTCTTTTAATATACCAAAGCGTGCGAATTTACCCATTTATCCTTTCAATAGAATGAAAGGCTCAATGAACAGCATCGCCCTTGTAGGGTGTGCCGATAAGGGCTGCGAGGGGCTGGTTTGGCAGATGCATATATTGTGGACTGCGCTGCACCTGGCAGTTTTTGTGTAGTACACATAATAGTGACACTAGTTCTGCACGACATCCCCTTGCCGTAAATGGTAAAGATCAGTTTTTTTTTTTTGTTTTAATTTAGTTATAATAATTTTTGCGTTGATCAAACTACACTAAAACTTTATTGAAAGTGGCTATCGATAATTAAGTCACTACTTTGAAGCAAGCGCTTGATTATGATAAACATAAATAAAATGAAAATTCCGTCTTCTAATAAACAATCCTATAGTATCTAGAGTCGCAAATAAGATAACCAGACCAAAATTGTCATATCAATATTAGCACTAGTGAACAGGATCGCAAATGAAATAACCAACAGTACAATAGTCCACTCATGGACTAATTGATACTGGTAGACTTACAGCCAATCGAAGTAACTATCGCAATGGTCCTAAGTCGTGCTCATTCATAGTAAATGACTTCGCGGGAGGCCCAGTTTTAGCAATGAATATTCACGGGACCATATGATGGTAAAATCATGTTCATATACGAGTAGGCATGGCCTTTAACCCACCGCATGCCGACTATAAGTGGGCACAAGTGGTCCCAACAAAAAATAAATTAGTATTTCTCTCACATGGCACGGAAGGCACTTATGCTGTCTTTTCTTCACCTATCTCCATTTTATAACGTGACCTTCAGTGAGACCTGGTAGCTGCTCTTAAGGGCTTAAAAAAAAGTCCCTTTGCCCTTTTGAGAAACACTTAGCGATGTCAACGCACACTGACATAACCATGTGAGTTCGTAACGTATCGGCTTATTACAAACAATTGACTAACCGACTCGCCTTACTAATTAGCCGGCACAACACTATGGTTTCACATCACTATCCCGCCATTGTTACGCTGACACACATGAAACCGACAATCAGGCAAGCAATATATACTTTTATAAGTTACATGAATTATTCGAAAATTGTCGTTTAGAGAAACTGATATCAAATAAGTCGTTACCTAAAAAACATGAATATTATTTCAAGTGGCCTATTGAATATCACGTATTTTTTACCTGCAAACGTGGTATAAAATATATGAATAAGAGCAACAGAACGGGCACGAAAATACATTTAAGTGACAAATTTTAGACTAATCTGAAATTAGTAGACCATTTTCAACTAAATTTGCAGATTCCATCTTGCTTAGATGAAAAAAATGTGCAACTGTAAAATCATACAAAAAACTTTGTTTTAGTGCGGTAATGATTAATTAGTTTCTCTGCGAACCAACAGTCGCTGACCGTATTAAAAAAAAATACAAACTGAATATTCAATCAATCAACAAAGAAATGGTACGAAAATCTGCTCAATTTTGACGACCGATATTATAGGTCAATAATTATGACATACTAATCAATCTGTTATTGTTATTTCGACAGAGACATCGCGTTCCTTCTCAATTCCAGTTACTTAAAATAACACCGTTTAGCAACAAAAAACCTACAATCATATAAGGATAATAATATCAAAGTTAAGTTGTACTTTGAACATTACATAAAGCGGTCATTGCCTTGATCATTCAGTACACAGTAACAGGCTATATGTCTGTCCGTTGATCTGGCTATCGATCCAGGCAAAAAACCAAGCACAATAAACTAGTCCGAATATCTTGCAAAAAATTAAGAATGTTGAAACGAAGCCTGCAACGATTTAGTTTAAAATCTTCAAACCGGAATAGTAATTAGTAGTATTAATTTTATGATGTAAACTTGTAAAAAATACATTTAAAAATACTTAAATGCTACTGTGGCTAGCTATCGATGTGGTTAAGAACTTTCTTTTAGTTTTCCTTCTTCTGTTATATTGGGACATCCATCACAGGTGGACAGATTCGCCGCCAGTCCGCAACGGAGTGGTATCGAGGCTGCCCAGGGGGCATCAGCAACGATCTCATGTTTCGTCACTTATGGTGACTTTTTCCAATAGGGGTCCAAGGAAAAAGTCACCACGAGTTTAATTTAGTATAATTAATTATACCTTCACCTCTTGAACAGAAAATGTATAATAAATTACTAACTCAAACCAATTTTGTGACTCCACGTCATAATTTGACTCTCAATTCTATTGTTTTCGACATCGGATTTCTTCAAATCTGAGTTGTTTATGTGACGCAAGTAAACCTAAATTCTCAGATTACTCCGGATGGACGCGACTGGACCGACACGTGGAGTCTGCTTGCCATATGTTTTCGCCCCCAGCTAAGTTTTTGCGCGCAAATTAACAATCGCCATACAAAATTAATCCTTAGAACATTAAAAATAGAACTTATTTTTGTTTACCAGGGGTAGGTATACATTGTTCCAGAAAAAAAGATTGAAAGACGGCGAGCCATTCCAAATAAAAAAAAAGAGTTACATGAAGTAAAGCAACGCAACAAATAACTAGTCAATAATTTTAGACTCTATTGGAGAAGGAATTCGCCTCATAATATTATGCTACAATCGATATTTTATTTGTGCTATCAAAAATATGTCGGCTGTCTTTAGAGGTATGGAAAAGTGCATGCTAAAATGAAGGGGCTAAGTTCAATTTTGAATGACAGTGATAACTACGTCAATGTTTGACGTCCCCAATAGCAGGGGTCGGTGATTGCGGCAGTTTACCTTCCCTTTGTCAACGGAAGTAGGGAAGAGATTCAAATTACGGGCAGAAGCATACAAACGTACACTTAGATAAATGCTTAAATAGCTACTACCAAGTAACTATTAAGTAATCTGTGCTTCTACTACTACGAAACATTTTTATAAATACTACAAAACAAAGATATATTTTTAGTACTAAAACGTCTGACGTCATCATGGCTACGCTTGAAACTTTGATGATGTATATTTCAAGGACCAACATTTTAGCTTAAAGTAGAATAGTAGTACAGTAATAAAACTATGGCAGCCGAGTGATATCCACTACATTTTCGATATGTTGCGATTTCGACCTGTCTAATCGCCCCCCTGTGCTAATAACCTTACTCTAAACAGGCAAGTAGGGCAGTTTTAAGGACTAGCGACATCTGCACTATGTCAAGATGAACTAGCACGCAATGACAACTGCAACTGGTCCCATTTATTACTTGCCTTTGCCTTTTAGAATAGTATTTATGACGTTGATGTTCATGTTATTTTAATTCAATTGTGGTTTACGATATAGAATGACGTTCGTAAGTCTTACATAGGTTTAATTAATACATTTTGCCTGTGATTCAGTCCTTAATGAGAATATGAAGAAATATCTAGAAGGAATAAATAAAAAAGATTGACTTGTAGGGAATATGCCAGCTTACATAAGTACCGGCCAAGATCATAACCTAAGATACTTTAGAGCAAATAGTTGGACCATTCGCTCCTACCTACCTTCGAATATGAGACCAAGTGTGGCACCCCTATGGGCCTACCTAACTTAAAATGTCTATACAAATTGTATTCGATTGTCCTCGCGAAAGTTCTAGACTTACACGAGGTTCACAAATGTCGCGGATACTCTCCGGATACGTACTGAGGCCCTAGTGTAAGTTTCTTTTGAGAAATTTGATTTAACGCATCGAACGCGTTCGGCGCTCCGATTGGTGGAGAGCACGAAACAGACCAATCGGAGCGCCGCCGAACGCGTACGATGCGTTAAATCGAATTTGTCAAAAGAAACTTACACTAGGGCCTCTGATAAGTGTTTCCAAAGAAAAACGAGTTGGGATATTTAAATGGTGTTAATGAAGATGAACAAAAAAGAACTTCATAAAAACATGACACATTACCACATAAACGACTGATCTTTAAAAACGCATCAAGACTTAACCATCCTCGTATCTCTGCCGACAAAAAGGGCTCGTGAACTCTCGCATGCACTCGTGCGCATTATAAATTATCACCGCGTCGCACGGACGGTAGCCGTCGCATGAAGTACCGTTAGAAGAAAAAGAGCCACTAAACTAGTCGTGGTTGACACTTAACAGCAACCAAAAAAAAAAAACTGGTCGTGATTGGAAAGTTACCAGATAAGTAGCGGAATCCGCGAACGTTTTGGTAGAGATTTAAATGATTGAATAATAGAACGTCGATGATTGACGATTATTGATTGATCCACATTAACACACATCAAACATACGTACATGTGAACAAAATGCAGTATTTTCTTCGTACTGTACGGTTTCAATTAAATATTTAATTTAAGATTAACACTGTCACCAGACTCATTACTCAATCCGATATAGATTCACATTGAACAATTTTAACTAATCTAGCAATTTAATAACACGACATAAATAACCGCCTCATTGGTATATTGGTCGGAAGTGCGATTGTTGATCGTGAGGTGCTGGGTTTGATTCCCGGGTCAAGCAAAGTGTTATTGGGACTTTCTGTATGGAAATTCTCAGTAGCACAAAGTCTGGAACTGTGCCCGGGAGATGGTAAGAGGCTCGCCGTCTGTAACATAGGCCTCAATAACGGCATCGGCGAAATGTGTGTACAATAGTACACCTCTGCCTAACTCTTCGTGGAATACAGGCGTGATGCTATGATGCTATATAAATAAAATATCACTTATATATATTTACCTACACCAAAATCTAACTAAAGACCGCGACATAAGCAAACCGCAAAAGCATTATTTATCACAATCACATGGCACTGTGAACCATTCATTGTTGGAACTATATATATAACTACATAGTTATATACACAGTTTATATAACTCATGAATGAGATCTCCACACTCCACTGCCCACGTTTACTAGCGTACAAACTACATAATGATTGCTACATGCAGTACGAATCTGTATCTAAGTATAAATTGCAATATAAGGTAATGCACAGAAGAATGCATTTGTAAAATTCCATGTTCATGATTAAATACCATTCAGTTGTAAAATAATGATGAGATTATTCTAACGTTTTTCTTTCCTATTATCGAATTAATCAAGTATTGCACACCCGATAGCTTCATTCTTGATATGACGGTTTCCAACGCATCGCATTTCAGAATGTGTCATTTTCCGGTAAAACATATTTGATCTTCTTTTTGGCAGTAGAATAGAGAACTTATTATTGCACAGCAGGCTGGATGTTATACATTTTTAAAAAGCCAGATTTTCAGTGTTAAAATGTTCTTAAATTAAAAATAAATTAGCCAATTGTTAGCTATATGTATGTAAATGAATAACAGTCGGCAACGTAAGATTGGACAAAAGAACTCTAAAATTCAATTCGGTTGCACAACGTTACAAAATATAAAATGACGAAATATAGAAAAAACCTAAGAGGAAATCGTACACAGTACTAAATAATGTATGTACAAGATTTAAGTGTGAGTCAATGAATTGCGAGAATATGCAAGTACAAATGGAATTATATGTGGAGTCTATTTTAAGAAATCTTCTGTGTCACGGATTTTCCTATACGATTAAGGATCTTCCAGTTCCAGCAAAAGCTTGTCACAATCCGTTTTGTAGAATGTAGATATCGATCTAAGATCGAGAAACAATAATTGTGGATACTGATGATTACAGTATTAAGGACACAGGGAAATATAACACTTGATTGAAGCAGACCAAAGGAATAATTGATAGTAGATATAAATACGCTTTTGTAACAATATGATTATGTTCGAACAAATAGCTCGAACCATGAACATCATGAGTTCATAACTGACCCTTGTACTCCACATCGCCACTCAATGCTGCTATACATCTTATGTACTCGTAAGACTAGCGCCCCGAAGTAGCTTCGCACGGGTAGCAGAGCATATACACCTACATTTTTTCTTTTATAAAACTGTTTAGTGCGCCCGCCGCACATTAAAGCTCCCAGTCGGCATATTTTTTTCTGACATCTTCAACAATCATCGTCATATTTCAGCCAATTTATAAAAAAACCTTAATGAATTATACACCGAATCCTCCCTCATGAATCACTCCGTTCATTGGTGAAAACCGTATGAGAATCCGTTCAGTAGTTTTTGAGTTTATCGCTTACAGACAGACAGACGCGACGGGGGGACTTTGTTTTATAATATGTAGTGATATACGGCTAGCAGGCTATAAGTAAATACGAGTTTACCGAGTGACAAGGATCTTTGAATACTAATACACTGTTAACTTCTCTGAATCATAATAGTCCTTATGACTCGTGATTCACAATTTCCAAGACATTTTAAGAGAGAGCTTCAGAATTTTTGAAGATTGGTTTTCCCGTCACCCGGTACCACATAACATATTAAAATACCTGTTATCTGTTATTGCATAAACATGTGAACAGGTCATCGCACTACCTAAGCAGATAATTTAAATTTTATATATTTTTATACCAATAAAATGATTCTAGTAAATTGGAATTTAATTAATTGTGTTATTTTTTCTCTGTAATAAAATTTTAAATGAGACAAGGATGTGATTCTTCAATTTTTAAATAGGGTAATATTTTAATTAGTTATTTTTTTAAATCATCCTTATTGGTCTAGTGGTCGCAAGCGCGACTGCTGAGCGTGAGGTTTCGGGTTCGATTCCCGGGTCGAACAGTGTTATTGGATTTTCTACGTGGAATTTCTTAGTAGCAACACGGATTCTGGAGCGGTGTCCTGTAGATGGCAATAGGCTCACCCACTTTTACATGGGACTCAATAACAGCATCGGCGAAATGTGGGTGTACAATAGTACACCTCTGCCTAACCCTTCGGGGAATACAGGCGTGATGATATGTTAATGTGAGGCAATCTTCATGAATAATCAGCAAACTGCTAACTACGCATAAGGTGGTATACGAGTAGAGTCATATAGGCATCAGAGCGTGAACAATCGTCCCCACCTGCGTGGAAGCCGAGAACATCCGCCAGATGACAGGAAGCGGTCGCACTTGACACCGAACTCGGTTCAAACACCAGACTGCAGCTCTTGTAGGGTTTGTTTATAGAGAGAACTGTTATCGCGCTATTTATGTCAATGGAAGAAAATGAATTCATATAATACGATAGGTGAACTAAAATAAAGAAATGTGCGTTGAAAGGCCAGCTTTGAAGAAAGAAATGTCCTTCGAAAAGGCCAGGTGCGCAACCGGCACCGGGAGCTATAAAGTACGATTGTAGCGCGTGGCATTGTGTACATTCTGCATAACCCGATGGGAAAACGTAACATTTATATGTATTTTCGTACATTTACCATACGACGGCAATATCGACGCAGTGTGTAAGCTATTGGCTTTCTGTGCTTTGGATACCAGGTCCGTTTTCCGTATGAAACTGATGATTACGATAAATGATTTATCTAGATCGTTGCAGTACTTGTGAGATTCGTATCTGTAAACGCATCCACGATTCAAAAGAAGACACAATTAAGGGACAACTTTAAAAAAAAGGATCAGAGGCTTATCTATTATTATCTGAAAATGATATCGACTATTCAACGAGTACTATTTTTTTAAGATAGGACTGCTTCATTGGTCTACTGTGCCCAAGCACGACTGCTGAGCGTGAGGTCCTGGGTTTCATTCCCGGGTAGTGTTATTAGGTTTTTCTGTATGAAAATTCTCAGTAGCAACACGAAGTCTGGAACTGTGCGCGGTCGATGACAATATGCTCGCCCCCTATTACATGGGACTTAATAACAGCATCGGCGAAATGTGGGTGTACAATAGTAAACCTCTGCCTAACCCATCGAAGAATACAGGCGTGATGCTATGTTATGTTATGTTATAGCACTAACGATGGTGTCTTTTTTTAAAATTATTTCACATAGTGTAACTGTGTTTCCAATATTGCGACAGCTCTATTTTCGCAATTACAGGAAAGTCGCACAAATCCGACACCAAATATGTCGTTTCACATCTACGTGGCCAGTGAATATGAGTCGGTAACAATAATTTCTCCAAATATGGCGTCGAAACCTTTCAAGTTATACAATTCCGTTAAAAACCCATTAGTCAGAGCTGAACTTGATTGTATTAATAACAGGAATTTTGCAACAAACAAGAAGTATAATAATATCATATTGAAACCACAAGCTAGGTTTTAAAATGTTAAAGCTAATATAATCAGGCAGATATATAATATATACATATTAAATAGAGCATAAAACTGACACAGCTGCGAAACATTAACGGCAAAGACTTAAAAGGCACGGTTGATGCAGTGGCTTAGCCTTTGGCTTTCTTCTTCGTTAACTGCCACGGTGAAAATCAGAAAAAGTAAACAAATGTACTTAGGTTATTTCACCATAAATACCGTATTTATTTACTTTTATTACATTATATATATTGATACTGATTTTTGTTCTCTACGCCGCGCTGGTCTGGCCTAGTAATAAACATGGCCGCCAGGCATCAAGGAGACGTTAAGATTTGGTATGTGTTGTCGGTCGACAATGCAACAAAAAGGCATGGCAATTAACGTGTTAATATGAACTTCAGACAGCTTTTTCGGGACCTGCAGCCTAATTACCGATGTAGCGACAGGCGTAGATCGCGCGATAGCTTCTGTCAAACATCATTTTTGTGACATATAATGTATTGGCTGACAGTGAGATTTCTGTCGCGTGGCTAGCGCGTTGCTGTCGTTTTTTTTACGTAATTAGGCTGCGGGTGTTAGTGCATAACTGTATCCACGATAGAAGAAAACATTTAGAAACTATTCCCTGAACTCCAATATGCGATTTTTCCTTATCAAATTAATAATAGATTACAAGGCGAACGTTCCTTATTTCCATTAAAGGATTACATCACAAGACTGCAACTAAACTCTATATTAACTAAGTACACGACTCCAAACCGGAAAAGTAACTTCGAAGAAGGTATCCAACGCAAAAAATAGTTCAGTGTATATTGCTGGTAACACAAACCAACTATTTACGACTAGGAACACAGTCGTCAATGTATAACAGACAGTGAAGGTGGAGATTGCGTAACTACGAGCAATGAACGAAGGCAATGACCGCATAGAAAAAAATATCGGTTTGTCGCTGGTCGGTCTGATCGCCTGTCACGATCCAAACGTCATGGCCCATTGCAGACAAGAAAGCGACACGAAGTTCACACTAGGTAAGTTATTACAAGCGCAGTTTAACTGTCGTGAGTGAAACTTTAAGGCTATAGGTAATTTTGTTTAGCGTAACACCTGACTTACCTCAAAATACGAAATGAGAAGCTGTGGGCTAAGAGTAGTCTCTACACTTAGGCACTATTGCAGAATTGAACTGACGACACGGTTGGCGCAGTGGTTGAGAGATCAACTGCTGAGCTACGTGTCGCGGGTTCGATTCCCGCACGGAACAAATATTTGTATGATCTACAGATATTTGTTTCGGGTCTGGGTCTTCGTGTATGTGAATACACACCGTGCCTCGGAAAGCATGTAAATCCGTTGGTCCTGCGCCTGATCTCTCTCCGGTCGTGTCGGATTGCCGTCCCATCGGACTATGAGAGTGAAGGAATAGAGAGAGCACCTGTGTTTGCGCACAAACTTGTGCTGTATATCTCCTGCGTAGTTGGCTAATCTCCGGTGAGATTGGCCGCCGTGACCGAAATCGGTCAGGAGGACATTATTATTATTATTGTAGCAGAATTTGCAGTTGTTCAGGACCTTGTCCTTGTAATCCAGATGTAAAAACAAAATTATCTTAATGCACTCGTTGAATCCAAGATACATTCGCATCATGTTTTTTAAAACAAAAAGACTGCCCCTCTTAATTCGTGAGTGCGATTACAAAAACAATATTCGCATACACCAGACCTTAGACAAGTATCTCATCAGACCGTTCAAATATTTGTTCCGTGCGGGGATCGAACCGGCGATACGTAACGTAGAAAGCCAATCATTTAACGACACTGGTGGCGCAGTCGAAAAGCAGTATAACATTAAGACGCTACGCATCTAATAACTACATATAAGTATGTCCCCAAACATCACTTTGAATTTTGATTATGACATTGTTCAATTCGAGTCTTATCATACCACAAGAAGCGCCTTCACGAGTGACGAAATATGAGATCGCCTGGCGCACCCTGGGCCATCAGCCTCGATACCGTAATTGCTGACTGGACTTTCCACTACGGCATAAGCGATTCCATGTGAGATAGAAGCAGAAGATCACAAGAACGAAACAGTAGCGTCCCGAAGATGTACCCAAAAGTAGATATATCTGGCCAAATATAAAATGGCGATCGTTAACAGTAAACATTAACATTCTACTACATCTAGGTCGAGATCATTAGCATATCGTGTGTAAATGAATTAAACATGACACTCAAAACAGTAGGTATAAATAAACACGAAATAACAAAGACGTGTGACTAATTTAATTGGTCTAGACTGGCTGTAGGGAAATCACTGGGCAATAATATATTAATAAAAACAATATACAGTTAAGTATTGCCAGTCAACGTGGTAATGCTGCCAGTCTTCTGGGCACGCTACCAGTTGACAGCGATGTGGAGGAGTACTTTGACGCCTAAGTATTCGTTTAGGATAGGTTTTCATTTTTGTTTTTTTATAAAGTTTAATTAATACATTAGCATAAGTAGTTAGTAAAATACTAATCAGTTTTCTGTATATACATAGTATTAAAAGTTTATACCTATATTCCATTACATTCGTTTTGGGTTTTAAAAATAATGTACTCAACAAACTCACAAAGTTATTTAGGTACTCTTAACGAAATTCAAACGTTTATTACCTATAGTAATTGTAATAATAAAATTCATTTACATATATGGTATATGTAAATATGCCATGATCGTATTGTGTACGGTTTGATATAACTTCAATCTATCATTCTAAAATTCACTTTTTAACTTTTTGAGGCTGATACTGTACTTTGACCGGTGTTACAATATTATTTACAATATTGAATACATAAAAGGTATGTCGAAATTCAGGTTTAATCTTCTACAATACTTTTTAAAATATTGTTTTTTTTTTTTTTTTATTCAGCATATTTGATGACTTTCTTTTCAACATTGGATATTTTTTGTTTAAAAAAAAAAGACAATTAATGGAATCAGGCGTTACTTTGCGGAAATCCATGATATATAAGATATACAACTAGAATATTTCGTTTTAATTCAGCTAAACTACTGCAAGTTTGGGTGCATGCACAGCACCGCTCTGCCGCCCGCAAATATATGCACATGCAGAAGGTGCGATAGAAATAATGTAACATGCAACCAAACCGATGCTCCGTGGAGGGGTGAAACACGTGTCGAGGATCGGTGGACGAGGGCGGTGCTGTGCATGCACCCAAACTTGCAGTAGTTTAGCGGAATTAAAACTAAATATTCTAGTTGTATATCTTATATAAAAAAAGACGTATATTTTAAAATTGATAAAATAAAATTATTCATCTCAAATAACATACCAACCTTAGTATCAAAAAAATGAATTGTAACACCTACTTCTCACCTAATGTGATAGAAATTATTTGAAAATGACTCCAAACTACAGGGTAAGCAGGGTTTTAATAAGCAGGGTTCTGCAAAGTCTATCGTACAAAAGTTGCGATTCATAAGAAGTCAACAAAATATGTTATTGAACGATTTACTACGCTTAATGAATAGCTAATGTTACTGCCGTTAGTTGGAGGGTGGCCATGAGAGATGTTGTTTATTGGTATTATGCTTCATCCTCCACGATATACCATTCACTCACTCATCACTAAATCTCAGGAACTATAAAGCCAAGAGGTGGGTTCTTTATAGTGTGTAGACTACGAGAGGACATTCGAAAATTCAAGTCCTAATAGCGTGAAATGGGGGCTCAAAGTTTGTATGAAAAAATTGCGCAGACGCAGCTAGTATATCTTATAATAAATTAGTATAAATAACCAACCAGAACTAAAACTGACCGAACTCAGCAATAAACCAAATGGGCCAAAAAAATGTAAAATATACCGATATCGTACACACACGTAATGCAAATTTTAGATTCCTTGCACCAAGTCCATGGCCACAAGAAAGTCCCTCGCGACTCACGCGCATCGCTCGCCCATCGAATGCCAAGTAGCGGTGACGGGAATGCATTGTGTATACAGACCACGGAGCGGCAGGAACAAGGTTCGGTTCCCAGAGGCGGACAGAAGCCGTTGGTTATGAATAATAATGCGATTTGGAACTGCAACTTTTATTTATGACTCTTTATGTTTTTTCTATGTATGTTTATATGAAATTACCAGTGGCGTGCGGTTCATAAAGACAAAAAGACACTGCCTACCCTACATAACTTAGATAAATATTTATTATAAGATATTTGAGGTGGCAAATCACATGCATCATTATTTAATCGACAAGACGACGAACCAATATCAACATGCAGTAGGGATTTTTGGTAAGTAAACTTATAAAATTTTCTGCCTACCCTGTCTAAAAACTCTTTGCACGCCGCTGGAAATGGCCTTTGTATGAACAAGACAAAATATAGCTTTGCAACGTATCGTAAAGATTATGATCGAAAAATAATATGTATCTTAAGGCGCCTACTATTCAATTTTAAACAACAATTAATTTCAAAACGAATATTCTTTTTATTGAATTACTTGCAATTATTATGACTGGTTCGGGTAAATAATAAATAATTAATCGGTTAAATTTAAGTTTATGTTACAGGAAAATTGTTTTGCGGTCTATGACTTTACTGTTTTGTACAGTCATGCAAATTAGATATAACAGTTTACTGTAATACCTTAAAAATAATTTTGTTCAGTCATGTGGTTACATGTTTATATACGAGTAATAAGTATAATAATCCTACTAATATTATAAATGTGAAAGTTTGTGAGGGTGGATGGATGGATGGATGGATCGTTGTTACTCTTTCACGCCAGAACGGCTGAACGAATCTGGATGAAATTTGGCACAGAGATGGATTATAGTCTGGAATAGCACATAGGCTACTTTTTATCCCGGAAAATGTACGGGTTCCTCCACCACGCGGGCGAAGCCGCGAGCGGAAGCTAGTTTTATATAAGTTACAAATATATATGACATGACAATTATAAGACAATAATAGAGGATGGTGTCTGGCCATACATCCATCCATACAGCACCCATACATTCGTTCCAAGCAACTTGATCCAAAAAAAGAGAAGAGGAAATTTAGTGACTTATGGCGATAGCCACTACATTGACAAAACAAGCATTACGACGAATTTAACACAACTAAATATCTTCCATCCTTTTTTTATGTATTTTGTTAGAAAGAAACAGTGCGACTAAATTAATGTAATTTATAAACAACGGAATTAACGCCAATAGCGTCTCACAGAATATCAGCACGAACAATCAATTTAGGTAGAGCTAAATTCTATAACATACCCTCTCGTGCCTGATAAGGTACTCGATGAGGACGTCCTTCTTCTTCTCCTTCTCCTCCTGGGGGCACACGCCGATGTTAAGCCCCATCACAATGGTCCGCAGCAACCCGCCTTCAAACGCATCCCATAAGAACTTGGGCGTGTAGCACATTATCGCCTGGAAACAAAGTAAAACATGAAATCTTTGAACATGAAAAGCCGCAAGGGTTTTTCCACATTAACGATCAGTCCGACTGCTTATGGCAACAATGCACGTATGCGTATAAGTCAAAGTCTAAGTTTTTTATTTCAAGTAGGTCTTTTCAGGCACTTTTAAAAAGTCGAGAGTCTAGGCGCACGGTTCCAACGGGGGTAGGTCCTATGGAGAAGAGACCGGCAAGAAACTCCATGGATACTCTTTTCAAAAACAAAAAGTTAATTTACAATTAAAATCTTCAATTAACATGCTTTATATAAGAAAAATACAAACTTACTAAAACGTTACATAATGAGGTAATACAATATGAGTTATACAAGTGTTTCGAATCTATACATACATATAAATAAAATTGGAGTGTCTGTTTGTAATACTGAAATAACCGTTTTTTACTACATGCATATGAATATATATACGGTACATGCACCAAAATAACATTTTTTACAATTTTTGTCTGTCTGTCTGTCTGTTTGTATAGGCTAATCTCTGAAATGGCTGGACCGATTTTGACGCGACTTTTATTGGCAGGTAGCTGATGTAATAAGGAGTAACTTAGGCTACTTTTATTTTTGGAAAAATTCTTTTATTTTAGAAAAAAATAGGGTTAAGTGAATTTGGTCTCACTGAAAAATACATTGTTAAGTTCCGACATACACGCGAATGAAGTCGCGGGCACAGCTAGTAAGAAATAAAAATAATGAACTAGGCATCGCTAGGTATAGCTTGGCCACACTTGGTGTTCCTCAAATATCATTAGTAGTTTATCGCTGATTGATTAAATCTATACATATAAATAAAATTGGAGTGTCTGTTTGTAATATTGAAATAACCGTTTTTTACTAAATGCATATGAATATATATACGGTACATACATCAAAATATCATTTTTTTCAATTTTTGTCTGTCTGTCTGTCTTTCTGTCTGTCTGTTTGTATAGGCTAATCTCTGAAATGGCTGGACCGATTTTGACGGGCCTTTTATTGGCAGGTAGCTGATGTAATAAGGAGTAACTTAGGCTACTTTTATTTTAGAAAAATTCTTTTATTTTAGAAAAAAATAGGGTTAAGTGCATTTGGTATCACTAAAAAATACATTGTTAAGTTCCGACATCCACGCGAACGAAGTCGCGGGCTCAGCTAGTAAATAAATAAAAATAAATTATACCTCAAAATTAGTTCGGCTAATAATAAGACGTTGGTTGCTTACAAATATCCTAATCTTCTAGGACATTCTCGGACATTGAACTCTAAATATTAATCGGTTCAATTTTGTCAGTTCAATAAACCTTTGCGATTTGTATTGATACAGTTGTCAAGAGAATTTTAAAACGCTAAAACTGAGCTATTATCATTATTAAACTATCTTTTCAAAGAAGAAGAAATGAAATGATATGAAATAATTTATTTTGCAATTAGGACATTTCAATCACTTTTAAACGTCTTTTTTAAACTTGATGATGGCGTCGGCATTTCCTATGACTATCCCTGAGAAGAAACGCCGAAACAAACTCATGGTCAAGGTCTATTTTAAAGTAGGTTTGATGTTTATTAAATTATTTTTTAATAACTAACAACCCCTCGAATTATAATACAAATTTAGGAAGACGAATTGGCAACTCATGTTTTGTAAATAGATGATAACGTTACGGAATGATTGCAGGCAACTTCGATAAGGTCTAGGTAGGAAGTGACTCTTTCAGCGCGGTCTCCGTAGAGTTCCCAAAGCGCTTCATTTTGTTCATCATGTGTCTAAGTGGGCCACCTTAGTGAATTTAGCGGGTAAGAGTCTGGGACTACGTAAAACTAAAAAAGGCAAGGTAGTTGCTTAAGTGGGTGGAACTTAATTAATAAATCCGCAGTCGGACACCAGTGACTGACAATAGATACTCTATTGTGTCTCGTTTGCACCACATGAGGCTTTAATGTATGTTTCTCATGATTTTTTTTATTAAGAATCTTGATTATTTTTAAACACGACTCATTCCTTTCTCAAAACAATGCAAAGTCAAGTTCATTGTCATCACTTACTCATCATAATTGTAGCACAAAAGAGCAACACCCCATATATTAAGAGATCACGATTCTGTGAGACATTACACAGCTAGTACAAATATTTTAAATATCAATTCACACTACGACATAATGTTTTATAATACATACGAGAAAATGATGATTCCCACGGCAGTTAGTGATACTGATGATCAATCAGTGATCTCAACAATGTTAATTGTAATGTCTGTGTCATTTGCGCTTTGTGAGTGTGAAGGATTGAACCCATTCTATTTTGAAACCATCGTCATTAATGGTCGGTGTGACATTGAAAAAATAATAATTAACAGGCGATCTATACGCGAGAACAGGGTGTATTTATTTTTATTGTCTCTGGATTTATATTTATTAGTTAGGAATGAAACTAAATTTACTACTATGACAAATTGCAAATTTTTGTTTCTTACCGTTCTATCTTATTAAAGATTCAGGTTAAAATAGAGATAACTATTCATTAACGACGATACGGTTGGTGTAATGGTTGAGAGATCGACTGCTGAGCTACGTGTAGCGGGATCGATTCCCGCACAGAACAAAATATTTGTATGACCTTCAGATATTTGTTCCGGGTTTGTGTGTATATCCATGTGAATATATGTGTTTGTAAACGCGCCCACGATACAGGAATCATTCCGAGAGTGGGCAATGTGTTAAAATTTTATATTTTTATATTTTCATACTATTATTAGCATTCTTCTTGAAACAAGGCATCGCATGTAAGTGACCGCAAATCAGTGTAACATTCAAGCAGCCAGTTACAGGCACTTTAACTGTCACGACCACACCTGTCGAAAACAGTTAGCCGGTTCACAATGCACAAATTCCAAAATAAACCTATTACATAACATAGCATTACGCCTTTACTCTCTGAGGGATTAAGCAGAGGTGAACGGATGTACACCCACATTTTACCGATGCCGTTATAGTCTTATGTAAAAGGGAGCAAGCCTATTGCAATCTACTGGGCATCGTTTCAAACTCCGTGCTGCTAGAGATTTTTTAATTTTTTAATTGCCTTACCCAGAAACCTAATAACACTTTGCCCAACTCGAGAACTGAACCCATGATATCACGCTCAGCAGTCGTGATTGCAACTACTAGATTTTATATAAGCCTGTTTGGTAATCTATTTTAGATTATTATACATTTTTGTAAGCCCAAAATCTTTAAAATAATGTTTTAACAATAACCTCAAAACTTGCAATTGTTTTTTTTTTTTTTTTAAGTTACGTAACCAGGACCAGTCCTGCAATTAATCTATCCGGGTGGGGTGATAGCACTACCTAACTGTTACTATCTATTTTATCTAACTGAATCATCGATTTACAATAAAAAGATTAACTTGCTCAATTTCAGAATCGCTGCGTAATTTTATGCCTTTGAAGCCAACTATTGTAATAAAAACATTATGAAATGCAATAAATAATTGAATTGAAGTTAGCTTCTACACGTTACAACCAAGTATGCATAATCATCATCAGCCTGATCTTTTCCCCAATCATATTGGAGCCGACTTCTCATGAAACTGTGCATCTGAATCTATGCTACATATTTACCAACCTGATCTTTTTAGCAAACCTCACAAAGAAAATTATGACGAATTTAACCTTCATCTTAGCATCTTATAGTTAACGACACCAGTCACTCTTAGATAAGTTTATCCTTATTATAACGGGCTGCTCTAGATCATTGTTTCCAGTAACACAGTGGACAGTGGGTCACACAGCAGACGGTTACCGTTCAAGTCAGCTATTTAGCAAATTAGCACTGGCACCGTTAGGAGACGAGACGTATGTCGACGAAACACGACGTGATTGTGATATCTGACGCATTCCAACTGTTTCGTGACGTCAACAAATCAACAAGGAGGTTTAACATACGGCTATTAAATAGTTTCCACAAAGAAAGTTCCTGCGTCAGTCAAACAATGCAATGCATCACACAATTCACGCAATGGAATTTTAAAGACGTTCTGATATCGAATTGTCAACTCCCAATGAGAGAAAGTTAGTCATAAAACATAAATAAGACAAGAATAAGAAGATATTTTATTTTCACGGCATGAGTAATTCATTGATACTATGAGTAAGCTGCGCATACATAATAATCCTTCTAATATTATAAACGTGACAGTTTGTGTGGATGGATGGATGGATGGATGGATGGATGAATGGATGAATCTTTGTTACTCTTTCATGCCAGAACGGCTGAATGGATCTGAATGAAATTTAGCACAGAGACTTTACTTTTTATCCCGGGAAAATGCACGGATTCGTAATCCACACAGGCGAAGCCGCGGGCGGATACTCGTAGAAGATAAGTCGTAAACTCCACGTGGATTACAAAATAACTATAATAACATGTATCATAAAGATCATTGCTTTGGTTGAAAGAAGTCGGGAAAAGTTTTATTGAGTTTTTCTGTATGGAAATTCTCAATAGCAGCACGGAGTCTGGTACTGTGCCCGGTAGATGGCAATAGGCCTCAATAACGGTATTGACGAAATGTAGATGTGTTATTGTACAACTCTGCCTAACCCTTCGGGGACTACAGGCGTGATGCTATGTTATGTTATGTTTATCTCTTAGCAAATGTTACTAGTTTTTTTCTGTTAGTGTAATTACGTGTGTATGCCACTGAATTCCTCCTAAACGGCTAGACCGATTTCGATGAAATTTTTAGTGTGTTTGAGTGGGTGGTTTAGATTCACAATTGGACCCAGTAGGTGGCGCTGCGATGCGCAGCGAGTTCCAGGACAGTTTCAGGCAGGACAACGTCTGTCTGGTCCGCTAGTATTTACATAAAAAGCTACATATTATATGTGTAAATGTAACGTCCTTTCAAAATATCAAAAACTGAAACTGAGGCTAAACAGTAAGTACACAAACAATGGGGAAAAATTAATACAGTACGTTTTTTAAAGACTTAATTGAAGTAAAATGCCGTCACATCTTAAGTAATGTTTATGTATAGATCAAGGTTCCTAGCTATTGCGCGACACGTGTCTGACACTTCCTTCTAATTATTTTATTGTAATCTTCCATTAAGAGATAAGTGACGTCACTAAAACGTTAGAAGAACGTAAGTATGTGCGACTTATTATTATATCCCCTGTATTCCCAAAACGAGAGAGGCAGAGATGTGTATAGTAAACCCACATTTCGCCGATGCTGTTATTATGTTTCATGGAATATAGAACGAGCCTATTGCCATCTATTCCAATTTCCGTGATGCTTTGATTGTCCGACTCGGGGATCCAACTCCGGCCCTCACGCTGAACGGCCACCATGAGAAGTTATTGAGGACAAAAAGAGCAATCTTAGCCTTGGTATAAAAACACAAGAAATAATACCTTGTTACCTTGACTTTGGAGTTTAAAACTATATGTCAAGCCAATTGTATTGTACAACCTCACGCGCTAGTTAAAACGGTATAACAGAAAAGTGGTTTCGCAAACTAGACAAAGCTAGCGAATATTTTCACGTAGTCGACTCATCAGAGTCACGTCCAGATGAGATTATTCTATACTAGCTTCCGCCCGGGGCTTCGCCCGCGTGGTTTACGAACCCTTACATTTTCCCGGGATAAAAAGCCTATATGCTATTCCAGACTATAATCTATCTCTATGCCAAATTTCATCCTGATCCGTTCAGCCGTTCTGGCGTGAAAGAGTAACAAAGATCCATCCATCACACACATCCTCACAAACTTTCACATTTATAATATTAGTAGGATATCATGTAACCGATTAAAGATTTCTATACTACAAGTCAGAAATAACAAGTCGAAACACATGGCCATAAAACCCGGTGACTTTTGGGTTTAAGTACATAGGTAATACACAGTTTAAAAAAAAAAAACGTTGCCCCACACTAGGATTTCTCATATATCGTAGGTAAAGTTTACAAATATACATCTCACATACACACACAACCAGACCCGAAACAACTACATACATAACCGTAGATGATACATATATGGTAGATGTGGGAATAGAACACGCTACTGCTAGCACAGAAAGTTAATCACTTAGCCACTGGGCCAACCGTGCCGTCGTGATTGCTTGTAGAAAGATGGTTGTCAATTCCCAGTTGATTTCATTAGTAAATCTGGTCTGAATACATCTTTGTGATAAAATTTTAAAGAAAAAAAAAATACCTCATTGGTCCAGTGGTTGCAAGCGCGACTACTGAGCGTGGGGTCTTGGGTTCGATTCCCGGGTCGGGCAAAGTGTTATTGGGTTTATATTCTCAGTAGCAGCACAGATTCTGGCAATGTGCCCGGTAAATGGCAATAGACTCGCCCCCTATTACATGGTACTCAATAACAGCATCGGCGAAATGTGGGTGTACAATATACACCTCTGTCTTACCCTTCGGGGAATACAGGCGTGATGCTATGTTATGTTTAAAAAATGAAGAATGTTTAGGTATTCATTCCTCATCATGTCATGTTTAAAATCAAGGTTTTTGGTAGCACATTGTTTTTATTTTTTGTAGGTTTTCACTAAAAATAAATTGCGCCATCAAAACTTACACAAAAATTATATTCACCCATAATAATGTTTTATGTAATATGTATTATCATGACAGATTCTCGACCAAGGTATCATGAATTATTCCTTTACGCCATTTTATTCGAGGTCAATCAGACGTCAGCGGCCGCACGTCAACGAATAACGCAGTAGAATAGACCAATGCTCGTGCTTTCATTAACTGATCTTACATAAATTGCATACAAACAACAGAATATTATACACATACCTGGAAGAACAATACGAAGCACACCCACTGGTAGTACGTATAATACTTCTTATCCTGCGTGCTGTCATATTCGTTCGCTATGCCTGGATGCGCGACCTCTTTGCCAACCTGCAATCAACACACTCACATAAGTAACACACTAGGACCAATTTTGTGAGGTCGTCATCATCATTAGCCAGAAGACGTCCACTGCTGAACGAAGGCCTCCCGGGAGGGGGGGGGATACAATAAGGGGGGATAATCCCCACGCTTGGCAGGCGGCATGGGCGCTGCCCGTCCTCCTGTGTCTGGCCGCAGTTTTAGGACGTACCCGGGTCCTTTTTGTGAGGTACCGAAGGGAAACAATATAGAAAGCTGATTGAACATAATTATTATTATTATTATTATTAAATAGTCTGTGGCGACAAAAAAAAAAATAGGGAATTATTAAACTATACGTATTCGCTTAACTTTATTGGGGTCGTATAAGGTTTTTGCCGCTTTTTATGTACGTAACCTCTCCATACACAATCCTGCAATGTCCATAAAGTATCACTGCATTGGGAAAGGGAAACACCAACCGATTAGGACGAAATAACACCTTAATTCCCGCATTAAAGGTTGCCTTTTGAGTGTCTAGTTATATTGATCCTACTTCACCTGATAACACTAATACAATACATTAACGATTACGAAGAGTGGACAGGAATGAATTTTTTTATTCGAAACACTTGTATAACTGATATTGTATTACCTGATTATGTATGTCACGTTTTAATAAGTTTGTATTTTTCTTATATAATGCATGTTAATTCAAGATTTTTAATTGTAAATTAAGTTTTTATTTTTTGAAAAGACTATCCTTGGAGTTTCTTACTGGTCTCTTCTCCATAGGACCTACCCTCTTTGGAACCGTGCGCCTAGAGTCACGACTTTTTAAGAGTGCCTGAAAAGGTCTATTTGAAATAAAAAACTTTGACTTTGAAATAGTGTGTAAAGGGGAAGGCATATTTACGATTTGTTTCTTAATTGGTACGAGTTATGGTAGCGATTGAATAAGTTTAAACTGAGATATAGATCACCTCCTTATTCAATCAAAATTTATTAATACATATGTCAATACATAAAACATTAAACTTATTTTTACTACAACGGTACTTTGATACCCACATAAAACCGTGATGGGGTATAAATATGAAATGAAAACGAAATCTAAAACCATTTAGAATTTGGATCAACATGAATTTCAAATTGGATGTGGAAATCATGAAATTATATTTCAGAGAAAATTGGAAATAGGATGGTTTTGGAAGTCTAATAGACTAGATAGCAATATAACATCATCTTGAATGAATAAAATTGATTTTATATGTGAAAATTAGAATAAAGTCAAGGGAAAATATGATGAGGAGGGTTGTAGGCTTGTTTCAGAAAAACGCTAAACTAACCGGAAAAAACGAAGTATTTTTTTATGAAAACACGTGGGTGCGTTCACAAACACAAATATACACATGTTCAAACACCCAGACCCAGAACATCTATCTGTAGATCATACAAATATATGTTCCGTGCGGGTATCGAACCAGCGACACGTGGCGCAGAAATCTATCGCTCAACCACTGCCCCACCCGTGCTATCGAAGATATAGCATTGTAGATTCTCTTATTGAGAGTCTAAGGTTCCAAATAAAATAATATTGTTGCTACGTGCTAGTTTTCTGTAAGCTGTGATAATATCTTGTTTGTAAAAAGTATAAATTGGTACTTGACCACCAGTAGCGTGCGGTTCATAAAGACAAAAAGACACTGCCTACCCTACATAACTCAGAAAATATTTATTATAAGATATTTGAGGTGGCAAATCACATACATCATTATTTAATCGACAAGACGATGAACCAATACCAACATGCAGTAGGTATTTATGGTAACGTAAGCGTTTAACATTTTCTGCCTACCCTGTCTAAAAACTCTGTGCACGCCGCTGTTGACCACGTACTATCATGTAACGTATGTAGGTACCTATTCAAATCGAAGCCTGGTTTATGACCACATATGTCCTCGAATTAAGTCACATAGCTATACTGAAATCAGTTTCCTCATACATAAATAATGTTTATTTTCAGACTTCGATCGAATTTTCAAGCTCATGAAATTACAAATATGAAAATGTAACATTATTGCAATATTTTGCGTTGTAACATCAACCGGGCAACGTGAGATCAACACGTTCTGATCGTATACGACTTTTGAAAGAATTGAGAATTTAACACATGTGTTACAATTTTTAACCGACTTCAAAAATAGGAGGAGGTTCTCAATTCGACTGTATGTTTTTTTGTTTTATGTTTGTTACTCGATCATACCGTCAATTAAGGACCGATTTAAAAAAATCTTTTTTTAAATAAATGGATTTGAAGAGAAGAATTAAGTACCTAGATATTTCTGTTTAGGTATTAGCTGGGTGCAAACAAGTCCGAAATTTCTCCAGTGGTTGGTGGTGGAAGAACTTCGGTAAATTTATTGGTTTCCTCAAAAGTAACGACGGCTAACTGTTGACGGCACTGTTTGCGTAGTGGTTGAGAGATCGATTACTCATCGCGGGTTCGATTCCCGCACGGAACAAATAATTGTATGATCTACAGATAGTTGTTTCGGGTCTGGGTCTTTGTGTATGTGAATATATCTGTTTGTAAACACACCCACGATTTAGAAATAATTCCTAGTGTGGGGCAACGTTTTAAAGAAAACAAAAAAAAAACGAATGTCGAGTACCGGGGCAGACTGGACTTCATCGAAAACAAAAGGACGCAAATACGTAAACACAGTGGAACGTACAGAAAACCGGAACAACGAAACGCACCAAACTAAAAACCGTATTAAGACTAGCTGCCAACCCACATACTGTACATGTACACATACCCATTAGTTAGTCAGACGAAACAATAAGAGCGAGACAAGTGGACGCTGACCTTAACCAACACACACCCATCGGAGGCGCGTACCTACCAATTGTGTGCGATTTGCGAATCTCTGCAACAACATTATTAGGGTTGTAACAAATCCCAATTGACCCAAAAAAACCACGCGTAGCCAATTTAAATTGATCAAAGTACAATAGAATTATTGCAAAATCTCATGTTGTAGTAGAATAATAACTTTTATCAATCCGATATCCTGGGCTATACAAATTTACAATGGCAGATTTTTCACAAACTCTATGTCTCTTGGACTATACCGTCATAATACAGCATCACGCCTGTATCCCCGAAAAGTTACGCAGAGGTGTATTGTGCACTCATATTTCCCCGATGCTGTTATTAAGTCCCATGTAATAGGGGGCACGCCTATTGGCATCACCGGGCACAGTTCTAAACTCCGTAATGCTACTGAGAATTTCTATACAGAAAAACCTAATAACACTTTGCCCGAGATTTTCTGCTTGTTTCTTATTAGTAACTAGCTTCCGCCCGCGGCTTCACCCGCGTGGTTTACGAACCCGTAATTTTTCCCGGGATAAAAAGTAGCCTATGTGCTATTCCAGACTATAATCTATCTCTGTACCAAATTTCATCCAGATCGGTTCAGCCGTTTTGGCGTGAAAGGGTAACAAAGATCCATCCGTCCATCCATCCATCCTCACAAACTTTCACATTTATAATATTAGTAGGATAGGATTTATTATTCAGTTGATGTTATTGATTTGACAAACAACAGTCGTCGATTCCGTGGTCAAGCAAGCCGTGATTGGGGGGTTTTCTGTTAGGAAAGTCTCAGTAGCAGCCGGGTGTTTAGAAATGTGCCAGGTAGTATGTATGGCAATAGGCTCCCCTCCTATTACATAGACCTAACTACAGCATCGGCTGAATATGGGTGAACAAGAATACGCGTTTGCCTATCCCTACGCGAAAGACATGATTAACGCTATTTGTGTAGATCATAAGATTTTTTATTTAGAGATATGTGAAGATAGGGTATATAGCAGTGAGCTCTAGTGTCAATATGGTGATAACCTAATTGCTTTCCACTTTACCTTACGAATTAAAGATGACTAATCGAAAACGCTGACGTTATTTCACAATTGACATTTGACCAAGAAACAGGCCCATTCGCAATGAGGGTAACACATCATTAACCTCATGGACGTTAATAGATCATTACGTGGGCTGACCTGTGGCCAAACTAGAAGCGACCAATAAAATATTGAAAATCGTGGAACATGGAATATGCAATGAATGGGAATTCAGAGTTTATGGTATTAAGACTACACCAAAACATATTCGAAATTTGATTTAAGGACCAACCTATTAATGAAATACGTGGGTGGAGAATGAAATGTCATGTACAAGGCACTTCCGTGAACCTTTCAATCTTCACGCAAACAGACATGCTTTCCAATCCCATCGTGGAAACTAACTGCTTTGATTGTGCGACAGCTGAAGATGTATATTCCGCGATGAACAACCCTAAGTTACTCATGCGCAAACAGCTCAACATAAGAGAGGAAGTGGCCAGTTACAAGGATCTGCGCACACGCAATTTGCAGCACCTACCCACCTAACAGTCGTTGGATTGTACTCTAATGAAGATGCAGTAGTAGATGAGAGCTGGTGAGCGGATAAGAATAAATAAGAATAAATAAACTATGAAGGTAAAGAATAAGGAATAATCCAAGACGAATATGAGACTAAGTCTATTGCAGAGCAAATAGTGCAGTGGCAGTCTACTTTTTTTTATCCCTGTTACGCATGAGCAAGGAAATCTTATGAAGCGTGATAATCAGGTATATGAAGATGGCAGGATAGCAACTAACGATAAAACGAAAATTGAGAAACAACTAAGAAACCTGGTCACATGACTGGTGACATTGGTCTACTGGTCGCAAGCGCGACTGCTGAGCGTTAGGTCCTGGGTTCGATCCCCGGGTCGGGCAGTGTCATTTGGTTTTACTGTATGTAAATTCTCAGTAGCAGCACGGAGTCTGGAACTGTGCCCGGTAGATGTCAATAGGTTCGCCCCCCATTACATGGGACTCAATAATGACATCGAAATGTGGGTGTACAATAGCACACCTCTGCTTTACCCTTCGGGGAATATAGGCGTGATGGTATGTCTGATTCAAAACATAAAAACTTTAATAAACTAAAATGATGTAAAACTTCATATTGTTGTATTAATAAAACAAGTGATTAGTTAATAATCTACAGCTTATTGTTTATGTATTGTTAATAGTATGGCTACGTAACATAGACCCAAGTTCACCAACAATACGACGGACAGTTTGGACATGAATCACACGTTTGACATAAACTATATGAGTGATTAGTCGTTTTAATATTAAACATCTATTATACTGTTGTTGAACAACCTAAGGGAATAAGCCAGAAAAAAAAAAAACAATATTTTGGTATTCATAAAACGCTTTTGTTTTTTTTTTTTTCATCTAAACAGTTACTCTATCTTCTCAAAACTAATAAAGAGCGTTCAATGGTTACATAGGTACTTCCTAAGTATATATTTGTATACAATGACACAGGTGAGTGTGAAGTGACAAAGAAATGGGAAACAACGCTCAATTAGCGGAGGTTCTGGCTGTACGCCAATATTGTGTTCCGGTCGAAATTAATTCAAGTCATGCGAAGTATGATTACGATAACTTCACTATGAGACTGCCTGTCCACTGAAGCGGGGTGGAGCAAAGACCAGAAAAATACCAATAGAATTCAACTTTTATCCTGTAATTTTGATGTGCGGAGAAAATTTACCGTCCTATTGGTGTCTATTTCATATCTCCGCTCCGCTCTGCTTTAGTAGTCAGGCCTACGAACAAAGTTTTGAAAGTTGCCCAAAATAAAATGAAACAATGCTCATCATAGCATATCTAGATGCGGCCTTAATTGACAAGTTCAACGTGGTGATCTTTGATATTTTCCCTTTATGTAAACATATTTCTGAATCTTCAATCAATTAAATGATAACACTACTCAATTTTATAACCCCGCACACCAACCGTATTGATATTTGCTATTGAAACCCGTGTCGCATTTAGGAGGGGAAGTATACTATCTGTCACAAATATCACGAACAAAATGGAGAACATGGTTAGGGCACTTACCTATAAGGAAGGCAAAGGGTACCAATTAGGCTGAGAGTGCTCGACTTGAAGTGGAAGACTGAGTCTGTTGCAGGGTCAAAACGGCACGTCACGACGAAATTGACAAAATACGGCGCAATTTTTCGAATATGTACCTAGTTAGATTTTTTTGTGGTCTACGTGTCATTTTCATGAGGAATTAAAGCCTTCCACATTTTAAATTGTTAGAGCTTTGCTTTGCAGGAAATTTGAGATAATTACTAATCGTAATTTTTTAAAGATATTTTTTCTTATAACAGTCAGCATGCTTGGCAATTACAGATGGTATTCTACCCTCAAAATATCGTTCCTTTCTCATTTCAAATTTTTGACCGAAACCTTAACAAAAAGCTAAGAAAAATGTTACTGGAAACACTCACCTCTCGAGCAAAGGCGTCAGGCATGGTGAACGTCGAGGTGATCCAACAGAACGTGTTAATCACATTGGTAGGTAACCCACTGACGATGCACTGGATCGGCTGTCCCACATACTGAGTAGCCGTTATTATCATGGAACACGTAAGCAACAACACTGTCGTGAACACATTGTGCAGCCGGAACACTGCATTGTCAGTCCTTATCGGCTGGAACTTGAAGTAAACACTTAGCCCTCCTAGTAACTTGAACATGGTGCCTTATTTCGGCGTTGTGCGTTATCTATACATCGATAGGAATGTGCGTTATGTACTACTCAAAATCAGTCTTGTTATAATTGCGTACGAGCGTGTATCGCGTGAAGTATGTCGATTATTGTCTTATTGCGTTCAGGAAGTAGTCATCTGTAACAAAAAGAAAAAAATGTTAATATATTTAGGTACAAAACACGAAACAATTCTATCACATAATATTTTGACTGTTATTCAGTCATTTTATACAGGAATATAATAATAACATATATACGTAATCCTTCCGAGCCTCCACGTATAACTAAATAAATTCATAGGCTGTCAATAGTTTCTTCAACGAATCATATTAATATGAAATAAAAGATTCTATATTATGTTCCAAAAGAGAGGTAGGTAACCTACTTTTTTCAATGTAGGTATACCCGCAATGAGTTACACAATATAGAAAGGACTGGAAACAACTAACCAAATAGCAGGAAAACACCAAATATATATTACCCGTATTATGCGCAAATGCAGTTAGAACTGTAATATATTACGTAAGCCTTTATTTTAATTACTTTATTGCTTAATAAGGAAGAAACTCTGATTGCTATCCAGCCATCGAAATAATTTGTCCTGTACCCAGCTGTGTCATTATGGTCACTCATAAGCCTCAAAACGGTAAAACGAAAAAAAGGTTGAATATAAAATGCGTCGGCGTCCTATACGTAGCAACGAGCCTGACCCACATGTCTAGGGTTCCCAAACATACTGATAAAAACAATATTTTTTACTTTTTTCGCTCGTTAATACTTTTTACTGTACTATGAAAAAAATATATATATATATATACAAAATCCTGTTTTTTTGACCGCTAATATTCGGAGCCATAAAACCTAAAAAAGTTAACCTACAAACTTAATTCCAGAACGAAACTGAAGGAGAGTTTCACGAAATCAAAAGACATGAACGCGTTGGTTATCTCTTCTACAAGCAATAAATTGTTAAATTGTGCAAGGAACTCCAAAAAATATGTTTTTAAAACGTCTAAAATACTGTTAATTTTAGTTCTCCGATCTTAATATACCTTATTTCTCGTACAAAAAGTTGGGAACCCTACACATGTCATTGCTACCACTGTCATCGGTGAAGGTCAAATGAGGTTTTGACAGCTATCAATAATAATAATAGCATATCAACAGTAATATCAGCCTTGACGTATACAGAATCATCGAACGATAGAACCTTACTGATAAATAAATACTGGTAGTCTGTTCAATTAGCTTTACATGTCAAAGGCTTAATGAAAAAAAAAAAACGAGTATAATTATAAAAACCCGAATCAGCATAATAATGTTTTAACGGGAACCTCATCAATGAAAGGATGCAAAAATTTCTTCATGAAAAGAATATCTAATAATAAAATAACATCAAGCCTGTATTCTCATTATCCTAAATAGGGGGCGAACCTATTACTATCTACTGGAATTGAAACAGATTCCTACATAAAACTCAACAATATTAAAAGTAGCTTATTACGATGCCCAAACTAATAGAATAAACTAACCGCTTGGAAATTACTGGTCTATCGCTAAAATAAAAATACTCTACAGGTGAAAACACAGTAACAAGAGCCACAAATCGATCAGGTGACACTCAACACGCGACTGATGCACGTTCGTCGCTAACTGTGACATCGCGTGACACACCCATGATATTAATAGGTAATAACAACACAGGATCTATGCACGTAACACTGATGATATGGTGGGCACATACCAGAGGAAACTACTCTTTAAACCTGTACCTGTACTGTCCACACTACTCATTCAACCTGTGAATATGAATGTTTTCTAAAGCGGCAGGGATAGCCTATATATATATATGATACCTAGGTTCAACACTTGCCTTCCCTGCAGGAGAGTTTGAGATCAAGCCTACACCTCTGACTTTTACAATTAATTGATTATCACTTGCGTTGACGGTGAAGGAAAAACCTTGTAAGAAACTAGCACACCTAAGAGGGCTATATAAAGTTCCCCATTATTAAAAACACGTAATAACCGCAAATTATTTTTGCTAAGGAGAACAAACATTGAAAATACCCTGAGCAAGCTGTTCTCAGACACGTAACTTTATAGGAATGTGCATAAGTTTGGCGCTACCACTACTGAAAAGGAAGCTGGTTGTACTAACAAGGTGAAGGACCTGACCTGACTTATGAACACGATGTATGTAACTGTCTCTTTTTGTTAGATATTGGAAGTGGTATTTGATATCTTTACGTAATAAGAACTGGGCGTGCAGTCCTTGAAAGAACAAGATAAATATGAGTGAATAATAAGCTTATTTTGACATAATAAGCATACGATTCTTTCAATATTTAACCAATCTAAATGGATAATTATCTCAACATAAACCATACATCATTACAACGACATGCCTGATCTATTTCTTCATGAATGATGCAATTACAACCCCGATACACCTTTATGGCCCGGTAAACAAAAGCTCATTGTGCGTGCGGACGCGCATGTGCAATATTTGGTCCGGCCGGTGAAAACAGTGGTTGTTTACACTAGGTCTACTGAGAAAGTTCAAAGACCTGTTATCGTGTGCATAACTGCACCTTGTTAAGATTAATTTAGTATGCACCTTACGCAAATGAAAGCAAGGTGTGAAAATTCAGAGCTATAAAGATAAGACAAAGGTTTTTTGTTATTGAAGAAAATAAATTGCTGTACAATTTATCCTGAACTAGTGACCCGCCCCGGCTTCGCACGGATAACAGAGCATAATTTTTTGTTTGTCATAGTGTCGTATCTGCATATAACTCTATTAGTTTACGCGGCGTACGCCAAAAGCTCCCGCACGTAAAGCTCTCAGTCGGCATGATTTTTTCCGACATCTTTCAACAATCATCGTCATATTTCAGCCAATTTACACTTTAATGAATTATACACCTTAACCTTCCTCATGAATCACTCCATCCATTAGTGGAAACCGTATGAAAATCCGTTCAGTAGTTTTTGAGTTTATCGCGTTCAGATAGACAAAAGCGGCGGGGGGACTTTGTTTTATAACGCTTCCCACTCCCTTGGTACACTTGACCTTTTCATATCAATCGAGGCGAATTTAATACCGGTAGCAAATATATTTAAGGACACATGGCATGGTGGCATGATACATAAATATGAGCATTCTAGCTGATGTTACATTACAACTAAATTCTCAAATCCTCACATAAGGATTTGGTCGAACAAGAGCCTCCACCGGCCCTTGACAATTTTAGGTTTGTAGCATTTGTGACGAGGCTTTAAATTCTTGAGCGTTCGCTTGAATAATTGGCGAAACGTTCGTATCAACGCCGAATGCTCAATGTTCTATTACAGAACAATGTTCAGTACCTCTATTATGAGTTTTTCACTATTTACTTTCATAGTAAATGTAAATTTTCATGCAAGCGATTTTAGTTCTTAACTTGGTTACATTAGGGATTAGAGTCGCTTACATGACATCTCTATAATGTAGTGAATAGTAAATCAAAACTTAACTATGACACATATGTCACATAAGCGACTCTAATCCCTAATGTAACCAAGTTAAGAACTAAAATCGCTATCATGAAAATTTACTTTACTATGATAGTAAATTGTTAGAAAACTCGTAATAGAGGTATAGGACTACCGACATTGTTAGACAACAAAACCAATTAGTTTATTATGCCAACGTGTTTAATAGCCTGCGCAAGAGCAAAGTCAATATGGGGCAACAGATTGCTACGATTGTAAACTTTGTATTAGTAACCTGTTAATACAATGCATTGTTTTATAAACAAATTTAATGATTACGATAGTAATATAATTAACAATTTATGTTTACTATAAACGCAAGTGGAATCTACAGTATATGAAGCTGTTGTAAGTGCAAGGTTGTGAGTACAACTTATTTCCAAAGTCAAAGTCAAAGTCAAATATTTTTATTTCGAGTAGGCCTTTACAGGCTCTTTCAAAACGTTGTGATTCTAGGTGCACGGTTCCAAAGTGTGGGTAGGTCCTATGGAGAAGAGACCGGCAAGAAACTCCATGGATACTCTTTTAAAATAATAGTTTTAAACTGGTTACAATCTCCTCAATCAAGGTAATGGCGATAATTTCAGTAATACTTAGAGTGACAGAGCTAAAGATCAGAATTATATGTAAAGGCTGACGGCACGGTTGGCGCAGTGGTTGAAAGATCAACTGCTGCGCTACGTGTCGCGGGTTCGATTCGGGTCTGGGTCTTTGTGTATGTGAATATATATGTTTGTAAACGTACCCACGATTCAGGAATTACTCCTAGTGTGGGGCATCTTTTTTTTTAAGAGTAGCAGTTGATCACTCAGGCTCTGCGTCAACCATGTCGTCAAGATCTTTACCTAACAACAAGTGTATGCCGCATGAGCAATGCATATAATTTAACTTTCATGGCATGAGCGTCTTATGACCAGCATTGGACTGTAAAGTTTGTATTGATAACACCACTACTGGACTACTGGACCGACACCAAATGACATCTACCTACCTAGACCTAGACCTAGGTATTTCGACCTAAATTATAGAGACACTTGGCAAGTATAAAAATACAAATTCAAGTTATTTAAGAAAAAGCAAGACGTCTATATCAAAAGATAGTCGTGACGCTTTTACAGTATAAGGAAATTGGAATTCTTTCTTTTAAAATGGAATATTTGAACCGAGCCATTCTAAACTAGTACAATAATTGTGACCACAGAAAGGTATTGAACCATATCTTAGATTGCGATGTAAAAACGGCGTTTTGACGGCACAGTATCGCGAGTAGCACGCAGTTGAACAAATAACGAGTATTGCCCAACTGGCGATTGTTCCAGCGTGGTACCCACTATGTTATGGTTGTAGCCTCTTTGTGAGGCTCGTGTAAACTGCTTCTGATATTGTTGATATTACAGACTAGAATTCAGATCGATGGTGCTTCAAAATGTTTACAATTCTCCTCGAGCATGCAATTATTATCAGGCTACCTGAAAGTGCCTTCTTAAATGCATGTTTATCACTGCTATCCATTAAGATGCTCATGTTTACATTTCAGACAGAGACAGAGATACATCACCAGATTTGTCGCAGATCGATAAAACTTTGAACTCTGCAATACTGAAGATATCATTACATCGAGGTCATTCATATTTATGTGTAAGAATTAAGAATAGCAGTATAGTTTATTACAACGGATATTTATGATCCACGATGTCATACAAACTGCGGTTAGATGTCTCTATAGTCATATTGTAGTAAACAATAAGCAGAGAAAGTCAGACACTTTTCCATAATATGAATTGCAAAGTTTGTCATTGACCAAGTTAGGACACTTAATACCAACTATGGGCATGTAACGATAATCAAGTGGAAACATGCGATAACCAGAAAAGAACACCACTTTTTAAATTAGCAGAACTATTTTAAATGCATATGTAGAAAGTGTCACTCTATACTAAATAATGTCGTTTAATACCATTTTGCGACAAATCTGTCGCAAACCCTAGAATGTCACCAAGTGGAATCGTGAGGGAACACTTAGTGACACTTTCTGTAACCAAGAAAATAAATAAACATCAGCAAAGAACAGTTTCAAAATAATAATTTCAAACATCTAAGTATGAAAGATGGTAAAAAGTGATATCGAAGCCCGCCAGTACATATTTCTTTTTGTAACTGTTTCGCAAACTTTTGTGAAAGCAAGAATTAAGTAAAGCGTGATAAGTAAGATAAGATTTTCTTTCAAACAAAACTGAATAGATATTTTGGGCCATACTTCAAAATATTTAATATACATATTTATTTATCATAAATATTATGTTGTAAAATCAAAATACTTCTAATTAGGGCACCAATAAAATGAAAGTTCTCTATATAAAGTTTTCTTTCAGAATCCTACTTGGATTCTGAAAGAAAACTTTATATAAAAAGAAAACTTTCAGTCGTATGTATAGCAATATTATGCAAAAGACGTCTTTAAACAATTGCATACCAATAAAATCTATGACAGAAATCTACAACCAAACGAATGATCAAAATAAACAAACCAATACAAACTACGGTAACCTTTGACATATTCACGAGTTACGAAGGTTGGCCATAATAGTTCCATTGCCACTACATTTTAGACTTCAATGTTTAAATAAAGCCATCAGTCCAATTAACGAATGGCGCCAAACCACCGCACAATTGCACCTAAATATTTGAAAATGGCGTCGACAACCGCAAAACTGCCGAGGAAATTAACGCTTGAATAGAATGAAAATAATGTATTTGACACAGTAAATAAATATCTCTAGAAATTCTGAGCCTACATTACGAAGCATTTTAGTCACAAAAAACTCAAAAACAAAACTAATAACTAAAAAGCAAAAAATAAATATTTTATGAAACAATACAGTAGTTGAAGAATATTGAAGTCGGTGCCAAGTAAAACATAAAAGTAATATACCTTGCTGCTATAATAGCGACATTGAAACAACGAGTTCACGTAAAAATTGTCGAGTGCGGAGCGAATTATGCGTCGGACACGACAAATGCACTTCGCCAATCGTGTCGGTTTATCATTGCATGTTTTACTTGGCACCGACTTCAATATTCTTCAACTACTGTATTGTTTCATAAAATATTTATTTTTTGCTTTTTAGTTATTAGTTTTGTTTTTGAGTTTTTTGGAGTCGGTTTTTATTTTTTGTTAAAAAATTTAATTATTTTACAATTTTGAGTGATGGGTAGACCTAGTAAAGACGCTTCTCTTAAAAAACTTTACAAAGGTCAAATGTATGTTGCCCCAAGTCGAGTGAAAACTTAGATGGTATTGCACTATGTGATTTTAAAATCAAATAAATTACTGAGCCGACCACATGATGAAAACGCATTACGAGAAATGAAAAGATTAAGACGACTATTGTAACTAATACTGTGATAGTCTTGACTTTTAGAGGTTTAAAATGAGCCCAAAACTAAGGGGTTTACTAGTAGCTACTGAAGAGTTCCACCATCTATATCCTGGCTCCATCATCAGACCCTCTATAACAAATGTCCCGTATATTTAGTATAGAGGGTCTGACTCATCAAAATATATTGAGTGATCCCAAACTCGGAAGTTTTATTCCCTAACTCCTTACCGTTGAGGAGTACTATGACATCCATCATCAGCTCAGCATCATGAAATTATGATTTTCAGACGCCAACACTTGACTTATTAAGAAATAACGAGGTTAAGAAATCTTCCTTCCAATACTTGAACGTCGGAAAACATCTCCATTTAGGATATCCTTAAACTGTTTTTGTCTTCACTATCGAATCTGAAATATTACCCATCTCGGCTTAAAGTGCGCATCAATACGAATAAAATAAGCCCAAACACTATGTAGCTGCTATCAACCATTAAGGAGTTCCCTAAACTGTACTGCACCTGCATCACGGAGCTTGCAGTGGCAGTCATTACCCATCTCGGTGTAAAGATCTTGTCAACACGAATAAAATAAGCCCAAACACGAGGTAGTTAAGATGTACCGTTGAGGAGTTCCCTCGATCCTCTGTCATCTCCATCATCAGATCTGCCCTAAACCTCCATAGTATTGTAGTCTCATCAGATATACACATAAATATCAAGTTTTAACCCCATGTTCGCCTACAATTTTCAAGAGATGCCCTCGATTTCTCAGGGTATCCACCATCAGGTCCTGACCTGACGACAATGGGACCAAATGACAAGCATACCCTTTCAAATAAAAAAAGAATTTTTGAAATCGGTCCAGGCGTCTTCGAGAAATCGAGTAACAAACATAAAAAAAAAAAAAAAAAAAAAAAAAAAAAAAAATACAGCCGAATTGAGAACCTCCTCCTTTTTTTGAAGTCGGTTGAAAAGTTGATGAAGTACGTTGGGTGGTTAAGCTAAGCTTGTTCTATTACTTCCAGTGTTTTTGAAGTTGTGGATACATAATTAGCTGCACGCGGTAGCTAGAACTGATTAAATGATAATGCGACTAACACACCACATATCAAAATGCACCAAAGTCCAGATTTTTCTGTAGATCCTTTTCCAGGAGTGATTAAATGATTGCTATTGTGCTGTCTCTTTCCACCCGGTAAGTTCTGAATAACTCCCCTATATCCATTCCATTTTATAGAGAATAAGAATTTACAAATCCGTCGCATACAGAATCCAGTTAATTGGGCAGATTTATATGGGAGAAAAAGGAATCCAATTTCAATTAAAACTTCCCTTGATAGAAACGTGATACCGACACACACTGCCGGATCAGAAATATAAAAATCATACGATATTCTAACTAAGAGGATTTAGGATTTGAATACAAACTAGGAGTAAAAGGAAATATAAGATTTTTTTTATACATTAAATTACGAATACTACGAATGTGTTATCCGTCTTGCGAGTATTATACCTTAAGCCTAAGCGACGATAATATAGGACTCAGAAAGAACTAAAGGTTAGTGATATCAATTTAAAAAGTGATTTAAATTTAGCTAAGAACACTATTACCACCTAATAAGGTAAAAAAGGTACGGTACGGAGCGTACCCGATTTCGTAACACCATCATAACGGAACAACAAAAAAACAATTGTTGACGAACTCTTTGGAGCACATCCAAAGAAGCTATCCTCTGAAAACAGTTCTTAATGCGGAAACAAGGTTATGAATAATAGATTTAAGCGTTATTACTGGCTAATGTATGGGTTCGGTTAGAATAATGGCCAGAGTTGGTACTTTACGAGCAAACAGTAAAGTCTTGCCCATGGAGGGTGCGAGCTATTTTGGTACACCGTTCATTGAAGCGGATATAGCACTGTTGTACTTCTCAGAATAATGGAGATTGAACATGAAATGCAATACAATAGATGAATATCAATGACCGAGCAAACCAAGATATTTAGAACAAACTCTTTTATTGACTATCTTTTATATCCTCACAATGAAACACAAAGATTATTTTCAGAACCCAAAGACAATTTTGTTATTTAATAAATCTCTTTGAAACATATGGTCCAGAAACGTAAACGTCTGAATGTGTCTCATCAACTTGTAATTTGAGCAAGCTGTGAAGAGACCTACAGATGTATGATTATTATAAAAGTTATACTAACAATAAGTAGTCAACAATAGGTTAGTACTTCATTACTGGACTAATTAAAATTTTAATAGAAACGTTATCGAAACGTTATTATCACCGAGGTCGACTTTCTGACATGAAAGTAATAAGCCCTTCTACTTAACTTACACAAGAACATAATTAGACACATTCACTTAATAACAATGATCACTTCAACAGAATGTATTACAAAAAGACTAATCATAATGTGATTTTAATAGAACTTATTCAAAGGAAGCAGGAAATTAATCTCATTACAGGAAATAATTATCTTCGGCAAATGAAATTCGCGAAATAATTTCCTATATTTAATATTAATAATAAGGTGTAATAGACCTAACATTTTTATTGTATACACTGTTTCAGTGGCCTAAGTAATGTTTTTCCTTCGCTAATAAAATAGTTATTTATAATACTGTACGCATAAAGTACCTTGCTTTCTCATTCATGCAGCGGATTTCCTTTAGAACTATATTTTAGTTAGAATAGCTTTAAGATTTTATATCACAAGCTGAGCTAGACGGATGTATAGTAACAAAACGTTTGAACGAATACCCATTGGGAAATCTGTGAAAGTACTTTCGATAAATCACCAATTAGTAAATAACAAGAGCGATTTTTATGTAACAGCTCGTGCCAACTCGTCAGAAGAAGAAGAATAGACAGGCCAACGGTAGGTCAACAATTTTTTTTTGTAAATCTAGAAAACCTATAGAAACAAAACATAGTGCCTATTAACACATACCTATGTTCCTAATATAATTTACAAAAAACATGACTCAGCTTAAAATATTTAAAGGGAATTTTAGTTTAACCTATTTACTTTATGAGTTTTCTTTCACAGTAAAACATTAGTTAAAATAAAGGTAATATCCACTTCAGGTACTATGAAAATTGATGAGCTCTGATTTCTCAGAATAACTATATGGAAAGTGTTTCTAGTATTATCCAAGTAGATAGAGTGGTGTATGAGATAACCTTTCACAAAAATGTTAATAAAACATGTTTGAGTTGGATTCTTTTTGGTTTTGTTTTAAAAACGTTGCCCCACACTAGGAATAATTCCTGTATCGTGAGTGCGTTTACAAACACATATATTCACATACACCCAGACCCGAAACAGTTATCTGTAGATGATACAAATATTTGTTCCGTGCGGGGATCTAACCCGCGCGACACTTAGCGCAGAAAGCTACAGAAACAACACCTAGTGTATTCACCTTAAGAATGTGTATTTATCTAAACAAGAGTGTGCATGTTCCAATAAAGATTAACTTGACCGATGCATATCAATGAGTAAATATTATGATACATACAAATGTTTTAACCAAAAAATAATTTAATTATTCAAAGCGGATCATATAAGCACAATTAAATTAATTCAACTTGTAATGAAATAAAAATAAGTTTTTTAGGCGGTTAAAAACGTATGCGCAGTTGTTTCACCTCCAACTAAACCGCAATTATAACGTTCATACAACAAAGGAATTTTCAAATATTTTTCACAGGGTAAATTTGCGCATGACGAATCTATCGGACCGCAAGGTGTAGTATTAGAAACAGGTAAATGGCTCGCAAGTACAAGCAAACGAAGTAAATGTGTTATATCCCTGTAACAGAAGGTATGGTGGTTAAGAATCCCGCTTTTGAATTGACATAAGACCTAAGTATTTATGGTAAAATAATATTATACGCCCGTCGTCGAATTATGTGCAATCTGTTTGAAAATGTGCAATTACTACAGGATAGGGTTTCCCCACAAACGGAAAATGATTTCACGTAATGATTTTTGTATTAGCATTACGCAATCGTTGCCTAATAAAGCGATCTTCTTCAATTATATGTATTTGAGGATTTAACTGTTAACTAACACGACAAAAACTGGTCTAGTTTAGAAGAGGCAAAAAATAATGAAAGTGCAAAAGAAACGTTGAACAAAGATGCAATCACAGTAGTTGCAGAGAGGAATTTAATTTATAACACGAGCATTGGTCATCTTGCCGAGGGCACAGGTCAACTGCCAATTGTAGCTCATACGATATCGTCACCTTCATTATCAATAATAACGCTTATCACACTGAAAATTAAACAGTCTCTATATGCAATGTAAGAGGTTCATATGACTTTGGCAATCATTTTACTGAAATGAAATGAAATGAAATGAAATGAAATTATTTATTTTGCTATTAGGATTTTTCAATCACTTTTACACGTCTTTTTTAAACTAGATGGCGTCGGCATTTCCTATGACTATCCCTGAGAAGAAACGCCGAAACAAACTCAGGGGTCAAAGTCTATTTTAAAGTCCAGACAGATTGTAATGATGTAAAGGTTTATGTGAGACAAATATAGGGTGGAATAGCCTTTTGAAGAAAGTGCCATAACTATTTGAGCTAACCTGTCGCAACAGAGTGCAAGCATGCATCAGTTATCGTGAGAATTAATTAAATGAAGAGCGCTCAGCCTAGATCTCACTCACATTTACAATGTATAGCGGTTATATATAAGAAATCATTTCAATTTAAACGACATTACAATATCAAAATAATGAAGTAAATAATATAATAATTAATGGCAAAAATTGTATATAAAAAAAGGAAAGGCTAAAGAGCGGTTCAATCCCAAGCGTTTTTGTCATCTAAATAGTCCGAAATTTTATAGTACCTATCCTTTTTTACAAAGTTTAGATTTAATTACAATTTTGAACTTCTTTAATGTTAAATTACGTATATAATTGGGAAGTTTATTGTAAAAGCGTATACATTGTCCCATGAACGAGTTGCTTATTCTGTGGAGGCGCGTAGCATGTACAGCAAGGTTGTGTTTATTCCTAGTGTTCAAAGAATGAGTATCAGACAGTTTGACAAAGTTCGAAATATTTTTATAAACATATATTAAATTTTCAAATATATATTGTGACTGTCACACTATGATGCAAGGAAACAAAGATAACGAATATTCTTAAAAGTAATTTGTTCAAAAAGGTGATCATTGTTCCTGAAATAATTTGTTACATTGCTTGAGGCGCGAAAGATCATACGCAACATAAATACGATAGGCGCAGGAGTGCGCCAGGCGGAGAACCAAACCAACAATCCGTAGACTTATCTGAGACTATGGCTGATGATGATGCTGAAACCAATGATGTTATAAAACTAACTTACTAAAACATAGCTGGATATACAATGTGGGCACTGTGTGCAGTGATACCTACTGCTTAGATTGTACAATACAATATTTATTGTAAATACGACGACATTAAAAAACTATAACTATTTTCAATATGAAGTATCATTAATAACGAAACACATTCACAATCAGATTGTAATCATAAAGTTCACAATAAATTATTTAAGGAGTATAATGAACAATTCACGCTAACAAGTCAGATTTAATTATCTCCCAAAAGCTTTCACAAAGTAAAAGTAGATGTGTATTCGCTAAAACATTAATTTGACTTAACGTCGTAAATTAAAATATAAATATTTGTAAGAACTAGTTACGTTGTTCATTTTTCTTAGCCTTATCGCAATTCCCAGTTCATTACTATATGTCGCTCTACTCCGGTTAATTAATTGACTAATTTAACGGATATCCGAATTTCCGAGCATTTTGAACGTTACTAGGGCATGCATTTCGAAATTTCGAAATTTCATAAATTCGAAATTTCGGACCAAATTTGCATGTTATTTAATTTCGAAATTGAAACCCCTAGTTTCGAAATTTCGAAATAATACATTTTTAATTATTTATTGATTAAATGATTATTTTTGTTTGAAAGAGTATCAAACATACATCCTCACAAATAATGACTTATAAGCTAATTTATGATACCTTGGGCACAGATAATACATATAATATTACCCTTGGGTTAAATTATTGCAATTTTCGGAGATTTCTTTTTTTTAATATCTCTGACTGATAATGTACGTTTCTATAGGTGAAAGAATTTTTAAACTCGGTTTATTGATTTTTCAGTTTATCCATTACAAACAAACATACAAAAAATCTAATCTTTTCTTTTTATAATAATAGTTTAGACAGAAATCAAAAAGATCCTTATAAGATAGAAGAAGATAATATAACTACACCGGCCTGCAAAACTAAATACTACAATTTTCTTTTTTTTTCTAAACTATAGAAGTTAGAGATTTAAAATAAAAAAAAAAAGTTTTATAGCTAATTTTATCAGCTTTCTTTGAAACTAGTAAACTATACATTAGTAACATTTTTAACTTTGAAAAAAGATAAAACTAAAAAAATTGCCATTTTAGCTTAGTGTTAAAAAACTCAATAACACATTTATACGTATGTTATTTAATTTTTAATAACTGGTATTGCCTTCCTGGGCTCTGACTACAGCTTCGTGCCGGTTTGACATACTGAACACGAGGTTTCGGAGCCGATGTTGGGGAATATTCTCCCATTCTTCAATCAGGGCCTGTTTTAGTGCCCTGAAGGTGGTAGGTGCTGGTCTGCGGCTTCTGACTAGCCTCCCTAGCTCATCCTAGGCATGCTCAATCGGGATGACATCAGGACTTCTTGATGGCCAAGCCATCACGCTGATACCTACCTCCTGAATACTCTTGCAAGACCTGAGCCGTGTGTGGCCGGGCATTATCATGCATCAGCATAAATACGGCCCTGCATACTCGTTGAGAATCTCTTGGGCATATCTTTCCCCAGTCAGAGTGCCATTTTCTATGGCCACTAACTCTGTGCGACCTTCTGAAGATATGTCAGCCCATACATGTACACTGTCTCCACCGTACTGGACTCTTTCTGAGAAGCAGTCTTAAGCTTTCTGAGAAGAAGAAGTATTGCTCACCAGGTCGCCTGTAGATACTTCGCCTTCCATCAGAAGTGTAAAGTGGGAATCGAGACTCATCTGTGAACAAAATTCTTGACCACTCTCCTTCATCCCACTGTATGTGTTCATGGGCGTATCGCAGTCTCGCTACTCGATGCTCTCTCTCGAGTTTGGTGCCACTCGCTGGTCTTCGGAGTTTCAGATTTGCTTCAGCAAGTCTTCTTTTCACTGTACTGTCACTAATGTAGTCCCTTCGGGTCTGAAGAAGCTGTTGCTGGACTTCAACTGCATTACGGTGGCGATTTTTCAACACAGTGCAAACAATATTACGGTCTTGTGGGCACTAGTACATCTGGGTCTGCCATTACAAGGTCTCCTCAGATGGTTTCCATTTTCTTCGTACCTTCGCTTCACCTTCTGGACCGTTCGTAACGTCACACTCACCATTCTTGAAGTACGACGCATACTGATGCCTAGTTCCTGAAAAGTCATGATCCTAGCACATTCTTCAGGTGAAAGAGGCACGATAAATAAAATTTTAGTGCTGTTGTCTTACTTAACATTTGTAACAAGACTCGTGGATCAAGAAAAAATTTGAAAACAAAATCATAAACAAAAAAAATGAATGGTAAAATTGTAATTCGAAAAGGATCATTTTTGTTTTTAAAGCTTTTTTCAGCCATTTCTTAAAAGAAGATTCTCGACTATAAAATTATTATACACAAACTTAAACTCTTTTTCGAGTCCTTTTTATTTCGAAAGTATATCTTTTGTACTTAAAAAGTTATTCCAATTTTAAAAGTGTGATACTTAGTTTTGTAGGCCAGTGTAAATGTTATTAGATCCACACATACAATACAACATGTAATATGTTTCATCATTTAGATACTTTTCTCACCAATTTGCGTTGTCGCGTTGGGTCGACGCAGGAACGAAATATACGGCAGAAAACTTATTGGTTTCATTTTTGTTACGCTAGGCTAAGCTTTTTTAACATTTTCAATTAAATTAAAAGTAATAATCTGATGCTTTTAACTTAACTGAAGGATATTTATTTTATTTACACGAAAAAATAATATATATATATATACAACCTACTTATTATTACTAACTACTAAAACACGAAACAGATTAAAGATATAAAAATATTATCTACGCGTCAAAATACTCCTCCGCATCGCTGTCAACCGGCATTGTTCCCAGAAGACTGGCAGCATTGCCACGCTGTATAGCAATGCTGATTCTTTGACCAATTATCGAATTTTCATTAATGAAGATTGCCCACAACTTCGAAATTTCGAAATTTCGAAGTTTATAAGACCGATTTCAGAAGCCAATTTCGAAACTGGAAATATATGAAACTGCATGCCCTAAACGTTACATGGAATAGAATTGTTGTTATGGTCGAGATGTGAGAGGAATTCTGTTATCATATCATTTTCATACAATTCTGGTCTAAATTTCAAGCTAGATAACTGAACAAAGCAACCAATTATAAGAAATACCAGCAAAGCCATTACGTTCTTCTGACTAACCCTCACAGTCCAACAAAGAGTATAAAACCGTATGCATGTTATGATTGCCGAACCTATTGTTGGTCTGTGGCCCGAGCCTCGTCGAGGCCGGCCCAAATTGGCCAATTGTCGGTGTCGCTTTCAATTGGCATGATCGGCTATTGAATGCAGCAACCATACTTGCGACACAATGCAACAACGACCAGGACTCTCGATCCACTGATAGGGATAACTCGGTTATAGCCGTTAAAACCACTAAACCAGTCGAGATAGGTCAGAAGCTGAAGTTGTGTGTGGGTGACCCTAAAAACGATCGAGGAAAATAAAACAATCATCAATCTATCCTAGGAAACAATTAAAGTCTAAATTATTCTCCAACCATCAAAAAGCAATAACAAATCCACATAAGTGTACATTAAGCCTAAACATCAAGAAACGCTGTTGAAACTTTACAGCGTCGTTCGCAATTTCTCCTTTTCGATTGTCAATCTTCATAAAATCTAACTGCCGAATGGTTAGCACCGCAGTCGTAAACCACAACATATCTTTGAATAAGGAAGCACAAGTCTAGATCACATTTACATCAAATTATATTAGCTCAGAAACCATACTGACACAAATAGGTTTTCTTGAAACTGCAGTCTATTGGCCTGGCTTAAGTCATGTCTCAATTAATGAAGTCACTGTAAAGCATTAATCAAACGAAAACATAAACTGCATAATAAAGAAATAAAAAAGGATTTGTTTGTGTACTTTAAGTGACATAATTTTTAACCGAAGTAATGACCAACAGCGCCATATTTCTAATTAATTACTAAGAAAGATATGAATACAATACACCAATGACGAAGTTAATGTATGAGGTTAAGAGGAAATTTTGTTATACAAACATTAATGGACAAAACAAATAACACTTGTTTGTCACAATAACAAACAAACCATATTGACATTGCGCGTTAGTAAACTATAACATAGTCAAGTAATAATTCAGATAAGTGAATCTACTGTTATATGACTTCGCTATCATAGCACAGAAATTTAATCAACAGGTATAAAATCCAGGCTCCACGTTGAAAAATGGCTAAAATCTTCCTAAGCTTTGAGGTGTAATTAAATTGTCAAAACGAGTTCTTTGATTGGTTAATTAAGGTGGGTTTACAAGTCAGTCTTTCGTCAGGGCTTAACCACACCCTTTGGACAACCCTAAGAACCAAATGCTACCAATACTTTCACTTACCGTCGTTGAATAAGCTCGGTATGACACCAAATAATATACCGTAAAATGGATAGCTGCCTTGTACACATAGCCGTATTAAAACCTAACCTAAAGTATCAATGATTCCAAGTTTCAACTTAAATATTTACACAAAGAAGCGACGGTCACAAGCGACCTTATTGTTTTTATTTTGCATGCATAGATAATCGCGGACATCAGACATCAGCAAATACGTACTTTGTTTATACCCACTTAAAATAAGAAGCCGACTCCAACATCAAAAGGGGAAACAAATGATGGAACGTAAAATTAAATCTAATATCTGAATCTAAAATTTAAAATAATCAAAAAGTACAATCCAGTTTACTTACACTAATTTAATAATGATGGTTTTACAGGATACTTTTCAAAACATGTGTGCCCATCAAGAACAAGACGGTAAATTAAATAAAATATGCTTCATTGAAAATAATTCAAGCACACGAGTGTTCGATTGGCAATCAATGTTAATATGGTGTCATTGGTAGACATTTAACACCGATTCTATCTTGATTGACTGAAGACCCACAGCAGAATTCTTACTGCTCGTGATAAATGAAGGATGATATACATTTGTATACAATTTGCGACACTGTGAAGACTTCCAGAATGGAACATAAAGGATGAAAATATGAAATAGCTCAACTAATACTGACTTCATGATGTGGTCATACTAAAGGACATGAACCTGGCCAAAATTAAGGAAGCATTTTTAAACTACATTAGCTAGATTATGTATTACTTACTCAAATTGAATTATTGTTCGTGCAAGGAGTAATAGATGATGAGGTTGAGTAACAAGATTTTTGATTCAAATCCAGCAACAGACTTCATTTACGTATATATTTTAGGTACGGTCTATCGTCGTCTACACCTAGACATAAGACTCTTCGAACCGAGAGATAAAGCACGTAGTAAAACACTAGGTAAACGTGTTAGTGTACTAAGCAAACATAAAAAAACAAACATTTTACTGAAATTATCGCACGCTCTACCGATTGGAAGCAGGACAATTGCAAGTTCCAAATAGTTTACATAGCCGCACTGTTACAATGAACTCTATGCGCGATTGTATTGTGCTGCTAAGACTGACTTACTAACGGTAATAGTGACCTCAGACCGTCCCACGTGGAGTTCACGCAGGATTGAAGATGCCAACTCATACTTCTGTTTATGACTCAATATGTCACGGAGCAAAGACTAAAGCTACTTGGAATTTATTTTATTTAGAAAGTACAGGGAGTACTTTTCCTACATTGTTTGAAAATGTGTAAGGCCACAATAATCCCTAAATCACCGCAGTGTCCTTTTAAAGGTGTTCAAATTGATCAGTGCTGTTAAAATCAGATTTAATGTTAAATTTTGTACAAATGTAATCTAAACCTACTTTTTTTTCTTGTTTATTGAAACGTATGAAGCATACATGTAAATAATAGAGAAAATTAACATAAAAAAAATTATACTTGAATGCTCATTACCGGTACACACAGCATTTACCATAGGCTACAACTCTCGAATGTTTGAATCCTACTCGGGCAAAAGCGGTTAAGTTACGAAGTTTAAGAAAATATGTATATGAATGAAATTGAATGTATACCAACCAAAGTTTTAACAGTATACATTTTTACGGACGTGACAACTACTACTAAATATGCTCATCATTAATAGGTAGAGCATACAAACATCACTAATATTCATAGATGACGCGATGACAGCGTGACCCAAAAATATAATTGAAACAAGCAATTGCCACACACGGCCACATGGCCGTGATTGAGGGTGAGGGTCAGTAAGGTCACAGATAGTAGGCGACCTCTCTGATATGTGCATTTTGGCTAAATTGCGTATTTTCGGTTTAAACATGTTACAATAACAACGGAGCTGATTGTTGTTTCCAAATTAAATTTATTTTGTCACTCGTTCAAACAGAAATCTTGCGAAAGGCATGGAAAATATTTAGTCCTGTAAATTAAACCACTTGCGTTTATTTAGTCGCCACAGGTTGCGTTTATTTTTCTATAAATGACACGAATAGAGGCTAAATTGAAAGATTTGAATATTTACTATCCTTTTTCAAATTGCTGTCAGGCAATATGCATCAGAATCAGTACAAATGTAAATGAATTAAGCATTGATAACAATCTAAAACTACCATCCAAGTTCACTGTTGAATTAAAAATTTCAAATCGGCAACACACCGACAATTAACGCAACATTTTTATTGTTTTATATAGAATAAAGTCGGACTTTTTAAATTACTACCATTGTACCAAAGCTGTTTGCAAAAACAGAGCAGGCCTATAGGCTATAATTAATAACATTTTATTTGTAGCCCTGTTATTAAACCGTGTGTTAAATGATAATTGTTACACAACGGACAAACCGAAGGACGTATAAACATCGGCCGTGGGATAAGACCCAGCTGTACGACTTGTATATCGTATAAGTTATGGTTGGGAACGTGTTTAAACAAAATAACTTGTGTGAATGCTAAGCTAATGAATAGGCTCTGGAAGCGTTAAGATATTTACAGACATGTAGACATTGCTACAATATTACTATCTATCTTCTATTTATGTATACATATATGTAGAACTACTGACGGACTGATTCATCATCGCAGAGCCTAAACCGCTGGAGCAGCAAACTTGCAATTTTGGCAGTTGTTGTGTTGTGTTGTAAGTTTTAACTAAGAAAAGATTTTTGAAAATTTCGTAATGAATGAATGAAACGATTTTTTTTAAATAAATTGCCCCACGCTAGGATTTCTCCTGTGTCGTGGTTACAGTTTACAAACATACATGTCACATGCACACAAAACCAGACCCGAAACAACTATCTGTAGATCATACAACTATTTGTTCCGTGCGGGAATCGAACCCGCGACACTTAGCGCAGAAAACTAATCACTTAGCCACTACGCCAACCGCGTAGTCAAAAAGTTGATTGTATGGAAGTCCGTCATTTTCAAAGTAAGCAGCAAGAAATGTCATGTATGTACACGTATATCGACGTTTTTCAAACGAGTCTTATTTTAATATATCCACGCGAGCGAAGCCGCGGACAACAGCTAGAGATAAAGTAATCGATTCTAGTACCATAGTTGACTTTAACAGCTTGGCAGTACTCAATATCCCGTGTTACAAAGTTTATTAGGTGTATTTGATGTGCGAAAATTTCATTGAACGAAACGCAAGTCAATTCCAGCCATTACGCCAAACACCGACTCCATTTTCAAGGCTCATTCCCTGCCCCAGTATTTTCATTACCATGTTGACATTACAGACCTCATCCAGATATTATCTGGCATAGAAAACGGCGTATATCGCAAGCAGTAAAACAGGTCTGTTTCGCGGTCAAGGCGAGCCTCTGCAGGCGCAAGGTGCAACAACGTATCGCGTTGCACCCGCTTAGCATAGGTAATAGGAACCCGGCTTTACAAAGAATGAACGCTTTTACTCTCCGAGGAACTGAGACTGTCCTCGCTTAGTATTTGTTATGGCCATGCGCATAAGACATGTTTTTCCAATCAGGAATAGCCTATTCACAAAACCGAAAAAATGTAAAAAAGAAAAACGAACAATTTTAGTTGCGGAATATGAGGTGTAAAAATTAACCCCTTTACTAATAAACGGGTATCAAGTTATGTCATGAATAAAGTCAGAGTAACCACATTTTTTGACGTATAAGCTGGACATTATAATTTTTTTTTTACTTGTTTATAAAAAGTTTAATACGGCACAATGAAACCTGCAGTAAGTAACATTAACATTCTTTCTAGGAATAAGTAAACATGGCCTTAGACACTGGTTTAATTTTGGTTCACTCAATACTAGCTTGCTAAGAAGTTACTAGCCATACCGTAAAAACAAGGCTCGACTCCCATTTCTTTCTCGATAAAGATTAGGGCATACTATTCTCAAAATTAGACCAATTAGAAACAGTCAATCGTGACAATAATTTGTAGTCTTTAGAAATCATTCGCATAACCGTTAGAGAACAATAGAACTATCTGGTATTTAAATCGAAGGTGACGAAATTGTTAATGATCAATTAATGATGATTAATGTAGTACAAAAAGAATTTACTACTTCGTAAGGGCAGTGCTGAAATAGATTGAAATAAACGTTACATCCCATTTAATTTAATTTCGACAATCGGAAATATGACTGTGATACTAGCGCCGACTATTTTATTTTTATTTTTGTATTGTGTTATTATAACACGACATAACTAACGGCATTTCGTCAGTTAGCCCCCTGAGGCTGCTGCTGAAAATCAGCGTTGCCCTCACCTGCAGCATTTGCTGAACTGTGGCATTTTATTAGGCACGCAATCCCGCATCAAGTTCGCATTACTATGGTTTTTTATTGTTTTTTTTTTTATAACTATGTAATATACATATATGTATATTAATATATTATGTGTAATTATTACTTATTATTATTATTGATGGTGTGGTTTTGTGAAGTCTAACAACTATATTTCTTTCTTTCATTAATTGTACGTTTAGAAATGACATGCATTCCACATGGATGAAAGGTACAAATACTAATAACTAGAACTATGCGACAGAGAAGGCACTCATATTGTGACTAAGGACCCTAATGGAGGCAAGTGAGTAGTAAGTATGGTAGATACGGGAAGCCAGTCTCCCGTCTAAAGCACCACTAAATTGCCCATTTCCTTCGTGCAACTCTCTCGGATTGTACACAAATATGGAGGGTTATTCACTGTCACTTGTTTTTCTCCAATTCTCGATTCTCGAATACAAATCAAGTGTTTGAATTGTCCTTGACACTGGCATTTTTTCACGTTTAAAATTCAAGACTTGGTGCGCAAACAATTGGCAGGAAATTGTGATTTGAACAGCATATTATTGGCAATTTGTATGTACCATTACGTACGAATGGACCACCACATCAGTGCTTGCGTATTTCTATTAAAACCTAATAATAATTGTGCTATTTTTTGTGTTGGGAACGAATGATTACTCAAAACGTATCCACGAAGAACCCAAAAAAGGACGAAACCTCTAATTTAATCCAATAAATAAAATCCGCTCTGTGATTTAGGGATCCCATGGATTATCCTTCTAGATTAGATGCCTTACAGCTAAAACGAATTCCTGTGGTTGTACGGTTTCGTTTGGAAAAAACACAAATTCATAACTCGTAGAACTAAGAGGCAGCTCTAAAGCAATTTATTCTAGATCGAATCCACCTGGCATTTTCGACAGTGCGAAGTTACGGCGGGAATCACGACCACCAATTTAGAAAGACCTTTCTTGTTCTTTCACTACGATGCTCGTAGAGGTGATTAATAACAATTGTCCGAAGATATTCGGTCTTCGTTCACTGGTCGGCCAGTAAGAGCCTAGACAAGTTCGGCTATAAATCACCCTGCCCCGCCCCCGGCGATCTACCATTAAAGGTGATTAAAGTGTGCGCGAGGGCAGGATGGACCAAATTATACGGTTTGGCCTCAGCTGGGCCACAAAAATGTGGTGCGGTCATTATCCCGGATGAAGCGTGACCCGTGAGCACGTGCGCCTGACCACATGTTGGAATGAGCATAGAACATGCCTCAACCAAAAATGACATTCCTGCATTTAAGAAAATACGTCCTTAAGTGCTTTGCGAGCTTTTTTTACGGCAAGAGCGTTCCAGAGTGGTAACTCTATACATTTAGATCGCCCCGGACTTACAACCTCGGTACCAGCTTTGCCTGATAGGTTGATACCACGTCGACAGAAAAAAAAATCATTACTCTCTGCTCATATATGATGTGCATTATGTCAATTGTACAGAACAAGTTGGACTGTACAATTGACAATGTTTTTATAGCCAGCTAAGCTAGCTTTCACTGTGAACTCTTTTATCCTCAGCCTCAAACTGGTATAGAAAGTTTTTAGTTACCCTAACAGACATTTAACGTAAAACGTATTTTTTTGCATTCGAACAAAAATCGTTACTTCTTTTAGCTAAATTGAATTGTTGCTGTTCCTTTCAGATAGGTTCCACAATATTCAAAACAAACCTGATTACCCATATAATTAGGCCATAAGATTACTAACAAGTGAACAATTTGTAAAGTTTCAACAATTTCTGCTTAAAATCTGGACTATTATTCTTTTGATTAAATAAAATTAATTGTAACAATGTACATATATGTCAATTAACAAACTGCTATCAATAAATGGACCTTTAATTACTAATTACAAAGATAATTAATGCCGGTATGTTAGTTTAATTATTGGCCTATAATAATCATTTTGCCTACCAATACTTGGAAGGGAAACCATGAAGACAGTTTTTTTTTATGAATGAAGATCTATAAGCTAATAACTTAAAAGTAATCTAGACAGGCAATTTGTCATTCTAGGTTCATAACAGAGTTAGTAATAAATAAGGTAACTTATAAATTTTACTAGAATTACAAGAATGCAAATATGAGCACTAAGTACCTAGTATGTTACAAAAACATCCTGTTGTTGTAATAAGTAAATGATATTTACATGAAAATTTATTTTTAACAATATCCATATTAGTATTTCTTAAAGGAAAATTATTGTGCAGTTGAACCAACTATGTGTAATTGTGCTTCATTGCCCAAGTTACCAGCAACAGAAGTTAGAAGCAACCTTTCATTTTCTTCTAATATTCAGCATAATCTGTCAGCCTCTACTGGATCATAAAAAGTGCATAGTAATCACCCACATTTAAAGAGATCAAAGGTACCTTTAATATTCAATAGTACAGAATTATTATACTAGATAACTCAGCTCAATTACATACAAAACCATAGAATAGATTTTCAACACTTTGTTGCAGTATAAAAGCTACAGCGGTAACTATAACATTAGGCAAATGGTTTTCAGAAGTGCCTACCCTATAAAAAAGCTGTTGTGAAAATGCAACAACATAGATATTATGTAGATATTATACTAAGTAGTGTTTACTTGATCTATAGATATAAAACCGTCACAATGAGTCTTGGTATCTAGACTGGATGTCCAAGGCTTTATCTTCATATGACATAGTAGAAGAAAGCAATGCTTTACTCTTTCTTAATGTACAATAAAGAGATTGATGAATGTAACTTATGAATATGTTAATAATAAATAATAAAGAATTATTGTGGTATACATTTTGCATGCCACTTTGTAGTATTGTCTTCAGTTAATAGAACAGTGTGGCCTTTAGGCAAGAAGGTAGACGTTTCGGTTTTTCTTTAGTAATAAAACTGCAATTTTTAATTTACTTTATATAGGTTTTGGTGCCTGCTGATTTCAGTCAGTTTTACCAATTGAAGGGATGTAAATTATGGTAACTTTTCAATCTTGCCTTACCTTGTGGTGATGGCCAATGGCCTACATAATTTTAATAATTTATTCAAAAACATAGCATGACATACTGGCTGAATAAGAATCAAAAAAATAAACCAAGCTTCTATCCAACCTCTTTAGTGTGAAAATCGAGTATTGGATATATTTCGTCAAACAATACTGACACAGAAGTACACTCAGCTGTGTTTGTGTAGCTTCTCAAAAAACTGTGCTGCGTAAAAATGTTACGCGACCGACTTAGACAATACATTATATATTACTTACCAATTTTAATTATTTCTTGCCTTCAGAAACGTCTCCTATCAGTCCTTTTTTTTATAAAAATGATTTTCGCGGAAAATCAGATTCTCTTCGAAATATATCGTTTACAAATACAATTTCACGAAAATTTAATACAAAATCTCGCAATAAACACACTCATTAAAATATACAAAGTCCATGCTATTCCTGCGGTAATTTTCCAGATAAAAACGAATCTTTTCTTTTATAAAACACGAAAGTAATCGTAAAACACTTCCACCACAAAACGAAACCATGCAACGTCAAAGAAAAGTACTCCGTTTCACGGCTAGCCCGGCTCTCACAATTTATTTTGTTTTACATCACACACGCATTGAAAGAAAATTATTATCTGTTGCGATAACAGAGATAGTGGTATATTTCTTGGTGTGTTAGAAAAAGACAACAGTCCGGCACAGAGCGCGCGTTGACGCCATTTTGATTATTGCCAGTGTATAAAAAGTACGTTTCAATCTACGCAAAAATAGATGGTATTTATTATTACTAAATTAAACTTAAGTTATCATAGTAGGTATCTTCTAATTCTAATGTTTTGAATGTAATAGGCACAAATCATACAATTTTTGTAAATATATTTACAAGATTCAGGCTTGCCTAGTTTGGGAACCGCCGTGTACTTGCAAATTTTCATGATTTATCTAAATATACATAAACTATATATATATATATATATAAACTAAATATTTACTAGGTAATAAGTAGGTAGTAACTTTGATCGTCAGAAATAAAATTAGTTTAGTTTTTGTATTTATTATTCTGTTTAAGCAAATAATTTTGTTTTATAACTTGTCTTCGTATATGTCCTCCTGACCGATTTCGGTCACGGCGGCCAATCTCACCGGAGATTAGGCAACTACGCAGGAGATATTATAGAGCACAAGTGTGTGCGCAAACACAGGTGCTCTCTCTGTTCCTTCACTCTCATAGTCCGATGGGACGGCAATCCGACACGACCGGAGAGAGATCAGGCGCAGGCCCAACGGCTTTACGTGCCTTCCGAGGCACGGTGTGTATTTACATACACAAAAACCCAGACCTAAAACAAATATCTGTAGATCATACAAATATTTGTTCCGTGCGGGAATCGAACCCGCGACACGTTGCTCAGCAGTCGATCTCTCAACCACTGCGCCAACCGTGCCGTCAATCTGCACATATTTCAATACTTAATAATACTTATTATGTTAATCAATTATTTATCTTCAATATTTTTGTGACGAAAACTAAGCTCTACTAAGAATAGGTTTGTGTAAATAGAAATTACTTTATTTGTCCTTATTCCCGCGATTAGTTACCTTTTTTTATTATAAAAGACAATTAGAACGTTTTTCTAGTAGGTTGTAGTTGATCCGTGCCGGAATCAAACCCGAGACATGTTGCGCAGTCGATCCTTCGACCACTCCGCCAAACGTGCCGTCTTTGTCTGTCCGCCGCAGAATGTCCGTCATATGTGGAAGGTTATAATGATGATCATGCTGCACACTGATGCATGAAATGTGCTGACTAAACCAGAGAAGTTGCAGTACCGATCTACTACATTATCAGTACCTGTACTATGTAGAATGAATACTTCGTAAAAGCATCAAAAACTCTAGTTAGTGTGGAGAGCTATTTAGAGCTACGTCCAACGCCCGTGTTTATCTGATACCTATACTAGGTAGCTCATTCCAGGCGCTAAGATTCAAGAAGCGAACCTTCTGGTCACTGTCGGTGTGGTGTGCAGTTTTAAGTTTGATTGCATGTTTTAGGGCTGCGGAACACGGAACACTTTCATATTTGCTGCTTGTAAATAACAAAAGTCACGTTGATCCATTGATTGACCAATGTGATTGGGAGAATATGGCTGTGCCTAAAGACAACTCGACAACAGTTCCTAGGTACTCTTAATAGTTCTTACCTTCAAAGAACTTAGAATATGATGGGGATACTTTCATTTGCCGGTGACCACAGGAAGCCCTAAAATATATTGCATCTTAGACTATTTGCTATATACCAGGTGTGGCCAACCAGTCGATCGCGGCAAAGAAAAATATAATTTTAATGTGATGTGAATACCTACATATGTGAAGAAGTACTAATTATGTAATTGATGTAATTGATGAATTGTAGATCGCACAGAGTCTTAATCAATAAACAGTAGATCTTGAGTCTTATAGACTTGGCCAACCATGCTATATACGAATCAATCAATCCACATACGAAACTAAGCTTGAATAATAAAAATAGTAGGTATTATTGTAAAGCGCACATGGTGACCCGCCAATAGGGACTGCGGTGATCATGTGTGCGTGAATCTGCGTTTGTGTGTGAGTAGTGCGTCAAGTATAGCCAGCGCAGCCTGTCCGCTACCTGCCACCGAAATTCCGGGAACCAGGAAGAAGTGCTTCGGGACGCACAATCTACTTTATGTAGTGATTGAATATGTAATAGTGTTTATTAGGAATTAATCTAAATGAGAAGTAGGTATAGTATAATTAATATACCTGAACTTTATGGGTACTTCTTAAATACAGACGGAATTCTTCTTGGGAGAATGTAAATAATGTTGTTACTTTAATATATGCTGCGCGGATGCAAGTGTCCCCCTGGTGTTTTCTTTGACCCAAGATTAACAAGAGAAATATTTTTTGCAAAATTAACTAGGAAATCTCCAAGAACAAGCAGTGACGCTACCTATATCGCCATAGTCAACTAATCACAGATTTAATTTTATTCTAAACACGTATCGTAATACACTGGTACCTTTTGACACTGGTAATATGTTAATAACATACAAAGACTTTATAATATAACATCCGGATGAACAGCATTAAAAATAAGAATACTTCTATTATTGTTAAACGAAGTGGTAAAATGAGAATGTTTCTAATAACTCTATAAAAAATAATCAGAATACACCGCAGGATGAATGACAGTAATTACTCATTATTATATATATTTATATCATACTCATTAGTAATCAACAGATTTATTGTAGGGTGTGGTTTTCCTAACGCCTGGCGCTATATGGCACATATCCTTGCTATGGCCATAGAATTACACAAGAGTAAAGGAAACAATTCTGTTTTAAGTATAGAGAAATTAAAAACCGATATATTAAATGCACGTTATATCCCTAATTACTTTTATTCATGCCTCGGCCTGTAAAGCCGCTGAGATTTTGATAGTATATTAGTAGGCCGATTATGATTGACAGTGGACTGCCTGTACCGCGAGATCGTGATGATGGTGAAGAAAAAAGTTGTTTGAACGAATTTTGTCCTCCTTCATTTCATGCTAAAAATCTTATAACAATCATTCAAAGATGGCCTACCATTTTATATTTTTAAGAATGTCTGAAATAATCACAGTCTGATTCCAGCCTCAATCAGAGTAGAGTAGACGAACACATTGCTCTGTGCGGTTATGGTTTTTTCGTTAATTAATTACTATGTCCGACGCAAAATATGCACTTAAGCGTGGATTTGCGGAAAACAGCCCGTTTATGCCTATACCTACCTATACTATGTAACTATATGCTTTTCATTGGGGTATCTAAGAGCAAAGGTCTTATTACAAAGTATTGTGTTTGTGTCTAGCGGAATTTCCAAAGTGTTAGATATATTTAATAACAAAAACAAAAATGGGAAATCCCGCAGGCACATGGCGCTAACATAAGAGGGAAAATTACTGAAATATAATTGACAAACTCCTTGTATTTGATTTTCGAGGATTTGAGATATGCTTTTCAACCGACTTCAAAAAAAAGGAGGAGGTTCTCAATTCGGCTGTATTTTTTTTTTTTTTTTTTTTTTTTTTTTTTATGTTTGTTACTCGATTTCTCGAAGACGCCTGGACCGATTTCAAAAATTCTTTTTTTATTTGAAACGGTATGCTTGTCATTTGGTCCCATTGTCATCAGGTCAGGACCTGATGGTGGAATCCCTGAGAAATCGAGGGCATCTCTTGAAAATTGTAGGCGAGCATGGCGTAAAAACTTGATATTTATGTGTATATCTGAAGAGACTACAATACTATGGAGGTTTAGGGCAGATCTGATGATGGAGACGACAGAGGATCGAGGGAACTCCTCAACGGTACATCTTAACTACCTCGTGTTTGGGCTTATTTTATTCGTGTTGACAAGATCTTTACACCGAGATGGGTAATGACTGCCACTGCAAGGTCCGTGATGCAGGTGCAGTACAGTTTAGGGAACTCCTTAATGGTTGATAGCAGCTACATAGTGTTTGGGCTTATTTTATACGTATTGATGCGTACTTTAAGCCGAGGTGGGTAATATTGCAGATTCGATGGTCGGCTAAGTAATTTATTTGATTTTAAAATCACATAGTGCAATACCGTCTAAGGTTTTCACTCGACTTGGGGCAACATATATTTGACCTTTGTAAAGTTTTTCAAGAGAATCGTCTTTACTAGGTCTACCCATCACTCAAAATTGTAAAATAATTAAATTTTTTAACAAAAAATAAAAACCGACTCCAAAAAAACTCAAAAACAAAACTAATAACTAAAAAGCAAAAAATAAATCTTTTATTATATAATATAGTAGTTGAAGAATATTGAAGTCGGTGCCAAGTAAAACATGCAATGATAAACCGACACGATTGGCGAAGTGCATTTGTCGTGTCCGACGCATAATTCGCTCCGCACTCGACAATTTCTACGTGAACCCGTTGTTTCAATGTCGCTATTATAGCAGCAAGGTATATTACTTTTATGTTTTACTTGGCACCGATTTCAATATTCTTCAACTACTATATTATATAATAAAAGATTTATTTTTTGCTTTTTAGTTATTAGTTTTGTTTTTGAGTTTTTTTTGTACCTCACTATTTAGATACTCCAAAACTTAATTTAAACATCGTCAGAACATAAAAAAATTATATGAAACTACCGTTTTCATCTAATTAGACAAGAAACCAAAATTGTACAAAACAATCTTACACAGAAAATAACAGTCCAACCTCATGACCTCTTTTCTCCAAGTCGGTTAGTCAGCGTCCCGAAGCATTCGGCCGGGTCAACAATCTTCCATCGCTATGAGAGAAAGCTTTACGAAATACAGACAATATGGCGCTTTGTCTGACTTTTAATTTAGCGAGATTTTTATAAAGTAATTTCATGTTAAAACTGTAAGTTGTACCTAAATACAATTACCACTACTCCTGTTTTCTCTTCAATCCATTTCGTTGGTTTTTCCAGTAGGCACAGATAGAGTGTTTAATTAAATCCTTGAGACACGTAACGCGCACTATAACTTGGTCGTGGTTTACAGGATGTTATCGTATGTGCGGATGACAATGTCTGTTGGGATAAAACCAAAAAAATATAGGTAGATATGATGATGATTAACACCAAATGCGCAGATATTGAAACTATAGGCAAGAATGTTTGACTGCAGTAGGTTATATTATTTTGAACCTAGAATACTTTTCAATAACGTATTTACTTCCAGCAGGGATTTACATAACATAGCATCACGCCTTTATTCCCCGAAGCGTCGGGCAGAGGTGTACTGTTAGACACCCACATTTCACCGCTGCCGGTATTGATTCCCATGTAATATGAGGCAGCCTATTGCCATCTACCTACAGTTCTAGACTCCAAGCTGATACTGGGAATTTTAAACAGAAAACACCAATACCACTTTGCCCAACCCGGCAATAGAACCCAGGAACTCATGTTCAGTAGTCGCATTTGCGATCGCTAGACCAATGAGCCAGTCGCTCTTTAGAACTACACTACACTTTCTACACCTTAACTCTTTAAGACCCAGGAGACGCCCGGCAATGAGAAACAACAGATTTCCTATTGTGTCTCATTTGCACCACTTGACGGGTTAACGGTCAATCTAATTCAAGAAATGCTTCAAAGGATATTCATGCCTTCACCCACGTTACGTACTCACGACTGATAATTAACATACTGCTAAATCAGGACCAATATAATTCGATATACTTTCCCATTACAAGACAGAATAAGAAGTCAGTATGTAATAGGACACGCATACCGTTATTCAATATCATCAAGCATAATGTTGTCCGGGAGCTAACAGAGACATTATAAAAGTTCTACTCACGTTTTAAACTTCAAAAATGTAGAACCTATATATATATTATCATGTACTCGGTAATTTTGAAAGCAACACATTATTGAATGTCTATTAAATCTCTATGTATCTAGTTTTATCTAGTTTCTGATTACCATGACAAAAGGTAGGTTAAATAGGTTAGCTATATCACCTATGTCACATAATTATGTTTAGGTATGTACTATTTATTCACACCATTATGTGAAAATACATATTTTTATAAAATAAGGAAATGCCTACAATGTCAGCTTCACACAACTAAATTTGAAAAGATAAATACATACTGTTAAAGGTCGGTCAAATATACATGGCTTCTACAATATATTATAACCATAAAAATTCGCTGACGTAAGCACTTGAATGTGAGTTTAATTTTGTTAAAATATGCGATCTGATAACCATCCTCCTATTGCTATACCCACATCTTTACAAGGGGTTCAACAGGAATTCTTCGATCGTTCTTGAAGATATAGATAGGCCAAAATTGCAACTATAACCCTGCATGACAAATAGATTATAAACACTGACAAATAAACATCCCCTTTTCAGTCGAAACTTTCAAAAAACTCCAGCACTAACTCCAGTACGCACATAAGCCTAAGAATTTAAGTGGTAACATCAAAAATCTCTGAACTTGGTACTAAAACCAATGAAGCAAATACGACACCTACAGATACTGTTAAACAAACGCACCAGACTCCTAAAGTACAATTTTTGGCGCGCGTTAATTAAATAAATCACTAAAACGTCTTCATTGTTATATTTACATGTCAGTTAAGTTTTAACGATAATGTGTGTTTGTGGAAACTATTAGATTTGATCAGATATAACCACCAAGGCTACACTAACAATAAATGCCAAGGTTTTGGATACAGACAAAAAATACAATGCCTACGCGCACCTATTTAGTTAGATAATTATATTATGAATTTGGAATGTCATATATAGATTATAATTATATAGGAAATATAAATAAATTGTAGTAATCGAAATATTGACGGATAAGAACAAAGTATTAGTATTAAAATAATACTTTAGCATAAGTAGTTAGTAAAATGTATATACATAATGAATAAATTAAGTTATAGCACAATAGCGCACTAAACATTTCCAATTTTATATACTTGCCATTTAATTATTTTGTTTGATTATTTGTCATAAACACATTATCTTCGTGAAGAAAAATTAAAATACAAACTTAAAAAATAACATAAAATTTTATTCACATAAACTTTAAAAAAATAACAATCAAACACAAAGGGACTAGACAAATTATAACACTGATAAAGTATTGTCTTACCGTAAAAAATACATTAATTTATTACTTATGTAGAGACTGTTTATTATTTACAAATATTATGCAAAATATATTAAATTCAAAGCTTCCTAACGCTAAAATAGTAGTCGGTTTTTCTCATTACTGTAATAAACAACTATTTACGTTTTATGAGCAATAATACTTAATTATTCTCGATTTTCATAATTACTTACCAAAATACATCTATTTGAGCACGAGTTTTGAGCAATAATTACAAAATTGCTACGTAAAGAAAACAGAACTGTATAATATTATTTAAATCACGTTTATAAGTAAATAGAGCCTTTAAAATTAACTAAAATTAAAATGACATGCTCTATAGCTCGTCACATAAATTATCACCCATCTTACTATTAAAATCTCCAAGTCAATTTCGTCTTGAAAAACGTTGTATTCGGTGTCTAAATTTCGGTAGCCAGGCAGCTTTTTGGCTAATCTTAGACCGTGTTATATAGAAAAGGAATATACGAAACGGAAATTTCTATGATGGTACAGAAGATCTGTTTCCCTAGAAACACGGAGTACTTGTGTAGAAGTCTCTCTAATGTTTGCCAAGAAAGCAAACATCCTTACAGCAAGTTAGTCCTAAATCCTTTCAGGTACTATGAGGATTTCTTGGCATCCTTAAGTGGTAGTGTTTCATCGTCGTACTCGACTTGCCCCAATAAGACGGGTTCTACTCCTTTCTTGTCGTCGGTCTGGTCGATATCAGGCATTTCTCGCTTCTGCAGCTCTTCTGCAAGGCTTTTGAAAAGCTCCCTGGAAAAAAGTTGTAATTTAATGCAAGTGTTATATATTTAACTAAACTATTATTTAAATACGTTATAATTATTTAGATTTTTATAATGACCTTTATTTGACCTACGGGTGGTCCCGGTTCAAGTTCTCTCACTCCACGATACAGATAAAATCTTTCAATGGAGTTTAGTTTAGTTATAATAATCCGTTAAACTGATATACTTACTGAAAGACAAAGCTTTGCATATTCTTAGCGAGGTAGTATAGGAATAGCCAGTCTCCAAACTGGCAGCCGTTGACGACGTTGATGACGTTGTATGGGTTGAACTTGCCGGAGCTCACGCGGTTCAACATCACTTGATTGAAGCGAAGAGATCGGCGGTACATAAAGAACGACATGAATCGCCAGATCACCGCTGAAATCAAGTAAAATAAATTAAAAACGTGGTAACTCTTTTTCGTTGCTAACAGCCAACACGGAATTCATATAGTCCCCGGAAGACGAATATGCTTCATGCTGAGAAAGCAGCTTAGACAGTAGACAGACGGTGTGGTGACCGAAAAAAAAAATTCAAGAAAGATTATTTCCAATTCGTGGATCATTTTTTCAGTTGGTTGGTTCTTAGTGGCCTGCGTTTGCTTCCATCAAAGACAAGCTACTCACCAAGCAGTGAGGCGATAAAGAGAAACAGCAACCAGAACCAGAGAACGGTGTAGATCTTCTCGTGGATGATGTTGAGCGCCATCACACAAAGGGCGTCGTGCTGCTGGATAGACCCGCTCGGACCGTACTTGTGGAACAGGCACTTCGTCACCTAAGTTCAAAAATATATCATATAACAGCATCACGCCTATATTCCCTAAAGTGTTAGGCAGAGGGGTAATATTGTACACACAGATTTGGCCAATGCCGTAATTGAGCCCAGGCCCGGGCCCAGCCATTGCAATCTACCAGGCACGATTCCAAATACCAAGCTGCTACTGAGAATTGCCTTACATCCAGGAATGGACCGCAGGACCGCACACTTAGCAGTTGCGCTTGCGACCACTAGCCCAATTCGTCAGTCTATATACCCAATAATAATCCAGCCCACTAACGTCCCAGAGTTACTGTAAAGAGTGACCTGCAAATATAATTAGTTGCTAACCTTGGGAAAGACGGTTTCCAAAGGGTCAGCGATCTGATTCCAGTCCTTGTAGCTCAGCACATTACCACCCAATCCAATGAACTGTCCGTTGAGAAACTTGTTGATGATCCACACCTGCAGCATCACATGCACCAGGTTCGTCACCTCCATGGCCACCAGCCACACCGACCACGTGCGAGTGATACGCAGCCTAGATAATGGTAAGTGTTTATAAAAGCTATTTTAGAAAAACTATCCCAAAATACTCCAATGAAACAATTTAGACACTTAGTAGTTTTTGTGACAGCGGTCAAATTGCTTGGACGATGTTAAAAATTGACCGTACCTAGCGATTACTGTTACTAATGTTGCTAATAAGATAGATATTTGGATAATTGTAATTGAATATATTTTAATTGTATCGAATAAGAGGAATAGGAGGGTATATGCATTGAGTTCTAATGGAAGTACATTGTAGCGACAACTACTCGCAACATGGCAAAAAGTAAAGCGCCATCTATCGGAGTGAAGCTACAACAGCAAACCCTTTATCGCACTATGAAAGTTTACAACGATTCTAACACATATACGAATATCCGACATCAACTGTCGGGCTTCGGCCCGCCAGGCTAACCACCTTGCCTGGTCGGAGGATCCTCCCTTTTCAATGGAGGAACACCATACCTCGTTCCTCCATAACATGATTATAGCTCAATGGTTACATGTTGTTATTTATTTCGATGACAGCTGTCAAAGGACTCGAACTATAAATTATGAACTTAACGTAGGAGCAATGAGAAAGATTGAAGAGACAGTTCAAATTACTTTGTTTCTCACCTCAGTATGATATCTTTCCTGATAGTTTGAATTCGTTTGTCTAGCGTCTCCTTAGATGGCACATTCATATTACCCACAGTCATGTCTTCATTCTTTAGGGCTAGACTGGCGTACTGGAGCCCGTCTACTAACGCCTTTATTCTGCCACCTACAAGAAATATAAGTCTACTTGAAATTGGTTGAAGCACTGTCTATAGTTGTACAATTAAAGTAGGTGGGCATTGTCTGTATATGGTTGAATTCGGTACCGATACATCTCCGATACTATTACTGCCTGCTATTTACCCTAAAGGTGAACAGATGCCCCCCTCAGTTCCATCCCAATAAGAGGAACAAGCCTTCTTAACCATTGCTTCCAGTCACAACCATGCCACCAGAATCAGGTAATTGGAAGGAGTGATATTCATAGAAGTAACGAGCCGAACTAGCTAAGTGATTTTTGATGAAAGGTCTATTCGAAACAAATTAGGGATTCTCTAAATTTACATGTGAAAACGCTAAATAATCGTATATTTATTATATAGGAATATAGGAATTTGAAATTGAAAACTGGTGACAAATGTAAACATTACTGTATATTTTTTTAGATACATAGTTGTGTCAAATTTACATGTCTTTTACGCCATGTAGTAGCCATGACTATTTTTAATATAATCGTCATTCACTTGAGTCGTTTTAAAAATTCCGAAAACGGCTTTCTATAGAAGTTGAGTGCTGTTTTGTATCAATATCTTCAAGTAAATTATTTACACATGCTTAATTGAACCATTTGACGACACGGTTGGCGCAGTGGCTAAGCGATTAGCTATCTGCGCCGCATGTCAAGCGTTCGAACCCCGCACGGAACAAATATTTCTGTGATCTACAGATAGTTGTTTCGGGTCTGGTTGTGTGTGCATGTGACATGTATGTTTGTAAACTGTACCCACGATACAGGAGAAATCCACGTGGGCAAGGTTATTTTTTAAAAAAATACTTGTTAAATTAGTGTTCTTTCTAAGAATTTAGTCTGTGTTCATTCTGCATTATCATAAGATAGGTATCGCTTGTAATTCGTCGTGGTAACACATCACCGCAATACTTATGACACACATTTCTATGAAAGATGTTCTAACCTGGATTCTACAGATAAGATACAGTGTAAAATCATAAGAATACACAAATTGCAACTTTTAATAAAATAAGCGTTATCATTACGAAAATATTTGTCCTTCATGTGTGTCGCAGTAGGTTTAATCACGTTCATCACTTTCTAGATTATTTTCACTTCTGAGAAGAATTGTATTAAATACTCCTTAAATACACCCAGTTTTTTTTTAGTTACTCTGTGACTGAATGTATTGGAAAGCCAATGCGAAACTGCGCCAAATGACCCATTACTATGTTGTAGATCGCAGGGTAGAATTTCTGTGTCCACAATATAGGACTCCTTGGCTACATGAACATAGTCACCACGTAGCCACTGATAAAGCTGCTCCTCATCACCGACTTGAGCCGAATTGGATCGTGTAGAATCGGAATGAAATGAAATGAAATGAAATGAAATGAAATGAAATTATTTATTTTGCAATTAGGATTTTTCAATCACTTTTACACGTCTTTTTTAAACTAGATGGCGTCGGCATTTCCTATGACTATCCCTGAGAAGAAACGCTGAAACAAACTCAGGGGTCAAAGTCTATTTTAAAGTCCAGACAGATTGTATTGATGTAAAGGTTTATGTGAGACAAATATAGGGTGGAATAGCCTTTTGAAGAAAGTGCCATAACTATTTGAGCTAACCTGTCGCAACAGAGTGCAAGCATGCATCAGTTATCGTGAGAATTAATGAAATGAAGAGCGCTCAGCCTAGATCTCACTCACATTTACAATGTATAGCGGTTATATATAAGAAATAATTTCAATTTAAACGACATTACAATAACAAAATAATGAAGTAAATAATATAATAATTAATGGCAAAATTTGTATATAAAAAAAAAAGGAAAGGCTAAAGAGCGGCTCAATCCCAAGCGTTTTTGTCATCTAAATAGTCCGAAATTTTATAGTATCCTTTTTTACAAAGTTTAGATTTAATTACAATTTTGAACTTCTTTAATGTTAAATTACGTATATCATTGGGAAGCTTATTGTAAAAGCGTATACATTGTCCCATGAACGAGTTGCTTATTCTGTAGAGGCGCGTAGCATGTACAGCAAGGTTGTGTTTATTCCTAGTGTTCAAAGAATGAGTATCAGACAGTTTGACAAAGTTCGAAATATTTTTATAAACATATATTAAATTTTCAAAAATATATTGTGACGCTACAGTTAGAATATTAATTTCCTTAAATCTGTGTCTCAGCGACACCCTTGGACCAAGATTATAAATAGCTCGGACAGCCCTTTTCTGCAAGACGAATATAGTATTGATGTCTGCAGAGTTTCCCCAGAGGAGGATGCCGTAAGTCATAACGCTATGAAAATAACTGAAATAAACTATTCTGGCTGTATCCACATCAGTTAAGTGCCGAATTTTTTTGACAGCAAACGCGGCAGAACTAAGCCTACCCGATAATTTGTTTATTTGCGGGCCCCATTGCAGTTTGGCGTTTGGAGTTTTACTAATCAGAAAGCTTGATATCGTGAACCAAATAGCTCTAATAGAATTGACCTTCTTTCTTCTTCCAGATGTAATGCGGCATGTAGAAGCAGAGAGCTTGGATGAACAGTACAAAGGGAACCCACTGGTAGTAGGTGTGGGTAAGTGTCTCATCAGACTCCCCTAGAGGACCCACACCAGGGTGCGGCAGGAAACCTCCTTGGAGGAGGCTCTCATTGTAGTGTCGGACCTGGGAACGAGAGGATTTTTTAAATTATTTTAATGTTTCTTATAATTTTTCTAGATGGGATGTAAGATCTTTAACATGTCACATGACTAAGCTTGTCTGTGTGAAATCATTATTGAAAAGGCTTATGCATTGATGAAAGACCGGTGTTTTTGGTACTGCATTGCTTAACCCGTCAAGTGATTGCCGGGCGCCGCGTGTATCTTAATGAATTAAACTATTTTATATATTTACTGTTAAGTTCTACTGGGTACAAACGCCTAATGAATATATAATTGTAATTAAATCACTGGAGGAAATCCTTGCGATGAGGAAAGCGCGTTATTAAAAACATTAGCACCTAAACTTACAATAGTAAACGTAGCCATGAAGAAGCAGTAGGTCTGTATGACATGGTCAGGCACGCCCTGGTCGGACAGGCACCTGATGTGGTCCCCGAAGTACTCCCTGGCACAAACCAGGATCATAAACGCCAGGAGCATCGTCACTGTGAGCTGGTAATGGAGCTTGAATACCACATTCTCTATGATTGGCTTGCGGGAGCTGAACCGCATGCGCGGTGCCAGCGTTGAAAGGGTGGCGGCCAACATCGCGTTTGTTTTTGCTTTGGCTCTGAATGCTGGAGGTACTGTAAGAAATAGAACATTAGAATGACGTTTCTATAAACCATTTATGGTATATCAAGGACATCTGGTCAGTTGTATTACCGTGACCTACATGTTATTCGTATCTATGGAAGTAAATCTTACAACTTATGTTTTGATAACAATATACTACGGTGTTTGTATTGTTTTATGGTATCAACGACCCACTAAATGAAGTTTAGCATTTAACAATAATTCAGCTAGTTGTTGCCTCATCTCATCATGAGCTGGGCTGTGATGAGCATGAGCCTCTGCTTCAGAATAAGAAGAGTTAGGTCTTAGTACGCCCTGCTGGCCGTTTTGGGTTTGCATATCATCATAGCATATATAACAAAATTTCTAAACGGCAGCCTAATTACGTAAAAAAGGGACAGCAACGCGACAGCCACGCGACAACAGTCTCACTGTTTTCGATCAATGTATGACACAAAACTGACGTTTGACAGTAGCTGTCGCACGATCTATGCCAGTCGCAAACTGATTGCTACATCGGTAATTCGGCTGCAAATCTTTTTATTTTTACGTATCCTACACATTTGAATCTTATATATAGTAAGACAATGTATGCTAATGACATATTTAATCAATAGATTAAGGTTTCATCAATTATCTAAGCCTGTTTCAATCTACAACTGAGGTTCTAGTATGATTCAAAACTTGCCCAAAAAATGATTTTACTTATGTTTATCGTAAGAGTTGAGTACTCTAAAAAACATATATTTGAAAGACATTAAGGCAATCAAACTATATCCCATTGAACGATTGTGAGGAGCGACCGAAGCACCAGAACGCAATCTATTATGGGCAAAGTTATGAAGACACATGCAGACTCGTGAGCAGATGGAGTGTTTTTGGGGAAGAGATTTCAATATCGTCTTCAATTCGACTAAATGAAATCACTGCATATTTGCAATACCTTCGAACTAGCTCATAGTTACTGATACTGTTTCACGCGGACAAGCAACATTCCTGTATTTTTATTTTTTTGTAGCTTTCAAACAATCTGTTGCGTATATTATTATAATACTACAAATATCAACTGAAACCACTCTATACCTGAACCCTTGTGTACATAATCCAAACAACCTTAAGTAGTTTTCAGAACTAACGGTTTACCTGAAACCTAATAAGATCGGTAAGAAGAATATTTAATTCTTTCTTTTTTCATAATTTCATAACCTCCTTACAAAGAAAATCACTTACACTCTCACTTATCGCAATCAGGCACACAGATCCCTCCTCACTCCTGCACTATGCACACTTGTCCCAAATTCACAGACATACACACGTAAAGCTAGTTGCGTACTGACGCGCGGTACACGGAGCCGTCCGTGTGTCACTGTCAGATATCTCGCTGATACCGATAAGATTGCGATAATGCTGTTGATCAAAACGTCCCTCTATCACTGAAAATTATTGGAAAATTGACCGAATTCACGAATTAACACAGTATGGGAGTGGAAATCATGTCGACTCATGTCAGAATTTTGGGGCCCTCTGCGTGATTTTAAGATAAATTGTGTAAATTGTAATACCGTTGTCATGTTACCTATGTACGAAAATAAACAAAGGAATGAACGAAATAAAGAAAAAAATAAACAAACGAAGTAAATCGACGGACATAATATGTAGAAAGCGAAAGCGTCTAATAATATATAATTAGTCTTTAATCATACTTCTTCTTAATATAGACACAAGTACTAAACTAGGTCTAAACTAGGTCTTCACGTTTTTGTTTTTTTGATATTGTTTTAGATTGAGACATAATGAACCCTCAAAACGCGTTTTTAACTAAAAAATCTTCCTTATACTTATCTGGTGATAATTATAAAATTAATCAAAATTTTGAAAAAAAAAAACAGTACTTGTCTGTACTGACCTAGTTTATAATCTGAAAAAACGGTAGTAGACCAAAATCAAATTAATTTATTAAGATTTAGATGCAGGAAACGTTAACGCCCAACACCTATTTTGTGCGTATTTCAAGACAATTGTGTCAGAAGCCAGCAGTTAAACGATACTCTTAACAGTATCAGGTAATGTCCATAGACGCCTACGCCGTTGCCGCCTACGTCTGTCTGAGGCGTTCGATGTAGTAAGTCGAATTTGTCAAAAGAAACTTACACTAGAGGTACTGTACATATATAGATTGGTGGCCGTGACCAAAAAAGTATTTTTTTTTTGGTGTTTGTTTTCCAATGTAAACTGCCTCAATGGTCTAGTGGTCGCAAGTGCACCTGCTGAGCGTGAGGTCCTGGGTTCGTTTCACGGGTCGGGCAGTGTTATTTGGTTTTCTGGATAGAAATTCTCAGTAGCAGTACGGAGTCGGAAACTGTGTTCGGTAGATGGCAATAGGCTCGACCCCCTATTACATGGGACTCAAAAATCGGCATTGACGAAATGTGCATGTACAATAGTACACCTCTTCTTAACCCTTCACACACACACACACACACAGCATCACCTCTGTATCCCCAGAGGTGATGCTGTGTGTGTGTGTCTTGTTTTCCAATTTTCTTCAGTTGACTGTTTTTAAGAGATGTGCGAATTAAATATTTTGGTTGCAGGCTAGGACAACAGACCGTCCATAATCATATCTTCATCGTCTTTTGACGTATCGTCTCGTCAAATCCAATCCTACTATCCTATCCTACTAATATAATAAATGTGAAAGTTTGTGAGGATGGATGGATGGATGGATGGATGGATGGATGGATGGATATTTGTTACCCAATCACGCCAGAACGGATGAAAGGATCTAGATGAAATTTAAATATATAGCGAATAGCACATAGGCTATTTTATCCCGGAAAATTGTACGGGTTCGTAAACAACGCGGGCGAAGCCGCGAGCGGAAGCTAGTTATTGATAAAAAATTGATAGTAATCTCAAACTGACATAATATATATTTCTAATATATTGTTAATTTTGTTTAAACTGTTACTGTGCGTAAATCAGAATGTTAAGTTATTACTAAGTTTAATTTCCTCATGTAAGTGAATTTTAATTCTTATGGGAAATAAAGATATCTCAAACTCTAAACATACATATATCTATGAAAAACAAAATAATTACATAATGCATTATTTAAGTGTTCGATGCTTCGCTTGGCTCCTTAGTATTCGGTTCGAAGCATTTCTGTAGTTAAAACTAGGGATGTTACGGAGGTGGATTTATCGGAGGCGGAATCGGAGTCGGAGGTGAATCGGAGTCGGAGTCGGAGCAAATCTATGAATGTAAAATGTAATTTTTTTTTAAGTAAAAAAAAATAAAATAAGAAAGAAGAAACTTGTCGCAACTCGTTCACTCTTCGTTCACCAGTTGCACAGAACACATATACTCCGTCAGTTGTCAGTGTCACGTAGAAAGAGCTCGGTAGCGCTGCAGCGATAGCAAGTCATAACTTGTAACTCCGATATATACCTCCGTTTTGATATATCGGAACCGGAGCCGGATTCGGAGGTGTGATTTTAATCGGAGGTTCCGACATATCGGATTCGGAGTCGAAGCTCCGTAACATCCCTAGTTAAAACGATTGCTACGACGCGCGTAGCACGTAGCACTCTCGTGACGTCATAGATAAGCCACAAATAACGCCATAATTATTTACATCGATGGTCTGGGTGTGTCTTTTAATGTCTGAACCAAAGAAAATGTTTACAATTGCATTGTAAGAATACAACACAACATAAGTTAGATATCGTCGCTTAGGTAACAAAACAGCGCAAGTAAAATTTGATAAGTTTCAGATGAGACATAAAATTGACATCATATCTTATGAAACATTTCGTAAATGTATAATATACCTAAACAAAAATACAATATAATAGAATACCATACAATACAATACACTTCATTGCACACCATTTACGGAATATTTTTCATAAGAAATAAACAGTTCTTTGTCCCTTCTAAAAACTTATCAAATTTTACTTACGCGGTATTGTTACTTAAGCGACGATATAGAAAGAAAGAAAGAAAGAAAATATAATTTACATTTTTTTTGTCACAAAGACACGCACAAGAAAACAAATTATATATATTATGAACTAAAAACGGATGCGTAGGTCAAAAATTGCGACAAATAGGTGAACACTCAGCATAATGCCGTGCTGTGGCGTGGACCACATCACGACGCTGATTTTCGGTGTTCACCTAAGTGACGTTCGGTCGTTAAGTTTTACATTCATTATATGTATACACACACGATATCTTACATAGCATCGCCTGTTCTCCTAGAAGGATTAGTCAGAGGAGTACTACTGTACACCCACATATCGCACCCTTAGTATTAAAGTGACCTAAGTCAAAAATTTAATTTGTGGGAAATGAGCAAGAAAGTCTTCAAAAAAGTATATACACTTTTACTTTTTAAGGTCAGTTTTGGTTGTTCAGGAATTTTGAGTTAGTACACTTTCATTCTATGGGTGCGATATCGCCAATCCCGTTTTTGATTACCATGTAATGGGGGACGAGCCTATTGTCATCTACCAGGCACAGTTCTGAATTCCGTGCTGCTACTGAGAAATTAACAAAAAAACCTGTACGAATTGACAATATAGCCACAGGTATCATAAAAAATTCATGTTTGACGATTATTCGTTAAATTTCAGTCGATGAACAGCCGAATTTTAACCGTGACACATGAGAAACCGAAATCCACCCATTAGATATTAAAAATATAAAACATAATTCTAATCATGTCTATTAGTGTGTATGTATATGTATGGTATATCTAACTAAACACTTAATCGTTTCAATAGACTAAACATTCCTTAATCCAAATAATCATTTATAATTATAATTATCCGCTACTCAAACTAAGTCTATGATAAAATAGCAACGGACCTGATTTAACTGATATGGTTTAATATAGCTTAATCGCTTGTGGGTTGCTTGCACATATGAATACTGTCACTGCCATTCCGCCGTATATGTATGCTCCGGTATCCTCCCTGAAAGAGATCATGCTGAAATTCAGATACTTCACAAAGACGTATGTGATATCACTCGCCTTTTTCTAAATTCTCGTAATCAGTATGATCTAGTATCTTAAGTTTAAATGCTCCAAATACTACTAGCGGTCGAACGCTGTGACGATGTTAATAACAGATAATGTCCTCCTGACCGATTTCGGTCACGGCGGCCAATCTCACCGGAGATTAGCCACTACTACAAGTGTGTGCGCAAACACAGGTGCTCTCTCTGTTCCTTCACTCTCATAGTCCGATGGGACGGCAATCCGACACGACTGGAGAGAGATCAGGCGCAGGAGCAGCGGCTTTACGTGCTTTCCGAGGCACGGTGTGTATTCACATACACGCAGACCCAGACCCGAAACAAATATCTGTAGATCATACAAATATTTGGTCCGTGCGGGAATCGAACCTGCGACACTTAGCTCAGCAGTCGATCTCTCAACCACTGCGCCAACCGTGTCGTCAATAATAGATACTCTTTCAACAGAGAGAGAGACAGTCAAATAGACAGTACCGCTATCATGAGTTTTTTTTACTATTTACTCTCAAAGTAAAAGTAAATTTTCATGATAGCGATTATTTCTTAACTTGCTTACATTAGGGATTAGAGTCGCTAATGTGACATCTAATCATAGTAAAGATTTGATTTACTATTTTATAGAGATATCATGTTAGCGACTCTAATCCCTAATGCAACCAAGTTAAGAACTAAAATCGCTATCATGAAAATTTACTCTTACTTTGAAAATAAAAAAACTCATGATAGCGGTACAGATCTATAAAATATAATAATTTGAAACGAGCAAATTTCCCCTATTATGTATTATCCAGGCATCTATCCTTTGGCCCAGTGTGGATCACTGTAACCTCACCAATATCCATAATGAGTTCTAATAACAATAACATAGTTATGAAAGCAGCAATAACTTGCGATAACAATACGGGCAGTGTATTCAAAGCAATTAATTGATTGTGTTCATAATACAATCATTACGCTAGCTTATTTGGGTTATCGGCAGGTTATCGCAAATATGCTCGTTATCGAAGTAAAGGTACTGTTGAGTAGCGGGCGATTGAAGACTTACAGGTTATTTATGATATTGTTCAGTCAAAGCGATAACTATTTTATAATCTTCTTTTATTTTATTCACTTAAAAACATAAGCTTATAGTACTTACACCAAAACACATTTTAATACTTAATATTTACAATAATACAATCAAATACTTGAGCTTAACTTAAATATTACTTTAAAATAAATGTATATGCAAATCTGGTACGGCTTATCATTGAAAATGTCTATATCTATGTACTGAGTGAGCAATGAGTTCAACAGTGTGACTGCTCGGGCAGTGGGTGCAGCAGTAGCTCGACGTGCGCGCACTCCCAGGGGCCAAGCAAACAGTTTCCTCCGTCGACGAGGACCGGCGACAACCGAAGGCGACGCCTTCGCCTCCGATTAAAAATCATACGACCGCGTCGCTTATGTGTGCAATTTAGGCTCAAATTTTAAAGACATCGATGATGTTAATGACTGGATGATGGAATATAATTATCGTACTCAGTTTTAAGAACCCTTTGCTTACCTTCCACCTATACTATTTTTTCTATGAATGTAGGAAAAAATCGATAGATTTTAGACAAATTATTATAGTAACATATAATATTAAATTTGTTAATCTATTTTTATATAACACTAGCTTCCGCCCGCGGCTTCGCCCGCTTCTATTACGAATCCGTGCATTTTCCCGGGATATAAAGTAACCTATGTGCTATTCCAGATGTAATCTACCTTTGTGCCAAATTTCGTCCAGATCCGTTCAGCCGTTCTGTCGTGAAAGAGTAACAAAGATCCATCCATCCATCCTCACAAACTTTCACATTTATAATATTAGTAGAATTAGTAGGATAGGATAGGATAGTAGGATAGGATAGGATAACAAAGCATCACGCCTGTATTCTCCAAAGGGTTACAACATTTAACAGCAGGTTAGCAGAAGTGTATATACACCCATATTTCACTGATGCCGTTATTAAGTTCCATGTAATAGGGGGCGAGCCTATTGCCATCTACCGGGGACAGTTCCAGATTCCGTGTCGCTACTTAGAATTTCTAAAATATCTGAGTAACACTTTATTTTTCAATGCAACATTTTTTTTAATCAATCTGATTCCAATCTCGAATTAAAGAAAATATTTTGATTCTTCTTTTGTAGTATCGACACAAACTTTCACATTAGAATCGCCCATGTCGTGATGGGAAATATTAGCCAGTCAACAATGGTGTTAGCGAGGCTGACTGCCCAGGGTGCGCCAGACGATCTCAAGTACTCGCGGAGGCTCTTTTCTTGCACACCCATAATAATAAAATGATGAAATAACACTGCATAACAGCAAGCCTTCTATTTTCTTTTTTTAAAAAACGTTGCCCCACACTAGGATTTTTCCTGTATCGTGGGTACAGTTTACAAACATACATTTCACACTGTACATACGATGCACACACAACCAGACCCGAAACAACTATCTGTAGATCATACAAATATTTGTTCCGTACGGGGATCGAACCCGCGATACGTAGCGCAGAAAGCTAATCGTTTAGCCACTGCGTTAAACGTGTCGTCCGTTGATTGGGTTATATTACATGATATTAGTTTAATTTTAATGACGATTTCAAATCTGTGTCAGATATTTCAGTATCAGCTCTATTTAAAAAAATATGACACTTGGGGTTTTTTTATAATAAAACTTATATATTTAAAGATAAATTATTTAATTTCTGTAAATAATTCCTTATAGGAAGCTTTCACGAGTCTTTTTTAGATCTAGATGGCGCTGGCGTTTTTTACTGAGTGCCTCTCAGAAGAAACGCCGAAACAAACTCAAAGGTTTCTTTTTTAAAGTCCAGACGTGTATTCTAGATTATGTGAGAACATGTAGGTATCTGGAATAGCCATTTGAGAAGAAAGCCATACAGTTTTGAGTTAACCTGTCCCAACTGACGGGACAATATTTATATAATATCGACGAATTATTTCTTTGTTGCCACGTCGCATATAATATATGGCAAAAAAATATGTATGTATACTAAAAAAAAACCATACATTACGAAGTACGTATAAAAGATTAATTAGGTACTTAGGTAGCTAAAAACAAGTCACATGCTAGTCATAAAAATTGACATGTTCATGAATATGCATCTTGCAAGTAATCTGACACTGAACATCAGCATGTCATACTGCCATACAACACGACGACTTTATCAGAAACTGTAACACAATCGCTATATTTACAAAGACACGTTGCTGATCGAAATACTGGGTGCCTACTATAGCATATAGAACATTAATTAAATATCTATAGTTAATGTACCTATGAATGATTAATGTTTATGAATGGCAATTAAGTTCTAGTTTCTATAACCGCTATTTTCCCGGAAATTCTAATAAAGGGAATAATGGCGTAATAAGGTACCTAATACGCTAATAACAACAGTAACTAAATAAAAAATCACTTTTAACTGTTATTAGGATAATAAACTAATGAATCATCCACAATATTTTAACCTTCTTGCACTTTAATTATCATCGACTGATTTAATCTTGCAATTATAATTTTTCGTATTCTCTCCTTTTTAAAGGAACGTTGTACAAGAAAAATTCCTGTACCGTAGATGCGTTAACAAACTTAAATATTCACATGCACGATCACCCAGAGACGAACAACAGCTTTCTGTAAATCATTCAATCATTTTTTCTGCGGGGGAATTGAACACGTGACCACGTAACGCTGCTATCAATCGCTCAACAACTGCGCCAACTATGCCGTCAAAGTCGTATCTAGTTATTGTTTTATAAAATTATTTCTTTTCGGAATTAATTAACTAGGTCGGGCAGTGTTATTGAATTGTCCTGTGTGGACTGACAGCAATAGGTTCGCCCCCTATTACATGGGGCTCAATAACGGCATCGTTTAAATAAATTCAACCCATTACTGTCCCACTGCTGGGCAAGGGTCTCTTCTCAGAACGAGAAGGGTTAGGCTTTAGTCCACCACGCTGGCCCAGTGCGGGTTGGCGGACTACACACACCGTCAAGAACTTTATGGAGCCCTCTCAGGTGTGCAGGTTTCCTCACGATGTTTTCCTTCACCGTAAACGCAAGTGATAATCAAATTCTGATCCGCACATGATTCCGAAAAGTCTGAGGTACGGGCCGGGTTTGAACTCAGATCCTCCTGCATGGAAGGCAAGCGTTCAACCGCTAGGCTATCACTGCTATACGGCTTACATCGGTTAAATGTGGGTGTAAAATAATGACACCTTTACCTAACCCTTTGCAGAATACAGGCGTGATGCTAATATCAAAAACGGAACTATGGTTGTTAAGGTGTGATTTCTCGGTAATGTTTGATGTGACAAATACCTGCACCCATTGTCATAGTTATTAATAATAAATCGTGACAGAATTGACTCAGATATGAGGCGATAATGGCTGACTGCCGATAATGTTTGGCCAAATCATTTGCAAGATAGGTTTGGATGGTTCGTATATGTAAAGTTACCGCGAAATGTTCCGTTGTTATGAGAAGGAATAAATGTTTCCTCGTTGGTCTAGTAGTCGAAAGCGCGGCCGCTGAGCTTTAATTCTTGTGTTCGATACCCGTGTCGTGTAAAGTGTTATTGGGTTTTGAAGTTTGGAAATTCTTAGTAGTAGCACTAATTTTGGAACTGTGCTCGGTAGATGACAATAGACTTGCTCACATGGGAATTAATAACGACATCGGCGAAAGGGTGTACAATATTAGCTACACCTCTGCCTGAATCTTCGAGAATACTAGTTTGATCCTATGTTATGAGAGTTATAGGTTTGGGTGTTACGGCTTACACCACAATTTCTTCTCATAATCTCTTAAATAAGATTTTCTCAAGCATTATTAGAAAGATGAGCTAAGAATGCTAGCCATGTAGCCTGATTGTTCCAATCAATCCCAAACAAGATAATTTTCTAAAAACAGCGAATGCGTTACTAGTTTACAATGCATTCCATCATGACACACAAATTCTATTAAACCTGTCTCTCTACCAAGTAATAAAAGAAAAATCTAGAAAATAATGGTACTTTGACATATTCTCCAATACTATATAATATTAATTATATCCCATTATAATCTATTTTCCTTAATAAACCTTATTAAATGGTGATTTACCCGTTACGATTTGAATCTAATTTAAAACAAGGTAATTACACACATTATTATTACATAAGGCTATTCTGTACACTGTAACCTGTTTAGCCATGTCTCGGGTGTTTCTAAAAAATTGCCAATGTGTACGTATGTACTGTGGTACACACAAACACAGGCGCATACTAAAGTGAGGTACTATAGGTCGGATTATCATGAGATTCTCACTTCATTATCACTTTTTCGACTTTATGAGTTGTATTAGTCAGTTTTTTTTATCTAAATATAATCTGAATGATTTACTTTAGGCTGATTGTATTTTATATCAGTAACTAATATTACACTGGTGTAATGGTGTTAAAAATAACATCATTTTAAAAATCCTCATTGTTTGTAATGGTAGTCGTGTAAGTAAATGAGCTGAAAAATGTAAAATACAGATATAACGGCGGTGGCTTCAGTTATCTCGTAAAGGGTGCGCGCGGGTTAATTCTGGCTCTTTTTACATATTTGTTATCTTACTATTTAGTTTTACAATAACATCATAAAATAATCCTATCATATAAATTCAATACAACAATAATATATGTATGGAACACATTGCATGCAACTTTGACATTATGAGTTTTAAGTTGACAGTTCGATTATATATATTATACACTTTTTTCAGTTCTTCTTCTAAATTATGAGATTTAGGGGGTGGATAAATTGTAACCTAGAAAATAAATCAGATAATCTTCAGTTTACGCTAATGTAAAGAAAAGACCTAAGACAAGATATATCCTTGCCACCAGTCTCAATCGAATAACTGGTGATAATGGAATGAGTGAGTGGTTACACGGTGACTTCGCAATCCATAGTAGACCTCCAACAATACACACAAGCGTCCTGTGTGCATACACCAGTGTCTGTGTGTGCATGTCTAGTCCGGAGCGAGCCCGCAAGACTGCATTCCTGTCTGCGACGCTCAAGAACAAAGGAGCAACTGCGCTTTTTAGTTTGAAGGATCTTAGGCTTATTATTAGTTAGGGCTCGTAGAGATGAAAACATCATGGTTTGAAATTTGATGTATTTTTTTCTCATTATTTGAAAATTCTAATGATAGCGACTTCAGTCTACGAGGATGTCACTAATAGCTCTCGGATACAATGGTCATTGTGTGGTGCAGATATGTATGTCGAATGTGGAATTTTCGAGTTATGTAGCTAAGAAGCATACAAATAAATCTTAAGTACCTTCTCAGTGTCAGTGTCTTATTATATCAATAGTTTAGCCAGTATTGCCCCTTTTTGAAGTGAAAAAGTATTTATGTATTTACAAAAATACTAATGTTTAAATAAACTATGACGTAAAAAAAACTTATAGAATTTGTATTTTGTTTTAATGTGTTAAGCACAGTAGTTTTTAAACGTGGACCCCACACTAGGCATACCTGTATCGTGGGGTCCCAGGAATACGAATTCAGATGTCACGTATCTTCATCATCAGCCAGAAGACGTCCACTGCTGAACGAAGGCCTTCCCCTTAGACCACCACATCAAACGACACGTATCTTAAAGGTGTTCAATTAATAAATTAATTGGATAACCTTACAAACTTAGCACTGTGTCCAGATATAACTTCCTTATTAGTAATTTTAATAAGAATTATATTAAAAATACGCCGATAATATTGTAATTTGAGCAAAAACAGATGATTACAGATTATTTTTTTAGTATTTTAATTGTTTAATTATTATGTTTGACTTAACATAGTATTAAGTAATCTAACGTTAGTATTTCAGTAAATATTGTAGTTTGACAGATACATATATTTAGATTAGCGTAAGCGAAATTTTAAGTCTATGGTTTGACATAATTTCTGTAATGATTACATCATTGTCTTAATGACTTACATACTTACTAATATCGGTAGCTAATTAGTTTCTCAAAGACTAATGCAGTAATGCAGACTATCCAATGTAAAGACCCAACATAAAATTGCGAGCTTTCTTAAAATCAACACGTGCAAAGCACACAGGCTGTTATGATTTGTAAAACACACCAAACAAGTTTTTGTTCTCGTACTACAGACATCGGCTTATAATAAAACATTTAATTTTCCTCACAAAAACAATGTGGTGAAAAAAATTAAAAACTTAATGCATCGAAACTTCTGAACGAAGATAATTAATAGATAGACGTTGTAACCATATATGATTAAATGCTAAGACTCATATGGGACTAATTCCCAACCTGACCAACATTTGACCTGTGACTTGCACACACACAAACACTGATACATACAACGCATGGTGACGTATGTGCATGCGTTACATCGACTCACGCGCACAGGAACGAAGACCGGCTCCGGAGGATAGTAAGAAGAGTGCTAATGAACATTTTAAACTAGAAATGAAAAGAATTAAAATATTGGTTTTCACCATGTGTAATATTTTGTGTTTTTAATTTAAAACTGATATTAGACAACAGATAACAAGTTGAACTCATTTGTTCGTCAAATATACCTGCAAAACACTGTCAATAACTATTCATTTACTTACTGGTTCATTATTCAACGATTAGTCTATAAATTTTAATGTACTAGGAGTTCAGTTATGTGAAGGAGTACAGAACATCTTGCATAGTACTACGTGGCTACAGGCAAAGTTACGGAGTTTGAGCGTAGATTTTTTGAGTATTGGAGGCCATTTTAAAGCGTAGTTTTATCTTATTTGCTATATAATTTTTTCTTACGTAAAACATTATGAGATTACATAGAAAAATAATCATATCATTCACGTTATCTGTTACTTGAAGTGGGACAATGACGAACGAACTCACCATAACTGACAACAATTAACTCTATTTAAACAAGATTAATTACTGTTATATTAAATGAAGTATTCTAACAATTAGACGCCACATTGTACACATATTTCACGATGGTGTTGCTTGCGAAATCAGCATTTTGTATATATAATACTGGCTCATTGTTCGGTCGGACAGTTCAAAATGTTTTTGGGTTTGCCTGTATGAAATTATTAGGAGCAACGAGTTCGGAATTGTACGCAGTAGATATTAATATTTTCACCCCTATTACATGAGACACAGTAACAGCACTTAGGTCTGCATCACGTTGTGGAAACGCATGGGTGACAGTACAATCAGTTGTCAATCAGTGATGCTGCTCACCATCGTCAGTTATCATCTATATAGTCATCATAAGTGTATGCTGTGCTGAGATCAAAGCCTTTCACCCCGCAAGCGATATGTGTTTTCTCTTATCAATAAATTAAATATGATTATAATTGTTCCCCGATGGGTTCAACTGCTCTCTGACTGTCCGCTTTTTACCTCCTAAGAAGCCTTCATGAAAAGGCCCCACTAGCCGTTCAATCTGTACTCTAAAAAAAGTCAAGCTTTTTTAGTTTCTATCCACATCTACACCTCTACTCTTCCCATAGAAGCGTGTGATAAAACAATCTGCGCAGGCACAGCGGAATGCAGGCAGTAACACATCAGATCGCAGCCAGGCTGAAACCTGTTCCCTCACCTCTGGCGACCTTAGTCGACCAGTGCTGTTGCCAACCGCTCACGTCGATTAATAATATAATCGCTTGGTAAATATCGAATTGGTCAATTTATTTGTGTAGAGGTTAAATGTGATTTGTGATATTTAAATAAAAATTGGTGTTGCGTTTTGTGACAGTAATTAGGATTATTTATGTGCTGTGATGTTAATGTTTATTATTTGGATAGGTACTGCGTTCAGCGGCGTGCACAGAGTTTTTAGACAGGGTAGGCAGAAAATTTTAAAAGCTTATTTACCAATAATACCTACTGCTTGTTGGCATTGGTTCGTCGTCTTGTTGATTAAATAATGATGTATGTAATTTTCCACCTCAAATAAATAAATATTTATCTGAGTTATTTAGGTTAGGCAATGTCTTTTCGTCTTTATGCAGCGCACGCCACTGACTGCGTTTGACCATTTTTGACCATCTCGACTCATGGTAGGGGATGATGCAAACTCTTACCATCAATGCAAGCAAACTTAAAAGATACTTTTTCAATACATATACCCAATTTTATTCCTCAAACTACTTTAACAGTACCCAGGGGACTATTTTTGAGAGAGAATATTTTTCACAAACAGACTAGTTACTACATAACAAAATAATTATGTAAAAACGATAACATTACAAAGATTCACTACCGTACACAACGAAGGCATTCCTGAGCGTCGAAGGCAACTAACAACGTATTGAATCAGAAACTCTTCATCATCACCAAGAATACACAATTAAGGGCCCTTATCAAAATACCTTCCCACCTTTTTAGCCTAACCTTTGCCAATAGGCAAGTAACACAGAAGTTCAAATGAAAAATAAATAATGTCAACTTCATAAGTAGTTTAAAAGAAAAACAAAATGTATTTCAAACAGAGGAATACAACAGGTCATTACAGAAATATTATTAACTAGTTTCCGCCCGCGTGGTTTACGAACCCGTACATTTTTCCGGGATAAAAAGCCTATGTACTATTCCAGACTATAATCTATCTCTGTGCCAAATTTCATCCAGATCCGTTCAGCCGTTCTGGAGTGAAAGAGTAACAAAGATCCTTCCATCCATCCATCCATCCTCACAAACTTTCGCATTTATAATATTAGTAGGATTTATAATATTAATAGGATAGGATAGGATAGGATATTATTAAATTAAAATTATTAATATTTGTGCTCAATCTGGAAATTTCTGACAGACCGTTGAAACTGACATCTATGTACAGATCCAGTATCCAATTAAACATCCAAACAAATAAGTACCTATCTATTTAAATACAATTTACAGTTTGTTAAGATTATTAAACTAATACTCACGTGTGTACAGTAATGGAAAAAGATTACAAAGCAAGGCAGACGAAGACCGTTTCTACTACAGATATTATTTCATGCCCGAACTCGAGAGGACCCAGGGAAAGAGGTAATTAATCCCCTGGACCTGGCTTGCCACCCCTGGGACATCCTGGATTCAGGCGATACTGTACCCAATAAATTAAATTTGTGATTTTAATAGTTAAGGTTTTTTAAAAGTAATGTGAGGCTATATTTATTATAGTGTTTAATTATGAGGCTTGTATAAGCTCACTCAATTCCATTTTCATCACAAATATATTTTTGTTATGAAATAAATTACATATGACTTAATATTTTGTCTAGCTGACATTTGATGCGCTTTGTCTGCTGCAAAAGGAAGCTATCGTAAGGCCACTGTCCCCTGTGTGCCAGATAAGGATGTATGCTATGAAATTTACCGTTAACACACATGTGTGAGACATACATTGGAAGTGAAACATGCTCTACAAATACATGATTCAATACTAAAAGTCTCATTACATTGTTTAATACGGAGAAAAACTATGAAATCAGGATGTTTTCGCTTTGTTATCTCTGTTTGTACGTTACTTCAATTGCTTGATATAACTTCAATAAAATGTGCGTAAACATTTGTTGAATTATTTGCTAATTATGACATGCCATTAGATAAGTCTTTAGCTGCGTGAGATTATCTTTGTAACTGTAAAGTTACATAACGTGATGTAACAACTAATCACACATAACAGTCATGTCTCTAATCTTCGTAAGATTAGTTGTTTTGACATAATACATCCGCATTTTATGGCAACATTAGTTCCAATGATATAGGGGGCGTTACTATCTAGATTTCTTGTCGAAATATATACAAACTCAGACGGTTATGTAATTTCGAAGTGTTGAAGATTTTTTTTTTGTGTTACTGTATTGAAATATTAATATGTGAACAAACTAAATAAAGATTTAGCTGTCATATTTTATATCTGTACCTCTATTATGAGTTTTTTACTATTTACTTTCATAGTAAATGTAAATTTTCATGCAAGCGATTTTAGTTCTTAACTTGGTTAAATTAGGGATTAGAGTCGCTAACATGATATCTGTATAATAAGTTTATGAGATGTGTAAACAATTAAGTAATTCTTAAGTTTAACATTTATATGTGGTTTCCTTTGTATTTTGTAACAATAAGACTGGCATATCTACACGATAAAAGTCCTGTAAATAAATAAAGAGAAAAAATAAATATAATAAATAGTAAATAAAAGTATAAGCGACTCTAATCCCTAGTGTAACCAAGTTAAGAACTAAAATCGCTATCATGAAAATTTACTTTACTGTGATAGTAAATAGTAAGAAAACTCGTGATAGCGGTACTGAAAACTAAGAAATTTGACATATACATAAGGGATTAAACCTTAGTTAGACCTATAAATATAAGAATGCCCCTACAACCGCTTAACAACCTAGACCCCTCGGAGACGTTCTCAAAAAAATAATATATTCTTCATAAACACCCTAAACTAGCTATTATTATCCTACAAAACCGATCAAATTGTAACTAAGAACAAATAATTGTCCAAAATTGTACTTCTACCATAAACCTGTGTGCCCTCTTTGTGTTCAGTTATTTGGGTTACACCTACGCCAGAAGAAGATGAAAGATACTTCCGAGTAAGAGTGATAAGGAGAGAAGAGGACCCGTTAGGAAAGTAGTTTAGACTACTACATTTACGCGTAAATAGTGATGATTTGTGTCGATGTATCAATATGAGTGTTGCCAGTGATACATGTACTCATTATGGGTGATAATGGTCTTCAAATGTGAGAATCAAATGGCTAATAACGCACTTAAATAAGAAGTTAAATTCGTAATTACTTCTTTATCTCAAGCTCGTTTTAATGTAGACATTCGAGATTATAAATTTTATTATAGTCGAATCCTTATTCGAATAAGGAGTTAACAGAAATAAATTGTAGTTAATTCAAGTTAATCAAGTCTATAAGAGCATTCATTAAAACTGCCCATTTTTCCTTGAAGAACATCTCGTTATACAATGTCGGTAAAACTGCGCAACTTTCGTTACTCTCATTTTTGCTTATTACACTGGTATTACATTGGTAAAACTGTGTAAGTTTGCTTCTATTTCCAACTTTGTTAAAAATAAAATCGGTAAAACTGCGCAACTTTCCTTTCTCCTGACCGACGTTACCAACAACATCTTTAAAACCACGCAATCTCTTTTGTGTTTCCAACTATCCTAGTACGACATCCGTAAAACTTCGCAACTTTGTTTGTACTCCCAACTATCCCTAGTACCACATCGGTAAAAATGCGCAACTGCACTTCTACAACATTATTCGACAAAGTTAGGATCGAAACTTATACTTACTACTAACCAAAATAAGTTCGAGTCACCGTTTTTTTTATCTTATATACATGGTGTCTTCACTATAATCCTCTCACCTCTCAGTATTGAATGTTGTTACCTGAGTAACAGATCCTGGTGAGTGGTGAGTCAGTGGCATTCATCTGTCAGCGCTACCTGCGTGCATTGTGCCGGACGAGGCGACCGCGGCTTTTGTGTTACTCATAGTACATGTTTCTCTAATGATTTATCAGCAAAACTCTACTTAGTAATCATATACATATAAATGTGTATAGTTTCATTCACAGTACACGTTTTATTCAGACATAAGACCGGTAATATATTGCGTTGTGAATAAATAATTGCTTTCACTAACTTTGGTTGACTAATTATTTATTCATTAAAAGCCTATGCTGTTCGACTCCTGGGCAAAGACCCTCTCTCCCCCTTTTCCTCCATTTTTCGCGATAAATCTGGCCGTCTTTAAAAAAACCATCCAGATCGTCCAGCCATCTCCTAAGTCGACCTGCAGCAACTCTGTCTCGCTTTTTTTGGCTAACAGTTCAAATGGTATTCATTGCTTAAGTTATTGAAAAAATAGGTTGATAACAATTATAGCAGATGGTGCGATGAACAAACACTTCCTAGCTTAATGACGTGGTCATAGTATTTATCTTTTCATTATTTTTTTATTTAATAATATTTGCTGTTGACAAGAGGAAATAGCATCCTGCCTGTGCCTGTTATTATCTACACTGTCACCACTAAGACGGAGGACATCGCTGAGTACGTGTGCCAAAAGACGAAGTACACACCGAGGATGCAGTTGCTGGGGTCGCGCCGCAACGTTAATTTCAAGGCGTTCGTGGTGCGAGTTCCTAACTGTTTCCTGCCCCTTGTTATGGAAAAAGACTTTTGGCCGCAGGACGTGGTGTTCCGTCGCTTCCGCGGACAAGTGCCACAGGACAGCACAAAGACAATAAATGCAAAGTGCTACTAACATAATCTTAAGTCCTATTTACTATTTTTTTTTTTTTGTGTTGTCTGCTTACTGATGTACCGAAGTAAAACCAAGGCTGGCCTGTGAAGGGTCCTAAACCTCCACTATAGTTACAAATTGATGGGTTGACGGCAACCCAATTTATAAAAACAGTGTGAGTGCGTTTTCATACTGTATAGGTAGTCTTCTGCTATCCTGTCGGAACAAGCGTGGAAATCGCTCATCACGTAGCGTATCATCGCATTCATACAATACCGATTCATACTCGTATTATAGTGCTTCAGTCTAGATTATTTATAGAAAACTGTAGTGATTGAGCGATCGACTGCTACGTGTCGCGGGTTGTTTTATGCATGGAATAAATATTTGTATAGCCTACATTCTGCACAGGCGCGGTCGCACTTTGGGGTCATATTAACAGTAAAGTGAATTGGGGAGTAATATTAAAGTTGATCAAATAAAAAAACCTAATAATTTTTGATTTCATTGTTTAGACATTTTAAGCAGGAATTTAATAAGTGATTTAAAATTTTCGTGATAACAGTAAAGTGACTTGGGGAGTAATATTAAAGTTGATCAAATAAAAAAATACCTAATAATTTTTGATTTCATTGTTTAGACGTTTTAAGCAGGAATTTAATAAGTGATTTAAAATTTTCGTGAATAGTCTATATATAGGAGATTGGTCTAATTGTCTTGTATGATTTGGATTTGGACTCGGACCGCCACTGATTCTGCATATGCATTTCCCGATTTGTGTTTGTAAACGCAACCTATAATACACAAATCATTGGTAGTGTACAATGCTTTTAAAAAAAAAGTTTATGGCTCTTTCCGTATGATGGCTACTTAAGTATGTCTGACACCCCCTAACATAGGCAGTCAGCACCATTAAAACCTGAGAGGATATTTCTTTCAAAATACATTACCAGTTGTCATACGAGAGAGTTTATGTTGACAGAAAGTAATATTAAATTTAATATAATTACATCGTTTAATTTTTTCTCGCCCATGCAGAAAACATTTGCAGGCGGACGGTCTGAAGTTACCGCTATCGCGCATCCAATTCCTGTGGAATATAACGAAGAGGAACAAGGAACTGCATTTCCCGTGCCATTTGCGCTGCATGCAGGGGCCGCCAATCGGAATTACAGCAATTCATCACGTCACACGGATACGGACATAAACAAACCCACATAAATATCTACACAACAGCACCACAAACAAGTGGTCACGTAACAGCATTCGTAATTGCGCGTCCTGAAGGAAGCGGGGCCGTAGATTACTTTGGCCTTGCACACCCACTCCCGCGCAGCTCTTATATCTTGATATAGATCTTTCGTCGCGTAGTATGTAGCAATAGAGATTAATTTTTCTATTTGATCTCGGTGTTAAAGGAGATCATATTATCTTTCCCATTCTAAATTGATTCCTACGCAGAAAACTGAGAGGGTTCCTCATCAAAGTCGTATCATCTTAGAGAAATGCATCATGATCCAGTACTTTGATTTCATTTAAATAAATATCGTTTTGTAGCCATTCAAAGATGCTGTCACGTCCTTAAGATATCCATCGACAGCAACACCTGGGCTTTAACTTGCGTTATCAATGTACGACTTGCAAAGCCAAGCAGACTTCAAATGCTAACTCCAAGTTTTGCACTAGCCAGTTGCAAGTTGGGAGAAGAAAATGGTCTCCAACAAAACAGAATCTTTATTACAACTTGCCACTTAAAGCTAAGAAGTGAACTCCTGGATTTCTGGCATTCGTTCAACAGTAGGAAAAGGCAGTTGAATTATGACAGATGAGAATAATTTAAGGTTACGATAATATATATTTGGTTATTGTTTGCTACTATTATGTGGAGCATGCGTGTACGCATTGTATCGGTTGTTTGTTTGTGCATCACGTCAACGTAAACAACATACATATATGTCACGAGTGTCACGATATTTACTATATTAATACAATATCATAAACAGGAAAACTTTGTGTTATAATACGACTCAAATCATGATTTAAAAATCAAATAGTTAGGTATGCTATCTTTTAGATTAAAGGATTAACAATCGAATGAGCTGCTTTCATGGTTAACATTCAACTAAGCCTAACACGACTGATGGATATGGCCACAGGCTTTTCCCAAAATAGCAGACTGGTTAAAGATGCTTCTCAAATTCTAATATAAAAGGGTAAAGTATGCTGATTATCGGGCTACTGCCAAATTATCAGTATTTTACTTGGTTTAATTATTGAGTACAAATATACAAATAAAATATTACTTTAGTTAGACCATTTGCAGGGACTTAAGAATCGTGGAACTCCATGTGCCACGGTCAAAAAGATATTGATGATTATAAGAGATGAATTTGATATATTTTTGACCACAAGTATAGAACATAAGTTCTACATAATGTGAGCTATATTTGTAGAAGCTAAATAACAGGCATATGTCTCAGTGAACACTTTTATAATACCTTGTTAACATTGTTTGTGTATGTATGCATGTATGAATCAACAAATATTTTTCACTGCACTCCGCAATAGCAGCATGCGTTCATCACGGGCTGTGTTTTCCCATATTCAGGTAAACTTAACATTTTATGTCTATTTTTTTCCTCATCTCCTTGTTCTTCACCTGTTAAGTACTTCAGTAATAATATAAAGCTGATTCATTCTGTGAACTGCTTACGCCATCAACTTTGAATCTTTCCTTCCTTTTCTTTCTAAATCCCTCTGTGTTGAGCGATTTCTTGGCATGTGTGCCAAGAAAGATGTGAGGACTAAAACATATGAGACAAAATGAACAGACAGCCAGTCTACATTATATTATAGAAATTCTCCTGTATTCTCTGAATGATAATGCAGAGGTGTACTTTTGTACACCTGTGACCTTTCTTCTTCTCTTACCATTCGAATTGGAGACTATTACTATGTAACTGCTAATTTCCAAACCCCAGCTGCTACTAAAATTCAGTACCTTACCAGTATTGGCTGTCGTGACCACTAGACCACTTACTAATGAGACAGACACCATTAAACCAATTAAAACATTTCCCTGTAATATCAGCAGTTCAGTAATACAAGGTAATGACTTGTCTCGTTTTCCAATATACTACAGCGCAGTTTTCTAGAAAAACAGATTGTCGCTTACTTAAGTATCAAGTTAACTCACTTTATAAGTAAACATTCACGCCAGTCACAAGTCTCTTGACAAACCTGTCCGGTGCCCACGAGTCCCGTTCGTGACCTGCTAAATGAGCCAGCACCTTCATTATCATATTTATATGATACCGGTTCTGCAATTTAACATGTGAGTTGTCTCCGCCATGTTTAAAGATTTCGGTGCATGCGCAATAAGAATAGTCTCAAACTAAGACTAGAGGTCAAACTCCGTAACTTTGCTTGTATGGGAGTACAACTTTGCCTAGCAAGTTCCTATCACGAGTTTTCTTACTATTTACTATCATAGTAAAGTAAATTTTCATGATTATATTATGTGACATTATGTGTCATAATAAAGTTTTGATTTACTATTTACTATATTATAGAGATGTCATGTTAGCGACTCTAATCCCTAATATAACCAAGTCAAGAACTAAAATCGCTTGCATGAAAATTTACATTTACTATGAAAGTAAATAGTAAAAAACTCATAATAGAGGTACAGGTACAACACAATAAATTTATTATTGTTCAATATTATAAAATACCACTACTTTACCTAGACTAGTGAAAGGACCTTGTTACATAAAATCATTTCAAAATTACGTAAAGTTTACTACGACTACCAAAAAATATATGGCGTTACTCCAAAATTCACTCCTTGGCAACATTTCTCGACTACTTATACGTTGCAATATTAAGTTACCACAAAGTAATTTAAGAAGTATCGGCAAGGTTCTATCATAATTCATAAGCAATGTTAGGGACTGCTGGCCGCGGTATAGGAATTCATCTAGACCGTGAATAAGGGATTTTTATATTTGAGCAGGGATGGGAGAAACATCTCTGTACCTAAATAAAAACGTACTAGGTACTATTACTAAAGCATTGCCACGTGATGGTTTGTTATAATAATTGGACTTGCCTCATCCGTCTAAGAGACTAATTTTCAACGGTAGACAGTCTAGAAGCTATAATTATTATAGACCCGTAAAAATCAAAATTCAAAAAGTATTTATTCGACTTTTGCGTAATGGCCGATACTGTATCTATTTATTTCTCATCCACTTGACATAGTAAATAGGTACCGCTTCGGTATTTATTAATACTCATAAATGGTCACTTTTGGGCTTCGGCCATATCTATGAGTCCCGTTCATTTGACCTGCTGATCGAGCACTCTGCGCTTGCGCAACTCGCATTCCGTTGATACTCCCGCCATATTGGGACACTGTTGACATTACCGTGTGTCATTAGTTTGATGATGTGTAATTGGTGCATTACGTAAGTTTTTGTTTTATTTTTAATTTTACTATCCTTATATCTATATAAATAAAAATGAATCGCCAAATGTGTTGCTAAGCGAACTTCCGAACGGCTGCACTTGTTTGGCTAATTATTTTTTTGTTGTGTTTGTAATTGTCAGGAGAAGGTTTTTGGGTAAGATTTTTTTTGGAAAATCCACCGAAAACTTCGGAAATTTGAATGGTATTTTATGAAATTTTTGATTTTGTTCATTAGTAAATTGCACCCATGCGAAGCCGGGGAGGGTCACTAGTATATGAATAAAAACATACCTGCTTTGCTCAACCGAATGACCAATTTATGTGAACATTGAGGTACAAATTATTTTTCAAGTAACGATTTATACAAATACAATATTGTCACATTCAATTCGATTATTTCATAATTAACCTAAAACTTCAATATCTTTGAGAGAGGGTTGATTGAAATTTATGTAAACTCCTATCTTCTTGTATCCATGTTACCCTGGTACTCATCGAGGTGACTTGGCGCCGCGCCGTTCTCAGGGCATTATACTCCTCGTACGTGTTTGGAATTAATGAAACGTGTGAATTTCAATACGATGATATTCTTTAATATTGAAGAAAAACTAAACATAACGTTTGGATGGGTGTTTTTTTCCTATTGAATCACTGGGTGGCGGGTGCACGAAAAGAGCCTTACAAAGACCACTGCGGCACGAGTGAAGGAATTACGTGAAAATTACAGAAGACTAGATTACTTTGAAAAAGCAAAAACGTAATTTTAGATAAAACAGTGCCGCTGCCACTCTACCTATGGTGCAAGGTGTGCAGTGCACAGGGGCACAGGGTCTCAAGGGGCGCCGAGCGCCGCTCGCGGGACTTAGACACAAAAACAGCGCATTATTCTAATTTAGAAAAAAAAACTATGTGGGTTCTACATCTACGCGGGCGAGATCGCGGGCGGATGCTAGTCATTTATAATTGCACCATTTGCACCCGAATTTTGATGACATTTTGATGGCGCGCCTACTAGAGATAGTATGAATGGCCCTTTTTCTACTATCGAGTCGGCGCGAGCTATCACATGTAGGTAGCTCATGACATAGTGGAGATATTAGCCGGTCAGTAATAATGGTATCGAGACTGCCCACACCATCTATTTATTTGTCACTAATGGAGGTTCATTTTTTGCACCCCGATGGACCTGAAGATAGGACGTTATGACACTTTTGCTTTGATGATTTTCTTCCAGACTAAGCCGCGGGCGTAGCCGGTACATAGCTACTTATTATATGTATGTGTTTTTAAGGAGCCATATTTATTGGCACGCGCTCGGCTTCATTCCCACGACAATAACGCCTCTGTCCTCCTTTAGTTATCAACACTACACACGCGCTGTCTGTTGAGACGGTATCTGCAGAGCCATAGGTCGGGGAGGTCGGCCTCTGCATGTTTGAGACCTCTGACTAATGCATGCCAACCAGCTTGGTTTAAAAAGTAAGTAAATCATTTAAGGAGTCATACAATCCGGTGCAATATAAATTACACTTAGTTCCGTGCAAATAAGTTACATTTTTACACACGCGCTCTTGATGTTTTGTTGTACTTCAATACAAATAATTAGCACAAACGTGGCGAAAAGGTCACGTTCCTTGACCACTTTAATTCTATTTACTTCACGCAGATCATGCACTATAACAATTCAGTGATCAGTGTCTCCTGCTTATGATAATAATTCGTTGAGGTTAACCCTTGCCTGCTGCCAGTGAGGTCCGACTCTGTGCGACTCAGCACTTATTCCAGAGATCTCGCATGCGTGCAACCTGAAGTGGTTCACCTTATATACTTAAATATCGTTTGTAATAACTGTAATGGGGTGCAAATAAGAGCCTCCGAGAGTGTCGAAATCGATAATCGAAATCATCTGGCGCACCCTGGACAGTCGGCCGCGATATCACTATTATGGACTGACTAATCTTTTCCTATGTGATAGCTCGTGGTGTCACAACACCAAAAGACAAGGAGGAATGGCTCTAATATTTCTCGAATTTTTATTGCTTTAAATTTTGCGCAAAGTACTTTGAACATGCTAAGTTTTGAGCTCATGGAGTCTTGCTGGTTAGGACCAACCATTTTCAATTCAATTCGCCAAGAATTAAAATAAAAACCTTTGACTTAGTAAACTTGGAATCAGAAAATTCTACTTCCATTGGCTTTCCTTACATCGTGATTAAGATAATTAATCCTAAGAGAAGGTTTGAAGTACACAATTGTATGTTCTTTTTACCAATAACTAAATAACTACAACTAAAATAAAACTATGTTTCAAACGCTCTTAAATTATTCTAGAAACTTCAACATAAAGTATTTTATAAGTCTCGACTACGCTGTATAAAGGCTAGCCTCGTTTATGCCATGCCCATATGGTGCAATAAATATTTATACATTTAAAAAACCAGTGTTATCATATCGCCATATCTTGCAGACAAGAAACCTAAGATTAACTACATTCGTAGCGATAACATAGATACGTACCTATATTTTAGTTAGTCTTAAAATGTAGGTCACTTTGACAATAAAAGCCTTTAACATTGGTTCTTCTGTACATAGTACCTATCATATATTTATTTACAGTAACATAAATTACTTCAGATTTATTATTAGTTTTGTTTTCGAACAATTTTGTCAAAACGTAATGCACATTAATAATTTAAATTCTCATATTATTACAACAATGGCACTAAGATAAAATTGAATTGGAAAATCCCTAATAATTCCCATTTTCCCTACAAACAAATGATACACAATAAAACCCACTGTCTACATAACTCTGTGTCTGAAAAGTTGACCTACAGATTTATTAGCGAAGGTAAAAACATATGTATGTTTAAAATGGAAACGGCCGTTTACCTATACAAGAAGTCCGTGTTAAACGAGTGATTTTTTCTTAAACTTTTGTTATATTGTCGGTGAACATGAGCTTAAGTCAATGGTCAATCTTACCATCCGTCGTTACATGTATCAGTATTAACCCATTCACTGCCACCAACACACCTGTGTATTTTGAATTCTATCTCACAGTGCACTGTACACACATTTGTGCTTTCATACATTTTCTACGTGTCTATTGTGTAATTTGCGCCTGTGAAAAACTAAAAAAAGAGCCCAATAAGAAACACACATGTGTGTACTTAGGCACTCGGTAGGGATTTTGGCAACACGTATGCGTGTTATTGGCACTCGCTAATCGTTTTTTTTTTTCGACACATATGCGTGTTACAGGCTCAGGACACATTGCTTCCTGTTTGAAGTTCTTAGCTGGCACTGAATAAAAAAAGGGGGATGTGAATGTGATGATAACATGGTCCATGGCTGCTAAACTGATTAGTGATACCGACCTCCTAACTAAATCTATTCGTCTAGTAAGTCAATAGATTTCATTTTACCATCCGTCGTTACATATATCAGTATCAAATGATACCATGGTTGCTAAATTGGTTAGTGATACCGACCTCCTAACTAAATCTGTTCGCCTAGTGACAATCAAAATAAATAAAACCACATAACGGAATAAATGTCCTTTATTATTTTAATGTTTTCTGCTTGAACAACAACCGCGTACCCATAAAGTTGGCTCGAATCCATGAATGTGTTCTGCATAATTATTTACAAACATGGTATGAGATTGTGGGAACTAGAGAGTACGACACACATTACTTGAAACAAGAGCGTATCAATTGAATTTCGTTCTTAGTTAAAAGGAATCAACTGCGAAAAATTTTGCGTTACTCCTTTATACAATACCCATATTTCTCCCCTTTCCCGTGAGCGACGAATAACGGGCATTTATCCATCAGTAGACAACCCAGACAGGTTAGAACATATCACAGTATAACAAACAAAACTGAAAAAAAAAAAAACAAACACGACTGCCCTGCTAAAAACGAACTAAAAGTAAAAAACAAGTTATATTAGATAATCTGTATACACAAAGCGAAAGGTAACTCACTAAACTCGCTGCTAAACTCGCTGACTAAACAGATACCTAAATAAAATTGTCATTGCAGTCGGGGGACCTCTTAAATTAAAAAGTGTTCCACAGAACGTTCCCCCGACTGCAATGATCTCTACCACCACTTTCTTAAACCGCAAGCCAATATAAATGATCAGTAAGGTAGACATACTACGGTCACTGCGCCTTATCAGTGGTTCGCATAACTTTTTCCATCGGACGTTAACATCATTTCCATCGGAGCCCACGGTCTCACACAAGCCCAGGTGTTGATATACAGGTCCCCCTATTAAGGCATCTTAATTGAAAAAATAATCATAGCTGTAGTAAGTAATCCATGCAGTCTGTCTGTTTGTAAGAATGCAAGTGGCATTAAGTCTATGTATGACCTCAGTAATTGAACATACGTTCCTTATATTATTGTATTCTAAGTCATAATAACTAGTACCTACTCATAACATCACACCACATGACCCATTTCAAATTTGAATAATGCAATATTACCTTTTTACCTTATTGCATAGTTACCTTTATCCTCAGGCGAATTTCAAATGATTGAAAATGAATGCATACATACTTAAGTAGGTACTATGTAGTTTAGACTTGTAGTTTCTCATAAGTTATAAGTGCATAAGTAGAGATGTGGCATGGCAACAGACTCGCAATCTCATGGTTAGCGAATGCTTACTCGGCTTTATGGCACCAGACAACCGCTGGGCGTCGACAGGCACGCTAGGGTTGATAGACACTTAAATAAATATTTTCAACATTAATTTTTTTCAACCACAACGGAACAGAGGGTATTTAGAGAAGAAATTACCTTTTTATATTACCTACAAACTTTTAATTACCTACAATTATTCTCCAAAAAATTACTGGATCACACCAGTTTTATTTTTTTCGTAATAGACACTTCTCGTTTGAGAAATGAAATCGTCTTTTCCTGAAGAATATTTAGCAAGGGCATAGTCATGCGCATGCGCATATTCATGTAGAAAACTGAATAATTGCCAATAGATAGTCAGTTTCTGATATCAAATGGACGGCTAATACCGCGCTGAAGTCCCGAAGACCCAAGTCCTGATTCCCCCACCAATTGCGAAGCACAAATAAGCAAAAACTTCATAATTATTTGATCTAAATCTGACGTTACGTCAGCGTTCTATTTATAAAACCTTCTAAAGAAGGCCTAACTCCATTATGACGTATGTACAACTCGATATTTAACAATAATAATTGCCTCGGGCATCATAAAAACCTTAAAACCAACACCTAGATGAGGCGTGGCAGGGTACTAATTTTATAAGAATTCAGAAAAAGTTGCACAGACCAGTTATCAGCCATCAAATGATTTGAAGTCAATGAACCAACTGTATAATGTCATTTTCTTAATAAATTACAAGCTACTAACGAACTTTGTATAAAATTAATATATTTATACCGATTATATGTTTTTTCGTAACATACATTGGGGAAAAAAAATATTTTTTTATAAAAAAAAAATCGTTTCCAAATATTATTTTATACGAGTAAATCGTAGGATTTCAATGTTGTTTTATGCAATGGACTTCAAAATGATGATGCAATTATAGCTGATAGCGACTTATCTTAATTAGCTCCCTAATTACAAACACCATGACTCGTCCAATCCAAATACCACAAACTATAAGGAATCTCGCGCAGTGATTATCACATAGTCCAGATTTATGACAAAATTAAAAACACTGCAACTAATATACATCTTACAACAAACAAGAATATGAGCCTCGTAATGACTGTTGTCCTTGCTAACTATTGTGTGGAAATAACGACTTTTGTCACCTTTCAGGACAAAGAGCCACAGGTAGACAAGACTGCTAGGAGCCTCGCACCCAATTCCCAGATATAGTTAACTAATAACCCATCATCAACTATCAACCCATTACTGTCCCACTGTTGGCCACGAGTCTTCTGAGAACGAGAGAGGTTTAGGTACTAGTCTACGATGCTGTCCAGAGGCCCTAGTGTAAGTTTCTTTCGAAAAACTCGATTTAACGCATCGAACGCATTCGGCGCTCCAATTGATCGACCAATCGGAGTACCGAACGCGTTCGAGACGTTAAATCGAGTTTGTCGAAAGAAACTTACACTAGGGCTTCTGGGGTGGGTTGGCGTTGATTACGCATATCATTTTGAAACCCTCTCACGTGCCCAGGACACGAGTTTCAAGTGTAAATCAAGTCCTAATACGCACATAAATTCGAAGATCGAAGGTGCGCTCGGGTATCAAACTCAGACACACTTGCACCGAAGAGATGCTGTCACTGCCTTTTGCGTTTCCAAGAAATCGACCATATTTTTATTGCAAAAAATCTAAATAAGTTAGCAGCCCTACAAAGCTGGGTCATTCCCGGTGGTCCGAGGGCCATCGACCACAAGCGTCAGCCAATACTAATAACCAACTTATTAATCATACCCAGGACTTGACATTCTGCATTTTGAAAACATGTTTATTCCCCATTGTGGTCACATGCCTTAGTCAGACAAAACTTTTCTGCAAATTTTCATCATTTAAGGAAAAAAAGACACCTTTTGGTTGTATAATTTCAAACTTACCGAAGTCAGTTTAATACACAAAGCTTTTTGCTATATTTAAAATCGTGCCGGATTATGCAATCGCGGGGCCCGTAGCAAATTCTATCGGGGGCCCTTGATCTGCTATGGCCTCTTAAGTATAAAGTGACTTTTTGTAGAACTTGTGCGTTTACCATATGAAATTCTGTGTTAATTTTTTTTAATAAATTTTACCCAAAAAGTTACATTGAGGCTGGGTTTGGATACGGGGCCCCATTTTGCGCGGGGCTCGCAGCAATTGCTACTCTTGCTTCGTGGTTAATCCAGCACAGTTTATAAATAAAAAATTAAAGGTGATGTTCTGACCTATATATATTTTAAATAAAATATACATATGTGCTTACTGGAACTTCACTCATTAAAAAAAGAGAATATTGTTTGCCATTCTGAAAAATTTATCCATAGCTAAGTCTAACCTCCTTTGTAGGTCACCCTAAGATATTTGTTCCTAATAACATTCATAACTTAACTCATCTCAGCCGAAAGACGTCACCTACTAAACAAAGGCCTTACCAAGCATCGCCACATCGACCGGTCCTGTCCTGCCCACATCCAGCGGGTTCCCGCGACCTTCACCAGAACTCACTTACTTATTCCTACCTACTAATTATTATAATTACCTGCTATTGTGTAAAGAGTCCAACATCTATTCTAGTCGAATTACATAAGCTGTACTTGTTTTTTTTTTAATAATAATGAATAATAATTCCAAATAAATGCGAGCTTGGACATAAAATAGAACGCGTTCAATTGTTTAAAAATTCAAATATTTAATTCCTTTTTCTTAAAAAAAATTGCAAGGTGTCAAACGTGTAATAGAAAACAAACGTCTCGCCGCGTATAGGGTAAACAACCCAATAATAGGCCAGTTACTAATCCGACGTGGATGGATGGTCATACTGGTTTTTTCGTCGACCATTTTTTGTGGTCATTTTTTAATACGGCCCGTGGGACCGGACTTTGGCCGTAACTCGTAAAAATGCAATGCGCGTACGACGAAGTCGTGAACACAACGAGTTAAGTCGATTAGTGAAGTTCCAACTAAAATCTTTCGCTGTTGGAATTTTGAAGAAATAACTGTCGAAAATATATTATAATCTACGATTGACTGGGTTTATTTTAAATAGAATCGGTTTATTTCTGTATTGTTGTGGAACTAAATGCATGATTACAATATTAAACTTTTTGATATAATTTATGATACATTTTTAATTCGTTTTTTTTTAAACTTTGCCCCACACTTGGAATAAATCCTGCATCGTGGGTGCGTTTACAAACACGCGTTCACATACACTATACCCAGACCCGTAACATCTATCCGTAGACCATACAAATATTTGTTCGAACCGTTTTGTGTTTAAATATAGTAGATATAATTAAGCAGTTATTAAATGTTAATTTTATTTTATTCATTTATTGTTTATTTATTAATTACAATTACATTAGTTAAACATAAAGATCTCTTAATAATATCAAAGAAACAGTTGGTCTTAATTTTCTTATTTCACTCTTAAAAGTGATAAACTTGGTTTAAATTACCGTCTAATAATATGTTTGTAAATGACGTGTACTTTATTTTCATTTCGTCGGTAATCTTTCATTTAGATTTCTTGTCCGTTTTATTATGCCTCTTAAAATACAACAAAAACTTCTGCACAAAAAGTAAACCGGTTCTAGTGGCGAAGCCGCGGGCCGCGCCCCGGTGCGACTAAAAACTTCACCTGCATGTTTTTATCACTTTGAAAGTCCGCCTGTTACCTTACATTACATCATCTTAATAACAACACTCACAACATAAAATCAGCAATTAGAAGCACCGAAATCCAAAATATTCAAAAATCAACCGTTTATAAACTAGTTTTTATTGCTTCCAAATCACGACAACTTAATTTTCTTAACAAAAAACGTAAAGAACACAGTTCAAGCTAACGACAGCATTTTTCAATTCTAAGAAACACCGAACTTGAACATGTCTTGTGCATTACTCGCTTTAACATAATAAAAGTCATAATTACTAACCTGGCTTTAGCAAGAAAAAGCTTATACTGATTGTTTTAAAGTTTAATTTTGTTCGTGTAAAGTGTACATAAAGTGCAAAGCAATAGTATCCTTATGTCAAAGAGCAATAGCGTGGTTCCATTATTGAAATGAATATTTAAACCTTTTTTAGTTGGAAAGCTTTGTAAAAGGAATAGAAGGTAATCTCTAACACCATAGTTTCGTACCATGTAATAATGAATTATATGCCTTTGAGAACTGGGCTTAAAGTTGTTTGTGACTTTGTTTGTAAGAAGGCATTTCGCGAGAGAGGCAGAGGGGCTCTCGGCTGCAGGTTTGACGGGTTCCGTGTTACTCATTCCTCTCCCCCGCGACCGCGCCGACCGCCGCCTCCTGGCCCGTCTGCTCCGGCGCAGGCTGCGACGCTACCCCTCTAGAAGCAATTATGTGTATTAAAAGAGAATGCGTACTGACATCTTGTGGTGTTATACGGATTTCTGCGGTTATTTGACCTTATCAATAAGGTAACATTAGCGTTCTGTGCTTATGATAAGTATCAAATGCCTTTGCTAAAACCCCAAGATAAATATCAAAGGCTCACCGGATGGATTAATTAAAATTAATCACTTGGCTTAATTTAGCAAGGGCCAAAATTATTAGAAGCACTTTCTATCGTGTTTCTAAAATTAAAACAAATAATATTATTATATAATTTAATTTTTAATTAACAACAACAATAAGCACTTCTCTCAGAATATCCGTTATACATAATAATAAACATTTAAACCTAAAAGTCCACAATTTACAGATTGCAATACCTAGGTACCATTAAATAAATTCAGTGTATAATTAACATTACGACCATATAAATAAACTCAACTTAAAATAACTTCATAATATATGTACATATAATGCAAGCATCTTTCCTGTTACAACACTATAACTAAACTCCATTTAATTTAGAGATTGTATAAATATTTCAATTTTATAAACCACTTAAAAAAAAATCACGGTTCAATGAAACAGCATTGATGTAGTAATATCAGGAATAACACCTTTGTTTTATATCTTCGAAACATTTCTAGATCTTCGTTTGTCTTCATGAGCTATCTTAGGAAAATTGTTCGTTGTAGAAGAAAGATTAACCAATGGTGGTATCGAGGCTGACTGTCCATAGTGCGCTTGACGATCTCATGTTTCTCGTAGAGGCTCTTTCATGCATCTCATGTGATATTTTATAGGTATTGGAAATTAGAATGATCGAATGTTAAACGTAATGCTAGGTATGTTAGATTGTATTCGTAACGAGATTATTACTCGCCTAGCCTATTCCGAGGCCCTGCTGCAAGTTTCTTTCGACGAACCCGATTTAACGCATCGAATGCGTTCGGCGCTCTAATTGGTGGAGAGCACGAAACGGACCAATCGGAGCGCCATACGCGTTCGATGCGTTCGAGTTTGTCAAAAGAAACTTACACTAGGGCCTCGGAGTAGGTTGATATTGGAAGTGACGTGAGTAAGTGAACATGAGTAACATTAATTAAACTCGTTTAATTAATCGGCCAATCTATATCTGTGGAAATAGTCGACGAGGAGTACCTATGTTTCAACAATAATGTATAAACATATCGCCACCAAAATTCTCTGAACATGTTAATGCCGGTGAGTACTTTATGACTCATTTCCGATCGTTAATTCTTGAGTCGAGTCTTGGAAGTCACCTTATTGGTTAAGTATTTACATTTCCTTCAAGCAATTAAATCTTGTAAAAATTCTGACGTTAAAGTCCAGATCAGGATTCGCGCGTCAATACGGCAATAGATTTGCCAGTACCCTAAAGATTTATTGATTTCTGAAGCATGGAAAGAAGACACTCTTTCCGTGCTTCCGAAATCAATCAATCTATTATCTAATTCAGAGACGAGAACCGAATAAATCCGACGTATCATGTACTGTCCAGTTGAGGACCTGACTGATCCTTTCCATCATAGCACGAACAATTTCCATGTAGCTGACAGAAGGAGGAAGTCCAAAGATGATAATTCCTTGTTGTTATGTTGCTTTGACCGGCCGTGATACTGGCCACCTCCTGAGACTCTCTGACATCGATAACATGACGTAGAGAAAAGAAATGAAACAAAGGCACAATCCAATCTTGAAAAAACCTATTACCTTTTGAATTCTACTTTGGCCGACTCTCGCTCTTGAACCTGCTGGGATCTGCCGCCTCGATCAGCAGGCCCCAGCACTTCATCAGTAAGTAAATATACATTTCAACAAAGAAAAAAAAAAAAAAAAAAAAAAAATATACAAAGTATCTGCCATATTGCATACGACATAATTCGGTCTTATCTCTTCACGATCAACAAGGAAACTATTGTAACATGATGAACTAGTTCGTCAAGCATCATCCATCATTATATGTGGCGAAAAGTATTAAATTCAGTTGATATCTGCACTACTTTATCGGGATCTTGAGAGACATCGATAAGTACCCTCAATGTTACCGAAACACCGACGTACGTCCTTAAGCCAGTTTCCCAACAGATACTAAACTTTATCTATCGATAACAGTTTCAAACCACTTGTCGATTTGTGTTAATGTAGAGAAATTTTTCAAGGTCCTACATGTAAATGAAATATGGTTTTGGAATGATTAGAGTAACTGGGTAAACTGGGAGAACAAACACGCCTGCAAAATGTATGGTGCTAAAATTGTTGGCGTTTCCCATCTCTTGTAAACAGTGTTGCCGCTGCCTAGATTTCGGGATACCGTACACTAAGGTAAAAATTACCGTATTCTAAAATAAATTGCCGTACATTTACATAAAAAAAGAAAAGATTTAAAATTACGTATACTGACTTACTCTCTCGTGTATTGAGTAGAGTAGCTTTACTCTTCTTGTTCCATTAAATGTGAAAGAATTAAGCTGGAGGGATCTACCGCCTCAATTCTTTTTAAGGACAATAAATACGGATAAAACAATAAATATTTATGATTAACGCAAAAGTACACAGATTATCTAGTTGAGGCAGTCTGAATGCCTCATTAGTTTAGTGGTCTCCAGCGCAATTGTTGAGCGTAAGGTCCTGGGTTCGATTCCTTGGTCAGGCAAATTGTTATTGGGTTTTTCTCTATGGAAATTCTCAGTAGCATCACGGAGTCTGGAACTGCGCACGATAGACGGCAAAAAGCTCGCCCCCCTATTACATGGGACTCAATAACGGCATCGGCGAAATGTGAGTGTGCAATGTTACGCCTGTGTCTAACCCTTCGGGGAATACAAGCGTGATGCTATGTTATATGTTTATTATGTTATCTAGTTGCAAGACAAGAAGCAAAAATATAATACTATGGGCTAAGCTTCATTTTTTTAGGAAAAAAAAACAAATGAAACTTTCATCTCTTGATTTTTTCGACATTAAAAGATTTTTATTCAATTGCCGGATTGCCGTATTTTATAGTACGGTAATGAGCATCCTGCCGTATGCCGTACATTGTGTGATTTGGAGGCCTAATTGCCGTACGAAACGGCAATTGCCGTACTTTCGGCAACACTGCTTGTAAATTGTCTGAAGTATGTCACTCTCATTCATTTACTCATTGGTCTTGTGGTCGCAAGCGCGACTGCTGAGCGTGAGGTTCTGGGTTCGATTCCTGGTTCGGCCAAAGTGTTATTGGGTTTCTCAGTAGCAGCACGGAGCTTGGAACCGTGCCCAGTTGATGGCAATAAGCTCGCACTCAATTACATGGGACTTAATAATAGCATCGGCGAAATGTTGGTGCACAATAAAACAAAACACCTCTACCTAACCCTTCGGTACAGGCGTGATGCTGTTTAAAAATACAATTTATCTCTATTTATAACTTCTCTCTCTAAACTCGAATTAAAGCAACTGGTAGTCTATTTCAAAGAGCAAAGAGAGCCGATGTAAAAAAGAAAAATAAAACTTTTCTTTTGTGTAAGTCACTTTTCCAGAGGTATAGACCAGTATCCGATACTCCAAATTACAAATACCATCCTATAAATTACATGAGACGGTAGATGCACAGTCTAATGACGTGATAGTAACTAAAAAGACCTTTAATAACGACCTGACTAAGGAAAACGAAGAAAATTTAATTAAAATAAGTTCTATAAGTAACAAAGAAGTAATTAAATACCTCATATCCTTTAGAAAACAGTGCTTACAAGTGCTTATTTTCTTTGTTGAACAAAAAATTATATTTACATAGAAATTGTTTGGTTTTTCCCGACAGCAATGTTTCCCTTTTGCTTGGTAGGTCCCCCAAAAAACTAAATGATTCAACTGTTACCCAAGTGCGAAGTTTTCCTCGAGCTTAACCACATAGTTACCGTCCAGCCAAAAATGGACGAATACGACGTGCGCATGCATTTAATAAGTGAACTTCCAAAAACGCGTGCACACAATTTTCATAGGTATATTTTTGGCTTCACGTACCTACGGCGAAGGTGGAGAAAAAAATGAGATGAGGGGGGGGATATACAAGTTGTTTGTTATTTTGAATAAATATTGTTCATCACTGTAAAATATTACGGTTTATTGTTTAGTCATTTAGATAATTACCTCCTTTTTTTTGACACTTGTCTTTCGGAGTTAGCTCAGCGGGCTAATGGTGAGACCAGAAGGGCCTCCAGCCGACCTATTTACCTACTTATACGGTAGATAGGTAATTTATTAGGGTTTGCCTTTGTGTTGTTAAAATATCATAGTCATTCAAAATAATTGTTTTAAAAATCAACTTCAAGTATATCTGCTATTTATATTGGTATTATTTCTACGATATACAAAACACGTTAACTGAGTTTATTATAACTGTGGAATTTACTAGTCTTTTCCTTGCACGGGACTACAGAATCCCGGACTTTTGGAAGGCGTGCGTGGGGCCGAAGCCAACACGTAGAGGCCCTTTAAGACAGCTTTAATGAGAATGTTGTGGTGACATACCCAGCGATTATCCCATTATGCACCATAGAGATGCACCCAAGGACAACCCCTGGGTTTGTAGGACTATTGCAAAACATGTGGAGAAAAACTACTTGAGCTATTGTGATGGGATGGTAGTGGACTGGGTAATGGGGAACTATGGAAAACTATAACTATTACTAGTTATTATTATTATTCAATATTAGGTACATAATTTGCTTACGCAGTCCAGACGTCACGATTGGCGCACTGGCTATGCGATTAACTTTCTGCGTACGTGTCGCGGGTTTGCCGTACGAAATAAACATTTGTATGATCTACGGGTGGTTTTTTCTGCTGTGGTTATGTGGGAATGTGCCATTTAGATAGTAGACAACTATATATTTTATGATATCTGTTAATAGTTTAGGAAAAATGCCACGAAATGATAAATAAAAAAACCCAAAAAAAAAATTGATGAAGAACCACTTCGGATAATCAAAACCTGTTCATTGTTTCTTCAGAAATATTCAAATTCCATCACATATAACGATTATTATGTCATCAACACCAATAATATGATTATTAACGACCTGTTAACAAGGTGCTACAATAGCCAATCAGCCATTTACGAGCCGCGTAGAATGATAACAAGTAATAACTTTATACTATACTTACTTTATGTTCACAGCTTTAGATCTTGCATTGTGTCAATTTTACGTCATATCTAGATGACGTCAAAGCTGGTACAGGACGAATTATATTAATCGGGATTTTTAAACAGCCGGAAGACTAATTGGCATGAAACTGTTCACATACGGTGCCGGAAAACAATCCGCTGCTTGATTACGTAAGAAAAATCAGACGGCAACAGAGACGAACAAACTGTGCATTCCTTTCTATCTTATATATGTTTTCATAAGAGGATACGAGATAGCATGATTATTAGCGACAGCAACTCTACATTGTTCTTACGTAATACGGATGCCGGTTATTCATATAGGATTAACGGCCACAGAACGATCTACCCTTTATGTTATTGAAATTGAAAATATATTGCCATCATCGAGTTTTAGGAATCTGTCTCCGATAAGGGGACTTTAAGTGTGGTTAGTTGCTGAGCCTGATGTCCAGTGTTCGGCCCGGGTCGGGCAAAGTATTATGGGCTTTTCAATAAGATAATTCTTAATGGTAGGTACCCCGGTGTATACCTCTATCACTTCTGGGAATACAGGCGTGATCTTGTGTTGGGTTAATAATATTATTCTTTCCAATTCACCTCAGGGAAATAACATGCTACACCCGAATGACATTCACAAATCATACGATGATACGCGAACAGTAACAACTTATCTAATTCCTCTATCAGTCTATCTAAAATAATTCCTATCAAGATTGTACCACACCTTTACACCAAGGTTATTAAATTTACAGCCGATTAATGCAAAAGGTGCGCCCTTTATCACGGCAAATAACAGTAACGATGTATTAATTCGAATTTGATAAACTAATCGTTTGTTAAGGAAAATTAATTTAACTAAAAGTAGAACACTGATAAACTTACTAAGTGCAATAGCGTGTGCATTTGTGACGTTTCCTAGTAAACTGATAATTATGCACTTAACACTAAAAATCATTCAACTGATGGTTTGATTAGATATTTTTTAAAATATATACATACCGATAATCACGGTATAAGACGACTTGACAGAAAAAGACAGAGCTAAATCAGCACTGTACTGAGTCAGTACTACTGACTTAATATGTTTGCACGATGTGGAGCAAGTCGGCACTGACTTGACTTGAATATGAAGTCAGTAACTAGCTCAAAGTAAATCCGAGTTTAATAGGCTAGATGACTGCATCAAAAATAAATTCTGAAATCTTGTTTGGTAAATAGTTTGACTTCTAAAAACTCAGTAAAACTTAATCTCTGGCTTATCTTTGGAGTTTTCAATTTTTAATTTATCAAAATAACACAATAAGTATATAGTCAATGGCAATGAAAAACTATGACGTCACGCTTTTGTATTCCAAATTTTTTTAGAATAAAATGTCGTTTTTGATAGTTCATAAAAAGTAACTCAAATAATAATTAGTAGTCATCTACCGTATTACCAAACGAACGTTCTATTAACACTTTATAAATACTTTTCATTGTTATTTTCATATAAATAACTAACTAACTAATAAGAAAGCCTCACGCCTTTATTCCCCGACGGTTTATGCAGAGGTGTACCATTAAACACCCACATTTCGCCGATGCCGTTATTAGTAACAGGCGGCGAGCCTATTGCCATCCACCAGGCTCAGTACCAAATTTAGTACTGCTAATGAGAATTTCCACACAGAAAAAGCCAATAACATTTTGCCCGAGCCGAGAATCGAACGCTAGACCTCACGCTGCAGTCGCGCTTGACCTCATCGGTCTAGTAGTCGCAAGTTAAGTTTTTTAAATATATCTACCGAATATTGGAAAAGTAACACCACAACCAAGCCTCTCTCGATACTTGAGATCGTCTCCGCACCCTAGGAAACCAGCCTCGCTAACACCATACTTGACTGGCTAATCTTTCCACCACGGCATAAGCGATTCCAAGAGACACGACAGAAGAAGACCACGAAACTCACAGACATCAATTTAACAACATACAGAACCTCTGCCAATTTCGCATCCAGCTTGTCTGATTCGTCACTTGATGACGTGGATACGGCGCCGATCCACGTTTACCCGAATCGTCCTCAATGAGTGTAGCTCAAACGTGCCTTGGTAGATGTTGAGGCCAACTTTTGCCATCCGTTCGGGAGAAAGGAAAATGAAACCCAGGACCAGTATAGTAGCAAATACTTTTATTTTAAAATGCAATGAAGCATATGATTTCTTAGGTACTTATTTGCACCTAGCTGTAAGGAAAAGTGAAACAGGTAAATGTTATAAATTCTTGGAATTATAAGTCATTTGGAGTTGCAGTGTAAATTACCCAGTATATTCCCCTTTCCCTCAAGTCAATACCAATAAAATGACTTGTTAACATGAATAAATAATCTATGGTATACCATAGACTATTCGAAATACTGTGTGTTTGATCGACAAACGCTATATAAAACACCAGAACCCATTTGGATCTAAAGTAGAAACGTAATAAGTTTTTACTCAGAAATCAAAATACTTCCTCTGTGAAGAGAAATTTCAGTGGCTTTGAAAATTACGGGGATTTTTTTTTTCTTTTTTGCATACAAAATAACAATTTACAGGAAACTATAGTATTATATTTTTTTTTATGGACCCGGGTACGTCTTAAAACTGCAGCCAGACACCGGATGACGGGCAGCAGCGTCCTCTCACTAATCGGTGAGCCACTGCGATCCCCAAGCCGCCTGCCAAGCGTGGGGATTATGGCAAACCCCCCCTCGAGGGAGGCCTTCGTTCAGCAGTGGACGTCTTCTGGCTGATGATGATGATATTATTTCATAACAAACTAAACCCGATTTTTCAATGCCCAAATAATAGTTATCTATCTGTTAATTTAAAATTCGTACCGTCTTTCTTTAGACTTATCAGAGGAATAACTTATCTAAAATTTATCCAGCGACTGAAATTCAGCCATGAAGGTTTCCTGTCTTCTGAAATTGTCCAATGGAATACCTGAAAAACCCACCACTTTTCTGTTAAATTACCTGTTTTAATATTGACATATTTAACTATCAATTCAGTATTCAGAAAAACAAAATGCGTCAGAAAACCAAGCACCCGGGTTTTTTAATTAACTAAGCTGTAAGAATAAGGTAAAACATTCATTAAACAAATAATTATTACGATTATCTGAATCACATAGCTGGTGAATGAATGCAGTTGTGAACTATTATTTATGAATGGTTTTCCTATTAATGAGGAACATATCAGCTTCATTTATATATTGTACATAGTGAGCTATTCTAAACATAACTACCGATAGTTACTATTCAAAGAGCTTTTTGCCCACTCACACGTATGTAGGTATATTTAAAAATAAAAGCGTATGGCTTACCAAAGTACCTAAATAAAATTTTAAAATTTTAAATTCTTACAGGCCTCAAAGCGCTTTTTGGATTTTTCTTAGGTAACTACTGTCCCACAGCTACACAAATGCCGCATGCGGCACCTGTTGAATTAGCTGAATCAGACAGGGGACCAGCTAAAAATCAGCTCTGTGCTTATACTCACAGTAAATACTGGATCTCTTACCGCACTACCATTGCTATATCTGTTTTAATTTTATTTATTTTCTTTTTCTTATATGTTTATGAGGAAATAAATGGTTAAAAAATAGTTTTAAACTATTATTCATAGCTATCATAGGCTTCACATTATTAATTTAAAAAAAAAAACAACAAACAATATACCGCCTGCCAGGGACAGTAAAATTGATAAAAAAGAAATACAAGTAGATTAACCAAATGTATTGCCAACAATATTTATGGGCACTAAGATAAAACAGTGTAGTAACGCCAACTTAATGCCTCTTTATACCAATCGAAAGTCGTAAATGGCAACTTAGTCAGATAAACGTTTGACGGTTGATGATGATAGCTAAAAGCCAAATAACTACTGATTTTGAAGGTTTCGAAAGATAACATGCAAAATAGGATGTAGGAAACGATATGAAATGATTTTTTTTTTCCTATCGCCTTTGTCTTTTTAAATTCAAGATGGCACAGGTAAAATAGCAAAGTTCACCAGATTTATATAATCTATCTATACAAATAAATAAAATTGAAGTGTCTTTTTAATGTCAAAATAACAGCTTTTTACTAAATTCATATGAAAGTATATACGGAACATATAAAAAAACTAAAATAATGTTTTTATCTGTCTGTTTGTTTCGGCTTATCTCCGAAACGATTTTTGGTAGGACTTTCGCTGGCAGATAGCTGATGTTATAAGCAATAACTTAGGCTACTTTTATTTTAGAAAAAGTACAATGATTCCGCGAATAAAAAAATGCACGTGTTCGTAATCCATGCGGGCGAAGCCACGAGCGGAAACAAGTTTACAATATGTCCAGCTCTTGACTATAAAGAATCACATGTCATACTACAACAAAATGTTCAGTCAGCATAATACAACGCGATTGTATTCAAACAAACTAGGACAATTTTGCACCACGTTTAAATGACGCGCACGTAGAAAAAACGTTTTTTACGAATATGCACTTAACATTCAAGTGAGCGACATTTCTTTGTAGTGCTGTGTCGTCGGTAAAAAGCGGCCGAAGTACCGGTGTGCATGCTAATGTGGTACTTTACTTTACGAGCTATAGATATGGGAACAAGTTTGTACGAGGCTAAGAATAGCCATAGACATAACTGACTTGTTGCTATGTCATCTTTGCCTTATGGTTTTAGTCTGAGTAGGCTGTGACTGTCTCCCGAAGTCCGACAAACATTTGTTTTTCTCTGTCAAAGTGCAGAAGGATCGTACAACTATCCGTTTCTTATTGGCGTTACATGCCACGGTATAAAAGCGCTATAGCTTATTTGTACATCACTAGCGTCACCTGTTTTCTCCAAAGGATTAGGCAGAGATATACCCCACATTACGCCGACTCAATGTAAAATAGGGAGCCTTTTGTCATCTACCGGGCACAGTTCCAGACTCCGTACTTCTACTGAGAATTTCATACAGAAGATCCCAGTAACACTGCCCGATCGAAGACCTCACGCTCAGCAGGTGCGCTTCATCATCAGCCAAAAGACGTCCACTACTGAAAGATGGCCTCCCCCAATGGGGGGGGGGGGGGGTGGTTGCCATAATCCCCACGCTTGGCAGGCGGCTGGGGGATCGCAGTGGCTCACCGATTAGTGAGAGGATGCTGCTGCCCGTCCTCCGGTGTCTGGCCGCAGTTTTAAGACGTACCCGGGTCAAGGTCAGGTGCACTTGCGACCACTAAACCGTTGAGGCAGTCTTCTTGTGCAAGTCACGCACTCCAGAAATAATTCTACTTACCACAAAAATGCACACATATCGCATATTATTTATTATTCTAGTATGACGAATACTGAATATGTGGCGCAGGTCACGTAACGTACTTTTGCCGTCACAAAACTAAGCCACAAATTCTAAATTATCCTTCTACATTCGCAGCAGGTAAATTTTGTTTCTTAATGATTTACACGATGAATGTTAAACAGAATCATATGAGGAATGTTTATGGCGGCTAAGGAAGATGTGTGTTAGAAATCTATCTAGAGCTTTGCAAACACAAACACTGCACTTAAGGATATTGCAAAATAAATGAGCTAATTTATATGTATTTTAAAAATTACTCAAAGAAAAAGCTTGTGGCTGCTTCTGAATAATGTCTATATCTCAACTTCTCGACAGAAAAGAACATATTCAAATCTTTAAGTGCATTTTCAGTTTAGGAAACTCTAGGTGGATGTCTAACAATAAAACTTATTTTTTATACCACTACGGTGGCCCACAAGAAAATAGACCGCGTTATGGTAAGCGGTTATTGTAACCTTTTCAATCCCTGTGCGAAGAACCGCATGCTGTACTCACTTGGAAAAACCTCAGTGGGGACTGATTCCACTTCCAACTTCCTATCTCTAGCAGTGAGCATAGCTTATCCTATCCTACTAATATTATAAATGTGAAAGTTTGTGAGGATGGTTGGATGGATCTTTGTTACTCTTTCACGCCAGAACGGCTGAACGGATCTGGATGAAATTTGGCACAAAGATAGATTATAGTCTGGAATAGCATTTAGGGTACTTTTTATCCCGGAAAAATGTACGGGATCGTAAACCACGCGGGCGAAGCCGCGGGCGGAAGCTAGTTTCCATATAATATTCAATTTAAGATTATTATTTGTAAATCAATGTTTTATTTTTTGAAGAGTATCCAAGGAGTTTCTTGCCGGTTTCTTCTCCAAGACCTTTGAAACCGTGCGCCTATAAGCTCGAATTTTTAAAAGTGCCTGTAGGGCCTAGTTGAAATAAAATCTTAATAACAAAAAATCTGTCATGCAAATTTACACAACAGTAGGCTTTCCGCGAAACTTAAAAGTGCGTCATTATGAGTTACGCCTTATTATTTACGAATCAATTTTGCATTATACGGTTTCGGATTACGCATCCCATTGCGTAGATGTGCATTAAAAATAATATCATAATCTGGCTAGTGTTTCCCCAACTAAGTACGTTGGTACGCTCACAGGTCTAACTAGATGTGACTTTAAAACAATTGAACACATTTTCAACGTCATCCAGAGAAGATTTACTCATATTCATTATTTGTAAAACATAGGTACTTATATGGGGATTTCAGTTAATTGTGTGGTGTTTCCAGTACCGCTATCACGAGTTTTCTTAGTATTTACCATCATAGTCAAGTAAATTTTCATGATAGCGATTTTAGTTCTTAACTTGGTTACATTAGGGATTAGAGTCGCTTATGTGACATCTAGTCATCGTAAAGTTTTGATTTACTATCACTACATAGTATAAAACAAAGTCGCTTTCTCTGTCCCTATGTCCCTTTGTATGCTTAAATCTTTGAAACTACGCAACGGATTTTGATGCGGTTTTTTTTAATAGATAGAGTGATTCAAGAGGAAGGTTTATATGTATAATAACATCCATTAAATAGTGGAGAAGTACTGTTATTTTTGAGGTTTCTAATGTGATGTCGTAAATAATTACATTTTTTTGCGCTTACATTGCAAACGCGGGCTGAACCCTACGAGATAGATCAAAATAATGTACTACAGTATTGTACACCTTAAAAAGGTCTACAAAAAAGTCCACGATGGTATATGTTTATCTCTTAGGGATAACCCACAATAATCATTCATAAACCACGCGGGCGAAGCCGCGGGCGGAAGCTAGTTTACTATATTATAGAGATGTCATGTTAGTGACTCTAATCCCTAATGTGACCAAGTTAAGAACTAAAATCGCTTGTATGAAAATTTACATTTACTATGAAAGTTAATAGTAAAAAACTCATAATAGAGGTACAGATCTGATATACAAAGCGTACAAAGTTCTTTTTATTTTGCTAAAATTAAATAAATATATAAAGACACAACTCTCGTACCATGGTCCTACCATGGTACGAGAGTTGTAATAGGGAATATCGTCGCTTAGGTAACAATAGCGCACAAGTAAAATTTGATAAGTTTCAGAGGAGACATAAAATTGACATTATATCTTATGAAAAATTTCGTAAATGCATAATATAAACAAAAATACAATATAATAGAATACCATATAATACAATACAGTTCATTGTACACCATTTACGGAATATTGTTCATAAGAAATAATCAGTTCTTTGTCCCTTCTGAAAACTTATCAAATTTTACTTGCACGGTATTGTTACCTTATCAACGATATCCCCTATTTGAACTCTCGTAACATGTTCCTATCTTTATACATTTACATTTACACATTTATTTATATTGAACTTTAGGCCTCTAAGTATTAGTCCGTGATGATTACGTTGGGCAAGTAATGACGTAACCGTGGGACCAATCAATACATAAATATAGAATATTGCATTACAGTGTGTATGAGAACCGATAGTACGCAGTGAGTACTTCTGTAGGACTGGGTCAAGGCGTTTATTGCCAATGTAATCTCGCTCATTTTGAGAGCATGGTCGCCACGACACGCTACTTTCTTGACAATAATAATACGCTCCAAATTGCCTCATTGATCTAGTAGTCGCAAGCGCAACTACTGAGCGTGAGGACCTGGATTCGATTCCCAGGTTGGGCAAAGTTATTGGGTTTTTCTACATAGAAGTTCTCAGTAGCAGCACGGAGTTTGGTTCTGTGCCCGGTTGATAGCAATAGGCTCGCCCCCTATTACATGAGACTTAATAATAGCATTGGCGAAATGAGAGTGCACAATAGTACACTACTGCCTAATTCTTCGAGGATATCGGCGCCAAACTATGATAGGACTGATATGATATGATTAGTAACTAGTAAATTATTATAAGTATAAATATAAGATTCAACCATCAAAAAATTTAACACAAAGAGAGCAAGACGTGACAATAGACAAGACAAGAAAAGAAAATGGACGCTGATCCTATAAAAAAGGTGGCCCAGACTTGGACGTCAAGCTGTGAACACACCAGCAGCCCGCAGTCGGATAACATTGTACTTAAAGCTATCTGGAAAAATCAAAATGGTTAGAACACAGGACCATTTCCGATGACGTCACGGAGAAGAGGCCTACACTTAGCAGTGGCTGGCAAGACGATAGCGAATGTAGCAAGAAACAGCTAAGAAAACTAAGATACGGCTTGGACAAAACAAAAGGGAACAAATCAGTCAGCTCTAGATGTTTAGACTAAGGTTTTGTTCAGCGGTGGGGCGAAGTGATGTGACCAAGGGTAATGTACCAGTAATCTAAGAGTAACAATTACACTTATGTAGTCCTTAGGTATAACTAGGGCTGCACGCTTTTCGAGAAGCAAACTCGGCTGGAGGTCTAGTCTCGCCATTTGCCCGGTTAAACAGTAAAAGCTCCCTGAACTAATTGCGAGAGACAACTCAAAAAAAAAAAAACGAGAAGCAAATATGGTTTTTTGGACGAAACCACTGCCACACAAATAAATAAATTACTGGCCGTTGTAGGGCATGAGCCTTTTCCCAAAATGAGAAGAATGTTAGATTTTAAAAGACTACGCTGACAAAATTCTTACTGCAATTACAATCTCGTAAAAAGGACACAGTTCTTCTATACTGCGTCCGTTTTAGTAAAAAATTTCAAGTAGGACAGAGGCCCTAGTGTAAGTTTCTTTTGACCAATTCGATTTAACGCAACGAACACGTTTGAAGCTCCAATTGATGGAGAGCACGAAACGGACCAATTGGAGCGTCGAACGCCTTCGATGCGTTAAATCGGGTTTGTCGAAAGAAACTTACAGTAGGGCCTCAGATGCGAATAAGAACGTCAGTTTTTATTTAATTTCTGATCTGGTGTACAGTCAGCATCAAAAATATATATACACTTAGCGAAATTCAAACGCTTATTCTTGAAAAACTAATGGTTAAAAACAAAAAAATTAAATATCTATGTATTTTTATGTATCCGCAGATACTATGTGTAAAAAAGGTGAAGATTTCAATTACTATTTCCTCTTAAAATCACTTTTGAATTTCTGGTAATATAAATTCAGTGTTGTATACATGTGGAAAAGTCAGATGCAACCCTATGTATAACAATGGCTTATCACCAAACTGTAAACTAATGCTATTGAGTATTCGATTAAGCTGAATCAGGAATACGTAACACGATATGTTATTTTTATACCCAGTAGGTACGAACAAAAGGCGTGTGCTTGCATTAGTGGTTAGTGAACTTATCTCGTAAGGAAAATAATGATAAACAATCCATTAGTCATTTATGATCTATATCCTATTCATTAACTTTATCACAACCTTACATCGGTTTTATTCAATATTAATTGTAAGTTATTTTACTCAGTAGCTTAACGTGATAGATAACCTAACTTGATGTACCCGTAAGATGCTTCCTTACTACTTTAGAGGATATACGGGGTTAAGCACCCCTTGCCGCGGTCAATGTTTGGATGGGTAACCGTTCTTCGCAGATTGATACTCTTCCCCGAAAAACACGCTGAGCTGTTTAGTCCCAGTTGTTATATTAAAATAGTTTTTTTATATATATGTATATTTAAGGGTCTCCAACAAAGAGCGTACACACAAATTCACAAATTAAACATAACGTATCAAATCAAGTGTACTCCTTCAATTATAGGAAACCACAGCAAGTACAAATAAATTAACTACTAACCTAACAAGTTATAAAAAAAAAATGAAAAATAAAAGGAATGCCTAGAATGTATAAAAACATTGACAATCATTACGGGAGTTAGCTACACCGCGGCCCAAAAACACTAGTCTAAACTTAACGCTAGGTTATCAGTACATATTCAAATTGGGTGGCGGAGATCCCCTATGGAAATACCAAAGCCACAACCCCGGAAAATTTAAACAAAGAAATGTTTCTCATTGTTCTATGTGGTTTTATGTGAAATCAGTCGTTATTTCGATCTTGTTTTACTTAATCGTAGGCCATCATCAGTACCTATCTGATATAATTAATTATTAGATCATTTCGTGATTCAAAATATTATCGGAAAATAATGATATATGTAGTTTTCAACATTAATTTAGTGAGTAAAATTATCTTTGGTCGCGGCGCATTTGGACAACATTTCGCAAGAAAGCCAATCTTATCTAAACAGACGGATATCGTCCATCGATAACTAAATTCGTGGATTTCGAACGACACATCCACGTAACGTAGCTTCAATAATAACCACTTGACGTTCAAGGAGAAACTTTATCAATCTTATTGAAAATATAGAAGGAATACTTACACCTACGTTATAGATACCTATTTAGCAAGACACTTCGACGTGTATGAAAATATATGCCCCTTTGAAATATACATATATGCTCCTTTTCTCTTAAACTCTATCAAAGTCAAATATTTTCATTTCGAGTAGGCCTTTACAGGCTCTTTCAAAATGTTGTGATTCTAAGTGCACGGTTCCAAACTGGGGGTAGGTCCTATGGAGAAGAGACCGGCAAGAAACTCCATGGATACTCTTTTAAAATAATAGTTTTAAACTGGGTACAATCTTTAACGGTAAAGACTATGCGAGTACAATGCAAGCCAATGTGCGCAAAACTACACAAGATCAGTATTAATATAATAATAATTGGTATAGCTAGGCTCAACCACAATAGTTGGAAACCCAGTGATCCAGTACTCAACGCCACCCTCATTAGGAGGATATATTGGCCCAAGTGAGTGCAACAACCCACATTGTTCGACAAGTTAATGTAAAGTTACTGACTACACTGTGCTCGCACATCTACAATTTGAAGTTGCTAGCGTCTAATAAACAAATTACATGAATAATATTAGAACTTTTTAATAAATAATAACTAATTGTTAGAAAACAGAAAATTATCATTATATTAAAATCAGTAAAATTTTAAAGTTGTAAAAAAAAATGATAATAAAAATATTATCAAAACAATCGTCATTAAAAACTAAAAACTAACATGTGAGAATTGAAAACAACGGATTGCCAGGGAAACCGCATGCGCAGAAGACAACAAGACAGTTAGCGCCACACGTCCCTATCGTCAACATAGTCTAACTTTATAATATGCTTTCCTTATGAGAATAGATTTAATATGTGTTTTAAACTTTTTACCAGAAAGGTCGGTGATAGATTTCGGTAATTTATTATAAAAGCGTTCACCGTTCTCTAGGAATGATTTATTTATTTTAGTAAGTCTAAATTTAGGAACCACTATTTTATGTTTATTCCTAATGTTAATGTCGTGAAAGTCACTATTTATATTAAACATTTGCAAGTTCTTTCTGATGTACATAATGCATTCCAAAATTTATAATGTATAATCTTTAAAAAAGCCTCGTAGAAACTCGCCGGGGCCCATGTTATAGATAGCACGGACCGCTCTTTTCTGTAATATGAAAATTGAATCAACATCAGCTTCTGATGGCAACAGAATGCCATAGGACATAATGCTGTGAAAATATGCGTAGTATACTAATCTGGCTATAGTTATATCAGTTAACTGCCTAATTTTTCTAATTGCAAATGCCGCAGATCTTAGTCTCTTTGATAGCACTGTGATGTGAAATTTGAATGGGGTTGCAATTTTGAGTCTATTGTAATACCCAAGAATACGGTTTCATTTATTATATTCAGTTCATTACCATCTAGCATTAATTGTGGGCCTACATGGGGAACATTTGGCAAGGAGAATTTCAAACATTTGGTTTAATATTATTTAGTAATAATTTGCCGCGATCGATGCCATCATTTGATAGTGCGGGTACCTAATGCACAAAATTATCGCCATTTCTATTTTTCTCGGCATTTTCTCGGTCGGTTTTTTATTCTGCCGCACTAGGATTCCTGTGTCGTGACTCGTAGATTTAGTCTGATTATAGACTAGATGCACAGACGTGAATCCCGCATGCACCCACATATAGACCCGGAACAAATTATTCATAGGCCATACAAATTATTCCTTGCGGCCCAAATTCTACAAAGAATGGTTCTTAATAACACTGGCACAGTTTCCGCGATCATTGACTCACTTATTAACAATACAATACAAACATTAAATCTCACTATACAATCACTCCAAGACGTTAGACTCCAAAAATATCATTGAAAACTCAATTAATAACAAACAATCAACATTTTAGACAAGACAATTATCCCTTTAAAACCAATGCCACACGCACCTAGCTTCTATACAAAAAATCATATTATAATTGCTTTGTTCCTGTCATCCTCATTCAAAATCGCAATTTTAAAACTGCGTCCGAAGAACCACGTTCGCTCTAAATGATAATAATATGGCCGACGCGAGATGTTTAAAGATAAGTGGCAGTGTGAAATATCTGAAAATATTATATATTATCAAGTATATGTATATAGCCTATTTATCGACGGCAATGGCGTAACGTAATAAGAGATGAAACTTGAAACCCACCCACTTTGGAACCGTGCGCCTAGATTCATAACGTTTTAAAAGTGCCTGCAAAGGCCCATTTAAAATAAAAAACTTTGACTTTGACTTTGACTTTGAAAGATGAGGATTAAAATTTGTGCCAAAGTGCACAAGCACATACCTGTGTGTAATATCCGTTTAAAATGACACCGATAGGTTTGCTAGACGCGTGTATTCCAACAGTTACAGTCAGTCTGGCACGGTTGGCGCAGTGGTTGAGAGATCGACTACTACGCTAAGTGTCGCGGATTCGATTACAGCATGGAACAAATATTTGTATGATCTACAGATAGTTGTTTCGGGCCTGGGTCTTTGTGTATGTGAATATATGTGTTTGTAAACCCACGATACAGGAATCATTCCTAGTGGCAACGTTTTTTTTTTAGAAAAAATAATTTCCTGACATGTACAAGTAAAGGAATTCTGCACGATTAATAACAATCAGACCACGGTTCTAACATTGCAGAAAGTTAAGAAATTTACAACATGACAGGTATTACCTACATAGAGGCACCTGTACCTCTATTATGAGTTTTTTACTATTTACTTTCATAGTAAATGTAAATTTTCATGCAAGCAACTTTAGTTCTTTACTTGGTTACATTAGGGATTAGAGTCGCTAACATGACATCTCTATAATATAGTAAATCAAAACTTTACTATGACTAGATGTCACATAGGCGACTGTAATCCCTAATGTAACCATGTTAAGAACTAAAATCGCTATCATGAAAATTTACTTTACTATGATAGTAAATAGTAAGAAAACTCGTGATAGCGGTACTGCTGCTGTTATAATGCAAATACAAATGCAAAAGAAAATTCATTTATACATACAAGTCACCATTTAAGCTAGCATAAATATTGCGCAATGTTGGCAGCTGAAAAGATACCCATTAGACAAAATAAAGGGAGCAAATGTGTTCTTTGTAGATACAAAAGGGAACCCCATTCGTCGCCTTCGTTCCAGAATAATGTTAACAAAACGAGTTTTTATAATAACACAAGTTGTACTTATGTGAAGTAATTCAATATGACGGTACTTGCAGAATGATAAGATTAATTACACTTGAACTATTACCCTCTGACCGACATATCGTCATCTGCCAAGTGATCTCCACCTACGCTCATGTTACTCCAATAACATAATTTATTATCATTGTCAGGGCTCCTTAGTGATGCTAACGACTAAATGAAGAATTAATCCTACTTCACAGATTTCAAAGATATTCAATCGGGCGGTCAACGCAAGTGGCCCGGCGGCCGTCGTGTCACTGCGTCGCGTCGCCCTTTACCGTTACGTTGCATACTTGATTACCATTTCACGGACATGCTCTCTTTTAAACCAAGTGATGCAATCTGTGTGCAAGCATTTAATTAAGCAGCAAACCAGCGCACCGTGGGCATTATCACCAGTCGCTGACAACACAGAGATGCTATAGCCCCTGGGTACGGCGTCACAGCTACCAGATGACGCGGAGGTAGAAATAGGGTCAGTGCTGTGTCGTTGATCCGAGAGTCTGCGACTGCGCGGAGCGGCGAGGCGGGGGACCCTGCCCCCCTGGCCCCGCCGCGCACCGCGCCCCGCAGGCCTGCGCCCTCCTCGACCACCGGTGCGCCCCACCGTTCGTTCAACATTCCGCACTCGACGCGAGGGCGAAGCGCACGCCCTGCCTTTTACGACCGCGTACCGTACGACGCGCCGCGCGCTCGCGGCTAGACGACCGCCATGTTTGACGTTTTCGGCTCCGTGAAGGGGCTTCTCAAGCTCGACTCAGTGTGCATCGACAACAATGTATTCCGGCTTCACTACAAAGCCACCGTGATCATACTGATCGCGTTTTCGCTGCTCGTTACCTCAAGGCAATATATCGGCGACCCCATCGACTGCATCGTCGATGAGATCCCGCTCGCCGTCATGGACACGTACTGCTGGATCTACTCAACTTTCACTATCCCCAAACGGCTGACGGGACGTGTCGGCCAAGATATGGTGCAGCCCGGCGTGTCCTCGCATGTGGATGGCCAAGACGAGGTGAAGTACCACAAGTACTACCAGTGGGTGTGTTTTGTGTTGTTCTTCCAAGCCATTTTGTTCTATGTGCCGCGGTACTTGTGGAAAACATGGGAAGGAGGCCGCATTAAAATGTTAGTGCTCGACCTCAACTGCCCCGTCGTGGGTGACGACTGCAAGGATAGTCGCAAGAAACTGCTCGTCGACTACTTCCACACAAACCTCCACACGCAAAACTTCTACGCGTTCCGCTTCTTCATCTGCGAAGTGTTGAACTTCATAAACGTTGTCGGCCAGATTTTCTTCATGGACTTCTTCCTGGACGGCGAGTTCTCTACGTACGGCAGTGACGTGGTGAGGTTCACTGAGATGGAGCCAGAAGATCGCCAGGACCCGATGGCTAGAGTGTTTCCTAAAGTGACTAAGTGCACCTTCCACAAATACGGTCCTTCGGGTACCGTGCAGAAGTTCGATGGTCTATGCGTGCTGCCACTGAATATTGTCAACGAGAAGATCTACGTTTTCCTGTGGTTTTGGTTCATAATCCTTGCGATCCTGAGTGGGATTTCGCTGGTCTACCGCATGGCAGTGGTGGCAGGCCCGCGTGTGCGCCTGTACCTGTTGCGTGCGCGCAGCCGCCTCGCTCCGCAAGCACAGGTGGAAGCCGTGGCGCGTGAGCTGCAGATTGGTGACTGGTTCGTGCTCTACCAGCTCGGGAAGAGCATCGACCCTCTGATCTACAAAGAGTTGATGGCTGAGCTGGCCGAGAAGTTCGAAGGGAAGGACAGTGTGTAGTCTGTCGGGCGTGTGAACCGGCTAGTGGACTTTGGGTCGTCTGTGTGACGTGTTAATAGTGTTTGAGGGCCCGGTCCGCGTGGCGGGCGGCTACCTGCGCCGCCGCTGCGCCCGCGCCGCGGACCGGGCGGGGTCGCCGCGCACAAAGAGCGCCGGGAGCGGCTGCACGCCGACATTCCATTACCCACGGCCGGCGCGGGGAACGACCTCCGCCGGGCCGCACTCGTTGTATTCCAGAACCGCTTTGAAACTCTTTAACGCTACCGAAATTTAAATAGGGTGATATGACTCTTCCAAACGCAACACTTTGACTGAGTCGCGCCGCACACGGCGCGCGTGCATTTAGCGTATTGTTATTGGGGCATGTTTATACTAGTAGTAGTAGTTAGATCTCGTGCCTTCGTTTTTATATTTTGTATTATTTGTGTGCGAGTGTATCATGTTGAAGGAACGTCTCATTGTGATATGTAATTATTATTAATCTAAATTAAGTGACTAGCGTGTACGAAATAGAACGTGTGGACGGCTACACGATACGATATTGTATAAAGCAATAATAAAGCTAAACTGTAATAAAACGTAACTGAACTATTAATTATAAGATAAAGGCTAAGTATACAATGAAAGTCGACAATATTATACATATACTTATGTAATTCGTACTGATTTGTATTAAACTTTTTTACATTGATAAAATCGATAAATAGGTACCTACGATCATGGTTAATATTTTCTGAATATATTTACTGCCACATAATTTTTGTATTATTTCGTTAAGAACTCCTCATTACAAATGATGATTCAACCAATCTTAAAGATAACAATAACAAACTGCTTTGTTCAGCAGGCGTCGACAACACACCACACAGTCGACACAACAAAGCAACAAGTTCCACTGAATACTAGTAACGCCATCTCGTAGCAATATGAGAGAAAAGTTTGAAATCAAGATAATAGATGGCGCTACACTCAAAGATTATAAATGTTCATCTTGATATGACACAAAGAACTCAAAACCTACCTATCTTTTAACTTGGCCCATACCATAAAAATAGTGAACTGTAATAATTTTTGCTAGAGATTAATAATGATTGTTATTGTCAACTCACAAATTAACATACTTAAACGTGCAATTTACTCGAAACAATATTCCGTAAAAGTTGATTAATTACTCCTAATTACGCCTGTTATCGAACTATAATGGCACTAACGTATTGTAAATGCTTATTATCTTAATACTAGTGACGCATACAATCTAAGGATGCATTGTGGTATGGTTAACGTGACCATACGTCCCGCTTTGGGCGGGACAGTCCCGCTGTCCCCAGTGAGGGCAAAAACGTCCCGCTTTCGCAAAAAGACCAAACGATACATAAATTTAAGTATCTAACTATTTTTTAGCACTTCGCCCGTGGCGGGCAACGAGAGAAAGAGCTCCATTCCTACTTGAAAACTAGACTCAATATTTTGAAACTGATTTGTTCCGCCGACAAATACAAAACAACTGCTTAGACACTAGATGTCATGTGACTTAAGTTTAGTAACTCAACTAATATGTACTAAAAAAGCCTACTTATTATTTAGTGTTATTAATTTTCTAATAAACGCTAGTTAAATAACAAAAAGGTTTTTTTACATAAATCTCGACTCTGTCCCGCTCTAACAAAAAAATAAATGGTCACATTAGGTATGGTATGATGGCACCTATATTGTTACTTTCATACTATTGATAAAATTACCTGCATGGTTGCATAGGTAATGTTTACAAGAATTTATGGCGTAATGTGTATTATTCAAACATCTGTTTTTTACGTAATTGTGAATGCACTCCTGCGCAATCTTATATAAACACTATAATTCATTATTTACTACTTATCTTCATATTAACTGCCTCATTAGTCTAATGGACACAAGAGTGACTGCTAAGCGTGAGGTTCTGGGTTCGATGCCCGGGTCGAGCAAAGTTATTGGGTTTTTCAGTATGAAAATTCTCAGTAGCAGTCACGGAGTCAATATTATTACCATGAACTATGTCGGTAGTATGTAGGTAGGTACTATAAACTATTCACAATTCCTAATTGCAACAAATACAGTTAATCAGGTACTTATGAGTGCATATAAGGTAGATACAAATGATACATTATTTTGTAATTGCACAATTCTCAAAAAAAACATGTAGTTGATTTTTATGGCATCGGATACCTAGCTTAAAAAAAGCATCCACATACATTTTTGATATCTTAACTATTGTGATAAAAATATACCCACTATCCTTTATAAATTGCTTTTAATAAGCAAGAAAGTCAATCTATAAATTTAAAAGAAAACTACTTTTACATAACTTCAAGTATCTCGATACTCGTTTTCAATGAGATACCGCTTCTGCGCTTAGTTGGGCAGTATGTGTACATTAATTACACAAGTATAGGTAAACGGAATGATTAAACGAATATGAATAACTTATAGGTACCTAAATATTAGTTAATGATAATCCAAAAGAAACTTGTACTAGAAGATGGGTCGCTGGACTGAACTTGGATAATTATAAGCGAATATGATAACAGTCTACGACGAGTTTTAGCGATTAACGCAATAATCGCTACTTTAAAAATGAATTCACTCAATGCGCGCGCACGATATGTTCATACATTTCTATAAGTCAAGGAAAAGTAGTGCTAGACCCTAGTTCTGAATTATTGACTGGAAGAGAGCTCCCAATCCTCAATGGGGATATCCTAGGCTGGCCTGCAGTATAGGCTCTATCTTCTTATACTACCAATATAGATTATCCAGCCCAGAGTTTTCCTATAGGTTATATTATCTGTGCTATAGGTAAGGATTGCATTATCTATCAGTTGCAGCTATTAGGTTCATGTGTGAGGGTTCCAAGATGCTGCGAACTCGTGAACGATGATATTCATCGCCAGAACATCACATCTTATTACTTTGTTGGAGTCATCAACCAATCCCCAAAAGTTTCCCATTCTTCGGCCAACCTGAGTCAATCTAAAGATTTCCAGAAATTGGTGACATGTACCAACTTTGTGTCTATGCTGCATTTTACGAGAAAATTTCAGTTTCTCTACAATAATAATAAATATATTTTAATATTGAATAGATAGGAAGTTAATAATCATAGATAACGGTTCATTTGATTATGTATAAGTTAGGTGCATTGAAATAATATGTTAACGACGTATTATTTCGATGGTTAGGTGTACCTAAAAGCAATTTAATAATAAATCTATAATTTATCTTCCAAACCATGACTATAATATTTCAAAGAAGATAATCAAGACATATAAGTATACTGTGGTAAATAAAACTACTGCTTGTGACAAAAACCTAAACTGATCAGTAAATGTGGCATCTTTATATATAATGATTAGTTGGTCGACCAATCATAAGATCGGTGTGTCGTCATAGGGTTCCAACAACCAAGAAGCGACAAACATGATACTGTCTTGATAACTCCATCATATATGGAATAGCATATAAAGAGTGTAATATGTAGTATCGTAAAAGAGTATAATATAGTTTTTCTCCATTGAAACGGGATCCTCAAACAAAGCTAGGTGTTATACCTCGGGCCGAAGCCCAAACATAGGCACTTTCAAGTGTACTAAGAGGATGCTGTTTCACATCCTCTTGAGATACTCCAATAATTACTTTTTACTACACACCCGAGTAGAGAGAAATGTCTCTTCAATGAAGATCGCACTGTACTGTACTGTAGTGATAATTTAATGAAAATTACTAAATACTAAATTACACCACGCTAACTTATATAATTATAAAACCATGAATATTCGGATATTCGAAATAAATATGGGAAGAACTTTTTAATTTTTATTCATACCAAAGATATTGAAAGAATTCTTTCTGATTTCTGTGATTCATATCTTACCTAAAACAACTAAGTTTAAACTTATTTAGATAATAATAAAATAGAGATAGGGGATTTGAACGTGTGAAATATTTCACTTAGCCATCAGTGTTTGGTGTCGGTCGTGATGTTTGCCGGCGCGGGCGCACATAGCCGTTCCGGGAAGTCCTCGTTTACCTGGCTAGAACAAACGATGGCTGTCCTTTGTTCGTCCATTCTACACAAATGTGCACTTGTATTGTGAGATACAAATCTGCAGTTAAATAATATAATTCTAAGCTCCAAGTTAACTTACAAATCAGCCGTTTAACATTTTTTTTTATGGGTAAACGACCATTAACTTTCGCCACACCAGAAGGTTACTAAAACCTAGGTAAGTACTTCGGAAAACTTTAAAAGCACTCTAGTGGAGAAGCGAGTGTCATTGTATGTATAGTAAATATGTCGAGTACCTACAAAGGTACTTACATATGTATTTACTAAGTTCTACGAACTGTCTATTTACAAGTACTATACACTTGAACTCCACCAATCCCTTTAACTCAAGGGTTATATGTATACATGTATTACAATATGCACTTATGAGTAAGTATTATATATTATCTATTATGTACTTATAGTATAAAGGACATCATTATTATATATATATTAAATTACCATGTGCATAAAAGAACAACAGGAACCGCTTGTTTCGGAAATCAAACCCAGGTTCGGTCGGTTGGGCAGCCACGGTACTCTAGTCACTAGAACAACGTGACGGATGCAATAATTATAATAACATACAATTACATTAAACGTAGGTATATTTGACTGACGACACGGTTGGCGCAGTGGTTGAGAGACGACTGCTGAGCTAAGTGTCGCGGGTTCGATTCCCGCACGGAACAAATATTTGTATGATCTACAGATATTTGTTTCGGGTCTGGGTCTGCGTGTATGTGAATACACACCGTGCCTCAGAAAGCACGTAAAGCCGTTGGTCCTGCGCCTGATCTCTCTCCGATCGTGTCGGATTGTCATCCCATCGGACTACGAGATTGAAGGAATAGAGAGAGCACCTGTGTTTGCGTACACACTTGTGTTCTATAATATCTCCTGCGTAGTTGGCTAATCTCCGGTGAGATTGGCCGCCGTGACCGAAATTGGTCAGGAGGACATTAGGTACATTTATAATTTCAGTAGGTATATTCCCATGCTAGAAACCATAAGTAATTACCTAAATTATTCATGTAAGTACTCATATCATTTTAACACTTGCCTACCTACTTAGGCGCCATTCATTTATTACGTAAGACGATATAGGGGGAGAGGTCGACCATGTCTTATTTTTTCTTACAAGGGGGTGGGAGGGAGTCTTGATGGTTCTTACGTAAGATCACAAAAATGCGCAAAGTTAAGATTATACTTTGAAACGGCGCGGGAAACCGCGCGATTGCCTTTGTAGGTACAAATAAAAATTCCTAAAAATGTTTACTTTGAAAAATTAAAACAAACCAAACGTGTAGGTATTCATTTTTTCCTTTAGATTCTTACGTAATATATATTAAGCAGGGGGAGGAGGTCGGCTTATTCTTATTTTTTCTTATGTAGGGGGGAAGGGGTCAAAAACTAGCAAAAATAGTCTTACGTAATAAATGAATGACGCCTTATATGTAGGTATACAAATAATTCAGCCGCCAAGTACTATGAACTTAAATAAATAGAACGGTAATAAATATAAATTTACAATTAATTCTAATATATTAAACAATGACGACATACAACTGCAGATTTATTACTCATTGTTTTAATTAATAAACTTGCGAAAAAGATAATGTTTCCGGTCAAAATGTGAGTCATAAACTCGTAACATAATTCTTACTTCCTCAGTACCATAATCTTCTGTGCCTGTAGACATCTACACTTGTCTGTAGATATCAAAACCAATCCAAACGAGAATAATACCACCAGCTATTTTTTTTTAACTCTGCGCTTATTTATTATTTTTCTAATAAAAGGAATCGAACCCATGACACGTAGCTTAAAAAGCTTATCGCTTAGTCACAGCGCCAACCGTGTCGTCAAAGTCAAAATCAACTCCCAGCTCCCACCCTCGAGAAGTTAATATCTAAAATCGTTAGAACATAGAATCGCCAGCAGAATCAATAGGACTTATATTTACAAATCACGTGACTATTTAACACATTACGTAAATTCTCAAATCTAAATAATAATTCAACCCTTCACGTTACACTGCTGCACTAGCCTGAACTAGCCTCTGACAACAGAAGAGGCCCGAGATTAGCCGATTTTGTACATCAAACGCCACATCACGAGCACCACGCGCCGCGCCGACCGTACCATAAGAACTCATTAATTAGAACCGAGTACACGACCTTGGTACCACATTGTTACTTCCTATACGAAATGTTCCATTGTCAGCCACGATAAGTGGGTTATTTATTAGACATTTATATTCATGTAAACGTAAATAATTCATCGTGTGAGTAAACATTTTTTTTTTTTTTACAAATTTTCTATTTGACACACACAACTCCGATTCTAAATGTCACATACAATCACGGTTGTAATCAACCAAGCGATCCTAGGGATGACGGCAATACTTAAGTGACCATGTACTGTTATATAATAAAGAGAGCGTGTGAAGGAAAATCATTTCCGTCACCCCCCTGGACGTGATGCAGCGCTGCACAAGAAGGGCTTTGGTTTCACCAAAGAACCTGGTGCTCAAGTGCTGGAGATGGATACCGGGGAGGGGAGGTTTAGTTATAAGAATCCTACCCGCCCCAGCCTTCCCCCCTAGAGGTGGCGTCTAAATAAGGGTCGGCCTATCTCCTTGCACTAGCTTGCACACACGTCAACCTTTCATCGAGCACACGGTACAATCTGTTTTATTTCAATGAGAAAAACTTCGAAAGTCATCGACCTCCTTGGCTGTGTCATTCTTACTCTTAAATAGCCCTCGGTAGCCGTCTTCAAAATCAGGATCACACTCGATACAGCTATCTATACAGGTAAACAAAGTTTCTATTTTACTTATACAAGGTTTTCTAAAACCTATTTCAAGAACACTGTCTTCCTCGACTAGAGTCTAATATATTCCATTTCGCTGGGAAAACAGCAATTGAGATAAAAGTAGCTGGTCGTGTCGTATTTCTTCTGGGTACCGCTTGAATACAAATGTTTTTATGGAAACTATGGAAAGACATATATTTGCATTTCACTGAATATTTTTAGGTACCTACATATGTATTTACATTTGATGCAGTAATATTATATTGCGTGTTTATGATTTGCGGGATATATATATATATAGAGCAGTATTAAGTTCAATAGATATAGGTAGTGTTGGTAATTCTGAGCAGGACTTAAATCATGTACGAATCACGAGATAAAACATTTGAGTTTAACATGTGCTCATATCAGCGCAAATGGTCGGTGCAGCGGTTGCTCGTTGCTACGTGACGATTGCATAAACAACCCGATGTTGACCAGTTTGGTCGCAATCGCTGCGCCTGAGTTGACATAACATCGTAACTTTAGATGTGACAGGATGAAAGCGTGGAATAATCTAGATTTATAACCAAACTTTTTTAGACATATTGTCGGCGCAAGCGTAATTATTAAGCGTGAGATTCTGTGTTCGATCTCCAGGTAAGACATAGTATTTTTCTGTTTTGGAAATCTCAAGTAGAAGCCTAAAAGTTTGGAATTTTTTCCGCTAAGTGGTATAAGGTTCCTTATTTATCATAAGGGTCTCGTAAAATGTGGATGGTAAAATAGTATCATTATTTCTGACTAAACCTTCAGGAATCACAGTCGTGGTGCTAAGTTATGTTACGGTGCTGTGGTTCAACTGATGAATATAAAACCTAAAAATAATTATTCTCAGTAAAGAAACAGTGGATTTTACTTGTTACGTCAACTAACCAATTATATGTATAGAGGAAAAAAAATTACTCTCGCAAATTATGTATCGTTTAGAAATGACGTTGGCATATTTTTTCTAAGCGCCTAATCTTTGTGTTTCTAAATATGGCTCGGACTCGGACAAGGTTTTATGGTACGTACTTAAGAGCACAGAGGTCTATCTGTGCTAGACCTACAGTGCCTCTATCATGTAAGCAATATGCAGTAAATTTTCATGATAGCGATTTTAGTTCTTAACTTGGTTACATTAGGGATTAGAGTCGCGTATGTGACATATGTGTCATAGTTAAGTTTTGATTTACTATTTACGATATTATAGAGATGTCATGTTAGCGACTCTAATCCCTAATATAACCAAGTTAAGAACTAAAATCGCTATCATGAAAATTTACTTTACTATGATAGTAAATAGTTAGAAAACTCATAATACAGGTAGTAGGTGTGGCTTAAAAAATATTCTCCTCCACACGTTTGATTACGCAAAATTTTAAAGAAAACACTGACTGACCTAGAAATGTTTTTTATATATTTGCAATGTTCACTCGAAGAAGACGGCAAATTGTGTGATTTCTATCAAAATATAGGTTACTTTATTATTATCCCTTTCTATTTAAATGTGTTTCGTGGAAGGCGACTAGATACATTTTACCGCTATACACGCACCCGCAGCGGCGAGGCATTCGTGGGAACCAATATAGGTACATTATAGTTTATGGGAACAGCTTTATAGGAAGTTCACTGCCACTGATCTATTCAAGAGATTCCGGTATACAATAGATATAAAGGAAGCGTAACGTGAATGTTGCCAAAATCTTTATTTTTAACCGACTTCAAAAAAAAGGAGGACGTTCTCAAATCGGCTGTTTTTTTTTTTTTTTTTTTTATGTTTGTTACTCGATTTCTCGAAGACGCCTGGACCGATTTCAAAGTCTTTTGGCACCGACTTCAATATTCTTCAACTACTATATTGTATAATAAAAGATTTATTTTTTGCTTTTTAGTTATTAGTTTTATTTTTGAGTTTTTTGGAGTCGGTTTTTATTTTTTGTTAAAAAAATTTCTGCTTCAATACTTACCAATACAGGCTAACCAGATGAAGTTATATTTTTTTTGTGACTGCCTCGTTGGTCTAGTGGTCCCAAACGCGAGTGCTGAGCATGAGGTCCTGGGTTCGATTCCCGGGTCGGGCAAAGTGTTATTGAGATTTTCTATCTGGAAATTCTCAGTAGCAGCACGGAGTTTGGAATTGTATCCGGTAGATGGCAAAAGGCTCGCCCCCTATTAGATGGGACTCAATAACGGCATCGGTGAAATGTGGGTGTTCAATAGTACACCTCTGCCTAACCCTTATAGGGGAATACAGGCGTGATGCTGCTTCTCACCTCTGCAAATCCTGTTACCAAGGATCAACAATGGCGAGCACCATGATCAACCACAGGTTTGGTTTGTCCTAGGGAAAACAGTATGTTGGAAAAACAGATCTTAGGTAAATATTACAGTAGTTCTGCACGAAGAAGTGTCGTCAGTCTAGTTATGAAAATTCCTGTGAACTGTGCTAGTGTTGTGACATCCCCTAGATACAGAAGTATCGGGAGACCGCTATAGCAGTAGCTAACGATGGAAGCTATCGCTTACATCTATCAGTTATTTACACTACGATACCGTATAACGCCGGTCGCCATTAACGGAAGTAAACAAACTAACACAAGTGATAACGATAGTTGAAAATACTCTGAGGCCCTAGTGTAAGGTTCGATGTACTACATCGAACGCATTCGGCGGCGCCGGCGCTCCGATTGGTGGAGAGCACGAAACGGACCAATCGGAGCGCCGAACGCATTCGATGTAGTAAATCGAATTTGTCGAAAGAAACTTACACTAGGGCCTCTGTTTCGTGAATAGTTGTAACGACAAAAAGAACGTCCACGTGCGTCAACCATTTAGTACCAACACAACACGCCTGCGAAGTAGTTCACCATCTATCTGTACATGTCAGCAAAATTCCATTCACTAACTAATAATGTAATCTCAAGAACCAAAGTGTAATAATCCGTAATGATTTTCCAAATTCCCCTAAAACAGGGATTCAAAGTTTGTTGGAAATTCTTCGGGTTAGCCAGAAGATTAATAATATTATTAGTTTGTAGCTTCTTGTTAGTGAACACCAATATACCATATGTAGAAGAAACAGCGAGCCAGTGACAGTAGGCGGGCGATGTCTGACAAAACACTCGTCAGCAGGTCAATGCCTGCTTGTTGAGGTATAACGATATTATAAATAAATAAATAAATTCAACCCATTACTGTCCCATTGCTGGGCAAGGGTCTCTTCTCAGAACGAGAAGGGTTAGGCTTTAGTCCACCACGCTAGCCCGGTGCGGGTTGGCGGACTACACACAACGTCAAGAACTTTATGGAGCCCTCTCAGGTGTTTCACAGGTTTCCTCACGATGTTTTCCTTCACCGTAAACGCAAGTGATAATCAAATTTTGACGGGCACATGATTCCGAAAAGTCAGAGGTGCGGGCCGGGTTCGAACGCAAACCCTCCTGCATGGAAGCCAAGCTTTCAACCACTAGGCTATCACTGCATAACTGTATAACGATATTTATTATATCATATTTATGCAGTACCTATTGTCCTTCCGTTCTTATCTAGTAATATATTTATACCGATTTCCTTAAATAACTACTGTGGATATCTGTCAGCTGTTGAAACGAATTAAACGATATTTTACGCTTGTTTAACGAGCTGTCGAGACGAATGATGTTGATATAACATCACAGGATACGACTGTCATAAACGAAGGCACACAGTTAGGTACAAGCTACTCACGGATTTATTATGAGGATGTAGGTACCGTGAAGATTTTGAGGCAAAGTATTGAAAATACGACGCTATTTCAGTTGCAACTATAGCAATCAATTTACAAATGATTCTGTAATTGACAGCTGAGGAACTAACCTCCGGCAGCTTGGAGTTATTAAAGCTGACATGAGAGCCATTAAGCTGACTTAAAAGCTAAACAAGCTAATTATCAATAATACTTATTAAGTTTATCAGACATGTGTATAAAACGTCCAAACATCCAATGGCTAAAAAATTTATTTAAAAAATATGAGAGTACGTACTTGGCACAAAAATAAATTACATTACTTTGTAAATGTAACCGATCCTGATCAATTAGTTATCATTTCTTTGAGAGATATAGCCATTATCATAAATTATATTATCCAAACTCAAAAGATACTTCTCATCTATACTAATATTATATAAAAGAGGTAAAATTTGTTTGTATGTAGAGGGTAATCTCCGGGAGTAATGATCCGAATCTGAAAATTCTTTCACCGACAGCTACATTATACCCGAGTGCTATAGGCTATAAATAAATGAATGTGTTGAAGCTCGTACAAAATAACAGCCTAAATACCTTAGGTAGACAAAAGTAACAAATCTTTAATGTCCGTTTCGTTTTAATTTTTTGGCTTTTGGAGATTTGTTAACAAAACCGTATGTCAATTCAAATGAATATGTCCTAGATAAGGGTTACATGATACGTGTAGATACGGCCCGCATCGCTTGCTTTGCAGAATATGATACACAGATGTCAATCGATTTGCGACTTGACAACCCTCGTGATACTAACATGCGCCGACCTTCGCGTAATCACAAGTACATTGAGTAGATATAACGTATACGGTATCTTGTTATTATCAATAGAATATTGTCATAATTAGCCAATAACTAGCTCCAATGATTTAATGTTTGGTGACGAATTCTGATATTGTAAGTGCCTACTGTACCCGATGATTATTGGAAAATAAGTGCCCAAAATGGATTTGGAGTGGTAATAATAGGTCAGCAGGTCTATGGGATCGAGCTTTTGCGGCTTAGCTCTGGTATAGAACCTTTCAAGGAATAAGATCGAGTTGACATTCACCCTGAATACTTACTTCATAAAAGTATTTTCTCTTGTATGGTAATTTTGTTTGTCTAGCACAAATAATTTAATTTTACTTCGATTCGAGTATTCTAATTATTTCCTTATTAATGTAGACAGGCAATACTAATATCCTATCATGTGAATAGCATACACACGTTTAGTTTGTCTATATAAACATATAATAAAATTATAACAGGCCGATATCTGTACATTATAAATACCTATTGGAGAAAAACTAATATGGAGGGTTTTTATTAGAGCAACTGAAGCCAAAACAACAGTTTTTAGAATTCTTGTCTGTTTATCTGTTTGTACACGCATCACAGAATAAATACTGCATGAAATTGAATATAGTTTTCAACGATGCATTGCTAGAGATCTAACTTAAAGTATAGGCACCATTTTACTGCAGGAGAATATCAGATTCTAAATTCCACGCATAAGAAGTAGCGGGCAAAAGTTAGTACGTAATAAAAAGGCCCATTTAAGTTTTTAGATTTTAAGTTGATGCTGCGCATACATTGTTGACTATTGGTGTAAAAAATAATAAAGCATTATACAAGATTACTGTGGTAACAATGATTTTTTTTTTTTTTTTTAAATTTATTAAGGCTTTGGATAGGTAACCCTACTATCCTCTATCTGAGTAGGTAACACTGAAAACTGCTCAGTGTGGCTAACTCAGTTAAAGTACCATCAAATGCGGGTCTATTTTAGAAAGTTATATAATAAATTCAAGAAATCTACAGTAGTTACCTAAATAGCCAATAACATTGAAAATTAAATGTTAAAATATGTATTATATAATTTAACTTATTGCAACTAGATATATTATTTAATTTCTATGCATATTAAGAAAGAAAGAAAATCTCATATTTCTCTCATGATGATCTCATTCTCACTCTCTGTTTTAGATCTATAAGACGGGTCTACAATTTTTATTAGCATTCCGTTGCTCACGCTGAACTGACTACCTATATTCCTCTGTTCGTAGCAATCACTTCATAATAATATAATTATATATAGCTCAGAGAGCCTAGTGTAAGTTTCTTTTGATTAACTCAATTTGATGCATCGAACGCGTTCGGTGCTCCCATTGGTCCGTTTCGTGCTCTCCACCAACCGGAACGCCGCACGCGTTCAATGCGTTAATCGAGTTTGTCAAAAGAAACTTACACTAGGCCTCTGTTTCCGACGAACTATTCCACTTGCGACATTACCGATAGTGGCGCCCCTACATTTTCTACTATTTTTGTTAAATTTTAAATTAAATCAAGTGGTATTTCGTGAATTTTATGGCAACACCGGTCGCTCCGACAGATGTGGTCATTGACAGTGACAGCATTTCTGCTTCATTCACTCTTCAATCTTTCATTTCAAGTTCGTTCATCACTTGCATCGAATCTAGGAGTGCAATTATTTCTCATAAAACGTTTAGCAGATTTTGTTGTTATAAATTCCAAATAAATATAGATCCCCAAAGAATACCATCAAGTCTTCCGTATAAAAACAAAAAATACCCAAATGCGTTAAAAATATCGGAGATGGAAACCGATGAAATCGAACGTGTCGGCGAAAACGGCGACATATTCGTTCACCGCTTGAAAGATCTTACTGATGAAGAAAAACAACGCCTTCAAGCTCAAAACTCGCGTCTAATACCCGAATCAAAAGCTGCACGACTAGAGAAAGAGGCGAAGCGGCACTGGGACATATTTTACAAGAGAAATGAGACAAAATTCTTCAAGGACCGGCACTGGACCACACGTGAGTTTCAAGAACTTATAAATTTCGAGGCGGACGATAAGATCACATTCCTAGAGCTGGGCTGCGGCGTGGGCAACATGATATTCCCACTGGTTGAAGAGGGTTTCTCGAATTTTTATTTCTACGCGTGTGATTTTTCACCACGTGCGGTAGAATTCGTGAAATCCAACAAATTGTTTGATGAGAGTCGTATGAAGGCTTTTTGCGCCGATTTGACAACTAATGATTTGTTCGAGAACATGGAAGAAGGTTGCGTGGACATGTCGAGCTTGATCTTCGTCTTATCAGCGATTCACCCTGAGGCGTGGTCGCATGTGGCAAATTTAGCATACCGAGCACTCCGTCCTGGAGGCGTGCTATTGTTCCGGGACTACGGCCGTTACGACATGGCGCAGCTGCGGTTCAAACCTGGTCATAAAATCGCCGATAACTTCTACATGAGGCAGGATGGTACCAGGTATGTATTTGTAATTATAAAACTGAAACATTCTTTATAGTATAGAACATTAGTATTATTGTTCTCACATGTCCTATGACAATAAATCCTTAGTATTTAAATAATACAACCACATCATGTCTGTAGACAATCCTGTTATTTTCAACAAAACATGAACCTAACCATATACTTCTCTACAGGAGTTACTACTTCACGGAGGAGGAGCTACAGAAGTTGTTTGCTGATGCTGGCTTTGAGATACTCATGAACACATATGTTCAGCGTAGGACTGTCAACTTCAAGGAAGGAATAGATGTACCTCGCATATTTGTGCAGGGGAAATATAGGAAACCTACTCATGGTAAGACAATTCATATTTGACAGAAATAACTAAAATTAATTTGAGGGTAATCTTGCAGAAAATTATTGGGCAGATGCCTAAGCAAATTTAACTTGAAGCAATAATTTAGATTCAGAATGCTGGATATCAACAGACAGTTTCATTTATAATAAAAAGCAAAGTCAACTTAATGATGAAAAGTGCTAACCATTGATAAACCATGATCTTGCATGTATATTAGCTCTATCTGAACAAACAACTAATCAAATGAACCTATTTTTAAAACCCACAACATTATTAACGAATTGTCTTGTTGTTTTAGGTTGAAAGAGCATCTTCAATAGCCCCGCTACATTGGAAGTATATTTGGTGAGTGTACTTTGTTACCAGGTGCATTAGCACATCATATACACATTCCAATCCCAACTATTCCTTTCCTAGACACATAGTCCAGTATCACCAATTTAATCCTGACATCTAACTTGCATGGAGAGACCAAATTAATAAATCACATGCAGAATGCTATGGCACTCTAAAATGTGGCAGTGTGCATTGGAAAAGAGCAAAGTATACAAGCATATAAACTGCATTACCAATCAACCATCTCTAATATTTTCATCTTGACAAAATATAAAATTTGGCACCAACAAACATAAAATGCAAAGTTATTCTCAAAAATAATTCTAATTGATGGTTGTTGAAAACATCAGTTTCCATATTCACACCACATCTGCTGTTTTAATTTTGGAATTGGCACATAATTTCTGAACTAAAGTTTGACCATTCCATACTGACAACCCTTACCTGTTAACAGCATGATGACAATGCAGTGCAGCTGAAAACCTTCAGTTGACCTATGACAGGCTTATTCAAGAGTAGGGCACCTCATTATAATTCTGTTAAATTTGTTATTTATTTAATTAATTGCTAGCTAGAACTTTACCTAGCTTTTGTTTTTTCAAAATTGTAGCATAGGGCAGCCTGTTGTGGGGTCTGATGTACAATCAAATGCTTTTCAAGCATACTGACTCTTATTTTATGAGTTCTTAGTAATTCCTTTGAGAATATTACTAACTTATGTTTCTTATTGCTTACAGGTACTGCCTAAGATGGAAAAGACCTGAAATGGTAAGATATTGAAAACTCATTACTATTAGATTTTCTTGTTTATAAGTATAATTTGAATGATGACTTCATAGTTCATCTGAACTCTTTGATGTATAACACTTTTATGTCTTTCGCTCCTATCTGATCATATCAGTTTAAAGTCACAGTCATGGTGAAGATATCAATAGATATTTATTTCTTTTTTATTTTTTCAGGATAAACATGAAATGGTGGTTAGCACAATTAGAGAACATCTGGCAAGGTGAGACATTTTATTTTTGCTGTTAAGGTTATTAGAGCTTTATCTATATTATATCCAATTTAGTTAAAAATATTAATTTAATGATGACTTCATAGTTCATCTGAACGCTTTGATGTATAACACTGTTTATGTCTTTCGCTCCTATCTGATCATAACAATATAAACCCCAACACTTAAAATTGAAAAGGACAAGACCTCAAATTTTCTATCAATTACAGAACAACATTGGAGTGAAGGAGCCAATGGAGATTGAAAAATACTACTGTACAAGGTAAGATAATATTAATTTACTTTTATCATATTCTTGACCATAATATTATTGACAGTCAAGTGTCAGTTTGTTGCAATAGCAAACAGTAAGGTTTTGGGAGTATGAAGCCTTGTTTGTTGCTAGATGACAGACCCTTGTCTGTATGACTTGCACCTTTTAATCAAATCATTAGTTTTACTCCAAATGATGATTTTAGATAGGGACATCTGATTATAATGCTGTTAGCATAACTATCCTCACTGATCTCTCATTACAATATATTCACATCATTCCTTATCTTCTTTTATGTACAATTATATCTCTTGTTCACAGGATCTGGACTTAAAACGGACGAAATTAAAACTAGCTGTTTTCTATGTAAGTTTTATTAAGATTTATAATAAACTAGAACTTTGGACACCAACCTAAAGTCTACTAGATGTCTGAAATAGAATAAACTATATTATAAAGACTTCACAATGATGATCCGACCTTCAGGTCTCCCTCAACAGAGAGAACCCATAAAACCATGTTGACTACCCTTCACGTCTGAGTATTCAAAGTATATTTATTTTATATGAGTAATATTAAGAAAATACTTAACCTACGTCATTTTGTTTTGTAGATGGATTAATAAATCAACGCGGTCTATCGCAGGGTGATGTGATATACCTCGTCAGCTCTGAAATTACAGAAATAATAAGGTATGATCACGTGTTTTTTTTTTTTTTTTAACCATTTCTATTTTTTTATTTACAATGATGAATCCAGATAGGGACATCTTATATATAATGCTGTTAACATAACTATCTCAACTGATCATAATAACACGAGCTCTGTATTAGTTCCACTATCAGAAAATATTCATTCATAGTTTTTTTTTTTTACAGGATTATTCACACAGTATGAAGAAGTAACTTCCTGGAGGAATGAAGTATGAATAAAAGTAAGCAGGACTTCTTTATAATATCTGTTATTAAAAGATAATACTCATTAGTATATTAATTTCTCTAATGATGAACACACTTACCTGTACCATATTGATGAGCTTTGTGTTCCGCTGTCTGAATTATTAAAATATCTTGTATCGCAAAGTGCAGTCCAATTATCATTAAAATATACAATTTTGTGCAGAATATCATCGCCAGTCCATCAACAACATGACCTACCACTTGGGCCCAGCAAATGGCATGAATAGGTGAGTTTAATAAAATATTTTTATCCCTCAAGGGACATAATAAAGAATTGTGTAGGGGCTCAGGCGTCTGTTCTAATAAATCTTAAACATTACAACATTAATGCAGTGACTACAATTTTTAAATAAGGCTCACATACCCCCATATTCTGAACTCGTATACGTCGCAATGAGCAGTGTCGAACTGTCAAATTTGAATTGAGTATGTTTCGTGATTAATCAGGCATCAGAGCTCAGAATAAAAGAATCTTTACAATGATGACTCGACCTTCAGGTCTCCCTCAACAGAGCGAACCCATACCACCATGTTGACCATCTTACACGTCTGAGTACAATAATAACACAAACAAATCATATTGTTCAACAAAGGGAAATATTACATAAATGTTCGTTTCGTTCGTTTCCAGGTACTCACGCCGTACAAAATTGAAGCTGAACTTGAATAATGTAAGTTACCTTATTTTTAACACTGAGTGAATATTTAGATTTGTATTAAAAATGTAATTATGACTCCCGGTTTCTCAAGGGCTCTATGATGTCAAATCTCCAATAATTTTAAATTTTGTGATAGCTGTTATGATAAACATCAACAACCAATAATTTCACTGAGTAAACAAGTAGGGGTAAATTCAGATAAGGAGTTAATATTTACACAAATCAGTGGCTTTTTTAATTATTAAGTGGTATTACAATGATGACCCGACCTTCAGGTCTCCCTCAACAGAGAGAACCCAAACAACCATGTTGACCAACATTACACGTCTGAGTACAATATGTTAACAAACCTAATCATAATTAGTGATGTTAAGTTTTTAATAGCTTTATTTATTGTTTTAGGAGTGCCCATCACAGTTAATGAAAAATGTTATTGATTATAACAGAACAGATGATATAATTAAGGTGAGATCTTCTATTTAATCTTATTGTTATTTGGCTGAAAAGCTCTTTTTTCAATCCATTATCCCAAGCTTCATGCTAGTCGATATTATATTAACATTATGAACGATCTATGCCGTCGACACTTGCAAAATATCTAGAGAGTCACTCATCAATTATCACATGTTATCTCGTCAATTAGGAGTAATCTGTTCAATTGATGTTGATTGATAAAGTGCTCGAATTACTGGGGCATAGTACTCGCAAATTGATGCTGCATTCATTTTAAAACTATTCATATTTAAAGGAGCAATTCATCCAGCTTTTGAAGAAAATATTCGTCTTTAATTAGACGGCTGCCCGGCTGATTGAGTTCAGAAAAGTATACAACCTTGCAAGCATAAGTAAGAAGTGTTGACTCATACTCAAATTAGAGTTGGAAGTATATTTCCGACTGTAGAGTTATCTTACTGTGAAGTAAAAGGTTGTGTTTGAAGTGTATGACGAGTGTTTCCAACCTGTCTCGACATCCTATTGGAATGCGTTCCTGAGATGTAGCATTCTATAGAGCGAGACACATAGCGACGTGGTCATAACTGCCGGAGATGGTGCTATAGACGCCGCTCCGGTTATAGAGACTCACTACAATATTATTACAACACGGAAATAGTTTTTTTTTTTTATATAATATCGATTAATAGAGATCGGGGCAGTCTTTGCGAAGTATTAATTTTGTAAAATATTGTGCTGCAAATGCGTGTTGCTTTGATTATGCGCCAATTTGAATTTGACCCTATTGGTGCGTAGGTTTAATTGAAACTTTATTTGTTGCAGGTAATTTGAATTGGAGACATACTACAAAAGTACGATAATCAACGCTCATCACAATGGTTGAAGTTGACTCAGAAAAAGGTACTGGTGACTGTTTGGTGGACCAGTGCTGGTGTCATCCACTACAGCTTCCGAAGATCTGGCCAGACAATTACGGCAGATGTGTATTGCCCACAATTGCAAAGCATGATGGAAAAGCACAACGCTAGACCACACACTGTACGACAGACGGTCGCTAAATTAAAGGAGTTTCAATTGGAATGTCTCCGACACCCACCATACTCCCTCGACCTTGCACCACTAGATTACCACTTTTTCGAGACTTTCTGCGAGGAAAAAAACTCGGAATTCCGATAAGGCAGTCCGCATTCAAAGATTTATTGATTCTCGCTCCCAGACTTTCTTCAGCAAAGGTATCGATGAACTACCTATGAAATGTAAGAAAGCATAGATAGTAATGGTACATACATGCTCTGATTGATTAAATACACTCTGGGGGAGTCTCAAAAATCGCACCTCTGAAAATAACATTTAAGCATATTCAACCATCAACGCATATGTTAAACCCAGTTAATGACTTTTAAATTAACCATAATGAGATTTCATAAATAACACAAAAACTCTTGTTAAAATACGCATTACAGGTCCCACTAATTGCGCTTCTCTTAGAAGGGTATAAAACGACCGACCCAGGTCAAATGTGTACGGACAATGAAATTATAATTAATGTAAATAGGTGATAATCTGATTAAAAAAATATTACATATTTTTATCTAAATTGTTTTATTCTTACTATTTACAACAATGTTATCCTAATATTTAATATTGTAATAATGATCCATTAGGTATTACATATTCCGAGTTGTAGGTAAAGAATAAATAATGGTCTGCATTGTTAGGTCCTTTGAACTTCTGCCTCTCTGGTACTCGAAAAATCACGCAACTAAACATTTTCATAAAATACTGCGGTGGAAATTGGTATTACTTCTAGACAAGTAAATATAAGGCCTTCTTCGTTCAGCAGTGGACGTCTTCTGGCTGATGATGATGATAAGTAAATATATATATATACATTGTTCCTGCAAATATGTACTTTCTATTTATGTAAGATTCTGTGATACAATAAAATTAATTATACAACAAATAAAATCGCCTATCAAACGAAAACTACCACTAATCTGCAAACAAGAATATCGTAACTCTGTTCACGAAGTTTAAAGAGCTTGGTAGCCGAACTTCACACACAGCACCAAAAAGCTCACAAATACAGGAAATTGAAACAACCAGAGCTACTATAAAATATTTTATTCCTTGTACACTCATATTATAAGAAGAACTTCCTTCTGGAGGTTTCCATCTGGTGCCTCCTGCCCGCAATGATCCACTCGTAGTCCCCGCGCTTGGAGTCAAAGGTGCCCTGCTGCAGGGAGATCAGCTTGAGGGTGAAGCGAGGACCTAACTCGCGGAGCTTGGCGCGCTTGCCGTCTGATGTGAACTCGTACCTGGATAGATAATGTTGAATGTATTATATGATCTATTTAAACTAAGAAAACCTTCATTGATATATGTATGCCGCGGTTACAGTCATCTAGTGTTCATCAAATTTCCCTAACTGGACAGGTAGTCCCAAGCAAATACCCTCATAGCAAAAAGTTTGCAAGTATTCTTTGAAAAAGCACTGACTGTAAGAAAATACCTAATAATGAAGCTCTGACAACAATACTAACCGATGATGTCTAAAAAATATATAGTCGCGTTGATTGTGGAAGGTGACGGCGCGGCGTCCTCGAAATTGTGGCTCGTAGTGGAACAGCGCGCCCAGCATGCGACCCACAGTCAGACCTAGCCGGGTGCTGAAGTTGTTCAGGATGACCTGTCAACACAATGTAATTTTATTATTTTAGATCTTATTATGATTCTGATCAATAGGATGTGTTCCTTGTAGAATATTAATATAAATGAATTATGTCTACCTCTGGTCTATGGTTAGTGATCTCCTTGTAGTCTTTTCTTAGTTCTGGAGTGATCTTACAGCTGGAGAGGCGGAAGTGAGCAGTTGGTCCATTTGGCAAGTGTATTAGCAGGAAACCATTTGGCTGCTTCTGATTCTCATTGACAATAATTACATCTGTCACTTGCTCACGGATTGCTGAATGAACTATGCGTTTTACTGATGACCTGAGTTGAAAAAAAGCACACAAACAAATAATTAAACAAGCACACAGTTAAGAAAAAAAAAACAAATTTACAGTTGCACAGAAATGCATAGGTCACATGAGTGAATTGTCATGGTTTTCAAAAGGATAATAATAGCCAGATGTGCATGTGTGGTCACAGGAACATACTTTTAGTTCAATAATGCTTTATTTCTACTAGCTGTTGCTGCTCACAACCATCTGCATGCCCAATTTTCCAGGCATTTTATAAACCTAACAAAGTGATCAGTTCTCAAGTGATATGCATACCAATGAACAGCATTTAACCTGTTGAGTACTGCATTTCTAGACACAATAGAATTCCCATTGTGGATCAGCAGCCGAGAGGTTAAATTTTATTTACATAGATAAGGGGCACTGTTTTTGATGTACTCACACCAAAAACAAGTATTCCATCTCAGTTAAACCTAACATAAATTAAAATGTGTACTGATACTAACCTTTGCCTGTATCTAGATATAGAATTTGGTATCATTCTACAAAGCTCCTTGCCAAATATCCTAGTCTTGTTATGTGGGTTGTCTGAGTAAGTAATCAGTACTTTAGGTTCATATGAATTCTCATAATATGCTGATAACTCATCTAGTTCCATATCCTTTTGTGCCTGGAATGACAGAAATACAACAAGTGAGTAATTTGTTAAAAGTTTATGGCATTTTTACATAATATTTACATATAAAACATTTAATTATTTTAATATATAATGTTGATCTTTGAGCACAAGATAATATTGATACAATACTGTGTAGTTTCATCTGGTTATAGAACATAACACAGACAAGTTTTGTCTCAATTTATTTGAAATTAAGCAGCTGGTCCTGGAAATATAAATCTACCTGCCGTCATGGTTTATTGAAATGTAACAGTAACATGATAAAGGAAGAGAGGCATAACAGTCAATGTTCTGAAAAATCTCCAAGTTTAATAATACTACGAAAAAAAACGCATCCTAACCTCCAACTTTTCTTCGTCATCAACATTAGCAAGCATAGTCTCATCCTTCTCTCGGAGTGACTCCAGCGTATGGGGAACCTGCTTCGGGACATCATCGCCTTCTTGCTTCTTCTCCAACTTGCGCCTAAAACACCACGATGTTAGTCATCACTTCGTAAACACAATCCAATATTTAATTGATAATATATATACAAAAAACTTACTTTTTCTTGTCTTTTCCACGAGCCATTGTGTTCTATTAAACTTTTCTTCAATTACAATATTTTACACAGATATTAGCACCAAAGACTACAATAGTATACTGGAAAATTAGCACGTTTTGACCAATGAAATTGTTATTTCATAAATATTTGTGATTTATTTCAAATGAACGAGTGTCATGTGGAACATGCTTTTTGTTTTGACAGTTAACGTTACGTTTATGAAGTCAGTTATTGCGTAGATGATGGGCAAACGTGAATTTGTAACTACTATTTTTATAAAGTCTTGCCGGCTATTTTACAGCCTAAAATATATTGATAAACCATTGCAGCTTTATTTTTCAAGTTTACGATTGATATTTCTTTCATTTTCGCTGTAAAGTAGAAAGTCACGTACTTCGTAAACACAACCCTCTCACAGCCAGGGTCACAAGAAAAGAAAAATACGGTGAAGATACATTTTATTCTCTAAAGTCTAAAATATATTACTAACGTAAATGGTCATTGGTCTATTTTATTTATCATTGTTTTGGAATTCTTTAGGTTTAATAAGTAACACGATACGTGTATTTTATGTATTCTATTTAATTCAATTGAACGTCTTGCCGAGCGAGCTCCAACAACATAGGGTCGTCGAAGAACTTGTTGATGGAGACATCTTCGCTGAGACCTTTGCGACGCCTCGTCTTGATCATGAACTCACGAGCTAAGTGCGTAGCGGGCTGGGGTTCCAGTGGTCTGAAAATAAAGAAAAAAAATTAAAACATAGCAAGTATAAAAAAATAAGCTTCATTTAACTTACAAAATTAGAACGCGCATTATTTTTATTTAAAAGATCGAGCCGATCGAGAGATCGGCCGAAAATTTGTTGTAAACTATACGATACGATTTTTGTAAAAACTATCTATACCTGATAACAATGCTCTTATCAAGAGGATCGCCTGGCACGATCTGCCAGTGGTGGAACACTTGCAAACAGAACGCTTGCCCCTGCGTGTGCGTCCGCAGATCAGTCTCAAAGCCAAACGAGTCGATGGCTGGGACAAACGCCTTTATTGTGTAAAGAGGAGAGCCGGGGACCGGCGCGTCTTGTGTTACGTGACCTGGGGGAGAATTTCTTTTAAGTAAAGGTACTAAAAACATGTCAAGCAACGCATTTATTTTACAATTAGCTTCCGCCTGCGGCTTCATCCGCGTGGTTTACGAACTCATACAAAATAATCATAAGATTCAAACAAAGCAAATAACACGCATAATATGAAATCAAGTTACAACCTCCTAAAATTCGCAACACTAAGACAATGTCCATACCTCTCCTCTTGGCGAGTACTGTGTACACGGCGGACACGCAGTCGGCCGGCGCCTGCACCTCCACGAACAGGTAGGGCTCCATCAGGCGAGGCGTCGCCATCAGGAACGCCGAGTATGCCACCTAGATACACAAGCAAATACTTCAGCTGTGTAAAATTTTGATAGCACCAGACAAAGAGCTAACTATAAAAATAAAATTCAAGCCCAATATTTTCACTTCCTCAAATAACAATCAACGTTATTATATGGATTAGATTTCGGAACAATATTGTCAAGTGTTCTAAATGCTTGGTTCATGAAGTTAGAGTTTGTGTTCCGACACACATCTGCATTATGTGTGTTATAACGAGCTTCCAGCTTACCCTCCTAGCAGTGGGTATGATCTGTCCACCTCCCCTGTGCAGCGGCTCCTGCGCGATCACAGCGTCCAGGATCTTGAACTTCACGTTACGGATCGGCTCCTCACACAGTGGTCCCTCCCGCGTGCCCCATTGGAAACCTGAACGAACGAATATCAGTGGATTTTAATTGAAATACCCTATGAACCGGCTACAAAAACCATCTTCACTCAGATGGCTCAAGACACCAAAGGAGCTTCCCAGGCATTACACATTAATACAACCAGTAAAGAACCCTGATACAGTACCGAAGCCCATTGACTGATCATAAGTAAGTTTAACAAACTTCAAGGTCTATTTTATTCCAGAAGTAAACTTGTATGGACCAGGCTGTTCCACAAGATACTTTAGCAAATCGCGGCTTACCTTGTACGATACTGTCTTTGACGGACGCCAGCAGATGTTTGTCGACCTCAGAGGGCAGTGTGTCGTCCACTAAAATGTTGGGTCCCGTGGAGTCGGGACCAAACGCCCAAATCGAACGCGCCGCCAACAAGTCCCAGTCGTATCTGATAAACAAAACACGTATTATTGTTTTAGATTATGTCTTATAAAGGTGAAGGATTGGCGAACGTTATATATGTTCATAAAAGTATCATTTATTTTGTATATTCATTTTATTTTTCAACATAACCGCATCATGAAACAATACCAAAATGCTAAATCGTAGATTTGAAGCTAATACTTTACATGAGTTATTTATTACTAAACTCATGCATTATTATTATTTAATTATCTCAAAACGATGAAAACGTGACAATAAAATAGCTGTTCCATACAAGAGTGGATACCTAACTGGGTCAAAACATATGAAACATTCGCTGGCTTTTTTATTAGATAAAATTAGGTGTATATGTATGTCTCACTTGGTCTGGAAGAACTCTCCTAGCCTCTTCCTGTCCCAGGTGACGCAGACGGCCCCCGCCTCGATGTCCTCTGCGAGTCCTCGCTCTAGTGGCTCCGCGATCATGGTGAGCTTGTTGCGTTTGTTGGGCGTCTCCGCGAAACACTTGAGTGACGACGTTTCTACTACCGTCTCGCAGAATGATACTACAGGGTCTGCCACTGTTGGGAAATTATTAAGATTGTACTAAATATTTCTTTGTACTTTCAAAGAAACAACATGTGGCCATCTTTATGTGGCATGACGTGTTTTTTTTTTTATTGAAGGGTTGAAGATTCGTGCCGTCCACCAATCCATACTTACCCATCATGGTGTATTACAGCCAAATGTAGCCTAACGTAAATAGCGCCTAATCCACTGGACTTAATCATCGCCCAGATGAAAGAGATTGACACAGTTTCTAAAAGACCTTACAAATCTACCTATATGAACTAAAAACAAAAAGGATTGGTTGTTGTTGCATAGACTGTTGATATTAGTCAACCAATCGCAACAACTAACATAAGATTTGACCTGATCAACAATTCTATCACCCTTTCAGAAACCAGGAGTGAGAGAGGTCAGGTTATCCACGATGAAGATGACATACCCTTGATGTCAATCTCGGAGTACATGTTCCTGAGGTCGTGCATGACACAGTCCAGGTACAGCTCCCCAGTGCCAAGGATCACGTGCTCTCCCGACTCTTCCACGCGAGTTGACAGCAGCGGGTATGACTTGTTCACCTGCAAAGATAAATTGATTTTAAAGGGCGACTACACTAACAGATGGACCCTGAAGTGATGTAACTGGTTGCCAAAATGTGGATGCAGAGAGCCGAAACCCTTGTTCAGTGGCGTTAACTGGGAGAGGCCTATGTCCAGCAGTTGACGAATACGGCCTAGTAACCAAGCACCTAAATGATAACCTACCTTCCGCAGTCCATCCAACATCTTGGGCAGTTCCGATGGATTAACAGGTTCCACCGCGATCTTGACCACTGCCTGCGTATTAAAACGCAGCGGCGTGAAGGTGTGCAGCTCAGCATCTTCGTCTGCTGCCACCACAGTGCAGGTTTTCACTATAGGCTGGTCAATGCCTTCGATCAAAGCCCAGCAACCCGCTGGCACGCGGTTCAGTTCCACCTGAATAATAAAATGAATGTTAGGAAAATTGATATAAATTTTTAATAACCAGTATTTCAGGAATATATCCGGCGAATAAGTAATGGATAGAAGTGCCGAAATCAACTTACGAGTAGTCTAGCTTTTTAATTGGTAAAATTAAAAGGAATAGCAGTCATGAATTCACGATCCAAAAAAAAATATTAGCATATTTAATTAAGTTTTTTTTTGTGTATAGCATATTGATCGCATTTTTTTTTTTTGGTGACAATAAATTCAATTTTCTTTTCTTTTCTATTTATTGAGTTACATCAGAAGGCAAACTCCAAGAAGATAATATTAATTTACTCAGATAGAAGTTCATTTTTCAGAGATGGTACAGAGTAGGAACTGTTGACTGCCTCACTGGTTTAGTTTTCGCAAGCGCGACTGCTAAGTGTGAGGTCCTGGGTTCGAGTACCGGGTCAAGCAAAGTGTTATTGGGTTTTTCTGTATGGAAATTCACTGTAGCAGCACGGTGTCTGGAACTGTACCCAGTAGATGGCAATAGGTTCGCCCCCTGGGGCCCATAGGGCTCAATAACGGCATGGGCAAAATGTGGGTGTACAATAGTGCACCTCTACCTAACCCTTCGGCCAATACATGCGTCATGCTATGCAGAGCAGGAAAACAAGCTGGCCAACAAACCTTATACCGCGCTTCGTATATCCAGAGCCGGCCCACGTTCATGATTCTGGAGTCCTCTTCATCTTGTGTGCTGTAGTTCTCTCCCAACACTCTCACTGTTTGACCAGCGTACAACGTGCCGGACATGATGCGCGCTAACACCTGCGAATTACAATGTGGGGAGATGTTAGAAGAGTCGAAATAATATCATGTTGGAAATATCATAATTATGCACCTATTTTGTAAATAAATATCGTGTAGGGAAAGTAGAATAATATTATATTTTTGTCATCCACTATGAGTTACGAGTTCCAGCGTAAATTCAACGTAGTACACTGACTCACCAAGAAGAACGTGCAGTCATCGGTGGGGTACATCTTGGTGGTGTGCGCAACGAGGCGGCCGGACTGGTCGCAGTTGAGCATGTCGTGGTGCAGCGGGCCCGCGCCGCCGCGGTACGTGTGCGACACCTTGCGCTCTGCCGCGTCCAGCGGCGACGGCACGTGACGCACCACCATCTCCACGAACCCGCTGCGGACATACGCTGGCGCTTTACCAATGTCTTGACACTGTAGGAAGCTCCAGGTTTGAAGAACTCACCAGAAATCTCCAAAGAATCTGCTGCAGACGAGCCTAAGCAATGGTCGCACGTTCAGCTTCGCCTCTTGCTTAGTCAACTTGATGCCTAACTCGGACAGAACTGCGGGCAATGTGTCATCCACGTCGCCTACCACCTATAACAAACACCACATATAATTTAAAAATTTCGACCATAACTATTCGATAAACTTCTCAAAATCAGTGACTCAAGATGCGGTTGTTTTGATACAGAACTGAACAATTATATTTAACGGATGAACAAGTCTCTTTTCATAGGAATCAGACAGCTTACAGGCAGAATATCTCAGTCGCCAAAATCAGGCAAATCTATATGTTGTGTACCTTATATTTCTATATTAGCAATCAAGTTACAAACCTGTGCGAAAATCTTATATAGCGGCTCCAAAATGAATTCTACAAAGCTCCTCTGCGCAGACGCATGCGGTTGCTTCTTAGTGAACCGTCTAGTCTTGGCGTTGAAGTACACGTCGCCCCACAGCCACGCGCACATGTCGGCAGCGCGCAGCCCCGACGCGGGGTGCGCGGCCGCGTACATCGCCGCGAACGACTCCACGCTGAAGCACACGTCGTACAGGGAGGAGGCAAAGCACACGTTGCCTGGAAGAACATTAATAAATTATGTATGTCGTATAGTTGCTGCACTTTTCCTTTCGTGTCATAAAATACGTAACAACTAATTACAAATAACAGTTAATAATCATTGGAATCATCAATCCAACAAAGACAAGCCTGCTAAGACTGCTAGACAAGACTGCTAAATTACCTATGGTATGTATGTGGCTAAAACAGACCCTAATTTCTTCTAAAGGTGACAATTAAACAGATGGAAAGCAGCCTCATATCAACAATCTATTGGTTATAATTTTTTTTATTACAACTATTTTCTTTATTCCAAAATGCCTGCTATTTTTTACGTAGAAAATCTGTTACTTACCTAACAGTGGTGAGAACACAGTAGCAGGTTCATCAGGATTATCCTGAGGCTGGTTGGTCTCCAGCATGGAGTTCAACTCATCTATGATGTGTCTCAGCTTGTAATACGCGTCCGCGGGCGGTAGCTTCAGCTCCAGGATCAGTCTGTCGACTTTGTTGATGCAGAGCGTCAAAGGCACTCGTTCCTGGACGGCATGGCGGAGCAGACGCTCTGTGTTCAGCATTATGCCTTCAGCCGCGTCTACGAAGAGGACTGCGCCTGTGTGGTGAAAAATAGAGTCGGATTTAGATTTTTTTTAAACCTTCATGAATAATTCATGAAGAATAATAATTTTTATGGTGTCTCCCAGAGAGATAACTTACAAAATAGCATCACAATCCATACAATTTCAGTGTTGCCTCAATGAAAGTAAATTCTTGTGTATTTTAATAATGGAAATAGAAACAGTATTGAAACTTATAGGTACATCTACCGTCCTAATTAAATTGGCAAAAATAAATAAATACATACCATCTGATATCCTCAAAGCAGCAGTAACTTCATCACTAAAATTGACATGTCCTGGTGTATCCATGATATTCAACAGATGTGACTTCCCCTTAATATTTTTCAACAGCAATGTGACTGGCATAGACTTGATGGAGACACCTCGCTCTTGTTCCACAAACAATGTGTCAGTATACCGCATTGGTATTGTGGTGTCCGTGTTTATCGTACCTGGATGTGTCTGTCTGATCAGACAATCAACAAAAGAGGTTTTGCCTGAAAAAAGAATGTTTATAATTTTGATGATGAAACCAAAGAAGCATAGAGATAGATCCAAATTCTGAATATGTGATTGAGTTTAATACAGTTTTTAATGATATCTAATGATATTTTATAGCTAACAGGCTGAAAATTATTTCTTTCCACCACAACCAGCTTTAAGACAGAACACAACAATAAATTACTTTATTCTAAGTCACTCGAATTAGGCTTATGAATGTTAAGGAAGAGACCTCTGCCATACAGGTTTCTTGTGCCAATTATTATGATAAACAGAGATTGTGTTGTGCAAGTAACCATATGAAGCCAACATATAGTGGAGGACACTACAAAGGTACAACCTGTTATGGTTCCTCAGTATTAGAGACTATAACCACTTTCTAAGCCCTACCATTATGCAGATGTCCCATCAGTGTGACATTCCTCATGAGGTTGGTGTTATCCAGCATGTCAGCCATATACTCCATGTCATATTTGGTCTCAGGCAGCTGCTGCTCCTGAACTTGGAACTTCTTGTGTTTGATAGGCTCCACCAGAGGTTTGTCTAAGGCCTGTGTATCTTCCTCTTGAACTACGGTCTCCACATCTGGTCCATACACTTCTATGGCTTGTGGGTAGTATCTGTAATAAAAAGTTATGTAGATATCAACATGATTAGAACTCCATGTTTTTCAGTGGGACTTTGTATAGTCACCATCAAATACACTGAGATAGTAAGGCCAGTATTATAATTAAGGTCAGTATTATGGTGACTGGAAAAATTAACCATTATACAGCCAGATGTTATGTTACCATTATCACATACTTATTTTAAAATTTGACGCTACTCATACATAAGCAATTGGACTGTTACAGTATGTATCAGATAAAATTTTAACTGCAGTGGAGAATTGGCCGACTAAAACATTATTGTAAGATATTATACAGACAAATAGATTCATAACGTTTTCAAGATCTCTTTCGGCCTAGCTTTTGACCACTAGATCAATGGACAGTTGTAAATAAATAAATCACCAAACTAACCAAAGAACGAAGTGTGATCTTAGACCAGGACTTACAACTACTGGCTTCAAATATTTGAACATACCGTTTGTCCTCATGCAATACGACGGACATGGGTGCCGCCTCGGGCTCCGCATCAGCGTCTTCGTCTTCCTCCATCGCATCTTCGTCCGCGTCCCTGTTATCCTGCCCGTACACACTCTGTTCATCATCCGAGTCGGATTCAAGGTCCGGCCCGATATAATTACCAAACTCATCGTATAAATCACCGTCCATTTTCTACTCCTGTCGAAAAAACAATCTCTAAATTAAAGAAAAATATTTTTCAAAACAAATGCCGCCGCTAACTTGTCAGCACATTTGACATAATAATAACCTCAAAAATCAATTTCATTAATTTGTCTATAGCCATATACAAATACCTCAACAGTACTGTTGTCTATGAAATTATTCCTGAACGCAACATTCTGTTTTTTCTCATGTTGTCTTTCCGTTCGTCTGTCTGACTGTCTGACAAAATCTTTTCAATACAAAAATGGCTGCTGTACAACAAAATTTATCAAAAATGATTTCGGCGCAGCTACGCAATAAAGCAAATGAGTTTTTAAATTCTAGAAAACATGCAAATAATCTTGCCGATATACTACAGATGTTCGAGGTAAGCCTAAGACCACTACAGTGATAATTATTGCGTTATTAAAACTGCGTCATAGGTTACGTTTTTTATTGTTGGTTATTTATTATATTCCAGGCCGAAACGGATAATTATACGCCTTTGCTGCTAACCGTGGAAGTGATATTCACTGAGCTATTGCGACGCGGTGATCTGATCGAAGGAATCGTCCCCCTCAAACCAGCAGGTGAGTGTAAAATCGGTGTAACATGTTATAGATTATTTTAGTTGTATTAATATTGATTTTGCTCGTATCCAGGCACTATTGCCGTTAATTTCCTAGGTTTAGTGCTACGTAATTAGAGGCACAGTGCGCAGTAAGGATGTTGAGTGGGAGGAGTCCTGTGTGGTCACATTTTGCGACATGTGACGTTATTTGCTTACATAAAGGTTGATTCGACCGCAGTGCCGCACTCTTGTGTAATTGCTCTTATTACGAACGGTATTATGTGCGAAGGATTTATATAAATAAACTTTACATAATGTCAAAGTTTGAACAAAGTTATATTCAGCTAGATGTAGCTGTCAGCATTGTTCTGTGCTAGTGGTCACTGTCTCAAGGTCACACACATGTAGGTATATGCATACCAACTCACATGTCACATTATAGGTTGGATACTAAATGTTTATATCCTTGTTTACATGAAAATTGTTTGATTACTTCCTATTGGAGCTATGACAACTTTACCATTTAGTACAAAGTCAACATAAACTACAGCTGTATAAATATTACTCAAGTAGGAAGTACATGGAGAAAGATATATAGGTATAGATTTTATATATAAATATATATTACTTATTTAAATCTCGTTTTAATCTAAGCAATACTTTGTATTGCTTGTTACATTTCAATATGGGTATAACTTATCTATTATAGCTAACTCCAAGACCTCTGCTTCAGATTTTTAAACCAAAGTTTATGTATAGAAACAGGTACATACAGTGATTAACAAAAAAAAGGTGACAAAAACTTACTTGACTGTTTTGCTCAACTCTATGTTGAATCATGATTAATTCAATTGCATTTAGATTTAATCTGCTAAAGGACAAATTTATCAACCACACTTTCAAAGTATGAAGCACATGAGATCACAATCAAATAATTGATAATTTAATATGTGTATTATATTTGTATACTTCAGTGTCTATTTATATTTAATCTTGTATCTAAATATGTTAATAAATAAATATTGATATTCAGTAATATCTTGTAAAACTGGAAGCCAACCCCAAGATAGTTTGAAAAAGGCTAGGCAGATAATGGTGATGCAATATTATACCCTCATAGCCTCATTAAATTATTTTTCCTTGTTGGATGAACAAGTTTCCAAAATGAAAGAGTTTTTATATTAAGTTGTTTACATACTAAGTACTACCACAGCCTGCTGCTATTTGATCCACAAATGTTGCAGGTGCAATCATTTACTTGTTAATGGTTCATATGTTTGTGATGAATCTTCAAAACTTATATTTTTTCAAACATTGCCCCACACTAAGTACAGGTACAATTCCTGTATCATGGGCGTGTTTAAAAACAAAATTATGCACATGCACAAGTATCTGAACCTGGAACAACCATCTGTCAATCTGTAGGTTATACACATTTTCTTTTGTGTGGGACTCAAATCTGTGACACATAATGCAGCAGTTGATCGCCCAACCACTGTGCTAAATGTAGCATTAATTCGAAATACTTTTCAAAAGCTAAGGAATAACAAAAGACAGCACCCATCTGCCTACCCTACTCACTGGTTCTTGATACCTACCAGTAGTTCGTGATACCAGACAACAGAGCACAGCACTGTGTGTTATCTACCTCATAAATAAAATATCACACACAATTGTATAAATGATGTCAGTTGGCCTATTTAGTTTATTAATGAGTAATTCTTCACACATCAGACTTATTCACCCAGAGAGTTATTGAACTCTATGTTGATATTTTATGCTGTGGTAATTTTCTTTAATTCCTAATCATATTAAGTGTAAACCATGGAAAGTGAAATTATTATTTTTTACATCTTGTTTATTTCTTTTTGAACTAAATAGTCCTGGTATTTAGTTTCCATAGCATATACAACCAAACCTTTCACAGACCATAGTCCCGAGGCGGAGTACACGCGATGGCTCCGCGAGTGCTTCGAGGCGGCTCAGACCCGCGCGCTGGAGTGCATCCGTCGCGGCCGCACCAGCTCACGACTCCAAGCACTTGTAACTGCCTGCAAGCTGATGCAGGCTGAAGGCAAACATCCTCTGGAACCCTCCTCTGGATACTACTTTCCTTCACTGAGACTCAAGGTATTTAATTTATTTCAATAAACTCCTTGAATTTTATGATTTAGGTGTCCATATCATATCCAAAGTGTTCTGTTTCGATTATTGACTGGGTTATTGTGCAATTATTATTCTACTTATTACCAAATCTAAACTGAATAGAATTATTGGACAACCCAACCCCATCATCACCAGTTACTTTGAGTATGAGTTTGTGTTCTGTTTAACCAGAAAAATATGAACTGGGCTGTTATTTACCATGTAACCTCAGATGTATAACAGTACAAGAATCTATAGATTTAGTGTTTTTTATATGAAATAATTAAAAGATCATGCGATTTTACTAAATTGTCATTTTATTTCAGAACATATTCAGTGTCCTATTGGACTCGGAGATGTCGATGTCGGCGCCTATTGCCCGCTTCCAAGAGTTCACAGAGTACAGAGATGTGCAGCAGTATGGGCTCAAAGTACTCTCCACATTGGCCTATCGCAAGTAAGAAATATTTTTTACCACAAGAAGAACTTTGCCATGAAAATAAAGGAAACACAGCTTATCCTTGTTTAGAATTTGATAGTTGTAAAACTGTCTACATTAAATTCTAGATCCCCTACCTCCATATACATGCAGAACTACTTGGAGCTGCTGGACAAGCTGCTGATGTGTGAGATAGCACTGGAGACCAAGGGCAAGGCCAAGGAGAGAGACAACGAGGAGAAGGAAGAGAAACTGCTGTGTGGAACAGAAGGTAATAACTATGGACCTCTAATATTAACTTTTATTAGGAAAGCTTGTTTTTTGGGCAGAGAATAGTACTTATGCTTATTAATCAAGTAATCCTGTTACACCTAATAATATATTTAAGCTAATTCTAGTTGTCTCAGTCATATTCCGCGCCTTGATTACGTAAGAAATATCTGACAGCCACAGCAACTTTCGCACTTATAAATATTCTCATACAAGGATACGATATAGTAGTGTATATATTAGCGACAGCAACTGTGAGATATTATTTACGTTATAAGGGGGTCGATTTTGTACCATGTCTACATGTAATCTCCTGACATAACGGCAAAAATGAGGACTTGCTGCAGTTTAGCTGCAGAATTGCTGAAACTGAATTTTTATGTTGCGGCTGACTACCATAGGAATAAAAATATTTTCTACACAGGCAAATCTCAGTTTATTTACATAACAATTATATTACAGACAAGGCCCCATTCCCGTACAACCCTGGCGTGTGCCGTCGCTACGCCAACCGCTGTTGGGGCTTCGCTTGCCAGTGGCCGCTGTGTGAAGACTCGCGCACGCACCGCCGGGCGCTGCTGCTGCTGGTGGAGCGACTCATGCCGCTACTCACCCGCCCGCACCTCGCCACCGACATGCTGTGCGACAGTCTCGACGCTGGTGAATGACACTACTACACTAAAAACGCCGTTGAAAGGCTTTGATACGGCTGAACAAGTTGTCCGACGGTTTTGAAATACCCAATCTCTCATGTCGATGCTTGAGCTATAGCATTCAAAGTCAAGTCAAAGTTTTTTTTTATATTTAAAGTGCCTGAAAAGTCGAGACTCTAGGCGCACGGTTCCAAAGGGGTTAGGTCCTATGGAGAAGAAACTCCATGGATACTCTTTTCAAAAAACTAAAAAATTATTTAATATTAAAATCTTAAATCTACATGCATTATATAAGAAAAGTATAAACTTCGTTCTTCCTTGAAAAACCACAGACTTGATATCTTCCCAGGGTGGTCACGTGACGCCTGTGTCGGAGTCGAAAGTTATCACTACTTGATGATGATTTTCGACTTCGTCAAGTTATCACTAAATTCTGGAGTAGTTATAAAGCGGCATTATATTTAATTTGAATGATACTTATTATATTGTTTCTATCACCAGGCGGTCCTATCAGCATGCTAGCGCTCCAAGGCGTGCTGGAGCTGGTCCGTCGGCACAACATCGACTACCCCGACATGTACGACCGACTGTACGCTATGTTCGAGCCTGAGATGTTCGCCACGCGGTACAAGCGCCGGCTCATGCATCTCGCGGATATATTTCTCAGCTCCACGTGAGTATCTTTCTATTTAACACTACACTCCGTAAATGAGTAAAGGTCGTATATCCAAAAGAAAAGGAAAGTTGTCGACAATAGTCCCCTGAACTGTAAACCATAATATATTACAGTGTACTCATGGTCTGATGTACTTTGTCTTTCAACAGTCACTTGCCAGAAGGTCTGGTAGCGGCATTCGCGAAGCGCTTGTCGCGCCTAGCGCTGGTGGCGTCTCCTGACGACGCTGTGGGGCTGCTGCAGCTGCTGGCCAACCTGCTGCTGCGGCACCCCGCGCTCAAGCGCATGATCTGCTATGAGGACACGCCCGCCATCAGTGAGTCATTGATCTTTGTCTGTGGTTAATGAGTTAACATACTTTTCAGTCTGCATGTCTTAGACTCCACAATCAGTGGTTGTCATCCCACGAAGTAAAGTTAATTAAATTGCATTTGTTACACTCAAAATGCAATGTTTAATTAAGGAAAGTGTTCGATTCACGCCATCTATTAATCAGTGATGGTCTAAATACGTTTTCTTTTTAGTTTTTTTTAAACTTGTATTGATTGCCTAGCAGTTTCATGATCGAGTGAAGGATGAGTGAACTGTGCGCTTGTCCACAGTGTCCAACGATCCGTACGTGATGGAGGAAACGTGCGCGGTGTCGTCACGCGCGCTGGGCTCGTCGTTGTGGGAGGTGTGGGCGCTGCGGCGACATGCTGCGCCTGCGCTGTCCGGCGCGGCCGCGCGCGTGCTGGCCGCCGCCGCCGAGCGCGCTGCGCCCGTTGCGCTTGCGCCGCCCGACCTGGCCGCTGTCAGTATACCGATGCCCACACGGCACAGACGAACACGATCGTTCAATCAAAATCGTTATAATAATAATAATGTTTGTGTGTCTCCTTTGCGTCTCACAACTTACAAAAAAGATACATTATGCATACACTCTATTTCTTCATGATCTAAATGCTTTCGAGTATATCTGATAATTTTTCATGGGCATAAATCTACAAATGTTATTTAAACTAATTGTAAATTAATATATATTTCTTCACAGTCATTCGACGCCGAACTAAAGAAGAGATTCAAAACGATAGAAATGAACTTCGTGCGGCCACAGAGCATGACCGCGCCATCTGGTGAGCGAATGATGCAGTACTGGGAACTGATGGCCTGAACACAACACAGTAAGTGTACCAACAGTGTAACTCGCATTTAGACGACCCTACGTGTGAGAGGAACACCGCCATAGGGCGCCGACCAAATCCGGCAGTACGCTCGATTTGGTCAGTCCCAAAGTATACGGTCGGTCGGACCAAATCCTGTCGCCTGTAGGGCTACACACATTCATTTTATTCAGGCCAGATTGCTTGCGAATTTTGTTATTACAGAGTTGTAAGGTTAGTAAAGGCTGACAACTTATGGTTGGACCCTCAGGTGATGTTTCTAGTACTACTTCGTCATATTTTACACTGAATATTAGTTACGATAGAATCCGCAACTTAAGTATAAGTTGTCAAACTTTAAACTGTGTCTGATTTGTTATTAAGAAGTATTATAATATTATTACTTTGCAACTCTATTCAAATTGAGCTTTTGAGAATATAATTTCTACTTTTTAGGGTGACAGGAAAATCATGTTAATTTCATTAAAAAAAAAGCTTTTTTTCTTATATTTTCAACAACCGCTGCCGCCGTCAAAATTGCATGATCGACACGTTTATAATTGATCATTCAATTTCGATAAAATGTAATATGATAGGTCTACAGTAACACTACCATCACACATTGAAGACAACAGAATACGGTAGGCCTAGGATACAGATGTAATTTCGTATTGAATGTTAGGCCTAGCGCTAGACAAAAACTTTGTTCCCTTAAAAATAAGTTAATTGTTGATGATTATGACTTAAATGTAAGACCTAACACTCTTTATGCAGTTTATTAAAAAGACTAGAAATCCTATTTCTATTTGGTAGCAAAATATTTTAAAGGTATTGTCAGTGAATAAAAATCGAATACACTTCCTAAAAAAAACACGAGATATTGATATAATATAGTCGCTATAGGTAAGGTTTTGAATAAATTTTGCACTCTAATGTTAAAGTTGTAACGTAGGTGAGGTGTGTTGTAATTTGGTTATAATTTTATTTTTTTACGAATGACTTGTACGTCTGTGATCGTTGGGCCCTGCGTCGGTAGTGAGCTTTAAGTTTTACATGTTTATTTATTTTAATACTAGTTTCTTGTTGTTCTATTTAGGATAATTCTATAATAAGCTATCGGTGATGATCGTGAGGGTGTTTACACATCGACAATCACGATACCAATTTCGTAGATGTGTACACGCTCTAACATCATGTCTGACCGTTGGATATTGTAGTGAACCTTTTCTATATTGGAGGGTTTAACATGAATATTAGTAAGGGTTTACCAAATACTGCTAATATTCATATAAAATAAGTAAATTATGTCTAATATTGTAAGTATTAAAATAATCTATTGTTTGTAGTCAAAACTTAGCTTTAAGCTAACTACCGACATATGGGTGTGTCTGGACCATGCATCAGATTGACACTCTTGTATGGAACAGCGCATAGTTTGTTATAGGATAGCTCGTGACTGGCGCGTGTCATAGTGAAAATATTACAGTGGCATAGTCTATATTCCAAAGAAATTGCAAAACCATGATGTAAACCAATGATTTTAATGTAAAAATATTACTTTGAGAATTAGGAAAATACTCAGAACTATATCCTTATTTGAATCAGCATATACAGAAGTATTGATGAAAGGATTTCAAAGTCAGACGCAAACACGTTTGCGCACGTCTTCGGCATTCCATTCGTTTACTTCAACTTTATTTAATTTCGCAAAACCATGTAAATTATACAGGGAAATGTTTCAACTGTTTTTCGAGTGACACGCGCACTTCACTTGGATCGTACCGCGATGTGAGGTCCGTTAGTTTGTTACTGGCACTAATGCCCGTCTTCCCTGCTAATATCCTTGAGTTAGTTTCATTCCAACGTGACCACCCTTCCTTGTTGACTAAGGTTTCATGTAAATTAAGAATATATTTTGTTAAATAATATAGTTTTCAATTTTAACCCCCTATTCGATGTTACGAGGCGTAGTAAGTTTCAATATGATTCGAGACTAATAAACGCCGAAAAATAAATGTATAAAATATATAAAAGCGTTTATGAAAGCTTTTATACATCGTATTATCAAGAACTAAATACATAATAAAGTATTATATGTTAATTTCATCTGTGCCCCAATATTGAAACCAAAAAATAAATGAACTTATATTTAACCACGCTTCGCTACGATGAAGGGGGTGCAATTTTATTGTCCTATATCATGATCACAAACAATTGTATCAGATATTGTGACAAGCGACCGCCATATTTATTAAACTTTATTGTTATAATTAATTGTTTGAAGAAGCCTCGCAGACTAGGGCGCGGCTGGCCATCGGATTATCAATTAAAGATGGACCAATATGTGGTTTATTGTATACAGATGTAATCAATATTGTTTATACCATTGTTAAACTTTAGAATGTGTTAGTATTCTCTCAAAACATTGAGTTTATCTAGAATGCACATGTGCACACCAGATGTTTCATATTAATCGCAATCAATATAACTTCTGAATGTCAATTAGATTGACAACTAATTGTTATATTTGTGTCTACAACAATAGATAACAGGCATAAAATATTATTTAATTTAAGCCTGTGTATATGTAAATAAGTATACATTACTTAGTGCAATATTGTTCGGAACATTTTGTACGTTTTATAAACAATATTCTAGTCTAATTTATGAAAAATAATCAAACTGTTATGGCTATAATATATGGGATCGTTTCTAATATGGTTTTTACATATTATTTCATTCTTATAATATTTTGTCTTGTACTGAAGCGATAAAATTTTAATCGCAATCGGCTAAAAATAAATAATTAATAGATAATTATGAAATAATCTGATAAAAAGACTGTTTTACATCCATGGATGTTCTGAAAATTCTTCCACTAAAGAAAAAAGTTCAAATATTTTACCTCAATGTTCAAATCTACAATACAAAAACTAAACTACAGCCCAGTGCATTAAGTTTAGATTTAAAATGAAAGTTTACACACTTACAGTGAATATTGCACGTCTTATGTTAATTTCACTATGTTAAGAATTCACACCATTATTATAAGCTTACGATGTCTCTGCATGCAATGTCTCGACATATTGTTAATTTTATAATAACATTTGGTTGGACTTTTTCAGTAAGATAAGAATATCTTGTCTTATTGACAATGTTCAACAAAAACTAATTGAAAAAATCGCTAACTCGAGCCATTGTGTACAAGAAACAGGATATTCTACATTATAAGCGTAGATACTAACCCCACCAGTGAATGTCTTAATTAAGAGAAACATTAGAATCTCGCTATTATAGCCCCTATTGCTATTGATATAGAGTGTAAGCCGCCGCGCCCGCCGCATCTTATTGTGATTATGTTGAAACAAAAACGTTAGTCGTAAGCTAGTGTTAGGCATTATTTTAATATCATTCATTTAATGTTCTATTATTATATTCATGATGATAAATAAAAGTATTATAAAATATTTTAATTTTACTGTACCTTATTCCATTTATGTGCTGAGGTGATTTCGTGCATGGAAGTACTCTACTTGTGAAGCAGATTCAATGTTGAATGTATGTATAACCCAGCTTGTACAGATTATACAAGTTGGATGGTCAACAAAAAAAAATTATCACATCATATTTTTTTGCCACACAAGTCATGATTAAATAATCAACATTTCGCTTTTTGCAGTTCAGTGTTAGAAGGTAAAATGAAACATGTAAAAACTAAAATATTCCTTCTATATTATCCAACAACAACACAATACCATAAGGTGCTTCTTTCCTCAAAAAAAACATTTGGCACAATGCAACTCAATAATAAGGCACTTCGAATTACTAAAGAATATTGTCGCGTGGCGTACGTTACGTATAAATATAAATTATATATAACTATGGTACAGTCAACATTATTACATAAAAAAAAGTTTTTATTAAACACAAATTTACAAAACTTCGCTGCCAAGTTCACCGAAAAACAGAAGTTTAAAACAAAAACGGATGTTAGAAATGATCTTTCATAATGGTACTCATCAAACAGGTGTTATTGTTTTAAACATTTATTTTGTCAATGATCCTGACTTTAAAATGCTCACTAAATTTTTAAGCACATCAGTCGTCAGTTCGGTTTGAATGAGCAAACAGTTGGGGCTCTTCTGACATTGTGCAAGTGGAAAGTTTATTTTTATTTATAATTTTTAGCCTATTGGGAGAAAGGAAGTCTTGGATTTAAAAGCTGGACAAGTGGTGATTAATAAAATTCACCAATATTTGATAGGTCAGTGTTAGTCTATGTACAGTTAATATGTAGGTATTTTGATTGTTTGATTTTTAGCACTGTAATCTGTAAAGATATGATGGCAAGACGAGTTGAGAATAACACTAATTTAAATCTATTTAAAATTGTAAAATTACCCAAGGGTAATTTTGTTCAATATAGCTACATACTGTAAAATTATGCAGAAGAGATGAACATAACAACGACCGAGATAAATACCGACGCATGCGCAAAGGCCGATGTTTGTTGTTTGTTGGTCTTTCCGGTTCTAGCTGAAGTTTTAGGGAGCCATAACCTCGAAGTCAAACCTTAGGATTTCCGTAAATCGCCTTCAGACGCAAGATACAATAACTATACTCGCGGCTGGCTTTCCCGGAGCGTCAGGTCGAGCCCAGGAGTATTTGTTTATGTATGCTTATCGGACCTCCATGGTACCGTATTTTTCTTCACATCAACACAACCTGAACGTACGCCTCATTAAAGTTGCTTGACTTTTCATAGTAACCGCCAGAGGGCCATTGTATTTTCGGCGCGACTTATACTAGTGATATGCAAATAGAAAACTTAACTAAAGTCTATCAAATATAAACGAAAAAATATTACATTTCTGTACAATAAAAAAATACTACATAATTTTTTTTGTCATTATTTAGCGACCGATTTGATAATAACTTATGTGACTTCAAACTGTTCTGGATGTCTTGTAAAGTCACAGTACAATATATTTATAGTCAGACAACAAGAAAAGGAAGAATTTATCACAGTATGTTATTGGGACACGTTTGTGTTTGCTCGTAATGTGAAAAAAATAGCAAAAATAAACATATATCGTAACAACTCATCACAGGGCTGTCTCCTAATTATGATAAAACCACCCGCTTTTGCATCAATTCCAGTTTAAGATTTCTTTGAAAAATTTGACGTATATCGTTTACAAAAAAATCCTGTAAATTTTTAGCCCTTCAAGTCACTTTAAAAACATTAAATCCAGCACCATTGAAAACAAAATATACAAAACACTAGCCTATTCAAAGTCCAAGCAATCCACGAACGCGTCCAAATGACATCCACAACAGTGTAACGTCACCGCATGAGCCTCAAATATCACTTCTCTCCTGATAGTCTGTATCACTTGATGATCTGCTCCTGACTGTCGCTGGGCGCAGACTTGGCGTTGTGGCAGCAGGTGATCTGCGGGCTCTTCTCCCGGACATCCTGCCGCTTCTCCTCCGAGCCCTCGTCGTGGCAACAGCTCTGACTAGGCTCGTGAACCACCACAATAGCCTCCTTACAACACTTCTCCTCAGGGGGAGGCTCCTGTTTCTTCTTGCAACAACCTTGCCGCTCCGTACGGAGTAGCTGAACATCTTCTACACTAGGACTGTCTTCTTTTTCACTTTCATGGTGGCAGTGGGATGAGGAAGCTTGCATTTTCTTTGCTCTGGCTACTCTTGAGGGACATTTCTTCGCGCCGTAATAGCAGGTGGCGTTTTGCTCGGTGGTGCTGCCATCTTGCGAGGACGCGGGGAAGTAGTGCGATGGCTGGATGCAGGTGCGCGTCTGACAGATGAAGAAATCAGACTCTGAACTCATTGAGGAGTCCAGTAGAGGTGGTGTTGTGTTTTCAGCTGGAAAAGAGTTCATTTGGGTAAGTAAATAAGGTGGATATTCAACTGTTTGATGTAACCACAGACCACAAAACGTAGGTAAACAGTTAATTAAAAAAACGAAGGATGTCCTGAAATTTTATCAAAATAATTTTCTATAATAAGGCAAGTTTATCGAGTAATTTGAACACTTGGTTCTCTGTCAGCAACGCGACCTTGGTATTTCCTCAAATGATAAAATGCAAAAACGTATTGTGTTGACTTTGTACCGCATATTGTAAATGTTTCCTATTTACCATCGCTTTCAATGTATGCAAATTCAATAAAATAATATTGTAACATAAAAACAAACAGCAGCATTGGCTTATTGAAAAAACATTCTACAGGTGTACACACAGTAAAGTCGGCGTCAGACACTAACACTGAAGGTGTCCAAATAGAACGAAACATCTTAGGTACTCGTATCTTCAGGCCATCAAATATATTCAAGAACAGTGGAACAACTGTCGCAATCATATCGCACATCGGCTACGAGAGAGTCACAACACAAAATACGAAGTTTAGACAAGTATCCCATGAGATACGCAATAACAAATTTTATCGGCTAAAAAAGTCGAAGTACGATTCCTCGCCGAGAGGTGGCATGATTTCCGATATACTCTCATAGAAAAAAAATGGAATTATAAGTTATAGAAAAAAGAAAATAGTGAAGTCCCAAAAAGTACATGTAACGTGTTGTGGCACTCTTGTTGCCGATGTGCGATATATCTGTAGAATCCAGTACCGTCAAACAGGTCAAAACATCTTAACAGTAACGAAAAATAAACTGAATCCCATTTAAATATGACACGGTTGGCGCAGTGGCTAAGCGATTAGCTTTCTGCGCTACGTGTCGCGGTTTCGATCCCCGCACGGAACAAATATTTGTATAATCTACAGATAGTTGTTTCAGTACTGGTTGTGTGTGCATGTGACATATATGTTTGTAAACTGTACCCACGATACAGGAGAAAATCCTAGTGTGGGGCAAAATTTCAAAAAGAGGAAAAAAAAATGCTATTAGGCTCGCTCCTTATTTCTTGGGACTTAATAATACCTTTGCGTAATCTTTCGGGAAATACGAGCGAAGGACTCTGTAAGAAGGAGAAGACCTTATGATTACGCTGTTGTTCCACTATATTTGTATTATTTTGCTGAGCCAAATATGAGTTCCTACCAAAGTTGTTTTGCTCTATCGGACACCTTACCTGTTCTAATGTATCTGTAGGTGACTGTACCATTGATAAAACAACAATTTTTGTACTATATGCTTTGAACAATTGACTTGAAAACATAAAAAACATAGAATCACGCCTCTACGGGAGTAGAAAGGTTACGCAGAGGCGTACTAATGTACAGTTAGCATCAATAAGATGTATACACTTAATGAAATACAAAAGCGGTTTTTAAAAGAAATAGTGATTGAAATCTTAACCAATTTTACACATAGTATCTGCGGATATATAAAAATACATAGTCATTTAAATTTTATGATTATAACCAATAGTTTTCCAAGAATAAGCTTTTGAATTTAGCTTCGTGTATAAATATTTTTGATGGTGACTGTACACTCACATTTCGCCGATGTTGTTGTGAAGTGCCATGTAATAGGAGCGAGCCTATTGCCATCTATAGGGCACAATTCCTAACTCCGTGCTGCTACTGAGAATTTCCATACAGAAACACCCAATAACACTTTGCCCAGGGTTCGAACCCAGAACCTCACGCTCAGCAGTCGAAAAGTAGCAAAGAATACAAAAGTAATACAGTAAAACGCATCATTTGGTAATGCTATTTGAATCAACTAACTACACAATTAGTAAGCAAGCAAAATAATTAAAAACTTAAATCCAGGTGTTTCAACAATCAATATCTTTGTTTTATGTGATAGGCGGCAATCGAGCAGACGGATCGCTTCTTAATTACTTTTCTCGACGGAGGCAACTACACTAAGACTAGTGTTCAACTGACTAAAATGATTTAGAATTGGGTTTAAGCTTCATCAAAGAATCTCTACATAAAGTGTGAACTCTATGCCTAATGCCTGTGGTCCGTTTAGTTTTTTTTAGACACAGACACACTAAGTGACTAAAATGACTGAATACTTGGTACAACTGACTAAAATGGAGTTCGAAGTGAATCCAAAGCCTGATTGACTAACTACAGAACGGATAACACTTCGATGCCACTTGCAAGCGAGGGAATGTAAAACATGTATCTACAATAAGGTGTTAAGTTTACATCAATGCCTGTGATAGACGTCGGGCGAGAGCGGCGTGTCGGTCTGCTGCAGCTCAATGGCGTCCATCTCCTTGCAGAGCTTGCCCTCGCACACCTCCCAGCTACACTTCTCTTTGTTGCAACGATCTTACCAAGGTAAGGGACAGGACATGTTAGGAAATGGAAGATGAGTGGCAGTGCCGAATTAAGGACGCGCGGGGCAAATTCTATCGTAGTATAAAGTGACTTTTTGTAAAACTAGTGCGTATGAAATTCTGTTTTACTTTAGCCAACTAAATAATCGGTTACAGATTATGTGACGTGGATTGTCTTAGCCGGAAAACAGGTGTAACGTTGCACGTTTTTGTGACATCAAGTAAATTCAATATACCACGTCTTAATAAGTTTACGCGAGGTGTGGTTTGGATGCGCGGAGCCCCCTTTTACGTGGGGCCCGTAGCAATTGCTACTCTTGCTACGTGGCTAATCCGGCACTAATGGCTGGTGTAAAGGATAGACAATTATTTTTATTTGCCGACTTTTAAAATGGATGTTCTGAATTCGAATGTATGTTCATGAACTGTTAAGAATGTTTTTTGTTTCATAAACTATACTTTCGAGGAGGTTTAATTTTTTTTTGCGGTGGAATTAACTACTTGCTTTAGAATTTAATGTCGATATTACATCACAATACTTCTCAGCACGATGATCGATGACACAAAGAATGTTATCTAGTATTCCCATCACTAGATGACAAACAGAAAAGTGAACATTCCATTACATTGCGCATAGCTATACTCGCTAGCACTATAAAACATATTTCTCAACAATACAATTGTTTAATGAGTTTGACCTGCCTAAATTGGAATATATTGACTTTTAACGTATCTACACTGTTTTACTTAGCCCACACTTCGTTACGCTTGCCGGCGAATGCTATGAACCCTTGAAGCTAATAAAATAATCACACAGAACACAACAAAAGCCAGTTAAAATTCAAGCATCGACAACAATTATAAAGATTATCCTCACCGGTGTCATCGCATTCGGGCGTGCAGATGACCATCCGTTTGGTACTGAAGCACTGCATCTGGAGACGCGTTAGCTTCGTGCCAAACAAGAAGTATCCTGGAGACAAGGGTAGGTAAGGGTGTGACGTCAAACGGCAATTATTAAAGATATAGATAGATAGACAGAATTGATATTCTTTTGTTCCGGGGCAAACGGCTGGTGACATGATCTCGAGATCCTTCAAAACCACGTCAGCACTAGAGGAGCAGGTAAAAAGCAAATCTCCATATTGTGGGGGTCCCGTGTCAAACGCAATAAACACTAATCGTAGGGTTCTTCTAATTCTAAACTTAATCTTATCTCTAGACTCATGTATTTTGCTGCAATTAATCCATTCATAAATCATGGTGTTAAGACTTAATTGAACGTACCGAGCATCATGCCGAACACGACGGCGAGCAGCAGGTGTACGTTGTACACCATAACTGCCAACATCAGCAGGTAGCCCACTATGTTGTGTATCAGGAACACCAGAGACTGGTGCGTGTTCACCAAAGCCCTGAAACAATGAACAAAAAAATATATGAATACTTCAGACTTTGACGTGACCTGGTATCGTTTTATTGTTGAACATGAACCTGCCTGGCAGGTCGACATTGTTATTGGGACTGTGGAATATTAGTAAGTGTTTTCTGACATAATCTACGTCGGAGATCTACCACAAAATATTTAGGTAGCAAGTAACCAATTGCCTGTATTTACAGAAAAAGCAACACATACTTTTTTGAAATATGCCTTTACGGTACAAAATTAAAATACGTACTAATAATACAATATAGTTACTACTTTTCGCTACTACATTCCTGAGGCCCTAGTGTAAGTTTCATTCGACAATTTCGATTTACTACATCGAACGCGTTCGGCGCTCCGATTGGTGGAGAGCACGAAACGGACCAATCGGAGCGCCGAACGCGTTCGATGTAGTAAAGCGAGTTTGTCGAAAGAAACTTACACTAGGGCCTCTGGTCGACACAAAAAAGCTACGCACTAGCATCCATCTACAAACAACTTACAATGTTTCAAAAGTCTCTCTTCGGAATAAAGTAAGCCAAAAATCTGTATTTCCATTTCAAAAAAGGTCATATGGCCAGAGTTTCACAACTCAACCGTCGCCAATTCGCGATTATGTTACGTTTTGTTCACGTGTAGTGTACGCATGAGTTACCCACCAATGAGGCGTGTTAGCGACGCTAATACAACATGTCACGGTTCATAATAACGTGGTAATTCTCTATTTTATTTAGTACCTAAGTTAATTAAGTTGGTTTATCCTTATTATGATGTGGACATGTTACAAGTCTTCTTTTATATGATGAGTGGACATGAAGCTTTAGGTATTCTAAAAGGCGTTACTTTGCGGAAATTCAAGATATACAACTAGAATATTTAGTTTTAATTCAGCCAAACTAGTTCAGGCTTGGGTGCATGCAACACCACCGTCCGCAAATATATGCACATGTAGAAGGTGCGATTGTTATAATGTAACATGCAACCCAAACCGATCCTCGACACGTGTTTCGCCCCTCCATGGGGCATCCTCAGGAGGTGTTGATTCGTCGACCGCTTTGACGCGAATTAAATATTACATATATACAATATTAGAGGAAAAGCTGTTGCAATGGGCCTTTATTAAAGATACCAAATGGAAAACAATACGTTAATGTAATGACTTATTGATGTTCATTAAATACCTCCAAGCAATACTTAATTTAGGCATGTCCTATGACGATACAGGGAACTGTTCGCAGGAGGACCAGCCCGTCATCATCCCTTTCGCCATCGTCCGTCATCCGCAACAAGATGAATATCTCCGAGAACATGGCAACACAGTTTACTGAATTGACATTTAAATCTTTGAACTGTCACATGATCTGTCTAACTGAAATGTCAAACGGATTTTTCTACAGCTTCTATTCTGGCGATCGAAGATTATCCAAGCTTGTCTTGATAGGTACCTACGAGCTACGGGTGACTCACCGCACTTTGAGCGAGGCCCACCTGCTGACCGGTCCGGTGCTGGTGTTGCGGCTCGTGGTGGGCTCCATGCTGCCCTGCTCCCTGCAACCAACCACATCATCTATAAACGAATAGTGTGCCTGCTCGGAGATGATCGAAAACTCTGCTTTGAGATGAAACATCTCTAAAAATCAATAAAGAACGCACTCAATGCTGCCTCGTTGGTCGGGAAGTCCTGGGTTCGATTCTCGACTTAGCCAAACCGTTATTGGATTATTCTGTATGCAAAATTGTTAGAAGTAGCACGCAGTTTGAATTTGTGCCCAGTAGATGTCAATAGGTCCGGGATAATACCACATGAGACTAAGTAACGGCATCAGCGAAATATGGGTGTAGATTATATTATGACGAAGAACATAATATAATATTAATTGAATTTTGTCATTCAATAAGTACTTTCGTGTTTTCAAAGCGGTATATTATAATTGTTAGCTTTGTTATGTACTTACAATTCTATGATCTTTGCCGACTTGTTTGCTTTCTATGAAATACGCAATAAAAGCCACACTGATAATGTTAAATCGATATAATTATTTAACTTTAGCCGATTATCGTTGAACCGATAGTCATGCTCAATCAACTCTCACTTATTTCATGTTTTATTGCGAATTTGATAATATTTCTTTTACAAAAGAAACTCTATTATGTTTAGATTAACGTGCAAAATTATTTAACGAAGCAACGTTAACTAATTTAACGGAAATTACGTAGGATTTAATAACATGTTTTATATATTCCACACTTTTAAGTATGTAAGTACCTACTTAATATTTTAAGGTAGGTAATTAGATGTTCCATTCTACTTTGACTAGGTTTATCCAAGTTCTTAGCTTCATTATTGCGTAAAGTCCTGAGTTTAGTCCCCGGATCGTGGAAAGTGTAATTGTGTTTTTCTGTTAGAAAATTCTCATGAACAGCACGGAGTTAGGAATTGAGCCTGGTAGATAGCAATAGGCTCGCTTTATTACAGTTCTTAATAACGGCATCTGAAATGTAGGTGCCAAATAAACCTCTGCCTAACCCTTTGGAGAATACAGGCGTGATAATATATATGTTATTATAGTTCTACTTCCCGCAAATGAATCGTGGGAGCTTGTGGAAGGAAACAGTCTAGGCACGAGTGGAATGTATGAGTGGCGTTTATGAGAAGAATCACACACACACGTCGTTATGTGAACCCGACAAGGTCACTGATTAGAAAACGGATAACTATGTAACCGGGCCACTACACCATGTGGCTAATTGTTACACTTAATCAAGGCTTTGACACAGTTTCGCCTTTCACTAAACCGTAACGATTACGACCTGTTTTGTAAGGTAACTGACCTACGTCCGGTTTATAATCTATGCAATGCATATTATTTATTAAATAATTCATAAAACCGCATCTGTTCGTTTGTAGGTCTGTTTGTTTTAGGGTGATCTGAAATATAACTGCTTTTGTTACGGTTTTCGCTCGTTGTTACATAATTATGAAAGATAATTGAGCTCCGTGATCGAAAGAAAACGGTGGAGGCTTTAAACATTTGGAAGGCGGTGATAAACTCGGCTTTTAAAATAGCTGGAGATAAAAATCGTTAGTACAGTCTCATAGGCAGCTATTATGGGGGTTAAAAGGTTTTATAAAATTTCTTTCTTCACGGACGGAGTCCCAGAACAGATAATCAATTACTGCCTAACCTTTTCTCTCTTTTACCATCTGACCTCCGTCACCCAATTACGAGGAGACACTGATACTCGAAGGTTAGACTGGTTGTTAGACTTTTTGGGCTGCTGACACCCATAAAGATTGTCATTGGTATTCGTATGACACAAAACGTGTATTTCGAGGGACGGAGGGACCTCGATGTGTGTTAAACGGCCACCCATCAAAGGACGGGTCGCAGGAAACGCTGCTTAACCTCGCAGATCCGCTGATCAGTGCGGTAGCTATTTAGGTATATTTATATATCGCCAGCCTATGTCATTATGCTAGATGCAGGCCGCCAAAAAAATGATCAGAGGACAAATGTGTTGCTCTTGTTTTTTCGTAGCAAAGTCTACAACTAAACTTCTGAATTAAATAACAAAAGACAATCCGGAACTATCTGTTTACGACGGCTAAGAGTACAATGTGCATTCATTTAATATTTATATGCAACAATGGCTGGAGAAACAATCATTGTTGTTACATATTTGTTAAGTATAGATTCTTTTAATGATGTATTGCTGTGCTCACCTCAAAAGGTCACTACATATATTTCTGTTGCAATAGGTATTTTGAACCTTTCGAAAGAAACGTATCACCTTTTAATTCTTCTCGTGTCGACAAAAAAATGCCTCATGCTTTATGGAAATAATAGCCAGTCGGTTAGTTGATTGCCAGGGCGCGCCGGTTGTTCCCAGCTATCGTCACTCCGAAGCTTCTTCCTTACACCCTTTACTTAATAGTTGTTGATATAACTCACCGATCGCACAACAGATTCCGCCTCTCATCCGACCTGAAAGGGTAGAGCTTCTTATGAGCCGCGCGCTGCACCTTCGCCAAATACACCTGCAATAATATTGGTGTTAATCGACTAATATTAATAACAATGTCTCTATTGAGATCTACGACACAATGCATGCATATTTACTCATCAATCGGCCAATTTAGACTCTGCTCTTGAGCTCTAGTCTTGACAACATGATAGTTATTATATTAATTAGCTTTGCATCTCATTCATCTGTCACTGCCCAAACGTGGAGACTACGTTAGATAGAGACTTATCTCCGATTGGTCGAAGCTTCAATATAACACTGAAAAAAAATATATATCATAGCAACACCTATGAGCAAATGGGTGTAGGTTGTTGAACCTATAGTTCGCGACCCTCAGTTCGCTTTTAAGGGTTTTTAGAACTCATGTAATAGAGATGTCTGAAACTCATGAGGCTATTGCAGACTTAAAATTTCAAAACCCTGTTACCGAGGAAATTACACATAAAAATGTTGACTGACCAGCGACATTCGAGGACATTGCATATGTGTAGGTATGTGTTAACGCGGTAATAATACATCGTAAGGACTACAGTTATTTAGGTTATTGCTAAAAAGGCTATCAGACAATCTCTCTAGTCTGCACTTAATTAATCTAGATATACTTAGGAGCACATAAGACTTGTATAGTACAATATGTATGTATGTGTATTGTGTGGACAATTTATTAATGGACTTGGCTACGTTTTGCTCGTGGCGTCGTTATTTGTATTGTTTCTTTATTGCCGATTCATCTCGCTTTAGTCTAGACATTTATACCATAGGTACCTGTATGTATGCAGTATACACTTCATATTATCGGAGACGCGATATCGAGTGGTCACGTTTTATATCTGGGACGGTTTCTTGAACAACTAAAGTGTAAACATAAATACCATTCTAAGATTGCACATCTATGTATATTTCCTGCAATTTATTTCGAAACACTGAGGGAACGCCAAAGGGTGCAACACTACTATACTAGACGTGAAATCGAGAAATGGAAACAATTTATATTATTCTTGGCCAAAGAGAAGTTCATGTGTCTGAACAGTATTATCATAGGAGGTTTTCTTACCTTGGACCCTTCGAAGAGTAGCGCCACGAAGAACAGCACTATCCAGGTGATGGCGAAGGACCACCGCGAGGCAATGGTGAGCCCGGAGAACATGAACTCTCCGAGGTCGTAGCCGAACCATAGCCACATGTGCATCATCTTGCCGACCGTCGCGCGACCTGAGGAACGATACGAGATTTAGCTTATTTATGACTGTAGATAAATAACAAACCAGCCAGGATTAAAGCTGTAAATTCACCCATATACTGCCTAATTTGTTTAGAATGGGACTTTATTTCTGTTTAAACTATCAAGGGCAGTCCCTTCATCTTTGCGACGACAAAGTTCTATTTTTGCACTGCCTTATAGCTGGAACCTAAACATGGCTGCTGAAAGATCCATTGATTTTGAGTCAGAGGAATTCACCCATCAAATAAATAGGTAAATCGTTCAGATAAACCAATGATTCGGGCCAAATCGGACAGAAGGCGAAGAACTAGGTGGTATTCCATGTGCAAAAGAATGCGATAGGTTGAGCTGATTGATTGATACGCCAAATATAAAATATTACTGGTAAAAAGAAAACTTTGGATAATTTCCGAGCACTTAAAGCTTCAATGAACAAAAGGACAATTTGTTAAACAAAAATATTTGCCAAGCTTGATAAGATCTGTCTACACCTGTATATTTAGACACTAAAGATAATCTACCTACAAGTACCGCCACAATTTCATATTAAATCAAAACGATCTACTTATTTGTCAACCGGTAAGTGCGAACGACATAAAACAATTTAAGAATGCGCTAACGCAAGTGAAAGTAGACAAAAACTTGACGCTTTGTATACGAGTTGAATATTAAAGGGTATTACGGTTGTTGAGAAATTTTTTAATAGTGAATATCTCACTCTGACTGCCTCATTGGTGTAATGGTCGCGACTGCTGAGCGTGAGGTCCTGGATTCGATTCTCGGGTCGGGCAGTGTTATTGGGTTTTTCAGTATGGAAATTCTCACTAGCAACACGGAGTCTGGAACTGTGCCCGGTAGATGGCAATAGACTCGCTCCTATTACATGGGAGTCAATAACAGCATCGGCTAACTGTGGGTGTACAATAGTACCTACACCTCTGCCTAACTATTCGGGGAATTCAGGCGTGAATGAAATATTAATGAAACCAGACAACCAGTCTTGGATGCCTAAAACTCTTTTAATTAAAAGTTTAATACTTATCACGTACTATTGGACCCGGGTACGTCCTAAAACTGCGGCCAAACACCGGAGGACGCAGTGAGCCATTGCGATCCCCGTCCTCTCACTAATCGGTGAGCCACTGCGATCCCCAAGCCGCCTGCCAAGCGTGGGGATTATGGCACTCCCCTCCCCCTATTGGGGGAGGCCTTCGTCCAGCAGTGGACGTCTTCTGGCTGATGATAATGATGATGATGACTATTGTAAGAAAGGTTAAAGAAACGAGGAGCTACGGAACCTAAAAGACCTATTTTTGTTTCATCTGAAACTGCCTCATTGGTTTAGTTCTCGAGAGTGAGTTCTGAGCGTGACAGCTTGAGTTCGATTCCCGTTCGAGCAGTGTTAAAGGGTTTTTCTGTGCGGACATTTTCAGTAGCAGTCTGCATTTTGAAACTGTGCCTGGTATATGGCAAGAGGCTCAGCCCCTTGCGACTCAATAACAGCATCGGCGAAATGTGGGTGAACAAAAGTACACCTCTGCCTAACCCTTTGAGGAATAAATGCGTGATGCTATGTTTCGGCTGGCTCGAGGTTTCTATGATAAGATAAGAAAACAGATGTTAGGACTGTGAACGGCCGGTTCCAAAACGAGATTGTTACTCATGAGAGGTAGTCTAGGTACCCAATTACTTATGTGGAACCAAACCATATACTCCAGACTTTCTGAGTCATTAAATAAATAAGCGTTCTTTGTTTCATTATGCAATGAATGCAGTTCATTGACTTTTTTAAACTATCGATATCGCTTTTATTAATCATGTATATCATATCATAATGTAGCACAAAGTGTGTATATAATATGTTAGATAAGAATATATAGAGTAGTAAAATGGTTTGTACTTAATTACAAACTGATTATATCTTATGTTTTCATAAATTGGTATAAGTGAAATAATAATAAGTATAGTATCGTATTAATGAAGACAGTAGAGTAATGCTTCGCGTACATTTAAATAAGAAAGTCGGTGAACTATTTCTTATTTTTCAATGAAATGAGTAATCCAATAAAACAAATTGACAGAAATAGTAAAATATTTTGAACTGGCTCCAGGTCTACAGGTCATAAGTCCAGTTCTTATCTTTCAATGAAATGAGTAATCCAAAAAACAAATTCTCAAAAATCCTATCCTACTAATATTATAAATGTGAAAGTTTGTGAGGATGGATGGATGGATGGATGGATCTTTGTTACTCTTTCACGCCAGAACGGCTGAACGGATCTGGATGAATTTTGGCACCGAGATAGATTATAGTCTGGAATAGTACATAGGCTACTTTTATCCTGGAAAAATGTACGGGTTCGTAAACCACACGGGCGAAGCCGCGAGCGGAAGCTAGTATAGTAAAATATTTTGAACTGGCTCCAGGTCTACAGGTCATAAGTCCAGTTCTCCATAAGCAGTGTTTATTGAGGAGACCTTTCCATCAATAATACTTCTTCTATCGGCACGAGCTATCATATGGGATTCGCTCATGCCGCAGTAGAAATATTAGCCAGTTAGCAGTGTTGGTATCGAGGTTAACTGTCCAGGGTGCGCCAGACATCACAGAGTTCGTCACTCGTCGAGGCTCTTTCCTGGCACCCCATCAATAACTCTATTACTTCAAAGTAGCAGACTTAGGTAAACGTGGTGAAGGTAGAGACGAAACTTTGAAAGTTTTTCATTTTTCTTCTTCATTGTTTTTAGTATATTAGTTGATTAATCTTGCAGTCCTCGTAGACATCAAATAGTGGTGAATTCAATGTTGAAAACCTTTGAAATTTCGTCTCTATTCACTTCTGGATCCCTATTTACCCCGTGTGTAGATGGCGTATCATGGTAGTGTATCCTCATATATTTTAGGTCATAAGAGAAGCTTCCCAGTTACTGAATATACTATGTTCCGCTAAAGAATTCATATAAACTGATTTATTTATGTTTTTGTTAAGGAAAAGTGTCTTGACCGCTGGAGCATTACAACCGGCATAACATTAATAATTTACACCGATATAGTTGAATGAACGCCCTCTGTATAAAAATAACGTACTATACGTACGTAATTTCTCGAAATTGAATTATCGATCTTTCAGTTCGCCAGAGAATATAAAAAATAATGCTATAACTGTGTAGAACTTTGAATCTGTCACAGAATTTAAGTATCAGCATAAGATATTTATTATCTTTAAGTAGGTATATGTTTTGAGCGTAGCCCGGGAAAGTTTCGTGTGCTTAAAGCTAAGCTTTCCCCTAGCACAATGACGACAGCATTGACGTCAAAATCTAACCTACCTAGTAAAATAACAATGAATGAGACAAAATATACAACTTACTAAATGGCACAAATCATCCACATTGGCACAAATACACTGAACAAACAAATGCACAACACTCGTCCCTACACAGATGCATGACAAGGGCTAGTCGGCAAGCGTGTGCTTACCTCGGCCTCTGCCGTCCACTGTGACACCAAGGTGTTATTGTAAACAACTTAGAACAATGGTGCAGATTATAAAACATTTGTGCTCGAATTTATTTTTCGCCAATCCACATGGCGCATTGTGATTAGGCAGTGATTAGTGCGACTATGATGTCTAGCAATTAAAATAGGATAACTGATTAATTCATTTTAGATCATTGAGTACAATGTAAGGATATTTCGCAGGTAACAAAGAATCATTGATGTTGTATCATTCACACATACATATCATTGATGTAGAATCATTGTTGAAGTATTTCGATGTTCAAAAATCCTAATGAGCGAAAATGGCTAAGCTTTATACTAAATGCTATCCTAATATTTTTTTTATAGAGGCTCTATTTTCAAAAGTCAAAGTTTTTTATTTCAAGTAAGCCTTTTCAGGCACTATTTTTAAAAAGTCGAGACTCTAGGCGCTTTTTCTTCAAAGCTATCTATAATGCTCCGTATATATAATGCTCCGTAGTTAGAACCACCATGAAAATGCAAGATCCAGTCTTTTTATTTGACACTTTAGGTTAGATTCTCACTTAAAATATGTCCTATGTATATTTCATATGCATAGTCGGTAAAAGAGACATAACTTTTTTCTTTCAATTTCTATTTAATCAGAACATCTTCAGTTCCAAATAGAAGCTGGTATAATTTCCGATAAGTATCCTTTGTCTCTCCTACTCCCCTTTTTATGTAAATTTTAGAATGTGTTGTCTCACTTTGACATTCAACTCATAGTCACCGTCGTCCGTATGAGTAACTCAATATTATTTATTAGTGACGGATGACTGACTAATATAATAGGGCGAATGAACCGAATGGTGTTTTGATAATCAAATGAATGTTACATTTTGTTTTCATTTATTCATCTATCTAGATGTTAATTTATTAATAAAATTGTGCCTAATAAGTCACAATAAAAGCTTTGGTAATAACCCTTTAGGCCCATGTACACCGACAATATAACAGATGTTTAAGACATCCGTTTAACACGGATTTCTTGTATCGGTAAACGGCCGTTTCCTTTTTAAACATCTGTTATATTGTTGGTGAACACGGCCCTTAGTCTCTAAGACATCCACAGCATCTCTTCCCGATGGTATTGAAATGACACCACGGATGACCAAATACGTATAAACTGTACATAATACCGATCTAGTAAAATAAAAATACGCAAAGTTGGTGAACATTTTTCCATGAAAAACAAATTGCAAAGTTCACATGGCAGTTACCTCGCCACGACTGCTACCTGTTGAGTGCATGACACGATCGAATTCTTTTTTTTTCCCTTTGGTTTTAGGCGAGCTTTAGGATCATTCAAAACCGGATTTACGAACTGCACTGTAATTCTTAAATCATTGTATCATAAAGGTAAATTCGGTCGAGCATTGACTGCTCTGATCAGCTATATGTACATATATCAAGAATTATCGGAAGACATTCTGGATTAAAGATCCTAGAAAATTGTATCTGATCTAAGCACTACCTTTCGAAACGTTTGATGGAATTGCACGTAAACGTTTCTGAACTGTTTCTTTGTGTAGTTATTATTATATTGGAATATCGTAACGATCTGGGGATATAGGAGGAAGTATATTCAAAATGAGGTCCAAGTTCCTTCGTCTTTTCGTGTGAAACCATGATCTCGATAGCCCAGTCGGTTGCCATACATAAATCCTCCCAGCTCCTAGATGAGGACAAGAAATCGGGCAATGGTAGCGGTACTCCAAAGATTCCACCGTTAAAAAATGTTTAACATTAAATATCATTAACCGACTTCAAAAAAGGAGGAGGTTCTATGTTCGGCAGTATGTTGTTTTCTTGTAATTTTTAGAAAGTTTGTAACCAAGTAAATTTTAATTAAATGTATTCAATGTTTATTTTATCGCAGATCAACATAATTTAGAATATTCGCAAGGAAACATGGCGCGAGCACAACACATTACCAAGGAAAATGTGACACATTGTAACTATCTTATTGATACCCAGGTGGAAAATTTAAAATGTTTTCATAAGAACGACGGCACAATGCGTCGTTATTTAATTGAATTAGTGGGAAATGTCAATATGTCCAGGTGTAACATATTACGTATGTATAAGAATCTCGCGTGTCTCAGTATCATCTAAGACCATTGTTTTATTAAACATTAAAATATTTTATAAAGTAGAAAAAAATGCCACGCAGTCTTGAGGCATTCTTAGAAAACAATACCAGCGAAAAACAGCTGCAGTAGCCCAGCTTCTGAAAGTTTCGCCGTTACCTTTTAGGAAATACAAAATTATTTCAAGTTTCAGTCAGATTCTGACCGTCTACAGCCGTGTTTGAGATCACTAAACTGCAGCAGACTGTGACTTGTGACTTAGGTTTGATTTCCAGATCGGAAAAATGTATACACCTACTTAACTATTATAGACTCCCGTGGTGTGGAAAGTGTTCTGATGAACGCCACGTATCGTCGAAATCTTGTGGTGTTGAAATTTCAATGATTTTATGCAGCAATCATTAGACAAAGCTAGCAATATTAGGTACATTCGCAATCGGAAATGGGCCAATAGCGAGTTTAATAAAACCAATTGTACATCCAGGCGATACAGCACACCTGCTGATTTGCCTGTTTGGATTAATGAGACAATATCTGACCGCCAAAAAATAGGAAAGTCAATCCCATAAAAGATACTTCCTCACGGCGAGCTTTCGTTAGCGACCATTGGCCAGAGTGATTTGAAACTGGATATGGCCGTTTTCTGAACATTTTCTCCATAGAAACTTTGTTCTCGCGTTTCCAACACACGGCTCAACGTACCCTGGACTAAAACTCACAGTTCGATATTGATTACACACGAATGGATGCATGGATCACGTGTTCACTTTGATAGGTATGACAATTCTGAGCCAGACAGAAGCCAGCAAAATGTACCGAATCAAGACAATGTCTGGCCATCGGAGATTTTTACGATCCTAATATTATTGATGTATTTGTTTTTTTTTTTTGTGACTTTATTGAGGTGACGATGACCTTATTCGTGTCAAAATTTTGCCAATATCAAAGCATATTTTTTTCTTCAATTAATGAATACGACCTCATTGGTCTAATGGTCGCAAGCCTACTGAGCGTGAGCCCCTGGGTTCGATTCCCGGGTCGGACAAAATGTTATTGGGTTATCCTGTATGGAAATTCTCAGTAGCAGCACGGAGTCTGGTACTGTACCCGGTATGTAGCAATAGGCTCACCCCCTATTACATGGGACTCGATAACGGCATCGGCGAAATATGGGTCTACAATAGTACACCTCTGTCTAACCCTTTGGGGAATACAGGCATGATGCTATGTTAATTAACGAATTACTGAAAAGATAATGGATGAATAATGAGCAGTTAGAATTTATTCTAAACACTTACCTACATGTCATGAACATGGGATAAGTTTATTGAAACAGGTTTTAACTATGAACAACGGGAATGCAGAAGCTGTACCAGCTATCTGTCCTGGACTGTGGCCACCTCTGAGCACCTCTACCTCCTATACATATAATTGGTTGAAGACATATATAAAATTCCTGACCCCCTTAAGTGAGAACCTAAGTTTCCCCATGATTGCCAAGGTTTACCTCAAGGGTAATAGTATCATATTAGGAAGTAGTAACCTGTACCTATTATAGTTACTATGGCAATTCAGAGGATATTATGTATAAATAATTACTACTGATACATTGGTCTCCACAATCATCCCATGTGAGAAACATTTATAAATTCTCATTAACACATTGTAATATTGCCTATAGTATATTATTAATCCAGCCCGTTAGTCTCAGTATTGGGCACTTATTTCACTATGATGGCCTAGTGTGGGTTGCCAAACAGCACACACCATCAAAAACTTTATAGAGTTCTCTCAGTAGTGGTTTCCTCACAATGTTTTCCTTCACCTTATTGCAAGTGCAAAATCCATGAGGTTAAAGACCATACACACCAACAGAACATATAATTATCCCATTGGAAAGGGAGCAGACAATACTGCAATAAATCAAGCTCAAAAACATCTGATAAGTATGATTATAGTATTAATTATACTCATTAAGATGTTCTCTGATAACATACTTGTTTACAACTGATATCCATGTTATTATACTTCAATCAACTTGATCAACACATCAGTCTGTTGTTGATGATAGGCCAACATGTGGTTTGTTTAAATATATAATAATCTTTATACCCAGTAAACTTCTAAGAGTATTATGATGAGGAAGAAAATGATTCTATGATTTTATTTTATCCTTGAAGAACTTTAAATAAATTAATAATTGAAGTGTTTCTTGATGACACACCCACTAAGTGCGAACATCGGATCATAGTGTCGTCGTCAGGTTATAATCCTGTACAAAATTTTGGATATATTATTATTAAAGGCTCACTGTAAATAAAATAATCTTTCATTACTGACTAGGTAACCTAACCACTTACCTAAATCCTCGACGGTATTTCGCCGAAGCTAAATTTGAGCGTGACGGGATGATCCAGTCGCATACAATGTAGTGCACAAGTAGAAAATATAAAAAAATATATATATATTCAATATAAATAACGTTGCACTCACCTTTGTCCCTCCTGGCGGTAGCCTAACTAGGGCACTTCAAAGCCGTATCATCCATGTATTTGTTTACCAACTGTCCTCGCGATATCACATTAAAGGAACGTCGTTATCACACATTTAATTGATAAATTAGAAAGTAAATAAAATTCATTAATCACATCTGATAACATTTAGACCCACTTTCTATATACATACAAAATTCGTTTCTCAAGAAGTCACTAAATACACCTGTGATTCTCTACAATTTACCTCGAATAGAGAGTAATGATTTCTTACAAAATTTTATAAAATAAATTCGTCGCCGTACGAATCACATCAAAAGCTAAATGCATAAATTTTTTTGCCGTCGCCTGTCACTGTCAAATTGTGTTGACATTTGAAAAGTTATGTAACATATTTAGTCGATTTTAATATTCGCCTATTATGTACATAGGACAAAAAGCATCTCATGGTTTTCATGATTGCACTACTATCTATTCAGCTTTCGCATTCAAACTGTCCAAAGCTGCGATAGTGTTAGAGTTTTAGGACGTGTACGAGCCTGCACGAGCTGCTTGTTCTTTCATTTATTTATTTATTGAGATTCCGGGTGGGAAACATTGATAACAGCGCACCGTGAATTTTAGCATTTCAAAATCAATATGTACGGATTGTCAAAGTGAAATGTCATATTGACAGTGTTTTGTTGTCAAAAACGAATTAATTACGAACATTTTCAATTATTTATTACAGATTTAATTACTGTGGCACCATTCTGATTTGTGTACAGTAAATTGCATCAATAAAACAGTACAGTAATTTAAAAACAAACTTAAAAATGGAGGTCGGCAATCAAAAGCCCAAAAAGAGACCCACGAAAATCGAGGAAATGACAAAGGAGCAAATACGTCAAGCAATTTTGAAGAAGCGAGAATGTAACGCGAAGGCTCAACAGATCGTCGAAAGCCTTCTAGAACGAGGCGTTACTGAAACGTACCTATTACGGTGCCTTCCCGACATCAACCAGACGCATTTCGAAGATATCATCGAAGAAAGATCAATCATCCAGCTGTGTGGTTACCCCATTTGTCAGAAGACCTTGTCTGTGAAAGATATACCTAAACAAAAGTACAGAATATCATTAAAAACAAACAAAGTGTATGACATTACTGCTAGAAAGAACTTTTGTAGTAACTCTTGTTATAATGCTGCTATGTATATCAAGAAACAGATGCTGACTAGTCCGTTATGGTTTAGAGAGTATGACAATATACCAACATTTCACCTCTTGAAGCTAGATGCAGTTGGCACTATGGGAGAGGAGGTAGATGTGACTTTGATTGAAAGAGTTAGAATCTCTGAGAAGAAATCATTTACTTCTGTCAATGACTTTGCTGAAGCAAGTCTTAACGAAATGTCACCCAGTTCCGAAGATAATCAACCGAATACAAAAGACAATAAAACTGAAGGCAAACATATTGGAAATAAGAATGAAATTGTCAACAGAAAGAATGAGTCAGTGGACTATATTAATGAAAAAGAAAACAGGATAATTAATGATAAGGCAGAAGTAGAAAAACAATCTTGTACTGAAAATTCACTACACACAAGTCCTACACCAGAAACAGATAAATCTACTAAGATGATCAAACCTGCTCCTAATCCATTCAACATAGTTGGCGATATTATAGAGAAACCAGAAAGGAAAATTGATCCGATACTAACAACCTCAATCTCTAATGCTGAAGATAAAGATAGCAAAGAAAATAAGCCTAAAAAGGTGCCACAGAAAAAGCAACCTTTAGTTACTGTATTAACTATTGAAGTTGAAAAGTGTTTAGCAGAATGGTTTACTCTAGACACAATCCTCTTGCTATTTGGTGAAGAAAAAGTCAGAGAAATGGTTGCAGACAAAGGAGAATGTATCAAAGACTATTTAAATAATTATGCCAAGGGAATATTCTACAGTTCCAATGTTTATGATCAGTATCAAGCATTATGTAGGAAACTCAATGTGCTAGAGTTAGAAGATCGGAAGTTCGATAGCCAAACGTTGAAGCGAGAGACAAAACCGTTACCCGACTACAGAATGCTGCAGGAAGAAAGTAAAAAAATGCAACTCAAAGTCAAGGCATTCTTCTCAGGGGAGACCGAAATACCAGAACCAGTGAATGAAGAGCCTATTCAATCCCAAGAAATTGTAGATGAAGGAAATCAAACAAATTTGCCACTTATAGATAAAAACTCACAGAATGCTCATCGTAGAAGAATAGTGTGCCAACATTTAAACAAGGTTTTACCCGATATACTGCTTTCTTTAGGTATGCTGAGTATTTCAATAAGTTCTGATATTCGTTTATTAGTAAATACGTTCAAGTTAAAAGCAAATAATATAATGTTTAAGCCAATTCAATGGATGTTGATAGCAATTATATTTATAAAGCTGTTGTCTTTGAGAGACAAAAGACTTGAGTATTTACTGAAGCAGCCAACTGCTTACCAACACATGCAGTTGTTGTTGCTAAGTTACAAACAGGATGGAGGGTACTTAGATAGACTGATATCTTGGCTTACAGATATTGATAGGTTGTTGGATACTAATGATACACAATTAACAGTAGAATAAATCGTAATTTATGTATATGTTGTTTGATCTTTATTCATGCCTCTAATTTTCCCTTTTATCTGTCCTTTTAATTAAGAGATTACTGATCACTTTGTGCATTCATAATGAAAATGTAAATACACATAAATGCCTTACATATTATAGTAGTATAACTGCGGAACTGCTAGCTCTCCAGGAGCCATGTTGAATGATCATGTCCAATAATTGTATGGTGCTGCATTATATTTTATAAATATGGTCTTGATTTAGGCACAATATATTGAGGAATATGATCGGTAATTGAAAACAACTAATTAACTTACCAAATAAACTTTATTTACATAAAACAAGTACAATACCCTAGTAAATGATGACTTAACAATCAACTAAGAACTTAGATTAGGATCCAGTAACGAAAGCGCAGCACCCACCAAGTGCAGTGACCCCGTAATCAACACGGACGATCTATCGACTATCTTATTCTTTTTCAAACTGACCAAGGCATCGGCCACACAGCTAGAAACTATCACATCAGACATACAACCTTCTTGGAAGTGTTGCCAGATCTCTGCGTGTTTCTCACACCTCGCTATAAGTTCCTCTTGTTCAACTAAAGAGTAATTGTCGTTGTTTTGGCTCGTGTTTTTGTGGGCGGTTGGTATTACGAAGTAGACTGTTTTGAAGCCAACGTCTCGAAGTGGTTGGAGCAGAGTCTCTGCGTTTCTGTCGCCAGTAGCACTGAATATCAGTACTTTGTCATGTAATCTGAAACAAAAATATTATTTGTTGGTATGTACTTTTGATAATTACAGATCGTGTGTCATAGGGTATCTAATTAGGCTAATTGCGATCATCTAATCGTCAAGGTTATCGTCGAGGAGATTTAAATTTCGGCCCACACTTAAATAATGGGAAATTTACTTTTTAGTTACAAATAAATTTAATTTTTATTACCTATTGTTGTTTTTAAACCACTGGGCGCAAATCTCCATAGACTCCTTAGTATGTGCTCCATCTAAGTAGAACTGCGCATAATCCGCGTTCACAACTTGGTACCGTCCCGGCCATTTGCATGACGTCAATCCCGTCATCGTTTCCTTCGTCACACACTTCACTACCCTGTCTAATACTGTTTTACTTAGGCCATTCTGGCCGTTAATGTAATGCTTCTTAAGGCCGTTTTTACTGTGGACCGGTTTGGTAATTCTCATCCACGCGTGGGCCAACTGTATGGCAAGAGAGGCGTTCGTCTGGTAGGCTTCTACATCGACTGGCAAATGGGCTTGCTCTGTATTTGGGAATGTGTAGGATTTGTAGTTAGGGACTACGGTTAGGGGGCACTGAAATATAAATAAAGATCAGTACTGAAAATAGTGTTTGCAGCTATCATCAGATTCAGTGCCGGCTTTACCTATAGTGCAGGGTGTGGAATGCACATGGGCGCAGGATCTCGGGGGCGCCGAGCGTTCGCGGGACTTAGATACAAAAACAGCGCATTGTTCTAACTTAGAAAATAAACTGTGTGGGTTCGCAATCCACGCGAGCGAAGCCGCGGGCAGAAACTAGTTATTTATAATTGCATCATATACACCCGAATTTTGATGACATTTTAATCACGTGCCTACTAGACGGCGAGCACGGGACCTACGAGACGGGCGCCAGGGTATTTTTTGTACCCGGGCTCTACGTGGGCTAGAGCCGCCCCTGATCAGATCATCAGTGTAATATAGTGTCAAATGTAATGATAATAAAGTACCTTAAATCTATTTGCGACATTTCTCAGCACATCCATGGCTTCTGGTGGCTGTTCCACCGTGTAGGCCTCGCAGCCAGTCTTCATGACGCCTGCTTTAGCTGCTGCGATCTCCGGCAGTGTGGTGCCTAATATCGACGTGTGATCCAGCCCTAATGCTGTGATACCCACAACTGGGACCTTCCTGAAACCGTATTAAATATAATATTTGTTTCGTGCGAGTATCAAACCCAATACCAGCAAGAAGTCAATCGCTCAGCTCCTGACTGCCAGTAACTGTCACAGATATTCGTATGAGGTTTCATCGTTGTAATTCGTCCATCCCGTGTGTACTTTCATATTTCTACCGACGAATAATGAACTTTATTCCTGTATATATAAATGACTTTATTGAGTACGACTTAGTATAATTTTACCTCAGTACATTAGTGAAGTCTACGATGCCGCCGATGCCGACCTCGACGATGGCGACATCCACCTTCTCCTTCAGGAATACATTGAAAGCCATCACTGTTAGGAACGCGAAGTACTTCGGCATGTCACTGTCGAACGCCTGGGAACATGTAGATAGATATACATATATACGCTTTATTGCACACGTACCTATATATTTATATACTTTCATTTTTGGGAGTGGCCTTATGTAATAAATTGAGTACACAGTAAATAATTGGTATTTTATCACGCCTGTATGTATTCTCAGAAAGGGTCGGCAGATAATGTACTGTTGTGTATGATGGGTATTGCTATTCCTATTCTTATTAGTTAATGAAAATTCAATATGTTTGGCCTTTGCTATTAATCGATCACAGTTCTAAATCCAAAGCGGATGAAGGATAAGGATCGTGGCAGGTGGCTTTCCATAGTTTCTGCCTACCCCCATGAGAGAAACACGTCACATTATTTATGTAATTCTAAAGCCAAAGGCTACTAAGAGTTTTCTAACAGAAATAAAATATCAGTTTGCCAGTTACACAGTGCAAAAATGTGTTACCTTAGTACCATTCAGCAAATCATACACCTGATGGAAGTGTTTCGCGAACTGGTCCTCTGAGATGACGCGGCCGTCGAGTCGAATGCGCTCGCGCACGGCCACGAGGTGCGGGGACGAGTAGAACCCTGTGCGGAACCCGTGGTGACGGAGGATTGACTCGCACATCGCACTTGTTGAACCCTGAAAACGATGCAAACCGTTTATTTGCCTTTTTTTAATGTTATCATAGGTGTTGTTTTATAGTTTTAGATGCAATTATCACATGGGGCCATAGGATTCTGGAATAGCGACCGCGTACCGGAAGAGCCAACGTGGGAAGACTGGGAAGGCCCCCCACAAGGTGGACCGATAACCTGGTAAAGGTCGCGGGAACCCGCTGGATGCGGGCAGTACAGGACCGGTCGATGTGGCGATGCTTGGGGGAAGGCCTATGTCCAGCAGTGGAAATCTTTCGGCTGAGATTATGATGTTGATGATCACGTAAAGAATAATAAAACCCGAGTGCTATTTTCTTAAGGACAACTCTCCGGTTACCGATCGGTATTGAAACAATGTTAGATTGAACTCTAGTGGCTTATTCGTTACAGATATTTATTGGAGTTATTGTTATATTATTTACCTTTCCTTTAGTACCAGCAATATGTATCACAGACAGTCCATCTAACTTCGTCATGGTCACCCCAGTTCTTGACAAATAGTTCTCCATATCTTCTAAATTTGTGCATTTCTGGAATTTTTAACTTAATTTTATTATATTTTATATAGCATATTTTAACATAGTTGTTGAGAAACAGAGATGCATATAAAATTGTATAGTGCTACAAAACATTACTTATTTATGTTATTGGGTTAAATGGCGATAGACTCGCTCCCTATTGCATGGGGCTCAATAACAGCATTGGCGACATGTGGTGTACAATAGCACCTCTGCCTAACTCTTGGGGAATAAAGGCATGATGCTATGTTATGTTTAAGTAGTAACTTATTCTAACAAGCAAATGTTTTAGGGATATAAAAGCATAAACCTAGCTATTTTAATTTAGGTTATCTTTAAACAAAATGTTTTGTAAGTTGGCATCTCCATCGTAATAATATGTCCAGTCCCTGAACAATGAATACTATTTCGATGGGCATCTCAATGTGACCCATAGATTCACCACAACTGTATAATATATGTTAGAAGAATAGTGGTTAAATACAAAACCATTTACCTTTGCAAGCTGAGGTAGTATTCTACTTACTTGCCCAGTTCTTATGTCTCTTCTGATTTGATCAATGGTAGCTTTGTTTGACTGTAGCAAATTCAACTTGCTGACAGCCTCCTGGAAGTAACCACTATATAATATATTAAAATGATAATGTTTGTAATTTTATAATATTTGAAAGAACAATAAAGCCCAATTATTTTATAAAATGCAAATATAATTGCTTACATATTTTTGTATGTTTTAATCGTTTTTTTTTTTCATGGTAATTATATTTAAAATTATTAGGTATGCAATTAAATAGAAAAGTTTTTTTTGCTAAAACCATTGCAATAAGACCACTCTTTGCTATCGTGTGAGTCGTTTGTGAGTCATATCTTGTAATGAGGCAATATATAAGTAAGGATATGTATAGACATAGTAAGATTATCTTGGTCTGCTCAGCACCATGCACCCTCACTTGGGCCCCATGTAGTTAAGCATTTTAATCCAACCAAACTCAAAATATGTTTATACTAAAATAAGACACCTTTTAGCATAGTAAAGAATTCACTTACTTATTAATAACAGGAAATGTTTACAAACAAATAGATATACCTATACAATATCATTTGTATTTCATCTACATAAGACAAAAACTACAGTTAAGAAACATTTTTGATGCAAATTATTCAGTTGCACTTGTACGAAACTTTCTAAAATACAGTGTGATGTGGCAATTTTAGCCAAAACCACAGATTTAGCAACAATAAACAGTACTTACGCATCGAATACACTCTCAATCAAAATAAAAAACAAACATATTTACCTCATAGCTTGTCTTTGAAGAACACATCCTAACGGCTATATTATTTGCTAAACAACTACGAAATAAGCGGATACTGTTCATCAGCACGTCATACGTCCAATAGTCGGTCTAACAACGCAATTATAGTGCAATTTTATGAAAAAAAACAGTGACCTCGCAGCGGCCGACGAATGAATAAAATCACATGGCATATTTCTAGGTTTGATGTTACTTATCGATGAGGTGCTCGACATCTGACCCCTCATATTAACTATTGTCATAACATCATAACATCAAACCGATCAGAGCCGGTAATTAGCGATAATCGCTTCCTAGAACCAAACAAAAGTTACGTAAGTAAACATAACCTCAAAACCATGCAGGCATGTGACATATTGGCTGCCAGCTGTTATGTGTATGTGCGTTCAGAAACATTCTCATCAAGCATTTTTCCAGTGAGGGTAAGTAGGCAGATACTACGAACGCTACGATCGTATTCATTAAAAGTTCTTTTCTTTCAAACAATATGCACGCCTGTTGTGACTACAAGGCAGCTGACTTTTTAAAGGACTTCACCAATTCCCTAATAAAGACAGCGTCACTCATAGATTACTATATTAGTAGCTATAGCTAGGTCTCTCCTCCTAGGACATTCTCCACCAGAATACCCACGTGAATTCGTTACGCTAAATGAAAATCTACTAACGAAAGTACTTATCGCTTTAGAAATTGCCCTATAAATTAATTAATGAAATAAGTTGTAAACATATGCAGTAGTTACTGGTCAAAATAAATTACATTTTTATAAAAATATTTGATTGATTGATTGATTGCTGGACCCGTCCAAACCATAGAAAGAAAGTAAAAAAATATTGTTTTATGAGGGGGTAGCAAATACGAATAATTTATAAAACACAAACTATTTAGCTATACTTATTTATTTGCTCGATTTTCCTACACAAAGTTTGTCATACAGTTATTTTAAAATATTATTTGCATGCAAAATGACTGAAACCGACAGCACGAACCGGCCATTGCAAATGCCCGTGAATTTTTTACCACACCTTGAGAAGTACCGAGTTTATCAAATGATGAAGGTCTCATATTTACTTTTAATATAACTTTTATTGCGATACAGGACGTCAATTAATCTGCGTGATGAACTGATCATGACAGTGTTTGCTGGCGCGCACGGCGCGGTTTCTAATGCACGCATAACGTTGGTGGTAGTGGATAACCATTCGGTTTATTCGATTAATAGTTCAGCAAAATTTTTCCTGATCCAGAAGTCAGGAAGTAATCGTCACTGTAGTTAGATATCTATGTATGCTCCGGAACACCCCGATTCGAACTATAACTTTCGTTCTCGGCATGAGAACCTCGTGCTGTAACAGCCGAGGAAGATTAATATTTTTAACTGACATCTCAGTATTACACTATTGTGATATCATACGAACGCAATATTATTTTCCAGGATATGGTCAAGGATCTAGTGGTGAATCTGCCGAAGGATCATTTGAAACACATGAAAGTGTTTTTGAGTCGCCACCTACATACAAACGTGGCATCGCGCATGCTTTTGCTTATTGCACCTGATCTTACTTTAGGTCGGTTACACTATTTAAACTTTTGATCATTTCTTTATTTAAATAACTTAACGTTGCCGAAAACTGGCCATGGGGTAAAGCATAATAACTTAGCGGAAGCATTTAAGTAGGTAAATGGACGTACTCCTCTGGATTTCTTCTACATTCCTTATGGGAAAAGACACGGCTTTATTTTGCCCTTAATCCTATAGATTCACCTATTTGCATAGTTAGCACATTACACAACAAATTATATTTTTTATTAGATGTAAAAGCGCTGGCGAAGCAGATGATAAAAGATTTCGGTTGCTTCGTTATCACACGTCGGTGTGTGATGGATCGATATGAAAAAGTATGTAATTTTACTTGATAACTGACTACTTCTCGGTAAATTATGATATTTGATTAAGTAGTTGTAATTATGTAGTAATAATTAGTATTAAAAAAATGTCTTGTTTTAACATAGCACGATGACTATGTGGAGGGATGTGTGTCCCCGACATTGATGTCCGAAGTAACGAAAAATTTGACTCTGAAAGAACCGGTGCCCCAAGCTGGATGGCTGATGTTCGGTAAAAACTAATTCTTACTGTTCTTGACCTATGTAACACATTTAGAACCATGGGGTTCCCTGCTAGTATTACGTAAATAGGACTTGTCGAATGACCACGAGCATAAACGAATGGGTTTTATCTATATTGCGGACGTCATTTGGAACATAGAACATTTATTTTGTTAAATAAATAAAGGTCAGGACAGGCTTTAGACACAAAGTCATTGATTTCCGTTAACCGACTTAGATCACCCATGCACGGTCCGCGAGGCGCGTTGCCTGCAGCAGGATGGTGTCCTGCCTTCAGTGACGCTAGTATTGATTAACACGCCCCCTGCCGCGCCGGCTGCTTCCACCAACCTCACGCCTGCAAGGAACTTCTTCCAGCAAGACTTCGAGGGTCTCAAGTTTGTGTACAAAGCTACGCTTAAGGTTAAATACATTTACTTACTTACTACTCGAGAACGATAAATATCATTATCAATTGTTTTTACATACATCGCCCGAAAATTCATATGCGCTCCTATGAGTCGCGTACCAAGCGCGGTAGCGCGTCATCCACACTATGCCTTTATCCATTTTTGCATCATTCAAAAATGCAGGACAATGTTGGTAGTCTGAACTGCGATTACCAGTAGAAATATTAATATATCCTGCAGTATGTACACATCGACCCTGAAGATAACACGGACAACATATCAACGAAGTGCTTCAACGCGGTGCGCGCAAGTAACGCGGGGGCACAGGGCTCGAAGCAAGGAATCCACGTGATCGGCGCGCCCAGCGTGTACCGTGTGCTGGTGCTGGGCCCACGGGGCTCCGGCCGCAGGACCCAGTCCTACTCGCTTGCTAAGCACTTCGGATTAGTTTATTGTATGTTCACTATTTACTTACTCACAATTAAATAAAAAAGTATAATGTATATCATTTGTAGGAGATACCAATGAAAATAACGACAAATGTCAATGATATCTACTACAATATATGAGTTACCTTTGAATTTCTTTCCATATACTCTATTTATCTTTCTAATTGCGGATTTATCTCACTTATTCGTCTTTCATCTAATTTTATTGAGCTAGACAATATATAGTTAATCAATTCGCAGTGCACTTTGACTCGATATACGCTGAAGCGATGGAAAAAGATGATGAAATTGGAGAAAGGATTCGTAAGTATGGGACAAGTATCCAGTTGAGAGCTGAGGCTATAAAGTCGCGGCTTATGAAGAAGGTGAGATCTGCATACATAATTAAAAAGGCAAAGCTATTTTTGATCGCATAGAAGTATGGCTAGTCGTACATGTAATCAAGGGTTGATCTCTTTTTCACTGATGCGCGACTGATTCGGTACAGAAACCTAATATTTATATACACAAACTAAGGCGTAACAACCTTTCTCGAAAGGAGATACCTATACTGAACAGGAATGAGAATATAATCGATATCTTACTTATCTCCTTTATCTTCTATAAATCTTATGAATCTTATTAAATTGACAGTAAAGAAAGCTTCTTGTGAACAGGACTGTATTGACCACGGTTGGGTGTTAACCGGGTATCCGACATGCGGGAACGACTTCGAGATTCTAGATAACATGCCGACTCCTGCAAACCGGTGTGTACAGCGCAGCCATCATTATGTTGAACATTATTATTGGATATGGATAACTCTCCTAGAATCACGGTCCCGGTTGTCATATGAATATGCGAGCAGTCAGCGGCCTGAAATGTCTGATAAACTTTTGAGTAAATCAATATCTCCGAGCCATTTAAACAATCGCTGCGTATAAAATACAGTTATTCGACGGTGGTGGTTGTGTGGTAAACTAATAGTTGATCTCCATAGCTGGGAAAGACAAATAGTAAAACTGCGACCTGTAACGATCGTGACGTGTTGTAATCTTGTAATACGGTAAGATTTATAACTGAAGCATAGAACTGATATTAATACTCAAATACTACGGCTGCACTTGTGACTCTAGACGAATAGAATAAAACGAGGTAAACTTGCACTTTTATTTCGTTTAACTCACAATACTCGCTCCAATTTAAACAGCTTTCTAAGAGAAAGCATAGTGATTGTTACCAGTACCTATATTGCAAGACTCGTTAAAATCATTTAATTATAAATGCTAAAAACTAAAGGATACTTTCATTTGGAAGTTTAGGTCGTGGTTCCCTGTGTGGGTGTCCTGGTATTGGGCAGTGGCACAAAGTCTTCTTCACGTAACTCTCCTTCTGTGGCTGTGAAGTTAGCGTTGTTTTTGCGGGCCGCGACTTAATTCGGTCACTCACTATTGGCACGTCGCGGTCATTGCACCGCGCTTGTGGCTTCGTCACTGCGTTGTAACGCGACTTCTTGCTGTTCTGAACCTTCAAGCTTCTGATTCCGCTTCTATGGATGAATTGTTGTTGATGTTTGGGTCTTCAGTGACGTAATATCTTTCAATAGCCGTCTTACGTCTACACAGCAAACATCACTGGGAACAGCTTCTATAGTTCTGAATCCGTCTCCTTAAACGCTCGAAAGATGTCCTGCAGGTCCCTATATTATTATGCCACATATTGGTCTTAGCAATTTCGCCGATTACTTTCTTCGTGTCCAGTATCTCTTCTTCCTTGTATCTTGATGTTTAGCTGGACATGCTGATTTGCTCTAGAGAGAGCTATCCATCATATATGTGTACAGTATCGTCAACATGAGTGGACGTGCCAGTGCAATAGGTTCGTTGACCTAGTTAGTGTCTACAACACGCGAATTACTACAACGGCGCAAGCTAAAGTTAACGACACACGAGATCCTAGCCTTTCTTTAGAACACCAGCTTGTTCTAAATAAAGGCTTGCGCCGTTGTGGTAATTCGCGTGTTGTAGACATTAACTAGGTCAACGAACCTATTGCACTGGCACGTCCACTCATGTTGACGATACTGTACACATATTAAGATGGGTACAATTATCTGTAAAGCTAGTATTTTTCTAATTCCTATTCAAATTTTTCTCATTGGTCTAAGTCTAGATAGACTCTAGAGGTAAACTTGCAAAATCATACGGGGAAAAAAGTGTAAGTACTTAAGTAATTTGTTCTGTGGGCCACGCCATAGCATTTCCTGCCTACGCTTCAAGAATTTTAATCTAAAAAGCTGTTTATTCCCACCAGCATAATATTCCTGAACACGAACATCGAGACATGTCGAGCGAGGTCGTACGCGCAGGGTATCGACTGGTGCACTGGTAAGACCGCACCCATGGGCTCCGGACCCCGGATCGTCCGCCACCCCCATCATGATGAGGCGCGCATGGAGTATGAGGTTGGTATCATTTATTTATTTTGATAACTTCACCGTGAGTGAAACAGGCGCTGCTGTTAGCTTAGAAATAGATTTCTTTTAAAATATTTCTTTGGTTGGTTCTTGAACGACCCCATAAACTAGCGGACTAAACGGTGGATCTGGTTAGGTCCTCAGGACCTCGTACCACCATTAAAGATATTGTGGCTACAAAACACGCTTCCAAAGTAGTTAATGAAAGATTTGAGCTAACTTTCTTCATTCCTCCCTAAATTCTTAATCGCTGTCGCATAAATATAGCACCTCCATCAACTATGCTAATATCATAGGCATATTTGATAAGTCGTTGACTCGTTTCTAACCGTAATTTAGGCATCGACGATATCTGTGATAATGTGACACAACCGTTATCTGCTAGGTGGGAGCGTGATACGAATTAGAAGTAGGTATTTTTTTGTTGATGTGATAATAGGTAATGTTCCGTTGTAGTACGAAAGTCGGATAAGCCGTAAGTGATCCAAAACGCTATACCGACTGCAAAAAACTTCATTCTATAGTAGGCCTTCAAGTTGGTTAACATACATCATGATCTTTATTTTACTGTTACCAGCTTCTTGGCAAAATTGATCTTTACCTACCCTGGTTGGATTATCTAGCTTTTGTAACTCATTAGACCTACTAACTACTGCACTACGGATGATATGAAATCAACAATATGCAACGCAAGCTACACATGAATAGACGTACCCAGCTCCGTAATAGGACTTCTAACTTTTTCAAGAATAACGATGGCGCTTCCTATGATGTCCTCCTGACCAATTTCGATCACCGAAGATTAGCCGACTACGCAGGAGATATTATAGAGCTCAATTGTATGCACAAACACAGGTGCTCTCTCTATTCTTTCACTCTCATCTCATAGTCCAATGGGACGGCAATCCGACACGACCGGAAAGAGATCAGGCGCAGGATTAACAGCTTTACGAGCTTTCCGAGGCACGGTGTGTAGGTATTCACGTACACAATGTAGATCATACAAATATTTGTTCCGAGCGGGAATCGAACCCGCGACACGTAGCGCAGCAGTCGATCTCACAACTACTGCGCCAGCCTATTGAGTCATACATTGACCATTATACTTTCTCAGTGGGACACATACTTCTCGGAGTCATTGGCAGAGCTCCGCGCTGCGGCAGGCATCACCGCGACCGAGATCGATGGTACCGAACCTTTCGGTAGGTATTAGGTGGCGTCACCCGTCAATCAACCATCTGAACCATCTAACTGGATTCACATTTCACGAATATTTATATAAGTACTTATTATTTTTATTATTAAGCTGGAGCTTCGCAAATGGCACGCTTCAAACTAATAGACCAACGACAGAGATGTTGAAGGTTATCGAACAGGATGTCAAACAGCGATTTACCGTTGTTCTTTAAAAAAATCACAGGATCTTACTAGAGAGAATATAATGATTATTTACCAGTTATAAGGTCGTCGGTCAAGTTCGAGGACAGTATTTCAGTAATTTGATAGTGTTCTGATCAAACTGTCCGGCAACACTTATGAATACTTCTTTAGTATACCTATACCTTTTGGTGTAATGGTGTGTTTGTGCTAGCTCAAATGTGGAAAAGTTTCGGCTAAACTTTAATTATTGTTATAGCATTCTTTAATTACCTATATTCTTTTTTCATTATTGTATAATGACAGACATGGGAGTTTCGCTGGGGAGTTTCCTGGGCCGTTTCTTCTCCCGAAGCTAAAACACATAGGAAGCGGTCAAGGGCGGGCGTATTAGTTCTGCCCATGTTTGACATTCAAAAAGCACTAGTAGTCTATTTTGAATAGATGAAATTTTGAATTTAGTTTTGTCGAAGTGTCGTCATATCCAAATAACGTGATAAAATCCAACCAACGCCTTCCTTTAGGTAGCTGGCATAATAAATTCGATTGACACGTAGATATTGTCCGTACGTGACATTTCGTGGGTTCTATTCAATGTTGGTCATTATATTGTAATAAGACTCGTGCATTTTACTCGTTTTCCAATATTCCAGAGAAAGTGCAAGTGAAGCTCCAAGCCGCTGTAATTGCTGCGCCGCACTTCGACATTGAATGCTCGGCGCAACTGCGCAATGTTCGCGCGGATTAATTTGATATTGTTACTTTTACATAGATTTCAGCAAGAAATAAAAGATGATATCGTTAGAAAAATGTTTTATTTATGTACTCCTCCGTACTTCGAATTGAAATTATTTAATTACTACATAATTATTTAATTATTCTGCTAATTATGAACTAACAATTCTGCAGTCTCAAAATAATTACATACATACAGTTAAGAACACTGAGGCAGTCTCTTAGATGTGATGAGACTCTTATCGATTCATCAGCTGAAGACAGACCGATGAATTGATTATCGGAAAGTCATGGAAACAGATATCTCGCAATTCACACGCGAAACTATTGCTTTCACTAAAAATAAAAATGCATCAATTTTTACAATTATCATCACACACACATCCCAGACATACGTGCGTGCGCAGCGGCAGAAACTCGATCAGATCTCGGCTCTGTGACGACAGGCGCCCGCTGCACACGCCACTTGTTCGCTACATTCACACATTCATTTAGCAGACACACAATAAATATACACAACACGAGCTAAAACACTTCGCATCCGAGTTCCGTTACAGGCTATGCACTATGCAGCGTGGCGTGTCATGGTGCATAGTCTGTAGCAACCGGAGATCACATTTTGGCTATGTTCACACGTTTAAAGTCTGTTAGGTTACAACTCATCTTTGAAGTCTTCATCTTCACCTCCCGCGCCAGGCGGGGGCACGCCTCCTTGACCTTGGTACAACTTAGCGATAATGGGCTGGACGACATCTTCGAGGGACTTCTTCTGCTTCTTGTACTCCTCGGAGTCAACATCCTGATTGTCTTCGAGCCACTTGATGGAGGCGTCGATCGCCTCCTCCATTTTAGTCTTTTCGTCATCGGTCAACTGTAGGCAATGATAGAGAAATTGTTAGATTATGACGTTAAAAATATATAAAAGTGCATGATTGATTATTGAAAATAATGATTGGAGTCATAACTGAAACTGAAATGGCGAATTATTCTAAATGAATCATAGTGTGAAGTTAATAAATGCATAATAGTAATTATACCAACCTTAGCACCAAGTTTCTCCTTGTCCTGAAGCTGGTTCTTGATAGAGTATGCATAGCTCTCCAGTTCGTTCCTGGATTCAACGCGCTCCTTGAGCCTCTTGTCCTCATCGGCGAACCTCTCAGCGTCCTTGATCATCCTCTCGATGTCCTCGGGTGTAAGCCTGTTCTGGTCGTTGGTGATGACGATCTTCTCGCGGTTTCCAGTACCCTTATCCTCGGCTGATACTTGCAAGATACCGTTAGCGTCAATCTCGAAGGTAACCTCGATCTGAGGGATACCACGTGGCGCAGGAGGAATGCCAGTCAGGTCGAATTTGCCGAGCAAGTGGTTGTCCTTGGTCATTGGACGCTCACCCTCGTACACCTGGATGGTGACGGTGTGCTGGTTGTCGCTGGCGGTGGAGAAGATCTGGGACTTCTTGGTTGGGATGACGGTGTTACGCGGGATAAGTTTGGTCATGACACCTCCGACGGTCTCGATACCCATGGTAAGAGGGTTGACGTCGAGCAGTACAATCGCGTCAGTGTCCTGCTCACCGCTGAGTACTCCAGCTTGCACGGCCGCACCGTATGCGACAGCTTCGTCGGGGTTGATACCTCGGGAAGGCTCCTTGCCGTTGAAGAACTCCTTGACCAGCTGCTGAACCTTGGGGATACGGGTGGAACCACCGACAAGTACGATCTCGTCGACGTCCTTCTTGTTCATGTCGGCGTCTTCCAAAACCTTCTGGACAGGCTTGAGAGTAGATCTGAAGAGGTCCATGTTCAACTCCTCGAACTTAGCCCTGGTGAGGGTTTCGGAGAAGTCTTCACCTTCGAAGAAGGATTCAATTTCGATCTTGACCTGGTGGCTGGAGGACAGGGCTCTCTTTGCCTTCTCGACTTCACGACGAAGTTTCTGCACGGCGCGGTTGTCTTTCCTGATGTCCTTACCCTTCTTCTTCTTGTACAGCTTGATGAAGTGCTCCATGACCCTCTGGTCGAAGTCCTCACCACCCAAGTGAGTGTCACCATTGGTGGCCACTACTTCGAACACACCGTTGTCGATGGTAAGCAGAGACACATCGAAGGTACCACCACCCAAATCGAATACTAGTACATTCTTTTCGCCTTCTTTTTTGTCAAGACCGTAAGCGATGGCGGCAGCGGTGGGCTCGTTGATGATTCTCATCACCTGGAGACCGGCGATAGCACCAGCGTCCTTGGTGGCTTGACGCTGAGCGTCGTTGAAGTAGGCCGGGACCGTGACGACGGCGTGGGTCACCTTCTTGCCGAGGTAAGCTTCAGCGGTTTCCTTCATCTTAGTGAGGACCATGGCGGAGATTTCTTCAGGGGCGAAGATCTTGTCACCCTGAGAGGTCATGACGGAAACATGGGGTTTGCTGTTCTTTTCGACAACCTTGAAGGGGAAAAATTTGACGTCATGTTGGACAGTCGCGTCACTCCATTCGCGACCGATAAGACGCTTGGCGTCGAACACGGTGTTTTCAGGGTTGGTGGTCAGCTGGTTCTTGGCGGCGTCACCAATGAGACGCTCGCCGTCAGCTGTAAACGCTACATATGAGGGAGTTATACGGTTACCCTGGTCATTGGCAATGATCTCCACACGGCCATTCTTGTAAACACCCACACTGTGGACAAATAAAAAAAATATTCATTAGAATTTTAATCAATGAATCTCATTTATCTATTAAAAATTTTCGTAATGTTTCAGTACAGTCAGCATTAAAAGTAAATCATTATTGCCAAATGTTACCAAAGTGAATTATGAATGTTACCATTCTGATCTTCAATTATTTTTTATTATTAAATTATAATAGTAGTACCAGGCCAATTGCTTGTACAGACAAAAGTTGTTTAAAACCCCAAAAACATTCATCAACTCATAAGTAGTGCTGACTGTAGTTTGAAGTGATAGCTTTCATATGATTAGTTTCTTCAGTCCTACACTGACAGAAGTTAATTTACTGATCACTGGAACCAATTGATTTTAACAAACAATTATTTCCTTAGCAAACTTTATTGCTGTCTATCAAATTAATTATATTGTTGCGTAAGTATTATAAACTTATATAATAGTAATTCTAATGTAACTATTAAATATGAAAAAAATGAAAATGTTAGTTACTTTTCATAATGTAAAATTTATTTATTTTGATATGATGAAAAATTATGAATTATTGCTATAACTATATACAAATATTTATTTTATTCCTAGAAACTGTATTTAACCTCATATTTCTAGTTATGGAACATTCAAATACAAGTTCATGATTGAGTTCATTGACCCAAAAGTACCAAAAAAGTACAACAGGTACTAACTCTAGCACACCTGTAATTTTGATTCTATGAAAGATTCAACTGTTTTATGATAAGAATAACTAAAAAAATAATTTTATGTTTAATTTACATATCTGTATCTATTTATGGGATTATTATCTATGGAGCTGGTTGAAATGCTGACAAAATAAGCTTTTTTAACAAGTTATATCTTATTAGCAATATGTATTTCAAGTAGATTTTAGATATAAAGCAAAAGAATTTTCTGGAAAAATTCCTATCAGCAACAAGTTGATATTTTTAATTCATAATTATTTGAACAATCATAATTCTCTTGTATAAAACATCATGGATAGACTTAGCTCATAAAATTTTCTAAGGCATAATGCCAATGTTTTATATTGACATAGTTAAAAAAGGGGTGTATGTGGCATGTTCAACTCACCAAGAGTAGGTGGTACCCAAGTCGATACCGATGACGGTGCCGATCTCTTTTTCTTTATCCTTTTTGTCGTCGGCGTAGACCGCCACGACCACGCAGGCCAGCGCTAGAATACTCCACCGCATGTTTAGCATGCAATATCTAACTTTTCTGTAACAAATAGATATTAATATTAGTAATAAGTCATATAAATGTACAGTTATATACACTGATCTAAAGTTATAATCTTTACAGCTTCCAGATGACACTTCTTGTAAAGACACGTAATCGGAAAGGGACACGTCACTATAGGGCGCCGGGCCAAACGCAAGCAAGTTATTGTTGAATGTGATTATAGAAAAGGAAAGTACCCCTTTACGCCTGTAACGGCACGAGAAACTTAACGGTACAATTAAACGGCCACGGGAGATGTAGGACGCGCCACCGGCCCACTCAGTCTCAAGATAATTCGCTGACGTTACACGCAGAGGGAGACTATATGAATCCTATAGGAAATACTATATGAGAACACTAGAAATACCCAATTAACCCATTATCTTTAGCTACTTGACGGAAAACTCTTTAATTTTGCTAATTGTCAGGTATCAAAACCATGACGGGTGAGGTTAACAATTCATAGCGATCCGAGAGTTAGGATAGGAGACGATACGGAATATATTATAGAAAAAGATAATTACCAAATACTGTAGACGATAAAACTAAATAGATTCCCAATGAATGTAATTCACAGCCACGATACAAGCACTTTGAATGGGACACTTGACTACAAATTCACAGTTACGTTGTTCCTTCACCTTCGATTTTTCAAGAAAAACTGAAGTTTCACACGCGGCCGTCGCTATTATTTAGCGCTAGTGTCCATCGTGGGCTAACGTAATTGGTCCACAAGTAGATGACGTTTCAAATTCTTGCCAACGATTGATCCAAGTATGCGTATTTGGCGCAATCTGATTGGCCCACGTTTATAACTGGCTCTGAATAGAACATTCTATATAGCGCCAATTTCGAACGTAGGTTTTATGCATCTTTATTGCGAAAGAGATTTTATTTCCCAAACTTACGAAAGAGATATTATAATTATCTGTAAGCGAATGATGAAGTAAAGATAAAGTATTGCATGGAATACAAAACATTACTTGCTTCTGCTTATTTATAAAAGTAAAATAAAATAACAGGTAATTCTAGAACTTTTCAGAAAGTGCTATTTGCCTAGAAAAATTTAATTTATGCACCTGTTAACTTCATTATTTGTGCAGATCATTCATATTATTTCTTATTTTGCAAGGATAATGTTCTATAAAAGCTTGCTTTTTTAAAAATTGAAATGTTTCAGAATATTTTAAAGCTAGGGGTTTGGTTTTTCTAGTTGTGGATACAGGAAGAACTCCATCAAATACCGAGTATTTTATAATCAATGTGGGCTAAAAAAATGATTGAGCTGCTTACAGCAGTTGAAACTAAGTAAATGAAAGTTTTAAGTTACATCTATGAGCGCTTTTATTACCCTAGGTCAGTTAGGCCATGCGTGCATGTGTCATGATTAGTCTATGATTAGTATATTACGAGTTGCATTATTTGACGGAAGGGTCTTCTATTTTATCTGCGAAACTCGTAAGGAAACCCGTCTTTAGGTTGCGTATAAAGCCTATTTGATACGATGGTGCTACAAACATCGAAATAATATGTCCTGAACAACGCTACATATACAGATTTGAGATTATAGACATCGATGTCTGAGATCGACCATCTACAGAGTCCTAGAATTGTAATGTTATTTATTGTTTTTCTGTACCATACGGTATTTTAGGACGCCCGAGATGTACTTATGATAAAAAAATTGTATAACCTATATGACTCCTGTAACCTGTTTACTTTCTAAATAAAAGACCACGTCAGCGCCAGCGCATTACACTAGATAACAAACGTATTGTAACGAGAGGGATTTCTTTACGACCATCTGTTTCAACTGTAAATTAATTACCTACTTTGTTTGAACATTGTGCGTAGTAACGAGACAAAGCAAATATTATATTATGTTGTTGATTCTTTTACATAATATTATACATTAGGTGAATAAAAAAAAACAGATACTGTGTGTATGTATTTATTTCATACTATTGTATATTTCTATCATATCAACAACTTGGTACTTACAAACTAAACATTACGTCTTCATGCCCCTAAGGGATAGGAAGGTGTCTACCTTTTACCGATGATGGTATTAACTTGCTATAATTATGCTATAACTTAGGTGCTATAAAAATGTAGTATAAAAAAAATTACAACTCATGTCTATAATGTTTATTTTTAACTTAAAAACTATAACAACAGTTAGGAGTCCCTGTAATTATAAAAAGCATGAAATAAATTTGAGCAAACTATAAAATATATGTTCCCGGTCCCACAAATCATATTCTAGTCTTAAAATTAAAACAGTCACATTTTACGTTTCTTTGATATCAAATCTAACAGCAATGGCACGAAGTATGTTATGATGCAATCAGCGCCTGGAAAAAAACGTTTTATTATTAAATGCATATTATTAGTTGTAATTTCTAGATGACGATGACGGTCTACCCAAGTGCCAACTAAAATAAAACCTATGTCATCTTGCCCAAAACGTGTGTATGTGTTTCGAGAATGAGATTGAGAACAACAATTGAGACTGTACATCTTCAAAATTCAAACTTTGCGTGTTTGTGAGTGCACACCATAACTCCATGTCAAATACTGGTATATGGCCCAACTGTATCAAACTGCCGGACATGCTGCTCTCTTTATTGTACCAGTATTCACGCTCCTGCGCCTGTCCCATCCAGGTTCGACTCCATATGCATGATAATAATCAAGCGTCGTCATAATGGCTGCCAAGACGCTACAAGCGAAATCTTAAAAGGCAACTAACCAGCTCTCCTCATGCTCGTGAGCGTCTCCATGAGAATTAGTTCGATCTCCTTGCTGTCTCCGCTACGACAGATCATTGCGTATTCACCGGAAACCTGTAGTAACACAAAAGATAGCTATAGAAGAAATATGATCGTCAATCAAATTATAGTAGGTTGCCTAAAATTCTGACTTAACGCGTGATTTGGTCCAAAGCAAAAATCGTCCAAAATTCAATAGTTGGATCTCAAAGTTGTGCAATATTTCCAATCTGACTGGAAGCTAACACCAACGTGGCTAGGTTTCAGAACCATAATTTATTATTGCATGTCAAAACTGGCGTTTCAATGCTCTTGCGATTATAGATTGCAACTTTTTGGGCAAGCGTTCTGTAATACAGTTTGCAATAATAGCAATAGGACCTCTCGCGACCCAATATCTGTAGGTGCAATTGAAACGCGATATTATTAATTGATTTGAGTTTATATAAAATAATACGAAATAAGTGTATGTAAGAGTTACAGATTGATGTTAATATTAATTAATTTTGCGTATGATTGCCCGTTAAGGTTGCGCACGATAATGGGTTACTATATGAGATGACTTTTAAATTAATAAAAGGAAACATAATCGCGTGGTAAATGTTTGTATGGTGAGGGCCTAATATCGCCAATAATATCTGAAACTGTTTTAACAGAAAGCATTAAATTTTTTTCTGATTCGAGTTTCAAGGATGAATGTCAAGGTCACTCACGCTTGCGACCTAGCACTAAAGCAAGGGCGGATCCAGGGGGGGGGGGGGGGGTCATTGGGGTCGACCACTGATAATTTTTGTAATCGCATTGATCGTACAGTATTTATTATTGTAATCAAATAGGAGCCTGTCCCTACTAGACTTCAAACATGTGACCCCCCCCCCCCCCCGACTTGAAAGCTGGATCCGCCCTTGCACTAGAGCAATAGAACAAAGCGTCATACCTGATACACAAATAGCGGATGATAGGGGTATTTGTCCTTCGTCTGTCTGACTATGTCCAAGTACGGCAGGCCAGGCTTCACCATTAAGAAATCAGCACCTTCAGCCACGTCCCGCGCCTGTTACATAGAAATAATCAAATTATTATTATCTTAAACAGTGGCCCTCGATTTTATCATAACTAGTGGCGCGCTCATAACCCGCCAGATCAACTGCCCTGGAAAATTCTTGCCAATGACCAAACTTGGTGATTGGTGGTGATTCATTTTTGCAGAGCCTGCACCAGTGGCTGTGCCCTCACTAGCCTTGGATATACATACATAAATTCACGCCTTTTTCCCATGGAGGTAGGCAGAAACTACGGAACGCCACGTGCTACGATCCTTACATAACCCTATTGCTTCATCTACATTCATGCATCGTTTCATACATGAACGCCGGTTGTGGGTACTGTGCACCTGACCTTTTTGAAGGACATCACCAATACCATCACCGTATATGTCCTTCTTCACCCGGGTACTTCTTAAAACTGCGGCCAGACACCGGAGGACGGGCAGCAGCGTCCTCTCACTAATCGGTGAGCCACTGCGATCCCCAAGCCGCCTGCCAAGCGTGGGGATTATGGCAAACCCCCCCTTGAGGGAGGCCTTCGTTCAGCAGTGGACGTTTTCTGGCTGATGATGATATGTCCTTCTAGGGCGTCCCCTCCTGGCGTTTCCACTAACAACCGCGTCATAAATGTCTTTTGTTAATCGCCTTTTACATCTTGGATATATTTAAGAGCAGATTAATTGAGCAGCTTGTTTACTACCTGACATCACAACCATCGACAACTTCAGTTCACCTTTTATTGAAGTAGAAAAAAATCTAGTTTAAACCACGGTAACGAGCGCAGTCGAAATATCTCGTCTACTAGCCGAGCCTCTCGCTTAGCCCCCATATTACTTACGGCAGCTCTAGCAGCAAGTCCCGCGCTGCCCGGCGGCAGCTGGTAGCACTTCCTGTCGCCTTCCATAGGAGAGCTCTTCATCGTGTCCCGGAAGGGCCCGTACATTGACGATGCAAACTTGCACGAGTATGATAATAACGACACCTGAAATGTGAGTGTAAAAGTTATGCAGAGGTCGAAACCAACTTGTTGGGAGTGTCAGAGTGAGATAACACTATATGAAAGTTATGGGATAAAAAGAGAGCAGATGATAAGCCGCCTGTTATGAATGGCAGCAATAATATAGAGGATTAGTTAAACGTATCGAATCGTATTAGTTATTATTCTTATACTTGTTGTGTGAGCAAGCCTTGTTTATTATTTATTTATTTTACAATTTATTGTACATCATGTAACATAGACAGGACAGACATATACAATTATTTGTGTACAATGGGTGGTCTTGTTGTGGGCATTTAGGCGACTAGCGCCATCTATGCTGAAACTTGGTAACTTACTTGATTCTGTAGTTTACAGGCAACTAGAGCATCCTTAATCGCTTTGATCCTGTTGTCCATCATGTCGGATGGGGCGACAATTTGTGCACCTGTTGAAAGTTAATCGTAACTAGTAATCAGATGTTGGCTCGTAATGGCCCATCTATATGTTCATGTTTGTTTGTACATTGCAATCATCAGCAATTCAACGATTGTGCCAACCGCGCTTTTATGCTTGTTTCACACGTACCACAGCTACACCACAACAACGGCACGCGGGCGGTCACTAATTTGTATAAAAATGAATAGTTTAATTCATACGGACCACATTTTGCCGCCAAGTTCGACCGTGTGGGCGATTCGACCACAACGCGACCACCAGCGAAACTGCGCACTAGCGGCCGGCCACCTCGCAAACACAACGTTGCGTCGACGTAAAAACGCGAGTCGATCAGAGGGCCTAGTGTAAGTTTCTTTCGACAATTTCGATTTACTACATCGAACGCGTTCGGCGCTCTGAGGGCCTAGTGTAAGTTTCTTTCGACAATTTCGATTTATTACGATGTCCGTTTCGTGCTCTCCACCAATCGGAGCGCCGAACGCGTTCGATGTAGTAAATCGAATTTGATAAAAGAAACTTACACTAGGCCTCCTGGCTGTTTGCAAACACTCACCGCAACGTAAACAAATCGTAACTATTAGTGACCACGCAACCACTGCTTGACCACTTTTTGTATCTGCGATGTGGAGTAGTTGTGGTACGTGTGAATTCTCCCTAAGTTGTGCGAGAAATTCTGTTCCCATACTCATGCACTCCCTGACCTGTGCAACTGGTTTGTACAGGTATGTGTGTAGACAAGACAGAACATATGGGTTGGCCGTTCAGATCATAAAATCTGAGCTAATAAAACTAAATTGTTTCTAATTCTAAGTAATAACGATTATTCTAACTTCATCAAATAATAATGTCACAAAAAATGTTTTCATTTTCACAAAAAGTTCAAAGGCCACATTATGTAAGGCACAAATATTTCTAGTTATGATTTGAGTAAAGCATGTTAAAAGGACAAATTAACTTAACATAACATAACATCACGCATCACGCTTGTATTCGCCGAAGGGTTAGGCAGAGGTGTACTGTTTTACACCCACATTTTGCTGATGCTGTTATTGAGTCTTATGTAATAGGGGGCGAGCCCAGTTCCGAGAGTTCCAGACTCCGTGCTGCTACTGAGAATTTCCATACAGAAAAGCCCAATAACACTTTGCCTGACCCGGGAATCAAACCCAGAACCTTGCGCTCAGCAGTCACGCTTACAACCACTAGACCAATGAGGCAGTCTAAAAACAAATTAATCAATGTAATAAACATTTTTATGAATAATAAATATAAACTGTACCAGCTTTAGCATAAGCCAATGCCACTTCAGCAACCCTCCTCACGGATGCAGCATGGTCTATTGCTCCATTAGGAGTGAGGATACCGCAGTGCCCATGGGAAGTGTATGGACAGAGACAGACATCACATGCTATTAAGAGGTTAGGGAATGTTGCCCGAAGTTTAGGGAGTGCCTTTATTACTGGGTTTTCTGGACAGTCGGCGCTTGTCCCAGTAGCATCCTGTTGAAAATTATTAATGCATGTTTTCTTTAACATAAAACCCATAAATCTTGAAAACATTTACTATGAATTTAGTGGATTTTTCATGAACACCAAATAGAATGTAATAAACGGTGTGTCTGTAATATTACTAACCTTGGGCAGATTGCTGACAATGCCAAATATAAGTATAGACTTAAGTCCCTTATCCACCAGAATACGGAGATTTGAGATCAACTGGTTAATACCATATCTGCACACACCAGGCATACTGGCTACGGGCTGCATGAGGTTGTCATCTTCTCTATTAATAAAACAAAAAGATGATTGCTTCAGAAAAAAACAGAGCCATTCACTATTTGTATTTAAGCAGTCAACAACCCGCTTGCCTAGTAGTATCGCAATACACACAGGTAATAAACAAGTATACTTGAAAAGATACCAATTAACATTGTTTGTTTGACTGAAAGAAGGATTTTTAAGTTTATCCAATAGTTCTGCGTACTTACAATAAGAACACGGGGTACATAATATTATGAGGCTCGATAGTCGTATTAGGCTCTTGTAGTTTCCTCAAAGTGGCATGAAAGTATCCCCCTTGCAAGACATGTTCGGCACTCAAAAATAATTGATTCATCTTGTTATAACACCGTATAAACGCTGCAGTCGTTAGAAATCTATAAGCAGTAATGCCTCAAGAACTGCCTATTGATTTTTATCGGTACTTTATTAGGTAATTGATCATAAATTAGGCATAAGAAATAGGAAACACGTATGTCATTGTTGATAGTAGCGTGTTGTATTATTTTAATTTGTACCTTATCACTGACAGAGATACGTTTATGCGTACATGGCACGAGTAAAAGAAAAGACTATAAAATAATGCTAATAATCAAAATAGCATTCTGCAATGCACACCCGTATATTCCCGTAGCGCATACGACTGTCAGAGTGACAGGACTAGGAATAATGAAATGAAAAAAAAAAACTATCGATTTTATTTTTAATCGATTTTAATTAACCGATTTCCGCAAGAAAAATCTATAAAAAATTTATCGATTTTGTAAACCACACATTTTAATAAAAAAAAATGTAAATAGCACGATCGCTTTGTTAACAGCCCCAGCTAAGGGCTAAAACGAAGAAGACGCTATCTGTTTAATGGTGGTGATAATTACCACGTTATAGAATAGACACTGAGAGACATTTAACCAACCGAATCACTGTAGTCCCGTGCAAGGAGAAGACTTACATAAAAATCGAATATAATCTAATAATAATAACAGAAAGAAGGTGGGTTTATTTTCTATTTACATTATAACTGTGACTGCGATAACAATCAAGAACACGTCGGGAAATTCGCATATTATGACAAAAATTGCATATTTATTTTTCAAATATTAATAAAATTCAAATCGATATTTAACTAATCGATTATATGTTGCAAGGAATAATCGATTATTAAAACATCGACTTCGACTTTTTTTTTTTTTGCTGCTGAGGTTACATCCCTAGACAGGACAGGTGTCAAAATGGACAGACAGCTTTACATCAAGTCAAAGGCAAAAGTAAAGATTGATTTATGCATCGAAATAGAATGTCGGTAACAACCAGGGACTGAGGCCCTAGTGTAAGTAAATTTCCACAAACTAGATTTAATGCATCGAAGGCGTTCGGCGCTCCAATTGGTGGAGAGCAAAAAACGGTCCAATCGGAGCGTTAAATCGAGTTTGTCGAAACTCTGAACATATTTTTTCAATGGATTTATGACAATTTATGAGTAAACTCTTTCTTGATTGATGGACCAAAAAAAATCTGAGGTCTTTGGCTAATCCACTTTTTTAGTGGATTAGCCAAGCAAGCTCGCTTAGCCCGCCAAATTCAAATTTTACTTTATTTGACGATCCCTCCTTACTGACATAATCAGGGAAAAAAATATTCGGTGGTCTAATATAAGGCTCTTAATTTCGTCTTTCAATTCATTGCCACATCTACACACCAAACCCGCCGCCTCTGTCCACACGGCACGATTATCGCTAAACAAGCCCAGCGGCGGCGCGGCGGCGCGCGGCAGCGGGCCGGCGGTTCTGGTATGTAGAGGTCTTAAGGCTTACCCTTTCTCAGCTTCATAGCTTTATCAAAAGCTTGATAAAAGAAAATCTTAGAAACGTGATAGGGTTGAAACTTGACTGGATTCTTTCTTACCTATGTCTATTGGTTTTTTGAGGGTTTTTTTGCTATTGGTTATGGTGTTTGTTATTTGTTTAGGCTATGGTCAGATGTCATTCATTCGTCGTCCGTTCATCTTTAATTAATTTTTATGTTTATGCTGAATTTTAGAGATATCCTAATCCTTGGATATTTCCAAATTTCCATATTCTCATATATTACTAATAAATATGATTTTTATGATACTAAAAATAACCAGCTATCTGTCACAATGATTCCTGAATAAAACTTACCGAGGAGGACTACTCAGAATATTAATTCCGTTGTTTACAATCACTATGTTACTTGTTATACATAATATTATTTTTAAATGAGATCTTGTGTAAGCCTAAGTGTACGTGTACGATATTAACACAAAATAAAAAGTGAAAGAAACCCACCTTGAGGATTCAAGACAACCTTGAAGACACCATGAATGCGGATGAAGACGTGCCTACCAAGAAAAAAGTCGATAAACAATCCTCCGAGAATCTTACAGTGACTTTAGACAAAATAGATGCAAAAAGAACGGAGAAAGGCGAGGAAGAGCCTAAACCACGAATAGTTCTCACCTTCCGCTCTGAAAAGAGTAGTGCTAAGAATAGCAACATGAAGATTGTGTCTTCTGAGGAGAAACACGAGGAAGCGCCGAGGCGATCCAGCAGAACTCGTGGCAAGTGGGAGTGGATCTGCGACAGCGACACGTCGCCCAAGAAAGATAAGTCAGGTGCACAGACAGCTTCAGAGAATGATGAGTCAGATAGCTCTCACACAACACCCAAGCGCTCGACCCGTCGCCGCAGCAAGGACACTGACAACGTCCTAGCTAATGCTATAGCAAGAAAGGAAAAGTCTTATGAAACTCAGGCACCGCCACAGAGATTATCACGTAGAATAAAGCCTACTGCTAAAGTGCTTGCTAATGAAGAGCTACGTATTGGCCTTGAATCTCAGAACAATGTTCGCCTCGGTTTACAGACTGATAAGTCTCCTGAAGAAGGGGTGAGAACTAGACGGTCAGCTCGTCCGCTAGTCACAGAGGTTGAAAAGAAGAAGACACCAGAGGTGGATGAAGAAGTGATGGAAATAGGAACTGATGATGATAGCCAGAATCAGAACAATGTGATGAAGCTGAAGCACTTGTGTGAACTGGGCCTCAAGGCTATTGACCCTGAAGATGTGGATGAGAGTGGCAATGAGATCAGGTAAATTAATAAATACTAGTTCTTACCTTGAATATAACAATTTGAATTTTTTCAATAACTATTTTCATTAGGATTCTTTAACTTTGTGATGCTTGATTTGATCATTTGAAAGCGTAACTTTTATATGCATAGTACTACTCAATATTTTTTCAGTTTCTATTGTTTTGTTTCTTATTGGTTTTTTGCGAGGAAAATTAACATCACACCAGTTTGAGTGTGAAATATAAAACAAGTTTGACATGTTATTAACTAAATATTTTTGAAGTACCTACTTAATTGACAGTGATAAATGTATTTTTCTTTTAATACTATAGTACCCACCATATCAGTATTGTTACAACACAACAATCACAAGTCAGTATTTAACTAAAAGATTTCAGATTTATTTTATTTATATTGTAGAGATGAAGAAGAGGAAGCTGAGGCTGAGGAAATTGAGGAAGATGATGAAATGGATGATGATCCAGTAGTAATCAGCAAGTTGTTGGAGACTGATGAGGATTCTAGTGAAGACTTCCAGTGTTCTATTGAAGTGGCTGCTAAGAATCGTCCAAGGAGGTCAACCAGACTGTGCTCATCATTTGGTATGAATGACAGTGACCGTTCATCGCCACCTGTCGGGGAAGAGGAGCATAAGTAAGACTTTTTAAAATTGTTTATGTTTTTGTATTTCTAACCAGTTTATCAACACTGAAAAATGTTAAAAACTATTTGCATTTTGCTGTTTTCTAACTTCACATACTCTAAATAATGTTTCAGTTTTTGTATGTATGAATAATTTGACAACAGGTCACCACAGCGGCGGTCATCAAAACGTTCAGCCAGACACAGTTACATAGACGATAGTGAAAGGTGGGCTACCTGACTAGCATAGCAAAATCGTTTCTGACACTCCCATGTTCTGCGGGTGACGAGAGATTGGTAATAAATAGCTGACGGTTACGCGACGGCGCACTTCTTACCACCCCCGCAGTCTTTCGTCCTCCGTCGCCCATGGGCCATGGGAGTGTCACAAACACAATTGCACCCAGGCTATAGTAACAATAATCTTTGGAATTAACAATTCCATGCTGTATAAAATGGAGTGATTCCACTCAAAAGCAAACTTTGTAAAAGAATGTTTTAGTCCATGTTAAACTGACCATTTTGAAATATATAGCCTTATAAAATAATGACAAGTTCATTTTACTCGACTCATTATTAAGAAATGATATTATTTTTATTTCCAGGAGTTATCGTAAACGCAGGAGGCACAGATCATCTGGTGGCGATGAAGTACACTCAGAGGCTGATATGGAAGAGACAAGGTAAACTAGAAACAAACAAAATATTTTAATAATAATACCGTAATTATTGAAGTCTGTAAAGCGATGACTTGTCATATTTTTAGGAATTTTGATTGGCATATCAATATATATGTATTGTTTTGTCCAGTAACCCAGCGGGCGGTGACGAAGGCTCGGAGGCAGTGTGTCCCGTCGATGAGTCTACAATAGTAGCTAATTGCTTCTGCGAGACGCCCAGCAATGTGTACGCAGCGCCTGAAGAACTCACTGGTACTGGACTAAAAATAATATGAAACTTATTGGGTTTACTTGAATTCGCATTTTATTTATTCCGGTTTATTATCACATCTTTCGTGTCGGCCCATATTAGACACCAAAGTTCGTAATGGCTCGATTGCACAGGATGCGATAAATGTACTTAGGAACATCTATACAGGAGCAATCCCCAAGTAATACTTACTAAAGTACTCTATATATACAGTATATCTCAGTACAAAATATACTGACATATACTGTGTATCCTTATTAAAACTGACTTACTACGAAGCAGGCTCTTTATATTTGACACATCTTTCTCGAAAGTGATTCACCTAAAATTAAGTATCTATTCTCCTGCAGAGCCTGTATTCTGCCAAGCGATCGAGATAGTTGATGGTACACGCGTGGGCTGCTCTCACGCCGCGCGACGTCAACGTAGCAGTGACAACAAAACTGGGTTAGCTCCACTGGTGCGGGCGGGTCCAAGAGCTCCGTACTTCCTGGCGTGTGCCTTGCATGCTGCTCAGCTGGCAAAGCACATGTGCTGTCCAGCTTGTGGACTGTTTTGTACACAGGTAAGACGATAAAATGCAATGATAGGAAGCATTTTTTACTTGGTTCCCCACACACTTGGATTTTTCCATAGTCTGAAACCTAGACCTTTTTGAAAAATTAGATCAGGTTGTTCAACTGTCTTGCTAAGTGTTTTGACAGCCATGTCTGTGCGAATGGCTAATAATTTCTTCTAAACCCCCTTTACCCTTCTATATCAAGCATTTTATTGCAGGGCACTTTCTACCAATGTTCCTCGGGCCACCTGTTCCATCTGGAGTGCGGGCTCCCATACAACGATGCCAAGCTTCACCCCGGCTGCCCACACTGCGGCGTGTCCTCGTACCGCTGGCAGCCAGCCAACATGGAGTGCACCAAGGTGAAGGTCGAGATGAGGTGCAGCAACAAGCGGATCTTTTTACCTGACCAGAGGGAGCAGTGGTGAGTGGGTGTTTGGAACTTTAAGATAAGGGGAAAAAACTGGTTAACTATTCTGAATTCTAATGTTGAATGTGTCAAAATCACTTTGGTACCACAGCTATCTCGATAGGAATAACAATGTGATCAAGCTAAAATCGAAAAACTCTCTTCAAATTGGTCATCAAAAATAAGTTTAAATTCTCTCTTACAGCACTCCAGCCTACCTCACTTTTACTGCCCGGGACGCGAAGCTGGAGGCTGGTCCCATCATCCCCGAGGATCTGATGCCCTCGCCTCCTATAGACCTGAAGCAGTTGTGCCAGCGGGCTGAACTGGCTCCTAACAAATCGCCCCAGCTGTTGTGCGACGCTATTCTGAAAGGAGACACCGTTGATCAACTCATACCAAAGATTGGTGAGTAATTTTGCATAGCTGTTAAAGCAAATATTAATTAGAATTACTGTCATCAAAAATCACAAAAGCAATAACTTGCCTCATCTATTTTCGATGTTATGTATTACATTACTTGAAAACGGTTTTTTTAAGCCCCTTTAAGTTGAATAATGGTAGTCTGATTCCCGTGGCTCGTGTCCCAGTGTCGAGCTCCAGCATCAACAGAGCGCTGGCGAGCCAGGCGGGCGGCACGTGCCTGCACGCGGCGGCACGTGCCGGCCACGTGGGCGCGGTGTACCTGCTGCACTACGCAGGCGCCAACCTCGACGTCACCGACAACAACATGCGCACCCCGCTCATGAGCGCTATACTGGGTAGGTTCATATGTAAATCACTTCTGAACTGCATGAATCCTCTTTTCTCAGCCTAACACATACATATATAGAACTGTGAACTGGTGCAGCTGCAATAAATTAGTCTCATTAATTTGACCATTAAATTGCAATTATAAATTTTCTCATAGCGCTCCTCGATAAATCTGATAATAAGGTCAAAGAGAAACTGAAAGAAAAGGGTAAAAAGGAGGCAAGTGTGGAACCGGAAACGGACATCGATAAAGAAGAGAGCGAGAAACCGGGAGAAGGCGACAAGACTGAGAAGTTGGAAGATGATGACGTTAAGAAAGCTAAAGACGAGGATCTGATCAAAGTGATCAGGTATCTGGTGGCGGCCGGCTGTGATGTTAACTTTCCGGTGAGTTGTTGGAATGCTATATATTATTTGATCACATAGCTTCTCGATTGTATGCCCTGAAAAGTTATGCACAGGTGTACAATTGTACACTCGCATTGTGATGTGCGTGAACTTGCGAGTTTCTTCTTGATTTCCACAAAACATTGTGTGACAGAATTTACGAGCAGGAAAACATCGGAATATAATCAATAATATATATAATCAGTAGTAAAACAAAATTAGTCTGACCATAGGTACACAACCAGCCTAAAATTCGATTAGCAATGGAAATGCTTGTCATCCTCACGTTCGGGATTTTGCAACACAATGTTTAGTATACCATTTAGAGCTACCAGAAAACATTTTAAAATGTGAGCTCTTTAAACGAATGTAGGTGATATAATTCCGCTGTGGTGGTGCAGGGTCCTGACGGCATGTCGGCGCTGCACGTGGCGGCGCAGCACGGCGGCGCGCGCGTCACGCGGCTGCTGGCTGCGCATGCGCACGTGGACGCGCGCGACCACGGCGGCTGGACACCGCTCGTCTGGGCCGCAGAGAATGAACACAGCGATGTCGTCAAGTGCGTTACATACATTATTTTAGTGTGGATGCTAATTTAAACTTTATTTAGATATTTATAACACTAGATTTTTATAAAGATTCTTATGTATCAAATCTAAAAAAATCTGTGAAGTTATTAACCAGATTTTTTTGAGTCTCAGTAAATGTATTTTTCAATTGGCAACTCAGACTGAAATAAAAGTAAATTTGTGCCACTTGTACCAGGGCGTTACTAGAAGCGGGCGCGGACGCCATGTCGTGCGACAACGAGGGCAACGGTGTGGTGCACTGGTGCGCGCTGGCCGGAGCCGCCGCGCCGCTGCAGCTGCTGCTGCACGCCGCGCCGCACGGAGCCGCCGCACTCAACGCACATGCTGACACGCCGCTGTAAGGAACACTATGACCCTCCAGTATTTTCTATCCTGCTAAACATCAGTATTATTTTGCAACGTTGAAGAACAAGGGTCGTAGAAAATATGTTTCTATGAATTCAGTCATCATTATTATAATAAGAATTAAAAAAAAACTACTATGTAACTAGTGTGTGAATTAATTTATTTCCAGTATGTTTCATAAAATAGTAACTGAAATTACACAGTAATTAATAAAAACATTTATTTTAGGCACGTGGCTGCGAGGCAGGGCCACTACGCCTGTGTGGTCATTTTATTGGCTCGCGGGGCAAGGGTATGTACTCATACGTTTTTTATTAACTCATATAAATACTATTATAAAATAAATATTACGTGAAAATGAAGGATGAGTAAATTTTTCGCAAGAAATAGCTGATTTGAAATGAAAATCGTTTATTTATCATTTAAACCTTGTCTTTAGACGGATATAGAGAACTCGGCGGGCGAACTTCCGGTGGAGGTGTGTACAGGACAGTGTCAGAGCGCTATCTCGCTCAACATGCAGATGACCATCGCCGTGAGGGACAACGTGTCGCGTTTCAAACTGCTTTCCAGGTAATCAAAACCTTACACTATTTAGTACACATAACAAGTTTGACTGACAACAACTGAGTTTGTTTCAAAATTATGCGAGTATTGACATGTTTAACTATCATTTTAATCTATTATACCTTAGACAGTCTGACTCTAGTTGCCTTGTTGCAAAGTGTTGATCTTCTATGGAGAAGAATAAGCAAAAAATCTCCAATTCTCACCTCCACGCGTTGAACAGTTGACAACTGAAACTTAGATGATACGAAGGCTTATAACATTTATATGTATAACGACAGCAGCGTGCACAGCGTTTTTAGACAGGGTAGGCAGAAAATTTTAAAAGCTTACTTACTAATAATACCTACTGCATGTTGGTATTGGTTCGTCGTCTTGTTGATTAAATACGAAGTATGTGATTTGCCACCTCGATTGATAAATATTTTTCTGAGTTATGTAGGGTAGGCAGTGTCTTTTTGTCTTTATGCACCGCACGCCACTGTATAACTATGTTGCTTACAGTGACATCTCGAATGGCCGCGAGCCGTTCCCTATTCCGTGCGTCAACGAAGTGGACGACACGCCTCTACCGGATGACTTCACCTACGTCACGCGACACGTCACCCCGTTCCCTGTCAACGTTGATAACACCATCGGCACCATGCAGGTTAGAAATAAGTAGTAAGGGTAAATATCACATAGCTAACACCCACGATGATGACAAATGGTAAGCACGAATGTGTCACCCTTGATACAGCCTATTGCAGGTCTGTTACGAGTAGATGTAGTTTGTACTAGGGTACAGAATTCAAAAAGACGCGCTATCTATGCCATCGACATAATAGAGGAATGAATAACTCAATGATATAGGAAGGTAATTGAAATTTAATAAAATAATGTTCAGGTTCATTCTAATTGCCTTTTTTACAGGCATAAATATTATTATCTCGTTATCCATGGTACGCTAAAATTCTCCCCATTACTTGCTAACCGCTGGAGTTGTCATCTATCCTACTGAAATGGTTATTGAATGTTTTTTTTTTTTCGTCCAGGGTTGCGATTGCAAGGAAGGTGACTGTACATCAGGTTCTTGTGCCTGTAGCGCTCTGGGCGTGCGTTGCTGGTACTCCCGCGGTAGACTCCAGGCCAGCTTCCCGTACCACGACCCGCCCATGCTGTTCGAGTGCAACCAGACTTGTGGCTGTAACTTGGTGAGTGCGCACACTTCGACACATTGTTGATTTGACTTTGATCTTGTCGTATTTGTCGATTACTTGAAGAATATAATAAGAACGACTCACTTTTGTGATGTGCTGCTGAAATAATCCAATAAAATAATATTTCAGTCGCCAAGGTAAAATACTTCCAGTAGCGTCAGTTTTTTAGGCGCATACCACACCCTTATTTTCATTACATTGACTGCTTCTAATCAAACTATTCAGTTGAAGAAGCTAAATAAGGATGTGATCTTCATAAACGATATTTATCAATCGACTAATTACAACTTGGCGAGATATATTTAATCGTAAACTCGTGGTTACAGCGTCGCTGCGGCAACAGCGTGGTGAGCAAGTGTATGTCGTTGGGGTCGGTGATGGTGCGCGCGCAAGTGTTCCGCTGCGGCGGCGCGCGCGGCTGGGGGCTGCGCGCGCGCCAGCGGCTGTCGCGCGGCGCGCCCGTCGCGCTCTACGTGGGCGAGCTGCTGCCGCTGCCGCACGCCGACACACGACCCAAGGACCACTACATGTTCGCGCTCGACGTCAAGCCCGACCTGCTCGAGGTACTACACGCACATGAAAAATACCTAACTGCTATTTACGATATTTGACATTTTCTGAAATGGAATAAGTCAGATTTATACATTTTTATATGTTGACTTTTATTCTGCTAATCACAACCTGATATTGGTACCAGCAATGCTCAGACAAGACTCAGCTGTGCGTGGACGCGGCGCAGTTCGGCAGCGCGGCGCGGTTCATAAACCACAGCTGCCGCCCCAACCTGGCCCCCGTGCGCGTGTTCACCGACACCCGCGACCTGCGCCTGCCGGCCGTCGCGCTCTTCGCTACCACCGACATACAACAAGACGAAGAGCTCACGTTAGTATCAGCAACTCGTTTAATGATGATGTGAAAAATGGCTTTGGTGAACCGTCGTTGGCGGATTAATACGGACTACATAGAACCACATAATTAAGATTAATGTGTTTAATAAATATTATTTTCTTTTTGTTTCAGGTTCGACTATGGCGACAAATTTTGGTCTGTGAAGTCAAAATGGATGAAGTGTGAATGTGGAAGCACTGAATGTAGATATCCTACCAAATCTGAAGAAACCGAATCACCTTGAGTAAACCAATGTAAATAATATCGCAATACTGTTATTTGTATTTATTGTATGTAGTGTAAAATATTGTAATGAATCTATAATCATGAACTGATTAATTATATTATTATCAATTCCATTCATATACATTTTTTTTTTTATTTAAATGCACGTTCGGTATCCACATAAATGTGACTTTACACCTGGCTCTTAATGATTTAGAAAACTACGCAAAAATAACTGATCCACTTTTTTTTATATTATAAATATATTTGCCGTAAAAGCTATTATACTTTGTCGTACGGGTTACGAGTTCGAGTAACGCGGTTTATATTCAATCTGTATAAGGGATTTTAATTATGAGGAATGGAATCGACTAAAATTAAAAATAGTTTTTAATTTTTTCATATGGTATCCCACACAGCTCACGTAATACGTCAAACTCAATGTCAGTAAACAACTGTCAAATGTTTAAAAGTTCAACGGCTTTACGAAGAGTTAGAAAGTGTGAAATAAATAATATACATATAGTGCTTTTGTTCTCAAAACTAAGTGAAATCCGTGTTTAAAGTGGTAACAGAGTTTGGTTTGTTGTCAAATGCCTTAAATACCCGTAAAACATGAGTGGTAACACGGAATCGACGTCGAACAGTATCAAGTTCGCTCCGATGCCGATGTCGGCATTGCTGGCAAACTTGATGCCCCTGAATAATGCGGCAGACAGCCCTGATGCCAGCTTCTCTTCCGTCGATGACAGTGACAACTCTTTCGGTGAAACCGTGACGAAAAAACCTTCTCCAGTGAAGAAAATAAACAAAGACTTTTTCACACCCACAGTCAAATCCAAACCTAAAGACATAAAAGCGTTTGCATCCGAGAAAAAATTCACCTACAACGAACATGATAAGGAAAATGTTAATGACAATAACTGGGCGCCTATCCACACATATCCCGCCAAAGAAAACCATATCATACAGAGTACGCATAAAAGTATAAACTCAAATGTATATCCAAATTCAGAAGCTAAACAGCGAAGTGTGCTGATGTCACAAAACAATAATACAAAAACGCAAAGTTCCACCATCAAAAGAACTCCAGAGATTTGCAAAGTACCAAATAGTGGGCAAAAGTTAAAATCAGCCACACCTAAGATAAAATCAGGCATCAGAAAGTTCACACCGGGATCCTCTAAACATAGTCATAAGAAGACACCTCAGAAAGCTTTAATTCAAAATAGAGACAGAGTGAGATGTGAATTATTTACCCAGAATCCACCAAAGGTTGAGCCTCAATGTCCTCCACCTCGGGCCGAGCCCACCCCCGTTCCTGAGACCCCAGTGAACAGAAAAGCGATGCCAGCATCTTATGTGGCAACACCATCATACCCTCAGGGTGTGCTCAACAACAGTTCCAAGATATTGTTCAAGACGACCAGTATAAAGGATAAGAAGTACATGTTTATAAAGAAGCTGGGTACTGGAGGCTCCAGTGAAGTTTATAAAGTCAGTTCAACTTTTTTTCGCTCTTTTGTCGTACTGCTGAGCAAAGCCAGTAAGATGTACAGGCTCAGTAAAATACCCTAGTTTCAATTGTAATAAATTACAGTTCAGTTTGAAAACCTGCTCATCACACTTTACCCACAAGTGTTATCACAAATGGTTTAAATACATTAGTTTTGTGTTGAAGTTATACTAAATCTATAAATAATTTATGTGATATGTTTTTGTGAATTTATTATTATGTATAGAAAAACAAATCCATCTACATATCCATTAAAGTTACAAAAAGCTACTGGGAAATGCTTTATGTAAATAAATCAATCAACAACTTGTCCAAACATGTTAGTACATGTTGGAACATGTTGTTATACTAAAGCTTGCCCATTATGTTAAGGTATTACAAAGTATTTTTAATCACTCATTATTTTTATATCTAACTAGCTTCAGCCCGCGACTTCGTCCGCATGATCCTCATGTATAATTTATAGCCTATAGTACTTGGGGACAATGTAGCTAACTATGGGTGAAAGAATTTTTAGATTCGATCATTTGTTCTGGAGATTACTCCCTCCTTTCAAACAAACAAATTTTACCTCTCTTTAATATTAGTATAGATGTTACCAACCAACCACTCTCAGTAACCTATAATGATTGTGGTAATCATGGAATCGAATATAACCCATAGCAGCTTGTACCAAATTAAAAACTCCCACTTTAACAATTGCAGGTTCTAGAAGTCGGCACATCAAGTGAATATGCAGTGAAGTGTGTCTACTTAGCCACAGACCAGGAGCTGGCACAAGGCTACATCAATGAGGTGCGACTACTGCGGGAGCTGCAGAACTCTGATAGAGTCATCAGGCTTTTTGACTAGTGAGTCACATCTTGTTAAATTATGAGCTTATGAATTAAAGATGTCAAGTTGCTCATAGGTAAACTTTCAATTCCAGTTGCCATTTTTTTTTATCATATTTATAACTTGCAGTGAGTACGACCGCACCAATCAGTTTCTGCGCATGGTGTTGGAGGTGGGCGAGACAGACCTGTCCTCATTCCTGAAGGCTCGCGGCGCCGGCTTACCGCCCGCATTAGTGCTGCACTACTGGGAGGAGATGTTGCACGCCGTGCATTACATACATGAGCATGGTGAGTGTAATAACAGCCCCGCATATCTAAATCAGCTCTGTATCCTTTACCATTCTAGCCACATAACATAAACTAAACAGGATTTACAAGGATTCTGCAATAATAAAACTTCTACAAGGCCGGCAACGCACTTGTGACTCCTCCGGTGTTGCGGGTGTCCATGGACGACGTTAATCGCTTACCATCAGGCGATCCGTCAGTTCGTTTGCCGCCTATGACATAATAAAAAAAAAAAACGTATTACATTATTCTCTCCCCAGGCGTAATCCATGCGGACCTAAAGCCTGCCAACTTCCTCCTGGTGTGCGGACGGCTCAAGCTGATCGACTTCGGCATCGCGTCAGCTATTAGTAGTGACGCGACGTCGGTGGTGCGCTCGCAGGCCACCGGGACCTACTCCTACATCAGCCCCGAGGCGCTTATGGGCGGCGCCGGCGGGTACGGCGTCACTAACGGCGATGGCAGTGCTCCTATCAAGGTAAACCTATATTTTATCTGTGTGCTTTTATGATGCTGTTAATGATCGGTCAAAAAATCACAAGTGTGACATCATATGACATAGCTTTTTATACAGGCGACCCCAAGGAAAATGGAATAAGCGCAAAATGACGATATTAATAAATGACATCACAATCAATTCACGAAAATTATGATTTCGAAATTTAGCTTTATGTTGGAACTAACATTACAATGTGACATGTTGTGTAGATCTCGTTCCGCTCGGACGTGTGGTCGCTGGGCTGCATACTGTACAGCATGGTGTACGGGCGCACCCCGTTCGGTCACATCCCCAACCTCGCCAAGTTAGCTGCCATACTCGACCCCAACCATCACATTGACTACCCGCCCGTTGAGCGTGAGTATTTTATAATATTTCTTGTTAATGATTGACGTAAAAGTATTTATTTTAAAATTATATCAACAGATAAAGTTTTAAGTAAATTCATGTATTTCCCGCAGACCTCCCTCCATCACTGATAGCAGCGCTGAAGTGGTGCCTGACATACAACGCGCGCGCCCGTCCCTCCGTGCGCGAGCTCCTGAGCATCCCGTACTTACAGCCGTCACGCGGCCCTCTGCCCCAGCAGTTACTGGACAAGTTGCAGCCGCTTGTCACGACGCAAGAGTTCAGATTGTTGCAGAGAGCACAAGTGTAGTTCGTGGCTAGTGAACTATCTAGTGTTCTGATTAGTTGAATGCGAGAAGTCGCCTTCACTTCGTGTGGACAATAATGATATTCAGCCGTACCTAGTTAGACTGAAAACCAACCTTATACTTAGAAAGGAATGATTGATTTCATTTAACTATTGGGCAGTTCTTATCTAGTTTTCAGGACTATTCAGCTCAGCTTTTAGAAATAGATCTCACGTTTTTTGATTGGGTTAGAATTATCCCACTATACATTGTACTCGGCTTACCGATTGAGCATGAAGATACTCGTTCAAATTACTCACAACTCATTGAACATCGTACATAATATATCATTGTATAAATATAATACATTGTCTGTTGAGTATGTGTGCAGTACCACTCAATAATTTTAACGAGTCCGTGTTCCCACATTTGTCTGCAGTCTTTTATACAGACACATGCCTGTGCTATTGCCAGAAGGCACGTTATACTTGCAGAGTAGTATAAACTGCTCGCCTTGATGGCGAAACACACAATGTGATTGTGACGCGTAGCAAATAAATCCTAGTTAAGTTATTATGATCAAGATACTATATTGTGTATGGGCGATTCAACTTCTCAAAATTGTTTTTGATTTTTTAATTATGTAAGTTCTACTTGTAAATATGTATAAATACTAATTTCATTATACATAATGGTATAAACCAAACAACATTTTGGTAATGTGAAACAAAATTTAATATAAATTTTAAATTTAGCAAGTAATTACTGATTATATTAAAATTTTATATTTCTTTGAAACTTGTATAATAGGAATAATAACATGTATTTTAACAGATAATTTATTACATAAATAATGGACTGTATCAATGGACCTCGACTTTTATTGGAAAATAAACAAATAAATTTGGAAATAAATATTTATTGAAAATATAATAGTTAGGGAATACAAAAAATAAATAGCATCTTAGCACAATTAAATGTATAATAAAATACGATATGATAAATCTTAGCTTACAACAATATTAGCAATTTTTTTTTTTTATGAAATGCAATAATACCAACACAAGTTCAAAGAGAAAGTTATGGATTATAAAACGCAGTCATCAAGTTAGAAAACACTGAATTTGATGTCGTAGAGACTGGCAGCTTCGTATTTCTCTGCTGGCATCAGAGAAAAGGAATTCTTACCCTTACTACACATACCATAAGGTACAGAGCGCCTATGAAGGTAGCGTCACGACATTGAACGTTATCCGTCGGGGCACGCACGCTTGCTCGCACGTCGAACACAAGCACATTCCCCGAAACGAACATGCACATCAGCTAACCACTTTTATTTATTTTTAATTAAAGTTACACAGACTCTAATGCTACGCTAATATGAATAATTGTTTAGAAATGCGTTTTTTATTCAGTCTATATACTTTTGGAATAATGAAACATTGAATAGAGTGCTATATAAATAGTAATGCAAGCTGGTCGCGCGGACGACCGCGCAGTACTAAACGTGAGGTGGGAACACGGCACAAATTAAAAAACAAAATTTTCTTTTTGACTTTAATGCGTTAAATAGATTAAAATGCTAGGCAGTACTGCGCGGGCGGCCGCTGCGTGCGGTCGTGCGCAGTGCGTGCTTAGTTCTGGAAGAGCGTGCGTGTGAAGTCGATATAGTCGAGAGCGTTGGGTACGGGGCGCTCCGTCTTGTCCACGAAGGGTTTCATGCGAGCGACGCAATAGTCGGCCATCTCCTTAGTGAGGTTCTGTGAATAAGACAACAGGTTAGCTGGGGGCTCCGCTGGCGTGCCGCTACATAACTTGAAGCGTTACTCACAGCGTACAGCTCGTCCTTGGTGACGTAGGCGCGGTCCTGATGCGCCGTGATGGCTCGGAAGGCGTTCTCTATTTCCTCGGAAGAGTGCACGTTCTCAGTTTCTTTGCTGATCATGAACGCCATGTACTCTTGGAGGGATACTTGACCGTCGCGGTTCGGGTCTACGACATCTGGAAGATGAAAAGACATTGTATAACTTCTGGAAACAATACTGAACTGAGTAAAAGTAGACCATATTCTTTTAAGACAATTAAGTAATTGGCAGGTAATCACAAAACTCACTAAGTATAGCCTCGAACTCTGGGTCGGGTTGTCCCTCCTCGACCATGGGCAGGTCGTAGCCGAGCGCGCGCAGACACGACTTGAACTCGTGGTGGTTGAGGCGGCCGGAGCGGTCCTTGTCGAAGTGCTTGAACATCATCGAGAACTCCTTCAGAGCATCCTCGCTCACGCCTGCACAACAAAAGTTATTGTTACAAAGTATACATAATTAACTGACGAATTTTAACTGGAAACACAAAACACGCGTTACAAACCACATTGGTAACGCGACGAAAATCATAATTATAAATATGCACAGAGGCCGCGTCTGTCCGGAAATGTAAATCTTTTTTCAGAGAATATTTAAAAATAATTTGCTAACGTTTTGGCGGAACTACAAATGTATTTAAAAAGTTGTTGGTTTATACCTGAATGGTTCCTGGCTTGTATCTGTTGCTCCAAGTTATGCTGCATGCGCATGGACAGCTGGTCGAGCTGGTCCCACTGCTGGGCCAGCCCCACCGTGCTGTGCTCGGTGTACCGGTTGTCCAAGATGAGGTGCTCCTCTAATGCCGCGCCTGGGGATACACATTGATAGGTCAAACGATAGTACAAGTGTTGGACGGACTCATGATGCTGGGATTATAATAGAGTGAATATGTAAACCACTTTTCTGTTTTTACTCACGGTAGTAGGGTTTTGTCAGACATCATCACATGGCCGTATTGTCGTAATTTCTAAGCGTTTCTTACCTAATTCTTCCAGGCGGCGCAGGTCAGCTCTGCGCGCGCGCACCTCTCCGGCACGTTGGCGCAGCGTGGCCAGCTGCTGCTCCAGCGAACCAGTGCCCTCCATCATGGATGTACTGTACGAACACACGCATTGTTTATTAAACGAGGATCACGATGAGTTCATTTTTGCGCGATATTGCGGAGTAACCGCTCAGGCAGATATCTCATACATTCTAGGGGCTAGTTCGTAATTTCCTCAATCTCGACCATAGTTAACGAAAGTCAAAAATATACGAAAATAATGCGCGTTCTTTGAGTCCAGTCGGATGCGTGCGCACGGTTTATGATTTGGTTCTTCCGAAAAGATAAAAGTAAATAAAGTATGTTTGGTAGAGAAATATAATTTTGTTTTACGTTTGTAATTTAAAATGTTTTCAAAACCGATGGAGATTACAGACGAGTTACAGTAAGCATGACTAAAAATACATCTAAAACAGTAAGATAGTGAATTAGTAAATTTTAAAGAAAATAAACGAATAATTTACACTCAAATGTTAGGAAAGAAAGAAATAAACCCGTGTATAGGATTTATTTGTATGTTGGTAACATGAGAGACGAACACTTGAAGTAAGCCAATCATTAAGCTGAATACATCGATAACGTACGAGTGCTAAGAACGATCATGTTTATGTCGGCTTGGCAAAAGGTGTAAGCAAATGTGCAGTTCTCACTTGTTTACTCTGTGAGCGAAAAGTGGAACTATCATTTAATATACCCTTACTTTTAGGCCGCGATCCCACTAGCGTCAGTGAGGCGTGCGCGCAACAGCTGCGCTGGTCAAACGATAGAGACACGCGTACGCCCGCCCACGGAGTAAATACGAAGAGGAGATGTTGTAATTCGATTTCCCTATAAAACATTGCGTGACATTTTGCGGGGTGAGGGGGTGTTAGATCCCGCCCACTTCTTTATTTTCCATCTGCCGGTCTATAGCGAAACTACTCGCTCGTACTGTCGATTTTACTTTGTAGTTACATAACTATCTCACGCTAGATGTCACTAAGAGCAAGATGCAACGGGGTCGTACTCAGAATTTTCGTACCAAGGAGTAAACTTTTTTTTTAAATTAATTTTATAATAATAATAATAATAATCATTTATTTCAAGTTTCACAGACTCATTAACATTAAATATTTATACACACTCAGTCACATTAAGTAATTAAATACATAGTTAAATATAGAAATTAGAATATTTGCGAACCCTCTTGATACGTATTTTTTTTATTGAAATAGTGATATTATTATGAAAAAAAAAATGTTAGAATAAAAAGGTTTAATGAATGACGAATGAAGATTATTAGTTTTTCTCTTATTTTTAAATGACTTATTTTGTTAAAAAGACTTATGAAGATTGTTTACAAAGCTAGTACTTTTAGAAGAAAAAAAAAAACGCTTCCCGTTTACGTGACAATCCATCTGAGATCCATCCGAACCATTAATGTCAAATAAATAAGTAATACCAGACTAAATCAAAATACGCATGACGCGAAAGAAGCTTCATACTTAACATGACTCTTTTGATATGGTCAAGTAGTTAAAACTAATTTCAGAGGCAAAATAAATAATAGACAAATCATAACGAAAAAAAATATATTAGCACAATTCAATTTCCTGCAAGAATAACTGATTTTTAAAAATAATTGATAATTACGGCCCTGTCTTTTTGTTATGTTTATGTTTGTTGTTCATAGATGACGCTAGATGGCAGCCTGTTTACAAATATTATATAAAAACTACAAAAATAATATTTTGGCGATTAAAGGATCTTTAGTAATGAATTTTGAACAAATTTCAGCTCTTATGATTATTAAAATATATTAATACTGAGCTCTATGTACCTAAATATTGTTAGTTCCCATGACACAAAGTGTCGCCATCTAAAGTCGGGTAGAATTATATTCGGAAACGCCGACGCTAAGAGATTTTTCTAGAACTATTTTAATAAATTACGTATAAAATTATTTACAAATGAAATGTGATACCATCCATAGCATCAGAACGTCTATCCGAGTAGTTTTTACAAGATAAATCACAATACTTCATTCTTTTTTTCTTCTAGCGCGAGTATACTGTAAAAAGGGAACGTTTACAAAGTTGTGCACAGGGCGAACGCCAACAATACACTGACTAAGGCCACGCCTACTTGATGACGTCAGGACCTAGTTGAGAGTCACAGTGCACAGTTGCTTAGGCCGTCTCCTCTTTGTATTTACTCCGTGCGCCCGCCAGTCGCTAGTCGGATAGAGGCCCTACACGGGCTATTCTTTCAAATGTTTTAAAATCATCCAGAAGGACAGAGAAGACCCTAGATGATACATATTGAGAAGACCATTCATGACCGGTTCAATGCGGTTTTGTAGACGGCTTTCTCTTTCACACGAAACGAAAGGCCAGCAGTCAACTCGTCTTTCAGATAAAAGCATTGAAATTAATGTATTCGTTGTTTTGATACGGTCATTATACTTTTGCCAAGCCTACCAGCGCTTCGGTTGTCAAGTTTAGTATAACACGCGACATTCTGAATACGTTACCCATCCCAGCCTAGCAGCCGGTACCTGTACACCAATGATTATGTCAACATCATTTTACAAAAAATCTTTAAATACCCAATAAATGTCTACCTCTATCAAACATTACTTACAATTCATAAAAGTACCTAAAGGTGAAATCATATCAGTCAGCATCGATTTTATCTATTTTGCATGAAGATGCATACAAATACTTTCACCTTTTACTCATAAAAGAAAACCAGCCAGACAAGCTTAAGCACATAATTTGGCCAGATTTGTCTGCCTCTGTACCCAGATCAGATGCCTAGGAAATAAGAGCTTCCCAGGTGATGATGGAGTCTATGATTACTGGTATAAGGCCGGTAGGTTGGTTTTGTCATGTTACAGATGTGTAGTACATACCGTGTCTCGGTGAGCCACTGGTGGAACGCGTTGGCGTGTTTAGCGAACTCCTTCCGCAGCTTGTCGTTCTCCTCCTGCCTGTGCGCCTCCTTCGTCAGCTCAACATCGCGCTCAGCTATATAATACAATATTGGGATTAAAATAGCGTTCAATTATATGAGCCTAATTGCTTAGTCCCAAACACAATATTAACTAGCTGCTATTGGTGCACTTTTAGGCATAAATAGGTTTGAGATACGATTCTGCATGTTTAGCTTTAAATTAAATTGGTTGTTGTTCAAATTAATAAGGTTTCCAGTAGTGTGTACATAAGTCGGGCATTATACAGAGCACAAACATGCCGAAAACTTCATGTACAAGAATTTATTTAGAAAATAGTTACCGATGATCTTGCGCAGATTGCGCCAGGTCTCCTCGAGAGCCTCCATGGTGAACCAGGTGTAAGGGTTAGCGCCCACGTTGAACGACTTAATCTGTTCGTCCAGAGCTGCCAGGGCTTCGAAGTCGCTTTGAGCCGATGATAGTGACGCCTGATGGTCAATATAAAAGTTTAGTTTTATTCCAAAGTAGTAAAATAAAGAGTGTTAAAAAAGAAAACGTAATAATGAAACAAAAATAAAATCTAAATAAAAATTGTCCGTAATAAAGGTAAAAAAATGTAAAGTAGGCACAAAAAATAAAGACAAATACTCACTTGGAACTGCGCATGCGCGTCCCTGAGTGCGCGGATCTCCTCGATGGAGTTGCAGCGCACCGGATCTGTCAGATCTTCCTCTGCGTTCTCGAACCACGAGTTGAATGCTGACGCCTAACCAATCAAACATTTTCGTTAGTAACATGTGAATGAGTGAGCGAAATTGATTCATCCTTTTCTTGACCATCAGATATTATAATGACATAATTGCATAGATATAAGCAAGGGCGGATCCGGGGGGACCACTGATAATTTTTCGAATCGAATAAGAGCCTGTCCCTACTAGACTTCAAACATGTGACCCCCCCCCCTGACTTGAAAGCTGGATCCGCCCTTGGATATAAGGGATACTGGCAAAATTATTCTAGATATTTACACTTAAGTAGGATCCGATGATTACAAATGTATAGTGGTAAAGATCTGTTCATGGCGTTACACATTAAAGTGAAAAAATAAAGAGAACATTTTTCGATGTTTTTGGTCTGTTAATTTGTGTGTTACCTTCTTAGCGAAGGTGAGGTACAGCTCCTCGATCTGGCGGAACTGGTCCTGCAGCTGCAGCAGCCTCTGCTTGCGCGCGGCGGAGTCGGCCAGCAGGCGCTGCCAGCGCGCGATGACGTCACCGTGCCGCTTCACTATGGCGGGCGTCTGCTCGTGGTTGGCGGCCACCAGCTGCTCCTTCAGGGAGGTGATGTTCTGGATACCTTCGTGCTCAAATGCAGCTAGACCTGTGGCCGTGTTTATATGTAATGTTACATAGAATTAACCAAAAGTCTCATAAATTAACCAAAAAGCAAGTACGTACATACAAATGTACGTACTTGCTACTCAGTAACAATTGAATGGATTATGTTCAGGTTGTGACTTACATGTTTACAAAATTTTAACGATACCTAGTGTGAAGATGCGGATTCCTTTTCAGTTTGTGTGTAGGTAAAGACTAATGATGTTTATTAGTTCCATAAAAAGAACGCCTAGATGCTTAAGTTCGCCCGAATATCCGAATACTCTCTATGAATATCTAGTCAAAATGATCAAATAACGACATAGAATATTTCATTTACCAGCATCAAATGTGTCCTGCTTGGTGAGCAGCGTCTGCACAGTGGACAGGTCTCGTCCGAACTCGTCGGAGCGCACGTGGGTCTCCTTGTCTGCGATCCAAGACTCCACGACGTCGGCCTTCCACAGCAGTTGCAGGTACAGAGAGTTGTCCACCAGCGCTGCCTTGCGACGAGCCGCGAGGCCAGTCAGCTTCTCCAGTTTAGCCTAGATAGAATAAACAAAATTTATATTTTTATTTTTCGCCCCCTATTACATGGGACTTAATAACGGCATTGGCATAATGTGGGTGTAAAATAGTACACCTCTGCCTAATCCTTCGGGGAATACAGGCGTGATGCTATGTATGTAAGATTTTATTTTTAAATTTTTAGTTTAATGTACGATTCCATTCACCTGAAAATATATTTGTAGGCGACATCGCGCCAGAGTTGTCTATTTTTATCACACAAAATGGCGGAATGTTGTCACCGCGACAAACTGTCTTAGTAGTAGTAGTGTATGTAGTAGTATGTATGTAGTGTCTCATAGTGTAGAGCTTATAAGAAACTGATGTTGCGATAAGGTCGTTTGCATGCCACGTAGGTTCGGAACAGTAAAGATAATAAGCAGTAGATGTGGTGTGCACCTGCAGCGCGCGGATGCGGTGTCGCAGCGCGTCGGCGTGCAGGTTGCCGGCGGCCAGCAGTCGGTCGCCGTCGGCGGCCAGCACGCGCACGCGCTCGGCGCGCGCCGCTAGCTCGGCCTCCAACGCCTCGTGCTTCTTCAGCAGCCCCTGCACCGCCGCCATGCTGTCGCCGCACTCGCCCACCACCACCAGCTGCTGCTTCTCGCTGCAGGACGATACCAAATTTATAATTATTATATCCGACAGAAATGGAGCAGCGAAGATGAGAACTTCTGGTCTTACGCGATATTGTAACGACATCCACTTCTCAAAAACTACACAAATGTACAAACCTGATCCAAGCTTCTTCCTCGTCCACTTTAGCCAGGAACTGCTGGTAGGCAAGCGACTGTTGCAGCTTAGCTCCTCGTTCAGCAGCTAACGTCTGCAGTTCATCCCAGGCTAACGACAAGGCCTTGAGTCTCTGCTCGATCTCGGGCACGCCCAGATTGGACACGTCCATGAGTTTCTCTCCCGCCTCTTGCACGGCCTGGATGGCAGGCTCGTGGCTGGCGAGCTCTGCTTCCAGACGCTTGTGCTTCTTCAGAAGGTTCTGTACGCCGGTCAGGTCGCGGCCGTAATCGTCTGATGCGACGAGGAGTTTCTTCTCCCTGTGTAACAAAGTATGATTAGTGATGATTTTCACCTTTCCAAAATAACACCAAAATGTACCAACAATAAATCAATGAAATATAAAATTTTCAACATGTTTTGTTTGACGAACTTGATTAGGATAACAATTAGAATAATTCATAAGACAATGTGGACGCATATTCTAGTATGGCACTAACTTGATCCAGGACTCCTCATCAGCGATGTCCCTGAAGAATTGGTGCAGAGTGTTGGCCTCGTGCAGACGAGCACGTCGGTGCGCGGCCAGGTTGCGCACGCGCTCGAAGCGCTCGTTGATGGCGGAGCGGCGCGAGCCGATACCGGCGCTATCGAACTGACCGCTCGACACCAACGCGTCGGCTTGTGCGTTCATGTCTGTACGGAGAAATGTTACATAAGTATCTATTTAGCGATTCTGAAAGTTCCACTACAATAAAGATGGACCTCTTTTTGGGAGGGACAAAAGATTATTAGGTACACTATACTCAATCTGATACACTCACCATTGATTCTGTCTTCATGGGCCTGAATGTCAGCTTCCACCAGCTGGTGCTTCTTCATGAGATTCTGTACTGATGCGAGATCCTTGCCCGAGTCCTCCGATGTCAACAAGCTCTCAACCTTAAACAAGTATCAATATAATTGAAATTGACTAATTATAGAAATGAAATTAAAGTTTTCTTCTAAGTTATAGCAAAATTTGTCTTTATTTATTTATTATTTATTATACACTTTATTGTACACCACATAAAATATATAGGACAGACATATACAATTATTTGTGTACAACGGGCGGTCTTATCGCACAAGGCGAAGTTCTTTACAAACTGAACTACTTAACGAAGCGTTATGGCTAGCTATGTCAATGATTCATCAAGTCAAGTCATATTCCTCATATATCTGTATTTATCTATATTTATATGATGCTTACCTCTCCGAGCCAGAAGTCGAGGTCCTTGACAGCGGCGATGTATGTGCGCTGTTTGTTGGCCTCTTTCAGTTTCAGCGACTTCTCTGTGGTCTTTTGCGTCAGGAACTCCCACTGGTCCGCGATGGATGCTAAGCGAGCCTGTGAGAAAATCCTTATATCATATCATGTGACAAATGCGCGAGTTTGTCCCCAATCAAACGCGTGTAATATGTTGTCTGACATAAATGTAAAATGATATAGAAAATTAAGATTCTGCAACAAATTATCTCCCATGTCTCAGTCAACATAGTATGATTATTTGTATATGCTGCAACAATACATTGCCAACCATTTAAACTGAATTTAAAGTTTAAATAATTATATAAAATAGTATGACGTAGATATGTTATGTTGGGACATACCTGCACGGCGTCTTCGCTCCCGCTGCACTGTCCTCGCTGCACCAGATTGCCTCCCATAGCCAGCACTGACTGGATGCGTTCCGCGTTCGCCGCCAGCTCAGCCTCGAAGGCTTGGTGCTTCTGGTGCTTCGACTGGATGTTCGCGGGGTCCTGGAATATACACATACGTTAGTAATAATGGTAAAAAAAAAGTAAAATAAAAAAAATTGAATAATATAATGTGATGAAATTCAGGATAAACTTTGGTAAACGTAAAAGGTAAAGTGGTGTTACCTTGTAGCTCTCCTCAGTGGCGAGCTGCAGTTTCTCAGCGATCCAGTTCTCCATCTCATCGGCATCACGAGAGAACTGCTGCAGGGTCTGTTCGTCTCCCAGTCTGGAACACAACGTCAAGTTAGTGAAATGGTAGAAAAAAAAGAAAAATCACCATACCGAGGATATCTGTATATCGTAGTTGAGCTTATTATATAGACAGCTTTTAAGTTTTATACTTTAATAAAGTCATTTTGCTAAGGTGTTCCTACATCTGTACAGAACTAGAAATTTACCTGGATCTCTTCTCAATGAGAGCCTCCTTGAGGTGTCGCCAGCGGTCGAGCACCTGTCGTCGCTTGCCGTCGATATCATCAGCAGCATAGTGCTCCGACGCCATCAGTTGGTCTGCTAAGGTCTGCAGCTGAGCGATCTTCTCCTCCTGTGTTTTAAAGAGAAGCAACATTGAAAATAAACTGTGCGATACTGAGAATTTGTATCGGCAAATGAGAAAGTGATTGCATTTTTTATCATATACATCTTAAATATACTAACATGAGCATTGATAGCCTTATCAAAGTCCTCGTGCTTCTTGATGAGCTGCTCCACGTTATCGGGCTGCGCTGCGTCGGCTGCTTCAGCCGCGTCGGGCTGGTCCCTGTTGGGCGCCAGGAAGGCCTCGCGCGCACCCATCCAACCCTCTGCCTGCTCGCAGTCGCGGTAGAACAGCTGGAGTTCCAGGTTCTGGTCCAACTTCATGCGACGACCGACCCACGCCCTGGTAAAAAATAGTTTTGTTAGAAAATGATGGTAAATTTTCTCAATCCTTAAAATTATCAACGTTACACACAGTACGAAACGAGCGTAGGCTCTGCTTGAGTCCTGCCCTTAAGATTTTCTCAACAGCGAACAGTAATATGGAATTTCATACATTTATAAGTGCATCCTTGCAGAACCTGTTTGGGCAACACTTGGTCTACACCTGTTAAACCTGGCAGCAGACTGTTATGAAAAGAATTTGGTTGATTGTTACTAACTTCTCGAGCTCCTGCCGAGCGTCGCTCATATTGTTGAGCTTCTCTTGGATGTCCACGCTGGCGTAGTGTCCACCTTGTAACAGCTGCTGTCCGAACAGTTCCAGAGCTTGGAACGTGCCGGCGCGCGCATCCATCTCTGTGCGATGCTCCTATATTATACGGAAAATATTAGTAAAGGATAATAATAACACTTTTTGAGTTTCAAAAAATATTGTACTGAATTAGGTTTTTACGAGCGTATCCTGTAGTGAATTAACATCAATAAGTATTACTTTTAAGACGATTTCCATTAATTGTCATCGTATTTAAACAAAAATCATTTTTATACCTATATATTTTTAGATGCTTAATCATTTAAAAAATATATTTAAAAAAAATATTGTTTCCGAACATAAATGTTTTTGTCAGATGAAAGAACACCCTGTGAATAACTTAGATTTATTTTGTAAAAGCTGTACAAACACACAGAAATAAATGTGTAAAAAGTAACACAGTAAATAAAATACTGAAAGATTGCACAGAAGTAAAAAGTATATAAAGTCACAAACACACTAAAACATGAAGGATACAAACTGAAGACACTTTAAAATCACACAAAAATTAGTACAATCAACATTAAAAGTGTACCACTCAACATTTTGAGTTTCCAACTTAGACTTTTACATATACACTTTTGAAGTTGACAATACTTTGATCACAACATTGAAAAATCGTAGTATAAAAACAATTAAAACTGTTAATATAATTGTCGAGTCTTTGCCTGTTAAGTTTTTTATAGTTAAACTGTTAGGGTTACCCCCTGCCACTAATTACATTAATAGTAAATATAAATTAGATTGTAAACAGCAGCACATCGAGTGTAGTGTATATTATTGCGTATTATTGCGTACACGGGTGTATATTATTTCTTGCAAGTCGAGATATTATACTTGTGGTACCAGTGTCTATATGCATGTCAGTTATCATCAGTGTCATTTATAATCCCTTGTGGCTCGTCCAAACAGTCAGTTGACCCTATGAAAATATCTAATTGTCTATGAGCAAACAAATGAATCATTATAAAGGTATCAAAGATATCAAATAGGTATCTGATCCTTTATAATTAATTCTTAAATACTTTACGTACGTTTGTACGTTTTGATTTTCTGGCGATTGAGGATTTTGGTGTTGGTGAGATATTCTTTTACACAAAAGTGAAACTAGAGCTTATTCATCTCTTGATGTATAATTACTAGGCTGACAACAAGCAGACTGAATAGTAAATTAACGTATGAAAAAAATATTAGAAGAACTCCAAATAATTTAACGCCCGTTATAACTTGTATATAGACACTGGTAGCACATGTACAGATCGTAACTCGCAAGAATGGTAGTAAGGTTGGGGGCACACATGCGTGCAATGCGTCTGACCTGCGGCAATATGCCGTACCGCGCGTCTATCTCCAAACGCTGGCTCTAGAAATACAGTCACCATGTGTTATTTGTTCTGGTATGCCCAATAGCCGCCAATTTTGTGGGGTATTTTTTACAAATTCCCCAATTTCGGACACATTTTGAATTTTGATTTTTAACCCAGAATTTTTTCAACCTTAGAGAAAAATGTCACTCGGGAACGTTGAATTCGCGAGTAACTTTTGCACTAGCGGTTTATTAATGAGGTTCTTAAGTCTTAGATAGCGGGATCCATGGTATGATTGAATGTAGGGTATACAAGTAATTTAATCATCAAACTTTGTACAATCATTAATGAGATGTCTAACTTCACTATATTAGTCACTTGTGGACCAAACATGGCTTTAATGTACAGATGAACAACTTTCATACAATGTAGTGCATTTACCTGGTGTCGCTCGAGCAAGGCTTCGGCGCCGGTAACGTCATTGGCGAGCTCGTCCGAGCTCACGAGGGCCATCATCGAGTTGATCCATGCCATCAGGTCGCGGTAGTCGGATAAGAACCTGTCAAGATATTTAATGTTTATAGATTCATTTTTAGTAGCAGGTCTATCTGGGAAAGCTTGTTAATTAATTTGAGCTGTATGCGATTATGCATTAGTGAAATAGAAAGATGTTGCCACCGATCTCCTCAATTTAAATCTACAATCAATAAATGGATAGCATTCTAAACTTGAGCCTAAGTTTTTAGTGTAATACAAACAATTATCTTACCTCTGCAGGTCATAAGAGTCGAGTAGCTTCTCCTTACGCGCGTTGGCTCGCGCTTGCAGCTGCTGCCAGGCCTCGTTGATCTCTCGCTGCTTGCTGTATGTAGCGTCAGCCGAGTCACCGTGGGTGGACATCAGGCGGTTGGCTGTGTCGTCCAACTGGCGGATCTTATCGCCTAAAGCAGCAAGGTCGCGCTCAAGACCCTCGTGTTTGCCTGTGGGGTGAAATATAGTGTAAACAAAGGTCAAAACAGATAGAACATATGTCATTATACCTTATTTTCTCAACGTCCATAAACCTTTGAACACGAAATTGTGTTACTAGGAGTAATTGTAATAAAATTTAAATAATTTATTTATAGTGTCTTTAAAATAGCATTAAGCTATTTCCAGCACATACCTATGCCATAAACATTTCTATGGCATACAAATAATAAATAAAAACATAACAATAACACATAAAATTTTACATTACACACATATTACAGTCCAACCATGACTTAGAACTATTATTTGACCTAGTTTTCTCTAGGCGGCCTTTTCTAGAAAACCATAAAGATAATAATTAGTATACTAACGCTGTAGTGTCTGCACGGAGCGCAGATCCTTGCCCAGGTCGTCGGTGGCGAGCGCGGCCTCCTTCTCGGCGATCCAGTCCTTGGTCTCGTCCACGTCGCGGTGGAAGCGCTGCACCTCGTGCGCCGAGCCCAGCTGTGCGGCGCGCTCGGCCGTCAGTTGTTGCAGTGATGTCCATTTGGAGTTCAGCTCCTGTTGTGTGGTAATGGTATGTTTAGACAAATAACTATAGGCTGTCTCCATACACAGACTCAGCGAAGAAGTATAAATCATGGCCATTTAGACTCAACGAAGTAGTATTAATCATCGCTATATCCAGCCTATATTGTTTATTACCTACAATAATGACTAAATTCTGTTTGAATTGATACAGCATAATATTCAAGCAAATATTTGTCGTCTATTATACCTGTAATATGTAAATATTATGTACATAAGCTAGTAAATATTAGCTTACTGTACTACGATAATCGGAATGTGGTTGCATACGTGACAGCCAACGCGTCAGCATTTAAAATGTTGTATGTATCTGTACTTATACTATAGTTACCTATAAATACTAAATATTGACTCTAGTATACTGGACTTAATATACGAGAAATTGGGCGCCTTCTACACCAAAACTCAAGTATAATACTAGTTTTGAAAATGTTTTATCTATTTAATCGATAAAAACGTCAGAACACGTAATGCGGCCAGTTTTCGACCAAATATACGTCCCTTATCCGAAAAATAAGACCATAAACTAATGAACGACTAAAGCCAAATTGTTCTGACCTGCATCTGCGTCTTAATCTTCAGCGCAGCTTCCGTCTGTCCGACCGTCATGAGTTGCACGGCGATCTCGTTCATCTCCGCCAGACGCACTTCATTGGCGCGCAGATCGTTCTGGAAGTCGTCGAACTTCTTCTGCATCACCTCCACCTGCTCCAGATCTTCGCCCACGTCTTGTACTTGGGCGTGCATCTCCTGCAAATACATAGAAGACTTTACTGGTGTCGATTCAAAATCGAATCAGGAATGTAATCAGAAGTAAGTTGAAGAAACACAAGGAGATCTCTCACAATTAGTGATTATGGTAGAAAATATAAATGATTACTTAGAAAATATCAAACATCAATATAAAATTATATACTTAAAAATTTGAAGTCAGTGGACATATGACGGATCAATCTTTTATCTACTCATAATGTAACGTACCTTGTCCTTGATCCAGGTGGCGAGTTCAGCGGCCTCGCGCACCAGCACGTAAGCCTTGACAGTCTCATTGAGCTTGTTCTGTCGCTCGCGAGCCAAGCCCAGGAGGTTGTCATATTGAGCCTCGATCTGCAAACCAAACATTGTTATGTCTATACTTTAAAAATACAAAGGAGACAGCAGTCGTAATGTACTATAAAGTTGTACTTTACAATTTTAAAACTAATTTTGCACTGAGAATTTAAGATCAGTTTGAATGCAAAAATAATACTGTGAAAAATAAAAAAATTAAAAAAAAATTTTCAAGCTTTACATTATTGTTAAAATATGTAACCTTAATAACTTATCAACCTAATAAATAATATAACAATCAAATTACACGTAACTAAAATTAGCTAAGTAACTTTATTATTTGCAACAAAAGTAACAATGTTATACACACCTGGTTCTGCCTAGCCGCAATAGAGCTGGAGTCGGCGAGGTTCTGCTGGGAGGAAGACAGGCCAGCGTCGATCTTCTTGACGTAGGCGGCCGGTACGAAGCCCTGGCGGTCGTTCACCTCCACCTTCCACCAGTCCTGCGAATGAAAGTGCAAGTTAATAAAACGCTTCCTTATAGTTTGCAATGACTATGTAAGTACTCGTAATGCTTGTTAATTTGTTCACTATTCGTGTGTATACACGTAAACGCATGTCTTTACGATAACCCCTCTCTGTCATCATTTTTAGGGTTCCGTACCCAAAGAGTAAAAACGGGACCCAATTACTAAGACTTCGCTGTCTGTCCGTCCGTCTGTCTGTCACCAGGCTGTATCTCAAGAACCGCGATAGCTAGACAGTTGAAATTTTCACAAATTATGTATTTCTGTTGCCGCTATAACAACAAATACTAAATACTAAAACCAAAATAAAATAAATATTTAAGGGGGGCTCCCATACAACAAACACGATTTTTTTGCTCGATATCAATAATGGCAACAGGTAGGCACTTGAAATATTCTTTATACTAAGGGATGCATATTAAATTGTATCGGGAACATATTTTTTATAGCTACAGAGATGGAACTTGCTTTGAAAAATAGGAGTAGCTACTCCTAAGTATTTTTTTTTTGTAGCAAATATTATGTGAATATTTGTTAAAGTTACTGAGCCGTTTCTAAATAGTTGCGATACATAATTATAGGCTGTCGTGTAGTGTACGATAAGCTAGCCGTGTTGAACCAAATTCGTTATCCTATTAATTTATAGACGTGTTGCTATACCGGCTGGAGTTTCAGTTACTGCGATAATCCGGTACATTGTCGAGTAAGTAACTATATTTATAAACGCAATTAACTTCTCCTTGAGACTGAGACCTTGAGACATGTGACCATGAATTGTACATACTGAAGTTTAGATGAAAAATAAAATATGATTGTCTTACAATGTATTTCACACATTGTTTACAGTCGATTGGTTGTAACGTACTATGTATATACTTATACTACCTAACATTATGACCTTTTGCGACGATTTACGTTCCTCTATGACAATGTTATTCAGATAAACACGAAAATCAGTAGTTTCATGGCCGACTATTCAGGAATAAATTACTCACTAAGACTTCCTGTAATAATTCAATGGTCCTTGCGCCCATTTTTTACAAACATAGCAATAAATCAAGCCAAACCTAAACGATCTATAGACAATAGTAGTTATTATTCTCGACGTAGATGAGAAACACGGTTGACGAACAATAGTGAGCAATCTTTCAACAAAGGTAGGAAGGAATTTAGATGCCTAGTCGGGTAGCAAGTATAACAGTGATACGGCGCAATCGGAGTTACTTCTAGTGTGATATTTACGAATATCAAAATACCCCTTGCACAAGCATCCAAGTATACTGATCCTTTTCACACCAGTATTTTCTGTATCGTGCGTTAACAGGCAAAAATCTCACCAGCACATAAACTCAATTACACAACAACTATCTGTAAGTCAAACAAATATTTGTTACGTGCGGGAATCGAACCCGCGACTTACACGATTCTGTTACGCAGTTAGTTTCGATTCGATCCACATGTTGAACTAAATGTAATTGAGTTTTCCTGTCATAAAAAATATTGTTATGTATGTTTAGGATTGTGATTGCGTCCGGTAAAGAGAGAAGGGCTTGCCACAGTCCTGGTCCTTCAGCCGAAGTGATCCGGATCGCAGTCGTGTTATATTATGTTATATCTAATCAGCCCCTAAACATGACACTCCCTAAAAGACCACTACAGGTATAATAACTAAATAACCAAGCTGGGCAAACATAATGTTAATTGGAGTTTATTAGGCTCGTCAAAACTAATAGAATGAGAGGAGAGAGTGCATCTACATAATATTATTACGTCATTTTCCTGTTCATATTGATTTCAGACTAACGTAAACACGGAGTTGATTATCGCTTATCAATGTGAAACTCGTGTAGTCAATCAGTCATAAGAATAAATACCTAATATTTTGCTCAGTTCTCATTATATCATCAAATTCATTGCAGATCTCGACATTTGTATCTGATGTCTATATTTACATCATATTTGTACATATTTTTATTGAATGTAGATTAATACCGTTGTTTTGAAGACTTATCAAGGAATATCTTAAAATGTATAATCTGAAAAAATGCATAAATTATCGCACAATTTATTATCAGATAATAATTTCTAGAACACAAAACGAAACTTGAATTTGTGTTTTTTCACTTTTGAAGTAGTTAAGTTGACATGTCGGTAGCCTTAGTACGGCGTAAGATTCTAGAAAATCAGATCCATCGTTTCTGTCATATATAACAGACGCGCGAAATTTAAAAAGGAACTTTGATCTAGCGGAGGAATCTGGTATGATAAAAACTTACATGTGCTAACTTCTTATCATTCCGTCTGTTGTGTACAAACAGATTGTCTATCAGTATCACGCATAACCAACTTAACACTATCATTTTAACACTAATATCACTTCACTATCACAGAACGATTCACTGGCCACCTATATGAAATCTTTACATCTTTATTTCAAAAAAGAATTCACAACACTGACTACTAGAAATTATATAGGCAAAACTATGTAGCCGTCTATTATCGGACATAAAAAATAAAGAAATTTTATTTTTAATATCAAAAGCACAGATCAAAAGTTCGGAACATATTTAAAATACTTTTTAATTATAAAAATGCTCTATGATATAAGTGCGTTTGTCCTCGCGTGTGGTTCATCGTATAATGCGTTCACGTGTTCCGTTTAGCGGGCGTTACATAAACTCGATCGGTTTGAGCCAGATAACAATGGATTCCAGTTGTAATACGACGACTATTGAACCGTGAAATGTACGACGTAGAAACTATTTTGTTGATTTACTATTAGAGGCGATCAGTATGGATTGTTGTATATTTAGAGGAATGTTATGCATATTTGTCTCATAATATAATAAAAAATATAGTAAAATATGTTTGCCTTATTTTACATGCAATACGACACACACAGTACACTTCTTCCTTATAATCTCTTAGGCACTAGGAGTGAAAGGATTTAAATTCTAAATCGACTCACTAGGACATAGTGGGATGATTTTGATTTTCTCCAGTCATGTCATATAAGTTCAAACACAGTTGAAGAAAAACTAAAAATATTTAGTTATACTATTTCAATGAAACTTCAATAAACTTATGACCATGAAGAATTCATCCATTAGCAAGTGTTCAAAAGCTGTTAAAAACGAACTCTAAACAACGTAGTCTAATTCATGTTTTTTTAACTGTGTCATATTAATATTATCATCAGATAAAACTTATTACAGAAGCTATTCCATACGGATACGGTTAAATTTTTCCAATAAACACACAAGATAAGTCTGCCGATACGACATAAGACTTATCAAGTGTTACAGTAATTTAATTACAAGGTCGAAAGGTTTGGCTACCCGAAGAATCCGAAGATACAAATGTGTTATCTTGATTTGCGTAACTCTGGATTTGATGAGGTATTTTGATTGACGTCATCACATACGTATTAATGGATGCACATAATCCAATTGGCGGTATACATTTTGACATTGCCTAACCGATAACGACAGAGATGATAGGTAATAAATAAAGTTTTATTTAACACAGGTGGTTTAAATGAGACACAATAGACTCTATTGTCTCATTGCCGAGCGCCTCCTGTGTCTTAATGAGTTTTGGTCCATTATGTCTACATGAGTGTGTGTAAAATTAGACATCATCGGATTGTGTAAATATCCCGCTGAAACGGTTGTATGCTCCGGCGCAATCTGTTTTGCATCATAAGAAGATGCTGTAATAGATCATTGTTATCCTTTCTCGTTAGGTGAAGGTGACATTATGAGTCATGTTGGCAGTTTTATCTCTATCTACTCTATTGTCTATCAAAGATCTGTTTAGGTAATGTAGTTGTGTCCCATCTAGACATGAATACCTACGTCTCTGAATTCTGAAGTATATTTAATGCTGGTAATTTGAATTCAGAAAACGTTTTGTATGAAATGACCAGAAAAATAAAACATATCCAAGGCTTACGTAGCTATTGAAAAATCTTTTAGATAAACAGAGTTATATATAAATTCTTACCTTGTTGTTAGAGTTGAGCAGAGTGAGCACGTCTCCTCGCTTCATGGACACTTCGCGCGGCGACTTCTCTGCGTAGTCGTATAACGCAACCACGCACTCCTTGCCCGATACATCAACCACGGGGGATTCTTGTTGCTGTACATAAAAATATTGGTATTACAAAATAGTTGGTATAAGTTCGAGAGTTGGCATAGGCTAATAAAATTTTGTATAGATGACTTTCCAAGGCGTTTATTTTTTAACAGATTATCTCTTTTCATTTATCTGCTCTCAGAAAAATGATCCAAACACGATGATTAATTGAAATGCAATGAAATTGTTTATTCTGCAATTAGGATTTTTTTATTTATGATTTTTCAATCACTTTTCTTAAGTTTATTTTTTTATGCAGTTGGATTGTATTTTTCTGTGATTATCCTTGAGAAGAAACGCCGAAGCAAACTCAGGGTTACAGGTTATAATAAAGATTTATGTGAGACAAATATGGAGGACGTCTGGAATGGCCTTTTGAGGAAAGTGGCATAGGTCTTTGAGCTGATCTATCGCGGCAGTGAATTACAGGAATTTAATGCCACATAAAGTTGTGAACTTACCCTACAACCATCAGCCTGCTCTCTAAGTGACTTGATGGTGTTTCCGAAGGCTTCCAGATCAGACAGCAAGGCTTCGTGTTTCTTCAACAGGGCTTCCGAAGAGTCCTCGTCTTTCCCGTAGTCGTGTGTGTTGGCCATGGGCTCCTTTTCACGGATCCAAGACTCAGCCTCGTTGGCATCCGCGAAGTACTGCTGCGCTTGCAGGGAGTCTTCCAGGTCTTGTTTGCGCTGTTGTGGAGAGGCATGGATTCAGTAAAAATATGGGTGGATGGGTTTCAATTATACTGGCATTACTGGTAGATTATAGGTCGCGTGGATAGAAAAGGCCACACCCTGTATTTATGTGGCATCTTTGCAAAATTAACAATATACTGCGATCAAATTCGGTAGCCGCGCTGTGGTTACTGTAATATCGGGATCGGGACCGCTCATAATTGGTGAATGCAAGGAGGTAGGTACCTGCAGAGCCTTCTCCTGCAGCTGCGTCCACTGCTGGTGCAGGTGCTGCAGACGCGCGCCGATGTCGTCGGCGGCGAAGTGTCCCGCGTCCCGCAGCGCCGCGCCGGCCGCGCGCACGGCGTCCACGCGCGCCTCGTGCTGCGCCATCTCACCCATCACGGCCTGGTGCTTCTTCATCAGGTTCTGGACGCCGATCAGGTCGCGACCTATTTAACATACAAATATCAAATTAGACCTATGCAGCACAATGATTTGAAGTAATGTCGTTCATAAAATTAAATTCAGTGTCAAATATTGTTATACCAGAAAAAAATGTTTAGAATAAATTCAAGGACTTGCTGTTAACATATTTGTTTCCATTTTGCAGAACAGATATTAATATGATATATTAGGTAACATAATAATCAAATACTTTAAGAAATCAAACATTCAACGTGGCCTATACAAAACTGAACGTCTGTATGATTTTCACGACATAATACCTCTGTTGGTAGACGCGATGATAGGTTCCTTCTCGCGGATCCAGGCGGCCTCATCGTCCAGGTCCCGGAACAGCTGCTGCGCCTGCAGTGAGTCTAACAAACGACGTTTGCGGATCGCCATCGGCTTGTCTAGCGCTGTGTAGCGACCTACTAGGCCATCCTGTTTAAAATAATATATTATGTATCAGTTGTTGTACCAAAGTGAAAACGTGTAATGTTTAATTTGGCCTTTGGCGGATAAATCAGCAGGAACTACTGGAAAAGCCTGCTCTTAAGAAAAGCATATTTCCATCCATGAATTTACTATAGACTGTTGTTGTGTATATGTTGTCGACTAATCTTCAGCATGCTGCTAGATGATAATAATGCTACTGACCCTCTTGGTCTTGATGTTGTCAGCGTCGAAGTGCCCCCTCTCGATGAACTGCTCGGCTTGCGTGCGGATGGCGTCGATGCGCTCGGCGTGGGAGCTCACGTCGGCTTCCAGAAGAGCGTGCTTCTTCTGTAGGTTCTGCACGCTGGTCAGGTCCTGTGGGACAGAATAATAAAGATTCGTTATTTACGTATTGTGTGAGCATATTATACGGATTTTTATACAAGATACTTTGCGGATAAAACAGTGCTTTGAAATGACAACTGGGTGAAAGATAAGTTCTAATACGAATGTACGTATTGACGAATAAATTCAACGCGAGAACTCCATATAAGTTTTTTTTTTTTTCATTTGTTACCTTGCCGTAGTCCTCGCTGAGTAGCTGCCCCTCCACCTCGGACAGCCACAGCTCAATATCTTCAACAGCTCGGTTGTACTGTTGCTGAGCGGCGGCCTCCTGCAGCTTGCTTCCCTTCAGTTCAGAAGCTGCTGCTAACTTCTCCCATATGCCAGCCAGCTCGGTGACACGAGACTCGATTTGAGCTGCACAGAAAAATTTGGTCATTCAACAGTACATACAACAGACTCGACATAAAAATCTACTTCCGAATTTGTAAATGTGTACGCAATCTATGACAACTAGAAAACATTAATCAAAATGAAAAACAGCTGGTTTCGAGGCTGCACAATATTGGTTTTAGAATTTAGATCATTACCAAGAACCGATTGCCGATTAATGAGAGTACCAGCTTTACTGTTGCCCAGCGTGAAAACACTATCGTGTGTGTAAGAATATATATACGTACGTTTAGCGAAATGTTCCTGCTCGAGCAGTCGTGCGCCGGTGATCGTGATCTCGTCGATGCGCGGCTTGTTGGCCTGCAGCTCTTGCTCGAAGTTCTGGTGCTTCTGCACCTTGCCGTTCAGGTTGGTGGGGTCCAAGTATGAGTCGTCAGTCGCGAACTTTAGCTTCTCGTTGATCCAGCCTAAGAACAAAATAAATTTGATTAAAATAGTCTCGCAATTGAATAAGTACAGAAAAAAGCATTTCAGCTGAAAACAGATGTTCATTTGTGATTTATAAACATAACCTAACACTGGGACTATAAGCTTATTCATGTCCCTTTTAAAGTGAAAAAATTAAGATTGAAAGACTCACCCTTGGTCTCATCACAGTCGCGTTCAAACTGCTGGTACTTGTAGGCATCCTCAAGCAGAGCACGCCGCTGGCTAGACTTCTCCAACAAGGCAGCGCGACGCTCCAGTAACTGTCGCGAGGTTTGATAATATTACACACAAATACATAATGATGAACATACTTGTATTTTTTTTGTCAAATGTATCAAAACATGCTTACGAAAAATTAAATAAATTAAATGAAATGATTTATTTTTCAATTAAAATTTTTCAAGCACTTCTACACGTCTTTTTTAAACTAGATAGCGTCGGCATTTTCTATGACTATCCCTGACAAGAAACGCCGAAAAAACTTAGGGGTCAAGGTCTATTTACATGAAAACTTATTAGTATGCATTATAGTAAAGACTCAGTTTCTTCAAAACATGAAGTTGTTCGTCATTTCGAACCGATGTAGATTAATTATGGTGTGACTTTTATCAACTTTAAGAAGCTTGTTCGAGGAGACTAATATTCATTCTATACGAGTCTATAAAGTGCAACAATAACATACCATCTCTCTCCTTTGCGCGACGTCATCAGCGGCGTAGTGTTGTCCCTCAATGAGCTTAGAGGCGAATTCGTCCAGGGCCTTGATCTTCTCCTCCTGAGCAACCAGAGACTTCTCAAAGTCCTCGTGTTTCTTCAGCAGAGCCTCCACTGAGTCTAGGGAGTCTCCCACGTCTTCGTTGGCGAGGAAAGCCTGTCGAAGGAATATAGGATAAGTGTAAACGGTTGTTTTGTAAAAGTTTTGGTAATCAAGAAATGGCGCGGTTTAGCCGAGTACTTTTCTAAAATTGCCGAAAGGAAATTTGTTAAATGTACTTTGTATGTAATACAACTTCGTCTAGATATTAATAATCTGTGAGGCAGTACCTCCTGCTTGTGCATCCAGGCGTCGGCCTGCTCGGTGTCGCGGTAGAAGAGCTGCAGGTCCATGCACTGCAGGTACAGCACGCGGCGCTGCTCCCACAGCTGGTGCAGCGCGGAGCTCTCCCGCTGCAGGTTGTCTAGCGCGGCGGAGACCTCGCTGGAGGCGCGGTGGCCGCTCTCCACCAGCGCCTGCCCCGCCGCGGCGCATGCATGGATCACGTCCGAGCGCGCGTCCATCTCGCCCTGGAACGAAACAGGAAGTAATATATGAACTTGACAAACATTGCATCTGAAGTTAGTATATACATTGATCGTAGTGACACTGCTGCCAAGGACCAGCATATATGCATTTGTCTAAAGCCTCATTTCAAGAAAGCTTTGTGTTCTGGACATGTAAAAGCAATATCAATGTCATTATTACTAAAGACTTATACTATAAATATTTCTCCCTTACCTTATGCTCCTGGTGTTTTTCCAGCAGGGCTTCCGCCCCGGGAACGTCCTTAGCGAGGTCATCTGCGGCGATGAGCGCGCGGATGTCGCTCACCCACGACATCAAGTCGCGGTAGTCAGCCAGGAAGCGATGCAGGGCGTACGAAGACTCTAGCTCGGAGCGACGTTCCTAAGTAAACGCAGAATAAAGCAATATATAGGTGAGATTTCAGAGTTGTATATAATTTATATGTAGTAAACTAATATTTTTTTTTATGTATTCTGTAACTTGGCGATCTGTGTTAAACACAATAAGCCATTCAGTTGAGGGGTCACGTTCTGTATTTTATTATCAGAAGGGATTCTTGGTAGTCCCTTTCATATGATGTGATCTAGTCTCGCAGTAAGTGTAGGGACACTATGCCGTTTCAATCGGGTATGTGTGACACTTCCTGTGCCTACAAGTTTTGATGCCAGTTCATTGACGTGAGTTGATAGTCTCGTCTGATAACTTTTACTATGTCTAGCAATCTCTTGTCTGACGGTATTGATCTTTAGATCCTCGTGTATATATTTGTTGCTCACGTAGTAGGGTATATCTAGCATGGCTCTCAATGTCTTGCTCTGAAATCTTTCGAGAATCTCTATGTTGCTATTGCTAGCAGTACCCCACAGCTGGATTCCGTAAGTCCAAATAGGTTTGAGGATGGTCTTGTAGACAGCTATCTTGCTTTCATGTGACAGACTTGATTTACGACCTATCAACCAGTATATTGATCTGAATTTCGTATCCAGCTGTTTGCGCTTGGTCCAGATGTGTTTTCTCCAGGTGAGTCTTCGATCCAGATGCATCCCTAAGTATTTGGCATCTTCAGCCCGGGGGATTTCCTCATTATAGAGCTTTATTGAGGGACAGGTTTGCCTTCTCAAGGTAAAGGTCACATGGACCGATTTTCCCTGATTAACCTTTATACGCCATTTATCTAGCCACTTCTCCACTTCATGGACGTGGGTTTGTAGTTTGGCGGATGCTATAGCGGAATCCTCGTGTACTGCCAGGAGAGCTGTGTCATCTGCATATGTGGCAGTTATAGTGTCCGCGTGCGTTGGCAGGTCTGCAGTAAATAGCAAGTACAGTATGGGTCCTAATATACTTCCTTGTGGTACTCCTGAGAGGATTTCGATTAAAGGAGCGATTTCGTTGTTAAATTTCACTTCCAAGCATCTTCTGTGTAGGTATGATCGTAAAATCGGAAAGAAGGAGTGGGGCAGTAGCTTTTTAAGTTTGAAGAGAAGTCCTTCATGCCACACTCTGTCAAACGCCTGGCTAATATCTAGAAAGACAGCAGAGCAGAACTGTTTGCATTCTAGTGCTCGACTTATAGTATCCGTAATACGGTGTATCTGTTCAATAGTTCCATGTTGCTCTCGGAAGCCAAACTGGTGGAGAGGAGTAACTTCCGGTAGATAGGAGCGCATCCTGCTAAGCAATATTTTTTCCAGGAGTTTACCCAACACTGGAAGTAGACTTATCGGTCTGTAGGAGCTTACTTCATGGAGCGGTTTGCCTGGTTTGGGTATCATTATAACCTGCGCAATTTTCCACTGAGCGGGATAGATGGCTAGTCTTAGGCAGGCATTGTAGATAGCCGTGATATGAATAACGCACTTTCTAGGCAGCTGCTTGAGTAGTTGTGCATCGATAAGATCATAGCCTGGAGTTTTGCCCTTCTGTATTTTTAAGATTTCTCTCCATAATTCTTTGGGGCTAGCACTTTTTAGTGGTAGGCTCATTTGCAGTGGTGCGTCTAGATATTCGTAGACTTCCTTGTCGTGTTCAGGATGTTTGCTAGGTAAAGGTCTGAATATAGAGTTTAGGTGTTTCGCGTATACCTGGGCCTTCTCAAGTTCGGTTCTTGCCCACTTGCCATCAGTGTCTTTTATGGGTGGTATATGTGGTTTTGGTCTTTTCAGCCTTTTTGTTATCTTCCACAGCGAGTAGTTGGTGTCTTTATTAGGAGTAAGATTAGATAGCTGATTTTGAAGGCGCTCGTTTTCTGCTTGGCAGATCATGTGCTTAAGTTCCTCTGAGGCCTTGTTGAAAGCCTTTTTGTCAGAAGGATATTTTGTAGAATGCCATTTTTTCCGCAGCTGTCTTCTTTCATTTACTTTATCCTTTATCAATTTCGAGTAATGGGCATTTTGGGTGGTTTTCAGTCTCAGAAGAGGTGTAGATTCTTTGGCCGCTAGGTGAATAAGCTTGTTGAGTGACTCGATAGCTGTTTCGATGTTATCCGCATTATTTAGCGGAGAGTTCAGATTTATGGATTCTGATATTTTGTTTCTGTAGCAGTCCCAGTCTGTTCTGTGATTATACAGTTTTTGTGGATACTCAGTCAGAATGGCCTTGCAGTGAACATTGATTATCACCGGTGTATGGTCTGACGACAGGTCAGTACATTCTTCTACGTCTATTTGGCTGAGCGGAATATTTTTGGTGATGAAAAAATCCAATAGGTCTGGTACCTTTTTTGGGTCTGCAGGCCAATATGTGGGTACACCATGTGAAGCGCAATGAAGGTTAAGGTGACTCGTAGCTATATAGAGTTGTCGACCTCGTGGTAGGGTTAGTCTGGAGCCCCAGAAAGTATGTTTTGCGTTCCAGTCACCACCGCAAATGTATCTGTTTCCTAGTGTGTTGAAGTAAGTCTTGAACTCATCACTTGTAATAACGTGCCTAGGTGGGCAGTAGATTGCAGAAATTGTTGTTTCTATTTTGTTATTCTGTATCCTGACCGAAGTTGCTTGTATCTTTTCAGTTATATATTCCCCAAGAAGATAATGTTTGATGTTCTCTTTTATTATTATTGCAGTTCCTCCATGTGAGTTACCAGAAGGGTGGTTAGTAGTGTACACCATGTAGTTTTTGAGGCGGAAGTGGGTTTTTGGTGTGAACCTTGTTTCTGAGATTAAAGCCACGTCAACTCTTTCGATTTTCAAGAAGAGTTCAAGTTCCTGTCGACGTTCTGTCAGCCCGTTGGCATTCCAAGTAATTATTCTCAGGTTTAGGGGTGCTTTATGAGGCTTGAGACTAATTGGATCATACGATCCATCATGTTGTCTAACATAGTGTTTATGATGTTTTGAAATTTATCGAACATTGCGTCTAACACTTCCACAAAATTATTTGGGTCTTCGATGTTGGTTTTTGATCCTCCTGTCCTTTTTTGTTTTGTCGCTTGTGCGTATGTGATATTTGGTTTTGAGTGTTTGTGAAGATTGTGATTCTTGTTTTGGTTGTTTTCTTGTACATTTTCTATTGGGTTTTTGCGGTATTGGGTTTGTATTATGTTATTTGTGTTTTCATTGCTTTCTTTGGTCTTTCTTGTCTTGTTTTTCATAAGTAAATCTTTGTACTGCTTGTATTTTGTGCAGCCTTTATAGCTTGCTGGATGTTTTTCTTGGCAGTTTGCACACGTTGCCTCGGTGTCTGGTCTTTTTAAACAGCTTGTTGTGGAGTGTTCTTCGCCACATTTCACGCATCTGAACGGCCTGTTGCATTGGTTTTTGGCATGTCCGAATCTCTGACATCTTTTACATTGTAGAATGTCTAGTTTTTTGTATGGTGCTTCAAATGAAACTTTTACGTAGTTCACTCGGTTGATTTTGAAGATTTCTTTATTGTTATGTTTGGGCTCAAGATCCACATAAAATAAGGGTAGTGGTTGTTTTGTATTTTTATGTTTTACATTTGTGATGTGCCTGATTTCATGCCCTAGTTCCAAAAGTTCTTTTTTTATAAGTTCTGTGTCTTCTGATGAGTGTAGACCACGTAAAACTACTCGATATGCTCTTTCGCTTTTCAGTTTATATGTATAATGGCTAACATCATTCTCTATGAAGTTAGCTCTTATGTTTTTGTATGTGTCTACATCAGCAGGCATTATTTTAACTATGTGACCTGACCTCAAAGTTGTCATAGTATATTTGTTAGTATCTACAATTGAGGAGAGGAGTTCTTTTAATTTCATTATGTCAATGACTCCCGTGACAAATATGGGTTCTGGTTTTGGCGATTTGGGCTCCTTGAGTTGTTCAGTGGGTCTCTCGTTGCCTGCTGATTCTAATTCTAAGATTTGAAATCTGTTTTCTGTTGTTACTGCATATGTTGTCTTAGTTACTTTACTACTTTTGTTTATCAGTTCTGGACTGGATTCCGCTTTCCTTTTCATAGGTACCTGATCGTTTTGCCAGGGTTGGCTTTTTTTAGCTTGTTCTTCATTCGTGTCAGATGTATTTGGTTCTACATAATGCTCATCTTTTGAGTTTGTTTGTTTTGGTGTTTCTACTGGTATTGTTCCAATTGAGTAACTCCTTGTACGTGTAAACATGCTTTTTTGAAGTATTTGTTGTGTCATCTTTGGGCTTTTTTCGTTTTTGTTTTCTTTTTCATTTCTCATATTCATTTTGTTCCCACGAGTAGGGTCGATATAAGAGGTCACTTGAGAGGTGACGCCCATTCCCCCAAGAAGGCGATCTTCAACGACGTTTGCCAGGTCCGCCGAGGTTGGCGCCCGGTACTGATCTCCCATCAGTCATGCATTCTATTGGCACGTATCCCACCGTAGAATTGGGGTGATTATTTTATTGAGGTTTTCTACCTCTTAGCCCGGGCAATTAAGCCAAGACTCCCGATCGCTAGATTGCGGTTGCGGGCGTGGGTATTCATTTCCTAACACCCACAGTTGACTGGCTTGTTAGGCCAGTAGTGTCAGGTTAGTTGACCGCCGCCCGAGGCTCGGCGTTGAGGTTCGTTTGGCACCACCCGGGGGGCACGTGTAGGGTTACATGGATATTCTTCCTACGGACGCGAACCACATCACCCCCCTAAACTAGTAAGTAAACTAATATAGGCCACTATCACTATGTCATTGAAAACATGTAAAACTAAGCATCAGTACCACAAATATATCAACAATTTAAACGAAAGCATTCATTGTTACCCCTATTCTTATGTTTCAAAACTTTGTATTAAGTTACAAGAACTCACTCATATATTATTAAGCGAGTTTACGGAACATCTATTAGTCTCGTGTGAGTACATACCTTGGCCTTCTGCACGAGCTTCTGCCAGGCGAGCGTGATCTCGTCGCGCTTGGCGTGTATGGCGGGCGCGTGGTCGGCGTGGATGGCGGCCAGGCGAGCTGCCTCGCCGTCCAGGGTCGACACCTTGTCCTCTAGGGCTGCCAGGTCACGTTCCACGCCCTCGTGCTTACGCTGGACAAGTCAAATATTTTACGTTAATTTTTTAATCGTATATCAAATATTAATGTTTCTTTTCACAAATAATATAATTTAAAATCACGTATAATAAAGGTAAATAATTCGTTTGTTTTACCATTTTTACATAATACAAATGATAATGCTGTAATACATAAGATAATATACTTAATTTTGCCACATACCTGCAAGGTCTGCACAGTAGCGAGATCCCTTCCATAGTCATCGGACCCTAGTACGACATCCTTCTCGGAGATCCAGGCGATAGTCTCGTCAGCGTCGCGGTTGAACCGTTGGATCTCGTGCGCACCGAACAGACGCTCCTGACGCATCAACGCCATTTGGCGGAGGCGCTGCCATGCCTCGTTCAGTTCCTATGAGAAAGATATAGAAAAAGGGTAGAATATTAATATAGGTTTTTGTAATACTATTTAAGCAAATTGCCTTCAGGGGTTCGTTGAAAATCTAGTTAGTTCAGAAAAGAAGAATATGTTCCTACTTTTTAATGTTCTCCAACTTGTTAAAGAAAATCTAACAGCTGTCAAACTTCTATTCACCTGTTATCAATTTCAAGTGTGGCAATACCTATAACTAAATTACAGCAGAAAGCTCAACTTACATCCTTCCTCTTGACGATGGTCTCCCTTTCAGGGTGACCCTCGAGGACCAGTCGTTCAGCCAGCTGGTTGACCTCGGTGACGCGGTACTCCTGAGCTGCCATGTCCTTTTGGAACTCGTCGAACTTGCGCTGCAGTACCTCGACATGCTCCAAATCGGAACCGAACTCATCAGCGCACACAAATGTCTCCTGGGGATGAAAAATTATGATAAGATCGTGTTTTCACATGACAAAAGTTTTAGAACTAATACTGGGTAAAAGAAATACATTCTTTGAGAAACTATACAAAATGCTAAACTCGAGATTATTTTTCTCGAGTTTAGTATGGTGTATAAGACTCTGTGCTAATTCATATTTTGATCAATGTGGATTAGAAGTGAGTTATAATAAATATGTAGGTACATTTTTGTGTGAAGCAGCTCAATAATCTTAGAAAATTATTTAATTAATACTTTATTTGTATCTATTCATAAACTATTGTCAATATAAATATATTATGTCCTCAAACATGACCATGAATTTGTCATAATCATCACACTTATTCATATCAGTACTACAAATAATATAAGAGTATCACCTAACAACTCTGAATGCTTACGTCATTTTTCTTTATTTTTGCCCTGTTTTATTGGCAGAGCTCACATACACACTTTAATTATATTACGTTGATCTGACTTGTAGTTACATGGCCCAAATCGCCACCATGGGTGTCCACACCCAAGATTAACGTAATGTAAGCTACACCCACGTTCAACCATCACTCTGTATTAACCTTTATAAGTGTGATACAGAATGCATTGCTCCTAATATATTATTCCATAGAATATTACTTTCTCTAAAAAAGGCATTATGTTATTATTTGATCTACTACAACTTAGATATTGTAAAATATCTCTTGTGTAAAATATAAAATAATAGCAAGGGAAGATTGTATCAGCTCCTAAATACTATGCCTTTCATCAAGTCTACTCTGACTCACAGCAACTGCTCAAAATCAACACCTAATAATGATTATGTTGCTTGGAACTTACCTTATCATGGATCCAGAACATGACTTCATCACAGTGCCTCAAGAATTGCACAAGCACCAAAGCTTGCTGCAGCTTCATGCCCTTCTCTGCTAAACGGGACAGCAGCAGCTCCCACAGACGGTGGAGTTCGTCCAAACGACGGCGGATGGTCTCTGACGCGAAGTGGCCAGCAGAGATCATCTCACTGCCAGTGTTGTCCAGGACTACGATGGCGTTGGAATGAGCCGCCACTTCAGCCTCGAAGGCCTGGTGCTTTTGGATTTTGGCCTAAAGGAAAGTTGTTGATAATTTATTTGTTTGTTTGAACCATAACTTCAAATGAATATTTACAATTTTAATTGTTAACTTAATAAATTTAATTGTTACTTTAACATTAAAACAAGGAGAATGAAGAAGTAATATTTTAAGAATTGTAAACTTCACATTACAATCAAAATCTCTTAATACAAATTATAGAATAAATCCTGAAGCCTCAATCCATACCTGAAGGTTGGTAGGGTCTTTGTAGCTCTCATCGCTAGCAGCTTGCAGCTTCTCCTGGATCCAGGATTCGAGCTCATCTGCGTCACGCTTGAAGTACTGGAACCTACGGGAGTCTTCCAGCTTCTCACGCTTAGCGCGAGCCTCCTGCTTGAAGTCTTCATAACGGTTGAGAACCTGTTACAAAAAAAATGGATTTAGGCCATCCCCAATTACGTAGGCTCGTCGATAGTACATAGTACTCCTACCTAACCTTCTAAAAATAAAAGGTGTGATGATAAGTCCATCTTACAAATAATCTTTGTCTGTAATAACAAGCGCTCGGGGAATCTTTGCAATAACTCGCCATATTTTTATTTATTTACTAAACTATCAGGAGTAGTGCATATTATTTAAACACACCTCTAATCGAAATAGATGAGCTAAATATGCTTACGTTAAACTAGCTTCCGCCCGCGGCTTTGCCCGCGCGGTATACGAACCCGTGCATAAAAAGTATGTGCCTATGTGCTATTCCAGACTATAATCTATCTCTATGCCAAATTTCATCCCGATCCGTTCAGCCGTTCTGGCGTGATTGAGTAACAAACATCCATCCGTCCATACATCTTCATAAACATTCACATTTATAATATTAAGTAGGATAATATTAGTAGGATAGGAAATAGGATGTAGGTTAATCACGATAGCTTTACGTGTCAAGGATTTGAACACGCGACGTTACGATCGACTATCAATGCTCTATCTTTTGCGCCATTGTTGCTTATTGATAGGATGAATGACGCACTTTTTCGCTTATCTTTAAATATCGTATCTAATCTTTGCCTGATTGTGAGTGAATAAGTTTATTAAGAAATCTAGACTATTTTTCTAAAAATGTTCTTCAAAAAACTGAATTCCTTGTTTGGAATAATACTTTAACTTAGTCATTTCTTTACAAATGTCTAAACAATTATCGTTTTCTTTTGTTTACTGTAATTATAATTTATGATATAAAAATATATTATTTAATATATATTATGATATTAAAACATAATTAATACTAATAATTATGAACTACGTGATGTTACCAGTTACCACCTATCAGTCGCGTGCTACTTTGAGCATAGAATTTATCACTCTTGTAATTAATTAATTGAAGCTACGTGACCAACCAGAAGGGCGTTGACTTACAGACGAAAGGTGACAGGTTAAAATATGATATCCCACTAAAAACTTCAATATAGGACAAGTTTTAAGTACCTATACTACAACTTAATGTAATGATATATTGAAGTTGACTATTTTGCGGTCGCGGGGCACTACTGCATCAATTGAATTGACAAAATGGCCGCGCTGTAGCACGGATTTAAAGCAGCAATACCATCCGGTATACCGCTATGCGAGTTTTATCCAGCAGCGCGAGTCTATATAGGTATACGAGGCACATCTTTGCGACCAAGTTTAACGAATGCGCTGCACCGCTTATCAGAACTATGTCGCGTTCACATCTACTGCTGTATAATGTAATACAGCATCGCGACAGTGCTTACGCAAATGAGCTATAGAAAATAGGTAACTACATTCCATTATAAAGGATACCTTATAGAGAGAATATCAAATGTGTACCCATGTATATTTACTGGAAATTAATAAAGAGGGCATTGTTACCTGTTCACGACGCTCCTGAATATCTTCGGCGGTCTCGAGGATCTTCACCTCCTTAGGTGGTGGTATCTGCTCCATGATGGATGCGTCAAATTAACTGAAACAATACAGATACAAAATCTTTACGAATGTATATTTTGTTCAAGTAAATAAATAAAAATGTTTTTACGATCAATGGTTATTGGAAAAATCTTTAAAATATTATCGATTGATTTTATGGCGACTTTTTCAGGTAAATGTTCTTCATTACATTCTTCAACAAAACTTAAGTAATATGATGAGGCAAAATTATAACTGCCACTTTAACACTTTAAGTGCTTACTGATAAAACATCTACAAATAATCAGCTGACTACAAAATAAAATTTCTGAGAAATTCCATACATAAATCAGATAAAAAAGAAATTTATTATATTATCAGTGAAGCATCAGCTACTCTTATATCCCCTGATCTCATCAAACACTATTCATTAACTCAGGAGAAGGTCAAGCTACACTTGACATCACCCATACACAGACACATTGCAGAAATAACAAAGAAGTGTAACTACAACCAAATGTTAAAGACTTTTTTCAAAACCAAAGCAAATTGTAGTATGGATGGATGTAAATAATTGAACCATTTTTGTAACAAGGTAATAATAATAATAATCAATTAATCTCTTGAGTGGATACAATTTGATGCAAAATAAATTGTGTACCCTAGTGCATTTGAAAATGTGTGTGTGTGTAGTGCAATTTTGTGAATTTAAATTCGTTCAATCAGTAAATAGAAGCAAATGTATTCATGCTATGGTAATGGTTTCACGACAATAGCTCAACAAAGCTAAATTCAAGTAAGGTTCATCACATTCAAGACAAGGTCAGCTGTGTATTGGCGACCGATACGCGTATTTTACCATCAGTCATATATATTGGAAAATGCTAAAACATACTAGACATTACTGCATTTTTATGGAGCGATCATTATAAAAACATCAAATCACTTTTTCGCAGATAATGTTCGTATTAATGTAATTATATTTGTTATAATTATTGTGCACAAATTATAGACATTAAATATCATATTTCACAAAAAAAAAATGCCTCAAACATATTTGTAAAAACATCATTGATTTACAAAGTTGACTTACTGCAACTTGTCTACATTGTGACAGTGGCCAGACAAGGCTTACATCACACAGCCTTGTGAGTCACCCCAGATGATAATACTGTTTTTATACTGCTTTAGGCAATGCACTTAGCAATTTATTTATAAATAAGTGTTTCTAGCACAAAAATAATTTTCTTTTCCTTACAATTTTCTTGTCTAAATTTTTACACTGTGATATTATTCTGGGGGATGTAATCACTTTGGTGCTTATCAGTTTTAATACTTTACTTATTTATTTATCAGTATGTACACTCTTTTGATTAAGAGATAAGTGATTTTACAATATACTTGAGTAAACATTTTAGGAATTACATTTTTATTACCATCCTATATTAATTTCTCCAATTACCATAAGATTTGGGAAAGTGGTATAAATGGGTTTATATTTAATAGTGGGTCCACTCACTGTTTTGTATAAGCCTGCCTTGAGTGTGGACTCAATGCAAGCTTATACTCCAGGAGGAGATATTACATTGTAACAGGGGACAGATTAATGATTGGATAATGGCTGTACACATTAAGAACGAATTAGGAACCTGTCTTTAAATAATACTATTATGACCAAGTAATATGACATCATACTTAAAGACATTGCAGATCAAAATAATTGATAAGCTTTACATCTAAAAACATTTTTAATAATAACAAGTTCTAAAGTTAATTTGTGTTCAACTCATTTGTAAGACAGCATATTAGTTGAATTATTCATAAATAAAAAAAGCTATGATCTAAGATAATATACATTTATATGATTAAAATGTCTGTTGTCCTACATATGCATGTGACAGCTGGATGCACACAGCACCCAGGTAATCAATACCAGAGTAACTTGATATATAGCATTGCAATCATACACACTCACACACACACACATAGTCAGATGTGGGTCAAGTATGGGTGCGGCTCTCTTGGCTGCAGAGTCCATTTAAGTTATATTTTTTTTTGCTTTTCTTTCTGCCATAATTTTGCTTTATGTTAGAAATGATTTAAATATTATGGTTATTAGGTTTTAGTATTGTAACAAGATATAAGTTAGTGGTTTTTTTTTATGTTCATACAAATACCACATGATTTGTGTAAACAATAAAAAAGGACATATTCAAACTATTTCAATGAATTTGATAGATCTGTCTGATATGAAAATTAAATGATATTATTACTATAAACTTACTTCTTCACTATGCAAAAATACCAAAATACCAATGTAAATAGATATCAAAACAATTCAAGAGTTTATCTTATTCCAATAACACAAGTGAAATCATCAACCCATTCCATTTACCTCACAAAACACTAGCTTGAAAAAAAAACAATCAATACACAGCACTGCAGTAGTCAATACAATCTGTATTCTGATCACAATGTCTAGATTATAATGACGTAGAAAGTACAGGCGAAGCGACGTACTGCTCCAGATTCTGCCGCCCTGCCCGACACGCAACACCGCACCGACACTGGACGCAATAAAACTGCCGCCGGCGTTCACCGCTACCTATCGACCCCACATACTTCCCTCTTATGTATAATGACGTAATGTTCCAAAATAAACCTAATAAGGATAACGGCCGGAGCCAATTTTAGACTTCCGCAGGAATTACGGGAATGTAGACTGTAGCTTGATCGCAGCATATACATTGGTTTCCATTTTGATTCTCCTTACTCATGAAACTAATTGCTTTCGGAAAGTTGGACATTCTTAAGGAATTCGCCGATACATGGGTGTGTCATAGATAAGATTTTGAGCACTTTAAAAGGTTTATTTGGTGATTTTACGATATAAAAGACAGTGTTTGACGAAAAACTTACCTTTGACTAGAAGATAACACAGATTTTACACGTTTTGTACACTTTTTCATAAAATTTTCATGAGAAATCGTTCGTTCGACGTGCAGTCGCGTCACTTCGCCTACAACCAATGTTGCTATTAGAAATATTTTATTGACAGCACAGCTGTTGTTTCTGGGACCTCGTTGGATTTCATTGCTCTATTAAATAAGAAGGAGTTTTTCTAGAGTTTTCTAGAAAAATATAATTAGATAAGCCAATAGAGATTTTGAATTGATTCATATAGGTACATATTCTTTAACTTTATGGAGTTTTGATAAATGTAGTAAAAAGTATATATTGAAAACAGATGAAAAAATAATCTTAATCTGCGGTCACTTAATTTTCTTACCATAGCAACACTAACCTTCAGTTGTCAAAAATTCTTGTTCTCGCTTGGTTCGTCTTGTGTTTGTTGTATCAATTTGTGTGTCAATTATCAATTAACCCTCGTTTAATGATGGCCTGTTGATTATTAAAAAGCAGTGCTCGGTACTGATATTATCGATGCGCACTTCGAAGTTTGTATAAATCATGGCTGCTGGCGGCGAGGATCTGTGGCGCGAGTGCGCGTCCTGGCTGACGAGATGTGGCTTGCTACATCCCGACCATAAGGCGAACTGGGAAACGAGTTCAATCCACGATCTGGCGTACACCCTACGCGATGGCGTCCTGCTATGCAACCTCCTGAACGTGCTGCACCCTGGCTGCGTGGACATGAAGGACGTGAACCAGCGACCTCAGATGGCGCAGGTAATTGGGCCCCAGTCGCCGCGACCTTCACTCTAATTACTATAAAACCATTAAATTTCGCACATAATAGCCGCACGCGTGTTATGTGGAACGAATTCCTAGGTCATTCATTTGGGGTTTTGAAATTTGATAACAGGTAGGCAATATTATCATATAAAATCGTGTTTTTTGTATACAAGCTGTATTTTGACTATAACAAATTAATATTTCGTGTTCAAAATACAGTAGGACTTCCTCATATTCAAATGTGTATTTAACATTAGCTTTACAGTTATAATGTGCTGCTAGTTAATTATGCATGCACTGATGAATGGAGCTGGGCTATTGATATGTGCGTATTCAACAGACATTGAATATGTTCCGGTGTTATCTGCATCGTAAACTTACTGTGAATGAACAGACACGACTTACTACTCACTGTCAATTCATGAATTTATATTTAATGTTCATTATGCGTTATAGTAGGGGAGGATAAAACATGATTAAAAGGTTCAATGACTGAGAATACAAATTATGTCAGAATTGATTACTATTGGTAACTATTTAAATATCAAGTAATTTGTCCTGCTCTTTCCTATTAAATAAATAAATTATACCTTGTTATTTGTATAAGTAATACAAATAACAAGGTATAAATTACCTGAATCAAAAATGGAAGGAATAAAGCCAAAATTTATTTATTTTTAGATTCATTCACCCATTATCTTTATCTTATGCTCAGAAGTAAAGAACAGTTTATCTATTATTGAATAATAGTAGAATAAATTAAACAAAGAATTATGTGTAGTTATTGTGGTTGTTTAAATTAATAAAGCTATCAATAAAACATTCCACAATTTTATTGAATGCTTGATGTTGTAAAGTAATTTGTCTGTCCTTTGTTTTCATTAGACTGTCTCACAGAGAAACCTTATAAAAGATTTAAGTGTTTAATGGAAGAGTGATTTGATGGCCATTTCTCATGCTAAAGTAGGTATTAAAACCTTAATTTAAATTTTCTTTTAATCCTAAGATTTAATTACAAAACTTGCATTCAAAAAGTTACATGGCTCATCATAGTCCTGAGATCAGTCAAGGTTGTGAACACCAGTCAGCTATTTCAGTGATTTTTGTTAGTGAGATTTGTTAAACTTAACCATATAAATAAGATTTGCTAAATACAGGCTAACTTATCCTCAAGTAGGTCTGAATTTAATCAATCTTTTCCAGATATCTGGTGGCCAAATATTTGCTCCTATGGGCAAGAGTCACTATAACAATTAGTATTTAGGATAAACCTTGTGATAACCATGTGATAGATCTATGACAGTGATAAAAAGCCATCTGTTAAGTGTGATGGTGACAATGAGAATGCTAGACTTTTAATTGTGGATGTGTACAGAATGATTATTATTATAATGTGCACTGGTGATATTTATCAGACATATCTATACATATCTGAATCATATAAAATACTTTTAGATCATTTTAAAGAACAACTTGGCAATTATAATTTTTTTGGAAAAAAAAAATTTGAGCAGTTTTCAAAGCTGTGGCCAGTATAATTCATCATAGAAGCTTTATTTCTATCGTCTTTATTGAATAGCAAGATTTATTAATGTTTTACAAGATACATGGAGAAAGGTCATGGGTCATACTTACTGATAAATTCAACTACATATTCCATTCCCCATCATTACTGAGAATATCTATTTTATTACCTTAGTTTCCATATTGTCACAACTGTTGCCCATAAAACTAGCCACCCCATGTTTATATGGTTCAGTCATAAAAATAATACAGGGTGTTTATATTACTTAATAAGGAGAAATGTGTTTCAGTGTCACATCTAATACAGCCAGAAGACAGATTATAAGTCTTCGATTTTTTCGTTGTAGGACATGTCTATTTTGCCGCGATATTTTCCTTCACCATAAAGGTAGAGGTGATGAATGATCCAAATTGATGATCACCTGACTGGTCTCGAACCTACGATTCGCATGTCGGGTCTGCGACCACACAACTACCACTTGTCCTTGCACCGTCAAGCTTAAGCTTGAAAGGAATATGCGTAATTATAGCAAATGAATGAAGGCTGTAATACATATTCATTATGACAAGTATGCTTGACTAGTCTATTACATGCTAATCATATGTGGAGTGTGGATAACGAGGTGTAATAATTCAGTTTCTATGGTAACTTGACCATGTAATATTATGATGTACAAACAATGACACCAAACAGTTTTGTGGTCTTGAAAAGGGCCTTTTTAATAACACGACAATGTGATGTACATTCCTCTTCATCCCCGTCATTCGATCATCGATAATAATTTAATTCGTTATTTAATTAACTACCTGAATTTCAACAGCTGTAATAGCCCAATTAAAACTCGGAGTAGTAAGCGAATAAAATAAAAAACGCCCAAGAATGTTCGCCCTTGACATCAGAATACGCAATAACATTGCAAATGATTGTCGTGAAAGTCGACAGTCAACCTACGTCGTATTTCGCGACTCTAGCAAACATTTCACGAATGCACCACACGGATAAAAGTATTTTTTATATGATGACTTCATTTGCTAAGTTCTCCGTGTAATTTAAAAAATATACATACAAAATACATTTTTCTCTTTGTACCCAGTTTCTGTGCATGCGCAATATCAAAGTGTTCCTGCGAACATGCCACGAGGTGTTCGAGCTGCGGGAGACGGACCTGTTCGACCCGTCCATGCTGTTCGACTTGTCGAACTTCCACCGAGTGCTGTGCACGCTGGCTAAGCTCAGCCAGTGTCCGAAGGCGCTCGCTAAGAGTATCAAGTGAGTCATTATGAACTTACGAATCTTTCATAACCATATTTAAATTAGTGCCATTTTGTGGTTGTTGATGATGGTAGATATAAAATTGCGTGTAATCTATACATTAATTGGTTGAAGCTCTTATAATATATAATACTTTCTAATTAGATTTTTCTATAAAGAAAAGATGTCGAAAGCACTCGAAATTGATAGTCATCAACGTCCTTATTAAATCGAATGTCCGATCTTCGCAAATCAAGCGTGGAAAATATAAAAAATATTTGAAAGCTCAAACTACAAATCGCAACATTCATATTCTCCACTCTATTCCAGACCGTTCTCAGCGCTCAGAACGCAATCAGAAGAGGACATATACAAAGACCTGCAATCTGTGTAAGTACTAAGTTTAAGCTATACATCTGCCTCTAACTTCGAAAGTTACATAACACCCCTTGTAGTAGCGCGAGTGCGACGCTCGAGCCGCCGCCCTACAGCAGCGACATGGAGGATAGTCCCGCGCACCCGGCAGCCGCCGAGGTGCCCTGGGTGCAGTTCACAATACCCAACGCGACCTGCGAGGACAGAGTAGAAGAGATATATGAAGACCTCTGTTACGTCAAGTTCACCTCAGCAATGCCAGAGGTGCAATGGCTGTTTTCGATAGTCTTTGGCGCGAATATTTGTTTGAATATGGTCAGATGTGACTGATTGTTGCCGATTTTGGTTGTTTTTATTGCGATCAGTAGAAATTACGCGGCGAAATGTCATTGATTAGCAAGAACCCAGATCACTGTTCGTAGGTATTTGTCAACTGGTAATACGCACCCTGACCTAAGTTAATCAGCTAACTTTTAGTCATATCTGGTCGTAACAAACGGATATTCGGATGGATAACCAGTTAAAATCACGCTTGGTACAATATCACACGTTTTACTTTCATCTTATTAATATTCAATTCATGATCGCCGGTCGCACCGTTATCGTCCGACTATAGTTAATCCTTTTGTTATTTACAACTAAAAGTTCGAGACCAATAGGCTTACGTTTAATGAGACCACTGGATCGGGGTGGAGATAAGATTCTTTTTCCGTAGTCCATAAGTCTAATGTCGTGCTTTCAATAACTAAAGTTAACGAGCCCATGAAAGAAATAAAAGAAAGCGTGATTTATTCATGCCGTTGTGCGCGTTCGGAACAACGATCTTTACTTAAGTTGGTTGTTTATTATAAAGTCAGGATACGAAGACTCCAACATTGTGACGTATAAAAGAAATGGTATGATGCCTTGATGGACAATGCTAACGATGTCGGTCACCAAAGGAGGTCTTTGCCCAGCCCAAGATTATGTGGGCTGAGTAGGTAGACTGCAGTATATTATGAAATGAAATCACCGAGCAAAGCTTTTCGAATTAATTTGAAGTATACGGTTAATCGATATTACACAACTGTCGCCGACATCGAGACGGTTACTTATTTATTTTGAATGCTCATCAATGAATACGCTTTAGTGATCATTGTGCAATTCACAATTGCGAGCATAATTGACAAACCATTTGCTGTAGTTGTGAGTTATTATCAACTATGAATCAACAGAATAAAGTTGAGATTGCTGTATGGTAAATGATGACAAGACTAGCTCTCTCCCGCGGAACTGCGCGCGTGCACATTCTTTGCGTTTATTTCTTGACGTTATCTAAATATAACATCGCAGTTTGTTTCCCACACGTTTAGCAATAGACTGTTGTACCGCATTTGGAGTAATTCCCTTTAAAGGTTTTGAGGCAGTACAACCAGACAAAATGCGACATTATCGTTGCCCTGATGACTCCGGAAGGGTAGGAAATAAATGGTATATTTCTACCTACCCACGTCGCTCTAGTGGGTTCTAACCTCTTGGGTCACATAATCACCCTTCGTCTTAGTTTTGATTCGTTACGATATGTGGCAAGCATATTCGGTTCTTCATGCACACGAAGCGAATGCAATTATAGCTCCTTGCATATCGGCAAATATCTAATTACGAGGTTTGAACAATGAATCAACCCTCTCTAAAAGTCATTATGTCTATTCGCTACCACCAGAATAAACAAAAAACAGACGGAATACGAGTTATTTAATTTCGATATCGTGTACCCATTTTAATACATTTATTTGCTTGCTCTAATTAGCGTGTCAACACTGCTGAGCTCCTTTATAACAAAGATTAATGACACAACCTTTGTCACTTTAAACCGTGCGTACTAATGTGGCAAAAGTTTTAATTTAATTAAATTGTCGGTACGTGTGAGAACGTCGCAAACTTTCTATTTTATTGTCTTATTTAGTAGAGTCGGGGTGTCCTTTGTGGATTACGTAGTTTTATAACTTATATAATATATTGAAGGAACGGATTGGTCCAAGGTGTGGTGATTTTCTTCGTACTCCTAGCGTGTCCACCTGTCCGTATCTTATGAGAGTAGGTTCGCTTTACTACCCTCTAAAGCTGACGAGCTGGCTACCATCACTAAAGAATAGGATCGCTCGTTTACGAATCTTAAGCCGGTTAAATAGCTTCTCATGCCTAGTAGACAGTTTTATTCTGTAGCGCCTTCTACTCGCATGGCAAAAAGTAAAGCGCCGTCTATCGGAGTGTAGCTACAAAAACAAATCCTGAATTGCACTACGAGAGTTTACAACGATTCTAACACATACACGAATGTCCGACATCAATCGTCGGGCTTCCTTTTCAATGGAGGAACACCATACCTCGTTCCCCCATAATTCCTTAAGAGAGATTTTTTATAAGCGCATAGTGAGATGTCTCTTTCTTCTGTCGTGTCAACGGCATGATCAGTGCTGTGGTGAAAATATAAGCCTTCTTCAACTTCCTCGGAAGGCTGTTTACTTGTTTTAGAAAATAATGACTTGGTTACAATCCCGATACCTCACTGCTGGCATCCTGGTCTATTTTTGTCTTTTGTTTACGGACTGGATCCGCAGGCCAAATACGATTCAATTTAGTAACTTATCAAAGATGTGTTACTTTAGGAAAAAAAAAACTTTCTACTTATAAATCTTTACGAGTATTATAAAGTAATTTGAAGTGTTTCTTTAGCTTGTTTAGACAATTTTCCGTAGCTTACCGCAATACATTACATCAAAAACTGTTTGAATGTTTCTTTGTTAAACAAACTATACAAATATATTGGGGAGGCACTCATATCTACCAGTCTTAGGTACCCACGACAATGGCGAACAGGCAAACAAAAGTTATCTAGCTATCTATTCAGCCTACATTCGCCTCGCTGGTGTGAATATAGGTCTCTACCATGCGCCATCTTTTCCGGCTAAAACTAGCATTTTGTTGAAATAATGCTTTATATTGCACTAAGTTCTATCTGTGTTTACAACACATATTTTTCTATCTCATTCAACCAAAACTGGTCTCGAAATAACAATGTTTATAAAACACGTGAAATCGAAAACAATTCTAACGTTTAATAAAACCGTGCCATGCCGCTAACTCCAATAATTCAGCGATAAATAACATAACAATAAAAACAAATGAACAGACAAATTATGATACCACTTAATTTCCATATTTTTATTAACATTTAAAACATTGCACATTGAAATGCCGCATGCCGTGGTCGCTAGAAAGTTTCAGCCGCTGAATTACTTAGAAACGAATCCACTTTAATGACGGAAGTATTTTAAGTAAAACCGTGCAGTGACGTAATAGAAATTCTTACGACTATGTCAATTGAGCGCTTAGATGCAATGTACCGTTTGTGCGAACTCGATAAGACAAGATAAGCTTGCTTCGTACTTCTCAGAAAGTTTTACGTCATGCTATATCTTTTTAATGAGTACTTTTATCTAACCGTTATCCTACAAAATTCAATGATGTGCAGGATATCAACTGGAATTTTGTTTTTCATTTACATAACATCACGCCCGTATTCCACGAAGGGTCAGGCAGAACTGTACTTTTACGTACCCATTTTTGATTGAACATTGATCAACATGAACATTGGTTTTCAAACTATTGATGTAGTCACCGTGCATTGCAAAAATTTCGATTTTTCGTACTTATTGGTAGAGTTCGGTCCATGAGCCCAATACGATTTAATAATAACATAATAATATGTATGTAGTCAGTCACCTCTTATATAATAACATTTATGACGAGATAGCCTTTTCTTAACCGTCGCGCATACAGTTTACTACCAGGCCGACTAATTATATCTTCCTTACTTAATATGCTGCACTGACCGCCGAGTGTTCTACGCTATGATTGGCACGCAAAGCAATAATAGCATCATGCTTACTTAATTTCAAGGTAATGGACCTTGAAATTATATACAATTCTAAAGAACTCATTTACTTAATAACATTCAGGAAAAACAATACTTCTTTTAGTAGTAAATTAAATTAGATTCCAGCTGTGTAGGTTGCATCCAGTCCGATCGATCAATTTGTCTCTGACATCTTTAACTGACTACTATTTAAAGCTACCGCAGTCTATCTATATCTTCATAAAGTCGGTCGTCGCGAACTTTTTTCAAGAATAATCTAGGCTAGGTTTACGTCCTGAGTTACCGTAATGCACCTCGGACGGGTGATGGACATTTGGTCAGAACCGTTCAAGTTATTTAATAAATCAAATTTTGACATCTGGGAACGTTCTTGGATCTTTGTTACTCTTTCACGCCAGAACGGCTGAACGGATCTGGATGAAATTTGGCACATATATAGATTATAGTTTGGAATAGCACATAGGCTACTTTTTATCCCGGGAAAATAATAATAATAATAATAATTTATTTATTCAATGATGCTACAAAGGCTCACTTGTTAGTAATGCTTATATCTAAGGGTTAGTAACTTAATCTATGGTATCTAACTATTTAGCGTAAGGGTTTGTCCTGACGCACTAGGACCTTAATAAAATGACTCATCATTGACGAGTCATAGTAATCAGATAACGTCTTCAAAATGCTATTGGAACTGCTTCGTAATCTACTCAATAGTGATGCGGTCTTATTTCTCATAATCGCATAGAAGTCGTTTGTATGCGCTTCAGCAAACATAGTAGACGCGCTACAAAATCTCGGCAGCCCCAACAGCACTCTGAAGCCGTTATTATATTGCACACGCAGGACATCTAGGGCCTTACGCGTATAGTTGACCCACAGGGCACCAGTGTAGAAGTTCTGGCAGTAAGCTTTGAAAAGTGTTATCTTAGCCTCTACACTACAGCGGGCGAACCTGTGGGCCAACATATTGCATCTAGCTGCTAGAGTCCTGCGCTCACGATTTATGTCTACCTGATCTTTAAGGTCGTCTGTAACATAATGGCCAAGATATTTAAATTGGCTGACCCTTTTTAGAGGCACTCCATTCAATGAAATGGTAGGTACATAGGAAATTGGTTTTCCAGGGACCCCAAAGATCAAGTATTCACTCTTCCGTGCGTTGTACATAAGTCCATGTCTAACTGCATATTCCTCGCATGTTTTCAACATGTCCCTCATCGACCCTGCCGTTGGACCCAGCAGCACCATATCATCTGCATAGCTCAGATTATTTATCATAACATTGCCAACTTTGCATCCGACAGGTTTACTGCTGAGTCCAACGATCAGGTCATTCAAGTACAGGTTGAAAAGCTTGGGTGAGCTTATTCCCCCCTGCCTCACACCGCACTCCAACCCGTACTCATCAGACAAACTGTCTTGCCAACGTATCTGATTAATCTGGTTACTATACCAGTACTGAAACAGACACCGCACTTCCAGCGGTACGCCTACTTCCCTGAGCTTTTCCCAAAGGACATCATATGAGACCAGGTCAAACGCTTTTGAGAGATCAAGGAAGCAGGCATACACCGGAGTACCTCTATCTATGTAATATTGAACAGTTTGCTTGAGACCATAAATTGCACTTTCTGTTGATAGACCAGATTTAAAACCGAATTGTGCATCATGGATGTTCAACCAGTTGTCAAGTCTAGTGTCAAGCAAACTGTCCAACATCTTCGCAATGATAGTGGCTAGTGAAATGGGTCTGTAGTTCGCCGGTTCCGATATGTCACCAGTTTTGTTTTTGAGAATTGGCACCACTATTGTCCTTAGCATGTCAGAAGGCAAGTATGAGTGATTCATACATAATGAAAAGAATAACGCCAATACTCTAGGTAGATGTACACCAGCATAGCGCAAATGCTCAATGCTGAGCCCGTCGTGACCAGGAGATTTACCGCCAGCCATTTTTGTAATAACTTTTGTTATTTCTTTGGCAGTAAAACGGATAGGCTCACTGCCCTGACAGATCTCAGCACCAAGCACCGCGTCGCTAGTGCCTAGAGGAGATGTCACCTGAAACTGGTTTTTAAACAGATTGGCGATATCTTTCGGCGAACCACATTCCCCTACCTTTACAGGTAGGCTTGGCCTAGCATCAAGCTTATTTGTAGATTTCCAAAATTCTTTAAAATTTTTCTTGGATCTGTGCGACGCAATTATATCCATTTTCAGTTGATCCTGATGCTTTTGACACCATTTAATTCTTCCTCTGAATACCTTTTGACTGGCACGCATTTCGTCCCATAATCTACCCGACTTTGGTTTATCGTTTTCAAACCAAGCTTGATACTTCAGCCTCGCCTCCGTGCGTAGTTTATGCACGTGCCTGTTCCATCCCGCAACTCGTTTCCCTGATTTAGGCCAATTTTCACTACAGGTTATTTCTGCTGCCTCAATTAACGTGGTCACAATTTCTTTGTACATATCGTCCAGAACACTCTTATGATCAACATTATGACACATTCTATCACCACATAATTGAAACGTATCTGGATAGTTAATAATTTTAAGCTTATTGTGACATATATCATGATACTCACTAATCTGTAACTGACTTCTTTGAAATGTACGGGTTCGTAAATCACGCGGGCGAAGCCGCGAGCGGATGCTAGTATTATAAATGTGAAAGTTTGTGAGGACGGATCGATGGATCTTTGTTACTCTTTCACGCCAGAACAGCTGAACGGATCTGGATGAAATTTGACACAGAGATAGATTATATTCTGGAATAACACATAGGCTACTTTTTATCCCGGAAAAATGTATGGGTTCGTAAACCACGCGGGCGAAGCCGCGAGCGGAAGCTAGTGAATCATAAAAATATCGTACTAAAATATTACGTATATGTATTACTAACTCTGGCTTTTGTCTTCAGAATCATCCGTGTACTAACTAAGCCGTATTGTTTCACTTCAACGAAGATGAAACAAAAACAAATTGGTTCCGATACCGGCCAAGTTTCCCAAATAGTCACGTTTACACGTATGCGGTACACTCTGTATATAAACAGCCGTATATTATAAGTAGCTACTGGATTCCCCGTGACTTCACTACGTAGAAAATGAACCATTCCGTGATAATGTATAAGTGTCAGTTTACTAAAACTAAGAATTTCTAGAATTCAGTATTCAACATTTTATTTTGAATTGATCCCACTGCCTAAGCGCATTCCAAACATAGTTATACCTTTTTTATCGTTGCAGTTTTTAGCTACACGAACAAACTTATAAGGCCATAAAATTAGTAAACATATACATACAAATGCAAACTGCGCAGACGTTGATTGATACCAAGCGTGATGTTAACTAGTGACAGGTGGTCGTTGTCTTAGTTCGACGTGTAGATACGCTTCGTAGGGGCATGACGCTCAACGTGTGTACTGATTTGTTACTAATACTTATTTTTGACAGTAATTAAAGCATTATTCTGTAGACGTAAGATGGCGTTCTCAATGCATTTTGAATTGAATCTGAACTCGGGACTGTTTTACAAAGATTTCGTGACGCTTCTAATGCACTGGTGCATAAGACAATAGAAACCCATCCTTTATAAGCAGGATATAAAAAATTGCGTTTGGCTAGAATTCCGTGCTATCTGCCGTTTTTTATTAGGAATAATTGACAAGTCAATAATTGTTTTCTCTGGGTAACTGTATGAGTATATGACATATCAGTACGCACCTTGACGATATTGTATTTAGGTGTGGTCAGTTCTGTAGGTTCTGTCAATATTTTAGCTGTGACTCGAAGCCTGGATACGATGGCTATTGGATTTTAACATGGTTTCTTGAGAAGTTTTGATGACAATTTGGTACTGGTACAATAATATTGAGTGCTACAGTTGTCTACAAAATTAACCAATTTAAGAGGTCCTTGCGGTAAATTCCGATAAGAAACTTTTGAACTCAATGTTTCAAACTTTATGGTACCGAATATTGGTCGCTTCATCTCTGGAAGCCCCATTATCATTTACTTTACATTCCATATTGTTATCACCGACTGATGTTAAACTATGCTAGCATATCCTGTTATTTTCTGTCAGTTGTCTTCTGTATTTTGGTAGCTAGTATTTTTTGTCATTGTTGTCTGGATGGTATATTTTATTGTAATTACTGCTATGCTGTGTTCAGTATATTATTATTGACATCGATATTGGTACAGTATTTGGTAGCTTGTTTGGATCTGAACACACCATATTTTTGATGGACTTTATTTTATAGTACAATTTCGTTCATTATATTTATTGTATTTTTATTTTATAATGTTGTATCACCCAGTTAAATGTGTGCTCGATGAAATTTTAAAGACCTTCAGTTGAGAAACAGTTCGGAGACTTAAACAATTTACTTCAGGCATCGTTTAAAATATCAACGTGTACACAAATGGAACTCCATTTTATTTTCGTATTCGCTTTTGTTTTATTAGCTTCCCCAAGTTGCGGATAGAATTTTTTACTTCAGCACCCTATTCTGAGACCCTTACATCAGTCTATAAAACCAATTTAAGAACCGTGTAATTCGTTTCGCTAAAACTTATCTTTTAAGGCAGTTCATTAGCAATTTCTAAATTCTTTGATGAATGAGAGTTTACGGTAGACCAAATCCTTTAATCCTCGACGCTCGTTGCTAGTAATCCAAAAGCGATACATAGGCTTATGCATGTATAACGTAACGTTGGGTTAGCGGCGGCGCGTGCGCACCGGCGGCGGATGTGGGTGAGTACGCGAGCTACTGCGCGCGTATCCACGACGAGGAGATCTACCACGACCTGTGCGCCGTCAAGAACAGCGTGCGCGACCTGCCGCCCGTGCAGCCGCCCGCTTTCAATACAGTACGCTGGGGTTTCTTTTTTTATTTTTATTTTTATTTGCCTTAGTGATGGGAGGAGCTACAGTACCTCAAAGCCGCTAAGTTTGCTTAAATTACCCTAACACGCATAGTCAGAACATTTGTTTGGACGCTAGACTACAACAATAATATGTTTTCGATGCCTAACGCAGAAAACTAAGCTCACCCCTGTGCAAATTAGGCCCCTGTCCTAGCGATCCTTTTCGCTTGTGTGCAAGTTCCTAGATGCTTCATATACTAAATCACCAAAATAATAGATAAAAATACAATAAATGAGCAAAAGAAAACAGAAAGTCAGTATTTATTTGATGTAAACAACTACACCAATAGTAGATTCATTAACAGCCATTGCCTTTTTCCAAGTATCTTGGGGTTGGCTTCCGGGCTAATAAATTAGATGGAGCCCAATATTATTAGTAATGATGTCAAGTATGATTGAACATCGATAGTCGCGCCATTGATTATCGCTAGCTGGATGGGTCGGATGATGACTTTAATGGAATGGTAAATTCTGATAGTGGCAGTCAAAATTTTCTACATTTGAATATTATGTTTTTCTTTCATGTTCAAACAATTTTTTCTGTGTTGGCTGAAATATTTTCAAACCCACTAACTCTTTTCATTGACACGACAAAATGCAATCCACGCAGTTATAGCGCCACGAAATCGTCATATTTATCAATTTACCAACAAAAAACTGTTCACGGATGACGGACGTATAAAATACCAACCGGACAAGTAAAAGTTTAGCAAATCGTTCCGTACGCAAACTGCATTATTCATGGCATGGCACTGTTGCTCCTCGAATCACGATGTTTTTACAGCTCGCCTATTAGTTTTGCTATCACTCTTTTTTTAAACACCCAGTTTCTATAGCGTTGCGTTCCTGATGATAAAAATAAGTGGATATCTGAATGTAAGTGGATATAAATAAATTGTTGGTGAATAACGCGGTACGTGTGTTGCGGAAGACGTTTTATTTGGGTGCTCTAGATTGTGGATATGGCATACTTTGTGAAGCGACGCAACGTGTGTTTTGTTGCGTCGCATTGCATCGCACCGTACCGCACTATTTTGCATACTCGATGCACATTATCTTAATTCAAAGTAATATGTGTCTAATTCATATTCCAATGGAACATAGCGTTATAGAAATGCTTATATTTTGTAGCTATTAGATGGTAGAAATATATTGGTTACGGTGTTTCACACTTAACGTTTTCGCTTTTAATGTACACAGCGAGACCAATTTAGAGGGTACCAATTTACAATACTAAGTTAATAACATCATAATGCACCTTCTCTGAATTCGTCCTGCTTTATAATTTGAATGGCAAACTCAACACTAATTAGATTCTTAATAATTTCAGCTAGCGACGTCATCACATAGTTTAGAAAAAAGAGATTACGTTATACGAGAACTGGTTGACACAGAGAACAACTATGTGGATGTTCTGAGCAAAATTATCAAATATTTTCTGAGGCCACTGATGCCGTACCTCAAACCTCAGGATATGCAAGTCATATTCTTCGGTATTAAGGTGAGAATTAAACAGATATTTTAGGAGTAAGTTTCTGTTTCATACATCTGGATCTATTTATTACCAGGGGTATAATTTGTGATTTTATTTGAATGTTGCCCAAATTATGTACTAGTGTTAACTCTTAACTCTTCAATACTAAGTAGATATGAATTTGAATATATATGCACATGTATTAATATTATTCGCCTTATTGTCTACAGGAGCTACACGAGATCCACTCGGGCCTCCTTCGACAGTTAAAACTCGCAACAGAAGCCTGTGTCCCAGGCAACGGGGCGCCGCGGTTAGCGGACGTATTTCTAGCGTGGCGAGAAAGATTGCTGTTATATGGAGACTACTGCTCAAACCTCACGAATGCTCAGGACACGCTCAAAACATTGGACGCGAGGGATTCCACCTTCAATAAACAGCTAGCGGTGAGTGAACTTTTTTGATGCATTGTTTCGCCACCAACGCGGTCGGAACCTTCAAATGGAAACGGCGTGTACAGGTATAGCGATTAACACCACAAACTCATGAAAATCCAAAACACATCAAAGTTAAATCGATTCAGGAAATAGAACATTCGCCTACCATTAAAACCAAATCGATAACTTTAAGGCGTGCTGTAGCCGCCTTGGTCAGTACTGAATAGAAAAACGAAACGGAACATAACTTTATGCAGGTAAATACTCATCCGAAAACAATGCGTACGCCTGCGCAGTAGAGAATTTTATTGATGGTGTCCGCGCATGCACATATGTGCATCGTGCGTGCGGAGTCTTTTTCATTTCACTTCAAAACAGCCAAAATGTTAAACTACCTCTACATACTGTAATTATTTTTCATTAACTACCTTTACTTATTGTTTTAAGAAATAAAAGGATCATTTTTTTCGTTTACCTTTTCAACAGAAATGTCAAAAGGAACACAGCGACGGGCGGATACAGCTGCGCGACATACTGTCGGTGCCGATGCAGAGGGTGCTCAAGTACCACCTGTTGTTAGACAAACTGGTGCATGAAACACAACCGGTGAGATAGAGCTATTAAACGTTTTAAACCACTCAAGAATGACATAAACTGTGAAACAGGATGTAGGAAGGAAGACGTTTATAAGAAAAAAATAAGTGAAGTGACGACACATGTGCAATAATATTCGGAGTCGTATAAAATACGTAATGGATGCTAGTATTTCGCGTACGTTTTCCTAACGCTAAACTTAGTTGAACGCTAACGCTAAAAGAGTATCCATGGAGTTTCTTACCGGTCTCTTCTCCATAGGACCAACCCACATTTAGAACCGCGCAACTAAAATCATAACGTTTTAAAAGCGCCCGTAAAGGCCCAGTTGAAATAAAAACATTTGACTTTGAAAAAGAAGTTCTAAAGCAGAAAGATCTGTGCGATTCAAAAAGAATTGAAAAAGAAAAAGTACTAGTGAAATTTGTCACTGTCGTGTTACCGTGTAATATCGTGATATCGTTGAAAGGCTGTGTTTTTTCGACAACGGCAGGGAGCAGTCTGACCTGGGTGTTATTGTTCTTATGTGTATATGATTGCCAACAGAACCACGAAGAGTTCCGAGGGTTGGAGCGAGCGAAGGAGGCGATGGTGGATGTAGCCCAGTACATCAACGAAGTCAAGAGAGACAGCGAGGTGCTCGCGCTACTCTCTAAAGTACAGGTATAATTGTATTACAGATTTGTGTTAGGGTACTAATACTATTAACTAACTAGCAAGCGTCTTACGCACATGATTCTTTCGATCAAGATCAAAGCATATATCTTAAAAAATCTGTAAAATAATATTTTTAAAGAAAAGAATGAGAGGCGCGACGTCACAAAGAAACCGAAGCTTTGCGTGAAGAACCTGCCGCAAAAGTGGTTGCTCTTATTGAATATTTTTTTAAGGAGAGTATAATAGACTGGGAAGGCGGCGCACTAGGCGCCGGGGGCGCAGGCCTAGCCGCGTACGGAAGGCTCCTGCTGGACGGAGAGTTGAAGGTCAAAGCGCACGAGGACCAGAAACTACGGTCGCGATACGTGTTCGTGTTCGACAAGCTCATGTTGCTCTGCAAGCCCGTCAAGGTAAAAACCAAATTTATATAGTATAACAAGTGTTTGGCCAATAAAAATATGTCACAACTGCTAACACATAGGATAGCATTGACTGGTGATGTTTAGACTACTGTCGCTGGTGGATAAGATGTTCTAGGTAAAAGGTCATAAGGACCAAAAATAAACGACAAGATATGTGTTAGGAAATCTGTTTTGAAAAGCTCCTGCTGATGAAGAGAGCTGTCAAGGTTAGTAGTAATGTAATAACCATTTATCATGATACGGTATGAAGACGGCATTTCTGACTTTTGAATATTTTGTAGTCACGCGAAATACGCGCGTAAAACGATGCACGTTTCGAGTGCGGGTCGTGATTGATTTGTCTTAATACCTGCCGATGCGTAGATTAATTTATTCAGTTTGTTTTGCATTTGGAGTTAACGATGTATCAGTGGAAGAGTTGTGACATCCCAGCAGTGGGCTAGGCGACAGGCGGGTGCTGATGTATAAGTAAAGTTTGTGAGCCAGGACAACCAGTACTCGTACCGCGTGGGCGTGCGGCTGGCGGAGTACCGCGTGGAGGAGGGCTGCACGCGGCGCGCGCTGCGGGGCGACGCGCGCTGGGCGGCGCACTTCTACCTCGTGCGCCGCACCAAGGACGCCACCTTCACGCTCTACGCGCGCACCGACGACGCCAAGCGGAAGTGGGTCAAGGCCATACGGGACGCCATGTGAGTATGAGTAGCTCTACCGCACTCCACGCGGATACGCAATATTTATGTAACAAGATGACCTGGTGAAGGTCGCGGGAACCCGCTGGATGCGAACAGCACAGGATCGATTGTTGTGGCTATGCTTGGAGGAGGCCTATGTCCAGCAGTGGATGTCTTTCGGCTGAGATGACGATATAACAAGATGTATTTAATAACAATAAGCTAAGGATGTTTTGTTAACAACACTATAAAGATAAAAAGTGGTCTAAAATATAGATTATTTAATAAACCTTATAGTGGCTTGCATTATCTTAGTAATAGTGCATATCGACAGGCTATATCAACCTTTTGAACAGTAATGAAACACTGCATATTGCTGTCCAAACGCTTGACTTGGTTTGAGTTTCTGAAAGAAACATAATCTACTCACATATAAGTTAACAGTCGATCATATCAGTTGATATAAAATTTGACAGTTGATTTACTGATCAGATATTTGATGAACCCATTGTATTGATGGTATTTTATGTTAACTCCCATACATAAGTTGATAGGGCAAAAAGAAAGTTTATCAATATATTTGTTCTTAGCGACAATCTGGAGCCCCCTGGGTGTCGGAGTACCAACCACAAGTTCGTGTTGCACACATTCGAGAAACCCGCGACGTGTCATCACTGTTCCAAATTCCTCAAAGGCAGAATATTTCAGGTGCGTTGGTACATTCATCGGTTAGACTTATATTAGTTTGTATGATACGTACAAACTTCTAGGCTATACTAAATTAAGAGTTCCAATAATATTCATTTTTTTTTAGCTTGTTTGCGAGTATTTGTTGTTAGTTAGTAAGTAGGTAGTTGCACGTGATTGCAGGGCTACCTGTGCACGGTGTGCAACGCGTGCGCGCACAAGGAGTGCATCGCGCTGTCCGGGCGGTGCGGCGGCGGAGTGGCGCCGGCGCCGCCACTGCCGCCGCACCAGCACCAGCCCGACCAGGCGCTGCACTACTACATGTGGTGAGTCACCACCATCGAACATTTACTTCATACCCATAGACTTCGGAGCCTAAAACATTTATCACATACCCAAAAATTGATTTTTATTGACGAAATTGGTCGCTTATTCCATCGATCTCTTATATACACTTAGATAACATAGCATCTTGTGGTTAGGCAGAGGTGTACTTTTTTGTACACCCATATTTCGCCAAAGCCGTTATTAAGTCCCATGTAATAGGGGGCGAGCCTGTTGCCGAGCATCTACCGGACTATTTCTATCATAATTCCAGGCAGCTAATGAAAATTTCAGAAAAGCGCAATGACACTCCCCGGCCTGGGAATCAAACCCAGGATCTCATGCTCAACGGCAATGCATGCGATCACTGAGACCTATAAAACAGTTATATAATTTCACTTATTTATTTCGCATTTAACGATTTCATCATCGTTAATCTATACATATAAATAAAATTGGAGTGTCTGTAATATTGAAATAACCGTTTTTTACTACATGCATATGAATATATATACGGTACATACACCAAAATAACATTTTTTACAATTTTTGTTTGTCTGTCTGTTTGTATAGGCTAATCTCTGAAATGGCTGGACCGATTTTGACGGGACTTTTATTGGCAGGTAGCTGATATAATAAGGAGTAACTTAGGCTACTTTTATTTTAGAAAAATTCTTTTATTTTAGAAAAAAATAGGGTTAAGTGCATTTGGTCTCACTAAAAAATACATTGTTAAGTTCCGACATCCACGCGAACGAAGTCGCGGGCACAGCTAGTATATAAATATATATTAATATCATTACCTTCCTTATGTGTCCATATACCTTGAACAATTTTATCTGCACACGTAGGTACGTGGGTGAGATGGGACGTGAGACGGCAACAGCACGGCTGGAGCGGCGGGTAGACGGCACGTTCCTCCTGCGAGTGCGGCCGCACCCGTCGCACGCGCCGCACCATGCACCCACCGACACCAACCTAGCGCTCTCACTCAAGTACGTATCTCTCAGTTAAATGTGAAACATAACAGAGTTGGTTATCTATGGTGTCAACGTATGTCATTGTCTTTCTCATAATTTGCGTCGATATTTGGACCATCAAATCTAGATTACCCTCTCGTGGTAAATGTTTAAAACTCTAGTTTCGTTCTCACTAAAACGAATGATATGTAGACAAAGTGCAGAATCGTCCCCTTCTTTTCGTGTTGATAGCAAATTTAAAATAGGTACTCAGAGGACCTTCACCTCTTCCGGTTTTCCTGGCACGGGACTACCACCCCCTGTTGAGGGACTTCCAGGTCGCCTCATATTCATATCTTATCATCATCAGCCAGAAGACGTCCACTGCTGAACGAAGGCCTCCCCCCTTCCCCCCTAGACCACCACATCAAACGACATTCCGCCACTTGCATCCATCGGTTGCCCGCGACCACCTAGTAGAAGGCCGTCCTACACTGCGTCTTCCGGTTCGTGGTCGCCACTAGAAAACCTTGCTTGCCCATCGGTTGTCCGTTCTTCGAGCGATGTGGCCTGCCCTTCATATATTATACTTACCGCAAATACTATTTTTAAGATATTCTGTAAAAACCGTTGATTGTGCATTTGTACGAGTCCTATTAATATTATCATTGTATTCCGTCCCACAGAACAGACAACACAGTGAAGCACATGCGCGTGTGCCGCAAGCCCATCGACCAGGTGCAGCACTACTACCTGTCCGAGTCGCGCTTCTTCCGCAGCGTGGTCGAGCTCATCACCTACTACGAGAAGACCAGCCTCTCGGAGAACTTTGAAGGGTAACTCACCTTGGGACACCAGTTGTAAATAGCTTACAAATTGAAAAATTTATAGGCAGTTGAAAGATAGCATCTTGACGGTTTCATTCTGTATAACTTTTGTGAATGATGCACTACAATTATTTTAAGACGAATTAAGTAAACATGTAACTAACCAACACTAAATGTTTTCGGGTTATTAAAGGATTTTCTCACTGTCTATATTATTCTAACTGACTCTAATAATATATCTATCTGTGTATTTAAAAACATAGTGATTTATTTTCATTTGTCCAGCTTAAACTCAAACCTCCGTTGGCCGTTCCGTCGCGTTGTAGCGACGGTGATCCATGACTTCCGACCGCTTGAAGCGTCACAACTGGCGCTGAGACCGGGATCCAAGGTGCTGGTGCTTAGCAAGGAGGGCGACAGCCGAGGATGGTGGAAAGGACGCACCCTCGATAAGGTGATCTTTTAGATCTGATGAACGTGCCAACACACTGCCATTTACCATTTTAAATTGGTATATAATTGCTGATTTCATTTTAATTAACAGTAGCAGCATTCCCTGTCGCTTTTTATGGCATCGTGCTTCAAATTATTCTATTAAACCACCCTAAAAAATAAACAGTAGTACTAATGCCAAAACTCCTACTCTCCAGGGTGACAACCGCTCAGGGTACTTCCCGAAGGAGTGCGTGCGCGAGGAGCCGGAGTGCATCGGAGCACTTGACTGATGTCAGCTTTGCCTCGCCGAGCGCGAGCTGCACTTCTCGTCGCCGCGGCCGCACGCGCCCGACGACACTGACGACAACGATCCTGCCGACCTCGTCTAAAGAGGAATGCTCCTTGTACCCCCAATTTAACTTTTGAGCGAGGACTTCGTTTGAAAGTTATGGTATTACAATCTTCTTGAAAATCTTCTTCTCGGTCTTCTGTAAGATACCAAACTTGTTGTCTATGGTCCTTTTGCTCTTCACGAAGATGGTGAGTGTGGAATACAAGAACAGTTTAAAAGGGTAAGTAATAAAAACTATGATGTTACCCTTCTTGTTCTTTGAAGTCAGAAGATAAAACTGGACCCATTTACTCCGAGTAACTCAAGCTTTTAAATATGGACTATTTAGATATCCTAAGATATTTTTAAGGAGAGATGTTTTCTTGCATGTTTATACGTCAGGAAGTAATGACAAATTGTGCTCGAGTTAAACACTTCTAAAGGAGAACTCCTTTACATGACTTGATAAGGTTTTCTCATACAGAAATGGAGTGTTATGACGTATATAGTGACGAGGTTATATTTTCATATCGGTGTTAAAAGGTCGGCAAACGTTAGTAAATAAGGTTGTATGGAGTTGTAACGAATTGAATGGATTCGAGAGGATATTGTAAAAATAGTGACGGATAATGCATGTGTCAGTCAGTGCAAATATGCGTATAGTGTGTATAGAACATGATGCAAGCAAGTTAAAAGAGTAGCCATTGTACTCCTTGAAGAGTGTGAAATTTTGTTTGATCGCGGTACAGTGCTGGTGTGTCAACTATACAAATACTGTTAACAATAATTACATATTTAAAAGAGTATCTTCACATATTATGTGCATCCATATATTTTTAAGTAAAAGAGTAATAGTTTTGATTAGTAAAATATATGAGTGTTTTGAAAAAGTTAGGCTCCATACCATATTTCGCTAGTAAACTTAGTAAAAAATAAATAATTAGACTTAAAGTAACGTCATTCTAAAAATACCAGTCTGTCATTTCCTTCTATATTAGTAATTAAAAATATAAATTCTCTCACTCTCATCTGTAAGTAATGTCCGTTCAACACATTTTTCAAAAAATACAAATTCACAAATTAACAAGAAAAAACCAATTTGGTTCTATTTCATTCACTGTGGTTCATCCCAAAAACTACACACGTTAAGTAACATTGGAACTGAACACCACTATAGTAGGTAATCAAAATATACACTTTGTGAACAGTCACATTCACTTTTGTGAACATTTTATTAACATTGGTACCTAAGTGAATGAGCCGACACATTTACACGACAATTAATGTCTACGTTTTAAAACAGTTTGCGATTATTTTGAAGCGAAGAAATTCTAAAAATGAGAGAATATTATTTATGTTTAAAAAAGGAAAACTACACTTTGTAGAGCCTAAATAACAAAGATGTTTATATTATTATGTAGTTAATTAATGATACCTTAATTCACAAATAAGTCACATCGTGTTCTAATATTAATTTCATATTGATGCATATTACTTTAGAGTAAAATATTTAGCAATGAAATACGATATTTTAGTAAGTATAAATTAAATATTGTTCGACACAAAATCTCTAGTCGTGTGAATGGGGTTTAATAAGATATATACGAAGCAATATCACTTCGGTGTTAAGATATGTGTTAAATATATGTGCATATGTAATAATTGTGTATAAAAATATACATTGTGAAATTCTAAATTTTAGATTTTACTGGTAATTGCTAGTAGTTTGGGTTCAACGCTTTTTTTGAGTCGCATCGTTCGGCTTTCACAAATGGTCTTGGAACATACCTTTTGTATACTGTTTTAAAGCAAGCGGCTGAACTGGATAAAAATGAAAAACAACTGGTTAAATCTGTGTTCGTCTTATTTTTTTCTTCGATCAATTTATTAAGCAGATAATTGCCCAGTTAAAAGGTGTTCTACCACAATTTTTACTAAACTAACGTTTAAGTAAAAACTACAGCTTTTATCAGTAAAGTCGTCTTCTAAATCTTCGTCTTCTGACTTCGAACTCGCTCTCTTACCACAGTTGGCACTCGGCAATGTTTGATGGTGCGTAACGATGCTTTAATGTAGTTATATTGTAGGGATACGGGTCCTTATGCGGGACCCTATGTTGGTTGAGTATACGTTTTAATGCGTCGCGATGTGCTTTAGATGTAATGATGATAGCGAGGATCAAGGGACCTGATTTCGGCTGATTTATTGTCGGCTCAAATGGATAATTGGTTGGACGTAGTGTATTAAAAACCTCTAGAACGAAATCAACGTTCTGGATTAAAATATGCTGATAAAATATTCTAAATTATCTATGTAGAATTAGTGGACTATTATGAGTAACACAATTTCTGTTGTCCGTGGTCTCCCATATAGTTCACCTGTAGTCGGAATTCTACCCCCGATTGAATGCGTCTGACCCTCTCAAATAACAGGTTCCTCTGAGGGAAATCTAGAAATGAATCTCTAAGAAACACGCATTAAAACGTACGCTCTGGATTGTTGTAATGTTTCATGTCATCTATTATATTTGTACATATTCTGAATACCAGTTTCCACTTGGTCTGTCAGTGTCTTGCACTCCCCACCATGACGTTAAGTAATGCTCAACTTGTGTTTGTACTAACCTACTATCTCCGTATTAGTTGTAATTTTAAAGTGTTCATTAGGATTTATATTTGAATTACCAGCGCCTCAACATCACCATATTAATATTATCTTCGTCGTAAACCCACCCCAGCGCATGTCATTGTAATTTACTTTCCAAACAAATATCGAGAAACTTCCAACGAACGCATACTGTATAGCATTTATATCTGCAATCGTTAACTTACCTCTTCAATCGGTTAGACTTTATAAATGAGTTGAAGTGCCAAACTTTGTCAGACCATTGCAATGAGACTCTTATAATGGCTATAGTTTTATATATGTTACTAGAATGTATCTTCCCGTGTGTAATAAAAATCAACCTTATTAACTTTATAATTTTATAGAAATTTCCTTGACAAAAGAATTGCGCATTGGCACTCAAGTTAGATGACATTCACCAATCCATATCTGCTTTTGGTTGTGTTATGTTCCACGATATTTGTTCTCCTGCTTACATTATGCCAAAATGTCGATAGCGTATTATACCTCAGTATCGCCTCCTGTCTACATTCCAATGCATAGTATTATTTTTTCTTCAAACAATGGTTACAGTTCATGCGAGACTCTGTCATAAGAGGTATTAGAGTATTACATCCCTATTAGATAAATTACTCTATATACATTATTCTCGTATTTTAACTAATAATCGCGGTCACAATTTGCCATATTCAGATTTTTATTTTCCTGATAATTTGTTCCTAACAGCGTTACTTGACTTCGATGATGCTCGAAACAGTCATCCACATATCATGAACATTACAAATTAATTATAAAATTCATCGAGCTTTACTATTTCAAAGAATATCTAATAAAAGGCAAATCTATGACAAAATAAGTTTTAACAATACATAATAGACCCTTTAAATTGTCATGGTGTTTTTTAAACTGGCAATTACGTTCAGATTAAGACTAATACAATGGAGAAAACAAGACTATATCAGTGAACGAGACAGGGTGGTGCAACAAAACTGTCACTTTTGTGTTGTCTGCCTAACGTTCTTGTTTCCTCCATTGTTGATAATTTTGACAATTGTTCATCTCCAAATGCAAAAAATTCTCTTCCTAACTCCTCTAATATAGGTTGTATAAGTTGTCAACCTAATAAACTTTTACTAATTACTAATCTTACAACATTTCCATCGACTCCATATGCATTCATTGTAAATATTGTTAATTTATTGTTGTAAACGTTAATTTGTAAGTAGTAGAGTCTATTCTAAGTCGACATGCACAATGAATGTTATCCTTCCACGTTGTAGGCTACTTGTATATTAATAATATAAGTACATTTACAAATTAACACTGTCTTATAATATTAAAACGTGGAAGTGGCAATGATATATAAAATATTTTTAAATTCTTCTATACTATATGTATAGTCTTTATTTACTTGGTAGTAAAATTACCTGGTGAACTTTAGTTTGCTGATATATTCTGAAGATCGTAGGTGCGCGTTTTTATTATTGTAATTTGTTTTAATGAAAATTATATTACATTTATTTGTAAAAAATATTTGTAAATAGACTTATATATTTTATCTCTTAATTATTACTTAGCCACTTCCATCTCATCATAATAAATTATATAAATGTAAATTTTAAATGGATTTAAATGTAAACTTATAAACACTAGTGCCACTTAATAAAATACATTTTAAAATATGCTTCAATATAATCCTCATTATAACTACAATGTAAACACTGCTTTATAATGAAGTTGTAAAGAAAAAAATATATCTATTGATTAAAAAAAATAGTTAATCTTGTCCATGGTGACAGGGTCTCGGGCGTTGTTATGTAAAATTTTAAATAATATAAAAAATATATGAGAAATAGTAGAGAATATGGTTGTTGTAAAGTAATAGATATATATTTTTTCTATTTAGTTGGCGAGCCCGGGGCGGCGTGGCGGGTCTCGGGCGTGCCATGGGAGCAGTGTGATAGATAGATCAATATACAAATATTAATTGCAATATATTCCTTTATGTAATCTTAAAGCAATTTTAATTTTATTGGGAGTTGGTTGCTAATGGTTTAGAAATCAAATTATTGGATTGTTCACTCGTTTGAACAGTTCAAAGACATATAAAGCCTAAAAATAGTACTTACAAACTACTGATTATGGAGGAAACCTTCCGTTAGACATTTATATCATTCGGTCTCTAGTAGATTTCGCCAAATGTTTCCCTGTAATAGATTTCCGTAACGGTTAGCTACTCGCCACTCCCTAACAGTCGCTAATTTTATGATTCGTGCCAAAATAATTTAAATTATTATGTGTGAGCAAACATAACATGATCTCTCTTAATATTAACACTGTTGAACGACAATTACATACAATATCTACGTACATTGTTTTGTACACTAGAATATATTCATTTACCATTTATATTAACGGAAAAATATATATATCTTTACATTAGTTTAAGTTCGGTCGCCCTTTTGGGTAGAAGGAACTTCGTTATTTTAAATGAAGTTTTTTTTTCTGGGTTTAAAATTATTTTTAATTGATTCATAATTATCAATTTGGTAACTTTAATTTTATTCTTAGTACAAAATATTTGCCTTTACCTTGGTCGCCGCGAGAGCAATACTGTAGTCTCAAATTGAATGGAGCACTGTAAAGTCCTCGTTTGTGTGACTTAGCTCGGCTCACGCATCGAATGCTCATTGAAAATGCAATGATTACTTTATTTTTGTATGCAGGTCGCCTCAATGTCAACTGTTAATTAACACCAAGGTAATCCTCACTTACGCTGCTCTACGAAGTTAAGTAAATCAAGTATATTTACGTATTGTCTGTTATATAATTGATAAAAATATATCTTATAATTAATAAGCAGAGCTCTTTTAGGTCAATTTGCGTAAATGAGGATTAACACTTGGATTAGCACTTGGTATACGAGTATACTCTGAATGCATCCCAATAGTTTTACACCATTATAATTTATTAAGTTAGTATATTAGCGAATTTGTGTTAAATGTCTGCATGCGTGGAATGTTGGTGCTATGAAATTTATTTTGTGTTCATTATGTTCCCAGTGCTTGGTAAGTGTACGTGCTCCGTTTGCGTTAGAATAAATTGTATTTTGATATTATTTATGTTCATGTTTGTAAATATACAGAAACGGCATATCCATTGTTCTGTAGTTAGGTAAGCAACTCCACAATAAATACACTGTTGGAGAATTTTATTTGTTTTATTTTGAATCTTTTTAGCGTAATATTAACATAAATAATTAAGTATTAATAAAAACAGGAATAAATGTAATATCTATTATAAACATAAGTAACAAATGTATTCTGGCTTAATAGATTATGCTAAATAACACCGAAGAGCTACAATTTTAAATGGTCAACTATCCAAAAACAATGATTTTTACACGATATTCAACAGAAACTAAAGTAAATTTTTACTGAAATTTATAAATTACAAACGCGTTAAGCTCTATCTTCACTAGAGGACAAATGTACTGCGATACATGTCTCAAGTAAATACACGGCCGTACGCATTTCTATCTAACCTAATTCTTGGCGAGATACGTCGTGTGAGAATGATTTTACATATTTTGGTCCCATTTTCCCTTTCCTGTTTTAATAAATATTAATGAAGGAGGTCTCGTTATAAGAACTACATCATAAAATGCGGATCAGATAAGACTTTTATATATCACATCCGTTACAGGAAATAGAGTTTCTTATCTAAAATCTTTAAAACAAATTACGTAACTAATATTAAAATATCCAAACATCATTTATGAATTATAAGTATTTATTTACAGTTTAGGTTCAACAACTTTTAAAGGTCATGTTCGTCGACATATAAACAATTTTTTATAATAAAAACAGCCATTATCCAATTTGAGAGTTCTAGTTACACGGCTGTTAATATTTTAAACCCTGTATTTATTCGACAAACTTGGCCTTTAGAGCGGTTCAATTTTGCTCGGCTAGTAGCGGAAATTGGAAATAGCCGTAGTGACACTTGGCATCATAGGAAGAAATTTATCAAAGATACGTGGTCCTCCTAAATTCGAAAATTAGGCGCTATTATTTCAATGCTGTATCTGTACAATGCATTAGAGAACATATTACAATCATGTAGATTGCAACTAAGACTTCAGCGTGGATTTTAAATCACCCTTGAAACCACGCAAGCGACAGAACAGAAATAAGTTCTTTTTCGTAGCGTTGGTCCGGCTTTTGTGCAGTCTGCCTAACAACTTATTCTTCTACATTCCGCTAGATCTTCATCATCAATGGTCAGATTTTAACTAAATTTATATTTTACTTTAAATCAGGAGTGCTGCTCCCCAAATACGTCCTCAAGTCGGTGACGGTGGATCTGATAAGCTTGGCGGGGATGGTCGCGCGGTTGAGCCGTTTGTACGCGGCGTAGCGGTGGCATCCGCCAAAACTGTAGTAGTAGTCTCCACCCTCGGAGCCTTTGATCCAGAGGATGTCTATCGGGGGCACGTTGCCGACTTCTTCCTCTTTCTGAAAATGAAAGTACCATAATTATTTGTGAGGTTATTCTAATTTGAAGTTGGTGAACCTACTGTTGTTGGGTTCGAGGATGATGGATTGCTATGACACAGGGAGAGAGGCTACCCCCATAGACCATTAAAACAGTGTATCAATAGGATTCGAAGGTATTCATAATCGCAGACTCAAGAGATTTGTAGTCAGTAATGTTATAGGTAAAAGGAAAAATATAAAATAATACGAATTGCCAACATCATCGTGACTTCAATAGTCGAGTAGATATGTACCTACCTACACATAGGTAAATGGGTTTTTATTGCTAATGTATGAACAATAACATACCAAATGTTTCGGGTCATGTCCCGAGTATATTTACAAAATAAAATGCTAATTACGATAATTATTGTGTAAAGATCACAATTGACTTTGTGATCTCTAGATAGTAAAATTACATCGACCTTTCCACTCGCAATGGTAAAAACATAAGAATAATGTTTACTTTTCTTGCATATTATCAGCACTGTAGAGATAGTTTATGTAGATTAGATAAGTTATTATTATCTAGCTACTGAAAATCATAGTCTTCTGCTGTATCAGCAAATTTCGTAGGGGGGCAACATCCCTTTGCACCCTGGATGTACTTACTTAGAGGTGTCATCGCTCGGGGAGGCTTTTCGCATGCACCCCAATAAGGTAATAAAAAGGGGACCTAACGTAATTCTGTATTTAAATATCGCCGAAAGATAAGTTTGCTTATTGCACCCCTTGGTTTCCTTTACCAATAAACACATATTTGAAAATAGAATTCCACCTTTAGTTTTGGACATGAGCGCCATCGCATTTAAGTATTGCTCGCACCGAAGTTGAAGCACATTACCCGAAAATGAACAACGTCTTTAAAAGTATAAGTTAACTAAATTATTGAGTGTGTGACAGTTGACTGGTTTTTTTTTTAACTTAAACTATTGTGTAGTGAATGTAGACTAATGGTGGTGTAATCACTGACTGCCTGCAAATACACACTATTTAGGCGGGAACATGCTGCAGGAGGCAAGGTAAGTGTTTTTATTTTTATTTTATTTGAATTAGATATTTTTGCGTGACCATTTATTGACCAGCTTAATACGGCGATCGTTTACCTACACGTAATCTTACTACTTTCCCGCAGATTAAACATATAGTACAGATAAAACAATTTCGTAAAGCTGGTACTTGTGGCATTCATAAGTTATAGGGTTAATGTTAAGTCCTTTCTATCTGGGTTAAGTATAATCGATGTAGGATAACTTGTTGATTATATTATCTAGGTTACCTGACCGGCTCTGTACTTATTGATTGGCCGTGACCTATTCATTTTATATCCATTGATTATAGATTATCGAGAGAGTAACAAGTGAATCTGGTTTACCTACATAACATAAAGATACGCTTTCAAGTAAACTTTATACTTACACTTATTACGATTTTATGCATCTTCATCTTACCGATGAACGAGGATATTCAGATACCTAATAATATAATATTCAGCCCATTAATGTCCTACTACTGTGCACACGCCTTTTGTCAGAATGAAATGGGTTAGGCCTCAGTCCACCACGTTGACCTGGAGCGGGTTGGCGGACTACACACACATACAGTTTGCCGTTAACGCAAATTTATTTATTTATAGTTAATCAAAAAACGGCAATACATCAATTACATTAATTAATATAGAAGCATTTGTACATATAAAATAAAATATTTTGTACTAACATGTAATAGTGGATATCCTTGCATAATAACACGCTTGCATAATTACCTACCCTCCATTCATCCGCAAACACATCACATTCAGGTTTGGCAACCAGGAAGGCATTAAGCACCTCTAGAGTACGACAAACAGGGGCTCTAGCGATAGTTTGGCATGGCGGCTTAACGAATAATTTTCGCCGGCGGCTCTGACGGTGTCTAAGGTAGCTGCCGGGCACATATAGTCGCCAGAATACTTCATGGAGCTCGGGACAATCAATTTGTCCGCGAAGGGTTATACAGGCTACCGCGAGATCAACACCTCTTCTCACCTCCACCAAATTAAAACCTAACATCCCTAAGAGGTAGTTTGTAGGGTACAAATGATAACCAAATTCTGATACACACATAAAACCAAAAAATCAGAAGTGCACCATGTTCGAACTCGGTCCCTCCTGTATGGAAAGTAATCGTTCAACCGTTAGGCTATCATTGCCTCTTGAGTAGGATACATAATTAGAGAATAACATTAACTCACCTGTATCGTCTCCATAAGTGACACAACTTTGTCTTCAGTCAGTTCCGGTATGAAAGGCCTGATGATGACCGACATGGGCACGTCATGAACCTCCTCCTTGTACGCGCTGTGCACACTCGTCATTCTTGAGGCTACAACCAATACAACACCAGTGACCTTACGGATAAACAGGATAACCACATTTGATTTTACTCGTGAATTTATTTGTTCCCTGTAAGACTTCTTGTTAATTACAAAAAACTTTTATCAAGTATTGTATCAAATTCCTTTGATATTTATCGGTAAAATGATTAATAAAATTATTATGATTGGCCATTACTCTGTCTAAAATTCGCCTGTTACGCTGTACTCTGTTATATCATAGTATGTATAAACAAAGTATCTATTTACCGGTAGGCGGGATTTAAATTAAGTTTTTGGTCCGTGTTGCAGAACGCTCGGCGTGATCTAGTTGAGTTTAAGTTGAGCAGCTTTTGAATGACGTATTTGTATGGAATGACAGATTAAGGTCTGTGCTCTATTAGAGACACAGCTGAGCGTCTGTCTGTAACGCGGGTTTTAGTTTTCCGCCTCAAATAGTGAATCTATGTTCTACCAGACAAGTGCAACAGTTCAATAAACAGTCAATTGACGACCCGAATTGTTTTCCTGAATGATAGGCGAATGGCGTAATTGTTTAAAAATAATCGTGACATTATTTTGTAAATTGTAATATCGTTCATTCATTGTGAAATTCGCATGTCACGATCAAGGATGATCCTGAGTTTTTTCAACATACTATGAACACTTCAAAATATCTTCATAATTTGTCGCTTTTATGAGTGAAATAACAGAGATCATTATACAAAATGTTTTAAGAAAGTTAGTATACTTACAATTTGTGGCGGTCACAGAGGTAGCTAAGTGAACAACAGATTTTAACATAACAGGCTAAGTCGCGTTAGCAGAGTGACTCGGCCGACAGCTCGCGCGTTACTGACTCACGATGCCACAAACCACCTGATTCATACTTGACGCGAAGGTCAGCCATTCTGATAAAAATAAATACAAACAGAATGAAAGCGTACTATTTACACTCATTACGTTTAACCTAGTGTTATCAGTTGACAAATAAAGTTAATCGACTTACCTATGTTTTGATAATTGAACATTAACACAATAATAGAAGGTATTGGTCGATTAGTTATTAGGGCTCACGAGTAGTATTACTATTGCGCTATTAAAGCAGATATGACAGGCATATTGAGGGAAACACACGTGTGATTAAGATGAGGCTCTCAAATCAATCTAAATTATTTACCTTTTGGCAGCACGTCACGTAGCGGCTAAGCGTTTGGCTTACTGCGCTCCGTGTAGGGGATTCGATTCCAGTGCGGAATAAAAATATATTTTTTTAGAATATCTATAGATAGTTATTCGGATCAGAGTGTATCTGCATGTTTGTAAACTGTACTCTCGATACAAGAGTTATATTAATGAGGATCAAAATAAAAATAAAAATTCGGCCTCGCCGCCTTTAGGTCGACAGCCCATTTATATTAAGAAACCTCGAAGTAGACCAACTGGTTTTATCACAGGGTGGCTTCGATATGCAATGAATACCGAAAATTTATCGAATTTAAAAATGATAACAGGCTCTGTTTCATTCCTTTTTTTGTGTTGAGACCCCATTAACAAAGCCGGTTCTCTGACGGCTACGATCCTTATGGGTACTACCATAATGCATTTTCGACACGCTCTCGGCTACGGGTAATTAAATCCAAATGACTTTAAAAATATATGAGTAGTATAAAACCAGAATTTTAAAAAATGACTACCTCCGTACCTACAACCACAACAGCCGCATTGTAATAGCATATAGCATCGATACCAGCGACCTTAACGGGAAATGTATATTTATTTATACAATTTGTAAATGTCAATCGAATTTGCACTTGTTTTTGTACAAAAATGCAAATGAGACGCACTTAAATATTATTCCTGCTTATGTTTCATGAGTGCAACTTTATATTGGCGTTTTGCGATCCATGCCCCTTGTTCTTTTATACAATTGTAGGTATCGGTTTGTAATGTTTATAAATATCGTGTGTTCGTTTATGTAATAACATCAAAATCTAGGAGATAACCCCTCGGCAAGGGTACAAATTACATGAGATTTGTTTTGAAAACAAAGCAGTAAAACAAATTCTCGTGTAATTATTCTTTATAAAGTACACAGCAACATAATTTCTTATGAAAAACCTTTACATAGTATTATATTATCTGTGCCTTTACTTATGATGGGAACGTTTTAGTACCATTTTCAGGCTGTTGTTACATACTATTTATTTACGTGTACACACCTCTCGTTTCAAACTGTACACGTAAATTTATTTACGTGTACCTAAAACGCCATAAGAACAGTTAGGTAGACCCCGAACTGGAAATCCTAAAACATGATTTTAATAAAAAAATATGTACACATGATTGGTATGTTAATAAATAAAACAACTTGTTAACTACACAAAAATGTATTTAGTCAATCTGATGGTCGCAATAACATTGAACTCGTCGTCGTATACATGTGTGTTCGCGCCGCCCCGCCCGTCTATGGGAACTATATTAACATTATTTTATAACCATTATAATAAATAATTTATCGTGAACGAGTAAGAATGGTGCGATTGGTGGCGGCACGCGAAATTACAATGTTCCACAGCGTTAAAACATCAATTAAATTTTTCGTTTTTTATCTCGTATACTGTCTCAGATATTTTGTTTTGGAACACAATAACTTAACACTAGCAATTTTTATTCATATCCAAACTATCACTAAGTGGAACTAATTTTAAGTTACAATCGTTAAGATCTTGTTATGCTTCGATGAAAATGTACGACGAAATAAAATAACATTCAACTTACGGCTAACAAGTAAAATAAAATTGTGCTACCAACATTATAGCACCACGTAATTAAAATATTTTGTTCTGATATTCACAACTCCGGGTTACCGTGTCACTAGGGAACATTTTAGTGTTATTTCTGAGGCTTTCAAAAAGTAATTTCTACTTAGTAGTAGCTTTTCTTTTGCACTACCTTTTATACTTTGACAACATCGAGCCTTATCCCTTGTTCAACCACGTAAACAAAAAAATAACTGTAAACGATTAAAATTGACTGGTATTTTAAAACGACTCCACATTTAGATTAGTTAGGGCCAAGTTGCGTGTGCGCGATACTAACACAACCATTGCTAATAAAATATTAAAATTGCACACAATCTATGCGTCCGCGCAAACATTAACTCACTTTGAATCAAAACAGCTTTCCGACATATTATTTAAACGTTTAATTAAATAATTATACACTCAATAAATATTCCAGCAATAATAAATGTATATAAAAATATTTATATATTTATATCTGATTACGTATACATAAGTTTAAAGTGCAGTTAACGTGCTCGTATTGTTTAGTATAATATTATTATTAGGTACACTATCTGTACCTAGTCGTAATAATTTTATAATAATATGCGTGTATAATATTATTGTTGGAGCAGAGACTGAGCGAGAATAATCTATATGTTTTTACTTTCACAACGTATGGGTTCCTTTTGTGATAGTATTATTTATTACATTTTTATTTTACGTATTGAATACATCGGAACATTATTTACCACGAATACATGATTATTCAACACTTTGTCGGTAAACAGTATAGATTCAAATATATGTAATACGCGGACGCACTCATAGGACACTAGTCAGCACAAAATATCTGAATACTTACAATTAATAATATTACACTAGTTTCACCTTACAGCTATCGTATAATTATAACCACCGTAGATTAAAAGATTATTAGAACGAATAGAAACACGAGATCCCCGCCATATCGATGTGATGATTTACTTTTGTTTATAAATTACTAATACTGCCCAAATAATTACATTCGAAAAATAATAAACAAAGAAATTTAAAAAACAAAATCATTGATTAAACAATAATACTATAAAATAGTTGCCGTTGAAAATTCATTTAGGATAAAATGCCTACAATATAATAATAAAAATAAAATTGTATAATATAAAATCGTTTAAACAAATACTGGGTGCCAGTCGTATAGTTCGTAATACAAATTAAATACGTTTAATTACATTTCCTTCCAAAAATATCGCTAATAATATGTAGTCTAAGGTATAGTGTGTAGTATACAATGTCCTATGTCCTAAGGCTAGGCGCGTCGCCGGCGCATCGCTGACACGTCGCCGACGCGCGCGCACGTAAGTAACCGGTCGTATTTAGTACCTGACCTACTTAACATAATAATAGTAAATGTAAATGGCAATTCTGTGGAAGCTGCACAATTATGTGTCGTACCCGTAACCTGGAACAATACAGTTTTACATTACAATCGTTACACTTCGTTTTACACTAGTTTAAATAATTCAACTTAATAGCATTTCAGTTGTCTTTTTCAAACTAAGCCTAATATTATTTTTACCATTGCCACTTGGTACGTAATCGTTGACGTTATTGGTTTATAAAATTCCAAAAGTAAATATTTAGCAGCAAGATATTTAATAGTCAAACGAGATGGCGAAGAGTCTTTTCGAAAACATTTATTTTACCTGGTGTACGGGTGCCTACGGCGACAGATCCTGGTGCATGGGGTCGTAGCCCATGGAGCCGTCGTAGCTGGGCTGCGGCTGGTCGTAGCCGGGCGCGGGCAGCGAGTAGCCCATGGAGTCCTGCGTCGGCGCCGGCGACATCATGGGCGTGGCCGTGCCGCTTGCAGCGCCCATCGAGTACGGCGACGCGCCTGCAGCTGCGCACGCGCATCACTCATGTATACGTGTATGGCTAGGGGGGAGGGTCTACCAGCGTGTGTGGAGATCTTTCAGACAACTTCTGTACTTATAATGTGTGATGGACCAGAAAATAAAACTCAGGAGGCTGCTGAGTGTATAAAAATATTATAAGTTAATCTGATATTATTTTTATGTGTATAGTGTGTGATTTCCATAACAATAGTGTTTAGAATAAATTGTAAGTTTGCAATGAAACTCGTAATAGATATTACCTTTTCCAAGAAAACTTGATAAAAATGAGAATAGAAAATGATATGTAATCGTTTGTCTGATGAAATTGATACAACAATGTCAGTTGATGAAAAACGCCCACAACACAATATGAACTGAGATATTTCAAACAAATAGAGATATTTTTTCTCAAGTGTATCGTTATATTGACAGCGCTTAGCGCAACAATGACAAAGGTACGCGGTGTAAAGGCTACGTACGCACTGAGAGGCTTACCAAGCGCCTATAGCCTAATGTGGCACATGGCTATTCAGGCAATATAGTACCCCTATATATTCTGGGCCTGCACGCTCACCACATTCTAAGACAATTATTTCACGCGAGAATTAGCAAAATGAAGGGCGACCGACTGACGTTTTTCGAAACACAAAAGTGTGCGTGGCTTGCTGGTCCAGAATATTTATCACCTTAATAGCCAGAAGACATACCAAACTATAAGGTGCTAAAGCCCCCATCATACAGACGAATGTCGGACGGTCAAACCGGCACACATGGGTCTGATAGGGGCCCAAGCGAGCCATCGATCAGTGCGAATTAGCCTAAGTCTATTAATGTCTATAGTTTACTGTAATATGCCGAAGCTCTGGCGGGCGGTGAGCTAGCATCGCGCCCCGCGCCAACCCAAGGCAAGTCTGTGTGCGAAAACGTATCTCTATGTAGCGCACTCGCGACACCCAAATAGTTAAGTAGTTATACATATGAAGGTATAAGTTTAATTATAAATTATCATGGTGATATCGGAAACGTTAGTTCGTTAGGGGCTCAAGTTAAAATTCAGTGTCTGAACAGTATAGACCATCCATTATTCGATTGATGTCATTATTAATTTGTATGCTAGTGATGATACATGATGTTTCCATGTTCTATGGACATTCAGGTGTAAAAATCATCTTGTATTAACACTGTTTTTAACGAGTCTCTAAGACTGAGTCGCCTCTTACATTTAAAGAAATACAGAGGACAATAGCTCTTTTGTTTTACATGACTTCGTAAGTCGATGTTTGTTAGAACGTCAAGACATAAGGAACCATTTTTGCAGTCATAGTAATTAGTGACTAATACCTATGACAATGGGGAATAGTGCTAGTGTTAATCGAGATAGGTTTCGAACCTATACTCCGAACATTCCACGTCTCATCCAATATCAGTTTTCCAATGAACACTCGAGTACATACCGGCAGCCTTCTTGGCGGCATACAAGTTGGCCTCCTCCTGCGCCTTGCCGATGTTCTTCTTGTAGCGAATGCGCTTGTTACCGAACCAATTGGAAACCTAATAACAACACGTGTCAATAAATAACAGAGTAAAGGTAGTAAAAATGATAACCAAAGTCCCTAGTGTAAGTTTCTTTTGACAAACTCGATTTAACGCATAGAACGCGTGCGGCGCGCCGATTGGTAGAGAGCATGAAATGGACCAATCGGAGAGTCGAACGCGTTCGATGCGTTAAATCGAACTTGTCAAAAGAAACTTACACTAGGGCCTCTGATATACGGCTTTATGGCTATGAGACATAGACATAGACATGTACGGAATAATGCCCGGATTTTTTTTGCCTAATGAATACGCGCCTTAAAGGACAAACGCGTGAGTCGTGATAATTTGGCATTTGCAGGCTATTGTATCAAAGTATATAATTTAACTTCAAGAAGATGGAAGTTTTAACTTGCTTTTTACGTTATAAGTACACAAAATGTCACAATGATTTACAATGTTAAAGTCAAGTTAGACTGTGTAAGTAAGATAAATGTTCCAACTTCGTGTTGAAGTTACGACTTGAATGAACTTTCTCACGATTCAAGACAATAGGGCTGTCACGCGTGATGCTTTCGTCGGCAGCTAGCCGTGACGTGTACCGTGTACGTATAGGGTTGCCAACTTTAACTGGATTTTATTGCATTTACTTTTTAACATCTACTTATGCTACAAACGAAATGAAAAAGGTATATTTCCTATACTAAATAAACTAATGGTTTAGTTCCATTCCTTGCATACTAGGAATTCAATGGTGCCTTAATGAATTTAGAGATACATATTACTATTTATTAAGGACTCTTTTAGATTTATATGTAGGATGTACTAGACTTGGCAAAGGCAACCCTAGACCCTAAGTACCTGCGATACGGTAATGCCACACTTCCTGGCGAGCTCCTCCTTCGCTTCCTCACTGGGGTACGGGTTGGCGAGATGCGAGTAGAAGTACTCATTCAGTAGCTCGAGGGCTTGCTTGGTGAAGTTCCGTCGCTTCCGGCGCGAGTCGAGGAAGCTGAAAGCGGAAGTGACGTCACGATACCTGGGACACGGTAATGCCGCACTTCCTGGCCAGCTCCTCTTTCGCCTCCTCGCTGGGGTACGGGTTGGAGAGATGCGAGTAAAAGTACTCGTTGAGGATCTCCGACGCTTGCTTGCTGAAGTTGCGGCGCTTTCGGCGCGCGTCCAGGAAACTGCAAGCGGGAATTCGCATATTTTTCGTCTTTTCGTTTTTTGAATATTAATTTTGTTTGAGGCCAAAGTTGAGCTGGTCTTGTACGAATATTAGTGAGAAATAGTCACTCTAAGCTAGAATATACGAATATTACGGACGGAATATACAGTAATAGACGGAATTCTTGAAGCAGTTGCAACTGACCGTTTCAAAAAGACGGAGAACTCGGCGTAAAATTACGGCTATAGTACGAATATATACAAAGGATAAATACAATAACGCTAAATACATCATGTATTTAGCTGCGAGTAGTTCTTCAAGCAGTCCATCGATTACTGATCTAATCAAACGTGTAAAGATATTTTTGAAGAAAAAATAAAGGGCTTTGAACATTTTAATATGGAGCTAGACTAGGCTTGGCTATTATTTTTTCCAAAATACCATTCACGCGTAATTCTTATAAAAACTGACAGCTGACATATATAAGAAATATGACACTTTACAACGTTAGGCAAAGAATATTTATTATTTGTGTGAGAAACTGTTGTACGGCCATAATCTTCAAAGCCCTTTTAAATTAAAATAGAACAAAGTGTCCATTATGTCACAGACCGTGAGCGCAGTATCATGACGGCCTCGCAGGTGGACTGCTTCAGCTGCATCTGGATGGAACTGAACTTCTTGTGGATGATCTGCACCATGCGCTCAATTTCCTGTCGCCATACATACAAAAATATTATAGAGTGGTTAATGTACCACACATACAAATAATCGGGAAAGTCTTTTATTGTGATTTATTAGCATAGATAGAAACTTCAGTGCAATGTAATTATAGTACTTCTTAAAGTCAAATATTGTATGAAAATTCAACACCTCGTTATGAAGCGTCGGCTTTTGAGCATTTGCAAACAAGATGAGGCACATTGGTTATTATGAATCAGTTAAATATTTATTTTACAGCTAAGTAAACAACGAAATGAAATGACTATAATGGCAATTTTAAAGATAAACATACCTTAGGTGTGATGGGTCTGGTGCGACTCTGCTCACGGAGTAAGTTCATGACGTGTGTGGTGAACTCGTTACAGGCGTTCTCGTACTTGTCCAGCTCCTGATGGTAGATCTGGCGGATCTGGGCCAGCTTGGCGCGGTAATCCGAGTGCTCGATCGCGTTATCTGTTTCAACCACTTGGTGTTAAAGCTCGGACCCTATAGGCCGACCGTATAACTAAGTTCATTGTATGGGATGTGGAAGCAAGACGCCTTGCACCAGCTCGCTAATACCGATAGATGATCGTAATCGTAATCGACATTGCGCATGCTTTAAAAATAACTCCATTTGACAATTGGAATTCCACAGTGAACATTCTTTTGAATCTATTCCGATTACTAGCGTCTATCGTAATTAAAGGCTGCCGCACACACCTCGCAACCCCCGTTTGGCGGCTTTCCCTCAACCTTGTGACATCGCGGTCAAAGACTCAGTTAAATGGTTGGCCAATGTTTGGAACTTATTTATTTCGAGTATCAATATAATAATAATTTTTGCCCAGGCAGTGACACCATGGATGTTGTATGCTGTATTCGCAATACGTTTTACAGCCAAATTGAAAGTGCATCCAGGGTGTCAGTGCCTACATACGACTAACGTCGCATTCATCATCATCAACTCGACATACTGCAGTCCAAGTTAACTTCATAGAGGCATTTCTTCTGCAAAGCTTACTCAATTAATGTAAATTGTGATCTAAGTCTAGATTGTTCTAGCATGCTGATTCTAAATTATCATTTCGGCCCACAGACATGAAACTCCCCCAGAAATATCTAAAAGGAATACTAAGTTCCATAAGCAGATGATTGATAAACAGAAGAATTAAATAACTCAGTATAGGATTGAAACAAGGAGATAAAGGTATCTTCATTTTGAAGCAGAAATATACAATATGGTGGCATACATACAGGTGGACTAACAGTAAGTGTATAGTGGCTTTTAGTTAGATCACATCAGCATCACCCAACCTAAATATTGTTTGTATGTTACCAAAAACTGTAGTATGTTTAACATACAAAGTGTGAATATCTTACCATTTAATTGATTTATATGGTTTTTCTTGCATAATAAATTAGTCATGTATTCTCATCTTTAATAACAGGTACAGCTATTGTTTCTTTTTAATTTAGTAAGTAAGCTAAGCAGAATTAATTTCTTATTGCTACTTAAAATACATAGGAATAACGACGATACACTAATATTTTTTGGTCATTAGTAGATGCAACAGACTGATGATGATGACACAAAATATTGATATTATATTTGAAGCCGATTACCCCATTCACCAGCAGCAGCAGAGGCAGATGCTGCAGCACCGGCTCCTCCACCCTTCTCAGGCCCAGCAACTCCCTCAGCAATCAGCATGTTGTCCAGACGCATCAGTTGAGGATCTGGAGGCTCCTCCTCTTGCGTGTTACGAAGGGACAACACTGTCCAGAAATTTAAGCATTATGTTGAGTTCTGTTTAACATTAAGGCTCTACAGTTTTGTAGCAGTTTAGGGGAAACATTTAATTTAACTGTTCTCAGCTGTTGGACAAGAATGTTTATATTAAATACCCTAACAAAGAGTATTAATTAAATGAAATATGAATCTACAGTGGAATATAATGAAAATAGTTATGTAAATAAACAAGACAAGAATATAATTTGGTTTAATAAATCAGTAAACTCATAAGGGTGTTTAGCCTTCATATAATTCTAATTAGTTTTATAGTCAATAAATATTAACAGATAAAAGCCAAATCTTATTGCCTGTATGTTGTTTCAGAAATGAATGCAAACACTTTTAATTTTCAATATGATTTACTTTAATTTGGAAAGCTTAGTATGGGTAAAATGTAATCAAAAAGGAAACACATTCAAACACAAACATTAGGATAAATCAGTGTACCTACATGACTCTTTACTGAATAATACGATGTATATAATACAAGTTGATAAAATGTAAATTGAGAATATATAAAATTTAGATTTATTCAACTTGCATTCAAGGTAGAGCATTGACTTTGTATGGTGCATAGACTTATGTACATATTTATCATCTCCTTGCTTAGCATTTTTGTTTTGTTCCATGATCAATCCAGCAAAAGAAATTGTTGAATGGACAAAAATCTAAAATCGTTTTCTATTGAAGTATCATTTTTGAATATAATCGAAAACAACGCAACAAATCTATAGAGAAACTAAACAACGACGCCGTGAAATTACTGCATAAAACAAATGATTTAAACACCGTATTTTCAGTAGCTACAAATATAAATACATCAGCTCGCTTACCCGTTTTCTCTTTGATTTCACACAACACTGAAAATAGGGCAGGCTTCATTCTGTGACAGTTGAGTGTGTGTTTTCTCGCTTGCGCTTCATCGAGGCTCTGATCTGTGATATTCATAATCTGCTGCAATATTTCGCCAATATCTTGCTTGCGCGCTTCGCCCTCACCCGCAGCCGGTGCTCCCTCGCCCCCAGGCAGCCCGTAGCCCTGCGGCCCCATGAGCCCACCGCTGTGCGCCATCATCCTATTTGGATCGTCCATTGCTCTTTCGACTCAATACATAAAATACACCTAAACTTACACTAAGTACGTATACGGTTTTGTACGTTGTTAAAACGGATATTTAGAAAAATAACTCAATAAAAATACAACAATGCTATGGATGCAAAGCCACAGCTTCACCCCCAACCAGCAATAAAATGGCCGACTCCTTTGTGCTGTCAAATCTGAAATATTTGAAAAAGAAAACAAATAATTAAAACTATTCCTATCACGCTTCATCTCGCAATCATTTACGCAGTGATTTAAAGTGAGAAAGAGATAGGTTATCAGAGTGTTGCCAATACGGAGACACTTGAAGTTTTTTTGTTTTATTGAAGGATATCCAGACATCAATATATTGATTTTTCGAAAGTTCCTATTTATTTAGTTATTGATAATCTTTATTATCAGATTTCTTTTAGAACGTACATTTCTATTTACTGGCTGATGTTATTCACATTTATCACCATTTAGTTTAGATATTATATATACAATATTACGAACGCATGATTAATGTACTTGAATGACATTTCTTTACATTTCACGTTCTTTGCTGTCGTTTGCTGTCAAATTTCAATGAAATTACATTCGTAGACGAAGTATGAAGCATATGATTTTTCTTTATTTCTTTTGCACTTCTGCTAATTCTAATACACTATCTTGCTCTAAGGCTAAAGATATCACTAATACCAATATGTCAAAGTGAGTGTAAATGTCTTGAACGTTCATGTGATTTCGTCATTTACCACGCGAACAAAAAGGTAATTACCGGCTGCCAGATGGATTAATATTGAAAGCAAGAATATCTGCATTTAGTTAAATGAGAAACATTGTAGCTTTAGTATATAAGTGTAGTGTATTTAGTAAACAACTTCCAACTGTTTGTACTCAAATCCGACTATCTTATAGTCAGTGGGGCAGTAATAAGCTTCACAGAAAGATCAAAATCCCAAATCCTCGAAGAGAAATAATCATGGCTGATCCTAAAATTGAAGAAATCTTGGCACCCCTGCGGGCTTGCGTCAAGGAACAAGGTGACCTGGTCAGGAAACTGAAAGAGGAGAAAGCACCTGAAATAGATGTCAAGAAAGCTGTTGCTGAACTAAAGGCGAGGAAGAAGATCCTGGAGGACAAAGAACTTAGCCTGGCGCCCTCGGAAGAACTCTTTGATCGTGCTAAAATGGAGGATCTCGTCAAAAGAAGATTCTTCTACGACCAGTCCTTTGCCATTTATGGTGGTATCACTGGACAATTTGATTTTGGCCCCATGGGATGTGCTCTCAAAAGCAACATGATTCAACTTTGGAGAAAATATTTTATTTTACAAGAACAGATGTTAGAAGTGGACTGCTCTATTCTGACACCTGAACCAGTACTTAAAGCCTCTGGCCATGTGGAAAGGTTTGCAGACCTTATGACCAAAGATGTGAAGTCTGGAGAGTGCTTCCGTTTGGATCACTTGATTAAAGCTCATCTTGAGAAGATTAAGAGTGAGAAAAATACTACTGCAGAGCTGAAGGCAGAGATTGAAGACATTCTTGTTAGACTTGATGGTATGACAGCTGATGAGATGTCGGCTCTTATGCAGAGATTCCAGATGAAGTCTCCCATAAGTGGCAATGATCTCACTCCACCAATAGAGTTCAATCTCATGTTCAACACTCAGATTGGACCCAGTGGACTAGTCAAAGGCTTCCTGAGACCTGAAACTGCTCAAGGTATCTTTGTTAACTTCAAGCGTCTGCTGGAATTCAACCAGGGCCGTTTACCATTTGCTGCTGCTCAAATTGGTAACTCTTTCAGAAATGAAATTTCACCCCGCTCTGGTTTACTACGAGTAAGGGAATTCACAATGTGTGAAATAGAGCACTTCTGTGACACTAAAGATCATCCTAAGTTTGAATCTGTGAAGGACACCCAGATGTTGTTCTATTCAGCCAATAACCAGGAGCAAGGAAAAGCTGCTGAGATCATGACAATTGGGGATGCTGTCTCTAAAGGCATTGTCAACAATGAGACTCTTGGCTATTTCATGGCTAGAATCCACTTGTATATGATGGCTGTTGGCATTGACCCTAAGAAATTGAGGTTTAGACAACATATGAGTAATGAAATGGCTCACTATGCCTGTGACTGCTGGGACGCTGAGTGTCTCTCCAGCTATGGTTGGGTAGAGTGTGTAGGATGTGCTGATAGGTCAGCTTATGACTTGACCCAGCATTCCAAAGCCACTGGCATCAGACTTGCAGCTGAGAAGAAGCTGCCAGCACCTCAACAGATTGAAGTTGTTGAAGCAGTCCCTAGCAAAGCTGCCATTGGTAAGGAGTTTAAGAAAGATGCTAAGGTCATCAATGATGCACTAGCAGCAATGGACTCTGCAGCTTTAGATGATCTAGAATCCAAATTGAATGCTAATGGAGAATACATCCTCTCCACACCTAATGGTGAATTCAAACTCACATCCAAACTTGTGAGTGTTAAGAGGACTCAGAAAACAATCCATGTGGAAGAAATTATTCCCAGTGTCATTGAACCATCATTTGGTGTTGGCAGGATCCTGTATTGTATCTTGGAACATAACTTTAAAATGAGGGAAGGTGATGAACAAAGGACATATTTCTCTCTACCAGCAGCTGTCGCACCGATGAAATGCGCCGTCTTGCCGCTCAGTGGCAATGCCGAATTCCAACCATTTGTCAGAGAGCTGTCCCAAGGATTAATAAATGTGGATGTGTCACACAAAGTTGATGACTCCTCTGGCTCTATTGGTCGCCGATACGCCAGAACTGATGAACTGGGTGTCCCATACGCCATCACAGTTGATTTCGACACTATAAAAGAACCTCACTCTGTAACATTGAGAGAAAGAGATAGCATGGGACAAGTAAGACTGCCACTGACTGATGTTCCCACAGTTGTGAGAGACCTATCAAACAGCAAGATCTCCTGGTCCAATGTGGAGCAGAAGTACCCTAAGTTTGAACAACAGGAGGCAGTGAAAGGTGCTGCGGCGTAGGCTGACGCAACTTTATTGTTAGTACAGCTGCTTAGATCTAAATAATTTTCCATTGAATATTGTATTTATTGTTAGCTATAAGCTTGTCTATTTTTCTCAATATTTCAAACATCTGAGATTTATGCAAATTACCTTTTATTTTTACAATGGAATAAACAAACTGCAACATTAGAAAACATTTTGATTGCTTCATACCTGATTTTATATATATATATTTATCTCTAAACCTAATTCAAGCAATCAATACTACGATGAAGTATTGATACTAAGTGCATACTGCACGTAGATTACGCAAAATACCTTCACTTTCAATATCAGTGATGATTATCATGATTATATAAGATTACGGACCAATACTTACGTAAAAGTGATGACCTCAACTTTGAACAGTGTGCATGTTATTTTCATATACTACATATAAAGCTTGTGTAATCCCCGAAGTAAATAAAGACCGATAGTTCAAATTCTTCGTTAGCATGGATTAGAAGGTAGCAAAGTAAAATATCTAGGTAATAGTAATACACATACTTGCATGACGAATCTTCATTCGACGTGCATTCATTTTTTCCAAGATTAAAATTAGTCACTGAATAAATCTAAGATGTCATCATCTTATTCTTTATATAATTTATACATATAACATCATTCCTTTTCTCTTATGAAATCGAAAGAAACAAAAACGAACTTGCAAGACCAACACAATCTTTTTTTCAATTGGACGGCAGGGTTGGTTCTGAGGTTGAGAGATCGGCTGCTGCGCTACGTGTCGCGGGTACCATTCCCGCACGGAACAAATATTTGTATAATCTACAGATAGTGGTTTCGGGTCTGGATCTTTGTGTATCTGAATATATGTTTGTAAACGCACCTACGATACAGTATTTATTTCTAATGCGGCAACGTTTTTTATAAAAAAAAGATACTGTTCTAATATCATATGACATACTGGAACAGCTAAGGTGTTCAAGCAGATCGAAACCTCTCAGATTCTCATTATCTTCGGCTCAGCAAAAGTCAGCAAATATAGCGGAACAAGTGACGCAATCATATTATATTCATAATATTGTTACAATTAGGTAACTTATTTATTAAATTTTTAAATTAAATAATTACATAAAACTTATTTTCAACCCGATAAAAATAAGTTTTGAATTAGTATGTGTCAACATGATATAACGTGACATTGCTAAAACGGAACGAAATAAGGTTTATTCTTGCAACTGTTACGATATAACGAGTACTTTGATTATCATATTACGATACGTGTTCCACTACAATATAATATTTTAGTCACCTAAGATGGACTTATTTGGACACCTTAGGTCATTAGGTGTTACGGCGCATCTAACCCTTACTGTACTTGGCCTAGTATATAGCTGTTATTAGGACAATCCATAAGTTATACGTGACATTTTTAACAGCTATTGAAATTATTCATCAATATACGAAATCAACCTCAACGTACTTACTAAAACATAACATAGTTCACGCCTATATTCTCCGAAGGTGTAGGCTTTCTAAGGTACTTACTATAATCTTTGGTGCAGGCAGACATTTCGCTGAGCCTATTGCACACCGCTAATTTTTACTTAATCAGGAATAGGTAATATTAGATAAAACAAAACAATAAAATCCAGAACATCATATTATTCATTCGTTAAGACACAATTATTTTATACATCTACACCTTGCTGAACATTATCTGAAGCGGCGATCCTTAGATCGCGACCGGTGGCGCTGTCGGTCGCGTGACCGCGACTTCTCCCGGTGGCGATCGCGACGATCTCTGTCGCGACGGTCACGGTCACGGTCACGATCGCCGCGCTCTCGTTCTCTGTCGCGGTCGCGGTCTCTTTCACGGTCATCGCGTCTCGTTCTGTCTTTTGGGTATCTGAAATGAATAATACATAATGCAGTGAAATTGCTATCATTAAACCACTCATTTACTTCCAGGGGGTACAAGAAATGTTCCAAGATATAGGAAGTGTTTAAGCATGATTGTTCCAAGCAACATGTCCAAACAAACTATTTCTTATGACTAACATGGTATTCTAAGCAAAGTAAGCCACGAATGTGTCAGAAATTTAACAAAAATATTTACCTGTCTCCTTCGCCGTAGTCCCGTCTGTCCCTATCGTCGTGTTCCCTCCGGTCTCCGTCTGTTCTGCCCGGGTTGTACGCCCCAGCGCCACCACCAGCCGCATTGTTGCCGCCATTATTACTGCTACCGCCACTGGCGCGGTAGTTTGCCGTAGGTTTCGAAGCTGCCGACTGCCTGTTGTGCTCTCCTAGCCTAGTATTTGTATTTGGTTTAGTAAGATTGGATATAATTATATTGGCCTGCTGTTGCAAGGAGCCATTTTGGTAGCAGTATTTTTGACCAACTTTACATCCAGTAGTAATGGTAATTATAAACCTGTAATGATTGATTTATAACAAGTTCCTGTCAATCCACACTGCAATAAGACAGGATTGTTGACAGCAGACTGCACAGCCATGCTAGAATGACACTTATTATTTACAGAATTACATTACAGCTATATAAAAAAGGGATAAAGAAAGGTTGGAAAAAAGGTAATGCACAGATTTTTAAATTACAAAAGATATTAACATGCCTTTTTCCCATGGGGGCAGGCAGAAACTAAAGAATGTCAATGTATATTATTAATTATTTATAATTTAACTATGAATGTATTAACTACATTATAATTTTAAAAGAGTAACAAGTTACCTACTTCTGTTCAATTTGCTTCTGTATGGGTACTGGTATTCTAGGGAAGAGTGTGCTGAACCAGTCAAGCTTGATGAGCATCTGTCGCACGAGGGCTCCTATAGTTGTGGGGCCTCCGCCCCCAGCACGAGGATCTATCTCCTCTTCATCATCCAGGTAGTCAGCATACCAGTCGAACAGGTCTGCTGGAGGCTGTGTGTACCGAATGTACATGAATCCTGTTGAAATAGGTAGTGGAATATTTTTAGTAATAAAGTTTAAGTACATGCAAGGTAATAATAATAAAAAATGAATGTTGGTATACATGAGATAGATAAACTGCAATGCCGCTTGACCGATCACCTTGAAAGTTGGCACATCTAAATTTTTTTAATGGAGAAGTTTTTATTTTATCCATTATGCTTTAATTCGTCAAAAGATAGCTCTGCAGCGCATCAACTTCTATACCGTTCAAACAAGCTCCATACAAACCATCCATTATAAGATATAGTGATAAAATAAATTTCCACTGGCAAGACAATGTCTGCTGGGTTCTGCTAGTGCATTATAATATAATAGATTGTGATTGTTATTGGTGCATGTATTAGTCAAGAGATGTTTGGCTATATACACATCTAATCTACAGTTGAGTCCAACGTTGCAAGTGGTCTTATAGTGTGTGCTTCAAAAGTGTGTGGTTCACTGGGCAGGTACAAGTGTACTTTCACACATATTCTAGCTTTCTCATAGATAGTTCTTTCATGCACTTTGAAAGTATTGGTATCTTTACTCTTTTAATCCTATTACATTGTGCAATATAATATGTATATTTTTAAATGAAGCTTTAACTAGAAAATGTCTGTTCAGCAATGGAATGGAAAAATAGAAAAAATATAAATAAAGGTATTGTTGTACTCATACCTACCAAGTGCTCTGATGTAGGGTGAGTCTGAGTGCTGCAATAGCCCATTAACCTGCTTCCGAGTGAGGCGCAGGGTGTAAAGCTTATACAGCAGACAGAAGGCTGTGGACACGATGCCGCCGGCGCCGACACCGCGCACCTATTGACAATAACAATGCATTTTCAAAGAGGATACAAGCAATTAATAATTATGTATGAATAACAATGGCAACAATATTTAAAAGTAATATTCACAATGTGGTAATTGCTGTTCATTGGTTTCATAAGTTATCAGTCTACTAAACTGTATCTATGAATATATTTTTGGGATAAGATAGAGTATTATTTACTGTGCATCAAAGTAAATTGTGCAAAGTGAAGATGATTCATGTATACATAAACATTGAGATTAAGCTAAACGTAAAACAAACAGACATTGTACATTACAACAATCAAAGTATAACACTGTTGAACATACTCACGCCGCCACACATGCCCGTCTGGCCAGCGGTCTTGCGGCTGCCACGCTCCCATGGCTCCAGGTGCTTCACCTGGTAGTAGATCTCGTCAACCACCTCATGGTATGTCTTCAGCTTGAATAGGTGCACTGCAGATAATGGTATTTGTGAATTTCAGGACACCAACATATCGAATTTATTGTCCTTTGATGTTGTTACTGTTTCTGGTGACTTGTAATGCATTTTTAGTTTTTAAATTACATGCTTACAATTTATACATTCTAAAATTAGAAAAAGACGAGTATCAAACATAGCATACTTCTTTGTTTAATTAAGTTCAGGATCAAGGCCATCTTTATAACTTTGTAGAATAAAGTTAGTGAATTACAGTTATATTATTTAGCCTTTGTCATTTACTAAGTAAAAAAATAGCGGGAACACCACGATTTTCAGTATATCAAGCAGACTGACGAGTTTAATTGCCAGAAACAGTAACAGAAAATAAAGGTCACAAATGAAAGTAAAATAAAGTGGAACAAACGAAGTCCAAGCTCCTGTGCGTTGGTATGTTTGCTTACCTACCTTTGAAGTAGCTAGAGCCCTGTATATTTGCTAATATTAGTGGGTTCAGGTTCATAGTCTGTTCATTACCCCATATTGGTAATATGTTATGCTGCTTGCCCGTCTTCGCAGGCTTTTGCTGGTTGAACTCTGAAAATCAACGAATATTATACCAAGTTCCGAAAAAAGACACTCAAACATTGGCACGATACACACCTTCGACTTCTGACATTATATTACTTATAACACTATACTTATCATATAAATTAATATCTATAATGCTAATAGCACCGACTTTATTCAAGAACAATAAAATAAGCTAATATTGATCACGAGAAACAGATTTAATTTATGATTTCGTTTTTTCTGAATTTGACAAAACAAAGTAAACCACAATGGCGGACAATGAATGAACGATAAAGGATGAAAACGAAAAATAAATAAAACGGAAATACTGAATGAAATACATCATGACGCCTAATAACATTATTGCCAGTACACAAAAACGGTACTTGTTTCTTTCAATAGATCTCCCATTCTAACACTGACCTTAGTGCGATCGAAAACATAGACTTAGAATTTCGTAGATAAAATTCAATTTTATAAATAAGACTCCTTTTTACAAATTATGCAACATCTATTCATTTGTTATTTTAACATTGAAATAAAATTAACATAAGGAAAAGGACATTTTTCATGCTGACCCATCAATTTTAAAGACGATACTGCCTAACAAAAACCTTCCTTTTTGCTCCCTTTGAAGTTATTTATTATTTATAATTGCAAGGTGTGGTTCTACATAAGTACCTGACATTGGTACGGAGGTAGTAACTACATAGCCCTCCCACACATAGTTTATCAAAATGGCTTTAGGAGCCAGCAGAGCATAGAAAAAATTGTGTTGATAGCCATTCTTAGAGATAACAGGTTCATTAGACTTAGCTATTTATTTATTAGAGCCATAATAAAATGATGAGGATGCAGGCCAGAGAAGCTGGTTTGAGGTGGAGCAGGATAGAGATATGTGGAAGAATTTGGAGGGCTGGGCCCAGCAGTGAGATAGTTTGGGCTGACAAAAACAACATGTACTTTTATGTCGTAGCTTCTTTGTCTAGAGGCAGTACCCAAGAAAGGACAAGTAAAAAAATGGGAGAAAATAAATAAAAAGCTTTATATTTTATTATGTACTTAGTTTACTTATAATAATAACAAATTAGTAGGTAAATTAACATTATTATTTAGATTGTATCAGACTCCTTATAAACTTCTACTGGTAATACAGCTCCAAATTCATGCCATCATGTATTTCATCTGTGTAGGAGTTATGGAATTAACTATAATATATTGCCTGCAAGTATCATGTCATATTCTATACTTGTTTTGTTTAGGTATTTAAATAAAGGTAAATAATCTTGATGTGACTTTTAACACAGACGCATATTAAACAAATAAACTACTGCTTAACTCCTAGCTTCAATTGAATTGGTAATCAATATTGTTGTGTTACATTGGTTTTTAGTAGCTTTTTATGTTTAAACTGAGTTTTTAAACAAAAAATATTAAAAAGACACATCAAGTTTGTTTACCTTTAATTAAATACCTAAACAAATTGAGTATAAGTACATGTATCTATTGGCAAATGGGTGATACTCATTCAACCGATAAATGTTTAGGTAAACTAAACATGGGTTAAGACATAAGACAACAAACCTTACATAGCCATGTGACCAAAGCATGTTTGTATTGAGGCAAATAGAGCGGAAGTTGCTGCTTGTCTCCTATTCAAGATATTCTTTTTATTGCCTTTATATCCCATGGAAATGAAACTGGTGACAATGTATTGCTTGAGAATCAGAAAATCAAATAACAATAAGTGAAATGGTTTAAATTTTTCAATAGATTTAATATATAGAATGTACTAAGAATTTCATTTTCTGAAAATTTGGGTTAATGGTCTTCTGGAAGAAATTGCTTTTAGCGATAGGACCACCATTTGTAGCCTATGTTTAAAATGTATTTTCACTTTGTACTTTTTCCTTTGGTGTACAATAAAGAATACTCTATCTATCTATCCATAATGATTGATCACCTTTCAAAATCTAGACCAAACAATACCAATGATTAACCTTTACCGTAACAAAGTTAGTCAATAGGTTTTGCAAAAATTAAAAAGGATACAATCAGATAACTTGATGTGGTCCTTGAACACTGTGTACCATTTCTTCAAGACAATTTTGTCGTATCTGGTGCCCGTTTGTGCTGCTATTAACTTTTTAAGGTCTCCAACTGTGTCATCAGGGTTGCATTTTACTCTCACTTTCTTCCCAAGACGGTCATTGCAGGTAACTTCAAGCATCGTCTGCAAATAGGTTATTCAAGTACAAAGTTTATAATTTGATTGGATATGACAATAGTCTTTACGTTTTTGGTACGTACACAAACTATAAGACGGATTTTAATTATTTACAACACAATATACATACAAATGTTTAGCTATCGTCGGGAATAACTTGAATTCACAGTTGACAATTGCGTATTGTGACACATTTGACACTAACTTATCTTATGCCACCTTATGCCACTGACAGGTCTAGTGTGACGTACTCTCAGAAAAAGAATATTTACATTTAGTTGGAATATTACTTAGTGAACTAGAATAAATTAATTATTAATGAATATCAATTTATTCGTGTTATTCATTATTTATAAAAGTTTATCGCTTTAATGTATTTAGTTAGGGAGGCAAAATACATTACTACGCATTACAAAACATACATTTGTGGTAGAGCAAAACAAAACGTTTATATCAGTTTGACGTCTATCGCATACCAAACGAGCTTATAAATGAAAACATCCGGATCGTTTTCTATTTAATTAATGGAATATAGTATAACATCTCAGTGGCGTGTAAATAGAAAAAAATAAAATAAAGATTATTTAATTTTTATAGTTACCAAGGAATTTAATGACAGCTTTTAAAAGATAATAAGTCAAAAGTTAATTAGTTGAACAGGAAGTGTATTCCAACTGTCCACACGTCATTCGACGGCGCAGGACTGACGTGACGGTTCCGACGGTAGTGAAATTTCATTTTTTTGTGAATGTGCTTGTGAAACGGCTTCGAAAAATGCAAATTCCAACCGAATATGTGACTACTGCCGAGGATGTTGCGGATCAGGTAAGCGTTATATTGATAATATACACGTAGGACCTATTACTGTAGATCAAAGCAAATTATTTAAAAACGTACTTTGGATGGGATTGTCACGTCACCGAACTTATTTTCTTGTTGGCGCTTCTTGTATGATTTGAAATGCGTATATATAATAATATAAATAGTATAGCGATGGACATACGTGAATGCCGAGCTAATAAAAAAATATGGTATGTGAACGCGTAATCAATGTTCAGTGAAAAAACTACAACAGCATTGTAAAATTATAGTTCTACAGATGTCTCACCCTTTAACCTACTTATCTTTTGATTTCATCAGTTAAATGCCTTTTGCGATACACCAATTGATAATTATTTTACCGTATTATGTGCTTATTCATGAAATTACGATTAAATTAACATGAATATTTAACTAAAAGTTGACATTAGAAAAGGTGAAGAAGCATTCTAAATAACCAAGTTCGTAATGAGTCTAATTATGTATTATCAGAAATGCTGATGGTATTTGCTTTAAGCTTGGTATTTTGATCTTTAACATAGTAACTTTTATTCTTGCAGTAATAGTAATAGCAACTTTTATTCATACATGATTGCAGATAACAATTCTTTTGCAATATGATTTTACATTATGGGGCATGAACAATATGTTTAACATTATTGCAAAACATAACATACTTTATCTTTTCAAACAGCCCATAACTGTAATATTTTATAAGAGAAACTATTTCTCACTTTTATTTTCACCTGTCATAACTTTAGAATGCTGCCTATAGTACTTGTTAGATTTTATTTATCAATTAATGGATTTTTTTCTCATTTATCACTGTACTTGTTTAACTAAGATACAATTTTCTGTGATAAAATTAAGTTTTTACATTATCACATTTAAAACTAGTTTGTAATTCCATATAATGTGTCCATGTCTTTACATGTAACCTAAAAAAGACATCCGCATTAAATATCTAATTGTCTGTTATGTGTAGCAGAATATTAGTTAAGATAGTAGGTTGATATTAGCTAGGTTGATGATAAAAAAGCCATTGTATTCACATTTCATTAACCTATCAAGTGATGCAAATGAGACACAATAGAAAATATATTGTGTCTTGTTGGTGGATGCTGCAAGTGTCTTAACAAATTAAATTTACATTGTTTTCATTTTTTTGTTAGTATAACACCTACATCTCAAGGATAATAATGTCCAGTATTGCTGAAATTTTGTTCTAATACAAAAAGGCAAATCAATGAAAATCCAAGTACTAATATTTCGTTTTTATAATCCTTATTGTGTTTAAGAAATACATTGATGTAATAGTGCTCTCCTGGGGCCCATAGACAACATACTACTTCTACTTTTAGCACCTTTCACTATGTATAGTTGCTTCCTCCTCATAATATGTGATTCATTTCTTCATTGTATGGATGATTTTAGAAGAAAGTAAAAGTTCTAGTATATCCATAGTTTCTAAAATCTTAAGCATATACATATATATCAGGGGTCTAATAACAAAGGCGGCAAAGTCCCAAATACTTCAACTGGACTTTGCCGCCTTTGTTATTAGACCCCTGATATTCTCCATGGTAATATAGTTTTATAAGCCATATATATCTAGAGCAGATTTATTCATAGTGCATGTAGCTACATAACAAAACTTTTAATTAAAGTGGAGGAGTTATTACATTTAAAAAAAAGACAACTTCAATGGTTCTACAACTCTAGTTATGTCTTTAGACATGTGGTGTTCAGATTAACAAATACTTTTTGCTTAATCCAGGATTAAAACGGAGCAGTTAGTAATGGGATATTCCCAACCACATATGGGATACAGTTGAGAAATTCCAATCAACCTGGAGTTTAATTTCTATTTTTCTTTTTTAGAAATATGATTGCTTGCTCTTGTATTTCTCATGTATTCTAGTTATTCTTTACAAATATACATCTCACATGCATATTAATAGTCCCAGAACAACCACATTATAGCACATATAAACATTTATTTATGTGCAAGAATCTAACTATAGAAAGCCAAGCTTGGTTGTTGTATTAATTGATCCACAAATTACTTGGCATGACATTACTTAATTAATATTAATAACATTTAGTGATAATGATAATAGATATACTTAATTTCGAAAATGTTACAAATATGAGATAAATTTGTTACAAAAATTATAAAACTGATGTGTTCTATCTTATCTTACACATATTATACAATCATTTCTATCAATGTTCATGATATATACTGTAATGATTTATGATGTACTAATAAAGTATTACATGTGTATAGATAAGTGTAGTGTATATTAAATATATCTATAAATATATGTAATATGCATAACATAGCATTACGCCTGTTTTTTCCGAACGGATAGGCAGAGGCGAATCTACTATTGTACCCCCGCATTTTGCCGATACCGTTATTGAATCCCATGAAATATATTCTTACGAAATCCAGCTTTTATCTGGAAATAGCTTATATTATTATTTTATAAAGGCAAGTCAAATTGTTGAAGAGTATTTTATCTCTTCTATAATAATGGCAATCTCGCTAGTTATTCTTGTTTTCGCTTATATTAGAATGTATTTTGTACGTTACAATTTTTCTTGAAAGACAAATAAATAAATGCCGGATGTAACGTGTGGGTGTGCCTAGGCGCCCCGCAATGTTAGAACATTTTCATTGCTGTTTTATAATAATGACGAAAGCATTATGTTCAAAACTAGTTTTAGCCGCAATAGAAAGGAGAAAGTATGTTAGAACTACTAGTTACTACATCTTTCATGTGATCACTTTCCTTCTGGGATACTACAACTTAAAATTTGACATTTTATTCCGAATTTTTATCATTTATAATATGAATATTTTTTTCTGAAATAATTTAATAAATATTCTTCCCCCTCGGAGTCCTGGACTATTTGTAATGATACGACTAGTATCTTCATTTACAATTCTTATGAGTGCCACACCACAAAAACTTCAATATTCATATATCATTTCATTATTCGCAGATATAACGAACAAATAAATAAATAATTATTATTAACTAATAAATTAATGAAAATGTATTTAATTTGTTAAATATTTAGTCATATCGATATTTAATTCATATTGCCTCTATTAGAAGTGATCTCGTCATGAAATTGAGTATCCAAATTAAGACACGTCACATCTAGTGTTGGACCATATCGGATAGCGTTATCATTTGTTTTATATTACATTCATCAATTCCAAAATAATTACCTTCCTGTCACGATACGCTCGTTCGAAAATCGTTTATTATGCGTTTGCTCGAATTAATAACGATCGAAACTATAAAATTGTTGAACCACCTATAATAGCGTGACGGTGACGGATTCTTGCACTTATTTTAATGAAAACTCGAGTAATTTGATAATACGCTCTTCATACACGTACGTAATACCTGGCTAATAAGACTAACAAGTATTTGGCTTCTTTCTCGTGTATTTTTAGTTCGCGAATTATAATTGTTGGCGTACTGTAATGTCGATATAATAACGTCTATATTATTTTTATTGTATACTTATTTTATATACTGTAAGACATCTTTAATCACAGTACTCAGTTTGCATAGAGTCATCTTCAAAAACGGATTGCGTTTTGGTTTGAGATTTAATTAATGTTTTAACGATCAGCTTTTTGTCTGGTTTTTCTGTTCATTTCAATGTTTCTACTTTTCTCTCTTGAGCTCGGGAAAGGAAAAGCTTTCAAAGGTCGAGCTTTCGAAACAACTAAGCAGGCATCTGCGAGTATTAATTATACAATCGTTTTATCATCCAGGTGATCCGCAAAGGCAAGAATGTGTTGCCAACGGTGGCACGACTGTGCCTCATCTCCACATTCCTTGAGGACGGGCTCCGCATGTGGTTCCAGTGGTCCGAGCAGCGTGACTACATGGACATGTCTTGGGGATGCGGCCAGTTCCTCGCCACAATGTTTGTTGTGAGTATCAGCCATTTTTGGTTATCCTATATTAGGGCCACACTTACAGGGCTTCGGCAAAGAGACTTATGAAAAATACTACCAAGTACTCTTATATTCGGGTTATCACGAGTTCGTGACAGTGTGAATCCTTGTCGAAGCCTGATAAGTAAGAACTTTAAGGCTTTATTATTGTAATGCCAATTAGTAACTAATATTCTTCTATTTCGCAGTTAGTTTAGGTATTCTGAATTTCGGATATTAGCTGCTTATAATGAGCTCGCGTAAATAAATTGCTAGAAATTGACGGAAGTCCTAAAAAAGCTATTAACATGCAAATTATGATCTAGTGATCCGGTTTATATAAATAGCAGTCTTGCAGTCAAATTATTTAGAGCACAAGTTATGCATCTATTTCTGATGCTAATAACAAAATGAGATTCAACATCTGCAGCTTTGCAATGCAGCCTTACTGTTCGATGGAATTTCTCGGTGTGTTTCTACTTAATGTTTCATAATACTACCAACGTAATGTCATCATGTTTCCCTAATAAGAATCGGCAAAATCTATCACAAAAAAAAACTCCCAACACATAAAAAATGTCATATCTCTAAACCCGCGATAAATCGTATAAATCATAATTTTTAACATGTGTTATTTTTTCATCCCTGGGTTGTTTACAGGAGGTACCCACACCATGTATTATTTTTATTAACACAACGATGTTTCATATTAACCGTATATATAAGCGGTTCTCACTCGGATGGCTACGCGAAGTATATTCGAGCCAATGAAGCTTCAAAGGTTCTTGATCAGGCGACCTGCCGTAAGAAAAAACTCAGATAGACTAATATAAAATAGAGTCTATTAAATCTCTCAGCGTCGTTTAAACTGAGAGTTTAAAATTTTAATAGTGCACTTTCTAAACTTATATTTGATATCGTTTACATATCCATTGTAATTATTTATCGGTGCTCACTCAATTTATTAAAATGGCATGTGTTTATAATTTACAGCATACGTTGTAAGTCGTAACAATTATAAATTGTATAATTGGCACCGTACCTGCTTCTTGCACTGTTTGCACCGCGTCACGTGTTTATTTGCACTAAATTGTAACTAATTGATAATATTTCCGAACTATTGTGGCGCCGAAATAAACTTTTAGCTGGTCTGATTTGCTATTTTTACAATCGAAAGTTCGGTTCGGAGTTACGTGTAGACTGCTTTTGTCGCAACGATCGTACCTCTCTCTCAGGGACGGGGTCCCTGTGTAGCCATGATTAGCAAATTACTCGCGATACTGTGTTACACCTATATTATAGTTGCTAACTCCTTTTAATTAGTATTTAGCAATTACTTACTCTCTTCCTAAAAATCGAACTTTCTATGTATTCGAACTCAGTAAAAGTTAAAACTTACTTTTAACCCTAATAAATAAACAAAAGCGTATGCACGAAAAGGATATACTTAATCAATACCCTCATTTATTTTCCTTATGTCCAGAGATGGAGCTATATCGTATTGTTATATTGAATAACGATTGTACCCAATAACTTGTACAATAAATACATACTATCAAGTAATTGTATATGGGATCATTGTTATACGATTGATTTATTAATATCATGTTACTCGTAAACCAAAGCTTGCGATTGAGCGTAAAATTCGACTACCACGCGTACATGCATTAAAACTATAAGAAGCCATAGTATGCACCACCAAGTACTACTTGTAGTTACCACAACTCGTTTGAGAAATAAATGAATCCTTACGTACCATAAAGAGGTGACTTTATAGTCAAGGGACCACGACGTCGGCCCGCACTTTATCGCCCTTTTTGTTTGCTGATACTCGTTATGGTCGTTTTACTGTTGCCTCGGTGCATTGTGATTAAATCTACAACGCTGCGAAGTTTTCAGTCGTGACCGCACCCCGCTTCACGGAAATGAGAGCGGTGCTGTTAAGCCTAAGTTTTGTGACGTGGCTGGGTGAAATCAGCCTTTTAAACGTTGACAAGAGATGGCTTATGAACTGTATCACCCGTCAGGCCAGGTTAACCATGGTCATAATATGAACATAGGTGTTCACAACCGCTAGATAGAAGAATCACTCTCTTAGGAAACCGTAGCTTAACACACATTCATAATTTCACGCTATTTTGACACACCACTTTCGCTTCTTCAACATTCATGGGCCTTTTCAAAATCGCCGCTTACGTGTACATTCTACGCACCTGACCTTTTTGTAGGACACTGCCATTAAATATAGGTAGTGAGTGTATGTCTGGAGCACCTCCTGCTGGCACTTCCTCTCTCATTCCCGATAATAACCTTAATTAGGTAGCGTAGAAAGGCCCGCAGGAATCCTTTGTGTGGTAATTAAATACGAGGGGCTTGGATAAAGTTACACGATGTCGACAAATTGGAATTGATCAGATTATAATGGCGCACTGAATGATATTCTTAACAAACCGTAATTGATGGTAGACAAATACAAAAGTGATTGAATAAAGCGTAATTTTGTTTGAAAGCGAATATTTTTTATATTTTTTAATAAAGCTTTTTGAAAATCTGTTGCTAACTTGCTATATTACATATATATTGAAAGGGATTGATAGTTTATGCAAACTGGAAAATGAGGACTATATATATGCGTGGGGTAATTTATTCCAGTTGCAGTCGTTTTTCAAGATGACATCTTCTGAACTTTGTGCATTATGACTTCATATCATATTGATTTTACACTTAACATGAAGCCAGTGCTTCATCTAACACATGTTAATAGTAAAATATTATTATTTAGCTTGTTTATTAAAATATTTTTAATGCAGGTATTGTGTTATATTGTTTCCAGATAATAAACTTAGTTGGACAGCTGGGCGGTTGTGTGATGGTGCTTGGCAGGTTAAAGGTTGACATCGCGTGTGGAGTACTCTTCTTCATTGTTGTGTTACAGGTGAGGACTTTATAATCTCGGTATTAAGGACTTAAAACGACGAGTAATGAGGGCCTTACAATTTGGTACTTTTTCTAAGTCTATGCCCAATGAAGACTTACCAAAATTGACCTACGACGCTTTAGGAGACAGAGGCGTTAAGGAGAAATCAAAATGTTATAGAACACTTCACAGTTAATGTACTTTATCTGTGGGTTATTCCATTAAATGTATATACGTCAAATACCATCCGTGTAAACAGTTTATGGTAAATATTTATAGTGCCGAGTCACGGCCGCGTGACTCTTGGGTCATTATCCCATTAAGACACAATGAACAACATTATTTTACGTTCCCATTCAATGATAACAGTTCCAATAGTTTGGGGATTCATTTGTGGTGACGACACATTTCCTGTTGCCAGTGAATATTGTAAATATCCGGTTATGGTATCTGACGGCACGGTAGGCGCAGTGGCTAAGCGATTCGTTTATGTACGAGTATATACGGGTTCAATCTCCGCACGGAATATTTGTTAGACCTATTATTAGTTGATGGTATTTGTAGATGTGAGATGTGTGTTTAATGGTTTATTATATAATAAACTGTATCAACGATAGAGGAAAATCCTAATGTTCGTTTTTTTTTTTTTTTTTTTTAAGTAAGGATATGTATGACTGGACTGCACTGGACTAGGACTGTATTATATTGGGAAATAACAATAAAGTGAACTGGCAAGGGCGTCGACCTGAGTTCGAAGTGAGACGATGATAATATTTTTGACATATAACTCATTTACTTACATTATCTTCCAGACATTCGCCTACAGTATATTATGGGATATGCAGTTCTTGCTCCGTAACCTGGCTCTAATCGGAGCCCTACTGTTAGTCGTGGCGGAGGCGAGAGCAGAGGGGCGCAGCCTCTTCGCTGGCGTGCCGTCGCTCGGCGAGAACAAGCCCAAGACCTACCTGCAGCTCGCCGGCAGAATACTCCTGGCTTTCATGTTCATCACGCTGCTGAGATTCGAAGTGTCTTTCCTGCAGGTCAGTACAAACACCAGCTGATTTTTTTAGTATAACGTTATAGCTTACTAGCTTCCGCCCGCGGCTTCGCCCGCTTGGTTGACGAACCCGTACATTTTTCTGGGATAAAAAGTAGCCTATGGGCTATTCCAGACTATCATCTATCTCTGTGCCAAATTTCATCCAGATCCGTTCAGTAGTTTTTGCGTGAAAGAGTTACAAACCATCCATCCATTCTCACAAATTTTCACATTTATAATATTAGTAGGATTGGCCTTGATATTTAAAAAACTATATGACAAGGATACAATAGGCAAATTCGCCGCTCTTATATTACACATTACGCGCGAGAGGCGAATGCGTGAACTGTACGCTCTTGTAATAATAAAAATATAGTGTTGCTATCTTTTATTACCGACAGTAACTTGTAATTTGTTTGAGGAAAATGTATCTGAATTTATACGATGACATAGCAAATATTATTTTAATTGCGATAAATAAAGTAACATGTTTGAAGTTTCGATTGATTTCTCAATACCTATGTCTCTATTTGGACAAAATATTAATTAGGTACTTAGGTTTCATTACGAGTTTTTTTTTAAATTATACTCTCTTACTGGCCTAGTGGTGCCAAGCGCGACTGCTAAGCATGAGGTCCTGGGAAATTCTCAGTAGTAGCAAAGAGTCTGGAACTGTGAACGGTAGATGGCAATAGGCCCGCCCCCTATTACATAGAACTCAATAACGACATCGGCGATATGTGGGTTTACAATAGCACACCTCTGCCTAACCTTTCCGGGATTACAGGCTTGATGCTATGTTATGTTTTATTATAGGTAAACGTCTTATGGTCACATACGTCTCAGAACATTATAATCAAATCGTGACCTTGACATATCCCGTGTAACCTTTAAAGCCAGAAATAATCAGATTTATTAAACTGGGTGACATAATCAATGTGTCCAAACTCATTGAACACATTAGTTAGCACCGCATCACATATTCATCTTATGCTAATGAACGTGACGTCATAATGACCTACTAATAACGCGAATATTATTAATAGATGATTCGAGTTTGAATATCGTTTTGTGTAAATGTTAGTAGAGAGAACGGTGATAGACTAAAAATATATAAAAGAGTATTTATTGCGGTTCTTATCCTTCTTCTTCTTCTTAGCGAGTCGATGGCAATCTGGATAGTCCCAGCCCAGAAGTTGGCTACAGGGACTGAGCTGTCAATGACATCCATTAATTCTTATCCATAGGACCAAATTTTTGAAATCTTAATGAAGTAATCATATTTTCGTTTTGTGCAAGGCAAGGACATGTCTCCTCATCTTGGAACAAACAAAACAAGTATAAAAAATTTACTTTCAACATTGAATGTTTCAGATTGTGCAAGACCTTCTGGGCAGCATCCTGATGATCCTGGTGACGGTGGGCTACCGCACCAAGCTATCGGCACTGATGCTGGTGCTGGTCCTGTCCGTCCTCAACCTGTACCACAACGCGTGGTGGCTCGTGCCCTCATACAAGCCCCTCAGGGACTTCCTCAAATATGACTTTTTCCAGGTAAGTTTCACCATTCACTTGCAGCGACAATGTTACTTGAACTTAAAACTTTTTTATTCGTGTAGGCCATAAAAGGCATTCAGAAATCGTTTATCTGGTTCAAATAGTCATTCCATGGAGTAGAACCAGTAAGAAACTCCATGGTTACTCTTTTAAAATATAGTTTATTACATAGTACTACCTGGGATAGTGCAAGTCATCAACTAAAGTAGTTTTATCTTTGTACAAAGCTCTATTAGGGGCCATCCATAAATTACGTCACACGAATTTCATGCTTTTTTGACCCCTCCCCCGTCCTTGTCACAGCTGGTCACATTTGTGAGACTCCCCCCTCCCTAGTGTGACGTCACATATTTTGCAATTTTATATCCAAAAATTATTAAATTAAACAGATGGAGTTGGAAATATTTTTAAGTTTTTCGTTAATAGTTCAAATTTTTGTTTTAATACTTAGATATAGGTATTAGATTTTGAAATGTGATGTCACGAAACTTAGGACCCCTCCCACCCCTTGTCACACAATGTCACACTTCGTCGACTCCCTCCCCCCCTCTTAACGTGTGATGTAATTTATGGATGGCCCCTTATGAATGAAAACATTTTTTCTTACTGCCCCTCTTCTAATTCATCACGCATCACAGCAGCACGTAAGAAGTACTACCGTATTAATTAGTAATGACATAATTATTGTTTGTATTCCAGACATTATCTGTGATCGGCGGTCTGCTCATGATCGTGTACTTGGGCCCGGGTGGCGTCAGTATGGACGAACACAAAAAGAAGTGGTAGAATCGGCAAGCAGTGCGTACAATGTACGCACGGTTAAAGACATTTGATATTTTAATCATAAGATGTTATGGTGCGAGAGGAAAGAAATTTTTTCATACAACATTTGGTGTTTTTGTGACAATCTGACTAGTCGACGACAATTGTGAACACTGAGCTTACTTCCATATCCTGTAGAATGTCTTGTTTGTGTGTTATGGGCAGTTTGCTGGTGACCTTATACTTACACTATACATTTTGTGGGAAGCGGGTGGGTCTATTATGAAAAGTTTAAACTTAAGCAAATGTGTTGTGTATTGAGCGTGTTAGGAAGGCCAAATATCTTACTTTGCATGCCTAATTAATGTAACAGAGTATAACAAAGGCCATAATAATATGACATAGGGGTAACATAGTTTTATATTTGTAACAATGCATGTCGCAACTTAAACGGAGTCTAGTCCTACAAAATTGTAATGTATATATTTTGGTTTTGTACGCTTCATATTGGTGTTCAATTTGAAACAGCAGAATGCCCATAACATACGTATAAGAACAGTTGGTGGCATAACACAAAATTTTATATAAAAGTGCACGTAATATTTAGGTCGATCAATAAACAGGTCAGTGACGCTACCTGTCCTAATAAGTTGATAATGTAAACAATTTTTTTGATTTCAGTAATGTCAATTTTTATAATAAGACTAGTATTTACCTAGCACTGTTGACGGATAGTGTTGTGAATTCTGATGCTTTTCGCATGGTTTCAGCATTGCATGGTGTTGTTACTGACAATAATGTGCTCAAAGCTGCGCATACACAACATAGGCAATACCTGTATAAGTAATAAATTCACAAAATATTGCTTAGTGCCAACGCAAAGCATCACAATGAGTCACTAAAGTTGACCTTTGACTATACCATGCTTGTAGCAAAGCAAAAACATAATTTAATGGAGCGTATCGCAAGCGCATGTTTGTAGCAGCCCAGGCAATATTGCGTCCAGGCGTGCCAAAATAGTAAACTCTGTGCCCGCCCGCCTAGAAGTGATATTTTCTTAGCGGAGTGCGGTCCCTTGCGTATAAGTGTATTTACTCAGACTGAACGTAGTCCCGCTTTCATTTTCTATAGCATACATTTTTCATTCCGATTGTTTTCTAATTGTTGTGATTCAATGTAAATATTTATATAAAAATATATCTATTTTGTACTTACTGACTGAATAACAAGCAGATCTTTGAATGGCAATGCAATGCTCTTTTTATTACATTTTAATATTCCAGTAGCCATAAGTAAAACTTTGGTATCACAATTCGGAGATCTGTGCTCCATCTTCCCTATGAAATAATAAATGTAGTCATAAAAACATAAATAATTATTTGATTTATCAAAAGTATTTAAAAGACACATATTTTTGTATTATTCTTTTTTATTTATTTTCTTAAGTTTCAGTTTGGCCATAGATGATAAAGATTCCTGAAAAGATTGTTCCGAATAAATTTTTATATAATAAAAATGTTTTATTTTTTTAAACTGTTTATATTTGTCAGTTATTAATTCCCACGATACTAATATTAGAACATACTAGATACGAAGCTTATTTATATTTTTTTTTTTATTTGCAAGTCCTTATATAGGACTTCCAAATTAAAAGCAATTTAATAAAGATATGAAAGTTGTAAAAAAACAAAAAACACTGTAAAACATTTATTTGTATAATATATTATAGTACGAATTCAAAATAAATTCAACAACTACTGGTGAACACACGGTATATTGTGCGTGTCTTCTATTCCTTCGCCTCTCTTGCTTTTTCATTGTCCTTATTTTCTATATACTTGAACACTTTGTTTGCTAGATGTCTGTATTTCTCTGCGTGGATACTATCTGGTAACGCATATATGGCGGGCTTGCCGCTATTTATGCATTCTGACATGTTGTGATCAACTTCGAAGCTTTCAATGATCTCGAGGCCCATTTGCGAGGCCGTTTGTTTGGTGTCGTTGCCGAAGATATAGTTTTTAGTGCCGCATTTGAAACACAGGGCATGAGACATGTTCTCCACCATGCCGATGATAGGAACTTTTAGCTTCTCGAACATGTTGACGCCTCGTTTCGTCACTTGGAGCGCTGCTGACTGAGGTGTGGTCACTACTAGTGCGCCTGTGAATAAATGATTTGCTTGTGATTGACTCGACGACTTATAAGGAACATGCATAGAGCAGGTGCACAATTTGAGGATAATATAATTATAAACCGTGGCGGCGGTATATTGGTTTTAGTTCACATCTAAAGTTTTTGAAGACATAATGTTACATACCATCTATAGGCAAGTTTTGTGCCAGTGACAGATGCGTGTCTCCTGTACCCGGCGGTGTATCCACCACCAGGCAATCCAGCGGTCCCCACGCAACATGTCTCGTCAGTCTGTCCAGCGCCTGCATCACCATCAGACCGCGCCATACGACCGCATTCTCGCCAGAAACCAGCAGGCCCATTGACATGCTGGAAATTATGGTCTCTTCAGCAAAACTTGTGACTATAACCATTTTCACCATCAATTCCAAAGAAGCACAAATATGTTCAATTTGAAATCTGTATTGAAAAAAAAGTCTGCAAAATATATTATATAGTTGGTTCAATAAACATTTACGACTTATTCTTGTGAAGGTGATGATTTCACATTCACATGTCGTAAACACTTAGCACATTTAACATTTCATGGTTTTTCGTTATTTTAGAAGTGAAGTAATTTGATAGTATGCATTCATACATAAGAATCCTGAATTTTGATAATAATCTACAAGACCCAAAATAATTAATACATATTCTGATTTTTGTAAAACACTCATTATCTAAGAATGGTAGGATAATTAAAGTTGTATTAAAATATTTGTTATAATAGATAGATTCATAATACATTTTTTTTTTAGAATATAATTGTATAAAAACAGTACAAAGCATGAATGGTGCAGTGGTTGAGTTTTGACAGGAATTATACCTAGGTTCTTTTTTGAAAAGCTATTACTAATAAAATAAAAAAATTGCAGTCATTCAATACTATTTTATATAACTCACCATTTGACTCCATAATTCAGCAGTGGTTCAATGAGATTCTCATCATTCAGCATGGGCTCGCCATTAATGTTCATCATGAGGGGCACAGATGGACCGAAAACATCAGCATCCAGCAGACCAATCTCCTTGTCAGGTTCTATTACCTTCATAGCACATGCAAGATTCACTGCAATTGTAATGATATATGAGTTACTATTGCTGTGTTATTGCCTCTATAAAACATTAAATATTGATGTATACATTAAGTACACATTGCCCTAAGCTTGTTTCATAGTTGATTTTTAAGTAGCTACAAGAAAGTTGGTAGAGTGTAAATTCTCTCTTTTTAAGTAGTTTTTATAATTTGATATAATTTTATAGAGTTATTTATCTAGTAAATGTCTTCAATACTGCATTGTCAGATTTTTTATTTAATGTATTGTTTAAAAAATAATTATTTTTTTGTTGTTTGACAAAACCTATCAAAAATCACAAATGGAACTTGGCAGGCACAGTGGCAATGTACATACAAAGTTCAGTTTAAAAATGCTTATTTATGGTTTGCATAATTCATGCTCTTTTGATGAGTCACAGATGATAGACACTGTGTGTACTTAGCTGGAAACCTAGATACCAGGTGAGAGAGGTTTCCTACAGAGCTGTATCAACATCATCATCATCAGCCCACATTTGTCCACTGCTGGACATAGGCCTATCCCAGTAAGCGCCACTAAACCCGGTCTTAGGCTCTCTGATTGTACGACTCAACAAAATTAGTTATATCTAGCTTCCGCCCGCAGTGTTGCCTATGTGTTCTATGATCTCATACATTTTTCCCGGATAATAAGTAGCCTATGTGCTATTCCAGACTATAATCTATCTCTGTGCCAAATGTTGTAGTGATTGAGTAACAAATATCCATCCATCCATCCATCCTTACAAACTTTCACATTTATAATATTGGTAAAAAGTATGATATACAAACCAGCAGTTGTAGTCTTTCCAACCCCTCCCTTTCCGGAGGCCACAAGTATTATACTTTTGACTCCAGGCAGAGGCTTCTTCTCAGGCAACCCTTTAGCCATCACTTTCGCCCTGTGGTCATTTAATTCTTCTTTCGTGTGTTTAAGGCGTATTGAATAACAACATGGTGCCTTTAAATAAATGTTAAAAATCTATTATCGGTTTAAAACGCATTCATACCTACAAATTCTACGGTACGGCGGGCGGCACGGTTGTCGCAGTGTGTTGAGAGATTGACTGCTGCGCTCGGTGTCGCGGGTTCGATTCCCGCACGGAACAAATATTTGTATGATCTACAGATAGTTGTTTCGGGTCTGGTTGTGTGTGCATGTGACATGTATGTTTGTAAACTGTACCCACGACACAGGAGAAATCCTAGTGTGGGGAAATGTATTTTAAAAAAAAAAGAAAGAAAAGAATACTACGATGTTGAATGAGGTTATAGAAGTACTTATTTAAAATGAAAGCACATAGAATGAGGCTAAAGTAACAATAATTGATCAATGATTTGTGAAGATACGCCTGATATCTTCTAATACCGCTTTCATATACTTTGGTTTTAGTTTCCTACACATTATACAGAAACCCATTTAAAATATTCAGCAGTAAAACCTTAAAAAATCTTAATACAAAAAGCAAATAACATGATGAAATTATTATACATACAGTATTAACATTGGTGTTTAATAAAACGCCGCATACTCGTTGAAATGCTCTTTGGACGTTCATAATTTGTAGCGGCTCTTGTCGGCAAATGTAATTTTCCCTAAATCAGCCTCGATATATTGTAATTTATCAAAAATTTCAAAATTCGCGAATTCACAACGCAAAATACTCGTTCAGAAATGAAATTGACAGACCGTAAATGATCAATAGTCAACCATCGAAATATGTTCAGTCGATTCAGTCCCTGAACATAGTCAACTCACTTGAGATGTCATGAAACTTGGCAGTTACTTGACGGCAGTCAGCACAGATTAGATATTTTACACTATATTTTATTTTTATAATTTATTAAACATATTTGACCTACAATGTATGTAAATATTAATGTGTTAACTAATTATATGCTCACAAACACAATGCAGATTTATTCTATTTATTTTACATACAACATTTGAGAATATGAAAAGCTGAATCAATCAAGTCTTTGCTAAAACAGGTGTTCGAAAATTAAAAATAAACACAACTGTCAGTCTCTTTGCGAAATGTCGAGGCTTTTTTACGACATAATTTCGAAAAATTTCGGAATTCTTAGCTATTTTGAGTGATTTGCGTATTGTAATAAAATGTCTATCTGTTTACGTACGTTTTCTCATAAAATATTGCCTATAAATGGCATCGTTTCCACCAAAAGTCACTCGAGCCGCTTGTCTAGAAAAATCCCTTTGCGGACTCAATTTCTGGAAGAAGTAAGTAATTTGAGTCGTTTCTTGTGGATTATAATAGTTTTCTAGTCTCTTTTATTACATGAAGTCATATGTTCGTTACGTAATATCTGAAAAATGTATAGTATTTATATCGCAAACTGTATTTTCCTCCTTGACATTGAACTAATTAGAGTATGCGGAATGAAACGATTACCTTTCACGTGGTGCTGACATATGCATTATGACACAAAAATAATATCATACGTGAGAGATCCCACTCCTGGGACCAAAACCAAGCCATCTATCTTATTTGTACATCTGTATTATTTTACAATTCTGTGGGGTATTTAGAACTATAAGTTTAAAAGTACTGCGAATCAAGTGCTTAGTCTTGGTTCTATTTGTTTACAAACTGGGTCCACACTAGTTTTGGCATCACACCAGCATATCTCTATCTCAACTCTTGATGGAATTTAATATAAATAATTTTAGGTTAGGACAGGAAATAAATATTCTGATAACAGAGTAGGTACATATACAGTAATAAGGTATAAAGAATTAATTAACATTGAATTACCATTGGTTATCCTGTTATCTGATTTGGAAATGTGTTCATTTTACAAAAGTCCATAGAATGTGTTTATCTGTCTCTGATCTTTATAATTTTGATTGAAAGATAACAATCCAATATGTTTATTGGGACTGGTCAACTCATAGCTGCCATGGCAATTTTATCAAAAGTAAATATATTCTTCATAACTATCAGGCTTGAGTTTCAGACTTACATAAGTTAGACTCTTTTATGCTACATTGTACTCACATAATTGTTGTTCGAGATCAATGTATAAATTAATATTGTATATTTAATTCCGAGTTAAAAAGAGTAACCATGGAGTTTCTTGCCCGTTCTTCTCCATTGGAAATCAACACTTTGGAACGTGGCAACTAGAGCCTGTCTATTCATAAGTGCCTGTAAATGGTTTACATGAATAAAAAAATATATTTGAATTTGAATCACAATGTGTGTTTTTGAATTGAAGTAGTTTTTTTCTCAGCAGATTACCAAATTTTCTCTGAAGTCTAAGTCTGCTTAATAATTATTAATGATGTATTTAATTACAATGAGATGATTATTCAATGCTGTCTATAGGTTCCAAGGAACAACTTCATTCATAGTTGTAAAGGAATTCATTTCAAATGTGTGAATGAAAACATTCATTCATAGTTGACTCACTTGAATAGGATGGATTTTAGTTCACTTATTTGGAGTGAATGGATTCAATCACAGTTGACTTATTGAAATGGAATGAATTCATTTGTAGTTAGTCAACTACAAATGAATTCAAAATTAAAAATGGATGAATTTATTCCAACTTGATTTATTTGATACTAGCTTCTGCCCGCGGCTTCGCCCGCATGTATTGTGAACCTGTGCATTTTTTTTGCATGGAACCTTAATTATTTTTCTAAAATAAAAGTAGCCCAAGTTACTCCTTATAAAATCAGCTATCTGCCAGTAAAAGTCCCGTAAAAATCGGTCCAGCAATTTCGGAGATTAGCTGGAACAAATTGACAGACAAATTGGTTAAAATATGTTTATTTTTTGTTATTAGAACCATATACACTTTCATATACATTTAGTAAAAAGTTGTTAGTCTGACATAACAAACAGACACTTCAATTTTATTTATTTGTATGATGCTATCTCATTTGCAATAAAGTAGTTGATTTTTTTATTATTATTATTAATTTTCTAAGCAAACTAAATAACATCTAATATACTAAAACTTTTTTTTTTTTTAAATACTTTTTTTAATTCAAGTTGTCAAGAGAGTCTTCACTTAATAAGAAAAGAATCTACCAGAAATATTTAAACCCTAGAATATTTTAATTTCTTTTTATTCTAGTTTCTGAACCGTCGTCGCATATCCAGTTGTCAACTTGCACCAAAATGCACGACAGAGAGCAACATCGACGATATTTACATCCACGAAGAGGCCACCAGCCGTCTGTCACAATATGATAAAAAGTTTAATTACCCTGAAACTAACTGCCAAACAGAACCCAGCGACAACAGATATGATTATGGTAATGATGTGGAGCTGAAGAGCTTGGCACTGACGTCTGACGATTATATAGAGAGGAGACTGCCTCCATACACATTTGACGTTCCATGCACCAATATTAGTGACATAGACTTAACTAAATATAGTAATGTGAGTATCAATTTTTTTTCATTAGATGTTAAATTAATATTTTAGCAATATAAGAGATGTTAGTCACAATGTTGACCCATTGTGACTTTTTAAATCTTGATCAAGATTCAGGCACCAGAATAATTCAAAGCAATCATGAACAAAGGCTCCATTTTGGATTACCCCTTCAATAGTTCTAGGGCCTAAATTGTATCTACAACACCTCAGTTGAGTAGCTGAAGTTTCTATAATTGCTCTTTTTTCTTATAGGACATAGAACCAACCTGCCTCTCGGAGTTCGAACGCGATGCCATCGCGTACTGCCGCGGAACAGTGGCGACGTCTCCGGCCAGCGCACCGGCCTCAGACCCCAGTCGAGAGGGCAAGCCCTCTGAAGAACAACTCATGAAGGTGTTCCACACTCTGTCTGCTACGGTCAGTATATATGAAAAAAAAAAAACAAGTACAAGCACCAAAGAGCAACAACAAGGAGGTACAAACCCCTCTAGATATGGTAACAATGTCTAATCTCTAAGGATTAAGAAAGTCAATGATTTGTACTGTAATGATAATTATGACTCATGTGACCTGTGATCAATCAGTCAAAATAAAAAAACCTCTGATTGTGACGGAATAAAAACGTTAATTAAATGTGGTGTCACTTATCGCCAAACGCATGTCTGCAAGTCAAGCAAGAAACAACTTATAAAGTTGTTCTAAACACTTTCTGATATGGGCAATAAGTCTATACAACAATTGGAATGACAACCTGCCGATCACATTATCGTGTGCAGGATGACAACAGTGTTGGCAAGCTGAATGTGTCGCTTCATGTAAAATAATGAAAATACAAGTTAAAATTCTATGATCCAACTACAATTATAAAACATTGTAAACTGGACTCTATTCATATATATTAAATTAATATAGGTTTTCAAAAAACCGTAGCCACAGTCACACGTCAGAAGTAGTGATCGTACGGAGTTACCTGTTTTGTTATTATCCTTCCCCTGGTGCATCCAGCCAGATCACAAGAAGTTTAAAAAAAAAATGATATTACACTAAAAAATATTAACAACTAGTGACCCGCCCCGGCTTCGCACAAGTAGCATATACGCTTTCATTTTTTTCTGTCGTAATTTCGTATCAGATCCGGTAGTCGGCATGATTTTTTCGACATCTTCAACTAACATCGTTATATTTCAGCCAATTTATACAAAACCTTAACGAATTATACACCTAAACCTTCCTCAGTAATCACTTTGTCTATTGGTGAAAACCGCATAAAAATCCGTTCAGTAGTTTTTGAGTTTATCGCGAACAGACTGACGCGGCGGGAGACTTTGATTGATAGTATGTAGTGATTATTCATTATCTTATTTCAGATGCCTAACTTATTCGTGAAACCGCTAGACTACTCCATCTATCACCCAAACATGGTGTTCGTGAACAACATCAGAGGCACCACTAGTGTGTAAGTAAACATTGTATTACAGTTATACCATGGGCTGGATATCACAAGTGCCGAACATTCGGTTCTTCTACCTTTAGTATCGATATCTAATTTTAAATTAGTCTGGCCCAAAACATAACCACCCCAACGGCTCTTTAATTGAAATTTAAAGAAAGAGTTTTATATTACCTTTTTACGGAATTAATAAATTTCTTTTTACGTATGTGTTTTCGAAAATTCGAAATTAATTGCCTGCATACGTAACTGTACTATAACTATATTTGAATTCCTTATTTTTTCTCTCGTTTTCAGGGGTCTGTTCCACTACGTGAAGCAGGTGGCGCTGCTGCGAACGGTGGGACACTTGAAGTTCGCATATGTTAAGATGGAGGTCATGAAGATCACCGCACATCCTGAGGATTCTTCTATCAAGTGAGTTATTCCAACTGTGGTCGTATTGTAACGTTCTACAAATACTATTTTGTTATTTTACTGAGTTGAATTGCTTCTGCCTGTATAGAACTCTGGCTACGTATTTGATATTGTATTGCTCTAGTAGTTGAAGTAGCGGTTTTTTAGGTATGCGCAAGAACATAGGACTTGAGAAGCATGAGGCACGGCGTACACTCTTCCGACTGTGATCAACTTGCGCAAGAGCGATGTGTCTTGCTTGGATGCGTAATTAAAAAATAATTTATTGCCTTCAGAATGAGATGGCGCATCAAAGGTATATCGGGGCTCAAAGTATTCTTCATGTTTTGGAAGTACAAGCTTTGGAATATGAAAGAGGTGTTCCGGGACCAGGAACTGTGAGTGTATTAATATATTATATTATCTAAAATTATATTCTTCTAAAACAAAATAAAAGATAGTTGAAAACGTTCAGGTATTCAGTCATTTCATTTAAAATTATGTCTTATTACCTTGAAATAGGTGTTATTTATCTTAATACTAGTTCTTACTGCCGATCCATCAGCATACGAATGACATCAGGCATCCTACATCCATAGTTATTCTGTATCCCAATGGGAATTTTATTGGGAAATTTTAATGGGAATCTAAGTAAGGGAAGTAGTTCTACATTCGACACTAAATAGCATTAGTTAATATATTTTTTTTAATCTTTTTCCTGTTATTTTCAGATGGTATGACGGTTTCTCGACGTTCTACGTGGGCGCTGATGGTCTCATACAGAAGCACATTGTAGACAAGGTAAAACAAAATTTAGCTTGTATTTACTATATCAATGTGTGCGAGACAATTAGAACTTTTATCTATAAGTACCTCTTTTGATACTTATAACAATTCACAATTTCAGGTGATGCCAGACCAAGACACAATTATCGATGACGAAGAGAAGGCCCCAATAGCCGCCAAAATAGCGCTTCTCATCGGTTTACTACCACGTAACTACCTGTCGGACGTATCTCCATACTTCAGCTCATCAGCAGGAACCGCCGACACCACACCGTTACCTTTCAAAGTTTTAGAATAAACTGCTTTTCATTGAAAAAACTTATCACTATGGGGCAGGAGTTTTGTTCACAAATATCAGATTATATTGTGAAGAAATCAGTAATTTTGATTCGAATCGTGTAAATTTCTTTTAGGAATGGAATATTTGTAAATGAAATACTGATTTTGTCACACTATCTTAGTAGGGTAGATAACCCCAAACTTGCAGATGGCAACACCACCATATACTATAAAAGACATTTTAACAAATTAAACGGCATTAGTATACTCGTGCGCGCCATTTGTTCCATAGTTGTCTACCCTCTTATTCAGTTAAATATTGCTATTTCTATCTATATTATAACCTAAAACATAGATGCTATTATTGTACAGAATAATAAATCATTAATGAATTTAATGTTAAACTGTTTTTGCCTATCTATGTTTCAAATAGCCTGAATTCACATTTAATTTATTTATTGATATAATTTAGTCTAAGGGCCATGTTCACTGACACTAACAGATGTTTAAAATGAAAACGGCCAGTTACTCATACAAGTATCCCTGTCAAATTGCTGACCACTGCCTTAACCATTTGTTATATCGTCGGTGGAATTGGCTCTCAGTCATGATACATTTCTTATAAATTTTATTTCTTAATGGTAATATTAAATGAACAAAATTTTTTGCCAATTCGAAATTACTCTGGGTGCAGCAGACGTTTTGATACTTTGTTATTTATTTATAAACTCAATATTTTTGTTAACAAGTGAATTTTGTTTTCCTTGCTACAAGCCTTGGGTTCGCGTATGTACAATAGTAAGTTAGAAGGGCGGACACCTTTGACTTCAACTCTGCGAAGTAATACACTAGTGATATTTTGATAACTGTGAATGCCTTGTATTAGTCTGTATAGATAATGTTATGTATTGCTATAATACAATAAATTATGTCCATTATCGTTTGGTTTTCTTGACACTATTTTGCTCCAAAATATATAAATAAAGCGCAGCATGATAAATAAGAGGATTATTTATTTCTATCCTAGCGAACTCTTCGATCCATATGTGCTTTGTGGCAAGTGCTTCAAGATCATCCCGGATCAGATAGCTAAAGTCCTTCTATAGAGTTTGGGATACTCGAGTTCAAGTGTTATGGTCTTCATTTTACAGCATTGTTTTCGCAGAGTGGTAATAGGTTAAAATACCATCAGATTGTGGTCTTACTAAAGTCTGTATACCTGTCCTCTATCTACCCCTTTGAGGGATATAGGCGTGATGAAATATGATGTGTATAATATTTAAAATATGAAATAACTTCTTTGTAGCAAAGTTTCTTCCGTTTGTATTATATTGTGAGTGATATAGAAAACAAATGGAAGGTCAATAGGGGCTCACTTCGCAAAATGAATAAATATTTGAAGGGCTTGCGACGCTAGAGAATCGCTCACATAAGCTCACCTAACATTACAGTAATTCGTAATTGAGAAAAAGACCATTATTTAATTTATAGAAATAATAAGTAATATGGTTCCTCCATTTGCTCACTCTTCCGTGGCGTGTAATCGGGCTAGAATAAAATGTATTATATAGTAATTCGTAGTTTTAAAAAATGTTGCCATAATTCATCTTCGTATTCTTACGTTACGACCGTCAGCTGATTCGGATAAAATCTTTAGTAATATGTTTATTGCGAGTATGTAACATCCTACTGGTACTTCAAACTAGCGTGCTTATTCACAAAGGTTGTCCTATCTCATGAGATCGATTGGGGAGTCAGCCAGCACATTATTTATTAACTAGCTGTGCCCGCGACTTCGTTCGCGTTGATGTCGGAACTTAACAATGTATTTTTTAGTGCGAAACGCCATTTAAAAAAAATATATTTATTATAAAAGTTACGTGAAGTTAAGAAGACCAAATTCACTTAACCCAATTTTTTAAATAAAATAAAAGAATTTTTCTAAAATAAAAGTAGCCTAAGTTACTCCTTATTACATCAGCTACCTGCCAATAAAAGTCCCGTCAAAATCGGTCCAGCCATTTCAGAGATTAGCCTATACAAACAGACAGACAGACAAAAATTGTAAAATATGTTATTTTGGTGTATGTACCGTATATATATTCATATGCATGTAGTAAAAAACGGTTATTCCAATATTACAAACAGACACTCCAATTTTATTTATATGTATGTATATGCATGTAGTAAAAAACGGTTATTTCAATATTACAAACAGACACTCCAATTTTATTTATATGTATAGATTAATGCAATATACCATATTGGTGAATTCGAGTGAACTGTGTACTGTTATGTGGTTATCTCTACCTGTTACTTTGTGGACTACATATATTTAAGTGCACAGACATACCTTATATGATAAGAATAACACACAAATCGCGTGAAAACTCAAATTTTCTACTACGAGAAATAAAAATACAATTAAGTAATAGTAGCTAAGCTAAAGAGTAAAGATTAAGTAGCAGTAGAAATTCTCGTAGTTCAAATGGCAACACAGTTATTTCGCCGATTCCGTGATGAGTGAAGGGTTTTTGTTGTCAAATATTTTATTTATAAAAATATACAATATTCGTTAGCCTTATTATATTGAAAAGGAACGTATACTAACGGACTTTATTAGTTAAAAAGATGTGCGTGAACTTGAGTGTTAATTAGATTCATTTATTCGTGTTTTACAATCTTGTTTTGTGGCTTCATTGTTTGGAGGAGCATTGCTCGGCTCCGTAAGAAAAGGAGGTCTAGGTTCCAAAGTTTGTTCGCGTGATGTCATGACTACGGTGAGTTTATCTTAGCTACCAAAGGATTGTATCATCTGGCGGGGGTCATTGTTCGTGTTTGTCGCCCGGGCGCTTGCCTCAGTGCCAATTGCTTTTAATTATTAGTGTTGCATCGGAGTATCGGAGGGACTGTACGCGTGTACTCCGTCACTGATCATATGGAATACTGCCAAGTCGGTCGTATCGCGTAACCAGTTTTCATTCAATCGCCTACAAATACCTATTTTAAGTTTATTATTTACGATTATGCCAGTGGCTGTGTAAATTTCCTTGCGTTCAAAATTTTTTTGCGGGATTCCCGTGTTATCCGTCATAGGTGTGTGTTTTAAATCTCAATCAAATGTGTGTTCTTGATTCATGATAATGTTGTCTTCATACTTCCCTTGTGTAAGTGATGTTTTATAAATTCTTATTACTGAAAGAATTCTCTGTATGTGTTGATATTTTTTGTAATAATTATCATTCTGTAGTTTCTTTGTTCTGTCACTTTATTTTCTCACAATTGTGTTGTTATATCATGTTCATTAGAGTCTTGGGTTCTTGTTTCATTATCACAGCCATTGAAAAAGTAAGCATTCTGTGTAACATGAGAATTTGCTTATATCTGTACATTAATCTTATATGCCTGGGAAAATGGAATAGCATCTTCTTTAAATCTCTTCTTATGATGATGAATTGTTTAAAATCTACATTCTCTATAATAGAACACTATAGAAAATGCTTATCTCTATTCATTAAATTATATTTAAAGACAATAAGTCACTGTTTCCTGAAGTAAACAATGTAATCAAAATCACTTAGTAATAACACAGGAAGGTCTCATTATCAACAAATAACAAACACATTTTTAATGCTTTTGTTAATTGTTAATAGTTTCTGGACTTCAAAAATGTCACAGCTTGATTTATGAAAGTTGAACATAACCCTGCAATAGATTTGCAGTGAACATAAGGGTGGCCTATTCTTAAACTTCTAAAAAAAGAAAGAAGTTATCATAGCTCTCCAAAGCAATTTGTTAACAATGCTATAAAATTTCATATTATTTTTACACTGTTTGCAATATGAAACTCTTAGAACAATATAAAACTTTATCCATTCACTATCATCTTGGCACTTTTCCAAATATGTTAGAGTTCCCTTCTACTCTGGGATGCACTATTCGTTTTTTAACCTTTTAAGTGATTTAAAGTAAACACTAGAAAATTTATTGCTAGTGGTTGATGGGGGATGGCCTGACAGTGGTTAATTACATAGAGCAATGAAGATAAAGTTAGCATTGATAATTTTCCATCTATTTATTCAGGCCATCAACCCACTACTAAGAGTTTTTTTTTAATTCTTATTTATTTCGATGCTTTTACCTTATAAAGGTATGTCAGCCTCATGATAATCTAATCTAATGATTACAATAATTATATTATTGCCTAAATATGAATTTAGTTATTTTAGATCTGGGCTCAGCTAACAAACTTGTGAAAATCCCAACATCATATTTATTAATATTGAAATTACACATCAACAACTCTCTCTGTCTCTCTACCAAGTGTTGACCTCCTCTTTGTACTCCAACTTCACACTCTCTTGAAACAGTGATGACCTTATAAAATATTATTGCTTGCACTCTGTTGCGACAGGTTAGCTCAAATAGTTATGGCACTTTCTTCAAAAGGCTATTCCACCCTATATTTGTCTCACATAAAACCTTACATCATTACAATCTGTCTGGACTTTAAAATAGACTTTGACCCCTGAGTTTGTTTCGGCGTTTCTTCTCAGGGATAGTCACAGGAAATGCCGACGCCATCGTTAGTTTAAAAAAGACGTGTAAAAGTGATTGAAAAATCCTAATTGCAAAAAATAAATAATTTCATTTCATTTCAAATAAAAACAGACAACAATATCTGTAGGTACATAGCTAGCTATGTGTGGGTATCAAGTACAGTTATAAGTGAGTAACACAAGAACTGGGTTAGTTAACAATTAGCATGCCACATCTAGAAGCCAGCTGACTACGGTCCACTTGATAATTTTCTAACTCAATTAAATGTATGGGATGTTGTTTTTTTTAGTTGTCACTTACCATTGTAGGCCCAAAAGAGGTGTGGTAAGGTAAGAGACAAGATGCTGTGGTCTTATTGATGATAGATTTTGTTATTGTTAGGCCTCATCATCCCACTGCTGGGCAAAGGCTTCCTTCATGATCTCTAGATTTTCAGTCTAGAGTAAGTGTAAACCATTCAAAAATATGTTCCAATATATGTATAGGTATAGGTATATATTATAAAGTTATTTCGAATTTATTTCCAAGCACTTAATAATTATAATTCAGAATTAAATAAATTCATATGATAATTATTTTGCCTCTAGGCAGGAATATTTACAGTAACAGCTAGGTATATAATGATTTGTTTATATTTCCTTACTACCGTTTACATATTAAGTACTTATTCCAATTTTAATTAATCACCATGGCAATACCATGGCGCTCTGTGTTATCTGATAAGTTTTAAATATAAAACTTTGGTTCAATGTTTCCCACAACGCCAAGTACTTTAGTGGATTACTCTTTTAATGAGTCAAGTGTGTTGAGCGTCGCCAATTGTGCTTAAATCCACTTCAATGGTTACGAGTTTGTGTATGATCGCGAGATTGAAATGAACCAACCACGGTCCATTCCGCTCTTTCATTATAATTCACAAAGTTACTATATTGATATGTCTTTGATTCTCTAATTGTCATCCCACACCTGCTTTACATTGAACACTTTGGACAATAGTTACACCTTCTTAGCGAAATGGCGGAAAATTAACTCCAATATTCCGCCACGCTCCTTAAGAGCCTTTACGCCGTACGGTCCGTTATTGGCATTTTTCATCCTGAAATTACTTCGTTAAATTGTATAGATCATATATCAAAATTGGTGTCTATTTAATAGGAAATTTTGTAAAGAACAAATCTAATACAAAACATTTTTAATTTTTTTAATAATTATATATACTAGGGCTATTGTTTGACACCATGTTTAGTAAAATTTACGAAATATGACTACTTCATCCTTCGATACCTGGCAAAGTATATGAAATAAAAGCAAAAAATAACGGTTTTTAGAATACATATATACTCGTATACAAATCTAGTAGACAACATTTTTAATAATTATTATTATTCTAAAGTAAATTACGAAATAACATAGCGTAAATGATATATTTTTAGGCATTTTCAAAGCCAATTTTGACAAACTTAATGATGGCTAAATTACATATTATATTTTTTTTACATTACTAGAATATGTCCTTAACAATAAGGCATAAAAAAATTATTCAAAAATGTAATAAACTATTTTTAAAAGAATTTTTAAAAGTACCATATAAACTGACCCGCAACTCGGCGCGAGATCAGTGCCCGCCGAGGCTTTCTAGGGTGAGGACATGTCGCTCTGCGCTCCGTTTTTTCGACGAAAATATTACGATTCTGAATCAATAAATTGGAATAAATCTAGTCCAAAACATATTGATACTTTGGGTAGAAGTAAACAGTTGAATTATTTTTGACGACTTTTTATGAAAAGTTGTACAATAATTGTTCATAGTCTTCTTATACTTCTTGGTGAGAAGACATGATGGTGGAGCCGATGTCATCGAAGACCTGATGATGGATCCTGAAGGTTACAGGAACTCGGTAACGGTTTATAGTAGAACCACCGTGTTTAGGCTTGTTTCATTTGTCTCGATCGGTACTTTTATCTTAACTAGTGCTGATGCCCTGATGATGCTGATGATGATGGGAAGTGTTTACAGGAACTCGGTTACTGTTTATAATAGAACCATCGTGTTTAGGCTTGTTTAATTTGTCTCCATAGGTACTTTTATCCTATTGCTAATGACCTGATGATGATGATGAAAGTCGATTACAGGAACTCGGTTACTGTTCATAGTAGAACCACCGTGTTTAGACTTGTTTAATTTGTCTGGATAGGTACTTTTATCCTTACTAGTGCCGATGACCTGATGATGATGATGATGGGAGGTGTTTACAAGAACTCGGTTACTGTTTATAGTAGAACCATCGTGTTTAGGCTTATTTCATTTGTCTCGATAGGTCCTTTTATCCTAACTAATGCTGATGACCTGATGATGATGATGATGATGATGATGATGATGATGATGATGATGATGATGGGAGGTGTTTACAGGAACTCGGTTACTATTCATAATAGAACCACCGTGTATAAGCTTGTTTCTTTTGTCTCGATAGGTACTCTTATCCTAACTGCTGCCGATGACCTGATGACGATGGGAGGTGATTACAGGACCTCGGTTATTGTTTACAGTAGAACTACGGTTTTTAGGTTTGTTTGATTTAGTATAGTGCCGATAACCTGATGATGAGGTTGTGAGGTGCTTTTAGAAACTATATCCACCGTGTTTGAGTTTAGGAATTTGTATTAATTTAATCAGGTCTTCGGAAAATAATAAAATAATAAATAATGTACACAATATGTATCTTGATTATTGATATAATAATTCGCCACCGGAAATATGAATTACTGTAAGGGACAAGATGCAAGTTTTAGGAAATCGCAAAAAACTTAAAGAAAAAATGGATAAAACCTTGTATTTCTTTCAACTTTAATGGTATCATAATAGTAAATATACCATTATTCTTATATTTTTGCACTCTATTTTTCCTATAAGACAGGATTTCAATAACTCTTTTAGTTTCAGATATAGCCATTACTGTAAGGGAAAAATTATTTTCATCAGCGATTAAGGCAATTTATTATCAGAAAAATCTTTAAATCATGTTTAAATTTAATGTAAAGGCTATTAAATTTTGTAATTATTTAGGGTATAATACCTTTGTATAACTATTTTATTTCGGTTTTAGAGTTACGCTAAACGTATGTAATATACAAATTTGAAGCTTGCTGTTTGGATTTAAGGTTGAATTTGTTGTATCTCTGCATGAGTATTTATAATCATGCCATGCAATTGCCATATTATTTATATTTTTTTTAAAGATCTAAATAATTAAAAATAAATATACCAATCGATAGAGCGGAATTTTCTGAGTAAAACTGTTTATTTAACTAATTTTCGACAATTTGTCCCTTACATTAATTTATATTTCCGGTGTCGATATTATCGTATTATGAAAATATATCGTAATATCTAGGTACCAATAATTATTAGCTCATGTGAATAAACAAATACTAAAAACTACAATACAAAATAAATTATAATAAACTAAAAAATACCAAAAAGGCAAAAAGGATCAACATCGCCAGCGCGCGCTTTAAGCATTGCCTCCTCAAAGTCCGCACGCACACACACAAGCGGGTAAGCGGTCGAGCGCTGTAACTACCTAATTTCGCTCGCCACCGCGCGGCGTAAACGCTCTTAAGCGCTGATGACAGGCCACCACGGGAGGCACCTGCCAACCTGGGATTGCCAGACCATGGCTATTTTCGTTTACTGATCATACTAGGTCTCAGACAGCATTATCTCGCCACGATCTACCAGAACACACGAATCTCGCGGTTCAAGATTCAAAATAGCAACCAAGTAGGTAACTGTCATCTAAACAAACAACTGTTAGAATGTTGATCACGATCTACGTACGGACTGTGTACGTAAATGGTTATTTATAACCGGAAACAGGCAAGCATGTGACTATTTTCCACCAAAACGGCAGCAAATAGTGAGTGACTCATTATTTTGCTCAGCGGTTAAGAATCATTAAGTTCCTCCGACGATAAGACAAAGTTTATTTGATAATTAAATTAGTTCAGCCAATATTGATGAGCAAATTTTTCGAGGGCCAATTTTTGCTCTGTGCTCATATTCAAAGTTGTTTTAGAATGAACTGACTCGTGGTTTTTTCTGACGAACTGGACTTGTAGGCTAAGATAATTGAAAATATCCCTAATCTACAATGAGTCATTAATGATTCACATAATGCACGCCTTGACGATGATGTAACAGCTCCTAATAACTTGAAAAATATATCGAGAGACAAGCGGAAAAACGCTTAATGGCCACGTGGGCTCTGGTGGCCGATCACACCTCGCAAACTGACCATAGAAATACGCTTTGATAAACAAGTGTCCCAAGTTTGCCTGCCAACGCGTCGCTGCTCTAGTTACGAACTGCTCGCATTAAATGTATGATTTATTTGAAAGAAATGTGCGACAGTCAGTTTTAACTCGAGCGAAACAATCGGGTTATAACATAACAAAAGATTTATCAAACAAAATCATTGTGTAACGATGAAGTTCATAACAGTCTCGTACAGATAAGAATAAACCAACAGGACAATTTTCTCCGTGTGGGACATAAAGATATCATGCATCCCCCATGCTTAAGGATTGCAGAGGTCCGATGGAAATGACTTTATAAGTTTATATGATAAAACTAGAGATTCTTATATGATAGTAGCCGAGAAAATCTGACCACAGGTCAATCGGTATGACGGTAAGTAGCTTGTATCCGATCCGTTGGCCAATTAGTCGACCGATCTAAGCCAACCGTGGTAATTACAGTAATCTTGAAGATTGCCCGTCGGGAGGTCTTTTACCCCTAGTAGGCTTTTTTGGCTCACACGAATAAGTTGTTCATGATTTCATTTCTTGAAAGTATTCTGTGATTACAGATTTTCTACAGACACTTCGTGAACCAATCGGTTGTTTTTCGTTTATTGTAAGTTTAAATAATCGACTGGGCACTTACTAATTATTATTATTGTCAGTAGTGCCTGGTGAGTTATTCATTTATTTGTATAATACAATCGAGCTTCGTTAGCCTTGTATTTATTGATTTTAATGGCCCAGATTACATGGAATCTCTTGAGATTATCTATATAATACATAAACACTTGTAGTTAATCTGTAATGCGCTGAACGACACGTATTAAAATGTATAACGGGTTTTGTTAAAAATAGCACAGTACATAGACCAACAAGTTACGTATTAAAAAAAAGGATTTGTCAAGAGCGCCACACAAAGTAGTAAATTTATGGCGTATTATTCTGGCGTATATTCGGGCGTAGTTTCATCGTATCCATGTTATGCACCACTTTGAAAGCTTAAGTTACGTAACGAGATAAGCTAGCTAAGCGACTCGCTGAACACTGCAAATGGGGGTCTATAAAAACCTGTTAAATCTCTTTACCCGTTTCTGAATGAAAATTGAGTGTATAATTGGCAATATAGCAGAGACTAAACCAGGATTATCTGACCTGATAATAGTAATTTCCTGTCTGTCGCAGTCTTTGCACGAATAATAGGCGTAACGTTTGTGATTTCGCATATAATTCCTTTTTATTTAGATTAAATTTTGAGACTTATACTTGACTTTGACTTTAAAGACTATCTCATCAATATTAGTGCCAATAACTTTTGTCTGACGCCCATTCGTCCTGCGGGACGTAGACCTCGTTTAGTTACTTGAACCCTCTAGGACCTAGAGGTCTCTGACCTCTGCCATTTTCATCCACCTTGTCTGCGATTTTCTTTGTGTCGTCAAGGCGTCTAGCCGCCAGACCCCTAGACTCAATCAGACATAATTTAATCTGAATGAAAAGAATCGAGAGCAGCGGAGAGGATGATAACCTTTCAGATAAATGTTTGTCACAAGTTAAATCAGTGTCCAGAAAAAGTTTTTTAAACTTTTTTTGTTATTGGACTGAATTATTTAACGAGACCTTTGTTATTTCAAGTCTCGTCTAAATCGTCATTCGTTATTCGTGTTTTGGTACTGATGGCGCAGACACAAAAAAATATCAATTTTTGTTTTCCTTTTCTTCTTCCTAAGAATACGATGGAATTATTATAGATGTCGCAGATTCGTGGCGTTTTGTATTTTTTGACTACCCTTTGGGAATGACGCGTCACGTACATATGTATCGCATCCAGCAACTTCAGCATGATACGGTCACAAGGAAACATTGGCAGCTCGGCGAACGAATTAGTGGTCGGCGTGATCGCAGTATGTTGTATCAGTGCTCAGGAGGATTTTGTTGCTCATCTCATCCTCATTACCTCATCCTCCTTAGTCGCCCATTACGACACGGGACATGGGAAGAGAAACGGAGTGAAGGTTCCTTTCCTATAGCCATCGAACGATCCTTATAGCCCGTATCAAAGTGTTGGGGAACACATATGACTTTAGTGCGTCCACTAACTTTATAGTATAGAAGAATAGAATTGAATATACGACTTTCTATAAATTTACGAACAAGATTCTCATTTAGACACATATTTTGTTCCAGGTGCTAAGCAACTAGAGACTGATTTTAGAAGGAACAGATACCTGACAAGACTGAGTGGTCACTTATGATGACATAAAAGGAAAATGTCTAAAGTGCTGAGCGCGCTGGGCGGCGCGTTGCCAGACGAGCGGCCTTTGCTGTCACTACAGATTGTGGAGAGCGTGGCCAAGTGTCCTACGGGTTACTGGCCCGTCAGCAGGACTTACGATGAGGACGCTGACGCGGGGCTCCTGCGCCAGAATGGACTGTTCGGGAAGAAGCCCAGCCATTATATTTGTTTGTCGAAGTCTGAAGGTGAGTTCGTTTTGTAAATTTTGCGTATTCGCTCTGAATTTGTAAGGGGATAAGTTTATATAAAAGAAGCTTGTAGTGTCTGCAATTCTGCATAAAATATCAATAGGAAAAGTCTACCAGTATTTATATACTGTTCTACTTAGGTATAGTATACATTTTTACTCAGAAATCAAGCCCAACAAAGAGTGTGAAGCATTAATGTTTTCTTCCTTACTTGAAGACGTATTAAAACGTAGTTAAATCTCATTAAGTTGATGTTTCTCGGCGTTACAGTGTGACTTTTGAATGTTAAATGTGAAGTGATTATAATCCTAGAGGCTATGATTAATTGGAATGTCTCAGCGCAAGCCGCCCACTTAAACCATCTCTCCACACAACGCTTTGTTGGAATTCCTTTTGGTTTTAATCTTCACGTGTTATCTCTACTAACAAGTATACAGTAAGAAAGAGTGAGTGGTCCAAAAATATACATGACTACAGTTTTTAGCGCAGTGATAATACTGTATACAGATGTGCAAAATATAATTAAATAATTAATACGCATAAACACAAATTCGCTTACCGACAGATAAAAATAACCAATTTCCTTATGGTTTACCTCATACAATTATAGTTATTAGAACGCTGGCGTTTTACAGTAAGAAATGAGCAGGAAAAAGGGTTCTACATCGACTGTGCACTCGCAACTCGAAACCTGATTGTCGGTTAATCGATTAACGAATCGATACGAACAACAAAGCATTGTCTTTGCGTGGTTATAGTTACACAACACGATAAACACGGGCTGGCAAGATAAATAGGTCGTTGTGATAAATGAATTATAAAAGCCCTCTATGGTGATAGAGCGCTCTATCTTTGAGAGGGCAAAGCCCTTTTACGTTCGTTTTAATAAATGTGGAGATCAACAGAGATTGTGTTCGATAACTGCACTTCAAACATTCAACGAACTTCAAATCTTTCGTGTTTTTGTAAGATGATGAGTAAGGAATTTACCAAGAAAAAAAATGCATGAATAATTTAATGTATGGATACTAAAGTTAACCCGGAAATAATTAAGTTCATAGGCGTATAAAAATCACGGCAAAGCTATTTGTGGCCAGTACAGTAACGGTCGTACTCATTCACTTTCATTAAACCTGACGCGAAGGCCGAATCTGTCGTCGCATGATTACTCAATGGTCGTAACGGGGTCGCGACCACGACCGGGGACCAGCCCTGGATACGCTTAAATCTGTTTACATCGGTACTGGGTCAGTGCCTCGGTGTTATTAGATTTGCACGCTATGTTCGCTGGAAATGGGATTTTAACATGCTTTTGTTATGGACTAGGAACAGACAATTTGACGCCGCACCCCTTTCTGTCAATCATGATAATAACCGGTAGCACGTGTGCATAAGTCAAGTTAGACGCCTATCCCGTTACCAAATATTGTATATATATATTATATCATTATCATCAGCCAGAAGATGTCCACTGCTGAACGAAGGCCTCCCCCAAGGTGAGAGGACGCTGCTGCCCGTCCTCCGGTGTCTGGCCGCAGTTTTAAGACGTACCCGGGTCTGTATTATATATACCAAGTATCAAAGAAGATACTATTCAGACAATCCGGATGGACCTTTTCGATGTTATTGTATTAGAATCATTTCCATTCCCAAGAGTACCTGTTGTGACATCGAGAACTCAACATCACAGGCAGCTTATTTATCAGCGAGCTCCGTGTCTGACCTCTGAAACAGCTAGGGATCGAAGTTGTCCGTGTCTCGTTACACCGCCACAATCGATGTTGGTTTCAAGTAGCCCTTCAAGTGTTTTGAGCCACTTACATCCCCTCCCCACGTCATCGATTCCCAAGTATTTTATCTCAGTAAGGCGTACCAGGGGGTATAAAAATGTATGAAAAAATCCTGCGCGCGCATTTGAACTCTTATCGTAAACGCACGCACATTGTTTTCATACATTTTTGGGTTACGTTATCTATGGTTGAGATCGTGGAAATCTCATATTAGACTCCCAGTAATGCTGATAAGGCCGTAAATAGACCGCGTTTGTACGTTACAGTGTCTTCAGTATAGCAACTATGGAAATATCTCAGGACTCATCGTAATGGCACGCAGAGACTGATTAGATGATTGCTTCTAAATCTTTGTATCTTCCCACGGCATTTGTTTATTTCCTTCGGTGTCTAGCGAGTGCGCTCGCTTTCTGAGTTAGGCGGGAACTTTGAATTGTAGACGCGAAAAATATATGGGTCATAATTCGTCACCTTCTCAATTGCTCGTCAAATCTCCCATTACTGTCACACTTTTAGTATTGCACGAGCAAGGGGCTCAGACTGATAATATCAGTTATTTATTGCGACGTATTAATATCCTTTATATACATTATAATATTATAATACGATAGTGATGACATCAGGTGAAATAGCTATTTTTAATATCAATTTGGAGAAATAAAGGATAAATAAAGTTTTTTATGAGTGATCGGTGTTTTCATGATGCTATTGTAATCGGTCATTGTGTGATTTCAAATATTAAATAAAGATATTGTGATAGCGTTATCGTGAATCATTGTCAAATATTAAAGTGTGAGGTGAATAGAATAATAGGTATGAGTTGACAAAGACGTAAAATTCACGGCATTATTCAAACAAAACATAACAATATTCATTTACAAAGTTCGGGAATAGACTCAATCAATCAATGTAAACTCTCTGCAATGGTATACAAGATTTAAATGGCCGTGCTTAGCACAGGACGCGGGTCTCCGTTTCACACATCTTCCATTCAGAGCAATATTAAATAAAACTTAATTCCATGCAAATACGTCACATTTTTACGCGAGCCTTTCTTTAGTTTGTTGTAGTGCAACACTCATAATGTACTCATACGTAATGACAGAGAAGTCGCGTGCACTTCTATCGACTAATTGTTTGGTTTTCTGTGACTACTAACGAAAGTTTGGAAGGAAAATATGTCTTAACCATCAAGCGTGGCGAACGGATTGGTGATCGCAGTAAGTTTTAAAGCTCAAGGAATATGCTGCTGCACATCTGTTTGAAATATATAGGTACTAGAAAGTGCTAAAGCCTTTTTATATGATCTAAATATGTGGTCTACCCAGGTGTACCCGGCTACGTGATGGACGGCGTAGTAATAGTTGGAGAGCGTGAGGCTGCTCCGCCAGGGTACAGTGTGGCGGGACGCGCGGGCAAGCGGAGGCTATGTACTCGCGTGTCAAGACCAGTCGCTGCGCGTGCGCACACCCCCGTCACTGACGTCATCGTCTGCTCCAAGATGAGGCAGGCGCCACAAGGCTTTTTACTAGCCGGGTAAGTTGGAGAAATAGTGAGTGAGAGTGAAATAGTGAGAGTAGAAGAATCTTACAAAATTTTAGATAAGGGAAGAATTTACCTAATGGTAACTTCTTAGTAGTAGTAGGTAAAAACAAAAAATTAAAAAACACGACTGCCCTGCCAAAAAACGAACTAAAAAGTAAAAAACAAGTTGTATTAAGTAAATAAATTTGTCATTGCAGTTGAGGGATCTCTTATATTAAAAAGTGTTCCACAGGACGGTCCCCCGACTGCAATGTTGCTTTTTTGGGCAGTCGTGTAAAAAGATAATTCTTTTTACCTACTAGCTAATCGATCCCTAAGTTGCATTAAACGTTTTTGGTCTAAAGTCTACTTGCTTTTGGACACCATAGCTTGATCGAAGTAGTTAATTGCAGCACCGATCGCCGATTTAACCTCCAGAAAGCCTACTGTTGTGTGATTATTTGAAGAGCACTAAGACTCCTGAAAAAATTTAATTCTTAATATTAATTCCTCAGCGAAATAAACGGTAAAATGGTGTGCTACAAAGTGAGTGGCGGCAGCGCGGACACGTCACCCACACACAACGAGTACGAGAACGTACTGACGAACATCACCCCGGAGGCTAACAGAAGGTGAGTCCTCAAACGGCAACCATGTCGGGCAAGAAACATAACATGACATACACGCCTGTATTCCCCGAAGTGTTAGAGGTGTATTGTACACCCACTTTTCGCCGATGCCGTTATTAAGTCCTGTGTAATAGGAGGCGACCCTTTTGCCATGTACCGGGCACAGTTCCAGACTCTGGGCTGAAAATGTCTATACAGAAAACCCCAAAAACACACAGCGTGATGTCGTTGCTATCTAACCGGCAGCCTAATTACGTAAAAAAGCGACAGCAACGCGATAGCCACGCGACAGCAATCTCACTGTCAGCCAATACATTATATGTCACAAAAATGATGTTTGACAGAAATTATCGCGCGATCTACGTCTGTCGCTACATCGGTAATTAGGCTGCCAGACCTTACGTTTAGCAATCACGTTTTGCGACCATCAGACTAAAGAAACAATCAAGTGGTCGAAAACAATATTGTATTTAATTTGACCTATAAAATTCACAATGTAGATGTGTACAAAACGTATACCATCCTGCTTGATTTAAAACAATTCAAACTGTAAGGCCGTCACACTCCGAACAAAGCAATCCTAACGCAAAGGAATTGATAAATCCCTCGCTAAACGAGATGAATTAACTTGTACAACCACTTGTTTATATTAGTATGTGGTGTACAATAAACACGCGTTCCGCTGCAATCATTGAGCAATCCGATACACTAGTACATAGTATCAGTACATAGGTGTACATAGTAAGATCGTTCATTCACAGTTGCTTTGATTCGGATGTGTAACTAGCGACTCGATATAGTTACGATGCTTACTCCGATGCGCCACATTTGCTCAATTTTGAAGGTTGATTTGGCTCAATTGAACTAAAAGATATAGATTTTTTTTATATTCGATTGGATTAGATTATGTAATGTAATTCTAAATCTATTATAAAATGTTCGTACTAGTTTAAATGCCTCATTGGTCTAATTATCGCAATTGCGACTGCTGCGCGTGAGGTCCTGGGTTGGATTCTCGGGGTCGGGAAAAGTTTTGGATTTTCTGTAGGTATGGAAATTCTCAGTAGCAGCACGGAATCTGGAACTGTGCCTGGTAGATGGCAATAGGCTCGCCTCCTATTATAGGACTCAATAACGGGCATCGGTGAATTGTGGGTGTACAATAGTACACCTCTGCCTAACCCTTCGGAGAATACAGGCGTGATGCTATGATCTTGTGTATATTTTTTTAATCTTTGCCCCAATCTTGGCTAGGCTATAGGGATCATGAATCAAAAATACGTTATATTATAGTTCATTTTTCTGTGAAATAAATTTTAGTTTGCTCAACATCAACTTTAAATATTTCTATCACAAAAAAGGTCAAATTGTTCATGCATTTATTGGCCTCTCGGAGCAAATCGAATTAATCGAAACACAATAGTGAACGCAGAAGTCGTTCACAATGCAACGAGATAAATCCACTGCTGTGTCTGTCATTGTTAAGAGTTGGATTGGAATCATCTCTTACAAGTGTACCAGTTGCAATAATAATAATAACCTTTGTTATTACATCCATCGTGCAAGTGGGAGCATCACTCCCTGCACCAACAAGGTTTTATAACAAGATATCCTTCGAACATTAATTGTGAGCCTATCTTCAGCATGACAGTATCTTTTTTTTTATAAAACGTTGCGCCATATTAGGATTTTTCCTGTGTTGTGGGTACAGTTTACAAACATACATGTCACATACACACACAACCAGACCCGAAACAACTATCGATCATACAAATATGTGTTCCGTGCGGGGATCGAACCCGCGTCACGTAGCGCAGAAAGCTAATCGTTTAACCACTGCGCCAACCAATCTAAACGATACTACTCTTGTACTATATGCTGAACTGCTGTCTGACTGTAATAATGTACTGTTATGAGAGAATATCGCCTAAGATTAGCAAACGAAGTAGTTATATATGCTTATAAGTGAACATTGGGCTGCTCCTCATTATCCAGATTTTATGATATCTCAGTGGCTTTCTACGGGAAGAGAGGATGTATTTCGTTCCAGTTTCACACGTCATATCCTCACACCAAAACACTAATCAATAAATAAACCTCCTTTACAGGTTACGCGTCCCTGACCGCCCACCAAAACTGTCGCCGCTCGTCTCTGAACTAAACAACTTGAACCTGAAACAATCTCCTACAACGTACCCGAACATCGAGGAGTTCACCAGCAACCACGACTACGAAGCCCTGAGCCCCTCGTACAACATCAAGCCGAGCCGGCCCGCGCCCCCCGCCCCGCACAGCCCCGCGCCCCCGCTGCCCACGTCCCCCGTAGCCCCCTCGCGGAAGAAGGGCCCCGCGCCGCTGCCCAGGAACACCATCTATCAGACCTTAGGGGGATACAACGGGATGGAGGGCGTGCCATTTGTATTGAATCCCAAGTTGAGAGGACTACCCAGTGATCATTTGGTTAGATCAGTTTTTACCTATACAATACATGTACGAATTCAAACTAAAGAAGACATGTCAAACAAACTATCTAAAAGATTCTCTGATTTAATTGTTTTTTTTTCCAGACACAATTGCCAGCGATTAAGCGGCGCACGCGCTTCGATCTCGACCGTGACTACACCTACAACTTCGGCGTCGAGCGACAGACGTGAGACGAAAGAAAACGCACCCTATTGCCATATACATAAGGTATATTATATTTGTTCTATGTAGACAATTGACATAACCTTGCGTGAAACTCGATTGATATGAATGATTGAACTTTTAACGGAATATTATAATGGTTGTATCTCTATCTTCCATGCATATAAATAAAAACTGGATTTTTTCACGAATCTCCTAAATATTTATGCTCAATAACTTTGGGTACAAAATCTACTCACAAATAGTTTAGATGGAAATAAGTAGTCTGTTCGTGAGTTCCATTTCAGTAAATAGTGCTTTGTTACTGAAACCAGCATGACATGAAGCAGGAGTTTTGTCCTGATTGTCCTGTAAAAGTTTAACTTTATTTGTACTTGTATCTTTGATGTGACCAAAGGCCCATTGTGTGTTAGGCCCCATATAGGCATAATTTGGACATCGTAAACTCCTAATAATAATTAGGGATGATATTTCCTGTTCACATACATATTACTCACAGAAGAAATTAGTTATACAACTCATATGAAATGTCTCAAGTGTTGCCAGCTTATAAAATTAAGACTTCTATGGTAGTATTTACCTTTTACTAATTATCTTGAACTATGTGAATAAAACTCATCATATATTAAAAATTGGTTGTGTCGGAGGTGTGACGATTATATCTAGTCACTGCTCAGTCTGCTCAACAATAGTACTGACTGTGTTATTTACGCCAGCAAATTGTTTACATATCCCTTTTATATTGTAATTGTAACTAGAGAGCTTCGAAACACGTGAAAATGGATACAAGACTGTAAAAAACCTCTCGTAACTAAAATTGCATTTAAATATATTGCAATTTTTAACATTTATATGAAAGTGAGACTGAAAGGTTTAGTTTCACCCTCTTATTTGTATTATTTTGATGTCCTATAAAAAGTACATAGAATAATATGAATAAGCCGGTAAATCATTTCAGCTGAAAGACGTCCACTGCTGGACATAGGCCCTTTCAAATTACACCACATAGACCGGTAAAACGTTTGCCAGCATAAAAATCCGAAAACCTTGAAGCCAACAGATGCTTGCAAAAAAATATAACGATACAATCCTTAAAAATCTTTAGCCGAAAACTCTTGTATCCATTATCTCGTGTTTCGTAGCTTGTAGTGTGGTGACCCTGAGGCCTTGATCGCGTGTCTGTGCATAGTTTAGACTCACAGCTTTAGCACGGAATATATTAATTAACGGCTGTTAATTATGCCATAATATCATGTCTGGTTAAATTATTGTTTAGCAATATGAACAATTTTAATGTCAGTTAAATTGCTTTGAAAAATAATTATTTTATATTTTTTTAGGTCTTATGCCTTTGTAAATCATAGCTCACATTCATCCAACAGTTGATGAATGTGGGCTAATGACTATGATGACAGCCATTGTTACGTAAAACTTTTATAATTTATTTACTTTACAAAATAATATCAAGTTTTGCCATAAGAGTCAAATAGATATAATCCGTGCTAGAATTGTTATAGATTGTGGATGTGGAAGTCAAAACGATCGTATTTAACATTAGAACAATATGTGCGTGAGGTTAGGTAAGGCGTCATTCATTTATTACGTAAGACTATTTTTGCTAGTTTTTGACCCCTTCCCCCCTACATAAGAAAGAATAAGCCTACCCCCTCCCCCCTGTTTAACGTACACGTTTGGTTTGTTTTAATGTTTATTTTCCAAAGTAAACATTTTTAGATATTTTCTTGTACCTACAAAGGAAATCGCGCGGTTTCCCGCGCTTTTTCAAAGTATAATCTTAACTTTCCGCATTTTTGTGATCTTACGTAAGAACCATCAAAACTCCCTCCTACCCCCTTGTAAGAAAAAATAAGACCCGCCCTAAACTGTCTTACGTAATAAATGTATGGCGCCTAAGTGAATTATAAAAAAATATCAAGAAAGTATTTTGACAACAGATTCCTTTTTAATTAGACTCGCTACTTGTCTCAAAATATTTGTCAACAAAATCATGTGTCCATTCTTAAACGTGGATACAACATAAATGATTAATTTGATGAAAATGGCAAAATGTATTATTGAACAAATAATTTCCTTTTTATAAACTAAATTATAATAAAGTTTACTTATATTATATTGAATTAACGTAGTTATCTTAGTGATATCTGAAATGAATTTAAAGTAAATGTGATTTTTGATACTTCATCCACCCGGAAAATGGGTAATCTGTACCATTTGACATCGGGATGTATTTTTAAAGATATCTATCTACTGAAACATCTTGCGAAGACGGTACGTTGTTCGTATAACGTCGATCTCTTAAAGTGTATGATCTATGGTCAATATAATGTGAGTACCCATTGGTACACACCTGTGCGACATTTTTAGAGTAAATGGTGTCGTTAAAAAGTGCAGTGAACAGTTCTGAAATGCATTCAGATCGCTCCTCATATTATATCCAAACTGTCTGTACATTATATTTTTAATACAAGTAATGTGAATACATTTTAAGGCTGACCGCACAGGTGTCATAATTATATTGTTTGCTATTATCATTATATTGCGATATCTACATTCTTTCTAGTAGATTTTTAATGAGAGTACCTCTTGTCTTGAGTAGAAAGAGCTTGTCAAGCTTGCAATAGTACTATATGATATATTTATGACCCCTGTGTGCGGCCCTTTGCCAGTGTAACACAATGAAAAATATTAAAATTGTTCCTGCTCTGGCCTTTACGAATGGTAACTATTTTACATGTTATTATTTAATATGTATTATTATAATGACTGTGCCAATACCAGTACAAAGTGTACGTCTGGTTACCGGGCGCTCCGCCAGCCAACTTTACTAGTCAAAGTTAACGAATTTGAATAACTTGCACCCTTTTCCACTGACATGATTTAACATGTGCTCATTCGTGTATACTGATTTTTATTATGCCTTGTCTATATTTACTAAATATAGACATAAGCCTAAATATTATTTAGGCTTATTAATCACTCTACCTGGGTATTGTCGACTTTGGTTGGTTGTTATTGACAATAACCCTTGTCAATGTACCAAGAATTTCCCAACATGGTTATGTAAAGTTGTGAATGGTTTTTAGATGACTTTAGTTTTTCACATTTGAATAATTATCGTTTTTCGATAAATATTGTGTGTCATTCAATAAGCTACTCCCGATTATTGAAATATACAGGTAAATATTATATATTATGTGAAATTGAAAATATATGATAATTTGTATTTTGAATTCCCAATGCACGTGAAACTTTAGTTTGATTATATTATTGTCCAAGCGAAGAGTTCTTTTTGGAACGCAATCACACCTGCAATGTTCATGCGCGTTCTTAAGGCATGACCTTACGCATGTTACAAACGTTATACCTTTAGGGGTAAATATCTTAGGTTAAGGCCCATCGCGCACGACACATCTGTAGGCTCAGACCTCACGTCTACGGCTGTAAAGCGAACTGATATACACGTACTTAGATGGTAGTTAGTGCGCGATGGCGGTAATATACGGTCCAGTAAGCACCATATTGTTTGTCAATTTGTTGTACATATCCTTAGCGTGTAATTGTGTTCGCACGACTGTTATTTATTAACTCGATAACTAGTTTTATTTGCTTTATAAACCAATTCTTTTAACTGACCCTTTTATTAGCCTGTAAACAGATACTGTAATGCAATTTAACATTAATATTAGACCTGTTTCTAGTTGAACTTGTTATAGATTGGAGATGACAGAATAGTATTGTTTTTGTCTCAAATCCTATTTGTTTTACTCAAATATTTATTAGTGATACTGTAAATAATTTATGTATAATGCAATTAGAAAGTTAGTACGCTTTTTTACACATTAGAAATGTATTTCATCTGATAATTTTGTTTAGAATGACTATGAAGAAATAAAATTTAAATTATTGACTGATTATATTGTGCCTCTTTTATTGTCTTGTAAAACAGCTGTTGCTTTGGCCGTGTTAGTGAAATGGTGTAAAATTGAACAGTACCAATAATAGTAAATTAACAAATACCTGGGTTTTCTTATAGAAATACTATTGATCGAAAGTGATTTGGAGACGATTTTTTCTGCTTTCCACCTGTACATCACCATCAACTAATTTACAAATAAAAAGAAATAGAAATGTAATAACAAAAATATCTTTATTACAAAATATTGTTTCACAAAGGATACTTCAATTTACTTTCGCTTAAAATCACAACAAAACATGCTTAAAATAAAGCTTTTGTAAATGTCGAACTACACTAAAACTAAGACGATGATAACAAAACAAAATTAATTGTATGAATTTAGAATAACGACATAAAAAACAAACAAATCGCACGTTTTACGTTAACCGATACGATATCGTACACGATAAATTAACGGAGGAAATATATTTTACTTGCCCCGTGATCGTATCAGGGAATTGCTATTAAACAAGTAAAAAAAAAATCTTCATTTAATTAAGTTTCGAAATTAGTCGTTAAATGTAAAAAATTAACATTTTCCGTGCAGTTCGACATTCACGAACAAAGCCGTACTTTGTTTAACCGTTCACGCGACGCGATACACAACTGTATTATACAAAAATATGCAAGTGTACAGAATAAGAACAAAATTTTCACTAACAACCGACACTGGGCACACACGTAGTATTTTTGTACATGCACTAATGTTTCAAGTGAATTGAATCTAACCCACCATATCCAGCTATTTACTGATTAGAAGAATAGTGCTAATAGTGTATATTTTGGTGTCATAAGTACATTCATAAAGTTCCAATTTAAAGAATAATTCTATGTAAATATACTAATTTTATAATTCCATGGTCACAGCCAATTAATTATATTTAATTCACTAGTTTTCTCTCATTTATATAGTAATAATATCTTTCATAAATAAAATATTAGGGATCCAGTGTTGAAATAAAAAATTGTTTGATACATAGGCATCATATAAACTATAAATATACAATGTGACAAATACCTATAACGTGTAAAATTGCAAATTAAAGGCCAATCCAATAGTGCTTGTACAAAATACTATATCGGTTTCCTCACTGCCGTTGTGACTCTATACATCAGTTTACATTTATACAATTTTATACAACAGTACTTTATTATTATCATTGAGAATTTAAATAAAACGCGACTACGCATTGTAAAGCTCAACATTGACTCGAAACTTTCGCATTACTGTCTTTATAAAAGTAATAGGAACATTTCCATGTTGTTTATCAATTCTAAATGTTGCCGGGCTTCGGAAATTGACAATAATGGGCCCAAAACATTAGATACATTTTTGTTTTACAAGCAAGACAGAAAGCGAATTTAGCTCCCTGCTCATGTCTTTTGCCTTCTCCCACACAACAGAAAAACTGAGCAAATGCTTATTTAGACCAATCGGGGTCATGAAACAGCAAGAGAAATGATTTCTAAGTTCGGGAACAAAGGTGAGACGGCCTCGATGCCGGCGCGGGTTGTGCTGCCGGTGCGCAGGCGTACCGCCCACGTGCGCGGGTCATTGAGGGGGAGGCTTCATCTGCTTCTGCTGCTCCAAGAGACGCTCCAGAGGAGACGGGCCCGGACCCGACCAGAGGGACTGCGGAATAGAAGATATGTTTTAATCTGTTGCAAGTTTCTAGCTTTCTGATCTAATGAAAAAACTTTGTTTTAGTATATGCAGAGTTATTCTGCAGCAGTATTACGGATGTTTTTAAATTTCGTAGCACTTGATTTCTGCATAATTTGGAGGGTAGTCATACAGTAGAAAAGTATACATATATTTCTATAATGCATGTTTTACTCTGCGAAGATAAGTCATAAGTTTATAATAATTTAAACTGATCCTGCAGTCTATAAGATCAGGACATAATAATAAAAAACTAGGATCATGACATAAACACTTGCTAATGCAGGTTTTAAGGTCGGTTCAGGAGTAAAATGTTAGATAAAAATCTTGTAATTCAAGCATGTAGAATGGTGGTGCTCACCGGCGGCTGCCTGTGCTGTGTGGCGCCCCACGCGCTGGTGTCGGGCGCTCCGCTGAACAGAGAGTACGTGCTGCCCGGGGCCGCACCGCTCGGGGCCTCGCCGCTCTGACGCACAATGCTCACATGTTACACACGCTCATACAAACTCTCATTTTGTATGAGATATTTATGATCGTGAGATGATTGGGGCCATTTGTTATTATGATAGCGAAAGATTGTTAAGAATTCACTAAAAGCGCTCAATTGATTAATTATGGACTAGACAGGTTACCTCGAAAGCTGTATGATGAGTGAAAACCAAAATAGCGTTTGTTAATTGCATAGAATAATATAAAACAGATGTAATATGAGACTCACCCCAACTTGGTCCATAGTCTTCACATTTCCTATATCATTACTGAGCTCATTGAAGTTCATGTTCAGATTCCTCTGCTGTAAATCAAGCGCGTTCGCCCCGAAGTTGAGCGCGTTCATGTCCATGAGATCCTTGTTGCCCTGGTAGTTCAGAGGTTTCTCCACTATCTTCATCTGAAGGGGCTGGTACCCGAGCTTATTGCTGAATTGAGGGTACATCGACGAGTCATAGCTAACCGTAGGGGGAGCATACGAGAAACTATTCAGAGAAGAATTAAAATTAGGCGAAGTCACTAGATTCTGTAGAGTCTGTAACTGCGGTTGACCGATAGCAGACTGCAGGTAGCTCGGCTGACTGAAACTCTCTTGCTTATTCTGCGGAATATTGTTCTGCAACTGATTATATGATACATTCTGGTAAGGATTCGCGATAGTAGTGTTCAAATGCTGCGAATAGAAATTGGGTTGTAATGGTTGTTGGAAGTTTGCGTTGAAGTTGTTCGGCTGCTCCGGCTTCCACCACATGGGTTGTTGATAACCGTCGGGCGGTTGTTGCGGCTGCGTGTTCCAGCTGCGCGGTTGTTGCGCGTTGAACAACGTGTTGGGCTTGAAGGAATCGTCTCTAAATTTATTATCGTTAAATTGGTTTTCTTGCGCGTTCTGCCAGTACCGGTACTGGTTGGCGAAGCGAGGTGGCAGATCACTCATGAAGTTCTTCTTATCCCCAGTCATCTGGTAGTTATGGTTGAACTTCTGTCCGTCCTGGAACAACTCCTGGCGGGAGTTCTGCTTCTGTAAAGCTGCCGTCCTCACGTCAATCTCTTTAGGATTGACAACGGGTAATCTAATACCTTGATTGTTGACATTAGGCGCTGCGTAGCTAGGGTTATAGCTCAACCCAGTGTTCTGAATCCCATAGTTCTTTTGGAAGTTCATCCTGGGCGCGTCAGGGTACGTATTCTGCATGGGATTCCAGTTCGGTGAAGGAGGGTGCTCTACCCGCTTTGGCTGATAACCCTGCGAGTTCTGACTGGACTGGCTGGGCTTCAGGTCTTTTTTCTCGTCTTTTTCTACTTTCTTGGGGGGTTCGGGCTCTGTATTGAGTACTAGGTGAGGGTATCCGGCGGACTTATCCTTGAGGGACAGGATCCCGCCCGTCTTCCTACCCAGTGGGAGGTTGGCGAGAGACTTGATGGCTTTAGGCTGTATGACTTTGGGTTTGTCCTCTTTGGATTCAGTGCTGTCAACCGTGGAGTCCGGTGTTGGCGGAGGTGTTACGAATTTCACCTGGGAAATGCAAATGTTACAGTTTATTTTTGTATGATATTAATATGTAACTGATGACATCTACATCGTCAGCCACATTACATGCAAAAATAAACTCACTACTGTGATAGCTATAGCTCTTGTTTCTCATCCACTTTCCTTGAAGACATTGATGTCATCCTTTCGGGACTATTATTTTCGAACAATATCATATCAATATCGTTGGGCCGTAATCCACCACGCGGGTCAGACTTATTAGTAGATGTCACAAGTCTTTGAATATTTGGTTCTAGGACAGGTCGGTTTCCTTACTGTGTTTTCCTTCACCGATAGAACAGTGATGATGAATCATGCGCACATAAGTCATAGATAAATCCGACTCATTGGTGGATTCAAACTCACGACTGTATTTGTAAGTTGGGGCCAGATCCAGTGGGCCACCAGGGCTGCACATATTCTCGTGCGGTTGCTAATGAACTGAACGAAATTATTAAATCAGGAAAGAAAGAAAGAAACTGTGCCCTTGTATGTAAAGGCTCGGTTACCTGTTTGTTGGTCTCCTCCTGCTTCCTCATGATGGCGGCCATGGCGATGTTGACGCGTGGCTTGCGAATCTCTTTCTTGTCCTCGTTTTTGTCTTCAGCTATGTCGACCTCCTAAACAAGCAAGTTGTGTTACGAAACCAGTACTTTTTATAGTCTATACAATAGGCATTACATTGTATCGTTTCTAGAGTATCACGATATGCAGAGGAGTTGCGAAGACATATTAGGAGGTCACAGAATGAAAAAAATCAATAGGAATTAATGAAACCGTTCCCTAAATGGGGATCGTGAGGTGTTTTATTTTACCTTTTAGTGGGTCGCGGTATTAGAAGGTTGATAAACGATAGAATATAAGGTTTTTATTTCAAATAAACCTATCGTACGTAAGGCCAAAAAGTTGGTCCTCTGGAGAAGAACCGGCAAGAAACTCTGTGGATACTGGTTAGATGGAATGATGATGGTTATACGCACCACAACCTGGTCTTCTTGTGTGGCCAGCGCGCGTTCCTCTCTCGCTCGCTCTAGTGACCCTTGCGGCTTCAGAATACCCACACGTTTCTCGCGAACTGTTGGTTAAACGTAAACTATAAAGTGGTCATCTATACAACATCGCTCACAAATAATATTACTATGTTTAAGATTCAACTTTTTTTGGGAATAGAAAATTTGTATGGGCGTCAAAGTCAGTCTATACTTTCTAGCAACAATAAATGAAGTATCTATGCAGGTTGAGTGCTGAAAGTAATTCATAATAGGCGTTTTCATAGCGACTGAAACTTGATGGGTTAAACTTGTTAAAATCGTCCTTGTGATGTGATGCTGTCACACAAACGTGAATGTTTCGTCTCATCACATGGATGCATGTACCAGTATATTGTCGCGTACCTTTCTCCCGAAAGTCAGCCTCGGAGATGACGACGGGTGGCGGCGGTCGCGCGGGCTCGTCGTCACTGTCGTCCTCGGGCTCGGGCGCGCCCGGCCGCGCTGCAGCGCCCGCAGCGCTCGCAGCGCCGCCAGCTCCTGCAGCGCCTGCAGCCGCGCGCAGCGCAGCCAGCGCGTGCGATAGCTGCTCGCCACCCACCGACGACGCAGTGAACGTCAGCTTGCCGTCTTCCTCGCTAGAGGAAGAATCCAGGATCAAGTTAGATGGCATAGAATTTTGGAGACATACGTCTAGCTGTCTAGCAGTAGATTACTAGCTGGTGATGATGATGATGATAATATTATACCAACAATAATCTCTCAACATCCAAGCAAAATTGTTTTTAAATCAAAATCAGTATACTTACGTGTAAGTAAGATGTTCAGGTCTCAACTGTGATAATTTCTTGCCGAGTTGCAACAATCTATGCGCACGCACACGTTGTTCTATTTCGGGCTCGCCGCTCAAACACGTCACTGACACTTCTGGCGGGGCCCTATAAATAAATAAATATATATTTACTCAATCCACACTATTATAAATGCGAAAGTAACTCTGTCTGTCTGTTTGTTACCTCATCACTACTAAACCACTGAACTGATCGTAATGGAAGTTTACAAATAGGTTGCCTGGGTCCTGGAGAAGGACAAATCCTACTTTTATTTTCATTTAAATGTTAGACTCGACTCGACCTTCGATCTCTTCTACAAGTAAACCAATACTTACTCGGTGTCATTGTCTTCTGCGTTCTCGTCCAGGTCAGGCACTCTTCCGCCGTACGTGTCCCAGGCCGCGTGGTTTGGGAACCGGAGACCCTTGAGTGCACTCTCTAGCGGCAGGAACCCAGCCAACTCTTCGTCTTCTGGTAGCGGCACACTATCATCTGGGTGGAGGACGAAAGAGTGTGACAGTAAGATCAGGGGGAAAATTCTCTCGTCATTAGTGATGATATAGCATTTAAGATATAACGAAAAACATGCTGTATATGGCTCGCCTATTTTTTTTTTTACTGAGATATCACTTTAGACACAATCTTTACTTCAAAAGGTCGCACTTGATCCTATCCATAAAATAGATTTATGTTGAAGCACGCGAGAACTGCTCCCAAAAGTCAAGATCATAGAGAATCTCTGAGAAAAGGCATTGTTGATGGCAGTTATAATTATGTGCTAACAGAATGATGGATACTCCACAGCCTAGCCTCACTAGTCACCAGAGACTTGGTGAGCTCAACAACCGGGTAAGTTGGACGTTGCTACGTTTTCCTGGTAATAAAGAATAGTATAGTAAAGCTAGTCACAAGTGTCGCTGAGCAGCGCGGCCGCGGGCGCGAGCAGGTTGAGCGAGTGCGCCAGCGCCGGCCACAGCGACAGCAGCGCGCCCCACGCACACAGCTGTGCTGCGTGCTGCGCCGCCCACTGCAGCCACACCTTCACTGCAACACCATATACATCACACATCACGACTCGGGTAACGCTCATATACTGCATATTGGGACTGACAGCGCAAAATGACAGCAAATGCAGCACTTATGCAATAACTTTTTACAACAAAAAAAAAAACATTGGTTCAACCAATATAACCAACTCCGTTAACCACTGTAATGTTTTTATGTTCGATTAGTGCATACGACGCGAACTATAGTAACACTATGCCAGCAGAGCAGACACTGCACAGTACACTCACAGGCGGGCAGCGTGCGCTGCAGCGGCTCGTCCACGGTGTAGTTGGGCAGCAGCAGCGCCAGCAGCGTGCCGGTGGCGAGGGAGCTGCTGAGCTGGGCAGCTCGCGCCTCACCCTCGCTCATGGCGCTGCTGTCCACGGCCAGGTCCTCCGTCGTGGAGTGCACCAGCCAAATCATTACGCACGCCATCTAGAACAAAATATCGAAGATATTACAATAGGTTTAAACAGAAGTCTTTGCCTGTAAATTCGAAGAGTTGATTCTAAAACATGGTCAGCTCTCACTGTGAAGATCCATTCGTTGTAAAACATTTTATGATAATAATTTATCGAAAACTTCAAGAAACGGCAACGTGGCTGGCTTCAATGATACCAGGATGTGTTTGACGTCATCTAAAAGTTTCATGTAACAAAAGCAAAAAGTGGAAAGATGACAGGCCTTTCTTTACGTATCTGTGAGACAATAAATAATAATTTACCGTCGTTATTCACAATAATGTTAAAGGAAAAGCTATCATACCTTTATGAGCGTCATAGACTCGAAGCTGTCGGTCGCGATGAGTGTCGTCAGCGAAGAGTTTAAAGAGTTCACCAGCGCAGCCGCCGTGTCCAGTCTACAACGAGACACATCATTAATATTGCCCCTAATTTTATACGTATTGCCAAACTTAAAGTTCCCTCTGAAGTTGCAATGCGCACCCTGATACTTATGTTTAGTTGCTGCTCAGCTACTCGCAGCAAGTTCAGAGCGAACTTGAAGTTTGGTGAGCATAACAATGACTTTTTTACACGGAGCCTCCAAGATAGTCGTGCAAACATCTTTATTTCTTTCTCCAGCTTTCATGGTTATCTTGCTTGCAATCTCTGATTGATTTCCAACACTTACTGTTCAACAGTGTGTATGTAGTGCATGGCCCTGATGAGCTCCGTGACGTAGGAGTGTGCATCAAGCCGTGTGGGCACGCTTGCCGGTGTCGGTGCGCTGCCCTCTGTTACACCTGGGATCACTGGCAGCTCCTCGACGTCCGAACTGGACAAGAATTAGATTTTAACTTTATTATTAAAAGTGGGTACGTAAGGAAATGTTGCCCCCCTTTTTAGATTAATATTCAATACTGAAACAAATATACTATCAAGGGATACAAATGTAGGTTAACACTTCAAATAATTGTTTGTGTGGGTCATAGTAGTGTGATGCTATTGTTTAACAAATGGATACAACTACACTGTAAACGATTTATTCGACTTATTTATTTATCTTAGCAGCCTCAGACATTCTCTGCTAGTAATTAGGCAAATCGAAAAGTTTTGAGCTGATCTTAAAGCATTATGTCCAGATGAATAGTTCTGAGTGACCTGGCAGAAGCAGCGGCGGCTCGCAGCGTGCGCGACAGGTTGGCGGGCGCGGGCGGGAAGGGCGCGCGCACCAGCAGCGAGCGCACGTGCCAGTACAGCGCGCCCAGACGCCGCCCGCGCCGCCACGCCACCAGCGCCAGCTGGTTGTACGGCTGCCCCGTGTGCGCAGACACCACCAGCGCGTGCCTACCAACCAATTGTTCATTAACTGCATGACACAATAAGCTCAGAGAACAAGTCCACAGCTCGCGAGACATTGCAATTGTTTGTCTTTCACCACAAATCGTAGTATATATGTACCTGTAGAATGTATGTGCGACGCGCAGCTGCTGCCTATACCGCGCCAGATCACCCAGATGCACGAGGCAGTGCTGGCAAATATAGCGCGCGGAAGCCGGGGGTGGCAGCCGTGCTCCCACCGCGGTCTCACCTGCACCCCAGCCTTCTACGAGGCCCAGGAGCGAGGCGCGACGCCTAATAGAACAAAAAATTATTAAACTGACTTTTCAAATAATATCATGCATGTAGTAAAGTAAGAACTTCTTCACAATAATCACTAGTCTTATCTGGATGTGCAGTTGTATATTAGTTTATTACGTACATATTCTCACCAGCCGAATCTAAAACATATAAAGGCAAAAATTGCTTCAAGTAGAATAAAAAAAGTGGTCGTCCAGAATTTGGGTTGATTAAAATATGCATAATTATTATTTACCTAAATGGCAAGTCCAGTTTAAATGTAGTGCAGATCTGATGCAGCAAACAGAGATAGAATCCAGCAGCTGCTTGCAGCACCCATGACAGCATGGCCTGCCCTTCACTGCGATGTGGATTCTGCAACATTATAAACAATCTGAAGGTTGTGTTATGTTGACACATAAACATTGGAAAAAAAAACATCAAAGATGATTATAGAAGATATTTAATGTGAGATAAGATAAAAAAGAAGCCTAACCACATTATTATTATTATTTAACTTATGAATATTATTGTATAATAAATGGTTTTAAATCTTTCACATTTTCATGGAACATTTTCACTTTGAATGATTATTTTTCCCTCTTCCACTCTTAGGCATTAATTCCATCAAACATATGAGAAAATTTGCTCCATACATGTTTAGTTCCATCATTCACTGTGTGACATTTTAGTTGTGTCATTTTTTATTGATGGTTGTTTTGTATTATTAGTGTAAATAATGTTTTTTTTTTTACCTTCCTGTCTTTAGATATAGCCTGGAGGGCTTCAATCTGCTGCTTGAAGCCCACATTCCACAAGTCCTGTTCCACTTTTTTGTCCAATGCATAGTCTAGATCCAAAACTAGTACTTTTTGATACACCTGCAAAGTTATAAAATGCCAATATAAGCTATGGCATGACAACTGCTATAGGTAAAGAGAGATATATATTAATGTATAGTGTAGAAGAAAATTACAACTTTATTTTACAATTATATCCTGGGTGGAAGAGTTTGGGGGAGGCCTTTGCCCAGCAGTGGGACAGTTTGGGCTAAATAAAAATAAAATAAAAAAATCCTACTATATTTTTCAGATTTTCTGATATTAATATATGTTAAATTTTGAATAAATTATAAAGAAATAATAAACAATAAAGAATCCTATACTCCTTTAGCGAATAGATACAATGTTGTAATGGAATATGTATCATAAATTGTGGTTTATGTACCTATGTGCTCTTATCAGCAGAACTAAACAGATGTTTTCTATTCAGAATCCAATGTGTTGTTTTCTAATAATAGAGACATAATAAGAACTTTACATCAGACATAGTATTGAGATAAAAGTAATATGTATTCAAACCTTTTGCAACTGTTGTTGTGTGGCCCAAAGACCCCTTTCTTGTAGCATAGATGTTCCACTCTTGAATTTTGATATTTTCTGTTTCAGCTCATCTGCCTCCCTACACAAAAACAAAAACACATGAAACCTTCTACGTGGAGTACAAAGTATTAATTTTTAGAGCTACTGTGTTCTTGTTTATTTATCAGGAAAACTGTATGTGTCATTCAATGACAAACTAATACAGGGTCAGTCATTTCCGAAGATTCATAACATTCCCAAAACAGTTTGCGCGGCTGGCGCGGAGTAGCTTGTTTATTAGTAATAAAGTAGAAATATTAGTGACCATTGACCTTAGTAGAGTAAATTACAGAATTTCGAAATTGCAAACTAGGTTACAACAACTATTATCCAACTCACCTCAACATCTGCACAGCGGCGTTTAAAACCATTATGATAGAGGCTTAGAGCCTCAGCAATTGTCATAGCATTAGGAAATTATCCAAATTAAAATTACGGAATAATGAAATGAAAAATTCTAAAAACAATCGAGATCCATGCACTGTCAAACTGTCAAGGTGACATTAAATCGAAGTATTGCCATTTTTAAACTAGTAGTTCGTTCCACATTCCGGTACATTCACAAGTGTGAAAAGGCTTTAGAACCGTGGCGTTGGGTTAACTAAAATTAACCCTGAAAAATAGAAGGTCAGTACTTAAAATTATTGGTGGGATCCATATAAAAATTTTGAATGCCCCTTTCCTCTCACAATCAAGCGTTATGGTTCTCTTTTTTTATTCTGGACAAAGGGACAAGAGTATTAGAACGCTGACTCTGATACCTTTTTTAACTCTCAGACACTGTCAAAAGTGTCAAAGTCAAAGAATCAATAATGCTAAATTTGACAGGTGTTTATAATCATAGTTGTTCAGGAATACAGAAGTACTATTTTCCGTGTGTGATCTAACAACCAATTATTAAAACATTCCACGTTACTTACGACCTTTAAAATGTTCGAACCAAATGTAGGAGAACCTGCAGCAAATAAACTTAATGTCACGGTAAGATAACATTATTATATTACCAGTTTCTCCGGTCCCCTGATACCTATTTTATCTCACCGAGATGAGTAATACGTTGTGTAATTTATTATATTCCAGGATACAGATGTGGTGTTTGGACACCGTGTATGTCAGACGAGTAATGTTAAGTGGCTGTGTCTCTACAACATATACCAGAAGTTTTACCGCCCCAATTTCTACGATATTGGCGGCACTTACATGCAGGATGTAGCGGATTACTGGTTCACGTACAAAACAGAACAAGTCGGTAACACATTCCTTTTGCATTTGTTTATCTGTAATCACGGAGTAAGCTCCTTCAGTGTGGCTCTTAGCTGTGGCAATAAATTCAAAGTTGACAAGAAAACCGACATAGTATACTTACAACAATACCTCACCGAGTTCCAGTTCAAACAACTAATACAAATGTCCCACACTTATCTCACAACCTACAGTTTCACAGAACTTGACATACAATGTTTGAAAAACAGAAAATTGTATATAGCTGCCTCATTTCCATTTTCAAATTCAGAAGGAGTGAGTCTAGCAGTCATTGATAACATCAAACTCAACCATGACTGCAGTGCCCTGTTTGCTGATCCAATTGGCTCAGATTTTGTGATAGAATCTGCAGATGGAGTCAAGTTTCAGATCCACAAAGTTATACTTGCTGCACACAGTGAAGTGTTCAAAGCAATGCTTAAAGGAGAGACTGCCGAAAGCCAGAACAGCTATGTGAAACTTATTGATGTTAGTGGAGAGGACCTCCGGTATATGCTTGAGTATATTTATACTGGAACAGTCAAGGATGTAGATAATACTAACTTTGCCAGTTTACTTATGCTGGCAGACAGATACAACTTAAAAGGTTTGTGGGAACTCTCTGAGTATGCTCTATCTGAGCACATGACTGTAGATAATGCTCTAGATATTTTAATTGTTGCTGATATGTATGACTCAGATTTCCTTAAGACTGAAGCTATGAAATTTATTAAAGAAAATAAAGAGATTCTTAATGGTAGTTCTTTTAGTGAGATAAATAATGCAGATTTACTCAAGCAATTGTGTACTTATTTAGCATCATAGACTTGTATAATGAAATGTACTTATGTGATATAAATAGTTATTTTGTTTTCTTATATATGTATAATTATATACACAGCACCTCTCATTGACATTCACTGTAGTGTAGTATTATTAATTATGTACACCTGAGAGGGCTCCATAAAGTTCCCAGTGGAGTGTGTAGTCCACCAACCTGCACCAGGCCAGCATGGTGGGCTTACACCTAGCCTTTCTTATTCTAAGAAGACCCTTGCCCAGCAGCGGCACAGGAATGGGTTGAACTTATTATTATTAATCAATGAATCATGTATATTTCTGATGAAAACTCTTTAGGATTATTATTGAAGTTAATTTTAACAGGGTTTGTAGTTTGAGTAACTTGCTTTTTTGCCTGCTGTTTTAGACTTAGGTATGTTTATTCAAAATTTTTATACTATTTTTACTTTAGCATGTAAGGAAAAACCTTTTGGATCTAACATTTCACATATGATGTGAGTATTTTGTGTTAATTAATGTTCTTACTTGGTCATAACTCATTATTTCACACATTTGAGAAATATTAATAGTGTAATCAAGGCCTAGTCTCCATCATTAATGTATTTTGTTTTATTATAATGTTATTTGTTCATTATTTTAACAACTTTATTTAAATTATTCAACTCAAATAAATGATATATCTATATTAATATAAAAAATGGTTTTTATTGTATAACAATACTTATGTCAAAATTGTATGTTTACACACAAAATAAATGAAAAACATATTATACAGAAAACGTAAAAATAAACTTTATTGAATTTAAAACATAACTGTATCGTTATATGGGAAGTAAAATTAATTGTTTAAATAATAAATATTATAATTATGTATGTTACTCGTAGTAGATAGATAGCTTGTACAAGTGTAGCGGCGGCGCAGGTCACTTGCTCAGTCCGTGCCCTGCGAGCGGCGCACACGGTGGCTAAATAATCATTTTGGAATGTTACTGGACGTCTTCGTTTCTGCGGCAAACAAACATTTTCTTCTGTTAAAATGTTAGTCCACGATTGTGTTACGTTCGAGTGTAGTGCGACAAAGGCTCGTGTTAATTTACCGAGTATCGTGATGCGGATGGGCTATTCACATCGCGGAGGGCTCGCCAGCTAGCGGCTCAACGCTTAGCTATGTATTTTGCAATCGTAAACAAGCGTAGCAGGCAATGCAGCAAGCCTAAAGCGTCTCAATGATCATCGTCACTAAAGCTCGTCACCAGACGGTAGCAGCCCAGTGAATGTGAACAGTCCATGTGCGAGCGTTGCTACTACGTTAAATAGCGATCATGTACGTAACTAGCTAAAGTGGTACTCATTTCAACTTTACTATTTATTGCATCCGTCGCAAGTTCTAGTCGACGCTACGATGGCTTTCTTATTCTGTTATCTCACACGATATCTAATTTGGAATCTATAAAATCCATTCGGATGCGGTCAGCGAGGATTCGATGTGGTCAACATGCAGGATAAGCAAGAAAAAAGGCCAATAGTTGTCTTATCGTTTATTGATAATTACTGGAACCGGTACACAAGAACGAAGTAGAATATATCTCTCATGGAAAAAATACGCGTCCATGTAATGATCACCTACATCCTAATGGTTGATATCGGATATAAAAATAAAAATACATGAACCCCCTACTATATAAGTTTCATATTAGAATGCAAGCTACAGTACATATTGCTACGACTCGTCAACTGCATTTACTTACTACAATACTTATGATTTTATAGACACAACTTTCATTTAAACTAAATACGTGTCTTCACTTATATGAGTACGATCACCCGCGCGATGACGGGTGACATGACTGTGCCGTGTAATGAACTGTTGTTGAGTTACAATAAAGTGTTAATTTATCACTAATTGGCCACAGGATAGTAATTATCATTATATTAATAGTCAGAACAACATCCCACGACAAACAGAATAGCCCCGTGTAAGTATTCATTTGTTTAGAAGCGCCTCTGCTTATGTTTCTATGTGAAACTGTTATTGCAGACAAGTTGAGTCTACATGTACAGACTCCTGTTTGTTCACATGTTATGATACAGAGCAGGCTCCCGTGTACTCACGCGGATTGCACCATGTCCGGCGTTGTCCTGGCCGTCACATGACATGCTACCGATGTAAGCCAAACTTCCGCTAGTAACACTTCAGATTGAAGCTTATTATAAGCGTGAAAGTTAGATTTAGAAACAGAAGGAACACAAATATTCATCGTGCGAGACAAAACGCGCCATATAAGAACCATTCGTGACGCAACACTCACTTTAAAACGTAGTAAACTCAACAGTTCAATTTTATCGATTAGTTTTAAATGATATGAAAAAATATTCTTTTCTTATATGGCTTAGATTGAGCTCGCAGCATGAAACTAGATGATTCGAGTCGTTACGGAAGGCCCAGGAGTGTGGGCTGGGCGTTCCGCAGCGGTGACGTGGTATGTACACGCGTGGGAGGGCGTCTGTATCAGTGTGCGGGAGTGGGCGCTCGGTCGCGCGCGGCGCGGCCCTAGCGTTTACCGTTGTTATACGAGAGACTCCGCAGCGGCGCCTTGAAGTTGGCCGCTGCTTGCTGCTGGATCTGGTACGCGAGCGGGTGGATCTTGAAGCCGTACAACCTGGTCATGATAATGTTTACGTTAATTAATATATAATATAGTAACTGTATTCCCCTTAGGGTTAGGCAAAGGTGTATACATCCAACTCCCGGCTGCTACTGAGAAAAACCTATAAACCCTGCCTGACCCGAGAATCGAAAACATATTCAGCAGTTCCACTTGTTGCCACAAGCACAAAGAGGCAGTCTAATCACAAACTTAGATGAATTTTGGTTACGTAACTCCGTACCATCAGCCAGTATAGCTTCCCAACTGAGCAGTATAAAAAAAAACATGAATAATTAAAAATCTAGGGGAGACATAAAAAAGTATGAATACAGTCATTGGTGAAATGTGGGTGTACAATACCACTTTCCGCAAAATAAATATAAGCGTGTTATTAGGCAATCGTACCGAATACGCTACAAATAACAAACAAACAATAGTGACTAAGCATTTCAAACAACGCAAATATTAATTGTGACTCATTGTCATTACAGACATCACTACATGTGATACTACACAGATAGTGCTATCCACGAAGACGTGCCGCCCCACTCTTCTTCCTAATTGCTTACGGTACAAGTGTGCAAACCTGCCGCTAGTGTTTTAGTTCTGTCGATATACACTATTTACCTATGATTGCACACGCACACTACGAAATATTAACTGATCACGAAAGAGCATTACGGTCAGCTGGAAAGCCTCGACCAAAAATAGTGGGGCGCGTCTTCGTGGATGGCACTATCTATATTTATCAACACAAAATTAAAAGATTCGTTATAAACTTTGTTGTGTATCTTTTTAAATACACATTACTTCTGTAAAACAATTTCTACAGAGAAACTATTTTATTTTATTTGTCTCTTAGAAAAACTTGGTAGTCAGTGCTCAGAAAACAAATATTGAAATATTAACAGTATAATGTTGTCAAGTAAGCTTCCTTTATCACATAAGGCAAGACAGTGTCGCCTACGACACCCAATGGAACCAAAAGTTCGCCTTTTCAAGAAAAATACGACAATATCGTCAATTAAAACGTCGTTACTCACCTAGGCACGAACTGCGAGGCAGGTCGCTTAGGTCTGTACTCCGGGTGCACCATGAACACCATATGCGGGAAGCCGGTGCCGAAGTAGGCTCCGTCGGTGTGGTGGTGCCGCGAGGATTTGGGCGTGTACACGTCCATGCAACGTGGACAGTACAGCTTCACCATCGCCTCGCCGGGCACGTCCGACAGACCTGGGGCACAAAGAGAACAAAATATTGTAAATGTAACATGTTTGTTATGTAATCAAAAATCATTATCAGCAGTGAATGTGTGTGAGATCATAATTTATTCAGCAATCGTGTTAAGATAACTACGTATTAAAACGTAGCTCGGAAATTACTTCCATGATACTCGACATAGCATGGAGACTAATTGCCAAGAAATTCATAACAACTTTAAATTTTACGACAGAAGAGGAAGCATGTGGACAGTGAGTGACAAGTTATGGAGTAGTAACTATAGTCTACATAATTTGGCAATGTCTACAGTTGCCAGAAGACTTGATCAGAGAAAATAGTTTTAGGTTTATCTTGTAAAGGCTGAGGTCAATAACACTACACAGAACAATCCGGAATGTAATAAACATTACCACTGCCAATATTCTTATAGTGTTTATATACAGACTGTAATCACAAAATTGTAAACAGTGTGATTATATTTGATGTATTAAATTATGTCCTAATTACACTGATAGCTATCTAATCTTAAATAGTGATCAACAAACTCAAAGCTCCATTGCATCCAAAATTTATTTAAGACCTTTCTATTCCAAATTGTTACCCAAAAATCAACTTTGACTACACAACACTAAAGTTGTCAATTGAGTAAGTGGCAATGGAATGTGAATTATCTGAGTTTCTGAATTCAAGTATACATCTATACATATAAATAAAATTGGAGTGTCTGTTTGTAATATTGAAATAACCGTTTTTTACTAAATGCATATGAATATATATACGGTACATACACCAAAATAACATTTTTTACAATTTTTGTCTGTCTGTCTGTCTTTCTGTCTGTCTGTTTGTATAGGCTAATCTCTGAAATGGCTGGACCGATTTTGACGGAACTTTTATTGGCAGGTAGCTGATGTAATAAGGAGTAACTTAGGCTACTTTTATTTTAGAAAAATTCTTTTATTTTAGAAAAAAATAAGGTTAAGTGCATTTGGTCTCACTAAAAAATACATTGTTAAGTTCCGACATCCACGCGAACGAAGTCGCGGGCACAGCTAGTTAGTAATATATTTTAATTAGGCAATTAGATGATGTTATGGCTGATACTGTATATGGCATTGTACACAGCAAATTATAGCTTGCCCCCACAGGTTAAGCATGTTTCTTATTAGAAATACAGTATGCTCTATCAAGTCACACTGGATAGGTTTATCAACTGTACTAGATAATATTGTAGGTATTAGATGCTGTGTGTGTTGCAAACATTAAGACATTCAGAGATATTTAGTGAACAACTTTTCAAAAATTGCAAATTTTTCTAAGAGGCTTTTGGAAAAAGTGTCCCTTGCTAATGCTAATAATTAGAATGGTTTTACATTTGCAGAATATAAAGCCGGTCACATGTTTTTGTGTTGTCTTGTGGTGCTTTATGATGCAGTATTAGCCAGTCAAATCTCATTGATCCACTCCGGAACAGATTTGTTTAATTGCTGAAGGATTCGTTATCTGTGGAGTTAATACTGTTAAAAAAGTCAGATAATTATAACACTTACCAAGTGGAAGCATAGGTTGGCATTCGCAGTAAACACGCGGGCAATGGCCGAAATCGCCCGCCTGGAATTTCTCTAGCATTTGTCCAATGCCTCTGCAAATAACACGAAATATTCAATTAGAAATTAATCATATTATTATTGTTCCAAGACACATAGTCGAAATTCTCTTAGATATGATGGGCAGCAAGCACTGAACAAAATAGACTAAAAAAAACGAACTTTGCTCTGTCAGATCTAAGGTCAAAATTGGTTTAGTTTGGGTCAAATAAACGTATTTTTCTTTCTTTCTTTCTTTCTTTCTAATAGAAAGTCTCCTAACTATGTTAAATAAGCGAAAAGTGTATGGTAAACTATTAATTGAAGTAATATATGTCAAAACAAGAATATGCCTTGCATGGTAATTGTATATTGCCATATGGTACGTGACCACCTGTGACATAGATTTCACACAGCATAACAATATTTCAGGTTGATCTAAAAACTATAAGAAAATTCCAAAATTATTAAAATATATCCTTACTTTTATTGTTGACAATAGTTAGATCCCTCTTTGTTTTGTTGAGTTGATATAAGCTATCACATGGGAATCACTTATGCCATATATGTGGAAAATCTACAAGTCTCTCCTATCTGGTGCTGACTGCCTGAGGCTAACCACACAATCACAGGTTTGGTTACTCATGTACACTCTTTTCTTGCACCTAAATCACTTTACAGCTACGTAACCTGTTAAAATTCTAACATGCACATACATCTACAAAATATTAACTTACCTATTAGTTAAAATATAGCGAGCGTGAATCAGTCCGTAGAGGATCTCGGAGGCCTGCTCCACCAGGTCGGACTGGTTTGGATTGTCATCGAGGTCATCATCTGAAATAAAAACATTTTAAAATTATATGCACCTAACACAAAAAAGTAATATATATGTTTGCACGTATGATCAACATGTAGGCAAAAGAATAATGAATAAAATTGAATAACATAAATGTTTCTATGTTGTGTTTATAATAACACCTCATAGAACATGCTCATAAAATGGAAATTAATGTGTATGGATATAGCATGATCATTAAAAGCTTTTATTTATTTAGTCAGGCACTGAAATAGATTGTTTTAAATCAAAAGTATTATCACTGGTTCCACACTCAGGTCTCTATTATAGTAAAATACTCAGCATCAATCTCTAGTTCAGTATTGAGGACTGATTCAATTCATAAAAATATGTCAGTTTTGAAACACTCCTCAAGGAAGGATCATGATCTGCTAAGCGTTGTTCTGTAATATGGACCCCATCCATCCAAGAGCTGATCCTGCATTTGCCGATCGGGACATAACCAGTAATTTTAATTTAGGACAATATAAGTCAACTAGGTATTGTGGTAGTTTAAATCATCATGACAAAGAATTCTATAATCTTATAATACTCCAACAAGTACTCTTTATCTTCTCTGACACAGATATTTATAATAAATTAGGTTATATATTTGCATTAGTGACCATTTTAATTTTGTGAATAGTTTTCCCAAATTAGAAACAGATGGCACAATTTTCAGTTGTCACATGCATGTTCTATAACCCAAAACAAAACAACGGAACCATAAGTTTAAGACATAATACATCTTATTTATATAGACATGTTGTTGTCTAGATTGTTTGATGTTTTTCTGATTATCATAATAAAACAAGCCATAATAAGATGACCTCACGAGCGATCATAGAATGATAACTTGTGGTACTTACCAGGCTCTAGGTCCAGTATCATGTCCAGTGCTTGTCTGTAGTGTGGCACCTGCTCATTGAGCCCCGTCAAGTTGAATTTATCGTTTATGTAATCCTCGTCCACCTAAAATACAACATGTTAGATCAATAACTAACGAAATCACTACCATAAGTTACCAGACATTGAACAACATACCTCGCAAAAGAACTCGTTGCCTCGCAGCCCGCAAAACCATGAAATCCATGATACCTCCTCCGAGCTGCTCATTTTCCTAAAAATAAAAACTTTAGATAAGCGAAAACCGTTTCCGTTCCGAGTTTCGGATGTAAAAAATCCAACGCTTCGGAGTCCACACTGTTACAACAAAATTCTAAGCATTCCTATGTTTTCACCTGTTTTTAACAACTTTATAAAAGTCCACAACGAAATTTCGACACGGAATATCTATTTCACTATAATTACGTAGGGATATACGCAAAATAAACAGAAATAAATGCAGTAAAATGATGACAAACCTCACCTTTTCGTGCCTTGATTAGCCACGCTTGACGGGAGGGTACCTTGGGATGAGGGAGAGAGAAATTTCAATTGTATGTGTGGGTGTCACAGAATAAAGATAAAATTGTCTATGGTTTCAAATTCAAGCTAACCTTGGATCTTAGAGAAGCAAATCAAGTTTTTAATTCAATCATTCATTCACCTAACTTTTTTTTTACTTTATTGAGAACATGGCTATTTTATCAAAAACATATATAAATTAGTGAATATCGCTATTGTATAAGGTAGAGAGTCCCATTACTTGAAAAATGCAGCTATGCAGCGTATTTCGTCTTTCAAAGGCTACTTACTTGCTGCTCATAGTGATCGATTGGTCATTGAGCAGCACGGAGGAAATGCGCGTGAACGGGCCGTAGAATGTTGCTGAAAATAACATATAGGTGGGTAATAACCAGTAGCCAGCCATTTCTTTCGACTTTATAATAGAACGTAAGCCTACTCTATGTTTAAAACCATAGACAGATTTTGATCGATCAATAATTCTCTAATCTTAGCTAACACCCCAAGACTACATGATAATAATATACGAACGAGTAGATGCGACTTGAAACGGATTTTTTGTTCGAACAGTTATTTACCGGTTACTAAGTTTATACGATTTTTAATTCATTAAATTAATTTATTTATGTAGGTTTTTTTTTACTTGATCTATATTTTATCTACATATATGATCTATTATTATCTGTTAATACGCAAAACAAGATGCAAATTTAATGATATACATATACTTGGGAAATAGAGGGTAAAGGGTTACACAGAGTCGCATACACACACATTTCGTCGATTCAGATATAAGTCCGGTGCACAGACTAATAATGGTCCCGTGGATTGGGACGGGTCTATTGCCATCTATCGATCACGCTGGGAGTGAGCTCCTGGGTTCGATTCCCAGGTCAGTTAAGCGTTTTTAAGTTTTACGGTCTAGAAATTTTCAGTAGCAGCACAGTTAGCAATAGGCTCGCCTTCTATTAAATGGAACTTAATGGCATCGGTAATGTGGGTGTACAATAGTACTTCTCTTCCTAACCCTCTGCGGAATACAGGCGTGATGCTATTATATTGCATAACAATTATATGATTAGCTAGAGAATTACCTGCATTTATACTAAGCTACTATGTCATAGTCCTTTACAGATTGATAAAACTGCGTACTTGAATAAATGTAGGTACTTACCATAATTTAATTTTTTTAAACTCGCCATCGAATAAATAACAGATATTAATTATTGTTGTAACAGACACAGATTAAATAACCACTATCTACCATAATTTTATAACTTGAGATTTATGCGCCGTGCGTTACCCGTGCTACCCAGGTAGGACAAAGCCTTAACGTGCACCACCACACTGTGGCTCATAGCAAGGACAGTGACTCAGCAATTCACTGGTCAAGCAGGAGTTACAAGATTGAGTCCCCTATGATAAATAAATATAAGTGCCTTTATTTATAGGGATTATATAATTAATAAAACTTTCAACCGCAGACCGCCAAATGTAGGCTCACTATTATCAAGATAATAAAACATTGCTGAAATTATAATGTAATATAATTTTTATTACACCAAAAATAACAAATATCTAATTATATATAAATATCAAAATAATAGATAAGTTAATTCGTTACTTGTATACTTATGATGATGTAGACATGGTTACATCATCACATAAAGACCTAAAATTTTTGTAAAAAGTGGTTATTTCTATAGACATGTTATGCTCCGACTACTATCACAGATCTTTACCATGTTCCACATTCACTTTCCCTTCCAAATATCTTATCCTTACTTTGACTTGGCCAAATCAGTTGAGCACTTGTCCTGTAGTATTGAAAATATTACATAATAATGTTAATACTTATATTATAGTATATATTGGGACTCCACATTCACATGAAGCATTATAATAGCTTAAAAAATTAATTTCTACAATTTTTCCTTATTCAATAATATTTATAGTATTGAAAATGTTTAGTAAATCACACCACTTCTCTAATAAAAATTGTCCAATGAATTGTCTGAAGCACAATTAATGCAGTAAAGATTTTCTTGCTGCAGGAATTTCACATGGTCATAATGTCAATTTTCCATAGAATGAGTGTATCGAAACAAATACTTAGTCAATTCCACATCTGTAAGATCATTCCATGCATCTGTTTCCATCACTTTAGGATTTTTTGCAATGTAACTAAAAACTTTTTTCTGTAGTTCCTCTAGTTTATACTTTTTGGCTATTAGAGCCATTCCAACTGCATTGTTCACATTGATCTGGTCACCAATCACATGCTGAGTCAGTGTAAATAGTTGTGTCAGTTGAAACTTATCAGCAATCTCCAACAGCTTCAAGCAATCTTGTTTCATTACATCTTTTATTGTGCCAGTATATATAAATTGTAGAAGCAGTTCCATATCATTATCACTTATATCAATAAACATAGAGGTAATTTCAGTGTTCTTAACCATGTTTCTGAGTACAGGACTGTGTGCAGCCAGGAGTATCTTGTGTGTTGGAAACTTTTTGTGCGTAGCTGATTCAAGGACAAAATCTGTTGTCTCTTGCTTCTTCAGAAGTCCACTCAAATCATGTTGAAGTTTGATTGACTTAACAACATTACTGTTCAATACAAACTTTGGGTTCACTGTTATTTTTATAGGTATGAATAATGTACAGGAACGATTGAAGTTCTCTAACTGTCTGAAGCAGTATGTTTTGATGAAGAAGTTTTGATTTGGTTTTGTTGACTTAAAGGTGTAGTTTGTGAAAGTTTCTGGTAAAATCAAGTGTGGGACATCATCATCTGGTGCAACTTTTTGTGATGGCTTATTTGAGTTGGAAATGTCAATAGAAAACGATCCAGTTTTTCTATGGCACACAAATAGGTTCAATAAGTGATTATCTCCATGGCATGCAGATGTTGTATAGAAAAACCAGAACTCTGGTTCTGTTTCAGAGTAAGTACCTCCTATGTCATAATCACTGTTGTCATTGAGCTTGCACAATACATCATAGACGCACAGCTTAGACGCTTCAGATGTTTGGCATTTAAACATAGCTGACACATGGCCATAAGTACTCTGAAAAGTAACAAATAATTTAATTTAAAGGTGTGTTCATTCTCAACTTCACTTATCATGTAGAGGGACTGATAAACAACATCACAGGAAATATAATTACATTTTTAAATTCCTTTTGTTTGAATTAGGAGAGTAATAAATTATAAAAGTGAAGTACAGCACTCAATTGAATTTAAATCACGAAAAGTGAGCTCATAGGTATTTGAAAGTTACCTTTGGTTTGCCATCGTCTGGAGACATTACTGGCGGTGGCGGAGGTTCCATATCTGAGCCTGGTGTAAACAGAAAAGAAAATATACATATAAAATGACCATCATTCGTAGCGATAGTCAACTGCAGGCCCCTCTCAAAAATAACAAGCGTTGAAAACAAAATATTGGTAAATATTTTGAAATTATTGCAACAGCAGCTATTACAATGAATTCAATGACAGAACAGAAAAACGTTCATCATTACTGTTTTGTTTACAATAAAAAATTAGCTCTTACCGTATTTAAAAAGCCTCCCGATTACTCTTACTGAAAGGAAAATAAACGTTATTGAAACGAGCCATAATAACGGTTAGCAGGTTATTTGAAAAACGTTAGACAGTTGCGTTTCGTTATCCAATGAAATGGAAGTGCATCAAAGAAGCTAAAAAAAAAAAAAAGCTCATCAAAACTTCACGGAGTCGTTAATGAATTTAGGATAAATAGGCAAGCTAAAAAAAAAAAAAAAAGGTCATCAAAATCTTACGGGGCCACCAAAAACCATTAATTCTTGCGCTTATGGTGGAGCAACCGACAATTTGAGCATTTTTAGCATCAGTGAAAGCTAAAAAAAAAAAAAAAAGGTCATCAAAACCTCACTATGATATTACGTGTTGCTCATGATATGACAAATAGCGACCAATAGCAGGATAGCGCGTTTTAACAACCGCTATTGATATCCGATAGACAGTTGCGTTTCGTTATCCAAAAAAGATGCTACTGCCCACCGCTACTGTCATCTGTCAACTCGATAAAGCAAGCATTCAGGACCATCGAAATAATGTGTCCCTGAACCAAAGACTACAATAGTATACTGGAAATAGACTGGCAACTCGAGTATTATCAATGCTTAAAGGAGTGGCGCTCTCTGGCCGCCAGATAGGGTAAACTTCTCCATGACATATAGCTATACGTAGGTATACAGCTATCTATAGAATGCTACATTTACGTAGCTATAGCTATATGACTATAGAATATTATATTTACGTAGGAATTGCTATCTTTATATGATGTATGATTATATCATTTTATTTTTCTTGTGGCGCTTAAGCAAGAATATTTGTTACACATCTCATTAATAATGCAAATTAATGCATCTCAAAGTATAATTATTTATGTAACTTAAGAATGTTTGTGCAGATAAAATAACACATCACTATTAATAAGAAACAGTAAATAATGTAACAAATACTTTGCTTTAACTAGAGGAAAATTCAGGACATCCTAAATAAATAATACACTCAACGTGGATGTACATGCGAAATAATTAAGGCAAAACATAATAGCAAAACAAAACCGACACGAGTAGAAAACACTCGCGCGCAGCCATTTGCAATTAAGTGATTTAGTGTTGCTATTACGAAATTAGAACCTTATCAAACTTTGAAAAGGCATCGGAATTAATCAACGAATTCTTTATTTTTAAGCAACTGAGCATATTCATAAGCTATAATAAATAAATGCTTTTAATTTCTGATGTAGCTATATTAGAATCAATAATTTAAAAAAATGTTGATATAATTTCTTTTAGCGTAAATTTCCAGCATAGAAATAATATATTTTAGTATTGCAACACTTAACATTTTCTCGATTTTTTTTAGTGTATCTGACGGTTAGATGGCGCTATTTTGTTTTAAAAAGGGGTTTGTTCTAAGTTGCCATAGCATGTCCTGAACAAAGACTTATTTCGATGTTCAGTAATAAATCTATGTTCAGGACATATTATTTCGTTGGCAAGCAGTTACATTGTGTAAAGAAATATAAATCTTCTTACAATAAAGCTAGAATCCTATTTGAAACATACACGCAACATGCATTTTTTTATTATTAGTAATTTATAACCGTTTACCGCCATTATAATCAAATAGTGTGAACCTTAAAATGTTCCTCTCATATTTTTTCGCAAATTGTAGTTTATGTATTATGTAATGATTATTTATGTTTTACTATATTTACAACAATGTGTATTTATATAAAATTGTGGTCCAAATTCTGTGTGACTTTCTAAATAGTTCATTTTCAAGTTAGCCACGGCGATGACGATTCACGATTCCAGCACGAAATAATTGATAATGTATAATTATTGTCACATTTACTATTGTTCGGCGCTCCGATTGGTGGAGAGCACAAAACGGACCAATCGGCTCGCCGAATGCATTCGATCCGTTAAATCGGATTTGTCGAAAAAAACTTAGACTCTGCACTATGTGTCGCGGGTTCGTTTCCCACACAGAAGAAATATTTATATAATCTACTGATAGATATTTCGAGTCTGGGTGTGTGTGAGTGACATGTATGTTTCGAAACTATACCCACGGTACAGGAGTAATCCTAATGTAGGGTAACGTAAAAAAAAAGAAAGTCGAAATTGCGAAAAACCAAATAAAATTTTAATTTAGCGCGATAAGGGAGCGCCTTCGCCTTAAAATTTTGTGAGACATTAGGCAAACATCAATTGGTCAGCTCTAGATTCAAATTCATTCGTATATTACCACTGCACTCACGTTGAAGTTAAACATTGATTGCGAACAAACCGGTAAGGCCTAGAACTAAAAAAAATAAGATTTGTGAGTTGCATCCACATTTGGTCCTTTCTTTCATTTGATTTCTGTGAGTCCGTGTGATGGAATTCACAGTTATTCTCAAAGATAGCCTCAGAGAGAAGGCATAGAAAGAACAACTCTACCTGTAATAAAGCTAATGGCGGTTTGTTAATATGCATTGTTATTTTGATAATAATAAAAATATGTTATGAATATATAGAAATATTTTTTAGAAATAATTCTGTTAAAACCCTCTACGGGGTTCTAACTCACGACGACCCGTAGCTGGTCAATCGCACGCACTAGCCGTCTGCCGCTGTGCTATTGCCGATTAGGAATTTTAATATAAAAAAGATACATTTTTTACTAAGAAAAAAAAAAATGTTATAATAGCAGTGATAGCCTAGTGGTTGAACGCTTGCCTTCCATGCAAGAGGGTCCGAGTTCAAACCCAGCCCGCACCTCTGACTTTTCGGAATCATGTGCGGATCAGAGGCCCTAGTGTAAGTTTCTTTCGACAAATTCGATTTACTACATCGAACGCGTTCGGCGCTCCGATTGGTGGAGAGCACCAAACGGACCAATCGGAGCGCCGAACGCGTTCGATGTAGTAAATCGAATTTGTCGAAAGAAACTTACACTAGGCCCTCAGAATTTGATTATCATTTGCGTTAACGGTGAAGGATAACATCGTGAGGAAACCTGCACACCTGAAAGGGCTCCATAAAGTTCTTGATGGTGTGTGTAGTTCGCCAACCCGCACTAGGCCAGCGTGGTGGACTAAGGCCTTACCCTTCTCAATATGAGAAGAGGCCCTTGCCCAGCAGTGGGACAATAATGGGCTGAATTTATTATACATCTCCAAGTCGGGAAAAGTATTATTAGGTTTTTCAGTTAGAAAAAATCTCATTAGCAGCTCGGCGTTTCGAATTGTGTTCTGTAGATGTCAAAGCACTTGCGAAATGTGGGTGTACAATAGAAATCATACCTGAATCTTCGGGAATACTGTATGTACCTACGTGATGCTATGTTATGTGAATATTTGATCTTGTATTAAAAAGATCAGCTGGCTTGTAACGAGGCTGACTGAGCTATGCGTCGAACTTATTTATGTCTCGTCGTCACATGGCGAGGCTCTTTACGCGCATCTGTAAGAGGAGGGATGATTAACCGTATCTGAAATAAGTTTTCTTTAGGCTCAATTTTTCATAAACACTATTTTCTAGTTCCATCCTATAAAAAACTTCACTAATTGAATTGAATGCAACATAATTTTGGTCCTGCGGTGTGTGCAGATTGGTTATCCTAAAGACGCATTGTCTGGTAACCGAGGGTTGCCGATGACAGTACGCCAACGCTGCACGCATGCGCGGCCCGGGATTCGCTCCGGAACTGCCTGGCACCTCCCCCAGAACAGTAGTGATGTGCAAAAGCCTGTCTGCGGATTTTATATCTTTTCATTCATTTTATTTCTTACTGCGTAGCATTGAATTTGCATGAAATTTACCAACCCGGGGGTTGGTAAGTGGTGACTAAGGATTTCTTAGTTATATTCTTTATCAGTAGGGATAGCGAGAGCATCCGCTGCTTTACTCTACAAAAATATTTGCAGCAATGATATTTTGGGTTTGTTTCGAGGGTATAGTCTCTACGTAAGACCAAATCTCTTGAAATGACCAACAACTAGTAGCTGCATTACCATATACCTAACCTCATACCCAAGCGAGGGTAGGCTGATACTACAGAACACAACTTGCTAATAATTGATCTATTCAAATATCATCAAATCAAAGAAAACTTATTTTTCCAAACCTTTATGAAGAGAACACTTAGAATGTTGAATTTTCCAATCTTGTTTCCAAGGGGTTCATCATGCAGTTCCGTCGATATCAACAGATAACGGTACCACTTCCCCGCTCTACGCTGCACCATTTTCAAGGCCACATCTTTCAGTAGGCTGCAAGCACCCGGTGCGGCCGCACGATGCCAGTCCCGCTATGACCACACAACGCGAACACCGTCCCAACGACACTGTTGAGTTGTTACCGTTAAAATCGGCGCTAGTCAACAACAATTACAAAGATGACGACGCTTACTACCCGCCTCCTCTCAACAACAATCCGTCGAGCTCCAACCTCTACGATTACACGATGTTGTCAAAAAGGACGCCGGCCTCTAAAAGGTATTTTTGTTTATTTTTTTGTGTGGTCGACGGTAGTTTCTGGTATGTGATGTGAGAAAGAGGTGCTTTTTTTCAAAGGGTTGCAGTTGGCGTGATGGCATTACCTAACACAAAATAAAAAAGGGACATTATAGAACTTGTGCTGAGTGCAAATATATTTTTAAAGATTACAAAATAAAACATGATAAGATACTTTAATGAAATTAAATTCTAACCAAAACAATACATACTACGATCATATTATTGAAAGGGATTCTGGGCTTGAATCAAGCATGTTTAAAATCAGTGTCATTCTTCAGTAGCATTTAGGAAACTCATTGTCTTAGCCAAATAAATGATACTCAAAACGATATATAACAATGTAACCCAGTTATATTAAAATTTCGAATTTAATTTGATAGTATTTAAGTTATTTAGAAAAAGATGCGAATAAATAAATTAAGTAAATAATTTCAACCCATTAATGTCCCACAGCTGGCCCATGGGCTGACTGAAGTATTTCTTTTTCTTTTTAAATAAAACGTACACTATTATTTCTCTTGGATCGTGGTTACAGTTTACAGACATACCTCTTACATGCAAAAATACTTAGACCCGGAACAACTAATACTAATCGTAAGCATATTTGTTCCGTACGTGAATCGAACCCACAACCCGTAGCGTAGAAACCCAATCGCGTAGGCACAGTTCCATCGTGCCATCATTAAAAATAATCTTTATCTTCTACCTTATACCTAAATAACAACTTCTTCCACTTGCACTACGCTAATTTGATTAAGCTCTGCATGGCCAGTTATTATAATCATGATAGAAGGAGATTCCAAATCCATCTGACCGAAAACCAGTTTTTCTCTTGATTATTTACAAGGAGTTTATTGTTTGATGTGGTCTCTCTCTCAGTTTCGATCTCCAGCCTCTCAGCCTTCAGCTTAACGCCCGCTCTTCCGAATTTCTTGAAAAGAGATGAAGGATTTGATTTGTACTGTTCCTAAAATCCTGCAGAGATCTGACGGGAGCGTCGCTTCACCTAAATGACACTAGCCTCAAAGAATACTTTGCTTACTTTTTACCAAAGTACCTATTAAAAAGAGCGGTATATAATTATCACCTTAATTTAATGGACAAAATTGTACAGAGGTGACTTAATGCATGTTCCATGGATGGCATTTTCTGCCAGCAGTACTTATAGATGAAACATGTTATGTCACAAACGATATTAGTAACAAAACATGTTTTATTCGTAAGGTGTAAAATCGTTTCTCTTAAAAAGTATTTGTGTTGTGGTGCTCACAGCTATTCACAGCGGCGGATGAGCAATCCAATCTATCAATTTAAGTGTCATCGCGGCTGAAATCAAATTTTGGTTCAAATCTAATAACCGTGAACGACTTCGGATGGAGTAGTACTGTGATTTGCTTAGATAACCTTTGGGATTCCAGTAACAGGAAGTTGGAACTATAGATAGTTAAGTTATAATTTTTTCATTTATAGTTATGGTGGGTGCAAAACAAAATTCCTGAATATCTATGTATGTAGGTATAATTTAGTTAAATCCAAAAACAGTTATAACATACCGTAGCCTGTATTCCCCGGGTTAGACAAAGTTGTACTTTTTGTACACCCACATATCACCGATGCCGTTATTAAATCCCATGTAATAGGGGGGGAGCCTGTTGCTATCTACCCGAGTATAATTACAAAATCCGCGCTGCTAATGAGAATTTCAGCAATCTCAATAACACTTTGAAACCGGGAAAGGACCTCATGCTTAGCAGCCTGTTTGTGACCATACATCAATAAGGCAGTTTATATAGGTAACAAAAAATCCAAAAATAAAGTAGTTACTTAAAGTTATCTTGGTGAAAAAGAAAAAAATGAACGTAGTAAAGCCGAACACTTCAATCTTGCGCAAATCTAGAAGTGTTCAACTTGAAAGTTGACGGCAACCGGAAATTGAAAAGATCGTGATACCACATTTAGAAGCCCCACTGCGCCGCTAGTGGTAGCTAATCCAACGATGGCGATTCAAGACGAAGATTCTACGTTCCAAGACTAATACGATCTTTAAAACAATTCTATTCGATATCTAAACTATTGTATATTATATTAGATTCAAGTGTTATTAAGTAATCCAAATGTGATATATAGACGTACCTACAATACAAACTGGTTTCTCAGGACTCGGAAGGTACTTGATGTGCTGAGTTTGAATGATGCGTTTCGGTCGGGATACTTGTTTAGCTTTATTTATATTGCAGCTGCTGCTAGGGATGTGGTTACAATAGGAATACGTCAGGTAATGAATGTGTAGAATATACGACTAAAAGACGACTGATATGATGATAAAGATGAGCATCTTTAAGACATTATTTGTACACGATACGATTCACATTAGTGTTTGTGGATACAGTTAAGTCTAATCTCCATTTTGTCTGCAGACTACTATCGCGTACGACACAGCCGGCACCGACGCCGCTGTTGACATTGTGCGGAGCGCCACCTCCCTCCAGAAAACGAGAGGAGCTGACCGCGCTCGCCAATCTTAGGAAGAAGGTGTCGCCCGCCATGCTGCAGCCTGACAGGCAAGTTGAATGCTATGACACCACATATTTTATAATCTATATTACATTTTCACCCTCGCCCTAAGTTAGGGCGCAAATATAAAACTGGTTAATGCACGTTGGGCGCCAACAATGAACCATATTCCTGGCTCCAAATTAGGGATCGATTGAGTAATAACATTTGCCCCTGTTAAATGTACCTACACTAGTTTAAAATATAAATGATTAATACATAAAATAACAAATGTTGGCCAATGTTGTGAGCCATTTGTAAGACCCACGTGGGGCGCCAGAATTGAAAAGGTACTTCACCTTTCACTCTACAACCTGCTAAGAAAAACATCGCGTTTCCAGTCGATAGCCATTTAGCAACATATAATTTAGCAAACTAGCTTGCACATTGCGTGCTTGACTCCAATACGCGCCAAGGCTCAACGAGGGTGGAAGGTGGAGCAGGTAGATGGGTATTTACAATAGAATGCTCCCCTATAACTTCCTCTATTTTTTAGTTTTAGTTTGTGACGAGCACGCGATTATATCTTTACAGGGTATTTCCCAAAGTCTTGGCAGGTTGGTAGCAGTAGAACGTGCAAAGTTGGAAAACCTTTACTGAGTTGAGGCCATATGATTTAACTGAGGGTGTCGAACAATCTTAGTAGTCATTGTATTTTATTTTTCATTTTATAAACAACTAACTTTGCAGAGCACCACAGTAATAAATAATGGGTACTTTTACTTCATTTGTAGCCATATCAGTTGCATCAAATATAAATTAAGGCCACACATACATACACATGTAACAAAATTACCATAATTTTACCAACAAAGAACATTTTTCATGCTGGCAAAGCTAATAAATATCAAGAGATTATTACACAAAGGCCCTCGATCCCCCGATCCTCATCAAACACCGGTAATGTTGAATTTAGCCGAATATACCCCTGGTCCCTGGATAAGGTATTACATTATTCATAATGATTACTTAGCGGACGCTACGTGCTGGGGATGTTAGGTACTCGGTTTAGACCTTAATATCTTCAAACTGCCCCCAGACAAGTTGACAAACAATCGCTAGAGAAAATAAGCCACGCTAGCAAAATATATGGAATTAACGTTTAAAAATCAAGGGACTATTTGACAGCTTATGTCATTTTGTTGGCATTTATATTCTATAGCAATTTTAATATATATTGTACACTTGTCTACAGGTATTTAAGATCTAAGGTATCTTGTGTGTGTGCCCCTTTAAGCTGCTGTTCAGTAGTTAGCATGTTATAGGCACACTTATGTTCTTAAGTACTGAATACTTTCTCGGATCCATATTTGCATTTCATGATTATATTAAGAAAGTATATAATTATTATATAGTGTATAGAAATGTTAAATATATTGGGTTAGTAGGAACTCTGACAATATCAACGTTGATCGATCAGTCCTTACGCTCTTTCTTGTGTCATGTTCAACTTTTAATCGTTCCCATTATATTGTTGATCGAAGTCTGAAGTCGAAAAATAAAATGCGGTTATTTTAACTGAATACTTTTTGTACACAGGAACTCCAACAGGAACGACAACGAACACCATAAAAGCCATCATGAAGAGCCTCTCGATAACAGACCCAAACTTTTACAAAGGGTAAGGCTTCTTATAATTCTTTATGTTGTTGGTATACTCGATTAATTGGCAGGTATAATCGCGCATTAATTCGTGCCTGACTTTGAGGACAAGGTAGATTGGACTTTTACAAATCCAATGTATGTAAACTAAACTTTATAGCAGCCTAGACACTGTAAATATAATGCCAATATACTATTAGTAGGTACACGTATTTAGCAACGCCATAATACTGTAAAATTGTGAAAATATTAACAGTGTCTGGGGTCGCTTAATGTTCTATAATATTAAGAATTGAAAGATCAGTTTAATTTGAGTGGTTCACACAAAATGCCTTATAGAAGCTTATTATTAATTTAAACAAAGAAAGAGAAGACGTACTGCACCTGTCTACCAGATAATTGGACATGTCTAAATTCAATTTCAACTTTTTTGAATAAAAATGAACTTCTCGAATGTTCTCGAATGCGAAGCTCGTCTGCTATGTCACGAAACTTTGTTTACAACTCGCGAAGTTTTGCGAGGGCAGCAACGCAGCACATGCTACATGTTGTATTGAGGATCTCATTGTTTACGGCATGTAATATACATAATATTATGATAAAATGGAACGCGTCCTTGACCTGCTGCGGAAGTGTTTTCCACCAAGAGCCCGATCGTGCTCACTGGGCCGCTTCCAACCATGAAAATGACCTATGATGTCACAAAAAGGCAAAAAGTTCCTGAAAGTTGGAAATTGGATTACGTCAGGTGTATTTTGGTAAACGTTTTGGGACTCCGTAATTTTTTTTTCGGCATTTTATCAATGGCCTGTGAAGTGAGTTGAGTTAGTTTAGTTAGATGATTTGTTCAATAAGCCTTTAAATATTCAAACGTGGATTCCTTTGTAGAATATTAAATGCGTCAAAGCCTTATTTCATTTGATTCAGACCTTACATAACGTTCGGCATGAAAATTCAAAGATCCTCTTGCCACATTTCTTATGTTTGAAAATTAGGTATGCGGGTATGTGGTGTATTTTGCCACGACTAGCATCAAGAATTTACATACCTAAATAATTATATTACTGTCGAGACATAAGTAGACATTTTTCTTTACAGAATTTATTAACCGTGTCATTACGACGCAATCAGTGAAGTAGCTGTTCAGTGATAAACGATCAGTCTATTTGATATTGATGGATGAATATAGCTGTAATGAAACCACTCTGAAAATACGATAGAAAAGCTATAGGAAGCCGACTCTGTTCACAGTTTGTTAAGAGCTCTACGATTTATTGAAGTGAAAATACGGATCGGTGCAAAAAATATGACGACCCAAATTTCATATTGACGAAGGCTGTGGCTGAATATCAGCGCTGTAGTTGTTCCACAGCTGTAGACGGTTTGCGTGTGTTGCAATAATACTTATCTTCCACTCTCATCTTTATGTCACAGCGCATATATCTTCAAAACTATTTTAAATTTTCATGCTTTATGTACTTATTTTTTTGTACAAATTTTGTTGATGTATGCGTATTTTATTATTTTGTCTTTTTATATTAAACTTTTGACCCGCCCCAGCTTCGCACGGGTAGCAGAGCATATACGTCTTAATTTTTTTCTGTCGTAGTGTCGTATCAGCCTTACTCGGCGCACGCCAGTAAAGCTCCCAGTCGGCATGATTTTCCCGACATCTTCAACTATCATCGTCATATTTCAGCCAATTTACACAAAACCTTAACGAATTATACACCTGAACGTTCCTCATGAATCACTCAGTTTATTGGTGAAAACCGCATGAAAATCCGTTCAGTCGTTTTTGAGTTTATCGCGAACAGACAGACGCGGCGGGGGACTTTGTTTTATAATATATAGCAGTGGCTTAACTTTGAGCTATTGGGTTTCTGCGTTGCGGGTCGTAGGTACGATGCCCGTAAGAAACTAATATTCTTATAACCTACTGACCTTACAGTTATTCCGGGATAGGTGATGTATCCTTGTAAATTGTACAGTAATCATAGGGGCAGTTTAAAAGAAATGTTCAGGCTGAACTATTACTCCCGATTGGTGGAATGAAGTAGACCAATTTGTCTGACGATTTCAAAGACGTAGATACCTACAGAACTTGTCAGTATTAATAACTAGACGATGAGATTTGAGTCTTAATCGCTGCAGTGTAATTAATTTTGTGGATCGATCGCTCTGCGCGATGCCCAATTAAGTAGTAAAGTCTTTTCCAATCTTAGGTCCCGAAACAATTTATTTGTCTGCCATCTTGACTGCCTCATTGGCAAGCGCGACTGCTGAGCGTGAGATGCTAGGTTCGATCCCCAGGTCGGCAAAGTGTTATTGGTTATTTTGTATGGAAATTTTCAGTAGCAGCACGGATTCTGGAACTGTACCCGGTGGATGACAATAGGCTCGCCCCCTATTACATGGGACTCAATAACGGCATCGGTGAAATGTGGATGTACAATACCTCTGCCTAACCCTTCGGGGAATACAGGTGTGATGCTTACTTACCTCCATAATCTAATAAAGTTTTAATTGGATGTAACAATAATCTGAAAAGGTTTTTTGGTCACACGTCACAAAATGGCCGATAAGACATTCCTATTCTTATTCTGATATCGTTGTACAACTGAGTTATTTAGTATTCCGTAAGAAAATGAATAATGTACCAACTAAAAGAACGCCAAAAAAACTCAAAAACAAAACTAATAACTAAAAAGCAAAAAATAAATCTTTTATTATACAATATAGTAGTTGAAGAATATTGAAATCGGTGCCAGAGTTCACGTAGAAATTGTCGAGTGCGGAGCGAATTATGCGTCGGACACGACAAATGCATTTCGCCAATCGTGTCGGTTTATCATTGCATGTTTTACTTGGCACCGACTTCAATATTCTTCAACTACTATATTGTATAATAAAAGATTTATTTTTTGCTTTTTAGTTATTAGTTTTGTTTTTGAGTTTTTTGGAGTCGGTTTTTATTTTTTTTTGTTAAAAAATTTAATTATTTTACAATTTTGAGTGATGGGTAGACCTATTAAAGACGATTCTCTTGAAAAACTTTACAAAGATCAAATGTATGTTGCCCCAAGTCGAGTGAAAACCTTAGACGGTATTGCACTATGTGATTTTAAAATCAAATAAATTACTTAGCCGACCACATGATGAAAACGCATTACGAGAAATGAAAAGATTAAGACGACTATTGTAACTAATACTGTGATAGGTTTGACTTTTAGAGGTTTAAAATGAGCCCAAACTCGAGGGGTTTACTAGTAGCTACTGAAGAGTTCCACCATCTATCTCCTGGCTCCATCATCAGACCCTCTATACCAAATGTTTTATACGGGACTCATCAAAATATATCGAGTGATCCCAAACTCGGAAGTTTTATTCCCTAACTCTTTACCGTTGAGGAGTACTATGACATCCATCATCAGCTCAGCATCATTAAATTATGACTTTCAGACGCCAATACCTAACTTATTAAGAAAAAAAGCTCAAACGGGCTATTTGTCTTACAATATTTGAGGGTATCCCTCGATTTCCCTAGGATCCCATCATCAGATCCTGACTTGGCGATAATGGGACCAAATGGGAAGCATACTCTTTCAAACAAAACAATAATTTTTAAAATCGGTCCCTAATTGACGGAATAATCGCCCAAACACTATGTAGCTGCTATCAACCATTAAGGAGTTCCCTAAACTGTACTGCACCTGCATCACGGACCTTGCAGTGGCAGTCATTACCCATCTCGGTGTAAAGATCTTGTCAACACGAATAAAATAAGCCTATGGAGGAACGAGGTATGGTGTTCCTCCATTGAAAAGGGAGGATCCTCCGACCAGGCAAGGTGGTTAGCCTGGCGGGCCGAAGCCCGACAGTTGATGTCGGATATTCGTATATGTGTTAGAATCGTTGTAAACTTTCATAGTGCGATTCAGGGTTTGTTGTTGTATCTTCACTCCGATAGATGGCGCTTTACTTTTTGCCATGTTGCGAGTAGTAGTCGCTACAAGCCCAAACACGAGGTAGTTAAGATATACCGTTGAGGAGTTCCCTCGATCCTCTGTCGTCTCCATCATCAGATCTGCCCTAAACCTCCATAGTATTGTAGTCTTATCAGATATACACATAAATATCAAGTTTTTACCCCATGCTCGCCTACAATTTTCAAGAGATGCCCTCGATTTCTCAGGGTTTCCACCATCAGGTCCTGACCTGATGACAATGGGACCAAATGACAAGCATACCCTTTCAAATAAAAAAAGAATTTTTGAAATCGGTCCAGGCGTCTTCGAGAAATCGAGTAACAAACATAAAAAAAAAAAAAAAAAAAAAAAAAAAAATACAGCCGAATTGAGAACCTCCTCCTTTTTTTTTGAAGTCGGTTGAAAAAACACAAGTCACCGCCATTTCATTAATCACTGAGTCAGCAGAAACTTGGAAAACTAATTTCCGTTGCGAGTTTCACGCCATACATAAAAAATACTCGTTACCAGTTACCGAACGAAAACAAAGATAAATAAACGATTTGTTCTTGCTTAGTGGAGTGATAGTTTAGCGGTGAACTGGCACTACCTTCCATGCAGGAGGGCTGAGACGGAATCTGGCCTGCACTTTTCGGAACACATCACTTGAAGGAAAACCTCGTAAGGAAACCTGGACACCTGGGAGGGGCATAAAGATCTCTATGATGTGTGTTGTCCGCCAGTCCGCACCAGACAAGCGTGGTGCATTAAAGCCTGAACCTTTAAATTCTGAGAAGAGGACCGTGCCCAGTGGTAGGACAGCAATGGCGTGGATTTATTTAAATCAGTTTGTGAATAAATCCTTCCCTGGTTTTAGGGTGACATGATTATTATTGAATAACGAATTTCTACAATTATAAATATTATAAACACGATATTTACACACTTATGAGATTAGAAATGTAAAATTTAAAAAACATTACTGCTTCAAAATCGTCCGTATCGCTGTCAATCGGCAGCGTGCGCAGAAGACTGGCAGCGTTGCCACCCTGTATGGTCAATGCTAGTTCTTTGACCAAAAAATAGGCCAGCCCTCTGGTCATGTGTAGAGTGTAGTTTTTTTGACTGTCGCAATCGAAGCTGCTATGCTTTAGGTACTGCGTTCAATTTCCAAGTCGGACGGTTTCCTGTTTGGAATATATCTGTAAGAGCTCAAAGTAGGGGATTGTGCTAGCAGCCTCCTATAAAACAGGACTCAATAACCGATTCAGCGAAATATAGATTGTAGGTGTACAACAGTACACCACTACGTTACCTAACCTTTCGGGGAAACCATATTGACTTCTGAACAAACCCTCAATCTTCTCTTACATCGCATTCGAAAGGAAACAATGTGTCTTATTATTTACAACCATACCTATTACACAAATTATTACAATTCAAATAATGATAGGTTTCGAGGTGTTTCAAGGTAATACTTGATTTGTTATACAATTTACAAAAATGGCACGATACAACTCGGCTCATACTGCGCTCTGTTGGTACAGATAGACTAGTCAGAATTCGGACATAGCCAAATTAAGCACATGAAAGACGTATAAATACTCATAGGGACGTCTATTTGATGATGGAACTACTTAATCTCTCAATCCCTATCAGCTTAACCCATCACCGGTACACTACTCATCACATAATCTTCTTCTGAAGATCTTATCTATAATATCGTGTCCGTCTGGTCCGTGTCTGGTCATGAAATCTCTCTCACTTTAGGAAATCACAATAAGTGAGAGGTGATCTCGATTTTCCTTAATTCAACTCAATTCAAGTGAGAAGTGATCTTGATTTATCCACATTATCACGTCTTTAATAAAGGAATGTAAAAGGAGGAATGTTATAACTGAATTGGGGATGACCCTAACTACCCTATTATATTTGTCCTTGAGCACCCCTATTTGTGGTGAGGGCAGAATTAATTAATATTTGTAACTAAGAACTGTTTGCGGATTTGCTATGATAACGGGTCATAAATAATACAAAATGACTGCTTTGATTTTTTTATATAGTAATGGTTGTATATGTACGCATATAGCTGCTCTAAATGGCTATATAGCCTTCACATATAAGTCTTTCATAACATTAGGATGAAGAAATATAAGTATAAATTGATTGATAGCATAGTTGTCACTCTAACTTTGAGCGTAAAGACTATCGTAAGATACAGGAAAGAGTTCCGAGAAAAGCCGTAAATCAATCATAGGTAAACTTACTCAAATGTTGAAATAGCGCAGGTGTCACGCCCGTCACAAACTGGCGACGCGCGTCGTGAAGAGGATGTGGCGTCAAATGAGTGTGTAATGTAATGTCTTGTGATGCTTCCTGATACCACAGATGATGTTTTTCTTCGAATTAAATATTGCCATATTAGAAGGATAATTTAAAATTTTAAAAGGTAACTCAGAAATGGAATGGGATATGGATGTAATAGGATGATGGTTTTTAACCGCCGCTCTGTACTAAGTTCTTAAGTGTATCTCAGTGTGTGTGTCTATCTATCTATCTATCTATCTATCACAGTATAGGTCTACTTTCTAACATTACGTGTCACTGTAGACACGCGTGTATAATCCACGCTACCCTTGCATTTAAGTCCCAATTAATTTTAGGATTTGTTGCCAAAGCTTAACTATCTCGGCATGAAATAGCCTGTCTAGTAATTTATTGCGAACCCTTCATCATATCCGTGGATTTAAACAAAGTTTTCGTCTAAATATTTATGTTCGTTGGTTCGGGAGTTTAATTTGTATGATTTTCAGTGTTATCTTCAATGCTCAGCGCTCTCAAATTTGCTTAGGCTCGCTAACTCATTGCCCGGGTCCAATTTATTTTTGTAATATTTGATTTAACAAAGATTTATTGCTGACAAGGACTTGGCTCAATAAAACGCTGTGTTTTAGGTTATAATGAATTCCCCAAATTATAAATAAGAAATAACCGACTTCCAATAATAATAATATTTTAAAAGCTCCTTAGTTCTAGGGAAGTAAATCTGCTATTTGTTTACCTACCTACTTATTAAAATAGCTTTATTGACGATGTTCTTGCGTAACTTTATCGAAAATGTTCTTTGGCAAATAGGGGCGAGTTTGTTGGCACCGAGCCATGTGATCGTGACCTTCCTTTTATGTAACAGACAGAAACATTTACATCCAGGAGAGATAGAATCGATTTTTAATATTTTAATGGAGGCTGAAATGAAATGAAATGAAAAAATAAAAGAAAAGTGATTGAAAAATTCACTTCAATTAGGATTTTACAATCACTTTTAAACGTCTTTTTTAAACTAGGTGCCTAGTTTGTTTAAATTATTTCGAAACTTTCATTCTTTGAGAATTTTATTGGTCTTGTGCAAAAAAAGTCCGACTGTAAAGAAAGAGCATACTACGAACGAACATACGCATAATATATTTAAAAAAAAATTAAAAACAAAATATTTGCTTTTTCTGTTTCTATATTGACCTATGAAATAAGTAGAAACAATTACTAAATCAAAGTGTCATAAAATATAACGCTATGAGATACCAAGGTACGTACACATTAGTCTCAGCTAAATATATTTTACCCCTATTAAGTTCGTCACCGCACGCTAAAGACGGCTGAATTATAACAAGATTCAGGTGACGAGCTTCACACAGGCTCATGAGTAATTTACCTCCTTTAGTAGCGAGGCTCAAACGAAATGTGCCTGTGCCTGCAGCTAAGCATACAATTTTAAAGACCTAGGCGTGGAGCAATGTGTAGTTATTCTGCCTCCGTGAGCAGCGTTGAATAACTCAGTTCACTGAATGGTCTCAATTTGTGTGTTTAGTAATATGCATCTTGTAGTACATTATAGCTGAACATTAGAATGATGATATTGTGTGAAATCTATTGGCTCCTAGATTCTGGGATGAATGTTCCATTATATTAACAGACTTGGAAACATTTCGATTGTATGACGATCTTTAACTAAGCTTCTATCTTTAGGGGGAAATGTAAAGTGGTTTTCTTTCTTTCTCACAAACTATCTAAACATAGATGGTAGGTAATATCTACATAGGGTTGTAGAGTAAACTTGAGGGAACAGTGCCGAATTTACCGATCCAATTTCATGATCTCCTTTTTTGTAAATCATTATTTGGTATATTTTAAATGCAAACCTTTTTATTATTGTTTTGATTAATAACGGAAGTTGTGATACATTTAACCTGATACTTTCTTATATTTAAAAACACATTTTAAAAATATGTACCATGTAATTAAACACTAATTCAAAATGGCTAGATAATAATAATACCTACTTACATAAACATGATCGTACCCAGCTTTGGCCTAAGTAAGGCAAATCAGAAATGTACAACACTACATAATTATCCAGCAAAATGAATGGTAGACAGGTAGAGCTTAGGGGTGACAGGTTCAGGGGGAGTCAAACCCCCCCGCTCCCTCAACACCACCAATCCCTACCTAGGTACGCTATGTACATGAATAATGTAATCAATATCTAGAGTTGCAATAACGCATAAAAATTAAGCTCAGTATTGGAAAAATATTAAAGTATAATACGTTCGCAGCTGTGGTGAGTAAGCCTGAGAGACTCCGGGCTTTTACAGTAATGAGAACGGGCCACTCGTCTTAAAGAGTTTGCTCCCCTTGTGGCTTTGAGTTTGAGCACCGCACGACCTCGGCTTTCTTGAAACTCGACTTTTTAAAGTTTTACTTTCTAAAGCAGTGTAACTTTTAAGATTTTTAATTTCAAAAGAGGGGTTTTTAATATATAAAAAATGTTTTATTTATAGTTATAATTTATAGTAGTTCGGTAATTTAAAAAAAAATGCTTTAAGCTGGCTCAAAGATAGGTCCGAAATCAACAGCATCTGTTTCGTGGATATTGTAACATGTTAATAAGGAAATTAACGGCATGACCAGAAGCGCCCACATTTTTTAACTCGTCCTTCGGCGTCTAATTTCTCTAGCGAACTAAACTTTTAAGTATTTTATCGTTACCTTCGTCAATTTATGACTGCTTTATTTGTTTAATGGTTGCAAGCGCCACTACTAGATGCGGCGCTCAATTTTTGGGTAGTGCACTGTGTAGTTGAGTTTTTCTATATGAAAATTCCCAATACAAGCATGGAGTATGGAATTGTCCCCAGTAGATGGCAATATACAGTATTACACATGCATGCATGCATACATGGGATTTAATAACGGCATCAGCCTTACCATTCGATAAATACATTGGTGCATGTCTTGTTATGATGCTTCGTCAATTATTATTTTTTAAACTGGCACCCCACTCGCGCACTCTTCGACCTCATTAAAATATATTTTAAAATTGAAACGTGCAACAGAAAATCGTCCAATTAAAAGTAAAATGCCCTTGTTACCCCCCAACGATCGCGTGCCCGGCGCCACTCTGGGGCAATTTATTTAAAGCTGCATATTTGCATTAAGTTGACTGATGGCCTCAACATCAACAATGGTACATATTTAAGTCGCTTTATGGTGTACACGAAACACGGTTTTTAAGAACTTAAAGTGTTTTAGATATACTCAGATAAGCTCAGGGTGTTATGACGGTGTCAGGCAAAATTTTATACAGTAGGGCTGCTAAAAATTGTAACAAAAACGCTGAGAGCATTTTTGATGATATTAATGAAGAATTTTGTTTCTGAATTAGTTAATAAAATAAATAATTTTATGAAGACGGCTATATCGTTCAACTAAAACACTTGAAACTATTCAACACACACAAATAAATATAGTTTTGAGTGTCTTCTTCTTCGTGTATACTTTAATTTTTTCTAATATAACATTAATACCATCGCGCCAGTATTCTCCAAAGGGTCACGCAGAGGTGTACTATTCTAAACCCCATTTTACCGATACATGTTATTGAGTCCCATGTAATAGGGGTACAGTTCCAGAATCCGAGCTGCTGCTGAAAATTCTCGTACACTTTGCCTGACCGGGGAATTGAACCAACAGTCGCACGCTTAGCAGTCGGGCTCGTGACCAGTAGACTAATGAGGTCCTTAGTAGTTTTGAAGTGTTTCTCAATTTTTCATCGTCTCGGGCTTTAGCTACATTTTGATTTAGCTAATATTTAGTAATATAGGTAAAAGTTAAGACGTATCAATCATCTATCTCTGTTAAAATATATGTATAAGACACGTCAGGTTCAATTGATTGATGAGCTGTCAAGTTTTATACCTGCACCAAAATATTTTTGTATAATATTTTATCTTAAAAAAGTTAGGAGGATTAGTAAAATGAATAATGGATATTAGCGCAGTTTTTTTTTTTTAAATTTGGAAACTCAGTATCTTTTAGCTTATTAAATAAGGTTTATGGAAATATTTGCTTTAGCGTGGTAGGTAAATGATTTTATGATGTACCATTATGTATTTTATTATTATTACATACAATATTACTTACATACAATAAAATACATAATGCCTTTAGTGCCACAGGGGCCACAACTCAGCATAAGTTAAGTAGCAGCAATACTTGCCACCTAACGCAGGTTTTCAGTTGCAACCCACGAGTGCTATAACTTTCTTTAATCATTTTTAATCTGTAGTATTTCGGAATAGTAGTGATATATTTATTTTTAAGTGTATGAAATACACTTTTGAAAGCAGCGGCGTAGCGTGAGTTTCAGCCGCCCGGGGCGCCGGTAAATTTCGCCGCCCCCTTTTTAGATTTTTTTAAAGAAAGGGGATTCCTGGATTTCAGGATAGGATAGGTTTGAACTCATTTTAATCGGTCGGAATTGTACGTGCGACATAAATATGAAATTAAATGGTTCAAATATTTATAAGATATAGTTAGGTATTATTATTTATTGTGAAATTTTGCCGCCCCTAAAAGTGCCTCCCAGGGCGGGCCGCTCCTGCCGCCCCCGCTACGCTACTGATTGAAAGTTTCTTAGTCTTTTGATTAACTTTTCTTACTCATTCGAATGAATGAAAATTCTCATCTACCTAAGACGAAATAAAACATAATAGACTTTATCTACAGAAACCACGTTACCATTCCATAAATATTACTTACCAGATATATTCAGAATATGATATTGGTACCGCAGACTAAAATGAGCAGACTAAATCAAGCAAAAGAAAATACTTCGGCAAGCTTCTTAAAGAACCGCAGAAATTCGAGCATCCCCTCCTCAATATTGTATATCTAAATTGCTCAACATTTTACACGTGAAGCACTATACGTACATATAAATTCTATTTTGGCCTCCCCGCCAAGTTATTTGGCTTAGGCCCAGACAGGTCACGAATATCTACAACACAGGTACCTACATAAAAGTGATAGGACTATGTTATACTTGGAAGTTGGTCCTGTTCTGTTGGCACCGTGTGAAGAAAACTGGGGTTAATACCTATACAGTGTGGATGCTTTTAATGTGACGTCTCTTCAAGTTAATGATAATTATGTATGAATACTGATTGCAGTAAAAGACTCAGAGGAGGGTAGATCTTGAAATCGATTTGAGATATTGCTACGAACTTAACGTTATGCATTTACTTAATAATTCAGTCATTATGTCACTACAGTATTAAGTCATTTTCGTGTGAACCATTGAATTAAAAATATGTGAAGATACTGGGTGGCGCTTTGGTTGGCTGTATTAGTTCAATGGAGTGCGGGCGCTAGGATGCTTGGTAGACCACCTAAAGGTTTATTCAACTTATGACTGAATCACTTGGTGTCAGTGGTCTGCGGACTGTTTATGATTGAGACTGCACTAAAAAATTAAAATCGATATTTTGATGAAAAATTAAGGTACTTTTTTATTGATTCACCTTAAATAGTGCAGCTGACTAAAGCGCCACCCTGTATATAAGATAATGTACGTTTCTACCATGAGATTAGGATTTTGACATGATGAACAGTACGAAATGCTGATAATGAATTCATGATCTTTAAAACAATGATCTGAGGTCAGTGCTTGAAATAATAAGTTGTTATATGTAAAGAGAAATATATAACCGAATTGGGTTATAAAATACGTTGCAGGTGCTGTTGTCTAAGCCAGTGAGCATGATAGTGCAGTGGAGCGAGGTCCGGACCGCGTGGCAAGATAGCGACTTCATCACTGAGTGCCTCTGCTGGCACAACGTGTACCGCCAGCGTCACGGCGCTCCGCAGCTCTATATGGCGCCTGAGGTGATCTCCTTGATAATGATTTTTGACTTTAGTATTAGTACATGTTAAGTTCCTCGTTGGGCGCCAATATATTCTCTTATTTGAAACTCTTCACACAGAATACCTATTTGATTAGATTATGGTTAGGCTAGTGTTTTTAGATCTAACCTTGATTAAAACTTTTGTTCCATAGTTGTGCGACTATGCACAGGCGTGGGCGAATCATCTGGCTCACACAAACAAGTTTTACTACAGGAACGACCGCGATGTCGGTCAGAACCTGTACCTGCGGCCAGTCAGCGCCCTGCAGCCTGACGTCACAGGTCAGTACAACAGTTCTACTATGGTTTCAGAGATTTTGACTAAAAACAACCCAATCAATTATAACCACGTGTTAACAGCTCGTTCAGATTTAAAAACTGTATTGTAGATGCGCTGTGCTACAAAGCACTACGACGTAGGTCGTAGCGGGTCAGCCGTTCTACGACAGCGTAGCGGGCGTAGCAGCAATAAATGCGTCAGCTACATCGTAGCAACACTGTAGTTATTTGTGAACATTCTTCGTTTTCTTAATTTGGCTTTCACAGAATACAGGTTGTTGTTTTGTTTATGTACAATCTGTGTATGTTGGTCGGCATTTCTATGTGGTTTAAGGATTTGATATGTGAATAGGTTATTCAGTCAATGATGTTTTTATGCAGAAAATGTATTATTTGTGACGCGTAACGCGACCGCTGAGCGTGAGGTCCTGGGTTCGATTTCCGGGTCGGTAAAAGTGTTATTGGGTTTTTCTGTATGGAAATTCTTAGTAGCACCACGGAATCTGGAACAGTGTTCGGTAGATGGGCAATAGGCTCGCCCCGTGCTTGCCCCTATTCATGGAACTCAGTGGCTACATCGGCGAAATGTGGGTGTACAATAGTTATGTTATGTATTATTTTTGTGTTCAGGCCAAGAAGTGTCTTCCTACTGGTACGCGGCAGTGCGCCAGTACAGTTTTTTTAAAGAACCTGATGTTCTTCACGCAAACGTCAATGCAGGTGAGAACCACAAATATACACGGAATATTTAGGAATTAATTTATGCTATGATTTAATCATTAACGTCATAAAATATATAATCCCGACTACTAATATTTTTTTTTTTTTATCTTGTATCATCGTAGCGTATAAAACCGTATTTTTTTAAAACACAACAATTAAATTCTCCAGGTCACTTTACCCAGATGGTATGGGTGGCGACGACATTCTTTGGCGTCGGCAAGGCTCGCTCCCGGGACGGCAAGGTGATCGTGGTGGCCAACTACTCTCCCCCCGGCAACCACTCGGGGCAGTTCGAGGCCAACGTGCTTCCCCCGCTGCCCGAGAACTTCCCCGACCTCCCCACTCCCCCGCAGCACTGACGGCGGCTGTCCATACGTGGCAGGAGGCTTAAGATTGACGCCACGTTTTTACACTGATACGATTCTTTTGACAGGTTTTGTTTTCGTGATTTTGTGAGAAATGTTGATAAGTTGTAAAAAAAAAACAATCTGATATCTATGGCAGAAAATTTAAACAGCAGAATCTGAGAATCTCGCCGTTTAATGATAATTAAAAGTAAATATTGATATTTCTTACAGAATTCAATTTTCACGGAATACAGTGGAATCTTTGTAAACAGAGAAAATGAAATCTCGAATCGGAAAAACTTTAAATATCTGACATTGCCTACATTTTAGCCAATATTAAGATATTCATGTGCTCAAAGCCGGGACCCGGGCCACTTTAGCTCTGGTCTTTAAGTAATATACCTGGTTTAAAAAAATATACCTTTGTGAGATTCCACTGCAATAGCCGATACGATCAATAGTTTCATTTAACAGCTAGCTTCACTATCATCGACACTGCAATAATGAGCACCAAATAATCCGTCTGGAATCACGCCGCCGTCCGCTTCGCAGAGCAACGATGTTCCATGGTAAAAATAGTTTCTGTGAATTCATACATGACAAATAGGATAGTTTTCCATAAAAATATAAAAATGGATGGGTCACTTCGATCCGGGCAGGTTGAACAAATGTTCTACCTGCTTGTCGGAAAATCTTTCTAGATCTTCCACCACCAGGCGAGCACTAGCGTAGCTGTAGAAGTCAGAACTGCCTAGTTTCTCGTCAAAGATTGTGTGTATGAACCGTTACTCAGTATAACTAGGTATTCATTTGTTTTTTCTGTGAGCCAAGGCAATGACTGCCGCACAATCGCAGCAACTGCTTACACAAGACAGTAAGAATTTCAACGGTACAATCATATGCGTAGGTACTTGAAAACCTCAATATTGTAGTTATTTCAAAAGATTCAAGGAATAACGTAGGTTAAGCTGCAATGCCAGTCAAGCATCATAGAGCATTAGTATTAGTAGCAATTCTCAAACGAGTGGAATCAGAAGAAATACCAACGATTTACCCTTAGGTTGGATCCAGTGATCTCCATACTTAAGTTAAGCTACTAACATACCCATTAAAGTACTTACTACGAGAATCAACCCAGAATGATAATGAGTTAGAGCACATGTGGTCTTCTTTTGTTTGTAATTGCTATTGAAAATTGTCCCGTTACATCCAGTGCTGTAGATACAACTCGACACAATAAAAAGTCAAGCATCGTATTTAGAAGGCCCCTCCTTCTGTGTACGCGAAATTACCCGTTTTAGTTGTCGAGTCATACCTCTGCTGATTGTCTCTAAGCACCAAAACATTTATTTTTAACTTTACCCACACTTTGATTTCTCCTGTATCGTGGGTACAATTTACAGACATACATGTCACATGCACACACAACCAGAGACGAAACAACTATCTGTAGGTCATACAAATATTTGTTCCGTGCGGGAGTCAAACCAGCGACACCTAGCGCAGAAGACTCGCTAATCGCTTAGCCACTGCGCCATCTGTGACGACAAAACTTATTTTGGTGTTATCGACAACACAATATTTTGTCACGTTATTCACCTACATACTTACGTACATAAGTGTTGAAAATTAAACAAATTGATGATCATGTCATATGCTATGAAACATTGTCCAAGTGTTAATATATTTACCTTAAAGCTTAATTATCTAGTATAGTGAAATGGTTGTTTTGCCCGAGCTTGAATTTGATAAAGTTTATTAGAACATAGAAGCAATACAGTAATACGCACATACAATTTAGGGAGTAATTATTAAATAGGTACGCGCGATACATAGGTACGTACATTAATAGATCCATCATATAAAGAACATGGAAGTGCTAAGTCAATTTAACTGAACTCTAGAGCGCTCTACAATACTCAGAGACAGCGATCTTTTAAGTAATTGGAAGATAAATCTAAAGACTCTCGTAAAATGTCAATATTATTTGATTAATTACCAGTAATTAACCAGTTGAACAAAATAAACGACACTATAATACATAGTATAGGTACATATTTAACATCGAGATGATGATGTAACGAAATTAATATCACATTAACGATAAACGCAAATGTATCATAGCCTTAATAGATTTTGTTGGTGCTTAAAAGTCAATGTAATGATTCGATATACGTATAATGCAATTAATTAATTTTAGGCAGAATTATTTATTCATATACCACAAGATCAATATTTTACAATAGGTAATTTAATATGACATTAGATTAAGATGAATTTTGCAATCAGACTGCCCATTAAATAGTTTAGAAATACACTCATAACAAAATTGAAGTACCTACATACATACTAAATGTAGGATGATAATTAATATTAGAAAATATTTTGCTCTTCCTTTTAATTTTCAAAAACCCGTCTTCCTGAAGGTTGATGATAAAATTATATTGTACACTTGTTAAGTTTTTCCTGTTAAAATGTATTTAATAATGCTTTGTACGTGTATATTTGTAAGGAGGTGATTGTCCGATTGATGTATGATTTATTTTGGAACTTCGGTGGGTGCATTATGTACCTAGATATGGCATAACGGCCAATGATGGGCTGGTGTTAGTTTAGACTGTAATGTGACACTGCGAATTGTCTAAATAGACTAGACCGTCACCAGGCGTACCCTGATTTGATTGAGGCGGGTCGGATTCAGATTTTTTATCAGAAACTCTAATTAAAAAACTGTTCGATACAGTGAGGTCTAATAATGTTATGTAGACACGGTCACAGGGCCGCATATCTTTTTTCTGATAGGAATTTCTGAATGTCCATCGACGAAATTGCATGATACCTAAAATAATGTAATTTTAAGTGTTCATGAGAGAAAATTTTGTATTTAGATTTAGTATTTAGCCTTAAAGGCCCATTGAATTTACTTATAATCGATTTTATTATGTTTGTAAAGATCACGTTTTATCAACTGCGAGAATTGTGAATTTAGGTACTAAACTTGTACCTAATTTAGATGATCTAAGCTTCCAAAGGCCGGTACTCGTAACTTACTACGAATAGCATAGCAGTCAGCGCCAGCGGTGCATCCTCCAGCCATACCTAGTTTACTTGTTTAGGTACTGGACAATCAAGGCATGCTTAAGTACCTACAACGGCTACTACCTTTAACAGGTCTAGTTATAATTTTACCAACTCACTTTCCAGGGAACCGAATTATGGCAAGCTGCATTTATTAATGTAAAATAAATTATATACTTATATAAATATTAAACGAGCAGTACACAGCAAATTGTCCGGCTAGGAAATCAAACCCAGTCGGCGCTCAGAAGTCGAGATTCATTATGTATTTAGCTGCAGAACCTTAGGTTTCTGCAGCTAAATACATAATGAACCTAAGTTTATGCATGAAGTATGAACGCGAAATTATAACAAAAGTACCGCATAATTGAGTGTCTAAAATTGTTATATATGATATATTTCATAACTCTACGTACCTTCCTAAATGCTTGATTTTAGTCTTTGAACCTTTCTGCACATACTTTTAAGGCACAAACTAGGCCTAACTAAATCTGTTTTGTTGACTAGTAAACTAAAAATATCTCTAAGCTTCTATCATACCCTGAACTTTCGCAACAGGGTGGCTGTTTTTTTAGATAGCTCTTTAGTAGATTGTTAATCTAAATAGTAGATACTAGCAGAAATATCTGTTTAAATCCTCTAGATATTTAGTACTTCACCATGTGCCAAATTAGTGCATTTAAAAAGCTTACTAAAATTTACTCTAAAACTATTATTGTTTTAAAATCTCTGTTATTTGTAGTTGATGCTGTACTATGGCAATAGTGAAAACTCTACTGTCTCTAATGCTTCATTTTACTGTACAAAGCAATAGACTGCATCCTAACTGCAATCAGAGAACTGCATGACAGCTAGAAGTTACAATGCAGTTCGTATTTACAGTTGATGCAGTTTTTTGTTGCTGTAAACTCTTATACTGGGGACAGCCATAAATCCTATTTAAAAAGTTTATCTTAAAAATATACTAATGGCGAAATATCTTCCAGTTTCCGTAGGCCTCTGAAAAGTGTTAATAAACAGTATATCACAAACAAATTTTTATGTTATTGATAATATATGAGTTTATTTATAAAGCAAGGTGTATGCTTGTGTTAAGTCGGGAAGATAACTCCACATTTATTATTAATCAATGGCTGTGAATTGAAATGTTAACTGTTATATAGAACAGATATGCTTGGCAATATTTTTAGTTAATAAAGTGTACAAAAATAAAGTTAGTTTTATTTCATATAGTGGAACCGAAGTATATCAAGTTACACTAGTAGCAGACAAACAAGAAAATTTATTGTTTGACAGTTGCCAGTGTCCAACTGTATATTCAAAAATCAAGATCTGATTTATTATTGAATATGATAATAATGAAAATGATAAGAATATTTTGTAAGCACCAGCACGTATACTACCTATATAGTATTTTAACAAAGTGAAAAGTAAGAATGATCTAAATGAAACTCAAAATATGATATGATTCAATTTATTCAACTTAAAATTAATATTACAGTACAGAACCATCACTCAGTCCATCTGTGTTTACAACTTGTGCACACATAATAAAGTCTCATCTCTTCTTCAGCACGTCTCGTCTGCCCTTGGAAGAACACTGCCTCTCTGTGATTGCAATTAGGGCACATGTGATCCTTGGTTCGAGGCAGAGTAGGGTCACTTACAACATCAGGGTTAATATGAGTTAATTCATCTACTTCGTGCATAATTTTGTTTACATACACGCAGTTCGAGTCAGCAAGTTGTTTGTAGTCACAGTTCCTGCAGGCGTATAAGAGAACTTTGTTGTTTTTGTCTTCGCGCGGGTATAACATGTTGTTACATTCCTGACAGAACTGTATACCAACATAGCCTGGACCGCCGTCCTTTCTTGCCAAATTTAACGTCATTGTTACTTCTTTATCTTAGTAATTAAATTGATAATTGCGCTTATTTACTGTCCTTTGAATCACTACTTTGAGTCACTAATTTGAGCTAAGTTAATACAAAATTCTAGAATTTCTTCCTCTTGATGACAAGTTGACAACAACGTTTGACATTCTATTTCTCCCATAGACAATCTAAAAAACACCTAGACGATTGACGTCACGACATGACAGTTTATTGAACGAATGATTGGTAGCATGTTAGTAGCTTATTTATTTATTTATTTGCCATAAAAAAACTAGAACTTAAAAATTACTTATTACATGAAACTGTACTTAGCGAAATTTTTTATTATATTAATTAAATAATGACAAAATTAAACTGGAATATTTTTGATCTTAAAAAAGAAAGGAAGCCGCATAACAATAAAAAAAAATAAAAAAAATAATAATCGATTAGTACAGTAATGGCAACCCGAAATTGGTTTAGCAAGGTTGGCAACAATGATGAGTTGACGCCGGTGGTTGGCTAGCTAGCTTGATAATTTCTTTTCCCATCCGTACCCGATTGGTGTCGTGCTATCCAAATGGGTAAGGAATAGTTTTGTGCAGTATTTGTTATGGTTTATTTATTATTTTTGTTTTAAAATTGTGTGAATCAGTGTAATAAGTACGCATGCCATGTAGAAGTGAATATTAAAAATATAATTTTCTAAAAAAGTCGCAACTTATACGTGCACGCATAGGTGTCGGCCATGGCGCAGACATGTTTTTCTCGTGGTGTAAAACTAATCCGTTTCCATCTCACTGTCGCCGCGTTAAATAAGAGGTGCACTAAATGTTTTCCTCTTTACGTTAAGTAGTTAAAACTATGGTGTATCGATTTCTGTGTCGTGCGTCGTAAACATAAGTGCTAACCGGCAGCGTCAATATTTCAGGTAAGCCCCGTGGTATTCGCACGGCGCGAAAGCACGTGAACCATCGCCGCGAGCAGCGATGGGCTGATAAAGAGTTTAAGAAAGCCCACATGGGAACGAGGTGGAAGGCTAACCCCTTCGGTGGTGCTTCTCACGCTAAGGGCATCGTCCTGGAGAAAGTGTAAGTATGTATTTTTCTCTAACTGTACTTAGTATGGTCGTAGTGACTCCACGATTGTTTGTGTAACGGAATGCTGATCATGTTTGCTGAACTTGCGCGCATTTGCATGTTTGAGTGAAGATGCCATGAAGATGGACGCGGCAGTTAGCTGGCGTCGCTTCCGCGCGCAGTATTATGCCTTGTGAATGTGTTTCTACTACAATCACAGGATAATACTGCGAGTGGCGGCGTCGCAACATTCAGAATGAAGACAAAACTGAAGATCTAGAAGACGCCCCAATCTCTATCTACATAACCCTAACGAAAAGTAGAAACATTCGCATTTTAGAATAAGTGATGTTCTTGCATGATTAACATTGCAAATTAAAACTCAAGTTTCTAAGAATTACTTCTGTTTCAATGCAAAAATACTGTTACAACAACAAAATGCATGAAACATGAGATGTGTAAATACCACATGGGTCATTGAACCATGAATGAGGTTATACTATACACATGTAGGCATGGTGTTTACGCTCTTGCGCCGTTACTCTACAGCGTGTGCCGTTTTTATCGTTTTTTTTTAAATGGTCTATGTAGTTTCTGATGTAACTATTATTTAGACATGATAATTTCCTGGATGTTAATCTGTTGGATGTGAATTGTCCACATTGATACTGTCCTACTGTATAGGATTACATTTTGATAATGTTCATTAATGATCAAATAGTCTTTGCTCTTGGCTTTGGAAATTAAAACTGATGATTGAAATGTTTAGCAGTAGAGATATCTAGGTTGTTAAGTATATTTAACATTAAACAGTCCTCACCATACTAGTACAAGTTAATGTTCAAGCCCTATTCACATCTTGCAACACCCATTCAAGTGAATGGAGTGGCTACTTCCCTTTTTTGTAACTACTACATTAAATACTTGTATCCCCACAGTGGTGTTGAAGCCAAGCAGCCTAACTCTGCTATCCGCAAGTGTGTGAGAGTACAGCTGATCAAGAACGGCAAGAAGGTCACAGCTTTCGTGCCCCGGGATGGTTGTCTCAACCACATTGAAGAGAACGACGAAGTGCTAGTCGCGGGTTTCGGTCGTAAGGGTCACGCCGTCGGTGACATTCCTGGAGTCAGATTTAAGGTAAGACTTATTTTTCAAGTCTTTAAAGGTGTCACTTGATATAGGTTGTAAAAATGCCACTAAGTCAAGCTGAAATAAAAAGCAAATCGGAATCTTGTGATTTTTTATTTAAAATTTGCTCTGTAATTAAGTTATTCATAGGGACAACATAATAAAAAATCTATAAGATGTTTAAATGTGATTATTATTACAATAATATTTAATGAACACTCATTTATGAAATAAATAATCTCTTAACCTCTCATGATGAGCTGTTAACTTCATGTGCTGATACTTGTTCTGCAGGTCGTGAAGGTGGCCAATGTTTCCCTCCTAGCTTTATACAAAGAGAAGAAGGAACGGCCACGATCATAGGCGTGACCAACACTGTGATAAGGTAACTATTATTTCTTTACTAACCATCATCTCATAGATAGACGTTATTGGCAGACTATGTCAAAAATCTAATTTTATTTGAAATTTTGTGTTCAAATGCAAATTCGGAAAATACGCGTCGATACCAAAATGTTCTGTTAGACGTGAAAGTGTTCAAGGCGAATAACGTTTTAGTGGAAAGAGAAGACGAGGAAAATTAATAATTTTCCAATTAAATAACCTTATTCTTGCGATAATTCTTTACGAATTGTGATGATCTAATTATTTTATTTGCTACTGCTGAATGCCATGACGTAACACTTGTGACTGATAACATTCTTTATTATGACCAGATCCAGGAAAAATATGTCAAGATAGTAATAAGTGTTCTTTTGTTCCAGTGACCTGCTGCGGCAAAGCTGTGTTGTTTTTAAGAATACATTATAAAAATGTGAAATCAAGTACACAATAAACTGTGTATGCCAAGAAGTATTTTTATTACTTAACCTTATTTTATTATTTATACCTACAGACAAGTCGAACACATCAACAATACACACAACAATCTGAAAAATCGTCTTTATTATAAAACGCTCTATAGTAAATACCTCAACTCTAGTTCCATGGTTGCAAAAAGTTGGTCCTATGAAGAAGAACCGACATACAGTTTACGTAAGACTGGCGTAGGTACATACTGTCGAGAATGTTCAGAGAAGGCATAGTTAATTCACTATTATTAAAAAAAACCGGACTCGCGAGCATCCATATCATAAGTACATGGCACGGATTGCTCTGTTATAATATGAATATTGAGTCAACGTCACACCATACCACACCACTGTAAGGTGCCATAACTACGAAGATTGTTATTGATATAAATACTAATTACACAAGGCAAGTAGCTGCCTAACATAATAAATGCAAATATCTATTTATTTTTATTTACTTTGAAAAAAATCCTGATTTATCCCGCCCTAGGTCAAATGCTGGGTACGCTCATTGGTCCGAGTACCAATTGCCTAGTATAGGCCTCTAGTATTTGCATATATGAGACTCCTTGGTCTTATGATAATACTATTATTAAGTAAACCTTGCAATATCCATTAAGTCCTCGCTTTTAGCGCTCTCTTACGACACAGCCATTGACGAGTTTCTACAGTCGTCCGTGAGAAGTATTGGCTTGTTGAGTTTGTCAGTTAAAGAGAAGTTTAAAAAAAAATTATGCTGTCTCCATGCGGTATTCCCGGAATACACGATTTTAAGGAAGGAAAACGGAAAAATTTGTGTTCGATGGTGAACGCCCGCAAAATAAACAATAGCAGGCCAACTTCATGATAACTAATAGGTACTTAGGCTTAATTGAATAAAACGATATTTTCTTGTTTAATGTTTATTGTATAAATAAATTTTATATGATAGTTTTCGTATATTGTTATTTTTCATTAAAGTTTCAACATTATTCAAATGAAATTCAAATTCCAAACTTATTTCGTGTAGGCCATAAAAAGGCTCTTACGAATCGTTGGGTTTGCTCAGTCATTCCATGAAGAACCAGCAAGAAAATTAATGGTTACTCTTTTAAAAGACCATTTGTGTTACAAAAATATTTTACTTTGTAGAACAATGTAGGCCCACGTCTGGACGGGCCTTTGGAAGAAAGAGCCAATGCCGTGGCATATTTGAGTAGACCTGCATGAATCGTGTAGGTCAACCCTATTTTTTATCAATTGATATTCAAAATTACAGCCGCATTGTTCTAGTCGGTGGCAGGTGTGACAGCTGAGCAGGTCCTTGGCTTGAATGCCGTGTCGGGTGAAGCGTTTTCCTGTATGAAAGTTTTCAGTATCAGTCCGGAGTTTAAAACTGTGCCTGGGAGATGTTCTTCTATAAACAATACCAGCGCGGGTCGCCTGCAGCCCCCGGCATGCCTGACGAGAAGCCACAATCCGCGCTCACCGCGCAGTCACCCGTACGCCTCCAAGCCGCTCACACGGTCGCACGGTGTCGAAACCAGCCAGAACAGAAGAAAACCAGAATTACACTACTACAGCTATCCAAGTTTACAAAAAACAGACACAGCAGAAACAGAGATGACAATTAGTAGCCCTCATAGAAAAAACAGCATCGGCGCAATGTGGGTATGCAATATTCTTTCATGTATTTCTGCCTAACCCTTCGGTAATATAGGCGTGATGCCGTGTATGTTCATTTAGATACTATGACGTTGACTGTGGCGTCAGATTCGGCGGGCTTGGAACAGCACATGGCAATATCATTTTGTCTGGACTTTATAAATAGACCTTGACCCCTGAGTTTGTTTTGGCGATTCATCTCAGGGACAGTCATAAGAAATGGCAGCGCCATCTAGCATAAAAAAAATTAACCTGAAATAAATCATTTCATTTCATCCTCTTCCACCTCGGCAGAGTAGTCCTCTCGCTGACGGGTCAGGTCAGCTTAATCGCTAGGGGTAAACCAGGTGACTTCTGAAAAAAAAAAGACATAGTTAATAAAATGGCATCACATTTATACGTATAACGTAGGTAGATATATAAGTATGTTGTACATACTTTCATTCGTTCTTTTCGTCCTGTTCTGCGACGGAAAAACGCCTTCTTCTTTTGGTGTTGATAGCTAATCTCAAATTTGTCAGTTTTGACCATCTCGACTGTTCTTGGATTGGCCTCCATAAGATCCTCCGCATCACAGGAAACGGGGCAGCAAGGGCTAAACAGCAGGTGCTCCATCGTCTGTGTAGCGTCGCAGGCACCCTCGTCATCTTCAGAGAACCTCGACCTCTTCAGATTTTTCTGACACCTGTCTACACCCACCTTGAGTATATTGAGGGAATAAACGCCGAAATGTGTGTAAAAGGCAGTGCGGCCATAGCAAACCGCTCTACCATCTGTCTCGTTATTTATGAAAGTAAAGTTCAATTCGTGTATTTAAATAGTCTCAGCATGCAAGTACATTGGTGGGCCATATTGAATGTGTACTCCTGTAACAAACAGACAAGAAAATCTATAAAATTGGTAAATATTTTAGATGCAGTCCGCGTCGCATATTTCTGTGTATTTGTCGCGGACTATACCAATGAGTATATGAGTTTAATGATTATTTTCTCATAAAGAACATAGTTCACTTACAATGAGCTTAAATTACTAATTATAGCTATTACACGTATATAGAAACTAAAATCATCGCATGAGCAAATGTTTACGCACTGATCTTCGAAGTCTTCATTTGCAGATACAACAAAAATTCGCATGAGAAAATTTACCACCTTGATCTTCGTAGGGTCTTCTTTCACGATCACGATGAAAGTCCTCCAAATGCTTCCACGCTGAACATCGTAGTCTTCTTCTTCTTCCTCTTGTTGACTGTTCTTCCCGTCCGCTGCTCCCAACCCATATTAAAAAAACAATATGCGTTGGGAGCAGCACATGAGAAGAAAATGTTTTTCCTGGTGCACTGCTAGACGAGGCTAGGAGAAGCACGGCTAAGATTACATGTGTAGGAAATAATGGTGACGGCGGATTTACAGGATTCTATGGTTCGTTCCCGACTCAAAATGACTTAAACTGATCTTAAAAGTTATCTAACGACTGATCCGACGAACTAGGTCTAACTTTTATCTGAGGAATAATTTTTACGAGATGACAGACATTTTATAAAAAAAAACAAACTAACATATTTATCTGACTATAAAAAAATCACCCTTTAACGTAATGTTCATAACACGGCACTTTACGATAAGTCATGTTGATTCGGGAACATGTGAATCTTTGATAGTAAAAAATGAGCTTTTAGTTTAAGGGGAGCATATTGGAGGCCCCTATTTACACAATATAAGTGAGCAAACTGATAATTTTGAAACCGCCCAACCAAGAAATCAGACTGAGATCTCGATCAGCAGCTGCGATCCCAACTAACGTTACAATTGGTTTCGTGGTTGCGCGGTTACTGAGCCAAGTCCTAACAATAACATACAAGCTACACAATTAAGTACGAATTCAGTCAACATTACAATATCAAAGGTTTTTCTTGATTTCAGTGAAATGCAGATATCTATCACATCCGCTGCTCCCGACGCCAGTGCATATGCTTGGAACCACTGTGCGTCGGGAGCAGCGTATGTATAAACATCGTGTTTATACACGTCTCTACAACTTGCTTTTAACAACTCACACAACTTACTCAACCTTTTATAGGCGAGCGTGTAGTTTCTACAATTACTTGTGCAGTCTGAGAATTAATCTCTTATATAGTGTTTCAGGCTCAAATAAACGGTTGTATATAGCTGGCGTAGATACAGTACATATTACACAATACGTATATACAAAGACTGAGTCAAGAATTAAAAAAGAATGAGTAGTAAATATGTAGATGGTATGGTAATACTTGTTTTTCAGAAGACTTAAATCATCCAATTTGTGTGTGTGGCCACACACAAACTGATCACCAACCAAACCTTTGCCGGCAGCACGACATCGGCCACGTGACTCTTGCTGGGCGTCTCACACCCATTAGCGGCAGAAAGACGATAGACGCGACGGAATAAGCCGTTTTTCTGCGGACATGAATACAAACTTTTTAACGAAAAATTATCAAAATTAATACTGCAGTATGGCGGCTGTACACACTCGCCGAGACATACCGAGTGCGGGGCGTACAGTCAGCATCAATAAGATGAAAACACGCAATGAAATTCAAAAGCGATTTTTAGAGGAAATAGTGATTGAAATCTTGACCAATTTTACATATGATTTTAATCAATAGTTTCCCAAGAATAAGCGTTTGAATTTCGCTATTTGCATACATATGTTTGATGCTGACTGTACATGGTGCTCAGGTCTAGCTATCTTTCTGTCACGTGTTGATATTTTGCACCAAAGTTAATTCAGCGAGTGTGTACACCCGATAAATAGATAAATATTCCATGCTTACCAATTCGCTGCATCATGATATTATTATAAAAGAAAATAATAGACATAGTTATTGCTAAATATAATTTCATTGCTCTGATTACATTAGGTACATGTTAACACTAGACGCGGCCTGGCAGCGGTTAGTACATACCTATACATCTGCTGACTACCTAGGCAAGAGATTAGAAAGCTTTATGTTGGTAATTTTATAAGATCGCAAGTTATGAAGACACGTGAAACTTGCTGTGAGAAAAAATGTAATATTAAAAATAATATTTTTTTCATACAATTATCACTTACAACCTGCAACTAGAATTCGATCTCGATAAGTGAATTAACCTTCGTAAAATTAATAATGAATTGTTTCAAAATATAATTGTGGGATATATATAGTTTAGGTGACAACATGAAGTGGCACACCTAGTTCACGTATCTTCGTAACTTGCGAGTTCTATTCGTAGTGCTATCGCGCAGGTTCTAAACATTTAAACGAAATTCTATGGATTTTTCAACAAATATTTGATTGAAAGGTTCTCTAGAAGTCAATCACTAAACTTTTAAAATGGTTATTAAATGTTTAGAACCGACGTCACAATGAAGCATGGATCCCAGATACATGGAACAACTATTATGATTACGTACTACTATTTTTTTCGTTTCCGTTACATACTATGTTAGTTCAAAAATAGTGTCTTTTAAATCGGGGTGCGAAGTAAACCGGTGCTTAGACAACGAATAAAACTTAGCTTAAAACTATTCTAGTTAATGAGAATTGATAATTTTTCGATTACGGGGTTTTCTCAATGATTAATATGTGTTTTAGTTTACATTTCGCGTTACGCTTCAATATAATTACTATTTGAACCTAACTCTAAGTTACACAAACTAATCTAATAAATGTACATTTTCCAATAAATTATTTTATTAAAATGGGCCTCTTATTTTCGATATCAATTTTTTATATTACTTATCACACCTTTAGATACCTACATCATTTTCAAAAATACACATTTTCGAGTATTATATCCAACTCTAAAATCACAGACCAATCGAGATGACGTATTAGGTAACAGTGTGCAAGGATCTGTTTCGACCCTACCGTTGTAAACAGGTACATGGAAATAAAATATAATTATACTTACAGACTTTATATACGAGCGTATTCATTGCAACGGCCGATATCTTCCACAAGAACTTGTTCTAAACTTCAGTCTAATTATAACTGAGACAGTACCGGTCTATACCAAGGACATCGCCTTATGTTGCAATTATTTTCTAAACACATTATTTTTTTAACAAGATCGATTATGGATAATATCGGCAGTTGTAATACAACTGCTCAAAAACAACATTACAATTGCCTACAGATGTCCGAATCCCACGTGCAATATGAAGTAAGAAAAGTCCATATAATGGTTTGGTCCTTTTCCTAGTAAATCATCCTGCAGATAGCATGTACATTGTACAATTGGGACAACTGTAGCAACCATTTCAAATTGCGAATGGTTTAGGCCAATTGTTATACTCCTAAGATTTGCCATTCGAACGAATTAGAATATAATATTACAACTTGATAATTATGATTATCATGATATTAATGTTGTGTTCCTACATATACATATTATGAATTGATTAAATTTCTAATATCTCATAGATAAAATCCTTCATTGCTGTATATTTTTATTGATTTTTTTTCGTTCTATTCTGTAGCTCTTATTAAAGATCAGAACAGTCATAAGCTTAGAAGACATTAAAAACCGCGCGAAATGTTTGTCTACCAAAAGGCAGGTTGTAGCAGGCGAAAGGTAAGAATATTGCCTAGAACAATGTTAGGCCAACAGAGAGAGGAAGATGATCGCGAGTGTTCCAACACCTTTTCATTATCGCTTACTACATAATTTAGTTAATTTGGTACCCTATGTCTACACTGATAAGCTTCTTTTATGTTTTTGTTGGGTGTCGTGAAGATTTTTATGTATACATTTATGTTTTGATTGCTTATGTTGTTCACAAGTGAACGATACTTTAGTATTATTAAAATGCAATGAATATATATTAAAATGCATTTCAATATGTGTGTATGAATAGTATAATATTAATATTATTGATTTTTGATTACTTTTTGATACGCGCTGAAGAGAATTTTATAAGGCAGTCCCTTTATGACTAAAGCTTCATAATGATATCACACGTGGAACAGTATGTGATTTTTAAATAATAATTAATTGAAGCTGTTGCCAAAAGATATTTCAGAAGCTTTGACATAAAGAACGAAATATTAAAATGAAAGACAACAACACTTCTTGGCTTGGCCCTACTAAATACGAAGCTTAGGTGAGACTCGTCAAAATAATTGTCTGACTACACAAATACAGACTGCGCACGTTTTTTTCCTAATATGAACATGATTTTGGTGTATATCACTAAATATAAAGCGTGTGTAGTGTTTGATAATGTTGCTTATATAGTGTGGCACCGCTTGCGGCGAATGATTTCCAATTTTGTATCCGGAACACGCGCTGAAATCTGTAAATGAAATATTTTGTGAGCATTTTCGCTACACTATCGATTTGAGAATGGGCACATAGGATATGGCATGAGAGGCAACCTAATTGAAGTTGCCATTAATAATCCCATTCTTTAATTGATTCTGTTATTTATAAAATGTACTGGAGTAAATGTGTTAGAAATGTATGAGATGTAATAAAGTGTGTGTATGACTCACCAGGCGCGTATGTATGGGCTAGGTATCGTTGTTGTCTGGCCGCGGGTAGTCCATGGTCTTGATGTAGGCCACGGCCGCGCTGAACTGTGTCCACCAGTACAGAGCTTCACCCTGGAGGGCGGAACCGCCCAGGGCGTTCACCAGCTCGATCGTTGAGAGGAGAGATGGCGGGTTCACCTTGACGTAATATTTTTTTTTAAGATTTCCAATTAAGGTCTTATAACAATAACACACAAACACATAATGATGTGTGATTATGAACTGTCAAAAACGACATTTTGTTGTAAAAATGTTTGGAATAGTAAGGCGTGACGTCATAGTTTTTCATTACCATTGACGTGCTTATAGTGTGATTTTCATAAACTAAAAATTGAAAACGCCAAAGATAAGCAAGATATTAAGTTTTACTGAGATTTAAGACGAGAAAACTATTTACCAAACAATTTCAGAATTTAGTTTTGATGCAGTCAACTAGTCTATTCATATCAAACATCAATGAGGATTTAAAAAGGTCTCTTTAAATGAACCTTAAGAAAAATGTAACAAAAATAAAATGGTCAATCAATTGACGACTCTTAATATGATTTGTGTAAGTTTCATATTCAGAAATCTGTTCTGTTGCTAAATGTGGCCTTTTTAGGCCTGCGGCTATGTGTTCACATCTATCTAATCCACAATGGTAGTATTTACTCTGAGTGTATCTCAAAGGAGTTGCAATAACCTTACCTTTAGTATGACGTACACGAGTACGGGCGTGAGGTCGTCGGCAGAGGGCGTTGTTCCCTCCGTCAGACCGAGCACTGCCATTATTGAGGTCACACAACGCATTATGCATGACAGCTGCAATAAAACAAAGTATTGGCTGTTAAATCATTACTATTATTCTAGACAATATGTTATTAGGTGCGTATTTTTGTTTTTATTAGTTAAGTATCGCAAAGTAGGCCCAATTCAAAGTCTACTGTTTCGAGCCGCCGGGCGCCTCCTGTATTAAATTGAAGAAGGCCAGGTGGCGCAGGTGTCGCTGCGCGCGCGGGTAGGGCGCGGCCCAGCGGTGCGCCGCGCCGATGTTCGGCAGGTCGTACCTTGTCCCGGGGCGTGCGGTAGACGGGCAGGTGGCGCAGGTGTCGCTGCGCGCGCGGGTAGGGCGCGGCCCAGCGGTGCGCCGCGCCGATGTTCGGCAGGTCGTACCTTGTCCCGGGGCGTGCGGTAGACGGGCAGGTGGCGCAGGTGTCGCTGCGCGCGCGGGTAGGGCGCGGCCCAGCGGTGCGCCGCGCCGATGTTCGGCAGGTCGTACCTTGTCCCGGGGCGTGCGGTAGACGGGCAGGTGGCGCAGGTGTCGCTGCGCGCGCGGGTAGGGCGCGGCCCAGCGGTGCGCCGCGCCGATGTTCGGCAGGTCGTACCTTGTCCCGGGGCGTGCGGTAGACGGGCAGGTGGCGCAGGTGTCGCTGCGCGCGCGGGTAGGGCGCGGCCCAGCGGTGCGCCGCGCCGATGTTCGGCAGGTCGTACCTTGTCCCGGGGCGTGCGGTAGACGGGCAGGTGGCGCAGGTGTCGCTGCGCGCGCGGGTAGGGCGCGGCCCAGCGGTGCGCCGCGCCGATGTTCGGCAGGTCGTACCTTGTCCCGGGGCGTGCGGTAGACGGGCAGGTGGCGCAGGTGTCGCTGCGCGCGCGGGTAGGGCGCGGCCCAGCGGTGCGCCGCGCCGATGTTCGGCAGGTCGTACCTTGTCCCGGGGCGTGCGGTAGACGGGCAGGTGGCGCAGGTGTCGCTGCGCGCGCGGGTAGGGCGCGGCCCAGCGGTGCGCCGCGCCGATGTTCGGCAGGTCGTACCTTGTCCCGGGGCGTGCGGTAGACGGGCAGGTGGCGCAGGTGTCGCTGCGCGCGCGGGTAGGGCGCGGCCCAGCGGTGCGCCGCGCCGATGTTCGGCAGGTCGTACCTTGTCCCGGGGCGTGCGGTAGACGGGCAGGTGGCGCAGGTGTCGCTGCGCGCGCGGGTAGGGCGCGGCCCAGCGGTGCGCCGCGCCGATGTTCGGCAGGTCGTACCTTGTCCCGGGGCGTGCGGTAGACGGGCAGGTGGCGCAGGTGTCGCTGCGCGCGCGGGTAGGGCGCGGCCCAGCGGTGCGCCGCGCCGATGTTCGGCAGGTCGTACCTTGTCCCGGGGCGTGCGGTAGACGGGCAGGTGGCGCAGGTGTCGCTGCGCGCGCGGGTAGGGCGCGGCCCAGCGGTGCGCCGCGCCGATGTTCGGCAGGTCGTACCTTGTCCCGGGGCGTGCGGTAGACGGGCAGGTGGCGCAGGTGTCGCTGCGCGCGCGGGTAGGGCGCGGCCCAGCGGTGCGCCGCGCCGATGTTCGGCAGGTCGTACCTTGTCCCGGGGCGTGCGGTAGACGGGCAGGTGGCGCAGGTGTCGCTGCGCGCGCGGGTAGGGCGCGGCCCAGCGGTGCGCCGCGCCGATGTTCGGCAGGTCGTACCTTGTCCCGGGGCGTGCGGTAGACGGGCAGGTGGCGCAGGTGTCGCTGCGCGCGCGGGTAGGGCGCGGCCCAGCGGTGCGCCGCGCCGATGTTCGGCAGGTCGTACCTTGTCCCGGGGCGTGCGGTAGACGGGCAGGTGGCGCAGGTGTCGCTGCGCGCGCGGGTAGGGCGCGGCCCAGCGGTGCGCCGCGCCGATGTTCGGCAGGTCGTACCTTGTCCCGGGGCGTGCGGTAGACGGGCAGGTGGCGCAGGTGTCGCTGCGCGCGCGGGTAGGGCGCGGCCCAGCGGTGCGCCGCGCCGATGTTCGGCAGGTCGTACCTTGTCCCGGGGCGTGCGGTAGACGGGCAGGTGGCGCAGGTGTCGCTGCGCGCGCGGGTAGGGCGCGGCCCAGCGGTGCGCCGCGCCGATGTTCGGCAGGTCGTACCTTGTCCCGGGGCGTGCGGTAGACGGGCAGGTGGCGCAGGTGTCGCTGCGCGCGCGGGTAGGGCGCGGCCCAGCGGTGCGCCGCGCCGATGTTCGGCAGGTCGTACCTTGTCCCGGGGCGTGCGGTAGACGGGCAGGTGGCGCAGGTGTCGCTGCGCGCGCGGGTAGGGCGCGGCCCAGCGGTGCGCCGCGCCGATGTTCGGCAGGTCGTACCTTGTCCCGGGGCGTGCGGTAGACGGGCAGGTGGCGCAGGTGTCGCTGCGCGCGCGGGTAGGGCGCGGCCCAGCGGTGCGCCGCGCCGATGTTCGGCAGGTCGTACCTTGTCCCGGGGCGTGCGGTAGACGGGCAGGTGGCGCAGGTGTCGCTGCGCGCGCGGGTAGGGCGCGGCCCAGCGGTGCGCCGCGCCGATGTTCGGCAGGTCGTACCTTGTCCCGGGGCGTGCGGTAGACGGGCAGGTGGCGCAGGTGTCGCTGCGCGCGCGGGTAGGGCGCGGCCCAGCGGTGCGCCGCGCCGATGTTCGGCAGGTCGTACCTTGTCCCGGGGCGTGCGGTAGACGGGCAGGTGGCGCAGGTGTCGCTGCGCGCGCGGGTAGGGCGCGGCCCAGCGGTGCGCCGCGCCGATGCCACAGGAGCGCGCCGACGTCACGCTGCACACGCGCCGGATGTGCTCGCTCAACACTCTGCGTACATGTACACACGAATCACATCACATACACAACGAGTTAAGACCAACTTGTACAAGCTGGCAGATGGCTCTTGCGCAAAATCAGACGATTCTAATCAATAACACGTAATTTACTGAAGAGCTATTTTTTTGATAAAGAAAAAAGAAAAAGAAAAAAGATAACACTTGCAATTAAAAAAATTGCCAAAATCATACAAAAATAACAAATCGTGCGATTTTGCTGAGTGACAATATTTTTGTCTCAGAAAAAAGAACATTAGTCCCAAAGAACAAGTGTCTTCACTCACTGGTCTCGTGCGATGTCTCCGTCGCCGTTCGGGAACAACACATGCAGGTACAGTCTCGCGAATGCCGCGCGCTCCACCGTCACCTCCGCACTCTCCAGTAACGTCGGAGTCGCACCTGGACACAGGTCATACTTAATACAAACAATTATTTCAATATCTTCTATAAATGATAGTGGTAGGAGTGTTCCATTGTAAGGTACCTCGAGTGGGACGAGGTTAGCCATAACAAAAGCCGTGTGTAAACGTATAGTCGTGTTTTGAGTAGAAACTACCAGTGGAATAGGGTAGTTGATTGCATCAAAAATGAATTCTGGAGTATTGTTTCGTAAATAGTTTTCCTACTAAAAATAACACTTAATCTCTTGTTTATTTTTGACGTTTTCAATTTTTAATTTATCAAAATCACACCGTATGTCAATGGCAATGAAAAACGATGACGTCACGGCTTGCTATTCCAAACATTATTAGAACTGAATGTCGTCGTTCACCGTTGGTTTGTTTGCTCTCCATATCATAACAAGAACACATTTGTTGAGTCAAATAATTGATCGATAGCTGCACTCACCTTCCCACGATGGGTCTGCCTTCACTTCGGCGGTAATAGCCTTTATGCTAGCAGTCAGTCTTGTTGCTTTCTCATCCATCAGCTCAGCACCTGTTTGATAGATCAACATTATTATTGTAATATATAAATTCAGGGGTCTAATAACAAAGGCGGCAAAGTCCCAAATACTTCAACTGGACTTTGCCGCCTTTGTTATTAGACCCCTGAATTCATATTCTTGGTCAATTTTCGCTAGAAGATTAGAAAAATAGGCGGGGCTAGTGTCCCGAATTGGAGTATGCTAAGTCGGGACAATCGAGTTACCTGATTTTTTATTCTGTCATCTACTTTACTATACAAAATAGTTTTAATTATATTTTGAATATTCAGCAAATAGTAGTGATATGTAGTTGTACCGTTATGCATGGCGTGCTTGTTGTGCGCGTGGTGATGCCTGGCCAGCCTGCGCAGCGCACTGCCGCGTTCCAGCTGCTCCAGTACGCGCGCCGCAGCCGCCGCCCGGCAGCACCATATGCACTCCTCACGCACCAGCTTGATCTGCCTGCTCAAGTAGTTACGAGGGTTAGAATTCATGTCGATATCAAATTGAACGAGTCGAGATTCAAGAAAATCTTTAGAGATATAAACCATCATTATTTTGACAACATTGACGAACAACGACGTCGGTGACATCTTATGTTGCTTGTTATGAATTTACTTGCTTTTTTGTTTAGTGTGGAGACTAGGCATTATTGCTGAATACAGGTTTTACCAGCAAACAGGTACTAGAAAGAAGAAGAAAGAAAATTTGGTCCTGTAGCGCTGACATCGGTCTGGTGTTGTCCTGGCATGTAGTTTATACGTACTTGATGAGCGCATGGTCGGTGTGCGCGAGCGCAGCGCGGCACGAGGCGAGGTAGGCGGCGTAGGGCCTCCTGGCGGCCAGGTCAGCGCGCAGGGCGGCGGCCAGGCGCGCCGCCAGCGCCGCACTGCTGCCCAGCGCGCGCGCCAGCTCGCACGCGTGCGCCGCGCCGCTCTCGCCGCTCGCGCATGCGCCCGCCGCCCGCACCCACTCCACGAGTGACGTATCTATACGTACTTGATGAGCGCATGGTCGGTGTGCGCGAGCGCAGCGCGGCACGAGGCGAGGTAGGCGGCGTAGGGCCTCCTGGCGGCCAGGTCAGCGCGCAGGGCGGCGGCCAGGCGCGCCGCCAGCGCCGCACTGCTGCCCAGCGCGCGCGCCAGCTCGCACGCGTGCGCCGCGCCGCTCTCGCCGCTCGCGCATGCGCCCGCCGCCCGCACCCACTCCACGAGTGACGTATCTATACGTACTTGATGAGCGCATGGTCGGTGTGCGCGAGCGCAGCGCGGCACGAGGCGAGGTAGGCGGCGTAGGGCCTCCTGGCGGCCAGGTCAGCGCGCAGGGCGGCGGCCAGGCGCGCCGCCAGCGCCGCACTGCTGCCCAGCGCGCGCGCCAGCTCGCACGCGTGCGCCGCGCCGCTCTCGCCGCTCGCGCATGCGCCCGCCGCCCGCACCCACTCCACGAGTGACGTATCTATACGTACTTGATGAGCGCATGGTCGGTGTGCGCGAGCGCAGCGCGGCACGAGGCGAGGTAGGCGGCGTAGGGCCTCCTGGCGGCCAGGTCAGCGCGCAGGGCGGCGGCCAGGCGCGCCGCCAGCGCCGCACTGCTGCCCAGCGCGCGCGCCAGCTCGCACGCGTGCGCCGCGCCGCTCTCGCCGCTCGCGCATGCGCCCGCCGCCCGCACCCACTCCACGAGTGACGTATCTATACGTACTTGATGAGCGCATGGTCGGTGTGCGCGAGCGCAGCGCGGCACGAGGCGAGGTAGGCGGCGTAGGGCCTCCTGGCGGCCAGGTCAGCGCGCAGGGCGGCGGCCAGGCGCGCCGCCAGCGCCGCACTGCTGCCCAGCGCGCGCGCCAGCTCGCACGCGTGCGCCGCGCCGCTCTCGCCGCTCGCGCATGCGCCCGCCGCCCGCACCCACTCCACGAGTGACGTATCTATACGTACTTGATGAGCGCATGGTCGGTGTGCGCGAGCGCAGCGCGGCACGAGGCGAGGTAGGCGGCGTAGGGCCTCCTGGCGGCCAGGTCAGCGCGCAGGGCGGCGGCCAGGCGCGCCGCCAGCGCCGCACTGCTGCCCAGCGCGCGCGCCAGCTCGCACGCGTGCGCCGCGCCGCTCTCGCCGCTCGCGCATGCGCCCGCCGCCCGCACCCACTCCACGAGTGACGTATCTATACGTACTTGATGAGCGCATGGTCGGTGTGCGCGAGCGCAGCGCGGCACGAGGCGAGGTAGGCGGCGTAGGGCCTCCTGGCGGCCAGGTCAGCGCGCAGGGCGGCGGCCAGGCGCGCCGCCAGCGCCGCACTGCTGCCCAGCGCGCGCGCCAGCTCGCACGCGTGCGCCGCGCCGCTCTCGCCGCTCGCGCATGCGCCCGCCGCCCGCACCCACTCCACGAGTGACGTACTAGTGCAACGCTGTTCACAACGAACACAGATGCCACGTGAGATAAATAATTCGTTTGGCCTTACTAAGTCTACCGATAATTATCGTTATTGTAAAAGTTACAAGATGACCTCCATTACCTCATAAAAACAAATATCTAATATCACAGTATATTATACAAATAGATAGGCAAAAGTATAACGGACAAAACTAGTCTGCACGACATAGTACCAAAATTATTTATTTATTATTGAACCACGGAGTAAATACAAAGAGATGTTGTAATAAGATTTCCTTAAGAAACTACGCCTGATACTTTGCAGGGTGAGGGGGTGTTAGATCCCGCCCACTTCTTTATTTTCCATCTATCGGTATATATCAAAACTACTCGCTCGTTCTGTCGAATTTACTTTGTAGTTACATAACTATCTCACGCTAGATGTCACTAATTTCAGGATGCAAAAGGGTCGTACTCAGAATTTTTGTACCAAGGGGTAAACTGTTTATTTTTTTTTTATTAATATTGCGAACCATCTTGATACCTATTTTTTTATATTAAAATAGTGATATTATTATGAAAAAAAAAAAATGTTAGAATAAAAAGGTTTTTGATGAATAACGAATGAAGATTATTAGTTTTTCTCTTATTTTTAAACGACTTATTTTGTTAAACGAGACTTATCAAGATCGTTTAAAAAGCTAGTACATTTAGAAAAAAAAAAAAAAAAAAAACACCTCCCGTTTACGTGACAATCCATCCGAAACCATTCATGTCATATAAATAAGTAATACCAGACTAAATCAAAAGCCGCATGACGCGAAAGTAGCTTCATACTTAACATGACACTTTTGATATGGTCAAGTAGGTGAAACTAATTTCAGAGGCAGAATAAATAATAGACAAATTATAAAGAAAAAAATTTATTAGCACAATTCAATTTCCTGCAAAAATAACTGATAATACGGCCCTGTCTTTTTGTTATGTTTATGTTTGTTGTTCATAGTTGACGATAGATGGCGGCCTGTTTACAAAATTATATAAAAACTACAAAAATAATATTTTGGTGATTAAAGGATCTTTAGTAATGACTGTTGAACAAATTTCAGTACATATGATTATTAAAATATATTAATACTGAGTTCCACGAACCTAAATATTGTTAGTTCTCATGACACAAAGTGTCGCCATCTAATGTTGGGTAGAATTATATTCGGAAACGCCGACGCTAAGAGATTTTTCTAGAACTATTTTAATGAACTAGCTTCCGCTCGCGGCTTCGCCCGTGTGGATTACAAATCCGTACTTTTTCCCGGGATAAAAAGTAGCCTATATGCTATTCCAAACTATAATCTATCTTTGTTCCAAATTTCATCCAGATCCGTTCAGCCGTTCTGGTGTGAAAGAGTAACAAAGATCCATCCATCCATCCTCACAAACTTTCACATTTATAATATTAGTAGGATTACGCATAAAATTATTTACAAATGAAATGTGATGCCATCCATAGCATCAGAACGTATATCCGAGTAGTTTTTGCAACCTTCACAACACTTCATTCTTTTTTCTTGCGAATATGCTGTAAAATTTAAATATTTACAAAGTTGTGCACAGGACGAACGCCAACAATACACTGACTAAGGCCACGCCTACGTGATGACGTCAGGACCTAGTTGAGAATCACAGTGCACAGTTGCTTAGGCCGTCTCCTCTTTGTATTTACTCCGTGTATTGAACATAGTAAATATTTGACACTTTGTTTAACCTTTCTTACATTCAGTTTCACTTATAAAGCCCACTTACTCATAGCTAAACCTGATATTTTTGAGGACAAACATAAAAAATAAACTTACATTGGGCACGTACTCGGCGCAGTGTAAGTCGGGGTTGGACAGAACTATGCGCAGCTTCCGCTTCATGCTGTTGAACACCTCCGGGTCGTTCAGATCAACCACACCCTCGCACCTATTAAGAGGAAAGGTCTTGTATTAGTGAAAAATGGGTCAAGATACCTCATAATACGGCACGGTTGGCGCAGAGTGTTGAGAGATCGACTGCTGCGCTAGGTGTGGCGGGTTCGATTCCCGCACGGAACAAATATTTGTATGATCTACAGATAGTTGTTTCGGGTCTGGTTGTGTGTGTATGTGACGTGTATGTTTGTAAACTGTACTCACGACACAGGAGAAATCCTAGTGTGGGGCAATGCTTAAAAAAAAAAAAATTTGGACTGTGCTAAACTTTGTGGTCACTCAGGTGAGCAAATTTCATCTCTATAGCAAATCACTTAAATCTATTACTACATCTAATCATTACGTGCATGTTGGGCGTTAAAATGTAAAGATATTTCTCATCAGATATTATGACAATCCGGAAAAAGGGAAGCCAAACAATATCGCTGATGTATTTTTGTTTTATCTCAATTTCTGCAATATCTCTAATCGTGCGAAAATTACGATTAATTAAGAATTTGAGTGTCAATCGATTACGAACTCATGAAGCGCGAGAAGACAACTAAATAAGCGCATAGTTTTAAATTCGTGCACTTATTGCTCTTGAATGTTTTGGAATTACAAAAATTCTTTTTGTTTTTATATCAAAATAAGTAACTGAATAATTTATAATGGTCTCAATGAAACGCCCTCTATGAATACAACAAGCAAACTTTAATTCAAACAGATCAAGTACACAAAAATAAAATATTGCGTTGACCATATGATTTCCGTGTAACGAAACCATAGCGCGATTCAGCGGGATGGTACAACGCCATCTAGTTAGAAAATCGGAACTAAAACTAAATAACATTGCAAACTTGTACAGTAACTTTGCACAGAAAAAAGTGTAAACTGGATATAATAAAACCAGTACGTTTTACTACACATCTTAACATATTCTACTTATTACTGGTTGGTTCCATACCTGTCTAGCTCTGTATCAGGCACATCAGAAACCCGTCGCTGCGTGCGCTTGTGTTTAGAGCCGCTTGACTCCGTAGAACACTTGCGTCGGTACTTGGCGAGGATTTCCTCCGAACTCTCACCACTGGGTATTTCGGGACGGCTGCCGTCATCACTGCGGTTCTCTTCTTCGGGGAGTTTGACTTCTGATAACAATGAAAAAATAAATCTCAATTTAGTATTTTTTTTTCAGTAATTTTGTGTATATAAAATATTGTTTTAAATTGCATAAAAAAGATCATATGGTTCATTCTGATACTACGAGAATTCGGCTAAGCAAACGATTTCCAGCATGATTGTGATGATGTCAAAATCGAGACATACCGAAATATCTCGATTTTGACATTACTAGTCACAAAAGTTATGGCAGCTTCGGTCTGAGAAAGTTTTGAGAACTGAAAAATTGTATCCACATTGAATATCTGTACTAAGCGCTGTGAAGTGAGGCCTAATAAGACAAGTTAAGTGGATGGGGAACTTGAGTATATTTATAATATTAAGTATATTAAAACCACAACAAACACGTACCACTGTGGTGCGTGTGCGAGCGTCCCTTCTGGCGAAACATCTTGATCTTGTGCAGCAGGTTGCCGCCCGAACGCTTCACGTTGTTCTTCAGTTCATCTAAGTTGCCAACTAGACTGTCCTCACCCGCTATGCGTCTCCTGTGTAAGAAAAACATGAGGTATACACACTTATATGAGAAGATTGAGACTTGAATGAAGAAATTAAGGTATATTGATTGCCAAATATATTCACTATTACATTAGTTTCAATGTATTGTCCAACTCACCTTTGTGATTTTTCTGCGGTGGCATCAAAGCTGATGCTCTTTGGTATAGCGCCGGTAGACACATTCTTGACCGGCGGAGGACTCACGCGTCGCTCCGTCACGATCTCAGAGTTCACATCCTGGCTGGAACTCTTATCAGACACCGAGGTCTCGGCACTGTTCACTGACAACGTGCTCAGAGATATATTGCTCGTGCCCTCTCGCTTCTTCTCGATCTTCGACGAACTTATACTGACGATGCTCGTTCGAATTTCAGACTTCACAATTCGCGATGTTAGATTGTTTACAAGGTTGGCCGATGTGGATATTGTTGCCGAACTCATCCGAGTCATCAAATCGGTGATCGTCGATCTCGATTCCGACTCGGGTCGTTCGGTATCGACTCCAGAATCGAATCGTCCCCCGTACGTCGCGTTGAAGGAGCTTTCGCTGGAGTTGAGGGAGCGGTCCATCATGTCGTTGTCGTCGTACGGTTTAGAGGTGGAGGGCAGGTCGTATTTGGAGGAGGAGGGGTAGGGCCTGTCGGGGGAGTGGTGCGGGGCGGGGAAGCTGTCGTCCACCCACTGGCTGGTCGCGTCGGATTGACTGTTCGCGTCTAGTGTTGATTCAGTTTGCGCGCCGTTGCTGAAAAATATGTTTTAATTACAAAATAAATCGGTAAGGCTATTTCCGTTTTTAGAACAGGAAAATCACTTGATTTTCCTGTTCTAAAAACGGAAATAGCCAATCCAAGTTATAATCCAAGATCTAGGACCAATGGGTATGTACTAACTCGTTCTGCGGCACGTAGTCAAACACATCATTGGGTAGCGGCGCAGGCGCAGACGTGCTGGGACTCTCCGGCGCTGACGTCGCGTAACACGTCATAACCTGCAATCAAACTGCGGTTAGTTCTGACAATTTGTTTGTACTGTGATTTTAGTAGAGAATTCGGAATTCGTAAATAAATATAAATCAAGACGGAAGTTTTACGGTGGAAGGTTTCAATATATAGATATCTTCATGGACTTTCGTAGCCACGGCTGGTCATTGTAATGGATAGTCAGCTCTATTGCACCAAGAGGAGAGATTAGGCCATCAGATAGGATGGGCTAATCTCTCGCCTTGGTGCAAGAGAAATACCTGCCATCACGCCCGAAGAAGAACTAGAAAGAGACTAACCGGATATCCATTGACGAGTATGCTCTTTCTGTTCTCGATGTTATATTGTTGATGCGTGGGCGGCGCGTGAGGTAAGTCTAGCTCTCCGCCACGAGATAGCGCTGCCGTCGCTGTTAGGTAGCCGCAACCTGACCTGTGGTAACAAACAGGAATATATATTGTATAATAACAAAAGCCGAAATAAAACAATAAGATTGTTGAAAGACTGCTTGTGTATATATGTAGATATATGCTATAAAAGATATGTATGTTGTAAAAAAAAATATATAATCACACCTGTATTCCCCGAAGAGTTAGGCAGAGGTATTATATAGTGTATGTTGTTTTTAACTCCCATAGAACAGAGGGTAAGCCAATTACCATCTATCGGGCACAATCCTAATGGTACTGCTACTGAGAATTTCAGAAAATTCATTGATTCTTTGCCCCACCAGGGAATCGAGGACCTCATGCTCAATATTCACTCTTGTGACCACTTGACCAAGAAGGCAGTTATGTAAGTTTTTTTTTTAATCAAATAATTGGTTCAAAAATTTTATAGAGTACGTGAAATGTCCTATATAGTATGTGAAATTACCTGTTGGTTAAGTTAGGCCGCGATGTGTGTCGAGGACTGCTTACTTCGGTTCGCTTCACGTTGCCATTCTGAAACGATACAAGTGTTTGTAGCCGCCTTTACTAATTTGAACTCTACGCGTAACGATATTAGGTGGATATTTCCTTGATACCTGATGGTTGTTGTTCCTAAAAGATGCGGTGTCGTCTTGTTGCGAGGGGCGACGTGGCCACGATGTGTCCGAGCGCGCCGCTACCGACACGCAGTCGTCCGTGTCCACCTGAGGCAACGAAGCAACAATAATAACACATTGACTATTTTTATAATGGACAAGCGTTTATTTTCATTTATTTATTATTTTAAATCCTACTCCTACTAATATTATAAATGTGAAAGATTGTGAGGATGGATGGGTGGATTTTTATTACTCTTTCACGCCTGAACGGCTGAACGGATTTGGATGAAATTTGGCACAGAGATAGATTATGGTCTGGAATAGCACATAGGCTACTTTTTATCCCTGGAAAATGTACGGGTTCGTAAACACGCGGGCGGAAGCTATTAGATTATAATTATCATTGTTAAAGGCCTAGAATAGCCACGTTCTATAGTAACAGTTAAACATATAATTGTCGAATATGAACCTTACGCGTATCATGTTAAGAGTCGTCAATTAAGTGAATATTTTGACATTTGTAATGTGAATAATATTATGAAAAATTTTAAGTGGCCTTTTTAGACTCCCAGTTATAAACGATACAAATTATAGTTAAGTAGGTTTTAACACAACACGAAAGACGAAATAGTAATTAAAATATTAAAATAAATGGCATTCTACCTCTGTGTTCCGATCGCTGTCTGAAGCCAACACGTCCATACTCCATGCGGATTCACTCGCCGTCTCAGACACGTCCGGTGCATTCGTGTTGTTCGCGTTCGTACCTACAAAACATTTTTTGTTTTTTATATGACCACATGTCTTGTTAAATAAATTAAACGAAGTCTATTTGGAAATAAACAGAAGTTCCATTTTCAAAAAATTGCATAGTCCTTTACAAATCTTTTTTTTACCAATGTTGCCTTACTTTGGTTGTTAGCGACTTGCGTCTGGTCGCAGGAGTCGCCGATGGTCTCCGAGTCGGAAGCCAGCACGTCTGTGCTCCACGTGTCGGACATAATGCTGATGGTTTCATCACCCTCAAGTAGTTTCTGTGTACAACATAGATAAAGCGTTTTAAACATAATATCGACTGTGAACTGGCAACATGTCCTATCTCGAATTTATGAAGATTTTACTTGGTTATACCATTCTAAACTATTTCATACCCGGCAGCGCTGCAAAAGCATATTTTACTTCAATCAAAATTAGACGCCAAAATTCATTTAATTAAATTTGTACTAACATCGACTGCGGCCGATAGTTTCTTCTTAATCTTGTAATGTTTTCCGGTTGCCAGTTCAAAGTCGATATATGTATATATTACTATTTTACTTTTAATAAATATAAACGTGAAAGATTGTTTGAATGTTTGTTACTCAATCACGCGTAAACCGTTGAACGGAATGGATGAAACTTAGCACACAGGTAGACCATTAACACCGGGATTTTCATCTTGGTATTATGTTCATGTGGGATGATGATGTCGTTTTCCGAACTCCACGCGGGCGAAGCCGAGGGCAAAAGCTAGTTAGTAGTAAGCGAGGCTTGAGGGCTATACAGGACATAACGAGAGGGTTGTCTGATTAGGGGGCTGTAAAGATCGCTATACTCGGCCACAGAAAAATAATCTAACCAATCAGTCAATAAAAAGTCGATCGGGTTGAGTCAGTGTAGACGCTCGGTACAGTTAACGAGAGGTACCTTGATCTCGAACTTGCAGAACTTGTCCTCGATGTCGTTCCTGGTCTGCTTCATGAGCTTGGCGTGCGCGCCGGGCAGCGCGGGCGGCGCGTGCGCCGGTGCGCGGCTCGCGTCGCCCTCCGTCACCTGCGACGACGGCGTCTCGCGACCAGAGATGTTGGGGCTGCCGCGACCAGACACGTTACAGTTAACGAGAGGTACCTTGATCTCGAACTTGCAGAACTTGTCCTCGATGTCGTTCCTGGTCTGCTTCATGAGCTTGGCGTGCGCGCCGGGCAGCGCGGGCGGCGCGTGCGCCGGTGCGCGGCTCGCGTCGCCCTCCGTCACCTGCGACGACGGCGTCTCGCGACCAGAGATGTTGGGGCTGCCGCGACCAGACACGTTACAGTTAACGAGAGGTACCTTGATCTCGAACTTGCAGAACTTGTCCTCGATGTCGTTCCTGGTCTGCTTCATGAGCTTGGCGTGCGCGCCGGGCAGCGCGGGCGGCGCGTGCGCCGGTGCGCGGCTCGCGTCGCCCTCCGTCACCTGCGACGACGGCGTCTCGCGACCAGAGATGTTGGGGCTGCCGCGACCAGACACGTTACAGTTAACGAGAGGTACCTTGATCTCGAACTTGCAGAACTTGTCCTCGATGTCGTTCCTGGTCTGCTTCATGAGCTTGGCGTGCGCGCCGGGCAGCGCGGGCGGCGCGTGCGCCGGTGCGCGGCTCGCGTCGCCCTCCGTCACCTGCGACGACGGCGTCTCGCGACCAGAGATGTTGGGGCTGCCGCGACCAGACACGTTACAGTTAACGAGAGGTACCTTGATCTCGAACTTGCAGAACTTGTCCTCGATGTCGTTCCTGGTCTGCTTCATGAGCTTGGCGTGCGCGCCGGGCAGCGCGGGCGGCGCGTGCGCCGGTGCGCGGCTCGCGTCGCCCTCCGTCACCTGCGACGACGGCGTCTCGCGACCAGAGATGTTGGGGCTGCCGCGACCAGACACGTTACAGTTAACGAGAGGTACCTTGATCTCGAACTTGCAGAACTTGTCCTCGATGTCGTTCCTGGTCTGCTTCATGAGCTTGGCGTGCGCGCCGGGCAGCGCGGGCGGCGCGTGCGCCGGTGCGCGGCTCGCGTCGCCCTCCGTCACCTGCGACGACGGCGTCTCGCGACCAGAGATGTTGGGGCTGCCGCGACCAGACACGTTGGCCGACACCTTACAACAAAAATGTACATTAGTACCTGAGCATTGGACACCATCACTGCACACCAAAAGTTCTACCCGAACTTATGAGTGAAATAGAAAAAAACTGTACGGCAACCAATTTTTCACTTTAATAGCATTGCAATAAGGTTGATTCTAAGTTTATTAAATGATTCGGGTATGAGAAGTTTGAAGACAAGCCTTATTTTTTGTGTCTTCCTAGACCAGCTCTATAAATATTAGATTTTTATAGAAAAAATGTAATTGACACCTCACAAAATGTAAACTTACCATATCAGATAGATTGTCGTTCTGGTCTTCAGTCTCCAGCTCCAGACTGGAGGTGACGCTGTGGTTGGACGCTGCTTCAGACACCGCCTCCAAGTTATCAGACGTATTGCCCAGGGATACCTCATCATGTGATACTGAGAACCTGGCAGAAATAAGATCTTGTTTATTTCATCTGTATCATCTCTTGCTGAACTAGCTTATTGACTATATCATTGTATAATAAAAATTAACTGAGCCAAAACATATTATAATACAGTAGTAATAAGACTCAATTTCGCCATCATACCTGGTCCTCTTCTGCACCGGCGCACCTGGACCCGCTACGGCTAACGCAGAACCTGTATCATCTGCGTCCCCAGCTTCTGAACCACCGTAGTAGCATTCTAGAACCTTCGATTCAGGTACTAAGCCTAGACAGACAGAAAAATAAGCATTTTAGTGGAAACTTTAAAGGGACAATTTGCATATGTTTCTAAATTCTAACCAAGCCATGTTTCAATCTCTACCTTTTCAATAAATACTGTTCAATATCATATTTCTTGAAAAGAAGGTTAGTTTGAATGTTTGGAACATTCTATGGATTCGTACAACAAAAGAGTATTTGAATAAAATATAATTTTGAACATTTCGTACAACTCCTGCGCGATATCACTCACCCACATAGTCATGCTCCTCAACATTCGCCAGCTTGATGACCAGTACCTCCATATGCTCCAGGTTACCGTCTTCTTTGCTGACACTGCCGTTCAAAGGTTTGTCGTCGCCGGCGGATGCTAATGAGGAATTGGAGCTGGCGCTGCGGGGTAGACGCGGCTTCGACACCTTGGCGAGAATGCTCTTCTTGTTGGAGTGCCCGTTTTCGATTGGGGAAGGCTCTTTGAATTCCGCTGGAGGAGATTGCCTGCGGAGATAAGACAAGAATAAATGGTGTAGTTAGTTTATTATATATATTTAATCTTTGATATCATATCGCTTAATTTTATTTCATTAATACACTGCCACTATAGTTATCACTGGGTCAGGATAATTTGGACGAAACCGAGCAATGTTCAATATAGTCTGACAAGTCATTTCGCCTGTGAATTTCGTTATTTAATACTGTTACCAGCTTCCCTAGCTCTTATATAACCTCTTTTTTTTAGTAAAGCCTGCAGCGATTTTCTATGGTCGTTGATAATAACAATAATAATAATTTATTCAAAAATCATTACAAGATAAAATTATACAGTGGTGCTTAAATGTTAATTATATTCCTAATTCTTACGTGCCTGAACTAGGTAAATCCTGTGTTTCAGGCAAGAAGAGCTAAAACAGTCTAAAGTTATTAATAAACAATCAAAGAGTTATTACATAATGTTCAAAAAGAAAATAATCCTAAATTATACAGGTTATAAAATTTAAATAGGCTAATTTTTAGTTTCTAAATTAACTAAATGCTTAGTATAGGTGAAAATTTGTATACTTAAATATATTTACTTCGGCACAACTAGTAGATTCTCTGTATCTTCGTAGGACATACTTTGAAGAGAATCCTAGAGAATTCTCTTACAATTAGTGTGATTCAAGGAATAAATATTCGCTATAGAGTTTAATCTATTATAGAGGAGAGGACCCAGGAACATGTAAAATTTTGATGTAAAAGCATGTTTTGTTTGATTTTGAGGACAGACTAGATCTTTACGTCTTTTATTAGTATGTTCAGTGCTGTATGGTAGAGCTGCGTGTTGTTTGAATACAATGCCCATTATAAATGCTGACCCATTATAATGACGGACAGGCAGGATCCTTACCTGTACTTGGTGAGGTCTGGCATCTTCCGGAGCAGATCATGTAGTCGGCTGCGGTAGTTCGGCTCAGTGGTCTGCAGCAAGGCAGCGAGTCGGCTCGCACACGCTTCTCCACTGCCGGAGCTTTCACTGCTTGATTCACTGAACAAAATTGTCATGTTGAATGAAAGGTTACAAAGGTTTCTTATAAGGTCTGCAAGGATATTGCGGAACGCTACAGTTGGACAAAGTATCTTGGTGAAGACCGGAAAGTTACCTGAACGCGGCAGCTTCGGCCACTGGTCCACTCGCCGATTGTTCGTCAGCCGTGACGCTTGGAGTGTTGTTGTTCAGTTTGGATGAAATGCGCTTTAGGAACATTATCTAGAAAAAAAAAAAAAACTGGCATGACATAAAAATGTCTTATCTATATAAAATAATCTTTCATGAATTCATTTCAATGTGTTCCCTTTAACCCTGAATTACTCGCGCTCAAATTCTTACGCGCAAACACTCGCGTGGGGTTCATATGGACCCCTAACGCACTATACAGACACAAGCACACAATACCGGATCACGCCCGCAACTGTTTTACGACGCGACTTTAATAGTTTTTTAACATGTCTTATCATGTTTGTATTTATTTTATTCTCTCTTTTTCATAGGTTGCTATGACATCTTGTTAATGAAATATTAGATTTTTGTATTATATTAGATTTTTGTATTTTCAATTATTTTATTATTTTTTTAATGTATCCGTAAGCTAGTTGCCATTGTAAGCTAATCTTTGATAATCAATTTCTTTATATACATGTATAGTATAATCTTACGCTTGTTACAGATGGCTATCCATTGTAAATGTGAGCACAGTGTAGGGGTATTCTTTTTACTTTTATTTTTATTAACCGACTTTATATTAAAGTTGCATTTAGTATTTATTTAACGAAACCTACATTGTTCTCCCATACTTTTTCCACATTATGTTCATGGCAAGATTGTTAAAAGAGACTTTAAAAGAGTATCCATGGAGTTTCTTGCCGGTTCTTCTCCATAGGACCAACTTATTGGAACCGTGCAACTAGAGTCCTATAACGTTTCATAAGTGCCTGTATTAGGTTTATTTGAAATAAAAACAATTCTATCTATCTATCTATCTATCTACTAATGTTTTAGGAAGCTACTCAGTGCGTTTTCAGCATAACTTCAAATTCCGAGATATAGCAAACGTTTAAATTCGCATTTGGGTCCAAGCGGACCCCGCGCGATTAATTAAGGGTTAAGAACGGGACAAGCTTAATTTTGACTGATCTTAAAGTAAGGACGCTCGCACATTAACCTATAATTCAAATATTTTGTGGCTGAGGCGAGTCGCTTCGAAATGTATTAGACGTAGGCTTGAATATTACAGGATGCTTTATGGAAGTACTGACCAGTAGATGTGCATCTTGCGGCGTAAACAAGGCAACCGTGGTGTGCAGTTGTGCGTCGGTGGATATCCGCGGCGAGTCGGCGTGCGCATGTGCATGCGGCTGCGAGGGCGCGGGCGCACACGACCACGCCTCGCTGGCCACGTTCTCTATGAGCGTCCATACGCACGAGCGCTCGAATTTCATGTACACATCGCGGACTTTTGCTTCTACCTGGATGGGGAAAATATACAAAATTTTATTGGTATTTATTAAATCGAAGAAAGTTAAGGACTTATATTGTCAATCAAGCATATAATACACGTCAAGTATTCCCTACCTCCTGATATTTTGCGAGGCACAGCATTTGTATAATCTGCGCGATCTGTATGAGGTTGAACCGGGCTATGTATGAGACAGGTACTTCGACAACCCCATGAGCTTCGGGATTCACGATGGCTGGACATATGAAGTGATTCAGCACGAGGTCCGTGCATATTGCGTGGATTTCGCGTTCTGAGGTTCTGGTGACAAATATCAATATGTGAATTGGCAGACTTGATTATATAACTATAGTGATACTTCTCGAAAATTCTGTAATTTGTGATGTAACCAACTAATACCATCTTCTGCCTGGATTAAGATAATAAGCAGAGATTATCCTGAACAAACAGACAGACGCAGTTAGAATCTTGGTTCATAGTTTTATGTGTGTCAAAAGGATTTAATTAAATTTTAATCCTGCATTATATTCGTAAAAACACACAAAAAGCCAAGTTTAGTTTCCGAACTTGCTTTCTTTTGTCGGATAAGAGAAAGTTTAAGGTTTCTGCCCACTACGCCATATTATACTTTGACCGTAAAGCCGCCTTAAGGTTAGATTACGATTTAAGAAATCCTGTTATACCAACGTGTGTTCACCTTACCTGGAATGTTGTTTAAGTAAATGCACGACCTGCTGTACAATCCAGGCGATAGTGGCTGGGAAGTTAGGCCAGTGCTCCCGGAGAGAGGCTATGAACTTGGTGGTGAGGTTGTACAGCGACTGGATGGTCCACTTGCGATAGCGGGCTACCTTCGTCGCGTACTCCTGGCTGTTGGGCTGACCAAATTTCTTAACTCGGTCCCCTGGTGAGAACCTGTTGAAGATTATGTGCTGTTAAAATATAAAGGCCTTTATTCGCAATTGATCGATGATTCTCGTCATTCCCTTTAGGTCGTGTGCGCTACTGGTGAGCATGACGTCGATCAAAGTTTTATTGGGATTTTCTGATAGCCAAAGGCTTTTTGAGAGATTTTTGAGTCTGCTCTCTAGTTTTTTTTTATTTTTTGTTAATACCTTGCCCCACACTAGGAATAAAGCTGGATTTGCAACTGAAGGTGTGGCATTACTTGTCGTAAGTTCCGGGTGCAGCGCGACCCGCATGCGTGGCGACCGATTTCCCTCAATCGATAAAATATAATTGATTTGTCTAAAGACTTGACTAAGGAACTTCTATTGGATAACCAATAACGGGATGATACCTCCGGTATCCCAAAACCCTAGTTCAACTGATCGAAAACACAACTTTACTCATTCTTGGCTACGTTAAACACTAATACATTGTATAATCTATTAAACCTGAGATATAATACTTCAATCTTCAGATTAATCTCGGGTTTAAACCCGAGCCGTTATCTATTCATGAATGATGTCTGGTACTGGCTACCTTCACCGAGACCGAATTGCAACTGCAGGTGTGGCAGGCAACCACTAGCCCTTTGTCCTAGGTGACGCGACCCGCATGCGCGGCGACCGATTTCCCACAGTCGATAAATTGCAATCAACGAACTAAAGCTATAAGTCAAGCTATATAGCCTCAACTCTCCAAAAACTCTGGTGTTTCCAGGTTTTATGGAATTATTCAAGAGTTATTTAAAAAAATTAAAAAGTGTAGTATTGTACACACATATTTCGCCGATGCCGTTATTGAGTCCCATGTAGTAGAGGGCGAACCAACGCATCTATCGGGTACGATTCCCGACTCCGTGCTGCCATTGAGAATTTCTATACAGAACAACACTTTACCAGACCCGGGAATCGACCCAAGATCTCACACTCAGCAATCGTGCTTACGACCACTAGACCGATGAGGCATCCCTTTAATGTTAAGGATCTTATTCTTTAATACTATTTGAACGCAAGCGTAAGGACTCTTTTTTTACTTACACGCTATTTCAAATTCAGGATAACCACTCAAAAGTCTGACTGATACTTGAAATCTTAGACCACGACAGTCTTCGATTTACAATAATTAATGCGATGTTTAATCGCGTTAATCATCCAATGAGGCCACAACTACGACTCGTCCATCACTTTAAGACTAATTAAATCGAGTAATTAAGTAACGCAATGGCTAACTCCACCGAGCCCGAATTGCAACTGTGAACGCGGTCATTACCTGCCCAGAATGCACCGCACCGCGACACGCATGCGCGATGACCCGTGTATCTCCCAGAGACATGCAATTGATTTGGCTAGAATTATAGATATGCAACAAAGGATTTGGGTATTTTGGAGCCTCTAATCTATAAAGGCTGCACTAGTTTTTCCATGGTTTGCTCCAAATTTCAGGACAAAACTGCGTTATTAGTAAAGATTTCAGAAATCCAGCGCGTTGGCGACTACCTAGTTTTCTTTATATCACGGGTCAAATAGTAATTCATAATACAGTTACCAATATTACTGAACTAATATTTGCAACTTCTTGAGGACAAATCACCAATAGATACTTTGTATTTCTCTTAGTATGTTTGGAATTGGTCCCGATAGATGACAATAGACATGGATGGGATTTAATAACGGAATCGGTGAAATGTAACAGAGCCTCACCCTTCGAGGCATACAAGCATGTTGGCTGTGTTTATTTAACGTCATTAAGATTAGACTTGTTGCTGCAAATAATAGTCTTGGTACCACCTACGGTAGTTCCGCATGTGCCGGCTCCATTAAAGATAGAAGTATACTTACACACAGTTGACCAAAATGGGACAAGTTCTGAGCTGGTAATTTTTGAAATATCAATATTATCTTCAGATAAAATCTAGGACTACACTAATTTGAAGCAAATTGCCGTGACTGCACAGCCGATTTCACCGAGACTGCAACATTGCAACTACTGCAAAGGTGGAGACACCGCCTCGGGATGCAACGCGACCCGCATGCGCGATGACCGATTTTCAAGTGCAGAATGTAATTGACAAGGGGTGAGCGGGAAGAGCGTCCTCGAGGATACCTAAATACCGAGCTTTTAGTCTGGGGGGAGTGAGGGGGGTCGGGAAACGGCTATATACAACAGTATTTCTGTATAGGCAGGGGAGAGGACTGTCCCCCACACGCTAAATATCTCTATGTTTAGCGCAGTCAGCACCGTTACGAATGATTATAAATATATAAACTACCTTATTTTTGTATCACGTCATGAGACATTACAAAATGCTCAGTCTGATAGAACAAAAGAAGACGCTACTACTGAAACTGCAGTTACTATTAGGGTAATTTCAAGCCAAATTAATTGTTGAATTTTCAACTTTAAAGCTGCTTAAGGAGTATTAACTTACACACTGTTGAATGATGCAGGACATATTCGAGATAGCGTCTACGCACAGATACATTGTGTGAATATAATATCAAAATAAAATGTAAAACAATAAAAATATGTCAAAAGCCTGCACGCACTTCACTTCAATGGTAGTTAATTGCAGTGACGAGGACAATGACTACATCGACTCAAGACTATTGCAATTGACTGACCGACACGAAGACTAAATTGCAACTGCAGGTGTGGCAATTCTTGCACCCAAAAAGTGTGTCACAAACCCGCATGCGCGAACATCGATTTACCAGAACACTGCACTGAAAATAAGGCATTTACATTTAAGTTTTAAATCGTTTATTTTTTTCGTTTTAAATAATTTTTGAATATTATTTGTTGAGGAGCCGAGCTTAGCTGGCGGAAGTTTCTTTGATCTACATGTGCAAGTAACTTGAAGTGACAGGCTCTATAGTTTTTTAATTCACATGCCATATTAAAAATGTATATAAATAAAAATTAAATGCTTATAGTTAAGCGCATTACTTGAGAACAGCTGGACTTACTTTATCTTATCTTACTACTATTATAAATGCGAAAGTTTGGATAGATGGATGTTTGTTACTCAATCCCGCCAGAACGCGGAACGGCTTAACGGATCTCGATGAAATTTGGCACAGAGATAGATAATATTCTAGAATAACACATAGGCTACTTTTTATCCCGCAAAATGTACGAGTTCGTAAACCACGCGGGCGAAGCAGCGGGCGGAAGCTAGTAAGGAGATAAAAATTGAAAATTCAGTAAAACCTAAATTTGCTTTTTTCTATGGGAACTGGACTGGGACTGGGCCAAGGTCTGTCGAGTCAGTACGCAATAAAAATGTGCTCATTTCAGTACGATATCCAGGAATTAAAATTCATTAAAATGACGACCTTTTAATGTATAAGATACAGTCCAGCAAGACTGGAGTCATAAAATTGTTTATATTGAAGAGAACAGTGATCGACACGTCTGATCTCGAACTACTCGGTAAATATTTAGATTATAAATAACACTTCACACCTTTCCATCATTTGTTATGAAAATAACGTATCTTTGTGTCCGCAGCCAGTTGTAAACCGTATTAACTTTGATTTACAGTTCAAATTCAAATTTTCTCATTTTCTCCAAACGAGTGCCAGTGGGCGACATAATATATAATTTTTGGCGTTAAAATTCTCGTTTATTACTCGTGTAATTGTATTAATGCATGTACAAGCCTATTCGCAGCTTGTCGCAGTCCAATGCTGGTCATAGGCGTTACACATTAATGGTATTTTTGACGCACACATTGATGAAATTATTAAGAAAGCTTCGAAAGCATTAGGGTTTGTCTTGAGAATCTCTAGTGATTTTAATAATATTAAAACTATAAAAATATTGTATTGTGCTTTTGTTCGCAGTCGTCTCGAATATTGTTCACAGGTTTGGAATCTTAATTATAATATCTATATTAACCGTGAAGAAAACATTCAAAAAAAATTTTTGATGTACATTCAATATAGATCTAGAACATACTTACCTAATTATCTTAGCTGTTGCAAAAAATTTCACATTCTTCCACTTTACGAACGTAGAACCATAGCTGATATGGCCTTTTTGCATAACTTAATCAATGGTTCGACCGATTGCTCTGAACTACTACACAAAATTGGTCTGCGCGTACCATCAGCACTACTAAGGAAACTTAATCTTTTATATACACCTTCAGTACAATCCACTTATAGGCAAAATTCATACTTAATAAGAGCCAGCAGAACCTACAACGCAACATGTCAGAGAGTTGATGTTGATTTGTTTAATACCAGCATCTCGAAACTTAAAAGGACAATGAGTAATCACTTCTTTGAGGGATGACGAACAAATGGTTGGCTATTCTTCTCTCTCATTTTTCTACTCGTAAATTATTCCCTCAGCCTATTCAGTGTGCATTATTCTTCTGTCTACCTTATTCTATGCTTATACTATATGTGGAAACTTTTAATTGGCCTTCGTGTATTGTATGTGTTATGTGTTGACTTTACTCTAGCTGTAAGTTTTCTTGAGAAATAAAATAAATAAAATACTTCACTGAACATCTAAACTGTACAAGACGGATCATTATACAAATTAATATGTATAAAGGGCGGTCTTATTGCTAAAAGCGAGGTCTCTTATTTTCTTTTAACATTACATATATTAGGTATTTGTTATTTTAAATCCAAAACATTCCTCACCCAATGTTCACCTGAATGTAAATCCATTGATTGGTTTATGAGATGTAGGCATGCGCAATTGGCAATGGCATTTCTATGATTTGGTATGCTTTATATTCTTGGCAAAAATATTTGAATATACGTTTCTCAAATAGTTTTGAGCTCGTATTGGCATGAATTTAAATCCATTGAAATTCATAATTTCTTTCCTAGTTTGCGTAGTGCTCCTTCAAGCATGCCCAGTTTCCAGAAATATTTGGTTTTAGATTATAAATCTAATAAAACTAAAATAAGAAATCATGACGCTAACAACGCGATCACAATTAGATAACTACTACTTGCGTGATATCTTGCGCAATTACGTTTTAAATAAGTGTTAAACGTTCTCTTGCCGATTGCCGGTTCAATGAACAATTTTATGATAAATAGTTTCGATTTTAAATATGTATTTACTTTCCAATATCTATTGGTGTTAAATAATAATATAATATTTAGTAGTTCGTCACATTTCGTCAACAACATATTGACGTGCAAATATAAGAATTCACAATAGTATATCGTAGTAAGCATTAATATGTCGTATCTAAACGAATTAGTTATCGCAGTTAACAATAATCCCTCAGTTATTGCGGTACATACGGCACAATAAAGTGCGGCCGCTTGGTGTCCTCGTCAGAATCCAAACTAAACGCTTTTCCTATCCGTTTTCTATCTATCTTCTTCAATCTAGGCTGTTGTGAAGGTTTATGTAAGATACTGCTGACTCTCGTGTGATGCTCCATGCTCGAGAGAAGAGATATACTAGTAGTTGTGTGGCGTACGTCAGATAGCAGGCGCATCTATTTAGCTACACCTGGTAAAACTAATAGCCAACCCCATCACAGTTTAGGAAAAGATTAGGCTGATGATTATGTTGTGGAGGGCTTTCCACCTTTCTCTAAATAGATATGCAGAGCAGAGCAGCAAAATCACAGAAGGATCCCTGAAAATCTCCACTCACCTTTCCATGGCCTTATCAGGATCGATGTCTAGGAAGAACTCGTCTTCGTGCAGCACAGCCATCACTGGGTTCTGTAGCGCCGCAACCAGGAATTGTCTCGCTGGGGTGTGCCCGTCACGGTATACTGCGTATAGTGATGATAACGCACATTTGCCTGCCCGGAAAAACCTGGCGAATTGACTTGTCATTAGAGATGAAGTATTTCTTACGCTGATTTTGAGAAACTTTAAAAGTAAAGGGGATTGTTATGAATTTTGATGGACTGTTTCCGAAATCGTGTTTGGGTAACTACTGGGCGCTGCACCGGTGCGTACCACTGGAAATATCGGACAACACAGGTGTGTCGTCCGTCTCCTGAGACGGGTGGTTTTAGTGGATATTAATCTCCAGATCCATGGAAGACGGGACGACCTATACGTGCCGTATTTGTATGGACCCCTGAAGATTTTTTTAAGCTATTTCTACCGAATTCACTTACTTTCTAGGATCACTTGATGTGGCCATCTGGTGTTTGATCAGCGACCTCACGACGGCCAGGAACCTTGTCCTGTCTGCGGAAGACCGACAGCTTCCATACAGCCCCGAGACTAGTGCTGAAGGTAGACTGGGAGGGATATGCTCCTCGCCTAGGAGTAGGCAGAGGGAGACCAGGTGTGGGGAGTCGCGCAGCCATCCTAGAAGCTCGCCCAGCGCTGTCACCTCCTGTAGAAGAAGAATGGTTTTGTTTTTGATAGTGTATTCTTTTTGATTTACATATGTACATCTTTGAATCAGTTTTGTATGAGATTGTGTCACGCAATGTGTATTTTTGTGCTATGTTTACGCAGCAACTTAAGATTTCGCAGCAGCGCGGTTTTTAGAGCGTAAAAACGGGTTACACTGAACCTGAAACCCGACAAACTTTTGTCTTTTGGCAAACGGGCAGAGCGTTTCTGCAGGCACAGTGTATGCAGTAACTACGTTTTTGTATGACTTTAATCAATATAGTTTAATAATCATCAAATCCTTATTTTTTTTTTGTGATTATTTTTATGGGCTTCGAAACATAATACTATGTTTTCCTATTAATATCTTATCAAGGGCCGATTTTTTAATAGCCAGATAAACCTCAGATAATTCATTTATTCCTCTAATAACTCCATACAAAAACTGTTCAAAATTCAAATTAACAGTCAGATATAACTTTTATTTTGGCGTTGAAAAAAACCGGACCCAAGAACCATCCAAAACGAAGTATATCAACATTCACATGACGATATCAATGTAATCTCATAACATGAATCACTCGATACAATATCACGCCACTCCCCTTTCCTCTTAACCTACGACAACGGACCGTATTGGCGGTAGGTCATAGCGATATCCCAATTACGATGACCCTCCAGCTTCATACTGCTGCGAGTTTATTCGCACCGAAATATTGTTAGTAATATCCTGTCGGAAGAAGGGAAACAATTTGATAGAGTATCCGGTATAAAATAATCTCCCCAATATATTTCAAGTATCAGAAGTTATACGCGAGTAAAAATGTCTTCACATATCGACTGTGAACTAGCAACTGGTACTATCTCATTTTTGACAACATTACAGGATTAAAAAGAAACTATCGACCACGTTGTGCATATAACGAGGTCGATGTTAGTACAAATTGAATGAATTCGATTTTGGCGTCTTATTTTGATTGAAGTAAAATATGCTTATTGCAGCGCTGCCGGGTATGAAATAGTTTAGAATGGTAGAGCCAAGTAAAATCCTCATAAAATCGAGGTAGGACATGTTGCGAGTTCACAGTCGATATGCTGTATTGTTCCTGGAAGTAGAAAAATGTTTCGATGGAGATGCTAAGATATTTATTGTGGGTATATGTAGATTACACCAGGGTTTGGACCAGTTTGACCTCTCCTTCCTCCTTTGACAACGCCCATTGGCAGCCAATTATTAAGGTACTCACCTTGATGTAAAGGCGTCATGAAGAATATATATTTAAAAGACTATTCGACTAATACTGTTTAACTTATAAAGAGCTTCAGATGCTAACACCGAAATTAAATGAAATTGTTTATTTTGCAATTAGGATTTTTCAAACACTATTACACGTCTTTTTTTAAACTGTCGGCGTTTCCTATGACTTTTCCTGAGAAGAAACACCGAAACAAACTCAGGGGTCAAGGTCTCTTTTTTTCCGATTTGCGAATGGACTATTTTCGGTTACGTGAAGTGTACAACTGCCGTGTGCAACAGAACTATAACTAATATGTTAAATGGCTGCAACTGCATCGATCTGGTGCGCAGAAGGCAATATTGAAAGCAGTGCACATTAAACTATCCCTACCTAAGTGCTGTCTCACCAAATATTGATTAGGTGACCTAAAATTGGGAATCTAGCTTAGACCTGATATTTTGTCCGTAAAGGTTGGATCCTTAAAGGGCATTGACGCGAAAAGGCAATGGAATGGTAGAAGGAAAATGCTAGTTACACTTTACGAACGACGTACGAATTATATCCAAGACCGTACGGTTGCAAGCCAGGCTTTCGCCAACCACACCTAATGAATTAAGTTCAAGTCACAGCGCAAGTCACTCGCTAAGCAAAGCAACTCTAGTTAGCAAGCCGTGACGGACTACCGCTATTGCTTCCTGGATGTGCTCGTAGGTCAGGAGAATTGTTTACAATGAATACGAATGCATTGTACCGACAAGTCGCGAGTTATAAATAGGGCTTTCACGAGAAACTTCAGATTTTGAAGAAACCTTATTCACTACTTATATATCGTTAAAGTAACTAAACTACCTCATTGGTTTAGTGATATGAAGAACGACTAAGACTGAGATGCTGGGTATGATTCTCGGGTCAATCAGTGTAACAATAGCCTCACTCCCTAATCATGGAACTGAATGACGAAATGGCGGTGTCCAACAATACACCTCTGCCTATCTCTTCAAGGATGACAAGAAATTACTACACTACTGGTTAAAAGACCAGGACTACAATACCACAGAAAACTTACTTACCTGGGTCTGTTAAGCTAATCTCTCTCACCATGTTGCATACACTCACACCCACACCCCACCCACTCCCCATTCACACATACACTACCCTTCCCAACACACACACACACACACACACTAATACAAATATAAGACTAACACTTTTAATATAATAAATAATTAAATTCAACCCATTACTGTCCCACTGCTTGGCAAGGGTCTCTTCTCAGAATGAGAAGGGTTAGGCCTTAGTCCACCACGCTGGCCCGGTGCGGGTTGGCGGACTACACACACCGTCAAGAACTTTATGGAGCCCTCTCAAGTGTGCAGGTTTCCTCGCGATGTTTTCCTTCACCGTAAACGCAAGTGATAATTAAATTCTGAACCGCACATGATTCCAAAAAGTCAGAGGTGCGAGCCGGGTTCTAACTCCGACCCTCCTGCATGGAAGGCAAGCGTTTAACCGCTAGGCTATCACTGCTTTTATATACCTTTATATCACTGCTTTTATTTGCTTTTATATTTACTTTTAATATGTATTAATATAAATATAATAAACATTTCCTAACCATCATTCGTTGGTTCTTACACAGAGGTAGCTCGAACGTAATGTAAACGGCCAAACACTGCCTCCTAAGTTACAGGATGTCCAAGTTTGGGAGTCAGTGTATAATAAATTGTCCAAATTCCTTGTGTATCAATATTTGTAATGACTCATTGTTAATAAGTGAATAAATGAATTTGAATTTAATTTAATTTACGGCACGGTTGGCGCATTGGTTGAGAGATCGACTGCTGCGCTAGGTGTCGCGGGTTCGATTCTCGCACGGAACAAATATTTGTATGATCTACAGATAGATGTTTCGTGTCTGGGTATTTGTGTATGTGAATATACGTGTTTGTAAACACATCCACGATACAGGATTTATACCTAGAGTGGGGAAAAGTTAAAAAAAAAAATTACTAGTCTATGCGCCATCCCCTAATCTCTCAATCTCAAGAGACCTTAATTTGTTTTTAGGTGCTGGCAGCTGCTCGCAATATCCATTATACCGGGTATTCTGGTGATTGAACCAAATAACACTAAGTGAGCAGCCCTGCTAGCCCGTAGAGCTATAAGGCGGTTAGTAAATTACACATAATTTCCCGGTGAAACAATCATAATAAACAGCTATTACTTCCTGTTGGCGTAGGTCAAGAAAGGGATTGTTATTCGCACATGCGCATGTATTGTTTGTGGTATATATATATAAGTAGTTGACTATATTATTTACATGGCATCATAGCATCATGCCTGTATTACCCGACAGGTTGAGCAGAACAGGTTGTACTACGGTACACCCACATTTCGCCGATTCGCCGAGCCAAATTCCAAATCGCCTGTTATTGAGAATTTCCTAATAATTACAATTACACTGCTGGAGCCTGCTCGGGTTTAGAACCCAAAACCTGACCCTCAGCACGTCGCGTTTGCAATCACTAGACCGATCATGCAGTTCCAGACCAAAAAGCTTTCTTTAAATCTACAAAAAAAAAAAAACTCATCGAGTTACTAAATAATTATGACTACATATTATAAACAAAGTCCCCCACCGCGTCTGTCTGTCTGTCTGTTCGCGATAAGCTCAAAAACTACTCAACGGACTTTCATACGGTTTTCACCAATAGACAGAGTGATTCATAAGGAAGGTTTAGGTGTGTAATTCGTTAAGTTTTTGTGTAAATTGGCTGAAATATGATGATGATAGTTGAAGATGTCGGAAAATATCAAAATCTTCTAAAACACGAAAATAGTCCTCATGATTAGACAGACCACCTAACAGAAACCACTTAACAGAATCGATAACCTGAGTACATACATTATGATAAATGTGCTTCAAACTTAGTCTTTGTATCGACAACAACGAATGGAATGGTATTTTCTAAGCTAGGAGTTGCGGGCCCACTCTGCAGATTTACCTAAAATAGCATTACATAATCACATAACGTGTAACTCTGACCTTACTTAAAAGTTAACTTTCTTAATGAAAAGCAAGTCTGATGATCGATGAGCAATACGAAACGTGCAACTTTCTGATGCATCACGCAACTAAATAATAACATTTTACGTTCCATTGTTTTCCTTGCATTATTCGTTATAGCTGGCTGTTAGGGATTCTGTTGGTTTAAGAGATCCTGCACGCTACAGATTTCTGATGGTTCGATAGTTTATTCGGATCGTTTATGCGCTTGCTGCGCACAACCAGATATATGAATGCATTAGCCGACTCGATTAGCTGAATTATAAGCTCTTTTAGACTGTATGTAGAGCTTCTGCGCTGTACAGACTAAACGATCGGCCGACAGTTGCCCGATTTTATTTTTATATGGGTATACTCGTTAGCAATCCTAAACTATCGACAGACTAAAATATCTCTAGTGCGCGCTAGCCCTTGCGTCATGATGCGTCAATCATTTTCCTTAGCCTAGTCTGACACTTTCATTACTGTTCAAATTATGAGCGAAGTGTAATGTAACGTTGAAAAACCCAATATATTGAGGTTTCAGAAACTTTGTTTTGTATTATGGTAAACATTTAATACAACAACTAGTGTAATATTTCCACCGATTGAAATAAATCACTTCATTACAGATAAGCAGACTGATAGTTAATTAGTATTGTAAACAGCATCATTTTCAGACACTAATGAGTGCGTTATTATGAAATAATTAAACAACAAAGACCGCCGATACTCCTACAGAAGTCACATAAGATAAGGACAGAAATGGACCAATGAACCAAACGATAAACGATCTGACTGTATTTTCTACTCGCCAGAGTTAAAACCATAGATGAGTTAAAACTGACCATGGTAGCTTTGTGAAAATGGTATCAGTATTTTATTAGTATCAACCATCACCAATCGGAATTAATTTACAAAGGTTATTTCTTCCTTCAATGTCAAGTCAAGCATTAATTTCTGAATGGAGTTCGGAGTTCCGGTGGGCAATAGGTACCGGCGCGGTATTTATGCATAAGTAGCAACCATGGCTGCCCGTAGCGGCCTGGTGACCCTTCCTCATACATTTGTTTTCGATAAAGTCAATCCGCGCGACATTTCGCTGTTAGTAAATTTTCCTGTGGCCAGATCGTCAAGCAGATGTGAACCATAACTACATTACGCCCCACGTCATTGGGGGCGAGATTATCGCAATTTCCGTGTTTATGTATTACCGAGAAAAACAGGCATAGATAACGTTTTAGTAGACTAAAATAGTATATTATACAGTTACGATTAGACAGAACATACAGAGACAAAACTGTTAAGAGTTCACATAACTTCACAATTCGAAGAAAGCAGTGATGCAGAGACAGCTTCAATTAGAGGCCTAGTATTAGACCAAAGATAATATTAGACCTTATTTGTAGACCTACTGTATCCAGTAAATAAATAAATACAACTTCCCTTATCATGAGCACACTCTCTGCACTCACAAGCATATTTCATTATAAGCCAATTCACTTAATTTCCTGCTCATGACATCACATTATCGTCAACTCAATGTCATATACACTCACTGGTAATACTATGTACTACGTCAAGTTGTCATAAGTGAGTACAGACAAAGGCCACACATAGTAATGAACACTATTGTTTAAGATCACTATGTGTGACTGGTACACTCTGCACAAGTTATTAACAATGAGATACACCCACATATCCAAGCGTTTCCTGAACCACTTTCACTGTATTGTGATTGGAAAATTGTTTGTTAATTATGAAAATAAGCTGGGGCTTTTGCTGGCATATAGATAGGAAGGATGTGAGAAGTCTGTGTTGAACAGTGGGCTGTTTGATATGAACAGGTATCTAGGTTACTGGGTTCAATGATCAGGTCAACCAAAGAGTACATTATTTTTATTATTACTGACACACAGGTCTTTGTATGATATGTGCTTATGATAATCATGAGACAGACATACATTAGAAATGATATACCACCTATAAACATATATATATATATAAGTTTGGAAATACAACCAGAATAATACTGGACTTCAAACTTGATACTTTCATTGAGGAAGTTTTGAAATAAGTAGGTAAGAAATATGTCCATACGGAAATAACGAAATTTCAAGTGCTGTTATTATTCAAGTATGTTATTACTCATCTGCAATTTGTAAGGAGTCGTTGTTAATATGATATAAAATCTATATCAAAATAATAATTATAATAGTCATACTTTAATGATTAAAAATAACTAATAATGTTTTTAATTGTTATGTGCCAGCCATATGAACATTTTTTTTTTTTAAATCATTGCCCCACACTAGGATTTCTCCTGTGTCGTGGGTACAGTTTACAAACAAACATACATGCACAAACAACCAGACCCGAAACAACTATCTGTAGATCATACAAATATTTGTTCCGTGCGGGGATCGAACCCGCGACACGTAGCACAGAAAGCTAATCGCTTAGCCACTGCGTCAATCGAATCGAATTGTCATTTCTTTATGATATACTTGCTTCGCCCGCGTGGTTTACGAAACCGTACATTTTCCTGGATAAAAAGTAGCCTATGTGCTATTCCAGAATATAATCTATGTCTATGCCAAATTTCATCCAAATCCGTTCAGCCGTTCTGGCGTGAAAGAGTAACAAAGATCCATCCTCACAAACTTTCACATTTATAATATTAGTAGGATAGGATTATAATATTAGTAGGATTACTCTATTGACCCATCTGTTATTATCTTAGCGATTTTCCATTGATAAGAAAATTAAGTGACTGGCTCGTCTAAAACTTGCAGATTCCCTTGCATTATATAATATGACTGAATCTATGAATCATGGATTCTGGAATTGTGGATTGTTTTTGTACAAAAATATATTCATAGGTAGTATGTACTAGTTTACAGACCCTAGAAATTTTGGGTAAAGCCTCTTGTCCTTGGCTACCATACAAGTTGTCAAGAATGTTTCTCACATACAATGGTTTATTATCTTACTTGTTAGGCAGTCGGAAAGGGACAATGTATGTATATTCAAAACAGCACAACCAATTACAATAAAATTTTACAATGAATAATTTATTATTACATCATCAATAATCATTACGGAGAAGTTTTTACTTTTCAATTAGTTCCAATTTTATCTTTTTATTATTAGAATATAAGGCTTCATTTTTTGCAACCAGTACCTATTATCTGATTAGAATATAACAGTTTTTATTTCAAATAAACATTTATAACATTTATCAGAAGCAACTTTGAAGTGTTAAAAATAATCTAATTACATATATAGTTGACTTTGGCATAGTCTCCACAATTTGTGTTGCCTTCTCTAACTACTCCTATATATGATAGGGATACATCATGGTTTCAAGCAGTATTCGGCACTTCACAAAGTATATGAGATACTGAATTTGATTTTACCAAAAATATTTAAAACTATTTTTTTTTTAGATATAAGCAAAAAGTATGTTATATGGTACCAATTTATAGCAAAAAAAAAAAAAAAAACTACAGATAAATGCATTAACCCATCAAAGTGTGAAAGTTTAAGTGTCAAAACTCAGAGGAAACCTCTCACTGCTTAAAGAATTATACAACATAACAAAAAAAATAGCATTGTGTGTATTACTTGGTAAAAATGATTACAAAGTAAAACATACTAAAATATCCTTGTTAAATGTGTTCTCATTTTAAATAGAAATTAATCAAAATAATGGCTTGATCAATTTATTGATTGTTATGAAAAAGTGGGTGGACATGTAGGTCATAGTTTCATAACTCTGTTGCAAACAACTTACAAACAAAATTACTTTTATAATGAGAATAAAATAACATAATAAGAAATAGGATAACATGTAATCTATTTTTATGTTTGTAGAGATCTACCCCAGGTAATGTTATGTTTGGAAAAACAATAAATACCAAAGTAAAATTTATTGCAGCTTCGAAGGCACAGACCACTTACCTTATACTTCAGGACTTTGTAGGCATCCACAAAAACAGCTCTTTCAAGGAGACTCGCCCTCTGACAAGATGCTATGGAGTCAGCTTCACATCTTGACGTGATCAAGTTGGTGAGATTCTGGCGCTGCTGCGAGCATATCCAGGCGACCTGCAGAAGCTCGAGTGCCCGCTTTTCCACCTCCTCATTGAGCTTCTGTAACAGCTGCCTCTCCGAGTTGATAAAAATCTTCTCTCGCCTCAGCTGGTTTGCTAGCTCGGCGATGTTCATGCATCCCTCCGACGTTGATTGCATCATGATCCCTCACAATCAAACGCACAATAACAAACACATTTCGCACTAAATTGTTTAGGAAATTGTATTTTCACGTCATTTCAATGAAGGGAAACAAGTTTCTGACACTTTTTCACTTCCCTCATTACGCTTGCGTATTATACCTCGCACTATACAATTACAGTCCTATCCATTAGATTTTTAATATCCTTCGATATTAAATTTTGGAAGCAGACTATTTATTCTTGTTGGTATAATATTTTTTCTCGTTTTCTCTTTTCCGAAAGTAATGCAAAAAGACGAGAAACGCGAAATGAAATGTTTTTTTTTCATTATTTCTACTAGTTAGGCATTGATTCTAAGTCTTTTAAGCAAAAATGAATGAATGACATTATTACATATATAAACGATACGTTCGAAAATTCCTGTAGAACAGCTGTAAAAAATATTTCCTTTAAATTTCCGCAAACGCACAGGATGGCATAGTCGTAGCGGTGGTCGTTGCGCGACGTAAGGTTATTGAAACTAGCTAACGTCACAATAGCGGATAGCTTGTTTCACCTAAGATAAAGAATTACTATTATTTATTTTACTGTTACTATTATTTAGTTTATTTTTTGTCTTAGGTTTCACCGTTCTGAAATAACCTGCTAATATCTATCCGCTAACATCTAACTCGATCGCGTTGCACTCGGACACAACGCACACAACGTTTCGTTACACTTACATCGCTAAACACTATCGGGCTCGCGCAACCCACATTTGAGTGCCGTAAATCCCGCTGTTGGTCACTAAAACAGCTCGTTTTAACAACAGCTATTGATATTCGGTAGACAGTTCCGTTTCGTTATCCAAGAAAGCCGCTACAGCTCACCGCTACTTAGTAGGACTAATTGAGAAAGGCCTGTATGTTTTTTAATTACTGAAACAAACGAATTATCTGTCAATATATCTATTAAATACAGCCATAAACTTAGAATTTCGCAATCAAGTTCGCAGCTATCATAAGTCACGTGGAACCGCCAATATCTTTTCATCCATTTCTTTATGGTGGGTCCTTATTCAAAGCAAATATTTAGCTTATTTCAACACTTTTCCCTACTAAAATGGCCTTTATTTGTCTAAGGTACCTACCTTCCTTTTCAGTTAAATGAAGGTAGTCACTGTAATGTGAGCAGATGTTCCTAAAATAGCACCCTTCTATTGAAATTTTTTTTTGTTTAAGCATTTTTAAATAACAAGAGATAGAAGTTTTATAACCAATCCTATGTTCAAAAATGTAATCGAGATATGACACAAATTATCACATTATTTTTGTTTCAATCCAAATTTTAATTTTCAAATTATGTATCTTTTTGATATTGGTAATTCAAATATGAAAGAATATTTTTAAATGACTGACATAAAATATTCCGCTTATGCATTTTTTGCTAGTGTAAAGAGACAAGCATAAAAAAATATAACTTTTTTCTATAGTCAGATTACAACAAGAATGTTTTGACCGTATGAACGTACGATAAAAGGTGAATAAAGATTAAAAATGAACGAATGGAAATGGTTGGCGAAGGAAATTGAAGGAAATCCTTGGACTGCTGCGCTTTTCATTGTAATTTTGTGTAAATAAAATTTAGTATATTTGTTTTATAATAAGTACTTAAATGTTATCAGTGGACTATTTTAGTTGCTATAATGTCAAATAGTTCGATTGAGGGAAAACTGAAAGGTTTACAGGAACGATTTGAAAATGAAATGCGTATTCGAAGAGAAGGTGGTTTCAACAACCAAGCTGCAATTGGTACTCCCCGGCCCGGGAGCGGCAGGAGCAGGCCTAGGCCTCGTGAGTACACTGTTTAGATTTTATTGCTATCCATTGCACGTGTACTTTGTAGCCTCGTTACATTCATCATTTTATAACCATCCACATAAACTTTATCTTTGACTTAGGTCACAATTTAGACGCTGTGCTGTTATTCTTGCTTGTGATTCACAGTTTCTCCTATAATCTACACGATGCACATACGGTTAACACATCTTCTTATCTAAAAGTCTGAAATTCTATCTATGATTGTCTGCGACTGAGACATTGTATTATCATTATTTGTAAAGGTTATGCTGGTCTCTATAACAAATAATATAATTTTATGCATGCAGCTAGCTTCTTTGCCGCCTTTGCTGCACATTGTGTACAAACTATTTGCATAACTTGGCATTGAGTGAATGATGTGTGGTCGTTGCTGTGGCTTGAACCCATACATTGTTCTAATGTTTTTGTTTGAATCCTGTCTCATATTGTATAATTATCCTTTAAGAAGCTATGTTTATTGGCAAGTGTGTATGCCAGCTGTGTAAATATGTAGTTGTGTTTTGGGAAATATCATAACCCACTAATTACTATTATTGCTGTTTGATGACTCCTCAATCTGTGGTACAAACCCACTGACTAAAGAGTATTTATACTAAGATATATGAAATATCATTTGATAGCCACAAACATGTTGAGAGCTACAAAACTGAATCATTCTATCATAACAGAATTTCAGAAAATATAATGTCTGTTGACCCAAAAGAAAACTGGTAAGCATAGTTGTATGCAAAATGTAATTTTTGACAGTTTCCTAACTCACCACAAGGAGTATTATTTAATGTTTTGTCATTAATTATAACTATTTATCTTCTTGATGTCATTAACATAGTGTTATGGGGCTTTATGTAATATGGTTATTATCAAATCTGTAATAAAAATTGACAAAATAATTGATGGCCTAATGAGGTTACATGAAAATCTTATGAATGGAAACTTAAATCATTGAGAAATACTTGTTGTCCGATAGATTTTTTAAACTTAGCTTATTCTTAGAACTTTGTTTAAAGGTTCTAGCTTTGGGTACAAATTCACCTACATTATGGTATTTAAGTAAAGTTACCTAAGAAACTATACACTTGAAGTTAAGATTGGCCTGTATACCTATTGAGTTGTGGCAGACAATGTGTGATTTATATAAAATCATACACAATTTTCATCACAGATGAAAATCAGCTGTTATATCCTATGATCTTGTGCCTGCCTTCAGCCTTTTCATTCAACAATCACAGGAAGTTGATAGTAGGCTATTTGTGGCCAAAATTGCATGACATACATTGCTGAAACTGATTTGTTGCTATGACCTGTGCCAAAATATTTAAAACCTTTAGTTTCACAAACTGTGCCATCTAAAAATGGCGAGAGCCAAATGAGGGTAATATAAAATCATTGAATAAGAAGCTGTTTATAAACATGTCCCCAAACTATTATTGTTATAGTAAATGTTTCCCTATAGTTTCATTATATAAAGATATCGCAAAATTATAACATTGACTGAAAGCTATTCCATGTTGTTGGAAAAGGTGTAGACAGACAATAACAATAATTAATCTTCAATATATAATCTATTATTATATTTCGTTCCAGCACCAATGTTCTCAAACAGAGAAATACCAGCATTCCCACCGAGATCACCACAAGCGACTGAGACTGAATACAGAATGCGAGAGGTTTATAAGGTGATTTACAAAACTATATTTAAATAATTGCCTCATTACTCTTGTGATCCCAAGTGCTGTTTGACTGTGTGTGATTGCTTATAGAGATGTCCTGTAAGGCAAATTTACATGTTACGCCATATGGCTGTCTCAGCCTAACCCTTTGGATTACAGGTCTTATATTATATTATGGTATTTAAATACAACCTTGTTCTTCTATTGTCATTATTAGTATTCGGCACAGGAAAATATGGTCTGAAAAGGACATCAAGAAACAGAATAAACCATATAAAAGAAGAGCCAACAATATTTGAGCAAATTTTAAGCCTTTACAAGACAATTTGAGCCTTTAAAATATATTGTGAAGATTTTTTCTTTATTTAACAATAATATCCTGTTGCAGGTGAGCGGCAAATTGAATGTGGACGGCGTAGAGTTCAGGTCTCACGTGGACGACTTGCAGCACCTGGGGGAACTCGGCAGCGGCACCTGCGGCCATGTGGTCAAGATGCTCCACAAACCGTCAGGCACTGTGATAGCTGTAAAAGTTAGTAGACAATATTCAATGTTGATATTTCTACCACCTTAGACAAGATTATATTCCCAGTGCTATGAAAGGTACGAAGGTGATATGGTTGAATGATCACATGAGCTGTCAATATTAATCCCATACATTTTCTGGTGTTTCTACCCTGCGATCGGAAATTGTAATCTCCTAAAGCTGGTATTAACCAGTGAAATTCCACAGTTGTAGACACCAATGATACTTTGATTGTTTCAACGATATCTACGTTCATATATTATAGACATTTATTGTGGATACCTCTTTCTTCTTCGTACTTGATTAGCTAGTTAAATTAGAGGTAATTAGATAAGGCTGGCGTCTGCATCTTCTTTAAATCGTTAAGTGACGTAATGCAAATCTGGCTACAGAAGGTCTGCCGCCCCATGATTGAGGCGCATCTTGACTGAGCAATGATTGGTCAGCTAGTATCCTGGTAACATAGTGCAGTAAACTATCACTCCAACAGCCTCTAACAAGTGTTATTTTCCTTCACCAGCAAATGCGTCGCTCCGGCAACTCGGAAGAGACAAAACGCATCCTAATGGACCTCGACGTAGTGGTTCGCTCTCACGACTGCCCCTACATCGTGCGGTGTCTGGGGTGTTTCGTGACGGACGCAGACGTTTGGATCTGTATGGAGCTGATGGCGTCCTGCTTCGACAAGCTGCTGAAGAGGCTCGGAGCGCCCATACCTGAGGCTATACTAGGGAAGGTCACTGTGGCGGTGAGTAGCATACCAAAAGACATGCTTAGCCACCCTAGAACTGTTTTTACAGCGTGAGGTGCTGTGATCTTGTCACAACGCTGGACGATCGAGTTGGGGACAATAGAGCAATTTAATTTATCTTGTAATCCGAACTTATACTTTGCAGACGGTGAACGCTCTGTCATACCTGAAGGACACACACGGCGTCATCCATCGCGACGTGAAGCCAAGCAACATCCTTCTAGACGAGCGTGGCAACGTAAAGCTGTGCGACTTTGGCATCAGCGGACGCTTAGTAGACTCCAAGGCGAAGACTCGGAGCGCTGGCTGTGCCGCGTATATGGCGGTTAGTATGACGTCACACACTTTATACAGCTATGAAGTGTGGTCGCTTGGCATATCTACTTATCTAGTATTCACATACAGCTCAGTTTAATGTTTGTGTGCAGCCGGAGCGCATAGACCCGCCCGACCCGACGCGGCCCGACTACGACATCCGCGCGGATGTGTGGTCGCTCGGCATTTCGCTCGTCGAGTTGGCAACAGGCGTGTTCCCCTACAGAGACTGTCAGAACGACTTTGAAGTGCTTACTAGGGTGAGTAGAACGCTATTTTAACTTGATACAATAACAAAAATTTCAACATGACAAGCTGTGAAGTATTGGATAAGAAGCATAAGTTGTCCTCATTTTTTTTAGAATATCAAACGCATATATTTTCAGTGGCTTTTTTCATTCTTCTCGTTGTTTAATTTCTGCACGATTGCTCTACGAAAATATGTACTTGTATGATATCTTCGGAAACTTAATTTCTGCGGGCAGCATCTAGAAATAAAAAAAGTGTATATATGAAACTAAACCACTGATTATATCATCGAGATTTGTAGTTAGTTCATTAGTTTACTACTTAAAGTTTCTTTGCCATTATAAATTCCTTTTTTACAGTCATTAGATGATTCTATTGCACATAACAACAATGTTGTTACAAGAATGTACGTGAAACTTTTCTAATTTTAATAAATAATATATATTTTTGTTTCGTATGTCAGGTAATAGCGGACGATCCTCCACAGCTACCAGACACAAATGACTTCACTCCCGAGTTTAAAATATTTGTGTCACAGTGGTGAGTAATATTGTTACATTTTATCCAGACTACAGAAGTATATTTATAAGATACTCTTCAGAACTTGATTTTAATTGTGTCCTGATGACCACCACCAGATCTTTCATAGATAACATTGTCCCCCTAGCCAGTTTGCACGCTGTTTTTAATACTTGACTAACCAGATTAAGAAGTAACATTACACCTTTATTGCCCAAAGGGTTAGGATAGTGTAATATTGTTCACCCTTATTTCGCCGTATCGATGCCGTTATTGAGTCCCATGTAATAGATGCGAGCCTATTGCCTTCCACCGGACACAGTTCCAGACTCCATGCTGCCAGAACCTCTCAGCAGTCGCGCTTGTACCCACTAGATCAATGAAGCGTGAAAGAGCAAATAATAAATCTTTTTTTCTATTTTTTCAGCCTAACAAAAAACTACAGACAGCGTCCGAAATACGCGAAGCTTCTAGAACATCCGTTTGTGGTGAAATCCGCGCGTAGCTCCATATCGGTGGGTGCGTGGTACGCGTCGCTCGCGATATCGGGCCCGGCTGCGACCAAGGCCGCGGTGACGTCAGCGGCGCCGCCCAGCCCGCCCAGCAACGGGGTGGAGGCCCCGGTCACCCCGCAACCTGTCAGGAACTTCGTCACCAGCTCGCAGCATTGGATGGAGCAGGTCACCCCGACGCCCGCGAGGTGAGGATTATGTTTACTGAAAATTTAATTGTTTAGCGCGGAACTCTAGAAGACGCCTGTAATTCTTAACAGTAAGCATAGAATTTAAACCGCGATTTTCCTGTCAATGACATTTTTTGGTCGCAAACTGTCACTTAGGCTGACAACTTCTGACTACAGCTTCGGAAATTTGACTTCCTACCACCCCTGCAGCACGCATTATTTTGCCCCTGCGGACTTCGTGTCACGAACGAATTTCCCAGGCCTATAACTGGAGGTCATAATAAGGCTGGAGTAATGTTTTTGACTAAGCATAATTATACGTCATAAATTAACCTTTATGTTATTTCCCAGAGCGTGGTGGGCAACGAGCAGCAACGCGAACGCAGGCGGCAGCAGTTCGCAGCCCGCTAGCTTAGAAGCTGACTTATGCAACCATTCGCCTTACCCCAGACGGAGGTAATGTAACCTCTATATCCTGAGTAATAGAGTCCACTTTGCTTTAAACTTTTAAAGATTAGAGTACTTATTACATAATACAATAGTTTGTATTTTTTGAATAATATTATTTTTATTTATGAGTATGTGATATCTTTATTTGCAGAACAATAGACGCGTGCGCATCGCCTCCGCCCCCGCCAGTGCGGCGCGTGTCGGCCGACAACCGGTGGAGAGCGTCACCCGCGGTCAGTAACCAGTTGATCATTATTTGTTACTGAATCAACTAAATACTAATATCATAATAATACCGATACTGCTGCATACTCCTCGAACTGTATTTGACACATCTGGATGAATTGTTATCTCTTTCTATCAATATCTGATTTTAAAAGAGAGCAATACATTTAGATCTGTCATTTTATTACGTATCGAGCGAGAGTACTCGACTAATGAAAATAGAGGCTTAATTTAGGATTTCAATGAACCGACCAACTCGGCACACCGCTGTCCACTTCAGGACATGGGCCTCTTGCAAGTGGCATCACAAATGCGGGTCTCCGCGTTCCACATCCAGTGCGCCTCAGCTGCCTTCACTAGCTTGTCGGACTCGGACCACCTGGAGATACAACGTGTATGTTCCAAAGCTAATGCACGCTGCGTGTCCGCAGCGACACCGCACCGCTGCCGTTACGCACCGTGCGTCATCGCCGTTATTATTGTGTACCACTTAGAGGCGTTCCACTACGGTCTCGTGTATTGAACATGCATGCTGGAGCCAATTTATTAAACTGTCCGATATGAACTGTCACTGTCTATATTGCTCGGGCATTATAAATATCGCCTTCATTAATCACACTCTATAACGTTTCAGTAAAAGTTTAGTTTGAGCAAAGGAAATAAAAAAATCAGAACTCTTTCAGAAGCTCCATACATTTTATATCAGAATATCTGTTCTAGTAGTTTGGAGCGTTCGATGGGCACACATACCCACACACATACACACATGCATCTTTTGCCATCGCATTTAAGACTCTATTACCTTTCTTTAAACATTGACTCGGATTCAAAAGTAGTATATCAAAAAGAGTTTTCATTGCACCTGTTCACGATATTCTATCATATTTACTCAACAATGAAGACCACAATATCACAGACACGATGAATGACTTGCAACGGGATTTATATCTCAAATTAATGTTAATGAAATTGCCGAGAGAGGGCCTAACATGAACCTCCTCCTAAAAGATGGAACTGGCAACCGGCGTGCATGTATGAAAGTACGTAAAAAAATTGTAGCACGTAACGTTTTGTAGATTCCACCTACCCTCATGACAAAATGGCGTGTAGTTTTGTATGTGCTATTTGAACTAATATAACTGTCTTATTGCACAGAGTTCCGGCAACACTAGTCCTATAGTCCTGCAGAGGTTTTACCATCAAAATCAGCAGAGAAGATCGCGGGTGGACCTGCACGCCACACCTAGGCATAGAAGGTACAGTATACACTATATTTGTCTCACATAAACCCCTACATCATTACAATCTGTCTGGACTTTAAAATAGACTTTGACCCCTGAGTTTGTTTCGGCGATTCTTCTCAGGGATAGTCATAGGAAATGCCGACGCCATCTAGTTTAAAAAGACGTGTAAAAGTGATTGAAAAGTCCTAATTGCAAAATAAATAATTTCATTTCATTTCTAAATATACAGTATGTTTTTTTTTTCAACTGTTCCTATTCTTGGCTATGAATATTGATTTTTGAAAAATCATTTGATGCAGTTTTAGTTTTCATCAAAATCGGGCTCGAGACTCCTTTGAGTATTTTGAGTATTCCTTATACTTACGGATTTGGCCAACCATGCCCACTTGAAAAATTCCCTCTGTATATTTCTTTACTAATCTACGCTACGTAAAGTATATGTATGTGGACTGTCTCATTGGTTTAGTGGTCGCAAGCGTGACTGCTAAGCGTGAGGTCCTGGGTTCGATTCTCGGGTTGGGTTAAGTGTTATTGGGTTTTTTCTGTATGGAAATTCTCAGTAGCAACACGGAGTCTGGAACTGTGCCCTATTACATGGGACTTAATAATGGCATTGGCGTAATGTTGGTGTACAATAGTACACCTCTGCCTAATCCTTCGGGGAATACAGCCGTGATGTTATGTTATTCATGACATCATTTTGTATAGCGCGATAATGTTTTTCACCTAGCAAGAAGTTTATTACAAAACATGAATTGGACCTCCTCCCCAAAAAAAGAGCAAAGACACTCGCTGGGCAACTGGGTTGGTGATCACACCGTTGTGGCTGGTCGGTTTCAATGCCAAATTACCTATCCCAGGGGTCGTTACCGTTAGCCAAAATTGTATTAATAAATTGTGCGTGCGCATTTCAGTGAACTCGTTTCGTAAACGCGCGCACATAATTTTCATACATTTTTAACTTACAGTAACTGTGATCGTGATCGACGAAAACTCGAAGCTGTCTCGAAATATTATATTATTATTAATTAATTTTAATATATACATATATACTATATATGCTATGTTATTACGAATAAAATATAATTTAATTATATTTACTACACAATAATACATTTAATACATAATATCAAATGTTTGATTATGTTTCAGTTTAAGTAGAGAACACAGTACTGGCCGGTCTCCTGAACCGCCACCGAGGACCAGTAGACAGCACCAAATGTTAGGACATGAAGGTAAAACTTATAAGATACACTTCTCCAATCCTCGTGGTAGAATAACGCGGTGTTCGGTATAAGTAATATCACTACTGTCGGCCAACGAATGCCTCTAGACCAGCTATACTCAACCGGCGGCCCGCGAACTTTTGTGAGTGGCCCACCTGGCATAGTGGCCCAGTTGTCAACCACTTTAAATTTCGCACAGATTCAGTGAAAGTGTGAGCACGCGGTGTTAAATAGGTACCTAGATAACCCTACCGCACAGTGCGTTGCAGTGAGTGACAGAGGGATTCAGATATTTAAATTAAGTTTTTTATTGACACCAAAATTGTATGTTGTGGCCCGCGGCACCATAACTGAAACCTTTTTGTGGCCCTTATAAAAAAAGTTTGGCTGCTCTAGACAGATCAATTATGCATTTATATCGGCTTTTTAGCAAACATCATAGCTAGAACTGCACGGTTCATTGTACTGTGGCAATGTCAGGCTATATGGGACGGCCCGATTTTTCGATAGGCAGAAAAAGAGGCCCGCCTGTAGCTTGTGACGATATTCGGCTGAATTACTATTGTATGGATTTATCAAATCCTACCTTTTGCCCGCGACTTCGTCTGCGTAACCTACGTGCAATATATAATTTATAGCCTATATCACTCGGGTATGATGGAGCTTTCTACCAGTGAAAGAATTTTTAGAATCAGATCATTAGAGTTCCGGAGATTACCCCGTACATACAAACTTATAAGAATGTTTTACCTGTTTATAATATTAGTATAGAAAAACAGGATTCTTATGACCTTAATTGATTTGTATTTACAGCAAACGGAAGTTCTACGGAGTTGGAGCCCCCTGCGCTTCATGAAAGATTGCACCCACCGTCGCCGTTATTACTCAACGATAGGTGAGCAGAACCGATTCCACAGCATGGTTCTCGGTTTTTTAGGCGTTAAGGGCGGTACTCTTTCTAATATAGGTACAGAGATCTGGTTTCCATCCACCTCGAATTTCGTATACGAATACATTTTAAGACCGTTCATTGTGCAAGTTAGTGAGAACTTATCGAGCTCTCACTGAACTGTCCCGTAGCAAATAGTAACACTACGCCAGTAGTATCTGGTGGGGCATAATTCACCACGTCAATTGAGACGATGATATCATGGATTAAAATCATTCTATTCCATGTATTTATGTTCCCAGGCTATCCGAAGGCCGTAGTCAAAGTTTAACCCGCGCGGAGCTCCGCAATGGCTACCGAGCCGACGCGCCGCCGCCGCCCACCTCGCACAAGCACCACCACGACGACCAGGGTGAGTTGCGAACACTGCACCACTGGGGAAAACCACATACGATATCTACCAGACAACTATAATTTGTCACTCCGCGACTCCCGCTTCCATATACGTCGCCCCACATCGTTAAATTGTGACACAGTGTGACACGTACTCACAGCGTCGCGTACGCTCCTGTCGGGTGCGAGCGGTGGTGCGGGGAAGCGGGAAGCCAAGTGACTACTTATAGTTGTCGGGCAGTACTGTACTATTACAGTTTGATTTTAATAGAACTAGCATCTGAGTGTATCCAGGCGTTATAGTTCTCAGTGAAACAATACAAGGTGTATATTTGAAACAGAAGTGAGCCTGGGCCACGCCCTAATGAACTTATTTGAAATGTTTATGTTCTTTGATATTATCGTGCAGTTACTTCAATGATATAGAATTTTATCTAGGCTAGTGAAGACCTAACGAAGGGTTTAAAAAGAAAATACTCACTAAAACACTCCCGATATCGAGATTTGGGTCGTTAATACATAGTAATGTCGTTTAAGAATTTTAAAAATTACTTTTCACAAATCTTTACTAGCAAAATGTAGGTCTAGTAAATTATATAAGTAATAACGGTCCATTGACGCGCGATAATTTATGTAAAATAAAAATGGCGGCAATACACGTAACTCTTGCCTTGTTAAACTTATTATAAATTGTATGCAAGTATTTTAAGATGCTCTTTAAACTTATGACACGTCCATGTATTCTTGATTACGTACTCATTGTGAAACATTTGCGTGTAAGACCGCCTTTGTATACTAAGCTGCGGAATTGTGGTAATCAGACAATCCGGTAAAAAAAAATGAAAATGCAAGAGATTAAGTTTTATTGAGTTTTTAGAAGGAAAACTATTTACCAAACGTGATATCAGAATTTATTTTTGATGCAGTCATCTAGCCTATTGGTATGAATGTTCTCAGTCTCTTGCTGACCTGTTATGTACAGACAAAATGCGACACTGAAATAAACTGGAGTAATCCACGAGTCGCGAGCTACACTATATTAAATGACCATTATTAGATTTTTTTACATCTGTGGTTCTAAAAAGGCCGCTGTATATGAACGATAATAGGACTCACGTTACAGAAAACAAAATCCCCAGTTTATTGACGAAGCTTAATACCACTTACATAAGGTTCATTTTCAGCTATCATTTATTTTATGCCAAGTTGCTTCTATAAATACTATCCAAATATCTTCCGCAGCTTATTATGACATAAATTATCGCGTGTCTATTGGACCTACTCTGACTATACTATAGTAATGTAACAATATTAATGATTGACAATGACAATTTGTAACGAAGGAGGGCAGCCAGCCTATGACTATAAACGCGTGTTGTTCGCTGCCGCTGCGCCGGTCGCTCTGCGCACGCGCACTCACTCCGCACGCATCGTGTGTATAGACGCGTGAAATGATTGCAATTTCTACAACAAACATTTTTGGTCTAAGACATTATTAAAAAAATAGACATTATCCTGTTTTTTTTACTACTTCGACTGTCCGCGTTTTGTCCATGTCAAACTTATTATTTTGAGCCCCAATGACTTCTGTATTATTCTGCAGTAACGGGCATACTTCGCCCGCTTGTGACCGGAGTCTAATAAACAAATATGAAAAATAAAAGTAAACAGAATTTGTAAACGTAACATCAAAATACATATGCAACACCTAAATAAGGTTTTATTCATTTATCCGACAAAATAAAAAAGTATATAAGAGATGATAAGATGTTGCAATCATTTCACAAATCATCTCATTCTCATACAGTCTGTTTCTACCCTTCCATAATGTAAATATCAAGGAGAAAAACCATGAAGTTATGGGAAAAAATATGCTTTTGACGCGTCCTATGTGCTTTGCGGTTATGCTTTCGCATAAGATGTATCGGAGCCACACATAGGCTTGATATTGTCAATAAACTTTTGGAATCACTAAGTCGAGTTTTGTAGACAGATGGACCAAAAAGTAACATTTTGTATGTATATATATGCTGTTTTCATTTCAAAGAAACATATATTAATATTTATAATTCGCCAATTAACTAGTATAACCTACCAATGTAATATTTTTATTTTTCACATCTCTATTTATAAAACTCGATATAAAAATTTGTAGTTGTCATTACCACAAAATAAATAGACAGAAAGCCGGCTCCATACATGACCGAAAACAGGAGCGCACACACACACACACATAGACGCTTACGTACTGCGATTTCAAACAAATGCCGGTGCCGGTCGCGTCGCGAGTGCCCGCGCTTTAGCGTACATACGGGTCTGTGTGCGTGCGTGTTCGTTTGTTTTAAAGAGCCGAACTTCTGTGCCTGTTTATTTTGTGTTTTACTACAACCATATGTGCTAAATTAGTGTTTAAACATTCGATACATGTTCTCGACATTAGAACTTAGTCGCAAGTTGTCTACTTTATAACCTAACCAACTCATTGTATGTCCAGCTTCTCAATTATTGTTCTCCCAAATGTTTCTTACCGACATGTTGTATGTAATATGTTATACACACTGAGGGAACTTTTCTATTGATTGTACAACTATAAAACTGCGCTCTGTTGTTTATCTTTTGGTTTAAAGATACGATCTTATATCGACGCGGGTATATTGTTCAAAATATATGTAGTTTTTGCAATCAAGGTTTTTATCGACCGCCTTTCAAGTTTTCACTGAACTGCTTGCCTTGCTAAGAACGAATCTATAGCAAGATTTAGCAAGCTCAGCAGTGCTTAAACTGACTGGCAATAAAACTTCTTGGTGGGATCCCAGAAATGTTCCTCTCAATGTGCTCTGTGCTTTGCCGCTGTCCTTCCGCGCCCCACACATCGCCTGCCCATTAGTAGCTCTGTCACATGCCTCGCTACACTAAACACGACCTTAACACCTAGCTAATAAGGGCTATATTTTATATAATGCGGGTACGTATCGCTTTGGGAAGCGCTGCTAAAGTATTTACTTGCAATTCTTTGTATTTTTTGAGGGAATATTATTGTGTTGATTTTAAAGTGGATGGCTTACGGAGACGGAGACACTGCACGCTAGTAAAAGTATATACAGGTTCTCAGAGATACCTGCGCTGTAATGAGGTATATAATTACGGCACTGTTGACTACAATAATGGTTACCATAATTTATCATATTATCCACTCTTCGATTAGATTCTTATGACTCCTGTTGTAATATCGTGCAAGATATTTATTGAGATGGTTAAGTTTTCCATATTCGAACATTTTGAACCATTTATTGTAGTATATTTTCTTTGGTAATAAAATCCGAGTAAGTTCTGAATATTCCTTCTGCCTTTGGGATCACGTGTGTTGCACAACTCTTGTAAGCTATCCACTTAGTATGTAAATAACGTGGCTTTTACTGGCGAGGTGTGAGCGGGCACCAGTGTTCTTCATCACTCATCATCATGGTAGCTTCGCTGTCAGTAACCTTAGCCAGGCATTCTGTACCTACTCTTTGGTTGTCACACGTTATTGTCCATTTAATAAGGTAAGAGCAAAATTATGTTCAAGTTTAATTAAAGGAAATAAGAGTTTTGCCCGTTACTGTCCACAGACTTGGGCACGACGTTTTCTAAAAATGAGCTGAATGTTACACGATATTAGGTCGACTTTAGTGTTGCCCAAAATCGGTCTTGGTCTTGCAGTCTTGGTCTTGTTCTTGCATTTTTGCAAGACCAAGACCGCGTAATTTTAGCAAGACAAAGACCAAGACTGACCGTGCAAGAGTCTCGCAGGCTTAGACTTGTTCTTGCTCAAATCTTGCACAGTCAGTCTTGGTCTTGGTCTTGCAAAAATGCAAGAACAAGACCAAGACCGATTTTGGGCAGCACTAGTCGACTTCGACTTGGCGAGTGCTATCTACGTATTAGCCGTAGGGGTATCACAGTGATCATAAATCCAGCGGCTTTCAGGTATCACACAAATAATTTTCATTAAAATATCAAATCTGTGGTATTGGTAAGCCTTGATGAAGCCTGGTGGGGTTCAGAATCTTGCTCACATCTTAAATGGATATTTTCATGTAATTTTTTTATAAACTACATCTGAAATTATTGAAACATGAGAGCAGCAACCAAAGAGTGTGTACATTCGGAGCGGGCAGAGCGGCGTGTAGGTACGTTGGTCGTGGTCGCGTGGTCGCATGTCGCTCGGTCGCAGGCTGGCTGCACTCGCTCGCGGGGCTGGTGAAGCGCCGGCTCAGCGGGTACGTCAAGTGGCATCACCTTGCAGCGCGCAGAGACAACCATCATGCGCATCATCTGCAGCACAGGTGAGTTTTACTTCGTTATTATTACATTTTATTACTTCCCTCCATTTCCGTTGAAATTAACTGTCAGCCCTGTTTGACGCAGCAAAAGTAGAAGAGTCGAAGAGGGCTTCCGTTAATATGAAATTTGATTTAGCTCAAATCATATACAGATCTATACATCTACAAACAAATCAACCACCAATCATATCTATACTATATACTTATATTATAAAGAGGTAAAATTTGTTTGTTTGTATGTACGGGGTAATCTCGGTAATCTCTAATTTTGGATATATTTCAACATATTTTATGTATACGTAACATTTATATAAAAGACTTGTATTATAGCTGTAACATTTGCTAAAACCAGTCTACTATTCATACAGATGGGGCAACAGCGAAAGTTGGAGCATGCCGGCGTCGCCCCTCCCGCCCCGCGCGCCCCCTCCACGCCCGACCGACTAGCGGCACCTGCGCACTGGCTACAACCTCACCCCCGACTGTGGCATCAAACACTTACACTACAACATGCACGGAAACGTGGCGAAATTAGCTCTAATTGAGAAAGTTTAGTTTGCAAATGAAGAAATGTCTGAATTTGTTGTTTTATCCATTCAAAGCTCATATACATTTGTATGAAGTAACAGCGGGTTGAAAAAACGCTCGCCACAGGTCCATCGTGAAGTGTCAAGCAGAGCGTAGGCGTGATGCCACTTACCAAATTGCATCACAATAAGCGACTTCAATAATAAACAAGCCAACTCGCTGTTACTACATACATAGATAGTCGAATTCGGTCTCGTTGAAACGAGGCGGGATGCCCAAGTCTTATTTGTCAATTTTTTTATGAAATCATATAGTAGAGCAATATTTTTATTTCGTGTCAAACATGTTAACTTATTTCATACAAAACAAAAATATTTAAATATTTCAGCAATAGGTAATTGATGCCACGTTGTCCTCGCAACCAGTGTTGTTCAACGTTCTACGGTAAATAATATGTATCGATAATAAACTTAAACATTAGTGAACAAGCACGATATCGCTTTGTATTTTATTACTGCTTAAGGTACGGTTCCCGTGCACTCGACTGAAATATTCGACCTAGACGCTACTGAATATTGTTGTCGTGACTTGCTTCCAGATTTACACACGCTTGTCACAGTAGACAGATTGGATTTTTCATCTTTATACAAGTACAACGGATTTTGAGCAATAGATTTTAAATACTGTACCGAAAAGATTCAAGTGCTCAGGTTTTTAATAAAATATTTCTACAGGATCCGAATTATCGATGTTGTGAAGTTTCGATGTCAGTTAACGACCGCATGTGTATAAAGACTACTTGTATTTGCCTACTGTACAGTGGTATTCAAAGTGCCTGAATTAAGACTGAGTTTCTGACTGAGGTCAACGCAAATAGTCCTAACAAAAACTGTGTCCGTAACGAATAAACGAACTACCTCTTAATGTGATCCGCATCTCGACTACTTTTTAAAGTTATTAACCGGTCCATTTAAGGAGTAAAAACAACAATATATAAAAGTAGCTCAAAGATGTCGAATTCGCGAATCAGTCTTGTGTATGGGAACCACACCTTTTTGTGTAAATAGTCAACGGCCGTGCAGTATTAAGCAACGGTGTTTCGAAGGCTTATCGCGTGATAATAGTTACGTAGCACATGTTCATAGGTACACGTTAAATTAATATTTTGGAACAAAACGCGTTTAGTAGTAATATCGGAAGATTAGTATGGAGTTGTGACGTCATATATTTTGGGATATACCTACTTAATTCTGTGATTGTGAACCCGACTTCGGTGCGATTTAGTGCAAATTAAATAATTGATTTAAATTTGGAATGAGCCATATTAGTTTTAATGACACTAGAATTTAAGAAAAATGCACACCATTTGAGTATATGGACTCGATCATTTTATACATAAAACTCAATTATATACGCAACATTACACTCCTTTCGGCTTCGTCGTAGTCGGGTAAACGGCTCGGTAGGCATACTCTTTCTATAAAAGCGGTATTTCAGACCAAAAATGTTCTCGTAGGTTCGTTCAGATCAGACACCATGTCTATCAGAAGTACGCCTATTAGGGATTGAAATAACAAATTTTCTTAAGATATAATAACTTTTATATCAAAAATAAAATTTGTTGTTTCTGCCGTTTCATTTCAAATACAAATACGTCTTACTTTTATAGTCCCGAACCCTTTAAGGCGTTATTGTATTTATCAATACGAACGACTTTTAGTAAGGGACCAACCCTAAAATCGCGAAAATAAATCAGCTGTTCAGTACATGTAGAATAATATTGAATTATTTATACGGAACAGATTTTTTTTTCGCGATTTCTGTATAGTTCCCATACTCAAAGTTGTTGATATTGAGGAGTAAAATCACCCCTCAAAAGGTTCGGGACTAGAGAGGTACGAACTTATATGTTAAATCACAGACTATACATCAATATGTATATTAACTTTCGCGAGGTATACAGGTGTTACTTTATTAGTGCACCGTACTGTTTTCGAACGTAACTCTTATATAACAAGCAAGCTTATCATTAAATATACTCTTTTTAAATTCACTTGATTTTTGTTTGGAGGTTTCATCTCTAAATAACCTATTTACGTAGGGACGCAACTGTTATTAATTATAGCGAAAGCGGTTATTCTCAAAATGACGCCTGGCCATTTGTTTTAAATCAAAATAATACGCATGTAATCTTCGAAGGGATAGGCTGAGGTGGTACTATTGTACATCAACATTTTGGCAATCTTATTAATAATTTCCATGCAATAGGCGTGTGCTATATAAAAAAAAAAAAACTGTAAAATGGTGCACTAACAAAGTAAATCCGCATAATATTAATGAATTCGAGCAGTGTAGCTTTGACAATAGGTACTTTACATATTGGACGGGGAATTTAGTTTCGGTTGGCTCATGTACTGTTGTGCTTAAGAATATTAATCGGTTCAACCTATTACTGTGTTACTGCTGGGTACTGCTTAGGTCTTCGTCCACCACGCTGGCGGGTACGGGTTGGCGGCTATAAGTTAATCTGTATATTTTGGACTCGTCTGTTTTGGTCAAAACGTATGTTTAAGTGAGATGTGATAAACTTGCGTCAAAAACTGAACAATCCCAGAATTCAAATTAAGTATATGAAAATTATTTTCAAATTTTAAATCAATAAATTTCAAATATAGAATGATTATGTACTGCTTTGTGCCTGGCTACACTTCATTTTTTAACGGAAGGTTGCCATGTCTGCGTGTTACTAGTTCCCCTATCGACCGATAGAGGCGCTGGTGTTTGGAATGCCAGTACACACGATGACAGATTTTAGGGTTGTGGTAAGTTCATGTACATCGCGTACATTTGAAGGTTATGTCGGCAATATATATTTATTTATATAATAATATATTTTCGATAACATAACAGTACATAGCCTGGAATGCACTGTAAAGTCGGGGTTGTATTCCTATTCGACAATCAATAGTTATAGATAACGATTTCTACTGTAAATATCGTGTATATTTTATTGTAAGTGACAGATAATGCAATACGATAGCGCAAGTTTTAATTTGTGATATAAATGCGTTCACTGGAAATACGGTTATATAGTTCAAATATTTATTTTCTAACCAAGACATGCAATATAAGTACAAAGGATTTTAACAATCATCACTCATAATGAATATCTTTAGTTCTTTATTAGTTTCTTATGCCTTCACTATATATTTTCCCCTTTTTATTATTATATTACATTGATTATATGACACATGAACGGATGCATACCGAATTCTAAAGTAATAAACGGTGGAAAAAAAACGACCTCCAGCAGTAATCGAACCTGCACCCATCTGGTTTACTACACCAGCCGCTGTAGCGTCTGATTTGTGCTTGCGGTTGATTTAATTTATAACTTAAACGTGTTTTCATCACAATCTGTGTGTCTCCAGTGAACTTGTACTTTCATTAAACAAATAATGCGTTATAGTTTTTACAGCTTATATAATATTGTATTGTAGTATATAATTGTACATTTCTTTTTAAATATTTTGACCAAATGTATAGATTAATATCGGATATATTTTTGTTCGCTTCAGGTGTACGAATGTTAACGAATCTTGACTTTTGTCGAATAGTTAACATGGGTCGATTCAGTCAACTAAACTTGACACAAAATCAGTAATGCTTACGGAAATTGAAATCATGGACTAATAAGTCTATGGTTAGAATATTTATTTATTAAGTCAAGTCAGTAAGTTGACTGAACATCGATACACTCAAATGTAATGTAAGCAAACGTGATTTGAGTTGGATAGTTTTTGTTCAAATACTTTTTACAAATAAATTAATTTTAAATATAAGCCATTATCAACTCTAAAATCCGACATATAAGTATCAATATTGTATAAAATGAATTCGTTAAATCATATTAAAAGTGCTTGATGAAATTTCAGATACTATCCGTTTTGATGCTGTTTGAAGCAACGTTTGTTAATAGCACCGCGTGTCCCACGCTGGGCGCCGCACCTCGATTGCTCAGTGACAAGTCATCGCTCTTTACACAAATTACATGCACAAATATTTATACACGATGAATTAAAGTTCAATTTATCTCTTTATTCACTTATTTTTGTTCTACATGTAGCCTTTTGTAACCTTTTTAGAACGCAAATATTTTACATTTCCTTTCAAGGGAGAAGAATCGATCTTGCACTTCTCCATGTCTACCTTTTCAGTTTCAATTGGTGTAAAGGATAAATTAATATTTTTCTTTAATATATTTCATGTCACTGAACAAACGACACTAGCGCCCTCTAGTCCGCGCGCCACCCTACGTGTAACCGCGTTAGTTAAGGCGAGACTTTATTTAAATAAATCTATTTAATAAACAACGATTAACTTGTTTTCTATTATATTATTGCAATAATTATTATTTTATTGTGTATTATATGGATCAAATTTTATTTATGGCGTTTTATTGCTTTCCTTTTTATGTTCATACTTGCCATATTGGAGAATGATTATACAACTTATCCGTGATATCGCTGGCAGAATAGTGGACATCGGTTCCATTGCAAAAAAAAAAAATATGCCTTAGCTGGTCGCCAGTGCTGCCACTCCCACAAAAACTGTTGAGTAGAATTAGGCCACGAGCACCAGTCTAGTTCCATTTCCAAATTTAAATTTTCGTAAACCAAAGAATAGTTTAAATAAATTTAAAAAAGCAATATGGAAGTGCGCGGTAAAATAGCGTGATCAAGACATGTCCGCTATTAAAACAATTAAAAATGATACTGCATTTTCATGTGCAATGTGCTCACTCAAACCTACCAATCAAGATCCGAGGAACAGTTCTATGGAATACACGAAGTGATAGAAGGAATGTAATCCAGACTCACCGTCGCATACGCAGGTACAGTTCAATGTCCTATTGTAGGTACCGTCAAATAATAAAGTATAATTGAAGAGAGACGACTGTTTGATAATAAAAACCAAAAACTTTATTTTAAAAATAATATATTTTGTACAATATTTGTGTGTAAACAACGGACTATTGCGTCGACATACAAAGTTAGAATGTAGTACGGAATAGATACTTATTTACAGTAGCAGCTAGTGTTATATTGAAGCCATTTATATTTAACTACTGGTGGCAAGTTATAACAAAAACATTAATATAGTTAAGGCTGACTCACATCGAATGTACAGAGGTTATGTATAATGTTGTAGTATAGTCTGCAACAAAAGTAGCTGATAATGAGTTTCAAAAGATCTTGTGGAGGAAAATTTCTTTTGTAATTAATTGAATAATCCTATTCGTAATTACTTACTATGGAATAGCGTAAATTTATGCACTATTGTAAACTGTTAGATAGAAAATTACGAAAAGTTCATCAACTTATTTCGCTGACTATACAAGATATCCGTGCCTTAATGGACGTATGTACATGAGCGTAAGATGAAAACAATTTCACATAATAACGTCATTTCGTTGATGGGACCTGCAGCTTTAGACAACAGCCCGTAAGCGTTTTGGGTGTTTTCATAATTCGATCTAACTCGACGAATACAACGCGGGCAAGGGGCGGCATTTCTCTCATAAATGAGCGAAATTGACTTTTAGCTCCGTTTGAATGTAACGTGACGAACATTGCCAGCAGTAGGATAAGGGTCAATTCCAACTGAAAGAACAGCGGCCGTAAGAGCGCTCCCCTCCTTTGTCTTCAAATAACTATGAACTTTTTAATCATTTAGATAAGATTCAAAATTATTTGTAATATTTTGCCTCAAAAAGCTGCTGCCGGCTGCTGCTAGCTCAGTGTGAATTGACCTTAATTGTTCAGCTATTATACTAATGTTTAATTTAATATACGGCAATAAATAAATAAAAAAAAAAACAATCACATAACTAATAAAACATGTAAACACTTTCTTTGGTATCTATACGATAAATAGGCGTCATGTTTTACACGAGTTAAACAAATTAAAACGGTACTATGTTACATCAAATCAATATTGAACAAAGCAGTTTCTCATTTCGAAATGATTGCAGACTTAACTTTGACTTGTTATAAAATATAAAAAAAAATATCTGCATTTACATGTCTTTTAATACCTTAAATTATAATAACGAGTAAAATACGTTTATCGTAAACAGAAGTTAATTTAAATCTGCAATTATCTCAAATAGAATCATCACAAAAATATCCAAAACATTCGATTTGCCTAATTAAGCTTAACAAATCATTAGCGTTTATATAATATAAAAAAATAATCAACATACACAAACGGCATTATAGTCGCAAAAATATACCACGAATAACTATTTTGTTTCTATTACATTAGGGGCCATCCATAAATTACGTCACACGAATTTCGTGCTTTTTTGACCCCTCCCCCGTCCTTGTCACAGGCGGTCACATTTGTGAGACTCCCCCCTCCTGTGACGTCACATATTTTGAAATTTTATATCCAAAAATTATTAAAATAAAACAGCAGTTCCGAAATTAGTTTTATTTCCATTTATTTGAAACCACGGCGAGGCTCTTTAGGAACTCGCCAACATAACAATTTAAATCTTATATTCACACGGATAGAGTTGGAATTATTTTTAAGTTTTTCGTTAATTGTTCAAATTTCACATTTTAATACTTAGATATATTACATTTTGAAATGTGATATCACGAAACTTAGGACCCCTACCACCCCTTGTCACACAATGTCACACTTCGTCGACCCCCTCCCTCCCTCTTAACGTGTGATGTAATTTATGGATGGCCCCTTATTTAAAACTTTAAACATGTGTTCACATTGCTAATCTGTCGCTTAAAGAACTAATTAGTAGAGATACAATCAGCCTAATTAACTTGAAACTATCATGTCTTGCTATGCCTTCATCAATAACCTCTACTTTCAAGATGGAAACGATTATATCGTCTTCTCTTCTCTGCACATTCCTTCGGAGACAGAGATCAGTAGACAACGCACTTGCCAACAAGACTGCCTTCAACTAAATCTCCTTGGAACTTTTTTCTTTCTTCCCAGCTATCTTAAGCTGGCAGGGTGACAGGCTAAGGACCAAGCTTACCGACAAATAAATAGAGGTTGAATAGGAAACCGCCGTTTCCTTTGTGAATCTGACTTAAGAATAAATATGCTTGTCTGTAGCAGTCTCGTCACCTAATACGTCATCTACTTGTTGCATATTCTTGTACAATTAATGAGGAATCAAACCCCGTGCCTATAAGCTACGCCTTAATCTAATTACTAACTAAATATAATAAATAAAAATAAATAAATCAACAACATAATAGCGAATATCGCGTTTTAATACGACGATCAAATTTCTCAACGGCCACGATCATCCAACTATCCGTTAACATCTGACTAGTGACACTCGGTTAAGGACGTTCAAAGTAAACTAAATTTTAAAACTTAAAATATCTTAGTCACTGGCTTCTTTGGCATACAAAACATCAATTAGTGAGGCTTCAAATTTAACCTTTTTACTTCGCCTCCCAAAACAAGTCGTACGTCTTTTGAAAATAGTTTTAAACAATCCTTTTCAAAGCTTAGGAAGATACGTATTATATTATTTAATTTTACCTTAATTAATTTTAATAATTCAATAGAAGGAACAAATAACACATCAAAATTTAACAGACCGAATAAGTACTAATGCCATTGAGCATATCTTTAGGATAATTTAGATTGACTAGTGACTAACTAGGAGAGTTTTATACAATTTATCTAATAGATATGTAGCTCGCTTGTGAGATTTTTTTTATAAATTTCGTATAGAAAATTATTTACTTAAGTACGTCAAATAATCTACATTTACGTGCATCTGTATTTTCTTCTAAAATGGCGCAGCTTTAGTGGCGGGAAACTACTATTTAAAAACAGGCGGAACACGATTCTACACATAAAAAAATATTTTTGTGCTTAAACGCATTTACTATTTGCGGAGAGAATTGACAAAATTTTGATAATAAAATATAAGTTATCGACATATTAAAATGAACTAGATCTACGTAGGTATATCATAATACAATTTATTAAATCGATTAACATTCACCTTTTTTACCAAGGCACACCACTTTTATAGATCTGGTCTGTCCACGAGCCCTTTAATAAATATCTAATTTTAACCTTATCTACTTTTCAAAAGATTTTAAACACGTTTACCTATATCTTCACGACCATTGTCCCTTAGGGAGTGAGCACGGCTCTTAGCGATGCCAACACTGTTGGTCGGTATTATTAGAGTAAGCCCACACAAGCGAATTAACCGCAGCGTTTACAAACCACTCATCCGCACTTACTCTTCTCGTATAAAATGACCCACGTAAAAGGCCGCACATTAATCGTTTTACGTCATAAATGCGCAAGCGCAATGCGTTGGAGCCACACGATATAGGTAGGTAGTATTTAGATGAAAAGGTAACCCCGTCCTATTCCCGCCGCATTAGGAAGCTTACGCGTGATATAAGTGAAACAGCCAGCGATGTCAATACAGTTGCGATGCTGGTCGTACGCCTCTAATGTCTCAATTATTGCTGATGTCGTCTCCTATATACACCCTGGAACAATATACCACAATAATAACAACAATTTGTACTACATTGTGTACCTGCTTATGTGAGACGTCTAAAGGGTTATTAGTCCTAATTAAATACATAAGATTGAGAGGTTTTTGTTAAACGTTGTAAGTACATAAAAGTCTTATAAGGAAATAATTATGTACTAGGTGTGCAGTGTTCAGCCTATGAACAGTGTCATGTAGTGTTTTTTTTTTCTAACTAGCGACCCTCCCCCAGCTTCGCACGGGTGGATTTTCTATAAAGTTTCTTTCATAAAAACCTTGTCCTGACAATTACAAATACAACAAAAAAAGAATTAGCCAAAAAGACGCAGCCGTTCTCAAGTTTTGCGCTTAGCAACACATTTGGCGATTTATTTTTATTTATATAGATTAAGCCGGCGGACTACAACACACAAAACATACCTATTTCTCTGCTAATAACGCGACGCGTGAGAAATGTTCGACAGTTTCCATTTCTAAGGTAGCTAAATCTTTCAGCACAGCGCAGTCTCCTCCCCAATACTTACCTAACAAGTCTAATGCGGCCGGCCTCCCTTATTGGCGCGCTGCGGGCTGCCGGGTACGGAAGACGAAGGTAGGCCAAGCTCTAGAGCCACAGTCTTGTCAACGGGGCTTCGCTTCAGATAGTCGGATATGTGCTGCACTATCAGATCAATTGCCACTGGAATTATAAAAATTATAACAGTTATTATCGATACTAATTAAGATAAAAAGTATTAAACCCATCGCACATAGCTGGTGATAGTTTTAAATTTATTAGATTAAACACAGACATACGATGTACAAGGCGGCGCGGGCGGCGCGGCGGTGCAATCAATAGATTTTCTGTTTTGCTTTGCGTCACTTGAGGAGTAATAATTTAAATGAAGGGCATTTTTTAAATCTAAATATGAAATTATTTTTTTGTGATATTGCTTTTCATAGCCAATTAACTTCTATATAAGTTAGGTATTAAACCATAAAAATTGCAATATGCGATAGGTTTGCACGAAATGCGTGAGCTAAATGTAATGTTTGTAGGTAACTAATATTTACTTTCGCCAAATGTAAGATTGAAAATGAATATCTTAGGTGTATTTGGCTATCGCTACGGGTTCATGATAAATTACTTCCTGTAAGTACCAGAAGACAAGTAGCACCCTTAGAATTAAAGTGATCTCACTCAAAATTCCTGAACAACCAAAACTGACATAAAAAGTATACTTTTTTGAAGACTTTCTTGCTCATTTCCCACAAATTACATTTTTGACTTAGGTCACTTTAATTCTGAGGGTGCGAAGTGTACAATCTACAATGACTAGAGGAGACAAAAGCTAGCCGAATGTACTGAATTCACATGTCCTGTCTAATAGTCATGTGATTCTTACATGTGAATCCCATACATTTTATAGCCAGCATTTCTATTCTTCAGCAATTTTAGATCAACTACAACTTGTTTCGATGTTAGCATGTATCCTGTGTATATACCTACTATCGAAATCTAACCAACAACGGTATATGATTAGTGAAGATTTCTAAAATGTTTCTTGTCTAACTGAACTATTGGGGAACTTCTGGTAGCTTAAATGAATAAAATTTAATATTATGCCTAGCCTAACTTATAAGGACTTGAAGTAGGTACCAGGTGTGAACCCGCAGGAAGCTTGCGAAAACGCAGATAAGATTAGAAACAATACAAACATGACAAATTAGATTTATTAATCTCTAGGTATTTATCGAAAAATATGGCTTATATCCTTTTTCGGATTTCGAGGTCCTTGCTCCTTGCTTTCATCAGAATAAGTTTGGCAGCCACAACGTGTAGTAGCAAGCGGACAAACTCATTTTTCAATTTGTAATATTAGAAGACTGAATTCCTTTTATTTTTATTCGATCTCTGCGACTCTGCTATATAATCTCGGATTGCATGATAAACTTGATTTTTTGTTTCAAATTAAATATCGGTAAATATCCCGATATCAATGATAGTTTTAAGTAAAGAACGATCCAGGTTTGCAAACACTTTATTCCATTAAAATATACATAAATGGCTTTTAATAATACATTGTTTAATATGGAAACTATACATTAAGATAGGCAAAAAACATTAAACCAGATACATTGTTTGTGCAGATTATATATTTGTAAAATTATACATTCGTGTCGTGCATAAAACAGCTTAACATTATTTTGAGACATAAAACTTAAAAAAAAAAAAAAAAACTCTTTTATGAAGCATTAAAAACCAGCCTAGCTAGGTGTTTCAATGGGAGAATCTTATAACGCCTTACTTTAAGTAAGAAATTATGAGATTACACCATTGAAATACCATAAACTGAAGCATGGTTGCTACCATCAGTAACTTCGATCATTCAGCTTATAACTTCATTGTAATATGAACCTTATTTAGTTAAAATTAATGTTGTTTTTTTAAGAGACTGTTTCATGCAAGACATTTCGGGAGTAAATATAGAGGACAATGTATATAAATGCTACGTAAAATGCGGAAGCTCTATAGAACATATACGAGATTGTGCATCGAGGAAACAGTTCAAATCTTATAAATAAAATAATGACGAGTCGATACATAATTCTGAAGTAACATAATTGATGTATAATTCGCTAATTTATAGAATATTTTGTATAGATCTATCTACATTGCGGTGTTTATCTGTTTATGCGGTCAAATAATTATGTAATATAAACTTAATTTTCTATTTGTGAAAAGGTCAAGTAAATATAGATAAGAACAATAACAAAAAGGTAGACATTTCTACAAGGACCCAAAAATCAGTCGGTAAACAATTTTAAATCACAAAAAAGTTAAATTGCCACAAAATTTAATTTTAAACAATAATAATATTTGACTACGTTAATTTTCTAACTACGATATTTTTCTTAAGGCTTTACGCGCGCACCTGCGGCTTTAGATACATATTGATTGTTATCCATTGCTATGAGCGAATGTGAACAACACCATATTACTAAAAACTGACATATGTTTAGACTTTCGCCATATTGCGGATTTTATCGGCACTAATATTTAGTATGTCTAATATGTACTTTTGAAATGTTTCACAGTATCTATACATCAACATCACATCAACTCAGGGTCACATTTATCAATAGTTGTCAACCTTTACGCGACACTTATATCGAGTCACTTGGCGTCCAATTTTCTCACCCACATTTGTCAATTTAGCGGTTGATTGACGTGCAACGTATATGGAAACGGAAGATGCCGATTGACTTGCTATAGTTGTCAAGTAAATTGTGTGATCGTGATGATTATAACCACGACTATTCAACGTCTGTGCCCACAAAATCACACGTAAACCCTCAAGATCCATATAACGGTATACAATTATACATTTTTACACATTTTTTTACGTTTTCCACTACGTTTTATCACATTAAATCATTGGAATTGGCCACACCTCTGTTTCTTTCAGTTTTTATTTACATTTTAGGATATGATAAATATGTCGATATACATTAGTTTTACAAGAACCATTTTAACTATTTGACTTTATTTAAATAGATTATGAAGAAATTTTATAAATAAAGATTTTGTTTGAAAAATGTAGAAGTTAAAAATTATAACGATTTTATGAGAAACATAAGGCGTCCACACGCTTTTTGTACACTATATAATGTAGTGTAAGTCTACCACACTCTACATGATCATGTTGAAAGTTCGAGTCTTTTCCAATGTTTAGAATCAGTCTGTCATATAATGTGCATGCAAGGGACGATGAAGAACATTGTATTTTATATAATATATAATAGTCCTATATAAACGTATACTTGAAACGAAACAAGCTTAAACATAATGTTTATTTTTAAAAATCTAATTTAGAATATTATTTTAAATATCGAGACTTTGCGAGACTTTATACGAATAGATCGATGATAAGTATTGTTTAATTTTATGTTCACGCGCATCTCGTACGGCATTAAGAATGAACAGAATATATTTTTCATACTTGGGCCATAAGATGATGATGATACTATTGAAGCTTGTTCAGGTTCAACGATACAGCGGATATCTAACAGAATCGGGACTACTAAATCGCGTAATTTGTAAAGATTTGCAAAAGTCAATGGTAACTTAAATAGTAATCCTAAAATACATAAAGAACAGATACATAACACAGTGAGACAGTTCTTCTGAACAAAGAACCTTAAAAAAGGAACTGTACATTATTGTAAAGTAAATTAATAAAAAAAAAACTTTAGTTATGTATATTATTTTGTGCGCAAATAAGTTTTTCAGAAGAGGAAATGGATAAGCACGCATTACATTTTGAATGTAAGACTATTACCATGTACCGGACGTTACGTAATAAAGATTTTCTTTACTTTTATTTTTGTTGTAATTGCCCCACACTAGTAATAATTCCTGTATCGTGGGAGCGTTTACAAACACATATTCACATGAACATACACCCAAACATAGACAACTATCTGTTGATCATACAAATAATTGTTCCATGCACACATAGCGTAGAAGTCGATCTTTCAACCACTACGTCAACCGTGCCGTCTTGATACTGGAGAATTGCGGGCTTTAGAAATGAGCAGATCATCTCAGATACTCGTTAAATTCGACACAGCAAAGGTATTCATATGTATGGAACACGTGTCGTATTCATAGTAAGTATTTACATGAAAATTCATATTAACGTATTGCGCACTTAACCACATCTGGCAGTTTGAAAAATGCACTTTCGTTATGCAGTCACAAAAAACGGATAAAACAATAATGAATTGTGAATTATTTACTATTTTGATGGCGTATACTGATCACATATTTTATCAGTGAACCCTGATATATAACAAAAAAAAAAATACAATTCAGTATATTTCTTAATCACAAACTATCAAATTATTATAAGTCAAATTAATTTAGGCATTATAAACCTTAATTCCTTATAAATAAAGCATAAGATTTAGTCGTCGATAAAAATGAATATGTGATACAAATGTTTGTCCAAGTAACAAATATTGGTTTTATAAATAATTTAGTATTAGATATTGGCGTCCAATATTGGGGCATTTGTTACAAAGTATACATAGTGTAACCCTGTGAAGCGTATTGGACTATCATTCAATGAGATATAAATGGAGATATAAAAATATATTAATAGTAAGTTTTCTTACTATTAAATTAGTTTCGGAAAATAATTGACGTTTATATTCTTTACATTGGCAGTGTATTATTTGTTATTACGTACATATATTATGCAATCCGCGTTACGGAATATAGGGCAAATAAAATTTAACGACACGCTAAGAAAACGTTGCTTAGTCTAATTATGTCTCTTTCACACTAATAACATAAGAAAAGAATGGAAGATATTCTCCAAGTCCTCTTCAATTAGTCCACTTTCTTGTTATCAACATGAAATTAATCGTAAGCCCAACAATGGGCACAAAAAATAGCTTAAAACCATTACACGGCCCACGCCTTTCAAGCATTTAACTTTTAAATCGGTATACCCCAGAACTGGGTCATTGTGACATGCCTACAGTCAAAAAATTTACAAACTAATATCTAACTCACTAAGATAGTTTAAAACTTACCACATAAAATATTTTTATATCCCCACTTGTTATAACATGGAGCTAATCGCTATACAATATACTTAAACTATATGCTTTGAAAAGCGTCAGCCTTATAATAAAACAATAATGGACCTTAACTACATATTACTTATACATATATATTGGAGAAAATACCTTGCTTAGAGCACACGAGAAATTCTCTGTGGTACTGTTTATATACAGTTTTTTATTGACTACAACATTTTTTATCGACTTTGTATGTATAGTTAGATGTTTGATTATTATTATTAAATGTTATTTGTTATATAGGTGATATTTACGCCTGAGAGTTTTCTTTGCCATTTAAAAACGTGTAACGTCAGGGTACAGCATTATATTACTTCTTGCTATCTTGTCAAAATTGTTCTTGTTGGCTCTCGAGGACCACAAACAGTTCATTATTATTGTCAGACAAAAAGTTAACGATTATATTGGAATTCTTATAAAAATATATTAGGCAAAAATAGATTTATTTCATTTCATAATATTGACTTTTTACATATAACATATATTTATTGGCTGCAGACAAACTCGGTTTTTTGTAAAGGTCTGAAACTACGTAGAACCAAGTAGAGAGTTTGTCTCTCGTGTGCTATAAGCAATGGAGTCGGAAACACGTTTACAACACAAGTGTATTAGGTACCGGGACATTACACACCCATGGCGGTCTGAGTTCGTCTGTGACTTTGTGATCAAGGTACTCATTATAAAAATAATATGTTATATTTTTAAAGGCTGGTAACATTTGTGCGAGTGATTTAGTATTTTTTTTTGCACTAGCAACCCTCAATTCAATATACTACGAATTATTTCGATTTTTTTTTCTCTTTTGCCGAAGATATTAAACATACCAGAATTAAAATAATATTGAATAAATGGAGTTACTTAATAAATTATCTCTTTGGTCTAACTATTATGCGAAACAATTGATTTGAGTCTTGTGTTACAAAGCATATATTTGACATTTGATATGATCCTCCATCTTTGTCGAGTTTAAATAACTACAGGCTTATATTGGCAAAATCCACGAGGTCAATATAAATTTTTATTTAAGCTTGCGTTAATATCAGTTTGTTTTTTTGTTGGTCTATAACGTTCGATATTATACAAAACGAATATACTTGATAATAATCTAAATGATTGTCGATATTTCATTATTTACACTAATAGCATGACGTCATCGTACAAAAACGTAATAAAGTTACTTCCGACAAACAAAAAAATAATATCTTTAATCTTCCTCAAACAAAAAACCTATTGCGTACCTTCTTCACAAAGTCACACACTGGTCATCAATCTAGGACTATCGGCTCAGCGTGTCTTCGGAACTGCCCGACATCCTTCTGCCATTCGTCTCCTCCGCCTCTAGATGACCGTTGCATCCATTCACAATCTTCGGCGGCGAAGACCTCTTCTTATACATGATATCCCATATATGATGCACGATAAGGTCAATAGCCACTGCAACAATGCAAAACGGACTTTAAACGCGAGTGAATACGGTCGCTTTTCGCAGCTACATAAGAACATAGCCGCTGCAAACTGTTATTGCATTCTTTTTTTAAAGTTCGGATACAGAATGTGGCAGTATACGACCTCGTTGCAGTGGCTATGACCTTTTGTCACTTACCTTCGCGTTAAAATAGCACTTAGATTTTAAAATAAACGGCTTTCATCCAATGCGAATGAATATTATTCTAATTTTGGAAATCAAATGTCAAAAACATTTGAAACGTAAGAAATTACTTTTATTCAACGTAATAATGTCTGGTCCGTAAAACGTTCACTAATTATTAATCGTAAAACAAGATGACGCTTATTGAAGTTATGAATTGCGTTAAATTTTAAATAACGTATAATATTTGGGAGCTATAAACCCCTCGCCTTACGCTTAAATATACAAATAATATTAATAAATGAACATTATCTCACCCAGATTGTCAGCTCCTCTAGGAATGATGACATCAGCAAACTTTTTGGTCTGCAACAACAATTACCAAATGAATTTGGTGCAGTTTGATTGTGCAAACACCTTATTCTCTGAAATCTAGGGCGTAGTCTTGCGGATAATTTCGGCTCCAGACGTAACTAGGACTCTCGGTTACTACTAAAATTAAATAGAAAAATGCTGCACTCACTGGTAGACAGAACTCCTCGAAGGCAGGCTTGACGAAGTTCATGTACTGGTTGAGCACTTGTTCCAGATCACGCCCACGCTCCATTATGTCACGGGGCACTGGAATTTTATAGAGGCCATGTAGATGTTCCTATTTCTATGAGTCTTAAAGTCAAGGAGAGATTAGTAGAGACTGGTTGTTACATGACGACTCGATATCCACTGCAATCGCGCTTTCGATTCTCGTACTGAACAATGTTTTTGTACAATCTACAATTATTTGTTCCTGAGATCTTTTGATACTCTGGTCAGTTAATCTTTCCACCACGGCAGGAGCGGTTCCCATGTGATACATAGTTCGACACGAAAGAGAAAAGAGAGGGAGAGAGAGGACTCAAAATACAGGAGAATTCTAATGTACAGAATCGTTTTTCATGAAGAAAGTGGACCCTAGGTATAGGACGAATAAAAAAGACATACCTCTCCTGGCGAGCCTGGTGTCGGAGTCAGTATCCACGAAGAGCTTCATGTGGAACAGCTCACGTACCTCCGGGAAGTAGAACACCAGGATACCTTCGATCAACACCACGTCAGCTGGGTAGATGGTGTGCGAGCGGTGTGGGCTGGTAGGATAATAGGGCGTTATGTTTATGTCGCGCCAGTTTTGTAAAAAAGCCGTGTGATCTTTGGGTTAAGGCTCTAGATCAATTCCCGTCGGTGTCAAAAGCAGCGAATATGGGGCAAAACAGCTGTTCGGATAGCTGCATCATAAGACAGTTCAGCATTTCGCCTGTCGAATGTGCTATTGTACTGAACGTACCATTTTCCTATGCCGCGGTGTCTCTATCTACCGGGCTTATTTTCACACTCCAGGTTGCTATTGAGAATTTCCATAAAGTAAAACTCAATATCACTTTGACCGATCCGGGAATCGAACCTAGGACACTTAACAGTCGGTGTAGCGACCACTTGACTAATGAGACTAGACAGCACTACACAAACAGATAAAATACTACTGTAAATGAAATTAATCAAAGTCAGAACAACATCATCACATATGTATGTACATATTTCGCAACCTGTTCAAGATTCAATATAATTTTTGCACAAAAACTTTTTCACAAGATTCAACAGTTAAAAATGCAACCCCTTCACTAGAATTTTATAAAAAAGAACCTTGCTCACCTAATAGAATTTGTAATGTAATCATATTCTGGGACTTCCACCTTCTTGCCAGCCAAGATATCCTTCAAAATAGCCAGCAGCTTCTTATCATCAAAAGCATCTGGGTGATCAAAGTTGAACTGTCCCCGTTCAGCTCGGAGCCTCTCTGAGGGTGTGAGGGTGCGGTAGAATGAGTCTTGGCTGATGCACACCACGCGGCGCTCTGTCTGCTCCTTGTGTTGCTGACCCAGCTTCTCCATGATGCGCTGGCATACTGTTGACTGGAGGAAGACATGGTAGCTTTTATTTATATGTAGGTACTATTTTTGTTCTAGTCTTGCATTATTTGGATTTTAAATGACTGAACTAGACAGTACCACAAAATTAATACATAGGTACAGTAACCTGGCTCAATACAACGAATGATAACAGGCACACACACATAGTCGATACGCTGGTCACGTTGTGAGCGCCTGCGCTTTTGTGTTTGCGTTTTCATTTGTTATAGGGGGCCAGTCTACTGTGCAAAAAACATACAGTCTACTACAAAACCGTCCCCCTATCTCTCCCCACCCTTTTTCAAATTTTAATACCTACTATATTCAAGTTTCTACCTTCAACTGTTTGGCTTGTTTGCTTGCTGGGGATTTGTCAGTCAGTTATGTAATAAGCTTTTAATGTTATATTATTTAGATTACACACACCATGTTCAGTCTGGAAATATTGCCTACCCAATGTATGATTAAGCAATATTTCAAAATACTTGTTATAATTTGTTGAACTGACACAACAATTAGTTCAACCAATCAATCCGGAAACCTCAGTTTATAAATTACTGTACAGGTTTTATCTATCAGGATACAGTCTTTGGTACAAAGACTGGTAAGGGATAAAAAAAGAATAACTATTTGAAGGACCATCAATATTTACAATTGAGTGATGGACATTGATATAAAATAATAAGAAATTGTATTTCGGAACTCATAGCATGCATTACAGTGTTTAAATATTCTAACAGCAGTTTTATTCCTGGACCTTACAGTACCAATCTAAAATAACTAGATCTTCTCAAAATTACACTCAAATAAATTCAAATGTGTATGTCACTGGAATTTAAGTAGTATTTTGAATTGAATTATGTAAACACTTGTTTGTGTAACAAAACATAAACACAAGCACTGTTAGGTACACTCAAATTACATTCCAAGGATGTCTCCACACTCTTTAAATTGTCAGCAGCTCAAACTGATGACAATTTGTTGTGCGGACAACAGTCAACCTTAACCTCAAGGTCAGAAGCTGCAGTCATATGTACAGTCAAACAAAATGATAAGTAACCAGGGTCATCGGAATGATATAGATAATGTTTATAATGAAATATTATGATGGATGTTTATAAATAAAGTTTTACATGAATATGTTTGCAAAATCTAGTAACAACATTTAGAATTAATTACTAATAGATTAAGTAAATAATATACAACTAAAAACATCCACTATTTCCTGATCCTGGTTTCATGTATCTTTATTTGAGTGTACACTTACACATGATTTACATTGCACATGTCTGAGCCAATATACTTAACAATGTCTATCCCTATATCTATCTCTCATTAATGAGTGTGGCTATTTATGCACTGAATCATCTCTCATAACATGTAGCACGATATTTACGAAATATGTACTAGGACCATGGACCAATAACACACAATGTCAACATGTTGTGCCCCAATGAGGCAGTATTCCAATTTATTTTGTTGACCAGCCTATTGTTATGACTTGTTGTGCCAATATTTTACTATGATGCATCTTAGTGTTCTACATATCAAAACTGATACCTATAACAACTTTAATCTATTTATGGACTTAACACATGCAGAGAGAGCCTCGATGGTGATGAATGCCGACATTTTTTGTGTTAAAGCCGACATTGGCCAGGTCCTAAGCATGGGCATCATCTTTATTCTGTGCTGTACTGAAACCAGCAATCAGTCTGACCAAATATGACGAATACAAGTTTTTATTGAGACATCAATAAAGTGTTGGTCATTGTACCGTAATCTTATAATTCCATTCTGCGCCACAATGAGGTTGAAGATTAGAGGTTATACATGAGACGACTTATGTCTTAACATCTCTTAAAAGTCTAAGTCTGTTAAACAATTTTGAACAAAGAAAATCATGCAGACAATTTCACGGTTACATAAGATTAGTTTTCAGAGAGAAAATCGATAACGACATACCAAAACATAGGGTTATGCTTACCTTTCCGCTAGCCGTGCCACCCGCTACGCCGATCAGGAAAGGAGTTTTACTCTCAAAACCATTTGCGGTAGAATAATCTGCAGATTTATCTGCCATTTTGAACGTATGAATAGATTTATATGATATTCTTAACTTTTTAACACCACAATACGCACTAACACGACACTTTAACAGGAAACCTGACATTGACATTTAAATTGCAATATTGCCAAGGTCGAAAATATATAAGCCTGAAGGGTTGGGGTTGCTAATCTAAAGGATGGTATTCACAAGGTGTAGAGCACGAAGTTGTAACGCTTGTAACCTACAACTGCGTGGTGTGGGGCAGAACGTTTGCTCGAATAATGGCAATGGCGAGATATCACACTGAATGCGGGAGCTAAGCATGTGTGAAAGAGCGCAATGTGTATGCAGCGTGATTATTTCCAAAATAACAACATGAACATCTGAATATAGAAAGAAATAATGAAATTGCAAGCTTTTTGATCCAGTGCCGCTCGTACCGCATTTGGTGTGGTCTAGCCTTTAAACTCTGCTCCGATTGCGTCAATTCCAAGATAAGATATGAAAAATAACTGATATCGAATTATTATAAACTTGCAATTTGTTGATACTTTGCTGGTGTTATATTTTTTTGTATTTAACTACAAATTACAAGAGGTTTAGGCAGAGATTTAGTACTCTGGGTACTCTGTCGTGCAGTGCCAACGCGAACCTTTGGCAGCCGCTCTTGTAACCACTCGGGTCCCATACAAATAAGCTATTATAAAATGCCTATTGGAAAGTGTTCAAAGTAAAACAATACCAATTTATTATATCATTTTTTATTTTAAAGAATACAGATTCCTATATAAATTTTTTTACGGAATGTAACGATAGCATTAATGCTTTATACGTCGTACACAAAACAATCTTAAAATTCAGTTTCAACAACAATATACAAACTTTTTCCTCAAAAATACTGCACACAAAAATATTCGAGTTTCATAGATCTTCTAGACTTGGTTCCTGAGTTTCTGATCGGCCTTCCTGAGTGATGTCGCCATGTCAAGCTGTTTGACTCTAAGGCGGGCCCACACGATATAGTCTTGCAGGCCGATGATCTGTGCGGCCATGAGAGCAGCGCTGTCTGGGTAGATGACTGTCGCGCAACCCAGGCCTGACGGCACGGAGAGGGAGGACCAGATGTCCTGGAAAATATTAGAGCAATGAATACAATGACTTCACAATTTTAACCCACTTAATATAGAGTTCCTGTTACATCTCGTTCATCTATAGATTACCTGGACCATTTTGTCGGAAGGTGGGGGGCAGTTGATCACTGGGTAGGATGTGTTGCCGGACAGCACGGGGCCCAGTCCGTTGGAGCGGCCGGCGACTGCGATGAACACGAGGGCGCCGTGTGTGTCCTCGTACTGCTGCATGATGCGCAGTGTCTCCGCTGTGGCCTTGTGTGCTGACGTCACGCGAAGGTCCACGCTGAGGCCGAGGTCGCGGGCGGCTGTGGATTAACGAATATAATGCAAACAATATTCAGTGGTAACATTTTGTTCGAATTTCTTTTGATGTCTAAGAAAAAACAAAAAAAAACTTATTATGCTGAATATTTGATTACTTTTTTTAATGCTAGTGCATCATTCTTCACGATATTTCAAAACTGGGACTTGGGAGTGTTTAATAGAATTCTTCTCCAAACATTTCAATAGTAACGATGGCATACGGAAGGTACTTCACTCACCTATATATTTATTAAACAATTCGAAGATCATCTACCCACCTAAAAGTTTAGTTACTACTCTAACATTGACACATTTAAATTCAATGGGGAAAGTCCACTTTCAACAGACAAGTTACCTTTAGCGATCTTCTGGCAGTGTTCCTGGTCGGCGGGGGAGCCCATGAACACCACGACCTTGTGCTGCACATTCGGCTTCAAGTAGTCCAACTGGTCCTTCACCCAGCCGAAGTTGCGCTTCACTGTGTCCAAGTCCGCTGCAGTCACTGTGGTCAGGTTTCTGTATACCTGAGGGCAGACAAGTTATGAGGCCATTTATATTCGAATATAGCGTAAGCAGAGTAATAACACCACGATATTAACAAATCTGATAAATTGAACTAGAGTTTTAAGGAAAATAAAGCTTGTCAGTCAAATTCTTTATTTTAATTGTTTGATGGTTGATTGGTTCATCATATCTGGATGAAATTTAAGGAATATTAGACCTGGTAATAAGCCAGAAGGACTGAGCCAAATTTTGATTAATTAGTAATGAATCCAAATATTTTACAGCGAAACATAATTGATCCTGAATTGTACAGCTTACCTGTTTGTCAACCATGAGTCTCTTGTCGCCAGACGGCCACAACCTCCAGGAGTCGGAGTCGATGACGTCAGCCAGCAGAATGTTACCTGAACACAGAATAAAATATTAACTAACTAACTTTTGTTACACTAGCCTAGTGCGAGCCTCGAGATTAGGGACAACTGGATGAATCTCTATAGTTTACGTAAATAAGATTTAAACTCATGGTAATGCAGAAATCAGACAAACCGACGTCAATAGGCAGTCGTTTTCAGCAAATCCATAGACTCTTGAAGAAATCTTGAATGTATGTATGAAGGACGCGTGTAGTGAACGTGACCGCACGACCAGTTTAATCAAGACATATAAGATATTAACACTTTCCGGGACAGACCGTCTCTCGACGTTATCTCGGTACATCGTTACGTGACACTACGGTTAAGGGCGGTAGCTAACGCACTGTCTCATTATATTGCTCATTGTTAGTCAGGGTATGACGTTCCGCCCATAGGCGTCAATGTCTGTGGCCATTTTTGTCGTATCAAAAAAAAAATGTAATGTTGTATAGTACGGCTGTAGACGGTATGATATAATGTATGGGATTTTGAAGTGTCATATCATGACAGTATCGAAATAGCGCGAGCTTTCACACGGGAAGCGCTCCTACCTTAGTAGAAATATTAGCCAGTCATGAATGGTAATACCGAGGGGGACTGTCCAGGAGATGTTGTCAAATTATGACATGTTATTAGCTAGTATCTGTTTCTTACCTTCGGGGTCAACACCGAACTCGATCTTCATGTCGATAAGAGCGCAGTCGCGGAGAGCCCACGCCTTTTCCAAGATCTCGAACACCAGGATTGTGGCTTTCCTCATGTAATCCACCTCGTCTTGGCCTGTTGGTAATAAGAGATATGAATTGAATTGACAGCAAAGTAATTAACATACTTTCACGCCTGTATACCCCAAAGAGTTAGGCAGAGGTGTACTATTATACACGTACATTTCGCCGATGCTGTTATTGAGCCCCAAGTAATGGGAGGCGAGCCTATTGACATCTACCGGGCACAGTTCCAGACTCCGTGCTGGTACTAAGAATTTCCGTACAGAAAAACCTAATGACACTTTGCCCGACGCGGGATTCGAACCTAGGACCTCACGCTTAGCAGTCGCGCTTGCGTAATACAACCAACAATATTGTTATCTGATTGAATCAGGCGTTACTTTGAAATCAAATTAAATCATGAATTACAATAAAAAGTGGAATTTTAATTCCGCTAAACTAGTTCAATTAAGCTTGAATGCAGCATTGTTTTCAGTTGTTGAGTTTTAGTCGGTAACCGCGAGATATTACGAAAGAAGAAGATGACGATTTGATTATTATTTTTTAACACCAAAAACTTACCAATAGCAAGCCCATTAATCTTGAAATTAGCGGACACGATCTGTTCCTCAGACCACTGAGGGTCATGGTTGGCATCGTCCTTGAAGAAGGTCTCCTGCTTCGGGGGACAGAAGCGGAAGCCCTCCGGCACGCCAGGGTTCCTCTTGAGGAAGGAGCCGGTGGCCAGGCGCCTGGTCACCCACTCGATAGGGATCATGTCACATTTCTTGGAGACAAAGGCCGTCGGTGAGGCGATTTTAACGAACGCTGTTTTGATACCTGAAAACAGAAATAAATAAATGAATGGTGATATTTTGTGGTATAGTAAATACAGGGATTGATTTAATAAATATTTTTAAACGTTTTTCTGGATCGTAGGCACATTGTTACTAACATACATGTCACATGCACACACAACCAGATCGGAAACAACTATCTGTAGATCATAAAAATATTTGTTCCGTGCCGTGGGAATCGAACCCTCGACACTTAGCGCATAAAGCTAATGCGCCAACCGTGCCGTCAATTGAAATTGCTACTTTCCACTAAGCTAAGACCGAAGCTAAAACTACTTCTACTGGTAGGTATATTGGAGTTCGCTATGTGGTGACGCCACGTATCGTGAATGCAAGTACGCACAATACCTAAGTAAGAATAGGGGGGCCACGCTCCAGAAGACCCCTAATAGACCACGTTGGTACAAACGTGTGTAGTGTATTAAGCAAGCATACTCCTCAATGCAAGTCAGTATACAGTTCATTGACTGAAAAACTTGTTTGATAAGCAGTCTCGTCTTGAACATAAATAAAACCGCCCCATTTTCCAATGACGTAAGCAATTGTTTTCTATCGTATAAAAAACAAGCTCATTATTGATAATCAATAATAAGTCCATAAATATTATTAACATGACCTTACCCGAAGGCAATGTTTCATAATTATTACGTTACGAGTTATCTGTTGTTGTTTGTACGAGGTTCGCGGGTCAACAAAATATGAAGACGTATTAATTCACATATACGTAACTGTAGCTGAATAATACAAACTAAAAATAGCTAAGTGTTACGTCAAGGGCTGAAAGAGGCGTCAAGCATCAAAAGCAATTCGAGGCTATAAGTTTTTTTTGGACTCGCATCCTAATTTTCGCTGGGAAATGCGAAAACTTCGATAAATTTACAGTAGATACCTGCCTTCTTAAATTTTTTTTTTTTTTATAACGTTGCCCCACACTATGATTTCTCCCGTGTCGTATCCTATGTCGATATTACCTACATATATCGGGTGCTATGAAATACGAGAAACCTCAGTTCGGAACAAATACCGGAAATAATATATATTTACTCAATGCGGATCGGATCCGTGACCTATGCACCGTAGAATGCGATGACTTCGCTGACGCGCCCGAGTCGTCATAATTAATCAGACGATTAGTAAGATGAATTGTTAATGCTAATTCTAGTTCATCTTAATATTATGTTACAATTAATAAACGCCTCTAAAGTATACGCCTCAATTTTGGTGGACCGTTTATAATGTTAAGTGATATAAGCAAGATTAAAGAGTGCCCACACAGAGACACGCAATAGTTTTATCTAAATTATCATACCGTTCAGATAGTTCTGTTTTTGCAAACATGAGCTTTGCCTATAATATTATTACATCAGTCCACTATTCGTTTATCAAGTTGATAACAGGCAACAAGAGAGGATTGTATCATGAGATGAATTGACCATAGCAACGCACAAGAGACATTCGATTACCCTTGGAGTCTTAGACCCTTGGACCGAATATCTGCGATAATTTGATAATAACGAATAGATGATGTGTACTGCGTGTTGCCTATTGAGAATCTTTTTAATAATAATATGATGTACTGACTTGTAAACGTATTCTTTTAGAAAATATCAATCAGAATAAATACACTAGGATATACTATACGAATATTGTTGTTTTGGGATCCGGAGGAAGTTGAACTGTAAACTACCCAATTCCAATACCTGATTGTGCCCCCTTGCACGGCACGGAAGCAATGTCATAATTATACATACATCCATGTCAACCATAAAGACAACCCAACGATTCCGAATCCCTGAATAATAACACTGATCATTATTTGTAAAAATTGTGCCACTCCCAGAAAAAAAAATATCCCCCACTCATTTCTGAAAAGGCAGGGACCGTGAGTTCCACGGCGTTTTCAAAATTGAACAGCGGCTAGTTTAATCCCGAACGCATGGCAACGAAACGAAAGACCAACGGCATGTTTTATTCAAATAAAATTAAGACTTAAGTCTAAAAATAATACACCGACAAACGTGTATAATGCAGGTAATTTAGACAAAGTAATTATCTGCGGGTTTGATTAGTAATATTAAAACTTAATATTCTTAACTTACCAGCAGACCTAAGAATTTCGAAGACTTTGGCATTGGTCTGGTTGGAGATGGCTGCTTTTCCCTCAAGATCGTGAGCCTTCACTCCGTCTCCGGCTGTGATGCGGTCCTTGTTCAGCAGCAGGCAGTGGCCGGGCACTTCTGGCAGGTCGAACACTTGCTTCGTCTTGCCCTCGATGAGTAGACTTCCTAGCTTGTAACCTCCAACTGGAAATATTGCATTAGATTGTTAGCAGTTGATTTGTATGTCGAAAATGGTCTACTGATGTACACCCAAAAGGTTAATGGCGTTATTAAGTCCTGTGAGCTAGAAGGCGAGCCAATTTCCATCCAACCGGGACTGGTCTAAATTTTAAGCTGCTACTAAGAATAACCCATAATTTTGCCGAAAACCTCGTGTTTAGTAGTTGCGCTTAAGAAGCAGACGAGAATAACATGTATTGATTTACAAGTAAACAGTTTTGGAACTTAACAACTGTAAGATAGTGAGATGGCTTTTAGTCCTAGTTAAATGGGTTTTAGCCACGAATTAACTCACTCAACAAGAAATGTCTACTGAACTGCCAATGCTAATCAACAATCAAGCATCGCTTGTAATTTGGTTCATAGATATTTTCACCGACTGATTTATGCGATTACAATTTTTTTTTTTAAATAGGATGGAATTTAGCAATGGAATTTGATTTAATAACTAATTATGTATCTACACTTATGTAAATAATCTCATTGGTGTCACACGCAGAGTTTAATAATTATGTATGACTATTATGAGTAGGTAAGTAATAATATTTATATACATGAAGGTCGTTTATTGTAATTTTACTTAATCTAAGAATTAATTTGTAATTTAATTAAAACCACTTTTATTTATTATCACATCAGGTCATGGGTTTTATGGGTATTTACGAATACGATTGTGCGGGTTGAGGGTAGATTAAAACTACCGATTTAGTGGAACATCCAGAAACATACAAGAAAGATCAAGGACTACCATTATCAATTAATTAATTAATGCTATTCAGACACAAAAAGATGATAAAACTTGTGTCAATCGTAATAACTAAAACTAATAAAAAAAATCCACTCCGTCCACACAAAATTACGCTCAAGGCCGAATGTGCCTTTTGCGTTCATAAAAAAATGTTAGCCGCCAAAAACTACAGACTACAATTACTTTTTTTTACAGTCATCCTTTAGGGTCCTCTTTAATTTAGGCGGGTTTCATCTGTGACTGTCAAAAACTTTCGAAATGTAAATAAAAAGTTTACCTTCTTTAGGTTGAGCCATTTTCTTTATAGCGCGAGTAGTGCTGTGTGGAATTAACAAGACTATGAGTCGCGCGTTTGTTCAACGACAAGGCGAGTGCCTTTTATAAAGTTTTGTGTTCGAAGATGTGAAGAATATCACCACGTGTTTTGCTACGCACACGACCGGCGCGTTTTGATAACATGCGGCGTAGTAGAACCAAGCAATCTTGACATTTGACATTGATACAATAAATATCTTTGAATTTAAATTAGGCATGCATTACAGTTTTTAATGTTATTTAAGTTATTGTGATATATTAACTTAACTTAAACTTTTAACAGGATCTTTTATTTTGTTTAAACAGATGGTTTTACTTTAAAACTATACACAACACCGGTAATAAAACTGATAACCTAGAACTGAATGACCAACTGACCAACTAATCATTGCATACGAACTTGGAATTGGGGTTCAAGTTATAACGTAAGTGCGTACCTAACAAACGTTTGAGTCAATTTATCAAGAAATTAAAATATTTTCCTTTAAATTACTGTACTTCTATGGAGGATTCCTAAAAAAATAAAAGTTAAAAAATAAATTAATCCTACTCAATATTCGTAAAAATAAATAATTGAATTATTACTGTTAAGAATAGAAAAAGTACTTAACTACTTTAAAAATCTATGTGTTTTAATTTCAAGTATCAAAATCTTGTGAGATAAAACGCAATTTGTTCATTCCGAAACTGATTACACAACTCTCGAAGCTTGTTCTCAATATGAACCTATCACTAGTTATTAATTAATTAATTAATACTATTGTACATAATTATAGTTATTTAACACCTAATGAACAGACCTACATTGTGAAACGCAAATAAATAATATGAATAGTTGTTTGTGTTATTTGATGAAAAAATTTTTTGTTTCAACATCTTGCGCGTAGTAACAGTCAATAAAAATATCCTATTAAGTATCTCCTGATGAAATGTTATCTCTGTAAATGTATGACAGTAAATAAATAGTCATGTTCTTTATGTACCGAGCTAGTACTAGTACGGAAATTGGATGCTTGATTACCAAATTAAATTTATTGTAATCGATGTTTCTTAAATTAATTCAGCTAGTAAATAATCTTAACCATACGATCATAATATTGTGGTAATAGATGTTGTTCTTTTATTAAAAATTAAAATACAATAGTGTAAATGAGCGACTAAAAATCGGAACGTATACTGGATCTCTTCGATTTCCTATCCCTGTCGCACACTTAACGTCAAACTAATTCAAACAAATGAATGAATACAGACGGCTGTAGATAGAATTACTTCCTTCTCAATACATAAGTTGCCGCTCCGTTGCTGATAATACACGAAAAAACCACATTGGGACTTCTTGCTAATTATTTACCCATCAAGCAATCCGCCCAGGTGAGTGATATTATAAATTTTTAATATTCGTTTCCATAATCGGGTCAGGTGTGCATTTACCTGTGCCTCTAAATAATAATGCGACGGAATCACATTCTATGAAGTTTTAACCTTTTGTTTGTTTGGAATGCTCTCTGTAATTTAGTCCGGTTATGTGTTTAATTCATGAATTTTATGTGTAGCACATGGTTTTCATTTACGATGTATTTTTTTACGCTATTCATTTTATGTTTTGGTTCGGTATGTCACATGTGATAGCCTTGTGGTAAGGATAATTGTCACAATTGCCGTCCAATTAGGAAAACTAGTGATTTCAAAGCAAGGTTAGGTCATATGGCCTCGGTTTTTTTTTTCGGAGCATGGTTTTGTCTTTTGTTTTGATCAAAATCATGAGGTCGTGAAATGAGATACGTAACTAATGTCAAAGTTATTTTTTCTACAAAATCCTGTTCCAAAGATTTACAAAAATCTCAGCTGTTTTATTATTGTGTTGTATAAACATGATTTGTAAATATTTTTTAATTATTACGACCTTTTAGACATCTTTTTTGAACATGTCCATATCCTTCTTAGCTGGAAAAAATTATAGTGATGTTCAAATGTTATTTTTGTCTTATCTGTTGCAAGTAGTAACTTAGGTAGGTAGATTGGGGTTTAGTGAATAATAGTTTGTAAAATTTTTGTTTTTCTTTGATCATCCTTTTGAGTAAAGATTATAATAACGGGATTCCTTTTTGAAAATTTAATTCAAAAAACTCAGGTTTTTTTTTATTTTATAAAATTCTTTTCACTTAATTTATTTCAGGCTTAATTTTTTTATTTAGCATTGCCTCCTAAAAATATATTATATTTCCAAAGACAAATATTGATATATCCGTTGATTGCTAAAAAGTTATTTTAACAACTGTTGACATCTTTAATTTTTATTCAGTGTAATAAGTAATCAGCAAGAGATTGATTTTGATTTAACTATTTAAAAATAATATTGAGTTTTCTAACTAATGCAATTTCTTCTGGGATTGCATCACTATGATGTAATATTTATCAGTTGTATTTGACATTCATAAACTACCTATATCTTAAATAATACCATGTATACTTAATTATAATTTATAATGATCAAAGTAAGTAACAAAACATATTATGTAAAAGCAAAGTAAGTATTTTATACCTACAGTTATTTATACTGTGGTAATACCTAAACTACAAACTCTATGAAGTAAATGTAAATGAAAATAAAAACCTAAATACAGCAATACAATTATTCTTGGATGTTTTTACTGCTTTAAGACAATTATGTTTAGATATCTACTTTATCTACAATAGTCCACAATGGCTAATGACTGTGGTATTGGCCTACTTATTGCTTGGCCTGACTATCAATAGGTTCATGCAACACAGATATTGAAGAAAATAATACAATTTGAGTTTATCTTAATATTTGCATTGCAAATGCCAGTTGGTCTCTATACTGCAAGACTTAAGCTGTAAAAGATTAATAAGAGAGTAATAAATAAATAAGTAAAACGAATTTTAATGAAAAGATTTGTGGGAAATTCTACTTATACTTATTGTTATGCAATAGGGAGTATGCATGTTGTTTAAATTTGCTGTATTTTTTTTCCTTGAATCTATATTGTCCAGACATTATGCCCATACAATTATTTTCTTATTTAGTTCGTCTTTAATTGCAAAAAATATCAATTAAAATATGCAAAATAAGGGAGGGAAATTCAAATTCGCAAAACGCATCATTAGTCGAAAGCAAAACGTGACGTCACTTTACACGTCCTGTGATTTATCGGCGTCGATATTCGTACTTTGCTACAGGTGTTACAGAGAAAAATAGATTTTATTTGTGTTCCTGTGGATTTTTCCTGCAGATAGAACAATTTTAGAATTCTTGGTTATTATCTATACATATAAATAAAATTGGAGTGTCTGTTTGTAATATTGAAATAACCGTTTTTTACTACATGCATATGAATATATATACGGTACATACACCAAAATAACATTTTTTACAATTTTTGTCTGTCTGTCTGTTTGTATAGGCTAATCTCTGAAACGGCTGGACCGATTTTGACGGGACTTTTATTGGCAGGTAGCTGATGTAATAAGGAGTAACTTAGGCTACTTTTATTTTAGAAAAATTCTTTTATTTTAATTAAAAAAAAATAGGGTTAAGTGCATTTGGTCTCACTAAAAAATACATTGTTAAGTTCCGACATCCACGCGAACGAAGTCGCGGGCACAGCTAGTTACAACTAAAAATCAAATACAGTGTGTTATGTGACGTCATCCAAGCCGGCGAAATATGGCGGCGTTCAAAAAGGTCAAATTTTATCGATGTATTAAATGTTTTTTTAAAAACTAATTTGAACTCTGCGAAGACTTTTTATAACGTTAGAATGATGTAACGAAGGAATAAAAAAAATATACATGCATATTCCCGATTACTGCTACTACCATGCGTACATTCAAATATATTATACATATCTTGGCAAATTGTAAGCTTCGAATACCGAACAAACGTTTGACACATTCATCCCGTTTTTTTATTACCTGCCGAAAATGTAATCATTCGTTTCTAATTTAGTGTGATTTGCTGTCTTTGTTTTCAACAAACAAACACGAAACAATTCAACAAAAACGAATGTTTAAATACATTCAGTATGGAAATCTAACACCTCCAATTCGTAGCATTTTTGGTTCTTTGCAAATATTTGAACACATATCTGTTTACCAAGTTAATCAAGGCCCTATGTTAGTCTCGTGTGATTTGAGAATACAAACAAAGTCGCATGGTCGCGAATCGCGATACGCAATCCATCTCCGTTTCGATCTTACGTAATTCAAAATGTGAGGAGAAACTGTTTGGCAATAACATTGTTAGCATTTTTTGTCGCTAATAGGTATTATTAATATTTGAACGCTGTGGGTAGTACCTATAGTTAAGTAGACTATTTTTTTCTGGATTTACTATTAATATTATAATTCATTAATAAATTTGATACAGTTTTATAATGGTCATGAATAATACATAGGCTCTGTTTCGTCCGACCTTTTCTGCCCAGTTATCTAATTTACCGTTTTCTAAAATTTATCGCCCTGGATCTAATGCGGTGTGATAGAACTGTAAGTAAAAGGTCTGCTTTTTAATTCAAATCTATTGTTAGTTGGTCGCCGGCCGTTGTCCGACTGCAGATTTATAAATAGCAGGTAACATTTCTGATCTACCACTAATTAGTTATAAATCAGAAACGATCCAACTAAATAACCAAGTGATTACGTTGCTATGGAAAATAACACATTGTTCAGTTGATAACGGAGTTTGATAATTTATACGGGCTTTTAAAATTGATATGACCAAAGTTGGCACACTAATCACCATTATGTCATCAGTCATCTTAATATAAATGGACTTCGCTGTACTACCAAGTACCTCTTAGAAGCCTTTAACATCATAAAGATGTTAAGATTTATTTTTATTTTTTAATTTAACTAACAGTATTATCAATTTCCTGTGTTACAAGTTAAAATTGTTACGAGTATCCTACTCAACAAACTCGACAACTAGGTATTACATCATAATCAATCTTTGGATCTACATTATGCAATTTAATTTGCTTCATGTATTTGAAATATAATCAGATACTGTCTGTTTTGTAACGAAGAAAAGTGACTGTGCGAAGTTTTTGCTCTAGTTGCAGAAAATAGTACAGTCTACCTACATAACTTGTTGGGATATTGTTGGCAAACATAAAAATGTAAGCAGTTGCTTCTTTCATCATGTCAGTCGGAAGACGTCCATTGTTACTTTTGGACAGAAATCTTCACAAATCAACGGTTTTGAGGTGCTAAGCTTTCTTCCCAATCTTTTCCATGACGTTTGGACGTATTTCCGTTAAGACACATATAGATAGAGGGTCGTTATTCTCGAAAATAAGTTCCGATCGCTATTGTGATGAGTTCACGTCGCTGCCTTCGGAAACATGCCATCTACCTATATCATGACAACACGGTTGGCGTAGTGGCTAAGCGATTAGCTTTCTGCGCTAAGTGTCGCGGGTTCGATCCCCGCACGAAACAAATATTTGTATGATCTACAGATAATTGTTTCGGGTCTGGATGTTTGTGTGTATGTGAATATATGTGTTTGTAAACGCACCCACGATACAGGAATTATTTCTTAGTGTGGGGCAACGTTTTTAAAAAAAAAAAAAATCTAGTTTCTAGGTTGGAAACCGGCCCGCATGTTTGACATTTCGAGTTCATGTGCGGAACGTTGAAAGGAAACATCGTTCGTGATGGTACGCGTAGTCCGACAAACGGCAGATCAATGCCGACCGTAACCTTCCTCAATCTGAGAAGAGCCCGTGCCTATCTGTAGGAAAATAATGGGCTTTATTAATATTTTGATTGCGCATTCTATAATGTTTTTAATTACTTTATTAGTTAGTAATTGATTTAAAGCTGAATTGGATTAACAATGAAATTATTTTAGCGAATAAACCACCACCAGTTTTACTGCCACTTATATTCTAAGTCACGGGCTTGAGTGTTCCCGATTCTATCTCATAAGGAAACTCTTCAAAATTCTTTTGACTGGCTGTTTTAATTCATAGTAGATGGCTAATTCCAAGTCTGTTCCTAGTTTTGCAAATAAAATAACCAATGAACATACAAAAAGGAAGCAATTACTGAAACGCAGCTCCGCTGTTGGTGATATTGATCTGTGTTTTTTAATCTATCGACATGGTTTACAACTTAATACCTAAAATAACTTTAGTACAAAACCTACCTATTGGGTATTATATTATACGATTGCATAATTCAAAGTAACGCGTACTTTCGTACTCAACGACCTCATTTTATCAAACACGACTGGTTTGCAATGTTTTCATTTTTGTGAATAAATCAAGACCTGGTGTTCCAATGATAGCACAAAGTTCAACGTAATCACGGTTTATATCAAAACTAAGTGACAAAAATACTGCTCATCACATGTTTTTTATTGCGCCAGACTCCATTAGGTACATAGGTAAATACAATGAGGCACTGTCATCATCACAATAATTCTTATTAATGTTGTGTTAATTTCCAATTATCTTATCGTTCGCTTGTTTATTGCTCCCCCTCGTGGAAATGTACTTAAAGTCACGAGATAACTGACCCCCAACGAGTCAGGCGTCTTTTGTAATGACGACACATCACTAGCAAATTGCTTATGTTTATGTGTGGAACCACAAACAAAAATTGTGTTTTTGTTTTGCTATTCCTTCTCAAATGTTTCATCATTTTATTCCATTGATAAAAGGCAAATTGTGGCTAGTTTACTGTTTTTATTTGTCGCGAATAATATTATTTTTTTGGGTCATAGAAGATATTTGTAATCTGACCCAAAAAGAGCTTCATAGAACTAGTTCTCAAGATGGTAGTTCAAGAAACTTGATTCTTTGAAACTGGTGACACACATACAACCACGACTACAAGCCCTGACGGGTTCAATAGACAAGCTTGCGCTGCTTGAAACTGGTTGGTAATAACTTACCCTTTAAACTCGGTTCGACCGAACTGATTGATAAATTCCATAATTACTTCTCATAAACTGTAATTGCATGATTCGATTTAGCAGTGAAATTCTAAGTCTATGGATTAAGCTCCCGACATATATTAATTTATCCGTCATTTTAACAGTTGATTAATGTTGTTGTCAGATTACATCTATCGGTACACTTCCGAGTTCAGACTCAGATGAACTGCGTGTTTACGCACAGATTCATAATTAGCACTCTTTAGACTTTTCCAGTCAACAAATAGATTGGTTTAGGTAAGAGAACGTTTCGCGAGCAATTGCCATTGCCACAGTCTGTGATTGATCATTCGGAATGGGTTGAAACAGAGTTAATTTATTTATAATTTCTGGCTCTTTGCTCCGAAATCGATTCTCTAGAACTATGTATACACACGGAAAAACCTTCACCCTATCTGTACCTATAAATAAAATCTTAATCTCGACCTATAAGTATTGGAACTGCGCAAATAAATGTTCAACGAAATTAATTATTATTGATAGTATCTTGCTTGGCAACATTATCTCGGTCAAATAATCGGTATCCCAATGTATGACGTCAAATATATTATTTAAACAATCCCTTGACGTCAAATTTAAAATCAGAACGCCTTTGCACTACATAATGTTGTGATCGTGTTTATAAAAATACGATTTATCATTTACTCGAATGTTGAATTAGCACATGTTTTGTTTCATTATCGAGCAATTGTAATGTTATTGGCATTAAAAACTTGTTTGTATATGTTTGAGTCGTTTATAATCTAAAGTATTAAGGGAGTAACGTTAGTTTGATTCTCATCGTTGCTGTGTGATTTTGTGCGGTCAGAATAATTAGTGACCTCTGTGTTTGTTTTGATTAAAATACTTTTTGTTTAATTTTAATTTCATTATCTTACTGACAGTTGCATAATAAGTAAGTACCTGATATTTGTGTGACCAGTTTATTATATAAATATTATACAGTTACAACAGTTTGTCAAACCAAAACATTTCTTTACGCTTTAATTTTTTTTATGTCAATATTCTAATCGGTTTAAAACGGTTGCGGCTACAACGGGCTTCATTTAGAATCAGTTGACGGTTCAGTTTAATTTCCTACAGGTACAGGTTATTAACATAATATTAGCTCCCATTTGATATTAAAATATCTCAACTTTCTACTATAGAAAAGAAAGTCTTTATATTTATAAGACTCCTAATTGGTCCTTTAATACGAAAAGGACCAATTTATTTATAGGCAACAATAGCAAATAAAAAAGAGATGACAGGATGTACCTTGTGAAGTGAACACTGAGTTAACATAAGAGCATATCTTATTTTATGTTAATCCGTATCCGATTTCTTGCTCGCAGTCATAGGTCTAATTGAGAAGTATCTTAACAGGAAAATTAAGTTGAAATAGTAACGCGGTTATTCATTTTTAAATATTAAGGATAATTATTATACGTGGGTTTGACCACATCTACTGTATGCCGTCATTTTTGGGCCAAAATTGCTCTCCTCTGTGTGAATTTTATATTTATTGTTTATTTAGTGTTTTGCTGCAATAGTAAACCTATGTTCTTCTCCACAATACAGGTTACCTCTTTGTAAAACTTTATAACGATCGGTCAGTGATTTAGTTATTATGAGGTAACAAAGATATACAGTATTACTTTCGCATTCATAATAGTGTGTATTTGGGAAAAGATTACGGCGTTGAAATAGTAAAACAACGTGACAGGCTAACAGTAATAGTAAATAAACCCCAAAAATAATATTAACTGAATACTAATTGTGACTTACCATAGTACGAAATTTTTATAGATCCACAATTGTAGAATCATAAAAGTATCGGTAATATTTGTGCCTCATCAAACGATGATGATTCAAAACTAACTTGGTTTTTCCAGAAAAACATGAACGGTCCCGAAGGACCATCCACTTGTTGCCAAGATGTTAGCGAAGGTCTGAGCAGCACACACGCAGTTATGGAGCGGTTAGGAGTGGAAACACCTGGATGTGACTCCAGGTCTACACATGGTGAAGTCAGAGTGAATAGCAAGAGATTCGGAAGGGGAGCTGTGGAGTCAGGTTAGTATTTTCTATTTTAAGTATTACGCTTCGAGTTAGGTCTGATAGTATTTTATAGTGTCTGTTCGGAAACTATCTACGGCAAACGTCTAAAAATATTATTAGATAATGAATGCTATTTAAATTTTAATACAAGGTTTCCTATTTTGTCTTCTGCTGGATAACCTAAAACCAACTCAATCAACTGATGCCGACAAATAGGTAGTCATTTATTGGTGTTAGAATACGTAATTTTTTTTTAAACAAACTATCTACCTTTTTGGGGGCTTGTAGGTCAGATAGCCGTTGGTCAATGTATAATACTGAAATAGTCTCGCGACGTTAAATTCGCCCACAACATATCCTTGGACAGTGACGAATAGGACTAACACATTACTGAATAAGTGTGTAGCTTTACTAAAAGATCAAAAGTGTACTATAGCGTAAGAAAAGTCGCACTACACAACTCCTATCTTATCACCCTAGCTAGTGGGACATTCTCCTCCCTCAGATCCTTTTTTTCGTGTCGATGTTATGTTTAACCGGCCCAAAACATAGCCAGCTCGACGGCTCTTTGGCCTCCACTAGGTTTTCCACATGTCAGGAGACAGGAAAGTCAGGGCACAATAGCAAATGCCCCATTGTCTGTATGGCGTCGCAACCACACCTATCATCCTCGGAGAAACATACAAATACCGATTTTACTGGCACCCGCCTTCACCTACCCGGAGTAATAGTTCAGTGCGATCATTGTGGTTGAATGATTAGGGCTCATGTTGAGCAAGAGATTAAAGTAGGACGGTCCAAAATTCCAAATATTAGCTCGTTTCAATTAACCCTTTACTTACAATGTGGATTAACATAACTTACACTTAAGTACACACAGATTATATACGTAACTACTTTCTTCCTCACTCGTCCGCTTCGTTAGCACTCGTGATTGAATCTTGCACTTATTTGAAAATCGTGTCACAGTAAACGAATAAAGCATCACAATCCTTAGTTTTTGTTTCGGATGAAGCAAAGATATTAACTTCATGTTTCAATATATCATTTTGTACGTGATATTTACAGGTTGTAACGCCAATTTATACCCAACGTGACGGCCCATAACCTGCCGCCATTCATGCCCAACGCAATTAAACGTTTTATGAACTTTTTTTATGATCTCTCTCTGTACATCGATGAAGATAGACGAAGTCTTAGAGATAGGTCGAGAATAGTACCTCCGCAAAGGTTTCAAGACTTTGATATGGCAGCCATCGACGAGAACAGTCCAAAAGAACCAGAGACGTACAAAGAGGCAATGAAGAGCACTGAAAAAGAAAAATAAATGAAGAATATTTGTCTGTCAAATATTATTGTTATATCTAATAAAATATCTAATAAAATATCTTTACAAATGTAGTTTTCTATTCTTCACATGGTAGCAGAGCGTGGTTCTAATATAAAACCCAAGAACAAAATGGTAAATGCAATTCATACAAAAATTGAAGCTTTAACAAAAGAAAATTATGAAACTTGGGTTATTCAAGCAAAGGCAGTTCTAGTAAAATGCAAACTATGGAAACACGTAGAGAATACTCTTGCAGATGATGCTGAAGGTGAAGAACTCTGCAAATCAGAGTTAATATTACTCATTTCTCCACCGGAATTGAAACAGGTAAAAAATTGCAAAACTGCAAAGGATATTTGGCAAAAAATAAAAGATACATACGCCAGCAGAGGTCTTGCCAGAAAAGCTTCACTTCTTAAGCAACTCATACTCGCTAAATTAGAAGATAATGGTGATATAAGAGAACATCTTAATAAGTTTTTAGACGTTGTTGATAAACTAGAAGATCTAGAAATTTCTATTAATAAAGAATTGTTATCAATCATGATGCTGTATAGTTTGTCATCAGCTTATGAAAATTTTCGTGTTGCAATTGAATCTAGAGATACATTGCCTACTCCAGAGCAACTTAAAATAAAAATCATCGAAGAGTATGACGCTCGTAATAAAGGAAATAACGAACCATTACCAAGCTGTAGTAAAAATGAGAATGAGGAGACATTCTACGCAAAATTTTGTAAACATTGCAAGAAAAAAGGCCACAGTACTAAAGATTGCTGGAACAAGACAAAAAGATATAACAATAAACCAAAAAGAAATAAAAACGAGGCAAATCACGTTGCCACATGTTATCTAAGTCAAAATTCATGTCGTAATGCATGGATTTTGGATAGTGGATGTACAAGTCACATGACATATCAAGAAGAGAACTTTGATGATGTTACAAAAATAACAGAAAAGCTTAGATTAGCATCAGCAGATCATACCGAACAGATAAATGGCAGAGGCAAGGCAAGTATCATACATAAAAATGGAGATACAGTTCTAAAGGATACACTGTTTGTTCCTAATTTAGCTGCAAACCTGTTATCTGTTGGAAAAATAGCAGATGCAGGCTGTACTATTACTTTCAATAAAAATAAAGCAACAGTGAAGGACCCGAATTTTAATAATCGTGTCACTATGGTCGCTGAACGAGCCAATGACGGATTATACTATGTCAGTACAAAATTAGTAGAAAAATCTAAAGCTGCAAGTGATAGTTATGGAAAAGACATTCTACTGTGGCACTCTAAATTAGGCCACATGAACGAAGCAGATATGAAATATGCTCTCAAGAACGAAAGCTTAAAAGGGCTTAAGTTTGATTATAATGAAACTATCGGAAACTGTGAAATTTGCATTCAGGCTAAGATGAAAACGAGTAGAAAAGGTGAACCAAGTACGGTGCCACGTACAACACAGAGGTTAGAGATTGTTCACACTGATGTATGTGGACCAATCCAAACACCTACACTCGGAAATCGTAGATATTTTGTTATATTTACTGATGATTACAGCCGATACTCAAAAGTATATTTTATAAAATATAAGAGTGAAGTTCTGGAAAAATTTAAGGAATATAAAGAAGAAGTAGAGACCTACACAGAATTAAAGATTAAATGCCTTCAATCAGACAATGGTACAGAGTTTTGCAATACTGCATTTGATAATTTTCTAAAACAACATGGCATTTCAAGAAGGTGATCTGCTCCTTATACGCCTCATCAAAATGGGGTAGCAGAACGGAAAAATAGAACACTAGTTGAAAAGGCCAGAAGCATGTTGATTGAAGCGAAAGCTCCCATGAAGCTATGGGGTGAGGCCATCTACACTGCAAATTATCTTTCAAATAGAAGCATAAATAAAAGTATTGGTAGACTGACACCTTTTGAAAAATGGGTGGGCAGAAAGCCGTGCATAAATCATCTCTATCCTTTTGGTACTAAAACATTTGTATTAATCAAAGGAAATAAAAACCATAAATTTGCTTCTAAAGCCATTCCAGGCATGTTTGCAGGGTATTCCGAAATTTCCAAAGCATTTAGAATTTGGGTACCATCCAAAAACAAAATCTTCACAACAAAAGATGTCAAAGTAATTGACAAGAAGATGTTCTATGAAGATGATATTGACTCAGAAGTACTAGAATTTACAAGCCAAGAAGAAAAACTAGAAGGAAAGAGACATATAGATATTAATCTCACAGAAAATCGATCTCAACCTGTACCTCAAATATCGACACCCCTAACTCGAGTGACTGAAAATATTGACAATCAAGTTGAAACTGACGAAAGTGATTTTGAGTCTACAGAAGAAACAAATAACTCTGGAAACGAAACTGAAGTCAATCTTGAAGAAATAGCCATAGGAGATAGTGATGAAGATAGACGAAGTCTTAGAGATAGGTCGAGAATAGTACCTCCGCAAAGGTTTCAAGACTTTGATATGGCAGCCATCGACGAGAACAGTCCAAAAGAACCAGAGACGTACAAAGAGGCAATGAAGAGCACTGAAAAAGAAAAATAAATGAAGAATATTTGTCTGTCAAATATTATTGTTATATCTAATAAAATATCTAATAAAATATCTTTACAAATGTAGTTTTCAATTCTTCACAGTTGTAAATGTGATACTTGTTAGAAATATACATGGGAAGTACAATCAGTTAGTCTGTACGTAAGTATAGTGCAATAAACTTTCTAGTTCATTAGAAACACGCTGTAACCTAGATAAGAATCTGCGGGAGATCGTAGGTAAGGCCAAATAAAAAAAATATTGAAGGAGTGTTTGATTGACCAATGTGACAATATCCTTACGAGGTTCCTTGAGAGTCGGTCAAATGGCAGAGCTTTTAGCCTAAGGGACGTATATAGGATAGGTATATAATTAACCAGCAAATTAAATGATAACCTGTCGTAGTCCCTGCCAAGTTATACCACAACACTCAATTCAGCTATCAGCCTTCACCGTCTTCGAGCTGGCTTGGGTCGATGAAATTAAGAAGTACTTAATAATAATTCATTGACAATAATCATATAGGCACACAATCTAAAATTATTCCGTAGGTCAATGTCATCTGTGGTGTTATCGCGTTGCCCTACAGTAAACCCTTTATCTTGCATGGGTATGATACAAGCCTTGCAATGGCCATACGCAATGCGGAATATCGTAACTAGCAACCGTTGAAAATATGATCCCAATGTGGTGCAAGTTTCATGATATATATCGACTACTTCCAATCCTTGGTTATTTTAGATATTGGGTTATTTTTAAGAAATCAAACGCAGTACCTGATCAAATTGAGGATTAACCCCTAAAGAGCTTCACTACGATTTCTGTCTGAAGATTGAATTTTTAACTGTTTTTTGTGCTTTTTGCAAAAAGTTGCTACAATAATGATAAGAAGAGGACCACTCATCCGTCTCTATTTAGTGAACAGAATCTTTCATTCAATGTAACTCTTTATATGAGATGATAAACATACATTATGTTTTTGCATCCGCAAATTGGCGTGGCCTCCGTAAGCACCAATAACTTATTTTTATGTCGACTATAGATTGTATCTGTGTGTAGTATTTCAAGACTGACTGTCGTATTGGACAAGTTGCCAGTAAGCAAAAAAATTATCGCTAAAGTTTGTATTTAGCTTTCGCTTCAAACTTAATGAGACACCAGCTTCTTAATGGTTAATAAACAGCTTTTTTAGTTTTGGATCTTGACATCTTCATTAAATATTTATAGCTCACGCTTGTTCAGCACTGAAGATGGACCTTCTCTTTAGACTATTGAGCCAATAATCCTATCGAATGGTGCTTAGTTTCACTTGATTAGTGCTCTCAGAGTTTCTCTCTTAGTTTCAAAAAGTACTGTAGGAAATAGTTCTTATATGTTGGCATTGGATTTATGTCAGTCTGCACCCTCTAGCGTCACGGGGTATCAGCGGATATTGACGTAACTAAAGAAGTTGGAATTTAATTTATATTGAACTTAGTTTTGAAAGTACTAGGTAAAATTTTTGTTGGACTTTCGGCACCAAGTACTATACTTTCGGTACGCGGTAGCCCACTCCAAAATTATGCACATTAAATTAATTTGAATTATTACACAAGGAAATATAATATTCCATTGTGACGAATCACGTTTAGCCTTACTATTGTTGATTTCATACTTCATATCTAACTAATAATTGCGTTATAACGACTTTCTGCAATTAACTGCTATGTTACGCCATTATGTTTTGTTTATTTGTAATATTGCGACATTTTTGTGGAGAGTATCGGAAAGTTTTTGTTGCAATGTCAGGTTTGTGGTTGGCGATGATGGATAAAACTGAATTAAATAACTGTATCGCTCCCGGCAAAGAACATAATATAGAATAGGTACATAGACATAAGACCGGTCTTTCTCTTCGAGACACCCGGTCCTAAATGAATACTACGAGCGCCTAGAGTCTCGACATTTTACAGTAAATAAGATTATCTCTATTCTATTGTTAGAAGGGCAGTAGGCATCGTTTTTCGCGATGTTAAGTGCGTGGTGATTAAGACAATATTTCTCTAGTCTTTTAAATTACATAAACGAGGTTGCTTTTTCGACTGCTATGTTGTAAATTGGACAGTGTCAGGAACTTATTGATTTCTGTGTCTAGGCTCGCGGATTTATAAGCTTCTTCATACCTTATAAATATTATATTATTGTCGTTTCTGGATTATTGTGACTTTTGTCTATTACAAGTGCCAACAATTTTAAGCTGTTTTGGTCTTTTGTCCGCGGATCTTTGTGTAATCACCGTAACTATTACATAGATTCCATACAACTATGAACACTAATAGATAAAATTCGGAACTTAACGTTTCCGGGAGTTATCGTGCCGTCATTCTTTTTATTATCTCGTTGATGAAACTTATGAGGTCAATATGGCATATGATCAATGTGGTTTCGATAAGGGCCATCACGTGTTGCGTCGATGATTGTAGGTGCTTAAAGGCAAACTGTGGCAAACTCGTGATTACTGCTGTCTTCTTTTAGGTATGCCTAATGTATGCGTATTACCAGCACATTGAAGTTTTATTATTATCAGATAATCGTTTAAGAGAGCAAGGTCTTTTCTCGACCTAGCCTAATAGATTACACACCTACCAACTGATATACTAACTGTTGTCCGCGGTTTCATCCGCATCCTAGGAGAACTACTTCATGTATTCGAATAAATAGTATCCTATGTGTTAATCCAGGACATGGTCTGTTTGTTTGCCAAGTTTCATCCAAATCCGTTCAGTAGTTTTTGCGTGTAAAATTAACAAACATTCATACATCCATCAATCCTCACAAACTTTCGCATTTATAATAGTAGTAGGATTTTATAGCAGCTAGCTAGCTTAGGCCTCGATAGTGCTTATTGACTGAAATGTGCTGATTAATTGATAACTATTGATAGTTTCTTTAGTAGTCAAAAGGCAAGTTAAACGTGTGACTTGATAAAATGACTGCGTATCATTCGACGGGAGATTATTATTATCTCGATTACTTAATTCATATTAGCGGTATATGAACGTAAAAAATAGGCCGATATTAATTGAAGGTTATATGACAAGCCAGTGTAGATTAGCGGGGTCTATATGATAAGGAGAGGTCGCCAGTTTGACTGTACACGTGTTTTATATTTCAAATATAGAACTATCATGCTAACGGCCTTAAGCCAAAATCATCCAAAAATTATCATACGTGTACTTCTTTTTCTCTCACTCTTTTGTATGAAAACTAAAAAGGATAGAGCATAATTACACCAAGTTGTCATTCTGTCATGAATTTTTATTTGTGGACCCGCACTTACACAATTGTTTTTTTTTTTATTAAAATGTTGCCCCACGATAGGATTTCTCCTGTGTCGTATGTACAGTTTACAAACATACGTGTCAAATACACACACAACCAGACCCGAAACAACTATCTGTAGATCATACAAATATTTGTTTCGTGCGGGAATCGAACCCTCGACACTTAGCGCAGAAAGCTAATCACTTAGCCACTGCGCCAACCGTGTGGTCGGAACGTAAAATGTCGTTTTGACGTCCTCTCGTGGTCGATTGGTCCATTTCGTGCTCTCCACCAATCGGAGCCCCTAGTCTAAGTTTCTTTCGACAAATTCGATTTACTACATCGAACGCGTTCGGCGCTCCGATTGGTGGAGAGGACGAAACGGACCAATCGGAGCGCCGAACGCGTTCGATGTAGTAAATCGAATTTGTCGAAAGAAACTTACACTAGGGCCTCTGAGCGCCGAACGCGTTCGATGTAGTAAATCGAATTTGTCAAAAGAAACTTACACTAGGGGTACAGGATTCCTCACAAAGTTTTCCTGCACCCGTTAACCTAGGTGATAATCGAATTCTAGTGAAAGGTGTGTGCCAGGATCGAAAACAGACCCCCCTTCGTAGAAAGCAAGTGTTCAATAATTACTACGCTATCACTGATTTTAATGCATTTTTAATTAACTCAAAAATATCTTGTTCCAGGTTTGACCCACGAGTGCGGCGTGTTCGGCGCCATTAGCACGGGTGACTGGCCGACACAGGTCGACATACCGCAGGTCATATGTCTAGGATTAGTCGCACTACAGCACAGGTGAGACTTCTACAAATTATATCTACTCCACATTATAAGTGCTTTAGTATAGTCGATCCGGCCATTGTAATAAGGATCTAAAAAAGCCAGTTTAGACGAATCATCATTATGTTTTACATTACACAATCAGATGTTATAAATATCAACTTATATGATGATTCAGCAATCATCTGTTTGACTGTCATGTAAATTTGTAGATAAATTGCTCCATGTGGCTTTTTTTAGGCCCGCAGTTCAGTGTTAAGAGTATCGTTTAGCCGCCGGCTTCTGATAAAATTGCCTTGAAATACGCGCAAAATAGGTGTTTGGGAGTAAACGTTGCTTACATCGAAATCTTAACGAATTAATTTGATTTTAGTCTCTGTAGTTTTGACACACATTATAAACTAGGTCGATAGGATAGGTTTTTATTAAATTTTTGATTAATTTAATCATTATCACGAGATGAGCATTTTGAGGGTTAATTATTTCTCAATCTAAAATAATACCTAGTTTTTACTTGTCTATAACATTAAATCAGCAAAATCAGCTCATGTTTGGTGGGGTAAAAACGTTGACGCATTTTGTATGAAAACTTTTAGCTAGACTATAGTCTTAAGACATAGTTTTGAAGTAGCATGATATGGGGCAACAATTGCAGTAACTGATGGGCCCATAGTCCATTGCGGATGCTTAGCCTGGACGTGAATATCCTTGTTCGCATATTACTGCAAATTTCTAAACAAGCGAGACGAAACATACGAAATGGCTGCACAGTTTAAAAACGATTCCAGCCTTTCATATCCGCCTGGATTACTGAGAAACTTGATGTGGGCCATTTGATATAGTTCTAACAATATATTATATAGCAGTCATTGTTTCATTTAATCAGAACCTGGTATTTACTCTCGGACATCCTCTGTATTATTCGTTACTAGAATTCGGGGGAGAACCGGGCTTCTGAAAATGTAACAATTCAGTCTCCTAGAAAAACGATAAGGCAGCCTGCTGTAAAGGATTGTGAACTGTATATTATATAGAGATAAAGTTGAAAATATACAGTGGTTTGAAATTTTGTAAATAATTAAACGGTTGACGTGGCAAATATGTTAATATTGATTAGGTAACGTTGTATACAAGAAATTATGTAGAGTTTGCGTCTCATCTCTCATGTGATAGTGATGCTCGTGCTTAACAGATGAAGAATAACGAGGCCGAATGCCCAGGGTGCAATCCCTCTGAGCCAGTCTTTCTCAAAGTGGGCAATAACGCCCCCTTGTGGGCGCTAGAGGCTTACAGGGGGGTGGTAAAGGGCCCAGAGAAAATTGGGCCATCTTGAAGCGGTTGGGGGGTGCCATGACTGATTTGTATTTTTCTATTATGATAACGTAGAGTTCAAACTTAAATTTGAAATTTAAGTTTGAACTCGGAAACAGGACAAAATATGTGGCATTTTTAAGATGTGGAAAACTTAAATATTTAGGGGGCGATAGAAAATAATTGATTCTCGAAAGTGGGCGGTGTACAAAATAAGTTTGAGAACCTCTGCTCTAAGCAGTCGTCTCTCGAGAAGGCTCATCCTATAGACACCTCATTTGTTCTTATCATCATAAAAACCCAACTGAAACCGTTTTTATTTTAGAGGGCAAGAGTCAGCGGGTATAGTGACGTCAGAAGGGAAGAGCGCGCGCACCTTCAATTCTCACAAAGGCATGGGACTCGTCAACAACATATTCAACGATGAAGCCATGAAGAAACTCAAAGGAAACCTCGGAATTGGGCACACTAGGTTTGTAGATTATGATCTGTTATTGTCTATTTCTACCTGAAGACCTACTGTCCCATCGCTGTGTGAGAGCCTCTTCTCAGAATCACAAGGGTTAGGCCTTAGTCCATCGCGCTGGCCCGGTGCGGGTTGACAAACTACACCTTCCATTGAGAATTATATTGAGTCCTCTCAGGTGAGCAGGTTTCCTCCCGATGTTTCCATTCACCGTTAACACAAGTGATAATCAAATTCTGTTTGAACTCAAACCCTCAGAAAAAAGACAATAAAAATTAGTAATTTTGACATCATAATGAGACTTCTTCGACTAAACGCTTTCAAATGTGTTTCTATGCCAGTAGTGTAAGTTAGTGTGATGCACATCCACTAGGTACTCAACATCAGCGGCGTCGGAGGAGGTAAACTGTCAGCCATTCGTGGTACACACGGCGCATGGCGCGCTCGCGGTCGCGCACAACGGAGAACTGGTCAACTGCAGTAGCCTTAGGAAGATGGTAATTATTTAAGCATTTATAAAGGGAACATTTCTATTGATGTTAGCTCATGGTGTGGTAAAAAAATACCTGCCAGCAAGATTCGTAACGGGGTTCAAAGTTCAGGGTGTATCAGACATAAACAGCAATCATCACTCGGTAAGGTAGTCTCTTTGTCGACGACAAGTCGAATGTATTTTCTATAACTTGGTATCTATTTTACTTTGACTTTCAAAGATTGCTTAGTGAAAACTGATAAAAAAATTGCAGAACTCCGTTGTGATTACAAAAATTGTTTTGAACGTAATTTTTTTTAGTGGGCGATTTCTCATTCTCTTGAGTTCCTTGAGTTTCCTAAGTGTTTGGTTGAGGAGAAACGACCTAACAAAATTCCTAACCACACTTCTCTATCTCTATATTACAATACATGATGATTTTCCAGGTTTTGGGTCGCGGAGTGGGTCTGTCTACGCATTCGGATTCAGAACTGATCACACAAGCACTCTGCCTCAACCCTCCCGAGGGGGAGACGAACGGACCTGACTGGCCAGCGCGTATTAATCATCTCATGAGGTAAATACTTTTAGACAGACTGATCAGCACAATGCTGTGCGACAATACAGCACTATTAATCAATTTATTTATATGATTTATTCAGTAAGTACGAGTAGGTTGATAACAAGTTTTTACACACACGTTAAGTATAATATTAGTCGATTAAAGCAAAAGTTATCCAATGAACTATGATGAATTTTTAAATGTAGGATTTTATGGTCTACAAAATATCATATGAATACTTGAATTCATCTATAATTTCCTGAGAAAACCTCGTTTTAATCTGCTTGCTCTTGTTGACCTTGTATACCTGCCTTTTTACGATAGATGGTGCCGGGATTTCCAAAATAATATCATATTGAGTAGACACGTCGACATACAGGGTCCTTACATCTTTTAGTTCATTTCTTTTGAAGTTACTCACCTACAACGTGATGTTATTTTGTCAGGCTGGCCCCTCTAAGTTACTCACTGGTGATAATGCTGAAGGACAAAATCTACGCGGTGCGCGATCCCTACGGCAACCGGCCGCTGTGTCTCGGCAAGATTCTACCTCTAGGCTCGTCATGTAAGTACTCTGCATATCCGTAACTAACTATTTATATATTATATAACAAATATAACGGGTCACTTCGCGTCGCCCGCTTCCCTATCATCAGCAAAGCTCAATGCCTAGCGGAAGAGCGGGGGTGCGGGGAAGCGGGACACCAAGTGTTTTTAGGAAGTATAGCTGTAAGAAATATGAAGATACTTGTGAAATTAACCATATGTTATGGCATGTAAAGTGGGTAACGTTGACAATATTTGGGCTCGCACATTTTTGAGATCGAGTATTGAATCAAATAGCATAATTTACACATTGGGGTAACACATTTATAATGTGTTTAATAAAATAAATAACAGTGATCATTTTACTCCATTAAAACACATGGGTATACTAATAATTTAACTTCGACGGTAAACTCTAGTATGTTTCCCTGTTTAATGCTGCAATATAGGAAGCACGCAAGTAAGTATTCCTCTTAAATGATTAAACCAGACTAAACGCATTTGAGGTCCGCACATACAGATAGTGCCATCCACGAAGACGCGCCCACTATTTTTGACCGAGGCTTTCCAATTGACCGTAACGCTCTCTCATAATTAGTCAATTCATCGTAATGTGAGTGTGCACTCATAGGTTTTAATTACTGGGTATCGACAGGACTAAAACACTAGCGGAAGGTTGCACACTTGTACTGTAAGCGATTAGGATGAAGAGTGGGGCGCGTCTTCGTGGATGGCACTATCTGTACACGACAAAAACAACCACAGAGTATCAAGAAATGAAGTCACCCGCGCGGATCGTCTTTTAAACTATTCGCATTATCATGTCTTGCTACTTTGTAGGCACGTTTCGTAATTAGGTAGTTTATCGATCATAATTCTTCATAGATTATACCGGTTGAATTTTTCAAGTGGGCGTGGATGGTCAGTTTGCCAAATGTCATTACTTTCCAGAATTCGATCCTTATTAGTGACAATATCACTATAATAATACAGCGTGTTTTTTTTTTCAAAATCAACTTTTTCGTTTCCTGGAAAAAGATATTGTATTTTCAAAAATCCAATGATGCAGTTTTAGTTTTCATCAAATCGGGCTCGAGAGTCCTTTGAGTATCTTTCGCTATTCACTTGAAAAATTCACCCTGTATATAGAAAGCCAAAAAATTATGTAATTTCGAGTATTGTTTAACTTATTGTAAACCTAATACGATGTTGAATGTTAATGACTAAACATTTTCAGATGTCTACAAACAGTCTTCTGCACAGCATGCCGCGGGTAAAGCATGACACATTTCATTATTAATAATAAGAATAATCATTCATTTTTATTCACACTGGGTTTAAATAAATTTTAAGTTATGAGACTTCATTTTCTCCATGGTAGTTGAAGTAAGGCTCAAGCTCACATATCGGGGAATTTGTTTTATATGAGGTATCATAAATCAGTAACCTCGAACCTATTACATGGGACTCAATAACGGCATCATAAACCTCTGCTACCCCCTCGGGAATATATGCGTGATGCTATGTGTCGAAGATTTTAATATACGAGATTTGCTAGTGTTGAATAAGATGTACAAGCCGCCATTTTTCATTTCTCTTTACTTCGGACATAACTATACATGAGTGTAGTCTCGAGTCGCTATGGTGGTTCAAATCCTCCTGAAATCTTATGAATATTCGTCTTTCACATACAAATGCATTGTTGCTCCATGACCTTATTTAAATGCACCGGTTTCCTTATTGACTATTGTATGTTATTTTTGGGTTAAATAGACATGTTCTTAAATAGTCATCATGGGTAATATTGCATTGCATGATATGGATCACACATACTATTATTAAGGTAACATAGTAATAAACCCAAAGGCTCTATCTAGTCTTGATGATAAGTCATTTTATATTGGGATAATTCGTGGTTGACGCCACAACCACAAAAATGACCGCAAGTCAAGATCACTCTAAACGGGAATTCATGACGACTCGGTTGTCACTGTTGTTGAGCGATCTACTGCTACGCTATATATCGCGGGTTCGATTCCCGTATGGAAATCTTGTTAATATAGAAAAAAATAGTTTTAGATAAGACTTGGTGGAGGAAGGTACAGTCAGCCTCAAAAAGATGTATACACGTAGCGAAATTCAAAAGCGAATTTTAGAAGAACTAAAAATCTGTTAATTATTTTACACGGGATATTTGCGGATATAATGTACAAGAATGACAGGCTAAAATTTTGTTGAATTTCTCTTGTTGTATACATCTTTTTGAGGTTGACAAGAGTATTACTTAAATAGAAGAGCTTTCTTAAATAGTCCCACAATATTATTTATGTACTAATTTATAATAATTTACAATATATTTATTTTAGTTTTAATGAACGGGTGTGCAAAGAACGGCGTGGAAGACAGGGCAGAGGGATGGGTCGTGGCGTCGGAGTCGTGCGGATTCCTGTCCATCGGTCAGTATACCACATGTTTTTAATAAACCAGTTTTTCTTATATGGTCGTTGTCGGTACGAGCAGTGGCGTGCGGTGCATAAAGACAAAAAGACACTGCCTACCCTACATAACTCAGATAAATATTTATTATAAGATATTTGAGGTGGCAAATCACATACATCATTATTTAATCGACAAGACGACGAACCCATACCAACATGCAGTAGGTATTGGTAAATAAGCTTTTAAAATTGTCTGCCTACCCTGTCTAAAAAGTCTGTGCACGCCGCTGGGTACGACCTATTACATATGTATATGGGGATTGCTCGTGCCGTAGTGGCAAGATCTGCCAGTTAAGTAATGATGGTGTCGAGGCTGATTGCCCAGATGTGAAAGTTCTTGCTTCTTCCAGAGTGCGAGGTCTCGGGTTTGATTCCCAGATCGAGCAGTGTTCGTTATTTGGTTCTTCAGCTAGGAAACAGTCAGACTGAAGTTTGGAATAGTAGGTACCGGTAGGCAATAGCTGTTGGCAATATGCCATTTATAATAACCAATTTGTAATTTCAGGTGCTCGCTACGTTCGCGAAGTGCTTCCAGGCGAGATAGTCGAGATGTCTCGACACGGCATCCGAACCGTGGACGTTGTTGAGAGGCCTGCTGACAAGCAACAAGCCTTCTGCATATTTGAGTACGTGTACTTCGCCAGGGCCGACAGTATCTTTGAAGGTAAGACTTTCTTTACTTCGTAGTTATTGTAATCATGTATTTATACTTATATTAAATACGTTGAAACGTTGCTTTTATCATAGGAACAGTATACAAACATACTCGTGTATGTCACATACACAATACACCCAGATCCGGAACATTTGTCTGTAGGCCATACAAATATTTCCGTGCGGGGATAGAACCCGCTATACTTAGTGCAAAAAGCCAATTGATTAGTTGCGCCATTCGTATCGTGAATGGTCAGTGTTTTCAGAAGATACGGAAGAATGTTAGATAGAAACAATAGATGCGCTATGTAGACTTAGGGACGGCTTCAATTTTAATCTACCATGTTTGAAATCAATTGAAGTACCTGGCTTCAATTGCAATGCCTCACTTTTACTTCCTTCTAATAAGTTACACTGCCCCCGCTGGCAGATTAGTAGTCACAGGCCAAGGCTCTACAATAAATTCGGAGCGTCATCCATCGATTTTCACGTGTAACGTATTTGTTGTTATACAGGTCAGATGGTATACTCGGCGCGCATGCAGTGCGGCCGCATGTTGGCGCGCGAGTCCGCAGTGGACGCGGACATCGTGTCCTCCGTACCCGAGTCAGGCACCGCTGCCGCACACGGATACGCACGACAGGTGATCATTATATGCAGATAGTATCATTATATTCCTGCCTAAAGCTAGGATTAATACCGCAAGGCAAGAAGAATGGTATACACGAAGTTTGAGACGTTTATTGAAGACATAGAAATACGGTAGATGACTAAAGTCATTTGAGTTACTTTTTATGAACTGTCAAAAACGACATTTTGTTTGGAATACAAAAGCGTGACGTCATAGTTTTTCATTGCCATTCACATACTTATTGTATGATTTTGATAAATTATAAATTGAAAACGCCAAAGATAAGCAAGAGCTTAAGATTTACTGAATTTTTAGAAGGAAAACTATTATTACCAAACAAGATTTCAGAATTTATTTTTGATGCAGTCATCTAGCCTATTATCGTGCGCGTTATTAGTGCATTGCATAAAGCTGCTCTTGAGGATGAGGTCGCCACATACAGGACTGAGTACTTCGGTAACCCAGGTGTTCTTCAAGAGATCGTTGGCAACATCAAACGTCTGCTGGTCTTTCTTGAGGACCTGGAGTGGATCGTATAACTGATATTCCCATTGACCCGCAAAATATGCGCTCCAACGTGGATATGTGGAAATTACTTCGATATACCAAACCATGCTACAGCTGCGTTTAAGCCAGATTAGCAATAAATAAGAGCTAAAAATAAAAATCTTTTACTTGGTCCTTCCGACTCGGGCCTTTTATTTGTCAAATCCAAACGACACAAAACCATAACTAATGTAGTTATTCACTTTACCTTTCAGTCGGGCATCCCCTTCATGGAGGTGTTGTGCAAGAACCGTTACGTAGGGCGCACATTCATCCAGCCGTCCACGCGGCTGCGGCAGCTGGGCGTCGCGAAGAAGTTCGGCGCGCTCTCGGAGAACGTGCGCGGGAAACGAATCGTGCTCATAGACGACTCTATCGTCAGGGGCAACACTATCGGACCTATCATCAAGTTGTTGAGAGACGCGGGGGCCGCTGAGGTTAGTACTAATGTTACATAAGCTCGAATCTTTATAGGGTCAGTGTATTGTCAAACAATGTCAGCGGCAAATGACTTGATACGGGATTTTGAAGAATCCCACTTTTTTTTTAAACTTTGCCCCTCGCTATGTATACTACCCGTATCGTGGGTGCGTTTACAAACATTCACATTGACATACACCCGAACCCGGAACAACTATCTGTACATCATACAAATATTTGTTCCGTGCGGGAATCGAACCCGCGACACGTAACGCAGCAGTCGATTTCTCAACCATTGCGCTAAACGTACAGTAACATGACCTTTGTAAGTAACATTTATCCGCATAATCATTGTAAAATTGAACAACTATTCTGCTCCTCAGGTACATATAAGGATAGCCTCACCGCCCCTCAAATACCCCTGCTACATGGGCATCAACATCCCCACGCGAGAAGAACTTATAGCTAACAAGTTGGACCCCTTCAAACTGGCCCAACATGTTGGTAAGTATCACTTGCCTATTCTCATAATACCGTAGTTAACTATTGTGTTGTTCTATATACTACGAAATTTCATACCAAAATAACCCTTATTTACAGGCGCCGACAGTCTAGAATACTTAAGCGTAGAAGGTCTAGTATCAGCAGTGCATTACAATATGAAGACCACGCCGAGCGACGGTGTGGGAGGTCATTGCACCGCGTGCCTCACTGGCGAGTACCCTGGAGGAGTGCCCGACGACGACTGGTGAACAGTGGCTGTTACTGGGTGTGTCGGACGGTGATGTGTGCTGTGCTCATTTGAGTCTGTAGTTATGAGTAAATGAGTGTTCTTTGTTCGAAATCAAGATACGGGATATATTTTTGTGATTCTGTTCGCTTATTTTTGTGGAAATATAAACGGCTCTGCCGATTTAATTGATAAAAATATTACAATATCAAATACCTCATTGGTCTAGTGGTCACAAGCGCGACTGCTGAGCGTGAGGTCCTGGGGTCGGGCAGTGTTATTGGATTTTTCTATATGGATATTCTCAGTAGCAGCACGGAGTCTGAAACTGCGTCCGGTAGATGGCAATAGGCTCGCTCCCTATTACATGGAACTCAATAACGGCATCGGCGAAATGCGGGTGTACAATAGTACACCTCTGCCTAACCCTTTGGGGAATACAGGCGTGATGCTATGTTATGTTAAATATACTTTAATAATAATTTTATTTGTTAGCGTTTGTATTCATACAAAAATAAGCCTACATCTGGAAAAATCATAATGTGTAATGATATTGTAATTAAAAGGGAGATATGTTGCAATTATAGGACATACTTAAAAAACTATGTTGTGAAGGTGTGAATGGGATGTTGTATACTAATAGTGTTATTTACTATAGGTACTTTATTTACAAAATATTTTTTACTTTTGTTAGAAGTTATCGAATATTAAATATAATTTATGAAGCTATAGAGGTGGTACGGATATTGGTAAACAAGACATAAGTGCTTTATTTTGTACGCCTCTTCCTAATGATTTATTTTAAATCTGGCATTTTATTTTATTTACAGTAAAATTACCATCGTCTTGAATATTTACGTGGTTGGAAATTTTAGAATACCCAAGACGCTTTGGTAATTTAACAGATCAAATAAATCTCAGATTCGCATTTAATTCAACGCGTCTACGAATTAAAAGAATTTCAAGATCAACGTGCGTAATACCAGCCAATTGTATCGTGGACAAAACTTTATAATGTAATATTTTCTCGATTAAATGTGCATTTGATTGGAATTGTACCTCGAATTTTAGATTTTAACATTGTTTTTAGATAATGTTCGTGCTGGTTACGACAATAGTCTATCAATTTAAGCTAAATACTAGTGATATATTTTAAATTTAAATAAATATTTTAATGTACTAATTTTCCAAACATTCCTATAAAACGTAAACATTTTTGTTGTTGTTTAATAATTCAATGGAAATATTGCAAAAGATTTGCCGTATACATATAAAATTTATATTATTTTATATTTTTAAGATCAATTGGGAATACATATTTTTATAATTATATTATTTACTTGAATTGAATAATATGTGAGTCTCCAATAGAGCTATGAAAATCATACAAATGTTGTAGACTGTATGAATCTATCAGTTTTTATGACAGTTTCATACAATCTAAATATATAAATAAGTAAATGGTTAAGTAATTTTATATTTCTCTAAGATATTATTTTGTCCGAACATTTGTAATGTAGAAACTAGGGTCCAAAATTAATCTTTCCTTATGGCTCGTAAATACGTCATATAACTCGGGTTTTAGTTTGTAAAAGACATGACAAAATGATGGATGACGTAATATTTTGATAGCCGTAAGGAGAGTTAGGAAGATTATAGACGTGCCAAGTTCATATCCAAGCTGTAGAAATATAAATAGTCGTCACGAATTAATACACCGTGGGTCTGATTAATTACTGTGTATGAAACTGGTACGTCTGTATTAGCCTTAAGCTCCACTATCAAGCATTCCGCTTGGCCGCACGTCCGGGCCGTGTGGGAACATCGCGTAATATTGAGCTCGAAACGTCCGATAGGTGTACGTGTACTTTACATAAATGTTTTTTTTTTCTATATTTTGTCTGTGGTTTCATTTTACCGACTATATGATCCTGATTCTCTATACCATGACGGTACAGATAGTAAATGTCTGTCAAACACACACAAAGTTAATGTAGCATACGAAAATATTTGAATAAAAATCTACACAATAACGGTTTCTGTGAAATGTGGGTGTATAATAGTACACCTCTGCCTAACTCTTCGGGGAATACAGGCGTGACGCTATGTTATGTTAAAAATCAATACAACTTTAGACAATTCAACATTTGTTATTCATTTATTTATCATCTTATTTACAATTTCTATTTACACAGGAACCTAAACAAGTTTGTATTTGTCTGTACAACTTGTAGAACAGTAAAATTAATACAAGATCATAATACGCGTGAACACGCTACGAAAAATATATATCAAAAGCATAATTAATATTGTATATATTTGTGAAAAATTGAGCTTAGATTTTATGAACATTTGTAGTGTGGAGAACTGGCGGTATACATGACAACAAATTGTCGTTGTTTAAACAACTTTGAAGTGTGTTAAGTGCCTAAATAACTTAAGAAAATGTTCAGGCACGTATTTATAACATTTAAATACTTGTATAAAATACCTATATTGTCGTAGCAGAACAAGTAGTCGATCCAGCAAATAACTGACTAATGAAATAGTCACTATTCTTCACTCAATTTTCCCAGCAAACCATTTTCGTTTCAATCTCAGTTATAAATATTATCTTCCTACGTCTACGACATGTAACTAAATAAACGCAAGACCTCATACACTCCAAATATAATATACAGTTTAAAGCATATTACAATAGGCAAAAAATATTTAATAATGTTTACTAGTTTGTTGAAAATACTGTTGAGCCTAGCATTGCACACTTACTGCATTTAAAATGAAGTCTGATATAAAAATTAATTTTGTTTGAGTTAATCGACCGAAATTCATATTTAAAAATATATTAAATTTTACTGAATTCAGTAGTCAATTATGAAGAAACTACTTTTAGGAGTTACGTTTATTATATCACACGTCGTATACATAAACAGTTCTAAATTTAATACAAAGCTGAAACAGCCGAATCTCAATATCTCCTTCCCATAATTAGGTAACACATTTTCTCGGCTGTCAACTTCGTATGGCCCATGGAAATGGCCCAGCCATTTAGGGCAAATTTTCACATAGCTTTTCGTCTAGATTATTATTTTCTATAAAGCTGTCAGATTAAAAAATAATTTTATATGGAAAATGGGCCACTTGATCCCTAATTATCTGTATAAAACTGTGTTACAGTAATATAAAACACCAGTCGCCCATTATTGCTATTTGAGAGCACTTATGCTTGGCTTTTAATTAACAAAAGAGAAAAAACAACTTTTCCCCTTTAACCGCCAACGACGATTTAAAGCGTCAATCACGATTTCAATCCAGACGCCAACGCCGTCTTCAAGCGTCATTTTTTAGCCTTATGTTTGACAGTGAAATAAGTAATAAACACTGTTTTCGCATTTATGTGTGGACTGACGCTTGAAGGCGGCGGCATCGGTGTCTAGATTAAAACCGTGATTGTCGCTTTAAATCGTCGTTGGCGGTTAACGGGTTAAAAAAATGTTCATAACATGGTTCCTAGTTAGCTAGCAATAATGCTATATCAATATTTTTATAATTTGCCATGTAAAGTTATTTTTTAAGAAACTAGCGAGGAGTCTTTGTCTATGGTCCTACATTTTTAAGTAACAGCCTTTTTTGAACGTAGCGTTCAAAGAGCGTAAATCTCAGAGGGTATGTTTGCCTACAATCGCTTCAATGTCTGTCACCTCCTTAATGCAAGTGTCCGTGAGGATGACGGGTTCTGACTCTGTGATGAGCACGTCATCTTCGACCCTGATGCCGATGCCCCGGAATTCTTCCGGTACCGTTGTGTCATCCGGACTTATGTAGATACCTGAATGACAATATTGTATCACTTCAATTTGTACTCTATGTTCATATGGTTAACACTGATTCGAAAATTATCTATTAAAAATGACCATTTCGTATAAAGATGCGTACGCATGCGAAAGGTGAATTCGTACGCCTCTTCATACTAAATAGACATGTGATTTCAGCCCAAAACAACTTCTGCTTACAAATAGAAACTTGATGATGTGTGATTGTTACTAAAACAAATATGAGGTTTAACTGAAATTATATATATATATTTTATAACATATTAGCAGAACCCGGCAGAGGTTCTGCCAGTGTATATCGCAGCGCTATCTATTGGCAAGTTGATCTATATTTTCATTGTAGTCAAATACCCTATTAGCATAAAAAGCTACATTATTATCTCGATGTCATAATGAATAATGAATGCAATAATGATTCCGAAGGTAATAACCTTACCTGGTTCCACCGTGATGATCATGTTGGTACAAACAGGTACGTTCCGTCGCACAAGCGGTGAGTCATGGACGTCCAGCCCCAGGTAGTGAGACACGTGGTGAGGACACAAGCGGTACGCTTTCTGTTAACGACACAGATAGAGAATGATAATGTTTGGAAGTGACAAAAAATAAACATAAAAGTATAAAAGGACTGAAAATCTTAAAATAGTGATGTATTGAATAAGAATATTCTTAACAGTTTCTGCAGGCGGTGCCCAGGCAATTAATGACACAAAAAATATTTTTTTGTGTTTGCTTGTGCACTGCTTTCAAAATCATCTTAAATTTACGGATTAAATGATGTAAAAAAAAAAACAACCTTTACAAAGGTTAAAAATGAACATCTGAGACTTCCAATTGGTACAGATGACATACATACAATTCATAAAATTCCACTCATTGAATATTGAATACCAGTTAGGGGTCTGATAGGCCAAAGAAAATTGTACTATCGTAAAATATTCTTGTAAGTATTATTGTTAAAATCAATTTATAAACTAGTAGCATAGACTAAGTTTAGGGTTTGGTGATGAATTGAATTAAATTTGGGTGAGTGATAAATCTTACCCCAATGAGCTCGTGTCCATCGATGTTCTTGGGCAGAATGCCTTCCTGCTGCAGATGTGTTCCTAACAGGCGACACATGTGGTCAAACAACATGTCCAATGGAGGTCGGCGCTCGCCTAGCAGCTCGATCAGACGCTTCTGTAATATTGAACAAAATCATGATTTATAAATAAAATCAATTCAAACCATTACTGTCCCACTACTGGGAAAGGGTATCTTCTTCGTAAGAGAAGGGTTAGGCCTTAGTCCATCACGCTGGTCCGGTGCGGGTTGGCGGACTACACACACCATCAAGAACTTTATGTCACCCTCTAAGGTGTGTTTAGTTTCCTCACACTGTTTTTTTCACCGTAAACGCAAGTGATAATCAGATTTTGATCTGCACATGATTCTGAAAAGTTAGAGGTGCGGGCCGGGTTTGAACTCAGACCCTCCTGCATGGATAGCATCGTTTAACTGCTATCACTAGTTAATTTCAAAAATATGTTAAGTTTTTACAAAAATTCCAATTGATCCGTTCAAGCTGTCATGGAGTTTACCTGCACACTGAGTACCAGTTCGTACAGTATCCGGTGGTGCTTGGAGAACTTGCCGGACACCGGCCACGTCCGGGAAATGTCCGAGTTGTACAGCCACCGCTGACAGCCTGCAAATAAAAACTCGTTTGTGTGCGCGTCTTTGTCTGTCGTTCGATCTAACACATTCACCAAGTGTCTCGTATTTCTATCACACATATCTCTGTAGCTTACGACCCGAGAGAAAAGGAAAACAGTATTTTGCAGCGGTGAACATTATACGTAGCACATTTTCGTCAGGCAGGAATGGATAGTATGATTATGATTTTCGAGATAACATACCTGAGTCCACAAGCAGCATCTCGTCTGCCCTTAGCAGCTGGTTGTTGGTGATGTAGTGTATGTGCGTGGCTCGGGCTCCGCCGGCCACGACGGGCGGGAAGGCGAGGTGCTCCGCCCCGCCCTGCTTACTAGTGTACTCTAGAACTGCATTCACCATGTGTTCCGAGACGCCTGGAGCAAAATAGTGGATTTAGAATTATAATGTGCTATAATATATTTAATAATGTGTTCCTTGTAATTGTATAGTGGAAGTTCTAGTTATTTAATTTAAATTTAACAAGATATATAGAAAATATTTAACTGATACTAAAAAAAGATCACGGCCAATTCGGGGCCACTCAAAAAATTGTTTATGGCCAGTTCAAAAACACTTCAAAATATATGTTTAGCATGTTTCTAAAACACTTCAAAATTTGTTAATGCTAGGTAAAGATAGAAGTAATAATTTGGTTATGCTGTAAAATTGACGGACACTTTTGTCCTTTGCTTGCTTGCTTGCTTTGCTTTACGGTACGGTTGACGCAGTGTGTTGAGAGATCGACTGCTGCGCTCGGTGTCGCGGGTTCGATTCCCGCACGGAACAAATATTTGTATGATCTACAGATAGTTGTTTCGGGTCTGGTTGTGTGTGCATGTGACATGTATGTTTGTAAACTGTACCCACGACACAGGAGAAATCCTAGTGTGGGTCAATGTTTTTTAAAAAAAGAAAGAAAGATAAAAAGTAATGTCACTCACCAGGTTTAGTACAAGCCATGGCCATGTTCATAGACTGTGACCCGATATAGCACGTTTCCTTCATCAGCTCGATCTCCGCGGGAGACTTGACGACGCGCATGAAGTGCAGCGTGCGCTGCGGGTCTGCCAGCGACACGTTGCCGTCCCCGCGGAGTGTTCCCCGCACTATGTTGTGGATGCTGGGGTTAGGTGGAGAGTCGTTGTGGTACCACAGGACTGCAGGCTTCGAGGTCGCTATCGTCCTGTACAAAGTACTTAAGATTTAAGAGTGACGGGCGACTTTTTGCAATATTTTAGGTACTCTATAGTAGATATTGTGGTAATATGACATAGTTTGACAATGATTATTGGATAGTGTTAACTTACTTGTTCAAAAAGTTGCTAAAGTTCTCAACAGGCCTAGCTTCATCAACAGAGAATAGTCTAGCGGCGGCTGCGCAGCCGGTGCGCGGCCCCTCCCACAATTCAGCGTGTACGTCCTTGTCGTGTACAAATAGAATGCTCTGTGGGGAAGAGAAATAGTCATAAATCTTTTTACTACTGATTTCAATTCAGTAGTCAGTGCTGAGCTTTTTTGTATTTTCAGATACAAGTTTATTCTGCTCATTGTTTTGATGATGATCGGTCAGAGAGGCAGAGAAATATTGTTACATTAATCCAAATCTACAGTAATATTTTAATAGTTTTCTTGAATTTTAGTGGACATCATTGAAGTTAAATATAATTCTAATAAGGAGTGGTCCAAAACGTCTGTGCTCCCTAGAAATTCATTTTCTAGTAAATTTAGGTTTAATATTTGTATATACCCAGAAATTGTACAATAACATATCTCTTACTTACCTGAAATCTATCTGTTTGTCCAGGCTTCAATAGGACTAGAATAGCAGAAGGTTCTAGACAACCAGTGAGGTAGAAGAAGTCAGAGTTCTGTCTGAACACATAAGGTATTTTGTCTGACATGTACTGCTTACAGGCCGCTGGGATTATGATCTAAAATAAATACAGCTATTGAAATGTTGAAGTAATTTAGCAACTTTTAAATAAAAATAAAAGTATGACGACACGGTTGGCGCAGTGGCTAAGCGATTAGCTTTCTGCGCTACGTGTCGCGGGTTCGATCCCCGCACGGAACAAATATTTGTATGATCTACAGATAGTTGTTTCGGGTCTGGTTGTTTGTGCATGTGACATGTATGTTTGTAAACTGTACCCACGATACAGGAGAAATCCTAGTGCGGGGCAATGTTTTTTTTAAAAAGAAAAAAAATAAAAAAATATATATAATACGAAAATAATAATTAGAGTATAGAAGTTTTATTCTTCGACAAGCATGTTAAAGTTAAACAATCAGTCACTATTTCGAAAGCAAGCATAAATTCTATTTTTAAATTTCCGCGCCGAAAGCTGTGTGATTTGCTGGTTCAATATTGGATCACGACATGGTTTCCTTTGCCTGCCAGATAGTATTCTTTGAGAATACTAAGGCGTTGTCTGGCTAGCACCTTCGCTATTGACAGTCGCATCTCTCGCTCGCACCTTTCTCGAAGAGAATGATCCCCGCGTACCCGCGAACGGTAAACAGTAAAAATATTTATAAACGTTGAATTTGAATATTGAGTGTGATATAGTGACCGTGCAAGCAAAACATTATTTAATATTTTCTGTTGACTTAGAACTATTGTGGAGTGAATATTAACCTGCTGGTGACAACTTGAATAACAATAATGAAAACAATTTTGACTACAATCGAAGGAAAAAAGGTAAGTGAAAAATATATTGTAGTCTATATTTGTGAGATCGATAATTATCAACTACCTAAATATAGCGATCAGCAATCATCACCCAAAACCTTTCGAGTATTCATTATACTAGGGAATTTAGACTAAGTCCTTCAATAACTAGGTCACTAATGCTTCATGGGGTCTGAAATACTATGTTACAGGAAGACACAAAAAATAAGGCACATCGTCAACTTTCTTTCGCGCTAACACCAAAAGATGATTTACGAAAACATTTGAAACTTAAAATAAAATAATCAACCTTATGGAACGCTTTTAAGGTGTAAAAATTGATGGCATTGCAATACGTTTCTATTGCGCTTATATATTATATTGATAAATTCCTGCTTATTAAAGGGGTTACATCTAGTTGGCGGCCGAAAAAGAAAAGTGTTTTTGTGATTATTTTTTTGAGAAAATGGTTGCAGATTTAGTACTTTGTCTTTTTTCACAATGAAGGGTACATCTTTGAGTATGTTTCATAATTTTTTTATTGGAAAAAATGTATAAATGTAAATGTAACCCCTTAAGATATGTCAACGGCAGAGGCCTACAATTTCTTGCTATTATACAGTGCATAACATGCAGGCAGTTAAACAAACGTGCTATATCAGCACGTACGCACATACACACAAACATTCATTATATAATTTTTTCCTTCAAACTCGCTTGCAAAATGTAAGAGATAACATTAAGCCCTCCATTATGTTGATACCTGGGATTAATCTTATCTTCAGCCACAATACTAATCACATTTCACCATTAAGTACATACATTATGTCCCCAAGCCTCTGACATAAATGCAACTATAGAATTCATTTAATTGAATATGACGAGAACATAATCTGAGAGTCAAAACCAATTAAAACAGGCGACTGAACTTGGTGTATTCTGTAAAGATCAGAAGAAAAAGACAGAACCAGATCCTCTGTTGTCTCAGCACATTAATAGTGGACGGATTTACTAGTCAGCAATGGAGGTTTCAAAGCCGCCCAGGGTGCATATTGACAAACTAAGGATTTTGTATGGAAAACTAGATACCCAGATACCCTGCATCTTTGAATGCTGCTGGCACAAATACTTTCAATTTTTTCTTGCATAAATTCTTAACCCTGATGCTATGTCACTGCTATAAAGTTAAAATAATGAATAAAAAATAACCTTCTATACATATACATATAATTACTTGTCCTGACTGACTGATTCATCAATGTGGAGCCTAAACCGCTGGGGCTACAAACTTAAATTTTTGATGCCTTTGCCAATGTTGTAAGCATCTACTAAGGAAGGATTTTTTGAAATTTCACCCCTAGGGCATCAAAATAAGGGATTAATGGTTGTGTGGAAGTCTGTCATTTTCAAAGTAAGAAGCAAGAAATTTCATATACCAGCTTTTGGTTACAAAATTGTGGTTTTCAAAATTTTACCCCTCAGAGGGTGAATTAGAGGTGGAAAGTTTATATGAGAAGTTTGTAACTTTTGAAGGAAGAACCATGAAATTAAAATATATATATATATATATATTAAAAATTATTATCTAATATATATCTATCTCATATTACTTACAATATGAGTTTGATGCATATTTTCTGCTTCTCCAATCAGCTTGCTGACCAAGGTTTCCCGCCTTTCTTTATATTCGGCCTGTGTTATCCCACATGTTAAGTGATCCTCTTGTGGGATCAAGTGAGGATGAGTGTGACATGTTGCCTGCCCAAAAATACCCTTCGGGACAGTCAGAGGAGGTTGAATTCTTTGGCCGGTAGGACGTTCTATTGTACACATACATCTTATCTTGTCTTTCAGAATATGCACCCTATTTTGTTTCCTTCGCTCCTTAATCGCTGTAAAATAAAAATCTTACGTCATTATCAGCTGGCATACTTAGCTGCACTTAGCCATAAGAATATTAAATCGTTTCGATTGCACATTGGCAAGTTGTTAGTTCTGTCTTAATTTATGGCGAATGTGCGACTACATTATTTGCTAAACACCGCGGCAAAATTTTTGTTGTTGTGATACCACCTTTTCAAAACATAACCTGTGTTATATTATTATCTTACCGATATTTGAAACGAATTTCCTTAATGTATGCATATCGGTTTATTTGTTAAATATGTGGGAGGGATTTGGTTTTAATTCGATTGTAATGATTTAGGTCATCACAGACAGAGAAAAGATGAATTTTGACGTGACAAGACAAATGAAATGAAATGAATTGACAGTGACAGTTTACTTGAGTCAATTCTCATGTGAGTCTTTACCAGACATAGTTACCAGATGAATTGTTAGATGTTGCCGACGGTATAATTTTATGATTATTTTACGACATGTTGTACAAAGATGGAAAAATAAAAAAGTTTGAAACATGCACCCTGCAAGGGCACTGCAAAATAAACAAACTTAACTACTACTATGAACTATACTTATTGCAATTTTTTATTTTGCATTATTTTTATCTTTATGAAAATCTTGCAATGTGTAATATCACTTCTGGTTCAATAACCTGGATAATTTATTTTTATTAATTAGTTTTAATGTATGCGGTATTTTATTATATATTTTAATGGACATTACATAGGGTCCTGAATGAAAAATAGAAAGTGCTATTTCATATATATCATTATAGACGAGGAATATCCATAAATATTGATATTTGTTTGTTGATTAGTTTATTACACGTACCTTCTAACAAACAACAATAGGCTCAGAATCTGTAAACTGCTAAGATAATAAACTGTTACTCTCCGCGCCCTGTGGAATGTGACGGGCAGTGGCGTATTATCCTTAAGGCAAACGGCACATGCCTAGGGGCGCTAGATTTCAAGGGGCGCGCGCGGGTATTTGAAAATTATTTGTGCCTTAAATTTGACGACACGGTTGGCGCAGTGGTTAAGCGATTAGCTTTCTGCGCTATGTGTCGCGAGTTCGATCCCCGCACCGAACAAATATTTGTATGATCTACAGATAGTTGTTTCGGGTCTGGTTGTGTGTGTATGTGACATGTATGTTTGTAAACTGTACCCACGACACAGGAGAAATATTAGTGTGGGGCAACGTTTAAAAAAAAAAAAAATTACTACTAGTCAGTGTTTCTAGTCATAATAGACAGAATTTTGGCTGAACTTAAAAAAAGACATCTTTTTTTTCTTATTATGAGATAACTCGCCTCATTGTGATTCCTATATTTGGTTCCTTCCTGCTATTTACAGTATTTTGCATTAAATTCATATCGCATGGCCGCCAGAGAGGCATCGATGAGGTGCTAGCCTAGAGTGCCGTCGACTTTTAATCCGCCACTGGTGACGGGTGACTTCAGTACGATCTATGTATGTATGGAGTTGGGAGAAAAAGGTTTTATATTTTATACTATAAAAGAAGTGATTTCTAAGTGGCAACATTAATAGTTCCGTTGTACGCATTTATCATCTTTGTTTCGCGCGTTTTCGGATGAATAAAATTATGAATACTGTCTTCATCAGCTGTTTTTACCGCAGATATACGAAACGTTACATAGAAGCTAGTGGTGCTTAAACATAAAAATATGCATGAAATTACAAAGACGATGTACTCGGTCTTCCATGTTTTCATAACGGGTAGGAGTAAGTAGAGGTTTAAGTGTCTATTGGCGAAATAAACTTTCCAGCAACATAAAGTAGACACAGTAAAAAAAAATTTATATTCGCGGGTCGGGACCTTTTTGTTTTCTGAAATAAGAGTCTATTGACTTAGAAGCTGCAAGTAGTCTTACACTGATTGTAAAGCAAATATAGACTGTAACAAATAAGTAAAGTAAACAAAGTAACCTTCATATGAGCGTGTGATGTTACGGACTAAAAAGTTTGAATACATTATTATTCCTTGATTTACAAATTAGTAAAATCGCTATAGATTATTGAAATTATATAAATAGAATGATTTCTGTTTGTTTATGTATTTTAACAGAATTAATAGGTTGCACTAGTTACTCCTTTACGGGGTGTCCAGTAATCTTTCTTTATATAGGACATTTTCAATTTTTTTGTAGGTCGCTAATTTTTGGGACACGTCTCAAAAAGGAAAAGAGGTTCTATTGCTAGGCTCTGTGGGCAGGAAGGTCATGCTACGTTCACTGGGCACGTCTCGTGAGGCAGTCAGCGCGGAACGAGCGGCGCGTACGCACGTCGCGGTATTATACAATAAGAATACGATCGCGGGACCCATTTGTGTCGGAAACTGTCAATCGTGCCCGTTACAATAGTGTTTCATAACCGTTCAGTGATTGTTATTTTTTAAAAGGACACCCTGCACCAACGGTTCTGAAAAGAGGTTTGTTTACTTTTCTAATTTTATATTGATCGCCCTCTCTCTGTCTAGTATTGTGGTCTAGTCGATAGTTTACGTCGATAAATGGCCGGACCCATTCGCGGGTTCATTTGCATCGTTTTGTAAGCTAATGAATGAGCTGTTACGGTTGGTTGCAAAGATTACTTAACCCGACCTCGTAGAGCTTCAAAATTATAACACTTTAAAAATGGAATTGCTTTGATGCGTGTTTCTGATTGCGTGTGAGTGTAAATAGTCCCCCTATTTGCGCCCGCAGCGGTGTTTGAGATTTGTTTTATTGTTTAATGTTGTTGCGTTTAAATAAACATATTGTTTTCGTTCATGAGCAATTGAGCCTTATAATAATGGGTATAGATGTTCACTTTCGCGTTTACCAATTATTTACCTTGGATTCGCGAGTGTGACAGTTGGTAAGGTCCTATAGGTTCGTTATTCCTGTTCGGCAAAAAAGAATAATATTTTATTGTTACAGAATTTTCAGTAGAATATTAGCATCCTAGAGCAGTCGCATATGGTATATAATACCATTATGAATTACCAAAATAAATGGCAACTCCAGTATCTGTACCTCCGTTCCCTGCCTACCCAATGTGTGAAATAAGAGTTTTAATGGTTTAATATAATTTTAGGAGGTCCCCATTAGATGCTAGGAAAGTTATATAGTAAATCGCATACATTGCGCATTTAATGTGATTCGTTAGAAAAGCTTTATTATATTGACGAGCAATGTAACCTAATGTCTTGAATATCTGTGATGTCATCTATTTTGTAGTTTCGTCAAAATAGTTATATTCTTATTAATAAGCATTAATTGTTTTGACTTACACATTAACTTTGAAGGTGAACAAAATAGGTAGATGTTCGTTCAAAGGTTGCGGAAAGAAATAAGAAATAAACAATACTCATGACAACCTTATTATACGGATTGATAGCGTGAAGTTAAGGTTCATTGAATAAATATTTGGATAAACTTCAATATCCAAACAGTTGATACAACAGTCGTTTCTTATATGAAGCGGAGATGTCGTAGAGATTCGCCATAATCACCGTTTATACCGGAGATCGATGCGGGCCGCATAATTTTGACATTTCATCTAATTCGGAACGTTACTTTCGAATGCCAGACCTTCGGCTTCAATCTGGGATTGTTTGCCTTACGAGAGCTTGTTTTTTTTGCAGTGACAGAAACTAGCGATCGCGGCTTTGTGCTAAAAAGTGGGCATACTGCCATTGTACCTTTTGCGTTGTTAATTCGAGCTAAGTAAGGGCCGCGTCTCAATCGATTTTCTATCATTATTTTAACCTGCTTGAAAGGTGATTATGTGTTTAAAACATATTTTATATTGAATAATCATTTTTTTTGTAACTAGGTAGCTCAGTTAGCCCTGTAAAATTTTCACCTTAGGTTTGCTACAGTCTATGCATTCTGGGTAGAGAATTCAAGGGCTCTAGGTCAAAAGGCGTGTTTGGTACCTCTAAGCGGAATAAGATAATCGGTTCGTTATAATTGATAACACCCACATAATATTCTTCTAGTTCCATGCGTGGCAACCTGGCAACAGGTACCTACCTATTAAAGGGCGAAACAAAATCTATGCATCATTATAATCTGAGGTCGCTTGTACAAATTCTTAAGTTCCCGCCATAAAGTAAGATTAAATCGGCAGCTAAGCCGATTGATTCATGAAGCTTTCTTTTGTAATTCGTGTTTTATATTTTCTTCGAACATGAGGATATTATTTTATGTAATCCTTCACTTTATGTTTCGAAGCATTTACTTTTGGTCACTAATCATAATCCTGACATCATCTTTGCTTAGATTATGGCCTTAGTAGCTACTGCTATAGACCTTAGGCTTTGGTTTGGACTATCTACTAAACCCAATGCAGAACATTGTTTCTAAATATATTATGCAATATTGGAACGCAGCGTCAATCCGGGACTGTCTCTCAAAATCTGGATGGTTGGCCACCTTACCCCAATCAATAAGGTAAACGTATTATAAATTATTATTGCAGTTACACTGATTATACTTTCACATTGAAGGGAAGTTAAAAGTAAGGAAAGAAGTTCTTATGTGGCTAACAATTAAAAATGTTCACATAACTGGCGGCATCAGTGTAGACAACTAACTAACTCTTCTATGTGATTTTTACTCGACCACCGAAGGAAAAAAAATGTGGAAAGTGTAATTTTTTTTTTTTACTAATGAATAATTAAAATAATGAATAAGGAAGTACTATTGTGGTTACAATTTTCACATACTCGACAAACATAATCATTGTTTATCAATGGTATTTATTAGTAAGACAAGAAAGAATAATCTACCTAACATTATGCACGATTACTAAGTATTATGACATGTCTCGTCGTTTAAAACATGTATGTCATCACACAAGGTTTTCCATTATAGGCATTGGATACATCTAAATACCTTATATCTTTATCTGAAAGCTCGGTCGTTCAAAAAAAGAAATCTGACCAAAGCCTAGATCCTATCTATTATTCTTGTGGGGACAAGGTGTTGTTTTAATTAATGGTTTAAAAAAAAATGAGCTTTACTCAATTACACATTGTCTTTATTTGACTAACATTTAAATTATTCAAGTAACCAATCGTATATGTACTAAGTAAGTGACCATTTTATCGTGGTGTCATGCGCAATGCGCATGGGCAAGTCTTACCCTTTCTAACGTTCCGTAGAGTTTTTAATGGATTAGATATGGAATTACAGTTACTTAACTTAAATTCTTTTTATAGAAACCGCAGTTTTTTTGTAGGAGCTATTTATTAAATTGGCCATTGTTCTAAGATTTGCTTGTATAATGTATTCTTTAGTTGATTCTATTACGATAATCAAAATTGGTTGGCAGCAAAACTTCTTATACATATTTATTTGGTAGGAAGCTAAACTAGGTATTCACTAATTAATTATTCGCCATTGATACTCACCACAAGGTTACGGTATAGGAATTCAATTATTTTTCAATATATACATAAATGAAAATTCTCAGTAGTAGAACGGAGTCTGGAATTGTGCCCGGTAGATGGCAATAGGCTCGCCCCCTATTACACGGGACTCAATAACGGCATCGACGAAATGTGTACATAATACACTTCTGCCTAAGCCTTCGGGAGTACAGGCGTGATGTTATGTTATTTTATGTTACTTACGTAAATGTATATTTTTAGTTTACCGTTTCGTTTATAAATTGTACGCACCATTGCAAGCAATCCATCATGTGGCCATAAGAGTTTCATCAGCAGCAGCTTTTGTGAAACAATACCATCCCCTTTCGATACTATTCTATGTTTTCTACAAAAGCCTTTTCATAAAAACATCCTATACATGCAATTAATGTAAGGCATTAATGAATTGATGCGGCAAATCAAACAAAATACTACAACAAAAGACAATCGTTTATTCATTATTGATACTACCGAAATGACCCTTGATTTTTAAAGCACAAAGCCTTTACAATTAAGAATAAACCTTCCAATTTACCTTCTATATCGATAAACAATGGGAAGGTATGATGCTCGAGCATTAAGCGAGGAGGGCGTTAATGGTTTCCTAAGCCATTCAAAGATCGTAAGTACGTCGGTATTCACAGGCTAGTCGGCGGAATGCGCCTATTACTTGAGTTCCGCCTCTCGGATGCGCTTGCGCCGACGACTTTAGAATGGCGGGAATCTAACGAACGGACCAAGTTATGGGAAAATGGCGACTGGCGTTTCAATTGTTATTTAAATGTCGTTAAGCGCACGTGTGTTCAAAAAGCTTCGGCCGATTACACTAATAACAAAAGTCATCATATCGGGCGCTGCTGAATTTTTGTCTTTTCATAGATTATAAGATCAAACTTATTTAATTAAAACAAGAGGTTTTTTCTGTATATTTTTGTCTAAGGTTGTTTTGTTTTTAAATTTGAGTTCCGCGAGTGTGTGACCAGAAATTTTAACAAAAGAAGTCTGGAATGCAGTTTTTGTACGTACATAGACACATAATACAAACTTAATGATTTAAAGTGTTCTTCGAATAAAAATAGTGTGTTGTTGCTCAGTGTTTTTATTGTAAGGAAATATAAATTACAAAGTTATGAAGATTTTGTTATTATGAGATGAAGTTAGTTAACATCTAGACTACCTAGAACACTAAATAGTATTTTTCGCTACCAGTTCTCGACTCACGTCATACATTTAAAACCATAAAACTTTTACTATTCCAACGTTATTAACGAAACTAATTCTGAGAGTAAGTCGTTAAAAGAGTATGGTAATGAGATTTTCGTTCGTCGCCTTAGAAAAAATGAGCATCAGTAGCAGAAGCTTTTTATTACTCTTATGGCGCTGACGGAGCTTTTTAATCCGTGCACAGATAACTCTATAAATTCATTGTGACTATTGTACCATGGCACAATGAAGTCTCAGGAAAGTGCGTTATTTTTTATAGTTAATAGAGTCATTCATCAGACATCGGAGATTTTTTCAAACATCGGTTAAACTAATTGTCGTTTTGTCAAATAATTGAATAAATTACTTATTTTAATTTATAAATCTCAGAAATTGTAAGTTTGCTAGAAATTATGCGAATATGATATCTAATATTCTAATGAGTCATATTGCACGATGTAGGCTAAATCTATATGTAAGTTTGTAAAAACTTATCAAACTTTTAAATAGTTTACAAATTGAATATGTCAGTAACTTATACTCGTTTTGTTTAGTTATTTAACTAAAGGTAAACAATCTTGATGTGTCTTTTTAATATTTTTTGTTTAAAAACACAGTTTAAAAATAAAACGCGACTAAAAATCAACAACAATAACGATTACCAAATCAATTGAACCACTAGTTTAAGCAGTATTTTATTTGTTTAATATGTATTTGTGTAAAAAGCCACATCAAGATTGTTTACCTTTATTTAAATACCTAAACAAAACGAGAATAGTTGTTGTTGTTTTGACAGCGTAAGTTAAAAATACGATATAGTTTTGATTACTTAATTAACTGTCGATGTTTAGTTAAACGCTATAATTATAAGCGTATCACGTTTGTGCCCACAAAAAGATAAATGTCAAAATAAATCTGTTTTGATGCTCGCCTTCAAGAAATGATTCTCACTCGCAAGCTCAGGAGGTGCAATCAAAAATGGAACAAAGCGATATAATAAGGGCTTACAAAAACATCTTTATTATCCTTGCGAATATGATAGTTGATGCATCATTAGGCCCAAGTCCAAGAGTTATAGAGGCGCCCTGCTGGGACCGATCAATACTTTTTTGTTTACCTTTTTATTGGCCCCTGCTAATTTACGTGGCAACACTTTTTATTAAAAATATTTCTGACGGTTAACGCGGGAAGTTCAGAGGGTTTTTTTCAAATTTACAAATTCGGCTATACGGTTCGGTGCACACCCTGTTTTTATTTTTTTATTATATTATTCTACTAATAACGATACTTTTTAACCATATGCAGCCTTGGACAGAAACAATCGTGGAACTCTCGGTCCCATTACATGGCAATTTGCCTGTGGAAGATTAGACCACGTTTTAGACTAGCCCGGAGGTGTCATGACCGAAGCCGAGTCCAGACAAAGGTGGCCGTAACCTACGGCTATTCTTTCTAACTTATTATCCTGCATCGAACCACTTAGGCAAATAACACGATGCAAGGCATAATGGATGCCGATGCGTTCAGTGATTTGTGTGGATCGAGCCACATTTTGTTCTAGACTTTTTGTAAATGTAGACCACTCCTTTGTTCGTACCAAATTAGGCAATATTACAATTACACAACGCACACTTGTGTACACAACGAGACACGACTCACATGGAACTTGTCTTTCCCGTAAGCGTCTGGTACTATAACAAAATATAAGTAATATTTTTACGAAAGAGCTAGAGAGAGCGATGACCGGCGATTAGCCGTGGCGTATTTTTTATGGACAACGACGCATCGCGCAGGATGTTTGTACGTGACTTATTTATTAGGTTGTACGGATTGTACCCTCGCGATTTGATATGAGGCGAAAAAAACTAACTTAACTAGTACATCGCGGTTATTGAAAGAAAAACCTATCAAGAATGAGCGACACTTTTTGCTGAATGTTTTGCGCCAGATAATGATTTCTGATTAAGTGGAGTAATCTTATAGTACATTATGTGTACGTCGTTTTTTATGCGAGGTGCTGGGTTATTTTTGCAATGTTGTAGAACATCACCTGTTTCTAATTTAAAATAAGAGTGTTTTTAATTAAAACGCGGCATCAAAGGGAATTACAAATACCTACCTACAAAATACATAGGTATTGGACTAAAGACTAATTAATTATTCCAATGTATGTCATGTCTATTGTTGCCACCTGTAGGTGTATTGCTCTGGTGCAAAGGGCTCCTTTATTCCACCCACTGCGTTTCTAACTGTTGTGCAGCAAGCTATGCAGCCTAGGCAACCAAAAGCCCTTCACAAAACTATTTGCATCGGTTGCACGACCTCATTTATTAGCAATTCAAAATCTAGAACAGGATTATTCAAGTTGCAATAAGTCAAGCCTTACGCAACTAGATGTATGGACAAGGTTCGACGGTGGGCGCACCCACTCAAAGTTGCCAGCTGCAAATATATTACTCGAAATTTGAATAATTGCAGGAATTGATACAATGGAATTCATAACCGGTGGTCCCTTGAGAGGTTAATGAGACAAATAGGGCTGGCTACCAAAGGTTTAAAAAGTTGCTATATTTTTTTTTCTATCTTTTCAATTGAGCTGAGAATGGCTGCTACTATTTGCGCAAGCTATTACCCGAAGAAACTAGTTGCTATGGTGCTTCTAAGCGACAATTGACTGTCGACTTGTCACTGCTTACGCACCGTTGCAATATTACCGTACCTAAGTTATATTTATTTACTCAGTGTAAAATATCAACAATAAAATGATGCTGCAAAAATATAAAAAGGTAGAAATTATCTCCCGTTATACTTTCAAGTAAGGAAAATGGGAAAAGCGCCTACAAAATACGTGTGTCTCTAATACAATATCTATTTATTACTGCTTACGTATTATATTGAGTAGCATGTTAGAAATATACTGTTTTACACTCATATTTCACCGATGCCGTTTTGAAATCTCACCTCCCATGTAATCGGTCGAGCCTACTGCCATCTACCGAGCACAGTTCCAAACTCCGTCCTACTGTGAATTTCCATACAGAAAAACACAATAACACGTTGTTCAACCCGGGAATCGAAATCAGACCCTCACGTTCAACATTGCGCTTGCGTATCAATTAGGCTGTCTGTATATTGTGTTTTGACTGTAAGTAGATAAAATATATTCTAATAATATCTTGTTATAAAGGCAGACTATTGTATAAAACCTGTGTGATGTCTGCCCACTAGCAATTGGTACGTACCAATTATTAGTACCACGGTAAATACTATTTTATTCTGTGGCCAGACCTAACATAATCTGAATTTCTGTGGGTGAAAATTGGCGGGAATTGATATTATTTCTGTGGCGGGAACGACAGTCCCGTTTCGTTTTACGGACCATGTAAGCAGTAACATTGAGGTTTTATTGTGTTTCGCCTCGCCAGAATGGAGATGTCGTCCGTGATCGTAAAATTCAAGTGCCAGTTTACATTTTGCAAAATGAAACATCGTGTTTTATTGTTGTTTTCGAATGACAACGATTCTCTATGATAATGAAAATGAGGTGAGTAAAAAAAGTTGTAATAAGCCTTGAAGAGAGCCTAGTTGCGTAATAAGTTTAGTGTAAAATACATACCGAATGCGTAACGTTATATCACATTTATGTATTTAGTTATAAGTGTTTATTTAATTGTTGCCGCCTTTTTTAAAATAATTTAATTTTAGTAAAACGGTAATTTTTTTTAAGTATTTTTTGTAAATGATTACCGATTAAAAAAATTATAAAAAGGACGAAAGATAAGCGTAATAAAAACAAAAAAAAAACATGTTCTTTTTTAAAATAATGTATGAATTATTACAACATCAAAAAGTTGATGTAATAATTGTTCAGTAGACAACACATATTTTTGCTACATATTGCGTACCGCGCACCGGTAGGTATGGTAGGTAGAGTTGTCGCGACTCGAGGCCTTGCCAAGCCGGTTGGCATTTGCAACGATGACGTCAGACTTCGGTGACTCAAGCAATTCGGTATGTAAAGTTTTTTTTTCGTATTTTTTTTATATTTTTATATTAAACATTAATGTATTTTAAACAACTAATTTCATTATTTTTTTTTTCCTAGCTGTAGTTATTTTTTTATAAATTTTCAAAGTTTTACTCGTAATGACGTCACACAGTAGGCTGAATAGCTCAAGTCTATGCTACGTATAATACAATAATAAAACACAGTTAGAAACTTCAAACTTGACACTGACGGATAGGATTTCCGTTTGAAACTTTCTGTCAGTTAAGTGATAACTTTCGCGAAGTATTATTAAATATCCGTCTGTTTTCTGAAATTAAAACTAATTATCATAGATTATACACTTAATTATAATGAATCGATCAAAGACAACTTGTGCTAAGTGCTTCATACCGTCATGTAAAAACACCACAACAAACAGCCCACACAAATTGTTTGTGTACGTGAAAGAAACCTTAAAAAGGAAGTGGTGCGAGGAAGTAAATGTGGAGTACAAGCCTGGGCGCCGTCTGTTTTGTTGCGAAGATCATTTGAACGTAAGTTTAGTAAGGCGGTACATCATGCGATTCGATATATTTTTACCTGTCTGTCGCTGATGAACAATACCGTATACTTACTCGAATTGTTAGGGATGGATTGGAAGGTGTTCCTATATGTCATATCATGTATTGCGTATAGGCGACTTCAATTTTATATTATTTACTTCAAACAATATATGTTTTTGCAGTTGGAAGAAGATTTAGAAAACTACCAATATTATAAATTAATGAAGGGAAGCCCTATATTGAAATCAACTGCTAAGCTGCATAGAACACAAGATTTGCCATCCTGTAGTAAAGATGTAAGCACCCTATATGAGAAAAGTTCTTACTATCAGAGTTTGTTTGTGTTAAGTCAGACATTAATATTTAATTACTTTTTTAGGAACCAAAAACTATTGTTAAGGCATCACCTTATTTGAAATCTCTCCTACTGAAACCTATTGAGAACTTACAAATGCAACATACACCTGAAATAAAGGAGCATACAGAAAAATGTTTCACCAAAATAAGACCTACTGTCACATCCACATCAACACATCCAATAAAAGTAAGATTTATTTGTACTTTTATCAGTCTAGAACAGCCATACTCAAACTTAGTCCACCATGCTGGCCTAGTGCGGGTTGGTGAAATACACTCACCATCGAGAAGTTTATGGAGCCCTTTCAGGTGTGTAGGTTTTATCACAATTTTTGCCTTCACCATTGACACAAATGATAATCAAATTCTGATCTACACATGATTATGAAAAGTCAGAGGTGCAAGCTGTGTTTAAACTCACACCCTTCTTGGAATGCAAGCGTTCAACTGCTAGGCTATCACTGCTATACACACAAGTAGTATATTTCATTCTTTTGGGTAATTATATATTTTTTTTATTTTAGGTTGATGCTGCTACTCAATGTTGTGTCCAACTGATGAGCCAGAGTACTTCTACTAGAGGTCTAATACAAACAACTAAGTCTGTGTCTTTGCTTACATCTTCAACATCATCATCATGTGAAATTACACCAGTACCATCACCTTATGGCTGCTCATCTGATACAGATTCCACTGTTTCACTGTATAAAAACCTACCTGATTACAATAACAGAAATCAAATATTAAAGTTTATTTCCAATAATCCAAAGGCATACATAGGTTTGCCAAAACAATACTATTGGCTAATTCAACACATTGCAACTCAAAGTGTCATAAAAATAAAAGAACTATTTATAATTATAGTATTATTTAAAATTAAATTAAATGATCCAGTACATAGAATTTGTGACCAATTCCAGATTTCAAGAGTCACTTATTCACAAGTTATGCATACTGGAATACAGGCTTTAGCAATTTTTTTTCAAAATTTAATTTATGTACCCACTTTGCTACAAATTAAACAGAATCAGCCATTGGCATTCAAAATAAGGTATTCAAATGTATGTCTATTACTAGATGCATTTGAAATTGAGATACAAAAACCCCATAATCCTATGCGTCAAGCACAGACTTGGTCCCAATATAAGAATGCAAACACTGTGAAATATTTGATTGGCAGCACTCCTAATGGCTTTGTGTCCTATATTTCAAAGGGCTATGGAGGTAGGATATCAGACAAAGCTTTAGTAGAAAAGAGTGGATTAGTTGAATGTTTACCAGACAATATAGTTATAATGGCTGACAGGGGTTTCAAAGAAATCGAATCCCTTCTAATGGTAAAAGGCATTAAGCTTCTGCGCCCTCCAAGTGTTTACGCTTTGAATAAACCAACAAAAGAAGATGTAATACAAACAAAAGTTGTTGCAAGTCTAAGGGTACACATAGAAAGAGTTATTAGGAGAGTTAGAGAGTTTCGATTTCTAAAACCTCATTCTGTAGTCAGCCACAAACATGTTAGTTACCTAGATTATGTAGTGTTAATTGCATGTGGGTTAATAAATTTACAAAATGAAATAATAAAAACTGATTAAAATAAATTGTTTTATTTTATACTCTTGCACTTATAATAATTTTATTATAAATATACATTTTCCAAAATGTAACAGCTTTATTTATTAATGCTCTAGTGTATTGAGCATCATAATCTAACCAATATAGGGTAATTTTCTTATTTTCTTCAAAATTTGGATCAGCCACACAGAATACAGCTTTTTTTTTATTAGCTGCATGCATTTGTGTTTGCATTTGAGCAACATATTTATTTTGAATAATATTACCCCCAACATAATTTTTTAAAGCTTTGTTGGAAGCAGGGCATTTAACTTCAATTATAAAATCCTCTCCAACTCCATCGGGTGAAGCGCCTACTACTCCATTGATGAGTATAAAACCAGATTTTTCAATTTTTTTACCAATTGTTTTTTCTGCCTCTTCAATAACACTTTGCTCCAATTTTTTGCCTCTTTTAATAAATACAGTTTCTGGCACTTTATATCCCCCTAAAATTTGCTGCACTAATGTGCCATCTGTTTTGCATCTTGAGGCTTCATATATTTTAGATGCTGTTATTCTTCCCTGCCTAATATTATGCCACAGATTTGAATTGACTTGCATTTTTGTTTTATTGTTGATTTCTATAACAACATCTGGGGTTATTTTATTATTTAAGAATAATATGTATTTATCAAAGTCTTCATTTTCATTTTTTAAATACTCAATGGTTAAATCATATATATTATAACTTTCCCTTTGGCTAGTGAAGCATGTTGCAAGTGAATGAGCGACATTTTGGTTTTTACACTCTTCAAGGAATCTATTTAAAACACTAGGATCCTTCGGAGATAATTTAATTTTTTTACATTTTGGAAAAATATCTTCACACTTAATTGGGTCTGATCGTACACTAGACAGATTTGGTTTTTTCCAATAACATTGGATAGAAGTAGATGCGGGTTCACTGCTTCTTTTATTAAGCCAAAATAGGAATACAAGTGTATGCTTGCATCCACCGGCAGAAGCAGCACAACCATCACAAGTTGCTTGTAATATAACTTCATCCTTTTCATTGATGGTTATATTTACAAGATACTGTTTAGTAGAGACTCTGTGCTCTGGAACAACTTTTGCCCTTACAATGCACTCAACTTGATTTCTTTTGACCTCAACATAGCCAACAGCAGAGTCCACATAACAGTCGCGAGATGACCTGAAACAACATAAATTGTTTTGTGGAAGCAAGACATAGTGAAACACAAAAATCATAATCAAACCTATTCCATTCCTACTGCTGGGCTCATGCCACCTCTAAGATGACCCTTTGACCACAGAGCTCAGTGTCGCCTTCCGTTACCAATGGATCACCACTATTCAACACTGCGCCAGCACAGCTCTGCGCAAAAGTACATTGTATTTAATCAGTTATTGTCAACACTTTTACTTACATTAAAGCCTTAGCTCCTCGGATTTCAGCAATGTTGTGTTTGTCATTATTGTTCATGAACTCCAGGATCATAACATTGTCCAATTTAGGCAAGTTAGTGGAGTCGCCGCGCATAAACTGGTCCATAATTAAAACAAATCCAAACGTTAGGTAGTCAGGTCCGTTGTAGCGAGCAATAGTCAGTGTAGCAGTAAGTATCAAAGTCCGAGGGGAAAGCAAAGGTTGTCGACGATTGAATTAACTAGAACAAGAAAACAAGGTGCACGGTACGATAAACGCAATACAACAGTGGTTGTATCTTTAAGGTTAGGTAACCGGTAACCTGACATTGACATTGACAGTTGACACTGCACAACAGTTGTTTTTTTTTTTACAAAGAAGGCACTGAAAGTGTCCTGTTCAGGGTACTCAATGACGTCATTTAAAGGTCAAATGAAAGACAAATGGTTTCAAGTATTAATGTAAAAATAAACATAATCTTATGATTTCAAGAGCTAAAAATAGGAAAATAAAGCTTAGAAACCTAAAATCTCGAAATGGTTTTGGAATCGACCCAGGTAATATTTTACTTTACATACCGAATTGCTGCTCCGTTGCCTACAAAGTATTTTAATGTAAAGCCTTCAATAGCCATAAATTGTATTTGTTTTACACAAAACTATAGCCCTTGTTAGCACTGTGCTAGCTCACGTGTTATTTACGGCCTAAAAATGCAAGCCTTAAGGTGTATTTCGGTTTGAGTTTGATGTATTTTATCGCAGCCGTATTTTGTGTTGAACTGTTACAGACCTGGCTTGTGGCTACCTAGTGGATCATTCAAAGAGTAGGTATAGCTTTAAATTTCTTATTTACTTTACCAAGATTCTGAAAAGAAAAAAGCGACAAAATAATGATACAAATGGATTGACTGAAGTTATAGCTATATCTATATCTAAAGGAGCACAGCAAAAAGCTTTTGTAACTAAACTGAAATCGTAACGCAGCCGTTCACGACATTTGGGCAGTTTTCTTATCGGAAAACTGTTAAAAAGTCATTGATTGTGAAAGCCATGAGGTGTGGTGGTTGCCTAAAACAAAAATCAAAATAGCAACTTAGTATACCAAAATTGTTAACAAGTTATGCTCACTCTTTGTTTTAACAATATTGAATACGAAGATCCTATCGAAGCAGTTCTAAGCAAGTGATGTACTTGTATTGTTCGCACCTTTCTCTCTAGTTTCTGGTGTGAGGCGTGCCTTGCGAAGTTAATTAACTGCGAGCCGACGCGTTAAAATATAAAAGCTTTTTTCCACTTTTTGCGTAATCACCGTAAAACTGTTTATTTTAATTACGGCGTTTATAAGATTATGGTATTATAATGTTTAGTACTTCGCGAGGAATGAGTTTGTTTATTTGTTTTTTAATGGAAAGATTCCCTTACAAGATTTTTATGGATACATATTAATAAGAGCAAGCCAACCAGTCAATATTACAGACGTAATTTTAAATACGCATTTTCGAGAAGAAACAAGTTATTATTTATTGGTCAGAAATTCGTCATAATATTAGGAAACGTAATGTGTAACGTAATTTGTAAGGTGACTGAAAATATTTCATTATAATCTAAAAACTAATGATAATACAGAGAAAATAAACCATTATTTATTGATTAACAATCTCAAATTCGAAATTACACCTTCACATTGGGTCTTTTTTGTCGTGGAATCAGAATCTGACGCGTCCATAGTTCGATTGTGCTCCCTCAGATTATCGCATCATAAGATCGAACGCATAGCTTTAAGGCTTTGTAAGAACATGCCTAGTCATATCCAGTTATTGGAGAATCTATTATCAGATTTAAGCGGGCAATTAAAAATTGATCGCTGATAAAATAATTGGCTTTGAACAGGACTCGTCGTTGATTTTTCGATGTTGTTTGTTCATTGTTAAGTTGTTAGCTGAACTAGTTTATGGCTGTGTAAAAAAGCTAACTTAATAGCTTCCGTAGACAACGATTTGGAGAGTAGCGTAATTTTTTTGCAGTGGATCGTCAGTTTCCATTGTGATATGAGCTATATAAATACCACTTTCATTGATATAGTTTGCATTTAAACAACTTTAAATACTTCGTTTCAATTTAAGACGTCAATTTTCATCATCATTTAGCTAAATGCGTCTCCATTCATGGGCTGTGTTTAACTTTATAATGTGTCCTAAAAATAGCACACTGGTATGTTCTCGTTTACAACCAGTATCGGATGTCGATAATTTATGAGACAATTGTTAAGTGCATTTTGCACGCATATCTTGTGTAAAAAACTATTTTAATTTACGTCTCTATTTTTACGTTTCTATACACACATGTCAAGTAATGGCCACTTGGGGGTGACATTTTATGCGCAGTATAGTATTTTTTAAATATCCAGCTAACAAACTTATTTGACGCATTCATTTTTACATGAATTAACTTTTTATATTGTCACTTTTGATATAAAGAATAATTGATTGACAATTACCTAATAGTAAGGTATAAAACAATACAGCTCTTATTTAAAAAACGAATTCATATATTTTTTAATCTATTAATAAAATATACTAGATTGATAGAAATCACTTTAAATAGTCAGGCAAGTGGTAGGTATGGATTGCGTGAGATAAATAACATAATAAGTACCGCCCAAGCAACTTCGGTCACTAGATACCCATCTTAAAAATAAACTTTTCGCTTTTAAAACAGCTGTGTGACAATGCAAAAACGAACAAATATTTTCCTTTGCCAAGCGTAGAGCAGGTACTATTGTATTAATACGATAAACCATTACTAAAAAAGAAAATAGAGTCGACACAAGTATCCGAACCCGCGCGAACTATGTGTTACAGCAAAGGGTTTAGTTAATAATGTTCTTTTTTTAAATAAAGAATTAAAATTTCAAATTCAGCTAAAATCTTAATCCATGTTTAATTTTTGGTGAATATTCATATTTCATTAAAAAAAAAAACTGAAAAGTTTTTCCTATGATTGTTACATCGGATACAAACATATTAAGTAGTAAAGAAAATATTTTGTTTCATAAAATAATTTGTAAAATTTATAGACATAAGAACATACTTATCACATGTTTTTTCGCCTTAACTTTACTGTCCCACTGCTGGGCAAAAGTATTCCCCATATCTCCTGTCCTGTCCACACCTCTCGTTGTCTACCTACCCTTCGACTAGCGTTGCCAGGCGTTCGGATAAAGCCGGACATAGTTAGGCTTTTTGATTACGTGTCCCGCCAAAATAAACGGTGTCCGGCTTGTCCGGCTTTTGTTAGGCTTTTTACATTTCGCAAAGGAGCGAGCGCCGAGCGTGGAGCGTGGTTTTTTTGTCGTACCTATTAATACTGAGACACAAAATCCTCAATTAATGTAGGGTGTCTGGCCTATTTACCCAAATGTCCGGCCAAACTGGCTGGTCTGTCCGGCTTTTAGGTTTGGCGACCTGGCAACTCTACCAACGACCAGTAAATATCAATGGTAAGTAATGTAACATTTGTACAATATATCATACAGTAAATTATTAAAACTTTCTCAGTCTGCATAAAATGAATGTGCGTTTTATAACTGTACTTTAGCGCATTACACGCTCCATTAAAAATGTTGTATTATGGACACAAAAAAATAAGAAATCATGCGTGTCGATGCACATAGGAATTTATGTAAATAAAACTTTAAGTTTTTATACATTTTATCTAAAATACATAGCTGTATGCAGAGCTTTTTATTTTATCTATCCTGTGGCTCTATCTAATAGAATTTTTGTTCTAGTCTCCATTTAGTCATATCCAATTAAATTAGGCGGCTAAGATTTATGAGTACACTCGAGTCACAGACTCATCCATGGGCTTCCAGGAGCTTATTTCAGTAATAAGATCTTCATCGACCTAATCTTTTCCCAACTAAGTTGATTCGGCTCCAAGCTTAACCAAAATATTAAGATTTAGACTGATTGTTAGACTTCCTTCTGTCAGGCGTCCATTTCTAACAGAAAAACCAAATGATGATCAACAAACTCGGGATAACACGTTCAGTAGCTACGTTTGCGACCATTCGACCATTACTATTAGTACGATGCTATTGAATATTGAAAGTAAGCTGCTTTACTCTCGATAGCCGTACTTTTTTCAGTCTAATAGGTGATTAAGGTGCTTACCAGTTTCGTATTAGCAATTTATCGGTATTTATATATTGCAATACATTGTTACTTCGCTTCGCACCTATTAAAGCTTTAATACTGCAGTAACTCTTAGTAGAACAGTTTCTTGTTTTTCATTACTTGTAATTGTAAGTACATAAGCGTTATGATTCTAATTCCTGAGTACTAGGATAACAGTAACACTCGTTGGTATTTATATAGATTTAGAGATCTTTATTCATTCGAAAGAACTTAGCGAATAAAATATAAGGCTTAATATTTAAGAGCTATTCAGTAATCAGTGCATTATGTAATTAGGAGCTAAGGTTGGTTACATAATTTAATAGTGCTAGATTTAACTAAACAACGTATTAAAAATCCAATTAATTTCAATCAGTATGTTGGACAAAAGTATGAATTAAATTTAAAAATATGTCAAATTGTAGGTCCTTTTATTAATTGTATTAAATCTATATAACAATTAAGGAACTAAAATGATAAAAATAAATACGTGATCTTTTAAGATTATTCAGTACAAAAATATTGAGATATTATATTACAAAGATGTCTACTAAAAGTACTTTGTGGATACCGTAATCGCTAAGCGACTACGCGGCCCGCACTGCCTTTCCCCCCATTCGGCGCAAGCGCGACAAGTGTAGTATTTATCGTTTGACTTAGTAACCACGCTAAATAGATCATTCTGTCCTTTTTATTTATTTTGAACTTGGGTACGTTTTTGGTTCTTCCTGCGCCACCTACTATTCTTTCTGTAGACCAATCGTAATAACGTTAAGCAAAGGAAATAGCATTGTGCCTCTACTGGGACTTTTCTTGTTAAACCGTCGTGTTCCTTAAATCCGTTAAGCTAGAACAGCGCTAAAACTTCAACAAGAACACCTTATTGTTCAACGCAATTATGCTGGCCACATGCCAACATCCTATATGTGCGGATGGCGCTAGTAGCTTTGTGAACGAATGCTTTTGACATACTCGTACATTTTTTAGTTCCACCATTTCGCCACTCGCAAGTGTGAGTTTGTAGTTCACAATCGTGCAAGAGAAATAGTCTTTGTTACGGTGAAAGCAGGAAGTTATTATGCAAGTATCATTGCCGGTGTAATTACGTATACGTGTTGTTAAACATCTGACACTGTCTTTTGTTTGTGGATGATTTTTGTTGATTCTAGTTACTAACAATGTTTATAGATAACTTTTAAGTTATGATTACCTTTTCGTCATAACATATTACCTTTAAAAATACACTCTAGATACTTTACTAAGTGCATTAAAGTTTGAATGTAGATGAAGCAAAAGGGTTATGTAAGGATCGTAGCACGTGGCGTTCCGTAGTTTCTGCCTACCCCCATGGGAAAAAGGCGTGACTTTATGTATATATGTATGTATTAAAGTTTGAAAGTATGCTGGAATTGTTTTTTTATGAAAGTGCATAAAAATATATAAGCATGGTTTTATACTTATAAACGCTAATCCTAAGAGATACCTAGGTACATTACCAACCTTCCAAACTATATGTAGGTATAAAACATAATTTATTCTCCCTATACTTCAAATAAATATTCAGCTTCATTATCTTTGCCGTGGACCTCTTATAAATAAAATAGGTAAGCTTTCATATCATAAAGCTTCGTCTTTATGCGGTGTCTAAGAAGAACACGACAGTCATAAACGCTATTCATAGCTAGGGAACACGTAATTAGGTCCTTGTTTAAGACTACACTTACGATGATCGAATGCGAAAGCGGTGGAAAATAAATGATGGTCCCTTTCAAGTAGGTACTATTATTCATTATTCGCATAATACCGAGATATTGAAGATAGGTACCATTCGTATCGCGCCCACTATCGATCATTTTACATCTTGATCACGCCTCCCCACATGTTTTATCGTATTTTCTTTTATTATAAGCACCGAGGGTTTTAAACGTTGTGGTCAAGATGTCTGTAGATTGAGCTGTAAGAACTTCCCGTGCTATTCATGCCAGCAAAAAGTAAAAGGATTGATGGCTTTGTGTAGGTACTATAGGCGCAATGATGAATTGTTTTTGATGTTCTTTATTTAGTTAGCATATTTTATAAAGCATTTGCGTATATAGCATACGTAATATTTATTTACCCAAGTTACAAAAATAATCAACATTACAATTTTGCGAAATATCGATAAGGTCAACGGATTCAAATTTCCTCCCACGGCCGATAAACATTACAGCATGTAGGCGTAATGTGTAGGTGAATTATATTAGATATTTTATGGAAAGGACTATATTTAGACGTAATCTACGACAGTTATTTTCAGTTATTATAAATATTCATTTTTATATTTTAACGAATTATATTTTCATCGTTCGTGTAACGAAACGTATCAAGAAAAGATGGCGTTACGTCAACGCTCAGCTGAGTGGCGTGAAATGTCAAATAATTTGCGGCGGTCGGCGAGTCTGATTAGAACACGTCAGTATTTTAAGTTTATATTACGCGTGTCGATTATGAATTAATCTCAAATCGTAATTAATATTGATAAGTTGTGATTATAGTGGGATTTTAATTCAACATAGTGTTGTGTTTCGAGAAACCTCCGGGGTCGATAAAGGTACTTACTTGACAAGCAACAACAATCGGTTGAGGCTGCCCAATTATTCTATTATTAGAAAATTGCTGAATGAAAAACTAAAGTTTAACCGTTCTATCATACGTTTGTCGACTTTTCAGGGCAGTATCAACATGGGATACAGTAATAAGAACATGATAAATATTGTAATAACCCTTGCAATATTGCCTCTCGTTTGTTGCAATGTTCAGCCTCCAGTGGTCAACCCTGCCATTCTAACCCAGTCTAAAAGTCTCGGCGAATGTCAGGCATGTAAATTATTCGTGGAGTCATTCAAAAAAGGGTTAGAAAGGACTGCGAGAGGTAAATACGAGGGCGGCGATGCGGCGTGGGAAGAAGAGAAGCTAAAACGATCATACAAACGTAGCGAGATGCGATTAATTGATATACAGGAAGGTATTTGCAAAGAGGGAAAATACTCTGTCCAGTGCCACCATATGGCTGAAAAAGCAGAAGAATTCATTGAAACATGGTGGGCCCAAGACCCCGATGAATCAACTGATTTATTTAACTATATTTGTATAGATAAAATGCGAGTGTGCTGTCCAAAACACCATTTCGGCAAAGACTGTGCGCCTTGCCCTGGTGATCATGAGAAATTGTGCAGCGGCAATGGTAAATGTAGAGGAGATGGGACCAGGAAGGGGAACGGAACATGTTTATGTGATCCAGGGTACATGGGAGAGAACTGTGATCAATGTATGGTTGGTTATTACTTGTCATATAAGGATGAGAATAAAATGCTATGTTCTCGCTGTCACCAGTCCTGTATGGGAGGCTGCAGAGCTGGTACACCGAAAGATTGTGCAGCTTGCAAACCTGGCTTTTTATTTGATTCTGATGAAGGCTGTTTGGACATCAATGAATGTGATGATCTAAATAAATGTACTAAGGAGCAGTTCTGCATGAATTCAATTGGATCTTTTACTTGCATGACCTGCGATAAGTCATGTAATGGTTGCCATGGAGATGGACCAGATATGTGTAGAAAATGTGCGAAGGGATATTCAAAGAAAGGAGGGTTCTGTATTGCTGATAGAGAGGATGAGGATCAGTCAGAAAAACTGACCAATACAAGGTAATTAAGAAGTTTCCATTATTTTATCTGTTATGAGGTTTGTGGTTTCTTTTATCTGTAATATTTAAAAAAAAGTGTTACTATTCAAGTGGTTCGGCTGAATAGAAATGGCATAAAAAAACTCTTCAATTCTCGCCTCCAATTTTCAGGTAATTTACCAATAGTGCTATGCTTAGAAGACAGGCATAACTGCAAAGGTTGATCACAGGCAATCACAGTGTGATTTAATTACTACATAAAGATGTTTTTCCCCCATTTCTTTCAGCTAGAGCTAAGATACACATGTAACACATTTTGTTCCTTACAGAAATGATTGTTCCCTTCCCTACGAAAATAATTTAAAAGAAGACATTGGTAGGATCTGTTTCATTAGTTTAACTTTAATTTAATAAAATTTCTTACAGAAACGAGGAGTTATAAGGCTACCTGTAGTGTGGTCATTATTTTGTGTAGGTAAATGAATTTTGTTTTTATGGTGCTGGGTTGGTTAAATTGGGCAAATAACTGTATTGTCACTACATAATGTATTTTAAAAATTACTTCATTTGTTAGATTTGAATTACGGTATCCAATTTTTTTTAATTGTTTTTTCTTTCATTAGTAATATTTATATATGTATGTACTTATATCTATTTAAAATATTTTCGGATATAATACCTCTAATAATCTTCATTAATAAATTCAATGTTCTATTATTCACAATGAAATATTCAATTCTTCTTAAGTTAAAAACATATTCATGACTTCATTTATTACTAGCATACATTATTTATTTATTATCATTTTGGGAAGAATAACAATACATATATTAGCTTCATTTATTAATGAAATTGTTCTTTTAGGTACATGACATATGTGGGTCTGCTGATTGCTACCGGCATCCTGTTACCCAGATCGACTTCCCTCGGAAGCCTTGTGGGAGCCATGGTGTTTTCCTACATAATTGGTGCCGAGTACTATTGTATGATAAATGGACACACTGGACTTGTTGATCTAAAGAACTTTGACTTAAGCCAGCTGTTTCATACATAGGATAGATTTTAGACATTGATGAAAAAGCTCGAGATGCATATTCAACAACGTCCGAAATCAATATGCGCACAAATCAGTACTGTGCGCTTATTCTGTTTATAATTGTTGCGCGCCTCAGTGATTTTATATATAAAAAAAGTATAAACATTACCTCAAAATCTTTAAATAGGTATATTGGATTTCGCTTAGTGACTTTGCATCTGAAAAACAAATTCTGAGCTATTGACGATACTTGTATTGAAAGATATGTATCTCGAGTTTGTATATAAATGATTTTAGCATAATTTTAAAATCATCCTAGCAGAAATATCTGTGGGCTTCACACCAGTTAGACGACATTTAAGTGGAAGAAAGCAAGGTAAGGTCTTTGGATATTTCCGCCAGTTTCTAGATAAGGAAGGTACTAATTCATTGATAGGCCGAATTATGACTATCAACCTAGATATAATATGTAGAATTCAAGTTTATTAAGTTATATATTTTTTGTTGTGTGTGATTTTTTAAGTTTGAATTCTGTAATTTTTATAGTTGATGATTAATTTTATTTGTTTACATACTTTAATTGACTTTGTATCGTCAGTTGGTATAGTCAGCATCAAAAAGATGTGTGCAGGTAGCGAATTCCAAAAGCGAGTTTTAGAGGAATTAGTGATTGAAATCTTAAACAATTTTATACATGGTATTTGCGGATACGTAAAAATACATGGTCGTTAAAATTTTAAGATTTTAACCAATACTTTTCCAAGAATAAGCGTTTGAACTTCGCTACGTGTATACATATTTTTGATGCTAACTATACATAACAAAAGTCTTATCAAGTATTTCTAGTTAATATTTCATTGTCGTGCAGTGGTTAAAGTGATATTAATTATAATTTTTCTAATTGGTTTTATGATGTTGAAATTATAATAATAGTAATATTTTAATTGGTTATTTTTTTTTTTAAATATATTATGGTCTCGATTTAAAATATCACATCCTCTTTTTTTGTTGATATCATTCCATCCAGTTGTGTATATTTAGTTTTTTGATTTTTATATTTAAAATCTCATCTTTGTTGTCTATGGTATACAGTGTATCTAAATAATTGCTCATGAAAAATAATTTATAATATTAAATAAGTACCAAGTATTGTTTTTAAATAAAGTCGAAGTCAAAGTACCTTATGTACCTACATCTTTTTAATTTGAAGAAGGTAAGCAAAACTGAAGTGTTTCGTAAAATTTGCATTAATGCGATTTTCTAGAATAATTAAACTCATTGCTCAAGGAAAACGAAAACGAGTCATTTTGTATGAAGCTCACAAGTCTCACATCTTCATACAATGAATGATGCAGACAGAAATGTGATCGCTGATTAGTTGTACATGGGTACCTACTGTGTTCAGTGACTCATGAAATTGTGCAAGCCATCATTTGCCATGACCGAGCACCCCGCATACAATGCTCTGTAACAATGGTACACCATGGCCCATTGTGTGAACGAGCCTTTAGCCACGGCAACGTGCTGAACAGATTAACAGTCATGAATGATCATAAATACAATCATTATTATCTCCGTTAGCCACTTTGTAAGAAGACATATTTTACGGTGAATCTTACTGTTTTCATTGTAATGTGTTTACTTTTAATGAGGTCTATACATGAGTGTTATATGTATGTAAGTAACATTGGAGTTAATTGTATATTTCTGTATACTAATATATATTAAATCGGTAATGGTGCGACTTCTTTAGACACTAACTCATTGGCCGCTGCACTAGCGGTTTCGAGGTCCTGAGTTAAAATCCTGCTCAATAAACTATCCTGGTTACTCAGGTCCAAAAGTTATTGAAATTACTCATTAGTTAACATGAATTCCTCAACAAGTGTATGTTTTACAGTCATTGGGGACCAACATATGTTCATTTTGCTCATTTATTTGTAAGCCAATTTTCATTCACCAGGCACAACGCCAAACACCGGTCTACTGAGATCTTTTCAGTTACGTATTTCCTTACAATAAAACACGTTTTTCGTCTCAGACACAATCATACGTAATGTTTGGCTTATTCGGCGCAAGTGTCACGCTAGACATTTAAATATAGTCACGGCTGTCAATACATGATTATGTGGCGACCGTGACACGATTTTTATGTTCGAACACCCGACGCGACGAGTTTTGAGAAGCTGAGTCACAAGAGTTCAGCGAATTAAGAAAGCTATGACCATAGACTTAGAATTTCGCTATGACGGCTTTAAATGACAGTTGGGTATATTTTTGAATTATGTCATAATCATAGACTTAGAATTTCGCTTACGCTAAAAATCTATGGTCATAATACGGCAGACGGCAGCTAGCAATTTAAATATTATGGCATATATGGCAAGGCATTTTCGCAATACAGTATTTTTTATGTTCACAGTTCTAATTGGAATTTTCTTTAACTTGATTGCTATCTATATTTAAGTTTACGTGTTTTATATAATTAGTCATATTAAGAGTTTTATGTCTTGATTGGCTGAATGCTACAACCTCTCATTCGCGATGGAAAGAAATGCTATAATACTACTTTACTATCATTATTTTTTGTGATAATGAGAGCAAACATCACACAGCATTGCAGCTGTATTCCCCACAGGGTTTTGTAATGTTATGTAATAGAGACGAGCCTATTGTCTAATACTGGGGCCCATTTTCAAACTCCGGGCTGCTATTGAGAATTTTTCGCAAAAAGTTCAATAAAACATTGTCCGACACAGGAATCGAATCCGGGACACCAGTCCAATGAGATAGTGAGAGGAAAATTATTAAAGCGCTCTTCCTCTCTCCTACTTCTTTAAACTTTTGCTGTACCCGACAGGGTCCATTAATTTAATACTTACCATCTGTATGACTGTGTAAATTATGGATTGCAATAAAGATTTGAGATATGAGACACATTTGCAAAAAAAAAATCTAAGACTGCCTCTGTCGCTTTGCACGTATAACTTAATAACCGCAAGCCGTCAATCACTACCCACATCGGTTATGTAAAGCTAAGTACCTATTAGGCGCGAGTTACGTTGAAAGTGGAACCGATATGACAATGAGTTACTACCAACTAATAGCGACATACCTGTACATAAGAAATACCGGACTTAACATCGGCATCGTATTCCATGTGACAGGTCAAGTACTGGCGATTGTACTGATCTGACAATTGTATGAGATTTGACACTTGATTTTTGATAGTAAGGTATTGTGTTCATGACTGGCTATTTTTAGAACTGTCGGTGGCAGATAAACTGCAGCAGCTAAGTTGTCCAAATAGAGCGGAACAGCGGTACTAATTAATTATCTTCGGCTTAGCAAAAGTATTCAAATATATTGGAATAAGTTGTATTCATATTAGCCCGTTCGAATCAAAGCAATAAACCTTATTGCGTTTAAAGCATCCGAGAATTTTGCCCTTTTTGGACACTTTAGGTGACTGTGTTTTGTAAAGGGGCAAATTAACTATCATATCACTTGTCATATTGTCGTAGGACACTTTTGCTCAGGGGAAGTTGGCAAATTATGATAAGTAAAGCTTAAGTTATTGGTGTGTTTGGGTTATTGGTTACCTATTCTTGTTCTGTTATCAATTTTTGTATAATTGTTTACCAAATAATGATATAATTTAAGATTGTGATAACGGTGATTAATATTAATTAGACAAATAAACGATTCAGTACAAAATCTTTTTTTTATTCTGCCCATTTAGTTCTCGGTACGTAATCTAAATTACAATGTCAAACCATTCTCTACAATATATTACAATTTTGCATACATTCACGAGCGATTCAAAATGTTCTATTTTCATGATACGCGTAAACTAGCCACACTTAGTACATTCTTAGACATGTTAGAGCTGGAACAAGAACTTGTATAACAAGTTTTGCTTCCGTGAACATTGCGGACTAAGTGGACACTTAGCAAGCTTCACTTTGTTTATTTCTAGTAAAGGAAACTAATGGATATTAGTTCAGAGTAAGATTTCAAAGATTTAATCTATAAATTGGTCTTTCGAGGTTTCTTCATGAAACTAGTGAAGCTATTATTCTTGACAGGAAATTGGTCTTTTGATACATATCCTGTAATAAATTATTTTGAATTGCTGTGTTATAGGAATCTAATTGGTAGGTTAGGTAGGATAGGTTCTGTCTAGACATTTAAGAGTAGGGAACCAATACTTATTTTATATATTAGTCTCCAGCCATCGGCGGTTGTCGGTTATTCTTTTCTAATATAGGTAGGTACTAATAATAAAAACTATATATAGGTATAACTATGCAATGGTTACTGTAATGGTTATATGTATTTCATTTTAAAACCTTGCTTAGTTAGTGGTGCAAAAAAGACAATAGAAAATCTATGGAAATACAATAGAAAATCTATTGTGTCTCGTTGTCAGGCGCCACGTATGTCTTAATGAATTGATACATATGTCTATGTCTTTTAAAAATATTGTTTTCCAAAGGACCAGCTTCTGGTACCTGGCTCTTCGGGTGTCTTAAGCGGTAATTAACCAGCTGTGATTGCCCCGATCTATCCAATGCAGCATCCTGCACACAGGTAACAACCAAGCGATTACTCTGCTTGCCAACATGGTGATTATGGCATCACCCCCGTTTCCTATCGTAATAACTCGTCAGCGATTGTGACGACGTGATTTGGAGCAAAACGGTGCAACAGTGATGTAAGTGAGTAAGTAGATATGTAGGTAATTCTATCGATCTGTTAGGAAACCGTAGGTAGAAGAAATGCAGTGTACCGTAGTATTAATTTGCTTTAATTAACCACGTATGACGGCTTTCAGTTTATCAAGAATTTGTGATGTAATTTTTTTGAGTGATTTCTTTTTTTTTAGACTGAGTGGAGGCTGAGCTAAGCTTTCTGCGTTAAATGTTAGGTACGATTTCGGCAAGAAAAATTGCTATACCTACAGATACTCGTTGGTCTGGGTGTGTGCAGGTGACGTGTATCTGTTGGTTTTTAAATTAAGGTCGAAAGTAAATTGTATGAAAATATAAAAAAAAAACATACAAATTAATATAGAATCAAAGTGATCGCGAAACGAACGAAAATAATAACGTTCTCGATGAAAACTGGAGAAAGGCGCCACATAAGCTTTCAGCCAGACCGTATAAAAAGTTTATGAAGACAATGCTCATAGAAAGTAATGAATATAACATCCATTGTGAATTATGACGCATGGGAATTGTTATTACTTAATTACGTAAAGTCATATTTGTTGTCTAGCAGGCAACAAAAGAGATAGACATTGAAAATTAAGATGAGGTAGGTACCAACTTGCAAAATTTCGACCGTGTGCCTACTTTGTTTTTGACGTAACTTCTCGATGAGACGTCAATGTTACTAAAATAGCATATTAGGTAAAATTAGAGCCTAGTAGTCGTTCCAGTTTAAAATGACGTTTTTTTTCTTAAATACAGACTCATTTAAACATTGTTTAGGCACTTCAACGTATTTATTGTGTAACGTTCATAATAATATGTAAAATCATTATTTAGAAATTATCACGTGCTTGTATCATTAGCAATCGGCGAGTTAACTCTAATTTTTAAAGAAAAAAATAAAACGAAATCGTTTATTTGGTATTTAAGGTATTTTTCAACCCATAATACAGGTCTTCTTTGTATAGATGGCGCTATCTTTTTCTATGACTACTTTTGAAAAGAAACCTAGTTAACTCACGGTTCAAAATCTATTTTAAAGTCCAGACAAATTTCTCGTAATACAATATCTGCTGATTACTTACATATATGTATATACTTCAACAAACAAAAGACTTCCCCGAACTGTTTCGAGACTTATCTTCATAATTATTTACCATCAACTCATTACTCTACCAATACCAATACTCTTCATAATGTACCGTAAAGACTCACACGCATACCAGATACCGACACGTAGAGATTTCTCAAGGGCTTCGCGCCAAAGCTCTAACCGAGGCACCATTCAATTATATATGATTACGACGTTTGTGATAGCAGGCCAGCCACGAGCGTGCTGTACCGTTGATGTGTACAGTTATACGATTGTTTTGAGTTTACGATACGAGTGCGATTTGTATCGGAGTCGTTGGGATTAAGGCCTTTTTGGGAATGGTTTATTCGTGTAAAAAGGTCGATAACAACTGTTTTAAAAGTCGTAAGCGAAAATTTAAGTCTATGGGTAGTACCATGCTAGATGGCGTTGGCGTTTTCTAACTAAATGACCTTTTGAGAAGGATCACTGAAATAAACTAAGGTTCATGGCCCTACTGGTTACCTATTTCACCTATTTCAGTTTATACGAGTCCTGTGTTTAAAGTCTGGGGTTTTGAGTTGATTATTCCTACATTTCAAACTCCAGGCTCAAAACTACACACTCTGCCACACTCAGATCGAACCCAGGACTATACGATCAGCAACCGGGGTTGCGACTTATTAGGAAAGTTATTAGAATTAAATATTATGACGATATTGCTGACAGGTATTCAATTGAAGAGGCATTTATTTTGATTAGTGCTTTACGGCAAAATAAACACATGTCAAACTTTTTTATTACCATCCTCTCCGTGTTCGTCACTGACACATGCCAATCTGTATGCGAAGATTTGTGAGTAAGTACTTATGATCTCATAAAATTCATGGTGTCATATATACCTAGGTACTGGCATATAAGTAGATAGATTCCTTGAAAAGATTTGACAAGACGTCGTCGCCCACACCAGTAAACTAGTTGTATAACTTCAGAAATGTAATTGAGATATGTAGGTGAGTATATCATATACAAAAATACTGGCTCATGGGTCTAGGGGTCGCAAGCACTGGTAACCCAGGACCTGTCGATCAGCAGTCGTGCTAGCATTCGCGGGTCGGGCATAGTGTTATTGGGTTTTTTGTAGTTCTAGCAGCCCGGAGTTCAGCATTTTGCCTGGTAGATGGCTATAGTATAGGTATGGTATTATAAGGGATTCAATAACGAGTTCGCCGAAATGTGGGTGTAGTGCTGAGGTGCACCACTGCCTAACCCTTCGGGGAATTTAGGAGTGATACTAGGTATGTTATAATACAAAAAGACTTAAACCACTTTTATCATTCGCTGTAGGAAGTTGTGTCCATTTTCTCGTTTAAGGCAAAAACTTGTATCAATCTCTCGTAGTTGATCATCATTAAAACGCGACATAACATCACCTAAGAAATAATCTACATCCATTTTCATCAAGCTAAATAACTAGTTCCCTCATCATGAAGCAATCTTGGCATTTCTACCAATTTGACTAAAACGGCTTGCCTTAATAACATACGCCCAAATACAGCACTTGTCCTTCCAAGTTGAGAGCAATCTCTATTAGTCAGTGATGCGTAGGCGCAGCGACGGAACGCGGAATCGTGTGGCGGTTTAAAGGTTTTTGTTTTTTACCGCCCGTAGAAGTTAAATTGAATTTCGATAGAAAAAGTTAAAATGCGGATTTAAAGACATGTTACACACATATGGGGCCTTATCGTGGATGGGATGTGGGTGTATGAAACTGTATTACACCTCTTAAAAAGCTTTAAGAATGTCAGCTTGTATGTTATGTTAGGTTCTTGCGGTGCTAGAGTAGTTCAACTGTGAGGAAAGCATTGTGAAGAAACCTGTACATCTGTAAGGGCTTCAAAAACTCTTGATTAGGGGCATTAGGCGAGGTTAATGGATGAAGAGGCCCTTGTCTAGCTGTATGACAGTAATACGCTGAAAATTTATATTATTGACCATATTATTGAACTACCCGTTGAACCTTAAATTCTTATGGTGCGTAAGAGGAGGTACTTTTTATGCTGGTCCTAAGGTGCTTAAAAAGGACCATTGATACCTGACGTGATGTCATTTCTAAACGCAGAGCCGATATAAACCCATTTAGGATAAGGATGATGTCATGGTGCTATAAAAAGCGGTTGCATGATGCTTTTTAGGTGAAACGCGATCCTGTAAGCGACATTTTGAATTGGAAAAGTAAATGCGGTGTTCCGAAAGGTATACTCTTTATACTTAGTGCATTAGTTATATAGTATTAAAGACATTAAATAATGTTCTAGAATATAATAGAATATTTATTTACATATAAAAAGCACACTGTAGAACCAAAACAGCATTAGACGGCACGGTTGGTGAAGCAGCTAAGTGATTAGCTTTCTGCGCTTAGTGTCGCAGGTTCGATTCCCGCACGGAACAAATATTTGTATGATACAGATAGTTGTTTCGGGTCTGGTTTTGTGTGCCTGTGACATGTTTGTTTGTAAACTGTACCCACGATACAGGAGAAATTCTAGTGGTGGTTTAAAAAAGAGTTAAGAGGAAGAGATATACTTAAGTAAACTTCTGAAAAAAAAATTCGGAATTCAAAAAGAAAGAATTCCTTATTCTTACATAACCTTCCAAATTAACTTATTTTTCTTCCGACTCAACTCTAATTGCCAGCTCTAAATTATACTTTCAAAACAAAATCTGAAAACGTAACTCGAAAACAATATTAACAAAAAACAAAGCCTCTTACCCAAGGCCACACGGCCACTTTCAATTTCAAAGTAGCTTAACATTAGCATAACCTTTTCTTATGATGGACCGAGGACACGACCGGGGAAAAACAATATTTTGCTTTTTTAACATTCCATTGAGGTTTGAGCATCCACAGTTCCAAACTAATTTCGCATAAAAAGCGCAGTGAATAAAAAAGTTTGGAATTTTTACGGGGATATTAAGGTTTATAATAGGGTGCAGGTAAGGGTCAATTCACATTGTTTGCTCTTGGAACCGGCTGGTAATGTCAAAGGAGTCACATTGGCAGGTCCTTGCGGCGTCTGGGAAATGCGTGTCCTACAAAAAGTTTCGTTTTTAAGTTAACAATGAGGAGGGTCGCCATCTTTGGATGTTTTTTGGGATATTTGGCCGAGATTTTAATGAAAGCCTAATTGAACAAGCTTAAATATATAATTATCATACTAGTATGTAGTAGTAGCAGTAAGATAAAGAGTAAAATCTATATTTTTTATTTAGTTTCAAACAACATTTACTGATAAAACAAATATGTTTCCGTACAAAGCCTCTTCAAAAACATAAGCTGCTAAATATTTTTTCAGTTAATCAAATATTATCTAAGTCTATAGTTTCTAAAGGCAAATATTTTTTTAAATTATAAGAAAAATATAACCAGGTTACTTCTCGCGTTGAAACAACATGTAGGGTGTTGCTCAAGTCCAACAAACACATAACAGATGGTGACCCTATTCTTAAAAGGTATGTTATTAAGCCGAGTGCAGACTAGTTTAGACAGATGTATCTATTTAAAGCGTTTTTATTTATATATTTGCAAATAAGTATTTGGTTATTTACATAAAAACGGGTTTTTTGATTTTTTTTATTATTTTCGTATATTTATGTTGGTATTTCTGTAATGTAAGTATGGTATTCATGTTTATTTTATTATTCATTAATAGTATAATTACTTAAGTCAACTAATACTTTATCCGTTTTTATTCTTGCTTCTTGGATGGAAATAGTGAAGACAGGCTTCTCATCGATTCATTCGATCTTTCTCACTGAAGATCGTGGATAGCCGATGACAAAATTTTGATGCTTTCCTATCTTCAGCAGTTTCAACATCATGAAGTATGGCATTCTATGTGTTACGTATCTATTTTATTAGACAGAATCAGAGCACATTCTCGTAGTCTCTTTCCTACCTTACATTTCCGATGAATTTATGTTTTACTCAATATTTTTAAGCCCTTGCATTGTTCAACACTGAGCTATAATTATAATCTTTCAAAATATTCTATAATGTCGTCGTTGAAGTTCTAACACCACGTATGTCAAAAAGAGCAACTTTTCAGGAGAGTGAAAAATCTGCATAATTTTACATAGACATTTTATACTCATTTCATTTTACGAGTTTCTATTGGACGATGCTTGTTTATGATTGGTTGAAACAACGCGTCTTCCGATTCTTTAGCAAATGCCATCAAAATGTCAAAACGCCAAAAATGCCTTGCGTGATGTTAGATTTAGAACTTCAACGACGATATGCACTTTCAATAGGTGCCAAACAATGGTTGACTGTTAAAGGTCATTTCAATAAATTGACACAAGTAGAAAGGAAAATACGAACATTGCAGGATATGATGTCATGCATCTAAAACATATTGTTGTTGCAGTAATGTTATGTATAAACTTATGTAGTTGTTCTTGAGCATATTTAATTACATTTTTATTCATCATTAGCAACCCCGGCTTCTCACGGGTAGTAGAGCATATTGGTTTACGGGGCGCACGCCAGTAAAGCTCCCAGTCGGCATGACGTTTTCCGACATTTTCAATAATCATCGTCATATATATTTCAGATAATTTACACAAAACCCTTGAATGAATGAATTGTACACCCTAAACCTTCATGAACGTCGCCGTCTATTGGTGAAAACCATATGAAAATCCATTCAGAAGTTTTGGAGTTTATCGCGTTCGGACAGACAAACTTTGTTTTATAATATGTAGTGATTATGCTGTGGCCATAATAACGTCTAATGTCGTCTGTTAATTAACACGTTATTTGATATAAATATTCAGGCGATAATTAACGGTATTAAACGATATTGTGGGACCCAGCATTAGATCCCTATGGCTACCCAATTGACTGTGGTCATACGTTAGCAGCGTCGAGTTGGCGGTATTGCCAACATAGGGAGGCGTCTGCGCCTCCATTGTAGGGAACATCGCATTTTTTATACAAAATCAAAGTCGCGATAGCACAGCGTTGACGTGTGAATTTTAAGCGTTGACATTCAAAATGTGGAATCTGTATAGACGGCGTTAACGTTAACGCATGCGTGAAGGTCATAATATATAGATATGATAGGCAGATAGGTATTTAGAATTTTATGCACACTAACCAAATATAGGTAAATTGGTGACGACACGGTTGGCGCAGTGGTTGAGAGATCGACTGCTGAGCTACGTGTCGCGGGTTCGATTCCCGCACGGAACAAATATTTGTATGATCTACAGATATTTGTTTCGGGTCTGGGTTTTTGTGTATGTGAATACACACCGTGCCTCGAAAAGCACGTAAAGCCGTTGGTCCTGCGCCTGATCTCTCTCCGGTCGTGTCGGATTGCCGTCCCATCGGACTATGAGAGTAAAGGAATAGAGAGAGCACCTGTGTTTGCGCACACACTTGTGCTCTATAATATCTCCTGCGTAGTTGGCTAATCTCCGGTGAGATTGACCGCCATAACCGAAATCGGTCAGTAGGACATTATTATTATAGGTAAATTATAAAAGTACTTATACACACCATAAGGTTTCCACAAGTAAATAGTAGACTTATATCAACATCCCAGCATCGCTCCACGCAAAAATATTCTACTATAATTTATAGCAATGCAAAAATAATATAAAAAAATTAAACATCTTCTTTTATTTTTTCAGATAATCGAACGCTCGTCTTAAATGCCGCCCTCAAACGGGGCACGTTGCAGGGACGTCGAATAAACGAGGTAAAATATAAATAAAAACAAGAATCCAAGTCTACTTATAGTATCTATAATTAATTTTAAGAATGTATTCTGTATTTGACTCTCACTTATATCTTATACGAAATAAAACATGCTTGTCAATTAGTTACATCTTTGTCGAAAATAAGAAGAATTATGGCGTCTTTTTAAAAGTTACTGCGCACTTAAAATAGTATTAAGTTCGAGAGGAAATCCCTTCAAAATGTTTCAGGACACCATACGTAACGCAAATCTCGAAACACATTATCATCTATACATATAAATAAAATAGGAGTGTCTGTTTGTAATATTGAAATAACCGTTTTTTACTACATTCATATGAATATATATATACGGTACATACACCAAAATAACATTTTTTACAATTTTTGTCTGTCTGTCTGTCTGTTTGTATAGGCTAATCTCTGAAATGGCTGCACCGATTTTGACGGGACTTTTATTGGCAGGTAGCTGATGTAATAAGGAGTAACTTAGGCTACTTTTTATTTTAGAAAAATTCTTTCGTTTTAGAAAAAAATAGGGTTAAGTGCATTTGGTCTTCTTAACTTCACGTAACTTTTATAATATTTTTTTTTAAATGGCATTTCGCACAATAAAATACATTGTTAAGTTCCGACATCCACGCGAACGAAGTCGCGGGCACAGCTAGTCGATTATAAAAATCTCAAAATGGTTTAGAACTTGGTAGCGACAAAAAGTTTTGTTTATAAGGTTTATTGTTTTTTGCCGGATTGCAGAAGCCTTGTAAAAGACTCGATATTTAAAAGAAATAACACCGCCGTCCCTCCTACTCTTTGGGCTGTGTTCCCTGCAGGGTTAGGCAGAGGTGTACTATTATACACCCACATTTTGCCAATGCTGTTTTTGGGTCGCATGTAAAAGGGGGCGAGCCTATTGCCATCTACCGGGCACAGTGTCAGACCCCGTGTTGCTACTGAGAATTTTCATACAGAAAAACCCAATAACACTTTGCCCGACCCGGGAATTGAACCCAGGTCCTCACGCTCAGCAGTCGCCCTTGCGACCACTGGGCCAATGGGGCAGTCAATATTTTTCCCAATGTCATTTTGACATACATATGTTGGCATAGAATTTACGACTATATGACCGTAAAATTAGATAGGCTCCACGCCTAAGCTTAATCGCTGCTACAGCTAGTAATCTAATGGATACCTCGTTATATCTGCTGAATCCAACCATCATCGCTGCTCCTTCTGGGAAACTAATTTTGGAAATCGCTAGGCGGACTTCGGCGCGGTTTTTACCGCCACGTAAGGGAATTTCGTGGAATATTATAGGTAAAGGTCGATTTATTCATCACGTAAGGCCGTTGGCTGCTTGTATACTGTACGTCGTGAGATAGGCTATTAATTTCAATTTTCCTTAACCGATACTTTTACATAAATTTGCTTTGAAACACGTAAATTTTAACCCTTGAACTTGGCATGAAACTTACGCTTTATATCTACTGTTTACTCATAATAGTTAAACCAATTCGTAATATAATTTCTAGTTTCTGTGCATACTTTGTATGTACCAAAGTATGCATAAAAACTCGTACTTACTTTTAAAACTTTTTTGAATTTGCACCCAAGTTTATCTGGATAAAAATATTACATTTCATAAAAGTAACTTAAAAGTTTTATTGAGATAGCGAATACTGGATATAATCATAAAATAAACATATTTGTAACATTCTTCTTAAGGCAATATAAATATTTTACTGATAAACATATTTTTGCTTCTCTATTGCGTCCAATAAAACCGCGGGGTATCTGTGCATAGATTGTCATCGCAATGCACTTTACAAAACAAAGTTATTATATCCTAAAAACACAAACGAATATGACTTCTATTTGAATACTATTAAAGTCGAAATGACCCCTAAAATTAAGCTTGTTAATAAGCGAATAAAACGAATTCAGGTGGACCAGAGACAATATAGAATAAGCGGCCATGTTGCTTGTCTATGGAAAGAGATTTATGGCGCAACTGCAGCTGTAATTTCGCAATCTTTATATTTTTTCGATTGTCGCTTTTGCTATTTTTACGACTGGAATGCCCGATATTATTATCAATGGTACTTTTATATGTCAGAAATGTTTTATGGTATGACAAAAAATATAATGTATTCACTATAGATAGAGATTCAATATGGATGGTTGTGTCGACTTGCGGTTCCCGCTTCATTCTAAGAATAGCTCACTATTTCAGGAAATAAAAGTCACACCAGAATTATGGGTAGCAAGAGTGGTAACAGAAATCCACATAACACAACATATAGTTTCACACCTATATCTCTAAAGGGCTAGGTAGAGATGTAGTATTCTGCACCCACATTTCGCCGATACTGTTATTAATTCCCATGTGATAGGTGCTGCTACTGAGAATTTCTGTACAGAAAAACCCAACAACACATTGCCCTATCTGGGAATTGAACACCTGACTGTGCGGTCAGTTCTCGCGCTTGACCACTAGACCAATAAGATAGCTAATTTAATTTAAAAATATTTATTCTTACGATCATTCTTCCACGATCCATTAAGCGATGGTCCTTTGAACCGCCGAGACACACTGACTACTTGCCCGTATGTTTTTTCAGTGAATTGCTTTCATTCCTTTTCTAAACTCAGTTATAAAAGCGTGAAGATATGCAATCACAGTCGCGTGGAGTCATCGGCATTCTTATAATATTTCCATAGCCTGTGTCCCTTTAAGACATTTTTTCTGCAAATGCCCGAGCGTGCCGGATCGCGGATAAAAAATATAATAACATGCAATTCTCGTGCGCGCGCTAAAATGCTCGTTTTTGTTGGTCCCCTAGATTTAATAGTGCAAAAATGAAAAGCATTTTAATAATATAAAAATATGAAAGTGTGTGGCAAAAAATGCGTATTTTATTTTAATTTTGCGTAGACGTAACGTAGCGTTTGATATGCCTCTATGAAGATTGCGGTTGACTTGAAATAATGTTACATTATTAGCCGTCGATCTACAAAAAATTTAAATTTGAAATAAATCTTTGACTTTGATTGGTCGACACTGGTCGCAAGCGCAAGTGTGCAATGTTTTACTGTATGGAAATACTCAGAGGCAGTACGGACTTTGGAGCCGCGCCCGTTAGATGGCCATAGGCTCGCTGAAATGTGGATGTATATGGAAGGTTCCATGTTCCATTCCATTCTCTGCCAAACGCTTCGGGAAATACAGGTGTGCTATGTTTGTTATTTACTGAACTAGATTATCTAAAGGACTGCAGAAGTCGGAAAGTGTTTATTTGGTACCGTAAAGTACTACAAAACTTGCAAGAGTATTGTCAGTCCACGCATAGAAACGCAAAATAAGATTATTTGAAGTCAATAACAAAGTGGACTTCGGGGAGGCTTGAGAGCAAGGGGACCGCCTTTACGTCAGTGAAAATAGTTATTTAAATACCTAGGATCAAGAAAGAATTTCGTTTTGTTATAGTAACAAAATTTTCTTGTTTCGCATTAACAACAAAATATTGCAGTCATATAAACTTTTTAGTGTCAACGACCCAAAAGGCTGTATGTCACCGAACCACGTTTAATTAAGAATTGAGAAATAATGATTTATCCATAAATTAGAGCTATGTAGGCGGGGCCGGATGATATTTCCATATAAATTACAATTAATAATTCGTGCTGGAATTAAAGGTGTCCAAAATATTATAGCATAGCATCACGCCTGTATTCTTCGAAAGGTTAGGCAGAGGTGTGCTGTTGTACACCCACATTTCGCTGATGCTGTTATTGAGTCCCTTGTCATAGGGGGGTGAATAGGCTATTGCTATCTTCCGAGCGCATTTCAAAACTCCGAGCTGCTACTGAAAAATTTCTAACAGAAAAACCCAATAATTATTTACCCAAGGGTTGCCCAGGGATCGAACCAAAAACTTAGTTTTCCAGCTGCGCTTCTGATTATTAGACCAATGAAGCAGGTGTCAATAACCAAAACAATTAAGTAAATTTTAAAGAAAAAAATTAAGGTGTAATGATAAAATATATGATTTAATAATTCCTTGTAGTCCCTCTTAGGGCGATTTTGAGAAAGATATGAACATTTTCTAACTTAATACAGAAATTATATACACAAGCTTTTAGTCTATAGCCTTCTAAAGGAGCAAAGTTACGACCGCTTGCGTGAACCAAAGGCAGTAAGCCGTACATATATTACAAGTGTCAGTCTCAAGACCAACAATTGGCTTTAAAATCGCGAGTCGTCAGAACTTCTACTATTATTTCCACAGCTTGCATAAAACATAAAGATCGCGGTACATCGTGACAGGTCTCCCCACCCACTGCATCGCCTATGAACATTAAAACACGCGCAAAACGTACACAAAACGCATGTCGAACTATAATTACAGTTACTTCACACTTACACGTCGCACTTGATTATAAAATTAAATTTTTATTGTTATACGAGTACCACAAAATTGTTGGGTGCAGAACTGCAGACTGCAGAAGGTCCGCATATGCGCGAGCGCAGGCATGAGTTGACACCGAAGTAAAAATATCGCGAGTGCAATCATACTGCCCTGGCCGAGAAAAAGTTGGCTTTCTTTCTTTCTCGTAAACCTCGAATGATATCACGATTTATTTTCTTTATTGTATTAATTGGTCGCCCCCTATTACATGAGATTGAATAACGGCATCGGCGAAATGTGGATGTACATAGTACACCTCTGCCTAACCCGTCGGGGATTACAGACGTGATGCAGAAATTGTATTTGTTTTATATTAGTTAAAAGTCGTCATAGACACTTGGTTTCTTCAAAACCAAAGAAAAAATTACCGTCTGCCGATATTTTAGACATAAAGTAGTCAATTTCCGTAACGTGCTAAAAAGTAAAGTAATAATTAGTAATAATTAATTATAATATAGTAAAAAATGAATAAAGTTTAAAGAATCTGGCTGTTAGTGTACGCAGCTACGTCTGTCTCTTGACCATAGGCAAATTAAAAAGCTAATGTAATACTCGTTCGGTGATTTTTTTTACATTATCCTCACATAAGTTTTCGAGAACAATGTCTTTTAACAAAATATTGTAAGAAATTCTGAATTTAAAAGGGTAACCATGGAGTTTCTTGCCCGTTCCATCGCCGATCCAGGATGGCATCCAGGTCAAATGCTCCATTGGAAGTCAACATTTTGGAACGTGGCATCTAGAGTCGTAACTATTATATTACTATTATATATATAAGTACCTGTATATGGTCTACATGAATAAAAACATATCTTATTTAAGTTTAAACAGGAGTTTCCTTAATTCATCAGCATTCAAGACTGCGAGAAGTTTTTTTTTTTTTTTTTTTTGAGTTGTCTCTCGCAGTTAGCTCAGGGAGCTTTTACTGCTTAACCGGGCAAATGGCGAGACCAGAAGGGCCTCCAGCCGAGAACTGCGAGAAGTAGAACTTCTGTCTTATTTAAAGCAATATTGTGTCGAGTCGTCGTAACTGCTCGAGGCTATAATTATCACTGGACATCATATTTTTTTAGTATTTACTGTCAAACGCTAACTGCGAGCGGCGTTCTTGTGTGTTACAGTGTTATTACAGATATTACATGTGTTATTACTGTATTAGCTGGTATTACATACGTGACATGTTGATGGAAATTATCGAAAGGGACGAGGGATGCAGCACGCGATTGTGTTTTGGTTAGATGTTTCCATGAAGGGCGGCTGTGATGATTATGCTTTTGTTTTTTTAACGGGTATATTGCTAACTCATTTTCTTGTTTATTTTATTTGACGAGAGGCAAAATTATGTTGAAAGGTTGACGGTAACTTTAATCAAGTTCGAGGAAACCTCGCAGTTGGGGCAGAAGCCTTAAAAAGGCCTCGGACGATTTAAAATAAGTTTCAGTTCGTGTTCAGATAAATCACTAAATCCCAACCGCTAATATCCCGTAATAGTCTCAACACATCCTGGAGTCACTCTCCGTACCATACTATTGTTAACTGGCGAATCTTTCCCATGTGATAGCTCGTGCTAGCATGATAGAAGGTGAAAAATATATGCTGAAATTGAACTACGCCAATGTAGGAAACCTTACACCAGTACACCTATCTTTCAGGAACCACTGGCGAACTTTTATACTTGTTTAATACCTTCATACGTTCTTTCTTAAACAGCTAACAAAGTTCCACATCAGAGCGACTTGTACATTACACACACAATGACATAACGAGTCACACTAGGCGTATGTTGCCTCATCGTCAGGTTCCGCTAATATTTACATAATTCTACATATACAAGATGGCCAAGGAATTAAAAGATACAGGTTTTTGTATCGATGTCCATACTGGTAGCATAAATGTAAGGTGGTGAGGACACAGTAAGTGTTAGACTTGTTTAGATTAAAATCAGGTTGAGAATATGGACAAAAATATGTTGAATACGCAATCAGAAAATTAACATTTAGTTGCAAATTGGTCACGTAACGAAGTTTAAAACATCCTAGGAAATTTTTAGGAAACTTAGATGTAATGGTACTGTGCTTAGAAAGTGTAGACACTGTTGGCGCAGTGGCTAAGCGATTGGATTTCTGTGCTTCGTGTCGCGGGATCGGTTCGCACACGGATAAAATATTTGTATGATCTACAGATAGTTGTTTTGCGTCTGTTTGTGCGTGCATGTGACATGTATGTTTGTAAACTGTACCCAAGACATAGAACAAATCATAGAGAGAGGCAAAGTTTAAAAAAAAAAAAACTCGTTTTATCTCTTTGTGATTGGACATCTTATATTGAAGGCTATTTGATTTGATTGATTGTGACGTCTCACATGAGGTGTATTCGTTACCAAATTAAGTATTACAAGAGAAAATAGCAAATAATACAGAACCAATTATCTTTTCAATCAAAATTTGCATAGTTATAAAATAAGACACACATATTAAACTTTTTATATAACTTTTTCATAGTGAAAACTTAAAAACCGTGAGTTCTCCGTGACCAATAATATTTTTTCTGTTATCGCCACTATGGCTGTATCTAGCGGACGTCGAAGTCAAGAGAACAATTAGCAAGGCGGCCAGAGTTTGTTGCACCTCTATTATCTTTTAGTGGCTTTAGAGTTCCGTAGAGAAACGGCAGACAGAAAAAAGTATGGAGATTTTTTTCAAGTCTGACTGCCTTTTTTAATTTGTAGCAGACTGTACTTAGCTTAACCTTGGTCCTTACCAAGGTTAAGGGACACGTGGAAAAAATGGTGATTTTTCCACGTGTCCCAAGATTTGTAATAAAAATGAATCATGATTAATCTGTCCTTAGAATACACGTGAATCACATTTTTAATTAAACTCATGATTTAATTAAGGAAATCTGGCGTATTATTTACCTATATTGATTTAATAATACATATTTTAAAGGTCTCTCAGTTCTAGAAACGGAGATAGACTTTTCAATCTCTTATTTTTATGTATGTAAGGAACTCTATTTTTTTATTTTTCGCTTCACGTTTTTTTTGTGTATCTCAAACGGTCAGAATCAATATTTACCATCGATTCGTTGACTCTACGATTTCGTATGAACGGAAGAGTAAAAAAAACGGTCGATCTGTTTTTCTATGTTCACACGCGTCTGCGTACAAATAGACGGATAGTGAGCGCTTGCGCATGATGCTCGTTGATGTCTTTTGTATGAAAAATGTGTGATCCAAAATCATTTTTTATAAACAGTGATTGTTTTAATCGTTTCGTAAATATGGAAAAATTATTCATATTTATTTTAAACAACAGACTTGCAGAAGTTTAATTGGTATACGTACTGTTTGTATTAAGATAAATAAGCATTATATGAATGTATGTTTAGCTAGTATTACATGATTTTTTCTTTACCTAAGTATTATATAATGCTATAATTAGTGCCAGGTGGTTAGACGTTGCCTTCGCCTACAAGCCTTGTAAAGATGTTATTATGATAACCTCAAGATAATACAAATTAGAGATATACTATGCAGATAGTGTGATTGTAAAATTGAAAAGGATTCTACGAGTAGTCCCTATAGTAGACAGTATACATAATTAGATAGTAGTGTTAAATACAAAAAATAAACCCTTTGATATTTTTTTACTAGCTTCCGCCTGCGGCTTCGCCCGCCTGATTTATGAACCCGTTCATTTTTCCAGGATAAAAAGTAGCCTATGTGCTATTCCAGATTATAATCTATTTCTGTGCCAAATTTCATCCAGATCCGTTTGTCCGTTCTGGCGTGATTGAGTAACAAATATCCATCCATCCATCCATCCATCCTCACAAACTTTCACATTTATAATATTAGTAGGATTATAGCCGTTATACATATATAGATTTTTTCTAACTGACCGTCTCATTGGTCTATTGGTTGTAAGCGCGACTGTTAGTCGTGAGTTCCTGTGTTCCGTTCTGGCTTTTCTGTATGAAAATTCTCAGAAGGTAGATGACAATAGGCTCGTCCCATATTACATGCGACTCAATAGCGGCATCGGCGAAATGTGGATGTACAATAGTAAATTACTGCCTAATCCTTCGGGGAATATAGGCGTGATGCTATGTTATTTTTTTTTATATTTTTGTTATTTGACTTTAATTACATGTGAGAAACAAAGCCGGTCTTGTAAAATTCTTGTAAAAGCCTTGTCTTTCCAAGTGATCATGATCAGGTCAACTTGAGAGATCGATGACTCTCTTTTTTCCATTTAAAAAAAAACTCCTTTCCTCAAACAATATTCAGGAAAATAGATTCAGGATTAATTTAATCCTATAGATTTGCCATTAATTTTCAAACAAAAGCTCATTCATGTCGAAATCAAAACCCGAATCGATACAGCTATGATATTCCGAATGTCTTCACAAAGCCACCCACGCTGCGTGTGCGCACTTGACTCGAAGGTTGCAGCAACAAGGTTGCGCACCTATGTGTCAATTGTGAGTGCAATATGGATCTGTATCTTACATAATAATTACTTTTTTGTCAGTCCCTCTGAAGAATAGGCCATTGGGAAATTACTTTCTGTGTGCTATGGGACATGTTGTCCCGTAAGGGCTCTTACACACGAGCGACCAGGCATGGTCGCAGGCAAACAATTTGGGGAGGTCATCATCATCATCAGCCAGAAGACGTCCACTGGGGAGGTCATATTAACAGTAAAATAACTTCGAGGGGTCATATTAAAGTAGAGGCAAAAGTTCACAAAAAAAATATATAAAAAAATCTTAGGTAAGTTTTTGATTTCATTGTTTTCTGTTTGACGTATATTATTTACTAGCTTCTGCTCGCGGCTTCGCCCACGTGATTTACGAACCCGTGCATTTTTTCGGAATAAAAAGTAGCCTATGTGCTATTCCATACTATAATCTATCTCTGTTCCAAATTTCATCCAGATCCGTTCAGCCGTTCGGGCGTTAAAGAGTAACAAAGATCCATCCCTCCATCCGTCCTCACAAACTTTTACATTTATAATATTAGTAGGACTTAGTCAGCACCATAGACTTAGAATTTGGCTTACGCTGTCAGCACTTACAGGCGTTCATTCGCGAGAATTATATTTTGCATGCCTTATGGTAGGATATGGTCAATGCACCTTTTGTTAATTAGTATAAGATCTTCATGTACCCATATTCGCAAACAAATAAATGAAATGAATGAATGAAAGTAATTGACTAAAAATCCTTACGCCAAATTTCACCCATGATATAACGGACGGTTAAGGTACAAATCAGCCGTCTGACAGGGATTTTTGTATGAGTAAACGGCGGTTTTCATTTTAAACATCCGTTATAGTGTCGGTGAACATGGCCCTTAGTAGTAGAAACGTACATATAAATTCGTCATCACCTAGATAATTACAAACAGTAAATAAAAATATTTTTAATTTACTATTAGACCATTGCTGATCGAAGGTCGTTCCAAGATCACCCACGTCTTGCGCATGAGTTGATCACAATGTAATTAGTTGTATTATTGGATTGTAATTACAGAAGGTTTTTCTATTGTATTGTTAAGGTTGTAATTGTGGCCTAACTGCGTGTGAGGTATCTTATGTCATGATATAATTAAAATATGTCGCCGTCCACCTACCACAGCGTAATTAAAATGAAATATTTTAATGAAGTTGTGGTAGGCAGTTGCTGAGGTATTTTGTTACCACTGAAAAAATAACGTGGACTTGTAATTTGTCTTATTATCAGTGTTGGTACTACGAACATTGATAATAAGACCCACGTACTGATAATTGCCCCCCAGTTCACTACCAAGTTTGTAAACTGGGGGGCAATACGGTAGTTGACTACTAGTCATCTGAGTTACTTTTTATGAACTGTCAACAACGAAATTTTGTTATAAAAATGTTTGGAATAGCAAGGCGTGACGTCATAGTTTTTCATTACTATTGACGTACTAATTGTGTGATTTTGATTAATAAAAAATTGAAAACGCCAAAGATAAGCACGAGATTAAGTTTTACTGAGTTTTTAGAAGGAAAACTATTTACCAAACAAGATTTCAGAATTTAGTTTTGATGCAGTCAACTAGCTTATTCTCGCGCTCTTCGACATAAGTCTATTTTAGAGATTAACCTCTCCCTCTATAAAAAGTGTAGGTAGCCGCTATTGAGACCCATGTATAATTTCCATACTGTAAATTCCAATAACATTGCCTCATATTCAGCAGTCGCAATTGTGACCACGAGACCAAACAGCCAGTTTATATAGTAATCTATGAATAAGATCTTAATTATTCATTATTGCATTATATTGCGGCAATTAAAAAGGTATGAGGTACTTGTGTTCAATCTCTTAAGATCAACTACGACATTACATGTTGTCTATTTATTTTTTATTTATTCATGTTCTAGGGAACAATTCTCGCTTCAAAATAAATTTATATTAGAGATAGTTTGTTCCTCTTTAGAGTATTTTAGAGAACATTTTGAGTATTTAAAGTTACATCTAATGTCCGTAGATAATTCAAATTTTTTGACATAAGTATGTCGATCTTGAAATAGTCTTTGATTGCCCAAAAATTGCTTACCTGATATTCAAACATAATAAGTTTTTATTAAACATAATAAGTGCGTGCTTTTAATGTAATTACCGAATTACACTAATCATTACTTCGAACATTTCTAACTATAATCAAATAAATTATAAACCCGCATTAAAACCTTTTTACACAGTGGGCCAACCATATTATTTTCTAAGAATATTATTAAAACGATGCTCGGAGTGACGTCATCAATGACTCAGTTTCCGGTGAGGATGTGTGTTTATTTGCACGGTCCGTGGGTTCGAGTCTGACCTTGGCGAATTGTGGATTTTAATTATCATCTTTATTTATATTTACCTTGTTCGGCTTAAGTTAACTGTAGAGGAAATATCGACTAAAGATCTCGAGAAGAATCAAAGAATGAAGACAATGTTTTCAAAGTATGCTGTCGCGTTGCTTTTGCAATCTACGGATGACATGTTTTTGGACCGCAAAAAAGGTTGGTAATCGTTATTAAATTCCATTGAAACGAACTTTAACTGAATAATCACGATATCCCAGGATTTATGAAGCCTACCAACTGAAACTATTCAGCAGGTATAAATTCCTTAAAGGGTTTTACTTAATTCTCGGACTGTTCCTAATTAGGCGGACAGAGTCACGGGCACAGCCAGTGGCGGATTAAGCAAGCGCGGAGCCCGTAGCAAATATCGAGCGGCCCTTGGGCTCCCTATGGGCTCTTAAGTGTAAAGTTGTTTACCGTATGAAATTCTGTGTTTTATTCTCGCCAACAAAATAATCGATTACCGATTGTCTGACGTGGATTGTCGTCGGACAACAGGTGTGAAATAAGTTACACTCAAAAAATTACGCTCAGGCGGAGGTGGGCGGGATAGGATACGCGGGGCCCCCTTTTGCGCGGGGCCCGTAGCAATCGCTACTCTTGCTACGTGGTTAATCCGGCACTTGGCACAGCTCTATAAGACTACTAAAGTTAAAGCAGAATACTTTACCAAGTGCCGCTTTAGTGTGCTCCATAGTTCATTGGTAGAGCAGCCCATAAATCAAAATGGCTTGAATGTAAATATATGCTTTTGTAGCTACTGCACATACACAGTATTGAAAGACAATAGATAGAGGTTGGTGCATGCTGCATGCACACACCAAAAATACTTTATGTTCTGTGGTCCAAGCTGCTCTGCTCTAGCAACCATTATGATTTATGATCCCTCTTTACGACAGCCACTTCAATGGTCGTTAACGGCCAAAAAAGCGTTGTCCTTATGCAGCTTACACAAAAATTGAAGCCACAGTGTTTACTCGACCGCGGCGACCGTGCCGTTTGTCCGTGGTGCGCATGTCAAGTAGCTTAGTTACTTAGATGCGAGTATAAACTGCGCTGACGCATCTTTACGTGCATGGGGATTTAGTTAGTGACTAGCTACTGCTTTCGGCTTTGCTTGTGTATTGAATAATGTCATAAAACGCAGCTTTGAGGTGAAGATTATTTGAAAAAGATGTTATGTTTAGCCAAATATTTGTATTCACACTCTTTTCTTCGTGACAAAAGTTCCCTTATATTTGCTCTTCTAATTTCTTTTTTCGGCATAGGTCTATCTAGATAATCTACATAGACTAATGGGAAGATAAGGCGTAGTGGTTGAGCGAACAAGTGGTTCGTTCCCTATGACGCGTACGTCATAGGTTCGATTCTCTTACCGTTACCTATGTACGCCAGCAATACCAGAGGCCCTAGTGTAAGTTTCTTTCGACAAACTCTATTTAACGCATCGAACGCGTTCGGCGCTCCAATTGGTGGAGAGCACGAAACGGACCAATCGGAACGCCGAACGCGTTCGATGCGGTAAATCATTTGTGGCATCATTTGCGCGTTGCCGACCCTTTAAAATGTTTTCTTTCCTTGTTTGAAGAACCTCATGCTGTCGTTCGTAGATGTTTCGGTATTTGTTAGCAATATTTGAAGACTTAAAATGTGTGATGCACACAACTAATATTCTTGCAATAAAGTAATGAAACGCTTGATATTCCGTTGGCAGTGTATAACCATGAATGGTATTTGTATTTGATAGCCAATACGAACGGTGGCGTCATCTACCGTCGTACCATTGCAACACGTTTAGAATGCATTATTAATATGGATTCTCCCGCGGTGAGTGCAACTTACTTAGAATAACCTAGTTGAGTGCATCAAAACAAAATTCTGAAATCTTTTGAAACTAAATTCTTAATCTCTTGCTTATCTTTGGCGTTGTTAATTTTTAATTTATCAAAATCACAAAATAAATACGTCAGTGGCAATGAAAAACTATGACGTCACGCCTTGCTATTCCAAACATTTTTAGAACAAAATGTCGTTTTTGACAGTTCATAAAAAGTAACTCAGATGACTAGTCATCTACCGTATTCCCGTTGGTAAAATCTTAAAATAATCAAAATAACATAACTAAAAAAAATTATAAGTTTTTTTTTTAATAGGCTTTTGTCTCACTATTGAGAGGTTGTTTCTGGTAGTAACTTCATCGCATCGTTCAACCTCTATGGTGAATATTTTTTTCTATGGTAATGATTGTACATATAGTTATAATGGACTTACAGAAGGACATATTATTTCGATGGTACTTACGCACTTATTTGAAGTGCTTGAGAACCTTATTGATCTTGTAGACACAAGAGCGGCTGCTGAGGTAATTTTTTTCTGTTCTCGATACCCGATTCGGGCATAGTGTTATTGGGTATTGTGGTGTGGAATTTCTCAGTAGCAGCACAGAGCATACGTGTATACTTAATTTTATTGGTATTTTCAAACAAGTTCAAGGAGTCTCATAACGAGACTTTTTTCTGTTTTTTTTTTGTTTATTAAGTATAAGATTTTTGTATCTCGCCTTTAAGTTCTGATAAGGTCAAATGTTTTAGTAATAAAACAGCAGAGGTGACACATTGATAATAAATTAAAAATAAATAACAATATGTCTGACATTTTATTGAAACAGTCAATGATATTATTAGTAGGTAGAGAAAAGTTGAACAACTAAGCTGAACAAGCAAGCTAACAACTTATAATAAAAAAAAAGGAAAAAAAAAAGCATAGCGTTTATAAAAAATATTATTATTACTGAGAGAGTTTAAGAATGGTATACAATCATTAGATATTATAATTGAAATCTTATGGAATTGATTTTATTTTGATTTATATGTCCATACATACAAATACGGTTCCTTAAATGGTAGCATGCAAAAAACCGGTATTTTATCGTTTGATTTCACTTGTAACACCTGCAGAAACCAAAAACAAAAACTTAAATCTATACACATTTAGACATACACATTCTATACAATAATAATATTCTTATAACCTCAACAACTGTACTCGGCACACTGCATTACTACGCGCCGTCACGCACAAGTTGGATGCGCAAGCGCACCTTCCTAGAAACATGCGCGCGCAGCGACAATCGACCAGTTCCTCAAATTGCGTTACGTCGCACCGCTAATAGTCGATGTGACGAACTGACGACTGTGTTATATTGATGTGGGATTATGAGAATGTTATGGCTACCATGCTTTGTACACAATGGTTCCTGCTGGCTCCATTTTAAACTTTATTGAAGGTTTACTTACTGCTCGTATAGGAGAAAATATATAAATCTTTCTCAAAAATTAAGTATTTAGTTCGTGAATCCAGGAGTAGGGGGCTAATATTACATCCTTTACATCATTTCTAGGCAACAATTTGAGATTTAGTGGTTCATGAGAAGCCCATATTTAGCAGTGGATCTCTATATACGTGGTGTTATATTACGAATTTTTAGTTTAAAAGGTAAACTTATCTACGTTAGAACAACTTGAGAGCTTACGATAAGCGTAATATTAATAATATGATGTAGTGTGAGCTGTGGAAGAAGGGCTCTAAATGTAACACAAGTTCGATTTTCGTTCAAATAACATACATACATCGCGGCTGGATTGCCCAAAGGGTTGGGCAGAGGTGTACTATTGTATACACACATTTCGCCAATGCCGTTATTGAGTCCCATGTAATAGGGGGCGAGCTTATTGCCATCTACCGGGCATGGTTCCATACTCCGTGCTGCTACTGAGAATTTTTATACAGAAAAACCCAATATCACTTTGTCCGACTCGGGAGTCGAATTCAGAACCTCACGCCTAACAGTCGCGCTTGCGACCACTAAACCAATGACGCAGTTATGCACGTGTATGTGTGAGCATGTGTGAACCAATATATACATTCTATATATCGACTTGATAGTTTTCATTTAACCCAGAGGTCCCCAGACTTTTTCTCATAGACTTTCTTTCAAAATTTAGTTGGTTCCGGTGGACCCCCTGCAGCTACATTTCTACCATATTGTAAACTGAACTGTAAACCTCCATTTTTTGGTCACGCCAACGTAGACCCCCGTCGAGTCTCCCGTGGATCCCTGGGGTCCACCTGGACCACTTTGGGAACTAATGATTTAACCCAAAGATTCCCTGTAAAGTGTGACGCACCCATTTAAACGTTCACTGTCGGCAAGTCCTCAATCAATAAACGTTAACTCTCGCTCTTAACAAAGCCTGTACAATTAAAAGCATTTTGTAGTTCGACATTCTTGTTCAAATGGCTGAAAAAAAAAAATACAAAATCGGTGCTAAATTTCCATTACTGTCAAGAGAATACGGCTCAGGTGGTCTTAATGTTAATCGACCATGGTCTCCGAGGACCCTTCGTCGTCTTTAGTGTTTACGACCATTTTCTCCTTTGTTTTTATGGGCAAACGTGTTCATGAATTTAGATGGGCCCCTACAAAGGTTTTTGAATTTGTAAATAGGTGGTTTTTTTTACGGTTTTTTCAACTGGACCAGTTATAAGGCTTGATTTGAGATTTTTAAATGATAATTTAATGTTTTGGCTGTTACTCGTTTTTATACTTATGGTCTTTGTATGTACGTGGTAAAGACTGGTTGCATACAAGCCAAAAAGGAACACTTCAATGATACTATATGAACAGTGCAGTTCAAATTTTTACTAAGATAAGAGTTTAAAGGCTCTTTCTACTTCATTTGAAAACGGTTGTATAAAATAAAAATATACAAGAAAAGTTCTATTTTGGGTTCTACTATCCTATTCTGTTAATAAACTGTTTTTTTTTGAAGTTATACTTCAAATGTTTTTGGCGCTATTGATGAGAGTGAATTCTTCCGACGCGCTCACACCGACAGATAAAAGCCACACCATGAAGTTGGCTGGTAAATGTCTCTTAAATTTTCTTGGGAATTGATAGCTATATTCATGGTAGTTATTCTATCTAACTATCTATCTATCTATCTTTTAAAAAACGTTGCCCCACACTAGGATTTCTCCTGTGTCGTGGGTACAGTTTACAAACATACATGTCACATGCACACACAACCAGACCCGAAACAACTATCTGTAGATCATACAAATATTTATATAACCCGCGACACATAGCGCAGAAAGCTAACCGCTTAGCCACTGCGCCAACAGTGTCGTAAATATTTGTGCATCTGTAACACGTGTTTCATATCAGTGGAAATAAATAAATAAATAAGAAGTATAACTTCTTACGTGCGTACATAAGTACACACACACACATTTTTTTCATATAAAAAAGAAGCTTCAACTATTCCAAAACCTGTCTTAAAAATTATAAACCTTATAAAACCTGCGTTACAGTTTGTTATATTTCACGAGAAGTTAACAGTAAGACAGTTGCTATGGCAGTTCACATGATACCATAAAATGTAGTGTGTTAGTGACATGACGGACTCGTGGACTGAATTTATTAGATCAGTCGTATATTATATTATAATGTTGGAATTTTCATTTGAAAGACTTCCGTATTGTAACTATAGTTTTGAGATATGTTTGGAAGTGATATAGACATAGAATGTGATAATTTTCTGGGTTAAAATGGAGCTTATGATATGGATGTACAGACATCGGTCTGTTATAATTTTATTATATGTATAAATGATAAATATTTAATGACAAAAGCTTATAATTCCTGCTTACAAAATATGTACATTCATTGGGGTATTTTTAAGTAAATTGAACTGTTATTAGACCCAATAACAGAATCTTCGAATTTTGAGTGTACTCACATCAGTACATATCTGCTTAGCCCTACGGGGAATACAAGCGTGATGGTATGCTATTAATGAAAATTAATCATTTCCTGGCAAATGCAGATGACTAACTCAAGTACACATGCCACAGCGATTGTCTCCATTCATCATCATGTACAAGGAATAGTAATGTCAACGTGCGCATGAGTCAGTGTGACGCAAAAGAATGCTGCGAACGCGCAGATTTTAATCGAAACTTGGTAGAAGTCTTTGTCTCCAATATTATCAGGGATGGCGAATTTGTGCATTGGACAAATTTCTCTAGAAATGTTCCTTATGCTAAAAATACATGGTACCAGACAGTTTAGTGTTATAAAATTCTTTAACAACCATTGAAGGATTACTATTACGTAACATTGACGGACTTCTTCTTGTGGATGGAATAAAAGCCGATTGAATGACGATACCTAAGCACGACCGGCGCATGCGCAAATTAGACCCCGAAACTATAATTGTTTACTGGATAATCTTTTCAAGAGACATTCGAGTATTGAGAATTCTTGTAACAATGTCCTCCTGACCGAATTTCGGTCACAGCGGCGAATCTCACCGAGATAAGCCAACGCAGGAGATATTATAGAACTCAAGTGTGTGCGCAAACACAGGTGCTCTCTCTATTCCTTCACCTTACAGTCCGATGGAACGGCAATCCGACACGACCGGAGAGAGATCAGGTCCAGGACCAACGGCTTTACGGGCTTTCCGAGGCACGGGCTGTATTCATATACACAAAGATCCAGACCCGAAACAACTATTTGTAGATCATACAAATATTTTGTTCCGTGCGGGAATCGATTCCGCGACACTCAGCGCAGCAGACAATGCCGTAATATAGGTTGCACCATAGCTAACTATAGGTCATTACTCTTTAATGTTTCATATGATTTCTTGAAGGATGTCTGTCTACTAATTTTATTTCACAATAGATAGATATACTTACAACTAAAAAAAAGATAAATTCACATCACGACTTTAACAATTGCATTAAATTCCTGATTGCGGACGCTCTTTTTTTACAACCTGCCCGTGATTCTCCGGTTTTTGTATACAACTGACAAACCGTAACTAATGCCGTTACATAAAAAAAAATAACAATCGTAATTCTCGATCGGTTAATCCACATTTCTAGCTGGCGTTTAGTAAAAAGTTCAACCGTTAACAAAACAATACGAAGCTGTCATCAGCGGGGCCTCGGAGGCTCCCGTTAGAACTAACCCTTTGTATGCAGATGTGATGACAAGGGTACAATGTTACCGAATAAATTATTCTTATTTTTTTCAACGCCTACTAGTGTTTAGGAGAATGTCGAACAACTTTTTTTTGAAAATAGAATTAGATTTGACATGTGATTGTATTTTTTTTTCGGTGGCCATTATTTTTTTATTGTGTTATGATACTGGCACGATTATAAAAAACGGGGTCAGTGTTTTAAATCTAGCTTGTGAATGAAATAAAAACAATAGTGAATCACGTTAGAGCGTGAAGTAAAATACCTAATTGACGGAGATGCCTAGTTAACGCTTGGTATTGTTTTTATTGGAACTGTTTTAACGTGATTTTATAAATAAATGAATACCAATTATAATAGACATATAATTTCCTTTAAAACATTTAAAACCATGATAAATTTATTTTGTATTGTAAACCTGAATTGACACCAAATGGTTTCTTAATTTTCTTTTGGTATTTCACGGTAAAAGTATATTATTGTGTGTAATTTTTATTATATAATTTAGTTTTGAAGAGTCGTCTGTCATTTGTGTACACCTGGGACCCTAGACATAAGGCTAGGCTAGATATAAGGCTACGACTAGGTCTGGTGTAGTCTTATGTCATTGTTATAGTCATACATGTTGGGACTTATCTCGCTATGATTATTATCCATTGGTACTTGTGAGTGTCAGTTAGTGAGTACTCAGGAAGTCTAATACTCACTTGACATACTCAAGATTACCCCTAACATTTTCCAGCATCTTATAACACTTGGTTCTTGGCCCTCCGCATCCAGTTTCCTGTCTGTTTGACTGTTTAATATAAACAGAATCCGTTTCTTTGTTGCAGTAACAAGCCGACAATGTGACGGGTCGCGCAGTTTCCCGCCGAAACGTGATCGTCCACCATCTTGATTTTATCATAGACAAGTGTTGCCAGGTGGGTGTGAGAATGAGTTTTTATTTAAGGTATTTTGATTGAGATCCATAAAGTTAGGAATTTGGTTTTTATTTTTAGAAAACGCCATTATTATCAATCCGTTGAATTTGATGACTGCTCCTTTGAATTTTGGATATTTTTCTGCCGATATTTTATCATACAAATCAGTTTGCAACATAATTTAATATGACGACTGCAGAGAAATCGAAATCTTTGCTTATGTATGTGTATGAAGAAATCTATACACCTTCGGATAAAGAAATAGGCATGAGAATGTGAAATCTGTGTGTGTGTGTTGTAGCTCCATCAGATGCAATAGTTGCCAGGGCAATAATAAAAAAAAGAAAATTTATAGATCGAACATTTTTCCTAAGCCCATAAAGGCAGATAATCGGCAGGAATCTCGCAAAGTTGCTATTTCCTTTAATTACCCACATAATGCGGTCAGGTCTAGGTGTGGATTCGCGGCTTCTTGTACAAATTGCACGAATCGGTGCGTTTGCTATTAGCCATTATTTATTGGGCGGATATAGCTATAGTGTTTTTATGGCTAAATAGCTCGGGAAATGGGTCTATTCAATGCAAAAAGACCTAGAGCAGATCTTGGGAGCGTAATTTTTTATTATTACAAATGCAACGCGAGGATTGTTGTGAAGCTAGAGAAAAGATAATTTATCGTAAAAAATATGGCAAAAATATTTTTGGCACTATGGTTTTCTTGAGCGAAAAAATATTTGTTTCATATCATTGTTCAATATTATGTTAATTAAAAACTTTTATATTTCCACACAAAGTAAAATGCTACCTCATTGGTCGAGTGGTCGCAAATGCGACTGCTGAGCGTGAGGTCCTGGGTTCGATTCCCGAGTCGGGCATTATTATTGGGTTCTTCTGTATCAAAATCCTCAGTAGCAGCACGGAGTCTGGAACTGTGCCCGGTAGATGGCAATAGGCTCGTCCCCTATTACATGGGACTCAATAATGGCATCGGCGAAATGTGGGTGTACAATAGTACACCTCTGCCTAACCCTTCGGAGAATACAGGCGTGATGCTATGTTATGTTAAAATAAAATGTATACATACTCATACATAGATAAGCCAACCTACAACACAGAGACATAAAAACTGAAACACATAATTTTTCCATATCTTCCGTACCATAAGTTAGTACCAATACTAAACAAAAATAAGTCGTGTGCAATATAAAATATACGTCCTGCAAGTTAGAATTTATTACGACATCGCAACAAGCAACAATGCTGGAGTCTTCCGAGCTCACCTTTTATTTAGGATGGCTAACCAACTATTGTTGTGTGGTTTGATAATTGAATACGACTAGAAAATACGAGTGCATTTAAATAATATTTGTTTTGGTGTAGTGAGGTTGAAGGGGATCTACCACGCGTTTCCCTACAGCGAGTCTACCACGAAACTCCGGTGGCAATGGATATGTTTGTTTCGGCGTTTCTTCTCAGGGATAGTCATAGGAAATGCCGACGCCATCTAGTTTAAAAAAGACGTGTAAAAGTAATTGAAAAATCCTAATTGCAAAATAAATAATTTCATTTCATTTCATTTCATGAATTCTGACATTAAATATCAGAGGGGCTATTAGTAGTTTTTTTATACCTCGGTCATAGTTAATGCCAGTCAAAAATGTATGAAAGTAATATGTGCGCGTTTTCTATAGGATTTACTCAGAAGATTTTTGTGTGAGTTGAGTTGAGTTTTTCTGACCATGACAATTCATCGGCAAAATGTATCTGAACAAGTCATTCTAACCTCACCCTTTGGGGAATATAGGCGTAACGCTATGTAAATAAGTAGTACAACATCACAGACTCAGCTTAAAACACGTATTCTTTAAACTGCTAATCGCCTCTAACTTGGCCCAATAAGATTTATTCCATCAATGTGTATCTAGCAGAATTTTAACAAGCTGTCGCACTACGCAAACGAGACAAATAAAAAGAAGCTCCAATCCTTGCAAAACAATCACAAGATCATGAAGATAGAATACTTTTGTACGAGAATAAAAAAAAAGGGGAATCTGATGAACACAAGCACTAAAGAGATGGAATATAGGCACCAAACAAATTAAAAAATATACCACAGCACGAACGTACACATACGTGTGCAGTGGTGTCAAAATTTGATGGTGGTCCGATTCCGATAAAAATAAATTTCATATTTCACACTGATATTTGGTTTTTTTGTATGAAAACTCTTAGTAGCAGTACGGAATTTGGAACTATGCCCTGGCTTGCCCCCTATTATATGGGACTCCAACCAATTCACTGATATTAGGGGGTGGGCATAAAATATAGTCATTAATTTAAATTCGTAATTTAAACATACAGTCAGCTCAAATTCTATTTTTAAAGGAAATAGTGATTGAAATATTGACTAATTTTGTACATAGTATCTGCGGATTTGCGAATTTTGCTACGTGTATACATACTTTTAATGCTGATTGTACAATGTACATACATACATAATGTCACGCCTTTTTCTCATGGGGTTAGGCAGAAATAACGGAAAGCCACGTGCTACAATCCTAATTTAAACATCTATTGTATATAATTTACTTTTAAATGCTGTTGGTCTTCCAAATAATAAATAAATTAATAAATTCAAAGAAACAAGTTACGCCCTATTTCTGTTTTTATAATTGGCTCTGTACTTATTTTATAGCGTGAGTTTCGCGTGTTGTGCGCACTAGATCTTCTGCTTTTTTAGTTTTTTTGCTAGGTATCTAAAATCTGCTCGTTAGCTGCGACACCTCAATAGGCAAGGTGCGAAGATGTGCGTAAGATTGTCGCGACGACTATATATTTGGATCAAAGGTTTTCCCTTTCTGGGTAAACAAAGTAACAAGTTCTCTCGAGACACAATGAATTGTTGCGATTGCGCACCTTATTGGTCTATTTGCCTCATTAGTTTGAACTATAATGGTTGCTAGCTGGGCTAGACAATTTCGAGGTTAGGTCAGGAAGGAAATGATCGATACGAGGCGGCGGTAAATGATAAATGCAGTAAAAAAAAAAAAGGTTTTGTACTTAAGGAATGATGAAAGCTTCGCCTTAATAATATGATATTTTCTAATAGCTTGGCTCCTAGGAAATTCTCAGTAGCAGCCCTGAATTGTGCTCAGCAGAAAGCATTAGACTCGCCCCGTGTAACATGGGACCGAAAAACGGCATCGGCGAAATGTGGGTGTACAACAATTAAGTATATAATTTTGCCCAATCCTTCTGGGAATCCAGACGTAATGCTATATTAGATTAAAATAATGTACTACGAGTAGGTACAATGCTTTTGGTGACGAAACCAGTCCAAAGAGAAGTACAGTTTCATTTGCTTTTAAGATCTCTGTGTGAGCACCGGAATCACGTTACTTTTAGGTCTGTGGTAATTTTGCCTTGTATATATGTACTTAACAACAATGTATGTTGATTTATAGATCAAGTTATACATATAACATTTTATAATATCGACTAAGGGTTAACTATGGCGTGCAGGAAACAGAATTCAAGATAACCTTAATTTCACACGTTTGGCGCAGTGGCTAAACGATTAGCTTTCTACGCTACGTGTCGCGGGTTCGGGCACGCACGGGGCAAATATTAATATGATCTACAGATAGTTGTTTCGGCTCTGGTTGTGTGTGCATGTGACATGTATGTTTGTAAACTGTACCCACGATACAGGAGAAATCTAAGAGTGGGGCAATGTTTAAAAAAAAATTCTATAAATATACATTTAAACCAGTGCAGCATACTCAAAAAGTTCACATGTCTGACCCAAGTATGGATTTAAAATGGACCTGTCGAGACGGCGAGACGTTTGTCAAAAAAGCAAAATACGAACTTGAGTAATCGGCGCTTACGTTTGTGAAGTAATTGATTTCGGACCTGAAAACGATGTAATAAATAACGTTTTTGTTAAGAAGGCTATATTTAGCGCCGCAAGATGGATTGCGGGCGTGTTAAGGTTGGTTTGCACTTTTATGATTAAGTTCGGCTGTATCTGGACATGTTTTAAGAGAATTTAAATTATTTCGGATACTGAGAAAATGGGTTTCAGACTTCTTATCATCTGTCTTTAGACAGTCGCCTACGGTGAGATACAATAGCTTTTTTTTATCGTCTACTTTGTATTATAGATGGAAAGACGGTTAAAACTAAAAAGTCGATAAATTAGTAGATACTGTCGAGCCAAAAGTGTATGAAAAACAAATGCGCGCGCACGTGCTGTTTTCTTATATACGAGTGGTTTTCTAAATATTTCCATTAGCAAGAAGTCACGTAGAAGTCACATGAGTGTGAACAGACCCTTTTCCTAAGTGCAAGTTAAGTAGAGGACACACGTTCCGCATACAAATTATATTTATTCGAGATGTGAAATTGATATTCAAAATTAATAACACACTCATTATTTTAACAAGGATCACTTTTGATATTTACGTAAATATATCAAACAACTATCGATTTATCGTTTGCCTTCTTTAAATGTTTGGCAGTAAAAGTAAAATTGTGTGACGTAATCATGCAAAAAAAAAACGTACTCTTAAGGAACCTTTTAGTAGTCGTTCCCTGTGTTTTAAATTGGGTCTCACTAATGAAGTGGAAAAACTTGACGCAACAGGACGACTCCCTCTCCCGTTGACCTTGTGGTCCTAATATAGACATGAGTCAAAACGAGAACTCATTATTTTGAAACGTTTTAGTTTTGCTGCGGCCTGATTTATTTTTATTCGATTTTAAATTAATATTTTTACGGAGCCAACATTTTAGGGTTAAGTTGATTGTGTGATTAGAAAAAGTTTTAAATGATCAACTGCTTTTGGGTTAAGCAAAAATTTATTTTTATTCATACCAAGTTTTATATCTCCTTTTTCATTGTTGACTCTGATTCAGAATGTATTGTGTAGTGTAAGTTAATGAAGCCTCTTAGTACCATTTTCAGTTGCATTAATTTTGCAATGTTTTTATCTTTTAAATTCAATTACATTCTGACAAATATCTTCACCTCCTGACTCTCACTTATCATGTAACACTAATATCAGTGTCTATAATTATTCCGCAATAACTTCAGTACTGTTCGAGGCTGGTCGTTACCTTATCTAAGATCTAGAAGCCTTGCATGAGCAAATCTATATCTTTGAAATTACGAGCGATGTCGAAATATGAGACCTTGTGAATGCAGTGATTAAAATGGTGGAGCAGGCAATTAATTAAGTACAGATGGTCACGATAGAGGGCGCTGTTTTTTTTATTTCCGCACACGAAATGTTTCATGGTTTATTAACATATCCTGGCTTTCATGCCTATTAGTGATAGCCTAGCGGTTAAACGCTTGCCTTCCATACATGAGGGTCTGAGTTCAAACCTGGCCCGCACGTCTCACTGTTCGGAATCACGCGCAGATAAGAATTTGATAATCAAATTCTGATTCGCATTTGGGTTTACGGTGAAGGAAAACATCGTGAGGAAACCTGCACACAGGTAAGGGCTCCATAAAGTTCTTGATGGTGTGTGTAGTCCGCCAACCCGCACCAGGCCAGCGTGTTGGACAAAGGTCTAAAACCCTTCTCATTTGAGGAAAGGTCCTTGCCCAGCAGTGGGACGGTAATGGGTTGAATTTATTATTTACTAGCTTCCGACCGCGGCTTCGCCCGCGTGGTTTTTCCGGGATAAAAAGTAGCCTATGTGCAATTCCAGACTATAATCTATCTCTGTGCCAAATTTTATCCAGATCCGTTCAGTCGTTCTGGCGTGATTGAGTAATAAATATTCATCCATCCATCCATCCATCCATCCTCACAAACTTTCACATTTATAATATTAGTAGGATTTATTTACAATATCTTTTCTTTATAGCAAGAGCGTATTTATTTTTATTATTTTTTATGATATTCTTTTGTCAACGGTACAGCAAGTTCCTCTTTTTAACTCGATTCTGGTATTAAGAAAAAAGATGTGCACAGTTTGCTGAGCTACCGTGAATTTTCTTCTTGATCACGTAGTTCTGGAGTGATTATCGTTAATATAGGAAAAATATTACTAGGTAGCTCTAAACTAATGCTCCTAATTTCGTCTTTCAATTCATTGCTGGAATTCACGTCCAGCACCTACCAACAGGGTTGCACGGTAGACTCGAATTTCTTCGATTTTAAAAAATTGTTTGACAAGCTGCTTATCTTTAAAAAATGTAGGGCGCTGGCGTGCGCAAGGAAGGCTAGACACTAGTTTGCACAGATGTTCGTCAATGTTCGGCTAACTTCGGCATGTGTTACACTTATTTTGTACACATTTGTGTAAATTCTCAACAAATAGTTCAGTGGACTAGGAATATGTAAATACTGGTTCTATGAAACTTTTTTTATTTGAATCTTATGTAATAACTCTTTGTTTGTTTATTAATTACTTTAGACTGGTTTAGCTCTTCTTGTCTGAAACAAAGGATTTACCTAGTTCAGGCACGTAAGAATTAGGAATATAATTAACATTTAAGCACCACTGTATGAATTTATCTTGTAACAAATTTTTTTAATAAAAAAAAAAGTTTCTTTATCTGCTTTTGTTAAGTCGTTTTTTTATTATGAAAACCTAAATTCTACACTAGAATTTTGTCCTATATCGAAGCTTTTCCATTCAAAAATCTCTGAAGCACACCCAGACACAGAACGACAGACATGTACTATTATCGCCATCTATCGGGCACAATCTAAAACTCTAGGCTTGATCACCATTAACCCGGGGAACGAACCTCATGCTAAACAGGTGCGCTTACACATATTCATCAATTGAGGCAGTCAGAGTCAAGTAAGATAATAATATCTTAAGGAATCCACTGGCAAACATTGACAGTTGGCAACATGCCACATAACATAGCATCACGCCTATATTTCTCAAAAGGTAAGGCAGAGGTATACCTACTATTGTACATTCACATTTCGAAGGTGCTTTTTTTTTTTTTTTTTTTTTTTTTGAGTTGTCTCTCGCAGTTAGCTCAGGGAGCTTTTACTGCTTAACCGGGCAAATGGCGAGACCAGAAGGGCCTCCAGCCGAGCAAAATATATAATATTAAGCAACACTGCTAAGGGTGTCCCATAGTGGGACTCGAACCTCGGCTTAGGGCGTTGCTGGGGGGCATACAAGAGAGGACTTGCTGGATCTGACTGTGATTATTTAGGGACATTTGATTTATTACTACTGGCTCAGCGCGGGCTGGCTCGAGCAAGGGTCGGGGTGGAGAACGAACGGGTCTTCGCGACGGGCCTCGCCGGCGAGGACGGTACGACGGTCGGTTGTGTGAAGTGTTGGTAGTTTTCCTAACCAATCGGAGCGCCTCCTGATGGAGGGTGATATCGTCGTCTGGGTACGTAAGAGTGTGCCTAGGACGGCGAATTTTGGATATGCGGGAGGGGGTGTAATTGGCGGCAGATACCACTAAGGGGTTTGTGTGCGAGGGAGCAGAGTCGAAGAAGCGTTTAGACGCATTCTTCATGAAACATCTGATGGTCGGGAGGTTTAGGTCAGCGTGGAGCTGTTTATTGCGAACGTACCAGGGCGAGCCTGTGGCTTTGCGCAAGAAACGGTTTTGAAGGATTTGCAACCTATGGAGTCTGGACGTCTTTACGTGTGAAAACACGACGCTAGCGTACGTCATGATAGGGCGGATGCATGTGGTGTAAATTCGCACCTTGGACTTGAGTGCTAATTTACTCCGCGCATTGAGAATGAAATGGAGGCGACCGAGAGCAAAGGCGGCGCGGTGGCGAACCGTCTTTATGTGCTCGGTGAATTTGAGTCGGTCGTCGAGGGTCACACCGAGATATTTGGCCGTCAGTTCCCAGGGGATCTGTTGGCTAAACATGGAGATGGGACTTATGAGACTAGGATCCACGCCGCGTCTCGAAAAGAGCACGGCGGCGCTCTTAGTCGGGTTGACTTCGAACCTCCAGTTCGTGAACCATTTCCCTAGGGCATTGGCTGCGGTCTGGAGGGATCGGGAGATGCAGTCCGGATTAATGCCGGAGTAGAAGATGGCTGTGTCGTCAGCGAATAAGGCTAATCGACATTTGCCTCTGATCGGGATATCGCTTGTGTACAGCGTGAAGAGAAGCGGGGAGAGCACTGAGCCCTGAGGGACTCCGGCTCGGATCGGATGAGGGGACGAGAGCGCACCCTCTATGCGGTAGCGAAAACTGCGGTTCGACAAGAAGTCTCGGATGATGAGCACGAGACGGTCGGGCACTTTATGCTGATACAGCTTATATAATAAGCCGTTGTGCCAGACCTTGTCGAAGGCTTTCGCCACGTCAAAGAAGAGAACGCCTGTCTTGAGGCCTTTTTGGAAACCAGCACTGATATGCTCTACTATGCGGTGAACCTGACGGACGCAGCAGTGTCTGGCTCGAAAACCAAACTGCTCGTCGGGAATGAGTTTGTTGGATTCGGCGTAATCCATTAAACGAACATAGATCAGACGCTCATAAATCTTCCCGAGGACGTTTAGGAGGCTTATGGGTCTGTAACTGGACGGCTCAGACTTGGGTTTGCCGGGTTTCGGAATACCGATAACGGTAGCTTCTTTCCATGACTGTGGAAAGAGATTGTTGCTTAAAGCCGCATTGAAGATGGCAGTCATTAAGACGATGAGCGGGGCGGGGAATAGTTTGATCACTCTGTTGGTGATCCCGTCAGAGCCAGGGGCTTTTTTGGGTTTGAGTTTCTTAACGAGAGTAAGAACCTCATCGGGTGTGACCGGGGGGAGGGGATCGTCAGGGTCCTCGTAGGGAGGGAGAGAGGATCTACGTTCGACCTCGGCGTCTACCTTGAAGAGGTGAGCCTGGTCGACTGGGAGAGTGCTTGGGGAGCATTGGGCTTCCAAGCTGTCGGCTAGACATTCGGACTTTTCGTCGTCCTCGAATGCGGGGCTTTGGTTGGGACGATTGAGAGGGGGCATGGATACTACTGTATCGGAGTTGAGCTTTTTGGTCAGTTGCCAGAACGCTTGATGGGAGGGTTCGAGAGTGCTCAATAACTTGTCCCAACGATCCTTCCGCATCTCCGCTATGCGAGACTTTACAGCACGCTGCAAGCGACGCATACGGGCACGGTTAGCTTCGTCGGGAAAAGCGTCATAGGCACGGATAGCTGCATTCTTCTCCGTCAGCAGTCCTCGCACGTCATCCGGCAATTTCCAGCGATGATCATCCATCGCTGGGACTTGCCGTGAACATTCGTTCACTACGGATTGTACGTGACTGGTGAGGGAGTCGATCGCACCTATCGTATCGGCAACCGACACAATGCTATCGGGGATAACGTCAAGATGGGCGGATGAGGTAGACTTGAGGCGTTGCTCGAGTTTATTCCAATCCGTTACCGTCTTGGTTGGAGGGGGCTGACCGGGAACAGGGGAACCTACACGGGGACCTAGCTCTAGGGTCACCGGTCTATGGTCAGAATCTAGCTCTTGTAGCGTTTCTATAGACCGTATACCGAGGTTTACGTTCTTTAGCAGCGCTATGTCGAGGACGTCGGGCCGATGGCTAACAATAGCCGGGTAGTGGGTGGGATTCATCGGGGCGATAACATCGAAGTTATATTTGGTGCATAAAGCTTCTAGGTTTTTACCTCTAGGGTTTGAACTGTGGCAGTTCCAGGATGGACTTTTGGCGTTTAGGTCGCCCGCCAGGAGGACGGAACCACCTAGGTTCATGAGGGAACAGATGTCCGGCTCGATATTAGTATAATGGTTGCAGGGAGGGATATAAGCCGATACGATATTGATCGGCTGGTGACCGGTCATGCCTAGCCGGCATATTGAAACCTCTATTTGGGATAGGGGTGGGGGGTCCATAGGTATGCAATACAGGGAGTTTTTATAATATATGAGGGTACCTCCTTTAGCGGCGCGGGTCCTGTCGTTGCGAACTAGACGATAGTTAGCGATTCGAGGATCGCGGTGGGAAGGCTTAAGGAAGGTTTCCTGTACGAGGAGGATGTCGATTTGATGGTCGCGGAGGAACGACGCAATCTCATCGCGTTGACCTGCAATGCCGTTGGCATTGAAGAAGCCTATTTTGAGGGATCGGGGTTTTAATCTGCGGCTTACTGGATCCATTTAAAAATGAACACGGTAGTTTTCGCAGAACTCGGCTAAGTCGGCGTATTCCGACATTAGGTTGAAGACGGCGGTGGAGTTACCCTCGGCAATCTTGAGCTTGCCAAGTAATTCACGGCCGCGTGCCATGATTGTAGGGTTAAAAAGACGGCCCAAGGATCCGAACACATCCACGGGCCCGGACGGCTGGGGAGCCGAGACGGGGACGGGGCTGGGCTTTTGAGTCCGTGGAGGGAGTGCTGGCGAGGGAGCGAGCACTGGAGCGGGGGCGGGGATGGGAGAGGCCATCAGCGGAGGAATAGCCGTGGTCGTGGAGGGTTGTTTAGGCCTGAGGGCCGGGAACGATTGCTGATGGTTCAGCGCGTTCCAGGGTGAAGTCCTCTGGGGTCTTAGATTGTCGGGCAAGGTAGAGGAGGGCAGCTTGAATTGCTGCCGTGTCTCTTCGCGCTTGGTCACCTTGCGATTCGAGCGCGGAGCCTTAGGGCAGCCACGATAGTTCGCGGGGTGCCCCTGCTCACGGCACAGAACGCAGCTCGGAGGCTCGGTGCATAAGGACAAGTCCTTGGGACGGGAACAATCACCTGTCGCGTGGTCACCTAGGCACTTTACGCACCTAGGTTTGGCGAAACAGTTTGATTGGGCATGGCCGTAAAGTTGGCATTTATGACACTGGCTTATAATGCCAGTTTTATGAGGACTTTCAACCTTAATACCCGACAAATGGCACAGGGATCGGATGTTTTCGAAGGTGCTGTTATCGAGCCCCATGTAATAGGGGCGAGCCTATTGCCATCTACCGGGCACAGTTCCAGACTCCGTGCTGCTACTGAAAATTCCCATACAGAAAAACTCAATAACACTTTGCCCGACCTGGGAATCGAACCCAGGACCTCACACTTAGCAATCGTGTTTGCGACGACTAGACAAATAAGTCAGTCCCATGCCACTACAGTACTATTCAAACACATTCAATAACGTTTACCATTTTGTATGATAAAATTCGATTTTTGACAGACCCGGGTATGTTTTAAAACTGCGGCCAGCAGGACCGGCAGCAGCGTCCTCTCACTAATCGGTGAGCTACTGCGATCCCCAAGCCGCCTGCCAATCGTGGGGATTATGGCAAACCCCCCCTTGAGGGAGGCCTTCTTTCAGCAGTGGACGTCTTCTGGCTGATGATGATGATGATAAAATTCAACAAGCCAAGTTACATTTTAATAAGAACTGAAAGCAATAAACGCAAATTCTATACATTGCAATCGGCCACCTGCATCTAAATACTTAGGTTAGTCTTTAGGTACATACAGATTGCATTTGCAATAGAATGCAACCTTGACATGGTAGCAGATACTTAGTTAGACTAGTTTATTTCTTCGTCTTAATAGTCTTATTTTAACACTAGCTTTTGTCTGCGACTTCGTGCGCGTGGAATTTAGAATCTGATATTTTCCTGCGGTAAAATGGAGCCTATATTTTAAGTTAGACTTCTAGCAATACATCGGTGAAAACTGCATTCGATTCCATACAGTAATTTTTGCGTGATGCGTGTACAAACATACAGACATACAGACATAAATTCGAAAAACTGTTGTTTTGGCTTCTGTTGCTCTAATAAAGACCCCCATTTTAGTTTTTCTCCAATATCTATAATGTACAGACATCGGCATGTTATAATTTTATTATGTGTATCGATGATATTAGTGATCTAACTTGTCTGTTCTGTTGCAATCATTATTATATATGAAACATTTTTAATACATACTATATAGTGTAATAATAACTGTCTAATTGGTTTAGTGGTCGCATGTGCGTCTGCTGAGCATGAAGTCCTGAGTTTGATTTCCGAGTTGAGCGAAATGTGGTGCCTAGCCTAACCCTTCGAATTTGCTTCTGAGCATTTTTTACCAGATAGACCTGTTAACACTTTGCTCGTTCCGGAGATGGGATCCAAGACCACAGACACTCGACAGACACGCTGACGAAACCCTTAATCAAAACGAAATATTTGACGGAGCCCTAAGTAGTTTATGTGTACACTTTATTAATATAATCATATTACTTGACATTAACATTTGCATCTAATGGGAGGTATGAAATTGTTTCTTACGTTGCATCAATTGTTTGATGTCAGGCTTGATAGAAGAGAGTTGACTGTGAAGAGAGTGACCATTATTTTCGCGGAGCCCCCAAAGAGACTTTGCGGAGTAATAGGGCTCCGCGGAGCACACTTTTTTTTTTTTTTATGGCATAGGGGGCAAACGAACAGACGGATCGCCCGATGGTAAGCGATTAACGTCGCCCATGGACACCCGCAACGCCGGAGGAGTCACAAGTGCGTTGCCGGCCTTTTAAAAAGGAGTACGCTCTTTTCTTGAAGGTTTGAAGGTCGTATTGGTCCGGAAATACCGCAGCCCACAGTTCAGACTTTGAGTATGGCTGCTAACATATCTAGATATATAGTGACAAACCCAATCAAAATCGTTCAACCAGTTCTCAAGACCTAAACAGAAAATGACCATAGGCTTCATTACACATCATTTGGCAACACCAATCCATCTTGATTTCAACCATTACATAAACAAACACATGAATAGGGCGATGCTTGCAAAAAGTGAAAGTTGCTGCGGCCAAAAAAGAATGGAAGAGGCCTTATATCAACACCATTTTAATTTACACCTTATCACAATGTGTTAAGGATGAATATCGAATAGTGGACAGATGCTATTTTACCAGTAATGTTAAGTACGACACTTTGTAAGGCACTTGTTGTGGACTTATCTGTCAACAAGTTTTGGTGCGTTTAAAGTCAGCAGGTTTTAAATTCGAGCTTACAAAGACAACCTTCAGATGGATTGTCTGACCATACGAAGTCGGTAACATGAATAATTTAGGGCTTTTATTTAATTGCGTATTGGTCACAACCTCACAACAACTCAAATGAGGAAAACCAATAGAAATTTCTTCATTCTTCATTTAAACATCGAAACGAAAACAATAAGATTCGCTAACTTACAAAAAGGGAAACAAATTTTGTAATATTTTTCTTTCAGAGTGTCCAAACAGTACAGTTTTAATTTATGGATATTGATTTTTTAAGGTTGGCAAACCATGACAAAAGTTTACACTCTGGCCGCATTATATTAATATTGTCAGTGACACAAACCACAGCAAACACCAATAAAAACATTTTACGACGAGTTTTTATAGTGACAAAAAAGTTAAGTCATCGTCAACCACCACACAACGAATTTCCAACTCAATGTCATAGGAAACGAAGTCCAATTTTGTGTGTGTGTGTAAAATTAATAACCTACAATGACATACGTAATAAACAAATTGAAATCCGGTTTTTTAATATTAGATTCTTTTATATTTATTGGTACTTTAGTCCCACGGGCGGATTAGGACGGTTATTGCTTAAAGAATTGACTGTAAATTGAATTTCTACTTCGTTTTAATCGCTTCCCGTGGCTATGGATTAATTGTATTCATTTTTAAAAAGAGTAGTTTTAAAATATAGCGTCACGCCTGTTTTCCCCGAAGGGTTATATGTAGGTATATTGTTGTTTAACCACATTTCGCCGTTGCCGTTATTAAGTCCCATGTAACAGGAGCTAGACGATTTCCATCTACCGGGCCCAATTCCAAACTTCGCACTGTTATTAAGAACAAGCTTCTACCCACATCTTCGCCCGCGTTTTCCAGGGAAAAAATGTAGCCTATGTGCTATTCCAGACTATAATCTATCTCTGTGCCAAATTTCATCCAGATCCTTTCAGTAGTTATTGCGTGAAAGAGTAACAAGGATCCATCCATCTATCCAACCTCACAAACTTTCACATAGCAGGATAGTAGGATTTTCTAAGAGAAAAACCCTATAAAATTACCCAACCCAGGAATCTAACCCAACGCTTAGTAGTCACGCTTGCAACCGCTATACAAATGAGGTAGTTATTTTATTTAGTTTATTCAATTACATTACTATAAAATGACGTAGCTATTAATTATATTATTATTGTTAAACAAAGAGGCTTGAATATTTTCCAATCATACAAACGTGAATAAAATGGCCGTCTGTGATTAATATTGAACAATATCGTTGCTGACATTCTTATAAAGTTTCTTAGAAATAAGCCAAATGATAATAAATCTCATAATGTAACATTCGGATTTTTTGCGGCAAGGATTTGCATACATAATATCTCTCCAAACAGGAAAATGTATATAGCCCACGTCACAACTTAAGATTAGCATTAAGAAGTATTTCAGTTTCTTCCCCATAAATACAACACAGATCGAAATAGTAGCTTTATGAAAAAGTTCCAGACTGACCTTGATTAATAATTCGTTTTTCAATGGATATTGTATGAAAGTCAGATTATCACTAAGCATAAATAATGATGATATTAAAACCGCTATGGAGGAACGAAGTATGGTATTCCTCCATTTAAAATTACCAAGTCAGGCAAGGTGCCAAGCCTGGCGGGCCGAAGCCCAACGGTTGATGTCATCGGCATGGCACAATATAGGTGTATATTCTATACAGGAAGTACCTATGTAGTACTCTGCTTAGCCCTTCGAGGAATACAGGCGTGATTCAATGGTAAAAGGATATTAAGACGCTGTATCCTTTTCTTATACCGTAAGAACCTCCAAGACAGGAATTTTCCTTTCCGGCGGAAACAGAAAAACGGGACTGTCAACATTTTGACGCGAGCATGCGCACCTTCAGGCGCTAGTCATAAATATTAACGCAGCAACTATACCGTAAGTTGCGCATGAGTGGATCCGTGGGAGACAAGGTCCCATAGCAGCGCTATAAGAGTGCTAATTGAATCATTCATACAAGTCTTACGGGCATTTGTATGTAAACTCAATTATGTGGTAGACGGGTTTTGAATTAGCAGGATTTCGCTAAATATGTAGTGGTATAAATGTTAATGTTTACTTTTCGATATGGTAAAAAAAAATGTTGCGTGGAATTTGCTATGGGATCTGTGGTAAAGGATACTGTCCCTGTGGGTGTAAAGAGGCTTTGCGTTTTTATCTCATGAAGTTATGACTCAAAGTTTATTCACGCTTATCTGAGCGTAAAAACGATATAATACTGTTTATCAGTATATTTTCAGCCTGACAAACCGCTCAGACAAAGGGCTTTTAATGGACTTGTAGATGGGGAGACCTGTCAACTTTTTAAATGGACTCTTTATTATCTTTAATCCGTCAAATTATGAAATATATACATCTGATGGGTTTAATACATTGCTTTCAATCGCTTTGGCATGTTTTCTGTTTTTATACTCGTATTAAGCACTTATTAAAACTTTATCTTAATTTATGACTAATAATAGTCTTACGTTATCGTCTTATTAATGATCAAAACGGGTTTCCATGACAACAATCACAGATACATTATCATTTTTATGTTTGGCTTTAAACTTATAAATAATCGTTTTTTGTTTAACAGAGTCTAACGGTCAAACATAAGCTTAAAAAACCCAAAACTTTAAGCTCTCTCTCTCTCTCTCTCTCTCTCTCTCTCTCTCTCTCTCTCTTCAATTTACGTGCTAGGCACATGTCGGTGTAGCATTTTCCATTTTGTTAAGTCCAAAGCTAGCTTATTCATTTCTCTATATGTCACTGCATCTGCATTCTCTTTGACATATTTCATACTTGTCTGTCCTCTCTTTCGTTTTCGTATTAAATATCCAATCATTCTTCTCCTACTTTTTTTCTATTTGATTTAAAATTTGCCCCGTCTCTTTTACCCTTCTTTCTGTCCGTGATACTTTTTCCATGCGTTGCCAAGATTAAGCTAAATAAAAAAATATGTATTTCAGTTCGCAAAACATAACACATGATTTGTGGGTCATAAAAACGTTGAAATACATAAGTTTTAAAGTGTATTCCTGCAGAAACCAGTTGGACTTGCTTCGTCGCACTCTGTGTTTTATTCACGACGTAAATTTGGTGGTTAATGCCATATGAAATGATATTTGGAGAGTTTCGTGATTTGAACGATACCAAGACGGGTGGCGGTCGGAGATGTGCGGAGCGATTTCTTAAATCTTATAAAACATACGTAATACAAAGCTACACGAAGAAAAGTTGGATAGGAATTGGCATTACATATATTTGCGTTTGCGCCTTTGTTATGTTATTAGGATGGTACCGCGCGTCCTGTTCTAGTAATGTCATTAGTCGTCTTTCACGGACCTTTTACACCTTTGCCGCCTTACTAAGGGAATTATACAGAAAGCTGCATGGGATCTTGCTTAATGTTAATGATATTTTCTATTGATTTTGTATCGACGAGGGGAGATTTCCTTGACATATGACATAATAGACAGCTGTTCTTTGTAAGTTGATTTTTTCTTTTGCTGTTACCAAGTATCATGAGTCGATCATCCTAACTTTTAATATTGTAAATGCGAAAGTAAGTTTGTTACCTTTTCACGCCTAAACCACTGAACCAATCATCGTGAAATTTTGTATATACATTGTCAGGGGTACAGAAAAGGACATAGGGTACCTTTTATCCAGAAAAAAAGTAATGTTCCTGAGGGAAAGAACAATAACTTTCTTAGGACGCTAGATAGCGCTATATGTGACCCGAAAAATGCACGGATTCGTAATTAATTTTGGCGAAGCCGTGGGCGGAAGCTAGTATTCCACAAAACGCTTTGTGCTTCAACACAGTAGAGTTTAAAGAGCATAATCGGTTCGATATAAGCTCCAATATATCCAGTCACAGAAAATAAAAATAAACGTCCACTGTTTCTCTTACCTTGTTTTTCTTAAATGAAACAACTTCGAATATTACTAGTTTGTTCCGGTTCTAACAGATTTCGCCTTTTTACGGCTACATTTACAAAGAATTAAACCAATTAAGTATAATTTAAATGGCTTCCGTTTTGTTCCAAACAGAGACATTTTATTTATCTCGCGGTCATACGTTAACCGTTATGTAGATATAAATCTTTTGCATTCTTAAAATATGAACTAATAAAATTCAAGTTTATAAATGTTTGTACACACATGAGAATTATAAATTTAATATGTTTATGTGTCAGTTCCTCTTTCAAAATTCACATATCGACTGTGAACTGGCAACATGTCCTATCTCGATTTTATGAGGATTTTACTTGGTTATACCGTTCTAAATTATTTCATACCCGGCAGCGCTGCAAAAAGCATATTTTACTTCAATCAAAATTAGACGCCTATATATATTTTAAAAACTATAAAGTATCTTTCGACCGCGTTGTATGCACAACGTGGTCGATAGTTTCTTCTTAATCCTGTAATGTTGTCAAAAATGAGATAGTACCAGTTGCCAGTTCACAATCGATATGTTACAAAATTATAAGCAATAAGATTAGCTATTATATATTTTTTTGATTTTCCTCTTGATGAAGTTTTGTTTTATCTGAGATCCAAAGTATCGAGAATATTTTAAGCCTTTTTTTACAAGCTTTTGTTTAATTTGCAATGTTTGTATGTTTTTCGGGTCAAATCTTGCAACTGAATTTTAAAGCAGTTTTTCTCAACCGACTGAGCTGAAATTTTGCACGCTTTTGTAAGTTCGGTGACAATACAATATTATGATACTTTCGAGCTGGTCTGATGATGGAGCCAGAAGATGGCCAAAGGAGCTCTGTAACGAAACGTCGCAATCACATCGAGTTTGGACTTGTTTGATTTGTCTTGATTAGTACTTTGAACCTAGACTATAAAAGCTTGTTTTTAAAAATATTTTTTTAATAAAAGCTTATTTACCTTAATACCTTCATCATGAAAGGGATCTATAGAAGGATTTTGCAATAACTATGTAATATACATACATCCTAATATAATGCGTGTAATTATTATTTATGTTTTTTTTTTTTTTTAAACGTTGCCCCACACTAATATTTCTCCTGTATCGTGGGTACAGTTTACAAACATACATGTCACGTGCACAGAAAACCAGACCCAAAACAACTATCTGTAGATCATACAAATATTTGTTCCGTGCGGGGATCGAACCTGCGTCACCTAGCGCAGGAAGCTAATCGCTTAGCCGCTGCGCCGTGTCGTCAATGTATGTGTTCTGTTTCTGATGGTGTGGTTTTGTGAAGCCTAATAAATATATTTCTTTCTTTCTTTTCAACATCTTAAGGTAAAACTAACCAATACTTTAGATTCCATACAAAATTATTCTTAGGGGTTATTTTTCATATTAATCCACAAACATCCACAACTGAAATCTCCTAATAAACATTGCGATGGACCTAGAATGTTGCCCGCTACTTCACTCAACTCACTATAGTCTCACCTTTACAGCAAAAAAAGCAGTCAATAATGACGGAGTCGGATTCACAGCTCTATACTTGGAGGCAGGGGGCGTCAATACGATGTCCGATTGCATTAACTCTGCCGAGGAAATATTAGCTTTCGTAACACGCGAGTTTTTGCGATTTATTTAATGTATGGATGATTTCATCTTGTGGGAATCGTAGGCTTTATGTTTACGTATGTGGCTAAAATAATGGTATATCTTTGAGGAGAACGAGGAGATTTAGTACTAAGGAGATTTAGTTTTAATGCCGTATGGGCAGCATTGATAGAGTAATACATGTTATCTGGGTTTCTAAAAGGCGGCATTCTTTGGTACGGCTGATTTTGGTCATACAAAATACGTTCTTAAAACTGAGGCCCTAGTGTAAGTTTCTTTTGACAAATTCGATTTACTACATCGAACGCGTTCGGCGCTCCGATTGGTGGAGAACATGAAACGGACCAATCGGAGCGCCGAACGCGTTCGATATAGTAAATCGAATTTGTCGAAAGAAACTTACACTAGGGCCTCTGCACTCATGTTCAACTGTTTACTTTAACGGGACTCTCCAGCGGAACAGTGTGCAGTGTGGTGTTGTTTGAAGATTTGTGAACCACGACAAACTGAATCTATGAGATTCGTTGAATATGTATGACCATTCGTACATTCTTCTTCCTCATTGGTCTATAGGTCGCAAGCGCGACTGTTAAGCGTGTGGTTCTGGGTTCGATTTCTGGGTCGGGCAAAGTGTTATTGAGTTTTTCTGTATGGACATTCTCAGTAGCAGAGTCTGGAACTGTGCCCGGTAGATAGCGATAGGCTGGATTAGAGTGTGTATTACAAGAGATTTAATAACGGTATCGGTGATATGCGGCCCTAACCTTTCAGGGAATATAGGCGTGATGTATTTGTGCATTTTCCTTTTCCGAATTTCCTATAAAGCTATTTAAAAGGATTTGAAATATTTTGTTTGAATATTTGGACACGTCATGGTATAATAAACAATGACATAATATTCCACAAAAACCATACATACTAGTCCAGTGTGCGACACAAGTGTTCGACGTCGACCTTGTCCGGTGAAAGGTTGCGCGCACGCGCAGGCGGCGCGGGCGTATCCTTGTCCGTATTGTCAGCTACAATATATTTAATTGGCAGTTTTTAATGCCAAGATGATATTTATTATAAATATTTTAAGTGTTTTATATGAGCTACAAAGAAGGCAAAGTGGAAAAAACCTCAGGCTAGAAAAGGTTAACATGTCTGATTATTGCAAGATTGCTCCCAAGATTGTCCGATTTGATTATTACTAGCGACCCGCCCCGGCTTCGTACGGGTAGCAGAGCATATACGCCGAACATATAAGTTTTATCGCAATCAGATGAACGGTATAATAAAAAAAAAACAAACATTGATTTTTATGCATTAGATAGTAAATGTTATAAAAACTTAATCTGATTACATATCAGAGAAAATAAGAAAATTGCCGTCGAGTTTCTAAGTGAAAACTGATCGTATAGTGTTTATAGAAAACTCAGTAAAAACTTCTCGAGTGAAATGCAACGAGTAACGTGAGACAGTAAACTACTTTCTTGACGTCAGTATTATAGGTATTAATTTGTAGAATGCTGACTTTGTAGATTAACTTTGTTTTATAAGATATACTTAACATCTGCGCATAATAGGACTCTTAGATCTTCGGCTTTTGTAGAAAATAAAAAAGAGTATAGAAAATTGGAAATTATTCTCCTCGTATAAGAACTTACCATTTGTCATTCAAAAATGATGATTCTATTAAGACAACTGGTGGAGACATAGACTAGTCTTTCATCCATGATATATTTACATAATTAACTAACATTGTGTTTCTTTTCCAGTCAAGAGATGGCGCTGTTATGGTGTGTGCTGGCGTGCGCGCTGGCTGCTGCGCAAGCGCAGTCGAACTATGGGTCGCAAGCGAACAATATCGAATACCAGGGAGAAGGTCTCCCTGAGCAGACTGTGCTGGATGGGAAGGTCAGTATTTATTATATATTAGTCCAATGATTGAAATAAGCTTTCGCTTAATTATCTAAGTTTAATGTTTGAAATAAGCTTCTCCGTTAAAGGAACAGTGTTATAGGCACAGTTTTATGAAAGTCAAACGTAAAAGAATACGCATGCCCGACTGACGCTAGTGGGAGCGTGGCCTAAGGGTCATTTGATTCGATAATTTATAAGTAGACCTTTTAATACCTTTAAATCAAAACTTTTCAAATCTTTGTCAGCAAATTCACTTTTGTAATCACCTAGCGGTCATCGACAATCAACATTGTTGTTAACCTACAGTACAAAGTGGGTCTAACCGCAATGTACCGGTGCGGTAAGAGTGAGTTTGTTATTACTCATCATCGCACGTTAGGAGCATCGCACGCGCAGGGAAATATAACAGGAATATTATGTAATGTTCAGAGATGTTGTGTTGTTCGTTTTATGTGGCTATATGATCGGTGTTCTTATTATTTTTTAACTATTGATTGCTGTGTCTCTGATTTCTAATTTGACTGTACGAAATAGCTCTTTAGGAAAATACTGCATCTTTTCTAAAGGTTGGCCACTCATCAACATCTTCGGTTTTGCAGATGTTCGAGATGTTCTTTCTCTTCCATCCTCTTATAAAAAAAATATTCATGTGAAGGTTCTCTAAGAAGCGACATTAAAGATTCTGCGACAGCACTTGACAGCATTCAGTGAATAACTGGTTGATTGATAAACATCGCCTTTTATAATATTTCTTTTGTGTACCGTTTTTTAGGCCCTAGTCTACCACGCTGGCTAGGTGCGAGTTTGCAGATTACACACATCATCGAGAACTTTATGGAGCCCTCTCAAGTGTGCAGGCTTCCTCACGATATTTTCTTTCACCGTAAATGCCAGTGATAGTTAAATTCCGATCCGTACATGATTCCGAAAAGTCTGAGATGCGGGCTGGATTTGAATTTAGGCTTTTGCATGGAAGGCAAGGATTCAACCGCTAGGCGATCACTGTTTTTTTTTATATTTAGTAATTCCTACTTCAAAACACTAACAAAAACGGCAATCTAATGGGCTCTGGCGCTTCGCAGAAATATGAGACCTGCAAATTACCGCAAAGAGACCAGACCCATATCAAACGTAAATAAAAAAGCATATACCACTATGCTTCAGGAATAAAAATATTTTATCGTACATATGACGCAAAAAATGAAAAAAAATTACATTTGCGGAGTATCACCGACCTTAAGGATAATTCACATTTAATCGTATTGTGAGATGTATTTGGGTTTTTGTCACCTTGAATTCTCTGCTACGGTGCATTACTGTGATGCGAAATGTTGTTTTTTAAATTGAAGAAACTGTGGCCGAAACGCCATTATGTGGTCATAGGATCCACTCATTGCATATGGAATGGACTATAGGACTGTCCATTATGTGGTTCTTACATTAGTAATACTATTTTCATATTAAAATCAAAAACTTCGCGGGTAGAACAATTCATTGGTGCTTCTACAATCAAGTCGTAATTGTTTTCTTTTACTTTTATATAGTCTTTTAAAAACTCTAACCTAACACTTGCTCATTGCAATTCCCTTGCTAATGACAATGATATCAACTGATTAAATAGTATGAACATAACTTTTGGTGAAAAGTTTCCAAAAAAAAACCTATCCTGTATAATGTTTACCCAACTGGATTTCATTCACGACTTCTTAACTCTCGCCAGCTGTAGTCCAAAACTCGTAAATTCAAAGCGACCTTGACTCACTTGCAGTATTTTGTATGCACTCAATGCTCGCCCTTCTTTTGTCCCGGAGATGCAAAAGCCCTCGATTTGTGGCTTTTAATTTCGAAAGCTTAACTGTTCTGTGAAATCATCTTAATGGACACTTTTAGAGTCATTTCTGGTGCTAAGTCTTGTGGTTAACCCTAAACATTCTGGGTACGTGTTTTAAAAGGTGATGGTGATACCAAAGACAATCAACGGTTAATGTAAATGAAAATATCTGTATCACATCAATTTTTTAATGTTCCATTGAACGATATTAGGTTTATTGCCGTAATGAAGAGGGGCTCGTAGTTTACATAGCTACCACGTACGTTAGTCGATGTGCGAAGTTAAGTAGCGTTTACTACGGTCAGTCCTTAGATGGGTGACCGTATTTAACACAGCACGTTAACAGCTCAAATAAAAACTGACAACCGTTCTAACCTTTAATTATCGGTGTCTTCCAGTGATTTGGTGGCAAAGGTCAGGTCGCAGTCGCTTTTTACAATATGACGCTATTAGGAGGTCGCAGCGCATCTTCTTATGATTATAGTCCTGTTACGACAATCACGGGTAAAAAGCGAATACTGACAATATAATTTTTACTCACAGCAGGCTGAAGAATTTCACTTTCAGTTTTATTGCGAATATATTATGAACGTGTGTGAATTGACCTTTAAAATAAACTGTGCCCGTTATTATCTGTATTTGATGGCCTGGCTATAGCCGAATGCGGAAATAGATTTTGTAATCAATATCGATTTATGTGTGCAATTTTTTTGTATTGTTATGTTTTTTTGCAACTTTTTTTATTGGTTTTCGATTTTGGTAGTAATTGAGTGTAAAATTTGTTTTACTTCTGTAGGCCTAGTGTAAGTTTCTTTCGACAAACTCGATTTACTACATCGAACACGTTCGGCGCTCCGATTGGTGGAGAGGACGAAACGTACCAATCGGAGCGCCGAACGCGTTCGATGTAGTAAATCGAATTTGTCAAAAGAAACTTACACTAAGGCCTCAGTATGCGATTTCTATTAAGTCGAAACGAACGATTTTCGTAAAGTTACTAGAAAACGTGAAATATTAAGATAAGTACTAATATTTTTATATCATTGTCAATGTTTGACGGTACGGTTGGCGTAGTGGCTAAGTAATTAGCTTTCTGCGCAAATATTTGTACCTATGATCTACAGATAATTGTTTCGGGTCTGATTGTGTGTCTATGTGACATGAATGTATGTAAATTGTACTCACGATACATGAGAAATCTTAAGGTGGGACAATGAACATATATCAAAAATTTTAATGAAGATTTTTAATTGTAAATTAACTTTATATTTTTTGAAAAGAGTAACCTTGGTGTTTCGTCCCGGTCTCTTCTCCATAGGACCTACCCCCTTTGGAACCGTTCGCCTAGAGTCTCGACTTTTTAAAAGTGCCTGAAAAGGCCTATTTGGAATAAAAAAAATGAAAAATGTTGGTGCATGTTTCAAAGATCTTAGTTTATAGACCGCAAATCTTTTGAAAATGCGGCGTATGCCTATACATTTCGATGTTTTGATTTGAATTTACGAGTACATCAATGCCATACATAAAATACATACACATTTCATAGTGTCAGTTCGCACAAGCGGCACAAGACAAAATATTGCTATAGGGCCAATTACAGACGGATAGCCCGCGGACCAGCATTGCTTCCAATACCGCAAGTGTCAACATAGCTTTGCAGCGGTCTGTGAGACGAGATATTGTTATTGGGCCGTGAACGCAAACATATACCTCTGCAGAGGTAGGTCGGTGTGATAGCCTGAACTCTAGACGCGTTCCCACTGTTGTAAGACTCGCTAAGGTTTTGAATAAAGAATTTATACAACTTACATTTGATACAGAATTTAGAAATTTATTTTTTAGACTATGCTATTTCGCTCACGTTTAAGCATATTCTTCTACTATATATTGTCCAGTTTCTGATGAAAGTTTTATTTTTTATTGATATTTCAGATTACATGCCGCATTTTTACTGTAGGTAATGTAGGGACGCGATTTTTTATTGGGTATGATACTCTGGTGGGCTTTGGCGTGTCCATCTACCTCAGGCGCAGAAGTATGTAAGTCAGGATCTTGTAAAAACCTATTGATAAAGTAACTGGCTACTAGAAATACCAATCATTCTGGCTATAACCCGATAGTCTCACAATGTTTTCACGTTATCGTGTCGTGTTCTAAATTGGAAACCAACACCTATAGTAACTGCCCGAAGGTTATAATTAGCAGTAAAGATTTATAGCGGCGTTTGGCATGCAACAAACTAAATATAGAATAGTTAGTGCAATCATCTTGCTAGAGGCTTCTATACCTATCTCTGGTGTCTTTTATGTTACATAGTTGAACTTGGTGCACACCAATCCGGGAACCACAATCTAGTTGTTGGTGTTTTCTGCACGACTAGACATTTCTTTCGTTCTTATGTGTACTTTTTTATTTTATTGTATTACATATTATTATTTTTTACATAACATTGTTATACATTTTTGTTTAACAAACAAAGACTTATATACTTGAACATTTTATTATGAAAACGTTAATTTATTTTATTTTATTATCTTATATAGTAGTCCTTGTATGTCATGTAATGTAATATTGCATTGTAAGAGTATTTTTTTATTTTATTTTGTTATTATTAATTGCTACATTTTCTTTAAAATAACTTCAACTCATTGTAAACTAATATTTTGAAAAGAGTATCCATGGAGTTTCTTGCCGGTCTCTTCTCCATAGGACCAACCCACTTTGGAACCGTGCGCCTAGATTCATAACGTTTTAAAAGTGCCTGCAAAGGCCCATTTGAAATAAAAAAACTTTGACTTTGACTTTGAGTACAATGTGTAGCTTGGATGAGTCTAGGATTGTGTTACACTGTTTTTTTTTTCTTTCGTAATAATAAAACGATCGGAAGCCAAAACTATTGCCTTGGACCTGGTTCCAAAAATCTGTTGGTGGTTATTTTTCTATATTTCCGACGATCTGTTTCACCAGATAGTGATAGTTATATTTATTTATTATTATTTATAACTAGCTTTTGCACGCGACTTCATACTCGTGGAATTTAGAATCTGACATTTTCCTGCGGCAAAATGGAGCCTATATTTTAGCAATACATCGGTGAAAACTGCATTCAATTCCATGCAGTAGTTTTTTCGTGATGCGTGTACAAACATACATACGGTACAAACAGACAGACAAAAATTCTAAAATCTGTTGTTTTGGCTTCTGTTGGTCTAATAAAGACCCCCATATTAGTTTATAATGTACAGACATCGGCCTTATATAATATTATTATGTGTATAGATAGATTAGAACAACATTTATCGCGCATGCGTGTTATCACCACCGTTCATAAACCTCCGCAACACCAAAAGATGCACTGATGCGTTGCCAACTTTTATAATATACAGGGTGGATTTTTGAGGCGTGCCAGCTAGGGCTGCCTGCCTTTAACAGTTATAGCAACAGGAAAACGATACCATGTACCAACTAAAAAGTTTAAGTACCTAGATCAGTCCTTTATGCAGCCTTGATTTAAACAGATTCTAAGGAGGATGAGGTTCTCAATTCATGTGTTTACATATATTTTATTCTTTTAGACTTTTGTTTTTATCCAGTGTGGCAAATTATTTGAGTGTATTTTTTTTTAAATAAATTTATTATTCTTGTTACAGGTCACAAAGCTGGACGATTTAAGTCCAGTGATATTCCTGAACCGAACGAAGGCTGCCCTCAATTGTGCTGCCGGATCAATGCAGGTAAAGATTATTTTTAAAAGATGGTGGATGGTTCTTTGGAAAGGGCTTTCAAGGTGAAGTAGACTGAGATAGAGTGATTAGATTCAACAAAGATGACAGCCTAAGATCTAAATTCAGCATTGGGAGTCTACTATCTTATAAAAAACGTAACACAGCATCACTCCTGTATTAGTTGAGCCCCGAAGGGTTAGGCAGAGGTGTGCTATTGTAAACCCACATTTCGCCGATGCCGTTATTAAGTCCCATGTAATAGGGAGCGAGCCTATTGCCATCTACCAGGCGCAACTCCAGACTTGGTGCTGCTGAGAATTTCCATACAGAAAAACCCAATAACACTTTGCCCGACCCGAGAATCGAACCCGGGACCTCATGCTCTGCAGTCGCTCTTGCGACCACTAAACCAATGAGGCAATTTATATTATATGATGATGCTTAATAAGTAATACAGAACTTGACCCGGGTACGTCTTAAAACTGCGGCCAGACACCGGAGGACGGGCAGCAGCGTCCTCTCACTAATCGGTGAGCCACTGCGATCCCCAAGCCGCCTGCCAAGCGTGGGGATTATGGCGAACCCCCCCAATTGGGGGAGGCCTTCGTCCAGTAGTGGACGTCATTTGGCTGATGATGATGATGATGATGATGATGATGAATAAGTAATACTGCCTCAATGGTCTACCGGTCATAAACGCGACTGCTGAACGTGCTGTCTTGGGTTCGATTTAGGAGTGTCTTTTGTATGGATTGGCAATTTATTGTATAGAAATTCTCAGTAGTGGCCCGAAGTTTGGAATTTTGCCCTGTAGGTTGCAATAAGCTTACCTTAACAATGGACTGAATTACGGCATCAGCGAAATGTGAGTGACAAACAGTACATCTCTGCGTAACCCTACCGGAATACAGGCGTAACGCTATTTTATGTTTATAACTAATACTCCAAATAAAGACAAGATAGTAAATAGTGTTACGCCTGTAATAGTTTGACGACACGGTTGGCGCAGTGGTTAAGCGATTAGCTTTCTGCGCTATGTGTCGCGGGTTCGATCCCCGCACGGAACAAATATTTGTATGATCTACAGATAGTTGTTTCGGGTCTGGTTGTGTGTGTATGTGACATGTATGTTTGTAAACTGTACCCACGACACAGGAGAAATCCAAGTGTGGGGCAACGTTTTATAAAGAAAAAAAAAATGACGATAAAGAAATTACCCAATCAGCGTTTCTATTGAAACATATTACGCACTACAATGATAACGATATATAGCTAAAACGTTTGTCAATAAAACAAGTCTTTAACGGTTCGTTAACTATAGTTAACTGTAGTTCGTATTGGGTGCCGTGTTGTCGTCGGACAAGTATTTAACGATATCGAACCGCTGAGATTTGTGCCGGAGATATGTGAAATTCCTTATAAAGCTAGTTTTTGTTGGCGGGTATCTTGTCATCTGTAACATTAGACGGAGCAGTCCTGAGATATATGTATCTTAAGATATAAAGTCGTATCGTAAGGCATGAAGGATTTATTATGCTTTTGGATACTGAGATATAATTTGAAATTGGAACTAGTATGTTAGACTGCTGAAAAGGCTATTCCAGACCCCTACATGTTCTCACATAATCTATACATATAAATAAAATTGGAGTGTCTGTTTGTAATATTTAAATAACCGTTTTTTACTAAATGCATATGAATATATATACGGTACATACACCAAAATAACATTTTTTACAATGTTTGTCTGTCTGTCTGTCTTGTATAGGCTAATCTTTGAAATGGCTGGACCGATTTTGACAGGACTTTTATTGGCAGGTAGCTGATGTAATAAGGAGTAACTTAGCCTACTTTTATTTTAGAAAAAATCTTTTATTTTAGAAAAATATAGGGTTTAGTGCATTTGGTCTCACTAAAAAATACATTGTTAAGTTCCGACATCCACGCGAACGAAGTCGCGAGCACAGCTAGTCTAAAATAAATGTCTAGACTTTAAAAAAGAAACCTTTGAGTTTGTTTCGGCGTTTCTTCTCAAAGGCAGTCAGTAGGAAACGCCGGCGCCACCTAGATCTAAAAAAGACTTGTGAAAGCTTCCTGTACGGAATTATTTACAGAAAATAAATCATTATTTCATTAGACGAAAATACATTCACAGTTTTAAAGTCATTGTAATTATATAATACAAAGATTGTGAATAAGGAGTGGCTCGTAGTGACATAGTTACCTCACAGATCGGCCGATCTGCGAGGTTAAGCAGCGCTTGTCGCGGTCAGTCCTTGGATGGGTGACAAATTTTTACATATCTAGAACACCCCTCCGTGCCTCGGAAAACACGTTAACCTCATGACAGTCGTTACAGGTGTCAGTAGCTCAAAAAGTCTGACAACCAATTTAATCATAGAGTATCAGTGTCTCCGAGTAATTGGGTGGTGGAGGTCAGATGGCAGTCGCATCATGTAAAATACTGATATTCAGTCGCAACCGGTTATATTGGAAGCCGACCCCAATGTAGTTGGGAAAAGCCTAGGCAGATGATGATGATTGTGAATAAGCGTGTAAAAATTTACAACGTAATGACTTCTTAACACTTCACCCGACCTGGGAATCAAACCCAAAACCTCACTAAATCAATTAGACAAGAAACTATTATAAAATGCTTGAGCTGATTCCTCTACAAAGCAAAATATTTTAAGCCGACATAAAACTATTCTTAAACCATGACGTGATCCTTTCAGATTGAGTTGAAATTCAATGAGAAGTTCTACGGCATCGCGTACGCGGACTTCGACCGGCACTCAGCGTGCCAGGTGGTGGGCAAGGGAGCGCTGTCCTATAAGCTGGAACTGCCTCTGAAAGGATGTGGCACCAAGCAGGTAAGATATGGGATATTGATTCTTTAAGCATGGCTGCAGAGATCATAGAGTTATTGACAGGAAAAGAAAAGAAAATGGAACGTGTAATCGAAAAGCTTTCAGAGGCCCTAGTGTAAGTTTCTTTTGACAAATTCGATTTACTACACCGAACGCGTTCGGCGCTCCGATTGGTGGAGAGCACGAAACGGACCAATCGGAGCACCGTACGCGTTCGATGCGTTAAATCGAGTTTCTAGGGCCTCCGTATCGAAAGGCGTAGGATGAAACTTGCTTGGGGTCGAATTTTTCTTACCATAATATATATCTGTAGAATTCGCTACGCAGGCGTAATTCCGTCATAGAATCAAATTAATTACTTCCAGATGTTAAAAAGACAGAGTACTTGAAGAGAAGAAGAGAGATAGTAATAATTATAGGAATACTTTTATCGTGTCGACAAAAGCTATAACATGGGAGTCACTCTTGCCGTAGTAGATTAAGTGAGATTAGTCAATCAGCAATGGTGGTATCGAAGGTAGAGGCTGATTGTCCAGGGTGCGCCAGACGATCTCAGGGTTCGTCTCTCGTGGAGGCTCTTTCTTTGCACCCGACAAGAATACTGTAGAGGTGGATCTTTGGGATCATTTGGATATCCTCCCAAGAGCTTGAGTCTTCACTGTCCCCATTGAAAATTGGCTTTTGGTTAGCAATATTGCATTATTAACGTTAAGACTCGGGTACGTCTTAAAACTGCGGCCAGACACCGGAGGATGGGCAGCAGCGTCCTCTCACTAATCGGTGAGCCACTGCGATCCCCAAGCCGCTTGCCAAGCGTGGGGATTATGGTAAACCCCCCCTTAGGGGGAGGCCTTTGTTCAGCAGTGGACGTCTTCTTGCTGGTGATGAACGTTATTATTCCTTGAAAACCACAGTAATAGAAAATTAATACAAATTTTCGCACATGTTATTCAAAGAGCTAATGCTAGACCGAACTCGATTAGAACAAATTATATCAAGAAGAATTTGAACAGAAACAAATGTAATGTTCGGTGGTCCCACAGGATCCTCTCCGTGTCTTCACGAACAACATCGTGGTGCGGTTCCACCCTGGGCTGGAGATGGACGGCGACGAGGTCATCACGATAGTCTGTCGGTACCCCCCACCCATCGTACCGAAGCCTGTCTTCAACCCACTCATATTGACGTAAGTATCATGATGAGATCTATGGAGTTGAATGAAGACTCTTTGATTTTGACATGATTTTGTTTTTTATTTTTTTATAATTTTAGTAATAAAATCTAGTTCCTTGAGCTAAATTATATCTAAACTATTTTATGCCTAGATTACAAAATACAATAAAAAATTAAACAGAACATGTTGCTTCATGGACTTTTTAGAAATTTCTTACAAAGTTCTTCTACATATTTCTTCTGTTCGAGATATCGTATCGTATATTTCATTCACTCAGAACACAGAAACAAGGTTAATTCATTATGGTTTTATGCATCTAGCAGTTTTAAATATGTGCCAACGAACCATACGATTTACTCGTTAGTAATAACCCCTTTAAACAAAATAACTTCTTATCACATGCAAGCATCAGCTACGGCAGATTTCATACAGCCATACAAAATCTGAATCCAATATTTCCTGTTCAATCCAATATTTTCTGTTTGCAGGCCAGAAGCCGGTCCTCTCCCCGCGAAGGCTCCCCTCGCTGGCACCCACATCCTAATGATCATCTGCGCGATCCTATTCCTTACGCTGCTGCTTCTGGGGCTCGGGGTGTCCTACCTGTGTCTCAGGAGACGTGCCCTGCCAGCTCCAAGGCGGTTCATTGATGACTCCTCTGCTTCGATTGTTAGCAGGGAGAGTATACAAGGTAAGGAAGGAATATCAATATTCTTGTGAATATTACAATACTAGTCTTAAACCATGTTAGGGACTATCAATCATTTTAAAGTCAAAGTCAAAGCTTTTTATTTCAAATGGGTCTTTGCAGGCACTTTTAAAACGTTATGAATCTAGGCGCACGGTTCCAAAGTGGGTTGGTCCTATGGAGAAGAGGCCGGCAAGAAACTCCATGGATACTCTTTTCAAAATATTGGTTTACAATGAGTTGAAGTTATTAAAAAAAAAATGGGTAGCAATTTATAGTATCAAAATAAAATAAAATATACTCTTATAATGCAATATTACATTACATGACATACAAGGACTACTATATAAGATAATAAAATAAAATAAATTAACATTTTCAAAATAAAATGTTTAAGTATATAAGTCTTTGTTTGTTAAACAAAAATAAACTAAGTACTATATCATTGGCAATATAATTATATATGAAAGCTTTAGTTTAAATCAAATGAAGAAGAAATCAAACAAATTTTTGGTAACCCTCAACTACTAAACTCAACTCTATACCCTTATCAACAGAAGTCAAAATCCCCCGCGCGCACCCCGTTTACCCCGCGGCTGCCGAAGTCGCGAGCGTGGCGTCCGACACGATTCCATCCGACTACCCGTCGGAGACACCCAGCGAGGCCGAGCAGGCGCACTCCAATGCGGCCTTCATGATGGACGAGTCTTACCATAGCGAAGGTAAGGATACTGATGGAAAGTGAATGGGGAAAATTATCTTGTTTTATTTTCATATAAATGTACACGGATGTAAGATGAAGACGGTTCGATTCCTCGGATGAAAATTATAATAAGATAATATTAAGAAAAATTACCAGTTATACCAGGAATAAGACGGTGTGCTGTCTGGTTTCAGAAACTAGAATATTCGATTTTTCACAATATTATGTTAATAATTTTATTAATATATATTGAAAAAAAAAAGGCTAATACTATTACAACTAAATAAATGTAATAAAGTAAAACTGCTTAAAAACATGCTTGTCTTGTCATAGATCTCTAATACCAAAGTAATAAATTATTATATTAAGTTGCTTAGACTTACAAAATAATTGAGTACATACATTTAAATAACTTATGTGGTGCATTAAAAGTAAAAATACATGACATTTTGTTTGTATCTTGCATATTATCTGATATAACGTAGAGTTATTGGCGCCCAACAGGGACACCCTTTGGGCGTCATTATTGAATAACCGAAATGGGCTATGTCCTAATTGTTGACATATATATTTTCGTAGCTATCTATAGAGTTGCCATATCGCTATAGATATATAAAGGGAATGCTTACGTTCGTTGGCGACATCGTATATAAAATAATAAGATTAAAAATAAAGCTGGCTAAACACTGACCCGATAACTCAAATAACCAACTAACAGGTTACGGATCGACGCGCGAGACGCTGACGACTAACGCTCGGCTCGTGTCAGGCGCGGCCCCAGCCTTCGACGTGCGCGTGCGCGTGCAGCGCCCCCTTGCACCGCCCTCACCGCCATCCACCATCACGCTGACGGAGACCGACGGAGGAAGCATCAGGTTCGTTTTTCTTCTGAAATACAAACACTATTGACATAAGTCATTTTCTTTTAATTTTTTGTGTCGAAAGTGTTCTTATTAAGCCTTTATTAGGCGTAAGGCCAAGGGCGGATCCAGCTTTCAAGTCAGGGGGGGTCACATGTTTGAAGTCTAGTCGGGACAGGCTCCTATCCGATTACAATAATAAATACTGTACGATCAATGCGATTAGAAAAATTATCAGTGGTCGACCTAGAACCAGCCTGGGGGCGGGGTCATGACCCTAATGACCCCCCCCCTGGATCCGCCCTTGCGTAAGGCCTAGTCATATGAACCATTCTCATTTTGAGAAGAGTCCCGTGCCCAACTGTGGGACTGTAATTGGCTGGATTTATTTATAATTCAAACGACACTATGCTTTTAAAATGTCTGTCTGCGCACCAGTATACAGTATAGTACAAATATTTAATAATTCGTTCAGACAAACGATGGTGTCAGAAGAGCACGAGCGTCAGGAGTCGGTGCGCACGGTGTCCCCGGTGGCGCTGCCGCTGCCGGCGCGCGCGGCGCAGCTGCCGCCGCCCGAGAGGCCGCCGCGCCCGCCCGCCGTGTACTCGCAGGTCACCAGGGACAAGCAGGTGGGCGGCATTACACTGATACTGGTTTTAAAGTGGTGGGGGTGATTTAAATTTTGAGTTAGTTCAGGAATTTGGTCAATGCACTGACGTGTAGGGTTTATTTTAGAATGTTTCAATATTTAGGATGTAATTCTTGTGAACTTTTTCTACATAATTAGTATCAATAAATTTTACTGGTGGTCCGAAATTATTTAGAAAAGTATTACCAATAATGGCGACCTTTAAAATTAGAATAAAATAAATAGAGACAGAACGAATAGAGCTCTTGATTATCACTGCGCGAAGTTAGCTTACAGTTAGTATAATTTCTATTCGATTGTGTATAATTAGAAACTCAGTTTATAACAACAACAATAACCCACGTAATATTTGTTTTAATTTCAAAATTATCACTTTTCACACGCACGATACTGAATTTCACAAATAAAAATCCACGAAACACATTATTCATTTAATAAACATGATAAAATGCACAGATCACAAAAAAATCAAAACAATTTTTCACTGATAAATCACTCACAACTATAGATCGCACGATCACACCGTCACATTCACATACACGTCACGTGATTCATCTTAATAATATTAATTCCATCATCACCCCGTGTGACTAACCAGGAGTGGGCGAGACGGCCGCGGTCCATCGTCTCCCTCAACACGGAGATGACTGACACCCACTCTGTCACCGAAGTCACTGACAGGTCTCACGCGAGGATGTTCCATATCAAGGTATTAATGGAGAAATGATATTATTATATATGGCTGTGCATGTAACTGAAGATAAAAGTCAAGCGAGATCACCATTAGACACCCATTCGATACTGCAGTAGCTGATACGCTGAAAGCTACAATAAGCCCTTAGTCTCATGTTGTTACTACTACTGTACTACTCTTTCAAATAAATCTGATATGGCAAAAATCACTAACGTATTTTTGTATGGTCAGAAAGATCTCTTACAAGTTCAGTTCATCAACTTTATAGAATGTCCTGCTTTTTTCCTATATTTACAAAAGTCAGTCATTAAATGTGTACTGAACTGAATCTATAATAGCTATACGTATGAATACTAATATAATCAATTGAAATAGAAACCTCCTCCACCACCTCCTGTGATGAGAGAGCGTCTGGAGACTGAGGAGCAAGAGATGCTGATGGAGAGTCTCGAGCCTATACCGGAGACACCCATAATGCCTGCCAGGTGAGCTAATTTCCAAATACCTATAACTAGTAAACTAGGAAATCCATAGATTATAAGCGAGCATGAAGGCAGCAAATTTTTCAACTTTCTTAAGGTTCCTAGAGATACAAACATAATATATAGATAGTTGTTCCGGGTCTGGGTATTTGTACATGTGAATATTTGTGTTTGGAAACGCACCTACGATACAGGAATTATTCCTAGAGTGAGCAACATTTTTTTTTAGGAAAAAAATGAATGACCAAGTTAATTAATTATATTGGTCACATACTTGAATATGCTATTAATTCCATCACCAGGAAACCCGAGATCACATCCCATGTAGTAGACGACGTGTTCCTCCGCACTATCACGGAAAAGAAGACGATCGAGGACATCGAGCGTCACAAGCGCCTCGTGACGGAGTACAAGCAGGTGCCGGCGCCGCCGCCGCAGTTCGACGTCACCATCCGCAACCACACCGTGCCCGACGCGCAGTGGGAGAACTTCTCCGACATCAGCTCCGCGTCAGGGATGACGCTCACGCCCAAGATGGAGAGGGTTCCGCTCTCGCTGCCGCCGCAGAAGTATATCGGTAAGATTGTGCTGATTTTTTTGTATGGAGTGGATGCTTGAGAGCGACGTTAGCGTCCTAAGCTGAAAGGCGTTACGTCACTAATTGCACAATAATATTCTACTCATTTTGGTTGTGACAAAATTCAAATTTAGTTATTATGGAACTGAAACATCGAACACACTCCTCTCTATGCTCCATTATTTCAATTTATATACCAAAACTTTGTCTTTGTTGTTTTTAATATTATTGTGACTCATTCAATTGTAATCCACCAGGCAAAGGAGGCCCCGACCTATTCTCCCCCGAGCTGATCAAGCAAACCGGCCAAGTGTACCAGTCTCCCTCCTCCGACCTTCCACTGTTACCCGAGCTGCCTCCAGCCCGCAACCCTCTGTTCAGAGACGAAGATGACGAGGATGTACCGGAGCCGACACCAGCGCCACCTGTGCCGCAAAACTGGAGTGTGCTTACCAGAGTGCTGAAGACCGAAGCTCAGGATGAGGTGAGATTTTTTGAAATTCTTTCGTAGTTTGTATCGCTTTTCTAGTTGGAAATAATGATAATGCTTCAGATTGGAAAATACTTAAATCAAGTATCTTGGCCTTGTTTTCTAAATTAGATAGAACTGGTTATTTTTTTTATTCATTTTTTTAGCATTGATATCTAGACTATGAAACCCAAATGCCTCATTAAAACTTCGTCAGTTATTTTAGCCGTTCAACGCAACGAAAGTTAAATAACCCCTTTCTATTCCAGGTCCTAGCAGAAACCGAGCGCTCCTACCGCTTGACCCGCGAGGAACGTCTCCGCTGGCGCGAGCTGATCACCCACGAGAGCACACTGCGACGGGAACTGGCACGCTCTAGCACTCGCGAGGAGTTCTCCAGGGTAGCTCATGATCATCGGTTCGCGCCGCTGTATACTCCGCCTAAGTGGGAAGTTATCATCCGTATACTGGCACCGCCGCCGGACAAACCTAAGGTAAAAAGCCAGATAACGCAATGTGCTGCTTCAATTTAGAAATCGTCTTTGTATGGGAATTTGAGACCTCCTAAATATTTTATTGGCAATCGGAATATATATATATGTAGTACCCTTTTTGAAGATCTCCGAAAATAGAGGTTGAATTTCATAAATTTAAAAATCTGATGGTGAATTTTTGGGCAAGAACAGCGACGGCTTTAAAGCAGTATCCACTTTGAGTTTCGATGATAAAGTACCGACTCCTAACTTCTTAATCTTTTCAGAACCGATACCGCAAGAAGACAGAGTGGGACTCCCGTTCGCGCCGCAGTTCCCTGCCGACACTGTACGAGTACGACAGCGACGCGACATCGTTGCGAGACCCGCAGCGCTCACGAAGATCCTCATACCGCAGCGACCATGTTGATATGAGGTAGGTGTTTGATGGATTAATAACGATGACATACCTTCTGAAAGGCTGTGTGAAGTTAGGCTCAATTGATTAAAATTGAGCCTCGTATATTGGAGAAATTTAAAGAAAAAATGTTCTATCTGAAATAGCAAGTCTTGGTCAGTTCCGTAATCCAAGTAAAATAGAAGATTAAAATATTCTGTGGTCTAGCTGAAGTCGGAGGTATTGCAGAAGCCTCCGGCAAAAGGCTTCATAAACTATACTGTACCTGTGCATATCAAGAAAGACTATGTAAACAGTTATCAATCCGGCATAAAACTAGCAATACCATAATTAATTTTAAATTCATACAATATTATTTCTTTGACTCCAGGTCTATGTCTGAAATGATGGTGGACTACGCACGTGAGCAAGCGGACACACACTCCGAGGTATCGGCTGGCACGCAGCTCGGAAGATACTACGATGACGACAGCGACTCCGAACATCCTTTCCATCAGAACCAGTAAGCATAATCACGCTAGTTTTGAGAAAATGGGTTGATTTCACTCGAAGCTGAACAAGCCAGTAACCGACAAAAAAAATTGGGCGTACAAAAATCTTGTCCAGTTCTGGTCTGTCTGTCAACGTTGAAACGACGTTGGAACGTACACTAAGTAATGAAGTTTCTGAATGAACGGATGACAGATGCTTTTACTTTTTCTTTAACATAGCATCACGCCTGTATTCCCCGAACAGTTAGACAGAGTTCACGACGAAATGTCGTGTCGACGTGTTTCCCCTAATAAGGGGGAGCCTATTGCCATCTATCGGGCATAATTCGAAACTCTGAGCTGTTATTGAGCATATTCAGAACAACCCAATAACACTTTTCCCGTCTCAAATAACGGATTTCACGCTCAGTATCCGTGCTTACGACACTGGACCAATGAAGCAGCTTCTTTCTTGCTAAAGCTATGTTCTCTTACATCAGGCCATGGTCCCGCCATTCCTTGCACCGCTCGGTGAGCCAGCCGTCACTAGCTCGCTCAGCGACGGAGGTGATGGAGCAATGGACGGCTCCCGAGGATGACGTCACTCCTACGCCTGGCCGTAGGATTAGAGGTAAGGTTTATTATTATAATAATAATTCATTTATTTATTCAGACAAAGATCCATAAATTTTTAATTATACTTTTTGCCTTGATATCGTCTCGTTAACTTTGATTTATGGTATACTGTAGATGGATTAAGCTTCTGTAGGATTGTGCTCAATCAGATATTTACTACAGTGTAAGTCCCTTCAAAATTCACTTAACTGATAGACAATATTTTCGGTATCTAAAAATATATGAATTTAAACAGTAATTTAGAGTGAGAAATATTAAACACACCGACTTTGGGCTAATGCTGTTATCATTTTCCTAAGTAGCTTAAATTCTCCTGTACAATTAAATGAAATATTCCTAAAACATGTCATGAATTTCTTTCAGGTCCCCAAGGATTAACAACTTTCACATCATCAGAAGTGCGAACGTTCCAAGCGTCCCGAGAGTGGCGCGAATAGAAAACGTCGATAGTGCGATTCAGAAATTAAGTCATGATACGAATAATAGATGGCGTTGTTTGCAATTTTGTAAATTGATAAAAATCTCAGGAATTGATGTAATTAGCAATAATTAAATAAATATATAATGTCCTGTAGATTTTTCAGTATGCTCAAAGTTACTAAGTGATAATTTTCACTGCCTTTTTTACATTCCTTAATGTTTTTTAAGTAGTGCGATTCCGTCCATACGTGACTAATACCTGTTTATGTGACATAATATTATGTAGTAGAATTTAAATTATATCATAAAATCGTTATTTAAGGCATTATAAGTGCCTACTTATTTCAAGCATGCGAAAATACTTAGTATAAGTAATGAGAACGATATCAGTTTCCCCAAAAGCATAGAAAATAAATATTTTAAATGTATTTCTGTGAAGATTGTAGGTATTAGTGTGATACCTTTTTTGTTTAAGGAGTGGCGACTAAGCAAGAAGTGTGTTCATACATCAATTGCTTTACGTACGAAATATACCATTATATTAAATACCTAACATTTACAAAAGGTCAACTAGTTTTTATTAAGGTACAATAATAAAAATCAATTTTAAAATATAATTTAACTAACATTGTGCCAAATTGAATTATAACGCTTGCTAACAATCAATGGATTTATTAATATTCTTTTATACGTATACAATTTTCGTGTAAATTTAAAAATATTATTTGAAAATAGTAATATTTTACTATCAATTTTAATAATCTCGGTAAAGGTTATTAAAGTTTTTTTTGCTTTTTTTTTTCTGGCAACACTAATAATAGGTGTATATAGCTTAATGTAAGACAAAGAAAGATTTAAGTACCTAGCAGTTGAGGCAAGACGGGATTTCTTGTAGCTATTTTATTATTTGAATTTTCAAGTTTTTAGTAAAAGCTACGCTATATCTTCTACATAGAGTCCATTCTTCTAAGAAGAAGCGCATTATTTGTACTAAAAAGTATAATAATTCTTGCCTCGATTGCTATGTGAGTGTGGGATCTTAAGGGCAATGGGACAGTGCAAGTTGTGCTCAATTAGCGGTTGTTAATCGTTATTTTTTCTGGAGACATTATTAACGAATAATGTTGTTTTTATCTTGGTAAATATAACCTTGTAAACGGAACGGGATTTTTATGAAAAATTCATGGGTTTCATCAGAAACTTAACGCAGAAAAAGCTAAATATTTTGTCTCCAGTTAAAGAAACAAAAACTGATGAAAACCATTTGGTGCTAAGACGTTGAAAAAATATCTAATATTTTTTTTTTGTATCAATTAAAATATAATTATGTTTCCATGTAGATTTGTATTTACATTGTGAATTGATTTATTTTAATAATAAATATACGTACCTTAACATTTTTATGTGTTGCTTTAATTTTATTTTTATGTTCTTGTCTTTTATTTTTGGTTTCCGAATGTTCACACTTAGGTATAAAAAAATCTCTTTATATTATTCCTTTTTTAAATATGAATAAAACGTACTATCTAAATTCTAAGTCTATGGGTATACTGTTAATTATGCGTATTATTTGATTTATCACTTCTCGTATTGGGCAGCTCATAAAAGCATCTTGCTTATCTTCCCTAGGGGTTAAGCAGTGGTATATACGTATATACGTATACGTACTATTGTACAACCACATTTTGCGGATACCGTTATAATTATTAAAAAAAAACTTGTAATACCTACCAAACCTATTTTTATCTACCGGGCACAATTCTCATCTCCGAGCTTATATTGAGAATTTCTACTCAATCATCTCACTCAATCAAAAACTTCGTTCCAACTTCTGCCTAACCTGGGGATGCGAATACTATAATATTTCACCAAAATATTCTGCACGGTCAATGTCCTCCACCTAGTCCTCATCATATAATAAAAATGGGGTGGTAGTACCGATATCTAAATAATATACTAGGTTGTAGGAACCCAGCGCCCGCGCGCGAAATAGAGTCCGCGCATGCGCCGATCAACCCAGCAAAGGCTTCCTCACCCTGTGCGCGCATCCCGTAAACTACGAAAATTGAAAATCAGGTCAGTCGGTCACGCGTGCGCATCGGGGATGCGTCATTCGTGTTTGTTTACATTTTCCTCCGACCTTTGTTTGCGCACGCCTTTCGGTTTTTCTTATGTGCAGGTCGTGTAAAGTGAAATTATACTTAAACAAGTAAACAATTAGTTTGCGTTATTACGATTGTGTGTTAATCAACCGTGCCGCCCGATAATTGTGTAGTTATTCAGTGATCTGTGAATTTTGTGGGTATTGCAGAGAATGGTGATTTCTATTAAAGTACCTGTAAGTTAATATCATTATTATAATTATATTAGTTATTTTTATTACTTAATTACCAAAGTTATACAAAAATGATAAAATGGTTGTGCAATGCCAATAATGAATACAATGACTAATTCAGAAAAAGAATTCTTCAAAAGGTGTAGTAAGATTTGAAAAATTTTGTTCCATTTTCAAAATCAAGCCATATAGGTACTTTTGGTTTATCAATCACACTAGAGTATCGGTGACAGAAAACAATTATTTTATTATTTTTCATGCGACTGATGTGACCAGTTAACTACCATCGCGATCGGAGCAGTAAACAATTGATAAAATCGACAAAAATATATATTGTTGTTTGTTATAATAAGATATTGAACGATATCAATCACGTTCGTGAAGTTTCAACAACGAACATAAGTTTATAGAGATGACCAAATATTCTTTCAACCTCGTCAAAAATAACACTGTCAAAAATTTTATTCATAATTTTATTTTAATCCATCGAAATAATAGTAATGAAAAAATTAACGTCAAAACACTATGAAATTGTTACAATTAATTTAAAATGTTTAAATTCGACGATCATGACATTTTTATCTACAAAAATAAAGTAAAATTACAAGAAAATGTTTATTTTTAAAATTCCTATATAATTCGTTATTTAGGAACATAATAAAGCATTTTATTTACCAAATTTACTAATAATATATATTTCATAATATGAGACAATTTTTGTATTTTATCTAAAGTGTTGTACATATTAGATAGCGAAGTATTGGTGGGCCTTACTCAAGATCAGCTCTATGAATATAAAAGAGATTAAAAAGTTAAAAATCTTTGACAAAATGTACTTTCTTAATGCACATCACTATCAACAACATCGGCCGCACTAAAGGCGGTACATAAAATAAACCAGATATTGTTTATGTATCTAAAATATAGAAAATATATGATATCAAATAAATTTTGGGAGTAGAGTTATAACTTGTATTTGTCCTCATCAAATATACACCTATAAGGTAAGCTGCGTTCAAATTCACGCGTTTTCGTCCGCGAGCCGCCTGCGCTTCGGCTGTTTCTATAGAAATTTAGGAGATATTTTTATAGAAGCAAACGCAGCGCTGGCGGCACGCAGGTGGATTTTCGTCAATTTTAACGCAGCTTATATATATACAATAATCGTCTTATAAACCTCCTTTAAAATCGATTGTCATATTTTTTCGTTTCTATGAAAATGACATAGATAGCTATAATTTATTTAGAACGTCAATTTTTTTATGAATAAGGGGTTAAAAACCTTTAGAATGTATTTCAAAGTTTAAAACTTAATTATAATTAGTGATTGCTGAATATGAGTAGAATCACAATTCGCAACTAATATCTAGAACACATAAAAGATTTATCTAGAAATTGTGCGACACATAAAACGAAGCGTTACACATTTCAAAGGACAAAAGGACGTAGAATATAAAGACGAGAAAAAAATATATTACAATAGTTACGAAAAAAACAAATTTACATTTTTGTATCAGATGTAACAATTTATAAGACAGTTAAAACAGTTCGTATCCTATCACATATTTTACATTCCCTATCAAGCTCAGTTACAAATAATTCTATTTGTACAACTATGAGAAATAAACAGCTCTTTTATTTACAGTCATCAATTAGGCCTATTTCAGTGTAATGCTATAAACACAATGATTCTAAGATATGAAGTATTGACAGGTCCCTTTCGTCAGTATTTTGGCATATATCTGTATCGTTTGGCATTCCATTGACTTCATCATTCTCTAATTTTAACACTTTCATAAGCACGCCGTTGTTTTAAATATATTTCTGGTCCATATTATTACGGCCATCTAAATTTACAGTCTCTAAAGTTGAATCATCTACGTCTATTTTGTGAAGTTCTACACATGAACACTTTATATGATCATTTACTGTTTTTTTTGTACGTCGTTATATTTGACTGATAGATCCGAGAGATTGACGTCTTCTAGTCACTTGTTTCCAGAATCTTTTCTCGAATTGTTTTTCCTGTAAGAATATTGAGTTATTTACGAAACGTTTCTTACAAATTCATTGCTATGCGTTTATAATTTTACTGGGAAACAAAAAATACAGGGTTATTAATTTTGTATTTACATTTTAATTTAATGTTAATTTAAATAGTTTTCCCTATTTATATGAAATACGAAATAAATATATAATATATATTTCATATACATAATTTAAAATAACCCTGTATGTTCTACATTAGGATGCTACTTTTGACCACAAAAGTGAAAACTAAGAAGATAAAAATCGCGTGAAATGTCCCTTTACAATTTAATTATCAAAGACATTGGAGACTAAGAATATGCAAAAAATATTAGCAATAAAACGAAGTCGTGGACGGCCTTGTTAGCGCTAATAAAAAAAGGGGTGTGTGAAATGAAGGAAGGACCAGCTAAGCTGCAGGATGAAGAATGAAAAGCTTAATGATATTTTATTAAAAATATATTTTCGAGAACACTCGTTCCAATCAAAATGGACAGATCAGTTCAACAGACAACAAAAACTTTAGCATATCTGAAAGCTGGATTTAAACTTTAATTCTAAGTGTTAAGCAAAGAACAAATTGACATGAGCTTAGTGCCAAGACAATCACAATCATAACAATATACCAAACGGTAATTAATCTTACGACATAGGTAAAGGTTAAAAACATGGAATATTTTTTTACTAAAAATGTTTTATTACTAATATAACAATATTATTTTAGAATTCTAAAGATTTTGAAAAGAAAGGCAATTTTATTGGCCGATTTTGACAGAATTTTAATATACATTCTCACTCACTACTGTTTCGTATATTCGTTCTCATACCATTTATGATTGCCATATATTTTGAGTATTCATAATTATTTTAATAAACACGAATATTTCAATGTCCAATCACTTTCAACAATTCAAATCATTACGCTTGCCACACTATTTAAAAATGTCCAAGTACTATAATACTAGTACTATAAATTATTTAGTATCGAAATTTCATCAACATTATTATTGGAGCTAAAATTAAGGCAGGTTTAAAAAATGTTCCGTCGACTCTTGACGATCATCTACCGTGAGTTATTTCTTGTTACTCAATTTCCACCATAATTCACACTTTATCTTATTTTTTAAAACGTGTACATTCTACATAGGAAGTTTCTTCAAGCTTATAACATTTTTACTACTCACATTAACCTCGTATTAAAAAAACGAAATCTGCTATCATCCAACTGGGCACTGATAGACAGAATACTAACCGCATTAGACAAACTAAATGTTAAGGTAACAATGAAAAAACTTCCCACAATTGTTTAAATCCAGCTGATTGGCACAGATAAGCTTGTGCGTGCGCAGTGCTCACACATAGCCATTGACAAAGCATATCTTGTAATAGCCGTTGTTGCTCACGGTCGTGCGGCGCGGAGAGAACGGGCGTGTGGTCGCCAGTATGAACGGCTCGCGGCGGGGGCTATCGGACGATGCGCGACGACGGAGGAAACCCATTCTGTGAAAAAACCGTATTGTAGCTATAGTATTTGAAGGATTATGTTATGTCGCTCTAACTTATTCATGGGTGCAAGGATGGAGCCTCCACTAGTGATGAAACATGAGATTTTCAAAGGTGGTATTGACCACCAATTCAAACTCGCTAATCACAAATCAATTGTACCCAAAAGAATCCATAAAAAGGACCCAATATTGTTCCTAGTGGAAACCTAAAATGGCTATTTTTGCCACAATCTAGTAGGTAAGTCACAAAAACCGATATATTAGTAACTTAGAGTAGTCCATTACGTTTATGTATGTTATTTAAGTACATATACATTTTGGGTCTATTATATTGTATGGAAAAGCTTTTTTTTGTGTCGTAAATGTGATGTTTATCGCAAGAAGTAACCAGAAAGGTATCAATCAGTACGCTCATACAAAAATGAACTTAACGTAGGATATTTTATTAAAGGCTTCAGAATACTGACATCTTCCCGTTCTGGCATAGAGAGCGCGTCCGCGAACGCATCGTCTGAACTTCCGCTCGTGCCAATTGTTCCATCTCCATAGGTTTCTCGCTTTCTGGAACTGTCATCATTAAAATTAGCACAAATGGTTGAAATGTTTGTTTCGACTTTAAAAAGTCCCGAAAATTGTGATAAACATAATAATTATAGATATAAAATATATACAATTACATGCAATACGTTGCTTTACATCATTATCAACTAAGGCTCTATATCCATAGGTTGACCAGGGTTTAGTTAAGGGTGCTAGCCTGGACTGCCTTATAAACAATCTATAACTTACCCTTCCAAGCATATACAGAATTGCGCGAAGTAGTATGCGGGACGGTGCGGCGCGGGTGCGCGCGGCACAGCGTCACTGCGTCTGCGCTCGCCACGCGACGGAGCAGTGACCGTTGGCACGCCGCGCGAAACGACCAGGGGTCGGACCCGCCACCCTGCTGTACAAATTTTTCCATTATAGATGCCACCACATGAGGAACTGTTGATTTCTCATTTCTAAAATAATTAATACAGACCCAGGACACCTCCTGATCTGCCAGCATATCCTTCCCCTGGTCCAAGGCAAGCCTCATCTCCGCTCGAGGACTGAGTCGCTCCGGCGTCCGTGGTCTCGGTTCCTCCGGTTGTGAGGTAGCCTCCTGTGCTGGTGCTGGCTCCAAGACTGAAATGCATAATTTTTTGCATTGACAACTCTTTCTCTTTAAACGATCATTTTTCCAATCTAATGAATGAGACCATTTTGCATGAGCCTTATGCTATGTGACTTACAAACAACTTCGTATCATAGATTAGTACCTGGTGCGGGTTGGTTGTGTGACATAGGGTTGTGTATAGTGGTGCGTTCGAGTGTGGAAGGCGTGCTGTCCGAGCTGGCTGAGCCCCGACGACCAGCTCCAACAGTGGCACGCACCTCCGCAAACTCTTTTGAAACTGCAATTAAATTTATTTATTAAAGTCTATTAAATCCTTTCACACTGCTAAGCACAGGCCAAAGAATTCTGAATTATCGGAAGCTCTGTATGTTTGCTTAGTGTACACGACATATAGTTTACAAAGCAATAAAAATACTTGTTGTTTCATTATGGTCTGTTCAACAGACAACTTACCAGATAGTAAGGGCGTCGAAGGCGCTTCGTTGGTGGGTGTCCGGTCGGGGCTCAGATCGCACCCGGCGCCACCACCTAGCGCCCCTCCAGCACCCTGGACGACGTGCACACCCCCGCCCTCTGGTTCTGCAAAATATCCACCTCTATATACTCAAGAATTCAACATATTTTTTTGTCAAAAATGTTTCGTATTTTTGAGTGTCGTATGTTTAGTTAGGAAGTTTTAATAAATTGATAAATGTATAATAAATAATATCAATATATTTATATAAGTGGAGTGCTAACTACATAATGCTAATACCGTGCTAGTTTACTGGGGTACAATAATACTTTTACTTCGTTATTAAGTTTACCAGAAATCAATTATTTTAATTTTAAGCTCAAGACGGACGGATAACGATGAAGCGAAGCTTAAAATTAAGGCTGTTATAAAATTTCTGGTAAAATATGTACAAATATGATTTCCATATAATAAGCATGCATCGTGCTGACTTAAAAATTGAAATGTCGTCGTGTTTTTGTGTTAATTTGAGATGAGACTGGTGTCATCTTCTCACCTTTCATCATATGTCAAGCTGTCCATTTCTCTGTCAAAATGTATTTTCTCTGTTAGTAATGTTATGGGTGCTTTACATTGTGTTGTGTGCGGATATCGAAGTCGTTGCGGAACTCCACCATCCCCTTGCGTTTTTCGTAACTCATGCATTCTTCATCTCAAAGCACACACTTTTTATTTACAATGAAAATACTTGATAGCAAAAAAGTTATAGATTAGTTTGTTTGAAGGATACAATATACTACAACAGATATAATGAAATTTATCAATATCACATAGTGTGACTCTACCAACACTCACAAAATCATTTCGCACATAATCTTCTACACACTTACCGAAGACGAAAACGTCATCCTCGTAAACTTTTGAACTCACCTTGATCTGAAGCAGAGGGCGGCGGGTGCTGCACGTCGCAACAGTCGTCAGCATCGAGGCCACGCTCGCTGCCCTGCGCCAAGCGCCGCACCAGCGGACCAGTCACAATGTGAGATATAACCTAGCTACGGGACTTTACTTCCATTTGCCAATAACCTGGATCGAAGCCCAGGATGAGAAATTTTGAAAATATTTTTTTGATTTTCGAGAATTTTGTTTCTTGTTTTTCAATTCGCGATTTGTTAGGGTCACTCGAAGTGAATCTATGTAATGTCGACGTATTAAACATACAATATACTTAGGTTTATATCCAAATATTTCATGCAACAAGCATGCTTATCCAATAACATTATTTCGTATTGTTATTCGGATGCTATGGGTAACAACGATACTCCTACACAACTATAATAATCGGAATCTGTCAAATTTGACTTACTTTAGAATCATAGTTTTATCATTGCGTATATAATAGTCGTATTATGTGCAGCTGTACCATATTATACTAAACTAAACTGAGTGAGACGGTAACTATTCAGACTGGGTCAATTTTGACAGATGATATCTTTGTAACTTTTGATATTACATTCGATGTATACAAATATACTGGGGTCATATAATTACATAAGATACATAAAACATTAATTACTTAATTATTATCATTAAGGTTTATAAGTGTTTGCACCAAACTTCGATTCTGAAAAATTGTGAGTTATTATTACAGGGAATTCAAGTGTGCTTATTAACCTGTGAATTTTCGAGGTTTTCAGTGAGTGGATTACAGTTTAAAATACGGGTTTTGGAACTTTGGTGCAACTATGTAATTTTTTCCATTGCAATCAGGGCAAATATTCACCTGGTCATCGGAATTGGTGGGGGTGGGCTTGTTGTCTTCGCTGTCACTATCAGACCCTTCTTCTTCCATGAGTGGTTCTAGTCTTCTCCTAAAAACATCCCTATAACCAAATTTTTATGATTACTTATATTTTTTATTTTTTTTGATTATGCTTATTTGTTCGAGGTTCCAATGTTTCCAATGATTGAATAATAATTCCAATAAAATGAATGTCAATCAAAAATTAAGAGGTAAAAAATACAATAGGGAGTTAACCATATTTAAAACATCTAGAATGTACGAAATCCTGGAAGTATCAGGTTAACTTCTTAATATGAACTGAATACCAACATTTTTTACTGGTTTGGTTTTACTAGTAGCAACCTGATTAATAAAAATATAGTTCTTTCAACCTTTATAAAGTATAATAATATTTACCTTGGAAGCAGTGGCCTCATTGTCGTTGGTCCAGTAATAGTTGGGGCCATGAGGAGCTCGTCCATCATCAGCTCTGTGTCATCATCACCAGCGTAAGATGATGATGACTTTGTAGGAGACTGAAAAAGTGAAGGATTTTCCGTTCAAAAGGCATAAAATACTTAATCATAATATTGGAGGTTGTGGTAAAAAAAAAGTTACTTTATAGATTTGTTCAATAATAATAATAAATTCATTATTGTCCCACTGATGGGCAAGAGCCTCTTCTTAGAATGAGAAGAGTAAGGCCATAGTCTCAGATAATTGTCTTAATAGAGTTGAGATAATTATTAAGTAGCCTCTGAAACTATTTCATTTGTCGCTTTCTCTTTAAGAATTTATACCTTGAAGGTGTTGTCGTTCATAGCTCAAAAGTGAGGATGTTATTGAGAAATTCAAAATACAATTATTGCACGGTAAAAAATATCTTTACCGATAGCGTTCCATGTTCAGAATCAGGCAGATTGTCTGAGAGGTCACCAGACGATGGAGTACCCCAAGCTTCTTCCCCACTGGCTCCACTTCCCTCCCCTGTCTCTCCTGTGCCTTCTTCTGTACCGATTGTGGATTTCCAGTCACTGACTCCAAGGCATCTGGTAAAATCAGACCTTTTAGGCGAAGAAAAACAGAGAATATTAAGAATTGTAGTTACTATATAAACGGAATACAAAACAATATTGAGCAAAAATCTATTTTTCCAGTACAGTCGTTCTCATTGTATTATGTACTAACAAAATTTTATAAGTATAAAATCACACAAAAATACTACGATTCTGTTTACAATTCTAAATATTTTTATATTAAAATATACTATATATTTACTTAAGAACAGTAAAAATGCTAAATCTAATATTTTATTTGTGATAATTATATATATTTTTTTGTCTATTAAAGATCATTTTGTATAAAAATACTAGGTCAAATAAGTATGTTCTAGCTCAAAGTTAGCTAAAATTTCTATTATAACAAATATAGCAAACACCTTCCTCATTTCTTATACTAAATCTAAGATCAATATATTTCAATACAGTATAGCTCTAGGAGCAGAATAATTTTATAATACTTATATGAAATTAAAAACAAAAACAATTGAAATCTACAATTTCCCCACACATACTCATCGTTCCCCCATCTTTCGCCGTCGAGCAGTATTCCACCTATGTTAGGAAAAGTATTATTATAACAAACAGAAAAAAACGCATCAAGATTGCATTCTATACCCTTTTCAGGCAGAATCTTTTTTTGGACTTGTTAACGAAACTAAAACTTCGGAAGCCACGTAACGGTAATATTTGATCATATTTCGTTTCGTGCTCATAAACAGTGGTGTCAGGAAAGACCACTACGAGTGAAGAAGACTTAGATAGTCCACCATCCACCATTGCTGACTGGCTAATATTGCTGGCTGAGTATCAAATGATAGGTAGTCAATGGGGAGACCCGGAGACAAGTAGGATAGCGGAATAAGTACAATAAGAAATAATTAAACTGTTTTTTTTTTTTGTTACGACATACTAGAAATTGATGCTTCCACAGAATAATAAAACATTACCTTTCTAAAAAGGAAGGTTGCTTGTGCGCTATAGATGTGTTGGGCACACTCTCGGTGTAACTGAAGATGTTCATTTTCTCTACGACGAAGGAGCCTGCTCTCGCCGTCCAACCCATAATGCCGCCGGCAGCGCCGCTCACTAATAAACCGTAGAATACAATTAGTAGACTTACTACCACGAGTAGTCCATTACTTACATTAATAGATTAAGCAGTACTAGGCTATACTATATTTTTTTTACTTCTACAACAATATTTACCTGGATTATTATAAGCTTTAGACGTTTCTGGCTCTTGTGCTGTCAGTCTTACGTTGCCATCGTCAGTCTCGTCGGACGGTAGCCTCTCCAGGCTTGACATTGTGCCATACCTTAAATAATATTAGTAGTCTTTATATCATTAATTACTAATCTTACAATAACATTATGATTTTTATTAACACACCTTTTGAGCGTTACATACGGTAGGTCGTCTGGAACATCGGGGGAATCTGGGGACTCATCTACAAGTTCATCCTGCAATGCAATAGTAATATCATAATTTAAATATCCTTTGGGAACTCAACGAAGACCTCAAAAGTAAACTCACAGTCTTATTAGTGGAATTAAAGTCGGGTGTTGGCGGAACAACCGATATGTTGGGAACAGGAGAGTCTGACTTTACTGAGCCTAGACTGCCTGGTCTGGAACAAGGGTTGTTCAAGCTCGACGCCGAACCTCTTTTGAAAGGCTCTACTCTCATTAAATGCGCTGCAGGATTGATGGCTGACAATCCCATCAACATTAGGGGACCTAATTCTAAATCTTCATCAGAACCTGCGTCAATTGCATTATTCACGTTCATATCATCCGTTCTTTCAGTCTTCTTGCTTATATCCCCGTTCATTTTACTGACTGCGGAAATACCCATCCTTGGAGACCTTCTTAGGCCTCGCTCTATTTTGAAGTCAATGTCATCTTCGTGTATCGAATCGTCTTCTAGGAAAACTGAAGAAGTCTTCAAACAACTACCAACGTTTTCCCTTTTAGTTATAATATTCATACCTAAGACTTTATTTAGAACATTTTCAGCCTTTTGTCGTGTTATTTGCTCTTTTCTTGCAGTTGCTGGTGAGGGATAGCTAGATGTGGTCGTATTTGTTTTAGTTAATGTAATGCTTTCGACACATTTAACTTCATTCAAGTATTTCTCTTGAGCAATGACACATTGGACCTGATTGGCAATGTTTGAATTGGACATTCTTAAATCGTTAGAACTAGAATTAAAAACCATAGAACTACAAGTTGTGTGGCTAGTTGAGAGTGGGCTATTTCGACTACTAGACGATGGGCTTGGCGATCTTATTGAATTATCTTTTCTTAATTCTAACTGGCTCTTCGTGTGGCTTGAAAGAACACTCCTGCTTAAAATTGGTGAATCAGTTTTGAGTTCGTAAGACGTCGATTTGAGCATTCTTTGACTTTGCTCTATTGAATCGATGACTTTTCTAGCTGCCCTGGGTCCGTCTTCTGGGCGTAACTTGATCGCACCTTTACGTTCTAAGTGAGAGAAGTTCTTTGGCTTACGATTACCACAGTTCGCACTACACGCACTCGTGGAACTTTTATTAGAGTTCGAGTTTTGGGGTGATGCCTCAGTTTTTGGTTTGGCGGGTATCACCGGTGGTTCCTTTTGAGACACAAGGGGGCTATTTGGTTTGGACAAACACTTTTTGTGGCACTGTCTGCAGACGGGTATCGTGTCTACTACCACTGGGCTTGTCCTTACCGTAATCTGAAATACAACACAAAACTTTAATTAAGTCAATTCATGAAACTATGAGTTGATTTTGGCTTGACTCACTTGACTTCCTGAATTGCTACTTTTTGATGGGCTTCGATCGTTTTCCTTTTTGTCGCCCGGTGATGTTCCTTTAGCTTCATGACTCGAGACCAGATCAGCTACTTCTAGTAGATTAAGTTCTCTGGACCGTTTTCTTAATTCTTCAACACTCCACATCTAAAAGGAACCAAAAGCATAATAGATGATAAAATTAAAAAACGCCAACTATCCCACCACCAACAATAATTTTAAGTATATTTTTTGTGTCATGCTTTTATGGAAAAACATGTTTTATTAACACGTTTTTTGGACGACAATTTTATTTTATGAATATTTTGATCACACAATGATTTTTATGAGCCGTCAGTTATATTCATACCTCCATATCAGGCTCAGGTGGATCTAACTCCTCGGCCTCAGGCAGTTGCGTCATCCATCTCTGAAGATGAAGAGTGGAACCTCTGCTTCGTGTGCTCCGGGCGCCTTCTGTGGCACTTCCCCCAGCGCCTGTCTGTGTTTCCACTGAGCTGCGTCGCGTCTAGAATATTTGAGAAAAGTTATAATGGCTTATTGTCTAAGCAAAGTTTTAACTCTTACTCTTGATTATTAGTTTTTATTGTTGATAATTCATTATTATAATTATGTGGATATTTGGTGATAACAATAATCGTTCGGAACTTACCTTTTAGAATTATTAGCAAGCATTTGATTTGGCCGGTTTTCTTTTGTTATTAAAAGTACATAGGTACTCATATTTGCTGACGGAAGTAAAGTACCAGATCATAACAACACCATTTATTTTTTTAAATATAGCCCATTTGGAATTAACACGTGTTCTGACACGAGTTGTTTAAGGCTAAGTGTAATTCTTGTACTTATTATGTCTTATAAGCTTTTTAAAAGCATTCATGGCGGTATAAAAACATATTCTAACCTAAGTTTTTCAAACCAATTCTCATGCTTTCCAAGGCTTTTAATTTGCATGCATTTTTTGTGCTCTTTTATTTGTATGAAATATATTTATAATCTTCAATAGTATAATAGTGTCATAATGGTAAATTTGAATATCTAATATGTTAAAAATACTTAGAAAAATGGTAGGTAGATCATTAACTTTAAAAATATGAAAATTTTATTCGTTAGCTTCGCAAAATTCTGGGCCCTTTATCGATTGCAAATAAAAAGATATATATTTCGCCATTGACAAAATCACTTTATTTACGGTTAATAAGAAATATACTGCTCCGATCTAAACATAAACATCCAAATTTTTATTATTTTAAATCCATTAATATGTCATGAAGAAACCGGAACTATAAGTAAATTGCTTTCTCAAAATTATAATCTTTTTCCTCATACTATCATTAGTCTATATTAAAAATTTACACACAGCCAAAGACATCGAAAATTATCTGATTCTAACTACGTAGATTTGTAAAAAAAATCTCATTAAATACACATACAAAAATTTTCCCGGGAAACGTTTAGGTTATGTGAACATTTTGCGATGCTAGCGACACAAATAATACGATCTTCTAAATTTTCATTTACATTTACATCTGCTATTACATGAATAAAATACTCTATGTGTTTATTAATTATACTAATAAATAAAAAAGCATCAAATAAATCATTCACATTTAACATCGACTACCATTTTTCTTTGTAAATATATTTATATCTAATGGCGATGAACATCTCAACATAATAAGCATTGTTCAAATCAAAATGCTCTAAATGTGCAATGATGGCAACTACATGATTGATTTCGCGAAGCAGATCGCCAAATATCCACATGACCTGTACAATTAAGTCTATGTACAGATTTACAATTTTCAGTGTCTGTACATTTACAACATCAACATTTTTATTAGCTAATTGTTCCATTACACAGTTGAAGGAATCAGAATGTAGAGTGCGACGTTCAAACAAGTACACAAAATAATGAAGCCTTTTGAATTTCTTAAGAAAAGGACGGAAGACTTAAGCAAACTTGTTATCCAAAGAAGTGTAATGTATTGTACACGAATCTTCACTATTGGTACCCTATAGTTACATTTGACACTGATTTTCTATTTAGTAAATATTGGCATACACATTTTTGATTATACTAAAGCGATTTGTAAAATACCCGATCGTGGATTCAGTTCTGTGATAAGTAAATTTTCATTAATACCCGGTCGCATATCATAAGTGGGCATCAGACTTACAAATTATTTCTCTATAATCAAAATACCGAGATTTCTTTAATACTGCTAATGTTCGAAAATATGTCTCTCAAAATTTTGTTACCACAACCTTAATCTCGACTATAAGCGATTTTTATAACAATCCAACAAACTCGCCAGTCTACGTGGCGAAAGCTTTCGACCCTCCTTCTAAACACCGACTAAACATTACTACTAGAACACATCCTCGAAAGGTTTCCATTCAAAACCTTATCTCCAATATCCACGATTCCGGGGAAAGCAGGAGTCTGCTAACTCCGGATCGGATTCCGCGGATCAAAGTTCCAGATAAGCTGGTGGAGTCGGCCGTTCGGGTAATGCCATTCGTGGCAGAAGGGGATCATCAGGCAAAAAAATGCGCTCTTCGACAGCGTGTTTGTACGAAGGATCGACATCCAAGTCCGCTAAAGCTAAATCAGCTTCGAAGGATTCCCATCTGCAGGGAGAACTTTCTGAATATTCTTCACCACCGTCTGGCGTTAGTTGGGCACTAGGCGAGGTATGTGGCTCGTCATTCTTTTCAATGCTAGACGACGAGACGAAATGGGACGAGAACGTCTGGGAGTCGGCCGGAGACAGATTAGCGGACGGTGTTTCAGGGGTCGGAGCGGTTCTCCAAACTGTGCTAAGGGGACCTCTGACTGGTTGCGGAGTTGGAGAGTCAGAACTCGTTCTAACGTCGAAACTGACTCTGACTTCCTTCTCTGGACGTTCTTCGACGAGCATGTTGAGATGTGAGCGGTAGGAGCTGGCCGGTAGAAGAGCCAGGCTGGAGTGTCGTTGGATGCTGGACGTGGATACCTGGCGTTGCTGCGAGTCCAGCGTGGCGAGGGAGAATGTCAGTTGAGGATCCGGAGAGTCCAGTGGTGAGCCGAGTGGCGTGCCCGACATCGTGTGAGCCCGGTAACTGGAAAAACGAAAATAATATTTAGATAATTACGTTATGAAGTTGAAAGTACTAAGGTCACAAATTACATCGAAGTCAATTTTAGATTTTTACTGAAAAGATTGTTGATCCAAATAATTTTTTGATCACAACTGAGTCTTGACCAATCAACCAATGTTATTAAGTTTTTGACTTGGTTCAAAGTCTTCTCACGATTTTTATTATACTTGTATTCTACGTTTTGTAGCATAGATGTCAAGTGATCGTGAATATCATTTTGCTGTCAGAGTAACGTAGATTACTTACATCTGTCTCTGCAGTAAGCTCTGCCACACAGCCTTCAGGTCGATAGAAGGCGCGCGCAGAACGACAGGCCTGGCACGTGCAGGCGTGCGCGGCGAGCATGAGACAAGTGGTGACTCACCTCCCGCGCGACCCAGGATCAAACGGAACTCTGTGGCTACAATGTAAATACGTCATGTCAGTATCCGAATTACTAAAAGGAGATCATGGTAGTATTTTAGATAGATACTGGTCAGTTTGTTTTTAAAAGTACAGGGAAAGAGCATCCAGCCAGAGCTTATCCTGTGACCCTTACGTGTGGCGTACCTTGGATAGTCAGCTTCAATACCATTATTGCGGTGTGGCTAATCTTTCGACTTATTGACTCATAAGATAGCTCAAGCTATAGTAAATTCCTGTTAAATATACCAACGAGGCCAATTCCCATCTTGTTGGTTTGGTTGGATTGTCAATTAAATAGATTATAGTTTGTATCGTGTGAAATTATGACAGCACCATAGGAATATGGATAACGACACTCTCTCATTTACTGACAACTTTGACTATTCTGTCAAAACAAAGCCTGTAAAAGTGTAAAGTGTGAAGTGATTGTTTATAGCGGCGGCAGGGTTGGCGCAGTGGCTAAGTGCTAAGATTTCTGCGCTAGTTGTCGCGGGTTCGATTCTCATACAGAACAAATATTTGTATGATCTACAGATAGTTTATTCAGGTCTGGTTGTGTGTATACATACGTGATATGTATGTTTGTAAGCTGTACCCACGATACAGGAGAAATACTAGTGTGAGGCAACGTATTTTTTTAAAAAAGAAAGCAATTTTTCATGGCTTTCTGTCAACCAACCTTTCTTCCTAACATTGAACTGTGCTTCGGACACGGTGCCCAGTGCCACTGGTTCTTCCGTCACGAATAGCACTCGGTCCCTGGAGACGGTGGCGAAGAGCAGCAGGTCACTGAACAGCAGTGCCCAATATGGTCGCACCGCGCGACCTTCGACCCTCGACAGCTCGCCGCCGAAGATCCATTGACGACCTGCCGTGCTTAGCACAAATGGCTGAAAATAATTCGCTTTTAAGTATTTATTTCCTAATCGGTCACAGTTTGATCCTAATAGTGCAATTCTATCTTTTGTCAAGAAATCGCTTCAGTTGTTTTTGGCTCTCAATACGAGTTTGACGATTTTCTAATCAATGTCCTAGTGTTTCATACAATAAAAAATACAGATTCCGCATCAGTATAATAGATAGTTCCGCACTACATTTCTCTACACCTGGAGGTGCAAGTTATGTCTTATTTCTGTATCTTAAAGATAAAAGTGGATTGACTGGTATGTAAAGCGTCATATTTACCTTACACCTAGTGAACACGAGTCGACTCTCTAAGTCGGCGACGGATAACAGCGGCTTGCCGTCACCCGCGAGTCCCATCAGTCCTGAACCAGCCGTCACATCTTGGTAACCGCTCTAAAAGAGGAGAAGGGGGTGAAATAATGGACAAATTTCCAAAATATACCTTAGTTCAGACTTTTTGGTGATGAGTAAAGTCCGTATCGTCGTATCCGTAATATACAATAAAGAGGTTCAAAAAAGCATTTTTTTCGGATTTTGCCGAGACGGATTTTACTGGAGAAACACGAGAAAAACCATATTTATTCATTAAGGTTTTAGCTTCATATAGAAGAGTTCAGCAAAATATATTAGCTATTTGTCAAAATCATATAAATTACTAGATTCAAATAGGTAATTTAGGTATTTCATTGTATTTTGTACCTGTAACTGCTCCACAATAACTTGAAGCTGTTTCTTCTCGAGCTGGTCGTACGGCCCTGCACCATTGGCAGCCGCCGCCGCCCTCATCAGCCGCAGCAGCTCCCGGAACTGTTCCAAAGGTTTGTGTACCAGTGACGTGATGTCAGGTCTTCTTCGAGGGATCGGCGGACTTGTGCAGAACCGGGAGAACGCACCGCTGGGGTCTTTTGATTTTTTTACCTGATGGGAAGCAAAAAAAAATGAAGACTATTCTGGTTTAGGTTCCTAGGCTTAGGCTTATTTCGGTTCATCGCTGGTAAATAGGACGGACTGCTTATAGTTTTTCTTCTATTGCGTATTTTTTTTTCTGATCTGCATGAGTGAGGTGGTATCTTGTAGATACTAAAGAGAGATATTGCAGTAAAAAATAAATATCGTAAAAAGTGTTGGTTTTTTGCATATTTCGTACTAATGTGGCTGTGAATTTCACTTATTAACTGTTCAAAGATATTTCGTGTTCGAATCACATAATTTTACTCACCAAAACACAATCAGCCCTTTTGAGGCCAAGGCAGTACTTTTTATAAAGGCTAAGGAACACAGGGGTCTTTTGTAGGTAGACGGCAACCACCGTCGACGTCTGGATCTCTCCATCATCCTGTACCACTTGATCCAGGATGTCTTCTGATAATCTGAAGATCTGAAAGTCGAGAGTTTAGTTACTATTGCGCAGTTTTCAACTTTAGTCCTAAAACGAAAGTTGATAGACTAATGAAAAACTAAAGACTTGAGTCTTCGTAGGATGTAAATATGGTCTTGTTTTATGAACTTCGGAAGTCTTCTTCCTCAAAGGTATTATTCGTATCTTAATCTATGATAAAGATGGTATGTTGTATTCACTAAAATAAGGATGCATAATTGTGACAGATTTATAACAAACTTTTCAATGAACTCTGAATCCTTTCAAGTACTTAAAAGTCGCAAAGTTTATAATATTGAACCTTTTTCTTTCAATTAATTTAAATAAACTTTTGTTATATCTTACCTCTTCAAGATTTTGGAACAACAACTGGTGATCATTAGGGGCTATGAGGTCCGCTCTTTCTGCCAGGGGTGACACAAATCTGACCAGGCCGAACTGTAGACAGGTGGCATAGTGCTGTTCTCTTGCTATAACAGCGAGGAGTGCGCGCTTTCTGCCGTCAGTTGACAGCCCTGGTGTCTGGGGTCAAGGGCTTTTGTTAGCTTATCTTCAAAACTTATTGACTAGATGGGTAGAAAGGTGATTAGAAATTTTCAGAGTTCAGTTGCAATGAGCTACACAACCTACCTCCAAAAAGCCAGTTGTCTTTAGTTTAAATTCAACCCATTACTGTCCCACTGCTGGGCAAGGGTCTCTTCTCAGAATGAGAAGGGTTAGGCCTTAGTCCACCACGCTGGCCCGGTGTGGGTTGGCGGACTACACACACCATCAAGAACTCTATGGAGCCCTCTCAGGTGTGTAGGTTTCGTCACGATGTATTCCTTCACCGTAAACGCAAGAGATAATAAAATTCTGGTCTTTAGCTTGGAAAGGCCAATTGATATTGTGTATTTACTTTTGTGTTATCTTATAACACGCGTTTGTGGCTCATTTTGTTTTTATATACAGTTGGATTAAGAGATAGGTTATACAAGTGCACCAGACATTTAATGAAGATTTTCTCAAGAAATTATGCATGAATTTGAGTAAAATTTTGTTACGATAATAGCTGCGGTTGAATGATATTTATTTAAAACCCTATTAAAAAACCATCATCAGATATTTAAAAAACCTCTGTCTATGTGTGACGAGGTTGTGTTATTTTAAGAATTACATACCATGACATAATATCACGCCTGTATTTCCGAAGGTTTAGGTAGAGGTGTACTATTGTACACCAACACTTCGCCATTGGCGTTATTGAGTTCCATGTAATAGGGGGCGAGCATATTGGCATTACCGGGCACAGTTCTGGGACTTAATAGTGATATTCGCGAAATATGGTTATATAATAGTACACCTCTGCCTCCACTTACGGGGAATATAGGCGTGATGTTATGTTATAATGATAAAAAATAATAAATATTTTTATTCATGTAGACCAGTTAAAGGCACTTATGAATAGTCAGACTCTAGTTGCCACGTTCGAAACTGTTGTTTTTCTATGGAGAAGAACGGGCAAGAAAATTCATGGTTACTCTTTGAAATTCTGATTGTTTAACATTTCATTCTTGAATACATTGTTCCCTCAACGTTATTTGACGAAAATGTAGTACTAGGTCAAGGCTATACAATGTATATCATATACGCCATAGTTTAAAGGTTAAACTAACAGATTTGTAATACACAGTTGCAATGAACTGTACTTACAAATGAATTGTAGATAGTGTTTACTTTGCACACACTGACGTTGATTAGTTTCGACGTTCTTGGGCGTGGTCATCGCCCATAAGCGTTTCATTAGTCGACAGGGCGAGTGTATGTATACTTTATCATTAATCGATAGGACAAGTAAATACTTAAAGTAAACATAGGTAGCTAGTAGATAATTATTATTTCACATTTAAGTTTGTAAAACATGAAATATTGTTCACCATTAATAATATTAGCTATTTTACTAATATATTATATTTTTCTATAGGCGCATTAAGTTATAGGTGTATTTTCTATGGATCTTTTTTTAGTCCAAACTATCCCACTTTCAAAGGGCTCTTTCAAGTTTTCCCACACATCGTTTCCCATGTTCTTTTTATTATCTATGTCAATAAAATAATTAGGGCTTTATTTCAATCAAACAGAAAAACGTTTATTTCTTTTTTGATACTCGCACTTACTTTAGTAATCCTTAATGATGCCCCTTAAAAAACGCTAAAGATATACAGCAGTGATATTCAATGATGATGATTTTAAATCTTAAAAGCACATCACATGCTACAGTGTAATTATTATGAGTAATGATATGGGTGGCGATGCAATTTACAAGGACACAAAATCATAAAAAACCAAACAAAAGTAAATTAAAAGCAATAAATTTATTTGCACTTAAAATTATAGAACATAAATTAAAACGAAATAAAAACAACAGGAACCAATTTTTTTTCATCGATTACACTAATAAAATAAATGAAAAGTACAATACAAAATCATAAAGTTACAAAAAGAAAATTATACAAAAACACCGCTATGGTATATGAAATTAAAACACGCAAGTTAAGACAAAGAAAATAAATAAGAAAAGAAAAACATTAACAAAATAAATATTAACAAAAACAGTAAGCTTAAACGTAACGATTCCCCATTCAATGAATTTGACTTAATCACTAAGGTTGAAATAAATGACGACATACAAGCTAAGATCGCGTAAACTGCAGATTTTTTAATAATATTTCAATTAAAATAAAATTTCGAAATAGAAAATTTACGATACTATCTAATTAAATAAATTAATAAGTAAATTCTAAAGGGTCATGACCATTTTTTATATAAAATCCGCAATACACACAAGTTTATACTTAGCAAATTTTAGCAGTTACAAAATTATGATAATGGAATGTATAATGAAGTATTTACAAAAAAAAAAAAAAACAAAAGAAAAATAATATTAATAACAAAATGCGATACACACTACTGTACATCATAACATAGACTTTAAACTCCACACATCACGAAAATACAAGGTCCGATACTAGCACCAAATTCGTAAAATTTTTGTCTCTCAAATACCAAATAATAAATTCGAATAATGTTTCTAATAGCCTGCCCACGAGACGTAAACTTGTTGCGCAGAAATCTGATGAAACTAAGCCTAAATAACTCGGTATCCAATTTAGGCAACTTAAAGTTTGTAGCGAAGATATAAAGGCATTTTCCTTGAAAGTCTAATAAGTTTAACCCGTTAACTGGGTGATAGATATGAATCTGTCAGATTTGACTTTGGTTTATCTTACTCTACTATGGTTTCCCATTTCATTTATAATGAGAGTGAATAGTATCTGTAAGTTAGTTAACTTAAGATACCTGTGCAAAGTTTACATCTAACGAACTGGCCACGAGGATGACTAGTTTCCAAAACAATTCCGATGAGATGTCAAACGATAATTCCGTTACCGACCTCCTTGGAGAAAGTGACTTGGGGCAGGTGGAGCTTGCGCCGGTCTAGGGACTGGCTGGTGGAGGAGCAGGCCGTAGGGGGCCGCGCTGCTGTCGCTGGGGACGCTAGCGCAGCCGCACGAGGGGACCTCGGAGGGGGAGGGGGCGTGGTCTCCGATGGAGGGATGGCAACCTGTGCCAGTCGAGGTCGAATCCCAACACCGTTCGGAGGCACTCTCCTAAACGTTTCAATGTTTAGTATTTGACCCGATGATCTGGAAGGGAGGAAACAGAATTTAGTACCTAATGCATACATGTGTATTTAAATTCATAATTTACTCAATAGTGTTACAAAATAACATGAATTAGAATTTTAAATTTTGTTTATGTCTATCTAAATATTCTTCAGCATGTATTATATTTAGAATTAATTGACAGTGAAAACATATGGTGCTTTTAATCATATGTCTTTCTTTGTCTCAAGGTTAGAATAAGTTTAAAAACCATATCGTACTCACTTGACAAGGTTTCGGACCTCTTCTTCGTTAGCCGTCACTACATTCTTGTTGCCCACAAACACGAGATAGTCCCCTGCCCTGAGTCCCGCACGATCTGCTGATCCTCCTGCAGCAACCCTCTCGACCCTGGGCGGCCGGGTCCATACAACCGTGAAGCCGAATCCACCACTAGTGCCGCGAATTAATCTGTGACAATGAGGTTTTGGTTAGTTTTTTTGTAACAGGAAAAATAATAATTGATCTAAAATATTGAATTATAGAGTTCGGTTTGTTGCCATATATTTATATTGCATAAGTAATATTAATAATACGTTATGATTTATAGATGCTGAACCTCCATGAAATACTATGACATATTGCATTTTGCATAAACATGGAGCTATAATCTCATATACAGTACCTCTATTATGAGTTTTTCACTATTTACTTTCATAGTAAATGTAAATTTTTATGCAAGCGATTTTAGTTCTTAACTTGGTTACATTAGGGATTAGAGTCGCTTACATGACATCTCTATAATATCGTAAATAGTAAATCAAAACTTAACTATGACACATATGTCACATAAGCGACTCTAATCCCTAATGTAACCAAGTTAAGAACTAAAATCGCTATCATGAAAATTTACTTTACTATGATAGTAAATAGTTAGAAAACTCGTGATAGAGGTACAGATAACGTAGCCAAAGCTAGCACAGATGCTAGAAATTATTAATATTATGCGAGTTCACTGAGTATGTATGCGGACATCAAAGGAAGAAAACGAGGAATGCGAGTATCTTTCTCCAAAGCTAATTATTAAAAAAGATTCAGCTTTGAATAATGAATCTTATTCCGTTTTAAATAAAAAGGAATATTAAAAATGCTCATATTTTGATATTTTTGTCATTTTGATATAGTAGAAATCTTTGCATAGACAGCCACAAAATATGGTAAATTCATCATAAGTTTCTCATAGCTCGTTTGTTTTATAATCATTGATAACGGAATTTATATTATTATAAATAAATTAAAAATCTCTAGATCGTACTCACTTCCTAGTAGTAGTGAATGGTGTCCTGCCATTTCTTGGGGCTCTCCTGGGGGCACTGGGGTCTTCAGGTGGGTCCAACTCCAAGTATCTGAGAAACAGGTGTTCATCGGCCTCTCTTTGAAGGGCAGCTGCTACTGACTGCGCCTGACTCGCCGTTGTTGAAGATGGGCCGTTTGTTGACACCCCTAAAAATTAAAAAAAAGTTAGAAATTTCCTTGTAACACAGGAAAATTACATTGACAATGAATCTAATGTTTGGTACTATAGAACTATTTATTATACTTTCTTGTCCAAAAAACAACATAAACAATTTTCTAATTTTAGTTATATCAAAGAAAAACATAATTTCGTTTTTTATTGCGTTAGAATTTTGTTTGCAAGCTAATATTTAACGTTTATATTTAACTTATTTTTAAATTTTTTTGACACTCCACCTTTATCATTATGATTCTCCTTCCCATCGTTAGTGCTAGTCTCTATATTGTCAGTAGCCATTTTGCGTGTATCCCCTTCAGTCACGCGGTCCTCTCTAACGAATCTGTCATTGGAGTGCGCCTGCGCCGCGTTCTGGCCGCGTCCAGAGCCTTGTTGCAGGAAGTACGTGCCGGATATGTCGCAGTTAATTGCATCTTTTATTGGGAACGAGACACATCCTAAAAACTCGCTCCGCCTAAAACAATAGAGAAGAAAATAATAAATTACTGAACAACTGTTTATTCCTTTAGAATGTCCTTAATGTAGGACTATTTTTTGCCTCGATATAGGACAGTTTTTTGTTCCATTGATCTGTGTTCGCAGTACAAAAGGTGAATGTTCTGCGACTGCTCCATTTTGGTCGTTAAAGGTCAAAAGATCGTGTGGAAGATGGGAATAATATGTAAATGTTTGCAATGGGGTGATGTCGTTATGTTTAATAATGGTAAGTTCGAGCGTCGGTTCCGATAGACAGGATTCACGATTGAAATTTATTGTACATTCAGTATTTAGATATTGCAGTATCATGATGAAAATTGATGTCAGTTGTATAAAGCGGTTCACCTATAGTAACCTGTTAGTTTTATATAAAAACGTAGATTTTTCTTATACTATAACAAATACAACAAGGAAAATCACAATAGTAAATTGGAGTAGGTATATCGAGAAACAATCATATTATACAATATTCAAAGAAATAATAGATACAAGACTCACAAACAAGGAATACATTGGGGCGTACTTAAAGCGAACAAGGTTCACAAATACAAAAACGGTCATTGCTCCAACAAAATTCTTATTAATAAAATATTAAAAGCCGACGGAGGAAAACCTGTAATATACATGACTCATCAGTAAGCCGCCCTTAATGCAGCGTGACTGGGAGGCTCACGACCTACATACATAATGTGTGTTACGTAAGGAGTCATCGATACGGTCTGCCTGTTACGTACAGTTTCAGGAGTGGAATGACTTTTCCTTTCTAAGTCAGACAGGTTCTTCGTTAGTTTTTCATTACATATTCTTTCTTCATTGTAAGTTGTAATATTTCTTTTGGATTTATGCAAAAATATTGATCTCAATAGTCCATTTCATGTTTTAATTTTTATATTTTATGTTCGATTCATTTTAATTTGCGAATTTATGTTTTCCAAGTGCATTATCTTCCCCAATTTTTCTCACTTCAGTTGTCAAATCTCAACGTTCTTATTCCGTCAAGTTCAATAAGTCTCCCTTTTTTTATAACGTACAATTTTCAATGTTATTAATTTAATTACGAATGCTCCTATTTCTATAGCTATCGCGGTTCGATCTGTGATTATAAACAGCTGTGCAGTAACATGCACTCCAGCTGAAATAGCTTCGCGTGCTATATTAGCATGCACGTAAGGGGAAAGTTCGCCCGACCTTGCAGGTTCATCTGATAAATTGTTCCTACCAAGTCTGGCCTTAAGTGGCGTGACTCGGCGTGAGGGTTTCTTTTAGTTAGGTTAAGTAAGCCAGCTTGTTGTGGAAAGCTTTGAGGAGATACACTGTCACGTAGCACAGTTTACAAGTGGACGTTGTCTGGTTTATGAAATGAAAACGATGGCAAGTTGTCGATGATTTATAAGTATCAAGTATTCATCTAAAATTATCATTGTTGATTTAGTTTAATTTGTAGGATTTTATTACATGTTTCTAATTAATAATCTCTTTATTTGCATGGAAACATCTATCCATAGTATTATTTTTTAGTTAACGTGTAGAAAAAAGAGAGTTTGTAATCAAAGTAAGTTAACATACACGTTCCGTCTGTATTTAACGAGCTAACCAACCTTGTCGAGTGCTCGTAATACAGAAGCAATCAAATCCGAAAACCTATTTACAGCTAATAGAGAAAATCACAGACATGGTAATATCCTTTCACATAACCGTACGTATAATTTCTATTAAGCATATTTTATTGAGATCGATTGCGAAATTGCTGGGGCCACTTAGGTTTGTTGCCGCTTAATCACCGACCGGGGCTGGTGCTTCCATATATGTATGTACTTGATACTTCATAGCCTGCTCAGATCATTATGTCTAATAAGGTCTAAATGCTCACATATTGGTTACGAACCGGTAAGTGGTGACTTTATAAGAGCAATTTACTAGAAGTAACCTTAATAAGTTGACAGGTATTTTCTTACTAGTATCCTATTGTGCTGCTAAAGTTAAATTATCAAGGGTCGATGAAGTAATATCCGGAAAAATTAATGTACTCAATACCTACAAATTCATGGTAGAACATGGAACAATGCCTTCTATTATGAAGGCATGACATGAATCAGAGGTTTTGTTTGATAAAAGTAGTCATACAAATTTAACTCATAGTGGGTCTATTGTATCACAATATAATTACAATATTGTTATTAGATTTCACTACGATGATGTAACTTTATAATTAATACAATAACATAAGTAGTCTCATATAAGTAATGACTGGTACAAATTCAAACTTCAGGGTGCTACTGGGAATATTCCTAAACAAAAACCAAATAACGTTTTTCCCGACCCGGTGACTAAATCGTCAGCAGCCGCGCTTGCTTGCTTGCTGCTTACATAGGTTTTATAAATGTAAAAAGTCCCGAGCCAAATTGATCGAGCTCAATTGATTTTGTCACTAATTTAACCAATTTCAGCTCGAGATTTAAACGCCACCGGCTAGCTGGCAAGGGTAACTGGAAATATAAATTGATTACGAATATTAATTGGAGGCCGAAATGCTCTCGACAATATGCAGAAGATTTTTCGTATTCAAATTTTTATAGGTGGTGTGGTTTCGGAAATGTGAGGTTTCATTTAAAATGAAGAGAACGATATGAACACAGAAATGGTTTTAAAGATAATACTTGAATTTTATTTATTATGAATCTTAAATTCGTCTGCAAAATTTATGTTCATTTTTATATGGAGATTATATTTTTCTTTCTTGTTCTGTTCAATAGAAACGTGAAACTATATATTTTCATACAAACATGTCTGGACATAGTATTGTTGAAATTTTCATTTAACAGACGCAAATTACGTCTACTTGAATTATATAACTGCTTGTAGTGTCATTATCATACATCTTTTATATGCAACAATCTTCAAATCGTTCGCTATGTAATAGCTGCAATTTGAATTAATCACAAGGAAATCCGTTTTTGTTTGTACATTATTTTCAAAGGCAATCGCTTCTCATATAAGTGGGATAACATTAACAATTTCTTGACTCGCTCGCTTCTCATCTACATTCATTTCTTCTTTACATTCTTGATTATTCTTTATCATATCTTCATTTACAACATTTACGTACAACATATATCTATGGGGTTCGTGCAGGGTCTTCCCCTAATCACATAAGCCTCTAAGCATGCAAGGGGCTGTTCCAAAGCCTTTCTCTCCCATCCTGTGCATTACATTGGAGTGCATCCATGCGTACTAGAGTGACGGGGACACCAATCGCAAAACTTACGGAGATAGTTGTCACTCTTCTGATATTGGGCTGATGGTGGATTCCGTCATTCTGTCCAAGATATCTGCTGGGAGACTGTTCTTTCTGGTTCTTTGTTCTGGTGGGTCCCATTCTGGGAGGCTGTTCTTTCTGCTCAGCTGCATTTGGCGATGAGCGTGCTGGTGCGAGCAGTGCTGCCGTGGTGGCGGGTCCTCGCGGGACCGGGTTTGGCTCAGCCCAGCAACCGTTTGGGATACGAACGACATCTTTTTTGAGAATTTACTGGAAAATATATGGTTTTATAAAATGGAACAGTAGGAAGGAAGGGAACGTTTCTTTTTTTAGATGTTAATTAGTAAATTCGTATAAAATAAACGACCTTTTTAAGTAGTTGTTTTTCGTATTGATTACTTCACTGAAGAAAAAATAAATGACGAATAACAGAATTTTTCAAGCAAGAGCCTTCATATCTATACATATAATAAAATTATAACAGGCCAATGTTTGTACATTACGGATATTGGAGAAAAACTAATATGGGGGGTCTTTATTAGAGCAACAGAAGCCAATACAACAGTTTTTAGAATTTTTATCTGTCTGTATGTTTGTACACGCCTTACGCAAAAACTATTGCATGGAATTGAATGCAGTTTGCAATTGCAATTGTCATCGATATATTGCTAGAAGTCTAACTTAAAATATACACTCCATTTTACCACAGGAAAATAATAGATTCTAAATTCCACGCGTATGAAGTCCCGGGCAAAAGCTAATACATAATTTAATATGTATACATTCCTATCCTGTCTTCAAGTAAATCAGGCGTATTAATGCTGATTAGCATTAAATCTAATTAGTTTCATTTAATATTAAGATTAGCTAATTTAGCTAATCAAACCTTGACGACACGGTTGGCGTAGTGGCTAAGCGATTAGCTTTCTGCGCTAAGTGTCGCGGGTTCGATCCCCGCACGGAACAAATATTTGTATGATCTACAGATAATTGTTTCGGGTCTGGGCGTTTGTGTATGTGAATATATGTGTTTGTAAACGCACCCACGATACAGGAATTATTCCTAGTGTGGGGCAACGATTTTTTAAAGAGAAAAAAAAAAAACCTAATCTAGCCTCTGTAAATTGCCATAGACTTTGAAATCATAGACTTACATGGGGACAGGATTAATAAATAAGTGTTTGAACGAAACGGAAAACACGGAACACGGAAGAGAAAGTAAAATATAGTCACGCGATTATAAAATGTGAAATTTTTCAACGTTTTCCAGTGATTTCGTTATTTAAGTTACGTTTTTGTTCATAATTTTGCATATTACGTAATTTAGCTATAATTTTACGTCATAATATTATTTTATAAGTTATATAACAAACAATCACGCCTGTATCCCCCGAAGGGTTAGGTAGAGGTGTACTATTGTACACCTACACTTCGCCGATGCCGTTATTGAGTCCCATGTAATAGGGGCGAGCCTATTGCTATCTACCGGGTAGAGTTCCAGACTTCGTGTCGCTACTGAGTATCTCGACACAGAAAACCCAATAACCTGACTCGGGAATCGAACCCAGGACCTCAGCAGTCGAGCTCGCGACCACTAGACCAGTGAGGCAGTTTAATTATAAAAGTCATTCTTGATTTAACTTGAGTTCCGTTTCGATACTAGGAAGCCCAGAAAATGGTGAACACGTGTTCAGAGAGGATAATTATATATTTTTTTCACGTTAAACACTACCTTGAAAATATATATCATCATTTTTAAAAAAATTGTCGACCTAGTTTAATATAAGTAGAAACAAACATCATCATCATCATCATCATCAGACAGAAGACGTCCACTGCTGACCGAAGGCCTCCCCTAAGGGGGGGGTTTGCCATAAGCCCCACGCTTGGCAGGCGGCTTGGGGATCGCAGTGGCTCACCGATTAGTGAGAGGACGCTGCTGCCCGTCCTCCGGTGTCTGGCCGCAGTTTTAAGACGTACCCGGGTCCGGGAGGAAACAAACAAGTGACAAGAAAATGTGAAGAGCTTTTAAGATAAAACAAACAGAAAGAACTGACCTTTTCGCCAAGTTCCACATCAATACAATTATAAAACTTCATTTCTACATTTGGTTTCAAGAGAATAGGTACTTGTCCGTAGCATCTTGAAACAAGATTCCTTTGGGAGCCCGAACAAATTAATAATAACTTCAATTCTTATTTTACGTGCCCTAAAACTGCCCTTTGTCTCCGTCGAAGGTTGTAAAGGGAAATGAATAAATCGTCAGCTATCACGCAAACACCGAACACTGGCTTTAATGAATTGCCAATTTATACAAATTACTCTATTGCTTTTTTTTTCGTTCTCGTTTCATGAGGGATATTGAAGAATTTAGGTTTGTAAAGTAAATGCTTTTTGATCGAGAAAAATGATAAGATAGGATATGTTTTTTATTCATGTAGACCATATACAGGTACTTAAGGATAGTTACGACTCTAGGTGCCACGTTTCAAAATGTTGACTTCCAATGGAGAAGAACGGGCAAGAAACTCCATGGTTACTCTTTTAAATTCAGAATTTCTTACAATATATTGTTAAAATACATTGTCCTTGAAAACTTATGTGAGAACAATGTAAAAAAGTCTAAACTGCCTGATTTTTAAATTAATAACAAATATTCAGAATATTTTCGCCGATGCCGTTATCGAGTCCCATGTAATAAGGGGCGAGCCTATTGATACCCACCAGGCACAGTTCCAGACTCGGTGCTACTACTGAGAATTTCCATACAGAAAAACCCAATAACACTGCCCGACCCGGGAATCGAACTCAGGACCTCACGCTCACGCACCAATGAGGCAGTCAAATGGTCATTTTATGTTGTCAGCCGATTTACCAAAGTTGGGAAAGGGATAAATAGGTGATGCTGTAAGTCTATAGACGGGTGGAAAATTTGAGAACGAATATTTGTTTTTTTCTTATATAACAGTTGGTTTCAAAATTATTACATAAAAGAAAGGCAGGTAAAGTTTCTCTTGACACATTTCGCACCGCAGGAAAATTTCTCCTAAAGTGGATAAATTCTGCAAAAGGTCTCGAAAGATATAGGTACATAAAATAAGGAATATTTCCACTCTTGACGAAACATCTTCTGTAGTTGTTTTGAAGACATTAACTTAACTGCATACGTGAAGTAATAGGGCAGTGTATACGTTTACTCGCAGTTAATGGCGTGAGGTAAATATTGTAATTTTTGTTATATTTAAAATATTTTGTAGTTAGGTATTAATATTCGTAGTTATTGTTCCTTATTTACTTGCATCATGTAAATTGTCATTAAGAAAGAATGTATTAAATTAGACACAATTCGAAAATTATGCTGTGAAAGAATCTGCTGATTGCTTGGAAATGTTCCTACCAATACCTTCAAGGAAGGTTTATTCTAGCAAGCATTATTGAGTTTGACATAAAGATTATTGGATTAATGAGCAACGTGATTGTCAAATGTATCATTATTTAGATAAAGAATGAGAACAGAACAATTTAAAAAGTGACGAAACTGTACTAATGATAAAACATTGATCACACCTGTTCACCGAAGGGTTATGCAGAGGTGTACTATTGTACACTCATATTTGCAGATGCACTCTCATATTGTACACTCATATGGGCACAGTTCTAGACTCCGTGCTGCTATTGAGAATTTCCAAACAGAAAAACCGAATAACTCTGTCTGACTTGGGAATCGAACTTAGGGCCTCACGCTCAGCAGTCAAACTTGCGACTCCTACACCAATGACGCAGTCTTATTTTACAGACTATCTTTATATGGACAAAATAGAGAAAATTGTAGGTTAAACGAAAAACCTCAATAATAAATAGAAACACGAAAATATACCAAAACAAAGTTGCGGGAAGAGGTCCATATTATACGGCCGGGAGCAATATACGCGTCCATCACATTTTATTTACTTATACGCTAGGATGTTGTTTGGTTGTGCTGGCTGCCTGCCAATGGTCGTAAAGTTCGGCTCGCCTAGAGATACGGGTAATGTGGCTGTTGTTTAAGCTTTGCTTTAGGCTGGGCGAGCCGCGAGCTGATTAAGTAGCGAGCTGTTAATCTGAAGTTGTGTTGTGTGTTGGAGTTTCGTATGATGGCCATAGGATAACACTTGGACAATGGAACTCTATATGAATTGCGCTATAAGTGCGTTCAAATACAGAACACTTTTTTAAATATTGCACTTTTAGAATGAAAGTGATCTAACTCAAAAAATTCTGATTTTGCTATAAACTGATCTTAAAATGTATAGTTTTTTGAAGACTGCTCATTTCCCACAAATTACATTTTTGACTTAGGTCACTTTCGTTCTGAGGGTACGATTTCCACTGTTCAACAAGGCTTCCTATCCCAGTGGCTGACCGTCATCGTATTTATTTAATTAATGCACCAACATTTTATACATACAGATTTACTTAATGTAACTTATGGTATGTTTTCATATGTATAGACAAATTTTATAGGTGTAGTGTGTATTCACATAATAAGACATTAGACAGAAATCATGGGCTAGCAAAATTTATTTTCTTAATGGTTCTTTGCAGACAAATTGATGATAGATAGGATTTTTATAAAAAGTTAGATCATACATCTCTTGGCACACATTTTATGAATTAATGTCAACCCTAATATTGCCATTAATAACCTAGTGGTTATTAAGTATTTGACGAGGACCATTAACCTTTGGCTTCGGAGCAGTAAACAGAACGGGCGCAGTTAGGGCGCCGCCCTACACCGTTACGAAATGCGGTAATGGACAGCTACTATCAAGGTAGGTATGGTGGAAAATTTTGTAGGTTCTATGGGGACTGACAGAGAGAAGCATATAGAGGTAATATGCACAGTACATTAAGTAATATTTGTAACAAATTGTGATATTAATTGTAGACTGGTAACAAAAAAGGGCGGGGAGAATATAACTTGATAATTATGGTTGTATAAAGATTACAATGGAGAAGGAAAAAACATATAATGAGATAATTAAAACGGATTAAAATAATGTTATGTTCAAAATACAAAGACGTATAAAATAATTCGGATGCCAAACTTTCAGATCAGATACTCACTTCAAGTAACACTTTATTAAATCTCTCTTCTATGAAAATTCTACAGAATTTCCATTAAAAATCTTTATCCCTTTCAAAGAACCAGATCAAACCCAGTAGCCTATTACCTAGAGGCAAACAACCAAACATAAAAATAATTTGCTCGTGGAAACAGTGCAAACAGCCAGGGTAACGCGACCATCTCTCCCCTGTTTACCCTACTTGAAACAGGGGCGCACAGGGCTGCACGGATAACTTATCTAGATATTTTCATCCAAAAATCCAACTTCCTACTAATATTATAAATGTGAAAGTTTGTGAGGATGGATAGATGGATGGATGGATGGATCTTTGTTACTCTTTCACGCCAGAATGGCTGAACGGATCTCGATGAAATTTGGCACAGAGATAGATTATAGTTTGGAATAGCACAAAGGCTACTTTTTATCCCGGGAAAATGTACGGGTTCGTAAACCACGCGGGCAAAGCCGCGAGCGGAAGCTAGTATGTAAATAACACATAACATCCTTTTAATATGAGGGGTTACAATTTTACTTGATATTAAAATATATCATTTAGGAAAATATCTAGAATGCCAGATTTTTTTTAGTTTTCGTACCACAAAAATCTTTTAGCGGTACTTTATATGAAAATCGACTATTTTTTTTTTAGTTTATGACGAAAATGTTATTTTTGCTTTCCTGAATTTTATCTTCGTGTCAACCCTATAATATTAACATATAAGGGGTTTCGGTTAAGCTTTAGTTGAAAAGTTGGGCGCTCAAAAGAGTCGCCTAATGGCTGACACGATACATTTGGTTGGTTATTCGGGGTTTTACTATGAATTTGGGATTTAGGGGTTTTGTCCCCTATGTTTTTATTAAGTAAAGATGTTTAGAATAGAATGAATTTATTTTTATTACACATTACAGGTACTCATAAAACGTTAATAGGACTTTAGTTGCGCGGTTCCAATAACTTAGTCCTATGGAGTAGAATGGACAAGAAACTCCATGGATTTATGATTAAGGGTCAGGTTTTTGAATTTAGATTGTCAAGCATTTTGTCAAGAGTTGCGATGTCACTATTCCCTCATATGTCCCTATGATGTATTTCCAATGGTCCTTTACACTGAGCTACACTAATTCATAATTTTCTCTAACGCCAGGGAAAAATACCCCAATTTAAGCAATTAAACCACCGTCCTAAATAAATGTCACATTATGTTCAGGAGCTAATCCAAGATTTACTGAGGGCCGTTTTACGATGGATCGGGAGTGTTTACGGCTGCACACCGCCATATAACGCCCGTGAGGCCCGTGGCTTGTTATTTATTGATAAGTATGGTGTGTTTTATGTATTTTTGGTATCACTTGTTGGGTGTTAGGTGCTTTATTTTTTTAAGACTGTTTATTGGTTGATAGTCCATGATAGTGGTTAGAATTTTCTTACTGAAACATTTAATAACACTTTACTTAACACGGGATACGAATCAAGATTTGGACCCCACACTGACCAGTGGATATCTTAGGGCTGCATGGATAGGGAACTATCTACTCTACTCCTGGTACATTGGTATCGATACAATATCGATATTGCCTGTTGATTCGTTCCCTTTTCTGCATACTTATCAGGGCGTGAACGTTTCAATGTTGAAGCACTATACTAAGAATCCATACAGTGTTAGAAAAACGGGGAAAATCCCGAGCAATTGTCAATAAAACGTGGAACAAAGGCTTTTCATTGAAAACAATGCACAGCCGTCAGGTCTTTAGACTTTAGTGCAATAGTACTAGAAAATAGCGCTTTGAAAAACTTGCCCTGAAACATAAATACTAGGATTTTTTCTGATATAGAGGCGCATATGAAATTTCATGTAACGTAATTGTAAAATGAAAGCAGTTATTTAATCATGTAAATAAATACAAAAATATAGATTTGTGGAATGTATTATAATTTTTAGATTCGACTAGCTTTTGCCCGAATATAGAATCTGATATTTTTCTGCGGTAAAATGGAGCCTATATTTTAAGTTAGACCTCTAGCAATGCATCGGTGAAAACTGCATTCAATTCCATTCAGTAGTTTTTGCGTGATGGGTTTACAAACACAGAGACAGATAGAATCTAAAAACTGTTGTTTTGGCTTCTGTTGCTCTAATAAAGACCCCCCATATTAGTTTTTCTCCAATATCTATAATGTACAGACATCGGCCTGTTATAATTTTAATATATGTATAGATTAGAGCGTGAAAGATAAATAAGATCATAAATTTAAAAAATCTCGTCTAGCTTCCTGAAAATAAGACTGATAATTAAACGGTAGCCTTGTTAATACTTGTGGATTTAAGATGGTAGATGAAAAATGTTCTATAATTTATTTCTGTAAGGATATCAGGGCCTGGAGAATATGCTGTACATAAATACAATATAAAGAAAAACTGGGATAGGTATGTTCATTCGTGTATATCTTCATGTATGTGTGTGTGTGTGAATGAGTGATATTCATGAATTTTTGAGACTTCTAATTTTACCCATCGAGGGCATACACTTCAATAATCGTGATAGGTCAATCGTTACAATTTTTACCTTGCCCTTTCATTAAGGCCTTTAATTAAACTTTAACCGAACCTTATTAATAAAACATCGTGACTCGGATTGAAGTGACAGCTTGATCATGCTGTCCTTTTTTTGTTTCAAACATTTGAGAGGGACAGAAGAAGAGTTACATCTAGAATCATCGTTCGATCGCTAATCCTCAAATGATCTTGTTTTATTAATAAAGACATTAATGTATAGTTGACTTACTCATTGGTCTAGTGCGGACCTGGGTTCAATTCCCGGATCGGGCAAAGTGTTATTGGGTTTTTAGCATGAAGTCTGGAACTGTGCCCGGTAGATAGCAAAAGGGTAGTCCCCTATTACATGGGATCTAAAAACGGCATCCGCGAAATGTGGGTGTACAATAGTACACCACTGCCTAACCCTTCGGGGAATACAGGCGTGATGCTATGATATGTATTGGTCACATCACTATTAGGTACTTGAAACTGAGTATTTTCCACACAGAGAGTTATACACGCAATATGGAAGAAAGTCGCTAACAACTTATATGTCCTTAATGACTATCAAATTATCGGCCATTAAGTTATTGCTGGTATAATTTAGAGTTGCCGTCGTGTTTTCCCAGGACATGTCCTGCTTTTTGGAGTGTCCTGCGTTGTCCTGGATAGTTATTAAATAGCGTCCTGGGTTTTTAAAGTCTTCGTAAGGTCTTGTTTTATTATTCGCGCGCCACTACTGCCTCAAACCTTAGGTTAAATCATCGGCGTTAATTTATAATTGAATCGTTCATTTCATTTCTTACATTATATAAGTAATTTAATTGAAGATAATTTCTTAAAACATTGTAATTGCTATTAATTGAGTTTCATTGACACTGTTTTGTTATACTTTTTTTTTTACGTCGTTCTGTTTTTAAACCGAAATGTCCTGGCATTTCCACTTTAAAATCCTGGTCTTTTAAATTTGGGGATGGCAACCCTCGTATAATTTCATAGTTATTAACTCACATGTGCTTTGTTAACTCTCTTTGGTCGCATATATTAGCGGACGGGAAGGCGGTGCTCCATATTGCACCCAATCCAGAAGTAGGTTAGCGGAATTAAAAACTAAAAATTCTAATTGCGTATCTCATGGATTTCCGTAAAGTAACCGCTGATTCCAATATCTATGTCGTGACCAATTCGAATATGGACATTATCCTTTTTGTGGGCCTCGTCGCATTTACTATGTTTTCAGGAATTCGCTTAATAAAAATGAAACATCGAATCCTAAGCAGACTTCCTTTGGAAACCAAATATGACTGAGAGTGCGTTCTCCTTAATCTTATTCTTCCTTAGTTGTGACAGAAAACCTTGAACAAATGTACTATAGTAATTATCCTAGGTACTGAAGTAATGTCATGTCAAAGTCTGTAAAAAATCTGACCATAGAATTAACAAAAGAAAATTATAATTATTGCGCTTTGTTCCCTACGTAAATACGTTTTGTCAAATACAAGGTGGTTAAAATTTAGATACACCACGCTGTATATACTGTATGTGTGCTGGCTCCACTCCTACCCACATAGCTACCGTGTTGTTTTAAGGTCACATTATTGACAGGTCATCGCGCACAAGTCTAACCTAACCCATTTCTTTGGGCACTTTCACTATGGGATTAAAAACAGATACTATACTAGGTCGAGGCAGGATAATATTAAAAGTGAAAGTTACATATAGCCAGTTTAATATAGAAGGGATGTTTTTTTGATTTCCCCGATTCTACGAATTATTTCTGCAGTGTGGGTGCGTCCCACAATACAAAAATAATTCGTAAAGTCGTGCTGCTACTGAGAATTTTCATACATAAAAACCCTATAACACTGCCCGACCCGGGAATCGAAGCCAGAATCTCACGCTTAGTAGTCGCGCTCACGACCACTAGACCAGCGAAGCAGTCATACGATATATACCTAGCCTTATATCCTCGAGACAGGCTTCGCTTCAGGCCGGTCCAGCCAGACAAGAGGGTTGAAAACCTCGAAGCGAGAGCGCACACAATAAATCTGTAAACTCCTCGCCAGATTCACTTTTTAACCAGTTTTCTCTTTCGAGGTGGGCAGACCTCCAAGTTATTCATAATGAGTCACCACTTTATTAACTTTATGAACTTGGTGTAGGTGGGTTTGTAATCCATCATTATATTTTTCTGGCATACAGCCAAATTTCTCAGGCAATAGATTTTTTTTAAGGGGGTATAATGTACGAGTGTATGCTTATCATAATGAAAGAGCCTCCACAAGTGACGTATCATGAGACATACCGTCGATGTCTAGTGCACCCTGGCCAGTCAGCCTCGAGCATTGCTGACTGACTAATCTTTCCACTACAGCATGAGCGACCTCCATGAAATAGCTCGTGCCGAATCGAGAGAAGATTATAATATATTTAATAAAGGCCCTATGTGCTCCGAAGGATTAGCTTTTTGAATTGTTTTATACAACAACAAGACAGTTAAGTTACATCTAACTGGGTTCTACGTGAACTTCTTAATCCAGTGGTAATAGATAACCATTCGTGGAATAAATTTCAATATGAAAATAAAAGCATATCACCGTATAAAAAGATCTACACTAATATTAAAAGAGGTAGAGTATGTAAGTTTGGATGTAGGGGCAATGGCGTGCGGTTCATAAAGACAAAACGACACTGCCTACCCTACATAACTCAGATAAATATTTATTATAAGATATTTGAGGTGGCAAATCACATACATCATTATTTAATCGACAAGACGACGAACCAATACCAACATGCAATAGGTATTATTGGTGAGTAAGCTATTAAAATTTTCTGCCTACCCTGTCTAAAAACTCTGTGCACGCCGCTGTGTAGGGGGTAATCTCCGGAACTACTGAGGTGATTCTGAAAATTCTTTCACTGATATATAGCTACATTATCTTCGATAGCTACAGGAAAATTATATATGTAGGTCACGCGGACGAAGTCGCAGGAAAAAGCTAGTTCCTGATAAAATCATAAGCGACAGATCGTCAGCAAACTACTGGCGGTGCGCCGCAGACCCCCGGGATAATCTAATATCCTCAACGCAGGGCCCTGTCCTATAGGAGCTGCGCCTTGCGACAAGAAAATGAGGTTATCCTGTTATTTTTCTTCCAGAATCATTTGTTTTTTCATGCCGCTTATTTACGAACCCTAGATTCGTTAGGTAGGTGTTTTTTGGCAGATAAATAAACAATTGAGCTATCACCAAACGTCAGTGACCCTTATGTGGCCTTATAGCGTAACTCATCATCTGCCTAGCCTTTTCCCAACTACACTGGGGTCGGTTTCCAATCTAACCGGTTGCGGCCGAAAATCAGTATTTTACAGAAAGCGACTGGCTCTTCTGACCTCCGCCACCTAATTATTGGGATACACTAATACTCTAAGGTTAGACTGGTTGTCAGACTTTGGCTACTGACACCCGTAACGACTGTCATAGGTCTTCGTATGACACTCGGGATCAATTGCGGTCTCGATATGTTCAAAATGGTCACCTATCCAAGGACTGCTGCGTCAAGCGTGGCTTATATAGCTACCTCGCAGATCGATGGATCTGCGAGGTAGCTATGCAGCTACGAACTGCTCGGTCTTATGGCGTAACTAAACCCTTATAAAATAAATTATTACATTTCCGAATCATCACGAAAATATACCTACGTCAATAACATACAAATAAATAAGTATGTACAACGTTCATAATATCATTTCATCAAATTATATTTCTACAGTCTTCAATCTATAGACTGACAACCATAATTACTTTTATAATGGCCTCCTATGAAATGGTAATACAAAATCTAATATTAGATCGAGAATCGATAGAACTGTGTGTTCTTTGAAACCATTCCGTTAAATATTTTATTGTTTCATTAATCAAGGTGGATTTCAGTTTCAAATTGTGTCTTGTTTTTTATTCATTCATTTCTTTGTTAGTAGGTAAGAATATACACATAGTTAGGGCAAGTACATTTTCAGCATCCAAAGGATGGTGGTAACCTAAGCAAAGAGGTCACGTGTAAAGTTTTTAATCTTAGGAATTCTTCCATCAACTTGACACGTACCATATCATCCAAATTGCCGTAGTGGAAAAATTTGCTAGTCAGCTATTCAGTAATAATGGTAACAAGGTTGAATGTCTATAGTGCGCCAAAGAGTGAAGACTTTTGCGCGACATTCCATTTTTCGGACTTAAAAGCTAGTCCTTTTAATATTTCAAAATTAAATCTACGTCATTTTTAATAAAACAAACAAACAGACTGACAATCTCACTTTAGGCAATATTATAATATTAATATTGGGATTAACCCAATTACATGAAGACTGAAAACTAACCTCCAACTTGAAAGACATAAGAATCATGATGGTTGACAGATGAAGGTCAATTAAAACAGTGTCTACACTAAAGCCTTACACGTTGAAACTTCGTATCGATCGTAGAAAACACACTACACTTTAACAAAGAAACGTGAATTACAAATGAGTAATAAAGGTCATCTGTGTCCATTTGTTCTCTAGATTTCCCCGGGGATCGTATGTTTTGTAAGACCATGTCCGTTTCATCGCACTTTAGAAATTAGAATGAATTTTTAATAAAGAGTTATAAGTACGTAGTTACCTAACTTATGTAGCTACTTTAAGTTTTTACACGGCTGTTGTAACGGAATTATTTTGTATACCACAGGAATTAAGACACAGGAGGCGCCCGGCAACTAGAAACAATAGATTTTCAATTGAGTCTCATTTGTATCACTTGACATGTTATAGGATCCTTTGGGTGAACACGCAGCGCACAACTAGTGTTAAAACAGATGCCAAAGAGTAAAGAATATTAAGAGTTATTGGTTTTTGAGGTCAATATACATACAATGTTAACTAACCATTCATCAATTGCCAAAGTAGTTACTACAGCTAATATATTTATATCAACCTCAATGTGTAATTAAATAAATTGGAAGTTCTCTAAACAAATGTACCCTCTAAATTCAACTTAACAAATCTTGCAATCAAAGAACCGGTAACTTTAAACTAAGACAAAAAAAAGGATAGAAATTGGCATTTGCACCTATAAAAGCAATTTTCAAGTAAGGCCTTGATGAATAAATTCCATCGGTGCAAAACCCTTAGCAGGCATATTCCCTCTATATTTAATGATATAATCTTCATCTATGATGAAATCGTATGCATAATTCAGGAGTTCCACCTGCGTTGGTACCCTGGGAGCCTTACCCTAGCTATAAGGAAAAAGACAGTTATTGGCTTCCATATATACACATGAGTTTTTGTTCTGTATAAAGATGTTTCATACATACTTTGAACCGCCATGACACCCTCCTAGGGGCTGAATTTTGGTAAATTTCAAGTTTCTTTCTTAAGATTTTGTGAAAAGCCACTGAGTGGTATTTTGTTTAATTTTTCAATATTTTTACAAGAGATACAAAACTAGACTTTACATGGGCGTAGGTACTGATGCAGGTCCAATACCTTGTACAGCACTTCTCAAAGACTAGGGATTTTTTAAAATTTATAATATTAAATTCCAATGGCATACCAAACCTATAACTTGTCAACCTTGTTGTTAGCAGGGCTTCCCTTTTCAGCTGAGTAACTACTTCGTAAGAGCTTTTTTATGTTAATTCATCACATTCAGAGTGTTACGTTTTCTGGGGGTCACTAGTCGTTGAGGCGTGGGCCATGCCTCATAGTCTTAGCTAGTTGCTGTGGACATTCATGATGGAAACCGTTTAGTGCAAAGATTTAACTATAGCTCTAACCATTAATCGTATGTGAATTTATAGTTGACTTTTTATAACCCATGTTAAAGCAGGAACTAAAGGATTTATAGTTTTATATATATTTTAAGTTATGGCTTACGGTCGTGTGTTTAAGCTCAATAAGCCTTAAGCTGATAAGCTTATAAGTAGGTCAAGAAGTACAAGATGTAGCCTTTAGTAAGACTGCCTAACTTCACGCTTTCTTCACCTGCTGTGTGGTTAGAATTTGAAGGTGTAATAAGAAAAGGTTTCTACTTAGTAGAGGTACCTGTTGTGTGGCTGAGAGCAGATTTCTCTATCTCTTTCTGTGTTGTAAGAGTAAGGGAATCAATCAGATGGAAAACTAGCAGCATCTATTTGTTCACTGATGACTATTTCTGTGGCTGTCCAGAACAAACGCTCTTTAACGCACGATACCATCAGTCAAACAAAAATAGAGATTCCGTGTACCAACTCTTTGCTCTTCTGTAAGCCCGTTCACTCAGCCAGCTCTGCTACGAAAGCGATAAGCTAGACTTTACCATGAGCAATTCTCATAGTAACAAGACAGAGACAGAGATACTTCGATCTCAAAAAAGTGTGTTTTGTTTATCTTCCAAGATTGCTTGGAAGACCCAAAATTCACCAAAGCGTGCTGTCTGGTATGTATCAATTACCTACCTATAGTTCAGTTCAAATTTGCCGTAACCTGTTTCTCAGTTAACACGCTCGCTACAGGTTCCTGAAGCCATGTGAAGTTATGTAAGTTTCAAGTATTGGGGTCGCGTATGTAGGTGTTCAGGTTAATAGGGAAGCCCTTTAGGCAAAGCGGAAATTGGAATTAATCTTGCAATAGTTGGAATATTGTGGAATTAATTGGTGGTTTGTTTAAAGAGTACCGGAAACACAAAAGGATCATTAATTCGTCATCGTTGAAGTTTTTCAGTTCATTTTACGAGTTTCAATTGGATGATGCTTGTTTCTGATTGGCTGAAACAACGCGTCTTCCAGTTCTCTAGCAAATGGCATCAAAATGTCAAAACCACCACAAAATGACTTACGTGGTGTTAGAACTTCAACAAGGATATGTAATAATTCAAGCCATTACTGTCCCACTGGTTTGGATGGGCTTCTTCTCAGAATGAGAAGGGTTAAGCCGTCAGTTCACCATGCTAACTTGGTGAAGGTTGGCGGACAAGACAATGATGAGAACTTTCTGGAATCCTCACGGTTATCCAAGATTCTATACGATGTTTTTCTTCACCGTTAATGCAAATCATTAATTTCTGCCAGCCAGGTTGGAACTCAGAGCTGTTCTGTACAGTATGGAATACTGGATATCCAGTAGATATTATATTAGACAAGAAATATCCAGTAGGTACTTTAACAAAATGAAACAGTAACATTGAAGTATCATTAATATACGTCCGCCGTTCTTAGAAGTACAACACAAACTTAAGCAAAAATTTGAAATGATTGACGTACTGTAAATACTCTTTTACAGAGTGGTACCAAGAGACGGCAGATGAAGTGTTGGCACCGGCAGACACGTGTGCAGATGCCCAGGATAACTGGTAAGTCTTTATTTAGTCCCAATGGCCTAAAAGGACGGCCTTTAACTTTTCAGTAGTGGATACAGATAGTTGTGATGATAATAGGGATATTTTGAAGTAAGTTCAGTCAACACTAATAAACCTAGCAATAAGGTTTCACGGATTTTTTAAATGAAAGAGAAGTACAAAGAAAATTTTTTTTGGCCCTATCTTTAAGTATTTTTAACATTAGAAATGTGTTATATTGAAATGTATACAAACAAAAAAGATATTTAAATGAGATTAAAAAATTGCAAAATAAATAATTTCATTTCGATACATGGGCATATCAAAAATATATTAAAAATCTCTTGACGTTAATAACTTATTGGCGAAATGACGCATTATAATTTTATTTTTTGAAGCAAATCCTAGAATCAAAATGCCGCGTTGTATAACGCAAGTTAGTGGAAAAATAATTTGATGTTCTTAATTTAAATAATGGAACATGTAACTAATCCAAACGTTAGGATAGCAATAGAGAGGTCATAGCTCCAAATCTATTTGCTAAACTATACCTAGGTTTATTCTGGAACCACTAGTAGGTAGAAGGTACATACATAGGTACGTCTTATTAAGGTTAGCTAGTGCGGATAGCAGGAAAAATACAGTTTCTATGATATTATACAAATAATATTTCATTAAAACAAATGAAATTTATTATAAAACAAAAAATCCAGATCGTGCTTTGTTTTATTCCTAATATTCAATGTGTTACTGTGCTATCCCACTGCCCATGTCGCGTAGACGTTGTAACCCATATCCCTAATGACGGCTTGAAAAGGGGATGGCACGACTGCAAAGGGGTTGAAGATGAGCATAATTATTATAATGAGTTCCATAATCATTATTAATGTTTGTAGTTACGTAAATATTTATGGTAAGTAGAAATAATTTATTTATTTTTAAAAAAGGAAGCGTAGCTTTTTCATATTTTTTCTTTGAACAAATGTAGGTGAATGAAGGTAGGTTTAATAAATTTTGTCGATTGAATTCCGTAGGATTCATTTTCAGAATAATGTACCGGTATATAATGCTAGATATTTAGATTAAAATGTTTTATATTAAATCTATGTTTTTAAGGAAAACTACAACTGAAAATGCAAATGGCAGATTTATATTAATTTCACTATGAAAATCAGAAAGACCGAGAACGAATAAAAACAATTATGTACATCAGTAATAAATAAAATAAAAAATACAAAAAAAAAACAACCCTTACCAGTTAATAAAATTCAATCCACTCTTAAAAAATTAAGACCACCACAAACACTACACTGCACGGCACTTAAAAAAATCTATGCGTATTTTAAAAGGGTAGACGCGGCAAAAACGGGCCCGCTGTCCGTCTAGAGTCGGCAACGCAACTGCCCGGGCCTGCGTCGGTCGGCAATCGATCGTTGTGCGCAGGTCCAGTCGCGCCAGCGTTGCTACTCCCCAATATCTTATGTATGAAAGTACTACACAGGAGGAAAAAGTGAATAAAACATTCCTACTATGATATGTTTCGCTGAGCAATATTTAAAAAAATATTTTAGGCTATTTGCGTGCATATTTTTGAATCTAGAAGGTTCTATGTTGGCTCTATGGTTTTGTTCATTGATTCTGTATTCATGTCACGTGCCCTGTTGACACTGTGTTCGCTTTTCAGCTATTTTTTTTTCGTAACAATCGCATTGACAGCGGTTCCTACTTTTTGTATGGGTTTGGACAGAATGAAAAATGTACGTGACAGCCTTGAAAATGTTTGGTACGAAATGTTCTATTGTATATTAATATTTCAGCTTAAAGTTGGTTTTGTAAAGTAACATTGTTTGAGCGGGCTAGTATCAGTTTTAATGAACGGTTGATCTATCATCTAAAGCCCCAGTTTCATGTAACATTGCCTTTAATAATAAGTTTTAATAACCAGTCATGTCTTTATAGAAACAAATGAGTTACTTAGTGATAACAAAGAGTTAGAAACTTATAATTATATTATTAAAGAAAATTTGAGGCTTATGAACCTTTCTCGAAAGATAAAGACAATGATGATAAATTAAGCGATGATAACCGATGAGTTTAGACTAGAGTCCCATCACATCAACGAGTCAAATTTAAAAAAAAAGTAATAATCAAAATCAGAATAGCTCTTAAACGTCTAGAGGTTGACCTTTCCCCTCAGAGAAAACCTCAAAGAGAGGTCTCTAGAGATTTGCCGTAATCACTACGCTCAGATGAATGGTGCTATATCTGTCTGAAAAGTCAGTAAAAATATGAATACAAAACGTTATTGAGTATCAGATGAACATTTCCCTGCTAAATAATGACTGAATATAATACCCAAAAAGGCTCCATAACATCGTTATCCTATCCTTCCTATCCTACTGTAATATTATAAATATGAAAGTTTGTGAGGATGGATGGATGGATGGTTAGATGGATGAATCTTTGTTACTCTTTCACGCCAGAACGGCTGAACGGATCTGGATGAAATTTGGCACAGAGATAGATTATAATCTGGAATAGCACATAGGCTACTTTTTATCCTGGAAAATGTACGGGTTCGTAAACCACGCGGGCGAAGCCGCGGGCGGATACTAGTTCATTTCAAAATTATGATACAACTTTATAACACAGCTACGGTTTCGGAACTAATACAATATTCTGTGAATTATACATCGTTTCGAGCATGCGACGGCTACGCGAGCGAGCGATACAAAATTCAGGCGAAGCTCCATAAGGCACTGTTTATACGAAATTAATTGCAATTAACGTAAAGTATATTGTTATATATTAATGGAATACTTTCAGGTAGCTGAGCTACTTGGGAAAGGAGTTACATAAGAATAAAAGTACGCAAGAAGGTTGCATTTGATTAAATAAATTGTTTAATTAAATATGTGGGATACTTATTCGTGTGACGGTGAGTTCTTACGTATTTCTGCTACCTAGTTATGTAAGTGGATGATGTAATCTTCCATATAAAAACAATCTTAAGCTTGTTAAGAAGACTTAAATAGATACAGTGAGGGCTATTGACAACGTCATAATTTTGTCATAATTCTCAACTCCGACTTATAAATGTATGTTTTTTAATAAATACTTTATTATGTTTCAGTTCGAGCTAAGTGCTTTATCATTTAGAGGTAGATTACAAAATGTTACTTAAAATATTAAGGTACGAATTGCTTTTAATTACAGGTGAAACGATAAATCGGTTTTAGTGCCATTATAATCTGTAGCTTTAAGAATTATTGGTTACCAATAAATGGGAAACTGAATTCAATTGTTTTTATTCGAATTTAGAATGAAATTACCGTCGATAATATATTTTTCTTACTTTTGCCGTACGTTGTATTGCCAAGTAAGCTTTTACGACTAACGTTTAATAAATAAAGGTCGGTATTATGTCTGCTTTGAAATATTTCATAAACAAAGAACAACACAACTGTATCGCGCAAACATTTCTTGTACTTGTGAACCTTATAGCCAAAAATATTTATATTACAATTATATATATATATATATATATATATATATATATACATATATATACAATTATACATATTACAAATATATATATATATATATATATATTTGTAATATGTATAATTGTAATATAAATATTGTTTACAATTATAATTATATAATTATATTACATTATATATTATTTGAAGTTTTATTTATGATACGTTCTAAATATGAAAAAAAGGCTTAATATCTAGTTATTACAATTTTGCATTTTATAGAACTTATTCAATTCATTGTAAACTTTCATCATGGTATATTTTGGAGTCATGCAAGCTTATTTTTTTTTCACTTACCGGTATTTCTTGTCTCTATGCCACACCGAGATATGCAGAACCTGATGTTCGTAGATGGCTGTTGGTAGTGGAAGCTTCAGATGCCTTTGGAACTCAGGCTCCCGTTTTCCATACAGCACCGAGGTTCTCTGGAAGATCGACCTTTGTGATGGAAGTGACTGGGGCTCTGATACGCCACTGATCACCACCTAGAAGAAAAATAGACTTAATTGATTTTGAACTAAAGGAATGTGTTTTTATAGGCTTATCAAGCAAAATGTTCAATTGTATATTTAATTGCTTAACTGAATGTTCTTGTTATATTTTTTACTAAAGATTCGTCCTTTAGTGTTAAACCAAACTACTTTCTTTGCTTTGTTCCCAAAAGCCCAAAGGTCAAAAAAGAATTACTTGGCTACCAACCTTCGCATAAGCGTTGATGTCATCCGTTTTCCCTGAGGACCTCTGAAGATCTCGGCATCTTATAACTGTAAACATAAAACCGCCGTCAAAACTCAACCCAGATGGGCACAACCATAAGAATAAGTAAAATGGAGGTCGATAGTCACCACTCACCGTGCACATCTATGACGTCATTCTTTGTCATAATTTCTAAATCTATAGTTCCCTTTAACGCTTGGAATCGTTCAGAAGATCGCTCTAAACGATTGCTTGCTACGCTTCTTCTTTTCTCTTCACTACTACTTATGCTATTTTCTTCTGGAGAATAAGTTAAACACCGTCTTATAGATTTGTGTTCAATAACAGGCGTGTACGCATCGGTTGGAAGGAAATCCTCGTCAAGTTTACTGGTCTTATGAGCTCTCTCTTCACTTAATACTTTGCCTGGTCTTTTAAGGTTCGGCACAGGTGTTATAGGACTTGGAATACCATGTTCTAAGGTCAGTCCGAATAGTTCTCTTGATCTTTTGTTGTGAGAGTTGTCGTAAGGCTTTAGGCTGCTATGTGAAACGTTGGATTTAATGGAAATATTCTGATAATCATCAGATACGATAGGGTTAGACAGTGGAGGACTTAAAGGTTCACATAAAGATGTGTTTGGAAGCTCAGTTGCTGGACTAGGTATTCCAATTTCTAAAGTGAGAATAGAAGTTTTAAGATCTTTATTTTTCCATTGGCTTTCATTGCTAAGTGTCGATTTCTTCCTACGAATGCATCCTTGCCGTTTAAGCCTTAGACTTGCACGTTCTCCTGCCGCAGAATACAAGTCAGGAGTTGATTCTGACGACATAGTTTCCAAGTTGCCTCTCTCATACGACACATTCATAGATTGAGATCTGTTCAGAGTCGTCATACGCTTATTTGAACTTGCCTTACGTTTAACGTCAACGGCATTGTCCGGAGTTCTTACTTCTCTTTCATTGTAACCATCACCATCATCTAAGATGAAACAGCCTATTGGAAGGTTCTTCAGTAATTTATCATTGACTCTATGAATTGGCATCTTCTTGGTTGGTGTAGTTTTTGGTGATACTGAGTTTTCTCGGGATAAGTTTACATATTTAGCTTCTTTTATTAAATTGGCTTTATTCTCCGCTTGAGGATTGACAAATAAGTCTTTAACTGTATCGAGTGGAGGGATTTCTTCATGAATTTCAAGTTCTGGAACTTTGTTCAAAATTCTCCTTTTTGATTTGATAATTTTTGTACTTTTTATTATATCTTCAATCATTCTTTCAAGAGTAACATCACCCATTTGTGTAGTTGATATTGTCGACCCTGTCTCGTTATCAATAGAATCTTTGCCTAGGATGAATTTATTTTCCATTTCAGTTGAAGTTTCTTCGTCCCTCAGAGGAATGGTAAAAGGATTCTCGACTTTAGGAAAATAATCAGTAACGTCATTGGTAAAAGCTACTCTTTGCGATTTGTTATGCGTACTCATAGTACTAAATCTTAAAGCTGCTAGTTTGGTAGATAAGGGTGTGATAGAGACAGGTGAACATGCATCTCTTACTAACGCATGAACATCCTTTTTATCTACAGAAGGAGATTTGAACGAAGTTTCAAAATCATTGGATTTCTTCCTCGTTCTTTTTAAAGGTCTAATGTTTGTAAGACCTATGTCATTATTATTAAAATACAATGGATTGTTCATAAATATATGATGTCCAAATATAGGTAAAGTTGTCTTTTCAACAGTGGTTTTATTGATGGTAAGGGGTTTTTCTATACAGTTGATTACAAGATCCTCATCATATTCAATTTCAACCAAGCCTTCGTTTACTGTTTTTGTGGTACACACTGGATTATTCGTTTGTTTTCCAAGGGTAAATGAGTTTTTGCTGCTAGTAGTTGTTGCACTCAATCTATCAGAAAGTTCGTTCAGGGATGGTTCAGATGTACTGTGACTTAGCTTAGGACTAAACGAGTTTCTGTCAATGGGTTTGATTCTTCGTTCAGATTTGTATACGCAACTATCCCTTCTGAATACATCGTTGGCGCTGGCCATTTCTAGTTTCCTTTTCTTAGCTTCCCTAACTCTTCTGCTATAAGTAGGTGGTGTTGGTGGTAGATCAGGAGGTATGTCATCTTTGGAACCATTTAGATAGTATTTTCTCCTCTCAAAACTCTTGACCGGAGTTCCCGTCGGTGTAATATTGCTAACATCTTTTAAGGCAATGCCCTCTGGCTTTTTGATAAAACCTTCTCTGAAATAGTTTGGTGTATTTCCTATGTAGTTTAAGTTTTCTTTGTCAGCAGTTTTAATATTTTTTCTAACTGCAGCTGATCCTAAGGATCTGCGCTGATATCGACTAGGTTTCTTGCTCTTTTTCACTGTTTGGGCGTCAAGAGATCTCCTGATTTTGTTGTTGTTGTATGGTTCTTCTGTGTAATGTTCGCATTCTTCATTTTCAAGGTCGTCAGATACCCGAAGTTCTTGGTTCTTTTTACCGTAGACTGCCCACTTCAACATTTTTGATCTGAAATGAGAAAAATAAAGTTTAAGTTGTGACATATGCATTGATCACGATATAAAGATATTTTAATTTAAAAATATAAAATTACTTTGTTCACATATAAATATAAAAAATGTAATGTTTCACTGATTGCCTCTTGAATGTACTGGCCGCAAGTTATTTATTATTATATTTGGCATAGTTCCCCATTCTTAAGTGATGCTTTTTTATGGTGTAAATGATTGTTGATTCCAACATTCTAATTGATCCTGGATCAAATCAAAATAAAGGTATTAACCACATTAATAAGAGCAACTAATGGCTCAAAGTAATTATCCTCAAACATTTGTCATATATGACACCTGTCAGTGCTCGTTCACATCGTGCATCGGTATGAAGGATTATGTATTCGCATGTATAATGTATGAGACAAACATTGACTGATTGGAGTTCAGACGGCGTAGTTTCTCTCAATATCTCAAATCAATGAAGACTCAGTTGTTATTTGGTCAAAATAGTTTTCTCATACCCATTTATGGATATAGGAAAATTGAGTGTGTAACAAAAGTTTGTTACCTCATCTCACATAAAACTACAGACATCTAAATTATAATTCAATAGAAATATTAAAGGCACTTGACATTGTCACCGTGTTTGAGCAAATTATGAGTAGCACACCAAAATCGAGAAAACGCGTTTAAAAATATGACGAATTTCAAACAAAATTAAGTTTAATTTATATCACCTTGGTGGGAAAAGATTATTTCTGTGAACCGGCAACACGTGTCCCAATAATAAAATGTAGTAGATATTGTTATTTTTGTGCAAAAAACGGATGAATGTCGTACTAACTGACTAAAATAAGGCTTTATTAAGAAGGTTTTTAGTAATCTCTCCGTTTCCGATTAACGTAACCGTTGAGCTGTTATACCTTCGCTCGTTAGTTTCGCTGATATAAAAACGATATTGCTCATCCTCATACTAGATCGTTAAGAAAACGTTTCCGTAACATCGTTAAATGATAATAATAACGGTAGCGCTCGCGATTCCATACCACGCTTATTCAAAACTCATAACATGGGTATTATTACGATTAACATTGATACGCATGTCCCGACCATCGAAGAGTATCGCGTGAATGTGATATTCATACTCATCACCTTGCGTTTCCCCTTGCGACGCGAAATTCTTTTGATTTTTGGACAGACGTCGGCATGAAAGACGTTCAGTCTTTCTTATGCATATTAGGTATATTTGCGAATGATGCAACGTGCAATGTGTATCAATGCAATTTTGTAAATTTGATTCTGTGTGTTTAAAGTAGGTAGGTTTTCAATTTTACCATCAAATTCGCTGCCGGTGTAAAATGGATGATGGATTGTGAGATCCGACATTGCTGTTATAAAATTTCCGTGTTTCTTCCTCGGTTTCATACATCCATAGGAAATGATTGTGAGATAGTCTTGCTCAATCATCATCGGTTTATCATTATCGTCATTGCCGTCAAAGACCTCTTACAGTAGAATAAAACCTGTCCAAAGTTTAATTAGACTTCTCAATTAATACTAATATTTTAACGTAAGCTTCTCGAATTGGTAATGTTTGCTGATTAATGGCCTCTTGATCGAATTTCAGTCACGGCTACCAATCTCACTAGAGATTAGCTAACTACGCAGGAGATATTATAGAGCACCGGTGTGTGCGCAAACACGGGTACACTCACTATTCCTTCACTCTCATAGTCCGATGGGACGGTAATCCGACACGACCAGAGAGAGATCAGGCGCAGGACCAACGGCTTTACATGCTTTCCGAGGCATGGTGTGTATTCACATACACAAAAACCCAGGCCCGAAACAACTATCTGTAGATCATAAAAATATTTGCTCCGTGCGTGTATCGAACCCGCGACACGTAGCGCAGCAGTCGATTTCTCAACCACTGCGCCAACCGTACCGTATGTTTGCTGATTACTCAATACTCATATGTAGTATAACATAACCGCATAGTGATACTCATATAATATGACCATACAAGATTATATTGGCTCCAATACGGTTTAACGCCATACCGTTATCGACCATTTGTGGCATCACGCATTTCATAGCGTTTGCAATTTGGTATGTGGCACTAACAACATTAGATATGCCACTAAAACGATATTGCAACGCTTTTTTATGCTCTTTTTATTAATTATCGTTGTGTAATAATTTTATGGTTTGCAAAAACAGTGAAAGTTTCATTATATTTTGATCACCGATACGAATTAATTTGGAGTTTTTTTTTTCTATGTTTCTAGAATTAAGATTCGGATATGAATTTTTATGTAACAGTCATAGCATGTATGTAGATTCTATGGTCAATCAATTAGAAAGACAAATTCTTTCTTACACCTACGCAAATCATTTAATTTTCATATCTGATCTGTATCTTTAAGAAAACTTCACTACAATCATTCAGGCTGCTTTTCTCATTAGATCGCGCCACAAACTCTTCTATTATTATTCAAAGAGGGATATTTTATAATATAAAACATCTTTTAATTTTATATTTATAAGAAAATAGAACCTTAATTTAAATTTGAAAATACATACGTGTTCCATATTTTAAATTCCCAGTGCTATAATTAGCAAAACAAATGAAAATTTAATTTTAAAATGTACGCCTTTAAGCTGAGTTCAGCTATTATGGGCTAATCACAAACTAATCGTTTTAAAATACAATCAAATACGAACATTATTATGCTAAGTCGTTCACAAAAATTTTTGAACTATTGTCGCATATTAAATATGGCCGATTTCATCTCGGTTACGGGCCAGGGCAATAACTCATGATTCCCGCTTTACCTACCAAATTGACTGTGTAATTAGAAACTCGGTCGCTCCATTCATATCCACGGTACTGTGACAGACTCATGCTGGGCAAGAAACCAGTGTGTACACAATGCGAGCCGAGAAATTCGCGTACTAAATACAACACCGCAAAAACAGGGCGTACTTACATTATCCTCTCCCTACCTATTCAACACCAAATTACTATTGAATTTAAGATTTTTCTGAAGCATTTTTTAATATCGAATGCACGTCTCGACTTGCGAAACGTGGGGTCGCCAAACAAAAAAGTTTCTTACTCAATGCACAAACTCCTGTTTCTGGCCGATATAGTTTTTAAATGACAAACTCACGTAGGAATAAGGTTTAGATTTAAGAATTAAATACTTTTTGGAACGTATGGTGCGTGCTAAACGTCAACGATGCTGGCTGAATAGAACGGAACACGTTTTAGTGGATTTGAATTTGAATCTTTCGAATTTGCCGAGCGGTTACTGGATATTACAAAATTAATCGTGCAATTTATTTGGACAATTTTAAACTCTATTTTATACCGATACGACTTTTGGCAGTACCATTACAAACAGATAAGATTGTTCAACTTTTGATCTATTGAAATTGAACCTTTACCCACTTGAGATAAGGATGCTATTGATAGTATGTCTGTTACCTAAAGTTGTAAGAAGTCCATCAGCTCTGTCTTGGTCTTGAACTTCTACGCCAAGATGGCCGGATGTTTTTGTCGTTTAGAATTGAATTCTGCAAATTGTAACGATGTGTTTACGATTTTATTTCGCTCGCTGATTCGTAAGGCCTTGCTATTGATATTATTATCTAAAATTAAAAATATTTTGCATATTCGATCTCGAACAGGAATTGGGGCAGAAAGCAGAAGCGAGTAACGTCTTTAGTAGAAAATTAATGCTGTAAAAGTCTTATCGGACATGGTCTAAATAATATTTAAATCAAAACATTGTTTTATATTTTTTTATTGTCATTAAACCTTAAATCCATTTAAAATAAGAACGATATGTAGCTGGTTTTTTTTTTATTTGGATAACCTATTAAGATTTTCAAGATCGGACAGTTCATTGAAGATGGAATGAACTGGACAAAGTGCAGACGGTACTTCTTGGAATGATGAAATAGGTAACAAAGAAAATGTTTGCAGCATTCATTTAATCTAAAAACATAATATTTTTTCTCTTTGTAACACTTTAAGAATGTTTGAAAGAATAATAGGTATATTTACCAAAATCTTCAAAGGTCTAATAAGATTTATTTATTTATTCTGTGTCCTTTAGAAAGCTTTTCCAAATTTCCACTCCCACCTACATTAATAGTTTCTACGAACCTATCAAATATTTATTAGTACATAATTTATGGTAGCAAACGTTAGTTTGTCGGTTGGCCGGCAGGTGGCGTAGTCATGAATAATTCAGAACGCACCCGTTTGTACAGAACTCAGGGTTTTATGGTTTAATAATGGAATTCAAATTTCCTAATGTTTTGGGGACATTTCCGAATATTTTATTATTGGTTCCGGTGGTGACGTCATTTGTTATGTGCGTGACGATTTATGTTAGGGTAAGTGAAGCTTTAAGTTAGCATAAGTTACGTAAAACTACAGTTGGTATATAATATAAAACTTTTTTGAATACTTTTCTTTTACATCCAATTATTTATAAATAACTTGCAGTTGCGCGCGACTTCGTTCGCGTGTATTTTTAATTTATTTTCTAATAATTGTTATGCTACAATAGTAAAAATAATGTCCATCCAGAGGACCCAGGCTACCGCTTTGTAAAATTTCAATACGATCGCTTCATTGGTTTAGTCTTGATGAGGTAACAAACAAACAGTTACTTTCGCATTTATAATAGTGTAGATAGATAAATACTTCGTGCAGGTTATTGTGTTCGGAAAAAGCTGTCTAATTATTTCTCAATGTGTCCAACGCTCCCATTCTCGAATGATTAGTCCACCCAAGCATTTCTCTCTCGATGGACTAAATACATCGAGTTAATTAAAGTCCTCGTTATTCGATAATTAAAAGCAATTAGAGATGTGTTGAAATTATTAATTGTTGATGTCTTTACAGGTGTCTCTAATGGGGATAGATGATAGGAATATCTTGTGAACTAATTTCAGCATAGTTTATTTAATTGATCGTTTAAGTTCGAATTTCGGAAATTTTACCGTTTTCCTGTATAATCATTGGGTTCACCAATCACCATAATATTCGGAGTATAAACTTTTTGAGGACGTGTCTGTGGTTAACATTGTTTAAAAGAATTCGAATTTGATATGCTGGTATTGAACTGATAAATTATTATGATTCTGTTTATTATTTCCCTAAAAATCATCAACGTACACTAAAAATATTGACTTTACAGTCTAAATATTCATTTCCCATGATAAGTGCAGCGCGTGCGCAGCTGTTACACCCCCCACACGATGCGTGCGCCGACGCAGGCGCCTCGATAAGTGCCGACAATTACTGTGCAATTACGTAATAATTCGATATTTTTATTTTTAGGCCTTGTAAGTCTTTGAGAAAAATTAAAAAAATCTTTCATATTAAGACCTTAAAGAATTGTAATAAGTTATATCCTATAGGAATTCAAATTCGTTGAGGCCTGGGTATTAACACTGGGAAAATTTATATTGTGGCACATAAAAGTATCAGCTTATCATATCGCAGTCCAGATCTTGATACTTGACTCTTGAGTTGGCCCATAAAACCCAGCTCCCAACCTTTCACGTCAATCCCCATCTTTCTAGAAGAGTCATAAATATTTGTTTTTGTGTTCCTAACATCTTCATTGACTTTAGACAACTGTACCAGAAGTTACTGTCTAATTTCTGTAGTGTGACCAATATTAACACGTTAATGTCAAGACATGAGAGATATTTCATTCTCTGACGATTTCGGCAGCTTTCGATTGTATCGATATGCAGAGGCGATCAGCGTGAAAGTTCTTTAGAGAATTTTATGAAACTTGAAAGTGTTGCGATATCTTTAACTAAAGTGTCAATAGAGAAAACTATCTGTTGTATTGCTTTTTTCATATTCATATTACAAAATATTGTTCGATAAGTTCAAAAAACTGTATCTATTTAACGTTGGCGGCCATTACAACACATTTTATCTATCAATCTTTGGCCATATGGTGGCGCATACGCAAGGGTCGTGGGCCTATGAATCAAAATATTACAAAGATATTTTAACGAGCTTTATGAACGCTCACTTAATATTAAAGTGTTACCTATACTTATTTAACTTATTATTTAGTTTTGTGATATCTAAAAGGTACTTATATATTTACAAGCTCCCTAAATATCAACTTTGAAAGGAATGGGTTTGGATAGATCTTCTATCAATGTACATTGGAGAGCAAAAAATTTGTATACCATATAACTTGGTTACGTATGCAGATGTTATTTATAAAGCAATAATACCCAACGACGAGCTGCAAGACAGTTTGTTAGACTATCTTCCGAACATTATAATAACGAATTTTGCTTTGTTGACTTTAACAACTGCTAGAGTTAATAAGAAACTAACATAGTTTGTCTTTCATTAACACGTTGTAATGGAATTCATCGGTGTACCCTATAATGAGGGATACATGTTTACATCTACGCAATTTATGCTTTGAGCATTACGTAAACACTTGCTTATTTTATTTATGCTCGTTTTGAGATCTCTCGCTTCATTAACGCGCTGTAAAAATCCTTTATTTCACAATTATCTACGAAAAATATTTAATGTTATATTGAGTATAATAGTCAAAGTTTTTTATTTCAACTGGCCATTTGCAGGCACTTTCAAAACGTGAGCAATCTAGGTGTGCCGAGAAATTCTATGGATATTCCTTTAAAAATAAAGGTTTACAAATTATTCTTCAGATTTGAATGTTTTTTTTTTTTATAAATTCAGGATTACATTTAGTTACTTACACTGATTGTGTAATTAAAGAATATAAGAATCTTTTATTCTGTCTTCTCATGTATCAATACGTCAATCGTTCTAACAGTATTACAAATCCAGTTCAGATAAAAATAAATATTTACTTATATTCTCGAGGAAGTCGTTAAGGAGGTTTAAGTATACGGATAAGCGTACCGTTGCTCCTATACTATTCATACTAGTAGTAATGGATTGTCCACGCCCCCTTCTAATTGCCTAGCTTAGCTTAGCAATCCTGTCATATTAATTACGTTCCAAACAAACGAACAAAGACTTAATCTTAGCAGGTTTAGATAGAGAGAAGTGGAAAGAGTACGGATATGATTTGACAGCAGTGGGACAATAAAAAAATACCCAAGCTTCCTGAAACACTGTCTCTATTCTTACATCCAAACCACAAAATGCTGTGAGAAACAATTAACCCTATAATCATTTAAAAAACAGGGCAATAGAAAAACTTATAGCCCGAACTTCCTAAGCAACCAAATAGCCACCGTCTCATAAAAATAATAGGGCTAATTAGGACTCACCCCTAAATATTTACCAACAAAATCGTTACCCGTAAAATTTTAAGTTTGAAATTGGAATTAGTATCTCTGTTACTTTTAATTTGAAAGGTAAATATTTCGATGGTCATGGGAAAGAAATTCAATAAGGATGGACTTTACTCTATGGGGAATGAAGTGTCAATAGGGATGTCACCCGCTGGGTGTCATGGTGGGCTCTCGCTATAAATTGTGTTAGAATCGATTGTTAAATCGATAGGTATCTGTTTTTGTCTTTGATTTTGGAATTCGATATTTAATTATTTAAATTGTTCTGCAGTCAATTGTTTTTTTTTTTTTTCAGTTGCTGTATTTTGTTCTGGTATTAAGAGTACCTACAAATTGTGTCAACCTTTGATTTTGTGTATTTAGTAACATTATTTCGCTTTTCTTTTCTGTGGTTGCAAATCAAATATTTCCAGTTTGGTTTACGAGAAATATCTTCCGATTGTCTCACAAATTAGTAATGTCAGTGAAGCAAACTAATAAATTGAATTGGAAATTCAGAGCACATGGCAACACGGCCTAAAATTATTCTTCCGAAAAATAATAAGAAGACATAAAAAATAGCAGATGTCGTTATGTCAAAGGTAACCAAGCCCTTACCTTCACCAAATTGAAACTATTGTTAACGCAACAATCGTTCACCTTTAGACGGTCTTCCGAAATTGGAGTAATAATATTTATTGTTATACAATCTGGAGTAACTTCATCCTTTTGTTACCCCTGCCTTGCTCTCCTGCGTATTGTTTGAGGAAGTGTGCGAATCTGGAAGATGCGTTCCTGTCTGAACCATGCGCAAATCCGTCTCAGCCGCTAACTAAATTTCAACCTTATTCTTAAGACCGCAGGGTAGCATTTCGGGTATGGCGCGAAGCTTGTTTGTTAAGAAGCCGTTTTGTTACGACGGTTCCGATCTAGTTTTTTTTTTAATAACCAAAGAGTCATGTAAATGTCATGATTTATTTGTGACAAGGAACACGGCAGTCGTTGTGGGAAATTTACGACAGTATTAAGGGGTGGGCTCGTATTGAGACTTTGATTATGTATTGTGGACTAATTTATGGATCGGATGACTTTGTAAAAATAACTTGAGACAGGTAACGTAGCGAAACTTTCTGATCTATATTTATGAAAGAACGTAACGGTAAATTGGTACTTATAAAGAATCGATTAATCGTAAATAAATGAAAATTAATGGAGTTTGTTTGTTTGTTCGTTAAAGTAACATGAGGGTTTCAGTGTATGTAAACTATTAAACTTTAACCGGAGATTAGGTCAAATAATCTACTAAATGCTAACCAATAATTATGTAAAAAGGCATAAACTACACTAATAAACTACTAAACTACACTAAACAAACAAAATTTAATATTCCTAACACGAAAGTTCGGAATGTTCGCTTAAATCTTAATGAGAAATGAAACTCTCACTTCAAACTTAAGGCCAACAAATTAAAAACCAATATACTTACCAAGGTACGTTAAATCCTTATTCATCGTAGAACTTTATTACATTACACAATAAAAAACGGCCATAAACCGTCTTCCTATTAAAGATTAATATCGAAAACATAATCCCAACTCTATAATAGAGACGTTAAAATTTTATAACCTATTTCTAACAATATAAATCTTTACGATACAACGATATACTATCGCTATTTTTTTAAGACTGCATTTCAAGAATACTCCCCTTATTTATTATTAACCTGGCTTTAAGTTTGAGCCCCTGTGCCTAAGTTTGCGAAAAAAATAACTTCGAATCTATTGTCGACTTTTTAAAATGAGAACACGTTTTGTTGGTGTGATTTTTCAAAATGGCGTTTTGTTTCCACATGTCAGACCGGCTTGATTTTCAACGGTTAGCAAATGGTGTAAGGTTGATTGATGTGTCTATGTGTGGCAGTTTTAGATGGAGTTCAGGCAGGTGGGAAAAGTGATCGGCTAGTTTTAATAATAAGAAAAAGTCGAAAAAGTCGAAGATGTCGAATATTGGTTTGTGTCATTGCGAAAAATTGTTTGGTGATTACGATTAACAGTAAAAATGTGGAGATCAGATATCTATTTTCGCAACTAAAGTTCTTATCTTTTATTTATTGTACATAAATGCAATATTTTTGTCAGTAGATTCGTCATAATTTATAGATCTAAAAATAATAATATTCAATATTTTACAACTACAAAATTGTTTACCACAAAACGCGAAATATTAATACTAAGCATATTCCCCCAGTTTTTAACCGACTTCAAAAAAATGAGAAGGTTCTCAATTCGACTATACATATTTTCTCGTGGAAAATATAACAACTATTTCCACACAACATAAATCTTTTCTCAAATTTTAAAACTCAGTGAAAGTTTCAGTGCAAAGTAAGCAACTTTACATCTTACAACGTCACAAATGGAAATAAGTACTGTCAAGTACAGAAAAGTCAGAAAACTTACGAACTTTTCTGACGTTTCGCGGTAGCTCTGGTAGACGAATTGGATTTCTACCAGGTACAGTAAATCGACTGATTGAGTTTTTGGGTTATGGAAAGGAGGTGACATATCAAAGTTTTAAAAACAGCCAAGATTATTTTATTTGAAAACAGAATATGAATAATCGTCATTACGTCATTCAAATTTGAAATTTAGAGAACTGTTATTCAGTGTCCGATTGCCTCAATGGTCTAGTGACCACAAGCGCGACTGCTGAACGTGAGGTCCTGGGTTCGATTTCCGAGTCGGGCAAAGTGTTATTGGGTTTTTCTGTGCATGAAAAATGAAATTACAAGGAAATCAATACCGATACATCTCTGCCTAACCCTTCGGGGAATACAAGCGTGATGCTATGTTATAAAAATGTTAAACAGACTTAACTTACCACCGACCTTCAAGTAGAAACTAGACCTAGTAATTCTTGGCCTGATTTCAAGCCATGGTTTATAAAAAACTTATTTATTAAATCTAATCAGTTAATCAGCACACCTTATTTTAGCGCTATATAAATTATACGTTGATTACAACAAGACTGCTAACTTATGTGTTCAAGGTGCTATGTACCAAGGCCCTATGACTCTCTAGAATCAGTTCTTGGCTATTAGATATATGTTTTTTTTTTCTAAATGGGAGTAGGTGTAAGATAGGCGAGCAAAACCGTACCAGTACCAGAAATTACAAAAAATAATACTGTCATCGAAATGTAAGTATTCACTTCTACTTAACCCTTTATGGAATACAGGGGAGATGCTATAGTTATATCAAGAATACTGCCCAATGAATTCAGATATATTTACATGAAATGAAAGATTTAAACCTTCAATCTGCTCTATAAAAATCACAGAATTTATATTTTTATTACGTTTAACAGAATTTGAAAACAATAAATATCCGTCAATGTTATTTTATTTTTGTTACTGATTGTACATTGTCTCTATAATATCAATAACTTGATAATTTCAGTGTTGTCTACACTAACAAATAATTAGTCTTCATTTTAATTCTGTTCTTAATAAAAATACAGTAACTGTTATAAAAATGAAATAACCTACACTATACTTGTTTTGTTTAGGTACTTAACTAAAGGTAAACAATCTTGATGTGTCTTTTTAATATTTTTTGTTTAAAAACTCAGTTTAAAAATAAAACGCGACTAAAAACCAATGTAAAACAAAAATAACGATTACCAAATTAATTGAACCACTAGTTTAAGCAGTAGTTTAATTGTTTAATATGTGTTTGTGTAAAAAGCCACATCAAGATTGTTTACCTTTATTTAAATACATAAACAAAACTAGTATAGACCCAAGGAATCCCAATGTTGCCATCGGTAGCGGAGTTAATTCGGTATAAACCATTCAGCGCTCCAATATTGACCCGATTGCAGTTTTATTTCCTCATGAAAAGGGTCAACCGTTTTCCAATAATGATATAACTATATTTCGTGTATACTTGCTTATTTTGTAAATAATGTAAAACTGTAAATTGTGTAATGTTAAGGCAAATTGGGAAATTGATTTTTTATGTAGCAACACTGGAGTCATCACACCGTCTTGGCTACAATAGATAGACAATATTTCTTACTTATAATCAAAATTAAGTCATTTTTAAGGCAACCACTGCTTTTGCTTTTTATACTAGAATCTGAGAAATGTATATAAAACTTCATAACATTACTACAAACGACAGTTGTGGTGAAATATATACTACACCAGGTGGGCAAGTTATCAATATAAATCAGCCCCACTCGCCCTCTGACCTCTGGGCACCAAGGATTAGGGGATAAGTTCCCAGCAGTTACGGGTTGACACCTACTTATGGCTTGTAGGGTATCTTTAATACATGTCGACTTTACCCTTCGGTATGCCAATATTGATGGGGTATGTCAAAAGCAGTTGTGCTACGTTTCGTAAAGCTCGTTATCGAAAAGTTGTTGAAAAAATATCGTAGATTTTAGATGGTTAATTACGCTACGCTACGTGTCTCAGGTTCGTTTTCCGCACCAAGCAAATATTTCTATGTGTTACGGATAGTCAGGCGTTTATGATATATGAATATTTGTGCTTGTAAACGCACCCACGATACAGGAATAATTCATAGGGTGGGGTAAAATAAAAGCAAAAATTCTTTTTATTGCTTATTACTATTGTTGTATTCTACTTATTGTATATGTTTAGTGCAATAACTTGGAAAAAATATGCTATGGAAAACACTAGTCCAGAAACACGTCTTTGTCGTTATTAAGTAGTCCGATTTTGTTTGAAAAGTCTTTGAGTATTTCCATATGACTTTTTCCATGGTTCACGCTGGATATGTTAACCTCTGTTGCTGCGGAGTTTATATTAAAGTACTTAGTTATCGAACAATGAATATTGAATTACGCCCAGTGAAAACCATTCAATGATTGACTCAACTACGCATATATTTTTTATAAGAAAGATATATAAAATAATCTAATATAGGTTCTTTTGGAACTATTTTTTTATGTTACCTACCTCCCTCTGTGTGTATTCCTGTATCGTGGATACAATAAACATATATCTCACATACACACACTCAGACTCTAACAACTATCTGTAGGCCATATAAATATTTGTGCCATTCAGAAAGTGGTTTGCCATTTGCCACTGCTCCAATCATTTCAATAATTTGGAGCCTGCAATAAAAAAAAGTATACGAGGACAATCAAACAAATCAGCCTTGAATGAGCAAAAAACTGATGTCAATCTTTTAATTTACTTTAATAAGTGCGCGCGCATAACCCTTCGCTGGCTTCGTACGCTGTGTTACAATTTCCGTTTGCTTATATACCTATTTTTTCATTCGTTTGTGTGTCGACCTTTTTTTTTGATTCCGTGAGAACTGTTAGTGATATTTTTTGAGTAAAAAAAAAATGGAGTCCCACACTATATCGCTAATGGGTTAGCTTTTTCCTAACATGTAAATTCTACCTGTGAGTAAGTTTGAAAAAATCGAAGATACCGGTTTCGGCACAAAAAGGATGAAAAAACTATTTTTGAATTGCGATACAATAGTGACGGTGTTAAAACTTAAAATTATTTATCGTTATTCAAAATAAAAAAATAGTTGGAGATTTTTTCTATTTATTTATTATATTATATATAATAAAACAAGCTTTGGCATAAAACTGAATTGTCAGCTTACTTAATTTATTCAGTTATTTTAAAAATACTTTATTGTTAGCCTAAAGTAAGACGTGTATGTAACGAGTACGTAGTTACATTTCTAAAACACGTGTAGTAATCAATTCTCTAATTTCTTACAACCGTCCAACCCCTTCAATCTTTTAATTAAATGCGCACTCCAAGTTTATAGCTAAACAAATAAATTATAATGATAATAAAACATTTTACGCTTTGGTTGACACCATAAAGGACCGAGTGATTCCGGGCGTTCGACTAGTCTTTTGTTTCGCGATCTATGATTTGTTTTTGCTTCTTTTTTTAAACAGATATTTTGTGAAGAGGTTGTGTATCATTTTTGATTTGGTCGAATAAGCAAGGGGTTGTAAGAAGGGAAGCTATTGTTTATTCTGAATAAGATTAATTTTTGGGATAGGCAGAAAATATATCGCTTTAAGACTATAGTATAGCTTAAAGTTTTCATACAAAATGTTTTCATACATTTCGTAGAAACTAGGTCGTCACGTTTTGTTTGTTTTTTTTTTATACTGTTTATAGATTGAGAAATAATTAACCCTCAAAATCCATTTTTTTTAACTAATATTTCAAGGCAATTTTGTCAGAAGCCGGCCGGCAGCTAAACTATACTACATAGATTCGCGGTAAGGTCACCTAACATTTTTAAATACGTAAATGAAACTGTAGGAAATGTTCTAGCAAACATAGTATCGAAATTCAGTTACCATGTGCCTTAACGATACACTTAAAATGGTGAACAAAATAACCGTTTTATGTAATTTTAAATATAAATCAATCAGGACCATTTCCGCCACAAAGCATGAAACCACGAATTCAATTAATTTTATTAAAAAAAAAAAACTACAATTCCCATAAACTGATAGCGTGTTGGTTATCCATTACTGAACGAATGCACTAGACTGTAAAAGCCGAGTTCTCACAGACTTCAAATTAAAAAAAAAAAAACACTCCAAAGAGGTTTGAACTCGTGCAAAAAATCCGCGCGTACGCTCCGCTGAATCGCAAGGGTGCTTTATTATAATCTATTTACTCTCTCCTCTCTTTTCAGTAGGGGAGTGAGATATGTTTCTGTCTCTTTCTTCCAGTAATTAAGGGCATTACTGACCCTGCAAAGTGCTTGAGAAGTGCTTGTTATGATCTTTTGTCTTATTGTAGTGCGGTTAAGTGTGTGAGAGCACTTTTCGTTTTGTATTTTGACTTTTTCAAGTTGGCAATGCAATTTTGATATTGATATGGTCAGAAGATAAATAAATTTTAGTTATTTAATTTAATATCGAAGTTTAGGTTGATTACTTTACTTTTATTATAAAGCGTCAGAAAATGATAAATTAATTGTAATTCCTTATGGACATTTAAGAATAATGTGCAGCAGTAAATGACCACCGGTTGACAATAGGCAACCAAAGTTTTATCATAGTGGTGAAGGAAAATGGCCATTTCCTACATAGCTATTTCATATTTGACGGCTCGGTTGGCGTAGTGACTAAGTGATTAGCTTTCTGCGCTTAGTGTCGCGGGTTCGTTTCCCGCACGGAAAAAACAGAACTGATCTACAGATAGTTTTTTCGGGTTTGGTTGTGTGTGCATGTGACATATATATTTGTAAATATGTATCCACGAAACATAGTCTTTTGAAAAATAAAAAAAATCTTTCTTTCTTTTCTTTGAAAACTCATGGTCAGTAAAAGAAGACCCTCATACAGCCGAAAACCAAAATTACAATATAATTCGAAGTTTCCTTTAATAACTTTTCTGCTGACCTTACAAAAATTGACTCATAAAAGCGAACCATTCGTCTATGACTAGTAAAACAGTCAATTACTACATAAAAATGTCGTTCAGTATGTACATATAACGAATCGGTTGAATTTATAACTCATTAATGCACATATTTAATGTACATATAAAAAAATTGAATTATCAATATTTATGGCATGTAGACCATGGGTTCGAAAATAAACGGGCCTATTTAAAAGAATAATTATTGTGGTAACACATGATTGCAGAATAGGTACTTGAGGTTAAGCGTACAGATCATATATAAATTCTTTTTTTGAAAATACTTTACTTTGGTCATGGTAATAGGGGGCGAGCTTATTGCCATCTACCGGGCACAGTTCCAGACTCCGTGCTGCTACTGAGAATTTTCATACGGTAAAACCAATAACACTTGGCCCGACCCGGGAATCGTACTCAGGTCCTCGCGTTAACTAGAGCAATGAGACATCCCCGGCAGCGAATTTTATTAGCAAACGTTTTTCACATGTCCAGATTCCTCCATGTCTCGGAACGCACGTTAAATTGTTGATTCTAGATGTCGTACGAATACTTATGATAGTCGTTACGGGTGCCAGCAGCCCAAAAAGTGTCAACTGCTCTAATCAAAGCGTATTTATTGTCTCAGCCACAGTTAGACTGGGAGCTGGCCCCAACATAGATGAGACAAGGCTAGCCAGGCAGATGATGATGTACAGTAACGAAACGAAATAAGTACCGAACAAGATATGCAACTAGAATACTAGTTCAGGCTTGGGTGCATGCTGCACCGCCCTGCCGCCCGCAAATATATGCACATGCAGAAGGTGCGATTGACATAATGTAACATGCAACTCAAACCGATCCTCGACACGTGTTTCGCCTCTCCACGAGGCATCCTCAGGAGATGTTGACTCGTCGACCGATTAGACGCGAATCAATGAATCTTAAGTAAATAAAGTTAGTACCTAATTATTAATTCATCCAAGACTCTAATTATTTTGCAAATTAATGCAGCCGTTGATACAGTTATACCATTCTGTTATATCTAATAAATTACTAAAATGCAAGCTATAAATTAAAAAAAACTTATACATTTGTAAAGTAAATATAATAATCAGTTATTTTTGTACTTTTATCTACCAATGTAGACACATCTAAGTGGTATATTACAGTTTCAACGTTCTCTTCCACGTGCAATTGCTATTGAATTGTAAAAAAGATATCCCCCGGCTTCAAACACGGTATAATTTAAGATTCGGGACATCCGAACGTCGCTTCAAAGAGGAATAAAAAGATTGTCTGATAAAAATCTATATTGCTTACAGAAGCGAAACGGGTTGCTTTTATAATAAACGAAATGCAATTCTTGCTAAAACGTTCGTCAGTTGAAGGTATAATATTTGTATATATAAAACTTTCAAACGGTATAACATTTTGAGATAAGTTGTAGGTCCTATTCCTATATGAACAAAGTTTGTGCAGATAGAACACGGGCCTAATGATTCTTTAGTGAAGTTAACAACCTTAATATCAAACTGTTGTAATGTCAGTTATATTGTAATGGGTACATAGCTTGATAAGTATTGCCTCACCGATCTTGTGGTTATAAGCGCGGCTGCTGAGTGTGAGGTCATAGGTTCGTTCCCCAGGTTTGGTAAAGTATAAATGTGTCGGAATCCACAGTAGCAGCCTTAATGTAAGAACTAGGAAGAAATAGGCTCGCAATTGGGGCAATTGAATGGCAACGGCAAAATGTGGTTGTACAACTAGTTCCCTCTGCCTAATCTTTTGGGGAATACAGGCGTGATGCTATGTTTTGTATTTTACACAGATCAACGTATTATTCAATGAGAATGACACACAGTATGAAGATGTATATTAATAGTACTAAGTATTGTATGGAATCTAAGCTGTTCTAGGGAGAAATTAGGTCAAAAACTTTAGACCGGCGCGCGATCTTCGTTAGATCTCGTTAAACCAGAACATTTCGACCGTTTGTCTTCATTTTAGTTACGGTTAATGATAGTAATATTAAAGGCCTTCAAAAAGCCACATGCCGGTTTTTTTCACGTATTAGGTAAATGTAAATTCACACGCATTAGAAAAAGTTACACAGAAAAGTTTCTGTTTCAAAATATTTAGCAGTTTCAGTCAATTCTCACACAACTTATGTTTTAATACATAATATACACATAAAGGTAACAGTTGCAACTTGAATGTGTTATTGAATAGGAACCCGACTCACCGTATCCTCAGCTCCGATACAAAAAGTAATCCCTATTGCACAATAAGATGGTCCGCCGACAAAAAAAGAACCAACTGTCATTTCACAAAACACTAGAAACTCTTTATATCACACAGTTCTATATCAATTAAAAATATAAAAATGAAAAATAATAACACATTTCATAAACGATTCCATTTTCGAATAAAACCGCCGAAAACTTAAAAATGGAAAAGCTCTCGCGCAACCGTGCATTCGCGCGCAAAGCTCGCGTTCGAATAAATGGAATTCAAACTTTACCTGGGGACGGTGTGACATTACATGTGACGTGTCTGTCCCTTTTCCTCCAATATTTTTTCGTGATGTGTGAGTGAGTAAGGTATATTTTATTGAAGGTGGAACGGTCGCAAAGATGTAAAAGTTTTTTCTTCAACCGGTGCATTGTTTTCCCGCCTTATCTTTGGCGGTCTGTTGATAACTATGTCTTTGATAAAGGTCATTGATAAAAATGCCATTAAAACTTTTTGAATGGGCTTCCCTTGTTTGAGCGGAAAGGCCGATAGAGGTGGTGGTAACTGGTAACAAATAAATGTTCATTAGAAGTCACTGACAAATGCTTTTCTGAAGTTAGTTCGACAGTTTAGGCGAATATATTGGGGTACCGTGAAAGTTAGTGGTAAAAGTAATAAATTGCTGCTCTTCCACATTGTGATGAGAGGATAAAGATAAAACCTTCAGCAACTGGCTGTTAAAATACAGAAAATGATATCTAGCATTTGCTTAAATAGCAATTAAAAGTTGACAACTCTGAACTACGATGAAACGTATACTATATTTCATATAATAATAAACAAAAAGTGTAAAAAGAGGTAAAGATGTTTGCTTCCATTTGGATTGAACACGATATAATGCTTTTATGAACCTTAACCGTCAATGCATATGAGCCAAAACCCTAAGTCTAGAAATGACTAAAAAGATACTCGTGGTTTTGTTAGCCAGTTTGGTCTATTGTTAGATATAACTCAACTTCAAAGACACGGTTGGCGCACTGGCTATGCGACTAGCTTTCTGAGTTTCGATGCCCGCATGGAACAAAATATTTGTATGATCTACAGATAGTTTGTAAACTGTACGCTATGATACAGGAGAAATGTTAGTGTGGGGCACATAAAAAAAAATGAAATTAGGTATAAGTATGCTTTCAATGCTGTTCAGTAGACGCGTTTACTACCTCGACTGCTAATTCATTGAAGCAGTCAAATCAGCAATCAATTTAATGATGGTTTCTAAGGACGCATCCAGTAACGTTTTCTTGATTGATTACTAAGGCGAAGATACTTTTTCGTATGTTTTCTATAATACCTATATGATAGCACGGTCGTCGAAGTAGGGAAACACATTATAGATTTACATGAAAACATTGAAAAAAAAAAAGTAATCAAGCAAAAAAAAAAATTTCAAAATTAGTTTTATGGTGTAAAAACTTACATATTCATTACAAATCAAACAAGACGATAGGTATAACAGTCAACTAAAATGATCGAGTCACTGTAACTCCGTTAACTTGTGTGTATAGCGGTAGTAAGTTGGTCAGTGGGTTTGATCCCGTTCGATGCTATTGAACGACTCACTGGCAGACTGGCACAGTCATGGATTTCGCGTTTACGTGACGTTTTCTCATAATGTTTTTAAGTTTTTGGGTAGCCGATTCATTTTTAAAGTAGTCCTACTTTATGATTTCTCATCTATCGTGAGTAATGTTTTAAAACATACACATATACATGCATCCATACGAACATAAGTTTCTATATTCGATCCAGCGAGATATAACGCGTAAAGCTAAGAGATTTAGCCACTGGACCAAAGTAGTCAGTAATTTATGTAATGTACTTTATTCGACACGTTACTTCTCGTAACAGAAACTCGGGCAAGCTGTTTTGTTTTTTGAGACAGAGATGCTTTCGGTCTTTACGACCACAAGTCAGTCAGGCAGCTTTGCCAAAAAATATTCTTGCAGTTTTGCAATAAATGTCAGAGCAAATACGTAATTGGCCACAGAAATGTACTCCAACAATAATAAATGGAAGATGAACGTTAAAGAAAACAAGGTTATTTTCCTGCTACAAAAAAATAAACTTTTTACGCACAAAAAATAGAATAACAAGTTTTATGTGGAAACTTGTTCTTGGAAAGTTTTAAAAGGGAAATTATGTTTTTATTACTATTGATATCCGGAAAGAAAGTTTTTAGGATTGACAGACAAGTCAAAATATAAGGGTACCCTTTAGAGGTTTTAACTGAGTAAGGAACCTCATTACCTTTTTTTTATAAATACTGAGAATATTTGATTATACATAGTATATCGACTGTGAACTGGCAACATGTCCTATCTCGATTTTATGAGGATTTTACTTGGTTTATACCATTCAAAATATTTGACACTCGATAGCGCTGCAAAAAGCATATTTTACTTCAATCAAAATTAGACGCCAAAATCTAATTCATTCAATTTGTACTAACATCGACCGCGTTGTAGACACAACGCTGTCGATAGTTTCTTCTTAATCTTATAATATTGTCAAAAATGAGATAGTACCAGTTGCCAGTTCACAGTCGATATGACGAAAACAACAACTTATTCAAACTGGCCGTTTCGATGATATGACATTTTGAATTTCGATTTTATTTTTCTTTAGCACAATATTTTATTTGATAAATAAACTTACGTTGTTTGCACACTATTCCTGAAGAGTCAACCGTATCCTAAAATAACAAGAAACGATTAAAAAAATAAACATAAATTATGTGAAAAACGACAATGCCGTAACGAATCACGTTTACTTGAATCAGGCGTGACGCGATTTAAAAAAGTCAAACTTTTTAGTAAAAACCGTCTATAAATAAAAATAAAATAGTCTCCGTTTTTCTACGGATCATATTTTAGGAAATAAAGAATATTGATATATTTATTGAATGGATGATGACAAAGGATATCTTTAAGAGCTGACAATAGTATCTTGTTAATGTCGTCACTTATTTTTTTATCTTTAAATGTGCATCGGGATCCTTGCTTGATAGAAGATTTTGTCAGTTTTTGTTCTTAGATACTTGTCACGGGTTAAATTCTACAAGCAAAAATATGTATGTGAAGGCCTATAGTGTTTCTTGGTCTGAGTGTATAATAATATGCTTATTTTTTTTTTAGGAAAATTAAGCTACTCTCGTATTTCTCCTTGGTACAGTTTACAGACATAAATCTCACATGCATTTGTAGAATCGGAACAAGTATTTGTAGATCATATAAATACTCGTAGGCAGAAAGACAATCCTTCAGTCACAGCAACCGTGACGTCACCAAATCGTAGGTAAGATAAACAAAAACATTACTACGCGCAATCTCAGCTGCAAACTCCTATAACTAGGTATTATAGTTTCTTCAACTATGTACTCGTTCTCATTCGAACCTTCCCATTAAACAAGTGAAACCTATTCAGTAAACTTTGTTAGTACAAAGGCTAACAAATAGGTTTTGAACACGACATTGTAAAAGCACTTAAAACAAACGAGAGTAGAAAGTCTAGGCTAGTATTATTATTGAGGGAAATAGGTCTCTAGGCTGGATAGCAGCTATTTTTTATTGAAAATTTACCGTATCATTAACTCGGTGCATCAGCGGTCTTGAAACGACGTAATTATAATTTAATATCAAATAGCCTTTTCTCAGGCTTATTGGGGTCGGTTTTTACTAGTGTTGCCATATCCGCTTTTCTAAATATCGGGACATAAGTCGATAAAAAGCGGGACTGGGAAGAATAAATCGAGACGTACAAAAAATGCAAGTCAATGGTTACAATAATTCTTGTCATTCCCTGCCTCCTACTTTTAAATCGTGCTAACTTTTGCTACCTAGGTACTTAGACGAAAATATTATAATAATGTAAAAGCGGGATTCCAGGCGCCCCGTTCAGGGTCCTGGCGGAGCGCACACTGAAAGGGTTGAAACCGCGACGTCCCGCCAAAAGCGGGACATCTGGCAACACTGGTTTTTACTGTCACTACTAAGACTATGCAGTTGGCCGATAATGGGACCGTTAATCGTCGAAGCACAGGAGTACGTATGTGTATACCGCGAGCCTCCAATTTTAGCGTAAGATAAAGGTCGTTAATTTGGTGACCACGATATAATATAATAACTCTCAATCAGCGGGTCTATATGATCAGATTTTTTCCTCATCATGTTGTTTGGAAGTCCACTCGAATAGATGGTGAGCCTTTTGTCATTTACCAGGCATACTTTTGAATGTATATAATACTAGCTCCCGCTCGTGGCTTCGCCCGCGTGGATTACGAATTCGTGCATTTTCCCGGGATAAAAAGTAGCCTATGTGCTATTCCAGACTATAATCTATCTATATGCCAAATTTCATCCAGATCCGTTCAGCCGTTCTGGCGTGAAAGAGTAACAAAGATCCATCCATCCATCCATCCATCCTCACAAACTTTCACATTTATAATATTAGTATATAAGTATGTAATATATCTCTCTCTTTCTCTTTTTAATTTAAGAGATCAGTTTTTGTCAGTGGAGCAATTTATGCTCTGTCTTTGTTTTGATCTCTTGATACGACTTTACCCCTGCTTTTCCTTCCTTCAAAGCTTCGTCTAGGTTTTCTTCCTCTCTTTCCTTCAACTTTTCTTTCTTAAATTGTCTTGAAGAAGAGATCGTGTCGTATCAAGTAGGAATCTAAGAACCCAATATAGTTGCTCAACGGTTATTAAACCCAGAACCTCACGCTATGTAGCCGCGATTTAGATCGATTCTAAACCAATAGGGACGTGATATGACTAGCCTATTCTCCCCTTTCTTATATTTACAGAAAGTAAAGAGGTCGTTCATTAATCAGACCACATGGCAAATGATGACGATAATCCGTTGATATGATTGATTTCCTTCCAGCCACAACTAATTGTGGAAACAATGAATGGTTAACAAGAAGTTACTTTAAAAAAAAAAACATTTTTTGTCCAAAACAAAATGTATTATTTCGTACGGCTGTCATGTATAGTAAAATAAAACAGTTTGTCAGTGAAACAAATTAGTGCGAGCGACGTTAAAGTATTTATAACGTCAAGAGATCGACTCGTGCGCAAGTTACGCACCTGCTATTCAATAACAACGCGGTTCTCAAACTGTTATGTTGGTATTATTCAATGTGCGTACAGGATGTTGTGTAGTTTACTTTACTTAACATTTACTGAACTCTTTAACACCTTCGGGTTATCAGAACACAAAGTAGAGTTAACATGTTGCCTATAGGTATGTCGTTTTACGAGTGTCAGCTATAGAAATATTTACGTTAGCAAAAGTTCGCTTAAAGGTGTCATATATTACTTAAACAAAAAAAAAAAAATATTTAAAAATATATAATACTAGCTTCCGCCCGCGGCTTCGCCCGCATTGATTACGAACAAAATCTAGCGTCTTAAAGCAAACGTGACCGTCGAAAGTTACTGTTCTTTCCCTCGGGAATAGTACTTTTTTCTAGATGAAAGGTACCCTATGTCCTTTTCTGCACCACTGACAACGTACATGTAAAAATTCATGATGATCGGTTCAGTGGTTTAGGCGTGAAAAGGTAACAAACAAACTTACTTTCGCATTTATAATATTAAGTTAGGATAATAATTTAGTATCGTATACTTTCGAAAATTAATTGCTATGTTTAATGTTCATTATACTGTAGTTTATATTAACTAAATAAAGGTATTTATTCTTTGAGAGCCACCGCTTCACACATTGTTCACTAATATTTATATTGTGAGTCCGTATATTTTACGTATTCCTAATTATACGGCCGGAGACAGGTGTAAAAGTTCTACCTATTTGTATACATTTGTTATACGCCACGCCTAGTATAACTTGACCGGCGGCAAAATATTGAACTAAATTCAAATGACATATTATTGTTTTAAACTTTAGCGAGCAGCGCCACCATGAAGTGTCAGGATGTTCGATGTCTTTTAGACATTCCAAAATGTTATTACGTGTTACGTTGTCAATAATAATAAATATGTTATTATTTATTTGATTTGTATCTTTCTCTATTTAAAGTAATCATGATGTTTATCTAGACGTTATCGACTTTAGAATATCTTAATCGACAAGATATCGATTTGTAAGTAATATAGAGTTACTAGATCTAATAAATCCTTTTGTAAGAGCTGTAAGATTATATCAAATAAATTGATGGCGCCATCTATTTCTACCCTGACAACAAACATTTTAATTGTTCCTGTAAAGTTGTCGTTTTCTAATTATCATTTTTTAAATTAGCTATTGTTTGATTAAAAGGAGTGCGTAGTTTATTACCTTGTTTTGCATTTAAAAAGCACTTTAATGACGTAATAAGCTAGCTCACGTACGTTGAACAACATGTTATTAGGATTATTCGTATCTTCAGGAACTGGACATGCCGTAGTACAAAGATTAGCCTCAGCAATGCTGGGTTCAGTGGTGGTCCGGGGGGGGGGGGGGGGGGGGGCGGTCATGACCCTCATGAGGAAAAATAGTTAATTTACGAAAATTTTAAACACATTAAATTCTCATCATCATCAGCCAGAAAACGTCCACTGCTGAACGAAGGCCTCCCTCAAGGGGGGTTTGCCATAATCCCCACGCTTGGCAGGCGGCTTGGGGATCGCAGTGGCTCATCGATTAGTGAGAGGACGCTGCTGCCCGTCCTCCGGTGTCTGGCTGCAGTTTTAAGACATACCCGAGTCATAATTCCTGCTCAAAACGTTTGAAATTAAAAATAGGTAGGTTTCTATATATTCATAATATTAGTTAAATAAATTCTAACTTGCTCAACTTCAAGAACCTCCCCAGTCATTTTACTGTTGATATAACCGGGGGGTCATATCAATAGGAGTCAGTATCAATATCAACGGAGTCTGGAACCGGAATCTATTACATGGGACTCAATAACGGCATCGGCGAAATGTGTGTACAGTAGTACACCTCTGCCTAACCCTTCGGGGAATACAGGCGTGATGCTATATTATGTTATGTACTTTATGTTGCCAGAGTTTGGTAATATAGTAAGTAACCCTATAACAATGTCCTCCTGACCGAATTTCGGTCACATCGCGGCGGTCAATCTCACCGGAGATTAGCCAACTACGCAGGAGATATTATAGAGCACCAGTGTGTGCGCAATGACAGATGCTCTCTCTATTCTTTCACTCTCATAGTCCGATGGGACGGCAATCCGACACGACCGGAGAGAGATCAGGCGCAGGACCAACGGCTTTACGTGCTTTCCGAGGCACGATGTATATTCACATACACAAAGAGCCAGACCCCAACCGACTATCTGTAGATCATACAAATATTTGTTTTGTACGGGAATCGAACCCGCGAAACGTAGCATACAGCAGCAAAGCAGTCAAAGGCAGCCCTATATTCCAACACAGAACCCCTGAACGTGAATTCCGTTTCATTTCAAGTGGTTTTCGGTGCATTATCGTGACCTATTCGATGTAAATTTAATTAAGAGATTATAATCTCTTTTGATTTACGCTTAGACACCTGTCGGCCAACATGGCGCCTGGTCTGTTGTTTTAACCGACATTGATAATATATTTTAATGCAATATTTAATAGCCGGAGAGTTTTGATTTGTTCATAAAAGAAAGGATTTCGTCTCATGGGGCTATTTCTTTCTTAAATCGATTAGCTTTCTGCGCTACGTTGCGCGTGTTCGATCCCCGAACAGAACAAATATTTTATGATCTACAGATAGTTGTTTCGGGTCTGGTTGTGTGTGCATGTGATATGTATGTTTGTAAACTGTACCCACGATACAGGAGAAATCCAAGTCTATACAAAAAAAAAAAACAATTTTTATTTTATGGCCGACATTGCTTCATCGCCTGAACATCTTGGATAAAAGTATTCTTTATTCAAATAAATTTTTACAGCTGTTATTTTTTTATCTCTTGCTTGGTGAAGAGTAAAGCGTATGCCCGTAAATACACAACAATGAAACGAATTAAATGACTGAACCGGTACATTAGAGTCATAATTTCGGTAAAGTGCACCAAATTGGTTGTTTTCTCACGTCGCCACGTTAATTAGGGGACACCTGCGCCCGCGCACCCGTGACGTCAGCGTACACGTCACTTAATAAGTGTACGTTTTACACTGATAGGTGTGTGAGTTGTCATGTTTTTATCGAATGGGGGTAAGTAGGGTTGTAAATGGTGTGAATACATTGTGTTGATGCTGGTACTTATGTAACTGTATGTGTAAGACGTTATTTGGTAGTTGTGCAGTGTCGGAATAGTAATGTCCCGAGTTCGAAATTAATTTTGTGTGCAGAAAACATATTATACCTATGTTTTGTAAGATATTTTAATAAGGAAATTCGACTTAAATACGTAGGATGCAAGTGTCGGAATGGCGTTCGATGTGGTGGTCTAAGGGGGAGGCCTTTGTTCAGCAGTGGCCGTCTTCTGGCTGATGATGATTATGATGATGCTGATGGTGATGATGGTGACGTAAGCAGATAAATATTATTTTATTTGTTAGGAATCTGAGAAATTTAGTGCCACAATGTCTGCCAGTGGGCGCAGTCGGGATGAAATGTTTTCTGTCATTTTTCAATGACGTTTATGAAAAAGAGATTTCATAGTGTGATTAAAGTTGATAATTATAAAGGACTTGGTTTAAATAAATAGTCCTTTGTCTCCAAAAGAAATGCGACCCATGAACAATTGGTCAACATAGATTGGTGATACCTTCATAATAGATTCATTGGTAATAAACTTTATTTACTAAAGAAAAGTTCAACTGCGTAAAAATTTCAACTGAAAAGGCGAAAAACAAGGTCTATGATATATATAGGGTGAATTTTTCAAGTGGGCGTGGATGGCCAAATCCGAAAAATACTTAAAGGAGTCTCAAGCCCGATTTTGAGGAAAACGGCAACATTGGATTAAAAAAAATCAATATCCAATAGCTAGGATTCAAATACGATGATTTTGTAAAAAAAAAAAAATCACACTCTGTATTATAACACCATTCGATGGTGTCGCTATGTTAATCGATTTTGATGATTTTTTTTTGTACTTGAGTTCACCTGGATGGTTCATACTTTCTTAGCTATAGTTGGACCCGGTAAATGCGCTACTGCAATATGCAATATTTTTAAATCATTTTTTTGGATTACTCACATAAAAACAGATATAATTCCGAATCTAGTCAAAATTTACAAGGCTTAATTAAAACACAGTGTTAAACAAAAATAGCTCTAAATTAGAGCAAAAACGCGTCAACAGTCGCATGTCACCGTGGGTCTAAAGTGCCCACAGACTCTATTAAATATAATGATTGGGCACATTTTGAAACTGACTTCGATAAATGTATTTTGAACCATGTCGCAAGGTCTTAAGAGTCATTCAAGTGTTTAATATTGCCGATAGTTACATATTGATTGCAGTCTCTAGTGTATTGCAGTTGACAGATCATTGTATTTTAAGAATGCTTTATTAAGTGTGTTGAATTTGACAAAGCGGTGCCAAATTTTACACTTGGTTGTGTATAGAAAATATATTATGTTACTTTATGCTTATATTTTGTGTAGGCAGTATTAGAATGAGTAAGACAAGGTGGGGACTTATCGATATCGTCCATTGCTTTGAATGAAAAGTAATTATAGTGATCTGTTTAGTTTGAACAAATTTGTCATTAACACACTTTTTGTATGAATTCAAATGAAATCCTACTAATTCCTAATATTCCTACTAATATTATAAATGCGAAAGTTTGTGCGGATGGATAGACGGATGGATGGATGGATCTTTGTTACTCTTTCACGCCAGAACGGCTGAACGGATCTGGATGAAATTTCGCACAGAGATAGATTATAGTCTGGAATAGCACATAGGCTACTTTTTATCCCGGGAAAATGCACGGATTCGTAATCCATGCGGGCGAAGCCGCGAGCGGAAGCTAGTATTTATATAACAAAGTACATATTCTACAAAGGGTTCGGCAGAGGTTTACGCACTGTTGTGCAGTCAACATCAAAAAGATGTAAACAGGTAGCGAAATTCAAAGGTGAAATCTTGACCAATTTCATGAATAGTATCTGTGGATACATAAAGATACATGGCCACTTAAATTTTATGATTTTAACCAATATTTTTCAAAAAAAAAAAGAAAAAGCGTTTGAATTTCGCTGCGTGTATACATCTTTTTGATGCTGACTGTACATCCATATTTTGCCGATACCGTTAAGCAGTCTCATGCAATCCCCAGTATAGTCTATTGACATCTAAGTACTGAGCGCAATTCTAAACTCCGAGCTCGTACTGAGAATTGTCTAAAAGAAAACTCCAATTACACTTTACCATACACAGTAACTGAATCCAGGATCTGACACCGAGCAGCCGCGCCTATGGCCACTAAACTAGTCAGGCAGTAAATACGTGAAGCAGCTAACCAATCAGTTCCATTTAGTTGTTTCACTAACACTCAATCACATGAGCAAATTTTTCAAGCGAATAGTGTTTGCTTAGAGAAATACCTATCTATTCAGGTGCTACGAGAACTGAGCTTGATTCAAGTCCTCTAAATGATCGGGAGGAGCCAATTAAAGTTTGTTTTAAAGTCTAGACCAGGGGACAGAGTTAAAAAAAATAGATTACGAGCACATTTTGGCAATTTGCATGTGATGAGCACTTGCAAACCTAGTTACTGCACAAAGCGATTAGCTTTCTGCGCTACAGATCGCGAAATATTTGAATGACCTCCAAACAGTTTTTTCAGGTCTGGTTGTGTGTGCATGTTACAAGTATCTCTATTCTCTCTAAAAAAAAAAAAACGTTGCCCCACTCTAGGAATAATTCCTGTATTGTGGGTGCGTTTACAAACATATATATTCACATACAAAGACCCTGACCCGAAACAACTATCTGCAGATCATACAAATATTTGTTCCGTGCGGGAATCGAACCTGCGACACATAGCGCAGCAGTTGATCCCTCAACTATTGCGTCAACCTTGTCGTCGAATATATCGAAAGTGTCGTATGTTTGTAAACTGTACCCACGATACAGGATGAAATCCTAGCGCGGGGCAAAGTTTTTTAAAAATATAAATCATTAAAACCATACAATTTAAACTGACTTCATTACAATAACAATATTATCAGTCATAAACAACTGTTACAGTTTAAAATTTAAACTTTTTTTCTATAACTTCCGCACCTTTGAGGGTCTGACATAAACTTTATTTTTATTGGTTTACAAGCGATTTGTACAAATTAGATTATCTCTTGGATAACAGATGGTCCGAAACAGTTGTGTTTGATCTGTTAGATAATTCACACCGTTTCAACGAATATCAAATAAAATTGTTTAAACAGAATATAAGGATTGGAGAGACCAAATTATTTTCTAATAGCATTTAGGTCCTGGCTTAAGTTATTTAAATTTTATTTGTTTATCTGTCTAGAGGGAATCAGAAAAAGTGCCTTTATTGTTTTCGAAAACGAAAAATATGTTTTTCCTAGAAATAATGATGCCAAAAAATTATTCGTCTTTCTTTACCAGTAATCATTGACACACTCCCGTGCACACACACTCAGACTCAATACAACTAACTACATAAGAGTTTTTTAAGCCATACAAATATTTGTTCCAAGCAGGGACCGAACCCGCGACACATAGCGCAGAAGGCCATTTGCTTAGTGACTGCGCCAATCATGTTATCTGACTAGTAGCACCGAAATCCCAAGTAGCTTTAGCTATAAAAAAAGCTGTGATGTTTAGTGGTCAATATTATGGCTATTAACCCGTTTCAGCCCACGCTGTGAACCAATCTTTTACGAGCTCCATAACTTCGTTTTGTCCCCTTGGATTTTATGGGGCGTGTTGTAACTTCTGAATAAATACACAGCGGCAAATGTTGGACACATTTTATTGACTTACGCTTCATTTATGGGCTAGAATCCTTTCGAAGTAGTAACAAGTCAATTATTTACCAATGGCACTTAAAGCCTATGTCTATGGCATTGGACTGTACTGTCGTTTTTCAACAAGAAGTAGTTGTATAGAAAATTTTGAGCTGTAAAGTTTTCTGTATTGATAGACACCGTACCAGCTGACAGATACCGTACTGAAACAATATCGCTGGGAAAAAGAGAAACTTGGCTAAACCAATATTTGCAGGAAGATTGAGTTTTAAGAGACCAACTGTCGCGCAGCCGCCTATCCTGGATGCTATCGCTATAATCTAGATATCTGGTACTTAACGGTGAAGTGTGTTCACGGGTTTAAGTACAGGGGTTCATTGCAACTAGGTTTTTAAAAACTGGTATGCATTCTCTTATATCACATTACTACTCACAATCAGGGGGAAACATAATCAAACGAATAAACCTTTATCTTGGTTGCGATTGGATGTGAAAAGTTGGATTGATCAAAAAGCGAGTAGCAAATATGCTCAGAAGTTGAAGAACAAGACGGAATAATCAATTCTAGTTTAGATTAAAAAAAAATAAGATCATCAACTTTATAAAAAAAAAAAATTAAACTATCGTTCAAAATCTAACAGCACCCCGCGACTATAAACGCCTCAGGCGAGAAAACAAACACAATACACACATACACGTGTCGAAAATTTAACAAAATAACTGTATGCGTGTTCATTACACGTCAGTTGACATTGTCTGGCGGTGGGGCACATTGTCCGGCTAAAGCACACGCTGGGCACAGCGGGGCCCACTCGCCCACACCCCAGCAGCGACAAAGGGTTGACAGAATATGACCAAATGAATATGTGCATAGGCGAATTTATAATTGGATATTTTAATTATGATCGTGATTCTTGAATTTTGTATGAATAGTTACCTAATATTATTTTGATAATTAAATTACAGGAAACCTTTTGCAAGCGTAAATAATATAATATTATGTATATATTGTGTATTGGCTCTTCTATTACATATTTCGCTCTATTTTAAATCACGTTAGAACTTAAGACTATAGTTTAGGTAAAAGTTTTCATTCAAAATGTGTTAACGTTTTTACCCCACTAAACATGAGCTGATTTTTTTATATTTTTACACAAGTAAAAACAAGGTCGTAACTTTTTTTTTTTTGTTTATAGATCGAGAAATAATTAACTCTCAAAATGCGTACGTCATACACTGTCGTTTTATCGCAATCAGCATAGTTCCGGGATTGTTATTTTTCTGTGATCTTGGGTTCGACTCACTACGTAGGCAAGACAGGTCGTAGCAAGTTTCAATTCCTGCAATTTATGTGCTTCTTATAAAATGGAATATTCGAAGATTTAATATGACTATTATATACGGGATATAAACCTACGGGAATCGCGGGCAACAGGATTGTGTCATGTTACAATTTAAATAAACATTCATCGCCACGGGTCGCACGGGTACCCCAGTTGCAAAAAAGGGTTAATGTTGTATAAGTCTACGTGTAGGCGATTTAATTGGAAATTTTAATTATATAACCATTGTTCGTTGGCGTTCATTGACGACTAGTGTACGTCAACGAATGCTGAACGCACGTCAACATTAATTAACTGAATAGAATATTATAATAGAATAATTTGACGGCACGGTTGGCGCAGTGGTTGAGAGATCGACTGTTGCGCTGCATGTTGCGGGTTCGATTACCACACGGAACAAATATCTAGAAACAACTATCTGTAGATGGTGCAACCATCTACAGATAGTTGTTTCGGGTCTGGGCTAGGGCATGCAGTTTCATATATTTCCAGTTTCGAAATTGGCTTCTGAAATCGGTCTTATAAACTTCGAAATTTCGAAATTTCGATGTTGTGGGCAATCTTCATTAATAAAAATTCGATAATCAGATTATTACTTTTAATTTAATTGAAAATGTTAAAAAAGCTTAGCCTAGCGTTACAAAACTGAAACCAATAAGTTTTCTGCCGTATATTTCGTTCCCGCGTCCACCCAACGCGACAACGCAAATAGGTGAGAAAAGTATTTAAGTGATCTAATAACATTTACACTGGCATACAAAACTAAGTATCACACTTTTAAAATTGGAATAACTTTTTAAGTACAAAGGATATACTTTCGAAATAAAAAGGACTCGAAAAAGAGTTTAATTTTGTATATAATAACTTCATAGTCGAGAACCTTATTTTAAGAAATGGCTGAAAAAAGCTTCAAAAATAAAAATTATCCTTTTCGAATTACAATTTTACCATTAATTTTTTTGTTTCTGTTTTTATTATTATTCTCTTTATTTTCTTAAACACACATATAAATTACATTTTTAAATATTAGTATAAAAAATATAAAAACATTTAAAAATATAAAAAATAGTAGCCCACCGGTATCTGGAACAGGGTCCAAGCTACCGGCGGTCAGAGCTCCAGAGAGAGGAACCTCCTAACAATGCGAGCCGTGTCAAGAAGTACCGCTCTCTGAATCAGGCCCTTGACCTAGCCGCCCAACGAGAGCCTCTTCAGGTGTTGGTCGAGGCTCTTGGCTATCAAGCCATTGGCTGAAACGACTATCGGCACAATGATCGCTGGGTCCACATCCCACATGTCGACAATCTCGCGAGCCAAGTCAAGATACTTGATTTGTTTATCTTTCTCGGCTTTCACGAGGTTCCCGTCATGCGGGACTGTTATGTCAACGATCATTGCGCGCCGCTCTAGTCGATCCACCACCACTATATCAGGCTTATTGGCTACAATAGTCCTGTCAGTGATGATGGATCGATCCCAGTACAGTGTGATATGTCCACTTTCGAGAACTGGGTCGGGCACATACCTATAGTACGGCACATCCGATTCCACAAGGCTGTATTTCAGAGCAAGTTGTTTGTGGATAATCCTGGCTACGAGATTATGCCTATGCAAGTATTCTTCGTTAGCTAGACGAGAACACCCGGAGATAATGTGTCTGATGGATTCTCCCGGACGGTGGCATGCCCGACATATGTCAACCGTACCGTCTTTCACAATAAATCTCCGGTAATTGTTCGTCATCATAACTTCGTCCATAATTGCACAGACAAAACCTTCGGTTTCCCCAAAGAGGTCACCGAAACGCAGCCAGGCTACGGACGCTGATAAATCTACATCGGGTCCATGTAGGGCCCGGAAAAAGCGTCCGTGAAGCTCTGAACTCTGCCATACCTCCATGCGATCATTAGTGTCAAGCACTACAGGTTTGCGCCAGTTCTCTTTAGCCAAGGAGAGCGGGGTGAGGCCCTTGTCTACCGCAACCACATCTCTATGCATCCCTACGTCGTCTTGTAGGAAATATTTCCTGTGACTGCATATCTCGCGATTGTGGAGGGTCTTAGCGTTTAAGAAGCCTCGACCTCCACACTTTCGGATATACAGTCTCATTACCGATGATCGTGGGTGATGCATTCGATATGCAGTCAGCAGCGTACGGACCCTCCTATCCAGGGCATCGAGTTCGGTCTGAGTCCATTTGAGTATGCCGAAAGAGTACATCAAAACCGGCATGACCCAACCGTTGAAGGTGCGCACCTTATTTCCGCCTGATAAAAGACTATTAAATACTTTCTTCGGACGGCCAAAGAAGCGCTCCTTCAACGATTGCTTCATGTCAGTAACATTGATGCCCAGTGCTTCCGACATACCCAAATACTTATAGGTTTCGGCTGCGGAGAGGGTTCGAAGGTTTATGGAATCCGAGAGTTGGGTTCCCACGGATTCCACAATCTCCCCTCGCTTTACATGCATGACCGCACATTTGTCTACACCAAAATCCATCCTGATGGCGCTCCTGAAGGTTTCTGTTACTTTCAGTAGCTCCATCAGTTGCAAATTATTGGGCGCAAAGAGTTTTTGGTCATCCATGTAAAGGAGGTGAGATATAATCTGACCACCTCTCCTCAGCCGATAGCCTATACCTGAACCCTCCAGCAGTGTGCTTAGGGGATTCAGGGCCAGGCAGAACCAAAGCGGACTCAAACTATCGCCCTGAAATATTCCTCGCTCGATCCTTATCGGCTCGCTATTCCTCTGGATATTTCGACATCCTGGATATCGAAGGACCGTGTTGTATCTACTTTATACAATTCCAGCACCCTTATGAGCCATGTATGTGGCACCGAGTCATAGGCCTTCTTGTAATCTATCCAACATGTCGAAAGATCCTTTCGGGAACGACGAACCTGTTGGCTAATGGCCATATCAATGAGGAGCAGCTCCTTAGTACCGCGGGACCCGTTCCGACATCCATTTTGAGAGACAGACATGATGGCGTTAGTCTCTATATGATTGTATATTTTAGCTCTCAAAATGGATGTAAGAACTTTATAGACCGTCGGTAGACAAGTGATCGGTCTATAATTCTTGGGATCCGCGGTACTACCTGATTTATGGAGCAGGTGGGTAACTCCTGTCGTTAGGAACTCGGGTAGCGAACCAGACTCCAAAGCAACCTGGTACTGAGCCGCCAAGCGAGCGTGCGACCCTTGAAATCATTTAATCCAGAATTTGTGAAGCCCGTCCCACCCTGGAGACTTCCAGTTGGGCAACGGACGGACTGCACGGGCTACATCTTGGGGGCAAATGGTAATTGCCCCCATTTCTGGTAAAACATCGCGGGCTCGCTCGACTTCCCGAGTCCAATCACCTTCGGTGTGACTGACAGGCACCGACCAGATACTACGCGTACATTATCAGTCAGAGATATTAAAAAAAAGAAATCTCCAAAAATTGCAATAATTTAACTCAAGGGTAATATTATATTATCTGTGCCCAAGGTATCATAAATTAGCTTATAAGTCATTATTTGTGAGGATGTATGTTTGATACTCTTTCAAACAAAAATAATCAAATTTAAAATTTATTATTTCGAAATTTCGAAACTAGGGGTTTCAATTTCGAAATTAAATAACATGCAAATATGGTCCGAAATTTCGAATTTCTGAAATTTCGAAATTTCGAAATGCATGCCCTAGTCTGGGCCTCTCTGTATGTGAACTATACAGGAATTATTCCTATCCCTAGTGGAAGTTTCTTTTGACAAATTCGAATTACTACATCGAACGCGTTCGGCGCCGGTGCTCCGATTGGTGGAGAGCACGAAAAGGACCAATCAGAGCGCCGAACGCGTTCGATGTAGAAAATCGAATTTGTCAAAAGAAACTTACACTAGGGGTACTGCATCAAAGACAGTGTTGTCAGAAACAGAACCAAGTATTTATATTATCATTTTCGTCCAATTCAAACCTACATAATTATTGTACACCTTTAACCACCCTGACGATCTTGAATTAATCGTCCAAACAATTATTTATACGACCTTCATTAAAAAAATCAATAACCCTCAAGTGCTTGTGCAAAAACAAATGTCAAGAGTGGTATGTAACGTTCAATGCTGACCTTTGCGCAAGCGCACCCGTTAGTTATATCGTGTTATAAGTGCAGCTGATATTAATACGATAGTCTTATAAAATTTACGATAGTTTGAGTTCTAGATATTAATAGTTTAAGAAATTAGTATTTCGGATGTATTTTTTATTTGAGTATCTAAATATGTATGTGTCATTATTAAAAGTTGAATGTGTAATTTTAGTTTTATGAACATTATAATAATATTAATAAGAGCTATTTTTATTATATTTAATTTATTGTAGTCTCTTAGAATTTTTTTTTGTCTCCAAAGTCTTTTAACCTATAGAGCACCATTATTATAAAATTTTACACGTCACTACTTCTCAACGCACCTAAATCAAACCCTAACTGGAAATCGCGGTACTCTAAAAAAATACATTCTAAATTATTTTAATCTCCCAAGACGTACCCACGTTTTTTATTCATGGAAGAGAGCATTTAAAAAAAAATACACCAACCCCACGTTACGAGAGGGGTGACATGACGAAATTTAGTAAAAAAAAAATGAATTAAAACATTTTATCTATATGGAGCAGCATTTCTATTGTGTACTGATCTTAGAAAACGCCCCACCAATAAACGTTACAAAAGATGTATCAAATTTACCACTCCAGTTATTCTTTTAAATAAATATTCTACAAACAATTTTAACCCTTACGCTGACGGAGTAGGTTGCTAGTCGAATAAAAGTCACGTTAAAAATAAAATTGCAAATATTAATAAAAATTCTAAAGTATTTTATCGATGCGATAATATTTGAATTCGTTTCACTAATATATGCATGTAATGTGATAATTGGGTTAGTGAAGATTAGAGTACAAACCTTTTTTATGCTCTATTTTGAATATCTTCGTCGCCGCTAATGGCCTGTCTTGGGCCTTTTTATTTCATGTGAATTAGATTTATTGGCTCTAAAACGGTTACTGGAGCTATAGTGACTGCTTATCACGTCGTAAATAATGTTACAAGTAAATAAGCGTCCCCATTGAGTTTTTCATTCGTTAAATTCCAAACGTTTAAAATTATCTATTATTTACCAAGTATTTGTTTTTAATTATTTAATATATCATTATTGTAATTGAAATTCTCAGTAGTCTTATTTTCAACCACTTTTGCTTACCTATTTGTGAGTTCTAGGAAATATTAGATAAAAATAACTAACTACATTTTTATTATTATGCTTTTAAAAGTGTTTTGTGGATTTTACATGTGCCATGCTACATTTAAGAGGTTTCACAATTGTTTCAAGTTTATTTTTATCTGAATAAAAGTTGTTTAACATGTTTACGGTTAGCCTATCACATCTCACTGCTAGGAAACATATAAATGTAATTTTCTATGGAGATAAAAAATACATTAAAGAAATCGTTTCGATCAATTTATCACTTTAATTTTTTTTATATTGGCTTCAAAGTATTCTAGATAATAAACTTAATTATAATGAAAACACTTGACATTTCCAAAGGTTAGGCGCGTGCTACACTTACATCTGCCAACGGTTGTTGCAATTACTAGTTGCTATTTATGGTCTAGCTTAATGTCTAGATGTGGCACGCGCGGCAAACGGGTTAACTGGTCCTTGATACCGTCTATTTATATGACGAATGACATTTATGATAAAAAAAATAAAAAAGATCAGCTTTTGTTGACGGTTTTGTTTGTGGTTGATAGTTTTAAGTCGTTGCTAGGTACTTTGATGAATAACCTGTATTTTAATGAAGTACTAGAGGTAAAGAGGTACTAGAGTAAAGGAAGAAATTGCATACGCGGTTTTTTTTTCTAAAATAACTAATTATGTTTTCATTTAAAAAGAGTTACTAAATTTTGTCCCAATTTTCTCGCGCAATCTAACTTTAAAACCGCGTATGCAATTTCTTCCTTTACAAAATCTAAAATATATCAAATTCTATTGTAACTGTCAATGTTCAATAGAATTAACATAAAAAATCCCTTAAAATATTTAAAAAGAAATAAACATAGGCAGATGGTACTAAAGGTGGGTGCACAATTGCATAATTCAACCAAAACTGGAGCGCTCGAAATTGGGAAAAATTGAATCACCGTTACGTCTTTGCATTTCTAAGTTAAAGTAATAAGCACGGCAGATCAGCTGCTCCTCACACAAAGAAACTGCTCTCGTTCTAACCTATTGTCAATCCTCTATTGTTGCATTGTTATCTTAAAATGCGTATTCTTCGAACGGGAACTTCCGTGTGCGAAAACGGAGCGAAGACGACAATAGCTTTCGCCCTTCTATTTTTTTTTTGAAGTCCGACAAACTCGTTTTTTTTTTTTACTTCATGTAAATGTTGATTTATTTTCGTCAACAATGCATCGTCGTTATGGGAATTTACGGGCTCGATACTTGAGGAGCTAGTTTGTTACTAAGGGTAAGGTAACACGAGTTCCGAGCTCGCATATGTGTAGGTTGCCTTACATTTAATTTGAAGTTACAATGCGATGTAGTGAAGTGGGAAATTAGCGAAAGAAACTTGATTTCAGTCGCCATTGTTGATGGGAAAATATTTTGCTTGCAGTTCAAGGGTCAGTAGATTAATTGTAAATGCTGCGAATGTGAGTATATGGTTACAAGAAACTAGTTTGAGATTTTTCGAGCTGATTTCTAAATGAATATATCATAAGACGCCAACCGCTGTTGTTACGATACAATAGTACTTCGCTCATGGCAATGATACTAAAAGTAAGTACTAATTAAACAAAACTTCGTTGACTATATTTGTCGTGATTATTAAACATCTAGCATGCCTATTTGACAAATAAAAATATCCTACTACTATTATGCGAAAGTTTGTGAGGATCGATGGATGGATGGATGTTTGTTACTCTTTCACGCAAAAACTACTAAACGGATTTGGATGAAACTTGGCACACAGACAGACCATGTCCTGGATTAACACATAGGATACTATTCATTCGAATACATGAGGAGTAGTTCCCTTAGGATACGGGTGAAACCGCGGGCAACAGCTTGTTAAAAATATTACATGAATTTCCAAATTTTGAATTAATGAACTACTAATGATCATTTTACTTAAGTGCTAAACTTTGGTTGTAACAATGTCCATGTAATTCTATCCCGTGCCATTTCCTTCATTTCCTTATAAGTTTCAACTTTTGTTTTCTCCTTCAGTTGGTCTATATAGTGCCTTCTCGGTCGTCCCCTTTTTCTTCTGGCCTCTATTTATTTTACAGATTTTGGATTAAGATAACATCACGTACAAGTTTATTAAAAAATAAGTTCCTGATTAATGTTACCAAATCGTCACTACAGTGAATGAAATGCAAAAATAGCAACATGATTTGTGCAAAAAAAAAAACTTTAATGACGTCATTTTGACAAGAGGCCCGTGTGTAATAGTGTGACAGTAACGGGCTAAATTGTTGTCAATTAATATACAGAGTTATATGATTTAAAGTGTTAATTTATGTAAACAAAAGTCCAAGACACATTCATTATTTTTTTCTATTGTTATTCTGTGCCAATAAACACATTTTCTTTCTTTCTTTCTTTAATGACCAGTGGCGTGCGGTTCATAAAGACAAAAAGACACTGCCTACCCTACACAACTCAGATAAATATTAAGATATTTGAGCAAATCACGAACATCATTATTTAATCGACAAGACGACGAACCAATAGCAACGTACAGTGGGTATTATTGGTAAGTAAGCTTTAAATATTTTCTGCCTACCCTGTCTAACAACTCTGTGCATGCCACTGTTAATGCCCATGTGATTCCTGCTTAAAATAAAGAATGAAAAAGACGGCATTAAGTATTTAACATTCTAAGATCTAGTTCATAATCCAACCGGCACTGTATCTCGTTTCAATTAGCCACCATATTCCCGGACCGTCAACAAGAGATTCCCAATTCACCACAAAAATAAATTATTACACTTTCAACCAATAGTTTGGTCCCCAATACGTTCAAAACTGGTCTTTCAATGAGTAACTTTTACCATAGATATTATGCTCACAAATAAATCAACTATGTTTTGACCTCCGACCTGCTTGGTTTAGGGGATTACGGTGTAAGTCCCACGTTAACAACTCTACGATGACGCTATAACTTTTTTTTTAAAGTTATAGTCTATGGTTCAGTGAACTGCTGAAGTATTAGGTTTTGGATGTTTTGAATGTCGTTTGAAACAGTTGATGTTTGTATGAGATATGTTGCCTTATGTCGCAGACACTGTAATGTCGAATTGGCGAATACATTATCATTTAGTATTGTATTCGTATGAAGTAAAGATAGGTACGTATAACGTAAGACAGGCGGTGATGTCTAACATGTTTATTCGATATATCTCGATTTCGACATAGTTTCTAATTTCGCTACTATTGCTCCACATTGGCTTGGTTTCTTATGCGCTCCAGTAATAAGTACCTGCCGTCTTGACTACATGATCTCGGAATTTTCAGCGCTAATAGATCAGCCAGTCAATTCTAAAAGATCCGTTCTGCGATTTCGCCTGCGATTTCACAGGTCCCCGTGTCACAATATCGCGCGGGAGAGAGAGAGACGCAGTATTGTTCAAAAACCTAGGGAAGTGACAAACTTGTCTAAACACAATCGAGATTAATAATTTATGTGATTTTTTTATTAATAAGGCGCTTTTAAAATAATAATATTGTTTTTTCGAGTGTAATTTTATTGAATCTCTTCCTAAAATATATGACAACAATTATACTGGATGTAAATTTAAAGTTTTAAAATTCTTTAGTTAGTCTGTGATCATCGACTAATAGAAATTGACGTGTATAAAAAAAGTAGAGCCCTTTCTTTAGGCCGAGTGCATATGTCCGATTTATATCGGAATACCCATTACCTACTCAGTTTAGTTGGTTTCATGCTATTTTTGGTTCAGTTGCTAAAATGTATTTTGCGATAGTAGTACGCAATGTTTGTCGCTTAATTAAAATGTAGGTGTTCCCAGGTTTTTGAATATAAGAACGGAAATGTTAATTTTGAGTAGTCCAGTTGTATGACCATACTAAAAAGACTCATTATTCAACGTGATTGTCGCCAGTAAAATAATTACAACATGTGATTTTTCGCGAAATTTCTATGCATTTTATTTTCGACCTTTGACTATTAAGCACCTATCGTATAAGTTTGTGACCAAACGGCGACCAGAGGCCTAAATTTCTTTAGCTCGATTAAACGCATCGAGCGGGTTTGGCGCTCCAATTGGTGGAGATCCAAACTCACATACATACACAATCAGACCCGAAACAACTATCTGTAGATCATACAAATATTTGTCCCGTGCGGGAATCGAACCCACGACACTTAGCGCAGAAAGCTAATCACTTAGCCACTGCGCCAACCGTGTCGTCATTGCGATGCGGTGAGCGCGCGGGCCGCGCGGCTTGTATGAAGGTCGCCCAAACTGTAAGCTTCCTAAATGAAAATAAGAGAGAGGGTCTATGACATATAAATCTTTGTTTTTTGACAATTTTCGGTATTCTGAAACAAATTCCGCGCAAAATTTGACATAATTTTGACTTGTTAAGTACGCCGCACTCGATAATTTATGTCATACCAAAAGTTACTATTTTTTGGTGAGTTGCGATTTCTCTCCACGGATTTTTAAATTTTATCTACTTTTAACATTATTTTAAGTGAAAAAAGCAAATATGGGGTTCGTGGGCAATTATGTCTATTATTTTAACAAGTAAGCACATATCTTAAACATATTTACTTGTAGTAGCATTATGTCGTAAATAATTTAATAGAAGTTTTGCGAAGCGTAGATTATTGTTAACAAGTGATTAAACGAGTAAACGTAAGTTACAAAACTTATATATAGGTAAACGGGGTGAGGGAAATATAGAAAAACCTCAACAATACTAACCTCTTTTTATATTAACTTAAAATAAATAAGATGGCCAACTATAAATTCGGTTTCTTTAAAAAGCGAAACTAATGACGCCTTGTGTCAGTGATTCTCATAGTCAGAAAAACACAAACAAATAAGATATTCATGTAATTCAAGAACAAAATAAGATTATGCCGCTTTGTATTGGTGCGATAACATATATAGATTAATTATTATTATTGTATGTCATACAAGTCTCGGACTTTTGGATGGCGTGCGTGGGGCCAAAGCCAACTCGTAGAGGCTCTCTAAGACAAGTTTAATAAATTATAATGGTGACATACCCAGAGATTTTCCCCACGCAAGGACAAACCCTGTTATTAATAATACAATATTTTCAAGGTCAAAACCAAATTGTCCGCTGTGTTATACAGGATCACCAAAAAAAAAAGCAAACGAGGATGCTTGCAGAGAGAATTATGGCTAAAAAGGCTTTGAAGAAAAGAACGAGCCTTGAGATCAAATTGAATCTAGTTCTGTTCAGCAAACGATGAAGGAGCATTTTATTTCGCACTAAACTTTTACAGAATGATTTTATCATTGCCTGTATGTAGTCATAGTGTTGTCGATACATGTTAAGATTTATATTTTATGGTGATTTTGTTAAATTGCTATTATAATTGAATAAATATCTGTTATGTGATTAGTTGACCTTTCTGTCCTTTTAAAGCTTTATAAGTAGTAGACCGCCAAATATTTATATACGTTCGAGTATTACTCAGCATGCTGTATGAGTAGAATAAATCGTAAGATACCTTTGTGCTTAAAGTGTGGTGGTGTTGTTGTTATCAAGTTGTAAGTGTGAATTGAGATTATTTTACTAACTACAATAAAAAGATGTACTTTCTGTTATTTTTATCAGGAACATAATTCTTTTTATGACACATTTCCTCTACACTCTCTGCCTTTATTAGGATCTTATCTTCAGAACGGTCTAGCAGCATCGCTGTCTAGAAGCTATCACACTTTCTTCGTTTCATTTTTTTTTTTTAAGTCAAAGTAATGTTTAATAAAGCATCTTCGTAATAGTGGTGAAGGCATTAACGTGAGCCGCCAAGGGGTCGAAATAATGCACACATGACCTGAAATTGTAAATTGTGTGCAAGTTATATGACAAGGCAGTAAATGTTAAAGAGACTATACTTTTGTGCTATTAGCTAAAGGGAATTACCACTTACCTGTTAATTAAGGATTTCGGTTTATAATACATATTATCCTCCCGTCGGCTCAAGTTGGCATGAGCTAATACGTGGGAATCGGTCCTGGCGTAGTCAAAAGATTAACCAGTTATCAATTACGGCTAACTGCCCAGGATACGCTAGATTATCTTGGTTCTCGGTTCTTTCCGTGTACCCTGTACTAAATATTATTAATCCAATTCCAATTAAAATATATATTGAAATGTGTGGATGCGAGATTGATCAAACTTATTTTTGAATGAATATGTCAAATTGTCTAAGGCAAAGGACATTTACTATACGCGTATTATGTTGTTTTATTAACTCTAAAGCCATTGAAAATTTTCTTTCACAGTTGATAGGAACAGACTCATCAAAGTTCCTTTTAAAACATTAATATTATGATTTTTAGAGGGTTATATGGACAAAAACTATATATAAAACCTTATTCTCGATTGTGATTGTAAAATATGTTCAATCCCAGTCCATCCCTAGCATCTCACGCCTCACGCCACGACACGCCATCTTCGATTGGTTTCAGAATTCCTAATATACGCCAAATGTGAGGAGTGAGTGACGTCATTCTCTCTGTTATATGCTTTTATACACTACAAACTGCAAACCATATGAATATTTTACTTATACGACACTTGGAATAGTCACAATTAGTGGAAATGGCATAATTTAACATTTAAATTGGAAGAAATTTCATTAAAAAAATATATTTGACAGTTGAAATCTAAAATTTCGTCGAAATCGGCGCGGATTTTACTAAAAACCGCCAAGTTTCAGAATGCCGATGGTTACATTTCGACGCTGACACACGCGCGGGCGAGTCACTTTTACTTTCAGAATTGCACCCCAGGGGTGGCAAACCAGTCGACCACGTCTATTAGTCCAGTCGATTGTAGACAAATTGTAGACCCACATATCACGGATGACAATAATGAGTCCCATAAAAATGGATTAGATGGCGAGCCATACTATCTACCGAGCACAGTTCTAGATTTCGTGCTGCTACAAAAAAATCCATACAGAAAAATCCAATAATACTTCGAACGACCCGGGAATCGACCCCAAAACCTCACGACCACTAGACCATTGCGGCAGACCAAAAACGCGCCATTCATAAATTGCCAAATCGACGCGATAACGCTGCTTGGTAATAGGTACAAAGATTTTGCTACCGTGTTCGCAATATAAGTACGATGTATTTATTATTGAACGATAAAACGAATTTGTTGTCTTTTCTAAATCATTTGAAACGCTGCATTATCAACTTAAGAGCGGTGCAATAAGAGCCACTTTACGAGCAAATGTGTTGAAAAATAATATTTATTATGGGTAGATGTTTCACGTGCGTCAATCATTCCAATTTATACCTTATCACAATGATATAAGATTCACATGACGCGCGAATTTTTCACTTGAATTGCGAGACCAAGTATAAAACTTTCATAACTAAGTTAAAATTATTGGTAGTATTTTAAGTACCTACACATATGCAAGGATTTTGGGACAGATTTTTTTTCACATAAAGTCAAAATTTCTTTTTTTACCCCTTTTTTTTTTCTCTATCATATAGATCTTCTTTTCGTCTACGACCCACGGTTTGCCCGAAAATCCACGCCGAAGGGTTGTCGTTTATGAAAGCGAAAAATAGAAACATTTTCACCAAAAATCATAACCAATTTACATTATGATTTTTGGTGTACCACAAATGTAATACCACAAGTGTACATCAAATGTAAATTTCAAATCCTTGTACACCCTTTGCTACACTCTGACCAAAAATCCTAATTGCAATAATAAATCATTTCAATTCATATCATGAGTCCATGTCAACATTTATAAAGAAAACGTTTTATATTTATAAATAAGAAGAAGAAAAACAACACCAATCCAAACCGTAAACAAAACAAAAGTCTTAAGAATGCACTAGGTTATTCGATTCAAAATAAAAAGGCATATCTAAATCCAAGTACGTAGCAACTGTCCGTAGTGTACGGAATTACAATACGATTTAGCAGACAAATACGCACATACACACTGCACAGTAAAATACGCACTTCCTCGACCTCCACCCCCGCACCCTCAGGCGGAGAATAGCCCATAATAGGGTTTTCACCACGCTAATAAAAAAAAGTTAGAACTGTGACCAACCGCCAGATCCACATTGTGTTGTTACTATAAAGTGAACAGTTGGTATTGTATAGAATGCCTAGGCAAAGAATAGAATAAATTATATTTCATATTTTGCCTGAACGTTATAGACATTCTACAGAACACCTAACCGATAACATATCAAAATATATAAAACAATCTGAATACAAATAAACAGGTGGTCGCCATTGTACGTTCCGTAATAATTTATGTTTTAATGAAAGCTATGTAGGGTGTCTAATGTTTACAATCGTAAGTAATTATTGATTAAGTTTTTTTTTTTATCTTTATTACATAAAAAAAGGGTTTGATCACGCAGATCATCATCATAGGAAGATACAACAAAAAAATATGTAGATACTAACTTAAATCTAAAATTAATTACTGTTAATTTAATACAGGTAGGTACTGAGTTCGAATTACCTTTTATTTAATGCAATTTTAACTATGTTGTACAACATTTTAGCTTCCTCAGATAACGGTGAAGCCAGAATGCTGTAACAAAGTCCAACAGAGTGTAAAGTATTTGTTTTTAATTTCTCAAACTCTTTTCTTGCTTCACTGTTCCGGACACATTCCACCAAAATGTGATATACATCTTCTCTAATGTTACACACATCACAGTTAGGAGAAGTATTCTTTTTCATCATGAATATAAAACTATTTAATGGGATATGTCCGGAGCGAAGTCTTAAGGCAGTCAAAACATCATGTCTCGATAGATTTGAATCGCCAAACCATAACAATCTGGATGGATATGGTTGCATGGTTTTATACCATATACCTTTAGTGCGAGATCTTTCATCAAAATACTCATTTCAAATTTTAATGCAGTTATTTTTTATTATACGAAACAGATCGGAACAATAAGGTAATTTAGTAAAAGAAATTCCCACGTATGTAGCTTCCTTTGCTAATTGATCGACTTCTGTTTTTTTTTTTTTTTTTTTTTTTTTTTTAAAAAAAACGTTGCCCCACACTAGGAATAATTCCTGTATCGTGGGTGCGTTTACAAACACATATATTCACATACACAAACGCCCAGACCCGAAACAATTATCTGTAGATCATACAAATATTTGTTCCGTGCGGGGATCGAACCCGCGACACTTAGCGCAGAAAGCTAATCGCTTAGCCACTACGCCAACCGTGTCGTCAAATATCTGTGTTACCTCTTAAACCAATGTGAGATGGTATCCATTGAAGAACAATGTTTTTACTGCTAGATTTTAATCGAATGATAGATTTTAAAATGTTGTAGGCTATTGGTAATCCTCGAAAATTCGAGGTACACCGAGTCAAATGTTGTAAAGCACTCCTCGAGTCTGTAAATATAACGTAATTACCAGAATCAAAGGATTCAATATATGAAATAGCTTCTGCTATTGCGATTAATTCGGCATTCATGATGGAGATTTCGAAAGTTTTAATTCTTAGTTTAACGTAATTTTTAGTCTGGGGGTCAAAGAATGCTGCTCCAGCAGAATCACCAATTTTGGAACCGTCAGTATAAATGACATATAAGATATACAACTAGAATATTTAGTTTTAATTCCGCTAAACTACTGCAAGTTTGGGTGCATGCACAGCACCGCCCTCCCGCCCGCAAATATATGCACATGCAGAAGGTGTGATAGAAATAATGTAACATGCAACCAAACCGATCCTCGACACGCTCGACCGACACGGTCGACGAGTCAACATCTCCTGAGGATGCTCCGTGGAGGGGCGAAACACGTGTTGAGGATCGGTTTGGTTGCATGTTACATTATTTCTATCACACCTTCTGCATGTGCATATATTTGCGGGCGGGAGGGCGGTGCTGTGCATGCACCCAAACTTGCAGTAGTTTAGCGGAATTAAAACTAAATATTCTAGTTGTATATCTTATATATCATGGATTTCCGCAAAGTAACGCCTGATTCCATTAATTAGTATAAATGACGTAAAAATTATAATAATAATTTAACATAAATTCTGAACAAATACAATTTAATACAGCAATATTGTAATGACGTTTTGAATGTTCTAGTACTTTAATGAAAGGTCTCACCACGTTTGATAAATCCACACTGCTCACCCATGTATCAAGACAGAATATGTCAACTATTTTACTGACATGGATAGGTATATCTTTAAAATCTTCAAAGGACGCCAGAAGCAAAGGTTTAGTCTTAAGCCTCCAATAATAATTTTGACAGAGACGATGGTGGATTTCAATCATGTTAATGGTTTCATTACTTTATAAAGACATTGATTTAAGACAAAATTCTGATGCCAAAAATACCTCCGAGCTTGCAATGGCTGAACCAAAAGTTCACTCTCCATCACATGCACAGGGGTACTCCTCACAAATCCACCAACGAGTCGCAAAAATTGGTTCTGTGCCGTTTGTAATTTATTTAAATGTGTAATACAACTAGTGCCGTACAAGAAACTGGCGTAGTCAATTCTACTACGAACTAAACTTAAATATAACCTTCTTAAATGAACAGGATGCATCCACTCCCAGCCAAAACTTTAAATATATTTAAATAGGTAGATATTTTTTGTTTAATCTCATTGATATGCTTTGCCCATCTTAGACTATGGTCTAACCATACTCCTAAATATTTAATATTTTCCACAACCTGTAACGAAACATCATTAATTTTTAGTCTAACCGGCTCCCTGATAAAACTCGTTTTAAAAATGCACACCTTACTTTTTGAAGGAGTGATATCCAAACCTATATCCCTAAGTAACTTGAAGATTTTGTCGAGAGCCAATTGTAAAACATTAAATATATCTGTCAATTTATTCCCTGAAGCATATAAAACGAAATCATCGGCATATTGCGAGATTAATAAATTATTAGAAGTTATAGACTTACAAATGTTTAGTGTGACAATATTAAACAGCAAAGGGGATAGAGGATCCCCCTGTGCTAAACCACGACCAGTTTTCCGACACATTATTGAGTCGTCTATTTTGATGCTTAGATTTCTCTCCTTAAGAAAATTCCACAAGTAAGTGCATATTTTTGAACCCACTCCCAAGTTATCCATAACCTGCAATAGACTTATCACATCCATATTATTATACGCGTTGTCGATGTCCAGAAAGCAACCCACGGTAGCTAACCTGTTGGAGAAACCTATCTGAATTTTAGTTACTAAACTACTGAGATTATATAGCTTGGAGCGACATTTTCTAAATTCTGTGGTGTACTTCGATAAAAAATTATTTTTATCAATGTACCATTCTAGTCTATTGAGTAGAATGCCATGAAAAACTTTACACAAACAGGAAATCATGGATATTGGACGTAAGGATGAAATACTTTGTGGATCTCTTCCAGGTTTTGGGATCGGGGTGATAGTTATTATTCTCCATTGATTAGGTACAAAACCATTTGTGTAAAACTTATTATACAAGGAAATTAATAACGCTTTTCCATTCTGAGGAAAATGCTTTATCATGGAATATGATATGTTATCCTGACCGGGCGACGTGTCTTTCATTGTTATACATTTTTCTAATTCTTGCATCGTAATCGGAATTTCAATCGTCGGATTACAAGAATTAAATGAGAGATCCGATGGAGATACATAATCAGGCGTTAAACTATTAAGAAGACATTGTGCTCTAATTTTACTAACACACTGTCTCGAAGATTTGCAGCCTTTAAGCCATTTCATTTTGTTCCACACTTCCTTTGAAGAACATGATTGATCTACATTAGAACAAAATTGTTGCCAGCTTTTAATTTTAGCGTTACGAATTAAATTCTGTGCAAGACGGATTTTATTTTGTAAGCTATCGTAATGTTGAGGAATAGGATTGCGCCTGAAAATCTAAGATAGATTCTTAATAGTAGAAGTAATTTTGATAACTTGATGATCGCTACCCAAAGATTCGTTCATTACGGACCAGTTAAATTTTAAACCTATATCGGATGACGCTAACGATATATCCGGGGAAGAATGCTGCAAACCTCCATTGACTAATTTTATGCGGATATTTTGACCATCATTCAATGTACCAAACGAGCAATCAACCACCGTATCAAATAATTGAATACCCTTTTGATCAGTCTTTGTAGACCAATTAGTGTGGTGACTATTAAAGTCGCCAAGTATCAAAGTTTTGTTATTGAAATTAGATAATAACCTATCCCAATCATTTTGTGTGGTATTTACAGAGGGAGGGCAGTATAATGATACTTTATTTTCAATATGGTCGCAATTATATAGTCTGATACAAATGATTTCTATACCAGGGTTACTGTGTGTCATAGGTATCACGTGCGACTTGATGGATTTGTGAGAAAATATTGCAACACCTCCATAGCCATCACTTCTATCCTTTCTGAAGATATTGTACCATTTACCTTCAGATTACTATCTGGGTCCAACCACGTCTCGTTTACAGCAGCAATGTGAATTTTTTCCTGAATAAACAAGTTCTCTAAAGAAACAATTTTAGGTTTAACACTCTGTGCATTTCACTGAATTAAATTAAGTTGTACTATATGGTTTTTCTTACCCATCGAAATAATCTAATATTTTTCCTAAAATAGGCAAATCTGAAATATTCTCAACAACTACTAAAATCAACCACTCTAGACAACATTTAAGATTAGTATTTACTTTTTCTTTTATTGTACTTTTTTTTATAAATAAAATTTATTTTATTCTTGACAACAGTTCTGCAAAGTTCACTTCTTTTTTTCTAGATTGCATAGGAGAAGGAATGTCTGAGGGATGGCTATCATTATCATCTTGAGGCATAGAAGGCATGAACGGTGTCGGAGAACGATTTTTCTTTCGTGTTTGCGTTTTGGCAGTTTTAGGTTTAATTTTAACCTGCGCAATCGATGCATAAGTAGGCGAACTTTTTTCCTGCACTTCTGTATCTCCAAAGTGATCAAAGCCAGCTGTAGATTCCTCTATTTCTTGAGTGTATTTTATCTCTTCTTGTTGGGTAATAGGAGACTTTGTTGGAACATTTATGGTTAAAGCTTTTGAATAAGTACAATTGAAGTCAGCCATTATTTGTCGTATTTTTCTTTCTTTAATGTACGCTGGGCAAGATCTATCAAACGACATATGCTTCCCTGAACAATTAGAGCATTTAAATGACTTAGGGTCACAGTTTTGGTGATTTTTAGTGCATTTGGGGCATACTATATTAACAGACGGGCAAAATTTTGCTGTGTGTCCCAACTTCCAGCATCTCGAACATTGATATACCGGGTAAACATACGGTTCAACTTTGATTCGTAAATTGTCAACGTAAATATATGCTGGTAAGAATGAACCCATAAAAGATAACCGAACCGATTCACTCTCAGACCATCCTTCTGTATCTGTATTATATATAATAACCGTTTAACAGCCATTAATTTAGCTTGACTAGGGCAAGAAATATTTTTCAAAATATCTTCTTTTGATAACTCTAACTCAGTCACATCATTAAAAATAACCGTTCCCGGCCTTGACACCTCGCTCGGATTTGCACCGCGATGACTCACTTAAATTAATGCGTAAACAACTAAATTATCTAAGTGTACTTTTAAACGCGGCTAACTCCTACGAGCGCGGCACTGACACTGTATTGATTAAGTTACATTTATATACAGGGTCTATTTGTAAAGGCCCTATTTGCAAATGCGGAAATTTTCAGGCTGCTAAGCTGTCGTTGATAGGTATGTAATACAGAATGAAATCCCTAAAAAAAATTTGCACATCAGTTCACGTTGAATTGCAATTGCTATACTATATTATACAAAATTAGATAAATTGCCTCGTTAGTGATAACATTGGTGGCCTAAAGAGTCACTGCATTATGTACAACTTAACATCATGTTAATTTGTTTTTAGTCCAGTCTAACGTCTTATCTAAAAATCAATAACTGAAAAAAGTCACTTAGATGATGTTTAGATGTGTGTGATATTGTTAAAAAAAAATGCATTTTGTTTTATGGCTTTATAGAATTCAATAGGTTTTTTTATTTTTCCTTTATTTCAATGATCTTTACATATGAAATTCAAAATATTAAAAAGAATTTTCCCAAAGATATATGACGATGTTACATACTGTAGGGAAGTATAAGTCCTATTTATCTCACAAAGCGTTGTCACCTTAATTAGAAAGAGACAGTACTGCAAACCCTGCGGTCTTTCTCTATTTCACTTTTTAAATTGATTTTCAAGGTCAAATAATTAGGGCCTAAACAATTCTTTTGACATATTATTTGGATGGTTTTAGTTTGTTCGAACCACAGATAAAACAAAACATTTTGTTTCAACGATGGAACAAAAGATCAGACTACATAAATTCAAATTTATTCTTCAATAATTAAGAACGAATTTTGTTAAAATGCAGTAGGAACTATTTAATTTTGGCCCAGTACCAAAACTTTTATTAATAAAGTAATTTATTATCGAAAGTAAAATAAACTCAAAATGCTTAAACATAAAAGAATAACTAAAATTTCACAAATACCTCTAAATTACGTTCAGTAAATCAGTTTATAACGATTTGGAGTTAGTTATTTTTTTTACTGACTAACACAGGATATAATCTCGAACTCATGAACCATCGTCGTCGTAACCAGGAATATTGGGAACTGGGATGGTTGGGATCTGTATGACCGGGTCATTTTCAGTCGGATTGGCGTGGAGCGTAATCGTCATATCCAGGGATATTAGTGGCATAAGGTTCACGGCTACTAGTTGGGATGTATAGGACCGACTTATCTTCAGTGCACTGGCGTGGACCGTAGTTGTTATATCCAGGTATATTGGTGGGATAAGGATCACGGCTATTAGTTGGGATGTATTGGACCGAGTCATCTTCAGCGGACTGGCGTGGACCGTAGTTGTTATATCCAGGTATATTAGCAGGATCAAGATTTCGGATACCAGTTTTGATGTATTGTACCACGTCATCTTCAGGAGATTGGCGTGGACCATAATCGTCATATCCAGATATATTAGCAGGATCAGGATGACGGCTACTAGTTGGGATGTATTGGATCGAGTCATCTTCAGCGGACTTGCGTGGACCGTAATCGTCATATCCAGATATATTAGCAGGATCAGGATGACGGCTACTAGTTGGGATGTATTGGATCGAGTCATCTTCAGCGGACTGGCGTGGACCGTAATCTTTATATCCAGATATATTAGCAGGATCAGGATGACGGCTACTAGTTGGGATGTATTGGATCGAGTCATCTTCAGCGGACCGGCGTGGATCGTAGTTGTTATATCCAGGTATATTAGCAGGATCAAGATGTCGGCTACTAGTTTTGATGTATTGTACCACACCATCTTCAGGGGATTGGCGTGGAGCGTAATCGTCATATCGAGATATATTAGCAGGATCAGGATGACGGCTACTCGTTGGGATGTATTGGACCGAATCATGTTCAGCGGACTGACGTGGTCCGTAGTTGTTATATCCAGGTATATTAGCAGGATCAAGATGTCGGCTACTAGTTTTGATGTATTGTACCACACCATCTTCAGGGGATTGGCGTGGACCGTAATCGTCATATCCAGATATATCAGCAGGATCAGGATGACGGCTACTAGTTGGGATGTATTGGACCGAGTCATCTTCAGCGGACTTGCGTGGACCGTAATCGTCATATCCAGGTATATTAGCAGGATCAAGATGACGGCTACTAGTTTTGATGTATTGTACAACGTTATCTTCAGGGAATTGGCGTGGACCGTCGTCGTTATAACCAAGGGCACTATCAGAATCAGGATGGCGGTTACTCATTGAAACGGATTGGATCGGAGCACCTTTAATGTCTTGGAGTGGATCGTAGTCGTTGTAACCGTATATAAGTGTCCCCATACTACCAGGATTCGGATGAAGGCTACTGGTTGGGATGCGTTTACGATTAATGTCAATTTTAAATAATTTTTTTGGTAGCTGTAGATTGTAGACATATTCGGGATTCCGCAGTTTGTATTTAGGTCCATAATATCGATTAAATTGATTAAAGTAGTTTCTATCCTGATTATTATCGAAACCAGGAGGTAAAGTAATAAGTCGTCTTGTAGTGGTTGTTATTATTATGATCCTCGTCCTCTTCTTCTTATGCCTGTGTCTTCTTGTCAATGCTTCCCACTCATCATATGTTCGGTAATATTCCACTATCCTGGTTTTGGACACTTCTGTAGTAGATTCAGTGACCGGAACAGTAGTAGTTGTAGTCGTAGTAGTAGTTGTAGTCGTAGTAGTAGTTGTAGTCGTAGTAGTAGTTGTAGTTTCTACAGTAGACTCGACATCTGTAACTACAAAAATAATAATGACCATTCTTCTAATCATCATCAGCCAGAAGACGTCCACTACTGAACGAAGGCCTCCCCCAAGGGGGGGGGGGGGCATAATCCCCACGCTTGGCAGGCGGCTTGGTGATCGCAGTGGCTAATCGATTAGTTAGAGGACGCTGCTTTCCGTCCTCCGGTCTCTGGCCGCAGTTTTAATACGTACCCGGGTCTATTCTTCTAATAGGCTAGTAAAATCTTATAAAACGTAAGCTGATGTGGTGAGTACTTTTGTCATTATAATGGTAATAAACTACATAAATACTTTTTTAAGTACGAAGAATCAAGTTATTTTGTCATATGAAGATATGTTTTTCACTTCAAAAAATTTCATACTGAAAAAAAAAATGAATAAATATTTTTTCGTACGAGACAGTCGCGACACCACAAAATTATTAAAAATAAACAATAAAGAAAAATAAAGACTCCCATAAAGAAAAAATGTACTGTCAGGCATACCCATACCGAACAGGTTACCAACTCCGCATGTCCTAGGCTCGACACCCACGCGCTGGACTTGTGCCGGGAATGGCTTTTACAGCCACAGTGCGAACACAAGCGCATTGTCGAAGCGATACTGCCGCACTTTTGAATCTGACTCAAGAGGAGCGAGCGCGTCACGTACCGACTGACGCAGATGTTCACCGGGCACGGTTACTTCGGTGAATACTTGAATAGGATCGGCCGCGAGGCCTCGGCAGTTTGCCAACAGTGTGGAGGAGGCGGCCAGAATATTGCACAGCACATGCTCGAGGCGTACCCTGCGGGGCAATGCTGGCAGAATCGGAAAACCGGAGGGCAGTGATCTCCTTCTGTGAACCAGTCATGCTCCAGAACGGGGCCGCTGAGCGGGATCGGGAGAGAGCCGACCCCGCAGCCGAGCACGCAGAGTGGGGACTCTGCGCGATCTCGTCTAGCGATCCCCGAGAAGACGGCGACACGGTGTAGTCCGTGTCGCTTTGCACGCAGTAGCCAGCGAGGGTAACGGGGGGACCTCTCTACAGTCTCCCCCGGGACGTGCACGAAGAGGTGGCCTCTTTACAGTCACCCCCTCCGGGAAGTGCTGTTCGGCACGACACCGTGGTGGACTTCGGTACGTTCTTAAAAGAGTTCCCCAAGCCCACCATATGATGTCGAGGCGGACCAACGTGGTGCGTTTAGCCGTTAGGAGTCCGGCACACTCCTTCGCCCCCTCCAGGTGGACGATAGCCCATGATGGGTTCTCACCAGGCTAATAAAAAAAAAGGCCCAGTGCTGATTTACAGTTCAACAGGGGGCCCCGAATCAAGTCCTGTGGGACCCGCACGTGATCTGCCTCCGCTGGACGCTACCATCTCTGTACAGACAGCGAATGTTGGCCTCCATACCTGCCCTAAGCTTACCAGTCATTTTGAGGAGAGCAGGAGCAGTGCTGTGCCCAGACCTGAACCCAGATTAGAAAAGGTGGAAATGGCTGGGAAGTGAAGGGTTATTGATCTTAAGCAGAGCACGAACAAAGGCCTTACGCCAAAGGGACGGGAATGCTCATGCTCATGCAATGCTCAATAAATGTCAAGTGAAAATTTTCTGATATGAGAGATCGCAGGAAGGACATAATCCAGTACTGCCCACCGCTTTGTATTTAATGCACATGATTATCTCTGAGTTATTTATCTTTTGATCTCACCCGAAACGACTGGTGATAAATTAAAGGGGTGAATATTAGGACTCGTTAGACAAGAAAAAAAAAAAAATATCGCGATTTACCAATACCTAAAGTTCTAATAAATTTCCAAATATCAGACAGAGAAGAAGTATTGATAGCATCGAGGATGTGGTGGCGTTAAGCGTTATATATCATCTGATTGCACCGATTCCTTGCAGTCTTAAAGAAAGGTCAAATTTTCGTCGATACGGTCTATTTAATATTTCCTAAAGGCACGGTCTCGTCGGCCGATTATGACCGGGTTTAGTGTCGTGTGTATAAATAGACATCTAGTTCTTGTGCTAATCTGAGTCTGCATACCATAGTTGGTGATAATCGAGTGTACAATTGGAATCGAGGGTACTGGTTGTTGTGTGTTGGCCAGAGTCATCTTCATTTCTTTAGCGATTACCTTCGGTTGTAGTGGCTGTAGTTTTCTTTTTTTTCTTCTTCTTTTTTTTCTTTTTTTTTTTCGTAGTAACTGTAAACACAAAATATAATTATGGCCATACGTAAAATCTCATAAAACGTAAGTATATATGATATATAAAAAAATTCGAGCATTCAAAATATTTGTAAAAGTACGGAGAATAAAGTAATTTTATCATGTGTTTCTTGAGGTTATGTGGTATACGAGTATTATTAATCTGTAGTTTTAAATTGAAATAATTTTTACTTAAAATTATGTACATTACTGGTTAATTAATTATTAAGATGATATTTTGGTCGGCGGGACTTCTCTCCAAGAAACAATGATTAACCCTGAAAAAGTAATTGATAGATTACGTAATTCAAACTTTAAAATTCAAATAGAAAAATCGGAATTTTTTAAAATTAGAGACACCATATTTAGGCCATATCGTTAGTAGAGATGGCATAAAGCCTACACCTGATAAGATTTCCGCCATCCAGAATTATCCGCTTCCCAAGACTACGAAAGAAATTAAACAATTTTTGGGACTTTTAGGTTACTATAGAAAGTTTATACCAGACTTCGCTCGTCTCACCAAACCTATGACTAAATGTTTAAAGAAATAGAGTAAAATAACGTTTGACTCCGAATATATTTACTGTTTCGAAAAATGTAAAACATTATTGACGAATGATCTTATGCTACAAGACCCAGACTTTTCTAAAGAAAATTTATATTAACGACTGACGCTTCAAACGTGGCAATTGGAGCCGTACTTTCCCAAGGACTCATCGGTTCAGATAAACCCATATGCTATGCATCAAGAACGCTCAATGATAGCGAGATAAATTATAGCACAATCGAAAAGGAGCTTTTGGCGATAGTAGGGACTACCAAATATTTTAGACTTTATCTTTTCGGACGCAAGTTTAAAATTATAACCGATCACAAGCCCCTTCAATGGTTAATGAATGTAAAAGAGCAAAATTGTAGACTTACTCGTTGGCGACTGAAATTGAGCGAATATGATTACACAGTAATTTATAAAAAAGGCTTTCCTTTTTTATAAATTACTGTGTAAAGAGAAAGTCTACAATTTTATAGTACAAATGCAGATGCATTGTCCCGAATTCAAATTAATAATGAGGAAAGCGAATCTATCATCGTTAATCCTTCTGAAAAGCCCACACTAGTAACGAAACCCCTATCCTTGAAGTCCCCATACACATGTAAGACGGACGATAGCCCATGATGGGTTCTCACCAGGCTAATAAAAAAAAAGGCTCGACACCCAGCGCTGATTTACAGTTCCACAGGGGCCCCCGAACCAAGTCCTGTGGGACCCCGCACGTGATCTGCCTTAGCTGGCGCTACCATCTCTATCCAGGTAGCGAATATTGGCCTCTATACCTGCCCTAAGCTTACCAGTCAGTTTGAGGAGAGCAGGAGCAGTGCTGTACCCAGACCTGAACCCAGATTGAAGAGTACTAATGAGATTGTTTCGGTGAATGAAATGAGTCACTTTTTTTATGAACACAGGCCGCAGTTTGGAAAAGATATAAAGAATAGAAATTGGGCGGAAGTGGCTGGGAAGTAAAGGGTTATTGATCTTAAGCAGAGCACGAACAAAGGCCTTACGCCAAAGGGACGGGAATGCTCCAGTGTCAAGTGAAAATTTTCTGATATGAGAGGTCGCAGGAAGAAGATAATCTAGAACTGTTGTGATCAAAAGGCGGCTAATGTTATCACAGCCCAACGCTTTGTATTTAATGCACATGATTATCTCTGAGTTATTTATCTTTTGATCTCACCCGAAACGACTGGTGATAAATTAAAGGGACTCGTTAGACAAGAAAAAAAAATCGCGATTTACCAATACCTAAAGTTCTAATAAATTCCCAAATATCAGACAGAGAAGAAGTATTGATATCATCGAGGATGTGGTGGTGTTAAGCGTTATATATCATCTGATAAAATTTTCGTCGATATGGTCTATTTAATATTTCCTAAAGGCACGGTCTCGTCGGCCGATTATGACCGGGTTTAGTGTCGTGTGTATAAATAGACATCTAGTTCTTGTGCTAATCTGAGTCTGCATACCATAGTTGGTGGTAATCGAGTGTACAATTGGAATCGAGGGTACTTGGTACTGGTTGTTGTGTGTTAGCCAGAGTCATCTTCATTGCTTTAGCGATTACCTTCGGTTGTAGTGGTTGTAGTTTTCTTCTTTTTTTTCTTTTTTTTTTTCTTAGTAACCGTTGAATCGAGACCTGTAAACACAAAATATAATAATGGCCATTCGTAAAATCTCTAAGTTGATAAATAACATGTCGTTTTAATTGTCATTATATTTGTAAAAAAAATCGAGCATTCAAAATATTTGTAAAAGTACGGAGAATAAAGTAATTTTATCATGTGTTTCTTGAGGTTATGTGCTATACGAGTATTATTAATCTGTAGCTGTAAATTGAAATAATTTTACTTAATAATTATGTACATTTCTGATTGATATTTGTCTTTTTATCATTCATCAATTTCTTAAAAGGTCATTAGAATTAGAATGACTATCTCTATAATTATTTTAAATAAGTATAACAATCCAGTAGGTATGAACAATCTTTGATTACTAAATATACTACGTAATCGATCGATATTCGGAAGTGCCGATGTTTTTATCTAAAATTGATTTTTTACATGTCTTTATAAAAATTTATTTACGAATACCTCTAAGTATCATCAAATTATATTATTGGCTTACTTAGGCCGGATTTTTCAATGTCCAGATTAACAATAGAGCTCTCGCGGGTGGCATGTGTCGCCCGGGGTGTCAGATTGTTAAATATTTTTTAACGAAACCCACTATCGTGCTGCCCTCTCAGGTATTCCTCAAGTATGAACCGTACTGTTCGTCAGTAGCGCGCCAGTCTACTAAGCCCATCGACATTTTTACAGTGCATTTTTTTTACTATAAATTTGAGTTGCTTTTGGCAGCACTTTCCTGGTGGTGAGTGACAATTCTGTTGAGGCTGGATCACGCAAGCTCAAATAATGCCTGTTCACTCTCGCCTTGAAGATTCCTAAGTTGTACGAATCGGGAATATACACGCCGGCAGAGAATTCCATTCCCTAGCCGTTCGCATGAGAAACGATGAAGCAAAACGCTTGGTGCGTATAAAAGGAATATCAACGACATACGGATGGAAACCCCTCCCACGCGTGGTCATGCGATGGTGGAATGGAGAAGGTAGTATGAGGTCGTGAGGTTTCTGTCGGTCGGAGACCGTCTTGAGTGTTAGGTTGATACTCTCTATCATGGCCTCTCTTTGACATCGTATATCTGCACTACTAGCTCGAGCGCTAGATAAATATCTCTCCACGTTTAAGCAGAAACAAAGTTGCGGAAAGAATTGAGCCCTGAGGTACCCCGGCTCCATCGACGACCACTCGAATGAACCGTTCGCTCAGGAAATCAGAAACCCAATTCCATAAGCCAGTAGGTATCCCACATGAAGGAAGCTTACCAGTAAGGCTAGCATGCCAGACCCTATAAAAGGCTTGGAAATATCCAGAGACACAGCAAGAGCTTCTCCATGTTTATCAATAGCTTCGCCCCATATATGTGTAGCGTACACAAGAAGATCACCTGTCAACCAACCCCGGCAAAAGCCATACTGACGGTCACTCAGGATTTCGTTGTCTTCAAGGTATGCTAAAAGGTGGGTGTTGAATACACGCTCCATACCCTTAGAATATGGAGATGATTGCAATGGGTCGACAGTTTGACGGATCAGCACGACTACTTTTTTTAGGCACATGCTGCACGTTGGCTTCCTGGACTCAGAAACGACACCAGTGTTAAGGGAGAGGCGGTACAGGTGTGTCAACACAGGAGACAACTCAGGAGCGCAGTTCTTCAGAACAATAGCTGGAATACCGTCTGGACCACTGGCCTTATTCACATCTAGATTGCAGAGATTTTTGAGTACCTCCTTTTGGCGAATATGGAAAGGCGGCATTATGGTACCGCGAGGGGGTAACTTAGGTGGCGTATAATTTGCAGTATCCAGATGCGAATTTTTTGCAAACATAGAGGCAAATAAATTTACCTCGTCGGTAGCGGAATGGGCCAGCGATCCATCAGGTTTCACAAGTGCATCTATAAAGTGCGCTGGTGATGCATGTCATATCACCCGTGAGAGAATTCGAGCACCTTTTAGAAAGCTTGGTATCGCGAGTTAGAGAAAATTATACCTCATTTATGTTAATTATTAATTTTGTTTATTTGTTGTAACCGGGACGTAATCAGGATCAAAGATACTGTTTGTTGTGGGTTGGGCCGAGCCATCTTAATTTATTTAGAAATTACCTTGATCCAGAGTCACATCCTGATTGTTTATGGTTGCTGGCGTAACTTCAGTGACCACATCTGCACCCTCAGTATTTGTAGATCCCACAGTAGACTCAAGATCTGTAAACATTTAAAGATTAATGGCCATTCTCCTAACATGCTTGGATTAGAAAAAAATATCTGTCGTTTTATTATTGATATTATAAATATAACAAATTACAGTATTCAATATATTTTATAAAGTACGGAGTATCAAATAATTATCTCATATTATGTTTTATTTGGATATTTGTAAGACCTACAGATAGTTATTTTAGTAATCATGTATGTTACATGCGGAAGATCTATAATTCTGAAATAAATAATATATAATTAGTCCATCCAATTTTACGTTAATCATAAAATCATTAATCAATCATCTAATTATGATTCATCTAATTATGTCAATCTTTAAGTTCTTCAATAAGGAATCCTTAGATGGTATATTTATAGCAGTAATAATTATTTTTAAACTGTAAGGGTAGGGTAGGGTCGACATATCCGTTATACGCAAAGGCTAGTATTGCTTGATTAACTTCTTTTTTAATGTATATAAAGTAAAGGTAAACTTGCTGACTTTATTAACCCATATTGACACGTGTTGTTTCCATGTCTGTATATTGTTAGGCCCAGAAATTTTATATTTGACACTTCATTTATTATTTTCGTTTCTGAAGACTATGTTCGAGTCAGTAGAAGTTCTTTGACGAAAATGTATCACTTATGTATTAAAATGTATTACCAAATGATTACACTATAGCCAGTTTACAGCTTGATTGCATTATAGATGCAACTTCGTAATCTTTATCGTTACCATTTTCAAAAATGATGGTACTATCACCTGCAAATAATGTAATAGAATACGATACGTTTTGAGTACAGTCGTATTTGTATATACTTAAAATTGAGAGAAAAGTAATGAGCCCAACACATTGCCTTTTGGTACTCCATAAGACATGATATGCGTTTCAAATTAGTACCTTATTTATAACCGTATTGTTTACTTTACTAATCCTAATGTTATGTACGCTAAGATGTTCTTGAAACAACACGAAATAAGCTTGCCTAGTGTGGGGACCATGGTAAATAAGACCTGTCTTGATAACACTACAATGTACAAATTAGATAAAGGGTTTATGATCTCTTATTAATAAGGTCCGTAATTTTGTATGTTGGCAATTTTTTTTATTTTTTTTTATCTCTTTATTAGCATTAGTAGCATTTTTTGAGTGAGAGAACGTTTCCTCGTATTCTATATTACCTTGATCTAGAGTGGTACCCTGAGAGTTTATGTCTGGTATAGTAACTTTATCGACGCATCGCATATGTTGTTTTATTATTACACCGCATATGTTGTTTTATTGGTACAGTGGCTAAGTATTTGGCTTTATGGCATTTGGCGTTACCCCTTATCTATTTTATTTTTATTTTATTTATTTAAGGATTACCAACGAATGTAACACTTATAACTTATTACAAATACATTAGGTTGTTAAATGTCGCGTAGTGTACACGCAATTACAGGTAACCACAACTTAATACATAAAATCGAGTATTTAGGCTAATTTTAAAATGAATTAAATTAAACAGTAAATTTAGATTCAAGGTAAAACAGTATTTAGTCGAGATTATAAAATTGCAACAAATTAATTACTATTAACTTAGAATAAATTTATAAAAATCAGAAAAAAAAATTAAAAATTAAAGAAAATATTTACATCCACCCATAATATTGTTAAATGTCCTGTGATGAAAAATCAATAATATAAAATTAGTCCATCCAATTTTATGTACCTTTAGGTTCTTCAATAGGCTATTCTTTGATGGTATATTTATAACAATAATATATGTACGTAATTTATTTTTAAACTCTAAGTATAAGGTCGACATATCTGTTATACGCAATGACTAATGTTCCGTTTATTTTTAAAGATGTTGGGTTTATCGTTGATTATGTCTAATTTAGCCAATCTACACAAAGCATTATACAACTGTAGCCCTCACTAAGGATGAATTGCAACCTAAATTGGTCTTATGCAGCGATCCTCTGAATAATTTGTAGATATGCGAACGAGGTAATCTATTGGGTATGTTCAGATAAATTTTGGACAGCAAGTCAGAATTTAGTTTTGAGGCGATCAAGTTGTGTAAAAAACCTAAGTCCAACACCTTTCTATGACTTTTTAGTGTTTGAAGTTTATAGTAACGAATTCGATCTTTATATGACTTTAGCTCTTTCAAGGTATTGCTCTGACAAGACAGATAATAATATGCGAACCTTTTCTGGATTCGTTCAATACGATCAATATGGACATTGTATTGGGGTGACCATATCTGTGAACAATATTCCAAATTACTGCGAACTAACGCGTTATATAACAATATTTTAGTTTTAGAGCATCTAAACGGTGTTGTTGTCCTAAGAACAAAACCCAAGATTTTATTAGCTCTCAATAGTATGTAATCTATATGGTTATTATACGTTAATTTGCTGTCCACTAAAATAGGGATAGGATAGTCATAGGAAATGCCGACGCCATCTAGTTTAAAAAAGACGTGTAAAAGTAATTTAAAAATCCTAATTGCAAAATAAATAATTTCATTTCATTTCATTTCAATGCCCAGAACCTTTAAACATGAAACTTCTTTAAGTTATCTTAGGAAATTGAGTATCCAGTGCTCATTATGTTTTTGTTGCGAGTAAATTTTATATTCAATAAAAACAAATGAATACATAACAATAAATAAATAAAGTGGTACCCTGAGAGTTTATGTCTGGTGTAGTAACTTTAGCGACCATACCTGCACCATCAGTATTCGTAGAACTATCTTTAGATCCGTCGACATCTGTAAACAATCAAAGATTACTAGCCATACACCTAACATGCTTGTACAAGTAACAATTCATAAAACTAAACTAGATAAGGATATATCTTGTTTTATTATTGTCATGATTAATATAATAAATTACGGTATTTTACATATTTTTTAAAGTTCGGAGAAGAAGAATTTCAATCACTATTCCCGCTAAAAATCGCTTTTGAATTTCTTTAATTAATTGTATACATCTTATTGATGCTGACTGTTCATATCTAGGTTGATACGTACACATAACATACAAGTCATTTCTGTGTACAATAATTTGGTGTTGAAACGATTTTAATATGTTATTTTGACAAAATGAATCTCTTATTGATATTTTACATGATAACGATGAGTTAAATAAATTATAATGGGTTCAACTGGATTTTAAGAGGGCTATTACAAAATCGAAGCGCTCAGTTTTAGGTAAATTTGACGGCGCGCGGCAGCGGATGCGCTCGTGTGCGTCTAGTAAAGTACGCTACGCACACATGCAAACTGCTATGCGTCGGACGCCAGGAACAAACTAACATGAGACTTTGCTACTTTGCTTTCAAAGTCAAAGTTTTTTATTTCAAGAAGGCCTTTTCAGGCACTTTTAAAAAGTCGAGACTCTAGGCGCACGGTTCCAGACAGGGTAGGTCCTATGGAGAAGAGACCGGCAAGAAACTCCATGGATACTCTTTTCAACAACGAACTTTCGAAATAAATTAAATTACTGTTAGTATAGTTTGAGAAATATTATTTATACCGATGAATGTTAATACTAGTAACCAGTTACCACAGCCTATAGATGCTTGCAATGCCAGAATCACCACTTGGGCGTTGCCAGCCTCTAAGAAAGGAATTGCACTGGTACTTATAAAAATACTTTTTTGTAAATATGTACTTACCTATTTTTTTTTTACTAAGTTTCTTTATATATATGTATAGCTTACGCCCGCGGCTTCGCCCGCATAGATTACGAAACTGTACATTTTTTTCGGGTCAAAAAGCAGCCTACAACTTATACAGGGCGAATTTTTCAAATGGACGTGGATGGCCAAATCCGAAGCTATAAGGAATAGCGAAATAGCTCAGAATGAGAAGGGGTAGGCCTTAGTCAACCACGCTGGCCCGGTGCGGGTTGGTGGACTACACACACCGTTGGGAACTTTATGGAGCCCTCTCAGTCTCAGGTGTGCAGGTTTCCTCACGATGTTTTTCCTTCACCTTAAATGCAAGTGATAATCAAATTCTGATCCGCACATGATTCCGAAAAGTCAGAGGTGCGGGCTGGGTTTGAACGCGGACCCTCCAAAATAGTTCAAACAAACAAAAAAATCTTTTCTCTTTATAATATTAGTGTAGATATTTGTTTAAATTACTGCCCCACTCCCGTGGGTTAAGGTGTTATATCATAAGTCTTCCTTAATGATCAGGCTTACGAACGCAGCAATAATATTTGAAATTGGACTTGTAGTTCTTGAGATACGCCAACACAGCAATATTTTTATTAATTTTAGCATTGCTTTACACGTCGTAAACGAAAAGTCCCATTCGAATAATTTAAAGTGTAATTTACATGTACATAATCAACATTAAATATCAAATCATTTAAATGGATAAGGACTAATATTATGATACCGATTTCACCACTATTCGATTCCACCCGTGTTTAGATTGAATAATTTGAACAAAAAGCGGTCATTGTGACTTAACCATAATAGTTCACGAACCTTTTTATAGGTAATAATGAGTACTTTAATCATTAAATGTATCATCAACAGTTTTCTCAGCGCACGCCAAATAATAAATTTTATAGGCAGAATTTTGCTACTTTGGGTACATTATTGCAATTTTATTAAAAAGCTCTAATTTTTTTGATAATAAATTATATCTTATGTTACTCCCTGATAATTTAGCTTTCTATTGGTGAAAACTGCAGAAAATCGGTCCTGCAGTTTCGGAGCGTATTCGGTACAAACAAACAAAAAATCGTTTCTCTTTATAGTATTATTAGTATAGATTTATTCAGCAGGTAGGTAGACATTTTAGTACTTATTTATAGAAATTAATGCAAAGTGATGTTGTTTCTACAGTTTCAATCATGTTTGGATAGTAGTATATAATGCATACGATGTGTTAGAAAAAGCTAATAGGTTGTTTTATCAAATATGCATATTTAATTACTTAATAACTATTTATATTGATGCAATCCTTAAGTGTGTATCGTTCGAGATAACTTATTATTTTATAGATGGGTAACAATTCAGAAAAAGAACATACAATCAGACCAGAATTAATAAAAAAAAAAATACTTATTTGTACCAAGACTGTTGGTTGCGCTATATTCTCGGCGAATTGGCGAGATTACGTGGCGCACAAAGTGGTAACAGCGAGCGATACATCATCCCTCCGTAAGCGCACGGCGCGGACTGAAGCTTAAGATTTTTTTTTTTTTTTTATTTGTCTCTCGCAGTTAGCTCAGGGAGCTTTTACTGCTTAACCGGGCAAATGGCGAGACCAGAAGGGCCTCCAGCCGAGCAAATTAAATAATACTAAGCAACACTGCTAAGGGTGTCCCATAGTGGGACTCGAACCTCGGCTTAGGGCGTTGCTGGGGGGCAGACAAGAGAGGACTTGCTGGATCTGATTGTGATTATTTAGGGACATTTGATTTATTACTACTGGCTCAGCGGGGGCTGGCTCGAGCAAGGGTCGGGGTGGAGAATGAACGGGTCTTCGCGACGGGCCTCGCCGGCGAGGACGGTACGACGGTCGGTTGTGTGTAGTGTTGGTAGTTTTCCTAGCCAATCGGAACGCCTCCTGATGGAGGGTGATATCGTCGTCTGGGTACGTGAGAGTGTGCCTAGGACGGCGAATTTTGGATATGCGGGAGGGGGTGTAATTGGCGGCAGATACCACTAAGGGGTTTGTGTGCGAGGGAGCAGAGTCGAAGAAGCGTTTAGACGCATTCTTCATGAAACATCTGATGGTCGGGAGGTTTAGGTCAACGTGGAGCTGTTTATTGCGAACGTACCAGGGCGAGCCTATGGCTTTGCGCAAGAAACGGTTTTGGAGAATTTGCAACCTATGGAGTCTGGACGTCTTAACGTGTGAAAACACGACGCTAGCGTACGTCATGATAGGGCGGATGCATGTGGTGTAAATTCGCACCTTGGACTTGAGTGCTAATTTACTCCGCGCATTGAGGATGAAATGGAGGCGACCGAGAGCAAAGGCGGCGCGGTGGCGAACCGTCTTTATGTGCTCGGTGAATTTGAGTCGGTGGTCGAGGGTCACACCCAGATATTTGGCCGTCAGTTCCCAGGGGATCTGTTGGCTGAACATGGAGATGGGACTTATAAGACTAGGATCCACGCCGCGTCTCGAAAAGAGCACGGCGGCGCTCTTAGTCGGGTTGACTTTGAACCTCCAGTTCGTGAACCATTTCCCTAGGGCGTTGGCTGCGGTCTGGAGGGATCGGGAGATGCAGTCCGGATTAATGCCGGAGTAGAAGATGGCTGTGTCATCAGCGAATAAGGCTAATCGACATTTGCCTCTGATCGGGATATCGCTTGTGTACAGCGTGACTCCGGCTCGGATTGGATGAGGGGACGAGAGCGAACCCTCTATGCGGTAGCGAAAACTGCGGTTCGACAAGAAGTCTCGGATGATGAGCACGAGACGGTCGGGGTGAAGCTTAAGACCGAGCGTCCCGAGTTTTATATTGAATTATAACGTTGCATACAAAATTTGTTTAAAAATATATTTTACTTTTAAATAGACTAATTTTATTTTTTCAAGCAAAGTTACATGTTGACCTTAGTTATTATATACTTTTCTATTTGAATTTCCATTATATATTGATAGATAAAAAATATAATTTCGGACGAAAAATTATCAGTAACTCTCTGTTTTACGGAATTATTTTTGGTGTATTACTGTATGAAAAGTAATAAATTGACTTGAGCACTAGTAAAAGATACAGTACCATAGACATTTTTATAAATGATTAAAATATTATGTCTTCGATATCACAAGGCATCAAAAGATGCCCAAACGTACATTTTTATAAAACATCCTTTGCAGCGACAAGGTTTTCCCTGATTTATGTAAACAAAGTGAAATATTTATTTAGAACATTTTCTAGAGAAATAATTCAAATCAATTCATTTTTTAAATTCTATGGGTTTTTCTAGACCATAATCACACATCAAAACTCGAGCCAAACGCACAAAAACAAGAAAATTTGTGATAGCCCTCTTAAGAAAATATCTCATGTGTGTCATTTCTGTATGTACATATGTACTTTGTTTGTAAATAAACTCTTTGTCTTATTCATCAAAAATAAGCTCTATGTTGCTAATCTTTTCTTCATATACAACGTCTATGTAATTATGTATTCATAAAATAAAAGAAATCATCAATTTATAATTTTGGCCCAACAACAAAACCAAATATCATACTTATGACTAGAGTATAATAAATGCGAAATCCTTAAAAATAACTATAGTTGGTTGTAATCGAGAGTGCAATCAGGATCATGGATACGGGTAATTGTATGTTCGACCGAGTTATCTCAATTTATTTAGTGATTATCTCGATGTAGAGTGGTACCCTGAGAGTTTCTGTCTGGTGTGATAACTTTAGCGACCATACCTGCACCGTTAGTGCCTGCACCGTCAGCACCTGCACCGTCAGCACCTGCACCGTCAGCTCCTGCACCGTTTTTGCCTGCACCGTCTTCGCCTGCACCGTCTTTGCCTGCACCATCAGTGCCTGCACCGTCAGCTCCTGCACCATCTTCGCCTTCACCGTCTTTGCCTGCACCGTCTTTGCCTGCACTGTCTTTGCCTGCACCATCATTGCCTGCACCGTCAGCTCCTGCAACGTCTTCGCCTGCACCGTCTTTGCCTTCACCGTCTTTGCCTGCACCGTCAGCGCCTGCACCATCAGCGTCTGCACCGTCTTTGCCTTCACCGTCTTTGTCTGCACCGTCTTTGTCTGCACCGTCAGCGCCAGCACCGTCATCGCCTGCACCGTCTTTGCTTGCACCGTCAGCGCCTGCACCGTCAGCTCCTGCACCGTCAGCGCCAGCACCGTCTTTGCCTGCTCCGTCTTTGCCTGCACCGTCAGCGCCTGTACCGTTAGCGCCTGCACCGTTAGCGCCTGCACCGTCAGCGCCTGCACCGTCTTTGTCTGCACCGTCAGCTCCTGCACCATCAGCGCCTGCACCGTCTTTGCCTGCACCGTCAGCGCCTGCACCGTCAGCGCCTGCACCGTCAGCGCCTGCACCGTCTTTGTCTGCACCGTCAGCTCCTGCACCATCAGCGCCTGCACCGTCTTTGCCTGCACCGTCAGCGCCTGCACCGTCTTTGCCTGCTCCGTCTTTGCCTGCACCGTCAGCGCCAGCACCGTCTTTGCCTGCTCCGTCTTTGCCTGCACCGTCAGCGCCTGCACCGTTAGCGCCTGCACCGTCAGCGCCTGCACCGTCTTTGCCTGCACCATCAGCGCCTGCACCGTCTTTGCCTGCACCGTCAGCTCCTGCACCGTCAGCGCCTGCATCGTCAGCGCCTGTACCGTCAGCGCCTGCATCGTCAGTACCTGCACCAACAGTATGCGTAGATCTATCTTTAGATCCCTCGAGACCTGTAAACATTCAAAGATTAATAACGGTGCACCTTATATGCTTAGACAGGTAACAATTCATAAAACTAAACTTGATAAGGATATATCGCACGTCACAAACCAAAAAGTCTTTAAAAATGGTTTATGAGACATCGCATTTTGAAAGTTAGAAAATTCATAGCTGCGGAACTAAGAAGTTAAATTTCCTAATTTATACCTAGAAACAAAGGTGTGTGTATAAGTAGTGGATTTAGTTTAATTAGCACTTTTATATAACTGGGTGAAGATGATACTGTTTAAGCAGTTCAAATTGTTCAGATATTTCACTTACGACTATCTAGCCTTACCAAAATTGACTGTAATTTGATAATATCAAGTAGTACTTAATAATGATACCTTATTAAAAAGTACACAATGTTAATTTTTAACACTAAAATACTGATTGGTACTAAAAAAAGGTTTATTAATATCATAATCAGTCAAATTAAAGAGGCAATCAGGTAATCGAGAGTGCAATCAGGATCAAGGATCCGGGTTATTGTGTGTTGAACCGAGCTATCTCAATTTATTTAGCGATTATCTCGATGTAGAGTGGTATACTGAAAGTTTATGTCTGAGGCCCTAGTGTAAGTTTCTTTCGTCAAACTCAATTTAACGCATCGAACGCGTTCGGCGCTCCAATTGGTCTGTTTTGTGCTCTCCACCAATTGGAGCGTCGTCAAGCTAGATCTCATTTTGAAAATATTTAATTGACACCGGTCATTCCTTGAGCGACAATAATAGGTATAATGTTTTGAATGTATGTAATAAAAGCTTCCCCTTGTGTTTGTTGGAGCAATTAGAAATTTTAAAACATAATAACGACAGATTTACAATATTGAATGACAAAACTAATCTAGTTCCATCTCAACTACTACGCATTTTGCGGGAAGTTCTACACAAACATTAAATCGTAGTGCTATATAAGGGGGCGCACACTACCCAACCAGCCGAGCAACACCTTGGGGAGTACTTCTCCACGCCGATAGCTCCCGAGGAAGCCGGTGTTCGTCTCCACGGGCCAAGTTAAAGAGTCCATCCGCAAAACTAAGCCAAGAAAGGACCCCGGTGCGAAGGATAACGAACACGGCGCTGCGCTATCTATCACAGCGTACCGTGGCTGTTCTGGCGCCCGCACCGGGACGTTCCCCTCCGTGTCGAGACAGGGGCGCGTCTTAGTGATCCCGAAGCCCGGGAAGAATTCACTGAAGCCAGAGAGCTATCGGCCAATCACACTATTGTCCTCCACCTCCAAGGTGTTCGCGCATTTCTGCCGCGTCACCTGCTACCACATCTCACACCCAGTTCGACTTTTCGCACAAACAGTTCGACTTTCGTGCCGAACACAGCATGACGCTCCAATTGTCAAGGGTACTGCACCTACTCACAGCGGCCGTGAACAAACGGGAGTACGCCACTGCACTATTCCTCGACATGGAGAAGGCTTTCGAACGGGTTTGGCACCCTGGTCTGATTAACAAACTATCAGAGATGTCAGCGCGGTCACCTCTTTCCTTTCGGAAAGGACATTCCGAGTCGCAGTGGAAGATCAGACGTCGTAGTTACGAGCAACTCGGTGTCGATTGTTTGCTATAAGGGGGTAAAAGGCTGATGTCCGCAAGTCCACATCAATACGCGTATTTTGCGTATGACTGTTTGCTATATTGAGTATAATTAGGATCATGTTAATTTTTGTGGCGATTACCTTGATGTGGATCCGCACCTGCGTCCAGTCCAGTATGCGCAGAAGTATTTGTAGATTCCACAGTATACTCGAGATCTAAAAACACGAAAAGACTGATATACATTCCCCTAAAATGCTTAGACAAATACCTATTTAAAATTTTACAAAACTTTACTTGATACTCATATTATGTCGTTTTATTCGTTATCACTACCTACATATTATAAAACAAATCTCCCGCCGCGTCTATCTGTCTGTTCGCGATAAACTCAAAAACAACTGAACAGATTTTCATGCGGTTTTCATCAATAGACAGAGTGATTCATAGGGAAGGTTTAGATGTATTCGTTAAGGTTTTATGTAAATTGGCTGAAATATGAGACGATGATAGTTGAAGATGTCGGAAAAAATCTATACAGACTGGGAGCTTTACTGCGCGAAGTAAATGCTCGGCAGGCTGATACGAAACTACGACAGAAAAAAATGTAGGCGTATATGCTTTGTTACCTGTGCGAAGCCGGGGCAATAAATAAATATTTCAATATACTCACCTGTTAAAAATATAGAGAATCATGTATTTTTTTTTTGAGGTTATTTAGTAAATTATTAATTCGTAGTACTTCAAATTGAAATGATTTAAACTTTATATTCATAATATAATATAAAATAATAGCATAACATATCATCACGCCTGTATTCCCCAATGGGATAGGCAGATGTGTACTATTGTACATCCACATTTCCCCGAAGCCAGGGAGTCTATTGTTATTTATTGAGCACAGTTTCAGATTCTGTACCGCTACTGTGAATTTCCATACAGAAAACCACATTAACATTTTGCCCGACCCGGGAATCGAATGCAAGACAAATACAGCATTTGTCCTATTTTTTCCATAAAGGATAAATCCGAGAAGATTAAAAACTTTACTTGCGCCAACTTTGGGAAGCCCCGTTTGTAGGCTTTCGTTTTGAGAATAGTCAGAGTGAGTAGGTTCTATTTATTACTAGCTTCTGCCCGCGGCTTCGGCTGCTTTGTTTACGAACCCGTGTATTTTTTTGCGCGGTACCCTAATTCTTTTTCTAAAATAAAAGTAGCCTAAGTTACTCCTTATAACATCAGCTATCTGCCAGTTAAAGTCCCGCCAAATCAGTCCAGCTGTTTCGGAGATTAGCCGAAACAAACAGACAGAAAGACATTTTTTTTAATTGTTTTTTTTTTGTTGCCAGTACCTTATATAGTTTCATATGCATTTAGTAAAACGTTTTTATTTTGACATTATATAAAGACACTTGAATTTTACTTATTTGTATAGATATAGATAGATTAACAATACGATATCAGCTGCGTAAATTCGTTAACTTCAATTTTTGCGCCGTCAGACTACCGTAAATGCACAGCAAATTATAATAACTTACTATAATAATCAGCACTGTTTTTATTCAATTTAATGAAACATCCAATACCGAAACCAAGCAAGAAAGGCATTATTAAGCCAATTATTATACTGGAAATCAATCCAACACGCCACAGCCATATTGTTCTAGAAATAACAAAGTTTTGTTAATAACCTGAAATTAGAATTTTACTTATTGGAACTTACAATGAACGGCCAAGAAGATAAAACTAAATGCACTGGGGATAAAAACAATCGAAATTCGATTCTGCTTAATTCTGCTTCTGTTGTGTCGACACCAGCTATCATATGGGAACCACTCATGCCTTAGGGGAAAGATTAGCCGATTAGCAATGGTGATATCGAGGCTGAAAGCTGTGTGCGCCAGACGAAATCAGATTTCGTCACTCGTGGAGACTATTTCCTCGCACATTGTCCCCTTTATCCCCTTGATGTTTAATCAAGTTCTCATTACGCGCTTTACGCTGAATATTGTCCAACAGTGCACGAGAAACGACACAAAACTGGACTATTCGTGGACCTAACTTGCTGCAAACATTTTACTGTAATAATAAATCCTGCCGATTACTGTCCTACTGCTGGGCAAGGGCCTCTTCTCAGAGTGAGAAGGGTCAGGCCTTAGTTCACCACGCTGTCCCGGTGCGGGTTGGCGAACTGTTGTATATTTCTATTAATTACGTGTTGGACTTGAACGATATAATTTTGACGCAACAAAACCCCCTCACTCGTTGCCCTAAATCATCGTTCATAATTATTTTTATTAATTACGTGCTTGTATGAGGCATGTTTGGTGCAGCAAAACTCGCACAGAAGTCTTGAGTGTTGGCGACTTCTGCGATGTACGATGGGTCGGCAAGGGCATGGTGGGGCAAGCTTGTAGCAACTCATCGTGCATAATTATTATTAATGGGTTGGACTTCACTACGCATATTTCATTCAGAATTTCCCCCCTCTACTCCGACTTTATCTACTGCTGACTTTATCGAGCATCGAATGTGAGTATGTTCTTATATGTATGTAGATTGAGGCAGAATTCCGTTTAGGGCGTGGTGACTGGTGCGTCGTGCATAGCACTGTACGTTGATTTAATACTGAAAACTAGTATTACTAGGACAGGTGATGACTGCTCGGTCGTACGTTGACTTGTTATCTGTCAAAACCATAGATCTGTGTCAGAGTAAAAGATTTATGGTCAAAGGTTTCCAGTGTATACGACTGAGAATTTACTCCCTCGATCTAGGAGTAAAAATATTAAATTGGTCTTAGTTCATGCGTGTTTTATATCTTTTCGAAACTACTGAGGTTTGGCTACTCATGTCGCCCTCGAATCTTGATATTTAGGGGAAATGTTAACATTTTTCCCCGGAATCTTTAAGGTTAGATAATAATGTAGGAAAAATACACTTTAAAAAAAAAAGTTTTTTTTTCCTAATCGGTGGCAGGGCGGCACCGCATCGAAAACGCTTTTTGTCGCTAGATAATTACAATCCGTCTTTTAATTGTCTTTTCATATTTGGCAACACAGTCGTTTGTCTGTGGTGCTGTCATTCACGTTTTCATGTCAGATATTTAAATAATTTTAGCGTAAGCGAAATTCTAAGTCTATGCAATAATTTGTTATCGTGGAATATGTAAGTTAATATCACGCGCTATGGTAAATATAGGTACCTACAAATTGTGGCAATAATGTGGGTGCTAAAAAAAGTTTGATTATCAAGTTGTTTTTAAAAACTTGCAAAAGCTTCAAGCTGTTATCGATATGATGGTCGTTTTTTTATGATAATGAATAATGACGACAAAGATTATCATAAAAAAATCCTTGATACTTTTCGAGTTTATATTTTTTTTTCTTAATGATTGTATATGGTGTGCTGTAATAATTGAAATTGCATATGATTTATATTTTCCGAAGGATATATTGAATTCTATTTAATAGGGGGCGACCCTACTGCCATCTATCGAGTAACATTCCATACTTCGAGCTGCTACTTACAAAACTTTCCTACAAACAACGCCATAGCACATTTTACCGGAAAAAAAAAATAGGATGGTTTTTAAGAAATTCTCCAAAGTCAAAGTCGTAGTTTTTATTTCAACTACGCCTTTTCAGGCACTTAAGTCGAGACTCTAGGCGCACGGTTCCAAAAGAAGAACGTTTCTAGAACGAGTAGTACGATCAGCGCTGGAAGAGATATCTTCTGGACTTAACTGGACTGAAATTCCAGTACGAAGAAATAAAGACACAATAAAGACACGTCTGTCACTTGATAAGGCCTTCTCAACTGTATTCGGAATTTTGAATTTTTCTTTTTTTAACTCCATTACTAAATTTCGAACTCAGGTCATCAGAGGCCCTAGTGTAAGTTTCTTTTGACAAATTCGATTTACTACATCGAACGCGTTCGGCGCTCCTAATGGTCCGTTTCGTGCTCTTCACCAATCGGAGCGCCGAACGCGTTCGATGAAGTAAATCGAATTAGTCAAAAGAAACTTACACTAGGGGTACAGAGTAGTGTAAGTATATGTTGACAAACTCGATTAAATGCATCGAACACGTTCGGCGCTCCGATTGGTGGTGAACACGAAAAGAACAACAAACAAACTTACACCAGGGCCTCTGCTGTGACTTCACGAATAAGTAATACACTGCCAAGCCATTGAAGGGATTCAGTAAACCAATCTATTTGTCCCACTTCTATTGTTCCCAGGGCCCATGGCAATTCAGAAGAGTTAATCGAATGCCACTCACCATGGAGGATGCTTGATATTGACGTGACACGATAGGCGATTGCTATCGTCAAATGGGTGTGTATACGGGTACATGGGTATATTAAATAACTTCACAATGACTCCGTCGTGACGGCAGCAATATAGGTAATATAACATTACATTTTTGCTACAAAATGTATTAAGAGGCTCGCAGCTACATCATACCGCGCAGAAAATTCGATATGCGAGGTTAAGCAGCGCCTGGTGCGGTCAGTCCTTGGATGGGTGACCGTTTTTCACTCACAGCCCTCTGTGCCTCGGAGAGCACATTAAGTAGTTGGTCCCGGGTGTCATATGAAGACCTATGACAGTCGTTACGGGTGTCAGCAGCCCAAACAGTCTGACTCCCCGTTTAACCTTAGAGTATCAGTGTTTCCCGGTAATTGGGTAGCGGAGGTCAGATGGCAGTCACTTCGTATTAAATACTGGTATTTAGCCGCAATCGTTTAGACTAGGAGCCGACCGCAATAATTTTGGGGAAAATGCTATGCTGATGATGAAGAATATAAAAGTTAAAAAGAGAAGAAATCGTTACTTGTTACTACGAAAATGTTGGTGCAGTCCCTGTAAAAGAAAGAAAGATAACACATACATGAAGGAATGAATATTAAGTGGAACGGAACGTAAGTGAAGGTGTAAGTGATGAGAGAATGAAAGAGAGACATAAGAGTAATGGCGATGAACGGTGAAAAACTAGACGTAAAGCAAATAGTCTAAATAAACGGAAAAATATATTTATTATGATTTTATTGGTGCTTGATTTCTAGACACTATATACATATATTAGACAACAAAGAAACAATCGCACACGTATTATTAAAATTCGTCACCATTCAAAAACATGAAGTATCTTTCTGATTTCTAAACACCTGAGGGATACTTATGTTAAAGAAAATGCGATAAGCCGAGTTAATTAATTGATTGAAAAGGTAGCCTTCAAGTTAATTAAGACCTCGCCGAGCTATATTGACAAGGAGCAATATTCACAGATATAAATCGAAATAGAAACTGCATACCTCCTTTTACATTTATTGATTTCATTATATCAATGAAACGTTTACATATAAGAGGTCGGAAGTAAGATTAAAATCTGAGTAGGTAGCACGTATTAATGTCGAGATGGTTGCATCCTCAATATCGATATTAAAGACGCAAAATGTTACAATAGAGAATAAATTATGATCAAATTTGAGGTTATACAAAGTACCATTATTATTGCAGGTAGTGGTTTGGGTAGAGAAGAAATGGTAGAATAAATATTATGTAGTCATTTAAGACTAAAGTTTAGCTAAAAGTTATCATACAAAATAAAAATGTGTTAACGTTTTTACTCCACTAAACATGAATTGATTTTGTTGATTTTTTCATATATTATAATAATAATAATAATAAAATCGTTTATTTTCAGACAAAGAAGTCCATAACAAAAATTAATTAATTAAATGTGAACAATATCATATTATTACACAGTGTGCTTATCTAACTCCCCCCCCCCCGCACATGAAGTTCAGTGAATCTTCTAAGAAGAACAGTGTCAGTTCTCTCTCCTATCCACTTAAGGGCACTATTTCGACTCCCTCGAACCCGCCTTACAACAGACGCCACTTTCTTTCTCATCAATGCATGAAAGCCTTCAACGCTCGCGTCGGCAAACATGCCGGATGCACTACAATATCGAGGGAGGCGGAAAAGCGACCTGAAAATGTTGTTATAAAGGACACGCAAGGCGTTATAGGTCCTTTGTGTAAAACTGGCCCACAAGCCACAGGTGTAAAACGCCTGACAATACGCTTTGAACAACGTAATTTTGACAGGCGCCGTACACCTAGCGAACCTATGTGCCAGCATATTACCACGAACCGACAACGCCCTGCGCTCCCTCTCAATATCCTCCTCGTCACTAACATTTTCTGTCATCATGTGACCTAAATATTTAAACCTTGTAACACGACTTAGAGGCACTCCATTGAGCAAAAGTGGTGTGAAAGAGGATTGTTCGACGTTAAAGATACTACTTCTGCATTTAAATACCATGTACTCACTCTTACTCACATTGTACTCCAAGCCGTGTTCAGATGCATAGGTTTCACATATTTTTAACAACTTTCTGAGACCACCAATTGAGGGGCTCAGCAGCACCATATCGTCAGCATAACTAAGATTATTCACACAAATATTATCAATATGGCAGCCGACACGGGTACTGCTGAGCTCCTCAATTAACTGGTTTATGTATATATTAAATAATCGAGGAGAAGTCAGACCCCCCTGCCTAACACCGCACTCTAGAGAGTATTCATCAGAATAGACATTACCCCACTTTACAGCATTTAATTGGCTATATAAATAAATAATAACAAAATTAAATATGAGGCCGACTTACAACAACTACAGTCAGAGATTCTTCACCTACAAGATTCCTTACAGCTTATAACATCTAAGTATCAAACTTCTCAAAAGGAAATAGGAGAATACATTCTGGCGATGAACAGCTTGGTGGATTTGGGTAGTGATAATGAGAAAATGTATCATTCACTGATGAACAACCAAACACCTGATTGTAAACAGTATCCATCGGGCTGCTCAAAGTCAACTACCTCCCATGAGTCTCTACAATCAGTGACTCACTCTGTGGAGTTGTCTGGCGGTCTCACAAGCACTTCCTTCGCCACACAAACACAAACTTGCTCACAAAATACAAATAATATAATAAAAAATAATAAAATAATAATGTACAGCGATGAAATTGGTAAGAATATGGGTCAATTATTAAAACATTATTCTAGAGAACTGGTCACCAATATTTGTATGCCCGGTGCCAGCTATACAAACATATTAGACAAGGTCATAAATAGTAGCTTTTGTCCCCATACTACTTTAATAATAGCAATTGGGAGAAGGGGAAACGCAGACATAGAAACATTGATAAATTATTTTGATCATCTTTCAAAATTAAAAGTTAACAAAATTATCCTGTTTGCCTTTCCTTATGGCAAGGGTTTGTCACAAACGGAGAATGATTTTAGATATAAATGCAATAGGAAACTTCACACTATGTCATTTTATAATCAAAGTATTGAATTGGTTGACTCTAATGTAATCATTAGCAAAAATTATTTTTCAACTAAAGATAATTACTTTATTTCAAGCTTTTATAAACAGCAGATTGCAGAGTTGTTATCTTATTATATTTCTAACTCAGCCACTTTATTGAAAAATAGTACTTCTATTTCTATTGAGCAGTTAAATAATTGTAATCTAGATAAGCAAAGTGTTGATTTTTTCCCAAATAATTTAAATTACACCATAAGACAATAGAGTCAACCTCTGGCAATATTTCTTTTATTAATTTAGATTTGTACCCTAGTTTGAGGGACACTGTGGCAACAGAGATACCCGCTAGCATTAATGTAATATCACCCCCATCAAACTTGAGCAATAAAATTAATAATCAGTTAAATTGTCTTAACATAGTGCACCAAAATATACAGGGTTTGATGGGTAAAGACTTAGAATTGGAGTTGTTTTTGAACTGCAATGTTATTGATATTTTATGTGTGACTGAACATTGGCTAAAACACCATCAGTTAATGTTCAACTTCAACAACCACCAAGTCACCAGCTCGTTCAGCAGAGTAAATATAATCCATGGTGGCTCATTAATAATTACACGTAACAACTTGAAGTGTAAAGAACGCAAAGATATTGTGAGCCTCTCTGTTGAGCGAGTAATTGAGATATCTTGTATTGAGCTAGAGCGGTTCATTGTAATGAGCGTGTACAGGCCCCCATGCGCATCTTTTGATGTTTTTGAGAAATATATGGAGGATGTGTTATTTAAATGCTCGAAGTCTAATAAAACAGTTGTTGTCTGTGGAGACTTTAATATAAATATATTGGAAAATTCGTCTAATACTAGCAAAATTTTAACCTTATTTAAGTCATACAACTTGTACAATATCTTCTTTGAACCAACTAGAATAACTGCTTCTAGTGCTACTTGTATTGACAATATCTTTACAAACTTGAAACCTTGTAATAAATTAATTATAAATGAGTTAGACTCTGATCACTGTGGTCAGTTAGTCACTTTTCCTAGGAATCAAGTTAGAGTACAAAGAAAACTTGTAAGTGTTGTTCCTGTCAATGAAGGCCGTTTGGAACTATTCAAATGTAATCTTATAGATAAATTACCTTTATTGCCGTATGACATCAATCCTGATCAAGCTTATACTTTGCTGTTCAATATGATTAATAGAGAGTTTAGTAACGTTTTTACCCCTAAATCACTATCGGTCAGTGATCAATTTACTTTTAGTGACTGGGCGACAGCTGGCATTTTTAAAAGTAGACATAGGTTATTTCAATTATATTATGAAAAAACGTACAATCATAGCGCAGATTTTAAAGAATATGTAAAAAGATATTCAAAAATATTTAAACGAGCCTGTTCCTTGGCCAAGTCAATACATTTAAAAAACAAGATAAAAGTATCCAGTAACAAAATCAAAACTACATGGAATATTATTAATTCTGAAACGGGAAGATCCACAGTACGTAGCCGCGATTTCCATTTGAAAATTAACGACATAGATATTAGGGGGGATATGGAGGTGGCAACTGAGTTTGAAAATTTCTTTACTAATATTCCTATTTTAACAACCAAAACTCTCTTGTCTTCTTCCACTTCCGCTTATACTATACTAAAACAAAGCGTATCTGAATGTAGCACACCTTTTGAATTTTCAGTTGTTAATGCGAAAGATATTAAAGAATCTTTTAAAAGTCTCGATGTAAAGAAAACTGCAGACCTTTGGGGACTGTCAGTACGAACTATCTCGTCCATAATTGACGTGATTTCACCTTACTTGGCAACCGTGTTCAATTCTTGTATTGCATCTGGTGTATTTCCTGACTTGATGAAACAAAGTAAAGTAATACCACTGTTCAAATCTGGTAGTTCTACGGATCCCACAAATTTTCGGCCTATTTCAATTCTACCCACTTTGAGTAAAATTTTTGAAAAATTGATTTTAAATCAGATGTTAAGACATTTTAATAGACACAACCTACTTCATAAAAAGCAGTTTGGCTTCACAAGGGGACGTTCAACGACAGATGCGGGCGTGGAATTGCTGAAACATATATTCGATGCCTGGGAAGACTCGCAAGATGCTCTTGGCATATTCTGCGATTTGTCAAAGGCTTTCGATTGCGTACACCATTATACACTCATCAGGAAATTATACCACTACGGCATAAGGAACAAGGCTCTCGACTTCTTATCTTCTTATTTAAGCAATAGAATTCAGAGAGTCGATATTAATGGCAAGAGATCTTCGGGATCTGAGGTCACCATGGGCGTCCCGCAGGGTTCAATTCTAGGTCCATTTTTGTTTCTAGTTTATATTAATGACTTGCCATATTACGTACGGGATAATCACGAGGTAGTATTGTTCGCGGATGATACTTCTCTAATATTTAAAATTCGACGACAATTACTAGATTTTCGCGAAGTTAACGTTGCACTATCTCATGTAGTTCATTGGTTCAATGTTAATAATCTTCTCCTTAATGAGAAAAAAACCAAATGTCTTAAATTTTCAACGCCCAATGTCCGACAAGTACCAATCAATGTTAAATTGAATGGAGTGGAACTGGACATTGTGGATTCGACTGTTTTTCTAGGCATCACTATAGACGCCAAACTGCAATGGGGCCCGCAAATAAACAAATTATCGGGTAGGCTTAGTTCTGCCGCGTTTGCTGTCAAAAAAATTCGGCACTTAACTGATGTGGATACAGCCAGAATAGTTTATTTCAGTTATTTTCATAGCGTTATGACTTACGGCATCCTCCTCTGGGGAAACTCTGCAGACATCAATACTATATTCGTCTTGCAGAAAAGGGCTGTCCGAGCTATTTATGATCTTGGTCCAAGGGTGTCGCTGAGACACAGATTTAAGGAAATTAATATTCTAACTGTAGCGTCACAATATATTTTTGAAAATTTAATATATGTTTATAAAAATATTTCGAACTTTGTCAAACTGTCTGATACTCATTCTTTGAACACTAGGAATAAACACAACCTTGCTGTACATGCTACGCGCCTCCACAGAACAAGCAACTCGTTCATGGGACAATGTATACGCTTTTACAATAAGCTTCCCAATGATATACGTAATTTAACATTAAAGAAGTTCAAAATTGTAATTAAATCTAAACTTTGTAAAAAAGGATACTATAAAATTTCGGACTATTTAGATGACAAAAACGCTTGGGATTGAGCCGCTCTTTAGCCTTTCCTTTTTTTTTTATATACAAATTTTGCCATTAATTATTATATTATTTACTTCATTATTTTGTTATTGTAATGTCGTTTAAATTGAAATTATTTCTTATATATAACCGCTATACATTGTAAATGTGAGTGAGATCTAGGCTGAGCGCTCTTCATTTCATTAATTCTCACGATAACTGATGCATGCTTGCACTCTGTTGCGACAGGTTAGCTCAAATAGTTATGGCACTTTCTTCAAAAGGCTATTCCACCCTATATTTGTCTCACATAAACCTTTACATCAATACAATCTGTCTGGACTTTAAAATAGACTTTGACCCCTGAGTTTGTTTCGGCGTTTCTTCTCAGGGATAGTCATAGGAAATGCCGACGCCATCTAGTTTAAAAAAGACGTGTAAAAGTGATTGAAAAATCCTAATTGCAAAATAAATAATTTCATTTCATTTCATTTCATTTCATTTCATTTCATTTCATTTCATTTCATTTCATTTCATTGTACCAGAAATTAAACATGTCGACTAGATCACCTGGAACACCTAAGTTTCTCAGCTTTGTCCAAAGCTTACTATAAGACACGCGATCAAAAGCTTTGGACAAATCCAAGAAACAGGCATAAACAGGTGTCTTGCGCTTTACATAATAGTTAACCGTTTCTTTTAGACATAGTATCGCACTTTCTGTAGATAATCCTTCCCTGAAACCAAACTGAGTGTCCCCAAGTGAAATATATTTGGCAAGTTGTTTATCCATCAATCCATCTAGTACCTTTGCTATTATGGTTGCCAAAGATATTGGTCTATAGTTGCTTCTACTTGAGGTGTCGGCAGTATTATTTTTCGCTATAGGGACCACAACAGTTCTCATCAGGTCAGGAGGTAGGTACGAGTGCCGGATACAGAACGTAAAAAAGATAGACAGTACTCTGCATAAGTGAACGCCCGCATGCCGCAGGTGCTCAACACTGAGTCCATCATGCCCGGGCGATTTCCCCCGTTTCATACTTTCTATAACGCTGGAAACCTCTTTACTTGAGAAACCTATGGGGTCAGTGACCGCCCGGGGTTCAGATTTCAGCACCCGCGGCAATAAGGAACTCACCTGAAAATGCTGCTTAAATGAGTTAGCAATTTCTTTGGGGTCATCAATTCCCTCAATGCTGACAGGTAGCTTCACATTACCATTTAGTTGTTTGGTACCCTTCCAAAACTTATGAAAACTCTTATCAGAGTGCTGTGTGGCAAGGATATCCATTCTTATTTGCTCCTGATTATTTTGACAATATTTGAGTCGCGATTTGAAAATTCTGCGACTCATACACATTTGCTCAAATATAGGTCCACTTTCAGGTTTCCCTGCAAACAAATAGCTTTGATAATCTAATCTAGCCTGCTTGTGCACTTCTTTTACATGTTTGTTCCAACCATATACACATTTGACATTAACTGGTTTTTTAATACTTTTATAACTTAATATGGATGCCTGACGTAATGAACTGATAATATCATTGTACATACAATCAATTTTATCTCTATGCCTATAATTTTGACACATTTTGTCCGCGCATTCCTGAAAAACCGGTGGAAAATCAATATTCCTCAATTTATTGTTGCAAATCTCCCGATATTTATTTATTTCCTCTACTTCCCTCACGCCCCATATTATCTTATTACATACATTAGACTTAACTATAATTTTAGATTTTATTAATTTTAAATTACATACTATTTCAATAGGCATATGGTCCGACCAATAAGTATCTTGTAAAACTCTAAAACTACTAACCGTTTCCCATGCCGACTTGGAAACAACACAATGATCGAGCCATCGTTTGCAACCGTGTGCCTCGCTCTGAAAAGTATATGTATCAGATGACTCACCTGTCAATTCCAAGTCAGCACAGACCCAATCATTTTCACTACAGAACTCTAAAAGCTCTACACCAAATGGAGCAGTAGGGTGAGCATTAAAATCCCCTAACATAAACACCACTTCTATGTTATTGTCCTGTATTAAAGCGTTCATCTCACCTAAACATTGTGAGAATACAGGTAAGTTATCTACCTGATCTGTAGGCATGTATACACATATAATGAGCATTTCACGTCCTTCGTCTGACTTTGTTTTAATTGCTACAATGCGGTCACTTAAACACTTCACTATTGAGACTTTAGGAAACACACTCTTTCGCCATAGTAATGCTACTCCTCCGTGAGGCCTGCCACGCAGAACCCCTGCACTGAGATCCACCGCTGACTTAGCCGTATAACCGAAATTGTCATCAATATCTCCTAAAAGGTGTAAATCATACTGTAATAACCATGTTTCCTGTAAAGCGATCAAATCCGCTGATTTGCAGAGTTTTCTGACACATTCCATGCTTCTTTTAATATTTTTACAGTTAAAACTTATAAATGTACTGTGTTCCATATTACTATTAATCATTTAGGTGAGTTTATGTCTGTTATTTCATTTTTCTGAGTCTGTTCTTTATTTTTGAACACAATAAACTGTCTAAAAGATACGCCCTCAGGCCATAGATTCTCATCCATAAAAACCGGGAGCTTAGTTTTTGGGATCAAAAATTTATAAGCTACATATTCTTTCTTTAATTTCATATTTATTCTTTCTGGTAAAATCTCAACATGGGTTTTACTCAACACATACTCCGCTACATCCTTTTCCGACGCTCCTTTGTCTACATTATAAATATAGAATGGGATTCTAATATCCGCACCTTTAAATTTGCTGTCTGGTTTCGCTAATGCCTTCTAATAATTATAGACACAAATAAAAACTAGGTCGTCACGTTTTTGTGTTTTTTGATTTTGTTTATAGATTGAAAAATAATCAACACTCAAAATCATTTTTTTTTTTTAACTTATAATCTTTCTTATACTTAAATCGTGGTAATTATTAAATTAATCAAAATTTGGAAAAAGTCAAAACGTGTCGACCTAGTTTATAATCTGTCAAAACGATAGAGACCAAAATCAGATTAATTCGTTAAGATTTCGATGTAACGAACGTTAACGCCCAAACACCTATTTTGCGCGTATTTTAAGGCAATTTTGTCAGAAGGCAGCTAAACGATACCTACTCTTAATATTGGCTTAAGCAACACAGTGGAACTTTCTCCAGACTGAAATAAGAACATTGATTTATTTAATATGATTTCAGTTTTATCGTAAATCGCTTTTGGTCGTAAGAAATTAGGCTTCCTCCATCAAGTTTTAACGTTAAACCATAAATTGTCTATGCTCTTGAAAAGTAAATTTTTGCTACTCTATGACAATAGATTCATGTGCTCCATTTCCTGTCCTCTTTAACCCTTTAAAAACAACACAAAATTAATTGCACCAAAAAATATATTTGAGCAACTAAAAATAGCTTTTGAATGACATTAAAAGTAACACGATTAGGGCGTCGCGTCGACGTTGTCACTTTGTCGACGTGATGACGTCATTGTCCATGACAAAATGACACGCATTTATCGAATTGACACATAAAAGCCAACGCAATGTTTAACCGTGCGTGTGCGTTCTTATAAAAGACAGAAGTTTGTGATGTATAAAAAATATATTAAGTTAATAATGCGTCTAAAATACTTAGATAAAAAATAGGGGATATTTTAATACAATAGTATAATGCCATTTAATGTGTGTATAAATCATATTTGTTCGTGTTTTATTTCGTTTTTGGTTACTGTATTAATTTTACTTTAATCATAGTTATCAATGTTTAGTTAAAATAAATTGTGAAATTTATATTTGAGACTGTTGAGCTCATAGCTCCTGGGCTCGATACGGGTAAAGTGTTATTGTGTTTTTCTGTATGGAAATTCTCAGTAGCAGCACGGAGTCTGGAACTGTGCCCAGTAGATGGCAATAGGCTCGCCCTATATTAGGTACGTGGGGGTCAATAACGGCATCGGCGGAATGTGTGTATGATAGAACATCTCTGCCTAACCCTTCTGGGTACATGTTATATCTCTTAATAAACAGTAAAAATTATATATTTGGTTTTAAGATCTTGTGTTGTAAGGTCGGAAAGCGCTCTAGGTCACTAGGATATCTAGGTATATATATATATATATATAGTGTTAATTTGACCCCCTGCCACCATACATAAGAAAAAATAAGAATAAGCCGACCCCCTCCCCCGATATTTAATATTTATTACGTAAGAATCGAAAGGAAAAAATGAATACACGTTTAGTTTGTTTTAATGTTTATTTTTTAAAGTAACAATTTTTAAGAATTTTTATTTGTACCTACAAAGGCAATCGCGCGGTTGCCTGCGCTTTTTCAAAGTACTTACAATCTTAACTTTGCGCATTTTTGTGATCGTACGTAAGAACCATCAAGACTCCCTGCCATCCCCTTGTAAGAAAAAATAAGACATGGTAGACCCCCCTCCCCCCCTAAATCGTCTTACGTAATAAATGAATGGCGCCTAACCAGTAGCATTATCCAAAGCGACAATCTGCTGTCTCACGTAAAGTATATCGGATCGGCTACAACTTGTCAATCTAGTTATCTATTTACCCTTATCTACTTAAATACCTTAGTCACAAGACACGTGGGACCTTTAACACTCTATTTCTAAATTACCCTATACCAATACTTTATTTAAAAAAAAAATCTAAGTATTCGTTATTAGTATCTACATTTTGTTCTGCTCTAAGGGTCCAAGATTATGCCTAGTTTTTTAACATAATATCTATTATATCAGTATTGTGGAAAGTAAAAAAAAAAACTGTAAAAAAACCCTAAACGAAAAACAACAATTAACCGAAACTCTACTTCAAGAGAGAGAATGGCCTTATGAGATAATCGTTCGACATATAAATAAGATAATTGACATAAATCGTAAAGTTGAGATATATTAACAAACTCTTTTAATTCTCAATGTTTGAAGATGCTTAAACTAGGTAATAATACAGAGAAACCGAATAAAACCAATGATTGGTATACCTACCACTTTAACACGGAACACTTGCAGATGTAGAGGCAGGCAAAAACTAGTTACACAATAACCGACATTTTTAATTAACCATCTCAATAGACGAATTAATGCCATAAGAAAAATATCCTTTTAATTTTCTACCAACACCATTAATTAAATGTCAAAATTAGCTGTCAAAATTGAACAAACTTCGACCCACTTCCTTTATTTTTTTAAAGACATTTACACTATTTTTAATTCCACAATACAGCACCGCAATACGTACCCTTTTCAGTAATAAGACCTCTTTTGGTAAAGTCAAGTAATTTGAGTACTAATTCTTGAACGCGTGGACTATTTTTTTATGTGGCAACCTTATTTTTCTGATACAAAAGTTGACCTTGCACCTTATACCGATCGTAATAAAGACTATTATTGCATGTAAGGTGTTTAAAGTTGCAGTAAAAACTTGGTATTTCTAATACAAAAAACGAAATCAGCTGCCGCGACCCTTCTTTTGTTTGAAACGGAATAAATATATCTTAAGAAGTTTTGTGCAAAGGTATTTGCGAGACGAAATGCGGTTGAATGCTTGTTAGAAATAGTAGGGTTGGGAAAGGTGATGTTGAGAATGATCGATTAACATTTTAGGAATACTATTATTTCAGACGATTCGCTTTGATGGGGTTTTTCCGTTCGCTTCGTTTTGGACGTAATTTCTGCCTACTCCCATGGGAAAAGGCGTGCCTTAATGTATGTATGTAAAAGTAACGTGTTTTCCAAATAGATTTATTAACTATTATCCATTTACTATTATTCAAGTAATTGAGCCCTGCTGTATTCCACTAGTAATCATAGACACAACATAATTGTTTTTGTTTAAATCGATAATTTTCAACTTATTTCATATTTTCTCGACGTATTTTCTTTATTTTCCCAACTAAGTCTCACTCGCACACAAAAAAGGCTTTTGAGAGATTTCCATATCCTATAATGAGTAATTTCCTGATACCTATTGAGCTGACTATGGGCCGAGCGACCCATTACGTCATCCATAAAATAACTCTTATTGTCCGATGATTAAGGTTCACAAGATCTATCATTGTCCTCATGTGAAAATTTTAAAAGCAATATTGAATGCTTTGGACAAATCACGAAATATTTTTCTGAACAATCAGATAAAAATAAAAATGCATCAATTTGTTGAACGAACTGATAGAATATTTTTTAAATTTGTGGCAACTTTTTTGATGTGTCTCCACGCTATATGAAAGGAGGTTTATTAGAGAAAATAAATTTGGCATGATCAAAAACAAAATATTCAGGTTTATTTTAAAGAAAGAAAAAAAATGTTCTTTATTTAAAAAATACATATTTACTAATATTGAATACCAATGTAAATGGAAATGAATAAAATAATTTGGATGTTTCACATCTACCAGGCGTTCCGCGACGGCGCACTTTTTTTTATATCCGTCTATAATCGTTACGCTATATTTCTTAGTTTACAGTTTTAAGGTTAACAAGAAATTTATTTTTACCACATTTCAGATTTGGTCGGATAATCGGCACAGATATTTAGGAATATTGTTATCGTATAATTTATTTCCTAGAGGTACATCACTAGTAGCCAGGTGAAGCGCGCGTGGACGTTTGTTCTTTGACTGGATCCGACGCATAAAAAATAAGATATTTATGTCAAATAAGGATGGTTAGCAGACATAAGTAAACACAAAAAATAGCTATAGAGATACTGGTCTAAAGATTTGTAGAAAAAAAAAAACGATGAATATCCCAAAAACTATATAATCTAGAATTAGGTAGAGCTAAATAATTTACACCTATTGCGCTTATAGGACACTGGCAGAATGCTAGGATGATAATTTCAATGGTAGATTGTTATGGGCGGGAGCAACTTATTAAAACTAATTGGGTTGGACACATGGACCAGAAAATTCAAATGACAAAACGTCTTTCTCCACGTAAAAGATTTCTATAGACGAAGCAAAGCTGAGTATTTTTTTTGTCTTGCTCCATTCATGTTGCCCGTCAAAATCGTTCCTCAGTGATTTGTTATAAACTTTTCAATAGCAATAAATCCGCACGTTACTGTCAACTGACATTTTGTGAAATTGTAAATCTTACAATACCGGACATAATCTTACCGTGCATTGTGCAAAATAAAAATAATTCAGCGGTTCACAACGACCCTGTTTCAAGGACACATAGTTCAAAATCATACAACAAAATACAATTTCACATTGCATTTGAATATCTGAGAAGTCCATGAAATGTCAATTCGAGTCCAACAATTTAAAATTTGGAATTGTAAAAGTGCATATTCAAACTATTCAAAGACATTTTAGCATTCTCAACAGCAAATGTAACTTTGTCATTGAATTTAAGAAAAAAGAAATAATTATTTTTTCGGTTCAACTTCTTATTTGTAATGCGAGGGTGTTTAACAAAGGGAATTAGAGCAAAATTCCTTCTGTAGCACGTGGGCCAGCTGCGTTTTTTTTTTTCTTTTCATTCAATAATAAACAATTTGTGCAATCAGTGAAAAAATACAATCGGACTTAGGAAAAAGGAAACTGTCTTTGAATATTATTGAAGCGTGTAGCATTCGAGAAAGATGTTCTGTCGTGAGTTTGAAAGCTACATTGCGGCAGATAGCTAAGGGATTAGAAGCAGCTGATAAGTATATAGTAGTAATGTTTTTTTATTTATTTAATTACATTTTTTTAAATTTATATATATAATTAATAATAATAAAAAATACATTTATAAATATAAAAAAATAGGGACCAACCGGTATCGGGAATAGGGTCCAAGCTACTGGTGGTTAGGGCTCTAGAGAGAGGAACCTCCTCACACTACGTGCCGTATCAAGGAGTACCGCTTTCTGAATCAGTCCCTTGACCCAGCCGCCCAACGAGAGCCTCTTGAGATGTTGGTCGAGGCTCTTGGCCATCAGGCCATTGGCCGTCACAACAATCGTCACGACGATAGCCGAATCGACATTCCACATGTCGACAACCTCGTGCGCTAAGTCCAGATACTTCATAGTAATGTCTTTATTATTAGGTTGACAAAATATTTACCCTTTAATAATTTGTCCCTCTATAATTGTCATACGAATATGGCTATTGTGTGATCCCAAAAATCTAAGTCTTATAATAAAAATAACATCAATTTATGAACAAAAAAACTTGCATGCACGAGCCATTAATTAACATCTTCACTTGAGTTTCATGTGACTTTCACCAGTTAAAATAGTAACAATATTTGATAAATTAATTATCGTTAAACTATTATAAAAAGAAATTTGTCTGTAGATCGATATCATTCAACTTACAGATATAATTCAACACGTCTCTAAAAAAAGCGTGAATAGGCATGTCTATACATCGGTTTTCATCGATAATGCAAACAAAACTGTTATTATCTTTCGATCTACTAACTTGTCATCACTATTGAATTTTACAAAGTTTCATTTACCACTTGAATTATATATATGAGACTCTATCGTCATATAAATAGAGATCAAGTTGAGTTCAACATTAACATTGCTCATTCTGATATAGTGATGATCTTGTAACATCTGTCATGAGTACAGGTAATTTTGTATTTTCAGTTGTCCTTTCTTCCAAAAGCATTAAGGATTATTTTTCCGTTAGTTTTCATATTGAGTTTCTGTTCTAATTAAGAATTGGTAGTGAAGCTTTTGTTTTAAAATTGTTAATAGATCAATATACCGTATCGATCTACAAAACATTAATGTCCTCCTGACCGAATTCCGGTCACGGCGGCCAATCTCACCGGAGATTAGCCAACTACGCATGAGATATTATAGTGCACAAGTGTGCGCGCAAACACAGGTGCACTCTCTATTCCTTTACTCTCATAGTCCGATGAGACGGGAATCCGACATGACCGGAGAGAGATCATGCGCAGGACCAGCGGCTTTACGTGCTTTCCGAGGCACGATGTGTATTCACATACACAAAGACCCAGACCCTAAACAACTATCTGAAGATCATACAAATATGTATCTGTTCCGTGCGGGAATCGAACCCGCGACACGTAGACCAGCAGTCGATCTCTTAACCACTGCGCCAATCGTGCCGTCAAACAAACGTTAAAGGTAAGAGAAACAAAATATGTTAGTATCGCTAGATTATATTGGATTTATACAGGAAGACATGGCTAGTCTAAATATAGGTTTGGAAGTGATTGCTAATGATATAATAGGTGCTTTAAAATGCATGGAAACATGGTAAGGTTTAGAATGCAAAGAAGAAGAGAAACAAGCTACTTTTTTTTTATATATGTAAACCATTTTCTGGCACTTATGAATAGTCAGGCTCTAGTTGCCACGTTCCAAAGTGTTGATTTCCAATGTAGAACGGGCAAGAAACTCCATGGTTACTCTTATTAACTCGGAATTATACATACAATATTAATTTATACATTCGAATTTCGTGTATAAGTTAATGATGTACTTCACTGTTATACATCCACATTCCGCCGATACCGTTATTGAATCCCATGTAATAGGGGGCGAGCCTATTGCCGTCTACTGGCACGGTTTCAGACTCCGTGCTGCTACTGAGAATTTTCATGCAGAAAACCCAATAACTTACACAGACGACCCGGGAATCGAACTCTGGACGTCACGCTCAGCAGCCGCACTTGCGACCACGAGACGAAAGAGTTTCTTGTAGTTAAAAAATATAGGTATATCGTAAAGAAACCGTGATACCGTAATACCGTGATTCCATAAAGTTCTCGATGGTGTATGTGGTCTGCCAACCGCGCAGTACGCGAGCGTGGTGGACTAAAGTCTAACTCCTCTCTTTCTTAGAAGAGGCGCGTGCGCAGTAAATGCACAGTAAATGGCTCACTACAGAAAGTCTCCAAAATATAGTATTCATCTCCAAAATTCTACCATCTCAAGAAGGATTGGAAGGAGGTTGAGGAATGACGATGCAAATTAATTCAATATTTGATATCAGCTGAGCAAATGATCATAAAATCACATACTGTCACAGAAATAAGATTCAAATTCGTTTGTACTCTAAATATTTAAACGAAGTCGTGATAACCCGACCGTGAACTTTACGTGTACTGGGACGAGTTTCAAGGATGAATTGAATAAAGCAAACATGTATAAAAGGAATCATTGATAGGTTTTTTAGATGTCTACATATATTTAGTTGTGATTTTAAGAGTACATGCAACTTCCTGTCATCTGAACATATAATAAAATTATAAAAGGCCGATGTCTGTACATTATAGATATTAGAGAAAAACTTATAGGTCTTTATTAGAGCAACAGAAGCCAAAACAATGATTTTTGTTCGTCTGTACGTCTGTACACTCATCACGCAAAAACTACTGAATGGAATTGAATGCAGATTTCACCGATGTATTGCTAGAGGTCTAACTTATTGTAAGTTAGACCTCTAGCAATATATCGGTGAAAACTGCATTCAATTCCATTCAGAGTTCCCATTTTATCGCAGGAAAATATCAGATTGTAAATTTCACGCGTACGAGTGGGCAAAAGCTAGTTGCTTTTACAATTATATTTTTATAAAAACATAGCATCACGCTTATATTCGCCAAAGGGTTAAGCAGAAGTGGTATTGTACACCTACATTTCGCTGAAGTCGTAATTGACTCCCAAAGGACAAGCCTATTGCCATCTACTGCACACAGTTCCAAACTCCGTGCCGTTTTACTGAGATTTTCCATACAGAAAAATCCAATAATACAGTGTGCGACACAGAAATTGAACAGAATTGATCAGAACCACACACTCAGCAGACGCGGACCACTGGACCAACCTATTTTGAATAATTTTACCTTCGAACAATATTCACAACAAACAAAACTTGTCTGTTGCGCATCTGCCGCCCGTATTCCAACATAACATAATTATGTGCGAGACATCAACGGTACAAAATTACGCTATTTATTAGTACCGACATAGGGGTGGGCTGTGTTACAAGTTGCAATAAATAAAAACATGTTATTTATTCTTGTTCATCATTGTTTTCAAGTCGATCCAAATATTCGTTTGAGGAAATAATATCTATTATTTGGGGAAACATTATACTTAGTGATTTGATAAAAAAAATGTGTATAAAATAGTGGAATATGATACATTAAAGTTAATTATTTAACAACAATAGTATGCAACAAACAGTGTAAATTCTTTAGCTTTTTGTTACTATAAGTGAACTCGCCTTTCTCAGTGACGTTTACGTTAATGTATGAAAAAAGCATTAATTGTGAATTATTTTTGCATATACAGAGTGGCAACTGGCTAGATGGCCCGTTTGGCACAGTGGTTGAGAGATCAACTGCTACGTGCCGCGGGTTCGATTTCCACACGGAACAAATAAGTACATATTTATATAATCTACAGATAGTTGTTCAGGGTTTGGGTGTATGTTTATGTGAATATGTGTTTGTTAACGCGCTCATGATACAGGAATTATTCCTAAATATTCCAATGTTTAATTACAGAAAAAAAAAAGGGACACCGTACCATCGTTGCCATATCATTCCATACCATCAGTGGCATGCGGTTCATAAAGACAAAAAGACACTGCCTATCCTACATAACTCATATAAATATTTATTATAAGATATTTGAGGTGGCAAATCACATATATCATTATTTAATCGACAAGACGACGAACCAATACCAAGTAATAATAAAAAGTAATTGCCATTTCGTTTCCCATTCGCTGCGTATCTTGTTATAGTAAGCGTATAATTCAATTACTCCAACTTTGTGTTTCTGAAGCCTATTTGCTGAGCTGATTTGATCCGTAAGGTGAAATGGCGGTTCAAGTCTGTGTTTATTTTCTCAACATTTTAGGTTTAACAAATTGAGGGTTGGGTTCATAACTTTACGTCATAGGAACTATGACTGCTGTAATCCGTATTGGGATAAGCAGAGATGACCGGAGTTGCATGCAGTTGTTGTTCGCTGACAATTCGCAACAAACGCAATTTAATTTTTTTTTTTTAAACTTTGCCCTATCCTAAGAAAAACTCCTGTATCTTGCATTAAAAAACACAAATATTCACATGCATAAATACCTTTTTTTTTTACCTTTTGAAATGCTCATGCATACCCGCCGCCCTGGGGATGGCGACGGGTGATGTCGGACTTTTACCGACTAAAACCACACGGTGTTCCTGCGGCATACCTGTAGCGCCGGAGATATGGGATTCGCTCGCGCATTCACCGCACCCCCGGCTTGTATCAGCCCGCCAGTGAATGACCTGGCAGGCTCCGTCCTATTGTGCAGCTAATCTATAGCTGCACATCTTATAGAGGCGCGCGTGGAACACACTCGCGCCACCGTCTCGGGCCTGCTGCTGCTCGAGTGACGGACAGCCCCAAATCCGCCACCCGCAGGCCACAACTCATGGGGGCCGGAGGTCATTTAACGCCCTCCGACGTCCGGTGCGTCTGCTGCGGGATGGAAGGGAGGATGTAGCCTCCCTCTCCCTTTCAGCCGCCTCCTTAGCGAAAATCACTTCTTCGCAAAAGGATGCGACGGCTTCCCACGCTCTCTCACTTCCGACCATGTTTAGAACAACAGCCGGAAGCGAGAGGTCACCACCTACTACCGCAATGAGATCACGGCGCTACATGTATCAATACCTAGCTCCATATTTATCTACGAGATATGTTGCTCTCCACTGTACCTGGGTTAGTGTGGCCTACATTGGAAAATGCCTTATAGCTGTACAGAGCCTGAAAGCTTAAAGCCTTTACAAGCTGCCCGAGATAGAGGCAGTAGCGGAGTGTAGTACAAAAACCAAAAATATCAATAAATTATATTCGTAGCTGATTCAGGGTATATTATCCTGAGTTTTTGGTTATCATAACTCATATTTTACTAACTCACTGGTTTAGTGGTTGCAAGTGCGACTGCTGAGTGTGAGGTCCTCAGTTAGATTCCCGGGTCGGGCAAAGTGTTATTGAGTTTTTCTGTATGGAAATTCTCAGTAGCAACACGGAGTCTGGAACTGTGCCCGGCAGATTGCAATAGGCTCGCCCCCTATTACATGAGACTCAATAACGGCATCGGTGAAATGTGTGTGTACAATAGTACACCTCTGCCTAATCCTTCGGGGAATACAGGCGTAATGCTATGTTTATTTTATTTTTCTTCTCGGACACTGTTTACCTATATGAATCTTACATACGCACACAGGTAGACCTTGAAGCTCTATATATACTACTTGGAGGCCGTAAAAGCATTTCTTCCGTGAGCACAGGCAAGCGTAAAAATCTAATCGACTAGCTACTACGCTACGCTACTTACGCCTGCGTGTATCTTGTATTAATTATGTAATTATTATTTTGCTGCAATAGGAAAAATAGAGGTAGCCTATGTCTTTCTCCAGGACCCAGATTACCTCTTTGTAAAATTTCATAACGACCGGTTCAGTGGTTTAGACGTCATGAGGTAACAAACAGATGGACAAAGTTACTTTCAGATTTATAATAGTGTTGATTACTAAAAGAGAAAATTAATTGTCAACAGCGTATTATTAATGCCCCTAAATCTGTATGTCTATAAATCAACTCTAAAGCTAACCACAGACTAATAAACAACAATTCGCACGTTGCACAGATTGTTGATAACTGGCACGCGATCACTCCAGCTGTGACAATCATACCTAATCGCACACTTATCTGCAATCTGCACGCGTGCCAGCGCCAGCGCAGTGCAAATACAATTGTTTGTTGCAATTACGTTGTAACCCCCTGATATGTTACTGTGGAAACGAACTTGCAAAATAATTATTAGGTGTGTGGTGTTCCGGAAATTTGCTATTATTCGCTACTATTAAAAAAAAATTCTTTTATGTCTACTATTTTACCGCAACGACTGACGATTGAGAGGCGGCACACTTTCCAATAATATCTATACCAATAACTATGTGGTCACCAATAGTAAATGCTTGGAGATCGAACCCACGATCTCATGCTCGGCAGTTGCACTTGCGCTTACTATACCAACGAGGCAGTCCATGTCCATAGCTAATATATAATAATAATGTCCTCCTGACCGATTTCAGTCACGGCGGCCAATCTCACCGGAGATTAGCCAACTACGCAGGAGATATTATAGAGCACAAATGTGTGCGCAAACACAGGTGCTCTCTCTGTTCCTTCATTCTCATAGTCCGATGGGACGGCAATCCGACACGACCGGAGAGAGATCAGGCGCAGGACCAACGGCTTTACGTGCTTTCCGAGGCACGGTGTGTATTCACATACACAAACACTCAGACCCGAAACAAATATCTGTAGATCGTACAAATATTTGTTCCGTGCGGGAATCGAACCCGCGACACGTTGCTCAGCAGTCGATCTCTCAACCACTGCGCAAACCGTGCCGTCACAGCTAATATATAGTAGGGCTATTGCTATACAGAATTTCAATTGTTTCTTGTATATACCCGCGTTCGGTTACCCGAAACGACTAAACGACTGTCGGCAATAGTCATCCATGACATGATGAGTTTCTGGTCTTATATGAACCTTCTGCTTTGTATAACTATAAAGAAGGATTCTCTTCCTTCCATCCCTAATAATTAACCACAAGATGTTGCCCGCTTGTTGCGTTGAGTTGACGAGTCTCCGTCTGCCATTTTTACGTGTGCATATGACACTGTTTTGGCAGGCGCCATAGACTTCCACAGTTTCTCATAACCTAGTCCATTATCATCCCACCACAATAGCCCAAGTAGTTTTTCTCCAAATGTTCTGCAATAGTCCTGCAAATCTAGGGACTGTCCTTGGGTGCATATCTATAGGATAATCGCTGGGTATGTTACCATAATATTCCATTAAAGCTGTGTTAAAGGGCCTCTACGTGTTGGTTTCAGTCCCACGCACGCCTTCAAAACATCCGGGACTTTATAGTCCCGTGCAAGGAGAAAACCTCAAGATTATATGATATCGCATTTTTAGATGAGAATAAGTATACGGTTTATCCGTCCTATAAACTAATATACACTTATTTATCAACAAATTATCATCATTGCGCACGAAAAATTATAAAAAATGCGATATAAAACAAAGATAAAATAGATATCATATATTTTTTTCACTTTCCAATGCGCAACGTAATTTGTCTCCAAAATTAATTGAACATCAAATTGCACAGCTGTCATAAGGCACGAGCCAGACAATCGAATGGAATTAAATAATTACAAGTACATGTGTACGCGTTTAAAAGCCCATCAAGCGGCCATCAGTCGTCCATCAAACCGCTTCAGTCATTATTGTCATTAAGTATTGTCCACATGTCACTGCGTGCGCTACCGTTTTTAGGGTTATGCTTCAAAGTGAGCGGAGGCGGGTTAAATAGTGTAGATTTGTTTATTTAAATAATTATAATTATATTCACGTCATACCACATAATTCAAAAGAAATTTTAAACGAGCATAACAATCCTTTTGTCTTTGTTCTGTTTTATATACATATTATTATTGTGTGCCTTTGGGCCAAATAAACGTATTTACTTTCTTTCTTTCTTCGTCTAATAGTTATCCTCAAAGGTAAATTTACACTATGATACACTATGATTTCTCTTGTATCTCATGGTTTACAAACATACATCTCATACACACCCAGATCCGAAATATATTTTTTTAGATCATACCATTATTTGTTCTGTGCGAGAATAGAATCCACGAAACGTAGCGCAGAAAGGTAATTGCTTAGCCACTGCGCTAATAACCATGTCAACATACTAAAAACTTGTTGCGGTCGCAGATAAATAATTACGCTTGCTTGCTATGCGCCAATACGATAATTACGCTTCCGATGCCGGCGATATACTTCTAGTTCCAGAAAATTTAAAATTCACATTTAAATATGAATCGCCCACACTGTGTCCGCGCCCCAATGCTACATTTTATTAACGACAGAGGTAACATGCACTTGTCCGCGGCGGCCTCACAAATTGGACCTTTTTATTGACTAAAACCACTCGGGGGACGCAGTTAAAAATTTATGCCTTCGCTGTGTACAGGAGTGTTTTGTTCGACGACTTTACGAGCAGAATAGCGAGGCTGGTTAAAATTGGATGCCAAAACGAAAGCTGACTCGTATATGAATGAAGTTTTAAAGAACTAATATAGTTCCAAATAACTCAATAGGTGGCGTTGACAATATAGGCGACGCACGAAGTGGATTTGTAATGTCAAAGACCAACTTTTTTGATCCAATTGGGCCTCTGCAGGCACTTTCAAAAAGTCAAGACTCAGTGCACGGTTTGAAAGTGTGTTTTTCCGATAGAGAAGAGACAGGAATGAAATCCACGGATACTTACTCTTTTCAAAAATATGATCACAGTATTTTATGACATGACACGATCATTATTCTGTTTTCAAAATTTCTAGTAATTAAATCTGTATGCAACAGTCGTTTTATTATTTCCATTATTGTTTTAGAATTATTTTTTCGTTTGTCACCCTGTGTTGATACAACGCCATCTATCCCTAGAGCCAAAACAAACTTTGATTGCTGTTAGAAAACTCATTATTTTGAAACCTTCATCGTTCTTCGATGTAGCCACGCACCACTACTTCGTTCCATTGCATTTTGTGTTCATTGGTTCATTCATATCGAATGTTCAGAAAAACTTAAATACCTACTTAAATTATAGATATAATTTTATTGTTCCAGTGATGACAGCGAGATTGAGGATCTTGGCGTTGATATTCAGAACACACTAAAGTAAGTTGAAGTTTATTTCTTTTGTATCAAAATTCTTCACGGATCGGATTTCTGTTCAATAAATCGAAATACTTTAACTCATGCAATTTTTACCTTACTGTAGGCTATAATAACATAACGTAGCATCACTCCTGTATTCCACAAAGGGTCAGGCAGAGGTAACTAATTGTACAACCACATTTCGCCGTTGCCATTCAATTGCACGAGCCTATTTCCATCCACCGGGCACAGTTCTTTCGCTTCGCTATATTCCGTTATTGCCATGACGTGGTATGGCCCCCTGTTTTCCGACTAAGGATTATTTTAACTAAACGATTATTTTGTTGGCAAAAATAAAAGAGAATTTCACGCGGTAAACTCATAAGTTCTACAAGTTACTAAAAAAAAGTCTTACTAAAAAAAAATTACTAAAGAATACTTAAAAGTCACTTTTTACTTAAGAGGCCATAGCAGATCAAGGGCCCTTTGAAATTTGCTTCGGGCCCCGCGCTTGCTTAATCCGGCACTGGTCAGGCGGTGAGTGACGGCTAGAATCTTTCCCTATATTCCCTAAAACTTTGACAAGAACAAGAATAATAATATAACAAGTGAAGATCCACGTATTTATGAAGCCAAAATAAAACTTAGACATCGGCCACTCAAAACTTTTCGCGTCACAACTTTGTTATAAGATAATACTCGAGGAAAAAGGATGTTTTTTGACGTGTCCAAGATAAACAACAACTGATATTCAGACTTAAGAAAATAAGGATCAATTCCTCTAACTAAACTGCAATATAAAAACTGCCGATCAATGACGTATTCAACTAAAAACCGTCCAAAATTCGTCGAATGCAGTTAGTTACTGGATGCCGTTATTGAGCCTTATGTAATACAGGAGGACGCTACTGCCATCTAACGAGCACAATTCATAAACGGCGATTCATGTTTTTACTTTAAACAAGTGATAAATTCTCGACGTAAAACGTTCGTTTTTGTGTAGCTGTCTGGAGGGCCATTAGGTTTAAGTTCGGACGGTTTATAGCGCAGATGATGGGCGGTCAGTTAACAAATTCATTTCGTTTCATTTTTGATGATACGCCTTTTCCCATTTCGTCGTTTCATTTGGGAAATTCCCAAGAAGGCAGTTGGATGAGGTTTAGTAGGCTACAAATGTACCAAGTATGGATATATGTCTCCGCCTGCAATATCTTTTAGATATTTCTATCTTTTATATTTAAAATTCCTATATGCGTGTGTTCGTAATTCTTACACCTAAACGGCTTGATGGATTTTGATGTTTTTTGAAAAAGGCTTTATATAAAATATTTGGTTTTTTAAAGCCATGTTTGACCTGTAGCTTCCAGTGTCCAGTCAAGTCAAATCAAGTCAGGTTTGTCTCCTTAAACTTTTAAAATGTACTTATAAAAAAAAAATCTAGAATGTATGATGACTAAGAATTAACTTACTTCTAAAGTTTTTTTTTATTAATAATGATAGATTACAGAGGTATTAAATACATTATGAACAATATAGACGATGCTGACTGTACATGTTTGGTAAATGGTAATTAATGGGTGGTCGGCGTCGCTCGATAGCATCTAAACTTTTAGACAGATTTTGATAAATGGAGAGAGTAGTATCGATTCATTTTACTGAAGCACCACACGTAACATAGTATCGCCTATATTCCACGAAGTGTTAGACTGAGGTGCAGTATTCTACACCCACATTTCGCCGGTGCTGTTATTGCGTCCAATCTATTAGGGGCGCACCACATGTAACTTAGTAAAAGTTATATTATTTGTGGCCAGGACGTTTAAAAACGTGGCATTAGCTTTATAAATGTCAAAATGGCTACTGAATTGATGACTCTTAAAATCACGTGTATAAGGTTCATATTCAGTAATCATTTGTTTGACAGTTACTGGAGAACGAAATGGCTTTTCGATTCTAATCACAAGTTTAAATATTTGAAAATGGAACTTAATTTTTATCGTTTCCAATGTCAAAATTCAATAAAAGAATTTGCTGACCCAAAAAAAATAATTACAAAAACTACAATTTTTTAACAAAAAATCTCAACACAATATGATTAAAAACCAACAATCGATTTAAACGTGTGTCCATCAAGTCCTATTATAAAATGGAATAATTCCTATTGTCATTGCGGAATATATCTGGTTTCCATGTGATTGTACCGTAAGTACCTACATGCCGTTTGAACTTTTTCTGCCGAAACCGGTTCAAACCCCTACACTTCACATCATTTCAATTTGCTCCACTTAGGACAATTGAATATATTATTTTGTGTGCTATCTAATATCATGTTGAATGCGTTGTTTTTTAGTACTGTCGTAATAGAATAAAATAGAATAATTGTAAACAAAATAGCCGATTTAGATAAGGTGAAGTGCAACACTATGAATTGTGAAATAGCTAAGTGTTGCCAATTGAGAAAAATAAATTCTATTTCATATTCTACGACGTATTCTGCGCCTAGCAATGTGCGTGCGTATCTATATTTACAGATAATAAAATAGTAACGAAACGGAAACTGTACAGTTAGGCATCGTAGTCGAATAAATAGTAGCGTAATCCAAACGTTTATTCTTGGAAAGGTATTGGTTAAAATCATAAAATTTAAATCACCTTGCGTTTTTTTGTATGTATGAAATTGGTCAACATTACAATTACTATTTCTTCGCGTACTCGCTTTTGAATTGTGTTACGTGTACACATCTCTTTGATGCTCACTGTACATATATCTAAAAATACGGGGTACGTCTTAAAACTGCGGCCAGACACCTGAGGACGGGCAGCAGCGTCCTCTCACTAATCGGTGAGCCACTGCGATCCCCAAGCCGCCTGCCAAGCGTGGGGATTATGGCAACCCCCCCTCCCCATTGGGGGAGGCCAATGTTCAGTAGTGGACGTCTTTTGGCTGATGATGAACCAAAAATATATATGTATTTTTAATAGAAATAACTATGGCAAAAATAAAAAAACTCATTTTTAACAAAACCACTTTCTAGACACCACAAAAAGCCATAGAGGACCATTAAATGTGCACTTCAACACATCTGCCGCCCGCATCGCACCTCAAGTTTAACTACACATACGGACAAAATTATCAACCGCGCGTTAATAAACAGTCGATACGCCCAATAAATAGAAAGTAATGAATAGACATGTAACCCCTACTACGAATATCAGTGCCGCATTTTTTAATAAAAGGTAATATTGCAGTACATTGCGGCGTTTTGTAGTTACGATTCTTTATTCAAATTCTAAATTGGAATCGTCATTTATTGCTAAATGCACAGACGAGAGCAATTGTTTTATTTTTGATACTTCTTTACTCGGTAACTTCATTTCCTTAATTCCTCAAAGTGATTGTTTGGCTCTGAAACAAGAACTCTCGACTTTTCATAACTCTTGAGCAATTTCTCGGCAAGCCAGTGCTTGAATCTCACACAGATCGGCTTCCACTGTGATATTAAATATTTAAAAAATACTTTAGTATATTAATGTGTAATATATACACTCGTAGCATCGGGCACAGTTTTTAACCCCATGCTGTTACTGAGAATTTCCATACAGAAAAACTCTGTAACACCCTGTAACACAAAACTTCATGTTTAGCAGTCGTTTTTCCGACCCTAGTGGTCGGTTCATATCAATGATATGAATTATTTGATATGCGAGTTAACCCATCTTAAGCCAGCAATGTATGTAACCCTCAGAATTTCTAACGCTTATTGACACTAATATCATTCAAACGTCGTTATTATTGTCATACGCGATCCGCGAAGGGTGCGCACGAGCACATTTCAAATGATTCGTTACAGCGTCGCGGCGGTCAGTAATTTGTTTTATTAAATTATATTTTTATAAATTTGTAACGGATTTCTGTCACTGACAATTTTGAATTGTTTTTTAATGGCAAACATTTGGATGATTAAGATATTATTAAGTAGGGGTTTTATATGTATATTAATGAATTGTTGTCAGAATTTCGTGTTCGAATGCCATTATAATAAGGATTATTTGAAAATGATTGAATACGTAATATAGAATATATGTACCTACTGTTACTGTTCGCCAGCATCATCCCACTGCTGGGCAAAGGCCTCCCCTCATGAATTCAGACATTTCGGCCTAGCGCCAGTGAGGACCATTCTTCTTGTTAAAAAACGTTGCCCCACACTAGGATTTCTCCTGTATCGTGGGCACAGTTTACAAACATACATGTCACATACACACAACCAGACCCGAAACAACTATCTGTAGATCATACAAATATTTGTTCCGTGCGGGGATCGAACCCGCGACACATAGCGCAGAAAGCTAATCGCTTAACCACTGCGCCAACCGTGTCGTCATTCTTTATTTAATTTGTAAACCTCGTCCCGCCATCTCCTTCCTGGTGTCGCGAGGCCTCGCCGTATCAGGGCTCCATTTAGTGGTTATCTTGGCCCACAGTTCATCAGGCATTCGACAAACATTGACAGCCCAATCTCACTTTAATTTTTTGGCCTTATGAGCTACGTCACTGTTTGGCGTTTGGACCGAATATAATATCGTCGTTGAAGTTCTAACACCACGTAAGTAATTTTTTGGCGGTTTTGACATTTTGATGCCATTTGCTAGAGAATCGGTAGACACGTCGCGTCGTTTCAGTTAATCAGAAACAAGCATCGTTCAATAGAAACTCGTAAAATTAAATTTCAAATGGTTGTGTGTGCATGTGACATGTATGTTTGTAAACTGTACCTACGATACAGGAGAAAAAGAAGAGCGGGGCAAAGTTTAAAAAAAAAAACTAAATATCATATGAATTTTAAATGGTATTGTAATGGTGTCTATTTAAAATTATGCAGTCTTTTTACCCTCCTGAAAAGTTGTTATTTTTGACATACCTACGTGGTTTTAGAACTTCAACGAAGATATACAAAATTATAGAACGTCATGATGATGCAGTATGGGAATGAGGGACAAATAGAAAGTCGTAAAAGTAACAAGAAAAGTTAATTGAGTACAATCGGTCACAATAACTTGCAAGAAATGAGTTCACAAATAGCTATTAGTCATTAAACAGTTACAAAATAACCCCTTTATCTTAATTATGTTGTTTTGTACACATATTGCTGTCATTTGAAAGAAAATGGCAGCGACTGTAACTAATTGCGGTTTCTCATTTTGTTCTTTCTCAATGTGATTTAGGGCTGATTTTTCAATAGCTACATCAGTTAAGTTAAATATCCGATTCCACACAAAAAGTGTTCCAATTTCAAATTATTAGGCATTGACAAATTCGTGTCTTAGAAGGAGTTTACTTTTTAAAACTCGCATCTCTTTTTTTTAATTTCCCCACACTATGAATTCTCCTGTATCGTGGGTACAGTTTACAAACATACATGTCACATGCACCCACAACCAGATCCGAAACAACTATCTGTAGATCATACAAATATTTGTTCCGTGCGGGGATCACACCCGCGACACGTAGCGCAGAAAGCTAATCGCTTAGCCACTGCGCCGTTTCGTCGAATATCTTGTAATACATTGATTTATTATATTATTTTATTGTAGTAATAGCAATGTAATATATATAGATAGTGCCACCCACGAAAACTCGCCCCACTATTTTTGGCCGAGCCTTTCTAGCTGACCGTAATGCTCTTTCGTGATCAGTTAATATTTCGTAGTGTGCTTGTGCACTCTTAGGTAATTAGTGTGTATCGACAGAACTAAAACACTAGCGGAAGGTTGTACACTTGTACTGTAAGCAATTATGAAGAAAAGTGGGGCGCGTCTTCGTGGATGGCACTATCTGTACAACTTGATGTAATATATGGTGATGGCGACTAAATTAACGATGATAATTAGCAAGTGGAATAATATGAGAAAACTAAATATTTTCTATCCTTTTCTCGTGTGATTGTTAGAAAGAGATACCTATAGAGATACTTTTATTGAGTTTTTCAACAACATAATAACATCTATTAACAATGCCCGACTATAGTTGCTGTCCTAAACCTCAAGGCAATTATTAATTTCCCATTGACTACATTTTTTTAAAATATTACTATCGTGGGAATGACAACGCCCGGTCTAATTGTCCCGAGTGTCTCAAACTGTCGAGACAAGGACGACTGTTGTCTTAGGGTTAATTTATATACTTGGTAGGGTTGTCGGGACACTGATTTAGGAAAGATAAGCTGTGATCCAATGGCGGCCAAGAACTGGGTGAAGGAATGCCGTTCGTTCTGCAGCTACACCGGCGGACGACATTGTTGCCATCGGGTTCGAACCTGGATGAAACTGCCGCGGGTCTGTAGAAACTGAAACTTTTAGAGAGAAGCCTATACCCAACACTGGGCAAACTCGGACTGTGGATGATAATAAAGAAAGATTTATTTTTATTACATGACATAAACGACAAAAACACTTACAGTTTACAAGGACAAATTATTAAAAACAAAAAATGCCAATACAAAAAATACACTACAGTCTAAAGGCATCGCCCGATCTGCTCGCTCGCACATGATGAAGAGCAGTCTGTTTTCTAATCTCTCTAATCTTCTACTTCTCCCACATTATGTTCATAGCAATATTGTTAAAAAAGACTTTAAAAGAGTATCCATGGAGTTTCTTGCCGGTTCTTCGCCATAGGACCAACTTTTTGGAACCGTGCAACTAGAGTCTTTTAACGTTTCAAAAGAGCCTGTGTTAGGTTTATTTAAAATAAAAATAAAAATAATTCTATTCTATTCTATTGCCCTTCGAAGATTGCAGCCAGCACAAAGAGTGTGGCGAAGAACTCATAGTTTGAATTCGTTTCGTAGTTGCACGGACAACCCTGTGACCGCCACCCGTGACCCAGATCTACGCCACCATTATATCTATTTACCTAACCTGTAATTTTGTTTTAAATGTTTTCAAGACATAGCGTGATGTCAAACGGTGACAGTATTATTAAAGGTTATTTTGTTTTGGCGAAAGTTAACGGCTGGTTTTTAAAATATAAATACAAGTTCAAACATTTTATTATTTAAAATCTCTGTTTAAATATTTTGTGTTAATAAATTACCTTAAAATTCGTAGGTTATTTGTCGCGGCTTCAGTTCTCGTTCGGAACAAACATTTGCACGATCTACAGATAGTTGTTTCGGGTCTCGGTGTGTTGCCTGTGAGTTATATGTATGTTGGTAAACTGAACCCACGATACAGGAGAAATAATAGATTCGGCCAACTTAAAATTATAATAAAAATATTATTAAATACCTTTGGTCTTATGAAAACAACAACCAATAGGGCAGCAAGAACAAGGTATCTTCTTTTCTTTAATTAACTTAACACTCGCTAATATTGTTTATTCCACAAAGATACAAATCATTCTATATTGCCATTCCTAATAACAAACCGGGTATAGAGTTTTTTTTTTTAATGCTTTTGGCAGGATTTGACCTGATGGTGAGTGACAATGCTGCCAAGGATGGATCACGCAAGCTTAAATAATGCCTGTTCACTCTCACCTTTTTTACGAATCCATAATAACTTCAAATGCACCCTAAATCTGTAATTAATCCAGCCATTTACGCAATTTATATTTATTTCCCTAATAAACAACATGATTTTCATAATCCGTGCATAGATCAAGTGCAATTTCCAACACAACAATGTACCAAATAGCAGATGCATCCAACCCTCAAAAGCGGACGGGCCATTTTTATCCCAATCACATATTTTTTAAGCACGCGCCTATTGTTAAGTTTATAAATTATTTACATTACAACAATGGTCAATTGTTATAGTCGGCTGACCGTTTAAATATTTAGTACGACCTAATTATTTTGTTAAAATAATGATACGTCCATGTTAGATCACAATAGGATACGTGAGGTCGAATTTTGTGGTCTAATTATGGTCAGTGCTTTGTGGTTAGTTGAGGGGTTAATCGTGATATTGAAACAACAATGGTTTTGCCAAAGAGTTATTTTGCAAGTCGCGCGCCTGTTCATTAAGTGGGATTATAATTATGGAGATTAAAATCATAGCATTTTTTATGTTAACATAAAAAATGATCTAATTCATTGATTTGACGACACGGTTGGCGCAGTGGTTAAGAGTGCTGTGCGTGTCGCGGCTTCTATTCCCGTATGGAACAAATATTTGTATGATCTACAGACAATTGTTTCGGGTCTGGGTCTTTGTGTATACGAATATATATGTTTGTAAACGCACTCACGATAAAGGAATTACTCGTCGTGTTGCGCAACATTTCAAAAAGAAAAAAAAAGAAAACAGAAAGGTTTAATAAGTATAAAGCAAGCCTTAAATATGCATTACGTAGGTCAGGTGTCTTATCTAAGAACTTTTTTACTCAACGAAGAGTTCAGAGAAACAGTTCGGTTACATTAACACTCTACAAAATAAGAAACGAATTTATACAAGCAACCCTTTGATATACGTGCCCTTTGTTCACCTACTTAAGCGCTATCAATAACCATTTAGCTCTCTATAAAAATTCCTCGAAACAACATCAAAATCAATCGACCGTTTCCTATAAAACTACGAAACGAGACCGCACGTGGATACGTTACGTAGTTACGCACTAAAAAACATACGAACAGACAACACGTACTAAACAATAATTTTGTATGCAAATATGTTATATCTTAAGTGGGATCAAAATATCCACCGCGCGGTTTAGGGTTAAGTAATATTGGTAATAAAAGTGTTTGAATGAAAAAACAAAATAAAATTTTTTTAGAGTTCTTATTTATTGAATTACATTGTGTTTAGTTTTCTAGATTTTAGAAAATATTTCGGGTATAGAAAAATAAATGGTATTGAGAAGGATGCCGTAATCGAGAATCATTGTAAAAAGAGTTCCTTGTTTATAATATACTACGCTAGTATAGAATATACATATACCCACAAAAATATAACCAAGACTCAAATCCTCTAACATCTTTCTACGCGCCAGTACTAACAAAGAACAGATGTATGTGGCATACCAGCTAATTTCGTATGCACAAGGGTTAGCGCATGCGCTGAGGTAGTGCGCAGGAGTCGCGTTACAATGGCCCAATATAACCGCTTGTCAATAACCGACAGAATTTTTGTCATTTTATTGAAAGAACTGCAACCAAAATTTAAGAAGCATGAAGATCCAACACTGGGCCAGACTAATAACGCTATAGATTGTTATACTCGAGCTTCATTTACACATAGTTGAGGCACTGAAGCGGCGTATTGCCACAATTTGCGATTAGTTTTGAGCTGTTTCAAATATTCCTACAAGCTGATTTCGGCTACGGCGATTAGGCTTCCAATTTTGAAAGCATGGATGTGTCATGTAGGTGCCTTATTTTGGCTGAAGCCGTGCGCACCGAGGACACGTCGTTTCTCAGCTGTTTCATATTGAAAATATGTACGTATAGATCTGCGTCCAAGTCAGCGTTTTCAACTAAAGCCGTGTGAGAACGGACCTACAATATTGTAAGTTAAGCTATGAAAAGCCGAACTCCTCGAAAATTTTCAATCAGTGATACGCAGTAAGAAAATCTCCATACACAAAACTTCTTAGAGGAACTCGACAAAATAATGAGTAGGTATGTAAATAGCATAAAATCTAATGTTAAACATTTTCTTATGACGAATTGGCACCGGCCAATGCTCCAAAAATTTTTAAACGCGTTTTGACTCCTATCTGTTGTTTTGTTTGTATTATAATGTAAATGAATATCTCTCTTGTTGGAACAGCAGACGAACAGCACAATGTTTTCCCGACAGTTGCTGTCTGAAAACTAACATGCCAACCTATATATACATGTGACGTTAAGTGTAAGCGAGATGGCTTCATGAAGACTGTATAAGTGCGTCCCTTTTTAACAGCGAAATTGAAATTGTTTTGTTAGGTATTGAACTTTGAGTGTTGACTACCCCTGCAGTGCTTTCGCGTAAAAAATTGAACATTTTTTAAACATAGAACTATATTCGGTTTTTAAAAATCCATCAAGCGAGTCTTTAAAATTATTTAAAGTGAAGGTATAAAAAAAAAATTCTGATCTGACCCAAGACATGCGCAGAAAACTGCATACAAAGTTTATGTTAACCGGCTATTTGCATCATGGTAACCAGGGGTCTAGCTCCCTCATTGAAGCATTCCACGCAAATATGTCACTTCATTAATATGTATTTTATGAACGAGCGAGCAGTTGTGAACAACCCTCGGTCGCGGATCATTTGGCGTGGACACTGTACATCTGTTTGTGCGGTTTGATTTATCACTATTTGTGTACTTAAATTTTGTTACCGCTAAGATTATCTAATCTGGTTTCTTGTGAGTGTTGACGAAGGCATCTAAAAGTGGTTAGGTTAATTGGCAGCAATACCATTTTGTAGGTACAATACTTATTGATTCTTTATACAATTACTAATTAGATTTAAAATTGTAAACTGTGTAATACCAGATCATGACGTAAAAGTTTATTTATGACTTGATGTTTGGAGCATAAAGTTAGAATTATATGTTGTAAACGATCAGTGATTTCCTGAAACAATGTGCGCGTGTTTACGGTAGGCGTTCTCTCAAATGCGCGCGCAAGATTTTTTCATACATTTTTGGCTTAACGATAACGCCGATCGAGATCCTAGAAATCTCGTTAGTAGACTCCAGAGGCCCTAGTGTAAATTTCTTTTGACAAATTCGATTTACTACATCGAACGCGTTCGGCGCTCCGATTGGTCCGTTTCGTGCTCTCCACCAATCATAGCGCCGAACGCGTTCGATGTTGTAAATCGAATTTGTCAAAAGAAACTTACACTAGGGGTACAGGTGATAGTCATAGAGCATGAAACTTAAAGAACATGAAGCTTTATAAAGCAAACATCTCTAGATATAGATACCATTTAGGTTATCACGTGAAGAATTGAAGGCAAAGAGAAATTACACTCCGATATGTTACGTCCGATTCCCGATTCGGGCAGTGTTATTAGAAAGATTAGAAATTCCCAGTATATCAGCACGGAGTTTGGAACTGTGCCCGGTTGACGGCAATATACTCGCCCCCCTTTTACATGGGACTTAATAACAGCATCAGCGATATGTGGGTGTACAATAGTGCACCTCTACCTAACTCTCAAGGAATACAGACGTGATGCTATGTAATGTTATGAAGTAATCGCTTAGCAATTAATAGCCCAAGAAAACTTTACAATACAGAAGAATTGCTACATTTAAACCCCCTTTAACACCAGATGCATGTCCCTCAATTTTGCTCACAAAACCAATTTACCATGGTCACTGTCTGTGACATACCCTAAAATGCAATTAAGGGTATTACCGATGACTTTATCTTATCGGGGGATATCAAAGACAATTAATGATTACTTACGGAACCGTTCGCCACACACGTGTGAACTTTAGCGTGGAATAGCGAAGACTGGATAAGAAACGAAGGATAGGTAAAATATAATTTGGATGAGTAATATGGATTATTCTTTTTTAAAATAATTACTTCAATTTAATTCGTTGAGATAAGTTATTTGGGTATATTAGGTTCCAAAAAGAATTAAATTAAATTCGTATAAGTACATAAAAAAAACAATGAAACAACAACATAAAGCTGTATGGTTATTAAATAATTTGTTCATCGTAAAATGGATTTCAATAAAATAATAGGTAGAAAAGAAAGGACATATTTTGCTTAATTGTTCGTCCTGCCTTGGTTAAGTTATCTATTGAATCCTCTAATAAATTGGTTAGTTCCACTTGTGTAAAATCAAATTAAAAAAAGTTTTAGGTCACCAAGTTTTAGGTATTTTAGTCCCAGATAAATAAAACCATTCAAATATGAATTACTCATTAAACATATTTTCCTTTTTAGTTGTATATTTTTTTTATATATGGGAAAGAAACAAATACAAAAGATACATATATAGATAAAAAACAATACACATTAATCTAACACAGTTTCCACGTTATTAATAATATCACATTGAAGTTATTCTTCCGAAGATCTTTTAATACCCCATTGTATTATTATTCATATCCTGTTCTAACAATCTTTGACCACCGACCAGTTTCAATTAGTGCGCGCAACCACTGTACGACATTCTTATGGTTACCCTTAAGCAACCACCATGCAACCCCTTCGTAGACGGTGTCATAGACTAATGGACAAGCCGAGTATAATGCGGTCTTAGGATAATTTCATGTTTTACAGATATTAACTGGGTAGTATTAAATTTATTAACAATTTTGTAAAGTAATTAGTGAGTAGGTACTCGTATATTTATATTACTATCAATTTGATTAACCCGTTATTTTTTTAAACGTTGCCCCACTCTGTTATTTCTTATGAAATGAAATGAAATTATTTATTTTGCAATTAGGATTTTTCAATCACTTTTACACGTCTTTTTAAACTAGATGGCGTCGGCATTTCCTATGACTATCCCTGAGCAGAAACGCCGAAACAAACTCAAATACAAAATCTTCACATGTTCAAATATCCAGACCTGTGACAAATATTTATAGGCTATAGACATATTTGATCGGTGCGGGTATCAAACCCGCGACACGTAGCGCAGCAGTCGTTCGAATCGATCTTAAACGTAGTTCTGCCCAGCTAGACAATGTATATTTTTTATGTTAAATCCTTTTTCAACATCTTTGGAGTGTCTTGCCAGTCTAATCTTTATAGTACCAACCTTTTTTAAACCGTGTATGTTTGCATATTGTCGCTTAGGTACTAAGAATACCGCGCAAGTAAATTTTGATACGTTTCAGAAGAGACATACAATTGACATTATCTCTTATGAAAAATTTCGTAAATGTATAATATAAACAGAAATACAATAGAATAGAATTCCATACAATACAATACACTTCATTGTAAACCATTTACGGAATATTTTTCATAAGAAATAATCAGTTCTTTGTCCCTTCTGAAAACTTATCAAATTTTACTTGTGCGATATTGTTACCTAAGCGACGATATGCGATTTTTGGTCGACGACATGCCCAGCACCGTATGCTAAAGAGAATTGATGAATTGTTTCATTTTCATCGTCAAAGCACGGCGTCCTAGCCCCATATCAAAAACGATGACAAGCAGAATTCAAATACAAAATAAAGTATTTCAAAAAATATTTTTGACCAAAATCCCCGGATCGTCAACATTTCTAACGACAATAGAATATTCGCCCGCAGCCATAATCCATGTCCCAGCAGGGGAGTTGGCGTTTTGTTAGCTACAATGGATATCATCATTCTGTTTACATAAAGGGTATGGGCAGAATCATAAAGCTGGAGAGTGATAAGTGCTTATAATGATTCTCAATTCTGTTTTGCCTGAGGGCATGATAGATTAGTGTTGCCCGTATAGATTTAACTGTGGTCAGTCAATAGGTGATTGTATGTTTGTTATTTCAAGTTTTTGAACCAAAATAGATACATAATACATCCTATATATTTATATAAGTAAAGTAATTAATATTTCAAACTTCAAAGGACTATGGACGATGCTAAATGATCGTTACATTTCTAGTCAAAAACTGAATCAGCCAGAAGACGTCCACTGCAGAACGAAGGCCTCCCCCAAGGGGGGGGGGGGGTGCCATAATCCCCACGCTTGGCAGGCGGCTTGGGGATCGCAGTAGCTCACCGATTAATGAGAGGACGCTGCTGCCCGTCCTCCGGTGTCTGGCCGCAGTTTTAAGACGTACCCGGGTACTTACTGTATTGGCAAATAATATGGATGATATTATAATCTGACGGGTTTATACATTCTTCCAGATTTTTGTGTTTTTGAAGTTATACTTCTTTTGGCGCGTTTGATGAGAGTGAATTCTTACGATGCGCGCGCACACGGACAGATAAAAGCGACACCATGAAGTTGGCTGGTTAAATGTCTCTTAAATTTTCTTGGGAATTGATAGCGATATTCAAGGTAGTTACTGAAATATTTGTGCATCTGTAACACGTGTTTCATATCAGTGGAAATAAAAATAAATAAGAAGTATAACTTCTTACGTGCGTACATAAGTATACACACACATTTTTTTTTTGTTTTTTTCTGGCATAATGCTCCATGCTGCAGTATTATGAATAAGATCATAATACCATCACGCCGCAAGGACAAAATTTAAAACTATTCTATTATCTTACATTTACCCTAATCAGTACTAATACAGGTGTTTAATTAGTAGATTGTAGTGCTGATTCTTGAATAACAACTACTCTGCTCACCCTGTCGTGTGCATGAGTAAATAATTAACTATCCATCCGTGAACATGTTCATCCACCAGAAACAAGGAATGACGCGTAACCCATGAGGGGTTCTCTTATTATTTTAATAAGGCAAGAGATCTGTGAATGATGTTACTTATGGTCCTCTTCTGCACTCAAAAGTTCTCATTAAATCATCAAGTGATCGCCTTAAGGAATTAATTAGGAAATGTCAATTTTCATTCTTAATTTAGAAGGGTTCAAGGAAAAGGCATCCACGAGTTGCTTTGAGACTGTGGCGTTTCTCAACGCATCAAAATAATAATTTATGTGGCAACACAGAGAGAACAGAGGTCTACATTCGGGTCTTGGCGGCGTGTACGCAGACACAGACACATGTTCCGCAAATAGGAAATTATTGTAATTGCTAAGATATATTTCACATTGTCACTCCATGTAACTGTACCGATGTTTTACGTATTTTATTTGGCAATAAACCTCCTCTCATATAAACCCGGGATTTTCTTCACCTCCGTGTCGAACGAAGCATAGCGGGACCGCAGGCCGGATTATTCCATCTGCCGCGTGCGTCCCCAAAAGACTGTCCGGCGCACTCTGGGTAGCTTCTATATATCGACGTTGAAGCTCTAACACCACGTATGTCAAAAATAGCAACTTTTCAGGAGAGTGAAACAACTGCATAATTTTCCATAGATACCATTACAATCATAGACTTAGAATTTCGCTTAAGCTAAAAGACCAACTAAGCGTGGAAAAGAGATATCATTTTCATATGAACATTACCGGAGAAAGAAAGAGACAGATGTCAATGTCAGTATGATACAATTTTTTTTTGAAGGATCGTTACCTATAGTTACCCTTGCTTTAGTGTCAAATATATTTTATTAATTTATAAAATAATCGTGTAATTATTGGCGATAAGTGATATTTAGACGGTCATAATGTCATTTTCTTTTGCCAATTGTAACATGACATAGAGAAATAATCCAAATAATTATACGTTTCACAGGTAAATCTGATTTTTTCAATTAAAATACCATTTTATATTAATTTCATTTTACGAGTTTCTATTGGATGATGCTTGTTTCTGATTGGCTGAAACGACGCGTCTTCTGATTCTCTAGCAAATGGCATTAAAATGTCAAAACCGTCAAAAATGACTTACGTGGTGTTAGAACTTCAACGACGACATGCTGACTGGCTAATATTTCCACTACAGAACGAATACGACGGAAAAGAACTTAATTAAGTTTTCAATAGATATTTAATAATGAATTCAGTAGCTACCATATATATTTCCCTTTCAAGAATACGCGTTGTTGGAGTAAAGAAAAATAATAAAATATATTTTAATTCATGTAGGACAGTTAAGGCACTTATGAATAGTCAGGCTCTAGTAACCATGTTCCAAAGTATGGTTTTCCTATTAAATTCTACTCTAAAGAAAATATACGGAAAAAAGGCTACATCTGCGGATCCCACTGGATTGAAGTCAATTCAGCAAAAATCCCGCTGGATTGAAAACAGCATTGGATTACAATTCCTATTACTCAATCAATTAATTTATTTGTAAACATAGGTAATTACAGTAGTTTTACATTATTGCATATTGTGGCAGTGTTTAGCCGTTTGGCGTACAAATATTTATGAGATTTATATGAATTATATTGATATTTATATATCTAGAATATTTAGATTTGAATTATCCTAAAATCTGGTTTGTCCGGCCTACTTAACTATTCCATAACCAACACATCTACGGTCCCCTAAAAAATTCACAACAATGACGTCACTATTATTCCCCAAAATAATCGCCCCTGTATACTTAATGCTTAGTCACGTAGTAAAAAAGTAAAAATATCGTCTATGATGGGCTACAATCGCTCATTATCTCTTTATAATGCTAAACTATGGGCATCTATGCGCCATTGTTAGCAATGGCGGTAAACAAAGATTAGAGAGGTTATAAAAAGAGGGTAGTTATTGATACGTAAGGATTAAAGTTAATCTCTTACAGTCAAGCGGACTGCAAATATTTTTGGTACTAATAAGTGGTATTAAATTAATATTTTTTATATCATATTCACTTTGAACGCGCATCAGGATATAGCTGCTTAAAAAAAATCGGGAGGATATGTTGAAATATTCTTTCACTCTTTGTTTCAAAAACCCCCACTGTAACTCTACCTAGGCTAGATGACTGCATCAAAAATAAAATTGTTTGGTAAATAGTTTTCCTTCTAAGAACTCAGTAAAACCGTAAAACTTAATCTCTTGCTTATCTTTGGCGTTTTCAATTTTGTATGACATACTCATTGTCTGACTTTGATAAATTATAAATCGAAAACTCCAAAATAATATTTTTCAATGTACCTTTGGACATTGACTCAGCACTAGTCGTGGCTCAAGCGCGGCCCAGTTAAAATAATGATTTGGTTGCATCTTACACGCATAGGATACAAAGATATTGTACAAATGTGTGTGTTAAGAAAAAGTAGTATATAAGCTGTAACATATTTTAATAAACGAGATTTGAATTTTATAATCTTGTCTCATTACCCCTCACTGCCAAGACACCTTTAGCCAACTCTGATCAGTCTCGAGAGTCTGCGGGACTGGCAGTGAGTGTACCCTTCCCGAACCTGGAAATCCTGTCTACTATACGTCTGCAACCTTAGGTCGCATGGTGCAGACATCCTGAACTTATTTATACTTATATTTATTTACCAAACACTAGGTATATGATAGGTTAGGGCCATAGGGCTGTAGGATTGTAGGGCTGTAGGGCTTATTAGGTCTTAGTAGGTTCCTTAACGTATCATTATTTTCATGTATCGTCACACCCTTAACAGTATTGCGGCCTTACGTGACGTTTGTTGAGGGTGGATGTACAAATATACTAAAATCAATTTAAATAGATATTTTTACAATAAAAAAGCGATGAATGCACTTCGTGATGCCAATATTGTAAACAAAAATCGCAGATTACGGCGTTTAAAAAACAAATGACAAACAGGATTTAAAAAAAAAATTAAAGCCCTTCAAAGTCACCGAAGTACTCATACATCGAGCAATGATGCCGGCAAAATATTTTATGTAATAAAATCAATCTTCATATCTAATGGATGAACCATGACGATGTGAGGTCATGACAGGCAGGAGATAACTGGTTCAGAAATGCATTCAAATTGAGTTTCAATTGCGGCTGTAAAAATGAGATTTTTATCTATTGTGTAGTTTCATTACAGTGTGATGTACCGATATGTGGTAACTATAGACATAAAGAGCCCTTCTCTAATGACGAATTTAAAATGTAAAATTTTACTAATTATTATGTGTAGAACTTTTTTTTTTGATGATCTATAATTCTACACCCTAGTCCATTTCTTGACAATTCTCATCTTCAACAATCATAAACAAGTAACTACTTTTTTTTTTTTTAATTCTTTTATTAGTTAGGGGTTTTTATCCATAATTGAACATGTCAACCCCATTGTGACCATCAATATTATTATTCTCAGAAAGAGGGTCAATGCCGAAACACTGTTGCTATGTAACATAACATCCTTGCTGCATTTGAGGTTGGTAATGACAGAATAGTTTGTGCTAAGCCTACATAATATTGATTTAAGTTCAGTGTTCCTAGCAGTGCCTCTCTTTCAACTTGGTTCTTGGCACACTCCATCAAAACGTGTTGTATGTCCTCTTCCACTCCACAGATGTCACAGTTTGGAGAGTCGGATTTTTTCATCATGTACGTAAACTTGTTTGATGGAATGTGTCCAGATCGAAGTCTTAACAATTTTTTAACTACATTTCTACTAAATTTACATGTGAAAAACCATGGAACGCGAAGCGGCTCAGATTGCAAAGTTCTGTACAATATTCCTTTATCTTTTGATATTTCCGTAAAATGATTCTTCCAGTTATTGTAATTTAAAATTTTAAACTTAGATAATAGTTCTGAATGATCTGGTTGTATATTAAAGTGAATACCCTGTAAGCAACCGATTCTAGCTAACCTGTCCGCCTCTTCATTAAGTAACTACTTGTTATAGCCCTATGTCCAAAAATAACGAAAATCATTGATCATCCAATTGAGGGTCTCAAATATGTCATGTGCTTTTGTAATGCTGAAGTTGAAAACTTCATTATTTTTATTGCTATTTGTATAAAAATAGTAGATACGCTGCCTGTTCTAAAATTACATCAATTTTTTTGAATAACGCCCTCTATAATTTTTTTATGTAACTAATTCACAAAGTCTTTGTCGTCTTTCAGTACGACGCGACGTGATAAGAGCGCTACGTACACGTAGTTCCAACTATGTTCCACAGATGTCACTAAAAATACCATGTTATAGTTTTACATTTATTTTCAATATTGAATATTGAAACAAATGAACGCGATATTGTTATAGCTTTTCTTCTGACATGGCTTAGGCAAAATGCTATTAAATAAAACGGAATTCATGAATTCCTACGCACTGGCCATGTAATCATTATTGTGGCATCAATATTATTCCTTAAAATCGTAAATAATAGGTACACAGCTATAAATAGTATATATATAAAAAAGGTTTGGTACTTATTATTTTCCTTAACTAACAGTTACAGTAGTCGATAAAATTATACTATTCTATAATTATTGTACTAACTTCTTGCCCACAATGTAGTCTGCGTGAATTTTGTTTTCTGGATCTTGATTACAGCGCCACCTATCGGGTCCAACTATAACTAAGAGGCATCCAGGTGACCACATAAATCTAAATCGATCGAGCCTTTTAGAAGGAGAAAAATTACGAACACGGATCTCGGCTCGACCGATTTGACTGATATTTTTTTTGTTGTATGTAGGTAATTGTCAGGACGGAAATAGTTGGAAATTTGGATGGGATTTTTGTATGAAAATTTTAATAAAAAAATTGCACCCACGCGAAGCCGAAGCGAGTCGCTATTTTAATCATCATTATCAACAGCCTGTGTTAGCCCACTGCTGGACATAGGCCTCTCCCAATGCATGCCACTAAGCCCGATCCTCGGCTATTCTCTTAATAATAAATAGTAACTAGTTAAATACATTTTTAAAGATAACTAGAAATTTACATTCATAAAAACGATTACATTGTAGGTACGTAAGCATGTAATTATGAATCTTTGCACGCTGTTCCCGGTCCTTCCAGACATCTTATTTCTCTAAGTGAGCACATAATTTAATTACCGAGCTATAATTACAGCCAATTATATTAATCTCGACTTGATGTCGGCGATTAGAGATGAGAAATGATGCTCGTTTCAAACCACGATGTGCGGCATGGCAGACCGATTAGATGGATGCTGTAATCAAAAGAGACGAGAAAATATTATTCTACGTTGTGGCAGAATTTGTGATTCATGAATTATGTGACACTTTAAGGAGGAGGGAGGGGGTCAAGAAAGTGTGACAAGGGTGGGCGACTCATAAGCTTAACTCCAGACTTTAACTCTAACGAAGAACAATAAAAAAACATCACTAAATTTAAAATTGCAAAATATGTGACATTAAACCAAAGGATCTCTCAAAAGTGACCACCTCTGGCAAGAACGGTCCAAAAATAATTAAATTCGTGTGACGTAATTTATAAATGGACTAATATGAAGATGTTATAATAATTTATGGATTTATAGATAGACGTGGTTAATATATAAAAAAATATGAATTTGTATTTCAAGCACTAAAAGATGAATGGGATTATCAAGATTATGACACTTGTATAAGAGACACTTGTATAAGGGTATACAGGGGGGCATGAAGCAGTCGAGATTTGAGAGTTTTTATTTTATGGTGCAAAACACGCTGCAAACAGTTTGTTATTACTTCCCAGAATTTAATCCTTATTAGCGGATGGTGTAATAATACAGAGTGTTTTTTTTTTTCAAAATCAACGTGTTTAATTCCTTGCTAGGGAAATATGGTTTATTTAGAAATCCAATGTTACAGTTTTAGTTTTCATCAAAATCAGGCTCGAGTCTCCTTTGAGTATTTTTCGGTATTCCTTATAGTTACGGATTTGGCCATCCACGCCCACTTGAAAAAATCACCCTGTATATTCTTTTCCAAAACAACTACATAAGTAAGTTAAGTATGTAGATGTACCTGAACAAAGATTCACAAGATTATCTTCGTAGATCGTGTGTCGTGTAGGCTGCGCCTGCGCAGACAGACGTAATCACGTCATAAGACACGACGCCGGCCGTGGGAACATGTTCACTGTAACTTGTTTCATATTATACACACATTGTTTTAATGCCAAGAGGATGAGAATCAACGAGAGATATATAGAGTTGATAGATATACAGACGGGAGAAAGAGAAAGATAGAGTTGTGCGACTGTATTGTGTCATATCAGTCCCGTATATTGATATTTTGGTTTGCCACACATTAGAAGTTCTCCAATGTCGTGGGTACAACTTACAAACAAACCAAGTACCAGATCAACTACCTATCTGTAGGCCTTACAAGTATTTGTGCCAAGCATAAATCGAACACGATATACGACATACCTATTTCACAAAACCAAACCCTCGCCTTCAATAGGTCATATCGTCTCGCCTGTATTCGCCGATGCCGTTATTGAGTCCCATGTAATAGCGGGCGAGCCAATTGCCATCTCCAGGCACAGTTCCAGACTCCATGCTGCTACTGAGAATTTCTGCAAAGATAAATCCAATAAGACTTACCCTGACCTGGCGATCGAATCTAGCACTACGACTAATGAAGCAGTCAAAGTGAGTGCCTTCAAGAACGCCAGTGATCAACGATACCTATGTATTGTCGGCACGGTTGGCACAGTGGTTGAGAGATCGACTGCTGAGCTACGTGTCACGGGTTCGATTCCCGCACGAAACAAATATTTGTATGATTTACACACATCCCCAGAGGAGGATGACTTACGGCATCCTCCTCTGGGGAAACTCTGCAGACATCAATACTATATTCGTCTTGCAGAAAAGGGCTGTCCGAGCTATTTATAATCTTGGTCCAAGGGTGTCGCTGAGACACAGATTTAAGGAAATTAATATTCTAACTGTAGCGTCACAATATATTTTTGAAAATTTAATATATGTTTATAAAAATATTTCGAACTTTGTCAAACTGTCTGATACTCATTCTTTGAACACTAGGAATAAACACAACCTTGCTGTACATGCTACGCGCCTCCACAGAATAAGCAACTCGTTCATGGGACAATGTATACGCTTTTACAATAAGCTTCCCAATGATATACGTAATTTAACATTAAAGAAGTTCAAAATTGTAATTAAATCTAAACTTTGTAAAAAAGGATACTATAAAATTTCGGACTATTTAGATGACAAAAACGCTTGGGATTGAGCCGCTCTTTAGCCTTTCCTTTTTTTTTTTTTTTATATATACAAATTTTGCCATTAATTATTATATTATTTACTTCATTATTTTGTTATTGTAATGTCGTTTAAATTGAAATTATTTCTTATATATAACCGCTATACATTGTAAATGTGAGTGAGATCTAGGCTGAGCGCTCTTCATTTCATTAATTCTCACGATAACTGATGCATGCTTGCACTCTGTTGCGACAGGTTAGCTCAAATAGTTATGGCACTTTCTTCAAAAGGCTATTCCACCCTATATTTGTCTCACATAAACCTTTACATCAATACAATCTGTCTGGACTTTAAAATAGACTTTGACCCCTGAGTTTGTTTCGGCGTTTCTTCTCAGGGATAGTCATAGGAAATGCCGACGCCATCTAGTTTAAAAAAGACGTGTAAAAGTGATTGAAAAATCCTAATTGCAAAATAAATAATTTCATTTCATTTCATTTCATTTCATTTCATTTCATTTCATTTCATTACAGATAGTTGTTTCGGGTCTGGGTCTTTGTGCATGTGAATACACACCGTGCTTCGGAAAGCACGTAAAGCCGTTGGTCCTGCGCCTGATCTATGTCCGGTCATGTCGGATTGCCGTTGCCGACCCATCGGACTATGAGAGTGAAGGAATAGAGAGTGCATCTGTGTTTGCGCACACACTTGTGCTCTATAATATCTCCTGCGTAGTTAGCTAACCTCCGATGCGACTGGCCGCCGCGCCGTGACCGAAATTTGTTCAGGAGGACATTATTATTTCGGTAAGAGCTTTGAAATTTCGTATTATGGAATAATGTCGCTCACACAATTAGGTGAGTGTACCGTACAAGAAATGTATCTCACTAAATTCTATCAAATAACTAACGGCATCAAAGAAAAACAGATGATAAATTATGAACTACAAAAATAAAAAACTGTCAAAAAAACAAAGATGAAAGTCCCGACACGGGCCTTAAAGTCCCCTCTCACGGACGTAAGTGACCCATTACATCATTCCCTACATTCCTCACAGAGTCATGGATTACAAGAGAAATTACATGAACGCGGCCAATCTGTATAATGACCGCAAAGATAATAGGATCCTAGCCTTAAAATGATGGAACACACACAATGTAACACAGATTAAAATTTATGTAGATGCGACGTTGGTGTTCGGACATATTTTTCGTTTTGGCAACATTTCTGCCTAAATCTAGATACTGACAGCGAAAATAGTGTAACATCACTTAGCTCTCGACGAGTGAAGTAAAAGGACAGATTTGTACAATTTTACACCCACACTGTGCCGTTTTTGAGTCTCGTATAAAACGAAGCGAGCCTTTTACTATTTTCAGTAAACTCCGTTGCAGTCGCTTCGTGTAAAATAGCCTCAACCAGTTAGACTGAGAGCCAACCAAAATGTATTTGGAAAGGCCTTTCTTGGTCCCTGCTGGACTTAGCTATCTCTCAAATCGTGCAACAGCATCTGGTTCCCTCTTTCCAGCTACCATACTCAGCAGATCCTCCGCGTAACGCAATTAGCAATGTATTGAAGGACGAAATTAAGACCCTAATAACCTTAGAACCTGACGTTTGGGAGTAATGGTCACTATCAGGAATAATATCCTTTACCACAAAACGTTATGCGTTCCTGGTGTTTATCATTCATTATGGTAGAGTTGAATTATTAAAGACGATCTTCAATAATGCTTCAGCTATGTAGGCACAATAAGAATCTTACAACCTCATAAAATCTTTTATCATTCTTCTAAAACAATGCGCCCATCGCATTACCCCAAAATTTATTTACGCAATACCGACCTTTATGTCCCATAAACTATAACTCAAATTGCAATGGACATTAAAGAATGATAATTTACATTTTTTCCTGTACATTTTGGACTTAGAAGTGTATAAAATTGATTGTGTGGAGACAATTCGTTTTATGACGTAGACCTCACATAATGAGGCATATGATTTCATCATCATTAGCTCGTGATGATGATTAATTCATTCTGGGTTAACCAGTTATATTGTGTAACAGTAAAAATATGTTCTTGTAGTTCTTGTGACTGTCATAGGAACATAAAACTAGGCTTTTATTTTATTACTAGCTTTTGCCCGCGACTTCGTCGGCGTTTCGGTCGTTTTTTGTAAAAAGGTAGCGTATGTCCTTCCTCACGGTTCAATGGTTTTGATGTAACAGACAGATTAACTTTCGTATATGATTTCTATGTAGCTTTAACCATTAAGGCTGCAAACGCGACGGAAGCTTAAAAAATGGAGTAACTTATCCCGTTTTCCCAACATTTCTCTTCACTGCTCTGCTCCTATTGATTGTAGCGTGATGAAAAGTATACTATAACCTGCCCAGGAGTATGACGAATATTTGTACCAAGTTTCGTTAAAATCCGTCGAGTAGTTTTTGTTTCTATAAGGAACATACAGACAGACAGACAAAAATTTTACTGATTGCATTTTTGGCATCAGTATCGATCACTAATCATCCCCTGATAGTTATTTTGAAAATATATTTCATGTACAGAATTGACCTCTCTACAGATTTATTATAAGTATAGATAAGGTCTTCATTAGTTATCTAAAAGAGATAGTTCTCTTTCATACAAGATGTATGCTTGTTGCCAACCGTACTATAATATATAGTACTGTACTGTGTTTCGGATATGCGTACTTTATACTGTTGAAGAAATACATAGTAAGCAAATATACTATATTTTCAACACCGAAATGTAACATACAAATCCTTTTTTTTTCTAATGCAAGAAGTGCAAAAAATATAGGTTTTATAAAAATAAATAAGTAACAAATATGTCTTTGTCAATTTTTTGCCTTTTCCATAAAATACTATATTTTTTTAAGTGTACTATATTTTTTATAACTTATTTTGAAAAATACTATATTTCGCCGAAGCGATGTTGACAACGCTAAATGGAAGCTCTACCAGTACATTATCTCTCACGCTCTTGCTTTCTCACATAATTCCTACTGCGTCAAGTTAAGTTACCATAAAATTATAAAATGCAGATATAGGTATTTTATGAGATTTATATATATATATATATTTTTTTTATGTCATAGGCGGCAAACGAACAGACGGATCGCCTGATGGTAAGCGATTAACGTCGCCCATGGACACCCGCAACACCGGAGGAGTCACAAGTGCGTTGCCGGAGATATATGGATATTTGGAAATATTTGTTCCGTGCAGGGATCATACAAATAGTTTAACCGCTTCGCCAATCATGTCTTCGAACTTGGAGACAATTTGGTCGTATTCCTCCTCGATTCTGACAAAAAAAAAACATTCTTAGATTCCAATGGACTGCATCATTGGTCTGGTGGTCGCAAGCGCGACTGCTGCTGTGAGGTCCTGGGTTCGATTCCCAGATCGGGCGGGTTTTTCTGTATAGAAATTCTCAGTAGCAGCACGAAGTCTGGAACTGTGCCCGGTAGATGGCAATTGGCTCGCCCCCCATTACATAGGACTCAATAACACACAGACATTGGCGAAATGTTGATGCACAATACTACACCTCTGCCTAACCCTTCGGGGAATACAGGCGTGATGCTATGTTATGTTATGTTATACTAATGGATTTGAAAAAAAAAACAACGAGACCAGAAAAGATAATGATTAAATAATTGAATGATTGATAAATGATACAACATATAAGATTGTATCTTACTAATATTATAAATATGACTTATTAATTAATCACGCCTTAACAGCTCAACGGATTTAGATGAAATTTGGCAAACGCGTCGAATTTTCTTTTTTTTAAAGAACCTTGCCGCACCCTTGGAATAATTCCTGTGTCGTTGGTGCGTTTACAAACACATATATTCACATACACAAACACCCCGACCCGAAACAATTATTTGTAGATCATACAAATATTTGTTCCGTGCGGGGATCGAACGCGACACTTAGCGCAGAAAGCTAATCGCTTAGTCACTGTGCCAAACGTATCGTCAAAGAAGTGTCAAAGTCAAAGTCAAGTCAAATATTTTTATTTCGAGTAGGCCTTTACAGGCTCTTTCAAAACGTTGTGATTCTAGGTGCACGGTTCCAAAGTGGGGGTAGGTCCTATGGAGAAGAGACCGGCAAGAAACTCCATGGATACTCTTTTAAAATAATAGTTTTAAACTGGTTACAATCTTTAACGGTAAAGACTATGCGAGTACAATGCAAGCCAATGTGCGCAAAACGTCGTCGAAGACTATGCCTTAGGTAAGGACATAGAATGCTCTTTATCAAATTTTATTCCGATACTACCTTCTAAATGACACCGGTTTGTGACCTCTTAAATAATGTAACTCATAAATCTTTCAAGAAGTCAAGTCCTTCATTTTGATATACTGCAACTTTTATTACAAAACCGCGCTTTTTATAAAAGCTCTGTTGTTTTAAACAATAGAAACGAAGACTTTTGTTTATATTTCTGGGATGGCAATGGGGCCTATGGGGCAATAAAATTAAATTCATGAATAAGCCTTTTGTATGCCACAATGGGCTTATTCATGATTGTAAACAGCACAGAACACAAGACATCATTTTTGTAGACATATCTCTCCAACACTGATTGCCAGTCTGTCGGACTGCCTCGGTGGTCCAGGAGTCGACTGGTAAGTGTGAGTTCTTAAGTTCAATTCCCAGCAAATCCAGCAAGTCTTCTCTTGTTCACCTCCCTGCAACGCCCTAAGCCGTAGTCTGAATCCAACAGCGGTGTTTTTACTTAAAAAAAAAACGACATTAATTCGGTTAAACAGTCAAAGCTCCCTGAGCTTACTGCGAAAGAAATTCATAAAAAAAAACCTATTCCTAAATCATGAACACTATTGACAGCTTCAGAACTCTTTGTAAAAGATTTGGAGGATTATAATTGGAATAAGGATATTCAATTATTACTCTGTATAACAAAAATTACAAAAGCCGTGAAAAAAGAGAAAGAATTATAATGTATTGTATATTCTGTCGGCACCACACAAACAAACAAACGCTACGTCACACCGTATGATTAATTCTCACTTCATAATGCGTGCCCGCAGTTATTAATGAACACACCGTGATTCTTTGTTTATCTTTTGTGAGAGGGAATAATGGTGATTTTTAAGAAGAAGAGACAGTGTTAAGCTTAATAAAATAGTTGAGAGATGTCAGATATCTAAATTATTTTACGACAACTGCAGCTGAATCGCAGACGACAAATGACTTTTGGGCAGTTTTTTTGCTAAGAATACCGTCGAATGGTCTTCGATTGTTCGTTTTGATTGCAATTTAGTTAGTGGTTCAGTTAGCCCCTTGGACTAAAGTACTGGTATAGTTAATATTAGAAATTACACTTACTATTAGACTAGAGCTTTTCAGAAAAGTAATCTTATATATAAAAATCAATGTTTGTTTGTTCGTATTTTATGCGTTGCCATACCGTTCATCTGATTGCGATAAAACTTTGTCAACTTATTGCATGCATTTGCGTGCAGGTTATAGGCATAGTACAATTAACTTACAGTAGGTGGCGCGCGTGTCGTAATTTTTGCAATTTCATAATTGATCAAGCAACGCTCAACAACAGGAAAGATGAGTCCCTTTGTTTAAAAAATTAAAAATACTACCTCTCCTAGCTTTATATGTCATTTTGAATTTTGCATCTTTGTGCATAAACAACTGGATTTATTCGAGATGCATATTGACGTTGTAGCCAGAAATAGTCGCAAGATTCATAAATTATGTGTTCCTAAACAGAGAATTCAACTATTTTCCAATAATGTATTCTGTATGGCAATTCGAACTTATAATAAACTACCCAATGCTTTTAAAACACTCAATTTGATTACATTTAAAAGCAAATTATTTTACTTTTTATTGACTAACGATTATCTAAATGGAAAATTTGATACAAAATTTAATGTAAACATATAATTATTTATTAATTTTCCTTTTTTGACTATTGACTTTTAAATCTTATTAATGACATACTGTTTTTTATTATGTGTTGACATGTTCTTAATGTGTTCCATTATTTATTAATTAGCTGTAATCTCAATGTTTGTACGTCGGAAACGACAGAATATTATGGACATTTATAATTTTTGTAACAACATTGTAACAATATTCTGACAAATAAATGAATTATTATTATTATTATTTCTTATTCAATAACAACGCGGCGGGTGCCAGCTAGTGTTCTATATATTACTTTTTTTAAGGCCATTTATATCGTGAAAACACCATCAACGAAAAACTATACCTCTCTTCCACCAACCAGGAATAATGTAAGTATATTCTTAAATCTATCATATAATACTGTGCGTTTCTCTAGAAACTTTCTGCCCCGCACAACAAAACTATGGAATGAACTGTCGCCTGCGGTATTTCCGGACCAATACGACCTTCAAACCTTCAAGAAAAGAGCGTACTCCTTCTTAAAAGGCCGGCAACGCACTTGTGACTCCTCCGGTGTTGCGGGTGTCCATGGGCGACGTTAATCGCTTACCATGAGGCGATCCGTCTGTTCGTTTGCCGCCTATGACATAAAAAAAAAATCAATAGAACGTTTGTATCATGAGATCTTACTCGAATTTTGAACTGGATCATGAACATGTGTAATGTATTCGCCAAAATAAACAAAGAGGCCGCGCGGTCGGGCGTGCGGCGCGGGCGTGGGTTTCGCGTGTGGCGGAGTGCACCGTACGATAGCCGATAAGCAGTCTTTATCAGAGTGACCAGACAAAAAAATTTATAACAACAATAAATATCTTTAGTTAGCTGTTTTAACACTTTTTATTAAATTGTTAATATTACGTAATCGTTTAAAATTTGCGCGCATTGTAATTTTTTTTCCTGTAAATTAGGTAATGTAACGTAAAATCAGTTAAATGTTATAAATAAAATTTGTTTGGGGTTAATCTCCGGAACTAATTATCCGATTCTGAAATTTATTTAACTGATAGATAGCTACATTACCCCTGAGTGCTATAGACTATAAATTTATATACGTGTACGTCACGCGGATGAAGTCGCGAGTAAAAGCTAGTGTACGATGTAATAATAAAAAAAAAATCTGTATAAAAAATAAACAATTACACTAGTGCTGTTCCCTGACTATATTATTATAAGTGTGAATAAATATAAAATAATTATTTCTAAGTATTCATTCGATTACTGTAAACAATATTGCAATAATAATATCTATAAGTTAAGTCTGAAATATTCGTATGTCTCTTACAATGGCGGACGTGATTGGCAACTATATTGCACGATTATCTGCGTACATATCCTTGGTGACTAATATCTTTATCATAACTCACAATCGCCCGCCATTTGTTTGCTTTGCCCACCATGTCTGAAGTACGCCGTGTCCTCGGAAGTTGTGTTGTGCTCTTTCATTTGCATTTTCATTCTAATTAGACGATGAATTTGTACTAAACTAATATAACTGTGATTTTATTTCTTGTGTGGAGCATTTGACTGAATCAAATCTATACATTTTGTGTTTGAAGAAGATACTATTCAACTGACGTCGTAATTTTAGTTCATGCGCCATATTTCGTTCGGCGTTAATATTTCTTGGTAAGGCTTTTTTCGTTATAACTAAATTAAACGTCGAATTACTATAGTTTTTTTTTTGTGTTAGCACGCTAAATTAAATGCGTGCTATGTTTTACTTTAAATAATTAGTGTACTATTTGTGTGTGTGTGTGTGTTGTGTGGGTTGTGAATTTGCGGCCATAACTAAGTCATCATCAGCCAGAAATCTTAATCAGAGGCTGGATATGATCACGATATGATACTCTTGTTACTATTAAGGTTGAAGTTCTTTGATAGCCAGTACTATTATTTTACATTAGTGTTTATTGATTACCAGCGGCGTGCACAGAGTTTTTAGACAGGTTAGGCAGAACATTTTAAAAGCTTACGTACCAAAAATACCTACTGCATGTTGGTATTGGTTCGTCGTCTTGTCGATTAAATAATGATGTATGTGATTTGCCACCTCAAATATCTTATAATAAATATTTATCTGAGTTATGTAGAGTAGGCAGTGTCTTTTTGTCTTTATGAACCGCACGCACCTGTTCACTACTACAACAGTCGTCTCACTTTGACAGGTAGCTGTCTACTGCAGACTCTAATACAATGCAGCAGGCAGTTGATCCTATCGTTACGACCAGCACCGTAAGTTTTTTTTTTTTTTTTTGGTATATATTCTTGACAGTACAAAACCTAGTACACCTATGGAGAAACGAGGTATGGTGTTCCTCCATTGAAAAGGGAGGATCCTCCGACCAGGCAAGGTGGTTAGCCTGGCGGGCCGAAGCCCGACAGTTGATGTCGGATATTCGTATATGTGTTAGAATCGTTGTAAACTCTCATAGTGCAATTTAGGGTTTGTTGTTGTAGCTTCACTCTGATAGATGGCGCTTTACTTTTTGCCATGTTGCGAGTAGTAGGCGCTACATACCTATATGTGTTTACTGAATACGCAATTAATTATTTTCTGGAAGGTAGTTAAATAATTGTGCTGTATATTACAAAGACTAGCTTCCGCCCGCGGCTTCACCCGCGTGATTTACGAACCCGTACATTTTTACGGGATAAAAAGTAGCCTATGTGCTATTCCAGACTATATCCCTGTGCCAAATTTTATCCGGATGCTTTCAGTAGTTTTTGCGTGAAAGAGTAACAAACATCCATCCATCCATCCTCAGTAGGATAGGATAGTAGGATTAGTACGATTGCTTCAGTGGTGTAGTCGTCGCAACTACGTACTACAGTACACCTCTGTCTAATCCTTTGGGGAATATCATAGAGGTGACGCTTTGCCAATATTATAATAGAAAGACTAGACTAGGGAAACAGTTATGTGAATATATCGTAGCGTTCTCGAAAATAGCTCTAACAATTTCGATGAAATTTACAATGTAGGGGTTTTTGGGGGCGAAATACCTATTTAACTAGCAAGACTTCACATAAAAAGAAAAAAATTCTCGACAGGGCGCTCGTTCGCCAGATATTTATAATAACATAACATAGCATCACGCCTGTATTCTCGAGGGGTTTAGCAGAAGTGTACAATTGCGCACTCACGTTTTGCCGATGCTTTTATTAAGTCCCTTGTAATAAGAGGTAAGCCTATTCCCGTCAATCGGGCATAGTTCTAGACTCCGTGCTCCTACTGAGAAATTCTATACCTACAGAAAAACCTGATAACACTTTGCTCGACCCGGCAATCGAACCTCACGCTCAGCAGTCGCACTTGCAACTAATGCCTCAGATTTTATTTGTTAATAAGAAACATATAATATTATAATCTTAATGTCTTTATGCTGCAGGCTGCGCCGTTGGTTAATGGCGCTCCCATTGCGCCAGCGCCGGCACGGCGGCAGGGCCGGGTGACAAACCAGCTACGATTTCTTCGGAAAAAAGTAATGAAGGCAGTATGGAAACATGAACATGCTTGGCCTTTTCACGCACCTGTAGATCCAATAAAATTAAAACTTCCCGTAAGTATGCCTGAATCAATATGAACTGGTACTAAAAGTACCTATTTAAATGTAAGGTCAATTTTATCGGATACTGTTACTGTTAGCCTGTCACATCCTACTGCTGGCCAAAGGCGCCCTCTTGATATTTATATATATATATATATGTCGGCGTGAGCGATAGGGCTGTCACTATCTCGATTCGGTGGTACAGGGTTCATGACGCAGGATTACAATAAAATCACAGTTCCAATGTAAATCAGTTAGTATTTCACTTTCACCATACAATTAACAGTTGTAAGTAATTCACGCAGTACAAATCACAAATTAACTACTTTCTAACTCCGGGCAAACGGACAGTTTCATGTCGGTGAAGTGTATCCGTTCGGTGCTCGCACCAGACTGCGCTTCTTCACAATCACCTCCCTTAACACGACTCTGTCTACGCGCCGCCATTTTGCAGTGACGTCACGTTGTTTACCCTCACCTCAGTACTGCGGTAATCAATTGAGAGACTAAACATCGTTCTCCATGACATATGTATATATTTATGGAATACATTAAATTAAAAAATTAAAAAATTTTATTTTAGGACTACCACGAAATAATTAAAAATCCCATGGATTTAGGAACAATAAAGAAGCGGCTCGAGTCAAATTACTACTATTCAGCTCGAGAATGTATTCAAGATTTCAGAACAATGTTTGAGAACTGTTATGTCTACAATAAGCCCGGCGAGCACATCGTGATTATGGCACAAACCCTGGAAAAGTTATTTAAGAATCTGGTAAGCGATGCGCGAGCGACGGAACAATGAAAGAAATGAATTTGACTGCCTCAATGGTCTAGTGGTGGCAAGCGCGACTGCCGAGCTTGAGGTCCTGGGTTCGATTCCCGGTTTAAGAAAATTATAAGATTAATCTGTCAATAGGAGCACGGAATCTAGAACTATGATCATCATCAGCCAGAAGACGTCCACTGCTGAACGAAGGCCTCCCCCAAGGGGGGGTTTGCCATAATCCCCACGCTTGGCAGGCGGCTTGGGGATCGCAGTGGCTCACCGATTAGTGAGAGGACGCTGCTACCCGTCCTCCGGTGTCTGGCCGCAGTTTTAAGACGTACCCGGGTCATACAACTATGATCATAGAACTATGATCGGTTGATGGCAATAGGCACGCTCCTATTACACAGGACTCAATAAATGTGGGTTTATAACAGTACATTTCTGCGTAACCCTTCGGGGAATTCAGGTTATGTTACGTCATGTAAAGGAATTGACTAATTTTTCGATAAAAATGTGCCCTAAAAACATCGGGAATAGCCCAAGTCTTCACTCGGACAATTGCGTAACAAAGGACAGGCTTTCGAAACTTACCTTTTAAAAAATCGGTCATTCACAGTTAGCTGAGATGGACAAGGAGGAGAAGGAGATCGAGGCGCCCCCGATGCCGCCGGCTGCCTCTTCCGCCGTCAAGCCTGTGCCCGCTTCCACCCACTCGCCGCACTCCGCGCCCGTGACCTCCACCACCGTCACCACCATGCTGCCGCCCGCCAAACACACCCGACTGCCGCAACAGGTCACTACACAATGTGTCTTGTTGCACGTGAGATGAGTATTGCAAGTTACATTTCAGTTTCACTAATGATGATGTCCATTTATATCAGGTGCCGACGCAGCCGTCTAGCTCCCACGTGTTTCGGACGGTGTCCTCGTCTATTTTGAAGACCCCGGCAGTAACGCCATCTCATCATCACCCTGCTGAAGTTAATATGACGACTCTATTGCTTTTTTTATTTTCGATCAACTGTAATTTATTGTACTAATGAGATTTGGTTTTTAAAGGTGAAAAGGGGTGTGAAGAGAAATGCTACACCTGCGGGTATATCTGATGAAGGGCGTTATAGTATACTTACCATTGATCAGCAGCATGGTCCCAAACCACCAAAAATTTCTACTGGAAAAGTAATTGGTCGGCAAGAAAGGGTACTTAAGTAGTTTTTATTTATATATGAGGCCATGAGAACCGTAGTGGCGTAACCACAAGATTACAAGATTGTTAAAAATGATAATTTTGGTAGAAACCAAAATCAATTTTAACTGTAAGAAATTATAAACTCAATATTGTAAAAAATGTAGTTAGGCCACTATGGTTCTCATGGCCTCATATATTCGATGTGTATGTTCGTATACAATCGATCTAATTAAATAATAATTAATAATTCTCCTATCAGGCTAGCAGGGCAGCCGACGATGGATTTAAAATGGGCGGATTATCTCAGATCAGGGCGGGCGCTTCTCACGATTCCACTATGACTCCTCAACTTGCTAACAGTAAAGAGAAACTCTCTGATCACCAGCTCAAAAGTTGTTACATCATTTTAAATGAAGTATTCTCCAAAGAATTTTCAGTAAGTTACTTTTTGAATATTTTATTATTCACTATACTTCCTCCTTATTTTTATTCCGTTTTCCAATAATTAATTATCTCACTTATTTTTTTCGATAGGATCATACTGGGCTCTTTCAGAAACCTGCAAATGCTGAATTGCTTACACTTGATGATAATTCCGATATAATTAAAGAATCTATGAATGTTGAAACCGTGAAACAAAAGCTAGATAATAGAGTATACAAAACAACCGCTGAATTTGGCACCGATATTAAGGGAATAATTGAAAATTGCCCTATAAATCATAAAGTTGTTATTACAGCAAAGATGAAAAAATTAATACATGCCTTCGCATCGAGGTATGTAATTATTTTACCGCGTGGCGATTTTATAATTTAATAATTAGTTAATTCGATGATTAACAATTTTCTGTTACTTTGTAAGATGCGCTATGATTGCTGACGAACCACACATGGACAAAGGAAACACGTCGTCAAATTCAGAATCGGACTCAGAATCAGAGGTACTCGTAAAATATACAGAATTATTTTTAACCTCTCCGTTTTTTTCCTATACATTAGGTATTATTCAAAGACTTCATTTTTGAAAAGAAAATTGGTTGATCAAATTTTTACATTTAAATAATGTTCTCGGATAAATATCAGTGCAGCGTATTTACTCATCAAACTTGAAATACTACGCTTGTCGGGCCTGTTCACAATGAAGAAAGGGCATTGCGCGCCACATCCACTAACTTTGTGATGTTAATCTTAATATTTAAAACGGAAAGGCTTTTCAGTTTATTTGTGATAATGAACTCTTGACAGTCATGGGGGTTGGGACAGTAGTAACTGCAGATGTACAAAATATGGAAGAGTTTTATATATTAAGAAGAATTGACGACATTCTACACTCTGATACATAATACCTAATATATATATATATACATTTTACTAACTACTTATGCTAAAATATTGACTAAACCTTATAAAAAAAATTAGTATTAGTAAAATTAATATTTTAGTACTGACTAATACTAAAAAAAAAAACGCACGCATTTCACTATTTTCACAAATATTTAAATTTGGATTTGGATAAAAAAAAAACTTGCTGTATTAACTAGTTAGATACCTACTCATTAATTAAATTTGTCAAACCACATGAAACCGATATTGGAATGGGTAAACGCACGTAACAAATATTTGTACCTACATATATATGATCTACAGATAGTTGTTCCAGGTGTTTGTGTATTGAGATTTATGATTTGTGTTTGTAAACGCACGCTCACGGTACGGTTTAATATACAGGGTGGATTTTTGAGATGAAGCAGTTAGAACCTTAAGCAAAAAAAAAAATGTCTATAATAGACTATCCTTATTTATTGGAGATATTTTGACCTGCATTCACAGAATTCTGTGAAAGTGAACAGTCAGCAAGAAAATGAGCAATATACATAAAAAAAATTGATGTCAATCAATCTTGTCTTCTCTTGAAAGAGTCTTATAAGAAATAAGACTCTTTCGGATCAACTGTTATATTACTAGAAAAGTCAAAAATTGCTAAAACTTTTTCGCGTACATTTCGTAGATAGATTGGCCGCTACAAAGCGAAAGTACTTACTAAACCGCTACAGATCGTTTACTATAATTAAAATAAAATATCTAATTGATGTAATATTTTTTTCTTATGTGTTTCTTCAACTAGTTTTTGAAACATTTTAATAAATTCTCGGATATTATCACAAAACACTCGTCCATACTTAATTAGGTTTTTGTGTTCTTTAAATTTATAGAATAATTTGATTTTAAAATTGTGTTACTTACAAGCGAAAATATTGACGTAAGTTACAGAATGAAATTCACTGATAATTGTCTTGAAACCATTGCGACATTAATAGAAGTAACTTTCTTCTGACTCAGTCACCGGCCTCACCTGGTTCAATGATCCCCGGAGTATCACAGCCTAGCGGTGCTACCGAACCGAACCCACCGCACTCCGCACTCGTGAGCACCAACAACACCACCACCACAGCGCCGACCGCCCCCCATACCAAACTGCCGCAGCAGGTAGCTTCACTTTTATCTGGTCGCGCGTGCGATGAGTTTTGGAAGTTACAGTTTAATAACTTCAATGTTGCCGATTCTTCACAGATTGCGACGCAGCCGCCTAGCTCACACGTGACCCAGACGGCAACCCTGCCTATTTCGACGATCCCCGTGGGATCTGCCAGCAACAATACCACTTCACTTGCCTCAACACACACAGGACTGCCACAACAGGTCTCTACAATATTATTTTATTGCGTGTGAGATAAGTTTTGCAAGTTAAAGTGCATTAATAATAGTGTCGATTTATCTCAGGTCGTGATGCAACCGTCCAGTTTCCACGCCACCCAGTTGGCAACCCAGCCAGTTGCGAGGATCCCGGCAGTAAAGCTATCTCAAACGCGGCCATCTAGCTTCAACGTTTCACAGCAGGCGACCCCGCCAGTTGCGACTATCCCAGCAGTAACGCTATCTCAAACGCAGCCATCTAGCTGCAACGTGTCACAGCAGGCGACACCGCCATTTGCGAAGATCTCGGCAGCAACGCTATCCCAACCGCAGCCATCTAACTTCGAAGTGTCACAGCAAGCGATCCTGCCAGTTGCGGCTATCCCAGCAGTAACGCTATCTCAAACGCAGCCGTCTAGCTGCCACGAGTCACAGCCGGTGACCCCGTCAGTTTCAACAATCCCAACAGTAACGCTATCCCAACCGCAGCCATCTAACTTCAACGTGTCACAGCAGGCGACTCCACCAGTTGCGGCTATCCCGGCAGTAACGCTATCTCAAACGCAGCCGTCTAGCTGCGACGAGTCACAGTCGGTGACCCCGTCAGTTTCAACAATCCCAGTAGTAACGCTATACCAACCGCAGCCATCTAACTTCAACGTGTCACAGCAGGCGACCCCGTCAGTTTCGACGATCCCGGCAGTAACACTATCTCAAACGCAGCCGTCTATCTGCAACGTGTCACAGAAGGCGATCCCTCAAGTTTCGACGATCCCAGCAGTAACGCTATCCCAACTGCAGCTATCTGGCTTCAACGTGTCACAGCAGGTCACCCCACCAGTTTCAACGATCCCGGCAGTACCGATATTCCAACCGCAGCCGTCTAACTTCAACGTGTCACAGCAAGCGACCCCGCCAGTTGCGGCTATCCCGGCAGTAACGTTATCTCAAAAGCAGCCGTCTAGCTGCAACGTGTCACAGCAGGCGACCCCGCCAGTTGAGAAGATCCCGGCAGTGACGCTATCCCAACCGCAGCCGTCTAGCTTCAACGTGTCACAGCAGGCGACCCCAACAGTTGCGACGATCTCGGCACTACCGCTATCCCAACCGCAGTCCAACTTCAAAGTTTCACAGCTGGCGACCCCCCCATTTTCAACAATACCGGCAGTAACGTCATTCCAGCCGCAGCCATCTAACTTCAACGTGTCACAGCCGACGACCGCGCCAGTTTCAACGATCCCGGCAGTAACGGTGTCCCAAACGCTGCCATCTCAGGTTATTATCACCACTATATTGCTTTGTTTTCTGATCAATAGTAATAAGGGTAATCGTACGAGGTTGCAAATTATTTAAACAGCAACAGCTCGTTTTCGTAAGTTGCTCTAAATGTGCTTATTTTCCTCAGTTTGCCGGTCCACCTGAGGCATCAGCAGCATCAGCGGGATTAATACTATCACCAGCCGAGTCACACACACCAAATTCAGATGCCAAAGTTGACAGCGGTATGTACCCGTTCGTTATATTTCTACTACAAAACTCTATTTTTAATATAGTCTAACTCTATGGGTACAAAGCCTTTGTACACCAGTTCAAGCTCAGTCACCGACAATAGTAGCTGATCCTAGTACAAAGTTTCCAAAGTATTTTTATTAATGAAAAATTTTAAACTTCATTCCTTACTGTAATTAATGTCCTCCTGACCAAGTTTCGGTCACGGCGGCGATTTTCGCCGGAGATTTTTTAACTAAGCAGGTGATATTATAGAGCACAAGTGTGTACGCAAACACAGGTGCACTCTCTATTCCTTCACTTTCGTAGTCCGATGGGACGGCAATCCGCCACGACCGGAGTGATATCAGTACCTCTATTATGAGTTTTTTACCATTTACTTTCATAGTAAATGTAAATTTTCATGCAAGCGATTTTAGTACTTAACTTGGTTACATTAGGGTAGTAAATCAAAACTTGACTATGACACATATGTCACATAAGCGACTCTAATCCCTAATGTAACCAAGTTAAGAACTAAAATAGCTTGCATGAAAATTTACTGTACTATGATAGTAAATAGTAAGAAAACTCGTGATAGCGGTACAAGACAGAACCAACGATTTTACGTGCTTCCCGAGCAAAATACGCACACAACTTACGATAAGTCAAAGGTACGTGCCTTTGGTTCCAAACTGAGACCTCCGACTTGCCAGTAAACGGTCACTGCCACTAAGCTATCACGGCACACTTACTCATTGTAATTCATTATTATATGTATAATAACGTACCATTATCGACTAGTGTCATGGTTATTAAGAACAATATGTGGAGGTAGGAGATTAGGAGATATTTTACATATAATCGTCATATAAGATATACAACTAGAATATTTAGTTTTAATTCCGCTAAACTACTGCAAGTTTGGGTGCATGCACAGCACCGCCCTCCCGCCCGCAAATTTATGCACATGCAGAAGGTGTGATAGAAATAATGTAACATGCAACCAAACCGATCCTCGACACGTGTTTCGCCCCTCCACGGAGCATCCTCAGGAGATGTTGACTCGTCGACCGCTTGGACGCGAATTCGCGTCCAAGCGGTTGCATGTTACATTATTTCTATCACACCTTCTGCATGTGCATATATTTGCGGGCGGGAGGGCGGTGCTGTGCATGCACCCAAACTTGCAGTAGTTTAGCGGAATTAAAACTAAATATTCTAGTTGTATATCTTATATATCATGGATTTCCGCAAAGTAACGCCTGATTCCATTAATTATATAATCGTCACTTGAAATATACAGCTTAGGTTTTACACATTTTGCGCAATGTGTGACTGTGAATGGGTCTAGTGTCTAAATCGAGTCGTTGACCATGTAGACATGGAAATAAGAAGTTTTTTTTAATACAATTTGAGAGTATTTATTAAGATTTAAGTAAATAGTATTTTTTAATAATAAAATTTGAATTTTAAATTAGTTTGCTGATATTCGACAGCGCTATCTTCTAATATAGACCCTAAAACACTATAGTCAAACCTTGGATTCCTGAAATAGTTATTTAGTCATAACTTAGTTCCCACAGACAAGTTATTTTAAACCTTTGCCCCACACTAGGAATCAATCCTGTATCGTGGGTGCGTTTACATACACACATATTCACATGGACATATACCCAGGTTTGAAACAACTAGCTGTAGATCTTACAAATATTTGTTTCGTGCGGGAATCGAACCCGCGACACGTAGCGCAGCAGTCGATCGCTCAACCACTGCGCCAACATCTTTTATCTTTCAATATTATCCATCTTGACTGAAACTCATTCGCGACTAGTAGTAATACTATCACTTGAACAATCCTTTTTTATTTTTAGCATTGGAAGATTGGGACAGGCCTGGTGGAAGCCAGTCTTCAATATTTCCTGTAGAAATGGAGGAACTGACTGATGCTTCTCAAGCACCACTCGCCGCCCCAGTGCGGAGTCCGCCGCGCCTGCAGCGCGTGACTCGCCAGTGTCGCTCAACGCCGCGACGCATGCGTAATCGTCGTACGCATTTATATGCAGCGTCAGCGCCGCGCCAATTTAATGCTAGCGATAATCGATGGCAGAATTTGGCTAGAGAGTTTTGCACTGAACACCTGAGGCAACGAGCCGCCCAACAGCAGCTTGAAGCTCAATGGCAAACTCTTTTTGCCAGATTCATAGACGTTTTGGACAGAAAATTATAATTACCCAGTTAGGTACCTAAGTACCTAAGAAGTTACCTAATCACAATATTCTGTTCAAGGCCTGGAATAATATAGTACCGTTAGTTTATAATATTATCTGTATTAAGTATAGTATTGTATTAGTGGATAGTGTTTTGTTTCGGCAGTTTGCTTTTTATATATGGAAATATTCTATTCTACTCTATGATATTTTTTTTTAATAATTACAATGTACTTACCTATTAAATACTACATATTTTTATATTTTTTTATCCTCATTGTAGGTACTTAAGAAACTACATAGATAGGTAACCTAAAACCAACCCCAAGCTGCAGGGGGCGGAATCATCATACACCTACCATAGCTGCTATGTCAATCTTATCAGAATATTTGTTATTAATTTAAAAATCAGGCTTGTTTAGTTTAGACTTTTTTTTTACATTGTCCTCACATAAGTTTTCGAGAACAATGTATTTTAACAAAATATTGTAAGAAATTCTGAATTTAAAAGAGTAACCATGGAGTTTCTTGCCCGTTCTTCTCCATTGGAAGTCAACATTTTGGAACGTGGCACCTAGAGTCGTAACTATTCTTAAGTACCTATATATGGTCAACATGAATAAAAAACATATCCTATCTTATCTTACCTAAGTCCTAAAACCTGTAGGTACTGCCGTGTAGATGACCGTTGAATTCGACTATGGGCCGCGCGGCCCATATTATGTCCGTTCATAAATAACTCTTATTGTCTGATGCTTAAGGTTGACAGGATCTGTCACCGACCTTGACCTTGCAGAGCAAAAAATTAAATCACTATTCATTGAGCGTTACGACTATAGTTTAACTAAAAGTTTTCATACAAAATGCTTTAACGTTTTTACCCCACTAAACATGAACTTATTTTGCTGATTATTTTATATGTTATAGACACAAGTAAAAACTAGGCTGTCACGTTTTTGTATTTTTGATATTGTTTATATATATAGAAATAATTAACCCTCAAAATGCGTTTTCTTAACTAAAATCTTTCTTATACTTATCTCGTGATAATTATTAAATTAATCAAAATTTCGAAAGCAAACAAAACCTGTCGACCTTGTTTATAATCTGATAAAACGATAGAGACTAAAATCAAATTGTAAGAAACGTTTACGCCCAAACACCTATTTTGCGCTTATTTCAAGATAATTTAGTCAAAAGCTTAATTATACTCTTAAGTTGTCAGCGATCGCATGCACCCCGCATGCACCTTAGAGGCACTATCGCACGTGCCATCTCCTGCTCTCCCCTTGTCCCTTCCCTAGTCACCCCGGAAGAACCGGTCAATGCGCACGCCCTACCCGCATCCGCCTGCCTGCGCCCGCGCGCTTGCTCTCTTAGTCGAGTCCTCAAAATTATGCTATTATTTATTTTTAATATAGGTACAGCCCCCCCCAAACACTACTGTTAATATGACCCCCCCAATCTGGCTGCGACGGCCGCGCCTGAGCTATAACAACTATTCGTAGTTTCGTACTGTTCGTAATAATTTTGAAGCCATGCCTTATTTTCAAGGCAGCATTACTGCTTCCGACATATTTAATAAGTACAAGTAGGTATGTACCTCTGTGTCGTGGGAACTTCGGCGCGATGAAAGGTTCACTTCTACCCTCTCTGTCTCGCTTTTACAGTTATGTATAGCGCCGTCTCCCTTGCAAATTCGTGACTATACGATTTTGCTTCAGACACCGAGAGGCAATTTGTACTTTGTTTTTTGACAGACGATTTTTAATGAAGATACATATCTCAGTTGTGTTTAATAGTTTCTGTGTTCCGTATAGAAAACGATGGCTATGAATCGTGCCGATTAACTAACGACTATTTTCATCCATCCTCTAGAACGAGATAAGGAATAGAGAAATAAAAGTCCTGTTTCTATAGAATGTGTGAAAAATATGCTTTGGAATATTACTAAAAACGAGTCTCAGTACAGGGTGGCAAGCCTCATGCGATTAGAGTTCATGTCGAAATCGAGATATATCGAATAACCATTCTACATATCGCTTGCCCGCCTTTTCCAAAGCAGCAAGAGATTTTAGGGGAAAATTTTTGTTTAGGAAGAAACTATCTCTAATAGAGATTTATGGCGAGGTGTGCGAGAATTTCCCCCAAGTGAAGAAGATTTACGTTTTTCTGGAGGACCTTTGGCAGTTTCCCCTTTAAAAAAGTTGATTGGCTAATCTTACCACTACACCATGACCAGTTATCACGTGAGAGACAAAACAAAAGAAGTAGGGACATTCAGTGATATATTTCAAATATGTACCTACATTTTGCTATTCACGCACGTTTTGTTACCACAGAATCGCTATGATCTGAGACGATCCTGCTGCTTACCGTGTTGGAGAATGTAAGCGTGAAGTGTTTCACACCTCGTTAGAGATAATATCGAACATTTTATGTTGCCACGCGAGTTGATAAGCCACCGCTTACAACCATTTTATAACCGTCGAGTTTTACAACTTTTGTTTATTATGTGTGAGAAGCTTACTTTTATATAACTATCATTTGCATAGTGTGTAAATTATTTTTTCTATATTTTTTCTATATTCTTTTTGAGGGTCCCTCATAAAACGAGATTGATTAGGGAGCCCTCTGAGAACTCTCTAGGTCCGAGTACCAGCAATTGGAAATTAAAAACAAAGTAAGTGAACAGGCTCTTTCTCAGAGAGGAGCTAGAGTGCCAATGAAAACATTCGTTTGTTGGATGACGATTAAAGAAATAGAGATTATTTATGAGTTTATACAGGGTGGAAACTTGGGAGCTTTCTATGGTATGATAATATACAGACGCTTAGTTTGACGTGGTGAGAATCGGTGGGACTTAGCAATACCGGCTAAACTCACCACAATAGACAACTTCAGTACCTAATGGTTGGCCTCAAACTCTAAGAAGACCACGCCAAAGCCCACAACGGTGCTACAATAAAGAAAGCAATAAAACAGGCACGTGCCTGGATGTTACCGAAATTTCACACATTAACGACATTTGAATCATACAGTACCAAGTTTTGCGACCACTAGACCATGGTGGTAGTCATGTAGATTAGGTACATCCTTAGTTTAAATACCGTGATAATCATAACAATGACAGGTTGTGATACCTCGTGTATGAGCACAGTAATGAGTCATTTCCGTGCATTTCTCTCATTTACTGCTTCAGATCATCATCACTATCACTACATATTATAAAAAAGTTCCCCCGCCGCGTCTGTCTGTCTGAACGCGATAAACTCAAAAACTACTGAACGGATTTTTATAAATTTTTCACTTTTTAAGGTTTTGTATAAATTGGCTGAAATATGACAATGACTGTTGAAGATGTCGGAAAAAATATGCCGACTGATAGCTTTCCTGGCGTGCGCGGAGTAAACCAATAGTTATATATCGTTATTGAAATATATCCTTAATAAATGAAATTAGACTATAGTTTTATAATAAAAAATATATATATAAGGTATAAGGCCTAAGGTATAAGGCACCGCTACCCGTGCGAAGCCGGGACAGGTCGAAAAAACTGTGCTCTATGGTTTTATTCATCTGCAGCTCCACTTTTGCCCAATTATGTTGTTTGAGGCTGTCTTCCAATCTAACTAGATATATAGTATATATAGATATATAGTTATAGTTACAGATATATAGTTATTTTACCCAGAGCGACTTCTTGAACTCTGTTTACCGAATTTTGGGGAGAACTGATATCCTAAGGTCCTTTAAGAACATTGATAATTTCCCGCATTCCGAGATCTGCCCACCCAGGCTGGAAAGCGAGCGTGAAGCTACAAAACTAGTTCGGTACCCGTCTGCCAGCAGGCGCAGGCGCAGGCGGTATAGCTCACGTAATACCGAGCATTGTTTACGAGTCAGCTCTTTGTACCCGTTTGTAGGGTGACCATGGTGTGGATATGACAGGACATGGTCGCACAAACTGATAATGGGTTTTCTGTTTGAAAATATGGCATAGGCAATAGACTCGCCTACACCTCTCTCGCCTGTACCTACACCTCTGACTAACCCTTAGGGAGATAGCGTGTTTGTTATGTGTTCATCATATTTAAGTCTCTTTATAAGATGTTGATTTAGACTGGTTATTGTTAAGCCATCATCCACTGTACTCGGTATTGCTTTTTTTAAACGTTGACTCACACTAGGATTTCGCCTATATCGTGGTTACAGTTTACAAACATACATGTCACATACACGCACAAACAGATCCGAAACAGCTATCTGTAGATCATACAAATATTTGTTCAGTGCGGGAATCGAAACCGCGGCACCTAGCGCAGAAAGCTAATGACTTAGCCACTGCACCTACCGTTCCGTCAAAATTGCATTGACGTAATAAATTATTCATCCAAACTGATTTTGTATATAAAATATATATATTTTACTAACTACTTATGCTAATGTATTAATTAAACCTTATAAAAAACAAAAATGAAAATCTATCGTAAACGAATACTTAGGCGTCAAAGTACTTCTCCACATCGCTGTCAACTATAATAAATAATTTGCGTCTCTAATGATGAAAATTATGGATAACTAGCTTCCGCCAGCGGCTTCGCCCGCGTGGTTTTCGAACCCGTACATTTTCCGTACATGTTATAAAAAGTAGCCATGTGCTATTCCAGAGTATAATCTGTCTCTGTGCCAAATTCCATCCAGATCCGTTCAGCCGTTCTGGCGTGAAAGAGTAAGAAAGATCCATCCATCTATCCATCCATCCATCCTCACAAACTTTCACATTGTAATACTAGCTTCGGCTCGCGGCTCCGCCCGCGTTTATCTGGGATAAAATGTAGCCTATGTGCTATTCCAGACTATAATCTATCTCTGTGCCAAATTACATCCAGATCCTTTCAGTAGATTTTGCGTGAAAGAGTAACAAACATCCATTCATCCAACCTCACAAACTTTCACGTTTATAATATTAGTAGGATTAGTAGGATTCCTATTTTGATCAAGATAATGGATTGTATCCTCAATAAGTTTTATGCCAGTCTTCCTTTATAATTTCCTCACTTTTTTATACCAGTTTTTTTTTTCATTAAAATGTAGAATTAAGATGATTGTGTAGTTAGGTATTCGATATTTAACTTGCAAATTAACTTGCAATTTGACGGTTGGTGCAGTGGTTGGGAAATCGACTGCTGCGCTACGTGTCGCGGGTTCAACAAATATTTGTGTACTATTGTATACACACATTTCGCCGATGCCGTTATTGCGGCCCATGTAATAGGGGGCGAGCCTATTCCCATCTACCGGGCACAGTTCCACACTCCTTGCTGCTAATGAGAATTTCCATACAGAAAAGCTCAATTACTTTTTGCCCGACTCGGGAATTAAACTCACGACTTAACGCTCAGCAATCGCGCTTGCTACCACTAGACCAATTTGGCAGTCAGATTTAGTAATAAGTTACATGATATTAAAGTAATTCCCACTTCCACCCAAAACCTTTGTCACCCTCGGACACCCACCGTCCGTTCTGACCGACATCGGATCCGGTCCGATCCCGACAATACACGAAACGTTATTATTATAGAACAATAAATTTTTATCTCGATTCTATTCGATTCAAATGGCATGTGATCTATGAGTATCGATGCATTTTTCGATTGCGCAATGAGACGGTAAAAGTAGGTGCAGCATTGTTCGATACAAAGACCTATTATCGGCATCTCTTTAATAAAATATTGAGGTATATATTTATTGGAAAAAAATTGTTTATTATGTACAAGCGTGCAATTTCGTCTGCGAGTATTTTATAATTATTATCTAAATAGTAAAGTGCTGCTATACTAAAAATAAGCCACTGTCCTTCTCCAGGTCTTAAGCTATATCTTTGTAGATTTCATTACGATCGGATCAGTAGTTTAATCGTGATGACAAACAGACAGACAGAGATAAAATTGTTGATTTAGTATGTTCTAGGTAGTTATTCGGTATTCCATCCACACTGGTCTTTAAAAAACTGGCATACTCAATACCAGTTGAACCATATGAAAATTCTTCATCATCATCTCCACTTAACTAACGTTCCCTAAAAGGCAGAAAAATAACAGCATAAAATTTACAATAATAATAATCTTTATTGTTCAATCCAAATTCATACTTTATTTTCCAATATAATGTAGCCCTGGCCAGAGCCAATTCCAGAATAAAAATAGAATCAGTTAATTACTTTAAAAAGGTAAAGATAAAAAGAGGCACCTAATATTATGAATTAGAAAAAAAAAGTCATGGTCTATGACTTTTGTAACACCGGAGAAAATCCGGAGGGACATCTTTATGGTCGTCATAACACCCATAAAATGGTCCTCTTTTGATCTGAACAATTCATTCTAGATAACATTGATTCTAGACATAAAAATATAGTCTAATAATGGCTTATTAGACTATATTTTTATGTCAACAAAAAGCTTAAAGTCTAAAACAAAAGAGAAAGCATTATGCTTATGTACTACATGACAGTCATTACATGTATTTTCAATAAGACTTCAATTTGTTTGTCAAACTCGGTACCATTATTAATTTGTGTCATGCTCTATATTTTAAGCCACATCTAGAGTCTTCTCTAGCCCAGTAATCTTTTCCGGGACAAGCACGGAAGGAATTCACACGGACCAATGCTCACCATCATTGGAGGCATCGCTTTGGCGCCAAAACAAAGCCAGTCTATGCCCGTCCGGCCGGTTGTGCGCATGCGCGATCGCGCGCCATCTTTCCGTAACTATAGCAACGCGGATGTAATCAAATAAACTTCTTTAAATAGTTTAAAAACATTTGTGTGTAGTGTGCATCGTATTTTAAATTAATTAGTGAAATGTGGTGAGCTTGTTTTTGTATTATAAAGGGTTTATCGTGTTTTCTATTGTATGTTTTTGTTCGCGAAGTAAAGTAGGTAGGTAGGTATGTGTTACGTATATTGCGTTTCGAATTTATCGCACATGGCAAGTTGTTTTTATCTGTTAAATGGTTTGAATAGTTCTTGATGTAAGTGACTAAGGGTTACATTTGAGTGTTTCAATTTCAATATTTATTTCTTTCATTTTAGACTACTAATTATAATTATAGGCGATCTAATGTGGCAGAAATGTTGTTCGTAATTACGCTAAACAATAAGTAATTATTATTGAGTGGGATTGCGTATTACATAGATATATTTACTATGGTATAGGAAGCGACCCTTGATTTGTTCTTTATACTGCGGTTAAACCACGGAGTAAATACAAAGGGTTAAACATTCCTGTAATATTAAGAAGATAAAAAAATATTAGGAAGATAGGTATTATGGGGCTCTAGAGAAAGATTTATGGATCACAAAATCTATGCAAGATTATTATCCAATATGATTCTAATTATCCTGCTCTCTTTGGTCTAGTGGTCTCCAGCGCGATTGCCTGGGATCGATTCCTAGGTCGAGCAGTGTTATTGGTTTTTTCTGTTTGAAAATTCTCAGTAGCAGCACAGAGTCTGGAACCGTGCCCGGTAGATGGCAATAGGCTGGCCCCCTTTTACACGGGACTCAATAACGGTATCGGCGAAATGTGGGTGTATGATAGTACCCCTCTGATTAACTCTTCGGGGAATACAGCCGTGATGCTATGTTATGTTATGATTCTAATTAGATTAAATTACCTATCAATTTAAGTGCTACCACTTGTCATAAGTCATTTGACCGACATTGCGGTACCTACCTATAAAACCGTAATAGTAATTGAGATGCCAAATGTAACATTGTGCTTTACTGTTATTTTTGAATCACCATTTCCAAGACAGGGGGCAATTAGGTAGATGACTACCAAGTCATCTGAGTTACTTTTTATGAACTGTCAAAAACGACATTTTGTTCTAAAAATGTTTGAAATACTAAGGCGTGACGTCATAGTTTTTCATTGCCATTGACATACTTATTGAGTGATTTTGATAAATTAAATATTGAAAACGTCAAAGATAAGCAAGAGATTAAGTTTTACTGAGTTTTTAGAAGGAAAACTATTTACCAAACAAGATTTCAGAATTTATTTTTGATGCAGTCATCTAGCCTTTTGTAGCGATTAGACACAAATCTCTATTATAGATAGTCTCTCCTAGAGACAGAGATATATATTTCAGATCGACCGATATGCGCAGTAGTTATGCACTACGATGTGCGAGTTTAAGTATCGCTTGACACGGTCAGTCTTTGGGTATGTGACCATTTTTCATTATCATTTTATCGAAACACCTCCGTGCCTCGGTAAGCACGTTAAGCAGTTTGTCCCGGGTGTCATACGAATACCGTTGGCAGTCGTTGCGGGTGTCACCAACCCGAAAAGTCTGACAACCAATCTAACCTTAGAGTATCAGTGTCTCCCAGTAATTGGGCGGTTAGAGGGCAGTCGCTCCGTGTAATATATTCATCCGCAACCGGTTAGATTCGAAGCCGACCCCATTGTAGTTGGGGAAAAGGCTAGGCAGGTGATGATGAGATAGTTTCTCCCTGTATACAAAGAATCCAACTCATACTTACCTGTCAAACGTTTAAAGTAAAGGTAATCTTACTACTATTATAAATGCGAAAGTTTGGATAGATGGATGGTTACTCAATCACGCCAGAACAGCTTAACGGATCGCGATGAAATTTGGCAGAGAGATAGATTATAGTCTGGAATAGCACATAGGCTACTTTTGTACTAAAAAAATGTGCGGGTTCGTAAACCACGCGGGCGGAAGCTAGTGTGTATAAAAAAGTAAGCAAACGATATTCACCATGTTTTTTCAATAAACCCCGATTTAGACATGATCTCACACCGAGTGAGAATTGCCCCCCGGAAACTATTTAATTACCTAATACAGACAGACTAGGTAATTATATAGTTTCCGTCTTTCTCATGCAAATATCATAAATTAGCGAAACGCAGCCTCATTTTCTGGTACTTATAGTCGATTTTACTGTAAAATTTCAAGATGTTTCAGCTGATCTTGTCATACGTTTTAAAAAAGCATTATACTAGATTTATTTTTATTTTTATTTCAAATTAACCTTATACAGGCACTTATGAAACGTTATAGGACTCTAGTTGCACGGTTCCAAAAACTGTACTGTGATGAATCTCGACGCAAAAACGTTTATTTCTATTATGCTTACTAAAATGGCCCTTATTTGACTATAATTAGTACCTATAAGAAACTACATATCTATAGTAAATGCTGCTGCTTGTCCAAGGTCTTAGGTCCAAGGATCTTTCCCGCAACGAAAACTTCGAGAAACCAAGAATAAAATTGATTATTAATTTATTTACATAGAATTTTTAGGATAAAAGATATATTGTTCTCCGTGACATCAAGATTGCAGATATACCTAAATTGAAACAATACTGATATAAAAACGTAATAAGTGTCAGTGACATAGTTTCCCACGCTAGTAAAAGTATATAGCGTGATAACTTTATGACTCGTTTACACAATGGCCCATTCTGCACTTTCAGTTCCATTGCTAAGTACGATTTAGTGCAAGATAAATTTAAATAAATTTCGAATAAAGTAGGAGCGATGGACATAATGTATAGTAATGTGACACTGAATGCCCTTAAATTCATTAATGCTCATGATGCATGTTTGGCCTCTGTTGGGACAGGTCAGCTAAAATAGCTATTAGCACCTTCCTCAAAAGGTCATTCCAGACGATACCCTATATTTGTCTCACTTAAATCTTTACTATAATCTATCTGGACTTTAAAATAGATCTTGACCTGTAAGTTTGATTCGGCGTTTCTTCTCAGGGATAGTCATAGGAAATGCCGACGGCATCTAGTTAATAAAAAGACGTGTAAAAGTGATTGAAAAATCGTAATTGCGAAATAAACAATTTCATTTCACTTTATTCCTCAACAATTCCGGCTTGCTCAACAATTGTCACCTGCACGAGGATTTGTTAAACAACACGATAGTGTAAACGATGTAAAAACTGACAGAATTAGATAGCTGGGCCACCAGTGGCGTGCGGTTCATAAAGAGAAAAAGAAACTGCCTACCCTACATAACTCAGATAAATATTTATTATAAGATTTGAGGTGGCAAATAACATACATCATTACTGAATCGACGAAACGACGAACTAATACCAACATGCAGTAGGAATTATTGGTAAGTAAGCTTTTAAATTTTTCTGCTTACCCTGTCTAAAAATTCTGTGCACGCCGCTGTGGGCCACAATATCTTGGCCAAGTTTCATAGCTTCGTAGCCTCCATTATCAATTAACCATATCTTCAAGTGCTCATTTTAATTGATCGTTAGGGTTTATAAAAGCATTAACTGTGATGATTTTGACGGCAGTTTTTGCGCGGATGTGGCGCATATTTTCCTCATTTTTCTTCTTATTTTTTTTGTGTGTATTTATTGTATGCGTCACATCATGGCGGAAAGAAACAGATTTTCTTTCTTTCTTTTTTCTTTCTTTCATTTCGGGTTCAAAGCAAATACGTTCTCCCTTATACAAAACAAAGTTTATCTTATGCCAGCTTTAAACTTTAAGTTGCATTTAGTATTTATTATTGCTCTCTCATACTTCTTCCACATTATGTACATAGCAAGATTGTTATAAGAGATTTTAAAAGAGTATCTATGGAGTTTCTTGCCGGTTCTTCTCCATAGGACCAACTTTTTGGAACCGTGCAACTAGAGTCCTTTAACGTTTCATAAGTGCCTGTATTAGGTTTATTTGAAATAAAAACAATTCTATCTATCTATGTCACTTTTGTATTAAATTATGAACTTTATTGTGATCGAAATACAGTTTATTATTACAAAACGGACTACTTAGGTCCGGTACTAAATTGACAGTCTTGGATAATGAACCTTTGTCACAATAAAGGTTTAATATAAAACTGGGTCAGAGGTTTAAAACAATTCTAAAGATAAACTCTTTTTTTGTATTAATCCGATTTTTTATTTCGATACTATTGCTAAAATGGCCCTTACTTGTTTACTGATATTAATTGAGTACCTATACATTCCTCTTTTATAAATTCATTTGGTTTAAACTAAAATTGCTGTAAAAACCAAAGTAGATTTGTTACATGTTCTGTTTGCACAGATGTTGGTACGATAATGAGGCGTCGAAATACGGTGGACAGTGAAGTAACTTCAATTACTATAAGACTTTCGTTAGTTCAAATATTATCGTGGTGTTCGGCGTCTGTTTTGTTAGGTTAAACAAATATCATGTAGTATTAGTTAGTTTGATTCGTTCTTCCGTGTTTCGAGAGAATTCAAGATAGGTAGGTAGTCAGGCGTGGTCGTAGCCAGATTTTGAGAGGGTCATATTAGCAGTAAAGTGACTTTGGGGGTGAGGGGGTCTTAGCAGTAAAATGATTTGGGAGGGGTCATATCATATTAGCAATAAAGTGACTTTGTAGGAGATATTAATGTTGAGCAAATTAGAATTTATAAATAAAATTCTTATTTATTTTTGATATTATTTTTTAGATATTATTAGATAAAAAATTTCGTAAATTGTCATTTTTTTAATTTTTTTAAATCCACATTCAAAATAAATAAATAATAATAATAATAATAATAATAATAATAATTTATTCAAAAAACATTACAAGATAAAATTATACAGAGGAATATCTTATAACTCTGCTCATCCCGTAAAGGAAAATCGTAGATCACAATCATATCATGTTGAATATAAAAAATTATTCAGCCACGTACATATGAATAATTCGTCCGTCGGTTGCCATACAACGCAAACATATATACACCGTAAAATACCATAGATGTGTGGGTGTGTGCGTGACGTAGAAGCCGAAACGTTATTACGGCGCCTCTCTCACAGTCCCTGTGGCGCAGAGGATAGCGCGTTGGACTTCTAATCCAAAGGTCGTGGGTTCGATCCCCACCAGGGATGCGATATGTTCACAATGTATTCAATCGCATGTGACACAATTCTTTTGCTTTTTGTAATCTTTCGTGATAAAACATCTCAAAATTTTCGAATTTTTGGAAATTTAATTCCTTATTTTTATTAAAATAATTTGTGAGTATTATTAAAATTATACTCGTATTTATTTATTACCTATTCATTTAAAATATTAGATATATATATTAAACTAAGAATATTGCATAATTAAATGGTAAATAAAGGTAACGTTTGATAAGTACGAATATATATAATGATGTTTGTTTTAAATGTATATTGTATTATTTATTAATACAAAATAAGGCGAAGGCTTTTTTCTTTTCTACCGTTTGTACGCCATAGAGGCTAAACATGACTGTCTATTGTATTTCTGTAACGTCCTGCATGCATATGTACATATATATACTCATGTTTCAACAAATAAAATGATCTTTATCTTAAAAAAAAAGCAACGGTTCTAGTAATCATGGACCAAGCGGAATTCTGAATTCAAAAATTGACATTAGAGGTGATTTTATTAACCCTTCTTCGACGTGTTGATTATTTTCGATATTATACATGGCGTTGATTTATAAATAATCCTCAATATTTTCAACATGAACCTTGGCCGATATCGCGTGCTATCAATACACAAATTAACTAATTATAATTGAAGATTTGATTTACCTATGGTATTAGATTTGTTACACTTCATTATTGTTTTACAAAAAGGCGCGTAGTTGAAACTGCTATGGTTTATTAAAAAAAATAAACCCTAAAATAATCGGGACTTTATAAATAATTCTACCAAGTTCCACATGAATTGGGCCATAATCTACCATACGTGCTTATATCTGACTAGCTTCCGCTCGCGGCTTCGCCCTCGTTGTTTACAAACCCGTACATTTTTCCGGGATAAAAAGTAGCCTATGTGCTATTCCAGACTATAATCTATCTCTGTGCCAAATTTCATCCAGATACGATCAGCTGTTCTGGCGTGAAGGAGTAACAAAGATCCATCCATCCATTTATCCTTACAAACTGTCACATTTATAATATTAGTAGGATTAGTGGATGTCTGTATTCGTCGATTTTTGTTTCTAAGACCGCATTTTACGCGATATTTTCTTTCATAATAAAATTAAAGTTACAATCATTCGAAACAATGTCAGTTGGCTTTTTCAATGTCAGTTCAATAATTTAGACATTGTGACGTAATCTTCAATATGTACAAATAAATATCTAATCCAATACATAATTAATTTTTTTTAGCTGTGATACAGCCGTGCTGTTTAGGACTGCTTTAATGTACAGTATGATCATAGTCCCTGTGGCGCAGAGGATAGCGCGTTGGACTTCTAATCCAAAGGTCGTGGGTTCGATCCCCACCAGGGATGCAGAATAACTACTATGATACTTGAATTGTAGCTGTTACTGTTTATTTTTTGTAGAAGTGGAAAAATATGGTTGATATTTGTAGAAAAGGTTCCTATTTCGATATGTATTTTGTATTTGTAATTTCGTTTTGTATTTGACGGCACGGTTCGCGCTGTGGTTAAGAGATCGACTACTGAGCTACGTGTCGCCGGTTCAATTCCCGCACGGAACAAGTATTTGTATAATCTACGAAAGTTGTTTCGGGATTGGGTCTTTGTGTATGTGAATACACACCGTGCCTCGGAAAGTACCTAAAGCCGTTGGTCCTGCGCCTGATCTTTCTCGTCGTGGTCGTGTCGGATTGCCGTCCCATCGGACTATGAGAGTGAAGGCATAGAGAGAGCACCTGTGTTTGCGCACACACTTGTGCTCTATAATATCTCCTGTGTAGTATCTACTCATAGTATCTTCGGTTTATGATCATCAGTCTAGCCATTTTCCAACTGCATTGGGGTCGGCTTCAAGTCTAACTGGTTACGGCTGACTATCAGTATTTTACACGGAACGACCGCCATCTGACCTCCGCCACCCAATTATTCGGAGACACTGCTGATACTCTGAGATTAAACTGGTAGTTAGACTTTTGGGCTGGTGACATCCGTATCGACTGTTATAGATCTTCATATGACACCCGGGACCAATTACTGAACGTGCTTTTCGAGGCACGGAGGGGTCTCGAAGTTTGTAAAATGGTCACCCAAAGACTGACGGCGGCAAGCGCTGCTTAGCCTCGGCTTACTAGTAGGTATATCACAGCTGTTCACGACAAACCATAGATGGAATCTGCTACCTTTTTTTTTAAGTGTCAAAGTACACAAAAATCTACTTTACCTTACTATATAACTAAGTAGTGCTCGGTTTACTGTTTACGGTCGATCAAGATTTTTTTTACCGCCATGTTTACATCCGCCCCGTTTACCGGTCAGTCGGTCAATAAGACCATACATCGATCAGTCGCGGGTTAAAAATAATGTTCGTTCAATTGACCTACTTGGAAATTAGTGTATGTGGCATACCTACTTGTAACAACCGTGTGTGTTGGTTACTTTCTATGGGCTCTAGTTACTTGAAATAGCTATTATTTAAGGCTGCGTGTACCACTGTACATACCTAAAGTTTATTATGAAATGCGTAAATAATTTATAAGAATAAATCGTTATAGTCGTTGAATTACGACGGATAAAAAAAAATACTATATTTTTTTGTTTTTTGAGTACAATATTTTTGAAATATTGGATTATCATTTGGTAAATTTAATTGGCAAATTTACTAAGTGATAATCGACGTATTTTAAGACATTTTATGATAATATATAGCAATAGCAATATATATAAGAAAATTGCAAATTTCTTGTCTTCTTATGACGAAATAAGCTAGGGCATTTTTTGCACTCGGGCGCTACATGGGCTAGAGCTGCCCCTGCTATTTGCTATTCACAAGAAACCGGTCAGTCATCAAAACAATTTTTTTATGTTTGTATTTAGAACCGTCTTAATAATATATACTTACATAATAATATGTTTTATTAATAATTATTTTACAATTGTGTGAACTACACGGTTCAAGGCCAATACGAAACAGAAACCGGTCAAGTGCGAGTCGAGGCCGCACGGTTGAGGCTTCCTATAGTAAATTAAATATTTAATCACTGCTTGTCATATTTTTTAATGAACTTGTTTGTAAACATGTTTTATTTATGTTTGCGGATTAGTAGGGTATTGTGTAAAGTCAAATGAAATTTTAATAAGTAGCTGTATACATTCCTACACTTATATGATAGTTTTTTTTTTCTATTTATTAGTTTAAATTTGTTTGTTATAATAAGTAATGTCAGTCAATTAGTAATTTTGCTAAGATTGAAGTGAAATGATAATATTTTGTTGGCAATAAGGATTTTTCAATCACATTTACGGGTTTCTTACAGTTTTTTTTTTTATAATATGATTAGACATTATAATAATAGAATACTAGTTTCTTTAGTATGTAAGTTACTTTGCTTGCTGTACGATTTGGTGAATACTGTTACTGAATACTGTGCAAGCAATTGAAATAAATAAATAAATAGATGGCGCTATCACTTCCTTTGACTACTTCTGAGAAGAAACGCCGAAACAAACTCAAGGGTCAAGGTATATTTTAGAGTCCATATATATTTTAGTAAAGCTTTATTGAAACAAATGTAGGGTACGTTCTGTGTAGGGAATCTGGAGTGACCTTTTGAGGAGAGTGCTAAAGCTATTCTAAGATTCTCATGTGAAATTTTATACAGACACAATATAAGAAAAAAAATGTACTGTATAATGCTGAAAGATTTCCTTGACTGCAAGAATCACAATAAATGGTAACAATCCTTTGTCAAGCTGGATGATCATAGATTATGTGGGTTTGCTATTGTTCTTTACGGAACTCTAAAACGTAATAACAATGGAGATAAAGCGTAGCCTTGAATGCTATTCTTAAATATAGTTATTTGCGGAGTTAACATTTATGATTTGGAGAAAGGTATTATGGTTAAACATTTAAGTTTGAGTTGAGTAGGCGAGATTTTTTGATTTCTTACCCTTTGTTCTAGTGCAGTTTTGTAGAATATAATCTTGACCTAAAGTACCTAAAGATAGAATGAAAGACCTAAAGATAGAAGATTTATGTTATGTTACATACGTTCAAATATATTATGCCTTGCCTACTATGCTCGGCACTGCAAATGATTGTCAGTCAGACCCTTAAACCATAATGTAAGCGATAGGTACTCATAATCGAATCATATTAATTTTGAAAGTCCAAGCATGTTCATTGCGTTTTTCCAGTTGTTGAGCGGAGTGATTTTTAGAGCATACTGCGCAATGGGTATTGTTTTACCTACTGTCAAATTTGAATTGATTCCAAATACGAGCGTATATTGTAAATACCAATCCCTTGTAAATACCAAAGCCCACGGTTGGCGCAGTGGTTGAGAGATTGCGTAATGCGCTACGTGTCGCGGGTTCGATCTCCACACGGAACAAATATTTGTATGATCTACAGATAGTTGTTTCGGGTCTGGGTCTTTGTGTATGTGAATATATGTGTTTGTTTAACGCACCGACGATACAGGGATTAATGATAGTGTTTTTTTTTTTTTAATGTATTTTTCTTTGGAAAACTAAGTTACAATTGTTCATATAATGTGGGTGCGTTCACTAACATAAATCTTCACATGCGCAAACACCGAAACCCAGAACAAGTATTCAGCCATACAAATATTTGTTCCGTACTGGAATCGAATCCGCGATACATTGCCAAAAGTGTCGTCAACATCTACTCGACCTAGTAGGTGAAACAAAACAGCTTATGGCTTCTCTATTCAAAACAATTCTTTGTCAACAAGTTCAAGGATTTCCACAAGGTTGTATAAAACAAGTAGGTACTAGGTAGTTTACGAGGAACAAATACTCGTAACCAGTTTCATATAAGGGCCGGTATGGTAGGTCTTATTGACAGCTCTACTCCGCATTTTTCTGGCGGTTTAAAAATGCAGCTTTAGAAATATGATTCAGTTTACAAAAACAATATGGCGACCTTATTAAATTACTCTTGATTTTATTCATACTAAGCAATCATCTGTTTGATGGTTACCACGGAATTTGCTCAGATGAATATTGGTTAATGTTGTCGTTTAGGCCTTCAGCCCTTCATCTGCCTCAGGTACCTTGGTACCTTTGTGTGAAAAGACACGTTAACAGAGCTGGCCACTTTGAATAACTCTTTGAAGTCTGATTTTCAATCGTCAGATAACTTTTATCTGTGGAATAATTTTTGCGATTTGTCAGCAATATAGAAAATATGTTAAACCGCTATATTTATTCTTCAGATACATACGTTGTATATCTTATATCTATATAAATAAAAATCAATTGCCACACGTATGACGGAGCACCACTTGAGAACGGCTCGACCGATTTGGCTGTTTTTTTTTTTGTTGTATTGTAATTGTCAGAGCAAGGTTTGTATGAAAGATTTTTTTTGGAAAATGCGACACCGGAAATTTGGATGGTATTATGGAGGAACGAGGTATGGTGTTCCTCCATTGAAGAGGGAGGATCCTCCGACCAGGCAAGGTGGTTAGCATGGCGGGCCGAAGCCCGACAGTTGATGTCGGATATTCGTATATGTGTTGGAAACTTTCATAGTGCGATTCAGAGTTTGTTGTTGTAGCTTCACTCTGATAGATGGCGCTTTTATATGCCATGTTGCGAGTAGTTGTCGCTACAGTATTATTGTATAAAAATCATTCTCTTCATTATTTTTGCACCCGTGTGAAGCCGGGGCAGGTCGCTAGTACTTAATTAAATAATACAATTGTTGCGTAAAAGTCATAAGGTTTAGATTATACGCCATATTATGTCGTGTACATATCCTGACCTCTCTTTCTACTCAGCCTGGGCAAACAGCTTTAGAGCCAAACCCGGCCCTATTACAGCCTATGGAAAATCTTGTAGTCTTAGCTTATTACCCATATTTTGTCCATAACTCAACATAATCTTGACCTCTCTAGTTGCTCTGGGCAAATAGCTTTAGAGTCAAGCCCGGCCTCACCATGTTTTCCTTACAAAACAAACACACACACAGTCGTAAACGAGGCGCAACCAGTAGATCGTTTTCGTAAGGTCATACTTATTGATCTGACCTCACGCGCTCTTTTGAAACGAAGTAGGCAAAGGCACTGTTTAAAAGGAGATTGAACGATTACACTATTCAAAATGGCGGTCTTTATTTTTAGCTGTTCTTAAAATAGCAACAGTTTTATGACTATGATAATAATAACGCTTCAAAATGATCTCAGGCATGAACTCTGAACGCAGTGTTTCAGGGCTATGTTCACGGATAATATAACAAATGTTTAAAATGAAAACGGTCGATTAATCACACAATCATCCCCGTCATTGCTGATTTGGGTCTTAACCGTCTGTTATAACGTCGGTGAAATTGGGCCTTCGTCTTGCCAGTCTGTTGTATCCCAATAGAGCCACATCTTACTGAAGTCCATATCAGCTCCCCTAGACAAGTTGCAGTTCAAAATCTCAAGGGAATAGAAACACTAGCAAAATATATGGAGGAATATTGACATTTATAAATCACATGACTATTCGACAGTATATTGCAGATTGTAAACTTGTCTTCAGGTACTGGACAGTTCAAGAAAATAACGCCGTGAAGTCCCCTCCTCTATCTTCCGTATCTAGATTCAGACTAGCTATAAATCATCCGATTAATTTATTCTGTTTGAACTCTAAGACTTGCTTGTCTTCAGTTCGATCCCTTTGAGGCCTGATCTAAAATCCAGGCCGCCATTTTTATAGGAATCCAACATCCCGAAGTGACCGGTTGGTAATGAATTTAACGTGTTAGCTTTGCATGTACAGTCAGCATCAAAAATATGTATACACGTAGTCAAATTCAAACGCTTATTCTTTGAAAGGTATTGGTTAAAATCATAAAATTTTAATGATCATGTATTTTAATGTATCCGCAGATATTATGTATGAAATTGGTCAAGATTTCAATCACAATTTCTTTTAAAAGTCGCTTTTAAATTTCGCTACGTGAATATATCTTTTTAATGCTGACTGTACTTACTGTATATTATTTTATTACGTACACAGAGCTATTTTTAAACGCCTCTTATATGGCTTCGCTGCTTTGAGCCGCTGAGATCTTAGAACTTTAAGACGCAAATACAACGTGACTACAAGTGGTAAGTACCTACTTACCTAATGCTGACTGCATCATTGGTTTTAGTTCTGAGGTCCTAGGTTCGATCTTCGGATTGGGTAAAGTGTTGTTGGGTTTCTTCTTTGAGTAAATTCTCAGTAGCATTATCTACTCTTAGACTATTCTGAGTAGTCTCGCGGAGTTTGGAATAGTGCACATTTAGGGTCAATTCACACTGAGCGAGCAGCGGCCGGCAGCGGCTTTTTGAGGCAAAAGATTACAAATCATTTTGAATCTTATCTACGTGATTAAAAAGTTCATAGTTATTTGATAACAAAGGAGGGGCAGCGCGGCGCCACGAAGCTGCACGAGCCTTCTAGCGCCGCACTGCCCCTTGCGGCGCTGCGCTCAGTCCCTTGCTCTTACGGCCGCTGCACGCCGCTGCTCTTTCAGTGGGAATTATAATAGTATCATACGTATACACGTACGATAGTACACCTCTGCCTAACCCTTTAGAATATACAGGATGCAATGTATGTAGGTCATGCATCGACGTCTAGAATATTCTATAGAAAATTTCTTTAAAGTGATATGCTGCATAATTATGCTCATAGTCTCATTCTCAAAGATGATAGAAAACTAGTCTACTCCTAGTCTCGTATGTCACTCATCAATTTCTTTATCATCATCTGCAGATGTTACTTCGTACCTTCGAACTAGACTTAACGATAAGTTCATTTTTCACTTTTTTTTTTAAATTTATATATGTTGCCCCACACTAGGATTTCTCCTGTGTCGTGGGTACAGTTTACAAACATAAATGTCACATACACACACAACCAGACCCGAAACAACTATCTGTAGATCATACAAATATTTGTTCCGTGCGGGGTTCGAACCTGCGACACATAGCGCAGAGCTAATCGTTTAACCACTGCGCCAACCGGATCGTCTATTCAAACATTTCCTGTGTTGGACTAATCAAATATTTCCTAAACAAGAGCGCTCTAAAAGCAGTCCTTAATGTAGTAGCCTTGATTTCCGTCATCAAAGAATGCTCGACTTGCGACCATGCCGTGTAAAGAGCTCATGATTAATGAAAGTTGGAACTTAACAGTCGCTTAGCAAAAGCAACATAAGTACCTCTACCTATAGAGTAGGTTCAAGACACAAGATAACTTATATCACTACACGTATCCGGAGAAAACAGCATGGTTATATTAGTAGAGCGTCGTTCAAGGTCAGCGCGGCCCTCGTTCCGGCCTGCGCACACGCATCCTGCTCGTACGTCGCCGATACTTTTGTTGCGTTTTATTGCGCTTTTACTTATGAAAGTGGAATCGAATTTCATTGGGGGAAGATGTTTTGTGTCGACTTCCTTGTAATTTAATATGGCGGCCCAATGTTGGCCATATATTGGACTTAAGGTTGGTGACACATTCTGACGCATTAATCTAATCTATAAGTATTCTTTTTTTTTTTTTCTTTTTTTTTCTTTTAAAAAAAACGTTGCCCCACACTAGGATTTCTCCTGTGTCGTGGGTACAGTTTACAAACATACATGTCACATACACACATACAACATACACATTTACAACAAAAGGCAAACCATATCAGTATGACTCGTTGGCTAGACACTTCATCGAGAACTTTATAGAGCTCAAGGTTCCTCACGATTTTCCTTCACCGTTAACGTAAGTGATGATCAAATTCTGATCCGCACATGATTCCGAAAGTTCAGAGAAAAGGTTTCCTGCATGGAAATCAAGTATTCAATCTAGGCTATAACTGCTCTTGAAATAAACCTCCAAAAAATTTGAACAGTGGCACCCACACTAAATTATTCTGTATCGTGCTTCCCAGAATGATAATTAAAAGATTTAAGTAATCTAGTGCTATAAGTTTAGATGTTTATGTAGAAAAGAAATCTTGAACCTTATTAAAAAAACCATCATCAGTACCGCTATCACGAGTTTTCTTACTATTTACTATCAAAGTAAAGTAAATTTTCATGATAGCGATTTTAGTTCTTAGCTTGGTTACATTAGGGATTAGAGTCGCTTATGTGACATTTAGTCAAAGCAAAAGATTTGATTTACTATTTACTATTTTATAGAGATGTCATGTTAGCGACTCTAATCCCTAATGTAACTAAGTTAAGAACTAAAATCGCTATCATGAAAATTTACTTTACTTTGATAGTAAATAGTAAGAAAACTCATGATAGCGGTACTGTTCTTAAGAAACTCTTTGTACGACATTACCTACATAGTTATAAATAGCTCACCGTCCCACACAGATAGTATGACTCATTTTAAGAAAACGAAATACTATACTCGCCTACGTAGTATCGTAGTGTTTCCTTAACAGACTGTTATTATGCGCAGGCGCTAGCGACCTTTAATCCTAAGACATTCTTGAACTGCATGTTCCAAGGCAGAGTCCTCTTGTAAAGGGACTGATTATCCGGCCCCCTTCATTTGTCTAGATTTTATTGTTAAGCTAGTAAGTAGGTAGCCGGTTTGTTATTTTGAGTGAAAATTTATATATACATATCTATATAAATAAAAATGAATCCCCAAATGTGTTGCTAAGCGCATAACTTCCGAACGGCTGCACTGATTTGGCTAATTCTTTTTTTGTCGTGTTTGTAATTGTCAGGAGAAGGTTTTTATGTAAGATTTTTTTTGGAAAATCCACCGGTAACATCGGAAATTTGAATGGTATTTTTGTATGAAATTTTTGATTTTGTTCATTAGTAAATTGCGCCCGTGCGAATCCGGGTCGGGTCGCTAATTAGTAATAACGATGGCTATAAAGGCCTCTTCTCCAGTGGACAGGGCTGGGCTAAATCATCTAATGTTGAGGTAGGTACTGAATTTACGAAAGGACTTGGACAGTGCTCTTGTCCAAAAAAATTCAAAAGTCCAAGTCATTGCTTGGGTGCGTTAAGAACGCAGTTTAGTTCGTGAAATTGGTACCTCAGTGGATTCAATTCACATAAATAAAAATAAATAAATTCGACCAGTTATTGTCTCACAGCTGGGCAAGGGTCTTTTCCCAGAATGGGTTACGTTAGGCCTTAGTCCATCACACTGACTCTGTGGTGGACGGACTACACACACCAAAAACAACTTTATGGAGCCCTCTCAGGTGTGCAGGTTTCCTCACCATGTTTTCCTTCACCGTAAACGCAAGTAATAATCATATTCTGGTCCGCATGATTCCGAAAATTCAGAGGTGCGGGCCGGGTTTGAATTCAGACCCTCATGCATTGAAGGCAAGTATTCAAACGCTAGGCATTCACGGAATTTTTTAATTCATATCAATTCACATGAATATAAAAAAATATCACCCGTTGTTTTTGGTATTTTCATGATTTGAAATCAAATAGATGTATCTTGACATTCCGAAGTGGCGCTTCCATTCAATTAAATGTCGTTTAATTTAGATGTCGTATCCTCTATGACAGCTATACTCAAAGTGTGCTCCGCGGAGCCCTAGGGGCCTGCAAAGTCTCTGTGATGGCTCCGCGAAAATACTGGTCACTCTCTTCACAGTCGACTCTGTTCTACCAAGCCTTACATCAAACAATTGATGAAAAGTAAAAAACAATTTCATACATCCCATTAGATCCAGATGTTAAGGGCTCCGTCAAATATTTTGTTTTCCATAAGGGTTCCAAAGACAAAAAAGTTTGAGAACCGCTGCTCTATTTCAATGTTGCCTACATTTCGAATATGAAAAGCAAACTATTTTATATCACTGACTCACAATAGAAACGAATTCGTATTACTGTATTATCAATTGACGTTTACTGATAAACCAGTAGGTTATCAGTGTCGTCCTTAGGTCGGTAAAATACTTAAGTGATTGTAATCGATTAAATAACTAGTATTCGATCAATTTGTATTCGGAATAACGGTATAACTTACTATATTATAACATAGTCTGTGCCTAGAGTCTCGATTTTTAAAAGTGCCTGAAAAGGCCTAATACTTCATATTATAAAACAAAGTCCCCCGCTGCGTCTTTCTGTCTATCTGTTCGCGATAAACTCAAAAACTACTGAACGGATTTTCATGCGGCTTTCACGAATAGACAGAGTGATTCATGAGGAAGGTTTAGGTGTATAATTCGTTAAGGTTTTGTGTAAATTGGCTGAAATATGACGATGATAGTTGAAGCTGTCGGAAAAAATTATGCTGACTTCCCAGTCAGCATAATTTTACGAGTAAATGCCCAACGTAAGAGGTGGATACGACATTACGACAGAAAAAAAATGAAGGCTACCCGTGCGAAGCCGGGGTTTAGTTTGAAATAAAAAACTTTGAATCTGGTTTACATATTGCCAATGCTGTTATTAAATCCCGTGTATTATTGCGACTCTATTGCCATATACTGGGCACAATTATAAACTCTAGGCTGCTACACTAACAAAATCTCAATTGCACCATGCCCGACCCGGGAATCGATCCCAGGATCTCATGCAGGCAGTCTCAATGTATCTATTAGGTTTCAAAATCGTCAATCGTGTTACCCGTTGTATATCAACTTGTATGTCTCTAAACGGTTGATTATAACGGCTAAGAAGATAGACTGGCTAGTCTAAACATTTGCGAATAATAATAACAACGAATAAATTAACTTTCACTTTAATCTAGAAGGCAAGACCAACTACAAAACAATTCTTAAATGTATAAAATTTCGTTCTTTTTTCATTTTTTTTTTAAACGTTGTCCCTCACTAGTATTTCTCCTGTGTCGTGGGTACAGTTTGCAAACATACATATCATATACACACACAACTAGACCCGAAACAACTATATTTGTTCCGTGCGGGAATCGAACCAGCGACACTTAGCGCAGACAGCTAATCATTTAAGCACTGCGCCAACCGTGCCGTCAAATAAAATAAAAGCACAGTTAAAAATTCTCTACCATAAAATTTTAATTAAATGATTATTACTCCAAGCGTTTTCACAGTAAATGTATGCCAGAGTCTGTGTTTCCTGATAGCTACAACCTGGGAGTCTTTAAGTCAAGAATGAATAGGTTACTTCTAGGCAAGCGCGCTACATCTTCGACCACATCATCGCTTACCATCAGGTGAGATAGTGGTCAAACGCGTGCCTATCAAGAATAAAAAAAAAATGGTAGGTATACCCTATTTTTTTTTTTATAATAAACTAGATGACCCTTTGAACTTCGTACCACCTACAATTGATTTGTTTGTTACTCTTCATCAACGAACGAAGTAATCCGAAATGACAATTACCATACATAATTACAAATTTCGATTTTTCGGCTGTTCCTTTGGCTTTTTCCTAAACTACCCCAGGATTGAGGCAAACATCATCATCATCATCATCAGCCAGAAGTCTATTGCTGAACGAAAGCCTCCCTCAAGGGGGGGTTCGCCATTATCCCAGCGCTTGGCAGGCGGCTTGGGGATCGCAGTGGCTCACCGATTAGTGAGAGGACGCTGCTGCCCGTCCTCCGGTGTCTGGCCGCAGTTTTAAGACGTACCCGGGTCAGGCAAACAAAACAATAAAAAAAATCGATCGAGCCATTTTCGAGTTTTTGCGAGACAAACGCACGGAAATTGATTTTTTTTATATATAGATAATTATAGAAAAGGAGTAGTCTTTTAATAAAGAATGAATAAAAAAATATTTTTATGTTGTCAAACGACTTGTAACACTTAATTTCTGTTTGAAAATATCCTTTCTTGGTTTTAAGTTCTACTAAGCAGAAAGTCCTATAAATATACTGTATAATTAGGTAAATATTGGGTTTTGAATAATTTCAGACGCACAACGTAATGTAAAATTTTTTGAATATACTATACGAAAGAAAAAAGTGAGGGTATCTATACCAGTTAATTCATGAAAATTAATTGACGGTTTATAAAAAAAAAAAAAAAATAGGTATGGTTTAACATAATACGGCTTTTAATACATTCATTTTAAATAATGAAAAAAAAAAACAGCTGTACATCATACATTTTGGCCGAGTAGGTATTGAACTTTTGTATGAAATAGCAGTATTTTTTTTGTGATTTCAGATTTGGTCCCATTATAAAAGTTGTTCATATTCATGGGTAGAACACCCTGGGAAAATTTGGATAGTGACAAAAAAAAATTGCCCTGTATAAAAATTAGCGAAATCAGCTGATATTTAGTGGGGTAAAAACGTTAACGCATTTTGTATGAAAACTTTTAGCTAAACCTGTAGTCTTAAATTCGCGAATCGCGAACGATCATCTAATCTACAATACTGACTGGCCGTGGCGGTCAGTACGTTTCAGTTTGTGTCGGACGGAGGACGTGCGTTCAAAAATTCAAGTGGAAATGAACACGTGTTCGAAATATAAATAATGATATTTGTGATACTCTGTGTTCCATTGTGATACGTTTGGATTTCATTTCGGATATAAAGGTACGTTTACACAGTTGATTGTTTTGTTTTGTAAACAGTAAATAGAATGTTGATTGTTTTTTGTTTTAGTTAACGTTTCGTGAGTCATTTTCTCGTTGTTTTTTGCGGAATGTAATTTTTCCGTGTGTTTTGCGAATACATACTCATTATAGTCGAAATATAGACATTATCGATTGTGAAATCGATTGTTACTTTGCGCTGTTGTTGTGTCTCTATAAATTCGTTGTGATTCCATATTTTTATTCGATTATTTTAACATTAGGAAATCGCCTGTTCGTGTAAGGAAATCTTTTAGTCTCGTATAGTTATAAAGTATTAACGCATAAAATTGCATCTACCCATGAGAGTATTTTAGTACACATACAATCATAGTACCATACTGGTTCCTTAATAACTTATCATGAGAGTTGAAAATTACTCATTTCCTTTTAATCTCATAACTTTCGCGGAACTATTAAGTACCTATGTATGTGTTTCCTTTCTTGCTTAGAGTAACTGGAAATCTTTTATTTATTTAATTAGGGTTGCCAAACGTCTTGTTTACCCAGGACATGTCGTGTTTTTTGGAGTGTCCTGGGTTGTCCTGGATAGTTATTAAATAGCATCCTGAGTTTTTTTTTTAAAGTCCTCGTAAGGTCCTGTGTTTTATTATTCGCGCGCCACTACTGCCTCGAACCTTACGTTTAATCATCGGCGTTATTTTATAATTTAATCCTTCATTTCATTTCTTATATTATTATTATATAGTATAAATAATTTCATAAAACATTGTAATTGCTATTAGTTCAGTTTCATTGACACTGTTTTATTATAGGTACTTTTCTTATATTGCGTCCTGTTTTTAAACCGAAATGTCTTGCATGCATGCATTTCCACTTTCAATACCTAGTTTTCAGAATTTGGGGATGGCAACCCTATATTTAATAAACATATGTAGACACTTGTGTATGTTTAGGTTTTGAAGTGTTATGTTTATGGCAGAAAATAATAATGATAATCTCAATATTGACATTTTATATATCTGATTATAAAGTACAGACTGCCTCATCGGTCTAGTGGTCGTAAGCGCGACTGCTGTCCGTAAGATCCTCGGTTCGATTCCCGGGTCAGTCAAAGTTATAGGAGTTTTCCGTACTACAGAGAACTGTAATTTCGCGGATTTTGGACCTAGGTATTGGCGATAGGCCTCCTATTATATGGCACTCAAAACTGTATCGGCAAAATGTAGGTTTAAATACTACACCTCTGCCTAACCCTTCGGGGTATGAAAGCGTGATGCTGTGTAGGCTAGAATCAGTGCCTGTCCAATGTAAAATAGAGTGTGTTCTCTTTTATTAACCTTCATTTGTCTACATAACAATAGCACATTCTTGTGTTATGACTATATGAGTGTGTTGGGTATGAATTTAATAAAATCTTATCTAATCGCTTTGGTATGTCACTAATTAATGATTTGGAGATTGCATTCGTTTTCCAATAAAATTTAGTTTAAATATAGTAACTGCCTCATTTTTTTTTTTTTTTTTTTAAACGTTGCCCCACACTAGGATTTCTCCTGTATCGTGGGTACAGTTTACAAACATACATGTCACATGCACACACAACCAGACCCGAAACAACTATCTGTAGATCATACAAATATTTGTTCCGTGCGGGGATCGAACCCGCGACACGTAGCGCAGAAAGCTAATCGCTTAGCCACTGCGCCATTGGTTTTGTAGTCGCAAGTGCGAATGCTGAGCGTGAGGGTTGGGTTCAGTTCCCTGGTCGGGCAGTGTTTTTGGGTTTTCCTGTATAGAAATTGACATGTGTCAATGTTCATGGCAAAAGGCTCGCCTCCTACACGAGACTCATAATTACATCGGCGAAATATTAAATAGTACCTACGTAACATAGTAAGCTCAAAATCATAGTACCCTCACCAGTCAATCTGCTCTTCAAAGAAAATTCGACCGTGATACAGCATTATAAGATTCATAGTAACTTTAATAAGAATCTTGCTTCCAAACAAATCAGGTATGAAATGAAATGAGATTAATTATTTTCCAATTAGAATTTTTAATCACTTTTACATGTCTTTTTAAACTAAATGGCGTCGGCATTTCCTATGACTATCCTTGAGAAGAAACGCCGAAACAAACTCAGGGGTCAAGAACTATTTTAAAGTCCAGACAGATTATAGTAAGGATTTATATGAAACAAATACAGGGTGGAATGGCCTTTTAAAGAAAATGCCATAACTATTTGAGCTGACCTGTCGCAACAGAGGGCAAGCATGGATCAGTCATTGTGAGAATTATTGAATTTAAGAGCGTTCAGCCTAAATCTCACTCACATTTACAATGTATAGCGGTTATATATAAAAGATAATTTAAAATTAATGCGCATATCAATATCAAAATAGTGAAATATCACATTCCTGTGGACATAGGTCTCTAGTAAGAAGACAACTCTCGATTTACTGCTCTTGGTGTTTAGTCTACTTTAAGAAACTTTTTTAGATCATTCAATGTCGGTTCGGCATGAACTGCAAATTCATGAACCTTGGAAATCATCATCTGCCTAGACTTTTCCCGCACATTGGCATCAGATTCCAGTCTAACTGGTTGCGGCTGAATATCAGCATTTTACATGGAACGACGGCCATCTGGCCTCCGCCACCCAATTACTGTGGGACACTGATACTCTAAGGTTAGACTGGTTGTCAGGCTTTTTGGGCTGGTGACACCCAAAACGACTTTCATAGGTCTTCTTATGACATCCGGGACCAACTGCTTAATTTGCTTTCCGAGGCACGGAGGGGTCTCGATGTGTGAAAAATGGTGACCCCTCCAAGGACTGACCGCGTCAAGAGCTGCTTAACCTCGCAGATTTACTGATCTGTGCGGTAGCTATGTAGCTACGAGCTCTTCCTTCCCTATGTAACCTTGGAAATGTTGCCAATAATCCTGCTTTTAATAATATTTTGTCCTGAAAGCCTGACACACTGGTTTTTAGAACAAAAAAACAATTTTGTTACTTTTGGCATCTTTTAGCGGGGCGGGGTTGACCAAAAGCCTAACAAAAGCCCCACAGGCCGGACTTGTATATATTTGGTCGGACACGATTATAAAATGCCGGACACCTGGCAACACTACTCGGGCTTATCTTAGAATGTGAAGGGTTTAAGTAGATCGCACATGTGGGGTACTGGGGAGTCACCATCGAATTTTTTTATAGAATGACTATCAGACTCTGTTGCGCAGGTTATCTCGCGATTTTTACCTTCTCCAAAACGTGATTATCAAATTTAGATCCTCACATGATTTTGAAAGACACAGGTCGAACTCACGCCCCACTCATTTCCTTTCTGCATAGAAGGCATCCGTATGCTATCACTGATCACTGCGATGGGTCTGCTTACGACACGAAAAACGAGAATGAAGATAAACACTACAATCACCGACAAATGGTTATCGACAAGCGATATCGCATCGATAACTATCAGAACAAGTTCTTATCTAAATGTAAAATTCTATTAACCACGTTTATTTATATTGATTTGACCCGCGGTTTACGATTCGAGGCGGGTCGCACCGAACGTTAACCTTTTGATTAATAAATCAACGGGTTATATGAAGATTAATGTTAATGCACTGGATACGGTTACATGAATGTATTTTTTGTTGGTTAATCGATGATTAACAATGTTGTTAAAACTTCAGCATGCCGCATGCCGGTTATAAAGGTATGATGTAAAAATAATTTGAGAGAACTGGCGCTAATAACGGAAAAAAAGGATTTACTACAGATGCTGATTCATTTGTTTGAAAAAATATTGCCAAGTCGTTTTTATGATAAATAAATATTATTAGGTCTATTGTCTGAGCATAGACAGAAAAAAACACCCATGTTATTGAATTTGAAACTCATAACAGTCTCCAGAATTTTTAAATGTTTCTCCTTTTTTCTATCTTCGTCGGATGTATCAATTAGATTTTAAGTGATGTTTGTTTTGATGTAATATCTAGATATTTTTCATATAGAAAAGTCTATAATTTTATTATAATAGTAACTTGGCTAAGCTTGGTCTTTATCTAACATCCAACTAGGTTTTTTGAGATATTCGTACTTTGAAAACAGTTAATGTTTTGCAGCGAAATACACACGAAATTTTTTTAAATAAAAACAGTAAAACAAAATGTCATAATTGTATTTTCGTATTACTTATACTATCTAATTTATTTGTAGTTCTATAAAATTTGGAGATACCAAAATTGAAAGGACTGAAAAATTTGCGTTCTACACACAGAACTCTCAGAAACAGAAGGCTAGCAAAACTTTCTTTGTACCATTCTAAACGACCATAGACCATATCATCATCTATAACAATAGTTAGCTATGGTTTTATAACGGATTATACATATATCACCTTAACGACAGAACAAATCTAAATATTTCAGTATCACGCGATATCTGATATTATATTTCATTACTATAGCTCTCGCAAACTAAGACAGCGTGAACAATTTTTAGAAAGTTGCCCGATTTTCGGCCGAAACGATTTTTTACGCAAATCGGTAAAAATCCGTTTTGCAATCAAATTGTTTTTAACCGCAGCTGGATGGTTCAATCGACTAGGAAATTGAGATGGCACAAAATAAAAATTGTCTCAAAATATTAAATTTTGAGACAATTTTTATGAATAAATAAAAATACTTTTTGACCCCATTGAATTAAGCTGAATATTTTTATTGTTTGGTGGTATTGCGTGTACTTATTTTATGGATATCACGCATCTTACTGGCGATGGATTACATGCATAATAATTAAAATATATTAAAATTAGAGACACATTTTTATTAAGAAGTTTGTCTTCCTTTACATTCTTTCTGTATCGTAAACTGTTTACATCGTTCATACATACATATATGTGATGTACACAATCAAATATAGCCAAACCCCTGAACTAATATCTGTAGATGATAATATTTTATTCGTGTAGGAATCGAACCTGTAGCGCAAACAGCCAATCGTCACTGCATCAACCGTGCTATCTAGTATATTTAGATTCGGTAATTCCCATATTTTGTAATTAATCATTTTATTCTATCTTAATTATTAATCAAGTGTCTGTACTGAAGATAGGCGATGCGCAGGTGCGACCACTAGACCAATTAGTATAAGATGAATATGTATTAGACATCAAAGTTCAGTGTGAGATTTAAGCTAAGACTTGAGCTCAATCACTCAGGTTAACATGAATAATTGCATCGCAAGGAAAACCACTCGTAATTACATAACTATACATAAATAATAAATGTACAAAATATATATATACCTAAATTGCATATTTCTTTATTGAATGACTCATTTGCTATAATGAGTCAAGTGTTACGCCATTTTTGTTTGAACAGATAAACAATTGAACGATGTCACCAATCAGACAATCGAATGAATGAATGACTTGAATGAGTAATTGTTGTGGTATTTGTATGAGATGATTTAGAGCAATAAACCTGTAGACTGCTTGGAACATTTTTAAGTCAATGGAGCCTATTTTTTTCGGATTCCCGAAGAACGGTAATGTTTCAATAGCAGCAAAATCTCGGTAGTAAATTATTAAAGCTGTTAACGCTTCTAAGTTCAAAATAGTTCAATATTTTTTATTTAGCCTTTGACTCAAAAAAAAAGACCAGCCGCTTTGGAGAAAATAGTCCTTAGATCCGCGTCTCATTCCTTTGATTTCACTTGCAAACCCAATCAACCTATTTACTTACTAACTTAACCTTATCAACATTTCGTTCACATGTAGGAGTCAACAACCTGCTAATTAAGTTAAGCTAAGTTAATTACATTAGAGCCATATGCTACGTTACGTCACGGTCGGTAACTGTGCACAATGGCGGATTGTGTACTGTCCGGTTCTCTCTCAAGTGTGAACGCGGGTTGAGAGAGGGATATGTTGATGTTGGTTTTTTTTGTTTTGTCCTACAAAGGCACAGGTGTGTAACAATTTTTATCGATTTAAAGGAGTATTATGAATTAATTTTATTATTGACTTGTAATAAAATGTTTTTGACCCGGGTACGTCTTTGACCCTGGTACGTCTTAAAACTGCGGCCAGACACCGGAGGACGGGCAGCAGCGTCCTCTCACTAATCGGTGAGCCACTGCGATCCCCAAGCCGCCTGCCAAGCGTGGGGATTATGGCAAACCCCCCCCCCCCCCTTGAGGGAGGCCTTCGTTCAGCAGTGGACGTCTTCTGGCTGAAGATGATGATGATGAATAAAATGTAAAAAAATGACGAAGGTTGATTTTTCGTCATCTAGTTCGCCAGTGAAATCTGACAGCAATTCATGTCATACGAGCTTTCTTCTGGCAGGCTTTTGTTTGTTCTCACTGACTTCAATTGACACGAAATCTAGCTAGAACATGCCACCGAAGAAAGCCTTTGTAAAATATAAATAACGAACGTTGACTCGTGTTCCTTTTTCAGAAAACTATATTATATCTTCTGGGTCTCAGCTGGCAACAAAAGCTTTTTCAAATTCCGAATTATCAGGAAATAGTAAAAAAACTTAACACTTCCTATAAAATAACATCTACGATATAAAAAAAAGATATTTTGATCCCCGACGCGGCACATCTTTTTGTAGCGAAGAGACTTGCGCACGCGCGTTTTATCTACAGTCACGATCTATCGTGATACAAAACGTTTTTTTTTTATTCGACTGTACCTTGGATTAGTACTTGCATTTCGTAATGTTTATTACGAACGTATTTATACAGGGTGATAACTAAAGTACGCTTGGAGATGACTCAAATGCATAAACCTTTTTGTTAATAGCGGACTTTCCCGTCTAACTAAATGTTTAATATATATAATTATCCGTATTTTATCCGGAAAACATGATGTATGACGCTCATAATCATAAGTATTTAGTATAAAAAAGTAAGATCAATCGCGATTTAAGAATATTTTATTGCCACAAAATTATTTTTTGCATGCTTTGTTTTTGATTCATATGTGTACCTGTACTTACAATTTCCCACCCTGTATAGTCTGGTGTAAGCAATACGCAATATTTTTCACAGCGTGATTTTTGTCGTGCTTTAATTTTGTACAAATTGACCATTACAAGCGCATTAATAGGTTGCGCTACAAAATTGGCGGGAGAAAGTGGTCGGCGTGTGGTCTTTATTAAAATTACTCGTCTGTCCATGCCTTCGGGGACAACAGGCGTGATGCTTTAATTCTTATAACTCGAGATCTCGAGATGTTTCCCAGTATTACTTCTTCAAAAAGCGACTCCATAACACTCTTTGACCAAACATTGGTTACAAATGTGGTAACCCGATGACCAACTTACGGCGGAATGTTATTTGTGTGCAGTTAATGCAAAAAACTTGTAAATGCGCTTGCGCAACCTCGAATGCGATGCGCGTGTAAGTTTGATACCGGAGCAGAATGTTAAGTGAAGGAAATTCTATACATTACATACACTAGCTTATGTAAACAAACAATCTATGTAAATATATATATGGGATATTTAAATTTGATATGCCAGAACATCGACCGAATTGCGTGTGGTCCTAGAACGATCATAGGCCACCCAGTTTCATCTCACGCGACAGAAGTAGAGGATTAGTAGGACGCCTAATTTCAGCAGTGAACATCTTAGACCGAACATATGATACTGTGTACTATGCAGATAATATGATAGCATTTCACTCTAAAGTTATTTGTTAACGCTACACCGCTCACCGTGTGAATCACACATTAAATCACTAGAGCGTATAGAAACGCCTAGAAATTATACTTTAAACTAAAACGTAGCGGTGGTCGTTGCGCAACTTAAACGTTATTGAAACGAGCTATCGTCATAATAACGGTTAGCAGGTTATTTGAAAAACCTGCTAACCTGCTAACATGCTAACGCTAAAGTAGCTAATAGCGGTGGTCGTTGCGCAACTGAAACACGTTATTGAAACGAGCCATAATAACGGTTAGCAGGTTATTTGAAAAACGTGCTAACGTGCTAAGATGCTAACGTTAAAGTAGCTAACATCCAAAGAATCCGATAGACAGTTGCGTTTCGTTATCCAATAAAATGGAAGTGCATCAAAGAAGCTAAAAAAAAAAAAAAAAAGCTCATCAAAACTCCACGGAGTCGTTAATGAATTTTGGATAAATAGGGGAGCTAAAAAAAAAAAAAAAGGTCATCAAAATCTTACGGGGCCACCCAAAAACCATTAATTCTTGCTCTTATGGTGGAGCAACCGACAATTTGAGCATTTTCAAAACTTCACTATGATATTACGTGTTGCTCATGATATGACAAATAGCGACCAATAGCAGGATAGCGCGTTTTAACAACCGCTATTGATATCCGATAGACAGTTGCGTTTCGTTATCCAAAAAAGATGCTACTGCCCACCGCTACTAAAACGATTGTTTCAAAACGATTTGTAGCATTTGTTACATTCGATTTGTGTAGTAATGTATCATTTGAATGATAAGCATCTTAATGGTCATGTTAAGAATAAAATTTACTGTGGGAAGCGTTTGTATGCTAGCTGAGGCCCTAGTGTAAGTTTCTTTCGACAAATTCGATTTACTACATCGAACGCGTTCGGCGCTCCGATTGGTGGAGATCACGAAACGGACCAATCGGAGCGCCGAACGCGTTCGATATAGTAAATCGAATTTGTCAAAAGAAACTTACACTAGGGGTACTGGTAGGTAGTATAAAAGCGTTGCTCCATTGATGGGCACGCGGCGATGCAGGCTGCCAAATAAATACAGCTTAATTAGCTGCATTTATTTGACAGGCTGCGTGTGTCTTTCCAGTGCAGCACATGCTTCGCACGAATATTGACTCACTGTTAGTTTAGTTAGTTTCAATTGAATTTAATAACGATTACCAACCTTATTTGCAGTTCATGCCATCCATAGATTGCGAAAGCAACGCGACAGTAAAAACGGCTTGGTAATACAAAGTTGTTTTTGCTGCCGTCCCACATTCGCAATTCAGGTACGATGTGTTATTGAAGCGCAAACGCATTTGTAATCGTTATTACATTATATTGAAATAAACTGTACGGCTGTGGCGAGAAACACCCTCCACGAGAACGGTTGCCACGCCCAAAAACAGAAAAGCCGGACGCAGATTCATATGTTAATGTAACCGGACATTCTGTCCTGAAAGCCTGACACTCTGGTTTTAAAAGAAAAAAACAGTTTTGATACTTTCGGCAGCTTTTGGCGGGGCGCGGTGGGGTTGACCAAAAGTCGGACAGCCGGACTTGTATGTATATATTTGGCCGGACACGATTGTAAAAAGCCGAACACCTGGCAACCCTATCTACGAGCGACGAAGCCTGAGTTCGTCTGGCGCACCCTGGGCAGTAGGTTGGATACCACCAATGCTGATTGGCTAATCTTTCCACTAAGGCATCAGTGATTCCCATGTGATGGCTCTTGCTGAATCGACTGAAGAAGAAGCACAGTATGGCCGCTAAACACATCAGTTAAAATTAGTCTGCCATGAAGCTACGCCTCCGTGTGCAGCGTGCGCATCGATAGGCTGCGTGTGCGACGTATACGCGTCGGCCATGCGTGTGCCAATAACTTCGTCGATCACGTATTTATAGTAGGATTTTCGTAGGTTGCAGTGGATAGCGCACATTTTAATAGAAACCAATGCTAAGTATAAAGAACTAAGACGAATTTGATCGATTTTATAATAAACTTTCTTTAATTCGACCCGGGTACGTTCTAAAACTGCGGCCAGACACCGGAGGACGGGCAGTAGCGTTCTCTCACTAATCGCTGAGCCACTGCGATCCCCAAGCCGCCTGCCAAGCGTGGGGATTACGGCAAAATTGCCGATGCCGTTATTGAGTCCCATGTAACGGCGAGCATTGCCATTTAACGGGCACAGTTAGACTCTGTGCTGCTACTGAGAATTTTCATACAGAAACACCCAATAAACTTTGCTCGACCTGGGAATCGAACCCAGGACCTCACACTCACACTGGACCACTAGACCAATGAAGAAAGATCTGCTTTTTATATTTACATTAATTTTAAGGAACAATATTGCACCTATAATAATTATATTAAATTATAATACATTTTTCATAAATACCTAGTGTTTAACTATTCATTTAAAAATATATTACTTAATGAATGATAAATGCGTCCTTATTTTCCTGAGATAACTTCATTTGTAACCCTGTATACTTATATCTTTCTTCGACTGTACTATTTAATACATTCTTACACTCAGAGGCGCGCGGTGCATAAAGACAAAAAGACACTGCCTACCCTACATAACCCAGATAAATATTTATTATAAGATATTTAAGGTGGCAAATTACATACATCATTATTTAATCAACAAGACGACGAACCAATACCAACATGCAGTAGGTATTATTGGTAAGTAAGCTTTTAAAATTTTCTGCCTACCTTGTCTAAAAACTGTGCACGCCGCTGCTTACACTTATCACTAGATGGCGTTAGTTTACGCTATGGGCAATTAAGACGCTATGTACAGAAATTCATAGAATGCGGCGCTTATCAGCAAAACGACATACTAACCTATTTCTTAACAGTTATGTAGAATGATAACACTGTGTTCTTTTACTTTTCTAGGCTTAGTTCAAGTTAGTTAATTCGGTTCAATTATTTCTCAAAATGCATATTTTTATTTCTGTCTGTATATATGGCTTTGCTTATCTCGATAAAAACTAGTTCAATTTTAGTAGGTTTTATGAAAGATTATCGATTGTTTATTCGATCTTTTTGGTCCTATCGGCACAGGCTACCACATGGGAATCCCTCATGCCACAGTGGAGAGGTTAGCCAATCAGCAATAGTGGTATCGAGGGTGACTGCAAAGGGTGTGCCAGACAATCTCAGGGTTCATTACTTGTAGAGGCTTTTTCCATGCACTCCTTGTTGTTGAAACTATGACACAAGAGAAAGGGTCATTATTTAAACCAAATCGATCCTTGTGATATATGTATAGAGTATCATTCAGGTTTTTGCTTAAAAATAAAAAGTCTTGCCGCACATCAGGAAGAAATCCGATTCAGAAAAGTATCGTGGGTGCGTTTACAAACACAAATATCCACATGAACATACACTCAGACCAGAAACAACTATCTCGGGAATCGAGCCCGCGACACGTAGCGCAGCAGCCGCCAACCACTGCGCCAACCGTGTCGTCAAACAAGATTTCCCATCGTCGTTTCTGACCTGACAATCTAATATAGAAACTAGAGAGACTTTTCTCATGAAACGTGGTTTAAAAATCCTATCACCACGTGAACTGTGAATGGGTTTAATAACTCTTTGGCAGTCGTACCTTTAACCGGGAACCGTGTTATAAAACCGACATGTCATTTACCCACTGATACAGTTTTTAAACCTGTTTTTTAAGACTCCTTCCATATCCTGGGTACAGTTTACAGACTTGAATATCATATACACACATACGCGGAACAACGATCAGTTAGCCATACATATATTTGTCCCTGTGGGTATCGAACCCACGATACGTAGCGCAGCAGCCGATCGTTCAATCTCTTCAGATGAAGCGATTGGCATTATGTGTTACGTGTCGCGGATTCGATCTCCGCACCGAACAAATATTTGTATGGCTTACAGATATTCGTTCTGGGTATGGTTGATTGTACGTGTCAATGTTTGTGTAACCTACGATATAGGAAGACGGTTGTTCCTAACAGCGGCGTGCACAGAGTTTTTAGACAGGGTAGGCAGAAAATTTTAAAAGCTTACCTACCAAAAATACCTCCTGTATGTTGGTATTGGTTCGTCGTCTTGTCGATTAAATGATGATGTATGTGATTTGCAACCTCATATATCTTATATTAAATATTTATATGAGTTATGTAGGGTAGACAGTGTCTTTTTGTCTTTATGAAGCGCACGCCACTGATTCCTAGTGTGGGGCAACGTTTATTTAAACTAAGAATATCTTTCAGGTGTTAGAAAACAGCATACACAGCTGCTATTTCGTAATTAAAATTCTCAGTAACGATTGCTCTAACACGTTCATAGTTACGGTAGAATGATTATCACCCCCCCCCCCCCACTCTGTCCCTTCATCTCGTGACGAGTATTTTTCCTATCACATAATTAATCACCGAGATGCGATAAAGTTATCTTATCACGACACTCTACTATATTGTATCTAATTATTTTAATTTTAACGTTTTTTCCTAGACGTGAGGCCGTGTGCGCGTGAGTTCCTGCGTCCCGAACGACTCCCGATTCTTCCCGACGTTTGCCGATTGCCCCCGGTTCCAGAAAAGTCTTAAGATGAGAGGATGGGAACTGTGCTTTTTAGCCCTTTTGGGCTTTGCTTTGGGGCAAGGGCCGGAAAAACGTAAGTACATGAAAACCTAATCATAAAAAAAATGTTAGTGTGATTATTTCAAAGAGTTTTTATGCCAATTCTTATTGATTATTAAGCATAAATCATCAATAAGTTGTTTGTGTTATTACGTAATTGTTCTTGTGTGTTTCATTAATTTAATTTCTTGAGTAATCATTTTTATTTTAATACTACTTTTTGTTACGACTCTACCGATTGCAAAGGCGGCATTTACCTCATTTTTTGTAGGCAAAAAGCTTTCTGATTTCGATTATCGAGCTTGAAAATTACATAATAATTATTAAATACAAACTTACCAATAAAATCTGTTAGTTCAAGTTAATATTGGGAAAGAAATGACGACGATTTTGAAACTTAGTATTTCAACTTGTTAGGTAATATTAATTTATATTATGGTACCGAAATTGGTCCTTGCCTTTTGCTTCGAGATAGCTACCTATTATTACAGGTTAAGGATTGTGGGTTCACATCTTACTCGCCCGATCTTGCTATAATATAAACATTATTGGCATGGTCATAGAACTTATCTAGAGTTAAAATTGATATGTGAGTGCCGTCTGACTTCCATAATGAACTTATTTGGAGGGAGATTAGTGATAGGTTTATTTCTTGTATAAATTGTATAAATCAACCTATCGCAGTCCACCGACTGCAATACTCGTAGGTTTCAACTAAATAGTTCTACATCATTTTTTGGTATCAATCTACCAGAGTTTCCTAGAGTTCGCCTGATTACCGACGGCCGTAGGTTTGCCAGTTCGTGCCATGAATTCTACTCTCTCTATTTATTTGTATGGTTTTTTGGTGGAAACACTGTGTTTTCAAGAAGTAGGGGTCATGTTTCAGACCTACGCCAGCGTTTAAATGACGTATTTGTATGAAGTTACAGACTCAAATCTATGCTCAAGTTCAGATCACCACTGAGCGTCGTTCTATAATACCTAAGTTCGCGTCTACGTGCGTAAGGTGCTACGCGTAATGCCGCATAACACTGCTACGCACGCATCCCGCCTTCATCCTCAACCGCGCTGCGTTTAAATAACATTCTCGTAGACACGTTTACGCATTTAACCGCCATTTACGCGCGTAGACGCAAATTAACATCGCTACATGAAATGTTAGGCAGAAATTCTGTGACGTAGTGTGTGACAGAAAACGAAGCCATCGATTCTTTGGCCCCCTGATAGCTACTTCTCGTGTTTAAAAAGACAATGCAGAAATAATTATTAGGACAAAGACTTGTTACAACCTGCCATAGTTTTCTAAGTCCTGAGATGAGTAGGCGTTTCAACATATTTGCGTCAAGGCTTACACTTTTATGTCATTGACTCAGATAACAGTATAAACAATGGCAACTCTAAACATCTTGTCAACTGCTTATCAATGTTGTGCATGTTGTAAATTATAATCACTTTATAATTAATTATTATAATGTGTACCAAGTTCGATTCAAGCTGAGTATTATTTTATACTAGCTTCGAACTACTCTTAAAACGATTAAAACTAGCCTATGTACCTATTATTCTATAATCTATCTCGGTACCAAATTTCATCCAGATCCGTTCAGCCGTTCTGGCGTGATTGAGTAACAAATATCCATCCATCCATTCTTACAAACTTTCACATTTATAATATTAGTAGGATAGGATAGGATATTGGAATTTATATTTTCGAATCTAAATCGTAAAACTGAATAGTGCTTTCTAACATATAATTTGGCCCAACGGCCCCAATGCTGGGCACGGACCGTTTTCTACGTGTCGCGGGTTCCATTCCCGCACGTACAAATATTGGCGAACGAATTTCTACAAATAGTTGTTTCGGGTCTGATGTGCGTGCTTTTGAGATGTATGTTTGTAAACTGTACTCGGTGCATGAAAAAGCCATTAATGTGCTCATTAGCTGATTGGATAATGTTATTCATTTAAATAAATATAAATTTTCACAATTCTGATAATTCATTATCATTGCTTTTATATTTTGGTAAAAATGTCGACATCAGCGCCAATTTCCTTATCATCGTTGAAGTTCTAACACCACGTGTGTCAAAAATAACAACTTTTCAGGAGAGTGAAACAACTGCATAATTTTACATAGACACCAGTACAAACCATTTTATATTAATTTCATATTACGAGTTTCTATTGGAGGATGCTTGTTTCTGATTGGCTGAAACAACGCGTCTTCCGATTCTCTAGCAAATGGCATCAAAACCACCAGAAAATGACTTACGTGGTGTTAGAACTTCAGGGACGATATTGTTAATATTTAAGTAACAAAATAAATTTACTTTTATCTTAATGTGATTATTAGATTTTTATACATGTATTTTAATTAAGTTTTGCATACCATATGGGTGTTCATGTCTCTATTTGGTAGATATTTTTATGTGATATAATTAGTGTGTACCTTAATTAATTTTCGCATGTCACTAATGGCAAGATATGTGGAATCTAAATGTGACTTTGTATCCATCTGTCTGTACCCATATTTTATGCGAAATAAAGAATTTGAATTTGAACCGAATCTGTTAAATATGGTAATCACTATCACTACATAGTATAAAACAAAGTCGCTTTCTCTGTCCCTATGTCCCTTTGTATGCTTAAATCTTTGAAACTACGCAACGGATTTTGATGCGTTTTTTTTTAATAGATAGAGTGATTCAAGAGGAAGGTTTATATGTATAATAACATCCATTAAATAGTGGAGAAGTACTGTTATTTTTGAGGTTTCTAATGTGATGTCGTAAATAATTACATTTTTTCCGCTTACATTGCAAACGCAGGCTGAACCCTACGAGTTTTATCAAAATAATGTACTAAGTATTGTACACATCGAAAAGGTCTACAGAAAAGTCCGTGATGGTATATGTCTATCTCTTATGGATAACCCACAATAACTTTTTTTTGTCATTTACTTTTTACGACAAATAATGGCTAATTTTCGAAGCGATTTTAACCAATACAGCATTAATCCTTAACCAATTAAATACCTTGAATACATTGTTCATTTAATATAGATCTATATGGCCCTTTACACCGTATGATTTAAGTGAATATTTTCGAAGATATTACAGATTTAAAAATTGCGGGACGTAGCGTTTGCGGCGGTACCGGCCGGCCGCCCGGTGCGGCAAGAGCGTGCCTATAAATAGCGCGTCTGAGGCCGCGGTTTTCCCTTCCACCCCGACCCTTGCTTGAGCCAGCCCGCGCTGAGCCAGTAGTAATAAATCAAATGTCCCTAAATAATCACAATCAGATCCAGCAAGTCCTCTCTTGTATGCCCCCCAGCAACGCCCTAAGCCGAGGTTCGAGTCCCACTATGGGACACCCTTAGCAGTGTTGCTTAATATTATATAATTTGCTCGGCTGGAGGCCCTTCTGGTCTCGCCATTTGCCCGGTTAAGCAGTAAAAGCTCCCTGAGCTAACTGCGAGAGACAACTCAAAAAAAAAAAAAAAAACGCGGTTTTCCCTATAGCACTTTGAATTTAGCAGCGATCGGACGCGTTTATTATAAAAACGTGCTTTTCAGCGCGACAACGTATCAGTAATTATAAGTAAGTTACGATAAATAATTGTATGATAGTAGTTTTAAAATATAAATTATATTCTATTCTAAGGTTAATTTTTAAATCGCACTTATAGTAATTATAAGTACCTACATAAGGTGAGATAAGATTAGATTAAATAAAACCATAATTTATGGATTGCAATTTTCTATTAAGATCTTGATTAAAATTTACAGTTAGATCAATTTAATATTAGGGAAATTATTTTCAAAAATCGTGATTTAAGGTGAGATATATAAATAAGTAAAAATGTAGTGTATGAATTTAGATATTCCAAAGATAGCAGGAAATCTTCATGGTATAGGGAAAGGGGGATTGTTTTACTCCAAATTTAACGCGTGCGTAAATAAATCAAAACTACTGAATCGATTTTAATCACATAGGCTATATATTTTATACCCGTGCGAAGCCGGAGCGGGCCGCTATGTTTTTATATACAACGTTCACAGTTTTTCTGTAGTGTATTTAGTATCAGCATTGCACCCGTGCGAAGCCGGGGCGGGTCGCTAGTAAAATAATAATACAAAAAAATATATAATAATCAATTTAATTAGCTGTTAATTTTGAAATTAGAACAGTTTTTGTATGGACTTATCTGAGTTTAATCCAACTATTGAAAATTTAGACCTTAGCAAACATGGTTACGATAATCAAATACAGGTGGAAATTAACACAATAGGTATATTACGTCGTTTCCCACGACCAACAAGATTATTCATCCGCTTCCCTTTTCGTTACATTACAGATATCATCGTCAATTGAGAGAAACGCGATGTTAGGCTGGTTACTGATCAACTTATAATTAGTTCTTTCAGTTATAGTTGTTGTCTCGTTTGAGTAGGTAATGTAATAATTTATGAGTGATAATTTAGTACTAAGTATTCAATTATATAGTATACTAGTTGTGCCCGCGACTTCGTTCGCGTGGATGTCGGAACTTAACAATGTATTTTTTAGTGAGATCAAATGCACTTAACCCAATTTTTTTCTAAAATAAAAAGTAGCCTAAGTTACTCCTTATTACATCAGCTACCTGCCAATAAAAGTCCCGTCAAAATCGGTCCAGCCATTTCAGAGATTAGCCTATACAAACAGACAGACAGACAGACAAAAATTGAAAAAAATGATTTTTGGTGTATGTACCGTATATATATTCATATGCATGTAGTAAAAAACGGTTATTTCAATATTACAAACAGACACTCCAAGTTTATTTATATGTATAGATGTATAGATTTGAAATTAAATTGTTTGTAATCATCATCATCAGCAGGCAAAATAATTTGCACAATATACATATAATATAGTTAGACGGCGCGGTTAAATATTTGTACCGCCTACAGAATTGTTCTGGATCTGGGTATTTATGCATGTGAATATTGGTTTGTAAACGCACCCAGGAATAATTCCTAGTGTTTGAAAACGTTAAAAAAAATCGATATGTACATATTTAACTATATATAACGGTTTTAATAAGCTGTCAGTAGTATGGTAATCAAGCGTTTGAAGCCATGTACATCCTACTAATCCTACTAATATTATAAATGTGAAAGTTTGTGAGGATGGATGAATCGATCTTTTTACTCTTCCACGCCAGAACGGCTGAACGGATCTGGATGAAATTTGGCACAGAGATAGATTATAGTCTAGAATAGCACATAGGCAACTTTTTATCCCGGGAAAATGCACGGATTCATAAACTACGCGGGCGAAAGCTAGTATTATAAATGCGAAAGTTTGTGAGGATGGATGGATGGATGGATCTTTGTTACTCATTCACGCCAGAAAGGCTTAACGGATCTGGATGAAATTTGGCATAGAGATAGATTATAGTCTAGAATAGCACATAGGCAACTTTTTATCCCAGGAACCCGTACAGGGTTCGTAAACTACGCGGGCGAAACCGCGAGCGGAAGCTAGTATGTTATATTTTCGTATCAAAGGACCAATAAAAATCACGGCAATACCACACTCACAAACCTTTCATATTTCTCAACATTCCATTGTAGCCACCATAGAATTATACCAACCGTTATGAACCATTTGCAATACTCGGTCGATTCGTTTCGTTTGAACCGGGCTCGAACCTGCGGCGTCGCAGTCCGCCGCTCACTAAACGCAGAATCATTGGTAAACAGCCGGCAATAATTTGTTACCGCGAATGACCGCGGGAAATTGATTTTTTTCTACTCTCTAATTTTTATTAAAATTTGTATGCTAACGGTTTTTTGGTTATGGAGTGGAAATAATGGGACAGATCACTTGTAATGGTACATTTGTAGTTATGGTGTTTCTGTGGTGTCTTCGCCTGATGGATGGCGCAGTGGTTGAGTGATCGACTGATGCACTACGTGTCGCCGTCCCAGCACAGAACTAATATTTATATGACCTACAGATACATAGATTTTGCCGGGCTCTGGGTATTTGTTCATATTAATATTTTTATTTGTAAACGCACCTAAGGTACAGAAATTATTCCTATAGTAACAAAAACATGTAAGATCTCAGAATAAACTTGGCATAACAAGGAGTATTTATTTCTTTGTTCTATGCCTAGATTAATTGCAAAATAAAAATAAACTCCTGAAACCCATGACGAAATGATTTATTTTACATTTTATTGTAAATAAGCGATTCGTAAATATTATGTTTGATTTAAGAATCGGCTACACACAGCGCTTTACATGCGCAAACAGTTTGCGCAAAGACCAAGTAACTGAAAGGCGTCCATTTGCTTTTTGCGCGTTATACCGTTTTAAACCATTTATTTATGCCATGCAATACAAGATAAACTAAAAAAAGACATGTGCGGCAAGAGATCCAGCTCAGTATTTACTGTGCGTATAAGCACAACACTGATTTTCGGCTCGTCCCCGCTCTTTGTACAACAGTATTTATACAATAGGTATGCGCACGCATCGTAACAAAATATTAAATTTAAAAATGGTAACATAACACAGAAAAAAAATACACAAAATTAAAAAGTGGACACAAAAGCATATCAGACGCACTCTCTAAAACAAAACATAACATTCATCAAAGAGTCAATCAGTTACAAATATAAAACAGACAAGACTAAATAAACAAAATTGCACATAAATGGCTGCATATATACGCAAAACCACTATATTAAATTTTGCCATCATAATAATGTCCTCCTGACCGATTTCGGTCACGGCAGCCAATCTCACCGGAGATTAGCCAACTACGCAGGAGATATTATAGTGCACAAGTGTGTGCGCAAACACAGGTGCTCTCTCTATTCCTTCACTCTCATAGTCCGATGGGACGGCAATCCGACACGACCGGAGAGAAATCAGGCGCAGGACCAACGGCTTTACGTGCTTTCCGAGGCACGGTGTGTATTTACATACACGAAGACCCAGACCCGAAACAAATATCTGTAGATCATACAAATATTTGTTCCGTGCGGGAATCGAACCCGCGACACGTAGCTCAGCAGTCGATCTCTCAACCACTGCGCCAACCATGTCGTCGTGTTTGCCATCATAACATACGTGTAAATTAGCTTTATGTAGCTTCGTCTACTATGTAATAATTTCACACCATTCCAAACATAACGATGTCTGGCCAATGGTCTTGCAAAAACCAGAATCTTCATAGATTAGAAATGCATGAGTTGTGGACAGTTTAATATCGCTAGTCACCGCATAACAATTTGTTATTCAAAGATGTAGACCATCTGTATTCCGGCTAGTCTTGGAAATCTCAGATTTATTCTGAAACTGTTTTTTTATTTATGTTGCTTTATTCGGGGGAATTAACAGTAATTTGTGTTAAAATACGGTGGCAATGTTATTTATAAATGCATAGATACTTAACCAGTAACAATGTCGACGTGTTAACCCGGTAAGCGACACAGAAGGTGATAGAAAACCTAGTGCGCGGGCGCTGGCGACCGTTCGCAGGCATAAAAATATGCATAGCATCACGCCTGTATTCCCTGAAGGTTTAGACAGAGGTGTACTTTGTACACCCACATTTCCCCGATGGTCGCCATTTGGCGAGTCTACTGCTACCAACCGGACACAGTTCCAAATACTGTGTTACTGAGAATTTTCGTACAAAAAACAAAACACAATAACACTTTACCTGATCAGGGAATCGAACCTAGGATCTGACGCTCAGCACTCGCGCTTGCGATGAATAGAGCATTGAGGCAGTCAAAAAAATATAATTCATCGATAATCAAGCGTTTTTCAAAGTGCAACGCAATCGTGTTCTATTATTTAAATAAACGTCATTTTTGTTTTTTTCATTTAATTCTCGTTGTTTTGGCTTATGATTAAAAACCTACCAAAGCCGCTAGCATTCCGCCACGGTTAGTTTATTATACAAAAGTTCGTTACCAATATTTCACCGTGTAACACATTTTTTTAATTTGTTTTGCTGCGCACGAATTATTATAAATGTGCATTTGTGACGCTCCACCGACGCCAAAAAGATTTTCACTGAAACGCTTGTCTTTTTAATAAAACTTTTGAAGACAAGCAAGATTAAAAATAAATCATTGTTTCATTAAAAAGCCAAAAAACAATCTTTATCTAAAACTAGCTGTGCCCGCGACTTCGTTCGCGTGGATGTCGGAACTTAACAATGTATTTTTTAGTGAGACCAAATGCACTTAACCCTATCTTTTTCTAAAATAAAAGAATTTTTCTGAAATAAAAGTAGCCTAAGTTACTCCTTATTACATCAGCTACCTGCCAATAAAAGTCCCGTCAAAATCGGTCCAGCCATTTCAGAGATTAGCCTATCCAAACAGACAGACAGACAGATAAAAATTAAAAAAAAAATGTTATATACCGTATATATATTCATATGCATGTAGTAAAAAACGGTTATTTCAATATTACAAACAGACTCCAATTTTATTTATATGTATAGATGGATTAAAATAGGCCAACCTTGTAGACTGCCTGAAAAAACAACCTTCAACGATGAAAAAATATAATCGTACATTGTCGAGCCATAAAATAGTCAAGTCTTGTAGTTTGTTTAGCGTTGATTACACTTAGGTGCAAACATAGTCGGTTATCTGAAAATGACTGATATATTTCCTTGTTGTCGTTTGAACTCGACGTAAATTGTTGTAAGAAAGAGTAAATATTGAAACAGCCTGTATTAGTTTTCAGTGAGATTTAAGTAAACATTGAGATGTTGCTATGTAGTAGGTATTTAGCTTAGAAGGAACGTATCTTGAGGTCCAGAGAGAGTTTTCCTGAATCCGTAAAAATGGGTTTACCTACTCAAAGGCGCGCGCTCGAATTTTTCATACACTTTTGACTTAAGATAAAAGTTTTCATACAAAATGCGTTAGTGTTTTTACCCCACTAAACATGAATTGATTTTGCTGATTTTTTTATATGTTATAGACAAAATAAAAAAATTAGGTCGTCCTTTTTTATATAGGTAGTGTATACATTGAAGTATATTAACCTTCTAAATGCGTTATTTTAACTAAAAATCTTCCTTATACTTATCTCGTGATAATTATTAAAGTAATCAAAAATTTGAAAAAAAAAAAATCTTTTCAACCTAGTTTATAATCTGACAAAACGATACAGATCAAAATCAGATCGATTCGTTAAGATTCAGATGTAGGAAACGCCCAAATACCTAAATATTTTGCGCGTATTTCAAGACAATTTTGTCAGAAGCCTGCAGCTAAACGATACTCTTAACTGTAACCCCAACGAGACCTGCTTTTCTCTCGATTATAACCTGATGTCTGTCAGTCAGTTCATAACATTATGTAAACTATTCGGAACGAATTTAATTGCGAGGATATGATGGCTATGTAGGTTTATGGTAATCGGGCATCTACATATATGTGTGATGTAGGGTAACCGATATAGTTATTGCCCAGTTAAGGGATCGATAGACGTTTCTTCTCATTATTATGTTTATTTAGAATAAAATCAAGTAAAATATTTATATTTATGTAACATTACCATATTCTTTATAGGAAAATCAGTCATTTATTTATATATCTTTGGAAATAAAATAATAAAAAATTAACAAAAATAAAACCTCTAAAATCACAGTAATTGCCCAGCAAACATAGTAATTGTCATACGTAATGTACAGTTATTGTCCACCTAGCAGTTATCATTAATTAACGTCATATTTTAATACAAATTATTAAAAATTGAGATCTTTTCTAGCCTTTTGAACATTTAAATATAATTCTTCGCAATCAGAATTCGTATCATCGTCAGAATCATTAATTTTATAACAAAAATGACATAAAAATAGCAACATATCTGCATCATCAAGGATGTTACTTTTATGGTGTTCTGGAAACAATAGTATCATCAAGTTCTCGTCTTGTTGTTTGAGTTTTTATTTTAGCTTTGTTTTGTAATTTATCACATTTTTTTTTCTTAGTTTTCTTCACTTCTCTCTCCAATTTCTTCTTTTCCTTTTCTTTCAATTGATTTTCCTTGTCTATCTGCTTTTTCTTTAATGCTAATTTGAATATTTCCGAAGTGATAGCAAACGGCTGTCGCTCTACCTGTCGTTTTCCTTTTCTTATTGGGGTTTTTGGATATGCTAGATAGGTACATGAAATTAGTGAGAGCCTAGCGGTTGATCGCAGGAGGGTCTGAGTTCGAAGTCCGCTCTTCAAACTTTTTGAAGTTTTGTGCGGACAATTTTTACCACTTGATAACGGTGAAGGATAGCGGATACCTGCAGCTGAGAGGTAGGCCTTAAAGTTCTCCATGGTATATGTAGTCCTAGTTCAGCGTGGCTTCACTATCCTCATTTTCATTCTGAGATTAGGCACGCGCTTCTTCTTGAAGTGGTTAAAATATGATGAGTATGAGTAGAATACATTCATAAAATTATGAGATCTTGACAACAGTTCAAAAATCTGTTAGGTGGAATATAAGAATAAAAAAAAAATCTTATGTACGTGACGTATTGTTTAAAACGTTCAGAAATTTGCGTAGTAACAACGTGATATTTTTAAAGTAGGTATGAAGAACGAATTATAATATTTTTTCACTATATTTCATGAGTCATGAAAAATCTTCTAGCAAATTCGACAAAATTAACAAACTTAGTTAGGTACATAATAACAAAAGAACAAAGCAACGATGACAAGAATAATTTGGTATATTTGTCAAATATAATCTTATGAAGTATAATTATAATAAGTATTTAGTGACGTCAGCGGAACGAACCGACAATGCTGATGGGCAGACAATTCGTCTTTGTTATGGTTTAAGAATTCAATTATTTACTGTATTTATTATGTTTAACTAATTTAAATTAAGCCAAACGAGAAACGAAAGAAGTAACTTTTATAAATAGTAATATTTGCGGATTTATATTTGTCTATGATACGGACGCTGAGTGTGGTCTGTAGCGGGCTTCAAAAGAATAAAAAAAAACGGTGGTAGATGTAATTTTTATCGAATCTACTGCACAAACGGAACGATTTCGCTTCAGTCTGTTTGTGACTACGATCGGTGCAACATGGTAGAAACATCAAGCGATTCAAAGGTAAATTCGCTATCATTTCACGCGAGTCCGTTTATTTTCTTCTAGTGCCGGCGACGCGCCTGGCGCCTCCACAAATATTGTGGTAGCAGTGAAAAATTTCTTCATATTTAGATTATTATGTCCAGAACCGTGAAAAATCTACCTATAAATTCGGAGTTAGTGAAAGAAGTAGAGGTGGTGAAGTTCTATATGAGAGACTTGCGAGTCTCTCGACTTTCTCGACGATTTCATTGTGATTAATCGTCCCGCTTACACAGAAAAAAGATAGAAGCCAAGAGAAATGAAGCCAGGAAGTTATAGATTTGTTTTCTACCCTCAGGTCGGACGGGAAACGTGTGCGGTGTGGACATGGATTGTCCTGATAACGCGTTCTGTCGCCTCGGCAGTTACTGCGTGTGCAAGGACGGTTTCGTCTACGCCGCCATCAACAGTACTCACAAGGGATGTTTGAAAGGTAAGGCGCACTCACACGGACGCTTATGTACTCGCAAGCTACATAATGTCAAACAAATACTGGTAGCGACGCGAGTACCTGCGCATTTTCGCTCGTTATTGGCTTTCTGTACCTATTTATTTTGTGGCTCAATAGTGGAGAAATTCTTCGGTGTTTGTAGACAGTTGTCGCAAGCGTGGTTAGTTGTCTAATGAGCAGTCTAATTGAGTTTTTCTGTTAAAACTACAGTAGCAGCTTGGAGTTTGGAATTTTGCTCGGATGACAAGTCATGGCGCATTAAGGCGACATCGGAGAAATGTGTACATTGCGTTGTTCTTGAAGGACTGTTTGTCTCAAATTGTATATTGAGCTCCTTGCTTTTTTGTGATTTTGTTCTATTCATATTATGAAAATGTTTATTTACTTTTTTATCTTAGGATTATATACATAGGTTTTTAAAAAGCAATAAATTTAATTAATCATCATCATGATTAATTATTTGATTTTGGGGTAGGGAAGTTTTGTCATCACAAAAACAAACGAACCTAATCATTTTATTTTTATTTATAGAGGCCCGCATCGGTGAGGAATGCGTGCAGCACATCCAGTGCCACTCAACGACAGGCATCCACTCTGAGTGCGCCAACGGAGCATGCGCGTGCGCACCCACCGCGCACTTCGAAGATGATCGCTGTTACGAGACTGCTGGTTAGTAAGATGCTATTAATTAACTAATTATGATGTTTAATCATTTTTTGCCTAGCGTTTTTTCCCCATTGGGGTCGGCTGCCAGTCTAACTGGTTGTGCCTGAATATTCATATTTTACACCGAACGAAAGCCACCAATTTACTGGGAGACACTGATACTCTAAGTTTAGACTGGTTGTCAGACTTTGGGCTACTGACAACCGTAACGACGATCATAGGTCTTCGTATGACACCCGGGACCAACTGCTTAACATGCTTTCCGAGGCACGGAGGGGTCTCGATATGCGAAAAATGGTCACCCATCCAAGGACTGACCGCGTCAAGCGCTGCTTAACGTCGGAAATCGACCGATCTGCGTGGTAGTTATGTAGCTTATTAATTTATAAAAAAATCTCAAGTACTGCGTTTTTGTTGCGATGGTAAAAAGCTTACTTTACAGACAAAATTATCCGTGGTTAGTATTGTATAGTCACAGTTTAGCAATCAGAAATCTTAACAAGTAATATGTTAAAAATTTCACCGAAACAGATTCAAATCGTCATAGTCGTAGAATAACGACGGACTAGATATTTGCAATTTTCTTAAATGACCATTTTCTTATATATTGCTATTGCTATATCCTACTAATATTATAAATGTGAAAGTTTGTGAGGATGGATGGATGGATGGATGAATCTTTGTTACTCTTTCACGCCAGAACGGCTGAACGGATTTGGATGAAATTTGGCACAGAGATAGATTAAAGTCTGGAATAGCACATAAGCTAGCTTTTTATCCCGGGATAATGTACGGGTTCGTAAACCACGCGAGCGAAGCCGCGAACGGAAGCTAGTATCATAAAATGTCTTAAAAAACATGCATTAAATTTTTGCCAATTAAATTTACCAAGTGATAATCCGCTTTTTTTTTAAATATTTTATGCAAAAAACAAAAAAATAATAGTTTTTTTTATCCTTCATTATTCTACGTCTATGACGGAATTATTCCTAAAACTGTTACTGTTAATACCAGTTTTATATATTTACTCTATGACCACCTTACCACAGAGCGATCGCGATTTTAATAAATTAATTTCGTTTTTTAAATTATTTTTACTTAAAATGCAGGCCGTGAACTTTTGTGATGACATTAAGACACCGGATTATATGCAACAAAAATAAAACTTTTATTTTTTTATTTTGCAACAAACCGCTATTTATAACATGTTTTATGTATGAGAAAGTATAACATACATTTTGTGTGTCACACTTTTGAATTAAGAACGCTAATTTCTAGAATGGAAGATTCTTAATTCAACTAGATAAACAATTTAGTTGTCAAGAGGAAAAATCCAAGATATACGTACGAAGCAGCCATAATGGAATAATAGCGAGTTTCCATTTGCACCTTCTGTAGTGATATACGAGTGGTATTTATGTATCACTATGAAGATATCACGCCTATATTCCTTGAAGGGTTAGGCAGATATGTACTATTCTGCCCAAAAACGCGCAAAAGCATATCTCAAAAAATTTCATCAAGTTGATTTTTATGGCATCGGATAGCTTAAAAAATAAGCGTCCACACATATATACATTTTTTATATTTTAACTATTGTGACAAAAATATACACATTATCATATATTTTCCTCTCTCCTAAGTTTTTGCTGTGCCCGACAGGGTCCATAATGATTCTATATTTTTATATTTTTAAGACCATTTTACATTATTGAACGCAATAAATAAATAAATATAAATTACTTTTAATAAGCAAGACAATCTAGAAATTAGAAAGAAAACTACTTTTACATAACTTCAATTATCTCGATACTCGCTTTCACTGAGATACCGCTTTTGCGCTTATTTGGGCAGTATTATAAATCGATATTTCGCCAAATTACATCCACATTAGCTACCGGGCACAATCGGTCTACGAAGTTAAGCAGCGCTTGCCGCGGTTGATAATTTGATGGATGTGCGTTCTTCTCACATAGAGACCCCTCTGTGCCTCGGAAAGAACGTTTAGAAGTTGGGACTAACTTTTGTACGACTGTTAATACTGGGGATCGAACCGTGAACAATAATACAATAGGGAATATGCATGAAAAAAAATATCGTAATCTAACCAGTTAATTGAAAAAATACATAAATATCATACCTACCATTAGTGAAATCATAATCAAAATTGATCGAAAAACAAACGAGATATAACCAATTTAAACGAATATTGCTGTCTCTTTCGCAAAAAACGCTGTTTTCTATGGCAGTTCTATGGGCGTGATGTCATGTGACATCAGATGACCTGTCGGACCTCTCTTTCTAATTCGTCTCTTCAATGCTTTATAACTTTAACGCTGATGAAGATATTTTAAAAATTCCTTCACCATTATTTACTAGAGATTATAAATATTTTATTGAGCAAATAAAAAAAAATACATGCGTATTCCCTATTCTTGGTGTATCAAATACTGTTTAATATCGCAAATAACTCTTTTTTCATACAGTTGTACAAAAGTACATGTCACATGCACACACAAACAGACCCGAAACAACTATCTGTAGATCATACAAATATTTGTTCCGTGCGGGAATCGAACCCGCGACACCTTGCGCAGAAAGCTAATCACTTAGCCACTGCACCAACCGTGTCTTTCCTTTTCTAGTGATCGGTGAGCGTTGCGTGGTCGATCAGAACTGCTACCTTGGCGAGCCGGGGCCGGAGCGGGAGGCGTTCTGTGTCCGAGGCTACTGCACCTGTCAGCTACAATACAGCCCTAGGGACAACGGTACAAGGTTGGTAGGGCTTTTTGTTACCTAAACTATCTCAGTAACATAACATAGCATCACACCTGTATTCCCGAAGAGTTAGGTAGAGGTGTACTATTATTTCTCCGATGATTTCAGACTTGCATAAGTTAGACTCCTTTGAACTACATTGTACTCACATTATTTTTCGTGCTCTTTATTGTGCATTAAATTTTAAGTAGTAAAATATAATTTAATCGATAACAAGCTAGAAATATATAAATAAAAGTACAAACTGTTAAAAACGGGGAGTGGAAGAAATCATAGGGCATCGTAAAATTCGTCCACATCGCTGTCAACGGGAAAAGTGCCCAGAACGCTGGCGGCATTGCCACGTTGTATGGCAATGCTGATTCTCTGACCGAAATAGAGGCGATCCCTCTTGTACTCACATAACTGTTTTCTTTTTAAATCCTTTATTTGATGAGGCTTTTTGCGCTGATGCACCACGTCAGCCTTCGAGATCAATGTATAAATTAATATTGTATATATAATTTCGAGTTAGAAAAGTAACCATGGAGTTTCTTGCCCGTTCTTCTCCATTGGAAATCAACACTTTGGAACGTGGCAACTAGAGCCTGACTATTCATAAGTGCCTGTAAATGGTTTACATCAATAAAAATATATTTGAATTTGAATTTGATGCTGTTATTAAGTAATTGGTGGCCTATTGCCATTAACCGGGCACAGTTCCAAACTCTGTGCTGCTACTGAGGAATTCTACACAGATAAACTTAATAACACGTTGCCCGATCCAGGAATCGAACCCGGGACTTTACGCTCAGCAGTCACGCTTGCGATCTCTAAACTAATGAGGCAGTAATATCTCAGTATTGTTACGTTATAGGCCTACTTATTGTATTTACTTCTGTACCCGTTCTTGAGACACTCTTCACTGAAAGACTAATTTTCATCCATTCGACCGCGCTCCTCTCGTTATTCACCGAAATTACCAAACAGGTCCAACAATGCAGACAGGAATTTTTGAACTGCCTCATTGGTCCAGTGGTCGAAAGCGCGACTGCTGAGCGTGAGGTCCTGGGTTCGATTCCCAGGTCGGGCAAAATGTTATTGGGTTTTTCTGTATGGAAATTCTCAGTAGCAGCACGGAGTCTGGAACTGTGTACGGTAGATGGAAATAGGCTCGCCCCCGAAATGTGGGTGTACAATAGTACACATCTGCCTAACCCTTCGGGGAATACAGGTTTGATGCTATGTCTTATGAATTTTTGAATCTCGTTGCTCTTTCTTGTCTGTTGTGACCTACCTCACATTTTTACTTATTCTATTGCATTTTTTTACAGATGTGTCCGCGACGCGACCCTAGGTGAAGAGTGTGAGGATCAGCTTCAGTGCGCAGGCGCAGGCCTCGAGTGTAGAGGCACGTGTCGCTGCAGAGCCAACTGGGTCGCGCATAATGCTACCAACTCCTGTGTGGAATGTGAGTATATGCTACTGCTTCTATATATTCATATCTTCTCCATCATTGCTATGTTTTCAAGAGTAAGTAGGTATATAAGTCAGTAATCTCCGACACAAGTACCTACTATTGTGACTTACTGGGACTGCCTCAGTTTATGTATATGACACAATGTTTGAGATGAAATAAATATTTTTGTATTTTCGTATTATTTGTAATTTGTAAGTCTATTTACCATAACGCCATAACTTAGGGACCTAGGCCAATGTTTCAAGATATACAAGTAATGATTTATTAAAATGGGTACATCGCCAATGAATAATATTAAGATAAAGAAATATTTCAACCCATTCCTGTCCAACACGAGTTACCAACTCCCAATAAGAAGAATGAAACAAAATTTTGAGACGTACGAGACCTTCCGAGAATTTAGTACACGCAGAAAACTATTAAAAAATGTCCGTTCACTCTTTATAAAATGCATTATAAAATGCATAGTAGGTGCATTACCTTACTACTAATTAGATATCTCATCACCATCGTCGATTTCCAATTAAAGATTAAATGTAATTAGTAGACGATAATTAAACCTCGTATTCCAATAACAGTTAGAGCAATTAATTATTATGGACTTTGGTAGGCTGCTAATTTTAATCATCGGCCCTTAATGTAGGGCCGATGGTCAGTTGTCTATTGGTGTCTAATTATAGTTATCACCAAATAGGGCCAGGGTCTGTTAATTTGATTTTGGTATTTAGTTGGATCTCAATGTTAGAAAAATCGAATCGTGACGTGATTGAATCATTTAAAGTTTTGTGCTATGGAGGAGCGAGGTATGGTGTTCCTCCATTGAAAAGGGAGGATCCTCCTACTAGGCAAGGTGTTTAGCCTGGCGGGCCGAAGTCCGACGGTTGATGTCGGACATTCGTATGTGTTAGAATCGATGTAAACTCTCATAGTGCGATTTAGGTTATTCTGTTGTCGCTTCACTCCGATAGATGGCGCTTTACTTTTTGCCATATTACGGGTCGTAGTTGCTACAAATATATATATGCATACATGGGGTGCCTAAATATCATAAATTAATTTTATCATTGCCTTTCAGCGGTAAAAGCTTTAAACGAGTCCTGCGAGTACGACGTGCAATGCGACGGTCTAGCCGGCTCGTATGACTCGCGCTCTCCTGGCGCAGCGCTATGCTTGGGCGGCGCGTGCGCATGTGCTTACAATGCGCGGCCCGCTGGCACTCCGCCGAAGTGCTGGCATCGTAGGCGACCGGGGCAGGAGTGTAGGAGGGATGAGGTATGTGGACTTAGGTTTTCTTGTCTATGATTCATATTGACTAAAGCGGCCTAATATTTAAGGTCTAGAAGAATAACTTCAGTTTGCTACAAGATTCATTTATTATTATATAATTTAAATATTTACATCATTTTATAAAAAGTCATTAAACATATTTTATATATCCCTAACATATTAAACTTAACAATTAACAAATGCAGGGTGGTGCAAGATTTTGGGGCATTAAGGGCAGCTATTTTAAGCCCGATTTGCAATGACTGGGATAGATAGTCATCTAGGTTTTTTATAGGTAGAAGAATTGCTTATCCACATAAAGCGTAGTTTTCCCTAATGCCCCAATATCTTGCGCAACCTTGTTTAATTCAAATTCAAAAATCACTTGAAATATTTCGGTGAAGTCGCTAAGGCCGCAGTCCGACTACAGTCTGTGTTAGTAGTGCGTGTTCCTCTACCGTTTGACCAAGGCAGACATTGCGCCTGCTGAACGGACCCTTCTACGAGCGCTGCGTTCATCAGGCATACGACGCAAGCCAGCGTGCATGCAGCGTCTGCGCTGGTCAAACGTTAGAGGAACGCGCATGCCAGACAGACGCTAGTCAGATCAGACCCTTAGATACCCCCACACTAGTGTCTTTCGAGCGTCGGCGCTTTGCCAGGGCTCACGCGGCAGCGACGCGACGAGCGACGAGCGCTGCGTGGCTACCCAGGTTTACACAACGCTGGTGTTACGTTAGCGTGGTGCGTTATAATTGCGGGTGGCGAGACATGCTGGTGTGCAGCGGGGAGAGGGAGTTGTGTTGTGCATTGTACTTGATCGCAAAACGATGCGTAAACCCGGCATCGGTGGCGTTTGGCAGCCACTGAGCACTGGCGTCGCGGCGCCACCTTGCTAGTGTCGCATCGACGCTGCGTAAACGCTGGCAAGACGCTGACGCTCGAAAGACGCTACTGTGGAGTATAGTTGCCGAGTCGGTGAACATGGTACCTCAGAAACTCGGATGATTATCGACTGCGTGCCACGAAGAAGTCGCTTCAACGTGAGAGGCCCTATTCACTAATCTGTATTTTACACACCGACTGCGTTATGGGTGCCGAATGGCCTCTGAGCTCGAACAGGGCCTCTGGAAGGGATCCAGACTGAAGCTGAAGCGACTTACGCCATACCAAACTCCCAGTAACTATCTCTTGCTTGCCAGCAACTGCCGCGAGAGCGAATTCACACCGGGTTCTGAAGTCCCATAAAGCCAGTGATCGACCAAAATGTTACAAAGAAAACTTAAGTCTTGCGGGAAATCAACCTGTGATCTCTGACGTACAGTGCCAACGCCACATGACCTATCGCGTCACATTTTATTGTCCCTTTTTACGAAACGGTGACAACAATTATAAGTTAATTAACGTCATCTGAATAAAGAAAATGTGGAGAATTCGATCAAAATATGTTAAAAAAAATATTTCTACTAATCTTTCAGGAATGCGTGTCGGAAGAGGACGAGCCTGGCTACTGCCTCTCTGGACGCTGCACATGCAAGACCTGTTCACCAGACGCCAGAGACTTTGGCGGAGCTGCCACATTCTCCCGTCCGCCATTAATCGTGTCCGCCATCTTGACAATAGCCGCCATCTTGAGATACCAGCTGTGAGAGAAGAATTGTTGATTACCGACACAAATTGTTAATTATTGTTTGTTTATGACTAAGGAAAAATGATATTAGTCGGCAAATAAGAAATTAGAACTTATTTACTTTTCGATGTTCGCACCAAAATTGAATTGACCAGTGATTGGACCACTAACAGAGGACTTTCAAAGTGAATTTAACGCCTGCCATTCTCTTCCAAAACTGATTTTAAATTATCCCTGCATGTTTCAGAACAGTTGCATAATACTTAAGTTTCCAAACAATAATATTCCATAATAGAGTAACAAAATGTTGTCAATTTAATGTACCTAATAGAGTTAATAATAACATATTCGTACCTAAGTATAAAAAAACAAGATGTAATCGAACAAATAAACGTATTAAATGCGTGCCCAAGTCAAGCTTGAGTACTGCACAGTGTTATAAATATTATAATTTCCAGAAAAAGTAATATATCGCACAATATTTTAGTTTTAGACTTGTTACATTGTTTGTAGTCTATTTGAAAGTTTATTTAAGTTGTAAATAATATTGTTGTTGTTAAATCTGTAAATTTTAAGCGTAGATTTATATTCCACTTAGAAACAGTATTTTGCGAGTGCAATTTTATATATTTGTTTAAATGAATGGGTAGTGTTTATGCCAAAGAAGTGTACACAATTAATATTGAATGTATTATGTGTAAATAAATATTATTTATTTTAAATGTATGGTGTCATTTCTTTATTATTAAATCGTTATCAATCACAAGCACTTACTTGCGCTTTCAAATCAAATTTCTGTCTAGTTTTGGAACCTTTGTCCATATTGAGACATAGATCACGAAAATCCTTATTGTATTTTTACAAGGCTATTCAGGCGTATAAACGTAAAGTAATAATTGAGAGACAATAAAAGTAAAATTCAAACAAGCACGTACTTGTACAATACTCTACTCTACAATTCCTTATCTGGGAAAAAATCCAATTAATTTTGTCCTCACCTCAGTATCGGTTTCTAGCAGTGGGCGTCAAAGGCACCTCAGTTCTGGTTGAGCTCGCCAGCGAGGCTTGCAGTGCCAGACGCACGCTCGGCGACGCCGCTGCGTACACAAGCGGGTTTAGTGCAGAGTTGGTGAACCCGAGCCACGTGCACCATTGCCAGATGGAGTCCCAAACACAGTCGCAAAGGGAATCTGGGGGAAAATGCCTGTGTCAGCCTAAAATCGGTATCAAACGGCTAGTGAGGTTGGCAGTCCCCTAAAATATAAATTGCAGCCTTTCTAGAAGCTAGGCAGAGGTCTATTAGAATAATTGTACACCCGCATTTCGCCGATGCTTGTGAGGCCTACTCTATCCGCCTGGTACAATTCCGCACTATAGACTGTTACTGAAAAATTCTCTAACAGAAAAACCCCGATAATAAATATTACATGACCCGGGGATCGAATCCAAGACTTCACCCTCAGCGGCCACGCTTGCGACCAATGATTCGGCAGATATTTTTTTACAAAATTGAATGAATACAATACACTATACAAACAGTTCTACTAATTGTTTGCGATCCCAAACTCGTAATAACTTAACACGAAGAGTCTTTTTAAAAACCTCTCCCTTCACTAATACTAATTCTCGGATGGATAGTACGTTTACAAGCACAAATATTCACATGCACAAACAGTAAACATTAAAACCCCGAACCTACTATCTATCCTCCTAATCCTATCCTATTAATATTATAAATGTGAAAGTTTGTGAGGGAGGATGGATGGATCTTTGTTACTCTTTCACGCCAGAAGGGCTGAACGGATCTTGATGAAATTTGGCACAGAGATAGATTATAGTCTGGAATAGCACATAGGCCATAGCGGAAGCTAGTAGGCCGTATAAATATTAGTCCGTGCGGGAATCGAACCCGTGACACGTAGCACAGCGCACCCTGTGTAGTCAGCGTCGATACCCTCAATTCTGGCTCAGCATTCCACTATGCTGTTCCAACACGACATAAGAACAGTAAACTATTAACCAACTCACCAGCTGGCAGCATAACGAAGAACGGCGTCCAGCAGAAGAGGAACAGACCCATCAGCCTGATGATAGTGCGAGTGGCGCGTTGCTGACGAGACATGATGCAGCTCCTGGAAACGATAACAGAGCCATAAACTTTTTATCTTGACAGTTGTGTTTGTGCTTTGATTTAAGTAGGTACTTATAATAAAGAAAAGTTGCGTTAACGATGAAGGAAAACCTCTATTATGCGTTTTTTACTATTTACTTTCATAGTAAATGTAAATTTTCATGCAAGCGATTTTAGATCTTAAATTGTTTTCATTAGGGATTAGAGTCGCTAACATGACATCTCTATAATATAGTAAATGGTAAATCAAAACTTGACTATGACTAGATGTCATAAGCGATTCTAATCCCTAACGACTCAAAGTTCTCGATGGTGTGCATGGGCGTAGCCAGGGGGTGGGGGGGCTCAACCCCCCTGAAATATTCAAAATATTACATTAATATTATATCGAAATAAGCAGAGGCGAGTATAAATTTTTACATTTATATTTTGCATTTGCCGCACTGCTACCTGTCGAATTGTCGAATTACCCAATGACATCGCATCTGATAAACTTCGTTTGTTTTTTTTTTTCTTAAACCAACGTCAAAGTTTTTCATTTCAAGTAGGCCTTTTCAGGTACTTTTAAAAAGTCGAGACTCTAGGCGCACGGTATAGTGTATATACGGTATAGCGCACGGGGTAGGTCATATGGAGGAGACGGCAAAAAACTCCATGGATACTCTTTTCAAAAACAAAAAGTTAATTTACAATTAAAATCAAATTAACATGCATTATATAAGAAATAAAAAAAACTTAATAGAACGCTACTTACATAATGAGGCAATACAATACGAGTTAAACAAGTGTTTCGAATATAAAATAAAAACGGCATAAACAGATCAAAGCGGATAAAACAGAAAAAAAATCAAAAAAGAATACTAAATATTAACACATCAAGAATGTCCAGACATGTGAAGCGAATCTAATGTAAAATAGAATTAGTATACACAATGGATAACCAGGGAAGCCACATGTGCAGAAGATATTTACAGCCACAGGTCTCTATCGTCAACATAATCTTTGATCCTATAATATGCTTTGTTCCAATCCTATAATAATCCTTCCCGATCCTAAAACCTTGCTACGCCCATGGGTGTGTAGACTTTCTGGTTCCTACGATATAATCGAACCAACCTCACAGACAACCGTGCCCTCAAAGTTTTAATATTTAAGTGTTGTACGCATGACAAGAGTCGGGCACTACGCAGCTAAATGTTCAGTTATTATTATAGTGTGTACATTAAAAAGTACAATATGAAATGTAGCAACAAAGACCTGTTGTTAGTTGTTGGAAGAAGTTGTAGTTAAAATCAAGTCAGTGGATTTTTTTATTGCCAAAATTTTCATAAAGTTTATGTAGCATATGATTGACCAGTTTTGACATCTGACTGATAATAATTTACTTTTGATGTTAACTTTAAGTAGTAGTTTAACAAGGGTTAGGTAGAGGAGTACCTACTATTGCGCCCCCACAGTTCGCTGATGCCGTTATTGAGTCCAATGTGATAGTCAGCGAGCCTACTGCCATCTACCGGCCACAGTTCCAGACTCCGTGCAACTACTGAGAATTTCCAAACACAAAAATCTAATAACACGGCCTTACGCGGGAATCCAACACAGGACCACACGCTTAGCAGTCGCACTTGCCACCACTTGACCAATGTCAAATAGCCATCATATCATTGGAAGTTTTAACAAAAGCCTGATTGATTACTTACGATGCACCAGCATGCTTCAAAGGTGATGATGAAGATGTTGGATTATTTTGTTTAGAACCTCCAGGTACATTCAGGTGACAGCCTTTCGGTGATGGCATACTGGAAAAAAGAAATGAGATCGTATTATAAAATTTTGATCAGTGAGGTTGAAATCGTCATATTTTTTTATCGCTTATGTGCTGGCTGTACATATTTGTAAAATGCAGTCCTGTGTATTTTATTGTTTAAATGATTGATACTTGTTTACACAATAAAATACGCACGACTGCACTCATTGGCCTAGTCCTCGCCAGCCCGATTGCTGAGCGTGAGGTCCTGGGTTCGATTCCCCGGTCGGGAAAGTGTTATTGGGTTTTTCTGTATAGAAATTCTCAGTAGCAGTACGGAATCTGGAACTGTGTCCGGTAGATGGTAATAGATTCGCTCCCCCATTACATGGGACTCGATAACGGCATCAGCGAAATGTAGGTGTGGGTGGGTGTTTGTACACCTCTGCCTAATCCTTCAGGGAATACAGGCGTGATGCTATGTTATGTTAGATTGGTTATAGGGTAAAACCGAGATAGATGCCGCAGTGGGATAGATGCCTCATTTTCAAAAAACCTAACTTCCCAAACCCGCGACTAAGAATTAATAGTATAATTAAGAGCCGCAGTCACCCCACACCTAAGTTACCCACAGACCGTCATGCGATGAGGATGCGTTTCGCTCGTATGTGTAATCATCTCCGCGGCGAACTTCACGAACACTTCAAAGATTTAAAGGTTAATATTTGCCGTTGTATAACTTTATAATTAGTAATAAATTCCGTTATATTTTTTATTACGTCAATATACTGGTTCATTAAGTGTGCATCTAGGTGTAAATAGTTGCTCTTTTATTTTTAATTTATTTAAAAAATACTTGGGCATCTATACCTATCACAAAGGATACTTGCCCTGATTTTTCGAGGTATAGGTGCCCTTAGGGGCATCTATCCCTCCATACATCATATATACCCATATATGTCAGTGTATATTTTTAAAATATTTTTAGTGTTCTGTTATATTTTTTATGTATTTACGTATATTTATATTTGGACTCTTTACTGATTGTAGCAGAACCATACCATGAAAATACAAAATAAAAGAAGGAGTGCGAGCTCGAATATGTTCTTAAACTACAGAACAACTACAGTCAGCTTTCGATGAAATGGACAAAAAACCGTGGGGATAAACGAAATATCCCGACAATTTGGGATTCCATCGCGAAGGCGTTATACTTCTAAAAGATCAACTGTTACAATGCTGGAAGGCTTATATAATGCTTGGATTCGCGCTGCCACTCTTTCAAATACTCTTCGTGGCTTTAGAGGTAGCGGAATTTACCCAGTTGACCCAAATGCTTTGCCAAATACTACATTCCTGATATCAGAAACTGCACTGGGTAGTGAAAATCCTGGCACTTCTCGTGCGCCTGATCAAGTTGTAGGACGCACGTTAACAACCCAACCTCAGAAGTCTTATTCGTTAGATCGCCAACCAGAGCTCTTCAATGTCTCGGAAAATATAGTATCTCTGAGCCTATTGCGATCGAACAAAGAACAGAAATATCTCTACCTCAGACTTCTGCTTAGTGTGTCGACTAGAGCTGGACAATGAAAAAGAAAATATTTCTGAACATGAACAAAATAAGACACCCCAAATCCGATACGGACTCCAGTTGACAGAGAATCTTCTAGTCTCTTGATCGATTCCGAGATTTTAGAGGATATTAGTATTGTTGACATTAGTGATTCTATAATTGCAGAGATTTTAGGTAGCGATATAGAACAAGGAACACCTCCAAAAATTCTAATAGAAGCATCACCTATACCAAAAATTCCTTTGACCATGGCTAAGACGGCGAAACAATCAGCAAATATTTTGAAAGAAGGATGTGGCTGAAAGAAAGGAAAATCAAATAAAAACTAAGTTAGACAAGAAAAACAAAACTGAAACTACCAAAGAAAAAAGATAACTTAAGAAAACAAAGGAACCACCAATAAAGAATAAGACAACAAAAATAATAAAATAAAACAAAAAAAAAATCTTTTAATGAAAACGACGATGACGACCTTGCTGATTTGTGTGATAAAGAAAATGATAATTATTTAGAAGGAAGCCAGGGCCGAGCATCACTAAAAAAACAAATTATTTACAGTTCAAACAGCGACAACCCACCTAACTATAAAATTAAAGGAAAGAAAACCAAAGGTTTGCCCGAAGAATACTAAGAGAGATGGACAGTATGACCCTAAAGATACAAATAAGGATAACTGCATGGAATTATCGTTTATACAGTATAAAGAGCATCTATCCCGCACTACAGGCATCTATCCTTCTTAGTATTTTCACGGTGGGGCAACTATCCATACAGGTAGGCATCTATCCTCAAAAAAAGTGTTCCACAAAAAGCTAAATTCTACAAAATCTGTAATTGGTTGGTCAAAAAAAACAAATAATAATTCAACATAAAGGATTAAGCTAGCTACTATCATAGAAAATATTTATATAAAATTAATATTTTTTAAATTAGGAGGCTATTTCAAAAATTGGGGCATCTATCCCGGTTTTACCCTATACCTACGGGTATACCCGTTATACGGACTTCTCATGTAACGATAAACTTAACAGACTTAGATCTCAGGATCACACACAGTGGCGTGCGGTTCATAAAGACAAACAGACAGACCTACGTAACTCAGATAAATATTTATTATAAGATATTTGAGGTGGCAATTCACATAAATCATTATATAATCGACAAAACGACGAACCAATATCAACATGCAGTAGGTATTATTAAGTAAATAAACTTTTAAAATGTTCTGTTTACCCTGTCTCAAAACTCTGTGCACGCCGCCAATCACACACACACATCCTGGAACAAGCCTGTCTAGATCGTACAAATATTAATGTTTCGAGAGGGCATCAAACCCGCGAAACGGAGGGCAGACAGCCAGTCGTATAGCCAGTGCGTCAAAAATACCTTCTAAAAAAAATTGATACAAAGATACTCACACACCATTGGTTGGGTTTCCTTGCGAGAGACACATAGGTTCAGAAGTGGCACATCTTGTAAGCGCCGTTTTGGAAGCTTTGCCCTGAAATATGAACGATTACTGAATGAATAAACTGTTATCTGAAAGTTGAAGAATGAAATTAATGCTTGCTACGGTCAATCCTTGGATGGGTGACTGTTTTTAACACATCGAGACCCCTCCATGCCCTGTAAAGCACGTTAAGCAGTTGGTCTCGATTGTCATACGGAACCTATGACGGTGAAGATCATCAAGGGTTTCTGCAGCCCAAAAAGTTTGACGACCAGTCTAATCAGTGTCCCCCAGTAATTGGGTGAAGGAGGTCAAATGGCTGATATTCAGCCGCGACCGGGTACACTGGGAGCCGAACTCAATGTACTTGAGAAAATGCTAGGCAGATGAATATGTTAATATTACCGCTTGTCCGGTCTCCGGGCAGGGTCCGCCCCGGTGTGAACGTATCTGTGGCGGCACCGACAACGCGCATAGAATGCGAGCGTACAACACCACCATCACGACAGCGGGTAGGTAGAACGAGAGGGTTGCGCTGTAGAATACGTAGCTGAAAACAATATAGACACGTCGTTAAGTTAAAGTATGAAAAAGTAAAACTTTCACGGACCAATTATTTTGCTGGACTAAAAAGTAAACAGTACCGCTATCATGAGTTTTTTACTATTTACTTTCAAAGTAAAAGTAAATTTTCATGATAGCGATTTAAGTTCTTACCTTGGTTACATTTAGGATTAGCGTCGCTATACATGACACCTCTATAAAATAGTAAATCAAATCTTTACTATGACTAGATGTCACATTAGCGACTTTAATCCCTAATGTAACCAAGTTAAGAACTAAAACCGCTATCATGAAAATATACTTTGAAATTAAATAGTAAAAAGCTCATGATAGCGGGGGACCTAAACTTTTCCAATCCGTTTTTTAGGCTATTTTTAGCAACTTATATATTTTTTACCAAGCATTATATAAATAATTTAAAAAGACAGTTTTACTTTAGCTAGTCTGAATATTAAAATGTTTATCTTTTTGCCAACAAACCATCACTTTTAGAAATAAACATACCTATACTATACTTATGTTTAAAGTCCAGCCTAATTACCGATGTAGCGACAGGCGTAGATCACGCGATAACTTCTGTCAAACGTCATTTTTGTGACATATAATGTATTGGCTGACAGTGAGATTGCTGTCGCGTGGCTATCGCGTTGCTGTCGCTTTTTTACGTAATCAGGCTGCCGGTCCGTCCCCGTCCCCGCACACTATAGACTAAACAGTCAGCCGAAAGTTGTCCAATTTTAATTCTATACGAGAATCGAGTTAGGTTTTATGTGTGCACTCCTATATATGTTGTACACATTATAATTCTACAGGAGGAGGAAACTGGTACTTTCAAAGAGAGGCCTATGCCCAGCAGTGGGCGATGTCGGGCTGTGGATGATGATGATCCTTTGGCTGATGAAAAGTCTAGTGTGCAGGGGTCTTATATTTTAAATACATTTATATTGTAACTGTTTTGTGTTTTAGTCTGTGTATTGTCTGGTAATTGTCAACAGCAAGCATTAGCATAATCAAGGCAAAGCAAATTTCTTACGCATGTGGAAATATCTTAAGATCATTTCATAAATTCCTTCCATGTTATGATATATGCTTGTTGTTTTTAAAAAAAATCCCTTGTCCCACACTAGGATTTCTCCTGCATCGTGGTTACAGTTTACAAACATACATGTTACATGCACACACAACCAGACCCGAAACAACTATCTGTAGATCATAGAAATATTGGTTCCATGCGGGTATCGTACCCACAACACGTAGCGCAGAAAGCTAATCAAGTCAAATTATTGGATGAAGCATGAAAATCTTACCCAACATTAGTATCATCAGGACACGCTTTCGCCTCTCCTGAGTGGAAGTGCCTGGGCGAAGATATAAAGACCGTAGGCAGCGCCACAGCCAACGATGAGGGCCAGACCAGACCAGCGAACAGTCTGGCGCGTTTGGCTCGTCTGGCTCGAGCTAAAGGAGCAGTGATCCCGCACCAGCGCTCCCAGCCCAGACAGCACAGCGAGAGGATAGATGCTGTGCAGCACATGACGTCAAGCATCTTCCAACAGGAGCAGATTATCCAGCCTGGAATAATGTTAAAGGGTATACAGAGTGAATTTTTTAAGTTAGCGTGGATGGCCAAATCCGAAACAATAAGGAATAGCGAAAAATACTCAAAGGTAGGTAAAGTTTACCATATGTAATTACTTTCCAGAACTTGATGCTTATTAGTGACACTATCACATGGCATGGTAATAATACGGCGTGGTATTTTTCCGAAATCAACTGTTTCAATTCTTGGCCACGAATATTGTTTATTCAAAAATCCAATGATGCAGTTCATCAAAATCGGGCTCGAGACTCTCTTTGAGTATTTTTCGATATTCCTTATAGTACCAGATTTGGCCATCCACGCCCCCTTAAAAAAAATCACTCTGTAAACGGTGATTAAAGAAGTAAAGGTTTTCGTCTTTTGTTTTTAGCACTGGAGGACACAGATCTTTCTTTTTTCCTACAATTAATGGATCAGGTCACAATTTATTATCTATTATATAGCTCCTTCTGATGTTCGGCTGCGAATTTGTAGTCGGAGCTAATTTTTTTATCGTCATACCATACTATTCTCAGTGGCAGCACGGAGTCTGGAACTGTTCCCAGTAGATGGCAATAGGCTCGCCCCCTGTTACATGGGACTTAATAAAAGCATCGGCGAAAAGTGGGTGTACAATAGTACATCTCTGCCTAACCCTTCAGGGAATACAGGCGTAATGCTATGTTATGTTATATCATGCTAATCGAGACCAAAGTCTCTAGTATTAATATTCTTTCTGGCCAGATGTGAGGCTTACATAGGTACCATAGCATAATACAAGATCAACAAGGCAAGTCTACAAACAAAATTCATTTCAAAAATCCAAATGGTACTTACTTAGTTGAAACACAAAGAGCTCTCTAGCAGCAGCCACAGGCAACACAAACAAACCCACCAGTAGATCCGCAGCCGCCAGACTCGCAAGCGGGTAGTGCGCAGGCGCAGTGCGCGCGCGCCGAAGTGCTATCAACACGGCTGCGTTGCCGATGGTTGTAGCAGTTGTGAGTGCACCCATTGCTGCTGCCATCACGCACCAGCGGGTGTTCATCCCGCCGCGAGGCAGCACCGTGCTCGTGTGCATCTAGAAATTGATTTGACTCCAGTAATAAATGCAGCAGATATCAAACTAAAGGTTATGTTTACAGACAAAATAATAGATATCCATACTATTATAACTCTCTCTGTTTGTTACCTTATCACGACTAAACTATTGAACCGAACGTAATGAAATTTTAGAAAGAGGTAGTTTAGGACCGTATGAAAGACATAGGCTTATTTTTACTATTGCAATACACTTTTAGATAATAGAAAAAAATATACGCAGACGAAGTCGCGGGCAACAAAAGTAGGTATACCAATAGTCACAGCAAACATGGACCTTAGCCGTTCTGTGACCCGTTACAAATCATCTCTAGTCCATGGAATATCCAAGTAGTCTAGTCACCCTCATATGCACATCCGTCATTATAAATGAAATGCCGGTATCAGAAAATTAACAGCCTATTTAAATCCTTAATATAATCCTTTGGCGATTCAGAAAGTAGATATCGTACCCTAAGTGGGAGTTTTCCTTGATCTCGACCGTAGTTACCGTCAAACCATAATAAAATGAAAACATCGGGCGCGCGCGCACATAAGAGTGTGTGTTTTTGGTGAGAGATTCTCACCAAACTGTTGATAACCGAAAGCCTTTTCACAGTAACGAGTATAATAGCCCGCAGCCATGCGTCGTAGAACACCTACTTACCAACTACATCTCAACTTAAAACCAATGTGCTACTGTCAACAGTGGTCTGAAGACTGATCTCAAACGCAACTGTTTAGTCCTATTTATTAGTTCATACTATATTTATTTTTAGGGTAAGGGTATATGCGAAAGCTTGTTATTAGTTAATTTTTCAATGTACCCTATTTCATATTCCTGTTAAGTCTGTAAACTTTCCAAACAATAAATAAAGTATTGAAAAACTTTTGAATGTAGATAAGTATGCGCTAATGATAGGTATTAACAAAATTTGTAAAGTTTTTCATTATGGCTTAACTTGTATCTGTAACCTGTCAACCGTCTAATTTAATTTATTAAGATAAACATGACGTGTATAAACGTCGAAAGATCTATGTTGAATTGATTCCATAATTTGATCGACAGATAGAATTGTTTTTATTTCTAATAAATCTAACACAGGCAATTTTGAAACGTTACAAGACTCTAGTTGCACGGTTCCAAAAAGTTGGTCCTATGGAGAAGAACCGGCAAGAAACTCCATGGATACTCTTTTCAAATCTCTTTTAGCAATCAATGTGGGAGAAGTATAAGAGAACAATGTAAGTTTTGTCGAATAAATACTAAATGGAACTTTAACTTACAAGTCAGTTGATAAAAAGAAATATAAAGAACAGAATATTGCTTAGGACACAAAATCCCTTAACCCATTTATTTGCACAGTTTAACAACGAAAGCATTGTTTACGACACTGATTTGAATGAGAAAACATATTTTAATACTTACATGAAGAACGTGATTCTGACCCCACAATGAAATCGTCAAATTAAATATAGTTTTGTTTTCACAGCATCTGTTACAGATTTATAAGATTTCATAGTAACAACAGTTAATTCGCGTTTTTAATTTCAGTTTATGACTGCACTAACACTGTAATTATTTACTTTACTAACAAATATTATAATAATGTCCTGGATATTAAAATTAACAGACCGTGTGCACAATGTTTTTTGTCCACTAAAATATGAGGGTATGCAAAAATAAGTTTGACATAAACAACGATTTGATAGATAAATTTATGTCAAATTGTTGCCGATAACATGGGTACAGATAAAAAAAGTATTTTAAAAACAAAAGACTCTTATTAAATGATCTTTTAAAAAATATTCGTATGGCTTGGGTAGTAGGTACTTTTTGCGTTAGGATGAAGAGATTTGGAAGTTTGAACAATATTAAGTTTTTGTATCTGTTTCGTACCTACTATCTCAATCCCTTTGGGCTCTTAGACACGTAGATACTTTTCGTGATGCTTTGTGTGTGCAATTTAGGTGGGTGAGGAATCGTGTGTAAAAAATAATAGATATTTAAGTTATTAGATACGGTTTACATAAAAATACTACAAATATTATTTTATTCCTTTATTGTCATTACGGGAGAACATTTATTAAAATTTCATTTTTTCCTTACAATTTAAATGCAATTATCTTCAATGAAAATAATTGTTTAAAATATATTTACAGGCTTACCATCTATTGCTACGGAACTAAACTAATTTAATAGTTTAAATTACAAACATCTTAATTTAAAAGGCACACGGATTGAAGATCAATATCATTTTATTCGTAACAAAGTGCCTTCATAGTGCATTACAAATGTGCCATGGGTTCACAAAATGTATTTTAGTTCCTTTTTTACACAAACAAAAAATATAAAAAAAAAACATAGACATATGTTTATGAGTATAATTTTTGCACTTAATTATCTTTTACAGTCAAACATTTGCAATTGTTATTTTTTACTTCGAAAAATTACGAATTCATTTTTGTACTTTAGCCAATTCCTACAAGTATTAGGGCTATTCATTTAATGCTTAAACATAAGCAGTTAGGAAGCACAATTCGCTTATCCATAGATCTATTCTACAACTAGTAATACACAAGTATAATTTCTGTGCTTTTTTCACTAACGGTACAGTATTCAATTCTGCTCATTGGCACATTAAGATGACACAAAATATAAAATTAAATCTAAAAACTATCGTAATTCTACGAAGATCAGTTATTTCATTCGCATTTAAATATTACTTACTTACATTAAAAAATGATAAAAATATTTACAATGATGCAGCCATACAACATCGGAAGCGATTAAAAAAAACGTTTAAAATTACTTAATTATATAAAATATATTACAATATAATAGAGTATGTGTGGAATTGAGTAAAAATTGAGCATGAGTGATCCCGCGTCAACTATTATATCTAATAATAACAAATCAACTACATGTTGTTTTAAAGCGCAAATGGAATGAATGAGATCTTATATCAATTGGAATATATGCACTATATGCAAGAGGTGGCACGGTTATATGCAAATAATGGCATCATATGCACAGAATGGCAAAAATTCTGGTATTTATTCAATAATACATGTTTGTTTCTCATTAGATCATTCTAATCTAAAAAGTTATGTTATTTTTTGCACCTCTATACACAATAGAAAAATTGGAAGCAATTATGGAATGATTCAATAAACGGAAGATATGTAAACTATCATTATAATATTTTAAACTGAGATTATTGCCAGATCAAACAATAAAGTCTGCAAACAAACAAAAATACTATAATAATGTGAGAAAATGCGATGATGGGCAGCAATCTCAGTCAATATTACGTTTAAATACTAAATTAACACAATTTGTTTCTAAAGCCGATTTACAATATTTTAATTTTCTATTATAAATTGATATAATATACCTACTTCATTTTCCAAAGACCAGTGACAAGCCATGCTTATTTACCCAAAATATAATTCCATTTTTACTTATTCCAGCTTTAGTAACAAATCGAAACTATCTACACACTAAAAGCGATAAAAACCTAAACTACAGAATCACACATAAATAATTTCCATACAAATGTGAAGTCGGCGCCTACCGGGCTTCTACAATCTTGCAAGAATTACGTCGCCGACTGCACTTAACAAATCTCATATGCATTTAAACCAATGGTCCAAAACACAGACTTACAAACAAGTAAATAATAAAAAAATCAACAACGTAACAAGTGTCTCATTTATCAAAATGTGATTAATATTTGGTGTATTTTTGATGACGTTAGAGTATGTTTATAAAATTACGTCATATGACGTCGTGCGAATAAAATTGTTATATCTTTATCTTTCTTCCCGTATTTTGTTACGGACAAAAATAAGCTTTCCTACCAATGATAAGATGTTTTTCAAGTTACAAGACAACAAACGAACAAAAATGTCATAATAAAAAAGTACTAAGTACCTGTAGTCTAGCACACAATCATGGTGACAATTCTGTCGTACACGAACTAAACTTGATTTAATTTGACATATCAGAACTTCTTTACTCCAATAATCATAGAAAAAGATAGCAATATTTGTTCACTTGTCAAACTTACTTCAGTATAGATAGTGTGCACCGTCGCTTGCACCGCAAGATTTTAAAATTATTGTCAAAATTAATTCATTCTATGTCAAAAGCATTGTTCTCATCAACACATCATAAAATACACCGAAAGGGAATGCTATAAAATCACGAGATTACCAAATGTTAGTGCATTATTCTACACTATGTTAATAGCTATACACTCGAGTCATGGCTGTACAAGTCAGTCTATGTCTGTGACACACCCGCTCGACGTCGTTCGAACACGCCTATGGACGTCGAACGATAAATTTACACGCATCGTGCACTGTACATGTCTTTCGTATGCTGCTACGGACGTTCTTGTTTGTGACGTTTTGTAGTTGAATATGTTTTTAATGTTGTTTCACAAAGATAGAATATTTAGATGAATGTCTTACATTATCTGAAAATTTAAATAAATGCAATTGTTTTTGCACTACTGCAGAATTAACAAATGAAAACAACCGCAGTGCAATATGTATCTAATAAATTACTTTAAATTATATAGAAGTCTGTTTATTAACTGTAATTTAGCGTTTTATAAACCAACAAAAAAATCCACAATGACATATCCAACAAAAACGCATCCTTAACAATATGGAACGTCAAAAATTCGTCTAAACCCAATCCTTATGTTATTCCTATATATAGATGGCCTCTGTTCCACCCTTGTTGGCCTGTTGTATCTCGTTCGGGGACAAGGCGGCGCGGTCGGACCAGTCCGAGTGTGGTGATTGTGTCAGCGGCGTCTGCGGCGATGGCGTCAACCAGTGGTCCGGTGATTCTGGTGATGGCGTCGGGAACGTATCACCGATGCCCCAACCGCCGTATAAACCTGTGGGGAAAGTGGTTTTTGTAGAATTATCTCGATAAATAGGTTTAGGCTACGGCAAGCTACAGCGTTATTTTATAAAAAAAAAAACAGAATCTTGCGGAAAATATAAAATATTGAAGAAAATGTACTTTGTTCAATGACATCCTTTCACTCCTTGGTAAAATAGTTTTGTTCATTTGTTTTCTCTGTGCAAGCGCACTTGTCCATAGAATCTTTAATATCTACCGTTTCTTGCATGGTCTATAAATGGTGATTGGCATGAAGATTAGGTACTTACTGGACATCATGTTGGTGAGTGCGGGATGTTGCGCGCCCTGCACCTGTCCCAGTGCAGCCGCGTGCGTCATCACCGCTTGCAGTTGTGCATTGTGCTGGCCATTGGCACCTGGGGAAAAAATTAACGTTATAAGACGTGATAGAGTAGAGGGGTTAAGAGTTCATGAGGATTTCAACATATAGGTTACGAAAATAAAATATCTAAAATTCAAAGACTTCAATTTCCTCAAAAAAGTTAATTAGACAACGTCTATCGTACAAAGAAGTTAAGATACTTACTTAGCTGCGCAAGCGCAGAATAGGCCGCGGCGTCAAGCTGGTGTTGATGTGAGTGACGTAGCGCCGCCATGTGCGCTGGCGACGTCGGCAATGATGGCCGGGACTTACCCGGTGATGGAGACCCTGGCGAAACAAAAGGAGATTTAGACTCAATTTTAGGCTTTGAATAAACAGAAACGCCGTTGTTTGATATTTTCGGAGAAATTCGTAAGAGTCGTTAGCTTAATTATAATTAGTAGTTTAATCAGTCCATAGTTTAAGTAGGTATCAAGTAAAAATCGTTAGCTTAATTATAATTAGTAGTTTAATCAGTCCATAGTCATCAAGTTTTGGAAGATAAACTATTTGATCTTGCAGCAAACAAGTAATAAATAGTCAAAACTCTATATAGGAAAAAGCCATCCAAAGTTTGTTAAAATATTTAATGGCAGATATCACTTAAGTTACTTAAGTAACATACGACTTTTTTTTAAACGTAATTTTTCCTTTTCATGTCGAGTTCCAAACATGAAACTTTGTACAAATATAAATGTCTTACCTATATACGCATGCGGCGAGGTGGTGTGATTGCTGTGCGTGGGCGAGTGGTTGGAGTAGGGCGGCGACAGCGACGCGCCCACCGCGCCGCCGCCGAACGACTGGTGCAGCGTCTGACCCGGCTGCGGGACGAAGCACTGGTCCGGTTAGTTACAACATCTACGTTTAATACAGGTCGGGGGCAATGGGAGTGTAACAAGAAGTAGGTGCCATGCCAATAAATCCAGCTTATTACTATTCTGCTGAGCACAGGCCTCTTTTCTGATTGAGAAGCTTTTAGGCCTTAGTCCACCACACTGGAATGATGTGGCATTAAGATCAGAGTTATTCTGGTGTGCACAAATTCCTCACGATGTTTTTCCTTCAGTGTCAATACAAGAATTCATCGAGAACAATATTCCTATATTTTTTAATTAATAAATTTTTTTCTTGTGGTTGCAATTGGAACTGCTAAGCAAGAGGTTCGATTCACAGATCGGGCAGTGTTATTGGGGTTTTCTGAAATTCTCATTAGCAGCTAGGAGTTTGGATTAGTGCTCGGTAAATGACAATAGGCTCGCCCCCTATTACATGGGATTTAATAACAGCATCGTGGAAATGTGGGTTTACTAAAAGTAAAGCTCTGCCCAACCCTTCGGGGAATACAGACGTGTTACTCTTATGTGTTATGCATATTTTACTCAAAAACGAACTGTCACTGACGTGCCAATCCTGTCAAGACTCAAGCCTGTCACCCTTAGCTTGAATAGGGCAACCTGTTTGTCGATAGATTTATGGAGGTGACATGAGATTGAAACATAAGTCTATAGTTATTATAAATACCTTGACGCAGTCCTCATAGCTTGGCGGCTGCTTGTGCTGTACGAGCTGCTCGATGCCTACGAACTGCGCCATCGCGTTCGAGTATAAAGACGTTGCGTCGTACGGCGACGGCAAGTCCTACGGAAAAACACAGATTATATACAATGTAGAGGGCGGTTAGGAGATCGATCTCATTTTAAACTTCTATATGTTAAGTGAGAGAGAGAAATCTTCTATCAAATTCTTTTCTGGTATTATATATATGCAGCACTGTTTTCTGCTTGACGCAATTGACTTATCCTCTAGTTCAATGCTCTCAGACATAATGCCGTAATGAATTTCTATTACTACTTAGTGTTGTTGCCACAATATGGTCATTTATCGTGTCAGTTTGGAGCAAATAGGCAAAGTGCCGCAGATGTATCTATAGATTGTCTGATGGATCCATTTTCTAGCTTAACCAAGATCGAGTAATAAATATATCTCATATATCGGTGCTTACCTGTAAATTTTGGAGCGGAGATTCAACAGGGCTCAAACTGGAGCCCAAACTTTCCACGCTCTGTGGCACTTCCTGCGCCACCTTCTTGTTATTCTTTTTTACGCTAGGCTTCCTGCAACAAGAGAATATAAAGATATTAGCAAATTATTCCCCTTATTTGGCGTAATTCCAGCTAAAAGAAACCAAGAACACGAGTATTTTCTTGACACGCACAGATAACAATATTTAACAACAAATTAACACATCAATATTATAATGTTAAACAGTTATAGTTGCATAGTAACGGCCTTTGCCTCCACGAGTGACAAAACATGAGATCGTCTGGGGTACCCTGGGCAGTCAGTCTCGATACTACAATTGCGGACTGGCTCATCTTACTACGCATGAGTGATGTCCGTGGGATATGTGCCCACTCAACCGAAGAAGAAACGACCTGTTTTTACAAGCTTTTATTTAACTTGCATTGTTTGTATGTATGTTCAGGTCAAAGCTTACAACGGAATTTTGAAGCATTTATCCTCAACCGATTGAGATGAAATTTTGCATACACGTTTTTTATGATTATTTTTATAATACACAAAACTTTAAGTATATCCGTACCGTCTAATCTGCGTAGTCTGCAAGTTATTGTTGTCGTAAGCCTGGTCGGGGCTGTCGGGGCCGGCTTTCGCGCGCGACTTTTTCGGCTTTCCCTTGGCAGCCGTGCTGATCACTGTCGGCTGGCTGATCAGCTGCGGGTGCGGGTTTGGTGACGCTGTGAAGGAAGATTGAGTTAAAAATGTCGCCACTGAAAACATGTAATTTTGACACCGATTTTTCGTCTAATCAGCCAAAGCAACTCACACATAAGATGATGATGTTGGGGCGGAGGCCTCGGACAGTGTTCGTCCAGTAGCCTCACGATGTCGTCATGCATCCTCTCCTGCGCCACGTCGCGAGGCAGTCGGTCCATGTGGTCAGTGATCTCTCTATTGGCCATTGCGTCTAGCAACGCCCGGCAAGCTCCGTAGGAACCTTCGCGAGCACCTAGGAAGAGCGGGGTTTCGTCCTATGGAAGAAAAAGGGGATTAAAGGTTTTGTACATAAAAAACAACAAGTGTTTGTGACTGTCTCATGTAATTCTTTATATGCCCAGTCCTATCGTGCAAACTCGTCAGTAGTTTAGTTCTTAATTCATACTTTTGACTCAAAAGTTCCGGCTTGGAGGACCAAAATAAAAGCTACTTTGAAAATTAATAAATTGCATTTTAAAGGCAAACGTATTTAGACACTTAAGATGTGAAGAAAGAGATGAATTTATTAGTACGTAAATAAGCAATACCTTGTCGTCTTGTGCGTCTCTGTTCGCTCCGTGAGCTAGCAATACGTTGACGGCATCGATGTTGTTGACGGCTGCAGCCCAGTGCAGCGCAGTCTTGCCGCTGTTATCAGCAGCATTAATGTCTGCGTCTGCATTGATTAGGTCTTCCACCATACCTTCAATTGCTAGCCTGTTGGGGGATAGGACAAGTATGTAAGACATAATTGAATAATAGAACTCGCTAAGTTATAATTGAATACTGAAATAAGATCTGTTAAAACTTGACAGCAGGCTCATAAACTTCTTTGTATATGATCGCTTTTAACACACTAACACCGCTAGAACTGTGTAGTACCTTCAGTTATCACAGACCAGCGGCTCGAAACAGCTGCTATCAGCTATTTTTACATGAAGTTACACTATATTGAAGACTGGAAGATGATATGTAAACATGCCAACGCTATTTGTATAAACATACCTAGCAGCCAGAATTAAAGGTGTGGTTCCATCATGCATCCTCGCGTTCAGGTTGGTCGCTCTATTCCTCAGTAATATCTGGAACACGCCCATGGCATCAGCTGCGACGGCCGCGTGTAACGGTGTACGTCCTGTGTTGTCTTGAGAGTTGGCGTCTGCGCCTGCGTCTAGTAGACGCTTCGCTGCATCCGCGCGAGCATATCTGTAGGAGAAGGGTTCAAATGAGATGCGTAAGGAAATAATTATGCTTCTATGTGACATAGACAGATTAATTTACCAGTATAGGTAGGTATTGTTTTAAGCTGAATGAAAATTGGTATGTTTAAGCGAGTCATTACTCTAACTGTTATTAAAAATTGTCTTTATAAAGTTCAAATTATGATTAAACTTTTAATTCACGTTTTGGAGCACATGCATTCGCCATAAATGAATATTCAGCTAAAAAGTAGTAAAATAGCAATAATTTGAAAAAAATGCTTATTTGATTATGAAATTCTGTCACTCATAATAAATCGTGTACGCAAAAAAATATATTAAAAAGAATCTCACCTTGCAGCCAAATGCAAGCTCGTCTCTCCAGTCTTATCCATAGCCGCATTTAACTGAGCCCCCTGGGCCACTAGCTCCGATATGATATGAGCAGTTTGTTCATCTTCAACGTCTGATCCAGTATCGATACCTCCTCCTCGTACTGCGGCCACCATGAGCGGCGTCATGCCCAGAGGACCTCGAGCATCTACTTCTACGTGTCCGTCGTGCTAGAAGAAATAGTTGTTGGTTAGGTAATTATACAGAAAATATCAATAAAGAAAGAGATAATGTAGATTTCAATTCGTTATGGTCCTCTCCGAAAGATCATGATGAATCTACTAGAATAGGAAATAAATACTTACGATAGCAGGTGGTGTCATCATACTCGGTGGTACTCTGATATCGGCTGCATCCAGATGCTGTTGCGTCCAGACCCTGCCATCATGACCAGCTTCCTCATAGTCCGTGATAGCAGTGTGGTCTGATGCATATCCACCTGGTGCGCCATTTGAATCCCCTGGACCTCGCGCCCGCTTAGCCCTTGGAGGCGCGGACCCGTCGTCATCTTCGTCCGACCAATGGTGAGGCGGCCCCATGTGACCTCCATTGATATCAACATCGATACAGCCAATAGATCCCTTATTCAGGTTCCGCATCTCCTGTCCATCTGGACCACGTCTGCGTGATCTACGTCTGGTCGAAGAGTTGTTTCGGATAAAGCCTTCGGGGAACCATGTTATACCAGCTGCGCGTTTCCTCTGAGCAGTGACTAGTACTCCAATCAATAATCCGGCCAGAAGGACCAAAATTACTCCGATGAAGACGTATTTCGAGTTTGTTGGGACATCGTCAGCGTCCGGTGTGTTTACCCCTTTTACTTGAAATATAGGGAAGTCAGGAGACAAGGAATGCTTTGAAGCAGTAGCCGCTAAGAACTCCGCAGCTTCTCTCGCAGTGAAGAAGCATTCAGAGCTAGCCATTGTATTACACTTTCTGTTGTCAATCTCTAAATACACTTGCACTCCTGTTTGTCCCCTCTCTGTGTAGACGATATTGTGTTTCTTTCCAAACTCCGTATCCTGTAAACCGACGTCCGTCGACCCCTTCCAAGGATAAACCATGTCGTTGCCTAAATGATCTTTCTTTATCAAAATCGTCGTTCGCAACTGATGGCCTAAATCTCGCAGGAAGGCAACGGAATTCTCTTTGAAAGTTCTCATATCCATCAGAAGAGTAACTGACATAACACCTTCGGCCAAGTGTGGGGGTTCCATTTCACAGTCAAGACCATCCCAGTTACATTCGGCATTGTTGCAGCCGTAGTCGCAATGGCCGTTAGCGTAATGCTTCTGACAATACGCGTCGTAGATTGGGTTGCAGCGTTGTAGAGACTTCTGACAGTCCCTACCATCGAACAAGCAAGCCTGAGTGTTGCATACTTCGTTACATTCACCATCCATGAACACTTCCCAACATTTTATCGGTGCTGTGCAGTTTGCCCAAGGATTGAGGCCTAAAGAGCAGTCGTTTCCATCAAACTCGCACGCGTAAGTGTTACATTCTTCGTCGCAATGATGGTCACCTTGTTTCTCCTTGCAGCCTTTTTTCACACATTGTTCCCTTTGGAAAGCTAGGTCAAGTTCTTCGAAGGTGAGCCCTGGCTTTTTATTGGGGCTGAATCCTCCGCTTACTGGACTACCGTATCCACCTCTGGAGTGAGGGTCGTGGATGTCACAGGTTTTGCCGGTCCATTGTCTTGGGCAGTAACAGAGGTAGTCTCCTGGTTTGTCAATGCATCTCGCTTCTGGGTGCTTGCAAGGATTGCTGAGGCATTCGTTCATGGAGTCAATTTCGCAATTGATTCCTGATAGACCTGATGGGCAGTCACAGACGTAGCCGCCGATTTCTGATGTTCGGCAATATCCTCCATTCTGGCACGGGTTGGAGTCGCAAGCATATCCTGAATATTCACAGTTCTTACCGTAGAAGCCATCGTTGCAAAGACACTCGTGTCCTCCCTGTATCGCTGTACAAATACCTCCGTTTTGGCAGGGGGAGTTAGCACAGAAGTTGACTTTGGCATCGCAATGTCTTCCCATATACCCAGGTTTGCAGTTACAATGGTAATCGTTGACAAGTTGAACGCAGTCTTGTGTTCCGGGGGTTGAACAAGGATTTGATAGACATTCGTTGATATCTCCTTCGCACCTGGGACCAACAAAACCAGGTGGGCATTTGCACTCAAACCCTCCAACTTTGTCGATGCAAGTACCATTGTTATGACAGGCGTCCTGCTTACAGTCATTCACGTTGATTTCACAGATTTTCCCTAGAGTTCCGAAGGGACATGAGCATGAGAAATTATTGATAAGATCGTGGCAAGTTCCCCCATTCTGGCAAGGGTTCGGAAGGCAATCGTTCACGTTCAGTTCACAGTTCTGTCCTTGGAATCCTTTGGCGCATTGACACTGGTACGTCCCAACAAGATCTTTGCATAGGGCTCCATTCTGGCAAGGGGCGGAGTCACACTCGTTGATTTCCTTTTGGCAGTAAGACCCCGTATAGCCTTCGAGACAATGACAGCGATGAGAGTTTCCGATATCCTCGCATGAACCGTTGTTGCATAGTTGTTTTAATTTTACACCTGGGGACAAAATAATTGATTGATCAGTCACTCAAGTTATCAAAATAACGCTTATGTGCTACATCATATTGAATATTTAAGGAGTATGACTCCTGACCAGTATGACAAGAAGAATTCAGTCAGCAATTTTCTTTTAGCATAATTAATTTTTAATCTTCATTTCGGTACAGGTAAATTATTTAGCATGATCACCACGCTTGCTGATGGCACTCATAGCAGTGTCACCACGCTTGCTGTCTTTTACTGTTATAAAGTGTCATTTCACTCTATCATTAACTTCAGTGTCATCGCTAAGTAATCTACCTGTAAATAAGTATTTAACACTAAATTACCTCTGAAATCCATACCTTTCCTGATAGCCGCGTCTTTGCAGGATACCATCTCGACATCGCATAGCTTGCCAGACCAGCCGGGGGCACAGGTACAGGTGTACTGAGGACCCTTCTGGGAACATGTTGCGCCGTTCTCACAAGGGTTGACTTCGCACCTGTGGGGAAATGAGAGATAGTAGGTTATGTTACAGTTGTCAATTATTATTGAAACATTTAGCCCAATTCAATAATCATAGATTTTGCGTATGAAAAGTGTTCCGTATCTATAATCCTATCTATATCGTGTACCGTAGAAACCAAAAAATTATATATTTAGTCCATTGTAAAAGACAGAACTAGATTGACGGATGATGTTTTCATAATTGGGAACTACAGGCATACGGCATACAGAAATAAGGCACAAAGGACCAAAATATAAAACTCGTCCGTTTGGTGTTTTCCTCATCTAGCAGAGTGAACTGCAAGCATCACCAAGTCGATTAAAACATTAGAAGGTCCACTTACCAGTCGACGTATGTCTCGCAATGTTTGCCAGTGTAGCCGTAGGGACAGTGGCACGTGTAGTAAGTAATATGATCATGACAAGTGGCGCCGTTATCGCAGGGGGAGCTGTCACACATGTTTATACGGAACTGACAGTTTGAGCCCGTGTAACTGGAATAAAAGAATATCACAATGTATTTCACAAACAATATTGAAGAGATAGAAAGAGACTTGACCTACAACTAAAGTTATCACTTCTAAATTTTGCTTTGGGTAAGGCAGTTATATAAAAGAAGATTCTTATGTCAATGAACACGTTGAGAAATCATTCCTAATATTCAAACGAACATCTCAAAGTTAAGTTCGAAAACTAGTCCAACCAACCAGTATTGTTATCTGGTTTGGATTCCAGAGATTGTTCCTTATTGGTATTTGATGATGGACTTACCCAGGAGGACAGGAACAGTTGTAAGAGTTGATGCCATCGATACAAGAGCCTCCGTTCATGCAACTGGATTCTGTACAGTCCTCATCATTGGTCTGGCAGTTGATGCCCGAGAAGCCAAGCGGGCAGGTGCAGGTGTATGATGCCACATACTGAAATAAAATATTATGTTATATTTATGAAGATGCTGGACGAAATAAACAATATGAAAATATTTTGTAAGAGTTTTTTTTTTGTCAGAACAACGAAATTGTGAATTGATCAGAATTCAATAAACTACTTTTTTTTATAATTTGAGGTTTAATACCTATGTAATCTAAGAAAACAGAGATTTTTTTAGCTGTGAAAATTGTTATGCAACTTTTGGTCCTTAGTGGCGTCAATTAAACAACAGGGTCTAATTTCTACATCTATCTGATTATGTATACAAATAATAACTGTCTTACCTGGTTGCAAGTGGCTCCATTCATGCAGGGCCTGGACTGGCACTCGTCGATATCCACCTCACAGTGCTTGCCCGCGAATCCACTTGCGCATACGCAGTTGTAGTCACCGATAGAATCCAAACATGTCGCACCGTTTTGGCACGGGACTATAATAGAAACATTATATTTTAGTTTTAACTACGGAACATACTATCTCTTTTTCTATGGCCATAAGCTTTTTCATTTTGTCAGAAGCGTTGCAGAAGTATCTTTATCTGTTTGTTTTTGATAAGCAACACATTAACTCTTCAGGTTAATAAAGATGGTCTTCTAAAGTATTATATTCTTAATATTGTAGCAAGATAATATACTCACATGAGGCGCAGTCATCAGTGTTAATCGCACAGTCCTTGCCCTCGTACCCTCTTGCGCACAAGCAGGCGTAGGAGCCCTCAGTATTGATGCAAGTGGCCTCGTTGTGACAGGGGGCCGTGACGGCACACTCGTCCACATCCCGCTCGCAGAGCGCCCCGGTCCATCCGACGGGACATTGGCAAGTGAACTCTGCGTATGATGCTTCAGCTACACAGCGACCGCCGTGACGACATCTATGGGAGAAAGAGACAATGAATAAAGTAAAACTGATGAATCAAATTGTTTTCTTTTTTTTCTCTATTATTAGAGATTGCAATCTTTAAACCATTAATTATACCCAAAAGTTTCACTTACTGGTTAGGCGTGCAAGGATCGAGGGTGTTCTCGCAATTCCGTCCAGAGTGCGGCGGTGCGCACACGCAACGGTAACCGTTGACGAGGTCGATGCACGAGCCGCCGTGCAAGCACGGGTTGCCGGCGCAGTCGTCAATATTTGTCTCGCAGTTCACACCTGAGGAATAAGCAACATGACTGGGTTTTGAAGAACGTTCAAAAAACAAAAAAATATATTTACACGGAACACTGCTGAATTACGCATGTTAATAATGAACTCACCAGTAAACCCAAGGACGCAGTCGCACTTGTAAGCGTTGAGTCTATCATGACAGGTCCCTCCGTGCTGACACGGGTTCGAACTGCATTCATCTATGTCACGTTCACATCGTTGACCTGCAATAAAATGGTCACTTAGCACTTGTTTCAATATTAATATTACGAGTAGGTCACAACTGCCTAGAAATCACAATCATTGGTCAACAAAGAGCAACTAAAAAAGAACTGACTATTATTTCAACCTATTAGTTTCTAATTATTTTTTTGGCAGTCTATTATTTATCCTTTCTCGTTAAATGGAATACAAAGAGATGTTTCAGTTACGCTAGTAGAAGTCACTAAGGAGACTTACAATAGCCAACACCATCTAGCTTTTTATATATATTTGAACGGCTATAGTTTTGAATTCCTCGTCTTACACTCTCTTCTTAAGAAATGACTGAAATCTCACCTCCATATCCAGGAAGACAGTGGCAGATGAACTGGTTGACTCCATCCTCACAGGAGCCGCCGTTGATGCATGGATTTGAAGCGCACTCGTTCACGTCGGATAGGCATCTGCGAAAGAAAATGATTATCAGTATTGTAATAGAAATCAGTATAGGAATGGATTTGTTTTTCATGGTACTATACTGATAATTTTGTGCATTGGATTCTGAATTCTTTGGATTTTGACACAAGATTAAGAATTAAAGAAAATAATGGGTCATAATCATCGTCATGATTATTAATTAACACCTGCAAAACTCTTTTGCAAAACTTCGAGCTTTGTCGAATCTGTATGGCTTCTAACTGTGCTATATAGATAAACTCGTTCTTTCTCCACACAAATTTCATTCAAAAGGAATTATATCAGGCATATGACCAGCATCCATTCACACACATAAAACTGCGATCACCATTATGTGGTGCCTTAGATTCTGCCACAAGTCTACTTTCATCCATTCCTACATCATCGTCCAGCTCATCAGCATCTCCGGTAAAAGTAGTCCCAAAACCCTTAAAGTAGCATCCGCATCCATGACCACCGCTACCGTTCGTACCTAGCGTCATAATATCCTCTAGGGCATTCACACCGGAATCCGTTGATCCTGTCCACGCACTTGCCGCCGTTGGCGCAGGGGTTGGAGAGGCATTCGTTGATGTTGGTCTCGCAGTGTTGTCCCGTGAACCCTGGGATGCACTCGCAGGTGTACCTGCAAGGGGAGGCAGGTTAGACGTTGTTGGTACGAATGTGGTAGAAGAGTTATGTGATCTAGATATCTAGGTACGCTGAATGCGCATCTATTTTGTTAAGAAACAAAGGGCGAGTGCGCTTGAGGATAATATTACACACTCTAAGAGACGACTTTAAAGAGTGGAATAGCCAAAAGTCGCATAACCAAAACATACAAATGGCATGATAAAAATATCCAAAGGTAATAAGATAGAGCAGGCATTTAAAATTATTTCTGTTACATGCAGAGCGATATTGAAATTGATCCAATTGTTTTTATAGCAAAATGTAAAATATAAAGAACTCATTATTAGACATGCATTTATAAAGTTTTGAAACTTACTCAAAATAATTATTGCTGCATGTAAAGAAAATAAAGAAGCGTTAAAAAAGAAAACATATTTACATGACATTTATGATATAGTGCAAGAAGTGAGATATCTATGTAATTGCTTAAAAAATAATGAAAAGTGTGAATCGTGAAGTTTTGCAAAGAGTAGGCCTGACACTGATGTTTTGACGTCTGATAACGTAACCGTATCGTTTACGTGAGTGAGTATTTTAGAACTACTCGAAATCTATATAATCTAAAATATTTTTTTAATGACATTCAGTCTTATCTATGTATGTATGATACAAATTGTGCATGTCGCATAAAATTAAAACAGAATCTCACAGGCTAGTTGTATTTTCGATTCAAAATTCTCTTAGTTTAACGATGTAGTCACCTTACGTATATACGTCAAAATATTTGGTCTAGGCCTACAGAATAGAAAATAAGAAAATAAAATTAACGTATGTCGTTAGCTCGCATGCAGTGAGAACAAAAGTTTTGTTTCTAGTCAAAGATTAGACCCAAAGAGAGGAAGAGATGAAATACCACAATAAAAATAAGATAATAGAGTAATACCAAGAGGTGAAGGAGTCTTACCTGTTAATACCATCGATGCAAGTGGCTCCATTCCTGCAGGGGTTGGAGTAGCACTCATTGACGTTGATCTCGCAGTTGCGGCCAGACGTGCCAGGCTTGCAGCGGCACTGGTACCCGCCTATTAGATCCTCGCAATGGCCTGAACAGTCAAGGAAATATTTAATTAAAGTATTCATAAAACAATTTAATAAATGAAGACATTTAGGCCCTCTTCCATCTGTTGAAGTTAAATAAAAGCATCAGCTGTCTCATTATAGATTACGTGACACAACGAGTGTCGTGACACAAGTACATTAGTGTCAAGTATCCATCACGGTGATTCACTTGAAAGAATCACGTGAATGTATTAAGATGTGAATTTGAATATTGAATCGAAATGAATCCAATATTCCACACAATATGACACAATGTAGCTGGGGTAAGACTCGTGCACAGTGATGTGAGTCTAACTGAATTTGCAGGTCAACTGAAAGAGCCAGCTGCAGATGAAGCTGTATATAACTTAGAACTAGTGTTAGCAGCAGCAGATTAACCTATTAATATCTTAGCTATAGGATCTCACCTCCAAACTGGCAGGGGTTAGACTCGCACTCGTTGATCTGCGTCTGGCAGACCCTGCCGGTGTACCCAGGATGACAGTTGCAGGTGAAGCTGTTGTCTCCGTCAATACATTCGCCTCGATGGCAAGGCGCTGATAAGCAGTCGTTGATATTCGTCTCGCAGGACATGCCTGAGGAATTGAGAGATAAGAATAAGAAAGAGAAGGAATATAGGATACGATTTAAAGGCAGTTTGTACTGTGCCGTGTCAGGATAAAAGTAGGCATTCGTTCCATGTAAAACAGGTATGGTACGATCGTAACCTAAATTCTAAGTCTATAGGTACCATAAATATTATAATCAATGTGTCGAATGTCATCAACAATCTTTTTGCTTATCCTGATAACATGAATTTAGATTCTAGACTGATTATTATTTGATTATATTAAGGACGAGGAAGAGCCTTCGGTGCTAGGACTAGCTTTGGCCAAATTTACCGTGCCTTTCTTGAGCTGATTGGCAGTGGGTTGTAATAAGCTAGGCTAATTAAAAATGTGTGACACTCACCAGTATATCCAGGTGGACATTCACAGGTGTATCCTGCGATGGAATCGTGGCAGGTCCCGCCGTTGCGACAGGGACTTGACGCGCAGTCATCAATATTCACTTGACAACGAGCTCCAGTAAATCTAAAGATAGAAGGAACGTTACTTTAGAAAAAAATTAACACCAAGGTGTAAGAATATTTTAACATTTCTATTATAATATTTTAAGATTTCAATGAGAGTAAGATCATAGTCTCTTCTTGACCACTCCTCTTGACCACTCTTCTTGACGACTCTTCTTGACCAATCTTAATTTCCAACATTCAACCTCCAACCAAACACAATCTGAGCATATTCTGCCCTTGCGACTAAACTCCAGAAGTTTGGAGAAAATTAACGAAATTTTGAGTTGCGCGATACTCACAACCGACATAGATAAAGAAGCAAAAGGAGTATTTAAGCATCGTAGCATGAGTGGCCTCTTGTGTGTATGTATGGACAAAAACAGCACTATTTGTAGGCAGGTTCTGCAAATGCACACTACTCTTCTTTGAAGAACTTCTCCTTCTCTTCCTAAGAAACAGAAGATACTACTTACCCAATAACACAGGTGCATCTGAACGCGTTGATCATATCATGGCACACGCCTCCATTCAGGCAGGGGTTGTTCGCGCACTCGTCGATCTCCACCTCGCACTGGGTCCCCGTGAATCCTGGAAAGAGAGAGGAATGATAAAGAATACAGTAGAACTAAGGTAGGAGGCAGAATTCTGGCGCTTTGGGAGAGTCCTATGTGATGTGGTGGACAGCAAGGACCTGAATGAAGGTAAAGAACGCTACAGTCTAAAAATACATAGTAGTCCTGGGTAAGAGGACGTGACGTCGACGATTTTATAAGGCCTAAAAGGAAATACAAGACTGAAAATAAGTCCAAAGTCATCTTTGTTTGTGCACCCACATTTCGCCGATGCTGTTGAGTCCCATCCTATTGCCATATACCGGACACAGTTTCAAATTCCGAGTTTCTATACAGAAAAACCCGACACATACTTTGCCCACTTTGCCCAACCTTGGAATCAAACTCAGGACCTCACGCTTAGCAGTCACGTTTGCGACCACGAGATGAAAGAGTCAGTCAATTTTTGATTTCAGTACAAAAATAAAGATTTCAAGTGCTGTGACTGCAAGAGATGCCATAATAACTCGTGAAACATCACTAATTAAGTTATGTACTAGTGCGTGATCGCTTGTACAAACAAAGCTTTAAATTAAACTTCCAACACAATACAAGGAGATAATAGGTTACTTAAATATATTTTTTCAATTAGAAATGATGGATGGATGGATCTTTGTTACTCTTTCACGCCAGAACGGCTGAACGGATCTGGATGAAATTTGGTGCAGATATAGATTATAGTCTGGAATAACACATAGGCTACTTTTTATCCCCGGGAAATGTACGGGTTCGTAAACCACGCGGGCGAAGCCGCGAGCGGAAACCAGTACAAAATATGTGTTCTGTGCTACAAAGACAACATAACTGTTTATTTACAATTCAAGTTACGAACTTAATAATAAGCGAGCTTAATAATAATTGAGCGACTTAGTTTAAAGTGTAGTATAAATGTGAAAGTTTGTAAGGATGGATGGATGGATGGATGGATGTTTGTTACTCTTTCACGCAAAAACTACTGAAAGGATCTGGATGAAATTTGGCACAGAGATAGATTATAGTCTGGAATAGCACATAGGCTACATTTCATCCCAGGAAAACGCACGCGGAACCGCGGGCAGAACCTAGTCAAATCTAATTAGGTAAACCCAGCTTTTGACAAATCAGAACTACATTCCATTCAGTGTCTGATAGAACAAAAGCCTGTACCTAATATTTCATACAAATCATGGTATTGTTCTGAAATCAAATTATATCGGTACAAAAGACTCCATAAACAATAGACAGTTCAATTCATACAGACTTCACATGAATGCCATTATGATGGACACACAGATTTTATGTTTATACCATAGACTCGTCTCTACAAGAATGGTAATTGGCGTCAAGTCAATGTTCCAGACCCATCAAAACCATACCATCAAGTCTACCAAACAAAAAAACACCTTAAAACATCTAGATACGGCTCAGAATTGCTTGTTGTTTGCATTGTCCGTGTTTCACTGGACGTTGAAGTATGATAGAGGAAAATAGACTTAAATAAAGAGTTGTAAAGTTGATTTTTGTATGAGGAATACAGGAGTGCTCGAGGCAGGACAATCTAGCTCCGACCAGTATTGAGTGTGCCCTTTTAAAGACACAAAAATAAACTTGCAGTTCCATGACCTCTATTGCCAAGGAATAAAACACAGTTTGGTTTCGTTACATAACTTTTTAACTTGGCAATATTATTCTTAAGAAAATTACTATCCCGCCAAACTGGGAATGTTGTTCTGCATAGCAAAAAATGTATAATAACCGCAGTTAAATGATTCTTATTTTTATCGCATTAAGGTTCATTTTAATTAATGAGGGTAGACGTAAGTGTAGGACCGTTTAAGTCCTTTTACGTAAATTAAATATTTAAGTAGCGGTTCAAGAGTGGTAGAATTTGCTATTACTGTGTTTTTATTAAAAAAACATTAAAAAGCGGTAGAAAAATGTAGTAGTACTAGTTAAAGACGGTATGAGCAAGTAGATATCGTGAAGAAAAACAAATAAAGAGGTATGTTTTATGTGCGCTTCAAATAATTACTGCGCACTGTACTTTCATAAATTTCATCTAATACATGTTTTATCAAACAAAGAGTTCTACTAAGAGTATATGACGCTGATCTGTCTAATTTTACTGCTTCATTGGTGGTCCCTAGCGAAGCTGCTGAGCGTGAGGTCCTGTGTTCGATTCCAGGGTTGGGAGTATTATTTTTGGATTTATATGTGTGGAAATTCTGAGTATCAGTATCAGAATTGTCCCCGATGGTAAGAGGCCCGTCCCCTATTACCTGGGACTTAAGTACGGTAAAATATGGATGTGACTAACTAACCTGGCGGAGAGTAAAGAAAAACCAAACCTGGACCTCACTAGACACGATTGTGGCCACTAGACCAGTGAAACAATTCAGGAAACGAATATTCTTGAACTGTTAACATTTAAACGATTCCAGTTACTGGTGATTGACGCAATTAGGGGGCATTCTAGACAAATAGATTGATTGTGGGCTGGTCTTTCGAACCTGTTGGTCCTTGTAACTCTTGTCCTGATCATCGTTTGAGATCGATCGTCATGATCAGGAAAGAAATGCACAGTAGCTCCAAATCAAGGCTTTTGATTTCATCTTGAAATTCATTGAAATTCATCTTGAAATTCATTCATTCACACATTACCATCGGCATTACACTGTAGACCGTCTGACGTAGTCTTTCATGACCATTAACAGGTGTTTGATCGCAATTGTTAGCGTATTGCTTTAGTACCAAACGGCACTTGAATAAGTCAGAAGCGTGATTCTATTTCAAACATGACAACACCGTATTACGATTATCTAAAACAATGCCAATAAAATGTGTTATTGCGCAACCGTGGCGGGTCTATGAGCGACATGGCCTATTGAACGTTATGGTGAGGCTATGGTAGGGATGCCCCGCCCCGGTGCGCCGGCGCATGTAGTGGTCATTTGCGAAACAAGGCATGAGAGGTGAGCGATTTTTTTTACTTTCTGATAACTCGCTCTGGTTGTGAGGATGGTCTATGTAGAGTAGTAAAAGCACCCAAAAGAATAATTAACTTTATTAATTTAATCAGCCATTAACCAGAAACACCACACACTCATCGATAACTATCTCGTTGTTGCGAAAGATTACCAGAAATTTCTTTACTAAAACTTTTTTAATCCAGATCTCTTCAAAACAAAGTCTATATTTAGCATTAACACCTTACTCTAGAGTCTTTTTAGCCTCTTTAGACAGAAAATCTTGTGTATCAAGATATCCTATAGTTTGCACCGTTCCCCCAGCGTCACGATTTCGGATCACAAGCTACAATGAGAATGTTAGGTGCATGCTAATAGGACATATTCGCATACATGAATGCCTTATAGCAGTTTTAAATACATATGCCCAGCTGGCTTTAAATGCTTTAAATATTATGTATTTATGACTCTGTAGATATTCTGTTTGGGAAACCCCGAAAAATGTGGGAATATTTCTTTGTTATGTAGTTTTGTGATTTTCTTACTTTAGTTCGAAAAGGTGTTGGTATAAAATTTGGATTGACTCATATTAAAGGAATGTTGTATGACTTAGGAAGTGTATTTTGTTTAAGTAAAAATTTCGTCATCTTACCTACTTAAAAGTTGTTAGATGTACCCCAGTTTTGAATCATAGGCAATACGAAGAATCGAATGGAGAAATACGTTTTGACTCGTGAAAAATTATGACTAATTTATAGTGTGTGGTTTTTCATGACTTCGTAAGTAATTTTATTGGGAAACCCGGAAAGTATGTGACAGCGCTTTTGTAGTACTTAAATGTCGTCAGCTTTTTCTATTTAGTAGTCGTTAAAGGTGTCTTGATTTAGCAAAAACTGTTGACTTGCCTCATAAGAATTATGATTGATTTATGGCCGTTTTGTGGGATGAATAGAGTGATGGATTGCAGTTTTTACGTACCCAGTAGGTAACTGTATTGCTTCATATATATTTTTTTAATAAATGAAAATTAATAGCTTGTGTCATTTAGATGCATTATTTAATATCATTAAAATTCATTTTGCAGTGTTTTTCAGTTGGTCCTTAACTGTTTGGTAGGTCAATTTTGGTCCTTTTGTTATATTGTTTAATAGATGTAAAGATAACCACCAAATAACATTATATCCTAGAAGAAAACATTGAAATATCAATTACGGCACTAAAAAAAACATACAAGCCAACGGTCGTTTTTTTTTATATTATACGGTTCAAAGACCTAAGGAGATGTTTTTATAAAAAACTATAATGTCGTCATACAGTGCAGGCATGCCCTTATTTGTACCCGCGTGACAAGTTTGAGCTCAGTCGAGCAGAGCGAGGTAACACGAGCGAAACCAGATGTGGAGCTTGTGGTCTGTGTATAATGACAACTCAATTCCTTGTTAGTTTAACGAAAAATTATGAAACGTAGCTTATTTTATTTGTTTAACCTAATTGAGACAATGGGTACATGTCTGTTCACAGAATGAAAAGGGTTAGAGTTAATACTATAATATCATTCTAGTGGACCCAACAGACGTCCTGCCCGAACGTAATAATCTATCACACCGCCACTTACTCCAATTGTGAATCTAAACCACCCAGGGACCCATTCAAACACACACAAATTTTTTATCAAAATCGGTCTAGCCGTTTAGGAGAAAGTCAGTGACATACACACGAACAGGAAAATTATGATATAATATAAATTATTTACTTTTGTTACACTGTCTGCCTGTATAACGTAACGTCTGTATAACGTAAACGATAAAACACTGAAGCTTTATCAATATTTTATGGTGTATGTAACAGAGCAAACCGCAAACTTAAAAAAACTCTCCCCGTACCGAAAAATATTTCAATCAAACTACTTATAGTGTTCCTAGGCCCAAAATAGATGGCATAAGCACAACTGAAATAAGAAGAAAGAGTTCTTCTGCTTTTGTAGGCACGAGCTACATGGTGATCGCTCATGCCGTGGAAAGAATAGCCAGTCAGCAATGGCGGTGTCGAGGCCGCGAGGCCGATTCCCCAGTATGCGCGAGACGAACTCAAAATCCGTCACTCGTGTAGGCTCTTTCGTTGCCCCTTGCAAATAACCGCACGATGTAAACCCTTTTCCGCATCTTTCCAAATCGGCCAAGATAGAAATATCGCAATTTAATAAACGCCTTCGGCAGGAAGTGCGGGTTAAAGATCATAAGGATCGCTTACTGGCAACACATTAGCACGTTTCACCCACTTGTCTCCTTCGTAGGATGGAAAACAGTTGAATAAACGAAATTAAGTTTGTGAATGACACAATCTCATTTTTACTTTAATGACTGATAAACGCGTTGAAATTATATTTCGTGAAGAAGGGCAAAAAAGATGCCGCATTTTTTTTTATTAAATAACTTCTGAAATTTTAATTTATTATTGTTTTAGTGGCGATCATGTTCTGGGGTTAGTTGCAAAATTCTCAGTAGCAGCCCGGAGACTGGAATTGTCCCCATTACATGGCAATAAGCTGTCCCCTATAACGGCATTGGTAAAATATAGGTATAAAATAGCACCTCTGCCTAAGCCTTTGGGAAGTACAAGCGTTAAGTGATCTATTTTACGTCTGATTATTTCCGAATCCCTTTCTAACGTGGAATTATGAAAAGGGCAAAACCGGACGAAAGCAACCAGCAGAAAAACTGTCCCATAATAAGTAAAAAATATCCCATAACAAGCCAACTATCCAGCATATTATCCGGATATTACAAATTGGTACCGTTTTGTATTGACATATTCTCTGTAGTGTGTACTATATAATTGGGTCGGTTTATCCATGGGAGTACAACGGTTCCAGAGAGTGGTTGGCTCGCACCATTGCGTTTCTGACATATTTTAACATGCTATGTCCACTTGACTTGTGTTCAGAGTTTAATGGACTGTCTTATATTGTCCTCTTGCATTTTTTAAGTTTTTAGTCTTAAAATTTCTGAGTTGACTTCTTTTAAGTTTTCGTGTGGCTTTGGTTACATTTTTTGACATATCTTTTATGAATAAAGCAACTACGTTTCTATAAATGGCGTCCAAATCTCAGTGCGGTTTTTAAAACCATTTTCTAATACTGTAATATTTTTTTTATAGCTTCCGCATTGGTCTCAGGCTCGCCCCCATTACATGGGACTCAATAACAGCATGGGTGAAATGTGGGTGTACAATAATACCTAAGCCCTACTTTGCTCCTCTCCTAGCTCTGCCTAACCCTTCGGGGAATACTGGGGTGATGCTACGTTGTAATTTTTTACATTAACTCTTGAGTTTATGACTTTTGTTTTATGACCTTTAAACACTATTTTCCTCATACAGGGTGGGCTGTACAATAAATTGATAACAAATTAAACTAAACAGTAGGTACATGAGAGTTCTAAGAAAAATAATATGACTATAAACAAATAGAATTAAATCCTTTTTAATATGTGCTATTAACAGGTTTTTACGATTCTATTTCATTCCCCGGACCACTCGCCTCTCGAAATTTAATTAAATATACTTAAATAACAATAAGAAATTTAAGTTTAAGTGTGATAATCTTACACTACAGTTGATCGCAGTTATAATAAACTGAACATAAAAATGAATACTTCAATTAAAGTTATACAGGGTTAGGAAATAAAAGACTTCCATTTTTTTAAAATAAAACACCTTGCGCTTACGCTGCTGTTACTTATACCCCGAATAATGACAAAGGTAATTATTTTCAAAAAAATATAACGAAAATAATGTATTTGAACATGTCCTAGTGTCAATTTATTTTTACAAAGGAAACGAAAACATCTTTTGTCTAAATTAATAGACCCTATTCTTCAAGTCACATAATTCAGAGATGTGTATTCAGGGTTGTACACCCACATTTCCGCAATACTGAGAATTTCCATTTTCCATACAGTAAAAATCAACACAGGTTCTGGGCCCGATTCTCAGGTCGGAAAACACTTGGAAATTGGGCCCAGGACCTTATAACCTCTAGGCCAATGATCCAACTAGAATAATAATACTTGGACCAATTGAGTATATATATACATACATCTCAAAGTAAATATATTCAACTAGTAAGTATATGTAATTCTCACGGTTTTTAGGCCAGCTAAACTCAAAGCGACACAAAATGAGATCTGCCGATACCCTTCGAACTTGGGTTAAGCAATCATAGATTGTGTGAAAATATGTACTTTATTAAATTAATATTGACGCAAAGCCAATTTATTGTGGTCTTGGGTTCCGATTTCCTCCGGTTGACTTTTGCAATAAACAGCTTATTATGATATATTATTATTTGACTACATCATTGGTCGGGGAAAGAGTTATTGAGATTTTTTTAAATTCTCAGTAGCAGCTCAGTGTTCGGAATCGTGCCCTGATGGCAATGTACTTAACTTAGTCCATGGGACTTAATAACGGCATCGGCGAAATGCGAGTGCACAATATACATAAGTATCCCTCTACCTAACCCTTCCAAGAATTCAAACGTGATATATACCTACTATTTTTATTAGCATTAACGTTTTATGGTCCTTTTTAAAACAGGACCATTAGATAATTTTACCGATGTCGTAAAAGTGAAGTCTATGGGATATTACTTTGGCTGGTCATATAAACCGAAGAACCGGTAACCGTTAGGGTAGACGAGTTCTCGAGTGGAGACCGTGTAGGCAAACGTTAGTGTAGGGCTCCCTCCAGCCAGATGGAGCGATGACTTGCGAAAAGTGGCTGGTAAAAAATGGATGCAGAGAGCCGAAGACCGGGCTCAGTGGCGCTTACTGGGAGAGGCCTGTGTCTAGTAGTGGATGAATGTGGATTGATGATGATGACAGGATATTACTTTACCTCATCCAGTTCATCTTTTATAAAGGTATCTTAGCCGTCACGGTTCTAGGTTTGCTTAAATGAATGGAAAAAGGGGACAAAAATAATGCTATGTATTATACCAGTGCTTAGTATAGCGTAGCAAGATTACGCTAACTGTGACGTTGATAGTGAGGTTTGCGCGCAATCGTTTCCGCGTCAAGACAATGCGCGGGCGCCGACGCTCTCATCGCCATGGGAATCGGGTCCCGAATAGGGTTGTGTGATTTTTTAAACTTTGGTTTTAATTAGAGCACGGGGCAAATTAGTGTGACTTTTTTAATGTTGTTTATAAAATCGTTTTAATAAAAACTGCATTAGTAATGTAAAAGGTCTAAGAAAGCTTTTAAAGAAATTTATTTATTTTAAGTCATATTAAACTTGTGTAGATTTGGATGGATACAAATATTTCCTTTTCCGATTATATGATCAAAGGGAATTGTTAAAAACACCGACGAGACACTATAGATAATTGCAGCTTTCAGCAATAATTGGCAATGAGTAGATAAAGTTCAGTCAGATCAGTCGCCTCGAAAGAAGTCAGTCCTCGCCAAGCTGGTCAGATTTGGCGCTCAATTAGATGTACATCAACCCGTAAGGATGGAAGACACGAGGCGAAATTAATTTACTGAGTAAATACGTGATGTTATATATTTACTATAAAGAAACTGCTTAGTTCTCTTGTTTCCAGATTTTTTACACCCATTTAATTTGGTTTTTCATTACTTGCCAGTAGACAATACTGAACAGACGAAAAAGGGCGAAAAATAAAAAGTTTGTCATTGAAGTGCCAGCCCTAAGCTAGCGGTCTCTATCGCCCGTCTCTGTCTAATAGGAATTAATGATAATCATCAAGTTTGCCATCAAGTAGAGGCAAATTGTAACTTAGCAGCTTCAACCTAGCTTTACCAGAGAAATCGCAGTACCTACTATGTTACAGCACTAACTTATTACAATGTTAGTAAATGTTCAAGTTGCAGCTATGCAAATTAGTGATACAGTCGTTGAGATGGCTTGATAAGGCAATTTGTGTGTTTGTTTTCTAAAGATAAGTTGGTTGAATGTTAATCGATGACTCAGTTGAGAGTTGGAGTGTATCTTTTAATGTTGTAGTGCTTAATATATCGAAAGACAGTAATTTTAGTCTCTTAAACTGGATTTCATGGACTATTGTTACTCATTTTACGTTTTACAAAATGGTGAATTTTTGTTCACGGTCTATTTATATATAATTTTGTATTGATTCTATGACTCAATAACACCTGAAAAGCAAATTTAAAACATATAAATTGTAAAAAATACTACATTCGGTCCGTAATTTCGAAAAATGTCTAAAAATGAATCAATGCATTCTATAGATCCTATACCTATTGCTGAATTTTAATTCAAAAACGACCTTAAAATATGATGAACTATTTTAAAAACAACGTTTAATAAAATGTTAGGGTAAGTAACTCTCAGACCAAGTCAGAACTCAACTAATGTATTTACACAGTCATTTGCCTATAGTGAGTCATTACAATTATTACAAATATTAGGCAGTCCACAAAGTAAAACAAATATCGTTTATGTCGCAATAACAATGCATTCAACCCGAAGACCGAAGTAGTGGCCAGCCCTCTTGTCACGTGAAGAGTCGACTAACCGTTTGCTGATTTCACGGAAGATTTCAGAGAATCAGCATTGCCATACAACGTGGCAATGCCGCCAGCGTTCTGGGCACTTTTCCCGTTGATAGCGATGTGGACGAATTTTACGATGGCCTATGATTTCTTCCCCTCCCCTTTTGTAACAGTTTGTACTTTTATTTATATATTTCTAGCTTGTTAATCTAAGACTCTTTCAACATTTTTCTGCGATATTGCCAAGTAAAATACACATTATCGTTGTTTAAAGTAAAGTAAAAGTTTATGTTAAAAACTTAAAATATTTATAAATGACTTACCAGGCATACAGACACATCTGAAGGTGCCAGGATCGTCGAGACAGGAGCCATCATTCCGGCAGGGGTGGCTCTCGCATTCGTTGACGTTGGTCTCACACCGGGGTCCCGTGAACCCAACGGAGCAGTTGCACGCGAAAGACCCTGGCGTGTTCACGCAGATGCCATCATGCTCGCAAGGTGATCCTGAGAAACCGAAAGCTATTAAAGATATATAGTAATTTATTACATCAAGTTAAGATTTCAAGACCACTGCATACTATTTCTAACAATCGTGTATTAAATGCGTACAATGAAAGCAATTAAATTCTATATAAGAATCTACAGACATTTTATTCCAATTACCAAGTTCAGTAGTAAGATAAAACAAACACGACTTATTAAAAATAATATTTCAGTCTTGACAGCGTCTTCAATAAACTCACCCTGTTCACATTCGTCGATATCTTCAGAGCAGTCTAAACCTTTGTAGCCGGATGCGCAGGAGCAAGTGTAGGAGCCGTTGATGGGGCTGGTGTCGCAAATCGCGTCAGCATGGCAAGGGTTGGAGGTACACGCGTCGTCTAAGTGGCAGAGTAGACCTGGGCAAGAAAATTAAGGTTAAGAAAAGACAGTGTAAAATGTTGCTATAACAGAGGGTTATACACTAGGCTCTTGAGTTATTTAATTTGCACCGATGCCGTAATCAGGTCCCATATAATAGAGCCCGAGCGTGCGTTCTTTTATTTTTTACAGCATAAAATTCAAATAACGGATAAACCTGAGACCTATATTTATACCTATGATGATCAGATCATATCAGTCGCACAAACCTAAACAAGCTAAAATCTGTCATTAAGCTGTCTCCAAAGACCATTAATCAATAAATTAAATAGATGGCTCAGAAATTTGAATTCATCTTACCAGTCTTCCCTGGCGTGCACTTGCAGTAGAAAGCCCCAACCCTGTCGATACAGGTGGCACCGTTGAAGCACGCGGCGCCTGCGCAGTCGTCGATGTTCACAGAACATTCTGGGCCCGTCCAACCGTTGACGCAGATGCAGGAAAAGCCGCCGACAGAGTTCGTGCAGGTGGCTCCGTTTTGACAGACTAGAGGCCTGGAAGAAAATTAAGACGTTAGTTGTGGTAGGGTTTATGTAAATAATGATAGGTTTTGAGAAAAAAAAAGACGATATAAAGTAAACAGCGGCAATATAACAAATATAGTGTATCACCACGATTGGAGTACAAAGTTGAGGTTTTGAGAACAGCTGAGTATTTGTTGAGGGCCATAAATCTTTGGAACCAAAGTATGGAAACTTTTATGAGACCAAATTATTATGGTCAGAATAAGCCAAAACAGAACTCAGTTTTCTTTTGTAACCGCAACTATGTAATTACCTACCGATAAAAACGACACAAAAAGCTGCAAACGGAGAGCATAACTTTAAGAAAAGCCGGTAAAACAAAGAATGCGTAAAGAGGGCAATATTTTTGGCGCGAAATTAACAAAAAGCGACCGCCATGTTTTTTCGGCCAGTTTTAGTTTTAAATGCCATTTAAATATAGCTTATTAAAGAGGTTTGAATGTTTTCGTGAAACCGTAATTTTGGGGGTGGTATTTGGTGGAAATTTTAAGCTTCGCATCTTGTTAATAGCCGTTTAACATATCTTCATATATTTTAATGTGACTTTGTAGATTTAAAGTATTGTGGACTTGAAGAATAGTCTCATTTTTTAATTATACAAGTTCCTGCGTTAGTTTATTGCGTTTGTGGGTCTTTTGGGTTTTAAAGTAAATTATAATTTATTACCAGTTTAATATTTGGAGTCAAACATTCAAGAGCAACTATCAGTTTTAATGTTTCCAATAGTTTAGAAATAGTGCTTATTTTGTTGAAACAATTCATACGTGACCAAGTTACCAACCAAAATTAGCTCAAAGTTCAAGTTTAAAAAGGTTTTTGTATCATTGCGTGCCTAAATGCTTGCCTAATTCGCATAGTTCCCTTTTCTACTTATACTTACGTTTAACCGTAATCATTACTTAAAATATCAACGAAAAATCATAGTAATTACATTTGAATATATCCACAATAAAGGTTAAAGGCACAATGTAAATCACTAAAGTCCGTATTACGAAAGATTTATACGGCCGGTCGGGCACAATCGGGTACGATCGGCAAGGATCGAGAACGGGCGCGGCACGAGCGCCCGCGCATATCAGATCAAATTGCAAACAATATTGCCAAACCTTTAGTTTAATATAATATATAGTTAAAGGGTCGTATGTTAACGGTGTCAGATTGGTTAGTTAAGGAGCTAAGGCCTGGCGACAGTTCAAACAGATTTTTGTTCAATTAATTGAACAGATTAATTATAAAATACATTTATGATTTTAAGTTACGCCTTCCAGTATTATTAACATATTGAATTGAATAATAGGGAAAAAAAATTGAATATAGAGATGATTATCAATTTAACATTCATCTGCCTTAATATAATTCAGCCTAATACTTTTCCACTGATAAGCATGGCTCTCCTCAGCACGAAATGGAACCCAAGGAGGAAGGAAAGGAGTTAGACCTTAGTCCATGCTGGTACGGGCTGACTTTACTTTTTTATGCATTTTCTATTTACTCTTATGGAACTAAAAAGGCAAGAAAATATGGTTTACAATATATTGCAAGATAAAACAGATCGTGTTACTATAATAAAGGTGTAGGTAGTATAAGAAATTTTAACATAAGCTTCGTCTATATTAGTAATTTGATTCAGAACGCAAACAAAATGTAATAAACTTATTACGTTTCTAAACAAGTTATAAATCAGAATAGAACCTTTTATATTTATTACAAAAGATGTGTTTTGAATAAACGACAAGCGGTTAGAGGATGAAAATTATAAATTCACGTCTGTATTCCCCGAAGGGTTAGACATTATGTGTACTATTGTGTACCTACATTTCGCCGATGCCGTTAAGTATTGAAGTCCATGTAATACTCGTAAATACAATCGGTATATGGCAATTGACTCGTATAGCATTTCTGCTAGTTCTTTCCTATCTTTCTCAAAACAAAATAAATTGTAGACCGCAAATCTGACATTTGAACCGATTCATTGACATTTCAAAGTTTCATGTACAATTTTATCACCAATATTTTTAAATCCAATAGATTCCTTGGACTTCAGGGAATTGGAGCAAGCCCGCTTATAACTTGTACCAATCTACTCTAGACCACAATTTAATATTTCGTAGGCTCTCCACGCTCGTAAATTCAGTGGGAGTGTCTATAAATTGTTAATTTTTAACTATTCCTGACACCGCTATGAAATGTGTTATAAATCTGCATAGAAGGTGATGGAAAACACAGCTTATGATATTAATAAATTATTGCTTTGAATTTGGAAACTCTATTTATCATATTGTTTCTACAGTAGGTATACGTATTAGGTATGTCTCATTGGTACTAGGATTTGATCTCTGCTTCGAGGGGATCATGCAGCCTAATTACCGATGTAGCGACAGGCGTAGATCGCGCAATAACTTTTGTCAAACGTCATTTTTGTGACATATAATACATATATTGGCTGACAGTGAGATTGCTGTCATGTGGCTATCGCGTTGCTGTCGCTTTTTTACGTGATTAGGCTACCGTTTCGTTATTAGGTAATGTTTAAAGGAAATTCCTACTAGCAGCACGAAGTTTGGAGCTCGGTAGATGGCAATAGGTTTACCCTTTATTACATAGAACAATAATGAGACTGAATCATCCAGTATGATTGTCAAATCGGATGTGTGATAATCATGACACGATCACCAATTTTTCGAACTTCAAAGTTTCAGCAGATTTGCTGCGAGTGACTGTTCTGACTTGGCTGACGATGCTATGAGCAATTTCCGAGTGGAAAGCTCATGCAGACGGAGCATGAAAACCGAAATACGATATCATGATAAAGCTCACACCACACTGTAAGGTAGGCTGACGCATCTTTTCCGCCAACTGATATTCGCTCTGTATTTCACAGTTTAAACTTAAGCATGAACACACGCAGGTGCTTTGCGACTCAAATCAGACTAGTTCCCGGTCTGGCTTTCGCTTTAGCATGTCTGTTTTTGTCACGTTTACAATTTTCACCTTGAAAGTCTATGTCTTCAATAGACCTCTGACCTCCTATAATAAGCAGTAGCAAAACCTTTCTTATTTCAGGTTATCCGGCAATATAACTATCATCACTTATCTATCTATTAGACCGGGATAGAGGGCCATTCATCACGCGGTCTGCACGGAAGTGAACCGAGATGATTGCGCGGGTCATCATCATTAATCACTTCGCTTTACGGGACCGACTGGGTGCGCCTGCTCCGGCGACTTCAGATCGAGGATCGAAGATTTGATCAGTGTAGTTGGCGGCTTTGATTTAGTTTGGTGTTTTTACTGATAAACTTGATTGAGGTGTTGACGGGACAGGTTAATGAATGGAATGTCTACTTTGAATACGAAAATGTCTGCTTCTGGATATATATCTTCTCATATATAGTTACTACAATAGATTTTGAAGCGCTAAGGACCACGCTAATTTCCTAAAGTGTTTTTTTTAGGTTGACTGACGTCAATAATACTTGAGAATCCCTTCTTATTTTTCTTTTAATAACCTATTAGTGCTCTGAACACCTGCAATCCGTTTTCTTTCATTATAATTACATATTTCGCAAGCATCACTTAGCCACCCGCTTTTTCTCCCCACTTACACCAGGCGTATTCAAGTACCCGGTAGCACCATCATGCGCGAGCGCAGCCTCGCTTAACGATCTACACCGACACTGCGCGTTGAGCGCAAATCGTGTACCGAAGCAATTTCCTCATAAAAATATCATGTTCAAAAAGTTCGGTAATAAAAGTTTTTATACGTCGCTGATTGCTAAGGACGATCCAGCGAGGATAAGGCTGTAAAAAAGTGATGAAGTTTGACCAAATAACGGGGTTGAAGTACACTCGTTAGTGATTTGAGGAAATAAAACAGATTCTGAACCTTCAAAAAAGATTGATGGACAAGGAGTTACAGCTGACACCAACATTGCGGTTTTAACAATAACAATCATATATTTAATAAGCATGAAATAAAATTAAATTTCATAGTAAAAGAAAATCATACATTTGAAGCTATTAAAGAAGATAATTACAAAAGCGATAAAATACTAGTCTCATGTAACCTTAATACCCTTTATTTTCCAACATATGTAAGTGAATGTACACGTCTCCGAGCAGATTACTCCTCGGCATATAAAATAATCGATTAGCCAATGATTAATAGCCCATCGATGATGCTCAAATTGAATATCCTATCGGTGATCTAGTAGCCAGTCAGTAACAAATTATATCAACGTCCCTAGAATGTTCAGAACCCGTTTATGTAATCAACTTTATGGCAGTAAAGCTCAAATGTTTTTTGTTGCAAAGAAAATTGATCGTATTTTCCCATCATTGTTTAATCAGGGTAGGTTGCAGATCAAATTTGGAAAATTCAAACACTTGAACTTGAACTTAAAGTACGTTCAGTCAAGATGCTTCATTCAGCATAACAAGCAGAATGATTAGTTATCTGCAAGCCCAAAGGATCGAAGGCTTACAGTTCAATTGACTTTTGCGACCCTCGCAGGAAGACAGGCAGATGCCACATTCTTTGCCTATAGCCACCATCAGCTGAACAGTTATAATGGTGCGTACTTATGCGACAATTTTCTAACCAGCCAATTCCCTTGGAATCGGGCTAAAAAATAGAATGGTAAGCCTAACAAGATAGTTGACTTGTGCCGACACGTTGTAAATCTACGGGTGAGTTATTTGTTGGTGACTCCTGCAAATGTTTTAGGGTTAGATGAGGTTAGTGTGGTTTAGAATTTAAGCGGTCCTTTGCTGTTTATAACCAAGATATATTTCTTCAAAAGCTTTTATGTCAATTATTTTAGGTCACTTGTTACTGTAAGTTTGAAATAAGTGCTTAACAATATTTAGACCAAAACTGATGGTAATGTAGAGGTGAGATGGTTATATAAAAGGATACAATCTTTGTTATGGATGCTGCTGAGTAATAAAAGAACAAATATTTGAAAAAGGACGTCAATGTGCAACGCAATAAAATGATGGACTTTATTATTTAAAAGAATTGTATTTGGGAGCTCGTTGTGATCAATACAGTTTAATATTTTAACTGCAGTTTTATTCCTGGTACATTTCAGTACTTAGATATATTTTTTTGTTTTTTAATTCATTTATTTAATTATGCTTATAGAAACAGTTCTGGCTCTCAACATTACCTATTCAGCATCAAACTCTCCATCAACCCCAAACATGTCCAATATCAACAAGAACAAACATTATCGTTAGTTATCGTTAAACTTTCCTCATTTCGTTAATTAAAACTCACACTTACGAATAATTGAACAGCTATGGAACACTTCATGAATAAACATGCATGTGCTTAAGAATTCTGGTGGTACTATCAACATTTTGACCAAATGAAGGAAGATTAAGAGGTATTTTAATTGAAACTTTCTTGAAGCAGCTATTTGCTGATACAAAATTTATTTTCTTGTTCGAACTATTGATAGCGTTCGATAGATTTTCGAGTTGACTGAAATTATTGTTGAGATTTTCTTTTACGAATTTTCTTAGGAATTTCTTAAACAAATCTAGTATGAACCAATGGTTTAGCCTAAGATGCATAACAAAACCTTTCCCTATGTAACGAGAAACTATACTCAATAGACCCGGTATTGCCTTTAGAGGAAATAAGACGAATACAAAATGTAAGTTCAGTAATAAATTTCTAAGCATGCAACACGATAGCAGCGCCATCTGTACCGTTGGCTATGCTTCCGGCGCAACAGATACATCATGAGTCAAACTGACGCTAGATTATACCTGTTTATACCTCAGGGGACAAAGCGAGATGATTGATGCATAAGAAATATTGGTAAAGTCGTATCCAGTCTATTGTTCATGGTTAAACGACATAACGTTATTGTTACTGACTGCAAACAGGTAAACACAAACAATCATCTTTTTTTGCCTTGTACATTTTTATCATTTCTTAACTGTCTCCCAAAATATATCATAAAAAGCCTGTCAATTAATTATATTGACGCTCTAACATTTTATTATGTTTTTGTAATAAATATAACACCTAAAGGACGATGCGATCTAGCATAAAACTTTATTATAAAAACTATATTGACTTCCACTTCACAAAGCTTCAAACCAAACAAAAATAAAAAAGTAAAGGCACCAAGACGTAACTTGATATTGGGCACGCATTTATCTGACGCGTTTCATGAGCCAGCGGCTCGGATACTGTGACACTATCCCATGAACTGATACTACACGTAGAAACGGACTTTAAATCACAAGAAATAAAGTTCAAAATAAGATAATTAAAGTAAACCTTGCAGTACATGCTATAAGTAAAACAAAACATAAGCAACAACACTAAGCTAAAGTGTGTCCGTACAATATTATCCTTACTTTTGAGAATGATTTTTGTGATCGAAATGGAACTTTATTGCCTTGTAATAAGGAATATCAGACTAAAGATTTGGGTGAAAATTTAGGTTGTTTGGTTTCGTAAGAGGCCTTTGCAGCGGGAGGTCTAACATATCCATAGATGGTCGAAATATTAATAGTTAGTATACAGACGATTAATTCAAAAGAAATGGGTAATAATATTCATTTTTATAATCGTATTACTTTTATGACGTAAACAATATATCAAAGGACCCAAAAAAGAAATGTTTTCGAAGGGGTAATAATTTTTAATATTTTTGGTACTTACCTAATGATTTCTACGTCATTTAATTGATCACCATTAAGCGTCCCCCTAGGTGGCCGGATTAAGGGCTTACACGAAAGATACTAGAAAATAAAGGGTCGAGTTTTATACGTTACAGTTGAATACCATAAAAGAAAGATTTGACCAATAAATAAAACGGTAATAAAACTGAAATATAAAATTATCTACGGGATCCCAATCTGATGTTTATATAGACGGGTCTTAATGTTATACTATAGCCTAGATTTACGTAAAGGAAAGAAAGAAACGGCGCCTCATCTTTCATCTCCCAGACATTCATCAATCTCCATCCAACCTTCTTGAACGCCATATTGGAATGTTACATTTATGACATATTTTGGTCAAGATCATAACTTATGTACAGTTAATCTCTTCTAAAATATTCACGATTATGAACGATAAAGTGAATGTTTTAAATGTCTCTCATTCGATACACGCGACATTTGACGAAACAGAGAATAAAACGAAGGTAGTTAAAGATAAATTCCCATGCGAAAGAAAATGATAATATGCTCGTCATAAGAACGAATCTACTGAAGAAATGTTTTTTCTGTATCCTTCGGAAGCCCTTAGTTCCGGACAGAGGGAAGCCTCATAATCTTTGCTAAAAATCTTGGAGGATGTGAATTTGATATATGTAGAAAAACTCCGCTGAAGGAGAAACAGAAGCCTAATAATATATAAAGGTTCTCACGCGTTCATAAAAATGAAACACATCTTGAATACGCCACTATTTAAAAAACTGCTGCTGGTCATAAGTGATACAGACATTTAGCATTCATAAATCATATATACACACGAACTCCTTTCAAATATTTATTTAATAAAGAAAAACGTAAACGATCATTAATTCAGATCTAATCATCACATCAGAAGTCAATTACTGGAAAAAATGAAGTCATTTGCGTGTATAGACGCAGAAATATTAGAAACACGAAGCTTACTATTACCGTGCGAACGTAGGAACATCATAGCATTTTTTGTAGCCAATCATTAGCTAACAATTAATGTAGGAACGGCATCGCACATGGTGACTTAGGACGTTGATCTTAAGCCAAGTTGTGAGAATTAAGCGGATGATATATTTACCTGTTTCTAAATGTGCTTAATTTATGAAAAGTAAATGGTAATTATTTGATAAAATCGAAACTAGATGGAACGAGGATTCTTACAATGAACTACTTAATGTCAAGGTTAAAGAATTTCTAACAATAAATATTGCTAATCCACAGGTAGCTAAAAATATCGTACATACCTAGAGAGAATTGTGAAGAAATTGTTCGACAAACATTTTCAAAGATAATTAGTGGAATTAGTAAAGAAAACACAGGGAAAAATCAAAAGTACAAACATTACAAAGTAAACAGGAAGAATAAAGTGTGTTCCGCTATTCTGTCGTCGCTTGAGACGCGGGGCCATTGACTTCTTGACGAGTTATTTTGTAATTAACGCCCAATACATCGACACACAGCCGCGATGATATTGTATAATACAAAAAAGCATCTCAATACAGATGTAGATATCATTAGCCCGTTTATAATAACATTTGGCAGTAATTCGTTTCATTAACTTGTCGGTTTTTTAACGACTTACGCAAAAAAGTAATATGGACATAGTCGTATGCGCAGCGTCATCCAAGATGGCGTCTGATATTGAATTACAGGGATCGGAACGCAGTGTTGTTTAAAAAAATATCTCTCCTCGAAATTGCAGCCTTGTGTGTTTGCAATAAAGCGTAATCTTTGTTTAAATCTATTTTTCGGCAGTGCAATCATCCAATCCGTTCCAAACCTCGTTTTGCTCGGGACCTTGACTTAATTGGGCCGCGCCGATTCCTTGACAAGCGAATAATATTCCGCAACACATATTTTCCAATCCGAAGATACCGCGCCCTTTCTTCTGGGCAATAAAGTCGATAATACTATGACATTCGTTGCGGCAGCTGTAATATTTTATTGTCAATTATAGGCAGTGCTTCGTGGTACAAGAAGGATACATGATGCACAAATTGCCGAGATGTAACTGTACACATAAAATTGTTTGGGTATGGAAGTTTAATTGTGTCTAAAAGTTCATCGGCTGACTCATACCTTGAGCTGTGAGGAGACGGATATTTCGTAGTGTCTTTTAAAAAGTCGGTAACTAACTCTATCGGCTTCGCTTTAGCGTAGCAACTACTTTTATAGAATGACCAATTATTTTTAAATAATTGCCAGTATTTGCAAAAGATCTTCATCAAAGCAACGGTATTGGCTTTGTTGATCTGCGCCAAGCTCTCGCCCATGTTCACTGGCGGATATCTTCATTTATAATCACATCTAGATAAATGATAAGATCTAATATGCTGATTTTGTTTATTAAATTAGTCGGCAATTTTTTATATTCTCAGAATTTATACAAAAATATCAAACGAATTTATTTGAATGACGTGGAAGATTTTAACGCCATTACTATTTTTCTATTCAAATTATTAGTACTTATTTCTTATGACACAAACAATAAAACACACTGACATATGTTGTTATTAACGTGTAAGTTTTCTAAGATATAATAAAAGCTATTATTTCGTCTCGTATTGACTATCATTTATCAAGAACCTATTCTCTTGTCATTCAACTTTATTGTCAATACCTGTCAGTTAACTTGACTGTCCTTTACGACTTGTATGATCGAAGAACAGACAGATGTTAGAAAATACTTTAGAATTGTCTTGTTAACTTTCTGTAAATTATAGGATTTATAAAGTTTATCTTACAAAGATTGTGTATTCTGTATAAAATTATTAGTGTGTCCGAGTTTTATGGTTCCTGGTAAAGTATACTCGAGACCTTTTATAAAAAAAAGGAATAAAAAGTTTCCTTGTCAGATCAAAAACGCCTGATACCATGCGATATGAACATAACATATATTGATGCCGCTTACACGATTTCATAATTACAATCAAAAGGCAACCAATTCATGTCACGAAGCACCAGGACGTCATAAGCTTGAACAGTAACCTGAGGTCAAAGCAGACTCACCTCAGAGCACACTCATCGACATCGGTCTCGCAGAGCGTCCCGGTGAAAGTGGGCGGGCACTCGCAAGTGTAGGAGTTGAGCCCGTCGACGCAGGTCGCGCCGTTCTGGCACAAGTGGCCGGGACAGTCGTCGATGTCGATCTCGCAGTTCTGGCCGCGGTAACCTGGAATAACACGGAGAAATTAGTTTCCGAGGAATACAATATTTATTTTATGCTTCATAAGAAAGTGGTATAACTTTCATATTCCGCCAATTGTACTTGATAGAAAAAATAAAATGTTATATTACGAATATTATAACCTATTTGCTATTTTTATTCCTTTTAGGCATTAGGTATGCCTAAATTATTGTCTCTTGCTTAAATAAAACTCTCAGTTAATTCAGACTGTTGGTTTGAAATCTGTTTCTTCACTTTCTTGACTTTAACCATACTGTTTGCTGCTAAAGGATGAATGCTAATAGAATGAGTTATTTATTAATTTTCAAACAACACATTACAGCTATAGTACCCTACCTACCATATGCGTATTCAAGTACAACTTACGTTGATAATACTAGAAACTTTATATTCTCATATCACAAATGAAACATAAAATCATGAATATATGGTAGCACCTCACGTGATGGCAAGTGACAGGGTTGCCTAAGATAAGATGGATCTTACTCAAACTCAAATAATGCCTGTTCACTCTCCCCTGAAGATACGCCAAATAAACGAGCTGGCATAGTTTGCATGAAATATGCAGTCACTAATAGAATCAAATCTGTAGAAAATTGTTTAACTGTAATAAGTAACTGAAGTGCAATTTGATGGCAAGCCTTAAATTCTTAGACCATGAATCAGCGTCATGAGAGTTTAAATAAGAAACGGTTCCCAAATTAATTAGTCATCTATCCTCTTAAATTTTGATAGACTCTTCATTCAACATGTGTTACTATTTTCGGCTTGAAGTGTTATAGCACCATATGGATTCAAAAACACGTGTCATTTATTATTTGAATGGTTAACTGTATTATTTTTCTAAGTAATACAGGTCTCAGATATATTTAACATCATTATCCAAAGTAGTGCTTATCAGATTTACTTGAAATTCAGCGTTCATATTTTTATTCAGAACTGCTGAGCCATAACTCAAGAATGTTATAGAGCTAAGTTTAGTTATGGATTTATTTTTATAGCTTAAAACAACACGCTTAACTAACAAGAGAACAAAAAAAACAATTTAAAACAAGAACAATATACTCTAATGAAACAAAAGAAAATCTACACAGCAAATCTCACGGAACAATTAGTACAATTCAATAAAAGCCTCTAACACTTATTGATAACGATCTGCTTACATACTATCCGATCACCGGTCAATCCGTAAGTGTCGAAATCACACCAGTTCATACAGTGGTTCGATTAGCGAGTAAAGAATCTCATTATGTTCATTAACCGGCCAGTTCCCACGAGTAACACATGTGCAACTGTTTATGTTGAGGCGCCTCGTTTAAATCTCTCGACGCCTTTTTTTTGCTTCGAAACCAACATGCGGAAAGCTGAGTGTAAATATTTTGGTAATGCTTTTAGGAATAGATTTTGCAGAATTTGTTATTGTTGAATAGGCTTCTGGCTTCTGGAGACTATTACTATTATAATTAATAATTGAAAAGGATGTGCAATCAGTATTAATTATAAAAGAAGTATAAAAATATTGTTTATTGTAATGGTCTACTAAAAAATGAATCTAATAACCTGTGCAACAATAAATATTAGTGGCAGCGAAGCCTAACCGAATATCTTCAAAGCACCTCCCGTATAATTTTGGGCATAAAGTCATAAACACGACTATAAAAAATAAAGTTGTTGTATTAAAATATCTCGGATTAATGAAATAATTTAATCCTAATTAGCACTTAATAAGATTGAAAATAGTTACGGCGGTTTTAAAATAAAACGAAGATCGCTATAAAACTGTCGCCAGAGATGCGCAAACGCAGATTTTATCTTCACGCCGTCGCTTTTACGTTAGAAAACAAAATTCTAAAGTTTTATTGTATATAAAAACGTACGTATATCTATCTATTTTATTATTTCAGTTGAGAAACGATGTATCCAAGTTAAATTTCCATTAGGAAAATTAACATAATATGCGCTTCCCTATAAAAATTAAAAAGTTAATAAAACCTGTGGCATATAAAAATTGTTTGATAAGTATTGTGTATTCATTTTTAATATATTTCTCGACTTTAATATTGAAGTAAGCTTCAGATGTTTTATTAAATATATCTTTACAGATTATTTCAAGTACGTGTCTTATTTTCACACCATTCCCAAGAAGTCTGATATGATGTGTAATATCGATCTTACCACAAGTTCATCCAGCCATTTCAAATTATATTTCATTGCTTCTCCAAACATCATTCTTAAAATCTCTAGCGATATTTACCTTTCTAGTCTTTGATTGAATAGGTACACATACAAATACTGGTAACAAATATTGGTGTTCCGTGTTTCGTAAACGTTTAAGAATCTAAATTGACAATTAGATTAACATAATATAGCAGTGTGAGAGATCGTCTCCTCGCATTCCCATAAGTTGAGTTTGTACGGAAGCTGTTATTTCAGACACACATATGTTAGGGCTATTTGGACATGTGTTAATGATTCTTATATTAACTAATAGGGAAATTAATAATATCTATTTTTGATGGAGGAAATGAAACGACGTAATGGATAGTTTTATGGTGTATGATTGATTGTTTTTAATTTAAAAGAAGGATGTTAGAGCACGTGGTTGGCATGTTCTTTTTCATTTTATTTGACTCGTTTAAATATAAATTAATTGAGAATTTACTCATTCTTGATAACACTGTTGTCATATTAATTAAACGTTATTTCTTGGAATCTATTTAGCTATTAAACAAACCTAACCTAATATTATAGCTTATATTAACATCACAAAATATTCTAATATTTAACTTGATTTTGCAATCTAGTCAAAAGCATTAAGTAATCTAGAGAGGCATAAGTTTATAATAGTGACCATGGGAAATAGAATCAATATTAATTATAAATGTATTTATTACAATGCAGGCTGCTATAATAAACATGTAATTAAATGAGTTACCGAAGCGTGCACGGTTCTCTATTGAACTAGTAGTTGGTTGGATGGCAATGTTGTAAAAACTTGACAAGACAGGTAAAATCAAATACTTGTTCAAGTATTTGATGAGAATAATGTCAACACTATTTTACTTGAATACACATTGCATGCTATCATGACTGTATTCGCCGAAGGGTAAGGCAGAGGAGTACTTGTACATTTAACCAATGCCGTTATTAAATCCTATGTCATAGAGGGCGAAACTATTGCCATTTACAAATTCTTAATTGCTTCTAAGTATTTACATACAGAATCACGGAATAACACTTTCCCAGCCCAGAAGTCGAACCCAAGACAAACCTAATTAAACAGACAAATATTAAAAATTCTTTGAGGTAAATACTACTCCTTTTATAAGAAATACTTTAAAACTAGTAACTCAAAGTAAGCTAGCTTTAAATCCATCTCAAATTTCACTAACGATGAGTTATATTTGCAAAAATCCCGTAAGAATGTTCAAAGTTTAACTAGAAATAAAAATAATAGTATTTTTCACGTGATCAAGCTTTCACGTTGTAGAAATGTTAGACCATAAACAAATACAACTTTGGGTGTTAATTGAGTATGACTTTTCCCACACTTGGGCATGGGCTATGACGTCATTGGGCTAATTTAAGTGGACGATGGATGTCTCTAGCTCTTAAGTAAGGAATCTGTGGGAGAAAGTGCTTTTTATTGAAATGTATTGAGTCATTGGTAAATTATTTGGTATGCTTAAAAGGTATTCGGTCTAGACTGACTAGTTTTGAACGGAATTATCAAATTATATGAAGTGTCTGAGAGTCATAGCATCATCACGCCTGTATTCCCCGAGGGATTAGGCAGATGTGTACCTACTATTATACACCCATATTTCGCCAATGTCGTGATTGAGTCTCATGTAATAGGGGGCGAGCCTATTGCCATCTACCGGGCACAGTTCCAAACTCCGAAAAACAGAAAAGCCCAGTATGAGAGTCTTGCAATTTATTATCAATGTTTAAAATATATTTTTTACTTGTAGCTTTTAACTTACATAGTATGTTTTGTCTATTTACTTTTGTGTAACTAAACAATAAGCAAACTTAATAACACATTGCCTAAACAAACAATTACAAAAGCTTTATTAAATTCTCAGGGTTTATCATTTAAGTACCATCATTTCCTTATTACGCAATTTTTCTTAGAAACTTAATATGGAACCTCAAAATATGGAACATTTCACAGCACTTAATGTTGCAACTGTTCACTACCATTTTGCAACAGCGTAATGAAGCTAATGAATCCTAGATGCGCCGGCGCAACTACAAAAATTGTGACGTAACTGTTGCGTAAACAGTGTGGTTAGTTTTTTAGCAAATTACACACGGAATATTTAAATAATGGAGTGTGCAAATAATGAATTGTGATATGTTTTATTTTTTAAACGTTTGTTTCTTATTTCGTTACTAAGAGTGATGATTTCCTTTTTTAAGATTAAGCTTTAGCCGGTTAGTCATTCATCATATTTTGATGTATCTTTAAGCCGGCGCATACGCACATTTGCACAAGTAATGACAGCTTACAAACCCATTCAGGACAATCACAATAAAATAAAATTGATAGCAGACCGTGAGATCTACCCTCAAGTGCCAGGTGTGGTGAAACGGCTAACGCAAGTTATAAGCTGATAAATGAATGATCGGATTTTAAGGAAAGAAACATCAGTTTACAAGCTTGCAAACGCGAGGTGTCAAGCAATTCTTGTCCCTAGCATATTGAAGTCTTCTTCCAACCAGATTTCCTAGAACTGGTTAAACCTGATAGTATTTAGTAATATACTTAAAACTATGGAAAGCTTTAGCTGTTTCACCGAGCCAAGACCGATTGCAGCCCGAGTTTTGGTCGCACAAATAATTCTCGAAGGAACAAATCACAAAAATAAAAATAATAGTACGGTTTTGGCGTGCTAAATGATTTTCGGACCACCTCTGAACCAGTCAAAACCTCCAAGAACATCCTCTTAGTAACATGAAAATATAAAACCAAACCGACTCTGTTTATAATACTAGTACAGATTATTATAGATTTATGTTATATACCCATTTTGTGTACCGCTTTCGTACAAGTCGTGGTCGCCTCGGGCCAGTCGGGCCGCGGTCGACTTTCAGACCCACCAGTGACGTAAATAACGCAGACACGATTATGAATGTGCGCTTGATTGCCTGTGCGTACGTCGTGGGGATAGGGATGGTATGCGAAGTGGGCAAAGATAGATTGATGAAGAATTTCGTTGTGATATTATTTTAAAAATTTACTTAATATTTTTGGAGGAAAGAACCAAATTTATCACCTGTTTCATGAAATCATTCATCGTCATTATGTATTACGTCTCTGCTGGATATAAGCCTTCCCAGTTTCAATAGTATACCAATAGGCATATACCTATCTACTATATATTAGTTTATATAAATTTGGCATTAGAATCCGTACTTAAATTTGAAATACTTCGTCTCGAAGGACCAAAATAAGCATAGCATAGGTACCTGTACCTAGCCATATTTTGTTTGTTGTTTAAGTATTTGACCCGGCTTGACGTCTCAATGAAATTCTTCTAACAAACTCCTTATGTTAGTTAGGTAGCAAGGCGTTTGCAAAACCAGTCAACCGCTTATCAAGTAAACTTAGCCTTAAACAAACAAGTCACGCCTATAAAATCATCCACTTTCCTACCAAGGCAAAGAAAACCAGATATGAAATTAACCAGTTAACGACAAAATAATTAATACAATTCACACACTAACCATATTATAGGTAAGGCATTAACATGGAGCAGTAACGTTGTAAATATCGCGAACTTTCCCAAGTCCAGTCAAGACCAATGATATTACACAGTAAGAATTATATTCGTAGCTTAATATAGTTTATAGGTATGAGAAAATTACGGGCCTTGGAAAGTCGGTCTGGTCTAGTATATTGGGTTTAATAAGGTGTCTCCAGTTCGAATGTTATGTTAAATAGAAAGGCGGTTGTAATGCATTTATGGTGTAAAGTAACGGGTTATCGAAGTATTGTGGCCGATTTTATCTGGTATCTAGGAGGATATAATACTTATTCATTGACACAACTACTTCAAAATGTGAGACTGCATGTTTTTATATTTCAGCCTAAAAACTTATAAGTTTTATTTACTGGTCGCAAGTGCAGCTGTTGAGTGTCTACTTTTAATCCTGGGATCAGGCAAAGTGCCATTGAGTTATCCTATTCAAAAATTCTGAGTAGAAATTTGGAGTTTATAGTTGTTACCGGTAAATAGCAAATAAGCTTCCTTTTACTTGATTCGTCAACCAATATCAATGTTTTAAAAAGCTGTAATTTCTAGCATTTTTAATGTGTGCCTTGATACCATTTTAACATTCCACATCATAGGCAAACATCTAAAGTCACACATAATATTGCACCAACAAACCGTTCTAAAGTATCAACACGACACAAGTATACCCATAAACCACGACTAAGTATAACGACTGGCCACGCCCGTCCCGTCCTGTTGCGCAAAACCACCAGCCCCTACAAGCCTGATATGGCAACTAGTAATGCAACATTGTACATCTCTCTGATTGAATAATACTACCCAACAAGGCCATTAAGAAAGTGTTTGTACATGTTAGAATGTGGGGAAATATCTTAGAAATACACGCCCTTTTTAGTTGGCTAGCTTTTATCGGTCGCTTATGATTGTGACTATAATAATGATAATTCACTAACTGGATCTCTAGTCGAAATGGCCTATGTTTTATGGTCTTTATCTGACTACTTGGTGGAAAGACAGAAGAATAAATTACCAGAGAGAAATAGCTGTTTAGATGTTTAGCAAACTATAAAATGGTCTAAAACATTTTGGTTACGCGCATGCGTATTTAAATAGTGTATCATTATTTTGGACTTACATTGGACATTGGACATGAAATTTTACGCAGAATAAATAAGAATATCTTCTATAGCGTCGGCACAAGCCACTACGTGGGAATCGCTCAAGCTGTAGTAGAAATATTAGCCAGTCTAACTAGGTTTGTTACACGTGGAGGCTTTTACCTTGCATCCAATAATAATTAATATTAATAAGAATATCAAAAACAACTTACCAGGTGGACAATCACACTCGTATCGCAGCTGATCCAACGGTGTACACCTCCCATCATGATGACACGGCGACGGCTCACAAGGCACATACTCAGCATCACAGTCCCTGCCCGTGTACCCTGGCTCACACACACAAGTATACGACCCATGCGTGTTGAAGCATCTCCCGTGGTGGCAAGGTCCGGAGCCGCTAGAGCATTCGACCACGTCTTCAGTACACCGGGATCCGGTGAAGCCAGGGGGACATGCGCAGGAGTAGCCGGCTGTGGTGGTGTTGTCGGCTACACATCGGCCTCCGTTTCGGCAGGGCTGGGACGCGCAGTGGTCTTCGTGTGAGCATTCGTCACCTAAGAGAGAGATTCGGAATTTAGTTCAGAAAAAATCTTGATTAAATTAATATTATCAAAGAACAACGAGTTTTTTTTTTTGACATTTTGTTTTTCAAAAAAAGAACGTTATCTTTCATTCAGATATGTAACAGATTTTAAATTGTAGATATCTATATAAATAATTAAAAATTAAGAAATGAACATCTATTTAATATTCTTCTACTATGAATATCAAAGAAAAATTAAATCGTGTCATCTCTTAATAGCTTATGCAAAATAAGAGCACAATAATTCATGGACAAGGTCAGAAGGCCCGCTATTTAAATATCGCCACCGAGACGAATGAACCAATAAAATAACTTAACAAACATATATCACCCATAAATCGTCCATAAACCTGTCATTAACGAAAGCATCTTCCCATAATTACTAAATCAGGAAAACTGATTAACGATACGTGTGGATCGGTAAAAACTACTAAAATTAATAATTTGCATATATCTATACGACTCATGAGCAAGATATTAATCGAATTTATGTCAGCGATTCTATATCGATAAGTCATAACGATTGTTAAACGAATCATTTAGCTGATATTTCGGTAACAACACGAAGATTTGACGTCGTTTTACAATGGTTATCTTTGTGCTTAATCAGTTGATTTGCATAGGAATTACATGTTAGTATGGGAATATTATTGGAGAAAGCATGGCATGGCATACATAGATAAATAGTGGGTTTAATACATGGACTATTGGACTCTAATGACGTCATCTGTGAACTTGTGACGGCAATGTTAAGTTCACCTTTTTAGTAATTTGCTTCAGTAAACCTGGGTCGTTTCAAACACTGTTTTAAACTTTAACGGTTTGATTCTACACTACACATAAACACATAAACGATTTACACATAAATGCCAAGATCACAAGGTGACGAGTCAGTCAGTCACTTCGCAATCATGGCGCTTGTAATAGCTTCAAAATATCTGGAAGTTAATAAAAATAAAAATATATCACGGTCTATATTCCGAAGTGACCATAGAAATATACTTGATAATTTATCTGAAGTAATTAAAGTAAATACGCTTTTGTCACGTGCAAAAGATCACATTGTAGATAAAAAGAAAATGTTGCATCTAATACCCTGTACTACTAAAACATGTTTTGAACAAATAAACGCATCTTTCATTTAACCTATTAGATACACCTAAACGTTAGTTAAACATTTTAACAAAACTGTTGCTCTCAGAATGGCCGAAACACACGACCTCACAAAATTCATCATCTAATAAGAATGTTAGGCTGCCTAATAGACAGCTCACCGAAAGAATTCGGTTTGATTGGTAGAACGAGCTCAATTGGTGTTATGGACACTGCTTCGATCTGTATGCAAGTTTAAAAACAAAACATTTAACGGGTGATACGACTCACGCCTGCCTGACACGAAATGATGAAGCAGGTTTTATAATAACGAATAATTATTATTGCTTTTTATCTAGACTTAAATAGAGGAACAACAAGTTTGGATACCACTGTAAAGCTTATTAATGTGGTTCCATAATTGCTCCATTGGTCTAAACCTGTGCGTAGGTTCGATCCCTGGCAGCCTTATTGCGTAAAAATAGCGATAGCAACGCGACAGCCACACCAAAGCAGCCTCACTGTTAGTGAATGTTATGACACAAAAATGACGTTTGACAGTAGCTATCACGCGATCTACGCCTGTCGTAAACTGATTGCTACATCCGTAATTAGGCTGTGGGTCGGGCAATGCTACTCGGTTTTCTGTGATACAATTCTCAGTAGAAGCCTGGATTTTGGAATTGTGCTCAATAGAGAGCGAAAGACTTGCCCCTAAAACATGGGACCTAATAACGGCATCGGGGAACTGTGGGTGTATATGTACGCCTAACCCTACAGTGAAGACAGGCCGTAAATGCTGTCCCAAGAAGTGCTTTGGCACATGTCATTTTGCTCAACCCAACCAATTATCCTACTAATATTATAAATGCGAAAGTTTGTGAGGATGGATGGATGGATCTTTGTTACTGTTTCACGCCAGAATGGCTGAACGGATCTGGATGAAATTTGGCACAGAGATAGATTACAGTCTGGAATAGCACATAGGCTAGGCTTTTTATCCCGGGAAAATGCACGGATTCGTAATCCACGCGGGTGAAGCCGCGTGCGGAAGCTAGTAATTCATGATCTGGTTAATGCAAAATTTTAGATAACACGCATACCTCTTCAGGAATCTCATCAATCCAAAGTTCAGTTACCGAAATACGGTATATCACTAATTCATTAGCTGCACAAACAATTGAACGAAGTAATTGGGCACATTCACACAGCCCGTTAGTGAATACCATGGCTCGGTTGATATTCAAAAAGTATTACACGTTGTTCAGGAAACGACAGATTGCAGACTTTCTAAGCTTTCTAACTCCCGTGTGATACAAGCGCTATAATATGTAATTTTCCGTGTAATCTATTAAAAGTTGTATTCGTTTAATCGAAAATTGTTTGTGATTAGACTTGGCGCGATGGATGGCGGTTTCATCAAAAGTAGGTAGATGTGCTACTGGGAGTAATTGGTCTGTAAAGACATGCAACACCGGTTGTTTCATTATTTATAATTATTTAATCTTCTGATTTAAAAAGCGCGTTTTTTTGTTCAGTTAAGCGATGTATTGCTGAAATCCCGATGCTAAGTTCCGGCAATTCTTTATCTGATTGTCTACAACAAATGATAGCTCAGCGTACGTGTGCAAAACTTTTCACAATTATTTTGAATGATCTAGATTCATAAGTCAAAATAAATTTAGAAATAAAGTTTTAGATTGGAAGCACCGACAAGTTGATAACGAAGAAAAAACGCATTACCTACGTCAAACCATATTCTAAATACTAGACCTATTTATACAAAAATATTGAGCATCTATACGGCAACTCGCGCCATAATTGCGCGCCCTAGATGGCGGCGGCGCGGCGCAGGCGCAGAAGGATTTTTTGCGTGATTTCCCTCTTTATGGTGGCGACTAGCCCATGTAGACTACTTAGGTACTGATTTGGTGTGAGTGACAAAAGCAACGCGATTTTATTTATTTTCGAAATTATATACTAAACTGATTAATATTTAATTTACGTCTTGAAGAATATGAAGCATATATTGAAAGTATGACGAATTAAAGACCATAAAAATACAAATTATTCTTACTTTACAATCTTCAGTCGTATTCGTTGTAAGAAAGCCAGAAAAAAATTGATTTTAACTTGTAATATATTCAATTTATTAGTTAACATGTCGTTAATCAATATATTATTTATTAAATTTCTATAAGAACAAGTTAACGACCATGATAAATAACTTTCAATATCAATTAATAAATGTTATACATATACATTTGTAAATCACGAAAGAAATAAAAGATATAGTAAAATGTTAGTTAAATACTTCACTTAAACCATAATTGCTGAAATGCACAATCAATTATATAGGATACCAATTATAACTAACTTATTATGAAGGACCAAATCTTGACAAAGGAAAAGCTAAATGAAACGAGAAATTTTCAAAATAAGTACCATAATATTTAAGTTTAGTCGTCTTTTTCTATCGTTTTACAGTTAAAAGGGATATCGAATCCAGTAACTTGGACCAACGTTTTTAAAGAGCGCCATTTGACACTTGCCTACCAAGTCTTCTGCAAGCCCAAGTACAGATTTATTTATACATGCTATTTACTACGTGGTTATGTTGTAGGGTTCTTTGTGCGGCCGAAGACGTCCTGAACGTTTAGACGTCAATCGTTTACTGAATATTTGAACTATCAAGAAAAAACACTGAACGGCATTTAGTTGGTCTTTAATTATTTGCAATCTGCCTTTTAATAGATCTGCCATTTATGTCATTATTCGATCTAATTGCCCAATTTGTTTAAATTAAATAACAGTGAAAAAGATCTACGAATTATATTTCTTAAAAAACATAAAATATAAAAAGTAATTTCTACAATCAAGGTTTAAAATAATAGAGCGTCTTATAGAATGTTAAGAAACAATCTCTGAAAGCTGCATATAATTAAAAGCTATTACGACCCTATTTAGCCAAAAATGTGCAATTACTTGTAAAAAATAATAACAGACGTCCTGTTGTAACGAAAACATTGCAAGACAAAACTAAAAATAAACGTAATATCATAACCATGACATCAGACAACTCTTAACAATATTTTTATGGTTATAAACTTTATGATACGTAACGGCAATACAAAAAATAGAAATAGCTTAGGCAGGCAGTACCTACTTAGTCTTCAGAGCTTATCCTTAAAAGGATATAAAGTATGTAGTTAAACAAGACAAGATTGAATAGCAAGAACTTGTAAACTATTATGTTGAGTAGACATCTTTCATTATAAGTTAAAACGAAATATAAACATTGTTCTTATCATTTAGCGAAACTAATTGTAGAATCAATTCTGTCTCACGATCGAAAAAAGATGTGTACAGATGTGGATTGAAAAGATGGAATGTGGTTAAATCAACTGTAATTTTAAAGTAAAACATGAAATTTGCTTCATCAATTCAAAATTTTCACACATTAAAAATAATTCTTTCCACAACGGGACCAAAATTGAGAATCATCGCACAAAATCAGCACGAGTTCCCAGCTGCCTTCATTCAAGCCAAGTTGAAGTACTTAATTTATAATATGGACTTTATGAAGAACAAAATAAGATTTAACAGACGGTAATTAGAATAGAGTATTTGAAAGGAAACAGCGGTAACAACTTTCCAAAATTTACCAGTTACTCCTTCCTAAGCTTACAACATTAATGGTTCACTAAATCATTTTGATAACATAATTCTGAAACGAGTTTTGCTCGAGGCTTTGATCGATCGAATTTCGCTTTTAGTTGTCCGTCTTTTATATTTGTAATTTATTTTATGCCAAGTGTAATATAAAAATCTTCATCAGTTTCGATGACGGATTTATATTGACTTTTATTGATATCGTTTACGTTTCCAAGTATATTAAATCTTTCCATATTTTGATGGTGATTTACAGAATTCGATATTGGCTGTCGGTTTGTTCGTTATTGGGTTTCAATGATTTATGGTTTTCCTGGCTCTAGCAATATGTATCCTAATTTGAATCAAGATGAGAATTTCTTATTGGACATTCCCGACGAGATCTTATTTATGAATTGCGGTGAGTGCCATATATTCTTTAATTTAATCAAACGTAATTTTTTACAGTCTTTCTATATCAATTCGGATTTTTATTCTACAACATGACGTCGTTAAAAACAAATGTGAATGAATGCCGCTTACCGTTGTGGCCATAACAAAACCCATAAATGGCATGTGATATGCGCTATAAACGGTCTAAGCCGGTGCCTATTAATTGAAACAAAGATTAAAATCAATTCTACATATTCTAGCTATTATCTTTATCATAACTCATATCTAGTACCTCAAACACCTGTTTATTAGTCATCAAAATGCGTAACCAATTACGCATAAAGGATATAAGGAATAGACAGACGGACAGACAATTACGAATGATAATATCTAAGCTATTTCTGACGAAGATTATAAGTGAATGATCACGAGATTAGTTTGGAGTTAGACATAAAAGGGATTGAAAAGATTGAAGATTAACCGAGGATAAGACCGAGGATAAGAAATGTTAGCGTCTTGTTAAGGGATGTCGATTATAAACACGATGAGTGTTAATTGGAACCTAGACGCAGCATGCGAAAATCTATTTAACTAACAGAAATAAATTGCGTCATAACAGTTTATAATGAATAAAACAATCACTTGAACACTTAAGAAATTATCTCTATTACTTCAAGATATTTTTGCATCCGTTCGAAAATTCTCTGCGTATCTCCCGTCTTTTTCATTCTTCAATCTTCGTCATACAGTCCACTCTCAGCTCAAATAAATTACTTGTCTGCAATCTTTGACAGTTCTAGCAGTATTTGAGCTTGCAAGTGTTTTATAATAGATAAGGAACGCTTCCTAAATTAAATCTTTTTTTTTTTTTTCAATGTAATAAAACTAACCTGTATAACCCGGTGGACAATCACACTCATACGTGTCCAATGACGTCAGCCGACAAGTCGCTCCGTTCAGACATGGTGCAGAATCACAGGCAGCCGGTATCCTGATCTCACACAGAGAGGCACTGAAGCCCAGTGGACAGTCGCAGGCAAAGGACGGGGGTCCTCCTGAGACTCCTGGCCGGACTCGGCAGGTGCCTCCGTTTTGGCATCGAGGACTCGACTCACTGTGGCAAGGGTTCAGGTGCTGGCAGAACTCTCCCGCGTATCGGGATGTGCAGCTGTAACAAGGAAAGAGAACGTTAAAGTAATGGAAAACCAGTCAAGGATACACAATTAAATTTCAGAAGTACGCAGATTGCGCATCCAAATAATCTTTAAAAACTAAATAAAAACTATCTCCGTTGGCTTAGCAACCTAAACTGTGTCTTGGCCTCCGATACAAGAGAACGCCACTCGATTCGATCTTTGGCAGTTTCTGATCTTTGATATCAAATATTTTCTCGATATGCGAACGAAAGGCAAACAGATACAAGAAGTTCATCTTCAATCGCGAATTGGATCATCCACTTTCCTCCTAAGTGAATAATGAGACGTTTATTTAAAGACCACGGCGGTTAGTAACCTGCCTGTACTCTTGTATTATTATACTCTTAGCATAAAGCAAGTTAATGGCTTCTCATTCTATCATCCTACATCCCATTGTATACTCCAGGAGGTAGTACATAATTATTTTACTTTTGACTTTATATCTGAGCCTTGATGTTTAAAACTTTTCTGAAAAGCTACTTTATTTAATTACTGGTATTTATTACTGGGTCTCCACTGGAGGTCTTTATGATAAACAATAGCTCTTTCAGCTTGATAGGTTCTATCAGGTTCTATCAGGTCTAGGCGTAGGTTTGAAAGTGGATACGATTTCCATGTATAAGCTTATAAAATTAAAAATAGAAGAGTCAGCTACTGATCTTGTTATAATGAACTTTGTTCAAGCTTCTGTATAACAGGTTTCTGTTATTAAATTAATTATTAATTAACAGTGAAATCTGGATCAAGGTTTTCGAACTTTTAGTAATAAAAGTTGACGAGACTTAATTAATTGACACATCTAAAGATACCTATTGCCTTTTTAAATATTGTAGGGCCATAATAACAATTCATCTTTATTATTCTGACCTTTCCTCTATACTTCAGGTTGTCGTTTTATAAACGAGATCCTATTTAATTTAAGTAAGTTAGCAGTAACGATGAATTACTCTTTACTATACAGAAATGTTTCATGAATATTATTAAAGTTCGATACTGACAAAAAAGACAAATCATAGCGAAGGGATTCTACGACATAACATATTCCTTATAACATACACGAGGTGTCCGTACGTAGGTGTGCAGTCGTGCTGCCCGGGCCGGACGTCGACAATAAATAACGCAGATACGTCGCGAACACGACCACGTGACGTGCGCACGCGCAGCCTATGCTTTTGTATAACAATGATGCGTTTTTCAAATAAGAATTTTGAACTGAAAATATTTTAGGCTTAATTTTTAATTTAATTTTAATAATATGTAAATTCTTATTAAAGCAAGGATCCGTTTACATTAAACAAAGACAGTACATAGTTAAGAGAATTAACTAGTATTGAGTATTAAAGTACTAGCAACAAAACAAAAAGCCAATAATTCGTAAGATGCATAATGATGCTGTTTTTCCATGATGCAGGCAATCATAACCCAGCTGATCGTCTAAGAACACCATTAAGCGATCAGTTTCTCTCAGTTATATCATACTAGCATCCACCTGCAGCTTCTCCCGCGTGGTTTACGAATCCGTGCATTTTCCGGGATAAAAAAGTAGCCTAAATGCTATTCCAGACTATAATCTATATCTGTACCAAATTTCATCCAGATCCGTTCAGCCGTTCTGGCGTGAAAGAGTAACAAAGATCCATCCATCCTCATAAACTTTCGCATTTATAATATTAGTAAGAAGTAGGATATTAGGATAGGATAGGATAGGATAGGATAGGGTACACACCAACATGTGAATCTATAAAAACACTTTTCCAAAATCTAATTTAGTTGCCAAACAACGTTACAAAGTAAGAAAAGAAAAGATAACATTGAGAGGAACATTATTGCTGATAAATAACAAACCAACGGTCCAAAACATTATAGATATGAGAACTAAGACATTCTTGACACAATTCAACCGCTATTCAGAATTTAAGGTCCACCCAATATGTTCAGAGATAAAACGGTCCAACGCCCACGTAAGCCAGAAAATCTTTTCTTATGCGAGTAAAAAGGCCGTATTATCATAATCTCACAATAAATTATAATACATGATAACCGAACAGAATATACGCATGTAAGATAAATCATTGTCACTCTCTTTGAATTATGTACGTCACAAAATTCTGGAAGTGCAATTTTGATGAGAATCTGTTGCAAGATTTAAAATAGTTTATGGTGGGAAGTTTACGAATAAAACCTCTTTTGGACTCATATCCAACCAGTCTACATTTCATCATAAAAAAGTATTGAAAGAGTTTTATGAAGATATTTTGATTAAACATTTAAAAAAAGATGTGTATGACCTATATTCAAAATTTTAAAACAAAATCACACAAATTAAAAGAGGGTGTAACACCCACAAGACCTTTATTATATTAGTTAACATTACCGATAGCAATCCCGATCGAAATGTACCCACCCACGTATTATGTTAATTTTCTTAACTAAACGAAGTAAATCTCATTTATTGGGCCGCTCCGATACCGACACTTGAGGTGTTTGTGGGAAAATAAACTGTGCCTAAGAATATTCATAGGCATTTCACACTAATTGAACATCATAAAACCCATATTGGCCTGTTTGATTATACATTCATTTTAAATGGTTTGTGTATTTAATATTGTTTATATTATTTGTAACAATTATTACTTCTAAATTTATGGCTCGTAAACCTTATAAAATGAGTATAGATGTAACTTTATTTATTTTGTAATAATTATGAATATTAATGTTTTATTATATCTGACTCAAGCAGCTGTGATAAATGGAAAACTTTGTACGCCTGAGAAACTAACATCAAATATTATAACTATACGAAAATTAACCTTTAAAATAAATAGCCTAAAACACATTTTCAAGTACAGAACCAGCAACATTCAAATACACAAAACACTCAAAGGATTTACTTTTGCTTTAGCAAAATGTTTTGGATCTAAACAATGGATTCCACCAAATACAAATGGCTTTATCGTGATTTCGTTAGGCTGGTGTATTAAAGCTGAGGTGAGCCTGTATGTATACTGGCGTGGGAGGACAAGCCTGTCGCCTACCCACGCAGTGACCTCGCCAGAGGGTGCATGCACTGGACTTACAACTTCGATGATGGTATTGCAAATGCGAAGATTTAGAAAATTTTCATTTCTCAAATCGGAATGAAAAGAAAATATACTATCAAAAAAAATGAAAGATAGTATAGATATTTTAAATCTTAACAATTCCAGACATATAAAAAAAAAAACAACAATGTAATCTCAAGCAATTTCAGAAACAATAGTTGGAAACTTCATTACCTGCTCATCAGCTATGAAACCTTTTATTACCGAGTAAGGTATAAAAATATGTAACAAAGATAAACAGAATATCATGAAACCCGAGCCAGCTTCTCACCGCCTTTAATTACGACATCAGCGAAACAATAAGACTGCAAGATGACGATGGCTACCGCTCTAAAGATTATCTCTAAAAATTATAACCTGTCGCGAAAATAGGGCTTTTGTTCAGCTAACAAGACTAGGAGCTAAATCTTCATTATAGGGCGAACAATAAATTATTATTATCGCTGATCTAATTATAGAGGTGGGTGAAAAAGAAGAACCGATGTGCCGACACGGTAACATCGTGTTTTCATGTGCAATTTCATGTTGGCATCCCATTTCTTGCAGTATTTTACGATTTGTTATGATAACCGGTTGTTCATTTCATTTTGCATCGCAATTTATTCTCTTTAATTGATTCCACTTTTGTTATTATCAAAATGTTTTTGGGTTGTTGTTAATAAATCAAACAGAATGAACGAAACATGATTTCCATCATTCTACAATTCTTGATATAAATAGATGCTTCTTAATAAGTAACTATAAAATAATCTTCTCATATTTCCATGAACACATGCACCGAAGGTCCAATCCCCAAGTTTGTGTTAAAACACAGACTAGTTGGAAACCGCGCAAGACCAAGGTTGGTTGTGCGACCATAATTTATAGCTGGCGACAGGAGATCCCGTGTCGCAGTCAGTGCCCGCAATAAATAAATAGTTGCGTGCTTGTAACTACGTTATACGATACGCTACAACGTTGAACTTTTAAAGGGTTGCACCATTTTATGTAACGAAAACGATACAAAAATTGGTCCTATTATTTTTTCGGATAAAAGCACCACAATGATTTCGTACCACAACACTCAGGTTGACATTACAGGTGGTTCTGAAGTTCGCGACTCACAAAACGATTTTGAGAGAAAGTAGTAATTGAGTATAAAATATTCTAGTAACGTCATTGCTTTAATGTCATTTAAAATATTTGAATTATCAACACGTAACATCTGTCTCAAAATAATTATTTCCAAATGCGTGTGTACTAAATGTAACAGTAACAACAACACTCGCTACATCATAATTAGCATGAGTATGTATGAATGAATGTATAATATGATTAAACGCGCACAGACGACAAATATTCCGTTGAGTTCGGTTCGTGGAAGCGCGCATAGCATCGCATGTCGTAGTTATCTGATGCGCCCGCGCTGACGGCCTGCGTGCGCTTTGGCGCATGCGCAAAGGGTGTATCTTGACGTGAAATCGTTTAACGCTGAAGTGTTATCGAAATGTGGATGTTATTTTTGGTTATTTGGCGATAAAGATTTTGTATCAGCGGATCTTTGGATTAAGAGCTTTGTGTGTTTTGGTTTTGTCAATTTCGGAGATGTCATTTTGATAAGAATAAAAAAGGAAAACAAACTTTATGTTCAGCTCCAAGAAGGCGGTAATGAAGTGCTTTCTACCACAATATTTTTATCTCACCAAGCTTGACATTAACATTATAAATACATTCAATTTTCCATAGACAGACCATCTAAATCCGGACCCTTAGCACTCAACTTTTAAGGCAACACAGCAGTGTCACACATCACCTGCAAGCCTTCGAAGCAATCTAATCACATCAAACCAATTTGTACCTGTAACGGTAACAAGCTGGTCACACTAGAAAAAGTGATTCTCCACAAGATTCCCCACTTTTTTCCTAAGAGAACATAGCAGCCGAACCAGTTCAGTTCCTGTCATCATTAGGTGCGTTTGCGCATCTATGGACATGCCCAGTTACGCGACCCGTAAAGGGCGGAAAGAAGTGCAATGTACTCATGATGTTCAACCGTTTTAATGGGATTTTTGTATGGGAATTATGTTAATCGGTGTTAAACGGCTTCGTTAGTAACAAGTGGATTAAGTTAATTCTTTACAGGTTAAGGTAGAGTCTCATATTTTACGTTTTGTAAGTATGAGAAAATTCAGTTTAATGAAACGCATGTAGAAACAACAATATTTTTTATCCCACTACGGTGTTATTCATAGTTCGTTCGGCGAATCATGGCCTCTCTGAAGTTAACCGTTCAGACATGCCATGGAGAGCGTGGCAAAGTACTGACTGACAACTGGCAATGATGGAGCACTCTAAGAAGAAGAAGAAGGTATTCTTTTTGAGAAGATGAAAAATCTTAATTATAATTTATATGAACGATGAAAATAAATACTAAGAGTAACTTTTTTAACTACTCCAATAAATATTGTAAGAAGTTAATTCCGAAGACAAGACAAGACATTTAAAAATAATTCGAGATTCCATAATATAACAGGTCTATTACACCAATTACCTGACTAAACTAGAGAGCATAAATAGTTCGTTGGAAAATAAACAAAAGTCAATATGGTGGGAGCATAAAACGCACGGTAGCATGCGCGGGCGCAGCGCCATAGCTCATCGGGTGCGCGCGCAACTAAAACATTACATTTCGCTTGTTCAATAAATACTTCTCTTTTCTCCCGGCTTTGTATGCAAATTGTGGTTTCGATGTCTTATTTGTTTTGTGAATGGATTTTTAAGGCTAGTTTACGCTTTACTGGCTGGCTTCTGTGTGGTTTAAGAAACGATAACTAACAGTATAAAATAAATATATTATAGGACAGCCCTTGTCGCAGTTAGCAATACAAAAATACCTATATAAAGATTCAGAATGATTTTATACCTAATTGGTATATGTTTGTTAGTTTAAATAAATATATAAACCTACAAAAAACCTAGTTCCTACTGGTAGTCAAAAAGAAAAAAAAAATAGGAGCATTATAAATTTATACACAATATTTTAGTGGTAACCAACTTTACAATATTGGATTTTTCCTGAACAGCAATACTTCATCACTTTTTTGGTGTATTAGTTGATATAGGTACTCAAAGCGTCTCACAAAATTGTATACGTGTTTATGTATGTAAAAAATGTGGCAGATCTCATTCTTACGTGCTAGCATATGACACACAGATGAACACGTGTTGATCAACATGTGTAAAAATACTTTAAAGGTTTAGCGATCAGATTTCTTCAATTCGCTGAAAGAAATTACGTGATGCTTGTAAGTGTAAAAATAGATTAGCGTTTTTTATTTAAATAACATTAAAATTACAGGAGTAACTAAATGTTATCCGATACTAAACGTAGATATTGTAAATGCGGCTCTGCTTACGTTGAATGCTCAACATTTTTCTCAAGAAAAAAAATATCTTGGTTCACTAACATTGATTTACCTCTGTTTAAATAGATGATCATTATATGAAAACAGAAATTTCATGACATAAAAAAAAATAAAGAAATAAATCACAAATCCCTAACAAATAGTAGAAGCATCTACAAGAGATTTAGTTAACCCTTTAATTAGCGTTGAAACAATTAGAGATACGGACACAAAGGCTCGCGGATTATATCTCTAACTTCGAAGGACTTTCCCCTCCTTGTAAATCTTCCAGATAGTAGCCTGTAGACACCGGCCGATAAGAGCCCACACGACCCCAGTAATTGACGTAATAAGCTAAAGGTTTTTGAACTTTATAAAGGCAACTTTATGTCCTAGAGTTTAAAATAGATAGCGCGTCGCTAGTGCTATTTTGTAGTAATAAATAATGCCCTATCTCGCGAAATATTATTTTTGATATGGTATTTATGTGAATGTATTGCTTAATACCCATGTGGAATTTTAATTATTTAACTATTTTTAAATAATTTGGTAATTGCAGGAAAAGGTGATTTTTCTTGGGGATGAGACAGTTCATTTATTTAAAGTTAAATTGCTACTTTACTAAACTAAAGACTTTACTTAACTACAGAAATTTGTACATCTAGAAAGTCTGTGTTAGCTTTAAAAAGTTCAATTTTATCAATGTAAATTAGTTTTTATATTTTGTGTATTTATAAGCCATATTTATCGTAGTTGTAAAATACATCAAAATCTGCCAAACCACTAAGAAATTGGTCCTTTTTGATCAACTTCCAACTTAAAACAAGACGCAGTTCAGCCATCTAGATCGGTTAAATTCAGATCTATGTTACTACGTGATTGGGCGAACGCGCGGCGCAGGCGCTGCGGCGGACGCAATTTGCCGGGGGGCGTGGCCATGGTAGCGAGAGGGGGAGGGGGGCACCCGCACCTACAGGTAATAGGTAACCTCCGTGCACTCGAATTCTTCAAGTTTTTCTTATAGAAAGACAACGAGATTTATGGTGACGCTGCCGCTAAATGAGATGAGTTGATGTTTCTTAATAAGCAAGATTGTTGTGATACCTAGGTAGCTTTATTGTTGCAATTACGGTGGTAGCCAATTTATGGATGGTGGGTAAAATTAGTTATTTTCTTTCAAGAAATTTAAGTTTAAACAAAGATAATATAGAATTTTATTTTAAAAGCACTATCGATTAACATGAACTTCCCAAGAACAACATAACAATGACTACAGTATAAATAATACTACAATTACTTAGACTACAAACGAAAGTATAAAATCAAATGGTGTCACTAACAAAAGTCAATTTACCGAGGACATTAAACGTAGAGGCGAATTAAACGCGAACAAATAATATAGGGTCTATGCTCTTGCGCATCCAGGACAATAAGCGATCTCACAATGAGTGCTGTACCCCGTACCTCAGGTAGGGATCTGTAGGATTATATAAAGCTTGTATACCATACATGCGTACGCGTTTTTTTATTGATCATATATACACGTATTATTAATTCGATATATTTTGAAGATAAAAATTGCAGATTAATTTTAAAAAAGCATAATTTGTCAATTTTGTTTCTAAAGCGATTTTTTATGACCAGATTGGGTTTTCAATACTCGTAAAATATTCAATTGTTTTAAAATCTATTCCCAGAAAAATTGTCTCATATTCCGGATTTGGAATCAAGTTGATCCTTCAACGCATAAAAGGTTACCCAACGTAATAGCACCGAAATTCAAGATAGTTACGAAATCGTGACTCCACAAACATTTGGCAAATGGTAATGACTCCAAATGGTGATTTGTCCGAGTGCGATGTTGCAAACGATTTTATACTAGATATTTTTAAAGATTTAGGTCTCAATGTTATTGTTATAAATGTTGTTTACTTTGCCGAGGTTGATATCCTTGTGAATTTAACATTTAAATTTAAAGTTTATCTTGACAGGAATAGCTAAATAGCAAGATATGGTTTGAGATCTATTTTGGCTGAACATAAACCGTTTTATAGTAGTTAAAAAACAATAATGTTAATGAATACAAATCGATTGAGATAACCATATTGAATAAAAAACACGAAATATTTAAATATTTTATCTTAACAGTATAATAGAGGGAGATTGTATAATATGATTTAATTTAAGACCATCTGTCTCCTAAAATTCGTCTAGATTTCATTAATAAAATCCAGGTACATTATTATTTTACTGCTATATTTAGACCATTACAGGCACTGATATTTCATTAGTTTTAGTATAGTATTTCATACAAAAGAACGAAGATACGTCGCTGAACTTAACAGGTTACAAATGTATCTTTATCGTGGAATAATCAGCTAGATCGTGCAAGTCATATTATAATCTGTACATTGGATCATTTGGTGGGGCGATAGACAAATAGATGTTATAAAATACAAGTTTTGGGAGCTAGGTTAAGATACGGTTATGTAGTCGTGGTTAAGTATTATCCAATATGGAGTGCCAATGAAATGAGAGAAAAGATTTTCAATTTTAAACAGTTGTAATTATAGTTCAAATTGATATGAATTTATTTCTATAATATTATTAATTCAGTATATGCTATAAATTTTAATATGTTTCCATAAATGTTCATATATGTATTTAATATAAGATTTAATCAGCATACATATAAAACCAGCAACATAATGAATAGATGACAACACACAACAGATAAACATCCTTCTCCAATATAAAAGCTGGACATACAGTACAACCTGCCCTAAAAATCCTACAATACGGATCACAAACTAAAATAAGTTAAGTCGTGAAGGTAAAAAAATGTTGATTTGTTTAAATAATTCACAATATGCGCATGTCACAATCCGCGCACGCGTCCGCCGCGCCCGTTCCCACGCGTACCCATACATGCGCACGAGCATCGTGCTGGTGTGTGTGAGGCGCGCGCGCAGCTTGCGCTCCCAACTTTCATAGAGTAGATTATACAGTGAATATATTGAGCTGTAGGGTGCCGTCTAAGTTTGCGAATATTATAGTAGAATTTTATTTGTTATACTTTGTATTACATATAATAATTTATGCTAATGATATTTCTATTGACAGATAAGCTGCTAAGATGTTGTAATTGACACGAAATGTCAGCAACCAATACATCTATGCAGAAAATTAAGTGTTCGATAAAAAATCTCATTTGAAATTTAAAAATTCACTTGACCTAAGGAAGGTTGTTATATCACCAATTTTCATCTTATCAATCAACGGTAAAGTAAAACCAGTTCGGAGCAAGGTCGGCGTTTCAATTGCAGATGTTTTTGAAGTTAAAACATCAGCATGTGTCAGAACAACTAACTTAGTACACAGTCCCTTGTTCCATGGCATTAATTAAAACTGGATAATGGAGGATATGAATTGATCGTAAAATTTATAATTGTACGCAACTATGTAAGTGAATATTTTTTGTAAAGATTTTTTTTTATATTTTCTCATACACAATCTGCTGTTGGTAACTCGTTTTGCGATATGTATAAAAGGAACATCATAAATATACTGAAAACACGACTTTTTTATGGGCCATTGAATAACTTTGTGCTAGCTTAAATTGTATGCATAATATTTAATTTATAATTTTATGTTACTAATAATAAAGATATTTGATATATGCTAGTGCTATCGTTAAACATAATGACATATGCATAAAATTGACAGTTAGGATTTGTATTTAGAAATATAAACAAAACACTCGCAACTGCCAAATTCATAACAATACACCCCTTTTAACTAAAATCATTGAAACAGACCTCACATATGCTACAACGTAACAAAAAGCTCTAACGCATCTGTCGCGTTGATCTGTGAGCACCCGCAGAACAACATCCGTCGATCCCATTGAGCGCACGTCTGCTGACACCGTCAAGGTGATAGCATTGTGCTTTATGAACTACAAATCGGAAAGTATTACTTTAATGCACCAACTAACGGTTGAGCAATCAAGTTTGATAGATTGTAGATGGAAAAATTGGTATCTTAACTGAAAGGCCTTTGAAAATTAGTGTAAATTATCATTGTCATATCTCGATCGACACTTGCTTAGTCGCTAACGACTAATGTAACTACATCCAGATCTTCTAAAACAAAATTGTCAATACCATTAATATATTGTTCAATAACTTCAACTACTCGCAATTCATTAACATCTCCCTCCTTCCACAATTCACCACCAATAAATATACCTATACAATTAAAAATAAAATTACCATCATACCAAAGCGATCTTACCATCTATTCATCATCCCCTTGGTTCATTATGTAGCTAACAATACGGAATTATCTATACAGCCGGATCGAGTTACTGCACACACGTGCAATCCCCCCTTCCTCCCTCACACCCCACCACATGCGCAGACGCGTCTCCGTGAGATCGGGCGGAAATTTTGCCGCGATGCAGTTTTGTCATGGCCGGTTGTTATGTAAGTAATGTCAAGATGATTGAAGTTTAAGGTTTCATGTGCTGTCAATTATTTTACATACAGATGTTGAATGTCGATGTCGTATGAAAGCAACTTTGTTGAGGGAATACAAAACATTTGCGGTAAAGTTAACTTTAAGAAGAGCGGTTTGTGGTGTATGACATGAGACAGGATCTTTGTTTAAAGTAAACAAATACCCTGTCTCATATCATACACTGTAAATACCATACCATACATACGTAAGTAAAAAAAAAACGATAATTATAATAAAGCAACTCTGAGTCAACAATAAAGAAACTCCAACATCGTAATGCTTCAAGAATGAGCAACAAAGTTATAAGAAAGCAACAATTGTTTTCAACATGCAATCAAATAAATACATAATGCAATAGAACGAATATTACAATATTACTGGCAGAGTTTTTGAGTTCAAAATAAGAAACATTCAATTACAATCCGCCAAACAAAAGTCAATAGCAAATCTCATTGAATCAGTATGTAAATGAGAAGGCATTTGAGAGTAGAACCACATTAAATATTGTAAAAGCAAATTATATTGTCCCATCTGAATGGAGCCAGTGTTTATGTCAGTATTACTTGTAAAGCTAATAGAGTAGCCATAGAATTCTATAAATTATATGGTAATTACCATTCAGGTTCAGTTATTAATCTTCTGAACGCATCCAATTAACTGACATAATCACTGGTTAATGATTCGCTAACTACTTCAGTTAAACTGGTCCTTTAATATTTATAAGCTTTAAGTTTAACTGTTTTTCTTATTTTACAATATGATCAACAATGCCTGAAAATTAGTTTCATGTATGTATTATCTATAAATTAAAATCAGATTGATGTTTTCCATCCCTTTCTCATTTCTTTTTTTTTATGATATCAATTCGATTTCAATAAATAAGGTAATATACTAGCTGTAGCCTGTTACTTTATCTGCGTGTATTTCGTTTTTATATATGAGCGCTACTTACCATGCCGAACTATAGCTAGCAAACCAAATGACCCGGTGAATACAAAAAAAAAATATCATAAAATTCGATCAAGCCAAAATTACCAACACACCGGATTTTATATATAAAGAGAAACCTGCCAGAACATATGAAACAAATCCATTTGCATTTATTCTAGAAGTAACATGTAATTGAATATCTAAACTTAACAGTAACACAACTGTTAAAAATAAACGAACCAAGATACAAGATCAATCGGATCATTTAACGGCTTGCGAGAACCGCGTCGAGCCTGAAACGGTAGGTCCAGTTGGCGCTAGATTGAAGATAACATCTCAAACAGATGTGTGAGGCTGTAATGAGATACTTTAATGTGTTAAGTTTTGCCAAGGATGAGAATAAATACAACTCAACTTTTTTATAATAGTAATGAATTCAGCCCATTGCTGTGCCACTGCTGGACAAGAGCTTCTTCTGAGAATAAGAAGTTAAAAAAACATTACTAAGAATGTTTGGCCTTAGTCCACTACGATGGCCTAATACGTGTTGGCGGACTACACACACCACTTTTTTTATAATTATAAAAAAAAAACAAGTTTTGCTGCTTGAGTTGAAAATATTATTTTAATTTTGCCAGCAGATGTTTCGATTGCAGGCCATTTAAAATTTAACATATTCAAGAGGTGTGTAAATCAACCACTTGGCCAAAATCGGGGCACCCAAAAGCGCTTCGAGACAAAAGAAAACATGAGAAATAAATTATCATCCATATTTGTTTCGTAACACTGATAGCATCACCGAATAAAAACAAAAGTCTTTCGATTTACCATATCTACTTCGATCAGCATAAATATTAATATGGGCGTAACCGTGTCATGTTGCATTTAGGAAGATTAATGAGTTGTTCAATTCGTTTTAAGTTTTAATTGTGGACTACATCGGTGCTCGTCGCTATTGAGCACATGTTGGCAATTACTGGAGCCAACAGTGGATGCAAGCATTCGATCGTGATAGTGGTGTGACAAACGTATGGAGCGGGCGTCGGCGGCGGCGGCTCGCGGCCTACCTCGACCATAAATCTAAAAGCCGGGCCGAAAGGACGCGCGCAACCCTTTATTATACCGAGACATGATTGGCCTCGGGCGCTCGAACCAAACGAATGCACGCTTAGTAACGACCGTCTCGTATCTCTGCGACTTCACTTTCCGAGAACCTTTTTCTCTTTTTTGAGCCGCAACGATTAATACCTCAAGTCGAGCGCCAGAGTTCAACGTATCACGCTCAAGGTCGCGGCTAACGGTCGCACAAACCGCGAATACAATAGTCCATGGTTTAGCAACATAATTGTTCCTTCACGATCGCTACGTGCGGCACCGGATTGTAAACAAGACATGTGGACTCGTGTGCGACATGCATACTGATAGCCGGGGAAACACGCGACCCCAACGATTGTAACATATTTTTACGATTATCGAATACCATCATTTTTATGCTGAGAATCAGATACATCGGTGCTGGAACACCTAACAATTGTGTCTACATCAGACGTCGCACCACCGTCAATCATGAACTCGCTCGTAAATACCTCTAGAGCACGACCGCTATTGAATGCGGCAACAAGAGAACCAAATGTAAATCGAACATGACATCCGGGTGCGAGTTCAAGCGAGCATCACCGCGGATTCAAAATGGAAACATTCACGGACGCCGCTTAATCTCATATCGAATCAATGAGATTGTACTGGCGAGCACGCCCGGGGTCGGGTCACCGTGCTAAACGGCGCAACAACTCGAATAACCAACCAGTCGGTAGTTAAAACCATAAGAATACGTGAGTATATACATGGACTGCAGCTGTCATAACTGGTTTATGAACGATTTTGAGCCGTATATCATTGTGATAAGGATGGCTGAAGGTTTTCCATTAACACTGCTCGAATGCCGTGAGTCATGCGAACTTTATTTTTAATGAGGTTTAAAGTCAATAAACTTTTTATTTATTTTTTCTGTCTGTGTTAGCATCTCAGTGTCATCTTTGTAGCTTTTTGCAAATGAGTTACTGATTGAGCAGTGTAATTGGCAAATATTTGAGGAGTTCTAGTATTGACACTGTTGTGCGAAGTTGGGATTGAATCGCAATCTGGTGGTATGATGCATGGAGTGGCAGAAACGCGCACGATGTACAGATCTGTGCTCCAAATCTAAGTCGTGGTCGCACTCAGCCATTATATGCAAATTGTAAAGCCGCTCTCCCAGACATAAGTTTTGGACGACAGCGATAACTAATTTGGTATCGAATAGCAGCAGAACTGTTTTAGTCCAATCAGTGTTTAGATCATGGTGTCATTATTTAAGTCCAAACAACTGACTGCACAGATAAGTATAAAGTACGGCTATATTATTCTTCAACGCTATGATTTGAAAACAATGAATATCTTAGGTAGACAATCTTGGAATTTCTGTAAAAACATCGCAATACATGGTAGCAAAACTAAGTTTAGTCTTCCCAAGTTGGTAACTTGAACCATAGACTAAATCTTCTTAAAATAAATAACGATTGAGCAACACCCGTCACCCTATTGTGACAGAAAGACACGCTTACAACGTTAAAACACTCAAAATGAACGCTTCTTGAATTCACCCAGATTTATTTCCTTAAATAATTGAGCAATCTTATTATGTATGTGAGAATGACATGTCGTTTGCGATTTTGTTTTAGAAAGCGAATAAACAGAATGTATAATGTACAGTAATAAAGACATTTGTAAGTAAACAAGCACAGGGCGAAAGCTGCATTTATTAAGAGAGATAAGTTTCAAACTAGAAACATTACTTTAAGGAGATTATAGTAGGTACATAAAGTACAATCTTGAGCAATATATTCGAGATTATTTTCAGTTCTAAGCAAGGCTTAAAAGACCTAACGTACTTGAGTTTATTGCGATAGTTAATGTAATGGTGCATAGAAAATTAATTATAAAAAAAAACTTGAAAATTCCAGAATCATTTGAGTTAGTTTTAGCGACAACAAAAACTGAAACAAAAAGTAACCTAACTTGACTACAAAAACCTATTCTAATACAGATTTTTTGTTCACGGCAAAAAGTCAGCAAGTCAATCTAAAAAAAACCCAAAATTATCCAAAATCCTCTCTCTCATGCTATTCGATGGCAATTCTGCAGAGCTCTTGATAACATTCGAACGGTACTGCCTAGGATCCCGTGGCGGTATTTACGTGTTGGTGGGAAAGAGGCTTGGCTCGCATGGGAGCCCTCGAGGCCTTCGTTCTCTCGATTGGCCTCGCGCCACCGCCCCAGGCTATCCGACCTGGCCTAACCACCGGTTCTTGCCTTTTTACATTCGAAACAATGTTGGTAATAATAATGTGTGGAATAGAATCGAAATTGGTTTCTAATCGATTCTGAATGTGGATTGAGATTGGTTTTGTGTCTGTGAACGAGGAAGAGGATTGTTAGGCTGTTGTTTTACATGCATATTCTTAGAATATTCAACACGTTTGACACTGGTTTTATGATCATGCAAATATAAGGTATATTAACATATAAATTGTTTTTGTATTGGTAAAAATCTATTTGATACTCAAGGCCTGGTGTAAGTCTTACCAATATAAACGATGCGTTTTTTTAAATTGACAAATGTATTTTCGTGTGAGAATTACATTAGTAATCTAGAATATACAATTACGGCTAAATTGAGCTACTTTTCTATTTTATTTGAGGTCATAATAGTGAAATAACGAGCTGATACCTCGAGGCGTCTTAAATAAATCATGCGCTTGCCACGCAAGCTTAACGTTTTAAGAGAATGATTGAATGAAATATTTACTTAAGCTTTAGATACTATAAATTACGCAGGTTTGAAGAACCAGACAAAATGATAATGATGTTCTAATTTATTTATAGGATTTTGGCAATGACTTATAAGGTCACACACGTCCGGAAATACTAGTTTTGAAATTGCTTCTATTATAAATGCTGGAGCATCTAATTTTGATTCTCTAAATGTATTTCTAACTTCTGCTATCTCCATTATAACAAACAAGCTTCCGCCCGTGGCTTCCCCCGCGTGGTTTACGAACCCGTAATTTTTTCCGGGATAAAAAAATGCCTATGTGCTATTCCAGATTATAATCTTCTCTGTGCCAAATTTCATACAGATCAGTTGAGCCGTTCTGACATGATTGAGTAACAAATATCCATCCAACCATTCATCCTCAAAAAAATTCACATTTATAATATTAAGTAGGATAGAATTAGTAGGCAGTAGGAAGGATTAGTAGCATAACAATCTATCAGATTTCTATATATCCAAGAAACTTGGAAATAAAGCGGTTATAGAAATAGGGCATCAACTATTATGCGATCTTATTAGAGATTCAAATATGCAAGCGAGAAATAGTGGTGATACATACATATGTATGTATTCAATATGTAATACGAAATTTATTGATGCCGTGTCGGTAGTGATATTGTGCATAGTTCTTTATGATACAGGAAATCTTGGGAACCAGGCCGTGATTTAAGATGTGTGGAATAAGTTGGCGTTGATGTTAAATAAAATTATCATATCGCCCACGAACTCTCTAAATAAATCAAATTAAGTGGTACTAATAAGGGATATATTCGAATTGAAAAGGCAATAATATTTTATGATTGCAATTGTACATAAACAATATTAGTTAATGAGAAACCTAACAACATTTCAGTAGATGATTCGTTTTCTACAAACGATAAAATACTGTTTGGGATAAAAGAACTCGCAGACAAATTCGTTACTAATTCAAGATGATGGCACAACAATCAAAAACTTGATTGATTTGTGAAATCATATCTAAAAATATACGATTAAATTTATAGAAAATGCAAATTATTAAGTTCCTAGAACTAAAATCAATAAGAGAACCTGTGTTCAATCAAATAGGATTTTTATGGCCATGTAACACTATGGTATAGGTAACACTTTTTTGTCCATTGTTGTTATGCGAAACGTCGTGCAAGATATATAAAATATGCTAATCGATGCGAGAATCGATGAACTAGTGCTAGATCTCGACTATGAATATTGCGGTTACCATATTTTTATCATACTAATACTTTGATATATTCTATTGCTATTTAAAACTATTTCTAGTTTGGCGGTCGTGCATTTACAATTCAAGGTAGACCTCGGTTTTTTTTTAATATTTTTTTTTTTTGTAAAGTTTCTTCACTCGGAATTATGAAAAGTACCATTTATATTTAAGTCGATAATATATATATATATATATATAATATAAATATTCATTTTATAAGGCTAATATTCTTCCCAAGGAAAACTCATTAATACGGCACGGACGGCACGGTTGGCGCAGTGGTTGAGCGATCGACCGCTGCGCTACATGTCGTGGATTCGATTCCCGCACGAAGCAAATATTTGTATGATCTACAGATAGTTGTTTCGGGTCTGGTTGTGTGTGTATGTGACATGTATGTTTGTAAACTGTACCCACGATACAGGAGAAATCCTAGTGTGGGGCAATGTTTAAAAAAAAAAAAAAAAATAAAAAATAAAAAAAAAAAAAAAACTTCCAAAAATTTTCTCTTAAATTTCCTATTCCCTATCTTTGCTAACTTTATATAATAGTAGAATAGATCCTATAGATTCGCCTTCCAAACTCCAGTGAAATTAAAGGCTAGTTAAGGTAATTTTTTTTTTTACTTTAATCTCTATGTGAAAGCACGCGTCATTTTAAGAGCAGGACGCTGATGCGCGTGCGCAACGCCCCTGCTAGCCGTGGGCAGTTCACGTGTAGATGTTATCGGTTATAATGGTATTATATGACGCCCCATCACCGTTAAAGTATCGATATTCACAATTTTGCATTCAGTTTGAGATGTTTTGAGATGTATCCTTAAAATACCGTTATTATAAGTCCTTAAGTAAAATATATTTTTCAATAAATTGATATTTTAATAAAGTAGTTTTTGGTTAAATTGTAAAATTAATAAATACAGGAGACGGGAAAACTTTTAAAGTGGATAGCAGCCAAAATATTTGACACAGTACTTCAAAAATCCGCATAGGTAGCAAAAAATCTAAAGATAATTTAATGACGAAGTAACAAAAACCGCGAGATTAATTCTAGATCTAAAATCGGTAGCAGATCAAAGCCGTATCGACATTGACCTTAACTGCGCGGGCGCAGTACGAATCGATTCAGATCCGACCAATGGGGGCGCGACGATGCTCAAACATGGCGGCCGATGACCCGACGCTGGACAATTTGCATACCTAGTTGCATCACCAGTCATAACTTGTTTGATGATGTGATTTGATCAACTGATTGTGTGGGAGATAATAATAATAACAAGATGATAGTGAAGATATTAGATCTAGATATGTATTAGATCGTAAAACATCAACTTTATAGGTTTTTCAAAATATTTAATTCGTCTGATTTTAATTATAAAATCTCACCATACAACGTGTACAACACGTCACATGGACAACATTGTTCTGGAAGATTACGAAAGTATATTTATTAAAAAAAAAATAGTCTCATCGAATCCTAAAATAAAATTGTACACTAAAAACAGAATGACAAGGTCAATTTAATATCTCACAGATTTCAAGTTAGGACTTGTTAAGTACTATAGTTAAGTATGATTCATCAACATGTAAGACACAGGTTGTGGGCAGGTGTACGCCCAGCCTTCAAGCTGTCATAATTAAAAAGGGTTGCCGCTTCATATGGGTAATTAGCTTTATTTGAGAAGAAGATTATAATTCGGTCTCTATTGGTACATTGTGAAGACAAGATACAATAAAAAAAAATCTTTATAAGGAGTGTCTTAACTTTTTAATATTTTATCTAAAGTTGAAAAAACAAAGTCTACAGTAATATGTTTCGTTTGTACAATTCTAGCATTACTTACTAAAACATTTCGTTCATCCCCTTCAAAATCATAGTTATGAATGCTTTAAATATCTTCTGTAACAGTTATACGATTTTCAATACCTATAAAAACGAGATCAAAACTTTCCTTACGTCCTCCCATATTTCACATGGCACCATAATGAGCCACCACGATTACCCACAAATTAAAAGTTATGGAATAATCCCATCGTAAAATAACACACCAATAAAGTTCATAGCGTCGTCCATCTGAGGGGACTAATTTGTGCATGAAACAGGTTCGAAGCAGTAAAGTCTTTTAATAGTTCAACATTAATAAAAGCGGGTTACAAAAATCACAAGGTATTGAAATGTCTTTATGGCGTGATGAATCAAAGATTTCCAATAACAATTGTGTGGTTATCATATTTTTTTATGACATCGCACTATTATGTGAATATTCACAAGTCGTCAGATCTAGGAATATCTGGATTTATGAGCCAATTGATGCTTCTCTTATTGCATTTTTTATTCTAAAGTATCTTTCTACAGCTTTACTGGAAACTGCCTCAGACATACATGTCATTGAAATATCTAAACCTTTTCAATATTTTTTAGAGTCGTGTGATTGTTCTTGTCCAACTGTTAATTTACTGATCTGCTTATACGATGGCATTCTTGAATATAGAATCCCAAAAAAATAGAATAGTGGAGCTTCAACCGGTACTAATGCTACCCGGATATTGTTTACGGCTATGGACAATCACATAGGTTTAGAGGCTGCACAGTGCATAAGTAATGACAAGATTACTAGACTAACATGACTGTAAACTATTTTCGATGGCTATAGTCGAATTTTTCGAGGCGGACACTGTCAATTATGAATTTGTTCCCAGTTTTCGGATGAAAATTGTGTGTTATAACAAAATTATTTAAAAAAAATTTGATGCTTAGCTTCTCATACAGCAACGAATTTCTTAACGCTAAAGAAACGTCCACGGGTAATTTTCTCGTCTTAAAGAATTAGTGTTTAATCCAAATTACATGATTGACTCTTAAGCCGCTTTAGGTGATATCAACGTTAACCGTCAAATTGACGATATAAAGATAGGTTGGATTAAGGGACTTTTCATTTTATTTCTTACACAAATTGCTCTTGTGGTAGTGCCACACTTGGAAAGTATTATGATCATATGCGATGAAACAGAATTACAAGTATGTAATGCTTTGGCAATATTAACGTATTTATTAGTAAAAGCATCTCTCTCATACGATATGCATATTGTAAAATCAAATTTAAAATCAAGTTATCAAAATTACTGGTCTTATTAAAATCAGAATATTGGAAACTCGATCACGTCCCACCTCTAAATTAGCCTAAATGAAAATTCATGATCAGATTACCATCTAAAAATGATAAACTAAGGTGTCTCATTAAATTTCTAAGACAAATACATACAGAGTATTAATGAGAGCTACTAACAGTAGTCGAAGATAAAACTGAATGAGATTGAAATCCAATACCAATTTCATTGCCCAATCTGAGATCGTTTTGAACTTTTTCCTCTCCTTTGATTGGTTGATATCTCGGCTCATCCTTCGATGCATTCCTGCTTAAAGCTGCGTTTATTTGGATTTTTTAATTCAATACAATTGCGGGGGCTTATTCAAATGAACGGGGTAATCGGTCGTCGGCACCGTATTAACGCTTTTTATGGCGTTATAGTGTCCAAACGATAAGTGCAAGCGTTGAAGATTAACATGTCTGGGATCTGGTAGATTGGAAAAAAAGATGGGTAGCGTATGGATAATGTTTTTTTGAATCGTGCTCAGATCGAAATAAAATATAAAGACGTGATGTTTCTAAACAACGTGATAAAGCAGTGAATTACTATAAGCAGAGATTTTAAATTATGGTAAGTTAGAGTAATTTTTATACCCTAGAATTAAACCAACCTGTCAAGAAAGAGAAAGAATTTCAAACTGCCTTCAGGGCCGATTTTCAATTGTCAGATAAATTTTATCTGAGGAATTAATTTTGCAATTTGATAGCTGTTGTATAGAATTTATGTCAAGCCGTCATATTCATACTTTAAATATACGTTACCTGACGATTAAAAAATCAGTCCTTATTCAAGTTTATTTATTTATCCATCGCTTTCTCTCTCCACTTGAACCGAATCCAGAGTGTTGTTTTACCGAAACTCATTTTAATTTTATTAACATTCAACCACAGTGCATGTTTCAGTGGACGATATCAAGAATACATAATTACTAATGGACATACCTCCAAATTAGAGGGACCCCTTAATATCACGTGGCCTTATTATCTTTTGAATAAATTTTAATGTACCAAAGCATTCCGGTGACGATTAAAAATTAAGTAGCGTCTAATAAATATTCACTTTTATGATCTTATATTTTTATTAGTTCGGATTTTATTTGATCATGTGTGAGAATTTTGCATAGAGCCTTATTTGTATATATAGCATTCGACACGTGGTTGATGATACTTTAAAATTGTTAGCATTTTTATATATTTCTTGGTTGGTATCATTGTAAATTACGCTGTATAGCATTTTTCATGTACTCTCTCGATTTCAATAAAAAATAATACTATATAAATAATAATAAGAAATCTAAACTCCCAAATACTCAGTATTACAATCAAGACAAAAACGATTCGAATAAATACAATATGTTTACAATAAAAGCAACAATATTATGACGCATCGAATCCACACAATCGATTGATACTCCACTCGATGTCAAATCGATACCTGCTCGGTTCAACTCCAGAGAAGCACGAACACTTTTTTTCCTAAATAAATATCCAACGAATCGATTTGGAACTTCATCTCCGAATGTTTACTTAGTAACAGTCCGATTTAAGAAATCGATTATAATACCGCCGTGATCATAAGCCATTCGAAAATGGCCCCTAGAAACTATGGCACAAAGTTCAATTTTATTCATGTTACGTTAATTTGATATATCTGAGTGATTCCACAAAGGAATTAAGGCTTTAAGCGCATTTCTCAAAGGTCTAATTTTCTTTGAAAATAGATGTGGTCAAAGTGTCACATCCGCAGCGAAGATTTCGGAGTAATACACGGAAAGATAACATAGCCATTGAACTGTAAGTGTTAGGACAGGAAATTAACAAAATATACTTTCAAACTTGATTTAGAAAGCAATAGCTTATTATACAATGTTAATAAATATTCCTTGCTTATATAAGTTTATTAGAATCAATTGGAATTGATTTGGCAGTAAATTGTTGTAAATTTGCGGGTTTTTTTTTTATATAGCCGGTGTCGTTTTTTTAGTAAGTCTCATTAGCAAAATATCCAAATTAACGTTCACTTTTAGCTATGAATAAATTTAGAAAGATACTTAAAAATTTAACATCCATGCTAGATAATATAAGGTTTGCAGAAATTCTAGATATAGTAAATATAGAAGACATTCACAAATTAACGTTAAAACATTAGAAACACACAATCAAGCAATCTCCAAACATAAAGTTCATCTATTTAATTACAGAAAGCAACCATCGATCAGGACAGGGCGTGGCGACCATGCCGTGCACAAACATACCCAGTAATAACAGGTTAAAGATCAGACACAATGTGTTACTGCGAAAATACATACAGACAATAAACGTCTTGTTGAAAATATTGCGGAGTCAGACAATGTAGGGACGAAAGGAATAATATCATGTTTTGAGTTGAGGTCAATGAAGAATATGATAATTTGTGGTCGTGCAACTGGTAAACCACAAACAGAGGCCATACATGTTCAACCAAAATTAAACATATACGAAAATTAATTAAAGTTTTAAGATGAAGATTATTACGAAGATGAATTACGAGTTTAAATGATACTAAGCCCGAGAAAAACAACTGAATGACGCATGTAACTTCATTGTTTCCCCACTTCAAAGAATCGCAATGTTATCAAAACATTCGGAAATGTCATTCCGATCAATCCATTAAAAGGCTTCAATTAAAATTCTGCGTGCACGCATTACTCAGTGGAATCAATCACGCTGATTGGTGGCACGCTGTAATAATTTACAATACCAATCGTTTTCAGCTGCAATAACTTCCAATTAAGGCCCGTCATGTCCAAGATGGTCGATCAGACAATGGCGAAAGATACGACAACAAAAAGCCGGTGAATTACCGTGTAAAAACATCTTGTCTGCTTTCCTACATTCTATTGGTAAGTAGAGTTTAAGGCACTTACATGTCATGAAAGAAGAATTATTAAAGGATTCAACGTGTATAACGATCCTGTATTTTTTGTAAATTAATGCTTCTCTTCACAAAACGTCAAAATGAAGGCAGAAATCAGAGAGCAGTGGCGATTGCTCCACTGACAAGAGCTCTTAAAAGTAGAAGAATGCTTTTTTTGGTCGTAAAATAAAATTAGGCCATAATGTGCCTACGCTGTAGCAACATACACAAGGATACTGATAGTAACATGCATATGTAGTGCAAATGCATATATGCACTACATAAACTAGTCACTGAGTACAGACTGAAGTACAATCGGCGTTATAAGTAATTAATCATTCTAAAAAGTTTCATAGATTATTTTTAATCAGCAATTCAAGTTTCAAATTTTTTTAAATTAATTGTTTTAGAATAGCATAATTTTATTGAAAATTGTAAATAATATGAAAAAGTTCATCTAGGTACTTATTGACTGAAGGTAGCAGACATCAATTGTAAGAACTCAAAAGTCAAAATATCGCTACCTACTCTTAATATTGACTCAGAATTGATTCCTGGAAATGAAATTTCCTAACAAGTTCCGGAGAAATTCAATCGAGATGTTAAAAAGAGAGTACAAATTAACGGAACAACGATAACTGAAGGCAATTAACGCGAGGAACCAGTCAACGAGTGCACTGTAAGTGTTGGAGGTACTAACAAATATATGGAGTGACATTTAGTGGTAGTTAAGTTTAATATTCGTTAAATAGAAGCATCAGTTGAAATGCGGCAGCTGTTAAATATAGTTAATTAGTTATACGACATGGGAATGCCGTTAAATGGAGCACTAGATGATGTAATTTACAAAGTTTTAGATATTAAGTGGTTGGGCACGAAAAATATTTTGTTCAGATAAATAGTATGACAGATCATTTATATTTGATAAGTTTACGACCGAATACCTGATGTTTTATTATGAACAAATATGCATGTAATTCAAGGAATGTAAATATTTAGTAAGAGATGCGTTGGCGGCTTTATCAAATATTGTAATTCCTGAGAGCCAGGATAGACATTCAACTGATCTACATTTAAGATAGCTAGTGAAGTTTAAATAGAGAACAGAAGACGAAGAAAATAAAGGTGTTTAATCTTGGCATGTAACCTCCTTTTCTATATTAGCCGGTTATATGCACAACATTAATATTAGTAAAGATAATTGGATGTCCCGCTGCATTAGAACTTCACGCGCGACGCAATTTCAAGAAAGATGCCTCAGATATTTTGTCTTGGAACTCTACGTTACCAGTATCACGGATTTCCGAAGATCGTGCGTTAATAAACGGTCGATGTTGTGTAAACAGTGGTATACGGCGTTTAGTCACGGTTGGAGAGTAATCTAAATCCGAAATTAGTTTGTTTTTTGTCATAGTACTCGGAGAATGTCTCGTCACGTCTTGGGATCTGTGAGACATTGGGGGTTTTTAGAGATGAAATAGAAGATTGGAAGCTTTTTTGTTTCTTTGAAAGAGCTGAGTAAATGTTCTAGGTAGAATAAACAATATAAATTATTGATCGTTGTTGATTTGATTGGGGCAGTGGGTAAGCGATTAGCTTTTTGTGTCGCGGGTTCTTTACCTACCTATATATATTTTTGTATGGCTTTCAGTTTTGCACACTTGAGATGTAAGTAAGTCAAAACTTGGTACAAAAAAGAATACGTTACATTGTATTACGGCCCTTTTAATGGCCAGAGTAAATATTATATCAAGTTATTAATATAAAATAGTATGGATTAATATTATCAGGGTACTAATTATAATTATATCTGAAGATTATACATAGGTATATTTGAAAAACCAACCCTAAAACTTATATTTGACGTACACAAATAATACAAAGCTAACACAATATGATACATGACCACATGACTAATAAGTACACAACATAGGTCAAGATAAGACGACCAAGCAAAATATGTACATTTCTAAACCAATAAACCTTTTGGGTAAAGGTGAACGACCTTCTGTTGGTATTTGCGTAAATCGTTCAAGATACGATGACTGACTGATGAGCGTGATGCTGCGTGCTTTATGCTTGGAGCTAAAGTTCAAGAGTTACGTAAAGGTGACACTGTCTTCCATCTAAAATGGGTGGAGTTAATTGTGGATGCGTGCGGTAATGTTACCGATGAGTTTTTTATTGTTTTAACATAAAATTTCAATATACTTGTATTTCCACAGTTCGCAGATATCGTTGTTGAGTCCTATTCAATTGAGGGCGAAGGTATTGCCATATACCGGGCACATTTCCAAAGTCTTTGCTGTTACTGAGAACATCTATACATCAATCCCAACAACTCTGCCCGATCCGGGAATCGAACCCAGAAACTCTCGATCAACAATCTCGCTTGGGACCGACAAGACCAATATGACTTAGTGTGGTAACCTGGTTACGCTTTATATGCCTTTGTAAACCTGTTATTCTAGGACTTCACTTGTTAAAGTTAAGTCACAATTTTATTGAGAATCTGTGATAGTTTGCGTCTAACTAACGACATTAACTATAGTTTAATAAATAACCTTTCAGACTTCCTAGTACTAGGGAAACAGCCAATCCAAAACAACAAAAAAAAAACAACTTTTTGAACTCAATCTCATCATCATGTGCCTTTTCCCCCAAGTACAGTGCGGTCGGCTTCCAATCTAACCGGTTGCGGCTGAATATCAGTATTTTACACGGAGCGACTGCCTTCTGACCTCCGCCACCCAGAAACTGGGAGCCACTGATACTCTAAGGTTAGACTGGTTGTCAGACTTTTTGGGCTACTGACATCCGTAACAACTGTCATAGGTCTTCGTATGACACCCAGGACCAACTGCTTAACATGCTTTCCGAGGCACGGAGGAGTCTCGATATGTGAAAAATGGTCACCCATCCAAGGACTGACCACATCGAGCGCTGTTTAACCTCGCAGATCGACCGATCTGCACGGTAGCTATGTAGATACGAGCCCCTCTTTTGAACTCGAATCTATCAATCGCAAACTAACCAACAAGCGTTACGTTCAATGCCATAACACGACCATACACCAGCCATCATCCGGTCGTTAGGTAGCAATTTTATTCACGTCTCTATGAATCGTGGTACGGGTTCAAACAGCCATGTTATTGGTTCAGCACGTGGTGTTGATCAAACTATTGTTTAGCAAAGGACGTATGAGTAAAGTGATATAAAAATGTGATGAAGAAGTACCTGATGATTTAAGGAAGCAGAACGAATAGCTTTGATTGAAATAACTCTGCTTGTGATATAACTTATACAGGGTGTCCCGTAATGTATCAAAAGTAAGGCAACGATTGCTCGCCTGATTATCTACAACTAATTTGGTTTTTTGTTTTATACAGTTCATTATACAGATTGGAAATAGGATGACCAGAAAATTACACATTGTAAGTGTAAAGATATAGTTCATTAACGTTCATCATTATTTTCTGTTATTGTTATATTTTTTATTGTTATGCGTGCTTACAGTAAAAATGATAATCCTTCTTTCATTCTTTCTAACTGTAAAACATGAATGAACAGCGCATAGAATAGGTTGTAAAGTCTAGTTTAATTAAAAAAACAAACCTATATGTTTTTCCATTAATGGCGAGCAAAATTATTAAATAGCGTTAATTATTGTATTAATTAATCAACTTCCTAAAGTAAACCCTTGTTAAAATTATTCAAGCAAGTAAATACAACCTTAAATGATAAATAAAAATAGCCTTTGACATTACGCACAATAAAATTGCGCCATATTACATCAAACTGTGTGAAACGAAAGCATGCGTGCGCGCAGGTTAGCGCTAACCTAACACACCATTGTTCTCAAGTTGCACTGCTACAGTATTGCGTGATACACGCCAGGCGGCGAAAGTCGGTAAACAACACTAGGCATTAATAGGGACGTGCCTTAGTGGTGTGATTAATCGACTAAATAAATTGACAGTTAGTACAGTAATATGGACAGTTAGTGTTGTAACGGTATACGGATATTATGATGGCGGAATTGCGTTATTTAATATCATGCCTATAGTCTTGTGTCGTGGGATCTATGACATAGAATGAAATACTCCTTTCAAAAGTAAGAAAATGCCTATCAATCAAATATGCCTTCCATGCTGGAGTCTCTGATTGATTTCCAAAAAGAAAAACCCAAAAACACTGCCCGACCCGGGAATTGATCCCAGGATCTTCGCATCCTCAAGACTCTTAAGTTTCTGTAAATCTACTTAATTTCGTGTATAAGGAAATTTTAACCGTACAATAGTTCCAACTGCGTATGCGCATTGATGAATTACCAGCTATCTATAACTTTAGTGTTCTGTTTAATTAATGATAGCCGAAAGCCGTTGTAGCAATAACGACGGTGTTGCATCATTGGCTAAAGTTAGTGTTTTATTGCTAAGTCTCGTGTCCATTGTTTTCTGTCTCAATATAATTCATTTTAAATGTTCTTTGTTCTTCGAGAGAGAAATGCAAAGCTTGTTTCACCACTTGATGATGAACTAACTGTTTCTGTATCCACAAGTTATCTGACAGAATGCATGCGAAATCTTCCACAAATGTTTGATAAATAAATCTAGCTGATAAACTTTGATTCATTAACACTTAGATCTATTAACTTGATTTTGTCATCTCACTAATAATTTAGCTTTGCGATTACTATTGGACTCTTAATCACCAAGTAGTAACAAGATCGTAAGACTTTATTCATAAAAATCTTCAATATACTTATGCAACTAAAAGTATTGTTGTCTCTTACTATCAGAGTCCGATGGAAAAGGATAGAATCTATCGCAATCAATCCAAGTTCAGTTTACGAGCCATTGAATAGGTCTCACAGCTTACAAGTAATGAAATATGTTCTGTGTTCCACATAAACCTAATTTGAACCAAACATTTTTACTCAAACGTCAATCAAAATTGCCCACGGATACATACGACAAGGCTTGGGTTAGTTACTAACGAATACCAACATATGTATACTCGATGAATACTGTTATAAACACATGCTGTATATAACTCCAACGTCAATCAAAATCACTTAAGGATATGCGACAGTGCCTTAGTTTATTTAAACACCAATACCAACATATTCTCCATTAGCCATAACAAACTAAACAAGCGCCGATTTAAATACACGCTGTATAATATGCTAGCTTCTACCCGCGGCTTCGCCCACGTGGTTTACGAACCCGTACGCGTACATTTTTCCGGGACAAAAAGTAGCCTATGTGCTATTCCAGACTATAATATATCTCTGTGCCAAATTTCATCCAGATCCGTTCAGCCGTTCGGGCGTGAAAGAGTAACAAAGATCCATCCATCCATCCATCCTCACAAATTTTCACATTTATAATATTAGTAGGATAGGATAGAACATGTTCTAGTTCTGTATCTATATGAAAACGATGAAGATTTTACCACCATAGGATGGTTTGCGGGCTAGTGGTATTAACAGTCTCGTTTTGACTTGACTGGCCACCTCAGGGCTTTTTTGGTTCCCTTACATTCTGATGATTATTTATTTGCCTATGCCGATTAAAAGTTCCTGTTTTCGTCCGAGTGCTTATTTTCTCCACTTGATTGGGTTTCTTGTTTAATGTATTTTTGTTACAGGCTAAAGCAGTCTAACTTTTTTCTAAATGTGTCTTATTATTTTTGTATGTCACTCATGCCGTAGTGGATAGATGAGCCTGTCAGCAATAGTTGTATTAAGACAGACTACAGGGTGCGTCAGAAGATCGATTCTTATAATTTTTCCCAAAATAATTAAGGTCGTCTCGTCTGACCGTGCGCTCTATAGTCCATAGCTTCAATGGCCATAGCGACTAGCTCTATTCATGCCAAAAGTCGTGATCTACCATCGCTATAATTTCATTAAACGTATAATTGATAGTTTTAGATGTTGTAATACAGGTTAGATGGATAGCTCGTGTTACGCGCTCTGTTAGGAACAACGATTACACTTACGTTACGCCATCTTTGTGACGTTACTGAATGAAGTGTGTAGACAAAACTATAATAAGTATTGTATGCTTTATCTTTATGTATACAAGGCAACTGGTTGTTCTGTTATTTATTTGAAACTGAAACCATGGAACGAAAACTTAGCACAGGAAGAGGAACTTGCAATACAGTTTGACATTATTCATCATCATCATCAGCCAGAAGACGTCCACTGCTGAACGAAGGCCTCCCTCAGAAGCGTGGGGATTACGGGGGGGTTTGCCATAATCCCCACGCTTGGCAGGCGGCTTGGGGATCGCAGTGGCTCACCGATTAATGAGAGGACACTGCTGCCCGTGCTCCGGTGTCTAGCCGCAGTTTTAAGACGTACCCGGGTGGACATTATTATAGTCTTAAAACTAGAGCTACTGATATTATTAGCTTCGAAATTGACGCATTCTGGGCCAAAGTCACAAGCCCCACGACAAAAGTCAAATCACTTTAGAATAGCGTTAGGTGTCTCTTTGTTGCAAGCCATTGCACTATACAACCGAAAATATGATTTCAAAACAACGTTCCATTGAAATCCCATTTAAAACTTATATTTAAACTTTACCGAACGAAACCTAAGTGTGTTCTAATCCCGCCGGTACCATTTTGTGGGTGGCAGCACATACATGCACTCTGATTTACCAATACTATTTAAACGTAGTGAAAGAGTGATTAAATAACTCGATACATCATGTCTTAACAATCGCATTGTTGCGCTCTAGAGGATCATTAGAGGCATTCGTTAAGATCTGATCGTCAACGATGATGTTGCTGATATTAAAACAGGGCAGATGATTAATCAGTATATCGCAATAGTTGGTAGACTTTCGTTAGCAAAAGCTTTATAATAGTGAGGTCAATTGGAAATGTATACCAATACGGTATCAAATTTTAATCTTGTCTTATTTAAACCAATTTTTATTTGCAGTTATTGGTGTTAATTGCAAAATATATTTGTCACCAGCAAAATAAAGGGTTAAGCTTTCAAAAAATAAAAGCTTATTAGATGTATAAAAATATTTGTCTAAAACTATTATTTAGTCTAAACAATAAACATTTAAAACGTGTTACACTTAAAATAACAGTATGGGTTGGTAAGGCAATGAAATATCTTCAAGTGAACCCTTCGTGCTTACTCATGTGGTCTTAGACCATTAAGACATATGACTGTAAGATAAACCGAATGAGACGTGCTTCATGCATCGAGATAGGCGCGAGCGCAGGTGAATTTTCACGGAAATCGTACCAAAATATCATAACTATCTATTCAACCTCTATGACCTCGAAAATAAGGTTGATTTTTGTGTGAAAACGGGTAGTTTCGTGGTGGTTTTCGTCGGCACTTTTTAGTGGAAGTCCAAGTTCTTTATTACTTATGTTGCCGTCAAGATATGATGTGATAGTACGACAAAGGTTCACGGACAATGTTTTTTATAACAGTTTTTATTACAGAAAATAATGTTTTCAAGTGTTCTTAGAAACCAACTGTTGCTGTTGAAAATGTTGCTCTTGTATGAGCTGTTTATGATTTTTTTGACTACGAACTTCACTCTTCATAAATTGAGAGAGTTGGATTTAACAGAGCAGTCGGCTACATCAAAATTGGTGACAGGTAACAAACTAGTGCCTCCAAGCATCGCTAAATAACATCCATTTGATTCCTTGGATGATTTGTGTCTATTTGTCCGAACTAATGTCAATATCGTGCAGATCGTAATAATGCATTCCTATAAATTCACAGTTGTTACAGTGTAGATAGGTACTTTGTTCCAACAATGTTTAATGTCTATAATATTTTTAACTAGTTCTGAAATCGCAACACTCAAATATATTCCAGCTTCTTTTTTTTTAATATTTCCATATGCTCTAATTGGTTCTGTATTGTAATTGATGGTACACATTTTCTACTAGTATATCCTTTATAACTATTTTAATTTGATATCGGCTCTGCATCTGATTAGCTTTGAGTTTTTCAAAACGGAAGAACTCAGGGCATATTATGGGTTGCACCAAAAGCCTACCAAACGTTAATGTCTCAATAATGTTATCTATACAATCATTTTCAATTATTTAAATTTCATGGACACTAAATTTGGATTCCGTAACCTCTGTATCGATATAATGAACACCATATCAAGTCAGAGTATCATTAATGGGAAATATTCCATCAAGATGTAAGGTGAAACTCAGTTCCGCCTGCATTTAGCTGTCAATATTCCTGATAATCTTAAATTTGATCGTGATTATTATATTTATTGGAAATATGATCACCATACGAAATATTTCAAAGTGATTTTTGGTGTATGTTTAGTAATACGTTCTTTCAAATTATAATACTCTCTGTTTTAGAAAAAAACAGTGTGGTCAGGTTGATGACAATGCAATAAATTTGAATCCTTTTTGTTAAAGGAATCAAATTTACGTATCTTTCCTAACGATATTAGTGAGTAGACCACGAAGTACCTATACGCCAAAACCACCAACCATAAATGAAGATATAACCACATATTTTCTCAACGCATTGACCACATAAGTATTCTTTTGTTTTTTAGTTTTACCCAATTTATTTTTGTTATCATTTTGTACTTAGTGAAAGGGTATAATAAAGTTATTTGTTTATAAAAATAGTTTTTTTTTCTTATTTAAAAAAAAGTTTATCTATCTTCAGAATAATAACATTCACGCTTCCTTCCTAACTTCACGAGAAGAATAGAACGGTTCCACATTTCACACAATCCGCATCGTTAACGACAATGCGATGTGATACAGATATCGCTGAGCCGATTGCGCGGGCGCAGCGTACGAGCCCATAAATGGCGTCGCGAGCGTTCATTAGGACTGATCCGACTGACTTGATGAGGCTTGATGTTTGATTCAAATGCCTGACGGTCGCGATTGTTGCGTATTGTTTTAGAATTCATCTCGTTACGTAAAACGATATTTTAAAGACGATTGTTGAGGATGTATTCTTCAAACTCACAGGGAGGAGATTGCATAATAAATAAAAAGATATGAATGAATCAATAAATAATTATATTTACATTGATACAGAACTGTTCTCACATATGCAGAAATCCAATGTCATGCAATTTAAATACCTATTTAATATAATTAAGATTATTATACTTTAATTAAGTAAAATGCAGGTTATCATGAGAAAATTAAATCATCGGCCAATCAATATATATTTAAAATAGTTGAATCACTTTACACGTGTCAATTAGCGAGATGTTTAATTCAAAGTGTCTACGGCGTATATTTTAGAAAATGTTAAGGTCATACGACGACCTCAGTTCAATGAATAACAATTTGGTTTAGCTTACTGACAAAGCAAATAAACCACATTCTCCTTGTGAGAACAAAGAAATAGTGATAATGGGTAGCCAAAATAACTAAACAAAGGCTGATCGGAGGCAACATCAGAGGGATACGTATTTGAAGTATGATGTAAGTCCCCCAGCGCTCAATGGAACTATTCGTAGCTACCTTAGTACCACATGAATCATACAGGGCTATAAAGCACTTGCCCATTGACACACTCATTCCCATATCTATAATATTGAAACTTCCCATTGACTTTAATATGCTGTAAGGGTTTTTAACGGCTGTTACAGATGAAGTCAATATAGAACTTATTCTAGAAGCAATTTAATTAAAGGACATAAACACAAGTACTCCACATGCTCCAGTTTAGCCAAAGGACGAGGGAACGGAGCCATTCTAAATGTGATAGCTAGCTAAATTACAATACGGTAAAGGGAATCGATGTTCGCAACGAGAACAAGCATTGATTCAATTTGAATTGTAGTTGAATTGAGAAACTTTAATGCTGTTATAAATTTAAATTGGAAACTGGTACGAACAAGGCATCAATTTAAGGAAATGGGCTAGACAAGCGATAGAACTATGGGCAAAGTGCTAATGCATCTACGTCATCACTGACTTATACGTTTAGTACTGGAAGTTTAGTGGGAGAACTAGATTCAAGTTAATCTGTACGCATCACTATGAGAACGCTTGAAGCGCCTTTGCCATGCAAGCAGGATAATGTTACTAAAACCGAATAGAAGCTGATAATTTTATATCCGATGTAAATATAAATGATTTTCCAAGATTTGTAAATTAATTTTTTATTAGCGGACGAAATTGGCAACCCAATATTTAATAACCAACTAAAAACTTAAGAAGTAACTCCACACCCGCCTAAAACAGATATAAATGCAAATACCGCCATCAAACGTCCGCTGAACATCTGCCAAATACCAAACGTGAATACAAAGCTAACTCATCGATGGGTCGATAATTCTTTAAAAAAGGAGCAAAAAAGCGCCTTCGACCATGGAATTGAGGAGACTATTCGCATACATCTACAAAGGTAGGGTTTTACTCAAATAGCTGAATTGTTGAACTCATTCGAAAGATTATCTATAATCTATTGAAAAATTAAAAAATAAATACTTAAAAAAATGGAAGAAGCTAGATCTTATCCACATTCGGTAATCTACAAAGGATTAAGCAATTTTTTTCGATAATATTCTCTTAATTTGACGCATATTAATCTGTGTACATTTATTTAGCGATTTTGTCTATAATATTTTGGTGATTTTAATTTGGAATCTTGATAAAGCTTTGCGTGTCTTATTTATCATTTCGCACGGTTCTAATCTGTTAATACCTTCTTTTCATCTATGAATATTAAAACAGTTGTATTATTCAAATATTTGATATATTCCTGTCATAAGTCAGCTGATTAAACCCCATGTTTTGACATGTTCGATAAAACACCATGAATATCTTCATAGACTTAATCCATCGATTTGAATTTTTACTAAATGAGTGTTGTCACATACACAATTACTTGGAACCAACAGCTTTTCTCAGCATTTTTTTCTCCGGGTTAAAACTTGTCACTTCATTTTTCTTTATTAATCCTATTATTTCTTTATCGTGTACATTTTTTACGTTATCATCATAGTTTTCGTCAGTTCTGTTTACAAACTTTTTATAAGTTAGTCAGAAATGTTTTACATCTTCACATTAATCATCTTTTATTACAACAGGATTATTTATATATGAATCCTCAGATCTGACTGCAAATATATTGCATACAAGATCTAAACGTCGGAAATTCCTAAACCGTTCTTTGCCCAAAGCTTTACGGACGTACCGTTTACCATATTCAAGCTGAGCCAGTTATGGTGCTCCTATACTAAATGCCTATTCAACTTGCAACAGAAGCACACATTTGCATGTACCAACTTCATAAGGCCAGTATGCCTATAATGACTCAGTACGTACAACTCGCACAAGTTGCCGACCGAGCAAAGATTGTATCACATTATTTATAGCATAAAGTCATGGTTCAATACCTTTGGGCTTATTATTATTCATTGGTGCCGTGTAGGAAATCTTTTGCCGCTCTAAGGCAAGTGTCTAATAATGACAAAGTGTAATCTATAGTCTGCTTTGAATTCATCCCTACGGGGTTTCGAGGAGAATAAAAGTGTGGCTAATATCAATTTTAATCGATCTAGAATGATATTTGGTTCTGATATTGATAATAAATCAAATTCCTCATTCATATCCCAGTTTCTTTCAATTTCTAGGAATAGTTTACTCAGACGATGAGATAGCTTCATATTAATTGTAGATGGTACCGTTACTAAAGCCCGGAATCCAATCAAAACATTAATATTCCATTATCTTAAGACGCCACTAATTTTCTATCACCGTTAATGGCCTGTACCGGTAGCAGAATAAAATTCTCTGTTTCAAGAAGATAAGAAATAATTTTTGAAATCACGGTAGCGTCCATTATAGTCGTTTTCATAATTTATTTGTTGGTCCAGCGATAAATAAGCGGACGTCTATGACTTTTTATCGAGAAATGCCTTCGGACAGGATTCCCTAAAGTTTAAACGAATAAAACTACTTTGGTTGGAATTTCTCCGAGACTGCGTGCGTGGACGATCGTTTTGGTGCTATTATCTCGGGAACCGGTTTGTTTGGGCGAATTTGAGACAATGGCGGCGGTTTGCGCGTGCGCATATACGTGATTCGTTGTTCCGGGACGGTATATCAAGTTTATTTCGCTGTGCGCGTTGTATGAAATAATATATCATAATTTTATACCTTATACGACGCTGTAGGTTTCTTTATGTATGTATGCAACGATTGTTTAACAAAGATAAATGAAGAAATATATCTTTAAGGATTTGAAGCATAAATTATTGTACTTACTTGAAAGAATACCACAAATCGATGCTAAATCGTTAAGATTTCTCGATCCTAACAACTTTATGGGTATACTACTATATTTAAGCCCACACTAGTATTATTTATTCTTTTAAATCGCACATGTTTATAGAAATAATCGATCAAAGGTAACTTGGTGTATATAATAAAGAATCACATAAAGATTTGCTTTTTGTTTAATGTTAAGCGGCTGTCTCTGTGGCTATCATAACACTTAGGTATAGGTTCAAATGCAGCCTTTAAGTTTCAGATTTAAATATTCAAAATTCACAGGATGAGCCAGGACCTCACGCTCAGCAGACGTGCTTATGACCACGAGACCAATAAGGCAATGCCTTCAATAGTTACTCTAAAATATAAATCTCACAGATAGACAAGGAGCAATTTATTTGACGTGGCAAACTCATAATTATCTCCATTAGATGACAAATAGATTTGAAGTGTCACAATTTAATACCGAAAAAAACAACGTCTTGCTCACTCCCAAAATATCAAAAACTTTATATTCTAACAAGCTCATGATTCTAGGTTCTAACACATTATGTTTCCAATTGTGCACATAAAAACAACTAGTCATGAAAAGGAGATAGACTAGGCACAAAAAGTGCCTTCAAGTGACACTACGCACGTGATTCATTTAGATCTAATCGCCACAAAAGTACCGCGGACTTGTGAAGACTGGGACGAATTGCATTGAATGGAACCGTATCTATAAAGATCAAGTTTTGTGGAGGATTTAGAATTTCATTTCAACTTGTTAGTTTTAAATTTCAAGTGTGTTTGATTGGCTGTTTTCATTAATGGCGTTCATCGGTCTGTACCTTTTTAGGTTTGTATTACAAAGCATTACGCCTCGGTTCCCCGAATGATTAGGCAGTTATACACTCACATTTCGTTATTGAGGTCCATGTATAAGGAGGCGAGCTGCCATCTACCGGGCACAGTGCTACTGAGAATTTCCATGTAAAAAACTCAATAATGAAAGGCGAACTCAAGACGTCAAGTTTAGCATTAGACCGATGATGTTGGTGTTATAAAACAAAGTATATCCTAGCTGTTTAGGGATCTATATGAAATTGAAAGAAACTACCTAATCATTTGATTAACACAGAAGTATTTACATGTACTTTGTAATTAAATATCTCTTCTTTTTTATGACAAATTCTCCATGAGTAATAACTCGCGGAGATGAAAAATATATAAAAAAATGACAATGATAACACAAAACAGACCCAACAAATTTTTCATAAAAAAAATAACAATCAAAATTCTTATTTAATCTAAATTATTGTTCCAAAATAGTTGCATGACATAACTTCACAGTGTTCACACTCAATGTTGGGAACTGTTCTAAAGCTATCATTTTATTTCTCACGGTCTAAGACAAGTCATCTCGAAACGAATTTGAGGAAGTCAACGCTATTATCTTCTTTCAACTAAGTCAAACAAACCGAGAAATGGTCGCATGCTTACCTACAAACCGGTTCCGTAACTTTACAAGTTATTTAGGCAGGTGTCGTTTGTTTCGAGAAAAACACGACTTGTAAATATTAAGAAAAAAAAAAACATGTAAATATGCTCAAAAATGCACTTTACGTGGAGGTATTTTTCTTAACATTACTAGTAAATAGTCATCGCCGATGAACAAGGTGTCAGGTTTAGGATTGAGGTCAGAGAATTTATCACAATAAAAACAACAAATCTCAATATAACAACGTAAGACAGATACGTAATAAATATTTGGAGTCTCACATCTGTGATGTCACTGAACTTCAAAAGTTTTTTTTTATCCGGTGAAAAGACGGAGCTCTATACTAGGCCACAATTAACCTAATGCATTTCTTAGTGGCCTCGGGAGGTCCTTTATTATAAAGTCATTTAGAACTAATGGTACTCTGTTACATAACTGCGGAAGTTGGCCCGAACTTATGAGAATATGATAGGGGAAGAAATATGTTAGAAATTATCTAAGTTTGGTTATCTCATTACTTTGAGAGTAAATTGAGGTGATAAAGACGTAAAATGCTTTCATTTATAATATTCAAGTAACGAGTTGGTAGCTTTTAAAATAAATATGTCAATTAAACTGGTTAGACCGTCTCGTTTGTCTAGTCGCAAGCGCAGCGATTGAGAGCGCGGAATTTTTTAGAATTTGGAATTAGACGCTTCCTATAACGACTATAAATAGCACACCTCTGCCTATCTCAATCTGAATACAGGCGTGCTATTAGCCAGTAAGTTCGTAGCACGGCTGACGGTCCGGGTGCTTGGAGCGAATTTTATACTAAGGTACTTGGTACTTGGGGATTCTCTACAAGTCATTAGAAAACAAGCTTTGGCAAATCACTCTAACTTGAACTAATCATTGTTATGTAAAACAACAAAAACCATACGTCAGAACAGCCGAAACAAAAGACAGTGTCTTCATAACTACATACAAATTAGCAACACAGTCAGTTAAATAGCAACATACATAGCCAAAACACATCACCTCTTCAAAACACACATTACACAATATTGCAATACTTCTTGGTTTCATTTCGCCACTGTTCGTGTGAACTCGTTCAGAAACTAATGTCGTTTTCATTTGTTTTATTGGTTATGTTACGCATGACACTTGCCCCAAAAGGTCTGTGTCAGCAATCGTGTAATTTTTTTACGTAATTTTTTGTTATTTCAAGTTTAGTTTATAACTGTTGCGCAAAACTTTTAGAATAACAGTATCGCTATCATGAGATTTTTACTATTTACTTTCAAAGTAAAAGTAAATTTTCATGATAGTGATTTTAGTTCTTAACTTGGTTATATTAGGGATTAGAGTCGCTAATGTGACATCTAGTCATAGTAAAAATTTGATTTACTATTTACTATTTTATAGAGATCTCATGTTAGCGACTCTAATCCCTAATGTAACCAAGTTAAGAACTAAAATTGCTTGCATGAAAATTTACATTTACTATGAAAGTAAATAGTAAAAACCTCATGATAGCGGTACAGTATACAGATTTTATAATTTAGCTGTTACATTCTTTTATGTTTTATTATTTTGAAAACTTTTTATTTCTACTGGGCCTTTGGTGGCATTGTCAAAACATAGAGAATCTAGGTGCATGGTTCCAAATTGGATCCTATCAATAAGAGGCCTGCAGTAAAGTCTATGGATACTCTTTTGAAAATAATGGTTTATATTAAATCTTTAAAATCATCATAAATATTTTGGGTTAATGACAAATTCTGTTTTATTGTAAGTAGCTTTCTCACCCGCCGTTCTCGGGCGTAACGACTTAAGGATTAATTTTTCAATAACTAGATACACCTAGATATGGTAAAGGAGACTGCACTGGAGAGAAAAAAAATTGTAAGGAATGGAAAGGCCGAGATCAATTTATAACCTAGGTCTCGTCATATTCACTCTGTGGCTTCAGAAACACTGGCATTCTGATTCAATATAAGAAAGGCCGCCTCAATCTGTCCTTTAACATATTTTTACATATGCAAAGGCTTTTATAGCATCTATGATATTTTGTAATTCAGTATCATAAAAGTTTATAACTCACGAAGTATACATAATGCATATTGTAAAACTTCATCTAGGCAGTTTTATAATGTGTGTAAAGAAATGATAGTATGATGTGTATATTCGTGAAATGACCCGGGTACGTCTTAAAACTGCGGCCAGACACCGGAGGACGGGCAGCAGCGTCCTCTCACTAATCGGTGAGCTGCGATCCCCAAGCCGCCTGCCAAGCGTGGGGATTATGGCAACCCCCCCCCCCCCCCCCCCCCACTTGGGGGAGGCCTTCGTTCAGCAGTGGACGTCTTCTGGCTGATGATGATGATGATGATGATTCGTGAATTATTTCACTTAGAGATTTCAAAATTAAGAATATGATTTTTACAATTGTCATTTCTTTTAAAGTTGCCACACAGTTGAAATAATTTCTGTATCGTGGTTGCGTTTACAAAAACAAATATTGACATTGTTTTTAAAGGAGAATACTATTATTTCAAAGACAGAACTAATTACTAAAGTAGCCAACGTAGTGAGTAGTTCTTTAGCGTGAAATACAGATGTATTAACTTTTCAATCTCCCAGAAAACTCCATTATTCTCTTTTCCTGTCTTGGAAATAAAGCATATGGTAACGAGATCTCCAAAAAAAATTGTTATCATAAAGAAATATAGCTTCCACCTGCGGCTTAGCCCGCGTGAATTACGAACTCGTGCAATTTCTGGCGTGGAGCCTAATTCTTTTCCTGAAATAAAAGTAGTCTACGTTACTCCTTATAACATCAGCTAGATATCTGCCAGTGAAAGTCCCGTCGAAATCGGTCTAGCCGTTTCGGAAGTAAGCCAGAACAAACAGACAGACAAAAATAATAAAAATTGTTTTTTTTTGTGTTAAGTGCCTTCCGTGTAGTTATATTTTCATATGCAATCAATAAAAAGCTGTTATTTTGACATTACAAACAGACACTTCAATTTTATTTATTTGTATAGATTTATATGGACACAAAAATGAAAAATAATATTATATAATAATTAGAATTGTATAGGTTAATTCAAACACATCACTAGAATAAAAACATATGACTGCTCTTGAAGGCCAATAACTATAAGAAACAAAGCAATATAGCGTCAATCTACTTAACACAAATCGTAATATCGTCGTAATATTTAGCGGTCTTGACATTTTGATAGCAATTGCTAGAGAATCGGAAGACGCGTTGTTTTAGCCAATCAGAAACAAGCATCGTCCAATAGAATCTCGTAAAATGAAATGTATACTTGAATTTCTAATACAAAATCGTATTGTACTGGTGTCTATGTAAAATTATGCAGTTTTTTCACTCTCCTGAAAAGTTGCTATTTTTGACATACGTGGTGTTAGAACTTCAACGACTATATAAAAAAATCAGCTTCTGTAAAGTAAAAAGCTTAATAAATAATCCATACTTCATTAACATGACCTCCTTCCGACGCATACGCAGATAAGTCATCAGGCAATGCAACGTAACGTATTTCATCATACCAAATAACGTTTTCGTGCGCATGTCCGTCCAAGGGTCGCGAGTTCACTCCCGTACGCGTTCTCGGAATCTGAGAGGTTTTCGGTACTTTTGTGTTATAAAAGTTGCTTTGTTTTACTGTGTGAATTTAAGTTTTTTTTAAGATTACCATAGATCATTGATATTTAAGTCTAGTTGCTCAAGAAACAATATTTTTCATACAGAAAAACCCAATAACACTTTGCCCGACCGGCAGCCTAATTACGTAAAAAAGCGACAGCAACGCGATAGCCACGCGACAGCAATCTCACTGTCAGCCAATACATTATATGTCACAAAAATGACGTTTGACAGAAGTTATCGCGCGATCTACGCCTGTCGCTACATCGGTAATTAGGCTGCCGGAAATCGAACCCAGAACCTCACGCTCAACAGTCGTGATTGTCACCACTAGGCCAATAAGACAATCAAGAACTATATTTTGACAATTATATTATTTTTTAAAAATCAACTACACTTTTTCGACCGGGGCCTTTTTATGGCCTTTAATCGCACCATTATGCCTTGCCTGGGTCCTCTTGGTTAAAGAAACCCATTATCCCTTTGATAACAATCGAATACATGCGTAATCGATGTCCATATCGATAATAGTGATGTACCGAAATTGATTTCGAACGATTTAAATCCATAATCATTGTAAATGTTTTCAAAGGTGGATTTGGTATGATAAATGTTATTTGATTGTTAATCCTAATGTTACGAACATTTGTATTGGAAGGAAACACGTGTGGGGTCACTACAAATTGTCTTTTGTATTGTAAAATAGGGTGTATCTCCCCTCGAATTATCCGATATCCGACAATTTGAGAGACAATTTTGGTTTATTACTCAAAGACGAACAATTTTAAATAAAAAAATTATAGCTTCATACATTTGTAATAATTACAATATATTTTTTTATTTTTTTTATTTTCCCTCAATGATACTATTTTTTACTGCTTTATTATCACATTGTATGACGATTGTAACCAATCTATTATAATGCTACAATGACTATTAAAACAAATATTCCTCAAGTATATCTCGGGTATAGATCGGTACATCTTGGCTGCGCGCGCGCATGACATCAGCGGAATCGGGGCCGGCCGCCCACCTCCATTAGACGTCTAGACGAGTGGACAATTGTTATCTATTTATCTGTGCATCTCTCATAAGTACCATTGGTACTTTTTTTTCTCATAAAGATCCATCTAATGTCTCAATAGGTTTTAAGTATTTTTTGTCGGTTCAATTTTTATTTGGAATTTCCTGATGAGTCAAATTATTTCATTATTGTTGCATGAGCAGTTTTTATGTGAAAGCTTAGGTCCGACACGAAGTGTGAGGAATATCTAGTTCCCTCAATATCTAGTGTCTCACAGACAAGCTACATAGTTTGAAAAAACGTGGCCTAGATAACTCACAAACACCCAAAGCAATGAACAAAGTCCCAAACCCGGAATAGTTATCTGCAGGTTGCAAATATTATTTTAGTCTATGTATTCAAACGGTTGTGTGTCCATGTGACATGCATGTTTGCAAACTGTACCCACGCTACAGGAGAAATCATAGTGTGAGCTACGATTTAAAAAAAAAACCTCCAGCCTAGAAACCGTAGGCCATATAGGTACAAATATTAATCTTGTTAAATTATATAACAAAGATTCTAGTAAAGAAAATACCAAGGCTGAAAAGCAAGAATCAGTATTTCATATTATCGATACATAAGGTATGAAATTGACCATAGTTATAGATAAGGAGATACGATGTACAAATATGTATTTGATCGCAATTCTACGACTTCCGCAAAGCCTTATGGCCATACAACCGCCATCATCACCATAAAAGTAGCCATTTTAATGAGCACAAAACAAAGGGATCTGCCGCGCCATTGCTCGTACTATTGGGTTCAAGGTGATAATGGAGAGATTCTCACATTTATCCGAAACGGTAGTTTTTTTTTTGTCAAGAAAATAAATTATTTTCTAGTGACATAATTTAAGTTTAGTCGCTATGAAGTTTGGGCTATGTATCATTAATCCAAAATTCGTAATAAAGTAACAAATGTCAGTTAATTTCATTCTTGATCAAGTCAGAATTGTACCTTTTTACTAACAAGTAATGATTTATTTTACAAGAATTGTCATAGCCAAATACATCATTAAGCGATATTTTGACATTTCATTGAAGAAGAAATTCATTACTTTTTCAAAGATATTTTAGTACTTTGACTAAGAATTATCATTTCTTTTTATAAGGCCCAGAATAAAATATCATCTTATCTTAATATTCAGTTTTAAATACGTAAACCAGGGCTTCGCGAGTACCAGTCAGAGTTTTCGACTTTATAGTCACTTCAACTTATTCTCACCTAGTTATCACTCGGAACCTGCAGTGGCCGTTAGTAGGAAAGCTAGTGTGAATCTTGCACATTACATGACATATATGGCCATCTGATAGCGGTCCACAATTTATTACCGGGGCCTGTGCAGTACCATGGTAAAGTAAACTAGGAATTGCCTACTATTGTAAACTCATCCACAGTACATTCTTACTGGTTCCTTCAACAACTTGTACCCATCAGATTCAAGGGGCAGATGCTATACCGTAAAAATATAAATGATTGATTGCTAATACTCATTGTAATTTGTAAATTCTTAATACACAAACAGGTAATGAATATCCATTCTGGTAATAAAATGAAATAGGATTTTTTCTCTAATGATGTCGATCATTCTCCAACGACATCGTCATCATCAGCCCACATTTGTCCAGTTCTGGACATAACCTTCTCCTATTAAGCGCTACTGAGCCCGGTCTTGGCTCTCCTCATCCTGGTCTCCTCAACTGCCTGGTCGGGGGGCGTCATACAAAACATTTAATGATATGTAGATGAATTATTTACTCGTTAGCTCTTTCATCCTATCTTTAAATTATTATTATTATTTATGTATAGTATATGTGGTAGTACTGATTTTGAATTGAATCAATTACTAACCTATAGTTCCTAGTTTTAAAATTACTTTAAATATATATTCAGTTCCAATATCCTTTAGTTTTAAATTTTAATAAAATGTGGCGCTATTCGACATGCGGACTGCAGAGATAACACAAATAATAATTTTCAAGTGGATACACGAAATTCCCGGGTATGTCTTAAAACTGCGGCCAGACAACGGAGGACGGGCAACAGCGTCCTCTCACTAAACGGTGAGCCACTGCGATCCCCAAGCCGCCTGCCAAGCGTGGGGATTATGGCAAATTCCCCCCTTGAGGGAGGCTTTCGTTCAGCAGTGAATGTCTTCTGGCTGATGATGACACGAAATTCAAATTAATGCCTAATTTGAAATAGGTAATCAAAAGATTAATTAACTAATGAATGTAATTACTAAAATATATATGCTGATCTATACTATTTAACGGAAAAGATGAACCTATAATATATTAATATATAAAAACACGCCGCTTAATTTGTACCGTGAGATCAGACATATTCAGCCAAGTTCTAGGAACCAGTCCTCAAATACGTCAGTATTTCTTCAGTTTCGTCATCTCACGTGCAGTCTAGACTGAAGATTTTTATCTGAACGAGTTTAATGAAATGTGTTATTATCAGGAAATAAGTAAGTACTTAGTTTGTGTTTTATTAAATCAAAAATTTGTACGAAATTAAGATACATCAGCGATTACATCACGCTATAACCACATTTCCTGTGTACTAACTAAAAATTTGAACCTTAGCCAAGGGTCCTAACACAAGAGTGAAAATGAGAACATATATCATGAAGATTCAACTCTTTGAAATACCATAGTGGTCCAAAGAAAGAGGTTGAATACCTATAGATGGTGTACGGGTCAAACAAAGCCCAAGTTTCGATCTCAATCAAATTATTGCTGTCTCATGTCTTCAATCGAAGCCGTGTCATAATATTTGCGAACATGCGATGGCTGCTCACGCAAGTTTGCCCCGTCATTGTCATGAGAACTTATTGAAAGTATACTCAGGAGAAGAGGTGGTACAGTTGAACAAAGAAATAGGTATACACGGTCATAAGATACGAATAAAGCTTTCTAAAGAACCCAAGTGTTTTAAAAGGTTTTTATATAAATTTAGATCCATATTTACAGTGAAATCGTCAATTTTAACTGGTATAATATCCATTGTTAACCAAACCAAATCGCTATTCTAGTAATGTCTAGATATGACCGGAGCCGTAAGAACTTATTAGTTTGATGATAATTAATTTTAAAATGGTTGATAACGATGCGGAGGAGTATTTTGACGCGTACGCAATATTTTTATATTTTTTAACATCTTTAATCTGTTTAGTGTTTTTAGAAGTAAGTACTAAGTATAAAACCCAAATATCTTTATATTCAAGAAAAGAAATTCAAGAAACACTTTACATACTTGAAAATTAAAATGACTTGACAAATCAAAGTAAAAGTCAAAATCTTTAGTTGTTTAATCGATATGTCTCGCCGTCACACGTCAAAATAATTTTTGTCTACATTTAAATATCCTTTAATTATTTTTACACCTACAATACAAATTATTGCACAACAAGTACATATATTATATTAGTAATCATACTAATTAGCGGTGTTATCGCTACTTTAGTTTTATTAAAGCTACTTTACATTATAACCTACTTCAGAGTCAAGTTAAAAGCAATTTAGGATCATACCCCATACTTTTTTATAACGATCGTAATCAAAAGTGGCCAACTGCAATATATTGGCTCAACGTCACATTTCAATCGACACAAGCGAAAGCCATTAGCCACAATACTGACAAAGGTTTCGGGTTCCGTAATACTAATAAAAAAGTTACATTGAATTTCCTGAATAAGTCAAATGACTATGAAATATAAATATTTCTGAAAAGTTACGTCAATATGTATGTTTAAACACATATTACATATTAACAGCTGTATCAAAATTTAAAATAATTCGAGTATTATGCAAATAAACTAACAAACAGACAATAAACAAATCAAAATAATATTTCTTCTATATAAAAAAATATCAACAAAACTTTAATTATTTCCCAAACCTATCATATACAGCATGATTTATTTGAAGGAACCCAACAAATTCATTACCGCAATATATTTTTAACGCAATTAAGGTCCCGCTTGAGCTCCAAGGGCTCGCATGCGCATCTGTCCGTTGATCCACACACACGCGTACGCGCACGGTACAATTAGTCACACACACACAGACACACATTATGGTGTATATGTGGGTATCTATGGGGCGCGTTAAAATAATAATTCTAACGGTTCTATGGCATATGGATGGGGTATCGATTTTCGGAAACTAGTAACGTATTTTTTGGCGTTTGTTGGGTTATAATTAGATAATGTATTATAGATTACGTGAACTTGTTGAATGACATGAATTTAAGAACAAGACTGACTCATAAACTTGATCCGATCAACTAAGTCTTACTATAGCATATCTTTCGTATAAAATCCTTAATGTAAGCTAATAAATTAAAGCACTTACTTGCAGAAATATTCTCCTCTCGGCGTGGACAGACAAGTTCCGCCATTTTTGCATGGCGAGGGCGAACACGACACGAAACCTGAGAAAAAACGACATCACATTAGCATGTTATAATACTAGCTTGTAACTGCGGCTTGGCATGTTGCAATAAGTTAGTTTTTAAAGTTCTAGGAAATGTATTGATGTAGAATCAAATCAAATGTATAATTTATTTATACAACACAAGCAGTTTATTTGCAAAGTCATATTGTAATAAGTTGTTAGAGACATCAATTTATTCCTAGATGAAGTAAAATTTTTAACAGTTCAAAATGTTGTTTTTTGTCTTGTAACCAAGAAGTCTGTATTTAGCAATACAATAAGAACGCAAAAGACTTATTTTTACACAATACAAGATGTAAAAAAGTTGCGGTTAAAAGATTTGACGGTAGCAGCAAATTAAAGGCAGTTAACTTTTAAAGATATTTTAAAGATGGGTAGCAATAACATGAAGGTTTGAATACTGCAATTATGTACCAGTCTCATGTCGAAGACTGTGGCTAGTAATTCATATCGTGAGCACATTTCAGTTAAAATGGAAGCGGCTAGTAACATAAGTTACGCGTACGGGAAGACCACAAAGTTCATTATTTATTTCTTTAGCTAAAGCATATAAAGCAAATGACTAGAGTTGAACTTTAAGGCAAAGGACGTAAAAGCAATTTCTTGTCTTTTAATGAATCACTGTGCATACTAAAATAACTTTTATGACATCCAAGATACAGTTTAGAATCCTACAATGGTTGTTTCGGTGGCAAAAATATAGCTGATTCTTTGCAACAGAAAAATGATATACATTTAATTCGTTTTATTAATTGCGAGCCAACGTTATGACTATGGCTGCCATTAAACATCACCATATAAAGAAATCTGGGTCACTGAGATTTGAAATAAAAATTCTGAATATCAGACAGATCTTGATAAAAGTTGCCATTAGACTTTAATGAGATTGCGAAGTCTGTTTTATAGCCTGAGGTCAATTTGTTTGGATCGTGAATGGAGAAAGAATACTCTACAGTTGATTTTTAATAAGAACAGGAGTTTATAAAGGAAGTAACAACCAACAACAATCGAATTATCTATAATCTGTAAATTTTAAACTTAAAAAGCACAGTTTTTATGCACTGATTTGTAAAGCAAAAGTGCCAAGTTGCGAACAAAATTTCAAAATAAAACGCAAGGACCAAATGACTCCTCTCGGCTGGAGGCCCTTCTGGTCTCGCCATTTGCCCGGTTAAGCAGTAAAAGCTCCCTGAGCTAACTGCGAGAGACAACTCAAAAAAAAAAAAAAAAAAAAAAACAAATGACTCCAGCAAGATTGATTGGCGACAAAAACACCCAAGTGATCCGGTGGTAAAGTGAGAGATACTGATCGCGATGTGACGTCGAGCTCTTAAATATACGGCTTGTGTCTCGGAGAAGTATTGCTGATTCCGTGATAGGGTCATTTAATGCATTTTTGGAGGAAGCATGATGAGGTGTTTGAAAAAGAAAAATGAAAAAAGAGGTGAGATTTTTTTTACATAATTTAGATTATAACGCTGAAGTCTCAAAATCTTCAGATAGATATGATCTGGCTTCTTTGGAGTCAGATTCTTGACCCCTTAGCGCTGCGTAGAGATGTGACCTCGCTATGCATCTTTTATCGCTTATACTATGGGGAGTGCTCCGAGGAATTGTTCGGACTAATCCCTGCCGCCTCTTTCCGCCATCGTTCTACGCGACAGCAGTTCCATCACCATCATTTAAATGATTAGCAGTCCACAACTGTGCTTTTCTCTAGAAACTTTCTGCCTCGCACAACAAAACTGTGGAATGAACTGTCGCCTGCGGTTTTTGCGGACCAATACGACCTTCAAACCTTCAAGAAAAGAGCGTACTCCTTTTTAACAGGCCGGCAACGCACTTGTGACTCCTTTGGTGTTGCGGGTGTCCATAGGCGACGTTAATCGCTTACCATCAGGCGACCCGTCTGTTCGTTTGCCGCCTATGCCATAAAAAAAACTGTTGAAGATCGAAGAGCGAGTTTTGTGACAGCGTTGAAGCGGTTTAGCTAATAGAAGTGTACTAAAGATGAACTTTAAATGATTAATTGATATTTCGAAGGAAAAAAACAGCAGCAGAAGATTTAAAAAAATACTTTTAATATGTATCGATGATAGATTCTGAATTACGAACCCTATATATAGAGCCTTTATGATAATTTATGCACATATTTCAAAAGCTCTATTTACATAAAATATACAGCATCAGATCGTACAAAAACAGTAGTAGCAACGAAAATGTTTAACCGTTCGATTTGTTATCAACACATTCGAGTATCGATCGATATAATCTCGATGTATCGATCACTCAGAATCGGGACCACCCAAACGTAATCGGATACATTCAGTCCAGGAAATTGGTCTCAAAACGGCGGCTTTTGTTTAATTTAAATAAAAATAGCAAGGAGCAAAACCTATTGTAAATGGTAAAGTAGACACAGTGTTTCTTTTTCATTGAATAAATATAGACTTATAGACTCTTTGTGGAAACGGATATATCGAATCTACTGTCTTAGCATAAATACCAACCACATCACCAAAATAGCTTGAAAAGCCTCATTTACTTATTTCCTTAGGTAAGTTTAAAGAGTTTTTTATTTTTCAGTATTTTCTTTCCGTGTGAATTTTTTGTCTAAGCAAATAAAAGGTTCGATTAAAATCCTCTAAACATACACGAGATAAATATTTATATATAAAAATAAACACTTTTTTCATCAATCAATATTATGTGTGGGAAAATCTAACGAAATTCGCTCATTTTAAACTTTTAAAAGCAGATAAGCACACGATTGTAAACTTTTATTTGAATAAGCGATAAATAATTTTGGTAAAATTAAAACTAGATAAGCGTACATTTCACCTGTTTACTTAGCTCTTGTTAAAAATGTAAACACTTGAATGTTATAAGTTTAACATAACTCTTCGTTGGGTTATTCTAATCTGATAAACTCTTTTTTATCTATCCCCGAATAGTTAGGCAGAGGTGTAAAATTGTGCACCCATATTTCACCAATGCTGTTATTAAGTCTTATTTAATAGGGGGCGAGCGTATTGCCATCAACCGGGAACAGTTCCAACCACGTAGGTTCGAAAAAACGGTACGAAAAAAATGCTATGAATAAATATAATAAGAATGTGTATACAGAAAAACCCAATAACACTTTTTCTGACCTGGATATCGGGCCCAGGACCTCACGCTTAGTAGCACTCGCGACCACTAGACCCAATGAGGCAGTTACAGAATCAATCGCATATAAATCTTAGTTAAAACATGAGAATAACTCATCAATGGTGATAGAGTTATCATTAAAAATAAATATATACATAACGGTGATTGACACGAACGCGTGGGAACACATTACTATGTAAACACTGATAACGAAGTTAGATTTGTATTTCAATATTACGCAATTTCTTAAACATGATGTTAACAATATTACATGAGTTGATGATTATGTCAAAAAGTCGTGAAAAGCAGTTAAAGAAAGTTTAAGTCAGTTAGGAAGTTTATGGAAGGTGAGCTATAAAGTTTAAAGAAGATGAAATAAACAAGAGGTGCACGATTGACGCAGTGGTTAAACGATTAGCTTTCTGTGCAACGAGTCGTGAGTTCAATTCCTGCACGGAACTAATATTTGTATGGCCTACAGATAATTGTTCATTTATGCATTTGAATATATTTATTTTTAAACGCACCCACGATACAGAAAATATGCCTAGAATAGCCGCACGTTCTTAAAAAAGAAAAAAATGAAAAAGTTCGATGTGGAGAGCTATAAGACAAATAAAAAAGACACAAGTATACATAGAAGAAGTTAGAAGGTTATACTATATTATTAATTCCCATGTAATAGGAAGCGAGCCTATTGCCATAAACCGGGCACAGTTCTAAACTCCGTGCTACTACTGAGAATTTGTATACAGAAATACCCTTTGCTCGGCCCCGAAAACGAATCCAGGACCTTACGCTCAGACCATCACTAGTCCAATGAGGCAAGGCTAAACTAGTTTCTCAATAAAGACGTTTTACATGCCGTAAGCAAACTAAAGATACCCATCGTGTATTTCATACTAAGCATCATACTATACAGTTTGACTAAATTCTCGCTCACATTGTTTCGCGATAGTGAAGGACACAAAACGGGTCACTTGTTCAACTGTGATCTGATAAATGTCATGATCCGCATACCACACGCGGCGTAAAGGGCTTTTAGACATACCTTCAATTATAAGGTAAATAATTCCAGTCTTAAAGAGTTAGAGGATAGGGTGCATATTGGTCTTAACACATACAAATTTTGTTTTATAAACATCATTATGGACAGTTTTTACACGAACCTCGCTAATGCTATAAACTGCTCAAATTATTTTAACTTTCTGAAACAAAAGTAGTTCTCAAGTACTTTTGTCTCCTTTAAATTAATAACTATGTATTTAGTGTCAAAAGTACTATATTTAATTTCCTACATGAAAGGTAAGACTATTTTTCCAAGTATTTCTTCCTTAAAATTCGTTTCCAAACGAACACAAAAGTCCCAAAAACACAGAGTCGTTAAGGTCCTCAGACTCCAAAACCAACAAAGCGTACGTCTGCATATTCTTTTTTGGCATAACTTCCCAAATTCGAGTATCAGGCGGGTGCTGGTGTAAAAACTGGATGCGGCTGGCATCACCTTTTAAGGTCATCCATTGTTTTTACTTCGAGGAACGCAGGCCCGGCTGCAGACCGAGAGATAATTTTATGGGTAAAAATGGTAAAGGCACATAAAGGTGAGTAAATATAAGTGAGTTTGATGAACTAAACATCTATGTTTTAATGGTAAAAAATATGACGTTATGACGATACGACGATAGGACATTGTTAGGTATTGACAATCCTGCAAAATTTGTTGAACATAAAGATACAAAAAATAAGATAAAGATATGATGTGAATGTCAGAGTAAAATCGCTTTTACTTCAGAGTATAAACAACCAAAAGCTAGACACGCTAATTACTTTACTAAACGAGGTTTGCTGTTCTACGCGTGACCAGAAGGCTAGCTTGTTCTTTAGTCAAAGAATCAGCTTTGCCATACAGCGTGGCAATGCTGCCAGTCTTCTGGGCACAATGCCTGTTGACAGCGATGCGGAGGAGAATTTTGACGCGTAGTTGTTTAGTTTCTTTTTAGTAGTTAGTAATAAGTAATTATAAATCTAATTTGCTCTTTACCGATGACAAAAAATAAATACGTGATTAATAAAATAAGCTTTAGCATCTATTTACTATCTTACTACATAGTAACAAAGGACAAGCTCCCATTGAATCAAATTTTATTTGCAACAAAACCGGTTTATCTTCAAATATTGTAAACGGCATAAATGCCAAACAAAATTAAACAGTACCTCTATCACGAGTTTTCTAACTATTTACTATCATAGTAAAGTAAATTTTCATGATACCGATTTTAGTTCTTAACTTGGTTACATTAGGGATTACAGTCGCTTATGTGACATATGTGTCATAGTTAAGTTTTGATTTACTATTTACGATATTATTGAGATGTCATGTTAGCGACTCTAATCCCTAATGTAACCAAATTAAGAACTAAAATCGCTTGCATAAAAATTTACATTTACTATGAAAGTAAATAGTGAAAAACTCATAATAGAGGTACAGAAGTCAACGTCATTTCCGATAACCTAGATACGTTGTGAACAAAAATTAAGCTTTTAATGTCAGTAACATGCAGAACAGTTATCCTAACTAATATTATAAATGCGAAAGTAAGTTTGTTTGTTACTCTTTCACGACTAAACCACTCAACCGATCATCATGAAATTTTGCATATACGTTGTCAGGGGTACCGAAAAGGACATAGGGTACCTTTCATCTAAAAAAAAGTACCGTTCCCGAGGGAAAGAACAATAACTTTCGACGGTCACAATTGCTTTAGGACGTTAGATGGCGCTGCGTGTGACCTGAAAAAATGCACGGTTCGTAATCAATGCGGGTGAATCCGCAGGCGGAAGCTAGTAGAATATGAAAACATCTCTGACTGCTTTTTTTATAACATGCATTAAACAAAACGGTACTCTTTTTTCATTGTCGTTTAAAAAAAAAAAAAAAAACGTTGCCCTACCCTATGAATAATTCCTGTATCGTGGGTGCGTTTACAAACACAAATATTCACATACACAAACACCCAGACCCGAAACAACTATCATATACAAATATTTGTTCCGTGCAGGGATCGAACCCGCAACATGTAGCGCAGAAAGCTAATCGCTTAGCCACTGCGCCAACCGTGCCGTCTAAATGCTTTTAGTAGGTGGCTGCTGCCAAGAAGAACTATCTGATTGGGTTTCTATTGAAAGATGACGTGTTCACTGTTCCTTAATGGGTGATAGATTGGCAACCTCTTGCAACTTAGTTGTAAACAAATATGTAAGTATAGTCCACACAAGAAATTGCTTTAGTTGCTTAAGGTTGAATTTCATTTGCATACGACAGTATTTATTCTACTGACATGATTGGTATTTATATAATTATGACAATACAAATGTCAACCTTAGCGAAAAGTTTCTTTAAAGCTGTCTTCGTAATTGATAACTTTCTTGGCTGACTTTGGACTTGGCTTTTGTTACCACGAGTAGCTTCTTTGGTCTAGTGGGCGCTAGCGTGACTGCTGAATATGGGCTCCTGGTTTTGGGTCCCTTGTTAGGCAAAGGGTTATTAGGTTTTTCTGTATAGAATTATTGGAACAACCCACAGTTTGGAATAGTACTTAATAAGAGTATCTGCAGTACCTACATCTCTGCTTATCCTTTCGGGTAATACAGGCGTGATGCTGACATATATTATGGGTCTATCGCGAAACACTGGCGGGCGGAAAGACCCTATCTCTCCCGAGTAGCAGTTCAGACCGACGGTATTCGGATCTACATCTTCAGTATTTAGTCTAGCTGTCCTGTTTTCGGCTAGGTCTGATTGGTTGTCTAAACCAAACCACTTAGTGTCAACTACACTGATTATAGGGGCTAAAATGTGTTGACCGTGTTCCGTCAACATCGTGAAACCCGATCCGTCCCTGCGCGTACGCAGCCGATTACTTAAAGTCTTTTAGTAAAAGACATTGATCGATGTCGACTGAGGATATCAAGTAATGACTGGTTGTTATTGATGTTTTATTGATCATTTACTTTGGTGTACTGCGCTTGAGTTGCTTTCAAATACGCCACATTTGGTGTTTCATGATCGTTTCAGAAAACGTTGGTTTATTTAGCATGTCCGAAGAAACTGTATTGAAAGGGGCATCTTATATATTTAAATGCATAAATATTTTTGTTAGTGAATAATTTATTTCATTTTCTCTCATAGTGATCATGCGCAAATTTAAGGATGTATGACAAAACTACACTTAGCGTTGATCTATACTTGAACACAGATTTGTCGGTTAAATGAGACATTTAAATACATAACTCAGGCGCTGCTCACATGAAGTTCACCGTTGACGTTCGTATATACTCGAACCCGACTATGAGCCGCGCGGCCCACATTACGTCCATTCATAAATAACTCTTGTTGTCTGATGCTTAAGGTTCACAGGATCTGTCACCATCCTTGACCTTGCAGCCAAAATGTTAAGATCATATTTTATATCAAGTTAAAAAGACCCATTCATTTATAGGTACCCATAGACTAAAAATAGAAAGAAGAGACGACAAAAGTAGCTATTTGAAATTTCGAAGTTGTCAAAGACAAAATTTTTTATTTCAATTAGGCCTTTTCAGGCAGTTTTAAAAAGTCCAGACTCTAGGCGCACGGTTCCAAATCCGGTCCTATGGAGAAGAGACGGGCAAAAAACTCCATGGATACTCTTCTCAAAAAATAAAAAGTTAATTTACAATTAATAATCTAAATTAATATACATTACCTATATAAGAAAAATACAAACATAACAAAATTTAAATCTATGGTCTCAAAATAAATCATAAACGGATTGCTTTTGTAAATCAATTCATACAAATGTGTAGTTATATCACAATATTTTCCTTAAACACAACAATCAAGCAATTGTAATCATGCGCATGGTAAACACGCGTAATAAAATTACAGATTTGAATGTTGAGTCATTGAGGAAGTACTGATACGGTTATCTCGACCGTGGGAACATTAACCGTAAACTACTGATAACAGTAACTAAAATATATATATAAACATTTAAAAAAATATCGCCTGCGACTGACCGCTTCCGCGAAACCGTGTGATACATATATCTATACATATATCGATGTTCCCTAAGAAATAGCGCTTTGATAATGTCAATTCAATCTTTTTCAAAGACATATTTGTGCTTATTTACAAAGCTTATGATGGATGAATAAAGTTTTAAAAGCTGTTAAGGTTTCTGAAAATATGATACTGCTTCTTTGGTCTTGTGCGCAAGCGCAGCTCCTAAGCTTGAGATTTTGGGTTCGATCCGGTACTTTTCCAGTAGTTTCCAATGCCCTATTCCATGTGACTTAATAACGCCATCGGCAGAATATGGGTGCCCAAGTCCAGCTTTTAGATTTTTTATATATATAATTCCGTGGTGGTCTTTCACACCCTATCACAATGATGAAGCCAAAGAAAATATAAATAGGTTTGTAGAGATGATATTTTAAATATTCCACTAGTGAAAACATAGACACTGCGTTATCTGCCTTACCCATCTATGTCATTCCATGTTAACATAATCAAAGTCAGTTTAAAAAGTACGTTCAATGTTTATTTGTGTATAAACAGGTCTTTATTGTAGTTTCGACAGCATTATGGGGTACTGGTAATGTAACATGTAATACTATGTGTATCTACTTATTTAAAATTCATAGTTGTGACATGAGCCCCGCGGGTGTACTGCTTAAGAATATATCGAGTTATAATTCAGATATTTAGAAACGATTTTCGATTTTGAAGATCCTATTACAGTCAATGAAGGAGATGATGTACAGCTTTTTCTTTCATTCTGAATATGATAAACATATCCTACTTATATTATATTGTAAATGTGAAAGTTTGTGAGGATGGATTGATGTATGGATATTTGTTACTCAGTCACGCCAGAACGGCTGAACAGAACTGGATGAAATTTGGCACAGCGATAGATTATAGTCTGAAAAAGAAAAATGTACGGGTTCATAAACCACGCGGGCGAAGCCGCGGGCGGAAACTAGTATTATATAGTTTTCCTATTGCTGGTCTGATGAAAGACATTTTTAGATGGAATGCATCTTTCTATTCATGTATTTGAATGTCTTTAATAATCAATTATTGTGGTTTTGCCCTATAAAAAAATGTTATGTGGCGACGTAATGTTTTTGTTACCTATTTATTTTCAAGTGCCCCATTGGTTTAATGGTTCGATTCCCAGATAGGGCAGTGTTATTAGGATTTCTGAAGTTTCTGATTAGCCCGGAGTTTACAGTTGTGATCGGTAAACGGCAATAGGAACGCTACTTATAACACAGAACTTAATAACGGCATCAGCGAAATGTGGGTGTACAAAAAATCACCTCTGCTTTACCCTTCGGGCAATATAGACGTGAAGTTATGTTATCTTTGAAGTATTTAAATAGATCAATACCGAAATCTTTTACAAAAATTACCATTATGAACAGGGAAAGATTCAAAAATCAATTTTTGAACTCCATCAATTTTATTATCGCTTCGATTGCTAATATAGTATTGAGTAAATTGAATTCTTGAACCATCCGATTGATAAACAAAAACAAGTTTAACCAAAATTACACACAAGCTTAAACCACAAAAACTTCGAAAACCGGACACCACGCGACCAGATACCAAAAAATCGACACCCAAATGTGGATACACTAATTGTCAAACTCTACGGGAGTTTTACGGCGTGGTCGATGATCGATAAACGCCGAAGTTCAATACATACGTAGTCATATAAAACAATAATTGGTTGTGTTTATCAATTTCACGGCGAATCTGGCTTGTTTGACAGTTGTAGAATAGCCGCCATTTTGTCGGAATGCGAGATAGGAAAAACTTTTGCGGTTCCCATACATTTTGTATGTTTCCATTAAGCGGTATGCGTGATAGTATGTGGATTATTACTTTGGGAGAAAGATTATTTTGTTTAACATTGTTTTTCCGCATCAATCGCGTAAATTGAACAAGTCACGATGGCAATTGATCACTTTATGGTGGGTTTTCGACATTCCATTCCATTTTATTGGTGAATCGAGTAAAGTACCATATTACCACATCCACCCATATCTACAAGATGTCCTTAGGTTGCTCAAAACTAAGCTTTGATAGAAAAGAGTCCATATCTCCAAGATTTCATACTTTCGTCTGAAAACGAGTTATTGGGTACAATATGTTAATACTACTATAAACATTGTAATAATATTTTTTATGTTTAATAGCGAAATACTACTCCGTCATTAATCCTGAGGAAGTACAAGTTTCTGTAGAAATGCTAAGATTTTCCGAAAATTATACCCTAAGTAGGTGACATAGCGTTCAAAGTATCATAAATCTTTTAACGCAGACAGACTAGAAGCCACATAAAAAAAATAAAAATCAATATAAAAAGCCCAATTAATTTGGGGGTCATAAACGTCAAAATATCAAAGTTCAAGATGTTATCTGTATTGATAAGAAGTAATTAAATGAATTAATATCCAACCTTATCAAAAATTATGAATTATTATATGTTTGCTTTAGTAATTAAGCGTCAGTTTTGAATGGACTAGCAATTACAACGTAATTGATAATCACTTTCAAATAATTGGTAATTTGTTACAGTCATTAGGTTCTTACATATATACGGGATGTGATAAAGAATTTTAATATGAGTAATTGAAGATGAGATATTAACATTAGTGTCATGTTTTATTATTATGAGCTTGTGTGAAACTAATATCGTTAATTAGGAAAAGCTTAGGTTAAATTATATCCTCTTCTATTCGCTGAGGCTTCGCACCATAATTATAATGCTTTGACAGTTAGAGAGTTGGCACATTTATGAAATTAATGTTGAAGATACAAAAAGCAAGTCTTTAATTTTGGATGAGTGTAGATTTGATTGAATGTAGTGTCAAATCGGTTTCATTTATTTAAAAAATTTGAACCCAAGAATTATTCTTTCGATTACAACATAATTCTAGTTTCGACGGTTGTCTAGTTGCTCTGGGACCTTAGTGTAAGTTTCTTTTGACAAATTCGATTTACTACATCGAACGCGTTCGGCGCTCCGATTGGTCCGTTTCGTGCTCTCCACTAGTCGGAGCGCCGAACGCGTTCGATATAGTAATGCGAATTTGTCGAAAGAAACTTACACTAGGGCCTCTGTTCTTTATTCAAAAAATACCTAAGTATTGCCATTCGACGTGGCAATACTGTCAGTCTTCTAGGTACGCTTAAATGACTAGAAATTGACGAGAAATACTTCGATACAAAGTTTTTGCTTAAGCTCGCAGTTAAACGACTATGTTACTTAGTTTAACGTAATTTTACATTCTTCACTTATTTATAAAATGTTCAATTATTTGTCACCATTATCATCACCACTGCTGCGCATGCGCCGATGATTGTAGCGGTATATAGGAGTCCCATATTCAAACTAATTCGGCGAGATGAAATACGTTAATTAAATAAAAAAAAAACAAATCATTACGTTTGTATGGTTATGTCGCGGAAGCTGTCAGGTGACCAACAAAAAGTCACATTATGTACTGTTACTGTATATTAGTGGAACACTACTGTTACACTGCGTGGGCGCAGGTCGGGCATTTAGGGTTCCATAGCATGGTTATTATAATAATTTGATAATCCGTTTTAGTATGGGGATTATACAGTTTTTTATTTTGTCAATTTTTACGAATGTGATTGTATAATGACATTTTTGTTTACGCTACCTCTATGACTACTAAGGAGATTTAGCGGTTAACGTCATCGCAGGAGGCCCAAAAAGAGATGGGATGATCTAGACTCCTACTCAAAAGATTGGCTTCTAATACCAGTTAACTGGGATACGCGGAAAGAGGACAGGGAAGGCTTTGCCCAACAGTGGGACTCTGCAGCCTGATAATAATATCTAATAATAAGTCAAAGGTCAAAAGTGCACCCTAGCTAAATTACCCATACTTTATCATCACTTCATGATTCATAACTAACAGATTGCTCATGCGCATAGTAAAGATATATTTACAGTTACATACATACAAATTTCCATCTCCTCATATCAAGGTTAGTTTATACTTGTTTACGGAACACAGTGCATCAGGCCTATACTCCAGCGATAAAAAAAAAACAACGCGGTTTTAAAAGCTTGTCTCCAAACTTAATTACCGTGATCAATTAGTGGCCTTTTCTTCGACGGATTAATGACATTGATCAATATTGTGGCTGTATTGGTGCTAATTAGTTTTATAATTAGGCTCTAAAATTATTTATTGGTATACAGTTTTATTATAATTGATGCTTTTGTTCCATCTGTTGCCTGTTGGCAATTTTGGATTATGATTATTAAGCATATTAATTAATTCATTTAAGGAGGGGATTAGACAACTAAGAAATCGCGAGAAATGAAGAAAAGGGAGGGAGGCCTTTGCCCAGGAGTGGGACAACATAGGCTTTTAATAATAAATAATAAACATTATAATAATAATGTCCTCCTGAGCGGTTTCGGTCACGGCGGCCAATCTCACCGGAGATTAGCCAACTACGCAGGAGATATTATAGAGCACAAGTGTACGCGCAAACATAGGTGCACTCCCTAGCGTGATGCTAAAGGTATACCTGACAATGAAAATTTTCAAGTAGGTAACTAATTAACTAAAGCCATAGCTTATCACTAACTATTAATTAATGTTTACGGACGGCACGGTTGGCGCCGTGGTTGACGTTGTACGTGTCGCGGGTTCGATTCCCGCACGAAACAAATATTTGTACGATCTACAGATATTTGTTTCGGGTCTGGGTCTTCGTGTATGTGAATACACACCGTGCCTCGGAAAGCACGTAAAGCCGTTGGTTCTGCGCCTGATCTCTCTCCGGTCGTGTCGGATTGCCATCCTATCGGACTATGTGAGTGAAGAAACAGAGAGAGCACCTGTGTTTGCGCATACACTTGTGCTCTATAATATCTCCTGCGTAGTTGGCTAATCTCCGGTGAGATTGGCCGCCTTGACCGAAATCGATCAGGAGGAAATTATAATACCTAAACGCTTAAATATTATGTAACGCATTTCTCAAATAATTAATTATGTATTAAAACCAGTTTTAGAATATAGATTAAATACTTGAGAAATTCCATTGTCTAAAAAACGACATGGCGACTCTTAGTGCAACATAAAGTTACATCGATTATAATTATTATTACCACCCCGTGTCGGGGCAGGGGTCGTGCTCACCCTCTGTAGCGGCCACCAGCGCAGGCGCATCGTACGTACAACTTTTGCGGCGTTATCAAACATGGCGGGAATGAGGATGTTGGTTTATTTTATCATTTAGAAAGGTCTGGAACATGGTTTTGTATCAGAGTTTTTGTTATTCGTGCTACTTTAAATAACTATCTAAAATATTGCGCTAAAAGTGTTATTGAGAATTAAATGTTATTTTTATTATAATATGTTGAGATGTAAAAGCTACAAGAAGTACTCAGAGTAGGTAAAGTAAATACATATTTCTTTTCACATACTGTGTCTAGTATCTATCAAATATTTACCTACCTACTTGCATTTTCCTTCTATTTTTTCGGTATCACCTATAATTTAATCTAGCTAAAACGCTGGCCCATTTAATGACCTGTGTCGAAGGTCGTCCATACTCTGATATATTTACTAGGTAACGGGGGCCTCAAATCAGCGGCAATAGCGGATGCTGTCGGTTATGTGTCGCATCCGCTCGCTACACGACACGATTTCACTTCGCTTTTATATCGATATCATTTCATCTCGTTACATATGTTTTGGGGGTTATTCTTTCTTTAACTTCGCATTTTTTTTAAAGAACAATACGATATAACAAATGAATATCAAATCTAGATGAAGAAGTATTAATTCTCCAACTCTCAACCATTACATCTAGTTACACAATTTCTGAAAGCTCTAATTTTAATATTGTCAGTTTCAAAAAGATGTATACACTTGGTGAAAATCAAAATAGAATTCTATAAAAAAATAAACATCTTAAATCTTGAGAAAATTTACACATATGCAGATATACTAAACATACACGGCTATTTAATTAAATCTCTACTGTTTCTAAAGTAAGCGTTTGTATTGCGCTAATTGTTGTTACCTTTCGAAGCTGCTATACCAGACAGAAAAGAAAGCATAAGATAAAATTAAATAGATCTTCAAAACCCGTAAACTGTTACACAAACCTCTGACAACAGCCAATGAATAGAAAATAGCTATGACGGGTGGTCATAAACTCCTAAGAATATAGACAATCATTTATTTCACCATACATATTTCATAGCCTCAAATAATTCAGATTATTCTCTCCATCTTACACAACAATATCCATACAAAAAGCCTACATTAGCCGCACCAGGCCACATGGCTTTAAGGCCGTTATAATGCATATTATGGTCTAGTGTTCGTCCCGTTATTCCTAGAACGATAGGCATAAAACATGGGCTTCGATCGTCTGTATTATATTTTCCTTGCACATCCAGTCTGCATAAAGAGATAAATGCTAATAGGGCTTTGATGGTTCAAATCTATTTCGTATACAAGAATCCTTATATTTACGATGCGTTTAAGTGTAAATGTCGTAAAGGTTTAAATTGATTAGAAATACATTACCTCTGGGAAACCTCTGGAAACTAACAAAAGGGAATACACAAGGGAATGCAAAATGGATGCTTGCCTTACGACCTAATAAAAAGTAAGATTAACAAAAGCTTTCTATACACTTAGATAAGAGTAGATTAAAAATAAAATCATCAGAATTAACAACATTTTGTTTATATTATGTTAGAGTTCTTTTACTTTTTCAAAAGCCAAATATGATGCTGGATGCACTTAATCTTTCAAACCGTTTAAATTCAAAACGCGACTCATAAATGCAGTTCACTCAACTTTTCCACCATCAATCTCGCGTCCACTTTGTTAACTTAATTATCGAGTGGTTTTCGTGTGACAAAAGCGTCTCGCTATCCATTGTTCGGTGATAAATCGACGAGCAATTCATTAATACCGTTTGAGTACACAATGCATGACGAAATACGTCACGAGGTTTATGGTCGCACAATGCTAAACCTACATGTCGCTGTGTCATTAATAATTTTATTGGAGCTTTCTCTTGAATCTTTCTTGATCTATTTTTGCGATAGTAATGGGACTTTATTATTCTTGATCATAATCATACGCATCATCTTTTTTAAGCAGGTTTTAACGAAATTATTATTAACATGGATGAACTTGTAAATCAAATTTGTAATTGTTCAACAAACAGACTCAAAATAAAATTCACTTCCAAATTAAAACAAATCTAATTTAAACGTAATTATATCTCAAAAAACATCAGGTACTCGAAAATTTAAAAAGCGATCACATCATCTTGTTTGGTTACCAATTCAGTTCACACAAGCACCGCACGCATTAGGAGCCCCGAAGGACTTGGGACAATCGCTCTGTATAAGGCCCTACAGCGAGCATCCATTGTTGTTCTGATAATAGCCTTAGAGATTTCCTCGTTTAGGCTAGGTTGATAGTGGCTGGAATTATTTACATTTCTGTACTGGATATATTATATGTGATTATTTTTGTGTGCTTAAAGGTAAGGACAATTTTTAAGGCTAAATTTTTTGTAAAAGTTAAATGTGTAAAATCCTTTGCTGCGCCATCTTGACTATGCAACAGTTTTTTGGTCCTTATAGTCGAAGCTCTAAAGTCCAGAAAAATTCCAAAAAGGACGCGTGAGAAAACTTTAATGCATGCCGATCAAAATACAAGTAATATCACTAATAAGTGAAGTAATTTTATAGTAGTATACATAGCCATACAAAATATTCTGAGAAAGGTACAATCGAGGGTTATGACAACATCAAATGTCAACCATTTACGGAAATGTACTCCACTTTCTTGGAATTTGGATTAAATCCAAGAAAACCAATAACACTTGTAACACATCCGAATTACCAAATTAAGAAGTTATCCGCAAGCCGCGAGTTTCTCAAGTTGTTCAGATAAAAACGATAAATATTGCTCTTAATTGGATTTCGTATTTTTGCTCTTATCTGTTAGGGTTTTATGGTTATATGTTTATAGGATTTTTAATTGATAAAATGAAATTTTTGTTCTGGATTACTAAATTGAGATCATTTTCGAGTTTCTTAATGAGTTTATAAAACTAAATATAATTAATATTCTCTAAAAACTTGCATTCTTAAGAGTTTGACTGCACTGTGCAATAAAAAAGAATAAGGCCCATTTTAGAAAAGGAAATGTATAGAAATAAACAATGCGATTGCTTGCAGGACTCAACAGAATACGTGTTAATAAACGGTCAATCAGGTTAGGCTCTAACTACTTGAAGAACTAGTTCAAAAGATTTTCGTGTCTTGGCAAAGCACTTTTATCTAATGCTCTAAAATATGGAGTATCAATGAACATTACACAATTTTAACAGCGTCTAAAAACGTTTATCTCTAAATCAAATTAAAACAATTCCAATCGGATTTCCGATTCACATTACGGTATCGGATATCGGTAGCAGCAGCAGCCCTACCACAGAATGGTATTATGCCTTTAGAACCAGTTGCACACATATTAATTTTAATTGCCCGGTGAAATCGTGCAATGCGCTTTGCACTCATAACATGACGCCTTAAAAGGCGGGCTTCAAGTCTGTTAAGAAAGTGTACAATCTAGACTTTCTTCGACAAATATTCACTTATTATGTGACTGAACTAAAGTGATATTTTTATTTTGTATTTCTGTTAATTTATCAATTTTTTATAAAGGGTGGAGGGGAAGGTTAAAGTAACTGTATTTATAATATGGCTAGTATAACTACAGTCTTTATAACGATTGTTTTGCTTACACTTAAACATGAAACCGCATTTTGCTGTTATAAATGTCGAAAATAGACAAAAAAATATATTTATCAGGTATAACTATATCTATGCCTTCTAAGAATGAGTTTCCAAAGCATTTCTCCTAACCATCTACAACTACCATGCGCAAGCGCTTAAAACAAGACGATTAAACAAATTGCCCTCAATCGTCGATCCGCGTTTTTCTACATTCCAGCTACTAAGTAACCTGTATTTTAAATGCAGCAACATTGGGAAACTAAATAGGTACATGTGCATGCCTATTTACGAGTAATTAATTGGCGTGCTTCCTTTAAAGATTAAGTAGAATTAAATGATAGGAAAGTTTTAATAAGGTTATTAGTGCAATTTCCGCAGCTCTCGGACTTTATAAGTTTATTTTTAAAGCTTTTATTAGGTTCATTTATTTTTCATCTTGTCATGTTTCGTAGCCGTTGATTTGAAACTTGATCTATTAGAATTAGATTAATTAATTAATATTTGACGTTTGCCGCACTTCAAATGTGTTTATAGGATTACCAAATGAATCAAATACATCCCATAAGTTACGATCCACATTAATTACTATCACTCACCGCATCTTACGCTACAATTCAACACCCACGAAAAAGTATCAGCCCACGTGTATCCAGTGTACTAACGCCACCTAATTAAAGAAACAATGCTACAAATCGAACGATCCACTTAATATTCTAACTTTATCTCGCCGTTTTATCATCAGTGTACAGTATTATTGCCATCGCGGTATGTGTCGCCGCTTCATTAGTACACCATTAGTCAGGCCTGGTTGTAAATTGGACTATTTATCTGGCAAGCCCACGCTCCACAATGGCCAATACGCAAATATCTGTGTTGGCTGCAGCGAGTTGAAACTGGAACTGCAGTACGAATTGTTTGGAACATAAAGCCAATACGCAAATATTGGTAGAGGAAATACGTGATGTCATAAAAATATGACCAATATGTAATATTTGGTAACTTCTCAGAGAACTGGTTTAGTTTTTTTTTTTTATATTATTACAGAATGCCGTTGAAATGTTGAGGTTTAGAATTTTACTTTTCGACGACCGACATTCAAAAAATATTGTATTGCGTTTTCGTCGTGCCACTTTAATTTTAAATAGGTTTCTGAGCCCGTCATACGTCTAAAATTGAATAGGAAGGCTTAATATAAAGAGGGTAGAAAAGTCATAGTAGATCACTCATAAATCATGTTCTATCCCAAACACATACCGACCTTTCAAAACAAAATATTCTCACCACCCTTCAATAACTTATTAATAATATCTCCACTAACATTTCCGCTACACTACATATAATCTGAAAATGCAAATCCTAACAAGTGGCCTATGAAACACTGCAGTGTGGAGATACCGTGGATTTATAGAATTGATACCTGTGACAAATCGTTATGGTGCAGGTAGAACATGGCCTATAGACCATAGTTGGGGCTCCCGGGGTGCTACATGACAACACGATTACTGGTACACGGGACTCCGATGATCGTTGCTTGTAATGATAGTAACTGATAGTGGGGATATTTTAGGAGTATTTTGCGATTAGATGGTGAAAATTAGAAAAGAAATTAAATTATTTTTCGGTCTCTTCGTAAATTCACCGTACTTATTCTAACAATAATTTAATTATTCAAAAGTTGTCAGAGCAATGTTTTTGGAACAAAAAAAAAGCAAAGGAGTTAGTAGTAGGAGTACAAATAGTCGCAGCGTAAGAGGACCAAATATAATCCCTTGTTCAAAACTTTATGAGTAATATCTGAAGAAACAATAATTTCCACAGGATCATCATCAGTCAAGTTTTTATTCATCAATTCTGCTAACCAAGGCAAAATATTTCAGCAAACCCAACCCAAACTAACCTAAAAACCCCATATCTAATGATCTCTATTCAGATCGCCCTTCCAAAGTTTCTCTCAATTAAAACCGTCCAGTTTCCACTCAGAGCACTGGCCGACACTTGAATACCTCACCTGTCCAGGCCAGCCGAGTTACACGCGTTACTTCTATAATAGTGGCCTAATGGGCTACGCTAAATCGATGCATAAATCGATCCTATAGAATAGAACCACTTATCAGCTAGACTTGAGTAATATCTGGCTGGAGACGATTTTAACACTGCCTAGATCTAGCACAGATTTGGCCTTTTTGTGTCGGTTCGTGAAGGGAAGCGTTTTATCTATAGAATTTCAAGAAATGGTCTTTTGAGACGCCAGTTGAGATTGTTGTTTTTGTCAAGGTTATATCGGTTATCTTATAATATTACTAGAGAGTATCTAAGAACTGGAGTTCTTAGATACCCTCTAGGTAATATTATAAGGAATGGTCTTACTACGGACTATATCATAACTGCTGCAATCTAAATGGTAGAATTTATCTAAATGGTCCAAATAATCGCTTTTTAGTTTCTAAAGGACAGTTAAGAAATCCCTTAAACATATGTAACAAAACTACGAATAAATTGAATTGTTAAATAGGTATTTACATAAATTACATCGTTTGTGTATCGGTTACTAAAATCACGAGGACGATATTACAAGATACAGCTAGTGATTATTTATAAACTGCATCAACACCAGAGAAAAGATGAAGAAGAAAAATGGTTCAAATAATTATCAATCTTCAATCCAGTAAAATAGCTATTAAAGACAAAATAGTTATATACTCCAATTATTATCGTAATTAACAGAAATTGAGTCTTACTCTGTAATTAAATACAGTTGATTGAAGTTAGTAATAGAGGAGAAGCCGTGTGCTCCAACTAGTTAATTGCTATAAACAAGCAAGTAGCGATCAAAGGTGCCGCGTAACGAAATGTCAGGGTTACCAGGATGTTAGGTTATTGGCAAATGCATTTTTTATTAATATATTTTATTTTAGTTCAACTAGTTTAATGAAAAATGTAAAACGAGATGTATCGTAGATTCTAAATACTGTAGTTTTATTTAATAAACACGATTAAGTTTCAGTTACTGCTGTATTTTTACTTTTATCAACAATTAAAATATTTTGATTAATTATTAATTAGTAATCTTAACTAAAATTACTATTTAGTTAAAATCATATTTTTTTGAATTTATATAGTTTTAATCACTTCGGGCAACCCTAAATCGATCGAAACAAAGTGATTGTTACGATTGGTCACGGCGAATAAAAATTCTGAATCAATCAGACGGTAGACAACAAATTGTATGAGATTTATAAAGATTTATCGATACAGTTCGGACTCGAGCTATTATGCGCTATTTCTAAGAACTTTGGTAATGATTTTTGTAATCTACAAAGTCAAGACGGAAAGCTTAGGCAATATGAAATTTGGACGAAGGAAATTAAAAATGTTGCACCGTCGTTGATAAATAAATGAATATGAAATTAAGGAAATGTTCTTTTTGGTTTGAAAGTTCATCACAAAGCAAAAAAAAACCGAGAAAGAAATAATTATAATCAAACTGATTTTTCTCAGTATCATTGGTGGGAATATATGTTATCTTTAGGACACCTTTTTGGACGCTTATTTGCCCTTAAAATTAAGTAGCTAGAGCGCAAACACACGAGAATTCTCACAGACTATGAATATTAATAAGTTAATAAATAACCATAAGAAGCTACTGTTGCCTTTTGATACATCACACGTTTTTCATTCATTTATGAGTGATGAGTTTACTTTGTGTCAAATTACATTCTTGTACCCACACAATATTAGTATTCAAACTTCAAAATTTGCATCAATAATAACTTCAATATTCATATCACAATCTACAACTGAACATATTAAGATCAGAATAAGTGGTCCTAAGGGATGCGCAGACGGTTTCTGAAGTCTTAAAAAGTTACAACACCCTTGGGATAGTGATAGGATGGGTGGTCCTTTTCCTGACGGGATTATGCCCAAAAACAGTGCTTTCGGTCATTTTTGTTGCTGTGCCATTATCTACGGTTACTTCATGTAAAACATCTTGTACCAGCTTATGAGGTTCATGCTCATCAGTAAACAAGCCATTGTTAGATTCAACTATGTTAACCAGATCTTTTATTAAGAGAATTCACTCACATTGCCACTAGGGCCCCACAGGGGGACAACGTCCCTTGTTCCAAGTAGCGGACCGACGCCTAAGTTCAAAGAATGCGCGAGTGATTCTTTCGCGGAGCTAAAGGTCGTCCGAAGAGACACCATGCGTTTTATCCGGTAAAAGTACGGCATAACCCTTTACCTTTCATAAAGCGAAATTTCTCTAGGATCATTTCAAGATGAAAAAGACACTATACGAATATCTGTTACATTGGGTACTATAAAATCACATTCTCACGGAACGCGTCAACTGCGAGAATAATAGGAATTAATGCGCAGTATTGACCTTACCTGATCATTATCTGTAATAGCTACGTATGACAACAACCTGGTCATGTGGCCTTGATTTAATGGTAGTCGTACATTGTAGAGCATACTTTGACCAATTTTCCGCTTGTCATGCCGACAATTTGTTTACTGCAGACAAATCAAGGTTTGTGCTATTATATGATTAATTATTGAGAAATAGTTGTAAATTGAGTCGATTTAGAGTTGCTAAGTACCTGTGCAGATCTCGAAATTTTTAAAGAATATCACTTCTAATTTGAAAATCACCTCAAATGGTGGCTCGAATACATCAGTTTAATGAAAACTGCACAGAGCTTTAAATACATCCTCCATATATATAAGAAGGAAACACCTTAGCCATAGAATACCATATTAGATGTAATTTAAGTTATAAATATTATAATATTTATATTTCTAAAATAATAATAAAAATATAAAAATAATTATTGTTTAACAAGTAAGAAGGAACTACACGAGAATTTTTGAAGAAACTATCTCAAGGCGTATCTTAGGACCAACAGGTTACAGAAACGCTAGAAAGAAAAGGATGATAATACCATCTAATTAGCACACACCCATCTCCCTTATCCTTTATATCCGTTCAGTTTATCACAGACGCGCCCTCGCGCTTGCGTACGGGCACAGATGCGCGTGCGTTCCCACCGCATCCCCCAATGAAAACACAAGTGCGCCCCATCTGGCGACGATCACTCACATGTGTATCAATGATTTTTACGAGTCTTAGTATGAAAAAGTGTAGCATGCATAGTGTAGTAAACTCTTTAGATGAAGAAAACTCAGTCCGTAAAGGCAACACTGCAGAGTAGATGAAGGTGTTATGATTTTTGAAGGCTAAGAAATTGCATAATTTTTATTCTTTGTGTACAATACACATAAAAATATACTTAAAACAATGATTTAAAAAATACTGCAAGAGTTAAATCATAGTCGATTTCTTTTTAAAATTATCGTAGGCTTTGCCTTTCATACAGATCACCAACGTAGGCTCTGTGTAGGGTCATCTCTTGAGTAAAACAATGAGTCAGTCTCAATAACCAGAAGTACGTATTATGGATGAGCCAAAGAATCGTGTGCCTACCAATGATTTCGTCAAAGCAAAGCATATTCTGGCAACGGCCCAGGGAATCTTAACCAAAGCCAAGTCAGACAGACATATTACCTTTCCTACTGGAAAAATGAATTTAATACATTTCAATTAATTATTCATTCATCGATTGAAATATGCTCGAATATTTACAAATAGAGAAATACTCAGAAGAGAAGACATAGTCAAAGCAACAGACAGCATCGGTTAAAGTAATTAAATTTTAATAACTCAAAATTTATACACATAAGCATGGACATAAAAAGTTAAATCAGTAATTGTTATGGCCGACATTGGACGTATATTCTCACGGACAGTTTAAATATACCGAGCTAATTAAACTTAGTTAAAAAGTCGAATATTAATTTGATGGAATTTTATTACAAGGTTTGTATTATTTTCGATGACGCCACAGGCCCGCCTGGAGATTTCCTTCTATCTGCATTAAACAAAATGTTTTGTCCCTTACAGACACAGTTGGGAGCCTCACAAGATATTTAGAAGTATTTGATTAATTATTTTCTTAAATCCGCATGCTTAACCAAACTCAAAATAATGTGGAACCAACATTTTTTTTAAACTTGCACTTGACAATGTTGCCGCCATTAAACAGTTATGACGTCATTAAAAAGTACCGCGTCGTTCCCGCGCTTCCGTTACGCGACACAGGTGGGGTGCGCTTGCGCATGGTTTTTGCATACTTGCCCTTAGTCCCAATAAAACACTTGAAATATTTTTGGTCCTGCATTTTATACTAAGTTTTTTTTAAATGCATTTTTTACTAAGTTGTTTAAAATTCATAACACACTCTAAATGAGCAACAAATCTAAGCTCTGGAACAAAATCCAAACAATTACCATTCACCAAACCTCTAACGACTTTAATAACTAACCAAAACAATCCATTTATTAATCCAATTGAAACACCGCCATTTTGACGAATAAAAACGACCAAATAAAGGTCATACGTATTGCATGTAACGCTCATACATTTTTTGTCGGTCCTTTGTGTTACATTTCATATGCCATTAGAAGCAAAAAATACAAAGGAATAGAAAAAAATAGATAAAAAAGGTTTGGGTTCGGAACACGTGGGCTTTCGATAGCATAAGGCGATTAGTTTGGTTGGTGCTGTACAGCTTTTTGAAGCTTTTGGGGTCCTTAACATGTTACCCTAAACCGAAGTACCTACTTATTGATTGTTAATATTGGTCTTTTTGGACACCATTACAAATTTTACTTCCAACTTTCATTACAGTTCAACGCAGCAACCTAAAGTATAAAATCCAAGTAGGATCGAGCTCTTATATGAAAAATAGAAAACAATGCAATATCCCGCATAAATCATCACATATTAATATTACAAAAATTTTATTCCAACATCCCAATTTCTCAAAAACAAAATGACACAAATCGATACAGTTTCACCGCGCGCGCAGTCGACTTGACCGGATGATAGATATGCACTTGTGTGGGAGAGAGATAGCGCTGTAATGCTATGTGTTAGAAAGAGAGGTGTATACACGTGGCGTACGTTAGTTGCAGCTGCCGCCGACGTCATAGCTAGGAAATAATGGGACCCGCTCAAGCGTAGACACGAGGATAAAAACATGAAGTGATGCCACCTTTGGTCACTTTCTGACATACCAGAATATCTAGTTTAAGGAATAACTGCGAAGTTATTGTAATTTAAGTTCAAGTTTAAGAAAAATCTATCGTAAAAGTTATAGTTACAGTGAAGAAAATAATGATGCGATTGAAGAATATGTTCAAACTATCGTACTTATTACGTTGAAAAAACAATTTTGGTTAGAAGAATATCTACGCGTTTTTTATTGTTCTTAGTTTAGCAACTGCATCAGTAACAACACCAATTGAGATGACAAAAACATGCCTACAACTATCAACTATTCGGTATAAACATCACTCAATCAAAACCAGCACTTTATAAATACATCAAATAGTACAATAGATATTATTAAACAATGACCCACCGAAGTCATGTCCGAAGTACAATGCAACCTTCTAGATCTCACATACAACATGCGCGTGCGACTATACGCTTGCAGTATTGCAAACAATTGGTTGGCTCAGGGCGTTCGTGACGCCCAAAGATAAGGTAGCACAATAAATAAGCCCTAATTACTTCCTATGTAACATTGGAATTAGAATTTTCATTGCCAATTAGATCGAAACAATGAGCTTTCTGTGTTGTTCATTCAATATATTGGTTGTAGATACAGGGGAGATACTACATAGAACATGCAGAGAAAAAGCTAAAAACAAAGAATTTAGTAAGAACTAAGGAGAAATATCTACACAAGGGAAAAGTGATATAGCAAACGATAAAATAGACATATCAAAAGCATCGGAAATCAAAGTCTTATAAACACTAAGAACAATGGCGTCAAACGTAAAGAAAATTTCAAATCCAATAAAACAGATGAGAAACGAAGATGAGAAAATGTAAGCACAGGCACACCACGGGCCGATATTATAGCGAGCAGAGTCATTACTTACCTCACAATGCTGTCTATCATCGGGAATGGAATCGTTGAAACCCGTTATAGAAGGAGGTTGGCCCAAAGATGGATCTTTAGCGAAATGATTTACATTTACTCGTGCCTTTCTCTCTTTGAGATCGGAGGAAAATCTACTAGATTTAAATATGCCAGGTATAGTCATGTTTATAATATTCTCTTCTCTTTAGCGACTTTTTAACCTACTTACTTAGAGTTTCTGATGTGATATGTTTAGAGCATTTTGTTCATCTTTTATTATTATTAAAATATCAGAAATATTTTTGTATCATTTAATTTCATTCTATTCTTAATTAAATATCTCCCTAACTAACCGAATAAACTATGCATAAAATTCTAACAATAAAATTCCAAAGAAATTTGAGTAAACTTGATCCAAACACAAACTTCTAGGAGCCATCACCGAATAGTGATTTCGATTCGTCATGACACTAACCAATTCCAGTGTTCTCAACAGCACGTAATTGTCCGCTACGGTCCATACTTGCAAATTATCGCAATATAATATTGAAATTGTTTATGGCCAACCGTAAAATTGTGATATGCTTCAATACGATTTTGTTGCATGTAACGTTTGATTCAGAGATATTTTGTTTAGTGAGTCATACGTTATTTCACTGCATGTTTATTATTTGTGAAATATTTGTTTTGTGAGCATAATTATATACATTTCTTTCTCTAACCTGACGGTCAAATTCCCTGACATTCTCATTTCTCGATCTACACACAAGAGCTATCGATAGATAAAGCTTACAATCACTTCAAATTACGTGGAACAATTTCAACAAATTAGACGATGTTGAAAAGGCGGCATCCACAGTCCATTCATTAATCACAGAACTCCGAACTCCAATCCGAATATTAGTCCGAGGTTTACAAATGGCGTCAGCAGCGGTTGAAGTTACCGTATAACCGTACAATATGTCTTCTATACAAGTTTGGGGCTACAACATTTGATGAGCATGTAATTTTTCAAAGTGCCTCACTTATTGCGGTTATATTTTAAAGTTGAGCAACTTGTTTTGTTGGTAGTTTGGGTGCCAGCTACTTTCGAAACCGATTAAAGTCTCCTATAAAATAGCGATCGCCAGTTTATTTCTCATAATGTCACCGTTAAATTCGATAAAATGAAAAATATTATGAATCAGTGGCAATATTTAACGGGTTCAAAAATTATACTAAAATAATTCACGCAACTACTCTCATTTGAAGCAAATTCTTGGCTATAAGCGGGATAAAAACAAACTATTCATCTACTTCACGTATCCATCAGAATCCTGCCCAGCTCAAATCCTTCCCGACTCATGCATAAAATTAATCATAATTACCCCGTAGCTTCGTGAATGGCTAAATTATGAGCAGCGTCGTTTAGCCAGGGTACCAGGCTCGCTAACAATGACTAATAGTCGCGATGAAATAGATTTGTTGCGTGTGCCAATTATGGAAGTGGGTGATCATAAATTACGTCGTTACAACCGACAGAATCTAAGTGGTATGTTTTATGTGTAGGAATATGATGAATTTTAACACTGGTGGCTGTTGAAATTAAACTGTAGTGAATGGAAGCTTTCTGGACTATTGTCCTTCAGATCTCGATTATTCCAATTTTGAAGCTCTCTTTTCGTTTAGTTCAGTTGGATCGTGATCCTTTATAAGATTAACTTTGTACCTCCTCTGACGCAACATTGTATGTTGAAAGAAAGGCGCATCTATCTTCTTACAATGAAGTGTTGTCTCATTGTCACAACTGCGAATAACATGAGAACGTTCAACCACTCCATTAGACGCTATTCAAGCCTTTATATTCAATCCTCCATTTATGGCATTTACTAGAGCCTTCGAACAAAAGCATCATCTAATTAGAATCAATAGTCATGTCCAATTTTCTTTTAAAGGTCACGAAATGGTTTGCGACCTACAGGTTAAAATCCCTCGGGGAATCAGCTTAAATATCCCTTATATGTCTGAACCACAATAGTCTGGATTCACGATTTACTGTAATACCCCTAGTTTAAGTCCGTAAACGGCATATTTAGGCCGACTGGCGAAGATCCGGTAACCACCATTACTTTGGCTAACAAGCTGTTATGTTTGAAGTCCTTGTTTTCTGTAATTTTGTTTTCATTGTTTACGGTTTTCAACGTATCACAAAAGTTTATAGGAAGCTTGAAAACAATTTGTTGGTCCACATATGGTTTTATGTATGGGAATTAAATCAACGCCGTCTATGGTCCTTAAATCACCACGTTCACTACACTAAGTCTTATTACAACATCTAGCGGTAACAAGCAATGAATGGTTTAAGTATCAATATTTCATTCAAGTTACACCTCATTCAGAATAGATTTCTCCTTATCCTGCAATCATTTAACTTAGATGTTTATTAGGCCCGGCGTTGCGTGACTTATGGCGGTGAAAGCGCCCTCTAAATGATAAATTTAAAGACCCTTTAAAAAGACTTAGCCGGTATCCCATACCGAACATGCATTATTAAAGTTGAATATTAAAAATCATGTTCTAACAAAATTTATTTAATCGCATAAAACATTCAGGTTTGACCGCAAACAATAATCTGTGTATAAATCATAGTGTAGGCTCACACGCGAGGTGAATCACGGTTCCGAGAAAGCGGAAACGGCCAAATTCTCCGTTCTTTTTTATGGTATAAACCGACGGAATAACATGACACAGTTGCCATCGCTCCCGACTGGGCCTTTTTGTTGTTTTTGTAAAATAGACGGTTAGTACGGCCGTCGTGCGTCGAGCACCTGCGCCTGCACACCCGGCGCAAATCTCGGAGGGTGCGACGCCTTCGGGACCGCTCCGGGCGAAGGGAGACAGACGAGCAGGTAAACGGTCCCCAGCCCTCGCTGTATCAACTGGCAGCAATAAAACTAGTTTGAAATGCGAATATGAATAGAAACGTTCAAACCGCCTTTTACGTATACAACTAATCATTTTGGATGTAATGAACGTAATTACAGAAAACAAAATGATCGAATCTCACGTGTTACGCAACCACCTTCTACATCGCATGCGCAGCATTCGTGTTGCCGCCGCTGCCGAGCATCGAGCCATTCTCAGCACAAATCATCACCAGACACAAAAAACGAGCCATGGAATAGGTTTAGAGGTATTAATTACGGCAGCGGCATCGGCCCGACACGATACTCCGGTATTATATAATTAACCATTACCAAGTGTGTCGAAATCCCACATGGAGGTTATTTTATTCATTAAATTGTCGTATAAATGATGTATTTTGGTTTATTATTCGCGCCGACATAATTATAAAGCTTGATAAATCATCACATAATTTTCATTTTTGGTTTTCTTTGACTAATATCTATGTTGATAACGTTGTAATGTTTTCTCAGATGCCGAAATTGTCAGTGATCACGCGATTTTCGACAAAGATGAAGTAAGTTACAATTAAATTTGTTTATAATCCACGATTCTGAGATATGGGCAGAATCTAAACAGATTTAAATGGTCTCACGGTACGCAAATGGGTATTTAACCGTCAACGGAGACTGGCCTTCTCGTTTCAGTAGCTTTATAATAATACTTAAGCAATTACGCATGTCAGTCAGGGCCCGCGGACCAGATGCCGATTTTATACTCATACCGTTATTATCACGACTTACAAGTCCGACTGAGTAAGGGATAATCCATATAATTAAATGGTATTGTTTCAGCAGGATCTCATTGAGTTCAAACCACGTTTAAATCGTTAAGTTTTAGGACCAACTGCGGAGCGTTCTAGTTATATTACAGTTTGGGGTGATCTGCTTTGTAACTAGTTCGCGTCAATCGCTGACGTCTATATAATTATGTGAACGGATTAGCTCTAGCTTATAAGAATGACGAAATATTTAAACAATAGGTCGTTAAACTAAATGATCTAATAATCAGCTCAGTTGAAAACACACACAATTATACGCTAATTCGCAAAATATGTGTAACACAAGTACCATCTTCAGCTTAGTAAATGTACTTCAAAAACTACTCCATCTACATCCTAAAAAAGCAAAAAGGAACTACCCAAAGCATCCCCTTTTCATAAGCTATCTACAACAGCTCATTAAAAACACCACGATGACTAAAACAATGGAGGACGAGCAGGTAGGCGTACAAGTGCAAGTTTATGAGTCTGCAACTCGGCACAATGAGAGGACCTGACTGTTTTACCGGATTCCACTCTTCCGGACAATGTACTCCGTTTAGAGAGCACTTTAAACAAAAGTTTGGTTATTAAAGTGTTGACTGTGCTTTTGACTTTAAAGGAAGTCATTAAACCAAAAAAAGTAAGGGATAATTTAGTAGGTACTTCGGCAACAGAATCGATTTTTAATGCTTTAGCTTCTTCACTCTTGCTCACATGTTCGTTGGTCTTACAAAATATGAGAGTTGCGAGTTTTATACAGGCACTTACAACAAGGATTAATCATTATGTATATTAATATTATAAAGAGGTACAATTTGTCTGTATGTAGGGGGTAATCTCCAGAACGAATGATCCAGTTATATTTTTATTTTTTTTCACTAATAGATAGCTACATTATCGCTGAGTGCTATAAGCTACAAATTATTATATAATATGTAGATCACGCGGACGAAGTCGCAAAGAATAGCTAGTCGTTTAAAAAACATTGATGTAAAAGTGTGTGTGCTCTATTGATATGATTGAATTGAAATTACATCTGAATGGTCCGATATATAGTAACATTTTAAAATGAATATCAATCTTATGTAGACGTCAAAATGCCACGAGACAAGTGATTATGCTTTGTACACATTAGCATGAATCCGGAACCATTCACTAAAACCAACGATTTAGATCAGCCGTTGAACTATAGTCAATGACGCTGGATTTCGACAAGCGAACGAGGTCATACGACAATTAGGCGTGGGGTCTCCATATTGCTGGGTTTTCGAACGTGGAATACGGAATCAAGATTTAAAGAATAATATCGTAGATATATTTCGATGAGAATATTCTTTTATAATAGCAAAGTAATTTATTTTAATCAGTAACAAGCTAGAAATATATAAATAAAAGTACTTATTTTAAAAACGAGGAGGGGAAGAAATCATAGGGCATCGTAAAATTCGTCCACATCGCTGTCAACGGGAAAAGTGCCCAGAACGCTGGCGGCATTGCCACGTTGTATGGCAATGCTGATTCTCTGACCGAAGTAGAGGCCAGCCCTCTTGTCACGTGAAGAGTCGACTAACCGTTTGCTGATTTCACGGAAAACCCGATGGCCGATGTTTCAACCCCAATATTCTTAATTTAAAAAAGGTTTTAGTCTTTGTTGTGTATGTTGATACTTATTTCAATTTCATTTGAAGTTGTCAACTTTTTATTTTTTATTTCTCGTTGAAGATAATTTATTTGTGTTAATAATTTAGTACGAGTGTAGCTGCAGTTAAATAAAGAACTCCTTTGCATGAACATAAAAAGTTCATTAATCAACGATGCCACTAGTCTATGGACTAACAGGAATACTTGTTTATAGTCTATAACTTGTACAATTCATACAGTATCCAGTTTCAATCGAATGGTGCCAGTTTCGGGCGTGTGTGCGCCTGCGCATGATAGCGGCGTTCACACGGTACGATAGAGGCGCTTCCGAGAGCGGCCTTCCGTCGACTTGTTCAGACTTGACCCGCTATCGCACCGCTTCCGCCGGACACCGCAAACGACAATGTCTCAGTATCATAAGTGATAACTTTGTTTGTTATATATTTTTGTGCTATTTTTTGATTTCGGATCAAGGTCAAAAAAATATAGAACAATGTCTCCATTGATCGACGCGCGCAGTTGTCAGAACATGAAGTGTAAATGTTTATCATGGATATGTAACTGACTCATTGGTTTAATGGTCGTAAGGGCGAATACTGAGCGTGAGGTTGAGTGCAATTCCCTCGTCAGGCAAAGTGGTATTGGGATTTCCTGTATAGGAATTCCTAGCAGCACGGAGTTTGGTACTGTGCCTGATGGCAATAGGCTCGCCTCCTATTACCTGGGACTTAATAACAGCATCGGTGAAATGTGGGTGTACATGGTACACCTCTACCTAACCCTTCGGGGATGCAGACGTAATGCTATATTATAGATATGTTTTTCTCATGTCGCTAAGCGAAACAAAATATTTTTTTAATCCAAATTATCTTATTTAAGATTTTAACTGATGAGAAAGTCTCCATACTTTTAACATAAAATATTTGTACAATATTGGTACAACAAACGTGTGATACAAAACGATCTCACAACGATTGCCGCAGTTTCCTTACTTTTATGCGCATGCGCCGCTCCCATCATTATACCTGCGCGCGCAACATTACGAAAATATCACATTCACACGAAATTAATTGACGTTTCTTAATGTTAAAACGATCGCCTTCATTGTTTTATAAGATTATCCGATATATGAAGAAATCTGTGGGATGAAATTATGTTTATTTGAATACTGATCGAAAGATTATAAACACTGAAATATTTCAACGGAAATCGTTATCGTAACAATTAATAACATATCAATGCAACTTAAAACTTCTAGAGCAGGGATGTCTTGTGGAGGGCCAGGTTTGATATTTTTGTAACCGTAGCTGGCCAAAAGAAATGTCCAATGTCAAAATAAGCTTTAAATATAAATAAAACGATATTTCTCATAAAGCTGATTTATTAAAAAAGAAAGCCTCAGATTTACCTACTAATTATTTTGCTTATAATGCATAACTTAAAACCTAATGAGATGACTGACATCGTACATTAGTTGTAATGCGTACAAACATGTACATTTTACTCAAAGTCGATAGATAGATCATCGAAATTTTGACATTTTGAATTGACGACACGGTTGGCGCAGTGGCTAAGCGATTAGCTTTCTGCGCTATGTGTCGCGGGTTCGATCCCCGCACGGAAGAAATATTTGTATGATCTACAGATAGTTGTTTCGGGTCTGGTTGTGTGTGCATGTGACATGTATGTTTGAAAACTGTACCCACGACACAGGAGAAATCCTAGAGTGGGGCAACGTATTTAAAAAAAAAAACTGACACTTGGAGAATTTAATATTGTTCGCGTTATATATCTATTGATGTGTTATAAAGTTTTAACTACGTCGCGGGCCGGGTGAAGGACTTACGCGGGCCACATGGTGGCCTGGGGGCCGTATGTTGGACGGGCCTGTTCTAGAGTCTGTGCGGAAAAAGAACTGTCATAAGATTTGAGGGCGTTGCAGTGCTTAATTACTGCATCTGCCATCTTGAAAACACTGTTACGTCATTATAGTAGACTGTAAACATCTTGATACTTTGAGGATGCATTATAATCTTTTTAATTTAAGTTTCTTAGTTTGAGTAAGTGTTTCTATTAAATGTATTTGTAATAATAATGTTAGTTCCCTTCGAAATGAAATGAAATGAAATTATTTATTTTGCAATTAGGATTTTTCAATCACTTTTACACGTCTTTTTTAAACTAGATGGCGTCGGCATTTCCTATGACTATCCCTGAGAAGAAACGCCGAAACAAACTCAGGGGTCAAAGTCTATTTTAAAGTCCAGACAGATTCAAAGCCACGACGGTTCTCATTCCGCACAGACTATACACAGATTAAGTTTACCAAATTAAGTTTAATCCTAAATCCAACTCATACGAAGATTACAAACGGTCACACCCAAACAGTTTGATACCCAGACACAATTAAAGCGACAGCCCAACGAAGCGTAAATTAAGCAGTCTAGTCGATAAGGCGTTAGCAGACATCATGCACCAATTGATCCGAAACATTCCGTAATCCAATTAAAGTTTCAGACACTGTGACCTTCTAGCACCTGTGGCACCTTTAAGATTTATAGCAATTCAATTTTTCGATACTAGCTTCCGCCCGCGGCTTCGCCCGCATGGTTTACGAACCCATACAAATTTCCGGGATAAAAAGTCTATGTGCTTTTCCAGACTATAATCTATCTTTGTGCCAAATTTCATCCAGATCCGTTCAGCCGTTCTGGCGTGATTAAGTAACAAATATCTATCCATCCATACATTGCTCTTCACAAACTTTCACATTTATAATATTAGTAGGATAGGAAGGAATTAGGATAGGATAGGATTTGAGCAGTTAACAACACGCTTGGCGCAGTGGTTGAACGATCGACTAATGTGCTAAGTATGTGGCGTTCGAATCCTGCACAAATGTTTGTATGACCCACAAATAGTTGTTCCGGGTCTGGATATTTGTGCATGTGACATATTTGTGTTTGTAAACTCACCCATGATACGGGGATTATTTCTAGTGTGGCGCAAATTAAATTAAAAAAATTAAAACTACTTCATTGGTTGTCAAAATGAAAGGCTTCAGGTAAATCTGCTCATCATCTTATAAGCAATTTGATTTCCGTGTATGTGTATGTACTCTTAATTTTATAATTACATCATCATTATATATAGCATTGGTGTCACAACATAATATTCATATTTTTACTTTTACTACTTTCTGAAGGCATCTCTCCCATTTCTACTCAATACATTATAATAAAATTTAAAGCTTAACACTGGCATCTCATTCCAGTTTTTGCATATACCAAAGGTACTTGATAATCTATTCTTGATTGCGCTTCGGTACCGCTATGTGGCTGCCACTGACCGACTCAAAACAATGAAAGGTCATTTCATAATCCATCATCTACAACCGCTCTCTTATCTGGCTGCTTAATCGTATTTGTTTAAATAATAAGTAATTTGTTTAAGCAGTTGAATGGTGGTATTAGGTTTCTGTTAACTTGCTTCACGTTATGATTTGGATGCCTGAATCTATTTTTTGGTTGTTTAGAAATTTCGATGCAAGAGTGTAATAAAAATATATGGCTTTTATTGTAGCAAAAAAGTAGCCCAAACTGGTGTTTTGTCTATAGTAGACAAAGCCTTAGATAAGAGCAATTCTGTGTCAAAGTAAAAACAAAAGAAACCATAAGTTATATTATCAAGTGGTGGCCAAATTAAATACCAAACTAATTTTTTACTCTAAAGTTCATTAAAAAAAGCGTAACATTCAAAATGAGTTTTAAATCCAACGGCCCGTTTCTCTATTCAAAACAAAAGATGTGTACCATCATGAAATAGATTTGTATGAGTTAAATGATTAATGATGAGCATGTAACAAGTAATGTACGGAGCGTTCATACTTTCACACTAATGATTATAAAGACAAAACAGTTTCAAAAACTTGATCTCTAAGCATCTTCATGATTTATAAACGTGAAATATTGTTACGAGTTATTTGCTGCCAACATATTGATGGATTACTTGCTAGGAATATGTAGGTACACAGTACACATAAATAATATTTTTGTATTGTTCCTAAATACTTAAATTCATTCGTTTGCTACGGGAGTTTGCGTGGCTAGCAGCGTATTCAAAATATTTTAATCTCAACCAAGGGGGAAACATAAAACTGAGTCTTAGAGGTCGGCTATGGCGTCCATAAAACCCAAATCTCACAGCTTCGATAACACCCACAGTTTATCAGGGACCAGAGCCATACAAATGCCATACACGTATGTCCACACGGCACAATGTATTTCGGAATAATTTAAAATCAATTATGTGCGGTTAGAAATTCCACATGTCTTAAGTGGACGCTATTTCGAAGAGTGATTTATCGTGAGATGTGTGTTGTCCCTTTCTTGTTTATAAAAGTTAAGAAGGTACTCGGCTGTTAGTAAAGATTTTTAGAAGACTTCAACGTCTAAGTGGCCTCAAAATTCCAAAATTATCGTCTAAATATCCGTGTAATATAATTCCATAAAGAATTTTGACAAAGAACCGCGAGCCATAGCCTGCTCAAATTGTTTTATTTCATCTAATGACTTCGCAAGAACACAACAATCGCTACGAGTACGATAGCAGTTTTCAAAGTGGCTAAATACCACCAGACATTAGATCATAGACGTTGATTGCCATAACTTGAGATAAGCTTTGCTTTCACGATCGTCTGGACCACGAAATAAAAAAAGGACAGAAAACTCACTCACCATAACCGGTTCGCGAACTCATAAACGCCAAAAGAAACTCTCAAAAACCTGCAGTGACGTTCGTGATTCGTTTCATCTTTATCGTGGTTAAGCTGTTACGTTTTATTCTATGAGGCTTCCTTCAAGTGAGACTTCTGCGTGTATTTACATGGTATGTGTCTGGATTGGCTTACGATGCAATTAGGCACCAGACTGGTAATTTTCAATTGACAGGTTGAAAAAAAATGCCGGACAGACAGACGTGAGACGATGTTTTAAAAATGAATTAGATCATTGGAGTGTGAGGCGTACTGAATTTAATTTATGTGGTTGCGTATTGTTGCAAGTACGTAGACGACTTTCTGCATAAAGCCGCATTATAATTTAAAGAAGCATTTCAAAGTTTCGGAATGTAACAAAGACTCAGAAATGAATTCAGGTTACGTACGCCATTAATAATAATAAACTTCATGGAAAAAGGACGATCGATCGATTGAGAACAAGAGAAAAATAAGTAATTAATTTATCGATACACATTCGATGCCCGTACAATCGATATTTAATGCACTAATAGCCCATCGTTTTGTTATTCATAACGATTTAAAAACTATGACGCACAATCGTAGAATAGAAATGTTTAACAAACTCAACTTTCTGATTGATTTTGATTCTTAATTATCTTGAAATAAAGACGTCCAAGTTAGTTTTGAAGCTATACTTTTGTCAATTGTAATGAATATGTTTGTCGGTGTGTATAACGTGGGAGAGGATTCAGACACTTGATACGGGAAAGGAACCCACAACCCTTCGGTTTGGGACGTTGAAAGCACCAAACGTACAAATAAAAGGTAATAGCCGATATATTTACATGAAGTCTGTTGAAGAAATTATCAGGTTTCTTTGACCACTAGAAAGCGAACTGTATTTAGAATTTAAAAAAGGTCTTTAAATTGAAAATAAATACACTTAGGAACTTGTATCTGTTACGGTGATAATATAGATATATCCTTATGATATTTTATGTGTGTCCGAAAGACATTAATGAATATTCGTCGTTTCGAAGGCTGATGAAACGAGAGCGATGCATATTGGAAATGTAAAACTAAAAGCTAACAGAGGTGACAGACAAAAATAAAAGGTCAATAGCGGACACCAACTTCACACTTTAAATGAAATAAGCAAAGCATTACTACACTGAATGACCCCGCAATAAAAGTAGAAACTGGATCACAATCTCACACGTTTTTCACTAAAGATGATTTCAATGTTAATTTTTTTCTTATTCTCAACCCACATTTTAACACTTTTTCATTTTGTATCCCACCACAAAACTCGCTTAGCCCGAGGCTATGTTTGGAGTTCGTGACACCGGCGCGGGCGCAGGCTTATTATTAAAGCAAACGGACGAACGGACGGCCGATAACTACTAGCGCATATGCATGGAGGCACTACGTAAACACTAGAACAGAACGTGTTTGAATATTTCTGAAGAATAATCCAGGATCTTTAAAATAAGGGGATATGGCATAAGATTCAAAATAGACAGTATGGATCGAAGTGTATATCTAAAGCTATGTACACTAATCAGCACGAAAAAAATTCACAAAACTCTATAAATTCTAAGATGACAACGTGAGCTAAGTAGTGAACATTTTATATTTTTAAATAAAGTCATATTTCTCGCAAACAGTATAAAACATGCGGGCATATTATGTAAAATAATTGTTTTGAGGTTTTCACGTCACCAATGAGGCTGGGACATGTTTTTATTGCGCGTGCGCCACCAGTATTGTATGGGAAATGTTAGTTTCTCATGCGAAAGTCTTCCATTGTCTTCTTTTTTAGTTTTACTTCACAATATTGTTGTTTATTTGTTTAAAAATGAACGTTAATTAATCAATGATTATCAGATACGTGTAACTAATAATTTGGGCGCAAAAAATTAATGTTTCATAAGTATCGTGTTAATGGGTTATGTAAAATATATAATGATGGTGTAGTTTTAAGCGATTTTTAGATTATTATTTTCCTTATTTGATTGGCTATAAAACACAAGCAATTTAATATTTATAACATAATGAAGTCTTGTAATGTATTTGTTAAATCTTGTCAAAGCAATAATCGCCATAGCCTTGCTTATGTTACTTGTCACAAATATGGATAAATCATAAAACGTTCAAGACAGATTTATCACTTTCAACACTCGTCCCCTCTTAGTTCATATCATAAACCTGTATATCAGGGCTGTCACATAAAAATGACAGTTCTGGGGAATAATTAGGAATTATAAAGCTCAAAAGAAGATCCTTCCCACCTTTAAACACTTAAGTCGCGTTTTAAACGTCTAATAACTAAAGCAGCTTTCAAATATGTTGCGATCTCTTTTCTTTTATAAGAAAATGACAATGATAGGTATAGTTTTATGAAGCGTTTATAGAACGTCAATTTCTATGGAGGAGCTTTATATTCTTGGAGAAAAAAACTGTTTCATATTATCTTGTAAAATATAATGCACCACCATCCGTCATGCACCACCAATTTACATCAAACCACCTTACATCTACCCTTCTATTTCATGGCTAAGTATAGGCGTTGTAGACACGAACCGCGTAAATATTGTCTTATATCCAGCTAAGTAAGGAGCCCGGACATTCACGGATAAACCAAAAGATACCAACTAAGTGCGTTAGGTGTCATCCCTATCTGGCATCCGTGAGGTCCAAACACGGGCGTGTTTGAGCACCGTGCCGCTGCGCCGGCGCAGTGTTGTGTGTGCAAACAACGCTTGGAGATAACCAAGAAGATACGATGCTTAGTATGTGGAAAGATGATGATTTTGGGAACGATTTTTAGTGTTATTCCAGTCTAAGTTTAGAATCTGACAATAGCGATGATTATAGCCAGGATTAACAAAAAAAGCTAAAGCTGTAGAAGTACTTTTCAGTGCTACATTGCAAGTTCTCCTGATCATCCGTTTAAACATCTCTGTTGTATACAAACGGGTGAAGACGATGAAAAAAGGCACAGTAAATCTGTTATATTGTTAATTACAAAGAAACCAAGTATGTTCTACAGCGGCCTTATTAAAATGTTGTTTCTATTGTTTTGTAGTCTTACATCTCCTCAACAAAATCTAAGTACACAGAAAAACTCATAAAAATCTCTCAATCAAATCACTTTTATGCCCATCTTACCATATATTGTTGCTCATTGTAACTTTTACAAGCTCTACAAATTTATAGGTGCTGATTTAACTCGAATTTATCATAATTAAGTTGTTAAGCTACAAAATGCTGATCACTTTATGACGAGCTGCAGAAAACGAGGTTGGTTTATACTCTATATCCATCAGCGGCGTGCACAGAGTTTTTAGACAGGGTAGGCAGAAAATTTTAAAAGCTTACTTACCAAAAATACCTACTGCATGTTGGTATTGATTCCCCGTTTTGTCGATTAAATAATGATGTATGTGATTTGCCACCTCAAATATCTTATAATAAATATTTATCAGAGTTACGTAGGGTAGGCAGTGTCTTTTTGTCTTTATGAACCGCACGCCACTGATATCCATGTAGATTTAAATTGTTAGCGACCTAATATTACTTGTGTTTGGAGTTACGATAGATTAGTAGAAATCTTGACTATATTAATGAATATGATTGACAATTGACATGACAACGAATAGAATAATCATCTTTCTAAATCTGTAGTTAAAGTGCAAGTTTCAACTTCAACTGATCATAGTTATCGTCAAGCCAAAAATGTACGAAAACAACGTGCGCCGACGCAAACAATTTCAGTGAACTTCTATTGGAATTGCGTGCGCACTGTTTTCTTATACATATTTATGGCATGATGGTTGACGTCGATGAAATTTTGTAATAGTTTTATTCCTCTTTGCTGTGCTTTGTTCAACATTTTGAAAAGTTGGCTCACTTGTAATTATTTTTGGTATATTTCCATGATTCTCAAAGCTATTGAAGCGTTAATAAGACAGATACTCTAATATTAAAGTTACCTAAAAGCTCACTTTGCCAAACGAGCAACATTTAGCACGCCACAACATTCTAATATTTATTTCAAAGACATGTCAAAGCATAAACCTGGAACTATGACGCCATCTTGAGTACTCATTACCATCATAAAGACATAATTATACAACAGACGGAAAAGACCTGACAGTTAGTGTCTCATGGTCGTAAACACCTAATTAGCAATTTAGTAAACAGTTGAAATCTGTGTGGTCTAAATTGTTCACTTGTAAAGAATTTAGCTAAGGTTCTATATCTATATGCTATTGACGGAATAGACATTGATATTTTGATACAACAAAAAGTTAAACCTAAATTGGTAAGACCACTAAGTATCATTAACAATTACTGCTGATTTATGTGAAGTCTGACAGTATTATGATAAATTTACTTTGGGTATCATGTTGCCGTGTGATTGTGAATGGTTGAAAATAGTTATATGATATGTGATTGACGTTGAAGCTAAGCATAAGGCTGCAATGACAATAAATAAAACATGCTCTTTTGCAGTAAATACTTCATACTTTAAACATGGTATAACAAAATTAAATATTTCTAAACACAAAAGCTAAAAACCATAATATTGTAACCTCTACAAGTTGGAACTGTTCAAATATTCAATGTTTCTCAGACCACATTCGTTACAAATAAGTAAATGCGATTCTCAGAACTATTTCTTGTCGCGAACACCCGAAGGCGTATTATGATTTTGCAAATTCAAACTTTAAATAACAAGAAATAAGGTTTGTTATTGGTGATAAGATCATAACAGATGCAAATGATGTAGATTAAACGAGAAATTGGTCATATAGGGTACAATTTAGTTGAGATTTATTTGTGACTGTGTGTCCAGTGACCCCAGACGAGTCGCCGGCCACACAGTGGACAATTGGCCATTAATTGCGCGTGTTTATAGAATTGGAACGGACCGCCTGTTTGTACAACATGGCGACATCTGTGTGGCTAGCGATGTGGACCAGGCGATTTGGTTATCACCATTAATTTGTAAAGAACATTGCCAATTTAAACTTAGATTTTGTCGGTATTCCAGTATTACACACTATTTCCAGAAATAAAGGCTTACCTGAACGAAAATACGGAATACAGATTGTAAAAAGGATTTCTATCACTACACAAGATAACCCTGTTATTCAAAAACTTAACGCCCTAGCCCTGGTATCCCGCTAACGCTTACCTGTCATTATTATTTTCTTGGAATTAGAGCGGGACGGCAATATTTACCACTGTTTGTTTTAAAATATATTCAATGTTGCTTTTATGAAGAACAGGGTTAATCTCGTAGCTAATGATTTGAATGATGTATTTGTTGCTCATTTATTGAATACTATATGAATTTATGGAAACATAATCTAAGCTTTTAAATCTTTTAATCCTGTAGAAACAAAAGGTACTAGATATTCTTGCATAATAAAATGAATTTAGCCGTAAATTTGTAAATTAGAATACAATGTAAATATATTATACTTAAAAGAACGCGTTAATCTTTAGGTAACAAAATCTAAATTTCTAGCATTCGTATTGAAACATGCAAGAACCTTTGAACCGAGATAAAGTGACTATCTTAACGACTAAAGCGAAACTTGCAAAACATACGGACGGAAACCATTTATGATTTCAAACAATATTTGAGTCGTTGTGTCCATAACATTAGCCGTTAGTTTGTTTGGGCATAGCCAACTACACGGCTTGTACTAGCCAAGGAGAATTTCTTAATACTTGAGTTAAAAAAGACTGGATATCTAACATTTGCTAGGAGGGCATAATACTTAGTTTAAATAAGTCTTTGCCAATTCTTTAATTCATATGTAAATGATGTTCGTTAAAGATTTCAGAAGGAATAAAAAATAAACAATACTACGAGATAAACATCTAATTCAAAATTAACAAAGAAACCCACTTTGAGACGCATAATTTGATTTAAAATTCCGTCAGAATCTAAAGTGGATGACAAAAGAAGAAATATAAACAATATTTCTCAGAGCAATAAACATGGAAAATGAATTATATTTTTTTAAATCAGTAATATAAAATCGAATCACACATCAGATTTAAGTTGAATTACGTCCGTCCCACATCGTCGCATACAAAACAAGTGACAAATTTCCCAAACAAAAAGAACTTTCCCCCAAAATCGAGAATTTATACACACATTGTCCCTTTCTAAACTGTAAAGTGACACTAAGGTTGATCAATATTCAAAATGTCCCGACCAAGTCCCGACCACAGAAATCGTGTGGAGATGCATCGAATACCAAACGGTGGACAACTACATTGGTATTCACCCAGTCCAGTATAGACGAACACGGCGAGAAGTTTGTGTATAGAATTAAACTGTTCTTTCTTATCTCGAAATCTAGGATATTCCGATGTTTTGAAGTGTTTAGTGTAGACAAATTTCTGGGAAACGTCTCGATTTAATATAGTTATCTTGAGATGTGACATAAATTGTCGCCTATGAAGGTACACTAAATTTCATGTGAATATCAACAATGTTGAGACGGATGAGGGTCGTTGGAAAGTAGACTTTCCTAATAAGGCCAGCAGAAGAAGTTTGTATGTAACCATGAAAAGATAAAAGGCAAAGTTAATAACAATTTGTAAGTAAGTTCCATGGAGCTTTCCTATTTGCCATTGTTGATGTTAATGAGACTCAATTTTAGAACTTTATCAACGTTAGGTTTTAGGTTACGATGACTGATAGGTTATAAAATCTTTTAATTCAATATCGATTAAGCTTGTAATTAGTTATAGAAAATTAAATTGCTTGGGAAGAGATCCGCAAATCGCTAGCACATAAGTTCTTTTAAGAACGTGATTAAAATTGAATGTGTTGGCTGTATAATGTATATTCTATAGTATAATGCTGCTAAAATACTGAAAATATTTTACTTACATTATAACTTTTTGATAGCTCTTAACTATACCGTCGCAATCACGACCTAACTAACAGTACAATTGCAGAATGCAACAAAATCGCTTCAAGCCATCAGAAGTTAAGTTGTAAATGAGAGACAGATTCTCAAGACACCGAAATAGGACCTTTACAAGACATAGCAGGCATTATCATTGCAGTTAAAGCATTACCCAAAACACCTCATCGTCCATTAGAGAGACAATCGTAAGCAAAACATTTATACATATTCAGAAAGGATGTGATCTGGAGATTTGTATGTAAAGAGTGGAAAAAGGATGATTGAAATGAAATAAGTCTTGCCTTTTCGTTTATTTATTAATAATGATAATCTTTACTTTGGAAATGATGGCTTAAAGGCTCATTCTAATCTCTATTTTATAGATAGAAAGCACAAATGCAACGATGATTTTAATGTAATACAATGTGAATGGGTAGAAGCCATGTAGGTATAATAAATAGGAAAGCTCGGAAAAGCGCATACCTTAAGTCTTACTAAATTAATAGCTTGTTCTAAATACTTTATGGTCGATGTTGGTACCAAAATATTATAGGCTACAAGCATATATTGCCTACTAGAATCAATATACCTACAAATATCATTGTATGGAGCTGCAAGCGAGCCGATGCCATAATACGAGGTCGGGTTACGGGCCGCGCTTAACGTCAACAAACGCGGTACAATTAAAAAACATTAAAAAATGCGATGCGTTGAATTCACTCCAGTTTTTAAAACGACTCGTTTCACAAGTCCCTACTGTGAGAACCGACTGGTAACCCGGCGAATTGAAAAAGACACCGGCCCGCCGAAAGCTCGCTAAGCGAACGCGCCAACGCAACTCGGTCGCGTTAACTTGCAGACCGCGCTTTCATAAGCTCAACTACTTGTATAACTAGCACTCACCTTCGACACCATGGATCCTTGCGGCCAGTGTCGACAGCACTATGAAGATTGACAGCAATTGAATCCCATAATCCGGTATAAAGTTCCTCGACCACATTTTGTAACACAACATTCACACATGGATCACACACATTTGTTTTACTCCTTCTATGTCGTTTGAACACTAAATAATCAACACTCACGGAACTAAATGTAAGAACTGACACTTCATTTTGTTTTTGAACTGTTGTTACGTCGAAAACGTTTGTTTATTGGACATTTTAGCGGTAAAACACGTTTGAAATTAACGTAAAGCCCGGTAGGAACATGCGCAGCCGCGTCCCGCTCGCATCTGACGGCTTTGTCCGTAAATACACAGCGTACGGTAAATCAAAATGGCCGCCCTCGCATCTGTGTGCGTGCGGGCACCTTGTAACAATTCATATTTTCGTATCTAAGCTTCTTCACTAACTTGAAGCACTAGGTTTATTGATTTGGAAACAGCACACAACTGATTTAAGTCATGAATTGTAGTATATTTGACTAAAACCCCGTGAGAACCGAATTACGCACACATACAAACGTACGCGGAGGAATGTTGATTCAATGGAGAAATCAAGCGATTCAGCAGCGCTGTGTGCGCGCAACCAATCAAGAGCTTTTGAACTTTGTCGTTCATTCGCCACAGCAGAGATGGCGCTTTCAGCGAAAATTAAATGAGGGGATGATATTGAAATTAGTTTTGTTGTAAAATTGTTACCGTTATAAGTTTTAACGCATGATTACACATCTATTTTAAATTAAATTATTCTATAAAAACAACTGAATTCTCGAACTTATTACTGCATTTCATTCATCGAATCATTGTTTGATCAATAGTTTTGGTTGTTATTGTGAGCCCAGTCGAAGGGTGGAACTCGTACCTTTTATTATCAATAACAGCGACAATATTTATAACAATGGCTTTATGTTATCAAAAACATCCCTTCGAAATAGAAACAGAGGACAGGCTCACGACTATCAACACAAAAATATTTGAGATTAAAAAGAAAATACAACTATCAGGTGCGTACAATGTAGACGAAACACAGACGTCCTATGAGCTAATTTGTTTAATTGTAGTAGGTGTTTTATTAGTAATAGATATTTAAATTATGTGGACCATCTTTATTAATTAGATAGTTAATATTTTTGTAATTCTTCTCTTCTTATTTAATTTGAACGTTAAAGTAAAGTAAACATAATTACTTATACTTTTGTCGAAAGAGGTGGTTCCATGGGAATTACGATTGTGACAAATAAGGTGAGTATAGGCGTTGCAGCATTTTCTGGCCACTATCCAAACTGCAATATTACCATTAGATCGCTCCTTTGTTTTGGCGATACCAAATTTAAAAAGCGATTATTTTTGTAAGCCTTGTGTAAATTAGGCGCCTGTAAGAATTTAATACTGCAGTTACAGAACCCAGATAAATCGGTAAATTGAAAAGTAAATAAATTCTCACAAGTCGGACAATACTATAATGTTGTGACTTTCATTGCCAAGCAATGGCTATATAATGTTAAGTTGGCCATACACGCTTAGATGTATCTGAGAGATATAATAGGTCTCAGGTCTCTGTTTAGGTAAGCCGCAATAAGAACTGTGGAAAAAGCCAGACAAAATTTAAGTAACTACCTAAGCATAAACAACAGTATCTATGTTATTTAACTTCATGTAAAGCATTTTATTACAGAGGGTCAAAGAAAGTCAAATTACGAGGAAAACGAAGCCGAAAAGCAGCAGAACAATGATTTAATAGATACACTAAAGAAGGAAATAAAACTGAGGCTTACAGAGCTGGCACATGCTCGAGCTGTGATTGGAGAAGAAGAAGTGCAGATCAAGAAGTATCTCAATGAAGTGTGTCCTATGGGTGATAAGACCGCTGATAAGGTATGGTGGCCAAAAGGAAATGTAATAACACATAATAGTAACATGGTATCACACCTATTGCCATTTGCCGAGCACAACTTTACGCCAGGTACTACTGAAAAATGTCTAACAGTAAAACCGCTATTGGAACATCCATCTCGATGACGGCGACCCTAAAAGAAATTATCTTCTAGCGTGGGACATCAGGGAATATGGATCGCTAGACCGAACTTGGTTTTAAATACCCGATCCCATGAGAAGCAATACAGTTGGCCCGCAAAGGTATAGGTGTATGAATCGAAGGGCTTAGGTCTGTCTTTACGTAAATTGAATATAGTATTCACAATTAATCCTAGTATAAAAAAGTAATTGCCATTTCACAAAATATTTTCGGTCTATCATTAAATATACAACATTATGTGTTTATCTTTCTTAACAGATAATACACAATCTCGATCTAAAGGTAACGGAACAGAGAAAGATATTGGATCTTCTGAAATACGAGAAGAGAAGTAAAAAGAAGAAACTAACAGAACTGGAGAAGGAGTACGAACATCTCTTGATAGAGAATAATAAAGGAATACTTGTTAAATCTAAAAACAGTAGCAAATCTAGAAAGGTTATTATGATCTTTGTTATATTTGTTTTCACCACCAAAACACACATGCAGCCTCATCTTACACTGCAACAGAGTTCTTGGAATGAAAAAAGTATTAAACAACATGAAAAGGCAAAGGTCAGGTACTACTACCCAAATATGCAGGAGATTTCTACTAATTTCTTCTAACAAGGGGCAGTGAAGTTTTACAATCTCAGAGCTTTAGCAGGTGGCTGTCTGATAATGAGTGACATTGACACTGTTTTCTTATACTGCGTCCTGTTTTTAAACTGAAATGTCCTGGCATTTCCACTTTCAAATCCAGGTTTTCGGAATTTGGGGATGGCAAACCTAGGCTAAACTCACTGAGTATTTCTTAGTATTGTATCTTATAATCAATAGAACTTACTAAGCTTATAATTTTATAAATCTGCAGCATGTTTCACACCTAGAAAACGAGATACACAAGGTCCTGATCCAATGGACGGAGGCAGAACTAGTCAAGAAGAAATATATATCTATAAGGTATTTATAACAATACTCCGACAACGTAGGCTATTGAACATAGCAGACCGTTACAAGGAACACTATGGCTAATTTTCTTTCATTATAGCTTCAAATAAGTCAACGTTTTTCTGTTTATTCCAATTACTTATTTTCTCTTGTCGAGTCGGCACAAACTATCATATGGGAATCGCTCATCCCTAGTGGAAAGATTAGCCAGCACCCTTACATAATGTGGTTACGTGGATTCTTTGGTGACAAATCAAGATAGCCCAAGAAAAGATTATTTATGACACAATGTGATGTCAAAGATATTCACCAACAAGAAGAGAAGGCAAAGGATCATAAAGATTCCCCATCATTTTAAGGCGGCATGCTATTTTTTTATCTTTCAAATGAATTTTATTAATATACGAATATCGTTTGCTTTTTTATTTACAGACAAGCGCTTTTAGATGATTCAGTAAAATTTGAAAGTTCTTTATCCCGCATTGAAGATCTACTAAAGAAACAGAAAGAAGAGATAATGAAATTGGAGGTACGCACTTAATTTATAGGCTGAAAATGAATGTCCACTGCTTTTAATACATCAAATAAGGCCTTCTTTAACTTCCAAAGCCAGGCACATGGCAAAACTGTCAGCTATGTGAAATTATCAACTTGCTTTTGGAAATCAAACTTATTTACTTACCGTTATAAACTGCAGCGCATACGCGAGGAGGCAGCAGATATGCGCTTACGTGCGACTGCAGCGACGGCAGCAGAAGCGGCGCGCGCGCACGACGCTGAACATTCACGAGCAGCAGAACGACAATACTTCGCGCAGCGATTCGCTGAACGAAAGCGGGAGTTAGAAAAGTTGGAAAAGAGAGTTTTTCCTCCACAAGGTAACTTTAACAAATATGACTTGCAACATCTTTACTAGACGTGATCGATTCAAAGCCAGTTGATATTCAGTCAGGGTTAAAAGTATCAAGATAATTGTACAAAGTTAAAGCTAAAATGCTAAAAAGCTAAAAATTCAAATTTTGCAAATGTATAATATATGTATTTAAGTATATAGTATATACCTAACTACATATTTACCGGCATTACTTTAACTCTTTGAAATAGCGTTATCATCAGCATTAACAGTTTCACTTGGTAAATAGTCTTCATTGTTAAATGACTGCCACACTGGTCTAGTCGTCGCAAGCGCGGCTTGTCGAGTGTGAAGTCCTGGGTTCGATTCCGAGCCGGGCAAAGTGTTATTGGGATTTTGGTATAGCTGAATAGATCAGCTATTTATCAATTAAGGCCCCATTTTTCAATTCTCAGATATAGGGTGTCAAATTAAAAATTGGAACAGTTTTTGTATGGACTTATTAAAGGAAATAAAACATTTGAGGTTTATCTAACTATTGAAAAATCAACCTTAAGTGTTCTAAGTTATAGTTCAACTCATCTGCTCCCTAATATAATAACAGGCCGATGTCTGTATATTACAGATATTAGAGAAAATCTAATATTTTATTAGAGGAACAGAATCTTTATTAGAGTAACAGAAGCCAAAACAACAGTTTTAGAACTCTTGTCTGTCTGTAGGTATGTATGTTTGTACACGCATCATGCAAAAACTACTGAATGGAATTGAATGCAGTTTTCACCGATGTATCGCTAGAGGTCTAATTTAAAATAAAGGCTCCATTTTACGACAGGAAAATATCAGATTCTTAAGTCCACGCGTACGAAGTCGCGGGCAAAAGCTAGTAGTAAAATATATGTGTAATCGACAGCTTCAAATCAGTCAATTTTGCTGGCGTTTTTTTACTGGCTTGTACACTCGTGTAAAGGTACTATTGTTATTTTCTATGTCCAAAGCTCGAGCGGTGGTACGTCAGGAATCAACCAAGTCTACTGAAGGAGAGTCTGCCCCCGAGGAGTTATCAGCCGCTCAACAGATGGAGAACATCTTCCAAAGGCTCATGAAACTAACTGGTAACTAAATCTAATAAATAAAAATTTCAACCATCATTTGATGGTCTTGTTATAGTAAGTGTAGGTATGTGCATATAGTCAGATACATCTGAATTAAGACCTAGCTTTCCTCATAAAGCGTCATTTGTCTAAAACTCCAAGTTATGATATAGTGCTCAATCATTAATTCCAAGCTGCTTTTCCATTACTGTCCCAGTGCTGGGCAAGGGCCTCTTCTCGGAATAGGAATGTTTAGGCCTTACTCCACTGCTTTGGCCTCGTGCGTTTTCGCGGATTTTACAAACCATCGAGAAATTTATGAAGCCCTCTCAGGTGTGCAAGTATCCTGACAATGTTTTATCCTTCACCGTTAACGCAAGTGATGACCATAGTCCAACATGATACCGAAAAGTCAGAGGTGCGGGCCGGGTTTGAACTCAAACCCTCCTGCATGGATGGTAAGCGTCCAACCGCTAGGCTGTCACTGCTTGCAAGGCTGTCACTGCTTATATGAAAATAAAAAATGAAAATAATCTAGACAATTATTGTTTTTTCAGGAGTAACAGACGCTGAGGAGGTATTCGACAGGTTCCGCGCACAGCGCGAGACCTCACAACGTCTTAGCTACCTGCAGCAGACCACGGAAGAGGAGAAACTGGAGTTGGAACAAACCCAGACTGCCCTCATAGCTGAACTAGAAGCTTTCAAGTTCGCCTCCGTCAAGGACAAGGATGAGTGAGTGCGAAAATCTATTATCCTAGTGTGCTAACAACTTTCTTAAGAACCTATGCACTTTAAAGAATGAAAAGCCTTCAAATTTAAACCTTAACCTGTTCCAAATGGGCCATAAGTGTTGTTTAAGCAGTATGAGGATATAGCTTACTAATGTCTCGTCTGGCACTATGTTAGCAAAACGAAAACGATTCGAGTTGATTGATGTATAATTGTGTCATATGAGTTTGCGTTTATATATGTAATATGAGTTAACATTACTGAACCGACCAGTACCCTCTATATTTTCTTCCATGATTATTTTCCTTGCACTGGTTGTCTCGAAGAAATTGCTGCCATTTGTAACCTAAGTAGGTATATAATATACTTCCACTTTGTACTTATTCCTTTGGTGTACAAAATGGAATACTCTATGTATCTATTAAGTAAATTAAAGGCAGCTTAGTCAACAGTTCCGAGTCATATCTACAACTTTAATATAATAATCAGGATATAGCATAATACTCATCATTTATTGATGCTTAGGGCTCAAGACCAGATAACTGCACTTAAAGAAGAGATACAAGAAGAGAATGCCATCTATGCAGAGTTAGAGAAGGACATGGATGACTTAGAGACGTTGCTGCTGGAGATCAAGAGGTTGCTTTACGAGCTGTGCAAGCTATTAGATGTGAGTGGTGTAATAAAATAACTGGATAAAACATGACAAGACATGTATACAAAATGTGATGTCAAAATGTAATAAATAAGTAAATAAATGATTGATTGATTGATATAGTTAGAGAAAGACATGGAAACAGTAGCAACTTAAATAATTTAAATATTTCTATACGGGCTGTACAAGTGTTAGACGAGAGGATTTTTAACCCAATTAGACCTACCGTCTCACACACGTTAAAAATTAGTTTGGTGCTGGTGTCAAATGTAAGGTCTTTAGGTTCTTTCTACCAATCCTATGGAATTGTCATTTTGTTTAATATTGTATTTCTTTATGTTCTATAACATCCTGTAATATGAGGAAAACAGAAAAAAAAATGTTTGAGGTCTAAATGGGTTAAAAAAATAAGTACGAATATTTGAATAAGAATACTTGGTATGAAATTCAAAGCAGAGGATAGAGAGCAGTGGCGAATGCTCCATCTAAAAGAGCTGAACTCTTAAAAGACTTTGCATGATCAGCAGTGTTGGTGTTCACGAATTTAAGTTCCAAAGTACCTTCAATTACATAGCGTTATCAGGTTGGTTGGACTACTCTTCGACAAAATAAATTGTACATTTAACTCTTTTCCATTTTTCCACAATTCGTTACAGATTATTCCAGAACCCAGTATGCCAGAATGGACAGCCGAGGCCAGAGACGTTCAGGAACTTGTGATGGTGCTCACAACTCGCTACGAAAAAGCACGAGCTAAAGCTGAAGAGGTTAAAGAAAAGCAAAAAGACGTAACCATTATCATGGTGCCTTCTAATGTAAGACCTAAGTTAAATTTTATATATGGCATCAGGCCTGTATTCTCCGAAGGGTTATATGATAGGGGACAATTCCAAGCTCCAGGCTACAGAAAAGTTTCATACAGACAATCCCAATAACACTGCATGTGAATCAAACCCAAACCTCAAGCTCAACAGCTGTTCTTGCGACCGTTAGACCGAGGCGTGATGCTACGTTATGTCAATCTAATCATCTTTTTTACGGTTAAAAGTAAAGTTTAGTTCAATGGTGCGTATATGTAAATGTGAGTGAGATCTAGGCTGAACGCTCTTATTTCATTTGCTCTTATTTTCACAATAACTGATCCATGCTTGCCCTCTGTTCCGATAGGTTATCTCAAATAGTTATGATACTTTCTTCTAAAGGCTATTCCACCCTATATTTGTCTCACATAAATCCTTACATCATTACAATCTGTCTGGACTTTAAAATAGACCTTGACCCCTGAGGTTGTTTCGGCGTTTCTTCTCAGGGATAGTCATAGGAAATGCCGACGCCATTTAGTTTAAAAAAGACGTGTAAAAGTGATTGAAAAATCCTCATTGCAAAATAAATAATTTCATTTCATTTCGTAGTTATTCAATATCATTTATATTATTTTTCAGCCCACTAGCGCAGCGGCATCTGTAGCCGGACTAAGCGGACAGAGCCACAGTACGCCTAAAGAGTCAGAGAAGAACGTCCCCACATATAAGGAGCTCTTGCAGAAGGAACCTGTTAAGGCACAGAGTATGTCCTCAACCTATCCAAACCTTTGGCTATCCTACTGCTACTAGATATTTCCAAAGAACCTAGATGACTATCTGATGGCTAACTATTGCACTTCTTAGCTCTAATACTTGAGGTCTGAAAACCTCCACGGTTGATCGATGTAAAAAAATGGACTGTGGGAGCCCCCCTAGTTCGACTATGCCGAGTCGTGGACACCAATTATTTAAGGTGTACAGGAATACGAAATCTATTCATTAGAAAACACCACGGGCTGTATGTATAGGTAGCCTATCAGCGAAGGTCAAAGATGTATTAATATTACCTACTAATCTGGGGGCTGGCCTGTTCATTGGTAAAAGGATAATTAATCATTAATATTCAACGTTGCAATGCTGCCAGTCTTCTGGGCACGCTACCAGTTGACATTGATGTGGAGGACTACTTTGACGTCTAAGGGTTCGCTTAGGATAGTTTTTCGTTATCGCTTTTCGTATTATTTTAACTACCTTAGCCATAGTATATCAAAGATATATTTTCAGCTTCCGAGGACGAAGAAGATATACCTTCGCGGTGTTACTTGAAGAGACAAGCGCAACTGATAGTGGACACCAAGTGCAGGAGAAAAGGGTTTAGATTGCCTTACCCGAGGAAATAAAAAACTACCTAGCAGAAATTAGTGTGATGATGAAACTGGTCAATCTGGTGTGGTCGTTTGTCATGTAAATGACTCCTTCTTCATAAAGACTTGGCGCCTGCTCCATTCGTATAAGAGACTTATCACAATACTATCGAAGGTCTATTATATAAAGTCACCCATATTTGCGACCAGATTAAGTTTTACTTACATAAGAATATAATAATTAATAATAAATACTAATAATCTGCATGGATATTTTTTTATAACACCAAACAATATAATGCCACCAAACAATATATGCCCCAATTATAAGGCAGATGTGTACAGTCAGGGTCAAAAAGATGTATACACTTAGCGGAATTCAAATGCTTATTCTTAGAAAGGTATTGGTTATAATCATAAAATTTATATGACCATGCATTTTTATGTATCTCCAGATACTATGTATGAAATTGACCAAGATTTCAATCACTATTTCCTCTAAAACTCGACTTTTAATTTAGTTGCGTTTATACATCTTTTTAATGCTGACTTTGTACACCCACATATCGCTAATGCCGTATTAAGCACAAATCTGCAATACTGAAAATTTATGAAAACAATATCTTTAAAAAAATATGTCCAATCCACGGATCGAACCCAGGATTGCACGTTTAGCCTAGACCAATGAAGCACTTGAATAAATTATTGCAAAACTACTGCAAAATTGATTCCATCCTTTTTCAAGAAGCCCTCTGGAAAACCAACAATATGTCACTTTCAGATGTCATTAACAAAACATCACTGGAAGCCTTCAGTTGTTTTGAAGTATTTACTGCATATTTGTGTGTTTACCCGTGTTTTCATAAATTATATAATTATAATAAATCGTTTATAGAGTATTTTGCGAGTATTTTACAAGAGTCAGCCATGTTCTGCCCCAACAAGAACTCATACCTCCAGCTAGAATGTGCCCTCGACCCGCGGGTCATCAACAAGGCAGTCAGACGCGCCATGCGGAAGTCCCAGTTTGATCCTCATGATGGTAAGGTTTCAGAGATTCTGTACGGACATGATTATGTCCACTACATACTTCGGCGTTCATCATCAGCCTTGATAGATGATTTATCAACGCCTAAGTTGTTTGTGGATGTCAACGGCTGCGCCTTTTGTGAGTATGAAGACCAATCTGGTAGCAATACCTATTCTCGCTCTTAGCCCAGGCATAAATGCATATCCATTATCAATGACAAACATATGTACCATAAACCTAGGCGTATACACAGCACAGTTTTGTGTAATCAATACATTACTCATCAGCGTACGTACACGATTTCACAGGTATCGGCTCAACGACACTAAATGTGTTCCAAATCGTGTGCTGTGGAGCTTATTCGCCTTTATCTCTGTATACGCGTCGGCTTATGGTACAATTTATGTCTGCCATATCGGGGTCATGTTTAGGCCCCCCACAAAGTGGACCGGTGACCTGGTGAAGGCCGCGAGAACCCGCTGGATGCGGGCAGCACAGGACTGGTTGATGTGGCGATGCTTGAGGGAGGCCTATGTCCAGCAGTAGATGTCTTTCAGCTGAGTGGTCCTATCAAGATAGAACTATTCATATCTCTATTGAACAGATATTCCTGTCCAAAGGAGATGCCTCAGTTGCCACGACAAACGGATTTGTGACCGCTTAGCTTGGTAAAGTCCATCAAAGTAGCTGATCAAGTAAAGCTGGAAATACCAGCCTAAGCCGATTATTTATCGTAACTGCACTGGTACACTCGGGCAAAAAGTTAAGTGCAGGCAACTACGAAACTGCACTAAAAAACTGCATCCATTATAAAATGGAGGGGTATAAAAAAGTCAAAATGCCATCATTTGCAAATAAATAAGAGCTAGCTAGAATTTCGTACAAAAATTATCACCTTTATTACTTCTGTTTAGAAATACCTCCAGCGCTAAGACTGGAGTCGATGCAGCCATCGCTGTATGGGCCTTGGGTGGATATCACCCGGGCACATCTGGGCTTCGGCCGCGTCGGGCTCCGCCTTATAAATAGAGAATTACATTCAGAAGACAGCCTCACAAAACTGCAAGCCGTTCATTCTATTCTAGATCAGGTGATTAACATAATTCTCAAACGTATGGTTTGTAAATCATTGAATTTAAGATGAAGAAGACGTCTTAGGTACCAATGTTGCTATTGTATTTTTGACCAATAAAATTTGGGTTTAGAACTATAGTAATTTGTTTAATAACCCTTTTAAAAAAAGTATGAACACCCGTACCTACCGATAGGTAAGCCATATTAAATCATTCAAACTCCTTATATTCATCTTAAATATATCAAATATTTCTCTTGACTCATAACAGGTGCAAATACCAGAGAACGCCGTGTTCCTAATCTCGTTGAACGTCGTGTACAGACTCATAGAATTAATGACTGACCCTGATCCCATCATGCGGGAGAAGGTCCTCTTATGTCTCACGCACCTTGCCAACCAGCAGCAGGGCAGGAAGCGAATCATGTCCCGCCCAGTCATCACCGACCGCCTCATTTACATGTTCACGCGAGACCGTAAAGAAATCCGATACGCCGCCGCTCTCTGCCTTAAAACTCTCACCAGAGATAGATGCGCCTGCGAAATAATCATGAAGAACGACAAAATTATCGAGAGCCTTCTGAAAATTATAAAAAACGACCATATGGGGATCGTGATACTACATATAAATGCGCTTAAAAACTTATCAGAGTGGGACCCAACTGTACCGTTAAAAGCAAATGCATTTCAAGTGATGAAGAAGCTGTTGAAATTCCACGAATATAGAGTTGTAGCCGCGGCAATGGATTGCATGGCGCAGTTGTGTAAACACAGCATCGGAAAGAAACTAGCCGACAAATACGACATGACAAAGATTTTACAGTCTTACCTCGTGAGTCCCGACATAGAAGTGATAATAAGCACAGTTGGTCTCATGGCGTATACAACATTAACAACCACTTCAAAATGGCGGGCGAAAGAGTTTTCATACGACTTAACCAAGCGTTTAGTTACTTTGTGTGTGTCGCATAACATACCGGCGCTACAATTGCGAGCGATGCAGGTGCTGATCAACTTATGCGACAACGCTGACATCAGGGCTGAACTCCGGGGCAACTGGCTGAAGAAGATTTACAAGGGTATAAAGATCAGAACTCACGAACAATGGGACGGAACATCAGAGATAACAACGTATGGGCTTGAAACTGGTCACAACTATAGGACGATGTGTATCGAAGAACTAGAGACGATTAATAATGATTACGGTGATAACGTACACGCCATAGATGTGCACAGCTTTCTGAAACAAGTTCGTATAGTGAAGAACCATCTGGTGAAGACTATAAAGTACAAACCTCATAAACACTAAAAATAAATTGGTGTTATTGGAGTATTACGATGGTGAGTACTCATTCCTTCATATAATCACTGAAGAGATCTCATCCTGAATTCTAACCTCTATACACAACTACAATCGCTAGGATAGAAACGCTAGTAAAACGACAGGATATGACATTTAAGGGTCAATTCATACTGAGCGAGCAGCGGCCGGCAGCGGCTTTTTGAGGCAAAATATTACAAATCATTTTGAATCTTTACGTGATTAAAAAGTCCATAGTTATATGGAGGAACGTGGTACGGTGTTCCTCCATTGAAAAGGGAGGATCCTCCGACCAGGCAAGGTGGTAGCCTGACGGGCCGAAGCCCAACGATTGGTGTTGGACATTCGTATGTGTTAGAATCGTTGTAAACTTTCATAGTGCGATTCAGGGTCTGTTGTTGTAGCTTCACTTCAATAGATGGCGCTTTACTTTTTGCCATGTTGCGAGTATTACTCGCTACAGTTACAGCGCGGCGCTGCGAAGCTGCACGAGCCTTCTAGCGCCGCACTGCCCCTTGCGGCGCCGCGCTCTTACGGCCGCTGCCGGCCGCTGCTCTTTCAGTGGGAATTGACCCTAAGAATCACGTTCTCGTAGATTTTACTGCTGTGTCTATTCCTTAGTCTAGTCCACAGGTACTGGACCACCTATCTGTGTAAAACCGCTTTTATCGCCGATATAAAAAAAATAGACACCATGGAAAAAAAAAAACTATGTTTTTCTATGGGTATGTCGCTGTCCCATTTTTATATGACAAGTATACAATATAAACATGTCTTCTCTATATCACAGATTGGACGGCCGAAGCCAGAGACGTTCAAGAGGAGATGGTGCTAACACCTCGCAACGAGAAGGCGAATGCTTTTAGGTAAAAGTAGAAAACTCGGGAGGCAGACAGATGTGTGTGGACAATTAAGAGCACCTAGTTGATTTTAACTATTTACATTGCGCCGTAAGCTTAAAAAAATTACTCCGCTCGACAGTTGGAACAACGCAATGTACATTCTTGAACTGTCAAAACAGAGCTTAAGCAGAGTTGTACCATTGTACACCCACATTTCGCCGATGCCGTTATTGAGTTCCATGTAATAGGGGGGCGAGAAATTGCCATCTACCGGGTACAGTTCCAGAATTCGTGCTACTGATAATTTCCATACAGAAAAACGCAATAACACTTTGCCCGACCCTGAAATTGAAACCAGGACCTCACACTCAGCAGTCACACTTGCGACCACTACACCAATGAGGCACTCACGTAAAATTATCAAGGATAATGTATTATGTATTTTCAGCTTCAGATGACGAAGATCACTGAAGAGATAGAAGAAAGCCTTCAGACAATCTTCAAGTTCGAGACTCCTTTAGGAGAGCCAGCTTTGTGTATAAAATAGACTGGTTCTGCGAACGTCTCCGCTCCATTCGTACTGCAGGCTCATTGAAATATGCATCGAGATGTTTCATTGAATTGTTTGTGGATAAATACCTGTTTAAATTGCGTTTGTTTAATTTCTTTAACTTTAAATACGGGTATGAAAGCATGAGCAATGACCAAGAGAAGAATAAGCCTCCAGAACATATGAACTCAATAGGTAGCTAGAGGAACTGAAATGAATTGAAAAAAAAACCGCAAAAAATGCGATCGTTGTGAGCAAACTCGGTGTGACTCGCTACGGGAGGATAACTGCATAATCCCTCGACCACACAAAGTGAGTATTTGCATCGTATCGTATATTGGTGCTTGTGATTCATTCGCCGCTAGTACTTTATATCTAAAGGTCAGCCCAACACGTAGATTGCTGCCCGCAAACTAGCTTCGTGTGACCGAAGCTTTACATGCACCGCAAGGCTATACTTTTCAGCCGCATTTGTATATGTTGACAGGGATCTATAATCTTCTATGAAAAACTCCTTGAAACAATTCATAGATTTCAACTGAGAACAATTGAGGATTTCAAAACTTTAACGTCATGAAATGACAATCAAAACCAATGAAAACGGTGAAAGAATTTGTAGGATTTACTATAAAATAATATTTTTAAGAGCTTACTAGAATTATAATCATATTACTTCGTATACCTAAGTTTGTTAGTTTATTTTATAAGTATCAAACATGTTCTGTCCAGAGAAGAACTCGTTCCTCCAGCTAGAATGTGCCATGGAACCAAGACTTATCAACAAGGCCGTCAGACGAGCCATGCGGAAGACACAGTTTGATCCTCGCGATGGTATGAACACACTTCAATTTTTAACCAATTCTGACGTGATAACTTACATGCTTTAGGAACTGATCGAAGAACCCAACATAGGGAGAGGTGTGGAAAGATATGGGGAACTTTGCCTACTTTGAAAAGAACAGGTAAAATAAAAACGTTGATTAGATAACTTCATCCACCCATGTACACAAAACGCTTTGGCAACACATACCTTGTGGGTAAAACTAAACCCTGAGTCTGTGTTACGCGATAGCTATAACCTTGGAGTTTTCAAATCTCTAGTGAATAGCACCATCGTCGACCACATATTCACATACATAGGTGAGATAGTGTTCAAACGTGAGCCTATCACTAACAAGAAATTAACTAGCTAGCACAATCATTCCCATAAAGTCTTCTATAAACAGCATTTCATGCAGCTTCCCCACTGTAATTCTTCGTTTTATAGAAATACCTCCAGCGCACAGATTGGAGTCGATGCAGCCGTCGCTGTTTGCCCCATCGGTAGACATCACCCGGGCACGCCTGGGGTACGGATTCAACGGTCTCCGTGCTATCAACAGGGAACTTAATTCGGAGGACAGCATCACAAAACTCCAAGCCATCCATTCTGTATTAGATCAGGTGATTCAGATACTGCATAAATTACTCCACGCAGTATTATTGGGTTTTCTGTAAGTAAAATCTCAGTAGTAAGCCGAAGTTTGAAATTGGGTAGATGGTAATAGGCGTGTCCCTTTTAAAATGAGATCCAATAATGGTGAAATGTGTTTTAACACTTGTGCCCTTGTACCCTTCGGGGACTACATGCCTGATGCTATGTTCTGTACTTAATATATAATCAATGCACAGCACAAGCAATAAGCAGACCAACAATTTGATTAAATATGTATTTTTTTCTAACAGGTCCAAATACCAGAAAACGCTATGTTTCTCATCAACCTTAACGTCGTGTTCAGAGTCATAGAATTATTGACCGACCTGGACCCCATCGTTCGAGAGAAGTCCACCCTCATACTCCTCCACCTCACCAACTACTACCAGGGCAGGAACCGAATCATGTCTCATCCCCACATCGTCGACCGCATCATTGAAATGTTCATGCGAGATCGCAAAGAGATCAGATACATAGCTGCGCTCTTTTTAAAAACTTTAACTAGACGTAGATGTCATTGCGAAATCATCCTGAAAAATGATAAAATCGTCGAAAACCTCCTCAAAGTAATAATAAAAGAGCACATGGGGATTTCGTTATTCCATTTAAATTCGTTAAAAAACTTATGTGAATGGGACCCGGTTAGAGCGATTAAAGCAAACGCATTTCAAATAATGAGAAAACTGATGAAATTCCACGAATATAGAGTTGTAGCCGCGGCATTGGATTGCTTGGCGCAGATCTGCAAACACGATGTGGGCAAGAAACTAGCTGACAAGCAGGACCTCACATATTACTTGCAAACTCCACTGTTGTCTGCAGACATAGAAGTCATAATAAGCGCTGTGGGTGTGATGACGTACACCACGTTGACGACCAAGTCAAAATGGCGGGCAAAGGAGTTCTCATGGGAACTGTGTACGCGTTTGGTGACGCTGTGTGTGTCACATAACTTGCCAGCGTTACAAATACGAGCGATGCAGGTGTTGATCAATCTTTGCGACTGTCCAGACATCAAGCACCAGCTCCGGCACTACTGGAAGGAGAAAATAAAAAGTATAAAGATCAGAACTCACGAGCAATGGGACGGTACATCGGAGACTACGACTTATGGCCTTGAAACTGGTCACAACTACAGGACCATGTGTATCGAACCCGTGGAAACGATCAGAAACGATTACGGAGACAATCCGGACGCTGTGACTGTGCACAGTTTTCTGAAGCGAGCCCGGGATGTGAAGGCTCGTCTGGTAAAAGCTATCAACTCTTAAGCCTTAAGTAAATTGATTGAAGGAATTATAAGATATGGTATGTGCATGTTGTATATCTAACTGCTAAATTTTACATATAAGAACTAGAATATTAACTTAAACTGGAGTCTCGGTTAGCCCGCCAAATTCAAACTTTATTTACAACTTTGTACCTTAACATTTAAAGAACAATACTTGGTTTTTTTTTTTAAATAACCTTGCCCCTCTCTAGTATTTCTCCTGTGTCGTGGTAACATTTTACAAACATACATTTCACATGCACACACAACCAGACCCGCAACAACTATCTGTAGATCATACAAATATTTGTTCCGTGCGGGAATCGAACGCGACGCTTAGCGAAGAAAGCTAATCACTTAGCCACTGCGCCAACCGCGTCGTGTAGTGGGTTCGATTCCTGCACGGAACAAATATTTGTATGATCTACCGTAATGTTATGTAACACGCACCCACGATACAGGGATTAAATAGAGAGGAGCAATGTTTAAAAAAAAAATATGCTTATTTTGTGTAACATTCAAAATAGTAAATTTTGGAGTAAATAAAATTAGAATTTGGCGGGCTAAACGAGCACTTTTGCCTTAAGCATGCATGATTAAGCATTTAGTGCTTCACGTATGCATATATGCAGCGTGTAGTCTTGTGAGTAGTAGGTTGAGCAAAGCATGCCAAACGCAGGCCGCAGGCATAATAAAAAAATAAAAAATGAATAGCTATCACGTAACTGACACGTAAAAACACATAACCAAGCATATTACTTTATCATACAGGCGTGACCACGTCGCCTCTCCGGCGCACATCAATAAAAGCTGCCTTAATTATCGGACTTTATTTCAGATTATTCAAGAGCTCAGCATGTCTGAGAACAGAAGCCAGAGACATTCGGAGTTGGTGATTGTGGTAACGACTCGAGATATACTAAAAGACTACAAGGCGATGATGACAAAGTGAAGGAGATTCAATATGGCGTCAATACGTAAGATGTTAATGAAAATTATACAAGCTCCGAAAGAAAATACATAGATCTTATATGTAATGTAGCAGTAAAGCGGTTTTATTTAGCATTTTTAACCCGTCCCTCCCCCTTGGTAATACGTGGTGAGGTTTGAAACTACCCCTCCCCCATTCAAAATCACGTGTATTTTTTTAAGTACCTACTTGTCTGTGTTAAGGCTCGTCACCGTAATTATAGGACCTTTTTTTTATTTTGCAAAGTTCAACGTTCCCGAATTCGACGAGTCACTGCAATTCCAGTGAAAAATTTAATATACGTGACATCTTACTACGCCCCCCCTATCCCCCTTGTGATATTTCGTGATTTTGCCAAACCCCCTCCCCCCCCCCCCCTTTCGAGCTTCGAGCGTAATTAATGGACGGCCCCAAAGGCTGCCACGCATACCCAGTGGCGTGCGATTCATAAAGACAAAAAGACACTGCCTGCCCTACATGATTCAGATAAATATTTATTATCTCGCTTTATTTTCTGATATCTAATATTTTATCTACGAGTAATTACTATCAATAAACAAAAAATTCTAAAATATCAGAAAATAAAACAAGATAATAGATATTTATCTGCACATCACTGGGCACTAAAAATAATCAGAAAATATTTTATAAGTGTTTCACTAACCTTAGTTCCTTTGGTATGGTGCCGTTTCTGTTTGGTTCTTATATATTCACTGTTCGAAGAGTGATCGGCAGTTTCACAATAGTTTGAAGTTCAAAGAAAATTACGTTTTGTTTGCGTAGTCGCTAAATTATAGTTAACTTAAGGTTTTTAGTTTTTAATTTCAAGGATGATGATCGGCGGTGGTAGAAAAACAACGCTTTTCTATTTTTAAAAGAAAATGCGTTTTGACAGGCAAATGAAACCACGGCGTGAGTCAACATTAATATCGAAACGGCAAAGGTGATATTTAAATATAGAATTTAGATAGGTGTACGGAATAAATTCAAATATCGAATTCAGATGCGTAATTATTCAAAATTGATCCCCAAAAACGCCACCCTTCGCTATTTCCTAATGTTTGAGCTCCCTAGCCAACATTACATGCCTTTCAAATTTATTTCTCCATTGTTTTATCCCATTTCAAATTGGTCGATTACGCATCTACACTCAATTTTGTAAAATATCAATATTAATGTTGATCAGATCCCCTAGACAAGTAGTAATATTTTATGGATATTTTACTTGATGGTGTTTCTGTTGTTTAGCGATTGCAGATTGTTTACAGTATAGACGTTTGACAACTATAATTTCTGAACAAAGCCTTATGCCTTCCAGAATGAAGGTAGGTAGGTAGGCCTAGGTACTACCAGACAAGTGGCGGTTAGTGATCGCAGTGCATAGACACCACAGCAACATTTGTATACAGCTGTTAGGATCCACAGATTATTGCCATATTAATCAATAACAAAAACATACTTTCAGAATCAGACAGCCATCGTCGTGAAATCTGGAAAAGGAAGCGTAACTTGGTATGAGATACCAAATTCACGAGCAAAAGTTTCGGATTGACATACCAAACCTTGGTTCTTTCTGAAAAGACATCTTCAATAAGCATCCACAGATTCAAGAGTGTTCGTGTTTTCGTGTTCTTATATTCAAACACGACTGCTAGTCGAAGCCAAATGTAAAAGGGTGACAGATTGCCATGCGACCTGCAGAGCTGTTCCTCAAGAAACAAGCGCTACTGATGGTGAATACAGATTTGAGGAGGATGGAGGATTTTAGCTAAGCATATCCAACCTTCACATTTCTTTCTGAGGCAAGAGCTATTAAGACAGTGAAGGAGCACAGGCTTTGGATTGACATCCAACCTGGACGATTCTTCCGAAGCAAACGCTACTGATATTGGTAACCTGCCAAATGCAAGCGCCAAAGATTCGGATAGACAAACAACTTGCACGGTCCTTCCTCTAAGAATGATTCCCGATGTAATACATTTACCACGTATGTAGATCACTTGTTGTAGTGATTCAGGTCTAGGTAGGTATATTAGTGGCTCCTTCATCAAAGCAGTCTCCGCTCCATAATGGCTCATCAATTTGAATAAGCAAATATCCATCAATTGATGTTACGAGACGAAACGAGTCTTTTTATTACTATTATTAGATAATTATAATATTAGATACTTAATTTAATTCATTAAATAATTCTATCTTTAATGGTTAATTTGTATTTCTTTTATTAGATTTAAGAATTACTTAATTCGTTGGCTTTACGACTCAAAATGTGTCTTGGCCTGTCCTTACTTGACGACACGGTTGGCGCAGTGGTTAAGCGATTAGCTTTCTGCGTTATGTGTTGCGGGTTCGATCCCCGCACGGAATAAATGTTTGTATGATGTATGATGGTTGTTTCGGGTCTGGCTGTGTGTGTATGTGACATGTATGTTTGTAAACTGTACCCACGACACAGGAGAAATCCTAGAGTGGGGCAACGATAAAAGAAAAATACTAGAAAAGGCCACTTGGTAGATATTTGCCAATCTCGCCAATCGTCAGCTTCGAGCTCGCGAATATTTAGTCATTCTGATAACCTTATTTCAGAAGACTATTACAGTTGATTTCCAATATCATTTTTTTCTGTTCTTATAAAAAATAAGACTCAATAATCTGCAGCGTAACAATACTACCTTATTGCTTGCAAGAAAGCTGCGCCTTGGCTCTATACCAACCGCGTAACAAATCAATATTTTTACTGCAGGGCTCCATATTATTCACCTTTTATCTACATACTAGCTTCCGCGCGCGGCTTCGCCCGTGTGGTTTACGAACCCGTACATTTTCCCGGGATAAAAAGCTTATATGCTATTCCAGATTATAATCTATTTCTGTGCCAAATTTCATCCAGATCCGTTCAGCCGTTCTGGCGTGAAAGAGTAACAAGGATCCATCCATCCATCCATCCATCCTCACAAACTTTCGCATTTATAATATTAGTAGGATAGGATAGGATATATACTCGAAGAACTTCGTGATAACGGTTTCAGTATACTCATGACCAGGGATTGAGAATGAGTTGAGTCTACAGCATTGCATTTTCAAGCGGTAAGTTGTGTCGTGAGACTCGAAAAGCAAACTGAAAAACACTTAATACATACCTACACAAAACAACCTCTTTTAAAACGTACAACGTCAACAGTTTTGGAAAATATATTCTGTGCCTCCAAAACTTCAAAATTTTTACGTAACCTCTACGAATTATTTTGTGTAATTTATTGTATTTTTTTATTCGTTGTTGTTTAGTTTTTTGGCGATACATTTTATTTAGCGGTTCAGCCATGTTCTGTGCATACAAGAACTCGTATCTGCAACTAGTATGTGGTGGTATGGAACCAAAGGTTATCAACAAGGCTGTGCGTCGGGCCATGCGGAAAAGGCAGTTCGACCCTCACGATGGTACGAGCAGTTAGACATCGATGATAATTTTAAACGACCCGGGTACGTCTTAAAACTGCGGCCAGACACCGGAGGACGGGCAACAGCGTCCTCTCATTAATCGGTGAGCCACTGCGATCCCCAAGCCGCCTGCCAAGCGTGGGGATTATGGCAAACCCCCCCTCCCCCTTGGGGGAGGCCGTCGTTCAGCAGTGGACGTTTTCTGGCTGATGATGATGATGATGATAGATTTAAACGACTCACGTTGACATTGTTAGGCACATGCCAAAGTCCACTGCTCTAAGATTTCTCGATCTAATATTCTGTTCATACTCTACCATCAGCGTGGCTGATAATGATATAACTGACGGCATGGTTGGCAAAGTGGCTAAGTGATTAGCTTTCTGCGGTAGATGTTGCAGGTTCAGTTCCCACACGGAACAAATATTTGTATGATCTACAGATAGTTGTTTGGGGTCTGGTCTGGTATGGTCGCAGCCAAAGACTGGGGGGGTCATGTTAAAAGTTAAGTGATTTGGGGGGTAGGGATTTAATATTATAGTTGAGATTGTACGATTGGACCCAGATTGTCTGCGGGTCAGTGGGGTAGCTTTATTAAAAAAAACTGGCAATTAGCTGTTGCCCACAGCGACACACTAGTATCCTAGGGAAACTATATACGGAAATAAAAAGTATCTTGTGTTAATCCAGTCTGTATGCCAAATGCCAAAAGCCCAGCTATCACCCATAACTCAGAAAATGAAACTCTAACTGGAAAGCCAGTTGCGAAAAGTGCAACTGGCCCTACAGACACAATCAGGAAAGACTGTATATCACTCAGAATCACATCACATCAAGCACATCTTGGAAAACAAGGTGGTTTCACCCAATAGTGGGATGCGATAGGTTTACCCACACTAATTATTCTTCTGTAACTGTAGTCAATGGTAAAGTTTAGAAATAAACCTCCAAAACAACCAGATTTACATCGATTTTGTATGAATGTAGATGGAATATCTTGCATGTTATCAATGTATCAATTTTGTCTTCATTTACTTACCAGATACGACAAGACAACTGTAATTTTACTCGGCAACTGAACTTCATACAGTATCACAATGTTTTTTCCTTTTTTCTTCGTGGTTTAGAAATTCCGGCAGCGCAAAGACTGGAGTCTATGCAGCCATCGCTGTTTGGCCCTTGTGTGGACATCACTCGGGCACGCCTGGGCTTCGATCGCCTTGGGCTCCGTATTATCGGCAAGGATATTCATTCGGAGGATAGTCTAATAAAACTACAAGCCATTCATACTTTACTCGATCAGGTAACTAATAAATATGAACAGTAAACATTTTGATGAGTAGCAAGGCTGTAACCGGGATGGGCGACTTTGGATCTGCCATCCGGCCGATTTATTTAAATCAGTTTGGCCTTCAAAATCAAAGCCCACATGCACCACGTTTGTTGCTCCGATTGGTCAAAGGCTAGGAGCGGACCAATTGGCACGCACAGCGCGGACGATGTGTGAAATTGATTAAAAGATACACCAAGGCATCTGCAGTCAATAATCGAATGAAAAAACAAAGCTTATACCTTCAGCTTCTTTCGTACTTTTAACCTTTAAGTTTTAGCTGGCGGTGTGAAAAAGATATGCATAGGAAGGTCATACTATAACGTTATAGTTGTCAGGTAAACTCGCCAAACAATCAGGGACACTCGCCAAACAATGATGCACACGGATAAGTATCTAAATAATAAAATGTTTTAACTTCTAACAGGTTCAAATATCGGAAAATGCCGTCTTCCTTATCAACCTGAACATCGTGTATAGACTTGTAGATCTCATGTTGGACTCCGATCCAATAGTCCGAGAGAAAGTTCCCATGATTCTTACGCACCTAGCCAATCAGTACCAGGGCAAACAGCGAATGTTGTCCCAACCAATAATGATTGATCGGCTCATGTTCTTGTTTATGCGAGACCGCAAGGAAGTCAGATACTCAGCTGCGCTCTGTCTTAAAACTATAACCAGAGATAGAAGCGCATGTGAAATAATCATGCACAATGATAAAATCATCGAGAACCTCCTCAAAATGGTCAGAAACGATCACATGGGGATTATGATATTACATTTAAACTCACTGAAAAACTTATTAGAGTGGGATCCAGTTCCAGGTCTAAAAGCAAACGCGTTTCAAGTGATGTTGAAACTTATGCAACAGAATAATGATGGAATTGTTGCCGCGGCAATGGATTGTATGAGGCAGCTCTGCAAACACAGCGTCGGGAAGAAACTGGCCGATAAATATGACTTGACATATAAGTTGATATCCTATCTAATGTGTCCAGACACCCGAGTGGTTATCAGCGCTGCAGGTCTGATGCACTACACCACGGTAACGACCAAGTCAAAATGGCGGGCAAGAGAGTACTTAGCAGATTTAACTGCGATATTGGTGTCTTTATGTACGTTGCAAAACATACCTGTGCTACAAATGCGAACAATGCAGGTACTAATAAACTTGTGCGACTGTCCCGACATCAGGGCCCACATCAAGACACACTGGGCAATGAAGATCCTCAAGGGTACCAAGATCAGAACTCATGAGCAATGGAATGGTACATCGGAGACTACGACTTATGGGCTTGAAACTGGTCACAACTATAGGACCATGTGTATTGAACCCGTGGAGACGATCAGGAATGATCACGGTGACAATCCCAAGGCTTTGACTGTGCACAGCTATCTGAGGCAAGTCCGGGATGTGAAGGATCGTCTGATGAAAATTATGAAAGTTAAGCCTTATCCTACAACTAAAATGAACGTGGCGAAGTCATAGGGCTCCGCGATCGACATTAGTTTGACTACGGACCCCAAATAACAAAGCCTGGAACATGACGTGTGTTGTAAAAGTTTGATATAGATCTTATTTTGGGGAAATACGTTTACAATTTATTTTGATACTAGATTTATTTATAAGCATTTATTTTATTGAATAAAATAATAGGAATTATAATATTTGAGCTAGACATTTGGTTTCATTTTTATTTAAACACATTTTGTGCCTCCAGGCATACTTAAAGCTACATTCAGTCGGGTAGACTAAATCATAAATTAGTATACTTTACACAAGAGTTGCAGTTCTTAAATATGCATCAATATGTAGATATGTTTGATAATAAAAAAAGTACAGAATAATTCCTATAAGTACGGACACGACTGTACAAAATTTACAATTGTAACAATACAGACTGATTACAAAAATAAATAATATAAGAAACAAAAACAAATCACTTCGGAATCACTATATTTATATAAAATCCCTGTGAAATCACATGGTACGATTTGCCTTTGTCCTTTTTTTTAAGCCTTTGCCTCTTTGGCATCTTTGTAGGCCTTTGATTCAACCGAAATGGCACTTATGCTAAATCTTTCTTAGATCACAAGAAATCGAGCGATAACTTTTACATAGCGGCTCGTTATTTGAACGAAGGACTCACACATAAGTAGCAATCAGTAAAAAGTACTATTCAAAAACTGGGAAAAAACATAGTGTTATGTTATTTTATACATAAATAGTTATAATAGGTATTATTATTAGTGCTGGAGCGTTGTTGCAACTGGCTCACCATTCGATTATCAAGTAGTGTCGATAGATTTTTCTGCTTTGAATTTTTCTATAGTAAAATGTGTTTCGAATTCGCTATCAATAAAACGAAATTAGCTCGTCCGAGACCAATAAAAATAATAAGCAAAAGAACATTACACAAAAATAACAATATTATATTATCATAAATAAAACAAAAACATAATACGACATTAATTAAAAAAATCAAACTGATTATTGTGCGAAACGATTTGTTATCTGACAGAAAACCTGCTAAAGGAATACAATTTTTCTCGCATCGGAATTAATGGCGTATTACTTTCTTAAGTCGTAATGAAAGAGTAATACAAATATCTTTTCTGCTGTACACATGATAGTTATTTGTCGTAAAAACATAGGTCCCTAAGAAACTTGAAATTAAAATAATTTGTTCGGTGTTATACAAGGTAGCGCCCGAATGTGGGTACTTAAATTCGGACAATGTGATTTAAAAATTCGTGATGATAAAAAAAGGAATACTAATACTGTTATATATAGTTTGGGATAGTAAACTACTAGTAGGATTTAGTTTTAAAATCGACTAAAAGTGTGTCGACTAAACTGAGAGGCTACGACTGGAGTAAATTTGTCCACTACTTTTTTTACATACAAACTTTAACTAAGAAATTTTCTACGAGCTTGTTATCTGTACTAAAGAAAACCATGAGCGGAAAACTGTCTGGCTTTAACAGTTTTCGACTAATTTACTAAAAATGTCTATTATTTACGTCCTTACTAGTTTTAATACTAAAGTTTATAGTGTAAAGGCAAATCTAAAATGCATTTCTATTGAAACTAAGGTGATATTCTAATACGTAACCTAGTTTAGGTAGTTTAGTAATATGTGTGTTACCTAAAGGCTTTCTAAATACATTATTTATTAATGCAGGAACCCAGTAATCGGTTGCGCTACAATTTATTTAGCTATCTGTTAATAATTTTCAGTCACAAGTTCACCATAATTCTAAATAAGAACTGATCGCACAGACTTTTTTTTTTCAATTCCTCAACATAGTTAAATGTTGTTCAATTCTAAAATTTCATCTAAATTGCATTGGTATTACGTGGCTAAGTACCAATATTCAATAAAGGATTACATACAATGTTTCATATGTTTCATTGGTTCAGTCACAACAAATCTTTAGTACAAATATTCCAAATATTACTACTTGACAACTATAAGGAGTCACCTCTCGTCTCCCGCTGACACAGTCTTTTTTTATCTATTAAATTGCAACAGTACACTTCAACACACATTTGCACGGCTTATGCTGCAGAGAGGGCGGTGAAATGGCGTGCCAAATGGCACAATATAGAATTATTTATATTTTCAATATAGAATCAGATAGCTCAATATCAATTGTGCCAAAAGGCGACATTAAACCAATGCTTTCACATGTTTCACAAACATAGTTAATCTTCACTTTTCATATAATAAGTTCGTAACCTACTCAAGTTTTTTTATATACATTTGAACGCCACAGTTGAATAACCCAACGTCGATAATAGGCTACAAAAAAAAAACGAGTATTACGAGAAGCGCACCTGCAATTGTAAGCGTAGCGGTCAAAGGCTTTATAATTATTATTTTTTCAATCCAACTCACTGGCAATTCGCTCTGGAGTCTCGAATACACAATAATTTAGATAAAAATCTCACTACTCACTGCAATATGCAGTAATATTTAGTACTTCTACATATTGCAATTATCCCGCCACAAAACATCACAATTTTGATTTCTATACATAATATTCAGAGTGCAGTATTACAACTCTCTCTTTAGTTTATATCAATAGCTACTTTTACCACTCACTGCGCATTTATTTTTTAATTATAACTTTAACTGCACTGTAGCGTTAAATCACATCATTTTTGCCAATAATACAAATCACTGCAAATTTTTACAAACACAGGTTATCACATTTTATAAACTCAATTTAGACTACACAACGTCTTTCCCACAATAACGGTATCCTGCTAATCACTGAAATTCTATGAGCACTGTAACTACTCCTAAAGCTCAACGAGGAAGTTTACTGTCCCATGTAGAGGGCGCTAAAAGTTGGGAACAATGTGACTGACATCCCAAATTAAGCAATATTTTACACCAGAAACGCACAAGCTTGTCAGTTTAAGTTTGGTATAAACAAACACTTAGCGCCATCTATCGGCCATGTTTCCCGCAACGTTCCCAGTTGGCGACACGTGCAGTGTAGGTGACGCAGGCCCCCTACGGCGCGGTAGTGTCCGCCTGCACGTACTCGTAGAGCGCTTTGCACAGGTCGTGCAGGGTCGCGTCTCACCTGCCGCCCCCGCGCTTGTTGAGCGGGTCGTACAGCTCGGCCTCCGAGTCCACCTCGTCCTCCGACAGCGAGAGGGAGCCACCTACCCGTCGCGTGCGAAGACCCTCCTGGAATCACAAGTTTCACGTCAATGTGTGTTTCTGTTAACAGGAGTAGCGTTTCGTTTGTTTTTATTTACATATATAAAATTACAGCTTGGATTAATATTTAAGCAGATACGGCATAACATATAACGGGCTTTAGCAGTTAAAAAGAATATTAAAAATGCAAATAATAATAATAGATATAATACAAGATTCTATACCCTTCTGTGAATGTTGAATTTAATACACTAATATCATTTTAATCTGGGTTTTCCAGCTAACCCATGTCATAAATAAAGACGCACAGAATCTTTTTGTAAAATAGCCTTAACATTTAAAATGACATAATATAATTTTTATACTCGTCTAGTTTCTAAATTATGTTAAGGTTATTTTAATTTTATTATATAAGTATACATATATAATATATAACTAAGAATTGTTAGATTTTAAGCATATAATACAAACCTAGCATTTTCGTATCTATAAAAAAAAAAACAAGAGAGCTATCAAATAGCCATTAAAATATTCATATAAAGATAAAAATATGTTTAAGTGCCACGTGAATATAAAATATGAAAGGATTATATGAAGGACATTTATATCATGCAACATTAACATGCCTATAAAAACCAGTTTTACAAAGTTTTGTTTAATAATTACCACTTTTACCAATTAATTTATTGGTAAAAGTGTGAATCAAGTTAATAAACAAAAATATTAATGATTTGAAACAGAGTGTAATCTTCCAGAATCAGACAATATTGAGAATCCAAATATCGTATTGTTTTTGAATATCTGCATCTCCGTTTCGAATAGCTTTAAATATTGTATAGTTAACTTACTTAACCCGTTAACCGCCAACGACGATTTAAAGCGTCAATCACGGTTTTAATCCAGACGCCGATGCCGCCGCCTTCAAGCGTCAATCCACACATAAATGCGAAAATAGTATTAATAACGTATTACTTATTTCACTATCAAACATAAGGCTAAAAAATAACGCTTGAAGGCGTCGATCGTGATCGACGCTTTAAATCGTCGTTGGCGGTTAAGAGTAAAATAGAATAAAATATTTAGAAAAAAATCGACCATAAAATGGACCACTACCCAACGCAAGCAACCTTACGTAATAAACAAATACAACCAAATCCACAACGCCACAGCTCCCAAATAAAAAAAAAGAAGTTCTAAACCGTGTTCGTCAAACTACAGTGCGGTGCAGTCTTTGTTTGCCCACCAATTCCGTGTCACTGATCCAAGCAGCCCCTCCGTCCTCTAGGCTTGACGACATCTGAACACAATAATGTTTCAGAATATATTCGCCAGCTCGATATATACAGAGGTACGCGGAGGACGGGGTGAACGAGAAAAAGTTAAACGTAACTCCCCTACTGTAAATTTCTATTAATAATCTCGATTTTTGTGGTATGTGTACAGATTAGTTCGCTCCGAGTTTTTCAACAATCGAAGCGCCAAACGATATTCATGTATAAATTCAAGTTCGTTGAAAGAAACTTATTCTAAAGCCTGAGTAGAAATTCCGAAAACATATTTCTTGTGATACAAAGAAGGGAAAGAAGTTTAGCGTCGCACGCGCTTCGCGACTCTGACAGACTCGCCTACGCTGACGTGTAGTCAACACAGGTCTATGAGAATCTCTATAAAGCAAACCACAACCGTGCATGCGTCTGCGGCTCTTTAGAGGACGCGCAACTTTAGGTACCTCATTTGTTCAGTTAATACACAAAAGAGTGTTCTGTTTCCCCCTTTTGCATCACTTTTCATTGTGATACTAAGCCATGGAGTAAATATACTCTTAAAATTCAATACCAATCCGTCTTCCGCGTAACTTCAGTATTGTGACTGAATTACTGAACTTTGTCTGTTACTTAGCCATCAAATCTAAAATATGTCTATACTCGATATGTTTAGGTATTTAAATAAAGGTAAACAATCTTATTGTGTCTTTTTTAATATTTTTTGTTTAAAAACTCAGTTTAAAAATAAAACGCTACTAAAAACCAATGTAAAACAACAATAACGATTACCAAATCAATTGAACCTAGGGTTTAAGCAGTAGTTTATTTGTGTTTGTGTAAAAAGTCACATCAAGATTGTTTACCTTTATTTAAATACCTAAACAAAACGAGTATAGACTCGTAAAGGAAAGTAAGATTCTGAGGAGTCCAAATATAGCCACGGAAATCTAGTAGTGTTAGTAATAATTAATTAATATAAAAGATTTCTTCGTCATAGCGAATGTATGTTAAACATAAAAATCATATCAAGGTATTTCCGAAAACTGCAAAAATCAGTATTGTTATAGGGTATATTTTTTTGGTTAACTATACAGAACGAAAAACAAACAAACATCCAAACCAATGATCTCGTGGTACTTATAAGAACACTGATTCAGTTAAAACAACTTCAGACAAGAATAAAATAGTGAAATTCGGCAACTGAAAGAGACCTATTAGACACGTAACTATTAAAAACGTCATAAGTCTAAAATGTCCATCAAACTACGTGGGCATACCTCCAGAATCCCAGCGCTGGGCTCCGAAGCGTACCCTTCAAAGTGCCGCTGGTCCTCCTCGTAGTCCGATGATGAAGAGGAATCATGGTCTACGTCACGAGCAGTGCGCACTGAGCATACCATCTGAGCTAGATCAGTGAATGTGTAGCTGAAAAGACATTATAATTATGAATAATCCGTAAATAGTAATTATATGACGACCCGGGTACGTCTTAAAACTGCGGCCAGACACCGGAGGACGGGCAGCAGCGTCCTCTCACTAATCGATGAGCGCACTGCGATCCCCAAGCCGCCTGCCAAGCGTGGGGATTATGGCAAACCAAATGGAAAGCAAAAATTAATGGCCACTTGGGGAGGCCTTCGTTCAGCAGTGGACGTCTTCTGGCTGATGATGATGAGGATGAGTGATTATATTAAGGCAAGATAATTATTTGTTTGTTAAAACATGAGCAAAAATATACATAGGGCAACGTTTAAAATAATATCCAAAACGGTTAGGGCTATTTAGTCTTAACAACATGTAACTATGTTTGTCTACTTGTTACCTGATCACGACTATAACTAATTGTTAAGGAAATTCACGCATACGGTGATAATTTACGGTAGAAACCTTTATTGCAGGTTCGATATCGTTCACCGATTGTTTGTCTTACTTTTTGATACTAGTTTTCACCATTCACCTGTTTTATGATATTTCAATGGAAATATTCAACCAATCCCAAACGGACCCAAAGTTATCTCCAAAGGACATATAGACTACTCACTCGGTGAGCGAGGGTTGTGCATCGTGTTTCCTCCCCTCAGCAGCAGCGCCGCTGACTCCGCCCCCTCCCCCGCGGCGCTGCCCCTCGAAGTAGGCGGCCCCGTGTCGGTAGCCCACCTCGCGGATCTCGTCGAACGAACCGAACTGCAACGTCTTGTACGCGTCGATCGGGGGGCGGATGTACTCGCAGTAATCAGACTTCTTTACTTCCTGGGGTAATAAAATTGCGCATACATAATAAAAATAATAATGTTTATTGTTTGACGGCACGGTTGGCGCATTGGTTGAGAGATCGACTACTGGGCTGCGCGACGTGGGTTCGATTCCCGCACGAAACAGATATTTGTATGATCTACAGATAGTTGTTTCGGGTCTGGGTATTTGTGTATGTGAATATATGTGTTTGTAAACGCACCCATAATACAGGAATGATTCCTATTGTGGGGCAATGTTTTTTTTAATAAAATTAAAATTAAAAAACAAAATTATTAATCAACTTTTACAAAAAATATAAACAAACATGTCCATCAATATAGACATCTTATATAATTATTTAAATAATCCTTAATTATAATTAAAATAATAACTAAGATAAACCTGTGTTTCAAGAGATTAATTAATAAGACTACATAAAAGTTTAGTGGAATAGTTTGTTTGATGGAATATCAAACAAACTATTCCACTAAACTTTTATATAGGGCGTTACACATAATATACGCGCATAAGAACTTATAATATTGTCCAAATGAGTCGCTTAGATATCTAGCGAATCTGTCCCGTAAGTTTTTGTACACCTTGAACATATTATAGTTGTTTGTTGTACCCTTAAAATTAATGCAAAAACCATATCCGAATAACTGACTAAGTTGCCAATGAACATAACCGATTAATTATCAAAATTGGGGCATAAATCAATAATTATTTTGCAATTAATAGACACAAACATGTCTTAAAGTTAAACAAAATAATTAGGAAGCACAAGATAAACTGCAGTTTACCTCTAGTTGCCTGTTGCAAGACACGTACGCCAGCCTACTCTGTATATCTGGCAAGTTGGGCACCTTCACTGGCGTTGTGAATGGGTTCCATCTGTAAACATAATAAGTAAATGTTTGTATAATATACCACAGATTATTTAAATGTGTTTATTTTATAACAGCTGCAGCTGAGAAGGAAACTCGAGAAGAATCTTAGGTGTTCTCTATGGGGAACTTCTCTATACGGGGAATATAAAAATGTTTTCTTTCAAATGCTTAGTAATAATTAAAAATAACGTTGTTCTTATTATAATATTAGATTCCGAATGAACTTTGTATTAGACCACTCAAAATAATTGATTTGATCGTCAAATCTATTATGTTCCATCCATTTTTCCACAAAACCATTTAGGACATGGGTTTACCGTGCAATAAAGTGCTCTTACAATACAAGTGTAGTTTGCAAAACTGAAAACATTATTTGCATTGATGAATGTTCAATAATTTAATGTTATAATAAAAATAATTAAAAATTATATACCTATTCTATTCCAAATAATATGTATTTCGACGAATAAATTAAATAACAATATTTTAATTGCGCAGATACAACAGACCTACACTTAAATTCTGATTCTTTATATTATTCTGATGGGGACGGCGCGTACGCAGTCCCCACTACCAAAAATTACGCGTCCGAGTTATCCACATTAGGGATAATCGCAGGGGTCAACCCGCCCGCAGTGCAATGGGAAGGCCTCGCCCTGGGGGAACCGCCTTCATGATCACGGTGTCCCCTACGCCAGGTAAGTATGATTTCACCAATGTATGGCGAGAGGGTCATGCATCGATGGAAAATCTTAACACCGCCATTCAGAAACGTGACGTCATTGCACAGTGACATCTATTGGTGAGCTTGGTGAAACAATTAATATAGGATTCTAGTACAAGTGTTTAGTTTTGAAAGTATATTTATAATAAAATTGTATATTTTTACCTATAATATCTCAAATACAAGATATACTTGTTTTATAATAGCATTTATTAAAATAATACCATGCTTTATACTTTTAATAGCGACATCTAGCGTGTCAGCACGACAACTCAACTGTCAAATATAAAATGGCGTATTCGCGCCTTTTTTTAAAACTTCCTTCAAACGTAACTTTACTTTATCTATACATATAAATAAAATTGGAGTGTCTGTTTGTAATATTGAAATAACCGTTTTTTACTACATGCATATGAATATATATACGGTACATACACCAAAATAACATTTTTTACAATTTTTGTCTGTCTGTCTGTCTCTCTGTCTGTCTGTTTGTATAGGCTAATCTCTGAAATGGCTGGACCGATTTTGACGGGACTTTTATTGGCAGGTAGCTGATGTAATAAGGAGTAATTTAGGCTACTTTTATTTTAGAAAAATTCTTTTATTTTAGAAAAAAATAGGGTTAAGTGCATTTGGTCTCACTAAAAATTCATTGTTAAGTTCCGACATCCACGCGAACGAAGTCGCGGGCACAGCTAGTCCGTAATAAATTGTAACATCAAGTCAAACTAGCAATGAATGCTCACGAAATAAATGCATAATTTTTAGAGGTGTTACTGATGAAAGTGCTTTGCCAGCTGCCTCAAGTAGATAACGCGTTGTGTTTACTTTATTGTTCTTACCCTGTCTGTGACAGGTTAACGAACGACAATCCAAACAAAATTTCGTCTGCTTACGGCTAAAAAGCAATAATGGCATTTAAAGTCAAAATGCACTTATTGCGTTTTGCCATTATTGATTTATTCCATTTTATCCATAACTTTTGGAACATTTAAACGTTGTGTAGATGTACATTATATGTAATATTATTATCTTGTCTATTCGTTTTTTTTTTTGTGTTTTCAATGGAACATCATTCTATTATATCACAGTTGGTAAAAATCTCATCTCGACTGTTTTACGTTTACACGTTTGGTACGAATTTGTCATGTATATTTTGCTTTAAAATTACACTAAAACAACTTTCTACAGTATATCTTAGCTTTAACCTTTTCCACAGCAGCCACCAGCCAGATAAGTCGTCACCGTAGTTGGTGAGATCCGTATCGTCTTGAGAGCCCACGTCTATGGCCAGGATGTGTTTAGCTCCCAAAGACCTCATCACATCAGCTGAAATGTTATACAAACAAGATTATACTACAAAACCTTGACCAGACCATACATTTCGTTGTTCTAAGATGAAGTTGTTTGAAGTTTGAAGTCTTTTTGTGTTCCAGCGATATTAGGTAAGTTTTTAAAAATGGAATTCAATTACTATAATCACACATAGATTATTTCAATTTAAATTAAATTAATTCTTAAAAAATAGTATTACTTTCTATTTTTGAAACGTTGCCGTCTCTATTAATAGTTTCTGTATCGTGAGTGCGTTATCACACATTTTGAAATACACAAACACCCAGACCCGGTCATGGGGCGCAGCGGTGGATCGCTAAAACACTGCACCAACCGTGCCATCACTATTGCAACTAAGCAAGGCCTTGAATGTACAAAGGACTTTAACAGAACAATAAAATAAATGCCACAATACTTTACCAGGTACGTTGTTGACGTAACACCCGTCGAGGAGTAGATGGCCATCCATGGGGTCGCATATAGGCGGGAAGATGCCGGCGATGCTCATAGAAGACCGGCAGTACCTCCACAGAACACCTGGCGACACTCGCCGCTGTACCGTCCGACCAGACCGGGCCCGTTGCCATTACTTACCTTGGTGGCTAGACTGAGTGACAATATTCGTCTATTTCTCGATTGAAAAGTTTATGGCATAGACTTTTTTTTGAAACGTTCCGAAATATTAGTAATGAAGAGAAATTTTGTATGATCGAAAGTGATATGCGTGAAAAGGAATTTTGTGAGATAGTCTAGTATGCTGAAGAGTATAGATTTCGTTCATAAGTATCCCGTGTCTATGCTATCCCACTAACTATTGACAGAAAAGTCATGAAAGAACAATTTTTTGGAATAATTGGCGAAAATTTTGGTACAACGACGAAACGATTTTGCAAAATTTTGACTACATAACGTTCAATCATTCGATATTTTACAAACAGAATGATTATCTGACAATATTTTCACTCAGCCTAACAAGTGCGTGCGTAATGAACAGCCAATCGGATCGCGCACGCAACGCACGGAGCTCTGTGATTGGTTTACCTGGGAGATTGTTGACGTAACCGCCGTCCAATAGGAGGTGGCCGTCTACGGGATCGCAGAGCGGAGGCATGTAGCCGCTGAGCGACATCGACGCGCGAATGTAACGCCAGAGCGAACCTACAGACACACGGATATCTGACCCTTCTGTTCTTCGCCTAACATGTGTATTAGTTAAAGTTAAACAACACAGTCCATGGAGAGGAAATGAACGTGATAGGTAACGTATCCTCGACTCGAGTTTACCAACCCAAATAGAATATCAGTGTCGCCTCTGTTTCGTGATTAATCTATGATGAGAATAGACATTGCTACAGTACTACATGCATCATGCTACGATGATAGCGAACAGCGACCACGCTGCGTCGCCGCTGCGGCCAAACTACAGATGGGAAGTTAAAAGGATTAATACATAGGTAATAAATGAGAAAATAACTAAGAACCACACTCATGCATATACATGAAGATGAAAGAATGTATGACAAATGTATGATGATTTAATAAATACAAACTTTACATCTCATCCAACCCGACATTGTATGGACGATATAAATATATTATTTTTTTAATTAATGAACTCCCAAATTATTAGCGTTAGGTAAACCAATCACAAGCGCTTTTTTAAAAGTAATGGCAACTTCCCAAGGCAAATGTCGGATTCGTATCGTTATTATAAATAAGATTAAAATTTCGATTGTAATACAAGAAAGGATCTTAGTACATCGGGTGAGGGGACGGTACATAAACACATAAATATAATTGCATGTAACAAACACACTTTGACATCATACAAACATATAAATGCAAGTGAGTGTGGTTTGTAAACTGTAGCGGACAATGAAACAATAATGTCACACGATGTATTATGTGACTTGGTGGTAAAACAAAATGACATGAACATAATATTAGCACGTTATACCTGTAACAGCTATTGCCATCATAGATATTGATCGTATGACGGTATAGGCGTCCGCATGATACGTGTGGCCCAATGACAACCAAGTGACGCGATGTGACACTGCTTCACTTTACGGCTTCGTAACTGGGTTCGATACTTGCCGAGCGCAGACAAGACGTGATGAAAGAAATGTATTGAGTTGCATTTACTAAAGATTCCCGTCTCGGCAAGCATCTGGTCCCAGCTAAGTGAATGCCGTTCGTGTTTAAGAGCGTGTCCAGCTTCTTTACTCACGGGTATATTTTGAGGACGTCCGAAACAGCCAGACTGAGCCGGCTTTACGAGCGAAATTATTCGAATTTATTCGAAATTTAATATACACGTGAGTAATATAAACATATTGACGCTACAATCGGGAGTGGCCATTTGCAATCGCTCAATTCTCAAAGATAACAACCCCTCCAGACCCTTTAGACGAGTGACAGACTCCGATTGCCAGTGAAATAGGAACGCCAACAATGTCTCAAGCAATCGAGGATCGTCGTCTTGTCTAGAAGACTGGCCACTGATTGCCACGTCAATCTGTGAGTCGCATAAAGCAGTGCACACTCAAAAACATTATTTAATTACGGCCACGAAAACGTTAATTCAAATAATAATTACCAACAGTCATACACACAATCTGGTCTGCAGATAATACAATGACAACACTTCATATTATATTCAACAATATCAACATGCAACACAGCGCCACAAATATAATCGAGCTCCTTGAACTGGCCCATGATAGCACTTTCTACGTCCATTAGCGGTTCTCCAGATTGGATATTGGGCTGATAAAATATTGTAAAAACTTGTGGTTTTATTTTTCAAGTCAGATTACACAAACAATATTTTGTCAGCCCGATATTTAGGTACCAGTCAGGATAACCTAATTCTATTGGACATTGAAATAAGGCAACATAAGCCAATATAGGAGCCATAACATTTCAAACCGGCGCTATTGACACCATTTTGAAAATGTATGTTGTAAAGCAAATTAAAAAAAAAAAAACTTGGGTTAGTAAAGTGCAAATTCGGCTATAAATTAATTAAATAAAAACGATAATATAAACAATTTCCTGTCCACGTATGTGTTGTGTTAATTAACTAATACTACTATTGCGATTTTGTGATATATTCAAATACATGATGTGCGCGATTTGTGTTGTACTACACTTAAAGCGCGGATGTTGCAAATATGTGATTTTTATGTGCACATTGTTTGACACGGCGCACACTTTGATATTATCTTCATTTAAAAACACACTATTAAAACAAAATTATGTTAATAAAATGCTCGTTTCAACATTAACAGTTTTGTTAATGATAAATATCTCATATTTAATATTTTTTATTTTTCTATTTTTTTTGTAATTAACCCTATAATTGTGTCTATTTACTTCATTACCTACTACTATTTATTTATCATTATTATTAGATGCTAGTTTGAAATTTTGCTGTTCGTCATGCCACGCAAGTTTGGATACCATTAGAAAGAATAACAAGGTGCAATGCATGTGTACTATTCACACATTTTTAATATGATTGATAGACGAGAACAATCCAAGCAATTATGTATGGAAGTCAATCCTGTGGTACGCCAGAGTGACATGCGCAGTATGACAACCAGATTATAGTTTTCTATACGCTTTTATCTGATTATCACAAGAATAAATTCTTCAACAAAAATCGATTAATTTTAAAACCCCATATATTATGACCATAATCTCAATATGTCAAACAAAAGCGCATATATTCCAAACTAGCACTTGTCTCTAAAATTCGTTCAAAACCTTACTTACCATGCCGATGGACTCTCATGCAGCTGGAGCTGATATCAGTAGTTACGGTGAAGTACGGAAGCCATAGGTCCTCGATGTGGACGTCCCCGAAGGTGGAGCGGATGGTCGTGTTGAACTGACGCCCCGAAAACATCGACGTCGCTGGGTACGTGAGGTCTAGGAGCTGCTTACCCCATTGAGTCATTTTCTGGAACATTTTTAAGGTTTTTTAGGTTTTTTTGATCAGGTTCCATGACGGCTATCTTAACTATTGCTTAACAATTTAGTCAAAATTTTACATTTATAAAACTACTTGATTCTATAAATGGATAGATTTTTTATCACTATCGAGGAAAAAATGAAAGTCAAAGTTTTTTATTTAAAATGGGCCTTTGCAGGCTCTTTTAGAAAGTTATGAATTTAGGTGCACGGTTCCAAAGTGGGTTGGTCCTATGAAGAGACTGGCAAGAAACTCCATGGGTACTCTTTACAAATGTTGGTTTACAATGCAAAACAATCAGAAATGATAAGTAAAAATTGCTAACTATAATTCTAAAATAGTTATTCAACATGGAGCAATAACATTAGTAGAACTAATAATTTAGTCCATTGAGAAATATGGAATTAAAAAAATAGAATAGAAAATGCACTAACCTGCGACCACTCCCTGGCTTTCTGCGTAACAGTGGTGATGTTCCTCTCCATGCACCACAGAGCACCCATGAACGCGCCGATACTCACACCACCAACCATATCAATGGGAATACCGGCTTCCTAAAAATCACATAAAATATCCCGTTATGTTATAAATTACATTTGATTGTTGTGACATCGAAGATCAAACTTTACGGGGTCTAAAAAAAGCCACATTAGATCATAATAATGATTCACATTAAAAATGTCAAAAAAAATACTAAATTAATATAATTTTTTCGCAAAAGATCCATATTAGCTACTATTAGTTCCATTTTATATTATTTCCATGACAATTAGTGGGTGAATTGAATCTATTCATATGGCTTTTTAGGCCACCAGTTAGTTGAAGAATGAAGAAAGGGTACATTATTGCGCGCTGAAAGGGTTTTGTTCGCGAACGGATCAAAGTTTTATACGACTGTGGATAATCCGTCGCGTCTTGACAGAGAGCTCTGTGGCTCCGCACCGTGTAATAATGGCCTTATCTCGTATCCAAATATGGATAACGTTCGTATAATCTAATAAAAAAAAATGTTGACAGCTAGCCACTTCTAGTTGTAACTGTCATTAATGAAGAGCTTGTGAGAAGTCCGAGTGCACCGACGCCTCAGACATCAGCACCTCGCTGTATAGCTCGGCCCGCAGTTACCTGTATGGCGCGCACCATGCCGACGTGCGCCGCACCCCTAGCGCCCCCTCCGCCCAGCACCAGCCCCACGGACGTGCCCGTCAGCCAGCGCGCCAGGCGGGAGAAGTCCGAGTGCACCGACGCCTCAGACATCAGCACCTCGCTGTATAGCTCGGCTCGCAGTTACCTGTATGGCGCGCACCATGCCGACGTGCGCCGCACCCCTAGCGCCCCCTCCGCCCAGCACCAGCCCCACGGACGTGCCCGTCAGCCAGCGCGCCAGGCGGGAGAAGTCCGAGTGCACCGACGCCTCAGACATCAGCACCTCGCTGTATAGCTCGGCCCGCAGTTACCTGTATGGCGCGCACCATGCCGACGTGCGCCGCACCCCTAGCGCCCCCTCCGCCCAGCACCAGCCCCACGGACGTGCCCGTCAGCCAGCGCGCCAGGCGGGAGAAGTCCGAGTGCACCGACGCCTCAGACATCAGCACCTCGCTGTATAGCTCGGCCCGCAGTTACCTGTATGGCGCGCACCATGCCGACGTGCGCCGCACCCCTAGCGCCCCCTCCGCCCAGCACCAGCCCCACGGACGTGCCCGTCAGCCAGCGCGCCAGGCGGGAGAAGTCCGAGTGCACCGACGCCTCAGACATCAGCACCTCGCTGTATAGCTCGGCCCGCAGTTACCTGTATGGCGCGCACCATGCCGACGTGCGCCGCACCCCTAGCGCCCCCTCCGCCCAGCACCAGCCCCACGGACGTGCCCGTCAGCCAGCGCGCCAGGCGGGAGAAGTCCGAGTGCACCGACGCCTCAGACATCAGCACCTCGCTGTATAGCTCGGCCCGCAATTACCTGTATGGCGCGCACCATGCCGACGTGCGCCGCACCCCTAGCGCCCCCTCCGCCCAGCACCAGCCCCACGGACGTGCCCGTCAGCCAGCGCGCCAGGCGGGAGAAGTCCGAGTGCACCGACGCCTCAGACATCAGCACCTCGCTGTATAGCTCGGCCCGCAGTTACCTGTATGGCGCGCACCATGCCGACGTGCGCCGCACCCCTAGCGCCCCCTCCGCCCAGCACCAGCCCCACGGACGTGCCCGTCAGCCAGCGCGCCAGGCGGGAGAAGTCCGAGTGCACCGACGCCTCAGACATCAGCACCTCGCTGTATAGCTCGGCCCGCAGTTACCTGTATGGCGCGCACCATGCCGACGTGCGCCGCACCCCTAGCGCCCCCTCCGCCCAGCACCAGCCCCACGGACGTGCCCGTCAGCCAGCGCGCCAGGCGGGAGAAGTCCGAGTGAACCGACGCCTCAGACATCAGAACCTTGCTGTATAGCTCGCTCTGGAAACACGAACCAACAATATCCAAGTAGTTGAAATACACCCCTCAAAGTGGATTTCGCCTTAAGAATATGTTTTAGTCTCATATGGTTTGTGTAACCTATCTCACTACGGACACGCGGTACACATAATTATACGACCGGTAAGCGATATATAGATCTTCCACAATAGGCATACTTCATACGTTCATACCAGAAGACGAACAAAACGAACAATATTCTTGATCCATCAAACGCGAGTGCCAGAGGCAAAAGACTAAAACTTCTTGCCTGACGCAATGACGGGAAGTGTATCATCATCTTCTCCGCTGAGTGACGTCCACTGCTTGACATAAGTCTCCCCCACGCATCGCCACATCCATCGGTCCTGTGCTGCCCGCATCCAACGGGCTCCCGCGACCTTCATCAGGTCACTGATCCAACTTGTGGAGGGCCTTTCCACGTGACGCTTTCCGGTACACGGTCGCCATTCTAGAACTTTATGGCCCCATCAACCATCCGGGAAGTGTATATTTTAAATAACCTCTTCGTGTTACTGTCGTCATACATCCATGCTTCTGAACGCTTCACTGTATACAAAACCTATTTAATAGTCAGGTGTATACTCACGATGCGGTACTGCGACTTCCTGGTGAACATCCTGTGTGGGCAGCGAACGTGGTGGTGCTGGCTGACCCACGTCCGCATGTTGAGCCAGTGCACCGTGCCCGAGGGATTCGCGCCGCCCTCGCGGTGCAGCAAGACTAGCTCCTTCTGAGTACGGATCGCGAGACGCTCGATCTCTTTCTCAATCTGGAAGTAGCAGCATTGATATATCATATCACTATATCTTACGTTCACTGTAATTAAATCATGTTAAAGTTATTTTATTTGGAAATAATTCTTTGCTTAAATCTTTGACAAGGCTTTTTAGTCCTGGAGCCTTACTCCCGAAAGCGATTCGAATCTGATTTTGTTTTCGATTCGAACTCGATTCTGGTTAGAACTCGATCTAAAACCTTACTCCCGAACCAATTTGAATCGTAAACCAAGATCGACTTACGTTCGAGTATTATTAGCATCGTTAAGTTTATCCGGCTGATTACGTCATCATCAAGTGCTATTAGTCTTTGGTTCGATTTATTTAAATCCAGCAATATTTTGTGTTGACATTTTCCTACATAAAAACGCTTTGCTACTGGTTTATCTATACTTTTTAATGAAATACTTAGAAAAATACGTCATATTTCTTATTATTTTTGTGGATAATGAGTGTTTCATTTGTCGAAAGAAGCTCTTTTTTTAAGTCCAGACATTTTTTTAATTAGTAATGTGCAAACTAGCATTCAACCCGCTTAATGGCAACCAGTTACCGCATCAATCGCGCGTTGCCGACTCTATAAAAAGCTTTTTACTGCCTTTTTTAACTTCGGTGGGGAGCTGATACCACATCCTGAGCGTGCATGGGAGGAAACTCGTCTGAAACCGCACCGTACTAGACCAGTGTGGCTCTAGAGTACGCGGATGAACTCCCCACTCATTGACTTACCTTGCCAATACTAGGTTGCTTGTCTCCCAACGCGACGATGAGGATGCAATCAGCCTGACGAATACATCGCTGCGTCCACTGTGTGAGGCTCGGATCACACTGGTATAAAGCCACCTATGGATTTCAAATATATCTATAGAGCCGTCGTTCAAAGAGGAGAGTAATTGTTTCACAGAGTAATAAATTATGGGCAACAATATATGAATGTAAATCTGTCTGTATCCTTTTGCCAACTACGTTGGAGTCAGCTCCCAGTCTAATTAAATGCGGCTGAATAGCAGAATTTTACACGCAACGGCTGCTGAATTTAGTAGAATAAATTATTATAAAAATTTCTTCACCGTACCTTGTGCTTATCCTCTTGCTGTGCTAGCCAGGAGCTGAGCCTGTACTCGTTGTTGGGATCCATGATGGTCAGGCCGAGAAGTTTCCTGATCACGTCCGAAGTCAAACGCACTGTGGGTCCTTAAAACGATATGTTCCTTTTAACTATTTGATACATTTTCGAAGGAAAATAATGAATATAACTGGAGACATTACATAAAATAGCAGCACGCCTATATCAAGGTTCATCGGCCGAAGGGTCTACTTCATTTGCCTAATAGTCACTTGCACGACTGCTGAGCGTGAGGTCCTGGGTTCGATTCCAAGGTGTAAAATGTAAATCAATTCTCAGTAGCAACAAGGAGCTTGAAACTGCGACTGGTTGGCTTGCCCCTTATAACATGGGGCTTAATAACGGCGAAATGTAGTTATAAAATAGCACACCTCTGCCTTTTGGGGAATACAGTTGTGATGCTGATGGTATGTTTGGTTCTTCAATTATTTCGGGTACACACTTACCAATAGCGCACAGAGAGTGGTACAGCTCATAGGTGAACGCCGTGAGAGGAACATCGTCACTGACGGGGACTACGGCCACCGTAGAGAAGTTATGTTGTGAAGGACGAGGCTCGATGGCAGCGGCGCCACCTAAGCCTGCCGTTGGTTTCTGCCACGAACCTGGAGGATGGAATTTTTTTGACATTTTTTACTCAGCGAGTTTGTTTTGGAAAGTGCCTAGGAAATCATCCCATAACTAACAAACCGTGGAAACTTGAGTATTTATGGGAACATAATATATTGGGATTTATTTTGCAGTAAAGAAAACGCTGACAGATGAACACACTAACTAAAGGATCATTTGTGTATCATCTGCCTAGCCTTTTCCCAACTAGTTTCGTATGGCTCCCAGTCTAACCGGTTGCGACTGAATATCAGTATTTCAGACGGAGCAACTGTCATCTGACCTCCACCACCCTATTACTGCGTATAGGGTTAATTTATTATAGTCTAAAAGATTGCGCATAACTATCAAACACATACCTAGAATCCTATGTCCCAAAAGATTGATGAGCCTCGTCACCACAACCGGGAACCTGAGCTTAATCGCGTTAAACAATCCTTCAGGCAGCTTCGCCAGCTCCGAATCTCTGACCGCCATGACTGTAGTACTACGCCTGGTCTGCGTAACCATCTCGACTATCCCGACTAAGTCGCCTTTGCCGTACTCTCCCACTAATTCCTTCTTGCCGTTAGGGTGGGTGATCACTGATCGTAAACGTCCGCTTAGGACTATGAATGTGGAGCCGGATTCTTCGTCCTGACGGTAGACAGCGCGGCCTGATTCCAGGAATACCTGGGGATATTGGAATGATAATGGTTTTATTAATAAATAGTGAAGAACTCTTAAAGGTATGGTCATTGAGGTTGAATAGACTATTGCAAAACACTGCGTAGGACGAATCTCTTTTGATATCAAATTAACTAGCTTCCGCCCTCGGCTTCGCCCGCGTGGTTTATGAACCCGTACATTTTCCCGGGATAAAAAGTAGCCTATGTGCTATTCCTGACTATAATCTATTTCTGTGCCAAATTTCATCCAGATCCGTTCAGCCGTTTTGGCGTGATTGAGTAACAAACACCCATCCATCCATCTATCCATCCATCCATCCTCACAAACTTTCACATTTATAATATTAGTAGGATTAAGAGGCCTTCACTGCTATACAGTAGCAGTATGAAATCTCTTCACTTTAGATACGCATATTATATGGTGTAAGGAGGTTCCACGAGTAACAAAAAACTGAGATAGTCCGGCGCATCGTGGGTAGTCAGCCTCAGATCCACCATTGCTGACTGGCTGGCTCGTCTATCCCACTAGGCATGAGCGTACCAACATGACAGAAGACAACACAAGGTGCGGAAATTGATGTAGGGCATATGAGTCAACAAAACTGTGTACCTGTATTCACAAGTACTTACCCAGTCCAGAGCGAAGTCCACCTGTCTGACGAAGGGCGACAGTCTCCGCACCACCGTGTTGGCGATGTGCAGAACTACTGAAGGTCGCTCCCTCATGATGCTGTATACTGTCGTCTTGGACAGCAGGCCGATGCGAGAGAAGTGTTTAGCGCGGATGGAGAAGAAGCTCGGTTCACCCGTGAGGACTGCCAGACCGCCTTCCACTTCACCTGATGATGAATTTGGAAAACTTTATTACTTATGAATATTTCCTTACGATGTAGTGACTAATTTAAAACCAATCTATGCAATGTCAAAATAACAGCTTTTTACTAAATGTATATGAAAGTATATATACGAAAATTATAATAAAAAACAATAAAAAAAATCTGTCTCTTTGTTCCGGCTAATCTTCGAAACGTCCGGACCGATTTTGACGGGACTTTCACATCAAATAGCTGATGTTATAATAATTTAGAAAAATAATTAGGGCTCCGCGCAGTAAAATGCTTGGGTTCATAATCTACGCGGATGAAGCCGCAGGTGGAATCTATATGAAATATGACAAGCAATTCATAAATAATTTCAAAAATGTAGGTATGTGTTTGGACTTGTAAACTGCTGGCACAAGGAAACTGTTTTTGCTAATTCAAAACTAGTTGTAGAGATAGAGAACAAATGTAAGTTAGACTGCAGTCATTGTTGTTACCTATTATACAGGGTGACACAACGCCATATAACTTGAAGTCATGGTTGAACGTGTAAATGTGTTTTATTATATTATTTATTTACTTCTGACATACCTGGGTATGCAGTGAACATATGGACCTCTCCTTCACCTTCAGCAACTCTTTGGGAGACCAGCAGGGCGCCAGATAAAAGATACACCAGCGCCACATCCTGTACATAATAAACAGTTTTTAAATAACGTTACTAACTGTTGATATAGCAGATTGAGATATCTATGTACTACAAATAACAACCATGAATTTGGGGAAGGACAAAAAAATATATACCTAGCAACCCTGTATGAACTTGTTAATAATTTAACACAAAATAAAACATGTACGTAGGTATTACTCGAATCAAAAACACGTAAAATAAGTGAATTTCTATCGAAGGTAATGTTTTAATGAATAAAAAATTTCAGGGGCCAACGGAAAAGTAACGCATATGATTGGATCGAAAACTAAAAATAATTTTATACAACAAATCAAAATGCCAATTTTATATTTCGTGGGGCTTAATTAGGACTACGTTCAAAAGCTGATTGATTCGTCCCATTTATGTAGTCATGAATTCAAAGTGGAAAGTGATAATCTCTCGTATGGGAGATAAAGCTACATTTTGGCTTCTGAGCCAACATTCGGATGATTATACCCATTTTCTTTCATGTTGTATACTGAAATGTGCGTACATTACTCTGATTTCCACGATTAGAAAATAGCTCACGATTAGAGCAGAAGAAACTTAACTCGTTCTCGTTAAAATTAGGGTGACGCACACATCTACATATCCGAAATGTCCAATATTTACATAAAACAGTAACCAAATTGCTGGACTGAACATGTAAAATCAGATATATGGTCTTTCTAGTGATTACGACAGTGATATGGTCTTAACATGGTATAGAACTGTCAATGTATCACACTCAAACCATACCTGCGTGATTTCTGGCTCACCACGGACACTATAAAACAGCTGATGAAAGGGAATTATAGGTACATTAAATAAACAACGAAACAGCAGATAAACGTCAAGTATAGAGTACTACGGACGCCGTCGTCAACGCATTTATTTAAACGATCTTCAGAGAGATTTAAAAGTATTTTCTTATAGATATCTTCATACCTTATGACTCTCTTCCTTCATGATATAGGTGCCAGCTGGTAGGTCTCTAACTTGGACATTTCCGCGTAACACAGTGTCACAATCCAGGCCTAGTTCCTTCACGAAAGCTTCCGTCGCTATTTGGATTAACGCCTGCAAAAGATGAGAGAAAATTAGAGAGTTATGTCTTACTGTACACTATGTTTTAACAAATTTCAAGTGTATTTTCAACAACTGCTACTCAACATACAAACGAAACGCGAATTTTTAAATGTCATTGTCTACATTGGGACTCGATAATGTCATCGGCGAAATGTGAGTTGCATAGGAGTAAAGTAGAGTAAAAATATTAGATTACAGCGTAAAGTTCAACGCACCTGCTCGTCGAGATTATCAGTGTTATGCTTCTTGAAGGAAGATCCTTCTCTAGCCCTCTGGAGGGATGGTGTCGGCTGAACGTCGGGTTGCTGCTACAAAGAATATAACAAATTAATCATTCAAAAGAAGATTGGCCGAATATTGATTGCACAGTATTAGCAAAAAGGGGTCTAGACGAGACCTTATCATATTTAACGTGTGCGTGATTTTGATAGAAGTTTACTAAAAATGCGCGCGCAAGCTTTTAACATACGTTTTTGAAATAACGGTAACTAAGACCGAACACCAATGAAAACTCGTACTAAAGGTGCTGATCGTACAGGTTTGTGGGTGCAAATTATTGTAAATCTACCTGCGCGTGAGCAACCGCATCGATCAAGGATACAAGAATATATGATAAACGTAAGATTGGCAGTAGATTTATATCTCTTCTATACAGAAATGTTAGTATTGTATGGCATGGGTCTCACCTGCGGCGTGTTGGAAGCTATATCGGGCACCATGTCGGGTCTCTGCCGCCGCCCCTGGATGTGGATGGGCGACGAGCCTTGGTGCACACCGTCCTGTCGCATGCATGAAAGGTATGTTAGTTGAGGAAACACACGGATTATTTACGAATACTATATATTGAGTACTAACATATATAAAACTGGTTGTAAGTATCTACAGTGGACCTCAAATGTCGAAAATGCTTTGGATCTTGATGTATAAAGTAGGGACTCACACATACAAATTCAACACAATTTAAAATACTCAGCGATGCGATTATTGCAGTATGTATATCGTGTAGACTGCGATATACCTACGTAGGCCGAGGACAGACCAGCGCAATTTTGTTAGTTGTGATTCGCGGAAAATTTTATACAGTATTGCGGACGCGTTTGGCAAAGTCGAGTGGTTCAGAACGCAATATTATATTGAAACTAAATTCAACATAATTTACACTACACAAAAAAGCGACTTACGTCTTCCAAAATTGTGATCATCAGGCCTCAGCCTTTCAATAAAAGCAAAGATGCGGGATGCAACGCGCAAAATCAATGTTAATGTGTTCACGCCCTTAGTTCCAACGCAATCAAATATAAATAAAAAAAAAAAAAAAAAAAAAAACAGTATAATGGCCACTCTGGAATTAACTGCACACCACAAACAAACCTGTTATAAGTTCAACTTTTATTATAACAGATAAAACAAAACTGCACATATGGGTTCCATACTAATGAGTCGTACTTTGCTTACCAAATGATCTGACATAGCCCTCTCGCTGTGATGCGGCGAGTGCATGTTGCCCCCGCTGTCCACATTGTTCATCTTGGTGGACTTGGCGGGAGAGGACGCCATGTTGGTTGGACGACGCTTGTCACGACCCTGCGAGGTTTTCTTATGGAAATCAAACTGTTAATAGTGCTTCGTAATACAAAAGCAATGAAGTGCACACATGAAGGCAAATATTCACATGCACAAATACCTAGGTCCGGAGGATATCTGTATGCCGTATAAATATTTGTTCCGTGTGGTAATCGAAACCGTGACACATAGCATATCGATCGATCGCTCAACCATTGCGCCGACCGCGCCGTTGTCTCAAACAGCTTGTATCAATCACGTGTAACTGTCGTTTCGACGGGAGATTGCCGTCATGCCAATGCAGAAATTTTACTTATCGATATAATGGTATCTCTATGATGGTTAAGTAACTAAAAATAAATATTTACCGGGTTGACCAATTCGGCACTCAATCCAAGGTACTGATGCAGAGCGGTGAACGTCACCCGTTGTAAACGAACCATGATGATCTGAAAACAAAAAATTCATATTTACAAACGAACCCAATTACGGCTGCTTTATATTGAGTAAATTACTGACGCCTGTACATACTAAGGAGTTGTCTGACTTCAAAATATACAACAACTTCCGCCCGCGGCTTCGCCCGCGTGGATTACGAACCCGTGCATTTCTTCGAGTCAACCTTCTTCAATAATAAGGATATGTAACTTTATTGGTTTGCGAGGCGCACGCCAGTAAAGCTACCAGTCGGCATAATTTTTCCCGACATCTTCAATATCATCATATTGCCAATTTACACAAATCCTTTAATGAATTATACACCTAAACCTTCCTCATGAATAAATAATATTTTCAACTAACCTGTATAACTCTAACAAATATGTCTGGATACTCTTTGAACACCTCTTGAAAGGCTCTCATAGGCAGCTTGATGACTTGAGAGTCTTCTAGCGCCTTCGCGTTCACCGTCTTGTATGGTTGTGAATGACCCTGTAAACAATGTATGATTATGAAAAAGAGGAATATTACAGAAGTACGATTAACCTTTTCTTCACCTTTATCATGAATAAATGAATGAAGAATTATTACCGAACATCGAGATGTTTTTTTTTATGCCATAGAGTCAAATATACAGGCGGTCCACCTGATGGTGAGTGGTCACCGCCGGCTATGTACAATACATCAAAAAGATGTTTACACTTTATGAAATTCAAAAGCTATTTTTAGAGGAAATAGTGATTGAAATCTTGACATAAAAATATTTAGTCATTAAAATTTTATGATTTTAACCGATAGTTTTCCAAGAATAAGCGTTTGAATTTCGCTACGTGTATACCTATTTTTGACGCTGACTGTACATCTGCTTCACCAGCGGTACCACAGATGCGTTGCCTACCCTTTTCAAAGAGGACTCTTCAATTTTTGTTTTAAGCTGTCCATATCCAGGAATCCAAGTACAGAGAATTGACTGCACTGAAAACCTGGGTAGGTATTTAAAGCTTGGCATGTTTAACAGTTCCTATGGGGATTTGTAGCTGAATCGCAAAATTTGGCTTTTTAAGTCCCCTAGTCACTAACCCCTGTTTTAGCTTGATGAAGGATCATACTCACAGTAAGCACATCGGTGAAACTGAGCAGCGACGTAACGCTCTCTCCAGCGCGCACCACCTTCAGAGACAGGCTGCTGCCATCTTGATTCGTGATGTACACATTGACGCGTCCGTTCTGCACCACGTATACGTTCTCGTCTGTGTCACCTGTAATGAATATCATATGGTTAGGGAGCTATCATGCTTGTAGTTTAAAGAAAATCCTCGAATCTGACTAAAGTGAACATAGTAAAATGTCAAAAAATGCTGCCGTCCATTTTGTTTAAAAGAAAAATTGCAATCCACCGGGAAATATGGAAGGAGAGAAGAGAGGCCTTTACCGTGTAGTACGAATCTACAGGCTTATAATAAGAATCAAGTGCCACCATTTCATCGAGCAAAAAGCCTTATATTCTGTTCAGATAGTAAAACTTACCGACTTTAAACAAAAATGCGCCAGCAGGCAGGTTGAGGATCTCAGTGTGCTTGCAGAGCATGAGGAACACGGGCTTCTCGAAGTGGCCAAACACTCTGATGCTATGCAGCATGTACAGGGCATCCGGGGGCACACGGTCGTCACTGGTCAGGTCTTCTTCTAGATATTCTGCTGGAGGTTCCAATACCTGGACAAAAGGACTTAATTGCTTAGCCATCAGACTCAACGGCAGAAGACTATTATTTGAATGCGCTTTTCGCTCAAACACGTCGTATAATAAACAAATAATCAATGTCAAATACCAAGAGTTTATACTTTTTATCCATGTTTTTGTACATTCAAAGAACAATGGGTTATTATTTAAAATGTAAAACGCACAAATGATAATCGTTATTTAAATCTGCGCAATTTTATGTTTTGTGACGAAAACATGGAGTAAATACTATTCTTGTTTTAATTACATTGAAACCTACGTTGGAATTCAAAAGAAGCAAGGTTTTTTGACCCCAACAAAAGCCTCCTTTTCGCGTCTGTATCCCTCACCTTCAATTGTTCTGGAGCCGTTTCCTTCTTCAGCTGCAGCAGTTTCCTAGCGAACCGCATAACAGCGCGCCTTTTGCGGCCCTGTCCTGAGTTTGAGATGGACTTGACCTTCCGCAGCATCCTCCGCCCGTAGAAGAGCATCTTGTCTCGCTTGCGGAATCGCTTCACCGGATCCCCTGCTGCTCCGGCCGTGCCTGTTATTCCGGCCAATTCTGGAAATATTGATGATTTTGACCGGTTGAGTGGGATGCACTGCATATAGGGTCAAGGGGCATTAATTTTTATGTAGGATGTATATTTACACGTCACAAACATGGTTAAATTCTTGGGCTTCATGGGCTTAAGACAGTTTGAGACTGGACCTTTGTATGTAGGTTGTAAGTATGAAATAAAAAATAAGGTATCTTACAGATGAGCTTACACATAATTTAGCTGTCTATTTTTTTATTTAGATTGTAAAAAACTCACGACCATCATAACAGAATTAGGGATTGTTACTGCTATATTAAAATATAGTAGGAATGTATTATAATATAGACTACCTTTTGAACGCCATCGTTTGTAATAGTAGAAAAATACGACCACTAAGGATACGAGAAGGCAACCGCAAATCGACCACATCAGCTGCAAACAAATAAAATATTACATTATTTATAACACGCAAAAATATTGATCACTATTTTCTATAAATAAAATATATATAAAAAATAATTTAAAATATCATAACAGGCATAATATTAATGTTTAGAAATAGCTTGTTTAATGTCGAGGCCGTTATGGAAACACGGCGAAGCGATAACTGCGGGCACGTATAAAATGTAACAGAAAAATATCATATTTTAATTAAGTGATTAAGCCTCCATGAGTGACGACATCTGAGGTCATCTGTCCCACCCCGGCAGACTCGATACCACCATTGTTGACTGGGTAATCTTTCCACTATGAGCGATTTAAATGCGAAAGCTCATGCCGACTCAACAGAAGTGATTTTGTTTAGTGGACCGTCAATTAGTTTTGCTTTACGAACGCCTGAGACTCGACTAGCAATGTCCTATCAATCGAATAAAGTACACTTAATGTTACCGTGAATGATGATCAATAAGATTTTTATAATGACATCGTCGAATCATAATAAATGTCAGTCTGTTCTACTTCCTTTACGCGTCATCAAATATATCACTTTATAAATCATTCTAAATCAGCGATCTATACTCAAAAAAATATGAAAAAGACACATCAAGATTGTTTACCTTTAGTTAAATACCTAAACAAATCGAGTATAGATTTACAAAAATAATGAAATAATAAACTGCGCATGTCAGCCTCTATTTGCCGTGCATGTGTTTCGTTGATACAAGCTATACATTTCGGCCTACACATAATTTATCATGTAAATAGACAAAACCTTGAAACCGTTCGTTACTTCGTTTTATAAACAACACATTAATGTATTCTCGAAATAAACTTAAAATTTCGCATACTAACGACAGGTGATACAATATCGATGTTGTTGTAATTTCGTAACCATTTACGTTAGGGTGTGTTTATTGAATAAATCGTATCCGAAGATCGCCGTACGCGCAACTTTTTTCTTTTTATTTCCGTAATGCTGTGACTTCGAGTATCGGATTAGGTTGACCGTTCATAGCTGCATTACCATTGCGATGCGATTTACATCTTACTGATAGCATGGCGCCAGCCGAAGTAATTTGCTAGAGGACTTATTAAATTACTTTTTAAATCAATGTCCGTAATGCTTTTCAGAATCAATAAAGTATCACAATTAGATGCAAACGCCAAGAATAATGCGTAAGAACCCCAACAATATGGTTTAAAAAGAATACAGATTTCTAAAGGTGTTCTATGATTAAAGAATGAGCGACTTCTTTCGTCCCAAACTTCGAGTAGGTACCTATATTAATCCTACTTCCTACTACTGTTATAAATGCGAAAATTTGTGAGGATGGATGAATGGATGTTTGTTACTATTTCACGCAAATACTACTGAACGGATTTGGATGAAACTTTGCACTCAGACAGACCATGTCCTTGATTAACACATAGGATATTATTTATTCAAATACATGAAGTAGTTCCCTTAGGATGCGGGTGAAACCGCGGGCAACAGCTAGTTTATCATAGACCGCGATAAAATTGTGACAAAACATACAACCTTGTTTTTATTTGCGATCCAGTGTGTGACATTGAACACATAGGAAATTAACATCTTTCCGAGCATGTATCTTAACGCTAATGACATGTATGGATAAACAAAATCTTTTAAGCAATTGTAACTTGTTGTTGGAGTGGGTTCCCTCAACAATTTCTTATGCACGATTTTGCGATGGTCTGACGTAATATCTAAATGTTAATTTAAAATTGAAACTTATTTCGTATGGACATAAATGAGGCGAATTCAGCTGTTGAAAATGTACCCTTAGGAGTGACAAGACTTACTATACGAGTACTAAGTTTCATCACTTGGCGACGATTTGGTTATTTAAATAATTCTTTAATATATTATCAAACACAGCTTTTTCAAATAATATGTATACCAAATCTGACTACATAAAGTTGGATAAACCAACACACTTATCATACAATTCCGCAGTAACTACAGGAAAACCCAGAGCTAAACACTACACATTAATTGGATTACCAAAAACTGAAAGCAGTATTGCTATATTTTGCCTAACATTCGCGAATGAAACCGTGAAGTAACAAATCACATAATTGACTCACTCGTTGTTGTTTATCCCCCAGCTGAGCACTTAACATAACAAACACGCAAGCCACGAAGAATACCATATTCAATTATGTATATTCACTTCACATCACACACACAATTACAAATATTTTTGCACGACTTTCACACTATTTTTATGTGTTTGATGTAACTTATGATTTATGAGTATACACTAGCTTTAATAGTACAGTTTTACACTTATTTTTTGAGCGTAATCACAATATCGATGTCTTAATAATTACTTTTCAGGTACTAGTTACTTATTTATTCTTTTTTTTTTATATAAATTTTTATTTTAGACTTAACTGCTACTGACTGCTGACACTATATTTTCAACACAGTTTATCGCAACACGTCCGTCATGTAGCAAATAGAATAGATCCACTAATCGTGAGTTAGTAAACAAGTTTAGTCCTTGAGCGCGACTTTTCATTTTCTGTCGCAACTCCAGCGCAAGTGCACGACTAGCCGCGTTGCGACACATATCTTCACTAGCCGTATGTTTCGTTTGTAACAGCTGATAGTGATGTCAAATTCTGAATAATTTCCGGCATTATTATCTACGCACCGCGACCACATGTTATACACATGAAACCTCAACAATATTCAGTTCCATTGTTTTACAGCGCATGCGTATACAGCGCATCAATTAATTTCTTTTCATTACACAAAGGAAACTGTTTTAGTATTTTATAAAAGAAATCAAAAGAAAGGTCATTGAATTAAACGCGATGTTAACATTACATTAAGTCGACTTTAACTATATAGAAATTAATCATTACTGTCCCGGTGCGAGTTGGAAGGCTAAAGAATCAAGAACTTTATGGAGCCGTGTGCATATTTCCTCGTGATGTATTCCGTTAACGCAAGTGATAATCAAATACTAATCTGCAGGTGAATTTCTAATATCCGCGTTCCGGTCTGGGTTTGAACTCAGACCCTCCTGCACGGAAAGCAAGCGTTCAACAGGTAGGCTATCGCCGCTTTATGTTATCTTACTATCTACAATAGTAGATTAGTTAATAGTTACTACGTATGACATCCACAAAGAGATAATGAGGTGCAAATGGGTCAAAGTTGGAACAAAACAATGATTCACAAGTTCAAAGACAAAGGCAGTGTTTGTTTACAGTTACTAACAACCGGTCGACTAAACGAGGCATAAACGAATGAGTTACAACCGTAAGATATTTCATATCCTTCTCTGAGACGCAAAAAGCATTATAGGCTCGTAAAATGCCTATATAAGTTAGGTAACGGCCCAGCCAGATTCTCAAGGGGGAATTCTCGCTCGCTTTAACATTATCTATTTTAATAGTCTGTTCGATATATCTTGATTTCGACTTCATCTCTGATCGCACGAGATTTGCCCCCCTATAAACCAATATCTTCCTAAAATGTTCAAAATGTTGGTGAAAGACAACAAGGCCACTATGTATGTAGGTACCTCACTTACTTAATGGCTTACAAGGAAATATTTTCGAGATTAGATCAAAGAAACAAACACAAAGACGGCTAATTTAGCAATTTAAACTCAGACTAGTTTCAAATAATGCCTGGCCTGCCGTAGGAAGTAAATATTATGCCCGAGTCATTTTTATTGTTTACCGTGTTTTTTTTTTCGCGTAAAGTTATACTCTTAGTTTTTCCAGAAAGTATTCTGTTATAGAAGTGTCGCAAAGAGAAATGAAATCGTTCTCACAATATGTTTGTCAGTATCATTACTTATTCCTTTCAAAGCCAAAGCCACAATTATCAAATTGGCGACAGTCACGTCCATACCCAAGGAAGGTTACGATTCGCGATAGTAGTTAATCCGACAAACGACGCAGACACAATAGAAAATCTATTGTTTTACGGTCGCTACTCATTGTGGTTTCATCAATTAAAGCAAAAGAGTACAGCCTCTACTATACTCTACTGTATTATAATATTTACAAGTTAACCGAATTCTTTTTCAAAGGGTTGAGATCCCCTCAATGAAAAGTGAATATTAATCGCGGTGCCCGACAAGCGAATTGGTACCTCAGTGCGAACTGTAAGCCGACAGGTCAATGATCCTGTCCATTTAGCGTATCACGCCATCAGCATGAAGGTAACCGCTATCAGCGTTGGCAACAAGAATAATCTTGGTGGCAAAGCCTAACAATATGGCCTATGTCTGCCTGAATATACAGTACATCATAGCTTATAGCATTATTGGATATTTCAAGGTATTGCTGGTTTGACATGGTTAGCGAGCGACCAGGTTTCCAAAAGAGTTACCTAAAGATCTATCGTTATAATAAAAAGATCGAAAACATATGTTTAAGCGAAAACAATGCTTTCATATTCAACATGTCACGTTACCAGCACGCAATGCTGTGATAACATCAACATATTTTGACGTCGCGTCACGTCGACGCGTCGTCAACTACACGACATTCACTGATATTGTTTTTGCAAATTGGAGCAAAATATTTATATCGCACATTATTTTACTTATCACAAAATAATATTGAAGGAAGTGCGTATAAGCCGTTGAGTTCGTAATAGAGTATGATCGTAGCTAAACACGAGAAGTGAATGCTACGAGAGCTGAACAGCTTCCGCCATTCTATTCCCTATTGTATCTAATACAGGGTGTCTCGCTTCTGTATTTCTGTTTGCCGAACAGAAGAAGGCCAAGTGTAAGTTATGCCCTTGCTTCACAGTAGTGTAATGTGATAGGCTGACAATAATCTGTCATCAAACCTACTAGCAAGGGCGGATCCAGGGGGAGGGTCATTGGTGTTATGACCCCCCCCCCCCCCTGGGCTGGTTCTAGGTCGCCCACTGATAACCTTCTTATCGCATTGATCGTACAGTATTTATTATTGTAATCGAATAGGAGCCTGTCCCGACTAGACTTCAAACATGTGACCCCCCCTGACTTGAAAGCTGGATCCGCCCTTGCCTACTAGTATTTTCAGAAGCATGTTAACGCAAAACTTGCAGACAAAGCCAAAAGCCTTGCATTGCTTGTTGATGATTCAACCCTGTGAGGAATGTGGTGAATCATCATAATTCTAGAATTTTACAATCTTTTTGTGGATTTGTGGCATAACTTTAGGCAAAGTCCAGCAGTGTATTTGAAATTATCAAAACTTGACACCTCATTGCTCATTGCGTGACTGGGAGTTTCGCTGACCTAGAGGCTAACCTTCATTAATTGCAGTCAATCAAAAAGCAGAAGCAAGATTGCTTACAATGTAGGGAGTTTCTGCAAACTATGTCAGTCATTGTCACCCTAGAATAGCTAAATATATTCTGACATGATTAACAGAGTACCCAGCACAAGGAAACCACTGGCTAACGGCCATTGGCGTAGTGATTAAATGCGCGACTGTTGAGCATAAGGTCCATTAGCAACCTGAACTTTGGTGCTGGTAGATGACAATAAGTTCACCCTGTATTACATGGGACTTAATAACAGCTTCAGTGAATTTCGGAAGTACAGTAATAGCTCTCCCTAACCCTTCAAAGAAATACAGTTTTTATGCTATGTTAATACATAATTAATTTACATATTATGAAAAGCACTGCCAGTAATACCTAATGAATCGGCAAAGCATTTCAAGCGTGTTAATGAATTCTGAATTACAATGACTTGGTATTAAGATAAGCTATAACTTGTAGATATGTCAATTATCCTTCAATTGTGAACTTTTAATAACCATAAAATTGAATTTGGCTGACATTTAAAATGAACTCTGTATACTCGTCACTTTATCAATTCTATTTGTATGAGCAATATACCATAATATCAAAGGCATAAAAAGCAATAAAAGGATTTGGAAAAATATTGAACATTCTAAGGTATAGAATGATGCTCTGTCTAGGAATTCTGGAGTTAATTATTATATATTATATTAAAAAAAAGAAAATATGTTACCACATAATAATTAACTCTGAACTGATAAAGAACCTTATACCTTTTTGAAGTCAATTAAAATAATAAAAAAACCTCCTAATATATGTACAACATTAAATTGTCATGAAATTTATTAAAATATAATTTGCCTTGGGTTTGACTGTTGCGCTTATTGATATTGTAAGAAACAATGTAGTGTGTTGTGTAGTATTTATTTTTTCTACAAATTATAAAGCATTAGTAACAATAACAGAATATCATGTACATAGGTAACATGTACAGTTTATTGCAATCATCGTTCTAATTTACTGCATGAATGAGAGTCCACACGCAAGTGATTTAAGTATGTAACAATTGCAGAAATTTAGAAAATATACTATGTAGGATAGTATATTTTTTTTAAATTTCTACAACTGTTACATACTTAATGTTGAATTTATATTTACTTAAAAGTAAGTATTTTATCTTTCTTCAATTATATTTGGCAATGTATCAGTGCCACACAGGGAATATGTGTGCCGCCATACTGTTTGATATGTTTTGATATTATTATCTTATCAGAGAATTTTGACATTCAGTTTAGTAAAAAAAATGTGTCAAGTTGCAATGAAAACCTCACCTCACTAACTTCACGAAACTTTTCAAGAAGAAGAGAATAATGGTTTTTGTGAAATATTTATGAAGTATATATTCTACATGAGTACATAATATAATTTACTGTAAAAACAATATTTCCGACAAAAAACGTGTTTAAGTAACCAAGCAAAGCAATTTGCACGATAATGATCTTTAATTTAATTGATAAACGGATTATTTTTAAATCTATTCTTGTTTCAATCACGATAACATTGAATTCAAGGATACCGATTTCTATTATTACGATTCTTTACCCTTGTAACCTAACAAAAAACTTCCTGTTTGGTATTATTGTCACGGGTTACATGTAACATTTTATATTATCACATACTTTTCACACAAATAAATAAGTTTCGATTTAAATACCAAAAAATCAATACTTACTTGGTTGTCTTGAAAATTGTTTGACCACTCAGACGTCCATGTTTTCACTGCAAACATGTTCGAATTGTCGTTTATATTGTTCAAAAGTCCTACCACGTCCATGTTCGTTTAATATTTCGATTTTTTATTCAAGTGAATTCTAGAAATCCACCGCGATTCAATGAAACAATCAGCTGTTTGACAAATAAATAACAAAAAGTGAAGAGGAGGGGAACGGGGGAGCGAGATGTACAATGTACAGTAGACAATCGGATTCGGAAGTATCGGCCCGGTAAACACTATCCTAGAAACTAGAACATACCTACCAAAAAAATGTCTTTGGTTAGTTCACCATTCACTCTTACATTCAATCAATAACGCGTGCTCACTCCTATTCGTTCATTTCATTCCGTTCTCGACGTTGCAAGTGAAAGGGTGCAATCTGCAAGTGTGCGTTTCAGTCAAATATTTGAGATAAATAAAATAAGTAATATTCGAGTTCTGTTCTTCTAATATTCATATTTTGGTGTAAATTGAAAGTAAGTCATGTTATTTCTACAGTAATCAAGTACTAAAATCTGTAGTCGAAAGATAGTCAAAATGGCGTCGCATAAAATATTACACGTTGCTTTTATACTTTCCAGATGTCTCGCTACCGTGAGTGGGATCTTTCCTGCAAGGTTTATGTGGGAAACCTCGGTACAAATGCTTCAAAATATGAAATTGAGAAAATATTTTCTAAATATGGAAACATAAGGAATGTGTGGGTGGCCAGAAACCCACCAGGATTTGCGTTTGTCGAATTTGAAGATCCACGCGACGCAGAAGATTCCGTACGAGGGTTGGATGGCACGTAAGTACCCATTCATCATGTAATATTGAAGTTGATATTGATCCGCCATTTTGGTTTTATTTGAGCCATTTGGTAATGATGGGTATACCAACACCCAACTTATCAAATAAAGTAGGTATTTGTATAATATATCATTTCAATTGAAGTTACCAAATGTAGGCGTGATTTCAAACACTGTTCAAACTTATCACATATAAAGTTACAATGATAAATTTACATACCACTCTCATTGTCGAAATGTGGATGTTCTCAGTAAGATTGTGTCTAAAACAGCATTACCCATCATAGTTTATTTTGGGCATTGAGCAAATACTATGCACAAAATTCGCGTAAGTTTCTTGGAGCGATTACAGCAAGCTGGGTAAGGTGTCGGCTGCAGATCGATAGGTCGCGAGTTCAAATCCCACCCTTTACTTCAACTTGAATGATAACATTTCGCACGCTCCTTAGATCCGTTTCACCATCAATGTGAAACGCTTGAGTCATAAGTGTGCTAGAGCATGATACCTCCATACTGAGACTGAGATGTGGTGTTTCTATGTGGATGGCACTTGTCTTGGTATGGGGAACATTTTTATTTTATTATACCGACCTGTTTATTACATTCTACTACCTCTTTACTCCAGTGTTCGCAAGCGCCACTGCAGAGCGCAAGGTTCCGGGTCGAGCATTGAATCGAAGAGTTATTGGGTTATTCTGTACAGAAACAGCAATAGGATCGGCCCCCTTACATAGGACCCGATAACGACATCGTCAAAATGTACATTAGTACTCCTCTGCCTAATCCTTCGAGAAATATAGACGTGATGCCATAGTTTTTTTGGGTTCCTTTCTTTTTGTAATTTACTCATGTTTTTTTTTTACATTCTGACTGCCATAATGAGCACAGCTAAATACCTAACATCCCTTGATAATGACACACTTGCATATTTTCTTCTAACAGATAGAAATGATATTGAAGCAATTTTTTTATAATTATTTTTAGTCGCTGTTGTGGCACCCGTATCCGTGTGGAAATGTCCAATGGCCGCACCAGACGAGACCGCCGATACTCGAGGTATGTAACATTCAATTTATCACTGTTTCTTAGGAGTTGTTTATTTAATTACTTTATCAAATAAAGGTTGATGATGATTGCATACTTGACATACATATGTATGAAATTGCTGAAAAGAATATCCTGCATATTAATTCATAAACATTTGCTTTTAATATCTAAAGCGAATAAAATGGGTGCTTTCTAAAACCCCTCGATCATCTTTATCAACTACATCTATCTATTAATTATTTACCTCAAGTCTATGCTATAATTAGCTAATAGACAAGAGTGATTTTATTTTGCTTAATACACTATTCTAATTTTAATTACTGTAATCTAAGATGTTATTTATTTTAATGATATCTGCTAAAGACAAGTAGATAAGTAAGTTGATCTGGAGATAATAAAAGTGGTGGGTGTTGGAACGTTTGCAGGTCCATTTTATCAACCAACCACCAACACACCAACGACCTCACCACATGTCTTCACCACAACTACGGCTCGTTAACCAATCTGACATCCGCGAACGCCGCTCGCTACAACATCCCGCTCAACTTCTGCGATCGGCTCTTCAAACTTCTGCGCGCAGTCGAAGTCAACATCTGCGTCCCCATAACTTACCTCCTGACCGCCATCACCTAGCCCCCAACCATAATCCGAACCTGGACCTGAATAAAATGCATTATAGAGAGCCACACAGTTTAGGAACCTACAAACTTCCTGAATATCATTGCAACTCCTAATGCTTCACCGACTGCACACACTCGTCGTCACCGTGGCACCGAGCTAGAAATACAACCTAAAGGCGATCAACTTCCCCGTGTTACCGCAATTTTTCTTGAAACTTCCGATTAATGCCACCGTTCGACGGAAGATAACATTGAAACTCGTCTCCGCCTCGTTATATCCCTTCGGCCTCACAGCAGCCCCACAACGGTCAACCTTCGCAGGCTCACCATGTCTCGGTACTTTTTAAATCCTATACTTAGAACCTTACCTTGTCTATACTTAGAATTAGAGAAGTCGTTGGCGTTTAAGGTGTAGGTAACTAGGGATTTCAGTAATGTAGACTGTAAATATTAATGGGGCCCCCCAATTTCTAATAATAACTAAATTACATACACAGGAAAATATGTCAATTTAACAAAGCGGTGAATAAATTAAGGAATTAATTTTTTTTAAAGAGGGCATAATTTTTTTGTAATATGAGGGGTACACTATTCAAGCGCTGTTTAATTGAAATTATCCTTGACGTGTAGATGTTGCACTGTGTGAATAGAAGCGCGACTGGACGTTTCATAACATGGTTATGTTGATAGATCCCGCAGTCGCAGCCCACGCCGGCGATCGTACTCCCGCGGCAGATCGGGGTCACCCCGTCGTTCGCCGTCAGTACGACGCCGCTCGCCATCCGTGCGACGCTCGCGATCACGTGACCGACGCAGCCGCTCTGACAGCAAAAGCAGGTAGGTGCGTGTACCCTTTTTTTTAGTTCCATTTATTTTTATTTTATCCTAATCTTTGAGTATTCATTTTTCCCAAACTTTTTATTGTTTTTAATTTTGATATCTAGCCATGCCCTATATGCGCGAATACATACATTTATAATAAGTAGGTAATATTAAATAACCATGTGATTTATATTTTTATTGTCGCTTTCCAGAGTGTAATGCTACAAGCGCCGTTGAAGAAGTTTAAATAATTGGACAAATATTCTGTAATATAAGTGACGTGAAGTGTATTGAGCGATTGTGTGTATGAATCTATCTATATAGGATACTAGTTTTTTGTTTTCTCATATAATGGTACAAGCAGCTTCACCTTGTAATGTAGTTACTTTAGTTTGCTGTAAGGTTGTATATTTTATTACTGTAGATACCTTACAAAGTTGTATTATATATCATTTGTATGAATCACTACTGATACGGAATAGTTTACATTTAAATACAATATACTTTTAAGATGACTAAATAAATGAGGGATACAAAAATAATTTGGTTTTTATTCCATTATTTACTCAATAAGTTACTTATAAAAATACATATTATATCTTTGAATCATGTAAAAATATCTTGAAGCAAAAATTTCGTAACCCTTTTTACGAAAATTACGCGGACGGAGGAATATGAAATTTGGCACAGTTAAAGTTTATATAGAGAAGGAATGCAGAATATATGTATACGTGTAGTATTTGTTATAAATACATTAAATAAAACATTCATTGTTTACGTTATTGTCAAATCAATGTCGCTCCCAACTGACATAATAGAACAAAATTAAAAATAAAATTTATGCAATGATTACAGAGGTAGCTCTTTGACAAAAGAACCTCAATAATGTTCAGACTTAAAAATTGATACGGTCGAATTTCGGCCACTAGGCAACCGCTAGTAAACTATTAATAAATGCAAACTGTACGTAAGTACATATCTCATAAATAACATAAAATAAATTCTTTCTAAAAACTTAATACAAATCTGAAATTCGAAATTTCACAACAGTGAATCACAATTATTATTCTATAACTAGTAATAAAATTTAAAGGAATGTCAAAAGGAATAATTAACTTATATTCATTTAGTTTTCATACTTACAGCCTTTTGCCTTCTACTGGTGAAAAAGTCGAAATACACATAAGTACCAACTGCAACTAAAATTGTACCTATCACATGATACATAGTCAAATTGTTCTTAAATACTATAGAAGATATCAATAAAGATACAAACTTCCTCAGAGTCAATATAAAAGTCACAGTAACTGATGTCTGTTTGGTTGCTAGTTCATGTACTGAATGTGTACAATAAAATTGAGAGAAAATGTTCAGTGCTATCAATAACCAAGTGTCCCACTCGAGATCAGCTGACGTATCCACTAATTGGGGAGTGATTCCAATGAATAATGGTAATGGAATTGCATGTGTGTAGAACAGCATCTGAAAATTTTATTAGTTTTAAAATACATCCACAAATATAACTGGTAATGTTGTGCCACTAATTCCATTTATTACTTTTAGGGATGGGTCATTTCGACCCTATTCTGAATGTTACCAGATTGTAGCTTATGGTCATGGATCAACATTGGTGGTTATGGTTTGACCCTGTATACTGTTAATTAAAAAGTATAACACTGTTGTACAATACATATAATGCCAGTAACAACTCATGCGTTGTTTATACAAGTGGCCTCATATGTTATTTAGGTTTTTGTACAAAGATTTAATTAGCCTTGTGTGCTTTTTTTGATAACCTATGTTATGAGCATAAAGGCTAAAATCTCAATTGCAACAATTTAATATTGTTATCCATCTACCCATTTTTATCTGTTTACTTAAATCCAGTCATTTATTAGCTAGCACTGCAATGTAGTCAACAGGTAGTGTAACAGCATGAAATAACTAGATGTTAATAGGCTAAATGTTTTAATAAAATTTGGTATTGTTTACTTTATTTGGGTGTAACACTGGTTTGTGTTATCTTTAATGACTATATAAAAATCCGAGTGTTATCTCCCATTACACAAGTAGATTTAATGGTAGGCAATAAAATGAGCTTATCAGTTAATGTCACATTTTTATCTCACCTCATTAGGGTGTTTCCCATATCTTGAATACAATCTCTCCTGCTGGAGCCCAGTAAATGCACCAGTTATTAATGTGGCCAATAATATTGTTACACCTATGCACCAATACAAAAATGTTCCTTTATTTTCCTCATCGGTAGGGGCCCCACCATACATGGCCATTGCTACACCAGCACTGATCAGGAATGATCCAATGGCATTGTTAAGTTTTGGCATTTGTTTTTTTACACAACAATACACTAGCATACTGGCTGGAGAGGATGCTGATCTGAAATAAATTGCATCAAGTATATAAATGGGTTCACTGAGGATTTACAAGTCTAGAAATAAGTTAGATGCCAAGCTACATACATCGTAAGTATTGCAATGGTGGATAGTGAAATAAATGCTAGTAAACGAATTTAATTTTAGAAGGAAACTTTTCCAAATTGTCTTAATTTAAAAAAACTCAAGTTTCATTGTAATGAAATAATTACCGTATAATCATATGCAATGTGGAAGGCACATGCAATGCATAGACATAGTTATTAGCCACAGTTGTTATGAAGAAGAGAGTGACTAGTATTATATACTGCTTTAGAGGTATCTTTGGACCTACCTGAAAAAGTTAAATGTTTAAGTTAGGTTTCATCTTGATAAAAGTCAAGCTGTTAATGAATCCAATACTGTTAGCCATGTTTTTAACCTTTTAAACTTTAATGATGCAGTTGTGTATAGCCAATAAATGAAAATAATTATCTTTACTGCACCAACATCAGTAACTAATAGACAACTAAAAGTTTTGGTGTCAAAATTCCTTAATGGCACATATTCAGTCCTAGACCAAAACTCATTACTATGTGAGGCCAAGCATACCAATTTTCTTATACAAGAAAAGAATATGTATTATTCAAGTTTGGTTACAAATGATTGAAAACTGTATAATAAATAGTATTTCCCATAAGGTTTAAGAAAACAGTGAATGACACTGAGCTATTCTGTAATCATTCAAATGATTTATTGCATAATGAATTTGAATAGCTAAGTATTGTCACTAACTCCATTTTTTATTCATTTATGCCACTATACTATCATGCTATGATGGGAACCAACTGAAAATAGTTTGAAGACAAGTATTTTAATTGCAACTTGGCCTTCTCAGGAGCTTTCAAACCAAAACAAGACGATAATAGCATTTAATTGCTATGGTAATTACACGCTGTAGCAGCTACCATGGTTGTAATTTATTGTATTCATGCGAATAAATTTATTTACTTTAGCACAGAAGGAAAATAACAAAATAAATTCGTCGCATAATAACGTCATTCAATTACTTGTAAAGTGACTCACCCTGCCACACTTTGTAGTAACTATAAACCCAGATAAAGTAATAAAGAAGAATTGTAGAAAAGTAACTAAATTAGCACTGCTAGGCCTTCTGGTCATCAGTATTTCCATGAGAAAAGCGCTGGAACAACATCCTATAAACACATTAACCGTGGTTTTCGAGTGACCCATTTTATATACTTTATATTGTTTCACTTAATGGTATTTGTTACGTTTAATTTTAAGTTTTTGGTAGAGACACATTGATAAGTAATGTAAAAAGAGAAAATCACAGAGATCTCGGAGATTTATATTTTTCACGGCGCCCGCGCAACTTGGTTGACAGAACACTTTGACAGCTAATCTAATATGAAATTTCAAGCCAAACAAAGTCAAATCATTCTGACAACCACGTCAACCGCATTACAACCAATCATACAACGTTATAAAAGTCTATGCATACAACCAATTATGACACAGTTTCTACTTGATAGAGGTGTCACTAATATAATCATAATAGTTACTGGTAACATAATATTAAGTATTAATATGATAATAGATTAATCAAATCTGCAGTAATAGTGTTACTCAGTAATAGTCAAATAACTATTCTAGTAAAAACGAATCAAGAATCAATGTATATAACGGTGATTAAACTTTTAAATACGCAAAAGAGTAGTCGTAGTCCTAAGCCTGTAAAAGTATGAAGGAAATTTTAATGACCGTTTCGCGTAATTTGTTAGTCGGTATCGATAATAGTGTAATCATACGACTGAGTACGTTAAATGAATAATATATATTATTGGGTAACGAATACTGAATCCGTAAACTATTATTTGACTATTACCGAGTGATAGTTATAATAATATAATATCAGTAAAGCGTTATATTAAATAATAGTATTACCAACTAATGACCCTATTACCCCATCTCTACTACTTGACAGTCACGCATATGTACAGTGGGCCCAGTATATAGTTTTATGGGACAGGACAGCAGCGCTACTGTTAAACAGAACGACAAAAGCAAAAATAATGAAGAGCAATTCATTAGAACGTATTGTATTATAATTACAGCTAATACAGTCGTCTACGTTGTTAAGTTTATCCTAACATGTTAATTAATTTTCTTCCAATTATTTTTGCTTGCCGTTTGTATATTTGTTAAGCAAAAGAAGAAAAAGTAAGGGTCCTAACTTTAGGTACGAAGGATGTTTTGCACGATCGGATGCAGATTGCGTTTTGTTGTACCCGTCGTTTTTTTTTTTGTTTAATTTTTATTTTAATTGGCAAATTTTCCAAAAACTTGAAACAACTCATTCCTGTCATAAGTTGGCTCTTGCAGATTGCAGACTCTGCTTTTGATAGCTATGAGATTTGAGTTCTCTGTTTAGCTGAATTGAGGAAAGGTACATAATAATATATAATATGTACTTTTTACGTTGGCCCTAGAATCGTAGAACCATATGTAGGACTGTCATAGCGCGGGAAGCGGAATTATGATAACGACATAACATCAACAAGAAAACCTCAAACATTTGTAATAAAGTAGCTACGTATTGTTTTGAGAAGAAATCTCATGAAAAGTGAATTGATATCGATGGTATAGCGTTACACCGTAAATAAAAATAGTAAATATAATGCGAAATTTTGGATTAAACAAATACCGTTTACCGTGGATCCTTTGTAGACACCAGAGGCCCCAGTGTAAGTTGCTTTTGACAAATCCGATTTAACGCATCGAAAACGTTCGGTGCTTCGATTAGTCTGTTTCGTGCTCTCCTCCAATTGGAGCGCCGAACGTTTACAAACACGTATACATACATATTCACATACACGAAGACAACAACTATCTGCAGATCATATAAATATTTGTACCGTGCGAGAATCGAACCCGCGACACGTAACGCAGTAGTCGATCTATCAACCACTGCGCCAACCGTGTCGTCAAAAAGGTCGTTTTGCATTATGTCACTCTGTCTGTGAATGCACAACAACCTGTAATAAAGTCTGCAAAAATTCGTCTCACTCATGATGGGCTTCGTGGTACTGTGGACCGTGGTACATAGATTAATGAAGGGATAGGCATTTTCTGGATAAGTGTGGGACCGGATTTTCATGAACTCGGATTTTCTTCCATCGAGTGTTCACTTTACATTTACTTTTACACATAATCGCCCAGAATTCTGGTCAGAAAAAGCTATGCTCAGTTGAATGAAGTTGCACAGACAGACCAGTCGATCATGACCCGTACTGGTTGAGTATATTATAACGTTTTGAGGTCATTCTAGATTGGATAGGCATTGCGTAGTGGAACGAAGGCGGCGGCGGCGGCGGCGGCGGCGCGGCGGTGGGTGATGGGGAGCGTACCTACTGCCGCGTCGCAACAACGTCAGTCGTAGGTAATGGCAAACCGCCCAAACAAGCCTCGCGCCACAACCGCCGCTGATACTGGCCGAGTTGGTTAATCAACTATCAAGTCCGCCTCGCCGCGTTCAACCGCGTGGACGTGTCGTTTGCGCGCCAAAATGGTTGCTACGCTTCGATTTCACGCACCGCACGCATAAACTAGCAGCCTGCATTTTCGATCGCTTTTTAACTGTTATTTTTTATTTTATTCAAAATGAACAGTTTTATTTAGTGCTGTGAGTGATAACCAATGTGTCGTGACTGGTGATTGTATCTGTTACTAGAATTTTTTATTCAAACGCACAATGCAAACGGTTCTATTTTTTGAGTATTTATCAAGTGTGTTCGAATTTCCGTCGTTGGGAAAATGTTGACAGGATTTCTAGTGTTTTGTTTTCTTGTTTCACTTAAATTGCCATCAGGTAAGCTAACTTTGGATATACTTATAACATAAATTTTTTTAATTATATGTCGACCTTTGTTATTAAATAACTTATTGTTTTAAAGTAGTTGAAGTAATTGCACCGACTTATACCTACTACCTATCTGTTTAATGCTTACGATTTTTTTTTCTTTTTTACTTAGATACCTGCTTCATATGTATGTTTATACTTACAATTAGATAGTTTAACAATCCTAAATTCATCATTCGAAATCTAATTAATACTTCTTGCATACCTACATAGATGATTGAATAAAAATCCAAATTCAAAATATATTTTAAAGGGCTCCGAACTTTTCTTTTCTGTATATCATAAGTATATGAAAGATTCATGGCGCTACTTCAAAGCTTCTTTTCTAAAATCAGACTTTGACACCGACGTAGGTAGTCCTATAACATTTAATTATCAAAACTTGAACGGAATTCTTTAAAATTGTGAAATTTGTGTTAGAGAAAATAGTTTATATGAAAATCCTACATACTTAAAAAACTTGTCTTTCTAAAATTTAAGATCCTGATTTTAGAATTTTAGGTACTTAAGTACCCCGTGCAAAGGATTCGGATTCGGCTCAGACTTGCTTGGTTTGACCGATCTGGTCTTCCATTCTGAATAGGCATAGACAATTTTAACATCATCAATGATCTACGCTTTTTAAAATCATGAACACGTGACGAAATTTTCTTCCCTAATGCTAGCACAGAATTTACAATAAACCCGTCTAAAGATAAAATTCCTAGCACTACACGAAATATACCGTTGATTTTTATTGACTTACCTGCAGTTCATATTATTTTTGACGACACGGTTGGCGCAGTGGTTAAGCGATTAGATTTCTGCGCTATGTGTCGCTCCCGTATATAATATTTTATATATAACTTATATATAACAAATATTTGTATGATTTACAGATAGTTGTTTCGGGTCTGGTTGTGTGTGTATGTGACATGCATGTTTGTAAACTGTACCCACAACACAGGAGTAAACCTAGTGAGGGGCAACGTTTTTTAAAAAAAAACTGGCTTGATAAGTGAGATTATAATTGTTTTTATAAATGGCTTTCGGAACAGACCGTAATACTAAAATGAAAATTGAGATTAACGGCGAGGAACATAACATCTTGCCGTTAGCATCAGTCCGTCACGTGCGTGAAGACGTGGAGTCTTCTACGGCTATAAAAAAGTAACGTCTTATACAAAAATGGATCAATTTCCCCCACTTTCATGATATTCAAATTATACAGACAGAGACAGAGAGTCCGTCAATGCCCATTTCTTCTTCTTTAATTTAAGAGCTTTGCTCTAGTCAGTGGAGCAATTGCCACTGCTCTCTATTTGATTGAGAGCAGTGGCGATTGTTAGATGATTGGCCATTTGATATGACACGATTACTTCTTTAATGGCCTCTACCCAACGTAAAACTTTCCTTGGATTATCACCAAGTGATAAATTATTTGCAATTTTGACCACACTTAAATAAACATTGTCACCACCAACTCTGCTTAGTCCTGCGTGGAAGGGATGCGTGTTAGCTAAAGATAGATCAGAGGCTAACAAAGCATGTTTACTGTAAGCCTATCATTAACGTGTGTCGTTGCGCACACGCACCCTGTTGTTTATCACGCTTGTTTCTTAAGATAATTATTATGGTGGAAATATCTCTAGAATACCTTCTGCCACGATAACCATGATAGCGGTGATTTTGTGGATGTTCATACGCATCTACTGCATTGATAGCCACGTCATGAAAATCCTATCCTACTAATATTATAAACGTGAAAGTTTGTGAGGATGGATGGATGGATGGATCTTTGTTACTCTTTCACGCCAGAACGGCAAATAGATCTGGATGAAATTTGGAACAGAGATAGATTATAGTCTGGAATAGCACAAAGGCTATCCCGGGAAAATGTACGAGTTTGTAAACCACGCGGGCGAAGCCAGTGTATTTGTAGTGTAGGGCAGAAGCTAGTGTATTTAATAAATCCATACAGAAACAGTTTTTCGCATTCCCGTCATACATTTCTACTACATTATAATTATATACTATAATTATGTAAGGATCGTAGCTCTTCGCGTTCGCGTAGTTTCTGCGTACTGGGAAAAATCAAATCAAATCAAATATTTATTTGCAATAAATATAAGTTGACACAGTTTTACTATAATTAGTCACATATTTAACCAAAATTGTTATGCAACATTAAAGTTAATTTAGCTATTATTGAGTTTATCTAATAAGGGGCGAGCCCAATAATAGCTAAATGTAGGGGAATAGCGGCACACTTCTGCAAAACCCTGCGTTGAATACAGGCGCAATGCTAAGGCGTAGCCGCAAATCTGCTGGTACTAACCAAACTACATGATCCTCAGCCTCTATAACATAAGCTAAATAATCAACTTCAGGCAAATACATGCTCTTAATTATGTAATTAACGGCTATAAGGAAAATCCATTGTTTGTAAATCAATGGGATAGGAAGCTTGTTAGAAAAATAGTGCGAAGGTTACGGCAGTTTAAATGTAAGTACCTAATAAAAAGGAAATCATAAAGGCTATACTCGAAATATCAAATTAGAAATCCTTGGCTATACTTTTTATGAAAATATTCGCAAAATTGATCACAGATGTTTTCCATAGGACTAAATCATTTTTGAACTGTACTGGCCCATTTAAAATACAAAGCTTTGACCTTCACTTTAAAGTAAAGATGCGCTTATATCTAATGAAATAAATCCCAAAAATCTTCCTTTTTTTAGTACATAAATAAATAGTGGCATATTGAGACAAAGTCTAAAAGACAACATAATAAATGTTCTAAATCTTGAAACGACGGGAACAGTATAAAAATAAATATTAAACCACAATCTGTAGTTTTATCACGAATTCTACAGTTTACGACTTACCAGCGTCTGCGCAAGCGTGAAATGAATAAAGCAAATTCATCCTGGAAATCCTCTTCCTCCGTAATATTCCCCTTTTAAACGTGATCTGCAATTTCAAAGTATGGCAGGCGTACAGGCAGAATACGAAGTTGTACGATATTGTGTTAGTCCTTTTGCCTCATATCAAAAACGTATAACGATGTGCCAAAATGGCGACCCAATTTAACTGCTTTACGAAAGCGTACGTTAAATTCTAGAATTCCTACAATGGTTCTCTAAAGATGTAATAATGAAATTAGCAAGTTAAACAACATATCAATTCATCGATGTCACTGCCAATGCCACACGCCAAATAGCATGAACGTACGAACATGCGTCACATAACTCAGAAATAGAAGTCTTTAACTATTTGGCACTACGTCATTCACAAAGTGACAATGTATGTCTGACAACAGCGGACTGAAAAACTTAAAAGTGTTCAAAATATCGTAAAAAGAGATGAGCACGATGCACTAAAAACTTGTTTTCATGTAAGAGAAAAAGTGCTAGATAATATTTGATGATAGTATCTACCAGGGGTGGCCAACTTGGTTAGACTCAAGATCTACTGTTTATTGAGTGAGACTCTGTGCGATCTAGGTATTATATAATCAGTACTTCTTCACATGTATATATTCACATCACATATTCAAATTATATTTTTCGTTGTCTTGCCACGATCGACTGGACTAATAGCCGCGATCGACTAGTTGGCTACCCCTGATATATACCATCATTCACAAATACCTAAGCAAAATAGGGATAGAAATTAGTAGGAGAAAAAAATTATATATCATTCAACGCTCAGTATCATCTGATACACATAATTAAGCGTCTCTTTCACTAAACATTGATGATTCGGTTGTAGCAACCGCTCTATTTTTACACGCAATACCAAGATGAGTGAACTCGCAATGTTTTCTGCCAAGATTCTATAACAAACAACGTGTTTTGATACAATCCCACGTGTAGACGCTGTCTGATTCAACATTGTTATATAGGAGTCTGTCTACAGTCTATTCAATATGAGACTTATGCAATTATGAGCCTAATCATACCACGAACAATCTGCAGTACAATCACAATTATGCTGAAAAAATGCTAGAGAAATATTGCTGCTAATCTTACCAAGCCTTCGTAATGAAAACTGTGTAATCTGTGTTAGAACCTGCTATACATATTTAAAATCAGACTGGTTGGCTGTTAATAATTAGAAAATCAATTAAAAACGGCGATGGATCTATCAAGACCAAGGTACAGTCTGGGGCCATAAGTCCAGTAGCACGTCAACGATCATATTCGCCTGCACGGTACTGCGCGTATACATACATGTGTGAGTGATTTCAACGCAAACAGTTACCAGTCATACAGTATAGCTACGAGAAGGTGATAGTGTGTGGGGTCAATACTAGACAAAGATAACAATATAGTTTTGATTTCTTCATATTAGTGTTCGGACAGAACTATTCCGTAACTAAGGCCAAAATTTAAACTCATTATCATCAGTTCATGTGGTTAAGTGCAGTAATGTATGCCTTGGAAACGAGTGTCCGTCGGTTCGAAATCCAACAGGTTGGGTGGACCGATTTTGTTTATTATTCATTACTTTTGTCTTGTAAACATTTTTTTTTATATTTCAATGAATGTTATACTTATATATTTACTATAATAAGTAATATTTATATACTTTATATATAAAAAATGCATATTGTAAATTTAATTACATATATACTTTATATGTGATATCAATATTATTTGTATATAAATATTATACTTATATATATTTCTTAATATATAGTTAAAATTGATACAATTAGCTTTTAAACTGAAAATTACAAAAAAGAATTAATTATACAGGAATAATATTTTAGATTGAAATAAAATAATAGTCGGTAATTTGAAAAAACATTTATTATTAAATAAGTTAAAAAACCAAAATTTGTGTCAAGTTTGTTGATATGAAAATAAAATTGTTTTTATGCCTTTAATTTAATTGAGATTATAGCTTAATTATTCATTTTCTCAAAGAGAAAAGAAGATTGAAGCTTAACCCCAATCTTACAATCATAAACTAACTTACGTGTTACTATATTACGACCGGCACATCCCGTCAGAAACAGTTTAATATTTAATATTTGGTATGACCTCCATTATTGTCAATGCAGCTAAGCAGACGTCGACGCATGGAGGCCACAATGTTTGCACATGTATCTGTGCCACGTAAATTATCCCATAATTGAGTGCAATGGGATTTAAGCTGCTCAAGACATCTCTCATCTCGTGCTTCCCATCTTTGAACCATTAAACCCCATATATTTTCAATGGGGTTTAGATCAGGGGATCGTGCTGGCCACGGAATAACTTTAATATCAGGGTGCTGGCTAAACCACTCTTTTACAACACTGGCACGATGTATCGGACAATTATCTTGCACAAAATTTAGTTCACTAAAGTCTTCCGAGGGGTAAACATTACGCACAGTAGGTATCATTATGTCATTTAAAACTTCGACATAATCAGAGCTGTTGGCACGCGTAGGTATGAATTCCAACTCACCCGGCCCTTGAGCACTAATCCACCCCCACATATTCACACTTATTCTACCTGATTCTGTATTCGCAATAATGTTTTTCTCAGACCAGCGAGTACTGTCTTTTCGCCATAAATGAAGTCTTCCTTTTTGGCAAGATTTGAAAGTCTTCTCGTCAGAAAATATAGTTGTCTCCCAGTTGAAATCCAAATATTCCCGAGCAAAACGCAGTCGTTCCTCTTTGTGTTTTTGTGTCAAAAATGGTTTTTGAGCTGGTTTTCGATGATGTAAACCTTCAGCATGGAGTGCACGACGAACAGTTCGCAATGATGTATCAAATTGATCTGCAAACTTTTTTGTTGGAATGAAACCATTTGTTTCATATTCTTCCACCATAAAACGTCGCTGAGTCGGGTTAATAAGCGGTGGCCTTCCACTTCTTACACGACTCTTCAGACTACCTTCTTCCTCAAACCTCTTTATCCAACGGCTCACAGTATTTCTCTAAAAAACAAAAATATTATTACAGACTTGCAACTAGCAATTTATTTAATAATAAAATCATACACCACAACATCATCATAATTATAATGTTTAAAAATAACTTACACATAAGCCAGTTTCAATTGCAATTTGAGAAATATTAAGCCCATTTTTACGCAAAGCAACAATATTTGCCCTGGCATCAATACTAATATTTGCCTGCATCTTGAATAAAGATAAACAACACGGTAATCGCAATAATAACACAAACGCTCGTAACAAAGTTCACCAACCAACAACCTCGTAACTACTTTATTAAATCCAGTAGGTTATATTGTTTCACATTCACCCTCATATTTTTGCTTTTTTTGTAAATAATAAGTTCAACTAATACTTAAGGAAACAACTCATCGGGTCTAACTTATCGTAGACATTCAGAATTCATAATTAAAATACAAAAAGTGAATTGGTACCACGGGATTTGAACGCAGGCTACAACGTGCGAATCACCTTAACTTTAGCGTTAACCGCTAAGCCAGATAAACACATATTCGTTAGATTGAAATTAATACCCGTATCTTAATACGCCGTCGCGATATGGCAGACTTGTCACTAAGGCGAATGATCATTATATCGCACTCTTTTTGACTACATAATGATGAAAGAGTGCGATATACGAGATCGTATATGTGTGCAATATGTTTGTTATAGAAAAAGGTCGTATGTACGACTTGTTTTTATACGATAGATTTGTGAAACTGCTACTGGATTTATGACCGTGACCGTACATTATTTAAAAAAAAAACACGTTGCCCCATACTAAGATTTCTCCTGTGTCGTGGGTACAGTTTACAAACATACATATCACATGCGCACACAACCAGACCCGAAACAACTATCTGTAGATCATACAAATATTTGTTCCGTGCGGGAATCGAACCCGCGACACCAGAAAGCTAATCACTTATAGCTACTGCGCCAACCGTGTCGTTATCTTTTTCATAAAGACTGTATAAAGTCAAAATAATTTTCTCTGCTCGTCATTACGACATCATGCGTTTTTCGCGTAGGAAGACATTTCCCTAATACTCATTTACACAGATTCGCCAATTTTATTTCGAGATATGACTTAATTTTCACTAATTACCAACATGCAACAGCTTGCCAAATCTCAGGAGCTGATAATAAATAGCAAAGTATTATGATTTTCTTTAGCCATACATTTACATAGCTTATATAACGCCAAATATTTAGAATATCGCGTATATAGTAGTATCGCAGAGATTGATTTATGTAAGATAAAGCAAATTTAAGAAGAGATGTCTATTTTTGGGATGCGGAATTTAATGTTTACTACAAAATATTAACCGTTCATGATAATAGATTTAGCCAAGCGAGTTGATTAGCCAAGCGATACTTCGCTAAGTTTTGATGAGATTGTTGAGGGGCCTTCAAACCGAATAAACGGTCGCTGGACAATATGACATACGTGTTCATAATTGACCCTAGATATAAAAGAAGTCAATTGAACACCAAATGAACAAATAAAAACACTGGGTTGATGACTTACGTTCTTGAAATGTTGCTGGGATCATTGTCATTTGTCGAACTATATAAATCTTTTTTTTTTAATTGGGGAAATTTAAAAAAAAAAAGAGTTATGTAGTTCTCTACTCTAGAATTTCTCCTGTGTCGTGGGTACAGTTTACAAACATACATGTCATATACACACCTAACCAAACCCGAAACAACAATCTGTACATCATACGAATATTTATTCCACCCGTGAATCGAACCCGCGACATCTAGCGCAATAAGGTAATCACTTAGCCACTGCGCCAACCGTATCGTAAAACGTTACAAAATAATCTTTAGATTGAGATAAACATGAACGTTCATTTGTAATAAGCATGTTAATATTACAAAGTATTTGGTCGTATTGAAGTATTCTAGCAACAAAAATCTTCGGAATTTAGAAATAGCCACACACCGGGCGAATTCTGAGAATTTCTATACAAAAACTGACCCACGAATCGAAGTCAGAATCTCGCAGTGCAGCAGAATTAAAGATCCCGTTATTGTGTGAGATACCAAGACAGTAAATCGTATAAAGTATGTTTTACTCCCAGACCACAGTGGAACTGTATACCCTCATTCTGGTTAGAATACAAGATTGCATCCGTATTCAGCAAGTGTGCCAAGAAACGGTTGACCTGGCCGCCCCATTAACTCGCCTGGGAAATATCGCATGGGAACGGAGCCGTCACACATGCGCAGTGGAACACCAGCTGGCTTTGTGGTGCAAACAGTTTGCTTTGCATATTTGGGAGGATTTACTCTGCGTATTGTAGCATTCCTAAAACCAACTTGTTTATTGAGGTCGTGTGTTGAAATCTTGGGCGTGTCAATCATATTTCAAGTTTTCCTTGTAGTGTTTCTACAATTGGCGTTATTCATATGTTTTAAATTTACTTTAATGTCTGCATCATTGATCTAGTGGTTGCAAGTTACGACTGCTTAACTTGAGATCCTGGGTTCGTTACGAAACCCAATAACACTTTGTCCAACACGAGTGTCGGGCAAAGTGTTACTGGGTTTTACTGTATGGAAATTCTCAGTAGCACCACAGAATCTAGAACTGTGCCTGGTAGATGGCAATAGGCTCGCTCCCTATTACATGGGACTCAATAACGGCATCGGCTAAATGTGGGTGTATTATAGTACCTCTGCCTAACCCTTCGGGAAACACAGGCGTGATGCTATGCTATGTATTTAAATGCAGTTTACCTAGATTGACTTATATATCTTAAATATATCAATTTAACAATCCCTGAGACAACCTTTGCATCACTGGTAAATAATATGAAGCTTTCACCTCAATAACTGACGTAATAATCGCGAAGGATATTAAAAACAATTAATTATAATACTTGATTTACATTAACCCTTCTTTCTCGAGGTGAACTCTTATTAACTCAGTCCAAATTCAACCCAAGAAACACCTTATAGATCAGTTAAAATATGTACATACAATCTCTTTGGTTAGACTCAAAATCTAAATAAATAAATAAAAAAAATAGACTCATGCACGTAGCTCAGGGTTGCCATTCCTAAATTCTGAAAATCAGCATTTGAAAGTGGAAATGTTAGGACATTTCGGTTTAAAAACAGGACGCAATATAAGAAAAGTATAAGAAAACAGTGTAAATGAATAGCAATAACAATGTTTTATGTAATTATCTTTAATCCCGCAAAGAGAGAGTTGCCGTGAATATTTTCTAAATCTGAATATACTTACAGTGCCGAGCATTTATATATTTGTACTTCTAAGTAATATGGCCAAATATATACATGAATACGAAACAGCAGAAGAACGAGAGATTAGAGAAGGCACACGTAGACAAGACATTAGGCATAACAAGGTACAGCCTAGTTTGGAAATTGTGAACACAGTCCCAGATATCAATCGGTTATATTATTTAATAAGTTGCTTCTAGATATAAAAACGCTATCTACTCAAGCTCTTTTAAAAATCAACTTAAAAGTTTCCTGTTGAATAAGTGTCTTTATACTGTTGAAGACCTATGACAAAATTCCTATATATGTTGTATTTGTGCATTATTGTAATATTTAACGTGTTTTTTTATTATTATTTTTTTCCTTATGTAATTTAATTTCTTTTTTTAAACCATGTAATTTTAGATACAATTTATTGTTCATGAATAAATGACTAATGACTAATTAAATTATATAATATAAGAAGTTAAATGAAGGATTAAATTATAAAATAACGTAAGGTTCAAGGCAGTAGTGGCGCGTGAATAATAAAACACAGAGAGAATAATAATAAAACAACAGAGACCTTAGGAGGACTCTTCAAAAAACACAGAACGCTAGTTAATAACTATCCAGGACAACCAAGGTCACTGCAAAAAGCAGGACATGTCCTGGGAAAACAGGACGGTTGGCGACCCTAGCGTAGCTTATGGCTTAGAGGGTAGGGGGGATCAGGAATTAACAAAACTCCTTATGTATATACATGGTTTACAGGCTAGGCTATGCAAGAAGTGTACTAAAAAAGGTGAAATCTAAAAATTCTGTGCATGATTTTGACTTGTTACTTTGACCTTGCGTCCGAAAATCGTATCCAAGTAAATCATCACAATCCATTGTTATTGTCATCAAAGTTAACCTCAGCATTCGTAAGCTAATTGGTAGCTATTAGTGTCGGCCTCCACGGCGTGGCGCCGGCGCACTCCCAACCTTGGCGGGGGCACGTCCAACCTCACCAATGTCAATGTCGGATTTTGTGTTCCAACATATATTTTTTTTTATTAATTCACTGTCCTTTCTGATTCACGTCATTTTGTTTTTATCATCACGTGTTTCTAATATATTTTCAACATCTATGTTGGAATTATTTTGGGTGTAACATTTTTCGTAGTGTTTGTAATATTTACGCGAAGCATCATAATAAAAATAAATATGTCATGAGTTCGTTTACCGTAGAATATAAATAATTGTATATTGAAAATATTCATATTCATTCATGTACTTACATAAATATAGAAATTACAGATGGCATTACCGAGATATTCATTCATCATTCATCATTGACGTTACTGAGTAGAAGTAATTACAATGGCTGCAAAAAGAACTATCTACTCAAGTTCTAGAAACACTGAATAGTGAATTGGCTTTACGACATGGAGGAGGAAAAATAAGTTTATCGACCCCAAGACCCCGACCCCGAGTTATTATGGACCCTTACAATGGCCTATCCTCCGTGTCATATCTCTGCGCAGTCCCTCAATAGAAACATTGTACGCATACCTACTAAATATATCTTCACGGCCAAATGTTTATCAGTAACGTTCACTGGTATGTCGGCACGGTCGTATTCGTGTGGCTTCTATGCTTTGCCTATATTATGCTATGGTCAATCTCTATTAGAATACAATTGGTCCCTCGAAATGGCCCTAGATAGCTGTTGAAACGTGTCCAGTTTAACATTTGTTAACATAAACCCCTTATTCATAACGCTTTATTAATTTATATCTATCATTATCACACTTACATAAATGAAAAGAGAAGACAATAAATCTTATAGTACTTTCAAGTATCAAAGTTTGGATAAATTGCCAAACTGCTCAGATTCAGGGCAGTACCAGACTTGCGTTCGGAAATGGTCCTCGATAAATTGATAAACATTTATTTCATTTTCTTCTTCGTATAAAATCCTTGTAAAGCAATTAAAAGTTCACGTCGATAACGTTAGTGCGTATCGTGGAGGTACACGTGCTATGCGCTAGCGCATTCGTTGCACAAGCCGACATTTGACGTCACAATTTTATTAGCTACCTACTAATTGCTAATTGCCCTGCCTGATTTAAAGGTCGCGATGTTTATTTATACTTCGATGGTCGATACGAATTAGCATAAAGTCCTACATCCTAACGTGAGTTTTAATTTCCATTCAAGTTCCATAGATTTCTTTGTCATTAAATGGTCTCGAAATTCCTATTGATGCTATACTAAACATTACTTTTAGTACATACACGAAAACAGAAATACTTGTCAAATATTTTCATTTATAGAATCTGCATACAAAACTTCAAAATGTTTGATGATAACTCACAAAGTTACAAGCTTGTCGTCTTGCCTTGTTGTCCTCCTATAAACATGGTCACCCCTTGTTTCCGGGTGACTAGGGCGGCGTGGGGTAGCTGGGTGAGTGCGCTTAACGCATGCCGCTGTGTCACGTGTTCGGCCATGCGCCGATGGCTCATCATCAGCCAGAAGACGTCCACTGCTGAACGAAGGCCCTCAAGGGGGAGTTTGCCATAATCTCCACGCTTGGCAGGCGGCTTGGGGATCGCAGTGGCTCACCGATTAGTGAGGGGACGCTGCTGCCCATCCTCCGGTGTCTGGCCGCAGTTTTAAGACGTACCCGGGTCCGCGCCGATGGCTCGCGCGGATTAAAGTTCAGTCAGTTATGACCTGGTATTCACATTCTCTTCATCTTCTTATTTAAAAACCTGACTCTAATCGGTGTAACTGATGAAATTATTTCCAAATTTCCTCTCCAGTGCTGTCTCCTGTACCTCTTTATACGACATGACGGCAACCTTTTCCTTTATTTGACTCATGAACCTTATCCTTGGTCTTCCTCGCCCTCTCGTTCCTTCTATCTTTCCTTCAATTATGTTTTTAATGAAACTGTCATGTCGTATAAGATGGCCTATCATCTTTCCTCTTCTGTTTTCAATCGTGTTTATTAACATTCTATCATTAACCTCCTCAGTACCTCTTCATTTGTGGTTTCACATTCTCATTAACCATTAATTTAATAAGAATTCTTGCCGTACGATGGAGCGTACCGGAAAGGGACATTATAATGAGATGTCGCATAGAATAATGAATATTTGAGTTTTTTCTCGTGTTTTCTCAATGATTTACGCAGTTTATACAGAATGATTCACGACACAAGTGCACTTATTTGCATTGAACAAAGTACTACGTGTAGGGCTTGTTTATGAAGACCGTGACGAGGTCTCGTTTGGTAGACAGTTCAAGGGAGTGCGTATTGTAAATTATAATGAGTCACGTCGTTTGTATTGTTATGCAGATAAATAATATGTGTGTGACATAACACATCTGAATCGCTTGTTAATGGCAGACAATGGGCGGTTTTCCTATAGCTAAACTACCCTCTAGTTAGTCTATTAAAATACTGTGACATATTCTAATACAAGCTATTGTTTTAAAGGTTTTTGAATTGACATGGGCACATATTTTTAGAGCTTAAAACGGAATATTTAGTATGTGTTATATTAACTGATAGTGGAAGCGTCGGCAGTCAGCACACAAAATGTATACGGAAGAGGGTAGGTCGTTTTGTCTGCGAATAAACATCCACCCGCAATAACACCGCTTCACTTGCAACGCTGAACAGTGCCGATAAGCTCGCCCTCTATAACATATCTAGTACTTACGTATTAACAGGATCGGCGAAATGTGGTTGTACAGTTATACACTTCGGCCACCGCACACACTGCTAACCCTTCCAGGATACAGGCGTGATGCTATGTTATGTTATATATGAAAAATACATAGATTTCGTTCATAAGGCTATTGTAAAATAGGGCCTATTAATAAATAACGTAATTAATAGACACCGGAGGACGGGCAGCAGCGTCCTCTCACTAATCGGTGAGCCACTGCGACCCCCAAGCCGCCTGCTAAGCGTGGGGATTATGGCAAACCCCCCCTTGAGGGTGGCCTTCGTTCAGCAGTGGACGTCTTCTGGCTGATGATGAATAAATAACGTCTAATAAAAACCTCACAAATATGCAGTTTACCCGATCTACGTATCAAAGTAAAAAAAAAGGAACTTTAACATAACAATCAGGTAATTTAACAATGTCTAAACAACATTTCCGTTGGTTGCAAAACACGAACGAATTAAATCACCAGTAATTATCACACTTCCTCCATTTTCGAGGATATCGTTGAAAAACAAACGATATAAATGTATATATTTGTAGTTACAATACATTATACAAGTCTAGATGCAGAGTTTAAAAAAATATTGTACATTTTGTTTCGTATCTACACGGATAGCTATCGTATTATAAAATCTATAGGTTGTATCGTACATCAAGGATTTTTGTATCGCCACATCTGCAGTTTGAAAGTAGGCATTTTGTTTTATCTCGCTGTGCAAGTTGGAGACCCCAAAGTCAGCCTTCTTACGCAAGCGCTTCTGCTTGTTCGCTTGGATATACAATAGGTAACAAAAATACCATAAATAAGCAGGAGGGTTTATTATTGCTTATTATACGAATTAACAAACTAATCATGGATCAGAGCAAAAATCTGTGACAGTAAGCAAAATCCTAATAGCGGGCTTCTATAAAATTATTAAATAATTATTGCAGTAATTGCGTATAATATAAAGTAAGTATGTCGTTCAAAGTGAATGAAGTATAGAGAAATCGCCTGTGTCTATGGTTTAAGGTTCCTAACTTTTTGTACGAGAAATAAAGTATATATATTAAGGTCAGAGAACTAAAATGAACAGCATTTTACAAAAGTAAACAGTATTTAATTTTATTGACGTTTTAAAAACATTTTTTGTAGCTTCTTGCACAATTTAACTTTTTTTTTTTAAATACATAAGCCTCTCCAAATTTAAGTTTATATTAAAATAAATAAGGGGTTCATCTATTATTAAATCAATAGAAGTAGAAGAAAAAGCAGTATTTTGTATACTTTTTTTTTATAGAACAGTAAAAAGTATTAACGAGCGAAAAAGTACAATATTGTTTTTAAGAGTATGGTTGGGTTCAGTTGTCATCAACTTTGTTCATGAGTGAATGATTCCATTTTTGAAGTTCTACTTCTTTTGGCGCGCTAGATGAGAGTGAATTCTTACGATGCGCGCGCACACCGACAGATAAAAGCAACACCATAAAGTTGGCTAGTAAATGTCTCTAAAATTTTCTTGGGAATTGATAGCTATATTCAAGGTAGTTACTGAAATATTTGTGCATCTGTAACACGTGTTTCATATCAGTGGAAAAAATAAATAAGAAGTATAACTTCTTACGTGCGTACATAAGTACACACATTTTTTTGACAATACCAGACTTACGCGGTGTAATCAAAGAAATGAAAAGCGTTCATAAAAATCCCGACCTCTTTGGTTGTCATGGTTACAGGTTGTTGACGTCACTGGGGTTCGATGACCGATAGAGTAGCGCATACACAATAGAAACGTACATGTAAGTACTACCTACTCACGGAACTAGTACGAGTGCGACGTAATTTGTATACAGGGTTCGACTCTTTGTTATGTCAGTGTATTGGCATGTTGTGTGAACGAACTGGCTTTATTTGCTTAACATGGATTAAGTAATTTGTTTTTAAGTAGCAAGTTGTACATACATATATGGCATCATGCCTGTATTCCCAAAAGGTAAGGCAGAGACGTACTGTTGTATTCGCATTGCGCGGTTGCTATTATTAAGCCTCATGTAGGCGAGTTCCACAGTTTTGGCAAAGTTCAAATTCCGTGTTGTAACAAAATAGGTACCATACAGAAGAACCTAATAATACTGCCCGTCCCAGAGATCGAACATAGAACCTCTCGGTCACCAGTCACGCTAGTGACCCTAGAACAATGAGACAGTTCTACTTCGCATAGCGAGTTGTACTTCGATGATAAATCTGCACTAAAAATATATACCAGACTGCTGTTGCTATATTATTTAAACGACTATTTTTATGTGCTATGTTATATAACGAGCACCCTTAATGATAATTTCTCAGTTTTTCCAACGATAGCTAGAGAAGCATTTCTTGTTTGAGCATTTCAAAGATAGAAGTCCGATTTTGGAACTATGCCCAATGAATTGTGATATTGTCTAACGCCAAATGAATATTAAGTGCAATGGCATCACTGAAAGTCACTTCTAACTGCGGATAATTCGGACAAAATTCAATCATTCATTCAACCCGTATCGCCTACGAACATGTATGATGTATAAGACTGCATTTGCGACAAGAGAGACTTCTTGTTAGTGTTGAATGTTGAAAACACCTTCTAGATTTGGCTCCTGTTTCGTGTGTACTGTTTGATAACGTACATCAAGTATCTGTAGATCATTTAAAAATATTTGTTACGAATGAGAATCAGCGGCACGTAATTCCAACTGTGCCGGCAAAAGTTTAAATTATGTAGGTACTTAAAACAATTTTTTAATCGCTGACGTGTAATGTCATTGTCAAAAAACGTCAAATTCACGACTACGCGTTTGCGTAAAGACATACAGATTCAAAAATAGAATTTTAAATAACAGTTTTGCCAACATTTTAAGTGAAAACGGGCCTGTATTTATCCAGTATAGTTTCTTGCAATGCAGACAGTGTGTCGAAGACGTGTTTGTAGTAAGAAGCAGCTTTCTGAACGGTAGGTCTTACGCAAGGCGAGTACTGCGCTATAAATAGATACTAGCTAGGCTCTGCATAATGAGACCTTTAGGACGGTCGTCTATTATCAATATTTATGCCTGAGACTGCAAAGATGCTTCTTTTTCATTCGTAAAATTAGATATTGATTAATTTTAAAATGTACGGCAGGACTAATGCTTTATAACTCTGTCTGTTTGCTACTTCATCACGACTAAACCACTGAACCGATCGTTATGGAATTAATACAAAAAGGTAGCCTGGGTCCTGGAGAAGAACATAGGCTTATTTTTACTATTGCAGCAACAAAGTTTACTATAAAGGTCATGATAACTTGTTAGAATTTATAATCTGTGGATTAGAATCAAAAGTATTCGTTTGTCCCCTATGTATAACCAATTATGTATACATATCTATATAATTGTGTGTGATTGCTTAGGCTAATAAACCGGCCTTTATTACCTTTAGAATATAGTGTACCTTTCGCATGTCTGTGTACATATTTTGGCCCTTTCGTCTGATATTTGTCAGACGAGTAGGTGTGACGTAATTCTGACGTGTTGATTGGTGACGACAGACAAAATAGACGGTTCTACAGAAAATATTTAGTAATTTTTTTGACAATTCACGTATGGTTTCAAGGATGGTTCACAGAATATCGTTATTATGTATTATTAATGAAATAAGTTCGTTAGTTTTGATCGTTTCACATCATTTTCTTGCAAATTGAGGTATGAAATAAATGATGAAAACAAAAATGCGAAAGTAACTCCGTCTGTTTATTAACTCATCAAGATTAAACCACTGAACGAATCATTATGAAATTTTACAAAGAAGTAGCTCGGGTTCTGGTGAAGGATATGAACTAAAAAGAAACTGCCACTGCAATAGTAAAAACTATAGTATAATAAACACAAAATGTACGCAGATGAGGTCGCGTGCAACAGCTAGTAATAAAAAAAAAAGATTAACGCACCTCTAAACAATAACAAAGAAAATTGCACGTGAAAAATTAACGTACTATATATTTTATTTCATTCACTTTCAACTGCATATTTATTTTAATATTTATGGATAATAAATTAACATAATATTATGAATTTCCTTATTTACATATTTCCTGTAACAATAAATACTTAATTAATTAAAATTCCTCATAGGTATTGTGGTTCTAAGCATGAGCGGTGAGCATGTGGTTTTGGGTTTGATTCACGGGTCGGGCAGAGTGTTATTTTAATTTTCTTGTGCGTAGTCTCAGCAGCAACGCGAAGTTTGTGCCCGGTATATATGGATGTATAATTACTACATCTCTGGCTAACCCTTAGAATTCAAGCGTGATACGTGTTAAATAGAATTGTATATATTTTTTAACTTCAAGCGGTGTAAATTCGTTATCTACAATAGAAAATCTATCACGTATGGGTCCCTATAAAAAGCTAGGCAGTCTTCAAAAATATTCTGTCTAGGGACATCTTGGGGTTTCACCAATTTATCTTCATATCTACCTGGCAATGCCTCATGCCTCTATCATCGGCAAGAGATCTTTACCTAAAACCAGTTTGATGAAGCATGAAAATATGGTTATATGTAAGATTTCTGATGCGGATGCCAAAGAAGCGAAAGGGCAAAGTGACGGAGAAAGACTGGCCCCACTACCCATCAGAGAGAGAGAGAGGTATCTTCATATCTCTCAATATATACAACGTGTATTACTTATCCAAGTTATACAATATAGATGAGTAGCTTCCACCCGCGGCTTCGCCCGTGTGGATTACGAACCCATGCATTTTTACGGGATGAAAAGGAGTCTACAACCGGTTAAAATTTGTCGCGGATATATTTTTTTTTAACTTTTTAAGAGTAACTATCCCGCCATACATTATCTTTGTGTAATTCTAACGGTTGATGCAACGCACGCTGAGAAAAAAAACTTTTTGGCAGTTTTTTTTCGACATACTTGAGACTTATTGTTATAATTTGGCCAATTTACACAACATCATTTATTCATTCATTTATTGTAAAGTTTTATCAAAATCCGTTTAGTAGTTTTGAAAGAGTAGCAATCAACAAACATACATCCATACATCTTCACATTTGTGAATATTTATTCGCGTTTATAATATTAGTAGAACATTATCCGTACATTTCAGTACGTCCTTAAAAATGACCTCAGAATCCGTCCTAAACAATATGAATTTATTATTAAGTATTCTATGTAAACAAAACTTATGTTTACGATGCTCCCAAAGTCAAAACGTATTGTTAATATTGTTATACTAACTCCACATGTTGGCCCCAATATGTTCGCCCAACATGTGGATCGACAAAAGTGTTGGCATTGTTGGGGCCAATGATAATTCTGACGGCATGGTTGCCGCAGTGTTTGAGGGTTCAACAGGTTACTTTGGGCCAAATAAACGTATTTTCTTTATTTCTTCTTTCAGTCTTTCTTTTTTCTTTCTTTCTTTCTGCGCTATGTGTTTCGATTCTCGCACGGAATAAATATTTGTATAACTTACAGATAGTTGTTGTGGGTCTAGGTGATAAAGCATGTGAATATTATAGTATGTAAACACACTCACAATACAAGAATTATTCCTAGTTTGAGGAACAAAGTTTTATAAAAAGAAAGCTGTTTTGTCGATGCAAATGTTACACTATGTACTGAACCGAACCTATTGAATATATATTCTGTGATTGGGCCCAACGTTGGGGCCAACGTGTGTACCCAGCCTCAGTCTAATAGGCGACATCCATTACTAACAACATATTTTGTTTGATTACAACCATGTATCGATAACAATAACACTTGTTAAGGTTACCGAAAACATCGCCTCATTACTCAACAAATAATTACATATGGCGCCTATATCCACCAAAGGATTCAGCAGATATTGTAGGTATTATACTTCCACCTATAATTCAGCCCATTACTGTCCTACTGGGAAACGACTTCTTCTCCGAATGAGAAGGCTTTTAGTCCACCACGTTGGCCCGGTGCGGGTTCGCGAACTACACACACCATTGAGAACTTTATGAAGCCCTCTCAGGTGTGCAGATTTCCTCACGATGTTTTCCTTCACCGTTAACGCAAGTGATAATCAAATTCTGATCTAATACTTTCACCTAAATTTTGTAAATGTCGAAATTACATAAGTCTCATATAAACCCGGTGAGGTAATTGCCATCGAATCCAGACTCCAGACGACTACTGAGAGCTTCTAACAGAAAAACCTTTAGTCTGACCTGGCCAACAAACTCAGGACCTCAAGCTAGATATAGAGTAGTTACCGTAAAAAAATAAAAATAGGATTATTGGGAGTCAAGAGTCAAAAGTTAGCTAGCTTACTTAATAAAACCAGGTTTTTCTTTTTCATAAAAAACGTTGCCCCACACTACGAATAATTTCTGTATCGTGAGTCCGATTACAAACACATATATTCACATACAACCAGACCCGAAACAACCATCTGTAGGCCATACAAATATTTGTTCTGTGCGGAGATCGAACCAGACACGTAACACAGAAAACCAACCGCTTAACCACTGCGCCAATCGTGTTGTCAAATTATAAAACGAATATCTGCCAAAAAGCAAAATACTCGTACACCTAACACACATAAGTTAACTAGTTATTCTGTAACAGAAAATCACATAAATCCCTAAATACAAAAACGTTCTAGAAACATTACTTCTGATTATCTTGTAGTTAACGAGCAAAACGATTACCGAACGGACGCATTGGAGGCTATTTTTGGCTATTACTTACATCCATTAAAGGTATTTAATGTAATGTATCAGTAATGAGCCTAGGAATAGATCAGAATTCTTAAATAGTCGTATTTCTGTCTAACCGGTCGGTTGCACCTGCACTTCGAAATGCCCATATGTATGCGTGCTATTGCGCATCCAGTCTGCGTTTGCGCATATCGGTTTTCTGTCACTGCGCGTGAGTCGAGCTAGTAATGATAGAGATTACATTTTATGTGTTCGTGATTTCAATTCACTGAAATTTAAATAATATCGATTCATTGTTGAGATTTCTGCGTCCTTTGGATTGTCATGAATTTCTCCAATATAAGTACACGTATAAAACAAAATTTGTGTTTTTTTTTTAAAGTAACCTATTTTTGGTTAAATCCTACTAATATTATAAATGTGAAAGTTTGTGAGGATGGATGGATCTTTGTTACTCTTTCACGCTAGAACGGCTGAACGGATCTGGATGAAATTTGGCACAGAGATAGATTATAGTCTGGAATAGCACATAGGCTACTTTTTATCCCGGAAAAATGTACGGATTCGTAAACCACGCGGGCGAAGCCGCGGGCGGAAGCTAGTATATATATACATTCATATTGTACAGTACAATGTCTTTTGCCCTATTCACAATGGTTACCTTCTATCCGCTTATCTTTTATAATAAACTATATGTGAGAACAGAATTAAACCTATAGATACTAAATTGTAAAATAAAGTTAGACAACATATGCTTAAGTAAATAACACTATCAAAGGTACGTGTAGAACCAATTAGCGTAATGACGACATATTTAATTCACATCTGCACAGGCGGCAGTACGATCATATCGATATTTCACATACAAATAATAGATGCCGAAATCCAATAAATTTTAACCGGTTATGTAATAGATCTTTTGAGGTCCGGTTGAGGGCCAATCACCCAATTTTCTTAGTTGTCATAAACGCTTACAAAAAGGAGCTTGGAAACATACTGAGATTTATATTATCATCAATTAGAAAATTGGTTGGTTGAATATAATTATTTTGAACTAGCTGTTGCCGCGACTCGGGGCGCAATTAAAGATTTGTCATACAAACTTTGTACCCCTATTTCACCACTTTAAGACATTGAATTTTGAAAAATACTTTATGCTTGCACACTAAAAAAACCTGCCATATTTCAAGTTAGTAGTAGTTAGTAGAATGTATAGTTTTTGATATTACGTGAGTTACGTTACATCCCACACTAGGAATAATTCCCGTATCGTGGGTACGTTTTACAAGCACAAATATTAACATAGACAAACTCCCAAACCCACAGCCTAAGTTCGTAAAAATAGCGACAGCAGCGCGACAGACACGCGACAACAGCCTCACAGTTTAACCATACATATATGTATGACACAAAAATTACGTTTGACAGGAGATATAGCGCGATCTACGCTTTATCACTATCTGTAGAACATAAAAATATTTGTTCTATGCGGGATCGAACTCGCGACACGTCGCGCATGAGACAAAACATATAGATTTTATAAATTCCGTCCTAGTGCTAGTTCGTTTGCCAATATACATATTTCGTAACGTATATTATCATTTTAGTCTGTTGATACATTTGCTCCTTTACTGCGCAAAAAGCAGTACAATACACGGTTTATGAGCACAATCCATTCCCTAATCTATATGTTAATAAAACGACGTAGGAGTCGGTTGGCTGACTCAATTTAGCGTCGTATATTTCCGTTTATGCATAAAGAGGCCGTTTATTTTCGTATTTAATGTCTGCACTTTAATACTATCAATTGGTTTCAATAAATCCTTAATTAATATTGTATCTTATATGCAGATGTATGTTTATAATTACAGAATATTAGCATCATTATTAGAAGTACCTACTCTTGATGTTTCGTTTATTCTGCCAATCATTCAATGTTCAGTTGTGCCAGTTATTCGCTGCATTTTATATTGTTTATGGGAGATTTATAGCCTGAGCTTTTAATTGCGCAAAATGGCATATATATGCTGAAGTGAATGAATGATTGTTAGTGGAAACGCCAGGAGGGGACGCCCTAGAAGGACATATACGGACCTTATTGGTGACGTCCTTCAAAAAGGTCAGGTGCGCAGTATGATGCATGAATGATGAAGCAAAAGGGTTTTTTAAGGATCGTAGCACGTGGCGTTCCGTAGTTTCTGCCCACCCCCATGGAAAAAAGGCGTGACTTTATGTATGTATGTAAATGAATGAATGGATAGTTAGTTTAAAACTTAAGTACGGGCTTAATCAGTTGGCTCACTGATTTCAACCTAAGAAGCTAAAGGAGAATAGTGTTGTTTTGTAATGATCTTGAATTCCCGATGTATCTGTATGGTAATTCGAAAAGATACAGTTCAGGATTGAAATATATCACCCAATTAGCCTTACCGATATAACCAATGGAAAGCTTGTCTTTCAAAATTATCTATTGATGATTTTCAGTCTATGGGGAACGGTTGCTTTGTAGGTATTATATTAACAAGTCATTTGTTTTGTTGCAGGACTGTGTTCTAGTCTGCTATGTGGCCGGACAGAGAAGCTGGAGCTGGGCAGCAACAGCGGCGCGGGGGCTGCGCTTGCGCTGGCGCTGGTGCGGCCCCCCTCCGCGCCCCGTTCTCCTTGCCAGCTCAGCCTAACCGCACCTGAAGCTGCCGCCTTCGCTGTCAGACTTATTGATGTTAAGGTAATAAGATATATTTTTATTTGTGTGTATTCTATATGAATTAACCTTTAAGTACTGACGTGCGTGTCTCATAGACGACGACTGATCAAATTTGAGTCTTATTTAGTCACCTTTGACGTGATTCATTCTCCGCTTGCTTCGGGATTTCACGCGTTGAGACACGTTAATTAACAGTAGGATCATATGTATGTTAGATAACTAATGTTGTTATTAATTCCTAATTATACTATTTATTGATAATTTCCGCAGTCGTCTGAGAGACGTCACAGCACCATCTATGACCTGGCTAAACCACGTCAGTACTTAAAGGTTAATTAAAAGTGCTTGCTTATGTCTGGCTAATTTAAGATTGGACTGGAAAGTTTCTTCAAGACTTTTCCAGCAAGAATATTTACATCAGAATTGGAACGATCCTCACCCAGGCCATTAAGTGTTACTCTGCTAAAAAGCATACTTTCATTGAATTACTTTTGTTGTTCAATAAATCACACATACTTATGAGCTGTTAAATCTCGAACAGCAAGTCACATAACCAACTATTCAAGCGAAACGTTTTTTCGATAATCGTGCAGTTACGTCGCTTTTTATTGAAATCGATTACGATGGCAGTTAGCACTTTTATTCCAGTCCGTTCTATAAATCAATATACGGCCCGAATTAATATATTAAACTGGCTTTTGTATTATTAACCTGTTCTCCCTTGAATCTGGGTCGAGATAAGACTGGGGCATAAGTGGCTTCTGCATAATATCAGGCATCTATACCAAATGGTTTTGAAGAACACAGTGTGTATAATAAAGTCCCCGTAGAGCGAAAATTAACTAACATTTGTAGACTTTTGAAATACGGTCGTGTTTTGTTTTAAAAACAAGAAAAGTCAAGAAAAGATCTTTGCATGAATTACATTAAAAAAATTAGAAATGTAAAAACGTCTACAAATGTTAGTTAGTTAAAAAAAAGAAAAAAAAGAACAGTAGTTTCCTAAATCCTATGTAACTTGTTTAGTCATAATGATTACTTACATTTATAACTATTATTTAGCAAACATAAATCGGTATCAAAGCGGAATCAAATGCTTGTCATATATTAAATGTCGATAAAGATCAATAATTTAAAAATAAAAGAATAGTAAAAAGGCATAATTAAATAACTGTAATAGTTATGTCAACAAATATTAAGGGGTATTATCATTAATGAATTCAGTAATAGAATAGTGGGCCTTTACCACCAGAAAGTCTGTGAGCATTCTTTTAAAACTGTTCGTGTCATCTTTTACGATCTTCATAATAGGTGGTCTAGTACAATCCTTGATCTCGACGATCGTTAAGTAAGGCAAAAGTGTATATAAATAATGTGCGCGCAATTAAAATATGAGTTTATTCATTTGCGCGCACACGACTTTTTCACAAACTTTTGGCTAAAAGGTAATTATGATCGAAGTCGAAAAAAACTCTTACAAGACATAGACATAGGTACAGTCGAACAAAATTATAAAATTAAGTATACAGGGTTACCAGAATTGGATGACTTTTTTTGAGGAAATTATGAAATGAATGCTAGAAGAAAATAATTTTGTTCTTTATACTTTACACACTTTAATTTTCTTCAATTCTGTAATATATATAATTTGTCTATACATATGAAATAGAGCCTCATGTTGCCTCATGCCTGTACGTATAAACTGTTGGGTGTATTAATTAAACAAATAAAAAGAAAGTTGAAGTTTAAAAAAATCCAGTGTCTGTTCCTTAGGAGGTGCTATCTAAGTGTAGTTATCCTGTACTGTACAGTTGAATTGAATTGAAAACAGTTGAACCTCGCCTTCAATCTTCATATATTTATTAGATTTCAAAGGTCCATGCTACAGCGTAAGACTACGTCTGCACTGCACGTTTGTGGTTACAGTGTGTTGTCCATCAGTGCGGTTTCACGGAACGAAGTTAATAATGTTCTATTGAAAATTGCGGTCTACCACACCTATGGTAATGACTATATCAATGACTAACGCTGATTATGTTATTAATGAGTTGTGAGGTTAAAGTGTACCTACTACAGGTAAAGATAGTAACCAGGAACGCCTTAAAGGAAAATATGAAATTTATGTATATATCTTCATATCACCAGCAGCTGTGAATCACATCATGATTCGTCTACAGCAGCCTTTTGGAATCTTTGTACCCTTATAACGTAAAGCTACGAAGATATAATTACGGCTCTAGTAAACGGCACACTGATCATCGACATAACAGTTTAGTCGTAATGTCAAACTTTGGAGTTTATCTATAAATAACTACTCATGTATCTAATGAGCACACGCCACCAACTCTCTTTTCAAAGTTTTTGACACTAAACTTTTGTGCCGGTTATCAGTTGCCTGTCTGCTGGATGAAGCCCTAGCGTTTACGGACGATATTAATAGTTTTTGTCTCTGTCAGAACCATTATTATAAAATATGTATAAATCGATAGACCTAGCCTTAATGATGTTTAAGAATATTGTTTTAATAAATTTTCGTTTGAAGATAAACATATCTTCAAACGAAAATTTATTAAAACACTGTATCGTTCCCGTAGAGCGAATATTAACTGAATAACATTTGTAGACTTTTGAGATACGGCCGTGTTTTATTTAAAAGACAAGAAAATATAATAATGTTTTTAATTAAATTCACGGAAAAATCTGTAATAATGTCATACTATCAATATAAAAATATAATTATTTTTTATATTGATACATCAAAAGGTATATCAAACACGGCCATATATTAAAAGTCTACAAATGCTAGTTAGTTAGTTATCGCTCTACGGGGACACTTCATAGATGGAAATTTGAGACGTGAAAGTTACCACTGCACCATCTCAAATTTCCACCCTGTATAGAAGTTGAATTTAATTACCATTCGTTATCACTGGGCAATACACATTAGTTTAAGGGTTTTACTTCCTCCAAGTTTCAAAAGATTGTCTAGACGTTATGCGAGACAACGTAACAGATCGTTACACTTGCGGTTTTCCTTAAAATGGTATTGACCTTAAAAAGGCTGTTGCAGTTACAACTTATAAGATTTCCTCATCAAAAATACCATCACCGTATGCTTCCGGTAGGATACTAAGTTACTAGTCGAAATTTTGTATCGTAGTATGTTTTCTTTAGACCCGGGTACGTGTTAAAAGTGCGGCCAGACACCGGAGGACGGGCAGCAGCGTCCTCTCACTAACCGGTGAGCCACTGCGATCCCCAAGCCGCCTGCCAAGCGTGGGGATTATGGCAAACCCCCCCTTGGGGGAGGCCTTCGTTCAGCAGTGGACGTCTTCTGGCTGATGATGATGATGATGATGATGATGTTTTCTTTCAGTTTTTTTTTAACTGGGCTCATGGATCTAGTGTTCGCAAGCGCGACGGCTTACCTTAATGTGAGGTCCTGCTATCGAACAAGTGTCATTAGTTTGTCCGTTATAAAATTCTCATAAGCAGTTCGGAGTTTAAAATTGTATTATGACAATAAGCTCGCTCCCGGGATAGGCGAAATGTGGGTTTACAATACGCGTCTGCCTAACGACATACAGAGGCCCTAGTGTAAGTTTCTTTCGACAAACTTGATTTAACGCATCGAACGCGTTCGGCGCTCCAATTGGTGGAGAGCATGAAACGGACCAATCGGAGCGTCGAACGCGTTCGATGCGTTAAATCAAGTTTGTCGAAAGAAATTTACACTAGCGCCTCAGGTATATTTTGAATTAAATTCACAATTTAATGCGTTTTCGCTGAAGAACTCATGCGTGTAGTACAATCATAAATCAATTATTTCACGGTGTAGCGTGAGTTATGGGTGAGTCACACTCACACACGAGTATCAGAACCGAATAATCAATTAGCTGAGGTGATCCGTTATCGCAGGTATATCGGAAACAGCGGAGGCATTTGATTGAATTTTATAAAGATTCAAGACTCCAACACATTGTTATTTATTCAACGATAAACTAAGTCGTACGATGGTATCATTATCATATACCCAATACATATAATGTGTCATTAGGCGTTTGAATAATAATGGAGTCTAAATCAGCCTTCCCTGTGCTACAATCGGTGTAATTACATATTGTGATAATCATGTCTATATTCATCACACACAGAATATAATTACAGCACTAACAGTTCAATCGCCACACTACTCTCTATCTTACCTTCATTTTGACCTTTTGATACTTTCCCCTTCACTTGTTGTACAAAACTTCGTCTAGATATACCCCTTCCTCTTTTTCCTTCAATCCACAACTACAGGTTAATAACTTAGCGGTATGGCATTTCTTTTTACCTATTTTAGGGTTATTTTATCATGTCCTACTGAACAATGAGCCTCGCGTAGCGATTGCGGTCGCGTCTACGTACGTAGGTTCGTAGATGTACGACTGATACCGCATTACGGCTACGCTGTCCTTTTATTTCGACTACATATCTGCTACGCACGTAGCAATGCGTTGGTGCTTATCAACGCGCGTAGTCGCACTGAAAATCAATTTGGTTGTGAAGATATGAGGCGTTCGTTGTTGCACCATTATAGTCAGAGTGTGAGAGAGTGCCATCGCTTAATAATTCATATGTAATCGTGCCCTGCTTAATACCCCTGTTCAGATTATAGTAACCTAAAAAAAATTAAATGTAGCTATACGATATATATCCGGTTATGTCAAAATAACCTACTTATTATTTAGGTGTAGGTTTTAAGGTTAGAAATTCGTAGTAAATGGGGCATCTTTTTATTATGATTGATACATAAGAGCCGTTCAAAAAGCCGTTAGAGCATGGTGTCATCCCATTGTTTCATCACCCACTTATACCATGCAGTAACCAGGAAGGCCCATTAATATCACATATGGCACCAAACGAGGCGTAAACAATAGTCTAACAACCGATCTTTGGACATCGCGGCGCCTCGCGCTATGTTTTTGTTTGATAGCCAACATGTCTAGCTATTTCCATACTTTATTCTAAGTTTTGCAACTATTTTTGCGCACTATTGAGTTCTTAGAGCCCTTAGAAAGTCGGAGTCCTATGGTTTTCGTGAAAAGTTTCAGTTTTTGTTTTTGTCGAAAACATTGCCTCTTAGTTTGAAATTATAATCGTCCCCTCTATCCATTCAGGACTTTAGCCATTTATAAATATGTGTCCATAAAGCTATGCCTCTTTATTAAATATGTAGAAGGTATTATGTAGTTCTCATTTTCTCAAGCCTATTACAAGTATGAGAATGTTAGAGACATTCAAAGATAGAGGAACAGCTTTTGCCTCCGACTTTTTGAAATAAATCCATGATTAAAAGATTGTACTAATAAATAAAAAAGCTAAATGACAACAAACTTCCCTTTCCCACGCCCATTCCGTCAGAGGAAAATTACTAGAGGCAGCGGTAAAATGTAAATTAGTTTGTGATAACGCCAAAAAACAATGAACAAGGTCGCACGAATAAACCTAACAATAGACTCGTGCATCTCGTTTGAGAAAGTCATTCAGAAACAAGGCCGCTTCCAAAATCAAAGAAAAGCATTACACATTATTCTAACTGCTTCACTTTCGTAAAATCGAGGGAATAGTTGAAACTGTTCATCTGCCATATTAATTGGGGTGCATAATCCTACTAATATTATAAATGTGAAAGTTTGTGAGGATGGATGGATCTTTGTTACTCTTTCACGCCAGAACGGCTGAACGGATCTAGATGAAATTTTGCACAAAGATAGATTATAGTCTGGAATAGCATATACGCTACTTTTTACCCGGGAAAATGTACGGATTCATAATCCATGCGGGCGAAGCCGCGAGCGGAAGCTAGTTACATATAAAAAAGAAAATGTTGCCGCTACCAAAATGTTTTTTTTTTTATATTTATTGTACTTTTATTATATTAGGTTGGGTTAGGCAAAGGTGTATTATTGTGCACCTACATTTCTCCGATGTCTTATTAAACCCCGTGTAATAGGGAGCGAGTCTATTTTCCATCAACCGGGCAAAGTTCCTGATAATTTTGGTACAGAATACCCCAAAAACATTTTGCCTGACCCGTGAATCGAACCCGGGAGCCTCATGCTCAGCAGTCGCGTTTGCTACTACTTGCACTAGACCAATGAAAAGGATTCCGCTCAAATTAATCCGCCGCAAAGGACCAAAAAAATGCTCAACCACGAGAACAAATTAATTCGATTAAGTTTATTTATTTACTCAATTGCGAATAAATAACGTTTAGATTTGATTGTCTGTGTATTCCGATGAATCAACCGCCTTGCTTGTAAATGAAAATTAATTAGTCATTCATTGTTAATGCAACCATCGGTAATTACGTGTGGGATAATTTGTATGTAAATGTCATCGTTAAATCACTTTATTGCTAACAATAACATTTACATTGTATACTTAAAGGCTTTTTCACCATTTTACTGGTAAACTATCCACATCTTCTGGTTTCTGGTTTAAGACATTTATTTCCCATAAGAATATTACATTCATTTGGCTGAGAAATACAGGATTATAATACTCGTACGGACATGCAAACGAGTGCCGGAGCGATAAATTATACAGTATTCAATCATTTGTAGGTACATTTATAATATCATCAAACAGAAAGTTGAATAAATGTAGGTATGTTCAAAAAATTACATCAAAGCGTTGTAAACGTTCCTCATTAGACTAAACTATTGAACATCGACAATGGCAATGGCCATATTACGTGTCGAAAACTTCACCGACAGAATGCATAATAAATTCCGTTTTACAAGTGTTTGATACGTAAATCTAGCTGATAAACTCTCCGATTCGTATACATTTATATGAAAAATTGCAGTTACTGGTGTAATTTGTATCTTAGTGATAGTATATCTGATTGTTAGATTTACAATAAGTGATGAAATAGGCCCAATATTATATCTATAGAATTAAAAATGCCAAACAGTCACACAACCACACCTTCTAATTGATCTCCTAGCTGATTGCGATGAGGATTGTACCATTGTACATGATAATTTTAATTTCTATTTCTATGCATCTGTATAACTTTGTGCAATAAAGTGCATATCTATCTAATATTGACCCTACCCTACTTTTACATCTACGGAGAGGTGAATATAAATTGTTTAGCGGAGGATCTTCTTACGACATAATCATTATAATAACCATACACAACCGACGTAAAGTCCACTGCTGGATTAAAGCCTAATTGAACATCAAAAGGTACTTGCATATTTACTTATTGTTTTAACAATTCTAGTACTCTAGTACAATATTGTTTATAATCAATCCATTGACTACGGGTCATCAACCTGCGTGTATTGTCCGAGGGTTGTGACTGGTTAACGACCTGTATGGCTTCGTCCTTCAAACTGACTATTTAGTATTACTGAGTTTTGAGTACTCGTCATAGATTAGATGATAGCCCTAATGAGGCACGAAGAAAAATGTGGCTACAAAAATATCGACCATTTGCTAGCTACGTTGAACCTGCAGAAGAGCCGCCGACCATCATGCCCCATCTGGAAATCTTTGCCCCCTTGTTATACATGCAATATAAAATCTGTAAGGCAATGGATTATTATGCTATCAACGTGTACAAGTTTTGACAAAAATAATTCACAATTAAAATCTACTTACTTCCGCCCGCGGCCTCGCCCACATTGATTACGAACCCGTGCATTTTTTCGGATCACACATAACGCCATCTAGCGTCCTAAAGCAATTGTGACCGTTGTTTCCCTTGAGAACAGTATTTTTTCTGGATGAAAGGTACGCTATGTCCTTTTTTGTACCTCTGACAATGTATATGCAAAATTTTATAATGTGTGATGTATTTAGGCAGTGATTTAGGCGTGAAAAGGTAACAAACAAACAAACTTACTTTCGCATTTATAATATAGTTAGGATTAGGATTTCGATACGAAGAATATACTATATAATATATACTAATATATAAGTGTCGTTATTTGACACTTATGTATGTTTCAAATTCTGTTTCAAAGCGAAATTTTATGAGAGAAAAAACAACCTCAACTTCTTTCTAATATCAGAACTCAACCTTGATATTAATTCCCAAGGGAATTTAGTATGAGACAGTTATGCTGATAAGCCAATGGAAGTAAATATTGATTACCTAAGATATATAAGCACATAGGTACAACCAGCGTTAGTACACATAACAGGCGATGCACAGTTAAAACCTCGTTCCAACTGGCTTCACCTAGATTCAGTTCACAATGGAGTTAGACCTAGTTTTAACTGTGCATTGTTAGAATTTTAGTTTGAGGATTAAAACTAATTACAACACTATTATCATCAATTTATGGTAGGTTTCTTTTTGGCAACTAAACAAAGGGGGCTACCTTTTATACTTGCTGAGGAAGTCGAAAATTAAAGTTTCGTACATCCCGCGTTATTTTTAGACAGTATATCAATATTCAGTTGTGCCAGAAACTGCTAACAGGAAAATCCTGCTTCAGCATCAGGGAACTGATAAACTGTTAACAGTTTCAACCCATCTTATACATACAGGCCTTATTAAGCTCTAAAACACAATCACTGACTGTGATTTCTGACATGTGAACGTTAAACGCGGCTCCGACCAGAGACAAAACCAGTTTCTAGGCAAAAAATACAAGGACGTCTGTTGCTTGTCCGTTGATTTTTCTAGACTGCAGATTTTTCTAGGCAACGTATAGTACGAATTTATTAATTTTTGCAAAGCTGAAGCCCATAAAATAAACAATCGACTGATCTCGAAAGACCTGGACGAATTTAGCAATTCTTTGAATGTTTTCAAAGACATTATCTCAAAACAATTGATGGTGTGATTGTTCTTTTTTTTCCTTTTTGTTCTTCTAATTGTCATTATATTTGATTTTTTTGTCTTTTTTTTGTGTAAACTCTAACATAAGTTTTTGTTTCAATTTCAATTCTAATTAAATGGTGTTCGACTCTGTTATTCTTATTACGCATGATGTGATTTCCTATAAATAAGAAAGCATAGGATATTGTATATTATGCTACTCATATAAATATGCTTGTATTGTGTTTTTCTTGTTGGAAATCCAAATAAATAAAATAAAATAAAAAATCTCACAAAAACTAGGACGTGTTATAAATAATGAAACAAATAAAAAAGAATCGCTAGGCGGTATACACCAACTAAAGCCATCAGCACTGATAACGGTTTGAAAGCGAAGGAACTTAGAAGAATGATAGATATATTTTTTAAGTTACTTAAAATTACTTTTAATTATAACATTCAAAATACTCATTATATAAATTGCGTGAGAGAGCATAGAGGAAACTGCCCCATGGTACTCCACGTGATAACTAATCGTGTGAACACGCCACCTACAGAACAGGAGACGTGCCTCGTGTTGAATCTCTGCAATATTTACACTATCGTGTCATTGTCTCCTTTGTTAACCTTAATGATAGCTACACAACTGTTTTTTTTATTAAGTAGAAGGTCCTTGCACATGTCTGTTACGTTGATGTTTTCTTTTCTTTTATCAATATTTATAGTTGCTATTAACCTTTCCAGACCATGCGGGACATTTACGAGCTGTGGCACAACTAAGTCTAATAATAAGTCTACGATCACATTTGCACCATTCTCCTTCTTTTTCTAAAAGAAATATTATGTGTGTATCGTATACTGAAAGTTAAAAAAGGCTCAACATTTCAGAAAAAAACACATCATTCTTAATTAAGTTTATCTAGCTGCTGTTTACAAATTAAATATAATTTTATAAGAAAGTGCACAGCTTAACATTATTCAGAGGTCATGAACTTGATTGTGAACCTAAAGAACACTTTATCGGCACTTCAAGTAGTCTTTTAAATACAGGTCACGATCACATATCTCTGTCACCAGACAAAAACACTTAATGTAATTAGTTTAAATGCTATAAAAAGTTATTGCTGTTTATGTAAATAAAGACATTCTTATTCAAACTTTGTCGTAATTTATTAATGCAAAATTGAGTTTGTTTGCTTGAATTTTATACAATTACATATGTTCTCACAGACACAGCAGGTCCCCGTAAATTAAGTGAAGTAAAATTCAATGAATATGAAATTTTTAAAACGGTAGAATCAACACTTTACCTCTATGCATGTAAAGAAATCGAATTCTATGTAGGCAAATCAGAAAAGTTTAAAATCCGCAAGGTGTAAAGAAGAAAGAATAGAAATAAACGTAAAACGGTTTCGGCGTTTAAATAAAAAAATAAAATAAAAAATATCAACTCTACAATAAAACAGCTAATTGCTCTCACGACTTACATAATTCCAAGATTTTTCACTTCCATGGAGAAAAATGTTGGTACTGTTGCTGTACAGTGACGAGTTATCAACCTATTGTATCTCTGTCCACGAATCTTAAGTCCATTACTGCCAACATCCTACCATGCACATGAATGCTGATACAGCTATTGAACTCTGCTCAATTTGCAAAGGACGGAGTGTGATGATTAACAATTGCATGCATTCACGATTGATTGGTGTCAATTGAACGGGCCTTTAGCATTGGCACACTTAAGCCCAAAGACTTGAACTGTGATCCTTTTGATTCCGTTGCTACTTCGCCAATGATTGTCATGCAACGCTGTTTCCTCATCCTCAGCTATTATAACGTCTAATATTACAAACCTATCGTCGAAAAACCTTACATTCATCTTTTTCACTAGTTTACCCTTGCTCTGTTTCTTATATAAGTTTCTGATTTTTATAGAAACGTAGTCTTTGTAGTTTGTATGTGTGATTTCAATTGATGATGGCTTCTGTAATTCCACAATGCTAATATACGGCTGTAAAGTTAATGGACTCACTTAGTGCATTTCCTGCAACTTTTCCATCAAGTATCAACAAAGGTCAGTCAGTTTGTTATTGCAAATAACGAACAATAAAATATTCCTTCTCGATTGAGACTCAAAATAACGACAAGTGGGATGAATTGGATGCACTGTTGATCGAGGTTAAATAACGACTAGAGTGAATGTTATGATTGCTTCTTTGTGTCTCTTTGGTTGGTATCTGGTCTCATTTGTATGTACGTTTGAATTGCAGAATGGTTCGTCAAACGAATGAACGAGAACCAAATTAAAAAAAAAACTACCAGTACAAAATTGTAGAACACGAACGATAAGCTAATATTGTGATCTTTTACTTAAATCCATGTTGTTGTGCGTCAATGCACGTACAATTTCATAGCTCTTTCATCAAATGAGATGTGTGTTCTTTGTAGCCTGTTCGTATTTAATGGTTCAACATGCCCATAGAACTTAGAAAAAGAATAATCATAAAAAAAACATGACAATGGCTACCAAGAGTCAGACATATCAATTAAAAATTGAAATCCCCAGCAGACGTCCTACTAGGCTCATATAAATATCGATTGGTCTTACGATCCGGAAAACTGAAACTGCATTTTTTATGGAGCGTAACAAACTTAAGTTGCCATAGACACAAGTTTACAAACAAAGGATAAATAATCCAATCTGAAACTTTATTACAATGTCATTAGGTCCAAAATCTGTTGCGTCCAAGGTTACCAAAATAAGTAAATAGGTTAACGTTAACGAAAAAAGTTGATTGTTGCTTACAAATATGTCTGAGTCAATTTGAAGGTTTTCATAAGTCATGATCGAATTAGTTGATATAATTTTACTTATCACGAATGTTTTGTTTGTTTCAGGTAAGTTGTTATTATATTTTTTCTTTAATAGCCTGTGATAACTACAAAGTCACTTTGGGGAACAGTAAGTACTAAGTTTTTATTAATATATTTAATTCATTTTAAGTAGTCCTTAGAGTCGAATAATTTAGCCTTGCCCTTTAATACGTTAAACGAATATGAAGTACTTATAACATTACAATTTAAAGAATATATATACTCTTTAACATATGAATTAGGTATTAAGGAATGAGAAAAGGCAAATTATATTATTATAATTAAAATGTATAAGCTTGTCAAATTATTCATTGTCTTATTTAATCCATCTTATTATTTATTATATTTTATATTGCATCCTTAGGTTATTATAGATTCATGATTAGTAGAATTAACCAATATCTTTCCTTGTTTTCACCATCCATCGATTAACATAGATTTATTGTTGGATGTTGGTCTTCCCCGATTTCCAGAAGATATGTTTTCCTTAACTTATATTTTAATTTCAACAGCACGAATAAGTTCCGCTTCCTAATTATCATGAGTTTCGTAATGGTCTAGCTAACTACTACTAAACTCATGATCAATATCTTTATTTCAAAACTTATTGTGATTGTACTGTTAAGTGATAGCGCAAACCGGTGTGGTGGAATCAAGCCTGGTTTTTCTCTATGATAAGATTCTTAAGTCTAGATTTCATTTAGTCAGCGTGTATTCATCCACTGCTGAATATTGACCGCCTCTGAAATGAAGTAGGTATCACGCTATAAATGCAGTCGGTGTAGATGTCAAGACTTGTAAATTGACTGGGTTTTCCAATGGAACATTTAGGATCTTACGAAGAAAGAGAAAATTATTTGGCTATGTTGATTTTGCCAAAGTGAAATTATCAGTATAATGTTACAAAGAGATGTCTACGTTTCGTGTTTGCATGACATTAACTTGTCAGTGATTCAGCAGATAATGTTCCCGGCGTTTTTAGGTTGCTTTCTAATAATATTGTACGGTAGACTCATTTATCTTCATGCTTAGGATCTCTCCGTAGTCTAAAACTTCGTTGGCATACTTATTGTTAAGTAGGTACCTCGTTTCTTTTATTTAGGATTGATTTATCACAATCCGTCAAGGAATTATTTTTAATTTGTTTAAATAATACAAGGTAGTAAATTTGCTTTTGTTCTGTTAGAACACCAATAGCTGCCATTCGGCCATGAAGACAGACGCACGTTCTTTTCCGTGCCATAAGTAAGACAAAAAAATAAACGTAGTATTACGAATACGAAAGAAAGTATTACAACGGGTTATGAATGAGGAAACTGAAGGTCAGTAGCTTCATAAAGAAAGAAAACACCCCACATCGACGCATACGCATTCTTACGATGAGGAAGGTTTACGCACATTCCGATCCGAACCGTTACAGGAATTTAATTTATCTTTATTACGTAGTGTGGTGGCTTTTGTATAAATATCTGACTTATATAATCTACATATGAGTTGCAATCATAGGTGCAACACCGTTAAGAGTTAGGCGTGGTCATATAACCTTTTAAGCAGTTTTTTATGGTCTCAAACTAACATTATCATTAGCATTTCTGTTATTATGAATGATATCATCTGTGACATTTGCACAAAGATACCTAACTAGTTCCTAAAAAAATGCTTAAAACTTCGCGTATATTAAAGTTGATAAATGTATATAAAACTCTTCAAAGATTTGCTTAAGTAATCAGATATAAAGATATCAACGCTCAGACTATCTTAAGATCAAATCAAGCTAAAATTGGCTTTACCCGACCGAACCGCCGAGAAGGCTGCAAAACCCGACGGTGACTTGCCAAGCAGGTTCCTAGGTCCAAAAATAGCTCGACCAGCAGCCATTAACGGTGCGTACGCGCACCACAACACGTACATTTCTCCTTTCACTCACAGAGTAATTTGTACCTTAAGCGATGATCACTACAAATTATATTTCGGTGCTAAAAATATTTTTACTTTCAGAAGTATGTTTGTGCGTTTACAATCAGTTTTATTTACGTTTTGTGTATGTATCAAATATTTTCAATTACGACCTTGTTTAAATTAACGGACCTACTCCAATACAAAAATATATTAAAACTGGTTGCTGATTTCGAATCATATATTGTAGAGGCAAATAGAATGATAGAATGGAATTATTTAAAGAATATTAAACTTCATAAAACTTATAAAAACATATTAAAGGACGCTTATGAAATTGCGACATTGGGAGTGCTCTGAAAGTATTATCAAAAGTGTCCTTTCACTTTCGGATTTTATCAATCTCAGAAAACCGACACCTTGGCGGTTGGCACCAATTTAGCACTCAAGTTTAATCACGTTATTTGAAACATGATTCAACAGAAAATTACATTACTCATAGATCAAGCTAGCCAAATAGTTGGTTAACTACATAAATCTATCAAGATATATTGAAACCGAGTGTCGACTTTTAACAGTAGGTTTTTATATATAAATGTTTATAATTCGTCGAATTTATCCGTATTTAGTCGTGCGAAGGAGGCAGCGGAGACTGTGGACCTCCCCGGTCCCACTATTTACGCTCTGTATACTTTAGAAGTTAGGTAGGTTAAGATGTGGTTAATAATAAAAATTAAGTACAAAAGAAAGTTTGTCGTGATTCTATGTTATGCAAAGATTTCTCGAAACGATTGCTATTCATCTATAAAGCTTTGGAAAATGAAGGAAAGGCAGAAATGATCAATGAAATTAACATAATAGTTTGTTATATCAAAACTTATTTTGTACAAGCTTAGCTAAGGTTTAATTCTTTGAAAAATGTTGTGGACCACTGTATTCCGTGGTAACGCTGAATATTGTAAACGAGTTGTTATTGAGTTTCAAGTTAAGTTACTCTATGTTCATTGGCGAAATGAGAGTGTACAATATTACATCTCTGCCTTATGCGTCGAATAATTAAAGCGAATGAAAGCACAGAACATTATTAACGACTGAAATATGACTTAATATCTGTTCCAAGACACCAGAATCACGATTATTTTAAAATTGATTTAGATTTTTAAGTCAATAATATAATGAAGTCCGCCAAACAAATGCAAGAGTCCGAGTGTGTTTAAAAATTCGTGACGAGGAGAATCAGTAACATATTCCTTCTCATTCTATTAAGGCCATAACTGTACTGAGAATTATGATGTTCAAAAAAAAAACAGGAAAATGGTCGGTATTTTGAAAGAGTTTTTTTACAGTTCGACGAAAACCATAAAAAGGGGCACGTTTTCGATGAATGGAGACGAATCCATTATTGCACAATGTTTCTCCGAACTGATCTGTTCATATTTTTGAGAATTGTCAACACTTTGATATTAAGACATTTTGATTAGCTAAAAAAATCATGAATCATATTTGTCACATATACGTACGTCATTTAAAATGTTGAAAGGTAATTGTTTAGTATAGAAGTAAGACATTTTATCGTACAAATTCAGAGATCAGGAACGCTTAGCCGAATGCCGGTAGGCTTGGAAGCTCATTAAAATTATTCTTACATACCAATACCTAACCTATTTTTATTAAAGCTATATCCAGGGATCAATAATGGTTAGGAATATTATATTACATTTCTCCACATCTCTAGTAATTTTTTTCGAGCGTTGTACAGATTACGCAATCAATCAAAAACGCGTATAAGAGGACAAATTTTAAAGTGAAGGCGACCAGGCTTGCCTATATGGCTAAAATAATGTAAAGTTATTGGTAGACTTAATAAAACCTATAAGGAAAACCAATCTTGTTTTACGTTCTTTTCGTATTTGCTATGTTATTCAATCACTACAAGCTTGTTTGTTGAACAAATTAGCGAGAGCTATTAGACGGCGCCGGTCAGTCCGATCACCTAACCGACCATTTTGATACCTGCGTTGTAAATCCTTATTTGGAAACTCTTGCGCTGTACGGCTGTAATTAGATCTTTATTTTAGGAATTGACCTTCGATTACGAGTAACTTGAGATTCGGCAATAAAAAATAAGATAAAACCTTAGATGTCCCATCCAAGAGCGAGACATAGCGCCGTTAATTTTTTCAATTGAAATTAATTTTGTCTTTTTGTTTTTTTTACACACCAGGCTTTATTACTCCTGGTGTTTTCTAGGTATCGTCATTACTACTAAGATTATTAACCAAACAAGCATTGATAACCTAACCGTTAACGCTTGACTTCCATGTACAGGTCTCGCGGCTCATTATAATAGTTTTCGATGACGTGTAGTTCGTCATCCCGCACCAAGCAAATCAGAAAACTATACTCAATAATGGGACATTAATGGGCTCGATTATATATTAGTGATTAATTAATTGAAAAAGCAAAATGGCAGTCGCAATCGAGTGCATTTAAACTGAAATTTAATAACCATAAGTAAATAAATAGATACACGATCGCGCCGCAAAGGACCAATATATCGGGCACACAACATGCACTGTGGTCACAATGTATATACTCCTGTGTATAGAAATGTCGCAACATCATACAAGTACACATATCGGGTCAGGTTGTTACTCCGACCGTAACGAGCACCGTTGGGCAAACTGTTTCCCCCAATTAACTCTTACCAATAAAAGGTGAAGGTGAGCGTTTGATGACGTATATATAGACACACTTTATTTCATCAAGACGGCATATATGTACATAGCGGTTCAGAGTCTGGGTATTTGTGCAAGAAAATATTTGTGTATGGAAACGCACCTACAATTCAGAAAGAGCTAGAGTGGGCCAAAAAAAATAAAGACAAGAACAGAAGCTATAAGATAAATGTAGGTACACAGATAAGCTGTTGGTGAGACAAAAATTAGGAGAAAGGGTAACTAATTAAATGGCTGCTCACTGCTAACCATTCTGCTTTTTTTATACGTTGCTGGTTCGACTCATTAACAGCAGTGGATAAAATAAAAGTGAACAGACACATCTGCCTAACCCTTCGGGGAATACAGGCTATATAGATATTTCAAAGTCAAAGTCAAAGTTTTTTATTTCAAGTAGGCCTTTTCAGGCACTTTTAAAAAGTCGAGACTCTAGGCGCACGGTTCCAAAGGGGGTAGGTCCTATGGAGAAGAGACCGGCAAGAAACTCCATGGATACTCTTTTCAAAAACAAAAAGTTAATTTACAATTAAAATCTTAAATTAACATGCATTATATAAGAAAAAATACAAACTTAATAGAATGCTACTTACACAATGAGGCAATATAACATGAGTTAAACAATTGTTTCGAATATAAACTAAAAACGGGATAAACAGATCAAAGCGGATAAAACAGAAATAAAAAAATACAAAAAAGAATACAAAATATTGAAACATCAAGAATGTCCAGATATGTAAAGTGAATCTAATATAAAATAGAATTAGTAGACACAATGGATAACCAGGGAAGCCACATGTGCAGAAGATATTCAACGCCACACGTCTCTATCGTCAACATAGTCTTTGATCCTATAATATGCTTTCTTTGTGAGAACAGATTTAACGTGGATTTTAAATTTCTTACCGGTAAGATCGGTTACAGTTTTCGGTAGCTTGTTATAGAAGCGTACACCGTGTCCTAAAAATGATTTATTTGTTTTAGTCAATCTAAATTTTGGCACCACTATTTTGTGTTTATTTCTAGTATTAATGTTGTGAACGTCGCTATTGATACTAAACATGTGAAGGTTCTTCCGAACTTTTGTTCTTCAAGAAAATAAGCTATTTAATGTGCTGCACATATATTTAACGTACACATTATTGTTTCTGCTAACGACTCTTGCATGGAGCGACAAGCGCATTATTGGCGTACATTAATCGATTACTAATTACTTTGATTGACATCTTGTATACAGAAGGAACAATGTACTTACGTCTAAGTGTATTGAACGTATGCATAGAATAGTACCGACCTCAGCTGTGTGAGCCATTAGGGTCAGTAAGGACCAAAATATGTACGCGCTTTGCGAATAAAAGGATGATTTAAAAAAAATTGTTTTAATTTGAATATTTTAATTTAACTAAGATTTTCCCCTGTACTGTGGATGGATTTCAAGTTACAAATTTTCAAGCACGTGTATCCGGGTATTAACTATCTGTAGGTCATACAAATATTTGTTCCGTACGAGAATGGAATCCGCGACCCGAAGCATATAAACCAATCGCTTAGCTGATGCGCCAACAGTGAGGAAGTTTTTTTTTTTCTAAAAATCACGTTTTATATTCGCTAAACGTATAGGTACATATTGTTGGTCCTCCTATACTACAAATTATTTGCTACTATCCGCAAATGCGAAACGCAAACGTAAATATATGACGGACCTAGATTAGAAGTGCAAATATTTTATTTATTAATGATTTAAAGTACAAATTCTTTATATGCTATTAAGTATTTACCATGAGCATTTCCGTGTCAGAAGTAAATCTTCCGTTTTATTATTCAATTTAATTGATAAAGCACTTATTATTAAGTGTATATCCGGAACACGGATGTCTTAAAAACTGTAAATAGCAAAGGCTTGTAAATAAATACATTTTATGCGACTGTAAATGTGTCAATAGTTGCTAAATAAAATGTCCCTGGTATAGTCAGCGACAAAATAACTGAAGAATGAACAGTTTTTTAAAAGATTTTTTATGAATGAAATCATAATTAATTATCTTTAATTATTTATTATAGAATAGTGTTACTATACCGACCACTTGAATAGTTAGTTAAGAAGAATACATAATTAAATGATAAATTAATTTTAAAATAAAGAATCATTCATCTAGTTCTACAAAATCGATTTATGCTATTGTTGCTGACTGTGCGTGCTAGTAAAGAGCCAAGTGTTGAAAGGTTCCTAAGTCATGCTGAAATTACAACACTCATCTTCTGTAGTGTCAGCATGTCAAGCTCTTGGCGAGGCCCATATTCAACAACGATCATTTACGAGCATAATGATGAGTTAAATACATATCATAGCATCTGACCTGTATTCTCCGGAGGGTTAGACAGTGATGTTCTAATGTACACCAATTTAATAAGTCGTTCCAAACACTGGGCTGCTACTGAGAATGTTCTAAATAAAACACAATATCACTTTTCCTGATCCCGGATTGAAATCAGAATCTTCTCAGCAGCCACGCTTCCAACCATAGACCAGTGAGACAGTTACAAAGATGCGGAAATTAAAACCGGCTAATTAAATTAGCATGAAATCAAAACTGCCTCAACTTAATATTCCTTCGTACCACAAGACCATATCAGGCCAAACTCTTACATAAAGATTATGAAACCATTTTAAGATTCTTACGATGCGTATCATGCCTTATGTATCGACATAGGTAGCAGGGTTGCCAACTTAACACTTTTTGAAAAATACAGTTTGACCAAAAAGTTGATTCTAATGGTATAATATAATTTTGGCCTTTCGTTTTTAAACCACTTCACTGTTAATATTTCAATAAAAAAGGAATTTCGTGTTAGTTATTTAAAATTCAAATCAACTTCGCATTTCATGTCGTCAAACTGGTTGCCAAACAAATCGTCTATACCGTCATATATTAAAAACTTTTTGTAAACAGCCCTATACTAGTATATGTATTCAGGCTGCGTCTAGTTACTGGCGTTACATAAGAGTATCAGTAATTATGTCACTCGGGGACCTTCAGTATTATAGCCGTGAACAACATGGTTGTATAAGGGCCCTGCGTGTACTACATAATTTATAAATAATATACATATAAGGCTAAGAACGGGTAGGTCGTTGATGAGTTTTGTTTGTGGTATTTGGACTATAGGATATTTATTTTTATTTATTGGTTTACCAACAATTGTTACACTAATACATTCTTAAAAAATACAGGTACTGATTTAAGCTAAGTGTACAATATTACGCGGTAAACACAGCAACCATAACAATAATACACATTTTTTTATTTTGTTTTTAGTAAAAGCAGCTATATAAATACGAGTCTTTGGACAGATTAGCTGTTAGACAATTTTTTGGTGGACTTGGTTCTTAAATTGACCGAGTGAAGTGCAACAAATATCTATTTCATCATCCAAATCATTTAGAAGTCTGCAAAGTCTTGGGATTGGTAAATTAGACCCTGACACAGTTATACGAAATGGGGGATGTAAAAGTTTAACACGATGTCGCGGATACTTATAAGGGATATCTATGTTGACACAATAGAAAAGTTATGGATTCTCGTTACCGGGCGCCTCCTGTGTCTTAATGAGTGGACCTCAATAAATACATTTTATAGCACATATGTATCTTAATAATGTATGGTATAGAAAGCATAAGATTATTTTTCATAAGGATACGATAGGTATACAGCTTGTCAGTGTCATCTCAATATATTTAATTGACGTTTCTTAGTTTATGTTTCGTGGCAAAACGGAGTGTGTCATCTAATCTGGAATCTGGGGGGACTTGCTTGCTTAGTGTCGTGTTTCGGGGATTAACACCGTTTCGAGATAAAACTGTTAAAACATTATACGGTGGAACAGAGAGGGGTGTATACGCTAAGGTTGCTAGATGAAATATTGATAGATTTTTATAAATCGAGTATTAATTATTACAACAATATTTTTCAGACAAATCATCAACACTCGTGCCCTTTATAGGTCTACCTGTGTGTTCCACTGTACCTGTTCCGTATTTTCCTCATCAATCCATCAACCTCACTCGTTATGCATTGTATGATATAATAAGTCATCAGGCATGCACTGCACTGATTACCCATCAAGTGCATTATATCGCAATGCTCTAATGATACCTCTATCCTGTGGTCATGACATATTTCTTGACACCGTCATTGATGCCTTCATTAAATCCGCTATGTTTATCCGCCATTGATAACAATGGCACGAAGGATTTCTAATCGAATTGAATAGGCAATAGTTAATCCATCTTCTTATCCATTTCTAGACAGGACTCTCCAAAATTACGCCTGCGCAACTAAGTTCTCGTCTTTCCATATCGATACCAAGAACTAGTGTCGTGGCGTGAAACCAACACGACCTATTCAAGACTGGATTTCCCCTGATGTCTTCTTCAGGTCATGGTCTACCTGAAGAAGACATTAGGGGAAATCCAGTTCAGCACAATGAAATCTTAGGTACTACAATCTCGGTGATTGATTCACAGGAAAATAAACAATAATCTTCATTAATTAATTATTACTATTAATTGTTGAGCGGAGTTATTTTAAAGGATACTTACTACTACCGATACTTCGCAATGTGCAGATCATCATCTGCCCAGACTATTCCCAACTACATTGGGTCGGCTTTCAGTCCAACCGGTTGCGGCCGGCTTTCAAATATTTTACACGGAGCGACTGCGTGATCGCGGCACGGGGAGGGCACGGGGAGCGCGCGGCGCGCGTTATGGGCCTCGATGTGTGAAAAACGGTCACCCGTCCAAGGACTGACCCTAGCAAGTGCTACTTATCCTCGCAGATTCACTGATCTGTACAGTAGTTATGTAGCTACAAGCCCCTCCAGTCCCTCTGACACAGTAAACAGAATGAATATCCAGATACAATTTATACAAGTGTAATTAAAGCCTTTTATGTCTAAGAATAATTAATACCCGTAGCAAACGACAAGTACATGACCTTTATGCCATTGTTTTATGTTTACACATTGGCACACACATTAACATTGTCTTGAAATCTTAAACAACACATATTAATATTCATTCTATGTAGGTTAGTGCACGTATCTTGGGCTAACAACCTATGCATTGCAATGACCATTTAATTGCGTGTACTGACATCATACTAATATAATTAATTATATTATATCTTAGCGTTTCCTGTCGAATGCAGTTCGCTTGATTCATAGAAAACGTCAGACCTCTTTACAAAGATAGAAAATAATAGATTTTTGCAGGGTTGGCAACCCGTGAGTTACGCTATGGTATTACAAGGTGTCCATAGGTTACGCTCTTCTTCTTCTTAGCGATTCGATGGCAATCTAGATAGTCCCAGCCCAAAAGTCAGCTACTAGGACCGCGCTATCAGTGACATCCATTAATTCTTCAGGCGTGCAGGCGTGGGGACACACCGGGCACGATATTAAGTGCATCCTCGTATGAGGGACTTGAAGCATGGGGTGCATAAAAGGAGCAGCCTCCTCGTGTAACGTACCCACTGAGCCACAGTACGTTCGGCGCATCCTGGCTAATCAGTGAGTTAAATGTTGCAAATCCTTTCACCACGACGGCAATCCAAAATATAAATAGGTTACGGTAACTTGTTTGCCTATAGTAGCAATGGTATGAAAAAAATTACCCATTTCCAAGATTTGTATATCCGACCGTAAACTGTCATAGAAACATAAAATAATGTATGGATTGACATACAGTCGTTTACGGATCACGTGACAGATGGACATAAATGTCAAACGTGTACATTTCACTGACGTGTCTATTCCGCGACGGTCGGAGATTGTTTTCTTGTATATGGGGACACTGTTCGCTTATTACTTTGTTAGTAAATACATAATATAACGCATTTTCTTGTTACACAGTTATGTTTTTATCTTTTTTGTATTTTGTGTCTCTTTTCTCTCCCTTTCTCTTCTTTTAATAAGTAATTTCTGGATGTTGTAAGAATGCTACCAGCTCATTTAACTCTTTTAACACTTTAGGAAAGCTGGGTTCCGCAGGATGGTCTTATAGTACAATCGGATGCCTCACTCAGAAAAAAGAAAATACACGAGAAAGTGGAGAATTAGTCATTTCTGCTATAAATATCTTGCCACATTTGAATGACAATAAAAATATGACCTTATTTCCAATCGGCCGTAACAAATGCTAGCACAATACAGCCTCAGTTTAAAACATATGTTCAAAATTCGAAAACAGCACGTTACGTATGATAATAGAGTTCATAATTATCTGGCGTACAAAGGTGGTGTGATAAGGCGCGTCCTACATGCCATAAACCTGAGTTCTTGAACAGGTGCCAAGTATGACTCAAACCCTAACAGTTAGCAAACCGACTCCAAAGGTAACTTGGTGCCTACACAGGTCATGGAGAACACTAAAGATTCGGCGCAAGCTGTCATTTTGTAAATCGAGAACTGGCAGGCAATAAATGTTGATATTAAACCACGCAGATGGGTGCACTTTTGGTCCTTGTAGTCGAAACGCAGCCAACAAGCTCATATCACGTCATTGCGTCTGATGACTGTTTACATGACCTCGTGTACATTCTACACTTATAATACCTAAGTGTAGGTGCTTACTAGGTGACGTCAACGCATAGCTGTGACGATGCGATTACATAGTGGAATACTCTTTCTATTAGGTATAAAGTAACCATAGTCACACTTAGCAGCTTCAAATGAATTGAATCCATTTGTCATTTTAAGGACTTAATTCCTTGAAAAAATGTTGAGCGTGAGTTCCTGAGTTCGATTGGCGGGTCCGGCAAAGTATTATTGAGTTGGGCTGCATGGAAATTCTCAGTCGCAGCACGGAATCTAGAATTGTACCTGGTAGATGGCAATAGGCTAACCCCCATTACATGGTACTAAGCTGCATTGGCGATAAGAATGTGGGTGTAGAATAGTACACCTCTACCCTTCTAATAAAGCACAAAATTATTCCTGAGATTCTCACTACTAGCTTAGACCCGAGATTTGTTGTTATAATTGTTTGAAGACACAATTTTAACCGTTACCTGCGCGTGACCACACACCTGTTCAAGTGGTCTTTTGTGAGGTACAATAACAACAAAAAGCAGTTACAAGTAAAACGAACGTTATGCCATACTGTGATAAAGAATTTTACGTACCTAAGTATGTCATTTGGATATCTGCTGCTTACATTGGCGTCTAGAAAGTCAAAAATATTAAAGTGAGGTTAGAAAAACAGACTCTAATGATCCAATGAGTTTTATGACTATTTAAAAATGGTCTTTTCAGGAAATCTCTGAGAACACGTAACGGATTTAGATAGTTTACGATAACGACTTAGAGGCTGATAAGAAAGTCTATAATAAAATTATTGTGTTCTGTTACGTTAAGAAAGGTTAGAAATTTAAAAAAAGAAACGAAACAATTTCAATACAGGTCAGCTTTCAATTTTAAAAAAGATTACTATCAATTAAGTATAAATGGCAAATGACAAATTAGTCAATTATCACGAAGCAATATGTTTGTCGTACGAGAAAGTGACGCCTGCGGCGTTTGGGCAGTGAAATCTGATGACGTATGGTGTCTATGATATGTTTAAATAAGTTAAGATTCAAAGGAAGTAAGGAACGTAAGAGAATTTAAAATAATAAAAAAAAAAATTTTTTTTTTTCAACGTAAGTATCTTATATTTATTATTTTAATAATATCACATTGGTCTCCTATCAAATTATGTTTTTAGGAAAACCTAAACTTTCAAACAAATATGTAAGTACTATACAAACATAACAGAAATATAAAAAATGGCTTACTTACACTTAAAGTAACAAATTTTCAAAACACAAAGGGACGCTCTTAAGAATATTTCCTTCATCCTCATATCCACCGCCATTTTCCTTAATCTACTGATCGAAGCGCAAAAAAATAGATGCAAAAAAAAGTGAACTAACAAGTTTTTTAAGACGGTCTTTTACATACTTGCCATGCGAGTTTGATAAACTAATAAAAACTGTACAAAGTAGTCGGTCGTGCCAAAGGCCCCCCGTTGGCCGTTACATAATGAGACGCAAATTGATAGAACTGTAAACTGGTAAAGAAGTCTTACTGACCGTAGTTTTTAAGGTAGAAAAAAAAAGTGCTGAGTTATCTATAAAGACAAAATTTACTATTTGTTACCAAAATATGTTAAGTTGGTAGACAGTATTTAGTTAAACACTAATACCAACCTGCAGCAAAAGTCTGATCTCGCAATAATCTCGCTCAGAGAGATTAGCACACAATCGTGTCTGCGAGACATAGTACGTATATGTACGTAAATTAAAAAAAAAAAAGCCAAATTACTTTTCTAGCTAAAATACCCAATAATTGGAAAACCTCGCGAAAAAAACAACCTCACATAGCAAAAAATTACGCGTTAGTCGTTGAAGCAACGATCACGATTTCACTGTAATTTCAATAGAATCGTGCCCTATCAATTTATTAGTACCTATATGGAAAATATTAATATTATCCACGTGAACTAAAATATCGTAGTCACCACTATTTTTATAAAAATGTGTTAAACTTCAATGTCACACAGTGCAGGAAACTGGAATCACTTTTTTGTGCCATTAAATACCTTTGTTTTAAACATGATATACTAGTAATATCATTTATTTGAAATAAGCGGATATAATATAACCTTTAAAATGACAGGTACTTGCCGTATCGTAGATAAAAAGAACTGGTTTGCAAATGAACACATGTGTACTTCCCTTATGTAAAGCGGAAGAAAAAATCTTGAAAAAAGAAATTACATGATCATGATACATCATGATACATCCATAGGCAGGCATATGAAATTAATTAATAGTAAGAGAAACTAAGAACTAACTTTGATATGATGCCAAAGGCTACTTACTTTTAACCATCGCACCTTTCGAAAACATTTGTATAGGGCCGGCAACGCACAAGTGATACACCTGGTATTGAAAGAGTCCATAGGTTACAGTTATTGCTTATCACCAGGTGGATCGTAGGTTTGTTTACCACCTTATTTTAAAAGCTTAAATAATTTGAAATTAGGCGGATCGAAAGACCAAAAAATTATTCCTATAAGTAGTAATAAGTTATGTGTTAGTCCTTCCATTTGATATTGACAATTTTAAAGCCACAAAGAAAGAATATTAATATTTCATTATTATACTCTTTTCTAAAAATTACCCGTTGAATAAGTATGCGCATTAATTATCATATTATTGAATAATGCATCACTAAAAATTTCCGCTTATCAAGCAAACGTAGCAAACATCACGCGTCCTGTGAACTTGACCGACTTTTATAAACTTTGTTGGGGCAATTCCGTTTCTTAACAGCCTTTACAACCTTATTTAGAACATTATAACCTACACCAATAAATGAGGTAACTTTAATGTCATATCAACAGTAATTGTAATTTTAATTCTTTGTCATTATTTTAAGTTATAATTTGTTCTCTGAGGAGCGTTTTTTCGTTTAGATTTTTACATATTATTTACTTTTGTCATCGAGAATTTGATCAACTCAATTTCTTGGTTATAAAATAAAACTAAATTCATGTAAGTACTTATTAAATTATTAATTTATATATCAGTAACCAGTATTATCAAACACGATTCAAACCAAAACACTGTTACCAAAACAAAATCTAGAGATAACCTAGTAATTTCATCACCCTAGGCTATAAAATCTGCTCTTTGACCTAAAACCCCCGTTCTCGAAGGAGTTTATTGGCACTAGTGAGCAAATTGAATGAGCCTTGACGGGCCAGGCGGGCAACAGAACAGCAACTCACATGCTATGTCGCAAACAATCGTTTCGTCAGTGCAATTTGCGCAAAATCTCGCAAATTGTTTCGACAATGCATCTCCTAAATACAATGATTGTTATTCTTTATGTGAAATAGTTTGTTTTGTGTTAACGGTTTTACTTAAAATACCAACGAATTTTAAGGTATGTAGATCCAAATCATTGCTTTACTGTTTCTGTTGGAAACATCAAGTAATTCACGATCAATTATCAATTTAAATATGTATCGTCACTTGTTTACATAATAGCTCAATTGGACTACCAACACACCATTCAAATTTTAAAATGACGGCTAGCACTACCTGATCTGGTTTTTTGCAAAATTAATGAGTGCCGTGCCATTTGGGAATTAAGACGGTAAATATACATACAACTATGCAAAACAAATATTGAAATATCTTCACCCACATGTTTATTCATCATCAAGACAGACACTAATAGACATAGCTTATCTTTATTACCTTTGGGTATTCCCAAGTCACCCAAATAATATTTATCACGTATTTGGAATTAGTATAACTTTAAATGTTTGTGTAGTTCTAGTATCTAGGATTTGATTTCTTCGTCAATAATCAAGACAATAAATAAATAAATAAATAAATTTTCATTACCTGAGGTCATACAATTAATTTCTTAAGCTACTGGTTGATGGAGGAAATTAATGTCACTTTTTTCTTCTTCTTTTTTTAAGGTTCCGTGCCCAAAGGGTAAAAACGGGACCCTATTACTAAGACTTCGCCGTCTGTCCGTCCGTCTCTCTGTCACCAGGCTGTATCTCAAGAACCGCGATAGCTAGACAGTTGAAATTTTCACAAATTATGTATTTCTGTTGCCGCTATAACAACAAATACTAAAAACAAAATAAAATAAATATTTAAGGGGGGCTCCCATTCAATAAACGCGATTTTTTTTGGCCTTTTTTGCTCGATATCAATAATGGCAACAGGTAGGCACTTGAAATATTCACAAAATACCCAGTTTTATTTTTACTTAAATAAATAATAAATAACTACTGTTGTTTACCTAGTCAATGGTACGGAACCCTTCGTGCGCGATTCCGACTCGCACTTGGCCACTTTTTGTTTAGCGTTGCGTTCCCACTGCTTGGCAAAGACTTTGCCCAAGTTCTTCCACATATATCTTTCGGGAACCACCTCGAACCAGTCTCTTCAATATGCGTTACTTAAAATATAGTCCTTGTATTATTTTCTGACTGCCTCATCGGCCTAGTGGTCGCAAGCGCGACTACTGAGCGTGAGGTCCTGGGTTCGATTACCGGGTCGGGCAGTGTTATTGGGTTATTGAAATTCTTATTCGCAGCACGGAGTCTGGAACTGTGCCCGGTAGATGGCAATATGCTCGCCCCCCTATTTCATGAGACTTAACAACGGCATCGGCGAAATGTGGGTGTACAATAGTACACCTCTGCCTAACCCTTCGAGGAATACAGGCGTGATGCTATGTTATGTTATTTTCTGTGCCCGATTAAAGGCTATCTAAATTGTCTTTCTCCGGTCACGGTACCGACTCACTTAGATAAGTAGGGCCACTGATCGCATTGTCATAAATAACGTCAAGTCAGGGGTCAGAAGTTATCATTGATTTTTCTGCGCACTTGAAATAAATAGGTAGCTCTATTCTCAGGTGTTGTATCTAGCGTTGCCAACATTTCTTCGGCGAAATATAGTATTTTTCAAACTAAGTTATAAAAAAATATAGTACACTTAAAAAAAAAAAAAAGTATTTTATGGCAAAGGCAAAAAATAGACAAAGATAATATTTCTTACTTATTTATTTTTATAAAAACAATATATTTTTGCACTTCTTGCATTTTAAAAGGAAGAATATTTTTGTTAGATTTCGGTGTTGAAAATATAGTATTTTTGCGTACTATATATTTCTTCAACAGTATATAGTACGCAGACCCGAAATACAGTAAAATACTATATATTATAGTACGGTTGGCAACCCTAGTTGTATCTGGGGTTTCAATTCGATTCATTAATGAAATGATGTCAGTTTTCCAGTCTTTGCTAACTAACTTCAAATTTGTTATCAGCCCAGTATAGGCTAGCTAGATGTTATGACGAAGGTTTGCTTCTGTAAAGAGACTTGAAGGTTCTGGCTCTGCTCTGGATGTCGCGCTGGCTTTGTATGTGTTAAAGAGTGATTCAGCTTTGTCGGTAAGTCATCGTGCAAGTTTTAACAGTCAATTAAAGGAAAGATAATGTTAGCACGCAATGAGCTGATGGTTTGTAAATTTTTCATCCATTAATCTACGTGTTACCATTTATTCTTTGACTAGCTTAAGCCCGCGGCTTCGCCCGCATTGATTACGAACTCATGCATTTTTTCGGGTAACACGTAGGGCCATCTAGCGTCCTAAAGCAATTGTGACTGTCGAAAGTTAATGTACTTTCCTTCGGGAACAGTATTTTTTTCTGGATGAAAGGTAACCTATATCATTTTCTGTACCCCTGACAACGTATATGCGAAATTTCATGATGATCGGTTCAGTGATTTAGACGTGAAAAGGTAACAAACAAACAAACTTACTTTCGCATTTATAATATTATAGTTATGATAGTTAGGATATACTCCAATTAAACAAATGCTTGTATTTTCTTAGACTTTGTCAACTTCTTCTGGAATTCCTGCTGTGAAACGTGTTTAACTTCAACTCCATTTATCCAACCCACCTAGGGTTAAATTCTTTAAGTCATAATGAGGCACATTTAGTTGTGATTATCCAATAAGTCTAGACTTAAACGCGATATAAATGATTTAGATTTCTTCAAAGTTATAATGAAATATTGCGTGCTGAAGTACAAAGTGTACTCCTTCGTCTCTGTACGCCTCTATGGTCACGTAACATGCGAATCCACAATTGGATAAGGTTAATTAGCACTGAGTTTCGACCACAGCAATATAAAAACGTGTTGTTTTTACGTTTATATCTTAAGTCATGTGTATTTTTATTATATTTAGAGTAATTTACACTATAGCAAAGATTCGTGTACAGACTGTTAGACCTCTTAAGATTAATTTTATCTTTATGAGAATGAATGCTCTTAATATTTCTCTTAAAGCATTTTCATCATAACGAGACTAATACCTTGTAGTGAAAGTTTGGTCTGGAAATAACAAAACATCATCGATGTAAATTAATAATTTGTTCTTTGTTTGTTTCAGGTATGTTAAGCTTCTAGCTGTTTCTACTAAGCTCTCGCCGAAGATCTCGCTTACTCGCAGAAGACTGTGGCATAATCATCAAGTATGAAAAGTTAAGTCTTCTTTCGTGATCCTGATTTCTTTTAGTCCACTGTCGTTTGCTAGAAGGTTCTTAGTTCTGTGCAAGAACGCAATAACGTTTTTTCTTGACTTGTTTATCATATTTAAGAGCATCCGCTTTTAAATTAATTAGATTCCTTCATACAAAAGGCTGGGTTTAATAATTCAGAAATTAGTTATGCTCAATTTAAATACGTACATCAAAGTCGTTTTTCCCAAGTTTTTTAACATCGAGCAATTATTTTTTTGCTTATACCAAATCGCGGTATTGTTTACTTCAGTTATATATATGACGATTAGATGCGACGGATGATAATATAAAATTATTATTATAAATTCAGAAATTATTTATAAAAATGTATGACTATTTATCGTGTGAAAAGAAGATTCATCTATGACTTATTAATGTTGATGTGAATTTTTAAGTTCGTACAGATTAAATTAAATTAGCACTTTTATAATATTACTAGCGAACCGCCCCGGCTTCGCACGGGTAGCAGACAAAATTACCAAAAAGCGAAAAAATAAAATTGTTGATCTGATCGTTGCCAAACTTCACAGGATCACCCACTGGGCTAATCTGAAGATTACCTGAAAATTTCATTAAAATCGCTCCCGCTGTTTTGCAGTCCGTCCGGAGCATATATACACACATTTATTTATATATATTCGAGTATGTTCTCCTTCTCATCTCAATATAAGTTTGATATCAGGGGTCTAATAACAAAGGCGGCAAAGTCCCAAATACTTCAACTGGACTTTGCCGCCTTTGTTATTAGACCCCTGATATAAAGTATTACCTAAATGGATGTTCTCACATATAAACTAAAGCGTCAGTTAAAACGAAAGTGGTTTCGGATTTGTAAATTTTCTTGTGTCCACTGTTATCCATACAATACTACATATTTTATGAATTGACAATAGAATCAACAGTACTCAGAAAGATCGCAAAAAAAAATTAAGTAGGTGAAACTTGCTTCTTACACTTACTTTCTCTATTGTTACTTAAACGTCATTTGTTATGTTAATTTGTTTAACCAGTTTTACCATTTCGATGAACTGTTTCTGTGTTGTTTCTGACGTCTGTACATTTCGGTACTTCAGTACTAATTTGAATTAAATTATTCTATCGTGATGTATTATAATAACTTTTACTTTTTTAACCCGTTCCGGGACACTTGACTATTTACAAATGTCATGATATGACACTTCAAAATCCCATACATTTTATCATACCGTCTACAGCCGTACTACCGTATTACATATATTTTTAATTTTTGGATACGACTAATACGGCCACAGACGTTGACGCTTATGGGCAGAACGTCATACCATGACTAACAATGAGCAATGTAATGAGACAATGCGGCTACTTAGTTACCGCCCTTAGCCGTACTATCACGTAACTATATACCGAGATAACGTCGAGAGGCGGTCTGTCCCGGAAAATGTTAAATGTAAAACCACATACATAGTATTTAAGTACGGGTGCAGCACTTTGTTTCAGTCTCATACATAGCAACTACACTTCTTGAAGATGCAAATTTAATAACTCTTTTAAATGTTTTACTGTAAACAGTAGCGTTTAAAGGTTAAATAATATTTATATAACCAATAAACGCTAATCAGTCGACTCTTTGTTTTACACATACTTATCGTAAACAAGTTGTAAAAGTCAGCTGATTGAAACACATAAACGATGAACAGTACCCATTAGTGATCGTTATCAGTGGCGTGCGGTTCATAAAGACACAAGACACTGCCTACCCTACATAATTCAAATAAATATTTATTATAAAATATTTGAGGTGGCAAATCACATTATTTAATCGACAAGACGACGATATGAATATCAATATGCATTAGGTATTTTTAGTAAGTAAGCTTTTAAATTTTTCTGCCTACACTGTCTAAAAACTGTGTGCACGCCGCTGATCGTTATCTGTCTACTTATGGACATTCAAACTCAAATATCACAAATACGGATGATTTTCATGTGACTGACTCAACTGATTAGGCTTCATTTCATTTCATTATTAAATGTAAGTTATGTGAAGAGCAAATCTGTTCACTTACTCAAATGTTCTATAGCAGAAGCTTCCAAAGTGTGCGCCGCGCCGTAGAGAGTAAAGAGGGGCGCCGTGAACACACATCAGATTGACTAATTTGCCATTGTAATTTATTACATATTTTCTTAAGTGATAAATGTATCAATGTGTCAATCTAAATATAAAAGCTCGGCTTCATATTGTGGATGTTTTAATTTTTGTGCCTATCTACTTAGTACCATTGTACTCTATTTCAGGGATAAGAAGTAGCTATTCACGCATATTTCTACGATGACGAGGAAAACAGAATAATGAAAAAACAACACAGTGTCATATTATGTATAGTGCAATGGAAGGGCACACACAGTTCGTGAAGTTTCTTACATGAAAATGCGTCCAAAGAAACTCAAAAAAAATAAATAGAAAACTACTTTAGTTTTAGAAGTGTTTTACTGAAAACTATTCAAGATAACTATCTCAATATATGTAGGTGTACATAGTGCACCTCGCATTTAATTATTCTAAAAGAACTTTGCCCCTCTCTAGGATTTCTCCTGTATCGTGGGTATAGTGTACAAAGATACATATCACTTGCACAGTTAGTACTGTAGCGCTGATATTTTTTTTGATATGGCTACTTTGCCCCACACTGGGATGCAGTTTACAAACATACATGTCACATACACATAACCAAACCCGAACCAACTATCCGTAGATTATACAAGTATTTGTTCCGTGCGGGGATCGAATCAGCGACACGTAGCGCAGAAAACGAATCACTTAGCCACTGCGCTAACCGTGCCGTCTAATTGCCTTCAGATTGTAACTTGATTATCCTGTCAGTGATCGCTAGCGTGATTTTCATGTCTGAGAATATGCTATAGAACAGGGATTCTCAACCTTTTTCTGTTCACAGTTGGTTGAAATTTTCAACCAACTAAGGCGGCGAGACAAAATACTAAACCTGTTAGTGCGCTGTGAACAGAAAAAGGTTGAGAATCCCTGTTCTATAGCATATTCTCAGACATGAAAATCACGCTAGCGATCACTGACAGGATAATCAAGTTACAATCTGAAGGCAATTAGACGGCACGGTTAGCGCAGTGGCTAAGTGATTCGTTTTCTGCGCTACGTGTCGCTGATTCGATCCCCGCACGGAACAAATACTTGTATAATCTACGGATAGTTGGTTCGGGTTTGGTTATGTGTATGTGACATGTATGTTTGTAAACTGCATCCCAGTGTGGGGCAAAGTAGCCATATCAAAAAAAATATCAGCGCTACAGTACTAACTGTGCAAGTGATATGTATCTTTGTACACTATACCCACGATACAGGAGAAATCCTAGAGAGGGGCAAAGTTCTTTTAGAATAATTAAATGCGAGGTGCACTATGTACACCTACATATATTGAGATAGTTATCTTGAATAGTTTTCAGTAAAACACTTCTAAAACTAAAGTAGTTTTCTATTTATTTTTTTTGAGTTTCTTTGGACGCATTTTCATGTAAGAAACTTCACGAACTGTGTGTGCCCTTCCATTGCACTATACATAATATGACACTGTGTTGTTTTTTCATTATTCTGTTTTCCTCGTCATCGTAGAAATATGCGTGAATAGCTACTTCTTATCCCTTAGAAAACATAAAATGAACGTGACTTCCATATAAAAACTCTGATATTCAATACAAATATGAACCAGCATTCAATACCTGCGTAAATATGATGACATTCCTCACTAACCTCAAAAACCGACCAAATTAGGAGGGCTTAGCATCTATTCACGTTTCAGGATCTGGGATGCTCTTCAAATCGGTCGGTTGATCGCTGTTGACCGTCTACCATTACGCCTACGATCGAAACCAGTTTATATTGAATCAACACAAAGGCTCCGTCGCCATGTTTCTTGCCATGGAAACATAAATTAACTCCGTCATCGCCAGTTTTGCATATCAGTTTGTCGTTCTAGATATACTTCAGTATGTTTTGCGCTATTTGCAGTATGTTTACTACTAGTACGATTAGAAGCAGTTACTTTCTTTTTCAAGCTCCTAAAGCAACATTACAGTGTCGCAAATCGATCTCTTTTTAGTTTTGAAGAGTGTGTACTCTTCGTACACGTATTTTCATTCGTTTACTTCCAGTGATGATCATACATTAGGGAAGTTCTTGACTCCAAAGCGTGAAAAACGGCAATAATTATGCCTACGATGATTTAATAGCTAATTTATTTATGATTTATGCAAACGTTAGATTTTTGATATTCAATATCATTAAGGAAAATTCACGACTACGTTTTACGCTAATGTAACGGTGTCAATTTTTATTAATTAATGTTAATAATGTCCCCCTGACCGATTTCGGTCACGGCGGCCAATCTCACCGGAGATAAGCCAACTATGCAGGAGATATTATAGAGCACAAATGTGTGCGCAAACAGGTGCTCTCTCTGTTCCTTCACTCTCATAATCCGATGGGACGGCAATCCGACACGACCAGAGAGAGATCAGGCGCAGGACCAATGGCTTTACGTGCTTTCCGAGGTACGGTGTGTATTCACATACACAAACACCCAGACCCGAAATAAATATCTGTAGATACAACAACATGTAGATACCGTACAAATATTTATTCCGTGCGGGAATCGAACCCGCGACACGTTGCTCAGCAGTCGATCTCTCAACCACTGCGCCAACCGTGCCGTCATAAAATAATTAATGTTAAGACATCTATGTATAGGTTCATTTTTCCTCAAGATTTCAGGTGCCCCAGGGCGTACATAAAGTACAAAAAAGGGTTTCCAACCAATAGTTATACAATCTACCTACATTTCATCAAACTTCATTGTTGCATCTCTAGGTCTCGCTAAAAATCATTTGTTTGTATCCATTAAGTCTTCGTCACCATCTATGATAACAGAAATACTATGGTATTTCTGTATGGTTCTATATGGTCCATATAATAAAAGAAAAAAAAAAAATTTAGAAGCTTCGAGAACTTGCAGCGGTTATAGACTTTTTTATATGCATTTTTTTTATTCTTCCATTGAATACATTCCGTATATTAATTGCAATTTATGATGAAGGCAAACAAAACGCATAATGTTATGAGTTCTGATATTTATTTTTTATAATCCATACTTGACGTCAATATGTTTCTAAGAAGATTTCATTTGTGTTTTATTATCTTTATACAAATGAGGTTATTTCCCCAATGACGAAATATTTTATAAAGCAATAAAATTATTAATAAAACATTTGATCATTTTCATTTATAAATACACAAAGATTTGTAAAAAGAATAAGATTTTTTTTTATTTTTTTCTTCGCGTGGCTCCTGTTAGTCTTTTATCATTTTATATTAGACTAACGAGTAATTTACATCACTTAATGCTTTAAAGCTTGCTTAAATAGTCTTTTAATCAAATATGTTAATTAAGGTTTCATTTCGACTGCTAATTATGCAGTTAGCAATAATTTCTCAATAAACTATTGTTGCAAAATTTATGTTACGATATCAACACACAACAAACAATTTGTATCCCAATTAGATTCAGCAGTAGAGAAAATTAAATTTCTATTGCTACTCGAAACAAAAAAAAAAAACAGAAAAAAAAACAAGTCATAAATAAAAAAAGAACACACCTTCAGTCAGTCAGTTTATTCAGTAAACTTTGCCTAAAAAAATAAAAATAAAAACATTCAATTTTTAAATTATTTCGCGCCAACTTATAAGCTGGTGACGTCACAATAGCAGCAGTAAAAGATTGTAACGTGTGTTATGTCACAGCCTACTCCTACCTTCAAGGTGATGTGGGTGTGTCGCTGCCGTCACAGAAACACAGATCTGCGTAGTTGACTAATTAAATATATGTTTTTCTCGCAATCTGTGGCGAGAGATCAGTTTATAATGGTTGTGTAATATTTTTGAAAGGAATTCCAGTTTAATTTGACCTGTTTTCGAATGATTTTTGTATAACCCGAAATTATGATATACCTATATATTTAATTTCTTTCCATTATTGTGGTAATAATTTTTACATAATTTATACCTACTTAAGTATATCGCTCCGTTGCATAACCAATTATCCTAAAGAATTTATCCTCAAACCATGACATATTAAAATCGGAAACAAGCTTACAGTCATTTAATTGATTCGACACAAACCATAAACACCCTATCTATTGAACTTTGGATCCGCAATCAATTTTGTGATGTATCATCAGAGCCATTGTTGCTTTGCGTATTTCAAGTCATCGACATGTTGTTAGCCGTTAATGCTAAAAGCCTTTTTTTATCAACATAATAGCTGTAAATTCAGCATTATTATTATCTATAGGTATATACGCGCCTGTATTCTCCGAAGAGATAGGCAGAGGGGTACGATTGTACACTCACATTTCGCCGATGCCGTTATTGAGTCCCATGTAATAGAGGGGCGAGTCGATTATAATCTACCGGGCACAGTTCCAGACTCAGTGCTGCTACTGAGAATTTCCATGCAGAAAAACGCAATCCTCACGTTCAGCAGTGGCGTTTGCAATCACTAGACTAATGAGGGTTCCTTCTGTAAATTACTTATATTATAGTTACCTCTCAGTAACAGCTGACTCTCAAAGTAAAAACGTCACAGACAGAGCAGACGAACAGACATACAAACAAAAGTCTGTTTCAATTACAATTTATTTTTATGGCTCCATCGTTATTCACTAGCTACAACGCAACTAGCGACCCACCCCGGCTTCGCACGAGTGCAATTTACTAATGAACAAAATGAGAAGTGTGTTTAGCAAAATTTTATTGAGATTTTCATACAACAATACCATTCAAATTTCAGATATTACAGGTAAATTTTCCAATAAAAAAAAAACTTTCTATTACAAGGATTTTAGGATAACAACAAAAAAAAGTCAACCAAACCGGTCGAGCCGTTCTCAAGTGATGTTCCGTCATACATGTGACAACTGATTTTTATTTATAAGTATAGATAGATAAAAAGCTATTTGTAAGGCCGTAACTCTATGTTAACTCAGTAGGTGACACAGTACTATTAGATATGCTAATTGTCAATCATTTTACGACTTTATAATCGTTTAATGTCGCCACTGATTCACTCTACGCTATTTTTAGGTTTATCTCACCGTTTTCCCTATAGAAAACGTGCAGGAATTTTAACAGATATCTGTTAGACAGTACATGTTTTGTTGAAGTTACATAGTTGTTTTATTTAGTACACACCTATTAATAGGTAAATTGTTTGTTTTTGTGTTGTGTCACTTCTTCCTTGGTGGACTTGGTGGAGACTTTGATGACGCTTATTTACAGCTTGAGTTTGAGAAGATATTACTTATTGTGCAGGTTAGCTTACCGGAACCAAAGGTACTAGTACAATTATGATTGCTATATATTTTAGAAATATGACACTTTAAGAGGTTTTGACGGAGAGTATGTTTAATTCTATTTATTTTAGCAGATATCAGCTATGGATTTCTATAAATCAGTTTTACAGGGACGCCATTTTGATAAAATAAATAAAATGGCGGATGGCTTCGCACCGTTAGAATGAAAGTGATATAACTCAAAATTCAGATTTTGTTAAATTGACTAAAAAAGTGTAGGTACTTTTTTGGAGACTTTCTTGATTATTCCCCTAAAATTGCATTTTGACTTAGGTCACTTTCGTTCTGAGGGTGCGGACTTCAAAGTCTTCCAACTCCTTGTTGTATTATAATTCAGGGAAAAAAGCTGTTCGGGAAATACTAAATCAAGTACGAAACTGTGATATGTCAAGTTATTGTTTTACAATTTAATCATAAATCACGAAAGTGATTATGAAAGTTATTTTCAATTAATTTGCATACAATAGCATTGTGATGGATAACATGTTCCTTCAATAACAATCATGGGCGTAGCCAGAGTGCAGATGAGCTCTCTGGGCCATTCCTGCTTCTCTTAGAATCCACCGGTTTAATTAAGTGCTTATGTCAGTTGAAATTCCTGATTTTCTGCCTCTTAGCCCAAAAGCTGGGAACCCATTGAAGCAATTAGATAGATATTCTTTATTGTACTCCAAAGGAAAAATTACAAAGCGAAAATACATTTTACACATAGGGTACAAATTGTGGTCTTATCGCTAAAAGCAATTTCTTCCAGACGAATAGTGCATAGAAAGAATTATGGAAGAAATATAGACTCTCTTGAACTTGATCTTCCGATTTAAGAGTTCATCTGACATTTTGAGTAAGAATTATTACCGTTATAACTCAAAATGAATTTCTCTTCAATAACTATATTTTTTATAACCCAGATAGTAGATACACACATCGGATAAATTTATACTCAAGTGTATGTTACAACACGGCCACAGATAACGTGAAACCCTGCTAATAATGTCACATTGGCTATGTCACGTGGTGCAGGTTTTTTCCGAGCTCGGACGGAGGTCGCCTGATTGCCGGTTATAGCTAAGTGTATGACTGACACTTAACGTCGGAGTTAACTGTAGGGTTAACAGCCTTGAATTGTTCTAGATAGTACCAACGAATACCCTTTACAACGAGTTACATAAGTATAGTTATTTAATATCCATTAAGTGCAACAGATATCTATTAGTTAAACAAATACAACACTTTTATCTCATTGTTAAGTGCCGTGTAACCAAAAAGTAATTTAATTTATTTCCCTTTATCTTCTTCTATAAAGTCTGCTATATAAGTTTTAAGATCAGCCAGTTACTAATAGTAGCAACGAAGCCCAGGGTGCGCCTGACCAACTCATGTTTCATCAAATCATCACTCATGCAAGCTCGCACCCACTCTATCCCTTATACTTGTCATCTATAAATGTCATCAATATGTATGTATTAAAATATGCGATCATTCATAAAAAACAACTTCTCATACATATTAAGAACTAACTCGGAAATATTAACACATTCAATTATAAGGAACAACTAGAGTACATTACATACAACATAGTTTTTACTAGAAATCCTATTATGTGGAAATGCCTACGTTAATGGATTTGAGTCCAAGGTCCCTCCGATCACGACGGTTCAGACCTTGCGTTCGCCTTGGACTGAGGTAGGCATTAGGCTAAATACCTAGATCATATCGACCATAAACAACATAACAGATTAAGGGCCGGGTTCACCAACAATATAACAGATGTTTAAACTGGAAACGGCACAGGGATATAATCGGATTTCCAAAAAATGTAAAAGAAGCGACTTCCCTCAACATTTTTAATATTAAACTGTTTACTCATATTTGTAATAACGAAAATTGTCCGCGCTTTCGGAAAGCACGTAAAGCCGTTGGTCCTGCGCCTGATCTCTCTCCGGTCGTGTCGGATTGCCGTCCCATCGGAATATGGGAGTGAAGGAATAGAGAGAGCACCTGTGTTTGCGCACACACTTGTACTCTATAATATCTCCTGCGTAGTTGGCTAATCTCCAGTAAGATTAGCGGCCGGGACGGAAATTCGGTCAGGAGGACATTATTATAATAACGAAACATTCACTACATTGAGGTTCATCCTCTAAATTCTGTTTTTGTTGTCATAAAGTAACAACACAAATTAACTTGGGTCACCGCCTTTTAAAATGAATGCAGTGAATTCGCTCCTAAATTCTCATATAAACAACTATTTTATTTTTCTTTTACCCACTCTGTTATAGTATTAGTAATATTGTTCTCATATAAGTGACGATGTTTTAATGAGAATACGTTTCTTTAAACCGAACGGCCGTTAACCTACAAAAAAGTCCGTGTTAAACAGATGATTCTGTCTTAAACATAGGTTATACTGTCGGTGAATATGGGCCTAGATGTAGAACACAATTGATTAAAATAATTACTTCACTTTTGTAATGTCGTGTGTTGTGTGTTCTCGTGCGCTCGTTTGAAACAAGTTTATGCTGAGATTGAGACATACAATCGTCTAATATAAGCCTCTTGCGACAACTTATGCAGTCACTAGACATATTAACAAATTATGTGTGTCTCTAGAGATTGATTCGTCCAGTATCGTGTCTTCGTAAGTTCGTAGTGTGTATAGTTTACAAACAATACATGTCACATACACAAACAACCAGACCCGAAACAACTATCTGTAGATCATACAAATATTTGTTCCGTGCGGGGATCGAACCCGCGACACGTAGCGCAGAAAGCTAATCTGAATGAAATGAGACTGTATAAAATAAAAAATAAAAACAAAAATCATAAAAAACTCACAAAGTTACAAGCTTGTTGAAAGACTACATAAGTTAGACACCTTATGTTAGTCTGAAACTCGAGCCTGATAATTATGAAGAATGTAATATAACTTTTGATAAAATTGATCGATGCATTTCGGACCAATAATTGCAAATCAAAGGGGCTAACTTATATATATAATATGTTAACCCATTAACCGCAAAAATGAAACCAGCAGTGATATTTTCATGAAACATTTATCTTAAGTACTATTGTTTACAAAACCATATAAACTCTCGTATGAAACGTCAGAGAAAAAAATAAATAGCCTCCCTTAGGAGGGGTGTACTCGATTGAGTACATATTACAGGTGAAAATTTTCGAAGCATTGCTTTTCGACACAATGTTTTGAGACACTTTTTGCATTGCCAGCAAATTCTTGCATGACATTTAACGCATCGTAATGGTTTTTGGAACTTTTGAGAAAATTGGGCTTATGAAATCACTAACTTAACTGCACACACGTTTAAATTGTTAGGTTGGAATTTTTCAGTGACAGCTATAATGAATATACCTGCTAAAAATGTTACTATTTTAACGCACTTATGTCTTCTTCTTTAAATTGGAAAAAACAAATGTAACTTTAAACATTTTATAACTACCCTCAAAGTATTTACTGTACTCTATCAAGTACGGTGGCGGTTAAGGGGAAAAGATACAGAAATTGAATACATCCAGGTCTTTGTGAATATTAAATAAAAGCTACCAACTTATAATTTATAAGGTAAAATTAAATTTTCTTTCCTAAATATTTAATTTTCCGCTTACTGTGATTTATTACGTGTTATAATAAATTAGTATTTATAATTACTCTTTATACGACGTAAATAAGTTAAGTAATTACTTTAGTGGTCAATTATTCAATTTAAAAAGATAATTTCTATAAATAAATCTACGTTTACCTATGTAAGATCAATTACGCATTAATTGAAGATTTTCTAGTAAATAGACATCTATTAACTTTATATGAACGTAAGTTATAGGCGTGTTTTCTAAGATTCCTTACGAGGAAACTGCAAGATTCTCGCGTAAAGACATCGTAATATGATACGTTTACCTATTATGTAAAGTTGTTGACGGCACGGTTGGCGCAGTGGTTGAGAGATCGACTGCTGAGCTACGTGTCGCGGGTTCGATTCCCGCACGGAACAAAAATTTATACGATCTACAAGATAGTTGTTTCGGGTCTTGGTCTTTGTGTATGTAAATACACACGGTGCCTCGGAAAGCACATAAAGCTGTTGGTCCTGCGCCTGATCTCTTTCCGGTCGTGTCGGATTGCCGTCCTATCGGACTATGAGAGTGAAGGAATAGAGCACCTGTGATTGCGCACACACTTATGCTCTATAATATCTCCTGCGTAGTTGGCTTATCTGCGGTGAGATTGGCCGCTGTGACCGAAATCGGTCAGGAGGACATTATGTAAAGTTGAGATGAAGAGGTAAGTTTAAACTTACGATTATGTGTTAAAAAATAAAATAAATGTAACCCATTACTGTCCCAATGCTGGGCAAGGGTCTCTGTTCAGGATGAGAAGGGCTTAGGCCTTATTCCACCACGCTGGCCTGGTGCGAGTTGGCGGACTACACACACCATCAAGAACTTTATGGAACCTTCTTAAGTGTGCAGGTTTCCTCACTATGTTTTCCTTTACCGTAAATAATGAATTACTTATAATACATTTTTAACTGCCTAAAACTTAAATTGACTCAATGATCGAGTGGAGGGCGGTCCTATGTTCTATTCCCGGGTCAGGCAGTGTTATTGAGATTTTCTGTATGGAAATTTAGTGGCATCGTAGACATTTGTGTAACTAAAACATTCTAAACGGTACTAACAAAAAATCTTGTCGTGTCGTCGCTTTGTCTGTTAGACTGACATTCCATAACACATCCTGATTCAACTGCAGTGCCTCGTCACCTGCACTGAGTTTTCATACTTCCTGCAATAACATCAATAATAAAAAATTATGGCCCTTGTCGTGAAGTCGTCCTGGAAAAGGACATTTTTACTATTACAGCAAAACACTTATTAGATAATAAATGCAACATACACGCAGACGAAGTCGCGGGCGACAATTAGTCTTAAATAACATAGCATCATGCCTGTAAAAACGCCCGTAAAAGCTCACCTTTCGCCGATGCCGTTATTGAGTCCTATGTAATAGGGGGCGAGCCTATTGCCATCTACCGAGCACAGTTCCAGACTCCGTGTTGCTACTGAGAATCTCCACGCAGAAAAACCCAATAACACTTTGCCCGACCAGATTTAACCCCAGGACCTCACGCATAGCAGTCGCGCCTACGACCCCTAGACCAGTGAGGCAGTTTAAAATAATATAGAATTATATACTGCTTGCTAGAATTGGAAAGTTCCCCAAAGGAGTTAAATGTCAAACCCATTTAAACAGCTTGTGTCTATCTATACATCTATACATATAAATAAAATTGGAGTGTCTGTTTGTAATATTGAAATAATCGTTTTTTACTACATGCATATGAATATATATACGGTACATACCCCAAAATTACATTTTTTTCAATTTTTGTCTGTCTGTCTGTCTGTCTGTTTGTATAGGCTAATCTCTGAAATGGCTGGACCGATTTTGACGGGACTTTTATTGGCAGGTAGCTGATGTAATAAGGAGTAACTTAGGCTACTTTTATTGTAGAAAAATTCTTTTTTTTTAGAAAAAAATAGGATTAAGTGCATTTGGTCTCACTAAAAAATACATTGTTAAGTTCCGACATCCACGCGAACGAAGTCGCGGGCACAGCTAGTAGTAAATATAATTTTAATTATCTTTAGTAAGGAATCTATCCACTTCCTACATTTTCGTTATTAGCTTAGTGGTCATAGACAATCTATCAATTGTCTATGACACAAACAGGAAGTGTATAGGAAACAGAGTCGAGCCCCAACGGCAACCGGATGTGGAACAAACGACCGGCCAATTAATTTTATGATTTTATTAACTTTTATCATTAATCATCGGCTTTATGGGCAAAATTAATGATTAATGTAACTTTAAAGGCTCCTCGGAAGGTGAAAAACATATATATATATAAATGTTCTACTCTGATAACGGTAAAGCTTTAGTACAATAATGAAAATGCCTCTTTAATACATTCGAGACCCCTCCGTGCCTTTGAAAGCATACTAAGCAGTTGGACCCGGGTGTCATACGAATAACTAAACCGGTAGTTAAAGGTGTCAGCAGCCCAAAAACTGACAACTGTTCTAACCTTAGATTATCTGTGTCTACCAGTAATTGGGGGGCTGAGGTCGGGTGGCAGTCGCTCCGTGTAAAATACTGATGTAGCAAAAGATGATGGATAATGGAACTTTCATTTGTCGTCTATTGTCTTTATGAAACTATAGTTATACCTACTCCATTTATTATAAAAAAGACAAATAGTAATCTCATACGCGGTTAAATAAAACTTAATTGCATACCTCCATAGCAACGTAATACTTCCTACACGTAACACGAAACGTTGATGCAATTTAATTCACACTGCAACTATTAGATATTCTTTATGCTCACACGCAAGTACACGTCGCAAAAGATAGACAGTAATGGAGTTTAGCGCAGACTATCGAAAGTCGTTGGTCGTTAGTTAGTCGTTAAATAACAAATAAATTTGACGGCACGGTTGGCGCAGTGTGTTGAGAGATCGACTGCTGCGCTAGGTGTCGCGGGTTCGATTCCCGCACGGAACAAATATTTGTATGATCTACAGATAGTTGTTTCGGGTCTGGTTGTGTGTGTATGTGACATGTATGTTTGTAAACTGTACCCACGACACAGGAGAAATCCTAGTGTGGGGCAAAGTTTTTTTTTTAAAGAAAAAAAAAAAAAAAAAAATTGAAAATTACATGAACGACGAACACATTCTTGTAGGTATAAAGGTAGGTACATAAGGTATAAATTATAATCTGACTGCCTTATTGGTCAAGTGCTCGCAAGCCCGACTGCTGAGCGTAAGGCCTTGGGTTCGATTCCCCGCTCGGGCAGTGTTATTGAATTTTTCTGTATGAAAATTCTCAGTAGCAGCACGGAGTCTGTAACTGTGCCTGGTAGATGGCAGTAGGCGCACCACCTATTACATGGAACTCAATAACAGCATCGGCGAAATGTGGGTGAACAATAGTCATCTGCCTAACCCTTCGGGGAATACAGGCGTGATGCTATGTTATGTTGTGAATCATAATCATACATAATGTAAGCACGACCTATAAGGTCAACGTAAAACAAAAATAAAAATAAAACGAGCAAGAAACAAATCTTCTGGTAGATTTTATTCAAAACTAGCTGTGTCTCGCGACTTCATCTGTGTGTATTTTGTATTTATTGTATAATTAGTGTCTTCCTTTCGTTATTTGTCCTCCTTCAACACTGCATAATCACTAGCACGTAAAAAAAGTTGATGTGATAATGATTTATATCATTACATAACAAAACACGTAGTGCCAAAAAAATGCAAATTTTATTTAAAAAAAATATATTTCTAGACTTCAGCCACCATCTTCTTAAATAGGTGTTGAATTACGTTTAAAATGTATTTCCTACTTATAATATTATAAATGCGAAAGTTTGTGAGGATGGATCTTTGTTACTCTTTTACGCCAGAACGGCTAAACGGATCTAGATGAAATTTCGCACAGAGATAGATTATAGTCTGGAATAGTACATAGGCTACTTTTTATCCCGGAAAAATATACGGGTTCGTAAACCACGTGGGTGAAACCGCGAGCGGAAGCTAGTATCTTTATAACGCTGACTGCACATTGGTATAATTAAATTTTAGCAGGAGTAAAACTGCAACTTTTTCCCACAGCTCACAAAATTGCTGCACATTTTAATCTAAAGCTTTATAGCACACTTACGTTACAAATTCTTACATTTTCAGCTCAGTAACCTAAGACAATGGTTTAATTGTTGACTTACTACCATTTATGTGCAACATGGCAATGCTGTTACCTGACTAGTTGGGTAAGAGCCCCCATTGTTGAGGTTTTCATAACAACTATTGTTTTAGAGTTTCAAATTTTTTAACATACCTTCTTACTTCTGTATGACGGAAATGCATGTTAAGTGCAAGTTATCGCTGTAAAATTAGATTTAGTACGAGTTTCCACCATGCTAGAACTGAACTCTCGGGGGTGACAAGCTTGGGTATTATCCTACTAATATTATAAATGTGAAAGTTTGTGAGGATAGATGGATCTTTGTTACTCTTTCACGCCAGAACGGCTGAACGGATCTGGATGAAATTTGGCACAGAGATACATTATAGTCTGGAACAGCACATGGGCTACTTTTTATCCCGGGAAAATGTACGGGTTCGTAAACCACGCGGGCGAAACCGCGAGCGGAAGCTAGTAATAAATAATGTTGTTATACAACTATCTTCTATGTAATTAATAAAAACTATAAAATGGTCTGCTTAACCACTTATTACTTTAAAGTAGGTGGACCGGTTGTGAAGGCGTTTTCATTGTATCACTAGCTTCAAGGATTCTAGCTCTAATAATATATAGGATGAACGGTAATTCGACCTGTCTCTTGTAAGGTGTTGTTATACCAAAGCATTCTTTAGCTTTTAGAGAATTTTCAGTGTTAGTTGTATCACAATTAGCAGACTTTGGTCGCAAGTCGGATAATTTCAAAAATACCTATCTAAAATCTGCAATATCTCAAAATTAATTCATAAACGACCCCTGGTCCTTGGAGTCAACGTTTTTGCAAATTGGCCGTATAACCCCTTAGAAGAAATTGGTTGAATTACAGTTCAGCCTGTTTAAGTATCATCATGCCATCGCTCATAGAAGTTTCATGAGCATTTCAAATGCTCGTGGACGAAGTCTCAGGCACAGCTTCATAGTTAAAAATAAGAAAACACAACATCTTTTCATACAAAGTTACCGTTTAGCGTATCGAGTTTGTATGGGAACATGATATTCTTTTTGTTACGCTTTATCTGACTGCCGGATTTCCTACATATGCATATTCTCGTGGCTCTTACAACAAAGCTTATATAAAAACAGTAGTTTATTATTATTAAAGGAAACTGCATCATCGATCGTGATTATCGTACTAATTTTGAACCATGTTGTACAAAAATATATTCTTGCAATAAACGACCTTGATCGCACGTAGAATACCAAACGAATATCATTAATACTGAAGCTCTTGTTAAAACGGTTTTTTTAACAGTTCGTTCGGATCCCTAAAAGAGCTTATTTATCGCTTAAAAACAGAGATGTAGGTAACTGGATTTATGTTTTAGCTTCAAAAGATTCTAAAAAGTTACCTTCTTGATCCAAATACATCGTTTAAAAAATATTCTCCTGTTCGTATCAGGAAAGTGGATTCTGCGAGTGTGCTGTGTACTGTATAGGTACTTATTATTATTATTTTATAGGGATCGGGAATAAAACTGCTGTTAAAAAATTAAATTCTGTATTGAACGCAACGAGCTTCCAAATACAATTCCTTATTATTTTAATTCAACGTCCATCACTCAATTATTTAATATTGACGTTCCTTCAAATACTTATTCTTTTTCATCAGTCACAAGTCTTTATATCAAAGACTGTATCCTATTATATAAAACCTCGACAGTACTATAGTGATACTGATAGAGCAAGAAAATATCAGAGACTTGTCATTGTTCTCCAATTTCCGAGCGATTAGAGTTCATGCCGAAATCGAGATTTATCGAATAACACAGTCGAATCGCTCGCCTAACTTTTTCAGAATTCTTGTTATTAGTATTTATATTTTAATGCTTCACATTTTTTTCTATATCTATAATAGAGATTTTTGAAATGCTCAGCTTTTTCCCAATGATGATAAATGGTCGGTTTCTTCTTACTAGAAGATCTCGATTACAATTTGAATTATTCACAGCACAAACGTATCTACCTACGAAACGTTAGCTTTTAAGTATGTAACAATAGTTTTGAAACAATGGATTTTTACAATTCAGCGTACGTACTGTTGCTATAAATATTTAGATCTTGACCAAATTGGGCGAAGTTGCAGAATATCTGACGTTTACGAGCGTGAATAACAAAGATTAGTTCGTTTATTTAATATTCGCAATAGCAATAAAGTCTTAACTTCAAATTGTAATATTCCTGTTTTGTATTCTTTGCCCCTAGTGTAAGTTTCTTTTTACAAATTCGATTTACTACATCGAACGCGTTCGATTAGTGGAGAGCACGAAACGGACCAATCGGAGCGCCGAACTTGTTCGATGTAGTAAATTGAGTTTGTCGAAAGAAACTTACACTAGGGCCTCTGATAATTTCCTTTCTTGTTTAACTTGTTTAACAATGGAATTGTTGACGTCATCACAATTTATTCAACTTATTGAATCAATTATTAATTAAACCTATCTATCTTTATAATTGCTATGGCAATGACGAATGGCATGGAATATTGGTATGGCTGTTGATACTCGGTTGACACGGTATCTAAGCAATTGGCTGCCGCGGCAGCAATTTCCGTACCACAAATATTAATAATAATTCTAAGTAAAAAAATCCATACTCACGGTACAGGAGACATATTAAGGTACAACGTTTCTTTAAAAAAATAATCTCCAGGCAACGCTCTAGGGTTAAAATTTTAGTTAATTTAGTCTTTATTAATTCTGCCCGCGCTTATTTGGAATGATTTTTCATATAAACTTCAAACGCCTATGGATTTCCCCGTGTGAAGTGACCCGGGTACGTCCTAAAACTGCGGCCAGACACCGGAAGATGGGCAGCAGCGTCCTCTCACTAATCGGTGAGCCACTGCGATCCCCCAATCCGCCTGCCAAGCGTGGGGATTATGGCAAATCCCTCCCTTGGAGGAGGCCTTCGTTCAGCAGTGGACGTCTTCTGGCTGATGATGATGATGATGCCTATGGATTTCAACTCCTTAGTGGTTGAATTTTGTCTATAAGGAACCAACCTGCCAAATTTCAAGGTAAGGTAGTCTTTATAGTGGTATTACGCTATAGGTCATTGAGACAGGAGGCGCCGGGCAACAAGAAACAGTAAATTTTCTATTGTGTCTCGCTTGCATCCATTGACGGTTTAATATTTATAGATATACTAACTGTTGCCCACAACTTCGCCTCTCAGATCTCGACAACAACGCCACCTACTGGGTCCAACTATAGCTAAGAACCATTCAGGTGTAAAAAGTACAAAAAATAAACTTCATCAAAATCGATCAAGCCATTTAGGAGAAGACTTACCAACACATGCACACCGAAACTTTATATATAAAGATACCTTACTCTACTACAAGTATAATTTAAAAAACCGGCCAAGTGCAAGTCGGACTCGCGCACGAAGGTTTCCGTACCATTGACTAGGTAAACAACAGTAGGTATTTATTATTAAAGTAAAAATACAACTGAGTATTTTGTGAATATTTCAAGTGCCTACCTGTTGCCATTATTGATATCGAGCAAAAAGGGCAAAAAAATCGCGTTTGTTGTATGGGAGCCCCCTTAACTATTTATTTTATTTTTAGTATTTGTTGTTATAGCGGCAACAGAAATACATAATTTGTGTAAATTTCAACTGTCTAGCTGTCGCTGTTCTTGAGATATAGCCTGGTGACAAACAGACGGACAGACTGTCGGACAGACAGCGAAGTCTTAGTAATAGGGTCCCGTTTTTACCCTTTGGGTACGGAACCCTAAAAATATTGGACCATTAAAATTACCAGTAACGTCTAGGTTAAGCAACAAGCTACTAACTCAATAATGATGATCATTTTAACTATTCTGTAGCTAAATCGCTTGCTCAACACCAAGATTATTATAATTGTAATAATTATAGAGTCGTTTCAACTAATCGTTGAAGATTATTACTTAATTTTAAATCATAAGCGGGCAAATATCTTTTTAATATTACACTTGTCCTCTAAAATCTCAGCGTATCTTATAAACAAGGACAATACTGAAACGTTTCATCGCCAATATGAATAAAAACATACGTAATATGAAAATTTACTTTACTTTCTTCTAGAACAAGTACTTTCATGTAAATCTACGATAGGAAATTAGGTCAATGTTGTTTATACCCATACGATAAGCTAGCTTGCAGGCCAGCGAAAACTGATTTCCTTTGTTAAGTTTTTATGTTAAAGGATTTTGATCTTTAGAGGCTTCAAGGGGCTCGTAGCTACATAGCTACAGCGTAAATCGATCGATCTGCGAGGTTAAGTAGCGCTTGACGCGGTCAGTGCTTGGATGGATGATCATTTTTCACATATCGAGACCCCTCTGTGCCTCGGAAGCAAGTTAAGCAGTTGGTACCTGGTTATCATACGAAGACCTATGACAGTCGTTATGGGTGTCAGTAGCTCAAAATGTCTGACAACCAGTCTAACCTTAGAGCATCAGTGTGTCCCAGTAATTGGGTGGAGGAAGTCAGAATGCAGTCGCTGCGTTTAAAATACTGATATTCAGCCGCAACCGGTTAGATTGGAAGCCGACCCCAATGTAGTTGGGAAAATGAAATAGTAGTTTTTAAAATAAAAAACAATACGCCTATAACACGTTTCATTTTCGCGTTCGTTATTCAAAATATTCAAAAACGCGTCATCTTCGTCTTCGTTAAAAAAATCATTGATTGATTTCATAATGAATGTCTGTTTAGCAAATACACATTCACATATTCAGCTATATTTATCGATATTGTGTTGTACATCGGCTGCCGACATTGTGTCTACCCTCAGTCACCTATTCCGTACCCATTCAAGACTTTTGGCATCGAATTGGTGTTCTTGTCACATTTTTGACACTTTTGACGCAAGACGCTTTTTTGTTTTATTTATATCTGGTGTAATTTCCAACACTGCGGTCATTTTAGAGGCAGTTACGGCTGTAAATATGTTTGTATGAAATCACAGTTTATGTTTTCCCATATAAATTGATGAGACACGGGTTTACACGGTTTACATGTGGGTACTATTAGTTGTTATGTCACGACTTTGCGAGGCATTAAAATGTTTCATTCTTTCAAAAACAGAAATATTAGTTGTAGTGTGTCATTGAAGTTAGGTAGGTTTTACCATAAATGTCTAGAATATTAAATGTGCCTGACGGCACGTTAGTTGTTAGGTAGGTACCTAGAGTAGTCTCCCCGAAGTACGTGCACGAGGGGGTGGCCTCTTTACAGTCACTCCCTCCGGGAAGTGCCGTTCGGCAGGACACCGTGGTGGGCTTCGGTGCGGTCTTCTAAGAGTTCCCGAGGCCCACCATATGGTGTCGAGGCGGATCACCGTGGTGAGTTTACCAGGCGGAGGATAGCCCATGATGGGTTCTCACCACGCTAATCAAAAAAAAAAAAGCTACCTAGTGACTAGTTATTTGGTAAACTATTGACCAAATTGTTTTGTGTTCATTGTGTTGTGTTTTTATAACAAAGACATGGCTTTGCTATTAAAAAAAAAATCTTCATATATAAGTCTTCAATACAAATATTTTACTTAACTTATGTACTAGAAACAAGACGAAGAAGTTCTAAATCTCCTTCTCTATTTATTTTCAGGAGTCACTATCAGAATGGGAGAGGGGTATCACAGATCTCCAGGTGCCCCCAGTAGCAGGAGCACTCGGGCGCAAGTGGAGCGCGCGGATAGCTGCGCACGCGCAAGACACCGCCACCGATCAATCAGCGCCCGTTAATAACAGCACTGATGCTTGCAAGCTGCTTATTGTAAGTATATGTATAGGGTATAATATAGATAATTTAACTTAACACACAAGTAGTAGCTCTGAGATCGGGCTTCGCAATACCTTGCTCACTATTTCAGCATTTCAAATAAAATGAGGTCGTATTATTCTTTTCGTTATCTCTTCAACGTTTGAAATAACATCTTCTCGAGATCCAAATCCATTGTTTTTCTGAGATAAAATACAAAATGCTAATTAATGAAGTATTAATGAGTCAACACAAGTATTCTCATGACGTTTAACTGTGCCAACGGAAATAAAGCATAGCGTGATGTTCGCTTATTGTATTACAGGAATATTCGGGTTAATTGAAGTCAAATGTCTTTAATCATCTCCGAGGACTATGTTGTTTTCTGGCTGATAAGTCCGCTCCCCCGTACGTAATAAAGGGAACCCACGTGCTCTGTTTTTACAGTCAAAATACCTTTCATCGTCTGCCCATTCTTCTCCTACGATGTCCAAGCCTACCGTGGTCTTGGTAAAAGAAGTTTTCTGTTATCAGTCATAGTATGACAAATTTCGTCATCTATTTTACATCCGTTTCTGGGTTAACGGTGAATTACTGTTGTTTAACCTTTAAACTTTTAGGAAATTACGAGTAAAAGTTTTGTAATACGATGTCATGACAACAGAATTTGATTTTCGCACTAAGATCGTAGGTATTTACCGTATGTAATTAGCTGTCTCATGACACGGAGCCGAAGAGAAAGGAGAAAAGAGATACATGCTGACTGGCTTATTCGAATCCAGAGACTTATTTAACAAACTCATCAATCTAAATATTATTTTCTGTCAATTCCAGTACATCGCCGACGCCAAAAGCCCGATGTGGCGACTGAACCTCTGTGGAGGCAACGCAGCAGCAGTGGCGGCTAGAGCCGGCACCAAGCTGCTGCCGTCCAAACTGAGGATCGTGTGGAACCCTCCCACGTCTCCTTACCAGCACACCGAGAAACTGAGGCTGGTTGTGACCGCGGTTAATAGTGGTAAGTAATATTGTTACTACTAGGATTTTCAGACGACCAAACGACATCAAGCAGTCGCAGTTAGCTGATTCCAAAGGGAAACATTTGGGCAAGAAAGATCGCAAAGCTAGGTTTCTTGTCCAAAAAACTGTGTGACTTTTCACCGGCATGAGCTATTGGTAAGACAGAATGAGAATGGTGGCTCGAGCGGTTCGAGCTTCGAGAAATAAATAACTGAAGAATTGATTTCACGATAGGCAGTTCTTATTCAGCCTTTTTTAAAGTTACACTAAAACAGCCAGTCCTTAATAATACACATTTGTGTCCATTTTGGAAAAATCCAAACGTAAATTGCAATGAATGCCCTAAAGATGTTTGATGATGGCAGTTTCTTTCTGGTCATATGTGAAAAAACAGAATCTTATTAATTAGATTTAAAATAAAAATTCTGTGTTTCCAGGATCAATCTGCAACAATAACTCCCAGTTCATCTGTGGTGTGACTAGTCTCTGCATTTCATCCTACCTGGTCTGCGACGGCGTGCGCCACTGTCCAGGAGGAGAGGACGAGGATCCAGGGGCCTGCTCTCATAGACATGATCCCCCGCTGCTCGAGCTGCTGAGGAGGTTTGCTGCAAGAAACCAGGAGTTACTAGGCCTGGACCCGCCTGATGGAATGACGAAGCCTTCAGTTATAAGTGAGTATTGTTTTAGTATAGTTACGTCGGTAACAGTATGTGAGTAGCAGAATATGGGTTTTGAGACTTCAATTTTAAGATAGCAATGAATGTTAGCATGGTTGAACAGAGGGCTAGATAATTAAATGGTTATCGGGACAGTTGTCAGTACATGCTATTGACTTTTCTATTGATATTTTGATTCGTAAATAAATCACTGGAAGTTACACTTAGGCAGCTTAATTAGCCAGGCTTTACCTAAGCTACCTACCCGACTTATTTTCCCGCCGATTAAGATATCAACGGAAAATATTCCATACAATATTGAATTTTCCCCTTCCCCGATAGATCATGCAACATTGTTTCCTCGTTCGTTTCAACACATAACTGCACGTTCAAAGTGTTATCATGTATTATTCACCAATATTGTTCGATGGTAGTACAGTTTGTCATCAATTCATCATACAAAACTTGTAAAAGTCATTTATGGGTCATTGTCACTGGGGGAAAACCTTGACAATATATGTATGTGCATGCAATGCATTCATTCATGAAATCATGTATTGGTTTTCTAATAAAGCATTTTTTTGTTACGGAAAGGAAGATGGCACTGTTTGCGCAGTGGCATATGTTGTCTAATGAAAGCTTGGCTTTCTGCGCATCGAGGCGCAGATTCGAATCCCAGTCAAAATATTACAGTGCCTTGCAGATGGTTGTTGTGGTTGGGTGTATATGCTTGTGTGATTTATGTCTGTAAACGCATAAACCATATGAGAAAATATCTGTGCGTGGAAACAAGAAAAAGACGAAAAGAGCCAAGTCCAGCCGTAAGTTGCCAGAAAAAGTATTGTTGCTGATAGGTGTAGAAATTGATTACTAGCAGTCTAAAACTGATAAAGACCTACTACCAATGACTTTGGCAGCAGATGTAACTGATAACAGGCGATTTGAAACTTTCAGTGAAGATCAGCGAGGGGGAGAAGCCGTCTAACGCGTTCATGGAATTCGCGGCTGCGCTGAAGCCGTACGGGCCCTGGAGCTACCTGGTGGTGGGCATGCTCGTCTGCGCCACCATACTCATGTTCTGCTTAGCTTGGGGTGAGTACCACATCTCTTTTATCTTCCTTATTCTAACGTTTTTCCGTAAGCAACCAAAGCTTATGTTTTTATACAGAGTTACTTCCATTTGACCTAAACAGCTGATACGGAAAATGAACTTTTTTCTTGACTCTTATAGAACCAGAGGCCCTAGTGTAAGTTTCTTTTGACAACCTCGATTTAACGCACCGAACGCGATCGGCGCTCCGATTGGTCCGTTTTGTGCTCTCCGCCAATTGGCGCCAAACGCGTTCGATGCGGAGTTTGTCAAAAGAAACTTACACTAGGGCCTCTGAAATATATCGATTACATCAACTATCCAATTCAAAATTTATAAATCTACAAGAAAAAGCACTAGGTGAACTACACGTAAACCGTTTTGAAAACAGTATACCTCAGGCTAGTAGACCGGGGACAATTGAAACAATTTTACTTAAACCATGTGCAGTGAAGTATCTTTAGTACCTACGTACCTCATATTTATATCGTCGAAAGGGTCGTTATCTAGTTCCTAAATAAAATATATTCTATATCTCTATCTCTACTAGTTAACCTAAAATCACCCATTAAAGAAGACCGGACAGAGTGGTTCTATTGACCCCATCCCAAGGAGGGTTGAAACAGTATGTAGGAATAATTGAAACACTGAAAATATTTTAGGAACAACTAAAGATTTTTAATCAGTCTTAACAGTTTTTCTTGCCACTAAATTATTTATTGAGACTGTGATAAGTTGGTCAACATAACATTAATATTTCGAAAATTATAAAAGCAAAGACATCTCCAACATACACAACTCAAAATATCTTTTATTTATATATATTTAGTGCGCTAATTTGTTCTATTGAATACCATTTCACATAATGGACAGATTTAATGTCCTATTATGCTAAAATGGCATTACATGGGGGAGAAAAAAAAGGTAATCCAGTCTCATACAAAACAGCTTGTTTCAATCAAAACAATGTTTCAATCATAACAACAGGTTTGACTCTTATGAAATTTAATTTCAGAGAACAATCAACATCGCTAATATTTGGCAATTAAAACTTCTGTCTGTATCGTGTTTTCGTTTCGTTTTCTGGCCGTCTATCAGATGTAATTTTATAAAAGCGATTGTGAGTTAAAAGCTGTTGTGAGTTAAAAGTTTTTAATGGTTATAAATTCAGGCAAATGTATAATAATAATAAAAAATAATTGGTGCGTCAAACTTACAAACATACATTTACACTCTAAACAACACAACTCTTCTTCTGTACAGTCGGGTAAAAACAGGGGACAGTTGAAACGGTGAGACGATTGAAACGTTTCAAAGGTCCACAGACAAACGTTTCAAACGTACCCATCTCGCATCTTCTACTTTAGTACTCAATATTTTGTTTTATATTGACTTTAACATTAATCAACAATAATAAAAACACTCTTAAACACCTAAGCTAGTCACCAAAATAAGAAAAACTGTCAATCAACAAGATTTAAATATGTAATAACAAAAAGAAAAAAAACGTTAATCCTTACTTTTTGGCGCGAAATTCGTCAAGGCATCCCATACACGATTACGTCGCCCGCTGGTTCGAGCCGTGCTAACCAAAAAACCGAACATAGCCGACGAACCAACGAACGACGCGTCACACATATAGGTATTATGGTTTTCGAGAAATTAAAGTTGTTGCAATCATGACCTGTTTTAATTGTCCCCGGTCTACCCTACGGCTAAAATAACGCATTATTTATTTATTTCCAGAATGCTGCTGCAAGCGTTCCAAGCCATCAGACACGCCAGTCAACATCCCGCCGTCCTGCATCGATCTCTCCCCAACAGTCACAGTGACGGCCGCCTCACAGCAGCTGTTTACGCAGCCGCTGCCACCATCCCCACCAGAGTACGAGCCTCCGCCGTCGTACTCATCGCTGTTCCCCAGGGCCTTCAAGTCATCCCCCACTCCCGTGCCACACTGCTCACACCAGGAGCCCCCGGATTGAAGATACACAGTCTTTTTTAGCTAGTACGTAGGTAGACTATTACAATTATAGGTTAAAGAATGGTGACGTTAAAGACAAGTGTTTGACACAGGACAATATTGTAAAGACGAAATAACATTTTAAGCGGGTTGCACACTCAACGGCCAACACAATCAGTGTTGTCTACCTTAGTAGTGACGTAATTTTTATTAAAAATGTCTCCACAAAGACGATCTGTCAGAAAGATGATTAACATTCAGACGATCAATGAATCATTACATACAATTAGAGTTCACGATAAGTTTGACGCATTTCGTTTCGACGGAACCTTTGTTTAGACTTGGTAATTCCGAATGTAATAGCTCTTCGCATTCCATTAATAGAGGTCATTTTACTGTGAACTTTTTAATCAAATTTAATTTCATATTCCGCGGTTTACAAAGAAAATTTTAACTGCAGACTGCAATTCGATTTTTGAAATGTTCGACATTTGAATTGGTTCATTCAGATTAACGAGTCATAGACAGCACGTAGGTACCTACCTAAACGATGTGTGAAATCCCTCTTTGTCAAACCCACGGGAAATTCCAAAAATATTGCTTCATTAGGTAAAATTACTCACAAATACTTTCATAAATTCAACTTGTAGTCCTTTCATGTGCAAGTAAGCTGGCCTTGTAAATTATATTACTATGGTTACTGGAATGCAAGATTTCTTAATTTAATCTACATAGGGATGAGTTAATACACCAATGAACAGACACTTTAATAAGATTAGTCAATATTTTCATATTTCAATATACCTAGTTAGAAGTACAGAAAGTAGCTAAGTATCGTAATAGAGAAAGCCATTAAATAGTTGGAAGTACAATAGGTTATCGTTAATTAAATACCATTAGTTTCACATATAGGTTGGCATTATAATTAATACGTATGAAAAAATGTACAGTCGAATAGAGACGATCTAAAGAAATGATTATGGACGTTAAATGTATTTTAATTAAGTAACCATACATTCAACTGAACATGTTGTTTAAAAAAATCTGTTTTGGGACCAAATACCTTTGTGAGATTGTTCATCAACCCTTTAAATTCAGTTTTATATGAAATAATTTACATATGTCTGACTAATTGTGCCTTATTATCTTACTCGTAAAGCCCCTGATAAAACATAAAAGATTGTAATTAATATAACAAATAAACGTAATAACATGACTGCATAATAACAAATTGGAAAAATTGGAACAACGTCAGTACAGTTGTACTTGGACAATTTTAGTGACATCGGTTACCGATAATTTTAAATAATCACAATTGGAATCGCAAACGATACGAACCGTTACCGAACGCCATAATAACGGTCAATAGTTACAAGAAATAAACTGTTCATTATCTGCTTATTGCTTGAAATGGCTCATCTCGTATACCAATGTCCAGATAATAATTCCTCAGTGTGATTGCTGTGATTGTACCAGAAAATCTTTTTTTACTAGTGTGTGGAAAATAATTATAATCTTTTGTAAATTTGAGACGATAGCCTCAATAAGTGCAATCTATAGTATCCAAGATCTACATTTATTTTATTTTCTATGTCTTTTTGTTCCTTTTTACCTGTATGTGAGAATGTCATCTAAAGGGGTTATACACTATACGATTGTGCTGTTGAGCAATCGATTGAGAGCAATTTCTCGTATAGTGTATAAACCCCTTATAATGGTTAAGTGTGTCTGTGCCCCATGAAGTTTTGCTAGTCTTCTTAGTTTCTTTTAACTCTTAATATGTTATTATTGTTTTTCTTTTAATACTTCTAATAAGTTGTTTTAAGTTTAATATTAGTTTGTAAAACTGAATTCCATAGAATATATATAAGAGAAAATAAAGTGATATGTATTATAGTAAAATATTAATACAAATGATAAAAAATATTTATTTTACAAATTCGCGTTTTGATTTCTTCCCAACACATTCTAAACACATTTTAATCCAGAATAGTTGTTGAGATATTGCCTGAGAATGCGTCGAGCACCTTTGTCTAGGTCAGTGTTCCGCAAACTTTTTGTGTTCAAGGTACATCTAGGAAATCGGAAAATTTTGGAGGTACACCATAAATGAAAGATCAATTTTTACATAATATTATTCAACATTTATTATTAATCAACAAAACAATATTTATTAATAATCAACACCAATATTTATTAGTAATTAACCTTATTTTTCCGAGACACACCAACTAATGACCACGGTACACCAGTGTGCCGCGGCACGCACTTTGCGGAACACTGGTCTAGGTCCGTATTTTTTGTAACAAGTAAAACAAGACGAAACATTTGTATGACGATTGCACACACACACACGCAGTTACATAAAACCCAATAAGACTGTCGGACCCGGGGATCGAATGCAGGACCTCGCGCTCAGTAAATTAATGAATATGTAGTTTAGCAGGGAAATATGCATTGATTTGTAAATTTAAACTGTTTTTTTTTTGTTTTTTTTTTTTTTTTTTATATTAATTAATCAGAAAGTTTCCGATTAGAACTTTTTCTAATTTCCAATTAAAGGAATAAGTTTGCGCTCTTTGCGCTTCTTAAGCTCACAAAACGTGAACAGCCAACTGCTTGTATTAGTGTGCTTATAACCACTAGAAGCACGATTTTCAAAAAGGCTTGCGGCTGACAAACTGTTAATAATGGGCGCACTGTATCTTTAATCTGTTGAATTATTTGACATTCGCTGTCACAATTTTGACAGTGTGTCAACCAACACGGTTGCGGTTGCGTTTTAAGTTCCGTAGCAACAAACTCACAATATCTTTTGCATTAGTGTATTACAAACAAAAGTTTCTGTTTATCAATTTATACGGTATTGTAGCCATAGATTTAGAATGTAAAAGATGAACAATGACAGCTTGCAGGAGATACCGAAAAATAATATGCATATGTGTTAGTGACTGATACGTCAGATGAAAATAGGGTTGTGTATTTGCATTGTCAATATAATATAGTATCGATAGATTAAATCTTGCCCTAATGAATAGAGGTATATACGCTACTAATTAAATCCTCTTATAATAAATTAATAAACGGATAAAATCATTTTATATATGAAAATACAATGAGTATTACAAAATATAATAATATATTTGTTATTTTTTTATTACTGAATGGGCCTGCTCTTGACCTCGATCACGCATGATGAAAAGCAATTGATGAGGTCTTTGATGGATCCAACGTGCCCAGAAAATGCCTGTTCAATCTGTTTTAAGATGATGTTGTATGCAACATACAGATAAGTATAGTACAAAGAATTAACCTTGTGCTATCCACTAGTCACAGTTTTGTGCACTGATAATGATAAAGTAATGTATGATATTACCATAGCTAGTTCCCTTAGGCCCGATTATTTAATAATCAAATAAAAATCTATCGACATTTTATCGATATTCGTGAAGTCATTTCTACAGTCAACCCTAGCGTAAACATACATTTTAATATTTACACTAAATATTATTTATTTCTTGTTTTATCTACAAAATATTACCACGTATCGGAAGAAAATCTAATATACTATGGTAAAATTTGTTTCCTCGGCGAATTAATACTAGTACGTACACAAAATATGGTTTCAAAACGTACGATGAAAAAATCACATTTACCTGTGAAACGTGTAATTATTTGGATTATTTCTCTATGTCACGTTACAATTGGCAAAAGAACATGACATTATGACCGTTTAAATATCACTTATCGCCAATAATTAAACGATTATTTTATAAATTAATATAATATATTTGACACTAAAGCAAGGGAAAGGATAGGTAACGATCCTTCAAAAAAAATTGTATCATACTGACATTGACATCTGTCTCTTTCATTCTCGGGTAGTGTTCATATGAAAATAATATCTCTTTTCCACGCTTAGTTGGTCTTTTAGCGTAAGCGGAATTCTAAGTCTATGATTGTAGCTGATGAAAAAGTGACAAAGACAGGACAATATTATTAGTCATGTTTAATAACTCAATATTGCAAACCTGTATTCAGGTACCACCAATTTAGTTTGACATGACGTATGTATGTACATACGATCGTTTATTAATATTATTTATTTATAAAGTTTGGCTTCGTTTTGATAAAGAAATAATGTGAATTACAAATAATGAATGAGCAAAAGAAGAATATTAACTGCCGTGTTTGCTTACGGTACGATTTAAAAAGATCACAAAAGTGTTTTTCTTTGTTTGAAAAATATAATGATTCAAAGATTTCTGAAAAAATTAAATATGTAGCTAACATAAATATTAGCGAGGGTGACGGATTGCCAGACAAAATATGTCCAGATTGCTTATTGCAATTAGAAACTGCTATAGTGTTCAAACAGAAGTGTGAAACTTCTAACAAAGTACTACACAGTATAGTGAGAACACCGAACAAAATATGCAAGGTAACATTCAGAGTACCAGTCAAGAAGGAATTAGAAGTGGTGTTCGACGATGCAGCTGATGAACAAGCCGCAGAATACTCTGATAGCCAACTGCAGGAACCTAGAGTTTCAACAAAGAAAGGTACAACAGTGTTTTCTGAAAAAACAATAAATAAACAAATTCTTGGAGAAACCACAGAGAAACAGCTGCCTGATGATACCTCAGAAAATGAGATTCTGGAAGCAACCTTAGAAGAAGAGTTCCTTGAAGAACCAACAGAAGAATTTTTAGATGAAACAACAGAGAAAGTGTTCAGAAGAAGCAAGGCTATAGATTTAAAGTTGATATGTGACGACTGCGGTGGAAGCTTCAAGAGTAAATGTAAGCTAGCAGTACACTGGAAGAAAGTGCACCAACCCACCAAATTAGTTTGTCCAAACTGTAAACGAATGTTCAAATCTTACAAAGCTTTTAATGTGCACAAGAAAAAGAAGACTAGAAGCTGTTTCATTGCCACCAAAGTCCGCATTGAAGGGCAAGGAAGAAGCAGGTTATTTCACTGTCAAGATTGCACATACAATACTAAACGCATCAAAGATATGGATGCCCATCTGGCAACCCACAGCGGAGATAGACGTTATCAATGTAGTGACTGTCCCAAAAGCTTCACACAGCACAGCTCACTTCAAGGACACAGGGAGTCTTCACACAAAGACTACAGAGTTGACACTACATGTCATTATTGTGGTAAACATATACAAGGCCGTTGTAAATACTATAAACATTTGAGGACCCATGAACCGAAGTCTGTCCAATGTGAAGTTTGTAAGAAAATGCTTAAAAGTCGGTCAAGTTTAATAACTCATATGAAACGGCACAGCGGTGTGAGGAGTTACACATGTGAGACTTGTTCAGCCAACTTTTATACAACTGGTGAACTTTGCAATCACCGCAAAAGAGTTCATTTCAAGACTAAAAGCTTTTGTTGCGATATGTGCGAATATAGTACATATACAGCCACAGCCCTGAAAATGCATAGGTCGAGGCATACATTGAATAACGTTATATGTCTCATGTGTGGTACATTTGTGGAAAGTGCTGAAAAATTGGTTGCACATCAAAAGAGGCATCTCGAAAAGAATTATCCATGTCCTCACTGTGATAAAGCATTCTTCCTCAGAGATTCAATTCGCAGACACATAATAAAGAAACACAGCGGTATAGTAAAGCCTAAACAAGAGACAGACAAAGTAAATGCTACAAAAATCAAACAAGAATGTCCTACAGGCAACAAGTTTGATAATATCCTAACATTGTCTCCAGTTACTTTGTCATAGCATATATAATTTAGTTTGTCAATTAAGCTAAGACGTATTTACTGCTCTGATTGTAGCCATTTAATTTATAAATACAAAATATTGTGTGATCAAAGCAGTAAATAAAAAAGTATGTATTAATAATATTCTTTGTGTATGAAAATTTAGTTATTCAAAGGCATTACATTTACATTGTATTGATTTTATTTATCTTTTATTTATTGTTTAAGTATACATAATAAAACGCTAAAATTTATAAATTGGTCGGACATGACGTGTGCAATTTACAAACATTTTACTTTTATAACAGGTGTAGTTATGTTGAAATTTTATTTACAAAAAAAAAAAACATAAATAATTTAATATTTTACTAATTAAGAATCCGAATGTCAATAATATATGTCGGTATATGAGAAATAAAATAATAATATTTGATTGTATTTAAGAATGTTTTATTTCATTTTCCCATATTCAGGCTGACCAATGAGGCTTTATTCGGTTTATAGATGGCGCTAGTCAGAGCCAACAGCTCGGGCAGAAGTATGTTCGTATACACGGATTCCGGGCACATTCTGAGCAATGTATCGTTCTTTCCAACTGCGAATTTCCATAATTAATGATGAAGTGTCACATTCATCCGCTATAGCAATCATGCCGAGGAATCCCGACGTCGTCTATTCACAGTCGCTTACCATTTCAGTAACGCCATCAAAAAGATAGAAGAATTCCCACGACACATTAATTTTCAGATAAGCTACGAAATTTGATATATGGATAAGGGTGAGGTTCTTTTTTTAATAAGTTGTTTTTGAAAGGAGATACGGTGTTACTAATCCAAACCCGTATTTGTGATAGCTAATATCGGATTACCTACCTAGATTGATTTTCAATGGTATAATAATCTTTACAATACATACATACATAAAATCACGCCTTTTTCCCGTGGGGGTAGGCAGAAACTGCAGAACGCCACTTTCTGTAGTTCTGTTCCGGCGTTCTTTACAATAAATATGTTTTATTGTTGTAACAATATTTAGTAATTTTAATTACATGGAGGCACCAAACTGTAGATACCTATCAAAGAGTACCAAAACCTAATATACTTTATTTTCTGATAAATGATAAAAGGATTTAGCTCTAGTAATAAACGAAGACGCTTCAATATAGGCTTTAACTTTTTCCTCTCAAAGCTAATTTCTTTGCCAGACTAATCCAGCGTATAAAGCCTTATCAATCACAAACGCAATGCCTAATTGGCTAACAGGCCCAGGCAATCTATTTGTTCTGTCTGCTTGAGGCACAGCCAGATGTGACACACATTTAGGGACTCTATATACATAACTTTAAATTATTTAGGTCTGTGTAGCTCTTTTACTTATTATTATATATGTACCGTATTTCTAATGAATCCGCCCGCATCTTGCAGCGCTTGCAGCATGCGGTCGAATTCGCGTGACTTGGTGCTCTATTTATTATTTTACACTATTTTTATGATGGGACCAACGCTGCAATTGATGATGAAATCAGAGATTGATGACTGCAGAATGATAAAAAAGAGAGGTAATTTTTTTTTATAATAAAAAATAGGCTGTTGCTTTTGATTAGTTTTTGTCTATGAAGATTGTAAGTCAAACGTTAGAATGATGATCATTAAATCACCTGACCATGAGTCTCTTTACAAAATTGTTATAGAAGTAAATCACCAATTGCTTCGAAAAAAAAAGACCAACGATTTATGCCAATATGAAAATTAAAGCAGGCCTAGTACCGAACGAACATTTTAATTATTCCTCATACCATAACCAATAGGTAGACACTCAAACAAGAATGGGAAGTAATTGCCGATCAAGCCTTTGTTCTGATTAAAATCGATACTGTCTGTGCTTCCCTTTATTAAAATTTTGAACTACCTACTATTAGCTGGCTCCATCGATGAAGCCTCCAATGGTTGTTGCGTGGCGTACTTTTAATATAATAATGAACAATGATCGTGTTTTCTTTTTTATGGAATATAATAATTGTAGGTAATCGGGCTGGAAAAATTTAATTTTCTCTTTTACCTTTAATTCTAAATATATCATAATATATTAATATACTTTATTTCGACAGCACGGTTGGCGCAGTGGTTGAGCGGTCGACAGCTGCGTTACGTGTATAATAATATTTGTGTTTGTGAACGCAACTACCCATACAGGAATGATTCCTCGTGCGGTGCGAAGCTTAAAAAAGATAAAGATTATGAGTTCAAAATAAATGTTTCAAATTTTTTAAAACCCCAATACCCAATTTTAGTAGTCGCATGTGTTTAGTAACAACTTCAATCTAAGAACAGAGAAAATGTGCTGGAATTTTCCTAAAAAACCAAGGCCGACAACCAAAAACGGCTATCAAGAATCGATAAAGGCCCATAGAATGTGATCCGGGGGTGAAAGGTTGTTTGATTATCCCTCTTTCCTACAGACGTGAATTATTTAAGTTGATTTCACTGTACATAGACCCGATCCGTCCCGGTGTTTCGACCTACATTTGAAGTGGAATATCTGCCGAAGTTTTCGAATAAAATATTATTCGCAATAACGAAGGCTCTGTTGGATATAATTTTCGATCAGATTCAGTTACATTAATTTTTTAAAGCTGATTTGGTAACTGGTGAATAAAGTGAATAAAAGCGAAGTTTAACTGTCCATAAATTCACAGGAGTTTGTAACTGTCGTTTAATAATAAAATAAGAGGAGGGCCCAGCATCACTATGGGCCCCAGCCCTAGGCGAATGGCTTTAATCCGTCGGTTTGATACATGGTGATAGCTGTTGCTGCTCATTTGATAGGGATATACCTTCATATGTAACCTACTTGCAAACACCTCTAAAACCAACCCAAAAGTGCTCATCTAATGTGGTATCATTAGACCTCATAACATTTAAAAAGAATTTTGATGGTTAAGTGCACATGATCAATATAATATTATCATTTTATAAACATGTAACTCAACGCAGAATTTCATGTTTAATTAACTGTTATGTGATCCCTATAAGTATCTTGCACTTGCATTTTGCGGCTTAATATTTTTTTATGTATTCAAAAAACCGGTATTTGCGGCGCGGTAGCACTGCACTGTTGCTTGTAACATAGATTAAAATAGGCAATAAAAAGAAGCGTCAAGTCCGTGATCCGGCTCTATAGATACCAATAAATATCCGATATAATGTAATTATAAATTATTATTTATAAGTTAGATTTGATTAACATAACATCAAATTCTATTTACTATTCGCAAATGTACTAAAACCAGTTTATTAACTAATAACATCCGGTATTCCTAACTCAGAATAAACTCTTGTGAAATGTTACAATAATCATTTCCTTAATTAGTTAATTCCCTTTACCCATTGCTCTCTTATCCGCTACCTGAAATTGAAAATATAATTTCCTTCAAATAAGTAAGTATTTAGTTCCACCTCGAATACTAATTATGTTTGTATTACTTTATTGCCATTATCATCATGATTAGAGAAAGCGTTAATATTCCTGACAAAAAAAATTGTAGTCCTCCATCAGTTGCCTTTACGACCTATTCTTGCCATGGCGCTTATATAACATGTAATAACAACTGCACATTTTGTATGGAGTCAATCTAAATAATTTACCTACACGTATCATTAATCTACCTGTACATAAACTCTCACCTGTACACTACACGCATGATCTTTGACTGCGCGGCGCCGTTCGTCGCCAGCCGACCGGCCACCGCACCGCCATTTTTGCTTCAGTCCAGTTATACCCGCGTCGAGTGAACACGTGTCAGTGCCGATTTTACCGCCAAAAACGATCGTCAACAAAAATGATGCTGTTTAAAAGTGTACATATTTTAATGTTCCCACTTTCTTGTTAGTGTAATAAAGCCGAAAATTAACTTTTTTGTGTGTATAAATTGTTTAGATAGTAGTATTTGTATGCTAAAAAGTTATGTTGCAATTTCTTTTCATCTAAAACTTTTCGATTTCAAGATTTGTTTGGTTGGATCGGCGTTGTGTTTCGATAAGTGTTGTAAACAGTGATTTGATCATATAATTTGTGTCGAATTGGATTCTAATTGGAGCTGAGTCGGTGCGCTGGTGATATTTCGCCGTTCCCAGGCGTTCTTTGGCAACAGGTTAGTACAATCTCGTCGCTTACCCGTATGATTTCAGTTGCATTTTGTACCTACACATGTGTTTATATAAATAACGGCAGTTAAATATTAATGAACGGTGCTTCTTACAGCATCCTACGTGAATTTGATGGAATTTTACGGGTTTACATACTATAAAAATCTGTCGCTATTGGCCGATGTTGAATAACGGTCGATAGGTATGAGTAAATATTTATGTTGTTATACTGTTACTTTCGTCAGACTGTTTGCTTACCTTGCCTAGAGAGACACAAGCCTAACGTCGTCCACGGCTGGACAAAGTTCACCCGGTTCCTGGTTCCTGCCTTCTGCATCCAGTTTACCTCTTCTACTTCAGGTTGTTGGTACTGATGATTTTCTAAACACTATTAGGTAACCTAGCAGTTACCTAACTTAGGTCTTAGTGTAGTTATTAGTTATCGTATAAATTATATTCAGCAATCCATATTATGTAAACTTGCACAATGCGTATATAATCAACTATGTCGTTGGTATAGTACGTCCAATCATTCATACTATTTCAATTCAAATACCTACGTTTCATTATTTGTTCTTAATTCTAGTACTTAGTAATTTTTTAGTTAGTTGGTATGGTTCTTGACCATTTGGGTATTCATTCATACATAGGTACATACCTACCCTCAACTTTTTCTAATTCTGTATTGCCATTTTAGTAATATAAGGTATTTGATTACCTATCACTTGCGTTATCAGCGACGGAAATCATCATGAGGAAGCCTGTATATCTGAGAGGGCTCCATAAGGGTGCGTGTAATCCACCAACCCGCACTAAGCATGCGTGGACTAAGGTCAATTCTTTCTCATTCTGAGTAGAACGGACTGAATTAGTTAAAAAAATAAGTATGTCTATGTTACTCGGACGGGCTCGTAGCTACATAGCTACCGCGCAATTCTCACGATCTGTGAGGTTAAGCAGCGCTCGGCGCGGTCAATCCTCGGATGGGTGACATTTTGCACACATCGAGACCCTACCGTGCCTCCAAAAACACGTTAAACAGTTGGTACGGGTGTAATACAAAGACTAATGACAGTCGTTACGGGTGTTGGCAGCCCAAAAAGTCTGACAACCAGTCTAACCTTAGAGTATCAATGTCTCCCAGTGATTGGGTGGCGGAGGTCAGATGGCAGTCGCTCCTAGTAAAATACTGATATTCAGCCGCAACCTTTACACAGAAAACCGATCCCAATATAGTTGGGAATTGCGCACATTGCGCGGATGCCGTTATTAGGTCCTATGTAATAGGATAGGCCAGAACGATGCTTCAAGCATAGCAAGTACGTCCACAAAAGCAGGAACAGAATCAAGTCAAACAAGCACCATCGTCCATCTGTTGCAAAGTTTACAACTAGCCCAGGTTATGAAGCAACTTGTTAACAACTTACAAACTCAATGTCTCAGCTTACGTCCGTAGTTGTACAACAATAGTTATGAGAAGTAATTTCAACGGTTGTTTAATTAAAACTAATGCAATTGTTGAGATTTCTTCCGTTAGTTGTAGTACCCTCTTCTGTAGCTCGGTATCCTCCTAGTCTGTTTTCAAGGTCTGCTTTGTGTAAAGGTTATCTTATTAGGATTCCGTACACCGTTATTGAAAAACGGTTGGCGCAGTGGTTGAGAGATCGACTGCTGAGCTACGTGTCGCGGGTTCGATTCCTGCACGGAACAAATATTTGTATGATCTACAGATATTTGTTTCGGGTCTGGGTCTTCGTGTATGTGAATACACACCGTGCCTCGGAAAGCACGTATAGCCGTTGGTCCTGCGCCTGATCTCTCTCCGGTCGTGTCGGATTGCCGTCCCATCGGACTATGAGAGTGAAGGAACAGAGAGAGCACCTGTGTTTGCGCATACACTTGTGCTCTATAATATCTCCTGCGTAGTTGGCTAATCTCCGGCGAGATTGGCCGCCGTGACCGAAATCGGTCAGGAGGACATTATTATTGAAAAACGGAATTCTTATACAGTCACTGGTTTTTTAGTGTAATGTTGGCTCGCACTAGGATTTATAAGTATAGTGAAGCATACACACCCGCCCAGACCGAGAACAACTTGTCGGCTATTACAAATATTTATTCCGTAGAACGTCGTGTAGATATGTCTATTTTCAGGATACCAAATATCTTGTCACGACAAAGAATACAGGTTGCAAAACTCAAGATATACAAGATAGTTAAACAATTACTAGTAAAATATTTTATGGAAACCTCTTTTTAAACTACAAATCATACTCAAAAGAACATTCAACTTTAATCAAACTTATATCTACAATGTATACTGATTATTATCACTATTTAAAAAGCCAGACATGCTTGTACTCTGAATTAATGACGTTGGAAACAGGATTATTGAGCTACACCTCGCGGCCCGTTATGTGATCACGTGTTACACTGATATTATCGACAATTGCGATCGGTACAATGCTTATTGGCTCAGTAGCTAATTTAAATATCCCTTAATAAAATAGATGCATGGAAAGTGCCAAGTGAAGGAACCTAAATACGCCCAACGCATCCTGGGCGATACGGCATTCCATTCAAACAACAAAAATATGACAAAGGTAGGATCTATGGAAGTATGTACCATATTATGCACTCATGATAGTCTAGCTTTTGCTGCAATTGTTTCTCAAACTCTAAAACTCACAACTTTTTTATTCGTGTAGGCCATTAGTTCCCAAAGTGGTCCAGGTGGACCCCCAGGGGCTCAAGGGAGACTCGACGGGGGTCTACGTTGGCGTGACAAAAAAATGGGGGTTTACAATTCAATTTACAATATGGTAGAAATGTAGATGCAGGGGGTCCACCGGAATCAGGTAAATTTTGAAAGTGGTCTATGAGAAAAAAAGTCTGGGAACCTCTGGACTGTAGGCCATAAAAAGGCACTTACAAATCGTTTAGCTGGTTCAAATACTCTTTCCATGTTGCAGAAACAAGAAACTCCATGGTTACGCTTATAAAAATATGAACTGTTACAAACTGTTCGATATTCAAATCAAGGCTTAAAAGGATTATTGAGCAGTCACAGTGTCGGCCTGTTATATGAGAACCCCCGCGGCGTCATTACACGAACCGATGTTATTGACAATCAGAATTGTCGCACGATATTAATTTTATACGACAATTTTGTAAACGACGAGTTGTGTGCTGAATGTGCAGTAACTGTGCGTAAACTTAAAAATAAGCCGGTATTTTTCATAAGGCATTTAATGGCTGCAACTTAGAGGAAAAAGCTGTCGTTATATATTTGTATTATTAAATGCCGTTTTGACGTTCTTGCTTGTAACACCTGTGTGACGAATTATGAAATGGTCTTAGATAGATTATCCCACATAGAATTATCGACGGGATCATCATACATTTGAACGCAAAATGTATTATTTAAAAATATAAATAAATGTGGAGGAAACTCCATTCCCCCTTTTCTAAAGAACTCTAAAACTAGTCTTAAATGTTACATCGGAAGCAGGTAGCTTAAGCCAGAGATAAGTTATCTCACTTTTATATCCAACAAGACGAGTTTTTGAATTTATGCGAATCCGGTTTGGATAGTTTCTGCAAGAATACCGTGTATAATTCTCTTTGCCAACTTAATTTAAAAGTTAGATGGTGTTGCTTAAACAATGACGAAAGTGTTTGAGTCTTAGGTCTTGATACAAACACCAAGATCTAGGTTATCTGGCTTTAAGTTGATTACGTCACTGATGACCCAGTTTCCGGTTATTATAAGGTGAATCGATTAACATTCTGACTTGAAATAGTTTATTAACCTGAATAGTTTTAAGCTAAATGGCAAATCAAAAAGTAGCAGATAAAACTATCTTTCTAGAATAAGGGATTTTTTATGTACAATATTACTTTAAACATAGTTGGGGTCAATGTACTGATATTTAAACAGAAACAAAATACTTGTTTTTGTTTTTTATGACCATAAGAAGAATTACCTTAGGATACATGAGAATTTCATTGCTAATGGTCACGATTTTGATTCGATGGTAAAAATAAATAAACATAAAATTCCATCACGCATATTATTTCTGAAGAGTTTCGGTAGAGATGTGACTGTAGGCTATATAACTGTAAATCCACATTTCGCTGATGCCGTGATTGAGTCCCATGCAGCGGCGTGCATAGAGTTTTTATACAGGGTAGGCAGAAAATTTTAAAAGTTTCGTTACCAAAAATACCTACTGCATGTTGCTATTGGTTCGTCGTCTTGTCGATTAAATAATGATGTATGTGATTTGCCACCTCAAATATGTTATAATAAATATTTATCTGAGTTATATAGGGTAGGCAGTGTCTTTTTGTCTTTATGAACCGCACGCTACTGGTCCCATGTAATAGGGAGCGAGATCATACTATCCTATACTATCTACCAACCACAATTTCAAAGTCCGGGTTGCTTCTGAGAATATCTATACAAAAAAACCGTAAACATTGAGGCAAAGAAATAAATTGCAAAAAATACTGCTCGCGGTGTTGTAATCTTTGCGTATAAATCTAATTTTAACCTAATTTACAATACAATGGACATCCAGCAGAGCCCTACAAACGCTGATCTAGCATCCTAGTCAGGATACAAAGGGATAGCTAATGAAGTCTATTTGTGAGGAACGAAGCGGCCATTAAGAGGCTAATTTACCACGTATGTCGAGGTACAATGAGGTTGAATGGTATGAGGACTTCAGCATATTGTCTATTAACTCCTAACTGTACCACTACGGCATATGACACAGCTCTAACGATTTGTATGCGCGTTTGATCAAACCAACGAATTATTCAGTTATCTTGTAATATAAAATACCCTGTATTGTTGTATTCCCCGAAGGATTAGGAAAATTTCGCCGATGCCGTTATTAAGTCTCAGTTAACAGGAGGCGAGCTGATTGCCATCTATTGGGCACAATTCTTAACCCCGGTATTGCTACTGAGAATTATCTCTTAAATCACTAAAACTTGGGGATCGAACCCAGAATTTCACGCTCAGCAGCCGCCGTTATGATAAAATATTCCGATGAAGAAGAAACTATGAAAATTGTATTCTTCAGATTCCGCTTTGATTAAAGTTTTCTTCTTTTTATCGAGCGTTGCTTTTCTGTTTGTAAAAAAATGAATGAATTGGAGTGAGAATTGAAGCAACTTTAATAAGCTAGAGGCATTGCATTTACAAACTTATAGAAGAAAATAAGATATCTCTTTCTAGCCACGCCGTGAACTTATTTTACATTAAAAAATACAAAAGATCCTTATTCAGATAAAGGGTATTATTTTACAAAATAATTGTTGAAGTTAATTCTATTCAAAAATTAAACATTTAGAAGTGAGCACCTCTATTTAATTTTCTAAAGCCTCAATTTTCAAAGGAGACAAGGTTTTCTCTCTAAATACTTTTATGCCTTCAACTACGAGCATAATTTCGACTTTTACGAGTATTTCATGACATTAGCAACTCAAAACTTGGTTCGTAGAGCGCTTAAATAATATAATACAAGTGTTTGGAGCGGCCAGTTCATTGTACCAGGTCCAAAGGTCACAATTGTCACAGGCTATTAAAGAAACAATAACCCTAATCCATATTTGACAGCAGCGTCTATGGAGCGCATTACAATCGAAGGTACTTATAAAACGATTTGTCGAGGTCCTGTTGATAGTTTAATAGTTCATCAACAACGGTCTTATAGCTCATGATCTTTGGGTTAGAATCGACAACCCCTGTCCCGGGAGTCCTGTTAGGTGACTTAGGGATTCCATATTTAGCAGTGTTCAGCTTTTGTCTTTGGATTTGGGTAAATAATACATTTGGATTGGGCCTTAATCCCATAAACGTCCTTGTTCACGCGCAAGGCGAACTAGGGGCTATGGAGGGGCGCGGGGGACGGTGAGCGGCGCTCGCGCGATCCCCGCCGGCCCGCGGCCATTCGGATTCGGACATCAGCGAGGACCGTGCGCGACGCGCGCGTCTGTTAAACCGCCCTTTTTCTTGTAATATTATTTCAATATACAATTTCAAAAATCCGTCCGTTTCATTCATCTCCAAACAAGTGGCGACCGTGTGCAACAAAGAAACTGCAAGTTTCAAGAAACTACTCGTCACGGCCACGTGCAATCACCGCTGCTCACCGCTCGTCGCGGCCACGTGCAACGGTGGCGAAATTGCTGGAACACAAGGAGGCTACTGCAACCTATCTTGAAGATCTACCTGAATATAGCGGGCATCGCGTCAGGTGGTCTGTCCGAGGGAAGTAAGCTCGTTCCTATTATATTTTCCGTTCCCGATTTCCGCTTTATTTGTGTGTTAAGGGTTTACTGCTTCCTCTGGTGTTAAGGGCAGCTAACGGCTAACACAATCGCATTGTGGTCATTTAAATTCGACAGGTAAACTATATACCTATCGAAACTCGTAAAAATTGCGAGTCTAAAGGCGACTTTAATGTCTAGCATGTCAATAATCGTGCCACTGCATTCTATTTATGCATAAATACTAGCTACCTATCTCAACACTTCTTTAATGTTTACATTTCTGTACTAAAATCCCCAACTCCGTGTCTCGTGCACCAATTGCACAGCTTATTCACATCGCACAGCATAAAGCCTTGCACTGCATCCGTGTTTCAAATAGATTTGCCGAACAATTCCAGGAAATCATCGGCTGCGTCTACGCGCTGCCTCCCGGCTCCCGTCTACATACGCCACCGCGTGGCTGCGGGGGCTCCTCGGCCGCCGCGGAATTAGCAGCAGAGCGGCCATTTTGTCGAGCGGCGTGCCCGCGTGCCTGTCGTGACACCGCGTGGCTACGAGCTGCGCCTGGAGCGTCCATACCTAAAACGACTGTTTGGTTTGATGCACAATTTATTGCCTATTTCATTGTTTGGTTATTGTCGATTGTGATTTAAAGATGCCGATCATAGATAAGGATGAGGTCGAAAGTGAATTAAGTAAATTAATTAGGAAACGCGGTTCTATAAGAGGGCGTTTAACGAAGTTAGACGAATATGTTCAAGAAACGCAAAAGTTAAACGTTAATAGTGCTCTAAGTAGTGTTAATATAAAGGAGCTAGGTAGACGTTTAGATAGCTGTCAAGAACTATTTAGACAATTTGATAGTATTCAAACTTTAATCGAAAATAGCTGTAATGAATCCGCTGTGGATGAACAAATTACATTAAGAGATTTAATTGAGACAAAGTTTATTTCCATTATGTCAATCATGGAGGATATATTAGAAAGACAAGGGTCTGAGAAAGATAAAATTGGTGATGCATGCAGTAATAAATGTTCTCATGCAACTTCCTCATCACATGGCCTACAGTCAATAAAATTGCCAACGATTAAATTGCCCATATTTAATGGTTCTTATTTAAAATGGTTAGAATTTAGAGACACTTTTCAATCCTTAATTCATTGCAATGAATCAATACCAGGCATCAATAAGTTTCACTATCTGAGATCCTCACTAGAGGGTGGTGCCATTGAAGTTATCAGGTCGTTGGAGTTTACCTCTGAGAATTACAAGGTAGCATGGGAGTTACTTTGTGATAGATATAATAATAAGAAAATCCTCATTAATAATCATCTTAAAGCATTATGCAGTATTGAAACCCTAACTAAGGAATCATTTAAAGAATTACGTAACTTAGTAGATATTGTTTCTAAAAACTTAAGAGCGCTCAACACTCTAGGGCAACCGACTGACCAGTGGGATACTTTATTAATATTTATGGTTACTGGAAAGTTAGATACCAATACGAGTGTAAAGTGGGAAGAACATAGGAATATTTTACCTGACTTGCCAACGCTAAATGACTTTTTTAAGTTTATACGTAGTCGTGCGGATATTTTAGAAACTACATCAGTGACATCACAACAAAATAAAAATGAAAAAGGTTATTTTAATAAAAATAGTCAAGCCAATAATTGGAAAAATAAACAACTTGATAGGTCTACTTCCTTTGTCTCGTCGGTTGAGAACTTGTGTGAATATTTGTGTTTATTGTGTAGTGAGCAAGGTCATCGCATTCACCAATGTACCAAATTCAAAAATATGAATGTACAAGACAGGCTTAAAGAAGCATCTAAATTTAAATTGTGTTCAAACTGTCTTCGTGAGGGTCACAATTCATTCCGTTGTCGTATGAAAGTTTCATGTAAGTTTTGTAAACAAAAACATAACACTTTACTACATGAAAATAAACCTCAAAGTAGTAACAGTACGGACAGAGACCTAACTACCGCTACGCCTTCCACATCAACTCAACCATTACCAGTATCATTATCTGCTGTCTCCGTCAGCCAGGTTCTGTTGTGTACCGCTATGGTAGAAGTAGTAAATGTATATACTCAACAGACTTACCTTGTTAGGGCTCTATTGGACACAGGCAGCCAATCTTCTTTTGTGACGGACAACCTGAAAAACAAGTTAGGACTATCGACTAAAATTACTGAACCTTTACGTATTTCAGGCATTAATAATGTTTCTTTTAATATATCTGAGCGTTGCAATCTAAATATAAAATCGCGATTAAATTCTTTTAATTTGGAAATAAACTGTCTAATTGTTCCACAGATTACAGGAACGTTACCGAGCGCACCTGTAAATATTCAAGAACTTAATTTGCCCGAAAATATTGTGCTTGCAGACCCAAAGTTCCATTATCCCTCTAACATTGATATTTTATTAGGGGCGGATGTTTTTTGGAACATTGTAGGGACAAAGCGTATTTCATTGGGTGTAGGTAAACCTATCCTACAATATTCACAGTTTGGATGGTTAGTCAGTGGCCGTTTAGGAGAATGTAGCCTTACTCACTTGACATGTAATTTCACAAAGGAAATTCATAATGACCTTCAAAAGTTTTGGGAAGTTGAAGAAATTAATTGTGTCGATAACATTTCACCCCAAGACAAATTATGTGAACAACATTTTTTAGAAAATATGAAGCGGCTTCCCAATGGTCGATTTTCTGTTAAAATGCCATTCAAGGAGATTCCTGAACAGGCACTAGGCAATTCTTATTTCTTAGCGAAAAAACGTTTTCTTAACTTGGAGAAAAAACTAAATAATAATTCTCAGCTGAAACAAAGTTACACTGCATTTATTGAGGAGTATAAGAACTTAGGTCATTTAAATGAGATTAAGCGTCCTATATTTGGATATTACTTACCACATCATGCGGTGCTGAGAGAACAAAGTGAAACCACTAAATTACGTGTTGTTTTTGATGCTTCTGCCAAAACAAATTCAGGAAAATCTTTAAATGATATTCAGTATGTAGGTCCAGTGGTACAAGATGATTTGTTGTCTATTTTATTAAGGTTTAGAACTTATAAGTATGTGCTTACTGGAGATATACAAAAAATGTATAGGCAAATAGAAATAGATCCCTCTCAGCGACATTTGCAACTAATTTTGTGGAGGGATGATTACTCTCAGCCTATAAAGGTCTTGCAGCTAAACACTGTCACCTATGGGACAGCATCTGCGCCTTTCTTGAGCACGAGGTGCCTTGTTCAGTTAGCTCGCGAATGTTCCCATCCCATCATTTCTAATATTTTAGAACATGATATTTACATGGATGATTTAAATACTGGATGTCAGTCAGAGGAAGAAATTAAAGAAATATATGATGAGGTCACTAGAATTCTATCTTCAGCTTGTTTCCCTCTTCATAAAATACGCACAAACTGTCCCAAGGTGTTACAAACAGAGACCACTTCAAAAACACTTGATCTGAGTAAATATTCCACAGTTTTAGGACTTAACTGGTCACCTTCACCGGACACATTACATTTTACAGTTGACATGGATATGAGTAGGAAACTTACTAAACGTACTATTATATCATTAACATGTAAAATATTTGACCCATTAGGGCTGCTATGTGCATGCATAATTAAAGCAAAAATAATTTTACAGCTGTTATGGAAGGAAAAGTTAGGCTGGGATGACCCTGTGCCACCCCATATTGAAAGGGAGTGGGTAAAGATATCAGAGAATATTAATAATCTGTCTAAAATTAGTTTGCCTAGATATGTATTATGTGATATTCCCATTTCAGTTGAATTACATTGTTTTGTAGACGCTTCCCAGGAAGCGTATGGAGCCTGTGTCTATCTACGATCAATTAATAATGATAATGTTGTAAATGTTAATTTGTTGTGTGCGAAAGCGAGAGTTACACCGCTGAAAGCCATAACCATACCTCGCCTTGAGTTGTGTGGCGCACTACTTGGTGCTCGGTTGTCCACAAAGGTAATCCAGTCCATTCGATGTCATAAGATAACACAAAAGGTAATCTGGACCGACTCAACAGTAGTACTTGGATGGATTAATGCACAACCAAACCTTTTAAAGGCATTTGTAGCCAATCGCGTAATTGAAATTAATGAGTTGACACAGGGCTTTACGTGGCGGCATGTTCCCACTCACCTCAACCCTGCAGATCTTGCGTCCAGAGGTGTAGATCCTCAGCGTCTGCAGTTTGAACCTTTGTGGTGGGAAGGACCCTCCTTCCTAAAGGAGGGATCATCTACTTGGCCACAGCAACCTCATATGTCAGTAGAATTACCTGAACTAAAGGTTCATATACAAACAGAGGTAGATAACGAACACAGTCAAAACTCCATCATAGATTTTAAAAAATATTCTAAATTTAGTCACTTAAGTCGAGTGTGTGCATACGTATTGCGGTTTTTGCATAATTGCAGGAACAAAACTAAATTAGATAATTCACTACAGGCTAGCGAAATCAATAAAGCAATCTCTATTCTCTTTAAAATATGTCAAAACGATTCGTTTGTTATAGAGTTGAAATCTCTAAATAAAGGTTTAGAAATACCTAAAAAATCCAAAATATTTAATTTAAATCCATTTCTTGACTCTGACGGTTTATTAAGAGTAGGAGGTCGTCTTGACAATTCAAGTTTTGATTATAACAAGAAACATCCAATTATATTAGATGGTAAACATAGACTTACCTTTTTATTAATGCAAAACGAACACCATCGTTTATTTCATGCAGGTCCGCAATTGCTACTATCTTCTGTAAGAGAAAGGTACTGGCCTGTAGGTGGGAGGGCCTTAGCGCGCAAGGTCAATAAACAATGCACCGTATGCACTAGGTTTAGGGGCAAGACGATACAGCCTATAATGGGCAACTTGCCATCGGCTAGGATGAGACCTAACTTCCCTTTCCACTCGACTGGTACTGACTTTGCGGGACCGTTTCAAATCTCTAGTAAAAAGGGAAGAGGTAATCGAATAAGTAAATGTTACCTCTGTCTATTTGTTTGCCTAAGTACTAGAGCGGTCCACCTAGAGCTGGTGAGTGATCTTACCACATCAGCATTTATTTTATGTTTACGACGTTTCGTGTCGCGCAGAGGTAAGCCCTATGAGATTTGGTGCGACAATGGCACTAACTTCGTGGGGGCAAACAATGAACTGGGTAGGGTGTTACGCTCCAGTCGTGACTCAGTCATTGATTATGCCACAGATGAAGGCATATTATTTAAATTTAGTCCGGCATATTCACCGCATTTTGGTGGGCTATGGGAGGCAGGCGTAAAGGCAGCCAAATATCATTTAAAAAGAACAGCAGCCAATGTTTCCCTTACTTTCGAGGAGTTGTCGACTCTTTTTACACAGATAGAGGCAATCCTAAATTCTCGCCCTCTCTCCCCTTTATCTTCTGATCCCTTGGATTTAAACCCTTTGACCCCCGGGCACTTCCTAATCGGACGGCCACTGACGTCGGTGCCCTCTTTTACAGCCGAAGACTCCAGACCGAAGTATCACCTCATCTGCAAACTACGCCTCGAGTTCTGGAAGAGATGGTCTCAAGAGTATATAGCGGAACTCCAGCAGCGGTCCAAATGGAAAACTGGGTCTATCGGTCCCAGAATTGGAGATATGGTGTTGATAAAGGATCAGAATCTGCCTCCTCAACGCTGGCGGCTCGGCCGCATCACACGTCTACACATGGGCGCAGATAACATTTGCCGTGTGGTAGATATCTACACGTCAAGGGGAACAATCCGCAGAGCCATCCATTACATCGTCCGGCTGCCGGGTGAAGAAGAACCTGTTGAAAGTTAGGACTTTCAAGGCCGGGAAGTTGTTCACGCGCAAGGCGAACTAGGGGCTATGGAGGGGCGCGGGGGACGGTGAGCGGCGCTCGCGCGATCCCCGCCGGCCCGCGGCCATTCGGATTCGGACATCAGCGAGGACCGTGCGCGACGCGCGCGTCTGTTAAACCGCCCTTTTTCTTGTAATATTATTTCAATATACAATTTCAAAAATCCGTCCGTTTCATTCATCTCCAAACAGTCCTCTATACTTATGGTCGTATAACAAACAATAGATAGGTATTCTATTGTGTATAATTTATGTGGGTTGACGAGATAAGGAGTATTTCACACGAACTGAGTCTCTACTTAAAGACAGTTTAGCCTGACAATCGCTATAAACTAGCGGATTAAAGCGGATGTTGTAATTAGAAACTAGTATTCAGTACTCGACTTGACCCAGGTACGTCTTAAAACTGCGGCCAGACACCGGAGGACAGGCAGCAGCATCCTCTCACTAATCGGTGAGCCACTGCGATCCCCAAGCTGCCTGCCAAGCATGGGGATTAAGGCAACCCCCCCCCCCCCCCATTGGGGGAGACCATCGTTCAGTAGTGAACGTCTTTTGGCTGATGATGATGATGATTCAGTACTGAGGTTAAACATGGTTTTTAAATGTTGAAGACACTGGCCGAGCTCTCAGCTAATTTAATACATCTCCTGACAATAGGGCCAGTAACGCTAGACAGTGTAGTTTGCGATTTTGTAACCATAATTAGTTTTGAATAAAGTTAAGCTGAAACTGCAAATTGATTGCCAGCCAACTTTAGGGTGAAAGCAAAGTTACAAGCTTTGCAGGTAGAGTAGTCATGGTGCGTTTAGGTAAGATCAGTTCTGAAATAAAGTTACTAATAGTTTACGTGTAAGTACTGGGTTCTCGTTTTGTATTTTGAAAACTTGTTTCGTATGGAAAAGTATTTAGAACGGGATTTTCAACGTTTTATTTATTTTAAGCCACGTCAAAAATATAAACACAAACAATAGCAAAAAATCTTGACTAGATAAATGGTAGTGTTAACATTACCTAATATTAGATCAAGATTTTTTATGCCTTCGTACGGGAACATGTATAAAAGTAGCCAGAAGATGAACATGTTGATTTAATAAAGGTACTTAAGAGATCTTAGAAGAGCCACTTATAATGAATTCTAAGAAGGAAGGACGACTTTTGATATTTCTGGTTCATATACAGCAATTACTTGTTTTACAGTTACTATGGAGTGGAGTTACTATTTTTTACCCATATTAAATATTTCTTTTCGCATCAGTGCGGTACTGGAAGATGAAACAGGAATATAACTTAATATATAAGGCGTATTACCATCATTTACGAAATAAAGTACCTGCATTAATTCTCAGATACATATCATGTTGTATCCAGTCAGATTAATTTAATAAGCCGCCTGTACAAGTAAATGCAATGTGTCAAGTGGAATGTGTGTCACACACAAGGCTTTAAAGTCGAGGTTTAAAGTCTTAAATTGGTATCGATTCGATATCGTGGACCAAAATAAATATCGAAAGTGGGTCAGAATAAATCGTTACAAAATTGTCAAATGATACAGTTAAGTATCGATATAAATAATTGGCAATAAATCATGGAGTGTCGCAAATCCACAATAAATTCTGCCAGTATAAATTTTATTTGTAGAGCTGGAGTGCTTTTCATTTTTTTTTGTAAAGACTTTTGTGTACAGAAGGGGGCGATTTGCTCAAGGAAGAAGAGAGATAAAACTTATCAGAAGGTAAGAGAATACTGATGACAATTAATTCTCAATTTATGATTCATCTGAAGAATGAATCACATGTTGTAGGGTGACAATCGGCGGTAGCGATGACTCAGTGAGGGCATAAACGTGAAGCCCTTTCTGGTACGCTATGCAAATATTCTTTAGAACAACATAACATCACGCCTATATTCCCCGAATCACATTTTGCCGATGGCCGTTATTGAGTCCCATGTAATAGGGGACGAGCCTATTGCCATCTAACAGTTCCAGACTACGTGCCTGCTACTGAGAATTTCCATACAGAAAAACCCAATAACACTACCGGAATCGGGAATCGAACCCAAGACCTCACGCTCAGCAGTCGCGCTTGAAACCACTAGACCAGTATGGCTGTAAACATGCCTTTATCTAACTAGCATCCTCCACCGCAAAACGTCGTACTTGGAGACCCACTTTGTACAAATTGCCAGTTTGTAAGACGCGCACTCAATACTGATTAACTCGATTTATTCTAACAAAAAACTACTTTACTTCCAAACCACCTTAAAAATACCGCAATTCATCTATATAGTATCCGTCTTTCGTCTATCTACCCCGGAAAGTAAAACTGTAGAAAGCCAGTTGTGATGTCCGCAGTATGTTCTTATATTATTATAACATACATAGGTTCGCCCACCCGCTGCGGTGCTGGCTCTATAATGGTAGTTTATGTAATGCCATTATCTGCCGCATAACATAAGCTGAGGAGATCCGAGGAATATTAGATTCTGAGGACACGATGCGATGTTTTGTTTAAGTGTTATCTGGAACATGTACCATATAGATAGAAGATATTGTTTTGTAAATTTAGAGGACTATAGGGATATATATGAAAGCAGCCATGCAGAATATATTTAGCTTTGTTTTTAAATTGGTTTTACAAACCTTTTCTTATCTGAGTTTTGTTTTCTAAATTGGTGTAGAGTTTTCAATATCGATACGGAGTGAGTCGCTGGGGATTCTATCAGATTTATTATGACATTTTTATGTTTATACCCAACTGTTGTAGCTTTATTAAACACAACACAAATTTAATATAAAAACAATAAATTATTGATGTTTCTGTATATATTACATAGTAGCATGCCTGTATTCCCCGAAGGGTTAGGCAGGATTTACTTAATGTAGGTGTCCTATTGTAAACCCACATGTAATATGCCTATTGTCATCTACCGGGCACCATTTGAAACTCCTGATACCGTGAATTTTCTAACAGAAAATCCCAATAATATGACACTTTCAGCCCAGTAAACCCAGGACCCAGAACCCAGGACCTCACGTTCAACATCGTGCCGTTTGACGGCACGGTTGGCGCAGTGGTAGAGAAATCGACTGCTGCGCTACATGTCGCAGGTAGGATTACCGCACGGATCAAATATTTGTATGATACAGATAGTTGTTTTGGGTCTGGGTGTTTGTGTGTATGTTGTCTATATTGTAAAACACTCACGATACAGGAATTATTCCTAGTGCAGAACAATGTTTTTTTTTTAAATACATTCGCTACTTTTGTACAATAGCTTATTATTTGTAAGTTATCTTATTTAAGACTTCCTTTCATGAAGTGAACTGAAAGAATGAACGGAAATCTGACACTTCTTTAGTTATAAAGTTTATTACATTTCGGTCTTAATCCCCGACCTGCCAGGCCAAGCTAATATTTGAGGTAGCTCCTGTACCGGCTGCAAAAAGAAAGTCATTTGGCTGAAAAGGATCTGGCGTGAGTTATTAACCGGATTTACTGAACTGGACGTATCTAATTTATTGGCATTTTTCAGCTTAGTTTCTGCGGAGACCTTGTTCATTTTGAGTTAGTTGTAGGATAACAATGTTTACCTACTCATTTTTGTACAATATCTCTATGATCTCAACATATCTAAGCTTCCCGGCCCCCGTATTACGTAAGAATCATGTAACAGTTGCCGTCGCTAATAACATGTTTATAAGCAACGGCATCTTTTCCGCATCCTAAAATATATATAATACTAGTTACTTGCACACATTTGCGTTTGTGTTCTAGATCACGACAACAGCGCCACCTACCGGATCCAATTGTGAATCTAAACCATCTAGGAACCCAAACACACACAAAACATTTCATCAAAATCGGTCCAGCCGTTTAGGAGTTCAGTGACATACACACGTACAAAGTCTGTTTGATGGTCGTTGGGGCTGTCAGATTTGTCTTACGTAATCAAGGTCGGAATTTATTTGCAAATTCCGACCTTGATTACGTAAGACAAATCTGACAGCAAATGCTCACAAAATATAAAAAAATATAGAACCGTCAAAATACTGTCAATGTCTGGGGCGCTTAGGGCTGACAGCTTGAATTGTATCGTAGTTTGATACTTTGATCCCACGTAGCTAGTCAAGAAAGTAACATTATTTATTCGTGAATTATCTTCATTGCGCAGACAGAACAGATTTTCATCTATATTGTGGTTCTGCTTCATCAAACATTAACCTGACCTAAGAATGGAAAATGAGTATCATTTGAAGACAATTCCGAGTGGCCGGCCATACTGATTAGTGTACGGACGGACCGCGAAAATGGTCAGAAACGGTCTCACGTTAGGAACGATTTGTTTAGCTAATTACATCTATTGGATTCGCGAAGGCGAAGGGTTTGTTCAAATACTCAAATTTTAATGTTTTATTGTACAGTCAAACCAAGAGATACGTATACAATACATAGTAATAAAATATAGGGACATAGAGTTTATTAAACCGACTTTTTTTTTATAAACTTTTACATGAATATAATTCAACTATTGCTTTTTTAAAAAGGCTCGATATAACCTATATTTTCCTGAGAAAACTTTGTCTACATCTGAACCTCCTGTATGTTGAATATGATAGGTAGTATATTGTTAATACAATTTGTTTAAATTAATCATGCGAAAGACAAATGAACGCACCGTATCACGCCAGTCTCCGTTCGTCTCGTCCTCCTCTGTGTGAAGTGAGCCTTAAGATGGTGGCTGATTACCTGCATATTCTCCTGTTGATACGTCGATGCTGAGGACAGTGATTTGCAGGCTTACTTATGTATATTATACTTATGTATATATGCTTTGTATTTATTCCAAATAATCTCCGTTTTCTGCGCTACAGGAATAAGTTAGATTAATGAAAGCATTTAAGTTGTTAATTACAGAATTGTAATTATGTAAGTAATTATTTCGAGCGATTAAGACTAGGCCCCGTTGTTACTAAACAATTAATATCTTGTCTAGTCTACCAGCTGCGAGATATTGACAAGTAAAATAAATGCATTTTAGGCGGCACAATGATTCATGATCAGCAGAATATAATGGTGTACCTTAACAAGCTTTTGCTTGCGACATCGTATGTACAAAAAAGATGGTTTTGTTAAATATATTCTCAATTTTCCTATCTTTCAAGTTACTAGATTAAGGAGAAAAACACGCATTGCGACACGTCACGGCCTGTTATAGTTGAGTGGATACCGCTCTGTTGATAATCCGTCCAGCCGCGCCACACCGTGTGTTATTTGCCTAAAGCAATTGTTTCTTGGTCCTGTTTAAAAATGTAAATATCAACTTTACTGGAAAGTTGTTTAAATCATTCTCAGATTTTTTTATTGGGACTTAACGGGCTAATAGATGCAAGGCTTCAAAAATTAAAAATTAATAACCTACCTACGTGCCATAAAAATATATTTTATTATTTCCATAAACAACTTATTATGGCCTCTATGTGTGATGTGTATATTTCCATTGGTCTGTAAGCCATTACAATAGGATTCCATTTTCCTGCAGCGCATGAGGTGTTCTTTGTTCTGCGATCTATTCATGTAGGAATGCTTTTTATTGTAGTGCTTATATGACGTCGATGGGTGTGCGTTTATTGTTAGTAGCTTTCGCGTTGGAAAAGTTTCGCTCGAGTTAATATTTGGCCGAAATGCTGGTACCTACTTCAATCTTTTATTGCTTAGATGCCATTACATATGTGTAGAGATAGTTCTCGCTAATTTTTTGTATAATACATGAATGACAAAAGATATCATAACTATGGCAAATAAGTTGACGTAAAGAAATTTAGACTAAGTCTTTTTCTATCATCAAACATCAGAAAAGGATGGCAGATCATAGAAGGTTTAAAATTAGTTCTGTAAAAATTAGTTCACTTGCTTATTATCAACGTGAATTTAGCAGTAGTCTAGTATCATAGGTTTCGTTTGTTTCCTTAAATGACAAGGGCATAGACAAATTTTATAGTATTTACTATCCTTTTTCAATAATGTTTGTAAAAAAGAGTAGTGTGATTAAAATCAATTTACTGTGATTTGCAACAGTATCCTGTAAAAGAAAGCCATTTGCTGTCTGGAGTGCAAGTATACACACAAACTTTAACAGTGGGACGGGGAATCCAATATGGGAATTGATCTGCGATCCAGTGCACAAAAGGCTGTTCAATAAATGTCTGCCTTTACGGCATTTAGCCTTGAGTAAATAATCCACCCTGTAATGCTACTTTGATATCGCCTCGCTTGTGTTACACTCCGAATCTACGATATATGTAATATTCGTAACTGAGACAATGGGAGAAATTACACTATGGACTATCGAATTGTTTGTTGATTCGTCGCAAGTGGTCAATTGGTGAGTTTAAAAGAATATAATTTTGTTATTGTCAATTGGTCTCAAGCCTCTTATTCTACCGAATTAATATGAGATTTCAGATTAATGTTTTCAGGGTACCTACTCCGACATAACAACTCTAACTGAAGTTTATCATTATTAGGTACTTCTGGATAATGTAACGGAGCTCGGAGAAAGATATTGGCAATAAAGACTAGAGTCCATTGGCACATATTGTGTAGTAAACCTGGTCGGTTATTTCACTGTTAATTAACGTGAGTCCGACTGGGCTTGTTAATGACACCTACGGCGACCTGATTGACCATATCGGTCCGGTCGCTAGTCGAAGTTTTAGGTTACTAGTATCCAGCCTTTAAATTTTTTATTTTTAACTGTCGCTACAATACAAGCTATTGTCATTAACGGGTTATCTTCCGTGATTTAATAATTAAATAGATCTGAATATACTCGTTTTTCGACAGTGTTGCAAGCGTCAAGATTGTGGGGTGACTTATCGAGTGAAATATCGAGTTCATCAATATATCCTAACCGAAAATACAAGTGTACTTTAACATCATGTTACAGAGATGAAAACATTGAAAAGATCTGATAATTTAGAAGCAAAAATTCGAAAACTTGTGCCATAAGCACTGAGGCCAAGTGGATAACGGTGGCCAAGTCCCTCAGAATGGAGACCAGACCCTACACGTGTATACAACACGTCATAAAATCAACCAATTGATGCAGGAACCGACAGTTTATATAGGGATCGTATTATTTACGTTGACAGATCGTTAGTGTATCACCGAGCGCCATATTAAACCATTTCCCGCATCGACATTAACTACCTATACCAATAAAATACGATCGGCTTACTCGTAAAGCTTGACTCATACTATTTAATGTGTCACTCAATATCGTGACACTTGTGAAGTTAACGTGGAAATTTCACCTGGACTCATCAACCACCTTTTTTGAATAAATGATGTATCGGCATCGGTTTTAAGTCTCATAAGACGGCATGGCTGGCGCAGTGGTTTGAGCTTTCAACTGCTACTGAATAAATATTTGTATGATGTACAAACACTTCTTCTGGGTCTAGGTATATATATATAAGTGCATGTAAATATTTGTGTTTGTAAACGCACCCTTGAGACAGGAATTATTCCAAGTGTGAAGCAATATTTATAACAGAAAAAGCAAAAATAACATTAATGTAAGATATGGTCTAATATTTGGAGAGCGAGGCATGACTAAGAGAGTCACTGCGATTTTCAACGAACTATTGTGAGGTCTGGTATTATGACGTAAAGTCAGCGACACAAGTAGAATTTGGCGTAAATTTTAAGTTAATTTTTAAAAAAATACAATTATTGTTCTTAACTATAATCCTGGCGAACAAAATTAAGGGAATATTACAAAAAATAATAAAAATTGCAAGTTATATTCACAATAAATAGTAAAGCGGCTAACTACTTGTGCAGCGCCTAAGCTTTACGGTGTTATCCTTAGGCCAACCAAGCGTAAATGAACTTTTCAAATAGCTATAACGTGGGCACGTTATTGGCGCACCGTGGGCGCCAAAGATCACCTCTGCCCACCCTTTCAGGAATAGCCAGCATAACGATTATTGAAGCCATGTTTTATTATAATGTTCTCCCCGAACAATTTAACTTTGTGTTACGCGTGGATTAAGTTCTAACCGTGTTTAATGGGTTACAACTTTAGTGTTGTTGTTCATCGATAAACAACATGTTATATAAATATTTGAAGTGTTAATAAAACTTATGGGATTATTATGATGCCTTTCGCACCGCTTTCTCGAATTTAAGATATCGACGTCTCCATTAGTTGAGTTGTAGATGTATGCCGGAAACATGTTGATATTCTGCTTCATTCATGCTGCTTCTTCAGACGAAACTAGGGTTAGGTAACCATACTGTTAAAAACAGTATTATACTTTTTTCGCCCGTTAATACTTTTTACTGACCCGGGTACGTCTTAAAACTGCGGCCAGACACCGAAGGACGGGCAGCAGTGTCCTTTCACTAATCGGTGAGCCACTGCGATCCCCAAGCCGCCTGCCAAGCGTGGGGATTATGGCAAACACCCCCTTGGGGAGGCCTTCGTTCAGCATTGGACGTCTTCTGGCTGATGATGATGAATACTTTTTACTGTTCTATAAAAAAAAAGTACACAAAATACTGTTTTTATGACCGCTGGTATTCGGAGCCTCATTTATTTTAATAATAACAATATTTTAATATTAATATTTTAAAAATACCAATAAATTAAATTATGGAAGAAGCTCCAAAAAATATGTTCTTAAAACGTACAAAAAATAAAATACTGTTTACTTTTCTAAATAAAATACTGTTAATTTTAGTTCTCCGATCTTAATATACTTTATTTCTGTTAGAAAAAGTTGGGTAGCCTAGACGAAACCGATGAAATATTCTTTGAAAAATGTGATTCCTTTACGCATAATTTTCAAAACTTAAGTGCCACACACAATATAAAGTTTTTAGTCGCTTAAATAGTGTAGTTGGACTGCTAATAATTAGCGCGCGCTAACTGTTATATTGGCGGGATATATGACCTTTTTTGGAGAATACATTATCCTCGTAGTTACGCTTGCTAAATGTAAAAATATTGATAACTGTATGTGATTGAAAACCACATTGAACATTTCTTTATAGCCAATTCCAGCCAGAATCTATCAAAGCTTAGTACTTAGTTAGTACATAGGTATTTGTTGCTCAATCGTTCACTGAAGGGCAATTTGCATGAAATTAGTGCTTGCGGTTCTGATCAACGTCAATGAGCTACACTTTAGCATTTATCCGTTAAATTGACGAGATTCAGTACATACCTATTTATTTAAAAGCTGTTACCAAGTGTTTTCTCCAAGATTACGAGGAGGTATTTAAGTATACAGTTAAAAGCAGTTTTGCTTTAATACTAAAAAGGTTGTAACGAAGCCATTATCTTTCAGTATATAAATCTGCCCATTACTGTCCTACTATGGGCATGGGTTTCTTTAAGATGAAAAAGGTTCTGCCTTGGTCCAATACGCTGGCCTGGTGCGGATTTTCGGACTAGACACACCACCTAAATGTTAGAGACCCGCATATGTTCAGGTCTCCCACTACCTCTCCACGGTATTGTCTCCTCTCCTTCTCCGAACACTCGGAGAGGAACTTCTGGGTACAAAAAGGTTTGCCTATACAATGTGGTGTGACATATAGATAGAATCTGCAGAAATCTTGTTGTGACTAAAAGTAACAATTGTTTCTAAATATTGATTGAGATTGTTATCTTCACGTACTCCTTTCCTTGAATAAAACAATACAGTCAATTTTCTTCATGTTGATTCTTACGATTTACGAAGAATTGTAAGTGCATTTATGCAGTTCCTTTAATCCCCCATCGGGTCTGTTTGCGTTACAAAGAAAAAGAGCCTATTTCATTATCATCATCAGAACAGTTTCGCTACAAAGTGAGTTGGACAATCAACGAACATTAAGTAATAGTGTTTTATTATCTGTCTTTTTCAGCTTCAATATTTAACGATAATTGAGAGTTTGAAGTTACTATTTTAAGGTTCAAATTGTATATTTAATCGTCGTGCTGATTGTATTGTATAGTCGGAATGAAATTTGTTAATTACACTATTTTAATTAACCAAAAGGTATGGTTAATTAAAATACGTCTTCTTGTTATCCGATTTTCAAAGTTTGTGTAGTCGTTTGAAACTATAAATACATATGTTTACAGTTTTGATTAATTTTCTTAATAAGGATCATTATACATACCACTTATGTACAAGCTTAAAGCGTTGATGTAAAGAACTTACGAGACATATTACAATTAAGACATAACTAATATGTGTATGTGACATAACTTATACCATTCATACGCGAAGATGCAGGACCCCGACATTCGCAAAGTGGCTAGAATCTAAGAATTACCTGTAGTAACCCCCTTGTTCATAATCGTGTTAACCCTCTTATAATTAATATAGCTTTATAGACTGTTGTCATCTCTTTTTATTTAAATGAGAGTGACAATGAAAGGTATAATTTATAAAGCGTTTATGCTTCATAAATTACACCTTTGCTTAGTGTAAGAGAGAGAAAATAAAATATTCAACGTCACTAATGGGGACTATAATTATTTATAACTGAGACTTTTAATTATGAAATTCAAGGAAGATGTAAACAAAATTTTTATAACCACTCTCTTCGTTAAATTCTTTTTTGTGATACCATTTTGTTGTATTTTATATGTATCCAGAGGTGTGGCGGAATTCCATACTACCATATGGCCCCATTAACGTTCACTTCTAGTTATGCCGTGTATGGAATAATGGGATTTACGGACAAACTGGTACTGAACTAAGTATAAGCACGATTAGTTTAGTAAGAGGTAATTTTTTCGATTAATTTGTCAATCTGGGCCGTTTATAAGCCGAATTTAGGGGACATAAAGATACTGTTCGGAATCATCAATTTCGGGTGTGTCATGTTCTCTGCGTTCGTCAATTGTTTATACTATGGATAGCTTTTTCAATCAATTCGATACCACGATTGCTCATGTATCGTGGGTACCTATAGTTTAAGAAAATACACTCACATGCACACTTCAAGAACCGGAACGACTATCTGAAGGCTATGGAAATATTTGTTCCGCGACACGTAGCGCGGAAAGCCAATCGCTTAGCCACTGCGCTTACCGTGCTGTCATTCTTCAGCTCATTGCATGACATCTTTAACCGTCGAAGGTCGAAGGTCGGAAAGATGAAAATAATAGCTTTTTGTTGGAACGATACTCTACCGTGTATTTTTTTCCTGCTAGTGATGATCACTCTAGCACGACATAATCAGGAAAAATGTACACTATATCCATTATCAAGGCGGTAGACCCGAAGATCAACTGATGATAATCATGGATCCTGTCCACAGCAGTTTACAGTTCTCAAAAAAAAACGAAGTCCATGTCTCTTAACTACTGAATCTCCACTAAGTTTAAATCCAATATGAAACTGGATTGACTTGCCCAGATTCCGGCCTAGGCATGCATTATCCGCAGCCATCAACCTGCTTATGCAAAGCGCTGTAATAAGCGAAATCGATACAAGTTACGTCTACACTACAAGAATATTTCTTGTAGACTTCTATTACTATGCCGTGTGGTCCCAGGATTATAAAATAGCCATCTGACGTGTTATTCTGTAAAAACACTTGAATCTCACTATCTCTCATGATCTGAAGTCGTTCATTTGACGGATTTGACATTCTACTTTTGCTATTTTCAATGCGTTGTCGGTGGAATATTCTTCAAAATAATTAAAAGATATTTTTGATGGAAACTGCATCATTTTCCTTCGGAAATAACACTAGAAATGCACTTGAACAGTAAATCTATGGTGTAATCATATTTCACGGCGAAATAGTACCGCCCTTACTTTCGAAAATAGTTCATATCAATCGGTATTAAACATCTGTTAGTTGCAAACCGACTGACTAACGCCATATTTGATTAATTTTGAGGGCGGATAAGCGAATTTTTGGCTTGCCCTATTACGTGAAATTTAATAACGGGATCGGCGATATGTAGGTGTGCTAATGTACACCACAATTCGCGCATCCCGTTATTAAGTAGCACACCTCTGCCTAACCTTTCGGTTAATTCAGGCGTGATGCTATGCATTACTACTTTTGAAATTATATCTTGTAAGAAAGAACAGGTTTCCTTTTCTATCTACCAAAACCCGATGTGATTAGTCGCATCTACAGAATCTGTTCAGAGGCCCTAGTGTAAGTTTATTTCGACCAACTCGATTTACTACATAGAACGCGTTCGGCGCTCCGATTGATCCGTTTCGTGCTCTCCACCAATATTCACCATTCCACCATTATACAACAGAAACTTACACTAAGGCCTCTGGATAAATCTCTGTACCAGATATTCTGGTCGCAACCAGTCTAAAACCGGTCAAGTTAGGATAGCCAGACTTTAGTTATAGGATAATCTAAGTTTATTCTTCCGTCATTTTGTTAGTCTTAATATCTTTGTTATTGTGTTTCTCAAGGTCGTACAAGATTGTTACACTGAATTACTTAACAGAACATCTTATTGACTCTGCTGGTCCAAACTTTATTAATATAGAATTCGTTGATATCGTTGATATTGCTAATATGATTGCAATAGTTTCGTAACTATTGATAAAGAGCGTATGAGCTCAGTAATAAATATTCTTGGTTTCCATGGAACGTGTCTCGCAAGTCATGCAAAGATTTCAATAAAGATTCTTCAATTTCTTCCTCATTAGTCACAAGTAAGACTACTGAACGTGAAGTCCTGGGTTCGTTTCTCAGATCGAGCAAAGTGTTATTGGGTTTTTCTGTATTGAAATTCTCAGTAACAGCATGGAGTCTAGAAATGTGCCCGGTAGATAGCAATAGGCTCGCCCTCCATTACGTGGGACTCGATAAAAGCATTGGTTAAATGTGGGTGTGAGTGTGATACAATAGTTCACCTCTGCCCATACCTTCAGAGAATACACGCGTGATGCTATATTATGTTATTTTATTCTTCAGCATCGAATACTGAAAGTAACACACAGTACAGTTTCCTGGTATTCCGTCAAATTGACAAGGAGAGTTTCTTGACACGAACGTTTAAAAAAATGAGTTCTTTAGCCTTGGGAATGCGTAGTTAGGTACATATAGGCTAGTTGGTTCACGTCTGTGAGTGTTTCCGCGGCATTTAACAAAAGATTCTTCCATAAAACGACTTCATTAGCGAACCTTAACTGAAAAGTTTTTGGAGTGAAAGAAAAAAACTTTAAATTATACTTATTCGAGTAATTTTTAATTTATCATGAGAAACAGACTTGTTGAGGCGTTATTTTTATCGATTATTTTTCCCAAGTTCGTATGGGACGGCATTCTTGTCAATTAAATCGATAATTGCTTGCCACATCGATTTTTAGGAAACTCAAAATATTCAGAAGATATATTTTTTTTAATACTAGAATTTCTCCTGTATCGTAGTTACAAACATAAATATCACATACACACAAAACCAGAGCCGAAACAACTATCTGTAGATCATACAAATATTTGTTCCGTGCGGGAATCGAACCCGCGATACCTAGCGCAGAAAGCCGATAGCCACAGCGCCAATCGTGCCCTCAAATTCAAACAATTGTACAATTATTAGCGAAGCTCAAATAACCAAGATTCTTCTGGACCTAGACTCCGCCTAAGTGTTGTGCGACTCCATAAGTCTCACAAAGAATGAGTAACTGTCACGCCACAACCGACGAAATATGATATTGTCTGGCAGACACTGGGAAGTCAAACCACAATAAACTGGCTAATCTTTTCAATATGACGTGAGCGATTCCTGTGTGGATAGCTCGTGCCGACTCGATAGAAGAAGTCACTGCATCTCCCATAACTTTACGAGAATAGCAAACTTACGTCTAAGGTCTTCTGTCTTATCCTCCTTTGTGCCTATAATAGCCAAGCCATTTGCCAAGTGTAGTTTTATGGCAATACGCCCAGTGTTAGCGAAAGTTTGACATTCTAGTGTAGTGAATCTTCTGCACATTTATTTTATGTTGGTACCTAGGAACTTGATTGTTGGCCACGCGACTTTTTTGTCAGTATTACGCGCCGCAATTGATTTTGCATGCAGTACACCTGCTGCGTTGACAAACGGCCGATTGTATTGTTTTCGCTTCATTACGTAGGTAGTATATTTGTATGTATGGTCACGATTTCCCTAAGTAGTTGTCCAAACGAAAGTGATGTATCCGCTTGAAGATAATACAATGTTTATTTATTATTAAGAAATCGGTTACATTTTTTAATGTGCCAGCAGAATTTTAGATACTTTAGAATGCCTGTACTGGACGTTTTACATATTACGCTGGCTTGGAGAGTGTGGTTACTGTGTGGCAGAAGGAGCTCAATAAATTGAATTTCCGGGGATGTAACCACAGCTTCGATACATTCCTACAGTCCAGAGTCAGACAGCCTCAGGAAAGGACCCAAAGATAAGGTTCAATATGTATAGGTATACATCATCGTAACTTATAATTTGTATTTGGGGTTCGTTAAAATTATAACCAGTTACTGGCTAATAAAAATATTGTTACGAAACTTCACCGTCAAATTTTCTATTAGCTTTTACGTATTTCATTTTTATCTATCTCTGCACTCACTTGTTTATTTTACCTATTTGTGACTTGTCATATTGATAGGCCAATAAAAAGCTAAGATTGAGACGAGCATTAAAACCTTGTTAAAGTTGATTTATTTTATGTTCTGACCGCAACTTTGTTCTTTTGAACGATCCTTTCGTAACAATGTACAAAAATATTTATGCGTCTTTTTTTTTAATTGTTTTTTCGACTTAAGCACTACGTCCTTCGAACTGTGTCAAGTTAAACAAATGAAAGTAAAGTGACTGTCAATTAGTAAATAATATTAATTGCCATATTACAAACAATATAAATGTGTGTTTATTTTTAGTTTTGAACTTTCGACTTTTAATTATTAAATGTTACTCCAAGGCCATCTTTTTGTTTTACGCAAGTCCCTTCACATTTATTTATGTCAACCGTTTACGTTTCTATATATTGTTGTTTATTTTTGTTTGCTACTCTCGTAATTAGTTTTGGCCGTAAATTCTCGAAAAACAATTGGAAAACTCTTGCCAAGGGTGTCGGGATAGACAGGTGGTTTAGCCGAAGAATAGCTGTGACAGACAGTCAATTTTGTGTTCATAATTCAGGTGAGATTGTTACGTAATATGAAGATGGTATACGATATATTTATAGACGTGGACTGGACGTGGCGTCGACATTTATCCAATGCATGTCCCTTTCAATATCATCCAATTTATACACATAGTTTTGAGTATGTATGTAATGTGAGGTCCAAGAAAAAACCTTCCACGAGTGACGAACCTTGAGATGGTCTGGCACACCCTGGGCGATCAGCTTTGGTACCACCATTTCTGATTGGGTAAACTTTCCACTACGGCATGAGCGACTCCCATGTAGGAGCTTGTGACGATACTAAAGAAAAAGAACTATGCAATGCACAAAGAGGCGACGATCTGCTGATAAGATGTAAATTTTTCCAACGGCAAATTATGTAGTGTGGTGTCCACGTCAGGTTCGCTGTGTGAACTGGTCCTTACAATTAAGGAATGTGTCGTGCGTGCGCATGCTCTTTGCTAATGAGCGCACAATCTAAAGCGAAGCTTATCAACAGGGCGGGCAAACGCAAAGATGTTGCCGAGATAATTAATTATTATATTTTTTCAATCGCGTGCAAGTCTAATCTAGATTATCATATGTAGCCTAGCATACCTATACTCTGTTAGCGTCAGTATTTCTTTTTAGTACTGCTATACATCGATAACTTGACACTTCGCGTCCTACTTCCCCGCACGCCCGATCGTCCCCGCCAGGAGCGTTCGCGACGCTGTGGGTATGTGCGTGAGTGCACACTGTATTAATTTTGCGGGCGACAGAGGGTCGACGTATGTGGTAGCGGGAGACGTGCAGTGTCAAGTTATTGCTGTCGAGCAGTATATTATAGTGTATGCGAATGTTAATACCGCGTGCTTCTCACGATGCTGCGAACTTTGTTGGTGTCACGACATCTGATGACGTAGATAAGGCTGTGGAATGGAACTCGGTGTAAAGTAGGCCTTTGTTGGTTCGTGTGTGGAAGGAGGACAAGGGTAAGAGGATCTTGGAGATAATAATAGAGCCTATGCATTCAGTAGAATTTCTCAAATGTGGAGTTTAAGAATTCAGCACATTACTGTACCATTCCAGAGCATGGGCCTCTTCACAGAATAAAAAGATTTGGGCCTTAGTGCACAGACATTAGATAGTTTACTTTTCGAATTGTTCCACTGCATTTCATGTACCATAAAATATGCCATGCACCGCGCATACTATAGAAAACCCAGTACTATTTTACCTTTGAATCTAGTTCAGCGACCATCATTGCGACCATTATAGGCCAAAAACTGTAGTACTTCACTATGAATACGTGACCCGGGTACGTCTTAAAACTGCGGCCAGACACCGGAGGACGGGCAGCAGCGTCCTCTCACTAATCGGTGAGCCACTGCGATCCCCAAGCCGCCTGCCAAGCGTGGGGATTAAGGCACCCCCCCCCCCCCCCCCGGGGAGGCCTTCGTTCAGCAGTGGACGTTTTCTGGCTGATGATGATGATGATGACATTCTTACACCAAATCTCCCAATCTCCTCTGTTGACTATCGTTCAAACTTCAATATGACAGAGTTGAAACGCGGATTTGTCACTTAAAATCCATTATCAGGGAAGATTGTTGAATACCCAACAAATCCTAGACGTATGAGAGCTAGTCTCATACCCGTATGAGGTCGTAACTATTAATAAAATATGATCTATCGCCAAGCGTAACATCGTAAACGGGTTCTAAGATGGCATGTATGGGAAATGTTAGATTATCTATGGTGTAACAGGAAAGCGTTTCATATTTAACTAAGGCTTTATGTCAGATAAGGATTGGAGTGATATTGATAGGTAATAGGCGTAATTAAGTCCACTTTGTGGTGTTATACTATCTGTATGATATCAATCAAGGGTCCTTGTATAGTCTTACGATAAATATGTGCAAAAATATTGAACACACAGTAAAGCAAAGTTGGATCTCACCTCAGGCCAGTGTTGATCAGTAGGTAGGAAAGCGAAGCGACTTACATAAGTTAGACTCTTTTAAGCTACATTGTACTCACATAATTGTTGTTCGAGATCAATGTATAAATTAATATTGTATATTTAATTCCGAGTTTAAAAGAGTAACCATGGAGTTTCTTGCCCGTTCTTCTCCATTGGAAATCAACACTTTGGAACGTGGCAACTAGAGCCTGACTATTCATAAGTGCCTGTAAATGGTTTACATGAATAAAAATATATTTGAATTGAATTGACCCCCTATAAGACAGTGACACGGAGTGATCCCGTGTCGTCGTGCAAAGCACCCAGCAATGGTTCTTGGAGAGACCTCTCCCGGGATGTTCACGAAGTGGTGGCCTCTTGACAGTCACCTCCTTTGGGAAGTGCCCTTAACGGCGTGGCTCCGTAGTGGGCTTTGGTGGGGTCTTCTAAGAGTTCCTGAAGTGGTGTCAAGGCGGACCACAGTGGTGAATTTATCCGATAGGAGTCCGGCACACCTCTCCATCCCTCAGGCAGAGGATAGCCCGTGATGGGGAAGAACCAAGTTAGTAAATAAAAAAATGGTATAAAGGTATACAAGTACCTACGAAATAACTAAACCGGCACACAAAAAAAAAGTGGTCATTACAGTGCATCGAAATAAATAATAAACATACTTTATCTAGTTCGTAAAAAAAATCTCGCTTGCATAATTGCATTTTATTTCTATTTTTACCATTTTTTTGCGGTTTTTTGCAATTTACTCAAAATTTGGAGGGTGTACGGGTTAAATCGACCTCAAATTCGGATTAAGCGCATCGAAATTCATAACCCTAGATGGGTCTGGTCAAAAGTACAGACCACTTTTTTTTTGTGTGCCGGTGCTATTTACGTGTCGGTAGTGGGGTAGACATGCGCAATGCGCAAAACCTACCTCAACTCCTTTAATTGTATTTCTCCTCCCTATCTAGGTGGTACATTGTTGGTAATGAGCTGAAAACCAGTTCGTTTTAAGCTGTGAAAGATGACTCAGGAAACCTTAAAATAACTTAAAAACTGTTGTGTCGAGTACCACAATATAAGTGCACAGAAATCACTGCATGAAAGCACAGATAACTAATTCTTAATATGATGTATATGTGCCATAGAAAACAAAGATTGCCTCGTTGGTCTGGTGGTCGCACTCGTGACTGCTAAGCGAGAGGTCTCAGTTTTAATTCTCAGGTCGGGCAGTGTTAATGTGCCTGGTAGATGGCAATAGGCTCGCCCCCTATTACATGGGACTCAATAACAGCATTGGCGAAATGTGGGTGTAAATAGGACATCTCTGATTAACACTTCGGGCAATACTGGCGTGATACTATGTAATGAATATAAAGAATTAATTCAGATGACGTACAATGCCTACTTGATTTCGCTTTGTGTCAAGTATGAGAGCTTGGCCAGGTTCCAGCTGTTTTCTCTCGCCTTAATATTTACAAATGTATTCTACCTTGGTGGCAAGTTGGCAATATCACATTATTGCAGCTACAAAATTAATACGCTCTCTATTACATGGGACTCAATTATGGCATCGACAAAATGTGTCACTGTCTAACTCTTCGGGAATATAGGCGTGGTGACGTGTTATGTTATGTGTTTATTAAACAATAATCTTTAAGCGCTTTAAACAGGGTTATTATCTGTTTCCTTAACAACAATACACTGACGAATAAGATACAAATATTTACATTTAATCTGCTAGTCTTGTTAATACTAATTGTGTAAGGTAATTGAATATTTTGTAAGCATTTAACCGTTTTGACTAAACACAACAACCGTTTTAAGTAACATTTTGTAAGTTAAACTAAACATCTTTGAAAGTGAGTTTAAGTTCTATGATAATATTGTTGTTCAATAATGTAGCTTTAGATGAGGACCTTAAGAACACGATATTTGTCCTCGAATTTGGGGGTCTAAAAAGGCTGCATTAGATTAATGATTACGATTTACATTACTAAAAAAACAAAATGGCCGCATATTGACGATTGGATTTCTGTTAGGTTCATATTAATTTAGCTATTAAATTATTATTAACGAACCATTTGCAGACGAATTTCTAAATGTGTCTTTTTTAGTATTCCCTGTGGAAAAATGGGGAAAATTTAACGATCTCTCTTTTAATTGCTAAAGGTTTTAACGATGATCAAAATATAACACCTTTCCAGATTAACGGGAAAATCAATCAATCATACAAGTAGATAATAGCTCTATAAATCTCAGATCCTCGTTATGGATCGAAACGATTAACAAGATTGCGTTGGAGTATAGAACCGGCGACCCACGCGCAAGCGCAGGGTTCACGGTAACCGGTCGTTATTTGCACTAACCGTGAGAACTGTGTTAGACCATTTGGCAGGCTGAGATTTTTGTAGCTTGAGGTCAAGCTGAAGTAGCGTTTGTTAAAACTGAGTTACAATGAGATATAAAGAATGTGCTTTACAACGTTTGTGTGAACGCCTTGAGGTCGTTATGGAAATTATAAAGAGACAAACCTCTATCTCGCTGAACTTAAAGCTGAGTACCAATGACCTCTATTACACAAGATCATCATCTGCCTGCATTTTTCTAACTAAATTGGGGTCGGCTTCCAGTCTAACCGGTCGCGACTGAATATCAGTATTTTACATGGAGCGACTGCCATCTGGCCTCCGCTACCCAATTACTGGGAGACACTGATATTCTAAAGTTAGACTGGTTGTCAAACTTTGGGTTGCTGACACCCGTAACGACTGTCATATCATAGGTCTTCATATGACACCCGGGACCAACTGTTTAACGTGCTTTCCGAGGAACAGATTCTCGATTTGTAAAAAAATCGTTACCCATCCAAAGACTGATCATGGTAAGCGCTGTTTAAACTCGCAGACTGACTGACCGTAGCTATATCTAGCTACGAGTCTCTCTATTACACAAGATAAACAACAAAATGACAGCAATTTTTTGTGCCGGCTTGAAGAGTTACCACATACGTCCCAAGATTTCGATTTGCAACCTCTAAGTCTCGACCGGTCTAGACGCACAAGCGCTTCATCTAAAGTATAAATAAAATTATACCATCGGCTATATCCATAAATGCCTAAAATCTTCACGCCTGTCAACAACCCTGTACGCTTTATTTTTTGTTCGACAGTACGTCGCGTTCTTTGTATTTACTACAGTGTCTGACATTCCATTTGGTTCTGTTGCCCCCACGCGGGAATTTTAGCAAGAAAATACTTTCAACTGTGCTCGCTTTTTGTACACAAACATTTACTATTTCTATTCTAAATGCTTTATAACATTACATAACCAAGCATCACGTCTGTATTCCCTGAAGAGTTTGCAGCAAAGGTGTACAGGACACAAGTATTTCGCCGATTTATTAAGTTCCACGTAATATGGGGCGAACCTAAATATCGTATTTAGGTTTTTAATTAATTCACTAATATTGAACTGTACCGAACAAATTAGTGTTGAATATTATTCGAAATTAGACCCTATTAAACCGGTGTAAGGCTTCAAATGAGAAATAAGTAACAATTACAAAATATTTTAAAGAAATGGTCATTGAATGTTCGCACAGTCTCATCTACGGTTCATTTATTTCACGAATTCATCTTCTTTTATATAAACACTTAAATGCGACCGGTTATTTTTGCTATTGTATTATTATTCCGTACTTTTTTGTATGCTCTTATCAGTGAATGCACAATCGTACTTATTGATACTAGTTATTTTTATCAGATTGCGGGAAATCCATAGATAACGGCGTATATGGGGAAATCAAAGTTAGTACTGGCAGCAAATACTAAAAGCACAGATTGCAGTATAAAAAAAAAAAACTAGTATTGGTAGAATGGTCTTGAGAACAGTTAATGTACCGCTGACCCCAGATAACATCTCCTGAGGAGGACGTCCTACCATCTGAATGATGTGGTCTTAAACTTCAGTAATCTGTGGCCTAACCGCGATACCACAAAACAGCATAAAATCTTAATAACTTACCAAACAAACATGGCTTTAAATTGAAGAGTCAATTCGGATTAATTGTACATGGAAGCAACATTTATTAAATCGACTTCTGACTCCGCAAGACTTTCACAATAAGTTGGCGTACCTTGATAAGCTGAATATTTTAAGACTCAGCACAGACAGCACTCTGTAGGGAAACATTTTAAGGTTAAGTTAAGACGTTATTCAAACTAATTTCGACACAGTTTCTCATGGAAATCTTAAACAAAGTACGGCATAACATTTGATATACAACTCATTAATATTATACAAAACTGGATACTCCAATGATTTGCCTACTATATTAATTTCCAGCTGTTGGCCCTGACTTCATCTGTATGTATTTTGTATTTATTATTTAATCAGTGCCTTGTTGCAATAGTAAACATAAGCCTATGTCCTTCTCCAGGTCGCAGGCTATCTCTTTCTAAAATTTCATAACGATCGGATCAGTGGTTTAGTCGTGATGAGGTAACAAACGGACAGAGTTACTTTTGCATTTATTATCTTTAATTTTCTGTTAATTGTAAATAACAGTTCTCAATCAATCTGATTCAAGTTAATTAACCCCATATCTCTCTGTTAAATCTGTTAAATGTAATTTCCAGTTGGCGAAAGGTATTTCACTGTTATGTTTTCATATTTTTACTAGTGTGTAAATACCGCGGTGCGCCTGATTCGGAAAATCACACCACGTGATAAATCATTGATTGATGATAGATCTTGTCAGGTATGTCATCTAAGTACGTACGTAAGTAGATTTGGATTGCTGAGGTCTTAACACTAAGTAAATCAGATGAAAGACCGAATACAAACACACTCTTATACAAATGGCATTGAGATTGAGTCAAAAAATATATATATATATATAAGAATAACAAATGAGGAAAATATGCGCCACATCCGCGCAAAAACGGCCATCATTCAGCATATTGCTGTGACAGGACGCCACAGCGCTGGTTTTCAGCGACAGCCGGTGTTGACATTGACGTCAATCGATGGAGCATACATATAAATAAATAAGATTTTAAATAATACAAAAAAAAAAAACAAAGGAAACACACATGAGACTCTATTTTAATAAACGAACCTAACCGTATTCTAATAGACCTTCGAAATATTGTCACCGTCTTCAATCAAGTTCTCGATGAATAATTTACCGTCTGTGTGGAACACACGTGAAATAATTAGCTTAGCTGTAATAGAATTCTTAATTGATGAACTGTGTTGCTCGTACCGTGAATATGGAGCTTGAGGGGTGGGTTTAATTGTATGAGGGATGCCAGACATAATTATTTGCGAGGTTGGCAAATTTTTGACTTGTTTGTCTTGGTGTTTTGTTTGTGGAATGATTTGATGATGACGAATCACATCAGTGCAGAGACGTCTTTACGAAGGTCACATGATCTCAGGATATAAAATTAAAGGCAGGAAAAATGGCTATAGACTATTGAGTGTTTAGAGACTGCAGAATCTTCACGAGGGACACGCTTAGATCATCTGGCGCGCTTTGGACAGTTAACCTCGGTACTAGTATTGCTGACTGGATAATTGTAGTAAACAAGATTAACTTCAAACCTTCCTCGTTCTTCTTTGTTCTTCACGACATAATATTTCCATAATGGCATGAACGATTCTCATATGATTGCTTGTGCTGAGACGACAGATGAACTACATGGTGGTGACTAAGATGATAGATTAAAAAATCATAAATATACAGGATCGTAATATATCAATCCGTATTTTAGCGACTGCTTTGTTGGTCTAGTGATTGCAGTGCGATTGCTGATCGTGAAATCCTAGGTTCGATTCCCGAGTCACGCAAAGTGTTTTTGGTTTTTCTGCATGGAAATTCTCAGTAGTAGCACGGAGTCTGGAGCTGGGCCCGGTAGATGGCAATAGGCACGCCCCCTATTACGTGGGACTCTAACGGTGTCGACGAAATGTGGGTGTATACACAGCTGCCTAACCGTTCGGGGAATACAGGCGTGATACTATGTTATGTTATGAATTTTGGATATACAAAACTTCAGCTTTGAGTAAAGAAAAGATTAATTCTCGGTTTTATCAGCCCTACATATTCTGTGCAGCTTACGTGCGCCGTGAATGTAGGACGTCTCAGCCGCCTAGTTGTAAAGTATGAGTCGCAAGATATGTGTAAATACGTCTTTGTGTGGGAAGTGTGAATACATATGGCTACATTTACGTTAAAAAAGGCTTTTTGAAGAACCTCCTTTCACATGAAAGTGTAACACAAAATGTTAGGTATTTGTAAACTGTGATAGCAGTTTAAAATACTGGCAAAGTCTGTCTAAATTATTTTATACCTTTTGGTGAAAATGAAAGAAAGAAAATACGTTTAATTGTGTGTACTAGCTCGCGTGTAGCAATGTTTCTGCCAAGCTTTAATTATTGTAATAGCATTCCTTTAATTATTTTTTTTCTTTTATTGTATAATGACAGACATGTGAGTGTTGCTGGGGAGTTTCTTGGGCCGTTTCTTCAACCCAAGCTATACACATAGGAAGCGGTCAAGTGCGGGCGAATTAGTTCTGTCCATAATATGTTTGACGTTCAAAAAGCACTAGTAGTATAGTCTGATTTGAATAAATTAAAGTTGAATTTGCCTCATTGGTCCAGTGGGCGCACGCGCACTTTTCATAACCATTATCAGCTATATGCTTCTATAATCTAATATTGTAATCACAGACATCAAACCAAACTGGTTAATGATCCGCCCATAATTTAACCTGTCAACATTATAATCTGTTGTAATATCGGCCGAGATTAAGAGGCCAATCTAATTCAAGTAATCTGATTTTAATTAAGTGTTGAACAGACAGTTTAATTTATTTAGACAATAGGTTTACGTAATCGGATAGAACCGTAACTAATCTGTGTTGTGTTTTTGATGTTGTAGTGTTTTTTTTTATTTCACGCCATTTTTTTGTTATGTTGGCAGGACTGTTAGTCTGTTAATTCGATTTAAACCCGATCTGCAATCGACTTGTTCTGAATTAATGTTTTCTGTTCAATAGCTGAATAAGCGACGGTTAATTAGAAATTAATTACACTAGACCAAAGCGTCAGGTTTTCTTAACTGCCTCATTAGTCCATGGTCGCATACGTGGAGGATAAGCATAAGAGCTCTTGTGATGGGTAATCAGTTCGATACCCAGGTCGGGTAGTGATAAGTTCTTTCTAGCAGCAATGGGTCCGACCTCTTTTCCGTGACGGTATCGGCTAAATATGGGTATATATGTGCCTACTCCTCAGGCGAATACAGGCGTGATGCTATGTTATGTATAGATTTTAACATTACAAAATTATAACAGGCCGATGTCTGTACATTATAGATATTGGATAAAAATTAATATGGGGCTTTATTAGAGCAACAGAAGCCAAAACAACAGTTTTTAGAATTTTTGTCTATCTGTCTCTCTATCTGTATGTTTGTACACGCATCACGCCAAAACTACTCCATGGAATTGAATGCAGTTTTCACCGATGTATTGCTAGAGGTCTAACTTAAAATATAGGCTCCATTTTACTGCAGGAAAATATCAAATTCTAAATTCCACGCGTACGAAGTCGCGGGCAAAAGTTAGTCATTATATAAAATTCTTCTTTCATACAAATAAAAGGTTTTACTCTAGACTACGACATCTTAGGGGCTCCAAGTAATATAGAAGTACTTCGTTTTGTCGTCCCGTCTCTTTTGAATATATTATGTGATATATCCACGGTATATTAGATTTCATATTGCGTAGGATAATAAATTGATTGAATCTACGTCGTAAGTGTATGTCGTAAGTAGCCATACATGTTTTTACCTCTTCTCTGTATGTCCTATAAACTCACACGCAACATGGGATTAACAAAATTGCGCGGTAAATTGCAAATGATCATTGCGGTTAACCAACAGTGTTAACCATGCTATAATGATAGTAATTTTACTCGCAGCTAAGTGTACTTTGTACCACAAAACAAAATATTAACAGAAGTTCCACTTCGTACAATAGCGAGAACAAGTTCACGCATAGTAGCCGAAGCAGACATAATTTAACGCATGTATTCCCCAAACGTTTTCGTAGAGGAGTGCTATTAAAAGTATATCCATATTTCACCGTCGGCTAGCCTATTCCCATCTTACGGGCAAAACGGGCTGCTACTGAAAATTATGTAACCAAAAACCCAATAGGTAACATTTTGCCCGACCCGGGGATCAAACCTAGGACCTAGCCCACAGAAGCCGCGCTTCCACTAGATCAGCGAGGCAGTTAACAAACTAATAATATCGCATTAATGTCGATACGCGATAGCAATTGCAGTGGTACAGAAATTCCTAAATTCCGCACCAGGCTAGCAAACGCTAATTAATTTTAGCCTACGTGTGGTTGGTTTAGCAATCGCTAAAGTGTCAAAACAACAAAGAATCCGATGCACCAATAATCTGACTACCGTTACTACGTTGGCCTTGCTTTGGCCGTTCTGTTTGCCTCACTCTCCCTCACGAAATCTAAAGAACTCAAAAGGTTACAAAACTGGAACGTTGCATGTAGGTTTCTCCAAATTTCGTCCTTTAAGGGGGTGAAATGGGGGCTTTAATTTTCTAACAAATCTTTCCCAGCTGGTTTTCTTAAAACTCACTGCATGGTGGACCTTTTGAACTTATTTGTTTTGTGCCATTATTTTGAGGTGTTGAAGAACTTGTATTCTGACTTAATTGGATTTAAGACTCCCGTCCCATACATCTATCTAATTTACCTAATTAGGACTGGCTTGCAAGAGGGGTTCTGAAAGTTTTAAGGTTTCTTCGCTTTGCTTTGAATTTATTCAGCCGCAAGAGTTCTTTGAAATACTAACTTTCTTAGTATAACTTTGAGCTTTGAAATAATGTTATGAAACCAGTCTTTATTTTAAGCAAAATTAGTGTACCTAACATGACGTAATATTTAAACTTAGAATTTTAGAAATTCGTTTTGTTAAATAACTAGAAATGTGTTCAAATAACAGAATTTGATGTATAACAGTGACATGGAATAAATGGGTCTTTCTTTGCGTTATTTTCGTGGCAAATTTACTTTTATTATATGATTTTTTTTTAGGTTGTGTTTTTTTGTGGTTAATACATGTATACACCACATGTATACATGTATTAACCACATACAATATGTAAATATTTATAATGGCGGCCTGTTTGATACAATTCAAATAAAGAATATCGACATACTATCGGCTACTTATCGATTCTATAAATTTCACATAAAACTACCATAAATATAGGTGCGTAGGTGAACAAAAACAAATTTTAAAAAGAGAAGGTGACTCATTGCTCGTAACTTTGTCTAAGGCTTACCACAGACGACCGATTTTTATTGGTTCTAGATTTGTTTGAAAAGGCGACAGACGCTGACTGATAAATACCTAAATATTTTCTAGGCCGCCTATTTATGCCTTATAGGCTTGCTAGGTCGAGTATACGGCACGCCGCTTCGTGTACTATTTACTTCCAACGCTCAGTTTTGGCCTTATTTTTACAGGCCATTTGCAGGCCTGACTGCCCCCAGTCTCGTTTAGCAACAGGTCTATAAGATCCCTCTTACAGATAAGGGCGCCCCTTACTATGTACTCGACATTGTAAACGTCACAATAGACTTGAAAAATATCTTTTTATTCATTTTTGTGGGATGTTTTATTGTGCTCAAGTTTATTATTAAGAATATCTCGTGTAGAAAACACGAAATATGTCCATTGTTTATGTATTTTCTGATAGATTCTGCATTGCGGTCGAAATCGCTTTTGTATGTGATTTTATACAATACAATGTACGTAACTTTGAAAACACAGCAAGTTTTGACCAATGAAAACATTGTTGACAAATAATTCGACTAATTTAGTTTTTTTTTTTAATTTTCTCTCGCATATTCCTCAGGGAGCTTTTACTCCTTAACCGGGCAAATGGCGAGACCAGAAGGCTCTCCAGCCGAGCAAATTAAATAATATTAAGCAACACTGCTAAGGGTGTCCCATAGTGGGACTCGAACCACGACTTAGGGCGTTGCTGGGGGACAGACAAGAGAGGACTTGCTGGATCTGATTGTGATTATTTAGGGACATTTGATTTGTTACTACTGGCTCAGCGCGGGCTGGCTCGAGCAAGGGTCGGGGTGGGGAATGAACGGCAGCCTAATTACGTAAATAAGCGACAGCAACACGATAGCCATGCGACAGCAATCTCACTGTCAACCAATACATTATATGTCACAAAAATGACGTTTGACAGAAGTTATCGCGCGATCTACGCCTGTCGCTACATCGGTAATCAGGCTGCCGGTCTTCGCGACGGGCCTCGCCGGCGCGGACGGTACGATGATCGGTTGTGTGTAGTGACTATTTTAGAATAGCTAGTGTATTATATCATAGCTAATTAGATGCCAAATTCTTGACTCAATTTTGCACAACACGCGAATGTATCGTTTCCGCCTCATGACATTTACACTCGCCATTTTAAAATGTTATTTCCTTGATTTGTAATACGATTATCGATGCGAACGTGAGGTGTTGAGTTCAATTCTCGGGTCGGCCAAGTGTTATTGGGTTTTTTTACGTATGAAAATTCTCAGACTTAAAAACGGAGACGGTCACACGGAGTTTGGTATTATACCTGCTAGATGGCAATGGGTTCGCTTCTATTATGTGATTCTACAATATATAGTACTCCTATGTCGATATCTTTCGGAGAATATAGGCGTGATGTTTTGTTATTGATAATCCACTAAATTGAATCGAGAACCAATAGTAAGCTGTCTCTTCGTGTTGTTTTAAGTCGTGATTTTAATTCAGCGCAGTACTCAGTAAAAATAGGTACGGAACCGTTCGATAGCGAGGTCGTGACTGCCTGCCTTTATATTTTATAGCGGCTTTCGATTGACGAGCAAAGGTCTGACATTTCAAAAGGGGAGAAAATGTTGGTGTTTCGCTATTTTGTGAAATACTGTACTGTACCTCTATTATGAGTTTTTCACTATTTACTTTCATAGTAAATGTAAATTTTTATGCAAGCGATTTTAGTTCTTAACGTAGCTATATTAGGGATTAGAGTCGCTAACATGACATCTCTATAATATCGTAAATAGTAAATCAAAACTTAACTATGACACATATGTCACATAAGCTACTCTAATCCCTAATGTGACCAAGTTAAGAACTAAAATCGCTATGATGAAAATTTACTTTACTATGATAGTAAATAGTTAAAAAACTCGTAATAGAGGTACTGGTTGTCGTATGCAGTATTTTTTAGTAGCTTGTGATGAAAATGTGAAACTACAAGTGCTTAATTTCACTACATTTTTGTGTAGGTATATTCTGACCGACGACATTGTGAAAGTCGCGGGCAACCGATGGATGCAAGCGGCGGAATGTCGTTCGATGTGGTGGTCTAAGGGGGAGGCCTTCGTTCAGCAGTGGACGCCTTCTGGCTGATGATGATGATGATATTCTGTATTTTTATTTGACTACGACTTTTCTATGAACAACCGTATCGTTAAAAAACAAATCCGCCTCGGGAACCGAGTTTTGGTACAGAATATGAAGGGTTCCTGAAAATGAAAGCTTGGAAACTGCGGGTCGGACGAATTAAGAGCATTAAAGCTAGTGTGAAATATAATATTTTCCTGATATTGACGATCATACCCCAAAGACAAGGGCGGATCCAGCTTTCAAGTCAGGGGGGGTCACATGTTTGATGTCCAGTCGGGACAGGCTCCTATTCGATTACAATAATAAATACAGTACGATCAATGCGATTGGAAAAATTATCAGTAGTCGACCTAGAACCAGCCCAGGGGGGGTCATGACCCCAATGACCCCCCCCCCCCCCCCCCCCGGATCCGCCCTTGCCCAAAGACATGATCAGGAAAATCTACATGCTGGCTGAAACTTAACCCGTCAAATGATGATCCTAAATGAGACAATAACAACTCTTTAGAATTCAATACACTTTGTTCCACACCAGAAACAAAATTCCCGATCGTTTCCCGGGTCGGGAAAAGTGTTACTGAATTTTCATGTATGGAAATTCTTAGCAGCAGCACGGAGTCCGGAACGGTGTCCGGTAAATGGCAACATGTTCGCCCCCTATTAAATTGGACCTCAACAACGGCATCAGCGAAATGTGGGCGTACACAGTACACCTCTGCCTAACCCTTCAGGAAATACAGGAAGACTTCACATTCTGTATTTGAACTTGGATCCTGAGACGGAATTTATATTTAGGCTTTTCTAGAAAATAAATTGTTTCAAAGAAAAATTTTGGTAAATAAAAAATACAGAATATATTCACAAAAATTTATTGATCTGACACGACATATCGACTGTGAACTGGCAACATGTCCTAACTCGATTTTATGAAGATTTTACTTGGTTATACCATTCTAAACTACATATTTCATACCCGACAGCGCTGCATAAAGCATATTTTACTTCAATCAAAATTAGACGCCAAAATCGAATTCATTCAATTCGTACTAAAATCGCGTTGTATGCACAACGCGGTCGATAGTTTCTTTTTAATCCTGTAATGTTATCAAAAATGAGATAGTACCGGTTGCCAGTTCACAATCGATATATTATTTCCAGTTATATGTTTGAAATTGAAAACTAGTTCCACAAACCAAAAATCCAAATAACTCGTTCCATTTTTCAAATATTTTGAATTCAAAGTCTCTATGTATTTTGTTTCAGGTAAGAATCCCGTTGTGTAGGAGGTCTGGCTGGTCTTTTTATAGGCTTGAAGCAAAATATATTCAGGACGCAGCCGTCGAGGGTATTACAGAGCTTATAGTCCATTCATCTGACAGGTTGGTACGTAATAACGAGAAAAAGGTTTTATGTGAAAATGTACAAGCCTTTTTGTGGACGTTTTGCTAAAGCTCTACGAAGAGTCTGGTTTTAATCTCGTAGTTATTTAATATATTTTATTTTATGACTACACCGTGTCATTTATATGAGTTATGGTTATATTTTATGACATTGGTTATGACTGTCTCATTGGTCGAGTGGTTACAAGCATAACTGCTAAACGTGAGATCCTGGATTCGATCCCCGGGTCGAGCAAAGTGATATTAGTTCTTTCTGTATGGAAATTCTTAGTAGCAGGATGGAGTCTGGAACTGTGCCACATATGGTGTGTGGTAGATGGCATTAGGATTGGCCCCTATTACATGGGGCTGGCTTAACGTACTTTTCGAGGCACGGGGTCTCGATATGAGAAATACGGTCACCTATCCAACGTCTGACTGTAGCAAACGCTGCTTAACCTGGCAGATCGACAGTAAAATGTTATTTTGACATAAGCATGAGGCGCGAGATGTGGCGATTATCCGCGTTTTACCAACATAATTACGTACACCATTTACCGTTTACAAGATCGTTCGATAAGCCGCTTAGCCGCGTGAAGAGTGAAAACGTGCGCCGTCGCTCGTTGTCGCGTCTATCTGTGCATAGCCTTAAATCGCGAAGCTGAGAATAGAGTGGTATTGCGTGTTGTCTCCCCTGTACCATCACGCAATGACACTAGCGTTTAAGTATGTATTTGCTAATGATTTCTTTGTTTCGTACATTCCCAAGATTAATTATGCAATCGCGATTTTCAATGCATGTATAACTTAGATGTATTTGCTATATGTAGATGCGGAAGTACGTACTGACTGACTTTCGCCCGCGTGGATTACGAACCCGTGCATTTTTAGCGCGGAACCCTAACTCTTTTTCTAAAATAAAAGTAGCCTAAGTCACTCCTTATAACATCAGCTATCCGTCAGTGAAAGTTCCGTCAAAATCGGTTCGACCGTTTTGGAGATTTGCCGGAACAAACAGACAGACAAGTGATTACCAAGGTGCCTTATTTTTATTATATTATGTTTATGTAATAATCCATTTATATTAATTACAATATAAAAACAGCCTGTACATTACGCATCATAATATTCCATTATTTTCTTTTTAATATCGAGGATGCAGTTTACAAACATACATGTCACATGCATACACAACCAGACCTAAAACAACTATCTGCAGATCATACAAATATTTTCTTTTTCCGTGCAGGAATCGAACCAACGATACCTAGCGCAGAAAGTTAATCGCTTAGCCACTGCGCCTACCGTGCCGTTATAATTTCTCATGAAGTCTTTCTTTATACATAAATCATATGAAATAGATAAAAAATCTTTTCCAAACAAGAAACTCAAGTGATGGTTTAGAGAGGGTCCCAGACTTTTTTCTCATAGAACACTTTCAAAATTTAGCTGGTTCCGGTGGACCCCCTTCAGTCAACATTTCTACCATATTGTAAATTGAATTGTAAACCCCCATTTTTTTTTGTCACGCCAATGTAGATCCCCGTCGAGTCTCCCGTGGACCCCTCGGGGTCCACCTGGACCACTTTGGGAACTAATGCTTTAGATAAATTCTACATTTCAAAGACTTCTAATTACCCTCAAAAGTTTAAATTAAAAGCTTAAGCCTATAAATCAATGAATTTTAATCGTAGCCTAAGCTCCTATTACAATAGTCATATTTGAACCGTAAACCAGATTTTTTAAATATTTATTAGCTATCGGAAACAACACAAGACATTTTAAATAAACAAATTGAACGATTGACGACACGTTTGGCGCAGTGGATGAGCGATTAGCTTTCTGCGCTAAGTGTCGTGTCGTGTCGGTTTGATCCCCCCACGGAACAAATATTTGTATGACCTACAGATAATTGTTTCGGGTCTGGGTGTTTGTGTGTATGTGAATATATGTGTTTGTAAACGCACCCACGATACAGGAATTATTCCTAGTGTGGGGCAAAGTCTTTAAAAAGAAGAAGAACGGTGAACCGGGTGATGTTTGTTACTTATTAAATTTGTGGTATCATGATATCGCACATCGGCAACAAGAGTGTCACACCACGTTACATATACGTTTTGGGAAATCACTTTTTTTTTTATAACTTATAATTCCATTTTTTTTTTTCTGAGAGAGTATATTAGAAAACATGCCTCTCGGCGAGGAATCGCACTATAATTGGGACGTTTTTAGCAGATAAAATTTGTGATTGATACTTATCTCAACTTCGTGTTGTGTTGTGACTATCTCATTGCCGATGTGCGATATGCAATGTTTTTTTAATATCTATTTAATAAAAATAAAAAATAAACATTGCTTTCACTTTGATTTGTAATTGTAATTCTTAGGTACAGACATAAATCTGACATAATTTACACACACAGATCCGCAACAATTATCTATAGGTTATAGAAATATCTAAAGCAAATGCTGTTATTGAGTCCCATGTAATAGTGGGCGAGCCTATTGCCATCGACCGGGCACAGTTCCACGCTTCGTGCTGCTACTGAGAAATTCCATACAGAAAAACCCAATAATAGTTTGCTCGACCCGGAAATCGAAACCAAGACCTCACGATTACCAATCGCGCTTGCGACCACAAAACGAGTGAGGCAGTCTACAAATTAAAAATATACAAAATACTCCTCCACATCAAAGTCAATTGGCATCGTGCGCAGAAGACTTCTTTGGCCAAAGAACAGGCCAGCATTTCGTCATACGTAGTGTCTACAAAGCGTTGTGCTGTCTCTAAAAGGGAGACGTGCATTGACCCCATGACCCGCAGCCTAATTACCGATATAGCAATGTCAAACATCATTTTTGTGTCGTCAACATTGAGGCTGCTGTTGTGTCTGTCGTGTTGCTCTCGCTATTTTTACGTAATTAGGCTGCGGAGCGATTTGCTAAATGGCTCAAATTATATGTTAAAATTATAGTACTATTCCTGTCAACCAAAATGATCGTTTAATATTTTAAGTTACTGAATATAGCCTTGAAACATCAGTGAACGTATATAGTAACCTCTGAACGTTTTCTGTTTAATGTCAAATTCGTTCACAATATGTGACGCAAGCGCTTAAGGTCGATAGACATTACGCCGCTAGACGCCATCTTAAACCGCAAGTTACAAATAATGTGAGAACCGTGTAACGTATTGTGTGAACGCATTTGAACAATGCATGTAAATTTTGTATCTTAATGCATGTAACCCGCAGCCTAATTACCGATGTAGCGACAGGCGTAAATCGCGCGATAGCTTCTGTCAAACGTCATTTTTGTGACATATAATGTATTGGCTGACAGTGAGATTGCTGTCGCGTGGCTATCGCGTTGCTGTCGCTTTTTTACGTAATCAGGCCGCCGGTTATCCTACCCGTCTTCTTTATCTTTTTAATGGAATAAAGAAGCGAGTAAGATGCTAATGTTCTTATTCACCAACACGTTTCTATCGCTAAATAATACTTAATATCATCTACCTAGCCCTTTCCCAACTACATTGGGATCGGCTTGCAATCTAACCGGTTGCTGCTGAATATCAGTATTTTACATGTTGTGACGTGCTATCCGATGCACGGACGGGTCTTGATGTGTGAAAAACGGTCACCCACCTAAGGACTCACCGCGGCAAGCACTGCTTAACCTCACAGATCGATCTTTCAACGCGGTAGCTATATAGCTGCCACCACAGCCCCTGCTAAAAAATAGTTAATAGAATTTTAAATAGTAGGTAATAAGAATAATCTTTGTATTTTGACTGTTAACAGTCAATTTACCATGAAAACCTTTTGAAATATCTTTTACCGAGGAATTTATTGGTGATGATAAGCGTTAATCTTTTAAAAGTAGAGGGGCAGTAGTACCCTTTGCCCTGGTAAATCCTTCAAAGCCAGAAATATTGTCTAAGAAAAAACTGGATGTGTCCGTCTTGCGCAGTTAATGGCTTAGGTAAAACGTTTTATTTTTATATTATTAACTCGCGCGTAGGTGTACTATGAAAAGCAGCTAGAAGCTATTTCATCGACACACCAAACCAGTTACCCAGATCAAGGCCTCTCGCTACCCAGTTAAAGAATATAAACGCATAAAAAGTTCATTCGTTTCTTCAGTCGTAAAACTAGCTTAAATCTACCCACTGTGCAGATTCTCTGACAGGTATTACTATCTAGCTCGCGTTGTAATCCCCACGGATATTTCCACGTTTTAGCCTTTTAAGTTCCACTGTGCTTCATCTATTATATCTGATAGTCCAGAAATGAAAGGAAACTCCGTACGATTTTTATCGTTTAATGCGGTGCGTTGCGAAATAGTCTGAATTAGCCCTTATTGCTAACAATTGATTGATGTATGTGCCATATTGGTTTATTAATTGATTTTTGTTGAGCGATGATGATATTTTTGGCATTATAATGAATTTCGCGCCTCCGTAAGACGAGCTTTTTTGTACTATGTATATCGCAAAGAAATTGTGTGTATACTTGGTCGTTTTAAGATATGATATATGGAACTAACAGAAAAATAACTGTTTAAGTTATTAGCTAATATCATTAAAATACAACGTGATCAATTTACCTATTACAGATTTTTACTGAACGGTCTAAACTTAGAAATTTTTACTGAGTGATTTTAGAGCAGGCATTTTGTAAGAATTTTAAGGCAATACATTTGCCTAAAAATAGTTGTTTCGGGTCTGAATGTGTCATATATATGTTTTTAAACTGCTCTAACCCACAAATACAAGAGAAAAACCAGTGTAGGGCAACGCCATAATGCCTTTACCATGTGCAGGCCGTTTCATATACTTTCGCTAAGAGAAAAAGCGCCCATTATACGCCATAATGATCAACATAAAAACAATATCTTGTTTTCTTGCGCTAAAACACAAACAAACAGTTATGGGAACTATGACCGAACTGTCACCTCTCGACCCGGACCTTGCTGGCCTAAGACAATTGTGACCATAGCCATTATGACCTTTGTGGTTGCACCACCAAAGCGCCGTAATTACAGTTTTTCGACGCCAGTGAAAGTGGGATGGGTAATGTCTGCCTTTATCCGTCATGTGTTTTTTTTTTATGTTGAGCTTGTTTTGTGTGTTGTGTGACGTAAGAATATTGTTGTTTATAATGGAAGACAGAAGTTGAAACTAAGGCCGCGATAGAAAATGACGATTCAGTACGACGTACGAAGTAGAACGTCAGCCAAAAATGTATGAAAATAAAATGTGCGCGCATAATTTTTTCATAATTTTTTGGCTTTTTATGTTCGAGGTCACCAGACCCGCATTCACTTGATGCGTTGGAAGTCTCGTGACTCTGTGCTTACGCTTAGGCCCTAAAATCGAAATAAGCAGCTTTGTAACGAGTGCCGAAATAAATTAATGGTACCTACTACTCGTTAGTATTAATTGATGACTGAATTATTGTTCTAGTGGTCTCCTCATATCGGGCAATGTATGTATTATCGAATTGGAAAAAATAAAAGCCCGGAGTGTGGAATTGTGTCGTCTATATGGCAATATGGCCCCCTTATACATAGGACTTAATTACACCATCAGTCGAATCTCAGTTTACAATACGCTAATCTAGTCTTTCAGGAAATTACAGGGATGATGATTTGATGTTATGTGTCTTTTTTTTTCTGAATCCCAATGTATTAACTTCATGGCCACTAATTGAACCTCCTACCTAACTAAATACATTCGTACATACCAGTCACATGTTTTCACTAATCAAACAATACTATTATTTAGTTCTTACTATTAAATCTGACACTTATTGTCCAACGACCTTACCGTACCAAAATTGGGTGCAGACTAAATTCGTAACAATACCACAAGAGCGAAGACTTTAATTACGTGGGAGTAAGGTCTAGTTTCCAATGTCAATCGAAATGTCATGCAGATGCATTGTTACGAGGCGCTTCCTGTACATTTTATGCGGTTTGACGATGTAACGTAAAAGTTAGATGGGAGTAAGAACTCTATGGGCTTATGGCTTCCGTAGATATTATGGGAGATATAGTATGTATGGGTGAGGTAACCCCCCATTTTCTATATGCTGATGCTTTTTTTAAATTGTTTTTGAAACATTACCAGAGTTACACACCATCACGCCTGTATATGTATTCTGAAAGGTTAGGCAGAGGTCTGCAATTGTATAAGATAGCATCATCCATGTATTCCACGAAGGGCTAGACAGAGACGTTACTTTTGTACACCAACACTCCGCCGATGCTTTTATTAAATCCTATGTAATAGGCTTGAGCCTATTGTCATCTATCGGGCTTGAGGCAATGAGGCAGACTTCCGAAGTATTTTAATAGAGATCGATAGTATTGCTGATGTTTGTTGCTAAACATAGGACCATACTAACTAATAGAGGCGCTTGAAGGACTTTCACGAGAATCATTCGTCAAGTTGTGGTTTCACGATCACGATCTCACTATCCCAAAATTCTCAAAACTCACCAAGCTCAGTTTCAAGAATACAAACACTTCAATTTTCGTGACATTCGTGCAGTACAGTCGAGAACAGTGCATTATACACGAAGGGCACTTTAATCAGTAGGTAATTAAGTAACTGCTAACCCGAAATATTAATAAAGTCGTGAAGTAATCATAAAGGTGAATGTAACCACAATATGGCGGCTATCACGTCACTCCGCCACCACAGAATGTGGAGATAGCGTGATTGTCGTGTTATTCCTGCTTACGGTACAGGCGAGAACAGTGTACCTTAGAAAATGGCGTTGCTTTTTATTAAAAAAAAAAAAACTTTGCCCTACTCTACGAATAATTCCTGTATCGTTTGTTGTGTTGTCTGTTGCGTTTACAAACACATATAAACATGCACAATTACTCAGACTCGAAACACTTGGTCTTTAGGTACAAATAATGTACGCGAGTTTGTTATCAATATGTATAGTCAAGGCATTGAAGTTTGTTTCTGTAGAAAATACACTTGCAAGTTTCCGTTAGTTGTTTTTCAATTATTTTTTTACTGGTTCAAAGTCAAAGTCCCATATTTGAGTGCCGTATGTTCGTATGTTAATGTTATAAACTTGGCGCCAAAGTTTTCCGCGGCAAGGTAACTCTGGTAACTGTTTGGTTTAGTTGGAGGAAATTTAAAGTTTTAACTTCTAACTTGCAGAGTCAACAGTTGGGTTGACGGTGTGCCTTTTACTATAGTTTATCGTTTAAACTTGTTTGTGGGGATACAAACTACGCGGAAATTTTTGACTCCATGTGGCTAAATGTTTAATGTAAGAACAACGATATCATTATTATATAAAGAACAATGTAAAAGCTGTTTGCAATCCTATATAAACAAATTGAAAAGTAGAAAAACAATTTGAACAAGTAGGTTGTACAGTAGTTGTTGATGTATAGGCAGTGATAGCCTAGCGGTTGAACGGATTCATGTGCGGATTAGAATTTGATTATCTCTTGCGTTTACGGTGAAGGAAAACATCGTGAGGAAACCTGCACACCTGAGAAGGCTCCATAAAGTTCTTGACGGTGCGTGTAGTCTCCCAACCCGCACCGGGCCAGCGTGGTGGACTAAGGCCTAATCATTCTGAGAAGAGACCCTTGCCCAGCAGTGAGACAGTAATGGGTTGATTTATTATTTATGTTGTACAGTAAAAAATACCTTTGGCACCACTATGCAATTCTGTATTTCCAGAGCGTGTCGTTGGCAAATTATAGGTATAACGTATCTTAATTTACTCCATTTGCTTAGGCACTTCATTCTCTTCTTAATGTTTATCTATTATTTTAAGGACCATATATTTATTTTTGTATATAATTTTGCCCCACACTATGATTTCTCCGGTATCGTGGGTACAGTTTACAAACATACATGTCATATGCACATACATCCAGATTCGTAACAACCGTCTGTAGATCTTAAAAATGTTTGTTTCGTGCGAGAATAGAACCCGCGACGCATGATGCTGAAACACATTGCGCCACCCGTACCGTTAAATAAATATTCCCCACAATTTATCCTGAAAACACTTAAACATATGAATTTTAATGGACTCTAAAATCTTGGTAATGTTTTTTAGAGGCCAAAACAACTCTTCGGAGTCCGTGTCAAACTATACATAACGGTATTTTTTGACATATGACTCGAGGAGCCCTAAGTAATACCAAGCCATTGTCAAAAGGTCGCGGTTATCCAAGAACAAAAGTTAATTAAGAAGATGGCGTTTACTCAAAGAAAGTAGGTACCAGTAGGCAAAGGTACTTACTTTGATGTTTTTATATAGTTTCCTTCCAAAGAACTTTACAAACGATTCTAATGAAAGGTAGATAAATAAATTAACGTACCTAGATCAAAGCTCCTTTAAATGTAACGTTATGATCAATCTGCACGATAAACATTCCAATTTATATGTGCAGTCGTATGCGCATACGCACTGTCGATATGCAGCTGCGTGTGCTGTTGTTCAGTCCCAGTCCATTCCAGGCTTTAATTCTGCTTGTCTCTCGCAAAAACGAAGGTTCTCTTTTTCGCGAAAGAGAAGATTCCATTGTGTTTTGTGTCCAAAAAAAAAACTACACTAAGTATGTCTCTTTCTAACTACAAACGTGAAAAGGATGGAAGATTCTTGTTAAATGAATCCTCGTTGTTGACCGTGAATTTAATTGCCCGTACCTGTTTGTCTAATTTCCCGTACTGAAGTTGCAAGGGTAGACCTATTGGAAACTTCTTTAATATTTTTTGTTTTTGTTTTTTTCGATTATGTTTGTAAGAACGAGATAAAGTATGATGAAATATTTATTTTGTTTAATCTGCAACAGAATGTGGGCCAAATCTGTTTTCCAAGTTTTCAGTTTTCCACATTCAACTATTATATAGTTGAAAAACGCAGACCGGCTACTCCACCATCACTGACGCCCACTTTTAAACCCCCCCATATTGGTCTTTTAATCCGCAAACAGTAAGCAAAAGCTCAGCTGTCGACGACAAACAAACCAGAAGCTAATATATTTGTTTTGTGTGCGCCAGTACACGACATCTGTGATCGTGTGTAACGGGTTATGTGCTAACATTAACGACTACCCTCACGCGAGGCCGTGAATCCGTGATATTTTACTTAATTACATTGCTTAGTGTTCATGTATACAAATGATTTTGTGAGCTTTTCGTTTCTGTTTATTTTTTAAGGCACTGCGGTTTTGGTGTTTATATTGTGGACACACCTGTGGCCGTGATTGCCGTTTTAAAACCCTTAAAGATGGAAGCGTTAAAAGAGTTTGGCAGAAATATACTATGGTACTGCTACATTTCGCCGATGACGTAATTAAGTCTATTGTTCACAATGTCAAACTTTGTGTTGCTACTGAGAATCATTCATAAAAACCCTTTAAACACTTGCCCGCCTGGAAATCAAGCTCAGGACGCTGAGTAGTCGTGTTTGCGAACCCGTACGGAAATAGTATTTGTATGTAAACGCACCTATGATACAGAAATTATTTCTAGAGTTGAGTAATGTTTAAGAACAAAAAGGTTTCCCTCTTACCAGCTACAATTTTTGTCAGGGATTTGAGCTAAGAATGTAGGTTTACGACATTTAAACAGCGCCAAAGACAGTCAGTGTCGCACTTGTCTCATCTCGCGGGGGTGTAGATGAGCAACAGGATAATAGTGCTAGTACGAAAAGGCCGCAGACAGTCATTATAAATGAACCATGATAATTAGAACCTGGAGTCCAGAATCTAAATCTATGGCTTTCGTTCTATGAAGCACGATTTCTGAAGTGCTCCGTTGTTGAAATTACTTTGTTCACTTTCAGTGGCTTCGGCTGCTTCCATAAAATCACGCGAAATAATTGTTTTTGTTTTTTAATATTAGAGTTTTCTCCTGTATCGTGGGTAGATTTTTAAACCAAACGAACAGCTATCTGCGAGTCATACAAATGTTTGTTCCGTGAGTGAATCGTACCTGCAATACGCCAACTGTGCTGTCCGTCCATCCGTCAGTTGTCTTCTGCTTGATTACATCGGTATATATTTGTCGATTCGTAGGCCAAGGTCTGGGAGTGAAGTGCCCCGGACCAGTCAGCCGCTCCCCGTTGCGTTACAATCCTTGCATATCTTTTCGGCCTAAACAATTTTTATGGGAGAGCGCAGGCGCACAACAATCGTATTCTACACAAAGGTGAACGTTTTTTATTTACGAATATATTTATGTAAAACAAATCAATACATTTAGCTGTTCAACTCAGATTAAATCTTTTGCTAATATAGTTTTCACTGACATTAAAATTCTGCTAACAAACGAGGGCAACACAACGGATTTAAGAATGACATTCGTGTCCCACATTTTAATTATAAACTTACATAAGCTAACCAATTTAATCCTAATCTTTATTAGTTTGTATAATGTGTTACGTAACGCAAATAATGGTGATTGATTACACTAACTCTTTTATTCGTGATGTATTCGCCTTTGTTTTATGTTGAATTATGAAGTTATGTCAATTTTGCGGGACGTGCCTTATTAGTCTAGTGATCGCAAGCGCAGCTGCTAAACGCGAGTGCCTAATTTTGAAAAACTTTTTTTTTTAATTTTCTCAGTACATTCCTGGATTTTGGAATTGTGCCCGGTAGTTGGTAACAGGTCAGTTCATTATTACTTGGTACTTAATGATGTATACGTCTGCGTAACTATTCAGGAAATACAGGCGTGATGCTATGTTGTGTTAGCAACACTATTGTAAATCAGTACTTAAGTATAATTATATCATAAAAATATTTGTCCCATTTTTATATGAAGGTCGGAAATACTCTTTTCGAGTAAGGATTTCTACCCTGTGGCGAACCCGTCGTTCACGGGCGATTAGAAATTAAGTATTTATTGTGTACCCAAGCTATATATCAAATTGAACAAATAGGCTTTGGTTTCTCCCTGAGGAGCTCCATTTTCTAGATTCTGTTGCTATGTAACGTGGTTTGAGGACAGAACTTTAATAAATTTATGACGTTTTTACTTAGCCTTACTACTTTATTCTGTGGCTACCATTATTATGACTCCTGATTATTCATAATTTTAATTGTACACCGCATACCTCAAGGTGCATTCTTAAAACACGAATGAGCAATCCGAAGTCCAAAAGTAGTCTCTCCAAAATTCTCCTACATTATTAAGTGATGAAATACTGATATTAAACTGATCTCAAGTCTTGTAACAACATCCCAAAGGACCAGTTTCCCTGGTCCTAAGTTACGGAACATCAAATGGTATATTTTATTCTCATATAAAATCAACTGAAGCACATTTCCTACCTCTGTCCCATAACAAATAGATTTTAAAACTTGTGGAAGGTAGAAAGGTGTGAAATATTTACGATTACATGCAAACTGGGATCCCCAGAGGTTCGGACTAACGAAGGGCTTTTGTCTTGTTTGTCAGCAATTTGGAGTCTTTCGAGGGATCGCTGAAGTGAAATTACTTAAGCTCAAAGACAACAAGCGTGTTTAATAAGAAATTGTTTATGGTATTAATATTTCAAGGGTAATTTATATAACCCTTTTCTTAAAAATTCTATTAAATTTCTGTTATTTGGACACACATTTGAAGTATTGCAGAATGTAAAATTTAAATGAAATGTCTAGTAATTTTAAAATTCGATTTATTATTTACGTATTTTTATTTTTTGAGTGTACCTACATACACTCATTTAAAATGTGACGATTTGGGAATATAAGAATAATATAATATTCTTTCTAATATTTTACACTTTTTACTAGCCCGGTTGGCCAGTAGAGAATGACAAATCAAAATACCTACCATTTTTATTATATCACAGCTGGTTTCAAGACATTCACACCAATTGTCACCTTAATCCATTAATTATCGTAAGCGTATAAACACTGAATAAATATTATAATGTAGGTTTAACCACTGGTTTACAAATAAACGCCCGTGGGCCAGGATACCGTTAAACAGGCTGAGATGCAATCAGTCATTTTCAGACCAAAAACCAGTTCGATCTAGTCCGTAGCCCAGTTTAATCCAGTTTTCGTTAACGTAACATTAATTTTGAATTTAATTTGGCTGATTGTTATATACTTTGCATTTTGAGTTTTGACACCCAGATTACGTATTTAATTGAATGTGGATTGAGTTTGTGAGAGTAATTGACAGAATGATTCCATTAAAATGTTGCAATTATTTGTTAAATGTTCATTCTACATTCGTTTATCTGTATTTTAATGTTAGGCGCTGATTATTGAATTTCATTAAAGACCCTCATTTATTACAACACAAGCGCGACTGGTGAGCGTGAGGTTCTGGGTTATTGGGTGAGCAAAAGTTATTAGTAGCAGCCTGGTGTTTGGAATTGTGCCTGATAGATAGACGGCAATAGTTTCGCCCCCTTTATTAGGTCCTCGAGACTCAGTAACGACATCGGCGAGATATGCCTGAACAAACAAACTACTGTATCAAAAAAAAACAAAAAACTGTGTACACCTCGGCCGAAAAACAGGTGTGTTCTTTGTTATGTTATCCGTTCACTTTTATTTGAACGTTGATACGAATGCCAATTTATCCATCGAATCATTAACACGTAAAAAATGGTCTTTTCAGTCCCAGTCAAATAATGGTCCAAATCACTGATAAGTAAATAAGTAAGTGCCGTTGCTGCCGCCAATCGGCAATGCGGTTGACAATTAGATTGATAGTTAATCTTGACAATCGGATTGTTCTTCATTGTGTGGAAGGGGTGAAATCTATTAGAAGGTCCATGTCCAACAGTAGGCGTTTACCCATAAAGATCTACATCCATTACGAAATAGCTACAACACTATGTTTCCGATTGATATCGCTTGCGAAATTATATGTTATAGTTGATATAAATATTTATGATCGCTAGTTGGGCTTGTTTCAAATGTGTTCTGATATGTTATAGAGCCGGTTTAGTAGGTACCTCTTCAAGTAGGTATAGTAAGTGCTAGTGCTAAGCTAAGTATTATACGGTTGAAAAAAGTATGGGCTACCTATTAAGGTGTAGTGGCGATGTTGTTATCCAAATATGGACGGCACGGTAGGCGTAGTGGTTGATCGATGGACTGCTGCGCTATGTATCACAGGTTCGACTCCCGCACGCAACAAATATTAGTATGACCTACAAAAAGTTGTTCCAGTTCTGGCTATTGGTGCATGTAACTGTTTGTAACTGGGTGCGTTTACATACAGGAATTATTTCTAGTGTGGGGTAACGTTGACCGGCGAAAATGGTGTATGTTTTACACCTTATAAGTAGTTCTTTTTCACTTTGTTAAAACCTTATAAAGTTCCATTAGGTTTATCGCTATGACGGTGACCAATCGGCTGTCTGCTGGAGCCACTTGCTTAACTTGAAAGCAAACGGACTGTATACTTGTGTGGAAAGTGTTAAAGTCCCAAGTTTTCGATCTAAACTTTGAGCGTGTCTGGACATGTCTAAAACTCAGCCCATTACGAAGGCTGGCAAATTGCTCGGTCAACAATATTACGGTCAGTTTACAGGCTTGGTTTTATGAGATTGTACCCGAGGCCCAAAACTTAAATGGTCTTTACTTCCAACTATTTTGATTTAAGTGCAAGTTGAAAGGAATTTATTGCAAATAAATACGAACCAACCGTTTAATTTTGTGGAGACAAATGCGGTTACTGTGGGTTTGATTCCCGTGTCGAACAGTGTTATTGGTATTTTTTGGTAGGAAATTCTCAGTTGTAGCCCGTTGTTTTCAATTTTGCCCGGTAGATGATATTAGGCTCGCCACATGCCACTTAACGGTATTGACGAAATGTGTGCGTACAATACACCGCAGCTTAACCCTTCGGGGAATACAGACGTGATGCTATGTAAATGCGAACAGAACGGACAAAACAACCGTCACTCTGATGAGAATATGTAAGATGAGGGCCAACGGAAATAAGTTTCTATTGAACCTTTCCTATTTTCTATAATCTTATCCCCTCTATTTTTGAAAACGCTACACAAGGTGCTGTAGGTGTTAGTGTTCGAGTTTCTTGTAAATAAATCTTAAGAGAAGAAACCATGACGGTACATTATAGTGAGCGTATCCGTTTGTTTATCTGTCCATCACCGCCTTACGACCACGCACCAAAGCTTAACCAACAAATAAATCTGTCATTCTAATTACTTGGTTATCAATCTCATTTACTTCCAAGAAAGGTCTGACCATTAGTGTTCTAAATAAGCTAGGATAAAGCGCAGATAGACGGCGGACGAACGGGTCTAGATCGAATAGAAAGTTAGCCACAACAATGGGCCGTTTAGACAAGTACTTTCTCTCGGCTAAAACAATGAGTTTAGTGTTAATGTAACCAGATAACTACGGTTACGTGTGCCTTGTTTAGATAAAAGTGATCTGGGAACATCCTAGCACTTTCGCAGTTTAGTGCTTAGCCCTGTAGCAAGGAAAAGTCTTTCGTATATGGGCAGGCGCAGATTTAGTAACTTCCTTGGTAGAGCAAGTTAGTTCCTGGCTTTACGCAAAGCAGCTGCGCTTTCGCACTCTTTAGGAAATAACAAATACGTCTCTTACGAAGTGACGACAGATTTATTGGTGGAGTTGGAGGATAGGTTGGTTTTGTAGTATGGATTTGTTGTTTTTCTTTGTCACCCTCATTGGTCAGGTGGCAAGCGGAACTGCTGTTCCTACGGGACGTCCTAGGTTGGGAAAACTTTTATTGCAACTTGCTGTATGGAAATTTTCAGTAGTTCGTATTTAGAAATAATTGACGATAGATTCGCCTCTTGTTTCATAGGACTTAGAAATGGCATTGGAGAAATGTGGGTCCAAGATTACACCTCTGCCTGACCCTTCGCGGAATACAAGCATGATGCTATGTGTATTAGAATTTGTGTAGTTGAATTATAATTTGTAATGACAAAGCAAAACTACAAATGTGAGGCGTAAGTAGCTCGTCTAATGTATTTGTTTATGGATGTAGGTATTTTGTACAAAGGTAAGTGCTGTTACAATCTTTGCTTGGAACTACTGTGAGTGGTTTCTAACGAGATTAACACGGCTTGTTCTAGCTTCGTCAGAGATTTAAGTAAATACACTGGCGACTGTAAATTATCTTGTGCAATTTAATTCTTGGTCCTTTTTTACGCATTTGAAGAGAATGGTTATTTGCGACAGAAAAGAGAATCAATTGCTGTTTCAACGCAATGCTTGCGAATACTTATCGAGGTCAGGTAATCTCAAATTCTATTGTAACAGTTTCCAAACTAAAAAGCTTTCCCTAGATACGCATTGCTTTGAAACAAAGGGAAGCCATCCCAATTATTGGACAATCTAACCTTCAACAAATAGGGTGTTCAAACTAAAACAAGTTGTCTAACTTTGTGCGTCTAGGCATGGAATTTATTAGTTAGGTCGTGGTCAGATGTGAGTTATAGTGACAGTTTGCGATTTGTACTACGTAGTTAGGAATTGACATTGTTGTAAACAATTCGTAAATAGTGCGTGAGTAATGTTATGAAAATAAAACTGCACTCAGACAACACAATTTTAGTGACTCATGGACTATGTATCGACTGTATCATTCTGGCCATGTAATAGCTTATCGACTTAGCATCTCATTACCAGCCTATTAATGTTGCTACTGCTGGGGTTCAGGCACCTAAAACGTGGACTCACTGCGGATTGGTGGATGTCACAAGTCTCAGACCACACCCTCGTTTCAATGCTCTATGTACATATACTCATGTGCAGTGATATAGAGTCTAAGTGACAGAACTCAAATGTACTTCGTTAGGTGCAGAATCTGTTTGCTACGTATAACTGAATGTTATAGTGATATATGTTCCGTTCAAGGTGTTCAAATTTCATACAGGGCTATTAGCATCTGTACCAAAGGACCATAAATCAAAACTTAGCCTTTTTGACATATAGGCGGGTCTCTGAAACATTTGATTAATAGCTATACAATTCACCCCAAAAATAATATATCCCAATGACAGGTTTGGACGAATATCCATTGATCAATGTTTAAGCCGTTGCTGTCACTGCAATGTGTTGTAAAAGTTGCTAATATAAATTGATTAATAGATGCTTGAAGATTTATAATTAATTACAAAACCACTAACGGCCTCTTATGATGGAATCTTCACGGGGGTGATTAAAGCTTCACCCCTGTTACCCGCAGGGTTAGGCAGAGGTGTACCTACATTTTACAGGCACCATGATTGAGAACTTAAACCTATTGACATCTACCGGGCAAAATATCATATGGAGTTAAAACTTCACTTAAGCTTTCTAACAGACTCAAATCACCTGTTGTAGTATGTTATTTAACGATGTACAACTTTAGATTACCTTCAAACGTTCTTCAACAACATGTAACTGTATTCTAGACTTGTATTCAAGATGTATCAACTAATTATTAATGTAACACGTCTGTGATAGTCAGAGGTGAATATATTCTCAATGGAGGATGTGTGGTCTATAACTATTTACTACGCTTCAGAACTTCCTGACAGAAAATCCAAAAGCACTTTCCCGATCTGGGAATCCATGTAACGCCGCTGGTAATGGATATCCATTCCAGTAATGCATCGAGATGAAATTAAGAGCGTTAAGTTAGAGCTAAGTACTGTGTAAAATTTTTCTGATCAAGACTATCATTCAAAACGACAGTATCAGGAAAAAAATTACACGGTTCGTCTGAAATAAGTAAGACGGAATGGATGGATACCGTGTTAATTTTTTCCTTTATATAAATAAACTTTATAGTTTATCTGAAATCAAGTATACATTTGTAGTTTCAACTTTGTAGTAAGTATATCTCACAACTGTTAAGATCTTTTCTCACGGCATTAAAACCATCTGTCAATATGTTTCCGTTGAATTTTGCTTCATAATAAAGAAGACAAACATTATGAAACATGTTCCCACGATGCAAACGTATAATTACAAAACTTTGCTGTTTAAAATATATGCAGATCATAGTTTTTAGATAACCGACAATATGTGGAAGTTTCATTTAAGAATAGTTATAATACTTTTTGCCATACCTATGTTCTCACACAGCGAATGTATTTAATTTACGATAACCGGCGGAGTACCTACGAGTTTACATGCTAGTTATAAAGTTTTAACTTTTGGATTGTTTTCAACAATCTTGGGCTGGACACAAGACCACTTTCGGTTGCTGCGCATTCGACTAGGTCGTTCAAAAGGCAACGTCACAGCGTGTTACTCGCCGCTAAGCGTGAGGTCTTGGTGAGCATGAGGGTCGGATAAAATTTTATTCGGTAAGAAAATTCGCTATATGGCAATAGGCTTGCCCCCTATTACATGGGACTTAATTACAAAACCGACGAAATGTAGGTGTACAATAGTACACTTCAGCCTCTTCGGGAAATCAGGCGTGATTTTATGACTTTTTCAATGCTTGTGCGTTAGATCGGCTGCCGAGTTGAAGTGAGCGCCGCTATTTCGTCGCATTATCTCCTGCAAACATAGATTTTTACAAGCATTGTATCGTTTTCTCATGACAAAATTCTATCCCAGCGTTCATGTTAGCTATCTGTACCGCTATCACGAGTTTTCTTACTATTTACTATCATAGTAAAGTAAATTTTCATGATAGCGATTTTAGTTCTTAACTTGGTTATATTAGGGATTAGAGTCGCTTATGTGACATATGTGTCATAGTTAAGTTTTGATTTACTATTTACTATATTATAGAGATGTCATGTTAGCGATTCTAATCCCTAATGTAACCAAGTTAAGAACTAAAATCACTTGCTTGATTTTATGACTTGACTCATAATAGAGGTACTGGTCTACTATTAACAGAGGTCCAGAGGGCTTACATCAATTTATTCTTAACGAAGTGCTGCAGTAAAAGATTAATCAGCTTTGCACTAATTAACTACGATATTGTGAATACTCCCACAGCAGTCATTTTAATTAAAAACAGTTGACAGCTAAATACGATAAAAATTAGCTATACTTCACTAAACCTTTTGTTGGTTATGTGGGATGTGTTATGAAACATATCTTTGTGATCGTTGAGGGATAAGCAGTAGTGTAGGTGTCTGTCAGAGAGTGTTTCAATTTTGTTTTCATTCATACTAAGACAGATTAATTGCTTTAGCAAATGTTGCAGATGATGTAACATTATACACATTAAAGAGTGTTTTGTTTATTCCCTGGTTTTGTGAGTGCCTTATCCGATTGCTGTGATACTTTAAAGTAAATTATTAAGTAAAACCTAACGTTTTGGAAAACATACCGTTAGTTTATTCTATTACTATTAATGTTTCAGACGGAATATTATCATATTGGTAAATAGGAAAAACAACGCAGTTTATCTATAAAAAGAAAATGTATTCGTTTCTATTTTTTCTTTGTCTTTGATCATAACTTAGATAAACGCTGGGCCGTATTATCAGTGTCTTTATTATTCTTTAGATTTATAACATTGTTTAAAAATAAACTGTCATTATATTGTCTACTATTTTTCTCTGTACTTAGTTATGTACAGAGAAAATTAGAAGACAAGACTAGTATTTATGTCGAGGTATAGAGAGTTATGTCTCGTGCGTGATACAGAATCTATATTTTACCACCTGTTTCGCGGGTCCTTCGAGACGTGATTTACAGCCAAAAAGTAAAACACCCGTCTGTAAGGAAAAAATCAAAAAGGTACTATTTTATCCGCACAAAGGCTTTTTTGTTTTCTTTCAAGGTTGTTTTTGCAAGAAGTTCCTTTGTTTGGCGATCATTTTTCCATGTTAAGGTATTAGAAAACAGTCAGGGGGCGAATTAATTAAAATTAAATTAGTTATTTTAGATCGATTCTCTGACTTATAATATAATTTTTGTTAAATATAATAATTCAACGTATGATATCAGTAAAACCGAAATTAACTTCAATAAACATAACATAGCATCACGCCCGTATTACCCGAAGGGTTAGGCAGAGGTGTATGTACTATTGCCGTGCTTTTATTGAGTCCCATGTAATAAGGGGCGAGCCTATTGCCATCTACTGGGCACAGTTCCAGACTCTGTGCTGCTACTGAGAATTTCCATACAGAAAAACTCAATAACACTTTACCCGATCCTGGAATCGATCCCCAGTCACGCTTGCAACCACTAGACCAATGAGGCAGTCTCCAATCTCTTGTTTTATAATATAATTGTTATTAAAGGTACCCAATGTATAATACCAGTAAATACGGAATTAACTTCACTAAACATATGGTAAAAATAAACTAAAACGTAGAAACATGAACAAAAGAAAAATCTAATTTGACGCAAATTGGTCCTCGAGACAGCACGTACGTAGAAATATATTAGGAAAATGCTTAGAGAAAATAAAATGAAACATGTGAGGACATTTTATATCAAAAACTACCGTTTCGCCGCATTTCCCGACTTCAATTTATTTTATCAAACGGAGAGCTGTTCTGAATACGTAGAGTAAAACGAAAGTGGAATACACAATCTTAAAACCTTTTAGAATAAAAAGTTTCTAAAGGGTTCATGACTGAAAACTAATTTCATCTTTGTTTACCAATAGGGTTTATCCTATTCCTGAGTCATTCACATTATACGTTATTTTTTTTTTTGATGAAAGCCATTCTTATTATATTTAATAGATTTATTTTTTCTTAAAGAAAATGTTTTAATTTTAAATACGGTCTGGACACACCTTAACATATTTTAAACTGAACAATGAACAAATCTTTTTAAACGCCGATCGCATTTTTTTATTAAGTGATAATAATTATACTCAAATCTAAAATGGTTTAAAAGCTAAAAAATAAATATAGTATATAATAACCTAGACACATTTCACAGCGTATGCTGTCAAAATACAAAACCATTCTTGCTTTTATTTTCAGAATCAGATCACCAATTCGCACAAATATGCATTGATCAAACGTTTCTATGTCATAGATGTACTATGCCTATAGAGTACGGCCTTCATGCAATTCTCGGAGCCTGTGAATACAGCGACATATTGTCCCACAGCCCGACCTTCAGTTAGCTATTCTCTTAGCGTTGTTGGCTGTTAGATGTACCAGCGTTATATTCAGAACAGCCTTTGTGGTCAGTTAAGAGATGAGTTATCGAGATTGCATGGAAGTCTAAATGTACCTAATTGCTATCAGAATTAAACTTCGAACATAAGCGTAGTGAAATAATTTTGTAGACAAATTATATCAGACGTGATATGTTTAAAAAAAATATAAGTCTACGTGTCATGACAGCAAAATTATGTTGTGACACTCATGGTAGCCTAGTAAAACCCTTTAAAGGGAGTAAAGCCAGTGATTGTTAGCGCCTGTGTGATTGTGATTTCCATCATACAAGACTTAGTGTAGGCCGGTTGGTTTATTTTGGTCAGCCAATATCCTACAAAAGTATCATAATAGTTAATATTTTTTCTGGTTTTGTTTCAGGTATGACATCTTGCTTGACTTTTGGTGTGAATAGTGAGTAAACACGGCAACAGAAGTTTGTAGGTGATAGATTAATCAGTCTTTAAAATAGGCTTCAGTTTAGGTATCGAGTCAATTTGTGGATTTGTGGCCGAAGGACCAAACTCATTAAAATGTGGTCCTTGTTTACGAATAATAAATTCTTTCTATTAAAAATTGTAGCCGACATTACTTCCGAGTCTGAAATGAACCCCTTGCTCATACCAAGTTTGCGCAGAACCATAAATAGTAGCTGTAAAGTTTTATATTTTTCTGTTATATGCTTCCAAACTAGTAAAAGTTAACAAATATATCAGCTTTATTTCCTCGCAAATAAAAAGCATGTTTTGGCACTTTTCCACGTGCAGTAGGTACTTTGTAGACTCAAAGACCATCTGTTAAAACATAATGGCCCTTAATGCTCTTGTTATTCGCGCCCCGGAAGCCAGGAAGCTGTAATTTCTCCGAATAATAAAATCAGAAGTCGTAAATTGTTTGAGAATTGTTTCTCTTAAATTTCCGAAAGGGAATAATAAAATAAACAACCAACAAAATTTTAACGTCCCACGAATGAAAGTATGAATATCGATTCTGTTTATGGTAATGTCGTGTTCAGATGTTGCAGTCTTAGACGCGTTTTGTGTGGGCGAGCAGTTCAATTTAGTTCAAATAATTTCCGGTTAATTATCCCCGGTTGTATTACCTCAGAGGTGTGTTTGTTTGAAAAATAACAGCAATCAATTCAACAACGAAATATATCAGTTCATATTAGATTTGTTTGGATTTAGTGAAACTGGCTTTTAGTCTGCAGTTTAGACAGCTGATTACAAATAAATTAATTAATTTCAGGTAGATCAACAGGTTGTAACATTAAACATTAATTAATGGCATTATTCGCCATAATCCACACGCTTTTATGAAATGAGACGATTATATTTAATGGTTAGGTATCGCACAGTCTTGTTACTTAACTTCCTTACTTTAACGCGATCATCTTATTGCATAATAAGCGTGGAGATAATGGCATAATTCCAGTTAGCTAACGTTTCCCGTAGACGTAAACACCAAGGACCCAGTGACAGTCATAAAATTTCAATGAAAATTAAACGCTCATAAATATCTAAACTCTCAAGGCTCCTCTAAAATTGAATTTTCTGCTCAGTACCATGTTTACCGATGCAAATGCTTCAACAAATTCAATAATAAGGAACCCGAGAATAATAATAGAAAACAGTAGTTGATGCATCCGTGAACACAAAAGATATTCTTGTCTGTTTGTTCTTGCATAATGCAAAACTATTGCGCGCGTTTTACTCTTACTAACGTAGGTATACTTAAATACTAGTATGTACTCGTATAGTTTTCTCAAATTCAAAAACTACTGAACGGATTTTCATGCGGTTTAGGTATATAATTCGTTAAGGTTTTGTGCAAATTAGCTGAAATATGAGGATGATAGTTGAAGTCGAAAAAAAAATCACACCGACTGGGAGCTTTTCAGGCGTGCGCCAAGTAAATGTTCGATGTAGCAGGTTGATAAGACAAAAAAAAAATACGAAAAAAAATGAAGGTGTATATGCTCTGCTACCCGTGCGAAGCCGGGGCGGGTCGCTATTTAGTAATAATTTTAGAATATTATTAAAGAGGATTTAATATAAAGCACGCGTGACCCGGGTACGTCTTAAAACTGCGGCCAGACACCGGAGGATGGGCAGCAGCGTCCCCTCATTAATCGGTGAGCCACTGCGATGCCCAAGCCGCCTGCCGAGCGTGGGGATTATAGCAAAACCCCCCCTTGGGGGAGGCCTTCGTTCAGCAGTGGACGTCTTCTGGCTGATTATGATGATGAATATAAAGCAGTGTTCCTCTCATTTCTCAGATCTGTATCTTACGTTAACATCGCATGTGCCATTGGCGACGGCGACAGCACTCTTACTTTCAACTAGCCGTGCTATAATAACACGTAACACGATTCATGCTGAGATAATCATTTAATATATGATATGAGTAACCGTGATGATTCCGTGTTACTTAACTAATAAATGTAATAGTTTAATATTCTAAAGGTAGGTAAGAAAGATATAGATTTTTTTTTTTCACACAGGACAGCACAGGGGCATCATTACTTGCATATATGTCGGGGCCAGATCTTAGAATTAATCATTTTCTTAAGTTTTCGACCATTTCATGAAATGGTTCTATTTCATGAAATAGAACATCGACCGCTGGTCACATTATGATGTGGTCTGGCCAGATCATTGGATACTCATCGTTTGACGATATGAACAGTTAAAAGCACGACTGCTTCATGATGTGGCCAAATATTTCATGAAATGGTCGAACACTTCATGAAATGATCAATTCTTAGATCTGGCCACGACATATACATAAAACCGTGTGAACATTTTGGAAAACGAAAAAACTACATAAAAACAAAAATAATATTTAAGTAAATATTGTCAAGCGGCGCACAATTTTTTTCTTGTTCTTTTCTTCCGAGGCGACTCTTGCCCAATAAATTGCTTTTCTTTTTCACCCATACAGGCACTAATGTCTCCAAAGGACCCCAACCAGATAAATGACATATTTACCATAATTTCTAATAATAGGTCTACTATGGTCCTTGACGCACCGCGAGTAACAAGTGACACGGCAATTGATTCTGTGACACGCATAGCGGAATCGATTTAATCCGAGCGTTGAAACATCGATGCATTGGTTCACTTTACGCATCGCTCGCTGTGAGTTGGACCGACATCTTTATTAATAGTTGGCCGTCGTATTGACAATGTTCCGGTTCTATCGATAGTGACACGCACAGCGGTATCGATTCAATCCGAGCGATGAAACATTGATGCATTCGTTCGCTTCACGAGTCGTTCGCTGTGAAATGGACCGATCCTTTTATCGCTCGATGTGAGATGGAGTTCGTTTATTAAACCGACCGATTGTATCGATAATTATTTATCGATGTTTTTTTAATTGGGGAATAAATCACCTGCCTAGTCTTTTCTAACTAAATTGGGGTCGGCTTCCTAACTGGTTTCGGCTGAATGTCAGTATTTCACACGGAGCGACTGTCATAGGTCTTCCCAGGATCATTTGCGTAACGTGCTTTCCAAGGCACGGAGAGGTTTCGATGTGTAAAAATGGTCACCAATCCAAGGACTGACCGCGACAAGCGCTGCTTAACCTCGCAGAACGACCGATCAGCGCGGTAGCTGTGTGGCTACGAGCCCTTCCCAATTGGAGGATAACTAACAATGTCAAATGCATAACCAGGCGAGGTACCTACTACCCGCGGAGAACCTACAAGGATCTTTAACAGGACCCGCTTATTGTCGGGCTTGGCTACACAGTTAGTTTTCTGAGATACGTGTCTCAGATATAATGTCCTCCTGACCGATTTCAGTCATGGCGGCCAATCCCACCGGAGATTAGCCTACTACGCAGGAGATATTAAAGAGCACAAGTGTGTGCGAAAACACAGGTACCCTCTATTCCTTCACTCTAATAGTCCGATGGGAAGGCAATCCGACACGACCGGAGAGATCAGGCGCAGGACCAACGGCTTTACTTACCGAGGCACGATGTGTATTCACACACACAAAGACCCAGACCCGAAACAACTGTCTGTAGATCATACAAATATTTGTTCTATGCGGGAATCTAACCCGCGTCATGTAGCTTAGCTGTCGATCTCTCATCCACTGCACCAACCGCGCCGTCAATCGTGTCACAGATATATTTGTATGATAATATGTTTGTAAACTGTTGTCTCTGAGAAGTATTAGTGGGGCAATGTCTAAAGATATAATTAAATCTTGCCGTACCGGGACCAAACACTGTCAATCTCATTAGTAACTATAGTGCCTCAAAATGCGTCAGTTAGCCGACTTTGTGTTCATCCTGCGAGAACAGCGCTGTTGCACAAAAGTGTAGTATGCAAGGCTCCACTAATTTATAACAAAGTTCCAAATCACATAAAATCAACGAACTTAATACAATTTAAGAAAATATTAAAAAAACTTTTGACAGAAAAATGCTATTATAATGTTAACGACTTTCTTAATGACAATTTTCGGTGATAGTACCAAATGTATTTTATTGTTAGAATGGTTCTAAATTTCTAATACTTGCCTATATCTGTATTTTTTCAACATTATACAAATAAAATTATTTTTGTTAGCCAGTGACTTGACATGTTCAAAATAAGTTAATGTATATGTTAAGTAATAATAATAAGTATTGTGAACTAAGTTAATTGTTTATGTAGGTATTGTATTTTTTCTTTTCTATATTTGTACACCAGTAATGGTAAAACATGTTGGTTCAAACTTAAATATTTAACACCTCATAATATGCATCAAAACAATGTATTTTATGTACACGTGTTTTTGCAAATAAATGATCTTTATCTTTTATCTTTAGCCCAGAGCTTCACCAACCATTCAAAACTTCAGTACTATACAAGTGGTGAACGAGCAAACTGACCTATTTCGTTCTGTCTGAAAATCTCTGCTAATGGTGAGAGTTCTGTTAATTGGTACTCGTTTTGTTAATGAATGTCGGTCACGTGAGGGGTTTACAGTGACGATGTGGATATTATATTAATGCTAGACATTGTGTATTATTGATGGCGAATCAAATATACTATGTGTATTTGTATCTCACCAGTTGTACTAACGCTAAACAAACTTTATTTTGCTTGAATCAACATCACGCCTCTAATCCCCGAAGGGGATATACACCAACATTTCGCCGATGCCGTTATTAAGTATCATGTAAAAAGGGGCCAGCCACCGAGTACAGTTCCAGACTCCGTGCTGCTACTAAGAATTTCCATATAGAAAAATCCAAAACGAACCCAGGACCTCATGCTCAGCAGTCGCGATTGCGATCATTAGACGAATGAGGTACTATTATCAAAACACCCGCATACCAATGATATAAATCAAAAATTTTACATACGCTCATCTCGCAGTACTTCAAACGTACCAAAATTTGCAACTTCCATTCCATAATATGTATAATAATTCTGATTACGAGGAAATAAAGCCGTATATCACGTTAATATGAAGCTCTTTCGATTACTCCTTTTTAATAAATCAATCTTGATTACAGTGCCGTAACGTATCATGCCACATTGCATGCATTCATAATTGTATATAAACGGTAGTGAGCAATGTATCTTCTTTTTATATTTTTTTATAGAAAGTAAAGAAGTACTTGGGTAATATTTTATTTATTTTTGAATAACGTTGCGCCGCAATAATATTTTGTCTCTTATCGTGAGCACGAGAGACGAATCTCGTAAGCACATATACTCAGACCACCGATATAGCAATCAGCAAGGTAATTTTTGTGTCATATATTGACTGAAAACAGTGAGACTGTAGTCGCGTGGCTATTTCATTGCTGTCGCTTTTTTACGTAATTGGGTTGCCGGAGACTAATTAAATAAAAAAGCACGACACCCACGCGACTGAAGCCTCACCGCTTGCTGTCAGGCCAATATATGACACAAAAATGACGATTGACAGTAGCTATCGCGCGAATTACAACTGCACCTGTCGCAAACTGATTGCTAAATCGGTAATTAGGTTGACGGAACAAGTATCTGTAGGTCGTTCAAATATGGGTCCGTGCTGGAATCAGCCTAGCGACCCGTAACGCAAAAAGCCATTCGCTTATCCACTGCGTTAACCGCGACATCCATATCTCTTATATAACCTACACTCTTGTGAGCTATGGAGCTATCTATATATGAATTCTATACCATAAGTGCTATTATACACACAAATCACGTGCACAAATATTTGTCTTGATGCGAAAATTGAAACTGAATATTTGGGTACCTACTGCGTCGTCTGTTATCGATGATGTACAATATATACATAGGTATACGAAATATTTACGATCCATTTTTTCTTTGTTTCCTTTTCATGGCTTGGATGTGTAGGCTCTCGGCGATATCTACAAATCTGTTTACTTTCTTCGCGACTGAACCTGTTTGCTGATACCGAATATATTCTCATAAAATAAAATAGAGATACATTCTTTTGATATTTGGATTCAGAAAACAAAAGGTTAAAAGGCGTCTGTTGCTTTCCTTGTGTAAAAACGGGTGGTACTCGTAGTTAAGTAAGGGCCTCTTCTCAGAATGAGAAAGGTTAAGTCTTAGTCCACCAGTAGCTGGCCTGGTGCGGGTTGGCGCACTACACTCACCATCGGCAATTTTATGAAGCCCTGTCAGTTGTGCAGGTTTCATCACAATGTTTTCCTTGTCAGAGGTGCGGGCCGGGAACTCAAACCCTCCCGCATGGAAAGCAAGCGTTCAACCGCTAGGCTATCACTGATGTTATGTTGTTTCTTTGAAATGTTAAGCGCGTCTTAGTTATACAATGTTTTAACAGCAATAAGAAATAATAATCTCAACAAAAAAAAAATCGAAAATCAAAATAAATCTCCTAACAACACTATAAAGACGTAATTACATCTTTATTTATATAAAAAGTAAAAGAAATCAGTTACCAGTCTTATATAATTGATAGTGGCATAACGCCAAGATTAGTATAAAAAATATTATTGCATGATAAACAAACATTGTAGCCAAAAGAAGACATTGAAAAATATTTATCTTGTCTATGAAATAGTATTTACGTGCATTTATTATATTACGTGCATATATTTATTGTATTTCTTACGGAGTATTTGAAGAGGTTTTCAAGTAGTAAGGATTAAGAATAATATAAGATGTTACATAAAAACATATATATTCTAGCTGTATCTCACGACTTTGCCCGCATTGACTCATATTTTATACGTGTGGAAGTATTGACGAAATTATTGCTTTTACAAACCAAACTTCTATCACCTATGTCCCTTCAGAGGTCGAATGTACGATGTCGAAAATACTGAAACAAGTGTTTATTATTTTTTAATCGGAAACCCAAATATTAATATTAGGAGCGTGTGTTAAGAAAAACGTTTTTTTTTACAATATTTCATCCTTGTCATAAAAGGCATACCCTACCGTCAAAATCTCAAGTATTTAGCCCCCAACTCGGTTTAAGCTGTGCATTGAAAGACAAAAAGGACAAGTCTCTTTATATGCATAGAAGATACATATAACTTATATTGGCACTATTTACATTACATCATAACGCCTGTATTTGTCGAGAGATTAAGCAGAGTTGCACTCTTGTACGCCTAATTTTTCCCGATGCTATTATTAAAATACCCATGTAAAAGGAGACGAACTTTTTGCTATCTCTCGTCTAAAGATATTTTTTTTTATATCAGTGCCCGTACTATGAATTGAACTCAGGACTTCACGCTCACGAGACGCAGCTGTAATACCTAGTTGTGATATAATTGTCACTATAACCATTCTTCCTATAAATAAATTGTGCAACAATTTCACGACTAAAAAACACTTATGGATTCGTGCGTTATCGTAAATCAGCGGTTCTCAAACTTTTTTGGCGACGGAACCCTTATGGAAAACAAGATTTTTGGTGGGGCCCTAAGTAGTTTATGTGTATACTTTATTAATAATCATATTACTTGACATAAGCATTTGCATCTAATGGGAGATATGAAATTGTTTTTTTTTTTTACTTTTCTTCAATTGTTTGATGTCAGGCTTGATAGAAGAGAGTTGACTGTGAAGGGAGTGACCATTATTTTCGCGGAGCCCCCACAGAGACTGCGGACCCCTAGGGCTCCGCGGAGCACACTTTGAGTATGGCTGTCGTAAATAATCGCGTTTGCAACATCGCTTCGGACCCGGAACCGCGCGGACGATTGCGTCATCGTTTCGACTCAAATCGGTCGTGTGTCGTTGTAATACATCGCCATATCCTCGCTTATTTGGTGGTGCATAAAGATTTCTATGCTAATGAGGAATCGAAATTACTTTGTAGTAAGTAAGCATAATGGCAGTTGTAAATGGTTGACTTATTGGGTAGCTTGGCTCGGCACGGACGAACTAGCCCGACGAGTGACGGTTGGCGTAATGGTCGAGAGATCGACTGCGCTACGTGTCGCGGGCTCGATTTCCGCACGGATCAAATCTACAGATAGTTGTTTCAGGTCTGGGTCTTTGTGTATGTGAATATCTGTGTTTGTAAACGCACCCACGATACAGGAATTATTCCTAGAGGGGGGGCAAAGTTTTTCAAAAATAAAAAAAGAATAAAACAATAGAAAATCCCTTTGTGTATTTATCCCTCTTCTTATTAAAAGTTTTCTTAATTCAAAATAAAAGATATTGGAATTTTATTATGAAAAAATGTTTGTTTTATTTTCGTCCAGTTCTTTGCTTTGTTTCTTTGTTTAGACAAAACGTCGCGTCCCAGTGTCCTAAAACGGTCATGAGCTTATAGGCGGCCTTGTCTATAGGTATTCTGACCCTGGCCTTATGTAGTTATGAAGTTCTGTTGACTTTGTTCCTAGGGCATAAGTTTTCGGTTTATAGACATTTATTTCTTAAAACAAGGAAATTACGTAATTTAATAATAAAAAAATATTCTCTTCATTTATTTATATATCTATAACTGCAGATAATAACATCATCTTTCAGTAAAGTAAAATGCAATAACAATTTCCAAGAGCTCGTACTTTTTAATTCCAGTTAAATCAACCCTCTAATGATCGGCGTTTAGCCGTACAATAAATTATAATTAATACAAGCCAAAGGCGCGGCGATTGCCACAAGATGACTTAATTTGCCTTTTAAATTGGGCTTTGCCAGCAAAATTACTCATTATAAAAGGTATAACAATTCCTGGTAGCTTTGCGTCAAGGGGTTTGCTTTGTGGGAAAAAAAATATTAAGGCTTTAGTGGACAGTAATGAGTTATGACAAAAAAACTGTTGACTTTTTTGTCAAGCGTCTTTTTAACAGTACTGTTCGCTTTAATTGTAGGACCTCTACTAAAAGTAGATATAATGCAGTTTTAGCATTATATTTTTTGAAGGTGACAGTTGGGCTGGGAGGCAATTCTCGCGTGCTTCGACATACTATTTTAGAGAGAGTTCTTCCTTCTATCTCGATCTGACTACTAGTTGCATATGAGTATTTTATGCAATTATGATATAATTGAATATATTGATGCAATTATGAGTTTATATTCTCTTCTGAAACCTTATCATATTTTACTTACGCGGTTTTGTTAGCTAAGCGACGATATCGCTCGTTTAAAGATATCTAAAAAAAAATGCGGGTAAAAAGTACCGACCGATCGCTAATAGCGTATGAATAGCCCTTTCCCTTGGCATAACCCTTGACAAACTGTGTTGGTAATTTTACCTGCTAGATATATTTTACGATTCCTACATAGAATATAAATTTTCCATGGAAATACATATGTCATGTGTCCATATGATATGGTGTATGGCATGTGTTAGCAAACAATAATATTATTCCGGTCATGTTTGCACAATATGTCACAAGTACCAAACGATATAAGAGATGGGTGAAATGTGACCATATTGCTGATATCAACAGCCATCAGCATCATAGGCAAGATACGTAGAATACCTAATAACGTACTTTTTGTGTTATTTTTTTTATTGCATTTCTTTTTTTCCTTTTACATAACATTGTTTAGAACTTTTGTTTAACACACAATGACCTATATACTTGAACATTTTAGTATGAAAATGTTACTTTATTTTATTTTATTATCTTACTAGCTGTGCCTGCGACTTCGTTCGCGTGGATGTCGGAACTTAACAATGTATTTTTTAGTGAGACCAAATGCATTTAACCCTTTTTTTTTCTAAAATAAAAGTAGCCTAATTTACTCCTTATTACATCAGCTACCTGCCAATAAAAGTCCCGTCAAAATCGGTCCAGCCATTTCAGAGATTAGCCTATACAAACAGACAGACAGACAAAAATTGTAAAAAATGATATATTGGTGTATGTACCGTATATATATTCATATGCATGTAGTAAAAAACAGTTATTTTAATATTACAAACAGACACTCCAATTTTATTTATATGTATAGATATAGTAGTCTTTAGGGGCCATCCATAAATTACATCACACGTTAAGAGGGGGGAGGGGGTCGACGAAGTGTGACATTGTGTGACAAGGGGTGGGAGGGCTCCTAAGTTTCGTGACATCACATTTCAAAATCTAATATATCTAAGAATTAAAACGTGAAATTTGAACTATTAACGAAAATCTTAAAAATATTTCCAACTCTGTGTGAATATAAGATTTAAATTGTTATGTTGGCGAGTTCCTCGAGAGCCTCGCCGTGGTTTCAAATAAATGGAAATAAAACGAATTTCGGAACTGCTGTTTTAATTTAATAATTTTTGTATATAAAATTGCAAAATATGTGACGTCACACTAGGGAGGAGTCTCACAAATGTGACAAGGACGGGGGAGGGGTAAAAAAAAAAGCATGAAATTCGTGTGACGTAATTTATGGATGGCCCCTTATGTGTCATGTAATGTAATATTGCATTGTAAGAATATTTTTAATTATATATTCTAAAATTGCTACATGTTCTTTAAAATAACTTCAACTCATTGTAAACCAACATTTTGAAAAGAGTATCCATGGAGTTTCTTGCCGGTCTCTATAGGACTAACCCACTTTGGAGCCATGCACCTAGATTCATAAACGAGAAATAAAAAACGTTTTTGGAATCGGCAAAATGTTGGTGCATAACAGTACACCTCTGCCTAACCCTTCACGGACCACTAGCGTGATACTGTATTAGAAAAATACCAACGTTCAATTTGTAGTGTCTTATTTATTGCGCTGCTCAATGATTTCCACGCAATTCTTTGCCAAGTTTTCTAAGGTGAGAATTTTACTCGGATGTTCTTTGTGATTTCCAGACAAATCGTGGTATTTTCTTTGTGATTTATAAAAGACGGTAAGCTTGTCTAATGGTTTATTTACTGAGGAGAAATGTTGCGGTTCTTTGTTTTTCTTATAACCAGAGGTTGGTGTGTTTTGGGAAATGAATTAGTATAATTTTTGCGGATTCTCGTCTGAGGGCGAGCGGTTTCTGTGTTTTGCGGTTGCGGGCAGCGGCGTGCACTGAGTTTTTAGACAGGGTAGGCAGAAAATTTCAAAAGCTTACTTACCAATAATACCTACTGCATGTCGGTATTGGTTCGTCGTCTTGTCGATTAAATAATGATGTATGTGATTTGCCACCTCTAATATATTATAATAAATATTTATCTGAGTTATGTAGGGTAGGCAGTGTCTTTTTGTCACAATGAACCGCACGCCACTGGTTGCGGGTGGTGGGTTTGCGGGTTATCTGCAATCTACTGGTAGTTCATAGGTAGTAGAATGTGTTGCTCAACTTATAGCTTATTTTTTAAACATTTTCCCGCAATAGTATTTCTCCTGTGTCGTGTGTGCAGTTTACAAACATACAAGTGACATACACACACACACCTAGATCCGAAACAATTATCTGTAGATCATACAAATATATTTTCCAGGCGAAAATCGAACCCGCAACGCCTAGCGCAGAAAGCACCGTGTCGTCAACAGTATCTGTTTTCACTTTCATTTCCCAAATAACTGACTTTGATTGCGACATTGGCAGTGGCGTGCGGTTCATAAAGACAAAAAGACACTGCCTACCCTACATAACTCTGATAAATATTTATTATAAGATATTTGAGGCGGCAAATCACATACATCATTATTTAATCGACAAGACGACGAACCAATACTAACGTGCAGTAGGTATTATTGGTAAGTAAGCTTTTAAAAATTTCTGCCTACCCTGTCTAAAAACTCTGTGCACGCCGCTGGACATTGGTGTAGTGGTAGCAAGCGCATCGCTGAGCGTTAAGTCTTGGGGTTAATTTCTAGCGCGTCTGGCAAAGTTTAATTAAGTTTTCTCTATGGAAATTCTCAGTAGCAGCACGGAAGTAGGATCAGTACCCATGTGCCAAGGGCCTTAAAAACGGCATAGTCAAAATGTGGGTGTACAATAGTAACTGCACCTCTGCTTCACCCTTGGGGGAATACAGGCGTGAATATTATGTTCCCCAAATAGATGATGGGATGTTCTCCTAACAATCAGTCTGACATAGAGCTTCTGAACCCCACCATTAGTTTCCAAAATGCCCCAACGTGAGTTTCACCAATAAAAGTTTCAGTATGATGAAAAAAAGAAGATATTGGCCATAAAATAATTAAAGTTGTTCGCTTGAAATACGAGTTTCATAGTAAATCTAGATAGAAACAATCTGTTATCTTGGGTTTGCTTGGGTTGGCACTATTCAGCTAACTTTCTCCTAAGACTATTTATCAATCGGCTGATTTATTACCTAGGTCGATAGATAGACTGTAATTGTTATATCCGAGGCTCAGGGTGAATTGTGGGATATTTTAGCGGATATCGCGGCGGAGAGTTAAGATCGGTTATTTTTATTTCCGACTAGTTGTGCCCGCGACTTCGTTCGCGTGGATGTCGGAACTTAACAATGTATTTTTTAGTGAGACTCTCCTTATTACATCAGCTACCTGCCAATAAAAGTCCCGTCAAAATCGGTCCAGCCATTTCAGAGATTAGCCTATACAAACAGACAGACAAAAATTGTAAAAAATGTTATTATGGTGTATGTACCGTATATATATTCATATGCATGTAGTAAAAAACGGTTATTTCAATATTACAAACAGACACTCCAATTTTATTTATATGTTTAGATGAATGACCGAGTATCAGAGAAATCTTTGCTCTAGGCACTGCGGAACAAGCTGACCCTGCACTGTTGGTTTTGGGACGTTTTTACATTTGTATACCTCTGAATACCACTTGATACGACACGTTCACTTCTTCAAGACAATTTTAGAAGGAAAAATTGAAGGAAAGTGGGGTAGGGGAAGAGCGTGACGAAGCTTTGCACAACAAGTAAACGAGAAAATAGGGGTGGAGTCGTATAAAGAGGTCAAAATGAAGGCAGAATACAGAGAGCAGTTGCGATTACTCCACCGACAAGAGTTAAGTTCTTACATTAAAGAAGAAGAATACCTACTTTTCGGTTCAGTTCACCGCTTCATATTTTTGAAATCTTATGCATTATTTACTTTTAGGTAAGAGTTTTACTATATTTTTAATTTTTCAATCTGACATCCCTGTCTCACACACACACGGAGTCAAACCCGCAACATCCCCCTTTTTTTGAAGTCGGTTTAAAACAGCTTATTCCATGTAGTTAAAACAATGAAGTACTATTTAATAGGTTTTTTTTATTAAAATTCTCAGTAGAAGCTCAGAGAGTGGAATTTTCTCGGTAGACGGTAATAGTATCGGCGAAATGTGGGTGTACAATGTACCCCTCTATTTAACCAATCCGCAGCCTAATTACCGATGTAGTAATCAGATTGCGACAGCCGTAGATCGCGCGATAGCTACTGTCAAACGTCATTTTTGTGTCATATATTTACTGACCGAAAACGAGGGGTTCATAGCTACATAGCTACTGCACAGATTAGTCGATTTGTGAGGTTAAGCAGCGCTTGCCGCGATCAGTCCTTTGATGGGTGACCATATTCCACACATCGAGACCCCTCCGTGCCTCGGAAAGGACGTTAAGCAGTTGGTCCCCGGTGTCATATGAATACCTATGACAGTCGTTACGGGTGTCAGCAGCCCAAAAAGTCTGACAACCAGTCTAACCTTAGAGTATCAGTATCTACCAGTAATTGGGTGGAGGCGTACAGATGGCAGTCGCTCTATTTAAAATATGGATAGTCAGCCGCAACCGGTTACATTGGAAGCCGACCCGAATGTAGTTGGGAAAAGGCTATGCAGATGATGATGATTTATTGACCGAAAACAGTGAGACTGCTGTCGCGTGGCTGTCGCGTAGCCCACGCTTTTTTACGTAATGAGGCTGCAGAGAATACAAGTATGATGCTATGTTATGTTCAAGTTCATTATATCATTCATTAGGGCGTCATTAGTGTCTTAATGAACGTTAGGTAACGGATTAAAGAGAGATGCGATTAGTATGCTTTTATCCAAAGGATCATTCGTCATAAATCGTCATTGTCGGCACGGTTGGCGCAGTGGTTGAGCGATCGACTGCTGCGCTACGTGTCGTGGGTTCGATTCCCGCACGAATCAAGTATTTGTATGATCTACAGATAGTTGTTTCGGGTCTGGTTGTGTGTGTATGTGACATGTATGTTTGTAAACTGTACCCACGATACAGGAGAAATCCAAGAGTGGGGCAATGTTTTTTAAAAAACCAAAAATATAAACAAAAAAAATAGTAAATACATGTCGGTATGTATTATTTATTTACTAGTTGTTGCTCACGACTCCGTCTGCGTGTATTTTGTATTTACTGTCATATAAGTGTTTTGTAAACTCGGCAATCTGTATAATTGGCTATTCTATAGAATGCATATAACGTTCAAGCGAAGTATGAAATGTAATTTATTTTATACTTTGTCTAGGCATTCTATACTTTACCGAATGTTCAACCGGCAATTTGTGAAATACGCGGTTGGCGGCCTTTTGTTTAAAGATATTGGTCTAAAGTACTTTTGAACTGAAATATCGGTCAAAATAACTTTATAGTAACAACACAGTGTGGGTCTGGCGGTTGGTCACAGTTCTAACCTAACCTAACCTATCCGTGTCGGGGTTTCCCAAGCTCCCGTTCCCGAGCATGCTTCGACCATAAATAAAATGATTTGATTGCTTTTTCACTTTTGTCACGTGACCCTCCAGGTGATCCCTTGAGGTGAGCTGACAAAAAAACTCAAGAGTAAAGCTCGCTAAATGAATTTCTATTGTTACCTATAGAGAGAGAATAAAAAATAGTGATGTTTTAAAATACTTTTACACATACTGCATTTACTTAGTTCATTCGTTGATTAAATAAAGCTTTGTTTAGATAAATTCTGTTTGCAGGGTGTTATTATTCTGTGATTGCGTCTCCCAACACAAAGCAAAGGCAGAAATGAGCAGTGGGCAGGCACTCTAAGGATGAGTCTACAAAGCACGGAGGTCTGACATTAAAATTATTTCGTTCATAAAATTTAGTAGAACATGCCTCTATAGTTAATTAGTCTATGAATATTGAAGGTTTTGTTTGCATGAAAGCGAAGTGAGATCACAATGTTTATATATAAAATTACGGCGTGTGTGTGTTCGTAATTCTTCTTCTCCTAAGCGCTGGCTGGATTGATTTTGTTCGGAGTTCACACATTAAAAGAGCGTTATTGATAACCGTAATCTTCCGGATTGTCCGCGAGAACCAAAGCCAGTCACTGCCCTGGAAAGAAATGGTATCTCATTTTACGAACTTCGCTTAAACCCTTAACTGTGATTAAAAATAGATAAACAATAATCTTATGCACTTAGGCATTCGAAGTTTTCTCCAGTTTCCAAGCCATGCTGTCTGACTTAAACCAGATAATTTGGTGTCAGTGTTTCGTAGTTACAGTCGCTTCGGCCGCCGGATACCGACATAACCCTTGAAGCTAGATTTCCCGTCATGATACCGAATTTCATTCGGCCAGGCGAGGCCTTTACATAATATTCCCTCTTCATCTAAGATTATCGATACTTCACAACTCAACCCTTGTCTGCTTACAAAATACAGCTCCACATTTACCACAATGATTGACATTGTGACGTGTGTTTACTGACATAGGGTTAAGTTGGCAAGTTTAATTCGGTATGAAATGACATGATTTTCTCAATTATGTAGTAAGTTCGGTTAAATTAGATTAGTTAATTAAACATTGATAAGATTTTACGTGTCTGAATATGTAATTAGAAGGATAATAAGGCTAATTACTAAGGCTAAACAAAAGTTTTAAAATTGTCTGCAAAGGCCCATTTGAAATATCTAGGTATCTCAATAATTTACCGTTTAAAAGCATCCGACTGGTTACCGAAAAGGTTACCCTGTGTATTTTAATTGAATAAACATTCTAATCTATACAAATAAATAAAATTGAAGTGTCTGCAGTGGCGTGCGGTGCATAAAGACAAAAAGACACTGCCTACCCTACATAACTCAGATAAGCATTTATTATAATATATTTGAGGTGGCAAATCACATACATCATTATTTAATCGACAAGACGACAAACCAATACCAACATGCAGTATGTATTATTGGTAAGTAAGCTTTTAAAATTTTCTACCTACCCTGTCTAAAAACTCTGTGCACGCCGCTGAGTGTCTGTTTGTAATTTCAAAATAACAGCTTTTTACTAAATGCATATGAAAGTAATAATAAAAAAGAACAATTTTGAATTTTTTTGTCTGTCTGTCTGTTGCGGGGTTAATCTCGGAAACGGCTGGACCGATTTTGACGGGACTTTCTGCTACTACTTTTATTAAAAAAAAAAATAGGCACAAAAAATGCTCTGGTTCGTAATCCACGTGGGCGTAAGCTAGTTTATTATATTTTTCATATGTACAAAACATCGAGATTTTTTGGAAAAAAAATCTTACGCTAGCTTATAGCATCTACCGGGCACAGTTCAAGACTCCGTGCTGCTACTAAGAATTTCCATACAGAAAAACCCAGTAACACTTTGTCCGACCTGGAAATCGAACTGAGACCAATGAGGCAGACTATTACTAATAAGTATCTACAGTATTAACCGTAACGGTATTTTGTTTATTCTAGTAAATATAACGACCAGTTTCAATAACATTCAACAAATAAATAAAAAACTAAAAAACCGACTCCAAAAAACTCAAAAACAAAACTATTTAATAACTAAAAAGCAAAAAATAAATATTTTATTCTACAATATAGTAGTTGAAGAATATTGATGTCGGTGCCGTTCCCTAACTCCTTACCGTTGAGGAGTACTATGACATCCATCATCAGCTCAGCATCATGAAATGATGATTTTCAGTCGCCAACACCCGACTTATTAAGAAAAAAGCTCAAACGCGCTATTTGTCCTACAATATTTGAGGGTATCCCTCGATTTCCCTAGGATCCCATCATAACAAAACTCGATTATTCCGTCAATTATGGACCGATTTTAAAAATTCTTTTTTTGTTTGAAAGAGTATGCTTCCCATTTGGTCCCATTATCACCAAGTCAGGATCTGATGATGGGATCCTAGGGAAAAATAGTCATAAAAAAAATACAGTCGAATTGAGAACCTCATCTTTTTTTGAAGCCAGTTAATAAATAAATTATCGTTGTTTTTTTGAATGCACCCACGATCCGCTATTACGCAGAAAATTAAATTGTGCTTCAAATCCAGACTCCATACTATGTACTCGTAATTTATTTTGTACCTGATATAATATTCCATTTGCATTTATGTTCGAAATACATATTTCTCTGTAAAGAAATAGCGTATTAAAGAAGATTGGTTTCTGTGGTAAGAAGTTCGTAGAGGTCATTTACATGAACTGAAAAGAAAATGAAAATATGAAGCTCAATGGAAGGTTATGTTCGTTTTTCTTATATGCAGCAATACTTATATGTTAAAGGTACAAAATCCGATTATATATATAAAATCCTGATTATTAAATTTATTAAATATTCAGAATATAATCATTATTTAATAAAAATGTTGGTATTTTTGTTTAATAACGTTGAATAAGAAAAATTCCTGTATCGTGGTTGCGTTTAAAAACACAAATATTACCCTAAACAACTATCTGTAGATCATACTAATATTTGTTACTTGCGGGAATCGAACCCGCGACAAGTAGTGCAGCCGTCGATTCCTCAACCACTGCGTCAACCGTGTCGTTATTATTATTATTATTTCCTTTATTTCAGGCAACTTGGCCCATACAAAAAATACACAAATATAAAACAATGACTATAAATAAACTAATACATATTACATAAAACTTATAAACTACTGCACAGGAAGTGACGGCGTCCTGTTTCGCTATACCTACTCTCCTACCATAACTAATCTAAAAACCTCAAAAAAGAACCAGTCATTTATTTTGCCTAAGAACTCAGTGTAAAAAGCATCGTGTAAAACATCACATACAAATCGCACCCGAGATTTTTATTTCCACCAACATTTTAATACCGGGCTAATTACTCTACAGAGGAAAAAATATACGTTTTTAATTCCACGCTAATATTTGCAGCGGTTGCAGGCCGCAGGGTTATGTTCTGTGTGCCCATCCACACGCACCACTTCTTTCAGCGTTCCATGCAGACTGCGAATGTATGGGCTTGAGCTAGGAATATAAAGGTATTTCCACACAACAAGAGTTAATTGTCATAATGTAGTGACGACATAACGACGATAATTGAAAGCATATTCTGGGTAGCGCGTTAATAGTTCGTACGCCAAAAATTATCAGATTAAATGGTTTTATTTTTTACTTGCAATTTGTACGAGATCTCTGGGCAAGTAACTAAACAATTTCTAACCTACATGCGTGAAATACGACCAAATAATAAGAGCGGCTCAGAAATTATTTATCAGCTACTTTCTAACTGTGTATTACAATATTTAAGATTGCATTTTAGATTTTCACATAATATTTTAATTTATTGTCGTTATACCGTCAGCACTCTGTAAAGTATCTTATGCTAATTAGCGCGCCGTAGCCAATAATTTTGAATAACAATAAATTGCGAGAAAAAATTCAAGTTTTAGGATACAATAAAAATACATAAGTTTCGAACTGACTGAATGTCATTGTCAGTCTGTCCAGAAATGGAAAAAAAAGGACTAACAATCTCTATTTCATATTTTTCAGTTCCCCGCTAATGTGTATGGCGGTTAAGAGCCACGGTTTTTATCTTTTGTCTGACTATCGCCTCGCGCCGCCTCGCTCCGGCTCTTTCAGCGAGGCGGTGCCTTTGAATGCCGTAGCTGAAACGTACCTGTTAAGTATAGCATAAAAATGTAAACATGTGCCCGTACTTTTACGTATTTGCATATAACATTACATCTAGAAACAAAGGACATTGACTGCTTTTTCTGGCGAAAACAACATGCGATTCGAGAAATAAATTATGAATTTGATAATAAAGCGAAGAAGGAATAACGTTGTGCAATAACTAATTATTAAGTCTTGTCCACATTGTTTCAATCTTCGAAGTTTTAAGTGTTGTTGTTTATGAATTTGAAAATTTCATTACGTTTTTAGTATAATATGTTATATAACAGCGTAAATTTAGGGGTTTGTCAGGTTAAATAACAATAATGAATTAGCCTCTTTGACAAATTAAATCCAATATTACGAAACATTCATCTAATTATGTGTCTGACTGTACATAAACCGGACCCTTTATAAACAAACATCATCCAATGTTCCAATTATTGTTAGTTGTTGAACATTACGAGTATTATTCCTTTGAAATGTGCTTTGTGGTTTCTGTTCTCTTTCTTTACCTAACAATTCTATATGAGGTAACATATAACAGCATCACGCCTGTATTTCCCAAAGGTTTAGACAGAGGTGTACTATTATACACCCACATTTTCGCCGCTGCCGTTATTGAGCCTCATGTAATATAGGGCGAGCCTATTGCCATCTAACGGGTATAGTTTTAGACTCGTTGCTGCCACTGAGAATTTCCATACAGAAAAACCCAGTAACACTTTGGCCGACCCGAAAATCGAACCCCGTACCTCAATAGACGAATGAGGCCGTATACAATATCTTAAAAAAAAAACATTCGCTTCAGCCATCTCTTCGTTCACAAATTAAAGGTGTTTTTCGTTTCATCGCTAAGTTTCGACAAAAGTGAACCAAGCATTTATTTCCTTGATTTTTCAAGAAGCTCTTCAAGAAATGTGTAAAAACAACGCTGCCGGATATTGTACTGAAAACAGAGAATGAAGATCTCCTTTGTTCGAGCTTCAAAGTAATAAGACACTGGCAGAAACAGGTGTTGCCGCGTCATGCTATAATTGGATTCCACTGTCTTTTGATTTTTAAGGATTCTTTTTAAATAACTGTTAATTAGTGTTGTTTTATTTTTCAAAACACCACAACCATTACTATTTTTATCGATTTATTCGTAGAGATCTGTTATTGGCTGCATAAGACTAGTTAACATTCAAAATCAAAATCATTTATTTTCGTAAATAAGGTACAGAAGGTTCTTAAAGATAAGTAAATTGATCTCTTATTTTGCCATTCATTTCGGCGTGCACATTTTACATAATTATTTATTATCTAAAAGAAAATTGATTAATTTGAATTCATCACATTAACCTAATTGGTAATTATTGTTGGTCTTCTATCTTCACTCTCATCTCTCGTCACACACAAAAAAAAATGGCTTGGTATTAAGTTGATTATATATGGCCTTTCCGCTGAAACTTTCAGCTTGATTCTTCATCTTAATAATGGATTAACACAGCAAACTAGTCTTTGGTTAAACGGGAGTGAAGATCAAAAGTACTGTTTTTCTAAAGAATTCTTCTAGCTTGTTTGCTCAGATATTCAATTTGTTACATAACCGCATCTTATTATCGTCCGATATCAGTATTACCAGTAATCTCCAAAATTTTTGAAAGAATAATTTACCTTCGTCTTTACACCTACCTAACAGACATAGACTTCTTTTTTGAGCAACAATATGGATTTAGGCCAAAATCAAATACCTTATCAGCAACTATAGACCTTACCACTAAAATAAAAAATGCTATAGACGACAGACAATATGCCATAGGTATCTTTATTGACCTAAAAAAGGCATTTGACACGATTAGTCATGATTTGCTTCTAATGAAATTAACAGACGTAGGAGTATCGGGATCCGCACATAGTATACTTAAGTCGTATCTAGAAAATCGGACACAAATAGTGAGAATTGGAAATTATGAAAGTTTACCTTGTAAATTAACCTACGGAATCCCACAAGGATCAATTCTCGGACCGTTATTATTTTTGATTTACATCAATAACATCAGCAGTGTTAAGACGTCGGGCAGTATCACACTTTACGCAGATGATACCTGCTTGTTCTACTTTGGTCACAATCTTACTGATATAGTGAAAGAAGCTCAAGATGATTTGAATATCCTAAATACATGGTTCCTGTCTAATTTGCTAACTATTAACACAAAGAAAACCTCGTACATGATATCTGCTGCAAATAATAAGAAAATCCTCAATGAAATCCAACTAACAATAAACAATGAAAATATTGCTAAATCAAGCAGTGAAAGATATTTGGGTCTCATTTTAGATACTAAGTTAACTTGGAAACCCCATATCGATTACATTAAGTCCAAACTATCACCTCTTATAGGAGCATTGCGTCGAATATCTACTTGCATTCCTAAAAAAGCTCGCGCAATGATATATAACTGTCTTGTTAGGCCCCACATAGAATATCTCATTGAGATATGGGGAACTGCAACAAAATCAGTAATCCAGGATATACAAATACTGCAAAATAAAGTAATAAAATCACTCTACAACTACTACTATCTTACACCAACCACTAAAATCTACAATGATACAAAAATACTTAAAATTAACCAACTCTACACACTTAAAACATGCATCTTAATACATAAAATCATAACACAAGGCACACATTCGCAACTTAACTTTAAAAAGAAAACTTACACATATAACGCAAGACGACGAGACAAAATAGAATTAAGAAAACCTAGAACTAACTATGGTAGGAAAAATATACTATATGAGGGAGCAAAACTTTATAATGAAATACCCGATGATGTGTTTAACAGTAACAGATGGTATACATTTAAAAAAGCCCTAGAAAAATACGTAAGAACGAAATTCTAACACCGAATGTCACCTACTAAATCGTTTAATTGTTAAGTTTTACTCTTACTGATTCTTTAATCTTTTAATTTGGTTGTTTTGTATAACTATATAGGATCACAGAGACTGTATCTACTTTTACTATATATTTTCTATACATTTCTCAACATGTAAGTGAACCGTAATGTTCTTTTTTTTGAGAAATAAATGTCTTTAAACCGATCTTATTCGGAGATAATTACACTAACATCTTATAACAACATTCGATTAAATATATTATCTTTTTTTTATTTACAAACACTGCCCCACACAATTTTTTTGTATGGGTGCGTTTATTAACATATAACATAAGCACTTACACGAAATCTAAAACGTACCGGAGTGATTGCAACATACAAAATATATTTGCGTTTCTATTTAACTCTATATTGACTTCTAGCCTTTAATCCATAAAACATAATCTCCGTGTTCGGCTGAGCAAACATGGTTTTGACAGCAAGGAAAATAAGCAATATAATATTTATGTCAAAACAATAATAACTTGTCTCAATAGCGAATAAACACGACCTTGACAATTGACTCGTGACATCGCCTGGCTTTGACTTTCCAAGAACTAGTTATTGAATGTCAAATCTGTTAGATCAGTAATAATATTGCACTTGCAATGTGAATTGCTTTATTGGTCTTGTTGTCGCAAGAGCGGGTGCTGAGCATGAGGTTTGAGGTTCGATATCCGGGTCGGGCAGTGTTATTGGGTTTTTCTATGTCTAAGTACTCAATAGCAGCAAAATTAGCTACTGAGTCCGATAGATAGGTTCATGGGACTCAATATCAGCTCCGGCGAAATGTGGGTGTATATAATAGTAGGTGCACATAGGGACTCTGTCTAACCGTTCGGAGAACACAAGCTTGATGCTATACTGTATTATGTGACATTGTACAGTCAACAGTCAGTGATGTTCAGTTAGTTGAATTTGATGTTGATCTGTAACTATAATTTTCCAATTTAGTAGTCTTTCCGTCATTTAGTTTTGATGTTGACTGTACATCTCCGAAGTTGAAGCAGAATAGATAATTTATTCATCTTTAGGTTTACTTAGCTAAGTTACTAACACTACAGCTACTGAATTATGTTTGCACTTAGCTTGAAACAACTTTAAAGATACTTTATTAGACAACTTGACCTACTAAAGTGTAACTTAGATGTCAAAATGAATAAAAACGTTCCATTAAAACCTGCTTTGTACATACTCCCGTTTACGCCTATGCTAGTTAATGATAGGTATCCATTATTAATTTTTTTCATATATTTTTTTTTGTTCTGGCCTTATTTTGTATAAACCCAGGACCACATAATCCCACGGTCCACACCTACACATCAAACTAAATAACCTCCGTTTTCAGCAGATAAGCTTCAATTCAACGTCACTGAACCACGTATTTTCTTGGAACACACGATTTTCCATATAATGGTGAGTAAACAGGCTCGATCGGGGCCTCAGCTTGTTTATTTAAAGGTGCCTTATCGATGTGCAAGTAAGGTAATGGCACAGAGTATAAATTTCCAAATACAGCCACTGAGTATATCGAGAAGGTCTGACGTCTGCGGTTGCGACACTCGGTACGGATTTGATATTAGATACTGAAGCCGGTTTAGTAATGTTGACTTGGTTTCGGTCGATATTATGTACAATGTTCGAAGTTATGTGAATATTGAATATATTAGTGTGTTGTGCATTAGTTATACTCGGTACGGACACTGTTTTCGTCTATTCTAATATTATAAAGAGGTAAAATTTGTTAGTTTGTATGTAGAGGGTAATCTCCGGAACCAGTGGTCCGATTCTGAAAATAATTTCACTTATATATAGCTACATTATCCCCGAGTGCTATGGACTATAAAATAATATATATACATAGGTCACGCGGTCGTAATTGCAGGCAAAAGCTAGTATGTAATAAAAGGTTTTAGTGGCAGTATTTGATCTGTTTTTATAACTTAAGATGTTGAAAAGATTTCTTTCTCCCTAAAAGTTTATTATCTTGAATTAAGCAGCACTCGTCTCAGTAAAAGGAGATATTTTATTTAGTTATCAAAATATTGAAGCCGAAAAGATCAATCAAATCAAATTCATTGAGGGTAGATAATATAGGGCAAAATGTAATTTATGCTATGGAGCTTATTCTCTGATATTGAATCGACTTGAAATTGTATAAAATATCAAAGAAAAGTCACGAACATCCGAGATTGCAATAGCCTGAAAAAGGCCGTTAAGCTGTGCCTGTTATTTCACTTAAGACCTGTTATATTACCTTAACATGCAAATAAAGACTTTGAGTTTGAGTTTGATTTTCCGAACAAAAACAACGGGGATTAAAGTTAATTGTTAGTTAACCAAATATCCACCATTATTTTGCGGTCGTTAAGGTCTCTATTAATATTTACCGATTGTGTCGTACTGTCGTAAATGTTGATCTGTTTTGAGCGTTGTAATCCTGTCAAGCATGTGATGTGAAGCATTTGATGGTCTTCGAAATAACTGAATGATGAGCGTAAACTTTTTGAAATAACCTCTTTATTCCAAGAATTATCTGCCTAGCCATTTCCCAACTACATTGGGGTCGGCTTCCAATCTGCGAGCGACTGCCTTCTGACCTCCGCCACCCAGTAGCTGGGAGACACTGAAACTCTAAGGTTAGACTGCTTGTCAGACTTTTTGGGCTACTGACACCCATAACGACTGTCATAGATCTTCGTATAACACCCGGGACCAACTGCTTAACGTGCTTTCCGAGGCACGGAGGGGTCTCGATATGTGAAAAATGGTCACCCATCTAAGGACTGACCGCGTCAAGCGCTGCTTAACCTCGCAGATCGACCGATCTGGGCGTTAGATATGTAACTACTCTTAATTACAAGAATGTGGTAATTAATCTAAGGGTCAATTTACGTAGCGGTGGAAGATATTTTTAATTATTGAATTTAGAACGTTATCTGTAAAGTAAAAATTGGAGCGAAAATATGAGACTTAAAACGGGTAGCGCGCCTTCCTTAGAATTTACGCGACTTCTGTCGGCGACCTTACACAGTGGAGATAAAGTTCAAAATGCAAAACAATTGTCTTTTCTCGAAGCCTCATTAATGTATCGTATCCTCAAACATGTCAATACCGGTTGCCAAACAGATTAAATTACCATATAATTAGCGTCAAAAACATTAACCGACCTCAAAAGAAACGAATAATTTGCATTGATACGTTGTTTTTGGTACTAATTTGCATATAGCATCGAACCCGCGACAGTAACAAGAGAGCGGCATTCATACGTCTAGACTAGTATCACGGTCGGCCGCCTTGATGACCTTAGTGTTTAAGATCTTGTGATTTAAATACTAGAATTTAAAATAAACTCTGTAAACCTTATGTATATCGGAACAAAGTCTATTTTCCCTCCAAACTTTACGCTTGATCTGTTTATACCGAAATTGACCTTTGTTTCCAGATGTAAGATTTGAATAAACTTTACTTGTTTCGTAGAATTGGAGCATAACGCCGCGCTCTGTTGGGCCAGAAATATGAAATGCCCTTTAAAGATTGACTTTGTTTATTTATGAGTTACCTTTCTGCTTGACTTATTTTGGGTTGAAGGATAGTGTTAAAATGGGTTTACTTTGTGAATTCCTTTGAAGGTCATAGGACGTGACTATTTCCAATAAGCTGGGAAGGGGGTCCAAGTTAATTTCCTAAAGAGGTTTTTTCTTATAAGTAGCGCGAAAAATACTTTTCACGATGACTTTTTGGCATGTAAATTTGGTAATTGTACCCATTGGTTTATAAATAGAAATGTGTTCAAGAATACCAATGTACAAGATGGCGAATCAGTGTGCAATTTGTTGTCAAAAGTGATAAAATTTTTGTGTTATGTACATTTTTTTAAACATTGCCCCTCACTATTTTTTTCCTATATCGTGGGTACAGTATACAGACAAAGATGATTAATATTTATTTAGGGACCTACTGACGAGAATTTTACATGATTTACATTACATAATATAGTATCATGCCTGTATTCTCCGAGGGGTTAGGCAGAAGTTTACTATTGTACAGTCGAGTTCACTAATATATTGGCAGTGACAATGTTTCAAAATATTGTAAGCTTTAAAATGATCATATAGATCTATACAAACATAGACATCAATAAAATGTTGTCGTATAAACTGCTCATAAGTATGTTACTGTAGTGAAGTCAAAAATATCTGACTACTCTTCGAAACATAAATATATAAATACTCTAGATTGCAATATATTTGGTGCAACCTAAGATTCGTAAATATCTATACAGTTGAATATTGAACTTAATGGCCTTTACCATAAAATTTATTTTTGCTTGCCGGAACAGAAGTAGGTACGAGTAATAATGCAATGTTGCCGTTCGTAGTAGGACTGTATTAATCTGTCAACGTTGCGTAGTAGCTGAATTATTTGATTAATTCAGTTTTAGGAAACCTTAGGGTCGACGCAGACTATATCTACCTATTTGTTTAAAACTTTTCAGTTGGTTTTAAAAATAAAAATAATATTTTAAGCTCAAAAGTAATTAATATTTTATTTATTTTTAAATAAAAAATAATTATTCTTAAATTTTTATTTTATACTTCTGAAAACCTAACAATTAAAATATGGTACCAGGCAAGGTTTTAGCAATGGTGCTGTCAGTTTTAGAATCTGGTGTATCCACCACTGGCATCAATTCACGCATTGATGCAATCATATTTGAACAGGCGGCATTGCTCTTAAATTGGTGACCGATCTAACTCGCCTCGATTCCCAATTTTGAACCATTAAACCCCATAAATTTTCTATGGGGTTTAGATCCGGACTTCTTGGCGGGAGTTTAATTAAATGTAAATCTTCTTTTTCAGCTATCCATTCTCTGGACCTTTCTTACATTGTGGACGGAACTTCAGTCCTGTACAAATTCGATTCGATGGCCATCGGGATAAACAATTTTACCGGTCGGAACAGACATTTTTTAAGATGTCCACGTAAACGACACCTGTCATTCGTCCAGTGACTTCGCATATTTCCATACGCTCAGCGGCATTCATCCACCCCCAAAAAGCGCATGAAATACGCTCACTTCGTCTGTTTGAGAAGAATGTTTTCGTCATTGTATCTAGTGTTGTTAGTACGATAAAGAGATATACGCCTATCTGTATTAGACAGAAAAACTTTTTCGTCCAAAAAAAAAAAGAAGAATATAACGTCATTTGAAGTTAATCTAGCCAGTGATAAATAATGTCGTAAACTCCTTGACCATGCAATTTTAAGATTGCTGTAAAATCATCTTTATGACGTAGTAATAAAGTTGAATTTGAATTACGTTAAGTTGCTCAGATATTATTGTATTCATGTGTGCATACATAATTGTGAATCCTACACTGTTCAGATAAAATGATCTTAAAGTTGTTCATATAATAATGTGCCTTTGGCTGTATACATGTTACTGAGAAAAAGCAGTCACATATTAATGAATCTAAATCTTGATCACAATTTAATGATGCTTAAAGTTGTCACAATATTATGAAGTTTTTTGACGCTCATATATTTTTGAAGCCTGAAAGGGCCAATATATTAATGAACTCGACTGTACATTCACATTTCGCCGATGCCGTTATTCTGTCCCATGTAATAGGGGGCGCGTCTGTTACCATCTACCGGGCACAATTCCAGACTCCGTGCTGCTACTGACATTTTCCATACAGAAAAACCCAACAACACTATAAATGTTTATTTATGACTTAATATTCGTACACCGACCATTACCCTCTATATTTTCTTCCATGATTCTTTCCATGTACTGGTTGTCTGGAAGAAATTGCTTTTAGCGATAAGACCTCCATTTGTATCCTGTGTGTAAAATGTATTTTCGCTTTGTAGTTTTTCCTTTGGTGTACAATAAAGAATACTCTATCTATCTATCTATCTATCTATTACTTTGCCCGACCCGGGAATCGATCCCAGAACCTTACGCTCAGCAGTGGCGCTTGCGACCACTATCCCAATGAGGCACTCCAGAATTCCAGTTTACATGATTTGTAAACTGATATTCAAATATAAAGTAAAATCCCCAAAAGTTCTTTCAACGAATCTCACCTGATACAATTTGAAATCGCAATCTTGTACGGCAATCCCAAGTTTTGGCGTACTGCCATCGAGTAGATTCAATATTTTACAAATAGGCACAATCCGGCAAGATTTCCATTCCTTTTCAATACAAACAATATGAAGTACATTTAAAAATAAAACATGCTCGCGCTATTTCCTTGTTTGGCAGACTATATAGGTACCGTAATGGATTTTTCATGGGAAACACATGTTTCGATTTATGCCAATTCCATTTCCTTGCACCCTCTTTGGAATTCAAATGTTTTCCTATGTAAATTGTTTTGGCAAAGATGTTTAGGGATGAAAGATGGCGACAAATAAGTGATATTGCGTTAAAATATAAATAACTAGTTTCCGCGTGGTTTACGAACCCGTATATTTTTCCGGGATAAAAGGCCTATCTGCTATTTCAGACTATAATCTATCTCTGTGCCAGATTTCATCCTGAGGCCCTAGTGTAAGTTTCTTTCAACAAACTCGATTTAACGCATCGAACGCGTTCGGCGCTCCAATTGGTGCAGAGCACGAAACGCAACCTTTTAAAATATGTATAGATATACTTTTATCACTAAGTTCTTAAAATAATAGAGCGATTTCCAATTAAACGCTTGAGGTATCCATTGTGCCATCAGTCAAGATTGTTGATTGATATGGTTACTTTGCAGCCTGTAATAGATCCCTGAAAAGTCATTATAACAAGAGTGATGACACCCGTTTCGTTTAATAACTGCCGATAATTTCAAAAGGCCCTCATTCGCAGGGTTTTGTAGAAGAATTAATTATTTTTTCGTCCTTTTACATTTAACCCTCAAAATGCCTGTGTATTTTTACGGACGATTCTGAAGTTATTTTACTTTTATAAAGCTATTTGGGGTCGGGTTTCGATATTGAATTTATATTTAAATTCCTTTTAAAGGGATTATTTAATATATTTTGTTTCAGAATTTTTGTTTCTTTTTTATTGTTTGTTTGTTTGCATAACACGGCAACGGCTGGACGTTACGACTAGTAGCCTATAGCACTCATTACGTAGCTATCTATCGGTGATAGAATTTTCATATTCGGATCATTAGTTCCGGAGATTAGTCCCTACATACAAATAAACTTTTACCTCTTTATAATATTAGTATAGATATATACCAGTAAAGTTTAAATGTTCTTCGGTGACCGATTGGGTTGTAATAAATTGTGGTTTACTGTTCATGTAAGCGAATTTAAATATTATATAATGTTTGGCATTGTGTCTGTATATGTTGCTTTATCATCGGATGTTATTAACAATACATTTATCTTTGTTTCAGGTACGGATTTATTCTTGATTTCCAGATCAAATACTCGGTATATACGTACGTATAAATAAGTTAATTAGTTGCCGTAAGAGTTTATATGTGAAGAAAAAGTTTACTTTTCATTTTTCTAATATAACATCAAACTAATACCTATTCCCCGAAGAGTAAAAGGCGTATTGTTATTCATTCACATTTTGTTGACGCCGTTATTTAGTCCCACATAATGCGGGTAAGCCTATTGCCATCTGCCGGTCAAAATTCCAGACTGCTAATGAGAATTTGATAACAGAAAACGCCAATAACATTACCCGACCCGGGGATGGAATCTAGGACCTCACACTTACAAGTTCCGTTAGCGATCACTAGACTAACGAGTTTCATCAACCCGTATCTATATTTGTTAATTATTATGTTCCTGATACTAATTAATCTTTTGATCCCTGAATGGCCTGCTCTACACCCACGAGAGGTGATCGATAGCCCACACAAGTATTGTAGCTTAAACTAAACATGGCTATTTGAACAAATACGTGGGTGTATTTCACCTACAACCGTGGTTTATTTACATGCGTGGGGAAAATATATTCCTATTTTCGTCCGTGGCGACAAAATGAAGGAATTAAGAATAAAATATTCATCAAATCGTTATGGCACTTTCTCCAAAAGGCTATTCCACTCTATATTTGTCTCACATAAACCCTTACATCATTACAATCTGTCTGGACTTTAAAATAGACTTTGACCCCTGAGTTTGTTTCGGCGTTTCTTCTCAGGGATAGTCATAGGAAATGCCGACGCCATCTAGTTTAAAAAAGACGCGTAAAACTGATTGAAAAATCCAAATTGCAAAATAAATAATTTCATTTCATTTCATTTCAAAGTAATTCCAGTGTATAAATAACGAAGCTTTCAATAGTATATTATAAATTAATGAAATTTATTAATATTCCGTTTCATTGTTGTAGGTACATACATTAAAGTTTTACCTATTTTTTTAGATTTGGTAATCTAATTTTGCGTTTGTTTAGTTGGTAAATATACATATAATATATATGTATCTTTATGTAATAATTCAATGAAAAGTCAAAGAATTCTTTTAATTTTATTTTTTAAACCTTTCTTCACACTCGGATTTCTCCTGTATCGTGGGTATAGTTTACAAACATACATGTCCCATGCACACACGACCAGACCCGAAACAAATATCTGTAGATCATACAGATATTTGTTTCGTGCAGGGGTCCGAACTCGCGACACGTAGCACAGAATTATATATATTTTTCTAAGTCAAATCTTAAGTTTCGTATACAGGTTGTGATCATTAGTTCTTTAATTACACACCATCTAGTTACAGAGATAATCTATCTATCTATACATATAAAAATAAATGTGTGTATGTATGTTCCCTATGGACTCCAAAACGGTTGGAGCGATTTTAATGGAATTTTTAGGTAATCTCCAGATTAACCCAGCGGGTGAACCTGTGAAGTTTGATAGCTATCGGATAAACAATTTTTTTTTTTGCTTTTTGTTAATTTTGTGTGTTACCCTGGATGCGGATCCGGGGCGGGTCGCTAGTATTATAAATAATAAATTCTCTCTAATTGCTCAATTAGGCGAATTAACTAATTACAAGCAATAAATAATCATTATTCCTCAATCAAGTTGTATAATAAAATAATTTCAATATAATTACATTATACCAAGTATGTATATGTAGGTATGCGAATTTTACTGCTCATTATAATTGCATTTGTATTAACCGACGAAATTAATTAAATAATCTATAACATAAACATAGCATCACGCCTGTATTCCCCGAAGGGCTCGGCAGAAGTGTACTATTGTACACCCACATTACGCCGATGCCGTTATTGAGTCCCATGTAATTAGGAGCGACCCTATTGCCATCTACCGGGCACAGTTCAAGACTCCGTGCTGCTACTAAGGATTTTCATACTTTACCTTTACCAAAGGGAATCAAACCCAGGACCTCATTATCAGCAGTCGCTTGCGACCACTAGACCAGTCATGAATTTTATATGACGGCGCTTGGTGGGTTAAAATAATTAGAATCTTAATCAATTACCAGCGTACTATTCTGTTGTAATCAGCTGGAATTTAGGATAAGAGTTTTTGTCAGGAAACTTAAGAAATGTAAGACCATATATTTAAAAATAAATAAATAGGATGTTATATTATATTTACTTACAGTTTACAAACACACATCTCACAAACACATACACGCAGATCCGAAACAAATGATCATACCCAACAGTACACCATTGGTACCTAGATGGCAGGAATTTAACCCACAACACTCAGCCAGAAAGACGATTGGCCATTGCGCCTACCGTGTCGTCTGTTTTCCGGGTTTCGAGATTCCTCTGTCCATTTGACTTCAAACAAACAAACAAACATACGGACAGACAAACTTAAGCGTTTATAATATCAGTAGGGACATCAAACATGTTTCTTTAATGATTATCCCTTCGTACCCGAACACATCTGTGCAAAGCGTAACAAAAGGCACAGAATCCTTTAAAAATTAACATGAATGACGTAATAGGTAGCAAAGATTTGTGCCAAATGGAAACCTTTCAGCTTTATTGGAATATTGACGGATGATTCAACGGAGCTCCGAGATTTGGGATTTGGCCTGTCATACAATTTTGTTATTGCTGGCGTTAAAGTAAATTGTATGATAAAAATAGATTTATGTTCAATTGAATGAAATATTGTTTACTAACTTTCGCTCGCGGCTTCGCCCACGTGTTTTACGAACCCGTACATTTTTTCGGGATGGAAATTAGCCTATGTGCTATTCCAGACTATAATCTATCCCTGTGCCAAATTTCATCCAGATCCGTTCAGCCGTTCTGGCGTGATTGAGTACAAACATCCATCTATACAAACTTTCGTATTTATAATAGTAAAGATTTCAGGTTAAGCCGGGGATTACCAAGTCACGTGACTAAAATACTCCAGGGACCTAGTGTAAGTTTCTTTCGACGAACTCGATTTAACGCATCGAATGCGTTCGACGCTCCGAATGGTCCGTTTCGTGCTCTTCACCAATCGGAGCGCCAAACGCGTTCGATGCGTTAAATCGAATTTGTCAAAAGATACTTACACTAGGGCCTCAGATTTGCTTCATTGTTTTAGAGGTCTTAGACGTGGTCGCTGTTGAGCGTGTAGCCCTAGGTTTGATCCTGGGGTAGGGCAGTTTTGGATTTTCTGTTAGAAAATACTCAGTATTAACTCCGAGTTTGGTGTAATTGGGACGCCACCTATGACATAAGACTTAAAATTGGTTTCTGCGATCTGCGAAATGAGGGTGTACACTGTACAATGTCGAATAAGTAGTAGGTTAACTTCTGCTTAACGCTTCGAGGAATACAGGTATGATTTTGTATTCTTTAGATTACTATCGATCACTTTATCTGGCTGTAAATCAGGCCCTGAGTCGTGTAGAATTTCAAACAGGAAAACTTCTGGAAATTCCAAAGTTTTCAATTCCAATTAAGACAACTTCTCTTATAATATTCAAAATACATTTCATTTATAATACACAGTAATGTACACCTTTACCGTTTAATGACTTTGTCAGGACTTAAGGACAAACTCGCTACACCAGAGGTAAAAGTCGCTAAACTCGCTAATATTTTTCGTCTAGCAAAGCTAATGTCACCAAGCTCCATTACGATAAGCACTGATGAAAATTCTTCATTTATTTTAACTGAGCAATACGGTGTTTCGTACGAGGGACTAAATAGCTTATGTAAGGTGGCCAACATTTAGGATTTTAGAGGACTTTCTCGATGTCAGTATGTACTTGCTGATTACCAATTCTATCGTACCTACCTTTATAATGTGATGCGTTCTATCTATAAATAATTCAGCCCATTACTGTCCCACTGCTGGGCAAGGGTCTCTTCTCAGAATGAGAATCGAAAGGCGAACCGCTAGGCTATAACTGAGTCTATCTAACTTGATATTATTGTAATTTTGTTTTTGATTAAATTATGGATTATGCATACATATACCTAGCTATATATATATGTATATGCTAGGAATACTATGTATAATTGACGGCACTGTTGGCGCAGTGGGTAAGTTATTTCTTCGTTGGGTGTCGTGTGTTCGATTCCCGCAGAAAATAAATATGTGTATGATTTACAGATAGTTGTTTCGAGTCTGTTTGTGTGTGCATGTGACATGTATGTTTGTAAACTGTACTCACGATACAGAAGAAATTCAAGTGTGCGGTAAAGTTATCTTATTTAAAAAAAAATGCAATTATTCATTATAATTGAGCCTCTAGGTAATAATTACATTTAGAATAGTGAAACTTCATTCGTGATTGTTTTGAAGACAGAATATTTGATGAAAATATTTATCCCGTTTTAAGATCTTACATGGTGACTGCATCAAAGTGCCTAGGGCGACCAATGTGAGCCATTTTGCACAGATGGTGCCAACTATTCGTATTTCAGAGTTAGGACTGCAACAGGTACATTGTGTATTGATGCTCAGAATTTCATTCAATCCACGCCAAACACATCAGATATATTTCTCCGGATTATAATAGAAACTCTCGTAACAAAAACACAAAACACGAATAGGAAATAAATAAGTAAACATTCTTCAGAAAAAAGGTAAAACGGTCATTGGCCTTGGGTTTTTTTTTTAATATGTTGCCCACTACACACTTACCTACCTACCACTACCACATATATTCACATACAAAAACACCCAGACCCGAAACAACTATCTGTAGATTATACAAATATTTGTTCCGTGCGGGGCGAACCCGCGACTCGCAGCACAAAGCTAATCTTATCCACTGCGCCAACCGTGCCGTCAATATGTTTTTTTTTTAAGATATCGCGTATTTGTGTAATATATTCATATGAGGGCGTGAAATTGATTTCAAATAACGACGGACAGATGAGCTGGTCATAATCATAATCGTAAAATGTTATTACACATGAGATTGGGTGAATGTTAGGAAAGTACTTAAATATTAAAAATAATGACGCACTTTATCACTCCTTAATCCCAGATGGAGGTAGGTACAGATCTGCTAAGAAGCTTGAGGGTTAAATTATGATTTTTGACATCATTTTTCAGAGGGTTAGGCAGAAATGTATTATTGTACCCCCACATTTCGCCAGTGCCGTTAAGTCCCATATAACAGGGGGCGAGCCTACTGCCATCTAGCGGGCACAGTTCCAGACTCTGTGCTACTACCTGAGAATTTTCATACGGACACCTCATTATCACTTTGCCCGACCTAGGAATCGAGCCAGGACCTCACAATCAGCAGTCGTGTTTGTGACCCTAGTGGTCACCAGTGAGGCGGATATAAGATTATGATTTTGTAATCATACTTCAAGTAACACAGAAAATGTTATATAAGAAAAAAATAATATGATAACAGGTATATATACCTATTTTGCTTGTTTGGTTTTACAATTTTTTTTTGATAAATCTCCACTCTTATGTGTGCTCACAAAAATTTTGTTTGAGATCAACGTATAAAATATTGTTTTACAATATTCCATGGAGTTTCTTGTCCTTTATTAGCCGTATAAAATCTAGACTTTGGAACGTGGTAGCTAGAATTTTTTTTATCCAAAAGCGCCTACAAATTCTTTACTATTATAGGTATACTAGCTTCCGCTCGCGGCTTCGCCCGCGTTTTTTATGAACCCTATTTTTCCGGGATAAAAAGTAGCCTATGTGTTATTCCAGATTATAATTTATTTCTGTGCCAAATTTCATCCAGATCCGTTCAGCCGTTCTGGCGTGAAAAAGTAACAAAGATCCATCCATCCATCAATCCATCTTAACAAACTTTCACATTTATAATATTAAAGTAGGAAAGGATAGGATTCAGAGTTATAATTTTTTGTAGAAATAAAAATTTGACAAACCATCTCACCAATTCCCCATCAAGTTCGATTACTGACCGCAACAGATTTGTTTATTTCTATAATTTATATCTTTAGAATTCGCATACGCAAGTAAGGTCACAAAAAGCCAGTGATGATTCCCGACTCGCAAATAGAACCCGAGGACTCTACGCTCAACAATCGCACTCGCAACCACTCCACCAAACCAGTCTAAAACTTACAGGAAATAAAAACTAAAAGTTACAATTCAATAATATTACTACGCTAGTTTAGATATTAAAACAAACAGTTAAATCGCTCCATTGCAGTTTAATTTCAGAGTCCGTTAAACTTTGTCTACACTAGTAAAGTAATTACTTTAACTGCCGGTTAACTGGTACTTTCAATCGACTCGTCGTCCATAGCACGGAATAGTTCAGCTGTTTCCGGACTGCGGTTTTGTGAAGTTTCGGTAACAAATGTATGATATGCCTTTGTGGCCCGACGTGTGGTTTAATGTTAGGGGTCTTTCTGATGGAGTATGAGGAGTGGAATATCTGGCTGTGAATATTCTAAAGATATGACGGCACGGTTGGCGCAGTGGTTGAGAGATCGACTGTTGCGCTAGGTGTCGCGGGTTTGATTCCCGCACGGAACAAATATTTGTATGATCTACAGATAGTTGTTTCGGGTCTGGGTCTTTGTGTATGTGAATATTTGTTCAGGAATTATTCCTAGTGTGGAGCAAAGTTTTTAAAACAAATGAACAAAAAAATGTAATGAAAGAAGTTCAACAATGATATTTTTTGTCGTTACCTCATACAACATTTCTTCTGTATCTTGGGGTATTTTACAAACATACAACTTACATATGGGTATTCTTAGTTAACAGATGCGTTATTCTAAGATAATATTATTGTTTCTTGTTCGAAAAGTTGTTCGATATAACATTATCATCTCTCAAAACTCATCATCTCCTTTATGCTCACTTAAATTCATTAGTCAAACGTACGTAGACAGAAACCTGTCTCGTAACCGATTATGTTTACGTATCAGTAATTTTAAATACATTTTTTTAAACATTGCCCCACGCTAGGATTTCTCCTGTATCGTGGGTACAGTTTACAAACATACATGTCACATGCACAACCAGACCCGAAACAACTATCTGTAGATAATACAAATATTTATTCCGTGCGGGGATCGAACCCGCGACACGTAGCGCAGAACGCTAATCGCTTAGCCACTGCGCCAACCGTGTCGTTAATAGAAATCTTATAACAAAGATACCTACCTTTTTATAGCTAAATACCCGGAAAACTATCTGTAAGTCATATAAATATTTATTCCTTACGGGAATGAAACTCGCAACGCGTAGTGCAGCAGTCAATCGCTTAACCACTACGCCGACCGGCTGTTGAATCAACACAACCTTCTTTCAATCTTTGATAATAGTTTCAGAGATTAATACCAAGGTATCGATTCTCACCCTCTCATCGAATGGCTCGCATTATAAGCTACTTATTACACCGTCAAAGTTATCAAAAGCGTTAGTTCCAATCTGCTAACAGCCTATTAAACGAGGCGCCCACGCAACCGCTTTGATTAAACCTATCAACGATAGCTTTATAGAAATTTATGATACGCTGTTAGCATTTGATGGTAATATTATGTGCTATTATATAAACAGGTCTGAATACATACGTTCTGACTACATTGACACTTAACATGTCTTTGAAGTTCTAACACCACGTAAGTAATTTTTTGGTGGTTTTGACATTTTGATGCCATTTGCTAGAGAATCTGAAGACGCGTTGTTTCAATCAGAAACAAGCATCGTCCAATAGAAACTCGTAAAATGAAATGAATGTAAAATGGTATTGTACTATGGTGTCTATGTAAAACTAAGCAGTTTTTTCACTCTCCTGAAAAGTTGCTATTTTTGATATACGTGGTGTTAGAACTTCAACGACGATTTTAAGTTAATATTGACGGCTATTGTTCTGATAGAAATTCTCAGTAGCAGCACGGAGTTTGGGACTGTGCCCGGTAGATGGCATCGGCGAAATGTGAGTGCACAATAGCACACCTCTGCCGAAACCTTTGGGAAATACAGGCGTGATGATATTAACATTGCTTTAATTGGTCCTTGTGTTCGTAAACTGTTCATGTAGAAATCAAAGTTTATGGATACGCACGTGGGGAACATTTGGTATTGAAATAGTCCAAAATTAAGAACTATGGAGTCTTAATATCAGCTCTAATTAGGTGTCAGTTGTACCTCCCCAATTTGAGCATCTGTTATACTGTCTGTTTGTACTGGAAACCAATTTTTCAGAACACAATTTTCACGAAAACTCAGTTGATTGGCTACGAATGAAATAAAAATTGGTTCGTTTTGTTAATCAATCAAAATATCAAGATTTATGAGAGTCACGTCACATGACAATGTGTCTTGATTAGGTAATAAAGAATGAAGCATCACGCTTGTGTTCCTTGAAAGTTTGGGCTGAGGTGTAGATATCTAGTGTTGTACATATATGTATTTTGAAAATACTGTTAGACAAGCCTATTTTTTTATGCGTTACCCTAATCCATGATTTCTCTTGTATCGTGCCTGCAGTTAAATAAAATATATCACATGCGCACATACGAGACGCGCTGTAGATCATACAAATATTTGTTCCGTGCGGAAATCGAAACCGCGACACGTAGCGCAAAAAGCTAAACGCTTAGCCACTGCGCCAGCCGTGCTGTCAAACCAACTACAAGAATAATATACTAAAACGATAATTTTCTATATTCGATAAATGAATATTTTCTTAAAGAAAAATCCAATAACATGTTTTTGACCTATAAATCGAACCTAGCAACTCATACTCTGCAGCCGCTAGACCAATGAGACAGGATACTAACGATCATTCTTAGAAATTAATTAAAACAGCGTTATGTAATTATAGCATAATTCATTTTTAATCACATAAAAAAACATTATAATTATTTAAAATTTTAAAACGGATTTCCTCTGTCTAGACTGATCTAGACGATTGGTTAACACGTTTATTATATGTATAATTAAATCGTTTTTAATCGTTTGCCTGAGTAAAAGTTTGCGGAAGAAACGATAAGGCAGTCATTCAAACAAAGTTATTGGTTTCATATCGTTCTAGGATTATTCAATAAGTAGCAAATTTTTGTCCCACTGCTGGGCAAAGGCCTCTACTGTACCCGTTGAGCTATTAACGCTTGATTTGAGACTCGATAAGTAGCTATGTTTACCCATAGCTCAACTTGTTGCAGTTTAGTAGATTTTGAGGAGACATCGGCAATCTCACTACAGCATGCAATGTGCCAATCTTCACGCTCCTGGCTGGTCTCATCCAAGTTCGAGCCGCGATCGCAACAATGTTTTCTGCCGCAGCTTACCGCCGGCTTACCTTCCAGTCCTTGCATTTCCAAATAAATTGATTACAATTTAATATTTCATTCTCAACGCATAACAATTCAAGTAAACTTGACACCTAAATTCCGTGTGTGTAATTAATCTAATTAACTTTGTAATTACGAGTCTCGAACGTGTGAAACTTGGTACAAACTCGCACGCAAGTACACCACAGGGAAAAGGAGTTTGTGTTGTTATTCCCCAATTAATATTTAAGAGGATTTGGGAAGAGAAAGAAAATATGAAATAAAATATATGGCCATTATGGCCTGATAATTATAAATGGCGGACTTCATCGTCGGTAAAGAGTCTCCACGAGTGACCATACTTGAGATCGTCTAGCCGGTAGCGCATCCTGGGCAGTGCAATCAGACTAATCTTTCCATCACGGCATGGGCGACTCCAACTCCAGCTCATGTCATTATCAAATTCTCAATTTTCCACCTTTATTTATTTTGACTGTTTTTACATAATGTTGATAATAATTTATTGTATATCATAATATAGATACTGGTCCTTAGGTACCAACAATGACGCGAAGCAACTGCATGACTGAAAACGAGCTAACCGCAGGTTTTGTTATCAAATCTGTATCGTTTACAGTGTCTCAACCATCGGTACAAATCCCAAACACTTACAATAATAATGCGCGCGCGTTTACGATATTTCATTCATGTCCATGCAGTGATTTTTCATAAATTTTTGGCTTAACGGTTGTGACGAACGAAGGGCAAGAAAAACTCGTACTAGACTCTTCATCTCAGTCGAAAGACGTCCACTGCTGGACATAGCTCCCCTCAAGCATCCCCACATCGACCGTTCCTGTGCTGCCCGCATCCAGCGGGTACCCGCGACCTTAACCAGGTTATCGGATTACCTTGTCCTACGTAATCTTGTCTCTTGCTGTTAGGTAATCTGTGGTATCGTATCTTGATGATATCTGAGGATAAGACCCTTGAATTTCTTCAAAAAGTGCGGTGCCTGTTTTTTTTTTTTAAAAACATTGCCCCGCGCTTGGATTTCTCCTGTATCGTAGGTACAGTTTACAAACACACATGTCACATGCACAAACATTCTGTACACATAATGGAGATTCCACTGCAGATTCAAAAATATGTCCCTACACTATGTGTATGTTTAAGAGCTTCATGATTTACTTTAAGTACATTAAGCTACATATCTTAGTGGGCAACTTTAACGCCACTTAGGCACTATGCGATGCGAAACGATTGAAACGCGATAAACGCGTGCATTTAACGATATGAACTGTGTAAGTAAAAATATCGTATTGCATTTAGTATTCTGAAAGCGTTCAGCACTTACAAGAATGTTTTAACTGCATATGCTATGGTTAATAGTGGTGAACTTACTGTACTTCATCATCATCATCATCATCAGCCAGAAGAGGTCCACTGCTGAACGAAGGCCTCCCCCAATGGGGGGGGGGCTTGCCATAATCCCCACGCTTGGCAGGCGGCTTGAGGATCGCAGTGGCTCGCTCTCCTCTCAGTGAGAGGACGCTGCTGCCCGTCCTCCGGTGTCTGGTCGCAGTTTTAAGACGTACCCGGGTCGTAGACGTACCCGGGTCGTGGACGTACCCGGGTCGAACTTACTTACGTACATCTTAATAACATTTACTGTGTCTAGTGGTGGGTTATGTGACCCTGATTAAGACCGCTAGAATGTATCATCACGCCTGTAATGTATCCTACTTCCTGCTAATATAATAAATGCGAAAGTTTGTGAGAATGGATGGACGGATGGATTTTTGTTATGAAATTTGGCACAGAGATAGATTATAGTCTCGAATAGCACATAAGCTACTTTTTATCCCGGAAAAATGTACGAGTTCGTAAACCACACGGGCGAAGCCTCGAGTGTAAGTTAGTTGGTGCATAATTGTACACCCACATTACGCCGATGCCGTTATTGAAACCCCTGAGTACCGTACATAATTTCTGACTCCAAGAAATTCACCGGAAATGTCTGATGTTTGGATGGTATTTTTGTACGACTTAATATCACCCTTGCGAAGCCGGGTCAGTTCGCTAGTGTATCATAATTTACAAGTAATTATATCTCTAGATTATTTTTTTCATGAGACTAGTATCGGCGAAATGTGGGTGCACAATACACCTGTGCCTAATCCTTCAGGAAATATAGGCGTGATGCTATGTTATTATTATTTTGGACATTAATTTAACCTGCGACACAGTAAAGAAAATTAAACGTGTTTTTATATAACTGCCCAAAAAAGAGTGTAATGTTTTAAATACCTATTTCTGTTAACAACAAATAGGTAAACTTTTTTTTTTCTAAAAAAATATAATTGGAGGGGAAGAAATCATAGGGTATTGTAAAATTCGTCCACATCGTTGTCAACGGGAAAAGTGCCCAGAACGCAGGCGGCATTGCCACGTTGTATGGCAATGCTGATTCTCTGATCGAAGTAGAGGCCAGCTTTCTTGTCACGTGAACAGTCGACTAACCGTTTGCTGATTTCACCAAAAACTCGATGAGCATTCGGACCCCACGGCCCTAGTGTTTCAAGTGCCGGACTCCTACCGGCTAAACTCACCACGGCGGTCCGCCTCGACCCCATATGGTGGGCCTCGGGAACTCTTAGAAGACCACACCGAAGCCCACCACGGGGGCCATGCCGAAGAGCAATTCCCAGATAAGATGGCTGTAAAGAAGCCACCCCCTCGTGCACGTCCCGGACGAGACTGCACAGAGGTCCCCCTGTTAAACACATGGGTACCTACACTAAATTGGTATCAATTCAATTCTCTACTTATCCACCTAGATCAAACAGACATCTGTTGAGGATATTGATCACTTCTGCCAAATGCTGCATGATATATAGAGATCCGATCACATAGATTGACTTTGTGTTTGGGTTCGGGTCTGGAGTTATTTGGGAACAGGATGAATGGGTCTTTATTATAATGGATTTACGGAAGATTTATGTACAATATGTATATTACGAGCCTTCTTGATGTTCACTCGTTCACGTGATCGGAATTATTTAAGGATTAGATGGATCCGTCTATAGACGAAATTCGTCATCATCTGTCCAGCCTTTTCGCTACTACATTGGGGTCGGCTTCCAGTCTAACCGGTTACGGCTGAATATCAGTATTTTACACAGAGCGACAGTCATCTGACCTTCGCCACCCAATTACTGGGAGACACTGATACTCAAAAACTTAACTGTCAATTTTTTTGGGCTACTGACACCTGAACGGACTGTTTTAGGTCTTCGTATGACACCCGGGACAAACGTGCTTGCCGAGGCATGGAGGGTCTTAATGTTTGTAAAATGGTCACCCATCGAAAGATTAACCGCAGCAAGCGCTGCTTAACCTCGCATATCAACTGATCAGCGCGGTAGCAATGTAATTACGAGCCCCTCATAGAATAATCAAACGGTTTAACAGCTACTTAAAGTTAAACTGAGTTTGAACGCTTGGTGGTTAATAAGTAAGACTAAATTAATCCTTTCGCAGTCGTTAAAGAACTCCATTACCTTTTTTTCTCAACTGACTTTTTACGATACGTTACTTGCAAACGTCTCAGAGGCTTAATCGGCCCACGTCTTAATTGTGAGCTCGTGGGACTAAAAAGTCTTATTTCATTTTGTCATAGGTCAAATCTAGAACGTTCAGGATTATGTCTCAATAACATCTCAAGGTGCAATTAATAAATTTTCTTTATTTATTATGTCACGATCCAATTTAAACAACCCAAAATGTTTTCAACCCCATGTTTTTGGTCAAAGACAATTTATCTAGAAACATATTTATAGTAGCTTACCTTGGTGCCCTAAAAACTGTTTTAAGTACTAAAAGGTTCGTTTACTGTGCTTTAGAATTTGAGTAAATAGTAAATAAGGTGTCTTTTATGTGCTGAAATCGAGGTCGGTGAATGAGGCAGCGCGTAGCCGCTAATATGGCCACAATTTACTTTTTAAGTGGGACACGTTTTCGTGTTGAATTTTTAACGATAGTAGGGGAATATTGTCTTTTAACACTTTTCTTTTTCAAAGTATTTTAGCTTTAAATGTAGCTATTGTTATTTGATTGGGAACTTAACTAATGACAAATAGGTACTGAAATCTTTATTAAGTAAAGTTACCTCTTGACAGCAAGGATATAACAGCGTTGTGTGAGTAATTAACAGGTTTTAGCCCGTATTTTATACGAGTATTCTGTACTGCCCGTTGGGCCGTGATCCATTTATTTATTTTACTTTAATTATGACGGTTAACAACCAATTACTATAACTAGAGACAAGTACAAAATAAAAATGAAAGAATACATGAAGACACAATTCCTGTTAAATCATAACAAAGGAATTCCCTCTCACGGTACTTCTGACATAACAATAAAATGTTCGTCCATTCATCCGCAAACAGATCGTATGTTGGATAAGAATCCAAGAGATCATTGAGTGTAGCCAAAGTGCTAGGTACTGAGGACTTAGCACGTGCAACGGTGTGACATACAGGCAATGCCAACAGTCTGTGCGTCTTGCTGCGGTGGTAATCACCACTACTGAGTAGTGTTTGAATATTCGCAGGGAACATCGCCAAGGGTCTTTCTAAAATAGGCCCTTTCTGCAGCTTGTTTCACCACGATTGATCGCCGTAGTCATTTAGACATGATACCCTCAGTATATACAAGACTATCCCACTGTAAACGATAGAAGCAGTCATGCCACATTCACCCTACGCATCCGTCAGTCTGTCAGTAGTAACGACACGTTTTGTTCGCTCACCTGTCAAGTGTCGAGTGCCGCTAGCCGGCAGGCAACTAGGCAGTGTAAAGTGCAAATTTCTATTCAAACCTAGGCTTTTTTAAATAGGGAAGATTTAGCAAAACTTTATAAAAAGAGCCGTACCCTAAACTAGAAAATCCATTAACGTTCAGTTTGCTTTTAAGAGTGTTTGCCTTGTTAACACGACGTCATCATACCAATTAGATACGATGAAATCTAGCGCCTAAACTGTCTGGAAATAAGAACTGGTTTTATGAGAAATTTTAAGAGCCTAATTTTAATAACCGTGATAGCCTAGCGGTTGAACGCTTGCTTTCCATGCGGGAGGGTCTGAGTTCAAACCCGGCCCGCACCTCTGACTTTTCGGAATCATGTGCGGATCAGAATTTGATTAACACTTGCGTATACGGTGAAGGAAAACATCTTGAGGAAACCTGCACACCTGAGAGGGCTCCATAAAGTTCTTGACGGTGTGAGTAGGCCGCCATCCCGCATCGGGCCAGCGTGGTTGACTAAGGCCTAACCCTTCTCATTCTGAGAAGAGACCCTTGCCCAGCAGTGGGACAGTAATGGGTTGAATTTATTTATTATTTAAGAGCCATCTTACCTTAAAGCTTAATATTAATTTACCTAGTTGTTATAAAGTTAGTTAGAAATTTAATTTTACCAAAAAGCACTGACTAATCCAGACTTAAATTGAAAGATAGGCCTTATAGAAAATAAATTGGAACAGATTGGAAAAAGTCTAAAGTAGGTCCTTAGGTAGGTAGGTAATTTGGGATTAACTTAGGCTTCATTCATTTAAATATCTATATACTGCAATAGCAATTTAATTTTTTCGCTTCTCATCATATTTTATGTTTTTATCTTAGACAAATCTCCTACGTTAACATGACATTACTAAAAATATTGTTTATATTAATATTTATCTCAACATCTATAAATATTGTATAAATATTTTTCTATTAATTTATAACAGTTCAATTTCATTTAATTTTAATCATCGCGATTTCAGTTATCCTACATTTTATTCTCTCGGACGACAAAGAGATAAAAAAAAATCATCTTCAATAAATCTTCGGAATATTTACCTTTACACACACTATTCAATTCCCTCTCTTCAAATTCCGTCTAAACCATTCCTGCATCTAATGACTATACTAAGTCAAAGCTCACGCCATCCCACCTGTAATTAATATTCTGTTAATCAAGATGCAGCTTGCAATTAACATTACACTGTCGTTCAGATTACCGCTAGAGATTGATAATGTTATGATAAGGAACACGCCATTTTTGCATCACTGCATATCTTGATAGCCTGTGAGATGCATCACCGACGATATTTGAGTTGCATCACCGATGAGCATTATAATGGGCAGAGCTAGTTGCATGATACATACATTATCTGTATTTTCTAAAGTCGCTTGTGTGTAAAGGCCCTAACATGTAGAACTTCTTTATTCTTCTTCTTAAATTTATATTCGTGTGTGTGCGGGTTGCGGAATTGATGCGCGTTAAGCGTTGCACATTTGAATAGGTATGAAAGATGAAGAGCATCCCAGCGCATGTAGAACACACTCATTTGGGTGAATTGATGCACTGGCTGTCTAGTATATGTACATAATGCCGTTGCATAACTAATGCCCCTCTTGTTACGCAAGCGTGCCCAAAAGCTTAAAGTAAAACGGAACCATTTTGGTTTCTGAATGTGGATTACGTAATCTAAAAAATCACATATAAAATGGGTATTTCATGTAAATACCAATTTTACCAGTAATTAATATACTCCATTTCAATTCTTATTTGTTTATTGTTATATGAAATCTAAAAATATAAAAGCGGAATACCCATCACTCACTAACCACGAAATGTAAGGGCTTGAAAAACCTACATACAATTTGGCATGTAGAAATTTAACACAACCACGAAGAAAGACACAGAAATGTAGGTTTAAAAGTTTGTATGAAAAATCTTTCTACACTAACGAAATCGTGGGCACACCTACAGCCTAATTACGTAAAAAAGCGACAGCAACGCGACAGGAATCTTACTAAACTAATACATTATATGACAAATAAAATTACATTTGACAGAAGCTATCACGCGATCTGCGCCTGTCGCGACATCGGTAATTAGGCTGCTAGTAGAGTAAGAGCGAATTAATTCTAATTTCACATGCGCGCGCATCTTTATTCGAAATTGTCTTTATCAATAGATAAAATGCGATTCGACGCTAACAGATATGATTGCACCTTAAAGGATATTAACCAACCGCTATCCCAAATCTAAGCTTATACAGTTCTTGCCTTACCTCCTAATACCCCAGACAGGCTTCCTCATCAAGTGGAATTAAGAACCAGTTTGATTAATGATACCAACCCTTGATTGGTTTCCACCACACCTCCAGCCATCAGTCATTAGCTAAATATTTTATATGCTGCCACAGATAGCGGATAATTACACTGGTAACGTATATCCGGCAGGCTGACGAGAATTTCTAGCATTTATAAGTTAATTTATCTGAGAGATAAGTGGAGACATTTCTAGGAAACGGAATGGAGTTGTCACGAATATGACATTCAGGAAAATCTGAGGTGTACCGTATACCTATAGTGGGTCACGATATTATATTAAACTAGCTTCCGTCCGTAGCTTCGCCCGCGTGGTTTACGAACCCGTTCATTTTTTCGGGATAAAAAGTGCTATTCCAGACTCCGATTGGTCCGTTTCGTGCTCTCCACCAATCGGAGCGCCGAACGCGTTCGATGTAGTAAATCGAATTTGTCAAAAGAAACTTACACTAGGGGGGTACTGATCCGTTCGGCGGTTCTGGCGTGATTGAGTAACAAATATCCATCCATCCATCCTCACAAACTTTCGCATTTGTAATATTAGTAGGATTAGTAGGATAGGATAGGGCGTAGAAGGGCCACGAGTCGTTCGTTTCCATAGTATTTAATAACACTAAAAACAATCATATTATGATATTGACCGATTACTTTTTATTTTTTTAGTCAGAATCATATACTACTATAAAAATAAATACCAAGGTAACAGTAACATAACACTGCCCGACTCGGAATTCGAACCCAATACTTCACGCGTTCAATCTTGCGACCAATGAGCCAGTATTTTTTAAATTAAGAATACTTTGTATGTTTTCTTTTTTTATACTCAAGATTCAACCGGAAATTTCGACTTCTGAAATTAAATACAATCCCATACATATAAAATGGATGGGTCAACAAGGGAAACAGTTTATTACATGCAATCCTGCGGGCTGGTAGGATGGCCATCAAACTGTAACAACTGGCAACCAAGTCAATTAAATGTTTAATCGAATTAAGTACACACATTTCTCTCTGTTCATCAGTCTACTTGTATACATAAACATATACCCTTTTTCGGTATTAAGGCCTGGACAAGAGAGTTTGGTGACTGGAGGGAGGTTATTTCTTGCGCGATCAGAGATCATGTCGTAATCAAGATATCGAAAAACGAATAGAATAGAATATATCGTTATTTCATGTAAACCAAATTTAGTCATTTCACAATTTATTTAATTCACTTATGAAATGTCGAGATTCTATAACCGCGCGATACTTTATCTTTTTTTATCTTTTTTTATCTTCAAAAGCAATAATTCTGTTATAGATATAATAAAAAAACATAAAATAGCACCTGTATTCCCCGAAGGTAGTATTATGCACCCACATTAAGTCTTATCAGCTATATATATATATATCTTACCAGCTATATATCTTAGTAGCGGGTGAGCCTATTGCCATCTACAGGGCACAATTCCAAATTTCGGGCTACTACTCAGATTTTAGAAAATCTCAATAATAGTCACTTTGCCAGACTTAGGAATCGAATGCAGGACCTCATGCTCAGCAGCCACGCTTGCGAAGACAAAAAAATTAGTAAATAAATACCTTCATCGAAGAAACCTTGAGACACGACTTTCATTAAACAGTTATCTTAAAAAAAATCTCATAAAACATTTCTCAGACCATTCTACTGATGAGTGTCGAAGTTTAAAGTTCGACTGCCAACTTCAATTTGTACAGACGGTATGGATACAGTCTGCAAAACTTTGTTTCAACGCCAAAGTAATGGATGAGTTAAATGTTTGATCCGATTTAGAGTATCATAAAGGGTTAAAGACGAGATAACGCATTGAAGACTAAATAAGAGTATAATGAACAGCTACATACGGTCCCACTGCTGGGCAAGAGTCACTTTTCAGAATGAGAAGGGTTAGGCTTTAGTCTACCACACTGGCCTGGTGTCACACGATCATGAACTTTAGAGTACAAGCCCTTTCAGGTGTGCAGGTTTCCTCACGATGTTTTCCTTCACCGTTAACGCAAGTGATAGTCAAATTTTGATACGCAGATGATTATTTTTCTAAAAATTCAGAAATGTAAGAAATACATCTTCGTCATCATCAATAGCCTGTATCAGTCCACTGCTGGGCATAGGCCTCTCCCAATACACGCCACTGAGCCCAATCCTCGGATCCTCTTCCAACCTATACCAGCTACTTTGCGTACATCGTTGCTCATGTATGTGTAACATTTTTATTTTAAGAGTCAATAGAGTTTTAATATGAGAGTTTGTAAAAAATGACACGCATACATAAGCTATTATTTAGCTCAACACTAATTTAAGGACCTATCACCAATTCTTTCCGACCATTCATAAATAGAACAGTCAGAAAACCAACCTTTTCAATAAACGCTGACAATTCCAATGAATAGAACTTATCATTAAATTAAGAAACAAACGAAGTCCCCATTTCTGAAGCGCACTTCATTTTTATCTGACGCCCTTTGACGCCATCTTTCTTGATTTACGCCAGCCTGCATTGAAATGTCGATATTATCTGCATCTGCCCGTGACAAGTGCTCGGCGATGTTCACTATTGTTTATGGTAGAGTTTTAGTTCAATCGATGTTCGATATCTGAGCTACTGGCTGCCGTTTGGTCATGTTTTTTTCCTAAATCTGTGAACATCAGATGGTGTACCTACTCCTTGGAAATAGTGATATAATTAAAATATTACGAATTTAATACGTGGACTTGAGGAACTTTAGGCTTATAATACGAAGTAACATAATGTAGCATTACGACTGTATCGCCGAAGTATACTATTGTACTTCCTATCGCCATTTACCGGGCACAGTACCAAACACCGTGCTGCTATTGAAAATTTCCGTGGACTGAACCTAAACCTTACGACTTGTTTATCGTGATGTCTCATTTTTTGTATTTTAGATAATTTTGTTGTATAACTGTTTTTTTTTTATTATTTCTTTTGTGTTTAGTTTTTTATGTTGTATAATTTGTGTATTGAAGAAGATTGTAAATCAGTTTTTTGAAAATAGTATCCATGGAGTTTCTTGTCGGTTTCTTCTCCCTAGGACCAACCCACTTTTGGAACCGCGCAACTAGAATCATAACGTTTTAAAAGCGTCCGTAAAGGCCCAGTTGAAATAAAAACATTTGACTTTGACTTTGACTTTCACTCTCAGTTGCCGCGCTTGGGACCATTAACCAGTGAGGCAGTTATGCGAAGTACAGCAACCATATTGATGTGGTATCTCACTCTAGAATTTTTTCACTAAATATATTACCAAACAGTCATGCGCATACAAATGTCTTTAGTTTCACAGTTGTGTAATAATACTTTAGTATTACAAATAGGTCTTGTTTTCGACTCCCAATGTTTCAATCATTTCTCATGCTACCGCCTATGACTTGGATCGGTTTGCCGTTGGCAATATCAATGCCCTCTGCCGATGACAGCGCTTTAGGGGTTCGAAGCTATATCTGTAAAGTAATTAATGAAAATTGCAGAACTTGGTGTAGCGGGTGTCCATGGGCGACGTTAATCGCTTACCATCAGGCGATCCGTCAGCTCGATGGCCGCCTATCCCATAAAAAAAAAACAGTTCATTATAATTATGAACTTCATACATGCATACGATGGTTACTCTAAAATTTTTCGTTTAGAAAACTTGTTTCTATTAAAAGTTGAGCCTTCTCTCTTGCCAACTGATAATCCTACTGGTAATGTGGGCCGTAAACCAGCCTTTTTAGTATTTCTCCTCCACTTCGATCTATCTATTATAGTTAACACCATTCTATCTGAAATGCCTACATTATTCTATCTTAAGCCTCTTAAATGAGAAAATAGATAAACGATATTATATGTTCATAAAGTAAATACCTACTATTATATAATCCTTGTTGGTTATTCATGTCAACAGCATCAAATCAGCGCCTCTGATGTCTGAATAAGCCAATAATTCCGCGATTATAATAGGGGCATATCGAGCGCCATTGTCGGTCGGATGTAAAGGACTTTAGACATAATAGTAATTGAGATGACAGATGAAGCAAGGTCGTTAAACCTTCTCTTTAAATATCGAATTGTCTTGATATGAAGAAACAGGACATATACATAAAAACTATTCCCCTTAGGTCTTGAATTTTGTAAATTCCTTTCTTGCGACACCTTCCAAGGAACCTAAGCGACATACCCGTGAACGGGTGCAGTCTGTTGGGACCGGTCGGCTCGTAGCTGCCATGGCAATCAAAATTTGTTATTCATTTAAAAATCAGGCTTGTTTAGTTTAGACTTTTTTACATTGTCCTCATAAGTTTTCGAGAACAATGTATTTTAACAAAATATTGTTAGCATTTCTGAATTTTAATATAAAGTTTTTTTGCCCGTTCTTCTCCATTGAAAGTATTTTGGAACGTGGCACCTAGAGTCGTAACTATTCTTAAGTATCTGTATGTGGTCTACATGCATAAAAACATATCTTATCTTATCCTGCAAGTTTGTTAGCTTTATAATTCCTGAAATTTCGAGTAGGTTAGAAATATAGAATATGGATAAGTTATGTATTTAGGGGCAACTGTCAACCCATCTCAAATAATCCAAACATCAACATCACACCAACCTTCTGCTTCAGCGTGTCATTACCTACTTTTCTCTGTTTTGTTGTGTTCCATTGAGATAGTATAAATTATGCACTCTGTTGCATTTGTTTCTTGTCATCTGTTTGTATAATTGGATAAATGTAATTAAGAAAATTCCAAATCATTGAAATGTTTTGCAACTCGCCCGAAATCATTCCCGTTGTACTTCTCATTTGTTGAAACAGAACAGTTTTTGAAATTTGTTCGTATTGTCAGGAATCATGCGAAATTGGTCGATTTATGCTTCTGACACCTGTGATATGGGTCACCCGTGTTTTAAGACGCATTAACTGGTCACGTAACATTAAGTTATAGCTAGCTATCCAGCGGGCATTTTCCAGCCAGTTTTAATCTGAACGCGATGTGTGCGCGCAGGAAATTGAACTTAAATTGCTTGGAAAAAATGGACATCACATTACTACGAAATGGGAAATGCTTGCTGCGAGTTCGCTTTGTAATATGAGAATTCTTACGATAGTGAATGCTTTAAGAGTGTCTGGGATAGTACCGTGTACATAGCTATTGTTTTAGAAGTTTAGGAGATAATTTTTTTTATTTGATAATTAATATAGGCCGTTCATAAGCAGTGGCGTTCGGTGCATAAAGACAAAAAGACACTGCCTATCCTACATAACTCGAATGAATATTTACTATAAGATATTTGAGGTGCCAAATCACATACATCCTTATTTAATTGACAAGACGACGAACCCATACCAACATGCAGTAGGTATTATTGGTAAGTAAACTTTTAAAAATTTCTGCCTACCCTGTCTAAAAACTCTGTGCACGCCGCTGTTCATAAGTAGCAATAAACGTACTTACATAGCATCACGCTTTTATTCCCCGAAGTGTTAGGCAGAGGTGTACCATTGTATACCTACATTTCGCAATTCGTGACGCTTTACATGTCACAAACCGTCGTTTCTCTATGTTATTTGGATCTTAAAATATAACCATTTTGATAGTCAACGTATCTTATATTAACTCAAAAAAAATATTACTAAATGACAAATGTAAAGAGTCACGAATTGAAAAATGTAGTTGTCCTAACTCAAATCAGCTAAAAAATGAGATAGGACTGTTAGTCATGTGAGCGACGGTATTGTAGATAGATTTTATAGCATTTGGTACGATACCAATATTAGGCCGGTTGCTATGTGTTTAACTAGTATTAGTTACAATCGCCTTATTGAAGATAGGGCAAAACAAATGTTTATCTTTGTAGTTAGTTCCCATTTAGCTGCTCCACGTACCACCGATTAAGAGATAGGGTTAGCTAAACGAAGCTCGTTAACGATAGACCGATGTTGTGCAGCGTTTTTCTTGTACTGGTAAATTATCTGTGTTCTTTACTAAACACATAACGAGGCGATTCTTGCGCGGATTAAGTCGAAAAACGCGGCGGAACGGTTTGCCTACCTTACGAATTCTTGTAATATCATCTCACTCTGTCCCAATGATTACAGGTATCTTTGCGTTAAACGCTCGACATACAAATATTTGTACGATCTACAGATAATTATGTGCAGGTGAAATCTGATTATGGGGAAAGGTTTCATTATCAAAAAAGAAATATTTCACGGGATAAACGAAGATTTTAGTTATTCGTTAGACGGAGAGACATTATTTCTATAAAATAGAAGTTAAATTCAATTTCACTTTAAAGTCCAGGGTATTTTTATTTCAAGTAGGCCTTTGCAGGCTATTTCAAAACGTCGTGTCCGCGTCGTCGTCAAACACTAGTAAATAATAATTAATTGTCATTAAATAAAACGTTTAGTCGTACGCGAAAATTTGTTATTAGAAAATTATCATTATATAAAATACTGTCAATTGGTTTTTACCTATTGACAGTATATTGGTAAAGAATATGCAAACATGAGTTTGTGCGTGAGAATTATGCCTTGTACTACACTACACTACTTTATAACATATCGGATACCAATATTATATTTAATTTCGTGGAAATAAACTTTAAAGAAATAAAATACGTATTCTTTTTTATTTTAACTTCAGAATGCGCTTCGCATGCGTTAATGCGTTAAACATTATTAGGACAGCCATCAGTATTATTTATTTTCGTGAAACACATTAATATAATTTTGTATGCGTTTACAATGTGATGTTCACTTTTGACGATAATAATTAATTAATTAATGTTTGACACAAAAACATGTTTATAATTAACGGCAAACACCGACCTTTAATCAGGTTCTCCCGTAATGAGCTTTCATGTGGTTTTGACTGGCGGTGTATGGCTAATTGTTATTCTGTTTTATTTTAACAGCGGAAAATGTGTGGTCAGCTTCTATTCAATGCAGTCTATTTAATAAGTACAGGGTGGTAATTATCGCGCACTAGAAATATATATCGAAAAAGCATGTCGGATATTGGTAACCTAACTTTTTCCCAAATGAGGCAATGTTTAAAAGCAGATAAAAATAATTATAGAGAAAAAAACATCTCTAATAGAGATTTATGTTGCAGTGTGCGAGAATTGCCCCTCAGGGCTTAATGGGCAATCTACTTAGGACAATATAAACATAACATAGCATCACGCCTGTATTCCCCGAAAGATTAGGCAGAGGTGTACTATTGTACGCTCATATTTCGCCAATGCTGTTATGGGGCCATCCATAAATTACATCACACGTTAAGAGGGGGGGAGGGGGTCGACGAAGTGTGACATTGTGTGACAAGGGGTGGGCGGGGTCCTAAGTTTCGTGACATCACATTTCAAAATCTAATATATCTAAGTATTAAAACGTGAAGTTTGAACTATTAACGAAAAACTTAAAAATATTTCCAAGTCTATCTGTGTGAATATAAGATTTAAATTGTTATATTGGCGAGTTCCTTGAGAGCCTCGTCGTGATTTCAAATAAATGGAAATAAAACTAATTTCGGAACTGCTGTTTTAATTTAATAATTTTTGGATATAAAATTGCAAATATGTGACGTCACACTAGGGAGGGGGGAGTCTCACAAATGTGACCAGCTGTGACAAGGACGGGGGAGGGGTCAAAAAAGCATGAAATTCGTGTGACGTAATTTATGGATGGCCCCTATTGAGTCCCATGTAATGGCAATGTGGTGGTGGCAATTTTATTGTCATCTACCGGTCACAGTTCCAGACTCCGTGCTGCTACTGAGAATTTCCATACAAAAAAAACTCAATAACACTGCACGACCTGGGTGTCGAACCTTGGACTTAATACTCAGCAGTTTCGTTTGCGAACATAAAACCAATGAGGCAGTTTTGATAAAAATATTATATTTTGCAAAATGTAAATTCAACGCGTGTGTCAGAATAAAAGTGTCTCATAAATAGTCTGCCTCTCCTCATAATTTAACTGGTAAACGTATAAACACTAAGTATTATTAGCCTAGCGGTTGAACGCTTGCCTTCCATGCAGGAGGGTCCGCGTTCAAACCCGGCCCGCACCTCTGAGTTTTCGGAATCATGTGCGGATCAGAATTTGATTATCACTTGCATTTACGGTGAAGGAAAAACATCGTGAGGAAACCTGCACACCTGAGAGGGCTCCATAAAGTTCTCGACGGTGTGTGTAGTCCGCCAACCAGCACCGGGCCAGCGTGGTGGACTAAGGCCTACCCCTTCTCATTCTGAGAAGAGACCCTTGCCCAGCAGTGGGACAGTAATGGGTTGAATTATTTTATTTATTTATTATAAATGCAAAAGAACTCTGTCAGTTTGTTACCTCATCACAACTAAACAACTGAGATGATACCTAGCGCCCCTGAAAACTCCTTTATTGTAAATTTCATCGAAATCGTTAGAGCCGTTTTCGAGAATGCGATTACGAACAAATATAAGAGTCATCATCATCAGCCAGAAGACGTCCACTGCTGAACGACGGCCTCCCCCAAGGGGGGGGGGGGGGGGGGGGTTGTTAGAATCCCCACGCTTGGCAGGCGGCTTGGGGATCGCAGTGGCTCACCGATTAGTGAGAGGACGCTGCTTCCCGTCCTCCGGTGTCTGGCCGTAGTTTTAAGACGTACCCGGGTCTCAAATATAAGAGTAACTTTGCCTGACTACTTTGATTTCGTATGTTACTTATATAAAAAACACTGCTAAACAAACAATTTAAAAAAAGAAAAGAAAAACTTTTGAAATTTTCATTAACCTACTTCGTGGATAATTAACGAAGTTCCACCATTTATTCTCAAGGAAAATGGGATAAAATCTAACTCTTTAACAAATTAGCAGCTAAATTTTAACGAGTGCACCTACTTTAGAAAGTTTGCCTTGTGCTTTTCAAAAAGAAAATTTTGTTGCTCCTATTTTTTGTAAGTTTGTGTAAATTGAGTAATAGGTAACCAATATTACGAATGAAGGGGATTGGTACCACACCATCAGAAATGACAAAAAACTGATTATCTCTTAGGAAAAATTTCGTAAAAATCCAATATCACTTTGCCCGACCCGGGAATCGAATCCAGGACCTCATGCTCTGCAGTCGCGCTCGCAGCCAATGAGGCAGTCCAGTCGTTTGCTGCTAGCACCTCAAAGGTATGGATAACAATGTAAGAAAGAGCCATAGCTTGCCCATCAGTGAACACTCTTTGGCGTGGCGATGATGATGATGTCAGAAATTCATAATATCCTGGGAATGTTGCTAAGGAAATCGAGTTTGAAAATTTCACGTATACTCGTGCGCTAGCTGAAATTTTGTTACACGTTAAAATTTCATTCCCAGTTCCAAATTAACGTCAATTGAACTGAATTTCACTGCATCTACTGTTTACCTGCTAAAATACATTGATATAAAAACTGTAGATGCACAGTTCCATATAAAAACGTTTATCAAAGGGTCAAAATCTCATCGTTAAAGTATTTTAAAAATACTGTAATGTTTACGAGTCGTGTTACCATGCCAGTGATCTTTAAAAAAATAACTTTAATCAATCTTAGTACACAAATCTCAGTAGTCGAAAGAATAAACGAAGGGTACATGATTTTTGCTGTGCGCGTATTTTTTTTTGACGTTTTTGAGGAGCCTTTGGAATCTTGAAGTTTTATATCAACAACTGCAGTTTTCGTTTACCAGCTATGTTTTAATAATGAACAAAAAAGTTGGTAATTAGACTAGCAATGTAGGGCGTAATGCCAAGTATTTGTTAGAAATACGTTAATTTCACAGAGCAAGTGAAATTTAAACGAGTCATAACACAATGGGCGGTTATATGCAAAATCTATTTGTCTTTACAATTGGTACCTATTTCAAAAAGAAAGTTTTTGCAATTCTAAAATATGTTTTTGTTATTTTCTCTAGTTGACTTGAGGTTAGGGCTGTTAGTTCTTAGATCACAATTAAATGAAATTGTTTTGTGAGAATTCTTGACTGGCAACCCTATTGGAGGCATTTAATGGAGTTTCAATCATATTAAGATTGCTCAAGGCTTGCAGTATTTACGTCTCGGAATAAATCCAAGATACATTGCTGCGATGTTGTATTTCTTGCGATCCAAAAATATTGTTTCTTCATCTATATAAATAAAAATCAATTGCCACATGTATGAAAGATCAGGATAATATATGTATGAAAGATTTTTTTTGAAAAATACAACGAAATAGTCAGTTTGAATGGTATTTTTGTATGAATATCTCAATAAAACTTAATCTTTTTTTGTTAAGCACACTTCTCATTTTCTACATTAGTAAATTGTACCCGTACGAAGCCGGAGCGGGTTACTAGTAGGTAATAAGCGATACAGAATATCGCTTCTTTATAATAAAATTAAAATTCCAAACGTTTTCCAAAATTAATTTTCCTTTTCCAGATGAAATCGCATATTATCTCAAAAGGGAGGAATTGCCTTTGACACGATTTCCTTTGATCTGTCTATTGCATTTCCGCCATGGATGTTAACTATTTTTTCATAACGGCGATCTATCTCGGAGCATTGAGTCCGCATAATTTACCCTTTGAATACTTCAACCTTATTTTATTATAATGAAATTCTACCATCTTTTTCCTTCTCCTAAGTTAATTTTAGCGGCAAAGGAAATCGTCCTCATTATTCTTTCAGAGACAACAAAATATTTTATTTTAATGTTGTACTTGGTGTGATAACCTCAGGCTGTTTTCTAGATAGTTACTTCGCGATTTGTGCCTGACAACGAGAGATTAAAGAGATGAGACGCCCACTACAGATTGTAGTCCCAGGTCTGGGTGTTTGCGCTTGAGATTATTGTCTGAGACTATTGTAAACTGAGGATCTAGAACGAGTTTCACAATTTCAAAATTCGTCGTAAAAAACCGTTCGTAATTCAAAAAAAATATTAAAATATTTACGGTATTATTTTATTTATAAAATTTATTTATTACATTACTCGAAAAAATAATTAACTATCCTCACCGCCTCTTCTTAAGTTCATTTATAATTCTTCAGTAAGTCATTGCTTGACATTGACAACTGATCAATTGTGAATTGATTTTATCTCGGAATGCAAAGGAATTGATAGGTATTCGTTCAGACTAGTTCGATTCCATTGATAGGCGACATCTAGTGTAAAGATGAATATGAACGAAACGAAAATTAAGCGAAATCTATCGAGTACACAATTCACGCTAGATGGCCGCGAAAGTATAATATCCATGTTTAGATATCGATCAATATAAAAACATCGATGTTTTCTGGCTAAACATCGATGCGAACATGCTTTCCGAGGCACGGAGGAGACTCGATGTGTGAAAAATGGTCACCCATCCAAGAAATGACCGCGGCAAGCGCTGCTTAAGATTACAGGCTTGGAATAATTATATTTTCCAGTCCAGTGGTTTAGTAAACTAAGTTTTTTTTTTAAATAACAATCCTTTCAAATCGAAATAATCTTATCGCTTTTTCAAACTTAAACATACAATAGACTTGCCAACAATAGAATAAGTATTATCAATAATTGATTATGCATTACAATTTCTATTAAAATGAATATCATTTATAATTCAAAGGTAGTCTAAAGGTTAGCACACAATGCGCTCACAAACCAATTGTTATTGGCAGATTGGTTAATGAAACTCGTAATGCTTTGCTTGACAAGCTTTCTGAAACTTTGAAAATGAATCTTTGATAATACAAAGGCAGATAACTACAGAACAATAATTGGTGCTGATAATTGATTCTCATTGTGGATTAGGCATTGCTTTCAAATATGAAATGGTACTTTTAATTATTAGAATACTATAATTAATTATATTTTGAATAATTAAACGTTAATATAAAATAGAATTGTCTTTATTTCAAATAAACCTATCGCAAGTACTTTAAAACCGTCACTTGTTCCACGGTTAAAAAAATTAGTACCTACTATGGAGAATAACCGGTAAGAAACTGGCATGTCCCTTTTCTTTAAATAATTACGTTATTCTTTAAATAATTATGTTACGTATCCCATATAAATACATAGAATATTAAATCACAAATTAGAGGTCAGAATTTACTTTTATTTTTAACTTTTCAAGTAACATTAAGCTATATTTGTATTTTTTGTACACCCACTTTTCGCCGATGACATTGCTTAGTCCCATATAGAGGACGAGCCTGTTGCCATCTACCGGGGACAATTCAAAAACGGGCTCTTATTGAGATTTTCAGAAAATCCCGAATCGAACCCTTGGTCTCTTACTTAGGAGACGGTCATATTACTACTAGAGGCGGTTCACTTAACTTTTCAAGTGCTGGCTATATTCACAATTTAAGGACACAAATGCATCTTGTTGGCACTTTAAAGTTCACAAGCTTTTCCCTTAAGGGGAGAAAGTGTCCTCTCACGTCGACAGAAGTATCCACGCTAACTTAAGACTGACTCAGACACGTATTATGTATGCTTAAGTTATTTGACTTAAGCAGTTTCTGGCTTTTCTTTGCAGGGTTATATACAGGTTTTAATACTCTTTATGTGAATAATTCCTTTAATTATTAGGTACTTTCAGTTAAAGCTAGTAATATTTTTGTGGATTTAACGTAATCCTATCATACTAATATTATAAATGTGAAAGTTTGTGAGGGTGTATGGTTGGATGGTTCGATGGATGGATCCTTATTACTCTTTCACGCCAGAACGGCTGAACGGATCTGGATGAAATTTGGCACAGAGATAGATTATAGTCTGGAATAGCACATAGGCTAAACGGGAAAATGTACGGGTTCGTAAACCACGCGGGTGAAGCCGCGCGCGGTATCTAGTTAAGTATAAATATATTAAAGCCGTATTAGTTAGGACTCCAGGTTTTTGTGTCTAATCTTCTGTAAAAACAATGTATTACTTATACATAGTTAAAATTGATTATTTTTCTTTTTGTCAACAGGTACATATAATCTTCTGAGCTTCTTTCTAGAAGGAATTATATGAAAGAATGTAGATTTTCACATTCGTGTTTTATGCCAAGGTACGTTACATTTTATGTTTAACCAAGATACAAACGATATTCGCTGCAGAGATGTACGAATTATAAAACCACGTTTCGAAGTCGCATTTAATTTGTCGGCGAGTTTATAGCCATCTACTGGGCACAGTTTCAGATTCCGGGCCGTTCTGAGAATATTCGGGCAGAAAAACCTGAGGGGTTCTCTGAGAATGCCTGGGCGCCCCCACTGACACAGAGTCTCCGGCCACAGTTCCTGGAGGGCGTGGTGAGCGCTCTGTTCCCCTCGCGGGCGGAACATGCGCCACCGCCGATGGCTCCGCCTTTCACGGCGCCCGACGCGGACGACGACGGCGACGACGACGACGAGGTGCCCGAACTGACCCGGGAGGAGTTGAGAGCGGCGGTTGAAAGGCTTAAAGCCAAAAATGCCGCCCCAGGACCCGACGGCATACCTGGCCGAGCATGGGTTCTGGCCTTAGGGGCTCTCGGGCCCCGATTGGAGAGGCTTCTTAGCGCATGCATGGAGAGGGGCCAGTTTCCGACCCGTTGGAAAACGGGGAAGCTGGTCCTCATTAAGAAGCCTGGGCGCCCTGCGGACTCTCCGTCCGCATTCCGGCCCATTGTGTTGCTCGACGAGGTGGGCAAGCTCTTTGAGCGAGTAATCGCTGACCGCCTCGTCGGCCACCTTTCGAGGAGGGGGCCGGATCTGGCGGATAACCAGTTCGGTTTCCGCCGGGGGCGCTCCACGGTGGACGCCATCATGCGCGTGGGAGCCGTGGCGGCGGAGGAAACGCGTCGGGGGGGGGGTGGTCTTGGCGGTGTCTCTAGACATCGCCAATGCGTTCAACACCCTGCCCTGGAGCTGTATTAGGGAGGCACTCAGGTTCCACCGAGTGCCGACCTACCTCCGTCGAGTAATCGGGGCCTATTTGACGGACAGGGCCGTCATATTCCCGGGTCAGGAGTTCTGGAGCCGACGAGAGATGTCGTGCGGTGTTCCGCAGGGGTCGGTACTGGGGCCGCTCCTGTGGAACATCGGTTACGACTGGGTGCTGCGAGGTGCCCTCCCCGGCGGGGCCAGCGTGATGTGTTACGCTGACGACACGCTGGTCCTGGCGCGGGGACGCACGCACCAGGCGGCGGCCGAATTAGCGGCAGACGTGGTTGCCACAGTCGTGGAGAGGATCCGGCAGCTGGGCCTCGAGGTGGCGCTGCACAAAACCGAGGCCATGGTGTTCCACGGCCCTCGGAACGCGCCACCTCCGGGATCCGCGATAATGGTGGGAGGGGTTCGCATCGGCGTCGAGTCGACGATGAAGTACCTGGGACTCGTCCTCGACAGCCGGTGGAACTTTCGGGAGCACTTCCGACGTCTGGCTCCCAAGCTGGTGACGGCCGCGGCCGCGCTCAAGCGGCTGCTGCCCAACATTGGGGGGCCAGACGCCTCCTGCCGGAGGCTCTACGCGGGGATAGTGCGGTCCATGGCGCTGTATGGGGCGCCGGTGTGGTGCGGCGAGCGGGGCCTGGCGGCCGTCAACGCTACGTGTCTGCGTAAAGCGCAGCGCGTGATGGCCGTCAGGATCATCCGCGGGTACCGCACGGTCTCCTTTGAGGCGGCGAGCCTCCTTGCCGGAACGCCGCCGTGGGATCTTGAGGCGGAGGTCCTCGCGGTGCTGTATGTCTGGCGCCGCGAGGAATTGAGCCGGGGCTCGAGTCCAATGCCGCGACAAGTTGTTGCGATGAGGACGGAGCTCCGGCGCGATCTCATGGCGGCATGGGAGCGGCGGCTGTGGCAACCGCGCGCAGGGCACGCCTCGATCGAGGCGGTAAGACCCGTCTTTAGAGAGTGGCTGGAGAGGCGCCATGGCGTCCTCACCTTCCGCCTGACGCAGGTCCTCACCAGGCACGGCTGCTTCGGGAGGTACCTGCACAGAATCAGGCGGATCGACACACCGGGGTGTCTACACTGCGAGGACGCCCCGGAGGACACGGTGCAGCACACGGTGGAGGTGTGCCCGGCATGGGAGCCGATGCGCCGTGTCCTCGTAGAGGAGATCGGCGACGACCTCTCGCTCCCGACCTTGGTGAGATCCATGGTTCGGAGCGAGAGCGCATGGGCGGCCGTCGCCTCCTTCTGTGAGGCGGTCATGGCCGCCAAGGAGGAGGTAGACTGGCGACGCCCAGGAGGCCGCCGAAGGGGACGCCCGGCTCGTCGACGCCGCGAGGCGCGCGACGATCTCCAGCCACCATAGAGGAGGGCCTGCGGGCGGCGGACTTGGGCCGTCCGTCGCCCGACCAGAGAAAGGCCCGAGACGGGGGGGGGGCAGCGTAGTGTTCCACGCGCCCCCCCGTTAACAAAGTGAAGTCAGCAACAGTCGTGGGGCCCGCCTGGGCTAAGGGCGGGCCAACGCCTGCCGGGGCTGCGAGCCAATATAACAGATATCGCGGCCCCGGTACACCAAGGGCGATCATGGGGACACGGGTGGGTTTTAGTCAGTAAGAGTCTGACACATCCCTTCGCTCTTGCCCAGGGCGGAGGGGGGTCATTGGATGATTTCCCACCCAAAAAAAAAAAAAAAAAAAAAAAAAAAAAAAAAGGGGTTCTCTGAGAAACTTCTGCTGATCAATGAGACAGCCACTACTTGTTCTTTTATTTCATAATTAAACACCTACTACTTCATAATTAGGTGGGTATTTCTTTGGCACAGGAAACAAAATGTGTCCTATCTTCCGATACAAACGACTTTATAACTTAAATGTATTTTTAGGTCAAGTTACTCAAATTCCAATTTCTCAAATCGTTTCCAAAAGTAGTCCAGTAATCACAATTCTCTGTAAACTGTAATCGAGAGTCGCTACACGAATCGGTTTTCTGATTCAATTAGTCTCGTATAACAGCTTTGCGATACAACTCCATTAACCTTGTAATTTCACACTACCCTCTAATCTTCGATGCCGTAATAGACTTCAATAATCAGTTTTCTGAGTTATGTTCTAGCCATCTTTGTTTTACATATTGTGAGGATGGATGGATCTTTGTTACTCTTTCACGCCAGAACGGCTGAACGGATCTGGATGAAATTTGGCACAGAGATAGATTATGATCTGGAATAGCATAAAGGCTACTTTTTATCCCGAAAAAATGTACGGGTTCGTAAACCACACGGGCGAAGCCGCAAGCGGAAGCTAGTTATAAATATGTATGAAAGTTTGTGTAGATGTTTGTTACTCGATTACGCGTAAACCGTTGAACGGATTTGGATGAGACTTGGCAAAGAGACCGACAATATCCTGGATTAACATTAACACATTTTCAGCGTTCCCCTGAGACAATTATGTCGTTTTCCGACCTCCACGCGTGCGAAGCCACGGACAAAAGCTAGTAGAAAATAATTGTATTGTTTGTCGGTCTGTGTGTGACTGTGGCTTATCTAGAAATTAAAAAGAAAAGGAATGTTTCCTTCAAACCGGGCCAAGTTTACCGTCTCACAAACAACGGAGATTAGTATTGATGTCAAAGTCGAAAAAAAGGGTCGGATGTCTGAAATTTTATGAAAACAAATTAAACTTTTCCGTTTATTACATTCTGCTTAAGCCTACAAACTGTAATCGATTTATATTTCGCCCTCCATTCCTATACAACACCAATTCATAGTGAGAAAATTTAACAATACGATCGGAGTGAAATTACAAATCCGTTAGAGGACCCAATAAAAGTAAGAAAACATCTCCGCCCTTTTGTAGAGCGCAAATTCGAATTCCACTATTCACTATACTTCAAACAATGCCCAGGGCTCCCAAAGGACTTATTTCCAATAAAATATTAAAGGCACATTTCCTACGGTAAAAACTTTTATTACCCACTTTGCCTGTCCATAGGGCTGTCACGAACTTCAAATTTGATCAAATCCTGCGAGCCTTGTATAAGCCGTAATATTTTCGATTTGTGTTCAAGCCTTTATCAGTTTGTGCCACGAGTCTCGAAGGGCAGACAGGGTTGACAGTGATACGGACAGCCCTGTTAATATTAAGGCGTTTATACACTGGGTAATCCCGGGAGGAGTGAATTGTTTACATAGTTATTACAGGACTATATTGTTGGGATAATATTTAATTGAAACATTAAATACTTATTGTTATGTGTTTCTAGGGACGGGATTAACTGCAAACAGATTGTACTATAAAGCTAAGCCCATGGGATATTCAACCATATTGATCGCAGGGTAATTACAATACACGTGTTATTGTTTATTTATTTTTTCTGAATAGAAATTTTCAGGAGCGGCACGGAGTCTGGAACTGTGTCCGGTTGATAGCAATAGGCTCGCCCCTTATTACATGGGACTCAAGAGCTCGGGTTTCAGGCACAATGCTAAGGTATATGCCTATTTGGCGCAGACGTAAGAGTCTTAAATTTGTACCTTTATATCCCATATACATATGTATTTCATGATGTTGTCTCCTGCTTCTGTGACAAATAAATGTTTTCTTGTTTAATTTCTTAACTTATCTTCTTGCATATATTATTCAACGTACATATCATTCAATATTTCATTAATTTACTGACCTTATTAATTTAATAATATGTAGTTTAACCATAAAACAACCCGTTAAGATGTGCAAAAATACACCCACATAAATGTTTTTGCACCTGTCCACCGGAAGTAACAAATTAATCATTACAGTTTTGATGTAACCGCTACAACAATCTACACACACAAAAAAGCACCTTAATTTAATCTTATTAAGATACATAATCATAACATTGCAATCACACCTGATCTTAAAGGTCGTTGACCCAGCGCAAGAGCAATCTTTAGTTCATTCACGCGCACGCGCACCTGCTCAGTTGTATTGTAGACCAATGATTATCGTGGTACTATCGCACACAATGGTGCCTGATTGAATTGATTTCGTATTGATCAGTAAGTGTGATAAACGGGGTTTTTTTAATGATAGAATACGGTTAACTTTGTGTGGTGTTGCAAGAGGTAATAAAATTTAAGGTCAGTTATTTTTGGTAGTTTGTGCAATACAGTTATCACACCTAAATAAGTAGTTTCACAGTTTACATAGACTTTTTCAGTCTGTTTTCCCATTTTGGAGTTGTTAAAGTCTTCGTCACCGTCAAAGAACCTCCACACACGACATATTAAACAGTCAGCCGATAAATGCGCGATTTTATTTTTATATGGGAAGCGATTTGGATTAACAGTACCTCTATTATGAGTTTTTCACTATTTACTTTCATAGTAAATGTAAATTTTTATGCAAGCGATTATAGTTCTTAACATGGTTACATTAGGATTTAGAGTCGCTAACATGACATCTCTATAATATCGTAAATAGTAAATCAAAACTTAACTATGACACATATGTCACATAAGCGACTCTAATCCCTAATGTAACCAAGTTAAGAACTAAAATCGCTATCATGAAAATTTACTTTACTATGGTAGTAAATAGAAAACTCGTGATAGAGGTACAGTTTCGTTAAGTTTCTGATAAAATTGTCTTGAAATACTAGCAAAATAGGTTTTTGGGCGTTAACGTTTCCTACACCTTAATTTAACGAATTAATTTGATTTTGGTCTCTATCGTTTTGTCAGGTTATAAACTAGATGGACATGTATTTTCGACTCTTTTTTGTTTTTTCAAAAATTGAATAATGAATAATTATCACGAGAGGAGTATAAGGAAGATTTTTAGTTTTAAAGAGACGCATTTTGAGTTTTATTTATTTCTTAGTCTTCTTTAAGTTAAGAGCTTAGCTCTTGTCGGTGGAGCAATCGTCACTGGTCTCTATTTCCTGCCTTCGCTTTGACCTTTTGATACGACTCTACCCCTACTCTCTCAGTCTATAAATAATATAAAAAACGTGACGACTTAGTTTTTACTTAATAATAATAATAATAATAATAAATCATTTATTTCGGGTTGCATAGACCCATAGATAAGTACCTTAACCTAAGTATACATATTATAAAATAAAATCTGTGTTAGTAAATAAAAATTAAAACTAATGTTAGTAACACTTCACTGGCACTAAGTCTTGGTGCATTCCAGTGGCACTTGTCCGCGGAAGCGACGGAACACCACGTCCTGAGGCCAAAAGCTTTCGTTCAACACCAAGTCAAGGTAGCATGTCGGTATGCGCACCACAAACGCCACGTTAATGTGTGTCAATAATATATTTAAAAAAATTCAATCGCAAAATCAGTTAACTTTTAGTGGGGTAAAAACGCATTTTGTATGAAAACTTGTAGCTAAACTGTGGTCTTTATGTACGCACTCCAATATACCTTTCAACTGAACAGATTTTCATGCGGTTTTCACCAATAGACAGAGTGATTTATAAGGAAGGCTTAGGTGTATATCATTATGGTTTTGTATAAATTGGCTGAAATATGACGCTGATTGTTGAAGATGTCGGAAAAAATCATGCCGATTTAGACCTTTATTAGCGTGCGTCGCCTAAATGCTCGACGCAACAGGCTGATACGACACTACGACAGAAAACAAATGTAGGCGTACATGCTCTGCTACCCGTGCGAAGCCGGGACCGGTCGCTAGTGTTAAGTTTACCTTATAAGTTTTTTATTTAATTCATTATCTATGTGTCTAATAACAATGAGAGCGTTGTTAATTATTTGCCTTCTTTTATGGTTTTTATTATCTGTGCTTCGAAACTGTTTTTAAAACAGTTAAATGTATCAACTTGAGAGAAGTCAGAGTTATAAATTCGAGCAACTCGGGTCAATACACATTTTTTAGTAAAAAAGCTTATTCTGTCAAAAGGTTGGGTCAAGTGTCATATTTAGTAGCCTTTTACGGGATAGTATAAGTGTCACAACTTATAAATACAAAGCGTTAAATGCTAATGAACGTGACACTTTTGACCCACCTTTTTGACAGAATAACCTTTATTTTATATAAAAAGTTTATCTGTCAAAAGCCAAGTGTCATTTTGACAGTTCTTTTTTTTTATAAAAACATTTAGTCTATAACGTTTTACGAGATATAACAAGACTGTAAAAACAAAAATGGCTTCCTGGTATGTACTCTTCTCCTATCTCAAATTCTCAACGATAAATTATTCAAACGTCTTAAGGCATCCACCCACGACCTCGGAATGTAACAAAGTGAAATAGCCTTGCAATGATATAGCCAACGCTTTTTACTTACATAAGTATCAGAAAGTGCAAATTGGGGTCATAAAAACAAAAGGGAATCGTATACAAGCCGTTCATTTTAACCAAATTGTTATTTTTTTTTTTAACTTTGCCCCACGCTAGGAATAATTCCTGTATCGTGGGTGCGTTTACAAACACATATATTCACATACACACAAACATCCAGACCCGAAACAATTATCTGTAGATCATACAAATATTTGTTCCGTGCGGGGATCGAACCCGCGACACTTAGCGCAGAAAGCTAATCGCTTAGCCACTACGCCAACCGTGTCGTCAGTATGTTGATATTCTGTTATTATTTCCTTAGAAATCTACAGTCGTATTTATTTACACCTAGTACCTCTCGGAGTAAGATGAAGGCAATAGAATATTGTCTCGTTCTTATTTACACTTTTTTCACGTTTCGGCTTCCAGTCTAACCAGTTGCCGCTGAATATCGGTATTTTACACGGAACTACTGCGATCTGACCTGACACTGTTAGTTTAGAGCGGTTGTCGGACTTTTTGGGCTGCGAACGAACGACTCTCGTAGGTATTCGTATGACACTTTCCGAGGCACGGAAGGTTCTCGATGTGTAAGATCCCATCCAAAGACTGACATTAGCGAGGGTCGCTTAACCTTGCAGTTTAAATGATCTGCGCGGTAACTATGTAGCTAACAGACCCTCCTTTTGAGGACTAATATTCAATTTAATTACCATATTTGTCTAGTGGTCGCAAGCGCGACTTTTAAGCGTGAGGTCCTGGGTTCGATTCCCGGGTCGGACAAAGTGTTATTGGGTTTATCTGTATGTAAATTCTCAGTAGCAGCACGGAGTCCGGAGCTGTGCCCGGTAGATGGCATTAGGCTCGTTCACTATTACATGGGAATTAATAACAGTATCGGTGAAATGTAGGTGTACAATAGTACACCACTGCGTAACCCTTCAGGGAATACAGGCGTGATGCTGTTTATGTATTCAGTTTAACAGTGCTTACATATTCATTACTTTCTGAGACACTGGCATATCAAATGATTTCAAGGTAAGAGCATGTTCAAGTTTTAAGTTATTCCTACTTTATATTAGGTACATGTTATTGTTATTAAGAGTAACTGGTAAAGTTTTAGACACTAATCATTACGATATGTAAGGTTAAATATCTTTTATTGATGTTTGAAATATACGGTACTAGCGATTCTCCCCGTCTTCGCACGGGCGGCAGAGCATATACGCCTGCATTTTTTTTCTAAAACCATGGTCTAATTTAATTAAATAAGGATATAAGTATTTTAATAGGGATATATATAACTCTATTTAGCGTTGCCAGGCGTCCGGATAAAGCCGGACATAGTTAGGCTTTTTGATTGCGTGTCCGGCCGGAAAATAAACGTTGTCTGGCTTTTGTTAGGCTTTTTACATTTCGCAAACGAGCGAGCGCCGAGCGTGGAGCGTGATATTTTTGTCGTACCTATTAATACTGAGACACAAAATCCTCAATAATCTAAGGTGTCCGGCCTTTTTACCCTAATGTCCGGCCAAACTGGCTGGTCTGTCCGGCTATTAGGTTTGGCGACTTGGCAACCCTAACTCTATTGGTTTACGCGGCGCATGCCAGTAAAGCTCCCAGTCAGCATCAGCATCATCATATTTCAGCCAGTTTACACAAAACCTTAATGCACACACTTAATTTGACGGCACGGTTGGAGCAGTGGTTGGGAGATCGACTACTGAGCTACGTGTCGCGGGTTCGATTCCCGCACGGAACAAATATTTGTATGATCTACAGATAGTTGTTTCGGGTCTGGGTCTTCGTGTATATGAATACACACCGTGCCTCGGAAAGCACGTAAAGCCGTTGGTCCTGCGCCTGATCTCTCTCCGTTCGTGTCGGATTGCCGTCCCATCAGACTATGAGAGTGAAGGAATAGAGAGAGAGAGCACCTATGTTTGCGCATACACTTGTGCTCTATAATATCTCCTGCGTAGTTGGCTAATCTCCGGTGAGATTGGCCGCCGTGACCGAAATCGGTCAGGAGGACATTAATGCACACAATACACCTAAACCTTCCTCATGAATCAGTCCGTGGATTGATGAAAACCGTATGAAAATCCTTTCGGGCATACGGCCGTGATGGTTTGTTAAGATTTTTTTAAACGACTTTGTCATAACAGTACCTACTGTCTCTCAAATATTGATTCGGGCGCAGAACACAAATTGTATTCTGTGTTTGCTCACATCGCACCTGATGTTTGACAGCGGTAGACCATCGGCGGGGCTTTGAGTTCGATTCCCGTGCACAGATTTTGTTTGCTTAACGCATTCAACAAATATTTGGATGGGCGTGTATGTTTGTATGGAATTAATGTCTTTTAGTGGATGTAAAACAAGTTTCGTTATTACATAATGTTTTATACTACGAGAAGAAGATCGGTAGCAAAATGTATAACATAAAATAGCATCACGCCTGTATTCCCTGAAGGCGTAGGCAGACGTGTACCTTCCTACTATTGTACACTCACATTTTGCCTATGCCATTATTGAGTCCCACGTAATAGGGGGCGAGCCTATTGCCATCTACCGGGCATAGTTCCAGACTCAGTGCTGTTACTGAGAATTTCCTCGTAGAAACACCCAATAACAGTGTCCCGGCAATCGAACCCATCCATCCATCCATCCTCACAAACTTTCACGTTTATAATATTAGTAGGATTGTTCCAAGTACAGAAACAAAAAGATTTTGTAAAGAAAAGGGCAATATTATATATATTACATGTACATTATAGTAATTAATCCTAGACCGTTATCATAATCATTAGTTTCACAACTGAAAGCGTACGTGAGAGAATGCCTATTTAATCATTTTAGTAGAATTTACGATCAATTTATTTGGTCCTATAGCATTAAATAATACCTATTCCTACAAGCAATTAACACAGACCCAACACAATTATAAGATTAAGGACCAATCGAGTTACTTACCGGATAAAATAGTTATATATGTATAGGTTGTAATTAAAGGCAGATGTTACACATTAGCTGATTATCTCGTTTGTAAGACGGGAAAATGGGGAGAAGTAATTTCTAAAGTAAAATTTTCTCACGGAAAAAGGTACAAGTAAATTCTTGTACATATAATTGTATGTAAGTATCAACGAGAGCCCTAATGGTACAGTGAGCAACATAAGTAAATTAACTATTGATTTATTAAATAAGATAATATTTATCGTTCATGTATGAAACGATGCATGAATGTAGATAAAGCAAAAGGGTTATGTAAGGATCGTAGCACGTGGCGTTCCGTAGTTTCTGCCTAACCCCATGGGAAGAAGGCGTGACTTTGTGTATTTATCGTTCATAACTAAACAGACTACCTCATTGGTCAAGTGGTCGCAAGAGCGACTTCTGAGCCTGAAGTCTTAAGTTTGATTGAGTTGGGCAAAGGTATATTGGGTTTTTTTCTGCATGGAAAAAATTTTTTTTAGTCTGGAACTGTGTCCGGTAAACGGTAATAGGCTCTCCTACAATAGTACATCTCTGCCTAACCCCTGTCGTGATACTAACTAACCCTTATACTAGTAGAACAAGTTAATTATTCAGTAATTATTTTAAAACTATTGTAAAAAATGCATGTTTTGTCGCTGAAAATATAACAAAATAAAATAAAAACATTTCCACCACATCATATGTCCCTATAACATCTCAGAATCTCTAATTAAAACCGCATATGAAAACCTTTAACACTTTGTATTCAAAGTGACATCATATCCATTTGATTTAAATATATTGCTGCTTTGACAGAAAGAGGTCAAAGAAATGTGATATCATTATCATTGTGTTTTGTATCTCTATCTGCCATCTATCAACGCCTTTGTGCATCACAGTTTTGATTAAATCTACCCACGTGTTTAGCTTTTACAGTTATTAATCAAAGATGTTTCATAACCGGTTCGTATAAATAGTCTGATTATATTATCAAATTATGAAGTACTAGCTTCCGCCCGCGGCTTCGCCCGCGTGGTTTACGAACCCGTACATTTCCGGGATAAAAAGTAGCCTATGTGCTATTCCAGACTATAATCTATCTCTGTGCCAAATTTCATCCAGATCCGCTCAGCCGTTCTGGCGTGAAAGAGTAACAAAGATCCATCCATCCATCCTCACAAACTTTCACGTTTATAATATGAGTAGGATTATAATATTAGTAGGAAGTAGGATGTGCCTGGTAGCGGGTTAAAAAAAGGCCACTTAAATTCATGTTTGACGTTTTATTTATGACACAACATGTGACGAGGCGGTTGGTGTATCGCGGGTTCGATCCCCGCACGGAAAAAATATTTGTATGATCTACAGACAGTTGTTTCGGGTCTGCTTGTGTGTGCATGTGACATGTATGTTTGTAAACTGTATCCGCGATACAGGAGAAATGCTAGTATCATCATCATCATCATCATCATCACCAGCCAGAAGACGTCCACTACTGAACGAATGCCATCCACTGGGCACAATTCTATGAGAATTTTCCTTTCGAAAAACCTTATAACGCTGCCCTGCTTGGATAGAGAACCTAGAACTTCACACTCAGCAACCGCGCTTGCGACCACCGAGGCAGTATGATGGATGAAATGTTGATTATATTATTACTATTTGGGCCTTAATAACGGCATTGAAGAAATGTGCCCTGAACAGTGCTTACACCTTTGGCTAAACCTTTAGGAAATCGTTTAATCCTTGCTTACAAGCTAAAACCTACCTTTTTTCAAGTAATAATGTCCTCCTAACCGATTTCGGTTACGGCGGCCAATATCACCAGAGATTAGCCAACTACGCCGGAGATATTATAGATTACAAGTGTGTGCGCAAACACAGGTGCTCTCTCTATTCCTTCACTCTCATAGTCCGATGGGACGGCAATCCGACACGACCGGAGAGAGACCAGGCGTAGGAAAAACGGCTTTACGTGCTATCCGAGGCACGGTGTGTATTCACATACACAAAGATCCAGATCCGAAACAACTACCTGTAGATCATACAAATATTTGTTCCGTGCGGGAATCGAACCCGCGACACGTAGCTCAGCAGTCGGTCCCTCAACCACTGCGCCAAACGTGCCGTCAGTCTTTTTTAAGTACTTAACTCTTAATCCTTTTTGAAGTACGAAATTATATTAATCTTGTAAGAATTTCAATACGTTCTATTAAATTTTATGATCCACTTCAAAAACTCAGAAAATACTTTGTAAGTATCTACATTAAGTTCGTTATACTCCCCTCAAGATACTCATAGCCGCTCAATTTAATATGATTACACCCAAACGGCTAGAAATAAGCTGAAATATTCACAGATTAATTTCACTTTTGAGTAATATAGATACTGAAGAGATTTTGCTACGCGTTGTATAAGTTACCAAATTCATTAAACCCGTTAATTTAAGACATATTTAAAAATTTATGAAAATAAAATTCTTTTTAAAATAATATTTGAAATCATATGTAATATCTTATCGACTGTGAACTGGGAACTGGTACTATCTCATTTTTGACAACATTACGGGATTAAGAAGAAGCTATCGACCGCGTTGTGTATACAACGCGGTCGATATTAGTACAAATTGAATGAATTCGATTTTGGCGTCTAATTTTGATTGAAGTAAAATATGCTTGTTGCAGCGCTGCCGGGTATGAAATAATTTAGAATGGTATAACCAAGTAAAATCCTCGTAAAATCGAGATAGGACATGTTGCCAGTTCACAGTCGATATATGGGATGGAAATATAAAAAAAAATGTTCATCCTATCTATTATTTTATAAATTAATATAATATAATATGTACCTATATAATAACATAATGTATATAAGGTATATAAATATATCCTACCTTTCTAATCCTGTAGCCTAATTATTAATCAGTTTGCGTCAGGAGTAGATCGCGCGATAGCTACTGTCAAACGTCATTTTTGTGTCACATAATATGTATTGGCTGACAGTGAGACTGCTGTCTCATGACTGCCGCGCTGCCGTCGCTTTTTTACGTAATTAGGCTGTCGATCCCTGTAAGGGGTTATTGTACTCATCAATAATAACACTTTGGCCGACCCGGGGATCGAACCCAGACTTCACGCTCAGAAGTCTCGCTTACGATCGCTAGACCAATAAGGCAGTTTAATTAACTTTCCATAAGGAAACTTCAATAATATTTATATTTCACTTTCGTTTAAATATTTATGTACATATGTATGGAATTTCCATATTTTCACGTTTGTTTTCCTCATGGATTGTTAATAGATGCTAAGTGGTGCTTTCACCACCTGATCCCTTGAGGCCATGTGCCAATGCACCTGGATAGGCATCGCTTGAAAATTCATTCCTAAAATATTTTAAACTAGCTTTTGCCAGAGGCAGGTGTAAGTAAGAAAACGATATTGTTATCCCACGGGAACGCATTATAGGGATAAAAAGTGTCCTATGTGTTAATCCGGGACGTGGTCTATCTGTGTGCCAAATCCGTTCAACGGTTTACGCGTTATCGAATAACAGACATCCAAACATCTTCACAAACTTTCACTATTATAATATTAGTAGTTTAGTAGGATAATATATTATTAAGACGTTTGTATTCCACGGTGAGTACCCAGGTACGTCTTAAAAGTGCGGCCAGACACCGGAGGACGGGCAGCAGCGTCCTCTCACTAATCGGTGAGCCACTGCGATCCCCAAGCCGCCTGCCAAGCGTGGGGATTATGGCAACACCCCCCCCTTCTTGGGGGAGGCCTTTGTTCAGCAGTGGACGTCTTCTGGCTGATAATGATTCCACGGTGGGTTTGATAAGTGTGGCACCGGGCCCAGTTGCTCATCCACATTTCGCCGATGCTGTAATTTAGTTGCATGTAATAGGACACGAGACAGAATTTCCAAACGGAATATCCAATAAATTTGGTCGGCCCGGGACCTCACGCTTAGCAATCGCGCCGGCGGCCATTAGACTATGAGGAAAATATGTCATATTTTAACAAGCAGAATCCGACACACAGGAGACGTTGTCCTACCAGTATTATATATATATATATTTAAATAATTACTTACTCTCTTGTTAACAATCGAGTTACAGCGAAATAGATATCTCGTAAATATTTTCAGTGTTCAAATATCTACGCATACCAAATTTCATGGCGCTCGGTTGAACAGTTTAGAAAATCATACATTGCAGTGCCACCTCGTGGCGAATGATCGCAAAATGGATGGCATAAAAACCGTCCCCATTCAAAAACACTTAATATTTTGTGGTGATCGATCACACGGTGTTGGAGTTCATCAATCTCATATACATATACTAACATACACTTTTATATATATTGATTTTAATCGAGGGACAGAAACATACACTGCCTATTCAAGTATCTATGTCGGCTGATCATCCAAGAGTTTCAGAGGGACTTATATGCAATTTTACATATACGACAAAAACACTTATTTCACTCTTAGATTACAACTTAACGTAACGCTAAGATACGCGTATTGATGAGCCATTATTATCTTATGACATGATGTAACTGTCTCTGAAGTGCTATGAATAGTACAGACGCGCTATCTCACTTATTCTACACGCTGATGGTCGATGACTGTGTGTGGTCCCATATCAGGCGTTGAATAAGGCAGTCGTAAACACACCAAGACATAACTTACTTGTTTAGATATTATTTATTGGAATAACATGTTCCTTACTTATTTTTATGGCCAAACATACGTATAATACCCGTTTTCTTTACACTAAAATAATGCTTGTTGATTCTAATGACTTTCCGAACTCGTAAATATTTAAACAGACAAGCATAGGCATTAATGAATCGACTTTACCTCAAATACATGGTACATCAAAGTCTTAAAACAACAAAACACAAAAGCTATTCGCATTTAATATCTGCTTTCCTGCACTGCGCAAGAGCAAAACATTGTTTCTCAATTAATAATAACGACATCGTTAAAGATGAGCGGTGCTTTTCATAGGTTATATTGTTGCAATCTATTCGATAGCCTCGGACCTAAGGACCAATAAATATTTATGCAGTATCGATCCGCTAAGGCTGTAGGAATCTTTAGGGCATCTAGTAGAAAAAAATTGCCAGTCTAAAACAAACCGTGTAGTATTATGAACTTGTACCAAAGATTTACCAGAGCGCGAGGTTCAAAGGATTAGGCAGAGATATGCTGATGCCGTTGTTGAGTCCCAGGTGCCGAACCAATTGCCATCCCGGCATAATTCAAAACTCCCGAGCTGCTACTGAGAATTTCCATATAGAAAAACAGTGTAAGACTTTGGCGGCCTCGGGAATTGAACCTAGGACCTCACGCTCACTAACAACTAAAACACCAATGAGGCAGTTTATTATATGCTTTACGATATCTTTATTATATGCGTCGCAATTCTTTACTTTCCCTTAAGTTAAGCACACAATATAAATCGGATGTCATTCATGTTGACGGATCGCTCAATATATCCTCGCTGGCACAATATTTAATATCAAAGTTCATGCAACACGTAAGGTAGACCTGTTGCGTGCACAACTGAAGGAGAAACTAGCTTCCGCCCGGGGCTTCGCCTTCGGATTACGAACGTGCATTTTTGCGCGGAACTTTTATTGGATTATTCATTTATTGGGTTTGTCTGTATAGAAATTCTCAGTAGCAACACGAAGTATGGAACTGTGTCCGTTTGATGGCAATATGCTCGCCCCCTATTACATAGGACTCAATAACGGCATCGGTAAAATGTGGGTGTATAATGGTCCACCTCTGCCTAATCCTTCGGGGGATACAAGCGTGATGCTATAACCAACGTTTTACCTTCGCCGGACACAATACAACGTAATATTTAAAAGAGACGATTTACCAGTGACGATCACTCCTAAAATCATTTTGTACCTGCGCGGCCTTATCCGACACCGACGCATGCGCAGACAAAAAACATTTGAAGTAACAATTAACGTCAATTAAGTAAGTCCTACTCAAACAGTAGATTTTGTTTACCACCGCCTATATGGACGTAATGTATGGTTAAATGTAAAACTTTTGAGTTAAAAGGTCTGATGTAGGTTGTAGCACGATTTCTTGTTGTATTCCTTATATGGAATCTATTTGTGTGTATATTTAAGCATTTGGGATTTCAAAATTAATTTTATTAAAGCGAAAATTTGGGATTCTTAATCTTCGTGTTGTGTGAGACCTTAGTACCAAAGCTCTTTTACCTATCTCGTTTTCACATGTTAACATCGTTCGGTGCTCTGATTGTTGAAAAGTTCAGAACGGTCTAATCGACACTTGCAATCGCGCGTGCGCACTAGGACCAGAGATCTACTACTTTATAGCCTTGTATCACTGGTCTATGCGAATTTCCAGTAAGTATACCTACAGTTAGTCTTTGGATTTTAATTAGTTTATCAAACATTATTAAATCAGACATCTTTATTTATACTGATTAAACTGCCTAATTGGTCTATTGGTCGCAAGCAGGACTGCTAAGCTATGCTGAACGCCCTAAATGGTCTTTCGTCATCCAATCCTGGACTGGATTTATTTGCAGATGAATGGAAGGTATTATTGTTGGAATGTTTGGCGTATTGCGAGAGGACTGAGTGAAAGGCTCGTAATATATAATTTTGTGTTATATGTCATTTTTTATTTTCTTTTTATTTAAGTTTTATTTGTGAAAAACTGTCGTATGCTTTCTGTACCTTACATGTATAATCAGTGTAACTGACTTTGTCGTTCTGATTAAATAAATAAATAATAAATAAATAAATAAATAAGCCTGTGGAGTAAAGTGAGCGAGTTGAACAAAGTGTTGTTGGGTTTTTCTGTATGGAAATTCTCAGTAGCAGCACTGAGTCTGGAACTGTGCCCGGTAGATGGTAATATGCTCGCTCCCTATAATATGGAACTAAGTAACGGCATCAGCGAAATGTGGGTGTAGAATAGTATACCAGTGTCTAAGCCTTCAGAGATACAGGCGGCATCAGAAATCAGAATCGGAATAATGTACAATTTACATTTGACGTACGATAAAATAATACAAAAAAATAACATGCGCTCTCACTTAATAAAAATATTTTAAAGGTTTGAAAGCGGAAACGGGCACATCCGTCCGTTCACAGCAAACGATCCACACCCCACAATAGAGAGGGGAACGGCCAATGTCCCGGGATTGTTCCGGGATGTATGGCAGCCCGTCAAGTGAGACTTCCGCAGGGCACGGGGAACTAGCCGGCATGGACCGGTCACGATCACTATTAAAATGGCGGCTGGAACAAAATATGAGAGCAAGCGGTTCTTCTTTGTCTTTTTTGATTCGTCAAAAATAATCATTCGCTAGATAATCTGCAATTCTATGAATAAGCAGATATTTTGTATACTTGTTAATACGAATTTTAAGATTTGCTAAGGACAGAAAGTATCATACAAAGAAAAAAAAATGTCACGAATAACGTAGTCAAGTACTTATGAGTACAAATATTATTAACTAACTTTTGCCCGTGACTTCGTACGCGTGGAATTTAAGATCTGATATTTTCCTGCGGTAAAAAGGAGCCAATATTTTAAGTTAGACCTCTAGCAGTACATCGGTGAAAACTGCATTCAATTCCATGCAATAGTTTTTGCGTGATGCGTGTACATACATACATACAGACAAAAATTTTAAAAACTGTTGTTTTGGCTTCTGTTGCTCTAATAAAGACCCCCCATATTAGTTTTTCTCAAATATCTATAATGTACAGAAATCGGCCTGTTATAACTTTATTATATGTATAGATTATAGAAGAAAAAGCGCTTGAGCAGCGTTCAACATTTCTATTTTTCATTTATCTAGGAATAATTTTTACATAATTAGCTTTATGCCTTTCTCCGAAGGGTTATCCAGTAGTGTCCTGAATATGTACATTTCTCGCAAGCCGTTATAATGTCCTAAGGGAGCGAGCCTATCGCCAGCTTTTCTAAAAGATCTGATAAAGTGAAGCTGCATCACGCTTACCTGCGCTTGCGACCTCTACATAAATGAAGTACTTAAGCAATTTTATTAGCAGAATAAAAATAATTTCCTTTTTACTTGTGGCACACAGCAGTACAACTTAGTATCGGTTTCATAGCACAACGCGCGAACGGACCCACCGACAAACAAAGGTCAATATTGGATATCAGATATCTAAATATCTGAACAGAAATAAATCGATTTATGTTTATCGCTGCTCGCTGCCTACCAACGGGACCTTAGAATCGGGCCAACATGATCTTTGTTTTATTGTTAGGAACGTATTAGTGAATGAGAGTATTAGAGAATCGTTTTCGTTGAATAAAAAATATCATCATCAGCCAGAAGACGTCCACTGCTGAACGAACTCCCCCTTAGACCACCACATCGAACGACATTCTGCCAGAGAATCGTTTTCGTTGAATAAAAAATATAAAACAATGAGATTAATTAGACGAGTTTTATGGAATGTTTGGACCTTGTTAACGAAATGCGATCGACAGGACACTTAGAACGATAAAATCTTTGATAAACCCTCTTAAGGTTACCAAATAAATATCTAAACATTCAGCAGACCACCATAATTGCAGATATAAATCACTAATCATTCCTAAACTAAACAGTGAACCACTCCACCCTTTATGGTATTTTTATCTGACTAATAATGTCCTCCTGACCGATTTCGGTCACGGCGGCCAATCTCACCGGAGATTAGCCAACTACGCAGGAAATATTATAGAGCACAAGTGTGTGTGTAAATACAGGTGCTCTCTCTATTCCTTCACTCTCATAGTCCGATGGGACGGCAATCCGACACGACCGAAGAGAGATCAGGCGTAGGACCAACGGCTTTACGTGCTTTCCGAGGCACGGCGTGTATTCACATACACAAAGACCCAGACCCGAAACAACTATCTGTAGAGCATATAAATATTTGTTCCGTGCGGGAATCGAACTCACGACACGTAGCTCAGTAGTCGATCTCTCAACCACTTCGTCAACCGTTTATCTGACTACCCAAATTACGGATGCACTAAAAGCGAATAAATCCTGAAAGCCGAGGTTGGGTTTAGAATTTATTCGGTACGGATGTGAGAGGACGTGCCTAATGGATCCCTCTGCTTGACTTTTTTGTACCTTCGCCGGACCTGAGTGGTGGACCATATTATTTAAGCGACAGCGATTTAAAGCCATGTTCACCATCAATAACAGATGTTTAAAACGAAATCGACCGTTTAATTATATGAAAGTTTATCAAACGGCTGATTTGTGTCCTAACCATTTGTTGGTTGGTCGGTCACACAAAGTAATCTCAATTTTTACGGTAAATATTACCAGTAGCCCTATGTTATTAATAAACTTTTATCAATTAATAAGCAGGTGACATTTTTTCTGTAAACAAATAGTTTACGTTATTTTCTATTACGTAAATAAAACCTTCCAATTTAATCAATCATTAAATTTTCTGTTTCAATACAATTTTAGGGATTGGGCCACACGACGATCGCGATGCAAAATGCATTCACAATAAAGTTTAAATCGTATCACACGACGCAGGAAATGCGACTTACAACTCATAAAATTGCGCTCGTCTGGCCTCGCCTTTACTGACGACAACGTTATGATGTTCTGCTGTATTGAACAACTGCGATAGTGTGATAAAATGCAGTTAATAACTCCTCAGTAAACACAGATTCATCACGGACCAGAATGGTTGTTGGACTCCCTGGGTTGTGACAGATGGCCCCGTAACGAGCCATCTGTCACAACAGTAATTTCTTCCAGTTGTATTAGACCTATTTCTCAGTTGAGACAAACGGAATGTTCGCGTAAACATTATTCACTTCTTCCTCCTACCGGCTAAGCAGAAATACACGGAGTTGTATCTTAATGAAATGTAAACTCATGCTTTAAGTCAGGTACGAGGGAATGTTAATTTTTGGGTGATGGATTTACCGCGTTGTGCAATAATCTATCCACCGAACGATTTACAAGATGTAAATCAGCTTCGTTCGCGTTCAAATTTTTTGAATCATTGTATGATATTAAATTATTGGACGGCCTCATTGGTCTAGCGGTCGCCAGCACGACTTCTGAGCGTGAGGTCCTGGGTTCGATTCCCGGGTCGTGCAAATTGTTATTCGGTTTTTCTGTATGGAAGTTCTCAGTAGCAGCACAGAGTTTGGAACTGTGCCCGGTAGACGGGAATAGGCTCACTACCTATTAAATGGGACTCAATAACAGCTTCGGCGAAATGTGGGTGTACTATTGTAAACTCTGCCTAACCCTTCGGGGAAAACAATGCTGTTATGTATGATATTAAATTAGAATGTATAAATTTCGAAAAGCTTAAATTGCCCATGACTATTGTGTTAACCTATCGTGGCGACATGGATAGTTTTTTTGTTTCTTTAGACGTCAATTCTGAGCAGCCCATTCACGCGCACATAGCGATATCTGTTTGTTACCTACTCTGTGGCACGATTGCCTCACTTTCTACTAAGAATAGGTATTTTTAACTATAGTAATTTCTCGTAAAAGATATAAAAAGGTTTCTCACCATTTATCAGAAGGCATATGGGTGTTAATGGTAGCGATATTGTAGAAACTGTTCGGTTCCCATCGAATACTATTGTCGAGATAGACATCGGTCTAGTTCGTGCCGGGTTCGAATCCATTCGTGATACTTTTTTAAGTTTTGCTATATTGTGTTGCAAGTGGTTTGGCATGTCAAAATGTACTTGTAGCATTAAATTCTCATTGAAAATTGTGCATTGTTCGCATTGCTTCATTGTAATTTATCTATGGGATATTGTGTAGTAATGACTATGTCGTATGGACGTTTGGGTGAATTGAAATCAGGAAAATATTACTCGTCAAGAGACAAAGTAGACCAAACGAACATCTATAATTAGTTGGTTGCTGTTGATTCATGAATTAAAGCACTTTCTCACTACGTTGTCCGAGTGATAAGTGGTGATAGCAATATTTTATCAAAATTTCACACGTACAACCTCCATATAGTAGTCTTTGAAGAGTCGGCATTTTGCCTTACCGTATGAGAAAGGGCTGGCAAACATCTGAGACATTTAATTCATTAAGCAAGTGATCTCCACAAACAATAGAATTTCTATTGTGCCTAATATACATATGACATGTAAATTTTCACTATGATTATTATGTAATAAACCTACAGTACTTTATATGAATTAGACATAATCGTACTCGTAATAAAAAAATAACAAACATTGTTCAAGAAAAAAAAATACCTATTCATTACACAAAGGACTTTTTTTACTTTTCTCAAATCCTCCTACACCCCAATTAACATCGGAAATTGAAATATAAAGTCATTCCTATTCTTGAAGAAGAAATAAATCCTCTCGACGTTCTTCATAATATTGTTAAGAAACTTGTTAGAAAAGAAAGAGACCAAGTTTTGTGAGTAGCGTTCGGAAACGTTTAAGTTCTACCAATGCTCTTTGTGGAGCTAGATTCAACATCCCCACATGCTTTCGGTGCAAGTTTTAGGATATTAGAGAAGCTTTTGTTTTAATTTTCAAATAACAACAGCATCACGCTTGTATTCCCCGAAGAGTTACGCAGAGGTGTATTATATACACCCACATTTCGCCGATGCCGTTGTTGACTCCCATGTAATAGGGCGAGCCTATTGCCATCTGCCTGAGTTTTTTGCTATCTGAATTTTCATACAGAAAAACCTAGTAACACTTTATCCGACCCGGGTATCGAACCCAGGGCCTCACGCTTAGCAGTCGCGCTTGCGACCACTAGACCAATGAGGGAGTCCAAATATACTTATGATAAAATACGTCTAATTATAGGGAATATATGTATAATTGAAAATTGAAACTGAATTTTTCTGTTTAGCGACTACTCGCAACAAACCAAAAAGTACAGTGCCATCTATCGGAGTGAAGCGACAACAGCAAATCCTGAATCGCACTATGATAGTTTACAACGATACTAACACTTACAAATGTCCGACATCAACCGTCGGGTTTCGACCCGCCGGGCTAACCATCTTGCCTGATTGGAGGATCGTTTCTTTTCAGTGGAGGAACACCATACTTCGTTCTTTAAACCTGTTATGGTACGCCATAACACAGAATCACGCATATATTCCACGAAAGATTAAGCAGAGTTGTGTACTATTTTGCACCCATATTACACGAAACGAGCCCATTGAAATGTACCACAATGCCAAGCTCCGGGCAAAATGTCAGTAACAACTGACATTTGTCTAACAGAAAATCGTAATAAAATTTTCCCTAATCCAAAACTTGACGCCAACACTCCAACAAGGCTATCATGTATCATCATACAGAAATTTAAAAACACTGCCATCAAAATCGCTGTATCTTACACTTCAGGCCGTAAGTTTAGAGCAAAATCGTATTTCCCATACAAACGAGCCATTTGTTTAGTAGCGCTCGTTTAGAAAATTGCATTCTACTTGAAGTTGTGTTTGCATTTATTGCACGATTACGGAAACGTACTGGGATGAGCTGCCTGTTTCTGATTGCAGGAAATAAAGTGATTTACCAGGGCTTTTTGTACCAAGAATAAACCACTACCACAAGCGGTTGGCGTAGTGGTTGAGCAATGGACTGCTGCGCTACGCGCCGCGAGTTCGATCGCACGGAACAAATATTTATATGGCCTACAGATGTTATTCCGGGTTTTGTTTGTGCATGAAAATATTTGTGTATGTAAACGCATACACGATATACAATAAATTAATGCTAGCGTAATCGCTAATCGAAAGCTAATGCTTTCGATGAGATTCGGATCCCCGCACGGAATAAATATTTGTATTACGGATTAAAACTCATGATACAGCAATGCTAGGATGTTAGAAAAAAACTTTCTCATTAATATTATTATATTTTTAAGTTATTATGTGTAATATTGTGTTTTAATCTATAGGCTTTAGTTGCCTGAAATAAAGAAGTAAAAGATAAAAAAATGTTCCAACTGTGGAGACATGTGTTGTCCTGTGATCTCAATTCTAGGTATGCTTATAGGCGATACTTGAAAGACAATAAACAGAAGGGATTACATTATGTAACTAAGTAATATTTGTTGAGAACTACCTGTTGCCCGCGACTTCGTCCACTTGTACTTATTATCCACTTAATGTTTTGCTGTAATAGTAAAAAAGGACCCAGGCTATCTATTTCTAAAATTTCATAACAATCGGTTCAGCGGTTTAGTCGTGATGAGGTAACAAACAAATAGACAGAGTTACATTCGCATTTATAAATAGTTGTATGAATAGCAATGTTAAAATAAATAATACATTCAAAGTAGACACTTTAAACTCTAGTTCTTCAAGGGAAAGTGCTCCTAGGCAAGTAAATAAACATTCTTATGTAGAAAACCTTTTCCTTTGAGTGATTGGAATTACCAGTTAGACTGAACATTAACTGGAATGTTCAATTTGCTTACATTAACATTTTAATGCCTTTTACGCTTACATTTTGCAGTCACGTTGGCTAAAAATATAGTTCTTGAGTTCTTACATAATTTGTGTCGTAAGCGGTTAAGGGATTATGTGAAGCCAATTAGAATAGAATAATTATAATAGTTATTTCAGCTCATTAGTGTCACATTTCTGGGTAGTCGTATCTTCTTAGGTTGAGAAGGGTTAGGCCTTAGTTATATAATTAGGTATAGATCTCAATGGAGTGCTCATACGCATATTACGTCAACAACAAATCACACTCACTGAGTCTGAGAGGAGCGCGAGAAGGATTTTGTATGAATGATTGCATGCGAATATTTTAAAGTTTATATACTTATTAAAAAAAAATACATTTTATAGCTTACTAGCGAACCGCCCCGGCTTCGTACAGAGCATATACGCCTTCATTTTTTTTCTGTCGTGGTGTCGTATCAGCCTGTTACGTCGAGCTTTTATTCGGCGCACCCCAATAAAGCCCCCCAGTCGGCATGATTTTTCCGACATCTTCAACTATCATCGTTATATTTCAGCCAGTTTCACAAAACCTTAACAAATTAAACATTTAAACCTTCCTCATGAATCATTCTGTCTATTGGTGAAAACCGCATGAATATCCGTTCAGCAGTTTTTGAGTTTATCGCGAACAGATAGACAGACAGACGCGGCGGGGGACTTTGTTTTATAATAGATATGTAGTGATAGGATTGTGCGATAAAAGGTCCTAGAGTCTAGTAAAAGTTTTCCTCAATCTCACTATTTTCAAAGTAAACAAAAACGTATGAAAATTGTGTGTCGCGTTTGCGATAATGCAATGCGCGCGCACGAATTTTTCATATATTTTTACCTTAATAGTAGCGATGATCGAGGCACAGTATTTGCTGTACATATTAGCACTCATATTCAGCTGAACCCCTGGTCCAATATCAAAGTATAATTTCGACTATTCCATTGGGGTGTATAGCTGTTTGATGTTATGTGCCCCATGGGGGGGCTGATATTACCTAAATGAAAGCTGACAGACATTTTTACGCGAATAAATTGACTCTTTGAAATAACATCAAAAGACTTTTCAATTCAAAATAGGTACCTATTATGTTACCCGTCCCTAATATTCGAGCTCGGAAATAACTCGATTCGTCAGCTCGTAACCCAGTTTGTTTTCAATTAACAAAAATATGAAATTCACTATTTTTGTTCCAGTTTCACGCGGCGCTGACAAAATTCGTCAAAACTGGATCCCCACTGAAAATATCAGCGTGATGGATTCTGAGAGGTAAGTAAATTAAAACGAATTAGTATAAGAGTCTTGTAGCTACATAGCGCGGTTGCTGCTGTCGTTATCCCAAAGGGGGACAGTTCTTCACATGTGGCTTGTCAGCAGCTAAACGTCTGACAACTGGTCTAACCTTGGGGTACCAGTGTTAAATACTGGTATTCAGGTGTACGTCTAGGAAAAGGTTAGCCGTTGATTGTATGACGCCCTGGAAGGACATATACGAACCTTATTGGTGATGTCCTTCAAAAAGGTCAGGTGCGCAGTACCCACAACCGGCGTTCATGAATAAAACGATGCATGAATGTAGATGAAGCAAAAGGGTTATGTAAGGATCGTAGCACGTGGCGTTCTGTAGTTTCTGCCTACCCCCAAAGAAAAAGGCGTGACTTTATTATTATTATTATGTATTAATCAACATTGTAATGGGTATTATTTGAAGAGAGTTTCAATAGAGATTTTAGTCGATTCTTTATAAGACCTATTTGTCTTGATATTTCAAAGGTATGTAACTCCGTAAACAGACAAAAAATGCTTTTCAAAATTATAATGAAATTAGTTGGTATATATTGGTAGGTTGTAGTTGTAGACAGTGATAGCCTACCGGTTGAACGCTTGCCTTCCATGCAGGAGGGTCTGAGTTCAAACCCGGCTCACACCTCTGACTTTTCGGAATCATGTGCGTATCAGAACGTTTACGGTGAAGGTAAACATCGTGAGGAAACCTGCACACCTGAGAGGGCTCCATAAAGTTCATAACGGTGTGTGTAGTCCGCCAACCCGCACCGGGCCAGCGTGGTGGACTAAGGCCTACCCCTTCTCATTCTGAGAAGAGACCCTTGCCCAGCAGTGGGACAGTAATGGGTTGAATTATTATTTATTGGTAGGTACATTACAGTACATACCGTATATATTTCTATGTTCCTTATTTATCAAGCGACTTACAAAAAGGAAACGTCTTTTTAGACCAAAATTGCGGTTCTTTCCTACACTAACATATTTCTTTTTTTTAGATCCCATTACACTCCGTAGATTGCTGATCGTTAAGGCTCATCCTCTTGTTTGTGGTCTTAATGACCAACTTTAGCTATTAGGGCGATTCACAGCCGTTCTTAACCTTTTCATCGTAAGGCAAGTTTTTTGTTAGATAAATAAGTAGCCCAAAAAAAAATTTGTAAATTAGTGACTTTTTTTATTTTATTTGATCTAGTATCTTTGAAACTATTTCTACCTACATAGTATAAAAATTTGGATTTAAAAAAATACATAGCATCACGCCCGTATATATTTATATACAAAAATAACATGATGGCAGACAATAAAAAAATAAATTTTTAATTATTATTATTTTCCGCCATTTTGTTATTTTTGCGTATAACGTATTTTATTAGAGGTACGGGATAAAGCTCTTTTGAGGACTTCTGTTTACCTGGCATTTTCACATACACATACATATTAAAAAAAAATATTTTTTATAATTTACTAATATTTTTGTTAAGCTTAACAAGTTTTATATCAATAAATATAACAGTACCTATTCTTAATTTTTTTTTTAAATAAAAATAGTTTTTTTTTTTCATGCATCCAAAATAGACAGAGCCTTTAAAACAAACAATCCCCGTTCACACTACAAAATGGTAGCCACTAACACTACGGGTACATTAACATGGCTAAACTTCTATCATGCCCACTTGTTACTCTAACTACCCTTGTCATGAGGCAAATGGCACAATATATTGAGTGCGAACTAGAGTTACCAACTTTTTGATAAAAAAAAATAGTACTTTTTCAAGAAACTGCAATATGTATTACTACATTTGGGAATGTCAGGAAAAATTAAAGTATACATTTATTTTTAATAATTTTTTGTGCATTTGTTATAAGGTACTCTTCGATTCGCTACCAATCACTTTCTAGTTTATATTATTATGGCACAAAAAAACAAACACGTATAAGTTTAACCCCAAAATTTGGGTATCGTTCATCGTGTAAACTTAATATAATAACATATAGTATATACTTTATGTGCGGGTCACAGTCACACATAATATAAAGAAGAGCACGTATTTTTTGTACTATATTATTTTTCTAAAATATATAGTACAATTGAGTGAAAATATAGTTTAGTACTATATGTATGATATAGTACGGGTGGCAACTCTAGTGCGAACACTTCCAACTTTACATATATGGCTATATTTAATGGAGAGAAGCGTAAGAAGGTTTGACATATGTACGTTACGAATCATGGCGCTCTTTGTTAAACAGGCTAAAAGTACAAACTCTCATGAAAAGGGACAAAGAGCATAAAATATTAACATAACATACCATCACGCCTGTATTCCCCGAAGATTAAGACAGAGGTGTATTACGTACACCCACATTTCGCCGATGCCGTTATTGAGTCCTATGTAACAGGGCGAGCCTATTGTCATCTACCGGGCACAGTTTTAGACTCCGTGATGCGACTGAGAATTTTCAAACGGAAAAACCCAGTAACACTACGCGACTCGGGAATCGAACCGAAGACCTCACGCTCAGCAGTCTCGCTTGCCGCCACTGGACCAATGAGGCAGTCTAAATAAATATTATAAACTAGCTTTTTCCCGCGTCTTCGTACGCGTGGAATTTAGAATCTGATATTTTACTGCGGCAAAATGGAGACTACGGTGAAAACTGCATTCAATTCCATGCAGCAGTTTTTGCGTGATGCGTGTACAAACATACAGACTGTTGTTTTGTCTTCTGTTGCTTTAATAAAGACCCCCCATATTATTTTTCTTCAATATCTGTAATGTACAGACATCGGCCTGTTATAATTTTATTATATCTATAGAAAAGCAAATACCTATTTGCATGTTCCTCTTTCCCTCTCCCCTGTGTAAATAATGCCAGGTACTTATACAAATTGTACACAAGATGTGGAAATAATATTGTGTCTTCATTCATGATTTTAATACAAAGAACATCGATGACTATGTGCCGGAAGCAACAAAAGATTTTGAAATTGATTTTCTCTGCTCTTCTACCTATCTGGCTTCTTTACTAGGGTTGCTATCCATTCGGGTTTCGCCAGATTTGTTCTAGTTTGACATTTGCATTTGCCCTTGGTGTTTTCAGGTGGGGTTTTATACCGTCCGTGAAACCTTCTATATACGTACTTCTAAATTCTGTTTCTCATTCTTAGATAGAACAGATTAGGCAGGCATTTAAGGGGGCGGGCCTTTTGCCATCTACCGGGCACATTTCCAAACTGCCGTGCCGTTACTGAGAATTTTCATACAGAAAAACCCAACAACACTGCTCGATCCGGGAATCAAACTCGGGGCCTCATGATGAGCAGTCGCGCTTACAACCACTAGACCCAGAGGCAGACTCGGATAAGAATGTCCAGAATTTAAGCCCGAAATCCCGAGGATTTGGAATCCCTGAAATTCTGATTTTGCAATTTTGTTGATGACAACCCTATAATAGCCCTTACTGAAAAGTAATCGTAGTCTTTTTAATTAAATTATAATCGTAAATCTAAACAAATCATTACCTTTGGGTTTACGTGACGCTGAAATATCACCACGGAAATATCAAGTTACAATTACCAAAATAATCCAGGAGACATCATACAATCAACAAATATAATTCTGCCCGCTCTCGTTATTTCGAGTAGACCCTGACCCACTGGGCCTCGGGGACCAATGCAAGGTCTAATGCCAATATTAGACTCCCAACGCTAGCTCATCAAGTATGTACGAGATTTAGTTACGCGGAACATTGGGGGACTGGTCGTGGTTGAATTTTAGAGCAACTAGACTTCGTCGAATGAACGTTGTACTCAGGAAATGCCGTGTATTTTATTATTTGGGCATTGGATAGCTCGTAGCTACGTAGCTACGCGCAGATCGATCGATTTGCGAGGTTAAGCAGCGCTTGACGCGGTTAGTCCTTGGACGGGTTTTCACATATTTAGAACCCTCCGTGCCTCCGAAAGCACGTTAAGCAGTTGGTCCTGGGTGTCATAAGAAGACCTGTGACAGTCGTTAAGGGTGTCAGTAGCCCAAAAAGTCTGACAACAAGTCTAACCTTACAGTATCAGTATCTCCCAGTAATTGGGTAGCGGAGGTCAGAAGTCTGATAATACTGATATTCAGTCGCACCGGTTAGACTCTTTCCCTTTTAGTTGGGAAAAGGCTAGGCAGATGATTTGATAGCTTTGGAAAGCTATGCCGTTTGATTTGCTTGGGGATTTTGTTTTAATATCAATAAGGCCCAATTTCACCGACGATATAACTGATGGTTACATTGTATGAGTAATCGGTCGTTTGCAGGCCCTAAAACCGTTTAAACAAATCTCAATAATCGCTTGTTATATTTTCCATACTTAAAACAGCTTTGGACTCAAAAAGGTATCTCATTCCCGGATTATCGAATGAAACAGTAATTAAAAACAAATTTGAACTTAAAACGTAATTAATTAAATCTGATTATTGTCCATTTTGTCTAAGAAACACTTTATTACATAAGTAATACCTTCATAGCTCGACAATTAACATCCAACAATAGTTCTTTTGACCATTTTACTTTGTATTGTTTGAATATTTCGTCAGAGCATCATTAAATTGTATGAATTTGTGAGATATGCTCGCTATTTCCTATAATTTATTATATGAATTTGTATGTTACGCTCGTGATTTTCTATGATTGAGATGCAAATTAATTTCCGCATAGTTTCCATTTCATTCTCGCTTTTAGTAATGACTTTCGTGGGAATACTCATGTATTCATAGATGTTCCCAACAACATATGAATACTAGAGCGAATTCGTATTAACTTGGAATGTAGCGTTATTTGTGCTGAGAGATTTTCCTATTTGGTATAACTAGAAAAATAAAGGAGCTGTTGTATAACCGACCGTCATACCGTCCTCGCCGGCGAAGCCCGTCGCGAAGATCCGTTCATTCTCCACCCCGACCCTTGCTCGAGCCAGCCCGCATTGCGCCAGTAGTAATAAATCAAATGTCCCTAAATAATCACAGTCAGATCCAGCAAGTCCTCTCTTGTCTGTCCCCCAGCAACGCCCTAAGCCGAGTTTCGAGTCCCACTATGGGATGCCTTAGCAGTGTTGCTTAATATTATTTAATTTGCTCGGATGGAGGTCCTTCTGGTCTCGCCTTTAGCCCGGTTAAGTGTAAGCTCCCTGAGCTAACTGCGAGAGGCAAGTGTCAAAAAAAGCTGTTGTTTTTGTTTGAATAATAAAGTTTTTATAAATGAGAATTCAGATGGGGCAGTGGCTAAGTGTTCGAGTTCGATTCTCGCATGGATCAAATATTTTTATGTTCTACAATTAGTTGTTTCAAGTCTGGGTATTTGAGATGTATCTATGTCAACTGTATACAAAATACACGAGAAACTTAGTGTTGAGCAACGTTTTTTAATAGTTTTTTTTTATGAGATATGTGTTACAATTTAATCTATACATCTATACATTTAAATAAAATTGGAGTGTCTGTTTGTAATATTAAAATAACCGTTTTTTACTACATGCATATGAATATATATACGGTACATACACCAAAATAACATTTTTTACAATTTTTGTCTGTCTGTCTGTCTGTCTGTCTGTCCGTCTGTTTGTATAGGCTAATCTCTGAAATGGCTGGACCGATTTTGACGGGGCTTTTATTGGCAGGTAGCTGATGTAATAAGGAGTAACTTAGGCTATATTTATTTTAGAAAAATTCTTTTATTTTAGAAAAAAACTAGGGTTAAGTGTATTTGGTCTCACTAAAAAATACATTGTTAAGTTCCGACATCCACGCGAACGAAGTCGCGGGCACAGCTAGTGTAACTATATAGCTCATCCCAATAAATAAAGCGCTTCTAAGAAATTCATTAACAGCATTTGCAGATTGGTACTGAATACTTTAGGAGTCCAACAAAGGTGGACCAGCTTTTAGGTAATTGGACCAACTTTGGCCAGAACACCGACACTTGAGATACACAAAAAGTTATGAATGACAAAACTAATTTCTAGTAACTTAAGGGTCTATTTAATAGAGATGGAATTCTGTACATTTAAAGATAAAATTTTTGATCAATTTTACATAAATTATTCCTTAGATTTTTTTGTAGGTATCCATGTGTAAATTTCACAAAGATATTGTACCGAAACTTTAATAAAACCAATTCTATGCCAAACTTTCAGATGTAGGTAGTTATTTCGCGTTGATTTATTTAGCTACGTAAGTATTATATTATTAACTAGCGACCCGCCCCGGCTTCGCACGGGTGCAATGCTGATACTAAATACACTACAGAAAAACTGTGAACGTTGTCCGCACCGGGCGGCCGGCCGGTACCGCCGCCAACGCTACGTCCCGCAATTTTTAAATCTGTAATATCTTCGAAAATATTCACTTAAATCATACGGTGTAGAGGGCCATATAGATCTATATTAAATGAACAATGTATTCAAGGTATTTAATTGGTTAAGGATTAATGCTGTATTGGTTAAAATCGCTTCGAAAATTAGCCATTATTTGTCGTAAAAAGTAAATGACAAAAAAAAGTTATTGTGGGTTATCCATAAGAGATAGACATATACCATCACGGACTTTTCTGTAGACCTTTTCAATGTGTACAATACTTAGTACATTATTTTGATAAAACTCGTAGGGTTCAGCCTGCGTTTGCAATGTAAGCGGAAAAAATGTAATTATTTACGACATCATATTAGAAACCTCAAAAATAACAGTACTTCTCCACTATTTAATGGATGTTATTATACATATAAACCTTCCTCTTGAATCACTCTATCTATTAAAAAAAACCGCATCAAAATCCGTTGCGTAGTTTCAAAGATTTAAGCATACAAAGGGACATAGGGACAGAGAAAGCGACTTTGTTTTATACTATGTAGTGATGATAATATTTCCAGCGACAAAATTCTACCTTTTCTTTTTAGTTAGTGGTTCCATAAAATTGCTAAGTCTGCTATTAACAGTGGTACATACGGCAGCAAAAGTAGGTTAACATATTTAATGTTACTGGCCGTTTCAAATATAAAAAGAAAAATTATTTGATTTGAATAAGTGCAGTTTTAATATCGTGTAGATTTATAAAATAACTAATTAGTATTCTTATTTTAAATAATGATGTCAGAAACTCAACTGTCATCTTTCTGGCCGCACGTCAAAATGTGATTTAATTTTCTGTGTCGCTCAACGCTCGACACCATTTTCTCGTTAACGCTGGCGCTGTGATTACACAAAGTTGAGTTTTCGTACAAATGGGTAATTGGAGCGTTGACTACTATGAAAAGGCACTAATAAGTACTCTTGTAAGCTCTCAGTGAAGTATATGAGTTAGCTACAATCTAACAAATGGTCATAATTTAATCTCCCGTTTCTCTATATGCTATTGTCGACTTAACCATTACATCGCCTGTATTACCCGAAGAGTTAGGCAGAGGTGTACTATTGTACACCCACATTACGCCGATGCCGTTATTAAGTCCCATGTAATAGGGAGCGAGCCTTCTATCTGCTGCTACTGTAAATTTCCATATTGAAAAACCCAGTAGCATTTTTCCCAACCCGGCAATCGAACCCAGGTCCTCACGCTTAGCAGTCGCGCTTGCACTAGACCAGCGATACTCAACCTTTTTTTATAAGTGCCACAAAAAGGTTTCAGTTATGGTGCCGCGGGCTACAACATAAAATTTTGGTGTCAATAAAAAAACTTAATTTAAATATAATTACAAAGATGAAGTGTTCACAGGTTATCTGACTGGATGATCTTATAATTCTTATAATGTGAGGTTATCATGCAGCCACATGCAATCTTAACAAAATTTTGAAAGAGCTTTAATTTTAATAAATCTTCTGAATCCCTCACTGCAACGCAACGCGCGGTAGGGTTATCTAGGTACCTATTGTACACCGCGTGCTCACACTTTCTCTGGATCTGTGCGAAATTTAAAGTGGTTGACAACTGGACCACTATGCCAGCTGGGACACTCACAAAAGCTCGGCGGGCCGCAGGTTGAGTATAGCTGCACTAGACCTAAGGCAGTCGACTAAAATTACCTAGCGTACTTTATTAAATACACCTCCGGCTCAGACATAAGTTTCCAGTGACATAACAATGCATATTAAACTTCAACAACTACCAATTGTTATATTACCATTATAAGTAGGTATACAGGCCCGAACGATTTGTCATTTCGGTCAGGGTCACCACTTTTTCGCTGTAGAAACGAGTGTTTGTTCAGAGGTCGAGTGACGGCTCGGCAAACGTTCAAAAACCAATTTAGCGGTGACAATGTTTTATGATCTTTGACACAGTTTATGTTTATGGACGGCCGTTATTTTTTATATTTTTTATTTATGAACTGTCACGGTTGTTGTCGTCAGTTTATAGTCGGTGATAGATTGGTTATTGTATAAAATTTGCAGTACATATTTGAATGTATATATACAAGATGTCCCGTAAATAATGGATCTCACGTAAGGCAACGATTTCTGGCCTGATTATCTACAACTACATGATTTGATTTTAATTTGGAGAATAATGCGTTACGTGTTTAATGATTTTGAATATTACCAAATTCTATTACATTACGTAATAGAATTTGGTAATATTCAAAACGGCATGAGCTTCTGTGATATTTGTGACATTATTTATTTAGTGTATGAAAATGGAATATATAACTAAATATTTATTTATTTTAAAATGTTACAGTAATAATACTACGGTACATAAAGTTTTACTTAGTTCCTATAAAAGTCTTGTTGGTTGTAAGTTCTATGTCTCATCGATTTTTATTTGATTTCATACAAGTTTTTTTATTCAGGGGTAAACAATGTAAAGAAGGATAAAGAAATACGTATTTAGGATAAAGAAATACGAATTTAAGGCCATTCATTCGATCAGCCCCGTTTAGTAAAAGAGCTATTTTATTTTAAAAGTAGGCAAACATGTTTAAATCCCCTATCTCAGACAGATAATTTCCCTGCGGATTGAAGTCTTATTAGGTACACAATTTAAGATAGGCATTTCCCATTAAAGCTGTTAATATCCCAAAGGAAATTCCATGTCAATTTCATAAAGGACAGCACTATCTTTGATTTGGATAACTTTGCTGTTGAATAAAAGTAGTATAACATTGCTTTTAAAGAAATTGAAACACCACGGAACCCTGGCGAAATTGTGACAAAAAGCTACAAAAGAAATTATGCCATACAAACTCATGTTGTCTTGCTAAGTCGCTAAGTTCTTATGGTATTTTTTTCTATATTTTGTTCCTATCTAGGATTTCTTCTGTATCGTAGGTAAATCTTACATGTACATACTCTCAGACCTGCAGCCTAATTTCGTAAAAAAAAAAGCGATAGCCACGCGACTGCAGTCTCACTGTTTTCGGTCAATTTATGACTCAAAAATGACGTTTGACAGTAGCTATCGCGCGATCTACGCCTGTTGCAAACTGATCGCTACCTCGATAATTAGGCTGCCGGAACAACTATTTGTCTGCTGTACTAATATTTGCGTCAGAAATCGAATCCGTGACATCTAGCGCAGAAAGCGCATCGCTTAGCCACTGTGTTAAACGATTTGTAAGTGCCTTATTATGGCCTACACCAGTGGTCGGCAACCTTGTCATCCAAAAGAGCCAAATATAGACAATATACCATTGAAATTTATTCAAGAGTCATTTGTTTTAATTTAACCTTAGTAGGTGACATTATTACGGAGATAATTAGGACTAAAAGTACACTCTCGAGCTTTTCGTGGAAGAGCCGCAACCGAGGAGTCAAGGAGCCGCATGCGGCTCACGTGCCGTGGTTTGCCGACCATTAGCCTACACAAATAAAATAATTTTGAGTTTGACTTTGTGGCTATCCTGTGACCCGCAGATTATTACAACCAGAACGGTGACATCATATTTTTCTTTCCAAAGAGCTACCAATCAAAGTGCTTTGATCCAGAAACAAGGGAATTTTGATGTGAAACATCTAATGCGGTGGGTCAGACCGACTGTTGGCGTGGAGACGCGTCGCTACGCTATACATATGATAGTATGAAACAAAAATATAAAATATGCATGAAATTAAATAAATTTGGCATGATCAAAAACAAAATATTCAGGTTTATTTTACAGAAGAAAATATGTTCTTTATTTAAAAAATAAATATTCATAACATCTATCTAATATTTTGTTTTTTATTATGCTATATTTATTTCCTTTCATTAACTATTATTTTATGCATATTATCTGTACAAAATAATTTCGATGTTTCACATCTGCCAGGCGTCCCGCGAATCACATTTCTGGGTACATTTTTATTGAGTAGAAGTGTCAAGGATTTACAGTTAATTTATTAAACTAGTTTCGATTTCAAAGGATCCGGTCATAGACCATATTTCATTTGAGATAGTTCCGACTAGCCAGCCTTGAACTTAAAGCTCTTGACCCCAAGCAACAAAAGAGTTTGTCGTGAGCAAAGTCAATAGAACACGTTGAATTATATAAAAACAAAACAATATAGCATCACGCCTATATCTCCGGAGGGTTAGGAAGAGGTGCACGTTTTGTGCACCTACATTTTTTGGATGCCGCTATTAAGTTCCATGTTATAGAGAGCGAGCCTATTGTCATCTACCAGGCACAATCCCAAACTACCGGGCTGCTACTGAGAATTTCAGAAAATCCCAATAACACTGCCTGACCTGACTCAACAGCCGCGCATCCGACCACTAGACCAATATTACGAGTACGTTATGTGTTGTATTAAAGGTTTAATTATCTTGTTTAATCAATTAATTTACAAAATTACAAAATGGTGTAATATTTGCTCATGTTAAGCCCTGGTGATTGTAGTGTCTGTTAGGCCCATCGCCCGTCAGTTCGATCCTAAAAAAATAAAAAAAAGCCTTTATTTTTCTTTAATACGCATATCGCGAATGCGAAGGGTTATTTCTGTGGCGTTTGAATTATGTTTTATTCATAAAATCGCCATCTGTATAAACCTAACCCGCTGAACAAATTAACATTACCCTTTTTATATTCTTTTTCGTACCTTTTACGTCACCTAACTGACTCCGGGTCGGGTAATGTTTGGGTTTTTCTGTATGGAAATTCTCAGTAGCAGCACGGAACTGTGCCTGATAGATGGCAATAATCTCGCCCCCCCTTTACACGGGACACAATAATGGCTTCGGCGAAATGTAGATGTACACCTCTGCCTATCCCTTCGGGGAATATAGGCGTGATACTATGTTAATGTTATTTTTCTGATATTTAGCCTTTTGTAATTATTTTGTTTTACGAAAATTATCTCTCACGCTCTTAGGTATATTTAATGCGATGATTTCACACGTAAGACTAAAATAGGTTATACGATATCCTCCTAAGACCCAACCTAAATGTAGGTCGATATATATGTACCTATATACCCGATGTACCTATAGGTACTAAAAATAGGTGCAAGTAGTTGCGGCCCAGAACTTTGATTTACTAAAAAAGCGTTTAAATGGAATGCTTTTGACTTAATTCTTTTCAGTGGTATTTATAATACCTAAAGTTAACTATTTCACACAAAGCAAATATATCTATCTATCTATTTCAGATAAAGCTGTACTTTAAAAAAATGCAATTGTATAGTGTGGGTCCACGCTTACGTACAGTACTACAGTCTGACCTGAACAGGTCTGATCACCTAAATAAGCTACACATTATCTGCCTAGGGTTTTCCCAACATTGGGGTCGGCTCCCAGTCTAACCGGTTACGGTCAAATATCAGTATTTTATACGGAGCGACCCGGGACGAATTGATTAACGGGTGTGTTTTGACGCGTAAACGGTCACCCATCCAAGGACTGCGACAGAAAGTGCTGCTTAACTTTGCAGATCCACTTATATGCGCGGTAGATATAAGGCCCTTACAAAAATAAGCAAGACAAGAGATTAAAATTGATCAATTAACTATACATTCATATTTCTAAAGCGGTAAGTAGATACTTAAAATAGCTTTTAACAAAAAACTATATATTAGATTCACAATAAAACATACACTATAAATCTACTGAGACATAATCAACTAGATTGCCATACCGCTCTATAGCGCCAATAAACGCAAGAAAAGTTAATAACTTGTATATTGCGCAAGCGCTCTTGTAATAGAATGATAATCACTTTCGCTGAGCGTATTGACATGCGCGCGAGTGCTACCGGCTAACGCACTATTAGGGTGACCAAGATTCTGAAGTGGTTCGGGTTTTATAGTTTTTGGATATTTTTTGTGATTGATCAAGCAGCAGTAAATCGCTGAATATCTGCAATATTTAAAAAAAACGTGGCTATTTTTTTAAAAAAGAAGAAAAGAACGCAGATGTATTTTGACAGAGGAAAATGCGCATGTAAAGTACGACTATAAAAGTAGTGTCAGCCGCCGTGGCGCAATTTTTACGATATGTATTATGTACGCAATTGTGAGCTCTATATTTTTATACATAAATTCAAAACTAAAGGCCCTTAGCCGTACGAGGACAAACAAAACTCTTTATTATGAAGTGTGAATGAATTATCAAATCAGTATTGTACTGACCCCAACGATGCCCTTTGGTAATACACGTAACGCCAGTTTTACAACAGAATACCAACAACAATTGATTTGTCACACATCTAATTGCACAAACCCATGGTTATCCTACTCTTATGACGCAACGCGGCGCCGGCGCACGAAGCTCACAAACAGTGGCATGCGGCTGTCACATTGTTATTAGTTGTATTCGTGTTACAAGTTACAACATCACCAGTTGGATGTTTACCGTATCATCACGCTTTTCCTTGTTTGTGAGAGCAGCGTAAAATAACGTCATTTTGGTAAAGGGCACTGTAAAAGCACCTCTAAATGCTAATCAAATATTTCGATCGTTTCGTTTTTTTATTTTATTTTTACCCTACACTAGGAATAAAAAGACCCAGACCTGAAACAACTATCCGTAGATCATACAAATATTTGTTCCGTGCGGGAATCGAACCTGCGACACGTAGCGCAGCAGTCGATCTCTCAACCACTGCGTCAGCCGCCCCTTGATTACGGAAGAAAAATCGGAGAGCCACAGCGATCAACATACAGTGCATCCCTTTCTCACTTATATATTTTGTCATAAGAGGAAAGGGAATAGCATGTTTATTAGCGAACACCAACTGTTATTTTTCTTACGTACTTACATACGTCAGTGGCAGAACCCAGTTTCAACTCACAATAATTATGATTCCGTTTCAATTCGGCAGGGTAATTACAAGATCGTAATCGGAATCGAATAAGTATTGACAGTTGAATAAAGTACATTGCGTAATTTGCTTTGAAAATACCTCCGCTCGATAACTAGAACAACGCAATGTAAGTCGTTGAACTGTCAAAATTGAAACGATACCGATTACGCGCGTTTATCGTAATACCCTAGCTGTCGCTGTAGTAAGTCTCACAAGCGTTTCAGTCTGTTTCAATAAATCAAAACATATTTTATTGTTCGACCAACAAAGTGGCGATGTACAACTTTTCCGTTTTGCTCTTGAAACTTCTGATATATTACTTGTGAAGACTAATATACAGCGCGGTTCCCTGTTGTGTAAAAAGTTTTTCCAACTGAGATTGCCGCAGTGGATGGCTTACTGAAGCCAACTCTTGGTCCCGTAATAAATCGTTTTTGTATGGTAATATCGTGGGTATATTAAATCACCTGAGTACCCTGTATTTTATAAAAGTGCTGAGCTCTGGTAGTTTTAATCGTATACAAATTATGAAGCCGGCTGAAGTATTGATACATCTTTCATAGCATCACGCCTGTATTCCTAGAAGGGTTAGGCAGAGACGTACGTTTTGTACAGCTATATTTCGCCGATGCGTTTACAAAGTCCCATGTAATAAGGTCGGCCCTGTTGCCAACTACCGGGCACAGTTCCTTACGGGAATAGACACGTCACGCGATGTTACAATATAGGAGACTATAATACATATATAGCAGGTTTTTTCCATAGTTTATTTTGTTACCCACTGCTGGGCAAAGGCCTCCCCTTTTTTTCTTTCACTGTTCTCTATTTGAGCGACTTGTTGCCATGCCTGCTCCGCATATACACCTGGATTATGTATTATCGTAAACTACGTCTGGACGTATATTACGATTGTCTTTGTAAAAAGATTTCCGGAAAATTGGTCTGGTTGTAAACTAGTTCATTATGTTTTAATTCATTCCTCACTCAAATATGTTTCTATTATACCCTAATCCACGCAGAAACACGAATTGGCACGAATAAACACGAATCGGTACAATTTGAATACACGTGCCTACATCTTGACCCTGGTTATAAATTAAGGGTTAACACCTGATTCTGTTGTTATATGAATGATAAATATAGAACAGAAGGTCCACTTTAAGGGCTGGTCCTCAGTTCCGCACTAAATACGAAGCCGTGATGCGGAGGACGTTGTATGTAATGTATGTATGAAATATTATAGGAGCTGTGTCGCTCTTAATGTAGGGTGTTTGCAACGGAGTATGCTTCTAAGTTGTTCGCCTATTGTCCAACATCTCCAAACAACAACCTCATTACCATGCTCTGATGACTGTATAACGCCACATGTAGCAGCTTAATTTCGGTTTAAAAGGCTGGTGATTTATGTTCAGGCAGTAAGAGAGGTCCGTGGTCAAATTTGGACTGTTATAGGCTGGAAATGGTTGAATATCTGGGCGACCGAGATTCTGCTTGAGATTTTTTTAGATCGATTTTTCGCCCCCGAAAATCATTATGTTGTGAATCTCATCGAAATAATTACAGCCGTTTTTGAGAAAGCAAGACAAACAAACAAATATACATTACTTAGTACTTAGTTTGTTTTTCAACCGACTTAAAAAAAAAGGAGGAGGTTCTCAATTCGGCTGTATTTTTTTTTTTTTTTTTATATTTGTTACTCGATTTCTCGAAGACGCCTGGACCGATTTCAAAAATTCTTTTTTTATTTGAAAGGGTATGCTTGTCATTTGGTCCCATTGTCATCAGGTCAGGACCTGATGTTGGAAACCCTGAGATATCGAGGGCATCTCTTGAAAATTGTAGGCGAGCATGGGGTAAAAACTTGATATTTATGTGTATATCTGATGAGACTATAATACTATGGAGGTGTAGGGCAGATCTGATGATGGAGACGACAGAGGATCGAGGGAACTCCTCAACGGTACATCTTAACTACCTCGTGTTTGGGCTTATTTTATTCGTGTTGACAAGATCTTTACACCGAGATGGGTAATGACTGCCACTGCAAGGTCCGTGATGCAGGTGCAGTACAGTTTAGGGAACTCCTTAATGGTTGATAGCAGCTACATAGTGTTAGGGCGATTATTCCGTCAAATACGGACCGATTTTAAAAATTCTTGTTTTGTTTGAAAGAATATGCTTCCCATTTGGTCCCATTATCACCAAGTCAGGATCTGATGATGGGATCCTAGGGAAATCGAGGGATACCCTCAAATATTGTAAGACAAATAGCCCGTATGAGCTTTTTTCTTAATAAGTTAGGTATTGGCGTCTGAAAGTCATCATTTAATGATGCTGAGTTGATGATGGATGTCATAGTACTCCTCAACGGTAAAGAGTTAGGGAATAAAACTTCCGAGTTTGGGATCACTCGATATATTTTGATGAGTCCCGTATAAAACATTTGGTATAGAGGGTCTGATGATGGAGCCAGGAGATAGATGGTGGAACTCTTCAGTAGCTACTAGTAAACCCCTCGAGTTTGGGCTCATTTTAAACCTCTAAAAGTCAGAACTATCACAATATTAGTTACAATAGTCGTCTTAATATTTTCATTTCTCGTAATGCGTTTTCATCATGTGGTCGGCTAAGTAATTTATTTGATTTTAAAATCACATAGTACAATACCGTCTAAGGTTTTCACTCGACTTGGGGCAACATACATTTGACCTTTGTAAAGTTTTTCAAGAGAATCGTCTTTACTAGGTCTACCCATCACTCAAAATTGTAAAATAATTAAATTTTTTAACAAAAAATAAAACCGACTCCATAAAACTCAAAAAAAAAAAAAAATAACTAAAAAGCAAAAAATAAATCTATTATTATACAATATAGTAGTTGAAGAATATTGAAGTCGGTGCCAAGTAAAACATGCAATGATAAACCGACACGATTGGCGAAGTGCATTTGTCGTGTCCGACGCATAATTCGCCGCGCACTCGACAATTTTTACGTGAACTCGTTGTTTCAATGTCGCTATTATAGCAGCAAGGTATATTACTTTTATGTTTTACTTGGCACCGATTTCAATATTCTTCAACTACTATATTGTATAATAATAGATTTATTTTTTGCTTTTTAGTTATTAGTTTTTTTTTTTTAGTTTATTGGAGTCGGTTTTATTTTTTTGTCTAGTTCAGTTTCTTTGTGTGTGTGAGCTGTTGTTGTACCGACTGGAACTTTTGTTGCTTTCTGGTTTATGGTAGAAGGGCGTGGATGTTAGTTAACGTGTCTAACAAACGTATGACTACCTATTTACTTGATATTATAATTCGTCTCTTGACACCCATGTGACTAGACTTTGAGTAAAGACTTCTCGAAATCTGACACTACAATACGTGATGCCATGATTAATATCAGTCAATCTATCTGTGTAGGTATTTTTATAATGTATGATATGTAGCTTTTTGTTCTGCCTCTGCCTGCCTGCCTGTTTTTGGACTGCCTCATTGGTGTGGTCGCAAGCGCGACAGCTGAGCGTGAGGTCCTGGGTTCGATTCCCGGGTCGGGCAAAGTGTTATTGGGTTGTCACGTTTTGGCACGGAGTCTGGAACTGTGCCCGGTAAATGGCAATATGCTCGCCCTCTATTACACGGGACTCAATAACGGCATCGGCGGAATGTGGGTGTACACTAGTATACCTCTGCCTAACCTTTCGGGGAATACAGGCGTGATGCTATGTTGTTTGTATGTTTTAATGTTTGTGTTTTAGTGAAATTTAACCTTAACCGTACTTAAAACTGATTATCTGACGTTAATACAAAATGGCCACCAGTAAGAAAACAGTCAAAATTTCCATAAAGCGTATAAAGTCAGCTTCTAAGATGAATGACCTAAATGGATGTAAAGCTGAACCTATTCATCATTCAACCGTCTTTTTATTTTGCAGACGCGCCTCATTCATTATGAGCCTTGGCAAGAATTTTAAAAACTTGCTATTGTTATGCTCGAGATTTATTGTTGGTTTCAATGTCGAGTCGGTCAGAGTTACAGTGGCCTCGATGCATTGGATAGGCAGAATAGTCAGTATCAGCTTGTTAATGTTCCGAGACGATGAAACAGCTCGACAACAAACACGTAGGGCTTTTACCAACTGTTTGATCAAGCAGCTTGATGCACACGTCAAGCTGCTTGATTGAGCACGACAGATCTTGTATACGTTTATCGTGGCTATCGTCATCATGAGACGAAATAGCGTCCGATATGTTTGCTATTGCACGCACTACTAAAGCTATGCTTGATCATGCGAGTGCTGTTTTTTTTTTTATGATTTGTCTCTCGCAGTTACCTCAGGGAGCTTTTACTGCTTAACCTGACAAATGGCGAGACCAGAAGGGCCTCCAGCCGAGCAAATTAAATAATACTAAGCAACACTGCTAAGGGTGTCCCATAGTGGGACTCGAACCTCGGCTTAGGGCGTTGCTGGGGGACAGACAAGAGAGGACTTGCTGGATCTGATTGTGGTTATTAAGGGACATTTGATTTATTACTACTGGCTCAGCACGGGCTGGCTCGAGCAAGGGTCGGGGTGGAGAATGCGTGTGTTGACCATAGACAGTCGGCTTGGCTCAAGCTAAAATCAACATGCATATAACCATCTGCTATATATAGGCGTCTCTCAAATTGCACCACTACACCCAGTCTGCCCTCGCTGGGGCTTTTTAGGTTAACGGTTTACCTGATCCGCATCTACTTACGTAAGAAAAATTTTACACTAGCTGTCTCTTATAAACAAGCTATTCCGTGTACTCTTGGACAAAAATATATAAGTGAGAAAGGGATGCACTGTCGTTGTGGCTGTGTATTTGTCTTAGATAATCAAGCCGAGGGTCTTGAGATTAATCGTGGGTAGTTGGTGATGCGGCAACTGCGTCTTGGTCTAGTGGTAGTAAACGCAACAGTGTTATTGAGATTTTGTGAAATTCACAGTAGCAACCTGGATTTTACGGTTGTGCTTCGTAGATGGCAGTAGCTCACCTCCTTTAACATGAGTTTTTATCATTTCGGGAAATGTAGGCGTGATGCTATTTTATATTGTAATTAATTGTCTACCATTGAGATTTTGTAGACACAAGAAGAATATGTTACAACAAGGTTAAGTCCACATTACGTTGTAACCATGATTCTTAGGATTATTCTCTCAAGCGTAAAATTTGCACGTTTGTCAAGTTACAGGGTCATATATAGTTTCCACTTTCTGTGGATTCCGTGGCTGATGTCTTCTATGGGACTAATATTTGTATGGCATAATGGTAACATAAACTGTAGTTTTATTACACCCGAGTTGGTACTCTGAATCTTTCCGTTATCTCCCACGGCACAGATTGTCCCAGGGCAGGAGTATTTAAGTAAATGTACAGTGTTAAACTATATTTTAGTTAGTTGGCAGACGCAGTTGCTCAGGTAATATAAAACCTATAGGGGATTGCTTATGGCCGTGCTCTGTGTATGAATGTCACGAGACTCACTTCAAGTCTCGTAGAAAGATTTTTTACAATCATTGAATCCCCATTTTATTCCCTAGGGGACGACGGGAAGGGAAGAAAATCCTTTTTAGGTGATGCACTTAAAAGAAACGTACCTGCAAAATTTCAAGTTGGCTTAAATGTTTTGTAAGATTTCGTGACTCGTCTGTGACTGATTGAACGATGAGAGTGAGTGAGTGCGAAAGATTGTTTCTTTAGATATTAACATATAATCTGTTCTCACATAATCTAAAATAAATGTCTGGACTTTAAAAAAGAAACCTTTGAGTTTGTTTTGGGGTTTCTTCTCAGAGGCAGTCAGAAGGAAACGCCGGCACCACCTAGATCTAAAAAAGACTTGTGAAAGGTTCCTATACGGAATTATTTACAGAAAATAAATCATTATTTCATTATAAGTTCTGCCCGAGCTTCGGACATGATTGCGATTGCAACTTTGTATTGTATCTATAAATGGCTGCTTGCAGCTTCCCGTAAGCCAGGTCACGCCGGTGATCTTAAGCCGTTTAATCCAAATGAAACGGGTTGCCTATGAAAAGCCATCGTGTGGCCACCACGGGCTTTAATGTTTCAAGTCTCACCTGGTCTGCCGCGTAACTCTGGTGATAATGGATAAAATGGCAATGAATTTCATGACTAAATTAAGGAATATATGATGAAGAATTATTGGGTATAGCTAGCAGAGAACACGGTAGCTCAGAAGCTAGAGCGGCTGGTGTGATGAATCAGATGGTCACAGGTTCGGTTCCTGTTCGAGGTTGAGTTGTCCTCATGATCCAGATTTTTTTACATGTTAACTGGAACTTTAAGTTCCTAATTTCGTCATGAAATTCATCGTCAGATTTCTAACCGATTACCACGGAATTACGCGGTAAACCCGCTGTTGGCCATGAATTATGTCAGACAGAGACAAATTGTGTACCTACGTATGTTCTAGAAATATGCGGATCCTAGGAATTATGAGAGATATATTACGCCCTTCTATGATTTATTATTGTTTATTATATCAGCCCGAACCTAAGCGTACAATACAAAATTATAGGCATTTGTCACTGACAACATAAAACGAATGAATTTGGGGTCGCTAATAATAGGCGCTTATCTAACTACTGGTATTGTCCAGTTATGCTGAGTGAGATGGCAATGATTTAGTTTGAAATATTCAGCTGCATCTGGTTAGACAGAAAGAAGGGATAGGCAAAGGTGTGTCCAACAAACATTTCTACGATGCTGCTATTGAGTCTATTGCCATCCTCTCAGGCGCGGTCACAGCCAAAGACTTTCGGGGGGTCATAGTAAAGTTGAGCGATTTTTGATTTCAATGTTTAGGCGTTATATGCGGGATCTTAATATAATTTATATGAATTTTTCATAAATTTCCTTTTTTTTATGTTTGTCAATTTGATATGTACGTTTGGGGGGGGGGGGGGGGTCATGACCCCTTCGACCACCCTCGGACCGCCACACACACACAGAAAAACCTAATAACACTGACCGATCCAGGTCAGGATCTGGCGCCAGGACTGCTAAGCCTGCACTTAGTCGCGCTGGTGACTGATACTTCTTAAGTACATGTATTATATTTTTGAATAAGTGTGTCGTGTGCAATATAGCGTAAGTATATCTATCTAATTACTAGACCAATGAGACAACTTAATACTTACTTAGACCTTTATAATAAATAAATAAATTCAGCCCATTACTGTCCCGGGTACGTCTTAAAACTGCGGCCAGACACCGGAGGACGGGCAGCAGCGTCCTCTCACTAATCGGTGAGCCACTGCGATCCCCAAGCCGCCTGCCAAGCGTGGGGATTATGGCAAATCCCCCCACTTGGGGGAGGTCTTCGTTCAGCAGTGGACGTCTTCTGGCTGATGATGACTGTCCCACTGCTGGGCAAGGGCCTCTTCTCAGATTGAGAAGGGTAAGGCCTTAAGTCCACCACGCTGGCCTGGTGATCACTGCTTTTTACAAGCAATTGCTGAATGCATAAGGCTATTATTAGAAGTTAGGTGGATACTAACGCTATAGGTACTACATCTTGTTAATATTATAAAGTCGTTCTACCCACTTACATTTTTGTTGGAAATTGATGGAGCGTCGAGCGGTCTCACTCAAGATTTTTCTTTGCTTTTTAATTGAATTTTCTCCTTCCTTATAACTTTTATTGGTTCCGAAACCTGATATTCTAGTACATAAATTAATTACAAAACGGTGCTCTAGTTATGTGGAAAAATATGTACATATATAGTATATTTTTATTTCTTTAGAACATGTACTAAACTGTAGTTCTTTTTTTACTAGTATTTCTCCTGTATCGTGGGTACAGTTAACAAATATACATGTCACATGTACACACAACCAGACCCGAAACAACTACCTGTAGATCATACAAATATTCGTTCCTTGTGGGAATGGAACCCGCGACAAGTAGCGCAGAAAGTCAATCACTTAACCACTGCGATAACTATGCCGTGAAAGGACTATCATCCTCTGATACTCCTCAGAGCCTCCTGTAGACTAATGAAAAACTACAGAAATTGAGTTGATTTTTATTGACACTAAAATGTTGTGGCGGTGAACAGTCGTCCGTCTGCCTGGGCCTTTACAAAAACAAGACTCAATAACTAGAGTCTAACACTCATCTCAAAGTCAACGTCAATCATTTACACTTGCAAGACTTCGACACTACTTTCTTTCCCTTTCTTTCTTACCACATGACGCAGAAATGAGATATTTTTTTATTTATCAATTCAGTTTATTAGACTTCTTGTTCCCAGTGTGAGAACCTCCGATTTCTCCAAGCACTCACTGGAACTGATACAGGAACACGATACTCGTTTCCCTTTGGTCTTAAAACAATATGACATCACCAACTCAAGAATTCAAGCCGAATCGTTTGCAAAACTGCGTAAATTCTTCCACTCGTTATTGGAGACAGGTGGTCTATGCCAGCTGCATACATAATGCAGAGAAAGCCTCTATCTGCAAGCACGTCCTGCATCTTACGGCTCAGCCATATTTATTGTGTTAGCATACTTTTGTAAGCACAAAGTGGGTCCAGTGAATCATGCCTTAAATATTTGGAGCTTTAAGGATTTGGAATAGCAAAGATATGTTCAATTTTCTGGAGATCTGATCTGGTATTTGGATGATTTTTGCAATACATACTTTTCTAATAATGATAACATAACATAGCATCACGCCCGTATTCCCCGAAGGGTTGGGCAGAGATGTACTATTGTACACCCACATTTCGCCGGTGGCGTTATTGAATTCAATGTAATAGGGGGCGAGCTTATTGCCATCTCCCGGGCACAGTTCTAGACTCCGCGCTGCTACTGAGAATTTCCATACGTAAAACCCAATAACACTTTGCCCGACCCGGAAATCGATCCCAGGACGTCACGCTTAGCAGTCGCGCGTTGTCCTAAGTATACAGAGATAATACTTTGCGGCCTGTTGCAGGATTAAGCCGTGTCTAAAATAACTAGGAAAGTTGTTTACGAAAAAAATCTGAAATTTAGGGCCGATTTCACAGTCCTCAGATAACTTATATCTGTAGGAAACCATATTTATCCTTCAGATGAATATTTTCTATACAATAATTTTCAAATCGCAAAATGGATCCCTCAGTTAAAAGTTATCTGACGATTGAAGAACCAACCCTTACTAAACTAATTTTTTTACGTCAAACAGAAGGAAAACCAATTAAATAAGTATTTCTATTTCATTCCTAGTCCAGTGCGAAATCGATTGAGGCTGTTCTTAGCCCGGATATTGTATGGGTACATTAACATTATTCGTGCAAACAATCAATCATACATTTTACGTAACATGTCATTGCCGTTTCCCTGACAAGAAAATAATAATCTCACTATTACGCCATTTTCCACACTCGTGCGCAACTCTCCAATATTACTTGAGTCAGTCCTTAAGATAAATCGTCTAAAGAATAATACAGTCGTCACTTTTAGTAATGGTTAGATTTTGCGAAAAAAGGTTCATTCGGACAAAAAATACTTGGTCATATTTGAGATTAGGGATAATTAGATTTCTAAATGTATTTGGTTTGCCATTATTACGACGGTGATATTGTGTGGATTTTAATTAGATTTCAGTCGTGTATGAATGTGAATTCTGCCAAAAATATGAGTTCAATTCATTTTCTTTTATTAAACATTTTTTTCTCGTGGTCGCTCCATTCTCTCCCACAGAAATCGTGGAAAGACTGTGTACCATGCAAATATTTGTCCCGTGCGGGATTCGAACGTGACACGTGCAGCTCACTGACTGACTCCTGTACCCCTAGTGTAAATTTCTTATCACAAATTCGATTTACTACATCGAAATCGAATCGTTTCGTGCTCTCCACCAATCGGAGCGCCGAACGCGTTCGATGTAGTAAATCGAATTTGTCAAAAGAAACCTACACTAGAGTTACACTGCTTATCCTCAACTTGACTGAATACTGTTATGAACTCTTTTCGAAGTCCTATTATCTCTAATTCACAGGAGAAAATATTTCGTGCACGTGCTAATAGTATCCCCCAAGAGTAGATTAGTCGATAGTCGGTGCAGAGTGCGAGTTCCGTGGAGCCAATTAGAGGCTTATTGAACCGAAACTTTCGCTGTTGTTTATTGTCAGTAACTTATAACTTTATAGGTCAAAATAATATTATTCGTAGTTTGTCAACATCAATAAGTTGTTTTGACTAAGTTGCCTTGGATTTTTTGTTGTCATCTGGCTTGTGAATTGAATTGAAATTGTTGGTTTTCTGACTTAGATTAATGTGTTTATTCATTTATGTACATTCATGGTTTTGCTGCTAATGGGTCCTAAGTTATTCGTGCGTTAAAGCCCAAACTACTACTGTTCTTAAACGGTTGTTGCATATGTAAGCGGGCATGGCCTATACGCATAATGCACGCAAAGGAGCCTATTTTGATTTTTACTAGGTAGGTAGCAGAGCATATACGCCTACGTTTTTTTTTTTTCTAAATCGGTGGTCTAATTTTATTCAATTGAATATATAACTATTGGTATACGCCGCGCACACCAGTAAAGCTCCCGGTCGGCATGATTTTTTCCGACATCTTCAACAATCATCTTCAAATTTCAGCCAATTTTCACAAAAACTCTATTAATTATACACCTAAACCTTCCTCGTGAGTCACTCCGTCCATACGTGAAAACCGTATAAAAATCCGTTCAGTAGTTTTTGAGTTTATCGCATTCAGACAGACAGACAGACGCGGCGGGGGGATTTGGTTTTATAATAAGTATATATGTATTAATGTTAAAACTATAATTCTAGCTATTCAAAAGAAAGTTTGATAGTATTCAAATTGTTAATTGAATCTTCAACTTGGACTTTTATTTGAACAGTTCTGTTCAGAAGCGAAGTTTTAGATATCCCTTGAGAAAATTTTAGACTTAGCAAAAAAAAGTTATTACATTATAAACTTCAGTTTTGCTTCGATAGAACCTTTTTTTGGTTGATTGCGTTTGTAAAGAGGAGTAATAAAAATAAATGTTTAAAAGAATGAAATTTGCTTATTTGTAGTTTGATATTCACTGCAATTTTCCCAGTGTCAAACATTTTTCACACAGCACATAATATCGGATTTTGTCACATACTGTATACAATATGTTAAGATCATCTGCCTAGCCTTTTCGCAACTATTGGGGTCGGCTTCCAATCTAACCGGTTGCGGCTGAATATCAGTATTTTACACGGAGCGACTGCCTTCTGACCTCCGCTACCCAGTAACTGGGGGAGACACTGATAGTCTAAGGTTAGACTGGTTGTCAGACTTTTTGGGCTACTGGACGACTGTCATAGGTCTTCGTATGACACCCGGGACCAACTGTTTAACTTGCTTTCCGAGACACGGAGGGCACTCGATATGTGAAAAATGGTCACCCATCAAAGGGACTGACCACAATCTTAAACCCGCAGATCGACGGTTCTGCGTGGTAACTATGTAGCTACGAGCCCCTTCCTAACATATGTATGTTAACATTCATATTAAATCTACTATCTTATCCTACTTCCTACTTATTTAATATTATAAATGTGAAAGTTTGTGAGAATGGATGGATGGATGGATCTTTGTTACTCTTGAACGGCTGAACGGATCTGGATGAAATTCGGCACGAAGATAGATTATAGTCTGGAATAGCACATAGACTACATTTTATCCCGGGAAAACGCGGGCGGAGCCGCGGGCAGAAGGTAGTAATATTATAAATGTGAAAGTTTGTGAGGATGGATGGATATTTGTAACTCAATCGAGCCAGAACGGCTGCTCGGATCTGGATGAAATTTGGCACAGAGATAGATTATAGTCTGGAATAGCACATACGCAACTTTTTATCCCGAAAAAATGAACGTGTTCGTAAACCACGCGGGCGAAGCTTCGGGCGGAAGCTAGATCATAGATCTCTTTTACTGACGATTACGTATCGACATCATGATAACAGATAGCTTGTACCTACAACCTGTTATCACGGTGTAGTCGGCAGGAAATCGCGACTTGTGGCAGCTGATATCCGCCAACAGCCTGGGGGTTTGTGTGTATGCAACATAGTGTTATGGAAATAACCCGTTTTATTTCTCTATTTATTTTATTAGGATCTCCAACAAGAAATACACATCACATCTACTTATGGATTAAGATATTTTAACATTGCCTATGCTCCCTCAGTTACAGGAGATCACAGAATGCATTATATAATAGAAATCGCTACAATCATTGCAAAAATATCCATATACATATATATATTATAAAACAATTGGAAATTTAATATTTATAGGTAAAAAAACTGGATTTGCAAGCTTAAGGGGCAATGGGCAGGCCACATCGCTCGAAGAACATTGACGACATTGTGAAAGTCGCGGGCAACCGATGGATGCAAGTGGCGGAATGTCTTTCGATGTGGTGGTCTAAGGGGGAGGCCTTCGTTGAGCAGTGGACGTCTTCTGGCTGATGATGGCATATTTAAAAAATCTATTTGTCTTATAGTAACAAAGTATTTACTACTACTACTTAAAATACATGTAGAAATTATGATTTTGATATACAAAGTTACTTTTTTGATCTTACTTGAAAGTAATTTCAATATTAATATAATTACAATGTTATTTAGTTCAGTAAATATCCGCTAATCAATTTTACAAATGTAGCGCTAGTGAGTTTGCTAATCGACATAACCGGTGGATTGGAGTTATTCTCGCTAATAAGCCGTACAAATACTTGAATAACCTTTACAAGTGCTGCCCGTTTTAATTTCCAAAAAGTTTTACTTAAGGTGCGTTGGGGTAAGATTGATAATGGGGTAAGATCGTACCGATCGAATTTCCGGTTGATTCGACCACTTTTAATATGTTGTCCAGTCAAGAGAAGCAGTTTTATTAACTTGTATTACCCGCAGCCTAATTACCGATGTAGCGACAGGCGTAGATCGCGCGATATCTTCTGTCAAACGTCATTTTTATGTCATGTAATGTATTGGCTGACAGTGAGATTGCTGTCGCGTTGCTATCGCATTTTTACGTAATCAGGCTGCCGGAAAACAAAGTCTATAAAAAGGTGCTTGAATCAGTCGGAAATTCGATCGGTACGATCTTACCCCATTGCCGATCTTATCCCAACGCACCTTACCTCAAAATATAATACTATGTTAATGATACCATAGGAAGGCAACCAAACGGAGTTGATAGTCATACGTCACAATTCCGCACACCCCTCACTGTTTATATTGATCGAAGTTTTGGAATGAACTGCGCCATAGGGGAAATACCAGCTTTATGGGAAAAACAACACGCAGTAACCCTAAGGGTTTTCATTTTATCGTTATGTCCAGCGATTATGGATTTTAATGCTTTGGAATAAGGAAGTATGTGAGTTTAAGTTGTCTTTGTCAATTTTATCGAATTGCCTTACAAATTCTTTGGGTAAGTTCATTTTGTTGCGAGTTTACTAAGCTTTGTGATCGCTTAAATATTCCAAAAGCGCTTTCTTAGAATAAAATATCCAAATATTCATGTAAGTGATGTTAACTTGTTTTACTTTAATTTTATCTTTAAGTTTTATTTTTTTGTTTCTATTTTATTTACTTATAATTTTGTCTTTGATTATTGTAATTCATACATGCTTCACTGTAGTGTTCGCAAGCGGCGACTGCTGAGCGTAAGGTCCTGTGTTCGATTCCCGGGTCGGGCAAAGTGTTATTGGGTTTTTCTGTATACAAATTCTCAGTAGCAGCACGGAGTCTGGAACTTGTGCTGTTTAGTTGGCAATAGGCTCGCCCCTATTACATGGCGCTATAACGGCTTCGGCGAAATGTGGGTGTGCAATACTACACCTCTGCCTAACCCTTCGGGGAATACAGGCGTGATGCTATGTATTTTCATATAACATAAAAAGTTAAAAGATTCGAAATAAATATGTAAATCTATTTCAGTCTAAAGCTTGTAAAATAAAAAGCAAAGGGTGAAAGGAACCCAAATAAAAACAAACAGTTGTGCAATAAGAACTTAAAGCTTTTAAAATATTTAAAAGCAAATCATTCCTCACGATATGATCATAAATTTTAGTATAGGTACTTACTCAAAAGTTTAATTCCGAACTTTGGAAAGTCTTTGAAGTGTTATCCTCAAGTAATTAAAGACGTCAAGACTTAATATGAACAAATCTAGACATAATTTCTCTTATTTTATAACACTAAGTGAAATTTAGTATTTTAAGCTTCGTCTCAAGACTGTCGAGAACCGTCTTCAAGTCTTAAATTTTCAGTAATGTTTTTTATCAGTAGGTTTATTTTCTTTTTGGGTTTTCGTCAGGAATGTAAACCTCGAATTATTATCATAGGAAAATAATAAACAATTATCACTTTCACATGTGTAATTTCTGGCAAATGAAAAAATAACCATAAATATTATCATTACAACGACATGTGCAAAATTTCCCTATTTCCTTATTCAAAAGTTCGTTACTCGGCAACAGCTGTCAACAAAACACTCCTGCGCAGGCCACCTGTTGCGTACGCGTCGGTGTGCGGCCAACCGCGACCAAACTCGCTTGTAAGCTCGATTGCAAGTTAAGCGAGGCAAAAGAGCTTGCTTTAACTTTTTGCATAAAATACTTATTCAGATGTTTTTACTTTTAAATACTTAATTTAATCAAATTTAACAACCAAGAGTAACATTATAAGGTTAAAATCTATATTTGTTATTTATTTATTTATTTAGGTCTGCCAACAGCTGTTACATCCATGGAGTTTCTTGCCGGTCTCTTCTCCATAGGACCAACCCACTTTTCTCAGCAATATACTGAGTGATGGCCGTTTTTGCGCGGATGTGGCCCATATTTTCCTCACTTGTCTTTCTTTTATATTTTGTGTTTTATTTTATGCGTCACTTTTTGGTGGATATAAAATAGAGTTTCTTTCTTTCTTTCAATTAACGGATTTTTTTTTAAAGTTGATTTTAATCGCAGTGTTATCAATTCCTTCCACAGTAAAAATAAATATAAAATAAATATAAAGAAAAGCTTTTTCCAATGTTTCAGTACGTACCTGTCAAAAATCAATTCTGGTATAATAGTGTCCTAAGTAACTTAACATTTCGTTCTCATGTCTCCATACTTAGTTGGCTTCCATATCGCTTTAAACTTAACTTATCATGGAGTCTACACTTAATTTGAACACGAACTATTCTCCATCCCTCTCTGTCCTCCCAAGTACGAACGAGACAGCAACATAAACTTTTCAAATCGAAGCTGACCCTTGGTGCAGGGAAAGGTGCGGTGTCCGTTGTTTCGCTTCCTTGCGCAGGAGTCGATTTTTTTGTTGGAAATTGTATTATGTCCAAGTTCGCGGCCTGTGTGGTACATCACTTTCGTTGGGTTTATTATGAGGTTTTGGTGTAGAAAACTGTGTTGTTACTGTTTGATCTTGTGTTGTTTAAATTTATGTGATTTGACAATGCGTTATTCGAGAATGGAGGAGGATAGGTAAGTTTGCCTTAAATATATAGTATGTATACAAAAGCTGTCAATTCTATGTTGGCTGTTGTGATTGGCTGATCAAAATCAACAAACCATACAACAACCAATCGTATTAGTTGACACGAGATTTAACTGAAGACGTAGAGGTCATAGATAAAAAAAAAATTGCCCAATCCTCTCATTTCTTCTGTAGTATATATGATACAAATACCCAGACTCAAAACAACTATATTTATAGTCATACAAATATTAGTTCCGTGCGGAAACCAAACTCCGACGCAGACCGTAGAAACCGCTTACCCACTTATTAAGAAATCGGGTGTTATAGAATGATTGAGGAAAATTAAAAGTTGTAATAATTTAATTACTGCTAAATTAATACATAATTTTAACGAGATTTTACGAGTCTGTGCTCAATTATTGTTTAAGAAGCTTAACGAGTCATGGAAATTAATCTTGACGATAATGAGTGACGGAGGCAAAGGAAAAGAACTTAAAGTAGTTCTTATTAAGAAACCTAACTCTTAGTAAAGAAAGAAAAGAATTTATTTTTGTTCCAACAAAAAAAGAAAAACAAATCCTACTTAATATAATATTATAAATGCGAAAGTTTATGAGGATGGACGGATGGATGGATGGATCTTTATTACTCTTTCACGCCTGAACGGCTGAACGGATCTGGATGAAATTTGGCACAAAGATAGATTATTGTCTGGAATAGCATATAGGGTACTTTTTATCCCGGGAAAATGTACGGATTCGTAATCCACGCCGGCGGAAGCTAGTATAAAATAATAACACAAAAAACTAAAAAATAAAAATTCATTTACGAGGTACGGATCAAAAATAGGTCCCCAACTCAGCATGATGCTCCTGCTCGATAGCTGCAGCGCTGATTTTCAATTGGGGCCTGAACTAAAAAAAAACTAAAAATTTCAATAAAATCTAAAGCTAAAACTATAACCTAGAGTGAAGTCACAGACCGTCACGAACTTAATATTATAATTATTTCCCTACTAGACTAGATACTAACCAAATCATAAAACATATAGTACATTCTTTATTCATCATAACGCCAGTAGAAACTCCACTACTTTCATTTTCGTCAATTTTGTCCGGAATAGAAATCCTTTGTGTGACGTATGATATTTCTTGTCAAAAATCTTAATGTGTCGCAATATTTCATTTGCCTCCATATTTTCCTCGTTTGCCGTTGAACTATTTTTTGTATATATCTTAGGAGGCCAAGCGGTAACTCACTCGTTTTCCTCGACTGACTTTTACAACTTACACGCGACGACGAGACTTCGTTTTTAGGGTTCCGTTCCGTACCTCAAAAGGAAAAAAGGAACCCTTATAGGCTCATTTTGTTGTCTGTCTATTAGTCTGTCTGTTTTGGTGATAAACTTATTTTCAGTTGGTAAACTGATCGCGACCTCTGTCGATGTATAGGGACAACAGTTTTCCAACGGCAATGCTAAGTTTGTCTCTCGTTTATCTGTTATTTTTCTTAAGTTTAACATTTATAACAACCTTTAATTATATTACGTGATAATAATCCAGTCATTAAAATCAAAGAAAATAAACTCAGCACCCCCTAAAGGTAGGGCGGTATAGTTTAGATAGATAAAATTGTTTTTATTTCCAATAAACCTAATACAGACACTTATGAAACGTTATAGGACTCTAGTTACACGGTTCCAAAAAGTTGATCCTATGGATAAGAACCGGCAAGAAACTCCATGGATACTCTTTTAAAGTCTCTTTTAACAATTTGCCGTGTACATGTAGAAAAAGTATGAGAAAACAATGTAGATTTCGTCAAATAAATACTAAATGCAACTTTAACTTAAAGTCTGTTAATAAAAGTCTTAACCTCATTGACAACAATTAAACATCTAATGCTTAACTCGATAGCTGATGACATAAGTCTTCCGGATTACCGCCGCCCGCGCCGGTCCGTACGTAATCTGCATATTGAGTGCTTTTTAATACCTATAATCTTATTTCTAGTTACCTGTTCAGTTTCTAAGGTGATTAACATGTGGCAACAGTATTTGAGTTAGGTTATTTTTTATTTTTTGAATACTTACCTATTTTAATTGACTTGTTTGCCTTATTGGTGTAGTGGTCAAAAGCGTGACTGCTGAGCGGAAGGTTCCGAGGTTCAATTTCCAGGTTTCGGAAAGTGCTTTCGGGTTTTTCTGTATGGAAATTCTCAGTAGCAGAACGGAGTCTGGAACTTGTGTTGTTTAGATAGGAATAGGCTCGTACTCTATTAGATGGGACTCAATATCGGCATCGGCGAAATGTGAGTGTATAATAGTACACCTCTGCCTAACCTCACCGGGAAATACAGGCGTGATCTTATGTTATGTTATGAGTATATAACATTGTATGTAGGCAGGTTATTACTTAGTAATCTTGCGCAGCTTCGTAATACCAAAGAAATACGATTCTCTCGTATCAACGTAAAAATCTCTATATGATAAACCAGATACGTGTTTCATTAGCATTAATTATGTACAATCTATGCTTTCTTCGGGTTCCGGATCAATATGTAAATATCTTATATGATAAGAAATCTTCACGTAACCTATACGATGGAGAAGGTTTATGTATGAAGCGGTAACGATGCCGACATGGTACAGAAATATCTGGATTTTAAAATACATGGGGACGACACGACCCAAATCTATGTATTTTATATAAGATCCTGCCTTTCTAGTGCCGCAGCCTAATACGGTAGACGGCTACTAGTCATCTGAGTTACTTTTTATGAACTGTTAATTTATTTTTTTAATATTTTGTTCTAAAAATATTTCGAATACAAAAGGGTGACGTCATAGTTTTTCATTGCTATTGACAAACCGTCGCTGCGCCTGCCAAGTTCCATTTATGATTTTTAATAGGTTTCGAGAAACAACAAAAAACTGATTATTTTTTAAACAACACATTAAATAAAAAAACTGATAATGCAGTATTGAAGTCATTTATTAGAGACATAACTATAAAATTATAAAAACTACTTAAAATAATAATAACAGTAATAAAAAGAGAGAATTTGTTTGCGTTAAAATTTTTACATATGGACTTTACAGGCGCAGCGACGATACTTATTGTGTGATTTACATAAATTAAAAATTAAATACGCCTAATATAAGCAAAAGATTAAGTTTTACTGAGTTTCTAGAAGGAAAACTATTTACTAAACAAGATATCAGAATTTATTTTTGATGGAGTCATCTAGCCTATTACCGATGTTACAATTAGTTTGCAACAGGCGTAGATCGCGCGATAGCTACTGTCAAACATCATTTATTTATCACTAGCTGTGCCCGCGACTTCGTTCGCGTGGATGTCGGAACTTAACAATGTAATTTTTAATGCGAAACACAATTTAAAAAAAAAATTATAAAAGTTACGTGAAGTTAAGAAGACCAAATGCACAACCCTATTTTTTTCTAAAATAAAAGTTTTTTTCTAAAATAAAAGTAGCCTAAGTTACTCCTTATTACATCAGTTACCTGCCAATAAAAGTCCCGTCAAAATCGGTCCAGCCATTTCAGAGATTAGCCTATACAAACAGACAGACAGATAGACAGACAGACAGACAAAAATTGTAAAAAATGTTATTTTGGTGTATGTACCGTATATATATTCATATGCATGTAGTAAAAAACGGTTATTTCAATATTACAAACAGACACTCCAATTTTATTTATATGTATAGATGTATAGATGTATAGATATGTATTGTCTAACAGTGACGCTGCTGTCGTGTGGCTGTCGCGTTGCTGTCGCTATTTTTACGTAATTAGGCTGCCGATTCCTCTAAGGGTTTATTGTATTCATCAATATAAACAACTTTTATTATGGGACAAATACAAAAATGGCAAAAAAAAATCAACTATTTCATACAAATGATTGCATTTACTTCACTTAAATATATTGAAAACTGTTGATTTTTTTTTTGCGGTTCAGTGTCTTTAAAAGTACTAAGACTGGACTTTTTTTTAAAACGCAGACGAAGTCGCTGGCAAGCAGCTACTCGTGTTATAAACCGAATAAAACCACACAGTATATTCACGATATAGCTGTAACTTCAAAGGCAGTAACTAAAGCTTACATTCTTGAAATTTGGCACGTAGGTTCCTGTGAAAGGGTTGGTTAATCCTGTTTATTGTAAATAAAGCAATAACGTTTGTGTTTGAACTAATCTCATGAACTACTAAACCGGTTTTGGAAATTATAAAGTACTAGTGACCCGTCCCGGCTTCTCATAGCTAATTTAGTTTAGTTTAGCTAGCAAGCTAAATTTAGTTTAGTATTTATTTTACAAACTGTTGTCTCACACCAATTTCTTTTATCGTGGATACACGTTATAGCCATACATTGCTCATGCATATTTCTCACACAGACCAAGACCAACTATCTGTTAATTATGCAAAAAATAATCCGTGTGGTAATCGAACCCGCAACACGTAGCATAGACAGCCAATCGCTTATCTACTGCGCCAATTGTGGTGAAATCATTTGGAAATCAACATAGTGCAACTTTTATTTTTTATTTTCTACTAGCTGTGCCCGCGACTTCGTTCGCGTGGATGTCGGAACTTAACAATGTATTTTTTTGTGAGACCAAATGAACTTAACCCTATTTTTTTCTAAAATAAAAGAATTTTTCGAAAATAAAAGTAGCCTAAGTTACTCCTTATTACATCAGCTACCTGCCAATAAAAGTCCCGTCAAAATCGGTCCAGCCATTTCAGAGATTAACCTATACAAACAGACAGACAGACAGACAAAAATTGTAAAAAATGTTATTTTGGTGTATGTACCGTATATATATTCATATGCATGTAGTAAAAAACAGTTATTTCAATATTACAAACAGACACTCCAATTTTATTTATATGTATAGATGTTGCCCTTCTCTACTATTTCTCCTGTATTGTGAGTACAGTTTACAAACATACATGTCACATACACACACAACTAGACCCGAAACAACTATCTGTAGATCATACAAATATTTGTTCCGTGTGGGAATCGAACCGGCGACACTTAGCGCAGAAAGCTAATCACGTAGCAACTGCGCCAACCGTGACGTCATTTGTATGAAAAATTCCGGGATACATCTAGACCAGAGGTTCCCAGACTTGTTTTTCTCATAGGCCACTTTCAAAATTTGGCTGGTTCCGGTGGACGCCCTGCAGCTACATTTCTACCATATTGTAAATTGAATTGTAAACCCCCATTTTTTGTCACGCCACCGTAGACCCCCGTCGAGTCTCCCGTGGACCCCTGGGGGGCCTGACAATTTCTAGTTTCTATCGGTGTCGTGTCGTTGTCGGTGTCGGCTAATATCAAAACTCCTAAAGGCTCCCATTCAAGTATATTTCATACATTGTAATGATATCTTTCCCTATCATCTTATAAAGCTACGTCTAGAATTACTGGCACATCATTTACTATCGTTATTGGGTCCCGGTTCCGTATATTCAACAAGATAGGATAATGAGGGGTCGAATCCATTTTTTATATAAAACTAGCGACCCGTCCCGGCTTCGCACGGGTACCAGAACATGTACGCCTAAAAAAATTCTGTCGTACTGTCGTATCAGCCTGTTGCGTCGAGCATTTAGGCGCACGCCACTAAAGCTCCCAATCGGCATGATTTTTTCCGACATCTTCAACAATCACCGTCATATTTCGGACAATTTACACAAAAACCACATGAAAATCCGTTCAGTAGTTTTTGAGTTTGTCGCGAACAGACGGACAGACGGACGCGGCAGGGGACTGTTTTATAATATGTAGTGATGATATATATACAGTTATATACTAATTACGGTAAGGAAGTTTCTTTCGTAATGTATACTGTTTATATTGTGCAGATTTCCTCACGTTTTCCTTCACTAACATAACATAGCATCACGCCTGTATCCCTGAAGGATGAGACAGAGGTGTACTATTGTGTACCCACATTTCGCCGATACCGTTATTAAGTCGCATGTAATAAGGAGTGAGCCTATTGCCATCTATAATAACATTACATAACGATAACTTCTCACTAAAGACATGCAATAAAATAAGCATGCTTATGTAATAATAAAGCAAATACTACAATATCGTAAAACCTTATCGGTTCGTTATTAACTAATCACTGGCAGTTCTAATAGAATGTTTCGTCTGACAAACTTCAGACTCATGGTAATGGCGCTAGACCTTAGTACAGGAACTGCATGGCGGAAAATTATAGTTCCGTGGCACTGAATAACGGGTGCGTCATATGTAGAGGTGGGACAAGGGGTTAGCGGGAGCGATTTGTATTAGTTGTGTTTATTTATTTATGTAAAACACTAGCTTCCGCCGCGTATATTTTTCCGGGATAAAAAGTAGCCTATGTGCTATTCCAGACTATAATCTATCTCTGTGCTAAATTTCATCCAGATCCGTTCTGCCGTTCTGGCGTGAGAGAGTAACAAAGATCCATCCATCCATCCTCACAAACTTTCACATTTATAATATTAGTAGGATTAGTAGGATAGGATAGGATGTGATTTCGTGATCAGTCAGTGAGCGAGTAGTTTTTTTCTTTTATATGTAGAGACTACTACTTGCAACATGGCAAAAAGTAAAGCACCATCTATCGGAGTGAAGCGACAACAGAATAACCTGAATCGGTCTATGAGAGTTTACAACGATTCTATCACCATATACGAATGTATGACATCAACCGTCGGGCTTCGGCCCGCCAGGTTAACCACCTTGCCTGGTCAGAGGATCCCCCCTTTTCAATCGAGGGACACCATACCTTGTTCCTCCACATATTTAATGTTGAGTCGAGTGTAAAAGATTTTTTTCCCATACGTATCTATCTAGTTACAATATTTTCTTTGCTATTTGTAAGTGTTTTATTATTGTTCCAACCTGTGGATTTTTTGGGCAGTAGATTAGATTTGATAGTTAGAAAGTATGTAGATCTTACTTATTGTGTTATCATCATTTGTCAGATCTATTATTCAATATTTAAATTGCCATCAATAACAAACTTTTTGACACCAAGCTATTAACACCTATAAATAAGATAAAAAAACGTTTATTTTATTCTTTCATTTACATAAGAAACCTTCAAGCATTTGTGTAAGGTTTTAATTGCACTGACGATAGGCTGATTTGATTTCAATTGAAGCATCAACAGCGACCTCTCTTGCCTTGTGCCACACGACACGCGCCCACTTACCGTATCGCTGGCTCCGTAACGCTCATGCTTATAAATATTGCACGTAATACTCGTAGAAAGGCTGCCGGGGCCCAGCTGTAGGGATTTTGATAGTACGCTCAGAGAATAAAGAGCTCTTTGGAGATTGTTTATGCCGCAGTGGAAAGATTAGTCTGTCAGCACGATTCGTAAAAGGAATGACTCTTCATACTTAGGTATTGTCTAAGTCTTGAAATATCCAGCCCATATACTCGGACACGTTTCTGTTAGTGTCAAGCAAACCTATTTAAACGTGTGTAATTTTAAAAACAGAAAAATGGTTTTGTTTTTTTTTTTTTTTATAATTTAAACTGAGTGTTATGAATCATCATCTGCCTAGCCTTTTCTCAAAACATTGGGGTCGGCTTCCAATCTAATCGGTTGCGGTTGAAGATGAGTATTTTACACGGAGTGACTGCCTTTTGCCCTCCCCCACCCAGTAATTGAGATACACTGGTACTCTAAGGTTAGACTGGTTGTCAGACTTTTTGGGCTACTGACACCCGAAACGATCTATCATAGATTTTCGTATGATACCTGTGAAAAATGGTGGTTTGAATGAATTTAAATATCTTATATGTTATTCGCCGAAAGACTGTCGATTGAGCTAAAGAAAATTAAATTTTATATCATCTGCTTTACTGGTGTCTAAATCCGTCAGCTTTTCTTTTTAATTGATGAATCCTTCCAAAACTACTGATACCCTATATTTGTCTCACACAAATCTTTACTATAATCTGTCTGGACTTTAAAATAGACCTTGACCCCTGAGTTTGTTTCGGCGTTTCTTCTCAGGGACAGTCATAGAAAATGCCAACACCAAATAGGTAAAAAAAGAACCCGTAAACGTGATAGAAAAATTCTAATTGCATAAAAAATTTCATTTCTCCATCTAGCTAGGGCCTAGGGCCACCTTATGCAGCGGCGTGCACAGAGTTTTTAGACAGGGTAGGCAGAAAATTTTAAAATCTTACTTAGTAATAATACCTACTGAATGGTATGGGTTCGTCGTCTTGTCGATTAAATAATGATGTACGTGATTTGCCACCTCAAATGTCTTATAGTAAATATTTATCTGAGTTATGTAGGGTAGGCGATGTCTTTTTGTCTTTATGCACCGCACGCCACTGATCATAGGCGAGTAAATTAATATTAGTAGGCAATCGGTTGCTTATATATCAAGCCGCCATATTTGGGCAGTATCAAGTGTAGTGCTCTAATTAATGTAAATTAAGGCCTAATTAGTATGATGGATAATTCGCGTGTCTATAGACCTACTATGTAAACAACATAGATGGTGTTGAACATTGAAACTAATTATACATTATGCATTACACTTCAGTTGGTTTACATAAATATTATATTAGACAAACATACATAATTATGTGTGGCAACCGTTGGTAATGTACAGTTCATGTGTTAAATTATAAATGCGTTATAATTTAGTGTTTTGGTTGTATGTTATTGCGCTAACTAGAGGGGCCTCTTTACAGTCACCTCCTTCGAGAAGTGCCTTAACGAGCGTACCACCGTGGGTGTCAGTGTGGTCTTATAAGAGTTCCCGAAGCTAAGAATATGGTGTCGAAGTGGAGCGTCGTGGTTAGTTTAGCCGGTAGTAGTCCGGCCTCAGCCTGACCGTATGCTACTCCATAGTGGATTCTAACAACGCTAATGAAAAAAACGTACTTATGCATCTAGATTTCGTCGTAATGTTGAATCGTTCGCTGAATATGAGCTTCCAAATACTCATAATATATTCACATTTAGTATATTATATACCCATAAAATAGCGAATATATAAGCCAGTAATCGATGTGGTGTACGTACTACATCCATATTTAGCCATTACATGTAATTGGCATTACAACGTAGATGGCAATTACATGTAATTGGGGTGGGTTTACTCCTTACTGCCGCTTAGAATTTTATAACAGAAAATCTCTATAACACTATTCGATCTGGCGATGCCAAGGTCAGCAGCCGCGATTGCGACCACTCGAGCAATGACAAAATTAGTATTTCCAAAGACCAAAGGAAGGGCTCTCTAACCTTAGAATATTTTACCATGTATCGGATGTCGGACATCCTCAGTATCGCAAACTCTTCAAAAAAGCTCAACAAATAGTCACAGAAATCGCGTCCACAACCATCACATTTTGATTACAACATTGCCATGTTTCATATAACATTCTGATATACACCTATGAGTTTTGAAATTAATGGAGTTTGAAATTTGTTTCAGCGATACTCGTACAACGCCAACGAAACTGCAACTAGTTGAAAACTGAAACTATTACAAAATATAGAATTACGTAACACAATGTAAACAACGCAGTTTTATTCAGTTGTAGTTTATTGCAGTGTGACGTTTATTGTTTAGAATTACGCCTGTATTCTCAAGGAGCTAGGCAGACGTACCGTTATTCAGATCATTTCGGCGATGTTTTTATTGAGTCTCGTGTGGATAGCCATCAGACACAATTGAAAACTAAAAATGTCCATACTATTGTACACCCGTATTTAGCCGATGCCGTTATTAAGACCCATTGCCCTATACCGGGCACAATTCATTACTCCGGACTGTTTGTGAATATTTTCTAAAAGAAAAACCCCAATTTGTCCGACCAGGGAATCGAAACCAAAATAGCATACGTAACCGAGCAGTTTGAAATTAGTTGCCATCCATACAACCTCTGGTTTCTCTATTTATATGAATACAAGCGAGAAGTACCAATTTTCTCATTATTCCGTGTTATGAAATTTAACTAAATCCATTCACCCTCTCAATTTTGTTTTGCGCTTAAATGAATACACAGAACAATTTTATAATTTAGCGTCAATTTAAAACACTCGTTTCAACTTGATACTTTTATAAAATTCAAGGACGTAAAACTTAATCAAAAACTTAATTTAATCACACTTCTTCGAGCTGGTCGGGGACCAATTTGGAACTCATCCTGATGTGTAAATATCGTGTGTGTATATAAGGAGATATTTCGTCATAGTCGTAGAATAACGACGAATTAAATAAATTCAATTTTTTTGTTTTTTTGCATAAAAGGTATATTTTTTTTAAAATTTTTATTTAACCAGTGATAATGTACGTTTTTTTTTAAGAAATTTTATGATACTATATAGCAATAGCAATATATGTATATAAGAAAATTGCAAATTTTTAGTCCGTCGTTATTCTAAAACTATGACGATTTAATCCATACAAAACTGTTAAAATGGACCGTGTGCTTGCTCTAATGAGGACAGTCCAGCATCAGCCAGGTCTTGGCCGTAGGACAAGTTTCCTTATTGAGACAAGCGCCGGCGCAGTATAGGTCATAACTTGCGCCGACGGTGATCGCAAACGATGAGTCAATATCTAACAGATAATTAATATAAGAGTTAGATTCTAGCATTATAATTATTTACGAAGGTCGGACATCAACTTCGCCTGGTCGCAAATCCTCAAATTTTCATACTTCAATAAACAAGACTGTAGTGATCTTGTTTCAAAGTCAAAATAAAATATTTCAACTAGGCCCTTTCAGGCACTTTTAAAAAGTCGAGACTAGGCGCACGGTTCACGAGACCGGCAAGAAACTCCATTGATACTCTTATTTTTTTGGTTTATATTTGTTATATTTAATACACGGCACGATTGGCGTAGTGGTTGAGAGATCGACTGCTGCGCTACGTGTAGCGGGTTCGATTCCCGGAAGGAACAAATATTTATATGATCTTCAGACAGTTGTTTCGGGTCTGGGTGTTTGCGTATGTGAATACACACCGTGCCTCGTTGGTCCTGCGCCTGATCTCTCTCCGGTCGTGTCGGATTGCCGTCCCATCGGACTATGAGAGTGATGGACTAGAGAGTGCACCTGTGTTTGCGCACACACTTGTGCTCTACAATATCTTCTGCGTAGTTGGCTAATCTCCGGTGAGATTGGCCTCCGTGGAGGACATTATTACACTGGCTCACTATACACCGCCCGACTTCCATAAAGGTTCTCTAAGACCCTCTTCTTATGGTACGGTTAAACCATCGACTCATCAATTGACAGCTGTCAAGTCAAGCTGTCCGAACTACTTGTGTGTATATGAGACAATGTCAATGTAGCTATTGTTTAGATACAGTTATACAAAGACTATAAGACAATCTCTTCTTTAAGCAACACTTAGCCCGACTCAGGAATCGAAATCGAGACCTCACGATCCGCAGCCGCGCTATCAACAACTAAACTAGAGGCATAATTGAGTCAGAGAAAACCTTTTGAATCCACACAGTGTTTATTATGAAAATTGATGGCAAAGCTTACGTAAATCCTTTTGAATGCAATATTACCTGATATCGTTCACAATTCGCCGAACATTTTTATTGAAAATAAATATTTTCGTTTGATCACATTTATTTTGATTTGGACTACAACTGATTTCCGAAGCTCGTTTCACGTAGTCGATCGAATATTGGGTCGGCTTGTTGCAACAGGCTTGACCTACTTTCATCAATAAATATTTACTATGATAGGTTTCAATATTGCAATGGTTCCAGGGAAATAAGGCTGAATTTATGATGACAATAACGACTCCAGGCCGCAATCATTATGTGTAAATTAAAGCAAATTTTGTACTGTACAGGGATTTTGGTTGTATTATATCTGGTGCGTTTAAACCTGTGTTGAAATGAGTCAATGAAAACGATTTCTTACGAAAAGAAAACATGTTGTACCACTGAAGTATTATCTAGATAATATAACATCACGCCTGTATTCCCCGAAGATTAAGGCAGAGGAGTACTATTGCACACTCACATTAAGCCAAAGTTTTATTAAGTCCTATGTAATAGGGGGCGAGCTTATTGCTATTTATCGGGTAAAATTCCTAACTTAGGGCCGCTATTGAGAATTTTCGAACAGAAAATCCTAATAACACTGCCCGACCCGCTGATCGAACCCAGGACCTCACGCTCAGCAGTCGCTTGCGACCACTACACCAATGAAACAGTCTAACTAATTAGTTACTTTTCTACTAACAATAAAGCCAGCAGCTAATAAATTTTCTCCCCCAATCCCCAATTGTTCGAAAATCACGTCAACCATTTTACAAAGTACCTTGGAATAATGTTGAGTGCAAAGTTAAGGCTTTACTCCAACTTTTAATGTAGGTACCTATAATGACACGGTTAGGTAGGGTTCCCAACTTTTTGTACGAGAAAAGAACTATTTTAAGGTCGGAGAGTTTAAATGAACAGTAAAAAAAAAAATCAACCCATTACTGTCCCACTGCTGGGCTAGGATCTCTTCTCAGAATGAGAAGGGTTAAGCCTTAGTCCACCACGCTAGCCCGGTGCGGGTTGGCGGACTACACACACCATAAAGAACTTTATGGAGCCTTCTTAGGTGTGCAGGTTTCCTCACGATGTGTTCCTTCACCGTAAACGCAAGAGATAGGTAATCAAATTCTGATCCGCACATCATTCCGAAAAGTCAAAGATGCGGGCCGGGTTTCAACCGCTACGCTATCACTGCGTAATTAACAGTATTTTAGAAAAATAAACAGTGTAACAAACATTCAACGCCATCTAGTGTTACAAGTACATATCAGTGTCTGGCCTAATAGAAGGAAGAAAGCAATTAGATACAGTTGCCATAGACAACAGTTTTTTTTTTATGTTTTAAAAAGATATTTTTTTTGGAGCTTCTTGCACAATTTATCAATACTTTTTTAGCTTTTATGGCTTCGAATACCAGCGGTCATAAAAACAGTATTTTGTATACTTTTTTTTATAGAACAGTAAAAAGTATTCATAATCATCATCATCATCATCAGCCAGAAGACGTCCACTGCTGAACGAAGGCCTCCCTCAAGGGAGGGTTTGCCATAATCCCCACGCTTGGCAGCCGGCTTGGGGATCGCAGTGGCTCACCGATTAGTAAGAGGACGATGCTGCCCGTCCTCCGGTGTCTGGCCGCAGTTTTAGGACGAACCCGGGTCAAAAAGTATTAACGAACGAAAAAAGTATAATACCGTTTTTAACAATATGGTTGGGAACCCTACGGTTAGGGCGGTTCAAGGGTACAACCCAATGGAAATGGTAAATTTGTTCTCTAGTTTTTATTTGTGTTACAAAGGTTATTTGTTTTTCTTGAATTTGTAACAAAATCAAATAAAAGTTAGTGAACTACGTAGTGTTAGGTATTTCTTTGGGTAAAAAGGTGTTCACGCGGATGAAGATAGATTTAGTATGAAATGATCAATAGAAGTGTAGCGACAACTACTCGCAACATGGCAAAAAGTAAAGCGCCATCTATCGGAGTGAAGCTACAACAACAATCCCTGAATCGCACTATGAAAGTTTACAACGATTCTAATACATACGAATGTCCGACTTCAACTGTCGGGCTTCGGCCCGCCAGACTAACCACCTTGCCTGATCGGAGGATCCTCCCTTTTCAATGGAGGAACACCATACCTCGTTCCCCCATAGAAGGAACTTATACGAGTGATGAAGCTACGTGGGTAGTCAGTCTCGATACTATCATTGGTGACTGGGTAATCTTTCTATTACGGGAGGGATTCCCATATGATAGCTTTGTGCTGACCTGACATAAGAACAGAACATAACATAGTATTACGCCAGTATTCCCCGAAGGGTTAGGCAGAGGTGTACTATTATACACACATTTGGCCGATACTGTTATGGAGTCCCATGTATTAGGGGTCGAGCCTATTGCCATCTATAGGGCACAGTTGCAGACTTCGTGCTAACACTTTGCCCGACAAGGAAATCGAACCCAGATCTCACGCTTAGCAGTCGCGTTTGAGACCACTAGACCAATGACGCTTGACATAAGAAGTATACAATTATTTAAAAACCAGGACAGTCCTTACGCCATGATAGCGCCGCTATAAATTGTCATACAATCATCAGCGGCAACGCTGATTCTAACTCTCATGTGAATAAGCCTTTAACAATCATTAACCATTTCAGTAAATAAATAAATACTATTAGTCTTCTGAAAAATAAGTATTCGTCCGGAAATAATTATTAGTCCGGATAAACAATGTTTGATTTAGATTTCGTTTATAGTTGTTCATGTTTGTTCTTGAAGGCGGAAGATGAACTTATGTGTTGAAGGCTACTGCGTGTAATTAATGTATAGTTTGTTTTATCTAACAAATAATGTAAAGCGAAAAAACAACTCAAAGATTAAAATAAAGAAATCGACAATTTGAAACGGTAATTTTCTAGTTTCTAGGAATAAATAGAAAATTACACTTGACAATAATAATAATTATTGTCCAAGAACTAATTAGCACAGATAAAATCGCTAATCACGGTAAATTTTGTTCACAGCCGAAGCGAGTCGGCTCTGAACAGCCCAACGGAGCCTGACGTATCACTTGCGGCATCCCTCACCGACCCTCTGGAGGCGCACACCTTAGAGGAGGCCAGGAGGACCATCAGGTAACACATATACACACACACCTCAAATACAAGGATAATATACGTTTGAATGATCAAAATCTTGGTTCTCAATAATAAAAACGTCACGTAGAGTCAATACTCAGCCGATGAGAAGACACAAGTCATAACTTATACACAATTTTTATTTATTTTTTATATTTTATAATAAAATTTATATTCATTCCAAAGTTACGCTTAAAATATCTTCTATATAACAAAACTCAATGTCCCCCTTTTCTGCTGTTACAGAGATCTTCGAATGAAGTATCGTGCTCAGGCACACCAGCTCCTAACATGGCGCCGTGCGCACAGAACTCAAGAGGAGCTAGTCACTCGCCTGCAGAAAGAAAAAGCGGAACAGCTCAAATCCCTCTCCAGCCAACTCCTTCTCTTCGAGTCACGTCTCGTTCGCAAACAGAAAGAAATCTCCAGTATGCTTGCGTTACGAGAAACCATAATTATGAAACAACAAAAAGTCATAGAAACACTCCAAGCCAAACTTCTCGATAATGGCATTGAAGTCTCTCAAAATATCCCAGATTTCAGAGACATGCTCCAAGACACCCACCTTACTGGAGATTTCGATTCGCTCAACGACTCGGATTCTGCTGTCATCATGGAAGACGTTGACTTTGATAGCAGTAACACTCCCCATGTGCCAAGATTCAGGTCTGCAAACCCTGACAGCGTGACCATTGTCCGGTCAATATCGGATGCCATAGACCCTAACCTAAAATTCAACGTTGTGAGGCGATCAAATGGTTTCCTCCGAAGACCAGAGATCCTGGAAACCGTATACAGCGTAGAAGAAGAGGTTGATGGAGACTCAACAAAAGGTCTCAGTGCCCAAAACAGCACGGAGAAAGAGTTACACGATGCCAACAAAACTGATGAGGAGAAGTACAAGGAAACGAGCCTCCTCGCTCAAAGGCGGGATAACTTTAGAATGAGGAGTGTAGTCCTAACCGCTGAGGTCAAAAGCATAGACAACGATAAAGAGCTAAAACCGAAGAACGGCGGTAAGGAGGTCTGGTCGTATAGTTATGTGCCAAAAAGGATGACTCCAGCGAACGAGTCTGATGATGAAGCTACATCAAACCCTGAGAGTGATGAAGAACCAGAACAGAAATCTACTCACGTGGTTACCTACAACAGAGTGATGTCAAACCACCGAAACGTCACCAAACCTAAAGACGTCAAGTACAAAAGGATAAACAAAGCCAAGTCAAAAAGCTTGGAGGAGTTACGAGGGAGGCTAAAGAACTGGGTGGAGAAGGGAAACAAATTGTCAAATATCCCGCTAGAGCATGCGCAAAGCTACGCCTAAGCTCAAAGTTCCTTTAAATTAAGTGTTGAATTCTGCGTGGCTCGCTTCTCAAGTAAACGAGGATTTAATTTTACATCACAGATTTTAGATCACAATAAATGTAGAATCCAAGTACCTTTTAAAATAAGGGTTGTAATGTACCCAGCTTTACGTCGAAGGCAAATCTATTGAAATATTCTTGATACTCAAACTATTGTACATAGATATTTTCTTGTATGTTAAAAAAGATATTGTGCAACATAAAACTAGTGTACGTTGTTTGTTTTTCAAGTTTTCTATTGTTTCGGGGACTAAGTGTCAAACAATAATATTAAAAAAAAAATCTAAATATGCATTATTTATGAAAGGTTATACGTGCTTAGTAGTTATTGCATAAACATGTTTGTGTACTCCTGTTCTCAGTGTATTTGAATGTAAACAGTTTTGTATTTATTGGCCTAGAAAATATACGAATAATTAAAATACCTTTATTATAATTCTATACAATACAATTTTGAGCTTATCGATGGACAGATGTAAATATGATGTAATTTTTAAAATATTATCCACATAATATGTGTCACTCCATTTTAATCATTTAGCCCATTACTGTCTCATTACTGCGCACGCGCCGCTCAGGCCTGAGATGCTTAGTTAAAAATAAATACATAGTTCTCATTCATTTTAATAGTACAAAATATGATTTATAAGATTTGTGTTCTTAAAAACAATAGAAAACTGTGAAAAGTATTTTTGCGAGTACGACTGATTTTGAGTATATCATTTAAAAAACTAAATATATAATAATTTGTATAAAAAAAATCGCTTGATTGGAATTGAAAATCTCCTGTGATTTTGTGATTGTCTCGTCAAATAATTGTTTTCGCCAATTCATTATTACGTAAGATATAAATATAAATAAATATATGTATAAATCAGAATAACAGTTGTTGTTCTAGAGATTTAAAATAATTTAGATATTTATTGTCTCGGTGCCAATTATTAAAATAATTTTTCTCTTGATAATAAATAGTAAATATAATTTCCGTTCAAAGTGGTGTTACATTTACGCGAACGGCGAACGACAAGTTATTTGAATTTTGTCATTGAGATAACATGTTTTTGTTCCCTTAGAACATTTATACAGGTACTTAAGAATAGTGCCACATTACATAGTGTTGATTCCATAGAGAAGGACGGGCAAGAAACTCCGTTCTATTCAATCCAGAATTTCTGTTGGCCTGTTTGTCACTACCCAGTATAAATTTGTCGTTCGACTTAACTCGCCTAAATGTAAACCCTTTACAGGCTGGTCGTTTTTCCTACGTCACAAAGTGAATATTTTTTCTCAAACTTAATTTTTAACGGTTGACAATAAATCGGATGAAAAATATTTTTTTATGGTAATGACTCATAAATAGTAACATTTTTAAACTTGTACATTCCCTTGAATATTTCAAAAACAAAATTAGTAACTGTTTTACTAGATATTTTGTTGAATATTGATTTTAATAATACAATTTCTATTAAACAGATCAACAGTCCATGTAATTGGGACCGATACTTAAAAGACGCAGTTTCAAAAACTAATTAATTCTATCAAAGGGTGTTTTAATTAAATTAACGGCTTTTAATTTGATAAAAGAATACAATATCGTAATATTTTAAACTGTAAATCATTACCAATTATTTTTAAAGAAAATACATTCATTATTTTTTTTGAATAGGTGTCAAATTGGTCTTCAATTATAAATTTCATTGAAGAAAATTTGCACTAGAAATCAGTTTACAAAGGCGTAATTTAGCACTCGTTAACGGAACACTAATTTGCCGCACTCTCGTGCTAATTTCGTGAGTGTAATTAGAACACACTGAATGCCTCACGTGCATTTTTGTTCACAGAAACACGTGTTTTGTTACTTTTACGTAATTACACAACGTGATTCTGTTCGTTTGAACAAATTTTGTGATTTTATTTTAAAGTTCGATTTGTATTTTTTATTTAATGACTACGACCTTTTTTTTTTTTAAAGAGCGTTCTAGCTTAACCACCTTCTGTGATTGGCTGAATAAATGAATGTTTTGAATATGAAATTAGAATAACATTAAAAATATTTTGTTTAAATATCGAACGTGTATTTGCAATGGTATATGTATTGTTTATATTCTGCAAATGTACATGGGATATTTTACTTCAAAACTTTAACCATGAGCTAATTTCATTGGAAATATGGTCGTTATTATAATCTTAACCGCAGAAATTTACACCCAGTGAAGTATAATTTTCATTTTCATACCAAAAGGGAATTTATAAGCGTGATGGTGATCCTCAAAGGACTACCCAAAGGTCTCGTGTCCCATGTGATAGGACGCGAGCTAATCGCTAAGCGATAATATATTTTTTACAATAAAACGACCAGCCTGTATATGTACATCCTACATATCACTTGCCGCTGTAAAATGGACGATAGCTTTGGAAATATATTTTAATATAATAACTATGTACACCGCATTCCTAATAATAGTCAAACACTGATATTGAATTGAAAATAAATATATCAATAAATATTTTTTTTGTTTTATTCTATTCTATTTTTAATTGAATTTTTTATTCGTTTAAGTTTCTTAAAAGTATAATTCAATTTTAAGTCATAGGTATATTTTCCCGAAAGTATAATAAAATGTCTCACGTGGACTGCTGAGCGGTCCTGGGTTCGATTCCCGGGACGGGCAGAGAAAAACCCAATAACGGGTTTTTCTGTATGGAAATTCTCAGTAGCCGCACGGAGTCTAGAAACTGCACCCGGTAAATGACAATAGGCTCGCCCCCCTATTATATGGGACTCAATAACGGCATCGGGGAAATTTGGGTGTAAAATAGTTCTTCCTCTGCCTAACGCTTCGGGGAATACGGGCGTGATGCTACGTTTATAATAAAATGTTGCGTCATATGGTTGTTTTAGAACAACGCGCAGGATCAAGTATATCGTTATATTTCAAATGGTCTGCTTAGAAAAGTGACGCAGACCATTTCTTTCTGAAGGTATCTTTAGCGTTTATCGACCGTTTATACCAGTGTTTCTAAACCAGTGGACCGCGACTGCCCAAGAAATGCTCCGCGAATTCATATTCAACTTACTATGCAACTTTCCTGAATCGTTTTTCATTAACATACTTTATAAATTACGAACCTGTGCATATTTAGCACGGGTCCCTAATTAATTTTCTAAAATAAAAAGTAGCCTAAGATACTCCTTTTGACATCAGTTATCTGCCAGTGAAAGTCCCCTCAAAATCGGTCCCGCCGTTTGGGAGACTAGCCGGAACAAACATACAGACAAAAATTTAGAAAAATCGTTTTTTTTTGTTATAATTACCATGTACACTTTCATATGCATTTAGTATTGTAAAAAGCTATTATTTTGACATTACAAACAGACACTTCAATTTTATTTCTTTCTATTAATAACATATCTAATACCTTTTTTATGTATCTACTTCTATTATATCAAGCAATTAAAGGTCCAAAACAGTGGCAAAAAAAATATGATCCCATAGCATGAAAAGGATTTAGACCAAACAGTCAAAAAATTTAAATATCGAATCATTTCTCAAATAATACTAAGCTCAGTTCTCAATACCCCTAAGAGAGTTATCTCCGTACAAATGCAGTGAACAACGGATCAGAATGTAAACAAATATTTAATGTAAACATAACTTTTAACGAGCGGCTCAATATTGGCGGCCGTAAGTAAACCCAGGTTTATGACTCACTCGCTACTTACACCCATAATATAACAAGACAAGTAAGCCATCGTTAAAGATTTCAGCTTGTTGGCCAAACGAATACAACGAGGAATATTGAGATAGTACCGTAAAATATTGATGGTAATATTTTAATTTAGCAATTAAGTTACTAAAAGAAATAATATAATATATAAAATCAATGTTTGTTCGTATTTTATGCGCTGCCATACCGTTCATCTGATTGTGATAAAACTTTGTCAACTTATTGCTTGCACTTGCGCGAAGGTTATAGGCATAGTAAAATTAACCTGCAGTAGATGGCGCGCGTGTCGTACCGGCAAATATATTTGAAAGAGCATTTCTGCGATTCCACAATTATTTATTTCTTCTGCGGCAACAACGCGCCGTGTATCAGCTAGTAATAAGAAAAAAAATATAGTCCTTATAACTAAGGGTATACAATAAATAAAATAGTACTCTAAGAGTCAATTCCCACTGAAAGAGCAGCGGCGCGCAGTGGCCGTAAAAGCGCGGCGCCGCCGCCGCAAGGGGCAGTGCGGCGCTAGAAGGCTCGTGCAGCTTCGCGGCGCCGCGCTGCCCCTCCTTTGTCTTCAAATAACTATGAACTTTTTATCATGTAGATAAGATTAAAAATGATTTGTAATATTTTGCCTCAAAAACCGGCCGCTGCTCGCTCAGTGGGAATTGACCCTAAAAGGTACATTTTTGTTTACGTTACCTATGCCAGAGATAGAGGAAAACTTGTAAGTGCTAGACGCCCAAGTCTACTTAAACTCACTTGTTTTTTCTGTCCGTATATTCGTTTGACTTTGATGTCTTTCAAATTCTACCTCATGTTAAAACTTCTTTACAAACTTGCCTCCATTCTCCTGCCGTATGAACGAATCAATTTAAACAACCAACAAATTTCTATGTAACTTTAACACAATTCAGCTCTCTGTATAGACGTGAAATATTGAATAAACCGCGGTGAACTCTGTCGCTTTCAAAAGAAACAAAAGTCTAAGTCAATATATTATGTGGAAAACCCGTTTTCGTCCTTATTTTGTAAGCCGAAATGGTTGGGTTAGAAAAGAGCCTTTATGAAAAAAGGTAGTACATCTTCATATGAACATAAAATCGGTGAATGGCGTTTTCTGTCAAACGTATTTCGAATTCAGTTAGCGCTCCAGTGCCAATATGTGTGTATGTATTTTGTTTTTGTTTTTAGAAATGTTTTCCCACATTAGCATTTCTCCTGTGTCGTGGGTACATCTACAAACATACATATCACATGCACACACAACCAGACCCGAAACGACTATCTGTAGATCATACAAATATTTGTGCAGAAAGCTAATCATTTAGCCACTGCGCCAACCGTGTCAATGTGATATCTATGTATGTGTGTAAAAAAAGGTGTTTTTAAAAAAAAGAAAAATTGCCATTTTGTCAGTTTAGCTTTTCACAGTAACACGTGATGGCTGTGAATCTACCTATCCACTTCTGAGGCCCTAGTGTAAGTTTCTTTCGACAAACTCGATTTAACGCATCGAATGCGTTTGGCGCTCCAATTGGTGGAAAGCACGAAACGGACCAATGGTAGTGCCGAACTCCTCTGAATACTGTTTACGCCGCGTGGGCGTAAGCGAAAATATATTTACTCACTGAAAGTTCAAAAGTTGAGACAAAAATAACATTTTGACTTAATAAAAACATTTTTGTTGGCGTAGGATGCCGTCAAAATATTTTCATTAACTAAAATTTTACCTATAGATTGTAGACTTTATTGAAGACTTAGAATAGCCTGAATATTTTAGAAGCCGATCAGTGAAGAAGCACTTCATAACTTCTTAAACCTTTTACTTTTGAAATTTGTTCAAAAATTCAGATCTTCAAACGGGCACTTAAAGTTTTGACGACGGAAAGTCGATCTTAATCCTAACTTTAATATTATAAATGTGAAAGTAAGTTTGTTTGTTTGTTACCTTTTCACGCTTAAACCACTGTACCGGTTATCCTGAAATTTTGCATATACGTTGTCAGGTGTACAGTAATGGACATAGGGTACTTTTCATCCCCAAAAAAAGTACTGTTCCCGAGGAAAACAACAATAACGTTCTTATGATAATACATGGCGCTACGTGTCTTTCAGAAGCAGATTACGAATTGATTGTCAAATTCTGAACTTAACGCGAGCGAAAGCCGCAGATAAAAGCTAGTGTTACAATATTTGAGATATCTATCCCAGATTTCACAGATCACAGCTGGCGGGATCAGGGTATTTTTGGTTTTGTCCTGCTTGTCCAGCTCGGTGAGTACGGATTGGTTATCTAATTACGTCTTTAATAATAATATACGGTTGGCGGTATGGTAGAAGTGCTCGGTTGTGGGTTCGATTCCCGAATCAAATATTTTTATGACCTATCTACGGATAGTTGTTCCGAATCTGGGTATTCGTGCATGTGAATATTTGTGTTTGTAAACGCACCTACGATCTAAGCACTAAATGTAAGGGCACGCCTCGATCGAGGCGGTAAGACCCGTCTTTAGAGAGTGGCTGGAGAGGCGCCATGGCGTCCTCACCTTCCGCCTGACGCAGGTCCTCACCAGGCACGGCTGCTTCGGGAGGTACCTGCACAGAATCAGGCGGATCGACACACCGGGGTGTCTACACTGCGAGGACGCCCCGGAGGACACGGTGCAGCACACGGTGGAGGTGTGCCCGGCATGGGAGCCGATGCGCCGTGTCCTCGTAGAGGAGATCGGCGGCGACCTCTCGCTCCCGACCTTGGTGAGATCCATGGTTCGGAGCGAGAGCGCATGGGCGGCCGTCGCCTCCTTCTGTGAGGCGGTCATGGCCGCCAAGGAGGAGGTAGACTGGCGACGCCCAGGAGGCCGCCGAAGGGGACGCCCGGCTCGTCGACGCCGCGAGGCGCGCGACGATCTCCAGCCACCATAGAGGAGGGCCTGCGGGCGGCGGACTTGGGCCGTCCGTCGCCCGACCAGAGAAAGGCCCGAGACGGGGGGGGGCAGCGTAGTGTTCCACGCGCCCCCCCGTTAACAAAGTGAAGTCAGCAACAGTCGTGGGGCCCGCCTGGGCTAAGGGCGGGCCAACGCCTGCCGGGGCTGCGAGCCAATATAACAGATATCGCGGCCCCGGTACACCAAGGGCGATCATGGGGACACGGGTGGGTTTTAGTCAGTAAGAGTCTGACACATCCCTTCGCTCTTGCCCAGGGCGGAGGGGGGTCATTGGATGATTTCCCACCCAAAAAAAAAAAAAAAAAAAAAAAAAAAAAAAAAAAAAAAAAAAAAAAAAAAAAAAAAAAAAAAAAAAAGCACTAAATGTATCGTGGGGCAAGATTTATATAAAAAAAAAAAACAGTAATAGAAATAAGAACCTAAAAAAATACTAGTATAATAAAAAAAAAGTGTATGTGTACTTATGTACGCACGTAAGAAGTTATACTTCTTATTTTTTTTTTCCACTGATATGAAACACGTGTTACAGATGCACAAATATTTCAATAACCTTGAATATAGCTATCAATTTCCAAGAAAATTTAAGAGATATTTACCAGCCAACTTCATGGTGTCGCTTTTATCTGTCGGTGTGCGCGCGCATCGTAAGAATTCACTCTCATCAAGCGCGCCAAAAGAAGTATAACTTCAAAAAATTTGATGTATTTTCTTTAACCCTCGCTGCAAATTTTAAACTTAGAATTTATAATTATATTATTGTAATAGATAAGTACCTACCCTTTTCATTCATAGTCTTTCTAATTATTATGGATTAACCAACCCCAAAGTGTTGGTTTAGGCCGTGCGGCTCAGTCTCGCTTACAGGCTGTACTTAGCAACTGATGTTATATTAATTAGAATATTAATCTCTTGCCTAATTAGATATAAGACCTAGTTGCTGACACGCTTTGCTGTGACAAGACAAGTGTCATTAAATCTGTCATTGTGCTTCAATCATTTGCCAATTGAATTTATTCGAGACCCGTGTGATAATCTTGTTTAATCGTCTTTAGCCTGCATAGTTAATTGAATTAGTTAATTGTTCCTTCTAATTGGTGATAGGCTTTCAGCCTTCTGCTAATTAATCAGCTAACGATCGCTTTCGCCCGAAAACAACACTAATGAATACGTTTAAATTTGGTAAAGAAAAGCACATATCATAACATAGGCGTGAGCCTGTCCCCAAAGAGTTAGGCAGAGGTGTACTATTATATACCCACATTTCGCTGATTCTGTTATTGAGTCCCATGTGTGGCGAGCCTATTACTATCTACCGGGCATAGTTCCATACTCCGTGCTGTTATTGAGAATTTCCATACAGAAAAACTCAATAAAACCTTGCCCGACACCGGAATCGGAACCAAGACTGAGGCAGTCAAAAAAATACTTTAATTGTTTTAAACATTTTCTTCTTTATCCAGCCATTACTAAAAAAAGGTTCTCAGCGAACAATTTGCACAATTGAATCAAAATTCTAATGCCAAGTTTCATAAAGAGCATGGCTCCATCTAATCAGCGCCCTCTGGGGGTGATTGGCACCCTTCTACCTACCTTTAATACAATTACTTTGACGGAATATCTTGAATGAGAGCTCAAATTCTTCGCCGGTTCAACATTGATTGGACTTTTCATATTATTAGGGCGTATTGTCAAGTGTTTCTCGTATAACATGGCCCCTGGGGTTATTGATAAACCAATATTTGCTTATAGTTAAATTTTACTTGAGACAACAGAAATTCTTGTCGTGTTTTAATAAATGTTGGCTTGGAAATAATATGATGCACAATTAATTTCTACATTGCGTCGTGAAGTCGTATTTTGATGTCATTTTGTTTTGTTAATAAAACGGCATTGCACTAATGGCAAACTAAATAAATGAATGAATGAATGAATAAAGGGTTCATCATCATCATCAGCCAGAAGACGTCCACTGCTGAACGAAGGTCTCCCCCCAAGGGGGGGTTTGCCATAATCCCCACGCTTGGCAGGCGGCTTGTGGCTCACCGATTAGTGAGAGGACGCTGCTGCCCGTCCTCCGGTGTCTGGCCGCAGTTTTAAGACGTACCCGGGTCCCATAAGCAATAAAGGGTTAAGAAAAGCTTATTATTATTTTCTAGAATATAAAGCAAGATAAGCTATGTACCTAATAAACATAAATAAAAATTAAGTACTTCATAATTCTTAAAACTTTGACTAATTAACGTTTAGACGTCCCAGGTATAAAAATACGACTCTGATTACAAAACAAAAGCAAGAGCTTTTTAATTTTTATTTAACGACCTAAACAAATTTTGCCTTTTCGCATTAATTAATAAAAAAGGCGATTTACTGTTTAAATTTGCTGAGACCAATTAATCTGAAAGCCGTATTTGATATCTTGTTTAAATAGCCAGATTCACAATGATTAATTTCGATCGGTATTGTATGCACAAACATAACATTTTGTTGTCGGTCCTCTAAAAAATCTTAAGTTAGTACTTGGGATGTTTCTTAGTTACGCATTTAAGTAACAAACCAAAGAAGACTCTGTGGGACTCTTCAAGTAAAACCAATAACAAGGTATAGATGTCGCATATTCCAATGAAAATATTTGCAAAAATGTCTTACTTATATTTACAAACTAGCTTCCGCTCGCGGCTTCACCCGCGTGGATTACGAACCCGTACATTTTTTCGGGATAAAAAGTAGCCTATGTGCTATTCCAGACTATAATCTATCTCTGTGCCAAATTTCTTCCAGATCAGTTCAGCCGTTCTGGCGTGAAAGAGTAACAAAGATCCATCCATCCATCCTCACAAACTTTCACATTTATAATATTAAGTAGGATAGTAGGATTAATACCGCAAGTAGTTACTAGCCTAACCTACGTATATACAATTCTAATAAAGTACATAAAGTTCTCGATGGTGTACAGTCACCCTCAAAAAGATTAGAAGAAATAGTTTATGAAATCTTAAGATATTTTTACACAGGATATCTGCGCATATAATGTATTATAATGTTTGGCTAAAATTTTCTTATCAATTTTCTCTACACTTTTGCAATATTCACTATTATTGTAGAAATTCTTAGTACTAAAATTTTAATTAATATGAACAGCAAAATTCTCGACTGTAATAAACTTAAATTGAATTAATTTGGTCTCCAAATCAGATTTCCCGAGAGTGTGGAAACCGACGAAAATGCCCCAGACAATTCTAAATTGGTGTACCTAGCCAAACCTGATGATGTAATGTCGGGTAGTATTAAATTTAGAACTACCTTACTAAGCCGGAACCGAGAATTAAATTGTAGAGATGGGATTTAGTCATTTTATTTAGTCAAGGATCAATCAAGTGAGGTCGGCTAATAGAGATTCAGATTTAGAACACTATTATATTTTCGAATTCACCGATAAGGCTTTTCACACACTAATATATTATAGTACCAGTAGCAGTGTGACATAGTACTAGTTAGTAACACCTGACAGTACTATATTATATTATATTGGTGATCAGGCAACGAAAAAATTAGAACCCTAATCGCCGCAGTCGAAATTGGTTTGGAGGAATATCACATACATATATTATGCTAACCCATGTATGAAAAGAGTTCTCGAGTGGAGACCGCGAGTAGGCAAACGTAGTGTAGGGCGCCCACCAGCCAGATGCAGCGATGACTTGCGTAAGGTGGCTATCAGCCATCTTACTGAAATTGGACCGAAGACCGGGCTCAGTGGCGCTTACTGGGAGAGGTCTATGTCCAGCAGTGGACGAATATGGGCTGATGATGATGATGATGTATGAAACGATGCATGAATGTAGATGAAGCAAAAGAGCTTGGTAAGGATCGTAGCACATGGCGTTAGTAGTATCTGCCTACCCTGTGGGAAAAAGGCGTGACATTATGTATACAAATCATCATCATCTTCAGCCCACATTCGTCGACTGCTGGACATAGGCTTCTCCCAGTAAGCGCCACTTTCTACCAGCCAACTTTCGCAGGTGCGCACTACACTACGTTTGTCTACTTGCGGTCTCCACTTAAGAACTCCATCACGCAATTGGTATTGAATCAATTCCATATAAATATTGGTACATGCAGCCAGTCTGGTCTTACTAATGCCTTCGAACTCAGAGCTAATGTTTCATAAACTTACATACGTATATTTCGCAGGGAAATGATTCAATTCAATTTATTCTTTTGCGAAATACCGAAACCATATCGTGAAATTCTGGGGGATATCACGAAATCACGGAAGATGACGGGTTATTCTCAAATAGCGGGGTCTGCCGAAACTATTGCCAATCGTAACATATGGAAGCCTAATGTGGTATTCCTAGGAATTTCATGAAATTACATAACACATAGCATCACGCCTGTATTCTCCGAAGGGTTAAGCAGAGGTGTACTATTGTACTCCTAAATTTCGCCGATGCCGTTATTGAGTTCCATGTAATAGGGGGCGAGCCTATTGCCGTCTACCAGGTACAGTTCCAGACTCCGTGCTGCTACTGAGAATTTCCGGAATCCAACCCAAGATTTCATGCTCAGTAACCAAAAAAATTAAATTAAATTTCGCTAGGGTAGAGTTTCGGAATTGCCCTTGGTGTACGACCTTGCTTTTATCTTCTATATAGCGGTAGGCAGTAGCGGCTTTCTTGGATAACGAAACGGAACTGTCTACCGAATATCAGTGGCGGTTGTTGTAACGCGCTGTTTTAGTAACGACCAATAGCAGGATTTACGGCACTCAACTACGGGTCGCGCGAGCCCGATAGTGTTTAGTGATGTAGGTGTAACGAAAAAGTCCAAACGTTGTGTGCGTTGTGGTCGAGTGCAACACCGGAGGACGGGCAGCATCGTCCTCTCACTAATCGGTGAGCCACTGCGATCCCCAAGCCGCCTGCCAAGCGTGGGGATTATGGCAACCCCCCCCCCCCCCCCCCTTGGGGGAGGCCTTCGTTCAGCAGTGGACGTCTTCTGGCTGATGATGATAGATGTTAGCAGGTTATTTCAGAACGGTAAAACGAGCTATCCGCTATTGTGATGTTAGCTAGTTTCAATAACCTTTACGTCTCGCAACGACCACCGCTACTTCTATATTAGATGTAGCTTTCTAAGCTTTATGTACCGAGGTTTGTTAAATATTCAGCCGGCATCTTCCTTATTACGGACACAAGGGAAGATAAATGTTTACTAGAAAATAGGTTACGTGGATGTTTTTTACGCATTTTACTGCAAAAGTAGCGACAATTTTGTTAAAATAGTCAGTGGAAAAAGTTCTTGACTTTGCTTGCTGTCTATTTTTAACTGTAGTTACTGACTGCCTCATTGGTCTAGTGGTTGCAAGTGCGACAGCTCAGCTTGAGGTCCTGGGTTCGATTCCCGGGACGGGCAGTGTTATTGGGTTTTTCTGTATGGAAATTCTCAGTAGCAGCACGGAGTCTCGAACTGTGCCCGGTAGATGACAATAGGGTCGCCCCCTATTACATGGGACTCAATAACAGCATCGGTGAAATGTGGGTGTACAATAGTACACCTTTGCATATCCATTCTGAGAATACAGTCGTGATGCTATGTTTTATGTATGTTATATGTATAGTTACGGGAGCTTTTAGTTTAAGTGCGATTTACTTTTTCGTTTCGATATCCAATATTTTTCTACTGGAAAATTAGGATAATTTTATTTAGGCAATATTTTTATCCATTGCAAATATTTTTGTAGTGCATCAACCATGTTCAGACAGCATCAAAAATATGTATACACGTATAAGGGCGGATCCAGCTTTCAAGTCAGGGGAGGGTCACATAGTTGAAGTCTAGTCAGGACAGACATTCGATTACAATAATAAATCTAATTAAAATGAAATATTATTTTTCATACAAAGTATTTATTTTATTAAATTTATCAATGCTATTAGAAAAATTATCAGTGGTCGGCCTAGAGCCAGCCCAGGGGGAGTCATGACCCCAATGACCCCCCCTGGATCCGCCCTTGTACACGTAGCGAAATTCAAAACCGAGTTTTAGAGTAAATAGTAATTAAAATATTGACCAATATCATAAATATTATCTGTGGATACATAAAGACACATCATTTAAATTTTATGATTTTAATCAATACCTTTGTAAGAATTAGCGTTTGGATTTCGCTACGTGTATACATGTTTTTGAGGACGACTGCTCATGGAAGCGAGAGTGGATGACTTCCATGCCATCACACGCAAACGAGTTGCTTCTTTGCTAAGGAGAGTTCGGGACAGCAGTTATGACATCCTAACGGTCATTGCGAATAAATACGATTCCACTGCAATGAAGAGTGTTGTTCGAACCATTGTGTCTCCAATACTGTAAAAACTTAAGTACTAACATAGGATAAGGATAAATTGTTATTTACATCACTATGGACTTTGTCTGATTAAATAAATAAATTATATTATTGAATATCGACCGTATCCCACAGTCAGTGGCGTAGCTAGGTAACCAAAGGCCCTGGGGCAAAAAATAAACTAGGGCCCCAACTAAACTATTTAAAATCGTTTGTTCCGTATTCGTCGTAATCCAGATTCGTCGTAATACAGTCGACTCCATAATAAAATTAAAAACCAAATACAAATTGTAACTTATTTTAATGAACTAATTAAAACTATTTTATGAAAATAAAAGAAAATATCTACCTGTTACCGTTCAAAAAATACAGTCCTGTGACAGACACACAGACAGCGGAGGCACGTTAATAGGGTCCCGTTGAGCACCATTTGGGTACCAAGTTACAAACAAAGATGTTCGAGACTTGTTGGGAATTCCCCTGTATTTTTTCAAATAAGTTGTTATTATTAAAGTCGCGTTCCTGGAATGTGATTTATTTATGTTCCGAATATGAGAGAAATTTTCAATTTATAGTTTGTAAGTCAGGGTCTGAGGGGTCCCCTGAGCTTGGGGGCCCCCGTCTAGCCCTCCGGTAGCTATGCCACTGCCCACAGTGAAGGGCAATTTTTGAACTTGGAACTGATAAGCTTACCTAGGTATACAGAGAGATATGAGATAAGTACACTTGTTTGTTTCCTACCCTCATAGTTGTCTGCACAAACTTCGCCCGATTCACACTCGAGATGTACTAACTATGCCACAAAATAGTTTTGATATTACTAGGAATGTTGGTTTACTAGCTGTTGACTACATGACCTAGTTTTGTTTGCAATTATTAAAATCTATCAGAATTTAGTTCGCAAATAAATCGTAGTTTTATAGTTTTGTAATTTTGATCAACTGAATTTGAACTACCAACGATAAATTTTAATATTTGAATCATCATCATCATCATCAGCCAGAAGACGTCCACTGCTGGACGAAGGCCTCCCTCAAAGGGGGGTTTGCCATAATCCCCACGTTTGGCAGGCGGCTTGGGGATCGCAGTGGCTCACCGATTAGTGACAGGACGCTGCTGCCCGTCCTCCGGTGTCTGGCCGCAGTTTTAAGACGTACCCGGGTCTGTTTCTCCTGTATCGTGGATAAAGTTTACAAATATAGGTAAATTTCACATGCACATTGCACACACGACAGCCGAAATAACTATCTGTAGATCAAACAATTATTTGTGCGGGAATCGAACTCGCAACATGTAGCTCATGCTAATCGCTTAGCTACTGCGCTAATCGTGCCGTTTTAATATTCTCGTCACAACTTTTTGACATAAAAGTTCAATGTTAACAGCATCTGTTTATAGATAACTAGCTTCCGCCCGCGGCTTCGCCCGCGTGGTTTACGAACCCGTACATTTTCCCGGGATAATGTGCTATTCCAGACTATAATCTATCTCTGTGCCAAAATTCATCCAGATCTGTTCAGCCGTTCTGGCGTGAAAGAGTAACAAAGATCCATCCATCCATCCATCCTCACAAACTTTCACATTTATAATATTATATTAATATCTTCCGCTCGCGGCTTCGCCCGCGTGGTTTACGAACCCGTACATTTTCCCGGGACAAAAAGTGACCTTTGTGCTATTCCAGACTATAATCTATCTCTGTGCCGATTTTCATCCAGATCCGTTCAGCCGTTCTGGCGTGAAAGAGTAACAAATATCCATCCATCCATCCATCTATCCTCACAAACTTTCGCATTTATAATATAAGTAGGATAGGATAGGATTAGTAGGATCCTTATCGAGACCGACACAAAAGTCTCTTATGTATGAAAGAACGAATTTAAATGTGGTCAAAGTGGGTACCTACTATATATTTATCCTGTGGTGTGGTTTATAAAGGAAATTCGGGTCAACCTCTTGTGTAAGTCTTTTCACTTAAAACCCCTGCCATCACCGCCTTTTGCGGGATCAATAAGATATATTATACTGACTCATTGGTCTAGTGGTCGCAAGTGCGACCGCTGAGCGTGAAGTCCTGGGTTCGATTCCCGGGTCAGGCAAAGTATTATTGAGTTTTTCTGTATAGAAATTCTCAGTAGCAGCACGGAGTTTGGAACCCGGTGAATGGCAATAGGGTCGCCCCCTATCGCCACTGCACTGCACTTAATAAAAACATCGGCGACATTTGAGTGTATAATAATAGGTACTCGTACACCTCTGCCTAACCCTTAGAGGGAAACAGACGTGATGCTATGTTATGAAGATATATTTATAAATTCTATTATATTTTGTGATGGATATAGTGAAACAGTTTCGTTCTGAAGAAACTTGCTCAATTTGCTGAACAATCTTATTCCTCGTCTCATGGTCCATCAAGATCCAGAGAGAGAGAACCGGCTGTCTTTGTGGCACTTGGGAGGAATTTATGTCCAGCTGTGGGCTAGGCACTGACTAAGTGCTGGATCGGTCCAGTATCAATAACGTTTTTGGAATATGTATACAAAGTCAAGCTTACAGTTTGCCTCAGTGGTTGTGTGGTGCGGTTGTTCATCGTGAGGTCCTGCAGATCTACCGGTAGCCTTAAGTTAGAAGTCGTTACATGGAACTCAATACGTCAGTAGATAACCTCTGCCTTACCCTTCAGAGAATATCTTTTTTTTTTTGTTTTAAAACATTTCCCCCCACTCGGATTTCTCCTGTATCGTGGGTACAGTTTACAAACATATATGTCACATGCACACACAACCAATATGGGCGTGATATTAGCTTTAAAATACATGAATGTGTCAACTTTACCCTTGTCTAACCATGCATGTCCTGATTCTCGCGACACAAAAGTTTAAAAGAAAAACCTTGCCAAGAAAACTCAAAGAATGTTAGAAAATAAAAGCCGTATATTTTCAATGTAATAATATGTCACCGCGATGGTTTATGGCGCCGAAGGCTGCGGCTGCGTCGTATTTTCTGAGCCTGATTTACAATAAGTGTTGTGTTTTATAACTTTTATAACGCCTTGCTTGTAATATATGGGTAAACTTGCAAGTGTGAACTTGATGAAAAGTTGCAATATAGCACAGTTTTATTGGTCTAGGGCGCAAGCGCATTTGCTGACGGTGAGGAGTTTTTCAGTAGTAGAGTCTGGAACTGTGCCCGGTAGGTGGCAATAGGCTCGCACTTTTACATGGGACCCAGTAACGGCATTGGCGAAATGTGGGTATACAATAGTAGGTATATCTCATTCTCTGCTTAACCCTTCGGGGAATACTAGCGTGATGCTGTGTCAATCAATTTCAAAATTACTTAAAGATCATCTAGGTACTTATGTCCCTGACTGTACCTTCCCGATTAAATTATTCTTTCAAAAATTTACTATGAATTTGTTTTTCATTATTATTTCGTAATAAAAAAAGACTACCGAGATCTGCATAGATATGTAAAATAAATTGTATTCAAATAAAATGTGCAATATTACGTGACGTTTTACTAATAAACCTATCACTTGACCAAGTGACACAAACGACTAATTGCGTTTACACAATTTAATTACGAAACATTGATAATTTTTAGAGATCCGTGTAGAATTTGTAAAAACCGTAATACGTAAGGTGAAGATGCGGGCAAATTGCCTAAAAGGCTTTCACGCCTACGTCATAGCTACTCAACAAATCTGTCGAACAGAATAACGAGGTAAAAGGTTCTTATCTTGTTCACTATATTGGTTTAGAATATAAATTGAACAAAAAACGTATTACAAATATACCTATATTAAAAATTATAATTTAAAAACGCTCCTTCATCACATTAATATTCTTAATTTTAATATTCTGTTTCTTGTACGAGTAGTATTTTTCTGTCTCAATATTTTTTTTTCTTTGATTAATTTCCAGCAATTGTTTTAAAGAGTGTTCCTCCTGAGTAGAGCGTTTTATTATCAGATCTGTAATTAGCTAAATTATCTTAATTAGATTAGGTTGTCCTATCTCTAAATTTCTAGGATTGAAGATGCGATGTTGATACACTTTGATATGCTGGAAAGCAGTAGAAAGATATAGAGAGAAAAAAAAACAAGAAATAATTGTACGGAACCCAAGAGTAATTCGAACCTGACCAGTATTTTGTATAAAAAGTAAGAACATGTGAATAGTTTTCAGTTAAATAGAACAAAATTTGTGGAAATAATATTCAGTAATTTGCTGTTTATTTTATTACAATAACTGTGTATTTATCTTGCGTGAAAACATGCGGAACCTTCTGATAGTAACTATTTTTGTTCTTTATTTGTGCAAGGTGAGTTAACCCGTATTTATTCCTTAGATTCTTTAATTTTATTAGTTTTTTTTTATTGTAGTGAAATTTAAATGAAATTGTTTTGAGTCAAAACATCAACATGTCTATAAATCTACGCCATCCGACATGGTTGGCGCAATGGCTAAGCGATTAGCTTTCTGCGCCGCGTGCGCGGGTTCGAATCCCGTACGGAACAAATATTTGTATGATCTACAGATAGTTGTTTCGGGTCTGGTTGTGTGTGCATGTGACATTTATGTTTGTAAACTGTAACCACGATACAGGAGAAATGTTAATGGGGGCAACATTTTAAAAACTAAGAATTAAAAAAGGTTAGGTTCTGCACACACGCTAAACGCTTTTATTAATATTTTATATTCTATTATATTCAATATTTTCTACTGAAATCACACATGGAGCAATATTGGTTGAGGGAACAATGTTTTCGCTTACATATTTTTTTATTATATAAATTTCAGAATGCATCCGCCTACTGCTGTTTCCGTGACCCATGGATGCTGCCAACGTCACCATGCACCAACATGTGTGCCATGGGCAACTCATACGCCAACATTGGCCCATGCAACTGTAAAACTCCATGCAAATGCTACAGGGATTCAGACAATGTTTGCAATGTTTGTGACATGCGTTCACCAGTATGCCAATGTTTGTCAAAGTGTGGATGTGAAGGACCGAAATATCCGATTTACTTCCCTGAAGTTGAATATCCTGTAACTATAATGGATATTGATCCGTTTTACTATGGATCGTGTTTCACTTATTAGTTGAAGGATTTAATAAAAACGATTACAATAAATATTTTATTTTTTTTACCCTCCCCAAGTCTTCTTAATTTGTTGCGTTAAGCGTTTAAGAAATCCTCAGTTTATCCACATACAATTTTGGTCACTACGATTATTATGCCTCGAAAGCACGTTAAGCAATTGGTCCCGTATGTCATACGAATACCTATATCAGTTCTTACGGAACCCCAGCCGAAAAATTCACAACCGGTCTAACCTTAGCGTATCAGTGTCTCCTAATAATTGGGTAGCGGAGGTCAAATTGCAGTAGCAAAATTCAGATACTCAGCTGCATCTGGTTAGACTGAAAGCCGACCCCTACACAGTTCGTAAAAGGTAGGCAGGCAGTCAAACGAAATTACCTTTTGAGTTAAAAAAAAGAGAAAAAATAAATCCTAGCGCAGAGAACTGCACGCTTTTTCAGAGTTCTGCAGATAGATACTGGCAACTTTACAAATGATGTAAATCAAATTAAATTCAGCCCATTACTGTCCCATTGCTGGGCAAGGGCTTCTTCTCAGATTGAGAAGGGTAAGGCCTTAGTCCACCACGCTGGCCTAGTGCGGGTTGGCGGACTACACACACCATCAAGAATTTTATGGAGCACTCTCAGGTGTGCAGATTTCCTCACGATGTTTTCCTTCACCGTTAACGCAAATGATAATCAAATTCTGATCCGCACATGATTCCGAAAAGTCAGAGGTGCGGACCGGGTTTGAACTCGAACCCTCTCGCATGGAAGGCAAGCGTTCAACCACTAGGCTATCACTGCTTGTAAAAGTATAAAAAAAGTGAAATGTTGCAACTAGCTCGCGTTAATAAAGGGTCACCTTTTTGACTACACATTATGGTTTAAACAATACACAGAAATTTACTATTTCAGCTAGAAAGCAATTATTACGAATACGCCATTTTGGTCAGAGGTTGTAAATGGGTTCAAACCGCGTGTAAATTATTGTGGGCCAGTTTGAATTTACGGCTTTTGAGGGATTAAATGAAGTATCTCCTACGTTACTTGAACTTGTGAGTTATAAACTATGGGTATCCCAAGCTATTGCGATAATATATAGTTAAAAAATAATATTTTTAAGTCTTGATTGATATTTTAAAGGGGACTTCTGTTAGATTTAAATTTTAAATCTAACGGAAGCCCTTAACTCCAATGAGGCAGTTTATTAATTTTAAATTTTAAAGTCAAGAAACTGCATTACTGGTCTGATGATCGCGAGCGTAGCTGCTGAACGTATGGTCCTGGTTTCAATCCTGGGGTCGGGCAATTTTATTAGGTTTTTCTGTTAGAAACAATCTCAGTAGCAACCCGGAGTATCATTGTGCTCGGTAGATGGCTATAGTCTCGCCCCCTATTACTTGCATGGGTCTTACGTACAATAGTAGGTACACCTCTGCCTAACACCGCAAGGAATACAGAAACGAAATCATGTTATAAAATCAAAAAAAGAAAGCCTGCTTATATGACCATTCTGTTTGACAAGTTTATCGCCAGAGACATTATAAGACCATAAACAAACAACAATAGACACAAAATAAATTTTCCCAGAAAATTTAAATTCGGAATACAGGCTTTTCTATCTAGGAACATGATATTACTACGCAGAAATGCAGAAGCGCTACAGTATCGAATATTCTCAAAGCATAACTGCAGCGTGTATCGTTGGAATTACTCGCTCGTGTTCTCACAGATACTAATGATTACGAGGAAACCCGATGCACCAGTTTATAGGTAAATTCTAGGAACGACCTGTTTGTGTCAGGGCTTTCCTTTGTCCTTTGACATATAGTCTGGAGCTATTTATTATAGAGGCAAATTAATCCAGATATTGGTTCGGAAATTCATTGATGATTTGACCGAAATAAATGAATGCGTTGGCTGAGATAGCAGTAGATGTACAGACAGCGTCAAAAATATGTAAACACGTTGCGAAATTCAAACGCTTATTCTTGGAAAACTATTGGTTAAAATCATAAAATTTAAATGGCTGTGTATTTTTATGTATCCGTAAATACTATGCGTAAAATTTCAATGACTATTTTGTTACGTTACAAATGCTTGAAAATAATTAATGTAGTATTCTGATAAATTCTCATCATATTGTATTTACTATTTATTCATATAGGCACGTAAGAATAATCGGACTAGTTGTTACGTTCAAAAGCGTTGTTTTCTTATGGAGAAGAACGGAACAGAAACTTGGTGGTTACTCTTTTTAAGTTCTTTTTTCTTGAAGTTATATTATACTTCTTTTGGCGCGCTTGATGAGAGTGAATTCTTACGATGCGCGCGCACACCGACAGATAAAAGCGACACCTTGAAGTTGACTGGTAAATGTCTCTTAAATTTTCTTGGGAATTGATAGCTATATTCAAAGTAGTTATTGAAATATTTGTGCATCTGTAACACGTGTTTCATATCAGTGGAAAAAAAATAAAAAATAAGAAGTATAACTTCTTACATGCGTACATAAGTACACACACACTTTTTTTTTTTATAAATCCATTTCCCCCGTTTTTGAGTTAAGTGTAATGCCAGGTCTAGACTAAATATTATTATACCTGAAGGAAATTGTGTTCACAGCACCACAAGTTAAAATTTTAAGTATTCGAAGTTATCCGACATGTAAAGATAACTTATGCACAGACCACAAATTAAATGCATTTTAAGATTTTCTGTCTTTCTTAAGTTTTACAGCGAATATTCATAAGAGATTCATTTCGAGGTCTGGCTGTATGATATATTGCCATAGCCAAACAACTCGGTACACCATTAATTAAAAAACACCCACCCGCAAGAAAATTATGTACCGCGAAAATATTCGGGCGACCATTAAGTCTTAATTATTCAAAGCCTAAATTACTTTTGGCGCAAAATACCTCCGCCATATTTAATTTTGTTGTGAGCAATGCGTATACGAATATTAAGTTGAATTAATTAATTTTGCCTTGGTAATCTGAGAAGATTTAATTGTCCTTGCTGTGGCAACGAATTATGCTGGCGTTTTGATACTGGGTTTGACCTCAAGTCCTGACCTTCGGCCTGGGCTGGATGTAGAATATTGCATAAAAGCTAGGATAATATTAAGTGAGCCATAGACACAAAGAATTAACAAGGCAAACTTTTGAAATTTTTGAACGAAAAGGCAAAACGAGGACAGGTGGGCGATTAAGTTCCAACTTTGAAATAGTAATTTTAACGTAGAAAAAGAATTAGAATTTATCTTCCATGTCAGCTTATCGTAGTAAGGTATCGCTGTAAGATGTATCAATTAAACTGCTATTACACAAGTTATGTGAACCGCTATATTCCACCTGCGCTTATCCTATTAACTACAGATGTTACCGACAGTCGTTAACTCTAACTATGATCGATATGTAAATGATTGCCGTAAAACTATAAAGGAACTATATGGGGGCTATTATTGATCTAACAAGTTGGCAGCAGTGTGAGTTGTTTGTACACCAAGTGAGTGTTGGTCAATGCAACCGAAAGTAACTGCATTTCGATTCCTGTTAACCTCTGTATATACTTGTTTTGAAGTACTAAAAGCTAAGCCAGCCCGCCGGTTTTCAAACGAAAAATGGGTATTTAAAGTGAGTTACACGACGTTTTAAATAAATTATTTATAAATAAGAGAACAACGTGCCAGAAACTCTATAGTTACCGTTTTTAAATTTAGTTTTTTTTTTTATGTTTCATTGTTCTCGATTGTAATGCCAGGTCTAGACTAAAATATTATAATCCCTAAAGGAAACTGTGACCACATCACCACCGGGTGAGGCCCTATTTTCACTTTGTACACGTATGTATGGTACAAAAAAATACTAAGTGAAAATATATCAAAGTAAAATTCACTCCACACTTCATAAAAACCGTGTATAAACAGGAGCTCAGTATATTAACATACATATTTCATAACTGATGCATTGCGGTGAACAGTCTCCTGACATTATTGGTGATATATTAACTGTATACTTTTGCTTTTGAAATTGGGATTAATAATAATAAAATAAGGTCGATATTGCGGTGTGGTTCATTTATAGCTGACTAACTTGACTGCCTCATTAGTCTAGTGGTTTGCAAGCACGACTGCTGAGCGTGAGGTCTTAAGTTCGATTCTCGGGTCGGGCAAAATGTTATTGGGTTTTTTTTTTGCTCGGAAATTCTCAGCGGCAGCACAGAGTCTGGAACTGTGCCCGGTAAATTCCATAAAACACCCAATAACACTTTGCCCGACCCGGGAATCGAACCCAGGACCTCACGCTCAGCAGTCGTGCTTGTAACCAGTAGACCAATGAGGCACTCAGTAATGGAGTATTAAGAACATAATTATATTCCATCATAATTAATTTGATAATTTACGAATAGTTCATCTATAGTTACGTCGCCGACTGTACATAATGCACTTTTTCCGATTTATTAGGTATTATAAATAATCTTGATACAGTTTATAAATGGTAACCTTACCAATTAATCTTCTGTTCCAAATGTAAGTAACTTTAGAAAGGGGTTTACCGCAACAATTCTGCTCACGACTCTGAACTCACGACTTTCCAATCAAGAACAGTAGGACCTTACGTACTAAGCTATAATACCTATATAAAACTAGCTTCCACTCGCGGCTTCGCCCGCGTGGATTACGAATCTGTGCATTTTCCCGGGATAAAAAGGCTATAGGCTATTTCAGACTGTAATCTATCTTTGTGCCAAATTTCATCCAGATCCGTTCTGGCGTGAATGAGTAACAAAGATCCATCCACCCATCCTCACAAACTTTTGCATTTATAATATTAGTAGGATAGGATAACATAGCATCACGCCTTTATCTCCAAAGGGTTAGCCAGAGGTGTATTATTTGTTTCCGGTTTGGGTCTTTGTGTATGTGAATACACACTGTGCCTCGGAAAGCACGTAAAGCCGTTGATCCTACGCCTGATCTCTTTGCGGTCGTGTCGGATTGCCGTCCCATCGGACTATGAGAGTGAAGGAATGGAGAGTGCACCTGTGTTTGCGCACACACTTGTGCTCTATAATATCTCCTGCGTAGTTGGCTAATCTCCGGTGAGATTGGCCGCCGTGACCGAAATCGGTCAGGAAGCCATTATTATTATTTGTACACCATTTCGCCGATAGAAGATAACACTGAATTGTGGGTGAGCCTATTGTTATGTACCGGGCACATGTAGCATGGGCAGAATGTAGGAAAATTCCAATAACATTTCGCCCGACCTGGGAATCGAATGCAGGACCTCACACTCAGTAACCACGCTTGCGACCACTAGACCAGAGACTATTTACACACTACATGTTGCCTATTTACCTAATAAAATCTCTTCGACCACTTTTTAATACATTTTACAACCTTTGCGCAAAGTGGTCGATTAAAAAAACCTTTATCTGAAGCGCACGCAAAAATGTAAGTGCTTTAAAATCGAAAGTGCCTTTTAAAAACAGCTACTATTTTTCTGAAACTGAAAATTTGAATGTGGCAATCGTAAAATCTGATTATGGCCGATAATTCTCAAAGTCACCGTAATCCTTTAAGCTAACCCCGTATGCAGGATGGTAACAAAATACGGAAAAAGTATTTTTAATTGTCAACGAGTAACATATTCATGATGTTTAGCATTTTTTGAAGTTTTAAAACGTTGCCGCACCCTAGGGTTAATTCCTGTATCGTGGACGCGTTTACAAACACATCTATTCACATACACAAAGACCCAGACCCGGAACAACTATCTGTTTTTCATACAAATATTTGTTCCGTGCGGGAATCGAACCCGCGTCTCATAGCCCAGCAGTCGATCTCTCAACCATTGCGACAACCGTGCCGTCAAAAACAGTTACTTAATAGTTATTATTATTTAATAGTTTATTTTAGGGTACCTATAGGGAAACTAAGGATTCTGCAGGTTACTGCAAATTAAAAGTGAGGTACTGGGTAGGGCACGGTTAGCGTGGCAGTTGACTTTTGAATAAATTTTTGTATGAGCTACAAATAGCTTTTTGTGGTGTAAGGCAAGCTGTGTTATTCACGAAATAAATTTCAATGCGTTAATTAGTTCAGTAAATTACTGCTGATCCCCTTGATTGTGTGATCCGATTTAATTCTAATACCGATAAATCCTAATTATACACGAGAGATTTAATACCAAATATATATAGGTATATACGTATATATAAATCCTGGAATCTCCAAATTCAATATTTAATTCATCAATATCGGGTTTGCCTGTCAGCCCTAGTGTGAGTGTTTAACCGCAGTTAAATATTAATGCGGCGGGACATTCGATAGAATAATTTATGGGGACTTTTCAAGCATAGGGGATGCCTGAAAAGTTTAAAAAGTATTCGTACTGTCGCAGAGAATATTATGATGTTGGTGCGTTCGTTCGGAAATTAATTATAATATTTATACTTAAGCGTATTAGATACATTATCTATACATATAAATAAAATTGGAGTGTCTGTTTGTAATATTGCAATAACCGTTTTTTACTACATACATTTTTTTCAATTTTTGTCTGGCTGTCTGTCTGTCTGTTTGTATAGGCTAATCTCTGAAATGGCTGGACCGATTTTGATGGGACTTTTATTGGCAGGTAGCTGATGTAATAAGGAGTAACTTAGGCTACTTTTATTTTAGAAAAATTCTTTTATTTTAGAAAAAAATATGTTTAAGTGTATTTGGTCTCACTAAAAAATACATTGTTAAGTTCCGACATCCACGCGAGCGAAGTCGCGGGCACAGCTAGTTAATTAATATATTTGAACGGGCGGCACTAGCGGTGGGCTATAGCGGTTTTTTGGATAACGAAACGGAACTGTCTACCGAATATCAGTAGCGGTTGATAAAACGCGCTATTTTAGTAGCGACGTATAGCGGGATTTACGGATCCTGCGAGCCCAATAGTGTTTAGCGATGTAGGTGTGACGTTAATTTCCGAACGTGTGTATTGTGTTCGAGTGCAACGCGATCGAGTCAGATGTTAGCGGATAGATGTTAGCAGGTTATTTCAGAACGGTGAAACGAACTATCCGCTATTGTAACGTTAGCTAGTTTCAATAACCTTTACGTCGCGCAACGACCACCGCTACACGGCACATCACCTGATGGTAAGTGAAGCTGCCGAGGATAGATGACGCAAGCGCAATACCTATTTTGGACCAAGTGATTTGTAAGGCATTATTTATAATGCCCGGGCAGTATTAAAAATGCCCAATATGAGAGGGTAATTAAAAATATAAAACGAATATTAGTTTTAAGAATAACCAGACTTATGATCACCATGTAATGAACTAAGCAAGCTAAATTATTTTGAAGTAAAATCTTTTTTTTTTTTAATTCATCTTCACCTGTATATCTTTAACTATAAAATCTCTTCACTCTCTCTCGTCTTGAAGAATCCTAGGTTATACGAATCCAGGAACGCTGTCAAAGAATTCTACTGCTTGGCCGTTCGCATGAGAAACGTCGAAACAAAACGCTTCGATATTTGCTTTTCACGACGAGCCTTCAACGTTGCCGGTATACATTTCTGGTCCAAAGCCGTGTGGAGGCAACTGATTGACACAAGCACTTTCCTGCAGTAAGAGGCGAATTTAATATGACATATCAAAATACCTACCGAAATGCCGGTAACGAAACCATAGCGACTTCTATTTTGGCTACTAGCACCATCTAGTTTGCTATGGTATCAACATTCCGAGTTAATATATTTTACATATTGAACAGTTGCCATAGAAAAGTATGTAAAATTCTTTACGCTATGGAAGTGAAAAAAAAATCTTTATAACTTTTTCAAAGCCGAAAGTTAATTTTATTTAGTAATTCAATGTTTTTGGAAACGCTCAATAAATAAATGAATGCTTTTGCTTTCCCTTAACTAATTCGAACCGTGAAGTAACTAATTTTACTGTAATCTGACAACGCTGAGTTACTTTTATAGTAGAATAGAAATCGTACGTGATTGGCGATAGACATGGTAAGTTGGTTTGTGTGTATTTGTGTCCCTATCTGGTAGAATAAAAGATAATATAAACCTGAGTTATAAGTGATTGTAGCGCTCAAGCACTACCTAGCCATTACCCCAAAACGGGTCAGCTCCCGGTCTAAATAAAAGTGCCTTAGTATTTTAAAAGGAGCGACTGCCATCTGGCCTGTACCACGTTTTAATACAGTAGTGTGTGGAATGAATGTGTAAGTACGATATAATTGCTAGCAATATACTCATGGGTTTACTGGTCGTAAGTGCGACTGCTGAGGACCTGGGTTCGATTTCCGGGTCGGGCAGTGTTATTGGGTTTTTCTGAATAGAAATTCTTAGTAACAGCACGGAGTCTGGAACTGTGCCCGGTAGATGGCAATAGGCTCGCCTCCTATTACATGGTACTCAATAACACTAACAGCGAAATGCGGGTGTACAATGGTACTCCTCTGCCTAACCCTTCAGGGAATACAGGAGTGATGCTTGATGATACTAAAAAGGAATTATTATTATATATATTATATTAATAGCCCGTAAAGTCCCACTGCAGGGCAAAGGCCTACCTGCTCTCCTTCCACTTCTCTCTATCAAGCGCTAATTCGGACAAATCTTCCCTAAAGGACTCAAGTTCATCATTAGAAACAAAAAAATGTGTGAAGAATCAAAGATAAGATTGTTCCAAGCAAAGTCAAGGCCAGTAACAAGTCTACACCAACTCTAATAAAGATAGGCTACGGCCATGGTCGTGATAGATTAACGACCCTATAAGCCAAATGTTTCATAAGTAATTCTACTTTATGTACTGTGCAATCGGAATGCTTATGTGGAATATATATGAAGTTCACGCGAGTGCAATGAGCTGAATCTATAGAAATTGTACTGGGATAGCATTATTGGCTACAACTTTAAATAAGCTGTAATCGTGATTTCATCCGCGTGGAATGATTTTTTATACAAACTTTAAACACCCATTTCACACTCTTTGCCATTGAATTTTGGAAAAGCCTTACAGATCTGAAACAACTATCTGTAGATCATACAAATACTTGTTCCGTACGAGAATCGAATCTGCGACACGAAGCTAATCGTTCAGCTACTGCATCAACCGTGCCAGCAAAGTCAAAGTGAAATACTTTATTTCAACTGGGCCTTTACAGGCACTTATAAAACTTTACGATTCTAGTTGCACGGTTCCAAAAGAGGCGTGGTCTTATGGAGAAGAGACCGGCAAGAAACTTCATGGATACTCTTTTTAAAAACTGATTTACAATGTTCTTCAATTCACAACATTTGATGTATACCATGTATAGATTTTGACTAAATATCATTTAAAAGTAGCAGGTATATATTCCAAGGGGTAGTTTAGTTAAAAGTTTTCATACAAAATGCGTTAACGTTTTCACCCCACTAAACATGAACTGGTTTTGCTGATTATTTTATCGTCGCTGCGCCTGCCAAGTTCCATTTGTGATTTTTGATAGGTTTCGGGAAACAAAAAAAAACTAATTATTTTTTAAACAATACATTAAATTAAAAAGCTGTCAATGCAGTAGGTATTGAAAACATTTATTAGATACACAACTCTATAAAATTATATCAAATTATAAAAACTCCTTAAAAAGAGACCATTTTTTCGTTAAAAAATGCACATATGGAACTTGGCACAAGTAAAAACTAGATCCTCACGTTTTTGATTTTTGATATTATTTAGGTAAAGATTGAAAAATAATTAACCCTCAGGGTGCGTTTTTTAAACTAAAAATCTTCTTATATCGTGATAATTATTAAATAAAAAAAAAATGAAAAATAAAAACTACTCGAAATCTCGACCTAGTTTATAATTTGATAAAACGATGGAGACCAAAATCAAATTAATTCGTTAAGATTTCGATGTAAGAAACGTTAACGTCCAAACACCTATTTTGCGCGTATTTCAAGGCAATTTTGTCAGAAGCCGGCAGCTAAACGATACTCTAAAAAGTAGAGACGCAGATGGAGTAATACCTTTTATTAAGATATAACACACATTGGTAGGAATGGACATCTACTACTTTAGGGCACCAGGTGTAGATACGAACGTGGTAAGTAAAGTAATTTGTTACTTAAAATGTTACTTACCTACTTCCTCATTGGTTTAGTGTTCGTAATCGCGATTACTAAGCGTGAGGTCCTGGGTTCTAATGCCGGGTCAGGCAGCGTTATTGTTCTGTATCGAAATTCTCAGTAGCAGCACGGAGTCTTGAACTTTGTCCGGTAAATGGCAATAGGCTCGCCCCCTATTCAGTGCCAGATTAAGCATGCGCGGGGCCCGTAGCAAAGTTTATCGAGGGGCCCTTGATCTGCTATGGGATCTTATGAATAAAGTGACTTTTTGTAGAACTTGTGCGTCAACCGTATGAAATTCTGTGTTTTATTTTCGCAAACAAAATAATCGGTTACTGATTGTCTGACTTAGATTGTCTAAGTCGGAAAATAGGTGCAACGTTTCACGTTTTTGTGACATCAATTCAATATACCACGTGTTAACAGGTTTCACTCAGAAAATTACGCTCAGGCGGAGCTTTGGATACGCGGGACCCCCTTTTGCGCGGGGCCCGTAGCAATTGCTACTCTTGCTACGTGGGTAATCCGGCACTGCCCCCGAATGTGGGTGTGAAATAGTACACCTCTGTCTAAACTTTCGGGGAATACAGGCGTGATGCAGTGTGTTACGTTAATATTACTTATTTAATTTATTATTTTACTTGACGTTTTCTTCCTTTCATTCAGTAAATTGAGCACATTTCATCATCTGCCTGGCCTTTTCCCAACTACATTGGGGTCGACTTCCAGTCTTATATCAGTATTTTACACGAAGCGACTGGCATCTGACTGATGTCGTTTTCTATGCAACATCCACACCATGATATGTTCGAAAAATACAAAAATACACGGTCATAAAATCATCAAAACGCATTTCATTCCGATCCTATTCGCGAGAGGGTCATCAGAATTGTGTTGTTTAAAAAAAATACTTATCCGACCTCATTTCTGCTGTGTGCTGAAATTAAAAACATCGTGTTGTACAGTGTTTTGTTTCGTTCAAAACTTTCATAATTTTCGAGTGTCTGTCAAGAGACTGCGATGTTCTTTAAGTTTTATAGGATGTGGTAGATTGATTAATAATTAGATAGAGTTCATCCAAAATCTTAATTATACACATTATTAACAACGCGATCGATGGATAACGATAACAACATATATAAATAAATAAAATTGTCCGGTTGGAATATAGTTAGGAGCGCTTTGGAGCGAGAATTTTCATATATATTTAACGTTTTTGTATAAATCATATGTAGTAATATAAACAATTTTTGATCCGAGAAGTTTTGTCTTCCGACGCGCCGCTTCCGAGATATGAGGTCTCGATTTTATTTCAATTTTTACTAAACCTTCTACTTTTATCTCCATTATGATAACTCGCACAAAAATCTTATACTAATACAACGTATACTGATCCAACTCCTAAACTCCGCCCCTAAAACAACCCTCTGACCAATATTCCACAAAACGAAATAAAACTAAAACACTTACCAATCGCCGCGTACAAGACAGCAATTCTGGTCGATAGGATCACATGTAAGTCTAGTCTAGACCTATGATTAACACCACATGTCACCAAACACTACACGTATCTATTGTTCTTATAATGCAAAACGATTATATCGCTACTGTCCACTCACACCGCGGGTTATGCGCAACCAAATCCGCGTAAAAACCAAAAGTATTAATAAAAACACGCGTGGGCACAATGCGCACTGACCAATTTGAAAACCGAAGGAAACACGGTCCACTGTGAGACCAAACGATAATGACTGAAATATCCTTTGAAATTCGAACCCGCGGGTAGCGGTACGCGGCGCAACCTGCCAAAAATATCAAAATTAATGGGGGTAGATTTTAATTCCGTCAAATCATGTTGTCCCAAACTACCCACGTTGGCCCATTATAATATTATAATGTGGATAGTGCAAATAATTATTAACTTACAATAAATTCCGAACAATTGTTATTAGTGTTTATTTAATATTAAAAAGCGTATTAAAAGTGTGCTCCATAAAACAATTACGCTCAAACAAAAGTCAGAGCCAAAATGGCCTGTCATTTAAATATTGAATACTCATTGAATTCGTAATTTTCAGAAAAGAAAGCCAAATGCCAAGGGCCCACTCCCATGGTACCTGTTTCGCAATGACGCAGATTCTATATATAGTATGAAACTTGAAACATTTCACACGTCAGTGTGTCACGGGATGTCACCGCGATAGCACAACCTTTGAATTTTCATATAAAATGTGTCAAATCGTGTGAAAAGACGCTAAGCAGGCGCCATTTCTATCGATTCCTTCACACTCTTCTCTATAGACCTCACTTTGAACATGCCACATCCACCATTTCTCTATCGTGTTGCAGCAACAATATTAATTTATCCGCGGCGAGCGCTAGTCGTTAGCATATTTTTATTCCGGCGTGAATAATTAAGATGGGCGACAGTTTGAGGACACGATGCGGCTCTTACATAATAATGTTCCTCTTTACTGTCTCAAATAATTAATTTGCATTACTTAGTAATACTCTGAGGGGTAGTTTGAGCGGTTGTCTGTTTTATACTTGAGTTGTCTTAGGCCGAATTGTTTGGAATATTTCCAAATAACTATTTACCTATACTATACTAGTTATAGATATATATACTCAAGTATATTCTTAGATACCCGGGTACGTCTTAAAACTGCGGCCAGACACCGGAGGACGGGCAGCAGCGTCCTCTCACTAATCGGTGAGCCACTGCGATCCCCAAGCCGCCTGCCAAGCGTGGGGATTATGGCAAACCCCCCCTTGAGGGAGGCCTTCGTTCAGTAGTGGACATCTTATGGCTGATGATGATGATGATGATATTCTTAGACTTCACTTCGTTTAATTAGACTTTAGGTTACGATATGTAGATACATTTTTTTTACGTGTGGAAATGCTCATGCATACCCACCGCCCTGGGGAAGGCGACGGGTGATGTCGGACTTTTACCGACTAAAACCACACGGTGTTCCTGCGGCATACCTGTAGCGCCGAAGATACGGGATTCGCTCGCGCATTCACCGCACCCCCGGCAGGTATCGGCCCGCCAGAAGATGACCTGACAGGCTCCATCCCATTGTGCAGCTAATCTATAGCTGCACATCTTCCTAGAGAGGCGCGCGTGGAAGACACTCGCGCCGCCGTCTCAGGATATGTAGATACCTAACTAAAATCGAATGTGAAATTATTATCGAGATTTTTTTTCCTACAAAAAGCACAGTTAGTGTCCTTAAAGTTCAACCATACTTATGGTCATTGGATACAGAACTGGCGTTTTTCTTCGTCGAATTGTAAGAAAATGGGCGTCTTCAGGTAGAATGTCAGAATCTTTTTTAGGTCAATCTGGAATTTTTGCTGTGCTTATGACATACGACATCCCCTTGCCAGTGGCCGTTGTTTAGCTTTGAGTGAACCAAATGAACACAATAAAATTAAATATAGCTTAAATATATTCGTCTTGCAACCTTTATCTACAAACTCAGAGCAAACCCAGACATCACGGTTTCCTTACAAACGCATGCAAGTACCTAGTAATATATATTATGTACTCGTATCTTCCATCACTGCCTTATAACGGCCTCATGTGAGCCGCTTTAATGAGAAAAGTTCTGATTGCAGCAACGTGTAGGTTGCAATATGTAGACGAGGTGCGTTTGAACGTGAGTGCCGTGGAAGACCAGCTTTATCTTAAAGTTTACACAGCCACGGCCTGGCTGAATGATCGTAACTCCTACAAAGTAATTACGATACATAATCGTAATCTATTAAATTTTGAAAGTAAAACAAATAAACATTGCGCAGTATGCTTTGAAAATCAGCTCATAGCTTTGAGGAGCTTGTAGCTACCGCGCTGATTGGTCGATCTGCAAGGTTGAGCAGCGCTTTCCGAGGTCAGTCCTTGGATAGGTGACCATTTTTCACACATTGTGACCCTTCCGTGCCTCGGAAAGCACGTTAAGCAGTTGGTCCCGGGTGTCTATGAAGATCTATGATATTCGTTACGGGTGTCAGCAGTCAAAAAACGTCTGACTTCCAGTCTAACCATAGAGTATCAGTGTCTTCCAGTAATTGGGTAGCGGAGGTCAGATGGCAGTCGCTTCGTGTAAAACACTGATATTCAGCCGCAACCGGTTAAACTGGAAGCCGACCCCAATGGAGTTGGGAAAAGGATAGGCTTTGAAAATCACTCGAAAATCGGAACAACACAATTGTCAAAATTGAAACGATTCCAGTGACGAGTATCTATCTTAACTATTTAGCTAATAACTATTCTCTCACGTGCGCTATGATTAGATTTTAGCTTCTGATCAATTTATATTTGTATTGTTACGATTGTATATTTGTTTTATATCTTTATTTTTATTTAAAATCTTATATATTTTTTTTTTTTTTTTTTTTTATTGGCAACTGAGCCGATGCCGACTATTCTGCCAGTGTCAAGTGGTGATGGCAACGTAGTAAGGTGAACCTTGGTGAGCTTTGGTGAAGGTGACAGTAGCTGAAACGACAAGAAAGTTTTTTTTTTTTTTTTTTTTTTTTTCAATATTTTCGTATTCAACACCACGAATCTAGACAAGACACAAGACAAGACAAGATTAATAGACACCAAACTACATTTTGATTCATCTTATATATTTAAATGTATGCTTCACCGATTAGCGTCAACATGTCAACGCCGGCTATCACTGAAAATCAGCGCTGTGGCACCCTGTCACAGCAATATACTGAGTGACGGCCTTATTTGCGCGGATGTGACGCATATTTTCCTCAGTTGTTTTTCTTATTATTTTTTGTTGCTTTTATTTTATGCGTCACATCATGGCGGAAATAAACATTTTTTTCTTTCTTTCTTCTTTATGTATTCTCCGAAACCTCCGATTTGAAGTAGCCTTCACGACCTGTTTACCCTTACACCAACAGTCGTCAAGTTAAAAATAAAATTTAGTCGGAATGAAGGCCACTTCCCAATAGCAAAAAAAACGCTGCTCGTTCTTCAAATTGGTTCCAGAACCGGCCAATCAAACTTGCAAACTAAAATAGACCTACGAGGCGATTATATCAAGGGAAATCTAGGACTCATGAAGAGATTTTCAATAAATTGTATATTAAAGCGTGATTTTGCGAGTAAAACATTTTTGTATATTAAACCCGGCGCGTTGCTGCCACAGAAAAAATAATTATGGAATTGCAGAAATGCTCTTTCAAATTCATTTTGCCGGTACGAGACGCGCGCCACCTACTGTAAGTTAATTGTACTATGCCTATAACCTTCGCGCAAGTGCAAGCAATAAGTTGACAAAGTTTTATCGCAATCAGATGAACGGCATGGGAGCGCATAAAGTACGAACAAACAAACAAACATTTATTTTAATATATTAGATTTAGAAGATACTTAATTTCCACTTCTTATAATATGTAAACAGCCGAGAGCACTTTAGGGGAAAACAGATTTATATGAAACGCGGAATTTTTGTAATAAACCGTAATGTATTCCCTACATATTACACGTTATTTAATAATCCCTCCGGCAAATTCCTGTTCCCGGTAAAACTCGACTTTATTAGGTAATAATATGGCAAAAGTAAACACGAATGTAATACGGCTCAGTTGTCAAAAGCGCGGGGAATAAAATAAAAAGTACTCGTTCGGAATGTCTGCGATTTCTGACGGTAACATACTCTTTGAGATCTAAAGATATGGTTTCAAAATCCTACGAATTCTATTTTTTCTAGATTGGTTCTATACTTACCTTACCAATAGTGGCGTACGGGGATGATGAAAAATATTCTCTGCATTCTTTTAAAATTTTCGTAAATTGTTTATTTTTAGGGGGTTAGACACGAACGATTGGATGGGGGTCATGACCCGATACCAGAAGAAACGAAACTGTGACCTTTCTAGTTCAGTACACTAGACTGTGCCTTTGAGGTACAGAAGATTTTTACTCGCTGTGCCGAATGTATTGCTTTCATAGTCGGACCTCATACCTACCATCAGAGATCTAACTTGCACAAAAATACGTTTCTTTAAACTAAAGAATACAGGCCAGTATATCATCACTATCACTACATATTATAAAACAAAGTCCCCCCGCCGCGTCTGTCGGTTTTGTGTAAACTGGCTGAAATATGACAATGATTTTTGAAGATGTCGGAAAAAATCATGCCGACTGGAAGCTTTACTAGCGTAAACGCTCCACGCAACAGGCTGATACGACACTATGACAGAAAAAGAAATGTAGGCGTATATGCTCTGCTACCCGTTCGAAGCCGGAGCGGGTCGCTAGTGATGTATAAAACTACAAGATACAACACCTATGTTGAAGCTCGCAGCATGTTATCGAGTTTCTGCCCGATAAATCCCTGGATATAAAATGTTGAACAAAACGACAGGCGATGTCTCTATGTCTGTACCACAATATGCAAAGCGGATTGCGTCTCTTTGTCACAGGGATTAGATACGACTATGCTTTGAATACTATGTACAGTCGCGAGCACAAACATGTCATACATTTGCATTTGTTAAACTCTATATATTTCCAACTCCAGTTATCTGAATAATATAGAAGTACTAGCATCTGCCCGCGGCTTCGCTCGCATTGATTACGAACCAGTGTATTTTTTCTCAGAGAACCAGTGTATTGGGTCACACGTAGCGCCATCTAACGTCCTAAAGCAATTGTGACCGGTGAAAATTATTGTTCTTTGATCTTTCCCTCGGGAACAGTAATTTTTCTGGATGAAAGGTACCCTTTATCCTTTTCTGTACCCCTGACAACGTATATGCAAAATTTCATGATGATCGTTTCAGTAGTTTAGGCGTGAAGAGGTAACAAACAAACAGGCTTACTTTCGCATTTATAATACAAGCCTCCGCCCGCGGCTTCGTCCGCGTGGATTACGAATCCGTGCATTTTCCCGGGATAAAAAGTAGCCTATGTGCTATTCCAGACTCTAATCTATCTCTGTGCTAAATTTCATCCAGATCCGTTCAGTCGTTCTGGCGTGAAGGAGTAACAAATATCCATCCATCCATCCATCCTCACAAACTTTCACATTTATAATATTAGTAGGATTAGTTAGGATGAATGTATGGTTATATGTAGAAGGGATGGTTCTTCTATCTGTGTTAGCTTTGTAATAACAAAGATAATTAGATTTGTAACACATTAGAGATATTATCGGTAAGTTTGTTAAAAGTTTGTGCTCGTAAGTGTACACCTATATTTTCTCTATACATATGAAAAAATGTTGGTGTATTAAGAAAATAAATAAATAAAATATTTTGTATAATATATTAATGTATAATATATTAGAATATAATATATTTACATATAAAATTTTGTGTGTGTGTGTTCGTTATTGTTGTTGTATACTGATGATTTTTTTTCGTACTTATGTGGTCACCTGGAAGGTTCTTAGCTATAGTTGGGCCCGGTAGGTGGCGCTGTTGTCGAGATCTAGAAAAAAAAAAAAACACGCAGACAAAGTTGTGGGCAACGCTAAGTATATAGTATATAAACACAAAGGTATAAATATATACCTTTGTGTTTACCCGCTTCTTGTATGTAAGAAAAATCTATTCTGTATACTCATATGATTTTTAATTAAACCCATTTCTGGCATTCTATCTGAACTTTGATATTGGCATCAGATTCAACTTTATACTTTTTATCAGACCTCCAATTGTTCCAATGTACCTACGGTATGACGTCGTCTCAGTTTTTTAACCTATGAAGAATAGTTTTTATCATATAGTTTATATACCGAATATTTAATTTTACTAACTACTTATTACTAACTACTAAAAACACTCTAAAAACACAAGGATGTAAAAAATATAAAAAAAAACATTACCTACCTGTCAATCGGCACTGTGCTCAGAAGACACACGACCCGGGTACGTCTTAAAACTGCGACCAGACACCGGAGGACGGGCAGCAGCGTCCTCTCACTTATCGGTGAGCCACTGCGATCCCCAAGCCGCCTGCCAAGCGTGGGGATTATGGCAACCCCCCCAACTTGGGGAGGCCCTCGTTCAGCAGTGGACGTCTTCTGGCTGATGATGATGATGATGATGAATCCATTTCATGAGTATAGTATTATGTAATATATTATTTCTAGATCACATGAAGATTTTCTCGACAAGAGTAAATAATAATGTCCTCTTGACCGAATTTCGGTAACGGCGGCCAATCTCATCGGAGATTAGCCAACTACGCAGGAGATATTATAGAGCAAAAGTGTCTGCGCAAACACAGGTGCACTCTCTATTCCTTCACTCTCACAGTCCGATGGGATGACAATCCGACACGACCGGAGATAGATCAGGCGCAGGACAGCTTTACGTGCTTTCCGAGGAGCGATGTGTATTCTCATTCACAAAGACCCAGTGAAACAACTATCTGTATATCATACAAATATTTGTTCCGTGCGGTAATCGAACCCGCGACACGTAGCGCAGCAGTCGATCTCTCAACCACTTAGCCAATCGTGCCGTCAAGAGTAAATAATCCTTAGCACAGAAAGTCAGTCGAGTGTGTATAATCTATGCTTCAAATCCATCTATACATCTATAAATACATATAAATAAAATTGGAGTGTCTGTTTGTAATATTGAAATAACCGTTTTTTACTACATGCATATGAATATATATACGGTACATACACCAAAATAACATTTTTTACAATTTTTGTCTGTCTGTCTATCTGTTTGTATAGGCTAATTTCTGAAATGGCTGGACCGATTTTGACGGGACTTTTATTGGCAGGTAGCTGATGTAATAAAGAGTAACTTACGTTACTTTTATTTTAGAAAAATTCTTTTATTTTAGAAAAAAAAAAAGGGTTAAGTGCATTTGGTCTCACTAAAAAATACATTGTTAAGTTCCGACATCCACGCGAAAGAAGTCGCGGGCACAGCTAGTATATTATAAATCTACATAAATTCCGCCCACCGACAGAAAATCTTCCGTGATTTCACCTCCATCGCAATCCTCTTTGATGCGTCGTAATAATATGATTTGCTCTGCAACATCACATAAATAGTGTAGTATAATACAATATTAATTAGATGCAAAACAGATCTCTTCTTTTCTGTATGGATTCTCAGTAGCAGCATGGCAATAGGCTCGCCCCGTATTACATGGGATTCAATAACGACACCGGCGAAATGTGAGTGTACAATAAATAGTACACCTCTGCCTAACCATTCGGGGAATACAGGCGTGATGCTATGTTTTTGTTAAACAGATTTTCACTTATTTTCTTGTTTAGAAAAGTGTTTTTGAGTGGAATGTATTTATTTTTAATGTCCGGTTTAGATTAAATTCAGCTTAACTGTTTGATTTAGTTATACCTATGTAGTGTTATTTCTAACAATCTAATTTAATAATCACGCCCACGCCGAAGGGGTAAGGCAGAGGTGTACTACTGTAATCCCACATTACGCTGATGGCCGATCCCATTGCCATCTACTGAAGACAATTTTAAAGTCTCTTTCAAATTTTGCCCGATCTGGGATTCGAAGTCCTGACCTCATACTCAGCAGCCGCGCTTACGATCACCAGATAAGAGACAGCTGTTAAATCAATTTATATTACGATATTATGTACATACACCCTTCAAAGTGGATTTACGTCACCCGATATGTTCCATATACTTCATATTTGTATATAGGGTTTATTATATATGCTGGTGCATGCTGGCTGCAAAGCGTAGTCCAGTATTGGCGACCGACAGGGATTTACAAAGTTACCGAAGTCATAATATCGTTATTGGATTTTGAAAGCAATATTCGGAGCCGACTTCAAAGAGGAGGATGGGATGACTGACGTATTTCCCTGTTGAATGCCGCACCAAAAAGTTTGCGCTCACGAGAGTAAAAAAAAGTAGAGCAATGTAGATGAACGAAAAAGTTTTTTGTTCAAAAATGTTTAAAAATGGAAGATCTTTTATTCTACAGTAGAATTCGCTTATAATGACATTGAAGAGAAATGAAAATTACATTATACTAAGCGGGCGTCATACATATCATAAAGATTGATACAGAGAAAATAAAAAATGTCCCGAAATACCGCAAGAGGCTTGGGGTATGCGGGATATTTAATTAATAATTAATTTACATGGTCCCTATAACCGGACATATTTTGTTAAAAATAGGTCAATAAAAGCGAAGTCATAGCCGAATGTTTTTTGTAGAAGTTTGTGTGAAAACGAAACTTCGCATGACGTTATGTCATATTATGCGGTTTGTCAGTATAATCGGAGTCATAATCAAGGGATTATACTATATCTAGTACCAGTAGTATTAGGTACTGTTGGTGAGCGTAGCTGTAGAGGTTTTGTATAAAAGGATACAATCTTTGGTATGGATGCTGGTGAGCAATAAAAGAACAAATATTTGAAAAGACGTCAATGTGTGACACGATGAGATTATGGACCTTGGTCTTTGAATTACATACTTGTATTTGGAAGCTCGTTGTAATCAATACTGAGTTTAAAATTTTAATAGCAGTTTTATTCCTGGATTCCCAGAGTACCTATTTATTTTCGGCGTGGAGAACCAAACATAATACCTTTCAGCTTTTAAAAATCCCGTATACAAATCTTACCTATAATTTAATGAAAAGCTGTCCGCCAACAGTGTAACTGTCAAATTAATATCTCACAAGCTCGTCGCAGTTTATTAAAAGTTAATTCGCTCCAATTCAATGTGGCGGGAAAAATGGCGGTCACGTTCGCCAACATGGCCGCCGCGCGCCATTCTGCTGCAGTGAAATAGGCTTCGTTTTTGTGTGACTTTCCTCAATGAATACTGAATGGAACTGTACAATCAGTGTGAATATTGAAGCTACATTTTGCGACTTCATTTTGAAGTGTTGTTTTCAATTTTCTTTATTGACATATTATTATACAGTTTCGTTTGAATTATAAAAAGAGGATAATATTAATGTATGTAGAGTGATTATGCTAGACATCCCATAATTTAGTAATTTTGTTTGGTTTACAAATAAACAGCTATGATAAATATCGATTCAAAACGAGTATATTCAGGTTAGTTTTTTAAGACTAACCAAATTTAAAATTAGATTAAACCTACGGCTACCAAGTTGCGTTTGACACATTATTGTCAAATTAAAAGTAAAATTTCCGAAATTCTAAGTCTATGGAAATACGCGATAAGGACAATGACCTCGCTCAACTAAACGCTAAACAAAGTAGGTTGAAATTGTGTGTTTGATCTCTAGATTTTTCAATTGAACTATCCACATGTTCTGAACGAAATCTTGTTAAAACATATTATTATATCTTATACCTATATTTATTACATATTATTATATATACAATATATATTTACATATTATTATGTACTTATTTTATATTTTGAAAGTATCGCCACTGAAAATGTTCCCGATCATAGAATGTAACCCTGTATTTGACTAAAACATATAGAGTATAATAAAATGATTACAATCTATACTAAATATTGTGATTCTACGTGGGCATTCTGCGCATTACCCAGTCAGTGCGCGTATCGAATATAAGATGGAATTGCCCAAGTGAAACTAGGTACTAAAATAACATTTCCTTTATAGTTACGGCTATTGGGTAGTTCCAACATATTCGTTATTATAAGTACACCAATATGGGCATTAGGGTTTTGTTATTTGACCCATAATAACGTTTTTTGTATTCATATATCATTACACTTGCCTTCCCCGAAGGGTTAGGTTAGGTTTATTGTTGTATGGCTGCGGAAGAATTTGGATTCCCGCGGCCCCGCGCGCACGTGCGAGGAGACACCGGGGTGGTTTTAGCCGGTAAGAGTCCGGCACGCCCTTCCGCCTTTCCCCAGGTGGAGGTAGATCATGAGGATTTCCCCCGTAAAAAAAAAAGGTTTATTGTTGTATAGGTAACCACACTTCGCCGATTTAGTGAATCTTTTCCGATTCACAAGAAACAATTCGGACTGTCAGAATTTCGGTCTGTTTAGTTTCATTTTTATATTTGCTTACTTTTTTCTTAGTTTGGTTGGTGCTGTGGCTTGTGTGCTGAGCGATTAGCTTTCTGTGCACGGGTTCGATTACCGCACGGACACAATATTTAGTGTTATATATAAATAGTTATTTCGAGTCTGGGTGTGTTACACAGTTGGCGTAGTGGTTGAAAGATCGACTGCCGCGCTATGTGTCGCGGGTTCGATTCCTGCACGGAACAAATGTTTGTATGGTTCCGGGTTTGGATGTGTGTCCATGTGAATATTTGTGTTTGTAAACGCACACACGATACAGGAATTATTCCTAGTGTGGGGCAACGTTTTTAAAAAACAACAAACCAAACAAACATCTACCTATGTCTGTAAATACCTACGATACAGAAGAAATCGTAGTGTGACAAAGTTTAAAAAATATAAGGTTGATACTTAGAAATCATAGCTTTCCACTTAAATTTTATAATTTGATTTTCTAAAGGCATTATAAATATACTTAGAAATAAAATCCAAACAGTACCTATTAAAGAAAACAGCGTAGCTTGAGGCGACATGTGCAACGTTCATGTTAAAATATTTTCTTAGATAAAGTTTTGTAAATTCTCTCTGCATTTAAAATAACCTTTCATTCGTTTATAATTGTTTTGATGTTTACAACCAATCATGTAAAAACTTCTTGAAACGAGACTTGATTTACTTTTTTTTTAATAAAAATTACGGGCTCCTTTTAAAAACATACACTTGATGAAAAGTTGGAATGATATGGGAGAATTCCTGTTAAAAAATCTCAATAAAAATGGATTTTATTTTAACTTCGAATGGACTATGGGTCGGCAGCCTAATTACCGATGTAGCAATCAGTCTGTGATAGATGTAGATCGCGCGATAGCTACTGTCAAACATCATTTTTGTGTCACATATAAAATAGATCAAATGTATATCTATACATCTATACATATAAATAAAATTGGAGTGTCTGTTTGTACTATTGAAATAACCGTTTTTTACTACATGCATATGAATATATTTACGGGACATACACCAAAATAACATTTTTACAATTTTTGTCTGTCTGTCTGTCTGTTTGTATAGGCTAATCTCTGAAATGGCTGGACCGATTTTGACGGGACTTTTATCGGCAGGTACCTGATGTAATAAGGAGTAACTTAGGCTACTTTTATTTTAGAAAAATTCTTTTATTTTAGAAAAAAATAGGGTTAAGTGCATTTGGTCTCACTAAAAAATACATTGTTAAGTTCCGACATCCACGCGAACGAAGTCGCGGGCACAGCTAGTAAATAATAAAATCGTATAAATAGATCAAATTTCTACGTAAAAAAGAAATAACAGATAGTAAGTATTGGATATACCATATTGTCTCTTTTATTATTGTCATTAACCTACAATGTATTGTTGATATACAATTTTATTATATTACTAGCTTCCGCTCGCGGCTTCGCCCGCGTGTTTTACGAACCCGTACATTTTCCCGGAATATATTCCAGACTATAATCTATATGTGTGCCAAATTTCATCCAGATCCGTTCAGCCGTTCTGGCGTGAAAGAGTAACAAAGATCCATCCATCCATCCATCCATCCTCACAAACTTTCGCATTTATAATATTAGTAGGATTTCAATACAAAATGTTCAAAATACGATCGGCAGCCTAATTACGCAAAAATAGCGACAGCCACACGACAGCAGCGTCGCTGTTAGCCAATATGTGACAGAAAAATGACGTTTGACAGTAGCTATCGTGCGATCTACGCCTGTCGCAAACTGATTGCTACATCGGTAATTAAGAGTAGAGGAACATACGTAATAATAATACATAATTTTCTTGGATTCATAGCGACACTCCTGATCCGTAAGATTGCAATTCCAATTTCAAATTCACAACACAAACAGTTCCACTCTGATATAAACAAGCCAGTAACAATCCCTAACGATACATTAATCTCTTCCCATCGTATCTTAAAAGTTGTACAGGTGTGCCCCCGGCGCGATGTCGCAATCCAATTTACGTCTACTTTGACAAATTTGCCAAGATTTGCCAGCTAACAAGATTCCCTCTTGAATAAACGTTTTAACCAGTTTAAATAGCCTTTTAGATAAAAGGCGGATATTTTTGTAAGGTTTCTGTTAGTGCTTAGGGAAGGAAACGAGAGAGGAATGACGAAGGGTTAAGTGGAAGTCAAATAGTCAGGTCGTTGATTTAATAGAAAGGGGAAATAATTGTATAAAACATGGTCGTGTTTAATTATCTAAGCTTCCGTGCTAAAATACATAAACGTTTGATAATTTTTGGGGATTATTTTAACATAATATATACTAGCATTAGTGTCAATTCCCACTGAGCGAGCAGCGGCCGGCAGCGGCTTTTTGAGGCGAAATATTACAAATCATTTTGAATCTTATCTACGTGATTAAAAAGTTCATAGTTATTTGAAGACAAAGGAGGGGCAGCGCGGCGCCGCGAAGCTGCACGAGCCTTCTAGCGCCGCACTGCCCCTTGCGGCGCCGTGCTCTTACGGCCGCTGCGCGCCGCTGCTCTTTCAGTGGGAATTGACCCTTACGCCTGTATCCCCTAAGAGATAGGCAGAAATGTACTCTTGTGCACCTACATTTCGCTGCCGCTGTTATTAAGTACCATGTAATAGGGGGGCGAGTCTATTGCCACCAACCGGGCACTGTTCCAAACTCCGTGCTGCTACTGAGAATTTCAAATCGGAAAAACCCAATTACACATTGCCCGAACGGATCTCACGCTGTGAAGTCGCGCTTACGACCACTAGACCAACGAGACAGTCACTCATATAGGTTTTGGAACATCATTCTTCATCTTCTGTTTTACGTACCTATAGCATAGAATAAACAGCCATCCCCCATAGACAATACCCGCGCAGTATTTTACAAACGTTCATACAATTTACCTACTAAAAGATTTTCTCGATAAAACATCTATTTTATAAAAGAGATTGATCTCTAGTTTAGCCATCAATCGTTTACCGTAGTTTATTTCAAGTGGCATGTTACCAATAAAGAGGGCCAACCCTTCTCGTGATGTCACGTGACATGTCAATTTAGTTCCAATAAACAATAAGAGATGGCGTTGTCAAGGCTTTGACTGCAATTTTCCGTGTATAAAGTCAAAGTTATATAAAGTTAGGCCTTGATTGATTGATATACCTATACTTATGTGAGTAGGTATCCGCAATAAGTATCAATTTTCAATACATATGTTAATATATAAAATTGCAGTGTGCGTATGTTCGTAATTCTTCTGCTCCTAAACTGATTGATCAATTTTGAAAATAGTTTTTTTTATTTGTCGGATTTTCTGGAGGGTTCTTAGCTATAGTTGGACCCGGTAGGTGGCGCTGTTATCTAGATCCAGAAAAGGGTCCGGTAGTTTTATACATAACTAGCTTCGCCCGCGTGGTTTGCGAACCCGAAACCCATGGTTTACATTTTTCCGGGATAAAAAACCTATGTGCTATTCCAGACTATAATCTATCTCTGTGCCAAATTTCATCCAGATCCGTTCAGCCGTTCTGGCGTGAAAGAGTAACAAATATCCATCCATCCATCTTCACAAACTTTCGCATATATAATATTAGTATGATTGGATTAGTAGGATAGGATAGTAGGATTAGAAATCACCGCGATTCTAATATAAACTTTGAAACCCAAATCACCCCTCTTAAGGTTGAATTTTGGAAAATCCAAAGATTATTAATGGACACCTACTAGCGGAGTAGGTTCTCTAGTTCTTAAAATTTCAAGATTATGCAGTCTTTGATTTATTAAGAGAGATTTGTTTTCACATTATGTAGATCACACAAAATATACATAAACGAGTATTCCTCTTAAAGTACTTGGCGAGGGATGGTAGGCAAGATCCTACTTATCTTCAGCCAACGAAGAGCCTGCAAAAGTAAGTTTCTCATAAAAATGAGAGAACATACTTGATTATATTTCAGTACACGAAGATTACGTGAGATTATTCAATTACGCTACAAAAGCTTACACATTCGGTGATGTAAGGAATCCTTTTTATTTTATTATTTTCTTTACGACTCCCCGTAAGAATCGGAATATATTTTCATGCGTGCGGCAGCTAGTGTGGTTATATTTGAAATTACACATGTATCATCACGCCTGTATTACACGAAGGGTTAGGCAGAGGTGTAATATTGTACATCCACATTTCGCCGATGCCGTTATTGAGTCAGATGTAATAGGAGGCGAGCCTATTGCTATCTACCGGGCACAGTTCCAGACTCCGTGCTGCTACTGAGAATTTCCATACAGAAAAACCCAGTACGCTTATGAGGCAGTCTCATTGCGATCAATTAAATTCGTTTTTTTTCTTAAATAATCTTTTGCTTGTTGAAAATGACTTTATAGGTACTTACTCTTGGTAAATAACTGGTAATTAGAACCTAAATCACAAACAATATATGTACGCTATAAATTAAATGTATTTAAATCTAACTGCAGACACAGAATATTTTTAAATTCATCAATATATCGTCTAACTATAATTGTAGGTAGGAATGCTACCTACAATTATAGTTAGACGTATCATAGGTGGTAATATGTCATTGTCACCCTTTTCTGAAATTGAATCGTTCTCAGTCCATATTTATCAATAGGATTTAGGAAATAAAAAGCACGAAACATTGAAACGTGAAGTTAACCGTAAAAGCCATTGTGATGAAACATTTATATTACTATTTGTATCTACTCATCTATCTATCTAGTCATCTTTATTACAATTTCTCAACGAAAGTTCATAAAAAAAAAATACAATTGTAATTAAACGTTGTAGGGACACTGCTGACGTATTAGTTTTGTGTACTCAGGCGCAGTCAGGTCATTAGTTTAATCTTGTGTTTTAGTAACCTGGTATCAGTAAAGTTATATATATTCAACATGACTTTTATTTAGTATCCCTGATCATTATACCCCAACAACGTAATGTCTATTTTACAAATTGTGTCGTTCTATCCTAAACATTTAACTATGTATGTCTAATAATTTAGGTGCAAAGCTAATTGAAAACCTCTCGTATGTTCCATATATTTCTCTTTATAGACCATAATTCACTTGAAAACGCGTATTTTATCAGTTTTTATCACACAGCGCCGCGGCCATTGCATAGCAGTGTTACCATGAAACTTGGATGTTAATAGCTCGCTGCAAAATTGGCTAGAGATCATAAATTATGGATTGTACGATACAATGTCGCCTGTAGGCATCTTTGCGACCCTTTTATCGGTTGTTACTTTTTAGACTTGGCATACGATAGATTAAAAAAAAAACCGTAATTGGCTAAAACAATAAAAAAATAGGTACCCACATTATAAAACAAAGAAAAAGATTAGAAGTTCCGAAAAAGAAGATTTAGTTTTTAGTCCTGATTTATCTTAATTTTTTTTATGGTGTATACGGCAATCGTGTATTCGGATTGCCTGATGTTAAGCGATTACCGTCGCCCATGGACACCCGCAACACCGGGGGAATCACAAGTGCGTTGCCGGCTTTTTATAAAGGAGTACGCTCTTTTCTTGAAGGTTTGAAGGTCGTATAGGTCCGGAAATACTGCAGGCGACAGTTCATTCCACCATTTTGAAAACATACATATTATTAGCAATGTAACTACTAAAGCTAGTTTATATTTCCAAAGCTTACATAATATCAGTTTGAAAAGTATTCAGACACATCGTTGTTTCTGTTAAAATAAATCGAAACACATTCCGGTTTATTTTAACAGATACAATGATACATAATATAAAACATTTTCGAACAATAATGAACACGAGTAATGGAAGCGGCATCCGTGTACCATCAATAATGAAATTGCATCCGACACTGGATTTATTTGAACCTAGCTTTCGCCCACGGCTTCGCTCGCGTGAATTACGAACCCGTGCATTCTTACTCGGAACGCTAATTCTTTTTCTTAAATTAAAGTAGCCTAAGTTTCTCCTTATAACATCAGCTATCTGTCAGTGAAAGTCCTGTCAAAATCGGTCTAGCCGTGTCGGAGATTAGCCGGAACAAACAGACAGACAAAAATTATTAAAATTGTTTTTTTGTTTTAAGTACCGTATATACTTTTATATGTATTTAGTAAAACGCTGCCATATTGATATTACAAACAGAAACTTCAGTTTTATTTATTTGTATACATAGATAGATTGAATTATAGGTTATAGCTATAACAGACTATTATGAGTGTAATGTTACTGAGAGTTAATTATTAGTAAATAAATTTGTAATGAATTAAAAAATGTTTTTAGACCTTTCAAGTTAGATTTTTTAATGCATTGATAAAAGTTATTCTGCTGTTAATTTGAAATTGGAGCAGTTTTGGTATGGTTTTATCAGAGGATAAACTTCGTTGAGGTTTATCTAGATTTTGAAAAATCAGCCCCTAAAAATGTATGAACATGAAGACAATAATTTTTAAACAAATTTGTTCTTTTTTCTATTACAATATCAAAATATGTACAGAAAAAATTAATGGCCACTAGTAGTTTAAAAACGTTTGTGCTATTAAGTTTTGACTTTATAATTTTTTTGTCATCTTGTTCAGCCAGTTCTTTTTACGAAGAATGCGTGAAACCTTTTTTTCATGCTTTTGATTGCGTACAATTCTGTAAAATTGTATTCTCCCATAAATGTCTTTGACAGGTAGTTTATCATAAAATGTAGGGAATTCTTATTTAGAATTCGAATTTAAGAAATACGGTGCGTCTTCACATCTGAAGCCCTAGTGTAATTTTCTTCCGACAAATTCGATTTACTACATCGAACGCGTTCGGCGCTCCGATTGGTGGAGAGCACGAAACGGACCAATCGGAGCGCCGAACGCGTTCGATGTAGTAAATCGGGTTTGTCGAAAGAAACTTACACTAGGGCCTCTGATACTTTTTACATAATCTATGGTTACATCAGAATCCACGAAGTCGTTAAAGCAATGTCGCTTCGGAAAGCAATTTGTAGCAATGTTAATTGGTCGTGTTTCACGCCATTCCGGACCGTTATGCGGGTATGCGTTTATTGACAAAATAACTGCTTTTGACGGGGTTTACTACGGAGCCAGTGAATTGCAACAAAAACGATTATTTAGCTGTTTTATCTTTTTTATTGGTAAAGGGCTGTACTTGTTTCAAACCTCTTGTTATTTAATTGGGGACATGGCCCTTAGTCGCTTTTTTGAAACTCATGTGTGAAGAATATTGTGCTTTCAGTATTGATTGTGACTGTGATGACGTAATCAGTAAGAGACTTTTGTATATCTTTTGTAAAAGCTGGATAGCTGTACACGTAAAACGTCACACATGCAACTCATTAAGATTTTACACGCTCCGCTCAACTAGAACCACCCATTTAGCTAATGCCCGACTCTCGTGTTCCGATCAAAGTATCCAGCTAATGAAATTGCTTCCTGATCGCAACTTGGTTTACGTTGGGAAAACACAAAACGCGCAGTTTGCACCTTTTAGGTATTCAGTGAAAAGCTATTTGGAGTTTGTTTAAAGTAGCCGAAAACTGGGTATTAAGCATAGTGAGGATTTTTTTTTTGTCGTGTCGGCTCTCTCTGTCTTGTGGTATTCGGCCAAATTGGCCAGACAGCAATAGTAGTATCGAGGCTGACTTCCCAGGGTGCGTCAGACGATTTTAGGTATCGTTACAAGTAGAGGCTCTTTCCTAGCGAACCCTCACTGTGCCCCTATAGTATAGTGAGTTCTGTGGTGTACAAGGCTGTTTTGGCTGTAAATATTTATGCAAATTTCGAGACTGCTTGATGATGGGCTTTTCACGAAGAGAGGTGAAGTGCGACTTGGACTCTAACTAGGTCAGGCAGAGGTGTACTAATATATACCCACATTTCACCGATACTATGATTAAGTCCTACCTATCGGATACAGTTCAAAACTCCGGGCAGCTACAAAGAATTTTCTTAAGAAAAAAATTGAATAACACTATGACTGATCCGAGGATCGAAGGGAGTTCATCTAGAAAAATGAGGCCGTGAAATAATAACAACTCAAATCTATAACAATGTTTAAAAAATGAAATGGGTCTACATGTTTTAGGTCATCGGTTGCAAACATTGCAATACATTTTATTAAAGACTTCTAAAGGAGTCGTGACAGCTGGAAATCGTAGACATTGTCATTATGAATGAAAAGAAAATATAATTACCCCAAATTAGCGAAGTAATTATGATTAGATCCTAATGTAACATGTTTTGCCATTAACGAGATTTATCACGAAAATATCCCTTACACGAAATCTAATTACTCGGTAACGTGGGCCATATTAACCGCCGCGTGGGGGTAAATTACACTTGTTTATGGGTAAAGTACTTTTTTTATACGTCTTATAGTTAGCCATATTTCGTAACACTGGCGACGGATCTGAATAGCCGATATTATTGTTAGAGGGAGATGTTCAAATATGAAACTCCTTTCTGTCATAGATGAGGTTATCTTTTATTATTATTTTTTTGTATACTTAGTGAAACAAATGCTATTATTCCGGTTGCGAGAGTAACACAGCTTAGGGCGATAGATCTCTTCTAAAAAGGAATGTAGGTGAAGCCTGCCAGTGGCGGGCCGAGACGGGTAGGGGTTGGGAGGTGTCGCCAGGGTCCACCCCCCCAGAAAATCGTAAACGTCAAATTGAGAAACCTCCTAAAAATAAACATATTACGAAAATTTTAAATAAATTATTAAATTCCTGCTTAAATCGTCTAAATAATGAAATCAAAAATAGGTAAGCAGTTGTTTTTATTCATAATATTATATTTAATTTTTTTGTGAAATAAATTCTAATTTGCTCAACTTCAATATGACCCCCCCCCCCCCCAAAGTCACTTTAGTGTTAATATGACCCCCTAAAGTCTTTGGCTGCGACCGCGCCTGAAGCCTGCAGTAACTTTTTCATTGCATTCAGTTGACTTTTGTCACCACGACCTCTCGACCAAGTTAAATAAGAAAACTTCTTTCCTTTCTCTTAATTTGGAATGTTCCTGAAACTCGCAACTGATATAAAATGACGAAGGAACTTTTCTGTAATTACTGCGCCTGAATGCTTGACGTCGAAGTTGATTAGTATAATTACCAAAGATTTCTCGAATTACCCGACTGTTCTTGATTAATTTTTGTTACCTTATTAACAGTTTGAAGGAAATGAGACGATGATTGGAAAAGTTCGAACTTTGTAATGAAATGAAATGAAATGAAATGAAATGAAATTATTTATTTTGCAATTAGGATTTTTCAATCACTTTTACACGTCTTTTTTAAACTAGATGGCGTCGGCATTTCCTATGACTATCCCTGAGAAGAAACGCCGAAACAAACTCAGGGGTCAAAGTCTATTTTAAAGTCCAGACAGATTGTATTGATGTAAAGGTTTATGTGAGACAAATATATGGTGGAATAGCCTTTTGAAGAAAGTGCCATAACTATTTGAGCTAACCTGTCGCAACAGAGTGCAAGCATGCATCAGTTATCGTGAGAATTAATGAAATGAAGAGCGCTCAGCCTAGATCTCACTCACATTTACAATGTATAGCGGTTATATATAAGAAATAATTTCAATTTAAACGACATTACAATAACAAAATAATGAAGTAAATAATATAATAAGTAATGGCAAAATTTGTATATAAAAAAAAAAGGAAAGGCTAAAGAGCGGCTCAATCCCAAGCGTTTTTGTCATCTAAATAGTCCGAAATTTTATAGTATCCTTTTTTACAAAGTTTAGATTTAATTACAATTTTGAACTTCTTTAATGTTAAATTACGTATATCATTGGGAAGCTTATTGTAAAAGCGTATACATTGTCCCATGAACGAGTTGCTTATTCTGTGGAGGCGCGTAGCATGTACAGCAAGGTTGTGTTTATTCCTAGTGTTCAAAGAATGAGTATCAGACAGTTTGACAAGGTTCGAAATATTTTTATAAACATATATTAAATTTTCAAAAATATATTGTGACGCTACAGTTAGAATATTAATTTCCTTAAATCTGTGTCTCAGCGACACCCTTGGACCAAGATTATAAATAGCTCGGACAGCCCTTTTCTGCAAGACGAATATAGTATTGATGTCTGCAGAGTTTCCCCAGAGGAGGATGCCGTAAGTCATAACGCTATGAAAATAACTGAAATAAACTATTCTGGCTGTATCCACATCAGTTAAGTGCCGAATTTTTTTGACAGTAGATATTATTAATTAAATTAGTAATTAAATTATGAATTTCATAAAGCTATTTAATATTTTCTGGTAGTTCTTAACTGAATGATTATTTTTATTATTATTTATATACCTAAGTTACATAACTAAGCAATATTTGTCCTATAAATTAAAAAGTATTCTGGTGCTAAAATACTACCCTGAGGCACGCCAAATTTTTTGCGTCCGGTTTTCAGCGATTTGGGAAAACGGTAGAAAGAAGACGGAGTATCAGTATGAGATGTCGTCATATGGGAAAGTTCCGAAAGTGGTAAGCTTTTGACAATCGAAGCAGTTCATAAGTGTGTTGATACACATGGATATCTTCAAATCGATTAAATAAATAATCGTATTTAAACTTAGTCGATAGAAAAGTATGACTTGCAAAATTAAAATTATTCAAACCAAACTACTTTGGACATTTTGATTGACGACAAATCCTAATACATTTTAAATGTCGTTTCCAGTTTAGCCAGTCATTCTTCTTAATATCCTGACATTTCAAAGGTTTGGTCATTAGATACTCATTGTGGTCTTATAAAGGCTGTGAATAAAGTTCTTAATTTAAATCTCAATTTTGGAGGTAACCGAATTGAAGCGTAATGGTCAAAGTGGATAATGGAAGTACTTAATATGAAAAAGTTTTGAGTTTTCATATGAATATGAAATATTTTTAAAGTAATGGGAATATATTGTATGCTTTTGTTGTTATTTCTTTAAGTATATGTGTATTATTCTTCAGTCGTATTCGCATCAACCTTTGCATGAAATTTTCTTTTAATAAACGATTTAAGAAATGATTTTAAATGTTCACAATCATCGAACATTCAGAGTAACCGAACGGGTTTTGAAAATCACAAATTCAAGCGTTGTTTTTCAAAATAATACTCAAGTTTTAGTACAAGATTAGATAGACATGAATTTAGGTACAGTAATATCGTTATAACACAGAAACTTTATATTTAAAGACCTTATCATGACTGAATCTTCGAGAAAAAGCTGTTAGAAACAGCTGTCTATTACGCAAGTCTGCCCAAGTCATAACTTTAACATCTGCTTACCCATTGAACATCAATGACCTCAAACTTTAAACTACGCTTTAAATAAGGCATAAAACTAAAAAGTTGTAAAGTAACGGTCTAGACAGAAGGGAGACATATTGTAGAATTATACAAACATCGGGTTGTTTCGTAAATTAGTTTAGACATTTAAAAATCCACTTTTGAACAGATGTGCAACTAATATCATAATGCTTTTGAAACAGTCGCTGCAATGAATTATCCACACTACCTAGCCTGCTCCGGATCAAAGCAGGTTCATACATGCTAAGTCATATAATAGTGCGAGTACCTACACTACTTTTAGATTTATCAACCACACAAAATATCTGATTAAAAAGTAATAACAACAGCCAACCAAACAACTATTTATTAAAACAAAATTTTTACTTTTCTGGATCGACGGTTATTTCCAAAAACGATTTGACTTCGTTCATGAGCTTTACATTCAAATCATCCGATAGCTCTCCCAGTTGGTCTCCTAAATCTTTTAGTAGTGTCCGGACTGGACCGCCTAACCTAGTGCCAGAACGAGTCCATTCGTAAAAACTACTCAAAAACGAATGAAATGGGTCCACTTTCCGCATACTGTACGCATGGTCCATATCGGATAGGATCATATGTACTAGTTCTACGTCTCTCCCGTTCATCATAACATATTTTTTCGACATTATAGAACTCAGTCTGTCTGCAACAGTCTTGTGTATCGACATTAACACTTCTTTTGTAGGCACGTTGTCAGAGTACGCCATATCGTTGAGTATAATTTGCAGTTCATTTGCTGTTACATCGCTCAAGTGGGAGTAAAATTGAGTGTCATCGATTAACGCCTCAGAAACAAAACGGAGGAAGATTTTCACTTTCTTTTCATCCATATCTTTAAACGTTCCAAGTAAAGTGTTCAGGGCTCTCGTAACTTCGTAGGATTTGATGCAGACGTCGTATTCAACGCAAAGTTTAGTCGCATACTTCCCTTCAACTATTACTGTGGCAGTCACGAATTTCTGCAAGAGTTTCTTCTTAACTTCATTAATATCTGTTGGGTTACTGTCTAATCTATCAGTTGCGAATATTAAAGCTGCCGTTTGAAACATTATACTTATTTTTTTAATGACCTCAGTCCATATGTAAGGCCGATTGTCTTCCGATACTTGGAGGTTTATGTTTCTGAGCAGTTTTCGTACTTCACGCAGGCATTTCTTCAATTCCTCTTCGAATACTAACCGTTTAAATATCTTACTCTCTTCATCAATTTTATCCCGTTGATTGAGTATCATTTCAAAAATGGCTTCTATAGATTTTGTTAGCACCATAATATATTCGTTAAGGAAATTTTCTAAATTCTCATCGCAAAATTCTAGGTCTCTACACAAGTAGGTAGACTTAATTATTAGGTATAGAACATCAGTGTCTCTAGAGAATGGCGTCATTGATCGTCGGCCAGACACAATGGCGTTGCTTCTCATGTAATGTGTTAACGTATCCATCACTTCTTTGCCGAAGCTTAGTGATCCTTGCATGTTAACTTTGACTGCATCGTTCATTGATATTAAAGCTGGAATAGAAAGTTTATAGTCAAAATTACATTTTGTATACTTTGTTACGAGGGATGATCTCGTCTTTATTGTATCCGTAGAATTATCATTTAAATGTATGGATATTCATAATTAAGTAATATTTCAACCATGTATGTATGAGAAGTAAAAGCCTAATGAGTTTTTATTTTAACGGCTCTTAAATTATACGCATAATTTATCGTGTTACGAAATTTTAAAGAAAATTTTGAAGCAACCGGAAACTGATTATTTATGATTTATCGGTTTACTTTAACGGGATACAGTTACTATTTAGGAATTCGAAAAATTTTATTTTTAAAAATATTTACAAAGACCCATGTGACGTAACGGTTCTCAGTAGTATTTATATAAATAAATTAATATTCGAATGATTACTCGATCAATGAATTGGTTTCATAATATTTAAATAAAGAAAAACCCTCACCGAAAACAGCGAACAAATACTTTAAATCCATGGTTAATAAAAAAAAAACTTTAATAAAAATAAATAACTTTTTATGACCTATAAAAATAGTTGACACTTTTATATTTTCCTTAAGTAAATTTCAAAATAGAGACGTGATTCAATTTGATGGTCGCAAGCAGTAAAAGCAAAGTAACAGGTTTAGTAGTAGTACGACAGAAAATAAATAAAACATTATTCTAAAAGACAATAAAGTAGGTACTTTAGTTGAATTGTGTATAGCATGGCTCGAATGAGTGTTCTTTTCGAATTAATGTCACAATAGTATAAACTCGAACATAGATTTAGTAAGCGAAATTCTAAGTCTATGAACTCGAATCCTGTTTTGAAGTTCAGTGGCAGCCGTAATGTCAATAAATATCTTTTCGATAATCACCAAACAATGCGACGCTTCAAACGGTCTAAACCGTGGTACGCTACCCAGTACATCACGCTTTTTAACTAGAACAATGAATTGACTGCGGTTTTTTATTAGAAGTTGATATTTTCTTTTTTGGTACACTAGCGCCGCCCCGCGGCATATTACTCAGCCAAAAGGGTCTGAAATACCAAGGTTTCAAACTACGTAGAAGGTGGTGTTGTCTGTGGCTACGTTTACATTTGACGTTTCTCGTAGATGTCAAATCTTTTTGGTTCGGCCATTTTCGCCGAACGTTTGGTGTTAACTTTAGGTCACGTATCTTTTCGTGGCCTTTAGATCACTCTTATAAAACTCATTCAAGATGGTGCAGAAGAAGGTAAAAGCCATGTGCGTTTAGTCAATTACTTTATTTTCGTTATAAAAAGTGATTTTACTGTGAAGTTTACACCATAACATGTTTATGGATCCGTCGTTGTTTTTGGCGTCCAACTGCTTTATTTTGATAAAATCAGGTATTTCTAAAAAGTGGTGCGTTTAAGTAATTAAAGCTTTACTATGTTCTCGCCTCTCAAATCAAAATAATAGTTTATTTTTTGTAAATATTTCACATAACCTTAAATCGATACCATGATGTTAACTTTTTACTGAAGTGCTATGATTACCACCAAATTATCACCAAGATCGCTGATGACAACGTGTTTACTGCATCACACACTCGAGCACGCGACCTAAACTCACAAAATAATTATAATTTCAGCCTAAGAAGAAGGTAGGAAAGAAAGTAGCGGCCGCACCTTTGGTCGTGAAGAAAGTTGAACCTAAAAAGGTTGTCAACCCACTCTTCGAGAAGAGGACCAAGAACTTCGCTATTGGTAAGTTTCCTCTTTCATATTTACAGTTGATCTTTCATGTGTGTGGCCAGTGTTTATAATTATTACAAAAAAGAATATGTTTTATGTTCATCCAAGAAGTTTTTACATCCGGTATTCTTTTTTTGAATCTCTTGTATGTCCCGCGTTTTTGTACTACAGAATATTGGACTAAAATGATGATAACCTTTGTCTGAAACACCATGTGGTTGCAAAATATACGAGCTTTTTAACACTGATTAGTCCAAATTCTGTAAAAGAGAAAAATATCCTCAAGCATTACACCTAACCTCCAAGTACAACATATAGTACTTCATAGACCTGACAAGTTAATAATTTATTCAGTCATCAGTGTTATTCAATTATTGTCAAGGTGAACTAGGTAAGGTGTCTATCAATGTTTGTATTTGTCATGAGGATTACTTCGAATTAAACTATACCTCATTCATGCTTTGTTACTTCCAATGTTTATCTCGGCTGTATTGACCGTTTATTTGTGTCTCGTCACTAGGTCAGGACATCCAGCCCACTAGGGATCTGTCCCGCTTTGTGAGATGGCCCAAGTACATCCGCATCCAGCGCCAGAAGGCAGTGCTCCAGCGCCGTCTCAAGGTGCCGCCACCAATCAACCAGTTCACCCAGACACTTGACAAGACCACAGGTTTGTTGATATTTGTAAATGCTATGTGAAGTTAATATTGTTCTAAATATGGTCAAAGATACCAAAATATGTACTTAATGATGGAAAGATAGTAATATATAATTTCCAAGTTCACTTGTGTACATAAAAAACTTAATATGAATCAAATCAAACCTTACTCTATTGAACCATTTTAATATGAATGCAAGTTATTTAAATTTTGTGTCTAAATGTTTAATATAAAAGTACAATTACTTATCTAATATGTGTAATAATTAAACTGATATTTGCACACCTCATATGGTAAAATATGGAATGAGGATGAAGTTTTATAACTTTTAACATCTGTTCATGTACCCAGATTAGCAAATAAAAAGATTTGATTTGATTTGAATTATCTTAAGTTAATTGATAATTTAACATGATGAACACCAAATGCAACGATGAATCACTATGATTATCAAAAAATATATACGAGCTTTTTAACTCTGATATCAAATTAACAATCACAGATCAAAATTTTAAACAAAATGTTATATTTCAAATAGATTTCTTTGTGTTTCAGCCAAAGGTTTGTTCAAGATCTTGGAGAAATACAGGCCAGAGACTGAGGCAGTCAGGAAAGAGCGCCTAAAGAAGGCTGCTGAAGCTAAGGTAAGATTTGTTGACTATTATTAACAAGAAAATTATATCAATTATTTGTTTATTCTGTTACTATCTGTAGAAATTATTTTAAGTTGTATTATTGTAATTCAACTGGGGAGAAGACCATGTCCAGAGGCAGATTTGCTTTATTCAAACATGTAAGTTTTTCTCTCAGTTGAATCAGAGTGATTTATCAACATTAAGCTGTGCTGTGTTCTTTTTGTCTCATTTGTTTGTTATATAATAAACACACACAACACAACACAGCTTAACTTTGCATTGTCGCCCTCACACAGTGATTTTCGAATACTACTAGAACAGGAATGTGTAAATGATGCATAAAAATCAATAATTCAGAATGCCGTGAAGACCTCTGACCACCAAGATCTCTGATGACCTCATTACGCCTCTTCGAAATATTCTGCCAATTTGAACATTTTGATCAAGTAAGCTATTTTCAGGTTGCCAAGAAAGATGAGCCTCCACCAAAGAGGCCAAACACCATCCGTGCTGGCACCAACACTGTCACCAAGCTAGTAGAGAAGAAGAAGGCACAGCTTGTTGTCATTGCTCATGATGTTGACCCAATTGAGGTAAGCATTATTATCATTGCAATTCATTATTTTGGGGAAGATTTTTGATCCAAATTGGAGTGGCAACAAAGATGCAAAACAGAACTGAAACAAACTGCAGCAGTACCCATCACTAAGTACTTGTTTTATTAATATGAGACAAATAATATTTGCAGAGTGTAAGTTTAGAGACCCTCCTTATCAGCAACAGAAATATCTTACAATGTCATTCCTCATACTAGTAGTCCTACTTGAAATGTACTAGAAAGACAGAAAACTAATATTAAATTCACTTATACATATATGTCTGTATTCATAGATTTCTTTGTTCTATGTGTGTTCAAAGGCTAAAAACGACTGATTTATAGTTGCTATGATGTAAGAATTTCTTCACCTGAGGCTTTAAATATAAGCTATTTTTAGCTGCATGAAGATCAATGACTCTGAGCGCCTATATAAACAAACCTATTTTCCATGTTATTCTAATCTTATTTACTAATTTGCAATGTTGTCCTCAGCTTGTCCTATTCCTGCCCGCCCTCTGCCGTAAGATGGGCGTGCCGTACTGTATCGTCAAGGGCAAGTCCCGTCTGGGAGCCCTAGTACACCGCAAGACATGCACATGCGTTGCGATCACACATGTAAGTTCTACTTTTATTTATTTATATGCAGAGTATGGCTGTTGAATCGAAATCTTAAATTAAATTGAAAAAAAAATGCAAAAAGTCTACAATGTCAAAATGTTGTGTACTAAGTTTATGTATGGCATTTTATAGTTTGGGCTTAAGTGTTAAGATGTGCATATAATGATGATATATTTGCTATCATACAGCTATGCTGAAAACCTTTCTACCACCAATAGATTTTTCTGAGTATGCCATCTGTGACACAAAGCTTCACGACAAACACCAAATATTGTGAAGGAGTGCAAAAACACTCCAAAACAGATTTATGCTCACCAAATGTTCTCATCATCAGGTTGAGTCCGGCGACCGCGCTGCCTTCTCCAAGGTCACGGAAGCCATCAAGACTAACTTCAACGAGAGGTACGAAGAGCTCCGCAAACACTGGGGCGGTGGTGTCCTTGGCAACAAGTCCAACGCGCGTATTGCTAAGCTCGAGAAGGCGAAGGCCCGCGAGTTGGCGCAGAAGCAAGGCTAAGCCTAATAAAGTTTAAGACCTAAATATTGTGGTTGTTTTCTTTTGAAAATCCCGGTTTGTGTTTACATAAGATATACAAATACTCGTCACTAATATACACTTAACCTGACACACTATAAAACATACTGGTGGATATACCTCTGCTATTTGAATGGTTGGTATGATCTGTGTCTGACCATCGGCAAAAATCAATAATTAATCGATGGAATTCTTCTTTGTTAGAGGATTTTATTTAATATTACACATGTTGCCGAAGGAACCAGCCATCCAACCCTTCAGGAATATTATCTCATACCTAAAGGATGAAAACAAATGCTTTTTACCCGACTACGGCGAAGGAAAAGCGAGGGTTATCTTCTCGTGTCGATGGCAAATTAAATTAGTTTGCCAGTTTACAAACTACGCTATCAAAGCCATACATTCTAACAGTAGGTAGTAAGTGATCATAAGCTTTAGGGCAAAGTGGCATACGACCACGGCTACCGTCTGAACATCACTATGCTGAATATTTATTATACATTAAAATATATAACGTGTAAGTTTTCAACCGACTTCAAAAAAAGGAGGAGGTTCTCAATTCGGTTGTACCGATTTCAATATTCTTCAACTACTATATTGTATAATAAAAGATTTATTTTTTGCTTTTTAGTTATTAGTTTTGTTTTTGAGTTTTTTGGCGTCGGTTTTTATTTTTTATTTAACAGACTATCAATATTTAATTGTTGGTACATAACAATTTCAGATGAGAATATTTTCTTGTTTCATACCTTTTAGAGCGCGATTTTTCTGTAGTCTGGTTTTAGTTTTTTAACTTGCTTTTTGTTATAAATAATTACAATTCATTTTTGCTATAATGCTGCCCATTGTCACAGATAATATAATACCACAGTATAAGTATTCCAACAGTAGGCTGACGCCTTTGATGTCGGGCGATGCCGCCGCCTGTGTAGGCAGTTACGCAACTGCGGAAGGGTTGTCACAAATTGAAAAAGATACATATATATACCTAATCATTAATATCATGTTTTTTAAGTCTTAGTTTTTTAAGTCGTCAGCACCCCAAGAAACCTTGAAAACGATACCCATATCTATACTTTTCAAAAATGCATGACCGCCATTTTGGATTTCAAAATGAATGTCTTATAAGTTTCATTTCGTGTGACAGCACCCTGAGAGGTCTCAAAACATTCGATCTTATAAAGACAAAACGCTTCGGGGGTGTGCAATTTACTCGGTATTTTTACGAACGCCATATTGTTTACGTTCGCACATGCACGCAGTGGCGATCCGAGGGGGAGGTTCGTGGGATTGACGATCCCCCCCCCCTCCCCCCAATCGTACACGTCAAATTGACAAACCTTCTAAAAATAGACAATTTACAAAAATTTTAAACAAATCGTTAAATTCCTGCCTAAAGTCTAAACAAATAAATCAAAAATAGGTAGATTTTTTTTAAAATTTATAAATCAAACCCACGATCCAATGCCAACCCCCCAGTCCAATGACAGCACATGTCGTATGCACCATATTAATAATAAATTGAATTATCTTAAATATCAAATACTCGATAGCCCTCAAAGTCGTGTCCCAAGCTACTAAGTGCGGTGAAGTATGCAGCTGGGGCTCGCCTCATCCGCGTCTCACCCCTCACACCCCGCACGATTGCCCTGTCTAGACGTCTTCGTCGACTGACTGAAGGGTTTATAGACTGTGATAATACTATACTAGTACCATTGTACATGATAATTATAATTTCTATATCTGTTCATGAATAACTGGTGTACAATAAAGTGTATATCTATCTGCAATTAATATGTCATTCAACGCGTATTTGACCAATGACCAATCTAATCATACTTTTTCTACATAAATACAAAGCAAGTTGAAAATCTATTAACTTGACTGTCGGTACATCCTGGTTTCTTCTAATATAGCTATTTGGTGCCATATCAAATATATTTCTCTTATCAATACTTGAGATCCTTAAAGTCCAGAAGAGAGTTCCAATATTTGTAGAAAGGGTCAAAAAAGTAAAATACTCGTATATGCTGACATGCATAATATCGGACACATGGGCTCTGTGGCAAATTATCCAGCCTTTTCGTTTGTTTAGCGTCGTGGTTTGAAGTCGTGCAGTCAAATAATAAGCGAGTGCACAGATATGGGCTCTGTAGCAAATTAGTAGTTGTAGTATTGAAGTCGTACGATATTAATTATTTAATAAAGTGCCATCTGTATTATATCAGAAACTACTATAAAATGAACTTAATAGTGCCATCTCAAGATTTCCACATACATTAATAAGTTGTCACCTAACCTACACGTTATTGTAGTTCTGTTAAGCAACAGAGATGGTGCTATTATCAATCACATCAGAATTCTCAATTCTCAAATCTGCGAAATTGTCACGCCAGTATAGGGGTATAATGAGTGCTAATTATTAATTCTAATTTCAAAAATTACATCGTTTTTAGTCCTGCCCAAATAATTCCTAACATCTTAAAGTAATTATAATTCTTTAGGTTTGTTTTAATTTATTAAATAGATACCCATAAAAAGTTTCAAAATTGACAATTATTATATATTTTACATTACATTGTCTCAACCATATTTTTTAGTTAGTGGGTCATAAGGTACCTACCAGGAAACTATCAGGCGTCAACTTTTTCATTTCCTTAGCGACGTACATACCTAAACAGAGTCACATAAATCGAGTGTCAATCGATAATATCATAATGGCGTAATGCAAATTAAGGGACATAGTTTGTCATGATTTTTACGAGTTTAATGGTACGAATGGTGAGTAACTAGGTAGGTGTAGGCAATTTAGGGGTGAATTTATAGTTGAATACCATAATACTTACTGCCGCTAAACTCAAACTCCCCTGCTCACGGATGTTAGCAGCCAAAAAAGTCCAACCAGTCTAAACTTAGAGTCGGTGTCAGTCTTCGAGTAATTGAGTGGCGGAGTTCAGATGGCTCAGTCGTTCAGAGTAAAATACGATCGCAATAAAGTTGGGAAAAAGATAGGCACATGACGATATTATATCTACATAACCGAACGAATATTCCGTCAGCACAGTTTTCGCCACTTACGAAATAAACATCAGAGTTTTTATGCCACTGTTACATTACGTCGCTTAGGCAACAATATCGTAGTAACTATTACTTAATCTGTGACAATACAGCGCAAGTAAAATTTGATAAGTTTCAGAAGAGACATAAAATTGATATTATCTCTGAGAAAATTCGTAAATCACTACAAATTATAAAACAGTACCCCGCCGCGTCTATCTGTCTGTTCGCGATAAACTCAAAAACTTTGATGCGTGACTTTCATGCGGTTTTCACCAATAGACAGAGTGATTTATGAGGAAGGTTTAAGTGTATAATTCGTTAAGGTTTTGTTTAAATTGGCTGAAATATGAGGATGATTGTTGAAGATGTCGGAAAAAATCATGCCGACTGGGAGCTTTACTGGCGTGCGCCGAGTAAACCAATAGACATACTTATATCCGTATTATTGAAGAAGGTTGTAGGCTGCTTTTTGATTCGAAAAAATGCACGGGTGCCTAAGCCACGCGGGTGAAGCCGCAGGCGGAAGCTAGTGTATTATTTAAACAAAAATACAACAGAATAGAGTATCACACAATACAACACACTTCATTGCACACCAATTACGGAATATTTTTCATAAGAAATAATCAGTTCTTTCCCTTCTGAAAACCTATATATAACCCCAATCTTGTTAGTTAAGCAACCATACATAGATAACAGTTTTCCTGTACAACTTTAAACACATACAACCTACATAAAAAACCAGGTATATGCTACGACAATTTTCGCTATAAAAGGAAATTTTTCCAACAAAATTAATACCTCTATCAAAGATAATTTCCTCTAATCTGTCGTGCCTACGGCTAAAGTAGCCGGTTCTCGTCTGTAGCTCAATAGATAAGGACACGATCGCTAAGCGGATGAGGTTTTCATTGGTGAAAGCCATTGTTCGGATACTTTGCAATTCTGAAGAGAACCGCCTCTTCCAGCGGTTTTATTTTAAAATTACCTGAAATTATGTTAAGTGGAACTTGAGCGATAAATTGTGAGAGGTGTTGAATTAAAACTGAAATTAGGTCATCTTATCTCTAATTTAAATAAAATATATTTGCCATCGATATTATGCTATAGAACAGCGATTCCGCAAAGATTCCGAAGTGGGTTCCGCAGAACCTAGGGGTTCTGTAGAAAAGTCACCAGGGTTCCCCGAAATTATTTATTATTGACGGTTAAATAATACCACAGTTACGTACAAATATAATTTTGAAATAGCGCAAAATATGTGATGAGAAGAACCTATTACTGTTATGTAAGTACGTAGGTAGTTAGCGAGAATTCAGCCCGGACTATGGCCAGGCCGATTTTAATAGTTTAGGAATCCCTGCTATAGAAGGTACCCTTGTTGATTGCCTAGGTCTAGTGTTCGCAAGCTCGGCTTCTGAGCGTGAGGTCGTGACTTCGATTCCCGTGTCAAGCAGTGTTTTTTAGATTTTTCGGTAGCGTTGCATAGTATGTTTAGAAATTTCTCGGTAGTATTCAGATCTTTGGAAGTGTCCCCGGTGGATGGCAATATGCTCTCATAGGGGGAGACACATACATGGGTATTAATATCGATAGGTATTGGCGTAATGTGGGTTACCATTTTAAATTCAGTTAATCGGTATGAAAACACGTAATTATCTTATTATTTTATATAAATAAAAAAATATTAAAAAAAAAACATGTATTTTTAGCACTTTTTGCGGTACATAACATTTTTTATTGTTTGAAGAATTTTAGGCTTTTTTTTTGTTGTAGGCATGGCTGGCCTCAGTGAACATTATGCCAAAAAAGGCAGTTTATTTTAGCGTAATCTATTAGTATTATAGATTATAAAGTACACCTACAAGAAAAAGAGTACAATACTTTATTTTAAAATACAGTTGGCAATCCTAATTATGACTCAAACGGTTTATACATGGAAGCCTTATTCTTGCACGTCTGTCTACCGTCTGGCGCACTAATTTTAATCAGAGGCCGTTGTAAGTGGTTTGACATTTGGTAAATATATAATTAGGTCTCATTGCGAAAGGCGATTGTTTAGCAGCGGAGACACTGTTAATCTTCTTCTTAATATATATAAATCAATGTTTGTTTGTTCTTATTTTATGCTCTGCCATACCGTTCATCTGATTGCGATAAAACTTTGTCAACTTATTGCTTGCACTTGTGCGAACGTTATAGGCATAGTACAATTAACTTACCATAGGTGGCGCGCGTGGAGCTCGTAGCTACATAGCTACGAGGTTAAGCAGTGCTTGACGCGATCAGTCCCCTCCGTGCCTCGGAAAGCACGTTAAGCAATTGGTCCCGGGTGTCATACGAAGATCTATGACAGTCGTTACGGGTGTCAGTAGCCCAAAAAAGTCCGACAACCAGTCTAACCTTAGAGAATCAGTGTCTCTCAGTAATTGGGTGGCGGAGGTCAGATGGCAGTCGCTCCGTGTAAAATACTGATATTCAGCCGCAACTGGTTAGATTGGGAGCCGACCCCAATGTAGTTCGGAAAAGGCTAGGCAGATGAAGAGGTGGCGTGCGTATCGTAATGTATATAATAGTCGATGTTTAGGCAGGACAACGTCTGCCGAGTTCTGCTAGTTTAACATAACATATCGTCACGCCTGTATTTCTCGAAGGGTTTGGCAGATCTGTCTTGTACTATTGTACACCTAGATTTCACCGATATCATTATTGAATTTTGAGTGCTAGGGGCTGACCCTACTAAGCCATCTATCGGGCAAGATTTCAAATTTTTCAATAAGAATTTTCTAACAGCAAACCTAAGAATACTGCCCAACCCGGAGGTCGAACTCGGGATGCTCAGCAACCGCGCATACGATCACTAGACCACTGAAGCAAATTTGTTATTAAAAAGTGAAAGCCGTATTTTAGCAATCAAGTGTTCGTCTATATCGGTATAAACGGTAAAACCTTATAAGTACTGACACTAATGAATCTATTGCCATCTCTATTCATTACCATACAAATGACAAGGACAGGTATAATTTAACACGTCAAGCGATGCAAATTAGAAAATAAACACGATGAATAACGATAAGTCAAATAATTAATCTGATGGCATCTTTGACGAAGTGGTTGAGAGATCGACTGCTGCGCTACGTGTCGCGGGTTCGATACCCGCTCGGAATAAATATTTTTATGATCTACAGATAGATGCTCCGGATCTGCGTGTTTGTGTATGTGAATATATGTGTTTGTAAACGCACCCACGATACAGGAATTATTCCTAGTGAGGGGACCATAACTTTTAACACTTTCCGGGACAGACCGCCTTTCGACGTTATTTCGGTATATCGTTACCTACGTGACAGTACGCCTAAGGGCGGTAACTAAGTAGCCGCACTGTCTCATTACATTACTCATTATTAGTCAAGGTATGACGTTCCGCCCATAGGCGTCAACGTCTGTGGCCGTATTTGTCGTATCAAAAAAATAAATATATATGGGATATGGTAGTACGACTGTAGACGGTATGATAAAATGTATGGGATTTTGAAGTGTCATATCATAACATTTGCAAATATTCAAGTAGCGGCGGGCGGTAGTAGTAAGGGCGGGCGTATTAGTTCTGTCCATAATATGTTTGACGTTCAAAAAGCACTAGTAGTAGTCTATTTTGAATAAATGAATTTTGAATTTGAATTTGAATTTGAGTATTAAAAAACGTGTTAAAAAAGAAAAATAAAGAAAGAAAGATAAATACTTATAATAATAAGTCAAATAATATAAAAATTAGACACTATGTAAAATACTTCTCTCAATAAGGTAGAGGGACTTATAAAGAAAACATTGCAAGTTGATGTAAGTCTCTACGTACTAAATCATTCCTTCGACCCACGAAAACAACAGGTAGGTAGGTATCTCGAACATCTCCCATGTTTTCCTTCCTAAGTGGAGCTAAACGGTATTAATTCGAAGAGTTGGCACGGTTCCAAGTTCGAAGCCAGGTGCAGGCAGATAACGTATGGATTTGAAGTTTGCTCAGCAAGTTGCGGGAGGGTATGTCAAAAGGTTGGCCGGGGTAAACTGTTTATGTCGCTTCATATTTGAAACCTAATTTCCGAATCGATCTCCTGAAAATATTACGTGTCACTTGTACATAGAAACCCCAGAAAACATAGTGACCCGGGTACGTCCTAAAACTGCGGCCAGACACCGGAGGATGGGCAGCAGCGTCCTCTCACTAATCGGTGAGCCACTGCGATCCCCAATCCGCCTGCCAAGCGTGGGGATTATGGCAAATCCCTCCCTTGGAGGAGGCCTTCGTTCAGCAGTGGACGTCTTCTGGCTGATGATGATGATGATGATGATGTACATAGAAATATTTCTAAGAATGTGATTTATTTTTATAAATAATTAGATAGTAATTCTTTTTGAAACGTCCTTTTTTTACGTCTTTTTTTTTGTAGTTTAGAAAGAACATTGTTAGTACTACATTTTATTTTAAAGAACGGATTAGTCTCTGACAGATTATGATATTTACCAGGCCCCTAAACAGGTTGCTACTAACCTAGGCGCTGAAATCTGTCTAGCAAAAGCTATTGAATAGCTCCTGGAGGACTGGCAAAGTGAGTCGGCCATTTTGACTGTCATTATTCAGTCGTCCATTAATCTACTATTTTACTAACAGAATGGGTTTTCAGAGAGATTAGTCTGTCAGACAGATACCAGGCGTTATAAGATTCATATGTTCTCTATCCATAAAATTGCTTTTCATAACGCGGTGACTGGATGCGTCGATTTTGGAAGTGTTAACCGATTCAGTTTATACTTTAAACTTATGGCCACTTAAACCCCATTGAAGACATAAAATCCAATATTTTACTACCCCTTTACTGCCTGTAAAGCTGGCAGACCTCTTGAGACACTGCTTGAGTTATAGGATACAGATATGTAAGGAAATTTTTTATTGTATAAATACAATGGAACGCCCGTAATCCTCGAAGGTGAATGCTGAAAATTTATGGCCATGATAGCTAAGTTAAACGATGGAACCATCTCTTACCTTAGTAAGATTTTCTATTTCACCTACAGCTATCGTGCTATCAGTCGATTTGGGAAGTTAAGCAGCGCCTGCTGAGGTCGTTGTATAGGTGATCGTTCTTTACATCGAATTCCTTCCATGCCCAAAGACCAAGTTAATCCGTTAGTTTCGGTTGTCATACGAATACTTGTGATAGTCGTTACATAGGCGAGCAGTCCTAAAAGTTTTAATTCGTAATTTCTAGTCAAAATCAAAGATTTTTATACCAACTGGGCCTAATCAGGCACTTTTAAAAAGTGGAGAATCTAGGCGCGCGGTTCCAAAGGGGTTGGTCCTATCGAGAAGAAACCGGCAACAATCTAAACGGTAAAAGAAACTAAACTAAAGGGTAAAGAGTAACTTTGGTGTGTATACATTCACACCGAAGTTACTCTTTGTGGAGCAATATTTTGCAAGATTAAATAACTTTCTATACTAGAAATATTACACATTTATTGATGGCAAAAAATATGTTAAGTTGCCGTATAAAAATATTATAAAAAGTTACTTAATGTTTCACAAAGAGTAACTTCGATGTGGATACATCTTTAATTATTGAATCAAAAACGTACAGAACCTTGACAGGAGCCACGAGCTAGACCGCTTTTTATCTCGACTTAACAGACCGCTCCCCAGAGCTGAGGTATTAAAATGAAATATTATTGCTTCATTTTACAGAGTCAAAGTCATTTTTTAATACATAAATCAATAATGAGGCGCTTATAGCGAAACTTGACACCTAAAATAGAACGTTAAATATTTTTTAAGTTATCGTATGAAATGAATTGTAGTGATATTCGATGAATAAGTAATTGTTTAATGTATCATATAGAGACTCAATAATCAACACTTTGTGTTCCACGATGTAATACTTTGGTGGTAGGCTTAAAACATATATACTATGAGATGGAATTGTGGACCCTGTCGGGCACAGAGAAGAAGAGAATTTGAGTATATAAATTAACGTAAATAAAAATAACATATCTTATGAATACGGATATTTTAATATTAGACTTACGCATGTATCTTTTTGTGAATCAGTAAAAAATAGTTCTGAAGGTTTTGTACTTATAAAACTACTCTGAAAGATGTAAAAACATAAAAAAAAAAAATCAATAAAAAAAATTGCTGACATTTTGAGATAACAAACCCTGAACTTCAATCCTTTCATTTAAGTATTCCCAAATTGGTAGACCAGCATTCTATGCAGCTTTGTCAATCAAAGGGTAAGCCTCTCTGATTGACAAAGCAGCTTAACGAAGAAACGAGAAAACAGATTCAGTTGTATCGAGCGAAAATAGAACAAACGGAAACGGCGATTGGCGCGCTCAATCTGACTGCCATTCTAATTGCATCCGAACTAACAATCAAGAAATTGTCAACGGCTATTATGCAAACTTAATAATAAACGCCTCTGTTAATGGTTCCGTACTCGATGAGTAGTACGCACGCGCCAAACCATCCGAAATGTAACAGGTACTGTGAACCCTATGGACGCTTTCGCTCAGTCGCGAAATGTCGGGAGAGCCGCGCAGGCGTGTCGCCTGTGCCTCGTTTAATAATTCCATCAACATAAAATAAAAAAAAATAAAAACGTCAAATAGACCCGCCAAATGAAGATTGATTTTCAAAAATGGAATTTGATTTTTGCATTCATGAAATTCCAATATGGCGTGATTTAGTGAAGATGTTACGGTTCGAAAGTGGCGTGTATTGACTTTTCGTGTTTTGTTTAGTGATAATTGTGATAGCGATGCCAAGTGGATATGGGTGTGATAATGATAACTGTTTGTGGGATTGGATTGCTCAATGCATGGGACTCTATGGTAAGTTACATATTTATAGAATTCCGTATATATAAATCCTTAAATATTTCTATTTATATACAATTATATATTAAAACTTACTAGGTATAACAAAAATTAATATTTTGCAATAGAACTCTATTCGTCAAAAAATAAAGTTTAGTTTACAGACAAGAAATGGCAGAAAAAAGGCGAAAGTAAAAAAAAACAGTTACATAGAGCGGAGAGATTTCTTAGAAAAACCATCTCAGAAGATGTCTTAAAATCATACATACTAACTTTTACTTTCAGTTAGAATCCATCACGATTTTACTTAATTACCTTCCAGATAATGAAATAACATTTTACAAAGAAAATATTTCGTTAAACACGAGTAAAAAGCGAAATAATTAATAGGCACACTTTACTTTGCTTAACTTTTTTTCCTTTTAAATATATTCTTGTATTTTTGAAGACTAAAAAATTACAGTAACGAGAAACTGGAAGATATAGAAGGAAGAAGAATAGATTTAAATAACCAAGAAATCGTTCTATTTTATGCAGTTTATTTTAAACTTGAAGGTAAAGAACATTATAATATAGGATTTAAAGTAAGACTTACATGGAGGTGTTCAAGCTATAGGTACGAGAATCAACGCTTTTGTAATTGCTGAAGTTAAAATAGCTTAGCTAGAGCTAAGTCATACAATTATGAATATAACATGTTAAAATGATGCAGCAGACACATTTATTACGATAGAATCTGAACCTTAACCGCTCTGGAGAACCCTCTCTCGCTGTAGCCCAAACAGCGGTCACGTCGATATTTGTTGCGGGTTAGAGGTCAAGTAGACCTTTGTTATAGACTAGACAGAGCTACATTGAATATACATACATTTAGCGACTTTTTCCATCATCATTGCCTTATTCTGTTCCGAATTACAGTCGGGATAGCTTCCGGAGTACGTAACTAATAGCTGACAATCAGTATTTTACATCGCAAATCTATCAACCGTCTCTCCGAACTCATCTATGCCTGCTGGTGATACCTTAGATACTTGATACTCGGGTTTTCTAAAACAACGAACAATGTTCGTAAGTAAATGAGACCCACTTCAACTCTGAAGCTAAACTTGAGCTTCCTTGGGGTCCGAAACAAAGTCCCTTTAAAATGGGGTAAGGTTTGCAACACCTGCTTTCACTTTTCTCGGAGTAGTTTTAATATAAACTACAATATAAACTAGGTATTCTTTCAAAAAGGCGTTGATTATTCTGTTTTGGAGAGAAGAAGAGCAACTTATAGTCTAAGAATCTTAATTATAATGAGGTCATAGTTAGATCAAAGGGCTTTTATCCACTTCCCACATAAATTCTACAGATTGATCCACAAATTCTTCAAAGCATTTCCGCAATTAAATTTACGGGTAGGAACCGTAAAGCCATATAATAACTCCTTATAAACCTTGGTATAAATTATAGATATGGAAAATATCCACCACGTCACATACATTATACAAAAAATCGGGATCCAAATTTCATTTCAAAGATTAAGCTAAAGACACACTTAACGTCGTAATGTTAAGTGTGTCTCGTAAGACAAAAGATAACACCAATAACAATAAATTCCAGTGTCAGTTATTCTGCAAACGCCATTAAATTCGACGTTAAAATAATCGTACGTCAATTTGTGAAACGACGGCTGTTAGGGCTGAAACTCACAATCGATTTTTTTTGTGAAACATCGTTATATATTGGATTCTACCACCAGGAATAACAGATGGGGAATATCACGTGGCAAGCGATGAAAAAATAGTAAGTATTCAATAGAAATATGTCCACTATTGTCGAACTTAAAATGTTAATTTGGCCGATAAAGTAAACGCGCCATTGCCAAAACAGTAGCTTGATCAATTTCAAAGATAGCGTAGGTAATAAATATAATATTATAATGTACAGAAAAGTACATATTCACTCATAAATAATTCTTATTCCAATATCGAAATTCTTTTTAAGCATTAATCTATCCTTTACGGAGAAAACAGTCACTTTGCTCTGGATTCTGCGCAGTGAAAATTCAAAGATATGTGAAATTATTCCTACATTTTTCGTGAAGTTGTATGTGGAATACGTGATGAGTATAAAATATATGATAAATCTTTAAACGCTGTCAGCACAGTAACCTAGTTATCTAAATTTTGTTTAGCGTGGGAGGGCACAGCTGAAATAAATTCCTATAATTATGTGGAATTAAGGAATTAAAGGTGCGGCTTTCGTAGAATCTTTAGCTGGACTATTGTGGTTGAACTATTAATAATCCAGCCCATTACTGTCCCGCTGTTGGACACCGGCTTCTTCTCAGGATGAAAAGGGTTTAATCCTTAGTCTACTTCGCTGGTCTTATGCGGGTTGGTTACACACACCATTAGGACTTTTTGGAACCCTCTCAAGTGTGCAACTTTCTTGATGTTCCTTGTTCGATTGTTTCCTTCACCGTTATCGCCAATGATAGTCTTATTCTGAACTATGTGTAACTACAGTAATACCTCGAACTTAAGCGATTACGGACTAAGCGATAACCGCGTAAGTCGAAATCGCGTAAGTCGGGGTATAATTTCAACAAGCACACACTCCGTAGATCCGAAATAAATAGCACAAAATAAATTATAACTAAGCGTCGTTTTCTCGCGACACGTCCGAACATGTACATTAGCTGAACAATAATGAAGGGGAAGCGAGTAATACATTTGTGTAGCACTGAAACAAAAGACTAATCGACGAGATTTGAAAGTCGCGTAACTCCAGGGGCGCATAAGTCGGGGTAGCGTAAGTCTAGTTATTACTGTATTAATATGTAGATAATGTTTACCTTTTAGTAATGTGTAATCTATCAACAGATTTGTTACGATTACCGAATGGTATGATAAATTGCAGTGGCAAACGATTATGATATATTTTGGACTAATTGTATGAACATTTAATAGGATACTTTTAATGAAAACGGTAACAATATATTTAAATATTGAGGGGCTCTTAGTTAGGTAGCTACCAAACAGATCAGTCCATGTACGAAGCTAAGCAGCGTTTGCTACGGTCCGTGAATGGGTGATCGTTCTTTACTTATCAAGACACTCTGTGCTTCTGGAAAGTAATGTTAAGCAGGTTTCATACGAATACTGATGACAGTTAAGACAGTCTGACAACCGGTCTTACCCTAGGTTATCTAGGTTGTTAGGAAAAGGCTAAGCAGAAGATGAAGAATTGATCCAAGAAAAGTATGCTCAACCTAATTTTTAAGAATACCCACTATTTGAATTTTAATAAAGCCACAATTGAAATATGTCTTCATTGTTTAAAAGGCAAACGAAGCACTTACACAAATATACACACCATTGCAGTTTATTTTCATTGAACATCTAAAATTACCCTCTATATCCTTCAGCGGTACTAATATTGGATTTTATTCCGGAAAACATTAATTCCTAATACCATTAAACATTTGTATCATAACAATGAGTGTTCTTCCGGCGATATACAACTTTATGGCTATTATAAACAAACAATTCCTAATACATATCGCATTTGACTGCAAAATTTATTGTATAACGTCTATAAAAATGTTTTAAAACTCACGAAGAATGTAAAAAGAATTTACAAAGTAAACATTTTTTGTGCGTGCTAGTGATGCGAAATCTCTTTGTGATGGAAACGTAATTTCATTAAATCGTAACATTAAAGTCGAGACTGACCCAGACGTTTTACTGTGTCGTTAGCTAGGGATAATCCTACTGGAAAATTTTCAATTTAATTATAGTTTTCAGACTCTATATAAATAGACTCTAGTTGTTCTTTACATTGTTAAATGTTTGTTTTAACCTTCGTTACAGCGTCTTAAGATATTTTATCACTGTCCGCTTAAACGGCTTGGAGGCAGGCGTTTGATTCAATAAGAAGTGCATGATCACTTTCTTCATTAATGTTATTATGATGGTGACCAGGTTTTAGCGGAGCTTTCGAGTTCCCGTGTGCTTTGCAAACAGATTTCTGCGGCTAAACGTGTGATGTGATTATGGAAGTGGCCGCATGCGGTTGCGAAAATCACGTAAACACAGTGAAGTGATTCCATATCATCAATCCTTTAAATTATTACAGACTATGTTGACGATATAGACGTGTGGTGTCAATTTTCTTCTTCACATCTGGTTAACATATCCAAATTATGTGTGATTTTGCAATGTTTTTGTGTACAAATATTGTATTTTTTTGTTAAATCTGTATTTATTGTTTAAATGCTTTTTTATGTTCTTTCATATTAATTCTGTGTATAAGTGTTTTTATATTGTACTTTACTTCAGAGTCTTTGAACAAAAGTCAAACAGTTATTTTAAAAAAGCATCCATGGACTTCTCCGTCTCTTCTCCACGGGACCAACCCACTTTTAGAACCGTACAAATTGAATCACGAGGTTTTAAAGCGGATCTAAGGTCCAGTTGAAATAGTTTTCCTTTCTTTCTTTCTAAAAATTATTGACTTTAACTATACACACCCATTGACGGCTTAAAGTCGAAAACGGTATGTTCGCAGGCAAATAAAATTGCCAAATTCAATTGCCAGACGTGATCAGTGATCCTTGGCATATTTAATCCCAAGGTTTCTCCGAAATATCGATCGTCGAAATTTAATCCAATTACAAAGTGAAATTACTAGTTTCATTTAGGCGACCCGCGAAGCCTGTTAGTTCATAATCTCATTATAATATTAGTTCGTAGAAATCCCGCTGAATGTTGTTAGCCAGTAAATTTCTTGCCTTTGCGCACGTTTGATGTTATGAAGATTATTTCGAGGAGATGATTATTTATTACTACACGATTGGCTGAATACTTGGTGGAGAGGTAAAAGGTAAACTAGAGAATAGAGGTGCGATTACTGGAAATGTTAATACGGATCAACAGTATGCTTGCATGGTTTGGTTATATAACCTTCTTTGAAGTCCGTGTACTCCTATGGAAAAGCGAGAGTTTCTTTGGCTTAACTGATTAAATCTTGGGACATTTTCCAATAGAGCAGCAGACCAATGTAATGTTTTTATACTTTCGCGATTAGTAAACATTTCTTTTGATATTGCATCGGGTCTTATTCGCGTTGTAAAAATATATTTTTTAGTGTAACAAGAACGGCTTGAGACCAATAATAAAAGTAGACAAAAACAAAGATAAACAAGTATTAAAAAAAATTAAAATGTTAACGAGTCATGCATCTCCTTCACACAACCACAAACATTCCAACAATATTTTCCCCCAATATAACGTATGATACCTTCCGACTTTCTGCTAAATTGCCCGGTGTTCATGGTCTTACTGCGGTGGCAGGATGTCATCTTCGTGAAGCTGCTTTTTTCACCCGACTGCCAAAGGAGAGTAATGGTTTTTTTTTACTAATTATTGTGTCGGAACATACACACTAAACAGTATTTGATTTCATTCCTATAAATTAATAACATCCCACATCTAATTAGAAACAGACTCAAATGGTCTGTCTATAAACAACTTAACAAAACAATATTAGAAAGATAAATAATAATCCGATATATTATTTTTGTCGTTTATAAACAAGACTAGTACGTAAACAATGCTTCTGAGAATCTCTAACAGGTTTATTTATAAATACAGGGGAGAACGTATGATGTTAAAAAATAAAGGGTGAGTTAAAATTATTTATTTTGTGTATGTAGACAAAGTATTTTTTATTTGAGTCGTATAAGTACTATATTGCGAAGATTTATTAAGAGCGGTGGCGTAGCGTAGGTTTCAGCCGCCCGGGGCAGGCGTAGGCAAATTTCGAGGCCCCCTTATTTAAGTCTAAAGAAAGGGGATTCCCCGATTTCGTCAGAGAATAAGAAATGAAAAGTTCCGAGCTCATTTTAATCGCTCCGAATTGTAGGTGCGACATAAATATGAAATGAAACGGTTCGAATATTTATAAGATATAGGTATTATTATGGTATGGGATATTTATTGTGGAATTTTGCCTCCCGGGGCGGGCCGCCCCTGCCGCCTCCACTACGCTACGCCACTGATTAAGAGATAATCTGTACAACTTCTGTTTTTGATATACTTCGGTAAGTTTTATTCTTTTATTCTGAAATGTGATATAGATAAATTTTAATACTTTTCATAACATAGTACTACTGCTGTACTTCCTAAAATACACTTACAGTAACAAGTTCGTCTCTCTGGATTCCAACACGAAATCTGTAAGGCTCGTTTGTAAGGACAGGTCAGCTCAAACCATCATGTCATGGCACTGGTACCTTCTTCCAAAGGCCAGTCCAGACATTGACCTACATTGTTCTTGCACGTCTTCCATGTACTATGTCATAAACCATATTTTAAAAGAGTAACCATGGAGTTTCTTGCTGGCTCTTCTCCATGGAATGACAATTTGAACCAGCTAAACGATTTGTAAGTGCCTTTTATGGCCTACACGAATAAAAAAGTTTTGAGTTTGAATTTGAAGCAATAGGCAGGATAATGGGTGGTTTATGTTCAGGGATGCGGGCTTGACGTTGCATAGAAAAACCTAAGAACCAAGAATAAGAGGTTCTTGAAATTTATTATCGCTTTTAAGGATAGGAAACTTTCCTTGTTATGGAACATGTTGGGCGTCAAACAGTAAATCAGTCAATTAGATAACGAAATCGTGTAAAGATGCGTAGGATTGTGATTAATTGCCTTTTGTTTAATCAATTGTCAGTTTTAATTAAAATGTGTGGGAAGAATCGTCTAGTGTCGAGGAATGTGGAGTGTTAATCAACTTTGAGTTTTCAGCACTTAAGTTAAGATTCTTTTTGCTTATGGCTGGTCTTCAAGTAGGAAACCTTAGTGTCAGCGGCCAGTATTGCCATCTTTTTTTAATACCAATAATAAAATAATGGATTAGTACACTCACATTTCAACGATGGCGTTATTTCCCATATAATATTGCCATCTGGACACAATTTAAAACTTCGGACTGCTAGAGGGAATTTTCTAACAGAAAAAAGCATTTACGCTTTGCCCGATTGGATGATCGAACTTGAGACCTCACACTCGGCAGTATAAAAGCAATCAGCGAAATGTGGGTAGATAATATAATACACCGCTGCTTTACCCTTATGTCAAAAAAAACTGATATTATGTTACAGTGGCGGACTAACGGGGGGCCGAAGGGGCAGCCCGCCCCGGACCTCTGGTCCTGGGGCCTCCAAACGCCTCCACGTTCCCTTGATCAAATCCTAAACAAGGCTTTAAATATATGCTTAATGCCTATCTAATATATTATTTATGTACGTTTATTATGTATGTTTATTTATATCCATATTTTATGTATGTTTATTTAAGTCGAAATTTCATTAGCAAGATTTTAAATAAATAAACATAAACACTTATACGTATAAATGTGAACTGAATAAAAAGCTTGTAAAATTACATCAACTTCTTAAACGAGGGGCCTCATTAGCTTACCGCCCCGAGCCCTGACTTAGTCCGCCACTGTTATGTTATAATAATTAAAATCTTCAAACATTAAGTTAGTATTCAAAGATTGCACAATAAAAAAAAAACATTTTTTCTAAAATTTCTTTTAAATATCTTTACTAGTGTATACATATTTTCGCTGGTGACTGTACGTGTCCGTTAGTGTAATAGACAAGTTTTTGTTCCTAAAACTTTATAAAACAAACTCGTAGCACTTTGGAAAGTTTCATCGCATTAAATGACAAGACAGTTGATGTAGGTTTAAGCATAAGGTCAACTAATAGGTGTATTGACACTAGCCTAGCGTGTGTGTGTTTGCTTTTTTTTTGCAATCCCAAAACAAATAGCTTTGTATATATCGCAGGATTTCCAACATCCTGGATCTACTTAAGATTAAAATGGAATCAAGTCTTCTACAACATTGATATTCAGCACCACGGCTTTATTCTCCGAAGGTTTAGACAGAGGAGTAATATTGTACATCTAGATTTCGCGAGCTTATTGCCATATACAGGGCACAGATCCAGACTCCGTGCTGCTACTGAGAATTTCCATACAGAAAAACCCAATAACACTTAGCCTGACTCGTAAATCATCCGTTCTGTTCCAAGTCCCACAGCTTGGTTCTTCACCAACGATCATTGCTTATTTCTTGGCAAGAGTACCTCTCGGAGACGAATATTGAACATCTCCGCAACTAATATAAAATCTAAAAATAATAAGAAGCTACCTAATAAGCTCTAACCCAAAAGCTTTCGTGTTAGCCCCTATAAATAACAAGCATGAATATACTCATAACACGAAGGTTCACATATTTTATTGAGCATGCCAATCGGCCCTTCACGACCTCTTATAAAATCAATTTCATTCAGTCTACGGTAGAACGACGCAGTTCAGGAACACGATAGACATTCAAGTATTCAGATGGAGATGTTCCTGATGTTATTGCGTGATTTTATATAATACGACACGATGGCGACACGATGGCAATTTTTTTGTTTGTTGGTTAATTCGGATTGGGAATGCAATTGTATTTTTTTTTTGTAACTAGTGACCTTCGCACGTGTAGCGCACAAAATTACCAAAAATATAAAAAAAACGTTGATCTGATAGCTACCAAATTTCACAGGATCACCCGCGGGGCTAATTTGAAGATTACCTAAAAATTTCATTAAAATCGCTCCAGCTGTTTTGGAGCCCATAGAGAGCATACATACACACATTTATTTATATATATATATAGGTTCTCGATGTTAAGGTGTTAGAAACTCAGTGACAATGATCTTCTAATTAGTGTTATTTGGAGTAAATTGGGAGGGCCTTGTCAGTATTTTGTTTAGTAATTAGTACCTACATAAATTCTTTTTTGTATTTTTTTTCTCAACCTTTCATCATGGCTGTATTACCCGAACGGGTAGATAGGTATACAAGTTGGACCTACACTAGTGGTAGCAAGCCCTGCTGAGCGTGAGGTTCTGGATTTGATTCCTAGGTCGGGCTAATTTATAATGGGTTTATCTGTATGGAAATTCTCAGTAGCAACGTTTGGGATTGTGGCTGGTAGATTTAACACGTTGAACGCCGCTTTAATTTTTCCGTCTTTCTGTTTGGGCCGTGGGGGACACCATGTGGTCGACATACAATAGTTCCGTTGGGGCCGCGGGGGTCAACATATGACCGCGAGTCAGAGGCGACAGTAGTATTTTGGTAAAATAAAGTCACAAATTACTTTTCTTCAATTTACTTCATGTGATTTAACCTGGCTCCTCTTACTAAACAAGTGAGGCCCATATGTTTTCCCATCCATAAACCATCTACTGGGTTTCAATAACGACAACAATATGCCTATCCTTTTATAGAATACACGCGTAATATGTTATGTAATGTTAATCCCCTATGTTAATCCCGTGCCTCGGAAATCACGTAAAACCGTCGGTCCTGCGCCTGATCTCTCTCCGGTCGTGTCGGATTGCCGTCCCATCGGACTATGAGAGTGAAGGAACAGAGAGAGCACCTGTGTTTGCGCACACACTTGATCTCTAATCTCCTGCGTAGTTGGCTAATCTCCGGTGAAATTGGCCGCCGTGACCGAATTTCGGATAGGAGGACATTATTATAATGTAAAAAAATTACACAGTTAAAATCAATATCGTATACTATAAATAAATTCTCACATTTTGATCTGTGGGAACAACCAGCTGTTTAGGATCGATGTTTCGTTTCCAAATGACATTTCCAATGAAAATTAAGTTAAATATCCATTGGTCGGTGTGCACGTCTGTTTGTTTGTTGTTCTTGCCTAAATTGAGCAATCGATCACGTAAATAGCCTCTTGTTGTGTTGTTTGTGGTCTGGTGTTAAGTTATGCCTATATGCTGTGTGTATTAATCAATATAATTGACTTATAGATACTTTGCGGGTTTTATTTAATTTATTTATTCAGAAGGTTGTAACTTTTCACTTCAGTAGCTACTACGAACGAACTACTTCGTAAATACGTTATCGTAGCGTATTTACGAAGGACTTAAATGTTCGTGCTCAGAGTACAGTACAGATTACCCACGTTTCGCGAAGTTGAGCGACTTCTGCGTTATGTGTATCGGGTTCGATTCCTGCTCTGAGAAAAACATTTGTATGACCTATAGATAGTTTTTCCGGGTCTGAGTATTTATGCATGTGAATATTTGTGTGTCTAAACGCACCCACGACACAGGAAAGATGATTAGTGTTTAATATAAAAAACAAAAGAATGTGAACACATGCGTAAACGTAATGCGACAACATAACGCAGGATTTAAATGTTCGTGTTTCCAATTTTTTTTAAACTTTACCCCACTCTAGGCTTTCTCCTGCTTCGTGGGTACAGTTTACAAACATACCTACTTGTCACATGCACACACAACCAGACCCGAAACGATATTTGTTCCGTGCGGGGATCAAATCCGCGTACCGCAAAAAGCTAACCGCTTAGTATGTGAACCAACCGTGATTTATATGAGAAAATGATTCGTTAAAGTCTTTTGATGAAAGGGCGAAGAGGGTCAGCCTATAAGTAACAGATGAAGCGGCTCGTCAGTAAGTATCCACACAACTTTTATGAAGCTATCTAAAATCCAAGAACGAAGAACGCTTGATAAGTGAAACAAGCTCTGAGTTATATCGGGTCATTTTGAGGATAAAGGAAGAAAGAGGAGAGCTCATTCTACAAAGATTTATAACAGAACATAACATAGCATCACGCCTGTAGTCCCGAAGGATTAGGCAGAGATATCTACTATCGTAGATAGATAGATAGAGTATTCTTTATTGTACACCAAAGGAAAAAGTAAACTTAGATTTCGCCGATGCTGTTATTAAGTCGCATTTAATCGGGGATAGTTGTTACCATCAACCGGGCACAGTTCCATACTCCATACAGAAAAACCCTATGCCACTTTGCCCGAGCTGGGTATCGAGCCCGGGACCTTGTGTTCAGCAGTCTCTTGAGACCAATGAGGCAGTCAAGTTTTATTATAAAAAAGAACTAAAACTTTTCATTATTATTTGTAATTAATAAGCATAACTTACTTTATATTTTAATCATTCTAGAATTGTAAAACCAAGTTCCTCTACCAATCACGGACCGTGCCTATGCTTACCTAGATATTATTTCTTCATATCCTGCTTCTTTTCCTTCATCACAGATAATATTATCATCGTAATCATCTTAACTCCTTTTATAGAAAGGGTCTTATTAATTTCCTTCTCGTAATTCACGCAGACGGATTTGTGGATTTTTATGTAGTTATTTATGTAACAATATCAAGGATTTATTTACGGACGTTCTGATTTACGCACATTTTTACTTCAAACGGCCTTTTTTATATGGTTTTTGTCTCGCCATTTCATTTTTGATCACGATTTTCATATGTATAATCGTTATCTTATCTTATAAAGTGCTTATTAGTCAATTCACGTCAAAACTCTGGTTAAAGCTCTTTGTATTGATCGAAGCTCTAAATAGACTAAATACAATTGAAAAATACTTAAAAATTGCTTGAATTTTAACATAGCTGTATAACATAAATATAACAGTTCAACAAAGCTCTGAATATTTACTTCTAAGTTAATTCTAATCGTAGATCTTAACACAGCTTTAACTTGTCTCTAAACAAAGCTCTAAATTAGTGCTCATGAGAACCGCAGATACATAGCTCTGTCATGCGAAATTGGTCATGAATATTGTGCTACACATAGTTCTAAGACTAAGCTCTAATCAAAGCCCAAATTAGGGCTTATGTGAACCACTAAACATTGTTCTAAACCTTGCTTAATACATACACAGCTCAGAGACATTGGTCGAGAATATCCATTGCCAATAACTGTCATCCTCGCTCGCTCACGGCTTCGGCCCCAAAACGTAGATGCTGTCTCAAGGACCCTGTAAAATATATGGTAACATGTCAAGGCCATCGGCTATCCTATTTCTCTCAGTGGCTATCGTAAAAGGGCTAAAGATAAAATATATCTGAATGTTTTCGTTACGTCAACCCGCACCGGATCAACGTGATGGGTTAATCCAATTTCCAAATTCCAAAACCTCCCCATGATGACGATGACAAACAAAAATAAAGTTAGGCCCCTAGTGCCGAGAAAAGTTTTGTAATTTTTTGCAAATCGACTTTAACCCTGTATAGCTTGTTGCCTCCATATAATAACTACTCTGTGTCATAGTAACATACAGGGTGGGTATACCGGTCTGACATTACGCTAAACTACATATTTAATTATCATACACACAAAAAATCGATTGTTTGAACTCGTGTTACTTTTACATAATATTTCACTTCGCTGTCATTAGTCTTATTTTTTAAATGGTAGTTTCATTAAATTCCTAAAACAGTCTAATCAACATAACGGCACAAAAGTGTAATCTCTAAAGTTTTCAGTCCAATAAATTTAAAGCAGTTTCCAAAAAAAAACACTCCTCTACTTTAACATTATTTTTTCTAGAGCAACATAAATAGTTAAAGTAACTGCAGTGGATAGACTGATGGGCGTTTAAATTTAGCCTAAAAATTAGCCCGTAATTTATAACCTCCAAGCCAACATACAAAAAATAATAACCCTAATATTTACACGACACCCACCTGTTAGAAAAAAGTGTTAAAATATTTTGTATATAAACATAACAGTTCACGATTTATAGGGGCAACGCACACTTTTAACAGGTTTCAAAAGTGTATATTTCGTAGTAGAAAGATTCTGCGTTTATTATAAAATTTAATGTCTGTCTGTCAGTTCGGTTATAAAACAGTAGGGGCAATGCTTTTCTTTTCATCGAAGATTTTTTCGCTATAGGTACTCATCGTTATAAGTTAAATATTAAACTATATTTTTGCATACTTGTTATCGTGGGAGAGGAAGACCAAGGAGACTGCACTGGAGAGGGAAAAATGGAAAGAACATCGGCTACTCCGACAAGAGCACGGCTCTTAGATAACAAGAAGAAGAATAGAATATTAATATTTCACAATTATTGGAAGCAAAATTACATTTATTGTGAAATATATACTGTCTGAAATTAAGAGCTTCATTGTGAGCTTTTTAAGTATGGATGGCATTCCGACGGAGTGTAGCGTCTAATTTTAACTAAACCTTAAAAGATTTAGTTATAAGATTTTTTGTTGTTGTTGTTTTTGTTTATGTATCATTATTTGTGTTACCTTACGAGGCTGACTTGGCGCAGCAGCGCAAAAAGCCTCATTAAATAAAGGATTAAAAAAAACAAAACAATAGAATATTACGCTATAACTTTTAACACTTGATAACTTAGCTTCAGGCCTGCACTTGTCGAGGGGTTAGGCAGTGGTGTACTTAATTGGTGTACCCCTGTTGAGTATACTATACATTTTCTTCGGCCACTGGTCTTAATTCCCATGTAATAGGGTGTCTAATACCATCCACAGGGTACACCGCAACATAAAATAGACGTAGGGGGTTGTTACTTGGGGTAATTGTAATTATACCTTGGGGTTGTTACTGATGATAGTCAGAAAAATCGTATAACCAAAATATTGATCATTTTATGTTATTTATTGACTGCTTTGAGCCTGCCTTTATTTATTGAGTGCCGGGTTTTATTCTCGGGTTACAGCCCGGAGTTTGGAATTGTACCTGATAGATGGCTATAGGCTCGCCTCTTATAACATGGAACTCAATTACGGCATAGGCGAAATGTGTCAGCATACTTCTGAATAACCTCGCAAAATATAAGCGTGATGTTACGTCATTTTTATTTGTTTTAATGTCATGGTTTTGATTAAGAAAACGGTTAAGTTAATTTAATACTTACTGTTTAACCCACGTCAAGTCAATTTGAAACTTCGGCCGCTGTTCTGAATACCAATTTCGCAGACTATCCTCGGTGGTCTGAATCAATATGCGTTCTACCAACTATTATATTTGCTTTGGCAGAACTTCTGACTGGGTCTACCTCATAGCCCAGTTCTGAGAATGAATTTCAAGACTGCCTCATGGTCTAATGGTCGTAAGCGCGACTGCTCAGCGTGAGGTCCTGTGTTAGGTTAGTTGTATTCCCGGGTCGGGCAACGTGTTATTGGGTTTGTCTGCATGGAAGTTCTAAGTAGCAGCACGGAGTCTGGAAATGTGCCCGGTAGATGGCAATAGGCTCGCCCCCTATTACATGGGTTTCACTAACGGCATCGACGAAATAGGGGTGTATAATGCTACATCTGTAGCCCTTCTGGAACATCCTTCGGTAAATACAGGCGTGATGTTTTTTTTGTTATATTATGTAGTTGTTTCGGGTCTGGTTGTGTGTGCATGTGACATACGTATGTTTAAAAACCTAGTCGGTAGTAGGTAACGTTCTTTTTTAAAAAGTAAACATCTATCTACCAACTCATTTGCTGCCTAAGGAAGTAAGAAATATTCTTTCGTCCCCGATAAATGTTCTACTTAATTTTAACTGGTATTTACTAGAACTGTATTCCATTTACGTACGCGGCCGTTGGACACGTCTGTGTATTTTTGATGCTATCGCCGTGTGCCGTGGAAAACGAGGAAAAAATGGGAAACACGGTTTACCTACGTGGAGGTGTCCATATGTTGTGGCGGTCATATGGACACTACCACGTACACCGCGTTACGTAAACGAAACAGTGACATATTTTGTCACGGTAAAGGGGCAATTCTCGCAACTTTCGACGTAAATTTGTATTACACATTTGTCTTTTCCTCTATAAAACATTTTCTTTATAATCTGGAGTGGATTGGATCACTGTTGTACAAGAATTTAGGAAAATATTGGCCGCCATATCGGCGGCCTCTATTTTCCGGCCTCCTTATTCTTCGATACATATTGATTTCCACATAATCTCTCTGATTATAAGTCTTTGAAATTTATGAAATATCCTTTGATAAAATTTCTACAAAGTATTAGTTTTTTAATCTATCAAGTATGTAAAAAAAAATATCAAACGATCTAAAAAAACGAATCTATCTACAAATATAAACAAAAATCAATTGCTACATGTATAACGGAGTATCACTTCAGAACGGCTCGACCGATTTGGCATTTTTTTTTCTGTTAATTTCTTAATTGTCAGGAAAATGTTTGTAAGTTTTTTTTTTTTGAAAATCCACCTGAAAATTCGGATATTTTGATAGTGTTATTGTATAAAAATCTAAAAAAAGCACGCGTGCGAACCCGGGGCGGGTCGCTAGTGGATAATAAAAGTCTTACCTTTCTCATCCGTCTTCTTCTTAGCGTGTAGATGGCAATTTTTTTTTTTTTAATTAAATTAGTTTAAATCCGTTATATGCTATCCTATCCTATCCTATCTTATCCTACTAATATTATAAATGTGAAAGTTTGTGAGGATGGATGGATGGATGGATCTTTGTTACTCTTCCACGCAAAAACAACTGAACGGATCTGGATGAAATTTGGCAGAGAGATAGATTAAAGTCTGAAATAGCACATAGGCTTACTTTTTGTTCCGGAAAAAATGTACGGGTTCGTAAACCACGCGGGCGAAGTCGCGTTGTATAATCTATAGAATCACAACAGTTAGCATCTAATCCGTTGCTCACTGCGCTAACATTATCGCTATACGTTACAATTTTATACAGACAGACAAACGATTACGAAGATAAAAAGTTTCCTAATAAACTATCACAACATAACATAGCATCACGCCTGTATTCCCCGAAGGGCTAGGCAGAGGTGTATTATTGTACAATAGTACATCCACACTTCGCCCATGCCGTTATTGAGTCCCATGTAATAGAGGGTCAAGCCTATTGCCATCGACCGGGCACAGCCCCAGACTCTGTGCTGCTACTGAGAATTTCCATACAGCAAAATCCAATAACACTTTGCCCGATCCGTGAATCGATCACAGGACCTCACGCTCAGCAGTCAACACTATACCAATAAGGCAGACTATCATCGTGAGTATGTAACACGCCTAAAATTTTCCAACCGTTTGTCAATCGAGACATATAAATAGGTGTCTCAAGCACCAACAGTTTGTCAAAAAAGTCCTTTTTGTAACTTTTCTTGAACAATTCGTAACAGCTGTGCCAGAAGCGTATAATACCTACATAACTTATTCACGAACTTGAGTTTCAAGTCTTGATTTATTAGAGACATAACCGTCTCATATTGTATACTCACTTTTGCCCGCGACTTCATACGCGTGTAATTTAGAATCTGATATTTTCCTGTGGTAAAATGGAGCCTATATTTTACCATCGGTGAAAACTGCATTCAATTCCATGCAGTAATTTTTGCGTGATGCGTGTACAAACATACAGACAGACAGACAAAAATTCTATAACCTGTTGTTTTGGCTTTTGTTAAAGACCCCCATATTAGTTTTTCTCCAATATTTATCATGTACAGACATCGGCCTCTTATAACTTTATTATAATGTATAGATGAAGTATTCGGTGGCAGTTGTAAAGTGGGACAAAATGAGCAGCAGATTTTGAGTGTATCTTGAAGTTCCATCTTATTTTATGAGATAAGTCTCTGCTTAATCCTTGAGTGATACTATGAAGGTTGGTAGAAAAATGTTAGAAGGTGCTTTTAACTGATAAAGAGAGACAATGTGGCTTTTAGAAAAAAATACCACAGCAAATACATAAATTTTCATATTTGTTTTTTAACGACACGTTTGGTGCTATGGCGTAGTGATTTGCTTTCTGCGCTTCGTGTCGCGGGTTTGATTCCTGCGTGGCATATTTGTAGGATCTAACGATAGTTGTTGCGGATCTGGTTGTGTGTGCATGTGACACGTATGTTTGTAAACTGTACCCATGAGACGAGGGAAATCTTAGTGTGGCTTCACATTGCCCATGTTAAAAAAAAGACAAAGAAAAAGTACCATCCAATTACGAGATAAGTGGAATTTTAATTCATAAAAATATCTCCATGAAAAATACGCGTTCAATTGAGTAAATACATTTACAGTAACCATATTTTCTATCTGCATAAAAGCATTGTTAATTTTCTACTTTTATGCGAATGCTACAAAGCAGTTCTTCCAATTAATTAGCTGTCGGAACCCAGCACAATATAATTGCGTCAGAATACCCGTGATCCGATTGTGTTTGAGATTAATCCAGTTGTTTAGCGATGCTAAATGCTGCCGCGAGGGAAATAGATGGCGCATTGATCTTTATCAAAGCCCTTGTTTGAGCTTTGCTTTTGATAAATAGCTAAGACCTTTAAGATCAGTTAAGTGTAATATTAACTGTAATTGGTAAGTTGGGGCTGTGTTAGTGGGTTCTTGAGAAATTCTTAGTAGGAGACTGAAATTTGGAATTATGTCTGATTCAAAGTGACCAAGTTGTGACATATCTTTAATAACACATTCTACTAATGTAGCCCTAAATAGCGAGATTTAGAGACAATAAGCCACAAAAATATTAGAAACTGGAGACAATACTATAGCGTCAACTGTACAAATATTTTCAGATATTCTAGCCTCTTCAGACAAATCATAAAACAAAGCAAAAGATACTTTATGTTTAAGCTAGTAAGGCTGACTTTGATTTCGTCGAAAATAGAGATAAAGTAGGTTTCAAATTCGCTCATATATTTGTTTATACGGGCAATACTTTTCTCTAGAGGATCTTCAGCGAATATTATCATGTTGAAAGTTTTCTTTGTTGGGAAACATTTAAGAAGTATTATACTTACTGACAAAGCTGGACAAGTTGTTAAAAAATAATTATTTCTATTTCGACCGTTTTCTATCTGACCCCTTTTAAATTAAAACTGATTAATTACTGCCTTCTAGATAATATTAAATCCACAACGGATGTTACGAACACATAAAACACACGTATTTCAACATAATCCAAGGATTATCCGCTTAAATTCAAACCAATCACAAATGGGATTGGAAGGATTCCATTTTTCAAATATATCCAACCAATCATGTTCTAACAACCTCTATGTCTGGTGTTATGATGTTGATTTTTTATTACAAATCAACTAAGTTTATAAAACATTGCTAATCTAATTCCACGAAAGTGTAATTAAGCTACTTGATGTTTCCTCTCGGAATCAAGGACCGCAAGACCCATATTTTTTCAAAATCGTAAATCGTGGAATTCATCGATGGAATATAACAAAAAAAACCTTTTAGCTTTTGTACCCCTAGTGTAAGTTTCTTTTGACAAATTTGATTTGTGGTGGTGGTGGAGTGGTCCGATTGGTGGAGAGCACGAAACGGACCAATCGGAGCGCCGAACGCGTTCGATGTAGTAAATCAAATTTGTCAAAAGAAACTTACACTAGGGCCTCTGTTTTGTCTCATTCTAACATGGACCCTCACCATTCTGGAGTAGCCACGAAACAATAAACGCAAATTATGAAGATGCTTTTATTAAGCTGTGACCGTTGAACTTGATAATTCTCGCCAACCTTTTAAGCACCAATAATCGTTTTGACGAAAGAATCCAATTAATTCTGTCTCGAGCTGATCAATCAATCAGTTTTGATATAAAGATTACATTTTCTGTTTGTTCATGCAATCAATTTCATTCAATTGATGTCCGATGGATGTTACTCGAATATATTAGTTTTGCGATTGCCGGACGAGTGATTAATTGTGTGGCGAGTCGACACGACAATCAGTTTGGATTAAAATCATACTGCAGTAACTGGAGTGTCAGTCATACGTAATAAATGTATTGATAAAAAAATCTATTAGTTTATATTATATATCTATTAGCTTTATATGTTGCTTGTCTTCTCTCTTTAATTTTAGATTCACAGTCTGTGCTTTCTTATAAGAAATAGATCGGTTTATTAGCAAACATTAAGGCGGTTACTTTAAACCCGCTAGATAATTACGATAAACGCTTTTTGAAATTTTGATTTGATTAATAATTTACACTGAACTGTCCTGAACTGCCAAAATTGAAACGATTCTAAATACGTGAATGTATCGTGAATACCATGCGGATCCTTATTTCCAATTTCCAATTTGGTCCTAGAAGCCAAAAATCTAGTGTCAAAATATTCACATTACCTACTAATGAAAGCTGTTTTTCGTTCCCTAAAATCCAGTCTTTTGAGTCGAATGCAAGCACTTACTGAAGAATGTGAATATATAAAATAAGAAAGTTGAAGCAAATGTTGAGTTGAAGCGAACGAATTTGAATTCTTCCACCACGTATCTCCATACAAGTTTTATTGGACTGAGCCTCCAGTCTATTCCAACATATTCTTCCTCTAGTGGGTTACGTAACCAATATCGAGGGCGGCTCACACTTTGAAATATAAAGACATTTGTATCTCGGAGGTTTATCTGCGTAACACTGTATTAGAATACTAATTTTTGGGAAAACGTGCATTGAAAATATTGAGGAAACTGGAGGGTAGAATGAGGCACATGTTTTAATATTGATTTTCTTTTTTCTGTTTCAGGTTTTTCTTATTTTTTTTAATTACTCAGCTGTACATATACCATTAAAAGACATAGTTATCTTCTAGATAAGCGGGTTCGATTCCCGTTCGAGACAAATATTTGTATGATCTACAGACAGTTGTTCCGGATTTGGGTGTATGTCCATTTGAATGTAAGTGTTCGTAAACGCACCAACGATACAGGAATCATTCCTAGTGTGGGGTAACATTTTTAATACAGAAACTAAAACAGAGCAGAATCAAGGCAAATAATGTCTTGTACTAATGTAAAAATATTCTTAGTACTCCCGAATATCATACAAATTAAAACCCCGTTTCGTTATAAAAGCTCCCACATCCCAGCCTTCATAGCTATCCGTGAAATAGCTAGTAATGATGGAAAAAGTCTGTATACGCAAAGTTTTTCGACGGCAAAAGAGAAACTTAGGCCGCGGGAAATGCGTCCTGAAATCGAATGGGCTTACGTACGGGAAACAGGCGACGTCTGAAGTGTTAGCGACGAAAATACCTTTTTTAGGGCTGCTAATTACTTTTGAACCTGTGGTAATTTAGTTAATGATTACTGGTGGAATAATTATGGTTAATTATTTTAATGGTAGCAATTATACCGTAGCGATTGAACGCTTGCCTTTCATGAATGAGGATTAGAGTTCTAACATGGCCCATACCACTGGCTTTTCATAAGTGTGAAAGTTTGTGAGGATGGATGGATAGATAGATGGATGGATGGATCTTTGTTACTCTTTCACGCCAAAACGGCTGAACGGATCTGGATGAAATTTGGCACAGAGGCAGATTTCAGTCTGGAATAGCACATGGGCTACTTTTTCCCGGAAAAATATACGGGTTCGTAAACCACGCGGGCGAAGCCGCGACCGGGAGCAGGTATTATAATAAGAATGTAATTAAAAAGAATTTGTTTATCATTCGCAGCACAACGCCATCGTAGTAGTGTAAGGTCTAACTCTTTGCATTTTGAGAATTTTTCATTCTGCCTATTACCATGCCCAGCAGTGCCAGTGGGACAGTAATAGGCTGAATTACATAATAAAAGAAATAGCATCACGCCTGTATTCCCCGAAGGGTTAGGCAGAGGTGAACACTATTGTAGAGGTACCCACATTATTTTCGCCTATGCCATTATTGAGTCTTAGGTAATAGGGGGTGAGCCTATTTTCATCTATCGGGCACAGTTCCAGACTCCATGCTGTTACTGAGAGTTTTCTTATAGAAAAACCCAGTAACACTGCCCGACCCGGGAATCGAACTCGGGATCTCACGCTCAACAGTTGCGCTTTGAGGCAGTCAAGGCTTAATTACATAGATGTTATATTAGGCATATCCGAATGGGTTATTAAGTTATGATACGTGTTACGAGAGCATTAAAGCCTCTTTTCAAACAGTATTTTTAATTTAGAAACGGTGACATTCGTTTCAACTGAGATTCAAACCGTATTTATTTAGAACATGCGCAACAGCGCTGTTATGTAAAGCAGCTAAACGTTATGTAACATGGCGTCATAAACTGCGACTTATACATAGAAAGACAACTAGCTTTATTCTGCGTTTAATTGAAAGTCACGTGTCCCCGGAAAAAGTACCAAAAATTAATATTTGTTGTTCCAAATTACAACCCCGAATGTGTGTGTTACTTTAAACAACTAATTATACCTAGACATACATTTCAAAGACACAAAACTTAACCAATAACGTTCAGTCAACACTAATCAACAGTTAACAAGTTATATAACACGAGGCAACTAAATTTAACCAACGAGCGGGTCAAAGTTCCTGTATTTACAAGTTCAAGAAATGGGTAACGATCTGTTCAGTCAGGTTCATTAATTCTTCAGTGTTTAAATCGGAGTTACAACTCTATATTATATACTTGAAGTTGTTGTGTACACTATGAAGGCTGTCTTGTAGCTTAAATAGAGTCTTAGCTTGTAAATAATGATCAGGGTTCTATGTCTATTTAATAAATTTAATCCATTACTGTCCCACTGCTGGGCAAAGGTCTCTTCACAGAATGATGAGAAGGGTTGGGCCTTAGACCACCACGCTGGCCCGGAGCGGATTGGCGGACTACACACTCCGTCAAGAACTTTATGGAGCCCTCTCAGGTGTGCAGAGGTTTTTTCGCGATGTTTTCCTTCACCGTAAACGCAAAAGATAATCAAATTCTGATCCGCACATGATTCCGAAAAGTCAGAGGTGCGGGTTTGAACTCAGATTTACTAGTCTATTTACTAGAAATAAAATTGAGTGGCTGGAAAGTGGATGCTGAAGAATTTGTGTCTATACAGCGGCCAGAATGGGCCGGAGACCTCGACTAGATCTAAGATAACATTGTATCACGCATGTGTTCCTCGATTTAGGCAGAGGTATTGTACACCCAAATTTCGCCAATGCCATTAAAGTCCCATGTAATAGGGTGAAGTATATTGCCATCTATCGGGCACAACAATTCCCATTTCCTGGCTCCAGTGTCAACACTTTGCTCGACCTGAGAATCGATCCCAGGAACTCGTTCTCAACAGCCGCGCATGCGACCATTAGACCAATGAAGCAGTTACAATATTTAAAAAATAACTTTCAGGATAATATTTACAGAATGTTAAAGCTGAACCTCGATTCTATAAATAGCACTAAACAAATGATAATTTCTAATGCGCTTGACATAAAAATATGTACCTGTTATGTAAACGTGTTAAGCTGTGTTTTAAATTGTCGCGAATTTGCCTGCATGCCGCCAGCGCCCCTATTGTTGCCATAGAAATGTATGAGACGAGAATGTATGTTGTCTAATGTATGTAGTAGTTTCTTTTGTAACAGCCGCAGTGTGGGCGGATTCGCCTCAGTTTGAGTGCAGCTTTAAACTACACAGTGGACACAAATGGTTTTACACATAACATAAAATATTATCATCTGATGGATCTAAAACTTACATACATAATAATGGTTTCCAATTCCATCAAATCGTTTAAATCTATTAACCACTTTGTTCGATTAAAATGTTTAACTAGCATCATTGGCACCTTAATTAATTTAATTAAATCGAGCAAATTATTTTAATTGATCACTTTTCGCAATTTCCGCGTTGAATTGTGATTTGCGAAATTAAAGTGCTTCAGTGACGAAAATTGTAATTAAGAATGTACCTATTTATGGTCCAATATTAGAATGACAGCCTTATTGCTCTACAGCAGAGGTTTCAGACTTTTTTTTCTCTTAGACCACTTTCAAAATTTAACTGGTTCCGGTAGAGCCCCTGCATCTACATTTCTACCATATTGTAAATTGAATTGTAAACCCCCACTTTTTTGTCACGCCATCGTAGACCCCCGTCGAATCTCCCGTGGACCCCTGGGGGTCCACCTGGACCACTTTGGGACCTAATGCTCTAGTGGTTGCAACCAGAATTATTAAGTGTGAGGTCTAGCTTTGATTTTCGGAAGAAGTGTTATTTAGTTTTTCTGTTAAGAAATTCTTGGTAACAGTCTAGACTTGGAATTGTACCCGGTTGAAGACATTATGTTCTATCCATGGCATGGTGATATCCTTTCCTTACCTTCCCCCGCTCTGCTGATCTCTTATCATCATCTGCCTAACCTTTTCCCAGTTACTCTGCTATGCTTTTATGTACATACCACTAAGGACGATATCAAATTCGTTATTGGGTAGGTAATACCTACCCCTAACGGGGGGACCTCTGTACAGTTTCTCTACACTTGCACGAGGGGGTGGCCTCTTTACAGTCACCCCCTCCGGGAAGTGCCGTTCGGCATGACACCGTGGTGGGCTTCGGTGCGGTCTTTTAAGAGTTCCCGAGGCCCACCATATGGTGTCGAGGCGAATCACCGTGGTGAGTTTAGCCGATAGGAGTCCGGCACACCCCTCGGCCCCCCCCCGCCCCAGGCGGAGCATAGCCCATGATGGGTTCTCACCACGCTAAATTACGAATGTGATATCGTCCTTATCACACCTTACCACATATTTGAAGGTAAAATCTGACGGTAAACTGTGTAAATTTGGTTAGGTAACCGTGACCGAAAAATATACATGAACAAACCGAAATTCATAACTCACAGACATCCTCACAAAATTATCGTAATCCACTCTAAATGCCAGACCCATAAAGAATCCTGAAACGCATGTTTCACGGCAAGGGATCCAAACGTCAGGTCAGAGTGTAGTCGTGTTTCACGGGTCGTTGGTTTTTGTAACACATTAAAACTAAAATACATCAAGTGAGAGGACGACAGTACGTTGTAAGCTAAGCTATAATATGGCTTGGGTACTTAAAGAGTACATCTACATTTCGCCGATACCTTTATTGAGCCCATGTAATAGGGGGCGACTCTATTGCTATCTACTAGGTTCAGTTTCAGTCTCCATGATGCTACTGAGAATTTCACGCAAAAAATTCAATCTCTAAAAAAATCCTCTTTTCTTCTACACTGACAACATATTTCCAAAATCATTTTATCATCAATCATTCCATATTTTAATAGCTTTACTAGTCTACTAAAAGCGTTTTTCTATAGCTGCCCTCTGCCTTTAAAACTTCCACCCTGTATAATCTCACTACACTAACGGTTAGAAATAGGGTGACCTAGTTAGTCCGTGTATTTATTTAATGGAGTAATAAAAAAACATAAACGGTGCCAGCGGTAGCGCAAAGTATTGTAGACACACCTTTACACCTAACCACTCATTTTTACTCCTCACGCTTTTATCGCTCGTCTTTTAGTGGGATGTTACTTTTAACTCTTACTCCGTAAAAACGGTTCTATAATTACGGCTAGCACCGACACTCGGTTTAGTGAAAAATTATTTAGTTTTACAGGAGAACTTAGTAGCTGCGTGGGTTTTTATTTTGTAGTTTATTAATTTGTTTCATAGTAGGCTCTGATGTTACCAGTAAAAAGTCAAAGTCAGAGTTTAGTATTTCAACTAGGCCTTTGCAGGCACTTTTAGAAAGTTGAGACTCTATGTAGCTGCCCGGTTCTAAAAGGGGGTAGGTCCTATGAAAAAGAGACCGGCACGAAACTCAGATACTCTTTTCAAAAAAAAAAAATTTTTAATTTACAATTAATAATCTTAAATTGACCCGGGTACGTCTTAAAACTGCGGCCAGACACCGGAGGACGGGCAGCAGCGTCCTCTCACTAATCGGTGAGCCACTGCGATCCCCAAGCCGCCTGCCAAGCGTGGGGATTATGGCACCCCCCCCCCCCTTGGGGGAGGCCTTCGTTCAGCAGTGGACGTCTTTTGGCTGATGATGATGATGAATCTTAAATTTAACATGCATTATATGAGAAAAAACAAACTTATCAATACGTTACATTGCATAATGAGGTAATACAGTAAAAGTTACAATTTTATTTTTTTTAAACGATGCCCCATCCTAGGAATAATTCCTGTATCGTGGGTGCGTTTACAAACACATATATTCACATACACACAAACACCCAGACCCGAAACAACTATCTGTAGATCATACAAATATTTGTTCCGTGCGGGGATCGAACCCGCGACACTTAGCGCAGAAGGCTAATCGCTTAGCCACTATGCTAACCGTGTCGTCAAATATATGTATATGTATTTGATATATATATTTAAGTATTATAATTAACATAATATTAAGCTTGTATTCTCTGAAGGGATAGGCAGAGGATTCCTGTTTGGAGATTTAATGATGCTGGATTAGAAGTGTATTCTGAATTTGACTTAATTTATCCTGCAACCACCTCAAGTGCCGTATAAAGGGATTACTGCACTTTGTTCCCTGGCTTATGTCCCCCTTTTACAATTAATAATAGGGAAACTGTGTCCCCTGTTAAATTTGAGATGTTCTACGTCCCCGCTTTGTTTTTGTACAGTTGGGGAAATCACGAGGTTTCGGTTTAACTCCTCGTCATCAGATAAAGCGTCAAGCGCTGATACTATGGCTAGATATATTGCTGAAGAAATAGGTCAAGAAAAAAGATTTTAAATGTAATTTGGAATAACCGACCACGGATAAGAGGGGTTATGACTTCAATATCCACTAGGAATTGGCAACCGTTGCACACAATGCAATATTTTATTTCAACAAAATATCGGTTTACGTGACTCTGAGATCGTGGTTTAAATGATAAATAGCTTTGATTCCCCGTGTCTCTTATATCTTTATATATATAAAATTGCGGTGTGCGTGTGTTCGTAATTTTTTTGGTTCTTCATGACTTGATAGATTTTGATGATTTATGATGAATCACTTTATAATTAGACCCGGTAGGTGGCGCTGTTGTTGAGACCCATTTTTTTATTTTTCACTAAAGAAATATAATATTACATATTTAAGTCACGAACGAAGTCGCAGGCAAGCAAGCTAGTTCTATATAAATATCGTACAAACGAAAATAAGGTTGCATTCACATGGAAATCAATTATTATGATAAGTGGGAGAGGTTTTTGCCTATACGCACATTGTGACCCCCCGTGCTCAGACAAACAGGAAAATATAAAAGAATTTCACCGATAATATACGAATGCAAGATTTATTGCGATCAGGAGTTTTATTAGTCCATAAAAATGATTTTAAGGACGTTTTCGTGAAGAATTCAGAGGGTTACAATGATTTTTTTTTATGTTTATTTTATTGATCAATGGATGGAAATATATGGTAACTTTTTAAGTAAGTGGGTATATATAATTGTAATCAGTATACTTTATTATACTAATACTTAATAAGTATACCTACTATTAAAAAAAAAACGATTTAATACGTGTTTTCAGCTGAAAATATCATTAAAGAAGCAGAACCAAAAATATAATTAGGTTCTATACTCCAAGATTTCTCCAGTTTTCTCAGCTTATTGAGAATGCGCAAAGGATTTGTTAAAACAAATTAAAGATTCGTATAAAGTCGTAAGTTTTAAAATTACGGTTTTTTTTTATACATTGTCCCACACTAGGATTTCTCCTGTGTCGTGGGTACAGTTTACAAACATACATGTCACATGCACACACAACCAGACCCGAAACAACTATCTGTAGATCATACAAATATTTGTTCCATGCGGGAATCGAACCCGCGACACCTAGCGCAGCAGTCGATCTCTCAACACAATGCGCCAACCGTGCGGTCATTATCGAAACTCGTCGTGCCGAAATTATAGTTAATAAAAAAAATATATCAAACAATTGGCAAAATTGTCTCACAGTGTAAGAACACGACTACACATAAGGTAATTTCTGAAAATTTAGATCCTATTTTTATTGAACGGGTTTTACTCCTCAAATATTTCAAATCGCCATTCTGAATACCAGTACTAACAGGAGGGTAATAACAATACTTTTCACACAATCAACAAGGGTAAAATGAGTTTCTCAGCTGGCGATGAGCCAGCAATCTGTCACTACTCCGCCATTACAACTTTTGAACTCACCTCGTTAGCACCCACTCTAATGTTCGCGCAATATTTGCCGCTTATTACTTATGTGGGGTAAATTATTGTCATTTAATTGAGTACTTTTTTACTGTACTTTGTATTATTATTATTATTTAGCCATGAGCGTCCCAGTACAAAAACCTCTGTCACTACCTTTTCCACTGTTTTCGATTCAAAGATTTCTTCAGCGAATTCTTACAATAGGATGACTCGATACACCAAAGGTCGTGGGTTTCCTGCACATGTCAATATTTTTTTTTAAGTTTTCTTGATAGAATAGACATACTACCAGAAAACATGAAATTTATATAAAGTAGAAACTATTAAGAAAATTCGAGGGCGGACTGTTGATGATGATGATTTCTACTGTTTCAAATAGGTCTCTAGCTCATCTGGCTATCTCCTTCTGGGCCTGAGACCACTTTGCCTCACGTTGTGTGGGCTCGTAGACAGTGTAGCACAGAGCCCACCCTTCCGACATACAACTGCCATTTGACCAGCCCAATTCCGTTTTAAAGTTGCGACTTTCTGCCGAAGTTTTAACGGCACGGTTAGAGCAGTGGCTAAGCGATTAGCTTTCTGCGCTAAGTATCGCGGGCTTGATTCCCGCACGGAACAAATATTTGTATGATCTACAGATAGTTTCGGGTTTGGTTGTGTATGCATGTGACATGTATGTTTGTAAACTGTGCCCACGATACAGGAGAAATCCTAGTGGAGCAAATGTGCCTATGTGATCGAAATCTAATAATTTTCAACTGGATTAACATGCAATCGACCGATTTCTTATAGTGCCTCACTAGCCTATTAATATCCTATGTTAACCCTTCACTGCCCACTGATCGTGAGGTTGTAATCTTGGCGAGTAACCTCGCATGCTGTTCACACTGGGCTGAGCATACATTGTAGTTGTATGGTGGGTATATAATACCGATTAGCTGCATAAAAAATAAACATAATTTCAATATGTTTTGTTAGATATATGAAAATTCATAACATAACATAGCATCACGCCTGTATCCCCGAAGGGTTAAGCAGGGCTACTATTTGCACCAACATTTCGCCGATGCTGTTATTAAGTTTCATGTAATAGGCGGCGACCGGGCACAGTTCCAGACTCCATGCTGCTACTGGGAATTGGTATACTGAAAATACCGATAGCACTTTGCCCGACCCGGGAATCGGATCGAGGACCTCACGCTCAGCATTCGCGCTTGCGACCGCTAGACCAATAAGGCAGTCAAAGAAGATATTTTTTATCTAACCATTACATTAGTCAATAAAGTTACGATAATTATCTATGTAATTAATTGTCGGCACGGTTGGCGCGGTGGTTGAGAGATCAACTGCTGAGCTACGTGTCGTGTCGGGTTCGATTCCCGCACGGAACAAATATTTGTATGATCTACAGATAGTTGTTTCGGGTCTGGGTCTTTGTGTATGTGAATACACACCGTGTCTCGGAAAGCACGTAAAGCCGTTAGTCCTGCGCCTGATCTCTCTCTGGTCATATCGGATTCTCGTCCCATCAGACTATGAGAGTGAAGGAATAGAAAGAGCAAGTGTGTTTGCGCACACACTTGTGCTCTTTAATATCTCCTGCGTAGTTGGCTAATCTCCGGTGAGATTGGCCGCCGTGACCGAAATCGGTCAGGAGGACATTATTATTAATTAATTGTAATACGCAATGAAATTTACAAGATTTTGGTTTAAAAAAAACTGTAATAATTTCTACATTTCTCAGCTACTTTTGTAGTTGACAGTACTAAAAATTGCCTAGATAATATGTCTTTGCCTGCCTAAACTCATCCTAGAACTGACGGGAGCAAGCTCTGCTTTACCTCGCAAATCGCCTGCGCGGTAACTACGTTACTATACTCGGTTTGTTTAGGTACTTAACTAAAGGTAAACAATCTTGATGTGTCTTTTTAATATTTTTTGTTTAAAAACTCAGTTTAAAAATAAAACGCGACTAAAAACCAATGTAAAACAACAATAATGATTACCAAATCAATTGAACCACTAGTTTAAGCAGTAGTTTATTTGTTTTATATGTGTTTGTGTAAAAAGTCACATCAAGATTATTTACCTTTAGTTAAGTACCTAAACAAACCGAGTATAGCTTTGTATACGAGCCTCTCGATATAACACATTAATTTCCTATCAGTACCTACATCCCTACTTCTCCATATTGATAATAGGTATAATAAATACGCTTACGTGAGCCCCAGTTGCCTATAAACAGCGTCATTAACCCTCCACCACAAAGTTCTGAGCCCATATAAATACCCCTGTGGGCTTTCAGCTCGTAACATTTCACATTGTCTGTTAGTAGCTTTTCTATATACTCTATTAGCTTCTGCCCGCGGCTCCGCCCGTTTTTCCCGGGATAAAAAGTAGCCTATGTGCTATTCCAGACTATAATCTATCTCTGCGAAAAAATTTCATCCAGATCCGTTAAGCCGTTCGAGCGTGAAACAGTAACAAAGATCCATCCATCCATCCATCCTCACAAACTTTCACATTTATAATATTAGTAGGATAGGATAGGAAGTAGGATAGGATGATACAAATAAATAAAATTGAAGTGTCTGTTTGTAATGTCAAAATAACAGCTTTTTATTAAATGCATATGAAAGTATATAGGGGGAAGTCCCCCAGTGGCGGACACCTAAGGTTTTCAGAAAATAAATTAAAAACGACTTCGAGAAATGTAGCTTTATTCATGAATAAGTTAAGTCCACAAATTATAAAATCAAAAGCAATCATAAAAAATACAACTTCTACGTAAACATATTTAGGAAACTTAGTTAAGTTTTGGTAGGAAAAAATGCAATCTTTGACATTGGCACCTAGTACCGGACAGATTTAACTTCTAACCCAAAACGCTGAACACTTTAAAACATCGTACATCGATCACATATATATGCATCTCCACATTCAGCAATGTCTGCACATGCTTCACGAGCCCACCCTTGGAGCTGGAGCATTGTATTCAGTCTTTGTCCTCTAAGTGTACTTGCAAGTAGTTCTTCCTATGTTAGACATTTGAGTGAATGGTTCCTTTTTCTTAGCTTTATCTCCACTTTTTCCTTTGGCGTTCACACCTTTGATTTGTTTCCCTTTCCCTTCTATTGCTTTTTGAACTTAGATCCCAGTGGATTTTCTTGGAGAGTCTGTCAATTCTTCTAAGACCAAATTATTCGACAATTTTGCATTGCAGGACGTCGATGAGCTAACCAAAGCGAAATCAATGTAAGTCAGAAGTGAAGGAAATTGCTATCAAATATTAATATAAATTTCTATCAAATAGGTAAATTGTTTAAATGCATTTAAACCCAAACACCGCAATATCCAGTAGAGCAACTTTTGTAAACACTTCATTGACCAGACCAGCAATATCATAGTTGGTTATCGGAGACCCAGCATTTGCTCTCATCCACATGTCGCAGTGTTGGTTATATGCATCTTTGAATGGCTTCGTGAATGTTATATCCACTGGTCTGTCGTAAAAAACAACTTTTAAACTGTCCGGTGTTGAGGGACATCTTTGTGTCCGGTACTACGGGGATACGTAATCTTCAAGATTACGTATTTCATACTAAAACTGTTTAGAAAATTAATAAAAACTTTCACCGTCTACGAATTATAATAGAACACTATCTTTATTGAAAAATAACATAAACAATTAAACACAAGATCATAGCTATAATACTCACTTGGAATTTATGTTACGCAGTGCTTTCCCGTCAAAAACAGCAATCAACCGCTCCCACCGTGACCGTTCGCCTCACTGGCAAACCTCGTCCCATGACCCTATATAGATACGTTGCACCGCGCCCTTTTCAATGATTTTTAAATCGAATGCATTTTTATTTGTCCAGATAGTGCGAGTGTCCGACGCTAGGTGCCGTCCGGCGTTACGGGACTTCCCCCTACGGTACTTATAACAAAAAAGAAATGTTTTAAAATTTTGTCTGTCTGTTTGTTCCGGCTAATCTCCGAAACGGCTGGATCGATTTTATTATAATTATAAGGAGTAACTTAGGAAGTAGTTACTTTATTTTAGAAAAATAATTAGGTTTCCGTGCATTAAAATACACGGGTTCGTAATCCACGCAGGTGAAGCCGCGGACGGAAGCTAGTAGGTACTTATACAATATAAAATAGTTACTGTTGCCGTGATTCTGCCCGCATAAAAAAATCATTACACCTTATGGGTTGAATTTTGGAAACTTTACCGCTATCATGAGTTTTTTACTATCTACTTTCAAAGTAAAAGTAAATTTTCATGATAGCAATTTTAGTTCTTAATTTTGTTACATTAGGGATTAGAGTCGCTAATGTGACATCTAGTCATAGTAAAGATTTGATTTACTATTTAATAGAGGTGTCATGTTTCTGTCTTTTCTTTTAGATTATACAAATATTTGTTCCGTGCGGGGATCGAACTCGAGACTCGCAGCGCAGAAAGCTAATCACATAGCCACTGCGCCAAACGTGTCGTCGAAACCTCCTCACCAGTTGCGTTTGCGACTAGAAAAATGAGACAGAAGGTCCTTAATCAGTCATAATAAAGTCGTAAATCCGGTATTAATTACGTACATCTGAAGGCACGTGGATTTCGATCATTAGCCGGGAACAACACAACAAAGGTTCTGTTAAAACTAATTAGCTTCAGTGTGACAGAAATAAACTGCGTAGGTACTGCTATTTATTGAACGAAAGCATTAAAATTTACGAGGAATAAAACTGCTGTTAAAATATTACACTCTGTATTGATCGCAACCGGACCCGGGTATGTCTTAAAACTGCGACCAGACACCGGAGGACGGGCAGCAGCGTCCTCTCACTAATCGGTGAGCCACTGCGATCCCCAAGCCGCCTGCCAAGCGTGGGGATTATGGCAAATCCCCCCTTGAGGGAGGCCTTGGTTCAGCAGTGGACGTCTTCTGGCTGATGATGATGATTGATCGCAACGAGCTCCCAAATACAATTCTTATTATTTTAATTTAATGATCATCACTCAATTACAAATATTGACGTTCTTTCAAATATTTATTCTTTTTCTATCGCTTATTGTATCCTTTACAGTAAATACTCGCTACAATTAACTAATTTAAATGCTACCGCGGTGATCGGTCGATCTGCGAAGTTAAGCAGCGCTTGCCGCGGACAATCCTTGGATAGGTGACCATTTTATTTTATTTTATTACGCATCGAGACTCCTCCGTGCCGTGAAAGCACGTTTAGCAATTGGTCACGGGTGTCGTATGAAGAGCTATGATAGTCGTTACGGATGTCAGCAGCCCAAATTGACAACCAGTTTAACCTTAGAGTATCAGTGTCTCCCAGTAATTGGGTGCCGAAAGTCAGAAGGCAGTCGCTCCGTGTAAAATACTGATATTCAAGCGCAACCGGTGAGACTGCAAGCAGACCACAATATAGTTGGGAAAAGGCTAGACAGATAAATATGGGACTTTTTAATCGGGATCGTTTAACGTTCGGTATTATGTACTTTCTATGTGTAACTAATTTAAATCGATTAAATCTATCTTTGCATGTCTTATTATAGTTCTGGTCTAGTGGTCGCAAGTGCGTCTGCTGAGCGTCAGTTCCTTGGTTCGTTTCTCGGGTTGGGCAAAGTGTTATTGGGTTTTTCTGTACAGAACTTCTTAGTAGCAGCACGGATTCTGGGACTGTGCCCGGTAGATGGCAATAGGCTCGTCTTCTATTACATGGGACTCAATAACGGTATCGACGAAATGTGGGTGTACAATAGTACCACTCTGCTTAACCCTTCGGGGAATACAGGCGTGATGCTATATTATATTATTAATTTAGGGCCGGGCAGACGCGTGTCTGCGTATGAACATCAGTCAGGCAATATATAGCATAACAAGGCCAAATTACCTATACACATCTATCGCGAAGATGAAGTGCACTAAACCGATTATTTATACAGATATACGTGTACTACATGTAGTGCATGAGCAATAACGTTAGATAACCAATCAAACGTGAGGTATAGGTGGATATTTCATCGTGTATCATGTAGCCAGCCACGCGACCCAGCCAACCGAGATCACTGTCATCCAATTAAAAGCTGTTCTATCTGACCTGGCCTTGATACTCGTAGCAGAATATTTAGATCATAACAACATTATGTTTGGCTAGCTGGCGTGAAGTCCTGGGGTTGGATTTGATGAGGTCCGGATTTTGAACACACAGATATTTGTGAAGAAAGTAAATTATACTTTAATATTTCCATTAAGATAATGTTAATGATAATAACATTGAGATGATATACAATGATTTGAATAGCAGTCTCTCCATATTCTACCCATTTGGGTGTGAAAAAATTACATTCTGAATTTATAGAACTATTTAAACAGGATTTATAATATAAGATAAAAGTTTATCTTTTCAAAATTCGTCGATGGAATAGTAAGCATTTCGTAACAAATTTTTTTTAAGCTTTTTCTAATAATAAACATGCATTCAGAGCTTTTTATTGTAGTGGCAGTTTGTTATAATTTTTTATACCCACACAAAAAAATACTATTACCGTATACAGTGGTTTGACAAATAAATCTACTACTTATATTATATATCTACTATTTTTTTAAGTTTCGTACGTTTTTACGTAAGGTTTAAAGAAATTTATTTTCAAAAAGGCAATCTTAGCTTACATGAAAATAGTAACAACATATTAGAAAACTTATTATAATGATAAAATCTTCTTCTTCAGGTTTGATATTGAAAAAAAAAAAAAGAAAAACCTTTCGGCGTTTCTTCTCAATTATTTCTTTTTTTTTTAAGTCGTTGCCCCACACTAATATTTCTCCTGTATCGTGGATACGGTTTATATACATACATGTCACATGCACACAAAACTAGACCCGAAACAACTATCTATATATCATACAAATGTTTGTTTCGTGCGGCAATCGAACCCGCGACGCAGATCACAGAAATCTCATCGCCTAGCCACTGCATCAACCGTGTCGTCTAAATTCTGCTAATAATATTATAAATGTGAAAGTTTGTGAGGATGGATGGATGGATGGATCTTTGTTACTCTTTCGCGCCAGAACGGCTGAGCGGATCTGGATGAAATTTGGCACAGAGATAGATTATAGTCTGGAATAGAACATAGGCCACTTTTATCCCGAAAAAAAAATGCACGGATTCGTAAACCACGCGGACAAAGCCGCGAGCGGAAGCTAGTGTCATATTAGTAGGAGGCGCAAGCGCCATCTAATATACTACTACCTGATGAATTAAAGAGGTGTTATCAAATTATTTACTGAATAAATATACTAATTGAGTGAATGCGGATCTTCATACACTACCAACGGAATCCGGAGTCACCCACGCGGTCAATAACGCGTTTGTTTATCAAGAAGCGTATCTAGGTAGTAAATTTCATACAACGAAACACTTTGAGCGAAACACGGCGGCAGTAAAGCTTGAAATGTTATTTCATTAATTTGTATCACAAATAAATCCTAGTAGAATCTTTGTAAGCGTACTCGTATCAGCGGTAAAATCTTGTTCATTGAAGATTTTGATGTTGATATTGTTTTAAAAATCTTATTTTACTAGATTATACCAATATTTAAAGGTTGAGTTTTATCTTTAGATGCAGCCTTTCGATACAGGGTGGAAAAAAATGAACGAGACACGAGGGTCCTTTTATATGGAGATCGCAAATTAGGATAAATAACACGATCGACTGTTTAATATTGTGTTTAACTTTAGGGAAGATGTGTAAGAGTTTTTCTTATCAACAAACGATAATATTCCATTTGAGTAAAATTTCATATATCCTATATTTTATCAAAACTTATACATAGTCTTCATATTAATCAGGCTTGAGTTTCAGATTTACAAAAGTAAGACTCTTTTGTTTTTTACTCACTAAACTTTTGTTGGAGATCAATGTATAAAAGAATATTGTAAGTATGTAATATTCCGAGTTAAAAAGAGTAAACATGTAGTTTCTTGCCTGTTCTTCTCTACCGTAAATCAACACTTTGGAACGTGGCAAATAGAGTTTGACTATTCATACGAGTAAGTGCCTGGAAACGGTTTACATACATGAATAAAAATGTATTTGATTTGATTTGACAACGTAGGTACCTACTTTCCCTCCATATCTCAATATTTGGTTTTTTATCCTTTATTTTTCCTTTATTTTTTAGGGGAGAGAGAGTCTTCGGCCAGTAAAACGACTTGTAAACTTGATCGGAGTGAAGCGTAACTTTAGGGGAGAGAGAGTCTTCGGCCAGTAAAACGACTTGTAAACTTGATCGGAGTGAAGCGTAGTATATTTCACGAACCAAATAGCGCTATTTATATTTACATTTTTATCCTTACAATTAGTGACTACCATACTACAACTAAACATTATTACTATTATTATCATACACTATATACATTGGACACCGCATATTTACATTACATTGAGTGACAGAGATAGCACGATTATCCGTCTCGCTGAGCGCCGATTGGTCCGCGCCCGCGCGCCGAGCGACTGTGCGGGTCACGCGGGGTCGCGGTGCTAGCTAAAAAATAGCGGCCCGTTGCGCCGCTCGTCCTTTTCTTCGGGCGCCTTCGCGGGGTAAACATCGGCGGAAGCTTGCTGCGTCGCGGCGTGTCGAATCGCCTTTTTCAAGGCGGGTGATTCCTGCAGTGTCGTCCGCTGTCCTGGCGTGGCGTAACATATCATTTCTTCTGCCAGCACGACGTTTCTTTGATACGAGTTGTCGCACGTACCTAAACGTCTTTCTCAAGACGGTTTCTTTATTAGAGTGTCTCGAACGTACGGGTGCTGGCAGTGACGGAGTCGTCCGGAACGTATTGTACCTAATGGTTGTTGTGAATTGAGTTTTCTTCATTTCATAGGTAACGGTTGTTATGTGGTAACTGGTAATCTGGTATTCTGGTATTCTGGTAAATGGTGTTGACTTGGTAAGGTATTTTCGGTTAACTTGTGTACGCGCCGCTACATCACTCCCCCCTAAGCGAAGCGTACGTTGGGTTTCACCGTGCGGCCGGTCCGTGTGACGTAAGCATCGCGCGGTGAACACGACGTCGCTGTCGCTGAACTAGTTGACGAACTTGTGCTCAGTGTTGTTGCCTCCGTAGTTGTTTTCACTGTACTCGTAGGACTCTGCCGTGACGTTACTGTGGGATCTTCTTGCAGTAGGTACGCTGGCTTCAGTCGGTCAATCGTGACAACTGTAGTGCGATTTGGTAGTTGCAGTTTGAATATTTTCCCGCTGCGTTCGATTACTTGGTACGGGCCGTCGTATGGTGGTGTAAGTGGGCTCCGAACGGTGTCGTTGCGCACGAACACATGGCTACACGTTGCTAAGTCCTTGTAAACAAATGTGCTGACGTTCGATGAGTGCATTTTCTTGACCGGTGATAGCGATGACATTGTTTCTGTTAGTTGCTTGACGAACTCTGAGTCTTCAATTTTCGGCTGTGTAGGCACGAAGAAATCAGACGGTACTCGTAACGTCGCTCCGTAGGTCATTAAGGCTGGGTTCACACAGGTATCTTCACGAAGGGCCGTGCGCAGTCCGAGTAAAACTGTAGGTAAATCATCTATCCATCGCGTACCGGCTTCTCTTGACATAAGTGCTGATTTTAGGGTGCGGTGCCATCTCTCGACTTGTCCGTTCGCTTGAGGGTGGAATGCGGTTGTTCTTATGCGCGTCACGCCGAATTTCTTCATTAAGGTGTTGAATAGTGACGATTCAAATTGTCTTCCCTGATCTGTAGTTACGCGTAGCGGGCACCCAAATCGTGAAATCCACCCGTCGTATACTGCTTTTGCCACGGTGTCAGCAGTGATGTCCCGAGTGGGTATAGCCTCAGGCCACTTCGTACAACGGTCGATCATCGTAACTAGGTATCTGTAGTCACTCGAAGGCGGTAGCGGTCCCACTATGTCGATGTGCACGTGTTCGAAGCGCGCCGATTCTTGGAATTCTCCGAGCGGACTGATAACGTGCCGTTGAATTTTCGCGCGCTGACAGCCGATGCACGTCTTCGCCCATGTACCCACATCTTTATTCATTGACGGCCAAAAGAATTTTGTAGACATTATCTTTCTTGTTGTTCGCACACCGGGGTGACTTAGTTCGTGCTGCGCTTTGAATGCTACTTTACGATAAGTCGCTGGTAGGTATGGACGAACGTTGCCGGTTGATGTTTCGCACATGATGGGTCGTTGACCTCCGGGTAATGTGATAGGAGCGAATTTCAGACTTGGGTTGGACATGCAGGTTTTCAGTTCTTCGTCATTTTCTTGGTCTTGGGCGAGTTGGTTGTAGTCGATTGCGGAGTGTGACAAGTTGATTTCTTCGATGCGTGATAACGCGTCAGCTGCTTCGTTTTTCTCCCCGTGAATATATCGGATGTTTGAACAGAATTGACTTATGTAATGCAGCTGGCGTTCTCTTCTGGGGGTATCACTGCTACTCGGAGATCTTGATAATGCGTATGTTAGAGGCTTGTGGTCGGTGAATATTGTCAGGTCGTTGCCCTCTATCAGCCGGCGTAGGTGTTTAACAGCTGTGTATATGGCTAGTAGTTCGCGATCGTACACACTGTATCGCCGCTGGGTGTCGCTCATGGTCTTGGAGAAGAAAGCGAGCGGTTTCCAGGTATCTTCAACCTTTTGTTGTAGTACAGCGCCGATGCTTGTTCCCGACGCGTCAGTCAGCAAGGAAAGTGGAGCGTTAGGTATCGGGTGGGTCAACGTAGTCGCCTCGAGTATGCTTTGTCGGCATTTATCAAAGGCTTCTTCAGCTTGCGGCGTCCACTGTATCAGAGTCTTGTCATTTTTCTTACTATTGTGTAGGTACTTATTTAATTCATGTTGATATTCGGCTTGATGGGGTAGGCAGTTACGGTAGAAGTTGATCATGCCTAAAAATCTTCTGAGTTCTTGAACTGTCTGTGGCTTGGGATAGTTGGCTATTGCTTTAGTTCGATCTTCTGTGGGCTTGATACCTTCCGGTGTTACTTCGTAGCCGAGAAATTGTATTTGGTTCCTGCCGAACTCGCACTTGTCGATATTGAGTGTGACGCCGTAGGTATTCAATCGCTCCAGTACTTGATCTAAGTGGCGCCTATGTTCTTCTTCTGTATTTGAGTGGACCAGAAGATCGTCGACGAAGCAGAAAACGATGTCGTCTAGTCCACGTAGAACTTCGTGCATGAATCGTTGGAACGTTTGACCCGAGTTACGTAGGCCGAACGTCATACAGTTGAACTCGAAGAGGCCAAACGGGGTGATAATGGCCGTTTTCGCTGCATCTTCTTTTTCTATAGGAATCCAGAAGTACGCCATCTTTATGTCTAATTTTGAAAATATTTTCTTCCCGTGAAGTTGATAGGTGAAATCTTGAATTCGTGGAATAGGGTAACGGTCGGGTACAGTTACGGCGTTAAGTCGTCGGTAATCGCCGCATACACGTAGAGAGCCGTCCTTCTTCTTAACTACGTGTAGCGGACTAGCCCACGGACTCTTCGATGGTTTACATATGCCCATTTCTATCATCTTCTCGAATTCTAATTTCGCCGCTGTGTACTTGTCGGGCGGCAGGGGGCGTGGTCTCGAGTAAATAGGTGGGCCGGTGGTTTCTATGTGGTGAGTCACCTCGTGTTTCGCCGGAGTCTTGAGTGACATGGGTCGGAGAACGTCGGGATACTTCGTGAGGATGTCTTGATACGAATGATTGCGATTGACTAAGTATACGGCTTGCTCGTTGCTATTTATTTTGATGGTATTTACGGCTAGTTCGGTGACGCTGTCTATGAGTTTACGACGATGTAGGTCGACAAGCAGTTTGTGACTTCTGAGAAAATCTGCGCCCAATATCGATGTTTTGACGTCGGCGATTACGAATGTCCACTTGAAACTTCTACGTAAACCTAGGTTGAGCTCGAGTGTACGCTCTCCGTAGGTACGTATCGGCGTGTTGTTCGCTGCATACAACTTGTAACTACTTGCCGACGGGTTGCAATTTTTCTTACTTCTTGCTGCTAATACTGAAATGTCGGCTCCGGTGTCGACGAGGAATCTTTCTCTGTTGTTTATATCGATGACGCATAGGCGGTGGCTTGAATTGTAGACATCGACGCCCGCCACCGTCGATGTACTTTCTAGTTTTCCCGCTTCTTTTTTGCACACGGCGATTCACATCTGTAGGCTTCATCCCCGTAGCGGAAGTGGTAACGACATACCCAGTCTGGATCGCCGGGCTTGCGTGTCGCGCCTTGCGTCCTTGAGCGCGAGCGCGATCGAGAACGATAATGGCCGGGGTAGCGGGGGCGGCGGGACGCTTGTTGCGAGCGTAGTTCGGCGATTTCAAACGATAATTTTTCTATTTGTTTTGACAGCAGGTTGATTTGTAGATCGACGACTGGGTTTGTAGCTGGGTACTGTGCAGGGCTTTCTGAGCACGACGCGTTCGTGGAGGTAGTAGGTAGCACGGTGGCGACTGCTGCGACTGCTGCGGGCTCGAAGTGCTCCATCATTTTGTCGGCCATCGCGGCGAGTACTTCGAGCGTTGATTCCGTGTTTACTGATAATACGGCACGAACTTGTGTAGGCAACTGGTTGAGCCACATGACTTTTAGGGCTTCATCTGTCAGTAATCTGCCGCTCAGGTCACGCATTTTGCGGAGTAGATGGCTAGGTTTCTGGTCGCCTAGCTCGAGGCCGCTGAGTAACTTCTGTAGCTGTCGATGGTCAGATTCTTGATACGTCGAAATCAGTCGGTTCTTGAGCGTGGAGTATTTACCAGTTGCCGGGGGGTTCAAGATGATGTCGCCGATTTGTTCCAGATCGTTGCAGCCTAGCAACGGGACGACGAGGTTGAATTTCTGGTCTTCTCCAATCTTGCTGGCGGCGACGGCGGCTTCGAACTGGGCAAACCACAGGCGAGGATTTTGGCGCCAAAACGGTGGTAAACGGGCTGGTAGTGATATGGTCGCCACGTCGGTCTTCACATCCTGCGCTTCCCGTAGAGATGATTCTTCCTTTTCGTTCGTCATGATGATGCAAACGCGTCTTCTTTCTTGCAGAAGGTCGGCGTCTTGATTATTTTTTCTTCACTATTTTTTTCTTCTCAGCGTCGGGTCACCACTTTAGGGGAGAGAGAGTCTTCGGCCAGTAAAACGACTTGTAAACTTGATCGGAGTGAAGCGTAACTTTAGGGGAGAGAGAGTCTTCGGCCAGTAAAACGACTTGTAAACTTGATCGGAGTGAAGCGTAGTATATTTCACGAACCAAATAGCGCTATTTATATTTACATTTTTATCCTTACAATTAGTGACTACCATACTACAACTAAACATTATTACTATTATTATCATACACTATATACATTGGACACCGCATATTTACATTACATTGAGTGACAGAGATAGCACGATTATCCGTCTCGCTGAGCGCCGATTGGTCCGCGCCCGCGCGCCGAGCGACTGTGCGGGTCACGCGGGGTCGCGGTGCTAGCTAAAAAATAGCGGCCCGTTGCGCCGCTCGTCCTTTTCTTCGGGCGCCTTCGCGGGGTAAACATCGGCGGAAGCTTGCTGCGTCGCGGCGTGTCGAATCGCCTTTTTCAAGGCGGGTGATTCCTGCAGTGTCGTCCGCTGTCCTGGCGTGGCGTAACATATCATTTCTTCTGCCAGCACGACGTTTCTTTGATACGAGTTGTCGCACGTACCTAAACGTCTTTCTCAAGACGGTTTCTTTATTAGAGTGTCTCGAACGTACGGGTGCTGGCAGTGACGGAGTCGTCCGGAACGTATTGTACCTAATGGTTGTTGTGAATTGAGTTTTCTTCATTTCATAGGTAACGGTTGTTATGTGGTAACTGGTAATCTGGTATTCTGGTATTCTGGTAAATGGTGTTGACTTGGTAAGGTATTTTCGGTTAACTTGTGTACGCGCCGCTACAATTTTTTTCTGACCAATGCCTAAATCTTGATTCAAAGGTAAACATTTTGTGAAGAAGCAAACAGACAGGCGTAACGCTTTATCGATACCCACGTTCTATAACTACTTGAATTAAAATAAATAATAATAATTTTTATTTTCTAAAATTAAGGTTACGAGTGATTAACAGGTAGAAAATTATGCAATGGCGATATGCTGCAGAAATCTGTACAGATGTTTTTTAAAACCCTGCCTCCTAGACTAGGATTGCCTGTATCCTAGGAGACAGTGTTCGGCTATGTGGTTCTTACTTTAAATAGATTTATACAACGAGTGAACTGCATCGATCTACCATTTAAATTAGGAGAAATAAATGAGTGTGTGTGCGTGTGTGTGTGAGAGCGTGTGTGTACGTGTGTGTATTTAACCTACACATTGTACGTATGTATAAACCCACTTAGATATTCTCGTGAACAATGACAACATTTCTTTAGAATGAAAACATTACCGCACATTCTAACCGCTTTCATAATAAAACCGCTAAAATAAATACGTTCTGGTATTTACGCCCCAATCTTCTTATTCTACGTCAAATAATTCCTCATTTGTGTTCATTGTTGTTCCGCCATCTTTCTTTTGTTGTCATCCGTAACGGCACACGTGTGGGGAATCGTGGAGCGCTGGAATTTAGCAGAAAATGTCTGTTTGAAGCTGACGTGAAATACAAAACTATTTAAAGAGGAATGGAAGGTAAGTTCTGGAATTCAGGAACAAGTTTTTTATATTTCAGTTCAGATGGTTGAAGCTTTATGTATGTGAGCTTATTCTGTAGTTTTCTGTTTATTTTTTTACATTACATTACATATATAACATCACGCCTGTATTCCCCGTAGGGTTAGGCAGAGGTGTACTATTGTGCACCCACATTTCGCCAAAACCGTTATTGAGTCCCATGTAATAGGGGGCGAGCCTATTGCATACTACCGGGCACAGTTCCAGACTCCGTGCTGTTACTGAGAATGTCCATATAGAGAAACCCAATAACACTTTGCCCGACCCGAGAATCTAACCCAGGACCTCACTCTCAGCAGTCACACTTGCGACCAGTAGACCAATGAGGCAGTTTTTTATTGTATCATCAAATTATTTGTGGCATAGAGATACGATTTCATATAATTCAAGAAAGGGGTTAGTGATCGCATAGATATACTCGGCAGCTTGGCCGTGACGCAGGGTTCCCACTTCAAGCGCCAGTATAGCGCTTTGGGTGACTGAGATATGAAATTAAATCTGTCTCAAGATGGAAGGCAGGTGATGTGGGGTGGAAAAGAATGTCTAACAGCGGCATCGATATTATAGTGACATAGACTTTTACAAGTGCAGTCCCACGTTGGGCGCCAGTAATATTTAAAGTAATAAAATTTTAATATTTGCGAATATATTCCGATATATTACACCTAAAATCGCTACGTTTTGAAAGACCCTTAAAGGCCTACTTGAAATAAAAATATTTGACTTTGACTTTGAATTCGATTTGTATCATATATATAATGTATATATGTATAATGTCCGACTGCATATAATTCGGCGTACCTATATTATGTAGGCAAGATTTTTATCCATTTAAAATGTATACGAAAATAATCAAGATAGGTATATACCTACATAAGTAGTGTTTTCTATTTGATAAATGTTATTATGCTCTCAATTATCACTACACTTGCATCCGCTCGCGGCTTTGCGCGCATGGTTTACGAACCCGTACATTTTTCCTTGATAAAAAGTAGCCTATAAGCTTTTCCAGACTATAATCTATCTCTGTGCCAAATTTCATCCAGATCCGGTCAGCCGTTCTGGCGTGAAAGAGTAAAAAAGATCGTGCACCCAACATGACTTTTTTAAACTTTTTGCTACTAGATAGTAGTATTTTATTTTATTACATAAAGATGGCAAAGAAGACGTGGATACCGTCTGTTGATCCAACTTTGTTTATACGAAGCAAGCTAAAACAATTCTCGTTGCAGTCAGACTCGGATGAAAATGTAAAAAGTTAAATAAACCGTAAAATTATTCGCGAAACTAGTTTCATCTCGTTTTAAGTGAGATATTACTCCATTTCGCTTGTTGGATGTACGATCCTCAAAGTACAATCAAACAGAGAAAGATACAAAGTTATCTATACCATAATACATATTATAAATAGGTAACATTTGTTAGTATGTAGGTGGTAATCTCCGGTCCTTTTACTGGTAGAAAGCTATATTATTTCTGAGTACTATAGGCTATAAATTATATATTGCACATAGGTTACGCTGACGAAGTCGCGGGCAAAAGCTAGTCAGATTTACATGAAGTTTCTTTCAGAAATAATGGAAGCTTTCGAGTAGTATACGTATTCATTCATTCATCATCAGCCAGAAAACGTCCACTGCTGAACGAAAGCCTCCCCCAAGGCCACGTTTGCCATAATCCCCACGCTTGGCAGGCGGCTTGGGGATCGCAGTGGCTCACCGATTAGTGAGAGGACGCTGCTGCCCGTCCTCCGGTGTCTGGCCGCAGTTTTAAGACGTACCCGGGTCCCATACGGTATACGTATATCATATTTTAATTAGAAAAAAACTATTTCTATTTAAAATTATTTTTAGAAATTTCATCAGCTCTTTAGAAAGTATCACCTACATCTTATAACCCTTTAAACCTATTTCTTTGTTAGACTGTTCAGTGAATGATTACATTCATGAAAATATTATGATTAAAATTTTGGCCGATTAAGAGATTGTTTCTTAATTTGATGAGTAGCAACATTCAAACAAAACATTACATTCCCGGAATTCATATCGATTGCACTGAAAATCCAAGTTTGTTAAGATAGTTGAGTATGTTTATAAAGTTTAAGTTTCTACAAGGATAATACATATTTCCAAGAAGTATTACAATAAACTAAATCTTTCAACGATACACAAGAAAGCTCGTTTTCTGTGATTTACCGCACCTTTGGCAACACACCACAATACTTATTCAGAGGCCCTAGTGTAAGTTTCTTTTGAGAAATTCGATTTACTACATCGAACGCGCTCCGATTGGTGGAGAGCACGAAACAGACCAATCGGAACGCCGAACGCGTTCGATGTAATAAATCGAATTTGTCAAAAGAAACTTACACTAGGGGTACTGTAAAGTTAGCACGAAAATTTACATGAACTGCTGAGTGTAGCTGAAACATTATCTCGTCAGATGTGGTGATATCGAGACTGACTGCCCAGGGTGCACCAGATGATCACATTTTAGCACCGGAGGCTCTTTCTTTGCACACCAAAATGATTCTAAATATTTCCAAGTATCATCATCTGCCTAGCGTTTTCCCAACTACTTCGGTTTCGGTAATATCAGTACTTTACACCAACTCTATTCCGAGGCATATAGAGGTCTCGATATGTGAAAAATGGTCATGAAGGACTGGCCGCGGCAAGCTCTGCTTAACCTCGCAGATCGCCAATTTCAAATAAAACGCATTTTCAAGCAGGGGTTGTGAAACAGAATCTCTTTACAATACACAAGAATGCTTGTTTTCTTCAATGTTCCTTTAAAAACCACTCCATACTCGTGTATTTTTAAACAAAAGTCGATCCTACAGACGGTTTCCTAAGCTGCTTAGGGCTTAGTTTGCAAGCAGCTAGTCCGCTTAGAAAGAGATTGAAACCCTGCAAAAGATATTCTTAACACAACAATTCAGCCGCCTCAATTCGTATCAAAGTCACAATCCAAGTTTTTTTTTTCAAATAGGCCTTTTCAGGCACATTTAAAAAGTCGCACGTAACTTCTGGCGCACGACTCCAAAGGTATCGGAATAATATTAATGGCTGATTTTGCAATAGCTAGATAAACCTAAGAGAATTTATTCCTCTGATAATTCCATACAAAAACTGTTCTAATTTCAAATCACCAGATAGATAATTTTTATCTGGACATTGAAAAATCTAATTATTACGTATAGTTCCTTTTATTGATTCGGTTTAAATGTAATAATATTTTTGTGTTGAAATTTGGAAATTAGTATTATGAATTATTTCGCCCTTAATTTTTCATCCTAATTTGGGACTTAAAATAAACCACTGATTTATTTTATTAAGACTGTCGTGAGCTGGGTTGTGGGTTCAATGTCTGTATTATTGGCTTCTTTTGTTAGAAAATTGTCAGTAGCAGCCTGGAGGTGAAAATTGTGAACGGCATCGGCGAAATGAATCTGTATATAATGTTTATTTTATTTAGATGAAATATGTATTATGACCTTGATATCCCAAGTTCGCTATTACCGTGTAATATGAGGAGGCTTCAGCTGTGAAAATGTATTGGCATATAATGATTTAATGTCTAACAGAAAGATTTACAGGCGCATGTAGCCTTACTCAATCCTCATCGATTTCGCAAATTATGCAGGACGAGGATCGCTGGCAAAAATCAGGATTAATGTCGTGTATAAGATGTTAGGAGAATCTTCATACTTAAATATTTTAGATGTCTCTTCAGACAACTTGAAAAAGGCTGGATTATCAATAAAGTGTTCACTATACTATACTGAAAATTAACATATCGCCTATCGTGGAAAGATCTCAATTAATTATGTTTAAATAACGATGTGGTAAAACGCCCGGCGCGGTGTGGTAGAATGCCCGGCGGGGCATTTTCCGAAGTACCGGCTCATTGCGGTTTGGCGTTCGCCTTGTTTAGCTTTCGATTTCACAATCATCGCACTTTGGTGTTTTGAGGTAAGCAGAACTGGTCGTTCGGTTTTCAAATTTCAAACATACTAGCTATTAACCCAACTTCATCTGTGTGTACATATTTTGTTTTCTGGATCTTGACAACAGCGCCACCTACTGGCTCCAATTATAGCTAAGAATCATCCAGGTGAATCTATAAAAAATATCAAGATCGATCAAGCCGTTAAGGTGGAGCAGAATTACGAACACACGCACACCGCAATTTTATATAAGTAAAATTGCTTCAAAATGTCTCACGTCTAGACAGATTAGGTAGTACTTAGATAAATCTAGAACTTACTTAGATATTTAGAACCATGTTTGGTATTAGTATGATTGGCCAGAACGAGAAACTTTCACAATTGACTAGTAATCTGCAGATGGCCAGATATAGACTACTTTCAAAATGAGTGATAAAACCCGTAAACGCCACGGAACAGCTAAAGGTGCTTTTACATCTAAAAGTCTCCCACCACTCCTTTGATTCTTACTTACACAAATCTCAAACGTATTTAATATATTTGTACAATAACAAAAAATCCTACAACCCTCAAATACTCGTAAAAAAATGGAAATAACATATTCTTGACAAACTTGATAAACAAAACTTTCTGAGAATCGAAACATTTTGTACAAAAATAAACACGTAGTAAAAATCTGCGTAGTCTACAGAGGGACGTTTATATAAGTTAGTTTGTACCCCTGGGGGAAGGGGAGGCCGTCGCGGTCGATACCCAGCCCTTCAAAATCGAGAGTAACCATCGAGCGCCGAATTTCGCACAGTTTCACCATCCATTGATGATTTTGTTAAGCCATTTTAATCGGTTGGCTGTACAAATGGGGCAATGTAGACCAAAATGGGGTTGAGAATGTAACGCTATAAATTTGTAAGGAGATTGATGCATTCCAGATGTTCGCGAATTACGTTTAGACGGCAATTATAAGTCGTATAAGTCGAGAACTAAATGAAATATGATTTGTTTATATTTCGCTCAGAGGACGGAAATTGCTGGTGCAAGTTGATGAGCTGGTTACTCCGTAACTGATTTAGTTAGGGAGACGGTCTGTGGAGATGATGCTGCTGAGGTATTATGATTGAATCGTTTTTATGAAGTGTTTGGATAGGGTAAAGAAGGATTCAAAACTCAAAGATGGAAGATAAATGCACACTAGACTTCAAAAAAGCTGAGAATAACAAAAGAATGTTTCGATTTAAATTAAATAAATTATAAAACAAAAAAAAAACATGGATTTAAAAAAATAAAGTGGCTCCTTTCTTCCTATTTCTATTGAAATCCCCATTACCTCATCAATCTTGTTATCAGTGTATGTTATGGAGCTCAATATTCTATAGTTAGTCACTTATTTGTTTTTAACCTAAAATCATTCGGTTGGTTGAACCGCATGTATGGAGTTGACACTATGAGGGCTTTTGAAATGCTTACAATTAGACGATTTTGACGTCACGATGGACACGAGCAATTTTTTTCCGCTCCTGGTTTGGACCCTTGTGAAAATGACATACGGCCTCCACTTAGTTGTTCCGGGCTTTTTTGTTTATGTCAGACTAGCTGTGCCCGCGACTTCGTTCGCGTGGATGTCGGAACTTAACAATGTATTTTTTAGTGAGACCAAATGCACTTAACCCTATTTTTTCCTAAAATAAAAGTAGCCTAAGTTACTTCTTATTACATCAGCTACCTGCCAATGAAAGTGCAGTCAAAATCGGTCCAGACATTTCAGAGATTAGCCTATACAAACAGACAGACAGACAAAAATTGTAAAAAATGTTATTTTGGTGTATCACTTTGGTGTATGTAAAAAACGGTTATTTCAATATTACAAACAGACACTCCAATTTTATTTATATGTATAGATTTAAATCTGTAAACTGTAATCGAATCAAATTACAGAAGAAATTCTAGTGTGAAATGATTATTTAATTTGACACTAGAATAGTTTATTTTGCAATCAACTTTTCAATCACTTTCACGGGTCTTTTTCAAACAAGATGGCGTCGTTGCGCCTTGTTCTATAAACGGGAAAACTCCGAATCATTTCTTTACAACACCCGTCAAGCTTATGTCTTTATTTTCCGGAGCAATAAACACAATTACCAGAATCTCCGTTCAGAAACACACATATAAAGAATATAAACTTTTTGACGACATTCCTACTGTGATCTACTAAAATAAAGTTATCGGGAACACTTGGAGTTTATGTAAATGCCATCAATTCGGGGAAAGACAAGAATCTTTCTACGAATTTGATGGGATTTCTTTTAGCTCGGGTACGTGTGTAGTCACGTAAAATGTATAACGCTTACAGATTTATATAGAGATAAAAATAATGTGAAATTGTGAATGTACTGCAGATGTTTATTGATATATAAGTAGGATCAAACTAGAGTACATGACTCTGCCGACGACTGTCTCATTGATCGACTAGTAGTAACAGCGGCTGTTGATGTAATCCTGGGTTCGATTTCCAGTTCATCATCAAATAACAAACAGCGATTCCACAAACTCCCTACAAACTATTGATGAAATGATGTATGTAGGATGCTGAGTACAGCATCCTACATACATCATTTCTTCAATAGTTTTACTATCGGATTTAAAAGCCGGCCCACATAAACATTCTAGCGGATATTCCTGGCTATTCTCAAACTGAAACTTGCCAGACAGACATACAGACACATAGTAAACAATATGTCCGCTAAGACGCCGCTATTTTCCAGCACACAATAGAACCATAGGTAATTCATGGTGATGCGAGATTTGAGGTTGTATATACGGTTAAGACGCGGCGACGAAAGGTTGTGTCAAAATTGGCTTCGTTTGGAAATAGCTTCAAACTTGTGGCCGGTGAAATCTCTAGGACTTTAACAATAGTGAACTCAAACAAAGAGACACACGATTTCACACATCACAAGAGGGTCACTAGATTTAAAAGAAGTAGTCATTTCAGTTACTTAAACATGTTTGGAATACAAAAGCGTGACGTCATAGTTTTTCATTGTCATTGACATACTTATTGTGTGATTTTGATAAATTAAACATTGATAACGCCAAAGATAACCAAGAGATTAAGTTTTACTGAGATTTTAAAAGGAAAAATATTTACCAAACAAAATTACAGAATTTATTTTTGATGGAGTCATCTATTATATTATACATGCCTTCCATTATTAGATACTTGTGGTATAATAGCAGAAACTGTGACAAAAAGTAGAGCAATGTTTATGGATCCTCTTCATCTACATACATTTAAGAGTTTGAATCTTGTCGGTATCATTATCCATTTATGCTTTTTTCGCTAGTTCTTTCACTTACTGCTGACACTCGTAACGACTGTCATAGGTCTTCATATGACACCGACCAACTGCTTAACCTATTTGCCGAGGCACGGAGGGGTCTTGATGTGTGAAAAATGGACACCGATCCAACGATTGACCGCGGTAAGTGGTAAGCGAACGATCTGCACTATGTAACTACGACCCTCAAAAACAAAACACGTCCGTCATTAAAATAGTTCGGCTGTTCTGTGAATAAATTAAATGGCTCTTGTTTTTATGGACACTACTGAAAATGGCGACACGGCTGCACTACGTGTCGCTTGTTCGATTCCCGCACGGAACAAATATTTGTATGATCTATAGATAGTTGTTTCGGATCTGGGTGTACGTCCATATGAATATATGTGTTTGTAAACGCACCCACTATACAGGAATAATTAATAGTGTGGGGCAAAGTTTTTTAAATAAGAAGAAAGAAAGAATCAATAATTGTTTCTATTTTATCTTCTATATAAATAAAAATCAATTGTCAAAAATGTATGTAAGCGCGTAACTTCAAAACGGCTGCACCTATTTGGCTAATTCTTTTTTTGTGTTTGTAATTGTCAAGACAATGTTTCTATAAAAGAAAAATATTGAACATTTTTACGGAAAAGTGAAAAATTTGGGTTAAAAATTCTCCATATAAAAGTGAGTGAGACAGAAGACAGTAGGTACTGTAAAGGGAAGATTTGGTTTCATTCAATCCCTAAGCCGAGGTTCGAGTCCCACTATGGGACACCCTTAGCAGTGTTGCTTAGTATTATTTAATTTCGCTCGGCTGGAAGCCCTTCTGGTCTCGCCATTTGCCCGGTTAAGCAGTAAAAGCTCCCTGAGCTAACTGCGAGAGAAAACTCAAAAAAAAAAGATTTTCTTCATTAGTGCACTCGTCCCAAGCCGGGGTGGGCAGCTAGTTTATAATAGTAGAAGTTTATGTCACAAACTCACAATATTTGGGAACACTCATACATTTAAAGCTAGCCTACCCTACAATTAATTCTGTCCCCTACGCTACAGTTTATTACACGAACAAAGCTTCAACTTCAACAAGAACATAATGCTTTTGTAAAAGTTCTGGGTCCAGAGTCGAGCGGGTTCGCTCCAAATTACTCTTTTATTTTATTTATTACTAGCTGTGCCCGCGACTTCGTTCGCGTGGATGTCGGAACTTAACAATGTATTTTTTAGTGAGACCAAATGCACTTAACCCTATTTTTTTCTAAAATAAAAGTAGCCTAAGTTACACCTTATTACATCAGCTACCTGCCAATAAAAGTCCCGTCAAAATCGGTCCAGCCATTTCAGAGATTAGCCTATACAAACAGACAGACAAAAATTGAAAAAAATGTTATTTTGGTGTATATATTCATATGCATGTAGTAAAAAACGGTTATTTCAATATTACAAACAGACACCCCAATTTTATTTATATGTATGTACATATGTATGTATGTATAGATTACGGACCTCCAACAGAGGATACACATATTACTTTCTATATTAAAATAAGTACATTTGTATTTGTGAATTGTGCTCCACCAATTAAAGGAGATCACAGCATGCACATATAACTAGGTGAACTAAAATAATAAAAAAAATTCTTTTTCTTTCTTTCTTTTCTTTTTCTTTTTTTAAAAAACGTTGCCCCACACTAGGAAATAATTCCTGTATCGTGGGTGCGTTTACAAACACATATATTCACATACACACAAACATCCAGACCCGAAACAATTATCTGTAGATCATACAAATATTTGTTCCGTGCGGGGATCGAACCCGCGACAATTAGCGCAGAAAGGTAATCGCTTATCCACTACGCCCGTGTCGTCAAAACAAGTCAGTCAGTCAGTCAGTCGTCAAAAAATGATTACAATTAAGTTAAATTAAACTAAAAAACTAAATAAAAGAAATAAAAACACAAGAACAACAAATTCATGTCATCACAATATTCTCTAGATACATGTAAGAAAATAAAATTATATTACCCGACAATAACAATAATTATGAAAATTAGAAGAAATTAGAGAAATCGACAACAAGGAGACCAAAACATACCGTTTATGTAGCATTTGCATTGGAGAGTATTGATAAATTCATTCGCGTCCAAGCGGTCGACGAGTCAACATCTCCTGAGGATGCTCCGTGGAGGGGCGAAACACGTGTCGAGGATCGGTTTGGTTGCATGTTACATTATTTCTATCACACCTTCTGCATGTGCATATATTTGCGGGCGGGAGGGCGGTGCTGTGCATGCACCCAAACTTGCAGTTGTTTAGCGGAATTAAAACTAAATATTCTAGTTGTATATCTTATATATCATGGATTTCCGCAAAGTAACGCCTGATTCCATTAATTATCTAAATTCATTACGACAAACCGCGGGCATTTTATTGAAGAATATTAAGGAAAAACCGGACGTTTGAGTGAGAGACTTAAAGGATTGTATTTTCAATTTTTTTCTTAGGGGTCATTATGCCTGCCTCGTTGGTCTAATGATTGCAAGCGCGGCTACTGAGCGTGGGGTCCTGGGTTCGATACCCGGGTCGGGCAAAGTGTTATTGCGTTTTTCTGTATTGAAATTCTCAGTAGCAGCACGGGTTTCGAACTGTGTCTGGTAGATGGCAATAGGCGATATTACGTGAGACTTAATTACGGCATTAGCGAAATGTGGATGCCTAACCCTTCGGGAAATAAGGGCGTTATGCTATGTGGTTCCTTAAAAAGAGTGACTGCTTCTTATGTCTAGTGCTGCTGAGCGTGAGCTCCTGGGTTCGATTCCCGGGTTGGGTAAAATGTAATTTTTTAACATAGGATATAAGATGATGTTGGATTTAAGAGCAAGCCTATTACCATCTACCGGGCACAGTTCCATATAGAAAAACCCAATAACACTTTCCGGGAATCGAACCCAGGAACTCACGCACAGCACGCGCCCTTACCATTCGACCTATGAGGCAATCACTCTTATGAAGGAACTGTTGTAACAAAAAACGATTTTCGAATTTCAATAAAATTACTTTACATTGTGTTCTGTTTATTATGAAAAATGTAATTTTCAAAATAAGTTCTATTCTATATCTATAAAATAAGTTCTATTATATTTAGTATTCTCTCAAATGAAAGTCTCGCTTTCATTTAAATGAAGACCTAGACTACAGACGGCCTGTTTGTTGAGCACTGTCAATATTTGCCCCGTCCACTCTTTTCACTGCATACAACCGGTGTACATTTTGTCCACCTAGCTGTAATAAAATTTTTCTTCACCATAAATATTTTCTTATTTAGTTCTTTGTGTAACCGCACCAGTATTTATAGTCAAAGTCAAAGTCAAATATTTTTATTTCGAGTAGGCCTTTACAGGCTTTTTCAAAACGTTGTGATTCTAGGTGCACGGTTCCAAAGTGGGAGTAGGTCCTATGGAGAAGAGACCGGCAAGAAACTCCATGGATACTCTTTTAAAATTGTTTTAAACTGGTTACAATCTTTAACGGTAAAGACTATGCGAGTACAATGCAAGCCAATTTGCGCAAAACTACACAAGAACAGTATTTATATAATAAGTTCTATAGGTTGAACTGTAATGCGAATAAGATGTTAATATTAAGTTCTTTTTAACGGAGCGACTGCCTTCTGACCTCCGATACACAATTTCTGGGAGACACTGATACTCTAAGGTTACACTGGTTGTCAGATTTTTGGGCTACTGACACCCGTAACGACGGTCATAGGTCTTCATATGACACCCAGGACCAACTGCTTAACGTGCATTCCGAGGCATGGAGGGGTCTCGATATGCGAAAAATGGTCACCCATCGAAGGACTGACCGCGTCAAGCACTGACTAACTTCGCAAATCGACCGGTCTACGTGTTAACTACATAGATACGAGTTACATAGCTACCACTCCACCCTGTATTCTCTATCATTGCCTATTTATATAACAATACGATTTTGTTTCATTATCATCATCAGCCAGAAGACGTCCACTGCTGAACGAAGGCCTCCTCCAAGGGAGGGATTTACCATAATCCCCACGCTTGGCAGGCGGATTGGGGATCGCAGTGGCTCACCGATTAGTGAGAGGACGTTGCTGCCCATCCTCCGGTGTCTGGCCGCAGTTTTAGGCAGACGGGTCACGATTGATCATCACGATTGATGTTTAGTTTTTCTAGTTTAATTTAATTTAACTTAATTGTAATCATTTTTTTTATATATTATTTTAGTTCACCTAACTCACAACTCACAAATACAAATGTACTAACTTTAAAATAGAACGTATTTTGTGTATCCTCTGTTGGAGGTCCATAACATAATAAATAAATAAATAAAATATATTGATAAAAACTATTGGTTAAAATCATAAAATGGTCACCAATCCGAGGACTGGCCGCGCCAAGCGCTGCTTAACCTCACAAATCGACCGCGGCACTGCGTGGTAGCTATGTAGCTATGACTCCCTCATGCTATTATTACTTCCAAAATGTTATCTCTGTCGATGATTCTGGTCCAAATCATACGTGCCTCGTTTGCAGGGGATTTATAAGTGTAGGAATGAAATGCTGTAAACAATCCGTCGTCGTGTCGTGGACGTGACCATTTTACTGAACGATGTCCTGGGCAGTGACAGAGTGGTGAAGCGTGATGCTTAGATGTAAGTAATGTGCAATACATTACATCAGTGGCTCCCAAAGTTGGCCCGCGACTCACCTAGCAAAAAGTTCCAAATTCGGGACTCACCTCTTGGTTTTCGTGAAGAAAAAAGGGGCATATATGAATGAAAAACTGTTCAAACAAAAAAAAACATTCGGTTCCGATCCAAAGTGTTATTATTTAAATACAAGGAGTGCTATTTTTTTATGAAAAGGATGCATTTGTTACCTATTCTTGTCCCCGCACGGAACAAATATTCGTATGATCTACAGATAGTTTTTTCGGGTCTGGTTGTGTGTGCATGTGACATGTATGTTTGTAAACTGTACCCACGATACAGGAGAAAATCCAAGTGTGGTGCAAAGTTACTAAAAAAAAAAAACTTTTTTTTTTTCAAGGCCCCCAAATATTCGCTCGCGATCCACCAGTTGTTTGCGACTCATACTTTGAGAACCACTGCATTACAGGATTAAATAAAACTCGTGATATAAATGACTATTTTCGTTGTCCTTTGCGACATGAAAAGTTGTTTCATATTAGCTTCTAAACATGCAATAATTGGGCTTGGACCGAAAACATAGCATCACGACTGTATTCCCCGAAGGGTAAGGCAGAGGTGTACTAGTAAACCCACATTTCGCTGTCCGTTATTAAGTCCCATGTAATAGGGGACGAATCTATTGCCATTTACCTGACACAGTTCCAGACTCCGTGCTGCTACTGAGAATTTCAATACAGAAAAACCCAATAGGACTTGGTCCGACCCGGGAATGGAATCCAGGACCTCACGTTCAGCAGTCACGCTTGCGAACACATGTATATGTATGCAATAACTTTATCAGCGTTTATTCGTTGAAGGGTTGATTAAAATTAGACGGTCACAATTTTTTTTTCTAACTTTATGTCATAATCGCGTTATCATTATGAAGATAAATCACCACATATTTCTCTCCTAGACGTAACATAACCGCGCCCCATTGAGACATGGCGTATTTATAGCCGGGCTCATGCTTGCACAATGATTGGCTCATTAAACCCGATTACATGGGCGATAAATTGATCCATGGGCTATCAAATTGCCCCTGATTACAATCCTGGTTCGTAAACAACGTCATATTTTTAGATTCGTCCGACACGCGAACTTTCTATTTTGCTGATTTGAATTCGGAATTTCTATTTTGCTGATTTGAATTAGGAATTTCTATTTTGCTGATTTAAATTTGGAACTCGTGTTTCATATTATTTGTTTATGGAATTGTTTATTTTTTTCGTGAAATGTTTTATGTTATTTTTTTTTTTATTGAACGCCTGTGTGAGCTACGGTTTACAATCGATTGATGGCTTCACGTTGCATTAAATATATTAGGTCAATGGGTTTTAAATGTGTGGTATTTTGTATTATTTTAAGCGGTTTAGCTGTTAAGTTTTGCATTAAACATAATAGGTAAGGACACAATTTTCATATCATGTATTTTATTGTTGTGTCATTTTTGAGTGGATACCCATCACATTTATTATAATGTCTTACAAAAATGCTAGTGCCTTTGTCGAAAGGTTTGCTACTCGACATAGGTAGGCTTTTCGCAGGCCTTTCGTCCTACTATATGCCTAGGGTCTTAAGGCTTAATTTGATTATAAAGGAGCAGATGGGAATCCTCTATTGCAATATAAATTTTATACAAAGGTTGCTCAGTAGGATAACTTTGTTCTTCGATCAATCAACGAAGTTTTCTTTGAAGCGTCTGCTGCGTTTGAAGGGTGTCTTGTTCCACTCAAATGACATAAACCGAGCCAAAATTTGAATTCTTTTGATGTATTATTTACAAAACACTCATAATGACATAAGCCTTGTTATAACGCGTCAAATTTAATCACGCAACGGGTCATATAATTCCACGTAGCTATTTAGGGTTGACAATTTCGAGTTTGAAGAAGGTGTCTCATAAAATTGACAAAGGTTTGAAAATCGAATCCGTTTGTTCTCACCTTAAAAAAGATTTATTTGAAATATATTTTTTAAAACAAGCTTTTATATCAGCTAGGATCACAGTTCTAGTGAAGACAAATTAAACAAGCCCAAACTCGATGTGATTGTGTCGTTTTGTTACAGAGCTCCTATCCCACCTTCTGGCTCCATCATCAGACCAGCTCGAAACTATCATAATATTGTATTGTCACCGAATTTACAAAAGCGTGCAAAATTTCAGCTCAATCGGTTGAGGATAACTGCTTTAAAATTCAGTTTCAAGATTTGACCCGAACAAACATACAAACATTGCAAGTTAAATAAAAGCTTGTAACATAAGGATCAAACATCAGTCTGATTCCACAATCGGTAACTCACAACAAGCGGCCTAACCACAGATTAAATCCATTATTTAGATTTCTGTGGGCCTAACTCCAGTAACTGGGTTGCGGAGGTTATTGGGTAGTCCGTCCATTTGAAATACTAATATTCAGGCGTATCTGGTTAGACTGGAAACTGACCACAATATAGCTGGGGCTATTCCTCGAAACCTATTTAGTACTTTATAGATTTGTTCGACTTTGTGCCTCAAAAGAGCAGGTAACTTATCTCTAACCGCAATACCGGTTGCGGTGAGATTGTATCGGCTTATTGCGAACTCGCTCACGCGTTATCTCAATCCGCGGCATAAGGAAGAAATGAATACTATTGATTTCCTATAACTCCGGTCTCTTTCTCCGTCGCTGTTTGAGTGTGTGTGACAGATACATGATATTAACACATTCGCTGCGTCACCGCAAGTATTTTGCCGTATCTAAATATCAGCCAGTGCGGCAGCTCGTTGTCCTTGTTTTACGCTCGGTGCCGGGGTCATCTACGTTCCCGTACGTGTAGGAAAGTCAGCTTTTCAATATTGGTGCTTTAAATATAATAATATTCTACACTAATAATGTACGGCAAAATAGTCGCGTAACGCACAGGGGGAAATATGGATACGGACAGTATTTGTCTCGTACCGCACTGGCAGAAAGTTTAGTTTTAGCGCCGCCGCAGCTAACGTGTTAATAATACATACCTACTTGTAATTATGTAATACTAGCTTCCGCTTCTAAAAACCCGTATATTTTCCCGGATAAAAAGTAGCCTATGTGCTATTCCAGACTATAATCTATCTCTGTGCCAATTTTCATCCAGATCCGTTCAGCCGTTCTGGCGTGTAACAAAGATCCATCCATCAATCCTCACAAACTTTCACATTTATAATATTAGTAGGATCTGATTTTTCAGTCAATTTTACTTATTTATAAAAACCCCTCAAGTCACGCAATGTAAAATTCAATGTGTCTGGCCGCTGGTGGCTGTCTGTCTTGGGGAATTCTTAAATATTTATTAAGTTATAGGTACTCCTTCCTCATTTGTTTGCTTCAAATCCAAATACTAATTCAAGCTGTTTTAATTAATCTATATAGCGTTTTATACGTAAGGGTATATCCCTTTACGTAAAGTACGGAGGTTGGTTGCTCAATATTGCTGCACAACTTTGTTTCACTTCAGTTTCTGATGGAGATGAGTTCATCCAAATATAATCTAAACTGGCTGCTGAAACTCCAGAATAATTTTAAGTAGATGCTCGACAGGGAGTTTGATCTGAGTAACGAAATCCTACCGAAAATCGCTCCAAGTAAAATGATTAAAACAGGATTTTGGCAGTTTTACAAGTGAAATAAAGACAAAACAGACAGGCTTTTCATATCAACTTTATTGATTAAAGGGACTTAACGAGTTTCCTTATCCGCTTCCAACGCTAACTAGTCAAAACTTCCGTTCAAGGTTTAAATAATAAAATGTTTTATTTCATAAGCAATTAGTCGTTTACAATGGATTGGTGATTGGAGCCTCCTTATAAGCAAATAATGCCTATAGTAAGATTCAACCCAACTGGAGTATAAGATTCATAATAATTCAGAATCGATCAGTATCAAAATATAAATAAGTCAGTTAACACCTGCACTAGCGCCACGATACCAAAGATTAGCGGATAATTTATGAACTAAACAACTATCTTTGATAGAATGACTTCAAATCCATCAAAAAAATCTCAAAACAATAATAATCTCCGATTAGACTTCGTTACCGAAAACAAGCCTTTACATACCAACATCACAACAAAGCTTTTAACTCCTCTGATAACTAAAATCTATCTACAATATCGATAGAAAATTCTTTAAGCCAACCATTATTTCACTGCCTACACATTGTTCGCACAAACGATTAATCTGCAGCCCTTTGTAACATCGAATGCATAAGCCTTATGGAATCATAACGTGGCAGCCCTGGATGCAGACTATATTGTTATCTCTTTCCTTTGTACGTAAAATTTAATTTTAATCCTTCACATCACATAGACTGTCTCGCGTATAATTATAACAGTGTACTTTGTGAGCGAGAGGGTGGAATAATTTATCTACCTTTGTTGTAAGTAGGTGCTTATGGTGTGAGGGAGATAAGCGTAGAAGTGGAATTTATGGAAGTTTTATCCTAAGACTTATAGAAGCGAAAGTGATTTCGTCTATCTGTCTGTTTGTAACGAATTCTCGGGTAATTGTCGAATACCTTTTTTTGGGGGACCTTTTTTTAGGTATTGTCCTTTAGGTATGTGTTTTAAAATAAATAAATTTGGATTGGCATAGATTTTTTTCAGTGCGGAAATTTTAACTCATTAAGCAGGTACCAACAGTAATATGAATTAGTCATATGGCAGGTGATGACTAGATAGAAAGGAGGATAGGAAGTAGTATTCGTAGCATCCACAGCATTATTTGTGGCAGGATTAGGCTATGCAGAGGTAGAAATTTTCGCGAAAAATGAATAACACTTTTCTGTCCTTGAATAAGCCATAAAAAGAAAGTTTACAGAGAGGTAACCTGGGTCTTGGAAAAGAACACAGGTTTATATTTGCTATTGCGGCAAAACATTAATCTATACATATAATACAATTATAACAGGCCGATGTCTGTACATTATAGATATTGGAGAACATCTATTATGGGGGGTCTTTATTAGAGCAACAGAAGCCAAAACAACAGTTTTTAGAATTTGTGACTGTCTCTTTGTACACGCATCACACAAAAACTACTGCATGGAATTGAATGCAGTTTTCACCGATGTATTGCTAGAGGTCTAACTTAAAATATAGGCTTCATTTTACCGCAGAAAAATATCAGATTCTAAATTCCACGCGTACGAAGTCGCGGGCAAAAGCTAGTTAGCTAATAAATTCAAAATAAACAGGCCAAGGCACGGGCAACAGCCATGTTAAATATTTCGTAAAAGAACGCGAGCAGCAACAAGTTCTACACCATAGTCATGTAAAATTAACTGAAGCCTAAAATGTTTACATGTCGTGTAAACTACGCGCTTGAACACTGAATCATTTTTATTTACTATCGTGTAAACACCCGGAGTGGTTATGGTTGAAACAGAACTATCCAAACACTGGAGGTTTGTTCATCAAACATTTTGATTTGTTGCTTGTCTTATGAAAAACACTCACATGATTATATGTGTATAAAAATATAAAGATCTAGGTTTTCTGACTGCCTCATTGGTCTAGCAAGCGCGGCTGCTGAGCATAAGGTCCTTGGTTCAATTCTCGGGTCGGACAAAGTGTTAGAGAAATTTTCTGTACGGAAATTCTCAGTACAAGCACGGAGTCTGAAACCGTGCCCGGTAGATGGCAATAGGCTCGCCCCCAATTACATGGGACTCAATAACGGCATCTACCTACCTGTCGGGCACAATAATTCCAGACTCCATGCTGCTACTGAAAATATATTGCAAAATAAAAAAACACAAACAACTCAAAATAATTCTCTGCTCTTTCTTAAAATCTTCATATATAAGTTCCTCACATAATTATCTATTTTGCCATCAATACAGACGGTAAATCATCGAGTTTCCTAGACAACAGCACTTTAAGTCCTCTCAAGTTTTAAAGCTTTAGTACCTTTCTGTCTCCTTATTTTGTGATACTGTTACTTTTTCTTCTTTTTTTAAACTAAACCATAGAGATTAAATCCAGCCTTAACTTTTACTGGGACAATTTAGCCGGCTGAAGGAACGAAATTAAAGTAATATAATAATACTATTTATATAATATATGATTTTTTTATTATCTGTCTCCTTGATCTAGTGGTTGCAAGCGAGACTGGTGAGCGTGAGGTCCTGGGTTCGGTTCACGGGTCGGGCAAAATGCTATTGGATTTTTCTGTATTCTCAGTAGCAGTAAAGAGTTTGGAAATTGTGCCCGGTTGATGGTAATAGACGAGTCTATTCTTCGTATTATATAGGACTAGATCAGCCGTTCTCAAACTTTTTTAGCGACGGACCCCTTTTGGACCACCACGGACACTTGGTAACCAAAATATTGACGGAGCGCCCTTTACTTGCGCCATACTAGCTTCTCATCGTGAACCGATTTCTGAAACCATATGCCTTAAAGTGTTGAATAAACAAAGCAACCAGTTTATTTAAAACTAGCTTCCGCCTGCGGCTTCGCCCGCGTGGTTTACGAACCCGTACATTTTTCCGGGACAAAAAGGAGTCTATGTGCTATTCCAGACTATAATCTATCTCTGTGCCAAATTTCATCCAGATCCGTTCAGCCGTTCTGGCGTGAAGGAGTAACAAAGATCCATCCATCCATCCATCCTCACAAACATTCACATTTATAATATTATATTACTTGCTTCCGCTTGCGGCTTCGCCCGCGTGGTTTACGAACTCGTACATTTTCCCGAGATAAAAAGTAGCCGATGTGCTATTTTAGATTATAATTTATCTCTGTGCCAAATTTCATCCAGATCCGTTCAGCCGTTCTGGCGTGAAAGAGTAACAAAGATCCATCCATCCATCCTCACGAACTTTCACATTTATAATATTAGTAGGATTAGTAGGATAGTAGGATTGAAATGGCTGTTGTATGGTCTTATCAGAGGCTCCATAATTATTACAAAATCGTTAAGTAGATTTCAGTCACGTACTTTGTATCTGTGTGTGTCGATCCACACACACAATCACAAAATACCCCAGTTAGACTAAACAACAACGGTTTGATTCGCGACCTCTCGACTACAAAGGTGGTACCCTCGATAGCTGAGAGCATTGGAGGGTTAAGAGAGCCCTCCTGCCACTTAGACAGGGCTCGCAAGTACTTGCAAACTATGCACGGCGTGTTGTTTTCTTTTGAACACGCAAGCACGTTTTTGTGTATGTGCGTGAGCGCATGTGTGTGCGTAAGTGTGTGATCCTGTCTCTTATGGAACAATGAATAAAACCCGCAATATAACATTTTATATTTATAACATATAGAGGCCAGGTGAGCAATGGTTACCGGAAAACACTACTTCAAAACACTTTTGCCTTGCAGTGGCGGTCCGACGGGGTCGTAGGGGTCATGACCCCCTCCCTTCAAATCGTACACGTGAAATTGACAAACCCCCTAAAAATAGGAAATTTAGAATATATCAAAGAACTCGGTTAATTATTAAGTTCCTGCTTAAAACGTCTAGACTTTGAATCAAAACTTGAATCAATTATTGCTCAACTTTAAAAGCCGGACCCCCAAAGTCGCTTTACTGTTAATGTGACCCCACGTCTTTAGCTGCAACCGCGCCTCCATAAATGTGGCGGGTCAAGGGTTAATAAAACTGCACCATGCCATTATATTGTCGCAAACTCCTAGACTAGATATTTACTATTAGTAAAATAGCACTACTTACTTTTACTATTAGTAGAATAAGTCACAAAAATATAATTTTAAACTTTATATTATTCATCGTGAATGCAAATGCACAAACATAAAATAAAAATGTCATGACATATAACAAAATAACATTTCCAATTTAGAAGCTTTATTCTCTTTTTACGACTATGTGGTCATTACGCCCGGCTTAAGATTAGCCGGGACGCCGCGCGGTGAAGATCACAATTCGCAAACTTTTGTTATAAGAAAGTCGCTTACGGCTTTCATCATTTACTGTTAAATTCTAGCGATTATGTCTCGTACTTCAGTTTGAATGGCCCCATTCAGATTTGCATTATCATTACTAAAGTTTATTTCTTTGTAAGTTTGGGAATGAGGGATGAATATGGATTTCTTTTGTTTTGTTTAAGCTGTCTATTATTTAAACAGTAGGTATATTTTGAAGTCATGTTGTTTTATTTCAACGAAAATATATGGAGCGTGAATAATCTATACATATAATAAAATTATAACAAGCTGATGTCTGTACATTAAAGATATTGGAAAAAAACTAATATTGGGGTCTTTTTTAGAGCAACAGAAGCCAAAACAACAGTTTTTAGAATTTTTGTCTATCTGTCTGTCTGTATGTTTGTACACATATAGGCTCCGTTTTACCGCAGGAAAATATTAGATTCTAAATTCCACGCGCACGAAGTCGCGGGCAAAAGCTAGTCTATGTTTAATATTATAAAGAGGTAAAATTTGTTTCTTTGTATGTAGGGGGTAATCTCCGGAAGTAATGATCCGAATCTGAAAATTCTTTCACCGATATATAGCTACATTATCCCCGAGTGCTATAGGCCATAATTTATATATGTAGATCACGCGGACGAAATCGTGGGCTGAAGCAAGTGGTTAATATGTATATTAACATATATTAGACAATGAAGCAGTGATAGGCTAGTGGTTGAACGCTTAACTTCTATGCAAGAGGGTCTGAGTTCCAACTTAGCCCGCACCTTTGACTTTTTAGACTCATGAGCGGGTCAGAACGGTTAGGAAAAACATCGTGAGGAAATCTGCACCACCTGCACCAGCACCTGAGAGGGCTTTGTGTGTAGTTCACTAATCCGTACCATGCTAGCGTAGTATTCTAATGCATAAACCTTTTAAATCAGAGAAGGACAATAATGGCTATATTTATTTTTTTATAGCTTCCGCCCGCGGCTTTACCCGCGTGGATTAGCCACACGTGCATTTTATCGAGTCAAAAAGCAGCCTACAACCTTCTTCAATAAGTATATAAGAATAACTCTATCGGTTTACGCGGCGCACGCCGGTAAAGTTCCCATTCGGCATGATTTTTTCCGGCATCTTCGATACTCGTCGTCATATTTCAGCAGATTTACACAAAACCTTAACGAATTATGCACCTAAACCTTCCTCATAAATCAATCTGTCTATTGGTGATGACGGCATGAAAATCCGTTCAAGTTTTTGACTTTGTTTTATAATATTTAAGGATTGTGGCCTAGTTACAGTTTGGCTTAGTAACGAGTTACAGGAAGTTTAATTTCCCTTCTTAAGTGATTAACCTGATTAGTTGTAGATACTGTATCCGCTTACAGATCCTTAATGCCTTAATGGCTTGTAACGAATACGAAATACTCGGTAATTAGGAGAGAGTGAGAGAGACCAGCGGAGGGTGGGGGTGGGGGGGTGTATGTCAAAAATTAGCTCACCTCACAGGTAAAGCTTTGTGACATAAGTCAAGGCTGTCAACTGATGGAAATAGATATTTGTAGTTTATGGCCCGATAAATTCGTTCGTGACACTCCCATACTTAGTCCACGGGCGACGGGGGACGACATGGCGGGCTGCGGAGGTGGTAAGAAGTTCACGGTCCACGCGGCCCCCGTATCGCGCGCACTTCTTACTAGCCCGACAGTTTTATCCCCTGTTGCCTGCGGACAATGGGAGTGTTACGAACACATGAGTTTGAAATGTCTGTTAACAAGATGTACAACTAGAATATTTAGTTTTAATTCCGCCAAACTAGTTCAGGCTGGGATGCATGCAGGACCGTCCTGTCGCCCACAAATATATGCACATGCAGAAGGTGCGATTGATATTATGTAACATGCAACTCAAACCGATCCTCGACACATGTTTCGCCCCTCTATGGGGCATCGTCAGGAGATGTTGATTCGTCAACCGCTTGGACGCGAATCATTCGCAAACAATTCATTTGTTACATTATATCAATTGCACCTTCTGCATGTGCATATATTTGCGGGCGGGAGGGCGGAGCTGTGCATGCACCCAAGCTTGCAGTATGTTGGCGCAATTAAAACTAAATATTCTAGTTGTATATCTTGGATTTCTGCAAAGTAACGCCTGATTCCATTAATTATGTCTGTAAAATAAAATGAAAATTCTCACTAGTATATTTCGGGCTAAGTTTTATCGATATTTTCTATCAGTAGGAGCCCAGAGATGCCCAGTATATGATGAGCTCGCCCTCTATTCTATGGGCATTAAAAACAGTATTGGCAAAATTTGGGTGTACAAAAGTACACCCGGTATACTGTTCTCTCTATCATTTAATCTATACTAATATTATAACGAAGTAAAAATTTTTTGTTTGTTTGTATGTAGGGTGTAATCTCCGAAACTAATGATCCGAATCTAAAAATTCTTTCACTGGTAGAAAGCTACATTATTCCTGAGTGCTGTAGGCTGTAAATTATATATTGCACATAGGTTACGCGGACGATATGGTCCCGTATTCCATCAAATCCTAGACAGAAAACCAAGCCAACAGTTCCCTCATAAAAAGCGTTCTAATAGCTTTTAAGATTTACACGACGATCACGATTTTTTACAATCATCTTGTGTACACACAAACGCGAAACTGTCACATAAAAAAAGAATTAAAAGCAATTAAAGTCACGTGAATGTGGCCCACCTGTTACTTTGTTTATATATCTGTACTTATATACGGCACGCTACGTGTCGCGAGTTCGATTTCCGCAGGGAATACTTATTTGTATGATGTACAGATAGTTGTTTGGGGTCTGGGTCTTTGTGTATGTGAACATACACCGTGCCTCGGAAAGCACGTAAAGCCGTTGGTCCTGCGCCTGATCTGTCTCCGGTTGTATCGGATTGCCGTCCCATCGAACTATGAAAGTGAAGGAATAGAGAGAGCACCTGTGTTTGTTTGCGCACACACTTGTGCTCTATAATATATCCTGCGTAATTGGCTAATCTCCGGTAAGATTGGCCGCCGTGACCGAAATTCGGTCAGGAGTACATTATTTTTATACTTATACATATAGAAACCTATAAAACTTGCTAGGTACTTACATATTTACTGTAGTTTTATATATTTATACAGTAGTCTGGTTAAATACAGAACATATTCAAGACTGCAATCATTCATGCTTATATGATAAAAATAAACCACTATGATATAGGTATAAATCACAACGAAAACCATATTGAAAATACGCCATGGTTGGCAATCGACTCACCCTGTATAATCGCTAGAAGCTCATGATATCATCCCCTCGGGTCGCTACAAAAGTTAAGACGTCTAGCTTCTTGTCCCTCAAGGGGCATGCAGGCAAGCAAAATTATGCTAGTCGATAAAACAGCGGTTGGCACTTTAATTTAGAGCTTAACTTTCTCTGTATAAAGTTGTTTTAGAGATTCTTGAATGAAATATTGGACTCCTTTTAAAGTTTTGATGTCTTTTTTTTACCATCATCATCTGCCTGCCTCTTCCCAACTACATTGGGGTCGGCTTCCAATCAAACCGGTTGCGGCTGAATATTAGTATTTTACACGGAGCGACTGCCTTCTGACCTCGGCCACTCAGTAACTGGCATTGATACACTGAGGTTAGACTGGTTGTCAGACTTTTTTTTGGACTACTGATACCCGTGTCATAGGTCTTCGTAAGACACTCGGGACCGACTGCTTAACGTGCTTTCCGAAGCACGCAGGGGTCTCAATATGTGAAAAATAGTCACCCATCTAAGGACTGACCCCGTCAAGCACTGCTCAACCTCGCAGATAGACCGATCTGCGCGGTATTTATGTAGCTACGAGCCCCTCTGTATAGTATATATGAAATACTATACGGAGGGACTATAGATAGTATGAAATTACTAAATTCTTAATTATGAATGAGAGGTGGCTCTAAGTTACAGTATACCACTCAATACATACACAACCTAATGAATAAATCGTACAGTCATAAATAAAAGGTAAAATGTATACCCCCAGGGCGAATATAAAAAAGAAAACAAACAATGTGCTCAACAATGGCCATTCTGCCCGGTCTGTGTTCGGAGATAATTGGTTCATATTTTGACAACACCAATTGGAAAATACCGTTATGAGTTAACACCAGATCTAAATTGTTTTATATCGTAGTTGTCAGTTATTGTTTATGGAAATTAATATATAAGCTATCAAGCTATTTTCTCATTGTTTGCTTTACCTAATCCGTATTGGATAATAGCATGTAAATCAAGCTGTATTTTTTTTCAAATTGATTCTCTTTTACTAACATGATTGTGATTAATGATATCAGTCTATAATATGACATAGCGTCACGCCTATACTACCTAAAAGGTTAGGCAGAGGTGTACATACCTACATAACGTGCTATTGACTCTCTTATATTAGGGGGCGAGCCTATTGCCATCAACCGGGCACGATACCAAACTCCGGGCTAGAGAGAGATTTTCCTGAACCGGGAATCGAAACAAGACCACACGTTCAACAGTCGCACTTGTGACCACTAGACCAATGAGGTAGTATTTATGTATAGTACCTTTAAAAAGAAAGTATTTATCTTAAATTGACACACAACACGGGGCTATCATACGTGAGAAGACCACGTGTTGACGATGACCCATATTTCGATCTCCCAAAGGACCCTCGTGTTCTAAGTCCGCATTCAGATGTTCACACACGTGTTAAACCCACGTGTAAGATGTCGGGCACTTTAAAAATAAGTAACAAATAGTTTTATTGAATGATGATGCCTTGACGTCGATGTTTTTCTATTTTACATACCGTCAATATTATACAGTAAATAATTTAATATGCTGACGCTTATACTCAACCACTCATCACGTAATTAGGATCATATTGCTCTAAAATTAACAAGCTGTATCGTTATTTTATTTGAAATAGGCGTGACAATAACTCGATGAGAGAATAATGATATTTTTCAAATTATTAATTTTCACCTGTGTGATGGAAATAGATATTTGCTGAGGTAAATGACTCTAGGGAGTAGTGATGCCTGTAGAAGTAAACTTCTTGTATTGCTAGCTTTTGTCTTTTGTCTCCAGCGGATGACAAAAGCCTGCGTAGACGCAGATTACAGTTTTCTTTTCGTAAAAATTGCCGTAGATACTTTCAGCATCACCTTTTATTAGTAGCTAAAAATATACAGTTTCTTATAACCTTTACACAGATTATGAAAGTTGAAATTTATGTCACGAAAAAAAGCCTGGAATACTTTAGAAAATCTAGACAGTCTAGCATATTTAAAATACCAATTTTTTTTTGCTCCGAACTGTTTTCGTTACCTGCTGTCATAGAGACTCGTTTCTATTTATTTTCGGAAATTTGTTTACTTAGTTATCAATTCACTTTCATAGAAGAACTTCTTGAAGTAAAACTAATATAATCTAAATTAATTGCGAGTCTTTACTATTACCATTTATTTGGTGTGTTTTGTTACCAAAAATAAAACTAATCGATTTGTCCGACAGTAATTAAATAAAACTTTGAGCGCAAAATAACATTAATTTTCATATTGGCGTTAATATCAGAATATTTACACATATCATGATTGATTGCGTGAATAGGTTTCAAAAGCTAATGTGAAGTCATTTGGCAATATTGCAAATTGCATCAATGAATATCCAAACGAGCGTGACGATTGCTCATTACCATCCGTCCTATAGTCAAAACCGGGAGTAACGTTCAAAATGACGATGATAAATTGATAATAATGATCATTAATAATATTGATTTTGCTCAGAGGTGTCGCAATAGAATTATTTTTACAATAAAATTATTAATCGAAGGTAAATTGGAGTTGGTACATCGAAGAAGAACATTAAATTTGTCCGCCATTTTCTTTAATCTTAGCGAATAGAGATGTTCGAAATACGAAACGGGTGTTAAAGATTGCATGCAAATCCATTGGGACGAAGTTCCGGTATAAAGGTAGTTTATGGAATAATTCAATAGTTAAGAGAAAAGTATTCAGACTTAATTAAGCGCATGATATTGTGAAATTAACAATGGTCATAAACTACTAATCATTTGGAGCGTGTTTATATTTTATTTAACGTTAAAATATTTTCGCTTCTATGATATTTTTGGAGAAATAAAAGCTTGCTAAAGTCATGACTTGAATTAGGCTCGATATTTCAATCCCCAGACATAAGTTATCTAGCTGATAATTTGTAATTGGAATAGTTTTTGTAAGGACTTATCAGAGGAATAACTTATCTGAGATTTATTCAGCTATTGGAAAATCAGCCATTAATCAGCTAAGCCCTAATTTCAAAAGGTCATATAAATGACATCCCAATTTATTTTGTAATTGGGTCAGTTTTTGTATGGACTATATTAACGTTCAGTCAGCTATTAGAAAGTCAGCCCTAAACAAATAAACTCAGTGAAATTTTATAAATGAACATTATTGGAATTCAATATTCGTACTGATTCAAGAAATTATAGATTCGTTTCTGCGGTTAATTTTTAATTACTTATTCTTTCATTCGTGTAAATAGAACGATACAATATTCACCACGGAAACATATATTATAATTAAGTATATTATATGTGTATTAAGTACATGTGATATCTGTTAATTTATTTTATTTTATTATCTTATATAGTAGTCCTTGTATGTCATGTAATGTAATATTGTATTGTAAGAGTATTTTTTATTTTATTTTGTTATTATAAATTGCTTCAACTCATTGTAAACCAATATTTTGAAAAGAGTATCCATGGAGTTTCTTGTCGGTCTCTTCTCCATAGGACTCACCCACTTTGGAACCGTACGCCTAGATTCATAACGTTTTAAAAGTGCCTGTAAAGGCCCATTTGAAATAAAAAACTTTGGCTTAGACTTTGACTACAACAAATCCGCTGATAGGTAATGATTACAGGGGAATTATATCCCAAATTATATTCTTGAACAGTAAACAAAATACTAGTTCTAAAACATCGATATCAAACAATATTTAGGTAAATAATCCCATAACAATTCATCATAATGACATTCGTTGGCAAAAAAATTAAGCTAAAAGTGAGAGAAAAGTGCTAAAATAATTACTAAAGGTTAGTAAATTAACAACATACTAATCAAACATGATTGCTGTCTCCCAAACCATGTCGCTATCGCTAAACAAAACTGTTTACAAAAGTACCTGCTATATGTCGCTCAATCAATGTTTATTTGATTTGAATCCTGTTGTAACCCTCCGGCAGCCAATGTTTACAAGAGTTTTTCAGTACATAACTTGTATTGCATGTAACCTAATGTCCAATCAATTTAGGATTGATTTGAATCTGTTTGCATAAAAAAAAAATTGTGTGGATCTGTATTTTTGTTGATATTGAGCTAGCTAAAACAGACATCCTTGATTGAACTATATATTTTGACTTTGACTGTGAGTTTGAGTTGAAATATATTTTTATATGTTTTTATCGTAACTAAGGTGAATCAGAATGAAGAAATAAGATCTTTAACATTTAACATAATGTACCTAATTTATAAGATGTCGCCTAGAACTTTAGAATTTAAGGCTTCAATAAAAAGAACAATAAAAATCAATGTGGAAATTTTTGTTCTTTATAAATGACCTCACACTATAATTAAGAACATTCGGTATTTCTTCCCAATGTTAATGAATTGTTCGTAAACCTTGACCCACTGTCCAGTTACACAATGATTACGCTCCCTATATTATTTTAGCTTTGTCCAAACCTAACCATCCTTACTCGAATGCTCTTTTAATTTGTACCATTTCTTTTTCAGGAAACAAATCATGGGGCAGAGCTTACATCTGTATAAATCGAAAAAACATAAAATTAAGTGGAAGTGCGTGCGGTTAATGTTCTTATTCGTTCAAAATCATGTACAAATGTAATTGAACCCAAATTTAATGAGAATAAAATTCAAATTCGGTGATTATTGAATTGGTGACAAAAAATATTAAGATGATCAAGTGATTTGTGATGACATGTGAATAACAGGCTTTTGTGATGGGGTGTGGCCAGAGTAAAATTAATCTCTATCCGAGGCGAAATAAAAATGGTGGAAAAGGAAACAGTGCCAAAAAGTCAGGTGAGCAAACATAACTTGAGGAAAAATATTATTTTTACTATTGTCGATTCAGCTCTCTTGGGATTTGTACGATAAATTATCTTAAACCCATGAAAGGCAGTCATTTCGAACACAAAGAAAATCGAAAGAGAAGGACTCCTATTTTAAAAAAAAAAACGCTTTTGCAATATCTCTGTCACGTGAAACTTTGAATATATAATCAAAAAATATATTTCAATCTTCATTTCAAATAAAAACAGTTCTCATTTTACAAACACAAACGCCAATATTCTTCCAATCTTCTTTGGGAACTGATATCGTAGACGGTTTCAAAGGTGAATTTTACCTTCTAAAACGAGCCTTGAAATTTTATTCTATATATTTGATAAAGAGAGGTAGGCAGGGGAGGGACGCAAAGGCAGCCGCCGACGTGCTCTAAATATTCATGAGGGTTGTAAGAGGCCAGGCCATGGCCTGAAGAGTGGCGGGAGCGAGAATGTGGTCAGGCCTTTAAACTCTATGTGGAAATTTGATGGTGTAGCTTAGCGTGGCCATACTGACATAAAATTCATTTATTAGTAGAACAGTCAACAAAAAATGTTGCTTAGATATTTATGTACCTTTGATAACTTTTTAGAAATAAACGTTCCCCACTCTAGGATAGCTCCTGTATCGTGAGTAGGCTACCTACTTTATAGTAACAATTTTATTGAGAAAATACCGTCTCTGTATCGATTGGAAACATTATTTGATAATTGATTATTTTTTAAATATTCATCTCTTGCTGATTGCACCTCACTTACATTGTTCGATTAAGTCTACTAAATGGTCAATACTTCATGATTTAGAGTAGTGTGAACACCGTTTTTCTCTCACATGTCTACGAAATAATTATCAGCTTAAAAATAATTTGTTTGTTTGTTACTGTGATAAAGTTTATCTGTATAAATAAAAATCAATTGCCACATGTATGAAGGAGAACCACATGAGAACGGTTCGACCAATTTTTTTGTTGTGTTCGTAATTGTCAGGACAAGTTTTGTATGAAATTTTTTTTTTTTTTTAAATCCACGTAAAAGAAGGAAAATTAGACGGTATTTCAATTTGCACCCGTGTGAAGCCGGGGGGCGCTAGTTGTTAATAAAAATAAACGCCATTAATGGTATGGTTATAAGTAAATGATTTCAAATGCACGTAGGCACATACGACTTTGCGTGTTTCCACGCCATTCATCATAAATGGCTTGATTAGTTTCAACAAGTGGTAACAAAATTTTATTTGTTTTGTATAATACTTAACAGCAGTAATGTGACGTGAACGTGTTCGGTATTTCATTTTCTATGGTGAAAGTAATCTATATACTTTATACAAAGATCAAGGAGCCAAGCCATCTGTAGATAGTACAGTAGGTATAATTCGGCCCATTTCTGTTCCACTGCTAGGAACGAACTTTTTTTCTCAGAGTGAGAAGGGTTAGTTCACCTAATTGGTGGTGGAGGCTAGCGGACTACACACATGTAGCGACTACTATTCGCGACATCGCAAAAAGTAAAGCCATCTATCGGAGTGAAGCTACAACAACAAATCGCACTATGAAAGTTTACTATTCTAACACGTATACGAATGTCCAACATCAATCGTTGGGCTTCGGCCCGCCAGGCTAACCACCTTGCCTGATCGGAAGATCCTCCCTTTTCAATGGAAGAACACCATACCTCGTTCCTTCATAGACACCATCGAAAACTTTTTCCTTCTTAGGTGTTCAGATTTCATTTCTGTTTATTGTCATCAAAATTTGTTTAGCTGTATAGACGTAGACAAAGAGAAACATACTCTAGGAGTAAAGGAGTGTAACAATAAAAAAAATGGAAATTAGTAGCTTTACAAATACTTTTCAATTCAATCAATTCAATTTCAATTTTTCTTTTCGATTCATTATTTACTATCTAAACTAATCGGGGGTTCAAGAAAGAGCCGCCAGAAGTGACGAAACATGACATAGTTTGGCGTATCTTGGGCAGTCAGCATCGATATCACCATATCACCAGCTGACTGGCTTATCTATCCAAAAGCGATTACCTCGTGGTAGCTTTTTTTTTTACTACTAATTTGAGTGCGTTTGGCAGCACTTCACCTGATGGTGAGTGATAATGCTGCTGAGGATCGATCACGCAAGCAAATATTGCCTGTTCACTCTCGCCTTGAAGATTCCTAAGTTATAGGAATCGGGGAATATAGACGCTGACAGAGAATTCTAATCCCTTCCATAGCTCGTGCCATTTCGACAGAAGAAAAAAGAACGAATCAAAAGCATCGTTATAAAGAAGTGCAAATCACAGAACATATACAGAAATATCGTTTACTTATTCTTCAAAAACACATGAAGTGTATCGGGCCTAAAAAGGCATGATGAGAAATATATATAATGCATGTGATTACAAGAATGTAAAACTACTGTAAAACAAACAAACTAATGTAAAAAGTCCTAACCGTAACTGAAATCGTAACGAAACAATCCAGGGACAATATTGCAAAGAACTTTTGTCTGTGAAAAATTCGTTGGCATATAATTAAGTCATCTTAAACGCTAATTTCGTGGCCTCACTCAAAGAAACGTTTCAAACTCGGCCGGAATACGGGAAGCCATTGTTAGACGCAATAATTAATTATAAACTCTAATTATATGGGAGTTAGGGAACAATCAAATGTAATTGGATAATGTTTTACGACGCTCTTGCGTTTAGATTTCGTTATTTTTCCTGCTTTGGGACATCTATAGAGTAGTGTGTCTCCCAGTGATTGGGTGGACCAGGTCAGATGGAAGTCGCTTCGTGAAAAACACTGATTAAGGGCTAGGCCAGTAGTCGGCAAACCGCGGCTCCCTAGCCGCGTGCAGCTCTTTGACTCCTCGGCTGCGGCTCTTCCACGAAAAGCTCGAGATTGTACTTTTAATCCTAATTATCTCCGTAATAATGTCACCTACGAAAGCAAAGCTTATGTTAGAAAAATTTCAATGGTGTATTGTCTATATTTGGCTCTTTTGGATGACAAGGTTGCCGACCACTGGGCTAGGTAGATGATAGTTTTATGGGTCTCAGTGTACTTACAGATTTATCTGGAGCTTTCCATATTATAGTGACTTGTTCTTTAAGTGCAGGATAAATTTTACCATCTCCATATTGATATTCGGTCAGCGACCCTTAGAAATAAACATGTACCTGAAAGAAAGAAAATTTTGCATAAAAATTAAATGAATGAACATTATTGAAGGCATGACTGGCGCAGTGGTTGAGCGATTGACGAGCGGGCAAAGTGAATCGGGTATAAAGAAACAGCCACCACGAGTGATGAATCATTAGATCATCTGGCACCACCGATACCACCTTGCAGACTGGCTAATCTTTCCAATATAGCATAAGCCACCCGGATAACAAAAAGAAAGGTCTAAATCCTACTAATATTATAAATGTGAAAGTTTGTGAGGATGGATGGATGGATGGATCTTTGTTGCTCTTTAACGCCAGAACGGCTGAACGGATCTGGATGAAATTTGGCACAGACAGATTATAGTCAGGAATAGCAAATAGGCTATATTTTATCCCGGGAAAAGGCGGGCGGAGCCGCGAGCAGAAGCTAGTAAAATATAATACGAGCATATTGATGAGCCCTCAGGAGCAGTTGGTGAACCCTTCACTAATATATCGTTTGTACAGGCAAGGGACAGTAGCTCTACTTGTTAAGTATTCAGTGTTTCGTTTTTTGTCTTGTTATTCAAATACGACCATCTGGATGTGTGTAGGAGGGACGTTTTGTGTGTGTTTACCTACATTATATATTCGCTTGTTCGGACACTTGATACATACGAGTTATACGTAATGATTTTTTGATAACAATTATTTTTTATGCATTAGGTATCATAGACTTTATTTTTGAAAAAAAGATTTTTTTGTCAAATATTCACAGTAAATACACTTTCACGAAAAATATATATATTTATAGCCTAAGTTGGTCACTGAGACCACAAACAGGTGGATGAATCTTAACGATCAGCACTCTACCAAGTAACAAGGAACTTAGAAATAATCAATTTAGCATATTTACTCATCAAACTTTAAATATTACGCGCCTGTACATCGTGAGATCAAGGTCAGGGCGTGCCGCTTAGCCACCTGGCGTGAATGGTATCCACTAATATAAACCTTTGTTAGGCAACTTTGGGATGCCGCATCTCAATATTTTAGTACTAAGTGAATACGGGTGCCGTCTGTTGGGACTGGTCAGCTCACAGCTGCCATGTCAGACTTATCAGAATATATGTTATTAATTTAAAAATCAGGCTTGTTTAGTTTAGACTTGCTTTACATTATCCTCACATAGGTTTTCAAGAACAATGTATTTTAACAAAATATTGTAAGAAATTCTGAATTTATAAGAGTAACCTTGGTATTTCTTGCCCGTTCATTCCATTGGAAGTCAACATTTTGGAACGTGACACCTAGAGTCGTAACTATTCTTAAGTACCTGTATATGGTCTACATGAATAAAAACATTTCTTATCTTAGAAGAAAACACACGTATTTCACAATTTTTTTACCAAAGATCATAAATATTTAAATTTGGATGGCGATTAAAATATCTTGTAGTATAGCTCTGTTTACCGGTGGACCGATGACCTGGTGAAGGTCGCGGGAACCCGCTGAATGCGAGAAGCACATGATGCGATCCTTAGGGGAGGCTTATGTCCAGCAGTGGACGTCTTTCGGCTGAGATGATGATGATGATAATAGTTTTGTTTCGATGTTTATATCATTTCTAGATCCTATAGATTTTAAGTGACATCTTTAATTTTTTTTTGTCTCTGTTACGATATTTCTATCCAATCTATCTCTCTCTCTCTCTCATAGACTTGTATCTCTCTTAGCTTCTGTTTTAACTATCTTTATTTGACTGTAATTATAAGTTGATAGGTAACATTATTCAAAGTTTTTAATTAACTTACGTAATCATAAACTTGATTAATTATTTTGCTTTACGTTGGAATTTTACGATGACATAATTACAAATTTGTCTTATTGGTCTAGTTGTCGCGAGTGCGATTGCTGAGCGTGAGGTCCCGGGTTCAATTCCCGGGCGAGCCGAAGTGTTATTGAAAATTCTTAGTAATAACTGTCGCATGGCAATATTTTCATCTCTCATCGCATGGGAATCAGTAACGGCATAAATGTGAAATATTACACTCCTGCCTAACCCTTTGTGGAATACAAGCGTGATGCAATATATATAATTTCAAAAGTTAAAAAATATGAGGGTTTACAAAATCTAAGGCGCTTTCTGCTTTGCGAATTTTCACTTGTTATAATTTCAAAAGTTATTATCTGACACCGTTTGTAATATGAGTCGGTTTTACAAAAGTTCGACGAAAAGTTAAGAATATTAAAATATTTTAGCAATACCTATTAATGAGCGATAGCTTTTGTTTCATTTTAAAAACTGTCATCACTGAGACGGAGCGCTGTGTTGGCTTTTATGTGATCACCATATTGTTCGAGTTATGGAGATTTTGAAATACGGTAGTTGACTACTAGTCATCTGAGTTAGGTACTTTTTATGAACTGTCAAAAACGACATTTTGTTCTAAAAATGTATGGAATAGCGAGGCGTGACGTCACAGTGTGATTTTGATAAATTAAAAATTGAAAACGCCAAAGATGAGCAAGAGATTAAGTTTTACCGATTTTACTATTTACCAAACAAGATTTCAGAATTTAGTTTTGATGCTGTCAACAAGCCTATTCTACCTTAAACCTAGAAGAAAAGTTGGACGGATTGTTTGACAGCACCGCTGGCGTAATGGCTAAGTAATTAGCTTTCTGCGCTGGGTATAGCGGGTCCGATTCCCGCACGTAACAAATATTTATATGATCTACAGAGCGGGGAAACATTTGTAAAAAAAAATGAGAGGAAAATGAATTTGGAAATTACGTTTATAAATAAATGAATTGAAGAAAAAGACTTCATGCGCCGACCACACATGAAATCTAACGCTTACACGATTAACGGTTTTCAAAAAAGAAAAAAATCAAAGAAGATATATTTTGTCTGTGCAGCGTAGTAAAAAATTGCCTTCGCCGCAATTAAATTTAGTTGACGTGGCAATTGCTACCTAATCTAGATGAGTCTGGAGTCGTATCTCATTTGAGGACTCAATTGCCATCGTTATAAAGTCCTTACTTTTTCCGCTATACAAGTACTCTGAGTATATCTAACCAAAAAAAAGAGAAAACAAATACAAATAAGTTTTATTTTTACTACTTATATTAATAATTTAAGTAATTGTGACCATTGTAATTCAAATATTTCTAATAATTGTAATTTTAATAATTCTAATTCAAATAGTTCCTATAATTGTACTTCAAATAATTCAAATAATTGTAATTTTAAGAATTCAAATTCAAATAATTTTAAACTAAATAATTGTAAAATCTATAATTTTGCATGCCCGTAATGAGGGTGAAATATGTCCTGTGCCATAATTTAATGTAGCATTTTGTGTACCCACCATGTTCCAGGCAAAATAAATAAAAACAATACTTTGAAAATCGAATATAGGTACTTAATTAGCGTTAGGGTGAAGTCGGCAATTATGAACTGGCCACACGGCACTTATATAATATTATTTTATTCTATTTTAGTGACGTGTTACACGTGTTACTAATCCAATCTATTAATCCGTAGGCGTGGTCAGAAATGGAACCGTGGAAATAATTTAGTATAAAAACCGACTCCAAAAAACTCAAAAACAAAATTAATAACTAAAAAGCAAAAAATAAATCTTTTATTATACAATACAGTAGTTGAAGAATATTGAAATCGGTGCCAAGTAAAACATAAAAGTAATATACCTTGCTGCTATAATAGCGACATTAAAACAACGAGTTCACGTAGAAATTGTCGAGTGCGGAGTGAATTATGTGTCGGACACGACAAATGCACTTCGCCAATCGTGTCGGTTTATCATTGCATGTTTTACTTGGCACCGACTTCAATATTCTTCAACTACTGTATTGTATAATAAAAGATTTATTTTTTGCTTTTTAGTTATTAATTTTGTTTTTGAGTTTTTTGGAGTCGGTTTTTATTTTTTGTTAAAAATTTTAATTATTTAACAATTTTGAGTGATGGGTAGACCTAGTAAAGACGATTCTCTTGAAAAACTTTACAAAGGTCAAATGTATGTTGCCCCAAGTCGAGTGAAAACCTTAGACGGTATTGCACTATGTGATTTTAACATCAAATAAATTACTTAGCCGACCACATGATGAAAACGCATTACGAGAAATGAAAAGATTAAGACGACTATTGTAACTGATACTGTGATAGTTTTGACTTTTAGAGGTTTAAAATGAGCCCAAACTCGAGGGGTTTACTAGTAGCTACTGAAGAGTTCCACCATCTATCTCCTGGCTCCATCATCAGACCCTCTATACCAAATGTTCTATATACGGGACTCATCAAAATATATCGAGTGATCCCAAACTCGGAAGTTTTATTCCCTAACTCTTTACCGTTGAGGAGTACTATGACATCCATCATCAGCTCAGCATCATTAAATGATGATTTTCAGACGCCAATACCTAACTTATTAAGAAAAAAAGCTCAAACGGGCTATTTGTCTTACAATATTTGAGGGTATCCCTCGATTTCCCTAGGATCCCATCATCAGATCCTGACTTGGTGATAATGGGACCAAATGGGAAGCATGCTCTTTCAAACAAAACAAGAATTTTTAAAATCGATCCGTAATTGACCGAATAATCGCCCAAACACTATGTAGCTGCTATCAACCATTAAGGAGTTCCCTAAACTGTACTGCACCTGCATCACGGACCTTGCAGTGGCAATCATTACCCATCTCGGTGTAAAGATCTTGTCAACACGAATAAAATAAGCCCAAATACGAGGTAGTTAAGATGTACCGTTGAGGAGTTCCCTCGATCCTCTGTCGTCTCCATCATCAGATCTGCCCTAAACCTCCATAGTATTGTAGTCTCATCAAATATACACATAAATATCAAGTTTTTACCCCATGCTCGCCTACAATTTTCAAGAGATGCCCTCGATTTCTCAGGGTTTCCACCATCAGGTCCTGACCTGATGACAATGGGACCAAATGACAAGCATACCCTTTCAAATAAAAAAAGAATTTTTGAAATCGGTCCAGGCGTCTTCGAGAAATCGAGTAACAAACATAAAAAAAAAAAAAAAAAAAAAAAAAAAAAAAAAAAATACAGCCCAATTGAGAACCTCCTCCTTTTTTTTGAAGTCGGTTGAAAAGAGGTCGAGTTCACGACCGCCCGCCATAATAACGAATATATATCTATTTCTAAGCACGCGTTAATTGAGCCCTTCTGGCGCATGGGTCAAGTGATAGCAAGCGCAGCTGCTGAACGTGAGGTCCTGGGTTCGATGCTCGAGTTGCTCAAAGTAGGAGTGGGTTTTTCTATAAGAAAAATTCTGAAATCGTGCTCGGTAGAAGGCATTCCCCTTACCTAGGCTGACCCGAGCCTATGCCTTCTACCGGCTTATTATATGGGACTTACTCGGCTTACTAAGGGCTTATTAGATAGATAGATAGATAGAATGTTCTTTATTGTACACCAAAGGAAAAAGTACAATTATATGGGACTTAATAACGGCATCGCCAAAATGGGTGTACGTGCGATAGTACTAACGGGAGGATCTCTGTACAGTCTCCTCCGGGACGTGCATGCCCGTGATGGCCTCTTTACAATCATCCCCTCCGGGAAGTGCCTTTCGGCATGTACCGTGGGGGGTCCTCACGAGACTCTAAGATAGTCATCAGATCCTGACTTGGTGACAATGGGACCAATTTGGGAGCATACTCTTTCAAACAAAAAAAGAATTTTTAAATTCGGTCCATAATTGACGGAATGATCGCGTAACAAACATACAGACGAAATGAGAACCTCCTCCTTTTTTGAAGTCGGTTAAAAATTAACATAAACAAGCCATGTAGACGGAGAAACGTTAGTTCGCAGATAAATGGTATTGAAATGTAACCCAACCGTTTAATGTTCAGACGGTACCTAGATGTGTAATCAGTTGGATTAGTTCTTGTATTTACAGCCTGAATTTATGATTGAGTCTGTTAATCTCTAGTTATCTGTGTCTATAAATGGTTTGTGTTATTGTCTGCCATTACTTTGAAGTGTTTTGTAGTATATAGATTAGGTTTATCGTAGAACATGAATTAACTAAGCGTAAGGTTTAATAAACTTTTCATTACGACCCTTCATCATCAGCCAGAAGACGTCCACTGCTGAATGAAGGCCTCCCCCCCAGGGGGGGGGGGTGCCATAATCCCCACGCTTGGCAGGCGGCTTGGGGATCGCAGTGGCTCACCGATTAGTGAGAGGACGCTGCTGCCCGTCCTCCGGTGTCTGGCCTCAGTTTTAGGACGTACCCGGGCCCGCCGACCCTTGCGAAGCATTAAATGTTAGGTACTACTCTTGGCCGATGTGGGTGTGTCAAGCCACGTACTTCGATTTAATAATACTGATCTTTATCGGCATCATTATAATTAACAATGTAGCAATCAGTTTGCGACAGGCGTAGATCGCGCGATAGCTACTGTCAAACGTCATTTTTGTGTCATATATTAGCCGAAAGCGGTGAAATTGGTGTCATGTGGCTATCGCGTTGCTGTCACTTTTTTTACGTAATTAGACTGGCGGCTGTAAGCGAGAAAATGAGGTTGTTTTTTAAAGATTACCTAGACCTAAAGTTACTTTGTTCTCTGGTTAGACGTAGCCCTAAATATTGTCTCTTGCTAAATACTCCACAACTTTTTTTTTCCATGACTCAACTTTTCTGTTTTTATCAAGAGGTTTCATTGTCTCATATTAGAATGCACTTTTCGTGCACCTATTTCCTTATTAAAACTGCCTCATAGATCTAGTGGTCGCAAACGCGACTATTGAGCGTGAGGACCTAGGTCCGATTCCCGTGTTGGGCAGTGTTATGCGGTTTTTCTGTCTGGAAATTCTCAGTAGCAGCACGGAGTCTGGAACTGTGCTCAGTAGATAGCAATAGACTCGCCCCAAATTACATTTGACTCAATAAATGAATCGCCGAAATGCTGATATACAATAGTACACCTCTGCCTAACCCTTCGGGGACTACATGCGTGATGCTATGTTATTTCCTTATTAGAAATTACATATCTTACGTTAATAATATCATATGACTAAGAAGTAAGTATTTATTAAGCTTCTGATATTTTACAAGATTTAGTTTATAACCAAACTCCAGCGCAGAATATTTTGGCTGATACCAATCAATAGTGTCGGATACACGGCATTGCAAAGTGAAAGCACCGGCCGACGTGGCTATTACATCCATTAATCTGCTACGAGTGTGGACAGATAGACGGATTTGTTGCATTTAATATATGTATATAGCTTTTGGCTCCAACCAAGCAAATTTTCTAGGAAACTGGTCCCTGTTACGAATGGAGAGTAGAGAGATAACGATGAACATGAAATTATATAGAGATATTATGTAATTGAAACAGTGATAACCTAGCGGTTGAATGCTTGCCTTTCATGCAGGAGAGTTTGAATTCAAACCCGGCCCGTACCTTTCACTTTTCGGAATCATGTGGTGATCAGAATTTGATTATCACTTGCGTTTACGGTGAAGGAAAACATCGTGAGGACACCTGCACACCTAAGAGGGCTACATAAAGTTCTTGATGGTGTAGTTCGCCAACCCTCACTGCGTCAACTTGGTGGACTAAGGCTACTACTAAACTTCTCATTCTGAGACTCTTGCCCAACAGTGGGACATTAAAGAGTTGAATTTACAATTTATATCATGTAATATGGCGCATATTTTACAACTATCGCGCACAATTTCAAACTCCGGGCTGCTACTAGATTTTCTAACAGAAAACATTGACCGGACCGAGGACCAAACTCAGTATCTCAGGCTCAGCAGCCGGGCTACCAGTAGACGCGAGGCAGTTGAGCATGATATCATTTTTTATTAATCAATGTGTGTTGGTAAACCGAAATTGAATTTGGTCTGAAAATTGAACTGAGCGAAGATTTTTATAAAATTGGTTGATGTGACAAATGGAAATAAAAGCCGCAAGATGAGCTTGATATATTTTTATTTATGTTTGTAACCTTCACTATTTATTGGTTAACTGAAATTGCCAATAACATTATATCGTCCTTACGTCCCTAGTTTCCAGAAACAAAAGCTTCGGAGAAGTGGTTGGGTTAGGAATTTAGATACAAATAATAAAGCTGCAGAAAATAATAGGGTATCCTTCTATTTTTTACATATATAATGGAGTCATACGATCCCCGAATATTTTCGGTAGAGGCACAGTACCTCTATTATGAGTTTTTTACTATTTACTTTCATAGTAAATGTAAATTTTCATGCAAGCGATTTTAGTTTTTAAATTGGTTAGAGTAGGGATTAGAGTCGCTAACATGACATCTCTATAATATAGTAAATAGTAAATCAAATCTTAACAATGACTAGATGTCACATAAGCGACTCTAATCCCTAATGTAAACAAGTTAAGAACTGAAATCGCTATCATGAAAATTTACTTTACTTTGATAGTAAATAGTAAGAAAACTCGTGATAGTGGTACAGGTGTTATCCTGCATAGTAAATACTACGTTTTAATAAAATAAAAAAAATAGGAAAATAGGTTACTTATTTAAACATTTTTCCAATTTTTCATGACATGTTCAGGAAACAATCAGAAGGATAAAAATTTAAAAAATAATGTAACAAATAAATCAGAACCCATCTATGGAAGAGTTTGTTGTGGTTGGTATTTGCTACACTACGATTTCTCCTGTGTCGTGGGTACAGTTTACAAACATACATGTCACATGCACCCACAACCAGACCCGAAACAACTATCTGTACAACATACAAAATATTTATGCCTCTGCTTAAGCATCTAACAACATTAAGCTGCAAACACATTGAAAATGCATTAAATTACATTCGATCCTATTTACCCGGAGTACGTGAATAGACTCTAAAATCAGAACAGCCATACCCGAAATGGCTTTCAACCAATTAGAACTGCAACACGGCACGGATCCGGTTAGCGATGGAACAGAGGTGCCAACAAAAATGTGATTTCAGGACAGCAGGGTTATCGAATCAGGGTTTTAAGGTTTGATTAGGGTTGTGTGACGGGTACTGAAAGAGGTTTTTGGTTTATAATAAGGTTGAAAGTATTTAATGGAAAAATATAAAGACTTTTTAGGAATTTACTGCCACATTGGTCTATTGGTCGCACGGGTTTTACTCCCGTATCGTGCAGTGTAATTGGGTTGGTTGGTATGGAAATTCTCAGGAAGCGGAGTCAGCATCACGACCGGATTCCCGAAGGGGTTGGGCAAAGGTGTACTATTGTGCATCCACATTTCGCCGATGCCGTTACTAAGTCCCATGTAATACGGAGCGAACCTATTGCCATCAACCAGGCACAGTTCCAAACCGTACTGAATTTCCATACTGAAAAACCCAACAACATTTTGCCCGACCCGGGAATTGAATCCAGCACCTCACGCCTAGTAGCTGCGCTTGGGACCATTAAACCGATGAGGTATAGGTATAACGGGCGCATACCCGCAAGTCCATGTCAAAGTGCCTATTTTGAGTAGGGGTGGGAATAAATGGTAGTTTATTCTATCCACCCCAGTTCCTCGAGAAATGCCGGCAGACGCCTGACCTTGCCCGCAATTTATCGGAGACCACTTGAGTTTTCGAAGTACTTGGCCCTGTTACAGAAACCAAATAACACTTTGCCCAGCCCAGGAATCGAATCCAGGACCTCACGTTCAGCGGTCGCTTTTACTATCATTAGACCAATGTGGCAGTCATACTGATGCTTATAAACACACTTATTATGCACAGTATCATCACAGCAACCTTGTTTGGCAACCCTGAATGAACACGTAAGCTGAAGTTGATGCAATTTACTGATTGGTGCGCGAGATGTGAACCCGAACGCTGTCCTCACTACTTGCCACCCCAAGCTAATGATATTAAACATGGCGCGGTGAAATTCTAGTTCTGTATCGTTGAAAAAGTTTTGTTTTGTTTTATTTTAAACATTACACTGGGATACCAGTGTCATGTAGGTGATTCTAGTAGAAATATCGACCTAGAATAGAGTTTAGGCATTTTTTATGTTATATTTATATTTTTATGAAGGAGCACAGCTTTACAACAAACTACCTAGGCATGTAAAAGATCCGAAGTCCATGTACGCGTTCAAAAAAATACTGAAAAAACATATTTTAGAGGATTTAAAATTGTGAATCTCTTGGTGTTTCCTACCTGTTGTAAACTATTTGATTTATGTTGTGTAAGTGTTGCGTCGCCTAATGTTAAACTAAATTAGTAATAAGTTTTTTCTCATGTAAGTGAATCTAATTCTTTTTGAGAAATAAAGTTCTTTAACCTTTAACCTTAAAATTTACTACTGCTGTTGCAAACATAAAATTAATGTAATTTCTTTTTTCTGTTTTGTGGGTATCATTTACTAACATACCAATTAACATATCAGATGTTGTATGTTTGTGTACCCAAAACAACCCTACCATACAAATACTCGTTTCTTGCGCGAATCGAACCGCTACATGATATCTAGTGCATATAGCATACTTATAAAATATTTGTTTTTAATCATTTTAGCGCAACATGCAAAACATAAAGATTTATAGTAAAGTATTTTTGAAACAGTATCCATAGAGTTTGCCGTTCTCCTCTATAGAACCAACCAGCGGCGTACACAGAGATTTTAGACAGGGTAGGCAGAAAAATTTAAAAGCTTACTTACCAATAATACCTATTGCATGTTGGTATTGGTTCGTCGTTTTGTCGATTAAATAATGATGTATGTGATTTGCCACCTCAAATATCTTATAATAAATATTTATCTGAGTTATGTAGGATAGTGTCTTTTTGTCTTTATGAACTGCACGCCACTGTGACCAACCGACTTTTGGAACCGTGCATCGTGATTCTCAACAATTTAAAAGTGCCTGCAAAGGCCAGTTGAAATAAAAACTTTTACTATGAGAGATCAACTAATGTTTTTACTTTTCTACGCCTTTACGGCATGGCCATTGATTTTCTACTCCTGATGTGGAAAAACTCATAAAGATATGCTTTTAAATCCTAAGATATCATCAAGATAAAAATGTGTGAGATCTGTCTGCAAAGTTTGGTCGTTACTTACAAGTTATCAGGTACTTATCTCGACACATTTAGATTTTACAACGCTGTTGTTGTGGTTTAGGACCTATTTATGAACATCATAATTTGCTAGGGTCACTGAACTCTTGTTACTTATACCTGTAGTACTATAGTGTACTTAAAACTTAATTTTTACCGCTTGTCAGCAATCGTGTGGTAATAACCAGTTTTCTGACAAATCTGGCGATTGTGGTGGGTATTACAGTCACACTATGTGGATGTGTTTGTCAAACAACGCAAAACATGTCAAACAATTAAATTAGTGATATTTACGTTCGGTACAAAAATAAAGTTGCTACGACTGTGTAGCTAGCGGAGTAGTGACGTCATCACGTCAGCTACGGCGTAGCAACGTGTAGCTCCTTATATTAATCTTAACATAAAGAATCACGCGAGGCTGTTCATAGGTCTAATGACTACTGAGTTAGGTCCTCAGTTCAATTCCTGGATCGAGCAAATTGTTATTGGGTTTTTATGTATGAAAATTCTCAGTAGCAGCACGGAGTCTGGAGCGATGCCTTGCCCCTATTACATGGGACTCAATAACAGAATCGGTGAAATGTGGGTGTAAAACCTCACCTCTGCCTAACCCTACTGAGAATACAGGCGTGATGCTATGTTATGTTATTATGTCATTTGGAACAGAAAATAAACAACCGAAGCCACATTAGAATTGGAAATTCAATAACACACTACCGAAATCAAACCCACGCAATGGCATGAAGTATGTTTTTCTTTGTCAGGCTTTATTTGACCACAATTTCTGATGCTTCACCAAAAATATTATGAGCGCGACACCGAAAACAAATCTTTCGCCGTATTATTTTAGGAGCGAGAATATTATTCCTTATAAAAGCTTAAGCCTAAAGTAAAGAACCGTAAACCATTGAATAACTTCGATAAGTTATATAAACAGAGACGATTTAATAGGGTAGGCAGCGGGGTTTTATTTTTCATTGACAGCTAGTACGAAACCATATCGGCGGTTGAAAGGAAAAATTTACCAAGCGACAATTTGGTCGATATTGAGTTATATACAGGCTGTCCCATAAATAATGGATCAAACGTAAAGCAACGATTTTTTTGTTTTTTTTTTTTTGATCTCCTTTTTTTCAGATGTAAAACGATTTTAATTAAATTGTTATTCTACAACATAGTCAAACTAACTACTAAAGTTTTACAAAAATCAGATTTAAAAGAAATTAATATTTTAAGGAACAGCATAAAAAATATTTGAAAAACCAGAAGAATAAAAAATTAATCGGCAAAGTTTAAAAACAAAAAAAAAACAAATTAGTTGTAGATGTAGAGGCGAGCAATAGTTGCATTACGTTGGATCCATTATTTACGGGGCACCCTGTATATATCATTAGAATTCGAAAAAAATCTCTCTGATCTGATTCTAATAATATAGTATATACCTCAATATCGACCAAATTTTCGCTTGGTTAATTTTCTTTTCCACCCTTGATATACTTAAACCAAGACAGTATGCTAATAAAATTTGTCTATCTTAACATCATTACAATTATTTTGTAGACCGTAACTTAATAAAAAGATGGCACGGTTGGTCGAATGCTGCGCTGCGTGTCGCGGGTTCGATTCCCGCACGGAACAAATATTTGTATGATCTACAGATAGTTGTTTCGGGTCTGGGTGATTGTGTATATAAATCCACACCGTGCCTCGGAAAGCATGTAAAACCGTTGGCCTTGCGCCTGATCTCTCTCCGGTCGTGTCGGATTGTCGTCTCATCGGACTATGAGAGTGAAGGAATAGAGAGTGCACCTGTGTTTGCACACAGCACTTGTGCTGTGTAATATCTCCTGCGTAGTTGGCTAATATCCGATGAAATTGGCCGCCATGACTGAAATTCGGTCAGGAGGAAATTATGGATTTACTTCAATTGTTGATGTCAGTTAAACTAGAGGCCAGGCCAGTCCCGGAATACTGTACTTGGATCAAGCATTGATCTGATGCCATCTTTAAGACCACCTTTCCGCCACAAAACTGGGGGAGAACAATGAGAACTTACACAAAAGCTGCGGTTAACTCCGTTCTTTGAGATAATCCTAAAGATAAAGGTAATTAGGCGTGCTTCAGGACTTTGTTTGTTGGAGACCGCGCGGCTTGTGGTGAATCCTTTTTTAATGCAGAAGTTGTTTATCTTGAAGTTTACAGGTAAATTACACGAAAGATACCTTAGCACTGATTTGTACGTTTCAACTTATCTATACATCTATACATATAAATAAAATTGGAGTGTCTGTTTGTAATATTGAAATAACCGTTTTTTACAACATGCATATGAATATATATACGGTACATACACCAAAATATTTTTTTTTACAATTTTTGTCTGTCTGTCTGCCTGTCTGTCTGTTTGTATAGGCTAATCTCTGAAATGGCTGGACCGATTTTGACGGGACTTTTATTGGCAGGTAGCTGATGTAATAAGGAGTAACTTAGGCTACTTTTATTTTATAAAAAATCTTTTATTTTAGAAAAAAATAGGGTTAAGTGCATATAGCATTTGGTCTCACTAAAAAATACATTGTTAAGTTTCGAATTCCACGCGAACGAAGTCGCGGGCACAGCTAGTATATAATATAATTGATTCGAAATAAAACTCTAATAGCTGAGCAATATTTCGATAATTTTCTACAAACTTATGTACTTACATTGAGAATATCAAATGAAAAACAGTATTAGAAAAAGCAAAAAACAACTTTAAAGACACATTAAAAAGTTCTAAATCATTACGTATCAACTAACAATCAATAAACCGAACCAGTTTCTTAATATGCTGTCCCATGCAAACTGTAAAAAAGAATACTTAGATATCCTAGCCACCGCAGTAAAAGAGATTACTGAGAACCTCCTTCATCTTGAAGGCAATTAAAAGCACCTAAGGTCTATAATATTATCAAAAGAGCTGTCCCAGTTTTCCTGTATCAATGTTCAGCTATACTAGCCTACTCTGACCTGTTCTCAAACATAGAATTAATGGTAGTAATACACAAGTGCACTTTTCCTTTACATCGTTCTTCATCGATAAGATATTATATGACCCAAACCCACCGATAGATGTCGTGACAGTCAAAAGGGACTACATCAGGTGGTGGAGCAACAACATCCACTTAAATATTGATAAATAGCGGTCGGCTTTACTTAAAGCCACATTGCCAAACTCTCGCATCATGCATCATCTCAAAAGCTACTTAAGTATTTGGTGTAATATGTCCAAGACATCTCAGTGCTGCAATTTGGTGTATAACTGTACAGTTATTGTATAAAGGTAGAGTTTGTAAGGCCAATTTGTCAACAAACTCTCACAGAACCCTGAGGCGCATACAGAGTTATATGCTTATGTAGTTATATCTACTTCAACAATGTGTAGACAGGTTCAAAGGATGAGGGAAAATGTTCATTGCATTTCTGAGAATGTGACGGGATGGTTTGAGCGTTATAATTTTTTTCATGATGGCGCGGGTTGTTCATCCGGTCAAAAAAGTCTGAGAGCCGGACGTATTGAGTCTGACCGTATCACACATTATGTTAAATTATAATTGATAACATAATACTCGTATAACATCACGGCTGCATTCCAGAAAGGTTAAGCAGTAGTTTATCTATTATTGTGCACCCACATTTCGCTGATGCGGTTATTGAGTCGCATGTAATAGGGAGCGAGTCGATTGCCATCAACCGGGCACAGTTCCAAACTCCGTGCGGCGTGAGAATTTCTATACACAGACAAAACGCAATAATAATTTGCGCGAACCGGGACTCGAACCTAGGACCTTACGCTCAGTAGTCGCGCTTGCGCCCATTAGCCCAATGAAGCAGTCATACTTATTTAATAATCAGCCTAAACAATTTCAAACAATAAAAGTTAATACTCTTTCACATAACGTTCACTTAATTTTTTGATAAAGGCGTTCCCGGATGCTTTTTATTCGTCATAAGATGGGTTGCCACCATATTAAACACGTACTAGCCACTTTAATGGCATCTGAATGGTTTCTAAGCCGTTTATGGGCCCGACGCAGGTGTTAACTTATTTGATCATAACCTCTTTTATTATTACATCTGTCGGTTAAAAGGGGCAGTTTGAATGGAAAATACTGCGTAGTTATTGAAGGTGTTTTAAGTTTTATTATGTATGTTGTTGCGTCTCTTTCTTCGACAATTGCGTAGTAGTGAAAGGGACGACGACGTGAGGTGCGTTTTAAGTGATTTATTGCGTTCAAATTTAAATGCATCTGTGTAAAAAATAGACTTTGACCCCTGACTTTGTTTCGGCGTTTCTTCTCAGGGATAGTCATAGGAAATGTCGACGCCATCTAATTTAAAAAAGACGTGTAAAAGTGATTGAAAAATCCTAATTGCAAAATAAATAATTTCATTTCATTTCATAAAAATATCTTATTTGACATAACATAACATCACGCCTGTATTCCCCGAAAGGTCAGGCAGAGGTGTACTATTGACCACCCACGGTGTTGTCGATGCCATCATTAAGTCCCATGGGGGGCAAGCTCATTGCCATCTACAGGACACAGTTCCAGACTCCGTGCTGCTAATGAGAATTTCCATACCTAGAGAAAAATCCAATATCGCTTGGGACTACTAGATCAATTATATTAATTTAGGTCAGTACCTTTTTTGTCGCAGAATCCACTCAAAACGCACAACGCCTATCAGTTTCTTACTTCTGTAACTAGATAAAGACTTCAGAATTTGCCTAGCCTTTTCTCAACAATGTTGGGGTTGGCTCCTAGTCTAACAAGATGCGACTAAAGACCAATATTTTTCCAGAGCGTCTGCTATCAGTACCCCTAGTGTAAGTTTCTTTTGACAAATTCGATTTAACGCATCGAACGCGTTCGGCGCTCCGATTGGTCTGTTTCGTGCTCTCCACCAATCGGAGCGCCGAACGCGTTCGATGTAGTAAATCGAATTTGTCAAAAGAAACTTACATTAGGGGTACTGACCTGCGCCACCCAAATATAGTATAGAGACATTCTTACACTAAGGTTAGGTTAGGTTTGTTGGGTTGAGCTGCTGACACCCGTAACGAGTGACACAGGTATTCGCATGACAACCGAAACCAACTGGATCCATCATTATGCTGATTGCAACAAAAACAGTACCAAAAACTTATATAAACTCCGATATTTCTGACACAAAAACTCACTTTAATTTGAATTTCTCTAACAATTATTGAATTCTTTCAAACAGGGTCAGCTTCATTCTGTCTATCCCCACCCTATTGTCTGGCTGTAAGCACAAAGGAGGCCATGGTTCCGGCTCGCCATCTGACGGACGCATTTCCTATTCATGGGACAAATGTAGGACAAATAGAAGCCGACGAGTTATAGGGTTGTGCCATTCAAAACTTTGAAAGAAATTTGTAAAGGGACATTAGGTATTGTGAATTATTTTGTTGTTTGTGTTTTGTGTGTTATAATAATAATAATAATAATTTATTTACGAAAAAGTATTGCAGTGATTACATTACTTGGATACAGTCTTACATAATGTTATACATAATATACCTACAATGAAGTGGGTGTAGTACTGCTCTCCTAGATAGGCTACTAAGCAACCTGTGGTTAGGAGAGACAATGTTATAGGGGTTTTTGAACCAGTGTTTAATAGCTTTCACAGTTTGAAAGTTATATTTAGTTATGTCAGATAGGATATTATGCTTCATGGAGACGTTATTTTATTTCTAAAAATACCTAATACTGCATTCAAAGATTTTTGAAAAAATGCTTGCCTCCTTATTGCTAATATTATAAAACAAAGTCCCCTGCCGCTTCTGTCTGTCTGTCTGTTCGCGATAAACTCAAAAACTACTGAACGGATTTTCATGCGGTTTTCACCAATAAACAGAGTGATTCATGAGGAAGGTTTAGGTGTATAATTCGTTAGGTTTTGAGTAAATTGGCTGAAATATGACGATGATAGTTGAAGATGTCGGAAAAATTCGTGCCGACTGGGACCTTTATTGGCGTGCGCCGAGTAAATGCTCGACGTAAAAGGCTGATAGGACACTACGACAGAAAAAATGATGACGTATATGCTCTGCTACCCGAGCGAAGCCGGGGCGGGTCGCTAGTATACTAGTATTTCACCAATCGCTAATACATAGAATAGGCACCCACATTATTTCCTTAATGCGCTTCTCACGTTCTCAATAACCCTCTCTGTAGTCTATTTTCAATAACTTAGTTATACCCTGCAATATCAATATTATTTTTCTAATGTCATAACTGTCACAGGTTACTAGCTGTCATATAAATGTTGCGTTCCATACCTGTGATTAGGTGCCGTTACATGACGTTGTCTATGCCCCTTTTTACATACTAATGTAGTTAAAGCATAGACTTAGAATTTCGCTTACTTACATTCTAAATCTATGAGTTAAAGTATGTACCTTCTATATATATGTATGTATCTTTCTGTTTCACTTTTTTAACCCGGACTGCTTTACTGTTTTTATTTTGGCTGTTTTGTGGTTGCAAGTTAAGAACATACTTGTAGCACTACGCATTGTGAGAAACGTTCTGTTTTTTGTTTTGCTTCGCAATTAACATTTGAATCGGACGTACCGCGAAGTGCTGCAGGTGTGGCACCACAATTTTATTGCTATCTTTATAATTTTTATTCTTTTTTTTTTTTTTTTGTTTTTGTTATTATTATTTTTATTTCTTTTTATCCTGTATAGAACTTGACTGGCAGGTGGACAAGAATATTTGCTTTTAGTCCACCTATTAAAAAAGTAAAAGGCGTTTATAATATTTTTTATATACATTATTATATATATTTTTATTATTATTATTTTTTATTTATTATTATTTTTTTTTTCTCTAAAATATTATTAAATTATTTATTTTGGTAGATGCCCTATTCAAGTTGCAGTGACACTGATAGTTTTGTTTCAGCAGACAGTGATACTGGTAGTTTTGTTAGTATCCCGTCTTTAGCGGATACACTTAATTCACAGTTTTCTGATGTTCCGAAGAATTTCAATGTTGTTCACATAAATGCCCAAAGTATCCCGGCTCACTTCCCCGATATGCTGGTAAATTTTGACTGTAGAAACATACATGCCATTCTTATTTCCGAGTCATGGCTTAAGCCATGTTTACACTCAAATTCTTACAATCTTCCTGGATATAATCTCATTAGAAATGATCGCGCGGTTGGTGGTGGTGGCGGTGTAGCCATATACCTCCGTACCTACATCTCTTTTTCTGTTGTAAATTTGTCAGCACAGCCGCCACCGTCAAATGCTGGTGAGCATCTTTTTATTGAGATTGAACTCCACCACAGAAAGACACTACTTGGCGTTTATTACTGCCCTTCATTACGTATAGACTTCTTTTCTTCCTTTGATAATATCTTAGAAAATCTGCTCCCATCCTACAGTCATGCTATCATTATGGGTGATTTCAACACCTGTCTTCTTAAAAAAGATTCACGTGCTTCTTCTCTTAACTCCTTAGTAGAATCCAATAACTTATCCATACTCCCTCTAAATGCTACTCATCATTTTCCGAACTCGGTACCCTCTCTACTTGATTTAATCATGATATCTTCCCAAGAGCACGTCGCTAAGCACGGACAATGCTCGGCTGATGAGTTCTCATATCATGATCTAATATATCTGTCATACAAAATTCGTCCTCCTAAGGCTAAGTCTAAAGTTCTTCTGCAACGCAGTTTTGGTGACATGAATCTTGACAGACTTCGGGAGGATGCCGGCAGCATTGATTGGGGTGCAGTTACTGCATCTGAGTCGATTGACGTTAAGGTCAACCTTTTCACGAGCTACATTAATCAACTTTACGATGTGCATGCTCCCATAAGGAAAATTAAAATAAAACATCTTCCGGCACCCTGGCTAACCGGTGATATTAAATCTTTAATGCACAAGAAGGCAGCGGCTAAGGCCAAATACAAATACCGTTCTACAGCCGCAAACAAGGAAAAATATGTCCTTATCCGGAATCACTGCAATAAGGCGTGTAGGAACGCACAACGCCAACATATCCATGCCTCTGTTGAAAACGGAGATCCAGCCAAAGTTTGGAATTTTTTAAGGTCATTGGGGGTTGGTAAGTCTCGCCAAGATTCTATTCCAAAAGATTTCAATATTGATTTACTTAACCAATTCTTCTCTTCTTCGTCTAATTGTGATCAGACTGCGAAAGCAAACACCATACAGTATCTTTCAGCCCTTCCTACCCCAGACTACTCACAGTTTGTTTTTAATCAATTTACTACTTGTGATGTTAATAAGAGCATTTTATCCATTTCGTCTAATGCTGTTGGCAGTGATTGTGTCAGTCGTAATATGATCCTTCCCATCCTTAATGAAATTCTTCCAATCCTATGCCATATCCTCAATTCTTCAATATCCAGTGGTTACTTTCCAACAGCGTGGAAAGAAGCCCAAATCATTCCCTTGCCCAAAAAACCCAATCCTACATCGTTTTCTGAATATCGTCCGATTTCTATATTACCCTTCCTATCCAAAGTCCTTGAACGCCTCACTTACAACCAACTCAGCTCTTTTCTTTGTAAAAACTCTCTTTTAAATCCTCTACAGTCCGGCTTCCGCCCTGGTCATAGTACGGCAACCGCACTGGTACATATTACGGATGACATTAGGTTGGCCATGCAGAATGGAAATCTAACGGTGCTATCGCTGTTAGACTTCAGCAATGCTTTCAATACCGTGGATTTCGACATTTTGCTTGGTATATTACGCTCTATTAACATATCTCCAACAGTGATTGATTGGCTTCGTAGTTACCTGATTGGCCGACGGCAGCGTATTAGCATTGAAGAAAAGTTTTCTTCATGGTGCAATACATCTGCTGGTGTGCCTCAGGGTGGCGTTTTATCTCCTCTTCTCTTCGCTGTATTCATAAACTCTATATCTAATCGACTTCTTTCCTCCTACCACCTTTATGCAGATGATCTCCAAATCTATTCCCATGCGCCGCCGGATAAGTTATGGGAAGCCATTGGTACAATTAACCAAGACCTGGAGCAAATATGTGCTTGGAGTAAAGGATACGGACTGAACGTCAATCCCTCAAAGACCCAGGCCATTGTTGTCGGTAGCCCCCGGATGATTTCAAGGATTGACTGGTCCCAGCTTCCTCAGGTTCTTTTCGGTGGCACTGCGATAACGGTCAGTGGCAAAGTTAAGAACTTGGGGATAGTAATCGATAGGACACTATCCTGGGGACCCCAAATACAAGAGGTTAGTCGGAATCTTTTTGCTTCAGCTGGGTCTTTAAGAAGACTTCGTAACTTCTTGCCAATTGCCACAAAAACTGCGCTTGCACAATCTCTCCTGCTTCCAATTCTTGACTACGCCGACACCAGCTATCTTGATCTCAATGAGGACCAACTTGATAAACTTGAGCGACTTCAAAATTTCTGTATAAGATTCATATTTGGCCTGCGCAAATATGATCATGTATCTGACTTTCGTACAAAGCTCAAGTGGCTTCCAATACGCCTCCGCCGGAATTCGCACATTCTTCACCACCTGTACAGTATTTTGTACAATCCAACCACTCCCCACTATCTTAAGGAGCGTTTCAAGTTCCTCCATGACTCACATTCGAGATGTCTAAGGTCATCAGAAAATCTGACATTGGAAATACCGACGCATTCCACCAATTTCTTTGGGAAATCGTTTACAGTGCAAGCTGCTCGCCTGTGGAATGCGTTGCCCGTAAAAGTGAGGCATGCTCAAACATTGCCAACCTTTAAAAAACTGGTAAAAGAACATTACCTATCTATTTAATTGCTGTAAATTGAACTTCCTTCTTCTCTACTAGTATATTTATATATATATATATATACATTGCTATGGTAGTATAAGTAGGTATATTATAACTGTATTTAAGTATGTATTATTAGACAAATTATTAACTATTATTATAATATATATGTATATATATAGTCAGTATAAATATTACACTATTAATTAATTGTTACACCACAGACTACCCTTATCTTTTCGTCTTCTATTCTTGTCCATCCTAAGGTTGTCTGGTAGAGATCGCCGACTGCGATAAGACCGCCCTTTGTACATTTCTTTTAATATATAAGTTATATCCAAATTTTTTATTGGTGTACAATAAAGTGTATTTATTATTATTATTATAGAATGGTTGCTCATCCATCTTAGAGAATGCGTACAAATTTCTTTTTCACAAGTGCCTCATAAGATCTAGCAGATACTCTTTCTGATTTATTAACGGATCCATCTAGTTACAGTCAATTTTATCTAACAGATATTTTATCCGTTACATATTAAATAATCTGACTGAGCAAGTACTGAAATGCGTGCTAATTATGAATAGACTAGCTTCCACCCGCGGCTTCGCCCGCGTGATTCAGGAACCCGTAATTTTTTCCGGCATAAAAAGTAGCCTATGTGCTATTCCAGACTAAAATCTATCTCTGTGCCAAATTTCATCCAGATCCGTTCAGCCGTTCTGGCGTGAAAGAGTAACAAAGATGCATCCATCCATCCTCACAAACTCTCGCATTTATAATATTAGTAGGATTATAATATTAGTAGGATAGTTCCTATCCTAGGATTAGTAGGATATAATTCACGATTACTAGGCTTTCACTACAATACGTGAGATGAGCCTTATAAAAATATTTTCAAATACATTCTATTTTTCCTCCCAGATCGTGGGTAAGAAATATTACACCTAACAAAGGCGCTCTTGTCTAATTAGCAGTAACCGCGTAACGAAACCATAGCGCGATGTAACTCGACGCCATCGCCATCTAGGGAGCCGAGACGTAAACTTTGTATACACCTTACAAAGCTGAAAACTTTAAAATCAAGTGATAAGAACTTCATAGATTTTGTATTTCGACTGCCTGGTCCTGGTTTCGATTCCTGAGTCGGGCAAAGTGTTATTGGGTTTTTCTGTATAGAAATTCTCAGCACGGAGTCTGGAATTGTATGGTAAATTACCCCCTTTTACATGGAACTTGGAAACTCAATAAGATTATAAAGTCCTTTAACAAAATTTCCTTCAAAGATAATCTCCTTATGTGCTTACTATTGAGTTTAAAAACAGTTAAATTGTTGATGTTCAATTTTGAACTCTAAAATCAGTTATCTAAAATACAATTTTCTTTGAGGAAATTCAGAACAATCTGCAGAATAACAAAAAATCTTTGAAAGTTTTAAAATTATATAATAAGCTTTTATGCTTTAATCTTTTATCCATACTGATTTAGTTTTATGTTATAGTAATGTATTCTGTTTGATTATATATCTAAGTATATACAATATGACGATACAGTTGGTACAGTGGTTGAGAGACAGACTGCTGCGCGCTGTCGCGGGTTCGATCCCCGCACGGAACAAATATTTATATGATCTACAGATCCACATTATTTTCAAAGCATCTTTGTACCTGCGTCTTACAAAATAAATGATGATTTATTGAACTTGTTTTCTCAATATAATTATATGGATTTCGTCACGATCTCCAATCGCGAAAGAGTTGGTAACAGTTATGCAGCAGAAGCTTCTGAGCTTGAGGTCCTAAGTTCGACCCCTAGGTCGGGCAAATAGTTATTGGATTATTTCCTAAGACAAATTTGCAACTTGGAGTTTAAAATTCTGCCCTGTAGATGAGAATAGGCCGCCCAAATAAATGGGACTTATTACTGGCATTATCGAAATGCGAGTGTACATTAGTAGGTACATTTCTGCCTAAACCTTTGAGGAATGTAGGCGTGATGCTATATTATGTAATAACATAACACAAAATACATTTAAGCCGTACTTTAATTAGTAACATACAACTTTCCATTTTATATAAGCGCTTTCGTAATAACCGACCAATGAAATTAATTAATTAAGTTTAAGCCCATTAGTAGATGCAATGGAGAATTTAATAATTAAGTGTTTTTTGTAAATTACGTGTAGGATTCATTATTACGTGCTGATGGGGATAATGTAGCTATTTATCAGTGACACAATTTTCAGATTCGGATAATTAGTTTCGGAGATTACCCCCTACATACAAACTTACAAACAAACAAATTTCACCTCTTTATAATTATAATATAATTTTGACGACACGGTTGGTGCAGTGGTTAAGCGATTAGCTTTCTGCGCTATGTGTCGCGGGTTCGATCCCCGCGTGGAAAGATAGTTGTTTCGGGTCTGGTTGTGTGTGTATGTGACATGTATGTTTGTAAACTGTACCTACGACACAGGAGAAATACTAGTGTGGGGCAGAGTTTATAAGAAAAAATAAATAAAATATATATAATATTTAGTATAGATTATATCACCAAATAATATCCAACGCGCAAAAAATTCCAAAATAAAATCGCTATTTTAGAATTTATATGAAGCAAAAGTTTTCTGACCCGGGTACGTCTTAAAACTGCGGCCAGACACCGGAGGACGAGCAGCAGCATCCTCTCACTAATCGGTGAGCCACTGCGATCCCCAAGCCGCCTACCAAGCGTGGGGATTATGGCAACCCCCCCCCCATTGGGGGAGGCCATCGTTCAGTAGTGGACGTCTTTTGGCTGATGATGATAATGATGAAAAGTTTTCTGCAACAGGCTTCGAAGGCTCATTATATTGAAACGAGCGATAAATTCGCACTGTTTGTTAATTAAACGCAAATATTTCGCCACTTTTGGTTTGGAAATGAAATATAAATAAAAGCTTTGTTTCAGAGTATTAAATAAAATAAATTGTTTATCGCAAAAATATTTATTTCGGGTTTTTAGACTGTTTTAAGGCTCAATTTTATTAGTTGAAAGGAAAACGAAGAAAGAAAGAAAGAAAATCTGTTTATTTTCCGCCATTCAGTGCCGGATTAAGCAAGCGCGGGGCCCATAGGAAATTCTATCGAGGGCCCCTAGATTTGCTATGGGCTCTTAAGTATAAAGTGACTTTTTTGTAGAACTTGTGCCTGTACCGTATGAAATTCCGTGTTTTTACATTATTTTTACCAGAGATCAATAATATAATAATTTTGATGCTGATTAAAAAATCTTGCCATACCCTTAAAATGAAAATTACTATTATTATCACTTTGTTATTCCCGAAAGATTTTTTTTTTTATGAATAGGTACATACAGTTTCACAGATGTTTTTCGGTAATTTAGGTTTCCCTAGGAACTGAGCAGACAAATGTGCAGAAAATTATATCAAAGAAATTATTAATTTTTTTTTTTTTTTTTTTTAAACGTTGCCCCGTTTTAAATAATGTACGTATATAAGACAGTGTTCGAAAGAGAAATAATTTTAATTCTTATCATTCTTCCTCATCGATTGGTGCTCTAAAAATACAGTTTTCACTTTTTTTATATTTATTTTATATATTTCTTTTTTTTTCACTTTTTGTCGGTTTAATTTCTAGGTTAGGATTATAAAAAAACTGTGATTAAATATTTCATAATTTAAGAAATGAGATCATGTTTCCTTTTAGTAAAATTTATTAACTCCAATAGTCCCTCCGTGTCTCGTTCGTTTTGTCCACCTGATATATAAGCTAGTTATTACTAGGCATCTACGGTTCTGCCTGTATGTCCCTTTTGCGACAAAGGGAAATAATTTCTATCCATTTTCATGCGACCAACAGATCAACAAAATCATCAACTTCATAAATATTAGAAGTATTTATTTCATTTCCAACCTACTAAAAAGATGGCGCAAGAGCTGACTTCAGTACAAATATTGTGATTGAAATTTTCTTGACAGTTGACCAGAAAATACCCTCATTTTCTGGATAATATACATATTTACCACTGTCCAAGTATGGGTAAATTAAATGACGTTAGCAACGTAGCTGGCATGGCTGAGTTTAGTTGATGTTATTTAATGCACGCGATGCGCATGCGCATACAAAGTGTACATTGTACAGGTATTGTTGTTGCTCTGAAAACAGTCATTCGCTTCATTATCAACAATTTCGCTGCATCCTCATTACCTACTGCAAGTTTTATTCAAATTATGACGCCTACACAAAAATGCTGAATTTGGGGGTCAAGGCGATTAGCGAACATATGCAATTAAATAATTGCTGTAAGTCTCACAGCCTCATTGATCTAGCGGGCCAGATTCCCTTGTCGGGCAATGTGGCCAGTAATTGGGCGTGCTCAAGTATGGAATAAGTTCTGGTAACAGCAATAGGCAAACCACGAATGGCCAGGGGACAATAGGAATTAGTAATATAACCAATATTACTACTAGTACCGATGTTAGTACTAGTGTTACTCTTAGTCTGTCGCATCCATACAGAGCAGTGGCGTGTTCATAAAGACAAAAAGACACTGCCTACCCTACATAACTCAGATACGCAGTGACTCAGATAGTCACGTTTTTGTGACATCAAGTAAATTCAATATACCACGTCTTAATAAGTTTCACCCACGTTTGGAAACGCGGGCCCCCCATTTGCGCGGGGCCCGTAGCAATTGCTACTCTTGCTACGTGGTTAATCCTGTACTGAAGGCATTCGGCGTGCCGGAGAACTGTATAACGCATTCCATAGACATTTCAGGAACAATTTTAATTCATTTCATTCGTGGGGTATCCCCAAAGGATAATATGTCGATTGAGTTATAGGCCAGTTAATTTCTCTAATTGTTATACCGAACGCTGAGTATCGACCAAGTTAAAGCTCAATGAAAATTAGCGTTTGTTACGCCCAAGGTATCCCCAGCTTTGCCGATCGTCTGCTTATTAACAAGAGTACAGATTGCTTCGCCCATGATGCACAGGCCTGATTGATTCTGTAGCCCATCCTCATGGAATGTTCTCTGGACTCTTACTGGCAAAACTCACAAGGCTAGCCACTTTGACACTTGATGAGCGTGACACGCTGAAGAGCTAGGTTCTGGCCGAAACCATTATCTTATACTGTGCACGGTGACGTCACCGTCTTCTTGATATTCCTCAGCCCCTAGATATTATAGATTTTTCCACTGAGGCTCACTCTTTTCGGGTTTCTCTTTGGCTACACCCTAAATTCTTAATTTGTGATCAGATCTTTGTAAAAGTATCTCTTGTCTGGTTTATTGGTTTGGCAGGCTATCACTTCATCGGTAAAGCATCATGGATGGTTGGTCTAATAAATATTCTCGTGATATAGATCTATTCTTAGCCATATACACCGGAATTATAAATATCCTGACTGAAATACAAATATAGAGTAACAATGGACCAGAGCTAGACAATAAAACTGATCTGTTTGTGTGGAGCCCGATCTGATGGAAGGCCATCTGTACAGTGTTACGGGGTACGATCAACGTTGTCTTTATATATCGGGTAAATTATGGAGGAAGTGTTAGAGATAGTTTGTGGTGTTGTGCTAAGGAAATAAATGTCAAATTGATAGCTTACTCGAACTTCCTATGCTTGAACAAATATACTGCCATCACCATACAGAAAGATACAATATTCGAGCACGATTAAAACATTTGCTTAAGCGTCCAGCTTTCTGTCGCGGGTTGGAACAGTTTTTTATGGTCTACAAATATTCGTTCTACTCCTTGATTACTTAAAAAAATGTCTGACAGTCTTTCCGTCGTTAATAAAACTGTTATTACATATCCTCTTACGAAAAAAAAAATATACAAAAAATGGATGCACTTTGTTAGTCTTTGGGACTATTAGGTTGTTTTTACATAATCAAGGGTGGTTTAAGTGGGGTACAAGGAAAGAGGAACGAATAACATTAACTGAGATCATCTGGCGTACCCTGGACAGTCAGTCCCACTTACATTGTTGGCTGGCTAATTTTGACGGCACGGTTGTGAAATCAACTGCTGCATTTTGTGTCACAGATTCCCGCACGAAACAAATATTTTTATGATCTACAACTAGTTGTTTCGGGTCTGGGTTTTTGTGTATGTGAATATATGTATCTGTAAACGCACCTACGATACAGGGATTATTCTTAGAGTGCGCCTCCTTTTACATGGAACTTAATAACAGCATCGGCGATCGGGGAATCATCATCATCATCATCATCAGCCAGAAGACGTCCACTGCTGAACGAAGGCCTCCCCTAGGGGGGGTTTGCCATAATCCCCACGCTTGGCAAGCGGCTTGGGGATCGCAGTGGCTCACCGATTAGTGAGAGGACGCTGCTGCCCGTCTTCCGGTGTCTGGCCGCAGTTTTAAGACGTACCCGGGTCAGATCGGGTCGGATCGGGGAATACAGGCATGATGATGTAAAGATTTTTTCTTAAGTTATAAAGTTCAGATAACATTAACTATAAAGAGGCAAAGACCATAAAGAGATCAGATTGCCGAATTATGTTTGAAGAATTATGCGACTTATACTATAAGTACCTAAGTTAAATTTTGTGGTGTCATAAAACAATGACGATCACGCATCTGCCCACAGTCGCTGGGGAACGTTAAACGAAAATGGACGTGGACCGTACTTCATGAAAGTTTAGAGCTTTAGACCGTCCACTAAGCTACACAGCATCATATAACATAGAGAATAGAGCTTTATACAACATTACCCACCCAAGAATTACCCACACACTCAAACACCCTAATTAGAATGTTCAGTTGTAATACATACATCAACATTTTACTTTATCCCACTTCTGAGCAAGGGTCTCTTCTCAGAATGAGAAGGGTTAGGCCTTAGTCCATCAAACTGGCGGACTACACACACTGTCGGGAACTTTATGGAGCCCTCTCATGTGTGTAGGTTTCTTCAAGACGTTTTCCTTCACCGTTAACGCAAGTGATAATCAAATTCTAATCCGCTCATAATTCCGAAGTCATAGGTGCGGGCCGGGTTTGAACTCAGACCCATGCATGGAAGGCAAACGTTCAACGGCTAGGATAGCCTTGCCGCCACTTCCATATGCTTTTTCTATTTTTTGTTGAAAAACGTTGCCCCCACACTAGGATTTCTCCTGTATCGTGGGTACAATTTACAAACCTACATGTCACATGCACACACAACCAGAACCGAAACAACTATCTGTAGATCATACAAATATTTGTTCCGTGCGAAGATCGATCCCGCGACACGTAGCGCAGAAAGCTAATCGCTTAGCCACTGCGCCAACCGTGTCATCATGTCACTGCTTTACTTTCATGTGTTTAAAATTGTTTTTTTATGTTCACTGTGGGCACATAGTATGGTCACATTAAAAATCTACGCACAAACGCTATCGCACATGAAAAAAGCCGTCACTGCATTGTTATTCCGATTGTTCCACGAAGAGATGACTGTGATTTTCTTCGTTATAATTATTTTTTAGGATAAAAAATATATTTAAATTGCTGAAATCAATTCTGTAACTCATTCGTAACAAACAAGATACATTGAGAGCGTGGGTTTATTATGCTTACATGTTGTAACTAAATAAATAAGTTTTACATGTTCTTGTTGACGGGTAAAAATTGCGTATAAAACTGCCTTTACTTTGCAGCACAATTACATTCCTTGCGAACATTTTATTTCCTAACACAAACAGGCAACGCCGGGTAACACTAGTATGTAACAATAGTAACATTCCCGCTGTGGGAAGTACGTATATATCGGTACAAAGAGATTTTATTAAGAATGCTTTACTCATTCTTCAAAACAGAATGTTGAATGTCCACAAGTTCTGAGAAATGGGTCAGTGGGATGAGGTGTTGCATTCTGGCACTATGTGGTACCATATGTCACTATGCAGGCTCACGTCGTTGCGGTTCCCACATTTCCAGTAGCAGAATCTTCCTATTGTTTATTAGCCATCCACGGTTTCTGACAGCCGATGTCTTCAAGCATTTTCTTTTCTTTCCGTTTATGATACACTGTTAAATATATTGAATACTAAATAAAAGGAAAAACAACGTTTGAATTACCTCCCGTCCTTTCAGAACCTTCATAAAAATAAAAATGCAAAGGATAATAAAAGAGAAATATTTCTACACAGTTTTCAACATTTCTCTACAAAGTATGTATTATTTACTTCGCGGACTCGGATCAAAGGCTTGCTCGTTATTTGGTCCATGTTCCTTTTGGTTTAACTTTTGAGTTTTGCTGACTCAACAAATTATTGGTTTTATATAAATCTGAGATAATCCCTGTTAAGGTTTGGTAGCTGTGAGCCTCAATAGTCTTAATTCAATTTCTGTGGGGAGTTAGAATATTATCACTATTGCGAATTGGTCCTTTAAGCAAGATTTTATGACCTAGTACCTGAGAAGAACTGCCTCATTTGTCTAGTGGTTGCAGTTGCGACTGCTGAGCCAAAGGTCTTCGGTTCGATTTCCAGGTCGGGCAGTGTTATTGGTTTTTTCCAAAATTCTTAGTAGCGGCCCGGAGTTTGGAATTGATGAGATGGCAATAGGCTCGCCCCCTATTATATGGGACTCAATAACAGCATCGACGAAATGTGGGTGTACAAAAAGTACACCTCTGCCCAAACCTTCGGAGAATACAGGCGTAATGCTATGTTATGCTATGTACCTGAAAAAACGCTAACTATTCATTCAATATGATTTATTCTGCTTCGTCTTCTTTGAATGCCTCTCCAAGTAGAACCTTAATACGAGTCCCAGATATGCAACATTTCTTTGCTTGAAGTGTTGCAAATGTTTGTCTTTTTGCCCAACTATTTGTAGGACCATATAATTGCATACGTCATCGTAGTAGTACAGATGTCACTTGAAATATTTTTCCCCTAAAGTGCGGTTTCTGACAAAAAAAATGCCATCCCATCCTCATTTGGCTTGACTCCAACAATCGAATGTCATAATCCGATTTTATAAATGAATAAGCTCATAGTTTCAAATTGATTTATCTTGTTAGGGTATCAGCATTGCCCAGGCTTGCGGAAAGATAGGAACTTATTTCGGACATTCCAGGCAGAAAACAGTCTTGCCATTCACAATTCAAAAATTAATATTCCATAGACGTTTAACAGAGAATATTGCAATCACCAGTCCATTGACAAATTCCAGCAAAGCCTGTATTTGCTAACCGGATCTCCATTTCCGCTCCCCAGGCTTTATTCTGTGTATTTCAATGAAAATTTTCCTGGAAACCAGCCACGAGTGTGCTACAGGAAAATAATATGAATGCATTCAATTTTAATGTTGTCCACGAAATGTTCTACAATATTTTGTATGACACGGAAAATTCTAGGAATAACTGAGCTTTTTCAACGAATATTATTATGAGATACATTCTTAATTACATGTGGTTTTAAATTTATGGGAAAATTGTATTAATATTTAAGTTTATAAAAAGAAATAAATTGCCATTAACAAACTAGATTTTTGCAAAAAACGTGGACCGAGAATGCCTGTTTTCGGATGACTTCATTTTCAAAATCGAACCAGCATTTTCAAATTTTAATCTTGGCTATTGATAAATTCTTATCATATGTATTTTATGTTTTCATTAACACTTAAGAGTATCGTTTAGCTGCTATCTTCTGACTTACTGAAAATTATCTTAAATACGCGGAAAATAGGTGTTTGGGTGTTAACGTTTCTTACATCTAAATATTAACAAATTAATTTAATTTTGGTATCTATCGTTTTGTCAGATTATACACTAGATAGACACGTTTTGTTTTTGTCAAAATCACGCGATATAAGGAAGATTTTTAGTTAAAAAAGCACATTTTGAGAGTTAAATATTTCTCAATCTATAAACAATATCAAAAAAACAAAAACGTGACGATGTAGTTTTTACTTGTGTCTAAACTTTTAGCTAAACTATAGTCTTAAAGGAGTGAGTTACTTCTTTTCATATCGAATGTAAATCTTATATTAACGTATGCATCAATTTCACACTCAAACTATTAGAGAAATTGATCTATAAATCCTTGGTTAACAACCTGTATTTAACGCCATATAACGCATATTTTACATACACATCGACACCACGAAAGCCATACACATATAGTTATAAGTACGTATTGTTATGTCACCACAATAATCCCATTGATTGGACCCATTGCATTCGAGGTATTTCGATATTACGCTTTCAGGAAAACCGGATCATTATGCAACAATGTCAATAAGCATTCAGTCGCTCCAATTGAGGTTGCGTGACCACCGATATGTACCGCAGTGAAAGACACATGCATAATTCAGACTGATAACTATCTTGCTGCCTTCTTTGGTGTAGTGGTTGCAGAAGCCCCACGAAAGATCCCAAGTTTGATGATCAAAATCCTCAGTTTCATTCCTTTCCTTTTTTAAAAAAAAAGGCCCACACTAGGAATAATTCTTGAATCGTGGGTGTGTTTACAGACACATATATTTACATACACAAACACCTAGACCCGCAACAACTATCTGTAGATCATGCAAATATTTGTTTAGTGTGGAAATCGAACCCTCGACACGTTGCGTAGTAGTCGATCTCTCAACCACTGCGCTAACTGTGCTGTCAAAGCGTTATTTGTCTCTATTCATGATGCGGGAGGTAAATTTACTGTCATTGATGACCTTATGGTATGCTAGGCCATCTAATCATTGAAAAAGAGTTTGAAGGAATCATTTGTCGACTGTTAAAGCGAAACGTTCAGGCTTAAAACCAGCTTTGGTCTCCTTCGACAATTCGGCGTGAAGGTCCAATATTTTAAGGGCGTTTTTGGGGCTGCCTCGGATCTGTATGTCATGAATTCACGCAAGCAGGCGTAGACTGCTCCTAGACTGTCATACGCAAACGATGCGCTTCTTGGCTCTGCACAATGCGAGCCAGCCCCAATAGCCGGCCACTGTTCAGCGGTGCATGCTGAGAGAATCCAGCCAAAAATAGTTGGCCAGATATTATATTAGCCGTTAGGAGGCGAGCGGTTTGTGCTTACAATGGAAAACGCCTCCAACGTAATCCATAATCGGCTTATTTGACACCTACAAATAGAGACGTTATATCGACTATCAGAATTTACTCTGTATGCATATATACATAAATTTAACCACACGTCCATTTAAAGTTCTGTATCGAATATTCTGTTTACACATTCAAGCGTTCTTGTATATGGCCACCGTGTATAACAATACTGTTCTGACCCAGTTCCACAGATATTCAATATAAATTCCGCTTTAATTGAGCCCGTGGTATGTGTCTCAATACCGCATTTAGTTATAAAATGCAAATATAACTATATCCTGGAACGTTATAAATGTGACTCTATAGGATAAGTTTATTAATTTGACATCTTTCTCTCTCTCTCTCTCCCTCAGAATTAACCATAAAATGGTTCTAGTATGGTCGATTTGAATTTCTTATCATTTTTTTAATTATGTAATTATTACTACGCCAAACAGGCTTTGAGGGACTCGTTACTATATAGCTAACGCGTAGATCGGTCGATTTGCGAGGTTATGCAGCAATTGCCGCGGTCAGACATTGGATGGGTGACTATTTTTCTCCCATCGAGACCCCTCCGTGCCACGAAAAGCACTTCTCTTTTCTTCTTCTCTGTCTTTTATTGTTATCTCTCTCTCTCAATTAGGTTGCAGGTCAGCAGGCAATCGCTACGTGTAAAATAATATTCTGCCGCAACCGTTTAGATTGGAAACCGACCCCAATGTAGATGGAAAAGGGTAGACAGATGATGATGATATATTTGTAGACCGCAAAGACCAAACATTACTGTCCTTTTTATGTAACTGAACAACTCATATCATCATCAGCCAGAAGACGTCGACTGCTGAACGAAGGATGAACGAAGGGGGGGTTCGCCATAACCCCCAAGCTTGGCAGGTGGCTTGGGGATCGCAGTGGTTCACCGATTAGTGAGAGGACACTCAATGTACCCATCAATATATATCTTGAATTTTGAATTTCGGAAGAATGACAAGGGTTAAGCTTGAATCCACGTCCCTCGTCTGGTGTAGTTTCGCAGACTATACAGCCCTCCAAGGACTATTTGACTCCCCCTCAAGAGTTTCTTTCAACAATCTCAATTTAACACAACTACCATCTTCGCAGTAATTGGGGAAGCGCTTGGAACGAGCCAATTGCCACGCAGAAGGCGGTCGATGCGTAAAATCGAAATATAAAAAAAACTTATATAAAGACGGATGTTAATAAACACAATTTGTCTCTGCCACAGTCGTACTAACTGACAGCTGCACGCACAGATAACTTTACTGCGCGAGCGTCAATGGCGATCAATGTTACCACACAAATTATTATGTTTTTTATATATCTCTGTTTTTATTTTATATTGTAATGTATGCTTCACCGATTAGCGTCAACATGTCAACGCCGGCTATCACTGAAAATCAGCGCTGTGGCACCCTGTCCAGCAATATGCTGAGTGACGGCCGTATTTGCGCGGATGTGGCGCATATTTTCCTCAGTTGTTTTTCTTATTATTTTTTATTGCTTTTTTTATGATTCACATCATGGCGGAAATAAACAAATTTTCTTTCTTTCTTTCTTTCAATTGAAAATAGAAGAGGAAAGATGATAGGCCATCTTATACGATAGTTTAATCTAAAACATAATTGAAGGAAAGATAGAAGGAACGAGAGGGCGAGGAAGACCAAGGATAAGTTACATGAGCCGAATAAAGGAAAAGGTTGCCGTCATGTCGTATAAAGAGGTAAAGGACACTGCACTGGAGAGAGAAAAATGGAAAGAACTTCATCAGTTACAAGAGAAGAGCAAGGCTCTTAAATAAGAAGAAGAAGAAGAGGACTTCAGGTGTGCAAGTTTCGAATTTTGACACATACATTCCAAAAGTCAGATGTAAGATCTCAAAAAAAAGTTACACACATGCTCGAGGTTTTACGCGAGAAGCTTTAGATTTTATATTCTGCGATATCGTAAGTGTAGTAAAATAACATTAATATACTATCTATAGAAATACTTTTTGTAAGTACTTACTCGTACATATGACAGGACTAAACAAAGTTTTGTATAAAGTATCTCATAAGTACATAAGTTGTTGGTTCATCGTCATAGTTTTATCTAGACTTCGCCAAACTATGTTGGGATGAAATTTCAGTCTTTTCATTGGCTGAATATTATTATTTTATAGATGTGTGTGTGTGTGTTTGATCTCCTTAACCCCATTATATAATATATGCATAAGGTTATATAATAATTCTGAGGGACAGGTTTTAAGGTTACAATAAAAATCATAAATAAAACATATATTAACCATTCTCTGAATTGTTAGACAGATGTATTATTTAATTGTACACCCACAATACACCGGTGATGGTAATAAGTACAAAGTAATAACTCCCGACTGCTACTGAGAATTGCTGGACAGAAAAACCTAGTAAAAGTTTGTCCGATTCGGGAATCGAACCTAGAATCTCACGATCAGCAGTCACATTCGTGATCACTAGCTTATGAATTTTATTTCAAATCTAATCAATTATTCAACGACGATGAAAATAGTAAAACGAAAACATTATTACACTTTCACATTTACAAGTATAAAACACACAAATAATACTTATCAGCTCAAACAGAAATAATATAATAAGAAAAAAAATCATAATACATTAATTTCCAGTTTCCAAAACAGCATCCAATGAGATGATCCCCAAATATGTAATTCAAATCACCAAACATTCCATCAATTTCCATTTAATTCAAACACTTAAGCCTCCACCACAATAAACGTAAAGTCAAATTTCCATTTTACGTCAAGTGAAGGAGCTCCCTTTTAATTCCTCTCCCGAAATTTAAGGCGTTTCGTATATTTCTTGCGTCGCAGTCACGTAAAATTACTACGATAAAAATCCTCTCCGAATTTACATTTCATGTCATTCGGCATCTGATATCTGGGTTGAATATACTTATTTTATGACTGTTAACTTGCTCCTGCTTCAGAATTTTCCTTAAGTCTTATGAATATTTTAGGGACTAGCTGTTTTCGTTACTGCGTCCGCGTACAAAGATTTTTTTTACTTACTTTAATTCCCGATTTCACTCCCATATGGATTGAATTTTGGTAAATCCTTCTTTAACGGATGCTTACATCCTTTAAGGAATCTCATCATCTGCCTAGCCTTTTCCCAACTACATTGACGTCGGCTCCCAGTCCCGATTGCGGCTGAATATCAGTATTTCACATGAAGCTCAATTACTGAGACGATACTAAAACTCGAAGGTTAGATTGGTTGTCAGACTTTTTTAGGCTGCTGACATCTGTAACGACCGTCATAGATGTTTGTATAATATAAAACGCGGAATCAACTGCATAACGTGGTTTCGAAGGCACGGGGGGATTACAATGTGTGAAAATCGGTCACCCATCCAAGGTTTAACCATAGCAAGCGCTCGCAGGTGAATTGTTCTGAGCGGGTAACTAAATATATATTAATATATATTTACGAGCCCATGCGATATAAGGTACCTGCTAAATTTAAAGTTGGTAAGTTTTATAGTTTTTCCTGCGTTTTGAGATTACTCAGTGAGTAAGACAATGAGTGAGTGATATTTTTCATTTGTACACTTATATAGATATAAGGCTGAGTTGGGTAATAAACTAAATTATGGCCAGTTTTTATTATGTAATTTAATTAAGCGCTTTGTTCCTTGTCTTCTTCGTAATCGGGTTTCAATCAAATTAGTCCTTTGATCTCGTCAGGAATGTTTTTATGAACTTAAAGGTTTTAATCGTACAGTTAGCGACATAACGTTTTGTAATTAATTTATATATGACGATGTAGTGTAGTCACTTTTAACAAATCTCAAAAGTTATCCGTTGTAGTTTATGTTTTATTCGTTCTAACATGAATTTAAATTTGAAAATATTATCACTTTGTTTTAATTCTTGTCAGTATTCTCCCAATAAAACTAGGCAGTATTAAACAGACATACTTAAATCTCATATCTAGAGGATTGGATCTGCAAATCGTAGTGCAGATCCTATTGGCTTGGCAACTGTGCCAACTTCCCAAAACTTGAGCTAGGCAATAACAATTTTAGTTTATTTCCATCCTTAAAAAAATCATAAGTACCCACCCATATCTATCTGTCGGCAAAAAATCCATAAAATTCAAGGTTTAAAATCTTATACAAAAAATTCACGTAAATATGTAATCTTAAAGCGGTTGTTCATAAAATTGTATGCTCTGCCCTTAGATGGGATTCGAGACGAAGAGATTAACGACGTCAGGGACGCAGGTGGGACAAAGGGCTCAGTTGACAGGAAAATGATTTGAATACCGTATGATATGTAAAATTCTAATGTTGATTTTACATATGTAATAATCATTTGGATATTAACATAACAGTGGCGGAATTTCGTTTGATGTGGTGGTCTAAGGGGAGGCCTTCGTTCAGCAGTGGACGTCTTCTGGCTGATGACGATGATGATGATGATTTCCACCAGTTAACTGTGCTACCAGTATTTTAGGAATATCAATTGATTCTGTAAGGGTCGTGCGTACAATTCATTTAGTAGATGGACACCATAATAACAACCCACTTTTAATTACAAACAGAAACAATTGAATACTGTTTCGAAGGAATATTTTTATACTTTGTTATGACCAATCTGTAAAGGTTCTCTATGTTCTAATTGAGACGCGTGTTAGTCACAATAACCAAACCTCTATCGGCACGAGCTCTCAAATGAATTGCTCATGCTGTAGTAGAGAGATTAGGCAATCAGCACTTGTGGAATCGAGGCTGACTACTCTAAGTACCTATGCCAGACGAGCTCAGATATCGTCACACGTGGGGGCTTCTTCAGTGTCAATATCAAAAATATTAATGAACTCTTTGTTGGTATATAAACCGAAAGAATTAAGCGGACAAAACCCACACATTACACAAAAAGTACTAGCTATTTAAAGACCCAAACGTCTAAAGGTTCACAAATAAACCTGGGGCAAAGCGGGCAAAGCGAGGGCGGTCAAAGGCATTTCATTGAGAGTTTCAGTATCACTAAGAGGCATTTTGACGAAATTTCACAACTTTGCCTTTGTAGGTAATTACGAACATTACTGACTATGACGATCGCGCAAATAGAGCTGTCTGCTTTACAGGCTTAGAAAGTGAAATATTGGACTAGAACTACATAGTTACATACATAGGTTTTTGATGATGAATTCTGACTGCGACGATGACGACTTCGACTACATCATAGAAATATTATAGAGTGCGGGAATCGTACAAGCAAAATATAGGGCAAAAAGCCAATCTCTCCACCACACACCATCTCAATATTATGACATACTTAATTTTCTTAATTTTCACCATCTCAATATTATGACTCCACTCCAGATCCTCGACTACCTCATTGGTCTAGCGATCGCAAGCGCGACTGCTAAGCGTGAGGTCTTTTGTTCGATTTCCGGGTCGGGCAAAATGTTTTTAGGTTTTTCTGTATGGAAATTTTCAATAGCAGAACGGAGTCCAGAACTGTGCCCAGTAGATGATAATATGCTCGCCCCCTGTTACATGGGAATCAATAACAGCATCACCGAAATGTGGGTGTACAATAGTACACCTCTGTCTGACCCTTTGGGAAATACAGGCGTGATACTATGCTATGACATTAATATCTCAATTTAATTTCAAAATAATAAACACGGCAAACGCAATTGCTAGTAACAATTTAATTTCGTTTGTTAGTTGTATTGTAACGGTCAACAGATTAATAAGACCTCATCTTCAGATGGGCTGGGTAGACAAAACAATACTGGACACACATTACATCGCTAAGAGGTTTCTCTCTCTGGAGACCCAACCATCAGTAATACCGTCCCAAATACGACATACGTGAAGACTTTAAATAAACAAAATAATTTAAGGCTTCGTGTGCGCTTGTAGCGCCTACGCACTGCCTACTGTTATACGTACCAATTAATTAATTTTGTATTCGTAATCACTACGTGGGAGTCAGACCTTTACGCCTACGGTTATGACTCAACTCACTAAATCCTGAAACGTGTCCATTGAGAGCCATGCAACCTGCATAATTGATCCAGACGATGCAGTCATGCAGTTAATAACTTAACAATTTATCACGTAAGGGCAAGATGAGTAAGCACTATAAAGGCCTGAAGTCTAAGTCTATGGAAGGCCTGTATATATTAATGAATATATATTTGATTAGGTATAATTATGAATTTGAACGTGGTTTGTGGGTGGCCTTACTGGCGAAACTTCCTAACAGGTTTTGATGAGATGAACATTTGACCTTTGAAAAACGAATGTCGATAAAAAAGCTTTTCATCAACAATTCAAATTTTTTCTCGACCAGAATGAAACTAGAATAAGAATTATTTTTGATTGGCGATATTTAGTAGAGAACGAGGAACTCTGACAACGGACGACTACTAAATATAATATACATTTTCTGTTGTGTCTACTTTGTATTTTATTCATTGTGACTTTGTTTGTTGCACAGGCGCAGCGGACAAGGAGGCGGACGAGGAGGAAGGCTCAGCCGGTGGCGCCGTGCCCACAGATGACAACGAAGATGAACCGGAGCAGAGCAAGCACATTCTGCCGCTCACAAATCACCAGCCTGTCGTGTAAGTGGAAAATGAGGGCTCCACTGCTGTGGCTGTGCAAGTCTTGAACAAAATACACATCGAGACCCTGGAGAAATAGCATCTCCCGTCATATAATACATACTAACACACGTAGTCGGTCAGATTGGAAAGTGACACTAACACAGTTGGTAAAGGGCTTGACAGATAAATTTAAAGCAGTACCAGTTCATGTGTTTTAAAAACTATTAGAAAAATGTAATTGAATTGGAATTTTTGTTTCAGTGAGGTGTCAGCAAGTCAGCAAGATTTCTTCAAAATGCTGGATGAAAAAATTGATAGTGTAAGCTCCCTCGTTCAACCAAATTAATCACTTACGAATTGAATAGAACATATAAGAATATATTTTTTTCTTCAGGGCCGAGACTACGATTCATCCAGTGAAACAGAAATCCGAATAGAGCACGAACGGCGAAAGATTCTAATAGAACAATGGCGGTCAGCGTCATTATCGACACATTCCTCTCAATCGCAGCCAAGTCCTCCTACTCCAGCCCGAAGACGGGTGCCGAGGCCGATACCGCCTCCGCCAGAGCGACAGAATAGCCCTGGATCCGGGCGAAGGTGCTACAGACAACACATCCCCGATGGCATGTCACCACCTCCAAGAAGGTCCCACAGCGCTCAATCTCACCACCCACCAGACCCGAGACAAATCAACGGAGACAACTGGCATGATCCCACAAAATCTCCAATCAAGAGACCGCAGAGCGCCGGCGCCAACTGGAAGAGCAATCCTAAAGTAGCACCTTACAATCAAAAGCCTAAAAAGAACGAAACAAACGAACATAGAGTAAATCATAATAATCCAGAGGCCCAAGGACTAAGTCAAGATATGTCTCAAATAACATATAACCCTACATTCCAAACACATAGTCCAGCACATTCAGCTAAGTCTCAGCAGCCGTACATAGCTCAGATCATAAGCTACCCGATGTCCCAACAGGTGACACCGCCATCACCGCCCAAGTATATCGCACCTCCTGAAGAATACCAAGATCCTCAAAACAATGTTGTTGACAACAGCAAACATAACACACAAAGGCAGTCGCCAGTGACTCAAGTGAACCCTCAATCACATATCTATTACATTCATGGTAACTCCACGTCGACGATGGCCCAGGACATTGCGCAACAAAGACAGCAGACTGCCATGCACCTGCAACAGTACGTCGCCATGAAACAAGCCCAGCAACAAATGTTTACATATCTCCAGAGAAGTCCACACACAGTATTCCCGAATGTAGAATACTCGCAAAGTCCAACCCCGAATAGAATGTACGAGGGAGAAGAGTTTGTGGGTCAGTATGGACATCCAGCGATGAGGCCGCACAGTGCACCGACTCCTGTGGGTGTCGTGCGACCCATGCCAGTGCCTCCTGGTTTCAGCCCCACCATGCCAGATGGGACGCATATGGTCCAAATGCCAATGTGGACTCACATGCCTCCCGTAGTCTCCACGATGGGCCCGTGGGTCCCGGGCCAAGCACCCGCAGAGATGCAGTACTACTCCCAGTCGCACTTCATGCCGATGTACCGGCCGAACTCAGCGGGATCCGCTGGAACGCTGACGAGATACCACAAGAAGGAACCAAGTGAGAGTGAAGTGAAGAATAACGTGTGCCAAAGCATAAATCTAGTCAGGCAGAAGCCAATAGGTCAGATCGTGTCGATCCCTGGTCAAGAGTTGACGGTTTGCAATAATGTTAGTGACAGTCCAAGTCCGGCTTCGGTCAGTACCGATAGTGGTGTGTCTCCGGGGAATAGTGTGCCTAGCTGCAAGAACTCAGTCTTCAACATGCCCCCTAGTGGTGCCAGTGACACGTTCAACGTAGAAAGTAAAAATAAAAAGAGTAACAAAACTGTACAACAAACTAGATCTCTGAAAAATTCAAAAAGTCTAGATTCTTAGTGAAGAAATTTGTAATTATGTAGATTTTCTAAGTGTATGTAGAAATTAGTCAATATGGCTATGTAAAGTATAGTTAATTAGATTCCAAAGTGCTTATAATTAAGATGCTACTCGAGTTAATTCTTGCTCTAGGTAGGACTGTTTGAATGGAAAGTACTACTGCAAACTATTGTAAATAGTCGGACTTACAATTCAGACAAAACACATAATTATATTGGTAGTAACAAAAAAAAGATCTTAGACCGCTTTTATTTTTATTAACTCTTATTTTCTATCAACTTCACTCGCTCCATAATTAAACCGCTTTAAAAAAAACCTTAATTAGTGATCAAATCATTGTATGTAAATTATAAGCCCTACATATTTAAAGATTGAATGTTCAAGTAGAAATTAACTCGAGCGGCATAAGTAAATTATTATATTTATTGTGATCCTCGACTCTTGGTTAAGATTGGTGTTAAACTTATCAAGTAGGTAACTTAAAAGATGTCACCGCTTCACTTTAGCTGTGATTGTCATATAACTCTCTGTTAATATATCTAGTACTTACTAAACAGACGGAAATTGCGAAAATACGTTTTCATTTACAAAAATCGAGTGTAATAATCAATATAATCAAGGTTCTGTCCGGCAATGCCTATTAAATGATAAATAAAAATGAGGAATTTTTGAAATTGGATAGAATTGAATTTCAATAAAATTGAATTTATGACGCAAGAAACCTGCGAAGCAAATTCAAAAGTAAATTTCTATTTGACTTTTATTTTCAACTAGCGACCCGATCGGGCTTCGCACGGGTGCAATTTACTAAGGAAGAAAATGAGAAATTTCATACAAAAATACCATCGGAATTTCCTAATTTTTTCCGCGGATTTTCCATAAAAATTCTTTCATACATGCCTTGTCCTGACAATTACGAACACAACCAAAAAAATCTGCCAAAACGGTCGAGCCGTTCTTAGGCGATGCTCCGTCATGCGTGTGGCAATTGATTTTTATTTATATAGATATCGTATTTTCGTAAATATCCAAATTTATTTATATTAAATACAGAAAGTTTTTATTTTTACCACATTTGGTAAACTTACAAACTATTAAGTTATTCTAGTAAATCTTAATATTTAATTTTACATTACCAAAACGGGTATTTTTTTTTTAATTCAATGCATCCTAAACGAATCTTATCGAAACTAAATGTATGTTTAGACAAAGACATGTAAATGGTACCTTTAAGTGCCGAAATGCATTTTAAATTATCCAATAATAACGGTAACGAACGTAATATTTGTTTTATTTTAACCCTATCAATTCTTGGTTCGAGATCTTGCCTCATGGTATGGGTAAGTAAGTAAGTATATAAAATAGAAATAAAATTGACATGCAAAACTAAGAATCTAATATAACACATCATCACGCCTGTATTCTCCGAAGAGTTAGGCAGATCTGTACACCCACATTTCGCCGAGTCCGTTACTGAGTCCCATGTAATAGCGAGCGAGCCTATTGCCATCTACCGGGCACAGTTCCAGACTCCGTGCTGCTACTGAGAATTTCCATGCAGAAAAACCCAGAACACCAATGAGGCCATCAAACAAAGAATCTAAAAACATTAAGTTGCCTCCTAACAGTAAAATCTACATGTTCAGGAAAAACAAACATGGTGTTATACAAGTCATGTTTTCCTAAACCATCATCATTACCCAGTGTGGTAAACTAACAGCTAAATAATTCAGTTATAGGCCGCATTGGGCCCGGAACCGGATGGCTGAATCGATAGACAAACAGACCGCAATTTATTTATACATATTTAAAACTGTCACTAATAATGGTCGTGACTGTACTCTTCTTCTTTTAGTATTTAACAACGGCGTATGGTTAAAATGGGAACCGTAGAGGGGCTACCGCGCAGAACTGCGAGGTTAAGCAGCGCTTGCTACAGTCAGCCTTTGGATGGGTGACCGTTCTGTACACTTCAAGACCCTTGTGTGCTTCAGAATGCACGTTAAGCAGTTGTTACTGAGCATCATATAAATAACTATAACAGTCTTACGGGTGTCGGCAACCCAAATCGTTTGACAGCCGGTTTAACTTAAGTCACGGACGACGGAGGTCAGATAGCAGTCACTCCGCGTAAAATCCTGATAGCACAGCCGGATCTGGTTAAACTGGAATCCGACCCCCAATGTTGTTAGGAACAGGCTAGCCAGATGTGTGAATAAAATGGAAACCAACCTAATTTAAAATACTTGAGAATTTATAATGACTGAAATCTAGCATATATAATCGATTATCGTCAATCATACATTTTATCATTTGATTCTTATACATTTGTTGTAGTATAATAGACATGTAATTTTTGACGACACGGTTGGCGCAGTGGCTAAGCGTTTAGCTTTCTGCGCTACGGGTCGCAGGTTCGATCCCTGCACGGAACAAATATTTGTATGATCTACAGATAATTGTTTCGGGTCTGGGTGTTTGGGTATGTGAATATATGTGTTTGTAAACGCATCCACGATACAGGAATTATTCCAAGTGTGGGGAAAGGATTTATAAAAAAAAATAGGATAAATGAGGAGCATGTAACAACAGGAGACTTAAGTATAAATGTTGATCGCTATCAGGGGTTAGACACGCCAAAGAAAAAATAATGGATTACACGCAACAGGAGATGAAAGAAACGAAATTGAATTTGTAAATGACGTCTAAGATAAAGAAAAGGCCATAGGTATTACGCCCACAAATAAAATGGGATAAAGACAGAAAACTGATGATGATTTCAGTATGACTGCTATTAATTAGTCTTGAAGGCGCCAACTTTTAATCTAAAATAATCTTAATTGGTCCGTGTGTAAAGCATATTGTGAGAGGTTCATTAGCTCAACGACAATAGAAAAATCGTAAGTGCAAATTATATGACACAACACTGGAAAATTGATACAAGGGAAAAGAAGATTTTGACTTCATTTACCCTCACTACCAGTCCACTGTACTTAGCTCTATCTCATATTAATAACATTTTACAACAAGACGAATCATTAGATGTCTTTGCAAGCACGGAGCCGAGATTGCTGAGTGCAGCTTGTAGCTATTTTGAATTCGTTGCCAATCCTAGCACGATTATTTAAATGGCTAGTCAAATAATATATAAACTATAACTTATCTGTGTAAGTTGGTTAATAACTAATATTATAAATGCGAAAGTAAGTTTGTTTGTTTGTTACCTTTTCACGCCTCAACCACTGAATCGATCATCATGATATTTTGCATACACATTGTCATGAAAACAGAAAAGGACATAGGGTACCATTGGATTTCATCCAGGAAAAAGTACTGTTCCCGAGGGAAAGAACAATAACTTTCGACGGTCACAATTGCTTTAGGACACTAGATGGCGCTACGTGTGACCCGAAAAATGCACAGGTTCGTGATCAATGCGGGCAAAGCCGCGGGCGGAAGCTAGTAAATAAATAAATAAACTTCTTAAACTTAAACCAAACACATTACCTACAACATCCTGGCTGTTGATACATTATACAAAAATTATCTAAAAGGATACTGAATTCATAAGGAATATATGTATTTATTGTTATCTTTGATAAACAACCAAACATAGGTATTATGAAAACTTATAGAATATAATAAACGCGATATATTTCCTACGATTTCAGTGGCTTAATAAATTCAGTTCGTGTAAATACCAGTAAATATCCAAAAGGATATTTAACGAAACATGAAACAGACTGTCAATTATCTGAATATAACGGCATAAATTATGTTAAAGGCTCTTCACTGAATATCCGATGGCAATGGACGCAAATAACCAATTCTTTAATAATTCATAACGACTTACCCGACCTGGAATGCAACCTTGGACTAGTCAAGGGCAAGAACGTACGTAGTATTCTAGACATGTCATGTCTACTACACAATAATATTATGCTACTTAGAACTATAAGCGAATAATATGATGTAAAGAAATTTCAATAATTTTATCGAGGTTGAAAAACAACAGGGACGCCTTAGTCGGAGTCTTTACTGAACCATTGTTTGTCTGTGTTACGGGTCGTGGGTACGATTTACAAAATGGTCTGAGCGTTTATGCAGGAGAAACAAAGGAATTTTAACAAAGAAGGATGTAATCTAATCTTTAACTAACGAAAGAGACGAAGAAAGAAAACCAAGAAGATCCTCATCACGGTGTACGGACGACTGGGTACACTTACGACATCGTAAAGATCATCTCAGCTGATGAGACTAATATGCAGTACCGACAAAAATAGCGTAAGATAGAATATGTGTGCTATGCGAAAGTTTTTTTTTTATCATATAATATACATTCCACACATAAAATTCTATGATAGAACCTACATACTGCGATCTAGGTAGTATCATGTTGCTCAAGCGCCTATCAAGAGTCCAATTATTAACAGTGATCGTTTAAAAAAGTATTAAGAAGTCTCATGTTTTTCAGTACGGCGACCTAGGTAGTATACATATTTTATAGCTAACCAGGCAAGCTATACTTTGTTGTGAAATGCTAAGAATATATCTTAAAAATGAGACTCGAAAGTTATAGTTTTGCTTGCAAAATTCTAGTTTAAAACTTTTACTGGGTGTTTTGCAGTAGTTACTACTAAAGTTTCAGTGCTTAAAATAACTAAGTTATTATAAATAAGTATAATACTGTACAATTTTTTATAACATAACATAGCGTCACCCCTGTATTCCTCAAAGGGTCAAGCAGAGATATTATGCAGCCACATTTCGATATCTAAACATTTAACGGTTCTCCAATCACTACATATTATAAAACAAAGTCCCCGTCGCGTCTATCTGTCTGTTCGCGATAAACTAATAAACTATTGAACAGATTTTCATCCAGTTTTCGCCAATAGATTCATGAGAAAGGTTTAGGTGTATAATTCGTTAAGGTTTTGTGTAAATTGGCTGAAATATGACGATGATAGTTTAGCTTTACTGGAGTGCGCCGAGTAAATGCTCGATGTAACAGGCTGATACGACACTACGACAGAAAAAAATGAAGACGTATATGCTCAGCTATCCATGTGAAGCCGGGCGGGTTGCTAGTATTTATATAAAACATAATTTAGATGCACTTCATTCATTAAATTAACGCCATACCATACTAATGCAAGCACGCGATCACTTTACTTCATTCATGGTATTGTATTATTTTACACGCGATCTGAAAGGGTAGGTTAATGCTTACAGTTGATTACTTTGTAAAGGGAATATGTCCAATTGTCAAGCAGACATCGATAGAATGGGGGACAAAGACATGGGGACAACGCGTATACGTATGCGAAGACTAAGCGTATGTGAAGGCACGGGGACAAAGCGTGTGACATAACTTATATATTGATTGATATAGTTCAGTTCGGCCTTAACATATAAAACGGCCTATGCTATGTTATACGACGATACGCGTGTTCAAACCTATGGATTTGAAAACTACAAAAAAGGCCTAGAAATAACAAAAAAAAAAAACCGACTCCAAAAAACTCAAAAACAAAACTAATAACTAAAAAGCAAAAAATAAATCTTTTATTATACAATATAGTAGTTGAAGAATATTGAAATCGGTGCCAAGTAAAACATAAAAGTAATATACCTTGCTGCTATAATAGCGACATTGAAACAACGAGTTCACGTAGAAATTGTCGAGTGCGGAGCGGATTATGCGTCGGACACGACAAATGCACTTCGCCAATCGTGTCGGTTTATCATTGCATGTTTTACTTGGCACCGACTTCAATATTCTTCAACTACTATATTGTATAATAAAAGATTTATTTTTTGCTTTTTAGTTATTAGTTTTGTTTTTGAGTTTTTTGGAGTCGGTTTTTTTTTTTTGTTAAAAAATTTAATTATTTTACAATTTTGAGTGATGGGTAGACCTAGTAAAGACGATTCTCTTGAAAAACTTTACAAAGGTCAAATGTATGTTGCCCCAAGTCGAGTGAAAACCTTAGACGGTATTGCACTATGTGATTTTAAAATCAAATAAATAACTTAGCCGACCACATGATGAAAACGCATTACGAGAAATATTCATATTCATATTCATATTCATATTCATATTCATATTCTTTATTGCAAATCCACAATGTAAAGATAAGATGGTAATATAAATAACATGGTAGCAATCGTGGACCCTGATGGGCACAGCAAATAGTAAATTAGAAGAGAGGAAGGCGTTGTATATAAGAAATATTTGTTTATGCTCAAGTATTCATATTCCTTTTTAATGTAGGTATCTAGGTAGGTAAATGAAAAGATTAAGACGACTATTGTAACTAATACTGCGATAGTTTTGACTTTTAGAGGTTTAATATAAGCCCAAACTCGAGGGGTTTACAAGTAGCTACTGAAGAGTTCCACCATCTATCTCCTGGCTCCATCATCAGACCCTCTATACCAAATGTTTTATACGGGACTCATCAAAATATATCGAGTGATCCCAAACTCGGAAGTTTTATTCCCTAACTCTTTACCGTTGAGGAGTACTATGACATCCATCATCAGCTCAGCATTATTAAATGATGATTTTCAGACGCCAATACCTAACTTATTAAGAAAAAAAGTTCAAACGGGCTATTTGTCTTACAATATTTGAGGGTATCCCTCGATTTCCCTAGGATCCCATCATCAGATCCTGACTTGGTGATAATGGGACCAAATGGGAAGCATACTCTTTCAAACAAAACAAGAATTTTTAAAATCGGTCCGTAATTGACGGAATAATCGCCCAAACACTATGTAGCTGCTATCAACCATTAAGGAGTTCCCTAAACAGTACTGCACCTGCATCACGGACCTTGCAGTGGCAGTCATTACCCATCTCGGTGTAAAGATCTTGTCAACACGAATAAAATAAGCCCAAACACGAGGTAGTTAAGATGTACCGTTGAGGAGTTCCCTCGATCCTCTGTCGTCTCCATCATCAGATCTGCCCTAAACCTCCATAGTATTGTAGTCTCATCAGATATACACATAAATATCAAGTTTTTACCCCATGCTCGCCTACAATTTTCAAGAGATGCCCTCGATTTCTCAGGGTTTCCACCATCAGGTCCTGACCTGATGACAATGGGACCAAATGACAAGCATACCCTTTCAAATAAAAAAAGAATTTTTGAAATCGGTCCAGGCGTCTTCGAGAAATAGAGTAACAAACATAAAAAAAAAAAAAAAAAAAAAAAAAAAAAAAAAATACAACCGAATTGATAACCTCCTCCTTTTTTTTGAAGTCGGTTGAAAATATACAAAAAAAATATGCATAAATCCACAGTACGTATTTCTGGAAAATATCGCGTTGACTACCGCAATGGAACTGCAAATCGCGTTGCGGCAGTAAGGCTCTCGTCACATAGACAGCGACTCTAAAGCGAATAAAAAATGCTAATGTGCTGCTAGGGCTTCGGTTCTCTGCTTCTCAAAATGATAACTTTGATTTGAAACAACAAGACAGCGACGCAGTCTTGTTGAAGCTTTGATCCAAGCTTTTGGTTGGCAAGCATGACTGCAATGTCTTCCAAAGCAATATTTGAACGTGGCATTCCAATTAAGTTAAGAACAAATATCTGTATGACTTTCGGATGTTATTGTTCCGTGTCTGGATGTATGTGTTTGTGAGATTTGCGTCTCTAAACGTCACGCCACGTCCGATACACATATATTCTCTGTTTTTATAGCGTCGTACCGCTAACTGTGTGGCACTGGCCGTATGGTATAGTGATGTACTGCATTAGTATCTATATGCCTTTATGACTTGTGATAAGTGATCACTATGCAGTATGTATAAAAATTGGTCTAGTGTTCGCAAGCGCGACTGCTGAGCGTGAGGCCCTAGGTTCGATTCCCGGGTCGGTCAAAGTGTTATTGGGTTTTTCTGTATGGAAATTCTCAGTAGCAGCACGGAGTCTGGAACCGTGTCCGGTAGATGGCAATAGGCTCGCCCCCTATTACATGGGACATCCGGCATCGGCGAAATGTGGGCGTACAATAGTACACCTCTGCCCTGACCCTTCGGGAAATACAGGCGTGATGCTATGTTATGTTATGTTACTTGCAGTGTCTTCAATAAAACTTAATATTTTAGGGCTGTTTTTTAATAACTGGATAAACCACAGATAACTTATTCCTCTGTTATTCCTCTGATACAATACAATAAGTTTCCCAAATTCAAATTAACAGCTTTTATATGGCCATTGAAAAATCAGGCCTCAAAAAAGTATAAAAACAAATTATTCCCGAGATAAATTCTACACAAATTCATATTTAGAACACATTAGTGCGCCTTCCCACGAAACCATTGTAATGCTGTCATTACTCTCTCATTTGTCTGCTATCGCTGAGCCGTCCAACAAATCTGACAATGATATGAATCTCCACAACCGTACAATCTCGGCCTCAGGTAGGCATCTAATAACGCCCCTCCGTTTCTCCGTCCGCTGTTTATAACGAGATCTGAATGTCGCAGCCACGACCTTAATCCAGACGGTACACAAAAAGTCTAGGAGCTTTATGTAACGATACATCAGAATGGTTTTAATAATACAACGTACCTACATATTTATCGTGTTTATTAATACTGATTTCACTTACAATTTCCTTCTAGTTTCAAAGATGAAACGAGTTCATTCTTATGCGCGATGTAATAACATCTTACAACAAACACCTGCCCGCACCTCTGGTTTTTCGAATTCAAATGCAGGTCAGATATTGATTACCACTTGTGATAACTGTGGAGAAATCTACACAACAACGAGAGCTACAAAATTGTATTTTTTTGTAATTCATTGGCTACAAGGAATTATTCCTGTATCGTGGAATCATTTACAAATACATATATTCACATAGACACACTCAAACCAGGAACAACTATCTGTAGATCGAACAAAATTCGTACCGTGCGGAAATCGAACCCGCGACACGTAGCGCAGCAGTCGACATCCACACACAGTACACACACAGCATCTCTGAACCACTACGTCAAATATCCGCCGTCATAATGTTCTTGATAGTGTGGGTAATCCGCCAAGCCGCACCAGTTCAACATTCTGAATTAAGGCCTAACCCCTCTTCTCATTCTGAGAAGAGGTATATGCCCAGCAGTGGGACATTAAAGGGCTGAATTACATCTCATCAACATAACATACTATTACGCCTGTATTGCCCGAAGGGTAAGGCAGAAATATACTATTGTTCTCGCAGATTTCGCCGATCTTGTAATTGAGCCTATTTCCATCTTCCGGGCACAATACAAACTCAAGGCTGTGAACGAATTTCGTTAAAAAAAACCTTAAAAAACACATTGCCTGACCCTGCAATGGAAGCCAGGATCTCATAATCAGCAGACGCACTTGCGACTACTAGACATTTTGACAGCACGGTTGGCGCAGTGGTTGAGAGATCGACTGCTGCGCTACGTGTCGCGGGTTCGATTCCCGCACGCAACAAATATTTGTATGATCTACAGATAGTTGTAACGGGTTTGAATCTTTGTGTATGTGAATATATGTGTATGTAAACGTACCCACGACACAGGAATTATTCCTAATGTGGGGCAACGTTTCTTTAAAAATAAAAAAAACAATCAGTCTTATCTTACTACTATTATAAATACGAAAGTTTGCATAGATGGATTTTTGTTACTCAATCGCGCCAGAACGGCTGAACGGATAGAATTCTAGAAAGACTTCTAGAAGACGTCTAGAATCATCATCATCATCATCAGCCAGAAGACGTCCACTGCTGAACGAAGGCCTCCCTCAAGGGGGAGGTTTGCCATAATCCCCACGCTTGGCAGGCGGCTTGGGGATCGCAGTGGCTCACCGATTAGTGAGCGGACGCTGCTGCCCGTCCTCCGGTATCTGGCCGCAGTTTTAAGACGTACCCGGGTCAAGAATAGCACCAGACGTCTAGAATAGCACTTTTTATCCCGGAAAAATGTACGGGTTCGTAAACTACGCGGGCGAAGCCGCGGGCGGAAGCTAATTGTTCTAAAAAACTTCAGAAGGCCCAGAATGGCCGCTGTACCTTTTCAACAATGTCCATATTCTCAAATAGTCAGCTACATAAATGTTCACATAAACAGGATCTTACAAAATTCAGAGCGGAAATAATAGAGAACAGATGTACGCACATCTTTTACTTATTAATCTTTTGAAGTCTATATCAAAGACGTTTCATTAAAGGCCTCCGACGTTGAAATGTTAGGAAAACATTTCTAAAATTCACATTGGATCTGTAAGTTCATCATCAGCCATTGTTCCCACTGCTGGGAATAGCCTGATGATCCCCAAAACCTGCTAATCGTGAGTGTTAAATTCCAGGGTCGGGTTAAGTGTTCTTCGGTTTTCCATATGGAAGGTGATGCATGGGACTCAATAACGGCATCGGCAAAATGTGAGTGTAGTGCCAATAGTACTCCTCTGCCCAACCCTTCGAGGAATACAGGCGTGATTCTATAATAATCCCTTAGAAGGCAAGGACAGAGGATTGGGTCATTCAACTACGCGGGCCCCGTTCAGATTGCACGTCACAAGTCTTCGATTTTTTTATTCTAGAACGTATCGATTTCCTTCGAAAATTCGTTCGAACGTATCGATTTGAATGATCTTCACTGTTACACCAATGATTATGTACGGCATTTCGATTAAATGGTGACGTTATCAAACCCTGAAAGGTTAGGCGGTGGTGAAGGTAACTGTCAACACCCACGCTTCACGAATGACGTCATTAATTGCCTTTGACGTTATTAGTTACTGATGCAATGATATTTTTCAAAGCCCAAAGGCATAAATATAATTTTGGATAAGTTCAGCATTTTTGGTCCCCCGTTTTTACCTCAAATACGAAATCTTAGAAGACACCTTTGTACTTCTATCTAAACCCCAATAAATCATTCGGTATTACCTACTTCATTCGACGGATGATTTCAAAAAAGAAACACACGTTTTCCTTCGCAGACGACAGAAATAAAATCTATAATAAAATCTACCGGATTACAACTAAATCAAATCAAGGCAAGTCCATCCAATATCTGGAGACGTCGACAAAAATAGACCGGCTAGATAAAAACCAGGCTACCCTGATATCCGGGTAGACGAGACGCTACATTGGACCGTTTTTTTTATCCTTTTCAATTTTTCTTACTGCTATAGCGCAATCTGTATAAGCGACTTTTTTATGCATGTCTATCCGTGTGGAAATTTAATAAAAAATGCAGGAAATATGTTGAAGTTCGATGTTTAGGTTGAAAATGTGTTCATTGCTTGATTGTAAGTATGTTTGTCACTATTTACTAAACTTGCCAGCATGAATTATTGACAGTAATGCTTCTGACAAAATTGTCTTGAAATACGCGCAAAATAGGTGTTTGGGCGTTAACGTTTCCTACATCTAAGTCCTAACGAATTCATTTGATTTTGGTCTCTAAGTCGACACGTTTTTTTTGTTTTTCAAAATATTAATTAATTTTATAATTATCACGAGGTAAGTATAAGGAAGATTTTTAGTTAAAAAAATAAGCATTTGGAGGGTTAATTATTTCTCAATCTATAAACAGTAAGTATCAAAAAAACAAAAAAGTGACGACCTAGTTTTTACTTGTGTCTATAACATTTAAAAAAATCAGCAAAATCAGCTCATGTTTAGTGGGGTAAAAAAGTAAACGCATTTTGTATGAAAACTTTTAGCTAAACTCTAGTCTTAATGATCACAGGTTTGAATAAAAACCGCGGAAAACCTGGCCAATCTCTGTAATACTTTTTCATCAATCATATAAAAAAAAAAGCAGACAAACCGGCAATTTCAAACTAGTATGCTATGGAGGAACTATCATTCAATTAGCTTCAACAGGTCGTAACTCTGCTGACGTCACATCTATTTTCATGTCGTATTTAGCTGCAAAATTTATGAAGTCCATTGGAGGGTAATACCTACTTAGGTAGGGGAGACCAGGCCACAATTAACAAAAATTGTTTTGTGGTTGTTGCTTTAAAATGTTTAAACATTTAGAAATGATCTTTATGACATACATATGATGCTTTTAACCATTTAGATAAAATGTTATTATAATAAATCTCGTTTTTAAATTAATCGGTTTTTAAATAGACATCCTCATTGGTTTCGTGGTCGCAGGCGCGACTGTTCAGCCTAAGCTCCTGGGTTCGATTCTTGGGTCACGCAAAGTGTTATTGAGTTTTTCTGTTTACAAATTTTCGGTAGTAGTACAGAGTTTGGAACTCTGCCCGATGGATGGCAATAGGCTCGCCCCCTATTACATGGTACTTAATAACAGCATCGGCGATATGTGGCTGCATAAGAGACCATTATTTGTCGTAATATGAATTCCTCTAACCTCATTATTTGCTGTAACAAAGAGATGATGTTGATATTATTAGTGTGGCTGCAGGTTGATGATATCTCCATCCTTCTGATAATTACGACACCCCCGGGTGAAGAGGGGATAGTCTATTATAGGCAGTAAACACACGGCAATGATACACCTACATTACATACATTTTGTTTCCCCTTGTCTTTTGTTTTTCGTCTGATTTATGTCTATAATTGTGCATTACAAATGTTATCTTATTGTTCATGAAATTAAGGCTATTATTGATGTCTGTCTCAAGGTTTAGATGCAGAATATATTAGGTACTTTGTATCTATATCCTTCTCGAATAATCAGTTATCTTGTAACTCACAGGATGCCTTAACTTCGCTTTGCATCGACTTTGCTTTGCCTTATAATTCACGTTTTCGTCAGAATTCGCAGTCACATATTTTAATTGTGGTTTTAATATAATCATCATCTTTAATAATTACCAAATGTTATGGAGTAATTAAGTCATCGGATTAGTTTTGCTTGCATATAATATGTAAGTTTGAGACGTTACATGTAAATAATAATAATGTCCTCACGGTTGGCGCAGTGGTTGAGAGACCGACTGCTGCGCTATGTGTCGCGGGTTTGATTCCCGCACTGAACAAATATCATACATAGTTGTTTATTATTTATATTGATATTACAGATGGTTGTTTTGGGTGTGGGTTGTGTATGTGAATACACACCGTGCCTCGGAAAGCATGTAAAGCCGTTGCTCCTGCGCCATATGTCTCTCCGATCGTGTCGGAATGCCGTCCCATAGGACTATGAGAGTGAAGGAATAGAGTGCACCTGTGTTTGCGCACACACTTGAGCTCTATAATATTCTCCTGCGTAGTTGGCTAATCTTCACCGGAGACTGGCCGCCGTGATCGAAACTCGGTCAGGAGAACATTATGAATAAAGCGGGCGAGGCTATACCAATTAAAAACCAATAAAACTTAGCCCGACTCGGGGATCGAAACCAAGAGATTGCGCTCAGCTGCCGAACTTTCACCCACTAACCCAATAAGCCATAAGAACCATTACACATAACAACTCACAACTACACTTCCAGAACGTTTTAATTTGAAAAACAATGTTCATTGCTCCCTCCATATGCTGTGGTATAGTTTCTAGGTATTTAAATATGTATGCTTATTGCCCAACACATAATTGTTCGACGCTATAGTTCCACGAGGACTTCAACCTGCGACCTTTCGATGGGCAGTCAATACCCTTTGCCTTGCTATACAATAACCTTTTGTGTTAAGTACCTAAAATATTTTGTAGCAAACTGAAGCAGTTTTGTGGAGACCAAACTAATAGTTCTTGCGTTCTGGGTAGTTTAAAGTTAAATATAAGTACTATAGAGGTGTTATATAACAGGTTACGGCCTTTAGTACAAAGACTGGTGAGAGAAAAAAGCGTAAAAAAGAATAAATATTTGAAGGAACGTCAATATTTGATAATTGAGTGATGGACGTTGAACTGATAAAAAATGTGTTTTGGATTTTAGTCAGGCATTAAAAAAAATTAAAGATCTAGCCAGAGTCCTGGACTAGGACATAAGATTATATTTTACCATTGTAGCAAAACACTAACATATAAAAATAGGTAGCAACTCCTACTTACTGATTTTATTATTGACGACACGGTTGGCGCAGTGGTTAAGGGATTACCTTTCTGCGCTATGTGTCGCGGGTTCGATCCCCGCACGGAACAAATATTTGTATGATCTACAGACAGTTGTTTCGGGTCTGGTTATGTGTGTATATGACATGTATGTTTGTAAACTGTACCCACGACATAGGAGAAATTAAAAAAATAAAATAAAAAAAATCTTATATAAAATTCGCCGAAGTTAAACGTTTAAATGTTGACCAGTACCCCTAGTGTAAATTTCTTTTGACAAATTCGATTTACTAAATAGAACGCGTTCGGCGCTCCGATTGGTGGAGAGCACGTAACTGACCAATCGGAGCGCCGAACGCGTTCTATTTAGTAAATCGAATTTGTCGAAAGAAACTTACACTAGGGCCTCATTACTGGAATTTCATATTTACATATAAGAATATCTTGTAATAAGCGCAGAAAAATCAAAATACTAGTGCATGATGTACAAATAGTTGCTATTAGCACAGTTGTAATAAGAGGTTATCCCCTTATTGGTCTAATGGTCGCAGACACGACTACTGAGCGTGAGGTCCCGGGTTCAATTCTCCGGGCGGGCAAAGTGATATTGAGTTCTTCTGTATCGAAATTCTCAGTAGCAGAACGGAGTTTGGAACTGTGGCCAAATGGCAACAGGCTCGCCCCCTATAATATCATCATCATCATCATCAACAGCCAGAAGACGTCCACTGCTGAACGAAGGCCTCCCCCAAGTGGGGGGTTTGCCATAATCCCCACGCTTGGCAGGCGGCTTGGGGATCGCAGTGGCTCACCGATTAGTGAGAGGACGCTGCTGCCCGTCCTCCGGTGTTTGGTCGCAGTTTTAAGACGTACCCGGGTCGTACCCCTATAATATGTGACTTAATAACAGCTCTGCCTAACCCTTCGGGGATACAGGCGAGATGCTATGCTGTTATTTAAATAAGAGTTTAAACCTATGTATCTAACTATAAGTCTTAATAACAATCCGTTGTCAAAACCATCAACAGGGATTTTCGAAATCGACTCATTCACGAGGCAATAAACAGCTGGTCAGCCTTGTTTTGTTTATGTTTGACTGAGCAAAGTCAAAGACAACAGTCAAATAGAGATTCTGAATAAAATGTTTGATCTTGAACTTCTTACAACCCCGACGGAAAGTTACATGAGAAAGTCAGATAACCTTTAACCTTGTTATTGAAATCTCCGGTCGTAGAGTTATTGCATGGATAGAATTACGTTTACCATGCTGTCTGCTTAGTCTCTGATGTGGCGGGGTCGTTGAACTCTCACCCTCTGTCTCACGCGACTCAGGCGTGTTTGGACTAGCCAGCTACTTGTGCGAGTTTACTTGCCAACTATTCGTATGAAAGGACCAAAAGTTACCGTTCTGCGCTATAGATTCATTTTACTTCCTACTAGCTTTCGCTCGCGGCTTCGCCCGCGTAGATTACGAACCCATACATTTATTTGCGCGGAACCCTAATTATTTTTCCTAAATAAAACTTATAACATCAGCTATCTACTAGTGAAAGTCCCATCAAAATTGGTTCAGCCATTTCGGAGATTAACCGGAATAAACAGACAGACAGACAGCCAGACAAAAATTATAAAAAAGTACCGTATATACTTTTATATGCATTCAGTAAAAAGCTGTTATTTGAGAATTACAAACAGACAATTCAATTTTATTTATTTGTATAGTTTTATATTGTATAGTTATGTTATATATTTGTATAGTTACATATTGTATATATATTGTATAGTTTATATGATAAAATAACGTAAATAAATACAAGTAACTTGACCGTAGTTCCTTGAGGAACTCCTCAAACAAATATACATATGAAAAACAACGTGCGCGCGCATTCGAGTGAAATTTAAAAAATCTGTCGAATACGCGCATATTGTTGTCATACGTTTGTTTGATCGTTACTGCGGCAGCCTTTTGGAAAACTAGCATTTGAGGTACAGTTTTCCAAAAGGGTTGCAGATGACAGACAGTTATCTTGATCATATCCAAAAACTCAGTTTGTTTATGATAAACGACGTGCCGCTTATTTGCGCTTGCGTAATCCAAATGCTGCCAAGGTAAGGTTCGGCCAAAAGCACTCAAACTTTACATACCTAAGAAAAATCTAACGGATCGTGAGTTCCTAATTAGCTACCTGGCAAATGTCAAACAAGTATTCGATAAAATGAATCTTGTTGAATTATATAAAAAAAAAACTCTTAGCATAAAGAAAAATATTAATTACTTAATTCAAATATAAATTCACTTTTAGGTGTTCTTAAATGAAAAAATATAAACAAGAGAACGTGTTAATTCAAAAAAAGGAATTGTAGATGTTCTTTCTTATGTACTTATATATATATATATCGATATATTTATACAAAGAGTGCACTGTAAAATAAAGCAGTGTAAATGTAGCAATATAAATATGTATAACAGAACTGTATGAGGTTTCGCGAATCAAAGCTTTTGTTCAATTTATTAGTAACGAATAAATTCAACAAGCTGGCTTGTTTAAAAATGTATGTGCAGAATTTGTAAAATAAACACAATGTTATGTTAACTGTCTCATTGCTCGCAAGCGCGACTGATGAGCGTGAGATCCTGAGTTCGATTCCCGGGACAGGCAAAGTGTTATTGGGCTTGTCTATATAGAAATTCCCAGTAGCAGAAGGGAGTTGGATCTGAGCCCGGTTGATGGCAATATGCTCACCGCCTATTACATGGACTTGTAGGCTCTACTAAGCTCAAACGAACAGAGCACCTATAAACGTGCTTAAAGGCATCTATAAACGCGACTTCGTTACATCTCATACAATGTTGATGAAGCCGTATAGATTGATACTTTGATTAGACATAATAAATAGGGGTAAGCCGTATTTTGACGTAATCTTTTGATGTGAAACATCTAATACGGCGGGTCAGACCGACTGTTGGCGTCGATCATGCGTCGCCACCCTGTATGATAGTGGTATGAAACAAAAATATTAAATACGCATGAAAGGAGGTTTATTAAAGGAAATAAACTTGGCATTATTGGCCATATTTTTTTTTCTTTCATAAACTATCCTTTTATGCATATTATCTGTACAAAATAATTTCGATGTTTCACATCTGACAGACTACAGGCGACGGATCACTTTTTTTTTAATTTTTTTGTTCTTAAATTATTTTTTTGGAGATTTTATGTAAGATGCTCATTAGTAAACATAGTATAAGTTGAGGAGTCCACAACCTTATGGAAAATCTTGTTTTTCACAGTGTATATATTATTTTAATGTATAACAAAGAGAATTTTTCTCAGGAAACTATGAATTTGTTCGAGTAATATATTATTTAATTAAAAAACATAAAATATCCATTACTAGTGCTTTAGAAAACTTTTTCAGTATCCGGGGACGATTTTGGGATATTTTTTTACCTATGGAAATTCTCAATAGCACCACGGAGTTTGAAACTGTGCCCGGTAGATGGCAATAGGCTCGCCTCCTATTATATTGGGCTCAATAACGGCATCAACGAAATATGGGTGTACAATAGTACCTACACCTCTGCCAAACCTTTCGGGGAATACGGCGTGATGCTATGTTTAATTACAATAACAAAATCTTACTAAAACTGTTAACAAATTGTAATTACAGTATGGTCCGAACATTTGTTTTGTAATTTAATTTAAGCTGGGCCCAAGCGTGTAGTTATAGGAACCTACTCATTATTTATTGAGTGGCCAGGGTTGGAAGGTCATCGAGGTCCTATTTGGGCAGGGCTCGGTCAATTGTCAAGGTTATACCGCGGTCATTCCAGTTAAACACTGAATAGCGCTAAATACATTTTTCCAATTAAAAGTAATACATTAACAACAAAAAAGGAGATTTTAGACATTTAAAAAAATAGTAATTGAGAACAATACATAAATTTAAATGAATGAACAAGAAGAAAGAATGAAGGAATAAAGGAACGGGTGTCGAAATTTGTGATAAAGTCAAGTTATAAAGTGTAAACGTTGAGACTTGACAATACTTATTGGAAAACATCGAAGAAACGCAAAGAATAACCAATTTGTAGCGATTCACTAGACCACGGTTTCCCAACCTGGGGTCCTCGGACCCCCAGAGGTCCGCGGATCTATACCAGGGGGTCAGCAGATAATATAAAAATTGAAAAAAATATATATATAAACACAATTAAATTTATTTAAATTATTTTTTAACAAGAAATCATAATACATATTACATACTACAATCGAATGTCGTCGAACTAATAGAAGTATGGCAGCGGTTTTTTTTGTTTTATTTATAGGGGACCGCGGATCATAGTAAGGTGGCGATAGGGGTCCGCACTAGAAAAAGGTTGAGAAACCCTGCACTAACATCTTTTTCCAATGTAAATGATTTTATACATAGTATCACGCCTGTATTCCCTAAAGGGTTAGGCAGAGGAGTACTATTGTACCCCCACATTTCGCCGACCCCGTTATAAAGTTTATGCAATCCGAGGCGAATCTATTGCCATCTATCGTGCACAATGATGCTGTTATTGAGTCTCATGTAATGGAGGCGAATTTATTGCCATCTATCGTGCACAATTCCAGACCCCGTGCTGTTACTGAGAATTTCCATACAGAAAAACCCAGTAACACTGCCGAACCTGGGAATCGAACCCAGGATCATGTTCAGAAGTTGCGCTGTCGACCACTACACCAATGAGGCACTTAAACGTAGATAGCTAGGTAAGCACAACACGACTGAAACCCCTGAAGACCTTTCATTTCGCTCGACGCTACGTGAAAAAAACGTAAACAACATTTTCAGTGGAAATCCAATTTATTTTGAGTTATGTTATTGGTGTAACAGAGGAAAATGAATTAAAAAACTGCAGATACCATTATTTGTAAAAATATATCTGCGTATCATAAGAGAAAAATAAATATATTATTTTCTCTATAAATTTATTTCATCATCATCAGCCATAAGACGTCCACTGCTGAACGAAGGCCTCTCTCAAGGGGGGGTTTGCCATAATCCCCACGCTTGGCACGCGGCTTGGGGATCGCAGTGGCTCACCGATTAGTGAGAGGACGCTGCTGCCCGTCCTCCGGTGGTTGGCCGCAGTTTTAAGACGTACCCGGGTCACATAAATTTATTTACAAACTAACTTTAATCCGCGGCTTCGTACGCGTGAAATTTAGAATCTGAAATTTTCCTGCGATAAAATGGAGCCTATATTTTAAGATCTCTAGCAAATACATCAGTGAAAACTGCATTCAATTCCATGCAGTAGTTTTAGCGTGATGCGTGTAAAAATATAGGTACAGACAGACAGACGAAACTTCTAAAAACTGTTGTTTTGGCTTCTGCTGTTCTAATAAAGAGTTTTTCTCCAATATCTATAATGTACAGACATCGGCCTTTTATAATTTTATTATATGTATAGATATGATAAAAATCTGGTTGTGGTAATGTTAATTGATATTGACGGCCCGGTGGGCACAGTGGCTAAGCAAAGCTCTGCACTAGGTGTCGCGAGTTCGATTCCCGCACGGCACAAATATTTGTATGATCTACAGATAGTTGTTTCGGGTCTGGTTGTGTGTGCATGTGTCGTGTATGTTTGTAATCTTTTAAGTTTACATCTGGATTCTTTATTCTATTTCTTTATCTATTGTCGAAATCCAACAATAATGCTAATTCTATCGCACTAAACTAATTTTAAACACACTGTATCTCTTTCTTTCAATCTTAATTGAAAAAGGAAGGAAAAAAATTAGAACTGTCAAATTAGTCTATGCCCTTATCACTTACGATGATATATGACTCAATATATCTTACACCCTTTTCTCATGCTATTTTTTTAAGAGACATACTGAGGCAAAGACTTTGTTGGTGATGTCCTTCAAAAAGGTCAGGTGCGCAGTACCACAACATATATGAAATTATGCATGAATGTAGATGCATAAATCAAAAGGGTTAAGTTTGTAGCACGTGGCGTTCCGTAGTTTCTGCCTACCCCCATGGGAGAAAGTCGTGACATTATATATGCGTGTATGTTTTATATAATTTTTAATTTACTTCCATTATATACGTACTATACCCTATTTCGGTAGCTATTTCAAAAACACTATTAATTCAGAAAGGGTGAAGGAAATCATTGTTTATGATGCCCTTTTCGGACCTTTGCCTTATTTTCCAGGCTTAGTTTTGCCGCATCTCAAACTAGCAACCAATAGGCGTGGTCTTCACTGACTGAAATTGAGGAGCAAACTTAAAAACTGTGGTCAGTGCAAACTTACAACGGCATCAACCGGAGTATGGACACGAAAAACGCATTAACACACACAAACGACAGGAAACACACACAGACGAGCACAGAATAACTAATAGTACAAGCTAGTGTTCAACACATACATACATTTGCAGATACACACACATAGAAACGGCAGGAGGTAAGGTAACACAGATACATAATTATGGTAAGTCTATCTGAAAGTTTGTTCAAGTTGAGAGCTGAAAGGTCTTTAGCCATAGGTAGCATGTGTTCATGACCATATTAATTTTTAAAGATGCTAGTGCTAGTGCGGTGTCTCCCTGCAAACAATGACTTTCCATTCTGCTCCGCGTGTCTTACTACCTGCTGAATGCGCTAGGTGTCGCGAGTTCGATTCCTGCACGGAACAAATATTTGTATGATCTACAGATAGTTTTATATTTGGTTGTGTGTGCATGTGACATGTATGTATGTTTGTAAAATGTAACCACGACAAGAGAAAGTGAGGGGTAATGTTTAAAAAAAAATTGAACCGTTACCTTTGGTTCTGCTTAGCCTCTGTAAGGGAAAAAGGCGTGAAAATATAAAGATACTTGTATCATACCGTAATTTGACCGTAATCCGAAAGTTGCCAGTACCACCGGTGCGTAACCGGTCCGAACATTTGTTTTGTAATTTAATTTAAGCTGGGCCCAAGCGTGTAGTTATAGGAACCTACTCATTATTTATTGAGTGGCCAGGGTTGGAAGGTCATCGAGGTCCTATTTGGGCAGGGCTCGGTCAATTGTCAAGGTTATACCGCGGTCATTCCATTTAAACACTGAATAGCGCTAAATACATTTTTCCAATTAAAAGTAAAACATTAACAAAAAAAAGCAGATTTTAGATATTTAAAAAAATAGTAATTGAGAACAATACATAAATTTAAATGAATGAACAAGAAGAAAGAATGAAGGAATAAAGGAACGGGTGTCGAAATTTATGATAAAGTCAAGTTATTACCGTTACCGTTACCTTTGGTTCTGCTTAGCCTCTGTAAGGGAAAAAGGCGTGAAAATATAAAGATACTTGTATCATACCGTAATTTGACCGTAATCCGAAAGTTGCCAGTACCACCGGTGCGTAAGGTCACCGGATCCCGGGGGCTGCGCGGCCATCTGTTTACGACCAAACGATCATATTGTGACCTACATCGCTTTATATTTCGCCCTAGTTTCAGCACGCGGGTCCGCTTAGTTCTTACGAGGTGTTGTTTTATACTAAGTGAAGAGTTTCTTTGTTGTTGAATTATCTAGAAGGAAACTATTAAACATTAAAGCTACGAAGTTACTATGAAGTTAAATTGATGAACTTTTTTTATATAATCTTTGCCCCACACTAGGATTTCTCCTGTATCGTGGGTACAGTTTACAAATATACATGTCACATGCACACACAACCAGACCCGAAACAGCTATCTGTAAATCATACAAATATTTGTTCCATGCGGGGTTCGAACCCGTGACACGTAGCTCAGAAAGCTAATCGCTTAGCCACTGCACCAACCGTCTCGTCGTCGTTTTTAAACGCATTGTTATCATCAAATCATGTATTGTCACACTGGAACAACAATTCAGCCTTTGATGTTGGTGTATATTATCCGAAAACAAAGTGTCGTATTAGGGAAATAAGACTTGAATTTCGCAATGGAGACTTTATTCCACGGGGCATTTTCATTTGGCGATTATTTATTTAAGCTCCCAAAGGCTAGCAACAAGCAACAAGCTGACTGACGTATTAAGTGCTAACGAACTTATAATAGAAATGAAATAATACGAAAAACAAACACTAGACTGATATTGCTTGGTATTACATACATATTTATGAGACACATGTCTTTTCACGTATCTCATAGAAGCCTACAAGCAGTGGCGTGCGGTTAATAAAGACAAAAAGACACTGCCTACCCTACATGACTCAGATAAATATTTATTATAAGATATTTGAGGTGGCAAATCACATACATCATTATTTAATCGACAAGACGACGACCCAAAACCAACATGCAGCAGGAATTTTTAGAAAGTAAGCATTTAAATATTTTCTGTCTACCCTGTCTAAAAACTCTGTGCACGCCGCTGCCTACAAGCTACAGGCATTTAGTGTCTATTTCCAGCGAATATTGGGTGTCATATTTTCATGCCTATTTGAAACTGGTAGGAAATTGTCCCAGATGTTCGACCTTGAACGTTTAACCTTGAGGTACAAGAAAAAAGCCTACACGTGACGATATTTGAAGCCTACCTCGATATCACCATTGCTCACTGGCTAATCTTTCTACTACGGCATGAGCTATTTCCATGTCATCGCTTGTGCCGACACGACAGAAGAAACTTAAGATTGTCTTGCGCGCTTCGGATAGTTAGCCTCGATATAACCACCGCTGACTCTGTAATATTTGTAATGGCTCGGCCCGATAAGATTAAGAAGACCAATTACCATTTTCTGAATTGCTTCATTTTCATCCTATCATAAACTTAAGACCTCTAACCGCGTCTTATAGACTAGGATAAAAATATGTGAACTGCTACAAGCCCGAAGAATTGTGAGGATTTGTGAAAGTTTGTGAGGATGGATGGATGGATAGATGGATGGATCTTTGTTACTCTTTCACGCCAGAACGGTTGAACGGATCTGGATGACATTTCGCACAGAGATAGATTATAGTCTGGAATAACACATAGGCCAGGCTTTTTATCCCGGAAAATGTACGGGTTCTTAAACCACGCGGGCGAAGCCGCGGGCGGACGCTAGTTGTTTTATAAAAGTGGAGGCCACAGCCAATCCATTAAATGTCTAAAATTTTTTGTTAATCTTAGATCAGCAATAAATACTTTAAGTCCTCTGTATTATTTATATTTCCTGACTTTATTGCTTCCCGATTTATCTCCTAAGGGACACAAACCATGACTCGAAGTAAGACAAAGAGCAATCTAATAGCCTCTTTGACGTAATACGATTGGCCATTCAGGCTATAAGTGGCGGGGACCCTTTATTGCACGCATGCTCAAATGATATTAGTCCCGGCCTTCTATTTTGTAGTAACTTCATCTAAAACTATACGCTTGATGATCTAGTGTGTGTTGGAAGGCTTTTATCTATTGGTAATCATGTCATAAAAAAGTGATTTTGTATAAACCGAGAATCGAACCCGTACCCCCCTACGTACCATGACGAATAAGGTAGATAATTAGCATATTCATCTCATATTTCTAACCACGCTATAATTCCATAGATGTAGTAACTTTAAGTAATCTGTGGCATTAGGTTTAAAACGCGAAAAATTCAAGTTTGACCTTAAAAAAAATTTAACAGGCATAAAAAAGTTTGTATGAAAGGAAATAATTTGTTGCTAAGTATAATTTTCTGGAGCGGGAGGCAAGGCCATGTCTCAAAGTGCTAAAATGAACTGACGCCATTACAAATTCTTCAGTAGTTATAAATTTATGGCTTGGCCCTAAATTGGACTCAAGTATTCCAAGAATTGGTATTGTGATAATGTCTGGGACTTTGTGAATACAGCATTTATAAAGTCAATTAATTTCACAATGGAACGGCGGTTTTAATAAATTGGAAAATTAAAATCTGAAAGGATTAAAAAACGACTAATTGTATCAACTGATTACAATTTCACGGAAACTGTATCGCTTCGCTGATTAATATTATTCATTATTTTATATAATATAAAAAAAATCTCTTTCCCTCTCTTTCTTTCTTATCTTAACGTACTTAAATATTATTATCCCTCTCTATCTTTGTTGTTAACGTGTTTATGAAAAATATTTTCCTTAGTTTTCGTTGCTGGTTCAAAAATGACGTGATGTTAAAGTGTTATTGGGTTTATATGTATGGAAATTCTCAACAGCAGCACGGTGTCTGTAACTTTGCCCCGGTAGATGGCAATAGGCTCGCCCCCTATTACATGGGACTCAATAACAGCATCGGCAATATGTGGGTGTGTAATAGTCCACCTCTGCCTAATCCTTCGAGGAATACAGGCGATGTTATAATTTCAATAGGTGATGCTATAATTTCCTAATTATGATGACATGGTTGGCGCAGTGGCTAAGCGATTGGCTGTTCCCGCTACTAGTCACGGCCACGATTTCTAATAAAAACCATTAGTATGATGACCAACTCCGATTATCAAAGGCTAGCTTCCGCGCGCGGCTTCGCCCGCGTGGTTTAAGAACCCGTACATTTTTCCGGGATAAAAAGTAGCCTATGTGCTATTTCAGACTATAATCTATCTCTGTGCCAAATTTCATCCAGATCCGTTCAGCCGTTCTGGCGTGAAAGAGTAACAAAGATCCATCCATCCATCCTCACAAACTTTCACATTTATAATATTAGTAGGATCTTACGCTTACCCCCACGGTTGAACTCCAATTGCACTCTAGAATTTCGCACCCATTTTTTTGTTATCCGGCACTACTCATCCCTCCAGCGCTACTTATAAACATTTCAGTTTCTATTTCCCACTATACACTGCACACTGTATCCGCTTTAATAATAAAAAAAATATCTCTATTAAACCTCGTCATGAATAAGTGGAGCAGTTCATTAGCGCTCATACATAAATGGACCATTTAAGAGTATCGTTCAGCTGCCGGCTTCTGACAAAATGTCCTTGAAATACACGCAAAACTTGGGCGTTAACGTTTCTTACCCCGAAATCAGAACGAATTAATTTGATTTTGGTCTCTATCATTTTGTTAGATTATAAAGTAAGTTGAAAGGTTTTTTTTTTTCAAAATTTTGATTAATTTAGTAATTATGACGAGATAAATATCGCGAAGATTTTTAGTTAAAAAAAAACGAATTTTGATGGTTAATTATTTCTCAATCCATATACAATATCAAAAACGTGACGACCTAGTTTTTACTTGTGCCTATAACATATAAAAAAATCAGCAAATTTAGCATTTTGTATGAAAACTTTTAGCTAAACTATAGTCTGAAAGTGTTATTCACATATATTTTACACTGTTGACATCTACTCAAACCAACGGGCTAAAACCAACGCGCACGTTTAAACTCTGTTAAATTAATACGTACATATTTATGAAAGAAAAAAGAAATACGACATTCTAGAAGTAATTATAAAGGCCAGGTTAAAGTTTGATCGCATTGGTTGAGAGCTTGACTGCTGCACTACGTGTCGAGGGTTCAATTTCCACACGGAACAAACATTTGTATGATCTACTGATAGTTGTTTCGGGTCTAAGTCTTTGTGTATGTGAATATATGTGTTTGTAAGCGCACCCACGTTACAGGAATTATTCCTAGTGTGGGGCAAAGTATTGAAAAGAAAAAAAAAAGCTGCATGTAGGACTGGACAGTGCTACTTAGATAACTGTAATGAAGATGTTTATTGATGTACAAAGTTTAATACTTTGTAATGCAGCGGCAACAGCGACCTCTAGACCTAGTACTTATGTTATAAATAGTGTTGCCAACATTTCTTCGACGAAATATAGTATTTTTCAAACAAAGCTATAAAAAAAATAGTTCATATAAAAAAATATAGTATTTTATGGAAAAAGCAAACAATAGACAAATATATATTTGCTACTTATTTATTTTTAAAATGAAGGAATTGTTTGTTAGGTTTCGGTGTTGAAAATATAGTATTTTTGCGTACTATGTAATTCTCCAACAGTATTTAGTACGCAGACCCAAAATACAGTACAATACTATATATTAGTACGCAGACCCAAAATACAGTACAATACTATATATTATAGTACGGTTAGTAACCCTAATTATAAAGCAAAAACCCAATTATAAACATGAAGTTTTCTTTCACCGTTCCTCCACTTAAACCACAACAAATCCAACAAATCGGATCCCAATGTTTACGATCCTCTCGTTGTATTACAAAGCATTAAATATAATTAATTACAAACGCAAATGAAAGCTTAACAACACAAATAAGTTTGCCGCCTCAAACGCAGACATTTTAATTCAATTCTATGTTATTTCAAACATAAATGTTGGTGAAAATCAATAATTATAAATGGGGCTTGGCTACGGTTTACTGTTACAAATATATTATATATAGATTTTGATGTAAGGCATTTCAGCAATTAGTATAATGGATTAAGTTTCCGAACATTAGTAATTGCATATTAATGTATGATGCATTTATTTATTTATTTAGCCTATTGTATCATCATCTGCCTAGCCTTCTTCCCAATTACATTGAGGTCGACTTCAAATCTAACCGGTTGCGGCTGAATATCAGTAATTTACACGGAGCGACTGCCTTCTGACCTCCGGCCCCCAATTACTGGGAGACACTGATACTCTAAGGTTAGACTGGTTGTCAAATTTTTGGGCTACTGACACCCTAACTAATGTCATAGGTTTTCGTATGACACCCGGGACCAACTGCTTAACTTACTTTCCGAGGCACGGAGGAGTCTCGATATGTGAAAAATGGTCACCCATCCAAGGACTGACCGCGTCAAGCGCTGCTTAACTTCGCAAATCGACTGATCTGCGTGGTAACTACATAGATAAGAGCTACATAGCTACCACGCCGCCCTCTATTCTCTATTATATAACAATACGATTTCACAAATATTGATTAATATATTATAATGATAATGAGTGAGACAATTATTCCTAAAGCCTGAAACGTCGCTAATGCACGGAATCTAATTCAGTATGCTTGTTTATAACGGTGATGAAAGATTTTATTACAGCAGGAGCATTATTACACTGCGACCTTGATCGAGAGAGCGAGAATTTCGCTTATCTTAATAAGAATAAAAAATTAACGTAGACAAGCGAAATTCTAAGTCTACGAGTTTGTTTCGGCGTTTCTTCTCAGGGATAGTCATAGGAAATTCCGACACCATCTAATTTAAAAATGACGTGTAAAAGTAATTGAAAAATCCTAATTGCAAAATAAATCATTTCATTTCGTTTCGTTTCGTTTCATTTCATTTATTTTAGTTTCGTTTCGTTTTGTTTCATTTCATATGGAAAAGTCAATGACCCCAACCTGTCAACTGTCACTTGAAAGTACGATGTAAAGGAAAATTATATCGTTTCTTTCCACATTATTACAAATTTCTATTGAAGATTTTCAATTGTTTTCTAGTTAAGACGTCACAATATGACGGAAAGTCATTACTATTATTATTTTGACAGCATTTAATCGTCAAGACGTTAACACCATTTCTCTAAAGTCAGAGATGATTTAGTATAAAATAAAATATATTATGAAAATAAATAAAATTGAGCAAATTATATGTACATTATACTTATTTATTTAAACGTAATAGTTATAGTGATGGACTAACAAATATTTTTACCAATTAACAGTAGAATATGTGCGACCCCCGTTCCGTCATTCAGATCTCAATGTACCGTATTCTTAACAATAAATCTCATCTAATCAATACCCAGAAATATCCTCACAAGTTGACTAAAGTCTAGCACTTGTCCAATCACTAGTTACAAACAGAAATCAATTTCAACAAAGATTTATTCGCCAACTTTCCAAACATAAATGTAGAAACCAAAAAAAATATTGAAATCAGTTACCAAACTTATTTCACCGTCTGTTTGATGGATCAATCGGACGAAATTGAAGAAAATCAAATTATCTCTTAGATTGATGGCCAGAAATGGTGAGGTCACTTAAAATCACTAAAGTAGGTATAGCACTTGTCGCTCAGTCAGGGGTCAGTGGCTAGTTAGTGGCAGAAATTCAATTTCAACACAAATCTATTAGCAGCCCTCCCAGGAATTATAGTGCATGAACATGGCGTGGCTAAGTAATTGGATTGGGATCGCAATCTGGTATTATTGCCATGTTGTTAACTTACAACGTTCAAACAGAATTTGCACACTGAAAAAGAAAATTATATTCCATGAAGGTTTAGGAGAAGTGTATTACTGTACACCCACATTTCACCTATGCTGTTGTAGTCTCATGTAGAACGGAACGAACGGGACAAGTTCAAACACCGAAACACCCAGAGATTGAACTCAGGAGCTCACGTTCAGTTGCGCTTGCACAAGACCAAAGAAGCTGTCTAGACAACATACTACGCGTTTCAAGTAAGAAATGTACTGCCGGAAGGTGAACGGGGGCTACAAATAGCACCCATCAATTTGTTTTCTTAATCATATGATATCAGTTTGTATCCAGAAGACTATTTTCGCGCACTTTGATGTAACTCAATATCCTCGCCCAGCAGTGAAAACCTCGTAAATCCAATTTAATTCAAAAACGTTGCTTTTAGTTCTTAAGATTGATAAAATCGTAAACCACTTATTAGTTCAAAAAACTTTTAATTCAGATACTCCTAGCGCTGCCTATGATGTATAATGAGAACCTTGTATAGAGATTCATTCAGCCATTGTCGTATCACAAAGTAGGTAAAATTTATCGTCGCCAAGTCCTGAACATCAAAAGCATTCATAGTTTTTTTTTTGGCTGACCATTTTTCTTTCCTCCTGTAAAACTTTGTGTTTTACACTTACAAGGTTTTCATGGCTAACCGACGATATAAGAAACAGATTCTCCCTCTATACTACAGTGGTCAAATGCAGTTGAGATTTTAGTAAAATAGTAGTAAAATTAGTAAAATCTCAACTGCATTTGACGGAATAAAAATAGCTCTAATATTATATTACGAGAATTCGAAAAAAGATAAGCAAGTATTATCCGCCATATTTTTCGATATATCTTGATTTCGGAAATTCGCTTAACACTCGGATATCGGAGATCGGATCAAGCGAATTTACAAAATCCACTCCCTGTTACACTAATGCCTCGTTAACACCAGGCAACTGTCTTACATTCTGTTAATTTATGAATCTCTCGTCCTCAAGAAATCATTGCTTAGTTGAAGTCTCAATTTTGTTTTATATCTACTTCCAAGTTAATTTCTACGAGAACTTAGTTTTCTTTTTAAGTGCCTCTTACAGTACGAACAAGCTCTCTACTTGAGTTTAAGGGCGATCAATTTCATACATTTTCTGTGGCGGCCGGCGCGGCAGCGGGGACTCAACAATAATGAAACTATTATATAGAAATTACAGTCAACTCTCTTCATAATACTTTATAAGTTTCATTTAACAGATCAGAGGCCCTAGTGTAAGTTTCTTTCGACAAATTCGATTTACTATATCGAACGCGTTCGGCATTCCGATTGGTGGAGAGCACGAAACGGACCAATCGGAGCGCCGAGCGCGTTCGATATAGTAAATCGAATTTGTTAAAAGAAACTTACACTAGGGCCTCAACGCATTATTATTTAACTACTTTAGGGTAATTTAATTTTAGTAAACAGTGATAGCCATGGGCTCCGGTAGGATTATTTTTAGGGCGGTGCACTAAAGATGGGTTTAGACCAAACGAATATAAAACTAGCAATAGCATAATAGCACAGAGCTTCGTTGTTTATTGCTTTTGTTGGTGTAAACGATAAAATTAGTTTTCATTTCCTCAGAGATAAATTCTGTTTTTTTTTAATATGTACTTTCTTCCAAGCCAGGGGGGTGCAAGTGCACCTACTTGGACTACCCTCGCGGCGCCCATGGTGATGGCTTTATTGTTGAACGTTTGTCGTCCGTGTAGGAGGGACTAAGTTATAACCCGACCAACACCTTCGATTTTTACTTATAAATTAAGCTAGCGTTAACTGTTCTGTAGCGATCGAAAATCGGCATCTCTTCGAAGAGTAGAAATCTGGTAACTTCTTTATAATACTATTTCTATTTTACATTAGATTCGCTTCACATGTCTCGACTTCTTATTACTCAATTTGTTTATCCACTTTGAACTGTTATAAGCCGTTTTTATTTTTTATAGGAAACACTATAACTTGTATGTTGTATATCTTGATAAGTTTGTTTGTCCATAAATAACACATTTTAAATTTAAGTATTTAATTGTAAATTAATATTTTATTTTTTGAAAATTCTACTTATCCATGGAATTTCTTGCCGATCTCTTCTCCATAGAATCTAACTCCTTTTGGAACCGCGCACCTAGTGTCTCGATTTTTTAAGAGTGTCTGTAAATGCCTCGCTGAAATAAAAAATCTTGGAAACTAGGAATTTCTGCACGAAACACATTAAGCGCTCTTCTTTCTCTCTCCTACTAACTATGCTGTGCCCGACAGGGTCCATAATTGATATTATTACTTAAGCCTACCGACTATTGTAGTAAGTACATTATGGAATGCAATAAAATATTTGACTGCTGAGCGTGAGTTCCTGGGTTCAATCCGGTTTTTCTGTATGGAAATTCTCAGTAGCAGCACAGAGTCTGGAACTGTGCCCGGTAGATGGCAATAGGCTCGCTCCCTATTAAATGGGACTTAATAACAGCATCGGCGAAATGTGGGTTTACAATAGTACACCTCTGCCTAACCCTTCGGGGAATACAGGCGTGATGCTATGTTATTAAAATATTGAGAATTGAGAATTCCATGGAATCATTCGTAACACTTGAACTACAAACCTAGTTAGCGTTGGTTTACAGCGGCCATAAACATTAACGATCATCGCGTTACATCGATTATTCATTTATTAAGTTTTTAGTGTTATACTGATCATTCGTTTTGAACGTGCTGCCATCTGGCAGGTACTCGCAAAAGTAATGAGCTGAAGGAAAATTTTCTGAGACAATAAAAATAAGGAGCTATGGTCATTATGGTGAATGAGGGGCTCGGAGCTACATAGCTACAGCATAAATCGGACCATTTGTAAGGTTAAGCAGTGCTTGCTACGGTCAGTCTTTGGATGGGTGTCTATTGTTTACACATCGAGACCAAGAGAGAACTAAGTAGTAGGTCCCGAGTGTCATATCATAACCTATATCAGTCGCTACGGGTATCGGCACCCTAAAAAGTCAGACAACCGGTCTGACCTCAGAGTATGAGTGTCTCCCAGTAATTGGGTAGAGGAACTCGGATAGCCGTAACTCCGTATAAAATACTGATGTTCTCTCGCATCTAGTTAGATACGGAGCCGACCCCAATGAAGCTGAAAAAAGGGCAGGCAGAGGGTTCCATTAAACAGTGGAAACTGTGGCAGATAACGGGCAAACTACATCGTGACATTGACATTGGGAAAAGCATATGGTGCCAGTCGGTATATCTGCCTAGGATAGAGCCAACAACTCCAAAATAACTCACAGGCAAAGTTAGGAATCCTCACAGACAAAGTTCCGCAATTTGTATTACGAAACAGTAGTTCCCTAAAGCTTGATTTAGGACCTTGAACTTAATGTTACTTTCAAAAGTTACTCTGTAAGGTGAGCTTATAAACTAATAATACTAATAATATATTTATTTTATACTAGCTTCCGCCCGCGGCTTCGCCTGCGTGGATTACGAACCTATTTGAATGGAATTTTGTTCACAATTTCATGGGTTTTAATATTTTTTACGTGAACCCCTCCTTCTTTTTCAACCTAAGTTACTCCTTATAACATCAGCTATCTAATTAGCCAGTGAAAGTTCCGTCAAAATCGGTCCAGCTATTTCGGAGATTAGCCGGAACAAACAAACAGACCGACTAAAATTTTTAAAATTGTTATTTTGTTATGAATTCCGTATATACTTGCTGTACTTTAAAAAGTACAGCAAGTATATACGGTTATTTTGACATTATAAACAGACACTTCAATTTTATTTATTTGTATACATACTTAATGCGATAAATACCAAACACGGTAGGTGTTTAATATGTAGATTGATATTATCAATATTGTTAGTTTAGTGACCGAGCAGTGCACGCGATGGTCAGTGTTAAGGGTTTATGGTCATTAATGCCTAGCAATAGCGTAATTAGCACTGAGGCCATTGGCACTAACAGTAGTGCTTGTTGCCAGTTCAAGGATTTAAAATATGGGCATTGCCCTTTGATAGTCATTAATTATGATGAAAATCAAAGTTTATAATCTGATCTTGGCTACAACTTATTTTTTTTATATTGAAAATAAATAACTTAGGTAGTAACGGAAAATTAGCTTTCATTGGTGATGATGATGAAGTTGATGAAGTGTTATTTAAAATAGATTCACAAGGTAGTGCAACTACTTCATGTATCGAAAACAAAAGATATTAAGTATATTAAACGTTATATTAAGAATTCATAACATTTGTTTTCTTTCCAAAAATTCTGAAGAATTCAATTATGAACATATGTTAAACTTCAAAAAATAAGATGATTTTATTTAAGCTTTTTTATATTAATGTCAACATTTATTTAAAAGCTTCTGAGTTCTGACATTGGCTTCTCTAAATAGTAAAGATGCCATTAATTATTTTTTTGTGCTTTGGGAAAGGCTTTTGAATAGAATAATGTTTTTCTTTTACTAAATCGGGCTGTTTTAAATTTAGAATTTTGATGTTATTTTTATGTTGCATTTTTTTTCCCATGTAATAGGGGGCGACCCTATTGCCATCTACCGGGCACAATACCAGACTCCGTGTTACTACTGAGAATTTACATACAGAAAAACCCAATAACACTTTGCCCATCCCGAGAATCGACCCTAGGACCTCGCGACCACTAGACCAATTAGCCAGTCAATTATATGTGCTTACATATTATTTCATCTCTATCTATACTGCCACTTGTCTGGTACTGAATAAATGTTTTTCTTGTATCACTACAATACAAGCGCAAAGTAACTCAAACATATTTCTCCCACGGCACTCAATAACGAACAAAGATAAAGTCAGTAACTATGTCATCTTACACAACGGCGTCCTTGACCTTCGACTCGGGTGTAGGACCTGGGACAAAGGAGCTACAATGAACAGCCAGGCTTTTTATTCGGCTCCACAAAATATTTTCCCAATACATTGTACAAATATTTCTTTTGACAAACAAATAGTTGGGAATAGTATGAAAAAGTCGTAGTTCAATGGTATGTAGGACTTAGTATTTAGGTACCTATTTTATTTAGAACTAAGTAGCTTTTGCTCGCGACTTCGTACGCGTGGCATTTAGAATTTTCCTGATATTTTTTTGCGGTAAAATGGAGCTTATATTTTAAGTTAGATCTCTAGCAATACATCGGAGAAAACTGCATTCAATTCCATGCTGTAGTTTTTGCGTGATGCGTGTACAAACAGATAGACAGACAGACAGACAAAAACTCTAAAAACTGTTGTTTTGGCTTCTGTTGCTCTAATAAAGACTCTCCATATTAGTTTTTCTCCAATATCTATAATGTACAGATAACGGCCTGCTAAATTTTATTATATGTATAGATCAGTCTCTTTTTTTTTTCGATATTCTAATTTTTGTTTAAGATTGTGTTTACATATAATAAACATAATGCTGGTTATTTCAATGTTATGATTACAATCACCAATGTTCGTAAAGTAGGTAGTGATGCGTGTTCTGTAAGTATTTAAATGTTTTTGAGACTGACTGTAATGTAACTGAAATAGATATATAACACACAGGTATGTGGTGAAGTCGTGAAACACGATTTTTATCTAATTTTCAATCAGACTGCTAAGCGTGAGATCAAGTCGTGTCTTGAGTTTCAAGTTTGGTTCCGCACACCTGGGATGTTATGGAGCTCCGTAACCGTAACTGAAACTATAGGATATCCGAAAAAATCTATCCGAAACCGTAACCGAATCTCATATGAAAGTTTCGAATAATTTCGGATAGGTGTGAAGTGTAATGAGACACGATAATGACAGGTTTACACGTGGCCGAATCAACACACTAACCGAGCTCGTCCCCTATTGTTTAGATAGTTTTTGTTATTTCTATTGCTTAACCATATTAGTCAGTCAATCATTACCTATTTGTATTTCCCTTTTACCAATCCTTAAAAAACTAAAGCCGTAATTGAAACTATCCGAAACTATCGGATAATCCGAAATAATATCATATCCGTAACCGTATCTGAAACCGGTATACCTAATATTATTCATATATCCGTATCCATATCCAAATCCGAAATTTCATATCCATAACATCCCTAATTTCCACGCGAGCAAAGCCCCGGGCAACAGATAGTTTAATGTATTCACTCCAAACTTAAAATTAAACCAAATATCAAATAGAACTACCCATTTATTTAGCTTTCGATTAGTATCATCGCCCATTAGTAAAATGAAAACGAACTATTAATTCCCTATGAATAAAAATGCTACCTTTTTGCCTGACAACATATGTTTATTTGTAAATACAATTACGCACTTATAAAATTAATATAACTAATGATGTTGTGTTATTCTCAATTCATTTATTTTACGAATATGGATACATAATTATGTCCTCCTGACCGATTTCGGTCACGGCGGCCAATCTCATCGAAAATTAGCCAACTACGCAGGAGATATTATAGAGCTCAAGTGTGTGCGCAAACACAGGTGCTCTGTCTATTCCTTTTCTCTCATAGCCCGATGCGATGGCAATCCGACACGACCGGAGGCAGATCAGGCGCAGGACTAACGGCTTTACGTGCTTTCCGAGGCACGGCGTGTATTGACATACACAAAGACCGAGACAAATATTTGTCCTGTGCGGAAATCGAACCCGCGAAATACATATATTTTCTTCGTTAATCTAAGAACTCAGTTCTTGGTGGAGCAATCGCCACTGCTCTCTTATCTTACTCTGCCTTCGTTTTGACCTCTTGAAAAGACTAGAATAGAGGTGGGCTGTAGCGGCTTTCTTGGATAATGAGTGTGTCTTGAACACTTTGGACGTCCCGGGAATCGAACCCGAAACGAATCGAACCTACTAGATCAATGAGGCAAGCTAGAGTATAGAATTAGATATAATATATTATGTATAAAACACTTGACGTAGTTATTATCTATACATATCAATAAAATTGGAGTGTCTGTTTGTAATATTGAAATAACCGTTTTATACTACATGCATATGAATATATATACGGTACATACACCAAAATAACATTTTTTACAATTTTTGTCTGTCTGTATGTTTGTATAGGATAATCTCTGAAATGGCTGGACCGATTTTGACGGGACTTTCATTGGCAGGTAGCTGATGTAATAAGGAGTAACTTCGGCTACTTTTATTTTAGAAAAATTCGTTTATTTTAGAAAAAAATATGGTTAAGTGCTTTTGGTCTCACTAAAAAATACATAGTTAAGTTCCGACATCCACGCGAACGAAGTCGCGGGCACAGCTAGTTAAGTATATAATAATATATTAAGCTCCGAGTGTCCCATTGTTGGATCAAAATCAAAATCATATATTTTATTACAACTGCACCTTTACAGGCGCTTTTAAAACTTTACGATCCTAGCAAAGGCAAAGGCCTCTATCATCAAACCTATATCATTTTCATTTTTTTTTATACGTTGCCCTGCTCTCTTATTTCTCCCGTGTCGAGGGTGCATTTTTACAAACATAAATGTCACATGCACACACAACCAAACCAGAAACAGATAACTGTAGTTCATAGAAATATTTGTTCCGTGCGGGAACACTTAGCGCAGAAAGCTGATCACTAAGCCACTGCGCCAACCGTGCCGTCTAATTCTTAGCCGCTTGTTGCCACTGTATGTTCAAGTTCTTCTCGCCACCTTCTACGCAGTCTACTTCGATATGTCTTCCACTAGTTAAGGATCATTCTCTGACTACTAATGTCCATGAGCCAAAATTATTAATCTCACATTTTGTCTACTTACTACAAATTCTACAAAGTTTCAAATGCCTATATCATTGGGCTTCAACAAGACCCTTGTCCATAACAGCCTTAAATCGATACAGCTAGCTGGGCCATAATACTCAATTAATATGATAATTCAGTGTCTCAGACGGTTCTCTCGCCGAAAGCCTTAATTTCGGAGACTAAGGTCGTTTTATTATGTAATTTAGACGGTTAGAACTGATATTACACCTTTTTTTTATACGGTGGTAGATATATAAAATATTAGCTTCGCCCGCGGCTTCGATCTCATTGATTCGGGTCACACGTAGCGCCATATAGCGTCCTAAAGCAATAGGGAATATGTATGTATTTTTTTTATTTGCTCAGTAAAATATTTATAATCTCTAGTAAATAATGGTGAAAGAATTTTTAAAATATCTTCATCAGCGATAAAGTTATAAAGCATTGAAGTAACGAATTAGAAAGAGAGGTCCGACGTGTCATCTGACGTCAAATAATATCACGCCCATAGAACTGCCATAGAAAAACGCGTTTTTTGCGAAAGAGACAGCAATATTTGTTTAAATTGGTTATATCTCGTTTGTTTTTCGATCAATTTTGGTTATATTTCACTAATGGTATGATAAATATTTATGTATTTTTTTCAATTAACTGGTTAGATTACAATTTTTTTTTTTCATGCATATTCCCTATTGTGACCGTCGAAAGTTAGTGGTCTTTCCCCTGTACCCATGACAACGAATATGTATGTATAATTTCATGATCGGTTCAGTGGTTTAGGCGTGAAAAGGTAACAAACAAACAAACTTAATTTCGCATTTATAATATTAAAGTTAGGAAGTTAGGATTTATTCGATGTGACAAAAGTCATAAATTCCATACAAGATAAAGACACAATTCGAAATTGGAAACCAAAGAAAAAAGATAAGAAAAAAAAGTAGTACCTGTTTGACAGCTGTAAGACAACGTATGATGTGTGTAGTGTGTGTGTGTGTGTGTGGTCATATTAAAGTTGAGTAAATTGGAATTTATTTCACAAAAATATTAAATATAATATTATACATAAAAAACCTACCTATTTTTTGATTTGACTGTTTAGACTTTAGACGTTTTAAACAGGAATTTAATAATTGTCTATTTTTAGGAGGTTTGTCAATTTTACGTGTACGATTTTGGGTCCCGAACCCCTCGGACCGCGACTGAATTGAGAGAGTCCTTAGTCCAGCAGTGACCTGCACAAGCTAATTTGATTTGATAAAACTCAACTACACATCATTTAGGCAGTCCAAACGATTCAAACTATATTATTCTAATGGAACAATTTCGTCACATGACAATGGCCACATTCAATGAAATTAAGTATGGTCCCTTGGCCTTTGAGCCTCGTATAACGCATGACGGCCATTCTAATGTCTGTAATGAAATTATATTCATCAATTTTGGTAGTTAACATCTTATACATAGGTATACATACATGCTGTGTTGTGGGGAATTCAAGGCTTTGGTATACCTAGGTTTTAGCACTGGAGGTGGCAAGGGAGAGGGAGGCGAGGAAATTAGGAAATTGCTTTTTTTGATTGTTTGTTTTTAAAAAAGATATTGCCCCCACTAGGAATAATTCCTGCATCGTGGGTGCGTTAATAAACACAAATATTCACATGGACACACACCCTGACCCGAAACAACTGTCTATAGATCGAAGCAAAGTACGAGTTTATCCGTAAATTAGAAACATATTCTCTTATCGCTACTGGCCCGAACATAACATGTAAATAGGTATATTTACATGTTATGTGCAAACTGAGAAAATGTTATTCAAACTCATACGAAACAAGTTGACGCGACGCCCGCCGTCAAATAGAAACCGGAAGCGGCGCATACGACGGCGACGCTGTAGGCGACGCCGATTACTTCCGGCGTCCCAACGACGCCGTGCAAATTAGATCAGCCGTCTTGTATAACGTAAATAAATATATATAACTGGACTGCCTCATTCTATTTCTATTCTCATTCTGCCACGGTCTAGTGGCCGGAAGCGCGACTGCTAAGCGTCAAGTCTTGAGTTCTATTCCCAGGTTGGGCAAATGGATTTTTCTGTATGGAAATTCTCAGTAGCAGCACGGAGCACGGTAAAAAAAAACAAGAATATTCGTCACTACATATTAAAAAACAAAGTCCCCGCCGCATCTGTCTGTCTGTCTGTTCGCGATAAACTCAAAAACTACTGAACGGATTTTCATGCGGTTGTCACCAATAGACAGTGTGATTCATAAGGAAGGTTTAGGTGTATAATTCATTAAGGTTTTGTGTAAATTGGCTGAAATATGACGATGATAGTTGAAGATGTCGGAAATCATGCCGACTGAGAGCTTTACTGACGTGCGCCGAGTAAATGCTCGACGTAACAGAATGTAACGACACTACGACAGAAAAAATAATGAAGGCGTATATACTCTGCTACCCGTGCGAAGCCGGGGCGGATCGCCTAGTTATTATATATATTGGCTAGTTTACCAAATCGACAAAATGTCGAAATCTCCAAAAAGTGCACAAGAAAATATTAAATTTGACAACGACGATTATCCTTTTTCCGTATAAGGTTTTAATCATTAGTAATTCTATACTGCCTTTATTTCTTATACAATACCTTGTTTAGTATAAAATAAGGTTTAAAAAAATGTTAAGCCGTGATAGGTCCGCCCCCTATAACAAGAGTCCATCATTAGAGAACTACTTCTTCCATGGATAAACCGCTCTGAAAACAGTGTTGTACACGTTTGAGGAAACACAGGCGAGTACGTCTGAACGTAGTTTACGAGTATCATGATAGAGGGCACGCGTTTCAAAATGTCTACAGAAATATGAATACTACGAAAGATTATTTTTAATATGAACTCTCCTAGGTATCACATAAGGGTCAATTTTTTTATTTTTTTTTTAAATTCCTTACCCCCCACTACGATTTCTCCTGTATCGTGGGTACAGTTTACAAACATACATGTCACATCCACACATAACCAGACCCGAAACTACTACCTGTAGATCATACAAATATTTGTTCCGTGCGGGGATCGAACCCGCGACACGTAGCGCAGAAAGCTAATTGCTTGACCACTGCGCCAACTGTGTCGTCAAAATTTAAACAATAGAATGAGTGACTGGTTCAACCTAGTTCCCGTTGTGTTTAGATCAGTCAGTCATCAAGAGTAATTACGGAGCTGTCTACAGACTGCTGAAGATACACCGTAGTGTACGATCGAACACAGAGGTACACAGGTCTCAAGATAGATGAAGATTTCCTAGGAAATATAGAAAGGAAATAATGGATTTTCTTAGTACTAGCAGCACGGAGTCTGGAACTGTGCCCTGTAGATGACAATAGGCTCGCCTTCTATTACATGGGACTCAATAACGGCATCGGCGAAATGTGTGTGTAATAGTACACCTGTGCCTAACCCTTCGGGGAATACAGGCGTGGTGATATGTTACGTACACGTAACATAGTAACGCGGCCTCTTGTAATTTTGATAACAAAAATACCGTATAGTTTCTATTTATTTATGCCGATAACTGAAAATTAACGGTAAATAATTATTTTTTCTGATAAATATACTTATCTAGCAATATATTTATTTTGTATCTACAAACTATTTTTATTTTAAACAACTCGCTGTGCCCGCGACTTCGTTCGCGTGGATGTCGGAACTTAACAATGTATTTTTTTAGTGAGACCAAATGCACTTCACCCTATTTTTTTCTAAAATAAAAGTAGCCTTAGTTACTCCTATTACATCAGCTACCTGCCAATAAAAGTCCCGTTAAAATCGGTCCAGCCATTTTAGAGATTAGCCTGTACAAACAGACAGACAGACAAAAATTGTAAAAAATGTTATTTTGGTGTATGTACCGTATATATATTCATATGCATGTAGTAAAAAACGGTTATTTCAATATTACAAACAGACACTCCAATTTTTTTTTTTTTTTTTTTTTTTTTTTTTTAGTTTTTTAAAAAACATTGCCCCACACTAGGATTTATCCTGTATCGTGGGTACAGTTTACAAACATACATGTCACATGCACAAACAACCAGACCCGAAACAACTATCTGTAAATCATACAAATATTTGTTCCGTGCGGGGATCGAACCCGCGACACGTAACGCAGAAAGCTAATCGCTTAGCCACTGCGCCAATCGTGTCGTCAAAGTCAAATTTTATTTATATGTATATGACGGAGAGAGGTGTGGGCGTTCTTGATCTTCCATGGTGAAATCAAACAAAATACGAACTTCGATACACTCTTTGATTTAATGCGAACAATTTCTAATAAGTTACAATCACAAATAATCACACACGGCTCAGATGGAAACCGATTACTTCCGGAACGTGGTGAAGTCGGTCGTATGTCGGACACACCCGCTCGGCTCGACATTCGTTCAAAAAGTGACGTTTGTTTCAAACGTCACTCGTTGCTTGTCAAAACCGTAGAGTTGCCAACACACAAATCGAATACACCCAAGTCGATATCGATTATCAACTTGACGTTCCGATTTTGCTCTCTGCGATACGGCCATCTTGACACGTCACACGTCCCAGTGTGATGAGCCTGAAAAGAACAAATTCCATCTGCAATATCAAAGCATCTCTACTCGGCCTATCCTGACTAAACGAGTCAGAACAGGGCTTCAAACAAACTCTCATAGTAATTCAAAGTTTATTCTCAAATAATTAAGCTTACATCATTACTAGGGATAATTACAAACTACTTCTAACTATAAACTGACCACTGACCATTATTTACTCAACCACATACTTCAAGAAACTATCCAAGACTCTACTCGCTCTATTAAATCACTCATATCGACGTTATCGATCACGGTCGTCTCTATCGCCTAATTCGAGCAATAGGACTCATGCCACTTCACAAAGTGACGATCTCTCAAAAGCGGTCGTCGCTATTGCCTAATTCGAGCAATAGGACTCATGCCACCTTTGCAAGGTGACGATATCTCAGAACCGGTTGCCACTATCGCCTAAATCGAGCGATAGCAGCTCATGCCACTTTCACAAAGTGACGATAATCTTGCCACCCTCACCAAGTGACGATCATCACGTTGCCTCACCAGAGCAAACAAATTACAACTTAGTTACTTGATTGGATAGTGGTTAATGGGCTCACACTTTCCTCTACATCACTAGTCTCCGAGTCTACAGACATTTCATGGTCGGGCATCTTTCTCAAACGATCGTGCGCGTACTTATAAGTGCGCTTAGAATTCAATGCCTTCAAAGTATATCGATCGTTCTCTAACACTTCGATAACTTTAAACGGTCCCTTATACTTAGGGTCCAGCTTTGTCTGATTTCGTTCCTCGTTTTGTAAAAGAACGAAATCACCGACAGAAAACGGAACGATTCTAGCTTTTGTCGCATCGAAACGAGTCTTGTCATAGTCAGAGTTTTTCTCCATATTAACAATCGCAGCCTCCCTAACTTGGTCTAAGTCAACGTCAGGCTCTATGTCCTCAGCTAACATTATCTCTAACGGTCTACTAACCCTGCCTATCAACAACTCTAACGGACTTGCCTTGGTAACACGATTTATTGTACAATTTAGCGCAAGTTGCACATCAGGGAGAGCATCCTGCCAAGATTTATTTGAAGTTTCAGAGGACGTAAGCATGTTTTTAAGCGTCGACATAACCCGCTCTACTTGCCCGTTGGCTCGTGAGCTTCCAGTAGCGATTAAATGTAATTTAATATTAACAGAGTCGCAAAAATCACGAAATTCCTGGCTAGCAAAACAACGGCCTTGGTCCGCTATAATTCGCGTAGGCGCACCAAATAATGAGACGCTATGTTTTACGGCTCTAATACTACTGGCAGTGTCGATATTTTTTGTATGGTGCAAAAGAACATACTTAGTAAAAGCGTCTATGAGAACAAAGACGTATTCCTTTGTGTCTCTTTTACCACTAAGTTTGCCAGTGGCATCTATGTGCACTGTGTGCCAGGGAACTGCTACCTTTGGGATGGGGTGCAACTCAGCCTGAATTTTGCCTGAATGCGATTTAGAAACACGACAAGTTACACAATTTTCCACAAATTTACGAACAAATTTTGTCATGTTTTCGAACCAATAGAAATCGTACATCTTTTCCAAAGTCTTTTCCCATCCCAAGTGTACCAATCCCTCATGCATACCCTGAACAATAGACCATCGTAATGATCTCGGAACAATTGGTAAACAACGTGTTCTTCCGTTGCGTTGTATTTTGCGGTATAATGTACCTGAACGCAATTCGTAAGTTTTGGAAACATCGTCATTAAGATTACCATCAGCAAGGTCACTTACTAGTTTACTTATGTCCCTATCTCGTTGTTGTTCGGCGAGAAACCAACTGTCAGAAATTTCAGCAACACAAATTTGCTTAGCCTCAACTTTATCGAAAGTTTTGTCAGGTTTTGGAGGTAAAGGGTTTCGAGATAGAAAGTCTGCATGAACCATACGCTTTCCTTCTCTGTGTACCACATCAAAGTCAAAGCTTTGCAGGAAAGCCCACCATCTGTGGACTCTCGGTGTCAAGTCGAGCTTTTTACGAGCCGACTTCAGGGAACTGCAATCCGTCACGACAACAAACTTGCGACCATGTAGAAAGTGCCTGAAGTGCTTCACTGCGTTCACGACCGCGAGAGTCTCCAACTCGTAAGAGTGGTATTTCGCCTCGGCGGACGTGGTGCGACGGCTATAGTAAGCAATTACATGAGGCACGTTATCTACTTTCTGAATAAGGATAGCGCCGTAACCAATTGCACTTGCGTCCGTATGAAGCTCGGTTTCGCGGTCGGGATCGAAAATTGACAATACCGGTTCATTCGTCAAAACGGACACAATCTGACGCCTAATCTCTTCATGTTCTGGTTTCCAATCCAGTCTACCATTTCCGGATGTCAGGGAGTATAAAGGTGCCATGACCTGGGAAAATTTGGGTACAAACTGCCTAAAATAAGAGGCTAGGCCAATAAACTGCCGCAACTGTGTAACAGTTTCTGGAGGTGGTAGAGCAGTAAGTGCCTCTATTTTCTTGGGATTAGGACGAATTTCGCCCTGACAGACTTCGAAACCAAGGTATTCGACCTTTTTCTTTAAGAAAGAACATTTTTTCCAATTAAGCGAAAATCCTTTATCAGTCAGAGTTTTAAGAACTGCCCTCAGTCTTTCAAGTGCCTTTTTTGGATCTCTAGCAATTACAAGAACGTCATCCATGTACACAACTACGAAAGTACGCGTTAGATCACCTAGAGCTTTTATTACAGCACGTTGAAAAACTGACGGTGCGTTACGTAGACCGAACGGCATAGCCAGATATTCGTACTGGGAATCCGGTGTAATGAACGAAGTACATTCGATAGAGTCAGGGTGTATGGGGATCTGATTAAATCCAGAAGCCATATCTAAAATGGTAAAGTAGTGCGCGCCATGTAATCTCGCAATCTGATCCGAAATCAGAGGGAGGGGAAACCTATCTGGTACCGTATTGTCGTTGAGCTCGCGATAATCAACGCACATTCTGTCACTCCCATCCTTCTTCTTAACCAGAAGAATGGGACTGGCAAATGGCGACGAACTGGGCCTGATAATATTTGCTGCAAGTAACTCGTCTACTTTTTCACGGACAACCCTGCGTTCCTCAGGACTCAGTCGGTAAGGACGTCGGTATACGGTCTTATTTGGATCTTTCAAGCGAATTACCATTGGTTCAGTATCAGCACGAGTAATAGGCACTCCGTTCGTAAATGAGCTTTTAAATGACTTAAGAAGCTCTACTAACTCGCTCCTAAACTCAGGGGGTACATCAGTGTCTAAGGAATCAAAGTCAATATTGGATTTAGTCACGTCACAAAAATTTACAAGACTAGTCTTAGTGAAGGTCAATTTGTCCGAGGTCATACTAATAGCTATACCTAAAGCTAGTAGTTCGCGACCTATCATAATGTCATAATGTAGACAATTATCAGGCAAAACATGAAAAACTACTTCAATCAAAATATCATCGATTTCAATTTGAGATGTGATTTGCACAGTACTAAAAATAGCAGTTTGGCCTATGCCAGTTAATGAAACACTATTATTGCAACGCTTGCCTCTAAAATGACGTGCAACTGACTCTCTAATTAGTGAGCACTCGGCTCCTGAATCGTATGTAAAATGAAACTGCTCACCAGCATGACGCAGCGTCCCAGCAGGCGCGTTAATGTGGCAGACATTCACGCGCTTCTCCTGCAAAGGCCCCGCCGTGTTGTTGGCGTTGCTCTCCTTGCCACTTCTCCGTGGACAATTCTTCGCGAAGTGGCCTGCAGCGCCGCAGCTGAAGCAGCTGGTGGACGACGAAGAAGTCTTCTCACTCGTTGGTGTCTTAAATCTACCATCTTGGTTACTCAGCCCCTTTCTGGCAGTAAACAGGTCCTTAAAGTTGCTCCATGTCATCCCGTGGAAGGATACTTGTGACAACCACACTGAGGCTTGCCCTTTAAGTGCACGACTCAAGGCTAACATAAGTGGAGCACCTTGCATATCCGGATCCGTGATACACATATCCGCAGTAGAAATCCATGCGCGAGCATCCACGTTTTCTTTATCCGGGTCAAACTCAGGTAATCTAGTATCCTTGCTAGACGTCGGTGCCTTCATGGCTTGAATTAAGGCCATAAAATTCTGATTCTGCTGCTCCATCAATCGCATCCATTTTGTGTCTTCATTGTTGGTTGTATCACGCTCGTTTTCTTCATGGTTGCATCCCACTTCTGATGACGGAGAGAGGTGTGGGCGTTCTTGATCTTCCATGGTGAAATCAAACAAAATACGAACTTCGATACACTCTTTGATTTAATGCGAACAATTTCTAATAAGTTACAATCACAAATAATCACACACGGCTCAGATGGAAACCGATTACTTCCGGAACGTGGTGAAGTCGGTCGTATGTCGGACACACCCGCTCGGCTCGACATTCGTTCAAAAAGTGACGTTTGTTTCAAACGTCACTCGTTGCTTGTCAAAACCGTAGAGTTGCCAACACACAAATCGAATACACCCAAGTCGATATCGATTATCAACTTGACGTTCCGATTTTGCTCTCTGCGATATATAGATGTATAGATGAATATGTTTTCCTTCCTATATGATCTCTCTGTTACAATTTACAGATGAATACGAGTATGTATATCATAGTCACACAGGGAACAGTTAAATATCTGCAGGCATATTGTATATCTCTATATTGTCGAGCCTATTTATTAGCTTCGTTCCTATAATAGTCTAATTTCTTTTCTCGACGGCACGGTTGGCGCAGTGGTTGAGAGATCGACTGCAGCGCTACGTGTCACGGTTTCGATTCCCGCACGGAACAAATATTTGTATGATCTACAGATAGTTGTTTCGGGTCTGGGTCTTTGTGTATGTAAATACACACCGTACCTCGGAAAGCACGTAAAGCCGTCGGTCCTGCGCCTGATCTCTCTCCGGTCGTGTCGGATTGCCGTCCTATCGGACTATGAGAGTGAAGGAATAGAGAGAGCACCTCTGTTTGCGCACACACTTGTGCTCTATAATATCTCCTGCGTAATTGGCTAATCTCTAGAGATTCCTGTCTCTCTCTGAGATTGGCCGCCGTGACCGAAATTCGGTCAGGAAGATATATAGTCTAATTTCTAAAATATAAACATAGCTTAACGGCACAGTTGACGCAGTGGGTAAGCAATTAGCTTTCTGCGCTAGGTGTTGCGGGCTCGATATCAGCACAGAACAAATATTTTTATGGTCTACAGATAGTTTTCGGGTCTGGTTGTGTGTGCATGGGACATGTATGTATGTAAATTGTATCCACAATACAGGAGAAATCCTAGAGGGGCAACGATTTTATAAATTCAAAAAAAAATTGTAATAATGTAAGGTTATCCATTTTAAACAACGCATACTTTTTATAGAAAATATGTCTATAATAACGCTAATTACATTCGTTAAGGCATATTATAATCATGACTCGCAACAAATTCAGGCCTATACAAATAGTGGGGATTTCTTTAGAGCATATTGTATCACATCTCCTTTGGTAAGAAGATAACTCTTCTCTCAAAGCCTCCCGTATTGCAGGAGATAACAGTATCACGCGCAGTCGACGCGCGTTTCAGTAACGAGATTATTTGAGGTTGTCGGGGCAAAGTAGCGGTGGTCGTTGCGTGACTTTAAAGTTATTGAAACTAGCTAACGTCACAATAGCGGATAGCTCGTTTCACCGTTCTGAAATGATCTACTAACATCTATCCACAGATCATACGCTAACATGCAGCGAACGTTCGGAAATTTTCGTTACATCCATAATTGAGTGCCATAAATCCCGCTATTGGTCGCTACTAAAATAGCGCATTTTAACAACCGTTAATGATATACGATAGACCGTTCCGTTTTGTTATCCAAGAAAGCCGCTACAGCCCACCGCTAGGGCAAAGGACGTCTTGGTCTAAGTGTCTAAACCTACAAAACAGTCAAATGGGGTAATTTGAGAACCGCGGAACGTAAAATAAATAACTGCTTCTAAACAGTAATTAAGTAGTGCTGCATAATTTACATGTCAAAGGTATTTTCGATTTTATTCAGAGTGTAAGACTTTATTTCTAAAAATAAATAAAATATAAGCGATCAACAGCTGCGTTACGTGTCGAGGGTTCAAACAGAACAAATATTTGTATTACCTCCAGATATAATTTATTATTCTACCGCGTAACGCCAGTGGCAAAGAATATCCAATCTGGTAATGAATTTAAAGATGGAATTAAGAGCGTTAAGTTAGTACTACCATGATATTTTTTTCCATATGCTGTCGTTCGGGAATGATTGTCACTATCTGGGGAAAAAACATACATTATCACGTCGTAACTTAATGCTTTTAATATCCATTTCCACCGGCGTTTGTGCATGTAAATATTTGTATTTGTAACCTACGATGCAGGAATGACTTGTAACGTAACGGGAACGATAGAAAAGAAAAAAAAATAGACTTGTTTCTGAATTTACCCCATTTGATGGTATCTGGATGGTAAATGTTCGTACTCCAGCACGAACATTTAGCGTAAACGTCTTATATCAAACCCTCATAATAATAAATTCCCGTATTATTTGTGAAACATAATTCGAATTTTGAATCGTTGATTCATTAGCATCACGTAGCATGGGGTTTCAGTGATTCTTTCTATGGAGAGTTCAGAGACTATATCTATTTATTAAAGATTTATGTCGAAGCGTACGAGAACGATAATAGCCCCCTTCCTATGATATAATGTTTATCATTTTACAAAGCCGAGTCAATAGGTATAATTTTCTAAACTATTATTTTTGCCCTCCTCGGCAAAGTTCATATTTTTCAGATAACGATGTTTGTGCATCTACTTGTGTTGGCTTGCGCTTATGCGCTGGCCATGGCTATTATACCACCCCCACCACCCTACCAGGAAATCCTTCGCAGCGTCGAAGGAGCCTGGAAAATACTTGAGAAAAATATTTTGTAAGCATCATTCTTTGTATAAAATTAGGTTGACTTCTCTTCTTCTTTGATCACTTAGTAGTCGCAAGTGACACTGATGAGATTGGGTCTTGAGTTCAATTGCCGTGTCTGTCAAAGTGTTATTGATTGATGTTCTGTGTGGAAATTCTGAGCAGCTGCCCGGAGTTTAAAATAGTGCCCGATAGATAGCAACAGACTCGCACTTAATTACACGAGACTCAGTAAGGGCACCCATAAAATGTGGGTGTACGGATTACAACATTATTCCTCTGCCTTACACTTTGGGGAATACGAGCATGATGCTATGTCGTGTTATTCCTTTTAAATCTCTAAAGCGGAATTTCCATCCACCTCTTCAGGTTCATCTACACTATGATACACGTCAGCCAATCAGTCAATTCTCCTTTCTTCATACAGATTTAAATTGTCAACGTCGGAAACTTTAAATCTTTTCCATGAGTAATTCGGCTAACTTTGACTACTCTTATCTTCACTTCTAGGTCCATGGATGGCAATGTACCGCTTCTAAATGACTCCAGGCGTGATTTTGCGGAGATTTACTACGTCATTAGTTTTGAAGGAATAGCGCAATCTGGTTGTTTGTAAGTATTACTTTATTAATTATAAATACGAACAAAATGATACTCTACTGTCAAGACAACGAATTATCTTAGAAATAATTGTTTGTGCTCTGAAATGAAATTATTTGAATGGTGCCATTCAAATAATTCAAATAATTTCTTTCTCATTTCCACGTTATTCTAGAAACACAACAATCATATTTTTTACATAATGCAAATTGTATTACAGCCGACTACCATATTCCGAGGATTACCCAAAAAACCTGAACATATCAGCACCAGAAGCTATTTACAAACCGCAAACAGTAATCGCTGACGTTAAGAGACTAATCCAAACATTCAATGAGAAAACCAAACAGGTATTTTTTCCGTTAAGATCCGAGTTATACATTTTAATTGGCTTAATGGTCAAATGTTTGTGTTAAAATGGGTGTAGCGCAAAATACGGTTTAATCATTATATGTGTGAGTGGAGCCCGCAGTTTCAAAATTTACTATAATAAATTGTAAACGCTTTGCGACTGACACCAACCTTAATACCTACTGTCCTGGTAACCACCATTCATTAATTCATTCTGGTATTTAATAAACTTCAGCCTAGTAATGAGCTGTCTATCATCTTCATTAGGTATTTCTTGTTTGGAGAACGTCAGTAAAAAGTCGATATCTGTCCAGATGTGGACTCAAATAGATAAATAATTTTAATACTAGTGTTTTGTAATTTATATTGAAACTGTCTCAAAATGAATATGCAATTTTTCAGTTACAAGAGTTGATAAGAAAGTGCCAATGCAACGTGGAAGGTTGCGATCTAATAATTCAGGCAGCGATTCAAAACAATCCTATACTATACAACCCTCAAATGAAGCTATTGTCACTCGCTAGCGTGGTTGCATCTGTTCTAGATGCACGCATCGAGACATTTAACGAAGTCGCAGAAAGTCATTCTGCACACGAGTTTGTTACCACAGGAATGGATAACTTGAAGGAGATCACGCTAGCTCTTTCTGACCTCTACCGGGAGCTGTACCATTGGCCGATTTGCTAAGAATAAAGCAATTATGCGAGGTCGCTTTAAAATAAAACATATATGTGCATATCTGATGTATGTGATTTTATTTCATACCTCCTTAGTTCATCGATACTCCCTAAAATGTTCCTAAGCGAGACTACATAACTTTATCAAATTATTCGGAAGTATGTGTATGTGTTTCTTATAAATACCGGCCACTATGATTATTATAGTTTCTTCTTTTTACTTAAGAGTCAGAAATTGGTCGGTGTAGCAATCTCTCTCTAACTCTATCCTACATATGGCATTTTCTGCACTCCTTCATAAGTTTTAACCTTTGCTTTCTCCTTCTATTGAAGAGGAGATAGGTAGGTAGGTATATATATTTCGTGTTCGGTCTTCTTTTTTCTCCTTCCCCCTATTTCTCCTTCATTAATATTAGTGATAAAAAGATCATGTCTAATCAATCAGATGTCCTTCCTGTTTCCTCTTCTTTCTTCTATATGGTCTAAAAATCTGCTTTATTTCTTCGATCCTGCGTCTTCATTTGACGATACATTTGATACTTTTTTCACGATATTTGTAGTCATATACATTATACAATATTTGTCATTATATTATTAGCACTTTAAAGGGACTTGGGACCAATAAATATTAGATACATTTGGGCTATATTGCACTCCTAATCCATAATAATAAATGCAACTATTACTATAACTATTGGTGTACAATAAAGTGTATTCTATTCTATTCTATTCTACTATTACTCTCCTTCTGCTAGGCACTGTTCTCTTCCAACCACGCTGGCCTGATGCGAGACTACACACACCATCGAAAACATTTTGAGCCCTCTCAGGTGTGGAGATATTCTCACTAAGTATACCTTGACCGTTAGCGTAATCCATATAAAATTTGCAAGTCTATCATACAAATCAACGCGTACACGCGTACAATGTTTGTTAAAAATGTCACATTTAGCAACTCCTGGTAGAGGTAATGAACCTTTGCTCCACAGGTCTCAAGCGCTGAACGTGAGATCCCGAGTTCAATCCTCAAGTCGAGCAAAGTGTTATTGGGTTACTTCGTTTGAAAATTCTCAGTAGCAGCATGGATTTTTTTATTGTGCCCGGTAGATGGCAACAGGGTCGCCCTTTATCACATGATGCCCCCTAGTACATAGTTACCTCTGCCTAACCCGTTGTTAAATGGTGATAAGTTCACCGCCTATAACATGGCTCCATCATTAGCGAACTGGGGCCACTTCCTATTGCCTGAAATACAGAGGTAAATAAATAAAAACTAAATATTAAACCAATTGCATTAGAACGCAATTGGTTTAATATTTAGTTGCCAAATGCATTAGATCTAGAAAATATATCTGTGATAGCGCTAATTATCTTCATTAAGCCATATTATAATTAAGACTCGCAACAAATTAAGGTCTATATAACTATAAGGAATCCCTTTATAACATATTGTACCACATCTCCTTTGGTAAGTAGATAATTATAATTCTTCTTTCATACTTCTTTCATAGGAGGCATTACAGGAGGCGACAGTATTACGCGCAGTCGACGCGCGTTTTTACAAGATTTTTGTAATGTAACGATGACTTGCGAAAGGTGGCTTGGTAGTGCCTAATAGAAAAAGGCTCTGTGGCGCTTACTGAGAGAGACTTATGTCCAGCAGTGGATGAATGTGGGCTGATGATGATGATGATGACGCCTGTATTCCCCGAGGAATTAGGCAGAGGTGATCTATTGTACAGCAACATTTCGCAGATGTCATTATTGCCTCCCATATACTCGTAATAAGGAGCCAGCCTATTGCTGTCTACTGGGCACAGTTCCAGAATCCGTGCTGCTACTAAGAGTTTTCAAATAGAAAAACCCACTTTGCCTGACACGGGAATCGATCCCAGGACCTCACGGTCACCAGTCGCGTTTGCGACCAATAGACCAATGAAACAGTCACGCGCATTTTAATACTATATATAATATTACGCAAAATTGTCGGGTGCAAAGACTCTTGAATGTCTCGATACGGTGATACAATAATTGTATGAACCTACAGAACAGTCAAACGGGGTAAAGGGTTTGAGAGCCGCAGGGTTAATTTTTATTCAGTAAAACAAATACTACTTTTAAACAGTGTGGTAATCATCTATATTAATTAAACGGAAAATATATTTTTGATTTAATTTTGAGAGAATGATCAATATTCTAAAATAAAAACATTCAATTTGAGTGGTCGACTACTGCGCTATGTGTCGACAGTTCAATTCCCACACGCAACAAATATTTATATTACCTACAGATTGTTGTTCCTGGTCTGGATATTTGTGCATACGTGAATGTGTTTGTAAACGCACCTACGATACAGGAATTAATCCTAGTAGCGATCTTAGGGTAACGATTTAAAAAAAGAAAATAAGGCGTTTCTGAAATTACCCCGTTTGATGGTACCTAGAGCACACACATTGGCGTAAACATTTCATATCAAACACTCGAATCAATTGCGAAAGAAACTCAAATTTCGAATCGTTGATTCGTTTGGGGTTTTAATAATTCCTTCTATGGATAGATATAACAGAATATATCAGAGACTATATCTAATAAAGATTTATGTCGAAACGTAAGAGAACGTAAATAGTAGGTATAATATTCTTAACTATCCTTTTTGCCGTCCCTGGCAAAGTTTATATTCTTTAGATAACGATGTTCGTGCATCTACTTGTGCTGGCTTGCGCTTGCGCGTTGAGCACTACCAGGAAACCCTTTTCGTCATCCTAGAAGCCTGGGAAACACTTGAAGAAGATATTTTGTAAGTATGATTTTTTGCTTAAATTATGTTGACTTCTCTTCTTCTTAGACCACCCAAGCGCGACTGCTGAGCATGTAATCACGAATTTAATACATGAGTAGGCCAAAGCGTTACATTTTCTACACGGAAATTGGAATAGTGCTTGGAGTTTCGAACAGTGCCTGGAGTTTGGAATAGTGATCGGAGTTGTACCCCGTACTATACGGCACTCAGTAACGGCATCCGTTAAATATGAGAGTCAAACTCTACTCCTCCGCCTAACCCTTCAGGGAATACAGGCAGGATCATTTTTATGTTATTTCTTTTAAACCTCTTTAATAGAATTTTCATTCTTCCCTTCGGGTTCATTTACACTTTGATATATATCAAACAATCAGGAGCAATTAGGAGCAATTAGGAGCAATTATTTGTTTTTTTTTTTCTTTAAAAAACATTGCCCCACACTAGGATTTCTCCTGTATCGTGGGTACAGTTTACAAACATACATGTCACATGCACAAACAACCAGACCCGAAACAACTATCTGTAGATCATACAAATATTTGTTCCGTGCGGGGATCGAACCCGCGACACGTAGCGCAGAAAGCTAATCGCTTAGCCACTGCGCCAACCGTGTCGTCAAATATCAATATTATAATATTGTCTCAAAATTATTTGATTTGATAATACTAACTCGCACAGGCACAATGGAAGGTTGCGATCTGATAATTCAAGAAGGTTCAAAAAAAATTTCAACTATATGAACCTCAAAAGAAGCTATTGATACTCGCTAGCCTGTATGCATCCGAACTAATCGCAAAAGCCGAGAAGTTTAACAAAATCGCAGAAGAATTTTCTGCGAAAGAATTTGTTGCCAAAGGAATGGATGAACTGGATGAAATCACGCTGGCTCTTGATCACCTCTACCGAGAGCTGTACACCTCAAACAGGCTTGCTAAGAATATCGAAACCTACACAAGGTCTCTTCAAAATTAAAGATATATGTATATTTGATGTACGTAATTTTATTTCCTCAGTTCCTGGCTACTATGGCCTCCCTAAAATATTCCTAGGGGAGACTACATAACTTTATCGTTGTATGCACAATACAACATGGTTGATGTTAGTACAAATTGAATGAATTCGATTTTGGCGTCTAATTTTGATTGAAGTAAAATGTGCTTTTTGCAGCGCTGCGGGGTATGAAATAGTTTAGAATTATATACCCAATTAAAATCCTCATAAAATCGAGATAGGATATGTTGCCAGTTCACACTCGATATGTACTTTTATTACTAAAATATTTGAGGATAAATACCAGCCATAGGTATGAATTATTATCTCCCTTTTTACCTCAGTGTCAGGCAGGAATGTTGATATATATGGGCATATTATATGGCACTGCTATACTGTTCAACCGAGAGCCATGAAATTTAGTAATGTACATTTTGAACATGGATATTATTATTTACGTGGTATTTATTTAGGATATATCACAATTATTTATTACAATAAACATTAATTCTGACTGTGATAAATAATTGGTAGGTAAGTTTAAAATGTAAGTGCTATATAAATATCTTTCTTTTTTTGTAAGTGACATTTGTATCACACGCAATTAAACTATCTCTAAACTTCTCACCTGTCAATAAACATTAACTACTAGAAATTATTATTTGAAATGTCACGTAAAAAATACAAGAAACTTTGGAAAATCAACCAGACATGCGTCCCAACCAGCAGCCAGTACAGCTGCAGAAACATTTGAAGAGCGAGAGGCACGCCTGGGAACGAACCGAATCACAGGGCCTAGTGTAAGTTTCTTTCGACAAATTCGATTTATTACATCGAACGCGTTCGGCGCTCCGATTGGTGGAGAGCACGAAATGGACCAATCGGAGCGCCGAACGCGTACTTAGCATCTACTTTATAAACTACTGAAACATCTGAAAAGCGAGACGCACTATTAGAAAACTTGTGAATGAAAGTTTCTATGAGTTAAAATTATTGTGAATTATTACTGCAAATAATGTAGTTAATTATCAATTTATTCCCATTATTTAGTTAATTATAATTTTTCCACATTATTCTATAACGCTTTATAGGTTTTACGTAACATAGAAAACACTTTTAGATTTATAGAGATAGAAATAAATATAGGTAGGTACACTGGCAGGGCAACGTCTGCCGGATTCTGCTAGTATTATAAATAAATAAAAACAAAATATTAAACCTATTCGTACAAATACAAAATCAAATGCATTAGATCTAGAAAATATGCCTATGATAACGCTAATTACATTCGTCAAGCCATATTATAATCATGACACGCAACAAATTCAGGCCTATATAAATAGGGGGGATTCCTTTAGAGCATATTGTACCACATCTCCTTTGGTAAGTAGATTTCTCTTCTCTCATAGCCTCCAGCATTGCAGGAGATGACAGTATCACGCGCAGTTGATGCGCATTTCAGTCATGTGAAATTGTCGGGTGCAAAGGCTCCTAGACGTATCGGTCTAAGTGTCTGAACCTACAGAAACGTCCAACGGGGTAAATTTAGAACCGCAAGGTTAATTGTGATTTAGTAAAGTAAATAAATGCTTTTAAACACTTGTTGCAAATTTATTTTCGATTTAATTTTAATGGTAAATTTATTTTCGAATTACCACTAGTGTGGGGTACCGTTAAAAAAAATGTGTACCGTTAAAAAAATAGGCCAGTTTCAGAATTTACCCCGTCTGGTACTCGAAAATTTGGCGTAAACATCTTTTTTATATAAAACGCTCGCAACTATATATAAATGCTTTTAAACACTTGTTGCAAATTTATTTTCGATTTAATTTTAATGGTAAATTTATTTTCGAATTACCCCTAGTGTGGGGAACCGTTAAAAAAATATGTACCGGTAAAAAAAATAGGCCTGTTTCAGAATTTTCCCCATCTGGTACTCGAAAATATGGCGTAAACATCTTTTTTATATGAAACGCTCGCAACTATAGTTTCTCGATAATTCGAGAAATAATTGCAACAAAAATCTACTATCAAAACGTTGATTCGTTAACGTCACGCAGCATGGGGTTTTAGTGTGTCTTTCCATTGAAATATCAGAGACAGTATTTAATAAAGATTTATGTAGATGGGTACAGGAACAAAAATCTCCCTTCTTATGATATAATGACCATCTATTACTAAGCCGAGTTAGTAGGTATAAATGTCTAAACTATTATTTTGCCCTCCTAGGCAAAGTTCTTATTTTTCAGATGACGATGTTTGTGCATCTACTTGTGTTGGCTTGCGCTTGCGCGCTGAGTATCGCCTTTTTAATACCGCCCCCACCACCATATCAGGAAACCATTGCCGATGTCGAAAAAGCCTGGAAAATACTCGAAACAAATATTTTGTATGTATGATTCTTGATTTGTCTTCTTCTTTGACCACTCAATAGTTGCACATGGGACTGCTGAGCGATTTATATTTTCATCGTTTGAATCTTTAAATCTTTTCTTTGCGTAATTGGACTAACTCTGACAACTCTTACCTTCACGTCTAGGTCTATGGAAGGAAACATACCGCCTCTAAATGACGCCAGGCGTCATTTTGCGGAGATTTTCTACGTCATTAGTTACGAAGGAATGGCGCAATCTGTTTGTAAGTAAGTATTATTTTTATTTTTAATTATAAATACGAGCAAAATGATATTCTACTGTCAAGACAACGAATTATCTTAGAAATCATTTTTTGTGCTCTGAGGGAACCATTCAAATAATTTATTTCAGCCGACACCCATATTCGAAGGAATATCAAAAAAACCTGAACATATCAGCATCAGAAGCTATTTACAACCCGCAAACAGTTATAGATGATGTTCACGAACTAATCGAAACATTCAATGAGAAAACCGAACAGGTATTTTTTTTTCTTTTAAAGTCTTTTTTTTACCTGTTTTTTTTCTTTTTTTTTAAAAAAACGTTTCCCCACACTAGGATTTCTCCTGTATCGTGGGTATATATATCGTACAACCAGACCCGAAACAACTATCTGCAGATCATACAAATATTTGTTCCGTGCAGGGATCGAACCCGCAACACGTAGCGCAGAAAGCTAATCGCTTAGCTTAGCTTTGGCCTATTGGTCATCACATCCGTGAGTGGAGCACGCAGTGAAAACACTTACGATTTACGATTTACTAAAGGCGAGATATCAATCCCACTTACCATAATACTCTCTTGGTAAGAGCAGAGTATTCAGCCAAGTAATGAGCTGTCTATCATTGTCATTAGGTCTTTTTGGATTGGAGAGCTTCAATAAAAAGCAGACATCTGGACTAAGAAGTTTTACTACTGTTATTTTGCAACTGTAACTAGTAGTAAATTAACCGTAATTTTGTGCCCATTTTTTTTTCTTCTATTTCAATATTGTCTAAAAATTTATATTCAATTTTCAGTTACAAAAGTTGATACACGATTGTCCAATCACAATGAAAGGTTGCAATTTAATAATTCACGAAGAGGCAAAAAAAAATGTTACACTATATGGACCTCAAACAGAGCTATTGATGCTCGCTGATACGTTTGCATCAGTACTAGACGAAAACATCAAAATGTTTAATGAGATCGCAGAAGAATTTTCTGTACACGAGTTCGTTATCGACGGAATGGATAACTTGGAGAAGATCACGATAGCTCTTTCTGACCTCTACAGGGAGCTGTACCATTTGCTAACTTGCTAAGAATGCCACAATTACGCGAGGTCTCTTCAAAATAAAATATATAATGTGCATATTTGATGTATGTGATTTTATTTCCAACCTCCTCAGTTCCTCGATAGTATCGACTCCTTCAAATGTTCCTAGGCGAGACTACATAACTTAAATCCAATTATTCGGGACTATATATTATGTACTTTTATTACTAAAATATTTGAGCATAAATACTTCTAGTTATGAATTATAGTCTCACTCTTCACAGGCACTTATCATTGTAGCAATGTCTTCCTAATTTTATCCCATGGAATTTTCTTTCTTCTTTATAATAATAATTTAGTTAAAAGTTGCAACTTTTGTATGTTCAAAAGTAATGGCCGCTAGACTTGCCGATTGAATACTTGATTTAGATTTTGAAGGATCTCAGCTTTACCCCATTACTTAGAACGCCTTCTATGCGGGAAGAATCTCAGTTCGATCTCGGCTTCTGACTTTCGAAATGATATTCGGATCATAATTCATCGTTAATGAAAGAAAACGCCGTGAAGAAACTTGCGCATCTGAGAGGGCTCAGTGATCTTGATGGTGTTTAGTCTACCAACCCGACCAGGCTAGCGTGGTTGAGAAAGGCTAATCATCTCAACCACGCTAGCCAGTGCCTAGCAGTAGGACAGTAATGGTCTGGATTAGGGTTGCCAACCGTCCTGTTTTCCCAGGATATGTCCTGCTGTTTTAAGTGTCCTGGGTTGTCCTGGATAGTTATTAAGTAGCGTCCTGGGTTTTTTAAAGATTCATCGTAAGGTCCGGTGTTTTATTGTTATTATTGTTTTATTAACGTTTAATTTTTAATTTCATTTCATTTGAGTTCTTATATATTATTATATCACTTACATTAATATAATTTCATAAAACATTGTCGCTCATTGAGTTTCATTGAAACTGTTTTCTTATACTGCGTCCTGTTTTAAAACCTAAATGTCCTATTTTATTGATTTCGTTACTAGATCCCATGTAATACTAGCCTATTACCATCTAATGGACATTCTAATTGTTGTTATTTCAACATGGATTCCTTCTTGATTTTGATCTTGCCTGATGAAAAGCGATGGATAAGGTATACGGTGGATCGAGCGCACTCAGAAGAAGCCCTTACTTTAAAGATTAAGAATAGGATTATAGGTTGGCCACACCTTTGCCACACCTTCGCCATACCTTGGCCCCACCTTGACCACACCTTGGCCACATCTTGACCACACCTCGGCAACATCTTTCAATAAACAATTTTTTATAGGTATAGTTTTCAAACATTAGTATTGCTTATCGTGCGCAACTTTCCGATATTTCATTGTATAATAATAATAATATTTAATCGCAATAATTAATAAATTATAAAGTTAATTAAGTGTGTTAAATGTTATTTACGACTCATAACAAATGAAGACCAATATCAAACAGCATTAATCTTCAGTGCACAATGACACATGTTTATACACGTCTACTATGGTAAGTATTTGCTTATTTTTGTCACAAAAAAAAATATTTAAAAACGAAACATATTGAAAAGATTTTTTTTTAATAACACTTAAGGTTTGGCAATGATGTACCATTATAACTACATAGATAGATAGATAGATATACGCTTTATTGCACACGACACAGTTCAAAAACATACATAAAAAAATTACAATTAGCATGTACAATGGGCGGCCTTATCGCAATCAGCGATCTCTTCCAGGCAACCATAGGATGGACAGAAGTGAACTGGACAAGATATGGGGCTTGAAATGGTGTACATAAATACAATACAAAATAATAAATACTAACTGACAATATGGTATATACATAATTTATTATATAACTTAATTTAGTATACAAATCTATATAATTATATAACTGCCACACTGGTCTAGTGGTCTCAAGTCCGACTGCTGAGCGTGAGGTCCTTGACTCGATTCTCGGGTCGGGTAAAGTGTTACTGGGTTTTTCTGTATGGAAATTTTCAGTACCAGCTCGGAGTCTGGAACTGTGCCCGGTAGATGGCAATAGGTTCGCCCCCTATTTCATGGGACTCAAAAACAGAATCGGCGAAATGTAGGTGTACAATAGTACACCTTCACCCAAACCTTCGGGGAATACAGGCCTGATGCTATGTTATTTTATATTGTGAAAACTATACAAAACAAAGTTAACGCTCCATTAAAAGAAAGAAGATTAGGTAATCTTTTATATGTTATTTTTTCAGAAGACCATGATCGCGCATTTTCTTGTTGTGGCTGGCGCTTGCGCCCTAGGCGTGACGTACCAACCGCCTACATGGAATCTTATTTCAATATATTGGACGGCGGAGATAATTTAGAAAAACATGTGTTGTACGACCATGATAGTCACTTTTTTTTCATATTCAGTGATGACATTATATTTCTGTCTGTTACCTCATAACCCCTCCTCTCCTCTGCATGAAATTCTGTAGACCTGCGCGTTATAAAAAACGTTTTATAAAAACAAGACCAATCTCCAATTGCCAGCGAATAGAAACGAAACGTACCACTATGACATGCTCTCAAAAGATCACGTGATATGTAAATGCATAAATATTTCGTTTCTATTACCTGACAATTCGGAGATTTTCGTCTTGTGGCTTTCGGGCTGCCTGTTCTCTATGCTCTCTGTTTAGTATGTTATTAGCTTATATTATACATACTATAATTTTGGTTAAATGTCGATTTAGATCTATGGCTGGTGATATTCCGCTTCTAAATGACAACAGGCGCCATTATGCCGAGATTTTTTACGTTATTAACACAGAAGATATATTTCAATCTGGTTGTGTATAAGGATAATCTAAAATTATTATCAATAAGACCACACTATTACTGCGTAACGCTTATACACAGTATTGTGCACGCGCAAGACAATTCCCTTTTTTTCAGACGCAGTAATTATTACGAGGAGTACCAACGACACCTTACCATATCTGCAGCAGAAGGCATCAGTAATCCAGAAGCAGTGATAGCTAGTGTCTACAATTTAGTAGCTTTGGTCGAACAGAACACCATACTGGTAAAATATTTTTATTCATACTAGACTGGCACTGAACTCTTGGCAAGGAGAGATGACGGAAGGTGGATCAAAGCTCTATCCGTGTGGTGACCAAGGGCAGGAAGAAGAATGCTAGAAAGACTCCCAAGCACAATGGTCGGATGACATCTTGAAGATCTCGGGGTGACAGTGGATGAGATTAGCTCAGGACCGGCAAAAGTGGCGTATCACGGGGAAGCCTATATTCAGCAGTGGATAGACGTGGTCTGGATAGATAGACCAGATACAGGATACACATATGAGTAATCAGACTGTAATCGGCATGTACTATTGTTGTTTAATGTTTTCCTATGGAGAAGATCGGGCTCGAAACTCTATGAAGTTTCTTGGTAAGACAAGTAACTTTAAACGTAAGTTGCAAATGGGCAAGTATCTCCATGGCTTTCAATTGAGTTACCTGACCATTCGCCACGGAATTAATACTAATATTGAAATTCTTAATGTCGCATAAACTATGGATACAGACAGATGGATTCAAAGTCATAATTAGATTCCACATATTTTGCTATTAGTGATTACGAAAATTGTTCTCAGCGTGGTCTTTTTGAGGATATTTTCAATATGTTGACGTAGAAAAGAATTAATGTTTCAGATACAAGACTTGATTGAGTCTATTGAATGCATGTTAATAGAGAAATCCTGCGATGAGGAGGTCGACCAGGGGATTAAATCAAACCCTAATAAATATGAACGTCAAGCTAAGATATTCTTAGCTGCCGGCGAAGCCGCTTTAGTTCTCAATCAAAATGACAAGAAATTTGAAGCAGTGTTCGAAAAACTAGCTGCACACCAGTTTGTTATCAATGGAGCGGTGGATCTGGAGAAGGCTACGATGGCGTTTGCTAAGTTTTGTCAAAGCTTGATCCGATACGATTCATGTTAAAGATACCACAAACAGTTTAAGAAGCAAGCTCTTGAATTTAAAAAATATAATTTGAAAACATTTTTTTTTTCCGCTTACTATCATCAACCCAACCCTATTTCCCCCCTCTGTCTCATCAAGATGAGGTGTGGCCTGATTTATTGAGAATTTTAATGACTCCATACTATTCGCCCTATAATAGCTAATTTCTTAAATAAACAATATTTAAGCACATAAAAGTAAAATGTCAATGTATGTATGATTATGATGAATTGTTTAAGAGTTTGGATAATTTCTATTACATGTCGTATAGAAACGGGATGTCAATTTGAGCGGGTACTTACCTCATGGAAACCATTACTCCCCGCTTATTAATTTGTACGAAATTGTTACATGCGCAACTAATTGCTCCTACACACTGCGCAAATTAGCTGAAAGTAATAACGTGTTAAGAAACGACTTAATAAGATTCTTTATACGAAGAAATGAATAACATTTTGTTATCTATATTTAAAAAAATGAATCCCTATTTCCCTTGGTCACGCCATAACTTGAGAACGATTTTACAGATTTCAAACATCTTTTTTTTTAATTTTCTATTACTTTATAGAAGGTTCTTACGGAAAGAAAAATTAAGAAAATTGCGCAGAAAATTGGAAAATATCAGAATACTTAACGGCTATTTTAATTTCGCGCGTTTGATGAATGTGAATTTAACAGACAACTATTTTTTTTTTAAGACGTCATTAAAACATCTGTCGTGTCAGCTAGTTATTAAAAAAATAAAAACAGCAGATTTCTTCTGTATGTAAACTGTCTCATTGGTCTAGTGTAAGGCTCTAGGTTGGATTCCCGGGTCAGCAGTGTTGTGGCGTTTTATATATAGAAATTCTCAGTAGCAGCACCGAGTTTGGAACTGTCCCCGGTAGATGGCAACAGGCTCGCTCCCTTACGTGGGAGTCAAGACGGCATCGGCGAAATGTGGTTATACAATCTAATCTAGGCATTTTAGTTTAGTTTATACGTTCGCAACACATCTAATTGTGACATGAAATAAGTAGGACTTTTTTAAAGTCCTACTTATATACCTACTTATATGTCAGCAAGAAAAGTTGATTTTCTGAAAAAGAATACTACCTTTTCTACCTTTTACTTTACAAACGTAGGTCAGCCTTATCGTAACCAAATCTAATATAATCTAATAATTATATTATTACCGATCACCACAACCCACTTTTGAAACTGAACAACTAGATCATAACGTTTTAAAAGCGCCTGTAAAGGCCCAGTTTTACTCAATACTAAAGATTTATTGCGTTCCACAATGTAATCTAGATGTTAATTAAAAATATTTTAATTAACTTGACTTGACGGGGAGATTTTGATGCAGCCAAAATAATAATAGGAATTGGCTTTAGATCTGGGCTCAGCTAACAAACTTGCGAAAATCCCAACATCATATTTATTATATGAAATTACGCATAAACAACTCTCTAGTTAAGTACGATATCTTATTTATTTAGTTATTAACGTGATAATAAAGCTGCACCTTGGCTCTATAACAATTGCTTAACCAGGCGCAGTCGCAGCTAAAGACTTTGAGGGGGTCATATAAACAGTAAAGTGACTTTGGGCACTTTGGGTCCATATTAAAGTTGATCAAATTAGAATTTATTTCCCAAAAAAAGATAATATTATAAACAAATAAAATCTACCTATTTTTGATTTAATTGTTTTAAGCAGGAACTTAATAAATTTATTGAACATTTTCGTAAACTGTTTATTTTTAGGAGGTTTGTCAATTGGACGTGTACAATTTTGGGGACCCCTTCGGACCGCGACTGAGCTAAACAAACTAAATTTAACAGAATAATTAAGTAGGTGTCTTACTCTCCTGCCTCTTGACATTTTAAGTTATTAATCGGACAGACTTTTCGAAAATATCCCTTAACACTTGTTACCTAAGCGATGAAACAACGGATGAATTTTATTGAAAAAATCAAAAAGAGCTGGCTTTACGAATAAGAAATAAAGAATTTAAAAAGTTATTTTCCTTATTTATTTTGATACTAGGGATAGGACTTAAGAATACGAGAAAGTAGGGAAAACCGTTTATACTGTCTCTGAATATCCATAGCAGTTAGCAGTGATATAGCAAGCAACACAAACCTATGTTTTATGGGCAGTTGGCTGCTAATTGCCATAATAATGAATGTATTCACTGACTTAGCAACTAATGATTTGTAGAAATCATTAACATAGCATCACGCTTGTATTCCCCGAGGGGTTAGGCAGAGGTGTACTATTGTACACCCACATTTCGCCGATGCTGTTGTTGAATCCAATGTACCTAATAGGGGGCGACCCTATTGCCATTTACCAGGCACAGAGCCCAAACTTCGTGCTGCTACTAAGAATTTCCGTGTAGAAAAACCCAATATCACTTTGCCCGACCCGGGAATCGAACCCAGGACCTCACGCTCAGGAATCACGCTTGCGACAACTGGACCAACGAGGCAGTCAAAAATGTAGAAATCGGAAGAAAAAATACGTTCTTAAAGCTAAGGTGATAGATATAGATAAACAGCTTTTGTACTATTTAATTCGGCTACAATTATACATTGAGATTCGCTCCTAGAGCCACACAGATGTAAACAGGTGGTTTTGTGATTTCATAAAATCATAAAAGGTTTAGAAACCCTGATAATATTAAATTATAAGTAATAAGAACAAGCTAACGGTAATTGCTAATTACCATATAAATACTGATGAAGTTCAATTAAAATTTACTGACTGAAGCCCACTCTCAGGTAAGTGTGTTCAAACATTTTGAAAGGAGGAAGAAAAAGACATTATACTTGATACGCGCAGATAACAATACTATATTTATCAAACAACAGAATAACATTGACCACACGGTTGGCGCAGCGGGCAAGCGATTAGCTTTCTGCGTTTCGATTACTGCAAAACAAATATTTGTATGATCTACAGATAGTTGTATCGGTACTGGGTTGTGTGTGCATGTGACGTGTATGTTTGTAAACAGTACCCAAGATACAGGAGAAATCATAGTAGTGAAAAGTATATAAAAAATACTTAGTAATAAAATAGTTATTTGTTATACAAGAGTGCAAAGTTGCTTTTTAACCACGTGCTCAATTTTGATGACCGAGCAAGCGAAGGATTCTAAAATTGAATCACGAGCGCAGCGAGTGATTCAAAACTTAGAATCCTGAGCGTTAGCGAGGGAATCAAAAGAGCACGAGGTGAAAAATCTTTGCACTCGAGTGCAACACGTAACTTTTCATCCCACCTCAGCGAGGAAATGACTAAATGCAAAAATAAAAAACATTTACAATCACAAGATACTTTTATTTCAATTTAAGTATTAACTACTACATTATGATAGGTAAGTATTACAGAATGATCTTTAAGTTATAACAAATAACACTTAGGTATAATTAAGAAAAATTGAAAGTAACGTTGCTACAGTTACTTATGTTGAGTGTAATATTTTTGTTAGGTACTGTAATGTTGGTGTTAGTGACTTGTGTACTGTTTTTCGGTAAACTATCTGTCATACTTAATAGTTGTACCGGATTTTCATCGGATTCCCTTGGCGTAAATGTTGGCGAGAGAGGGCGATGGTTAGGTGTTTCGTAACGGCTCATTTTTGATGTAGAAGGACCAGTCCAAGGATCTGACTGAGGCTCTTTCAGTGTAATGGCTCCTACGATGCCTTTACATATTTTAGACTTATTTTGGATGGAATCCTCTATGTATCCCTCTACAACCGCATTGGACTTCCAGCCTCCATGGCGCTTAAGGGACAGGAGATCAGCTCCTGAATCGGCCAAAAGTGTGGCTGAAGTTCGTCGGAAACAATGACCCGTGTACAACAGGGGTTCTGGAAGTTCAAGAAATGTTGCTATTTCTCGTGGGATACTGCCAATTTTATTAGCACCCATAGGCTGTCTAACACACTTTCCGTTGCGATACTGTAGAAAAAATCGATTGATTGGAGTGTTAGGCGGGCGTAAGGCTTGATATTTCTCAACAATTGTTACGTATTTCTTGCGAATGACGAAGTTGCGGTCTCTTTTTGTCTTTGTATTAGGTAAATTAATTAATAGTAAGTCATCTGAATGTTTCTCAATGTTTTTGACATTAAGTTGTGTTAGTTCATTAGTTCGACATGCTCCGTTTATACCAATAATAAGAACAACCTGTAACGTAGGTAAAGAGTATTGTAGTAGATAAGTTAATAAAATTGATATGCATGCATAATAGAGGGGCTCGTAGCTACATAGCTGCTGCGTAGAATAGTAATTGATCTGCGAGGTTAAGCAGCGCTAGCTAAGGTCATTCCTTGGATGGGTGACCGTTATTTACACATCGAGACCCCTCCGTGACTCGGAAAGCACATTAAGCAGTTGGTCCCGGGTGTCATACGAATACCTATGACAGTCGTTACGGGTGTCAGAAGCCCAAAAAATCTGATAACCAGTCTAACCTTCGAGTATCAGTGTCTCCCAGTAATTGGGTGGTGGAGGTCTGATGGCAGTCGCTTCATGTAAAATACTGATATTCAGCCGCAACCGGTTAGACTGGAAACCGACCCCAATGTAGTTGGGAAAAGGCTAGGCAGATGATGATATGCATGCATAATTATGCCTATCAACATCTACTAAGTACGTATTAGATTATGTTAATTAGTTGATTAATATACTTAAGTAGATACTGAATGTGCAACTGACTTACTTTTGCCGCCAAATATACGGAATCAGGTGCTTCGTTAAGAAACTTTTCAATTTCAGATGCTGTTAAAACCTTCGATTTTTTTGGTTGATGACCAGATGAGGCTCTTTTTAAAAATGCCACTAATTTAGGATAGGTGTCGATATGTATGTCTTTTTTCATCTTAATTGTTGCTTTTAGCATTGAATACATACTCCATAGAGTGCTTGATTTCTTGGTCTCGGATAATTCAATAAAATATGCCAGCAAAACGTTTTCTGAGAAAGTTTTTGCTCCTTTACCTAGTCGCCACGTGTTAAACATATCGTACTGTTTCAAATACTTCTCGCGTGATTGTTGAGGGAGAAAGCTCATTTGCGCATTATTAACAGTTTCAGTCAATTCTGTTGGCGTCAAATAAACTTCCTCGTCGCTAGAATCACTCATTTTAGGTTTTTCACTTGTTTTCAAGTTTCTTGTTTTTAATAGGTTTTAACAATATGACGTGAAAAGAAAAGGGCGCGCGCAAAGCAAATTAAAAAAAAAAGTACACCAAGAAGGTTCCGAGTCTGAGTTTTTAACAAATTAAAAAAGGTTATATGATAAATTCGGCACCATGGAGGTAGAAGTAAATAGGTTTAATGATGTTTTGAATTCACAAACTTAGTGCACACGATGTTCCAAATTCAATTTTACTTTATCCTCTAGCGGATAAAAACGGCTTTTGCACTCAGATATCGAAGAGCAAAAATACTCTTTCCGAGATGGTGGGATGAAAAATATATTAAACTGTATGATTATAATCTTATTTTGGTCAACTTAATTCGTGTCGATATGGGTTATCCGAAAAGGCTATCCTACCATCAACATCACATCACAATGATGCATCCATGATTAGATATGGCATTATGACGCCTATATTCCCTGAAGGGCTAATCAGTTCTGTACTATTGTCAGTGCCGTATTAAGCAAGTGCGGGTTCCGTAGCAAATTCTATCGAGATCCGCTATGGGCTCTTAGGTATAAACTGACTTTTTGTAAAACTCTTGCGTTTACCGTATTAAGTTCTGTGTTTTATTTTCGCCAACAAAATAATCGGTTACAGATTGTCTGACGTGGTTTGTCTTAGTCGGAAAACAGGTGTAACATTTCACATTTTTGTGACATCAAGTAAATTCAATATTTTTAATTAATAAATTTAACTGAAAAACTACGCTCAAGCGGAGGTTTAGATACGCAGGGAGTTTACTCTTGCTACGTGGTTAATCCGGCACTGACTAATGTCCACCCACATCGCGCCGATCCCGCTATTGAATCCCATGCAATAGGGGGCGAGCTTATTGCCGTCTAACGGGCACAGTTCCAGGCTCCGTGTTACTACTGGGAATTTCTATACAGAAAAACCAAATAACACTATATCCGAACCGGGAATCACGCCTAGATCCTCACACGCAACAGTTTCACTTAGTCTTTTTTACTCAGTTTCACTAGTCCAATGAGGTATGGTTATTTTATTATAATGTTCTTTTGTTGCAGGCACAATGTGGCACATAACCCCAATCCTCTATTTAACGTGTATTAATGCGTACCAAATATTGCCAAATAACCCTTATGCACCGTATATCATAGATGACCGCTTTCCATCGCGCCCCTCTCCTGCAGCGCCCGTCTTGCCAACTTACCCCGAATACCAGGCCCACGCCATAAATCATCCAATTAACTTCAACCCCCAAAAGCCTCAAGGCCCTTACCAACCGCCATATCTGGAGCCATATATGAATGCTGTAAAAAATAACTATCGGCCAGTAGGTTACTACCTGAGAGGTAACAATATAAATTTACGTCGGGCCCAATCTTCACCAAAAATGTACCAAGGAGGTGAAGCTTTTCCATTTGACACTGACTATGCTTCCATCGGAGGGTCTGAGTTGAGCTTTTCTGACCCAGACCCTATTATAGAACCCAGGGTAGGGGATAACCCATCGTATAACGAGGATCTGGAACTCGTAGAGGGATTCGGAAATTATTTGAGGAAACGCACGTGAGTATACACAGAGTATTACGGTTTTATAGTGGTAACACATAACATAGCATCACGCCTGTATTCCCCGAAGGGTTAGACAAAGGTGTACTGTTTAATTGTACACCCACATTTCGCCGATGCCGTTATTGAGTCCCATTTCCATCTACCGGAAACAGTTCCAGACTCCGTGCAGCTACTGAGGATTTCCGTACAGAAAGATCCAATAACGCTTTGCCCGACCCGGTAACCAGGACCTCACGCTCAGCAGTCGCGCTTTAGACCACTAGACCAATGAGACAGTCAGTTTTATAGTTGTGTATTTGATATATTTGAACCTTTACATGTAAAATGTACATTACTGTCCCACTGCTGGCCAAGGGTCTCTTCTCAGAATAAGAAGAGTTAGGTCTTAGTTCACCATACTGGCCAGGTGCGGGCGGACTACACACACCATCGAAAACTTTATGTAGCCCTCTCAGGTGTGCAGGTTTCCTCACGATGTTTTCCTTCACAGTTAACGCAAGTGATACCTAATCGAATTCTGATCCGCACATGATTCCGGAAAGTCAGCGGTGCGGGCCGGGTTTCACTAAGATCCTCCTACATGGAAGTAACGTATACGTAACGTATGGCGTAACTTATGTGTCATATAACGAACATTTTTTTCCAGATTAATAGACCCTCAAGCTTCAACTTCTATAAATGACGCAGCGCACCAATACAATGCGCTCTTAGCAGTTCTGATTGCGCTGGCGCGGGCCATCAGGAATTCATGCACTGAGTAAGTCTAATAGTTAAATTAAAAATGAAAAAGGACCATTTTCCTTACACCTAGGGACTACCCTTTATGTACTTAATAAATTAAAATTGGTTGACACCACTTCTAGCAGTTGCCACATCTGCTGTGCTACTCAAGAATACAATAACACCTCGACTTACGCTACCCCGACTTACGAGAAACTGGAGTTACGCGATAATTAAAATCTCATCGATTCGTCTTTTGTTTGAGTGCTATACAAGTCAATTATTCACTCCCCCTCATTATAGTTCAGCTAATATTCATGTTCGGACGTGTCGCGTGGAATCGACGCTTAGCTATAATTTATAGCAAAATTATACCCCGACTTACGTGGTTATCGCTCAGTTCCACCTATGGCGTAAGTTCGAGGTATTACTGTATCGCATATTTTTCACCTAGTGAAGTTGTTTACGGATGAAACAAACCCGCGTCCGTTCTTGTCGCTATTTTTTTCGCCAAAAGCAATCTTAGAGTAATATTTAAGTTCGCTTGTTTTTCACAGCTTTGAGCAGGTTTATGATCAGTTATATTACCAAACAGTCGAGAACTATTATAAATACGGACTGGCGAACGCAGATAAGGTAGCCGCAATGATTGAGGATTACATCCAAAAGGGTAACTCACATATGCCTAAAGTAAGTACTTAATTCAATGGACATAATCTTCCTTTCACTTTCCTAGGATGCCTAACATATTTTAAAATTTTCAGTTAAGGAAACTAAAGCAAGAAATATGTGATAAGGAACTCTTTTGCTCGGTATCAGTGGACAACCGTATTAAGAGTACACCACTGTTGTTTGTCAAAGAGTTGGAGACGTTAGAAGCGCTCGCGCATCTCTCTCGCAGCTACTACCCGTATATCGAAGAGTTCGATCAGGCTGCACAGAAAGGGACAATGCTTGCTTACTTGCAGAGGAGTAAGGAGAGGTTGAAAGACTACATAATGCATGTAATAAATAGTGTTGAACATTTAACTGACAGACAAGTCAGATGCTAGTAATGGTCAGTCATTAAATCGCAATGAAGATATCGTAGTCGTTTTATTAAGACCCCTGTAGTCTTAGTTATACAATTAGATGATTAATCTATATCTAGTGCCTAGATTGGCAATCACATTAACATGTATGGGCTTTATTTATTTATTTTCCAATCATTATTGGTGTCCATCGTCTAAATTATTAACTAAGTATTGTATTTTTATAATGTCAATTTTAAAAATCGTCCATATCGCTTTGCTCGAAATTCAAAATGAAAATTGATTCAGAATTGAATTCAAAATGAAAATTGGTAATGTGATTGATATACATGCGGCCAAAAAATAATTAGTTATATTGGTTTTCAAATTTTATCATGTGGAATGAGGGTTTAAGTCCAGATCATAGACGTCTCGCGTGCGCAAACGCAACAGTAGTATTACAACGCCACGCAACATTCCTGGCAGCAATAGATAAGTGTTTGTACTCGTATAAAATATTTTTTTATAAAAAATCAGGGGTGCGATGTGTCGTAATAGATCAAACATTAACTCGAGGCTGAATACCTGCCTAAATTAGCTGGATCTAAAGCAAACTGGATCTGTAAAGCTAAACTAAGCTACGACTTACCTCAGAAGCAGATTTCCTTTGGCTCAATTTGGTACTCCAGCAACCCTCTTTATAACACAAATTCACAGGTACACTAGACACTTCGATAGCACTATCACTATTCGTCTGTAAGAAGTACTTACAGTAGAACCACATGGCGGTGGCTCCAACATAATGGTCAACGGTGAACCATTACAAATCCGACGACGAGAATCGATTGCCAATAATACGATATAACAAGGCGGTAGGATCACGATTGACAGCCAGAAAGGTTTTTTTTTCATATGTAGGTATTCCTCCTTATTTGGATAGGCAAAGGAAGGTGAGAACATACAGCCTCACATTAAAAAAAAAACCCAGCCCTTTAAACAAAAAGATAGTTTAGTGAAGCGGAAAACTCAAGGGTGGGATAAGAAAATGCGAAATAGTTTGTGGGTAGGTTTGAATGTTTTTCCATGTTTATAAACATTGATTTATTGTGTAAATGAGGTTTTAGGATATGCGGAAAAGATATGGGAAATATATTAAATATTTTTTTAAAATACCGTTTTCGTTAAACCTCCAAAAGATTAATACGGCCTTTTTGCAGTACTAGAGCTTTATTTTGCTACTATAATGAATAAAGGGGTTTTTCAGAAAGAAAACACAGCCTTACTGCACACAATCAAACATTTAATTCTAAAATACATATTAAAAATTAACAACATAAAGTGGATCACGTCAGTCTATACAAGTTTAATATATTATTCACTCTATTTTATATAAATAACTCTTTTCTATAAATAGTAGACACCTACTAAAATTATGATACTATCTACTATAAAAATATACAACGAATTTCAGAGTAATGTTTAGATATTAGTTTATTTAGAAAAGCAAAAGGTTTAATGAGTTTCCTTTATTAAATTACATTTGAATGTGTGTATTGACGCATTAATAATATGTATTTTTATGTATAGTCCGAGAGACAAGAACGTTAAAATGCATTTTTATATATTGTTTACTTTAGAGTTTAAGGATTACTTGGATAAATAAAAAATCGGAATGTTTGTTAAAATAATTTCAGATAAATTCCTAACTTTAACTAATATGCCATAACGTTGTCGTCTCTTAGACTATAATTAGTAATGAATACCACACTAAATTGACAGAAATATATGTCACATTATAGAAAATAGTATTAGTAAATTATTTAATGCAATATGACTCTATAGAACTGTCAATTTAAATTTTACCAGTACATAATATTGAAAAAGACAAACAAAATAGATCTCGACGGATCATTGATTCACACAAATGTAGTTTTCATAACACGCTGAACAAAACACACGATTTAATTAGAACAAAAATCGAGAATTTTTGGTTCCGAATCCTTTTTGGAACAATATTTATCTATAAGCAGTGTTCTATAAAGGCGAGATTACAATTGGGAGTTGATCTGGTTTTTCTATACTTAGCCAAAGCGAACACACACAAATAATTGTCGTTATTCCGACTATATAAAGTACCTAGTTATCGACAGGCACTTTGTACGTTCGCTTATGCAAATACATAAAATGTACCCCCTACCATAGTTTCAGTAACCATAACAGATGTTGGATCGTCACCGTATTATCGAACTTAAATGCAAACAGCGGCGACATCTATTATTAGTAGTACATAAATCACCTTCCTAGCACACTGCAAATCAATTGATAACGAACTTTTTAGTAATAACCTATAGTCACACTCAAGTATATACACATTACAATTTATTAACTACATTGCACGCGTCAAATAGATCTTAGAATATGTTTAATTACACACCTAATAGGACATTGAAAATTTTATACATAAATATATTGAATTTAGAGGGTACCTCGGGAAATAAATATATAGCTTGTGGTGTTACTTAATACATTTTAATTTGCATAAGGAATTAATCGGATGCTTTTTAAGTGGCGCTCGTTTAATTATTTTAGGCAAACGGAAGCCCGTTGGCTACAAAAAGGACGAAATATAATATTATAAGTTTTACAGAATAACACTACTAGCTATAATTATATAAATAAAAAAAAACGATTCTGAAGAAATCAATAAATAACATAAGTATAGAAGAAAAAATTATAAAAAAGTGTTGCCATATAAAGATCGTAAGGTTGTTAATGAGATCATAACTGAGGCACCTCCAATTACTTTCTATATAAACTTACAATTTAACGTTTAATAAATGCGATTCCATTTATTTATACATATACACTAACATAATGAAGATTTAGCTGTATTTAAGCCTTGTACTGATGTACCTTTCTCGTTCTAAATAATCACCTTCCCACTTTTCTCCGCCCAAATAATACATGCTATCTCGAACTACCCCCGACTTTAAATCATTTCAGAGAATAACATTTACATTTAAACTGTATAAGTTTTTCTCTCAAGTGAATTGAGTCGATATAAAATAATGCTGGAACAAAAAAAAAACACAATCATTAGTCATACAAACGAAAAGTGATTACGAATTTTAAATTTTCAGAAACGTAATTTTCATACGAAATAATTGTTTCAAAATAGAAATAAAGTTTTCTAAAAGTTATTTCTCCCATTTCATGTTCTGTATATGAGTTAGGTCAAAATCACAGTAGAGGATAGAGAGATATGACTGAGAATGAGAAAATTCACCAAACATACCCGTAGCGCCATCTACAGTTGAGACAAATCATTATACAGTGACCATAAGTTGAAAAAGGTCGATAAGCCTGTCGTGGTAGCTTGGATGAGTTAACCAATACGACTTACGGTAACAAGCATAAGGCTCGGATTGGATGCTATAGCTATGCTAAGTGCATTATAAACCTTATCGCATACAAGTTAGGTGTGTTTTCCGCATTCGACCGTCGAATCTCTCTATCGTCTAGTTCTTCAAAACAGAGTGCAGACTTAAGAATTGTCGCTAACTGCCCAGCAGTGGTTTTATCACTTTTTTGGACAAATGAAGAACTATACTAAACTGTTCTAAATATTCATTGCACTTTTGCTTAGGAACTCTAGTTAGGCAATTCAAAGACACTGAACATATTTAATTGATTTTGTTATTGAAGCAGATTTAGCTCAAAAATAAAATAATAATAATCGCATTTGCAAATATAATGTGTACCGCGATTATTAATATTTCTTTTGCGATTAAACCTCTGTCTGCACTCTGTTTTAGTAAATACATAGAAATATATAAGCGACTCGACACAATTCTGTCAAAGAATTGTATATTGCCGCCGTAACCTGTACAAGAATCTATGTACAACTGAAGTCTAAACAAATATACTTTCTTACAGTATAATTATATATAATTTATACACAAACTAGTGTACACGATATATAAAATATTGATTTGGCGCAGTTTGGTGATTTATCTGTCATTTACATTATACAAAAAATATAGGGACGAAAGATAGAAGCGTACGAGTGAGAGAGACAGCGCTACCGTTTATAGCTCCATCTCTGTCAAACAACTTCAGAAACTTAATTTTATTAAACACAAACAAACCACCAAAACCAAACAACACAAATTACAAACGACCTCATAGTCCAGCTTATTTTAACACCAAAAATACTTCGAAACACCGAATGGGTTAAACATCTATAATAAAAATAAATATAGCTAGTATATACAAAATGTCTTTATATATCTTAGATATAAGTTTATCTAAGTGCCGTGTATAGATTTAGAACGCTTTTGTTCTCTTTGTGTGAGGGTGTTTTGGAGAAGACGTTCCAAAAACGTAACGTTTCGTCGCCTGCGCCGGTGACTATAGCCTCGCCGTCCGGTGACAGCGCTAGGTATAGGACGCGATATGAATGCCCTGTTAGTTTCGCCACCTGGGACAAGAGAATAAGTTGTCAGTTAATTACAATTACGAATATTATAGGCTAGTTTGCCGTCAAATCTATTGGAAATTTTATGCTGTAGACACATACAGGATAATGATAATGAAATTGCTTGATGAAACCGAGAAAGTCGTCATGAAACAAGGTGGTCATGTATCAATATCACATATCAATATCGATACCAACCTGTGTCAGCGACGGGTATTTCCACACTAGGATCTGGTTCTGTGAGTACCCGTGAGTGGACACCAGCTCGCTCGAGTGTTTAGACCACGCCAGGTTGCATACTTGTGATCCTGCAAACAAAATAGTTAGATTAATAATCATAACCTTAGTCTAGCTTCGAGAAATTGTATCATATCTCATGTTCTCTGTCTATGCGCCCTCTTGCGGCAGAGTGATGGTAAGACCCTAAAATGTCAATACAACATATACATAGTGAACTTTTCTAGTTGAAAAGGATCTCCACGGCAAGGGCGGATCCAGCTTTCAAGTTAGGGAGGGGGGGGGGGGGGGGTCAGATATATGAAGTCTAGTCGGGACAGGCTCCTATTCGATTACAATAATAAATACTGTACGATCAATGCGATTAGAAAAATTATCAGTGGTCGACCTAGAACCAGCCCAGGGAGGGTCATGACTGTCATACTGTGTAGTAACAGCAGCATTAGACTGCGTCAACTCAATATTGTAATAACGAGAGGGCGCTGCAAAGGTTTCCATCTATATCTTTCTCCTATTATCTTATTACCTGTGTCGACGCACTGCATCGGCTGCGAGGTGAGCGTGTTCCAGAAGCGTATGCAGCGGTCGGCGGTGCCTCCGCCGGACGCGAGCAGGCCGTGCTGGTGCGGCGACCACGCGATGGCCTTCACGGCCGCCACGTGCGACGAGTACGTCTGGACGGGGGCGGTCGAGTGCTGGAATTAGGAACAATTCATAAGTAAACCTATTTAGAGCTTTTCGATGTGGGTTCAAGAAAATACGGTTATTTTATCATTTTCATTGGATCGATTCTTGATTTTACAAAAAGTCACTCCATTCTTTATAATCTACACGATTATAAATGCCAAAGCAACTCTGTCTATCTGTTTGCTACCTCATCGTGACTAAACCATTGAACTGATTGTATTGAAATTTTACAAAGAGATAGCCCGTGACCGTGACGTGACTGATTTTTACTATTACAGCAAAACACTTATTCGATATTAAATATAAAATACACGCAAAGCAACAAGTAAATCTAATATTCCTAAACTCTCGAAGAACTCGAATCCTTGATTTCATGATAATTATCAAGACCAAAATAAGAACAGACCTAAATATACACACAGCTCAAATATACCTGTGTTAGTCGCGAACCTCGTTCCTTATCACCAATTAAACGCTTATTCACGTAAACGGGTCGACTTTAAACATTAACGAACAAATCAACACAATCATAATTCCCATACATATCAAAGCGGAAACAATTAGAATATCAGTTACAACGTTTTTTGTGTGTTACCGCAACGCTTATCAGTTTATCATTCCTACAATAAAACTAATTTCCCACGTCAAAAAATTCATATATTCTAATTCGCGCATTGGACACCAATGAAGGAAAATTTCTTGAGTATGCTAATGAAGGTGATAATTACTAGTATTTGGAACTTTTATTATTCTCTGTCAAATTAGCAATAGCGTCAGCAATTACTTTGGTCATACTCTCCTTGCCAACTATAATTATTAGGTGTAATTAAAATGTATGATATAATAAAGTCCAAAATTCCCAGGCCTGGTGCTAGCAATTTCAGACTGTATTATCTGAGTCAGAGAGGTGAATAATATCCTGGCTTAACAGGTTGACCCAATTACACCTACGTATTAATCAAGTGCTACTTTCTTAACGAGATTGACCTACCTAGGCAAGTAGCAGTTGCAATTTTGATCGTTTCTGTACAAAACGAATAACAAGACTTAGTTCCACTGCAGACTAACTTTATAACTAGATAATTTACTTTTTTACTACTAAATCGAGACATACATTTCGTATCAATAACGCTGCACACACTTCCTTTCATTAGTTTAATAGTCAATTTCCGATTTTTTTGTCTTTGTTAAAACTTTTTTTGGCACTTACCATAGACCAAACGAAGAGTTTGTTGTCGTTGCCCCCGGACGCTAGTGACTGTCCGTCCGGCGACCATTTGAGTCCACACACCTCCTGCCTATGACCTTGGAGGACGCGAGATACTTGCACCGCTGGAAATAAACATAATTAACATTAGGAGTGACTCATGACATGAATACTGGGGCCTTGGGTTGGCTATAATGGAAATACTTTGCAAATCGTTACCGCGGTTACTTAGGATGAGGTCCTGGTTGCGATTTCGGGGTAAGGATAAGTAAATGATGTCGTTTTTAAAATTCTTGGTAACACCCCAAGGTTCTGGTTAAGTAATAAGCAATAGGTTGAATTTTATCCCCATTTTATGTGGATCTCAATAAGCGAAATATGGATTGTACCAAAGTATACCATCGGGGAACACTACGATGTATGAAATTTATTCCTAACTATTATAAATGTAACTCTGTCTGTTTACGTCATCACGCCTAAACCACTGAATCGATCGTATTTAAATTGAACAGATAGGTAGTACTTGGAGAAGGATAGGCTAATTTTTACTACTGCAGCAAAACAATTATTAGTTAATAAATACTCATATAGACGAAGTCGCGGACAACCAAAGTTAACACAACACCAACAACACTATTCCTAAACTTCTATTTACAAAAATCCTTTTTTTATGAAGGGTGTTTACAGTGTAAACTCTCCAAGCTCGAACCGACGAACATCAAGTACTAGTAACTACAAGAACATGTTATAAGTCCGGTATCCCGATGCACCGTAACAACGTACATACATATATCTATATGTTTAAAAAACATTATACATAGGGGTAAGTGTAAGAAGTATAAATGCACCTATAAGCAATGTTATTGTCTGTGGACAGAGGGAAATCTATACTAATATTATAAAGAAGTAAAATTTGTTTGTAAGTTTGTATGTAGGGTGTAATTTTCGGAACTAATGATCCGATTCTAAAATTTCTTTCACTGGTAGAAAGCAAAATTATTCTTGAATGCTATTATAGGCTATAAATTATATATTGCACTTAGGTAACGCGGACGAAGTCGCGGGAAAAAGCTAGTAACTAATATACAGCGCAAAGAAATTGGAGACCTAACAGACAGACAAACGTATTATAAAATGTCTGTAATAAATATTCGTCGTTTAAATTTAAATGACTTCTTATTATATAACCGCTATACATTGTAAATGTGAGTGAGATCTAGGCTGAACGCTCCTAATTTCATTAATTCTCACGATAGCTGATCCACGCTTACCCTTTATTGCGACAGGTTAACTCAAATAGTTATGGCATTTACTTCAAAAGGCTGTCCCACCCTATATTTGTCTCACATAAATCCTTACATCATTACAATCTGTCTGGACTTTAAAATAGACCTTTCTTCTCAGGGATACTCATAGGAAATGCCGACGACATCTAGTTTAAAAAAAACGTGTAAAAGTGATTGAAAAATCCTAATTGCGAAGTAAATCATTTCATTTCATTTCAACAAGTATAGCTGTAGTTTTACTATGCGTGTCGACTTCAGGTGAAAATACAACATTCATAAAATTGTTAAATTGTTTGTTATCAATCACTGACGGGAAACACGTTTGACATAAGTGCCGGTGTAAACCACAAAAATACATTAACTATAAAGGTTCATGAATTCGTTATTTCGCAGGCGGTTGCTAAACACCGACCAACTATAGATTTTCTATTGTATCTACTTCGCTTCGCTTGACGGGTAAACATAACGTAATTAGACGGTTATCACAAATCTATTAATAAAAATGAATGGATGTGAAAGAAGCTCGGTTTATCTGTCCGAGAGGTCACAGGAGTACGATGCGTCCCGTCAATAAGGACGGGTTAGTTCAAATCGTAGTATTATATCATTTATTTTTTAATTTAATTTTTTTTTAAATAAACATTTAGAATTTAAGTTTGACCCCCTAGTCATCACACACAAGTATCGGGATAGGACAGTTTTATAAGTGTCCTACTGGATTTATAGCAAAATCCTTATGATGTTTGTTTTTTTAGTGGCTCCGCTAACTGTACTGTCATCGTGAGATATACTGAACAAGGTGTCCAAATAGACCGAAACTCTTAGGTAGGTACTCATTATCTTTGGCTTAATCAAAGTGTAGCGACTACTACTCGCAACATGTTAAAAAGTAAAGCACCATCTATCGGAGTGAAGTGACAACAGAAAGTCCTAAATCACACAATGAGAGTTTACAACGATTCTAACACTTAAACGAATGTCCGACATCAACCGTCGGGCTTCGGCCCGCCAGTCTTACCGCCTTGCCTGGTCAGAGGATCCTCCCATTTCCATAGAGGAACACTAAACCTCGTTCCTCAACAAAAGTATTCAAATATGGTGACGCGGAACAAGTGTCGTAATCATGGTTAGCAGTTACAATGAAAAAGCGCTTAATATCGTATAAATGCTGACCTTACTTGTACTGTACTGTGTATGTATGTCTTGTAACTTTTAATAAAACCTTCAAACGTCTCTAAAAGCAAGTCTCTAACAAGAACATATAACACGACTTTATCTGGATGCACCGTAACTCTTACAGAGCAATATGTATGGCGAGTATAGCAACGCTGCATAATTGCATTGTCGTTGAACTTTGAAAGTCGTGCGCACAAGCCTTTGAGATGCAACGGTGCTTGAGAATACGTTTCTCAAACTTTGTTGCAAACTTTTCTGTACAATTGGATTGATTTGAAACCTTTATGGGCTGATTGTGCGATAGCTGGATAAACCTCAGATAAGTTATTCTTCTGATAATTTCATACAAAAACTATTCTAATTTTATACTAACAGCTAGATAGCTTTTATCCGATTGGAAAATCGGGCCTTAGGGTTGTTAAGTTATATTATCAACTTAAATATTATTTTGTTTATTGGGGAAAAATGTTATAAGGGAAGAGGATAAAAAATTGTAATTAATAACGTCACGTCATTTGGAAGTGAATTCAAAATTAATTAATTCTGGACTGGACCTAATGGATTAATCAAATAATCATAAATCACAAGCGTCATTTCGACACATCAAGACAACACCAATACTTAATAAAATAAAAAGGCTTTACAAATTTTAAACATACTTTTTCATAGTTCTACCTTTTTGTAACGTTGACGTACATATTATAGTTACCTCCGTCCATTTCACGAAATGCGAAAACCATTGTAACTTTGACATTCGCTGTCCTAATCGCGAGTAGCTAACCGGGTCCCCACCCGGTACTTAGTTAGTGTCCTAGTATCCCTTTGTCTAAGTGGCTGTCTTTAGAGATTTGTATGCAGACACTACAGATAAATAACACTCATACTACAACTAATCTAATGACGACACGGTTGGCGCAGTGGCTAAGAGATTAGCTTTCTGCGCTACGTGTCGCGGGTTCGATCCCCGCACGGAAGAAATATTTGTATGATCTACAGATAGTTGTTTCAGGTCAGGTTGTCTGGGCATGTGACATATATGTTTGTAAACTATACCCACGATACAGGAGAAATCCTAGTGTGGGGCAATGTCCTCAGCAAATCCTCAGATTTTCTTCAGCGTGATAGTGGAGTGTCTAAAAATTTTACAGCATAATTGGTTCGGTTGCTAAGCGAGCTTTCTGCGCTTCTAATATTGGGTTCGAATCCCACACGGAAAGATAATAAAATTACTCTACAATTCTGGTCCAAAGCCGTGTGGATTCACTGCTAAAGTAACCTTCCTAAAGTAAAGTTCCTTCAGAACGAGACAATTTTAATACGCCAAAACAAAATACCATAATGAAAGATCGGTGACGAAACCAAAGCGACTTATATTTTGGCTACATACACCATCTTCCTCGCTATGGTTTCAACTTCCCGAATTAATTTAATTTACATCTTGAACAATTACTGTAAGATCTACAGATAATTATTCCGGATCTGGGTATGTAGGCACTTTGTATGAAAGGGATGTCGGTCAACGTTTTCAAAAAAATGTTCTAAGCAAAACTAAGGGTCCACTAACTACCTAAAGAATTGCAGAAGTCTTTATGTAAGTGTGATTAACTGTGGGAGCTCGGGACTCGGTTTAACGACGTTTATGTAGCAGATAGGGATCTGCAATCTGGTTCTGATTAATAAGTGACTCAGGCGGCTTGCAAGCAAAAATGTACTTTTATTGGTGCTGCCGTCACAGTAATAGAATCAGAATAATCTGAGTAGCAAATTAAGGAACTAAAACTGCTACTTAATTTGACATTTTGTTGGTTTTTCCTTTACAGACAATGGCCATGAACTTCTAATTTATACTGAGGGCATTAAAGTATCCCACTGCTTAACTACTCGGGAGATTAAAGGACATTTTGAGTCTTTCTAAAAATGTCTGCGCACGACAGTTAATGACGACACGATTGGCGCAGTGGCTAAGCGATTAGCTTTCTGCGCTACAAGTCGCGGGTTCGAGCCCCGCACGGAACAAATATTTGTATGATCTACAGGTGTTTGTTTTGGGTCTGGTTGTGTTTGCATGTGTCATCTATGTTTGTAAACTGTACCCACGATACAGGAGAAATACTAGTGTGTAGCAAAGTTTAAAAAAAAAATGAATATAGTAAATTTCAACATACAAAGTTACTGGGACACCCAAAATTAAAATTTCTTTTTTCTTTAAAAAAACCTTGCCCCCTCTAGAAATAATTCCTGGTCGGGCAAATTGTTATTGGGTTTTTCTGTATGGAAATTCTCAGTAGCAGCACAGAGTTTAGAACTGTGCCCGGTAGATGGCTATAGGCTCACCCCCTATTACAAAGGACTCAATAACGGCATCGGCGAAATGTGAGTGTACACCTCTGCCTGACCTTTCGGGGAATACAGGCGTGATGCTATGTTATGTTAAGAATAGTAATACAGTTCACACAGCCTTTTACAAACAACTTCACTCTAATTCGTTTACTATTTTGATTTTAAATATACTTACGTGGTGTTCTAGTGTCTCTCTGTCGTATGTGTCTGTCTCTAGAGCCGGAGCTGAGCATGTCTCCGTTCCACGCGAGAGCACCTACTCGGGCTATGTGGCCCTGAAGTTTGGTCACCTGAGAAACAACACATTATATTAATAAAATTATGGTTACGACACGTAAAATTTGTAAATAATATGCATGATTAAATTCATGAAAAAGCATTAACTTATAACCTATTACATTTTATTCTGTGTATATGTTTATATTTTCTATAAAATAAGCATGTATAGTGGTCGAACTATTACAAAAAAGAAAGTGACTTTATATTTCATAGTTAAAATTGTTGTGCGATTGTGCGACACCAAAAGGGATGAAAATATAAATAGTTCAGTACTTAAAAAAAATTACTATTCATCGATTACTTCTTTAATGAGAAATCAAAATTCATACCAGCAAATTAGTCACCACCATAATACAGACAAGAAAACTAGTCGAACATTTGATAAAATGCGCATAGGCAATTAAAAAAAAAAGCTGATTCTCAATTCAAAAATCCAGATCAATATCCCAGAAATAAATATAGTCATAAACTGCGCCTGGAGCGTAGGTAGTATTCTAATAAAACTTAGATATGCATCCGTGTTTCAAGTGCCTACATAGATTGCGGACGCATAATTTATCTAACCAGCACAACTGGTTGCTACTGCTGATTAGCCACTGAGCTATGAAGACTATAATTTTATCAATTAACTACTCACTGATTGTAAGACTTTAATATCTACTCTTATATTTAAAATAGACACACATTATTGTTCATCGCCTAAATATGTAGAGATGTACACTAGAACACCTATATTTAACCTTTCGGGGAATACAGAAGCTACGATGTTTTTTTTTGTGTGGTAGTAGTATTTTTCGTAGTTATCGATCGTGGATTGTGGTCGATTGTTATTAGGGCATAAACTGACATCAAGAAAATGAGGAGGGTCACATAAAGACACGTGTAACAATGAATATTGATTTAGTGATAACAAGTGTGCATACTGTGTATATAGACTTTGTGACAGTAAGCTGTGTCACCAGAATTGACTCAATATAACTGAACGTCATTTATGTATGTTTAGGACATTTCTACGTAACATACAATATTAAGCACTATTTCATCAGACCTACCATGAAGAACTGACTCTTATTGCTAGTCACTTTAGGCGCAGATTTGAATACATGACACAACGTCGTATTTGCGGCATATTAGGATCAAAAGCCAATTCTTTTTCTCTCTTCAAATTATGTCAAACATCTTACCTCTTTATTAACAGCGACATCCCAAACGCTGATGTGGCCCTTCTGTGTGCCAACAGCGACTAAATGTCCCCGTTCGCTCCACGCGACTGACGTCACAGCGTTGCCTTCCGCCGACAGATCGCATAGCCGCGTCACCTGGCAAACAACACTGTTATAGTACTGCGAGAAATCGATGGCTAATATTTGTTTACTATACGGGTTAATGCCTTTGTAAGTGGGAGTCAAAGTCATTGGGAAGCAAATTGAAGGTAATAGGCGAATTTCTAATTTCCAATGCGTAGCGTCGCCTTCAGGAGGAATGTGATGGGTGGAATTTAATATTTTCATGTGAGCAAAGCCGCTGGTATAAAACACCGTTTTGATTATAAGCATTGTACGCAGAGTATGAGCATTGGACACAGAATAACCATAGGTTCTTCTATTTTGACATTTGCAAAACTTGAAGTATTTCCACTGACCACTAAACAGCTCCCACGTTGTTTTGGATTGTTAGTAAAGTTAGGCTGTGGTGATGGCTGTATTGTTTTGCAAGCCAGTGAAGCCCTTTTCAGTTCCAAAACAGCCAGTCATGCACTCAGTCATACACAAAATGTGTGACGTGCTACTTTAATCACAAAAATTCCCTCACACGTTATTACTCCGTTCGCTTACTACTCCGTGTTCCAAGTCAAAGATTAGTCGATAGAAGTAAACTAGACAAATCTTCTATACGTTCGGAAACCATAACAAGTTTTAGGTTTACTGAGTAAGGTAACAAGCCTGTAAAAGTGTAGCGGAGGCAACAACATGGAGATGTTGGAAACGCCTCGGGCTTCATGCGTTAATATCGCACACTTAAGAAGAAATGCTGGCGAGTTTGATTATATGTTTGCTCTATGTAATAAAACGTGCCTTTATTTAAAGCTAATCTTCAAATAAGATGTTACTTCGCAATGAAGACTGACAAAACTACAAAATTCACTTGGCAAGTCGGTGTCAAGTGGTAATTTATGATTCTGACAGAGTTCGCTAACAATACATTGCAGTCCATTCATTGGTGGACAGAAATCTCTGAAACGAACCACGTTAGGCCGTTGTCTGACACCAGTCAAAATATTTTCCGTCCTCGCTTTTATCAAAATATCTAGTGGGTCTCAAGGAACTATTTGATTAAACAATATCTCCGCTCACCTGACTAGTACAAGCACTCCACAAATACACACAGCTCCCGAGCCCCACACTCAGCACATTCTGCGCCGACCAGTCGACCAAGTTCAGATAGAAGTCATCCTGCAACTCAGGCGCATCAAGCACCTTGAACGGGATCCTCGATATCTTCCGCGTAGCCTTTCTGGGCGAACGCAACAGCTTTTCTGACTTTGCTGATATTGGGGACAGGCTGTACGGCGATGGGTCGATATTCTCCTGCAAAAGAAAAATAAATTTAGTGTGAAGCTCAGAAATATACATTCTATTACATTATTATTATTAAACATTCATATTTTTCATTTTCTGGTTTACGTTTTAGAAAACAGAATTTTTTTAGGTTTAGATAAATGAGCACAAAGGTAAGCTTTCTCATTTAAGGAAAAGATATAAGATAACTTTGAAAATGGCTATAAAGACACAGTGTGAGCTAATTCTCGGAAAGACTAACAATAAAATACATTTGCATGTACTTGCAACTTTTAATATTCGAATAAATGAGCAATTCCACGTAGCAAAACCTGTTCATTGCGACTATGTGGTATTATATTCAGAAAACCTAAAAAAAAATCGCAGACACAAAAACTAAGGAAATTTTACTAAAAAATGCAGCATCGAACGTGGTTAATAATTATAATAATCGTTTTCTAATAACTAGTTTGTCGATTCTAGGCGATAATAACTAAATATAGATATAGATTTTTTGTGACGGTATCAGTAATACAATGAACGGTAGTCAATAAACAGCCATTACGAAATGCTGTCTATCTTGACAATCTCATTACAAAAGTAAAAAAAAACTCATTACAGATCAAACCACGGCAACAATAGATAACGATTTCTGTAGAAACCCTCAACAAAATATCGTATCATTCAGAGTTAAATAATAATTAAACTGCCAACTAAACGTGATCAAGAAACAAAGTAAAAAGAACATATTTGTCAAAACCACAAAAATATTAGATGGTGTTAAAGTAATAAATGTTGCAGCAGTCATTAGCTACATAGCAGTAATAAAACAGAAACATCAAGCGAGCACTATACATGATGATGATTATACAAAAACTATTGACAAATTGAATCTGCTAATTTCAACACTACATGCTAGTGGCACACAATCTATTTTGATGAATCCTAATCTACACAAAAAAATATATAAAACGCATACACACGAAACAATCGCCACGAGAGGTAAAAGATCTGTAAATTAAGCATGACGAAACTCGCAAAAAAAGCTTATGACCTAACAATAAAAAACCTACCTAGACTTTATTACGACTTTTTTAAAAGTCTGTAAATCTAGACTCGAATACAAAAATATTCAAATTGGTTTATGCAAAACCACTTTTGGCCCAACTCGAAATGGAGATGAACGCCGATTAGGATAGAGTTAACGAAAACGTTAAGGCTAACAAGGAAGCAAATTGAAACCTCCTGAAGCATAACACGCTAGGCCTTGAAAAGTTCGCCCACCCAAAGCCTTTTGTCAGAAATGGTCGAATAAAAAGGCACTGAAAAAAACCGTAATAAACTTAACGTGTATCTGTCTGATAGCGTCTCGATTTGTCAGCGATTTTTTTATGGCACGCTTTCAATTAATCATCAAAATAATTCCTATACAGCGAATTTTGATTGGACTTATTGACGACTGGAATTAAAACCACCTGATGATAAATCTGCCACTGCTACCATTCGTCTAGCGAATAGTGAACATAACGAATGGGGTACAAGATTAATATCTCTACGTATCTACGCTTACACTCATAGCAAACAGTAATTCGTCAAGACCGTCTGTTTGAGAGGAACAATTATTTACAGAGATATAAAACTTGCATTTATTTTGTTTATTGCCGTCCGAAATTACACGTATGTTGACATTTTTAATGTGAATTTTCGCGCCGACAAACGTCGCGTGAAATTCTAAGTATTCTACTGCAAAAAAGTGCAGAATTTCGTTAAACTTGCGGCAGTTCAGTGTCCGTGAACCCGCTTTTATTACGAACTCCTAAGTAATCTAGATGAATAACACCTTCATAAAGAGACTCAAATTTTCTGAGACATTACGTGGGTCGCCATTACCATATGCGTATTTTTGGAGCTGATAATAATCCTTTTATTGTTGCAGCATAGAATTTGGCCGTGTGGGTGGAAGATATTGGTAATTTCTCGGGCGTGAACGGAGCCATATTTAAGTTAAAGGAAACAACAACAAAAGGATATGTCGCATCCACTTCGGACACATTTTACTGTAATGTAATTCAGATGGGAACACAACTGGGCTGTGACGCCTACGTCAACGAAAAACATAAGGTGGTACAAACGCACAGGGACAATAAACATGAATGTTTAAAGTCAAGCGCACCCAATAAATCGCTGATAAAGAGAAGATTTACATGTAATACTACGAGATAACGCATACGACACCGTTGCGTCGTCCCGATTTTGGTTTTCAATCAATGATATACTGAACGAGAGGAGCACACAAAAATATCAAATCCTTTCACGAGCGGTTGAATCATGAATGAATCAAAATACTAACGGAACAGTTGGAGTAAGATGGAAAGTGCATCGAGACATGCACGATGATTAATTCGCAAGTGCCACTTAAGGAGATATTGACTTAATAGTTGCCCCGCCCCCGAATGGTCATCGACATAATGACCTTGGTGTTCCAAATTAGATGCATATAATCGTATTACGTAAGACGTGGATTGCCTGCAGCATGTTGCAACTGGTTTGTTGATACAAAAAACAGGTGTGTCAGCTGTGATTCGAGATGATAATACTAAAAGTAGTGATGCCAGTTGATATGAACAAGATGCGACTCGCATGGGAAAAGATAGTGTATTTTTAGAATTTATGAGTTGACATCACGTTTGGTCTAGACTAGACTGCATGTTAGATAGAAATCGTGTACCAACGACCTCGCTACCGACGCATCAGCTCCTAACGCAGTTACCAGATGTACTGCACTGCAAAATAAATCTAACTCATAGCTATGAAGTCGAAGCTAAACAAATTAGAACGCTTTTATAACACCTTGAATTATAAAAATCAATGGATTACCAAAGCGACTAATGTCTTTACTACTGAAGAGAGAAAATCAATGCTTTCAAAGATCAATTTCTTTCAATCTATTGTTCTCTGATTGAGTTAATGGAAGCTTCATAAGGAGATCGAGTAACGGTAATCATTACATACGTTTTAAATAGTGCGTGACTAAGTATGGGAACACTGAAGTTGCCTTCTATTACAACAATGAGCAAACGTTTTTTAACAACTTTGGATTCACTAATGCTGTTTTGATTACGCGAATTACGGAATTTTTTTACGCAATCACACACCAAATTGTCGGCGATACTAGCAGTCACGTCATACTTTAATAAATAGGCGTTTACTTAACTACCTACCTAACATACACGTTTTGTAAGTCAACAACACCTCAAGTGGCTACTTAATGCGATATAAAAAATATTTAAAGTGTACTTAACATCCTTCACGCACCAACGACCGAGTAACTAAGGAACGGAGTAATTATTACGCCGAGAACATTTCTGGTAGCGTGTGTAGGTTTGTGTTTGTAAGTAAGAGCAACCAAAAGATCCCAAATCATCCACTTCCTTGATCCACAATTGGCTTATTCATAGCAAACAGACAAAAACTTCATAACAATGGATCGTACAATTGTCCACAATAGATGTCTGTCTGGTCTAGCTCAAGACTATAAAAGACATAACATCAATGTAGCTAATCGAATTGAAACTGCAAAAAGAGCACCGTCAAATCAGAGATTGAAAAAACCAGATAAATGAATACTAATCTAGGCGAGCGAAACTAAATTGTATTAGATACTAATGATACAGGAGCCGAGTATACAGGTAAATGAAAAATTTCAATCTATCCTAAACCACAATGATGTAAGATGAATGAGCAATCAGAAACGCAAGTTTGTTAACCTCAGACATCAGACGCATAAAAAGCTAGAAATCTAGCAGTGACTTGATCGCAGATAGCAGATTGATTAGTACTATAAATGAAGTACAATTGTGACCTATGGTAGTTCCGTAATCGGATCACGTCGTAGGCAGTGCAATAAAACAAAATGAACTGCAGAAGCAAGACGAATGCGTAGATTTTCAGCGAACACTAAATAATATGAGGAGAATACAAATTAAAACACGGAACTTACTTAAAAAACTCAACTCATAAAAACCGGCCGTAAACTCTGGCGTGTTTTTCCAACAAATGTATCATGACTTTCAGATTTTTTAGAACAAACTTGCAATGGTATTCCATAAAATAGTGATTAACTCTTTGTTTTCCGATATTGCGTAATCTTAACTTAGCTGGTCAAGTGGACCAGGAATGCTAATAAAAAACCGCCAAAGCTGCGGTGCGGTTACGACATCAGCCTGCCAGTATTTCTTTTCTTTCACGGTTGCAACGACGACGGTTCAAAGCCCACCATTTCTCTAACCGTTGAACACAAGAGCGTTCTATTTTAGTAACAGATTTATAACTAAGGCACCAATCAGGTTAGTGTAAGGATAGGATGTAATCTACTGGGAGTAATAAATATACAAGAATTTGTCTGCATCACGTCGGTGTATGTTCAGAAATAGAATTACTGATCGGTAAGCTGTTATACCATGGGTCTCACGAAACTCATCGTTAGAGCGATTGATTTAGCACTGTCAACACGAGTAACCCTACCGGGCCTCGATCGCAAAAAGCCTCTGTTTACTCAAGTCTTTGTGTAAATATGTAGTTTGGAAAAAAATTAAGGCCAAGTAGAGGCCTCACGCGAAATTCCCTCGCGTAGGTACCAGTAGACTTTGTTGTTTCTGTAAACAAACCACTGAGCGAACACGGATGGGCACTTCTGGTGACCGGTTCAATGGCTGATGATGGCACAGGAGCCGCGTTTGCGCACCATTAGCAAGACAACACAGACTGGTCCTTTTAGAATAATGCAAAACGTGTTTAAAAACATAAAGACCGTTTTTTGCAGTTTTATAACTCTCGAATTGAGGCAGTTATTAAATTTTATTTTTCTGCTGCAATTTTAATCTTAAATCTAATGTGATGTTATTTTTTTCTTGTTGCTGCTCAACTAACAATAGCAGCAAACGAACGTACCTTAAATATCAAAGGCCATACCTAGGCACAGACTGTACATAATACACAATACCTAGCAAGCTAATCATGGCCGCATCACATTCTATTGTAATGATACATCGGTCGAATCGTGTGATGTGTCAGTCACCAGTGATGTCGCATTTGGAAACTAAACTTGTCCCGTATCAGATAACTATTTGGACATCTGCATTATGATTAGCATGTTGTTAGTGTCAATCAGTGCTTTCGTATCAATGCTCTATGACAAAAAAATAGGCACGTAGGTGCCGGCAACAAACTCAGATTCAAGGTTGCCAGTATCTATATCTACGGGCTGATCGTAAAAAATAATTCAGATATAATTAACGAGAAATTCATATCGAGATGTCTCGGAAATTAAAAGAGCACCCACACAATGATCCAGAAACGTGACTGTGCAGCAATTCGGGAGGACAATCTAAGACATGATCTAGATTGTAACAACACTACGGCAGCCGTCCGACGTGTGTCCAAAAACAACTACAAAGAAATCGATTTCATGCAGTTGGATAAAAAATTAAAAGAAAAAAATGCATCCATACAAACTGGCATAGCAAAACTTACGAATCATCCCCTGCCAATGACCGCAAGTCTAGACCAAAGTTTATTTCTAATATAAGACACGTCTCTATCAAAAAAAACTAAATAATAACGATTTGATGAGCAAATACGTAGACCCCGTGGTGTATTACTTAGAAATGTTTTTATAGGCGGCCATTTTAAACTATTACTTTGCAATCTAACTCTAATGTAGCCGAGCGTTTTTAAATAATTACCGGCGTGCAGTAATCGTTCTGTTCGAGCTAATTGATTTCACATTTGTTTTTATTACTAAATAATAGTGACGAGTGTATTATAAATCTAAACTTCACTTTATATGAGTTTAATATGTACGTATATATTGGGAACTTCCGTGACCGTGATTAATTTGGACTGATAATTTAAAAAAATTCTAATTTCTAGCTTTAAGATAGACAAATCGATTATTTTTAGCTTGAACTCGTAGAAATAATAACATTTCTACTTTTTGTTGATGTGCTTATAAAAAATTAGCATCAGAAGCCAATTTGGGCCGCAACTACTTTTTGCATCGCTGCAAAAATACGTCACGGCGAGTGCCTAAGCTTCGAGCGTTGAAAATTTTGATCACGGACGTGTCCTAGGAGGTTTTGATGACGGAAAAAAAGTTGTCGTGATACTATCAGATCGTCGAACCTTAGTATCGCACGCATCATTGAAATGCGCAAGCGCAAAATCTGTAAATTGCAAAGTGTCTAGACTTTTATCTATCTGTTCAAGGCCTAGGTAACAAAAAGCATGAGATGTGGCCGTGACGTTGCGATTGGTCGCGCCTGTGAATCACCTAACATGTCGATTGTGTCGATATAATTGCAGTCGGTATTGAAGTAGGCGCGAATTTAGATCAAGTGTGATTAATTATACTTTCTGTGCTGATGAGTCAGCAGAAAATAATTACGGAGAAATGATTGTTTAAAATTCTTGTTTTTGTTGGAAAACATTCATAATTTAATACGTTTAAATCATAAGTTTAAGATATTACTGCATCTTGTGATGTCTAACTGACACAAATATTCTGTTCATAAAATATATATATATATATATTTAATAACGATTCAAAAGCACTAAAATATTCGTTGTCAAAACATCACTAAAATAAAATTTTATTTATCATCACGTTTAGAAACAGGAACTTTAAGCTTTCTGAAGTCGTGACTTCACGACAGGTTTAACAAGGGAGTTACACGTAATGATGAATATTATCTCCCATACTTTTTTCGAAAAAAAAAATGGTTGCATCTGTGTTTATTGTTATGGTCTATAAAACATCAAATCTATGATATGTGTTCCCAGATTCTAAGACGATCTAGGCAGCAATGTTATGCTCACATAAAACAAATCAATTAAGGATTGCTACAGAAACAATCGATTGCCATTTTAATAATAGCTAAACATTTTATTGTCTATCCTCTAAACTTTACACCTGGGAACATCTGATGGTGGAATTAGACGCAATAAAATTAGAGACCGAAACGCAATAAAAACACACTTAAATGTGGTTTGAAATTTCTACATATTGTTCCATATTGCAAAATATCGATCACAGGTATCCTAAATCGCGTGTAACGATACAGTTCGTGTTCTTGCATATTATAGACAACTGTGAAATTTTTACCTCCATCTAGAAATTAAATTCTCAAGTAATATAACAAAGCATGAAAATTATTAACTAGAGGTTTGGAATGTGATGAGATCTGTTCTAACATCTGTATTCGGGAGAAGTTAAAGTGTGTGATAAACGATTGGGTATCGACAGAAACTGCCAACCAATTGAAGCCTAATATTTCGACCCAAGTTAGAAAACATTACAAAAATTTTCCCACATTTTTTTGGTCATGACAATCATCAAAATTGCAAATAGGCATTAGCTAAGACTAACAAGCATGAATTTTTAAAGACCTCATTTATTATTCGCCGTCTTTTCGCAAATTCAACATGTGCAGAGCGACCGAAATTTATATGGGGACGCATCAAGAATCAAATCAAAATAACAATGCATTTTTTATATGTGCAGAATTTGTATTCAGTGCATAATGCAAGGATAATACAGTGGGTGGGACCGCCAGACAGATTTAGAATTTCATGTAAGGTTTTAATGGTTTTTTCTGTGATCTATGGTCTGCACGAACTATTATTTTTCCTATTTCCGAATTAACGATTATGTTGTTTCGATTTTGACCACGTGCAGACACTGCAGAACGCCGAATTTCACTAATAAGATGCACGATTGTGCACGACTCAAGTCAAATTCACATGATGAATATTAATCCCTGCTGATCTTGATTTGAATTTTTTACGCCTTTATATAACTAAGTAATATAAATCATTGACACTTAGATACCATAAAGTAATTTTTTGGCATAACTTTTTCAATGCCAACCTGTTGACAGCGGGGTTGCGCGTGCGCAGCAACCGGGTCGTGCATGACCATCATCACTCCGTAAGAACTGACAGCCAGCTAATGCACGCGGATAAAAACTGTTTACACGATTACATTTATTTTTTCTTTTTGTTGTATTAAGATAGCTTAGTAGAAATTGTTGGTTTAGTGATTTTTTTAGTTTGTTTTGCTAAGATTTAATTTCGGTTCGCAATTCCTTTAAGTAAAATAATGCCGTCAATTAACAAAAAAAATGACACACAGTTATGATAACCTAACTGCAGACAGCGCCACGTATTGCTGTCGAGATATTTATTGCACAATAATGACAAATGACGGATCTCATAAATATTACTTAAAAAATAAATAAACAACAATAACAATAATTATAACTAAGATTAAGAATATAACACACACGTCTTGCGCAAACCGATCATGAGTGCGATCACTGAATCGACGTTAAAAACAACAGCGCCTGCGCGAGGTTCAAGACTCAAAAATGTTGCTGTTATAATTCACTCCTTACTCGTGTCACAAAAGAGTTTCTCAACTTACTAAATAATAAAATACTTTAATTAGGACTCAAGGAAACATCAATTTTCATTTAATGACTCGTTAATCTGAATGTCACCTGTAACCAAATTTCGGCCTTAAGCACCATTCGCATATCCGTCCGGCTGTAAAATTTTAGTAATTTATTATTTTGGGTCGTTGTTACTGAGTGATGTCAGACAGACAGACCAATGATCGGACATATACAAAAATAGTTGCACACATAAAGAAAAAAAAAACAATGGCATTGTATCGCTAATGTAATGACCGGAAAAAAACGATGCAGAAGGATAAATAGTTAAAAAAGTCACTAAATAACATTTGCATTTAGTAGAAAGAGAACAAAAAATGTGCAAAAAGTTGGGTGCTGTGCCGATTAGCATATCCTCGTTGTCACTCATACGCTAAACGTCCATTCCATGATAATTGGCACACAAAGCGTTTACACCGTCTCTTGCGCACAAATTCATCTAACGTGGACAACATTTTACAGAGCACTTTAGCCTTTTTGTTAGTATTGTAAATATTCAGTATTGCATTCATCAACAACCTGTCGACCCGTCATGACATGTTGTTTTATGTAATAGAAAAAAAACATGACACGAGGTTAAGTATTTTATTTAAAATTAATAGCAGTAACAATTTAAGAAAATCTAAAGCTTTAAAGAATTCGTGGGTAGATGAATAAAACTAATTAATATTACAAGCCGCAAAAAAACGGACAACACTTGTCGAGTCAAAGATTAAAGTGCAGTATTACTTTTTTTATTTTTCATTACGCAAATTCAATAACAATAATCGTATGGCATTGAAATGATTATATGGATAACTGCATAATATAATACATGCGCGTGAGTGTATATTGACACAAACTTTACAAGAATGGCGTGTTATTCGATACAGGAATCTCGTTACAATAAGACCGCCTCAACTCAGCAATTTTGTGCCACTTTGTTGGTGCATCGGAAATGAGGTAAGAGTTATTAATAATAATAAGGTCTGTGTTTCAGATTCATTTGAATCAGATTCAAATAGTTCTACCTGTTATTAATAGACATAAAAATAATTAGGTGGAATTAAAATACCTCTAAAAAATTATATAAAACACTTATTTGCTGAATAAAATGTAAATCTTAATTTAGACACATTGTGTTGAAGAGTCTGACACTTAATGGTGTCTTGAAGTCCATCATCACAAACGTCAATCACTCATCGATCTATCAATAGTTAGAAAATTAAATGAGTGTGCAAATCAACCAAATGTCTCGTCATCAAACGATGTATTTCGTTTTCACTATTTGAAGAGTTTAGCAAATGTACATATACGGCAAATGCCATAGCCAAGCTACATATAATATAGTCTGACGTAATTATAAACCGTAAGCTTGATGGGCTTATTGTTTTATCAGTTAAAATGGAAGCAAACAATTCTGTCATGCAGAAGTATCTACATTTACATGACCTTTGGTTGAGATCAGCTTCTTACTCTCGAAAATAATTCCAATCGTATCAGTATTGGATTGTCAAATTGCAGTCTCAGTAACGCCAATTTGAGGGTATTTGCGGATATTTATTGAACTAAAAGATATTGGAATCCAACAGTAGGTATTATTGAAGCAGCAGTAGTTTATTGCCAATGCATTACATGATCGGGATAGGTTCTGCAGGATATGGGCCACGTGGCCCCGACAGAGTCTACACACCTTGTAATCAAATCTCAAAATCTCTAAGTTTAATATCAACGTATTAAATTTTGGTCACTAATTTGCTTGTATATTATCGATATTATATGAAATCCGAGCAAAAATCGCTAAAAAAAACAATAAAAACACTTTTCCCAAAGTATCGAATCGAAATTTTTCGAAACATAACACGGTTTTCGAACGGCCGCGCGTCGTCGAAACGTCACTTAGCCCTATAATAAAAATCGATGTCCGCCGACTTTTAATAACTTTTATATTTAAAATCGGTACTTACGACCGAAGATACTGTCACAACAGTGTTTGCCTCACATTAGATGGGGTACTTTACGTGACATTATGAGCATATTGGCAAATTCAATTTGGCACAGGAGGGGTTAAACGCTCGGGTCAAAATAATTACGTTTATTTTGTTAGTGTGTTATATTTCCGGGTGGTATGGGGTTTTTAAACTGGTGTAAGGATAATTAACTGTCGCTTAAGCTCGCCATTTGAAGGGTTAATATGACACCCATGGATATTTGTGGCATTAATGTCAAAATTTACTGATAAAACTCAACGTGCTATTAGCTAATGTGTTATTAATTTAAAAAACCATGTCATATTTTGTTTTGTTTCAAATTATTTAGTTGACAGCAAAAAAAAGGAATTTGGATCCATAACGTTTTGTCCTTATCTCATCGAAACCCGTACTCAAATTACGCCCGTAAAAAGGCTAATAAATACAAAATCAAATTAAGAACTCACATTTATTGTGTAATAAACCAAATGCATTTTGACAATACGCCAATCGCCGTCTAAATAACTCATCGAATCAAGAAATGTTCAAATACATCACTGTGACGTGTCCATAAATATTGTCAGGACATAAAAGGCTCAATTTGGACATGCAGACCTCAAAATATTTCTTTATAACACAATAATCACGCAAATTTTATAAAGAGAAAAGTTTTTACTCTTTTTTACACCTTTGCATTAATAAAAAAAAACTGTTAATGCGACCTTTCATAAAAATATTGTTCACGTCTTGACGAATGTACACGATGTTTAGTCATGGATAATTCTTGTCTGGGAAATATCTAGATGGGTAGCCAGCATAAAACAAAGGATAACCAAAAACTGCACAAAAAAACAAAGCGAATTACCAATTACGCTTACATTTGGCAAAAACGCGTTTCATTGGCGAATAAAGATCTCTGATGCAATTAGACACAGGCAAAACATGCAGACATCGCATTTCGATTCATTTTACACACTGGGATAAAATATACTAATTAGACATGCATATTTTTTATACTGTAACGCATTTGATGTGAGACTTAAGTTTATTGCACGAGTATTTTATTGTTATTTAGCTTTTATGAAGGTAATGACAGAGTTATATGAAAAATATTTTTGTTGCGATTCGTTGAAATTTTCTAAAACGACAGTTCCTTAAGATAATATTTTCATTCTATATAGGTATAAAATGGTAGGGACGAAATATCAATAATTTATTTTATTATTAATTAGTCTGCGCACTAAAATGACAATTTACAATTTGTATAATTAACATAAATAGGTTCTTTCAAACAAATAGACTTTAAATGGACTACAATGAAAAATGAAACGAAGGCTACATAACAAAAGTGACCTATTTCTCACGGATAGCTCAAACTCTTGCGCAAAGACAAGAATCCAGATCGGCAAGAAAATAAATTTCATCCAAAAATTGGAAATTATCGTGACACTGCATTTCTCGGTTCTACGACCCTTTTGTTACGTTACGCTTTAAATAAACCCACGCCTGAGTAGACAATTGTACCAATCTCAAATTTGAAGATGAAGCTTGAAGACGGTGCTTTTTAGAGCCACTGGACTTTTGTAGAACGGGCATTGAGGATAATATAATTGTAAAACAAAACCGTTTATCGTCTAAGTTATGAGAATCTGGAAAAGTGGTCTCACGAAATCAGCCTAGGAAAGCCAAAAACAAAGCTTGACGTTATATAGTATATACATTGTTGAAACAAAGTTTAGGTTCAATCAATAACCTAGAACTCCTTCTGGCATCAAGCCAAATTGACTAAAAACAAATTTATATGAGACAATACAATACAAAGCGAGAGATGTATCTTTTAAAAAACTTCTCAATAATGAAATCCATCTACAGAAAATCCTATTTCTCTCTGTCAAACATACACAGCTGTTTAACAAATTCCAAGTATCGAACCAAGCCCACAATGTACTAAAACCAGCATTAAAATACGTCAACACACTCTATTTGGCACAAGGCGAGCGTTAGTACTACCATAACTAGATAGATTTTGTGTCCTGCTTGTGTCCGACTGTTATCGCTATCTCGTTATCGCCTTAAAACAAACGCATTACCATTTCAACCTGGAAGGATGGACCTTAAATATGTTCTGGTAAAAGAAATGTAAGACGAATGTTATTTAAGTCCCGTTCTAACTGTCTTTAAGTGTAACAAAACATTATCTATGAGTGTTATCCAATGTATTGAGTAATTAATGATAAAAATAAAATGTAAAAAACATATTACATATATACGTCGCATTAATCATCATCATCAACATCATCAGCCAGAAGACGTCCACTGCTGAACGAAGGTCTCCCCCAAGGGGGGGTTTGCCATAATCCCCAAGCTTGGCAGGCGGCATGGGGATCGCAGTGGCTCACCGATTAGTGAGAGGACGCTGCTGCTCGTCCTCCGGTGTCTGGCCGCAGTTTTAAGACGTACCCGGGTCATGGACGTACCCGGGTCATGTCATGTATTAACAATACTTAAAAGGAAATCATTAAAGGCTTGAATCTGTCATCGGCGCGAGCAGTAGCGACAGGCGACAGCAACAAGCAACACTTCTGGTCCCTGCACATGTTCTTTGAATTTGTATAAAGATACAAATATTATCGGGGACAAGCTTTTTGTTGCTGCTTGTCGCCGGTGACGGACTAAAGCCTTAACTGGTTCATGCACGCAACAAACATCCCAGCAAAGTATATCGCCAAGCCAAAAGAAATCACTTACCACAGCATTTTGACTTTGCGCATTAAATCTGTAGACTGGCAGATACGCTTGTGAAGACTTTGGGGTCTGGGTAGTTCCTAAACTGACTTTGTTGCCGTCAGCGCAGGTGGCTGCAGGACCCCGGACCTCCTCAATCTGAGCACCGAGGAGTTCGTTCTGCAGGAGGCAATTGTAAGCGTGCTGGTCTCGTGCCCCGCTGCCATTGTCGCCGCCACCATCGCCTCTGGCTTTCTTAGTTGGCTGGTTCTCTGTTCCTCTGTGTATCGCTGGAAAAGAAAAGAAAATAACTTGTGAATTGTTTGTTACGAAAGGAAGATCCAGTGAGCAAATACATGTTTAATATCTGTAAAGTCTATGTGTAGCTGTAAATCTTCCATATATCTTATAAATCATAGATAAATATGAAGCTTGGAATAATTCCTGTATCATGGGTGCGTTTCATGCAAACACACTACTACATTGACTTTTCATCCTATATTTAAATATAAAATATTGTCAATATTGTTACGCGTTATAGTCATAACATAATGAGTAACAAAATGGACAATATTTACCCATAAATTCAATTTAAAAATAAATACAGGTAAATTATTGTAATAACAAATAACAGATCAATTCTGAAAATAAATCCACTATAAACGCAAACAATACATACACTATGTGTTCTTGTTTCGACATTTAATCAGGAAAATGCATAATCAAAACACTGCATTTGGTTACATTAATTAGATACTAATTAAAGACCCATGCCAAGAGGGGATTAGAGACAAATTTTTGTTGTAAGACCCCCATATTTTCTTATTGTACCGATTCTTATTAAATGTAATATAACAGTCAGTGGCGTGCGGTTCATAAAGACAAAAAGACACTGCCTACCCTACATAACTCAGATAAATATTTATTATAAATTATTTGAGATGGCAAATCACATACATCATTATTTAATCGACAAGACGACGAACCAATACCAACATGCAATAGTTATTAATGGTAAGTAAGCTTTTAAAATGTTCTGTCTACCCTGTCTGAAAACTCTGTGCACGCCGCTGATAACAGTTTAGATCTGTAATGTAAATATCTATTATATTTACGAATTCGAATATATTAAAAACTAGCTTCCGCGCGCGGCTTTGCCCGCGTGGTTTACGAACTCGTACATTATTCCGGAATAAAAAGTAGCCTATGTGCTATTCCAGACTATAATCTATATCTATGCCAATTTCATCCAGATCCGTTCACCCGTTCTGGCGTGAAAGAGTAACAAAGATCCATCCATCCATCCATCCATACTCACAAACTTTCACATTTATAATATTAATTAGGATGGTAATGTAACATACAAAAACAATCCAGAATAAAATAATACGAAAGTAGCAATAAAAGCCTTGTCATTAAGAAAGATCAGCTGTTAAAGCCTACGGTCGGAGTAAAGAAATACATTCTATCCATAACCTAATAATAATAGCAGGTGACTATTTATATATTGTCGCCAGCACACCGTTTGAGAGTCGGTATCCTGTCAGAGCCATATGCGCCGGCGCACGTGCCACGTGACTCACGCGCGGAAAAAAATCTTCATAATATGTTACTTTATAATTTGTCGATATTTCAAAAACATTGTACATCACACTAATTAATTACTATGCTGAGTTGTTTCTGATTTATTAAACAGAAACCGAACATGCTTGTTTTTACTGCTTGTAATATTTTAAAATAACATATATCTCCTTTCTTCTAATCTAAGAAAAAAACAACTTTAACTCTAGCTACGGAATAAATTAGGCTTCAGAATAATGTACAAGTCTAGTATTTTCTACTTACTTATGTAAAAAAGAGTAATGCTCTTAACAAAAAAAAGTCAAGCTACGAATTTATTTCACTTAAATACGTATCACCATAAATTATAGTAGCGGAGTAATAAATCTTTTATTTTTAGAAATGATACAGATCAGATATTAAATGAAACTTTTTTCTGTTAATCTTCTACATCGTTAATGACTAAAGCACCTTTAATTATACTATCAAAAAACACATGGCGAAGTTTGACTGACAGTTTAGCAACAACTTGGGAGATATAGCCAAAAATACAATTTGCACTCCGTACTAACCGGCGGTTCAATCTTTCTGTGTGATTCATTTAACACGAATACAATGCACTTGACGACAATGATTCATGGCATCCTTAGAAATACTAAATAACCTCAATTATATTTGCATGAATATTCTTAGACAAGTTGTAAAAATACAAAATTGTGAATGTTTTTAGATAAAAAACTGCATAATATTACCATAAATTGGTGTATTGCCAATATTGTGTAACTTTATATTAAAAGAAAATAAATAAAGAAATTTATTATATCTGAATAAGATATACATTATAAACACTTTTGTTAAAATTTAAATGATATTGAAGAACGCAAAATTATTGATAATACCTACTGTAGATTATTATTATCTGTTACTTCTTTTAATCGTTCAAATGTATAGTCACCTACTTTACTAATATCATCGATATAACATTCTAACTAAATAAAAGGGCATTGACGTTTAACTAACATTTGCGAAGCCTGGTCGATGCACTTCCCAAATAACAAACGCACATCGGAAGCACGTCCCCAAATTGCATTTCAATCGTAACGTAATGAATAAAAACATCAATTGTTCCCATGTAGCTGCTCACGCGCGGGTTCACTCACACCTCTTCCTTCCTGGGGCACCTCCATACAAGGTGGGAGACGTTATACATGCAACTATATTTGGTTACCTACGTGACAGACCATCGGCACAGACATAATTAATTCGGAACATCGCCAAATTTGTCAACATCCGTCCAGGACGCGAATCCGTGCTGAATTATTAAAGGTATAGAGTCTATTTTGCCAAGGTGAGAATAGCACTAATTGTCTAAGCGTAACAGTCTTTTGCAAGGCCTCCACCTACGTGGTGTCTGCCCACATCCAATTGCCCTGGACACGGAGTACGGCCACAAATTGGCCTCAATTTCTTGCCGTAACCACGACTCAATAGAATTGTTCTAGTAAATATTATTCGTAAGTAAATTGTTGGGAATGTTTGTGTTTTGTACACAAGATAAAGTGATAAGAGTCATTACACCGGCAAACGAACCAATGGATGACCTGGTGATAACGATAAAGCTGGCAGCAGTTTTGAGAATTTTGCTATAGAAAAGTGAAAAACTAAATGGAACACGAAACCACCTTCTTCAAATAGTGGTTATCAATATCGAAATACACTAGAAGTGTGTCATAGATTCCAGAATGTGTGTTATCTGGAGTCGGTAGCAGGTTGAAATAAACTGATACAAAAAAACTTGAACAATGCTGACTTATCTAGCTATGCGACATAGTGGGCTTCGCTCTTACACTTGAGTCAGGTTTATAGACAATCAATACAATGGAATAGATAGGTAACAAAATAAATAGAGTAAATAGTAGAAACGTGTCTGTTACGTATAATAATATATCTAAACGAACCTAGTACTAGTAATAAAAATTACCTTTACAAAAAAAAAACTATTTCATCTCTTCAGCACACCTACTGTGAAAGAAAGAAAAATATATTTTAAGAAGCATTTATTCGATTTTTTACCTAAATTTATGGATGAAATGTCCACGTGGTGTTGAATAGTAAACAGTAAGCCAACATGTTTATTTCGCTCATGACATCTCCCGCGCTGAACTCATTAAGCCATGTCGACAGACAGCCCAGGACGTATTTGGTTAACAAATGATTGTTTCGTTCCACCTCCGTCTATACAATCCGTAACTAACAACTAATTACGGCAGTCGTGTAGTCAAGTAGTAGCAGGTGCATGGCTGCCGATAACATGGCCTAGATTCTGCGATAGTTGATAGCATACGGGTATGCTCATACAGCTAGATTCAGACTGTGAAGGCCGGCCAAAATGGATAAAAAGGAAAATAAACTAACGGTGTGAAAAGTTCCTAAAGCAAACGAAGAAGTACGACATTATACGAAAAATCTAGGAAACTATTCTTTGATAAAGAATGCTGTTTGCAGGTTCTGTCGATAGATAGATAACGACTTTTTGTAATTACTACTAACTTGCTCAATTAAATCCTTCGAAATGCTAGCACGTGCCACAGAAAATATGTTAGTACCATTGAATCAACTTTTTTTTTTCCAAAGAAAAAGTAGAAACTATTGACAAAAAACCATAAACCAAGCTAGAAGTGAAGGAAAAAACCGCATGGCACGTTTCCTATGAATAATGTTCAAGTGTTTGCGTCATTTAAGAACATTGCGTAACGAATAATTCTGACTAAACGCTATACCTGTTGATATTTTATAAATATAAGGGAAATAGTTCACAGTTTAGTCGTTTGCGAATAACTTATTACACTTCACAATTTGCTTAACTACAAACGTTTCTAACGGAATCAGTAAAACTCCTGCAATATCCTATTTCTTAGAAAGTTATCGTTTTGCAAATGCAATTGGCTTCACCTTGAGAACGTTCAACGTTAGTATATTTCTTGGGAGCATTCTAGACTCGTAGCGTATATAAGCAAGTACTTGGCTCTAGTACCTAGTAAAGTCAGGTCAATAACGGGATCCAACGCAGCGAGCGCATCGTAAGCAGTTCTAATGCATCTGCGTCCGCGCCGCTGCGCTTTCACAACCAGATAGAGACAAGTTCCTTAACCTTAGAAACTTTATCAGCTATTAGGGCCACAAACAAAGAAGTTCTATTGAAAATGTATCGTACAGTAGCGGTGTTTATACTTTCATAATGCACCGGTTATCGGTTCTTTCTACTTTATCGGGTGACCCGGCCAACAATTGTTTTACTATATTATGCCAGACGCACGTAACGACTTAAAACATTATTCCGAGTAGGTTGACTCACGAACATTCTTGTGATAACATTAAGGTAACAAAAATGGAAAAGAGACGTTTCAGGATTTGGAAATTGCTCCAATTCTCTTAAAATAGGTACCTACGTTCGTTTACTATGCAGATAGTGACATGTATTTTACAATGCGGCGTGGTTGACTTTAAATTAAATTTAAATGTGTGCATAATTTTGCCATCTTAACAGATGAGTTCATGGAATAAAATATCAGAATTTTCCTTAAAATAAATACACGTTGCGACTTGTACACAGAAACTGTGCCGACGACCGTTCTGTCCATGAAGTAACATCGAACAGTAGCGGCACCTGACGCTGACGCAACGTGAAAAACGGAAAATTAGTTGTGAACCTAAATGCGGTGCGTTGAACTGAACGCAATTGTCTGTTTTAACCAATGAAATGACTCAGATGTTATAGAGGAGCACCCACCCACGTGTACTGTTTCAAATTGTATGTGGGATACACATATTGATAAATAGGAGCCTGCATTCGTTATGCATGAAACACCAAGCATAGAATTATAGAGGCAATCATTTCTAGATACTTATTTAGTCCAAGCAAATCGTGCACACGATGCAAATAATGAGTTTAAATACAAATGAATTGATAATCATGGCATTTGATATTCAGTAAAATAAAGATTCGTGAGTGCATTGAACCAAAAACGTGGTTCATTACTTAACACATAGCTGGGGTCGTGAGCGATTCTGCTTTTTGCATGCAAAACATTTTTTGTCCAATTTTTACCTAATACCAATAGAATATGTTGACGTTTTTGCCGAGCATTTCATTACCAACAGCGATTATAATGATCTCAAAAAGTCAATATTTTTAGCTGGCAAAAAATATACGACCGCATTGGAAGATATTAAATTCATATACATCTTCGTATAATCTAGACGTGATCAAGCTCAAACATGTCAGGGATCATCAGACTTTAGCTATGGATGATGATGTCAGACAGACACATCTCGAAGACGTCAATTGATCACCAAGCATTGTATGCCATCGGCCTAAATTCAACACTTTGACAACTGATTTATGCTCCATCTCAGGTGTCAAGAGCGGAGACAATACAAAAAACTGTAGCAATTACATATAGAGAAACAACAATGCATGCTAATGTCTAGGACATTAATCATCCGGTTTTAAGCTTTAAATAATGCCATGTGACAATGTTAGAAAATACATGGACGTCAACTGGATCTATTACGATCGCATCGGTACGTACGTGTGTGGAATCATGTAATAATAATTCAAGATCAAGAAGAAAAAATACCTACTGCTGACAACTTATGTTCAAAGAATCATTTGTTATTAGTTGCCATGTGTCATTGGGAACCACGGCCGATTATCCAGTCATCACACCTCAAACATTGCCTACTTATAAGAGCTTCTGTTCAATGCGTTTTTTGTAGCACGCTTTATATTTCTTGACGTAAAGTAAGCACGACTGGTAGCACTGTAGCAGGCACCTCAATGAGGCCATAACTATTGGCATAAGTGGGCAAACAATGTAACAAGCAGTGTTTACTTTTGAAACCGCTCGTAGACGGTGAAACAGCGCGGGATTTAGAATGTCGTCAGGAACTGAGCCATCATTAGAGTACCGCTAAACTAAACACGGTGCACATTCATGCACTCACTACATGTAATTTATATTGTTCTCGTTTACTTAGTGAATTGTGGGCTTGTATTATACAACGTGGTGTAACAGAAGCACGCTGTATATACGCTTCAGTGCTTTTCCTAAGCGGCGTCGTTTCTCCAACCTACTTTCAAATCGTACTTGTCTAAGTACCTTTAGAAATCTCCGAACAGTTACTCGGCACGGACGGGCAGGCATTGAAAACATTCAACTCACTAGAGAAAATTTACATGACTCTAAACTAGTATAGGTAATAACTTAATCATCATGTCTGTTGCTAGCCGGTTAGTTTATTGTGAAAAATCATGTAATATGAGCAATTATCGTGCATAAATTAAAAATACATTGACAGTAGAAATCAAAACATGCATCAATCAACATTTTATTGAATCATCGTCTAAAAACTTGCATCGAATTCCGTGATAGGGTTAGGCACCGACGGACAAGTCTATAAAAATAAACTCCAAAAAAACTTGACTAAATCCTCGTGTTGATGACGTGAATGATGAATGTTGAACAATGTGTATTTGTCGTCTTAGTAGATACCTAATACAGCAACACAGCTGATCTGACAGCGGGGTGGGCACTGAACATGTCTAGACTTGTCAGTGTAGACAAAAAAGGATATTTTTAAGATTGTCGTCAATATATGAAATTCGACAATGGTTTAGCAACAGAGGTGTAAACTGATGATATCATTTGCCAAGAAATCAATAAAAGAGATGCAAGAACGATAATTTGGGATGAAGATAATCAATTTGTCGATTTAGAGGAAATAAAATAAGTATTCGGAAAATAAAACAAGAACATCACGATCTTAACAAATGTTCGTTTATGCCATACGTAATTCCAAGTCAAAATATTGGACACTTTTGCAACTTTGTCCCAACATTATTGTCCTTAACATGCAAAGGGAAAAAAATCAAAGGTAGTTGACTCAGCTGATCGGTACAATGAACTTCTGAGAACAACTAAATACATTTGGAATACTGAAAGTCCAACTATAGCGTACGATCACGAACTCTGAATCACAGTCAGCTGATACGAGACACATTCAATAAAAAAATCTGGAGTATTTTAGTGGCCAAATACAGATTCAGGAGTAAATTTATCACATGGTTGTAGTAAAATCACGTCAAAACGTGAAATTTATGCAGCAAAACAAATATTAAATAATAGCAGTCTAGATGACATCATCATTTCAGCTGATCGCAAGTTGAAGGCTGGTCATTACTAAAATATTGATGTAGGTGTACAAAATTTTGCGCATGTCATACACCTTGCCTATGGACCTGTCTAAATGTCAGTCTCCTATTAAAACGAGTCGAAATTATCGGACATAAAAATAAATTCTGCAGTCACAATATTGGAAAAAGATCGAATTATTTTACCGACTTACCTACACGACAATGCAATAAAAATGACATTTCATTAGTCTGGAATCGACGATAAATCATTACTAAACATTAAAGATAAAGCTAAAAGCATAGCAATATCAAAACACGAAATGATGAATCGAGATACATTCGTTTCAATGCACGCGACAAAGATTTACGATGAATATGAAGCTGTACGTTACTTGATGGTGCCGAAAGTGCTAATTTGTTAGTTACAAAATTTGCAAATATGCACATGCCCACCCAAAAGTGGCGGAATCGTGTAAAGTTTATACAGGTGCAAGAATGATCTTCATCGCGTCATGTGCAATTATTTGCTATAAACTTTTTTGATCTGGCGCTTGATTAAAGTTTTAGAGGAAATTTTTAAACCTTACGGAATTTTATTATCTTGATTAGATTTTTTTATTTCAAAGTCGGCACCTTCTTTTATGGAAGGCACATATTTCGTGAATGACAGTAAGCTTTTTATACCTATTACTGCATATAACAATGAAATATTTTGCATACACTTTGTTGGAAATTTAAATAATCCGAATAAAATATACTTGTGTGATTCATCATTATGTGCTGGTTTGGGCAACCTAAAACGTTTTGCAGTTGAAAAAACATACAAGAAGAAAGACGTGCCAGAAGAAGTGGACACAGATTAATAATTTGACGACACGGTTGGCGCAGTGGCTAAGCGATTAGCTTTCTGCGCTACGTGTCGCGGGTTCGATCCCCGCACGGAACAAATATTTGTATGATCTACAGATAATTGTTTCGGGTCTGGGTGTTTGTGTATGTGAATATATGTGTTTGTAAACGCACCCACGATACAGGAATTATTCCTAGTGTGGGGCAACGTTTATAAAAAAAACAATTTAATATAGTAAAAGGCCTACTTATTAAAGAAAATATTATTTAATAACACCTAGGTAAGATTTTTTCACAAGAGGATAAAATTGAGGATAACGTGGAGATAGACGAATAGCAACTAAATCGACGATACTTAAAATAATCTCACTTCGCGAGGCTGATGCGCAATTACATGCACATAGCAATGGTCAGATAAGCCCTCTTATCAGAAGTCAAGCAATTTGTTCCCAATGTTAGTGGGACAATTGTGTAAGGGGGTGCATACACATCCGTATTATAGCAAGCAAGACGTTTTCTATTCTTTTTTCGTGATGTAACAGGTAAATGGAACCGTTTATTATGTTAGATATCTTATTCACAACCAGATTCAACCCTGTGATTGTCAGGCTCACCCTGGACAGTCAGTTTCGATACTGTCGATGTTGATTCCTATGCATAAAAGATTACCGATTTTATTTTAATTACCAGATCCAGGTAATCATCAGTCTAGGAATTTTGTGGTTTACGTTGTAATATGAGAGTTATCTAACAATGGAATGCTTTCAACTAGTTCGCGACTGATCAAAGAGAGACTGTCGCACGATAAAAGCACATGTGTGTGCAAGTGTGCATTTAAAGTAGTTCGTGTAGAATTTATCGCGTACAGGCTGCCGAAGCTATCGCTAGTTGCATTTTATTGCCGGACCTGATAACGTTACTTTTGGTATTTTCGGGAATAATATCACACTTTTTATACGTAAACATAGTTACCAGAGGTCAGGCGCGTTGTAAATTATCTTTTGTGAAATAAGTGCAAAATTAAAAAGTAATTATTTTATGGAACATAACTGGACTGGACATCAATAGGGTTAACCAAAAGGATCGTCCCTCTAGACTGAACCGAAAGACGTTAAAATAATTCACACTTAAGTTAGAACTGTTTATACTTATTGAATCTAAGTAAGATTGCATTGTGAGGCGATAGAAAAGCGTCATATTTGTGAAAGCAACCGCAGCAAGACCAAATGTGATAACGCAAAATTAACCTTAAAACTATAATTAACTATACTTAACTTATTTTCATGTCAATTGATAAATGAGTAAATAAGACTTATAGCTTCTCTAAGAACTATTGAGCAACTAGCTTTAACAAAACTTAAAACGTGTTAAATAAATTCGTATTTCTAAGCACCTAAAACTGCTTGCGACGAAAATTAACTGTCTATAATTGACTCCAATGGCTTTTGACCCGGGGTTCCTGTGATTGGTATAATGGACCCTTAATTACCATGCTAATCGGGGTATTGCTGCTACATCCGCCTGGCCAACTGCTAATTTCTATTAAAATACCAAAAAGCAATAGTGAAAACGAACAGTTAGACTGTGTTAAGAGCTATAAACTAATTACTGGCTGATGAACAGCGCGACAGATGCCTGCAGCACCAAGCTTTTAGCATAACAGTAATATTTCTACAGGATTAGCGTTTATATGCATCTTAATCTTGCAATTTGTACTTCCAAAACTACGAAGCAATCGATTAAAAGAAACTATAACAAGCACATCATTGCCAAACTCACATTTCACGCATGGCAACTCATCATTAATCTACCTTCCATACAAGGCAAGCAATTTGAGGCAAATCAAAACCGAGCCAGCATACCAGTACCAATGATACACTATCATACGATTATATTCCAAGCGTGACGAAGCTGGCGCTGATTAAAAGCGATCAAATGACCCAAACGAGGTCTTCGTTTCGGTTGAGACCTCACGCTATTCGCAACAGTAGGCAAAGATTGCCGACATAATCCGTTCCGGATGAGGTATCACCAGGAACTAGCTTATTTATAGATAAGGGCATCGTACCTGTTTATCATAGCTCTTGGTGCTTCACGCTTCGGTAGTGGAATGAAAAAATCAGTGCGAAATTGTTCAAGCGAACTCTGGAAGGGTCTTTCTTATAGAATTAATTTATAACATTCTATGGGACTTTTAAATAGGACTATCGGAAATCATAATAATCTCGACTGTCCGACTTGAGATGTTACAATTAATTTCCCAACAGTATATTTTCGAGACCAGAATAACTTTAACACTAACTACGAACGAACCAAAATCCACATAAGAACAGAGAAAATTAAGTAGCTATTTAAGATATTTAAAAAAAAATCGGTGTTATTTTGTTCAAACTGAAAAGTTCTCAGTTGTTAATCTCGGCGATGGTTGAGCAAGAATTGCGTAATGGTCTTGCCCGAGTGATTTTAATGCCCTAACTAATGCATGTTAATGAACTATCATACGCCTGAGTGTGAACGCCCTGAACCTCTCATTGCTACGGCACGCGATAGTATTAGGGCTGCTAAATATAGTTTTCCAAACTAAATCTTCACTACTAAAAGACCACCTTTTTTACATCTATGTACCCTATCACTTATAAGTGTTGTAAGTGGCAAGATGCGCAAGAGCATCCGGTTTTATATTTAAAATAACATTATCTCCTTATACATATATGTCCGAAGGCTAATGTTCTGCAGCACCAACTAACCGGCTATTTCTATAGATATAATTAAATCGTAAAGATGCTTACATTCCACATTCAATATTTTTAGCAAAAAGTAATGCCTAAGTATAGTATTATTAAGTGTATAATTAATATGTAGAAACGATACTACAACCAAAATTGAATCATTTAGATTTTTTGTTTTTGTCTGTATGTCCTTGTCGTCTTTCTATCGAACCCGAAAGCCAAAAATATTTATAATAAAAATAAATAAGAAATAAGGAAGGAAAAACATCAAAGATAAGGAAAGGTTATTTTATGGACCGATAGGAATATTCGAAAGCCTAATGGCATGTTTTAGATCCAGTAATGATTTTTCAAACTCTTATCGGTGAACGCTACTATTACTGATAATATTGCACGCGGTCCAAAATAACTCTCATTTCAGAGGAGGGCAATATTATTTCTTAGAAAAGAACAATTATTCAATCATCTAAAAACTCTCGTAACTAAAACGATAACACATTTGACGGCAGCAAACCCGCGGGTACAGCTAGTAGATATTAAAATTATTATTTCCTCAGTTACATGACGGGCATGATCTAAGTAAAATATTAAATATTATGTTGCGTGGGCATAAGGCTTCCCTAGACGCATAAATCTATGTAAATGTTGAGTTTAAAGACCGCTATAGTGCATAAAGTGACTCATCAATGACTGGTACAGCACATCCTAGTTCCTCAATAGACTCATGCAAGATGGTGAAGCAACCCATCGTTTTATACCTCCTACAGTGAGATATTACCAACGTTGACATTTTGAAAAAATTCTATCCTTTTTTATTGAGCTACTGTTTTTCCAGGAATAGAAAAATACACCTTTTCTATGCAGAAGGTAAAAATCCAAAAGGAGAAGTTTTGCCGACGATATATCGCTGTTAATGAAAATAAAATAGAAGAACTTTAGTAAGCCTAAGCAGGGCTCGAACTTAATCGAAATCTAGAACGTCGTATCTTAGGTAAACCTTGATAAAGTGTTCAGGGGCAACCCTAACTAGGACCAGTCCTCACACGTAAACTTCACGCTCCATGTACCAAACCCTAGACTCATTTATTCCATAATCATATCATATAGCACATTGATATTACACTTGGAAAAGCAAAAAGTTTTAATGAGGCTGAAATTAAATCGCTGTAATGTACATAACAAAGTCTTGCTTTTGCTTTGGAATTGAAATAATTTTACTAACGAGGTTAAATTCATTAACTTTTATACCACAATTTAGTTTTATTTAACACTGTTCAGTACCTATTATAAATGAAAATGGATCAGCCCACTTTGTCCACCAATTACACCAAAGTCAAAGTCAAATATTTTTATTTCAATTGGGCCTTTAAAAACGTTATGATTCTAGTTGCTCGGTTCTAAAGTGGGTTGGTCCTATAGAGAAACCGGCAAGAAACTCCATGGATACTCTTTATTACCGATGTAATATTTTATGAACTCCACGTAAGAATGTCCAAAAACACAGATACAATATACAACAATACACCAACGTGTATCGTGTCGTAAGTTCCGTATCCCGTAACAAGCACGTGCAGGATGCGCATGAATGCAACTCGTCCTTAAGAAGGACGCACCGAAACGAATTCTACGCTCGTATCGCTTTTACACACCCATTACATACGTAGGTACATGTTGGACATTCAAGACGCAAGGGATCAGCACGTGCCACTTGTCCCATATGTGTTAAGAAATTGTTCTAAATTAGATGCTAATTAAAGACTATACTTAAATTTCCATTTGTCTGGCGTTAGTTAAACAATGAAATGTAAACTTTCTCCATCATACACAATAGCGTCCAGGTAGCCAACCGCGAAGCTTTATGAATTATAAATAAACCACCATTGTTCATGGTGCCATGATTTAGTCGCATTTTTAATTTTGCTAGGAAACAAAAAGAGTTTTAATTACGTGAGAAGTAACGAAGGGCCGTTAACCTTGGAATGGAAACTAATTGGCTCACGGAAAGCTGATAATTAGTCGGCACAGTAGCTAGCGAGGTCTTAGATAAGTTATAAAAAGTTTATTGTACCTCGGAGAATGATGAAGTTGTATACTGCATGTATCCTAATATTAATTGAAAGTTTTGACGCATTTGAGGGCTGTTTGCTGTACGCGTCGAGTTTACCATCATAACACTTAATTTTTGGTAGTTTCAGACAACACGGATACGGCTTAATGGATTCAAAGCGATCACAGTCTAGACTTGAATCGTATAACACTAGTGGTATCTATTTCGTTTGTTAACGCATTCATTAAGTGCGAGTTAGACAGGCACAGATTTTATCGTATCCATAGGTATCCAAGCTTAATTGAATTGCAAAAAAATCTACCGATATTGCGTTATATTACTGAAAAAACCAAGTAACAACATCGAACTCCGGTAAGCTTCAGAGAGGAAGGTCTTTTTGCTATCCATTTGATCAAAATTGGTCCAGAACTTTAGAATACAGGTGGCACCGTTAAGCCTAGTTTCAATTACTAGCGGTCGGACGAAAATAACAAAAATAAAGAGTCGGTGTCAGCTCACCGGACAACCTATCATTATGGTTAGATACGAAATTTTGACCGAATCATTGTCATTACGGCCTATTAGGCGGTAGCTAGCAAAAAGACAATAAGTTTAGAGTATTGACTTTTGATTGGTTCAGCACTTAATAGGCTTTTTTGTGCTGCTGAACATTTATTATTAGCAACACTTAGGTTTTGCATAAGCAAAAATTGTCCATTGTCTAGAGCGAGGATACCGCTAGATTTTGAACCCAGAAAATCTATTAGGTAAGATTTTAAAGACTCACATAATAATTATTACAAAAAATTTACGCGTGTTTATTGCTACTGACACCAGGAAGACAATCTTTTAAGCACTAATAAAAAAACTTATCGTTAGAATGAAAGCGATTTCAAAATTACTAAAATGGTAAAAACTCTTTATTTCGCGGCGACCATCTCTTCACAATGCGTGCGATCTCAGCGATTTAATTAGCTAAAGCGATTACTATCACCAGCGTTCCTTATGCCACTATTACGGAAGAAAATTGTCTAACGACCATTATAAATAGTCATGGAGCCACTAATCCGCTGGCTAAATTGCAGTCTTAAGAATTTCCGTCGGGACATAAACCTGAGGAGCTAAATGAAATTATAATTCAGTACTATTATCTTGATTTCTATTCTGAGCGAAATCTGCTGCAAGCGGCTCTGCGTCTAGTTTGAACTCAAATGATTTCTGCTCAACCTCAACACAAAAGATAATAACTGCGTCAGTTTTACATTACCTTCTAAAACTTGTCTTGTTCGCTTGCCGAACCAAAAAGCACTAAAGGATCCAAGACTTTAGACAAACAAATTGGATTGGACGAACAAATAACGAAGAGCGTACAAGTATCTCGAATCGACAAAAACATATCATAATTTTATTATATCATAACTTACCACAAAATCCGTTCCTTGTTTTATAAAGTGTTCCGAAAAAAGTACAAAGGGTATAAATTGCAGACATTATGATGTCACTTACTAATAATTTATAACCTAATATACCTAATATGCGGTTGATATAGACTGCTGCCATGCGGTCGTAACCTTATATGTCTGTCGGTGTTGTGTTCCAACCACCCACACCTTTACCGTAGTCTGTAAAGCATATGGGGTTTTTTTTATTATTATTATCTTAACTATAATTAAGCCCCTGTGATGTATGTACTCTCTAAATCCTAAGTAAGGCCGACACTCCCGTGCTCACTCCCGAAAAATGGATTCTGATAAGATAAACACAGCATACTCCGAAAATTTCTAGGACAGCCCTGGTTGAGTACCAGAGGGAGAGAGACGCAAATCCTGGGGCGACTATGTTTTCCTGTCTTCCCTTATATTTCCATCACCGTTTATAAAAGCCCAGTGTCACGACTGCAATCATGAAAAATTTGTGGTCTTAACAATCTAAAACTCGCGCAGTAATGACCTCGAGAAACCTATGAAGTTTGTTCACATCACCGATCCCTGAAGCGTGACCAAATTGAGCTACGAGCAGTTTTTTTGCCTAGGCCGAAAGTAATAGGCATTGTTATTACTAGATATAAGCAGACAGGCATGGTAAATCAGAATTATTACGTTAGTTAATGTTTGCCACCAACACTGGGAATTGGTTTTGATAAATCCATTGTTTTTCTAATCCGCGGTTACGATATCGGAGAGTTGACATGTAAATTATAAATGTAGGCTGTACGTCAATTACATGGATTTAAGATAGCGTATAAATAGAGGAACAGCTGTTTTTATGGCTGTAGAATCGACAAGAGGGACACATACGACCACATGCTTTGCATAGGAACTGCAAGCATGTGGGATAGATGAGTTGGGAGAGAGGCGTCTTTCGGCACGAGTTTGCAATTCTCGATCTTAGTGGCGTGGATAACACGTTCTTTCTCACCGTACACCATATTCTGCGAATTTTCTCAATCAACATGCTTAATGGTGAAAGCCACTGTGGCTTTGATATATTTCTAATAAATAAGTACTATGTCTATTTTGGACGTTTTATGCAACTTGTATCGTTTGATTTTGATCTTGATTTTCGTCTTGATTTTTGGTCTGATTTTGTACTGGTATCGCCTGATGTGTGGCCATATAGTGAGAAACTTCACAGGTAAAATCGGGTAGGCTACGAGGATCAGGATCTTTTCGGCAGTAGTTAATTAATTTAGTCATATACTTCTTATACTATTTAAATCTATGGGTATAGTGTACTTTGGCCCCACGTCACCGTACGCACCCATCTTCGTTTGTTACTGGTAGCTCTATATATAGGACCTACTGACTATTTGGAACCGCGTGCCTAGAGTCTCGACATTTCTTAAGTGAATATCTATTGTACTCTATTACATACTAGTAAAAAACAAATAAGAAGCACACCTCATAACCCGCGGCGGAGTAATACACTTTTTTTTTTTTCAGTATTTGATGTATGTAGTATGAGTTACATAACTAAAAATAACATTTCTGTCTTGCTCATTGATAAAATGGTCAAGCAAGACCACTGAGAATGGCATCCTGAGATCTAGATTAGAATCTCAGCATGAGTAGATATTTTTAACCATCCCTGGTTAAAAAAATCCTGATTATAAAGTCTCATTGTTTATTGCACCAAAAAATTACACAGCTGCAATAATTGAACATGAATTAACACATATAGCATCACGCCTGTATTCCCCAAATGGTTAGGCAGAGGTGTACTATTGTACACCCGTATTTTGCCGATGCCATTATTGAGTCCCATTTAATAGGGGACGAGCCTATTGCCATCTACATACTGGGCACGATACTAGACTCCGTGCTTCTACTGAGAATTTCTTTACATAAAAACCCAATAACACTTTGTGAACATAATATGTTGTTAAATATGCCATTTTTTCCTTTTCTTATCAGTAATTGGGATCCCATAAAGTCAAATTAGGTAAATGACACACCATAGACATTTAAAATTAGCTGTAATCTTTTCCCTAATGAGTTTACTACCTAATTAATACAACATTTAAACAATAAATAACACATGGGTATTTACACTAAATGGGTTCAAGATTAATGTTTAAAGACAAATTATTTAACATGTTTTCTCTCATACCACATTTTTATTTCACATAATCATAAATCACCGCATTAACCGTAAACTCTTTAACTTGAGACTCATCAACCACAGAAGCAAATGGTTCCGAGGAAGTTCTAAACCGAATACTGCCATGATGGACATGTTCAGCAAGCAATATGGACTACAATATAATACAATACAATATTATTTAATAAACCAACTTGAAAACTATCAAAATGTACCTACAGAATATTAAATATTTATGTACCCACTGTTTTTAATTATTTATTAGAAATGAAAATTGGACTTTGAACTAATAATATTTTTTATTTAAATAATTATGTTTTATTCATAATGCCAAACATTTTAATGACATTTATTCTGTTAACACATCTACAGTTCATAAAAATTAGTACCATAGTTAAGTTTCTTATTTCAATAAGTGCTTATAACAATTCATAGTAAAAAAAAAAAATGCATTAAGAGACTACACTTTGTTATGCCAGTGATATGAATCATTGACCAAAAGAAATTATTCAACAATATAAATACACAGTAATCAAAATATTTCAATACTATTAACATGTTTTTGTCAGTTCACGGGTTAAACAATTATCATAAGAGAAGGGAACCAAATTGTTCAAATCAGCAGCCATGCCCTAAATGATAATCTGTTCTTGTGTAATTACATTTTGAACTTAGAACTGAATATCATAATAAACTGTTGTAACCTTCACCTTAGACATGTTCTAATTATGAAATTATAATGCTTGATTAATTTTTGTGTTTGATAATAAATATGCTGTATGGCTAGTCCGTTGATAATAATATTGATTGATAGTATCAATATTTACCTTGAAATGCTGTCTGCCAGTTGTTCCCAGCTCGACATGGCGTGAACCTGTCTCCATTTGTGTGTTCTGCTGGGAATCTGATGCACTGCTTCTTACTCAAGGGGCTGCATTGCTGCAGCAGCCTCGTCTCGTAGTGCTTACTGAACATTTTTCACGGTACCAGTCCAAGTCCCACACACGATAACTGACTAAAATTCAAATAGTCTAAAACACGAAAACTTGAGGGTATATGGAAGAATGTAGACTAGAATATTTTATAGAAACGGGTAAGTTCTCAATCAAACATCGTCCGTCGATGATACGTCCCGACCACACTGTTTACTTCAGTGTCCGGAGTCAAAACAAACAACATCGGACGCAGGAGTGCTCTCACCGACTGCTGTGAACCATTTGACTACATTCGACATGCTCCATAGCGCAACTGTACACATCGTCCACGGTTACTGAAAGATAACGCACATAACTAAATTGTCTCACAAAACTTTGATGATTGATATTATATTGTTCCACAAACACAATTTAAAGATTCCAGTCGACGTTTTACGTAATAAATTGGTAGAATTCTGTAATAAAACGATAAAATAATTCTTTCGCGGACTATGTCACAGCATAAATAAAAAAGGTGTGGCAAGACTAAAAAAAAAATTGTGCTTTGAATACAACGGTTCTTTTGGATGACACTTCGAGGTCTGACAAAACAATGGCGCTAGTGGTTAAAGCAGATTGGGCCATTATATTAAAATTGAAATTAGTTAATAATGCCGTTAGCCGAATCTCCAGCGAATGTTTTATGAACACATTAAAAAAATTGCCATTTCTGATATTCTGGTCCAGGCGACTTTTCCTATTTTTCTTACTTTAAAAACCTTTGTGTGTTTTTGAGATTTTTAGTAACCAAATCGGTCCAGCTGTTCTCAAATGATGCACTCACCAAAGAACCGCATATAATTTTTATTTTTAAATATAGATTTCTGAGGTGAACCTTCTTTTCGCAAAACATTTTTAGTGTAACTTCCTTCCGTCCATTTTCTTTTGTATGAAACATAGACCATACACTTAGAATTTCGAAATCTATGGTAAGAAATGAAATAAAATTATCGTCTATTATGTAACCTAACTTCGGATGTCAAAGTGACGAACGGAACGAGGGAGAGGGTGACGGTAACGTGATGTAAAGACGTAGCGCTTAGACAGTCGATTCTCTTAAAAAAAAAACTATCTCCGATTCGATTCAAATCGAACATTCTAGAATCGATTCTCGATTAAATTGAGCATTAAAAGATCCATTTTCAATCAAGCGCGACAATTTCAAACATTACCATACACCGAGCACAAATCCAGAATCCGTGCTACTACTGGGAATTTCAAATTAAGAAAACCCAATAATACTTTGCCTGACCCGGGATCGAACCCAAGTCCTCTTGCTCAATTGTCGTGCTTGCGTCCACGACATACCAACGAAACAGTTTAGTCTCTAGTCTATACTCGACCGGTTGCTTTTGCATCCGACAACAGCAAAAAATTAAAAAACTAAGATACTGCAGCCAGTTTAAAGAACTTTATCGCTAGTTCTTGAATCAGTCCGATTTGAGAGGTCTTTGGATCGATTCGATGTAGTGTTCAAAATCGATCTAAAAATCAATTATTTTACTCAAATAACCGATTATTCGATCGACTTCAGATTGACATGCTAGACTAGCCTAGTATGTGCCAACTCGGGAAAAACAGGTTTCGAGTTTACTTGAGTTGAAATTCACGTAACTCGAATTCAACTCGAGTTACGCAACTCGAGTTAACAAGATGAAGCTGAGTAAATTATTTGTAACAAATTACTTTTTAATATATTTGTTTTTTCATCAAACACGTATGTTGGGACAATTATCATTACTAAACTTAGTAGGAAGGATTTTAATAAATTTTTGTTTTTAGTCTGAGTTATTTTTACCATAGTAGGTACCTATACTTAACAACAAAAATAAATCTTCACAAAATAATATCAGTAAAGTTTATGATGTAGGTACTTATGCTATTAATAGTTTAATTATCATATTCAAAATGTTCTTAAATATTTTTTTTATTCTACATAACAAATTATTCTGGTAGTAGCTAATACTCTTTGTTGACTTTGTTCGTTTGTTGCCTTCGACCAATTTGTTGCAATAGGAACTTTTATTTAATTATTATTTATTATACTACTCAAATTAGAATATTATTTACCTAATTAACAAAACCACTTAGTTAAAAAGTATTTTTATCAAGTATTTTCTGTATAAATAAAAGAAAAATAATTCTCAAGAAACGAAAAATATTTTCTCTCTTCACACACCGAACGAATCGAATCACGCTCTCGATCTTCCGCTTGGTTCGTTCATGTACCGCCAGCCCAAACTCGAGTTTGGAGCATTCAACTCGAATTAACTCGAGCTAAGCGCAACTCGAGTTAACTCGGGTTAGTAAGTCGAGTTGACCCCTCACTAACCTAGTAGTGCTGACAATGCTCGACTCGCTGCCTCTTACGTAGCGTTAAAAAATAATTGAATATTTTTATTTTTGTTATAATTTTCTATACGTCTGATTCTATTTGGTGATTAATACTTACATTGAAAATGAATAACCGACCTAGGCGAAATGAGGATAGTTCAGAAGAATCGCCCCCTCATTCGAGGTTATTTATTGTTTGCGAAAGACGATACACTGAGGCGGATTTCAGGAAGGCTTTCTCTGAATTTGGCACTATTGAGGATATACGGATGCCACGCAACCATCAGACGGGAGAATTGAGGGGTGTAGTGTATATAAAGTTCGCAAAAACGTCGGAAGCGGCTGCTGCTTTGGAGGCAATGCATCAGAAATCACTCACGCCTTCCGGTCGCGCTTTGAAAGTGATGGTAGCATCGAACCGCTCTGACATCCATACGGATGACGACAGCGACGCTAAATTTAAACGGCTCTTCATAACTATCCCTTGCGTAACTACAGAAAAAGACATTTACGAAGCGTTTGATGCATACGGACGTATCGACTCTGTCGTTGTACAAAGAGACCGAAACACCGGTGACCCAAAAGGCTTTGCTTATGTCACTTTCAGTAAGTTCTCTGAAGCAGCAATTGCTTTTGAAGAATGTGACAGGAAGTATCGGGCTATATTTGCCATGCCAAAAGGATCATTTAACAAGCGACCAGAAACTCTATTTGAATCTAGGATTAACGATTTAGCTAATCCTCCATCTAGTAGTAGCACTTCAATCATGTCCTTGATGAACACTCCTCCCAGGGGCTACACTAGAGTCAATTTCATGTGTTGTCCACATTTAACTCAAATGCATGTTGAAATGTTATTTGACATTGTACCTGGGTTAGTAGATTGTCGGTTTTATGTGGACTTAGTTCGTAATTATGGTAAAGGCACTGCTTCATATTCAAATCCAGTTTCAGCTGCATATGCAGTTCAAAAACTGAATGAATTTGAATATCCTCCTGGTTTAAAATTCTTTGTTAAGCCTGACAAGTCTAAGTTTGATTCTCATATGTATTCATTTAATAATGTATCAAGTGTTACACATAATTTAAAAAATGCAATAAAATCTGCAAATACATCTACTCCTGATTTAGCCAAGCTAACTGAAGCTATAGCCGAAGCTTCTAAACTAATAAAGATGGCTACAACAGGAGTTTCAGATGATTATATGCCCAACAGCAATGACTTAAACTATTGCAGTGTGAAACTGCCCCCTCCTAAACCTTTGGCTGATATTGACAGTGAAGTTGCTAAGAGATGTTTCTTGGTCTGTAAGCCCCAGCCTCCCCCACTGACTGTTTTACGTGACATATTCTGTAGATTTGGAGACCTAATAAATGTTTATACATTACCTAATAAGACAGTAGGGTATGCTCGCTATGCCACAGCAAAAGCTGCAGATGAAGCTATAGCAGTATTACATGGAGCTGAAGTCTGTGGTGTTCGTATGAAAGTTTTAGAGGCTGAGGATGAAGCTCCTCCTAAGAAAAGGAGAATTGGATGGACTAAGGACGAACAGATTGACTGACTGGACAGTCTCATATCTCTCCCAGGACATATTTTATATGAACTGCTATTATTTGACAACTTTGTTTCACATACAATATATTTACATCTTTCATTAAGATTAATGAAATGGCCATGTTTCTTTTTATCTTAGATTAGTATACTACATATTAACAGACCAAAGGATTTTATTTCTGTTCCTTTTCTTAAATCTTTAGTTTTACAGATTTAATTAATCTAATTCTTTCCCCCATTGATATATTTAATCAGACAAGGACAATAACACTATCACATCCCTAACTCACAATATTTATATTACAAAGAAAACTATGAGTGCAGACTTGATTAATTTATTTTAAAAGGCATCTAAACATGTCAACCTAATCCAATTTATTGCACACACAGCCTTGTGACTTATAAAATAATTGACAATTATCATTATGTCTAGGTCACTTTAATATCCTAATCTGATAATGAATATATTCACATTATATTCAAGAATGAATAAGAAAAATCTGTACATTTCACATAAAAAATACTTTTGTCTAAGAATTATATGTTACACAGAGAATCTTGACAGACTTTCAAAAATAATTATGACTCACCTTGAACCTTTACGTACACCAAGATAGGCTAGCTGGCAATTGAAGAGCAAAATCTGTAATGATTTATTACCAGTTAAAGAAATACTCTATTCTGTCTTGTTGAAGTGGACGATGACATATAATTATGCTAACTGGCTTTACTTAATACCATCTGTAAATTATGGATACCGTCATGGTAGTCAAGATTGATGGAGCCTTCACTAAACCCTAAGCCTGCTATCCCTGAACCTTCCTGCATCCCAGACATTTAGCTGATTTGACACGTGTATTAGCTGTACTGTTGTAAATTCCAGATTTGCCCCACCTCCGTAGACCGAAAGCTAGGTATGCCTATGGGTAACTGAAAAGCAAAAGGTGTTTTCCATGACATTAAACACTAAAATGACCTAATTTCTACAGGCACTACATTAAATTCACGATTCCGTTATTGCTTGTTGTAGTAAAGGCAGTAGTTGTTGCGTGTACAATGGATGTCTGTCCCCATGTGTCATTTTTATTATCTTTTCAGCACATTTTAACTGTGCTAACGCTTTCTCGACTTCCATTTTGTATAATAAGATCTTCCCGTACTTCAAATGTAGAAGGCCCAACAAAGGATTTCTGTCGCCGTAGTAAAACCTGCAAGAAACATTTTAAATTAGACATACGGCGCACTGCAAGTTTTCGACGGTTTTGCGGATTATGATATGCGGTAGATTATTCCGAGGTGGAAGGTTGGGTCTACCGAACTCTGTAAAGAGTTCTTTAGTGCTTTTGTACCATATCTCACTGATATGGTACAAAATAACCAGCGGAAGTAATGATTGGTTAACCAGTTAGCCTAGGTAATATGGTATTTAGTTTAGCCGGATGCCAATGATCATCATCATCGGTTCCGGAAAAATGGTTCTAAAGCCAACTTCTTTTCTTTCTTTTTTTTTTTTTTTTTTTTTTTTTTAACATTGCCCCACACTAGGATTTCTCCTGTATCGTGGGTACAGTTTACAAACATACATGTCACATGCACAAACAACCAGACCCGAAACAATTATCTGTAAGATCATACAAATATTTGTTCCGTGCGGGGATCGAACCCGCGACACTTAGCGCAGAAAGCTAATCGCTTAGCCACTGCGCCAACCGTGTCGTCAACCAACTTCTACCAACAAGCCAACTTCTTTGAAGTCTGCCTCAACTCAAGAGGGATCAATTCTCACGCGTTTCAACATAAATCTCTATTATAGATAGTCTCTTGCCCTGCGTACAACCAAAAGTTGCATTTCAAGCGTTAAAAGATATCTGCAATGTGATATGAAATTTCTAAAAATCGGTATCAAGCATGCTTTTTCGATATATCTCGATTTCGAGGGTTGCCCCTTAGGATAAAAAAATACCTAAAGCAAGGAATGAGGCTGTCAGCATATCCGCATGCCTTCTCCCACAGCTGGACTTGTATGAGCGCGTCAAACGCGTGGTCCAGTGTCTGTGCGTGCATCACGTTGAGGGGATGCAAGACGCCCTCTTGTCTGTCCAAGCAGTACTGGCAGACATCCACATCTGGCTTGCAGTTAAGGATAATGTAAAATCTGATAAATGTATTATCATACATAAACATACATGCGGGTACTTATAACAAATACTGCTAAATCTACAGATACTCCAAAAGTACTGCAGCGACATCTATTATATAAAAATATTGAAAAGACACATCAAGATTGTTTACCTTTAGTTAAGTACCTAAACAAATCGAGTATACATATTATAAAACAAGGTCCCCCGCCGCGTCCGTCTGTCTGTTCGCGATAAACTCAAAAACTACTGAACGAATTTACATGCGGTTTTTAACCAATAGACAGAGTGATTCATGAGGAAGGTTTAGGTATATAATTCGTTAAGGTTTTGTGTAAATTGGCTGAAATATGACGATAATAGTTGAAGATGTTGGAAAATCATGCCGACTGGGAGCTTTACTGGTGCGTGCCGAGTAAATGCTCGACGTAACAGGCTGATACGACATTACGACAGAAAAAAAAGAAGGCGTATATACTCTACTACCCGTGCGAAGCCGGGGCGGGTCGCTAGTTATTTATAGTCAACTAACTATTGCTAACGATTACGCCTGCGGTTATTTTGTATTCGTTATCTGATTAGTGTTCTGCTGCAATACTCTCACATATAACCTAACATAACATAGCATCACACCTGTTTAAATTGTACACCCACTTTTCGCCAATGCTGTTACTGAGACCCATGTAATAGGGCACACCGGGCATAGTTCCAGATTCCATGCTGCCACTGGGAAATTTCCATACAGAAAAACCCAATAACACTTTGCCCGACCCGGGAATGAACCCAGGACAAATAATAATAACTATTATAAACGCGATAGTAATTGTCTTTCTGCTTGTTTATTTCGTAAGGAAGTGAAATGGGGGTTCAAAGTTTGTATGAGAAATCTATCTACGCAGACAGAGTCACGGGTATAGCTAGTGTATTATATAATTTACTGAAGTTGGTATTTCAAAAGGATACACGCCACAGACGCCCTCTCCATATTCTGTAAATGCACATGCGTGAACTCCATGGTCTTCACAAACACATCAACATGTTTCTCAGTATATTTAGTTCCACACTCTTTACAATGTAACATATCTTCTTTACAATCATTTTCTGATACTCCATTTGCCAAAACTTCTAAATCTCCTTCACCATTCTCTGTTATTTTTTTATCTGTGCTATCTCCATTTTCTTCTGTCTTTGTCTCTGGTTTTCTGACAAGAATACAGTCTTCCTTCCATGGTATACTGACAGGGTTTTCACATTGTTTGTTGAGACATGAAGCGCCGTGGACGTATTTGATTTGATTTTCATCTGTAATTTTTTTTAGGTTACTTCGTGCATATTGTGGTGAGGGAGTCTATTTAAACATGCTTGCGATGCGGAAGAGAAAGAATGGAGCTAATAGTAAAAAAAAAAACTCTATCCGGATGAAAAACTAAAAAAGTAAAAGTGCAGGTAGGTTATTTTAGTGATGGTACTCACGTAATATCTTTGTTCTCTTTTTAGCACTAAGATACTCTCTTTCATCCCATACGGATTTTGAGCAACATATCTTAATCAATTGAAGGTACTTTTTGAGCTCTGATTATATCAATATCGACAAATGGGCCTTATAAGTACTCCAGTACATATAAAAGTATTTCTAACTGAGCAACAAAGCTAACTCTACAAACAGCACACAAGAATGCTGTACGCTTAGTTGATAAAAGTCACCAGGGTTTTACAGTTATATTCTATCCAATTAGCATTAGTCAATCTTATGTATGAGAGAATATTTATCAAGATTTTTCACAACAAAGCATACACAAGAAGCGCAGGTACATAATTTTTTTTTAAGTTTTTGTCGGCACTCGAGCAGCCGGATCGCCTGATGGTAAGCGATTACCGTCGCCCATGGACACCCGCAACACCAGAGGAGCCACAAGTGTGTTGCCGGCCTTAAAATAAATATAATGGCCGAGATACGTGATATATTCCCTAAGTTTTCAGTTTACACAGGATTCTATGTATACCTTACCACATCAAAATAAGTTTTAAATTAGTATAGGTCAACATGAAACAGCTAAAACTAACCCTAATTCAAAAGAATATGGTTTATTTCTCCTAACTGTAAGCATAATATGAACATGAGCATTTTGACTGTAATAGATAATATATTGCCGAATTGACCCGGGTACGTCTTAAAACTGCGGCCAGACACCAGAGGACGGGCAGCAGCATCCTCTCACTAATCGGGGAGCCACTGCAATCCCCAAGCCACCTGCCAAGCGTGGGGATTATGGCAATCCCCCCCCATTGGGGGAGGCCATCGTTCAGTAGTGGACGTCTTTTGGCTGATGATGATGAGATAATATGATTACGAAAAAATAGTTCCACTATTTTTAAATACTGAACCTAGAGATAGACTTATGACACCCAGGACCAATTACTTAACAAACATTTCGAGGCACGGAGGGATCTTGATGTGTAAAACGGTCGCCTCCCTAAGAAATGACCGTAGAAAGCTGCTTAACCTCGCAGATCAATTGATCTGCGCGATAGCTATGTAGCTACGTGTCTAGATCATTTTTCTAATTGAGTATGGTTGCTACCCTGGTGACTTCCATCAAATATTGGGAGATAGAGCATGCCGAAGTATAAATTAGTAGGCACATCTAAAGCATTTACCCATGCACCTGTCACACTGGCACAAGAAGTAGTAGTTCTGGAGCAGTTCCGACTGTCTGTCGTACGGCGTCTTCATCAGGTCGATGTAGGATATTCGCATCTGAAATATAGGAAGACAATTTGGACGACACGGTTGGCGCAGTGGCTAAGCGATTAGCTTTCTGCGCTACGTGTCGCGGGTTCGATCCCCGCACGGAACAAATATTTTTATGATATACAGATAGTTGTTTCGGGTCTGGTTATTTGTAAACTGTACCCACGATACAGGAGAAATACTGAAGGGCAACGTTTTTTTTTTTTTAAAAAAGAAAAGAAAAAAGGAAACGTAATATATTATGCAAACATATTTTTACCGAAGTGGTGTCAGGCAACAGTACTGTCTCCTCGAGTTAGATAATTCAACTTGGCATTACGCTTGTATTTCCCAAAGAATAAGGCAGAAGTGACGTTTCATTAAGTCTCAATTAAGCCGTTATTAAGTCTCATATTACATGGATCGAGCTTCTTATCAAATTCCGAGATGCTACTGAGAATTTTCTAGAAAACCCCATGATCGAACCCAGGACCTCACGCACAGCAGTCGCTCTTCCGAACGCTACACCAGTGAGGTCATAACATAGATACATAGACAGCCAAAATCATAACTCTGTTTGGCTTCGCCAGTCAGGTAAAAATATGAATATTCTGCTCGTGGGCATGCTAAAAGACTATTGAGGTGTTCAATCACATGTATCAGCAGAAGAAGGCCGTAGACCAGTCCTAGTTCAGACTAGGTGTCTGTTAAATTTTTTTAAGTACCTCTTACCACCTCTGTAAAATTAGACCAAATTTGCTTTTCAGCAATTGTGGTGCCTACTACTGGCAACATGGCAAAAAAGCGCCATCTATTGGAGTGAAGCGACAACAGAATATCCTGAATCGCACTATGAGAGTTAACATCGAGTCTAACAAATATACGAATGTCCGACATCAACCGTCGGGCTTCGGCCCGCCAGACTGACCACCTTGCCTGGTCAAAGGTACCTCCCTTTTCAATGGAGGACCACCAACCTCGTTTCTTCACAATAACCATTTACGCCTTGCTTTTTAATTGCATTTTTAATTTGCCTAAAGAATGATGTCAAAATAAGCTCAATAACGATAATTACCTGATTCCAGTCTAAACAAGGCATGTCCTTAATGGCTCGGATGTTGATAGTCCTCCCGTCAAACGTGGCCACAGCGTTCGGATTACAGCTGTGGTCCAGAATAGAGGATGCCAAGTATATACCCGTCCCGATGGAGTTCATGTCGATGTCCAAGATCATGAAGCTATTTATTACCATCTGTAATATAACACAGCATCACACCTGTATTCCCCGAAGGGTTAGACAGAGTACACCCACATTTTGTCGATGCCAGACCGAACCTATTGCCATCAACCGGGCACAGTTGTAAACTCCGTACTGCTACTGAGAATTTTCATACAGAAACGACCCGAATGGTAACGTTTAATGACCGAATCCAGGACCTCACGCTCAGCAGTCGCGCTTGCAGCCACTGGACTAATGAGGCAGTCAAGCTACGAACAGGTCCCGGCACCAAACAGTAGACTTTTTATCGGTGTCTACTTTACGCAATTTACGCTGCTGGGTCCAAAGAGTATAACAAATAAATAACATAGTTTATTGCTATCCAACTTGCTTTCCCAACTTATTATAGATATTATAAAGGATAATCTTTAATATATAATTGTTCTGTACGTGTGTATGTCACTGAACACCTCCAAAACGGCTGGACCGAATTTGATGAAATTTTTGTGTTTGTTTGAGAAGGTCCCTGGATGGTTTAGATTCACAATTGGCCCCGGTAGTTGGCGAGTTCAGGGTCAGGTTCGGACAGAACAACGTCTGTCGGGTCAGCTAGTTTTCATATAAAATACTCACTCTTCCATACAATCCCATGAGTTCCACAGTGTTTGGCAGTGATATGTCTTTAAGGAACTCGTACAACACAACGCAAAGTGACGTGAAGTGATCCATCCTTTTCTTATCCGCTTTCAAGTCTGAGTAATCTGCAAATACAAGTGATACTAAAGTTATGAAACAAAAACATGTTTTGTTTGTTTTTTTTTTTTTTAAATATAATGTTATAAATTGTTGCCAAAGGTTGACGATACAGACGAAAAGATTGTATATTAATAGAGGCAGTGCTATTTAAATAGACACAATAAATTTTCCGAATCTTTTACCATTAAGTACTGTAGAATTATTTTAATGACTCTCAGAAGCGACGGTTTCTGTTTGGAAAAGACTTTCTGCGCGGATGAGATTCTTATTCCCATTTACTTAGATAAAAGAGCAATAACATAACAGGATCACGCCTGTATTCTCAGAAACCCTTCTGAGAATCAGGCAGAAGATGGAGGTGTATTGTACACCCATATTTCAACTATGGTGTTGAGTGCCATGTATTAAATAGGGGGCTAGCCTATTCAACTAGGCCTAATTCCAAATTTCGGAGTCCTACTGAGTATTTTTGTAGCAGAAAAACCCAATAGTACTTTGCTCAACCGAGAAATCGAACCCAAAACCTTTTTCTCAGCAGCTGCACTTGTGACTGAACCAATAAGGCGTAGTTAGGAATAAAAGTTGTTTGTTTCATCAGTACGGAAACAAACAAGTGGCCATAAATCCTCAAATGAATCATGATTTGTATCCGGATGTTTGTTCAAATTTGTTTGTTAGTTCGCCCAATGACGCAGAACCAGGTGAGCCGATTAAATTGAAACTTGGCGCTTGCGCGCTCGTTATTTCTCCAATGATGAATTGACGCTAAATGGCAAGTCACGAGTTCTAAATTTCGAGTGATTCCATTTAACTATAATGAGTTCTAGATTAGACAGACGCTGAGTGTGTTTGGCAGCATCTCGCCTGATGGTAAGTAGTGATACTGCCGAGGATGGATTCATGCAAGCTTAAAAAATGTGGATTCATTTTCGTCTTAAAGATTCCTAGATTTTACGAATCGAGGAACATAGACTACGGCAGAGAATTCCACGCCATGACCGTTCTCATGAGATACGATAAACCAAATCGATTAAAATATAAATTGCCGACTGTTATTTTACCTTTTCTTATCCCTTATATTATCAAAACGAATCTAAAATGGTCTATGTGGGGTTGTATGTACATATTAATATCGTCTAAAGAAGTTGTGTCCTCTCTTCACCGTAAAACTTGTCAAACGCCTAGAAATCTGACAACTGGTGTATCCCAAGGATGTCAATATCTCGAATAGGAGATTTTACCAGTCTATTGCAAGTCTACAGTTGAACACAGACCTCTCCTAAGCTGCCACAACACTCCATCGGTGAATTGCGAAAAGATCATGTTTGAAAAACTCCTAGAATATTTTAACAGAACTCACGAGACATCAAGTCTTTCCACATTCTGAAGGAGGTGCCAGAGTAGAAGGATCTGAACGAATGTCCATCACCCCGGTACAGTCGGTTGATGATCTTTGCGAGCATGCGCGCTCCATCCGGCAGCACTTTTGGGGCCACCCTTTTGAAGTTCGCGCATTCCCACTGCAAATAATTGTTTGATGTTTGAATTTTTTCATAAAACATGACATGGCATAGCATAACAACACGCCTGTATACCCCGAAGGGTAAGTAAAGGAATATAGTTTTATAGTCATATTTCGCCGATGCCGTTATTCAATTCTATACAGTGAGGGGCGAGCCTATTGCCATCTACCGGGGAGCATCTAAGCTAGAATTTTCTAAGAGAAAATCCTAATAACACTTTGTCCGACCCGGGGATCAAGGTCCTCTCGCTCAATAACCAAACTTGCGACAACCAGACCAATGACACAGTTGTAAGAACTTATGAACAAAAAGCGTTACTTATCATTAACTTAAGGAAAATACAACGATCTTCATCATCAGCCTCTTAATATTCCCACTACTGGAACTCAGGTCTCCACACTGATAGACGGATTGGACATTGATGGAGTTTTTTTTAAACGTTGCCTCTAGAATTTCACCTTATCGTGGGTACAGTTTACAAACATAGGTACATCTTGCATGCATATACACCCAGACCAACAACTGTTTGTACACTGCTAATCTATGCTATGTAGCTCAAAGCTAATCGTTTAGCCATTGCGCCAACCATGTTGTGCCAGTTTCGTCATGTTAATTTTCTTCACTGTTCTAGCAGTGATGATGATAATACGCATGTAACTCCTGAATAAATCTAACACACGCTCGGCTTGAATTCGAACACATAACACAATGAGTTCTCATTTATAACAAGAAGTATTTAGTCACTGACAGTATTGGAAGTATGTAAGTAACATCGAAATAATATGTTCAGTATCCCTAGTTTAAGTTTCTTTGGACAAATTCGATTTACTCCATCGAACGCGTTCGGCACTCCGATCGGTGGAGAGGACGAAATGGATCAATCGGAGCGCCGAACGCGTTCGATGTAGTAAATCGAGTTTGTCGAAAGAAACTTACACTAGGGCCTCAGTCCCTGAACAACTACTATTTCGATGGTAAATACAGTCACTTTTACACTTCAAAGTCCAAATCCTCGTTTAGGTAACAATACCGCGCAAGTAAAATTTGATAAGTTTTCAGAAGGGACAAAGAACTGATTATTTCTTATGAAAAATATTCTGTAAATGGTGTGCAATGAAGTGTATTGTATTGCCTGGTATTCTATTCTATTGTAATTATTTTTATTTTATATACCAGCTTCCGCCCGCGGCTTCACCCGCGTGGTTTACGAACCCGTACATTTTTCCGGGATAAAAAGTAGCCTACGTGCTATTCCAGACTATAATCTATCTTTGCGCCAAATTTCACCCGGATCCTTTCAGTAGTTTTTGCGTGAAAGAGTAACAAACATCCATCCATCCATCCATCCTCACAAACTTTCACATTTATATATTAGTAGGATTTACGAAAATTAATAAAATGTCAATTTTATGTGTCTTCTAAAACTTATCTTTTACTTGCGCGATACTGTTACCTCAGCGACGAAACTGATAACGTAACAAAATCCGGCCCCAATAGAAAAATAAAAATTAGAGATACATTAAACAAATCAGTACGTTTGAATGACTCATACAAAATGTATCAACTCGTTCAACACGCAGTTTTTATGTTTGAGTTATGATCCATTTGCTATGAAAATATTCTGTTTATAAATATCATAGCGCGGATTTAAAAGCATCATTTGTAATAGAAATAGAGGCACTGAAATGAAATAAAAACGTGTGATGGCTGAATCACATGAGAATGGCATCAAGCCATGAAATGTCTGTTTCAAATTACGCGCATACGTGAATGGGACTTCTGACAGATGAAGTTGGAATGATTTTTTTTTTCGACGTAATATATTCTATAGGTTTAATGAATTGTTTTGACTGCTGAGTGTGAGATCTTGAGTTCGATTTCCGGGTCGGGCAGTGTTATTGGGTTTTTCTGTATGGAAATTTTCAGTAGCAATACAGAGTCTGGAACTATGCCCGGTAGACAGCAATATGCTCGCCCCCTATTATATAGGATTCATTAAAGGCATCGGCGAAATGTAGGTATAAAATAGTAAACCTCTGCCTGACCCTTCGGGGACTACAGGCGTGATGCTATGGCGTGTTGGGTCCCATATAATAGGGGTCGAGCCTATTCTAATTTACCGGGCACAGTTCTAGCCTCCGTGCTTACTTAGAATTTTCTTACAGAAAAATCCAATAACGCTTTGCCCGACCCGAGAATCGGACCCAGGACCTAACGTTCAGCAGTCGCACTTGCGACCACTAGACCAATGAGTCAGTTCGTAAGAATTATAAGGATCTTATACAAGACCATAATGACCTTGAATTTTGCAAATTCAAGATCATTCAAAAATATACCTATATGTATACTTACGTCTAATTATTTAAAATAAAATCAGCGGTTATACAACGCCTCCTTACGTCAAGCGTACCAATTTGACGTCAACGAAGTTATTCCGGATATCTCAGCTTTGTTCGTTTCTTGTCGACATATTTTATACAACGATTAGTTGGCGAAAATAAAATAAAAAATGTTTAGCACCGCTGCCAACTGTCTTGTTACGCATTCACCGTGTCATAATGTTGTATTAAACACGATAGAAGCATTGCACAAATATTTATTCGAAGTATTATTTCGTTTGAAACAAGACGTCTGATGATAAAGACGCAACATTTGGCTGTCACGGCCGCGGGCTGATGCCAGTAATATATAAACTACAAACTTAATTTCTTGACTAGAAATGCCTACATGTTACATACACAAATTCAAGTCATTCTCCAATTAGTTAGTTAGAAATGTCATCCCGATTGGCTTTGTGCCCATTGGGTCGGGTGTTTGATCTAGGTCTGGGTATCATTAGCTTATTTTTGTTCCTACTTTCTACTCCTGGGACATGGCTCTGAGAGTAGGGGGTTTAGCCAAGCCAGGTATGAGTGTACCCAATACAAATATTTAAAAAATATACTTTGAAACTCCTATGTTGGTTGTTCAGGATCCAAATACATTCAATTTACTAGTAGACAATGTGTGAAAGTTACAATAATAAATCAGGCATACCTTATGGTCACCCCAGGCATCTCTCTGGCACAAGCGTCCGCAGTAGTAAACAAACTGGCATCCTGAACATTTCAGCACTTTGCCCCTGTAATGCATCATGTCACGGTCATTGTGATGTAATACAATATATGATTAAAAATAAAAGTGTACCACCTGGCTAAAGTATCAATCAATGCCAAAAGTAGTAAAAATTTGATTAACATTTCTTTTGATTGTTTTTAGTAAAAGTTAAGGTAAAAGTCACTTTGTGTTTAATTTATACAAATGTTTTATACTCTTTCATATACTACCCCATATTTGCATGTGGATTGTTTTGTGCATGGCAGAAGAATTATAAAAATAGTACAGAATAAAATTTTGATTTAATGTTATATTCATGAGGAAAACAAAATAATCTTGAAGATTTACATTTTTTTACAGAGTACATTATTTTATTAAAAAGGTTGCTAGTAAATGACTGTAAATAATATAAATAAAGTCAAGTAACAATTATTATTATTAAAAAAAAAAAACAAATAAATGACCATTGAAAGTATAAATAAATATTCATTTACTGTTTTATGAGTTTGTGTACTGGTGTAATGGGCAAGGCCTATGTCCAACAGAGAACTGTGTTAGATTGAGTTGGTTGATTGAAATAGAGGATAATTATTAGTAATTAAATAGTGCTTGTTGACAGGGCCATGGGCTTTTACCATTTCTGTACTATTAATATTCTTTAACTCTCATATTGAAACCTACACCTGGAACGGAAAAGTGTATATATAATAATTATTTAATATTTAGGTACTTTGAGACCACAGTTGAGTATGGTGTGCAGTCTTATGTTAATCCATCAAGTAAAGCCAAATACACCTATCATTACATAGAAAATCTATCAGTTGTGGCCACCAACATTGTTTTACAGTTTAATGAATTAAACAAATTGTATATATAGTACTTTTCTTATTTTATGCACCTATGTAAAGATATACCCAATTGTTTTTTATTTTCTTCACAGTAATGTACTTGACTTAAAATATGCAAAATATTCATGCTTATTTATAACTTACTTTTCCAGGCAGTTATCACATCGGCTCCCTTGTTCTTTAGACGACAAAACAAAAGCAAAAGGTTGCTCAGTAAGGATCAAATCACCAGCCTTTATTGAAGAATCTGTATTTCTAAACTTGTTCTTCATTTTTAAGATATAAGTTACAACTTAGAACTAAAGCGTACGTATTCGATAGAGAATGTATTAGGAATGTCAACGTTCTCAGATCTATACTACGAGGAACGAGGTGTTCTAACGAATGCTGAAAATATGATTTGGCCCCGCTACCTGCCGGTCCAAATTTAACACGACTCAATACCGGTTACATTATTTTTAGTGAAGACGCGACCGCAGCCGGCACGTCAAAACGAAAAACAAACAAAAAGCCACACTATTAATAGATTAGCATTTCGTCATGAAGAGTAAAATAGGAAACTGAAAGTGAAACTGAAATGAGGCGAAGGTGAGGCGAAGGAAGTATTGAAACAGAACGCTTTTCCACGACCCTTTGTTTACTTTTATGTGACAACAGGATAGGAATATACGAATTGAAGTCTGCGAAAAAAAGACAACAACCTTAGAATGTAACGATTTTGTTCCGTGTATCAGGGGATTTAAATAATACTTTGACTTTTGTCAAAATGGCCAGCCGATATTCTCGATATTTTATTTATGTTTAATGAAGAGATTTCGTTCCAAATGAGTATAATCTAGGATATTAAATCTCATAATGTTAGCGAGGAGCCAATATACTTTTGGTGTACCTACTGGAAATCAGATTATTCAGAGTAAAAAAATCCAACTTTTTATTTTTTAAGCAGAAAAGATCCAGCAGTCCAAATATTCAATTTATATTTGGACTGCTGGATCTACAATGTAGGTTTCGGACGCACATCAAGTCGTTAATGTCAAAATTGACAGCATTTTTGACATTTTGGTCTTGGAGCATGATTGTAAAATTGTAAATAAGGCAACGTGTGTTTGGATAAATAGTAGAATAAATTCATTCAATTAAACTAATTAATATAGAAGAAAATGTCGCTTATTATGACTAAGGCTGCGCTTGCTCTCAAAAATGCAGAGAGTAACTTTAAATTTGTTAAATATGAAGCACATAAACCAAAAAAGAAGAAAACACCCGATGGTACTGAAAAAAATGAATTAAAACTGGAAACTCAACATACAAAAAAAGATTTAGATCTTAAGAAGATACGGCATGAAATTGTAAAGTTCGGAATGTCCGGTTTCGACCCTACGAAGAAAGAAGAAGCGAGAATTGCCCTGGCAGTTAGTTTAGGTTAGTTTTGTTTATATTTTATCAGTCATTCTTGTTCCGTGTCTAGACGCTTGGTGTCTAGATATTTGGTGTACTGCATAAACACCTAGTCATACTCTTGACTTTCCTACTTTAAATTCATTTCATATTGGAACTATATACTTCACAGGTGCTAAACCTCCAAAAAAAGAGTATATAAACTACAAAGACCTTATGCAGAAGAGAAAACAAGAGAAGTTAAAGGAAACAGAAGAGAAACAGCAAATGGTGTCCAAGAGTATATTACAGAAAGTTGGCAAGAAGAAGAAGAAAGGGGTCAATAATGATGTTGGGCACTTACTTAGTAGTTATGGAAAGGTGACTATGAACAAGATTTTCTCTAGAACACCACAAAATCACAGCTAGAGAAAAATAAAATATCTAGAAACCCCATGATATCATCAAAAACTGTGATAACTAAATGGTTCAACACTTGTTCTTTCATTTATGAGGGTTTCCAGTCAGGTTTCAGAGGGTCTCATAATTCAAACCTGGCCTGCACCTTAGACCATTGTAATATTTATGTGTGGGCCAACTGCACATACCTTATACTGCAGTATAAATGGAAGTGCAATATAATAGGAGTGTCATTATAAACAATTATTTATATTTTACTTAGTTTATTATAAACTGAGGCTCCACAATCAGCCAAATAATGGTATAATAGACTATTTATTAGCTCATTCATTAATTGATTATACTAATTGCTTTGCAGAACCCTCGTGCAGAATATAATAGATACCTCGTAATGATGGTAGTGTGCGGAGTATTGTTTACGATGCTCGCTGGTTATTGTTCATTATCCATACTTGTGGACTGTGTCATGTGACTGGCTAGGAGAATGCTTGTATGAGAATATATTACTGTCTTTTGTTTTACTTTTTTTTAAATATACTTGTATGTATATCTCGCTATTCATGTTACCTTGGTAATTTACTAAAGGCCAATTTATCAATCTGAAAAACAAATTTGATGCTTGACATATATTTTTTTTATACAATAGCTGCCAAATCTCAAAATTGTATCCTCAGATAAAAGCTATCTGTTGATTGAATTTTTTCATTTACTTAATACTATTTAGTTTGAGATTTATGAATTATCAGTGGCTTCATCATTGTTGTCCTCCCTTATAAATTAGTATGTATTATTTCCATTTAAGATTTTGACATAGAATATATATAATTTATTCTTTGTAGTAAGGCAGTAGTCATTTTAATAACATCATTTTATTTACGTAAACTGCCTTAAACTTTCAGAGTGTTAAATGTTTACTAAATACTTCTTATTATTTTCAGGTCCAGAAGAAAGACTTGAAAAAGGATGGCAAAGGCTTAAAGAAGAAGAAAGGGAGTAAATAATTATATTTAGGAAGAATAAATTATTTTACGACAGTAATGCGTTTTTTTTATCTCTTACATGATTTTTTAATTAGAAATTTGCGAATAGTCTTGTGCAGATAGTGCAGTGAACCTGTCTACTTCGGTTACTCTGTACCTGAGGAGCCCTCGCAAAATAAGTAATTATTTTTATGATTTTTGGTCACCCTTACCCACAGATATAGATATCACATATATAGACATACATGAGACGAAGTAGTAAGTAGTAAAAAACTGTAGTATTTCATTAGTAAAATAATTTATTTATTAAATAGTTTCACAAATTATAACTTAAATTAAATCTAGATAGGTAAATCTTATAATAATAGGTAATTGAACAAACAGTTTCTAAAAGGTAGATAGATATTCAACAAATTCTCCCGCAGTTTTTGTGGATGTATGCTTTAGTAGAATCCTTCAACTGCCTGAATAAATTCCGCCGTTTGTTTCTTCCTAACCCCGAATCCAGGGTCACAGTAGAACCTCCTTCATATTTCTTCTCATAATCATCCAAATATTCTTCTACTCCCCTGTCTAAGTCAACTGAATATTCGGTTGATACTGAATGAGTACTTCCACTAAAACTTGATAGCCTTTCAAGATCCGATACCGAAGGTATTCTGGCACACGATATATCCGAAAACGAATCGTTCACATTCATATTGTCCTTCGTTTTTCTTCTTTCTTCGTTCCGTGAGTAAGGTTTTGGTCTCCTCCTGGTCCGCAAGTATTCCTCCGATGAGAACGTAGCTGTAGATCTTTCTATAACAGCAGGCAGACACGTTGAGAGGTCTTCAGGGGTTTCCAAGTCAATTGGCTTCCCCCATTTCCGATCCAAACCACGGAAAGCAACAGTTAAATGCAGGTGCAGTTCCATTTTTGATGTCACACGATTGCAAGTTGATGGGTTTATGTTCAAATTAATTATTTGTAGACCCTTTTATACAAGTTTCGACCCCCCACTCACTTATTAATTAATATAACTATTTAAGTGAGATCTAATTAATAATTGGGTGTTAATAAATTGCACCTGGTAAGTGTTAATTAGATGGCAGGCGATACGACATTGGTTTATTGAATAAATTAACTGATCGTTAAAGGTGTCAGAAATGTTCTCATTAAGTAATGCTAGGAATATGAAGTAGTTTTAATCGTTTCAGTAGCACTTACAGTTAAAATTAATTTATTGATTACTGTATCGTTACGGTTTTTAGTTATTTAGCTGTGGCTATATCAACATTATAAAGAAATCCAATTACATCTATTAATTAAACTGTAGTCTCTGTCTACGATTAAACTAGAGTTTGTACTATTTGTGTCCAATCAGTGATTATTTAGTGAGCTACAGTTAAGGGGTCAAACCTTCTATCACTAAATATTATAAAACAAAGTCTCCCGCCGTGTTCGCGATAAACTCAAAAACTATTGAACGGGTTTTCTTGCGGTTTTCACCAATAAACAGAGTGATTCACGAGGAAGGTTTAGGTGTATAATTCGTTAAGGTTGTGTGTGTTAACTGGCTGAAATATGACGATGATAGTTGAAGATGTCGGAAAAAATCATGCCGACTAGGAGCTTTACTGGCGTGCGGCGAGTAAATGCTCGACGTAACAGGCTGATATAAAACCCCGAAAGAAAAAAAATGAAGGCGTATATTATCTGCTACCCGTGCGAAGCCGGGGGGTCGTAGTATAAAAACAATCAATATTTATCTACGTAGGAGGGCCACAACTCTGACTTTTCGAATAGGTACACATGCTGATCAGAATTTGTTTATCACTTATAAGAATATCTTGAGAAAATATGCGCTCCGGAGAGGCACCATAAGTTTACACGATGGTGTTTGTAATTCCCCAAAATCCATCAAGCCAAGGTGGTGGATTAATGCCTCACCCTTCTTTCTCTGGAAAGAGTCCCATGCAGAGAAATCCCGTGGGTGCTCATGCTTATTTGATGATTTGTTTAAAATAACTGGCTAATGTGGGAAGAAAAGTAGCCGATTACTGGTCAGTTTTTATGCCTATGGTTATGGGTGCCCTGGAGCACCCACGGAGTCGGCGCCCCTGGTGCCATATGCAGCAGTGGGATAGTAATGTGCAGAATTATTATGTACCTTCCTACTATTATGTTAGAGTGAATTTTAAAGCAGCTGACGTAATTCTCCGCAAATAAATTCAGCGCCTAGTACTTTAAAATAGCAATGTTTATAGTCATGATATCTAGATTTCATCCGTCTAATCTGGCCATACCATTATTATAACGTGGAGCTTATGAAAAGCGAGGCACCCACGAGAGGTAAATAGTGTGTGTGGATCACCCATAGGCATAAAACTGACCAGTAATCGGTTACTTTTCTTCCCATACTTCGCCAGTTATTTTGAACGAGTCATCAAATGGGCATGAGCAGCCACGGGATTTCTCTGCATGGGACTCTTTCCAGAGTGAGAAGGGTGAGGCATTAATCCACCATCTCCGGTCGTGTCGGATTGCCGTCCCATCGGATTATGAGAGTGAAGGAATAGAGAGAGCACATGTGTTTGCGCACACACTTGTGCTCTATAATATCTCCTGCGTAGTTGGCTAATCTCCGGTGACATTGGCGAAATCGGTCAGGAGGACATTATTATTAGATAGATCTTCGTGAAACATTTAGTACTTATCAAGCGTTAAGCATCATCGTTATGTTGAGGTTTTTCTTAATTAATTTTAGCAGTAACTGCTACTGGTAATATTAACATGTCTTAATTACATTATCTACTTGACACTTTTAATGATGAAAGGTATTTTTTAATAATAGCCCATCATTAATTGGCTGACATCTCATTTAGTATTTGCACCTAATCATTAATTAGGTCCTATTTAACTAATTAAAAGGGATATGTATTCTTATAGCTCAAGGACTCATGTAGGTAAGTACTAAGTTTAAAGTTTATTCAATACCTACGTAGCGTGACGATATTATTCAGAGAACATGATTGTAATTTACAAAATAATCAAGCCTGAAGTGATAATTGTTACTGGCGATGGCGGTGTCTATCGAATATATTTATCTATATGCTAAACTTTTCACATAAGTATAGGTATAATATATACAATCAGCGACAATGAAAAATATATCGTCGCTGCGCTTTCCATAATCGCTATGTGTTTTTTACACACTTTACAGGAGACGCATAAAACTGATTTTCTCGGAAAATACTCAGAGATACCTACATTCCGTAACTTTTTAAATTCTGCATTTATAACATAGATGTTACAGTATGTGCGTAATGAAATAACGATTAAATCTGCATAAAATACCGAAAATAACACAACACTTTTGCACGCGCAACGACGATATATGTATTTTTCATTTTGATTATTGTTATTAAGTATAACTCTTCTTCTTAGCGATTCGATGGCAATGTAGACAGTCCCAGCCCAAAAGTCAGCTACTAGGACCGCGCTTGCAGTGGCATTCATTAATTCTTCCGGCGTTCAAGTGTGGGGACACGCTGGGCACGATATTAAGTGCATCATCGTTTGCGGGACCGTACCGCAGTCACACATTAAGTTGGATTCATCTACAACTTCTCACCAGGTTTTCCTTTCTTTGGTCAACGAAGTCTGCTTAGGGATTAATATAGTATAAATTACACGTAGATGAAGTTATGTAATTAATTATAACAAATATTCATCATATACTTATACCTACTAAACATTTGACGCCGACTGATTTTAAGTCATCATCTTCCCAGCCTTTTCCCAAGTTCATTGGGGACGGCTCCCAAGTCCCAGTCCAATCGATCGCGGCTGAATATGAGCATTTTATACGGACCGACTACTAAGTATCTGATCTCCGCCACCCAATTACTGGGAGACACTGATACTCTAACGTTAGACTGGTTGTCAGACTTTTTCGACTACTGGAACCCGTAACGACTGTTAAAGGTCTTCGTATAAAAGCCGGGATCAACTGCTTAACGTGCTTTTTGAGACACGGAGGGGTCCCGAAGTGGTAAACAATGGTCACCCAAGTAAGGACTGATCGCATCAAGCACTGCTTTTGATCGCAAGCGCTGCCATGCAGTAGCAATGTAGCTACGGGCCTCACAATGAATTTAAGTAAATTAACATTTAAATCACAGTTCGCAAAAGTGAATCTGGGTTATTCATTTTAGCTGTTAGTGCTACTGGATCCATTATCATATCATTCAATTCTTCCTGTTACATTAAATGATCATGCTAATGAACTGACACGTAATTATTAAATTCCAAGTGCAATTGATTAACACCTAATTGAGATAAATGAGAAGGTCCTAATTAATAAGTAATTGGGTGCTAATAAATTGCACCCGGAAAACGAAAATATTAATTATTGGGTGGGGATTCAAATGCATTTAAAAGGGTCTACAATTAATTAATTTCAACATAAAACCGTCAACTTGCAATCGTGTGACATCAAAAATGGAACTGCACCTGCATTTAACTGTTGCTTTCCGCGCTTTAGATCGGAAATGGGGGAAGCCAATTGACTTGGAAACCCCCGAAGACCTCTCAACGTGTTTGCCTGCTGTTATAGAAAGACCTACGGCTACCTTCTCATCGGAGGAATACTTGCGGACCTGGAGGAGACCAAAGCCGTATTCACGGAACGACGAAAGAAGAAAAACTAAGGACAATATGCAAGTGAACGATTCGTTTTCGGATATATCCTGTGCCAGAATACCTTCTGTATCGGATCTTGAAAGGCTATCAAGTTTTAGTGGAAATACTGAGTCAGTAACAACCGAATATTCAGTTGATTTAGACAGGGGAGTAAAAGAATATTTGGATGATTATGAGAAGAAATATGAAGGAGGTTCCACTGTGACTCTGGATTCAGGGTTAGGAGGAAGCAAAGGGCGGAATGTATTTAGACAATTGAAAGATACTGCAAAATCATACATCGATAAAAAGTGCAAGAGAAGAATTTGTTGAATATTAGATATCTAGTTATTGTTGATTAATTAATTATTAATGTAATAAGTATCTAGTTTTAAGTATCTATTAGTGTAATTCTTTTTTATTTAAAAATAAATCTTCTGTCTATATAATATTTTCATTTTTTTATTTTTGTCGGATTAAAATTAAACAATCTTATAAATGTTAAATATTTTATAATTGCAAAATAACTAGGTATAATTATAATATTTACAATAACATAAATACATTAGTACATAACTAGTATTACGCCGGCAAGTTCATTTTTACAATAAATAGATTTAAGCATTTTATTATTAAAAATAATAAACAATAACTAACAGTAAGTTTACACATAGGGCTCAAAATATTTAATAGCAGTCGTCATAGGTTTTTCGTTGATTTTGTTCGTTGCAATAGTATTCTTTACGCGCATCTTAATATCCCTAGGCTTCAATACACTCTTATGATTGGCACTCGGAGGCCTCAGGCCAAGGTAGTGTTTGCTAGGCGTGAATATAGACTTAGAACTAAGACCAGACGTCTCCAAGAAGAAATCGAAGGAGCCCTTTGTTTTGGGCGCGTTTATCTCAAGATTGTTGTTCAGTACCATTCTCGGTTCACACTTAACAGTATTATAGGAGCCGCTGTTGCTCCCCGACGAATTACTGGACTCAATATCGGAGTTCCGTACGGATTCAGTCTCTAAATTCTCTATGTTTGAAAGGAGATCAGGCTTATTAGACAACTTAGCGTTTTTCGATAAGCTCTTGTTCAAAGCACTCTCGTTATTGTCATGAAAATTATCAGCGTTTCCATTGTCATCCTTGCTAGATGTATTATGCTGTTTGTCTTTATCAGGTACATTGGTAAGATGTTCGGTTACAACATCAGACATAGAACCGTCACTGCTGCCAGAGCTGATGCGGTATTCCTCTGCAACTATGCTGCCGAGTTCATCGTCTATCTTGAATTCTTCAAAATTCTGGGACAAATCGAATTTGTCTATGTCATCAAAATATTCAGCTTTATGCAATTCCGCAGTGTTAGGTTGATTTTTTTCGGGTCCATGATTGAACTGATTGTCTAGTTCAGTCAAATTGATCTGTTTATTGCCTCCCTTGCCGCCTTTGTTGATCTCAGATAATATAGAAGACACTGTGTTGCCCATTTGGATTGAAGCACGAGGGTCCAATTTTGGTTGCAGAGGATGCATAGCAAAGTTGGTCAAGTAACTTTCAGTAGTTTGTTGGAAGGAGTGGTTTTGTTCATCGTTCGACTTGTCATCTTCATCCGGAATGATGATCTCAGTGACGTGGGGAAGTTTAGGAATGTCTTTATCACTGATCTTGTTTTGGATCCTTGGCAAAGATACCACTTTAGCAACGCTGTTTCTTTGGCTCACAGCGTGCACTGGGTACTGCTCGTTGTGGATCTCGACCGTTGGCTGTGTGAGTAGCAACTCCCTCTTACCATTGCTGACTACTGGAACATTTATCTCTGAAATGGAGCAGTAGTCCGGCTCTATACTATTAATAGTTGCTACTTGTCCCACTTTTCTCGTCTTAACATCTGCAACCCGTTGGTTAGCCGCAACGGCTTCAGAGTCTATCTGCTCTGTCAGTTGTTTGACAGTGTTTTCAGCTTTCCATTTAGCCGAAAGATTCTTTGGCTTTGGCGGCAGGGCGGGAGGCGTCCTTGGCACTTTTCGCTTATTGAATATCTTCATCGACCCGAGATCGTTATCAATCTTTCTTTCAACGACATTGTTAAGGCTACGGTTTTCTAAGTTAGCAGCCATGTTTTTCACTATGGAGCCTTTTATTTTTGGCATGACGGGTTTCTCCATAGCTTGTATGGTACGCGGCAATGGTGCAGGTTTAGCATCACTGCCTTTTGTGACGATGGGTTCATATTCATTACTGTACAAGCTCTGTATCTCGTACTGAAAGCCTTGGGCCGTGTTTGGCACTTCATAACTGTGTTCAGATGCGGTCTCTAAGCTAAACTTAACAATTTTATTAGCTCGTTTGTCTGCTCTTGGCAAAGTATTGCTGGTGCTATTTGTTCTTACTTTTTCATCATACGAGATACTGTTAAGAGTGGAGAACTGTACACGCTTTGTAGATGATTTCGGGCTGGGTGCTTCACTAGACTTAGAATTGTCATTGCTGCTATCATCTAAAGAATTCTGAAGCAAAATTTGATTAACGCACTCAAGTACTGGATTATTTTTGTAAATCTCATTGGTTGGGTTCTCATCTGCATCACTTGTGCTAGCATACCAGTTTTCGTTAACTTCAGCGTTAGCTGCTTGTTTGTTTAAGCTTGATTCTATGTTATTATTTTTATCATCGTATCTTGAACTGAATCTGTCATTATTGTTCAGTATATTATTGCACAAAACTTCGTTTTTAGCGGATACTATTTCAGCATTCAGTATCCCATTGTTGAAGCCAACTCCCAACATATCATCTGTTGATTTTGATTTAGTATTTAATGGTCTTTGATCCATACAGTCTCCTTCTTGTTCTGGATCACTCACATTACAATACCAAGGTTTTTCATTGCTCTCTTCATTGAGAACGTTATTCAAGAAAAGTTGTCTGTTAGCTTTTATTTCATCAGAGGCTTGCCTTTTGATTCCATGTAATCTCTCCATTTTTGTAGAATAAGTCTTATCGGAATCACTAGCGGTGTTTTCTTGATCTTTTTTCACAGTTTCTCCGATAAGCTGGTCAATTTTTAAAGAAGCTTTTCTGATATCGTTTGCGATTTGGTTTGCAGTGATATCATTGTCATCGTGGTTAACTTGGTAGCTCATGCCAATGCATTCTTCAGCACTACTGCTGTTGTTTGCTTGGTTATTGTAACCTTTTTGCATATTGTCAACATACTTATTATTGTTCTTTCTTCCCGAGTATTTTCTCGACCTTCTGAAGACATCTCGTCTGACGAACGCTTGTTTGTTTTTGATAAATGTACCCTTGCTGCCGACACTGGCAGTGTTACCTTCTTCACTAGAACTCGTATTGCCGTAAACAATGTCGCTCTTCGGCAATTGATACTGGAAGCTCTTACTTAACCTAGTATTTTTTTGGAATACCGGTGGAGAATTTCTTTCACGATAACTACAGCTCCTAACGAACGTATTCTGGAATCTAGAATCCGTGCTTTCTAAGCTCTGAAATTCTGGATCAGTTTCAATGTTGGTCTGTTCGCTAGTGAACCCGAGCAGTTGCTGGCAATTGCTACAATAAGATTTCCGAGCCTTAAGTTTAGCTATTTCTTCCTGCTGAGATTTGATGATCTTCTCTTTTTGATGGAGTGCAACATGTATTTGCTTCTGTTCCCTAGTTAGGCGGGATTCTAGAAGGACTAGCGATCGGAGTACTAGTGCTAGTTGGTCTTGCCTCATCCGTCTCTCTTGTGCTGCTTTCTTGTTCCGCGCGGCGAGGGCGTGCCCGGCTTCGACCAGTTGGTGCCTCTGCTTTAATACGGATTCTGATTGCTGCTGCAGCGCGTTTCGCACCGCGTCCAACTCCCGCCTCAACTCCATCGCTTCTGAGCTGCTATCCATCTGGAAAGAGAAAGAAATATTCGTCAATAAACAGTTTAATCGCAACTAATATTGCAATAATAGCAATAACGGCATTTAAGTTTATAAAAGGTTCGTACAGTCTATTGAATATCAATCCGATAGCGGTGAAATGTCAAGTACGATTGATACACGATTCCTTATAAGACTAGATGAAATTAATGTCATCAAATGACGGTGTGTCTTTGATCGGACTGAACATCGTAGTGATCGTTATCTCGGGTGTAACTGCAATGACCGACCAAAGTCCGCAACGCAATACAACGTTAACGAGGTCACTGTTCAAGAAATTCCACTTGTGTATCAAAATTATCGAAAGCGGAATGTTTTATAATTTGTATGTTAATTATAAAATCAGTGTTTGTTCAGAGAAATTACTTAAATTTCAATTTTATATACGTAAAAATAAGGCTTAAAGTTATGTATGCGGTTTACACTATACAGTCGGGGCTAATGTTTGTTATGAAGTAAATCAGAGCATATCCAAGCTTATCGTTCGCACAGACGCAGATAAGACGTTCAAAGGCGGGAGAATAATATTTTTTCACGCTGTTATCATGCCGTAATCTCATTTCCTTATTCTTTTAGTCATGATATGTCAGTGTGCCAATTATGAGGCCATAAGTCAATGACAATTATTATGTCATAGGGTTTTATTATTATGTCACAAATCTCATATTAAAATAGAATATAATACGAAACTACACATAAATAAATAAATAAATTCAACCCATTACTGTCACACTGCTGGGCAAGGGTCTCTTCTCAGAATGAGAAGGGGTAGGCCTTAGTCCACCACGCTGGCCCGGTACGGGTTGGCGGACTACACACACCGTCGAGAACTTTATGGAGCCCTCTGAGGTGTGCAGGTTTCCTCACGATGTTTTTCCTTCACCGTAAATGCAAGTGATAATCAAATTCTCATCCGCACATGATTCCGAAAAGTCAGAGGTGCGGGCCGGGTTTGAACGCGGACCCTCCTGCATGGAAGGCAATGCTAAACTACACATAATTATTTTAAATTAATTATCGACTGCTTCATTGGTCTAGTGGTCACAACTTGCAAGCGTGACTGCTGAATGTAAGGTCCTGGGTCCTGGGTTCAGGCAAAGGGTTTTTCTATATGAAAATTCTCAGTATCAGCACGGTGTCTGGAACTGTGCCCGGTATATGACCAAGGGCTCGCCCGCTATTACGTTACGACTCAATTACAGCATCGGCGGAATGTGGGTATACAATAGTTCACCTCTGTCTACCCCTTTGGAGAATACAGGCGTTATGCTATGTTATGGTTTAATTATTTGATACATCCATTAACTTAATTTCTTCAATTACCTAACCCTTCGCTAAGGCAACAAATATTCTAATTGTATTTCTTGTATATCATGGATTTCCGCAAAGTAACGCCTGATTGCATTAATTATCTTAATGGAACAGATTTTCTCCTCATAATGCCATTCATATTCAAAGGTAAGAATGCAGTATTCTAATATTTTAATCTCATTAGAGGCGAGGTAAAAGTCTTGGCAATGCAATGGCGACCTGACAATGTCCAAGTGTACTTAACCTCTATGACAGTATGTTATGCATAACACTGACGAAAGTTTGGCTAACTCGCCTCTAATACTCGTACACGTTCCACGAGTAACCCGCCTAGCTTTTTCCGAGTTTATCAGAGAAATATGTTTCTTTTCATTGAGAAAAAAAAAATCGGTATTATGGCAGAAGATACACCTCTTTTATAAGTTAAAAAAAAACAATGTCACACTTCTTTCACATCACATTGGACCTATGGACATCGAATCGAGTTAGTTTTTGAAGTACAGTCACCATCAAAAATGTGTATACACGTAGCGAAATTCACACGCTCATTCTTGTAAAACTATTGGTTAAAAACATAAAATTTATGACTATGCATTTTTATGTATCCGTAGATACTATGTGTGAAACTGGTTAAGATTTCTATCACTACTACATTTTAAAATCGCTTTTGAATTTCATTAAGTGTATAAATCTTTTGATGCTGACTGTACTTCGCTACTTTTTCTTTAGATGTTGGTTAATAAAGGTTGAACCGTTAGCGTGCATGTAATGATATTGCATTCACCAATAAATCAAAGGTCGTCCGCATAATAACGAATTGGACTTTGATCTGTCCGTTTGTTGTTTATTTCACCGTAATTTTGATGACGGAATCAATTAAAATGTCAACGAATCGTCAATTTCCATGATAATCAGCAAAAAATATTGTATAATAATATATTTTATTTTCAAAAGCGTAAGCATAACGTAGAAATTAAACACAGAGTTAGTTATTTGGAATGTTTAATTACTATATTTTACTAGCGAGTCGCCCCGGCTTCGTACGGGTAGCAAAGCATATACGCCTTAATTTTTTTCTGTCGTAATATCGTAACAGCCTGTTACGTCGAGCATTTAATCGGCGCACGCCAGTAAAGCTCCCAGTCGGCATGATTTTCCATCTTCAACTATTATCGTCATATTTTAGCCAATTTACATAAAACCTTAACGAATTATACACCTAAACTTTCCTCGTGAATCACTCTGTCTATAGGTGAAAACCGCATGAATCGTTAAGTAGTTTTTAATTTATCGCGAACAGACAGACAGACGCGGCGGTGGACTTTGTTTTATAATATGTAGTGATACTGATGACAATTTTTTCAGGACAATTATCACTTGTAATTCCATTGTAATGCGGATACTAATCAATCATATAATTTTGCCGATAGTTATTTTACAGGTTCAATTATTTCAATATCTAATAATTAAGGTATTCCTCGCGACCCGAATTCATACTGCGCTGAATCAGTCGCGCAATTTATCAAAGAAATAAAACATCTTTATTTGCTAACGTTTTCAAGGTCTTTTACGGTTAATTATTAACACCGACACTCGATAAATTACATCATAATTAATTTAAATATATTCTGTGTAAGGAGTTTATTTTATTTGACATGTTTTTCGTTGTTATTGTACATATTTGCATAGATAAAGGTTGTGTTGATGCATTTGTCATTCATTAACGTAAAACGATTCTTCGGTGTAGAATTGTTGTAAATATAGGCATGATTTCATTGATGATTCAGTGGGAACAGACAAAGAATGAAATTGAACCTTTAATAACAGGTATACCTAATTGCAAGTTTGTACTAATTTTCTTTTATTACATTCTACAGAAGCCGAAGCCGAAGCCGTTTAATATTTTTATGACATAATATTAATATCACGGTTGATGCAGTGGCTAAGCGATTAAATTTCTGCGTTTTGTGGTGTTTTGTGTGTGTTCGGGTGCCATTCCTGCACGGAAAAATATTTGTATGATCTTCAGATACACTTTTTTCGGATGTGTGTTGTGTGTGCATGTGACATGTATGTTTGTAAACTGTACTCACGATACAGAAGAAATTATACAAGTTTGATCATAGGCTACTCCTGCAGAAATCTAAATACGTACCCAAGTATATTTTGAACAATACATTCCAGTACGTCATTCAACACTGAAAAAAGCAGAACTGCAGAAGAAATCACTTATTTCAATGTGGAAATGATACTCAGTACCTTAATACCAGAAGTACATACATACATAAAGTCACGCCTTTTTCCCATGGGGGTAGGCAGAAACTACGGAACGCCACGTGCTACGATCCTTACATAACCCTTTTGATTCATCTACATTCATGCATCGTTTAATACCAGAAGTAATGATTGAAATAAACCTAGCATCCGCTTAAATTATACTTCACCTAAATAGTTAAAACTAACTGTAGGAAATAGCTTGTTAAACACTTCTGCTAACTGCTATGCAAACCCTGGTTATTGCCACAGGAAATTCTGAGCATATCAAGCCAACTAACGGTGTCATACTTAATTATAATGTACTTATGTATATAAATTTTAATTTGATAAATAACCACGCCTGCTGTGGTGAATTACGGTTATCTAAACCGTATACATGACCCGGGTACGTCTTAAAACTGCGTCCAGACACCGGAGGACGGGCAGCAGCGTCCTCTCACTAATCGGTGAGCCACTGCGATCCCCAAGTCGCCTGCCAAGCGTGGGGATTATGGCAAACCCCCCCCTTGAGGGAGGCCTTCGTTCAGCAGTGGACGTCTTCTGGCTGATGATGATGATGATGAAACCGTATTTAATAAGTAAGTATTTAATCATATTAAATCACTTTAATTCGTCACATATAAGGCACGTGTTAAGTGATTTTGCCAAATGTTTATCATTGAATGTTTATGGGACGATGATGATGATAATTAAATTACCTATTATACACCTGATCTTTAATTAAGTATAATAATAATATTTCAGGCCATCACTGTCCCTTTGCTAAGCATCACCTCTTTAGAATGAGACGGGTTATCCAGGTCCTAGATAACTCTTCTCATTCTAAAGAAAAGGTATTCTGACCAGTGCCGGAGTAAGCAAGCGCGGGGCCCGTAGCAAATCCTATCGGGGGCCCTTGATCTGCTATGGCCTCTTAAGTATAAACTGACTTTTTGTAGAACTTGTGCGTTTACCGTATGAAATTTTGTGTTATACTTTCTTAACAAGTTACACCCAAAAAATTACGCTGAGGCGGAGGTGGGCGGGTTTGGATACGCGGGGCCCCATTTTGCGCGGGACCCGTAGCAATTGCTACTCTTGCTACGTGGTTAATCCGGCACTGATTTTGACTAATTTATGTATGGCCCCATAGATTCTAGGGGCCATAAATAAATTACGCCATACGTTAAGGTTGACCAAAGGTATTAGCGAAGTGAGACATCGTGTGATGTGGGGGGAAGAGTCAAGCTACGTGATGTCACAAAAATAACTACTAAGTACTACATTCAACTGACTGCCACATTGGTCTACCGGTTGCAAGCGGGACTACTGAGCATGAGTTCCTGGGTTCGATTCCAGAGTCGGGCAGAATGTTATTAGGTTTTTCTGTCCACTGCTGACTGATTAATCTTTCCACAATGGTATGAGCAATTCTCACGTAGCTATCACGCTATCATATGACAGAAGGTCATAATTATAACAATGAAGTCTCTTCCAAACGATTTTGTAAAGATACAACACGAATTATTCATATTTATTTCAAACCATAACTGTCCTCAGTCTGAGGGTCACATAACATCATTTCTAATACAACGAATAACAAATAACACACATTAATGTTTGTTCAACATGTTATTGTGTAAAGATATAGAATTGTTTGGTTAAACCTGGATCAATATATTTAATATAGTTTGCACACGTGCCTCTGATAAGAACACACAAGTGGGGAGCCTTTGATAACTACTGAACGTTTACCGACTGGTGATAAGGCTATTCTATTAGTAGTAAACACTGTTTATTGCTCGCGGTTGCGTGTTTTATGGTAAACAAATCTAAGTTATAGGTACCTATCTAGGGATTTTTTGATCTATCGTTCTATATAAGATAACTATTGTAGCTTCCGCCCTCGGCTAGTAGGCTATAATACAAAAATTGTATCATCTATGTTGCCCACATATCACAATGTTCGTGGGAGAAACACCGCGAATCTGCGCAGTCGCCATAGTGTTTTTGCGGTAAGAGTTCCAGTACTTAAGCATTTTTTAAAAAAGTACAATTTACAATGCTTTATGCTTCCTGTAATGTCGTATTAATGCATTTTCGCGGTGTTGTCATATAAGCGACGATTTGCTAAACAGGCAAGCCTGTAAATAGAATATCGTTTACGAAAAGAAAGAAAAAGCATTTCTCTAGGGAGAAGCCACAAGTACAGCCAGAGTGATATAAATCTCTCACGAAGATAAATTTTAGTCGGAGAGCGCACAGTAGTACAGTCTAACTTAAAGATATGTGGCCTCATTTCCCAAGGCCAAACTCTCAAGAATTTCACGCTGCCATTTCTGAAGAGTACCTGCATATCTATATAATATATAGGCACCTAATGGTGAGTTATTACAAATTAAATATGTAACGTTCGCCTTGAATGCTCGGAAGTCAGGGTCATTGACTTGCGATAACTTGCGATCGAGTATGAAACAAAACATATCTATATCTCGACTGTCCGAACGAACCAGGATATTATGTGTTTGATAATGATAAAACTTGCGTTCATTCGTTCAGAAGTTAAATCAAACATTTTAGGGTTAAGTTCAATGAAAGTTTAAAAAACAAACGTATGTAACATAACATAACATAGCATCACGCCTGTATTTCCCAAAGGGTTAGGCAGAGGTGTACTATTGGACACTCACATTTTAGACTTAGACTTCACGTTATTAAGTCCCATGTAAGGCGAGCCTATTGCCATCCACCGGGGACAGTTCCAGCCTCCGTGGTGCTACTGAGAATTTCAATACAGAAAAACTTAATACTAACTTGCCCGACCTAGGAATCGAACCCAGGACATCACGCTCAGCAGTCGTGATTGCGACCACTAGACAACGAACAGTCTCCCAAGTAGGACATACATATGACAAATTCATCCATATGACAAATTCATCCACGAACGTTTTGTATGGGTAAACGCGTTCTGGTAGGTGGTGGTGGTTTTAAAGAATATGGTGGCCATTAATCGTTCAAATTCTGCTTCCTTTTTCACGAAAAATATTTTGCGATGATTCGTTGTCCTTCTATCGTGTCGGTGTGATCTTTTGAGCACTTAAATAAGAATTGATGATAAACGGTGAAACGCAATACCTATGTATATCTATAAGTACTAATTTTGGGAGAGAAAAAATTGTTTGTTTGTATTTAGGGGTAATCTCCAGAACTAATGATCCGAATCTCAAAATTCTTTCACCGATAAATAGCTACCTTATCCCCGAGTGCTAAAGGCTATAAATTATGTATGTAGATCACGCTGACGAAGTCGCGGGCTGAAGCTAGTTCATGATAAAATATAACTCCATAAAATCCAGTCTATCATATTCATTACAAGATTACTAAGTTATTTGATGTAACTTCTAACTCGTTGCTTTAACGGAGATAGTACTGTTATATAGAAGTAATTAATATGCGTATGTTTTAAAATTATTTACGTGTGAAAGTCATGGGAAAGAATGTGCGCTAATACCGGGTGGTCGAACTTATTGTGAACAATACCGTGATCGTAGAACTTGGACATGGGACCCTGTACACTAGTGATGTGTCGAGTACGGTTTGACTCGAGTCAGACTCGACTTTAGACTCGCATACCTCGAATACCAATATATTTTGATTCGAGTACGCTGGACTCCATTCCTGTACTCGAGTCAAGAAGAATCGATTTGGTACTCGCTGACTCGATTCTATTATGTGAGTCCAACTGACCCTAGTCTATTCTTCAAGTAGCTCGAGTCCGCGGACTCGAGTCAACGTTAGAATATCAAACATAGAACTCAAGTACTGGGCTCGAATCGCGGAATCGAGTCATCATTCGAGTACCGCGTAAACCGACTCGAGTCGACTCGATCCACCATAACAGCGACTCGGCACATCACTACTGTACATACCGTGGAAGAAGTGGACAAGAGTAACCATGGAATTTCTTGCCCGTTCTTCTCTATAGGAAAACAACACTTTGGAACGTGGCAACTAGAGTCTGACTATTCATAAGTTCCTTTAACTGGTGTACATGAATAAAAATATATTTTATTTTATTTTTATTTAGAAGATCTCGGAGGGATGCTTTGGTCAAAAATGTGATGCTTTGGTCAAAAATGTGATGCGAGAAAGTTATGGCCAAACGCTTCGCTTTTAACTAACATGGTTCAAAAATTTGAAACAAAAAGTATCCTCGTACTATTCAAGACAGCATAGAGATGCCTAGAACTGTTTGAAAACACTATTTTATGCTTGTATTTACTGGCCAAAAACAACCATCATAAATTAAGACAGTGTTTACATAACAAAAATAACACGAGAAAGTTGTAATTTCCTTAAACACATAATCTCAATTGATTACATATTTCCTTCGACATAATTCTCATACCACGCAAACGAAATTATAGTAAAAAATCTCACGACCGTCTTATTTAAAAGCTAAACAAAACGACACAACGTCAAACATTCTAAAAAGCAATTACACATGCGCCCACGCATCGAAATCGTGAAACTTCGGGAAATCGAAAGTGGCCGACGGATGACGAGCCATTGTCTAGTATGAGTTCAAAGCATTTTATTAGCGCTGAGAAAATGGGTTATGGGACTGAATATAAGATAACTATTGCTTACTTACTTAAGAATCTGTTTAGGGGTGCTACATACAGTGCTGGCTTTGCCTATGCATATGGTGCAGGGTGTGCAGTGCACACGGGCGCAGGAACTCGGGGGGCGCCGAGCGCCGCTCGCGGGACTTAGGTACAAAATTTGTGCATTGTTCTGATTTAGAAACTAAACTGTTTGGGTTCGTAATCCACGCAGGTGAAGCTGCGGGCAGAAGCTAGTCATTTATAATTGTACCATTTGCACCCGAATTTTGATGACATTTTGATCGCGCGCCTACTAGAAGGCGTCAGGGTATTTGTTGCACCCGGGCGCTAAGTGGGCTAGAGCCGCTCCTGGCTACATGTCACAACGAGTTTTGACCGGCTTACACTATCTCAGAAGGCAACCCAACAACACACAACATAAATGATGTGAATCGTTCACAAAACATTAGGTCATCTGCTTCGCCGTCACAGGTCTCTGCCTATTGCCAGCAGTGATCTGCGATATGCTGAGTAGATTGAGACCAAAGATAGGAAGGATCTGGTCAAATCGTGGGGATAATATCTACAGTTAGATGGAACAACAAGACACAAACCGCAGTGCGTTGGTTCATTGAACCTACCTTTGAGTTTCAGATCATTTGAGTTTCAGATGATTCTGCAAGTATAGACCTTAGCACAAGTTCATGACACCACAGACAACCTAATACTATAAGACCAGCTGGAAGCCTGCAACATTCTACCTATGTTTGTTGATGTATTTAGACCTAAATCTAGACTTAACTATGTCGACAGGCCTAGAATAGCGAGCGCAAACCAGTTTTTCATAAATCTCATATAAAATACAGTTTAGTTCCGTGTTGGCTGGCGCGGGCGCGGGGTTAAAAAACAGTGTCATATCGAGTAACGGGTTTGAAGGGCTTTCCAGCTTTATGAGATCTTTATACAAATTATTATTATGATCTAAATACTACCTTATCATCAGTAATTAGAGTCGATTTTTAAATAAATTTCTTCAAGCTGTGGGTTCTTTTGATTTTTAACTAAAATATAACCTTATCGTCGTAGTGTAAAGGTTTATTTTGAAGTAACGCTTGTGGCCAAGTAGGAGCTTGTATGCAACTGATTCACGTCGTTAAGCCGTTAATATAAGTGTTATGGCATTAATATGGCGTGTAAACGTGCGACCGTCTCACAGTCACGGCACGGTCAGATCGGTGACCGCGATATTATTAAAAAGCATAAATATCAAAAAATTTAGCGTTGTATCAAATAAAAACTTTAACAAACGAATCGAATAAAGTTATTGCAAGTCTTTGGTATCGATAATAATATATTAAAAAGTAAATCATAAATAATATATTTGTCCTGTTCATTAACGTAATTTTTTTATTGTTCATGGATAGTAAAATAATATTTGTTATCTGGCAACACCTCTTTGTAACGGACTTTTTTGCTGTTTTAACAATTGCTCGATGTGCTAGATACAATTTCTTTTTAAAATATAGTTTTACTGAGGTAGGTGCTTAAAAGTCTCGTATTTTATTTTGAACATAAATTAAAATTCATTCTATACTGAAATTTAATACTATCGTACTATATTAAAAGGTTAATAAAAACTCAAAGCCGTCAGGTAATGTTTAAAAAACTGTATAAAATTATAAGTTAAAAAACTATACAACAATTTTAAAAGCCGTAACTTGTTTAACAGTCAGTTTTATATTACTGTGAAATTGGATAATGCATCCGTGTTCGTCATAATATTGTTATATGTCTTCTTTACCTATACATATAAATAATATAGTATAACAGGTCTCAAGGATCTTTGCGGTTGGGTTTCCTTTACATGGTTGTAACTCTACCTGCATTTTCCGCAGGAAAAGAAAACTTAGCGTTACGTTGTATTTGGTTTTTATTGCACCACTTTGTGTAAAATTTGAGTCATCTTTCTATGGTATGTAGGTCTACGTAATATGAGAAGTTACTAATTGAATTTGTTCCTTGTGACTTTTAGTTAAAAGTTATTGGACGTGTTCCAGAAAATTGAGCTCCACTTTACGGCTGTTTGCTTTCTATCAAGTAAGTTTATGGTCAACCAAGAGGTTATCTATTAAAAGAAACCTAATTAGGTTTTACTGAATATCCTTTCAAGCAAGTTAATAGGTCACTCGGCTCACAGTCAAAAGGTCAGCCACCTGTGACGATTTATACACAATCATGATCTTTAAATCCTAACACAGTGGTTTTGAAGAATGCCATTGTTCTGACTGGGTTTTCAAATTGACCTAATGCTGAATCCGGTTTGAGTTTCCCTCACGAAGCCGGTTTCGTACATCCAGAATTACAGCTCAGAAATCAAGCCTGCCAAGCTAGAAATGATTATATCAATGAAAGATTATATTAATCAAAAATGGTGTAAGTAAAGAAATTGAAAAATTGATAACATTGCATTGATTTTAAATTTGGTTTAACCTGATGAGGAATCTCAGATAGAAATTCTTCATAAGATTTAAGATTACGGATGCGAGGGCAGCTGTAAGTGGAACCTGACATTTAGCCACAGAATCCAATAAAACCTAGCGCTTTCCACAGTGAACTTTATAGATCCATTTGTACAACATTTGTACAGCACTTGGGTCGCGTACATCGGTAATAAACAAGTGAAAACATCGATAAACACAAATTAACAACGAAAACTAATCTTTTGACACGTGTTGAAACTTGAAATGTTTTACTTTATTGCCTCTTAGATTATGCAAACCGTCGGTCTTGAAGCAATGCGATTGAAACTTATTAAATTTTATTAGTTTTTAGCGATGTACATAAATATAGAGATTTAATGGACCGTTAAATTGAATTGTCTGAGCCCGGTTTCTCTTTTGTTTTTGTTTTTAGCGGCAAAAAATATTCTGATCTTTCGCCTAATTTGCATAAGCGTTGAGAATTTTTGGCAGAATTATAGACATGTGTTCTTTTGTGTTTAACTTTAATGAGGTTATGTGGGTCATAGTCTAGTTGCCATGTTTGCCGTACACAATTATGAGTGAATCCAATTTCTTGGGTAAACAGATGACAAGATTAACGAAGGTATCAGTGCAGGTAATTGAACAATAAGAATAAAGAACAATTAAAAAGAACCTGGTTGAACTGAGCTGTTTCCAAGGTGAACCAGTTGGTTAAAACAATACACTCGACTTACGCCATAAAACGGTCCATAACTCCTGATATATAGGAGTATGACGTAATACGTATGTAGAACGAAGTTACTACCTCAGTTTAACTTATGATTGTAGTATCGAAAATTCGTACGTATGAATTAAAATCTAAAGCAAATGAGCAGAATCAAACACTGTTCAATTTGACAAAAACGTTCAATGTTTTTAAGAATGTAAAGTTAGTTTTGATATAAGCAATATTTTTGAGAAAAGCCATTGCCAATGATACACAATTTAGTGTCACACCTCAATATGTTTTTCGTACCTGACAAACTCACAAACAAATTTAAATTATATCAAAACAGCTTTCGAAGCTTAGCCGTTCCGTCCGATCATAGCGCGGAATGAGCTTAATTGGCTAAAGCGAGTTGTACATCAATAAAGAGCTATTGTGTAAATTGATGTAGGGCCGACATTAGTGGGTCGTGTAGAAAGCGGGAGGACAGACAGACAAGCGTATGTTTAGATAACATTCAATGGAAAATGTTACGAATTTCCAATTGAAAAAAAAAAAAATAGGAATGGCCACGATTTACATTAGCTTGCTATTTGATATGGCCTGGCTTTGAAAGTCTCCAATTTCACTTAAATTTGAACTCAGAAAAAGGACAAAGGGCCTTTTTGGCTTTGAAGAAACAATATGCCCCACATAAAAAAATGTAGCATTCGATATTATGTTTGAATTTAAAAAATATTATATTTATAGAATTAGGTACCATTAATGAAACTGATGTTTACTAAAAACACATTAATATAATCCGATAGTTAGACATAAACCTTTTCAAATATAACGATAAAAACTTATATTTATGAGATAATCTATTCAACTATAAATGACAAACGTAAGTATATCTGCAATAATTTATAAGAGCTTATTTCAAAGCGGTCAATTTTACTAATAAAACTTTGTTTCTACCTAGTAATAAAATTAAAGCCATACCAGTGCCAAATACCCAGACAGATTCTCAAACAAATTCTACACATTGGTTCCATTTACGGCTAAAGTATTTAGATTTCCCAATAATCACAATGTTGTTCCTAAGTTTAGAACGCCTCGTAGTGAATACAATGTTGTGAAAGGGGTGTTGGCACATTTATTACATTGGATAGGAGATATATTGGTCCTGATGCAGGTGTAAAAAACCCCGAACTAATTCTGAAATATCTAAAAGATTGCTGCCGTTTTATATCATTACTGGATTGAAAATCTAAAAGCACTCATATTGAACCATTATAATGTCTCTTAATTACAATCACCACTGAAAAAGAACAGAAAATATTTAAAACAACACAAATTAGTCTATGCCCTTGTCTCGACCAAAAGTGTTTGTGACTACATTTACATTCATACCACCAATTTGACTGGACTAAATATCTTCCATCCTTGTCTCATGTTATGTTATAGAGATCAGTCTAGTTTGTTAACAGATTCAGTATTATTGTCAACCGAAGAATACGAAATCAATAAAAATAATTAATAAAACTGTTTATAAAAACGTTTCTCAACGTTTTACACAACTAGTCCAATGTCGTGACATTTGACCAATCACATTGTTTTCACTGACCGACAAAATTGTTAATGGTTTAACTTTCACCCAGACTGAGAGACTCTTTATTACCACAATCTTCTGTTAAGCATCTGTTATATCACAATGGTCGACTTTTTGTCAAAACTTAATTGCTAAACTTAATTTTTGTGACTTCTTCCCAGGGCCGGATTTAGAGGACTGGTGGCTCTGGGGCAACTAAGAGTTGGGGCCCTTAATTATTTTTGATTCCACACAAAATAATAATATGATATTTTCGTATGATATCAGACATTTGTTTGTTATAATTTGTTTCTAGAAAAACATTTTGTTAAATCAACTTTTATATTATGAAGGTATCCTAAAATACAAGTATATCTTTGCCCCCTTAATTATGAAGCTCCTCGGGCTTCAGCCACTGTTGCCTCCTAAATCCGACTCTGCGTATTCCGAATGTGACAAAGTACACGCGATCAACCCATTAGACTTAAATACGATGGGTCTTTGTTTGTGTTATTCACAAATTTTCTAAAACCTTTGAGAAGCTTTCCCTTGATAAGCGTACTTCAGGATAAAAGACAAACAAAAAAGTAACATCGCAGCTAACTTTACTGTTAGCTTAAAACTAACTTTGACGACACGGTTGGCGCAGTGGCTAAGCGATTAGCTTTCTGCGCTAGGTGTCGCGGGTTCGATCCCCGCACGGAACAAATATTTGTATGATCTACGGATAGTTGTTTCGGGTCTGGTTGTCTGTGCATGTGACATGTATGTTTGTTAACTGTCTCCGTATATATAATACTATATATATAATAGGAGAAATCCTAGTGTGGGGCAACGTTTTAAAAAAAAAAAAAAACTGCCTCATTGGTCTAGAGGTTTCAAGCGCGGCTGCTGAGCGTTACCGTTAAGTCGTTAGTTCGATTCCCAGATCTAGCAGTGTTATAGATTTTTCTGTTGGAAGAAACGCTCCCTTTCACGGATTTAATAACGGGATTGGCGATAGGTGCTTATCACCTCTGCCTAACCCTTCGCAGAATACAGGCGTGCAACTTTTAATTAGAAAGCTAGCGGTCATAATACTGGCACTAGGAAACATTTTGCATCATTAGTCATGTAGTCAAAGTCTAAGGACAGCTTTCATTCAGTGTATGAAATCATACAACCATACATAGGCACTGAGTCATCATCGAGGCTTGGTCAAGGTCATTGCCAATACGTCATCAATCTTGCACCTGATATATCGAAGGTTGCCGATTCGGACATCAGGAAGGAAGACTTTCTGGTGATAAGGAAAATAAATAGCCTTTTTTGGATTGTAGGAAGTAATTCTATAAATAAGAATGGCCTAGGATATATGCGATATTTTCCATTGTTTACAAATCACACATGTACAGTATGTAATTTATTTGTCGCGTGCTTTGAATTTACAATGTAAGCACCTGTGTAGACGGCACAAGTCGATTTATTCTTACAGATATTAAACTAAAGAAAGCTCCAATCAACCTTGAGTGTAGCTTTCGCAACTCCCACGGGGAGACCGGTTCAAATAAGGAACTTAAAAAGCGGCGTGTGCGCACTGTCCGAACGCTGCGCAGGCGTCTGGCATGCCCACATTCCACTAAAATAGCGATCGTAAGTAAATTAGACTATTTCGGAATGTTATTCCTAATTTCAAAGACTCTTCCACAAGCCCGGCTAGCTCAGTCGGTAGAGCATGAGACTCTTAATCTCAGGGTCGTGGGTTCGAGCCCCACGTTGGGCGTAATCTTTTTGTGTTTTCTATACATTTTTATAAATGATTTTAAACACGTGGCTGTATTTTTTTTTACCACAGAAGCTTGTATTTGAAATAGGAGACATTCCGTTACATTGTCGATCTTTAGCGAACCCAAGGCCTTATGATAAGATAAAAAATAACATTTGCTGGTGCTCAAGAGAATTGTAAAAAAACATATGAATACATCATTATTATAATAATTTCGTCATAAAGCTAACAAAACATTGACCTAGATTTAAATCAACAACTTTCTCAAGTCCATATCACGATCACACATTATCATAAAATGTGTAGCAATTTTATAATGAATCACGAATCGCGCAATGATGGAAAAGCTCGATAATCGACTAATTATATCGACACGGTTCTGCTCAATATTCGCGAATAAGATTACCATCAAAAAACAGATGTTAAGCTGTTAGTACGATGTTGACATTGAGAATTATCGACAATTCGTTAAATACTTTCTAAAATACTATGTCGACCTTTCTCCGCACTTGGTGTGCCGATTTATTTGCATGAGTAAAATAAATTATAATAGTTGTAATTTTAAAGTCATAAAATTATACAATATTAATACTTATAGGTTATAATAGTTAAAGCGGTTCGATAACGCCTTTCAAATACCGTTTTAAATTTTGAAAATTGCCGTTAAATTTAAGTTGCCGTTCAAAAAGGCAAACGAAATTATGTAGTTTCTTGCTGTTGAATCTTCATAATTATTTAAAATTCCATGGGTGCATACTGAAATGAAATGATTTATTCTGCAATTAGGATTTTTCAATCACTTTTACACGTCTTTTTTAAATAAGATGGCGTCGGCATTTCCTATGACTATCCCTGAGAAGAAACGCCGAAACAAACACAAGGGTCAAGGTGTATTTTTTACTGATTGTATGCAATCTGGCTTCCTGAAAATACCTTCATAGGTAGTCACCAAAAAGGTTAACTTATAAAAAGGAAAGTAATACCTAACGGTGATAGTAATTCATTGAATGTCATATTGTATAACATCAATTACATAACAGTACTACAACTGGGTGATATAGTTGGCATTTCGTACTAAAATTACCACAGCGGGGAGCTAAACGATGCACAATGAGTGGCACCGTACATGTTTCGACCATTTCTATAAATTGATCTCTGGGTTAAAGCAAAACGAACCTTACTGCATTGACGTACAAACTTTGACAGGTGTCACTTTAGACAGTCAGTGATCCGGGGATGTCTTGCTATTAGATAATACTCAAATTTTTCATCATTATGCTTTGTTAGGCTAAGTAACGTTTAGGTAAAACGGATTATGAGTAAGACGCAAATTATAATCTTTAATGTCATAGACCAGTCCATTTTATAGTAGGATTTAGTGTCATCCACGGATTAGATTACTTACGGAGTTAAATAAGACATTGCTTAACATGTGTAATAATATTGTTCGTTTTATTTCCGTTACATTACGACACAGAAACGCGATGTTAAACAATAATGCGTGAAATAAGACCTTAGTTACTATTGGAATTAGTGGATGTGGATTATAATATCAATCACGTATGTATATGTATCACCTTTATTGGGGTGACTGGTAACACAGCAAATCAATTGAATTTAAACAATTGAATCTTAGGTCGCAAGATGTGATTATTTCTTTATAGCTTACTTGTTGTATGACCAACTGTACAAATTGAGAAATAAATTCATATATACCTACGCTTCCTGGTTCCACCGCTACGCCAAGACGCAACAGGATACAATCTCATCAAAAAACTAATCTGACGACCAGAATTAGTCATTAACGCCATCTTATTTGCTAACGCGGGAATGTTAGCAAATGGCCGTTTCAAGTTCTTGCGATGTACAGACCTTCAACATGGCTGTTATTCCGTTTGGCGCCGTTGGGTCCATCGGAATGTTAATTAAATCTACCATGCTTGTACTGCTTGTATCGATGCAAAAAATAAAAGGTCGTGAAGGCACGCGCTCCACAACGGACGTGCACGTCAAAGGGTTGTGTTTTTCTAGCCAGAAAAACAGTTGCAACTACTTTAATAGAGATTAAAATAAATTGCTTATTCAATTTTTTTTTGCTGCGTTTGTAACGACTAGGTTACTCGCGACCGTGACCGATGTAATACTTGAAATGGCGGGAAATGTAGACAGTTAATAAATCGCCGAGTAATTCGTAATAGTAGTTTAATTTAAAAGATTAGTTAATAGTCGCGTAGAAACTAGTGATTACTTTGTGAATCATGAAACAATGCGTCTTATAATGTGTAATTATTTCGTAGCATCATAATACATGCTAGTTTCGTTCTTAGTATGTTTTGGTCTAGCGGATGAGCGCTTGCCTTCCCTGCAGGAGATCCAGTAAGGTCTGATTTTGCACCCGGCACACACGCCCACCAAATTAGATTATCACTTGTGTTATTGAGGGGAAGTATGCATTCGTGATAGGATTCTATAAAATGGTTGGTGATGTATGTAGACTATGGTATGGGAGACTAAGCCAAGTCTTATATTCTGAGAAGAGGCTGTGGTAAAAAACCCTAGTACCGGTATATAACACCAGAAAATGTTATCCGTATGAAGTAATTCATTACGTAATATAATAAAGTTGATACCACATAATAAATCAAAGCCAAATTAAGAAGATTTCTGAAGAGTCATTTGCAAAGATTTGCATACATTTTTAAACTAAAAGGCATCATCAATTATTCTTGAGGTTCATTAACTTAATGACAACAATGTATCACTACTGCCTCTTAGGCTACTGCATTCTCAACAAATGTTGGCACACAAGGTACAGATATAACCAACCCATCTCACGTGGTGTAACTCCCAAATCGGCTGGTTGCGTAGGGAGAAAGTGTTACAGTGTTACATCCATAATTGGTGATGAAAATGAACTTAAGATGACTTTAGGTACAAGGAATCTACTGACAGTTTTAATAGCAAATATCGGATTAGATATTTGGATGACTGTATGAATATACTTCGAAGGATTACCTAGATGAAGCTTTATACAACAAGAGATGGAGAAAGTAGGGGTTGCATGGTATCATCAAGAGGTCAAAAAAGGGCAGAGGAAAGATAGCAGTTGCGACTGCTGAGGAGAAAAAACATTAAGAAGACATACAGAGTCTAATGAAGAGATATCCATCCCTCTTTCGAAGGCCTTATGATAACAATAAAAACGCTTTTATCTTCAATTCGAAAACTTTATTTTCATCACTGATTCTATGAGTGCTAGCGCGCCATATTTCCTTAAAATTTAATTAAACCCCTAAATCTTGTTTCCCCTAAGCAAGGCACAAAAATTTACGCAGTAAATCGTTTCAAGTGCCTAATAAGGTAACATCGATTGTTGCTTAGTAACGGGGTATCACAACACGGACGGATGTCAAGTACGTAGGTATAGTGCAGTAATTACACCCATCATGGATTCATCATAATCATGACGCATACACTGACTGCAATCATTGCAGGTTGTGGTTTGGAACCATGCTTTCCTGTGAAATATGTGGTTAATTTTATATATCCTCCATCTTGGTTCTTACTTAAACATATACTTTTTATAGTCTACGATATTCTTTTCTAGTCGGTTTTTGTTTTACAGGTTAATTTTCTTCAACCATTTTATCACATTTAGTTAACATTTTATCGATAAACTAAGTTTTTCAGTAGGTATCATATTTCATTAAAACAATAAAAACAAAATTACTACTCAATATATTAAAACAGCGAAGCATTAAAATCTGATTGCTGTACAAAGCAGGAACATAGTTGATACACATCGTTCTTACACCATAGTGAAGGCGACCCGTGCGATATTTACGGTGTTGAACACGCCAGTATTTTGCGCAAGCGCAACCAACAGACAACCACACAGATATATATGTTGCAGGAAATTACAACGACAACACGCGAACAAAATGATAATCAAGTGAATTGAATTTAAATTGGAAACTTAAGACATTTAGTAATGGGCAATGAATATTGATATATTGTGGCAGAAATACCTTGACTTGCTGTTTGAAAAAGGAAAATAATAAAACTGCCTCAACATTTTAAACTTTACAACATTTGTTAACGTCAGTTTTACTAAAAGCTTCAGTTAAAACCTGGAATGATGAATTGCAACAAGAACAACGAGAAGTTACGGATCGTTTATGTAAAAGTTTGTACTGAGAACGCTGCAATTAACGAATGGCAGTACTGATTAACACGAGACGGATGTTCGGCCGTCTTGCTTACGTAAGTCAAGCAGAAAAATGCATGTGAACATGCGATTATTAATGTAAAGGATTATCGTAAGCATTTGTCATGTCCAGCCGTACTGCGGATATTGCGATACGGCAACGCTCAAGTCACGCTGCCATCTATACTGAATGACTTACCTTTTGAAATCTGCAATGCCATTAATGCAAAAAATTTTAAAATTGTGTTAAAAAAATATTTCCTAGCGTGTATGTGATCTGTACTACTGTGTATGTGTATTATTATTATGTACCGAGATGTCGTGTCTGATATATCACTGTTAAACCCGCGATGGTTTTTGTGATATATATGTGTATTACCCATGTAAAACTATTTTATTTGATCAATAAAAAAAAAAAAAAAAAAAGTGCATCGTGGGCCGCAATTTTGGTACTACTATAATTACTAATACTTTAAGAATGCTTGGTTTTGTTCTGTTATAGAACTTTACTGATAGAACAATTCCAATAACTAAACGGCAATCGTAATACAGCCGAGCACAACTTTTAAACAGTTTTTTTTTTGATAACAAAATCATCCAATAGTCTATCGCAGTTTCATAAGTGGAATATTGGCCCCAAGGACCTCACCGCACGGGAACAACACGTGATAGACTTCGAACAACAATTAATAGAATTTGTTAACATCTAAACATAACAATGACGTTTAACATTTAACAACAAGCCCTCAATAAATCAACGTTATCTCTGTCATAAGGAAGCCGAAGTTATATTGCCCTCTGATAAGAAATAACAAAGGAATCTTACACAAACACGTATAGAAAATATACACGTAAAATTTCTAATCCGTTATTTAAATATCACTGTCAAAGGTTTAACTGGAATACGATACGTCATTGACACAAAAGGAACGTCAGTTGTCAAGTGTAATGAACTGTGAAACTAATAAGAGAACAAAACGCATGTGACACGAACACTCGGACAGTCCTGATAATATATTATGAAGTATATGTTCTCGTATAAGCTGTATAAGCTTAGGAGTTAAACCGACAAGCTATCACTGTCAAATACTTCATTCATCTTTCATGAGTTTCTTTAGTCTGTTTCTTGGAGCTGTGTTCAATGTACATCGGAAAGGCTTTTAAATATATTTTCACTGACTTCATCGAGTATTTTGCATTAAATGTCATATTATGGTTACATATGGCAAAATATTGTTCTTTGTCTTGTTGAGAGTACAGTTATAAGTTGACAATTAACTGTCACGGAGAATTTAATTTTAGATACGTACTTCAGAAATTTTGTCATCATATTTGTTAGTTAGTTTTGTCATCAATATTCATGTTTCTATAATATTATGTATAATCTACGGTCGTTCATTCATATACAGTCGTCCAGTTTAGATTTCACTGCTAATTAACAGGAAGATATTTAATTATACATCAGACTGATTAATTACTTATTTCAATATTAGATCGTCTCCGTTGGCAGGTGTTTGCGTGAATTATTACCAGAAAGTTATAAGATAAAAGCTGTTATAAATGGATTGTGGATTTTATATAATATTGAATGATCTGAAATGATATTATGAAATAGATGCTGATGTTCATTATTATTTAATTCTTGGCCGTAAAATTATCCTTTTGAAAATTTCGGACTATTTTATTAAATATTCCTTTTCTACTCGTTATAAAAATCTATGAAGCATAGGCTCCTATGTGGAGGTCTTGCAACACGATATTTCCTTATAATTGACTGAAATATTAAAATTTGAAAAATAACCTGTAACAGGAACGTTGAATTCTATGATTCAGAAGAAAACCCAAATCCAAAGGAGACCAATTGCGATAACATTTATTTTCTACGTTAAGTAATTTCACATTACTCTTGATTCTGTGAACAAAACCAATAACACTATGACGGCATCTTTTTCTATTTTAGAAAATATATTATATTTTAAATCATCAAAAGTTATTCGTGCATAAAATCCGTAATGATTCTAATAAAATTATGAAATTTCGAATAACTCAATCAAATCTGGCGCCTTGTCAAGAGATTTAGAGAAATTGTGGAAATCTAGATCAATAAATCTTTCTCGATTGGTGCAATATTAATGATCTGGCGAAAGACATAACAGTCGATTACGACCATGTTTATAACGATCCGATTATGTCACGAACTTGACATGCTAATTTAGAAATTAAGAAAGCAGAAGGATGTCTCTCTTCATCAATTTGTTTATGAGAACTGTCAGAAACAATCGTTTTTTTTATAGTTTGTGAATACGCAGCATTCTTTCTTGATTTTAAGACTATATCAAGTAAGAGACTACAAAAGATAATTATGAAAAATGATAAAATTTATTGGTATTATATTATTAATACGATGTTTTATTTAGTTCACAGGTTCTATAACTGACTTGCTACCTGTCAACACTTTATTTATGGCAACTTTAAAAGCCTACGGTTACACATGTTTTCAAGTGGTTACATTCATGTGCTTCTGGATCTATTTTAAGTGTTCGACGGAGGGAAACACACATTTTTCAAGTGGTATGAGAAATAAGTGGCTACATTTGAAACTGCAGTTGTAACGCATTAGTGCAGTTTTATAAAATTTAAATACAGCTTGTTTTTGTATCAGTAACTCGCTACCTGAATCCTGAGACCATCTTATATCTGTTAAAACAATTATAAATTGAATTTTTCCATTGAAATTACTCTGTCATAATAGTATTTGGTTTTGAAATAAGAATTCATAATAAGAGTGCGATTGAATAAGACAATAGTTTCTATTTTATTAATACTTAGGTATAGCATCATGTTTCATTTTTACTGATAATTTTAACTACAATGAAACAATAATGTCAACAATGCTTTAGAAAATACGAGTATTTTATGCTTTGTCCTACATATTGATATGGAGAAAATTCTATATTGTTCGGTTTCTTCGGGGCTATAAAGCTTAACTTTCACGGCAATAAGTGTGCTATCAAGAAAGGTGTCATACACGTGCGATGTCACTGGCATTGGTCATTCTTGAATATTTTTATATGGAGGTTAATAACGCTAGAATGATAAACTATTGTGTCAGAGATAATTATTTATGTTTTATTGCCGGATCAGTGTCGATGGCCTTTATTTTCTATAGGTTTGCGCTCGTTTTCTCTACAAGACGAGGCAGTATCAGCATTGTATAAATTATCCCACTATTCCCATTTTGATGCCGGACGTTCAGACAAAAGGTCATGCGCAAGGGAACATAAATTCCCCTAAGAGTTACACAGAGGTGTAATAGTACACTCATATTTCGCCACTGTTATCATTAAGTCCTATGGCGTCCTATATTTCCATTTCACTCATATTCATTATTTTCCTTTAATTCCAAGATGCAATGACTTCTAGGCTAACTTTATCGATAACAATGTATTTACTAACATTAGATCGAATTGAGTAAAATTAAGTGTACTCTAAAAAAAATATCTAAGTACGTAACTTATTATCCACAAAGTTTTCAATAAATTATCAGACTGTTATTAATGTTATTATTCAACATTGGATAGAAGTTAATCGATGTCAGTAACAATCGCATGTTTATTTCAAGCTAATTAAGATTTCTCCATTGTTTAACAATAAACAAACTTAATGTTATAACAGATTATAGTGTCCATTGACATAGTTTGAATTTATTTATTACTTAATAGTTAAGTTAAACGCTCAATTAAACTGTTTTGATTTTGCAAGAATTGTTTATAGCGCTGTAAGTAATACTTGGAGGACGTGCAAAGATTTTGATAAAAGTAAACAGGTTACGAGTGCACAAAGCAACTTTTCACCGGTTTCTGTACTAAGAACATTAAAACAACGTAAAAAATATTTTTTATGGCTTCAATGGACTCAATACACTAATGTTATAATAGGTCCCAGTTTTGTTTTTATTTTGGTGTCGTGTATTTCTTAATTTATATGACGTCACGTTGATATTTATATGATTAAATACTTTGTATTAATTTTGTTGGTTCACCCATAACAACGATATTACCATTACGAACTGCACCTAAGAGCGTATGTTTAACCCCCCAAAAAAACGATAACACGTAAGTTGTAGCTTGAGGGGAATCCCAAAATATCTTCAAAATTCACAGTAATGCGTAAATAGTTTTTGTAATTGTTTATTATTCCTCCTTTACTTTAACATGGCGGGGTTTTCGCTTTGTCCTTTCTGACTTTATTATTGATGTTCCTTTGTGTTTTTTTTACTATGAATTGTATAATGCTGAAAGCATCTACATTGTAATTGTCATGAGCATTTATATTTTATATAAAGCTGTAAATGTGGCGTTTACTTAACAGGTGTGTACAAATAGTTTTCATTTTTTCATGTAACGCAGAAGAACCGAATCTTGCATTATTTTACCATCGATTCAAGTAATTGTGTTTTATTTTCATTCAACGTCAGAAACAACTCAAGTCTAGGAATTTATGCTCCTCAAAATGTCATTATTTTCTTTACCTTCCTCTTTTTGCGGGTAATCACGACTATTATGTTTTTTTTTTATTGTTCTGTTTTTCAATATATCTTAATATATATTAGGGCTCAAATTAAATTCGATTTTGAACGCGTGTCCTCAAGTAGCAGCAGTTACAGTACTTTTCCATTGATTAAATTATAGCCGCCTCACTTGTTCTTTAGAAATCAATTCTACGAAAAAATGTAACCGGTATCGGCGTTTAGCATAAAGAGCATATACAATATGTAAGTAGAGCTAATGTGTAACTTGTGTGGCTTCCAAGTGAGCGGATCCGTTTAAAGCTATTGATCTGTTGCCGTCCGACTCCTAAGTTGACTTTTATGCGACTGTATATTTCCTTTTTTTTTTCCTTTTGCTAATGTATTGAGACAAAGATTATCATTGTCTCCAAGTTAAACTATTGTCTGTATCTAGAGGATTTCATAAATTTAAATCTTAAGCAAACATTTGCATCTAAATAACTTGTATAAACTTATTTAGACACAAGTATTTCTACTTCGCTTCTATGAATCATTCTGCATTCATTATAATGCCTAATTTAACAATTCCAAAAACTTGTTACATATGTTTAGTCTTGTCCTGTTAAGCACTGACCGTAAACCAGAATGTGTAATTAGTAATTCTAGTGTATACGGCAATCGCTTTTAAAACATGTTTGTGCCTCATCATAGAACCATGGCTAGAACGTGGCGCCTTTGGAGTAGGAAACAAGTGGAGTGAAAATTTGCTGATTAACTGCGCAAAATATTTCACTGTTTACCAATGGGAAGAAGTAAGTCGATTACTATGACTCCGATTGATCTGAAATTATGAAAGTACAAGTCTGAAGCAAAAGTAAATAACTTCGGGTGGGAAAATTACTTACCGAATAATCTATCTCGAATTTTGAATCATGCAAATAAAATATTCACTATATATCACTCCATTTACTGTCTTCTCCATATCGGTGTCGCTAGTTTCTCGCGCGGAAAATTAGATGGACATACAAACGATACAATCTGTTTTATTAGGTCACACGACGTTTTACGTATGCAAATCTGCGTGAAATTGCAATGAAATAAGAACGAATGTTGAACGGGAATGATTGAGAAATGCGTGTCATTCTTCGTATAGCTTCGTTCCAGATTAGGTATCTCTTCTACAGGTATGACATGTTAAATGACTGGTTAATAAATATTAAGTGATGATTTACCAACTATTATTAAGGACTGAGATTACTTTTAGATTTCGATCATTGTGCTTTGTGTCGTGTATTTTATTTACTTGATATTTTATTCAAAATCTGAAAATTTTCTAAACTGTTTATTTTAGGTTTATTTTAACCGCACATCTATGTCAATATCAATGACCTACTGAGTCGTTTTCACCTCCCACGTAGTTTTCATTTCTCGTTTAGCTAATACACAAACTAATCTTAAGCCATCTATTTCTTCACTAGACCATTGTGATCACGCCATGTTGAGAAACGTAACAGAAGAAAATGTTGAAAGATTCTGCGGCACAGTCAAATGCGTGAAGATGGCAGATTGTGAGTTTTAAGTGTAGCGTGTTATTGCACAGTACAAACTAGTCTTCAAGTCTTGAGTGAATAGGTATCTTCTTGAGACACATCCACCATTGTGAACTGCATCATCGCTTACCACAACATGAGATAGCGGTCAAACTACAGCATATAAAACGAAAACAAAAACAAAAATAGGGGGATAAGGGACTTGAGTATGAAACGAAAAAAAAAGGTAATTGATAATGTAATTGTACCTAAAACAGAAACAAAGTAAACAAAATATATCGTAAATAACAATAGCTTAAAGTTTTTAACAGCACAAATTTTGTTTAGAGGAGAAGTTCGGTCAACAAAACCAATTAATGTATCAGCACTTATTGTTTGCAAACAATACTGCTATAAATTTTATTGTTGACTAACCTGTTATAAAAGTCTATATAAACAATGTTGTTCCTAAAACCACATATTATTATCACAATGGTTTATAAAAAATATTCATCATAATTTTTAACCCATACGATGTTGAAAAAATAGCATGAAGCATTACACCAAATGTAACTATTTTTAAATCTAAAAGCATTTCCGTTAACATCTGCAGTGTTCCGGAAAGGCCCTTACTTGCAAATGAATGTCTTACAATAGGGGTACCGGCGTAACGATTGTAACGAAACACCGTAATGTACGGGCTCTTCCCGGCCTAACACGTGCCTTACAGATACAGGATCCAATGTATTGTAAGCATTGAAGGTTCCCGCTTGAAGAGACTCCTTAACATGGGAAGATGGTGTTTGTGCTTTAAGATGTGAAAGGGGTTGATTTGCATGTGAATAGATGTTTGAGATCATATGATACTTAATAAATTAAGAAGATATGTCAGCTGCTACATTGGTGACTTCAGAAGATGTCAATGGTAATACAGAAGATTTTTTATCTTGATTTAACAAATATCAAACTTTTGGCTTTTCATCGGATAGATTAATAAATCTGCAATATTTCTTAGTAGAAATTTCTTACTTTCTGCCCTTATTTTACGTCGACCCATTACTTCTAGAAACTGCAACCTAACTCGTCTCGATTTGATTGTGGTTATGGAAATCTGGTTTAGTGCAGTTAACAATTTTAGAACTAAATGCATCGTCATTTGTTCAAGCTTTATCTAGTAATTTATTCATCAGCTCCATCGTTAAAAAGTTATAGAGATGTTGACATCAAACATTGCATGCGTTCTGCGATGTATACGTTAAAATTCCTGTCAAAGACATTCACGTGATACACCGTGATGCTTCACTGCCTTTGAGTTCTGAGTAACATAAATGTAATAATCCAATATTGTGTGCCGTCACATTGGTTTCCGTGACTTTAGAAGCGTCTAAAGGATTATTTATATCGAAATCGTCTTGCTTAGTATCAGTATCTACCCTAACATTAAATATAGTATACTACTTATAAGTTCAGATTTCATTATCAGTATTTGGAAGCCCGTGTTCAATAGTGAATGTTACGTATAAAACGTAAAATATTCTATTAATTTAACGTTTATTAAAAATTGCGAAACATTCGAAACGCCAGAAAAAACAACACGTGTAACACAAGATGATGTAGCCATTTCAATGTACATTCGCGTTAAAGTTAGAAATCATAAATATCTGTGTGTTTTTTCTGTAACACTGGTAGCTGCATTACCTGTTTTTTAAAGATTTTCTACAAGAGAACATAGATATTTAATGAAGATATCGCTTTCATACGTGTCGGAAAGAAATCATCTAGATGTTTTATGAAGAGTGTTTCTTAGTTTCTTAGTTATTTTCATGTTATTGCCACAACATCGCTCATTAAGTTATTAGATCGTGTTATAATGTAAAAACACTTCTTTCAGTAATCACATAAACGTGTAATACGTGTTAATAAATCCGTATCATTAGCATTGAGCGTGAGATTACTAATACAGTGCAGAATTCTTTCAGCATTATACTAATGTTAATAGTCACGAGACGTCATCAAGCGGAAAATTACTATAATAACATTAATTAAAGTTTTCATCAAGCGAGGTTAACGACGTTTGTTCTTAAACTTTGGAGAAATGTTTTTCAACGGTACATACTGGGTTTACTCTATCTACTTGTGGGTTATGTACTGCAATGTGTAAATAACGTAACGTACGTAAATAATATGAGGTCACGCATCAAGGCACCTCGTTTTGTTATGGGTAGGACTTCTGTTCATCCTGCAAAGAAGAATAGTGTAAACGAGGACAGATTTTATGAAACACGTTATATCTAATTTTATTTCTACTATATATTTGTGTTAGTTTAAATTTTAGTCAAGGATAATAAGTAAAACAGTTACAGTTATTCAGCTAGGTAAAAACATATGACATACAAAACAACATGCTAGACACTTAGTCTTAATGAATGATGAGCAAAAGAACGCCAGGACTTGCATACAAAACAATGTTTAGATATTTATTCAAATACAAGGAATTTCTTTTCCAGAGAAAGCATGAATAAATGTAAATGTTGACGACACAGAACACATAATCGTGCTAAGATAAACTCATAACATGCGCGATGAACAACAGAACAAGACAAACAATATAATGAGCTCTCGTGAGGTCACAATAGATGAAAGTATTGATAGCGAAGTTCAACAAGCCGTGAAAATAGCAAACATGGGTATCACAATAGCACTAACACTAGTTATACAGGACAAACGTGATGTTACTGAACTGGTTGACAAAAAATTTGACAAAGAAAAAAACAAACTCGTGCTAAACAGATCATAAGTATCTCAATTCTAAGAAAAGAAACCACCGTTTTTAAGCATAATACAATTCTCAGTTGAGACAATGACAGAAAAGTCTTGACAGATAAATTTCTCTGTAGTTCCAATACGGTATAGTGGATATATACGATCTCACAAGTTGTTGTAACTAGCGACTGTTAGAAAAAGAATCGTGAGATTGTGCACGCTTCACTCAAGGACGATCACGCGACGCCGAGCCACTGTTATTACAGCACTGAAAAGCTTATTAAAATAATGGCCCGATAGCTATGGAATTAGAGATTACAATGAGGAATGCGAACATTCCTGTTCTTGTTGCCAGGTGCAAGCGGATTCCGATGCGAATAGGAGCCGATCGTTTAAGGAAATTATGTGCTCCTGTGAGAGAAAAATGTCTGGTTATCCTCACGCTACAAGCCCACAGGAATCTCAAGTAATAATAGAATGAACAAAACACGCACGGATGCATTTGGTAAAAACACGATCACATTTCTGTATGGATATAATCAGAATCACAATGGCAGATAAGACAAGCGATATCAATAAATCGATATGTATTGTTAAGTGGTGTGTAGGACGTAGCCCACAGACAATAATAGTCAACAATACGGTGCACAATGAGGTAGACCCAACTGTGGTAAACGAATTCGTATCAGATTACTATAAAATAAAAGGAGCATAAATATACAGTCCGATAAACAAGCAGAACGGAGCTAAGGTCGTAAGATGAAAGCTGTTGGAAATACTCGTAAATTGAGGTTCAGTTGCAGGTTAAGTAAGTTAATTTCACAGTTGCTTTTCTTTTTAAGCTAGATCAGCCAATGTGAGCGGTGAAAGAAGGGCTCCGTCCAGCTACAATAAAGAATGTAATAAAAGATATAATAACAGTAAGTATCAGTACTGAGAGGTACATATTACGATGCTGACGCGATATGCGTCGGTGCCGAAACGAGTTACGTGTAGCAATAGTGTATTGGGTTCAATGAACACAATCGTTTAGTGACAGGTTGCTAGTATCTCATGTACAACAGAATAATTACGTGCCCATAATCAAAATAATACTGATATTTGGGCTGCAATCGGTTTTTTAAGATGCTTAAACAACTGTGATTTTTATATAAACACGAATTATCAACCCACTTAGGCTTTCCCAATTCGTATCTGAATCGTCTTACGTCAAGAGGTCTGTAGTCACAACACTGGTCGGGCTGGTGACTCTGAAGGAGAAGTCTATACTTGTCGTATCGCCCGATATGTAGATGTCATCATTCTCGCATCATATCAATGACGTCAAAACATGACAGCTAATATTGCAATTTGTTACGCGATATGTTTAATGCAGTAGTCTATTTCAAAACTGAGAAAACACACCATAAAAAGCGAAGGCTTCTCCATGTTAGCGACATATGAAATATCGAATGTTATTCGGTATAATTTGACGAAGGGTAATCCAAGAGTATTCAGTAAATTCAACATACAGAACAGAAAACAGTAAGTGAAACATGAGTAGGACCTTCGTCTATCATTTTAGTGTACACAGATACGATCGCGATTTCACCAACACACCTCGTCTTAGCTACTCAACCCACCAAAAAACTTATGACGTCACACGAGCATGCAACCAAGCAATAAACAATACAGGCAAACGGACCATCAATAAACATCAAGTCGATGACAACGATAACGTCCATTACAAGCGATCACTTTCCTAAACTCACTCATTAAACAAAACTTTCTTATTTTGTATAGTAAAAGTTCATTAGCCGTTGAGAGAACAATAGACGGTGAATAAATATCCGATAATGGTTCAGATACGATGACTAAACACCCACACGTTGACGGGGAAAGTGATGGCTGGGTGTCGTATGAGGTAATTGAAATCTCGACCACTGTATTACGTATTGTTGATAATCTTTTCATCAGAAAAAATAAGCAGCGTAAGATTAGTTTGTTAAGCGATATTATCTGCGTAACAGATAGAAATGATATTAAATTTACAGTTAATATCATTTGAGATTAGCATGACGTGTAAGCTACGGTAAATAATAATTTCGAAAGCTGATTGAATTACTATTTATATGCACGAAGTTACTCTGAAGATGGTGAAGTAAATCGAGTTACTATAAAATGGATTTACTTTACAATCTTCTGAGCCCCAATAGGCGTGGAAACAAAGTGTAATAACGTTTCGTACGTGGTATTTAAGACAATAGCGACCTCGAGACGATGCCATGAATATATTTCGATCGTCCGGACTGCAATAACGAAATAAGCAACAACAATAAAACAAGATATTAGCCAATAAAGAACCATTTTGGGATGTTACAAGTCATTAATCAAAGGTTTATTGTAAATCGTATTAATGTCAAATTTCAAGAACATGATTCGGTAAGATTTTGTGGTCGAGAAGGTGAATCACATCTGAATAAAGCTCGGAATAATTCAAGGTTAGAATACGTAATAATGTAAACAAATAAATTCATAGTTCAATCTCGATGATCGGACGATTGTCGCGCAAGTAATGTTATGTTGTAAACATTTGTAAGCAATAAATTGAACCTAGGACTTGTTTACATGGATGATTTGCAACCAATGTTAATTCCTACTTACATAAATTACGAATTTTAAAAAAATATCACAGTAATCATTTTTCGTTGGTTAGTACCGCAGTAAAAGCTGCAAGGCCAGCGTTTAAAAATTTAAATGGGAATTTATTACTGCACGGCCATAAAAGAGCTGAGACACCGAGTAGGGTTAAACAATGAGAAAAAATAAATATTCAAGGTGTTGCAAAATAACATTGGAGCCAGTGGCCAGGTGGCTCGCCAGTCGCTCTGCCAGAGATGACATGCTACTTTCTCTCGTATGGACCAAACGCACCGAACTCTCCAACCCGGACGCGCGGCTTTTTGCATTGTTTTTGTTAATGCGATATTATTATTATCGGTGTCCGAAATTGAAAGTTTTAATGTACTATACTTGGTTGTGAAAAATCGAAAGCAAATTGCCAAGACGCTTGGGTCTCCCATAACATTAAGGTTACATTACCTTTATCGGTGAGCGCTTTCGTTTTTTGGTCTTATAGCCGATTAAATCTACAATTTAAGCGTCTATTGTAAACGGTTCCATTTTATGGTGCCACCTACAGTGGCCGATTATAAAATTTAAATAAACTGTAATATAATGACGGCGTCAAAGATTTCTACTCACCCTTTCGCAAGGTGGGGGCATAGTAGGTGCATCGACTTCGGTATAGATGCATAGAGTTGACTTCCTCGACAGCGAATCGCTGGCAAGACTGCTCGAGCTGGAGCCGGTTGAGAACTTCATGGTTCGGCCTCATTCAGAAGTAGTGGCCAATCAGGTGACGTCTACCTGCACATCAATGTGATGTTGCCGGCACATCACACGGGTGCGTGTCACCTAGTTGCCACCGTCCTTGTCGTTCTCAATCCAGGCTCAACTTTCGTATCGGGTCGTAGGTGAACCGCTTGCGCAAGTGACAGCGCTACTGTGCGTTCAAAGTCAGCTCCGGAGTATCAAGGTCTTTTCCGTTGTCAATATGCGGACGGAATTTTCAATGACTGTAAGCCTGCAACAAAAAAATATGATTCAGTTGTGTCACAAGAGCTATATGTTTGCGAATTCATTGTGTTTAAGGTATCTCAATACCTATGTCAAAATTGTTCTACGTAAGATTTTACACAGGTCATTATGTACAACATTAGAGAGCAATAACATCGATTCGCATTTTCATAATGCCAGTGAGGATGGTAGGATCGCTCACGTTATATCTATTGGTAATCGTTAGGTACGCAAATGGTTCAATTTTATTGAGCCTATAATATTTAGAAACTATCATGTTACGCAAGTTTGTACCGAGTTTTTGTATCACATTGATTCTCATTGCCTTTTTTTGCATTGCTCCACTTTAAAATGATGTGTTGAAACTGTACAAGGACTCGGGTAATTTAGATAAGCCACATCGATACATCGATGGACGGATTGATTCAATTAGGTGTAGATTGTATTATCGATATAGTTACCTTTGTGTGCAATTGTTGCAGCCATCGTAAAGGTGAAGTATGTAGATGATTTCATTGTGTTGTGTATTTTAATATAGTTCGATTAGAATCAAGATAAAGTTAATTGATATAGCTGTTCTAACTTAACGTCCTTGTCTATGTCTACTGAAAAGTGACGGTAGCATTCAACGAAGTCTGTCAAGTTCTAAGTTCCACTGCTTAGACTGATGAAGACAACAAAATAGCACCAAACAGACACGCTTCTTTCGTCTTAAAAAATATTTGATGATTTCAGTTTCGAAATACTTGAATAACAACTTGCAGTCGACATTTTTGCAGTCATCTACGATAAGGTTTAAAGCGATAAGCTAGATTCTTCTAGATACTTTATCAGCGATTACAAATTCAAGTGTGTTTCGTAACAAGACGTATAACAAACAAATTGATAATATGCTGAAACGCAAAAACATACTAGCTTTATTTGTTTCATGAGGCTACTATAGAAATATGAGATATGCATGTTTACGCGGAAATCGAACCGTTAAAAATATTTGTAGATAGTATTAGAACAGATATTGTTAAGATAAAGACGACTTCGTTCAACTTAAATAAAGTGAACATCTAAAACAGAGTGTTTCTTCTTGTTGCAATCGTATGTTTTTTATCTGACAGAAAGAAGAAACACTCAGTTATCTTGATCAAGTGAAAGAAAAAGTAAATGTCGTGTGGTTAAAACACGAGCGGAGAACAAAACATAGTGGCGAATGCTAATCGATAAAGCTAAGCTATTAAATGAATACGTACAGAGAGAAATGGAGGACACACAACCAAAAGACAATATCATAAAATGTCAATAACCCGAAATCCTTCATGAAAGGTAACGTATTCATTTTTAAGTTGAGTACCTATTCATAGCGTTAGTCAGTATAATCCGAACCATATTTGGAAAGTTAATACATACTACAAAGTGGAGCATTGTTCAGATATTTTCTGTCGGATCATTGTGTGATATCACCGAGTATACTACTAATAAACCGTTACACCAAGAACTACCGAAGGTACAAAGTTCTCAGGCTGCAATTGAGTCATTTTCTGAAGAATTGTCATAGCTACCATATTTGGTAGAGCAACTATCTATAATTCCTCTTTTTGTTTCATATACCTATGTGATAGGGTTTTAAGAGCTGACAGTATAAATTATCCTACATAGTGATGAGTTGATGACGTTCAAAACTGGTTTCCTAGGGGGAAGGCTGATTGCAATTCACACGCAAAAGGATAAAGGAATAACTGATGCATTTACTAATGATCTGAATGACGACAAGCGGCTATAGGCAATATAGCCTCCAGTAAGACAGGCGATAAATATGCTAGGATTAGTTGAAGAAGGCCCCCAATAGAATTGAATGTGCACAAGAATGCGCCAGCGCACGAACCCCATATAAAACAGTCTTTACCGTAAATACGCCAGTTTCGAATTTCGAACGGTTTAAGGAATTTTAAATAGTACTTACGACTGTATGGCATGATTCACATTTTCAATCAAACTCATTATGTTACACGATTTTGAACTTTATTCTGATAGCATTAAAGATGTTAAGTATATTATGGTAGTGTTGTTGAGTTGGTGGTAACGAATAAAAACAGTTATGTAATAGGCTTTAACTCGAGCCTGATGAATCAAAGCTACCGGGCGATGACCAGGGTTACCTAATGGGCATTGAATAAAAAAGTGGTGAAGTGAGTTCGATCTATGCGCAGGGTTCCGTAGTCTCATTAACATTTGTGTACTGCAGAGTAACTGTTACCTAAATTAATTCCATTTGCTAGCAATTGGTCGTACGTCTTCTTTTAGTGACAGAAAATTAATACGGGGACTTATAGAAATTACACTTATGTAATTACATTATTTAGAAAATTACTACCTATCTATACAATGATTTTACATCCAAAAGTTAATTGCAACTTCTGTTACAGTTGAATTGGCTTCTGCTGTTTCAGCAGCTGCTTTCAAGTGCGATACTATTATAAGATTCCGAATCATTTAGATGCTAGAGGAACTCTAAAGAAATTCATTGTTATGATGAGAATTCATTAGATAGTGAATCGCGTTTACTATCACTCGACAAAACTCGTTGTTAATCTCAATCGTGTTATACCTTTCTAATTTGAATTCTTTGATTGCTTTCCTTCCACTCAGACAGCATATCTTTGCATAATAATCTTATCTTTAACTCTAGTTGCCCACTTGCATGTAAAATAACAACATGGTAGCATAATGTTGTAGAAATTGAAAGAAAAACTAAATGTTAGATGTTAATCTAGAGCAAGTCGTAAAAGTCAAATGAATGGAACGGAATGTTATGATACCAGTAATGATGAATTTGTGATAAATAGCCATAGTATTAACTACTGGAGCATTTCTTTAGGAGAATGCTTTAGTAGCAGAATCAGCATCCCTGAGAATAGGCAACCGTATTCTAGAAGTCGGTTTATAAGAAGTGACAATGTCCTGGGAAAGGGCATGGGTGATGAGAACAGAAATGACAATCGTGAAATAGCACTCCCTAAAATAAACAATAAACAAGAAAAGCCTTTATGTAACATGCAATATACTGAAAAAGATGGATTGGATTTATGTGGCGTACATTGTTGAACATAGAATTTATAGTTGATTACAGGAAAAAATAAGTTAACAAAGAGTCTATAGAACCTAACCAACAACCTAGCCGTCCTTCACATAGTAAAGAAAACCGCGCGTGGAACAATGCCTTACGTTTTTATGAGAACATTGCGACATCAATTAAAACGAACTATATTGACGTCGATTGTACTGCGTGGGATTTGTAGGCAAATGGGTTAGCGTGGCCATTTGTGTTCATACACGGTAACTTAAGAAATTTTGAAGTAGCGGCACGCTATTTTAAATAATAGTAGCTAATTACCAACACAACAACACCTTATTAGAATATCAGTTGCATAGAATAATATGGATTCAGAAGACAAAGACCAAGACCAAGACCAAGTATTGTGGCACAATTAGGGAGAGGTTCTTTTTTCGTAAAGTAGTCTGCGACGGAACGATTTAATTTAATTACACGAGAAAATCCTAATAAACTGTCTAGAGTTAGTTAGGGATAGAAGGGTGATAATTTGGTGATAAGGTCCTATTGAGAAGTTTAAACTTGGGGATAGTAAATCAGTCCTTACCATCTATGCTTTAAATGCGCATAAATGCATTTATTTTTATTTATAAAAAAACGTATAATATTCATTTTCCTGCAACAGTTTCTTTTATTTAAATCATTGTGTAAAGTTAACCACCGATTCATTATTTGATTTCTAGTTCGTTCGCCATTCAACGCTTTACCCGTTGGAATATTTCTTTCAAAGATTATAGGTTTACTAGTAACTGCTTCACAAAGGCTAAGTTAAATGGTTGAATGGTATTGCTCGATAAATCGATACGTTATCGTAGAACAACTGTAAGTAGTTCTACATACCTCGTGTTAGTACCGTTTAAACGGATTATACAATAAGGTAAGAACGCTTAGCAACTAACAATAAACCTACATTCGAGATGGAAATAATAAAACAGTTGATTAGTCATAATAGTCCAAATGTAATAGTAAACTACTACTAGAAGAAGCTTGATTTACTCACGACTGAATTTAGGATATTGAATCCTTAGACCAAAAACTTCATTCATTTGAGATACAACAGTATCTCAGATGAAACAATTTATTATTCTGATCTGTTGATCAAAATAATAAATGACATCGTTTCACGAGCATAGGAAACACACCACGAAAATATTTTACGACACACACACATAAAACAAGTCAGTTTTGTAGCGAAAAGATGCAATGCAATACAGAGAACTAAAAAAACACTAACACTTTCAAATCTATCAATAATCGACTCCACAGGTCCCTTTTACGGTGCACGGAAACTTCACACAAGCGGTCACGAACCGAACTGATTCTCAACCACGTTACACTTTATATAAATATGATAATGTCCCACTTTTTCAGGAAACTAAAGTGTACACGCACATGCATATAATTCGCACTGGATCAATGATTAGTGATCACCAAGGCGAAGCGACAGGAAATACGCGTAGAAACTGATTTCTTTACTATACTCTGTAGAGGATGTCGATTTGCATAGCAGTTTAAATGAGAAAATAAGGGATATGATCTGTATTAAAATAAATAGAATTCTTGCAGTAGCTTGTGGGAACCAACTCCCAAAGAGAAGAATACAATAACTGGCAAATAATGAAATAACTACGAATAAAAAAGGTACACAACAAAACACAATACATAAGGTAGCCAGTTCGGTAGCAAATTAGCTGACAAAAGAAAGTTCAAACGTCCCAAATACCGACGCATCTACCGTAAACATTAACTAACTGGATATGCAGATGAGCGTAGGTATTTCCTCCTGAGGCTGCAGGTCCACTGGGGCCAACCGACCGGCGAGCGACGCGCGACCAATCGACTGGAACAGCACGCAACGAAAACAAATTAATGCTAGCGAAACACGCGAGCCACGCAAGAAAATCAAAAATTTGTAGCTTAACGGTGTCTCCTATAACGCAAAGTTACCAATTCAGTATCCAACGCTTATCTAGAACATAAAGTTATTTTTCTTACTTTATAAAACCGTTCTGTTAGCTTATTCATATTATTTCGCATCAGGAAAAACTTAAGTAAGGGAAAGATAAAATTATAATATTTCAGATATGGTTCTGTGACGACAAACATTAGCAAGCAGCAGCTAAAAATAAAACCACGTCAGCGTTGATAAGCAACGCTTATTATAAGGCTGTAAAACCCGTGTTGCATAAAGAGAGAAATGAAATCACGCTCAAATGTAATATCTACCTACTTGATAAACTGCAATTAACTGCAGGAAACAAGTACATATTGATCTTCGATGAGACCCTTTAAAATTAATCAGATGATTGCAGAACACGCAACGCTGGACAGTAATATCGTGAGCAATTTCTGGTTAACTTGTTTCTTTCCCCAATGATCTAGAGTGATTGACTGGTCATTTTCTTCTCAAGCGGCGACGCGTGACGTAGCGCCGCTCAGTCTACGTGATATTTTCGTCAAGCCTAATGCTTCAAGTTCAACGACCACTGAGGTCAGGTGCGAGATAAAAAATATCCAGCATTTTCCGCAATATCTAATTTTCGATCGTAAAGATTAATTGAGCTTATTAAAGTGCTCATGTTTGGCTCCGTTCGGAGACTGGATACAGTGCTTATGATTCTTCGAAGTTATCTCTCGGAATGCTGTTAACATTAAAGTAAAAAATAATTACCGCAAATTTCTGATGTAATGTAACATGTTTTCGTACGAGTTATCTGATTATAATCTGTTTCGATGTGATGTTTGACAACACAGAATCTCTTTATCGGTGCTCTCATAACTGCGTTACGTCTAGTTCCGCAACGAGATCCGTCTCGACAGGCTGCGGCATAACTTGACGAGCAAAAAACTTCGCCCACGTATTTTGATCCGCATGAATGCCCCAAGTAATCTCAAAGGGACTGCATTCCTCTGTTGTTGTATTTCAAACATTACACCTACATTCATTTGAGCAAGGTCCACCAGTAACCACGCCCGCACCGTTATCACAAAGTACACCTTTATCATACCCGTATAACTTTAAGTTACACTAAGTTTTATTAATGTTGCCCGTATCTTTCTACACGGGCACGGGGGTATATTACGCATAATAATGTTCCATTCCCTGCGTCGTGTGCGGTCTGCCATCTATGTAGATAAAGATCTTGCAAAAAAAACGTAACATAAAAGATAGACCACATTTCACCAGTGATTTATGCTGTCTGAAGCAAAAACCTGGTCTGGCGACAGATATATTTGACCTGTCTGATCCATTTGATGCCATTTCGAGTCTGCATTACTTGCTATTGAAAAGCAAATGCCTAGGTCACGATCGGCACGTCTAAAAGAAACTGTATGTTGTATGTGTTGTTACCCTTGAGGGTCTTTATGTCCAGGACGTTGTCAAAAACGTCTGTCCATTCGATTTTGTTCATACACCTTGAACACAAATAGGCCAGTCACGACTTTTGCCTTATTAAGATTTATTGAGCACTTGGTTACTTGATTTGTTGTTTTATTGTGGCAACAACCATATTCATTTAATCCGGATTCGGTTTGTAAAATAGCCAGCTATTCAATTTAAAACCATTTGTTTTTGACAAGTGGTCTGTTGCACAACAGATTAAATAAAAGGATATGTAGATTACGTAATATATTCACGCCAACTAAAATGTTAATTGACAACGTACACATTATGTTAGCTGCTAATATTCCAGTTGTTGTAGAAGTCAATTTAGGGCAACAGTCGTGTACAAAGACTATTCATTAGAACATGTAAGCACTAAACATCTGTTCGAATATAACTTAACTAAAAATTACGACCATTAGGAACAAATTAGACCAATAAAAGAGAAATGCGTGTCAAAATCCCGTCAAATTGACCATAAACATAATAACAATGTCACACATGTTGACAATTTTACCCCAACAATTATTTAAAGTCCCCATAATTTTAATAGCAGTTTAACTAATAAATTAGGTGGCTCTCATAAAAAAAGGTTTGAAGGTGAAACCTGTTTGATGGTCTGTGGTCTTCCCGGTTACCTGTGCCGTGACTCGGACATTCCACACATATTTCCGATGTCCTTTTGTAAGGCATGACTCTCGAATACTGCATTCTGTCGCGCAAAATGTCGGGTAAAAAGTAACGTGAAAAAATTTGGTACTTTATTTGTAAAGTGTTCAAATGTTGCTACCTGTGATAGATCTATTACATTTTAGACATCTATTATTTTGGCGCTGTTGGAAGCACAATTCCTTGGGCCATCCCTACTCATAATATAAATAAAAATAAAAAATAAATCTACATCGTTGAAAGTAGAAACGCCATGGTGTCAAATTTATCAATACAACTTGTTCTAAATTTATAAACTATCGTGGGTGAGACAAATTGACATTCGATTAACACAATAGTGGCGAAACTACAAACATGATACACTTTTATTCCAACGAAATATTTGTCAGTAGAAACAATGAGATTGTTTAAAATGATAGAAATTGAAGCAATTCGATCCACAGTATAAAAAAGTTGTTAAAAAGCAGAAATCTTACTCGTCTGTGTCTAATAACTGACTGTGATTACCAATTCTTGAACTAATTGTGCAGTTTACCTAAAGGCGGTTTCTTTTAGCAATTTAAAAAAGCCTAAGTCTATTTTCAGTAATAAATGTTTACTGAATTATTTAATGATGATGTAAATCTCTAATCATAAAGCCTTTACGCCGTAAAACCTGCATCATGAACCACTTACCATAACTACAAGACATGGGGAGCGGGGCTGTAAAAACATGACACCTCACAATACCATAACGAGTTCTAGTTAAGTATGACACATTTTTTCATACTTCCCGACAGGATTTGTTATTCTAATTAGTTGACAGTTATTTTTGACAGCTACATTTACCCGCGTATGTATGTATGTCAATTGACTGTGAAAAGGACGAAGTGTTAAAACTATAGAATAAAGTTTAACAACGATGTTCTATATATTATTTTAGACTTAGAAATTGTGCTTTGCATGGCTAAGTTCGAACGCGTTAAAAATTTTACTGACAGTCAAGTTAATAAAGCAAAATGCTTAAGTAATCATGTTACATTATCAGTGAAGCAAATAATTTTAAACTCTAACGTCACAATCTTGTCGTTTCAATTTCAAACTCCGAGAAACAAGTTTCCTTAGATGTCTCGTTGACTGCTGATAACAATCTTGAATGGGTTTTTAACAGGTTATAAATACATAATGTCGCTTTCAGTTTGTTCTGATTCCATTTTCGTTAATTTATTTTTAGTTTGTACTTAAAGTTTAACAAGATTTTACAGTTATTACCATCGATAAAGGCTTACAACGTTTTGCGATAACTTACTCTTGTTTTAATGTACACTGTACATATTTTTGATCATAAAAACTGTTGTTATAGTTTGTTTAACAATAAAAGTTTTAAATAAGTATGTAGATTTGAAAGCCTTAACTTTATTGGTAATATTATTATTTAAATACTTTTTTAACATTTATTCTTAGTCGTGACAAAGTACTTGTCAGACTTGACTCTAAGAGTTACGTATCACTTGTTCTCTTCAAAGATCATTGTCTAGTCGTTACAAAAGAATGTGCTCAGTACTCCTTTCCTATTTATCATTAAAATGCACCCATTATTCTTGTCCATAAGCTAACCGGATATCCATACATGAAAACGGGTCATGCGTTGTTGCCTTTATGGTGGGCTATGCTGGCATTCCGACTCTCGAACACCATTACGGATTCTATGAGCATTGAACATCGCCTAGTTTCCAAAGTACGATTAGTTAGCAGTACTGCTACGATCTAAAAGGTCTGCGGCCATTTCTCTTTAGGTATCAGAGTCGTTAAAGCCAAGTAATGTTAATTCACAATGCGCAACTTTATCGTTTCTTGGATTCCTTTTTTTTTTGCTTTTGAATGGTTATCCACATTATTATTTTAGCAACGCAATCGTCTTTGTGCTATATGTTAATCAAATACGAATTACGTCATGGAATAAGATACAAAGCATTGTTTCTAGTCTTTCCAAAGGAAACAATTTCCAGTCTTTTTATCAAACAGAACAAAAAAGACTTTGCTAACAAAGACATCAAAGCAAATCTTTACATTTTAATCGCCTACACTTTACCTGCATTTGCAGAATGTTTCTGCGCAAAACCACAGTTTGTACAGCTGTTGTGACGTCACGAACCAGAAAAGTGGACTGGCCTTTATTCCAACTCTATTATGATGGCTTGAATAAATAATCGTTTATATCACGATGCTCGGTGTATGGGTGACGCAAAATTAATCGGACAATTAGGCAAATATTTTGATGTTACGTCATGCCAGTGTCTACATGTTACTTAAATGAAGTCTAGAATATAGTCACGATATCACGATCAAGCAAATATTGTGTCATTTTTTTTTTTGTTTACGTAAAAAAATCAGTATTTGTGTACAATTTCAAAATTCGAACAAAGCATTTGCAAAGCTTCACGGGGCGCGTACGCAAATTAGATTTGTGTTCCAGTTACTCCGGTAGTCCAAGGCCTCTCCAACTATTTATGCTTATTTTGTAAGCTGAAGCCAACAAAGATGAACGGCCAACATTTACCACAATATTTTATATTTGGTGGCAAAAAAATGGTACATTCTGATTCGTCCATATCGGGTGTTTAATGTGTACATCGTGAGTCATTTCTTTGTCTACAAGTGTTCCAAAGATTAAATCTGTATTCTCGCTTCTAATATAGTTTTTAATCTCGTAAATCATGTAAAGCAATCAGATAAGTAAGATCTATTAACCCTTATCTTAATTGCAACTAGATTATTAATAATACTATAAATAATTGCGATCTGTTTTCGTAATTGCCGCAAAACAGACTTGTTAGCGTGAAACCTGGTTTGTATTTTGTCTATTAGAAAATCGGTGTAACTCGGCGATTACGAGCATATTGAAAACAACCGCTGTATGAGGTAATACTGCTTTCATGTAATCTTTAATATTCGATTGATAATAAGTTAGGTAACGGTTATTAAAAATACATAAAATATTACTACACGTTATACTATGAAACAACATTGACGACTGATTCTGTATTCATTTCCAAAACGATGTATCATTGAGAATGGTCTCTTTATTATGAGGTAGACATTTATAAGTTTTATAAAAGAGGGTATATAAAGGGAGTAGCAATGATTAACTAACCTAACGTTCAGGTGTAATTTCATATTAATTTAACAGGTGCATGCAGAATGCCCATTTCCTGATAATAACAGCCATAATAACACGGTCGCATCTCCGGACTCCCGTGGGAACTCTTCATTTTATAACATATTACTTTCGCAGAATCGCCTGAAGCCAGAATTGAAATTGGTTTTGGACTTTGTCCTAATTTTCTCACACTTAACAATAGGTGTGACGCAAATTACAACTTAAACCAAGATTCTGACGAATACCAGGAAAACTACACGATATTCTAAATTCTTAGAATGGTTCACGATTGCATGGCCGGTTTGGAATATGAGTAGTTTGTGGTCAGGGACCTTTGTAGTCAAACAAAAACGTTATCTAATAATAACGATCAACACCAATTTAATTTTGATGTCTTCATATCTAAGATGGTTGTTGAACAATCAGAAGACGATGTTTGATCGCAAGATAGTTCTGATAGAAGAATCAATTAACATGTTAATAAATTGTACTTTAATAAAGATGTACTTACTTAATAACATACCGTTAATGTTGACCTAATTAAGAATGACAAAATGTTTTGATAGTAATTTAGATGTATAAACAGGTATTAATATGCAGTTACATTAATTGTACTGTAGCTAATATATAAAAGTAATTAAAATCATATTTAACAGAGCGAGAAAGCAACCATATCCACTGCTCTTCGGTATGTTACTAGTTCATCCACCGTAAGATTTTCGGAATAATTTTATATAAGAAGATGATGTATGATTGCGACAATATTACTACCAAATGACAGCATAACATTGAAATGTTACGACAATGAGCGTCATATTGTGCACGATTTTCTTAGAAGAAAAATTCTTGCATGTCAGTCTGTCTGTCAGCTTTGCTAGTATTATTACCATGTTACTGCACGATTATAGCTTCACAACTGTGTGCACCGCACAGATAACAAGATGTAAATGTGATAAATTCATGATAACAGTGTTTAAATTATAATTCGCTTGGAATGTCTGTTGAAATAACTCTTTGTGCCTGATGCCGTGATGTTTTTATGACGTTACCAGTCACTATTGTAAGTAAATTATCAAGGCCTGATAATAACAGCTGTAAAATGCATTTGTATTAAGCTTGTAGCATTAACATTATCTTTTTCAAATTCATTGGTAGATAAGATTATTTCTTTAAATACAATCTTTATGTTATGTTCGAACGCAACAGAAATATATTTTAGTAATCGTAGATTAATGATCGATCATAAATCATTATTAAAGACGTGAAAATTAAGTTGGACTTGTATTGTTAGAAAGATCAAAACTTTATAGATAATGCGCGGTTCATGAATACGATCAGTGTTTCGCAAGACAGGTCGTGATCGATCAGGCCATGAGACGTACTTGATGCACGTGCCTGATATTCACAAGATCAAATATCTTCGACATTCTTATAAATGGAATATAATCTAAAGAAAGGTATGTAAATTTGAATTGTGAAGTAAACGTAGCAAACCTATATTATTTTTAAACTTAATAATTTATCCAAACGCAACTGTGATTGGCGAAAAGGTAAATGAATGATATGAGAAGGAAAAATCCATGTATCATATTTCCTAAAAATTAAATAGGGTTGCCTCAGGGAGCTATTGATTTTTAATTATATGAAGGCTGTGTCTGCATGCGGAAGGCGGAGATCCGAGTGTTGTGGCGCAACCTGGAAGAGGTCTATGACCAACAGATTGTAGACCAGTAGATTGTGCTCAGATGGTTGATTGATTGAACATGAAAAAGTCTAATATGCGAACGAAAGGTTTTTTATTAGTCATCTATAAGAAATACTCTGTAGATTGCAGCCTCGTCTAGTCCCTACCACGGGTAAATATTACGCAATGTAACACGATTGTAAACGATACTTTGGACGGATCGTTAAAATACAATAAACTGTGGAATTTCTTACACTATCAAAACTTATCGCTTTAGTTGTAAACATTCTTTTACATAAGATTTTTACTTCTGGCTCAAATTTCTCGGTTATACGGCGCGGCGTATTTGGATAGAATTGGTGTACACCCTATTCTTAGGTTTACTCCGTGAACATATTTTGATCTTCGCATAAATTCCAATGTAACTCAACACCGACCGACCTTGCTTTTGTTATTATTGATACTTGTGTTGCACAATACGTGTTAACGGAGGGGATTCTGTTATGTTTTGTGCTGACTACGCTTGGAGGCATTATTGTGGAATGCGTAAGAGTGTACATGGTTATCTATTGGATCGTGCGTTAATCGGAAACGGCATTGTTTCTTAAGGAATTCTTTAAGATACAGTAAATTGAATATCTCACTCGTCTGTTACTGAGTTTGGAATGTTTAGGCTTTTGAGAACTGGCGTCTAATGCAAGCAAAAACTTCCATCCAAGATAATGTAAGTAACGCAAATTTCAAAACAACATAACAAAAGTGCGAAACGCAAAATACGAAAAAAAAAAGGAAACAAACAAATACAAAAAAGAAGATAATGTGTAGTAAGAATGCAAATTGCCATAATGTTCTGTTCTTGCAACACTCTCTCATCCCTAATTGCGGCACCGTAATTATACAGAGACCACCTCGTATAATAAGTAAGACTGTATGAATGAAACTCATTGAAACATTGCTTCATACATCTTTGTACTAAATGTCGTGCTCCCCATGCGCATCAAAGAATGAAATTAAAACATTAGAATGAGGTGTTTATCTTCCGACGTAAATTGGAAGTCATCAGAGAAATAATTTGTTTAATGGTGCTTGTGGTACAGAAGCAAATCAACACTTTATATAAGTAAATATATAAAATTGGATGATTCATTTTCAGACTGCAGGTCTTAGGAGGGGCGTCTTAACACGCATCACCTTCACAATGATATTTGTATTTAATATGAGTGCAGAAGATGGTTGTTTCCAAATAGGGAGATAAGTTGTTAATGCTGCTCAGAGAGGACTTCCAGCAATGGGAACAATTGTAGGTTAAATTACCCATTTCATGATCAACAGATTTCTACATAAGGTGTTCGGTTCTCACCAAGTTAAAACTTTTGCTACGTAAGAACCGGATGTATTTACGGATATTGGAATAGTATCTAAATGAATATCCTCATTATCACCAGTAGATAAGCAGCCGAGAACTATTACACGTAAACTTTTTGTAAAATTCCCAGAAAGGCGAGTCCTTAGATAAGACCTCCATTGTAAAGACAAGATGTAACTTGTTTTCAACAAGACAATCGTTGGTTTCCTGTATCTTTGGCACAAGTCCATTCAGCGAGGTGTAATGTGATTGTGATAACCTTTTGTTTAGCCGACAGCTTTTTGACACCTTTATCGGGGCAACTTGCACCATTTCTGTGAAATGTTACAAATGGTTTTGTTTTGATTTCATCAGTATTTTCTGGAATTAATGAAACTTGTTTATACGTGTCTATTAAGTATGGTGTGATTATAACAAATGTAGGTAGTGAAAATATAATTATGAACAGATACCGTTACAGGTATAGGGCACAAATACTGGTTAAGATCAGGACAGTTTACTGTTGAAATATGTATGTTATTGAACCTTTTTCGATCATAATACTGCGCAGCTGAAAGGTATGAAGCATGACCGAAGAAAATCTGCATAATAATAATCTGAGTCATGGTGCGAAACAAACTTTGCACAGCTAAGCCATTCATATTCACTACAAAATGATTGAGTATTGAGGTAACCGTTATTGTTTTTTTGAATTCCACACTTATAACGTTTCTTTTAGTTATTTCCCAAAGTGATGTCAGAAACTCGTCACCATGTCGATAATTGTTTGTTAACGAGTCGTAGCGAATTTAAATAACGATTTCTGTTGGAATCTTTATAATTGACTGACCAAAATCACTTCTGGAGTATTTTGCGGTTATAACCATTCGTATTAACAAACAGTTTTACTGAACGAAAGTACGAGCAAATTACGTAGTCAATTGTTTCTCGCTCACTGGACTAGTTTTTATGATACTCTCATCATTAACGTCTCTAATGATCGAAGGATGTCTAAAAACGCAAGGCAGCACGTGTTTTATATGCATCATAATGGCGATTCTTTCCTGTGGAGAAGAATGTCGGTGTCTAAGGATTTAGGGGTCAACGATATTTAAAATTTGTCATCTGTAATAAGTTTTCGACGTGCCGTCTTGTGGTCTAGAATGTCGTTCTCAAAACCTACTTTATCAGTGGTGTACTGTCTCTTTCATTTCAAACAAACGTTGTCACTGGTGACTTATTCGGTGTGAACATTGTTTTCAAATATCACTCGAGTGCGACTTGTACGACGCTACAGTAATTAGAAGCCATTTTTCTTCCGATTTTTTGCGCTCTGTTTTCTTTGGAGAAAGTGTAACTTTAGCGAATCATTAAATGAATCGCAAATCATAAATTCGCATGTTTACCATTACCATTGAGTTGGCGAGCACCTGCAGACGGTCTACAGTGAAATGTCTGGCTGGGCGCGTCACGCACGGGAGAAAGTGTACTACAAAAGCGTACCTGCGACTGGTCCCCAATTGGGTTGCGACCTCGAATATCAACCGACACGGGTCTTCTTTTTAGAGTTCCGTAGCTATACCTAGTGATTATTACGATTAGTAGGTATCTTAATTATTAGAAGCGGGTATCTTCTACTTAAAGATAATCAAATATTCACCAATACTTAGTGTTTGTTGTCCAAGGGATATTTTATTCATCATACACCTTGGCATCATTTTCTGTCGATATTTTATCGAGGGTACAAAACCTCTAACAGGCACAAATTCGAACTTAGCCAGTTTTTTCAATCGCAAACCGCCGTACCGAGTCTTCCTCTAAACCGGTCCGCTCCGAAACTTGCTGGGGACGCGGAAAACTATTTCTGAACGATTATATGCTCTATGCTTGAGAAATAACGTGACCTATGTATGTTAATTCGGATATCAACAACATCGGTAATTGAGTTTCGTTAAGGCAGTTTGAATTAAACGAAGTCGAATACTTTCCGTTTTTATCTTGAAGCAATCTTTTGTGAAGATAAAAAGTTGGAGTTGACATTTTAAATGATCAGATGAAAGCTCGAAAGCGGTTTGGACAACCATTCAGTAGTTATTTACAGCAACGTACACAAGCCTAATAGCAAAAACAAAAGAGCTTCTAGTTTCTAGAATGGGATTTGTAGGAATATGATTCTAGTGCTTCTATTTCAACTTGCACTTTATTTAAAGGGTAGTAAGGTTTAAATGAGATTGTTAGTTGCTTGTCACCCATGTTGGAACGACGTCGCCACGATGTCGTCGCAGGGTTTTGTTTCTCTCGGCCACCAAACTGGATTCCTTTGAAACGTTTTACCTGAGACTCAATGGGTGCCTGTTTCATTGTTTGGTAACGTGTTATCTTTTATTTGGTGGGTAACGGCGATTTTATGTAGAGAACGGAAAACTTTTATCTTTTATATTAAAGCAACTTGTTTACATTAACAGAAAGGACTGACTGCTCATAATAGGTCTATTCAATGCTTTCATTTAATATTTCATGTACCTGCTGTGAAGTTTGATTTCTAAAACAACTTAAAAACAAGCAATAAAACCTTAAACGGCAGAACGTGATTGACCAAATCAATTAGCAATTTTCGCATTTGATTCAGTCATCAAATTGATTTATCGTTCAAGTATTTAGCCCAATGTCGCGTTACTTGTTACAAATAAGAATTATAGGGGCATTGTGGTCTCGTTTAATAAACTCAGATGTTCAACAACCATGACGAGATTAGTTGCTACTTACAAGAAGATAAATTGACGTTTTAACTTCTCGTGTAGTCAAATATGGTTAGTTAGGTAAGTTCCTGTAAGCAGAATAAATCATACAGTTCCTAAATGTGGACATTATGGCTCGCTCACCAAGATTTGAACTTTTGCAGGACGAAGTTTTTTCACAAAATGAGCAAGGATCAGGCCACGTATTAATAATACCGTAAGCTATAGGTTACAGAAACGCAACGATGAACAAGACGATCAGACTCAAACAGGTGTCACTCAGCTGTTATGACGATATTGATAGGTAATCCAGATAACTCTAAGAGTGCCATATAAGATCCTTATCTTGAAGACACTTCAAAATTCACAATTTTATTCGTTTTGACTTCGTTATTCTCTTGGCATGATTTTCTGAAAGATTAGATATGCATCTGTGTCGATTTTTAAAGATTTTGAAAATGTTATATCTGTTGTCGGAGTTGCTATTGTATAATCGTGATCGGGTATGATTATTGTGGGCGCAGAATATTGTACGTGGTATTATAAGAAATAATAAGACATTAAAACGACATCGTTAACAGTTTGAAGATCGCAAGAGATCTTTTAAACTGTGCAGTTACTGATTCGTGACGAAATTGAAACGTTATGCATTTATCAGAAAAATATAACTGCATATTGCTAACGATACCTGTTTTGGACCGAATGTGACATGGCGGACAAGAAAGTGAACTCTGAGATGACGTCTGATAGAGATGAATGGAAGAAAAGACATTGTACCTACCACAAATAATATGGTATAAAGGCAGGAGAATGATATTTATATTGCAACTGAATATGGTGTACAATTTATCTCAGGATACAGCTAAACTTATGATAGCTAGAAGCGAAAAATTTGTTCCCCAATTCCTCCATGTATATAATATACATATATAGGTACCAATGCATATTTTCATCATAATAGTAAAAAGAACTGATTACAGTCTAGCTGATTTGAATAAATATTGAGGTTCTTAGGTGACAGTATAAACTGGTAGTAATTTATTTAGGAGAAGTTTATAGCTGCAACTTTTATCATCATATAATTAAACTTTTACTGTGATTGATCGCCAATAGGTGCGCCCAGTCTAACTGGGTAATTAAATGAAAATTATAATCTGCTAAAAATATTAAGTGTGTCACAAGGTTCAAAGGTGCAAACTCTTAGGTTCCTTTCTGCATAAAAATAGTCGTTTTAACACGATCTCCATGTAAAACCGCTTTCTTTGTTGAAGTTCACAGCAAAATGTAAAAAAGAAAGAAAGAAAACGGTTGTGAGTTTCATAATTTTAGCGCGGCAAATGCCAGTTTCAATAATTCTTTAGGAATCTTAATATTGAGATTTATTACATTAAATTATAATTTTAATTAAACAAGTCGTTCTTACCTTGAATGTTTCGGCAATCCCTAATCTGCTATTGCTAACTTTGATAACACACAGTCTAATCAACACATAACACTATAAATTAATATGCAATGTTTATCATAATCATATCTTCATTTCATACGAAGAAATAACCATAGTTCACGGTGGATAAATTGTAAAAAAAATACTTGATAAGAATCAAAATGTACACCGAACGAAAAAAAACGAAAAGTTCAACAGTCTCGATGGAATGCATGCATTTCAAGTCGCTGGATCAGTTATAAATAACGAAACAATATTGTTTATAGGTAAATATATAAGAACACTTCACAGTTTATTGTAATTATTATGATAAAAGAATCACTTCATAGCACAAAGTTTTTGAAAGTTATGATTTCATCGGTATCTGACTGTCACTGCGCGGAGCGCCACCAAACACATCCGACCGCAACGGCGGTTATATTCAATATGGCGGACGAATAATTGAAGTTTGAACTAAAGAACGATGTCCGAGCGAATGAATTGCGAAAGAACACGAACGGTGACCGATGAAGCCCGAAGCCTCCGAGTGCGCAGGCACTGATTTTTGTTTTGTTTTCATGTTTTGAATTTGAAGTTGTCTATATTTCGGTCGTACACGAATAGTACAATAATCGTAGTTTGACCATCAAATACGTAAACTATCAGTATTTTGAGTACTTATTTAATAAACATCTTCCCCAATAATAACAGTTGATGTCTGCTACTGTATAAACAGTAACAGCATAGAATGTGGGTACCTACTCTTGAATAGGAATATTAGGTAACTAATACAACAAATATTCGGTTATTATCCGGTATCCGGCCTCTCCGACCATTTTTTAAGTTATCTTCCTGGTCTGGTGTCTTGTTTGCTTTCAGGGTCAGGGAGTCGAACCCAGGATCTTGAAACCGCAAGACCAATGCGATGACAAACTCAAACGAATTTAGCATTTAGTGCTCTGAATATAAATTACATAAATGAACTAAAAGGTTGTGCTGCAAAATATTTTGTAGGTTTTATTTTATTTTAATAATTAAACTTATTAACTGGCCACGTCAAGCGGTATGTCAGGATAATGAAAACAACAAAGGCAATCATGTCAAAATTTCACGTCAGACCTAATCAAAATCAACAAATGTGTGATGTAAATTAAATTCAAGATTTCAGTAACAATTATCCGCTTTCTATGTAAATTTTTAGTTGATCCTTTTCCGGCAAATCAAGAAATAGTTTGAAATGGCGTTGGACTTAGTCAGTATTGCCCAGCCTCATTACATACCAGGGTAAGTTCTAATTATGTTGTCATGGGAAAATCCACTGTGTGGACGAGTCTAATTACATGCCCTTCTCTTTATGCAAGCCTGGTATCGCTGAACATAGTTGCAGAGCAGTTAAATTCGTTGTAGCTCGTTGTATCTGTCACACTACTTGATAAATCATGAGTTTAGGGACACTTAGTAGGTGTATGATATATTCGTCTATCCACATTCCGTGTATACTGCATACCAACAAAAGCTGAATTCATTATCGTAAATAAACCTTCCGCTGCCTTTTGTGTAGGTGTTTTTTTCTCACTAGCATTTCTATCCTGTCTCGTGGGTACAGTTTACAAACATACATTTCAGATGCACTCACAACCAGACCCGAAACAACTATTTGTACATCATACAAATATTTGTTCCGTGCGGGGATCGAACTCGCAACACGTAGCGCAGAAAGCTAATCGCTTAGCCACTGTGTCAACCGTGTCGCCATATCTTTAATTTTAATGTCTGTCCTTATTTTTTTTTTTCTCCCCATAATCTTAGAAGTAAAGGCATCTAAGTCGTCACGCCAGCGTTTTTAGACCTACCTCGGTGGCATTGCCCGTCCTCAAGTACGAGGCCGCATGTCCTTATATTAAAAAGTTTTAATTTAAAATTGCAGTTTTTTACATTGCGTTCATTTGCAATCAACAGATTATAAGGTCCAAAAAGGGCTCTGTCGCCAGCAATAAAACCTTGCATTTGCAACACGAAATTAAACTAAGTGATATCGTCTGGCTATTTTTCATCAGCAAAGTTACGATTGTTGCCAAATTGGCGCCAATGATGTAACGCCACTGGTTTACTTTTGACGCCACATATTTCACCTTGTCAAGAGCGTGTTACAAATATATTTTATTGATGAACCGCGCGTCCATTTGTACGAATTTACTTTTAAGGATTGTTGTGTAATTCGTGTTGTTGTGTTGCATGTTGACAATGTATTTAGGGCGTTGCGTTGGTCGTGTCGCGTGTCAGAATATGATAAATTATGTCGTTTATTATGTATTTCTGGCGCGTGTTTGAAGTTTGGTAAATTATCGCTTTCTTCATTTAAAATGAGACGTTCATTTTTTTATGTAGGGAGACACAGGCAAACGTATGTAATGCTCGATTCAGTCAATTAGTTTCTTTAACCGTGTTAAGTTGTTTAAGCAAGCATAATAAAGTATATAATGACACGGTTCTTAAAAATATTTCTTCTATATAGCTTTGCTTTTCAGAAATTGTCCTAATCTTAATTGCAATCTTTTTGCAGGTACACTGGCCACTGTCCCGAATACAAATACCGGATAGGAGACACATATGGGTCGACCACTCACAAAATCCTCTTGGATCCTAGCGTCCAGCATTCAGAGAGGCTCGTACTATCGGACCGAACAGCTGATGACTTTCAGGTGGGCAATGTGACAATAATAATATAATAGTTACATTTAATAATATCTATTTATTATCCCGGCGTTTTCAGTCACCGGCAATCAAACGACGCTTTTGACAAAATCCCAGTAGTTTTAAAGAATGGGAATGAGCCATAAATAAACTAGTCACTACCAATTTATTGATAGAAAATAATTCACTAAGCAAAATATGGTTTAGTTGTAGATAACTTTACTAGCGTGTTCACTCTAGTATTCACCCTCTGTAAAAAATCGATGTAACACGTGGCCAACTCAACTCTGGTGATTCTCATAGCTACTTGAAAATTATGCTGATGACGACTTTATGCACAAGAAATTAGCAATAATGAAATAATGACTCTCTATAGTCAAAAGACAGTCAACACATGAGCTCACGTGTTGTTTCAATTAACTCTCGTCAATCCTGTTATCATTAACGTGGCAAAGTGGTGTGGGTGTATCTATCTAATCTTAACACTTATTTACCTGATGTGCCCGATTTACTTGAATGTTACTCTATGGGTAACACAAAAGAATTTTCCATCCAACCCGTCATTCACTTGCGTTAGGTCTGTGCTTGTGCGTAAATGGATTATAGTATACCCTGCCTTTTTAATTGCTACGAAAACTTTCAGTTCTGATTAATAATAATGAAATTATTACAAGACTTTTGAATGTAAGAATAACAATTAACCCGTCTAGTGATGCAAACGAGACGAAATAGACAATCTATTGTTCTATTAGTATTGTTTCTAGTTGCAGGGCGCCTTCTGTCTTAAAGAGTATAATCGTCCCGTCCAAAGCTTAGGGTAAGTTTCCTACTGTGAGGTGCAAGTTACTTCTGGTGCAAGTGCATCATCAAAGCTTATCACAGTCCACTACTAATAGGCCTTTACTTTGTTAATAAAAAACAAACATTAAATATCTTCTTTTATTGGACAGATCTATCGACCACCACAAACAGACATCGACGTGGTAAACGCAAGATTTCGGAATGGAGACCCAGTGTACAAGCATCCTATGATACCAGGCTATGAAGGTTTGTCAGTGATTCTTCACTTAGAACTTAACAGAGTAAGTCCTTGACTGAGGGATAGATCAAACCAGTGACAAAGACCTGTCTCACGTCAAGTGCATTTCTTGCCCACCAGATTTTATATATTCAGAGAGATAGCTAAAACATGCTATAAGTATAATAATATATTGGAATTGAACCAATTTCTACTAACTTGTTTAATATATGTTATTATTACGGTACCTGTTTAAAAATCTATTTTAAAACAAAGTGAAATCTCAAAGAATTTGTCGAGAATTAACTTGGTCTCGATGAATCAGTGTGGCATGAGTCACTGCGGACCGGTCTGAAGCATGCCACCGTTTCCTGAGAGCCTGAGGTCTTCAGATGTTTACGTTTTACTATTATCGTTGGGACACGTACATTTTGATTGTAGTAAGAAAAACTTAATCAATAATATGGAACTGAAGGGAAATCGATTAATGTGGTGTCTGTGAGTTAACAAAAACTTAACAATTTTTGATGAAATGCGGTCAAGATCTAAGTTAAAAGGAATTTGTTTTAGTCGTGCTACTGCCAAGTACGTGGTCGAATTTTCTATTATAAACTCTCTGAGCATGATTTTTCCTAGCCTAGTCCGAAATATTCTTTTCGATCAGATATATGTATAATGTATTCTTGTCGATCAGATTGTCAGTTCAAATAGATTTTTTTTTTCAAGTTTTACACCCAACTGTTCGATTGGGTGTATTAACCTACATCGTGTTGTGAGTTTAGTGCAAGTTCAGTTGGCAAGTGCTTAATCAAAGCTACAACCACTTCAATTAAACAGACTGCCTTTCATTTGTTGTCACCTCCCATTTCTTCCCGAACTAACGTGGATTTGTATAGTGTCCCAAGAGCATGTCGAATGACGACGCTAAATATTATCTAATATGTAGCGATACTATTATTTCTTTGCCTTTTCATTTCCATGGTTTCATATACAAAGATCTTAGTCGATAAATAACGAAGTCCTGCACAGTAAGGGGAGGTGGTCACTTTGTTTATGACGAGCGGGGGTGTATGACTTAATGTTCGTAGTTCGTTAGGTCTTAGTCTCGAAACATTCTAGACTTGACCGTTGACTGTAGGTGTGAATAATTGTTTTAAGTCCACTCCTGCAGCTGCTTGCACTTTAACTTACGTAGGAGGTAGTTACCTATTAACTCGCCAAGGATTTGCATATACAATGTCAGACAGGCATTAGTTATTGCTAAGGTGGCTAAAAAGGATATACCTAAGTAGGTATATAAATAGAAAACGGTAGATTAGGTGAAATATTTTTATTAGATATTGAAGCGAGAGCAATGATGGCCTAGATTTACATTTATGATACTAGCGAAAGATTGGATGTCTAATCTTATTCACAAGACAACTGCCTTAATAATCAAGATTAATACGTACTAAACAGATGTTTGTTGACCTCAAATGTCTTGCGGAACATTGTCCATATTTTAAAGTCAAGACTTGTGGCATGTTATAGACTGGAAACGGCGTAGTATCGTTGCCTAGATATCTTTTCTTTCGACTTTATTGGGGGGCAAGGTTACCACAGGTAGCATACAGCCAACATGCACACAAATAAGAAATTGTGTCGTTACAGTAAAACTAGGTCTACACAAGCGTAAATTACGCACACATGCTTATTTGGCATATGATATAAACGCATTTGACCAGCATTTTTCTTGTTTTCTTGACATGGAAAATGTTCCAATTGCCCGTGTTTCCTGTGTGTCATATTATAAAGTCTAAGGCCTACAAAATATGTGCATAATCGTAGAATAAAACGGTACACGTTCTTTATCAATCGCTGCTCTAGTTATGTTACGGTATCAGATGGCGACCGCTCGTTTTGTGACTTGTGTTCGCGGACCTAACGGGCAGTGTTTTATTTAATGTTTGTTATGTGTCTATCGAGAATCGGTCCTTATAATACCTTATAATACCTTTGTGGTTAGCATTAATAGATTCTGGATCTTGTAGGTTCCAGGTTGAATACCTAGTGTATATTTTTAAAACCCCGCATAAAGGTTACCTACTCGGACTTTACTAAAACACCTGCATATAAAATATAGGATTCCTCCCACGACTGAACAACCATTTTGGTCAGCGATACACTGTCGCTGCAACCGAAGCCTTGTCAGAGTTCCAAAGGTTGCAGCTCAATCAGAGAGCAGCAAGGAATCAGCTGGAAAGAGTGGTCGACCTACAAGCCGGAAAAGGTCAACCTTGGGATCTTGTTGATAGATTCGTAAGTGTCTTGCCACATTTTGGAACGACAGAAATTATTTATGTTTATTTCGGAACACAATATGAGAAACCCCTGATGTGGAATGAAGTTTTTTTTTTGAAAATTGGCCGTTTAGAAGAAAGACTTAAAGTTTTTAGAGACAATAGAATTGGTAAGAATGGAGATGGATGAAGAAAGAAGAACGAAAGAATGATGCAGCCGAAGAAAATTAAAAACGCTGAGTTAAAATATCTTACAGAAGATAGAACAAGGTACAAGTTTCTGATAGAGGACGGGCAATATAAGAATGTTTTTACAATCCACAGTCCGCGACAGCCGAGTTCAAGTTACCATTAGTCACGGTCCGACCAGAATGTGCAGGAATATTACGAGACGTACCCATGGATGAACCGAAATTATCACCAGCCTCACATTCAGTCAGTCCGTACTTCATGGAGAATGACCATCCAGACAAATATATCAAGAAAGGTGAGAATGACAGTGCGGGAATTATAAACAACCTATTTCTTTATAAACCTTTTTTCATTGGTAATGGCAACGCGGTGTTATGCTTTTTTTGTGTCACATCGACATTACGTAATCATTTTGGTGTCTATTTTGAAATTTTGTTAGGTAGCGTAAGAAATATTTGTTTAAATCCATGTCCTACGCAAAAATACACTCTTCATTTGTGCGAAATCAAATATGGGGATTTAATCCGTCGCAATCAGTGCGTGAGTTCGATAAGCTTTTAGTGTCCTATCCTTCTTTTAAATAAACCTATTTACCCGTACTGAAGCGTAGGTACCTATTCGATAAGTATGGAAATTACTTAAATACCTTTGTTAACAGGTTTTGCTGGTCATGTGCCGTATGGTTTCCAAAGATTTGGTGAATCATCTAAGAAACTTACAAACTCTGCGCTCTGTGACTTTTCATCAAACTACAGGCGAAGACAGAGTACTGAGTGGGCACCGGTGAACGTAGTCAAGTAAGTTTAGAACTATGTAACTTAAGCTGAATAATTTGAATTTGTTAAAGTAGTATGTAAGAAATTATAAGTTTATTAATAAAAGTATTCAAAGAGCAAAAAATATGTTTTGAAAGTTTAGTAACTATATCCGAACGAAAAATATTTATTGATGACAGTACCTTAGCTGTCAGTGTCAATATAATGTCAATGAAATGCAAAGTAAAGAGATTGCACGCGTAATATATTTATTTTCATTGAAATTCTAAATTACGTTCATAATGGCTAAAAAGAAGCTCCTGCCAAACCTCTCTAAAGAGGAGAAGATGGTGATAGTGATATCTGAGATAATACAGGAGTTATTAGTGGCACATCGTCAGGGGAAAGATGTTAACCTCAACAAAATGAAAACGAGGATTTCTTCGAAGTATGGGCTCGGAACATCACCAAGACTAGTTGATATTATTGCTGCCGTGCCTGCTGACGCTAAGAAGGTCTTACTTCCCAAATTAAAAGCGAAGCCGATCCGTACAGCGTCAGGTATAGCCGTGGTCGCAGTAATGTGTAAGCCGCACAGATGTCCACACATAAACTTTACTGGTAACATCTGTGTTTACTGCCCTGGAGGCCCGGACTCTGACTTCGAATACTCCACTCAGAGCTACACAGGTTATGAACCTACATCCATGAGGGCTATAAGAGCGAGGTACAATCCGTACCTGCAGACGCGCCACAGAGTAGAACAGTTGAAGCAACTTGGTCACAGTGTAGATAAAGTTGAGTTTATTGTGATGGGTGGCACTTTTATGAGTCTGCCTGAAGATTACAGAGACTATTTTATAAGGTAAGGTGTTTTTAAGTTAATTAATTCAAGAAACAATTGCATCATAAATTTGTCAAAATTTCTAATTAAAAAATCAGTTCAGTCATCAATTTATTAATATTAGAGGAAATTGTTATAAATCTTATTAATTCCAATGTACAAAGTTTTGATAGTTTTATATTAAACTTTCAGGAATCTCCATGATGCACTCTCAGGGCACACATCCACCTGTGTGGCGGAGGCTGTGAAGTACTCAGAGAAGGCTAAGACCAAGTGCATTGGTATCACAATAGAGACAAGGCCTGATTACTGTCTGCAGAGGCACATGAGCGATATGCTTAACTATGGATGTACTAGGTTAGTGATTATACCAGAATAACAACTTGTGAACATGGTATGCGATGGTCATATCAGTTTAACGGGGCTATTGAGAAAACTTGGGACTATTTAGGACTAATATTTGTGTGTAGAAATGTTCCCAAATAGGTCTAAATTTTAAATTATCTCAAAACTACAACTGTCCCCAATATCTGTCTCCTTATAATATTGCATATAATTACTATTCTGGTAAAAGACATAAAATATGTAGTATAATATATTTGACATCTGTCATCCATTGAATTGACATTTGCCCTGTTTTAAGTGGGGAACTAATTTACTTCATTCCACATCATTTTTCCATCCTCAAAACTCTGTCCCCACTCACCACTGGCAGAATAGTTGTCATCGGCTCAGTTGCCCTTATAAAAACTAATTTACTTAGTTATTTTTCTTTATAAATAAAGAATTGTGGCTAGATATTAAAATAAAACATATCTGTATGTAATTTCAGGCTTGAAATTGGTGTGCAATCTGTATACGAGGATATTGCCAGAGACACAAATAGAGGACACACAGTGAAAGCCGTCTGTGAGAACTTTAACCTGGCTAAGGATGCTGGATATAAGGTATGTTGCTATATTGCTGCTGATTTCATATTATATGGCTGATAGCAATAAAAATAACAAAAAGGGAGGAACTTTATAAATCATTTAGCAAGGGTTAAAACATGATCTAGAGAGGTTACGACTATGACGGCACGGTTGGTACAGTGGTTGAGAGATTGACTGCTGCGCTATGGGTTGCTATGTATTATGTTTGTAAATGCTATATACAGGAATAATTCATATGTGGGCAACGTTTTTTAGCAAAAATAAAATATAACAACAACTGATATCAATATATTATCTAAGGCATTCCATACCTAAGGTACTCTGTCATATTCTGATGAATGCATTCTGATTTACAAGTGTCTGATTAATAAATCTAACTGATAAACCCCTGATTCATTAATATTTGGATCTAGTGACTGTAATGTTTTATCTAACAGATATTTTCCTACAAGTGTCAAGAGGCCCTTATACATACTTGTTGTTAATTTTCTAGTGTAATTGTTATGAATCATATTTGCGTCTATAAAGTGGTCCTTATCCTTTACAATTTTAAGTGGTAGATAAAGAGTCAATTTATCTACAAATAGATGTATGAGTGATGCAGCAATAAATTCTTGTTTCCAGATTGTGGCTCACATGATGCCAGATTTACCCAATGTGGACTTTGAGAGGGATGTGGAGCAGTTCATTGAGTTTTTTGAGAACCCAGCATTCAGAGCTGATGGGTTAAAGATATACCCCACATTGGTAATCAGAGGAACTGGCTTGTATGAGTTGTGGAAGACTGGGAGGTATAGGAGTTATCCTCCTTCGACATTGGTGGATCTGATCGCCAAGATATTGGCTCTCATTCCACCTTGGACTAGGGTTTACAGGTGATTATACATTTTCAAATTAAAGGAACTTCTTCAAATACCAGCCTTCCTGCAACTTTATCCTTGTGGAATTTGAATGCTACATGAGCATCACGCTACACGTTCATAAATGGAAATTGAACATAGTCTACAAAACATTTATATTGCACTGCTCAACTGTTATGAGCAAAAGCGTGATGATACACACTGATTATTAGAGCTAATTGAGCTAAGCCCCTAAGTTATGCTGCAGTGAAAGTCCTATCAAAATTGGTCAACTGGTTTTTAAGTAATAAGTATACAAACAGACGACTTTAAACTTTTATTATATTTCCAAATATATTCAAATCTTTATTTGCTATTAAATGTGGTTAAATTGTGTTATATAATAATAATATTTTTAGTAGTCCACCATATTTAGTTATAACATGATGACATGCAAATATTAACATTCACATTATTATATTACAAGTTACAAATAGTTCACTGTCAATAACATTTATTTTCAAGATATTCTTTAAGCGAGTAAAACCATATACGTAATGCACATTTAAAACGATTCATAGAAGTATTTAAAAGAAGATAAACTTTTAATTGGTTTAATATCTTGAAATATCTTTGCAGAGTCCAAAGAGACATTCCTATGCCTCTCGTCTCATCAGGGGTGGAGCACGGTAATTTGAGGGAGCTGGCCCTCGCCCGCATGGCGGACTTGGGGACGGACTGCAGGGACGTGAGGACTAGGGAGGTTGGGATCCAGGAGATACATAATAGGGTCAGGCCTTATGAGGTAAGTAACAATATTTATTACATAGAAAACCAGTGTTGTCGGATTGTCTTGTGCTAATTTTAGCACACAATAAACTATATTAAGCAGATTTATTTTTATGAGGGAATAAATGACAACAAGCTCACCATTACTGATAAGGGATTAGATTTCTGTGCTACGAGTCGTGGGTTCGATCCCTACACAAGAAATATTGATTTAAGGCCTAGAGATAGTTGTTCCAAATCGAAGTATGCGTGTCTGTGAGATTATTTTTAAACCAAAAAACGGTCTTTCTTTAAATTCGGTGATATTCTGGATCAACCGAAATAGTCAAATTATAATTGAATTTGCCACAATCGACATATTTGAATTTGTCTTGTGATGTTAAACTGCCTGATTGGTTTAGTGGCCGCAGGCTTTTGAACGTGAGGTCCTAGGTTTGGTTCCCGGGTTGGGACAGTGTTATTGGGTTTTCCTGTATGGAAATTCTCAGTAACAGCATGGAGTCTGAAACAAGGCCCGGTAGATTGCAATAGGCTTGCCCCCTATAACATAAGACTCAATAAACGACATCGGAAATGTGGGTGTACTAGTACACCTCTGCCTAACCCTTCAGGGAATACAGGCGGGATGCTATGTTGCTGATGTCTTGTTATGTTTCTACTTTAGAAGATACCATCATAGTTAGTCTGATTTCTAATACATATAAACAAATGAAATTAAATTGCAGGTAGAACTAATAAGACGCGACTACACAGCCAACGGTGGGTGGGAGACATTCCTAGCGTACGAAGACCCAGACCAGGATATATTGGTCGGTCTGCTGAGATTGAGGAAGTGTGCCTCAGACACATACAGGCCCGAGTTGAAACCAGGACCGAAGGATAACTTCAAACAATGCAGCATTGTCAGGGAGCTGCATGTTTATGGATCTGTTGTACCAGTAAGTAATAAAGGGAGATATAGTGTGGTTTGTCTAGTAGTCGCAGGCGCAGCTACTGAGTAGGAGGTTTTTATAGCCAGTAATACGAACGCTTTGTCTCGGTTTTTGCAGTCTAATCGCAGAGATAATTTGATTGAATATTATCATGACTACTAATATTATAAATGTGAAAGTTTGTGAGGATGGGTCTTTGTTACTCTTTCAAGCCAGAACGGCTGAACGGATCTGGATGACATTTGGCACAGAGATAAATTATAGTCTGGAATAGCACATAGGTTACATTTTATCCCGAAAAAATGTACGGGTTAGTAAACCACGCGGGCGAAGCCGCGGGCAGAAGCTAGTTTTTACATACCTTAAGAACACTCGATAATTATCAGAATCATATTGGATTGTATTCAAATAAATTTGAACATTTCAGGTGAACGCCCGAGACCCAACAAAGTTCCAGCACCAAGGTTTCGGCATGCTCCTCATGGAGGAAGCGGAGAGGATAGCCAAGGAGGAGCATGGCTCCGATAAGATGGCCGTCATCTCTGGAGTGGGCACCAGGAATTACTACGCGAAGATCGGCTACCATCTCGAAGGGCCTTATATGGTCAAGATGCTCGTGTGATAATAAAGTTTTAAGCATAAAGAAAGCTTTTTTATTTCTTTTTTGTTTTGTAACAGTGATAGCCTAGCACCTCTGACTTCTCGGAATCATGTGCTGATCAGAATTTGATAATAACTTGCGTTTACAATGACGGAAAACATCGTGAGAAAACCTGCACACCCGAGAGGGCTCCATAAAGTTCTTGATGGTGTGTTTAGTCCGCCAACCCGCAGCAGACCAGCGTGGTGGACTAAAGCCTAATCTAAATGAGAAGGGTTACTGTCCCACTGTTGGGTAACGATTGCTTCCTTGCCCAACAGTGGGACAGTATTGGGTTGAATTTATTTATTGTTTAAGATAATTGTTTTATAAAGTCGATGGAAATTAAATAATCGGTGAGATAGTTTGTAAGATAGTATCTGTAGTTGATGAACACTGAATTATCTCTATTTGTGTTCGAGACATATCCTTGTATTCTTTCTGTTGAAACAGCTTTATACAGTTTCTCCACGCGGTACAAGAATGAGCAATTTTATTGGTCAAATCCTCCGACTGGACAAACCGGCACATGCGAAAGTGCACTCACGGGAATCCGATGCTCAAGCCTCATTACGAGGTCTAACCTTGCTGATATCTTACCTGATTTCCTTCCAACTTCTTCCTTAATTCCAGGCCGGACCCGCCGCTGTCGATCAACCCGACAGAGATATACCACAAGCATGTCGGCATGCTGCCCAACTACGCCGGCCATGTGCCTGGATGCATGTTCAGGTAAAAAAAAAACTCCTAGTTTCCAATAGGTACTAAATAGGTATAGCTTTCTTGGGTGTTAAGTTTTGCGTGTATTCAGAATAGCTCAATTGCTCCCGAATGTCGAGATCAGTAAGAAATTTCAACAGTACAAGAATGGTTTTGGCGTCGACATACAAAAATAATGACTTATCCGTATCAGCTTTAATGGCCGTGTGCAAGCCCTAATTTTTGACGAATATACAATACAATCATCAAAGCATTGGTATAAAAACGCGTATGTACTTAGTATGAAAACGCATGCGCAGCCTGCAGGCTTACGGCGCTCTTTTTGGGGTTGGTTTATGTACAAAATGCTTGTTTAAAGATCTTACCTACATAATCCAATATCGCTACGAGCCCTGTACATAAGTTTGTTTTTTATGTATTTGTTATTTAGATAACGTACTGAGTTCAGTAGATCATTTTTATTTGTAGGTGTAATCTGTATCAGGTTAATCACGTCAAAATCGTACCGCTTATAAAGGTACGCACACAACTATTCAGTTTCCTATAAATAATTCCATCTATAGCCTTTTCCTTAGTATCCGTAGGTAACTTTCACATTTGTGTTGGTTGTTCGGGTTTTTGTCAAACAAGATAGATTTAAATATACGATACACAAAGGCAGGACTACTGGCTAAGAAGCCATAAATTCAAGAGTGAGACAACTCTATAGAACAGTTCAGCTAGAAAGAGAGCAAATTATGCGGATTTTTAAGTGCCATTGCTACATAACATCTTGTAAATTCCTGTTCACTTATTTCCAGATTTGGGAAAACGTACGGGAATGACACAAGGGACGCGAAACGGTGGCTGCGTGGAGACTTCACATCATAAACCCTTTTTGATTGAAACGTTTGGCAGTACAAGTAACATTGAACCGTATTGTAAAGGCAGTACGGTCGAAATCGAAAGTGATAATATTTTGAGGCGACCAAATTTGACCGTTTTAATTTGGTATTTGAGTTTTGGAGATATTTTCTTGGAATAAAACAAATCAAATAAAGTTTTTTTTTCATAAACAAAATAACTTGCGTACAAGTGAATTATACAATAATTTAGTCTTTTAAGTTGTTTCGGTTCTAATTAATTTGGTGTGCGTAGTCCTAGCGGAAAAAAATCTTGATTTGAGTTTAATAGATAATTAAAGCATAGCGACGTGTAACTGTGTATGAAAATGTAGAATTTGTGTATCCAACCATTTTTTAATACCTATTCATCAAAAATGCTTTCCGCTGGGACAAAGTTCGCCCAGCCACACGTTTTTTCATAATAGACATACAAGAAAACAATTTGGTAAGTGAATTAGAGCATACGGAAAGGTAAATGTGTATGCATAGCTTATTGAAATTTGTGTGTCATAAGACTGAAGATATTCAAGATTCCGCTGCGGTAACGTTTGGTCGTTTTCTTGATATCTCAAACGGTGAGACGCATAGTTGTGTTTATTTTTTTACAAAAAAAATGTTGGTATGTATTTGTATGTAATGATTTTGAAAACACAATACGAAAATAGTTTCCCGTTTTGAAGCTACACATATAAAAACGAAATAAGATTACTAGGCTTTAGTACTTCTTACGTCGATTTGTACCTTGTAGTACGTTTAGTATTATATTATCTGTGCTTGTAGGTACTATTTGTGGTCGCAAAGTCAGGTCAAGTTTCATTGGTGTATTGTAAGTAATTAATGAGTTATGACCAGATTTACTCGGACTAACTCAATTAGACGAGATTTTGATAGATGAACTAACGTCGAAAATTAAGCGTTTAGAATTGAAAATGCGTAACAACGAAGTTTCAATTTGGTTGGAGAAACTCAGCTTTACTTACACGTGATCCGATTTTAGTTTTAACTCATTGCGTTTATTAAAAACGTAAATTCGACGTATGTATATTTTACTCACTACACACTTTTTTCACCGGTTCCATAATGCACAGGTAATTTTAACTTATGTTCCGTTGAGGTTTTTGTACAATGCTGATTCTTTACTACGTTGTTAAAATGTATACACTCTGCAATACAGTTGTGACTTTTAAAAGTCGTGCACAGCGCTAGTCCCCAGCTAAACATCATAAAAATATAAAATAAACCAGCAACCATAGCGAAATTCTAAGTCTATGCCAGCAACAATGTACACTTATGACATGACAATAAAAACTGAAAGGATTGTCAAGTGAAAGTACTGTTTTTGTTATAATAATCATTGTATTTAATTCAAAATGGGTAAAAATGGAAGTTAATTAGTAATCAGCGTGTATGTAAATAATAAAATTAACTTCTTAGATGTTAAAGTATTAATCGATGTCCACAAGTTCCGCTTCCTTATTCTATCAATGTTTCAATTCATTCCGTTCCGTTCAACATTATTAAACTCACTCACGTTTAGAGATGGGGTAATAGGGTCATTAGTTGGTAATACTATTATTAAATATAACGCTTTACTGATATTATATTATTATAACTATTACTCGGTAATAGTCAAATAATAGTTTACGGATTCAGTATTCGTTACCCAATAGTATATATTATTCTATAACGTACTCAGTCGTATGATTACACTATTATCGATACCAATTAACATATTAGGCGAAACGGTCATTAAAATTTCCTTCATACTTTTACAGGCTTAGGACTAGAATAGTTATTTAACTATTACTGAGTAACACTATTACTGCAGATTTGAATAATCTATTATCATATTAATACTTTATATTATGTTACCAGTAATTATTATGATTATATTAGTGACACCTCTACTCACGTTCGTTCATCTATGGAATCAAAAGCGCGCCATTGTACCGGCACCCAAAAACAATAAAAAAATAAATAGATACTTGCGTGTAAAGTGAAGTGAAGTGTTTATTAAGTTTCCAAGTTCGACCATCGTAAGGGACGTCCCAGTACTAATCATAACGTGAAAATCAACTAAGAAGACATCTTCAAATAAGAAGACAGAAAATCCTGTGAGTACCTACATCACTCCATCTTCCTTACTGTTGTGTATCTCATCCTTATTTTATAGCAGATTAGCCACCATCGAAGGGATAACGTTAATCAGGAAGTAAGGACCTAGGTATATTCAGTGGCGCAGTTATAGGTAGTGTCAGAGGGGCGGCGGCGGCGCCGTTCGTCAGAATATAAAAAAAAATGTCTTCGTGGTATGATAACCACATTTGACAATTTTGGTTTTGTAAACGCGCGACCCAGCCGCTTTAAATGCGTCGTTATTACTGAACAAACACAAAATGGTCAGAGCGGCGCGGCAGCTGGAGCCAGGCGGTGCCGCATGCCGCTGCTCAAATTTGTCTTCGCGTTCTAACTCTCGTGGTTTCGCAATAGAGCGGCACCAACGCGCGCCGTAACCACGTAAAAAATTTGACCCTAGCCATACCAAGAACAATAAGTTTGAGTGTCGATAAAAAAAATCTTGGTTTGTTTAGGGTAACTGTGAGGAATGAACATCTTAATTTAGTCATGACGAGAAGATAGTTGCTGTCAATTTAAAAACATGTGTATTGATCAACGGAACGCTCAAAGCACTTATCCATAAACTTTGGAATTATCAGCCTGTTTACTAACCGCAGCTCGACATAGGCATACCTACACGTATAGTATTATATTATCTGTGCCTACACTTAACTTTTTTAGGCATCGATTGCCTGCTAGTTGATAACGAAGATCTCCGAACAGGATTGTCCTTGCTCAGGCATGCAAGGACAATCCTGTCTGATAATCCTAAAACTGCATCATCAAGACAAATCCGTCCGTCTTCTTCACTACGCCAGTTCGCACTGTTCTCTCTACAACAGTTCAGTGAGTCAGCTCAGTAAGCTAGCGGTGGAGTGAGATTAGATTTTTAGTTTCTGGTGGGTTCAATAAAATGTAGTGTATTGTAAGTGGCAACACACCAGCCTAAACAGATCGCGAATAGATAAGTTACACTACTGTACCTACCTATATGTATATTATGTATAAAAATTCTGAGTAGCAGCACGGTGTTTGGGTCTGTGCCCGAGAGACGGCAATAAACTCGCTTCATTACACGGGATTTAATAATGATATCGGCGAAATGTGGGTGTACCTACACATTTGCCTAACCCTTCGGGGAATAAATGCATGATGCTATGTTATATAACTTAAATGTAGTGTACATGTACACCATTAGATTTTAAAAATACTTTCACCTATAGAAAGCTACATTATCAGCGAGAAGAATAGGCGGTATCTTATTTTTTAAAAATCTGAGATCCTACTAACCCTAAACGACTGGACCTATTTATTTTGACAGGACTTTCACTGGCATATAGCTGATGTTATAACATCAGGGTCCGAATGCACGTCTCTCTTTTAGAGACCTTGCTAAATGCTTGGTAGGCGGTACACATGGCCACAGAGCTGGCAATGCTTATTCTTTGATCAAAGAATAACCATTGCCATACAACGTGGTAATGCTGCCAGTTTTCTGCACACGCTACTGGTTGACAGCGATGTGGAGGAGTACTTCGACGCTTAGTATTGGTTTATGATAGATTTTCATATTTTTTTATAAGGTTTAATTAATACCTAAGTAGTTAGTAAAAAAGTATTACAAAATCTATTTTCAAATGTATTATATACATATATAACATAAGCTACAAAGTAGCATAAGTTACTACTTATAACTTATAAGCAGTAACTTTGTCTACTTTTATTTTAGCAAGAGAATTAGGTACAAAAAATGCACGGGTTCATAATCCACGCGAGCGAAATCGCGGGTAATTGATACGATTAAAATTTTCATTCCATACCTTGTTTTGAAGGTTCCTGGTTTAGTTTAATGAAATCATCAAAACGGAACTGTTTTGTGATGTAATGCACCATGAATTTCCGTTTCACTGCTTGTATAGTAAGCTTTTTCTTTGAGAGTTTATTACCCAGCTAATTTTAGACCGCCTTGCAATGGGAAAGGGTTGATATTAAGTTAATTATGTCTCGTATCGGTTGTATAATTTATCCTTTGCTGCAGAATCACGTCTATAATGAGGTAAGCTAATTAAAGCGCCTGGTTTGCGTTCTGGTAATGAATTATGTTAATAATGAAATATAGCGGGTAGTAGTTGAAATATAGGTAGTATTAAAATAGTTTAAGTAACACTTGGTTTTTATGTAAGTGGTGCAATCTTTAATGTAGGTGAAGCCAATCCTGGGAGTGGTTCATTGCATAAGTACAGAAAGCTTGGACGCCACAAAGTGGTGATCTCAAAAATGAAAGTTCAAAGTTAACATTCCGAATTTAGAGCTTTAGAAATAAAGCCTGATGTGAATATCTGCTATTTGACTTGGCTCATAATTGCCGACAGTCTTCGAATGCTAAGAGATATTAAATATATGGTTTTTGAGCATCAATACGCCTGAAAAACTTAGGGTTGGCACGTATTGGTGTTTCAGAGCATTAGTAACATAATTTTTTCTATTTTATTTTGATATTAACTGCCTCATTGCTCTAGTGAGTCTGGAACTCAGTAGATAGCAATAGGCTCGCCCCCCTATTACATGTGAATCAATAACGAGATCGGAGAAATGTGGATGTACTTATATACCTCTGCCCTTTGGAGAATACTGGCAGTATAATTTGTTATTTTATTTAAGCATTAAAACGGTTTAATTCAGCCGACGGAGTCTGACGGAGCGTTAGAGATTAATGTCAATTTAAATGTATGGTTTCCGCCAGTCGAGTTTCTGACGAGGGCCTCGACTAGGGCATGCAGTTTCATATATTTCCAGTTTCGAAATTGGCTTCTGAAATCGGTCTTCTAAACTTCGAAATTTCGAAATTTCGATGTTGTGGGCAATCTTCATTAATGAAAATTCGATAATCAGATTATTAGTTTTAATAGAATTGAAAATGTTAAAAAAGCTTAGCCTAGCGTAACAAAAATTAAACCAATAAGTTTTCTGCCGTATATTTCGTTCCCGCGTCGATCCAACGCGACAACGCAAATTGGTGAGAAAAGTATCTAAGTGATGAAACATATTACATGTTGTATTGTACTATGTGTGGACCTAATGACATTTACACTGGCCTACAAAACTAAGTATCATACTTTTAAAATTGGAATAACTTTTTAAGTACAAAAGATATAATTTCGAAATAAAAAGGATTCGAAAATGAGTTTAATTTTGTATATAATAACTTCATAGCCGAGAACCTTCTTTTAAGAAATGGCTGAAAAAAGCTTTAAAAACAAAAATTATCCTTTTCGAATTACAATTTTACCATTCATTTTTTTGTGTATGATTTTGTTTTCAAATTTTTTCTTGATCGACGAGTCTTGTTACAAATGTTAAGTTAGACAACAGCACATAAATTTATTTATCATGCCTCTTTCACCTGAAGAATGTGCTAGGATCATGACTTTTCTGGAACTAGGCATCAGTATGCGTCATACTTCAAGAATGGTGAGTGTGACGTTACGAACGGTCCAGAAGGTGAAGCGAAGGTACGAAGAAACTGGAAACCATCTGAGAAGACCTTGTAATGGCAGACCCAGATGTACTAGTGCCCAACAAGACCGTAATATTGTTTTCACTGTGTTGAAAAATCGCCAACTTAATGCAGTTGAAGTCCAGCAACAGCTTCTTCAAATCCGAAGGGACTACATTAGTGACAGTACAGTGAAGAAGACTTGCTGAAGCAAATCTGAAATCCCGAAGACCAGCGAGTGGCCCCAAACTCGAGAGAGAGCATCGAGTAGCGAGACTGCGATACGCCCGTGAACACATACAGTGGGATGAAGGAGAGTGGTCAAGAATTTTGTTCACAGATGAGTCTCGATTCCCACTTTACCCTTCTGGTGGAAGGCGAAGTATCTACAGGCGACCTGGTGAGCTATACTTCAAGACTGCTTCTCAGAAAGAGTCCAGTACGGTGGAGACAGTGTACATGTATGGGCTGGCATATCTTCAGAAGGTCGTACAGAGTTAGTGGCCATAGAAAATGGCACTCTGACTGGGGAAAGATATGCCCAAGAGATTCTCAACGAGTATGCAGGGCCGTATTTAGCAAATATGGGTGAGGGATCGATGCTGATGCATGATAATGCCCGGCCACACACTTCTCAGGTCGTGCAAGAGTATTCAGGAGGTAGGTATCAGCGTGATGGCTTGGCCATCAAGAAGTCCTGATCTCAACCCGATTGAGCACGCCTGGGATGAGCTAGGGAGGCTAGTTAGAAGCTGCAGACCACAGCCTACCACTTTCAGGGCACTAAAACAGGCCCTGATTGAAAAATGGGAGAATATTCCCCAACATCGGCTCCGAAACCTCGTGTTCAGTATGTCAAACCGGCACGAAGCTGTAGTCAGAGCCCAGGAAGGCAATACCAGTTATTAAAAATTAAATAACATGTAAAAAAAAAACTTATAAATGTGTTATTGAGTTTTTTGACACTAAACGAAAATGGCTATTTTTTTAGTTTCATCTTTTTTTTTAAGTTAAAAATGTTACTAATGTATAGTTTACTAACTTCAAAGAAAGCTGATAAAATTAGCTATAAAACGTTTTTTTATTTTAAATCTCTAACTTCTATAGTTTAGAAAAAAAAAGAAAATTGTAGTATTTAGTTTTGCAGGCCGGTGTAGTTATATTATCTTCTTCTATCTTATAAGGATCTTTTTGATTTCTGTCTAAACTATTATTATAAAAAGAAAAGATTAGATTTTTTGTATGTTTGTTTGTAATGGATAAACTGAAAAATCAATAAACCGAGTTTAAAAATGCTTTCACCTATAGAAACGTACATTATCAATCAGAGATATTAAAAAAAAGAAATCTCCGAAAATTGCAACAATTTAATCCAAGGGTAATATTATATTATCTGTGCCCAAGGTATCATAAATTAGCTTATAAGTCATTATTTGTAAGGATGTATGTTTGATACTCTTTCAAACAAAAATAATCAAATTTAAAATTTAGTATTTCGAAATTTCGAAACCAGGGGTTTCAATTTCGAAATTAAATAACATGCAAATATGGTCCGAAATTTCGAAATTATGAAATTTCGAAATTTCGAAATGCATGCCCTAGCCTCGACCACTCACGTACACGTGGGTTGTAGAATTGTTCATGCGTAAATGTTTGTTTTCTCCGTTCTGTTTATTTGTTGACTGTACCAACTGCTAACATACTTGACGCACCGGGAGTGTAGAAGGTAAGCTCTAATTTTCATGACTTGTTGGATCTACTGATAGTATGGTATGGACGGTATTTATAGTAGTTATAGCCTAGCGGTTGAACGCTCGCCTTCCATGCATTAGGGTCTGAGGTCAAACCCGGCCCGCATCTCTTTCGGAATCATGTGCGGATCAGAATTTGATTATAACTTGCGTTAACGGTGAAGGAAAACATGGAGAGGGAACCTACACACCTGAGAGAGCTCCATAAAGTTCTTGATGGTGTGTGTAGTCCGCCAACACGCATTGGGCCAGCGTGGTGGCTTAGGCCTAACCCTTCTCATTCTGAGAAGAGGTCCTTATCCAGCAGTAACGACACAGTTGGCCCAGTGGTTGATCAATCGACTATTGCGCTCAGCGTCGCAGGTTCGGTCCCCACACGGAATAAATATTTGTATGGACTACAGATAGTTGTCCCGGGTGAGTGTTTGTACCGACAACGGGCAACGTTTAAAAAATCATCTGTTGCTTCGAAATATGAGGTCTTAGTGAAGGTGTGAACCGACATAATTCCAACAGACCAATATTATTTTCCAAGCCACACCAGTCACCACTCGTCAATTTAATTACGGGTAACCGAGTATCTTCACTTAAATTAAGCATTCCACAAATTCAACGTCAATTTAGGAATCAAAGGAGGCATTACAGGAATTTCACGAAATATCAGTATTTCGTAAGCAAGTTCGTGAAGATTTGTAGTTCGCAATTAATTCATTTCATTTCAGGACATATTATTTCGATGTCTCATAGTGTTTCAAGTATTGAGAGCAAAGAGGTCGCTTTAAATTGTGGCCGTAATTTCATATTCCTCGATAGATGTAGTTAAAACAGTGAATATGGGTAACGATTCAAGGCTAAGTAGTATACCTACTGCGAGGTTAAGCAGCCTATGCTGCGGTCAGTCCTCGGATGGGTGAGCGTTTTTCAAACATCGAGATTCATACTTCGGAAAACACGCTAAGTAAAGATATATTATGGCAGTCGTTACGGGTGTATCAATGTCTCCCAGTAACTGAGTGGTGGAAGTCAGATGGCAGTCGCTCCCTGTAAAATACTGATATCATGAAAATGAAATCAGTCGCAACCGGGACTGGCAGCTTACCTCAATGCAGTTAGGAAAAGTTATTATTATTTATTTAGCTATTATTTTCGAATAATAGCTTCAATTCACACAAATAAGTTCCCTATTTTATAAACAAATGGGCAAGTACATTGGCAATAGAGATGTGTAGGTCCGGATGGATACGAATCCCGGACCCGCATCACTCGTTTTAAAGATGGATGTACATCCAACCGAATTCGAGACACCCATCCGTCAGTACCAGTGTAGTCACAGTTGACAGTAGTATAGTAGAATTAGAATCGGAAAACTGGAGGGCAGTGGTCTCCTTCTGTGAAGCAGTTATGCTCCAGAAGGAGGCCGATGAGCGGGAACGGGAGAGGGCCGATCCCGCTCGACGGAGGAGGAGGCGCCGGGGAGCAACCGCCCCGGTGCGCAACACGCCGCAACCCCCCGCCTAACACACCTTAGCGGGGGGCCTTAGGGGTCGCGAGCGCGCAGAGTGGGGACTCTGCGCGCTCACTTAGCGACCCCCGAGAAGACGGCGACACGCTGTGGTCCGTGTCGCCGTGCACACAGCACCAGCGAGGGTAACGGGGGGACCTCTTTACAGTCTCCCCCGGGACGTGCACGAGGGGGTGGCCTCTTTACAGTCACCCCCTCCGGGAAGTGCCGTTTGGCATGGCACCGTGGTGGGCCTCGGTGCGGTCTTCTAAGAGTTCCCGAGGCCCACCATATGGTGTCGAGGCGGACCACCGTGGTGAGTTTAGCCGGTAGGAGTCCGGCACACCCCTCCGCCCCCCCCAGGCGGAGGATAGCCCATGATGGGTTCTCACCACGCAAATCAAAAAAAAAAAAAAAAAAAAAAAAAAAAAAAAAAAAAAAAAAAAAAAAAAAAAAAAAGTATAGTAGAATTACATTTTCTGTGGTACTGACCGGAGCGGTAACAACGGAACTGAATCGAGAATAGCGGACCGGGGACGGCGGGTTGGAGTGAAACGTACGGGGGAACGGAACGCGATCTGATTGGACATTTTGAACTGTGGCGCGCAGCTCGCTCTAAGCGTAATATTATTTATGATAACGGTCCGTTATAACCATAATTGTACGTACTTAGTAAGTACCTACTTATAAATTATGACTGATTTCGTGCCATATTAATTTTAATAAATATTAATCGTAAATAATAACTAGGAGCCATATTATTTTATTTTCCTATATTATTATAATTAATTAATCAAAATGAAAAAATAATCAATAACACTGATTAAGGAATTAAATTTCTTAAGAAATAGGTAAATAGTTCTTTTGTTCTCATGTTTCATTTTTACATTTATATCATCGTGTTTTTCTGGTGTGTACATAAATAAATAAGGAACCCAAACTATCGGTATCAAGACGTTTGCATTCCATTCTCGTACTCCGCCATCCGCTGAACACGGTTTGGTTGGGCCGCCGCCGCGCCGGACCCATATGGGTCCGACGGACACGGGACCTGGATGTAGATCTTTAGAGCTGGATGTACATCCGGACCCGACTCCGAAATATCCTCGGACCTACACATCTCTAATTGGCAAAAGTATTTATATGTATATCCCGAACTTATAATTAAACTACATTTTACAAACATACATGTCACATGCACATACAACCAGACCCGAAACAACTATCTGTAGATCATACAAATATTTGTTCCGTGCGGGGATCGAACCCGCGACACGTACGTAGAAAGCTAATCGCTTAACCACTGCGCCAACCGTGTCGTCAAACACATATATATATAGCTTGAAATAATGAATTTGTAGAATATTTTTCAGTGAAAGTACGAAAGGGAGTATGCTTTTCCATGGATTAAAATACTTAACTTAAAATTTCATGGATTTCCCAGTGTTGTGAAGAACTTACATAATATATTAATTAGGAAATTCGCATAATATGCAGGCTTGTTATGAATGCCTGGTACTCCATAGATCCGTCCTCCCTGCACGCCATATGCAGTAGTTTAGAAGTGTGTGATAATTACTGGCAGCTACAAATGTGTGGGGTGTATTATACACGTATATTTCGGTACATCGAGCATTGAATTTCCGCTCCAGTCTACATCCTACCTCGTTTTACCCTGCACGTGTAATATTCTGCTATTTAGAAACTAATTAATGGTTCCTGGTGGATATGGTTGCTAAGCAACAGTTATAATAAATTTGGCCGATCTCCTGGATTGGAAAGTTTTACCCTGGCGTCGAAATCAACTCGTGCGAGGTGATTTCAGGAGCTGTGTTTATTTTAAGCACCTGGAACTTGCCGCGATGCTAAGTTATGATAAGTATGTATATAATTTAGAATCACGGCTGTATTATATGCTGAAGCATTAGACAGACCATTTTGTACATGACACAATGCGAATCTTCGGATTTTTTTGAATTGGAACTAGACTAAACAACCATTAGACCTAGTATTATGTTATCTGTGCATTAGACCAATGAGGCAGTTTTTTTTATATAAAATAACGAATGGTTCTGTTTCTGAACAATAGTAACACTATAATATCACTAGGTATTAAAAATTTACGATACGATAAAGATCATTAATAGAAAAATTGGCCGGGCACAAGAAAAAAAAAAATGGAAAGTAAAAACGCCGCAAATATACATTTAGCACTGACGTTGCGTGTTTCAACGACAGATTGCCGCCATTCAAGTCACGTTTTCCATTTCCCTTTAATATCTTCTTTACGATGAAATCTATCCGTTTAAGTATATTTAATAAAAACTCAAGGAGGCTAATATGAGCGCATGTCGGAAGCCATATTGGAAAATATCGTTTAACTCATGGCCAGGTGAAACGGTTGAATAAAAGGCCGGCTTATGTCTGCCCTCTTATAATTTCAACATTATATTCTGAAAAGAGTATCCAGGGAGTTTCTCGTCAGTTTTGCTACATAGGACCAATTTTACTGGGACGGTGAAATTAGAGGCATTTAAAATTTGCTCTAAGACAATTAAAGTAGATCTTAATTATTTAACACACCCTGTACTGATGCGTAGCTCATAGTTGCTACGATCGCGTAGCCGTAGCATTCACTTATAAAAAGGATTAATATGACCCTGGTACCCAGATTTCGAACATTTCATTGGTGTTTACGTGGGATTGAAATGTTCGTATTGTTCGTGAACTTAAAGATCGCTAAGTGCTGTGCATTTTTTTTGTTAGAAGCATAAATAATTTATTAGTAGTTCATTGAGAGAATACGTAATTGTTCTACAAAACTCGTGTAAAATATTTTCTGTAGTTTTTGCCTTCATTCTTTTCAATTGTTATTTCGGCTCTCCAATTCGGTGTAACGGCAAAGAATTTAATCAAAAAGGGTTCACATACAAGTAGTATTTATTGCGGCGCGTTCCGCTTGTGAAGCCAAGTTTGAATGGATCCCAAGTAATTTATTTTTTTGGAGGCTAGAATCTGTTTTATACCTGTGTTTGCTGTCGAGATGACATTCGTGCTGGGTGTGTACTGGGTGTTATTTGGTTTTCGTGTAAGAAATTTCTTAGTAACAGCACGAAAAGAGCTTCCACGAGTGGTGAAACCTCAGATCGTCTGATGAATCCTGCACAGTCAGTCTCCATACCAATATTGCTGATTTGCTAATCTTTCTGCTACGGCACAAGCGATTCCCGTACGATAACTCATGCCTACAATAAAAAGTAACAGAACAGAGTTTGAAATTGCGAGATAGCAATAGGGGTCGCCTTCTATAAAATTCTCATGTCCACACCTCCATAAGTTTACCAAAATACTTTACCTAAGACTTCGTTACATACATGCATGATACAACGTTAAGTTAAATTTGACGACACGTTTAGCGCAGTGGCTAAGCGATTAGTTTTCTGCGCTACGTGTCGCGTGTTCGAACCCCGCACGGAACAAATATTTGTATGATCTACAGATAGTTGTTTCGGGTCTGGTTGTGTGTGCATGTGACATGTATGTTTATGAACTGTACCCACGATACAGGAGAAATCCTAGTGCGGGGCAAAATAATTAAAAAAAAAACTTGACGTTCTAATTAACTCTTATTTAACTTTTCTTTAGAATTAACCAGAATCAGGAAGGTATTTTGCTTCATTTACCGATTAACTTGCAACGGATTTCTGTCTGCGCAAGACGACTTAGCAAGTTCAGTAATTCTCCTCTACTAAAGTTGTATCCTTTCAGAAAGTAGCTTGGAGTGATGTCAGTGCAATTAACTGCTAGTTGCATAATCTGTTTAAACTTTTTAACCCTTGTGAAATAGCAGCAGTGTTTTTGGTTCGGATATAAAAACAATAGTATTATTATTTCCTTTGTTCATTATATTTATCTTATTTGATTTAAATTTATAAATGTAACTTTAAAAAATACATTTATAAATATGAAAAGAAAATTGAGATTAACCGGTATCGGGAACAGGATCCAAGCTACCAGTGGTTAGGTCTCTAGAGCGAGGAACCTCCTCACAATGCAAGCCGTATCGAGGAGTACCGTCCTCTGTATTGAGCCCTTGATCGAGCCTCCCAACGAAAGCGTCTGAAGGTCAAGGCTCTTGGCTTTAAGCCATCGGCCGAAACGACTTTTGGCACTATGTTTGCTGACTCCACATCCCACATGTCGACTATATAATTATTACTAATAATTAGACACAATTCTCACTGTTTTGACCTGGGTACGTCTTAAAACTGCGGCCAGACACCGGAGGACGGGCAGCAGCGTCCTCTCACTAATCGGTGAGCCACTGCGATCCCCAAGCCGCCGGCCAAGCGTGGGGATTATGGCAAACCCCCCTTGAGGGAGGCCTTCGTTCAGCAGTGAACGTCTTCTGGCTGATGATGATGATGATGATGATGTCACTGTTTTAAAATTAAGAATAATTATATGTTGCTTATAGACAAATTGCGTACATACATGTATATATTCTCCGGTCTAATAAATAAATTCAACATTGCGCAAGAAATTCAAACGGTCTTGTCGCGGCGCAAGCTACTGTGTATGTGTGTATAAATTGTCTACCATTTTATTATAAAAATAACCTCGCCTTTATATTGAAGCGAGGGGTAAATTTAATTTAATCAGTCGTTTCAGCGTTACAGTTATCCTAGAAAGTGAAAGGTACTGGTAAAACGAGACTGTTTGGGACTTACATTTGATTTTATACATAGATTGGATCATATTTTCTAAATTAAATCGAAAATACCAATGAATGAAACTGAAAGACGAACACATAATTATTACTTTACTAACATAACTTAATATAGCATCACGCCTGTATTCCCCGAAGGGTTAGGCAGAGGTGTACTATTGTACACCCACATTTTGCCGATGCCGTTATAAAGTCCCACGTAATAGGGGGCGAGCCTTGCCATATATCGGGCACAGTTACAGACACCGTGCTGCTACTGAGAATTTCAGTACAGAAAATCCCAATAACACCGCCCGACCGGGGAATCGAATCCAGGACCTCACGCTCAGCAGTCTCGTTTGCGACCACTAGACCAATGAGACAGTATTAGTTTACTAAATCCAGACACCCAGCAATTCGCAAATAGCCCCATTTTACGGTAACTACATATGTTAGTACTTATTCATTTGACGTCTATTTTTCTCGTTACATCGAACTAGCTTCCGCTCGCGGCTTCGCCCGCGTGGCTAACAAACCCGTATATTTTTTCGGAATAAAAAGTAGCCTATGTGTTATTCCAAAATATAATCTATCTCTGTGCCAAATTTTATCCAGATCCATTCAGCCGTTCTGGCGTGAAAGAGTTACAAAGATCCATCCATCCATCCTCACAAACTTTCGCATTTATAATATTAGAAGGATATATTAGTGTGTTCAAAGAAACAAAATATCGCGTGATATTTATCAAATGTTGTAGTCCTCTAAGCTAGAGTAACTGAAAGTGAAAGATTCCTTTTCTTATAAAAGGAAAGGTATCCTCAAGGGCATTCCCGCAACCTGTGAGCAAGCTTTGAACAAAATGGAGTGATAAAGGTAATGAATTAATGAATTCTTTATGTGGATTCACGCGTTACATCTTAGAGGAAAGTATTCTGTCGTTATGAGGGTAGCCATATTGAAATTTGTAGAAAAAAAAACCGATTTTATTTTTTAAGAGACTGTTTTCAGCACCGTTAACCTAGCGGTTGAATGCTTGCCTTCTATGCGGGAGAGTCTGAGTTCAAACCCGGCTCGCATCTCTGAGTTTTCGGAATCATGTGCGGATCAAAATTTGATTATCACTTGCGTTTACGGTAAAGGAAAATATCGTGATGAAATCTGTACACCTGAGAGGGCTCTATAAAGTTCCTAATCAGCACCGAGCCAGCGTAATGGACTAAAGCCTTAACCCATCTTTTTCGGAGAAGAGACCCTTGCCCAGCAGTGGGACAGTAATGGATTTTCAAAGTTAAAAGAAATTTAAACTCTTTATTAATAAATAGTAGCATATTATACAGAGTGATCTAAGTTTCCCTTTCTGAGTGACACTGATTTTTGTATGGAAATAAATGTCAGTAGTAAGACGGAGTTTGGAATTTTGGGCAGTTATGAGACTCGCACTGCCTGCCCAAAACCTTCGGCAAATGCAGGTCAAAGTCAAAGTTTTTTAATTCAAGTAGGCCAATTCAGGCACTTTTAAAAAGTCAAGACTCTAGGCGCACGGTTCCAAAGTCGTGTTGTTAAATGTTATACAAAGATAACTCGCTGCTATTAACGGGGGTCTATTTAACTTTCATAATTTGAGACTTTCTTTCAGTATGAAGTTGTTCTAAACAGGTTTTTTGAACCGAATGTATTTATTTTACTTCCTCAAAAATTCATAAAAGTTCAAAAAAATTATTGAAACACATTCTACCGTAAGTTTACGTCGCATGATCGCCAAATTAGATTTTGCGCACGAAATTGTTAATGAAGCAGAATGAACAAACTACTAATTTATAAAGGCTGAATAGTTTTTAGACGTCACGGCAAGACTACGTGACGACTTTGGTAAACATTTATTTTAAACTAAATGACCCGGTGAACTTCGTACCATCTAAAATTGATTAGATGGTAACTCTTACCTACGTATTTGAAATAAAAAATTTTGATTTTGACTTTTCATCAACGAACGAAATAATCCGATGTGGCAAATCCCATACAAATTTACATATATAATTTATTTTTGGATTTTTCGGCTGTTCCCTTATTTCTTTTTTCTTAAACCAGTCCAGTAATAAGGCGAACAAAATAAACAAATAACAATATTCAAATCGTTCGAGCCATTTTCGAGTTTTTGTGAGACTAACGCACGGTAACAGATTGTTATATATACAACTAGCTTCCGCCCGCGGCTTCACCCGCCTGGTTTACGAACCCGTACATTTTTCCGGGATAAAAAGTATTGCTATTCCAGACTATAATCTATCTCTGTGCCAAATTTCATCCAGATCCGTTGAGCCGTTCTGGCGTGAAAGAGTAACAAAGATCCATCCATCCATCCATCCATCCTCACAAACTTTCACATTTATAATATGAGTAGGATATTAGTAGGATAAAATAGTAGGATTAGTAGGATAGATAGACAAGAAACAATGCGTTTGTCAGCAATTGTAGTTGATGATGTGTCATTTGTGTTTATATTTCTCTATTGTTATTTCTAGTCTTTTCTTACAAGACTATGCCAGTCTCATCGTACTCTAAGTATTGAGATGTAGACAGAAATACTACGTTCTATTTAAATTTCAAATGTCATAATATCTCGTTAACCTCTAGCTAGGTAAACATAAATCGCCTACGAGATCGCTACGACGATCGTTCGTAGCACGTTACAGATATCAGATAGCTACGAGTATGATATCGAATATCTGGCGATGTTGCCCGAACAAGTTCTACAAAAGGGCCCCTCGATAGACTGGTATATTATTGCTACGGGGCCCGCGCTTGCTTAATCCGGCATTGACAACAGTTCTCCTAATTTGTTGTGGTCTGTCGGCACAAGATCAAGTCGTGTGCAGTAAATGTACTTTACGCTTGAGTGACGTCCCACGAGCTCGCTTTTAACAGGTTGTGGTACAACGCTACGTAATTAATATTCATTCAAAAGTAATCAAAACGCTTCACCCTTTTTAGTTTATTACATAACATAATATAGCATCACATCTATCTCCCTCGAAGGGTTAGGCAGAGGTGTATTATTGTACACCCACATTTCGCTAATGCGGTTATTGAGTCCCATGTAATAGGGGGCGAGCCTATATATTATCATCTCTTCGGACACAGTTCAGACTCCGTGCTGCTACTAAGAATTTCCATACAGAAAAACCCAATAACACTGTCCGACCCGCGAATCGAACCCAGGACCTCAGTCGCCCTTGCGACCACTAGACCAATGAGGCAGTCAGTTTATTAAACGGATACAAAATAGTAGTACCTATCTTAAAAAGCAAAACCAATGCAATTTAAAATCGGTGGCACGTTCGGCGCAAGAGATTGGCTGGTTTACACTGCGTGTCACGGGTTTGATACACGCACGAAACAAATATTTCGGTAATAGATAATGGTTCGGGTATGGGTTATTCAACTACATGATGTGTAGATACTTAGATTCGGAAATATATTTTGAATAAAAACAGAAATTTTATCAATGTGGAACAATTTTTCTGCAGACTCGGGGAATACCGTAATGTATTTTTTTTTCTCTGTCACGTCTGCATGGGAGAATTTCTCATGTTGTTTTTTGTGGTTAAGTCTGTTTAGCTTTGGCTAGATGTACTTAGGGATGTCGAAACCTGTTCACATATAAACAGCCTCCCAAATATCTCGGGCAGAATCTTTCTGTACACTGCGTAACGTCCTTCCTTATTTCGTGTTTATATTTCTAAAGTTCAATCTCTGTTTTAATATCATTGTTAATGTATTTCAGCCTTTAATTGAAAATACAATTAAACCGTTCAGCTATTCCAGTTCATTTTCGTTGATACACGAATAATTAGTTTGATTAATTTGTAATGAATTATGTTTGAGTCTCGCGGCATCTGTTTCGTTCAAAGGTCATGTTTGAATTAAATGAATAATTAATTTGCATGATTTTGTAGTTTATAAATTTTATGTTCGTAGATATTCATTTTAGAAGTCACTAGTACCTACTTATTGAAAATGGAAGTACCTACATCAATGTACTGAAAAATAAATCTATTTTTTTTTTGAAAAACGTTGCCCCACACTAGGATTTCTCCTGTGTCGTGGGTACAGTTTACAAACATACATGTCACATACACACACAACCAGACCCGAAACAACTATCTGTAGATCATACAAATATTTGTTCCGTACGGGAATCGAACCCGCGACACATAGCGCAGAAAGGTAATCGCTTAACCACTGCGCCAACCGTGTCGTCTATATGATCTATAACAACTGGTAACTCTTAGATAGAATTATATAAAAAGAAAGAAACTATAGAACTCTCCTCATAAACCTTCCATTATTCTAAATTAAATTGCATCTTCTTAAAAACAATATTTTATGTAGATGCGTAATATAGGTGTTCTTAGGTCTAGCTTTGTTGTTATTGGTCCCGGCAGCCTAATTGCGTTAAAATAGCGATAGCCACGCGACAGCAGACTCACTGTTTGGCCATACATATATGTATGATACAAAAATGACGTTTGATGGGAGCTATCGCGCGATCTAAACCTGTCACAAACTGATTACTACATCGGTAATTAGGCTGCTGGTTTAATCTTAGAGTATTAATGGGTCCCCGTTATTAAGGTGCCGAGATCAGATGATAGTCGCTTTATATCTATCATATAATCTACGTTTTATTTGTCATTATTTCTATCATATAATCTACTTTGTGTTTCATGTCTTTACCTAGTTGCTATTGAGTTGCTAACAGTAACCGATACGTAATACCGGAACCTGTTTTTTTTCTGTTACCCACACTATTGCTTTATTCTAAAAAACTTTATTATGTCGTCTATATATTTGTATCGCTCGCATGCTCACATCTAGCTATTAGTTTTAAGTTTACCGTGTTTTCTCAATAATAAGTGAATTGTATTCTTTTTTGGGAAATAAATCTTAAACCAGATATCATCATCATCATAATCAGGCTGTATTAGTCCACTGCTGGACATAGGCCTCTCCCAATGCACGCCACTGAGTCCGATCCTCGGCTATTCTTTTCTAGTCGCTTTGTATAAAATACTGATATTCAACAGCATTTGGTTGGACTGAGAGCCAACCCTAACTTAGTTGCGAAAAGGCTACGTAGATGATCATTAAGTTTGAGCTTTGTCAATGGATGAGAATCATAATAACGACTAAACCGGGTGGAACTAACGATATCCATCCAGATTAACTCATAAAGAAATCCTTAATCTAATCTTATTCGATTTTGTCTTCATTTGATTCGTTGATTTAATAAATTATATTCTTTTACTTAATTAAACAAGTCATAACTTCTTGTTCACCATTTTTAAGACTTTCACATTAAATCACTTTTGTCACATTCAAATGATGATAATAGGCTGCCTGATAGTAAAAAAAAAACGAAACTAAATTCAGTCCCTGAACTTCATAAAGAGGTAAAAGTTCGACACGAATACAACCAAACTAAAGTAACTATAACGTAGATCCCTTCACTTTCCTCTTCATCTTAATGCGATCTTGGCTGAACTTTATTTCCTTATTGCGTCAAAACTTAATCTTCCCAAACACCTACGCACGTGCGATGGAAAAACTTTGGAAATAATAAGGAAATAGGACACGGTGTGAAGTGTATAGTTTAGTCCGCGGGTCCGCCTGTGTATCTTTCTGTTGGTAAGAAAAGTTTGTCGTTATGAAAAGTGTTTTATATCTTAACAGTCACAGTCACACACACATACATACGGTTGGAGCATTATCCGTTCTAATCATCATCATCATCATCATCAGCTAGAAGACGTCCACTGCTGAACGAAGGCCTCCCCCAAAGGGGGGGTTTGCCATAATCCCCACGCTTGGCAGGCGGCTTGGGGATCGCAGTGGCTCACCGATTAGTTAAAGGACGCTGCAGCCCGTCCTCCGGTGTCTGGCCGCAGTTTTAAGACGTACCCGGGTCTATCCGTATTTACTACATCGTACGCGTTCGGCGCTCCGATTGGTCTGTTTCGTGGTCTCCACCAATCGGAACGCCGAACGCGTTCGATGTAGTAAATCGGATTTGTCGAAATAAACTTACACTAGGGCCTCAGACGTATCGACGTTTTTTTTTATAGGTACACGATGTTAGGTAAAGATTCATCAAATGACGTCACAAAACTCCGTAAGAAAACGCAAGTTGGTATACAGTTCTAAAAATATCTCGCGCTTGGGAATTTTGTAACGTGTGTTTGACGTGCAGAAAATAAGGCTGGTTGTTTTAAGATATTGTTTAGGTATTTTTCTGCGAATCGAGTATCCTACAAATATTATAAATGTGAAAGTTTGTGAGGATGGATGGATGGAGGGATATTTGTTACTCAATCACGCCAGAGCGGCTGAACGGATCTGGATGAGCTTTGGCACAGAAATAGATTATAGTCTGGAATAGCACATAGGCTACTTTTTATCCCAGAAAAATATACGGGTTCGTAAACCACGCGGGTGACGCCGCGGGCGGAAGCTAATATATTATATATACGAAGTAGTGACGACATTACGACGGTAATTTAAAACATAACATAACATTACGCTAGGATTCCCCGAAGGATTTGGCAGAGTATATTATGTACACCCACATTTTGCCGATGCCGTTATTGAGTCCCATGTAAAAGGGGACGAGCCTATTGCCATCTACCGGATACAGTTCCAGACTCCATACTCCATGAACACTATGCCCGACCTGTGCCCTTGTATTATTGGGCTTTTCTGTTAGATATTTATTAGTAGCAGCCTCAAATTTGAAATGACGTCTGGTAGATAGCAATAGGCTCGTCCCCTATTACATGTGACTTAATAAAAGCATTGGACAACATAGGTTTACTATATTAGACCTCTGCCTATCACTTCGGGGAATACGTGCGTGATGACATGTTAAATCAACACAAATTACGCGCATAAATTCACGGATGGAAAATTCCAAGTTTCAACTACAATTTCATATAAGTGCAGTGGTCCTTAATCGCGTGGGTTGGCAAATTAACATACACTGTAATTATTCATGAACGCTGCAGGTTGAATGTGCTGGCTTATGAATATTTATTGTATTGTAAGTTCTGATTACATTATATTATGTATGAATTCTAAAATTACTAAATGTGGTACTTCATAGCTACTCAGACAAGTTACGGACCAAAATTGCTGTTAAGGTTTTGTGTTTATGAAACATGTTTGAAAAACATGTTTCTTTGTTGTTGTTTATTACGCCGAATATTTAACTGCAACTTAATTTTAAGTTGAGTCAAAGCCGAAGTTCTCGTTTTTTATTTCATGAGCCTTGGCAAGCACTTTAAAAATGTTAAGAATCTAGATGCACAGTTGCAAAAGGTTTTTTTTAACTAAAAATCTTTCTTATACTTATCTCGTGTTAATTATAAAATTAATAAAATTTTTGAAAAACAAGACGTTTCGACCTATTTTATAAGCGGACAAAACGATAGAGACCGAAATCAAATTAATTCGTTAAGATTTATAAAGATGTAAGAAACGTTAACGCCGAAACACCTATTTTGCGCGTATTTCAAGACAATTTTGTCAGAAATCGGCAGCTAAACGATACTAAAAACTTCATAGCATTACATAATAAGTCTGTATGCGTGATACAGCATGTTCACAAAGACGCCTTCTCCCTGGGGAGCTAACCACTCCCGGCAACCCTGAAGAGCAAATACACAATATTATATTTCCATAAATAGTTCGTAGTGTATGACGCAGGTACTGTCAACATAATAATATGCCATTGTTGCGAGCTTGCACGTGTAACGCTGTTTTATTTTTTGTACTTTTTATTATAATTTTGCTTTTTCGGGAAGAGAGTTACTCGAGCGGTGAGTGAGAATTTACCATTTTTATATCACAACAAAACTGACTCATTCTTCGCGCGGTTATAGCATCACGCCTATATACCCCGAAAGATTTGGCAGAGAGCACCATCCAGGTAATCCCAAAAAGATATAAAAAAATGCATCAAGCCGCTTAGCAGGAGAAGAATTACGAACACACACACACACACACACACCGAAATCTTCCTTTATATGTATAGAGCAGCCATACTCAAAGTGTGCTCCGCGGAGCCCTCGGGGTCACCAAAGTCCCTGTAAATAGTCCGTGAAAATATTGGTCACGCTTTTCACAGTCTTCTTTCAAGAATTACATCAAACAATTGATGAAAAGTAAAAAGCAATTTCATACCTCCCATTAGATGAAAGTACACACATAAAACTAACTCCGTCAAATATTTCGTTTTCCATTAGGGTACCGTCGCCAAAAAATTTTTGGAACCGCTGCTGTAGAGATATATGTAAGTACCTACTTATATACTACATTCCCCAAAGCGAGAACATTCTCTAATTACCACCAAAGTGCGTCGGCGTCACGCTATATTGTTCTGTTAATTATTTATGGCTAAATAATTGTCTCGTAACTGTCGTGTTAAAGCAAGGATCCTGAATAGACTAGTTCGCCTTGGTTTATGTCACTGTCACTCGTTGTCTCGCTGTAAATAAATAAATAAGAGCGAGATCTCACCATAGCGTCACTCTCCTTTAAAACATATCGCACATTTGAACATAAACATAACATAGCTATTGTATTCCATGAAGAGTTAGGCAGAGGCGTATCTATTATTATTATTATTTTAAAACGTTGCCCCACGTTTTCTCCTCTATCGTGGGTACAATTTACAAACATACATGTCACATGCACACACAACCAGACCCGAAACAACTATTTGTAGTTCATACAAATATTTGTTCCGTGCGGCGATCGAACCCGCGACACGTAGCACAGAAAGCTAATGGCTTAGCCACTGTGCCAACCGTGTCGTCATGTATATATTTACGTCTAGATGTCGGTGATGCTTGTATTGAGTCCCATGTAATGAGGGCGAGCCTATTGCCATTTACAGGGCACATATCCAAACCAAACTGCCACTGAGAATTTTCATACAGAAAAATTAGGAACACCTTGCCTGACGCGGGAATTGAACCCTCACGTTCATTGAAGACCTCACGCTCAGCAGTCAGGAATTACCTCAGATACTCAGTTGGTACATTGAACATTATCTTCAAGATCGCTTCGCTTTAATAGGTTTATTGACATCGGGATGTGGGTAGTTTTGACGTCTGTAGGTGATTTATAAGTGATGTCTGTACTTATGCCTACTGCTAGTCTATAGCCCAGAGTGGCAATTAGTGTATATTACCGACCCGCCCCGGCTTCGCACGCGTAGCAGGCATAATTTTTTACAACATCTTCAACAATCATCGTCATACTACAGCCAATATACACAAAACGTTAATTAATGATACACCTAAACCTTCCTCATGAATCACTCCATCGATTGGTGAAAACCGTATGAAAATCTGTTCAGTAGTTTTTGAGTTTATCGCATTTAGACAGTCAGACGCGTCATGGGGCTTTGTTTTATATGTAGTGATGATATCAAAATCAAGATATATATAAAAAATATGCTGATATCGCTTGCAATTAAAGATATTTTTAATGTGGTTGGACACAGTCGAGATTTTAGAGAGAAAAAAAATAGAAGAGAAAGTGTCTCATAAATATTTAAAAATAAAGGAATATATACAGGAATCGTGTAAGTGAACAATCACTTACTTAACAGAAGATATATTTTTGAAATGCAGTATGATCATGTTAGGTAATGAGATGATCTTTCCCAAGCGAGATTGAGATATAATTTTTCTTGGTCCTAATCAAGACCAACCTATCAAGAATGGTGAATGAATCGCGATTAATTCGCTCAGATGAGAGAAAATAAAGGCTATAACTAGTTCTATCAATGTTGTCTTAGTATAAATCTATTCAGTTTAATAAAGCAGTAAGATGGTCTAGTGGTCGCAAGTGTGGCTGCTGAGTGTCAGGTCCTGTATTCGATTCCCTGGCAAAGTGTTACTGGATTTCTTTTCTTTTCTTTTTCTTTTTTCTTAATAACGTTGCCCCACACTAGTATTTCTCCTGTATCGTGGGTACAGTTTACAAACATACATGTCACATGCACACACAACCAGACCCGAAACAACTATCTGTAGATCATACAAATATTTGTTCCGTGCGGGGATCGAACCCGCGACATGTGGCGCAGAAAGCTAATCGCTTAGCCACTGTGCCAACCGTGTCGTCAGTTATCAGTAGCAACCTAGTGTTTAGATTTGTACACATCGTTAGGCTACTCCCATATTATTTACGACTTAACAACGGCATCGATGAAATGTGGTTGTATAGCGGTATACCTCTGCTAATCTTTCAGGGATATCAGGCGTGATGCTGTATTATTTTTATTATCGTTCCCGAATCTTTCTGCAAACCAAAGTTATTCGAAATTATGATTAAATTCGAGATGCATGGCACATCTCTAGCTGTTGATAGACCGCATAATTTATGACAGGCAAGTATGTACGTCATAGTACCTACGTCATAGGTGGGTGTGCATAATGATTGGTGTCGCTAAACTTATTCCAGGGTTAAAAGGAACGACGTATGTACTAAAAATAGAATTTAAAGCAAATGTTGGTATTTCTGTAGTTTCTCTTTTTTTACATAAATCTAGTAGTTCACTTCGTGGGTGAAGAAAGCTTTAAGAAAATGTTTATGTTCTATAATAGACGTTCCGAGATATTTTTTTCATAGACCACTTTCAAAATTTAGCTGGTTCCGGTGGACCCCCTGCATCTACATTTCTACAATATTGTAAATTGAATTGTAAACCCCCATTTTTTTGTCACGCCAACGTAGACCCCCGTCGAGGCTCCCGTGGACCTCTGGGGGTCCACCTGGACCACTTTGGGAACTAATGTTCTACAGTCTGTCTTCAGGAGTCTTTAAAGTTATTATAAGATATCTTATTTTTTTGAACGTTGCCCCTATACTTGAAGTTATTCCTGTATCTTGGCTGGGTGCGTTTACAAACACAAATATTCACGTACACAAATTCGCAGATTCGGTACAACTATTTATAGGCCATACCAATATTTTCTCGGTGCGGGAATGGAATCTGAATTTAAAACTAAATTCAAAGTTAAAATAAGGCAAAAGCCCAGGTGAACTTGAAGACTTGGGCTTGTTGAAAAGGCCAGTATTTTTTTAAGCTGTTAAATTGAGGCTTCTGTCTGTGTTCTGTCTACAGTGCACTGTAAAATGTGCCTGAACACTGCGAGACTAAGCTGGAGTGACAAAATAAATTAGTAGTAAATTTACAACATTTCTTTTTACCAATTCCCTCCGTTGTTTCTCACTGCTCACTCACGCATATACTGCAAATGGCTGAATGCAGTTATAGTTGCTTTCTAGGTCTTTGAGTGTGCTTTCGCATGGAGTTTCTTGCCGGTTCTTCTCCATAGGACCTACTATTTGGACCCGTGCGCCTAGAGTCTCGACATTTTATAAGTGCCTGAATTTGGTTTACATGAAATAAAGATATATTCTATTCTGTGTCTTGACTCCGTAAACATCGCCCATGACCCGAGATTCAGTCATCAGATCGTCGCATCAACTGAATTACAAACTACGCAACAATGACCACATTTCCTCTCACACTCCATCTTTAATTCTTCCATTAAGGAAACGAACCTGTGACGCCTATTACCAAGGTAGACCGGCACACATTCCTGAACAGTCACGTACCTATAGTTACGACACATCGCAAGGCTTGGGAGCACTTTAGCCCAAATTAAATTCCTGCCATCGTCTGCCTCCATTAGGTTGGAGAAGATTCGACTTCCACGTAATTTGCTGGCTATTTTTAGGGTATTTTGGGTACACACGGCAAAAAAGATGCAGTGCGGCATTAGAAAAAGTTTTAATCAGACTTAAAACTTTGCTAATCCTGGACACGCATCTCTGACTCAGATCAAATGTAGCTACTGCATTTGTAGTATGTTAGCCATAGACTTAGAATTTCGCTTACGATGTTAGCGCTATATCATCTGCCTAGCCTTTTCCCAATTACATTGGGGTCGGCTTCCAATCTAACCAGGTTCAAAATTCAAAAATCTAACCTGTCTACTTTTTTAGAATTGAGTTGAATTCTTTTTATTTCAAATAAACTTATAACAGGCACTTTTGAAACGTTCTCTATACGGACTCTAGTTGCATCGACTGACTCGAGTTGAAACTCCATAGATACTCGTTTAAAGTCTCTTAACAATCTTACTATGGTGTGGGAGAAGTATGAGAGAACAATGTAGGTTTTGTCAAATAAATACTAACATACTAATATTAGGTTAGGGCAATGCAATAATGTGTAGTGTTGCTGCGTTGAAGGAACGTGGACGTCGAACGGACCATTTATGCACTAGGTACGCATTATACTGCCATTGTAATATCTATTTTTGTAAGAACATTAATTGCATCTACATATTACTTAAGCAATGGCAGTCTTGGTAAATCAGCACGCATGTTGCCTATACTTATTTTCTTGTATACATATCTCTTTTGCCACCTGTACCTGTTATGTGTGGTTACAGGTAGATTTTACACGTAAGTTTATTTAGGTTTCGTGTAGGTTTCCCCTTTAATAATGGAAAATTGAGTGTTGTGCCTGTTTTAATCAAGTGGTAATATAAAATTGATGGAATTTGTGGTCCTATTTTCATGTTTATGTGATACGATTGTGAGTGATATTCTTGTTATTACATCCACACAATTATAATGTAAAATTTAGTTTGTCTTTTTGTTACCTGTTCACGACTAAACCACTGAACCGATCGTTATAAAAATTTACAAAGAGGTAGCGTGTGTCGTGGAGAAGGATATAGGCATATTTTTTATTTGTAGTGATAATTACAAAATAGATGCCGACGAATTTGCGGGTAATAGCTAGCTACATATAAATGCAGCTAATTACTCTCCCACTGTTGGGCTCGGCCCTCTCTTAACAAAAATGGTTAGGAATTAGTCCTCTACGTTGGTGTTACGCAGGTTAAAGGAGTACACACTATCGAGAACTTTATAAGATCCTCTAATAAAAGCAAGAGGTGTCCTTCACTTTTAACGCAAGTCATAATCAAATTCTGATCCGAAAAGTTCAAGACGCCAGATTCAAATTTAGACCCTCATGCATGCAAGGCTAGCGTTCAACCGCTAGGCTATCACAGTTTCACACATATTCAGTTCACTCGTAGCTTTATTTAAGGTACACGTAGGCTTTGTGTGGAGGTCTTATATAAACTAGATCAAAGGAAAATAAATTGAGTATTGTGCCTGTTTGTGTCAAGTGCTATTAGTAGATAATTGATATGAATTGCGTTATGTTGTGCTATGTAGCCCAGTAAGAGGTTTTTGGAGAAACATCAGCGAGTAGTCCAATTTAAAATGACATAACCTAGATACAATAGAAAATCTATTATTTGTGGCCTCCAAAGGCTTAATGGCGGTTTGGCATTTAGGTAGGTATAATTAAGATGAAGGTAAATGCGTAAAAATTGAATAGATTCAACAATAAAATATCTAAATAGTTACACATTTTTTAGATATAAACAACATTCTGGTATTACTCTAATATCATAAACTGTATTACCTATACTTATGAACTTTAACATATTTATAATTAGCGACCCGCCCCGGCTTCGCACGGGTAGCAGAGCCTTCATGTTTTTTTTCTGTCGTAATGTCGTATCAGCCTGTTAAATCCGGTATTTCTTCGGCGCACGCCAGTAAAGCTCCCGGTTGGCATGATTTTTTTCCTACATCTTCAACTATCATCGTCATATTTCAGACAATTTACACAAAACATTAACGAATTATGCACTTAAACCTTCCTCATGAATCACTCTGTCTATTGGTGAAAACCGCATGAAAATCCGTTTAGTAGTTTTTGAGTTTATTGCGCACAGACAATCAGACGCGGCGGGGGGACTTTGTTTTATAATATTATGTAGTGAAGAAGGAACGTTTATCATAACAACACCCAGTGCCGGATTAACCACGTAGCAAGAGTAGCAATTGCTACGGGCCCCGCGCAAAATGGGGCCCCGCGTATCCAAACCCGCCCACCTCCGACTGAGCGTAATTTTTTTGGTGAATCTTATTAAGAAAATATAACACAGAATTTCATACGGTAAACGCACAAGTTCTACAAAAAGTCAGTTTATACTTAAGAGACCATAGCAGCTCAAGGGCCCCCGATAGAATTTGCTACGGGCCCCGCGCTTGCTTAATCCGGCACAGACAACACCGCCTACGCATGCTCTAAAATATGAATCCGAATGATTACATATAGGAACCTTGTACCTTTGATTAATTTGGTACAGCAATCACAAAAGCGTTTGGTTCCCCCGAGGGCTTTATAATGGGCTATATCGGGGCCAAATTTGGGACATAAGTGGAAAGAAATTTCGGTACTGGTATTGTCCGTATCCCTGGGGTAAGGGTTGATTTAATGGCCTTTATTGGGTACACTTTGAGACATTGGACCCAAGAGTGATGTCCGGGTTGCCTGATTTCCATTTGGCCTAATTTTTTAAAGGAATTTTCTATTTTATGGTAACTTGCGTGGGACGGTCGTTTTATGTATAACAATATAGCCTTATAGGTGCGTGATAGGTTAAGTTAATATTTTTTTGTTGTTATGTCGTAAATATTTACTTACTAGCTTCCGCTCGCGGTTTCGCCCGCGTGGTTAAGAAACCCGTACATTTTCCTGGGATAAAAAGTAATCTATCTCTGTGCCAAATTTCATCCAGATCCGTTCAGCCGTTCTGGCGTGAAAGAGTAACAAAGATCCATCCATCCATCCATCCATCCTTACAAACTTCCACATTTATAATATTAGTAGGATTATCTAGGCACATACATAAACAAAGCATCACGCCTGTATTCCCCGAAGGGTTAGGCAGAGGTGTACTATTGTAAACCTACATTTCGGCGATGCTGTTATTGAGTCCCATGTAATAGGGGGCGAGCCTGCCATCTACCGGGCACAGTTCCAGACTCCGTGCTGAGAATTTTCTTACAGAAAAACCCAATAACACTGCCCGACCCGGGAATCGAACACAGGACCTCACGCTCAGCAGTGGCGCTTGCGACCATTAAACCAATAAGGCAGGTCTTATCTAGGCACTTCTTCAAGTAACTCTTTGATAAAAGGTGAAAGTGAAATTCCTTTATCCTCATTATAGGAACAGCAGTAGTCTTACCCCTTACTTCACGGGAAACGGTATCTGCAAGATATAGGTATCACCCCTGCCGATCCCTTTGGCGAGTATAGTCGTGATGTTAAGCAGTAATACTTGTACTAAATATTGTGTAAACTGCCGTATTGGTCTAGTGGTCGTAAGTGCGACTGCTGAGCGTGAAGTCCTGGGTTCGATTCCCGGGTCGGGCAGTGTGATTGAGGTTTTGTGTATGGAAATTCTCATTAGCGGCACGGATTATGGAACTGTGCCCGGTAAATTGCAATAAGCTCGCCCCCTATTACATGGGACTTAATAACGGCATCGGCGAAATGTGGGTGTACAATAGTACACCTCTGCCTAACCCTTCGGGGAATACAGTCGTGGTGGTGGCAGTAATACTTCTATTAAATCTTGTGTAAATTATAAAAAAAAAACTTTTATAAGACCCTTTGCCTTTTTACCTTTGATGAACAACCTTGACAATTGATTAGGGATAATTGGTCCTTTTCCAAGTTTAGCTTTATAATCAAAACAATCCTTTTTCGGTTCAATTGCCTCTGATTTTACAACAAAAAATAAATATTATTCCTGTTATCCTTAGCAACAAATGACGACACGATTGCTAAGCTATTAGATTTCTGTGCTACGCGAGTTCAAAAATGGGTAAAAAATATTTTTTATTCTTTTTTAGAAAAACATTGCCCCACACTAGGATTTCTCCTATATCATGGGTACAGTTTACAAACATACTATATCACATGCAAAAACAACCAGACCCGAAACAACTATCTGTAGATCATACAAATATTTGTACCGCGCGGGGATCGAGCCCGCGACACGTAGCGTAGCAGTCGATCGCTCAACCACTGCTCCAACCATGCAATCAATGCAGGCAATGTGTTTTAAATCGAGAAAAAAACTATTTGAAAAGAGTATTGTTTATCCTAGTTTACTTGTTAAGCAGCTGCACAAAGAGCACAAAACTCGTACAGTAAATGGGCTTTTTCTACCTAAGTATTCCAAAGCCGGTCTTATTTCAGTCGTGAACGTAATCACAAGCCTTCAAAGTATCGGCTTGCAAACAGATAGTTCCTGACATTTGTAGGTTGACTTTTCTGCTTAAAGGTGTAATGAAATGAAATGAAATGAAATGAAATTATTTATTTTGCAATTAGGATTTTTCAATCACTTTTACACGTCTTTTTTAAACTAGATGGCGTCGGCATTTCCTATGACTATCCCTGAGAAGAAACGCCGAAACAAACTCAGGGGTCAAAGTCTATTTTAAAGTCCAGACAGATTGTAATGATGTAAAGGTTTATGTGAGACAAATATAGAGTGGAATAGCCTTTTGAAGAAAGTGCCATAACTATTTGAGCTAAACTGTCGCAACAGAGTGCAAGCATGCATCAGTTATCGTGAGAATTAATGAAATGAAGAGCGCTCAGCCTAGATCTCACTCACATTTACAATGTATAGCGGTTATATATAAGAAATAATTACAATTTAAACGACATTACAATATCAATATAATGAAGTAAATAATATAATAATTAATGGCAAAAATTGTATATAAAAAAAAAAGGAAAGGCTAAAGAGCGGCTCAATCCCTAGCGTTTTTGTCATCTAAATAGTCCGAAATTTTATAGTATCCTTTTTTACAAAGTTTAGATTTAATTACAATTTTGAACTTCTTTAATGTTAAATTACGTATATCATTAGGAAGCTTATTGTAAAAGCGTATACATTGTCCCATGAACGAGTTGCTTATTCTGTGGAGGCGCGTAGCATGTAGAGCAAGGTTGTGTTTATTCCTAGTGTTCAAAGAATGAGTATCAGACAGTTTGACAAAGTTCGAAATATTTTTATAAACATATATTAAATTTTCAAAAATATATTGTGGTGTGTATCCGCGCCATCTAGTTTAAAAAAAAGACGTTCAATGTGATTGAAAAATCTTAATTGCATCTTAATCACATTTGCAGTTGCATCTTAGTCACACAGGATTCAGAGGCAATTATTAAATGACGCTCGTTATTTTCTTTCTATATCACTCAAAAAATAAATCTTTTCATTATAGGTATCGCTATTTACTTTCTTGGTTATTATAATAACAAGCAATGTATGTGATATTTATCTTATCCATTCATAAATATATGAGTATTTTATAATTTTTGACAAGATAATTCAGGTGATCTCCAACTGTCGATAGCGAGAGCTTTGGGGGTCCATCGCGGGAACGTGTGTGTTTATATCTCCAAAAGTAAATCCTTGTATCCTTGAAAGACTACAAAATGGTCGCATTTACTTACAAATAACCTAAGTAAGTTATTGCCATCTACCGGACACGATTCCAAACTCCAGGCTTCTACTGTGAATTTCCATACAGAAAAACCTAGTAACATTGCCCGACACGGTTATCGAACCCAGGACCTCCCGCTCAGAAGTCAAGTTTGCGACCACTAGAGCAAAGAGGCAGTTTCAAAAATTGAAATAATAAATCGGAATATCGCAGTCGGCTAACTGTAGCCCTGTTTAATACCTATCAAGTTTCTTTTGATGGACGTTCTGCGGTGAACATCGTTTCTAACTTATGACTTCTCATTGCTAGTAATTAGCTGTCATTTTTAACTTGACTGAAAGCTAACTGACTTAAACTTAATTTTAGTTAATTGAGGCTGACGATATGGTTGGCGCAGCGGCTAAACGATAGCTTTCTGCGCTATGTGTAGCGTTCAATTTTCGCACGAAATAAATATTTGTATGGTCTATGTATAGTTAGTCTGAGAGTGTCCATGTGAGATGTATGTTTGTACAGGGAGACCGGCTGAAAATCAGTGACGTGCTTATACGCACAGCAAATACTGAGCTGGATCCCTGGATTGCCGCACATACTGATCCTATCTCTTATATATTTCTTTAATGTATCTTGCATGTTGTGTGGCAAAATAATGTAATTTCAATATAAATAAATATGATGTTGGGATTTTCGCAATTTTGTTAGCTGAGCCCAGATCTACAACAACTGAATTCATATTTAAAATGGTGGCTGCTTCAAAATGTCCCTCCTCCGTGGCAATAATATAATTATTGTAATTATTAGATTAGGTTACGTTGAGGCTGACATACCTTTATAAGGTAAAAGCCTCGAAATAAATAAGAACAAAAAAATAATGGTATACTGTACTCACAGTAAAGAAAAAAATATATAAAAGAATAGACATAATTTTTGACATACGATAATGTTGTAATTCAAAGGCTTAATCATTGTAATTTTAATTGATGTACCAGTAATATAATTTTGCATGCCTTATATGGTGGAATATAGTAAACTCCACATTCACCCAACATCTTGCAATGTGTCTAAATGTACTGTGTTCAGCAATAAAGTTCTGAATTTGAATTTGAAAAATCGTAGTGAGGGATAAAGTAAAAAAAAAGAAATCTTCGGATATTGAAAACAAAACCATAAGTAAATAATATTTTTATTGACTATTATTAAGAACAATATGAACTTACGAATATAAATATTGACTAAGTATAAGAACTTAATACAGTCGGGTTAGACCATCGTGGCACAATTTTTTTCTAATAAACATTGTTTAATTGTTATTAATTTTATGAAAAAGCCTAATCTAAAGAATGAACGCAAGCTGCCTAGAATGGTGATGATGACAGAGGGAATGTTTATAACAAAAGTCTAAGACTTCTTATCAGCAACAAAAGACACTACTACTAAGAGATAATTAAAAGGATTTTCAAACGAAATTCTCTGTCAAAAGTTGAATTAACAAGGATGTTTTTGAAATAAATGTTTGAAAGATGTATAAAATATAAGTTTTCCTTAGCGTTACGAAGACGAAGAAGAGAAAATATAAAACATTTGTGCTATAGCTTTAACTGTTGATCGATATAAAGTTTCTGTCAATTGCGCTTCTGATACAGTTTAGTATCAATCATGTACATTGTCATAATTTACTTAATTAATTGTTGTTAGACTAGTGTCTAATCTGTCATCTACTATTTACTAAGTGAGTATATTAAAAACAGTTTTCCTTCTACCTTGGATAAAACTAAATCTTATGGAATAGATAGCTAAACATTTCTTCGTATTTTCCCTATTGTCTGCCAAATCCCGGAACGATTTATGGTTGGGATTTGAGTTAGCAATTGAAAGGCTTAGAAGAAACTCTTTGTAAGCTTACAAAGCAGTGTTTTTTTTTGTGTTATAAGAAAAAATACAATTAATTTAAATAAATTTATCAATATCCATTGGGTCCGTGTGGTGGAATATGGTTTAGAGAAGACTGACTTCCAGCAAAGGGAAAATTAATAAGATTATAATAATAAATAAAAAATTCAAAACTCGTTTCATTAATATTAGATCTAATCAAAATTTTGACGCTATTTTCACGTGCATAGTTAAAGCAATCGCTCTAAGAGACGATGAAGACAAAGAAATAGTTGTAAAACTATTTCTTAATTTACCGTTTGTGTATTGATTCATTCAAATTCTACAGAACGTCTAGAAATTCCAAATGCTCCGATGATCCAACCCGATTCAATTTCGCCAGATTCACTTACTGAGTATTACTTTAGTTTCACGGCAATATTTTACACTTAAAAATTAAACACTAATAATAATAATTACATGACTAATATAAAAACAATGAAGTATAAATTACTTCGAATGAAGTTTGAAGAGATTACAATGGTGGGAAAGACTTTCGAGGTGAAAGAAGAAGAATGGAATGAGGAAGTTCAAGAAGAGAGATGGAGACTTAATTTCTAGATTGTTGTCTTTGGCGGCCTTCTTGGTACTCGCCGTTTGGTCTCTTATGTTGCTGGCCCTGTAACAGAAATAATTATAATTAGGTTATGTGTTAATGATATGGTCTTACGTCTATAAGTCTGTATAGAATTATGAGGATGTCAATAGCTATGGTAGAAATGTATTCACGTCAGAATGAATGCCTTAAATCTCAAAATATACCATTATATTACGCGTGAACCCCCTGAAGGGTTAGGCAGAGGAGTACTATTGTCACATTTCACCCATGAAGTAATTAAGACCTATGTAATGGCGAGCTTATTGCCATCTACCTGGCACAGCTCCAGACTCAGTACTGCTATGGAGAGTTTTCATACAGAAAAAAATCATCTTTGTTCAGGCTTCATCATTAATATGCAAGATGCTTCATTCAATTAACTATAAATATCTTCGATACTAATTAATGAAACACCATTTTTAAAAGTACACCTTTACTTTAATGGTTTGGTTCTAGATCGAGCTTCCATTTAAGCACAAATGTCTCAATATACCGAATTAATTGAGCAAGACGGACACAAAGCAGACATTTTCAGAAGACTCATTTCACAGAAACCACACAAAGCATGAAACGGTAAGGAAAATTGATGCGCTGTGCGTGTCGTGTAAAAGTAATAATGCGTTCGCCTGTTGCTTTATATTGTACATTTGTAAAGAAAGCTTATCGTGCATCTATTCGGCTTTTCCAAGCATCAATGGAATTTTTATAGAGTGTGTAAAAAGGATATTACGACATCCTACTCGTTGATTCTTGACTACTAATTTCGCGAAACTACGGACTAAATTTAGTGTCGTGACCACCTTTATGAAATTTCGCGAAACTAATAATGTCCTCCTGACCGATTTCAGTCATGACGGCCAATCTCACCGGAGATTAGCCAATTACGCAGGAGATGTTATAGAGCACAAGTGTGTGCGCAAACATAGGTGCTCTCTCTATTCCTTCACTCTCATAGCCCGATGGGACGGTAATCCCACACGACCGGAAAGAGATCAGGCGCAGGACCAACGGCTTCACGTGCTTTCCGAGGCAAGGTGTGTATTTACATAAACACCCAGACCCGAAATAACTATCTGTAGATCATACAAATATTTGTTCCGTGCGAGAATCGAACCCGCGACACGTAGCTCAGCAGTCGATCTCTCAACCACTGCGCCAATCGTGCTGCAATAAAATTAGGCTATCCTACGTCGAAATATACAGGCAATCCCAGACAAAACCTTCTGTTCCTGTTATATAGGTAGTAACAAACGGGCTGCCAAAACCTACAGGGAGCATCAGGCAATTCGATTTGCCACTCGATTTAATTAAGATCGCTGTTCCAGAGCCCTGCCAGTCGAAGGTCTGTTTGAATTGGTATCGAATGATACTTTACCAAGACTGTAATTGGTGAGTTACGTCTATTAAAGTCTGTGTTACCTACGTTTAGAAGAGTAACTTAAGATATATTTAAATAAATGTTGACCTTTTGGAGGCTCGTGGATAAATGGCATTCGTGTGTCATTAAATTAAATAGCCACATTTGAACTCAACGTATATAGAGTGACCTTATTTTTAATTATACAAATTCTATATAATGTTCTATTAATCTTCATATATAAAATTCCGGTGTGTGTGGTACCTAATTCTTCTGCTAAACGGCTTGGTCGATTTTGATGAAACTTTGTTTTTTGTACTTATGGGGTTATCTGGATGGTTCTTAGCTATCGTTGGACCCATATTATTGTCGAGATTAATACAAAATTCACACCGACGAAGTCGCGGGCAACAGTCAGTGATCTTATAAAAACCTCAAGGAAATGATGTAGTCTGTCAAGATATATAGAATAACTTGATTCAAGCCTTCAACCTATCCGAGTGATTCGGCTTTTAGTTATGGTTTTGATTTTTTAGAACCGGTCCAATATTTAATAGTATTGAGAAATAAATCCTTTAGTTTATTATGTCTATAAGCAACCGATACTGTGGATAATTTTGTATCGTTCTACGCCTTCAGAGAGCTTTCTTAGTCGTAACAATGTTACATAAAAGCGAAATATCGCTTTCTCACTGACTAATCGCGAAATCTCAGGAACTAAGTATAAAGCCCACAAACTGAAATTGACAAGCGGTTTCCTATATAGTGAAGCTATCTGTTAAGAAATGATTTTCTAAAATCCAACCCTTAAGGAGGTCAAAAGAGGTTTCAAAGATTCGTGTGAAAATATTCCACATGGAGTTCCGTTTATATAAATGTCTATTTATTCACCTGTCTTAAATCCTGTTGGCTCTCCTCTTCTGGAGGGGGCGCGGTGGTCGTGGGTACATCGCAGTCGTCAGTGGGTGGCACCACACACCTCAGCGACCTTCTGTCGAACACCAACATAGCGGGACATCTCTGCAGACGAGGGTATCCGCCCTGGCACTGCCAGTACCTGTTGCAGGACTTGCCTAGGGGCACGTTGCCGTTGGGATCTTCGTTACAAAGGGCTGGAAATTAAATAGAGTATAATTAAAAAACAGAAGAAAAATAACAAGCACGATTCATAAAGTAAAGATCTTCTTATAACTGATACGAGAAAAACTTTGCAACGATAGAGGGTAAACAGAGGTGAAGGCGGTTGATAAATGTTTGTGCTTATTGCAGACGCAAAAAATAAATAAGACGGAGAACTTTTATTTTATTCTTAAAGATAATTATCTTGCTTGTGTGTTAATCTCTTAGGGCTGTCTATTCTTGATGCATCGGCATTAATAATGAAGTCAAAGTTAGTAAAAGTAAAGTTCGGTCTTGAATAAGTAACACAGATTTCTTGGCCGCTGAAATTTCGTTTATGTCATTAGGTTCGTTCTCACTTATACAGCAATAAACTTTTGAATACAACTCTTAAAAAGTTGCTTTTTTTCTTAATTAAGCTCTGTTATTCTCAACAAACTTTTAATGCTAAGAGATATTTTAATGGTTCTTTAAGAGATATTTTTTACCAAAAATCAAATTTTCAATATTTTTTAGATACTACTAGCCTTTGAAAAATCTATTATGCTGTATTATCTTTGGCTTTAGGATAGGATCGTGTTGGTGAATTAGTCTCAAGGTACTTTTGGGTAAGTCAAGATAAGTATTAGGACTTATTTTCAGTTTACAAATTCTTAGGTACGTTCGTCCGGTTGTTTGCTAACGTTTATTTATTTTTACCATAAACACACAAGTATAAATCCTATTTATATCATTTCTAGCTTCAAAGGCATTTATTTATCTACCTATATTTTATTCCAATACCATTTACTACTTCAAACAAACTATTATCTTAGATTACCTAAAGATATCTATCTCTTCATAAGGAAAAACTTACACAAAACAAACTTAAATATTAAAAGTTTCTGTTACATCCGCATTTCCGAGAATGGAGGACAATACTAGAGTCGTGCGCGACAATGACCATTGAATCGATACCGGTATTGAATAAGTTATCGACTCAGATAGCTCTGTTGCACCCAGCTCGTGATCGACAAACGTGGATTGTTTATTTTATAAGCCTTTGAACGCTACCTACGTTGTTTTGTCTGTGTTCTAGGAATTGGAATTCTCAGGGAACTGTTTTTGTTTCTTAAGGGAATTCCACGTACGGGATAAATTGAAGATATTCTCAGCTAGTGTCTATTGAAATACGTTTCTTAGCTAGAGTTTAAAGCTAAAGCTTAGTAGGTTAAAAAACAATAATGTTTTTAACGAATGAAAACATTTTTTTTTAATGCTGTCCCTCGTTTTTACATTTACAAATATGCGTCTCATCTCTCTGTGGTATGGGTGTATATGGCTTAAACAAATATCGCCGTAAGCCATAAAATCGTTCCGTGCGAGAATCGAACCCGCAGCACTTCCAAAGAAAGCTATTACCATCACCCTTCGTCTTATGAAATTGTAAAATCTGTATATGCATTTAGATTTCAGAAAAGCTTTACGATATTATTGTTGATCTGTTTCAAATCTACACTTTGTGATTGATAGAAGGATCTAATATTTCATCTCCAATTTTTCTTCTCTTATCTCTTATCTCTCTTTCAGCGTATCCTGTATCTCACGCCTTCATTTCTTATTCAGTTGGCGATCGTGAACGCTCTACCGGCTATGATATTTTTAATTATCAGATTGCTTGAGAACCAAGATCACTTTATAGGTCACTTTAGTCTCACGCCAGTTCACGACTTCACCAATGTCAGTCGGCCATTATTCCTTTAAGTTCCCACAAATGGACGGAGAAATATGAAGTCTTGTTTTCTCTCAGACCATTGCTTTGTGTGCAATGTCATTAATCAATGTCAGGAGTGACGGTGAAAAAATTGTACGACTTACAATGTTGTAGGCGGTTTTCTTGTTATGGCAGTCGGATTTGAAAAACGCTTGGATTTTTTTTATGTTGTCTATGTACGCCCTACGAATAAGGAGGAACAAAAGGAAAAAAAAAACTTATGTGTAGCTATGAATTGATAGCATTATCGTTATGTGAAAGGTGAATATAAAATCTTTTTGAGTTTGTTTTTCTTCTGTTGAACGCTTGCCTTCCATGTCTGTGTCTGCCTCTGACTTCGAAATCATGTGCAGATCAGAATTTGATTATCGGTTGCGGTAACGGTGAAGGAAAAACATTGTGAGGAAACCTGCAAACCTGAGAGGGTTCCTTAAAGTTCTCGATGGTGTGTAGTCCATCAACCCATCATGGACTAAGGCCTTACTCTTCTCATTCTGAGAAGAGGTTCTTGCCAGCAGTGGCAGAGTAATGAGTTGAATTTCTCATATTTATTTTTATTATATATAAAATTAAAAATAGCAAATGTAGCAGAATTGTGTCCTGTAGATGACAATAGGCTCGTCCCCTATTACATGGGACTCCATAGCGGAATCGGCGAAATGTAGGTATACAATACACCTCTGCCTAACCCTTCGGGAATACAGGCATGATGCTATGTTATGTTATATATACTGTTAAGTATCCCCATACCTAATTAACAGTATAGACTCCTAATTATTATATGTTGGGTGATGGTTATAACTCTTAAAGTGCCATAACTATTTGAGCTGACCTGTCGCAACAGAGGGCAAGCATGGATGGATATCGTGAGAAGACATTAAGATTGTTCAGCCTAGATCTCACTCACATTTACATTGTACAGCGGTTATATATGTAGCGACTATCGTCGCAACATAGCAAAAAGTAAAGCGCCATCTATCGGAGTGAAGCGACAACAGAAAACCCTGAATCGCACTATAAGAGTTTACAACGATTCTAACACATATACGAATGTCCGACATCAACCGTTGGGCTTCGGCCCGCCAGGCTAACCACCTTGCCTGGTCGGAGGATCCTCCCTTTTCAATGGAGGAACACTATACCTCGTTCCTCCACATATATATAAGAAATCATTTAAATTTAAACGACATTACAATATCAAAATAATTAAATACATAATATAATAATTAAGGGCAAAATTGTATATAAAAAGAAGGAAAGGCTAAAGAGCGGCCCAATCCCAAGCGATTTTGTCATCTAAATAGTCCAAAATTTGATTTTTTACAAAGTTTAGATTTAAATTTAAATTACGTATATCATTTGGAAGTAGTACGGGGTTTTTCAAAAACCGTAGTCCGTAACTTTTAATGTTCACTGCGTATGCCATAGGTTCCCAGACTTTTTTTCTCATAGACCACTTTCAAAATTTAGCTGTCTCCGGTTGACCCCCTGCAGCTACATTTCTACCATATTGTAAATTGAATTGTAAACCCCCATTTTTTTGTCACGCCTACGTTGAGACCCGTTGAGTCTCCCGTGAACCCCTGGGGGTCCACCTGGACCACTTTGGGAACGAATGGTGTATGCCATTGTGTTCATTCTCATAACCTTGCAGTCATACCCGATATCTCATACCTATCATTAATTTACTAGTCTACGATCACTCACTTGTACTTTCATTTTCTGAGTCGTTGACCACGATTAATGACGAACTAACGATTAGTGGATTACATAAGGAAGTACGACGCACCTATTAAGCTATTATACGCTTTATTAAACTTAGCAATTAGTGTGAAAGTTGCATGATGATTGATCGGTGAAACGATTGCCGTTCATTCACTAGGATTTACGGTATAGTGGCGTACAGAAGTCTTACACGTAATTAGCTTCATATAAGTATATTTTTAATTTCATTGGAGTGTAACTGAGATTATTTGGTCCTTTTTGTTTAATAAATGTTTGCGTCAGTGGACACTGTACACGTCAGGCGGCTAAGCGATCTCCATATTCCTTCATTCAGAACAAACGCGACAAGCTTAGTATTAACAATTGATTATTAAACTCGCGGAATTGATAATTCTTTCGGGAAAAATATTTTATTGTGAAAATTTAAAATTCCATTTTTCTTGATTCAATGTGTTTTAAAACTGCCTTATTGGTCTAATGGTCGCAAGCGCGACTGCTGATCGTGAAGTCCTGGGTTCGATTCCCGGATCGGGCAATGTTATTGGGTTTTTCTGTATGGAAATTCTCAGTAGCAGCACGGAGTCTGGAACTGTGCCTAGTAGATAGAATTAGGCTCGCCCCCTATTACATGGGACTCAATAACAGCATCGGCAAAATATGGGTGTACAATAGTAAAACACTGCCACACCCTTAGGGAAATACAAGCGCAATGCGTTGAATGAAATCAACTCATAGAAAAAAATTGGATGGTAGTAAAACAATCATCATATCTAGTAAATATTTCGAAGACTTGTTGCTTAATATGAAATTAATGCCTTTGCAGACAGTTTTTTTTAATATTAAATAAAAACACGAAGTACTCTCTAAATAAAGCATTATTTCTCTTTGTCATTGAATTTTAAAACACATTATGGTGACAAGACTTGTCTCTAAGGACATTAAAATGTCAATAACATTTTTAATGCTTTGTTATATGTACATTGGTACCAGGTAAGTGCATTAAGTTTTTGACATAGCATCACGCCTGAATACCCTGAAGGGTTAAGTAGAGGTGTATACCCAGATTTCACTGATATTAATTCACATGTACCTTTATGGCGTTTTAAAATAATTGGCTCAGTAATGTTGAACAAAAACATGCCGGTTGGCGCAGTGGCTAAGCGATTGGCTTTCTTCGCTACCTATCACGGGTTTAAATCGGGATTTATTATTGTTATCGATCTTAGTGTATATGCGTGATGTAGGTACATATATTATATAATATATATATGTATGTTGTATTCACTAAACAGGAATAATCATATCATATCATAATATCATATAATCATAGTGTCAATGTATAAAAAAATAGAATAAAGTAAATATCAGATTCCGACTCTTTTCTTCCAAAATTTAAAAAAAAAAACGTTGCCCCACACTAGGATTTCTCCTGTATCGTTGGTACAGTTTACAAACATACATGTCACATACACACACAACCAGACGCGAAACAAATATCTGTAGATCATAAGAATATTTGTTCTGTGCGGGGATCGAACCCGCGACACATAGCGCAGAAAGCTAATCGTTTAACCACTGCGCCAACCGTTTCACTACACTAAAATTTATTGTTTCTGTCTTACAGGTGCATATCTACTCATTATCTCTAGAATATTGTCGAACATTTTTATATTAGGTACCTGCTAACGACCCGCAGCCTAATTATGTAAAAAAGCGACAGCAACGCGACAGCAACGCGACAGCAACGCGACAGCCACGCGACTTCAATCTCACTGTCAGCCAATACATTATATGACATAAAATTGACGTTTGACAGAAGCTATCGCGCGATCTACGCCTGTCACGACATCGGTAATAAAGCTGCCGCTCTGGCTTCGCACGGGTGGCAGAGCATATCCGCCCAAACTTTTTTCTATAACTCTATTAGTTTACGTGACGCACACGAGTAAAGCTCGCAAAGTCCCAGTCGGCATGATTTTTCCCGACATCTTCAACAATCATCGTCATATTTCAGCCCGTTTACACAAAACCTTAATGAATTATACACCTAAACCTTCCTCCGTCCATTTGTGGAAACCGTATGAAAATCCGTTTAGTAGTTTTTGAGTTTATCGCGTTCAGACAGACAGACGCGGTGGGGGAGACTTTATTATATAAAATGTAGTGATAAGGCTGAGATAGTAGTTATACAGATTGTTTGTTTGAAGTATATAAAATCGTACCATTACTTAGAGGCAATACATCGTTCTGCACTCATTTTATCATTAGTTTTACAAGTCATACTTGTGTGGACGACTATACTATGCCTACTGGCATTGCGTAGGTTATTGTACGTAGGTATTCATATAAATTAATGGCGATCATTATTTATATGGGCTTTTCATGTCGCCGTTGTAATGCGGGTTATTAAACGCGTCATTGTATGAGCTAGAATATGTACGTGAGGACAAATTGTGTACATAATAATATAGGGTGTGAATATTATGAATAAGTATGTACATACATTCTTGACGATTTGAAAGTGCCTTCAAATTTTTCTATTTTTAATTTCTATTTTTTTATTTTTCTATCTTCAATTTTTAATTTGTACACAAATATAAATGGGTTGGAAGCAAAATTACATTTATGGTGAAATATATACCGTCTGAAATGAAGACCTTCATTATGAGCTTTTTAAGTATGGATGGCATTCCGACGGGGTGTAGCATCTAATTTTAACTAAACCTTAAAAGATTTAGTTATAAGATTTTTTCTTGTTGTTGTTTTTGTTTATGTATCATTATTTGTGTTACCTTACGAGGTTGACTTGGCGCATCAGCGCAAAAAGCCTCATCAAAAAAGGATTAAAAATATATATAAATGGGGTTAATTAAACAGCGCTAACACTCAAAAACGGTAGGTGAATTTTGAATTGAAAATACTCGTTTCGAAAGTATTTTTTTAATTGGACACTTTTTTCATATCTATGTGTGATACAAATTCCGCGTCACGCACAAAATTAAAATTAAATCTTATAGGATAGTTGTATTTTCGATTCAAAATTCACTGACACTAACGATACGGTTACCTACGTTTATTTATGTCAAAATATTCTGCTATGCCTACAGATTCGCCGACGATCCCTATATTTGTTTACCTAACCAATTCACTGTATCTAAGAACCAAAAAGGCTCGCCATTCGCAATACTTATTTTCACTAATTCTCGCAACTACTCCGTTGTGGGCCTTATTAAGGCTCAAATGTTCTTCCTCGCACGTGTAACACGTATGTTTATGCTTATATTAGGGATATAAAGCTGTTATTGCGAAGGTACCTTGTCTTTGAGTAATCAGGCCGGATTCTTGTGAATGTGTGGTACTTGAAATTGAATTAATTAATTTCAGTACATTGTTGACATGTACTAGTTTCAGTAAGGGATTTCTGGATTTTGCTCTCATTTGGTTTGACTTATTATTTGTGTAACAAAAAGCGGGAACCGAATCTAATTAAATAGGGTAGTATCGTGGTTTAAGTGGGTAAAGATTGAGGTAATACTTTGAGAGATTGAACAAGTACCTACAGTCAAAAAATAAAGATTTATTTAATTTGTCAAGTGTCGCAAAGGTAGCAAAAAGTCTAAATTTTAAGGTCGACTGTGTTCGCGATTGCTGATTCATAAATAAGTATTTATTTTACCTACCAGTTTACTTTCTTAACCTACTTTGACCAAGTAGGTTAAGAAAGTAAACTGGTATCTTCCTATAATTATCACAGTTCAAAATAGATTCTAAAGCTCCAATCAACAAATGAAAGAGCTGGTCATTTGATTACGGATATACACGTCATAAATACTCACGATGTTTCTGGCAGCCATCAACATTCTCGGGCCAGTCGCAGGAGTGCGCGTTCTCGTTGTACAGCAGACCTCCGATGCAGAGCTGCTCGGTCGCTGTGCCGTTCCAGCACGTCCAGTACCTGGTGCACGAGGTCTCGTGCCCGAAGATGCCGTACAACCAGTCGCAGTGCTCCGTACCGATGGGCGGGTCTGGAGAAAGAAAGGAGGTTAAATTTATATATGAAATGAATGAAATGAAACTAACGAGCGAAACGAGACTAAGATCAGATCAGATTGGATTGGGATGAATTTTAGGGAATCTATGTGAGTGTGTGTTTTCGAACCATCTAATCCAGATTTGTGGCATCCACCAAGCGGCCCTGGTTCCACCTGGTTCTTCATTGTGTTATGGAGGGAGGTTACTTAGCAGTACCTCGCACCATCTGGATAGATTTCTTCTTCTGTCGTGCCGGCATGAACTATCAGTCATGCCTTAGCGGAAAGATTAGCCAGTCAAGCGATGGTGGCGAGGCTGACTGTCCAGGGTGCGCCAAATGATCTGAGATATCGTCACTTGTGAAGGCTCTTTCTTTACACCCATCTAGATAGATTATAAGTAGCCCTGAGATGATTATGTAAATATCTTTAATCCAAAACACTTACTGATCTGAACTTTAGGATATTCGCAGTAGTTCGACCTCCAGGGGTAGTCACATCCCTCCGTCACTCCTCGATGCTTGCCCGCGAAGACCAGGCCGTTGGGGCAATCGTACTGAACGGACTGTCCGTTGTCACACTCCCAGTATTTGTCACAGTGCTTGTCGTCTGCCACCACCCGAACCTTGGTCTTGCAGGGGTCTTCGACTTGTGCACATGATGCGAAGGTTGCGTACGCCAGTAGTACTGGAAAGATAGAAATAGGTTTTACATTGTTGTTTGCTGTATTAGTAAATTCTAGTTCTCGCTGTTTCTTACTGGCAAATTTTGTTTTTTAAATTTTGGCCCTCTAGCATCTCTCCTGTATCGTAGATAGAGTTTACAAATATACAAGTCACATGCACACACAATCAGACACGAAACAAGTGTCATAGACCATACAAATGACACATAAATATTTGTTCTGTGCAGGAATTGAAACCGCGAGATGAAGTGTAGAAATCTAATCGCTTCCACTGCGCCAACCGTGTCGTGTCGTTTTTTAGGGGGGCGTTTTGTCAACGGGGGGTTTGCCATAATCCCCACGCTTGACAGGCGGCTTGGGGATCGCAGTGGCTCACCGATTAGTGAGAGGACGCTGCTGCACACCATTTAGTCCCATGTAATAGGGGGTGAGCTTGTGGCTGTTTATTAGGCTTCTAAGAGTTTCTATACAGAAAACCCAGAACAGTATCTGGCCTGGTAAAAACCCAGGACCCCAGGACCGTCCCCAGCTTCGCTAGCAACCACTAGACTAATGAGGAAATAAGTTAGTTTGATGATGGAAATTTTTCATCAATTCGTTTATAATTGGGTAAGAGTACCTACTACTACTTCCATAGCAAAAATGATTACATGGACAATTAAGAATGTGTCTTAAAATTCTTTGACCTTGCAGATATTCTCTTTGACATCGTGTTCATTAAGCGAAATGTCAACAACCCCTGAATACTTCCACTCTTGAGTGAAGGACCTCTTTACATTTTCAACACAATTTAACCACCTCAGGAAGTCTTTGAACAACCTAATGTTTCATGCCTTGATTTCTTACCCGTATTGCAGAGGCATAGAGTCTAAAACTGTGAAGCAAGGTGATTTGTCAAAGAATTTCAGATAGGTATGTTGTTGCTTTTCTTGTGGTTTATATCTTTGTCGGTATTTTTTTATCACGTCATATTATGGAAATGTCTTTGATACGTGTCGTCATATTGTGGTGCAGTCGCGATGATGGGAGCAATTCTCGTGAATACAGATTATGGCGAAACCGTAAGACATGTCGATGTCGAAAAGATGTCGATCACCTCCTTCTTTTTTAATTCTAGCAGTTTCATTTTTTTTATAAAAACTGTCCCGCCCTAGGAATAATTCCTGTATCGTGGGTGCATTTAGGAACACAAAAATTCACATACACAAAGATCCAGACCCGAAACAAATATCTGTAGATCATACAAATATTTTTTCCGTGCGGGAATCGAACCCGTGACACGTAGCGCAGCAGTCGATCTCTCAACCACTGTGCCAACCGTGCCGTCAATATATTAATAGTTATTAAAGGTATCTTTAACTTTAAACGCTCGTAATGTAATAAGGTTAGACGCAGTCGAGGTTTTAGATAGAAAATTCTAAAGATGAAGAGACTATGTCTAGTACCTAGAGATTTAAGTGCCGAAGCGCACGGAAAATGTTTATTAATGATTTTCTTATAGTTATTTAAACATAATCCATTTTGGTGTCGATTTCAAAATGTCAGCCACAATTTAATTTTTTTTTTGTAATAAAAACCTATGGTTATATTTATCGGCAAGTATAAAATTAACGATCGTATATTTCAGTTGGCGTTTTATACGTAAAAAATATTCTAGTCAAACTATGTAGGGAGCATACATATTTGTACTATTTTTGCCTATCGCTTTGTCAAACAAAAACGAACAATACCTAACAGGAGTACGTTAGGTACATAGCGTGCTCTTTGAATATTTTCCAGCAAAATTAATCATAATAATATTATTTTTTTCGTAAAAAGAACCATAATAACAGGACATTCTCAGTAGCAGCACGGAGCCTTGAACTGTGCCCTGTAGATGGCAATAGGCTCGCCCCCTATTAAATGGGTCTCAATAACAGCCTCGGCGAAATGTGAGGTGTACAATAGTATAGTATATAGTATACAGTAGTATATAGTATAGAGATGTAGGTACATCTCTGCCTATCCCTTCGAGGAATATAGGCGTGATGCTATGTTATGTTATGTAGAACCATACATTTATAACTTTCTATAAATTTAATAACGCTCCTTGTACTACGCAACTTTAAATACATCTAAATAAAAACTGTTGTCAATAATATTATGTTACCATATATATCATCATTAGTCATTTTAGAAAGTGACATTATAATTTATACATTAAAAGTAATTATAATTTCAGCTGAAAGGCGAGAATCAACCAACTGTTTAAAGTAAAATACTGAATTTCAGTTTTAATTAAGTACTATCTTTACATTGTAACCAACTTTCTCTTATACGAAACAAACATACTTTAATTAATTGGGCACGCAAATGCAACATTATATATAAAATTCACGTGTGCGTGTGTTCGTAATTCTTCTCCGAAACGGCTTGATCGATTTTGATGTTTTTTTTTTTTACTTATGGGATCACCTGGATGTTTCTGAGCTATAGTTGGACCTGGTAAATGGCGCTGTTGTCGGGCACCATAAAACAAAATCCACGCAGTCGAAGTTGTGGGGAATGGCTAGTAATTAATAAAATACTAAATGTCTTTGCAATTCAAGATCTGTTTAGATTTATATAAAAATATCGACTGTGCCAAAATCAAAAAGAGATCGATAAAATATCTAATTATTTACCTACTAGCTTTTGCCTTCTTCTTGCGTACGTCTTCGTCCGCGTAACCTACGTACAGTATATAATTTATAGCCTATAGCACTCAGAAATAAAGTAGCTTTCTACCAGTGAAAGAATTTTTAGAATCGGATCATTAGTTCCGGAGATTATCCGCTACACATAAACTTGCAAACAAATTTTACCTCTTTATAATATTAAGTATAGATAATTTCATCTTTTTATTAAAACCGTTTGTGTTATCCTACTAATATAATAAATGTGAAAGTTTGTGAAGATGGATGGATGGATATTTTGTTGCTCAATTACGCCAGAACGGCTGAACGGATCTGGATAAAATTTGGCACAGAGATAGATTATAGTGTGGAATAGCACATAGGCTTTTTATCCCGGAAAAATGTACGGGTTCGTAAACCACGCGAGCGAAGCCGCGGGCGGAAACTAGTACGAAATATATTCGGAAAAACTGTTTTATAAATCACTGTTACGAGATGTAAAAGTTAAGAGCAATATTTAATTTAAATTCCAGACAGTTTTATTATCACACCCACGGCTAACAATGTAATAAGTGCTTTGCTTCATAAAGTCTTTCCATTTAATAAGTCTCCAAAGGTTAATATAGTGTAACGAGTAACAATAGAACTTAATATAGCAAACTATTTTTGACGATGGTCTAATTTAATTTCATAAGGCAAAAAAGTCAGTAAAGTTCGCCAGTAAAGCTCACAGTTAGCATAATTTTGTTCCACATTGCACATCTTCAACAATCATTGCCATATTTTCAGCCAATTTACACAAAATCTTAATGAATTACACACTTAATCCTTTTTCATAAATCACTCAGTCCATTGGTGAAAACCGTATGAAATCCGTTCAGTAGTTTTTAAGATTATCGCGTTCAGACATACAGACAGACAGACGCGGCGAGGAGACTTTGTTTTATTATAAGTAGTGATAGTGATAAGTAGCTACTTAATTAATTACTAAATAATTCAAATTGACTGCGTCATTGGTCTAGTGGTCGCAAGCGCGATTGCTGAGCGTGAGGTCCTGGGTCCGATTCCCGGCTCGGGAAAAGATTTATTGGGTTTTCTGTATGTAAATTCTCAGTAACAGCACGGAGTCTGGAACTGTGACCGGTAGATGGCAATAGGCTCATCTCCTATCACATTGGACTCAATATCGACATAGGCCACATTTTGTGGGTGCACCTCTGCCTAACCCTTTGGGGAATAAAGGCGTGATACTATGTTATGTTATGTTCAAAATGCACGTGATGGATTTTTTTTGTGTCCGCCAACTAACTAATATTATAAATGCGAAAATAAGTTCGTTTATTTGTTACCTTTTCACATCTAAACCACTGAACCGATCATCATGAAATTTTGCATAAATGTTGTCAGGAGTACGGAAAAAGACATAGGGTACCGTTCATCCAGAAAAAAATACTGTTTCTTGTAAAAAAAATAGTGTTTATTGTAAAAAACTTCGACGTTTACAATTGATTTAGGACGCTAGATGGCGCTACGTGTGACCCGACAAAATGCACGGGTTTGTAATCAATGCGGGCGAAGCCGCGGGCGGAAGCTAGTCTTTTATATTTTAACCATGTTGGGGTATCTTGTCTTCGAATGCTATTTACGCGGAGACTGCCATCTGACCCCTACACCTCATAAAGTAGGTAAACGGATACCCGAAGTCATCATCATTATAGATTAATTAGTTTGGCTCATGTAGATATAGCACTTTTCATTTTAGCCTCTTTTCCAGCACCCGAAGTAATCAAATATCAATAACCTAACAAATAAAATGTCGTATCTTACAATTTTGTGCATAAACTCAATCGATGTACCTACTCCATATTAATTGGCGTCGATTGGAAATTTTAATTAAGTATATTAGTTCGCGCCTACGTCAATCAAATGTCATGTATCACGGCCAAAGGTCAAAGCCTCATTTGATATTCGTTTCCATTATCAAGCTTCTTCATTTATAAAATTATTTGATTCTGTTTAAAACGGTTTCAGCTTTGTCACATAATATAAAGGTTATACAGATATATTGTAGACATTTGCCTTATGCCATTGGGTAAGTCCTAAGTCCCATGTAATTGGGGTCAAGCATTTTGTCACCTACCGGGCAAGATTCCCAACTCCGGAGTGCTACTGAAAATTTTCTAACCGAAAAACCCAATAACACTTTGCCCGAACTGGGATCGAGACTGCCCGACCCGGGATCGATACAAGACCTCACGCTTATAGCCGCGGTTGCGACAAATAGATTGATGAGGCGGTTCAATCAAGTGAATTATCTAATTTATATATTATACAAGTTGGATTTTTGAGATAAGGCAGTAAAGGCAGGTACTTTAAAGTAGCTAAGGTGTAGCTATAACTACAGGAAAACTTTTTTAACATGCTGTTTCTATTTCTCGGTGATATTTAGACCTGCATTCAGAATTAGAAGACCTCCAAGAAAATATGGTATCTACTAATACAGTTTAATCGATGATTATGTCGACAGAGTCCTTTGTTGCCATTTATTCAATTAACATCAATATGCAAGTCAAACACAAAATTGCTATATCGAAAACATTGGATAAATTAACACGAATACGATGTATGCAAAATAAAAACAAAACGCAACTACGAATTTCGTAACAATTTTCACGCACGCGCGAAAAATTCTTACCCTCTTTCTGTCGCCTGTCATCACAAATTAGCAAATTCATACAAAAAACATATGTAAACATAGTTACGATGACCGGTCGTAAAACAACATTTATTGTGCAGAACCATGACGGCCGCGGTGTTATATTGTTTCACGGAGTTACCCGATGTTACACGAGTTACGTCAGGTGCGCGCACCGGAGCGCAAGCGCAGTGAAAGCGCTCCTAGTTGCGTAAAGTGCATAGACTTAGAATTTCGCGTAAAGTGTGAGATACTTGACGTGTGACATTGAAATATTTGCATGTGTTTTGATGAGATGCTGTTTTATGAGTTCAGTAGTATATTATTTTGGGCAGTTTTACAACCTTTCTCTTTGCAAAGAGTTTTTCTTTTAGTATTTTATTAGACACATTTTCGAAATATTTTTTTCTTAGACTCCATAAAGGTCACATGCAAATTAATTTGTCAAGGAACTCTCCAATTAACGCGACATCAGAACATCAAAACAACTTTTCCATAGCCAAAACCATACGTAAGAAAACCCATTTAAACCAACCCAAAAACAATTACAAAACTTAAACATTAGGTTCTGTATACCTAATAAATAAATTCAGTGGGAAAATTTTACATAATTTCAGACAATATTGCAGTAAACAGACGTTATCGGTAATAAAAGCGGCAGCCTAATTACCGATGTAGCGACAGCCGTAGATCGCGCGATATCTTATGTCAAACGTCATTTTTGTGACATATAATGACACTGACTGACTGACTGACTGACAGTGAAATTGCTGTCGCGTGGCTGTCGCGTTGCTATCGCTTTTTTACGTAATTAGGCTGCCGGTCGAAATAGAACCAAAAATTCGAAGCCTTGTGGCAATCACCGATCCTCCCTGGGCTCCCGTGTTAAATGACCCAATCTTTCGTCCTATAAATGCTCACTTTATACCATTGCATGGTGTCTATATTTCTGAGTATTGTATGAAGTCCACCTTCTGACCATAACGTTATGGTATTGCCAAATAAAGTCCTGAAAATACCAAGTTATGCGTTGTCACGTCAAGAATGGTGGTTGAATGATAGGTCCGTGCCACGCCATTAATATGGTCGCTTCAAGCTATCAGTATAGGCATTGAAGAGTATCGAGGAACTTACATGGAAAGTGTTAAATAGCTTACAACAATACCTTCTTTTTATTAAAATTATTCTTATTGCTTATATTATATACCTAATAAATGAAAACGTTTCTGTCACGGGCTCACGGGCTCACAGGCGAGTTGATTAAATACATTAAATATCATAGCATCACGCCTATATCCCCGAAGGGTTAGGCAGATGTGAACTGTTGTGCACTCACCCACATTTCGCGAATGTTGTTACGAAGTCCCATATAATAGGGGGCGAGCCTATTGCCATCACCGGTCTCAGTTCCAAAACTCAATAACACTTTGCTCGACGGGAATCGAACCTAAGAACTCACGCTCAGCAGTCGCCCTTGCGACCACTAGACCAATGAGGCAGTCACGTACCTACATTAAGTAACAAATCAAATCCCTACACGATTTCGAATCAGAAATGCTTGTCGGGTTCGCTCCCAGACTCTCCTATACAAGGAGGCAAAGTAAGCATGAACAAATTAAAACAAACAAAGTAGGTAATTCATTTAATTCTACAGACGTGTTAACGCTTCAATATGCAGTGTATGGTAAATTATGGCCTATTCAATAAAGGTTAAATGGCTGTACGAGAGGGTACTAGGCCTACTAATGCTAGTAAATGAGCGGCATTGAGAAATTAATAGGATGCTATTACTACAAGTAGGTATGTGGGGTAGGCTGCAATGGTTTGATGCAAGTGATAAGCGTACAGCATTTGAAGTATTATAATTAATTATAAGCTAGTGGTCGCCTAGTGGTCAAAACTCGACCCTAATTCAATATTTTTTTAAGTGTGACCATAATTGAGGTTCTTTTGTCAAAGACTATTAGATACATCACCTGCGATCATGTATGGCATAATTATATGTTTGAAATTGGCAGTATGAACGTAAACAATGAATGTTTTATTTAATTTAATGTATTTGTACCACATATTTTGTTTAATTTCTGCACTCCTTCTCCATATAAACTTTAATGTGCATGTGACATGTATGTTTGTAAACTGTACCCACGACACAGGAGAAATCCTAGAGGGGGACAAAGTTTTTTCTAAAAGTATTAATATATAGATATAGTACATTAAAGATGAAAGTTAGTTTATGTGATGTAGGATATGTACTGTATTATAATGTAATACTGTAATCGGAAAAATAAAGGTTTATCTGCTGTCTAAGGATCAAATATTAGATATATTTGATCCTTAGACAGCAGATAAACCTTTATTTTTGTATAATTTTTTTAATTTACGGTACAAACATTTTATATTTTTTTTAATTTACGGTCGTTTAAAAATAATGTGTGCCGTTTTTCTTATTTTATAAAATAAGATAATGTTTCCTTTTCCTCCACCCTGTATACCCATACCAAAACCTATCAGCTGTAAACATTGTTCACAATCAGATCCATCAAGTCCTCTCTTGTCTATCCTCCAGCAACGCCCTAAGCCGAGGTTCAAGTCCCACTATGGGACACCCTAAGCAGTGTTGCTTAATATTATTTAATTTGCTCGGCTGGAGGCCCTTCTGGTCTCGCCACATGCCCGGTTAAGCAGTAAAAGCTCCCTGAGCTAACTGCGAGAGACAACACAAAAAAAAAAATCATTGTGTTATATAGTTCTTCGATAAATCAGGTGTTCATAATCTAAGCCTCGCCCCACTCAATACACACATCCATACATCGCAATAGCCGCGGCTGGGCCCGCGGTGCGGGCGCGCGGTACGGGTCGTCGTCGTCGTCCTTCAACACTCCGGGCGCAGCGGCACCACTCCATCTCCTCGAGCGTCCCGCAAACCACGTTACGCATCAAGTATTGTGTATTGTGTACAAATACAATTAAATAAAAATTACAGTCCATATCGAAGCATTATTCATATACAAAAGTGGACCTTCGTCGCCGCATAAGGAAATTCAGCTAACCGCATGATATTCAAGAGCCAGCAGCACAGCCATAAGTCAAGGAATCAGCCGATAACTATTTAATTGATAAAAACATAAGGACATACAGGGAGCTGTTCGGAGTGAGTCCATTCCAATTTTCTTTAAAAATATACCTACCTAATCCATAATTTTGCATCCAAAAGTGTTAAATACAAGCCAGTAGTTATCTAAATTTCATTTAAAATCAAATTCAATTGTTAATTTAATCCAACCCATTAATCTAATACAATAATAATTACTCAGTAACATACATAAAAGACATAGAATAACTAAATTAACTATTTACAGTTATCAAGTACCATCATAAAATATCGTTATTAATATACATTTAAATAATTTTCTAATTCTAATCCTATATGATAAATATTCAAACATTTATGCAAATTATCATTTGAGATTATAAAAGTTATAAATCGTCGCTAATGTTTACGACATAATTAGTTGCACAGAAACCAGTTACGCCGTAGCGACCGGCGGTAAGCCCTATTGTTTTGGCTGCATTGGAATGCATTTTTTCTATATGAACTTTTGCACGGATTTAAAGTAAACAAGTACTTTTTATGTTGTAGGCGTAAGGTTCAATTTATTAATCAGTTTATTTGCTATTAGATATTTTATGGTAGTAAAGTACTAATACGTTCAATGGATTGAAAATAGTATTTTAATTGGATTTATTGTAATAAATAGGTTATATCTTAAATCTGTTAATCTGGAAGGAGTAGACAGAAGTAATTAAACACATAATAATCATAAGTTTCATTTCTTGTACTGATTTCACTTTTCCCATCGCATACCCACCAAAATGAGTGAGACTAAAGAGTTTATTAAAAAGCGTGGATCCATCAAGGGTCGTCTTACGGCATTTGTTACTTACGTCAACAGTTTAGATAGCATGACCTCTACACAAATTACAGAATTACAGCTACGTATAAATAAAATGGATCAGTTATTTACGCAGTATGATGAAATTCAGAGTTGTATTGAGTGTGCTGTCGATGATAAAGACACCGTGGTTCAGTATACAGAGAGACATGATTTCGAAAATCAGTACTATGCTATTTTGGCAAAAGCTCAACAACTAATTGATAGAAATAAAATTCTTAATGATGATGATTCATCCAGTGATTCGTGTGTTCCAGGCAATCAGTCGTCCGTGGTGAAACATGCAAAAAACAATAACCGTATGCGCGGTATCAAGCTGCCTACGATCCAGGTTCCTAAGTTCGGCGGACAATACGAGGACTGGCTCGAGTTCCGCGACACCTTCGTATCGATGATTCACAATAATGAGTCCATTAATGACATACAAAAGTTTCACTATCTAAGAGCGTGTTTGGAAGGTGGCGCTGCCCAGGTAATTCGATCGTTGGAGTTCTCATCATGCAATTATAATATCGCTTGGGATTTGTTGTGCGATAGGTACAATAATGATAGATTATTGATACAAAATCATGTGCAATCACTTTTTTCTTTAGAATCCTTTAAACGAGAATCATCTCAATCTATTCGCAAATTAATAGATCTCGTTTCCAAACACTTGCGATCATTGGAAGCATTGGGTGAACGCGTTACTTCTTGGGACACACTTGTCATTTACCTAATTAACTCTAAACTAGATCCTAAAACGTCCAGAGAGTGGGAAGAAAGGAAATCATTAATTGAAAACATAACACTAAAAGAATTCATGTCTTTTTTGAAGAACAGGGCAGATTTGTTAGATACAGTACAAATGAATAATAAACCAGACAAATATGTACACAGTAAAGAACGTATAACAGGTATAAATTCATTTACAACTTCAACTTGGTCACGCAGTTGTCCAGTATGTAAACAAGATCATCGTATATTTAATTGTGATACATTTCTAAAACAATCAATCAAAGAAAGAATCGAATGTGTTCGTAACCTAAAGCTATGTCTAAATTGTTTACGAGCGGGTCACCGAGTACACGCCTGTATGCTGGGCACTTGCACCAAATGTTCTCGCAAACATAATACACTATTACACGAAGACACAAATACACAAGGGTCAAATACAAAACCACCAGGCGACACAGCTACGGCGCTATCAGTCCAAGTGACGGAGCAGGTCCTGCTGTCGACTGCAGTGGTATACATAAGGGATAAAGACAATCGACGTCATGAAGTCAGAGCTGTTCTCGACTCAGGGAGCCAAGCCTCATTCATCACAGAGTCTTTAAATCAGAAGTTGAAACTCACATACATAGGTACACAAATATCAGTGGTAGGAATAAACAATTCTGTGTCACGAATCACGAAGCGTTGCAATACAGTTATAGAATCCAAGGTTTCAACATATACAACAGATGTGTCGTTCTTATTGTTACCAAACATACCTAATTTATGCAAAGGAAGTATACACATACAGAAGTTAGATTTACCCACACATATTCAACTAGCAGATCCCAAGTATTACAGTCCGTCAAGCATCGATATGTTGCTTGGCGCAGACATTTTTTGGGACCTGTTAGATCAAGACCAAATACGTCTAGGAACAAACAAACCAGTGCTACAAAAAACAAAACTAGGTTATATTGTGTCGGGGCCCACCAGTGGTCTCATTCATTCATCCGCAGACAAACAAGATTCATTCACATGCAATTATATACAAAATACACAAGCAGACATTCAAGATTCATTATCAAAGTTTTGGGTCATTGAAGAGCCACCACACAGTTCAAAATATACATATTCACCAGAGGAAAAACGTTGTGAAGAACATTTTATTCATAACTATTCACGTACGTCGGATGGCAGATTTTCTGTTGCCATACCATTAAAATTACCAGAATCATGTTTAGGAGATTCATATGAAAGAGCCAAACAATGTTTTTTATCAATGGAACGTAGATTACAAAGACAACCAAATTTACAACAAAGGTACAAAGAATTCATTTCCGAATACGAAGAATTGGGACACATGTCACTCGTGTCAGATTCAAAATCCATTCATAATATACACTCAAACAGCCAACAATCCTCAAAACTACATACATACTATCTCCCGCATCATGGTGTATTGCGTGAGAGTAGTACAACCACAAAACTAAGAGTGGTATTCAACGCTAGTGCACCGTCATCCACTAACATATCATCGAATGATTTACAGATGGTTGGACCCACAATACAAAGTGACTTAATATCTATTCTATTAAGGTTCAGACATTATAAGTACGTATTGACCGGTGACATTGAAAAAATGTACAGACAGGTATTAATACATAAAAATCAAAGACATTTACAACAAATAATATGGCGAGATGATGCAACTCAAGAACTACAAACGTATCAACTGAACACGGTAACTTACGGTACAGCGTCAGCGCCGTTTCTAGCCGTCAGGTGTTTAAGGCAACTCGCTATTGAAACCAAAGATAGTTTAATCTCGCAAATAATAAATGAGGATTTCTATGTCGACGATCTTGTAACAGGAAGTCAGTGTAAATCTCAGCTGTCAAAAATTCGTGAAGATGTTTGTAAAGTTTTATCCAAAGGTCATTTCAATTTACGTAAGATTAAATCCAACATACAAGATTTTATGGTTAATGATTCTGATACATACACACCATTAAATTTAGGACAAGAAACCACAACGACTTTAGGACTCGGTTGGTCATCTGTAAGTGACGAGTTATGCTTTTCTCAACAACAACTGTCAATTCATAATGTTCATACAAAGCGGTCGATTTTGTCCACAATTGGACAAATATTCGATCCGCTAGGTTTACTCAGTATTCTCATTATTCAAGCTAAAATTATCTTGCAAAAACTTTGGCTATACAAAATCTCTTGGGATGAGCCCTTGCCTATAGACATGCTTCAAATCTGGTCAAAATTTCTATCCGATTTGATACATTTAAACAGTTTACGCATACCTCGCTGCGTGACCTGTGACGATCCAAATATGATTGAAATTCATACCTTTTGTGATTCTTCACAGGATGCTTACGGAGCGTGTATTTATGTAAGATCCACATCAGATAGTCATAATCAACTGATACGTTTATTGTGTGCGAAAAGTAAGGTAGCCCCCTTGAAGAAATTGACTATTCCGCGGTTGGAACTATGCGGTGCATTAGTAGCTGCGCGTCTTACAAGTAAGGTGATACAAGCTTTCAGGTTGCACATAAGTAGATGTATTTTTTGGACAGATTCATCCATCGTGTTAGGGTGGTTGAAAACTACGCCTAATAAATTAAAACAGTTTGTTCGAAACCGTGTAATTGAGATTCAGGAACTCACAGAAAAATATGAATGGCGCCATGTACCCACTCATCTTAATCCAGCGGATTTAATCACGCGTGGGGTTAACATGTCCAACATAGGGAGCCTGGACTTTTGGTGGACAGGTCCATCGTTTTTGGGTGAACCAGAAGTCAACTGGCCAAACAAACATTTCAGTCAAAGCGAAAATAATCATTGTAATTTACCCGAGGTCATTACACACATTGCGTTATCAGAATCAGACTCAGTTGGATTAATAGACATGAGTGGATATTCCAAATTGCTTAAGTTGAAACGTTCATTTGCATACGCTTTAAGATTTATACATAACTGTAAGAAAGAAACCAATAACAGTAAACTTACAGGTCCTTTATCTGTCAGTGAGTTAAACAATTCAATGGATTTGTTAATCATTTTATCACAACGTCAATCATTCATCGAGTACGAATTATTACAGAGGAAACAAAATCTACCAAGTAAAAATATACTGTTACGATTGTCGCCATTTATGGACAATAAAGGCATAATTAGAGTAGGTGGTAGATTAGCAATGGCACAACTCAGTTATGAAACAAAACACCCAATTCTCATCTCTTGTAAACACCCACTAGCTAAACACATATTCATGGATGAACACATTAAATTATTCCACGCTGCTCCTCAACTACTTCTGTCGTCAGTAAGGCAGCAATTCTGGCCTTTAGGGGGGCGCAATCTCGCAAAGCATGTCACGCATAAATGTGTTAGGTGTGTCAGGATGAGAGCTCAAACGATCAGTCCGATAATGGGACAATTGCCTGGTTCGCGTGTCAATCCCGGGTACCCATTCCAAACCACAGGTGTGGACTATGCTGGTCCTCTGCTTGCTGCCGATAGACGGGGGCGTGGATGCAGGCTTGTTAAAGTTTATATTGCAGTTTTCGTATGTTTCACCACAAAGGCCATACACTTAGAGTTGGTGAGTGATTTGACGAAAGACGCTTACATTGCTGCTTTGCGCAGGTTTATTGCACGACGTTCAAAACCACAAGTCATGCATTCCGATAATGGCACTCAATTTGTTGGGGCCAAAAATGAAATCTGTAGATTCTTCAAAAAACATTCAGCAGAGTTAATTGAAGACATGTCTCACTATAGTATAGAATTCAAGTTTATTCCTGCATACGCTCCTCATTTTGGAGGGCTATGGGAGGCAGGAGTTAAATCAGTTAAATTTCATTTAGAACGCGTTTTAGGCAATTCACATCTTACTTTTGAAGAATTATATACAACGTTAACTCAAATAGAAGCAATACTTAATTCTAGACCACTATCCCCTATTTCACCAGATCCAAATGATCTTAATCCACTAACTCCAGGACACTTCTTGGTAGGACGACCTCTGACTGCTTTACCTAGTCCAAAACTAGACGAATTAAATAGGCTGCAACGTTGGGAGCGCGTTGAACAACTACGCCAGCATTTTTGGACCCGTTGGCAGAAAGAATATGTATCTGAATTACAACAGAAGATCAAGTGGCGATTCTCAAAGGGATGTCTGGAGAAGGGAACCATGGTAGTCATAAAGGACGACGCTTTGCCCCCAATGAAGTGGAGTATCGGTCGAATACAAGAAATCCATACTGGGCGTGACGGCGTGGGACGAGTAGCAGACATACAAACTAGCAAAGGAGTCATACGACGGGCATTCAATAAAATATGCCCATTGCAAACTGAAGACAGAGACGAATCCAGTTGAAAGGAACCCTTTCAACGCCGGGGGGCATGTTCATAATCTAAGCCTCGCCCCACTCAATACACACATCCATACATCGCAATAGCCGCGGCTGGGCCCGCGGTGCGGGCGCGCGGTACGGGTCGTCGTCGTCGTCCTTCAACACTCCGGGCGCAGCGGCACCACTCCATCTCCTCGAGCGTCCCGCAAACCACGTTACGCATCAAGTATTGTGTATTGTGTACAAATACAATTAAATAAAAATTACAGTCCATATCGAAGCATTATTCATATACATCAGGCTTAAGAAGTAAATAACGGTTGTCCTTTGTACTTATCTTATAATAAGTCGCGAAATCCTAAGCCTTGAGCAGAATAAATGAATTGTACCTATGTATGTACAAATTACGGCAAAGATTAAGATCATTACTTGGACATCATATTGCGCATGAGTGCAGTCTAGTTCAGCTATGTCGTCTGGCAGGATGCGTTCACTGACATTTTTAAGTTAATACGGTTAATAGTCTTAGTATGATGTGTGTAATTTCCGTCTTAAGCTTACGAATGTATCGTCAGTGATATCTTAAGATGTGTCGCAGGAAACCGTACGATCCACATAGTTCAGCCTAGTTCAAAACGTTGTTGATTTAATTTTATGTATGTAGCATATCGACTGTGAACTGGAAACATCTCCTTTCTTGATTTTATGAGGATTTTACTTGTTTATACTATTCTAAACTATTTCATACCCGGTAGCGCTGCAACAAGCATATTTTACTTCAATCAAAATTAGACGCCAAAATCGAATTCATTTAATTTGTACTAACATCGATAGTTTCTTCTTAATCCTGTAATGTTGTCAAAAATGAGATACTATCAGTTGCCAGTTCATATTCAATATAGGCGTAGAAAACGGCTCGTTTTCCCCGAAGGGTTATGCATTGTACAGCTACATTTCCATACACATACATTGGGTACAGTTCCAAACTTTGGTTGGTATAAGAATTTTGCTACAGAAAATACTAATATCACTTTGCCCGACCTGGGAATTGAACAGAGGACCTCACGCTCAGCAGTCGCGTTTGCGATCACCAGACCAATGGGCCAGTCAGAGGGTGGGAACAGGCACCTATTACGTATAAAGGCCTTATGAACTTTGACAATATATGTTTATATGATGCTTACCATTTATAATTTTATGTAAATTAATACATTACCTTAAACAGTACAAACACAAAATTCCAAAATATTTTGGGGTCCTGCCAAATACGCACTCGAGGTCAATGACATTTTGTAAATAAAGTATCATGTCTCCTAAATAAATTGGAGGCTCGAAAATAAATTTCAAGTTCGCAACTTAAATATACTAAAATGTGCACATTTTCGTGTGAAATAAGATCGCAGGCCAATTTATTGGACACGGGTTTATTTTGGTTCAGATAAGTTTATACTGTGGTATATAAATCAAGTATTTCTTATACGTTTTTCGGTTAAAACTTGATATTGGAATCCTTTGTGTGAAATAAATGCGAGGCCAATGTACCAGAATAATGTATTGAGTTACTGTTTATTTTAGGTGCTTTCTCATTTTGTTAGCTTTGAATGTTGAAGCTCGTTAACCTCTTGAACACTGATACTCGAACTCGAACATCGGCAACAGTCTAAGTCAAAGATTTATATTTCAACTGGGCTTTTACAGGCTTACAGGCTTTTAAAACATTATGATTCTAGTTGTACAGTTCCGAATATGGGTAGGTCCTATGGAGAAGAGACCGGCAAGAAACTCGACGGATACTCTTTTCAAATAACTGTTCTACAATATTTTTCAGATACCAAATTATCTATACTGATATTATAAAGAAGTAAACTTTGTTTGTTTGTATGTAGGGTGTAATCTCCGGAACTAACGATCCGAATCTGAAACTTCTTTCACCGATAGGTAGACATTATCCCCGAGTTCTATAGACTATAAATTATATATGTAGATCACGCGGACGAAGTTGCGGGCTGAAGCTAGTACAAATTAAACACACAAAAGAACATAAAAAAAAATGAATACAATCTTTAAACACCCATTTTATCCCCCTAGTGGATGCTCTAAAGAATTTACATACCGAATTTCAAGATTTTTTTATCTGCAGTGAAAGTACAAGGGATGCGTAGCAATATCGATGTCCGTGAACTATAACAGGTAATAAGTAACTTGTTGCATATTCCATAATAACAATTAAGGTCGTTTTCGCGTGATGTAAGATGCGGCCGATGTACGGCCATGTTGAAAGAACGCCGCAGGGACGAATTATGAAACAACAGATGGAATGAAAGTTCTATGGACATCAAGAGAAGTACTACAAAGTAAACTTGAACTGTTATTGATACGAGTGGTTGAACCTGAGACCTCTAGCGTACCGCGACATCAAGTAATTCATTCTTTTTTTCTTTGAAGTACTATTTCTACGATTTTAGACTTATAAAGACACAGACGGTCGCCAGCGTCATTTGACGTATGACATGGCCATATACTCGTATATTTATTTATAAAACCTCTACATATGTGTATATAATAATGTTGACTGTCTCATTGGTCTAATGGTCGCAAGCGTGACTGCTGAGCGTGATATCCTGGGTTCAATTCCCAGGTCGGGCAAAGTGATATTAGTATTTTCTGTAACGAAATTCTTATACCAACCAAACTTTGTAACTGTACCCAATGTATACTCTATGGAAATATAGCTGTATAATGCATAACCCTTCGGGGAAAACGAGCCGTTTTCTACGCCTATATCGAATATGAATCTCGCTTGCCAAGTCAGGCAGTGTTATTGGGTTTTTCTGTATGGAAATTCTCAGTAGTAGCAACGGAGTCTGGAACTGTGCCCGGTAGATGGCAATAGCCTTCTACATAATTATTACATGGGTCTCAATAACGGCATCGACGGCACTCAATAAGCACCTAAAATAAACAGTAACTCAATACATTATTCTGGTACATTGGCCTCGCATTTATTTCACACAAAGGATTCCAATATCAAGTTTTAACCGAAAAACGTATAAGAAATACTTGATTTATATACCACAGTATAAACTTATCTGAACCAAAATAAACCCGTGTCCAATAAATTGGCCTGCGATCTTATTTCACACGAAAATGTGCACATTTTAGTATATTTAAGTTGCGAACTTGAAATTTATTTTCGAGCCTCCAATTTATTTAGGAGACATGATACTTTATTTACAAAATGTCATTGACCTCGAGTGCGTATTTGGCAGGACCCCAAAATATTTTGGAATTTTGTGTTTGTACTGTTTAAGGTAATGTATTAATTTACATAAAATTATAAATGGTAAGCATCATATAAACATATATTGTCAAAGTTCATAAGGCCTTTATACGTAATAGGTGCCTGTTCCCACCCTCTGACTGGCCCATTGGTCTGGTGATCGCAAACGCGACTGCTGAGCGTGAGGTCCTCTGTTCAATTCCCAGGTCGGGCAAAGTGATATTAGTATTTTCTGTAACGAAATTCTTATACCAACCAAACTTTGTAACTGTACCCAATGTATACTCTATGGAAATATAGCTGTATAATGCATAACCCTTCGGGGAAAACGAGCCGTTTTCTACGCCTATATCGAATATGAATCTCGCTTGCCAAGTCAGGCAGTGTTATTGGGTTTTTCTGTATGGAAATTCTCAGTAGTAGCAACGGAGTCTGGAACTGTGCCCGGTAGATGGCAATAGCCTTCTACATAATTATTACATGGGTCTCAATAACGGCATCGACGAAATGTGGATGTACAGAGAGTAGGGTTAGGCAGAGGCCTAACCTTGCTCTTCTTTTGGAATACAGGCGTCATGTTATGTAAAAACTCTTCAACAACATTATCATCACAAGGAGCCTTAGTTTGGAAGCACCTTTAGATCTATATCGTTCAATATCGAATGTACCTGAATGGTGTGTTATATTCAAATAAAATATGAATGAATCAATTCGTATCGCAAAATATTTGTTCAAATTGGCTGTAGGTACCTATTTTATATATCGTATGGCATGTTTGCAACGGTTTCATTTGTTTGGTTTCGTTTTCAGAATAATTTTGAACTCAGAAACGTTGTTTCTATATTCACTTAAAAATCTGGATTCTGCATAAAAGTTTGATAAATAGCAGTTGTTTCATATAAAACTGTAAGGATGATTTCTTATAATTTTACCGTTTTCTATCAATGACAGGAAGATGATTATTTTTTGTCTGAAAGAAAATTCCATAACAATGAAAATTGCAAAAAAAGAATGTGAAAACGCCGTGTAAAAATAGAGATATAATTTTTTTTATGCGGTTCCCATGCAATTTACGAGAAATTTAAAAAAATAATTGTCTCTCCGTCTCGACAACTATCAAGAATCGCGGAACATAACGGGCATGAGGATTTTTTTATGACGTCACTATTTAACCACCCTGTATATGGTTTTACTAATGTTAATCATAAAATTATTTTACTCCCTGATAATAATGAGAAAATGTCTAAAACTGCAAAATACCCCGATCAATTATAATATTTCTTATATTTGCCGCTCATGTCAAGGTGGCAGACAGATGTGTAGCCTTGACCTCAGCCACCCCAGCTAACTGTAAGCCGACACGACGCCTTACCTCAGCAGTGATACTCTCCTTGACACTACACACTAGGAACACAATACTTAAAGAACTTCATTCTAGTAAAACAATCATAGTAATTATTTGTTCGTCAAAGGAAATAACAACTATTTCCTTTGACGAACATTTTGTGTGAACATGAGCATGAACATTTGTGTCCTTGTGAAAAAAAAAGGAGTAATGTTATTTGATAAATGTTATGGGCATTTAAGATAATTACCTATATCACTTATTTATACTTACCTCTTAAGCATTCTATATATTTCTAGTTAACTTTAATTGTATACTAGCGACCCGTCCCGGCTTCGCACGGGTAGCAGAGCATGTACGCCTACATTTTTTTTCTGTCGTATAGTCGTATCAGCCAGTTGCGTCGTAGGCGGCGTACGCCGTAAAGCTCTCAATCTGCATGATTTTTTCCGACATCTTCAACAATCAGCATCATATTTCAGCCAATTTACACAAAATAATAATTTATTATACACTTAAATTTTCCTCGTGAATCACTCTGTCTATTGGTGAAAACCGTATGAAAATCCGTTCAGTAGTTTTTGATTTATCGTGAACAGACGGACAGACAGACGCGGCAGGGGACTTCGTTTTATAATATGTAGTGATAGTGATAAGTAGCTACTTAATTAATTACTAAATAATTCTAATTGACTGCGTCATTGGTCTAGGGGTCGCAAGCGCGACTGCTAAGCATATGTAGTGATTATAATGATGTTGGCTTTCAGTGTGAAAAGAAGAGGCTAATTAATAATCAGTATTTTACTCATAACTGTTTGCTATCTAGTATGAATTTTGCTTGATCTCGAACATAGATAACATAAGACACAAATGTAAGGAAGAAGCGTTTTCGGTAGAAGTTTACTTAAATGCGCGCGCAAGAAATTTTAGTACATTTTTTTACTTAACGGTCAAGACGTTCAAGTCGAGGAAAATCTTGTACTAGGGGTGCTGATTTTAGGGACGCGATACGCAGTGCATTTAATTTTTAAAGTGTATTCTTCTTTGCCCAGGGGTTGTCAGACTTATCGGGTCCCTGATTATCCTAAGGACTTTAAAAATCTCTTCTAAAAGAAAATACTAATGGACTCCAGCGTGATCCCACTTATTTGGAAATAATAAACAATAAACAAATACAATATCATTAAAAATATTAATAAATGTTCACTGTTATACAATGCCCGTAGAGTAAACAAAAAAAAAAAGTAAAATTAATCGCAATTAAGTCAAAATACTTTTTTCGTAGACTGCTGGGTTTGAACAGATGAACAGAGTGAGATAATGACACAGGTGAAACATATTTTCTGTAATAAAAAACACATAAGTTAACTTTACTGACACCCATAGACAAAAGTCAGATTATAATACATCACCAAATTAACAACATAATCCTTAAGAAAGCCAACAAAATCATGGTTTATCTCTAGTTAATTAAACATCAATATAGAGGGTGGATTTCGTCCGGAAGCTACGTGATTAACGACCCTTTAGCCTTAATGAATAAACAATATCTAATGACCTTTGACCGTTGCTATGTGCAACGGAATACTCCTAAGAATTATACTTCTAAGACTAATAACTACAGTAAAGATCGAATGATGCTACAGGAACTTACAGTGTAAATATACTAGATTTGTACACCTCCTAAATAGGAAGGAGCGCCTATTAGAAGGGTTATTTAAGATCGATTTCAAAGGTCAAAGACAACAGAAGGGAGTTAGTAACTGGCAACAGAGACACCAGTTTTAAATTTAGAAGACATATTGGAAACGATTACAATACTGCCCATTATAAACAGAAAAAGTTCAAGCGAATTTTTTAAATACAGTTGATTGGACCAGGTCTTTCATTGAAAAAATAAATATTTTGGCGACAATGTGCAGGCTTAGCAGAGATTTTGATGAATCTTATCATCTATTGTTTACCGATGAAATGTGTTTGTGGTGACAGAGCGAAATAACGATTTATAATGGCAAACCCCACGCAGCCGCTTGTCAATTTGTCAAGTCCCGCGTGAGATACATGTCTTGTTATCACGCTACGCCTTAACACGTCTTAATAAATAACGTGCAACTAAGCAGGATGTTAGGTAACAATGTAAACACGTTCAAAGCACACGCTTTCCACTTTCTTGTGACGGATATGTATCTTATTGTGGAGTCGTGAGACGTCCATCGTGAGACCACATTGTGATCATCGGGGAATTTGTATAATGTGGTTTCGTATGGTGCAGGGGGAGAGATTAAAGCGGTTAGGTTGTGATTTGTGGTTAGATCATTATCATTTAGCTCGATAACATCAACTGTTAAACTGGCGTGAAACAACGCTTGCGTTGTGTTTCGCCGAGTGAGTGAGGGTACCGGAGGCCCAAACCCCCAACCCCCCCTATGATGGCGCAGTTGAAAAGTCTTTTGCTACCCCAGGAGGGTACCAACTGCGCTAGCGTTGGAGAATCCCTCTCTGGACGTCCGCGTCCAGGACACAACGCACCTAAACGTGGACGCCCAGGCCGCCCCTCGTACTCTGGGGGGGGCAAAACTGCGCTCGACAATACCCGAGGCAAGAGCAGAAACACCTTGGCATCCCCTGCCACGCTGGCCGTGGACTTCTGCAACATCAGGGGATTACACACTAATCTGAATGCTGTTCACCACCACCTCGAGACAGCAAAGCCGGCCTTGCTCTTCTTGACTGAGACGCAGATATCGTCTCCAACGGACACATCCTACCTCACCTACCCTGGGTACGGACTTGAACACTCCTTTTTGTCCAAGGCCGGAGTGTGCGTGTACGTCAGAGACGATATCAGTTCTCGTCACCTCAGAAATCTTGAAGGTAGGGACCTCTCCACCTTATGGCTCCGTATAGATAGCAACGACCATCCCCGCGTCTATGCTTGCCTTTACAGGTCCCATAGCGGTGATACCGAAACTGACCGACTCATTGAGCACATCCAAATGGCTTCGGACTTTGTGCAGCAGCAGATCCCGTCAGCAGAGATCGTCTTACTTGGCGATTTTAACGCCCACCATGCCGACTGGCTCGGTTCCAGTAAGACTGATCATGCGGGGAGATCTGTTCACGACTTCGCCTTGGCATATGGCTTGACACAACTGGTTACCACGCCTACGCGTATCCCAGATGTGGTGAGTCAGAAGCCTTCACTGTTGGACCTTCTGCTGACTTCTCATCCGGACGGTTACCATGTATCCGTAGGCGCCCCACTTGGTTCCTCGGACCATTGCCTTGTCCGGAGTACGGTGCCTCTCACGTGCTCGCTGCGATCGCGAGTTGCACGCAGCCGCCGTGTGTGGCACTACAAGACAGCAGATTGGGATGGGATGCGGTCGTTTTTTGCGTCCTACCCTTGGAGACAGGTATGCTTCTCGCCGGATGTTCCCAACGCCGCTGCTGATTCTGTTGCTGATGTGGTGCTGCAGGGTATGGAGCTTTTCATTCCATCCTCTGTGGTCCCCTTTAGTGGCAAATTTCGGCCTTGGTTTGATTCATCTTCCAAAAAGGCTTCTCGCAGGAAGCAGGAAGCTTATCAAGCCTGGGCTGATGCGGTGGCGTCACGGGATGAAAATACCAGCGCATTAAAAAAGGAGTATAACTTTGCCTCCAGGTCCTTCAAAAGGGACATTGCAAGGGCCAAGTCGAAGCACATCGGTAGAATTGGCGAGAGGCTTGAGCGCCTTCCTTCGGGAACTCGTGCGTTCTGGTCACTTGCCAAAGCTATCGAAGGGAATTTCTGTAAGCCATCCTTTCCACCTCTACACATGGGAAATGATTCGTTGGCCCACGACGCAAAGGAGAAAGCCGATCTTCTGGGCAAACTCTTTGCGTCCAACTCGACCTTGGATGACGGGGGACAAGAGCCGCCTACCATACCGCGGTTCGAGGGCTGTATGCCGGATATCCGGTTCCACCAACGCTCAGTGCGTTTAGCCCTTCTATCCCTTGATATCCATAAGTCGAGTGGGCCTGATGGAATCCCTTCTATTGTGTTGAAGATGTGCGCTCCAGAGTTGGCACCAGTTTTAACACGTCTTTTTCGGCTCTCTTACTCTTCTGGCGTAGTCCCGACATCATGGAAGACAGCATTGGTCCACCCGATCCCTAAAAAAGGCGACCGCTCAAATCCGTCCAACTACAGACCAATAGCCATAACCTCCCTTTTCTCGAAGATAATGGAGTCCATTATCAACTGCCAGCTCCTTCGGTTCTTAGAAGATCATCAGCTGCTTAGTGACCAGCAGTACGGCTTTCGTAAGGGTCGGTCAGCTGGTGATCTTCTAGTATACCTGACACATCGTTGGGCACAGGCGATCGAGACTAAGGGGGAAGCCTTGGCGGTCAGTTTGGACATAGCGAAGGCCTTCGATCGGGTCTGGCACAAAGCGCTTCTTTCAAAACTCCCCTCTTATGGGCTTCCCGAGAAACTATGCGAATGGGTCACCAGCTTTCTTGCAGACAGAAGCATAAAGGTCGTAGTCGACGGTGAATGCTCTGACTCCATGTTTGTAAATGCTGGTGTCCCTCAAGGCTGTGTGCTATCGCCTACTCTGTTCCTCCTCCATATCAATGACATGTTGCAAATCAGCGGCACTCATTGTTATGCGGATGACAGCACAGGCGATGCTTTCTATACCGGCCGCGCTAACATTTCTCGGGAAAACGTCATCGAGAGCCGAAACAAACTTGTGTCTGAAATTGAGACCTCTTTGGAGAAAGTCTCAAATTGGGGTAGACTTAATTTGGTCCAATTTAACCCCACAAAGACACAAGTTTGCGTATTCACCGCAAAAAAACTACCGTTGGTCGTATCTCCTCGTTTTGAAAGCACCCCCTTAACCACGTCAGCCAATATTGGAATACTTGGTGTCGACATATCGAGCGAAGTCCAGTTCCGCGGCCATTTAGAGGGTAAGGCTAAGTTAGCCTCGAAGAAGCTTGGCGTGCTCAATAGATCGAGACGGTATTTCACTCCGACCCACCGCCTACTACTTTACAAGGCGCAGGTCCGACCCCATATGGAATACTGTTCTCATCTCTGGGCAGGGGCACCCCAGTACCAGCTTCTCCCTCTGGACCGGATCCAACGGAGAGCAATTCGAATCGTCGACAGCCAAGATATTTCAAACAGGCTTGACCCCTTGGCGCTGCGTAGAGATGTGGCCTCTCTATGCATCTTTTATCGCCTATACTATGGGGAGTGCTCCGAGGAATTGTTCGGACTGATCCCTGCCGCCTCTTTCCGCCATCGTTCTACGCGACAGCAGTTCCATCACCATCATTTAGATGGTTGGCAGTCCACAACTGTGCGTTTCTCTAGAAACTTTCTGCCTCGCACAACAAAACTGTGGAATGAACTGTCGCCTGCGGTATTTCCGGACCAATACGACCTTCAAACCTTCAAGAAAAGAGCGTACTCCTTTTTAAAAGGCCGGCAACGCACTTGTGACTCCTCCGGTGTTGCGGGTGTCCATGGGCGACGTTAATCGCTTACCATCAGGCGATCCGTCTGCTCGTTTGCCGCCTATGACATAAAAAAAAAAAAAAAAAAAAAAAAAAAAATGGATTTCTTGGTTTTTCGTTTTGACGAGCTTTCATAGAGATAACGATGGCTAGGTATAGTAAAGTAACTGATTAGGTAATACAGTAAAACATCCCCCCGCCTAACATCTTGGCGGGGGCCTTAGGGGTCGCGCAGAGTGGAGACTCTGTGAGCTCTCGTCTAGCGACCCCCGAGAAGACGGTGACACGGTGTGGTTCCGTGTCGCCGTGCACAGCATCCAGCAAGGGTAACGGGGGGACCTCTCTTCAGTCTCCCCCGGCACGTGCACGAGGTGTTGGCCTCTTTACAGTTACGCCCTCCAAGAAGTGCTCTTAATAGCGTGGCACCGTGGTGGGCTTCGGTGCGGTTTTTTAAGAGTTACCGAAGCCCACCATATGGTGTCGAGGCGGACCACCGTGGTGACTTTAGCAGGAAAACTTGTTCTGTTTTACCAAGATACTAGGAAGTAAAGATGAGAGTTGATACAGGCTAATTTAGGGCGCTTGATAATAAATAGCTGCTGATTCTTTACTCACCTCTCAGAGGCCCACAAAAGGGTAAAAATATGAGTGTGGAGGATTATCTGTAGTTACGAGTATCTCTTACAATATTCTTCCGCGATCACGCTCATCATTGTCACGATATTTTAAGTTTAGAAAGGGCTTTAACCAACCCCGACAAAATATTAGGACACGCTATCTCTCATAACTTAAACTGATTAAATTGGGGCAATAAACATTTGTTCTTTGTTTGTTTAACACTTAATTTTGTCTAAGTAGAGCAAAACTTTTACTTTTGCAGCACTGGGGAGGTGACCTAATTCCGCAGTTTGCTTTTAAGATGGTCGCTGGCTGGCAATATGTGTACTTAAAATAATATTTTGTTACTTATAGGAATAATTATAAGTGAAATATAAGTATGAAGATGTTTTGTTGATTGTAGTAGCCGCTAGAGGCACTGCTCCTGGTTTCTTTATTATTATTAGATAGTCGCCACCGAGTACAGATTGGTCAATTCATAATAAAGGTTCAGTTGCGGCTGAATTGGCCATTTGAGGCTTTTATAATGTTTTAAACATTTTTTTCCTCTTATGTCATAAAAACCAAAGGTCTTAAATCTTATAAAAATAGCACAAACATTCATTCATATCTCTACGTCGTGCAGGAAATATTCCCGAATATCCGCTGAGATATTTCCCGTTGGGAGATTATCGCAATATCTTACGACACTCTGTTATGTGCGCCCGGAGGGATACGTTGCGGTTAAGCGTTCTTTTTAATATAAATAGTTTTCCATCGACGTAACCAGTACAGTACTACATTCTGGAAAAGCAAGCACTTTGTTTTATGGAAGAATGTATTCGTGTGGTTCAAATAAAAATTCACAGCATTCTGCAACTGTTCTCGGTGTGAATAGTGCCTCGGAAAGGGTTGGTCTCGGGTACCTTATGAATACCTTTTTTGGTTTTCGTAGTGAGTTTCCTTTTGGTGTGATGAATCTTTACCGACTAAACTCGTCAGGCCCAATAAGTCTGACAAATCTCTATAATATAGTAAATAGTAAATCAAAACTTTACTATGACACATATGTCACATAAGCGACTCTAATCCCTAATGTAACCAAGTTAAGAACTAAAATCGCTATCATGAAAATTGACTTTACTATGATAGTAAATAGTAAGAAAACTCGTGATAGCGATACTGTTTCACTGACTAAACTTTATTATTGGAAACATTCAAAGCTCCACTGCAGAGAAACGCTTCCCGTCCCTTTTCCATTTTTCCAGTCTATTACAATAAGGGACCGATTCTTTGATCATAGGACTCCAGCTAATCACGCCATCTCCTTTGAGCCTGCGGCATTGCCGTTTTTTGCCATTTGGGACCCACTGTGTAGTTTTTTCTGCTCCTCTACGGCAGATGTGATTAGCCCAGATCCATTTTAATTATGCAGGTGTGCTTGCTTTAACTAAGTTTTAACCGAACATCAGGTAAGCGATTGATAAAAAAACAAAGCATTGTAATCCATTGACATAACATTGATTCAGTGCAGCGTTTCCCATTCTCTGACGGAACGCTAAAACCCAGCCATTGTCTCACGGATGAGAGTTCATCTTTTGTCTATTTTATTTTTTTCTTTTGCATTTTCTTTCCTGCCATTTCTTTCACGGAACACTGAGAATGGAGTGAAATGAAACTTTTAATTGAAAGATATCTCGTGGAAATTTATTTTCTTTAGAAGTAAGAATTGTTTTTTCAAGGGGTTTACTAGTTTTAGACTGTTTTGAATGTTTTATTTTTATTTAAATACTGTTTTAAGAGTTGTTTTACATTTGGATTTCAGTTTTAATAGAGTTTCGTGTACTCTATTGAGTGCAGTTTTCTTTTGCATTTTGTGTGGGTGTTCGTTCTGGGCTGAGAGACGTATGAGTGTAGGTGCTTGACAGAATAATTTGAATGCTAGTCTAGTGCAAACATATTGTTCGTTGTCTGCATTTATGTGACTAAGATTCTTCTACATTTCAGCGTTCGGAAACACCGATTTAGGATATTTGTTCAAGAAAAAGTCTGCCTAAAATGAAAGAAAGTAGTCTTTTTTTCTAGACAAGGCGAAGGTGAAGCTTTATTTAATTAAGTGGTGCGTAGTTTAGGCTCTTTCGTAGGATGTTCTCGTTTACGTAAAATGTCGGATCTCAAAAGATATACACAAATGAAGCAGTTCTTAATCTGTCTAGGTTTGTGAGTGAACTGTTTTTTATGCTAGTGGGTAGATATTAATGAACTGCTCGCAAGGTTAAAAAAGATGTGTAAAAGTGATTGAAAAATCCTAATTGCAAAATAAATAATTTAATTTAATTTCATTTCATTTCAAGGGTATTCGTAGAAAAAGTTAGTACATACACTGGTACTTACACTTACTTTTTTTATACACACTTCAATCACCCTATTTACGTATGTGCTTTATGTTACATAGCATCATCACGCCTGTATTCCTCGTAGAGTAAGGCAGAGATGTATATTGTACACCCACAATTCAACGATGCCGTTATTGGGTCCTATGTAATAGGGGGCGATCCTATTGCCATCTACCGTTCACCATTCCAGACTCCGTACTGCTACTGAGAATATCTATACAGAAAAACCCGACCAATAACATTTGCTCGACCTGGGAATCGAATCCAGAACTTCACGCTCAGCAATCGCGCTTGCGACCACTAGACCAATGAGGTATTCAGTAGTCAGCAGTACTTTATGTCAACAACACGAATTAAATTTCTTACCGCACTCCAAATCTTCTGAAGGACGGAGCGTGCAAAAATTTTCATTGGTATCTGACAACAGCTCTTTGATCCAATTAAACGGAATTGAAAGGGACATACTCTTCAAATTCATTTAAATATATTTCAAAGCAGGCACAGAATTTATTTTCTAAGGAAATAATGGAATATTATATACCTGTTTTATATGATCATGACCATGGTCAACGTTAAGCCAAAACTGAATACGTATCAAAGTTAATAAAACTAGCTATACTTAGAGCAAATAAGCAGCGCTTGCTGAGGTCAGTTCTTGCACGTGTGATCTTGGAATATAAATTAACCAATAACTTTCATGAAAATTCCCGCTCTTATGTATAGATTGAGGAGCCACATTAAAAGTATTGTATATACTTGAATATCAACAGTACTGGATTCAGATTTTTAGTACGTACCTACTATACACAATTACTACTAAAAGATACAACATTTTCAAAAAAAAAAAACATTAAATACTTTCCGTGTTCCAAATGGCTCCTCAATTCAGATGTTTAGATTGAGGAGCCACTTTTACATTGATATAAATTTAGATATATTTTACTACAAATTTCAGAATTTGGCCTACAAAATCATTTCCTTTCCTACTAAATAAGGGAGTGAATTTCCTTTTAAAATCCGAAGTGGCTCCTCAATCGGTTTTCACACACCTCCTTGCCTTGAAAAGGACTAAACAGTTGGTTCGGCGGTTGGTCATACAAACACCTATACCACATTATTTACGGGTGTCAGCCAAAAACGAATAATTATCACACCATAGACTAATAATTATCACACCATACTTGAGAGTATCAGTGTCTCCCAGTCATTGGGTGGCGGAGATAGCAGTTGCTTCGTGTAAAGTACTGATATTTGGCCGCAACCAGTTAGACTAAAAGCCGACGCCAATTTAGTTGGGAAAAGACTATGCAGATGATGATGTGATTAATAAAAGTCTGAATAGGAGGTACTGCTTTCTAACAGTAATAGGGTTTCAGAATCGTTCCAGTAGGTGTCTAGATTGTTTTTGTGGTAGACAATTGTTAGTATTAATTAGTTCGGAGTTAGCAATTGTACCAAATTACGTATTACATAGGACTGAAGATCAAACATATCTGAAGAAATGTGGGTGTAAAATAGTAGACCTCTGCTTAATCCTATAGGGATACAAGCATGATGGTAAGTTGTTATAGGCGTAAGAATTTTGCGTACCTGATCATCTGATATTCACAATACCTATGTGTTATTTTTTTATACATTAAACAAATCTCGTGATTTGTTTTTTTTTTTTTTTTTAAACGTTGCCCCACTCTAGGAGTTCTCCTGTACCGTGGGTACAGTTTACAAACATACATGTCACATGCACACACAACCAGACCCGAAACAACTATCTGTAGATCATACAAATATTTGTTCCGTGCGGTGATCGAACCCGCGACACATAGCGCAGAAAGCTAATCGCTTAGCAACTGCGCCAATCGTATCGTGTATATTACCCTTAACTTGTTATGACTGATTGATAAGACATGTCACCACCATGTCACTTGTAGCCTACATACAGTACCTACTCGCAACACACACACAATTCGCATACGATTTATAAATAGATAAATTAATAAAGCATTCACTCTCTGAAGGTCGTGAGAACGCAAAACGTGTTAGGCACTGCATACACTGAAAGCTATGGAGCGATGCAGTAGCACAGCTACTATATTATTACGTTGCAAAATAATGAAACTGATTCGACAATTAAGTAACATCGGTTTGTTTGATATAGACGACAGTTCGATGGCTTTTTGCATTAGTTACGAATCAGCACGAAACTAGTATCTGTGCATAGACCCAGGTTTGGGTGTATGTTTGTGTAATTTATGTAGGTAAACTGTACCCATGATAGAGCAGAAATGCAAGAAGGGAGACATTTATAAAAATAACTAGCTTCCGCTCGCGGCTTCGCCCGCGTGGTTTACGAACCCGTATATTTTCCCGGGATAAAAAGTGCCTATGTGTTATTCCAGACTATAATCTATCTCTGTACCAAATTTCATCTAGATCCGTTCAGCCATTCTGGCGTGAAAGAGTAACAAAGATCCATCCATCCATCCTCACAAACTTTCATATTTATAGTATTTGTAGGATAGGATAGGATTGTAAGATTCAAAAAAATATTATCGCCGGACACATGCCATTGTTTCTACTTTGTGCCGCTTTCTATGGTTTAAAAATACTATACATGCGCGACTAAAAGCGTGATATCTAAGGGATACATTCTGGACAAACTTGATCCCATAGACCAATACAAGCAAATGCAATTCAGGCCTAATGTGAATAAATCTTTTCGATGACAGCTGTATGAAGCGTATGTGAAGGTCAATATAAATCATAGTTTCAACATCGCCTCGCATCGCTGTCAGTGATTGAAAGCCCACCATTTAACACCCACAGCACATTGTTGTACCAACAATAGTAAGCTTCTGTAGGATCTGAAGATTACAAGATTGGCCATTCTTGTTTGGCAATGCTAACATGCGCCTACGCAGTTGCATTGTCGAAAGCGTTCAAGACAAGTGGAATATTAATTAGAATTTTGTTTTATTGTCTATTCTTTGACTACGTTTTGTCATTATTTTTAAGTAGTTAGCTATTTAGTAATTATGTTAATGGCTTCTTTTGAGAATTTAATTAATTCTATAGTCTTAATCATGGAACATAAATGGCACATGAGTTCAGGTCCACTTATATAAATTTTATCGATAAAAAAAGGATTAAGTTCTCACTTTGACGCGTATATTCTTTTTTTATGTATGACCACCCAAAATTATTTACTTGCATTAGTTTAGGAGCTTATTAGTTATTAATATTAAAAAGTTTTATTTAATATTTTTCTTTTCAGTTTCTTTTTTCGTCTGATTAATTTTTTTCAAGTCTTCTTACCAGAGTGGATATTATTTTTAGTATTAGTGTACTTGCATACCATTGTGGTTAAAACCTCTATAAATAAATAAAAACCTTTATAATTTAATTAATATTTTGTATGCATTCAAAGTACTTAGTTACAAAAATTAATTAGGTATGTAGTTAAGTCCATAGTATTCGAGTCTGTAAAGTTTAGGGTCGAAGAATTTCTGCATATGGTTTATTTTATGTAGATCCTACAGTCAGTGTCGTAAATAACTTTTCATCGTTTTTTTAAATTGGTTTAGTTAGTATCCAATTTGTTAAATTTCACAATTTAATTCTTAGTTTATATTTATGAAATTATGTTTTAATTTTATGTTTCATGTTACATATTCAAACACAATGTATATTGTTATTGAATAAATTGAATTGAATGGTGGATACAAAAGAAGCCAATAATTTTATCAAATAACCATTACTTTAATAACATTATAAAGTTCATGAAACTGTCCAGCCATCGCTTTTACAAACCAAACTTAAATTTGACACTGACAGTAGAATATAATGTCACAAAGAAAGTGTACCTACTGTATTCTAAGTAAAGCTTTTGTACACCATATTGCTTTGATGTAAATTAATCACGTAATTGCATAGAAAACAAACCTTTTGTTCAATTAATCTAATAGTTATTAATTGAGTGATTGTTTTATTTTAAATAAATCGACTAAAACGTACATTAAACAGATAAGTTCGAGAGCTGAAGGCATTGGTCTAGAGCAGTGTTTCTTAAACTTTTTAGAGTCACGGACCACTTCCAGAATTTTTAAAATTCTACGGACCCCTGTCAAAGAATATTAAAGAGAAAAAAACATGTAGATTCGTGTAGGTACAGTCCCGCCGCACCTTGGGCTGCTCAACAGTAGCCAGCGACAGCGGTTTTAAACAAACGATGCGTTAGTTTGCTACACAATTTTCTAATTAATGTTAAGGGTTAATTGAGCTGCTGCGGACCCCTACCACACATTTTACGGACCCCTAGGGGGTCCGTGGACCCCACTTTAAGAAACCCTGGTCTAGAGATCACCAACGCGACTGCTAAGCATGAGGTCCTGGTTTCGATTCCCAGACCGGGCAAAGTGTTATTGGATTTTTCAGTATGGACATTCTGAGTAGCAGCACAGAATTTGGAACTGTGGCCTATAGATAGCAATAGGCTCGCCCCCTATTACATGGGTCTTATTAATGGTGCCAGCGTAATGTGTGTGCACAATAGTACACTTCTGCCTTACCCTTCGAGGAATACAAGCGTGAAGCTGCGTTATGTTATGTAGAATTGTCTGTAAACTCACCCACGGTGTAGGAGAAATACTAGACGATGTTGTCCCTCTCTAGGATTATCTCCGTTATAGTAAACAAAAAAAAGCTATTTCAGAAGATAAAATATTCAATTTTGGAGAATTCTAGACCGTTGACCTTTGCGGATCAATTTATTATGCGTTCGCTGCACGGCCCAAGATCGATCTGTTTACAGATTAAAACTGTGGTCGTGGCCAGAGCTGTAGATATTTTTTTCATCCATTAACTTGATTAGTTTCTCACCAAATGGACTGAGACTTAATAACACCCCGGGTGATGAACGATGCGGTTTAATCGTAAAATTTCGTTATCAGCTTTATTAGGGTGAGTATTTTAATTTTTTTTTTCTTCTTGGTGATTTGGTTTCGAGCAATAGGCAGTTGAGCATTCAATCGTATTGTAGCGACTTCTACTCGCAACATGGCAAAAAACTAAAGCGCCATATATCGGAGTGAAACTACAACAACAATCCCTGAATCGCACCATGAAAGTTTACCTCGTTCCCCCACAGTATCTTTTTTACAACGTTACTATAATCATCATCATCATCAGCCAGAAGACGTCCACTGCTGAACGAAGGCCTCCCCCTTAGACCACCACATCGAACGATATTATGCCACTTGCATCCATCGGTTGCCCGCGACTTTCACAATGTCGTCGGTCCACCTAGTAGGAGGCCTTCTTACGCTGCGTCTTCCGGTTCGTGGTCGCCACCCGAGAACCTTACTACCGTACTCTAGTCCCTGAGAATTATATCTGTATCGTGGGTGCTTTTACAAATACAAATATGCACAGGCACAAACACCCAGAACCCGTACAACTATCTATAGGTCAACCAAATTTTTGTTATATGCGGGAATCGAACCCTCAATGAGTAGCGCAGCAGTCAATCGCTCAACTACTGCGTCAACTGTGTTGTCATCGTCATCTAAAAATAACGTAACTTACAACATTTCATGCATCAGTAGTGATGTTTAAGCGCGAAAGAAGAGTTTAAAAAATAAAAATGTAAAGGAAAATTCGAATCTACTTCACCTTTTGAGCTGATGTATCTAAGTTTAATTAGCCATACGACTAATGATATACTGGTGCATACATTTTATGCATTTTACTCACACAACTTTCCGGTAACAATTTATTTATAAAACTTGTAAAATCATCTGAATTTAAAAGAGTAATCACGGAGTTTTATATTCTATTTTTTTATAGGAAAACGACTCTTTGGAAAATTGCAACTAGAGTTCGACTATTCAAGTGCCTTGGTCAACGGGAATGGTTGCGAAATATCACACAATGAGGTCACGTGACTGCTATGTGTGAGGTCCTGGGTTCGATTCCCGGGTCGGGAAAAGTGTTATTGGGTTTTTTTGTATGGAAATTCTCAGTAGCAGCACGGAGTCTGGAACTGTGCCCGATAGATGGCATTAGGCTCGTCCCCTATTACATGGGAATCAATAACGGCATCAGCAAAATGTGGGTGTACAATAGTATACCTCTGCCTAACTCTTTGGGGATTACAGGCGTGATGCTGTTATGTAAAAAATATACCAATAACATAGCCAGTTAATGTTATATTTATAATTCGGGTAACAGTTACAATAAACATTACTTGCGCAATTAAAATATATTGTGATTTGTGAACTTTTAGCGAGTGATCGTTGTTCAACTGAAATAAAATTTGTTTTTTTTTTTAGTTTAATGATAGCTATTCGACTTATAATGATAGTTTAAGGGGTTAATAACAAGATTTTTAGTTTTTATTGATCATTAAAATATACGATGGCAAGTAATGATGCCATCGGGTTTGCTCAAAAGTTATGTCTAAAGTGCTTTATTGCATTAGATAAAAAATCCGCATGATCATGCGTTTATTTAATGGGTTGTATGGCATTAGTGTTGCTCGATGTCTCGTTTTTGGCAGGACGCGGACGTCCCGTTTTTTGCAGGACGCGGACGTTCCGTTTGTCAGTCGTCTCAAGAGGTGTTCCACCACCTTAAGCCGGACGCTTAAAATCCCGCTTTTTTATTCTTATCATATTTTCGTCTAAGTACCTAGGTAGTAAGTTAGCATACTATTTAAAATTATTAGTTAGCAAATTAGAAGAATTATTGTATTGTAGGTACGTCCCGATTTTTTCTTCCCAGTCATGCTTTTTTACACTTCTGTGTCGACATTTAGAAAAATGGATCTTGCAATACTGTATGAAATGAAATGAAATTGTTTATTTTGCAATTAAGATTTTTCAATCACTTTTACACGTCTTTTTTAAACTAGATGGCACGTTTGGCATACACATAGTATACGGTTTTTGAACCTGATACGAAAAATTTGGTTTCATTTAATGCCGTAACATCGTCGCCACCCTGTATAAAAATATAACCTGAAAATGTGCAGCTATTCATATCAACGGATAATATTTTCAGGGTCGGTGCGCTCCACAATTTTCTGTAGTTAATGAAATCTAACTTTAATGGCAATTTGCCCTTGTTTGCCGAACTCCCAGCTATGAGAAATTAATTTTCTTCGCCGATAAAATGTCTGATGTCTTTTTAACGTCGAAACTTTTTATTTTCTATTGGTACCTATAATCTTTTTTCCACATATTGTCGAGGTCGATGAACGAAAGAATACATAAAAGATGAAGACGAAATTGCAGTAAAATAAACCTATGTTATTTTTAACCACGTCGCGTAGGTAAGAAATCATATTCAGATAGACTGAAAACTTTTTTCATGCAAATCTTTTTTATAGGATTTCTCTCGTATCGTGGTTATATTTGATCCATGCGGGATTTTAACCCGCGGCACGCTGCGCAGAAATCGTGCCATCAATATATTTATATCTAGAGGATAAAGTATTACCTACAGGAAAACAGTACAATAATATTTTCATGTTTTTGGAAATGTATTATTTTATTGAGGTTTTGCTTTACATTACGCGGGTTGGTGGATTCGAAATCTATGGTGACTGGGTTTCGCACAACAGTAAAAAAAAAGAATAAGTTCTGGACACAAAAAAGTTTCAGTAGAAAAAAGAATACAATGTTTTGATTTATGAATAGATAAAATCTATTGGATATCTGGATTTAGATTTAAGTAAGTCTTATACTTTTTAATCAAGTGACTTTAAGAATCATCTATCTCATTTCTGTCATCTATAGCAAACGACTGGTCATATTTAACAATGGTTTATATACTGAAAGATAAACATCGATATTCACAAGCATATATCCCAATTTAAATCTGTGGACAATAGAATTGTTTCCTAACTAAAATCTCCGTTGCATAAAGTTAAGTCATTAAATTTAAATTGTGAGTAAATTTACTTTACAAGTAATTCTGTGGACATTGTTTTAGTCTCCAAAGCTGCTTTAGTCTCCAGAGCTGTTCTGTTTACATTATATCGATTACAATACAAAAGTGATTAGGAAGTTTCGTGTTTAAACGGTTTACATTTAGATTGAAGGAAAATGTCAAAAGTATCAAATCGAATTATTTTGTGTAACGCGTATAAATATTTTGTTTTTCTATCAACATAACATAACATACCATCACGCGCGATTCTCCGAAGGGTTAGGCAGAGGTATACTATTGTACAGCCACATTATTATTTACTGAGTTCCATGGGGAGCGAGCCTATTGCCACGCATCGGGTTCCAGACTTCGTGGTGCTACTGAGAATTTCCATATAGAAAAATCCAATAACACTTTGCCCGATCCGGGAATCGAATTCAGGAATTCACGCTCATCAGTCGCACTTGCGACCATTAGACCAATGAGGAGCTTTTAAAACAATAATAATAATTTTGCACATTACTGTCTTACTGCTCAACACGGGCTTCTCACTATGAGAAGGGTAAGACTTGCAATATTGAATCTTTTAGAGGAAAACTTCTGACTTATCGGAAGAAAATGGATAATCTCGACCCGTGTCCGGGTTCCGCCGGGGCTATCGTTTTCAAGCCAAACCGGATAAGGATTCCTTAAGAATTATGTTTGATTTTAGTCCACCACCCTGGCTGTTCTACTCTGCCAGCCCCTGGTGTGGGTTGGCAGAGTAGAGACACCATCAAGACCCCAATGTAGCCCTCTTAGATGCGCAGGTATCTTCAGATTTTTTTTTCTTTAATCTTTAACATAAGAGATAATCAAATTCTGCTCCGCACATGATTTCGAAAAGTCAGAGATTCGGGATGATTTGAACTCGGACCGTTGCACGAAAGGCAAGCGTTTAACTAATAGACTATCACCAATTTGTATATCAAAACTAGGGAATTGATTGAAAATTGCGCATTAATTATGTTGTATTGTTCACTGTTCATTTTATATGCAAGTTCGATTATTCAAATTAAAATTATATTATCAGCCTGAAAGCTTTGAATATTCAATAACAATATTTTCGGAAATTTGTGTTGTTTTTTTGTTTATACTTTTTGTTGTAGATTGATAGATATATATGCTTTTTTGCACACGATACAGTTATTCAAAGACATATGCATAAAAATTACAATTAGCGTACAATGGGCGGCCTAATCGCCATCAGCGATCTCATCCCAGGCAACCGATTGTATAAATTTTGACTAGTATTTTTAGTAGAAGTAGTTTCATAATAATAGGAAGCAGTCGGAATAAGGACTCAGTTCCTCTTTACGGCTTTTGTCGGGAAAAGGCCTCCGCAGACCTAAAACTGTAGTTACACCGACCACCGCTTGAGAAAAGCAATGAAAGAGCGCTTGGAACAAGACATTAATTTTCGAAACTATCTCAAGTTCAGTTTTAAAGAGATCTTTCCTACGTAATTGTACAGACAGTTACCTAGGAAAGATCTCTTTAAAACTGATTTATTTTTCTATAGGCAATGCTTAGCATATATGCTGTAAATGTTAATGTTTTTTTAAAGATCAGTCTACAATTTTAAAAATCGTTTTACCTTACATTTAAAGAATCGTCTCTACCATTTCAAAAATCGTTTCACGTTACAAACTTACATCTCACATACATATTAGAAGACACGATTGGAGCAGTGTTTGAGCGATCGACTGCTGCGGTACGTGTCGCGGGTTCGATTCTCGCACGGAGCAAATATTTGTATGATCTACAAATAGTTGTTTCGGGTCTGTGTGTTTGTCCATGTGAATATTTGTCTTTGTAAATGCACCCACGTTACACGAATTATTCCAAGTGGGGGCAATGTTTTAACAAAAAATGAAAAATTACACACACTCAACCCTAGAACAACTATCTGTTCTACACAAATATTTGTTTTGTTAAAGAATGGCACACACGACACATAGATGGCGCATAAATCCAATCGAATAACTCCTACCGTCAAATACACAACAACTTCTAAATTCAAATCCAATATCCAACGGATTCCCAGCAGATATTAATAGATATTAAAATCGACTCACCGATGACTCCCATACAATGCTGCCTGGATAACATTTTCAGGTCCTGACTCCAATAAACCCTGCAACAAAATTACACAACAGGTTACTAACAGTATAACAGGTCAGAACAAATTAGATTTACATAATAATGCAATGTAAGCAACAACTTGTGTTATGTTACGTATAGGTCTGAACTTAGGTTATGAGATAACCGTTACTTTCTGAGTGTGTTATGAATGTCGTAATAATAGGATTATTTATAGATTGCGACAGGTTAGCTCAAATAGTTATGGCACTTTCTTCAAAAGGCTATTCCACCCTATATTTGTCTCACATAAACCCTTACATCATTACAATCTGTCTGGACTTTAAAATAGACTTTGACCCCTGAGTTTGTTTCGGCGTTTCTTCTCAGGGATAGTCATAGGAAATGCCGACGCCATCTAATTTAAAAAAGACGTGTAAAAGTGATTGACAAATCCTAATTGCAAAATAAATAATTTCATTCCACGTACTACACCACTGTACAAGAAACTATGTAACATGGTGCAATACTTATTGATGGGTAACGATTTGTATTTTTTGAGTGGGTATTAAAAACTTTCTGTTATCTGTTGTGCGCAATGAACTCGCGCAGACTATAAGTATTTGTAAAACGGGACAGGTAGCTGACAAAATGAGACTTTGACGACTAGATATATTTAGAGAAATGAGACAGGGGACATCGGCACTAGCGGAACCGCTGGTATTTAATACCGTAATGTAGAATATTACCGAACCATTACGCTTGTATCTCTGAAGGGTAAAGCAGAGGTATATTATTGTGCACCCACTTTCGCCGATGCCGTTATTAAATCCCATGTAATAGGGGGCGAGTCTACTGCCATCTACCGTGCACAGTTCCAAACTCCTTGCTGCTACTGAGAATTTCCATACAAAAACACTCAATAACAATCACGCGTTGTAGTCAATGAGGTAGTATAGAACGGACCTATCCTAGAATTTTGCCTAAAAAGTATATAGAGGTAGCTTGTAGCGTGACACTTCTGACAAGATATCTGTCACATAAAGCAGGAATCCCAATCAGCCATTGTATTTGCGTTTCATTCGCTATCCGCACAGGCATTGATCACAAATGCCGTAATAATACCTGTGTATGTCTGTAGTATTGTTTTGATTTCGACTCGGACCACCTCTGAAATAAGGTCGAAAATTAAATGAACTTGTATCAATGGATTCTGAAACGGTTTCGGTAGCGTGAAATCAACATTGGTGTAGTATTTACTAGTACTATGAATAGTCCTATATTATTTTTTATAGCGATACTCCTCACCGGCACGGAAACTTGGCCACATGTAAATTTCACGATATTTCGCACTTAAATGTATTTTTGACACTGAAATAAGGGTAGATGCACTCAGTAAGTGTTGCTCATGCTTTTAGAACTTGAAATTAAAAACATCACTACACCAATAAGTTTATTTATTGAATTGAGCACTTTTGCATTAATAAAGAAATTTACACTATCAATTTTAAAACACTATAAAATAAAAATAATACCTAAATTGGATTATTGTCTCTACGTTTTAGTATTGGGTGTTTCCTCCTCTAGCCCTAATAACGGCCTGCATTCGATCTGGCATGCTTTATCAAACGTAGTTGGTTAAGAGTTTTCTAAACCTGATCCCTTTAAGGAGTTATTGTATTTATCAATATGAACAACTTACTTTAATACCCGACCAACACTTATATAGCGAAAAATAAATAGCAAATCGTGATTGTACCTACTCAAACTGATTTCTATAGAAAAAGTTTAAAATAAGCGCTCACATCTGAAAATAAAAATATTGACACGTTAAACGCCATGTAGGTCACCGGTGACCCCACTTGCCCTGTATCTAAGCACCGTGTTGGTCACCAGTGACCTCATGAAGTTTTTCAAGAATATCTCTAAACTATGTTTCAGATCGAAGCCTGACTAAGACAACAGCACGAATCACTACTAAGTAAATAGAAGAAAAGCAAAAAAAAAAAAAAAAACACCTTTCTCCTATGGCGTTTAAAGTGTTAAGTACAAATTGTACAGCCAAACAAGAGCGAACTTACGGTTAACATTAACTGGTAGATTGAAAATGGAATGTTATTTATAATAAATAACTTGAAACCTGTTTGACTTCCTGATACTGTTATGTGATTACAAGTAATATAACTGCATTATGTATATGCAATATCTATGTATTAAATCTGTAAGCCATTGCAGGCTATATAAACATTCGTGATAACTGCTATCTAACCAATAAGGATGTCAACTTGAATCTTAAAACAGCTACAAATTGAGAACTTACTAAATGCAGTATAAATGTAGGTAGACGCAAATTATAGACCAGTGGGACACGCAGTAACATATAACATAAAATAGCATCAAGCCGTTATCCTTGAAGGGTTTGGCAGAGGTGTTCTATTGTTCACTGCTGTTACTAAATCACACGTAAAAGGGGGTAAGACTATTATAATCAACCAAGCACAGTTACAACCACCGTGCGGCTAAAACCAAATAACATTTGTCCGAACTGGGAATCGAATCGCACTTGCGACCACTAAACCAATGCGGCACTTTATAAAATTGATATTAATTGTGGGTCTATACAATTTATTGCTAAAAGCAACGCAATTCAAGTTCTATTAAATATTTAATATGTTCATTGGATTTGTGGAATTGTTTTTGCTACAAATAAATTTTTTGGAAAATACATCGGAAAAGTCGGAAAATTTGATGGTATTTCTGTATGACAATCTCAATAAAACTTAATATTTTTTTGTTAAGCACACTTCTTATTTTCTTCATTAATAAATTGCACCCGTGCGAAGCCGGGGCGGGTCGCTAGTAATAATTTAAAATATGTACTTAAGTCAGAAAATATGAGGCGAAGCAGGGGAAAATCGAGGTCCTTAAACCTTCCAAATAAAATAGTAATATGCATTTCAAAATCCTTGCACATACAATTATGCACTAAACATGCAACACAACGAGTAATTTTGTCCGTTCCCCAGACATCTGCACTTAAAAATGCACAACACAATACATACAGAAGCATGTAATTAAAACATGTGGACTCTCTGGACATTCCTGACATTACTCCAGCTGAAAGCAAAATTAGTGTGACGGTTGCTTTTCTAGGAATTGCACTGGGGTGTAATGCATTTAGAAAAGCTGATCAAAATACAACGACAGCCATTCAGACTGAGGAGTTTTATGAGAGATATTTAAGGAAAGTTACAAGCAAGCGATTCCATTCTAAGTCATCATCATCATCATCATCATCAGCCAGAAGACGTCCACTGCTGAACGAAGGGGGGGGGGGGGTTGCCATAATCCCCACGCTTGGCAGGCGGCTTGGGGATCGCAGTGGCTCACCGATTATTGAGAGGACGCTGCTGCCCGTCCTCTGGTGTCTGGCCGCAGTTTTAAGACGTACCCAGGTGTACCCGGGCCATTCTAAGTACGCGATCAATTTGGGTGCACAATAGTACACCTCTGCATAACCTTTCAGAATTTTAACTGAATGAAAAGGTAGATCACTGCTCCTTTTGTCTACCCTGTAAACAAAACGGTGTGCTCAAGGTCATGTATTGAACTATATGTACAGACGAAATATATGATGTTTTTAAATGACTCAATGAAATTGCTTAATACATAAGTAGGTATAGTAAAACAAAATCTATAAGCTGTTCTGAGTAACATTTCCTTATTTCCCTGAAGCTATAATATATTGCTCTTGTGAACTTTAAAGGCTTTAAGCGCGGAAAATTGACGTATTTAGCTAAAATAATATCCAGTGAGTATCAATCGAAACCAATTAATTTAAATCTTCTAATTAATACGCCCGGTTCTTGGAATCACGGTGGGTGCAATATAATCAATATTGTATTGTTGCAGAGGTTAATTAAAATGTATTCTTGGGACTAATCGTAACGGGTTTTAATCGGAAAATCTGTAGAATTACGTATATTATATATTGACGACACGGTTGGCGTAGTGGCTAAGCGATTAGCTTTCTGCCCTAAGTGTCGCGGGTTCGATCCTCGCACGGAACAAATATTTGTATGATCTACAGATAATTGTTTCGGGTCTGGGTGTTTGTGTGTATGTGAATATACATATGTGTTTGTAAACGCACCCACGATACAGGAATTATTCCAAGTGTGGGGCAACGTTTAAAAAAAAAAAAAACGAATCAAAAAACAAAACGTATGATATCGATGAATTTAATTTTTTTATTTGGGATAACAGGTGATAAGGTAATTAATTATTAAGAAAGGTAAATCTTATGTTTGAATAGTCTGAAGTAGGTAACAAAGACCTCGAAAGTCACAGTTCTAGTTAGGAAATTGTTTTGCTAAAAAGAATACATCAAGTCAAAAAAGAAATTGGTACACTGACAGTATTCACGACAAAACTTTACTGTGACTGCTATCCTGTCACAAGTACTGCTGGGCAAAGGCCTTCCCCCTTTATTTCCAAGTTGTTCCGTTCTGTGCTAAACATGACCAGTCTTTGCCAAATGTGTCCAGTTCGTCCCGCCATCTTTTTCGCGGTCTACCGCGTCGCTGTTTTACTATGTCAGGGCTCCACTGCGTGGTTATTTTGGCCCACAGCTCAAACGGCATACGGCAGAAGTGGCCAGCCCAATCACATTTTAGCTCAGTAGCTTATTGAGCCACGTCAGTGATTTGCGTTTTGGAGCGCAGTGTGGTGTTTAGAACCTTATCCATTACTTTATGAAATAACTATATACAGCGTCTATTGTCCATTGACAGCGTCTATTGGTAAATATTTAATTAGGTACCTATGTATTTAATACTAAAACAGTATGATGTTGGCAGATAGTAGGGATCCTAACCATAATATTATAATTGCGAAAGTAAGTTTGTTTGTTACCTTTTCACCCCTAAACCACTGAACCGACCATCATGAAGTTTTGCATATACGTTGGCAGAGGTACAGAAAATGACATAGATCGCCTTTTATCCAGAAAAAAGTACCGCTCCCGAGGGAAAGAACAATAACTTTCGACGGTCACAATTGCTTTAGGAAATCTAGATGGCGTTACGTGTGACCCGAAAAAATGCATGGGTTCGTAATCAATGCGGGCGAAGCCGCGGGCGGAAGCTAGTTTAATACTAAAACAGTACGATGTTGGCAGATTGTAGTAATTTTTCCATAAATACGGCGGCCACCGGCGGTCAGATATAATCGGTTTTCTACCGTCTACTTTACGTTACAAATAAATGTAAATCCTATTATGTACGTACTGTTATAACCCTTATTACTTAGCTAACATTAATGTAATCAGCACTTCACTCTCACGTGTTTTCCATTGTACTTAAAAGTGCAAGCTGACATTTCTACCTGACTTGATTACTTCATACTCAATAATTATTCAGTTAGTATCTGGAACCAGTGCACAACGGTACTCGCACTCGGAACTATAAATCGGGAAGTCAGTGAGATCAAACTTGTAGTTTTTATAATAAATTTGTGTTTGTGAATTGTAGTTTTTTTTTTTAAAGACTAACGGGTTCGGTCTCCTAACAATTGGTGTCAGAAGTGGGATACCAGAGAAGTCTAACGAAGTAGACACTGGTATCCAAAAACCCGAGACACCCGTGATTGTCTTGTGACCGACAATAAGCCTTAGCCAAGTATTAAGCCTGCGTCAGCTACACCTCAGGACGACGGTCAGCCTCCGCTGTATAGCGTGAGCCCGCTCCACAAACACAGGAAGACGGTCAGCCTCCGCTGTATAGCATGAGCCCGCTCCGCAAGCACAGGACGACGATCAGCCTCCGCTGTATAGCGTGAGCCCGCTCCTAAAGCATCACTGATCTACCATCTTCCCAGTTGGTCGACGATAAGTCTCAGCGTCAATACGAGCCCGCACCAGCAGCAGATTTAACTCAAACATCGAAGAGTACCAGACACGTGGAGGTTTATACACGGACAGCGGTCAGATTTCACGACAGCATTTGCCACGTCACACCGCCTGATCGTGAAACCGAGTTCCAGTAATGCAAGCACATCAAGTGATTCTCGTGTTACTGTGAGTGTTTTGTGATTTATTATTTTAATTCTTTTACGAACTTTTGTATTTTATGGGCCTTACTATTTCTTCCTAAATCCGTACTATCTTTGACTAGATATATTTTACACTGTTTTCATATTTCATTAGTCCAACACTTATAGCAATCTTTTGCCACCTAAACTTGAGTCTTTAAAAAACGAGCAAGAAAAATCAGAAATGTCTGATAAAGTTACCCTGTCAGTTTTAACTAAATTTATTAAACCCTATGATGGGGATAGGGAATCACTTCCTGCATTTTTAACAGATTGCGATAATGCAATGTACCTAGCTACCCCAGATCAACAGATTGTATTTAGCAAATACGTCACGTCACAGCTTCAGGGAAAAGCCCGAGTAGCTTGTAGCCTAAAATCTTTCTCTGGGTGGACTGAATTAAAAACTTTCCTTAGGGCCACTTTTGGCGAGAAAAAACATGCATCGCATTTATTAGCGGATTTACAAAACTGTAAGCAGGCCACTTCTGAAGACGTTACTAAATATTCTATCAGGGTAGAATCTCTACTTACAAGAATACAGTCAGACATACATCATAGCTGTAGGGACGAAAAGGAACTTCCCGGTAGGATTGCAGCCATGGAAGATTTGGCACTTCATACTTTTATTTTAGGGATCAATTCATCTATTTCTACCATTGTAAGGTGTAAGAACCCGTCTACTCTTAATGAAGCAGTACAGTATGCTATTGATGAGGAAAAGTTATATAATTTAAGTAACAGATCTAAAAAGAATTGTTCTATTTGTAACCGAAGCGGTCATATTGCATCTGAATGTTTTAAGAATAAAACCTCAAATAATTCCCAATCTCGAAACGTATATCACGCTAATTCGAATCCTAATTATAATATAAATTATAAAGGTTATACATAATTAAAATATAAAGGTTATACAGATGTTTTAAAAATCAGAGATCTAATCATTCTGGATGTTGTGTACAAATTTTCAATCAGTGTAATAATCAAAGAACAGTCAGATACCAATCTAAAGTGTCAGACTCTGTAGAAATGACTAACTCTATTCCAGTATCTGAAGATGATAAGAAATCTATAAAATCTTTGCCCGCATTGTGCTCTTCTAACAGAAATCTAAACTATTGATTTAAGTACATAACTATCTTGTTCTTTTACTAATTTAGAAATTAAGACTTTTTTCAACTAACTATAAATTCTATATCTAATTTTAAGTTCATCATCATCATCAGCCAGAAGACGTCCACTGCTGGACGAAGGCCTCCCTCAAGGGGGGTTTGCCATAATCCCCACGCTTGGCAGGCGGCTTGGGGACCGCAGTGGCTCACCGATTAGTTAGAGGACGCTGCTGCCCGTCCTCCGGTGTCTGGCCACAGTTTTAAGACGTACCCGGGTCAATTTTAAGTTATATTTTACTAATTCTTGATCTTATATTCTATATTTTAATAATGTACTTAATTTCTATTTTATTATTGTGAATGACTTCCTGATTTTTCAATTTAACTTCGCTTTCTAATTCGGATAAGCTTCGTTTTAAAGGGGGAGCTGTTATAACCCTTATTACTTAGCTAACATTAATGCAATCAGCACTTCACTCTCACGTGTTTTCCATTGTACTTAAAAGTGCAAGCTGACATTTCTACCTAACTTGATTACTTCATACTCAATAATTATTCAGTTAGAATCTGGAACCAGTGCACAACGGTACTCGCACTCGGAACTATAAATCGGGAAGTCAGTGAGATCAAACTTGTAGTTTTTATAATAAATTTGTGTTTGTGAATTGTAGTTATTTTTTTTTTTTTTAAATACTAACCGTTCGGTCTCCTAACAGTACGTATTATGTGAAAACGTTGTGTAAATTTAGTACTTATGTAAAAGTAAACGCTAAGCGTGATTTATACCAACGAGCTAACATTAAATGGAAAGTTCTGTTATTCTAGACACCGCATCGTACTCATGAATATAAGTAATAAGTATATTATGGCATGCATATTATGCATAAGCAGGTTATGGGTCCAAAAATTTTTTACCGGTTACCGGAGTCCGTCACCTCGGCTCTAACGAGAACGCTAAACTGAAATGCTGGCTTGCTGAAAGTGTATTTTACACAGTAGATGAACTCACAAATGAGAAAATTGTTTAATTTCTATGTTTATTTAAATTATGTTTTTAAATCTAACCATGTGAGCAATTGTAACCATGAAGACTGTTGGCGTATAATTTACTAGCTTCCGCGCGCGGCTTCGCCCGCTTGGATTACGAATCCGTGCATTTTCCCGGTATAAAAAGTGACCTATGTGCTATTCCTGACTATAATCTATCTCTGTGCCAAATTTCATCCAGATCCGTTCAGCCGTTCGGGCAGTGAAGAGTAGCAAAGATCCATCCATCCATCCATCCTCACAAACTTTCACATTTATAATATTAGTAGGATAATTATAAATAAAGTGTTTATCTGTTTTATCTGTTTATATATTGTACCAAGTATATATGTACATATGTGTGTCTATACTACATTCCTCAAATTTCTATTTAGACAGCTGTTATATAATAGGGATTTTGACTTATAATAAATTAGAATGTCTTAGCCAAGACAAATAGCCTCATTGGTGGGCTGTGAGACTGAAGACCGTGTGGTCCTTCTGGGTTCGATTTCCACGTTGGGGAGTGTTAAGTTTTTCTAAATGGAAATTCTGAATATTGACAAATTATGCTTGGTAGGTGGCAAAACAGGGGTTGAGAAATGGGTGCGCAATTTACACTTTTGCCTAAACCTTCGGGCTTTGAGGAATACAGGCGTAATGCTAAGAGTATTAAATCATTTTACAATGTACATTATTTAGGCTAAGCCAATCATGTATCGTCAGGGGCGTCTCTAACCCACGTAGCGGTAGAACCCAGAGGTTCAAATAATACATTGGCGCCCTCCACAAGAGGCACGATGAAAATTCGGGTGCAAATGGTGCAATTATAAATGATAGCTTCCGCCCGCGGCTTCGCCCGCGTGGTTTACGAACACGTACATTTTCCGGGATAAAAAGCCCGTGTGCTATTCCAGACTATCTATCTCTGTGTCAAATTTCATCCAGATCCGTTCAGTAGTTTTTGCGTGAAAGAGTAATAATCATCCATCTATCCATCCATCCTCACAAACCTTCACATTTATAATATTAAGTAGGAAGTAGGATTAACTAAAAATAAAGTGCACCACCAAATAGTCAGGCTCTAAGAATGACACGACACCAAGAGCGAGCTAAGAACTGGGACGAAAATCCGGTGTTATTATAATAATGTCCTCCTGATCGAATTTCGGTCACGGCGGCCAATCTCCTGACCTCTGCTACATAAATAATAATAGTTCTCTCACACAAGTGGGGATATATACCGGTCCTAAGGTTGGAGGTACCAGTTGGTACGTATGTATGTGTGTGTAAATATGTGTTGTTACTGAGACTGCATTCTACATTGTATTTTTATTATGCATATGCCCTACATTTGGTAGTAGAAGCTTTATGTACAATACTATATTCTGAAATGCTTTATAATAACAATATTAAATGTAATAACGAAACTGAGTAACTGCATGTTTACAACACACATCAATTTAGCATTTACGTTTGCACACAAAACGACGGGTAACCGTACAAAATCGCTCATTCATCAAACAATAACAATAAAAAAAAAAAAAACTAAATTACATCATACGAATCAGTTCACACTATCGTAACTTTGTCGCACATGCGATTCGCACGCGTTCGCACGCGATCGTTGCATCAGATGATTCCCCGACCTCGACAAAAAATTGCGCGACTGGCGCAAGCGCAGATTCGCAGGTGAAAGCGCACAATTAGTGCGTGTTACGCAAGCGATCATGTCGGCGACGTCCGAATTTGGCTAGTTGTCTTGAAGTATGCGGCCGGCTTATTCCGAGAAATGGTTAGGCGCATGATTGGTCGGTGAGCTAGGTTGTCGGCAGTAAGTAGGCCTGATGGGAATTTTCCACTTCAATAAATACTTTGAATTGGATGTTTTGGTCTATAAAAGGCTATAATTTGTCAACTAATTTGACTTCAACCGGTAGATGACAGGCTACGAGAAGATTCTTACTAAGTGCATAATTTAGAGATTAATAAATTTATTTGAAACTGAAGTAACAGATTAACAAAATTCTGCGAAAGTCGACAAGGGCTTAAAGACGAATCGCACGTAAGTATCACGGTGCGCAGGCGCGCAGGTCGACGACCGTTGCGGCCTATCACAGGCACCGTGCATTAGTTAGGCAAATTGGATGTTTATTTGTGTCGTGTGATCTCCTCGCCCAAAATCTCGTCAGTCAGTAGCTTCGGAGAATACAGATTCCCCGAAGGCAGAGGTGCACAGTAATGTACACACCCACTCATTTCACGGATACTGTTAAGTCGCATGTAATAGGGGTCCGGCCTTCAGCACAATTTTAAACTTCGTATTGCTACTTCTTCTTCTTAGCGTGTCGATGGCAAATTAAATTAGTTTGGCCCAAAATTCGGCCACACGGACTGCGCTTTCCGTAGCGGCCATTCACTCCTCCCGCGAGCAGGTAGTAGGACACGCAGAGCAGGACAGAAGGTGGGCCATTGTCTGCGGAGAGACGCCGCACTCGCACTGGAGATCTGAGCCGTCTGTGAACCCCCACCTGTGGAGGTTATTTTAGGGGATTTCCAAGTCGGCCATGGTAGTTCATGTCCAGGTGAGATTTTTTCTGATGGCGGGACAAAGTACGATGGAGAATTCAATATTTGTCGCCAATATTGCTACTAAGAATTACAGAAAATCCCATTAAAATTTTGGCCGACCAGGGAATTGTACCCACGATCTCGCTTGCGAGCACTATATCAATCAATCACTCGTTTTATAATCATTCATAGTCATAAGCTTCTTATTGCTATAAACATCTTGATAGTTAGTTTATTTTGTAATAGATTCATAGTCATTGTACCTACATTCTTGTCTAGGTTATAAGTACGGCTTTAGAATCTGGAAAAACTGGTTTGAAACTAAGTATGGTACAATTCATATTTATATAATATCTCTCTTAATCCAATTCAATATAATATACATAGACGAATTAATGAATGGGTAATTAAACTGTCCGCCAACGCGTATTGGGCCAGTGTAGTGGACTAAGGCCTAACCCTTCTCATTCTGAGAAAAGACCCTTGCCCAGCAGTGGGACAGTAATGGATTGAAATTTTAAACTTTATACATTCAATTAAGACAAAGGTTTAATTTGTTTTTTATTAAACGTGAAGAGTTTTGGAATTTCTGTTATAATTAATCTGTAAGTGACACAAAGTTGGCACAATAAAAAAATCGATTATTTTTCGAATGCGACTTTATGAGTTTTACATATGACAACACGTTTGGCGCAGTGGCTAATTGATTAGCTTTCTGCTCTTCATGTCGCGATTTCTATTCCCACAAGGAACAAATATTTGTATGATCTACAGATAGTCGTTTCGGCTCTAGCAGTGTGTGCCTGTGACGTGTATGTTTCTAACCGTACCCACTATACAGGAGAAATCCTAGTGTGGGGCAATGTTTTTCAAAATAAATAAATGAAGAATCAAAAGTTGGACTGAACACTTTCTCTTTCAGAGACGCTCGAGAACATCGTGTTGTGATATAAATACTCTTGAAGGAATAAATGATTCTTGGAACTCGGTATCGACAGATTATGCCGCCTGCGAGCACTTTACAATCCGCTTAGTTGATTGTTGGAGCTTGTAGTGTTTATTCAGTATCTTTTATACCGTTAAATGATTTTCAATATTTGTTAATGCTATGTCAAGCAGGTTTTTATTATTATATTCTGTAAAAGATCGTGTCCCAGGCGATCTCAGGTTTCATTACTCGTGGAAATCTTTCCGTGCACTCAAATATTATATATACATAAATAGTTTTATTACTAAAATATATAAAAGAAGAAATAAAAACTAGAAAATAAAAATTGGTATCACCTTTTATTAGGTTTCTCTATATACAGCATTGCCGAAGATTAAGCAGTCAGCAATGGTGGTATCGAGGCTGACTGCCCAGGGTGCACCAGACGACCTCAGGTCTCGTTATTCATAGAGGCTCTTCTTTTGCACCCTTATAAATGTGATTCGGGTAAATATAAAGAGAAAAGATTGTAAATTGCTTGACTGTTTTTCAATAACTTATAGACATTTGCCAGGATGTTAAATTCAAAATCTATTTATTTAAATTAGACTATACTACTTTTACTTTTTGAACCTTAAATATATAATATTATGTATAGAACTAATTCACCTGCCTTTGACCGCTTCTTATGTGTTGCTTGGGGAGCTTGGGAAGACGAAACGGCCCAACAAATTCACCAGCAACGCACCTCACCAGCAGCGTGGGTACAGTTTACAAACATACATGTCACATGCACAACCAACCAAACCCGAAACAACTATCTGTAGAACATAAAAATAGTTGTTCCGTGCGGGGATCAAACCCGCGACACTTAGCGCCGAAGGCCATTCGTTTAGTAACTGCGCCAACCATATCGTCAAACTACTGTTCGACTATAGACGCGATAAAGCCTTATAAATAGACAAGAGAGCTTTTAGAGTTCTATGTACTTTATGTTACGGTCCCAAACTCTGTACACTTGCGACAGATTCAAGTCTCGCGGAAATCTCGTGATTTCTTGTAAATCTCCATCACAGGAGATCGCCTTAAGCCGGATCTATAGAAACTTTGTTTCAAACTTTAGATTACGACACAAACTACTTAACAATTGATGTTCAATGTTCGTTTCTAGCGATGAAGAAGCATTTAAAGTTCGTAAAAGGAAACGTTTGATAGGAGGAGAATATTCTTGTAACGAAAAGTTACGTGGTTTTATATTTTATTTTCATAGATTTAAAGTCTTCTTTTTATCATTAGAATATCCTTTGATAAAAATAGCATAACACCTTTTCCGTCTATTGAAACATTTGTCCTGACTAGCATTTGTTCAGTCCTAATTAGACCATTAACAAAGACTAACACTTTAATAAACGCAGAAGCAAATTTTTAAAGAAACGCAGGCCCAATGGCCGCCTGTGTAAATCCAACGATGACGAATATAATATCTTAATTTTGTATTATCGGTCCAGTGGTGGCATGTGGGACTGCTGAGCGTGAAGACCTGGGTTCGATTGCCCAGTTCGGGATAAGATTTATTGAGTTTTATTGGATGGAAGTTCTCAATATGAGCACGGTGTTTTGAACTGTGCCCGGTAGATGTCAAACCTGCCTAACCCTTCGGAGAATACAGTTGTGTTGTAATGTTATAAACATTGCCCCACACTAGGATTTCTCCTGTATCGTGGGTACAGTTTACAAACATACATGTCATATGCACAAACAACCAGACCCGAAACAACTATCTGTAGATCATACAAATATTTGTTCCGTGCGGGGATCGAACCCGCGACACGTAGCGCAGAAAGCTAATCGCTTAGCCACTGCGCCAATCGTGTCGTCATACTTCATTTATATATCTGGAGGGTAGCCTTAAATCTGACCTTAAATATTTACCTCCATAAATAATCGTTTTAGATTTTAATTAAACCTCTCAAAGGATTGGATTAAGTCGATTAGGCCAAATAAACTTGCATTAACACATTTTCGAGAGTGGTCATAACAATCCAGCTCGTTGGAATCCAAAAACAATTTAAAAAAAAATCGGTGTATTTATTTTTAAGTATTTATTTTCCTTCATAATAAAATTTTAGGGTCGGTGTATAAAGCATACGTCGAGCGACGTCTATATATGAAACGACGCATGAGTGTAGATGAAACAAAAGGGTTATGTAAGGATATCACGTGGCGTTCCGTAGTATCTGTTTACCCCCATGGGAAGGCGTGACATTATGTATGTACAAAGCATCCGAAATTTCACGCACTAAGATCAGTCATACTTCTTTTATGGATTTAAGTCTCAAAGAAACGTAAGCAGTGACCACAAGCAGCCGGACAACAAAACTGTTCAGACTGCTGGAAAATGAGAGGAGAGATCCCTCTCTCCTCTCATTTTCCAGCAATTTGAATCCCTCTCTCCTCTCTTCTCTCTCCCGAGAGAAGAGAGGAGGAGGAGAGAAAAGAGGGAGAGAGAGAGAGGATACATGAAGTCCAGACTTTACTGTCTTCCTAACTATCGGCCTATTCTTACCCAGGTTAGAAGAGCAATACCGTCTTGTATCCTGAAGAGAACACGTTTTTGCAGTATAACTACATATCATCATCATCCATCATTAACTTTTAACTACCAATGATGGAAATTACCCTTCTATATATATCTAAGGTGCGTTCGGGTAAGATCGGCAATGGGGTAAGATCGTAACCTTTTTCTCCAGGCAATACAAGCTAATAAAACTGCCTCTATTGACTGGAGAACAATATATAAAAAGTGGTCTAATCAGCCAGAAATTCGGTCGGTACGATCTTACCCCATTGCCGATCTTACCCGGACGCACCTTACATCTAAACATCAGACGCTTATACCGTCTGATCGAGTGGTTTTCAGTCCTTTTTAACTAACTTCAAGAAGAGGTTTTCGGCATTTCTAAACGAATGTATTATTTAACCAATGACAACATTCCCGTCTTCTTTATTTAAATGTTATTTATAATAAGGCAGTTATTCTAAATCTATTTTCATGATACACTAGCTTTTGCCCGCGACTTTGTATGCGTACAATTAAGAATCTGATATTTTCCTGTAATAAAATGGAGCCTTTATTTTAAGTTAGAGCTCTATCAATACATCGGTGAAAACTGCATTCAATTCCATGCAGTCGTTTTTGCGTGATACGTATAAAAACAGACAGACAGACGGACAAAGATTCTAAAAAATGTTGTTTTGGCTTCTGTTGGTCTAATAAAGACCCCCCATATTAGTTTTTCTCCAATATCCATAATGTACAGACATCGGCCTATTATAATTTTATTATATTTATAGATATTATATTTTACGGGTTCACCGTTTTAAACTTTAACCTATAAAGTTAGTTCGAAGCTTACACAATTGACGGTGGAATTAATTATTCGGTACAGATATTTTAGGGCAAATATTAATTATGTTCCATCACGTAATATTCCAATTGATTTACAGTTTGATTGGCAGACGAACTTTTCATTTCATATTGAAGTCCGTTTATAAAAGCCTTTGTTAATAAAGTTTAATAATAAACGAACGCTTTAGCTAATGTTGTGACCAAGAAAAGTATTTAAAATGGTAAACTAGAATTGTTACTATCGAAAGAAATGTGCCTCTTTTTTCTTTTTTTAAAAACGTTGCTCCACACTAGGAATAATTCCTGCGTTTGGGTGCGTTTACAAACACATATCACATATGAAAGTCGAGGGCAACCGATGGATACAAGTGGCGGAACGTCGTTCGATGTGGTGGTCTAAGGAGGCCTTCGTTCAGCAGTGGACAGCAGTCAGCTTCGTTCAGCAGTCTTCTGGCTGATGATGATGATGATGATGATCACATGGACATACACCCAAACCCGGAACAAAACTGGATATTTTGCTGAGCTCACCAGCGATGCAATGACAACACGACACTCTCATGTGTCCAAATAAACATATCTTGTTGTTGTTTTTTTCATGAACTTGAGCTTTTATAGTTTCTGTCTACCTCCAACTGGGAATAGGTATGATGTTATGTTGCATTAAGTACTCAACTAAAAGTTTGTATAATAATAAACTGAGATTATTATCGATATATAAATTTATATATAATACTCGATATATTTCACTTCACTAACTAAACACTTCGTTAAAGGAAATTTCGCGGAGTATGCTCAAAGGCTTTGTGCATCGCCTTGGCAGCTTGTCCAAGCAATATTCTGAAGGGTGTACTTTATTTCAAACTTGGTTCTAATTTTAAACTTAAAGTCTTTGTTTAGTCGTGATAAGGTTGGGATGTGCTTACTAAGTGTTTTCGGGGTATTTGCTTGTTATTTTGGTCCCTTCTTTTGTAGATAATTTGGGTTTAAATAATCAATAGGGTTGGAAGTTAGGACTGGGTATTCAGCTTTTGTTATTTGCCATATGGATTCCACAAAAGTCTATCCAAACATTTTCTACTGTTTGGAGAGACTTTAGAGAGACTTAAATTAGCTGTTATTGCACTTTTAAGCGAGAGCTGAATAGTAATTTTCTAGAGCCGTGTGTTAATATTTTACGCCAGAAGAGTGATTTTATTTCCAGAGAAAATTACATTTACTCGTGTCAGTTATGATTTCATGCTTTTAAATTCTATTCAAAACTGTCTAAAATTAAAAATGAATGCATGATTTTATATGGGAATCTGTCGAAATAACATATTACCAAAAATAATGTGTAATTTTCTTACACCAATACTCAGCTATATATTTTTGTAAGTTATCGTTGTATAATCTATTCACAGACAAATACAGTTTCGCTTAAAATATCGCTAATTAAACATTGCCGTCACAGACCGCTAATTAACCACTAATGAAGCACGATCTATAATTAGGTTGTCCACTGGCGTCACGAGATCCAAATATTGGATAACTATTTTGAAATGACGCCTGAAAATTGTTATAGTGATAGCCTAGCGGTAGAACGTTTGCCTTTCTCGAGGATTGTCCGAGTTCAATCCCGGCCCGCACCTCTGACAATTTGGAATCATGTGCGGATGAAGACAAACATCGTGAGGAAAGCTGCACATCTGAGAGGGCTCCATAAAGTTCTTGATGGTGTGTGTAGTCAGCCAACCCGCACCGTGCCAGCGTGGTGGAATAAGGCGTAGCCTTCTCATTTTGAGAAGAGACCCTTGGCCAGCATGGGCAAGTAATGAGTTGAATTTATTATATTATTAAGATTAGCATCCTCATAACCATTTTCTTCATCGATATCAAGCGTGCAACCTTCTGGGTATACCAGCCTCCGAGCTACCGCGATCTATACTGCCGATTCCTTCTTCCAAATATATTTGGCTGTCTTGTCCACACACAGTGACCACAATTCCGACCCCAATACCGCCATAAAATAAATATTATTTAACATCATAATCATACTTCTGCCCTTATTCTATTTACTTAAGATCTGCTTAATATGTATTTTTCTATTTATATCTTCTTAATTTTAAAAAAATAATTTAGTTTAATTTCACATTTAACGCTGGCGTGACGACTTGGATGCCTTCACTATAAATTGGTCGGAGGAGGCAATGTAAAGAGAGGTATGGAGGGATGAGAGGGAGACCTTTGTCCAGACGTGGGACAGTAAAGGGTGGTAAAAATAATAATTAAGATAACCATAGATTTTACAGGTACTACTGATATAAACTAAATATCATGTTATCAAGTTTCAACCCTTCATTGTGCTTTACTATTTATCTTCGACAAGCGAAGATATGGGCAATTTTGAAGTAAAAATCTTTTCTAGATCTTAATTACTGCTAGCCTGTCACATCCAACTGCTGAGTTGATGCCCAGTTTTTGTCTCATGTGTCCAGTTTTTGCCACAGGTGTCCAGCCTTTGCCACATGTGGCCAGTTCGTCCCGCCATTTACTTCGCGATTTCCTGGTCTATATCTAAGTATATTTTTTAATCGTAATTACGTTCACTTGACAACAAGGATGATTCACGGAGTGATTTCTTATTTCTGTCATACACTGACCTGCTAATACGACCTCTATACCAAATACGTAAAGTCGGGATTCGCATACAAATATTATGAAGTAACATTTTCTGCATGTTAATTGTTACAGTTACGGCGCACACGCACGCACGTTTGTGCACGTGAGCATTTTCGTGTGCGTGCGCGCATGGAAATATATGTGTGAATCTTCACGTTACGCTGTCTAATAAATAATGTATAGTGAAACGACGAAATAGTTGATCGAATTATTTCACGGTTGGGCTAAAGCGGGCGTTTCGAAATATTTTTGTTCGATTTATGAAGTGTTTAAGTTAGCATTCAAGTATTGTATTGTGATGTCATTGGTTTATTTACGACTAGCTTCCACCCGCGGCTTCGCCCGCGTGGTTTACGAACCTGTACATTTTTCCGGGATAAAAAGTAGCCTGTGTGCTATTCCAGACTATAAATCTATCTCTGTGCCAAATTTCATCCAGATCCGTTCAGCCGTTCTGGCGTGATTGAGTAACAAATATCCATCCATCCATCCATCCTCACAAACTTTCACATTTATAATTAGTAGGTTTGTTTGTTTTTTCGTTGGACTGTCACGGGACGTTGTCATGGCAACGTGTTATGGGCGAACACTGCACCATGCAAAGAATATTCCAAATCGCTATCGAGAGGATTTTTTTGTGACGACGTTCTATAGTTTATATTTAACCCTTATTAAGGGTGGTGGTGGTGGTGCCGCTGATACATATTTAGAGATACTGCCGCGTTGTTCCTGTTCGAATTAATTGTGAAGCGCATAGTAGCATGTAGTCACAAAGAGATTAGTTTCATAACATAGTGTCACGCCTATATTCTCCGAAGGCTTCTCGATTTACTGTACAAAGAATGGAAACCATCCGAGACCCCATGTTCAGCAGCCACGCATGCGCATGCACTACTAGACTGATCAGGGAGACACTGCCTCATTCATTAGACCAATGAGGCATTTAGAAGGAATATTGTTTGCTGCTGTAACAAATTAATACGGTTAAGGTCAAATCTTAATGTATTGCACAAGATTTCTATTTTCTATCTCTCGTATCATTATTTCCCACGAAACCAATGTGCTAAGTACCTACTTATCATAGAATATAGTTAAAGATACCATCGAAATCAGCAATATCCATCATCAAAATTGCTAATCTTCAACCATTTTAATTTCGATCACGATCTTCTTACGCTCCATTCATTCAAATCGACCTCTTACATCATAGACTACGGGCGCATTGACCGACTTGCGACTATATACCATAATAAATATTCACGCACCATCGATGAGTTTGTAAGACAAAAAGAAATGTGCTTTTAAAAATAACGGCGGTATACTTCGCGTTTTGATTTAAGTACGTCTTATGTAATTGAGTTACGAGATCGTTGAGCCGTCTATATTATGTGGTCAATGTAAATGATTTGAAAACTGACCAACCTTGATATGACGGTTTTGTGCCAAATATTTATGCATATCGACGCTCAGTCATGAAAACCTTGTAAGTGTAAAACAGAAAATTTAACAGAAGGAAAGAAAAATGATCAGCCAAAAAAAAAACTACGAAAGCTTTTGATTTTTAGGACTTGGCGACGATAAACTTTACCGAGTTTCTCAGACGACAATGGCTGAATGAATCTCTGTACAAGGTTCTCATTATACATCATAGGCGGCGCTAGGAGTATCTGAATTAAAACTTTTTTGAACTAATACGTGCTTTACGATTTTATAAATCTAAAAAACAAAAAAAAAACGTTGTCGAAAAAAATTGGATTTACGAGGTTTTCACTGCTGGGCGACGATATGTGTGTATTAATTCATTTTAATAAAAGTTATTTTCATTTTTTTTTTACTACTACGTCTGTCAAGGCTAGTGTTGGACCTGCATATATGGCCTAATAGTTTCTATGTACGAACTGATACCAATCACTAGGACCCCTCTATGTTATGAAACTAGAACATATTTTAGTTCATGTGAGAGTAGTAACGGCTTACCCTATTTATTACATAATCAAGATCAGAAGAGGTTAGGCAGAGCTGTACCTTCTGTTGTACCTTTCGCTGATGCCGTTTGTAGTGTCCTGTACCTAATAGGGAGCGAACTTAATACCATACATCGGGCACAATCCTTAATACCGTGATGTTGCTGTGAATTTTAGAAACACCTAATTAAGCTTTGCCCAGCAGCTGCGCCTGCGACCACTAAACCAATGAGACAGGTAAAATAGACTAACTTTATATTACATAATTACACAATCATCATCATCATCATCATCATAAGCCAGAAGACGTCCACTGCTGAACGAAGGCCTCCTCCAAGGGAGGGGTTTGCCATAATCCCCACGCTTGGCAGGCGGATTGAGGATCGCAGTGGCTCACCGATTAGTGAGAGGACGCTGCTGCCCATCCTCCGGTGTCTGGCCGCAGTTTTAGGACGTACCCCGGTCACAATTACACAATATAAGAGCTATTTACGAATACATTAGCGTACAATCGTTTTTTATTTGTGTAATTAAATCACCACAACTCGTTAGTTCTTGCTAACACTGACCGTTCTTTTTTATACTTTCGCCAACTTTTAATGTTAACGAATTGCTGTCATTTTTGGCGCACACGCATTTAAACAACATTAATCATGTTACATAAGCGTTAATATGTAATTTATATACAATATGAGTTAACGTTGGAATGTAAGAACTGTTTTTTATGAGCATAACGGCATTAAAAGCAAATTATAAACAAATATAGAAATAAAAATGCTTTTAAAACTATGATTGGAAAAAGGAGGTACTATTTTTAATTTCGTGTATTCATTAGAGGACAAATTTCCTACGACAGGTGTCTCCAAAGACCTCGCAATGTCGCCGAACTTTGCACGTCATCGCTCGACTTAGCATAACAAAACATCACGTCTGTATCCTTTTTACCCTGTAAGGGTTAGGTTAGGTTAGACCTCTGGTGTACAATTATGCACACCACCACCACCACCACATGCACCACCTCTGGTGTACAATTATGCACACAAATTTCGCCGATGCTGTTTAATTAATTCATTTTTAATAGGGGGCCAGGCTATTGCCATCAACCGGGCACAGTTCTAAATTCCGTGTTGCTACTGAGAGTTTCTATACAGAAAAACCCAATAACACTTTCTGCGACCTGGGAATAGTACCTCAAGGGCTTTTGATCATTAGACCAAAGATACAGTCTCACACGAAGACATTTGACACAGACTGCATAATGTGGCTAGCATAATAAGTCCTGGGAGATATCCTTCGTGCAATGTATTTGGAGTCATTGTGGCTAGGCATTTGTCCTCTAGTCAATACACAGGTTACTAGAAACATGGAGTAGGTACTTTTTTAAAAATAATTGTTTTATTACTATACGATTTAGAAATGGTGTTTCACCAAGTTATAGAGAGTTGCCGGAAGACTGGGCTTAGGTTAAGTGGCAATAAATAAATAATTATGAGTATTCTGAATGTAGTCATAAAATTCAATGATGATTGGCAGTAAACAGACTTCATATCTCACTTTCTATTACAGTATTAAGACGTTTAGATAATCAAAATCGTTTATAATTGTTGCACTTGTGTGTTCTTTTGTGAGATCGAGGATTCTACTCACTCGCTGGTGTATTTTATTCATGTTTTTTTGTTATTTCATACATTTTTTTTATCCAGGTACCGCTGATGAGAGAGGCTGATCTTCTGACGATTGACGAGAAACTGCCAAAGACCGAACCGGGCGTTCTACTAGTATCGAAGGCGAATACACAATTTGGGTCGCTGAGCCAACGGGGTAAGTGAGTAAAACAGTTCAGCTTGTACAATTGCTAGCGTTACCCTACGAATATTTTAACGCTTTTTAGGTTATTGACCCTGAGCACGAACATTTAAATCCTGACTGAACAAATTATAACGTTATACAGGGTGGAAATGTTTGTGCTAAAGATAGCCGTACCTATTGAATTCAAAAATCGAAAAAATCGATGGTCCTTGTTAATAGATGAGAACAAGAAATATTTTTGCTTTAAAATGTAGCTAATACAAATATATTAAAAAAAACTACACAAGAAATAAATATTGCAAATTCGTGGACTTGGACTAGAATATTCTTTCATAAAACTCAGTTTATTAAAAATAAAATTCACTTGCTTTAATCGCGTTAGGAGATATTAATATGCGGGAAAATCCCGGGTCAATGACCGGACCCTTTCTTGACCTTTGAGCAGTTTGTACATAAATAATTTGATCTTGTCTATGTGTCATATCTAGGAGATGGCATCTGAAGGTGATCTTCACGCCAAGGAAATTATTAAGCTTTGGCTAAAACAGACTGTTAATTTATACATAAAAGATAACTAGCTGTTAATTTGAAATTGATAAAGATATTTATTCGCCAAGGATATGGTACAGTAGTAGTTACATACGAAAATATTCCAGGCACATCTGCCACTGTAAAAGGCATACGAATATTTAATTAATTCTAGGTTAAATTAAACTTATCTATTACATTACATATTTATTTATAGACAAAAACTATCATACTTAAATCTAACATATTGATAATTAAAGAAAATTGAGATAACAGTTATTTCTTTAAAGGCTATTGAATAATCAGATTTTACTCAAATAAAATTAAATGCATGATAATATAGTAATGTCTGATTGCAATTTATTAAAGGGTTCTGTTTTTAAATTTTAATTTAATATATATATTTTTAAAATATTGAAGGCGATGTTTACGGAATAAAACAAGTTTCACAAGATAATTAATTTCTTTTTTGTTTTTCTTTTTTGCACTCTAAAATGTTATTGCCGTATTCTCAATTTTGCTTCAGATCATTTTATAAGTTCCTTTTATAATTTTATGATATTGCATGTTAAGTTAACATTATGCAAATTGACCGTGCTCTTGGTACTACAGAGCAATACAATTAACTTCAATAGTAGATTTATTCGCCATACATTTGTGTATGTAATGCATTTATATAATAAGGACACAGAAAATAGAACCCAAATCATCGGTAAACTGCGTTCTACCGTTCCATATCTCTGTTTAACCCTTTCAGGATTAGAAATACGACGGTTAAGTTACATATTTGAAAATTTAGAACACATGCGACATGTGCGACGCGTAAAGTAATGTACGCGTTTCCTTTAAGCGATTGCATCAAAGTTAATATTACTTAACACACACTGGACTTAGTTAAATATTGCCGGGTGCGTACAACCGGTTGTGTTTCCTCATACATGTGTGTTAGAAACGCGTCTGATTTACTTGAAGAGATCTTGAGTACTCTTAGCTGATTTTCAACACTTAGGTAGTTTAATATACTGCGCGTATATAATAATGTTTTGTACGAGCGGAAAAACAAAAGAAAAACGTCAATACATTGTATTGTGTTTTAAAACAGTCTGCGCATAATTATTTGTTAATTTTTAAAATTTTATGCAACTGTCGAATAGTATATGGGCATACGGGTACACCATAGGGTAAGGAGGTAAGATTACCTTATACAATACTAGCTTCCGCTCGTGGCTTCGCCCGCGTGGTTTACGAACCCGTACATTTTTCCGGGATAAAAAGTAATAAAATTTCATCCGGATCCGTTCAGACGATCTGGCGTGAAAGATTAACAAAGATCCATCCATCCAGCCATCCATACTCACAAACTTTCGCATTTATAATATTAATTAGTAGGATTTAGTAAGTTAATTACATGCCTATTCGTATTGTTAAAATATCTGTTTTATACCTATGCTTTGCCCAAAATCTAGATCGTCCAAATCCCAGTTGTAGCGACTATCGTCGCAACATAGCAAAAAAAGTAAAGCGCCATCTATCGGAGTGAAGCGATAACAAAATACCCTGAATCGCACTATAAGAGTTTACAACGATTCTAACACATATACGAATGTCCGACATCAACCGTGGGGCTTCGGCCCGCCAGGCTAACCACCTTGCCTGGTCGGAGGATCCTCCCTTTTCAATGGAGGAACACTATACCTCGTTCCTCCACACAGTTATATTTTATATAGGTATTAAATCAGCCTCATTGGTTTAGTGGTCGCAAGCGCAAGTGCCGAGCGTGAGGTGGATGGCAATAGGCTCGCCCCGTATTACATGGGACTCAGTAACGACATCGGCGAAATGTGGGTGTACAATAGTACCCCTCTTCCTAACCCTTCGCGGAATACAGGCGTGATTCTATGTTATGATCTATGATAGCCTATCACATTTAGGGTGCCCAACTTTTTGTACGAGAAATAAAGTATATTAAGGTCGGAGAACTAAAATGAACGGTATTTTAGAAACGTAAAAACTATTTTATATTTTTTTTGTTTTTTTTTTTTTAACATATTTTTTTGGGGCTACTTGCACAATTTAACAATTTATTATCATTTTTTAAATATATTTTTTTTTCAAGTTTTATAGCTCTGAATACCAGCGGTCATAAAAACAGTATTTTGTTTACTTTTTTTTTATAGAACAGTAAAAAGTATTGACGCGTGAAAAAAGTAAATAATACTGTTTTTTTACCGTTGGGAACCCTAATCACACTCTACAGCTGTGTATAAATTAAGTCTCTTTTCAAGCTTTTGATCAATCCTACCTCCAATGATTCTAACAAACCGATACTTTCTGTCTCCCTTTAAAATCCTGAATGTGAAAGAAGAAATAGAAAGCTGTCATAATTAGAAACAGTAGTTGAGACTTACTTAGTTTCCTGCTCAAGTTGTAAGGCAATGAACGGAAAAGTTACGTGTTCGTAAGCTATTGGCTTGGAGCCTGTCTCTGCTTATGAACATCATATGCAATACTCAATACTCAATACTTAATACTTTATTTGCGTCCCACAATGTAGTACTTAGGTGGTAGGCTCAAAACTATGAGATCGAATTGTGGACCCTGTCGGGCACAGCAAAAGTAGGAGAGAGGAAGAGATCTTGAGTACTCTTAGCTGATTTTCAACATTGAGATGTTTTAATATACTGCGTGTATATAATAATGCTTTGTACGAGCGGAAAAACAAAAGAAAAACGACAATACATTGTATTGTGTTTTAGAACAGTCTGCGCATAGTTATTTGTTAATTTTTACACTTTTATGCAAGTTAGTTCTAAGAAGATTTTGAGATCTATGCTCCAGGGGTCATGCATCGGAATCAACTAACACATAATTAATGACAATGGGCAAATTAATGACAAAAAAATGTTTATGACGACTGGAAAACAAGTTAACATAACATAACATAGCATCACGCCGGTATCCCAGAAGGGTTGGGCAGAGTTGTAATATTGTGCATCCACGTTTCGCCGATACTCTTATTATGTCTGCCATCAACCGGACACGGTTCCAAACTCCGTGTTACTACTGAGAATTTATATACAGGAAAACCCAATAACCCTTTGGCCGAGCCGGGAAACGGACCCAGGACCTCACGCTTAGTAATCGCGCTTTCAACCACTAGACCATTAGTTCCCAAAGTGGTCCAGACCCCCAGGGGTTCACGGGAGACTCGACGGGGGTCTACGTTGACAAGAAAATAGGGGTTTACAATTCAATTTACAGTATGGTAGAAATGTAGCAGTCCACCGGAATCAGCTAAATTTTGAAAGTGGTCTATGAGAAAAACAGTCTGGGAACCTCTGCACTACACCAAGAAGGCAGTTTACAACTTACTTTCATATTATTAATCTACACGTCCACTAGCGGGCATCGGACTCATCGCACGCACGGCATAAAACGGATTTCAGCGTGATGTGAACATATATTTAGAAACGGACCCACTATGCGCATGCGTCGGTATGACTCTCGGGTAGGTACTATCGAAAAAAGTAAACCGAATATTTTGTCCCACGCCGCGTTTAAAGTTGGGTCTATTATACATAGGGACTTTATATCAATATGAATGGGGTAATGAACCTTAATATATAATATATAATGTAACATGTGTCATCTTTTCAACGATGATGTAATCAACTTAGGTTTTAGGGGTGAGTTTCCCCAACTTGGGAAACGAACTCAAGACTTTACGCTTAACAGTCGCGTCTCGACTGACCAATGAGGAGGTCAATGAACCCTAATATTTCCACTTAAACATGGTCTATTAAAGAAACCATTCGACTTGTTATTTAAAAATTGCAAAAATAACGCTGACATTAAAACGACCAGTTTATTATACAAAAGATTCTAGTTTTACACCGTATTATAATTAATTGTTTTGATTAGCATAACAGCTATTCTGTCAGTGACTATCTGTATTAATGGATACTTTATTTTCGCAAACGTTATTAGTAATTATAAATTTAGGATTTTAGGCTACCCGTTAGGAAATAATAGGAGAAAGATTAAAAAAAAAACCGTTACAAAAGTATACGTCTACGGTTTTTCATTAGAGAAGATTCGCTCTTAAACTTTGGCTCATAAGCTTTGAAATAAATTGCAGGTCTATAAAGCGCTTTTCTTTTGAAAACTTACTTTACCTAAAGCTATTTTTCCAAATTGATAAAACAAAATGACAGATATAAGTCCACTTTTTCAGCTGTCAAGGAGATAATTTACTTTTTTACGAGTACCCTACGTTTAAAGTGGTTTGCTATTATACGTTACGTTTATATTTTGCTGAGAAATAGATTATTGACAGATTACGAGTGTTGACAGTCAATAATTCTTAGATTTTAAGTACCTCTATTTTCTGTATTTTTTTTTTTTTGCTAGTGTACTAAAACAAAAATCTTTTTTGTAAAGGCGTATTATGTAATTTTTGTAGCAGTTTGCCATTGTACCTAATTATCAAAGTTGTGGTCGATTTCCGTTCGCAGGCTGAATATAAGTATATTACATGGAGGGTATGCCATCTGACCTCCGCCAGCCAATTACTGGGAGACAATGATACTCTAAGACTAGACCGGTTGTCAAACGTTTTGACCTGCTGACACACGTTAAGCCTGACGTAGATATCTGCATGACACCCGGGACCAACTGCTTGACGTGTTTTCCGAGGCACAGCGGGGTACAAGGCAAGACTATAGTGATGAGCATGAAATAAAAACTGCAGTGCACATCCAAGTTCAAGACATACGTGTATCTTGTCGAAATATGTACGCAACACTATAACATGTTTAAAACAAGAAACGATATGCGTACAAGAAACATAATAACGGTCGTAAGTTCGTAACACATTAGATAATAGGGTGTGTGCACACGAAGTGTACAAGTAATAAGGAAACGCATTCACTGAGTGAGTGTACACTCAGTCAAAACTTCCTCTCATCTGCTACTGAGCTTACACCACTTTCACTCTCTATTAACTATCGAGACTTACCATGACATAACGTATGTATCTTGTAAACTCTTTGTACATAATAAGAGGATTCGTAAGATTGTAGATGGTTTTTATTATATAAACAAGGCCATCGATAAATGGTATTAAAAAAAAAGTTTTATTTAAGATGACATGTTTTGTTTATTAATTCGAATCGAATCGTTTCAAATTTTTAGAAATAGATGTCACTTGGTTCCATTAAAGCTTTTTTGTTTGCAACTTCATTATCATATTACATTAAATAAATTCGTTGGATCGGTTTGCATTACGGCAAAAAATAGCAGACGTTATTGAAATTATGTAGCCTTTTTTTTATATCTTTAGCGTTCATCTACCTTAATACTAGGTAAGAAATAAGCCTTACCCTTCTAGTACGTTCTGCATAAGTTTGAGACAGGAAAAACATGCCAAACTATACATAGGTACTGTATTGTATCATCGTCTATTTTTTTTTATATAACGAGAGATTTTTTTATCCTTTTTGATTTATTTGAAAGAACTATAATTTAATTATATTGGCAAAATAAAAAAAATAAACATCAGGCTAGGTGAACAAAATTATTAAAACTTACGCGTAAAAAGATCCGTTACCGCTGGCAACACACACTCAAGAAAAAAAGTTCGAAATATTTTTTTAAAACGTTCTAGAATGGCGTCTGTTAGTGGCGCGTTCGCGAGGTATAACTGCGGAATCGTCGCCGGCGCAGGTGAATGTGCACGTCACACCACCACTCTGGTTTCGCGTAGTATTAGCCGTATATAGATGCACCTTCCCTTCTATATTGTTTTACTTATGAAGGGCCTCCTCAATTCACCAGGCCTATACCACTTGTTATGTACATTGAACTTTGCCTATTTGAATGGACTATTGTTCTTGCGATGCGTCTCCCATTTTTATTAAGCTGTATATATTTTATGCATTTGTAAGTTTTGTTGTCCGTATTGTTACTAACTGCGGCGGTTTCTAAGAAATAAAAACGCCAATGTGAATTAAGATGAGTAAAAAAAAAAAATCCTATTTCGAATCATCGTGTTATAGCTGAGAAACTCCTGAACCTCAGGAATGATTTACAATGTCACTTTTTTCTTTAGTCAAAGGTATTTTGAATACTAATAGATTATCCATCAAATTCATCGTCATATTATTATGGATAATGAAAGTAACGTTTAACACATTTCACAAAAACTTCACGGCTACTAAACAAGAAAATGAATGACAGAGCGCTTTTGCCTTCACTACTACACTCTGGTTAATCGTGCGTAATTCATACTACCCGCAATTTAAAAAATGAAAGAAATTTCGAGAAAGATTTTTGCATTAAGTTCATTGAAATTAGCTATGAAGGTGTATTAGTTTTAGAACTTTGCTTTTTGTGAAATTAAAGAATAGTAAAGTATATTGTTTAGTATTTTAAGCAAGTTTTAAAGATGGCTGGCGACTTTTTTTACCTGATTTTGTCCATTAGCATAGCACGACAAGAACAAAAGAAAAAAATATATTTTTGCACTATGAATTTAAAGTATGACACGGAAAAATGTAAACTTAGATATGATTACAGGAAACAAAACTGCCGCGTTCCTTTCCGAAAGTGTGCATTTAATGTCTAGACGTAGTAAAAGCCAGTTGCTTTCTCATGAAAGCCTACAATCTCTTGCTTTTACTTTCAGTTTTGAGATATTTGAGCGACTTGAACGTCATATGTAAACATTTCAATCATCCGAATTCTTAGAAATTTTAGAGATTTCTTTAAATTATTAGAGGCATTTTTTATAATGTTTTACTATGTTTCGGACTTGAAAGATGTGTCAGACTTAGTTGTTTTATATCCACAATACCTACGCATGTAAGTAAATCTGTAAAACACACAAAATAATTTCACTATCGAGCATCAAAAATGAAAATGTACTTTTATAAAGTCGGGGTTAATAACCCCGTTTGGGCCGGGCAACACCACCATAAGTATTTACATTTATGTAGATCAGTACGGAAAAGAACAACATTGTACATGTTTGATTTTTTACTTGACTATTTGTACAGTCAGTATCAAAAGTAGTTTATTTATAAACTAGCGACCCGCCCCGGTTTCGCACGGGTAGCAGAGCATATACGCCTTCATTTCTTTTCAGTCGTAGTGTCGTATCAGCCTGTTACGTCGAGCATTTACTCGGCGCACGCCAGTAAAGCTCCCAGTAGGCATGATTTTTTTCTGATACCGTCAACTATCATCGTCATATTTCAGCCAATTCACACAAAACCTTAAAGAATTATACACCTAAACTTTCCCCATGAATCACTCTGTCTATTGGTGAAAATCGCATGAAAGTTACGTTCAGTCGTTTTTGACTTTTTCGCTAACAGACAGACAGACGCGGCGGGGGCTTTGTTTTATACTATATAATGATGGAAACTTGCAAATTTTATTACTTTTCGTAATTTAATTAATATAGAAAAGCGTAACTTTAACGACTCGTCATACTTAAGGAGAATGTTTATTTATCAATATAATTTATCAAAATAATGATAAATTAATTTTAATATTACAAAAAGTTAATTTATTTATGTGACTGACTGTAGGTACATGTACTTGTGATTCACCAGCTATAAGCCAGGAATGTGGATTACCCTTTAGTGTACTGGAGACAATAAGAGGAACCAGTCAAGTCACTGGCTGACCTTGTCTGGCCAGAGGATCTTCAAGGTCACGCCAACAATTAATGTTTACGTGAATAATTATTATGAACATCGAAAAAGTTCGCAACAGAAATTGGTGTTAAAATTATCACATAATTGCTTGTAGGTAGGTATTTATTTTTCTTGTTGGATTAGTGTGATTGCGTGGGTAGACATGTTTGTTGTGTTTCTTTTTATTTCTTGTCTTGTCTTGTCTTCTTATTCACTTGTTTTATGGAAGGGCTCGTGTCTACATAGCTATCGTGCAGATCAGTTGATCTGCGTGGTTAAGCAATGCTTGCTACAGTCAGTTCTTGGATAGGTTCTTTACAGACCCCTTCGTGCCTCGGAAAGCATATTAAGCACTTGGTCCCGAGTGTCATACGAAAACCTACGACAGTGGTTACGGGTGTCAGCAGCCAAAAAAAGACCGACAACCGGTGTTACTCTAGAATGTCAGGATCTACGCAGTTGAGGACAGATTGCAGATGCTCCTTGAAAATACTGATATTCAGCCGCATCTGGTTAGACTAGGAGCCGATCCCAGCGAGAGTAACAGCAGGACCTCTCTACAGTCTCGGGTCGTCTACGTGGGGGTCATCTCTTTACAGTCACCCCCTCCGGGAAGTGCCCGGTGTGGTCTTCTAAGAGTTCCTGAAGCTTACCATATGGTGTTGAAGAGGACCATCGTGGTGAGCTTAGCCGGTAGGAGTCCGGCACATAAGTATAAAATTTTACATTTAAAAGAGTTTCCATGTTTTTATGTTAAGTCACATCTAGATAAGTTAACTCTTTGTATTTACGAAGTCTATCATACATGCAGAGTCTCTGTTGACAGTTTTCTCTTTTCAAATTACCCTCTATTTACTAAATAATATTTCACAAAACGATGGTTAGTTTTTCTAGACTAATATGATTGAAGTTTATTCGAGTTTTAAAAAAAAACGTTGTCCTACACTATGAGAAATTTTTGTATCGTGGGTGTGATTAGAAATACAAATATTCACATGGACATACATCCAGACCTTAAACAAATATCTGTAGATCATACAAATATTTGTTCCGTTGGGGAATCGAACCCGCGAGACGTAGGGCAGCAGTCGATAGCTCAACCAAGGCCAGCAACAGTGTCTTCAGTTCTTGGGTGACACGCTATCTACGTCTGTGTTTAGCTTTCTTATTCGTAATTCAATTTAACTCTGGAACAACTTTACATTGTTTTAATTATAAATTCGCTAATTAAACAATTAGAAACAATGTTTAGAGTTGAAGCTAAAATATAAGTAACTTAATTACATAAATTGTGAATGTAACACAATTATTTGCTTTTCTTATTGTCTTGGATCAAACAACGTTTTCTTTTAAGAAAGTGATATGTGCGAGTGTGAAAAGGGAGAGTTACTGCAAGTGTTTACGTTGCACTTTTTTAACATAGCATAACATATCATCACGCCTGTATTCCTCGGATGGTTAGGCAGGTACAATAATTGTACGTACACATTAGTAAGTAGGTACGATGCCGTAGGAAGCCCATTGTTATGTACCGAGCAGAATTTGAAACACCGGACTATCACTGAGAATTTTCTAAGATAAAAATCTAGTAACACTGCTTGACGCAGGAATCAACCCTCAATCATGAAATTAATGCAGGAGTTAACCCATAATGCTATATAGGTTGTCATCACTATCTATTCTCTGCTTTTGTGCCCATTAATGGGCAATAAACCTGTTCTCTTTTTAATCCTGCCTCTCTCTCTTATGCCGATCAAAATTTGTTTTGTGTAAAGCAGATTAAGATAGCAACTTTACAGAGTCGTTTATTTGCTCGCGTTTTACAAAAGCTTTGATAAAAAAGTCCCTACGAGGTGTTGATACGTGTTAGGAAAATTGCGGAAATCCCTGTGGACATACATTTTATATGTGTTTCAGTAGACAAATGAGACAAAGAATCACAGCCTTGTGTTGTCGCCTTGTATTTACATCTAATACTGCTTTATTAGGCTTAACATACAGCTACGCGAAAGCGTGGCTTGACATCTTTACAAAGAAAAATATATTCTATTGTCTTTTAGCTTAAGATTGTATATGCCATACGTGTAGATATTTATTATTTATCACCTAACAAGATTTTTCGAAATTCATGAAAAGTTGGATCTGGTTTCTCAGTACAAATGTGTATTTATTATTGAGTTGATGGCTTTGCGAGGATTTAGGAAGTGTACTGATGTTATGAACGTGTGTTTGAATACGCTAAAGAATAGACGGCGTGTCACTGAATATAATTGTACCTATTTACTGTGTCGTAAGCAGTGAAAAGGAGGTTAGATAACAAGGGGAAATTCTTGCACTCTTCGAAATAAGTTTATTTTAGGTTCTCTGGTATGAATTGGTCAGCCAGTTAAGTATCGAGTATCTTTCGAGGTTGATATCGAGGATGATTGGTATCGAGGTTGACAGCTCGGACGCTAGAGGATATCAGGGTTCGTCACTCTTTCCATGAACCCCTAAAATGAACTGGTTATGCAATGTTTAATGACCTTTGATGACCCTAAAAAATAGTTGGATTTTGTATGAAGTAAACAGAATTATGGAATTAATAGATGGACATAATAGATGGAAAGTAGATATATCCACACTATTATAAATGCGAAAAGAGTACTATCTGTCTGTTTGTTACCTCATAACGACTAAACCACTGAACAGATCGTAATGAAATTTAACATAGAGATAGCCTGAGATCTGGAAATAGACAGTGTTTTGCTACAACGGTAACAATGAACCTAATTAGATAATAAATACAATATACACACAGATGAAGTCACTGGTCAACATATAATATTCTATATTTAGAATTTTTATTATTAGCGACGAGAAAATTTTAGGTTTAAAAATATTATGACCTTTATTTATTAGTTTGGGTGGTAATAAATGATCGCTTTGAACTTTAGAAGCATTATTACGTGTAAGCACTTCACGGATCACAGAATAACAGTTACGTTATGATAATAGTTCCAACTGATAGTAACAACCGTTGTTTCAACACCATCAAATCAACAATCTGGTCAGTTTAGGCGTTACGAAAGTCGATACATGGAGATACTACGAATTATATTTATTTGCATACGTACTTTAACTATACCTGTTGCAATTTACACCCGCCAATGATTTAACGGATCGTGAAAAAATGTTTACGGTAAATGCATGTGAATTTTGACACCTGTATTTTTAAGTTTTGCAACAAAGATTGTTGTAGAATTTGTTGCCATCGTAGTTGCTTTTATTTTGTGTGAAATATTCACGCATCTCGTGTTTTTTTTTTAGGTAACTGTTTTAGTATAATATGAATATTTATAATTGTACCGAAAAAATATTAGAAAACAATTATTTTGCGCTTGAATTTCTTCTAATTAAATCAGCATCTTAAATTATTCATGATCATGAATATTCATTAAAATCTGACATTTCTCATTAAACAGACGAGCTTCACGATGTGCTTTAAATTCTAGTGAAGTTCTACCTAAAATTTTAACTAAAACAATGTACCTACTTACCTATTCTAAAAAGTTACGGCGAAGTAATTTTTTTAACGTCGCTGAATTTGTCTTTTCAAAATAAAAAATAATCAAAATGTCGGACGCGGAGACGAACGTAATTTCGTCTGCCTGTCGCACTAATGGGATACCTGCGTCTTTCATTACGAAACGAAATGTTGGTTGAAGTATTCGGATGGAATTGGGACATTTTATCAAGGTATCTTTTTCAAGAAAATCGTGAAAATCCCTCGAGAATATTTGAGGTTTCAGTTCTCAACTCAAAAAATATGTGTGCGTAGGAATTACATGACATAGCATCTTGCCTGTACAGACCTATATATATATGTGGATTTGGGGTGCAGAAATGATAACACCAGGCTTGTTCTCCATAACATAACATAGCATCACGCCTGTATTCCTCGAAGGGTAAGACAGAGGTGTACTATTTATACAACCACATTTCGCCGTTGCTGTTATTGAGTCCCATGTAATTATTATCAACCGGACACAATCCATACCTACAGAAAATCCCAATAACACTACCCGTCCCGGGAATCGAACTCAGGACCTCACGCTCAGCAATCGCGCTTGCAACCACCAGACCAATGATGCAGTCAATTAAGTGAGTAAATTGGAAGAATAAATAACAAGTGCAATAGTACTCCTCTGCCTAACCTTGCGGGGAATGTAGGCGTGATGTGATGTGAAACAATACATACATTAACCGACCTCCACTTGCCACTCTTCAATTCCACTTGCCCGTCCCCTCTCTCGCTCTCTCCATAGACACACACAAAAACATCCAGAACCGGAAAATCTATCTGTATGCCATACAAATAATTAGTTCCATCCAGAATCAAGCCCTCGACACGGAGCAGGAGTCAACCCCAACCGTGTCGTCAATCAATTTGTTTAGCTTTATAATACAAAGCTAAATAGAAATCCATCAATCTGGGCAAAGTGAATAACGGCCCAATCCCCTTTTCAGAAAAGGCGTCGCTGTGGGAACTTTAACAGTCTGATCATGATGAAGGAGAAAATACGGGCCAAGTTACATGAAGTAATGAGTACCTATCGAATATTCTAGAACAGGTCTGTCCAGACCAGATACGATGGCGGACCAAAATAGATCACTGTATAGATTGGAGGGCCGCAACCATTACCTACGTTAATGATTTTTTGGAGAATAATAAAAATACGACGATAGTGTCAAATTTAGTTTTATCAATTTATCTTTTACAGTTCTATCAATATCAACATTGATATTAGTTGTTGCCAGGCGCAGTGTGTGTGGAAGTGAATTATCAGTCAGTGAAGAACTATATTTAAATTTTATAAAATTCATAGTTGAAAACGCACTTTCACAGAGATATGTACTGCCCATCATCGAACTCATTTTTAAGGCAAAATTCTTTAGTTTCGGGAAACGCTCGCCACGGAGATTAAAAATATAAAAAATAATAATGGCTTTGGACAGCCCTGTTCTAGAACAAACGCACTAGACCCAATTTTTAATTTGTTTACATACAGATAATTGGCTATACTCAATAAAATGAAGTAATAAGATACATATAGTTTAGTCAACTTTCAAAATGCCCTCGTTTCGGAAACGGGCCAGTCAAAACAAGGTCCATCGGTGCTTCCTTTCTAAATGCGTGGTAGTCCCATCGCAAGGTCGCCAGTTATGTCCACTCATCATTGAGCTGTTGCCCCAAGAGATAGGCGTCGAGAGAGTTAGGAACTTTTTACATTGAAGGCTCTTAATGTTTACAAAGGTTTTTAAAATATTCGTTTGTAAAGTTTTGCTCCGTTAAGCTGAAAGGGGTGTGGAGGAACGAAATTTTATGTTTCTTCATACAGAACAGGCCTCCGAACTAGCAACGGTTGATGTCGAACAATCATAGTGCGATGCAGTGCTGGATTAACCACGTAGCAAGAGTAACAATTGGTACGGGGCCCGTGCAAAAGGGGGCCCCGCGTATCCTAACCCGCCAACCTCCGCCTGAGCGTAATTTTTGTGTGAAACTTATTTTACACCTGTTTTCCGACTAAGACAATCCACGTCAGACAATCGGTAACCGATTATTTTGTTGGCGAGAATAAAATACAGAATTTTATACGGTTAACGATTTTATACTTAAGAGTCCATAGCAGATCAAGAGCCCCTCGATAAAATTAGCTACGGGCCCCACGCTTGCTTAATCCGGCACTGGTGCGATGTATGATTTATTTTGTTGCTTAACTCCGAAATATGGCGCTGTAATTTTTGCTATATAGCTAGAAGATGCTACATGCACCTAATGCCTTTCGAGAGGTGGTGGAATTATTTGTCCCTTTTGACACCAAATTATCATGATGTTAGATGTCTTTTGTAGAATGATGCCGAAGATTGCCCTAGATTTGTCATAGCGGTCTTTAATTATACCAGGGAGGAAAATTTTATAAAATAACCAACTGTAATGTATTCATGTTACGGTACCAGTATTATGGGAAATAAATTGCAAATTTTAATCCAGTTTGTTACAAAAGGGCAATGTTTTTTATTGTATATTTAAATCTCACACTCTCCGCTCATAACTTAACCCTTCAAATTGCTCGCAGAAATAGTATAAGCTTACCGCTTGGGAGTTTCCCACCATTGTGGCCGCAAACGAGCCATTGTGCAGCCACCTTGGCCGAAATCTAGCCGAGCTGATGATAACTACGATCAAGCTTCAGCTATTCTGCAGCCATGGTCTCAGGAAGTTGGATTTCTTGGTAATTAACGGATTTTTGTGCTTCAAGGGATTTAAGAGAAATGTTATTTTGTCGGTGACCCTTAAGAGATCACGTCACAAATTAAGGTTTGTTTTGTATACTTAGTTCGTATTTTGCTACCGATGCCTCTAAAGCTAGGAGTGGATACCTTGTCTCCCCATATTACCGTGGCTGACTTGGAAATCTCTTAATAGACTACGAACCGAAGTGGGCCTATGCAAAGATAACCTTCACTAGTGAGGGTATACAGACGGCTCAGCTCAGAGTGCAGCGTCTCCAAGCGGACAATGGTCTACCTTCCATCTTATATCGAGCGCCCTGCCCTGCCACTTGCTCGCGGGAGGATCTAATGATACTTTGATACTTTAAGTGCAGTCCGCGTGGCCGAATACTGAGCCAAACAAAAATTTGCCACCGACAAGAACAAGAAGTTTTCTACTAGACTGGTTTAAAGTAATGAACAGAATTGTATAATAAGCAATAGCGTTTGCCATTGGTGTTGTAAAACGATGAACGGATGGGAATCAGCGCCTTCTGAGAAGTACCAACATACTGCCGTCAGCACCTCCTTTGTCAGGTGTAGTGATTACGATATTATGTTACAATATACCAACTATAATGTATTGTAACACTGCATTCATATAATTAATATTACATTCAGTAGTTCTTTTCAGTTTAAAATGACCTTCTCACTTTGTTGTGTATTTTCATATAATCGGATGCCATGCTAGAAAAATTAGATCGGTCAGTGAGAGTTTTTGATCAGGCTGACTACCTAACGTGCACTGGGCGTTACTACTAAGCGGTACCATAATTCGGGGAGGCTCTTTCCGTGCATTCTAATATGATAATGTCGATACTTGAAGGCACAAATATACACTATACAATATACACCAAAGAAAATAGTACAAAATTGAAACATATACATTTAGGGCATAAATGGTGGTCAACGCTAAAATCAAATGTTTTGTTTGACCTTCAGAATCTACAGATAGCTGTTCCTGATCTTGCTGTTTGTATGTCTATATCCACTGTACCCACGATACTCCACAAATCCTAGTGTGTAGGAACGTTACTTTTTTTAAGATACGATTACATTTAGGTCATAAAGTGCATTCCAAAGAGTTCATATACAGATTATACCTATGTTCATGTAGACTAGATTTATGTCACATTAAAGCACTGTTTCAGGGTGATTTTGCCAAGAATATCATCTTTGTTCCCTGTCATTAACTTCACAGTTTCAATTTTCCTTCCACTTTGAATGGGACTGTCCTAGTTTTGGTTTTAGTAATTATATTATCTTTTTAATTTCTTAAAGGAAAATTGTGGTCGAAATTCCATTTACATAAGTCATTGACATGAAAAAAGTACACATAACTGTATGAAGATACCTATTAATTATTATTATGCTAAGCATGTATTCGAAAGAGATAGAATGATGATGACGAATTTAAATCTATAGGTAGGTATTTCGTTTAAATGAGTATTGTTATTATAATTATTCCTCCTTTTTGGCCATTTCCGTTAATAATTATTTTTATTTTATGAAAGAATATTCTTTAAACAATTTTGAATCAGTTTTCGACCGTTGCAGTTAATTAAACACACAATGAGACGGTCTTATTTGACTGCAGGTTTGACTACTGAGTGTTGGGTCATGGATTGGATTCTGATTTAAAGAAAAAAACAGTGATTTCTTAACAAAATACCAATGCTTCCCAATGTAGTTTTAGTAGTAGCCTGAACGTCGAACATTTTACTCATTTGTTTATTTCTGGAATACCTGTACTTTAAGAGCCTCCAGGTCTGATAGCCAAAATCATCCAGCGCAGCCTAGGCACTCAGCCTCGATACCACCTTTGCTGACTGGCAAAATTTTCCACTGCGATGCCGCGGTGGAAAAATTTGCGTTCATCCGTCGTACCGACACGACAGAAGAACTTCAGTCTGCATAAAGTTACTTTTATGTATGTGATGCAAAGTGAGTCTAAGCATTTTCCAGAAGTATTCTGATATTGCCTGCTGGTAAATAATGGCGTTTGAAACTTATGTTCTCACAAAGTTATGTAGGTGTTGAGTACCTAGATGAAATCATAGAGAATCGGAGCTTAATTTTTATAAATGGTAAACTATGTGTAAGCTGAATATATTTATTATGATAACATAACATAGCATCACGCCTGTATTCCCCGAAGGGCTGGGCAGAGGTTTAATATTCTTTCTTAATATTCACCAACATTTCGTTGATGTTATTAAGGCCCGTGTAATAGGGGGCGAGCAGTGTTGGGCAAATTTTAATTGAATTAACAATTAAAAATTAACAATTGATCAACTGTAATTGTAGAAAATTACAATTAACAATTGATTAATTGTTAGTTGTAGTGGTAGCAATTAACAATTAATCAATTGTTAATTGTGATTTGCTACAATTAACAATTAATTAATTTTCAATTGTTATATTAATTTAAATAAAAACTAACAATTAAAAAGGACTACGGGCACAGTCTATACATATCGTCGACGGTCGACGGAGAGTTCTATCTGGTGAGGCGAGCCCGAGCTGCTTAATTCACCGTACTTATTAGCTTGGGACACGTTTTTTAGGGCTATCGAGTCTTTGATATTTAAAAGCATTTTAATTTATTATTAATGTAGTGCATACGACATGTGCTGTGAGTGAGTGCAAAATTAAATCATCATTTTGCATGAATAAGGAACTGAGATTTCATCAATTTCCGCACATGAAAGAAAGTTAAACATTATTAATTTTATTTTATTGCATTTCATTGTATGTATCGTGGCGTGCATGTGCGAGCGTAAACTAAAATAATGACGGTCATGAAAATACGAGTGTGTTGCACACCCCCGAACCGTTAGATCTCTATAGGATCGAATGTTTTGAGGTTTCTCGGAGTGATGTCACAAGAAATTAAAGAGGTGCTAAAGGGGTAAAGGGGTGCTGACTATGAAAATGATATTCATTTTGAAATCCAAGATGGCAGAATTACATTTTTTGAAAAATATAGATATGGGTGTGATTTTCAAGGTTTCTCGGGGTGCTGATTATGAAAATGACATTTATTTTCAAATGCAAAATGGCGGAGTTGCTTCTTAATATAGACATGGGTGTCATTTACAAGGTTTCTTTGGGTGCTTATAAAAATGGCATCCATTTTGAAATACAAGATGGCGGACAAGCATTTTTTTAAATATATGTAGATATAGGTGTCATTTTTAAGGTTTCTTGGGGTGCTGATTATGAAAATGACATCCATTGTGAAATCCAAGATAGCCGAAAACTTTTTTCTTTTCAATTTAGATATGGGTGTCATTTTCTAGGTTTCTTGGGATGCTAATTATGAAAATTATATCCATTTTGAAATCCAAGATGGCAGACAAGCATTTTTTTAAATATAGATATGGGTGTCATTTTCAAGGTTTCTTGGGGTACTGATTATGAAAATGACATCCATTTTGAAATCCAAGATGGCGGAAAAGCATTTTTCTTTTTTAGTTTAGATATGGGTGTCTTTTTTTAGGTTTCTTAGGGTGCTGATTATGAAAATGATATCCATTTTGAAATCCAAGATGGCGGAAAAGCATTTTTCTTTTTTAGTTTAGATATGGGTGTCATTTTCTAGGTTTCTTAGGGTGCTGATTATGAAAATGATATCCATTTTGAAATCCAAGATGGCGGGAAAGCATTTTTCTTTTTTAGTTTAGATATGGGTGTCATTTTCTAGGTTTCTTAGGGTGCTGATTATGAAAATGATATCCATTTTGAAATCCAAGATGGCGGAAAAGCATTTTTCTTTTTTAGTTTAGATATGGGTGTCATTTTCTAGGTTTCTTAGGGTGCTGATTATGAAAATGATATCCATTTTGAAATCCAAGATGGTGGACTTACATTTTATGAAAAATATAGATATGGGTGTGATTTTCAAGGTTTTTTGGGGTGCTGATTATGAAAATGACATCCATTTTGAAATTCAAAATGGAGGACATGCTTCTTAATATAGACATAGGTGTGAATTTTAAGGTTTCTTGGGGTGCTGACTATGAAAATGATATCCATTTTGAAATCCAAGATGGTAGACTTACATTTTTTGAAAAATATAGATATGGGTGTGATTTTCAAGGTTTCTTGGGGTGCTGATTATGAAAATGACATCCATTTTGAAATCCAAGATGACGAACAAGCATTTTTTTATATAGATATGGGTATCGTTTTCAAGGTTTTTTGGGGCGCTGATTATGAAAATGACATCCATTTTTAAATCCAAGACGGCAGAAAAGCATTTTTTTTAATATTGATATGGGAATCGTTTTTCCGTGCGTTCTTTCCTTTTTTCCGTACGAATTCTTTGAATTGACAACTTTGATATTATTGGAAATTCATCAATATCATATCCAAGTGCTTCAATAGTAGCTTCAAGAATGAACACAGAATCTCTCATACTCAATTGACACCTATCTAACGCTACTACTAATTTTGGCGTAGTAAAATCTTTCCGCATAGATGTTTTACTTATTTCGTGTTGTGTGTTCTCCATTAAAGTAGACAAACCCTCCTGCAAGTGTATGTTTTCATTAGAATCAGATGATCAGTCGTTTTGTAACGGTTTATAAGATGATGACGAAACAATAGGCGCCTAAGTGACCAGCCTTCTGTCGCTGCAAAAAGATTCTATCTTCATTTATTTTCATTAACTGAAGCGCATTAATGTATGCAATATCAAAAAAATTATCTAAGGTTTTGCCAAACTCTTGTTGGCGTTGCTTAAATACTTCTTGCGTATTTTTTATTTTTTTTTGCAAATTTCTCTTACTTGATGTAAGTTCACAAGTTTATTCACACAAATAAAGCTTTGGTAGGTATTCGTGCCTTTTTCTAATATATAAAGCACTCAATGGCATAATTGAGTCCCATGAAAATGAAATAGACGGCGAGCCATACCATCTACCGGGCACAGGTATAGACTCCATGCTGCTACTGAGAATTTACATACAGAAAAATCCAACAATACTTTACCGACCCGGGAATCGAACTCAGAACCTCACGCTCAGCAGTCGCGCTTGCAACTACTAGACTAGACCAATGAGGCAGACCAAAAACGCGCCATCCATATATTGCGAAAGCGATGCGACAACGCGTTTTTTTTTTGTAACAACCTTGCCCCACTCTAGAAATTATTCCTGTATCGTGGGTGCGTTTACAAACACAAATATTCACATGGACATACACCCAGACCCGAACAACTACCTGTAGTACATACAAATATTTGTTTCGTGCGGGAATCGAACCCCCGATACGTAGCGCAGCAGTTGATCGCTCAACCACTGCGCCAACCCTGTCGTCAATTTAGTTTGGTGATAGGTAAAAGATTTTACTACGCCGTTCGCAATATAGGTACGATATAGGTATTATTGAAACGCAAACGAATTTGTATTTTTTTCTAAATAATTTGAAACGACATACAAGCATGTAGGTATACAAAGCACGTTGTTTCATAAGTTGCATAATGCAACTTAAAAGCGGTGTAATAAGAGCCACTTTACGAGCAAATGTGATGAAAAATAAAATTTATTATTTTGGCTTCAAGGTTAGCAACAATGACAGATCTTGTGGACCTTAAGGATCGGACAATAAGAGTTATTTTTGAATGACGTAATGTAGGCCGCGCGGCCCATAGTTGGCTTACGCAGTACCTATGGGTAGATCGGGTAGATGTTGCATTTCATAAACGCACGTCAATCATTCCAATTTATACCTTATCACAATGAAATGAAATGAAATGAAATTATTTATTTTGCAATTAGGATTTTTCAATCACTTTTACACGTCTTTTTTAAACTAGATGGCGTCGGCATTTCCTATGACTATCCCTGAGAAGAAACGCCGAAACAAACTCAGGGGTCAAAGTCTATTTTAAAGTCCAGACAGATTGTATTGATGTAAAGGTTTATGTGAGACAAATATAGGGTGGAATAGCCTTTTGAAGAAAGTGCCATAACTATTTGAGCTAACCTGTCGCAACAGAGTGCAAGCATGCATCAGTTATCGTGAGAATTAATGAAATGAAGAGCGCTCAGCCTAGATCTCACTCACATTTACAATGTATAGCGGTTATATATAAGAAATAATTTCAATTTAAACGACATTACAATAACAAAATAATGAAGTAAATAATATAATAATTAATGGCAAAATTTGTATATAAAAAAAAAGGAAAGGCTAAAGAGCGGCTCAATCCCAAGCGTTTTTGTCATCTAAATAGTCCGAAATTTTATAGTATCCTTTTTTACAAAGTTTAGATTTAATTACAATTTTGAACTTCTTTAATGTTAAATTACGTATATCATTGGGAAGCTTATTGTAAAAGCGTATACATTGTCCCATGAACGAGTTGCTTATTCTGTGGAGGCGCGTAGCATGTACAGCAAGGTTGTGTTGCAATGATATAAGTGTCAAATGATGCGCGATCTTGAATTGCAAGAATTGTATAAAATACTCGAGTAAAAAAAAAATTGTTCGTATTTTAAGCATATACAAACACATGTATAGTTAGCTAAGAGTATACCTACTTATTGTGTGATTATATCCCAACATGACCTGTAAGTGATTGAAATATCTTAAGTGCAATAATAAATAATTTAATTTCATGAGTCCATGTCAACCACCCAACCAAACCGTAAACAAAACAAAAGTCTTAAGAATGTACTAGGTTATTCAATTCAAATCCGTCAAAGGTCCGTAGAGTCCGGAATATTACAAACGATTTAGCAAACAAATACCTACGCACGCAAACACTGCACAGTAAAATCAGTGCCTGCACGCACACATTGACATTTATCTCGTATACTACGTACAACCAAAGGGTGCTTTATGCGATGCCTCTATGCGGCCTCTTAAAAGAATAACCATACGATTACCCTGAAAAACCCCTTCAAGAGAATAACCTCTTTAATTGGGTATCTCAAAAGAAGCGGTAACCCATTGCAACTAGTTATTGATTGAAAGGGTTACCCTATCACTGGCCGACCCCTTTGACGTCGGGCGTGAGTTAACAATCATTTATTGTCATTTTTTTACATTTTTTATAATATTATTAGGATAGTAGGATTATGCAATATTCTTAGAAATCAATGAAATCATTGCGCAAGCTTCTAGAAAGATCAATGAGTAATCATGGCTGAATAAAGCAACATTCAAAATCAAGAATCTCCCCGTCAAATTACTGTTAATATACCCCCCCCCCCCCCCCTCCCAGTGTTTGGCTGCGACCGCGCCTGCTTCTAAGCCGACCAGCCTATTAACATATGAAGAAGAGCCAATAATCAACTGGAATCTACTACTACACAAGGCAGTTCTTGGAGTTTTCTGCCATCGAACCTCAAAAGAACACCCAACAAACGTTTTTGGTTTTCTAACGTTTTCGAAATGCTGAAATACCTACTTTTAATTGATTTCGGTAAAAGTAAGTTAATTGTTATTTTTAATTGTTTCATAGAACAATTAAAAAAGTTAATTGCAATTATTTTAATTGCGAGTGACGATTAACATACATTAATCTAAATAATTTAATTGCAACTTTACGCCCAACACTGGGGGCGAGCCTATCGTCATCTATCGGGCACAGTTCCAGACTCTGTGCTGCTACTGAGAATTCCCATACAGAAAATCCCAATAATATTACCTGGCCCGGGAACTATTCTTTTGCACGAGCCTCTCCGTAGAATGAGGCTTTAGTCCATCACGCTGGTTTGGTGCGAGTTGGCGGACTATACATTCCATCAGGAATTTTATGGATCCCTTACGGGCGTCCACGTTTCCTCACGATGTATTCTTCACTGGTAAGAGTATCGTTTAGTGGCCGGCTTCCGACAAAATTGTCTTGAAATACTTGCAAAATAGGTGTTTGGGCGTTAACGTTTCTTACATATAAATTTTAACTGATTAATTTGATTTTGGTCTCTATAGTCAGATTATAAACTAGGTCGACACGTTTTGTTATTTTTCCAAATTTTTTGTAGTTTAATAATTATCAAGAGATAAGTATGAGGAAGATCTTTAGTTAAAAAAATGCATTTTGAGGGTTAATTATTTATCAATCTATAAAAAATATCAAAAATACAAAAACGTGTCGACCTAGTTTTTATTTGTGTCTATAACATATAAAATCAGCAAAATCATGTTTAGTGTGATAAAAACGTTAACGCATTTTGTATGAAAACTTTTAGCTAAACTGTAGTCTTAATGCATGTAATAATCGAATTCTGATCCACATTTATATAATAAAAGTTATTTTCCCTACCAAAATCCTCCCCCATAAGCATATATTGTAGATACATTAGAAGCATTCATCGTTTGATGTAACAGATTTATTACGGAATAGATAATATTAATAAAGCCTTGATTTATCTTCCTATCAGGAAAATCGGTCGGTGAGCGAGAAATATTTGTGGTGTAACGTAAATGGGAGCGATTTTAGCTGTCTTCGTAGATATAAATTTTTGGGGTAATGAATCGGGTTTCTGTTCAGGTTTGTTTCCCACAACTGGGAATAATTATCCTTCCTATCCTTGCATAATTACTGCTAGCTTCCGCCCGCGGCTTCGCCTGTGTGGATTATGAATCCGTGCATTTTTTTTTGCTTCGAATCCTAATCCTTTTTCCAGAATAAAAGTAGCCTTATAACATCAACTATCTGCCAGTGAAGTGCCGTCAAAATCAGTCCAGCCGTTTCGGAGATTAGCCGGAATAAACAGACAGACAGGCAAAAAAAAAAAATGATTTTTTGTTATGTACCGTATATACTTTCATATCTATTTAGTAAAAAGCTATTCTTTTGACATTACAGACATTTTATACTTCTTCCATTTTACTTATTTTACTTTTTGTAATTACTAAGCTGTTCTTCGTTCTTCATCTGTTGAAGATACGTGTTCTTTTTTGCATCATGGTTTACAGCTTAGCATGGGCCTTTGAAGACATCAATTTTACCTTTATTCCTCGAAGTACCTATATACTATTAAAAATGAAAAATTATAGATACCAAAATTCTTTAATAGGTACCCAATATAGAATACCTAAGGAGTTTTCATAAATATATTCTTTGTACAAAATGTGAGTGTATAAAAATAACACCAAAAAATACATCTCTGCCTAACACTTCGTCTCAGGCGTGATACTATTTTATGCGTAGTAATGCGTAAGGAGTTATATTTTAAATGTTTACACATTTATAAAGACAGACCTAAATTAACCTAGACGCGTGTTTCTGACATAATAATCTCAAGCAAAATTTCTATACACAACAACAACACAATCGTTACTTGAAAAGCCACCTTATATACGTACACATAGGGTTAAGATTTAACTGTTAAAAGGCACGTCGTTTTCTTTTATTGTAAAGTTGTTGATGAGTTGAAGACATGGCAATCCTTTGAAAGCTCTATGATTATTACCTACACAAGTTTAAAATGAAATATATAAAGCTGTACGTAGCTTAATATTGTTGTATGTGAAACTTTTCTTATATCACACAATATATGTATATACACATAGGTTACGTTTGTGTCTGATTTTTATTGCCCAGATAAAGGTTATCTAGCTGAAATCTGAACAGATTTTTATGGACTTATCAAAGAAATTATATCAAAGGTTTATCCCGCTGATGAAAAATCTGCTTTAAATCATCTTAGTTAAAACCAGAAACATTATTCAATATTCTTTATCTTATAATTAATTCATAAAGTCAATGGTGTCGTATAATTGAGACGTTAATAGTGAACTGATTACTAATTCAGCTTGTCTTTATACGTAGAACTTCTACGATAACTTCAGGCGCAGTGGTCCAAATTTGGTTCCCTGCGGGACCCCAGTCAGCTTCATAGAACTTAAGTTGTACTCCGTAAATTATTTGATTAGTTTCCGAATATTGATAAGTTTCTCTTTGTGTAATATAACTATGTGGAATACTGGCTTCGTTTATAGATTCTATATTGTGTATTAAAGTTAATTGTGTAAATATACTTGTTTTAATCTAGATGTTGTCAGTGGCGTGCGGTGCATAAAGACAAAATATGGTGCATAAAGATACTGCCTACCCTACATAACTCAGATAAATATTTATTATAAGATATTTGAGGTGGCAAATCACATACATCGATAGTTAATCAACAAGACGACGAACCAATACCAACATGCAGTAGGTATTATTAGTAAGTAAGCTTTTAATTTTTTTTGCCTACCCTGTCTAAGAACTCTGTGCACGCCGCTGGATGTTATAAAGACTGCGGTAGTAAGTTCCTCTAGACCAGAGGTTCCCAGACTTTTTTTCTCATAGACCACTTTCAAAATTTAGCTGGTTCCGGTGGACCCCCAGCAACTACATTTCTACCATATTGTAAATTGAATTGTAAACCCCAATTTTTTTGTCACGCTAACGTAGACCCCCGTCGAGTTTCCCGTGGACCCCTGGGGGTCCACCTGGACCACTTTGGGAACTAATGCTGTAGACTTTAGAGGTCACACGCTCGGACAAAGTGTTGTTGGTAATTTTATGAATGGAAATTCTCAGTAGCAGCACTGAGTTTGTAAATATGTCCGATAGATGGCAATAGCAAGTTGAGAAAATTTACATTTATTTCACAATAAAATTAAATATAATATTACCTATTTTTGATTTCATAGGTTAGACGTTTTAAGCAGGAGTTTACTTAAAAATAATTTGAAAATTCGTAAATTGTTATTTTTTGGAGGTTTGTCAATTTGACATGTACAGTTTCACATAGAAATACTTTTATCAGTCTTACTTTTTTTCAGTTACTTACTTATAAATTGAGTAATTTCTACGGAAACAGTATCCTGCTAGGCGTGGAACAGTCTAACACTTGATTAATGTGTACGTACGGAAATAATCACGGTATTGGCACACTTTTTGTGATCAATTGATTAAGGATGTAATGAATTAAATTCATAGTGGAGCAATTATATTGATTGCACAGAATGGCGTGCGTGCGGAACCTTTCCGATAAATAGCGATGTACACAGAATGTGGTGTCATGGGAATGGTAGATTTTTGTTGTTGCTGTTAAATAATTAAATGCTTTTCATAATATTAATCCTACTAATATTATAAATGTGAAAGTTTATGAGGATGGATGGATGGATATTTGTTGCTCGATTCGTTCTTTGATGTTCGATGCTTGGTTCGCTATCAATTCAATCAATGAATTTCATGAAGAAATTAAGATCTTATAGTTAACTAGAGATAAAAGGTCAGCTTATAAATAAAAACTACCAAAGTTCTACGATGTGCCGATAAGTCTATAGGTATTCAAATTTAAGCTTTCGAACTAACGGCAACTCAAAGAAAAGATGCTAAATGCCTACGCCTTCCATATAAAAGGATCGCAAAGTTTCAGTTTGTTAGAAAACTTTGCTATTCATAGCTTGTTGTATTCTGTTTATTATAACGATAGACAAATAAGGTCCATTCTAGCAAGGAAATGTATAGCTTGGCAAGGAAATATACCCCGTGTTTGCTTCTAATACGGATTCATCACACTTTAATGCTTAAAGACGACCCGCACTCTTCTTTTCTAAAAGAAATGGTTAAAATATACCATTTAGTGCCTTGGTAGTCACTTATGTCTATTAAATGGAGTTTATGAAAATAACGTTAAATTCTACCTATAGCGTTTCACAAAATATTGTATCTTACGTGAAAAAACGCTCGAATTAACACAGCTTACATAACACCATGCAACAAGAAATATTGCATGTAATACAGTGTTCCGCGACGGCTTTATCAGCATTTTCGTATGTATAAAAAAGCCCCGTTAAACCACCTAAACGCCTGCATGCACGATGAAGGCAATTTTTTACTCACCAGTGTTATTGCGTTTTGCATTTTTTATCCGGCAGGCGCTTTTTCCGTTTTTGAGGACATTAGGGTATCGTGTAAATATGAACAATAGAAATAAATAGGCCTCCCCCTTGATTTCAAGATCCTTCTGTTCTCTGCCAAAGGTGACCAACCTTTTCCAAATGCGTCCAATTAACATTTAAAATTTCTTTATTTACGATAATTATCTTCGTCCGTGAAAAAAATCGACCTAAATATTTGTAATTTACCTAGAATGTAACAATTATAAATTTAAATCCACCTCAATGATCCCAAAAATCTTTTTAGGTTAGGTTTTGTATATTTTGCATTCAAGCTTGGTCCCTTTGAGAGTTTATATTGTGTTCGAGGGTCGAAGGACATTCCTCAATAGTTATTGATTTTAGCATAACAAAACGCAATAATCTAGGGTTCTCGCTACCAGTTTTCAATAACTCCATTTTGGGTCATAACACCTTTTGTGTGGGCCGAAAATGTTTTCGTAAAATTAAAGTCTTTTATTGGTATCCATACAATGTAGGTCTAGGTTATATAGAAATCTGGGTTCTTTATTTCGTATAGGTATCAATTTATCAAAATGTTTATATAACGAGAATGAAAAGATATTATGTGTTGTTGTATTTTTATTTATTATATATAATGTACCTAACCTGCTTTTTTATAATAATACTAGCTGGTACACGGTGCGTTGCTGCCGCAGAAGAAATAAATTTACTCTTTCAAATACATCTGCCGGTACGACACGCGCGCCATCTACTGTAAATTTATTGTACTCTGCCTATAACCTTCGCGCAAGTGCAAGCAATAAGTTGACAAAGTTTTATCGCAATCAGATTAACGGCATGGTAGCGCATAAAATACGAACAAACAAGCAACCATTGATTTTTATATTGGATTGTGTTTATCGAAAGGCATGGCACAAGTGTATTTTTGTAATCAAACATTTCGGTGACGACGGTGTTAGGTCTTTTGCTATTTAACGGGCTCATTTCGAAACCCTAAGCTGCCGAATTACTGGAAAAAGTCCTAGCGGCAAATCTTTCACGACTCAGGGAAAAACCATTGACAAGTTGATATCCAGTAATAATTGACACATTCGTTTTTATTTTATGGGAATAGCTCGTGCCGTAGTGAAAAGATTAGCCAGTCAGCGATGATGGTATCGAGGTTGAATGGCCAGGGTGCGCCAGCCGATCTCAGATACCGTTACTCGGGATACTGCTTCCTTAGATCTTACTTATTAATTTGAAACGATAATTTGCAAAGAGTGACGTTATAGTTTGTCTTCATTGAAATACATATTGTATTATTTTCATAAATTAAATATTGAAAACGGCAAAGATAAGCAAGAGATTAAGTTTTATTGAGTTTTTAGAAGGTAACCTATTTAACAAATAAGATTTGGAATTTATTTTTGATACATCTAGCCTATTGCAAAACAGAATTCCTTACAAAATTGCTTCCATTTTTTATTTGAGTAACAAGTCCTCTAATGTTATTCAATGTTATGATTTTCTGTTTATTAGAATGTGACAGGGATATAGGATTGTCTAGATGGGAGCTTTCCAAGATTCACAGAGCGTATAAGTGTTTAAACTGTTAGGCGGGTGTGTCGTAGGTCAAAAAAAGAGATAAACAACAACAACGACAAGGTTGGCGCAGTGGTTGAAGGATCAACTGCTGCGCTACGTGTCGCGGGTTCGATTCCCGCACGGAACAAATATTTATATAATCTACAGTTAGTTGTTTCGGGTCTGGGTGTTCGTGTATATGAATATATGTGTTTGTAAACGCACCCACGATACAGGAAATTATTCATAAAGCGGGGCAAAGTTAATTTAAAAAAAATTATGTTTAACATTGTGCATAGAGTAATTATATTGATTCTATGACGTAATAATAACCTATAGGGAAACGCCTGTGAAGTGATTTCTAAATATTTAAATTGTGTAAAGAAAATACGACTGCGAACAGGCATCATACTTGCGACTTCCTGATCCAGTACACCAGTCGCTTTAACGTCTGATAGAATTACAGACAGCCGCAAAAAGATGTATGCACGTAGCGAAATTTAAACGCTTATTCTTGGTAAGGATTTGGTTAAAAACATAAAATTTAAATTACCTTGTATTTTTATGTATATTATGCAGATACTATGTATGAAATTGGTCAAGATTTCAATCACTATTCCCTCTAAAATGCGCTTTGGAATTAGTGTTGCCCAAAATCGGTGTTGGTCTTGCAGTCTTGGTCTTGTTCTTGCATTTTTGCAAGACCAAGACCAAGACCAAGACAGCGTAATTTTAGCAACACCAAGACCAAGACTAACCGTGCAAGATTTGAGCAAGAACAAAACTAAGCCTGCGAGACTCTTGCACGGTCAGTCTTGGTCTTTGTCTTGCTAAAATTACGCGGTCTTGGTCTTGGTATTGCAACATTGGGCAACACTATTTGGAATTTCGCTACGTGTATATGTACATCTTTTTGAGGCTGACTGTAATTTATCGCTGGACTTTATTTAAACTGACCCAAAAGTCTTCGAGTGACAAATAAGAATCCTCTAAAGTATATAAACTCACACATTGTTTCCCAAGCATTATACGGGCTCAGGTCTCTTAGACCCCTCATAAATAATAAAGATAGTCGTTCATAACCCGAAAGTAACACTCGCCAGGTGAGGACCTTTGATATTCAGGAGTGATGGTATTTTTATGTATTTCCTGCATGTTTTTTAATTTAGTACATATTTATTGCTGGACTCGTCGGTCTAGTGGTCGCAAATGTGACTGCTGAGCGTGAGCTCTGGGTTCGATTCCTGTGTTTGGCAAAGTGTTATTGAGATTTTCTGTATTGAAATTCTCAGTAGCCTGGAAATGTGCCTGGTAGATGGCAATCGTCTCGCAGTCTAGTACATGGAACTGAATAACGGCATCGGCGAAATGTGTGTGTACAATAGTACATCTCTGCCTAACTTTACGGCGAATACAGGCGTGATGCTATACATGTTATGTTATTGCTGGACAACGTGAGGGTTGAGTTACTCTTGCAAAACAATTATCTAGGTAGCTGTACGCGTAGGTGATAGAACAATTTCTCTTCCGAATCGAACCCACGACACTAACTCACCACTGTACAAATAATAACCTCAAAGTATGTGTCGTACATTATTCTTTTTATTATTTTCTCAAAGAGAATTGAACAGCGGATATTCCTGAAAAAACACGTAACGCCCACACAAACAAAAAAATAACACATTTTCGTTCATTTGTTCTTAAAATATGTGCTCATTACTTACATATACATATAAACATTGTTTCTATTAATACAAAACCAAGCTTCTGCAACGTTTCTAGTAAATATCTTAATATCTGTCTAAATATAATGTCTGGTAGATATTAGTACAATGTTTCAAGCCGTTAGGTTATTGAAATATCTGTCTAGACTATAACAAAGCCCCATGTGACGACCCTTTGTGGCAAACGACAGTAATACGTACACAGAAATATTATAAAAGTACTCGTTCGTATGTTGCTCTTGAAGGCTCAGTGCACACTGGAGGGTTGACATTAAATTGTAATTCTGATTCCGATAAAAATGGGACGAAAGGAAAAAATTGCGCCATAGATACAGCTACGATGTCATTTCGGCTAATCACATTAAACTGCAGTCAAAAAAAATACGTGGATCATTAAGAATAATTCGTCTATCGTGAGTCGATCCGCCTAGCCTTTTCCCAACTATATTTGGGTTGGTTTCCAGTATAACCGCTTGCGACTGAATATCAGTATTTTACGAAGCGACTGCCATCTGACCTCCGCCAACCAATTAATGAAAGACACGGATGCTCCAAGTTTAGACTGGATGAATTTTATTTTATTTATTTTTTTAATAAACATTGCCCCGCACCAGGAATAATTCCTCTATCGTTGGTGTTTAAAAACACAAATATTCACATACATACCCATACCCAGAACAATCTGTAGATCATACAAATAGTAGTTTCGTACGAGAATCGAATTTGCGACACGTAGCTCAGCAGTCGATCGCTTATAAGCGTTTATTATTGATATAATGTGTTGCTCGTTATACTTACCTGTCATACGCCTGCAGTATTTGGGTTGACAACTGGGTATTTTCAGAAATGTGATAACTCTCAGAATCTTTTCGACCACCAGGATGTGCCCTCCCTCTTACACCCGCAAAATGCGTATCCAAGTATTAGCGTAAAAATTTTAGTTGAAAAATTCAAACTATTCTTAACCGACTTCAAAACGGGGAGGTTCTCAATTCAAGGTTAGCTTTTCTATTATGTACTATTTAACACTTAGACTGTCTCATTGGTCAAGTGGTCGCAAGCGCGACTGCTAAACACGAGGTCCTGAGTTCGATTCCCTGATCGGGAAAATTGTTAGTGGGTTTTCCTGTATAGCCTTAATACATTTTATGAAAAATAAAAATAGCGCAGTTTATTTTAGTTTAACTTTCATTTTAATATTGCTATTACAACACTCGTGGTTTTGTTCCGTATATATGTATTTATACAATTCTCCTTTGTTTATTTGTACCTAACTAATATTCATAACGGCAGCTGACCCGAAAAGTTTATCCACAAACTCACAAAATAAACCGAAACAGTAGGTACGGTACTGAACAAAATATTAATCAGCCAGCATTTAGAACAGAAAACAAATTATGAAATGCAATAACAAACGGCAAAGCAAAGCTTAGCGAAGCCCACATGTCGTTATCATATATACTAGTATAAATATACTTGTTGCATGTACACAGCGCTCAGATGCTTTCAGGCGTTCTGTTTCAGTCGTGATCGAATGTCGGCGTCGTACGAACGCGCGCAATCCGGTCATCCATCGCGATCCGAAGTACACGTTCTAAGATTGAATCTGTACTTTTTCTTCAAAGATTTCGGTGCATTAAAAAATTTAAAATGACAGTTTGATTTTAGAATTTTATTGCAGTGACGGGTTACTTTCTTTATTTTTTTTTCAAAGTTGAGAACTGTTTTTAATTTTAATTTCGATTCTGGGGTCGTGTTATTTTTATATTTTAAATTCAGAACATTTAATGATTTTTTTAATTGCTCTTTAATTTAAACGTGCGTTCAAAGTGTGTTTTTTTTTGTTCATTGTATCAAGTGGCAAAATTGAATTTATATTATATAACTTTAAATAACTAAGCTCGATTTAAACTATGTGTTTATGTGAAATATTGAAGTTCGGTTCAGCAACCGTGCATTTTAAATTTTAAACATAACGCAGTGAACAATTGAATCTTCGGGAAAAAATAATTTCTTCTGTGAGTGGGTAAGAAAATATTTCATTTATTCTCCTTAAATTTTAAGATTTACTGCTAAGGTTTAGGAGGGCAAGGTACAAATGTAACGAAAAACGAACACGTTGCTTCAACTTTCGTTTTTGAAGCAACGTTACTAAAAATAATTAAAAATATTAGCAAGCTAACAATCTTACTACTTCTGTACAACGGCTTTTAGAAATAAGTCTAAGAAGACACTTTCTGTACAAAATTAACAAGCTTCAGTTTGTATGGGAATATGTCTTTGTCTATTTTTAAATCCAAAAGTCGCAGCGCAAACCTTGCCGAGTATTCATTACAAAAATTTTTGTATCCTTGCAGGATTTTTATTTTTATTAATTCTCAGGACGAAAATCATACTACATAACGAAATATAAGGTGCAGTGTCTGATGTCGCTAATCGCAATTAAGGTATTATTAAATAGTATAGGGTGGCTAATCGCGACGTTGATGTACTAAAATCTTAATCGCCCATCGGGCATTGGCCTGACGTGCGTAATCGCAATATCTTTCCAAGGTCAACGATTATAGCTATGGTCTGGAGAGGTCAATAGGAGACGCATTTTTTCTATGACGTAACAGCGTTCTTATAATATTGAAAAAAAAAAAAAACTTAAATTGGTCTTAGCAGGACTTTTATGAACCAGTGCGTGGACTGAAATATGATAATGGGGGATTATTTATTTTAACGATCATTTGAAAATAATAAAGTCGATATTGTCGCTGCGCCTGCCAATTTCCAGATGTGCATTTTTTTACGAAAAAAATTCTCTCTTTTAAAGTAGTTTTTATAATTTGATATAATTTTATAGAGTTGTATATCTAATAAATATCTTCAATACTGCATTGTCAGTGTTTTTATTTAATGTATTGTTTAAAAAATAATTAGTTTTTTGATGTTTTCCGAAACCTATCAAAAAACATGATTGGAACTTGGCAGGCGCAGCGACTAAATTACTTAATTATAACTTCTCTGTTTGAAAAGTTGACGACTCATATATTTAATAAAGTTTATTTAGTTTAATCTGACACTTTGTTCTTAAGTTATGTAAAAATATTGTAGCCCGAAGATTGACTAAATGTAGATATGTTTTATTCAAAGGCATATTTATCATAATTTCGTCATAATTATTTATAGGATTTTGTTTTTTTCAGTAACTGTGTGTTGTGTTCATAAATATGTAAACAGTTTTGTTATATTCTTAATACATCTTAATTTATGAATAGTTAAGATTATTATTTTATTATGATGTTTCGACAGAGGATTTATCGAGAGGTCGAAGTTCGAATTTCACGTTAGAATATTGCTATGCCATTTTATGAACGTACGTACAAACTGAATACGTTAATAATTTAAGTACATATATATATATACTTTGTAGTTAAACATTTGTAAGTATGAACAAAGAAGGAGAGCCAAGGAAAGGTGTATAGGAAAGGAAACTAATAGAGATGAATGGAAAAAGAAGACATAGGTATTTCGCAGTCCATATATAAAATGGGCATAGGGCAAGACAATGATTATGGCAGTATGATTTTATCGAAATGTTATGGTAACATTTACAAGTATAAAAGATGTGTTAAGAATAAAAACTGAAAATGCAGCAACTATTTATTTCAAAAAGTGAATAAAATGGCCGTTTATTCCTTGTTCCTAAAGGACCAATAAGATACCTATCTTCAAAGGAAATTGGACACAAATGTATTTCGTGTTCACATGTCGTTTCAAATTCTAAGCGATATAACTACCTGCATATTGTAGATTTTGTGAAAATTACAAATGAAATATTTTTCCTTTTTCCTCCTCTGATAAATAAAGAAAGGAAGCTTCATTGAAATCTCCCGATTCTATGAAAACACAGCATAGTATTAGCAGAATTCTGCTGTAGTAACAGTTTTAAGAATAATTGCTCTAATAAATCGCAGGTTCTAGATTTTTCGTAAAGAGTTGCGCGTACTTACATAACGTTACGGTAATCAAATAATGCATTCTATTTTGTACACAGTCATAATATAACAGAGTACAAAATTGAATATAAAATTACATAAAAAGGCTAGTTTAACTGAAAAAATAAAGAGTTTTCTAACAATAAATCTTGAAATATTGAACGCAACGATAATATATTATTTCGGCACATTGTTGCTGTACTAAAATTAAATATATAAAATAACATAGCGTCACGCTTATATTCCCCGAAGGGTTAAGCAAAGGGGTACTATTCTACACCCACATTTCGCCGATGCCGTTATTGAGTTCCATGTAATAGAGGGCGAGCCTATTGCCTTCTACCAGGCACAATTCCAGACTCCTTGCTGCTACTGAGAATTTCCATACAGAAAAACTCAATAACACTGCCCGTCCCGGGAATCTAACCTTAGTACCTTACGCTCGGTAGTTGCGCTTGTGACCAGTAGACCAATAAGTCAGTTAATTTTATAACCCTATAAAAAAATCTATCAAGATATAGTATTAGTTAACCCATCAGCTGCAGCGTCCATTCCAACCCACTTTTCGTATCTTTTTCACGAGCAAGCACTTGGACCACTATTATTTTCCTTTCAATCTTTGCAGTGCGTTGAAGATAAACAATTCCAAGAAGCCTGTGCCTGACAGCCTCTTCAATTTAATATTATCCGAACTTAATACTTTTATACGGCAAAAAGGTACCTACATTCAGTGTAAACAAATAACTTAAACCGAAAGCAAATGGCCCTCGGGGAATCGGATACGATCTGATTGCTTGCTCGCGATCGGTGTTAACTCGGGAAAGATTGAGAAAACATTGATTTTGGACGACGGCGTGTTGATCTGAAATAATATGGGTGTTCAGGCCTTTGATCCGCGAAGGGTAAGAGATATTACTTATGTTAAGGAAAGTTGTATTTGATAGGGATTTATTGGCGTATATTTTTATGAATTTATAATTATTTTTATAAATAATAATTCCAAAATGAAGATTTATTTATAAAAAATCTTATAATTGAGAAATGTAATTCAATTATTTTGTAATAGAAAAAGAATACTTATCGATGTAAAGGTCATATAGGTATAGGCCGATGCCGTTATTGCGTCACATGTTCTAGGGAGTGAACCTATTGCCATCTTCCTAGAAGTTCCATGCAGAAAACCCAATAACACTTTGACTGACCCGGGTTTCAAACCCAGGACCATTAGACCAATGAGGCAGTTTCAAAGAAGAACATATCATTTTTCATTCAATTAATCTACTTCAGCCATTTTGTCAAAACAAGAGTTAGCTCTGATTATAGCTTGATTGAGCCAATAAAACTTGTTCGCTCATTCAAGCTATAATCTGATTACATGTGAAAATGATTTATTATATTGACAACATGAAAGCCGAACAAAATATTATTACATGTCATTCACGAATGTGTAGGAATAAACAAAATAGTGTCGCAATTTAATGGAAATGACATTTATGTTTATCGTTTTCTCGGATTTCGAAAACGATTTCTATGACCTTAGAACCTTAATCGGCTTGGTCTTTAAGCCCTTGAAGTGTCTTTAAAGCTTGGACAGTGCTATAAACGCTTCGCAGCTAAAACTACAAGAATTTCAAAATATTTTTTATTTATTTCAAAATATTTGTGTGGGAAAATACTAACATTTTTTATGTTTATTAAAATTTACGGGTATAAAATTTACATTATACAATCTAAATGTTATTTATTGCCTATAATAATAGAACCTACTTTTACTGTTTATTACAAATCACAGTAATATTATTTGTAATCAAGGTATTTTGCCAGTCAAATGTTTTTATATATACGTGTATACATAATTATATACGCATATGTATGTATATATAATTTATGTAGAACCCTACCACATAATGACTTTAAGTCTGCATAAACAGCCTACAAATCATAAATTTCGATCGCATGTTCACATTAAAGGTAATGTCGCCTAGTTAATATTGTGGTTACATTAGGATACGCCCTACCGCTAAACAATAAGTTTAGCACAGGGGTAGTAAACCTTTCATCAAACAAGCCACTTCTTGTTTCCAAAAATAATATTTACAAGTATTTTATTTTTTTCTTTAGCAACAAAAACAGGTTAGAAAGGTAGACTGAACTTTATTAGTTGCTTCGTTTAAAATATCCTATAATTAGTTGCAATAGGCAAACTATACAAAGCCAAGACCTCAACATCCATCATCCACTGTCATAATTTGCCAAATGTTTTCAACCCCTGCCTAACCCATTACCGCGATAGGCTATTGATAAACATCTTTACGACGACAGAGGTAAAAAATGAGCCTTTGTTTCACTAGTGTTAATTACTGTGGCCTAGTTAGCTTTGTAAAGCCAAAGCGGGAAATCTGGATTTCCAACCAGGGGTGTGGAATGGCACATTGTTGTTGTTCACGTTCATTATTGGGAGATAGAAATTTGATGTGAGGATTAAAGTAGCTTTACTAGTATCTACTATCTTTAGGCACACATAGGGTTAAAATGGCGGTCTTGTCGCTAACAGCAATTTCTATTATCTATGAAAATATTACATAACATAACATAGCATCACACCTGTATTCTCCAAAGAATTAAGGCTTACTATTGTACATCGACATTTTAACGACATTAGAACAACCGAAATAAAAACTTTACTTAGGTAAAGTTTTTAGGTAAAAGCCGAAGAATCGCACTCAGAAGTTCAACAGTCACACTTATCAGTGAGTAAGTTTTGGTCCTTATATTCTGCATATAAACCATAAGGACCAGAATGAGCGGAACCTCGGATTCATTTTACTAAAGTTATTATTTGGATGAAAGGCATTAGCATCCGTGAGAACTAACAACATCTTACAGTGATCAAAATACTGAGTTTAAAAATTAAACATCATTGTATAAGGTTGTGTTATGTTAATATGTACACTCAAGTTTTATACTCTATCAAAAGTTAGTAATCTCGTTCTTGAAATTTACAATATAGTGGTTTTCGGGGGCATTAAATCGGTCTAGCTTGGTCTCATCTCTGGAAAAATTCGATAATAGAAAGCAAAAATATCCGAGCGAGCGCTTAACACCATGATTTATCAATTTTGAGATACCTATGAGGGATCATAATTTACTTTTGGTGTTGATTGTACCTATGTATAGTTACCGAGTGTCCCAAACAGAACCTAGGTACCAACCACAAGAGTTCTATGAGTATCAGGTGTTTTGAACCCGAAATGTATGCAACTTTGAAGGCAATATATAACTTAGCATCACGCCTGTATTCCCCGAAGGGTTAGGACAGAGGTGTACTATTGTTCACCCACATTTTGCCGATGCTGTTATTGAGTCCCGGGCTACCGGGCCCGTCTACCGGGCACAGTTCCAGACTCCGTGCTCAGAATTTCCATACAGAAAAACCCAATAACACTTTGAAGGGAATATAATATAAACGTATAGGATATTTATACACATCAATGTCAGCTATACGGAACACAATAGATCCGTAAACACATCGACATCGATATGGGTTGACAGGAACCCTAATTTTGTAACTTTGACGCCCATCTGTTTTGTCCGTTTGAACAATTCAGACACTTTTTATTTGACTGTTTAATATTAATGACACATTGGACTGCCTCATAAATTCAGTAGTCGCAAGTGAGGCTGCTGAGCGTGAGGTCCTGGTTGGATTCCTGGGTCGGGCTAAGTGTTATTTTACTTTCTGTATGGGAATTTTCAATAGCAGCACGGAATCTGGAACTGTGTATAGTAGATGGCTCGCCCTTTTATATCCGGGACTCAATGACGGTATCTGCGAAATGTGGGTGCGTACTAGTACCTACACCTCTGCCTAACCCTTCAGGGAATATAGGCGTGATGCCATGCTACATTGTGGGAATTAAGCTGTATTGTAAAACAAAACAAATATTTGCACACTTTGTACACCTACACTCTGGCAAATAAATGAATTTGAATTTGTAAACTACCTAAAAACACCACATCTTTTCTTTTTCTTGATTATGTCTACCTCCTGACCGATTTTGGTCACGGCGGCCTATCTCACCGGAGATTAGCCAACTACGCAGGAGATATTATAGAGCACAAGTGTGTGCGCAAACACAGGTGCTCTCTCTATTCCTTCACTCTCATAGCCAGATGGGACGGCAATCCGACACGACCGGAGAGAGATCAGGCGCAGGATCAACGGCTTTACGTGCTTTCCGAGGCACGATGTGTATTCACATACACAAAGAACCAGACCCGAAACAACTATCTGTAGATCATACAAATATTTGTTCCGTGCGGGTATCGAACCCGCGACACGTAGCTCAGCAGTTGATCTCTCAACCACCGCGCTAACCGTGCCGCCATCTTTTTGTTGAATAAACTAGACGACACACACTCAACAGTCGCGACCATCAGACAAATGAGCAGTAACGTTAAAGCGAGCTAAAATCTACCAGTACCCCAACTGTGATTTATCCACACAGAAGCACCAAAGTAATATATCTATATATATCCACCGCACACAGATTTGTCTATAATGTCTAATTTAAGTTCACGGCCTTTTTTCGTCTATTCCAGACGATTTAAGGCGTATTATTGTCTGCGAGATACCGAATTTGACATACCCTAACACATCCCTAACATGAAAAGTTTGTGATGGTTCGTGCCATGCCGCGCCGCCTTGAATTCGTGTTTCTCTTTTAGTTTTTCCCTCCTCTTTAACTTAAGTTATAATCATCTATTACACTCAACGTGAGATCGTTAGTAACGTTCAATTTAACTGTTTCATTCTTACGCCCATCAAGTTTTATCTTAAGTAGGTACTACAAGTTCGCATCTGTGGTTTTACTAAGTCTTCACATAACCTGGGAATGACGGGCAAATGTGGAGTTTATCGTCTGCGATACTTAAGGAAGTTGTAATGGCACTTTGAGTTTCTTAGAATTCTGCTTGTACTTCGAGCCGTGACTAGATTTATAAGGTACATCACTATCATAAATAAATGGTACATTTTTTGTGACTTTATTTTCTGGTATCAATGGTATCAAGCCAAGACTACGCTCAGCAATCGCGCTTGCCATCGAGACAAATGAGGCGATTAAGCGATTGAAAAATTAAATATTTTTTTCTTGCTTAAGTAGACAACGGACTCTTTCAGCCAAGATTCAGAATATAATAAGAACAAAGATATTATATATAGGCAGACAGATGTATGTATTGACGTATTCATTATGTTTTGATTAAACCAGACACATCACAGTCCCGTAGCAAATTCTATGGAGGTGCCCTTGATCTGCTATGGGCTTTTAAGTATAAAGTGACATTTTTTACCGTATGAAATTTTGTATTTTATTTTCGCCAACAAAATAATCGGTTACCGATTGTCTGACGTGAATTGTCTTAGTTGGAAAACAGGTGTAACGTTTTACGTTTTTATGATATCAAATTAATTCAATATACCACGTCTTAATAAGTTTCATTCAAAAAATTACGCTCAAGCGGATGTGGGCGGATTTGGATACGTGGGGCCCGTAGCAATTGTTACTCTTGCTACGTGGGTAATCTTGCACTGTTAGTACCGATAGTCAGGCAATATAGGGACTGGAGAATGCGATCTCTTCTTTATTTTTTTCTTGCCTACGAAGAAACAACAGACTCCGTAAGCTAAGACTCAGATAAAAAGAACAAAGACACTATATACAATACACAAACGAGACTAAGTTTCTATGACTATATATTTAACGTGTTCTGATAAAACCAGGCACAACACAATACATATTCCGAGTCGGAATGAAGTGTAAACAAACCAAACAATTTAATCAGTTCAATTTCGCAGAAAAACAATACCAACATAATAAATAAATAAAAAACAGACCGGAATCTGGAAAAACAGATCGTTCCATTTAGAAATACGTAGAGTTTGTCGTTCTTGTTTTGAGGTATAATTTGCGGGAACAAGGCCTTCACAAAATCCACTTTCTGTTTTCACTGCTTGTTTATTTATTGAGGTCGGATCGCAAGATGCATAAACACGAGTTTGTTAATCGTCTGTTAAAACAACGAATGTTTAGGATAAACAAACGTTTTCGATAATTGTCTTATCATCTGCTGTCTGTCCTAGTTAGTCTTCTAAATACTTACCCATAGCGTTGATATGTTTTTGCTTTATCATTCAAAAAGCTATATTTTGAGGTTGGTATCTCAATTGCCGCATTATACCTACTCGGTGTTAAATTAACGGTTCGGCCCAGCTTAAATTGGACTGCGGGAGGACATGTCTGCCGCATGCCGTCCGATCTGTGGGCCCGCAAAGCACAAAACTGGTGCCCTGACACAGCAAGACAGGGTTGCGGCAGACCACGTACGCCAGAGGTGGCGGGACGAACTGGATGCTTTCGTTGAAAACTGGCCACAAACAGCACGGGATCGCGAGAAATGGAGAAAGGGGCCAGCATAGGCTTTTAGTGATAATCTCAACCCATTTGAGATTATCACTAAAAGCTTCTTCAGTTCTTTAATTGGTAAATGACAATTTTCTTGCCTTCAACGAAGACAGAATCCATTATTACTCTTAGTTTAACATACATTCAGAATACCTAAGGTATATATATTCTATTCTAAAGTATATAACACGCTTAACCTATCTATTACGCGTTCAATAGGGTTAAACATAATAATTAGTCTCATACCACTAATCGGCTTACAATTGTGGTGTGTGAGATTGAGCTCTCAACTTAATTGTCACAAAACCAAACTCATTCAGGATTCCAGCTACGAAATTTCAACGTATATTCAAACTAGTTGTACCCGCGACACCGACAGTGTAGTTCGTCTTTTTATCCCATTTCATCACATAAAAACTTTGAAATCCCATGTCACCTTTAGGTGTTGGATTTAGAAAATAGCTTTTTAACGAATGCTGTAAAGAACCTGCAAAATTTTAAGTTTGGAAGCTGAAGACTGTAACGGTTTAAATGCAAAACAAGATTTATCCTGAGATTAGTTTTAAACCTTCGTGCCAGTTTTTGTATTAAGAGTCTTGTTTTGTACTAAAAGGATAAAGGTTCTGAGATTTCGGGATTGTTGCCTGCCTTGATCTAGTGGTGGCAAGCGCAACTGCTGAGCATAAGGTCCAGGGGTCAATTCTCAAGTCGGCCAAAGTGTTATTGGGTTTTTCTATATGGAAACTTACTTGCACTTACACTTTACTGTGCCCAGTAGATGAGAATAGGCTTGCCTCCTATTACATGGGACTTAATAACGGCATCGGCGAAATGTGGGTGTACAATAGTACACCTCTGCCTAACCCTTCGAGGAATACAGGCGTGATGCTTTGTATGTTATTTCGTAATCATTCAGTGATCCCTCACTGACTTACGATTGGTATTTCGCTTTATATATTTTTTGATAAATGTTCATTAACAATTCCACTGGCATCTGGGGTCAGCTTCAAACGAGGTCATACACACAGAGACCCTAATCTGACAGTGAATAATTGCTCTTTTGTCAAAGCAATGTGCCTCCAGGCGCCCGTTTACATCAACAGCGAATATACGCTGAAATATGAGACCAAATATATTACGTAAAGTACCCGTGATCTCTGGAGAGTGGAAGGCGTACCGTCGTATACGTCATAGGTGTCATATAAGACAAGTAGGTCGCAGTGACCAGAGCTTATAAGGACCCTCTGTTGCTCAAACACAATAGGTACGTCGCTTATAATACAGCGCAAGTAAAATTTGATAAGTTTTCTCAAGAGACAAACTGATAATAGGTATCTTATGTAAAATTTCGTAAATTATGTGAAGTACAGGGATAGTAGTGTTAATATTGTATTGTATTGTATTTATGTATATATTGCACACCGTCCTCTCACTAATCGGTGAGCCACTGCGATCCCCAAGCCGCCTGCCAAGCGTGGAGATTATGGCAAACCCCCCCTGAGGGAGGCTTTCGTTCAGCAGTGGACGTCTTCTGGCTGATGATGATGATGATGATATATTGCACATTTACGAAAATTTTCATATGAAATAATCAGTTTTTTGTCTCTTAGCTAGCTTTTAGCTGAGCGTCGAATATCGTTTTGTTCCGAGTTAGTGTTTCGTTGGCTATGACTATGACATGAATAGAGAGGGCTTTCTCTCTATTTTGATTCCTTAGAATCTAATTCACACCGCTCGTTAGTAAGGCATTGATTGTACTATCAAATGATGAATAATCTCGTATTAAGTAGGTATAATTGCCCAAATACAAATATATATAAGTGGGTACTTAGTCGCTGGCAAAAATGTATTATAGGTGTCTATAATTGGCTTCTGAAAGGCTTTTCGACGACACTGTTGGTGCAGTGGTTGGGTGATCGACTGCTGCGCTACGTATTGTGGGTTCAGATAGTAGTTCCAGCAGCCTAATTACGTAAAAAAGGAACAGCAATGCGACAGCCACGTGGCAGCTATCTCACAGTCAGCAAATAATTCCAATTCCAATTTATGTTTGTGGCTCCATCGTTATACGATTATTTTGGTCAACATCAAGGTTAAAGAAGATACTGTGGTAATTGTTGAAGAGACTACTATATCGTATAACTATTGACCAGTGTTTGTAGCATTGAAGTCAATTGAGCATGCTGAAAAGGACTATACAAATTATATTATTAAACACATATAAAACATCACAAAAACGTATAGTTAGTAAGATGAAGAGAAATTTTTAATTTGTGAGCTTAACGCATATGAATTCCAGGGAATTCAAACTAATAAAAACTACAATCGGATATTATTCACTCTAATAAATTTATAGAGGACTTTTATTAAGGGAGAGTGGGCTAGGGTTAACAAAAAGGAAATATTAATTGGACGGGGGATATTATCAGGTAATAAATCATAAAGGGACGCACGATTAGTCTGGGACAAGAGAAGAACATGTGATCCAAAGTACCCTCAGGTAGGCCACATTCACACAAAGAATGGTCACGGACGCGGATTTTCAGACAATAATTTATATGACATAAAAATGACGTTGGACAGACGCTATCGCGCGATCTACGCCTGTCGAAAAACTGATTGCTACATTGGTGATTAGGCTGCGGGTCTGGGTGTTTGTCCATGTTAATATTTGCATTTGTAAATGCACCCAAGATCAAGTACTTATTGCTAGTGTGAGGCAAAGTAAAAAAAAACGATCTCAAATAGATAAAGTTATGTTTCTATGTCACAGTGTTGGCACAATAAATATATATTTTTTGTACTCCGAGCTCACTTTGTCACTGAGCCCACTAGCCTACGTATGAGATCAATTAAATTAAACCGCCACTTAGCCTTTCACAATGCGTCACTGACATGACAATAGTAGATCGTATGCGGGTACCAATCACAGTGCCAACGAATTTCAGCTCATTCATGCAGTGTACAAAGGCGAATTTATACAACGTACAAAAAGGCTCTAATATGCAATGGATGAATGGGCTTATTTTGTCAAAAGCGCCAAAAAATACCGTGAATTTGTATATATTAGAAATATAGACGTGAATTGATGTATCGCAAATATGATGGATTGAAACGTAATGACGTATCGAATGAAATATTATTTCAATTTATTTTCATTCACGTTTATCGGTCTTTGCTTCGGTTCCCCCCACACACGATGACATAGGCAGGCTATTCGAAATTCAATAGAAAGAAATACTTATAGAAAGCCCTTCCTATAAATCCATGGATTGGAATAGAAAATATGCTTTCATTGATAGAAAAAGCTTTGAATAACACTTTACGTAGGTACGCTATCATTATCAATAGCTTATCGGAGTCCACTGTCGGACAAAGGCTTTTATCGAAAATGAGGCTGCCGCCATCAGCAGGATGGATATCGAGGCCAGCAATTAGTGCGATTATGCCGCTATTTCTCGAGAACCTCGTCGAGTTGCCCTTGCGACTGCTAGACCAATATGACAGTGGTTATCATGTTACAAAATATAATAGGTAAGTGTAAGTCACGTGTATCTCACGACCCAGTGGGTTCCTCTACATGGCAGGAGACATCGCGGTAGACCCATACGGAGATGGTGGGATGAACTTGACTCCTTTAGGAAAGACTGGTCCAAATTTGCGCTTGATAGAGAGAAGTGGAAGGAGAGTAGGGAGGCCTTAGCCCTGCAGTGGGACGTGTGAGCCACCAAATTCTTTTATTAAAAGGTTTTCTATAAGTAATTTGAGCGTGTAACGTGCGTTATTTTTTGCCGTGGCATAGCGAATGAAGCATTCGTTAATGGTGATTGAAGATATATCACCAATGTTTTTTTAATTTTTTATTTATTTTATTTAGGTTTACCAACAATTATTTACACTAAAAAAAAATTTGTTATACATGCACAATAATAAAATAGCAGTGTAACAATTACTGAAAGGTAAACACCACTTATGCTATAAAAGTAACTAAGAGGGTAAGCTCATGCATGTTACAATTAAATTACTCCAGTATAAGTAAACAGATGAGAAGACATTCGTATAAAAAAAAATTAAGACAACAATTTGTGTCGGGAAACTAAGCTTCCAAGTATGGATTTCAGTTTAGTGAGGGAATCAAAGTGGGGATCGATTTGATCGCTACAGCTTTTAATTATCTTTGTTATATACTCAATGATTCTGGTGACCAATTTATAAAATTGTTTACATTGCATGTTGTTTACTCGTTTGGACCGACTGAATCTAGATTCTTCATATTAACAGTTGGCTAGTCTCCAGTTGTATACGAGTTCTCTGACCTATATCATTATGTATCGCTAGTTTGCAAAACATTTTACGACACAACTGATGAGTTACATCGATGTACCTGATCGAATAACCAATGGTAGTCGCTACTTTACAATATTTACAATTTATTGCGTCATCATAAAGATCATATTAGCATCACGCCTGTACTGGTTAGGCTGAGGTGTACTTTTTGTAAATCCACATTTTGCAGTTACCGTTATCTACTGGACATAATTGCAAACTCCAGGCTGGTACTGAGAATTTTCTAAAACTTTGCCTGAAATCGGACCTCTTACTCGGTGGCGCGGCGGCGCTCTAGCGACCACTAGTTTCAAATAGCGTAACTTTACCAACTAGTACAATTAATCGTTAGTTTAGTACACGAATTGTTTTCATTGATAAATTAATTATCAATGATAATAAGTCGACACAGTTGGCGCAGTGCGCAGCGATAGCTTTCTGCGCTACGTGTTGCGGCTTCGATCCCCGCACTGAACAAATATTTGTAAGATCTACAGATAGTTGTTTCGGGTCTGGTTGTGTGTGCATGTGACATGTATGTGTGTAAACTGTAACTACGATACAGGAGAAATCCTATTGTGGGGCAACGTTTAAAAAAAGAACTAAATATTACGAGCTTTTACTTATTTCGTTGGCTATACCTACATAGGTACGTGAATAGGGATGTTCAACTCTTGGTTTAACTTTAATCGGTCTCCACTCGACCACTGCTTTATTATTTATGAGCTTTTAAAGAGGTGAGGTCACGAGCCGAGACTTTCACTACTATACGTACCATTTATATAAATGGCCAAGTAAGAAATATCATCAAGCAGAGATAATGGTTCTTATAAACAACCCCATTATCATATTATAAAATGTTCACTCATAAAACAGCATATGAAAATACTTATGCCCATATTCCGCAAAGGGTTATGCAGTGGTAATATACACTCATATTAGGCCGATGACATTATTAAGTCTCATGTAGTATGCAAGTCTTTGGCCGTCTCAGTACTTAACTATGTATCATCATCATCATCATCATCAGCCAGAAGACTTCCACTGCTGAACGAAGGCCTCCCCCTTAGACCACCACATCGAACGACATTTCGCCACTTGCATCCATCGGTTGCCCGCGACTTTCACAATGTCGTCGGTCCACCTAGTACGAGGCCTTCCTACGCTGCGTCTTTCGGTTCGTGGACTACTTATCACTCGCGATAAACTCAAAAAACTACTGAACGGATTTACATACGATTTTCACCAATAGACGGAGTGATTCATGAGGAAGGTTTAGGTGTATAATTCGTTAAGGTTTTGTGTAAATTAGCTGAAATATGACGATGATTTTTGAAGCTGTCGGAAAAAAATCATGCCAACTGGGAGCATTACTGGCATGCGCCGCGTAAACCAATAGAGTTATTGTTGTATTAGTACCATTGTTATAAAAAGAATGTAGGCGTATATGCTCTGCGACCTGTGCGGAGGCGAGTTACTGGGTTACTTACGGAAAAGTAATTTATATCTAGCAAAAGCTATTTTTATTACCACCTAAATGATCTGTATCTAATCTCTTTTTCCTGCCTCATTGTGAGTCGAGGCGTGTTCTCGGAGGGAGCTATCAAACGATCTATAATATCACCCTGAAGATGAAAACGATAGCATCGGTTCTTAAGAGCGCTTTTACATCGAACCTGGGGGTCTAAAAGGCCGCTTTATCATAATATAGCATTACTAGGGAGTATAATCAATAGAGTGCTTTGTAAATTAATGTGTCGTTTTCCTTGTAAATTTAGAGACATGTATTTATAAAGAGGTTGGCATATTGGGGTTGGAGCGCATGCGCAGACCGTACCTATATGTTTGAAAATTTTATTTTATGCTTATATATTTTAATACTCAAATCAGGCATCAAGGCTTATATTATGTACTAGCTCCCGCTTAGCTCGCGGCTTCGCCCGCCTGGTTTACGAACCCGTACATTTTCAACCCCTATTCAGGGAATATTAAACCAATAACAACACACACAAAAAATGAGGGAAAAAATCCAGTTCCAAGTGTTTTTCAGTAGATATAGCAATCAATGAGATAGTGAGTGCGAATATGAGAATGTCTAATCGATACGAAATTGTGATGGAGATATCGATTATCGACAGTTTCGGCTATAATACAAACACCGTAAGTTATTAGAATTTAACGTAGAGCACTGATAGCGATTTGTTACTGATATCTAGGTAACAAGTGTTTATGATGGAGACGAGTGAAATAGGTGAGGTTTTTGTGTGTGTGGATTTTGGGATATGTGGTGGAGGAATTAGTACCTACCCTACGTTTGTTACTGCAATATATCATCAAGTCTGTATTCCCCGAAGGGTTAAACTTATAGGCTCATTTCGCCGATGCCGTTATGTAATTCTATGTAGGAAGGCCTCCTACTAGGTGGACCGACGACATTGTGAAGGTCGCGGGCAACCGATGGATGCAAGTGGCGAAATATCGTTCGATGTACTGGTCTAAGGGGGAGGCCTTCGTTCAGCAGTGGACTTCTTCTGGCTGAAGATGATGAATAGGAGACGAGCCTTCCATCTATCGGGAACAATTTTAAACTCCGAGCTGCTACTGAGAATTCAATAACACTGCACTTTAAAACAAGGAGCTCACGCTCAACAGTCGCTGTTAAATCAATTACGTCGTCAACTGTACATTAAAAATAAAAATAACCTTCTTGAATGTTTCTAATAACTAGAAAAAAAAAACAATTACAATTTGTCCGACCGAGATTGATCCCAAGACATCACGTTCAGCAGTCCCGCTTGCAACCACTAGACTACTGAGGATTTGGTGTAAGTTTTTCGACAAATTCGATTCACTACATCGAACGCGTTCGGCGCTCCGATTGGTGGAGAGCACGAAACGGACCAATCGGAGGGCCGAACGCGTTCGATGTAGTGAATCGAATTTGTCGAAAGAAACTTACACTAGGCCCTCTGAACGAGTTCTAAGATGGTAAAGTGTACCTAACTTATAAATAGCTTACTATAGTTTATATAATAATAATAAAAGCTTTTCACTTCAGACATAGAATAGCAAAATAGTGATGACTTTAAGATATTACCCTCCGCTTCGCGATTTAATTAAACCCTATCTAATTAATCTGTGGTTAACCATCAAATTTTGATAGTCTAAATAGAGGGGCCACTAACATATTCACCTCACATAGACTCGTGTGTACGTGTATACTTAAAATGCATACATGATACACGAACTAAATTCAAAATACTCTATGAAGGATGTCACCTGCATATAATTTTCAAAAAGTAATCTATATTCCAGTGAATCTCATCGCAAGTCTGTGGCTACACCGATATGCAGGTGAAAGGTTGAATATATGTATGTTTTCTCTGTGAACATCAGTATTCCGTGTGTATATTGGACTAGCTTCCACCCGCGGCTTTGCCTGCATTAATTACGACCCGTGCATTTTTCCGCGTCACACGTAGCGCCATCTAGCATCCTAAAGCAATTGTGACCGTCGAAAGTTATTCTTCTTTCCCTCAGGAACAGTACTTTTTTTCTGTTTGAAAGGTACTCTATATCCTTTTCTGCACCCCTGAAAATGTATATGCAAAATTTCATGATGATCGGTTCAGTAGTTTAGGCGTGAAAAGGTAACAAATAAACAAACAAACTTACTTTCACATTTATAATATTAGTTAGGATTAGGATGTAGGTGTGCCTTTTAGAAACATAGCGTAGCATCACGCCTGTATACCCGAAGGGTTGGCAGAGATGTACTATTGTGTGAGCACATTTGGCTGATGTCGATATTAAGTCCCATGTAATATGAAGTGAGCGTATTGCTATCAAGCGCGCACAGTTTCAAACTCCGTGCTTCTACTGAGAATTTTATACAAAAAACCTATATTGTCCGACCCGGGAATCGAACTCAGGACCTCGCGTCCGGTAGTCGCGTTTACGACCACTAACTAGATTAGCTTAGAATTATGAAGTTGTCACTGGCAAGCACGATGTGTATTTAAACTGACGCTTATTTAAAACACTTTATATTTTACATGCACGGAAGCAACAACAGCATCGCCGAAATGTGGGTGTACAATAAGTACACCTCGGCTTTACTCTTCGGGGGATACAGTTGTGATACTATTATTATGTTTATTCTCCTTTGTGTTTACTCTTTTATATATCCCTGTATTAAGTCCAGTAACAACTCGGCCTTGGCAATTTGTGCTTGAGCCACGAAGAACTACTTTTCACATAAAGACTAATAATACGAGATGTATTTATTTGTGTTCCAGTAACTCGGAATGTATCTCATATACTAAGAATACTCCGACTGAATAAAATAGGAACATGGATTATATTAGGATGGATAAGAACTTTTAAAGTTGTGAGAAAATATTTAGGTACCGATTTTTAGTAGTCAGAATAAATATAGCGTTTTGATATATTCAGACGGCACGGTTGGCGCAGTGGTTAAGAGATCGACTGCTGCGCTACATGTCGTGGGTTTAATTCCCGCACAGAACAAATATTTGTATGATCTGCAGATAATTGTTTCAGGTCTGGGTGTTTGTGTATGTGAATAATGTGTTTGTAAACACATCCACGATATGGGAATTATTCTTAGAGTGGGGCAAAGATTAAAAAAAATAAAAAAATTATAGAAATTGATTCCTCTGATGAAAGGTAACGGGCGATTGAAAAATCAGACCTTCATTTATTAATTTCAGTTATCAATATATTTCGTCAGCTCAATTTTATCAGTGTAGTGGTTACTTTTTATTAATTATGAAGTCAACTTTTAAGCCCACAATAAATTTTTATTATATTTCACTGCCTCATTGGGCTAGTGGTCGCAAGCTCGACTGCTGAACGTGAGGTCCTGGTTTCGATTACCTGGTCGGGCAAACTGTTATTGGGTTTTTCTGTATAGAAATTTATAGTAGCAGCACGGAATTTTGAATTGTGCCCGGTTGATGGCAATAGGCTCGACCCTGATGGCTTAATAACAGCGTCTTCAAATTATAGGTGGACAATAGTACACCTCTGCTTAACCCTTTGGGGATATAGGCGTAATGCTATGTTATGTTAAAGATATATTTCAGTTACTTTATCACTGCAGACAAAAACATTGTATTCAAAGACAACCATTTGTTTAGTGTCAAACTTCCATTTCAACATATTATTTCAGAAAACACAAAGAGCTATCTTGTCAACCGTGATGTTGTCTTATCCTGTTTCTCTTAATCTTAGAGACTTCCCACGAAGGAAATGGAGGAATTAGTCTGGTGTCGAGTGACATTTTCCTTACGTTCCCTATACAACAAGACGCCAAATTGGACTAGACGAAGGTCAAACTACATATAATGTGAAAAACAGTAATTTTCCTAACATTGTCTCATTTAGACAGCGTCGTTATGTCTATCATACAAGATCGTGCAAATATCCTGTGACAGCCAAAATTATTTCTGCAATTTATTAGAAGTTAACGAAACGAAACTTACAATATTACTTTTTTTTTTTAATTGTCTCTCGCAGTTAGCTCAGGGAGCTTTTACTGCTTAACCGGGCAAATGGCGAGACCAGAAGGGCCTCCAGCCGAGCAAATTAAATAATACCAAGCAACACTGCCAAGGGTGTCCCATAGTGGGACTCGAACCTCGGCTTAGGGCGTTGCTGGGGGGCAGACAAGAGAGGAGGATCTGATTGTGATTATTTAGGGACATTTGATTTATTACTACTGGCTCAGCGCGGGCTGGCTCGAGCAAGGGTCGGGGTGGAGAATATTACTCTATAACAAGATTACATTAAATGATAATTGAGTCATTGAAATGTAATATTCAAGGTTGAATAATTCTGAAAATTCTCTGAAATTTAACTTATATTTAAAAAAGTTTTACTAGTTATTATACAGAGCTCGAGACATAATATTAAATTTTATTGTCTACAAAGTAATTTCAAATTAAAATTTAATAATTATGTACCACATATAATAGGCATATGCTGCGGTTAACCGTCATTTAAACTTAGATAACCTTTCACTGGTTTGTTGTAAGTTGAACATCAAATTTTTATTCGTAATGTTGAAATCTGGGATAATGTATCCAATTGTCGGATTTTGGCAAAAGACTCAATCTTTTGCCTCTTGATTATGAAGAGAAGGTTTGTCTTTCTTCTTTTTTAACTCCTCTGTTTGCTGATTAGCCTTTTTCGTGAAATATCCTTCTACATTGAGGGTGTCAGGGTGGATAAAGCCAGGCATTTGTACATGCTCTTTCTCTTCTCTAACTAACTAACTTAACTTACCCCGTTCCGTGCTCGTCCTTGGTGACTTCAACGCTCACTCTAGAGTTTGGGGCAACACCCGGGACGGACCCCGGGGAGACGTACTTCAGGACTGGGCGGCGTCGCTCGACCTCCGACTACTTAATCGGGGGTCCGTTACTCTATTCTAAGTTATTATATAGTAAACAAAACTTTCATTTTAAATAAATTTTAAAATAATTATTATTCCGAAAACATGCATTAATCATGAAAGACCTGGCAATCGATCATATTTTACCTGATTTAATTTGGCTATAGATAGATATACTGCCGTCACATGTTTACCATTTACAATCAAATTACGTATGATCTTAGAGAATGCCAAAACACCTCTGTACTCTTTGAGATGTGGCCGATTAATAAGTAGGCTGTTGTACCTATGTAAAATCATTTTATTTGTCTTTGTATTTAGCATAAAATAAATCCTATATTATATTATTTTCGTTCACTTTCTTTCATTCGGAATTTCAGGGAGAAATTGTAAAAAGCTATAAGGCCGCCTATTGTTTCATACAGGGTGATTATCTGGTACAATACATCGGAGGTATTTTTTAGTTCTAGGTTCAGTTTTAGGTCAGTTTTGAGGTCTTAATGGAAAAAGATAAACCATTAAAGGTCATCGCTCGGTGTATCTATTATAATATTTTGTTTTATTCAGAATTTTACATGCCACGTGTAAGCAGGAACTATTATATCCTCGAATATGTCTGTTGTTTAAACAGTCACCCTGTATTTTTGTAATACCGCTATACATATGATATGTTTCAATACATTAACGTCTATCCTTTGAAAATACCTGTAGAGATATAACACGGAGGTTGGAGCACATCAGTTCACTCTACCTATATTAGTGTTGGCGTGGTATTGTTATTAGATTTCTCGAAGGCTCTATCGGCAACACGAATACCACTCAAACGTAACTTCGGTAAGGGTAAGCTTTTAATTGAAATAACAATATAACTGCTGACCACGTTCCTCTTCTCAGAATGAGAAGGTTTAAGTCTTCTTCTACCACGCTGGTGCACTACACACCATCTAGATTACTAGAACCTCTTAAGTAGGTATGCATCATAGTTTTACATCGCCAGTAACTAAAATAAGTGTTTTTTATATCTATGGCTACAACAATTGGAAATATGAATTTTAAGGCAGTAAAAAAAATACATGTCTGGCGAGTTTGATGCATTTTTACGACAATCTCTAGGAAAAAATATCTACATCTTCCTTCGTGGCACGAGCTTCATAGAGTATTTATGGTAACCATTTCCAGCGCCGTGCACAGAGTTTTAAGACAGGGTAGGCAGAAAATTTTAAAAGCTTACTTACCAATAATACCTATTGCATGTTGGTATTGGTTCGTCGTTTTGTCAATTAAATAATGATCTATGTGATTTGCCACCTCAAATATCTTGTAATAAATATTTATCTGAGTTATGTAGGGTAGGCAGTGTCTTTTTGCCTTTATGAGCCGCACGCCACTGACCATTTCTGAGAAATATAAGCTCTTATATTACAATAGGTTTATCAAAATTAAAAAAAAATGATTTAAAATAATATCTAAAAGTTTTTATACTTATTTGTTATTTTTTCTAAACTAAAATACATAGACCGCACTGTAATAAACTAACACTATTTCTAAATCGAGTGTGGTGCAATTCATTACAGCTCCATGACAGCCGCAAATAATTCAACAATACAAAACGCTTATCGTTTTCCGAACACGTACGTACGTACATAAATAATGAAATATAATTGTCGGCAAGTTGCAATGATTTCAGAAAACCAAGTATTCCGTTGCCAAAACATTTCAACACGATATTTGGCACAGTTTTCGTACCGAAGTGGTAATTTACGTTCGTAGATACTAGTGATTTATAACTGCAGGGCTTTCTTTTTGTTAAAATGAAAGGTCGAGGCGTACAACGTTAGCATTTCGTGTAATACCGGAAAAGTGAAAGGATTACGCATATATTGAAGGGAAATGGAAAATCAATGTGAGATTTAATTAGGGTTTGAGTCTCGGGACGTCTCGTGTCTCGAAGTCCCAGGATTTTTCGTAATTTTAGTTGTCTCGAGTCCCGGGACTTTCGGGTCGTGACTCGAGACGAGACAATCTAATTAAATAATTATGAAACAAATCTGTGATTATGAGAATTAACAATGTTGTGATTATGGCCAATGATTATATACTGGAATTAGTAGATAATAGTAAAGGTATTAAGAATTAGTATGATTTTGAACTAAGTTCGTTTTATAACTATAAGATTTAGACTATAAGACATCCTACTATCAAAGTCCCGGACTTTGATTGTAGGCTGTCTCATGTCCCGGGACTTTGAAATTGTCGGGAATTCCCAAACCCTAGATTTAATAACGCTGACGTATCGAATATTTACCGTAGCGTACCTTTATAAAGAGATTAGACTTGCAAGTCTTTATTAGAAATCAGGCTTGTTTAGTTAAGACTTTTTTAAATTGTCCACACATAAGTTTTCGTGAACAACTTTTTTTTAAAACTTTGCCCCAATCCTGTAATAATTCCTGTATCGTGGGCATGTTTACAAACACAATATGACATGGATATACCCAGACCCGAAACAATTACTTGTAGATGTAGATCATACAAATATTTGTTCCGTGCGGGAATTGAACCAGCGACACGTAAAGCAGCAGTCGATCGATCAACCACTGCCAATCGTGTCGTGGCCATTTTAACAAAATATTGTTAGAAATTCTGAATTTAAAAGGGTAACCATGGAGTTTCTTGCCCGTTCTTCTCCATTGGAAGTCAACATTTTAGAAAGTGGCATCTAGAGTGTTAACTATTTCTAAGTACCTTTATATGATCTACATGAATAAAAACATATCTTAAAAAGTTTTGTGTTGACACTATTTGATGCCTGCGGTTTTTCTCGCATTCTAGAAAAACTATGTAGTTCATGTACTTTGATAAAAAGTATTCCATATCCCATTCCAGAATATGGTCAATCTGTGTGCCAAATTTTATTCGAATCTGTTCAGCCGTTTATATGTGATTGAGTAACAAACATCTGAACATCTAAAATAAGAAACAGAGATATCCGAAACTGTGATTTCAGATATATATGGTAGAATTGAAATGACTGTTTCAAACAAGTTAGTTATTAGGAAAATAATGTGTGATTATTAATATTTTGATCATGTTGTTCAACAATCTTTTTTTTCAGTGCGGGTCTGGTTATGTATGTTTGTGACATGTATGCTTGTAAAGTGTACCCACGACACAGGAGACATCCTAGTATCATAGTGTGGGGCAGTTATTTAAAAAAAAGCTACATCTTCTTTACGGCAATCTAAAAGCATCGATATTAATTTACAAAGTGGAGAAAACATCTGTTCAGTTTTATTTAAAATGCACAAATACATATAAAAACTGCCTCTTTCGTCTATTGGCTGTCAGCGCGACTGCTTAGCGTGAGGTCCTGGTTTCGATTCGCGGGTGGGGCAAAGTTTTATTCGGATTTTCTGTATAGAAATTCTCAGTAGCAGCACGGAGTTTGGAACTATTCCCGATTAATGGCAATAGGCTCACCCCCTATTACATGTGACTTATTAACAGCATTGGTGAAATGTAGGTGCACAATAGTACATCTCTGCCTAACCGTTCGGGGATACAGGCGTGATGCCATGTATGCTACACAAAAACGAGACGCAGCCTTTTAAAAACAAAATACTGTTCAAATCCATTTAGGATGTTCACCTGAACTAACAGAGTGAAAACCAATTTTGTTTTCATTCGAGGAAAATAGTCGTGTCCGAACTTTGACGAAAATATTTTTTCACAAACCGTATTAAAAAAGTTTTGTTCCTTATTTTTTGGAGTTAAAAGCGGTGTGCCAGAAAAGCCAAAAGTGATAAGGTAATAGCGAGGGATGGATCAAAATACCTTCCCCATTCGGAGCAGATAATAGATCCGCAAAAGCTTGAGCAAATATTCCTTGTGATCCATTATGCGAAAAGTTATGTTTTGATACTGAGAAAAAGATAGAGAGTGAATATGTTTTACTATATTATATTTACAAAGCATCACGCCTTTATTCCCCGAAGGGTTAGGCAGAGGTGTACTATTGTACACCCACATTTCGCCGATGGCGTTATTGAGTCCCATGTAATAGGGGCGCGCTTATTTCCATCTACAAGACATAGTTCCAGATTCCGTGCTGCTACTGAGAATTTCCACACAGAAAAACCTAGCAACACTTTGCCCGACCCGGGAATCTAACCCAGAACCTCACAATCAACAGTCGCGCTTGCGACCACTACACTATCATTATTTCTAGCGGCCTCAAATCGAACACATTCCTTCAATAAATGTTGTAAACCTTCAATAACTCCACAATCTTCACAAGTTTACACTATATTGTTTTACTGTACCTAATCTCATAGATTTACTGCTTGAACGGGAGTACCTTAAGTACTAAAGCGAAATCGAAAACAGCACTAAGCCAGCAATCAGTCAAGGACGGACGGTTCGACAGAATAAGACTTGATTACAATTAAACCCTGCTCTGCTTGAGGCCGAGCAGCTCTCTTAGATCTAGTGATTTGACGTGACTTAACACGGTTTCCGAAAGAAATGATTTTAACTTTGAAGTATACAGAAATGAGGTTTAATCAACACTGGGATCTTAATAAACGCCATCTGTCTTTATGGCCAGGGTCTTCTAATTTGACTGCTTCTTTGGTTTAGTGGTAGCAAGCGCGGCTGCTGAGCGTGAGGTCGTGGGTTCTATCCCCGGGTAGGGATAATTTCTGTTCTGAAAATTCATTGTAGCAGACCGGAGTTAGGAATTGTGCCCAGTAGATGACAAAAGGCTCACCGCTACATGGGGCTTACTAATGGCATCAGTTTATTGTAGCAGTACAATCACACAATCACCTTCGGGAAAAACAGGCGTTAAAATGCTATGTATATCTGCAAATTCTTCCTACGTGAAAATTCTGACTTGCCCAAAGGGTGGCCCTTTTGGTCTAGTCCAGCCATACTCAAAGTGTGCTCCGCGGAACCCTAGGGCTGTGCAAAGTCTCTGTGGGGGCTCCGCGAAAATACTGATCACTCTTTTCGCTCTTAACTCTCTTCTATGAAGCCTGATATCAAACAATTGATGAAAAGTAAAAAACAATTTCATACCTCCCATTAGATGCAAATGTTAACGTCAAGTAATATGATTATTAATAAAGAGTACACATAAAACCAGTTTTTGATTATTTTAGGGCTACGTCAAGTATTTTGTTTTCCAAAAGGGTTCCGTCGCCAAACGTTTGAAAACGGCTGGTCTAGTCATTTATCCAGTTAACCAGTTAAAGCTCCCTGAGCCAGCTACGAGATACCTACATATAAAAAGCTTTCTGACCGAATCTATGTTGCTCAGTTGCTTTAATAAAGATTTTATAACATCCAAACAACTTCTCCAAGCTTTCTCGAGGTCTAACTCCAAGGTCTGTAGTTTTATCTTCATTTAGACAGACTATAAAATCTTTATCACGATATTTTATGGCTCGGCAAGTTACACCGTTTCACTTTAATTTCTTTGGGTTAATAAAGCAAAAAGTTTGTTGCGATTACAATTAAACTTTGGTCTAATTTAGAGGAACCTCGTGTCGGAATTTTGTAGGTCGGCTATTTCATAACGAATGTTTATTTACAAGATTTTGAGAGTTTAGACTGCTTCCAGACAGTTAACGTTTGTGTTGAAGAGCCTGTATAAATAAGAGGGAAAATAAATAAATATTCTTTTGATGGCCGCTCCACGTGTTTTTGGTCTGGTATAGCTTGTTCAGTATAGATAAGTCTCCGTGTCTAAGATCAGACAGTATATATCTCTATTTAGGACTGCGCTCTCCGCTTTGTATAACAATATATTATGTACGTAATATACTCCTTTAAATATAGAAAATTTATAATATAAAGGATTGTTTAGGTTTTTTTATAATTTATTTGATTGATTTGACTATTCTCACTTAATTTCAATATATCTGTTTTCCGAGAGAGAAAGAGAAGTTGTTTTTTTATAAATTATATTATCAAACGTTTGTACTAACACCACAAATAAGTATCAGTAGGTATTACGATCTTGAAAATATAATTGTGGTAGATTAATCATTTCTGCGATCGTAGTTATAATAATGGCAAAAATGAAAAAAAAAAAACTAAAAAAACTCCCAATGGCGCACGCTCGCAGTTTTCATGAATTTTTGGCTTTAAGATAACTACGGTCGTGGAAAGAAAAGTTCGTACTTGCGGCTCCGCTCAGTTGATTAATGAGCGCAGTAATTATGTAAATTACAATTTTAATCAACAGACAGTCTCAAACCCTGCAAGTTTTCTTTGCCAAATCAATTAGGAGTGCGAGAGGTTTCATACAGAACCAAACTTAAATTGAAATTTTATTCTCACGTCAAACTGAACACGAAGTATACTTCAAGGAAGTTGAAGGCATCTATCGAACTCTTCAAATTTTAACTTTATTACCATCGGGTAAAGTTTGAATTTGTTCACAAGCCGTTATTGGTGAGGAAGGGAAATTCTTTAGCACACTTATCATACCATAAGCTTGCAACTTGACGTTTAGAAAGGCTCCTTAAAATATGCAAGTTCTTGACTTTAAATGTTGCTTAGCCGTTCCGAAAATATTTTCTTTTGTTTTTATTAAGTTGGAAGGTGATGTGATAGCATTTTTGTAACATTGTTTTGAAATATTTTTAGGGCGTATAGAGAAAGGAATTACTTCGACAAGATCAAGTTAGCATCCTCCTATGAGCGAATAAAAATATTGTGATCAGCCATCTTCCAAAGCTTGGTTTATGTGACAGATGATTTTAGTCAACCTTGATATAGTAATATATATAAAAAAATGAATTGTCATTCGATAGCTTTCGTTACCTCAATGACTCAAAACAACCCTTCAAATATCGGCTTAAGTGAGAGCGCATAGAAATCTTAGATGATATACTACGGAATGAACTTAAGAGAGACGTTAACATCAGCATAACATCACGCCAATATTCCTCGAAGGGTTAGGCAGAAGTACAACTTTATACCCCACATTTCGCTGGTACCGTTATGAACTCCCATGAAATGATTGCCTATTGCCATCTCCCAAGCGCAATTCTAAACACTGGGCTGTACAAAAAAAAACCATTAACAGTGCCTGACCCGAGAATTCATGTTAAATAGCCGCGCTCGCTGACCAATGAGGCTCAATCAGATCCAGCAAGTCCTCTCTTGTCTGCCCCCAGCAACGCTCTAAGCCGAGGTTCGAGTCCCACTATGGGACACCCTTAGCAGTGCTGCTTAGTATTATTGGCTGGAGGCCCTTTTGGTCTCGCCATTTGCCCGGTTAAGCAGTAAAATCTCCCTGAGATAACTGCGAGAGACAACTCAAAAAAAATACAATGATGCAGTCAGGCTAAAAAGGTGTATGATACATATAGCTTGCGTGTGTAACAAGCGCCCCCATTGTCATCTTAAATGGCCAAATGGTTTGCTCAGATGCCTGTGCCGGTGACGTCAGTCAAGTAAACTAGCGTAGCTTAGCATTGTGCTAAAAAGGTCAAAGATTATATTAGCAATTCGGCAAAGGGAATTATAAACTTAAATAAAAGACTTAATGAGCTGTCACCCAGGTAGCAGTGGATAGGAGGGCAAAGGCTATGAAGGAATTAGTTCGACAAACTCCGTCAGAAAGCCACTAGCATCCAATGCACCGTAATCAGATGCACACATAAGTTTTGTTTACTTGAGTGAAGCTCAAAATAGGCATTAAACACGAAGATAATTTGATTGCATTGTTTTATGTTTATGTTCTGTTATATTTTTTTTGGTCCCCATTTGTGACCACGAAAGTGCACCAATTTAAGACTTTATATTATAACATATAACATAACATAGCAACACGCCTGTATTCCACAAGGGTTAGGCAGTAACGTAGGTCCTATTGTACACTCACATTTCGCCGGTAAAAGGACGCGAGCCTATTGCCATCTACCGGCCACATTTCCAGACTCCGTGCTGCTACTGAGAAAGACCTAATAACACTTTGCCCGGCTGGGAATCAAACCGAACCTCACGCTCACCAATCGCGCATGAGATTATTATACCGATGAGACAGCATCCTTAAAGCCCTAACTAAGCCCCTATATACATACATTTGTTAAATCCAGCTTATATAAATAACAGAAGATCATCGGTGCCAAAGATTCACCACGATACTGAAGCGTGATTAACTACAACAGCTGGCTCGCCAAGAGATATGCGTGAAGATAATTTGTGAATTATATAAGTCGTTATTTTAACGGCACGGTTGACGCAGTGGTTGAGAAATCGACTGCTATGCTACTTGTTGCGGGATCGACTCCTGCACGGAACAAATATTTGTATGATCACCACTAGACTAATCAGGCCTTTTTAAATAGTTTTTAATAAATCATTTTTTTTTATTGCACTCATTATTACTTTTCTTGTTCGTGGATATACCCATGTATATTTATAGCCTGTATAGTCTAAAAACATATATAGATACTACACGTACATGGACACTACATGTCACATGCACACACAATTAGACCAGTAACAACACAACTAAGCACAGAAAGCTAACCGTTTACCCACGCGCTGTGACGTCTTGCCATATTACACGAACACATCCATAATTCTTGAGAAAACTTCATACATCTAGTGACTTTGTAATACAGTCTGTATACTAATTTGATTGTTCGATTGTACGTCAAAGGTCGCAGTCTCTGGTGCTTTGACTTTGGATGGGCTGGACTTTTCGTTTAATTTATGTTTTGAAGGCAAAAAGTTTTTGTTTCTTAGAATTAAATATTAATAGATAACCATTCTCAATCATTAAGATTGTATGGAGACAAAACTTTAAAAGGATTTTCAAATTGGCTTTCCAGTTTGTTGTCATGAAGTTTAAAATTAATCTACTTTAGTTTTAAAAAAAGAACTAAGTACTTGTTGGCAAAAAAAATTTGTAAATTCAATGTGGAAATCCTTTTAAAGTTTTGTCTCCTTTCACCCGTAGATTCCTATTCACCCCCTTTTACTTGGAACATACAAGGTGGGAACACAAATGGATAATGTATGTGGAGAGACTTCTCAATGACTGCAGCTTTTAGTCAAACTAGAACATCAAAGACCGATCTTGTCGTGTGTCTTATTGATGTACCAAGCTACAAGGGCGACCGAAATTTTGTGGTATTGGACTTCGTCGCCCTATAAGACGTGATCCTATGCACAGAGAAGGATGTTATTGAACTTATTTGGAAGGTTATAAACAGTATTTAGTACAGAATTGGCGGTTAAATTATCCTACTAATATTATAAATGTGAAAGTTTGTGAGGATGGATGGATGGATGAATGTTTGTTACTGTTTCACGCAAAAACTACTGAAAGGGTCTGGATGAAATTTGGCACAAAGATAGATTATAGTCTGGAATAGCATATAGGCTACATTTTATCCCGGGAAAATGCACGCGGAGCCGCGGGCAGAAGCTAGTAAAGAATAAAAATAAGAGGTAAATACCGATTCACTGCGAGAAATTAATGTGATTTATCATAAGAAAACACTTCGTTTTTTATGAACAATTGGATTTTTTTCGTTTTTATAAATCAGATTTTTCTACAAAACAACATAACACAACATCACGCTTGTATCCCCGAAGAGTTAGGCCGAGATGAACTATTATTTTGCACGGACAATTAACACAACACATTAAAAAACGCGGATGCTGTTATTAAGTCCCATATAATAGGACCCGCCTATTGACAACAACCGAGCACAGTTCCAAACTCTGCTAAAGCTGCTGAGGATTTCTATAAAGAAAAACCCATGAACACTTTGCTTGACCCGGGAATCGAACCGAAAGCGTGAAGCGTCACGCTCAGCAGTTGCGCTTATGTCTATTACATTGAGATAAATAAATTTTCTTAATGATTCATTAAAAAAAAACTGCATTGAGGTTAAGACATCAATATAAGAAAATTACAACGCGAAGAAAAAATCTTAATTGCCCCGTGTCTTAAAGATTAATCTTGAGATTACTTCGTAGTAGTCTTGGAATGTAAAACGTTGGATGAGAATTATTTTTATCGTTATAATGTAGTCTTATTTGATTCTCAGTACTTACTTAGATATCTGTAGTTATAAAATAATTATTTACTCGAAAGTATTAGATTTTCTTTTATAAAACCCGCCCACCATGAAAAATTCCTTTATTCTAGGTGCTTTTTACAATACACAAATATTCACATGCGCCAAACACCCAGACCCGGTACAACTATCCTGAGGTCATACAAAGATTTCATGCGAGCATCGAACCCGCGACACGTACCGTAACAGTCGTTCGCTTAACCATGCCGTCAAAACCTCCAGGCAAATAATTTGTGTTTTGTAGCCACGTTATACATATCGCACCCTTAGAATGAAAGTGATCTAACTCAAACTTTCTTTTTCATCTCCTACAAATTATATTTTTGTCATCACTTTCGTTCTGAGGGTGCGAATTATATATAATAGGGTTGTTATTATAACGTTTACTCAATTTTAAACCAGTAACAGGAATTTCACGAGAATTTATACTAAATTATGGGTAATTAGGTTTCATTGTTACACATTAAAGTAATTATCTATAATAATAGCAGTATTAATTGAAAAGCGCTTTTACTAAAGATTTCAATAGTTGTTCGTGTACGGTCGGCAACACAAGTTGATTAACATTTGAGTTCATTATTTTAAATTAAAAACAGAATACTACCCATTTTGATACAAAAGCTAAATCTAAGCTCTATAAAATCACTAACCCAAAGAACATCCTATCCTACTAATATTATAAATGTGAAAGTTTGTGAGGATGGATGGATGGATTTTTGTTACTCTTTCACGCCAGAACAGCTGAACGGATCTGGATGAAATTTGGCACAGAGATAGATTATAGTCTAGAATAGCACATAGGCTACATTATATCCCGGGAAAACGCGGGCGGAGCCGCGAGCAGAAGCTCGTTAAATATATTTTCGTAATAATCTCCTTTTTTACTGAATATAGGTATCTACTTAATGGGTTTATTTGAAAAGCGTTGGGGAGGTTTTCAGTAAAAGTTTTACTATTACAGCACTGTAAAATACATATTCATTAATATCGATACATTTTATAATTATAACTCGTCACATTCTATCCTCCTCAACGCGTGTTCCTCATTACTGAGGATCATGATTTCCCCACGGAATCATTTTCTGTTCAATCTTGCGCCACCTGTTCCTAGCTTTGATGACGTGAAGTTCTTCTCAAAACTTTATAGCTTTCGTTGACTATAAAACCATTTTTTCCGTTTAACAAGCTTCTTATCCTTACCCAAACATTCTAAGTAAGTTTATTTATATAAATGTTTCAGGGTAAGTAGAAAACGCCCAAACCGTGCACACGTCAAAATATATATATATGTGTTGACACGTAACATGATTCCTTTCACAAATTACGAAGACAAGGCAACGCCAATTAACTCTTTAAGTAGGTTAATTAGTTATTTTAATACAGAAATTGAGCCCAATGATTGATTTAATAGCTTTCAAGCGAAACAACATTTCTTAAATTCCATTTAAAAATATTTTTGTAATGACGTGTACTTGCGTCATTGTCCTTTGAGTCAACAGTCAATAAATATGCTTAATCCAGCGAGAAATTTATTGCTTTGTATATCGAATAAAGTAACATTTAAACGCTTATTGCTGGTCTTATAATATTATGTTGAAGAGAAAGCGAAATATTTTGAAGACTTTCAACAAATGCATAATCCTGTGTTCTTGATTAAAGGAGATGTTTGGTAAATTAATTACATACATTACATAGCATTACGCCTGTATTCCCCGAACGGTTAGGCAGAGGTGTACTATTGTACACCCACATTTCGTCGATGCCGTTATTGAGTCCCATGTAATAAGGGGCGAGCCTATTGTCATTCACCGGGCACACTTCCAGACTCCGTGCTGCTACTGAGAATTTCCATACAGAAAAACCCAATAACACTACCCGATCCGGGGATCGAACCCAGGACCTCACGCTCAGCAGTCGCGCTTGCGACCACTAGACCAATAAAGCTGTAATGTCTGTAAACTATGATTTTAAAATCTCATAAAAAGGGGGTATATTTCGGAGAAAAAGTAATATACCAAACCGATCCTGAGGATCGGTTTGGTTGCATTATTTCTATCACACCTTCTGCATGTGCATATATTTGCGGGCGGGAGGGCGGTGCTGTGTATGCACCCAAACTTGCAGTAGTCTAGCGGAATTAAAACTAAATATTCTAGTTGTATATCTTATATATCATGGATTTCCGCAAAGTAAAGCCTGATTCCATTAATTATCTGGAGAAAAAGTTACCTAATTCCTTTGTTCGATTCGATTTTCAAAACAACTAACTTTTTTATGAGGCAGTTAGTTGTTTTCCTAAAATCTTAATCGGCATTTCGAACGAGGATTTATTAAAAGTTTCGAAAAATGGCCGCTGTAGGTAATACCAGAAAGATTTCCTGGAAGAACCGGCCTGAGTTCAGAATTTCCTTTTTCTTTATAAATAATATATTTTTATAAGCGGATTTTGGTGCGCATTTCTTTTGTTGTGTCCGATCACAATAGCGGCTTAGCATTTGTGAACTGAAAAAGATAACCTATTATATAAAAGACGTAGAAAGCAACTTATTTCGTGCATTCTTCTTCTGTCGTCTCGGCACGAACACGTGCAAATCGCTTGTACCGTAGTAGAAAGATTAGCCAGTCAGCAATGTTATATGACCCGGGTACGTCTATGACCCGGGTACGTCTTAAAACTGCGACCAGACACCGGAGGACGGGCAGCAGCGTCCTCTTGCTAATCAGTCAGCCACTGCGATCCCCAAGCCGCCTGCCAAGCGTGGGGATTATGGCAAACCACCCCTTGAGGGAGGCCTTCGTTCAGCTGTGGACGTCTTCTAGCTGATGATGATGATGATGATGAATGTTGTATCGAAGCTGACTGCCCAGGGTACACCAGACGATCTCATGTGTCGTCATTTTGTTGAGAATTTAGTACATAAAAATAAATTAAAACAGGAAACTGAAATTCGTGATAACCAACCACTAATACACACAACCCACTATTATAAATGCGAAAGTAACTGAATCGTTACTGTGCTTGTTAGTTACCTCATCACGACTAAACCACTGAACCGACCGTAATTAAATTTACAAAGAGGTAGCCTGGGACTTGAATAAGCTTGGCGAATAGAATTATTTTTACTATTGCGGCAGATAGCTAGTTGTTACATTTTCCGATATTTAAATATCCGTTAAAATAAATTTTATCGTACATTGAATTTGACCGACATTTGCCGTTCAAAAAAATATTTTGATAAAATTTAATCCGGATTAATTTTACAAATTAATCCACCTTGTCTTCATTAAGATACAGAAGGCGCCCCGACGCCGAAAAACAATAGACTTTCTATTGTGTATACTTCACGTCACTTGACGGGCTAATTAATGGGTAACGCTAAGCTCCGTCTAAATTAGATGCTTCATCACAACTCAAAGAAATTTTTTCAGTGTAGTGCTTTTGCCAGCCTAGTGTCACAATTTGGTTTTATTAATGAAAATCGTGCGCTGCTCCGATTTAAATGTCAAAGACGTCGTATAAGAAATTGCAAGGTTCAGATCGTAGAGTATGGTGTTCTTTATTTTCTGCCAACACTCTTGGGGTGAGGCTTTTTATTAAGTACGTTCCTTAAAAAAACCTCACATTACACTTTGAGTTATGTCAGGAAAATGATACTGCAATCTTACACACCTTTTTTTATTAAGGTTTATGCTTGACCCCCACTAGATAAATAAAGGTGTAGTATTTTTTCGAATTTCCATAGTCACTGCCTCATTGGTTCATTTTAACACGGTGGCCGATAATTTTGATCAGACTACATCGGCATATTATTCGTAATTTCCTGGCTTCAAAGTTATTAATTAGGAAACACTCCATAGTCTCAATCATAATTAAATTACTTTTCGATGACCCACACCGATATTTTTTTTTATAGATAAAATGATAATTTTTATATGAGAGCTAACGTCACTGTAGTTAATTATGTGTTATCTTGATTAATATGAACCGCTTTAATATTTTTATTAAGTGCACTCACAGCTTTTGTTAATATTAAAACTTTTCCATCTGCATCATCCACGATACAGTGTGTTACTTTTTATTTAACACTAGCGAACCGCCCCGGCTTCACACGGGTGCAATTTACAAATGAAGGAAATTAAATTTCATACAAAAATCGAATCCAAATTTTCAGTAAATTTTCCAAAAAAATATTTGATATAAACTTTGTCCTGAGAATTAGGCACACAACAAATTAAAGATACAGCCAAATCTATCGAGCCGTTCTCATATGATGCTACGTCATACATGTGGCAATTGATTTTTATTTATATAGATGGTCTGTACCGTATCTATATCTCTCAGAATGAATGTACATACAGTCCAATAAATAATCAAACCAAAAGCAGGTCAAGCTTATAAATATTTTACAACTCCGTACGATACCTGTAAACTGGCTGACCTCTGTATTACGGCATGAGAATTTCTTACTGTGAAAAATTTAAGTAGGTAAATTACAAAGTAGTGATAGCCAAGCGGTTGAACGCTTGCCTTCCATGCAGGAGGGTCTGAGTTCGAACCCGGCCCGCACCTCTGACTTTTCGGAATCATGTGCGGATCAGAATTTGATTATCACTTGCGTTTACGGTGAAGAAAAACATCGTGAGGAAATCTGCACACCTGAGAGGGCTCCATAAAGTTCTTGACGGTGTGTGTAGTCCGCCAACCCGCACTGAGCCAGCGTGGTGGACTAAGGCCTAACCCTTCTCGTTCTGAGAAGAGACCCTTGCCCAGCAGTGGGACAGTAATGGGTTGAACTTATAAATTACAAAGTGAATAAAAATTATGACCTTTTATCAAAAACTTCTACATTTGCACTAAATATATATGAAATGCATTGGTATTAATCAAATGATTCATGATTCTCATTACGGCATGAAGAAGTGCCAATTCTTGCACTAAAATTGTAGTACTCGGTGAATATTATTTATTAGTGTTTGTCATACACAGTGAAATATCGATGCAGCTGTCAGAGATACTAAAATAATGTATTGGGTTTGAACGCGAGTCAAAAGGTTAAACAAGGTTCTTTTTAAACAAAATAATAATCTTTTAAACGTTTAACCTTTTTTCTTAAAATACACACAAATAATTGAAAAATTATTTAGACTTTTTTAATTACCCTGGTTGCAAATAATAAAATGTTAAACCGTTTTTTTTAAATTACCCTTATGACACCAAAATTTACAAAACTATAACCTTTTAACATAATTCATTGTCCTTATAAAAAGTTAGCCTGGCTTTGTTTATGATAGGGTCCGTTGTCCGGTTTGGCTTAGGCTTTTACATTCTCAAAGGTCACGCTATTTTAGGGTTATCAATATTCTCGTGTCGGCTATCATGACATTCAGCCAGCGCCTCCCACTGAGTTTTACTCAACTAAATTATTTATAATAATTCAACCCACTATTGTCCCACTGTTAGGCACGGAAGTCTTCTCTGGACGAGAAAGTTATAGGCTTTAGATCTTAGGCTCGAGATATTTTGGTACAAATAACTGATTTTCTTTTTTTCTTTCTTTACGGGTTGGCTGACTACACAAACTTTTTAGTACCCTTGCGGGTGTTCAGTTTTCCTCACGATGTTTATATTTGATAAGTAAGATGCCGGCCAGGATCGAACTCATAACGTCCTTCATGTAAACCAACTGTTCAACTACTACACCTAGACTATCATTGGATATTTACGATCTTGACTTATTCGAAATTCGAATACCTACATTCTCAATTACAGGTTATCTATGGTTGGCAGCGCTTGATCCATAAATAAGCAATTTCAGTACGGCAAGATCAATTTCGTTTGGGTAAACCTGCAATGTCGTTCGGTTAGAATGAATCTCTGTCGCTCTGAAAAAGCGGGGTAAAATAACCAATTTTTGTGCACATACTCGTATATATTAATTTTAAATTAAAAAAAGTATATACAGGGACTTTTACTAATATTATAAATGTGAAAGTTTGTGAGGATGGATGGATGGATGGATGGATCTTTCTTACTCTTTCACGCCAGAACGACTGAACGGATCTGGATGAAATTTGGCACAGAGATAGATTATAGTCTGGAATAGCACATAGGATTTTATCCCTAGAAAATGTAGGGGTTCGTAAACCACGCGAGCGAAGCCGCGGGTTGAAGCTAGTCTATCTATAAAATTGTCTTTATAGGCTAAGTTTTTCTTGTTTTAACTTTTTTTTTACCAATATTAAAACTACTGAAAACAACAATAATTACTAAAAAAAAACATCCTACGAATCTTTGACACAGCAGACTTATTACCTACGAAACAAAGAAAGTACAAAATTTTGTAATAACCTGAAAATTGCATTAAGTAGAGCAATTGATCACAATAGAATGACAATTATACCACCAAACAAAGAGAAAGTATACAAGGTCACCAGATATAGATGAAGTTTCTCAATATATATCTGATAGATATTTTCATGCCTATTTGGATCTTATTCGGTTGTAGACGCTCGTTTAGTTAACGTAAACGCATGATCAGCTGTTGATATAAACATGATGAAACTATATATGATATCTATATACTTTAAATAGATTAATAGTGTAAAAAAATCTGACAACGACAAATAGACAGTACATCCCTTTCTCGCTTATAATTTTTGGTCATAAGAGAAAACGGAATAGCATGTTTATTAGCGACGGACTGGCATATTTTTCTTATGTAATATAAAGGCCGAGCGTTTCGACGCCAAACGGCTTAAGCGTTTAATTATTTTAAACATTTTTATTCCTTAAATGTGAGCATGAAATATTATATCCTTGAATTTGTACATCGTTTAACTGGCCACCCTGTATATTAATTCTTAAACAACAACAAGGAAAATTATAACGATACTTTTCACTACAGATGCGATAATTAATGTCTTGTAAAATGTCGTACAAGTATTTTGGCTGGCTTGGCAACATGCCAGATGCAGCCAAGGTGTGCCAGATTGCTGTTTTTGTTAATTTTAAGAACCATCGATCAGCATTCGAATTGGTTGCAATGAAATTTTCGAGTTACTTATTAACTGGTTTACGTATTTACTTGAACGTTTTAAAGTGTGTTTTATTTTTTGTGGCTGATTTAATGTGAAGGAAATCGTGGTGACTGATACTTCAGCTGGTTCTTGTACGTGGATTGCGTTTTGGACTAAAAAGCTCAACGCAACTCAAGTTAGTACTTGAGTTGCAATTTATCATTAACATATTATCTTTCTTTCTTTTCCAAACAAATTACACAATCGAATACACGCCCAGACTTGGAACAAATAATATCTGTAGTACTGCGTTGTATTCCATTCTTTCTGGCATCTAAATAAGTTCTTTCTTTCTTTCTTTCTTCTCTCTTAAGAATAACGAATTTCTTTAAAGGTTAAACACCTTTAAAGGGCATCACATAGAGGTATAAAAATGTGTAATCAATTCTTATCTAACTAGATAAATTAATGAATTCAATAATGCAAATGTAATAATATTGCAATTTCTAGATTTAAATCCGATCTAAATTTAAAAGTTTTTGATAGGTCGATATATAATATAATTGGATTAGTCTGCACCTGCATCTTAGACAAATCTTGATGAAAATGCTGATTGATTTTAGATTTGGTATTAATAAATCTTGTAAAATACATATCACTAAGTTTTATATAATTAAAGGCTGATTTTTCATTAGCTAGATAAACCTCAGATAAATTATTCCTCTGATAAGGCTATAAAAAACTATTCTTATTTCAAAATACACAGCTGAATGACTTACAACCGGGCATTGAAAAAACGGGTTTAAATCATAGACTTAGAATTTCGCGGTTTAAATTGTCTTTCATACAGCGCTGTTCAAAATAAATAAGTTTGATTAAAAAGGTTTTATGAGCAATTTGACGGTAAAGTGTTTTCAGAGTCTTAATTCCGAAGTTTTGCCGGTCGTTAGACCGCTCCCGGTTGAAAAGTTACAGAATAACAGGAAAATCCAACACAAATATTTTTTTTTTATTATGGAAAAAACGTAGGTCCGTCAACACCAAAAAAGTATTTTGTGTTATTTCCATCCATTTAAATCGTATTATTAAGAGAAAATTGTTGTGAATGACGCTATTGATTGATTTGAATGCAGCCTGTATTAATCACCCTGTATTACTATAGGAAGACATTGATTTACAACCACCCTGTATTGATTGAGATAGACGTTAGATTTGCTTCGCTTGCGATATATTCCGCGTGATATCTATCTGTATAAAAATCTGTATAGTAAAAAAACCATTTAAATGTAGACATTATTGAAAAGACTATATTTACGGCTTTATGCGAGTCATTTTTTTAGAACTCACTCCTATTTGCTAATACGAGTAACAACATATTGAGACTGATCACGTGTGTTTAGTCCGCCATCCTGCACCAGGTCAGCGAGGCCAAGGATTAAGGGCTTTTTATGTATACAGATATATAAAATTGAGGTGTCTGTTTGTAATGTCAAAATAACAGTTTAAAAATATAAAAGTATATATGGTAAATAGAACAAAAAAAAAACTGTCTGCCTGTCTGTCTTTGGCTAATCTCCGAAACGGCTGGACCGATTTTGACGGGACTGTCACTGGCAGATAGCTGATATTATAAAGAGTAACTTAGGCTACTTTATTTTAGAAATATATATATATATAATAAAGTTTCTGCGCAAAAAATTGCACGGATTCGTAATCCACGCGGGTGAAGACGCGGGCGGAAGCTATTATGATTAAGTTTTTTTATGCCACTAAGGTGCAAACGGGTATACGGTCTACCTGATGGTAGGCGATTACTGCAATCTATGGATGATTGCAATACTGTTTCCGAACCTGTATTTGTTTCACTCCCTGTTTATTGTAAGGGAGATCGAAAAGATTTAGGAGGAATTGCCGCACTGGCAGTATAGAGACAAAATTGGCTACAACACAATGCTTCTTAAAAGAGACAAATATTATTATAAACCAAATATCACCAGTGTCTGAGCCAAACGATCCTATTTGTGCTGCCGATGAAGCACCACCTGTTAAAGGTAAATTAATTTGCTCATCTGCGGTTATAACACGCAATATATGTAGTTATATGCTCATCTGACAACTGCAATTAATGCAATAACACATTACCCAAGCTCGGCTCTGACGTCACGCAAATAGAAGCTGGGCAATTTGCTAACCGCCACTAATGATAGGTTTCAGTAAACCGCAGGATATTGATTTGCCTACTCACCTGTACCCTGAATCTAAACATAGATATAGGTGAACAGGCAAAAGTAGTGCAAAATTAAGGAGGCTTTTGACCGCGACTTCCTCTGCGTGTTTTATCTAATTTGTGTTTTACTGCGATATTAAAAATAAGCCTATTTCCGTCTCCAGGACCTAGGCTACCTATTTATAAAATTTCATAACGATCGATGCGGTGGTTTAGTCGTGATGAGGTAACAAACAGATAGCGTTACTTGCGTACTTATAATAGTGTCGATTAAATATTAAGTTTAATTCAAGATTCTGCAGACACTGGCGACGGACAAACAATAGTTTTTCCATTATGTCTACTTTGCGTTACTTGACAATTCCACACATACAAATTGTAAAAAAAAAAACTTAAACCACCTCTATTTTAGGGTCTGTTTAAAAATGTCTGAATAAAGTTACAAACTATATTAATAGCTAACTTACTGATAACCTTACTGTCACTATATTTAGGGCATTATGTTTAGCACCATATATTAGTATTTACCTAATGAAGACAAGAACCAATATTTTTTTTTATGAGAAAAATTACGTTTCTTTATATTAAAATTTAATTATTATTCTGTATATTTTTAAGTAATGTGGGCCTAAGAAACTTTTACTTAAGAGTTTTCTTTTACAAGTTTGCCAACAATATAACAGATGGTTTGGACACAAATCAGCCATTTGACATGAACATATTATATGGATAACTGGCCGTTTAAATTTTAAACATATGTTATATTGTTGGTGAACGTGGCCCTTAGACTAGGGTTACCATCCCCAAATTTTGAAAACCAATATTTGAAAGTGGACATACCACGACATTTCAGTTTAAAAACAGGACGCAATATAAGAAACGGATAAGAAAACAGTATCAATGAAACTCAATGAATTGCAATTACAATATTTTATGAAATTATTTTCAATTAAATTATATAACATAAGAAATGAAATGAAGAATTAAATTATAAAATTATAACATAACGGCGATGATTAAACGTAACCTTACGAGGACTCTTTAAAAAACCCAGGACGCTACTTACTCGTAATAACTATCCAGGACAACCCAGGACACTCCAAAAAGCAGGACATGTCCTAAAACAGGACGGTTGCAACCCGTACCTTAGAATAGCAGTGTGATGTAATATTCATGAGACAACCCTAATCTAACACGAGTTTCATCATAATTATCAGACATTTACACTTTACGGGCGTAATCCATTTGGATTAACGAGTCAACCTTATCATAAAAGCGAGATAATAAAAACTACATTGTAATACAGGGACTTCATAAAACTGCTACAGTTTATGAGAAGATTAACTAACTGGACATAAACACCAGGACTTTTAAATTCCGATTTAATCTATGATTAGTAAATCTACGGACAAAACTACAACTGATAATTCACGCCTGTATTGCCCGAAGGTTTAAGCCGGAGAGTCCTATACCTATATTTCGTCGATGTAGTTAAGTTCCATCTAATAGGAGGCAAGACTCAGGCACACAACCACACAATGACACTGTTCAACCTGGAGACTGAATTCAGGACTTCACGATCAGAAGCCGCGCATGCGACCACTACGCCAATGGGGCAATCCCAAGGCAACAGATTGTGTACAACCAATACTTATGACAGTTGCGTCTTTAACGGTTACTTTGACTATTGAAATAAATCTATCCACCAAAGTAGGTACTTCTGGCTTTGTTTGAAGTTCACAAAAGTAATGTTTGTTGTTTCGGCAACAGTTGGAGCCACTGATGGCGCCATTTGTTACCGACTTGGGCGGATTATTGTCCTGGTTCTACGTTTATACGTGACGTGATGGGCAATTGTTTTCATTACGTGAGTGCAAAGTTTTGTGGTCCATAGGTACACAGGGGAGCAATTGTTAGTTTTAGAAATCATGTCGAAAAATAATGCTGAATATATCTGAGAGCCTACCTTTACTGAGTTCTCGAAATCACATTAGACGCTTGAAATGTACAGTATAGTGATTAGACGCATTCAAGATTTAAGTGAAAAATATCAAAACAGGAAAATACTGTCTCTAAAATAAAATTATGTCAAAGCACGCGAAGACAGCAGGAAGTTCAGTCAGCCACTACTAAAATTTTACCTAATTGTTCTTACCTAAATCATAATAATATTAATATTTTAAAGAGAAAAGATTTGATTTCTTGTATCTTTACATTATATCTGCAGATGTCTCGTGTAAAAAATTCTAAATTATTACAAACTTATTCTTCTATAATTCTCTTTTGAGTTTCGCCTCTAACCTTTTTTAGGCTGACTGTACATTGTCCCGATTAAAGTTGTATACCCATCCACACTACTAAAAACGCAAAAGGAGCTGTGTCTGTCTGTTTGTTACCTCAACACGAATAAACCACTAAACCGATAGAAAACAATTTTATATAGAGGTAGCTTAGAATCTAGAGAAGGACATAGGCTTATTTTTACTATTGTGCCAACACAGTTGCCAACACATTAGATAATAAATACAAAATACAGGCAGACATCATTTCATTTAATAAATGCTTTGAAGTGTGTTTGCAACAAAACATTATTTGAGTTTCGTAGTCAGTTTTCGCAATAAAGTGAAATATGTTGAAAGAAAAACATAGAATCCTTATACAGATGATCATACATTATATCTACCTATAACGAAACAAACTAACCTGGAATCTTGGCTAACCTATTTTTTTTTTAGGATTTCTCCTGTGTCGTGGGTACAGTTTACAAACATACATGTCACATACACACACAACCAGACCCGAAACAACTATCTGTAGATCATACAAATATTTTTTTCCGTGCGGGGATCGAACCCACGACACATAGCGCAGAAAGGTAATCGCTTAACCACTGCGCCAACCGCGTCGTCATTATTTTGTGCTTATATTTTTATAGGGGGAAAGTGCTATGAAAGGGACAGGTTTTGAATGGGACAAATCTAATTAGTCCCGATTAGAACGCAGGTGTCGTTTTTTGTTTTTTACAATCTGATAACACTAACCCATTGAGAATATTGACGCGACTGTTACTTAGTTGTCAAACGTAATAAAGTGGCGAAGCTTTGTTGAATATTTTTGTGCTCAAAACTAATTTATTTAAGGTTTTTTAGATTCCCGTATTAGACTGTTGTTATGGTGTTTGAAAGTGCTTGTCTTGAAAATTGTTTTGAAGTTTTATTACCTAAAAGGTGAGTATATAATTGCATAAACTTACTTGACAATACTTTTTACTGTAAGCTTATGTTTGAAAATGCATGTTAGTCTTGTTTGGGACAATTCAAACGGTCTTGAAAGGGACGTCCCTTTCATGACTGTCCCTTTCAAGACTTGATTGCTGAAGCAATGCATGGTGATGGATTTTACTTTAAATTGCAAATTTTAATTGTTATAGGTTAAACTTAAAGATGTCTCAAAAGAAAAAAGACAGAGTAAATAAAAAAAATCGGCAGTCTTCAACTAGATGCGATTTGCTAATATTATAGGTATTTACTATAGATCTTAAAGGCATTTTCTTTTCGACCACTTCCTTGACGGCTTCTTCGATTTTTTTTGGATCTACTCTGTCTCTTTTCTTTGGAGACATCTTTAACTCGTAGAATCATCCAGTGACAATGATCCAACAATTTAGATTCTAGTGACGATTTTTCTGAATGCGATAATAAGCCATTGCAAAAATTAAGAAAACTGCCAAATACAAAAGAAGATTCTGTAAACAGAAATTTTCGACTAGTGAGGAAGATTGGTTTCAATGTAAACTTGCGGAAAAATGCGGAGTAAAAGGAATCTTTAATTATTTTTATGTAATTTATGTCATTAGTGTTGTTACATTCAACAAAATAATAAACTTTGATCGCATAAATGTAAGTGTAATTTTATAATATATAAATACCTAGAGGTACGTAGGTGTATTAGTTAACTATTATGTTATGATATATGTGTACTTAACAATGAGAATTTGATATAACTTTACCTGTCCCTTTCATGACTAACTATGTCCCACTCAAGACTACCCAGTCATGAACGGGACATAATGAAAGTTTTTTTTATTTGATTATTATGCTGGATTGGTAGAAGAACAAGCGGTTTTTCAATTATTATTCTAAAGATAAATAAATATATTTAAAACGTAAACGAAAATTTTTAATTTATCTCCCATACTATCTCCAATATCTATAGTTAAAGAATTTTGTCCCATTCATGGCACCTCTCCCCTACTAAGGTTATAAAACTTATCAACACAACAGATGGTCATAAAACCTTTATTTTTATCAAGATATGACGTACGAGCGTGAGTAAACAGGATTTTTATAATTAAAAGTATAAATTAGAATAATTTTATGGGACATGGTCTCCTTATAGCGGCCTGTGTCCGGCCGATATGAGTAAAAAACAAGCTTGGTTGTATTTTTCCAGCATATCTCGTACATAAATAAGAAAGAACTACTATATTTATGAACATCGAATAAAAACTCTTTAGATAACGCTCTTCGTATGTTTTTTTTGTATATCAAAAGTTTTTTCCTGATATACATTTCACTTCAATGTATAAAATTCTAAAGTCTCTATATCAATACATAGCTTACTTATTGTCTATTTAAGATCCTCGTGTAAACGTATGTTTAACAAATAAATGTTTTCTGATACTGATTCACATAAATGTAGAACATTTAACACAGTGATTCGGACACACATTTATGCGAATCGGTTCGACACGGTTGGCGCAGTGGTTGAGAGATCGACTGCTGAGCTACGTGTCGCGGGTTCGATTCCCGCACGGAACAAATATTTGTATGATCTACAGATATTTGTTTCGGGTCTGGGTCTTCGTTTATGTGAATACACACCGTGCCTCGGAAAGCACGTAAAGCCGTTGGTCCTGCGCCTGATCTCTCTCTGTTCGTGTCGGATTGCCGTCCCATCGGACTATGAGAGTGAAGGAATAGAGAGAGCACCTGTGTTGGCGCACACACTTGTGCTCTATAATATCTCCTGCGTAGTTGGCTAATCTCCGGTGAAATTGGCCGCCGTGACCGAAATCGGTCAGGAGGACATTATTATGCGAATCAAAGAAGGCTAAAAATATTAAGGCGTATGAAACACCAATATCAAATAGATATCAAAGATCCTACTCTATCTTTAGATGCTTCCCGAAAAGGAAGGAAAGTCCCGTTGACAGGGGATGTCATGTATGCTGCAGGATACAGACAGGCACACAGTGTATTTGAGGCTAGTCCAAACACCCAACAATCGATATCTATACAGAGTTGATGTAACAACTGTTTATCATGCAAAGCAAACCACTCCGGCCATTATTAGCCACTCCATAAATAGTGATAAGCGTTGGCTACGAAACAGATTTATACTTCATTTTAGGAATTTCAATAAAATAGCATAAGCTCATTTTTATGTCTTTGGTAATATATTTAGTCGGACTATGAGAGTGAAGGTATAGAGAGAGCACCTGTGTTTGCGCTCACACACACACAAAAAAAAAAAAAAAAATATATAGAGCAACAAGACAGCAGAAATAATATTCAGTGTGCCATTAGTTTCGTAAAGGCTTTTTAGTAGACCGACATTTCACCGATGATTTTATTATGTCCCACGTAATAAGGGCCGAGTTTATTACTGAAAATATCTGAACAAAAAAAGCCAATAACACTTTGCCCGACCCGGGAATCGACCCGAGAACTTCGTGAGTCTACGTCTTCTATGATCTAGGTTAATGAAGTATTCCCTTGGTGTATCTTTAGAACTAGAACATTCGGGTCTTGTTCGGAATTACTTTTGAGTAAAAGTATCTCAAAATTAACAACCACTAATATATTTTGTAAGTACTAAGTTGTTTCTGAGATGGAATAAAGAATGTAAATGAAGTAACAGGGGCATATAAGGATCGTAACTCATTCTGAAGTTTCTGCCTACCCCCATGGGAAATTCGTGAATATTTGTCCGAAAATTTTGTTTGGAAGACTGCTAAAATGGATGGCGTACTCCATTTTGAAGGTTCTTATTCAAGCAAACAATGGAGAGGTAAAGTTAATTGGATTGCCAATTAACGTAAGTATATAGACGGAGCGTGCATGTCTTTGCAAGCTTTTTAATTTAAAATCTGATGAGTGAATATCTAACATCGACAATTTCTATAATGTCTCGTTCTTCTTAGTCTTTTTGCAGTTTGGTTTCTGGTATAGAAGTTAGTATCATGCCGCATGAATTCCCCAAAGGGTAAGGCAGTAGTGTACTATGGTACACCTACATTTCACTCATGCTGTTATTGAGTTTTATATAATAGAGAGCGAACCTATTCTACCTACCGGACAATGCTCCAAAGTTTGGATGACTACTGAGGATTTTCTAACAGAAAATTCACGTTTTGCCCGACTCGGAATGACCATTAGACCAATTGGCAGTTACCGAAAGCCTTTACTAAGCTCATCATATTAGAGCGTAAATGCTCACAGCTGAACCGGAGTTCTCATGACTCTCGTCGAGATTAACTAGCCTGTATATACAATATAGAGCTGATATTACCTACTCCAGATAAGTTGTATTAGCTCTAGCTATATTATTATTGTAAAGCTTTGACACAGTAATGACAGAAAATATCGATATTATATTCTTTGAAGCTATTGTGTGGAAGTGTGACCCATAGTGTACGAAAAACTTAGAGGGAGCATAAAGGCAGCTGTTCAAAATCCTAACTATATAATATTATAAATGCGAAAGTAACTTTGTTTGTTTGTTACCTTTTCACGCCTACACCACTAAACCTATCATCATGATGACGGCACAATTGCTTTAGGACGCTAGATGGCGTTACGTGTCTTTTGAATCAACTAGCTAATTTACTGTCTACGCCCTTTGTTTGTTTAGTAACCTGAATTAAATACCTAAGTTAATCGTATTAACGTTAACGCTTCCTATATCGACCAACAACCTGAATTGATTGTCAAAATTTTAATTAACGCGAGCGAAGCCGCGGCAAAAACCTAGCTATTAATAAATCGATGTTCTTCTATCGAGTCGCGAGTTGAAAGATCAGCGAGTCAGCAATGGTGGTACCGAGGCTGACTGCCCAGGGTGCACCGGACGATCTCATCATTCGTCACTCGTGGAGGCTATTTCCTTGCACCCCCTAAATTATTCGGTAAACAAATATGAAAAAAAAAACCGTTTCCTGTGATTTTAAATATCTTCTGAAGAAAATACCTTTTCTTGTGATTACATTGCATATTTCGATAAACTCAAATTTGCAAGATTCGATTTCGGATAGTGCGTCAAAGATCCATCCATCCATCCATCCTCACAAACTTTCACATTTATAATATTAGTAGGATTAGTTAGGATTTGTTCGCCCACAAGACAAGATGGCGTCAGATGCTCCATGATATTTGATGGGACATTTGAAGAAATACGAGTATGAAATTTAATTAAATCCAGTGTGTGTCTTTGAATTAATTAGAAAACGTTATATGTAATGTTTAGTCATAATTCTATTTCTAAGCGTTGGGTTACAATAGTGTTATGTAAAATGTAATTAATGTTCATATAATAGGGAAGGGGAAGCAATATTCATTGTCAAGTGAAATATGTATTAAATATAGTAGAAATACCTAAAGTCGTTCTAGTTCATAACTAAATATTAATTCCTTCAGCAACGAACCGTCGGAACTCGCAAACAATAGTTAAATATAAATGGTTAACCCGCAAAATATAGAATTTACAGTCCCTAAATATGGATTCAAATTTGGCCATTACTCTCCACTCTAAACGGGTTGTTTGTTTTAATACATAACAGACAAAGCTTACACGTATAGACACGAAACTTGGATAAAATATAGGTGATATAAATATTTTGTTACAACGTAGGTAATAACAGGTATTAAGGAATCCGTGGTTTAAACGAAGATCATCATACACTACTAATCCTACTTAATATTATAAATGTGAAAGTTTGTGAGGATGGATGGATATTTGGTACTCAATCACGCCAGAACGACTGAACGGGAATCTGGATGAAATTTGACACAGAGATAGATCATAGTCTGTTATATCCCGGTAAAATACATCATCATCATCAGCCAGAAGACGTCCACTGCTGAACGAAGGCCTCCCTCAAGGGGGGTTTGCCATAATCCCCACGCTTGGCAGGCGGCTTGGGGATCGCAGTGGCTCACCAATTAGTGAGAGGACGCTGCTGCCCGTCCTCCGGTGTCTGGCCGCAGTTTTAAGACATACCCGGGTCAAAGACGTACCCGGATAAAATACACGGGTTCGTAAACCACGCGAAGCCGCGGGTGGAAGCTAGTATTATGAACGCGAAAGTTTGTGAGGATGTATAATATGAATGTTTATTACTCTTTCACGCAAAAACTACATAGCGGATTTGGTTGAAATTAGGTAGAGATAGCTTATACCCTGGATTAACACATAGGTCACGCAGTCTACCTAGGTTTTATCTCGAAAAGACACTGTTACCGCGGGATGGTCAGCGTCACTTAAAACCGCGGATAACACCGCAGTATACTAATAGAAGAGGTTGTTTTGTTTGTTTGAACGTGCTATCTCTGGGACTAGCAGTCAGATTTCAAAAAAATTTTTTGCACGTTATAGACTTTTTATTGAAAGAGGTTGTAAGCTGCTTTTGACCTAAAAAAATGCACGGGTTCGTAATCCGGGTGGAAGCTAGTAATGCATACACCACAAACAACTAGTGACATAGTACATATTATTATCTTAATATTAGTCCTTGTGCAATATGAATATTGCATTGTGTAATCTAATGTAATATTGCAACGTGAGAAATGTATTTTTTTTATAACTTGTAAAACTAATTTTTATTCATTGGAATACAATATTTTGAAAAAAGAGTTCATAGAGTTTATTGCCTATTTTGGAACCGTGTACCTAAATACTTTAATGTTTTAAAAGTGCCTGTAGAGGCTCATTTGAAATAAAAATACTGACTCTCACTTATGTAGCTTCTGGACTATTGATATATTTGACGGCACGGTTGGCGCAGTGGTTGAGAGATCGACGGCTGCGCTACGTGTCGCGGGTTCGATTCCCGCACGGAACAAATATTTGTATGATCTGCAGATATTTGTTTCAGGTTTGGGTGCATGTCCCTGTGAATATATGTGTTTTTAAACGCACCCATGATACAGGAATTATTTCTAGAGTGGGGCAACGTTTATTTAAAAGAAGAAGAAAGAAAGAAGAAGATTTAATAGGTATCTCCGTAGTAACTAAATATTTTGCTTTCCCACATTTATCAGCGCTTAAGTATTAAGTTAGGTGATAATTTTGAGTCCGGTCGTGTGATGTTTTAGTTAGGTAACCAACTTAATTCTACTAAGCTATAAGCTAAAGGGCTATTGTTAAAATTAATCAATACCGCTATTACGAGTTTTCTTACTATTTACTATCATAGTAAAGTAAATTTTCATGATAGCGATTTTAGTTCTTAACTTGGTTACATCAGGGATTAGAGTCGCTTATGTGACATCTAGTCATAGTAAAGTTTTGATTTACTATTTACTATATTATAGAGATGTCATGTTAGCGACTCTAATCCCTAATGTAACCAAGTTAAGAACTAAAATCGCTTGCATGGAAATTTACATTTACAATGAAACTAAATAGTAAAAAACTCATAATAGAGGTACACTTCCTAAACTTAGAGTTCCCGACTAAATCAAGGTAGGAAGCTATATGAAATACTATGTAGAAATCCGAGTAAAGTTACCTTATTCAACCACAAAGAATACTTTAACTTGGCTCTGAACGTGTCTGAACAGCATTCATTCATTTGAAACGGGTCCGGTAGTTCGCTTGTTTTGCATAGTTCATATTAACTTTCTGGATAAGGTCAGAAGTTAGACATGTGTTATGAAAATAACAAATGTGTAATGTTTCTATTTATGGTCATATACGGCCAGTATGAAAGTAAGTCGTGTGGTTTCCAACAAACAATACGACAACAAGCGATTGGTTTTCTACGCGTCGCGAGTTTCATTCCGAAGGGACCAAACATTTTTTGTAGAGAAATTACGGTGAAATGAGATGATTTAAAACAAACTATTCACGACCATTTACTCAAATAATACCATAATAAATTTGTGTTCTAGAAAAAAACTATGATTTGCCATTGTAGTTTACAAGTTGAAATTACAGCCAATATTTATGAACAAATTGGAATCTCATATATCGCTACGATGAATAATAATTTTGGTGGGTTATGCCATCGATAATTATCGAGATTAGTAAACAGATTGGTCACCGCATCATGTTATCACTGTACGCGTGAATAGGTTTACTCATTCGTTCGGTATAATTAATTATTAAACCGAATAAAATCTTCCAGTATACATAATTTCGTAGTCAGTTCATTTGAATCTAGTCTTAAAATAATTCAAATAATAAAACATAGCAATATTTTTACTGCAGTCTAATTTCAGCCAGTAGCCAAAATAGAAATAAATAATATCAGTACCTTAATGCGATTTGAATTACATTACTTTATTGCTTGAAAAGTGGCCAGAAAGCTTTCAAGTATATTATTATAGGTACTAGATTATTATTATATTTGAGTTTCAGTCTCAGAAATCAAATACCCTTTTAACCTCATACGAATTTTTAGAGAAAAAAGGGTTTGTAAATAGAATCCCACTTCAAACACACCGCAATGACTGAACTGTACCTCTATTATGAGTTTTTTACTATTTACTTTCATAGTAAATGTAAATTTTCATTTTCTATAATATAGTAAATAGTAAATCAAAACTTTACTATGACTAGATGTCACATATGCGACTCTAATCCCTGATGTAACCAAGTTAAGAACTAAAATCACTATCATGAATATTTACTTTACTTTGATAGTAAACAGCAAGAAAACTCGTGATAGCGGTACTGGACAATCGAAGGCACTTCAGAACAGTAAATACGGAACTTCAAAACTTATTTTAACACAAATACTCTTATGTTACAGATACGTAAAAAGCCCAAGCCTTAAAGTTTACCGTCAAGTGATATTACCGTCCGATATAGGAAGTTTTACGTAAAAAGGTTCTCCTCACAGACCCCCCTTCAGCGAGGAAGCGTTTGTGTCGGCACGGTACATTAATAGACGAATGATGACGTAAAAAGGTTCTATTTTTATTGAGTTGAAGTTGAAAGCTAAGTTGGTTAATCAAATTCAAGTAGCCTGGAAGGTCAAGCGCAGGGTGGCAAACGGGTAACCCATTCGCTATAGTGAAAGTTAAAACTTTTTGAAAGTAGTGTAGTATTATTCTTATTTCATTTGCCACGCGTTATGGCAATATTCCTCCGCGACTGTTTAGTGCTGTGGTTTTGAAGAATAATATAAATAAACAGTAAAAAAATGGCCAGTTGAATATCTTCAGAGCCATTTCTTCAAAAAAGATATTCTGCTCTTTTGGATTGACTTCGAAAATGGCAGTTTAAAACATACTATTGTTATATAAAATAGGTAGAGCAAATCTTTATATATATATACATATATAAATAAATATGTGTATGTATGTTTCTTATGGATTCCAAAACTGGAGCGATGGTAATGAAATTTTAAGGTAATCTTCAGATTAGCCCAGCGGGAGATCCTATGAGGTATGGCAGCGATCGGATAAAAAAAAATTGACTTTTTGGTAATTTTGTGTGCCCGTATTAAGCCGGGGCGGGTCGCTAGTAACTGACGAAAGTTTATATGAATAAAAGATTAATTTATGAAGAAAGTGTCAGAGAAACAGTAACTTAAACTCAACTAGTATGGATGCTAAAATTCTCCTGGTTCATTTTTCAGTACTGTGGACTGAGGTCAGAAACGCTGGTAAACTTACACTGGTAATTTTCCGGACGCCGAGTCCGAAGAAAGTTATTTTTGCTTATTTCTTTTGAGAACAATAATTCATTCTATAAATTATGATCCCTTTTTATTAAGAACTTTTATTAGCAAAGCACTATATTTTACCTAGAAATGTTCCAAGGTCACAATCAAAAAAACATCAAAGCTTACATTAAATCGTTTTTTATTATATTCATCCACGACCTCATGAATTAACCTCAACGTAAATATTATCTTCACATAAAAGAAAATATTCCAGTTTTTATATTAAACTGATATTAAATATTTTTTATGAGAGTAATGTTTGATGTAGTAAAATATAGGCCAAGCGTCGAAAATCCCGTGTTTTCCTGAAAATAAGTAGTTATTGGTACATAGGTCATCATCATCATCAGCCAGAAGACGTCCACTGCTGAACGAAGGCCTCCCCCAAGGGGGGGTTTGCCATAATCTCCACGCTTGGCAGGCGGCTTGGGGATCGCAGTGGCTCACCGATTAGTGAGAGGACGCTGCTGCCCGTCCTCCGGTGCCTGGCCGCAGTTCTAAGACGTACCCGGGTCTAGACGTACCCGGGTCTAGACGTACCCGGGTCTAGACATACCCGGGTCTTGGTACATAGGTATCTGAATTAAAAGCTTTCAACATTGTGATCGAATCGTTTCATGACTATTGACGTGAAGAATAACGATTTCGAGATGGATAAATCTCTTGACAGTTATAAATCAAGTAGCTTCCACCCGCGGCTTCGCCCGCATTGATTACGAACCTGTGCATTTTTTCGGGTCACACTTAGTGCCATCTAGCGTCCTAAAGCAGTTGTGACCGTTGTTTTCCCTTGGGAACAGTACTTTTTCTGGATGGAAGGATGTCCTTTTCTGTACCCCTGACAATGTATGTGCAAAATTTCAAGATGATCGGTTCAGCAGTTTCGGCGTGAAAAGGTAACAAACAAACAAACTTACTTTCGCATTTATAATTGACTCCCATTTAATAGGGGGCGAGGCTTGCCATCTACCTTGCACAGTTCCAGACTCCGTGCTGCTACTGAGAATTGTCATACTGAAAAACCCAATAACACTTTGTCTGACCTGGGAATCAAAACCAAGACCTAAGACCTCACGCTCAGCAGTCGTGCTAGCGACCACTAGACCATTAAGGCAATCTATAGATTTAAGTAAAAGAAAAGTCCAACAATACCTGACCTGGGAATCGAACCCCACACTCGCTCAGCAGCTGGGCTTGCGAACTAATTAGCCAGTAAACATTAAAGTCGACTGTATCGGTTTGTAGTATCTACACCAATATTAAGCTGTAATATAATAATCATGATCTATCTACTGAAGAATTCTCGTGACGTCACTTGACCCTGCAAAGAAAATGGCCATGAAAAGTATAACACAGACAGATAAACAGTTTCTAGGTCAACGCGGGTCAAGGAAACCAACCAGAGAGAACGTAAAAAGCAAATGATACTCGTACGTTATTTCAATTTCGTTGAGATAGAGGTGGCAAGCGCGTCTGCCGAGTATGAGGCCCTCGGTTCTATTCTCGAGTCGGGCTAAGTGCTATTTGGAGTTAAGAACTGTACTCTGTACTGGGTACATGGATGGCAATATGGACACGTTAGTGTACAATAGATACACCTCTGTTAAACCCTTCGCAGAATACAGGCGTAATGCTGTTAGCTGTTAAACTATGTTTTTTAAGGTTCTCACCATAAATATAAATAACGAAACCTTTACCCGAAAGTTTTCAAAAACCGAGACGACTTTCATGAACGTTATGCCTACGGCCTTGTACTACATAGAATATTTAATTTTACTACCCTGCCAGGTGCCGTAATGAATACGCAAAGGTTTATGAAGCACACCCATCTTTATTTTTCCTGGTATATTTTAAAAGCAGACTTTTATTAAAATGGCTTCCTTGCTTAATGTCTGTTCTAAATGTACATTTAAATTGGCTTAAAGAGAATTATTTTACGATATTATGTTTGTAAAATGTAATGTAAAAGCTACCCAGTACCTATATAGTCTCCGTATATTAATTTGATCATAGGTATTACTCGCCAAAGACTAGTTTTTTTTTTTAATATACATACGACATCGTCGTGATGATTTCTTTTAGAAAGCAATAAAAAAATATATATATAAAGCCATTTGTCATCAATTTGAATTTTATTTCTCTTTTATTATATTTTCTTGCGCGTTTTGCCACTTCTTCTAAAGAAGTATTAATACTATAAAATTAGTTTACTCATTTTTTTATAAATATTTATATTTTAGGGAAACAGTAGAAAAGAATGAGTATATAGCTTATACAATCTAAATTAGATAAAAAAGTTATTAAAAAGTCACTTCATACTCTTCACAGTGTGGCACTGGGAACTATAGTAAAAATCATATCTACCATTATATATTTTTAATATATACTAGCTTTTGCCCGCGACTTCGTACGCGTGGAATTCAGAATCTGATATTTTTCTATGGTAAAATGGAGCCTTTATTTTAAGTTAGACCTCTAGCAATACATCGGTGAAAATGCATTCAATTCCATGCAGTAGTTTTTGCGTGATGCGTGTACAAACATACAGACAGACAGAAGGACAAAAATTATAAACACTATTGTTTTGGCTTCTGTTGCTCTAATAAAGACCCTCATATAAGTTTTTCTCTACTATCTATAATGTACAGACATCGGCCTGTTATAATTTTATTATATGTAGACATTTTTTTAAACTTGGCTTAAATTTAATGTGGTCGTTGAATAATCGAAAAAAAAGATCAGTTAACGCAGGTTTATTAGCATTCTGAGTCTTATCTTATTTAAAAATTGCATAGGTAGATAAAAATACCTAATAACCCGTTCGCAGAACTTCACCTACCTCAAAATAATTGGGTTATTCCAATGCAACGACACTCCAAAGTTATGTCATCCGTCGGAACCCTGAGACTCAATCGCTAATTGTTGGTAACATACCATGCATACAGAATTACAAATTTATTTACAAAAACATCACTGTAAAATGAGCCTTGAGTCTCTAAGAACAGAGTTGAAATTGAATCTCTTCAGCTATTATATACAGAATTATTTGAGCGAATATGTCGTCAAAATCTCCAATTTAATCGATTGAAACAAAGTAGATATTAAATAAATGCTAGAGGCATTTTATATCAATGTCAGTATTGATGAAACATAGAGGCTAGTTAGTTCTACTTGAACCAACACTTTTGATTCACAAATAGTTAATCAAATTCATATGTGTTACGCATTAGGCACATGTCTATAAATTATTTATGTGTTGTGATGTTAGTAGAAGTATGGTGAGATTTTTTTATATTTGTGAACAATATAATCACAGTGAAGTAGAATAAAAGTGACGTAAGCTATCAATTTTTACATAAATCAAAAACAAAACATAAAAAAAAATAAGACTGTTTAGTGTTTACTTAAAAAGGTAACGTGTACTGTGAATAGGGAATATGCATGAAAAAATTATTTGTAATCTAACCAGTTAATCGAAAAAAATACATAAATATCACACCATTAGTGAAATCATAATCAAGTTAATCGAAAAACAAACGAGATATAACCAATTTAAACAAATATTGCTGTCTCTTTCGCAAAAAATGCTGTTTTCGGCATAAACTTAGAATTTCGCTTTTCTAAATCTATGGTTTTCGGCGTGATGTTATTTGACGTCAGATGACACGTCGGACCTCTCTTTCTAATTCGTCACTTCAATACTTTATAACCTTATCGCTAATAAAGATATTTTAAAAATTCTTTCGCTATTATTTATTAGAGATTATAAATAGTTTATTGATAAAAAAAAAATACATGCATATTCCTAATGAAAAAAAAAAGCTGGCAGCTTTGTAAGGCCTTCGGCAAAAGCTATTATTTTTTCGAATTATACAATCTATGGAACATCTTTCATTTATTTGTATCAAATGTAATTAAGTGCGTATTTGATATAAATCAATATTCTTGATTTTAATAAATAAGCGAATTTACGTCACATTTTTATCATGATTAATATTCATTATGCTTCTATAAATAAATATTCTTGAAACGAAAACAGTTTAGTCCGTTTGTCACAGGTTGCGAGTGAGTGTGTTTTATTTATGTTTTTTGTTTTATTTTTAATGCTACATATAGTTTTGTCTAAAGTAATAGTGGGACATTTTTACTTACGTATCTTTAAAACTACGATGACGACACGGTACGGTGAGAGATCGACTAGTGCACTACGTGTCGCGGGTTCTATTCCTGCCAGGAACAAATATATGATCTACAAATAGTTGTTCCAGGCCTGAGTCTTTGTGTATGTGAATATATGTGTTTGTAAACGCACCCAAAATACAGGAATTACTCATAGTGTGGGGCAAAGATTAAAAAAAAAATTCAATTATGTTCTTTCGGTCGTATAGAGGTTTATTGTTTACGCAATTAGTGGTGTTGTTTGTTGATCAATTGAGCAATAATTAATTGCTATTACCGATACGATTAATTTTCATTAACTGCACCCATGTCAAGATCGATTAAGTAACGATGGACGCTCGTTATCGGAAACGATTTAATTGTACGATGTAAACGTAAGGAAATTCTCAGTAGCAATTTGTTGGGATTTGGAATATGTTATTTTTTTGGACCGCCTCTCCTTGGCCTGGGTGGCAATTTGCTAATGAAAAAAAAAATGAGAAGTGAGCTATTTTTCGTTTTTATTTTCTTTTCATTTAAATTTTCTTTGTCCTGACACTTACGAACACAACAAAAAGAAATCAGTGAAATCGGTCGAGCCGTTCTCAAGTGATGATCTTGCATACTGCGGCAATTGATTTTTATTTAAATAGATAACATGTAAATGATAACGGCGCGCGGCGTCGAGCAATGCGTACAATAGCACACCTCTGCCTAACCCTTTGGGGAATACAGGCGTGTTGTTTGTTATGTTAGAATCATACCACCCCGTTATAAAGGTCCTTATAAAATCAGGTGGATTGGTAATAGCCGAATACGATTCTGCCTATTCTCTTGGCGCTATTATAATATGTAATCCTAACAAAGAATAGAGTTGGCCTATTCTTTGCCAAACGAAACTGTAAACATTATACTTTCATTTAAAAAATCTAGATTTGATATTGTTTTACTAGCTTTTGCCTGCGACATCATCCGCGTGACCTACATTATATTTTCATGAAAAAAAATTCAGAATCAGATCATTCGTTCCGGAGATTACCCCCTACATACAAACAAACACATTTTATATTATTACTATAGTATTTATGCAGTAAGGCCAAATGATACGCAAATACCTTTGTTATAAACGTTTACTAATAATCTAAATATTTTGTATAATAAATTACATTTAAACTTATGTAGGTATCATGAGTTTTTCTAGGTTTCTCTTTATATACTTAATTTTAGTAATAAGGTCAAAAGATACGCACATAATCTTTGTACGAATAAATTTTTAGTGTTAAACGTAAATATCTAATACATTACCTACATATGATTTCTGCCATTAATAACATGCTCATTCTTTCTTTTGCAGATCACGCAACGCACCAGACATGACGACTGACAACGCACTCAATTCTCAACGGTAAGTCTTGCAGTTAAGGCAGTAATTCCTTTAACATATTTTCAATAAAGCAGAAAAGGTTCAATAAAATTGCAGGAATTGATGAGACATGAATCCCGAATGAACAGTATTATCGAATTAGGTCTCACTTTTAGCTCACTTAGGAAATTATTTCTTAAGTGCTATTAGATGTTTTCGATAGGTATGAAAATTTGATAAGGTCCACGTTTTCGGTTAAAAAGTTAAGTGAATTTCGACGGCACGGTTTGCGAAGTCGTTGAGCAATCGACTGCGGCCCTACGTGTCATGGATTCAATTGCCGTGGTGCATGTGAAGATTTATTTGTTTTTATAAACTCATGATGCAGAATTACATCGCTAATCGTTTTAAAAAGCAAATAACACGAAATCTTCGACCAGGAGGTTTAATGGGATTTTTTCTCGATTTCGGCCAGAGTAATGGTAACGACAATTGAGGTTAGAGAACACTCGTAAGGAGGAGGAAGAAGTACATTAGACTTGGTACAGGATGTTCTGAAGACGTGTGCAATAACAATATACGATCGCGACTTCTCCGTTCTGTCATGCTCAACAATTGTCCGTCTACGTAAAGGCAAACGACATTGTGTTGCACTCTCGTGGCTATAATGCGACCGGCAGCCCAATAACGTAAAAAAGTGACAACAACGCGACAGCCACACGACAGCAATCTCACTGTCAGCCAATACTTTATATGACACAAAAATGACGTTTGACAGAAGCTATCGAGCGATCTACGCCTGTCGCTACATCGGTAATTAGGCTGCGGTTCATAGCTGTATATTCCATATAATTATAAGAGTACCCAAGGAGATATCTATGGGGTGATTCTAGAGATTTATGGGGCGAGGGTCTCGAGCTACATAGCCAAAGCAACGCTCGCTACAGTCAGTTCTTGGATTAGTGACCGTTTTTCACATATCCGTACCTCAAAAAGCACGTTAAGGGGTTGGTCTCGGGTGTCATACTAGTAGCTATGACAGTCGTTATCTGTTACCCAAACAGTCTGACAACGAGATTAACTCAAGAGAATCAGTGCCTCTCAATCGGATGGCGGAGGTCAGATGATAGTCGCTCCGTGTAAAATACTGAAATTTTTCCGCAACTGGTTAGACTAGGAGCCGACTCCAATTAGTTGGGAAAAGGCTAGACAAGTGATCCGGGTACTTCCTAAAACTGCGGCCAGACACCGTAGGATGGGCAGCAGCGTCCTCTCACTAATCGGTGAGCCACTGCGATCCCCAATCCGCCTTTGGCAGGCGTGGGGATTATGGCAAATCCCTCCCTTGGAGGAGGCCTTCGTTCAGCAGTGGACCTCTTCTGGCTGATGATGATGATAGACAAGTGATTATATCAATAGGGTGATATTATGCTGACATACAGCTCAATTTCTACAATGTAGTTTTGGCGGTGTACGAATGTAAATTGTGACGTCACTTTGACCTTACAAATTGGTTGATGTATGTGTTAATTTGCTATAACTGCTCTGGTTGCGGACGGCCAGCGCGATTGGTGACAATTGGCTCAGCAATTGACCTCATCAACATGTCCCGGATAATTTAGGCGTCAAATATAATCTAGTCAACATAGCATCACGCCTGTATTCCCCGAAGGGTTAGGCAGAGCTGTAATATTGAACACCCACATTTCGCCGATGCCATTATTGAGTCCCATGTAATAGGGGGCGAGCCTATTACCATCTACCGGGCACAATTCCAGACTCCATCCTGCTACAGAGAATTTCCAGACAGAAAATCTCAATAACACTCTGCCCGACCCGGGAATCGAATCAAGGACCTTATGCTCAGCAGTCGCACTTGGGACCACTAACCCAACGAGGCAGTCAAAAGTATAATCTAGATGTATCTAGCTATGACAGAATTTCGTTTTAAAAGACAGAGATTAACACTAAAAAGGTTGTAAGGAAAATATATAGGATTGACAATTGTGTTTCGTGTTTTTTTAAACCTCGGTAGGTAATTTGATTACGCAAGAAAGATTTGATCATCGAAATAGTATGTCGTTAGTTGTTCAGGGACTGGACGTATTATTTCGATGGATCTGATAGCCACTACGACCAACAAGCAGAGCATCGCTTTTTCACTTGTGGTAACATATTTATTAATGCCAGAAACTGTCACATTTTACTTACGTAAGCATGGGATCCAGCCTAATTACTGATGTAGCGACAGGCGTAGATCGCGCGATAGCTTCTGTCAAACGTCATTTTTGTGTCATACAATGTATTGGCTGACAGTGAGATTTCTGTCGCGTGGCTGTCGCGTTGTTGTCGCTTTTTTACATAATTAGGCTGGAATTGCGTCATCTCAATCCGTCACACATCAATTTCAGTGGGACATTTCTGACACCATCAGAAATGTTCCCTAGAAACTTTCCGTAAATCTATGAAAGTAATCGCAACGTATATGATTACCAGTTCCGGATTAAGCAAGCGCTGGGCCCGTAGCAAATTCTATCGGTGGCCGTTAATCTGTTATGGCCTCTTAAGTATAAAGTGACTTTTTGTAGAACTTCTGCGTTTACCGTATGAAATTCTGTGTTATATTTTCTTAATAAGTTTCACCCAAAAAATTACGCTGTGGCGGGGGTTTGGATCCGCGGGGCCCCATTATGCGCGGGGCCTGTAGCAAGGTTAATCCGGCACTGATGAATATTTAACTATCCTATTGCTTATGATTGTACAAAATTACACTTGTTTTGAGGACTCCGTAATCTAAACATGACGTATTATTTACTGTGAGACTAATCAAATATCTTGATATTCAAAATTAGCATATAGATATTCAAGATAAGCAAAATCTTCCAAAATATTGACACTCAGATATTTTACAGGGTGTTCAAAAAATCTTCTCCAAACAACAAATTGACGCTGTATCTAGCGTCGCGCGACCTGGTGGTGGAAAACGGCGCCATCGACAGAATCCAGGGCGTACTGCACGTGGAACCCGAGCATCTCGAAAATAAGAAGCTGTATGGACAGGTCACGTTGACTTTCAGGTAAATAAGTTTTGATTCTATTAAATATTGTGACGCAGCACACACCACACATAACATTCTGAAGGTGGTAGTGAACTTGTTTTTAACGCGACTGTACACTGTGGGTACTATCAGATGAATATCCTGCAACTTAATATATAATCGGAGCGTAATATAGAGGACACATTTTGTAAACTAAGCAAATTTTATCTAATATCTTGGCGGTGAAAGTTCGTAACATCGAACTTCAGAGAAAATATTCGCCCATAAAGCTAATCCAACAAAAAGCTTTATCCGTTACCATAAATATAGAAAAAATATGATCATCTTGCTTCTATCACATAAAGTAAGTTTTGTCATATAACCCGGACCACAACATAGGCATATTGCCAAACCCCGGAATGTTTATATCCTTGAAAAGTATCCAAATCCATTTGGGAGTTTCTTATACAACTTTTTCTATAATCCTGCTCATACTGAATCGAAGTTCCCAGTACCAAGTATCCAATATATCCTATGTAAACATATATGTATAGTCATATATGTTTACATAGGACTAGCGCCTGCCAAGTAACACTGAGATATGTAGGTATATCATAATTTCCTGTAGCTACATAGAGAGATACCTAATCTTGGATGCTATCGGTTCTCCATCTACCTAATATCCGTTCAGGAAGGTAATCCGTTAGGTACTGTTATGTACCTACTGTACTGAACAAATAGTAAAGATAAACACGCGAACATGAAACTCAAACGAAGTAAAACATTTAGTCTGTTTCCCATTCTTGAATTATAATTAAACAGTAGTTGCCCGTGGTTCTGTCTGCGCGTATTTTGTACTTTTTGTCGAATTTGTGCTCAAGCTACAGGCTAACTCTTTGTAAAATTTCATAATGGTCGGTTCAGTGTAGTTGTGATTAGGTCACAAACAGACAGACAGGGTTACTGTCGCATCTGTAATAGTGTAGATTAGACCATCAAAACAACTTTACTATCCAAATTAAGGTAGGTACACAAATGTTATTTTATTATTGTGCTCAACAACAGGATTGTCTAATTTTGAGTTCATAATCGTTGGTATTTCTTACCGGCTCGTCTCTATAAGAAACAAAAAACAATAGTCCAAAACTAGTAACTCAAATCTGGCTTTTATGATACGTGTTGTAAAATTTTAAAACCCAGTTACGTAACTCCTTCGAAGCTTGTTTGCAAATAACTAAAGTACAGACGATATTTGTACTTTTTATTTATTTTTTACAATATAATCTGTAAATGAAAAAACGGTGAAGGCTATGTATACATGCAATAGGCTTTCAATTTATAACTGTCTGGCGATTTAGGTACTCTAAGTGACCTACCCAAATTTTGAATCGTGCGTCGGGACGTTGAGCTCCCTAAAATAGGGTCGAGCTGCGATACGCCCCGTCTGTGAGGACAGGTCAACTCAGATCTGCAATTGCACTGGCACTTTTTCAAAAACCGGTCCATACATTGACCTATATTATTCTTATCTTACATTTAAATAATTTTATGTAGATAATAGAAATTATATTTGAAAGAGTACTTATACCATATTTTTACGGTCTTTACGAAAGAAATAAATTAAATTTGATTTTGAGTATACAATAATGTTACAGATAAAACAAACTATAAGTCTTGAACACCATTCATACGGATGAATAAAGACTTTTATCGTAATTATATATATAGCACTCGACGATTCCTAGAAAACTGGAAACCGTTTAATATTTAACTTAAATCCCGTCTGGTTATAAAGCCGGAACATAATAGGGACACGAGCCAGTTTGGAATTGATAAAAAAATATAAAACGCCATTTTAATTCTCGAGGAACCGCGTCATCCTTTTAGCGCTAAAGTTTTACCGACATAATTTGCATGGAAAACCCCAAATTTTATCACTTTCAGATAAAAATGTAATGGTACCCATAAAAAATTGGATACTCGCCGCCTAATAAAAGAGAATACGGTATGTCTGGACGGTTTTACTATGGTCCGTATTATGATATCCTGTAAGAACATAATTCCATAAAAAATAAAACGAAATCCATTCGGGTTGTATCTCTATTTTCCTTGTCCATCCAGATAATTGATAAGATATCTTTCCACATAAAGTTTCCTTGTCTATTTCTTGCTTTTGCAAAAGTTCCCATTTACGTGAAAGGTCTGCGGTACTGCCAATAAACTAGAATGTGAGTAACCTTGTCTTAATTTTGGTGTCCACTCAACCCATTAAGTAACGCAAAATATACACAATAAACAATCTATTGTTTGCTGGCGAATAAATAAATTGTATTATAACTTTATTTATTGAATTGTATATTTTTTAAAGTCATCAAATAAGTAAGTAAAACAAAACTGTGTCATACTACTACTGTCACCCCATATAATGGGCATAGGAGCCTATGACTACTAGTTCTTTCAGTACAGAGCCAGTGTGGACGATTCCCTATTGGTTTTATCTAGCACGTCCTTTCATCATACATAGAAATTATCCAAATATTACACAGAATTTTCATGCTCTGCAGTTTACAGTGAATAAAACAAATCGATGCAGAAACTTTTATGTAACTAATTACTAATTTAAGAAAAATAACCACCGCAGACAAAAACTCAATAAAACTGAAACATATGTACACCAATAATAATAATAAATAATAATAATATAATCTTTATTTCTCCTCACAATACAAGCTTATTCCAGGTTTTACATAATAATATATTTTTATCTAATTAGCAATGTGAGGAGCTGGTGTCTGAGTTAGGCATATAATGCCTGTATTACAGATCACCAGGTCCCCACCCCACGGAAGAACAGATAGTTTTTATCGAAAAGATTATGATATTACAATGTAAGGTTATCTATAAGGAGATTCAAGACTAAAAAACTTAAAACATGAACAATTATAATTTTGGGGGTAGAAGTAAAAATGAAGATAAACAACAAAAAGTTAAATCAGACCGCCTGTATGTGTGTATGATGTTAGCGAAATGTGTGACTATGTCGTGTGAATGTGTAGTGTTGAGTGTAAGGTGTAGTGGCCAATGTGTACGTTTGAGGGGTGTGGTGTAAGTTATAAACTTATATCGTACCATTCAATTTGAGTTAAGTAACTTTTCTGTAGCACTATAATCCAAATTTTCTAACCATTCCGAGATCAAAGACTTACATTTTGTTTTTGGTAAGGAATAAATCGTTAAGGTTCGATTTAACTTATTGTATAAGTTTGAGCCTTGGTAGCAGAAAAATCGATGTGCAAACTTTGTTTTGAATGACGATTTAGAGCAGACTTCATGTTTACGACGTTTATTTTTGTTTGTGTCAGGTTTATAGATTGTTAGGGAATGTTTTTTCATAACCGTCTTTAGGATGAAGAGCTGCCTCACAGTAAGTACCTTCCAAGTCGAATAAAGATCACTTGTTGGGTGATAAGACCAATATAAGGCTATCTAACAATAGTAGGTAAAATGCCAATCATTTGTTCAACTTACTATTGTTTGTGAATGGCAATGCTGTTCCCTGCTCGTTGAATGCAGACTTTCCTATGTCTTTGTTGGGGAGGCCGGTGGGATATTGCGACAGGCAACAATCTCATACTTTAACCGTTTGTACGTTGGAAAAGTTTGAGAGGCGAAGTTCATTTCGTATTGTGTCAGATGCTATGTGTTTTACCTACATACTCTTGTAAAATGATATGTATGTTTAAGTAAATAACAGCATACTATAAGATAACAATATAAGACTCCGTTTCTCTTAAAATATCTTACAATGTAGGTACATACATACATATCCTACTAATATTATAAATGCGAAAGTTTGTGAGGATGGATGGATGGATCTTTGTTACTCTTTCACGCCAGAACGGCTTAACGGATCTGGATGAAATCTGGCACAGAGATAGATTATAGTCTGGAATAGCATATAGGCTACTTTTTATCCCGGAAAAATGTACGGGTTCGTAAACCACGCGGGCGAAGCCACGAGCGGAAGCTAGTAGTATATATACTTCGAATGCCAAATGCGCAAAAAAATTTAATTGAACTTTATAAAGTAAAATATAATACTTTGAAACAAAATACGAACAAATAACCAATTAACAGCATCCATGAATATTACTTATTGCAAGCGAAGAAATATTATAATTAAAATACTTGATACGCATTAATATACGTGTTTTGGTATCAGTATGTGACTCTTTGCAACTCTGGCGCGATTATATTGGCTCGCTGAAATTCAATATTTTCTTTTAGTTTTCATATTATTATGAGAATATTACGACATTTTTTCTTTGACCACGAACATACCGATATAGGATTACAAGAGAACAAAGGAGACAAAGGTACCTGCTCTAAACGACGTCAAAGAAAATACCGTCTTTGTTCCGTGACTTATTTATTGAAAAATATAAAGGTACACTAGTTTGTGTAGGTAGAAAGATAAGTTATAGTAACTATTTCTTTTGTGGAAATTTTTATATGCAGTGCATTTTTAATAGTTATGTACCTCACACAACATAGCGTCACGTCTGTATTCCCTAAAGTGTTAGGCAGAGATGTATTATTGTATACCCACATTTCGCCGATGCCATTATTAAGTCCCATGTAATAGAGGGTGAGCCTAGTGCCTACCTTACATAGTTCCAGACTCCGTGCTACTACTGAGAATTTCAATAAAGAAAGACCCAATAACACTTTGCCCGCCCGAGAATCGAACCCAGGACCTCACGCTCCGCGGTCGCCCTTGCGACCACTAGGCCAATGAGGCAGTCAAGTCCGTTTTAGGTCAGATGTACCGTCAAATCCCCATTTACTGATAAGAGTCAAATTACTGTCAATGACATCAGTTTCCAGGGTTTTAAATAGTCTCTTGACCGTAATATCCAAAATCGATTGTAATTTAAGTTTGACTTTTTCTATTTCATGTAGTCATTTCTTCTTTAATATTCAAATCATTTTCCTTTGCAAATTTGAAATAAATCGGCCGACGGTAAAAAGTTGAAGATTTTCCCATATCACTTCATCAGTATCATCTCTCACCAGCTTCAATGGTACAAATGAACACAGAAAGATGCTGGAATCATCACCATCCATTTTTAAGGTTTGGGTTATTTATAATGCAAACGTGGTGTTGAGACCCATCGTGGGTAATGCCAAACATACGGACGAAAAAATCGCTCCATTTTTAATCTACATCCGTACGAAAGCTCCAACTAGGGTTAGTTGTACCTACTCTCCAGAAAATAATAGCTTCCAAGTACTAAATTAGAAAGAAAACCATGTAATTTGACCCCACCCCTCACAAACCCGGAAGCTACCCCGTTTCGACCTTGGCTTCTTAATTAAAGCACGACGTTCCATCCATTTATAATAATTTGCTTGTCGGCCACCGTTCGGGTTGCTTAATGGACCGTAGTGTAATACGAAGCAAGTCTTTTAAGTATATTGCAGATTGAAAGCATATTAATATAGATTTAGAGTTATTAATGATTCGGGACCCTGATTAGACTATTATTTATGGTTAGGGAAAATGACAGAAAATATTAACTTGTCTATTAGTTTCTTTGCTTATTTGATCACATTGTAGTAATGCTTGCTTCGCCACGTAAACGAATCGTCAAGAGATATTTCAAGCACTAGGTCTGGGTGTTTTTTTAATGATTGGTGTTTGTGTTTGTAACCTTAGAGGCAAGAGAATTTTCTCTAGTCGCCAGTATGAAGGAATGGTAAATAACACATAAACTGTTGCAGATCTCCTAGTGTAAATCGTTTACTGCGTAGGAACTAGGTATTTTCTAGTAGATATCTAAGAATCTTTTCTTTTTCTTCCAACAGATATGGTCGAGAAGACGAAGAGGTCATGGGTCTCAAGTTCTGCAACGAGGCCATCATGAGCCTCGCACAAATATGGCCGCTGCACTGCAACCACGACAAGGAGCCTAACTCACCACTCCAGGTGAGAATTAATCCTATTAATCCTACACAACTAGAATCATCATCAGCCAGAAGACGTCCACTGCTGAACGAAGGCCTCCCTGAAGTGGGGGTTTGCCATAATCCCCACGCTTGGCAGGCGGCTTGGGGATCGCAGTGGCTCACCGATTAGCGAGAGGACGCTGCTGCCCGTCCTCCGGTGTCTGGCCGCAGTTTTAAGACGTACCCGGGTCAATCACAACTAGAATGCATAGACATATTTTCTACTATAATAAATAACAATATGTACATAATTTATCAAAACTTTACTTTAAAAATTTCCCCTGTAAATATATTAGAACCTTAGAAAGTTCCTTTATAAGTGTAATTTAACAATATATATACAAATACTATTGTTATTATACCTATGTATGGTACCTAAGTTTGCTGCGCCCTAACAGGGTCTCATATTGTTACGCAACAATTTTCTGTCAACCTTATATGAACATATGAACGCAATAAAGATTTGATTTGATTTGAAATAGGTTGATGGGCCATTTTCAACAAGCAATCTTTCGGCAACTGACCGACAACCTTTTGAAATATTCATAGAATGTTCTATCTATGGCTCCGTAATCGCTTCGTTTATAATATAAGCTGTTTAGTATGCTGACAGTTTCCAAGGGTTCTCGAGTCGATGGGGGATTTATCTATAGTACATAGTAAGTTCTGACCATTTTAAAGTTAGACTTTGGGCGGTGAAATAAATTTGCTAGGACAAGTATGGATCGAGAGAGAAAGATAGTTTTGGATCAATAGTCTTTTGTTCTCATGACATCTTGTTTGAAGTTTATAAATTCACTTAAAGTTCGCTAAACTAATGCATGTTAATTTACCTGAGAGGGTTTATTTACCTCAGCCCACTCGGGCAATGTTTGCGGGCTAACGAACAGCTCTATACCTACATTCTAATTCTAAGTATTATAATATAAAACTAAAATTCAGATCCTTTCATAAAGACTTTGTTGAGTGCAGGCTCGGAGGCTGGTTTTATCAAAGTAAATTAAATAATTCATACTTTTTAATCAAACGGTCCTATTTATTTTATAGTTTCATATAAAATGATCTCTGTCTGATTGTCCCAGCCTATACGTACTCGAGAAATTTCTGTAATTGAGTTCAACAACCCAGCCGTTCTTGGCAGTTATGAAATTCTCGCATGAAAGTAATTGTTCGGTACAAAGTTGAAATACAAAGAACTATTAATGACTTGAGTCAAAAGTTTTGCATAATTGTTAGGCCTTAATAGCCTGCTAATCTCGATTTTCGTATAGATAGCTGAAAAGTAAAATCAGATTATTAATCTATGAAATTTTCGCGCATTTTTCATCGTATTCTAATCGTATGGGCCTATAAATATTGGTTACAATGGCGTTGCAGGTGCTATATGGTCATCATAAACGATATTCAATGCTCCATGCATAAAGCCTGGGAGCTTAACAGGTGTTGCACTAGAGATTTACACAACTGCTCGTACACTATATGCAACGCTACCTGCATAAGCAAAACTTTCCATGTTAGTTTATCGTAATGTACCTGTTGCAAGAACCATTTTCAGAACTGTATAAGTAGTCAAAAAGATTCGACTTTGAAAGTGTGGATGAAATCTCTTGTTCGGTGTTTAAGTTCTATCTGCAATTCAGACATACGAGACAAGATACTTTCACAACATCACCATCGAATAGGTTCTTGTTCTTAAATTGCTATATAATACACAACGGGAATTTACTTGTAGCTACAGTTCGAGTTGTACTTAACTAAAGTGGTAGTCAGAGTCATAGGTAGTAATAATCTTACATGGTGAACATTTAAGAGAAGATCCAAAGACGATCTTGATACTAAACTAGTTTAAAGCCAGAACTTCGCCAATTGGTTGGTACCCAAAGCTAAGTCTCCGTTTGCTCAGAGTATTCAAATTAAACTTATGTTCTGAATATCTAAGTCCAATTTATATAAGTAGGGATTTAGAACCATATTACGTACGGTACATAAAATGGTTTATATCAACGCTTACGTGAGCCCAAATAAAACAGGTTTTTGAGATTTTTGTATAAATGTAACAATCAAAATACCTATTTTGCAAAACGTGATGAAATTGAAATTAATTTAACAAATAAAAGAATACAAATACAAAAAAAAAATATCATTCGTTAACATAATTTTCAAATTTCGCGTTCGTTTAATAAAGAACATTTTTTAATGATTTTTTTTTCTTTGTCATTTCTCCCAATTTTTTTAATAAACTCTGTGTGTTTTTTGTGTTTACTGTTCGTAATAAGACACGCATCAATTATTAAACAAATATTTGTTCGTTCTTTGTTTACCCGTAAGCGAAATTGAAACCCGTGTCTTTTCTAATATTCTAATTATTTATGTAATCGTAGAATCATACCGTGAAATATTTAGAGTAGAAACAATCCTTCATTTCTTTCAAATTAATGAAAATGAATAATTACAAGGTTCTTCGAACACACTGTAAAGCTTTTATCTTTCTCAAAATCTTTTGATACTATAATTATTTCTGAGAGTTTTAATGAATTTGGCTAATATTGGTCCTCAGAAAATTTTATTATAATATTTATATATATCGAATCATGACTACTAGCTACTTCAAAGAATTCCTCTAGCTTTTCCTGAATAAGCAGTCAGCTAGAGAAACGATTATTATTAAGGTTGGCACACGGGCGTAGCCAGGTTCTAGTATCGGGGATTAAAGAAATAAAACAACAAAAATGTACATGAAATATTAATGTAAAAATTTATACTCCTCGCCTCTGCTCATTTCAATATAATATTAATGTAATATTTTTAATATTTCGCGGGGATTGGAACTTTTAAAACCCCTGGCTACGCCCATGGTTGGCACGGTCGTCCCAATATGGGTAGGTACCTATATAATACATATATACAATGTTTTATTAATTAACCTGAACGTTCCATTATTTGCGGTTGTAAACTCGCTAAGTTGTAATATTTAATGATTTTCTGTTATTTTAATGCTATCAAAATCAAACATAATACCGCTAGAGTTATAGTTAAACAATATAACCCTAGCAGTGTTAAACAATTCAGAAATACTTAAATGTCCAGGAGGACAATTCTCAAGCACATCTACATAAATCTTTATTAGAGATAGTCTTTACTTTTATAGATTTTTTTCAGTTTAATCTCGACTGCTTCCAACCTCTTTGGCATTTCAAGCGTTTAAAATGAAAATATCTTCTAAGGTGATAATCGATAAATATTTATATATTGATGCAGTTTTTTTATGAACTAATAAAAGATATTTTTCAAATAAATACTAGTATAAGCTTGTATAAGAATTAAATTATATAATATTCGATGAATATATCTTGTTTATTATCATGCATTTACTTAATTACTTTTTTCTGTCTCAGGATGCCCTAATCAAACGTCTAGGCGCCAACGCGTACCCATTTCACTTGGAGTTGACTCCACTAGCGCCACCTAGCGTGCAGCTCGTCCCTGCCAAGCAATACCACGGCGCACCCATAGGAACCTCATATGATGTCCGAGCTTATATCGGTAAGTTCCTAACAGTCGTCAGCGGCGTGCACAGAGTTTTTAGACAGGTTAGGTAGAAAATTAAAAGCTTACCAAAAATACTTACTGCATGTTGGTTTTGGTTCGTCGTCTTGTCGATTAAAAATAATGATGTATGTAGGAGGTGTGTTTATTATTGTCGTGGTGCAAAAGCCACGCGTTTCATACCCAAAACATTCGAAAAACTTTCATGGCATGAGCCAATCGATATGCCAACATCATTAGCGACTTCTCTGATTATGATTCGGCGACATCATTCGCATCATTTATAACCATTGCTTTCACATTTTCCACGTTTTCATCGGTTGTTGATGTGCTGTTGCGTCCGGGGCATTCGTCATCTTCAACGTCTTCACGGCCATCTTGGAAACGCTTATACCATTCGTAATCTCTTGTTTTACTCATAACAGACTCACCATTTACCTTTGTTAATATTTCACATATTTTGTTACACTTTATTTCATTTTTTACGCAAAATTTGATACAAATTCTTTGATCCATTTTCTTTTAACAAACAAAAATCGCCGAACTCATAAAAACACGTCTAACCTTAGCGGCTGCCACAGACAAAGTAAGCAATGAATACAGCTGAAAATTTTATCATACTTCAGGGGCATGTAAACCAACATAATAAAAAAAATGACGATTGGACTCTCCAAACCCGCGAAATTTAAAAATTCCCGTTATTTTCTGAACACACCTCGTATATGATTTGCCACCTTATGTAGTAGTTATGTAGGGTAGGCAGTGTCTTTTTGTCTTTATGAATCGCACACCACTAACAATCGTATTACCCTTAAATATTAATCAGAAACTCAACTTGTCTAAACAGATGAGTTGAGTTTTCGATTATAGAATCGAAAAAATGAACTGTTTCTACATAGCATACCCCGTGTCCTAAAGTGCCCGACTTCGCAGATGCCGTTATTAAGCCTCAAGGATATAGCGAACCTTATTAACTGTGAAAATCACTAATAGTTCATCAATCCGGAAATCGAACCCAGTGAGACAGTCATTCCATATAAACGTAAATACCTTACTGGATTAAAATATAGGTATGAAGTAGTTAAATGCACGCAAACATAAAAAAATACTTCAAGCTTTCAACAAAAACATTTGAACAACTTGAAACAACTCGTACTGTTTCGTATTTAATTAATGCAATTTGTTTGGGCTCTATGATGTCCTAAAAAGATTATATTCACCCAATTAAGGAGGGCCAAGTTTGGATTAATAAGGGTTTTTGGTGCTTTAGTAGACTTGAGGAAAGCGTTTGATAAGATTAGGTATACGCTAGAGGCCGTGAGATAACATTTGTTACATGAGCAACATTCTCACCTGCGCTAAAAACATCATTGTGTGTTCACCACTTCACTTGCTTATCGTGATCATTATAAAAAAGGCCCTAAAGATGGTGACGTGATCATTTAGTCGAACAGGTGCAATCTAGGAAATCCCCAACGATTTGCTTTGAACTATTTTAGAATTACATTGTTACAAGCCGGCCTTCCCCGAATGTTTTTATAGAATTTTGAGAGGAGTATTTAGCATTTCCTTGGATAATCTACATCGTAATGTTCGTATCAACAACGTTCGGTTCTATGATCATCGAACGCTTTATCAAAGTCAAAATCAAAGTCAAATATTTTTCAACTGAGTATTTACGGGTGCTTTTAAAACGTTATGATTCTAGTAGCTCGGTTCCAAAAGTGGGTTAGTTCTATGGAGAAGAGACCGGCAAGAAACTCCAAGGATACTCTTTTCAAAAAACAGTTTAACAATATTCTTCAATTTACAAATTATATAAAGTAAAAACACTAAACACAAAAGAATGTAAAGAAAATAAACAGTTATACAATAAAAGTATCTGAAATACCATAGACTTAGAATTTCGCTTACGCTAAAAGACCAACAAAGCGTGGAAAAGAGATATCATTTTAATATGAACACTACCCGAGAAAGAAAGAGACAGATGTTAATGTCAGTATGATACAATTTTTTTTGAAGGATCGGTACCTATCCTTTCCCTTGCTTTAGTGTCAAATACATTTTATTAATTTATAAAATAATCGTGCAATTATTGGCGATAAGTGATACTTAGGCAGTCATAATGTCATGTTCTTTTGCCAATTGTAACGTGACAAAGAGAAATAATCCAAATAATTACACGTTTCACAGGTAAATGTGATTTTTTCATCGTACGTTTTGAAACCATATTTTGTGTACGCACTAGTATTAATTCGCCGAGATAAACAAATTTTACCATAATATATTAGATTTTCTTTCGATAAGTGGTAATATTTTTTTAGATAAAACCAAAAATAAATAATATTTAGTGTAAATATTAAAATGTATGTTTACGCTAGGGTTGACTGTAGAAATGACTTCACGGATATCGATAAAAAGTCGATAGATTTTTATCTGATTATTAAGTAATCGGGCCTAAGGGAACTAGCTATGGTAATATCATACATTACTTTATCATTATCAGTGCACAAAACGGTGATTAGTGGATAGCACAAGGTTAAATCTTTGTACTATACTTATCTGTATGCTGCATACAACATCATCTTAAAATTATTATTATATTTTTTAATACTCATTGTATTTTCATAAATAAAATGATTTAATCCGTTTATTAATTTACAATAAGAGGATTTAATTAGTAGCTTATATACCTCTATTCATTAGGGCAAGATTTAATCTATCGATACTATACTATGCACATACAATGCAAATACACAACCCTATTTTCATGTGACATATCAGTCACTAACACATATGCATATTATTTTTCGGTATCTCCTACAAGCTGTCATTGTTCATCTTTTACATTCTAAATCTATGTGAAATACAGACATACCAAAAAATGCGTAATCACGGTAACCAAGTCACCAAAGCCAGGGAAGCCACATGCGCAGAAAAAATAAAGTTGACGCCATACGTCTTTATCGTCAACAAAGTCTATATTGTTACGAGACAATACTCAGATATATCAGCACTTTAACGGTGGTTAATTTTTAATTTGGTAATTTATTCTTCTATAGGACCCAAGTTTACCGACAATATTTTAACAGAAGTTTAAGACAAAATCGTCAATTTTACACAACCATTTTGTACCTATGTTTATGTAAACGATCGTTTCTATTTTAAAACACGCTATACATTTGGTGGAACTTAGCTCGTGTTTAGCTGTATAAAATAACGAGCTGATGTTCGCCATGATATCAGTAAGCAGTAGATATAGCATTCCATCTATAGGTACCGATATATCTATGCAACTTGGGTATAGTGTATCAAAGAGAATAATCTTGGAGTAATCGCCAAGCATCGACATCGATCCCTTAATTTAATACCGTATTAAAGGGTTCCGTACTTAATTAAATATATAAGTATTATGCAGTATGTAACAACTTGATAATCTTTTTAATAATGTACGAGTAATATCCGTTAGTATGTAATTTCGCCCACGGTGAGTTAAGTTACTTTTGCACATAATTTATTTTTATTTTTGTACCTATTATAAGTTTTTGTGTACATTACAACAAGAATAATATTCCTACACCAGTATCATCCATATCAGCCAAACATCACTGGTGCCAGTAAAATTTATATAAAGTCTATTAAATTTATTTTTCAACCTGTAACGTGTCAGGATGCAATAAAAGTTTTCGTTTTTGCCAGCCATGCATAAAAATCCGTTCCATTTTTGGATGATCTGGGTAACGAGTTCACAGGCAAATTGGGAGTTTTATCTGTTCAAAATGTAATCTGGAATACTCAGAAGTTGAGACCTGGTTCGTATCTCAATTAAAGTTTCCCAGTTTTTAAAAAGCGAATAAAAGATATTTATCCGTTTTTTGTATGTGTAGGAGTATTTTTAAATGTGTATTTTGATAGTATAGTGGAAACTTGAAGCAAAAGCTTCGGATTTCTATATACAATGTCAAAATAACATTATCATTGTTGGGTAAAATGGAAACGCTCTTAGAATGTTTACAGAAGTGAGTGGTTTGGAGTTACAATTTGTATTGTACTTAATATCAATATGCTTATTTGCATATACATATGTTTTATGCAAACCATCTTTTCGCAACGCTTTTTTTTTAGTAATTAAAACTACTAATTTCATAATATTTGATGACAGCGGAACGTCCAGACGAGAAGGTGTCCCGTCGCAACACGGTGCGCATGGGCATCAGAGTGCTGCAGGGCCCCGGCCGGACGCTGCCACCGCCCGTGCTGCCTCCACAGTCCCCGCATCACACGCTCAGTGCGCTCGCGCATCACAACATGCTCAGGTAACCAGACAGAATACAGAAAAATGTAGAAGGCTTATCTTTTTAATCCTTTCAGATAAATTACAAAATATTATATTTTTAGATAAAATAACGAAATATTGAAAAAAATACCATGTAAAAGGGGTTAATTATAATAAAGGAATCCACGCGCGTTATAAATTTCAAAATCGTATTGCATCCACCTCAAATAGAAACCTGCATTGATCGAGTTTGATTAAAGACACCGGATTTAATTATTTTACATACCTATACCTATATTTCTTTATTCAGAAATGTACATATAACATGTAGTTTCATACATGCCTTTCCAGTATAGCTGTTTATTAAGCACCTCTTACAAACTGAATGGTTAATGTCCATCCGTCAACATTAAAACTATTGTAGTACGCAAACAGTTTCTCAGTGAATTGTGAAGGTTAAACGGCAAACGAGCGGCGCTACACCTAAACATATGTAGGTATACACAGTATTATGGTTAAATTTACTGCCAGACACAAGTATTAGATAGCCGTTCGCTTCGCATAGCTAACACAGACGTAAACTGGGAGAGCACCAGGAAAAAGTAAAGGCAAACACAAGACTAGAACTACAATCCATCAAAGTGATAAGAATTAAGTGTACAGTCACTAGGGTCAGAGGCCCTAATGAAAGTTTGTTTCGACAAACTCGATTTAACGCATGTAACGCGTTCGGCACTCCGATTGTTCCGTTTCGTGCTCTTCACCAATTGGAGCGCAAAACGCATTCGATGCGTTTAATCGAGTTTGTCAACAACAACACTAGGGCCGCTGGTATGAGGATTTCTTCGTTGTGGATCATCGTTATCGTGAAAACAAAAATGTATAAAAAAAAACGTGCGCACGAATTTGTGCGAATTCTTATATATATACTTTCAGTCTGATCACATAAAAGATGGCAAAACACCATTTATGTCAAAGACACTATTGACCAATTTTCAGAATAACTTGTCTCATTGTGACCTGTTTAGAAGTTTAGCAGTTTATTTAAATCGATGCGACCACAACTGTTTATCTGAGCATACATAATCCACATCATACTACTTCAGTGAGTAACGTGGTCGTGTTTATACTAGCTCAACAAGTTCATACATGGTTCGTCCCAATTGAAATGTTTCACTTTATACATTTTCATGAACTCAGTTTTATAAATGGATGGAACTGTCCAGTCAACGGACGTTCGGTTATAGGTTATTGAAATGCCGTAGGATACATAGTAAAATGTTTTTTTTTTATTTCCGGTGGAGTACATGAATTTAAAGTTACATCGAAATACGTAAAGCAGAGCTTCCAAAACTGGTTTTCTGGTCCTGTGACTGACTTACAAAGTCAAGGGACAAGTCAAGTTTAACCGAATAGATAAGAATAAGTACCTATAACATCATCAGTCAGAAGACGTCCACTGCTGAACGAAGGCCTCCCCCTTAAAGGGGGAAGGGGTACCATAATCCCCACGCTTGGCAGGCGGCTTGGGGATCGCAGTGGTTCACCGATTAGTGAGAGGACGCTGCTGCCCGTCCTCCGGTGTCTGGCCGCAGTTTTAGGACGTACCCGGGTCCAGATCCGGGTCCGGGTCCGGGTTCTGGCTGATGTTTTTTTTTTTTTTTTATTTTTGAATTATAAACATTGCCCCACACTAGGATTTCTCCTGTGTCGTGGGTACAGTTTACAAACATACATGTCACATACACACACAACCAGACCCGAAACAACTATCTGTAGATCATACAAATATTTGTTCCGTGCGGGAATCGAACCCGCGACACCTAGCGCAGCAGTCGATCTCTCAACACACTGCGCCAACCGTGCCTATATCCTATACTACTGTAAGAGCAATAGTGGTTTATTTATAATCGCGTTTTCGAAAACGGCTCTAATTATTTCGATGAAATTTATTGTCTATGCGACAAATAGATCTAGCTTGGTGTCATCTCTGGAAGAATTCGTTATTAGTAAAAAAAATGATGCCCGGAGCGGGTGCTAGGTCGCCCAAACATTGTAATAACTGAAGAACTTGAAATAAAACCATCTCGGAGAGAGTCCTAAACTCAGCCTATCGCAATTAAAGAGACAATTGGTGCCGAATACAGGCATTGTACATTCCAATTAGTGCCGAAATCATATAGTTATATTTTCAATTATTATAAATTAACGGATAATTTAACTCTTTGGTGGCAGAATACCAATGATACAATGTAGTCATTTTCTCGTCAGAACATTATTCTGGGCATGTTGAACCAAAACAGGACCAGCAGTAACGTAACGCAAATAAAATTATACGCAGGCACGCACATCTAGGAAATATGTTTTTACAATATGACACCATACAATTTTTACTTTGACGCGATAATGAACAAACATGCAACATTCTCATTTAATAATCCCATTACAAGCTATTTCCTTTAAAGTTATTGTCATTTTCTAATTCTCTACCATTTATTTTATCGTCCCTTTGCGTTTTTACACTTACCAATAATACCTACTGCTAGTTGGTATTGGTTCGTCGTCTTGTCGATTAAATAATGATGTATGTAATTTGCCACTTCAAATATAATAAATTTATTTATTTATTTATATGAGATAATATTCATCTGAGTTACGAGTATGTAGGGTAGGCACTGTCTTTTTGTCTTTATGAACCGCACGCCACTGGTAATATATTCCAGACGTAATCGAAGTTAATTATGATACCAAAAAATAATGCACATTTTATTTAATAATATTAGGTAAGTAATGAGTATAGCACAGTTAAAATTTAGGTAAAATATTTAATGTACCTATAGACACAGTGTTATTATAGTACCTACAGATAATATAATTATTTACAGCACAATAAACAAGCAATATGGTTTTCTGTTCTGAGGTTATATTAGTAACCGCGCTCATTAAAACAATTTTTAACCTTACAGTGTTCATACGAATTACGGTACAATCCATCATTATCAAGCCCAGGTGAAGAGTAGTTGTGATATTATCGCGTTCAGGATGGACTAGGCTGTAGCTCATTATAAAATGTATTTACTGTATTTCATCATCATCAGCCAGAAGACGTCCACTGTTGAACAAAGGCCTCCCCAAGGGTTGGCCATAATCCCCACGCTTGGCAGGCGGTTTGGGGATCGCAGTGGCTCACCGATTAGTGAGAGGACGCTGCTGCCCGTCCTCCGGTGTGTGGCCGCAGTTTTAAGACGTACCCGGTCGGGTTATTGTATTTATTTATATACTATATATAATTATTCTGAACTCTCTCTGAACTTAGAGCACCTATAAAATATTACACCACAATGTACTGAAAACCTACTACTACTACCTAATACTTAATCTTATCGCGGACAAAAGAAAATATGCCTCTTCGCGTGATAAGTATAGAAGCAAGTTATTCACGCATAAAAGCTTTACCTGAACACTGAAATATTTTATCCGCGGCCTAAATAAACTTTAACGTCGCCGACACTCGTAACCACACGCATGGTAACGTGTCACGTTAAAAAGTTAAAAGGCCTCACAAACATTGACAACTGGCTTGGGATACACAGTGGAAGTTTAAGTAAACAGGAAAATAGTACAATTCCACAACAGTTGGAAGTTTTCCACTAGTTTAGGGGCCGTCCATTCATCACGTGATGTTTTTTTAGCATTTTTAACCCCTCCCTCCCCCTTGGTGATAGGTGGTGAGGTTTGAAACTACAAAAAATCACGTGTATTTATATAATATTAATTTTCCGAATAATTATAAGATGACCTTTTTTTAGATGCTTATTTTGCAAAGTTCAACGCGTAACGACTTCGCCCATATCTATTAGCAAGTGAAAAAATAAATACACGTGATATCTTACTACACCCCCTTGTGATATTTCGTGATTTTTACCAAACCCGGAGGGGGTTCTCATTCCCTTTCGAGCCTCACGTGATTAATGGACGGCCCTTTATAAGTCCGTTGAAACGTTTCGTCGTTTACGGCTGAAGAAAATTTGTAACCCAATAAAATGGCGGCTGGGGCAGCTGTAATTTCTATTGTCTGAATAAATAAATGATCTCTCAAACTGTCGGGTTTGATGTTTATATGTAAACAAATTGTGATATTTCAAATTTCAATTTAGTGTGTTTACGGACAGTTACGGGCAGCCTAATTACCGATGTAGCAATCGGTTTGCGACAGGCGTAGATCGCACGATAGCTACCGTCAAACGTCATTTTCTTGTCACATATGTACAGACCAACTTCGATAACCAACCATCGAAATAATACGTATGTCGCTAACAACTCAGGACATATTATTTCGATGTGACCAACATTGACGCTCCTGTCGTGTGGCTGTCGCGTTGCTGACGCTATTTTTACGTATTTAGGCAGCGGTTCGGCCGGTCTGATACAATCATGATTATAAAAATAACTATGCTTACAATAATCAGAATGTTTTGATTCCGACTTCATTTTTAAATGCGGCATAGAATTAAACTAAATACAGTTCAGAAAGTACTGTTTTAATTTTAAACCTTGCCCCACTCTTGGAGTAATTCATGTATCGTGGGTGAAATGAAATGAAATTATTTATTTTGCAATTAGGATTTTTCAATCACTTTTACACGTCTTTTTAAAACTAGATGGGGTCGGCATTTCCTATGACTATCCCTGAGAAGAAACGCCGAAACAAACTCAGGGGTCAAAGTCTATTTTAAAGTCCAGACAGATTGTAATGATGTAAGGGTTTATGTGAGACAAATATAGGATGGAATAGCCTTTTGAAGAAAGTGCCATAACTATTTGAGCTAACCTGTCGCAACAGAGTGCAAGCATGCATCAGTTATCGTGAGAATTAATGAAATTAAGAGCGTTCAGCCTAGATCTCACTCACATTTACAATGTATAACGGTTATATATAAGAAATAATTTCAATTTAAACGACATTACAATATCAAAATAATGAAGTAAATAATATAATAATTAATGGCAAAAATTGTATATAAAAAAAAAGGAAAGGCTAAAGAGCGGTTCAATCCCAAGCGTTTTTGTCATCTAAATAGTCCGTAATTTTATAGTATCCTTTTTTACAAAGTTTAGATTTAATTACAATTTTGAACTTCTTTAATGTTAAATTACGTATATCATTGGGAAGTTTATTGTAAAAGCGTATACATTGTCCCATGAACGAGTTGCTAATTCTGTGGAGGCGCGTAGCATGCACAGCAAGGTTGTGTTTATTCCTAGTATTCAAAGAATGAGTATCAGAGAGCTTGACAAAGTTAGAGATATTTTTATAAACATAAATTAAATTTTCAAATATATATTGTGACGCGTTTACAAACACATATATTCACATACACAAAGATCCAGACCCGAAACAACTATCTGTAGATCATACAAATATTTGTTTGGAATCGAACCCGCGACACGTAGCACAGCAATTTATCACTCAACCACTGCTTCAACCGTACCGTCAAACATAAACTGTAAATTTATTGCCATGTACGACGTAAAAGGAGAACGATAATCTGTTTCCATTTGTATCAAGAGACCAATCCATTACCGACAAAGTCAAACTACGTCGTGTTGGATAATTTACTTTCCAAATCTGACAGCCAAAATACATTGCAAACCTAAATCAAGTAAAACCCGTCAAAGGTTAATCTGACAAAGCACAACGTTGTTTACGACCGAGTTCTAAAAAACAAAGTGTAAATAGTACGGCAAACTGTGTCAGCACACTCTAGTTTGCATTTTACAGGAAATATTATTTCCCGCTGTCGGGCTGCGCGTAAAATAGTTGCTTATAACATAAACAACCTTATTTGGCGCTCTGAGGCCTTAGTGTAAGTTTCTTTCGACAAACTCGCGTTCGGAGCTCCGATTGGTGGAGAGCACGAAACGGACCAATCGGAGCGCCGAACGCGTTCGATGCGTTAAATCGAATTTGTCTAAAGAAACTTACACTAGGGCCTCTGAAATTAAGTTGTTTTCGTAATGAACGAAATCTGATTTTCCTATATTTGGTGCTACAGTTCATAATTATGAGTGTCAAATGAGGTTGGTGATGTAATATGTCGTGAACTTTTACAAGCTGCGATTGGTAACTGTTTAAACTACACTCTTAAATATAATAGTTATTAGGTCGATAAATAAATTGAAAGCCCTTACTAGTGGTGTAGCGAATATTCGCATCCGCATTCGCGAATATTCACATCTTTTTTAATATTCGCATTCGCAATGAAAAGTGGAAATAATTTATTAAATTACAATGCAATAGATTAAAGGACAATGAGCAAAACTGGTCCAAATGTCCACCACTAACGAAACCTATGTAACCGGATAGTATACTTATATATTCGCATTCGCGAATGTTGGGTTGGAAATTCGCGTTCGCATTCGCATTCGCGATTGTAGAACATTGAACATGCGAATGCGAATACTTGTTACAGCTCTTACAAAAAATTTAAATTGGTATAACGTATAGTTTATAGTATGTTCTTACTGTCCATCTACGCGTATAATATTCATTATATGAATGCATGCCTATGAAACGCCTACCACATTAGCCTAAACTAACAATGTTACTCCATTCATCCTTAACACATACGTGATAATTTATTAACTTGTATAGTACCTTAGGATTCCACTATTGTTAGAAAGAGTACACATCGGCGAACATGTGTTAAACACACACATACACATATAACAAAACAAAGTATATCTGTAGACCAATTTTAAACCTTTAAGCCAGTTTTTATATTATGAACCTTACTTTAGTTGAAATATAGTTTTTAATACAAAATTTACAATTTAGTCCATCAGTAAGTTAATAGTTTTGAATTAAGAACTGTATTAAAACTAGCTTTAAGGTTTAAAACGGGTCTCAAGATACACCTTATTTTGTAATAATGGAGATACAATCTTGTACATATAAATTTTACCGTTAAATTTGTTTAATTTTAATAATAATTTGTTTTTAAGTAGGAATGAATATTGAATATATTTAAGAAATTGGTTATTAATTTAAATATGACTAAATCTTAAGATTTAGTAGTAATTTAATTAATAATAAATTTTGTACCAGCAGTTACAATAATAAAAAAATAAATTAAATTCTATTAGTAATTAATAAATATAATTAAATGTATAATGTCAATTTATTTTATTATAAATTATTAGGTGAAATTTTAATTTCATTTTGTTGATACTCTCTACACAACCTTAGACTTTTCATCATATTCTTATTCGAATTTACAATTTATGAGACCCATCAACCCATCAAGATTTTCGCGAGGAACCCTTTACTGCCTCTTTACGACTAGATATATGTTGCAGTAATGTGAGAGAAGCCTACGAGTTTTTAAGCGCTATCTTTATACCTCAATATACGATAGCGAAGTATATGGCTCAGTCATAAAACGGCACTTATGAAGTTATAATAATACACTTTAAACGCCATTTAAAACTTCGCTCCTTTAACACTGAAATATTATCTAATATATTTTTGAACAATGTCTGTACTAAGTTAATAAGATGTAAAATAAAGTAAAACTTGCCCAAGAGACATTAAGTTTTTCCTCGTTATGAATAATTTATAAATAATCGTAATCCTAATATCCTTGATTAAATAAATGCGAAAAATTTTGAGGATCCAATTCTCGCTTGTTTGAATAATCTTGACGTATTTTTCATTTGAATGCAATATCACATTTCAAAACTAAATAGGATAGTTTTTTAACTCAAACAATCATGTAAGTATTTTCAAAACCAACGGCTTCATTACAAAACATTTACAACTAAGTCTGGTCCTAAGTTGATAGTTTTTGATTAAAATCTGTAATTTGACTACTGTAAGGTTCATTTTATACAATAAGGTTTAAAACTCTTCTAAAGATTAACCTTGTATTGTAATAACGGGGTAAAGTTTAATGCCACGTCGATAAAACCGCGACCAACAGTGTCGTATCATATCCGACCATACGCGTAAATATCCAAAAACATTCCATAAAATACGTAAACATAATAAATCCATTATGGAAGCACAAAATATCACACTAAATATCCAAATTCATATTGTACGTCACGCAAACTGTTGTATATTTCACTGCAATTTGAAAGAGAGCGTCCGGTCCCTAGCCGTGCGGATCCCTAATAAGGGTCTCGCCTCGCCAAAAGTTATTCATGCGGAACCCTTTCAAAGCGATGCCGGGGTTCATTGCCATTGAGATTGCGCTTTCAGACCGGTCGAAATGGATTTGTATTCTTCTAAGCGTCCATTGAAGCCATTTCTTTAAAAAAAATGGAAACATTTATTATGTAGCGACGTTTTAATCTTTTGTGTCTTGAAATATTTACTAAAATGCTATATTATTTAAACTTTTTGATATTATTTGAAAAGATTTATGTGTAGGCTGATACTTTGTGGGTGTTGTTTAATAAGTTCGTAACTTATTTGAAGTTCATATCGTTGAGATCTTTACATTCGGGGTAATAAAGTGACACAAAGGTAACTAAGAATTTCAAAGGCCCTGCTTTCTGGTTCAAATGGACCGTCTATTAAGTCGTTCAAGTGGACCAGAACCGTCTATTAAAGGTTTTCAGTAAAACAGCATATACGCGCTATATTACATGGATATACAAGAATGCAACGCAATCAGGCTTCAAACAGAATGTTAGTGGATAAAGCCACGGTCAGTACGGATGGCGCAGTGCTACAGGTCACGGGTTCGATTCCAGCACTGAACAAATACTTGTATAATCTACAGTCTATCTACTCGTTTCAGGACAGGCTGTGATGTGTAGGTATGTTTACCGCGTGGAGTTTTGTGGTTTTTGAAACCCCCAAAAATCTGTTATAAGTTACTTTATTACTTCTGTTACTTTATGCAATATAAAAAGGTACTAACGCGGGCATTATCTACCATTCAATCCAAAATTATATAAATTATATGTAAGCACTAGCGGTTAATGAAGCCAGCTTGCACGATAAGGCGTATATAGATGTGCGGCTGCGCACTACATGCTGTTTGCCATTCCTAGACAGGTCTGTTCGCAAACGAGGTAAACCATATGTAACATAATTATACGCCTACGCATGTATACGCTAACTCTATGCAGTAAAAAACTAAATTTGGAAACCATAAATACTCTTTTATCGTTTATTGTCATAAACCGCTGACTGACACTTGACAGAAAAATGACGTGAAAAACAGTGCTACACCGCTCATTAGAAGAATGTTGATGAAAATAACATAATTACGTAACAAAATGATGAAAGTAATGCTAAATAAAATGAAAATGATGAAAACTTTTAGGTATCTGTAAAATTATCTGCTTGAACTAATACATACGACCTGTTTCATGACTAGCTAATTGCCCATCCATAACATATCCAAAAAATGCTTCCATTTCTGTTTCATATGTGATAAACTCTCTGATTCTTTGACATTTACATTCTTACAGTCTTTTTCCAACTAATATCTTATCTCTTTGATTTAATGCCGGACACTTTAACAACAAGTGGTGAAATAGCCGCTTAGTCATGTTAACTACTGGATTATTTAGTTCAATAAACATGAACAAAGTGCAATTATTTTCCAATTTTTAATAGAATCTTAATATAATTATGTACTTCAAATATTTCAAAATGCAAAATTAAATTAATATTCATACCTAAGATTATTAATTTCTCAATGGCACTAGAAATTAAAGATATTGCATTTTAATTTCAATTTGCAAACTGGAATTATAAGTGTTCATCGATTCAGTAGTATTAAAGATAAAGTCGTTGAGTTTTATAAAAATATTTACTTTTACTTTAGTCAATATTTCAAAGAAGCTTAGACTTGCTATAGACGTTTATCTAAACTAATATTATAGTCGTAAAGAGAAAAGATTTGATTTGTTGTATATTTGTTTGTAATGGATAAACACAGAAACTACTGAACCGATTTTAAAAATAAAATCACCTACAGAAAGCTACGTTATCAGCGAGTAACATGGGCTGTATTTTATTTTCAAAAAGTTAGAAGTCCCTACGAAAATTGCAATAATATAACCCTAGGTATCAAAAATTTGCCTATAAATGTCGTATTATTCGAAACGGCTGGACCGATTTCGAAGGGAATCTCGCTGGTAAATAGCTGATGTTATAAGAAGTAACTTAGGCTACTTTTATTTATAAAAAGAATTAGAGTTCCGCGCGAAAACATGCACGGGTTCGTAATCCGGGCGGAAGCTAGTATAACAATATCAAAATTACTCCATTATCATATCGTCTATTTATACCATCACAAAACCCTGTAGTTGTCTGTCTAAACTCATAACCTAAAAACCAGTGAATCGGATTTGATTAGACTTTCAGTTCAACAGGCTAAGAGAAACCGTGCAACATATTTCTTATTGTTGTATATTGTTTCGTCTTTCCTTCATCTAGAAAGAATATTTATTTTTATAGCTTTATAGCTAGATATTTATAGCTTTTTAAAATCCAAGCAGATCAATTTGCGGTACGGCTTGTTTAATATAAAACTCTAACTAGAGTTCCTAAATTTTTAAGATACATGCTTCACACTTAGTCACATAATACAACCTGTATCTGATTACACTCGGAACAACCGCACTATGACCTTCGCAAGTCTTTGAGAAAACTATTTTTCCTAACAGAAATATACTAATAGTGTGCAGTATCCCACTGTAAATACTACTGTAATACTGTATACCTATATGAACATTTTTGAGTAGACATAATTTACTAGTGAAACCTTCCAAAACCCTCTCAAAAGAGGACAAGGAAGCACACTAAGCACTATAACCTTTCTTTTATTCACCTAAAACTTCAAAAAAAATCGTACGTATAAATAAAAACTTCAACAAAGATCCGAAGCCATTTGAAATTGGGCTCGCGTTGATTATTCAAAGGCTAACTTTCTAGAGGATCCAATAGTCCAATGAACATAAAACTTTGAACTGTAGAGAGTTAATTAAAAATTAACAAATTAACTATGCATCGAACTATATTTGCAGATTGAAATGTAAAACGAAAATGGAGTCGGATGAAAACTGCCGGCCGAAACGCGAGGTCGAAGCCGGTGAGTCTAATTAAGTAACCTCTGTTAATATATTTTTATTGTACTCGTATTTCGGTAGATATTTGAAAATATTCAAAGTATTATTGGACATTCATATATTTAGATTAAGACTTGGTTCGCCTCCATAGGTCAACTGGCCAACATAGAAAAGTGTGCAAGACAGGCAATGGATACTTGTGCAAGTCTTAGCAAGGAGTTACTGTTTTTATGCCACGTTGTTTAATGTTTAGGTACATTAACACAGAAACTATTGTTCCTTGAGCTTAATTATATTTACATATCATTTGTATTCAACCGCGTAAGATGTTTTAGAGCACATCATCCCACATTAATAAAATTAACCCACGCCCGTAAACCTTATACATACCGTAAGTAACTGCTATACATAAAAGTTAGCGAGTAAAGAGGCAACAACGTAATTAATTTAACAACTTGTCACGTCTCATTTCAGCGCGTTACGAACTTGAGATTAACTTTAATATGACATAGAGGTTGTATATTTGATGGGTTGGGTTGTTTCAGAAAACTCGGAGGTTCAACCGCCGCGGGCGACTGTAGAGAAACCTTTTCTACTCTCCGATGGAAGGTAAGATTACAAAGCCTTGGAATAGTCTTTGTTTTATTAAACCTCCGGTGATTTGTCTTTTAGTGACATCGTACAAATAGACGTAATTAAATGTGGTTCGCGTACGGATTGGTGTGGTATTAACAACTATAGGTGGGATTAAATACGGTGAAGTAGGTACGTGACAAGTGTTGTGTCGTATCACATATTATTTTCCCTAAAGTAAAAAGATTATTTTATATTATATTTATGTGGTAAAACCCTAGTTGAACCCGTACATTGAATATTATAATAAGCAATTAGAGAAATTACATTTTTATATTTGTAAAAGACACATGCTAGGTATCCAATTAGGCGGTGAAGGTTTCATAAATAATTAAAAGAATGTTCATTATACAGTATTCTTGTATTATATTTTCTCTTTTGCGTTATTGTTTTTACTTAATGAGATTCCACCAGCTGGCTTATTGGACTTAAATTAATATTATAAGGACTAAGATTAAGAGTAGAATTTTTCAGCGGCGAGCTGAGGATTTCTTTCACTTTTAGAGCTTTTTTATCTTTGATCAAAACAATTATAAGAAATCCCCTTTTTCGCCAACTTGCAGTTGAATTAAAGTCTGTTATTTAACTGTATAATCGTTACTTTCACTGCTGCAATTATGCTAATTGAACCATTTTATACAAGGTCCGTGGAAAATTCGCCCTTTTCTTAACTTATACAACGCCTGCTAGAAAATATGGCATTCGTTAGGTTTCACAATTCACGAGAATATTCCGCCTTTCAGCGTCTTTCAGTCCGTCTGGTGTAATATAAATGTTAAACTGTAAAGTCGCTGTGATTTCAACGCTTCATGAAATTCTATGTACCTATTTATTTACATTTACAAAAAGCACAGAGTTTTATAAAGAAAGGGAATTTGTTTTATACTTTTTTCTCTACTTTCATTTTCTTTATACTTGGGGTTTCTATAATATCATATTTATTTGGAAGTATATTTACTTTTCGTCTTGAGCTACTCTAAAAGAGTAAATAGGTACCCATAGAAGATAAATTGTGATCAACGAAATTGAGTATCATAAAATTTAGTTTACGCCGATATTTATACTACTCCGTATAAATCATAAATATCTGTATTTTTATATGAATCTGTTTCTAGAAAATACACCCACGATATGCGAGTAAATCCAATGACCCATCATAAAAAATACAATTTACTATTGTAAGAGCATATATGACAAAATTGGGTTCTAGTTTAGAGTGCTATGTGGTTTTTAATTTTATTTATTTATTCTCTGTCCCTAGGGTGGAATTAGAAGCATGGCTGGACAAACCAACCTATTCCCATGGCGAATCCATCAGAGTTGGTGTGGTGGTAGGCAATCACTCTTCGAAGACTGTGCGACGAATCAAGGTTAGTTAAAATAAAATCGGGACATTCTGCGAGAGTTCAGTGTGCAGACAACTTACTAAAGCTAAGCTTAGCATGGATCTTTGTGACAGTTGTGAGTGAGACTGATATCCAGACTTAAAAGCTTTTTGCGGTTACCAACCGGGCTAACATGATTTTTTGTCGCTTTATCTCGGGAAACGGAAGGTTTTAAAAGGGGTCTGGTGTGCTGGACCCTATTTTCAAAAAAATACGACTGACCGACGATTTGATAGTCGACAATTCACAGATAAAGTCCAACGAACGTTCACTTTTGACCATGGCGTAGTACGTCTATTGAAACGCAACAATACTAATAATTGTCAAAAAACGAGACTCAGAAGACCAGTCACAATTTTCAGCCGTTTTGTTGGCCACCCCTGAGGGTCTGACGTAGTGTTCTTCCGTTCTCAGGCCAAAGAATATCTATGAAATTTATACCAACACACTTACCTACAAAAAAGGACGGTCCCTTAGGAAGACATGGAATTTGCTAATTTTCTGGCTGCGGGTATATGCGGGTAGCTTCGGGTATCCTAAAATCTTGGCCTTATTTACAATATCTTATCTTTTCCTTAACTTCGTTTTCCGGAAAGCGATGCGGGTACGACAAGTATTTGCATAGGATTGTGAATTAAATTTACCATGCCGTGTGACCTTGGTGTGGGTCAACTGTATAACAAATATAATCATATAACAATATATATGTTATGGGTTATATATTTTAGTTCACGTATATAAACCACTTGATTGGATTTCTTAATCAAATGTATTGTATTGTATGTACGAATTGTGCAGATATTAAACAAGCAATTGATATAGATATTGATTAAACAAACCTTATTGATTCCGAAATATAAAACGAATATTATGTAATCATTATAATTTACCAACCATCATAACGGTCTTTATATCTATATGTATTACTGATGATTTAAAATAGAAATTTGTCAAATAGAAACCCCTATTTTCATAATTATACTGTTCAGTATGAAGTCGGCACAAACAACTGCATACACTGCAATGAAACTAGCAAGTAGAAAAGGGAGGATTAGTGACAAGGTATCTTAGAAGTTGGTACAATCATGTCTTAAGTGAATAACACCCGGTGGGACGCCGCACCGCCTACCGCAGGTGAGCGTGGTCGGTCGAATAAAATTTTGAATCCGCTCTATAGATACGAGCGGTACCAATGGCGCGTTATTCGCCTAGAGTTATTTTTACAACCTTCAGCTTTTATATTTACTTATTCATCGTAAAACAACGAACCTGTTAGCTCAACCAAGTTATTACATGCGTAAGTAAACTGAAAGTTGTACGCCTAAAAACACGCCTACATTATTTCACTTTGTAAACTTGGCACGTAATTTTCGTGATGTGCCCGCACATAAACGTTCAAGTGTAAAGTTTGTGTGAAGTTGTGAAAAGTCTTCGTGAAGCAGCTAGGCCGAAGCCACCTGACGAAGTTGACCACATCAAGCGGCAACGTAGTCGTTTCTAAGCCGGAGATTCTTGCGGAAGTTGAGGATTTCTACGGTCGCTTATACACATCACACGTGTCCCGTCCTGTACCCGAAACTGAGGATTCCAGAGCCACTTTAACCCGCCACGATACAGAAGAGCTACCAGAGGTAAGCTTAGATGAAATCACGATGGCTCTTAAACAGCTTAAAAATGGAAAGGCCCCTGGGGAAGATGGAATTACCACGGAGCTCCTGAAGGCGGGAGGTACTCCTCCGCTCAAACAGCTTCAGCGAATTTTTAATTCCATCCTCTTTACTGGGAGAACTCCAGAGGCGTGGAATGGGAGCGTGGTCGTTCTCTTCTACAAAAAGGGTAATAAAACACTTTTGAAGAATTATCGCCCTATTTCGCTCTTAAGCCACATCTATAAGCTGTTTTCAAGAGTCATCATGAATCGTCTCACGCGTCGACTCGACGAATTCCAACCCCCCGAGCAGGCCGGTTTCCGAGGAGGATATAGCACCATAGACCACATCCACACAGTGCGGCAGATAATACAGAAGACCGAAGAGTATAATCAGCCCCTGTGCTTAGCATTTGTGGACTATGAGAAGGCTTTTGACTCTATCGAAATCTGGTCTGTTCTGGAGTCTTTGCAGCGAAGCCAAGTCGACTGGCGATACGTCCAAGTGTTGAGATGTCTATACAACGCCGCAACTATGACCGTCAAACTCCAAAACCAGCATCAGTCTGAACCTATCCCCTTACATCGAGGAGTGCGACAAGGTGACGTTATATCCCCGAAATTATTTAATAATGCTTTGGAGGATATGTTTAAGACTCTGGATTGGACAGGACGCGGCATAAACATCAACGGCGAGTACATCTCACACTTAAGATTCGTAGACGATATTGTCATCATGGCTGAAACGCTGCAGGACTTGCAACGGATGCTGGACGACCTGGCTGATTCTTCCCATCGTATCGGTCTTCGGATGAACCTGGATAAAACAAAGGTCATGTTCAACGAACATGTTGACCCGGGACCGATCACTGTCAATGGGGTCGTCCTCGAAGTTGTTAAGGAGTATGTCTACCTCGGGCAAACATTGCAACTGGGTGGAAACAACTTCGAGAGAGAGGTTTGTCGAAGAATACGGCTAGGTTGGGCAGCGTTTGGAAAACTTCGTCGGGTCTTTTCGTCGCCAATACCACAAAGCCTTAAGACGAAAGTATTCAATGAATGCGTTCTGCCTGTTATGACTTACGGTGCCGAGACGTGGACACTCACGGTACGACTAGTTCACCAATTTAAAGTCGCTCAGCGAGCTATGGAGAGGGCTATGCTCGGAGTCTCTCTGAAGGATCGTATCAGGAACGAGGTGATCCGACAGAGAACCAAAGTTATCGACATAGCCCAAAGGATAAGTAAGCTGAAGTGGCAGTGGGCTGGTCATATTTGCCGCAGAACCGATAACCGTTGGGGTAGACGTGTTCTTGAGTGGAGACCGCGACTTGGCAAACGTAATGCAGGACGTCCTCGAGCTAGGTGGAGCGACGATATACGCAAGGTAGCTGGTGGCGGTTGGAAGAGGATAGCCGAGGATCGGGCTCAGTGGCGTGCATTGGGAGAGGCCTATGTCCAGCAGTGGACTGATACAGGCTGATGATGATGTAAAGTTTGAGGAGTAAGTTTAAAAGCAATTTGCATGATATGAATAGAGCGTGGTTGTGTATGCAGAAAAACAAGCCAATGACGTGTCTGCCGCATCTGACCGTCCTACACAGTCCGAGTCTTCTCTGTGCTTTGGATATCGCGTCAAACCACCGACCCCAAGTGAAATATGAATGCGAGGAACAGTGGTTCCAGACAGTGAAAATGAAAACCTTGAATGACTTAACAAAGGCAAGTTGTCTGAATCCTGTTCTCAGCCTTACAATATCCGTAGGTACCTATGTCGGTTGGGGTTCAAGTACGCTAAAAGCGCGGCCGAACTCAATTAAAAAAAAGCTGCACCGATGATGAACGGTACTCAAAATTTCTAGTTAACAAGTTTCACAGAACTCTTTGAAGAAAAATAAAGCTCCCTTTAACCTTATTGCATGACGTACAACTTGTTATACATTTCCCAGTCTGTGTTTTTCTAAAAATATCCTTGTATTTTTCTAACGAACACGTGTAGAAAAGAAAATAAAATTTATTTTAGATCTCTGAACTCTCTCGTTTTTATATGGTAATTGTTCGGAAAAAACACTTTTATAAATGTTTATATTATTGTAGTAGCGATTGAATGCTTGCCTTCCATGCAGGAGGGTCTGAATTAAAATCCGGCTGACACCTTTGACTTTTTGGAATCATTTGCGGATCAGAATTGGATAATCACGTACGTTTACGGTGAAGGAAATACATCATGAGGAATCCTGTACACCTGATGTTCACCTGATGGGCTCCATAAAGTTTTCAATGGTGTTTGTAGTCCGCCAACCCGCACCTGGTCAGCGTGGTGTTCTAAAGCCTAACCCTTCTCATTCTGAGAAAAGAACCTTGCCCAGCAGTGGGACAGTAATGGGTTGAATTTATTTATTTATTTTATCGTATACACAAGAAAATTGCGTACAAATAATACAATTAGCAGATATCCCTAGCATTTGTGACAACAAGCTACTAATCACTTGCTCAAACAAAGGATAAACAGGCATTATTACACGACATTATTAATCTACTCATGGTCAAATGTTGTGTCCATAATTAATGACAATCATAAGCTTACCGCGACAGCTCTCTAATCGTATTATTAACTTGATGGAAGGATTGCACTGATTATAATCAAGAGATTATTGTCTATAATACCTCTATTATGTTTGTTTATTTGTCCATACCTAAGTTTAAATACAATGCATCAGTAATGGCATTAATCTGAGTGAATCTCTAACAATCTTATGCTTTTATTTAGTAATTATAATAAAGTAAAGGAAATAATAATAAGAAAATAAAATTAATTTGTCCTAGGTTCAGCATGTTTAGCATTCAATTTAATCTGATTCGGGTGACACCAGGATTTTACAAATCAACTACTTTCGGACTCGGTGCATTTTCATTAAGAAAAATATTTGTAGATTTCCCTATAATTCAGAATAGTGACAACAGCTTATAACTAAGTACGTATTACTGAAATCGGTATAATGCTTCAACTACAATGCTAGTGAAGAGGCCAATTTTTCTGGGATCAGTATGAATAGGAACAAAGAGCTAAGCCCGCGCACAATAATATCTACACAAGTGAATTGAAACACCAGAACAAGGTGTTCTAACCAAACCAGATATCAGCGTAATTATAACATTTCGATTATTTGAAAGGAAATCTACTGCTTTTGTCAATACAAATATCCATAAGACTGACCTTACATGCAAAGCAAGTTAACAAAGTCAAAATAACACCAGGAAAATCGCAAGAGTAATGTTGCAACCAGTATAAGCGGGGAAGATAAATGCAAAGGTGACTGAGGCGCTACATATTATATTTCAGGATGTGAAGCGGAGCGTCTTAAACAAATCACGTTTTATCGCATCCTTCCACGGTTACATATCACGACTTGCGACAAATTACGCGTGGGTAATCACCACCGTTGACTTTGACAAAATACATACGTAAAAAGATGAGAGGGAAAGGTACATTATGTGTGCAAAGTATGTGTGCAGTTTATGTAGATAAATGAATATATTTCTTCTGAGAATCAATAAGAAATATTATGAAAGATTCTTACCAGAGTCCTCTTTGATGAACTTTCAAATGTGAGTCAAGAATAAAAATTTGTTCGCAGGTGTATCGGTCATATTTTGTTTGTGATTCTATGCAAATTTGAGATTTAATTTCAAAAATTATACTACTTTTCTAATCCGAACAGTCTTAAAATAAAGGTATACAAGTTGAAAATCTTTTGCTTGGTTACAAAATAATATACATTTTATAAATGAAATTATAACGTGCATTAGTTCCGCTTGCCACTCCGAATCACAACGCCCTTAACGTGAAGCGACGTTTAATTATGGCGTTATTTGAAACTTAATATGCAATTTCCATTCAGGCTGAGAACGGAAAGTTTCATCCACTTACCACGGAGAAAACGCTTAATCATAATTGTAGCTTGGATGTTTTAAAAAGGTATTTTTCTTTCATAGGCTTTGGTGGTACAGCATGTGGATGTGTGCATGTTCTCCAACGGGAAATTCAAGAATGTTGTTGCTCTTGTGAAGGGCAATGAAGTAGTCCTGCCAGGCCAGACCCACACCGACACGTACACGCTCACACCGCATAGAGGTGAGATTCGTTTCAATGTTTTATTTTATTATATGTAGTAGTAGTCGTTATTATCATTTCTTACAATTACCTACATTTAAAAGCAAAAATATGATATCGGTAATATTTAAAAAATTATATAATTGCTTTTAAATCGCATTAACAAACAAATATCAGAGACGCATATCAAGTCACCCAAATTGTTTTACAGGTATCACCAAAAATTGGATAGCACTCGAAGATTCTTACTCGAAAACAGGTGCCAGTCTTGCTTCAACTGTGCTTAGCAACAATACGCCAGAAGACAGAAATGTGTTTGCGATATATGTGTCATATTACGTCAAAGTGAAGTTAACATTTAGTGCGATGGGCGGAGATCTCTCGCTAAAGCTGCCCTTCACCCTGACACATTCATGCATCAACGAGGCACCTACTGATAGCGTGACAGAAGAAGCTACCCATAAAATGATTCTAGAAGGAAAAGAGACCAGCGAAGATGAAGACAGCAAAGCTGAAATAGAAAGAGACAAGCAAAACAACAACGGAGATGAAGGACCCCCAGAAACGACCTGCGGTGATGATGCCGAAGTCAAGTCTCCAGACGACCACCGATGCGTTGCTGATGTTTTAGTTAATATCGAAAACAAAATGGATAGACCGAAGAAATTCGAAGGACAGACAGAAGTAAGAACGGTAAAACCCAATGAAGAAGAATTGGATCTTATCGTCAAATACCCAGGTTCGGACACGTGATCCGACGAGGAACTAGACAATACAGGCCAGGGTGAAAAGACTGACACACAAGTGAACACACCAGCAATCATCAAATGTAAAGGAGAAATCCAAATTCAAAAGAGTAGTTTTGCCGAAAATCTCAAAAGAGCCGTGTGTTGTATAGATAGAAGACGACAGTCATAGCTTAGGATACTTATACTTGTTCCATAATTTATTATACTTAAAAATACGGAATAAAAATATAACCAAATATTGATACTTATTTTCTCGTGTTTGCAATTCACGGGGGATAATTTATGTTCAGTAAATAAATCCAAGAAATTGTTCAATTCCGTGAACAAATACAAACCTAAAGCACACAGGTTTATGAGACATTAGAGCAAACAACTGCATGATTCTCTTAGAATTATTATTTGCTTTCGTGAATTTCAAATATTAAATGACTTCAACTAATGTAACATTACTTAGGTAATATTTCGAATGTCGTGAGAAGACTAAATGAAAACGACGTCAATCGAAAATCGCCTGAAGCTATCGAATTGCATCTAGTCACTAAATAAGAAGTAATTTCAAAGTGTATTTTATAACAACGTTTGAAGTAAAATAAATACATTTAGATTTTTGATAGACGTAAGACTTGTCGGTTCACCGACACATGAAGCCTGAATGGATATTACGCTTACTAAATTGTAGTCAGTGTTATTAGTGTTAGGTTAAGATTAGTGGTATAGATTTGAGAATATTTCAGTGTTATCGCCACAAACTTTACATTATTACACACTTTACACTTTTATTTATAGCATGCTCAAATATAGTCGCATTTTTAAATCAGTTTAATTGATATATGATCATAATTTTCAATCTATATTAACATTATTTTGAATAAAATTATTCTGAATTCTCAATAGTTCAGAAACTATTTTGTTCAAATATTGTTTCAAAGTGTCAATATCAATAATATAATCATACAACTGCTCAAAGTAATAATAATCTCAATCTAATTAATATCAATTTAAATCTGTCTGCTAACATTAAGTTTTGGTTCACCAAGTGTCAGGCATCAGAAATTCATCTGTGTTAATACCAAACTAAATAATATTATACTATATTCTCTCACTTATCGCAACTTTGGTGAATGAACTCGATCGATTGTAAATTTTGATTGTCAGACTTTTGACAAGAGATAAATTAGCTTTTCATCACTCATTGCACTGAAACAAAGCTATCTAAAGTTATTGGGCCGCAGATGTTTTGAAACTATTTGAAAACCATTATAGATACAGTGTGTAGTGGAGTAAAAGGTAATTTTAAATGTCAATCATAAATTTTAATGATAGCATAATATTTTATCTTACTTGAAGTTATTTCAGTCGTTACTATGTTGCCTTATCAATTGGCTGCAACCGTCGAAAAATGATAATTGTTTTGGAGCTATTAATGTATGATAGGGTGAAAAATGAAAATTTTTTGGGAAAATATATTAACCATGCTACAGAATATCACATGAAAACCACGTTTAAACTGAAATCGAAATCAAAACAAATCACTCCACAAGTCGTGTTTTTCAAATAGACATTCTTACGTGTTTTTTTGTTTCGAGATTTCTTTGCCTTATCAACGAAACGTAAAAGGCGTTGAATAAATATCATTTTCTTACATATTCTTTGATATACCAACTTTTCTTCTTTGCATCAATATACCAATTTGTGACAAACGTTTGATCATTTATATTCTCTTTTGGCATCGTTCGAAAGCTCGCTTTCTGAACGAACTAGACGTTTATACGTCTTTATACAACGTAGCTGAGAAATCGAGACACTCGACATAAATAATTTCTCATATGTTTATTTTATATAAGAACTTAAGAAATGTTTCACATTTTGACAGGGAAAAGGAAAGCTTATGGCAGCAGTATTATGATATTTATCTTATATTCAACAAACTGTTATGAATAAGAGAATTTTTGCCAAGGAGGTTTTTATATGTGCACTATTTTATTTATTCCGTTTCAACGATTGAGGAAAACCATGTAACTTACAGGTCGTTATACTAAAGAGGTGCGGGTGTTACACCTTCTTATCTTTCCATCCTATCTTTGAATATCAGTTGGTACTGCAAGTAGAACACATGGGCAGTTGAGCATTTCTACCTCCGTCGAGATCTCGAGCGGCAACTTTGAATATTAAGTATTTTCAAAATATATGGTCGAATATCAAGAGGCGATGGTTTCATTATTGTGTCTTGCGCGGACAGTGAGTGTTAAAATGAAATTAATTTGTTGTTGATTATTTTTATCTCATCTAGTTGAGTTGTTGATTTTGCAAGACAGTATTTCACTAGATATTGGAAAATGAAGCGAATTTTTTCAGTAGTCAGAATCTTATTAAAAATAACATAGAATAAAGATTTTGAACACTCAAAAAAAAAACGAACATTATAGTTATTTTACTATCCACAGCACGCCATTTTGTTTTGCATGACGAAAAAAACTGCAATTCAACGGAAAACGGCACGACTCATTACGTAGTGTAGTATTTAAATTGTTACAAAACAAATCATTGTCATGTATTGTATGTAGGTAGTTTTAGAAATCATGTCATCTAGAAGTTTAATACTTTAAGCGCACTTCAAAATGTACGTGTATTAAAATTGTAGATGAAATGTAACTCGACATATTTTTCAGTGTTTGTATATATTGTAAATATACTTCAAAATTTTTTCATTGTTTGATTTTAATACCGATCTCCTTTAAATAGATACAATAATTCACGAGACACTAAAGATAAGTTCGAGAATATGAACTACATTTTTCATACAAGGATTGTAATAGAATTTTTCTAAAGGCATATGAAGACACCCTGTATATTTAAACTGTACTTTTGTTTTATCACAATAATAATAGTCGCCGGTGAACAGCTCTCGAAAAAAGAGAGCCATCAGTATAATTATATTGTCTGTGGACTTGTAAACTAAAATGAAGCTCTTGAAGGTAGCTCCTCCATTTAAAGCCTAAGGGAGAGTCACATAGTTAGTATGAATCGAGATTCACATAGTTAGTATGATTGTATTAAAAATCAGTCTACTCAAAAACATTGGTCAGTTAACTAAAACCGATTTAACTGGCCGATTGAGTAGCCTTTCTTAGATAAAAACGTATGCGAACTTGTCCATAGAAACAAACCCATCCCAAGAGAAATAAAAGCTCATTTAATGCGTAACATCAAACTATGTTCATAAAGCAAGAACTAGCACATATCGTATTAATAAAGCTTTGATGTTCCGGAGTCTGCATCTAAAACAGGAACTAACAGCCGTGAATGAAGCCCGTGTTCCGAATACGTCGGAACCACTCCATCGGTTGAACGATAACGTAAATCATACAGTCTGGACATAAACGAGAATTATGAGCAACCATGTAAAGCGATTATTTGGATATTCACAATCATTTGGCTATTCGTATTCGCTAGTAATAGATTAATCATAGATTCATAATCGATTTGATGTCTTTTAATTGCAAACGGATCATTAAATATCCTAAAAATAGGGAAAAGGTACAGGGATGTATATTTTCTTATCTATAATAAGAATGAACAAAGAACAATTTGACATGTAAAAAACTTAAGGACTTTATCCATTTTTGTTTTTCTAAATTTGGTAGTTGCATCTTCCTAAGTTAATACGCTAAGAAACTGTCCATTTTTGTATCACACATAACTGAGGAGTTTAAAATAGATAGAAATGTTTTTATTTCAATTAAACCTAATACAGGCACTTATGAAACGTTATAGGACTCTAGTTGCACGATTCCAAAAAGAACCGAATAATTAATTAATTACCTTTAAATTTTGTCTTACCTAAGAGAGAGTGGTGTGGGGCAGTTTTTTTTTTTAACAAAAGGAGACCACTTTCAAAAAATAAATCAATCATTAAGTTAACTCTTGTAGAAAATAGCATTTTAGGTAAGTTTAACCACACATCTGTTTCAATTGCAGACCAATAAGGTAATTAATAGACAGTGTATTACACACTGTAGTTAGGCAAATTTGTTTTGTAAGAATAGTTTGTCTAATTACCTTTTTGACAATAATATTGTTAGCGCACGGGCATAATCATGTTATTCAAGCGTTGACATAGAATTACTTTCCTTCAAATTTCACTATACATAGTGAACCACAGTCTCGTTACAGCTGGGAATGTCGTAATATCGTCAGCGACAGGTAATTATTCCGTAATTATTATCGTTCGCATTTCCTTCCTACTTGAAAACCCAACGGCGTGCAACGTTGAGGCTTTTATAGAGGAAGTAAAACATCCTCGTTATGCCATTAATAAAATAATGATATTGTTCAGACATTTCCTGATTTACATTATTTTATAATGACAAAAAGTATTATAACGACCGCTTTTTATTAACCTATCTACATACCTCCATTAGATCTTAGATTCTAATCAAGAATTGACGGTATAATTGGCGCAGCGGTTGGCTTTCTGCGCTGCGTGTCACAAGTTCGATCTCCCACGGAACGAATATTTGTATAGCCGTAGGTCTGGGTTCGAGTGCATGGGAGATTTTATGTCTGTAAATTGTCCCCCCATACAGGAATAGTTACCTAGTTTGAGGCAATATATTGTAAAGAAAATCAGTGATCTACTTTCAATGTACTTATCTTTTAAATATGAAATTTACATCGAAGAGTCACTCTGTGTGGCTAATATTTAAACATTGGACCAAAACGATGCCACCAACTCTATTAGAAAAAAGTAATTTTGTATGAAACACAATATACTAAGCTGACGCGAAGAAAAGTGATAAAAAGATAGTCAATTTTTTATCAACCAAGAACACTCACTATTGGTACCCTGCTTAAACCGCCATAATGAGCGGTCCTTGAGTGATAGTGACATAAAAGTTACGTAATCTGCTTATCTTCTGGCCAACTAAATTATTAACATCACAAGCCTGTGGTTTTCATAAGCAATAAGTGATAATAATCGATCTTTTGAGGGCTTAATCCATCTTTATCAATAATTCTACGTAAATATTTTTTGGTACATTTTTATCTTTTTATTTTATGAATAAGACTATTTTAAGCAATTTATTATTGCTGGTCACCACGAACTTGAACGTTTTTCATGATTATGATAGTTGATGACGAAAATTGAATGCGCGGAGCCAAAGACCGGCCTCAATGGCGTCTACTGGAAGAGATGGAATGTCCAGCAGTGAACTAATGTGGGCTTATAATCGTGAATTTGTACCAACTTGACAGAAAAAGAAATAATAAAATATCTAGGTGATTGAAGGCTGTAGACACATTGGCTGGTTGTATAAAAGATAGGGGATTTTTAAGTCTCGCCCTAAAAAAAATTTACGAATTAAAAATTAAAACTACGTCATGAAAAACAAAAATATTAAAATAGATTCATACTCATACAATAAAATAGATTCTTTTTTTTTTCAAATAAAAATATTGTACAAATATGGTCTTATTCTATATTAGTATCGTCTATTTAACCGATGAACAGCATATGAAATGTAATGTAATGAAAATAGCAAAGGTTGAAGATATTAAACTCTTGATATTTCGATGCAATGTCAAGAAAATCTAATTTTTATACAAAAAAATACAAGCAATATCTCGTGACCTTATTAAAGAAAATATCCACCCTTCAGCTTGAATAAAAGTATTTTCTTGAAATGTTATGTAATAACAAGGGGAAAGGAACTTTATTAAATTGACTTAACACGGTCCTGAATCAACATGTAAATTGTTGGAAAACATTTCAATGAAATTAAAACTCGTATGTATACTCGAAGCTTTTGTTCCACTTGAAGTAAGTTCAAGAAAAGTGAATGTATTGGCAGCTCTTTATTCAGCCTAAGTCATAAAAGTTCACCTCTTAACTTCAAAGAAAAGGTTCTACATAAGTTCTAAATTACCAAGTTTAAAAGGGCGATCGGCGTTTGGACTGTAGGTTTAACTTTTGGGAGATTTAAATCAACATTACGCTAACTAGATATTAAATAGGTGTAGTTATAACAGTGATTAAACTTCGGGAAGAACATTATCCTACCATACCTTTGGAGATAGGTCTTAGTAAGAGCTAGCTATCATAAGGAGGCACAAAGATAAAAAGTAGTTTCGGCACAGAATAGACCCATGATTCTATAATCACAGTTAAAAAGTTTTGTTGGACCTTACCAGTAAAAAGGCTTACTAAGGGTTGAATCCCATGAAACCAGTCGATCCAACTAAATCCCACTCCTTTAGAGAAATAAACAGAGATCTGCAAAAGACATTCATTCGACAATATTCGTATCGAATTTTGAGACGATGAAACAATCAAATTGAAATACCAATACATCCTCGACGATATATCATATTTCTAGGAAAGTCTGACAATGTCGACAAAGCCAGCCAGTCTGTATAAATAGTGGCTAGAAAAAATAAACAGTTTGTTCATAGCTTTGAAGGATATATTGTTATAGACAAAGTAACCGATATTGTGTGTATGAAATAAATATTGAGATTTTATAATAGCAATATTGTGTTCTTACAGTTTCTATGTGTATAATGTGCAGATAGGATTCTTGTTTGTATCGTTATTGTATTATATTGTGTATAACATATCATCACGCCTGTATTCTCTGAAGGTTTAGACAGAGATGTGCTGTAGTACACCCGTATTTCGCCGATGCTGTTATTGAGTGTCATGTAATAGGGCGAGTTACAGACTGCGTGCTGCTACTAAAATTTTCATACAGAAAACCCAATAACACTGCCCGACCCGGGAATGGAATCATCACCTTAGCGTCCACCCTATCTAAGTATCTACTGTGAATAAAATCATCCGAATTACTACAGACAAAATTTATACTTAATATCGGAATAACTGACGGCATTGCTCGGCTTCGTGTCGAGCGTTTGATTCTCTCACGGAACAAATACATATTTACGAGTATATGACCTGCATACATATATTTGCTCCAAGCTTTAGTATTCGTGCAAATAATGCACCCACGATAGAGTAATGACTGATATTGTCGATTATTATATCTTAGGAAATATTTCCATATAAAACCTTTTTTAATGTTGCATAAATTTGTTATTACAAGCCTTATAGCACATTAAAAGCTCTTCATGTCGAAAGCCTTTTCGTTTGATCAGTTTTACTGGAGGACACCTTATACCGTCAAGGGTGAGGTATACAGCAATTCCTCCATATGCCATTTGTCATGTTCATTGTCATTGTCACAGAAAGTCACATATTCAGCACTTGCCGTTAATGAGCTGATTATTACCTATATGATTTCTCATTGGACTAATGGTATTAAATACGACTACTCAGCTAGTATTGGGTTCGATCCAAAAGTTGCCCAAAGCTGCCCGGAGTGGACATAAATCTAGATTGCTCCATACATTTTAATCCAATTACGTATCCAATTATGCAAGGAAATGCTGTACTTCTCTCATTTTCAGAGATGGTCTCATACTAAAAATTGTATAGAATTATGATTCCATCCACTGTTTAGTTCGAATAAAAAAAAAAGATTTTATGTTTATGACGACTTAAATCTGTTATTGAGTTTGATGAGTCGATAAGCTAGTTGCTGAGTATACTTTTTAAGTGTGGGATTTGTTAAAAATTGACAAACATCACAAACAAACACAGCCATTAATTTATTTTTTCTTTTTCTAAACAAACACCAAAGTAAAATTCGCTGTAAAACCGTAATATTTCGTGTTCACATAAAGTCGATGACGCAATATGGACGTGTTATGAGCCGTTAGCTTTTAAAGCCGCCGCACGTGGCTACAGGCTTATTTCCTTTTAGCAAAAGCTGTTACAGCGGCTTTATTGTAGAAACTATACATTGTTGTCCAATATGTTTGCCTTAAAAGCTCAAATTTAATAGACAGGTCAATAATGATGTACTTATATCTTATTGAAAAAAATACCACTCTCTCACTGAACAATCAGGAAATCGCAGGAAAAAAGCCAAGTTGGTAAGGATGTTAGTACGTAGCTAAAAAATAATTTTATGAAAATTCATATGTAGTCGGGAGAAATTTGGTTTGGTGTTTGGAGTTGATATTTTATTGGTTTACATGAATAAAAATATATTTGAATTTGAATTGAAATTTGAATATTCTGACAGCTTGTATTCAGTGCATTCAAAACAAATTCACCACATTTAAGAAAAAAATATATTTCGATTTTCCTAAGCTCTTAAACTCTTGTCTTCTACATTATGACAGAAAGTTCCAGTACAAAAACGAAAGCTTCAAGAAACGTCTCCAAATTGCATTCATTTCTGTACCACAGTATGTTTGTTGATATTATAATGCCGTTAATTATATCCATTTGTTACTTTTGTACTATACGTATTATACAGGTGCAATATCAAAATATGATAAACGGTTACATCGATGATTGACACTAGAGTAAGTGCTTACGTATGAAGTTACTACAATTAAGGTGTGAACACATTATACCGGGCAGCCAAAGTCAAAGTCAAAGATTTTTATTTCAAGTAGGCCTTTTCAGGCACTTTTAAAAAGTCGAGACTCTATGCGCACGGTTCCAAAGGGCGTAGGTCCTATGGAGAAGAGACAAGAAACTCCATGGATACTCTTTTCAAAAACAAAAAGTTAATTTACAATTAAAATCTTAAATTAACATGCATTATATAAGAAAAAATACAAAATTAATAGAACACTACTTACACAATGAGGCAATACAACATGAGTTAAACAAGTGTTTCGAATATAAACTAAAAACGGCATAAATAAATCAAAGCGGATAAAACAGAATAAAAAAAATACAAAAAAGAATACAAAATATTGAAACATCAAGAATGTCCAGTAGTCTGGCAAACTAGTGCAGAGTTGTTTTATACTCACGCCATTAGTGCGAGCCTTTCAACAAGATGTTAAACATGAGAACGTTAAATTTCACCAGCCACACACACGTTAGAAAGTCCGTATAACAATGTTGGCCCTAACTATGCTCTAGAGTATAATCTGCGACGCAATTTTACTTGTGAATGTAGTGATTCAAATTTCCTGTCTCACTGATCGCAAGCCCGGCTACTGTGCAAGAGAACTTCGGTTCCATCCCCAGAATGGGCAAAGTTTAATTCTCATTAACAAACCCGAGTTCGGAATATGTATATGGCAGTAAGCTCGCCTCCTCCTACACTCATGAGACTTACAAAAAATCTGCGAAATGTAGGCTTACAACCTTTACCTTACCCTTCGGGGAATTCTTAATATTATATTTCAAACATTAAATTACATTATTCTCGCATTCTCTTACCACAACAATGTACCACTACCAAACAACGATTGTAAGATCAATTATTTTAAAAGAAGTTTCCATGGAGTTTCTTGCCTGTTCTTCTCCATAGGACCTACTATTTGGAACCGTGCACCAAGAGTCTAGACACTACATAAGTGCCTGTAATTAGTTTACATGAAATAAAGATATATTCTATTCCAAAAATACTTGGACCACCATGCGTTTCATATTGTATAGGGAAATGCCGGGCAAGCGCAGCAACATCCATTATCCACCTTTAACCACTAACCGACGAAGATCCGCCAACTAATTGCCAGTAAACCTGAGGCCAGTGTCGGAAGCAACGTCATGACGTCATGCCAGATGACTGGCTCTGCGGTCAACAACTAGCGAACGTGACAAGATAATGTAGGTGCAATTATACGGCCAGCTTTACACTTGGCACCAATACTGTTCTTTCAAAATGTAACATCCATAAGTTACAGTAACTGCTTACAATCAGGTGAGCCGTATACTTGCTTTCCAACATATTGGTAAAAAAAAACATTGGTATTTTCGAGACCAATGTTATTTTGTCAATCTTTGTTGGGCTAACAGTGTTGGTGACGATTCTTTGACTCACAATGAAAGCTTACCGTTAGAGAAACTCGCCATGAATATATCTGGTGTAATATCCGTGACAGTATCTTTTAATGGGTTTCTGATAAAAAAAGATAGCTTTATCTAAAAGCGCTGTTACGTATTCACTGATATGTACTTACCTACAGCGAATTTTTGGTAAATACACAATTCGTAAAGATGATAATTAGATTCTTGCAAGCTTGAATTATTATTTTGTAACTTTAAGGCTAATCTTAATTTGACGAGGAGCCAAATTTTTAAGTGCTTACTCGTCTAGAAGCGTTGAGAATATTTCAGTCCTAATTTCTGTAGACTTAGCTTTAGATTTGTAATTTTCTCAGAGACTAAAGGACTTAGTCGGAAAAATTAAAAAATAATCTGTATCTCGACAACAGAGCCACCTAAGTACAACAAAAGCCATCAATTTCGCTCAAGCTGTTTAGTAGGAGAAGAATTACGAACACGCACACCGGAATTTTATATACTGTTATTTTGATAACTATAATGAGTACGCTTTAAGCAGCGGCAGAATTTTGTTTTAATAAAGTGAACCTCAAACTTGCGTGCCGACTGCTAATATGACTAGCGTGTTTAACCTTACCTATTATCTGTAAGTTACTCTGGTATTCAATGGAACGGACAAACGGTAAAGCGAACTGATTGATTGGTTAAACCAGTTAAATATCTGGCAGTTCTGACAGTCTCTCATGTATAAACCGCCTACCAATCGATTGCATCGCTATGCCTACGTAAATGCTCACACGGTATATGGAACTGTTTGTGTACAATTTGGATGCTGTTTCAACTAGGAAAGCTAGCTTCCGATAACATTGCCTCATCCCTGTATCCACTGGCAATAGCGTGCGGTTCATAAAGATAAAAACACACTGCCTACCCTACATAACTCAGATAAATATTATAATATATTTGAGGTGGCAAATCATATACATTATTATTTAATCGACAAGACGACGAACCAAAACCAACATGCAATAGGAATCACTGGTAAGTAAGCTTTTAAAATTTTCTGCCTACCTTGTCTAAAAATTCTGTGCACTCCGCTGTTCGCTGGATAGATAGGTAGAGGTGTATTATTTTACCTCGCCGAACCTGTTATTGAATCCCATGTAATAAGAGGCGTCTCTATTGCCATCTACATTGCCGGCTACTGAAAAGTTCCATACAGAAAAACTTGAGAACATTTTGCTCTGGCCCACAACTCACTCTCAGCAGTCGGCAGTCTCGCTTGCGACCATTAGACCAGCGGCGTGCGCAGAGGTTTTAGACAGGGTAGGCAGAACATTTTAATAGCTTACCTACCACTCCAGTAATACTCATTGATGTTGGTATTGGTTCGTCGTCTTGTCGATTAAATAATGATGTATGTGATTTGCCACATCAAATATCTTATAATAAATATTTATCTGAGTTATGTAGGGTAGGCAGTGCCTTTTTGTCTTTATGCAACGCACGCCACTGCATTAGACCGATAGATAGAATGACAGAGTTATATATAGAGGTTCACTCAAACGCGCGCACGTGCTTTTCTTATATCTAACATAAACATAACATAGCATCACGCCTGTATTTCCCAAAGGGTTAAGCAGAGGTGTACAATAGTACACCGGCATAGAAATGTGGGTGTAGTATTCTACACCCACATTTTTTTTTGCTACTGAGTCTCAGGTAATAGCGGAGAGCCTATCGCCATCTACCGGGCACAGTTCCAGACTCCGTGCTGCTACTGAGAATTTCCATGTAGAAAAACCCAATAACACATTGCCGGACCTGGAAATCGAACCCAGGTGTTCAGCAGCTGCGCTTGCGCCCACTAGACCAATGAGGCAGTTATATTTTTACCGTTTTAACCACGGTCAAGGTTGAGGAAAACTCACATTTGGTACAGACTCAGTCAGTCACAAATTACGGTTAGTGTAAGCACTCTTCATACACCAGAACATTTTACCACAAAAGCCTCCTTTTCGGTCGTCTTGCAATAACGACTAAGTTTTGCCGTGAACTAAATCCTGGCTACGTTGCGTAAGTGGGGGTATATGTCAGAAAGTTATATCCCTTTGTTATTTTATTGTAACAATCGACCTCAATGTAGAAAGCCGTTTCATGTTCCTTGATATAATGACGAAGGAATGAACCAAGTAATAGGTTAGACATTACTGCGTTATTGTGTGAATGAAACGTTTATTAGGTATGGAGGGGGAGCTCGCACCTACAAAACTACCGCCCAGATCGGTTTAACTGCGAGGTTAAGCAGCACTTGCTGAGGTCAGTGCTTGGATGGGTGACATAGTAAATTACTTCCAACGTAGTAACTACTCTTTACTTACTTTTCGACGGCACAGTTAGCGCAGTGGTTGAGAGATCGACTGCTGAGCTACGTATCGCGGGTTCGATTCCCGCACGGAACAAATATTTGTACGATCTACAGATATGTAGTTGTTTCGGGTCTGGGTCTTTGTGTATGTGAATACACACTGTGCCTCGGAAAGCACATAAAGCTGTTGGTCTTGCGCCTGATCTCTCTCCGGTCATGTCGGATTGCCGTCCCATAGGACTATGAAAGTGAAGGAATAGAGAGAGCACCTGTGTTTGCGCACACACTTGTGCTCTATAATATCTCCTGCGTAGTTGGCTAATCTCCGGTGAACGAAATCGGTCAGGAGGACATTATTATTATTTATTAGTACCTACTTGTATCTAGATAGTCCTTTATTGAATAAAACATCAATTTACTTCCTAACAAACTTTATTTCATTCCACTTGTTCGATATGAGTAAAATTCGTCTGATAAAACAACACACCGTTTCAACATTTAATTTGAAGCAACAGCTTTGACGTCACATCCTATTTATTCGAATCTGTCGTTTATCGACAGGACTTAGTCGTTTCATTAAATACTTAAAATGGAGTGTAGTATCCTAGGAGTTAAATAAACCAAATACCACATAGCGCTCTAAAACGCAAATTACTGAAATGGCTCAAAAATCCGCTAAGCGAATACTGGTTTTAGCTGGCCACATTTGCCGTTTGTCATGTTAGCTGCGGTGAGCCAAAATAACCATACAGAGGAGCCCTGACATCAGTGGCGTGCGGTGCATACAGACAAAAAAACAGTGCCTACCCTACATAACTCAGATAAATATTTATTATAAGGCATTTGAGGTGGTAAATCACATACATAATTATTTAATCGACAAGATGACGATTCAATACCAACATGCAGTAGGTATTATTGGTAAGTAAGCCTTTAAAATTTTCTTCCTACCCTGTCTAAAAAGTCTGTGCACGCCGCTACCTCACACTGTAAAATGACGTCACGGACAGTGAAAGAGATGATGGAGGGAGCTGTACATCACATTTACCGGACATTTTGCCCTGAAAACCTGATCCACTAGTTTTTGAAAGAAAAAATACAATTTTCATACTTTTATTTGTGAATTTATTACTTTCGTTCGACATCTTTTGGCGGGGTGGAGTTGACTAAAAGCCTAACAAAAACCGGACAGGTCGGACTTGTATATATTTGGCCGGACACGATTGTAATAAGCCGGACACCTGGCAACCCCACGTGGGATGCAACAGGTTAACAGTAAATTAAGAATTAAAACAACAATATAAAACTATAACATAAATCAGTCATACATAATTAACAATTACAATGTTAACAACATTAATCTAGTTGGTTAAATGTAAACAAAGCTGCAGATTATAAAATTAACATACAAACACTCATTTTTCGTTTTTTTTTGTTATATCTATTAATTTCCCAATAGAGGCGCGTCCCTCATGCTTAATTGAAATTTTGTACACCTTCAAACATGTTTCCACCACGGGTATTAGGTATTCTATCAGAGGTATTAGGTACCCCTAAGGCTGTTGATAGTGACTTCAAAATCAGTTCTGTGGGTAGAGATCATTTAAAGATTTCGCAATCTACCCGCATCAGTTTTGATATTTTTTGATACGGTAGAGGCGCTTCACCGCTTGCGGGTAGTTCGTCGTTAGATGCACATCTTGGCAGTCGTAAGCTATCGGTCTCGGAACAGATGCGTGGGTCCTTGAGTTTCGTGTGCGCACGCGTCGATTGTACATTGTTATCGACCTACGCGAGTTTTCATTTGTGTTTTGTGATGTCAGTGACGACCAATGTGATCTTGCGTTATTAGTGAAGAGAAGAATAGTTTTGTGAAGTGAATATTATTGTGAAGTGTTCAGTGATACGTGAAAGTGACAACTCAGGCGGTCACCACGCCATGGATGTGTAGCACGAGCAGGTACGCGGCAATTGGTAAGTGTTTTGAATCTTACAAATTTTTGCATGTTTTTTTTATTATTTTATCTGTGGTGATTTTAGTTTATAGTAAATAATTATATAGCCCATTATTCACTGCTGGCCACAAGCCTCCTCCCAGAATATAAAGGGGCCGAGTAAACATCGAGAACATTATGGAGCCCACGAACTCGTACGTGTGCAGGTTTCCTAACGATGTTTTACCTACTTCACCTTTATCGCAAAATAGGGGGCGAGTGTATCACTAAGTAATTTTACTTCGAAATAACGAACAACTATACAGTCTTTTTAATCTTCGCAATCTAAAACAAAAGTTCCTTCATAGCGTAAGACGCTTACAAAGTTGTTCGACTTTGAGATGCACCGTCATATAAGGGCGTAATGTGAAAAGTTTTCATCATAAACACAACTGTAGTACGTGCACCTGTTGTCAGTACATTCAAATGTGAATAATTCATACATATGTGAATAACATTTAAAAGTTTTACACAACTGCGAAAATTTCACTAGAATAGCAAAACGATATTAATTTTAAACAGTCTGTGTTTGAAAAAGCGCTTGCGATAAGCATAGGAGAACTTTCTATAATACAGATTTAACAAGAATCACACCACATATTTACAACTTTGATCTTTAGGATTAACTTAAATATCGTCATTAGCTATATATACTTAAAGGTCGAAATTCTCTGTAACTTTCAAAATAGTCCATTTTGTGCACGAAATTGTTGATAATCTATATAAATATAAATTAATCACCAAATGTGTTGCTACCTTCCGAACGGCTGCACTTTTTTGGCTAATTCTTTTTTGTTGTGTTTGTAATTGTCACGAGAAGGTTCTTATGTAAGATTTGTTTTGGAAAATCCACCAGAAACGTCGGAAATTGGAATGGTATTTTTGTAAGAAATTTTTGATTTTGTTCATTAGTATATTGCACCCGGGCGAAGCCGGGGCGGGTCGCTAGTGTATTATAATTATTGTTGCAGTTACTGTTGCTATGAACCTATAGTGTGTTACCGATCTACAATTTGCGGAATACCACATAATATTTGAATTTGGCACAAGCGAGCTCCTCTGCGATAAAATAAATTGTAATGGAATCTTTGGACAAATATTTTTTATTGGAGTAACAATTTTTTTTCTTCGATGACCTTTTTTATATCAGGAATTCACCATTCAAGATCTCTCTATAAGCTTTCATCGCCTATTCTTTTGGGTTCATAATCACTCCGTCTAATAAAGCACACTGTTTAGTAGAATTTATATTTGTAGGTGCGTACTACAAATATTTGTACCATTGTAAACAACACTGCGCCGAGTAGTCTCGACTATCTACCTTTATGAAAGGAAATTTAACCTTTTGATGCGATGTTATCAAGTTTTAGACGCTAAAATACAGATACGTTGATCGGAGACTCCCTCGCTGTATATCTTGGTATATAAGCAAATCATAGTTTATGCTTCATGGTAACTATGTTGGAGCTGATCACTATTTATGATTCTAAAGATGGTGTTGTGCATTTTTGTGTTTATAATATTATAAGAAAAATTATAAACACAAAAATGGACGAACACACCACTCTAGTTCTCCTACTAGGTGATAGCCAAGGTATCAATACAAGGGACATAGTTAATGGTGTCAACTCATTATTAAAATTAAAAATTGGTAAAATAATTTTATGCGCCTTACCATACTCGGATTCTCTGTCAGAGCTAGAGAACAGCTACATATATAAATTAAATAACATAATGCATATGTTGACATGTCGTCATAGTGACCACTTATTATTTTTTGATACTAACAATTTTGTTAGAGATTTTGTATTTACACAGGAATCTGTTTTCCTTTCCATAAAAAGTCGACACTTATTAGCTACATTATTAGCATATAATATAAACGCGGTTATAGATAATATAACAAAGACTAGGTTAAGCATTCAACCAATTTTGTCTAGTCATTCGGATAATACTGTAATGGATTGTTTAAACATTTAGAGTCGACAATAGAGAAGCCTTATGATAATAGTATCATACTTTATCACCAAAACGTGAATCGCTTTTCTGGCAAAATTCTTGATGTGGAGTTGTTAATTGAAAAATATCATATGGACATTTTGTGTTTTTGTGAGACATGGTTAAAACCTGAGGAAATGTTATTTAATGTACATAGTTTAGTGGTTGCCAGTGCGTTCAACAGATTATCAGCAGTGGGTGGTGGTACTTTGATTTTATGTAATAATTATTTTAAACATAAAGAGAGAAAGGACATCACATCGTGCTCTGTTGATCGCTTATGTGAGGTAGCATGTGCGGAAATAGAGGGCCATATTATTCTCTGTGTATATAGACCACCTGCGTCAATCTTTGCCTCATTTCTAATTGTAATGGAAGATATACTTAGGAAATTATTTAATAACAACAAATTTATTTTTATCTGTGGCGACATGAACATAGATTTGCTAATTGATTCGCAGGACAAATGTAAACTTCTTTCTTTATTTAAGTGTTTTAATTTACATTATATATTTAGTGAACCTACTAGAATAACTGCTACTTCAGCTTCATGCATTGACAATATTTTTACAAACTGTAGTATAAAAGAATCTTCTATAATTAGCGGTGTCAGATCTGACCATACAGGTCAACTAGTAAGCTTTGAACACAACAAAAAGCTCCCACTGGATACAACTCTAGAACTAAGACTATTAAATAAGAATAAATTACAAAAATTTAATGAAAATGTTAAAACGAAAGTTACTTTATCTCGCTCTTGTCCAAGAGACCCCAACAGCTACTACAGTGCACTATTTTCTGCTGTATGTTATGAATTTAATAATGCGTGTCCAATTAAGAAGGTTAAATTAACCAAACAATCGAAATTTAATGAATGGGCCACTATGGGCATTCGGAAAAGTAGAGATGTTTTATATACTTTATACTACGAAAAGTCATTGACTTCCGACCAATCCTTTCATAATTATGTAAGAAACTACTCGAAGATTTTTAAAAGAGTTTGTGCTCAAGCCAAATCTAAACTAATTAGTAATAAAATAGGCAACTCGAAAAATAAAATAAAAGCCGTGTGGCAGGTAATCAACCATGAAATTGGCAATACAAAACAAAGGGAAAATGAACTATCTCTTAAAATAAATAATCTTACCATATCTGACCAGAGTGAAGTCGCTAAGGCATTAGAAAATTTCTTCACGAATATACCGTAGAGGTTACGAAAACCCTTGCTTCATGTCCTTTGTCAGCTGAATCGCTACTCAAACAGAACTTTCCTAAAGTCATACCTAACTTTGATTTTAAACATATCTCTATAAATTCAATTAAAAAAGCTTTTAACGGTCTTAATTTAAAAAATACCGAAGACCTATGGGGTATCTCTGTCAGAGTTCTTGGCGTTATCATCGACACCGTTGCCCCTGCACTTACAAGCATATTTAACCAATGTGTAGATAATGGTACTTTCCCCGATTTAATGAAACACAGTAAAGTAATACCAATTTTCAAATCGGGCTGCAAAAATGATCCCTCTAATTATAGGCCTATTTCTGTGCTACCAGCATTTAGTAAATTATTTGAAAAGATCATTCTTGATCAGATGTTGTCGCATTTTAACTTACACGGGATTTTACATGGTCGTCAGTTCGGATTCACGAAAGGCAGGTCAACTACTGATGCAGGAGCTAAACTAGTCACTCATATTTTGGAATCATGGGAGGGTTCACAGGATGCTATTGGCATCTTCTGTGATCTCTCCAAGGCGTTCGACTGCGTTGACCACAATACACTAATTCGTAAACTTCAACATTACGGAATTCGTGGCCGAGCTGCTGATCTAATCTTTTCCTATTTATCTGATAGGCAGCAGAAAGTAGGTGTAAATGGTGTTACTTCATCGGGGTCTCTTGTTAAGATGGGCGTGCCCCAAGGATCAATTCTTGGGCCTTTCTTGTTTCTTGCTTATATAAATGACCTTCCATACATGATGAATAATTTATCAGATATTATTTTATTCGCCGACGACACTTCTCTCATTTTTAAGATAAGTAGAAAAGACAGGGAAGTTTCACATATTAATGATAGCTTAACTGTTCTGTCTAAATGGTTCGCGGTAAATAACCTATTACTAAATGCTACTAAAACGAAATGTTTAAGGTTTTCCCTGCCAAATGTACCCAGCGTAGGCTTGCATTTGATGCTTGACGGCAAAGGACTCGATATTATAAACGAAACGGTGTTCTTAGGAATAACAATTGATTCGAAGTTGCAGTGGGGTCCTCATATCAGAGCTCTGTCGAAGAGACTTAGCTCTGCAGCATTTGCAGTTAGAAAAATCAGGCAGTTAACGGATGTAGCCACGGCCAGATTAGTTTACTTTGCATATTTTCATAGCATCATGTCCTACGGCATTCTGTTGTGGGGATCTGCAGCTGACGTAGATTCAATATTTATTTTACAGAAGAGAGCAATTCGTGCAATCTACAACATGGGCCCCCGCGAGTCTTTACGAGACTTCTTTAGTGATATAGATATTCTGACACTGCCGTCACTATACATTCTAGAAAATATCATGTATGTCCTGAAAAACCTGCAACTGTTTAACGTCAACAGTGACTTCCACAACTTTAATACTAGGAATAAACACAAAATAGTGGTACCTAAATTTAGATTGTCTAAAACTAATAAGTCATTTCTAGGTAATGGCGTGCGCTTCTATAATAAGTTACCTAAAACTGTCACCGATCTCACTGGTAACAAGTTTAAATCTTATGTTAAATCCATTCTAACAAAGAAAGCCTATTATAAGGTCAATGACTACGTTGATGATAGAAACGTATGGCGTTAATTATCTTCTGCACATGTGGCTTCCCTGGTGACTAGTTGTTTCTAATCCCCACAATCTAGTTGTGGTGTTTTCTGCATGACTAGACATTTATATCTTATGTGTACTTTATTTTATTTTATTGTATTACATTATTTTTTTCTTCTTCTTTTTTTTTTACATAACATTGTTATACATTTTTGTTTAACAAACAAAGACTTGAACATTTTATTTTGAAAATGTTAATCTATTTTATTTTATTATCTTATATAGTAGTCCTTGTATGTCATGTAATGTAATATTGCATTGTAAGAGTATTTTCTATTTTATTTTGTTATTATAAATTGCTTCAACTCATTGTAAACCAATATTTTTAAAAGAGTATCCATGGAGTTTCTTGCCGGTCTCTTCTCCATAGGACCCACCCACTTTGGAACCGTGCGCCTAGATTCATAACGTTTTAAAAGTGCCTGCAAAGGCCCATTTGAAATAAAAAACTTTGACTTTGACTTTGACTTTGACTTTGTTACTTGCTGTGATCGTGTACGTCAAGCATTCCCCGGTTTCAACAGCATTGAGTTTTTAATACAAACCTATATATATATATATTATCTTCTATCGTATAAATAAGAAATAACACTGAAATAATGATTTATTTTCTGTAAATAATTCCGTATAGGAAGCTTCCACAAGTCTTTTTTAGATCTAGGTGGTAGGCGTTTCCTACTGACTGCCTCTGAGAAGAAACGCCGAAACAAACTCAAAGGTTTCTTTTTTAAACTCCAGACATTTATTTTAGATTATGTGAGAACATGTAGGTGTCTGGAATAGCATAATAATTTTGAGGATAAAGCCATAGAGTTTTGAGTTGACCTGCCCCAACTGACGGGACACATGCATCAGCCATCGTGGAGCTCAGCCCTATTTTAGGGAGCTCCTCGATCCGAAACATGACGTCATCGGGATATTTGCGTAGGCCATTTAAAAATACTCAAAACCGCCAGACACATATAAGAAAATATATAATAAACTAGCCTACATGATACTCACATTTACAATAATAAAGATTAAAAATGCAAATACAAAAATATAGTTAATACGAATGTGGAGCGGCTCAATCCCAAGCGTTTTTATCATCCATATAATCTGATACTTTATAGAAGCCCTTATTACTAAGTTTTTGTTTTATACATGACTTGAATTTGTTAATGCTAAGCTTCTGAATGTTGCTTGGGATTTTATTGTAAAAACGTATACACTGGCATTTAAATGAGCCACTGATCTTCTGGAGCCTTGTAGCAGGAACAACTAGTTTATCTTTATTCCTGGTATTAATACTATGAACATCACTGTTTTTCGTAAAAAGATTAATATTTTTATGTGCAAACAATAAGTTTTCGTAAATGTACTGAGATGGAACAGTCAGTATATTAATCTCTTTAAATTTGTTCCTAAGTGAATATCTGGGGCTTAAATGATAAATTGCACGAACTGCTCTTTTCAAATCACTAAAAAAAAACCTATATACCTACATTATTATAAATGCAAAAGTAACTCTGTCTATCTGTCTTTGTTACCTAATCAAGATTAAACCACTGAACCGATCGTAATGAAATTTTACGTACAGATACCCTGGGATCTGAGAAAGGCCATAGGCTTATTAGATAATCAATACATACAGACGAAGGCCAACACCTATATTATATTAAAAGTTTACAAGTATATAGCGACTATCGAATAATATTTGTTTGAAACTCAACGCCTCTAGCGGCTTCCACACTAAACTAATATATTCATACTAATATTATTCGATACTCACTAGAGTATAGACTTATAATAGTGCGCTCAATATAGTACATTGGAATCGGGGACGAATATTTCCATGCGTCCCACATAACGCATAAAAATGGAAGCACCCTTTAGGCATATATCACACTGAAATGCACACCGGATCGTGATGCAGAGGTTGTAGCGTATCTTATGAATACCAAAGTTTGTATGAAAACACGCATTATATAAAACAGTGACAACCCGTCCCCGTACGGAGATCGCGCTTCGTCAAACACAGACCGGCAGCCTAATTACGTAAAAAACCGACAGCAACGCGACAGCATTCTCACCGCTGTCGGCCAATATATGACACAAACATTATGTTTGACAGTAGCTATGGCGGTCTACGCCTGTCGCAAAGTGATTGCTACATCGGTAATTAGGCTGCGGAGCGTGATGTGGGGTTGCGATTTTAGCATTGCTTGTGAGTACCAAAGTTTTCATGAAAACACGCAGTATGTAACACACTGACAACACGTCCCGATGCATAAATCGTGCTCAGTCAAAGGTAGACCGGCAGCCTAATTACGTAAAAAATCCGACAGCATTCTCACCGCTGTCGGTCAATATATGCCACAAAAATGACGTTTGACGCAAACTGATTGTTAAATCGGTAATTAGGCTGCGGGTGCGGGATGTTTTCCAGTGGGATATCTGCCTTAGGCGTACACCTCGGTTACTATCGGAGCATACAACACAATTTCGCCCTCTACAGAACTCAATCGACTTGCTTTACAGCTTTTTTACAACCATAGTGCAATGATGTTAGTACAGTCAGCGTCAAAAGTAGCAATAAATAAAGTTTTTTTTTTGTGTATAACATTTTTTAAAATAGCATAACTTTATAAATTAGACCTCGAGACTAGTTTAATGGTTTAATTAAAAACAATAATTATCTTCACTGTAAAATTAATGTAAATTTTACGAAAGTTTATGTTGCTCACTGTACCGTTCGGAAAAGTCATTTTAACCGGCTTTTTATGGTACCCGTTGATAGATGGCAACACTGATATCACGCAATATTGTTGATACCTACGCCTAAAGGCTAGATGGGCGATAAAAATAAGCTGAAACCGCACCACCCGGGTAATACTATAAAGATACGAATCTACTGAAGTTTTTGATACGGTTTTATGTGGGAATCGAAAGTTATGTAGAAGTGTATATAAACTTCTATTTCTCTCCCTTCTGGATTGTTCATCTCATATGGTGGTGAGATATGCCTTCCTTATATTTCTCCTCCATCTTATATCCGTAATCCGTAAGTTCTACATCTAACCACCTGGTGTCTCCCTCTGGGGATCTTGCCAGGCAGAAAAAGATGCGATACTAAGTATGCATGCCTGCTCTATCCGGTAGTCTTCTTTAAACTAACAGAACCTATTTTAACGACGTGTGGCGTTGAATATCTTCTGCACATGTGGCTTCCCTGGTTATCCATTGTGTCTACTAATTCTATTTTATATTAGATTCGCTTTACATATCTGGACATTCTTGATGTTTCAATATTTTGTATTTTTTTTTTCTTATATATTTTTTTTTTTCTGTTTTATCCGCTTTGATCTGTTTATCCCGTTTTTAGTTTATATTCAAATCAATTGTTTAACTCATGTTGTATTGCCTCATTGTGTAAGCAGCGTTCAATTAAGTTTGTATTTTTTCTTATATAATGCATGTTAATTTAAGATTTTAATTGTAAATTAACTTTTTGTTTTTGAAAAGAGTATCCATGGAGTTTCTTGTCGGTCTCTTCTCCATAGGACCTACCCCCTTTGGCACCGTGCGCCTAGAGTCTCGACTTTTTAAAAGTGCCTGAAAAGGCCTACTTGAAATAAAAAACTTTGACTTTGACTTTGACGTGATGTACCAAAATTGTAAATAAATTTGCCGCCCAGATTTCACGAAGGATTAAATTTTGATCGAGTAATTTAGTAGAAGTGCAGTAGCATCTATCTTTTCGAGAGCTTAAAATATTAGAAATTCAAAAGTTAATCGTATTACCCACACATTCCGGCTACCCATAGAGGTTGTTGACCTTTAGTAGGGGTAAAATTTGCAAAAAAACTAATACAACAGTATAAATACAATCTAATGATTTGTTTAACGAAAAGTCCAACTGGATTAAAAGTGGAACCTAGAACAAATATATTATTAGGTGAAAAATTATTATTCAATTGGTGAAAAAAAGTCGATAATGGCACGCATAATATAAATTTCACTCATAATTCGTGAAAATGGTTGCAGTACCCTAGTCCCTAATTAGTGCCGGATTAACCACGAAGCAAGAGTAGCAATTGCTACGGACCCCGCGCAAAACGGGCCCCGCGTATTCAAACCCGGCCGATTCCGCCTCAGCGTAATTTTTTGGGTGAAACTTATTAAGAAAATATAACACAGAATTTCATACGGTAAACGCACAAGTTCTACAAAAAGTCACTTTATACTTAAGAGGTCATAGCAGATCACGGGCCCCGCGCTTGCTTAATCCGGCACTGTCCCTACTGCAATGTCAATCTCGTAGAAAGGACACAGTACTTTTGTTCTGTGTCCAATGTCGTATAATTTTACTATGTCTAGTTTAATTTAATTTCTGACTTGATGACTGTACCCAGTATTGAGTAAACCATCTACATAATTATGGTTCCTGTCTACATATGTCCTTTAGATTTTTAAGATCAAAATTATACCATTATTAAATTTGAAGATAAAGAAAAAATACCATTAAAATGACTCAATTGTATATAAGTGTTAAATTGTATAAAAGAGCTAATTCGTTGTTGTCATTCTTTGCTATCATTTATGTGACAATTTTTTATCTAAATCCCGTGAAAGGACGTGACGCAGGTGTGCCGTGTCATTCCGCTATTATTTATGTTCAGGGGAAGTATAACAAAAGGGCACAGTTTACGTTGGTGTGGGGAATTGTATTTTGTTGTGGTGAAACAAAAATATCAATGTATGCTGGTGTTGTTTAAAAAACATGACAGAAATCATTCGTAGTAGGTTTTCTGTAGTGCTAACGAATCGATTGCCTTAGAAAGTAATAACGTAGCATCAAGCGTGTATTCCTCGGTTGATTACGCAGAGGTGTAAGTGTATAGTTCACCCACTTCGCCAATGCTGTTATAAGGCACATGCTGTAATAAGGGGCGAGCCTATTGCCATCACAATCCCAAACATCGGGGAGCTACTGAGAATAATAACAGGAAAATACTTTGCCTGACCCGGCAATCGAACCCAATACCACCAGCATTGCAGCATTGCAGCAACTAATAGCCAGACATAATTCCCCAAAATATCGATAAGTAAATGTTTCAAAACATGTACCTACGTCGCTAATATTTAAGACACTACGTATGCTACCCGCTTCAGAAAGTATTGACTACCCAAAGATATTCGCCGCTTGTTGATCTCAATACGCTATACTATATCTCCGTATTTAAAATGTCACACAATTTAAAATGTCTAATTGACCTTGTGCGATGGAACGAAACACGAAATCAAAATCAGCAAAACCATTAGACTCTTCAAAACATCTTCATAAAAAATACTCTGCCTTTCATTAAGTAACAATTAAAAAATACATTTTTGCCAACAAATAAGTCGCAACCCTTCCAATTCGGGTCGGTCCAAAAGCTCCTGAATGCAATGCCATCACACACAAAATATCAAACGTCAAAGCACCGACATGTTTTTAATTGAATTATTCGAGTGGAGTTTAAGCACAGGCCTCTGCTCGGAATGAAAAGAGTTGTCTTTATTCCATTACGACAACTTCAAAAGTTTTCTCAGATTTTAACACGACATTTTGAAAAACCTCGTACTTTACATATTGCATAGGTTAGACAATGGTCGGCAAAATGCGGCTCGCGAGCCGCATGCGGCTCTTTGACTCCTCGACTGCGGGTTTTCCACGAAATGCTCGAGAGTGTACTTATAATCCTAATTATCTCCGTAATAATGTCTCCAACAAAAGCAAATCTTAAGTTAAAAAAATGGCACTTTGAATAAATTTTAATTGTGTTTTGTCTATATTTGGCCCTTTTGGATGACAAGGTTGCCGATCACTGGGTTAGAAAAAAGCTACAGTAAAATGTAATCAAGTAAAGACATTTACCATCCCACATCAGTACTGAAAATAATTATCCATTTCTCAGATACGATACTGTAGGTAGGCTTACAGTTACACGCACGAACATTTTGACTTATAGAAACGTAACCCTATCGTTAATATCACTAATTTTGAATCGAATACACAACAGAGGCCCTAGTGTAAGTTTCTTTCGACAAATTCGATTTACTACATCGAACGCGTTCAGCGCTCCGATTGTTCCGTTTCGTGCTCTCCACAACACAAATCGAATTTGTCAAAAGAAACTTACACTAGGGGTACTGTCCCTTAGGATTTTGTTTTAATTTTATGCGTGACGCACAATTTGTATCGTACTTAGATATAAATAAAGTCTTTAATTGAAATAATATTACGTTCAAATCTAATATTTCCGATTCAAAATTCACCTATGTTAACGATACGGTTACGATACCAGACGCTAAAACTTACATTAGTAAGGATAACACATTCGTGTTGACGTGCGCAAACGACACAATGTATGGTAAAAAACATCAGTAAACAGTATTCTGCATACATTGCTCTCAACAGCAAACATCAACGTCAACGGCGCATCTTTTCGTCGTGTCACAAATATACCGCGGCTTTCCGTCGTGTGGCACTTTGAATACAGACTCGCTTACTGCATAATATTACGTATAGTTTCTACTATGGGTTCGCGAATACGCTTTGATATAAGATCAACAATTTTCATAAAAATAAAGCTATGCTTAAGCCGACGCGAACGCGCCATATCGCTTGCCGCCTGAGCTGTTCCCGATTGCCGATTGTTTCTACATAAATTTCTCCTACACTTATTAATAAATAACCGCAACGCAGGTGGCACGCGTTTGAAATCTCGTCAATGTAATCGCAGCTTAAACTATAAAACATATGGACTGTGGAATAAAAAGATAAATATAAGACATTTTGGATAACTCAGTCTCAAGAATGAATTGTCCAAAATATCTTATATTTATCATATATTACTACTTACATATGATTTAATTATCCGACCTGTCAGTATGTATTTATGTTAAATTAAATAATAGGTACCTACTTATTTAATTTAAAATCGAACGACATCGACGAAACACGAACCCAAAAGCTTAAATTAAAAACAGATCCGAAAACGTATCAGCAAAATAATTTCACAAAATTGTAATACTCACAAAGCCTGTATTTCCGTACGCTTGTGTTGATAAAAAGGAACCAACATTTTAATTAATATGCGCTTCGATATAAACCGGAGCTTTTGTAAGCCTCACCGCGCACTATTTTTCAAGGTTATCTTCGTTTATCATATTTTTTCAACGCACCCGATACATTTATTGTGTGCATTTTTATATATCTGAGTAAATCAATGAGAGCCGTTTTCACCAACAATATAACAGAGGTACAAAATTAAACGTTTACCAATCAGTGTTAAGGGGATTATTTTGTCTTAAACAACTGTTATATTGTCGGTAAATATGGGCCTTAGTGTATGAAGCAAATGAACAGTTCATTTCACTCATACACTTATTGATTTACTTTACATAAACTTATTATTATTGGTCGAGAGGTACCTATATTTTATGCTGCCTTTTAAATTAAATATGTCTCGGCACGAGCTTACTCTGCTACTATTAAATCTAAAATCTTTTTACACGTAATAATTAAATTCCTGAAAAAGTAGAAATACAAATAAAAATGATTAATACAAGCAGAATTCAAACCCACGAACTCTGGCGAACCGTGGCGTTAGGCATGTTTATAAAACCTAACATTTAGCTTTGAATAATTTTTGACATTTATCAATAACAGACGAGGCGCTATTTATGTATTTTTTTCCACATTATGATGAACAGATTTTTGTGAAACTCAGTCTTGTTTCTATAATAGATACTAAATTACTCATTGAAGTTAACCTAAAGTAAACCTGATCCTGCACAACCTGGACAAAGAACTTAAACATACGTGAAACTCATCGATTTTTTGTGTAGGGATGTGAGCCTCATAAGAAATCGAGGTATCATTATCATACGGGTCGTTATGTTTTTCGGTAACCTATTCAATATGGGCATGACAAAATTGATAAAATTGTATTGAAATACGCACAAAATAGGTGTTTGGGCGTTAACGTTTCTTACATCTAAATCTTAACGAAATAATTCGATTTTGGTCACTATCTTTTTGAAAGATGTAAGGTAGGACGACACGTTTTGTTTTTTTCATGATTAATTTAAGAATTATCAACGAAACGACTATCGACTTTACGAAATAAGTATAAGGAAGATTTTTATTTAAAAAAAATGCATTTTGAGGGTTAATTATTTCTCACACTCAAAAAACCAAAAAAAAATGTGACGACCTAGTTTTTACTTGTTTCTATAACATATAAAAAAATCAGTAAAATCAGCTCATGTTTAGTGTGGTAAAAACTTTAACGCATTTTGTATGAAAACTTTTACCGAAACTAGGTTTTACATTAACTAGATAGTCGTAAGTGTGTAGGTATGTTTTCTTTGATTGTTTTATTTTTTATAATTTTTTGCCGTCGGTTAGACTGGTACGGAATGAAAGCTTTTTCTTTCTTATTCTACAGCCTTTATTATTCTCCCTTATAGTCCTATTAATCCGACTAATATTATAAATGTGAAAGTTTGTGAGGATGGATGGATGTATGGATGGATGGATCTTTGTTACACTTTCACGCAAAAACTACTGAAAAGATCTGGATGAAATTTGGCACAGAGATAGATTATAGTCTGGAATATCACATAGACTTTTTATCCCGGAAAAATGTCCAAGTTCGTAAACCACGCGGGCGAAGCCCCGGGCCGTAGCTAGTCTATAATAAACTCGAAACTACACATAGTAGGGGCGATACTCTTTCAATATAGCTGACTCGCTACACCCAAATATTGCATTTCGGAATGACATTATTTGCCGTCCGGCAGCGGCACGGCATAACGGCACGAGGCGGCATTGTTGACACAAAATACCGAGTAGCGACACACCACAACCAATTGATGTGAATTCGACCACATGCTCGTATTTTCATGAAAATGTACAAAGTGGATAAGTTCCTTCAATTTGTATTTAGTCGTAGTTGGAATTGCGTTGATTCGATAGGAATACATGGATTATTTTTATAATATCGTCAGCTCGTAGCTATATAGCTACCGCGCAGATCGGTCGATCTGCGAGGTTAAGCAGCGCTTGCCGCGGTCAGTTCTTGGATGAATGACCATTTTTCACACATTGAAACCACTCCGTGCCTCAAAAAGCACGTTAAACAACTGAGTAGGGGCAGATCAGAAAAAAATTGAAACCTTAAAGAATCATTCTCCCGGTAATTGGGTGGAATGAGGTCCTGGGTTCGAATCCCGGTAGTGCAATCTACAGGCTCATAATAGTAACACAGAGGTCTTATCAGTATTTGCAAAATATACGAGTATGTATAGCCTGATATTATGATGATATTAATTTTTTGTTACTTAACCTCTTTTTATATATTAATTCTATACTTGGCAGAAGACTACGATACTTCTGTCTAACCCTTTGAGGTATTCACGCGTGAAATTATGTTTACTTTTCACATTGGATTTTTGTACTCAAATAATAGATAGTTATAAATAATAATAGATTCAACCCATTACTGTCCCAGTGCTGGGCAAGAGTCTCATCTCAGAATGAGAAGGGTTAGGCCTTAGTCCACCGCGTTAGTCCGGTGCGGGTAACACACCACCAAGAACTGTGTAGTAGATTGTAATAGATAGTTAAATGAAAACCAGTCTTATACACGTTATAATACAACAGAACTTTACCAAATCTATCACATATCGACTGTGAACTGACTATCGGTATCAGTACTATCAAAATTTTGACAACATTACAGGATTAAGAAGAAACTATCGACCGCGTTGGGCATACAATGCGGTCGATGTTAGCACAAATTGGATGAATTCGATTTTGGCGTCTAATTTACATTAAAGTAAAATATGCTTTTTGCAGCGCTGCCGGGTATGAAATAGTTTAGAATCATATAACCGAGTAAAATCTTCATAAAATCGAGATAGGACATGTTGCCAGTTCACAGTCGATATACAATATATTTGCTTATTTAGATTATAAAGCTAACACTCAACCTCAAAAACCATAAAAGATCGCAACATTTACAGAATATAACGTCACATTATATCTAAATACCACTTTAACCTTTCAACTTAAAACAAATTTATTAAAGCCACAAACATTTTACCAGTGAAACCTTTCGAGCTAATTTTAAAGTCACTCTAAACCACATTCCCGATGTAAAGGGTTTGAAGGGCCTTCGCTTTCAAAGAGGGTGTGAACCCAGAGGTGTGGTTAAAACAATAATTAACACACATCAGGGGTTAACCTTTTCAGAAGATGAAAGACAGCAGTGGCGGGTTATGTGCAATTATTTTTACTTGGTTATTTAAGCTTTTTTTATCATGAGCAGGTTTGACAGGGCCTTCTCTAACCGAGGGTGCAAGAGGACTCGTGTGCCAAGGTATAAAAATATCCAATAGGGGCGTAGCACATTATTATGGATTTGTGCAAAGCATACCCAGGATTTGGACACGTCGCGACGGCCTGTCAGTTGTTTATGAAGCTTATGGCCAAGTTCATCGACAATATAACAAATGTTTTATGTACATATACACAAGATCCTTGGCCTCGCGCCATCTGTGACTGCTGTTTCCTCTCTTGACCTACATTTAACCTTCCTTTCATAGTTTATGACACTAGGATGACAATTGTAGTGGTAGGAACACATTATTGCCTTTATGCGACACGGTGAAGAAGCGAAGTAGGTAGAAACGATCTAATACTATCTCGTAACTTTACGGCTATGAAATATTTAAATACAAGTTTCCGCCCGCGGCTTCGTCCGCATTGAATACGAACCCGTGTATTTTTTTCGATTCACTCGTAGTGTCATCTAGCGTCCTAATGCAATTGTGACCGTCGAAAGCTATTGTTCTTTCCCTCGAGAGCAGTACTTTTTTTCTAGATGAAAGGCACCCTATCTCCTTTTCTGTACCCCTGACAACGTATATGCAAAATTTCATGATGATCGGTTCAGTGGTTTAGGCGTGAAAAGGAAACAAACAAACAATCATTTTTTCTCATTTATAATATTAGTTAGGATAGGATATTGGAATCTGTATGTAGAAGTAAGTTTGCACATGTCAGTTTTTTTTTTTCTACAAATATTAATTCCTCTGCAAATGCTCGTAGAAGCAAGGAAAATGCCTCCAAAAGTGACCACTTAGCCACGATACTACGTTCTTCTTGCGTGTCACTGTATCACATAGTATCCACATAAAATTGTTAATCATTTCTTTGTTCAGATCGTCCCTTGTCCAGGTGGCTAGGCACAAGAGACACGTGATCAAATGGAGCATGAGTCCTCTAATCCCCATTTGCAAAGGATCTGTCTACAGCAGCCGACCTAAAAGTAAACTCGGCTACCATCATTGGTGCTTAACTAACGTTTCTATTAAGGCATGAGCAATTCTAGTGATAGCTTTCCCTCAAACGACAGAAGAATAATAATGGGATCTTAATTTAAACAACAGTACCTACATTATATTGTAACTTAATTTTACGTACTAATTTTCGAACTATTGTAAAACAAGAGAACTACTAATAACCATTGTATGTATAAGTTAGCAAAACGAATTTAAATTCGAATGAAGGTAACCACAAAGAACTGAAACTAATTGGAATTTAGATTAAGTCTAACCACAACCAACGGCACAATTTATGGGTGAAGAGATATAAAATAATTTACTATTTCTCGAACTCATCAAAAAGATGAGAATCCGTAAAAATGGGATACAATTTTTTTTTTTTCAAAATCTAAATATTATGAGAAAAAATTATTATTCATCGGATCAAAATATTTAATGTTACATTTATAAATATGTGGTTCCAACATAAAATACGATAATAAGCTCAATTATTATTAATAATTTAGTCTCAATTAAATAATTTTAGTTAAGTAGGTACCATATTATAAAAATATATGTAATTGAAGATATCAGTCCTTAAATCTTTATTATCAAAGAAAATAGCGAGCGGATCTACACATTTTAACAAGCCATTATGCCTCCTCTTTCCATCACCCATAAGGACCTGAGCTAGTACCTATCACCCATTCCCGAATGCCCAAATAGCTCGATATAAGTAAAAATATTCTTCGAATATGCACTTAAATGTTTCCCAGTTAGTGACGAAGACTTAACACAGGTTTATGTTTTCACAATATCTTAATTTACATTTAATTCAACACAAACACACGCTGACACATCTAAATTATTCATTCCACCTCAACGTCGGATCTCTTATAAATCCCATTACATAAGAATTGGATCTCTTATCTTAAGTGTTACCTTAATTTTGTAACAACATTGCCGTTCTCGTTCTGTCTACTTTACAAAATTTGCAATTTCTCATGGAGCCCTCGAAAAATTTACTTAATGTCTACAAAGGTTTGCTGAACTTATCATGATTTCGTTTTTAAGGTAATATTAATTTGATTTTCGTGATACGATCCCTCGTATCACGAAAATCAAATTAATATTACGTTTTGATGGTAATTATTATCCATAAAAAATATTGCTCATCTGGAGTGTATGCTAAACTGTGACTTATATTCAATTTTGAATTTAACTTTTATACTTTTTCACCAAACCAAAATAATAATTATCTTTTATAATTTTAGTTTTCGTATTTCTCATACATTGTATAGATATCAAAATCAAATGGGTTATAAAATTTACGCAATATTATCTACTAGCTTCTGCCCACGGCTCCGCCCGCGTTTTCCCGGAATAAAATGTAGCCTATGTGCTAATCCAAACTATAATCTATCTATTTGCCAAATGAATGAAAGAGTAACAAACACCCATCCATCCATCCTCACAAACTTTCACATTTATAATACTAGCTTCTGCTCGCGGCTCCGCCCGCGTTTTCCCGGTTTAAAATGTAGCCTATGTGCTATTCCAGACTATAATCTATCTCTGTGCCAAATTTCATCCAGATCGTTTCAGTAGTTTTTGCGTGAAAGAGTAACTAACATCCATCCATCCATCCATCCTCACAAACTTTCACGTTTATATTATTAGTAGGATTAGTAGGACTTATATACGCTATTTGCAGTCCAGTATCTGTAGCATAAACTGGGTTAAGTTTTCACTGCTTCTGACATTAAGATGAGCATCCAAGGAAAATGTGTCACGATGACGTACAGTTGCCGAACGATCAATAAAAATATAATTCTCTATGAATATATGGCTCTTGTTATAGTTATTTCTAGGACCTCAGAGCTCTAAGCTAGGAGCGAATACTATCAAATTAGAAGTTGTTTTTTGTCTGTCTGTTCAGGTGTCTTCTTGAAGTCTTATAACTTAAGAACCAGTGCACCAAATATAATGGGATTTTCACTGTAGCAGTTAGGGGTATAGGCGTAAACATAAATATATTTCATTACGCTATTGTTTCTAAGAGATAAGCAGTGCAAAATTTTATTGGGCTATAATGAACTGTACGGATTTACCAAATTTTGAAAGGACTTGGGACCCTTTAGCTACATACAATAAAAGCGTTATTGGTAACAAGCTGTAGAATGAGAACACAGAAACACATTAACATAACATAACATAGCATCACGCCTGTATTCCCCGAAGGGTTAGGCAGAGGTGTACTTTTTATACTACACCATTTCGCCGTTATTAAGTCCCACCTAATAGGGGGCGAGCTTATTGCCATCTGCCGGGCACAATTCCAAACTCCGGGCTGCTGTTGAGAATTTCAGAAAACCTCAATAATTTGCCCGACCTGGGAATCGAACCCAGCTCAGCAGCCGCGCTCGCGACTACTAGTCCGATGAGACATTGAGTATGCGAAAAAGCGAATCATTTACTATATATTTCCTTAGTTATATAGCGCTTTTATAAGTGTAGCGTAAACACAAACAGAGGGGCACGCAGCTACATAGTTACCGCGCAGATCCGTCGATCTGCAAGGTTAAGCAGCGTTTGACGCGGTCAGTCCTTGGATGGGTGACCATTTTTCACATATCGAGAACTCCATGTCTCGGAAAACACGTTAAACAAAACAGTTGGTCCCGGGTGTCATACGAAGATCTATGATAGTCGTTACGGGTGTCAGTAGTCCAAAAGTCTAACAACCAGTTTAACCTTAGAGTACTGGGTGGCGGAGATCAAAAAGCAGTCGCTCCGTGCAAAATACTAATATTCAGCCACAACTGGTTAGATTGGAAGCGACTCCAATCGTATAGTTGGGAAAAGGCTATGCATATGATGATAGCGACGTAGCGCTAGCTTGCAACCATCTGGCACTAACCTGCATAGAAATTAGCATTTTGGAACTTATTTAAATTAAAAGCAAGTTTTATCCACTTTATTATACATTTTAAAGTAGATAAGGCTTTGACGTCTTGCTTGCGTAAGCTTATAACTAACATTTTATGTTCCTAATTAAGATAAACACAGCAGCTTCACGCCTGTATTACTCCAAGGGTTAAAACAAAGATGTTATACCGTACATAGGGTTCCCAACCATACTGTTAAAAACAATATTATACTTTTTTCGCTCGTTAATACATTTTACAGTTCTATAAAAAAAAAGAATACAAAATATTGTTTTTATGGCCGCTGGTAATCGGAGCTATAAAACTTTAAAAAATAATATTTTAAAAATGATAAAAAATTGTTAAATCGTTCTCCAAAAAATATGTTTTTAAAAAGACCAAAAAAAATAAAATACCTTTTTACGTTTCTAAAATACGGTTCATTTTAGTTCTCTGACCTTAATGTACTTTATTTTTCGTACAAAAAGTTGGGAACCCTACCGTACACCTACATTTCGCCGATGCCGTTATTGAGTCGAAGCCTTAGACGGACCATATCATGTCAACAATGCATCAGTAATCAATAATTTGCAATTGTTCATAACCGCTTGATCAGACCGCCAAGCTCGTTTACGTCAACCCTGAAAATATTCACTAGTTGTTAAAAACGTCCTACGTGGCCGGTGTTGCAAGAACACTTAGCAAAGATTTAGACAAACTATGATCCCTCATTTCACAGTAAAATTAAGTTTTGGAAAAACGGGGAGGGGAAGATTTGATTTCTACCCCTCCCCGTTTTTAACAGTTTCTACTTTTATTTATATATTTTTAGCTTTTATATATATTTTAAGAAGTCTGCATTTCCGCCTGTAAATATTAATAATTTAGATTGCACATAATTAACTTATGAATTTAAAATTGAATTGAATAATGTAAAGGATACTCTAGCAATACACATAATTCGGTTTTCAAATTATAATTTTTCAAAACCAGTTTTGGAAAATCAATGATTTTTTTTTGTAGGTTTTAATGTTCCTGCAATTTCATAATTAGCCAGTGAGTAGTTGTTTCCCTTATAACATATGTATATAGATAAACTGCCTCATTGGTCTAGTGATCCCAGCGTGAGGTCTAGGGTTCGATTCCCAGGTTGGGCAAACTATTATTGAGTTTTTCCGTATTAAATTCTCAGTACGGCTACTAATTTTTTTCGTCGATTTCACGCAGTCTGGAATTGTGCTCGACAGATGGCAATAGGCTCACCTATTATAACATGGGACTTAGGACAGCATCGGCAAAATGTGAGTGTATAATTGTATCATAGATACAGCTCCGCAATAAAAACATTCACCGCCAAAGTAATCACACAAGAAGCAGAAGAAACTAATTTTACAAGAAAGCAATGTAAATTTAAAATACAGAAGCAATCTAGTACTTAAAATAAATCCTAATTAAGACCCTAGTCAAAGCGCAACCTCGGTAAACAGGACACAGGCCGGAACCCGGGAACGTTTATAGAGTTTTAGTCACGGTCGGCGAGTTCCTAGAGAACTGTTGCTAACTTTCTCTGACTGTATAAGTTATAAGATACTAGCGGGAGCAGAAGATAATATAATATATATATATAACATAAGTTAGTATCACGTCTGTATCTTCGAAGGGTTAAGCAGACATGTACTATTGAACACCCACATTTCGGCGATGCTTTTATCAAGTCCCATTGCACCAAAATCATTCCGGTGCTCGGTGCTTGTTCATCGGTTAACGGATCGAAAAGCACTCAGCTGCCTAACCCTATCTTTGTTACTGATCGCGGAGGCAGGTCTTATGTAATAGGGGGCAAGCCTATTGCCATCTACTGGGCACAGATCCAGACTCCGTACTGCTACTCAGAATTGTCTTACAACTTTCACCCAAACAGATGCAAAAAGAAACAACGCTACTCCCGCGCCGAAAGCTTTTGATACAAGCTAACCACAAGCCTAACACAAGTATACTAAGAGCTAGATGAAGAGTTTTAAAACAATATTTAAGTTAAACGTTTAAAAGGTTAAGCTACTGGGTAGATCAGTCGATTTGCGAGATTATGAAGCGATTACTGTGGTCAGTCTTTGGATGGACACCATTCTTCACACATCGACACCCTCCGTACCTCGAAAAACATGTTAAGACGTTAATAACGGATTTCATACAAATACCTATGACAGTCGTTCCTGAAGTCCAAAAAAACCGACAACAGGCCTGACCTGACGGCATCAGGTTATAGAAATAACATCCACTAATTAAAAATCTTAGTTGCGCTTTCACTATAAAAACCTTCTCCACCACGCCCTTACAATCCTACACTATAATATAATTATTTACTTACACAGGTGCCACAGAACATGCACGGTGGGTACAAGATGGGTTTGTCAAAACTTCGGGTCTTCGGGCCTTAGTCATCAAACTTCGTTCGTTCTTACAAATTGTATAAATATAGCACAGAGGGAGCTCTTCTACAGCTAATTACTAATTACCGCACCTGTAAGCACAGACACGGCTCCCGTCTCAAAGGAGGTCGTTTACATGCTAATGTTGGTCCAGCTTTAACACGCTTTTAATGTAATCTGGCTAAAACAACGCAGGTGCCTTAGGGTTAGTGACGTGTTTATGTTGGAACAAGGAACATTGATTAAATATTGGGTATCATCTTTGACTTTGATTCTGTCATCATCAGCTGTGCCTTTTTCCAAACTGTGCTAGATAATCAGCCGAAATATTTGAAGGCTTCGTTTAGCTACCCCACTATGTTGGGATCGGTTTGAAGTCTACCAGATACGGCTGGTAAGACTGCTCACAATTCCAAATTCTGGGCTACTACTGATCCGATCCGGTTATCGAACCTAGAACCTCAAGTTCCACAGCTGCGCTTGCGACCATTTGACCAATGAGACAGTAAAATTATTTGTTTTGTTCCAAGTATGGGTTCAAACAGTGTTTGGACATAAATTTGTAGTGATAATAACGGAACAATGTATAAGATATACAACTAGAATATTTAGTTTTAATTCCGCTAAACTACTGCAAGTTTGGGTGCATGCACAGCACCGCCCTCCCGCCCGCAAATATATGCACATGCAGAAGGTGTGATAGAAATAATGTAACATGCAACCAAACCGATCCTCAGAGGATGTGCATGCACCCAAACTTGCAGTAGTTTAGCGGAATTAAAACTAAATATTCTAGTTGTATATCTTATATATCATGGATTTCCGCAAAGTAACGCCTGATTCCATTAATTAACGGAACAATGCATATTAAATGTTAAATGGCTTCAATTAATATTCAGGAGACAAAATATTAATTCAGTAACATGAGTTATTTAAACAAGTTAATAAAATAATACACGATTTAAAACTAAATTATATTCTTAACTCATTTTTTCTACAACAATGTACCTATATTATCTTGGCACATTAGAAAGGAACTTGTTATAGGGATTCACAGAGGCAAGAGTCGAGAAAGTTCTGTGATGATTGTTTACAAACAAAAAAAAAATCTTTCGTTGTTCAAAGGAAAAGTTGACAGATTCCTTTTCACAAAGATGGTGCGCGACAATTTTGTAAGGCTGCATCAAAGCAGTGTTCAATAGGACTTATACAAAATGTATCTTTTATGTAGCTTCAGGATCTTTTAATGAGAGAAATTTTGACTAGAATGGTGACTAGAATAAGTTAGCTAGATGTTATCCTACTCCTACTAATATTATAAATGTGAAAGTTTGTCAGGATGGATGGATGGATGGATGGATGGTTGGATGGATGGATGGATAGATGATGGATATTTGTTACTCAATCACGCCAGAACGGCTGAACGGATCTGGATGAAATTTGGCACAGAGATACATTATAGTCTGGAATAGCACATAAACTTTTTATCCCGGAAAAATGTACGGGTTCGTAAACCACGCGGGCGAAGCCACGGGTGGAAGCTTGTGTTAACATCTGTTAAATCCGAGTAAATAATTAGGTATCACAAAGATGAAGCCAGAAAGAGGATCATACTTTTTCCGGCAAGTGTAGTTGTCGAGATGCAACGGATAATCGACTTCTATCCGGTATCCGGCCTATTATTCCGGTTATCCGGATAATATAACCGGATCAAACACAAAACTATAAGTTATACTAAATATTTCCAGCACTCAGACTCGACTCGAAGAAATTTCCGGATAACAAATTCATTAATACTGATATATTTGTCTCACTTTATAATATGTTTTTATAGCTTTTAACTTTTTTATTACCGTATTCTTCCGATCATCGTTGACAAATTTTAACATTTGCCGCGCTGAAATATTAAGTCTTAGGAATTATAAGATTTGACGTGTTTGATACATTTCCGGTGACATTTACATTGATATGCGACAAAGAAACTATTTATATTAATGTAAACAATAAATTATATTATAATAAAACTATAAATAATAAACCTAAAAATAGTAAATACATAGAAATTATGTTCACTGTGGCTTTGTTGCAGTATCTCTTTTCGCATACACACACGTGGTAGCGGACGTATAACGAAATGGCTCTGGAGAAAGGAGTGAGGGACGCATGAGGACTGCTTATGCAACCTTCTTTTACGCCTTTCAACAAGACTTCCAATCGCACCATCCTGTGGTTGGCTAAATGATAATCATTATACGGCCAAAACAACCGACAACCTCGCGATGTATACACTTCTCCGATATCCATAAATCTCTTGTAGCATCCTCCTATGAATCTTCCCGCATACGCTCTTTTTAAACCTCTATCGGTTGTGTATGTCCAATACTCAGACCACTTAAAATCTTGAATCTTGTTGTATACTTTGCCCGAGTCATACCAGTGACAGTTGGTACGATGATATCTTCTTTGGGTTAGTGCGCGCCAATCATTCGAATGGAAAGAGGTGTGACAGCTCGGATTAACGGGGATATTATAAAGAAACGCGTTGCAGAGATAACACCTTGCGACTATTCGTCCTTTGTACGTTTGATCCTTAAAGAAAATCCACCTTCGGCTGTCGTTACCTTTGTGCCGACTAAGGAACGGCATCATCCGGGAGGTGTTGTATACAGGGCCGCTGGTGGTCATGTTGTCGTCATCCAGCTCGTCGGGCTCGTAAGAGTAGCGTGCAGTTCTACTCATGATGCTGCCCTCATCATCGTATTCCTGGGGAGGTATGCCTTCGTTTCTGTACTCATATTCACTTTCTGATTCCAATTCCGTGCCAGGGACGGTGCTTTTCCTGAGATAAGGCAGCTGAGGATGGCGAAGTTTTGTTTTCCTCATGGGCCCAAAAATCGGTTTCAGTTCTGGCCGCTCGTCTATCAGGTTATCGTACAAGTCCTGGGGTAAGTCTTCAGGCGGCACCATACTCTCTGGTGAGGCGATATACTCGTTCGGGTACCTGAACCTTGACAATAAGGAACTGTATGCCCATGGTAAAATTATTAAAAACATAAAACACTTATTAAATATAACGTACGCCATGTTTGAAGAGCAGACGACAGATGTCACATATTAGACAGATACTCAAGGAAAATATTTAACAGTATTTCGAATTTCGAAGCACACCGTAAACCCACCAGCCACCGGCACCACACACACAGTGATTGAATGATTAAAACCAACAATAACCTGCTTTGATTTGTCTGCACCGACCATAGACTTAGAATTTCGCTTACGCTAACCGACTATGACTCGATAAAGCCTTAAATATTAGGATATTTAAAATACCTCCAGGTATATATGGGTTTTTTTTTAACTTTGATATTATAAAGGAGGATTTTTACTAAAAGACTCGCCTACCGACAACGGTTTGCATTTTTTTTATTACGTCCCACACTATGTTTTTCCCGTATTGTGGGTGCAAACCACTGTCAAATTTCACATACACACAGACCCAAACCCATATTTGCTCCGTGCGAGGATCGAACCCGCGACACGTAGCGCGAAAAGCTAAACGCATAGCCACTACGCTGTCGTGTTAAGAATCAAGATTTTATTAAGAAACTTTCTCTTTCTCTGCTCTATTTTACGTGGTCCAAAACAATATATTTTCAAAGGACAGACGACCATCAAAACGTGATGTAATATATAATTAAGCATTGCAAAATATTATTTAATACAGCAAGTAGGCACAAGTCGGTCATTTCGTCGAAAACTTTTAAAATATAATTTAATAAATGTCAATATGTCGATATTGTTTACGATTTTGGTAGGCATAATTGATGTTAACTTTGACATTTAAAATTAAACGATTTTCGAAATTGTTAACGATCCGGTTAAGTAAAGAATTTAAGTAAGTTATCTGATTACATTTTGCAGGGTAATAAGATTCGTGAAATATATACGTTACTTTTTGTTTACGCAATTTGAGAAACTAGTTTGTTCAGAATCGGTAACAGAACCGATTGTAATCATTTTTATACGATGTTATATTTTACAAATTTTTTATTTTTTATCTTTTTCTGGCTGAATTTTCACCCGAGACAAAGTGGCATGCGCATGCGCACTCACACCTTTCTGTCATAGTTGGACGACACGATTGGCCCCACTGGACTGCTCGATAGCGAGTTATCCTCTGTTGTGCTACGTGTCGCAGGTTCAATTCCCACACGCAACAAATATTTGTTTCGGGTCTGAGTGTTTGTGCATGTGAAATGAATATTTATGTTTGTAAACGAATCCACGATACAGGAATTATTATTAGTGTGGGGCAATTGTTCTTTTTTTTTTTTATAAATTCCACTAATTGTTCCAGTTAAGAACTTGCGATAAATACAAAACACTGGTATTTTACGTCACAATCCACAACACACACACATCTTAGACCCTTGTGTAGGTTTAAAGCTACAAATGTACATAACAAACGGCGTCTGGCAGAAAAGTCATAAAGTTCAATACTTAATACTTCAAACCTAAACTACATTAATAACCAACTGTCAATGTTGGAACTTTCAACAAAAGGGCATAACCCAACTTTGACATGTTTTTATTAATAAATCAAAAACAAAGTAATTGAGAAAGAATTTCAAAGTAGAATTGGAGAATTTAAAAAATAATTTCGAGAGTGAATCTTTTAGTAGGGATGTTACTGAGGTGGAGGTGAATTTATCGGAGGCGGAATCGGAGTCGGAGGTTCTCGTAGTGACCTCCGCGGAGTCGGAAGTGAATCGGAGTCGGAGTCGGAGCAAATCTATGAATGTAAAATGTAAATAAATAAGAAAGAAGAAACTTGTTGCAACTCGTTCACTCTTCGTTCATCAGTTGCACAGAACACATATGCTCCGTTAGTTGTCAGTGTCACGTAGAAAGCGCTCGGTAGCGCTATAGCGATAACAAGTCATAACTTCTAACTCCGATATATAAATCCGTTTTGATATATCGGAACCGGAGTCGGATACGGAGGTGTAATTTTAATAGGAGGTTCCGACATATCGGGTTCGGAGTCTAAGCTCCGTAACATCCCTGTCTTTTATCCACGCTTATGCGCATTTTTTGCGTCGGGTGGGAATAATACAAGTTTATTCGATCCACTCCAGTTCTTCGAGAAAAGCCAGCAGACGCTTGACGTTGCCGGCTATTTCCCGGAGAGAACCTGGGTTTCTGAAGTACTTGGCGACCTCAGGGCAGTTCAGTAGCACGTGGGCTGCCGTTTCTTCCTCCTCCATACATGCTCTGCACAGAGGACTGTCTGTAATTCCTATAACGACAAGATGTTTATTGAAGGAGCCATGTCCGGTGAACGCCCGCCGCCGTAACTGTTCGAAGTCGTTGCTTCGTCATTCGGCAATTGGCTGGTTGTGCTGTACACCTCTGCCGAACACTTTAGGGAATACAGGCGTGATGCTATGTTATTTTGTTTAAATATACCCTTATACGCTTCATTAACTTTATGTATTATACTGCACGGTTGGCTCAGTGGTCGTGGTGAGATCGACTGCTGAGCTACGTGCCTCGGATTCGATTCCCGCACGGAACAAATATTTGTACAGATCTACAGATAGTTGTTTCGAGTCTGGGTCTTTGTGTATGTGAATACACATCGTGCCTCGGAAAGCACGTAAAGCTGTTGGTCCTGCGCCTAATCTCTCTCCGGTCGTGTCGGATTGCCGTCCCATCGGACTATGAGAGTGAAGGAATAGAGAGAGCACCTGTGTTTGCGCACACACTTGTGCTCTATAATATCTCCTGCGTAGTTGGCTAATCTCCGGTGAGATTGGCCGCCGTGACCGAAACCGGTCAGGAGGACATTATTTTTTTTGTATAAATTACCACACATATCTATTTAATAGTGTTTTGCTGTAACAATAAAAGTAAAGCGACACGGTTGGCGCAGTGGCTAAGTGATTAGCTTTCTGCACATATATTGGTATGATCTACAGATAGTTGTTTCGGGTCTGGTTGTGGGTGCATGTGACATGTATGTTTATAAACTGAAGGTACCCACGACACAAGAGAAATCCTAGAGTGAGGAGCAACGTTTTTAAAAAAACACAGAAAAAGCCTATATAAAACCCCATGTCTTTCTGCAGGATTCAGGCTACTTTGAAAAAATTCATAAAGATTGGTTTAGTCGTAATTAAGTAACAAACAGACAGAGTTACTTTCGCATTTATAATAGTGACGATACCTGTCACTTTCACTTTTATATATGTAAATGAATACAGATGACAGATTTAAAAGTAATTTTACATATTAGAGATTAGGGAGCACGTCACTAATCTACCTCTTTCTCATATGTTTTTTTACATAATGTTCCACATGGAAAATGTTATGTACAGTTTCACTTTTAAATTAACAGCTAGTTAATTTCTAGTTAGCCATTGAAAAACCGGGCCTTAGGAAAAGTGCAATAAACGTTTGAGACACTTTATTATCATCAATCAATTCTACAAATTGAAATTATAGTATACAACTAAACTTGACCAGAGGGTCAACCTTACCCATGAGGGACCCCAAACGAAAACGTAGGTACTTGGCACGCAACTTATCAAGAGAAACGTGTCAACCTCGCGCCATTGATTTTAAGACTTGTTCTAATTCACTTTGTAACTTCAAAGACAAAATTTAAGGCATAAATTCATAATCTCTTCAGCAATTATGAAGTACAAGTCCTTCTGGGTTATCTTATTCAAACTTCATACTGTAAAGCCTTTGGGAACATTTCGCTTAGTTTGTTAATATCAGTTCGTAATCTCTAAGATTTAGAAATACAGTTTAATGAGAGAGATTTTTGAATGTCTGTCTGTCAAATGACAATATCTATGATCGCCTGGCGCACCCTGGACAGGCAGCCTTGTTTCCGTCATGCTTATTGGCTAATCTTTCCACTACAGCATGTTTGATTGAGAAAGGAGAAGAAGAATATCTTTTTGAGGTCTAGACTATCTTTGTCACCATTTATCTTCTGTTTATAGTAACTGAGACAGCTTGGCGAATATTAAAAGTTCTCTCCAATCTAATATTAGACTAACCTAACTGAAAAATGTTTATGGCGATTAGGACCATTGAGTTCCATTTCTTCACCTACAATCATTTTTTCGATAAAATTCAAGCCATTAGTCTCCATGTTATAATATTACTATAGAAACTCACCAACTCGGCACGTTACTAAATAACTCTTGACAGTTGGCAAAAGCAGACTCGTGACGGATAAAATATGGCAGGACAAGCAAATATGAGTATATTTGTGGAGAGATATTCGTAAGTGTAACATCTTAGCGATATTATATTTTACATGTTGATATGTAATAAATAAAAATACTAGCTAGGTAGTATATATCATAGAACCACGCCTGTATTCCCCGAAGGGTTAGGCAGAATTGTACTTTTTTACAACCACATTTGCCTAACCGACCCTAACGTACCTAAACTCTGCCTGACCCTTCGGGGAATACAGGTGTGATATGCTGTGCAGTTTTGAGGAATATAGAAGCGTGATGGTATGCTCTGTTATATAAATAACATAACATTCAAAATATTCCAATCTTATCTCACACTTTCGTGTCGAGGAAAACAGGCTCAGTACCCTTAGTATAAGTTTCTTTTGACAAATTCGATTTAGTACATCGAACGCATTCGGTGCTCCGAGGCTCTAGTGTAAGTTTCATTCGAAAAACTCGATTTACTACATCTAACGCGTTCGGCACTCCGATTGGTCCGTTTCGTGCTCTCCACTAATCGGAACGCCGAACGCGTTCGATGTAGTAAATCGAATTTGTCAAAAGAAACTCACACTAGGGGTACAGAAGCAGCGATGCAAAATGTTGCTCATTTCTATGTTATCGAAGCTACGGTCACGTACAGCATGGCGATAAAATAAACGAGACTTTTAGGTAATAATAAATAATAATAGTTTATTTCAGCAGAAAAACTTAGCCTATAGATACACGAATACACGATGACATCAAATACTTTTTAAATATATATTTAGGCTGTTTACAATTTATAAGATCCCTGTCCATCGAACTAGGTAAAGTACCTGTATCTTGGAAGGACTAATATTTGAAGAATTAATACATTAATGTTCTATTGTGAACTGATACAAAAAAAAATATATTTACATGTGTGAGCAGGATTTGAGATTTATTAAGGATACATATGTATATAATTATTATCTAGCAAGTCTTTTAACATACAGATTGTTATATATGAGTGTGTGGGGTGTGTGTGTGTGTGTGTGTGAGGGTGTGTGTGTGTGTGTGAAGTGAGTTTATGAGGTAGAGGTACTCTATACAAATAGACTCGTTTTATTACTTAGTAAACTCAAATCCTATTGTCTATGAGTAAATACCATCTAAAGGAGGTTGTATAAAAGGGGTGGCAACGTAGCAACACCCTCGCATTGTCTTAAAACAACAAATGTAGTAATTTTGTCAATATTATACATTTTTTCTACCTGCAAACTTAATATTTCGCAATACTTTTTATTTTCAAAGATTTAGCAATACTTTTTCTGTACTTTATTTTGAATGTTGCTATCAATATATTATATCTATTCTCGTTACTGAACCTGTATGGCCAACATGAATAAAATCATATTACACAAACTAAAATCAAGACACCGGTCGGTTGAATCCAATTTTCAAGGCAAGTTTCCTTCACGCCCCATCTCTATTTCACTGCCAGCAGTTCTACCCTCAACTTGTGTGTAACTTTTATTTCACTACTCACGCGTTCACTAAGTTTGTGGCCTAGTTTATTGGAATCCGATTAGTGGCTTACAGATTATTGGAAAAGTAACTGTTTATTCTATGGAGTTCTGTTTAGTTTCAAGTTTTGTTGATCTGAATTTTACCTTAATTTGAGGAAGAAAAACGAATTTATAAATGTATTTATGTATGTATTATTATATATTATTATCCATGACGATACGGTTGGCGCAGTGGCTAAGCGATTAGCTTTCTGCGCTACGTGTCGCGGGCTCGATCCCCGCACGGAACAAATATTTGTATGATCTAGAGATAGTTGTTTCGGGTCTGGTTGTTTGTGCATGTGACATGTATGTTTGTAAACTGTACACACGATACAGGAGAAATCCTAGTGGGGAAATGTATTAAAAAAAACTGTTTTCCTCAAAGGAGGTGTAGTTTTGTACACATATTTCACCGACTGACTGTGCGTAGTAGATAGCAATAAGCTCGTCTCCTATTACATGGGTCTCAATAACAACATCGGAGAAACGTGGGTGTATGTTGTACACCCACGTTTCACCGATGTATACCTCTATCTAACTCTTCGGGGAATACAGATATACTGTGTAATTTTGAAGAAACTGGCCGTCTGCGTTAGAGACGATTTTATTAATTGATGGCAAAAACTAACGACCACGAATACAGAGTAACTAGGTAAGCTACCATTACAGCAATAGATCTAGTATTAACTACCCTCACTGACCGCGCAAGGCAATTAAAACTTAAAATATTTACCTCGTAGCTTCCACCTGCAAAGCTGCGTTTAAGCGAATACAACACTATCACAATATCGACTGTGAACTGGCAATATGTCCTATCTCGATTTTATGAGGATTTTACTTGGTTATACCATTCTAAACTATTTCATACCCGGCAGCGCTGCAAAAAGCATATTTTACTTCAATCAAAATTAGACGCCAAAATCGAATTCATTCAATTTGTACTAACATCGACCGCGTGTATTCACAACGCGTAGATAGTTTCTTCTTAATCCTGTAATGTTGTCAAAAATGAGATAGTACCAGTTGCCAGTTCATTCCATGTATAACAACTGTACCTACTCAGTCATAAGCAATGAAGTTTAATTTATTTTACTTTAATGCAAATCTGCCCGCATGCCCGAGCGCTGTGATTGTAAACCTATAGAAATGTCTACAGATTAAGCGCAGCTATAACAAAACATAATTTAGCTCTCTAAGTTAAATTACATAACTAAGATATTATTTTAACATTCTGAGCGATATTCACATTTTTCTTTTGTCCTCATAAGACCATTTGAAAGGCCCCATTTGTGTAAAATATATAAACAAAACAACCACGGTATTCAGAAAACAACTCAGATGACATTAAAATAATGTATGTTATATTGATTATATGTAAATATACAACGACCGTGAGAGCTGTAGTTTTTTATGTCCCAGAGTCTGATTTGGTGCGCAGATGTCTTTCCTCTAAAAAGTTTTTTGATCCTTTGCCTCTTACGTCGGTCCAAACCTCCTCTAAAATATTGTGTGCCCTTTTTCTCGGCTCAGCGAACTAAGTGCTCACTCAAGGACCCTCTCGCATTTATCTAATGTAGGTACCTATACAACTACCATCTGCAACAAACAGTCAAAAATGTTAGTCAAAAAATAATAAAAACATAAAGAATCTCTACAGAAATTGAGAATGGCACTTTAAATTTTTAGACTGAATTTTATATCTACAATTCAATTTGCGAAAGAGCTACGTTGGAGTAGAAAGTTGCATTTTATTAAGGTCTCGATATTTTAGGGAGGTTTATATTCACTTTCTATTTGATTGGAATAAAACAATTTGAAGACAGAGAAATCTACAAAAAGAATGTAAAATTCAACATTGTTGTCTTTTCATGGTGTAATTTTTTTTATTCTTATTTCAATATTTAACTCTCTCTCTCTGGTTTTATGGTGTTTGAACTCGACACCGAATTATGGAATTACTTACAATTACCTACAATTAGCGTCGAATTTTTATACTACAACATGAGCAATATTCTAAAGAGGGATATACTTATATATTTAAAAACCCAAGTTTAAAAACTAATTAGAACTCAACTCTCTAGAGTTAGCGCTACAAGCACCGGCTCTTATTTTTAACCAGCTATTTTTTTTTTTTTTGTTTAATAAACTTTGCCCCACACTAGGATTTCTCCTGTGTCGTGGGTACAGTTTACAAACATACATGTCACATACACACACAACAACATTAGTACCTGATTTAGCGGTAGACAGATTACATTCTCTAAGCTCTTTGAAAGTAACGCTAAGGGGCCGTCCATTAATCACGTGATGTTTTTTTAACTATTTGTAACCCATCCCTCCCCCTTGGTGATACGTGGTGAGGTTTGAAACTATCTACTATACTACCCCTCCCATCCCCTGCCATCCAAAATCACGTGTATTTTAAGCACCAATTTTTCATACTTATAGAATGACCTTTTTTTAGATGCTTAACGTACCCAAAATTCACGACGAGTCACTGTAATTCCAAAGTAGCGACTTCGCCCATGTCTATTAGCAAGTGAAAAAATAAATACACGTGATATCTTACTACCCCCCCCCTCGCCCCTGTGATATCTCCCCCCTTTCGAGCCTCACGTGATTAATGGACGGCCCCTAAACTAAGAAATTATTACGGTCGCCGATCGCTCTGTTTAAAATTAAAACCAGTAAAAGACGGTTGCACGGTCGCTAATAAATGCACTCCTGGCTCAACACTTCACTTCAAACACTGACGCAGATTCTTAATCTTGATACTTGGTATTCACCTCACTCATCAAAATCAATGCACCCCCTCCATCCCTGTCAGGCGTCCCGCAGGGAGCTATGGTCGCGCCAGTACATTATTCTTGGCTGTACTCGTTACAAGGATTCGCACTTAGTGTATTGCGATTCTATGATGTGTTATGATGCTGTTGTTAGGACCGGTCATTGACCTGTCCTCTTTTCTATTACTTTAAATAACTGATCGTGTTATGTTTGCATATGTTATTTTACAAAAAATATTTTACATACATAAGGTTAGTTGTAAGACTTAAACATAATGAACCTCATAGCAATTTATAACATACATAATATTACGCTTGTATTTTCAAAAAGGTAGACAGAGGTGTACTATTGCACACCCACATTTCGCCAATGCCATTATTATGTCTCTGTAACAAGAGGCGAGGCAAGCTATGTGCTACTGAGAATGGTCTAACAAAAAAACCAATAGCCCTGTCAAACCCGAATACCGGGCACCGAACCTCACACTCCATAGCCCCACTTGCGACCACTATACCAATGAAACAGTCAGTCCCCTAGAACTTTTTGGCTTCTTCCGCACTAGTAGTGGGTTGTATTTTTGACGAACTAAACGTAACCGTTTTCCCGATGACCAAAACGATTGCAGAAAAAGGTTGTCGTTGCTACTGGTTTATCTGGTAATAGATTATCGACCTTATTTCATTAACGAAAAGCTCACTTTTTATTGTACTATTAGAGGACGGTTTTAGCGACGAGACGAGTGTGATAGTTGAGTTATTGCGTTCTCGACTGTATTTTCTTAGTCGTATAGTAAACAATCGCATCAAGTAGTTCGAAGACTGGTTTGTGCAACGAAGAATGTTTTGGACGTACAACGATTCTATCGTCGCAAAAAAGAAAACGGTCTTTGGAAACGGTGCTTCCTCGCGGTGCAACGCCCACCTCTACTCCACACAGACGAGGAAAATAGACTCCCCCAATGGGGGGGGGTTGCCATAATCCCCACGCTTTGCAGGCGACTTGGGGATCGCAGTGGCTCACCGATTAGTGAGAGGATGCTGCTGCCCGTCCTCCGGTGTCTGGCCGCAGTTTTAAGACGTACCCGGGTCGGTAAATTATCTGCCATGTTGCACGTCATTCGAATGAGTTTATTTAACATGCGCCATTTACTTCAAAAGCTACACGACCTCACAAATGTACAAATGTGTGTTCTAGTAACCCAGATCTCACTATGGTGGAGTCAACAAATATTTAGTGATGATCAAGGGTTGTTGAACGGGACCTAAGAAATGTATCATTACTTTGAGTCCTGATGAGGAGTCCTTTGGGTTACCAAATATATTTTGGTCGAGCAGCAAGTTTGTTTGATGGTCATTTTTTATGAAGTTAGGTGAACAGCATAATATGTATTATTGCTTACAACAAAACAATTAATTTAACTGTAGCAGGATGTATGATTGCATCCTGCTACAGTTAAATTAATTGTGGTGGATTACATTAACATGGAGGATTCTCCATGTGGGTCAATTTTGAATAACATAATAAAGTGTTACTTTGAGATTGTTAAATTATGTAACCGAGAAGCAATAACGGCCGTTTTTCTTTTTGCCTTTATTAATTCCCACGTAATATGGAGCGAGCCATGCCATCTATCGGGCACAATGTTAAACTCCGCGCTTCTACTGAGTAGTTCCATACAGAAAAAAAAACCAGTAAAACGTTGCCTGATCCGGGAATCGAAACCCAGGACCTCAGATTCAGCAGTCGCGCTTGAAACTACTACACCAATGAACCAGTTCCAGTCGAATTTTGCAACGCATAAGATTGTGACTTCACCATCCAGTTATAAAAAGTCGGATATATAAGAGCTCTTCTAAAACTTGACGTGCAATGGATATTGGGCAGACCAATCACTCTAAAGGTTAAGGATCTCTACAGAACGGTCAAGTATAAAAACCTTTTACGTAAGAGGTAGCCCAACGTTCCTTAAAAATATATCAGAACATATCAATATTTTGCTTACTACCGATGTTTTATATCACGACAGAAGAAAAAGAAATGTTCCATTTGCGCTCACTGTTCTCAAGAAGGAAGTATGTAAAAATGTAACCCTAACATGTTCGCATCGTTCATTAAAATTAAATTGTTATTTATAGTCCATTATTCTCATTAAGTTATAATTGTCCTGAAGCAAGAACCATTAATTATGTCCATTAATTTACCGAGATTTCATCGTAACAACGGAAGCTTGTATAGAGCATTGACCTATCACAAAACGGTAAAAATATGTAACACAAGAAGGTAAAAATATCGGACAGTTAAATAGGTCAATGTAAGAAAAAAAATTTAATGTACTTATAAACATAATATCTAATTATAATATTTTATTTCATCATTTATTTCATCATCCGAGAGACAGAGTCAAACTAAGACTTCAAACAGAGACGGGTAAAACTTGTCTGACAGATAAACTAAAAGTTGACTTCTAGTTTTCAATAAAAAATAGACTAAGCCTATACCTGTGGGTAATGTAAATAACTACCCTCCTGACTCTAACAAATTTTTTTGACCAAAGACTATGACATGGATGACACAGAAATATCCTTCCGAACCCATTCGCCAAGTTGCCGGCAAACTCCTAGCGTTATATCCAACCCAAATTGTCCTGAAAAAGGTCCTGAAAAAATATAATATTGCTGTAACACGTTCGTCGACGTCGTTTCAACAAAATTCCTTGTTTCGCGGGATTGAGTGCGGGATTTCGATAAAAACGGATAACAATATGTGACAAGTCAATTGAGATGCCTGTAGAAGCAATAGGATAGAGTCGTGTCCTATTTATGCCTAGTATAGGCACCATGGAGGTGTGGAATAACGTATTGCTGGTATACCAGCAATACCGCCAAATATAGCTATAGTATTTGGCGACGGCACGGTTGGCGCAGTGGTTGAGAGATCAACTGCTGAGCTACGTGTCGCGCGTTCGATTCCCGCACGGAACAAATAATTGTATGATCTACACATAGTTGTTTCGGGTCTGGGTCTTTGTGTATGTGAATACACACCGTGCCTCGGAAAGTACGTAAAGCCATTGGTCCTGCGCCTGATCTCTCTCCGGTCGTTTCGGATTGCCGTCCCATCGGACTATAAGAGTGAAGGAATAGAGACAGCACCTGTGTTTGCGCACACACTTGTGCTCTATAATATCTCCTGCGTAGTTGGCTAATCTCCAGTGAGATTGGCCGCCGTGACCGAAACCCGTCAGGAGGACATTATTATATTATTTGGCGACAATTTTTACCTGCCAAAAGATAAAAGCGATCTTATGAATTCGAAGAACTGGAGGTAAAGTGCATATTTGTACCACATTTGTACCGGGGCATTCACATAGAAAACACACGTTGGGACAAGTTTACATAGAACACAATACGTTGCTTAAGTTCCAAAAATTTATTCCAGTAAGTCAATTTTAGCGGTTTTGGCATTTTCATGCCATTCGCTAGAGAAAGTCGGGTTAAATACAAATGTGTACTGAATAATAATGGAACTATATTTAATAGATCAAGTGTACCTACACAAAGTAAGAAATGGTATTTTAATGGTTTCTATGTTAAATAAGGCAGTTTTTTCACCCTCTGGTAATGTTTCTATTTTTGACTTACGTGGTGTTAGAACTTAAGTGACGAATCTATAAATTATATATATTCTTTTTTTTTTTTTTTTTTTTTTTTTTTTCTTTTTTTTTTTTTTTTTTTAAAACCTTGCCCCACACTAGGATTTCTCCTGTATCGTGGGTACAGTTTACAAACATACATTTCACATGCACAGACAACCAGACCCGAAACAACTATCTGTAGATCATACAAATATTTGTTCCGTGCGGGGATCGAACCCGCGACACCTAGCCCAGAAAGCTAATCGCTTAGCCACTGCGCCAACCGTGTCGTCATATAATAGTACTATAAGTGTTACATACCACATGTAAAGTAAAAAATACTATAGGTAAGTAATTCATTAATAAGCTCCATTTCACCAGTAACTGACATTTGAATAAACCGATTACCTTCCTAATATCTTGCTAACAAGTTCAAGAAATATTAATTCCACGTATGTATATGACAGGCCAGTAGAAATGAGACAATGTCTTTTCAAAATGTTGTCTTTGACCCTTCCAGGTGCGTTGAAACACACAGGAAAACTAGCCTGTCAGAGTAAAAACAACTTTATCACACTGTTAATAGTACACATTTTTGATCTTGATTAGTTTTATGAAGCAGACAGTTCTGTCTGTCACGATTTTATATTACTTTTTTTAGAGATAATTTCTGCTTTGATTACTTTAAATCTGTTTTGAATCGTAGTATCAATATCTAAAGTAGAATTTAAGCTGTCTATTTGAATGAACCGGTAATCTTTCGTTTTAATTCAATAGGTATTCACTTCATTAGTTTAGTAGCAAATCAGGATTTCAATTCGAGCGTTGAATAACGATAAGCTAACTCCTTATTATAAAGGATGACACGAAAAGTAAAAACAAAATGTTGGTCCGATCGCTACCAAACTTCACAGTATCACCCGCTGGGCTAATCTGAAGATTACCTACAAATTTCATTAAAATCGCTCCAGCCGTTTTGGAGTCCATAGAGAACATGCATACACACATTTATTTTTATATATATATAGATACACTAGCATCCGCTCGCGGCTTCGCCCGCGTCGATTACGAATCTGTGCATTTTCCCGGGATAAAAGGTAGCCTATATGCTATTCCAGACTACAACCTATCTTTGTGCCAAATTTCATCCAGATCCGTTCAGCCGTTCTGGCGTGAAAGAGCAGCAAAGATCCATCCATCCATCCATCCTCACAAACTTTCGCATTTATAATATTAGTAGGCTAGGATAGGATAAATAGATAGAAGATTTCGAACTGTCATCTGTGGTCAGTGGGCTTACTACACATGACCAGTTATTCAAGCACTAACGTTTGACAGATCCGTAACCGTTATGTATTGAACACTCGTAATTATTGGTTTCTCAAACCTGTAACTCATCTATCAAGTCGCCACGTACTACAAAATTTCCCATGCCGTAGTGGAAAGACAAGCCTATCGTATCAAAGCGGACTGCCCAGATAGTCCCAGACGATCTTAACTTTCGTCAATAGAAAAAGAAGACAAGAACCTTTTTCTTTATTAATTGGTTTCCAACGGTAAGCAGTGATAGCCTAGTGGTTGAACGCTTGCCTTCCATGCAAGAGGGTCCGCGTTCAAACCCGGCACGCACCTCTGACTTTTCGGAATCATGTGAGGTTCGAATTTGATTATCACTTGCATTTACGGTGAAGAAAAAACATCGTGAGGAAACCTGCACACCTGAGAGGGCTCCATAAAGTTCTCGACGGTGTTTGTAGTCCGCCAACCCGCACCGGGCCAGCGTGGTGGACTAAGGCCTACCCCTTCTCATTCTGAGAAGAGACCCTTGCCCAGCAGTGGGACAGTAATGGGTTGAACCTAATTGGTTTCCAGCTAATGATATTTATAAACAAAAAAAATGATCGCTGCTTATATTTTGAAGCGAAATTACCTTGCATTTGCGGATATTACTTACCCTTTTGTTAAAAAGGATGAAGCTTAGTTAATTTTCCATTCGACCAGTCATCTACAAATGTAGGGGCAACGATAATTGAGCGATGACCTGTCAAAAAGGGCACGGCGGTGAACCCATAGTCTTTAGTTAAAAAACTCACTCTCATTTCACTAATCGCGTCAATTTTCCTATGTACTACGTATCTACTATGTACCTACGAATAATTTCGTAAACTATCGGGACTCGTAGCTCGTAGCTAAACGGCTACGGCGTAGACCGAAAGATCTACGAGGCGAAGCTTCTTAGCCGGGGACAAATCTTATATAGAAACCGTGCTTTACACATCGAGATTATACAAATACATCTTAGAAACATCTACATATTGTCAGTGTATTGCCAGATAGCTGCTTACGATAAATCTTGTTTAATATGTAGTAATATCGTATTACCTAAAATTTCTTTTAATTTTTGAGACCCAAATAATATATATATATTTATTAATTTTTTAAACAAAACGTTACCCTTCACTATGAGCAATTCCTTTATGGTGGATGCGTTTACAAATACAAATATTCACATAGACATACACCCAGACCCGGAACAACTATATATATAAATATTTGTTCCGTGCGGGAATCGAACCCGCGACACGTACCGCAGCAGTCGATATCTCAACCACTATGCTAACTGTGCCGTCGAAATGAGCCTCTATTAAACGCAAATAAATGTGATTTGATTCGATTTAAATTATCGTACATTTAAATATACCTAAGTAGCCATATTGGTTCTATCGATACTTTGATATTGTCAAAAAATAATATGCCTAATGCCTAATATGCCTAATAATATGCCAATCATAATCCACACCCGTGTCTGTCTGTTTGCTACCTCATCACGACTAAACCACCGAACAGATTGTTATGAAATTTTACTAAGAAGTAGCATAACGCCTGGAGAAAGACAGGCTTATTTTTACTATTGCAGGAAAACACTTATCTACTAGATAAATAAAAATCAATGACGGAGCATCATTAAAGAACGGCTCGACCGATTTGGCTGTTTTTTTTTTTGTTGACTTTGTAATTGTCATGACAAGATTTTTATGAATAATTTTTTTTTGGGAAATCCACGGAGCAATCGGAAAGGATGATATTTTTGTGTGAAACTCTCAATATTTTCGTCATTAGAAGCCGGGGCGGGTTGTTAGTTAGATAATAAATATAAAATGCAGGCAGACGCAGTCGCGGGCAACAGTTAGTATATAATAAATCAGCGACCAATTCATAGATTTCACTAAGAATTTCCTTACACAAAACCCCAATAGACAACGCCTCATCAATGACCCGGTATGTGCTTGCTTTACTCAAAATAAAATAAACTTCTCACATCATATAGGGTAATCCGACCATTACCCTAAAAAGCAGCTTAAAAACAAAACTAAACATTATAATCTAAACAAACACGTCTCCGACCGCTTTCCAGCCATCAACGTGTTGACGTGCCATTGTTCCACGCAAACCCCTGAAACTTTGATTATGTGCGACCCATGTCCCACGTGGCATTATTCATCAAAATTTCACGCCCCCGATATTGACCGCTATGAAAATAGCTCTCTGTTCAAAATATATAACATAGCATAGCATCGCGCCCGTATTTTCCGAAGGATTAGGTAGAAGTGTACAATTATATACTCACATTTCGCCGATACCGATATTGATTCCCATATAATAGGAGGCGAGCCTTTTGCCATCGACCAAGCACAGTTCCAGATTCCATGCTGGTACCGAGAATTTACATACAGAAATACCCTATAACATTTTTCACGATCCGGGAATCGAATCCATGACTTCACGCCCAGCAGTTGCGCATGCGATCACAAGACCGATGTAACTGGTATCGAAGTTGAGATGGCATGTACTGGTATTCAGCCGCATCTGATTAATTGCAAGCCGGTCCCAACAAACTTAGGAACAAGTGACGCTGATCATGTCTATCTTTCTCTTGTATCTTCCTCCAGTCCTCCATTTTGAGCCCTGTGAGTGGATGCTACTGGGTGAAGGCCCCTCATTAATATTATCTGAAGTTTTCATACTTATCTGCGCTATCAATGCACTGACATTAATTAGAAAATTGCAATCATTATATTGAATATTCGCTGTTATCGCTGACGCTTGAAATATTAATTGAACTGAATATGTAGACAGGGATGCATAACATAGTGGCATTGTATTCCCCGAAGGGTTATTCCCCAAAATCGGCAATGGGGTAAGATCGTACCGATCGAATTTTCGGCTGATTCGAGCACCTTTTTATTGACCTTGTTCTCCAGGCAATACAAGCTAATAAAACTGCTTCTATTGACTGGAGAACAACATATAAAAAGTGGTCGAATCAGCCGGAAATTCGATCGGTACGATCTTACCCCATTGCTGGTCTTACCCCAACGCACCTTAATTCCTTTAACTATTCCTTATTTTACTTTTTATTAATAACACACGATTGTCTATATCGCACTTGACATTTGATAATGATTAATCATGCATCATCATTACATACAACAATTGCACTTCATAAGAAAAACATATCACCACTTCATTCAGAAAAAGATCGTCAAACTATTTTAATTGGCACAAAACTACCCTTGTTAATACTTTTCTGTCAAAAAGTCTTTTGAAACACATCTCCCAAGTTCTTTTACATGACGCACATAGTCTAGACTGTTTTCTAAATTATATTAGCTAGTTTATTTTTATAACTTAACTAAACGTGTCCATTTGAGTCTCTTGTGACGTAGTTAGAAACTCTATTAAAGAAGAATATTGTCGTTTTAAACTTAAATTGGATCTCGTTAACCTTGGCAAACCTCTATGTATGGCTTCTGGCGACATATGATAGCTAAGCAAGTACTTATATAAATAACTTAAGTATCTCCACAAACAAAATCATAAAATTGTATGTTATTCTTTCTCTAGGAATCGTGAAATTCCACACAGAAGGATATTTGTTATAAAAATATAAGCAAAACTTAACACATATACATCCATACATACAAACATGTATCAACATCTTCTTGTATTATTTTTAATAGCCCGTAATGTCCCACTAAAGGCCAATGGACTCCCTTCCTCCCTACCCTCCCTACTCTCCTTCCACTTCTCTCTATCAAGCGCTAATTCGGACCATTCGGTCTTTCCTAAAAGAGTCAAGTTCATCTTCTAATAATTATATGTAAATTTATTTTAACCCTTGATTTGCCACGCCTTAAAAAGACCGCTAATTTTTTTGCAAACCAAGTGTACAAATGTATATTTGGTTCGCAAATAAATGTTAGATTTGATTTGATCTATAATAAATTTATCCGGATTCCAACACGAATTCAAAACTGTATAATATTTTTGTGAACCTTAATTGTGAATCAAAATGAGCTAAAACTCTATTCTTCTCTTGATTATTGACTATTGTTATATTTTTATTTATTTATTTATTTTCAACCAACTTCCACACATATAAGTAATAGGCTACATACTATTTGACTAGTCATTTAAATACAGATTGTGCTAGGAGCGGCAACGAATTCAAAGTAGCTACAAACTGCGCTTAGCAATCTCGGCAGCCGAATTACCGATGTAGCGACAGGCGTTGATCGCGCGATAACTTCTGTCAAACGTCATTTTTGTGACATATAATGTATTGACTGACAGTGAGATTGCTGTCGCGTGGCTGTCACGTTGCTGTAGCTTTTATAGGTAATTAGGCTGCGGCTCCGTGCTTGCAAAGACATCTAATGATGGGTCTTGAATTAAAATGTTGTTTATGTGAGTTAAGGCTAAGTACAGTGGACTAGTAGTGAGGGTAACTGTACTAGGTTATAATAAACTAGGTATTCGCCCCAGCTTCGCACGGGTGCAATTTACTCATGAAGAAAATGATAATTATTGAGATTTTCATACAGACCCACGATCCAAAATTCTGGCTTTTCCAGTAGATTTTCCAATAAAAATATTTCATACAAACCTTGTCCTGACAATTACAGACAACAAAAAAAAAGAATTAGCTAAATAGGTGCAGCCGTTCTGAAGTTATGAGCTTACATACATTTTTGGCAATTGATTTTTATTTATATAGATAAAATATAGAGGCGATTTTATTAGAAAATAATTAAATGGCCTTTCCAATGGGGACATGTACAATATTTAGCCACCAATTTCTTTAATTTTTCCTCTGAATAACCTTCCTTTAAAAGATCCACGTTCATCAAACATGAATACATATTATACGCATTTCCACTTCATTATTAATCAACATAATTAATTATAATCTCTAGTTATTTATGTCAAGATCACAACTGTAGTGGTCTTGAAATGAAAATCTTTATCGGATCTACCCTTGACATGCATGATAGATTTATTTTGTTTCACGGTTTATCAATAATAAGGATTGTTATGGTAGCAAGATAGATTAATTACGTACAGTCGAAAAAAAAATATGTATACTGGATCTCATGACTTTGTCGTTGCGTGTATTTATTATCTAATTAGTGTTTTGCTGCATAGTTAAATAATTCCTCAGGCCACAAGCTACCTCCGTAAAATTGAATTACAATCGAATCCGTGGTTTAGTCGTGATGAGGTAACAACAGAAAGACAGAGGGTTTCCTCTTTGTAAAATTTCACTAAGATCGGATCAGTGATTTAGTCGTGACGAGGTAATAACAGACAAACAAACTTACTTTTGCATTTATAATAGTGTAGATTTTGACGACACGGTTGGCACAGTGGCTAAGCCATTAGCTTTCTGTGCTACGTGTCGCGGGTTCCATCCCCGCACGGAACAAATATTTGGTCAAAGGTCTGGTTGTATGTACATGTGGCATGTATATTTGTAAACTGTACAAACGATACAGGAGAAATCATAGTATAGGGAAAAGCTTTTTTTTTTTAAAGAAAAAAACTAAATATTTATTAGACACAGTGGTGCTATATTTATTCAAAATAATCCAATAATAATTCATAAATCCTCATGCATATCAGATGGTTCTGTATTTTATCTGTTTGTTCTACTGTAGGTACTATCGAAAATGTAACGATTACGCTCAGTCCGTTATGTATTTGTAGCACATTTTCATCAAAACAGTGATGATAATCGGCCATAATTTGTACCGTATTTTGAGTCTGAGGAAATTACACGCTAGATACGAAAGGCTTACGTTCGCCAGGAGTGGATATCATTTCCCGCAGATAAGATGTTAATAATAGAGTAAAAGTAGTTGAATAGCTCCCCTAAATGACTGTACCCTAAGTGTGAGTTTTCCTTGACCTCAACCGTAGTTATGTCAAGGCAATATGGCAAAAAAATGTGGGCGCGTTTGTGAACACATTTCGCCGATGCCGTTTTTAAGTCCCATGTAATACAGAGCGAGCCTATTGCCATCCAACGGGCACAGTTCCAAACTACTTGATGTTACGCAGAATTTTTATGCAGAAAAACTCAATAAAACTTTGCCCGACCCGGGAATCGAACCTCTGACCTCACGCTCATTAGTCGCACTTGCGACCACTAGACCAATAAGGCAATTATTTTATTCTTTTTTGGTAGAAGTTGAATAAAATGCGCGCGCACGTTGAGCAGAAATGTTGAGCTTTACGAGCTATAGTCAAGGTTAAAGAAACCTCGGTGCATTGAAGTCTCCTCTGATATTTTTGATGTACTTAGATGATATAGCTATCAGATTATAAACTAGGTAAGTCGCCACGTTTTCTTTTTTCAATTTTTTTTTTAATTTTATCACGAGATAAGTATAATGATTTAATTTTATCACGAGATAAGTATAAGGATGATTTTTAGTTAAAGTTAAAAAAAAAAACGCATTTTGTGTGTTAATTATTTCTCAATCTATATACAATATCAAAAAACAAAAACGTGATGACTTAGTTTTTACTTGTGTCTTTAACATATAATAAAATCAGCAATATAATCTCATTTTTAGTGGGGTAAAAACGTTAACGCATTTTGTATGAAAATTTTTAGCTAAACTATAGTCTTAAAACAGAATATTTAAAATGTACATTTTTATGTTTCGGGCTTTCGATATTTCGACACTGTTGTAAGCACCAAGTTCACGGATAAACTGAAGAGATTTGAGGTGTTTATGAACAGACAAAACGATCTACCTTCTTCCTTATGCGTTTTGTGCGAATCTTCCCTTTACAATTTATACAAGAGAAAACTACTTCACTTCTGAGAGGTTTCTGCTCTCCGTATTCCAAATATTTGTTTTACTAATCATACATTGTAAATAATAACGTCAATAAAAAGGGTTATAACCATACGTATTAAGGCGATTAATTTGAAGTATCTTTACACGACAATTGTCATCTTTACAGAATGATACAAACAAACAGACAAAAATAACAATTTTAAAGTGTTTCGGCAAACATGTGGAGTGTCGGAAAAACAAAGTTCCTTACACCCGTCCAATTGTTTCTGGAGTGTCAATCGTAGGTACACACACAACCATCTCAAGTGCTTATCTAGTTACAGTTTTATATAAGGGCACTATTGAGTGAGTATACGCAGAAGTGACGAGAAATTAAAATTAATTGCACGTTTATTTTCTTAAAACAATATGTATAAAATCATCTTCGCCTGTTTGTTGTTTCAAGTTAAAGGTAAGTTATATTTTCGTTGTTCTGCGAAATACGTGTGGGTAGGTCTAAGATTCCGGATGGAAACCTTTGTTAAACGTGGAATCAGAATTTCCTAGAATATTCTATATGTGTCTACCCACTTCATAACCACTTACGGCTTTAAAACAGTCGACAACCACAGAAAAGATGGGACTTTCCTAACCTTTCAACTAAATCCTACCCAGGTTTGTCGTTAGTCCACCGGTCCTTTTATTATTCCGATCGCGAATAGATTTTTCATGCAAGAATTCACCCTCATAGGCTATCGAATTATTAGTTTATAAGCTTTATAGTTCCACAAAACAGAATAGGTACATTTGGGTTAAACAATTTCACCCACTATTAATTTATATATATTTTTTAATTCAACATACACCCTGTATTGGCGTATGGACCATCAAAATTTTCAGGAAATTGGTTGGGTTATTTGCTACCTTCCTAACTTTGTCTTCACAATAATTAACTCAACTTCTAAATTAAATAAAGAAAAAATATTTTATTCAATTTATTTACTAATTTTGTGGAACAGAATACTTTAAATAATGGTGCTTTTACAATTATAACTAAAAAAGTTATGAGGGTTTAAATTCGGGACATTGGGTAATTTAAGAAAATAAAAAAATCATATCTCTATAACCGTAGCTATTAGGACCCAAGTTCCAACTGTGAAAAAGTAACAAATGAGCCCTCCAGTATCCCGAAAAATTCTTACGGTCCATGCGCTGGACACCCTGTATATAGATCTAACTACTCAAATACAATAAGGACATCCCAATTTTTTTATTATCCGAAATTATGAGGGTCAGATGTACCCTTCATTCTACAAATGACTCGAAGAATTCAGAAATCGTGAAAATAAAATCAACAGACATTTTTTTCTCAATATGAATTGTTGCGTTTATAAAATTGTGTTAAATGATTTGCTGAGAAACCCTAAATACTCAAAATATATAGAATTACTCAAAAACAAGATTGTTTAAAACCAGTGAAGTATATACAAAGTTTTGCTACATAAACAAAACAAAGCAACATTCACCATTATATCATTTTAGTACATTGTCACCGTTGCCCATTGTTGTATCTTCTTGCTGGCCCTTCTCCTTTCCATTTGACTGCTAACAATATTAATGGGGTCCTGTTTGTCCGCAACCGGTACGTCATTGTAAATAAGTAAATTATCTCTTGGATGGGTGACTATGAGAGGTATTAGGCTGAACTTGTTACTATGAGAAATTGTTTTTAATTGGGAGATTTGGAAATACATGCCACGATTGGCGCAGTGGCTAAGCGCTTGAATTTCTGTTCTATGTGTCACGGGTTCAACTCCAGCACACAAGAGAGACATGAGTGGTTTTTATTTTTTTAATATCGGTATTGACTTACTATATTTTCAAAGCAAGGCATTAGATTGTTTAAATCGTCGACTTAATTATCTCAACTTGAAAGATAGATTTTATTTATATTAACCCTTAAATTAAAAAATCTGGTTTTTTCTTTAACCAAAACACGAAAAACATTTAAATCTCACAATTTTTTCAGGTTCCATTCTGTTAGAGTCTTATCTAGATGAGCAGGTTCCACTGGAACTTCCTGGAGTGTTCAGTTTCCCAGATTCTCGTATTGTGGGGGGGACAGACGCGCCAGATGGCCGGGTACCTTACCAAGCTTCGTTGAGGAGCCTCTTCAACGCGCACTTCTGTGGAGGATCGATCCTGAACCAGCGATGGGTGTTGACTGCAGCTCACTGCACCGTTGGGTAAGAATCTCTAAATAACTTCTTCTTTAATATTCTTCTAATAAGTATCGAATAAATAGTTGCAAGCAGGACTGCTGAGCGTGAGGTCCCGGGTTCGATTACTGGGTGGCTTAAAAAGTTATTGGATGTTTCTGTATGAAAATTCTTAGTAACAGACCGGAGTATGGAACTTTGCGCGGTAGAGCCATAGACTCTCTCCCTAGATATCACATAGGTCTTAATAAAAGCATCCGCGAAATATGTTTGTACAATGGTACACCTCTGCCTCACCCTTCGGGCAATTCAGGCGTGATGTTATGTTATGTTATAAATTCAGTCTCACATCTACCCTTACTTTGTTAAACGGACGGTTGGCGCACTGTCGCGGGTTCGAGTCCCGCACGGTACAAATATTTGTATGACCTACAGATAGTTGTTTCGAGTCTGAATATTTGTTTGTGTTTGTAAATGCACCCACGATACAGGAATTATTCCTAGGGTGGGGCAAACTTAAAAAAAAAAAAAAAGATAGAACTTTAGAAAAATAATACATAAAAAATACGATCAATCACTTACTCAAAATAACACATTAGCAATAATATTTATACATATATTTTCAAATAATTTTCCTTTTAATAAAAAGATTTAAGAACATTAAGTATAAACGTTGAGGCATGAAATAAAAACAACATGATCAAAATTATAATCACTTAAATATATAGCGGGCCATTTTTCACGGGCAACGGCAAAGAGACACGACGGCTAATTCAATATCCTACAAAGGTTTCATCCCTTAAGGGAAAAGCGGCATCTTAAAGGTCCCCACTCATTTGTCAACTTCACATTTCGTAAGCTTCACGGTAAACATACATTTATTAAAGGCAAGTGAGGGTGTAACTTTGTTAACATGAAATATGAAACTATATGTAATCTCTTAAATGAATGTAACATGATATATTATCACGCTTGTATTCCACGAGGGGTTAGGCACAAGTGTTACGATGATGTGCGCCATGTAATTGAAGGCAAGCTTATTGCAATCTACTCGGGACAGTTCCAATATCCGAGCTGATACTGAGAAATTTTCTGATAGAAAAGTCCAAAAAATGCCTACCCCGGGCATCGAAGACATTATCTCAACATTGTAGCCTTTAGTTTAATTTTCTCTTTTTCTTACAATAATGCTTCTATTATAAAAACACGTTGCCGCCTATTAGGAATAATTCCTGTATCGAGATTGCGTTTACAAATACATCTACTCCCACCCAACTTTGTAACAAGTATCTGTAGATCATACAAATATTTAATTCGTGCGGGAATCGAACCCGCGAATCGTAGCGCAGCAGTCGATCTCTCAACCAATTTTTTTTTTTTTAACTTTACCCCACACTTGTAATAATTCCTGTATCATGGGTGCGTTTACAAACACATATATTCAAATACACAAACACCCAGACCCGGAACAATTATCTGTAGATCATACAAACATTAGTTGCGTGCGGGGATCGAACCCGCGACACTTAGAGCAGAAAGCTAATCGCTTAGCCACTGTGCCAACCGTACCGTTAAATAAACCAATGCTGTCAAATCATAATCATAAAACTCTTATCTGTCCTGTACCTCTATCACGAGTTTTCTAACTATTTACTACCATAGTAAAGTAAATATTCATGATAGCGATTTTAGTTCTTAACTTGGTTACATTAGGGATTAGAGTCGCTTATGTGACATATGTGTCATAGTTAAGTTTTGATTTACTATTTACGATATTATAGAGATGTCATGTTAGCGACTCTAATCCCTAATGTAACCATGTTAAGAACTAAAATCACTTGCATAAAAATTTACATTTACTATGAAAGTAAATAGTGAAAAACTCATAATAGAGGTACTGTAATTTGTGAGTACACAAGAATATGCCTTGGATCTAGTGTGTCCTCGTAAGAGGAAAGTGATTGATATGAACTTGCGTTTATCGATCAGTGTCAAAGGAAGGTGAATCATAAAACTATTTTTCATTCTATCAAAAGTTTACATGTTCTTCATTGTAGATCAGAATAATATAAGGACAAAGTCCTATATAAATAAAAATCAATTGCCACGTGTATGACGGAACATCACCTGAGAACGGCTCGACCGATTTGGCTGTTTTTTTTTTGTTTTTCTAATTATCAGGACAAGGTTTGCATGAAAGAAGATTTTTGGAAAATCCACGGTATATGGTCGGAAATTTGGAAAGTATTTTTTGTATGAAAATATCAATTAAAAATGAAAATTCCACCCGAGCAAAGCTGGGGCGGGTCACTAGTTTGAAATAAAAATGACATAGTCTTTCTTAGGCTTACCGATACCAACACAATTTTTTTGAATATATATATATATATATATATATATATATATTAAAAGTAAATATTCCAAATTAATTTACATCAAATCTTTCACGTTTTGATTTGTTAAAAAAATCTTTGCCCCACAAAAATCTTTCTCCTGTACCGTAGATACAGTTTACAAATACATACTCAACCAGACCCGAAACAACTATCCGTCAATCACTTACATCATTACAATTTTTTTTTTTCGTGCGAGTATTGAATTCGCGATACGAAACACAAAAAGCTAACTGCCTAGCCACTGCACCAACCGCATCTCTCACATCCTAAGGTTGCTTCGCTCATTAAGGTTTCATTCATAGGCAGTACTGTAGTCGCTCGGTAAGTATTTGGCAAGGAATCTATACAGAACAAAGATACCGCAGCGACATATCAGACAGCGGCCTTACAATGTTGAGATGAAAATAATCAAAAAAGGAAGATATGGAAAACGTTAATCCCGTGACCTCAACCGAGCGACCTCGGAGGTGTATCAAGGCCTTATTTAATATGAAAATTTGTACGTAGATACAAATCCTACCCCACTGATCTGCACGTAAAAGATTAGCAATAAAGCGAAAATAAATTTTACAAGTAATCTTTCTACTAAAATTAGCATCGCCATAGCATGAAGCCTATATTCCCCGAAGTGTTAAAGCAAAGGTGTACATTTTATACACCCACATTTCCCCGATGCCGTAGCTTATCGCCATCTACCAGGTACAGTTCAAAACTCCGAGCTCCTACTGAGAATTTCCGAAAATCCCAATAACACTTCGCCCGACCTAGAAATCGAACCCAAGATCAATGAGGTAATTAACTTAAATTAATCTAAATAATGAGTCAATAAGGTTGGCGGCGCGTTTTCTTGTCGCCGCATTTGAGTAGATATATATTATATGTACTACAGTACAAAAAAAAACATCGAAAGCACTCAAATAAAAATGTAATAATTAAATTTAAAGATGTGTGGTACGATCCCGGTATAAAATGTAGTGGATAGCATCACTATTGACTTATTATTTATATTTTTGTGGTAAATAGACATCAGATAGTAAATCTGTCGTTACATACATATTTTTGCCTGTTGTTCCAAGAACTGATGTAGAACTAGCTTATGTGGTTGGGAAAGAAAGACAAATATTCCGTGTAGGAGTGAGTGCCGCAAAAAATACTGTTCTTATAAACAAATTCAAAAGAACAATTGATACTGTATATTTTGGTAAATGAAGATCGATCATCGATAAATTACCAAATATCTTACCCTTTCTCTCTCTTACCTTCTGTCTTACCCCCCTCTTACCCTCGCTCCTACCGTCTCTCTTATGCTCCCTCGCCCTTTCTCTTATCCTGTTTGTACCCTCTTTCTTAGCCTCTGTTTTACCTTCTCTCTTACCCTCCCACTTACCCTTTCAGCCAGTCCAAGTTCTCGATGTTCGTGGTAGTAGGCACGAACGACCGTGTGGTCGGTGGTAATCGCTACACCGTGGACTCCATCATCGTCCACGAGAACTACAACAGCTCTGCCATTGTTAACGACGTGAGCCTCATCAAGGTCCACCAGAACATCCAGTTCAGTGACCGAGTGCAGCCGATCCCGCTGCCGGAACACGATACTGGGGCTGGTGAAGAGCTTTTACTAAGTGGATGGGGAAGACTTTCAGTGAGTTTTCTAACATATTATTATAATTCTCTCTTCTTTCTGTTATAATTTCCATGACATTCATGCTTACACCTTTCAAAGATAAAAATGAGTAAATTAAACTTCAAGGCGAGAATGGTGTTAGAAACAAAAATTACATACCTTTGTCGAATCGGCACGAAATATCACATGGGAATCACTCCTGCCCCAGTGGAAAGATTAGCCATTCAGCAATGAGGATATCGAAATTGTGTCAGACAATTTCAAGGTCAATCGGCTCTTTCCTTGTAACCCATGACATAATTAAACAAAAAACAACACAACAATAATCAAAACTCAGTGACACCAGTGGGCGGTCCGAGAGGGATGACCCGTGGGGTCATAGTGACCCCCCCTTCAATTCGTACATGTCAAATTGACAAATCTTCTAAAAATAGACATTTACGAAAATTTTAAACACTATTAACGTCTAAACAATTAATTCAAGAATAAGTAGGGTTTTTTTTATATTTATTATACATTTAATTTCACCCCAAGTCATTTTACTGTTAGTCTGACCCCGCCCAAAGTGTATGGCTGCGACCGCGCCTCGGTGACACAGTAATACTGTAAGTATAAAAAGCAGTAAAAAGAAGCTAATACTAAAGAAACATAAACAACCTAAACTCAACTGGGAAATTACGCGTTCAACGTTTATTTCCTTTTTAATCCGGTGGTGAGAGTTAAATCAACGAGGTAAAAATAATTCTCTTTTATTAAACATATGAAGAAAAAAATTATTTTCAAAAGCTATCAAGGGGAAATTCCTTACGTGTTTCTCTAATTATACCGTTTCTTTTATGCCGCGTACCAACCGAATTCGCATCACAAGTACAAATGAACACGCACGAACTAGTGTTGACTGCTCAGCTAAAATAAGCGAACGCAATCTTTTGTCTTGCTACACGTGTTTTGAGCACAGTAATTCGCATTTCAAATTTAAAGTCAAAGTTTTTTTATTTCAAATGGGCCTTTGCAAGCACTTTTTAAAAGTCGAGACTCTAGGTGCACGGTTCCAAAAGGGATAGATCCGATGCAAATGAGACTGGCATGAAACTTCATGGATACTCTTTTCAAAACCAGTTGGTTTACAATCAGTAATCTTAAATTTAGCGCTTGTTATTTATAGTAAAACAAATTTATGAAAATATTACATTACATAATGTAAAACACAATGGTAATATAGTACAAGTTATACAACTTACAAGTTATAGTGTTTCGATTCAAAATTGCTGAAATATTCATTATAGTTCACGTAACACACGATTTACCCGTTTTGACTCAACAGCTAAGGCGAGCACCTAGCTGGCAACTAGCTAGTCACCTGTGAAAGTTCTTATGTCAATGCAATAATGACTATTTTGGCTTGTACCAGAGGACTACTTAAAGTGAACGGAATATACGCGAGGTGCCTATCGATGTATCCCGCTCGCTAGCGTTTAGACACAGTCGTTCGCTCCATCTTTTTATAATTTCTACGGTCTATATGCGGCATATGCGGCATTAAAATATAAAAGGCCTTATTCGGTCTAATGAACCTTATTTACTTAGTCTAAATTAGTTTCAATTATAATAAATATACAATAGCCGTATGGAACAACATCTATTTCATCGAATTAATATTGTTGTTTGTCTTAACCAGTGTATGAGAATCCTTACTTTGAGTTAACAAACAATGAACAAAATAAACACAATAGTCCATTTCTGTTCGTGATCAAGGCTGGCTTGAGTGATTAATTCAATCGGGTATTTTTCCTGATTGCCTTAATTTAAAGACGAAGTTTAAATCTTAACAGGTATCAGTATAAAAAACAATAAGCAATTGTGTTTAAAATACAGTTACCGCATTACAATATGAAATATTTTGTAATATTGACAAAACAAGCGTTGGAACAGGGCTGACCCAAATATTAGGTGTTCCCGGCGAATAGGGTTGCCAAACATCCGACTTAATCGTAGGGTAACTTGTAAGGTTTTGATACTGAACTAGACAAAACAGACAAAAAACAGTATCAATACAATAAGAAATTAAAATTAAGAAGTTTATTTTGGGCCTTTTTTCCAAAACCTCTCTCCTGAGTCCGGATAAACACAGATTTAAATATCTTCCAACTGAATTTTAGTAGTAAAGAATGTAGCAAATGCTTGTTTTTCAGTACCCTGGCTACCTGCCCCGTCAACTGCAGATGATAAACCTAACCTCCTTAAGTGTGGAGACTTGCCAGGACTTCTACGAAAGCTTCAACCCGGTCTATAGCTCCCAGATCTGTTCCCTCACTAAATCTGGCGAAGGAGCTTGTCATGTGAGTAAAGGACATGTTTTTTTTTTCGGTCAAAATATTTTTGTCCCCGCACTATGAATAATTCCCGTATCGTCGGTGCGCTTACACAAACAGCCAGATCTGGAACAACTGTCTGTAGGTTATACAAATATTTGTTTCGTGGGATCGAAGCTGCCATACGTAACGCAGCAGTCGACTACACAACTACTGCGCCAATATCTGCGCTAATATTTTATTGGAGCAGAATTATCAAGCACTTTAAGGGGATAAAACAATTGATTTTGTTTGTAAACGCAAGAAAAACCTCAACCACACATATGTATATATAATACGATATCATCCGAGAAAAACCGCGAGCAACAACTAGTTATTAGACATCTCACTTCCAATATTCCCCTTCCTTTGATATTTATCTAATAGCCTCGGCAATGAATTATTATTGTATTTTAGGGACTAATATATTCAATATGTTTTGGCAAAATACGGCCAACGGATATTAATATCACGTGTATAGACTATCAAATATCACCGAACAATAGAATATAGCTGAAATACATTTCAGATAAAAATACGCGTTCATTTTTAAGCTCTTCATAAATATCGTAATATTTTTTGTTGCTCTTGATTTATTTCAACTGAAACCTATTAGTGTTTTTGTTGTACATATATAATGGGTACCTTCACAAAAGTTTTCAGCCAGTGCAGCACAAACATTGTGAGTTGGGCTAGTCCACAAAAAAGGTTATCATGCAAGCCATGGGGTAAATTATTGTGAGAGTTGGTTAGTATCCATACCCGAGACAGGTAATTAGTAAAGAATTTCAATCTTAGCTGTAACTTGAAAGAATAAAGAGGCTGCGCGCTAGGAATGCACTAGAAATTCTATGTATAATCTTCCACATTTTCAGGGTGATTCCGGCGGTCCTCTGGTCGCTGGTAACAGTGTGGTGGGGGTGGTATCCTGGGGCATGCCCTGCGCTCGAGGGTACCCTGACGTCTACACTAGAGTTTATTCTTTCAAAGACTGGATCCAGTCCAAAATATCCCAATAAATACTAAAACCGAAGACAAAGCAACATCGATAATATTTTTGACAAAATTTAACTAACGTGATGGCTAAAGGTGGCTATACACGATCCTGCTGGCTAGTTTGTAAAAGCTGATGTCTCTGCTATTCACTTACCGGTTTAATACTGGTTATGTATGAGATACCACGTCAGCGCTTTTATATGACCACCTTAATGAGAAATGTACATTTTTTTTTACGTCATTAATAGAAGTAACTAAGAATGTTTTAAAATAAGTATATCCTTTAGCATGTCGACTGTGAACTGGCAACTAGTACTATCTCATTTTTGACAACATTACAGGATTAATAAGAAACCATCGACCTCGTTGTGCATACAACGCGGTCGATGTTATTACAAATTGAATGAATTCGATATTGGCGTCTAATTTTGATTAAAGTAAAATATGCTTTTTGCAGCGCTGCCGGGTATGAAATGGTTTAGAATTGTATAACCAAGTAAAATCCTCATAAAATCGAGATTGGACATGTTGCCAGTTCACAGTCGATTTATTAAAGTATTTACAACTTAAGGGCGTAAATACACTTGTCAGCATCTATCCGCATTCGGTTGGGATACTTTTGCCACACTTTTGTATGTGCATAACGCTACAGAGTACGACCATTATGCTTACGTGAGCGTAAAGCGTAAACATGCGTAAGGACGCGTACAAATGCGTAAATATGTCGTATTGATCGTCAATTGCTCGTGAGCTCTCATGCGAAAGAGCAAAAGGATGCGGATTGGAATCAATCATGATAAATGTGTTTCCGCCCTAATAATATTCTCTCGAAGCATTTTGTAATTAAAAAGACATCCTATTATTTCAACCAATTATTCCAATATAAAAAATAATATTATAATTGTTTTTTTTATTTTCTTCATTTTGAATTAAATATATGACATATGTACATATCACATGCGATACTTTGTGAAAATGTAATAACTGAGATTTCAGTCCTCCATTTGTATTTCTTACACTTTTTATATACAGAACTAGCTTCAAACAAGTTTACAAACCGGCAGCCTAATTACGTAAAAAAGCGACAGCAACGCGATAGCCACCCGACAACAATCTCACTGTCAGCCAATACATTATATGTCACAAAAATGACGTTTGACAGAAGTTATCGCGTGATCTACGCCTGTCGCTACATCGGTAATTAGGCTGCCGTACATTTTTCCGGATAAAAATATAAATATTATATATGCTGTTCCAGACTATAATCTATCTCTGTGCCAAATTTCATCCAGATCCGTTCAGCCATTCTGATGCCATAACAAACATCCATCCATCCTCAAAAACTTTCACATTTATAATATTAGTAGGATGTAAAAAGAACAGAAGCCGAAATTTACACTCACTGTACATTGTGCAAACATACCTATTAGATGAAAAATAACTTTTATTTCTAGGTTTAATAAATAGCTGCCATTTGTGTATGTAAGTGTATGTAGAACGGGATGGTTGGAGATTTAGGCACATAATGTGGTTTTGAGCTTCAATATCTCCTTAACCAGTCGGTTCACAAGTATGGTCCCATGCAAAAAAAACGAAGTATAGTGTTCCTCCATTGAAAAGGGAGGTTAGGAGTTAGCCTGGTGGGCCGAAGCCCTACGGTTGATGTTGGACATCTATATGTCTGTTAGAATCGTTGTAAACTGTCAGTGTCAGGATTTTCTCTTGTCGCTTCACTCAGATGGATGGCGCTTTTACTTTTTGCCATATTACGAGTAGTATTTGCTCCATAACCATGAAAAGAACACTCTAAGCTTTCGAAATGTCAAAATCCACGTATTCTTCTCAATGTGTAAAAAAGACCGAACGTGAAGACGTTACGGTGACGATGGGTCTTATTTAAACCTTGTAGTTTATTTCTCATACCTTGTGTCGCATTGCAGTTTCTACGTGTGGGCTTTAATGCATACTGAATCCTTATAGTACCGCTCCTTATTAACATTCACGTGTAGCCGATCAACAGTAATATTTACTGTATCTTACGTAAACTAGAAACACGTGCAACTCGCACGCCACACGTGTTCCACTTTATTCATTATACTGTTCATCGAAGACTTCATAAGTCTTATTAATTAATTGCTCTTTGGTCGACGCAAACGTAGCTGACGAGCGAAGGTTTTCGAGGAGCTGATTGCTTAATAAGTCATAAGACCAACTATCGTCATTCTTTGTAATAGTAAGATTTATATTTTGAAGTTATACACAGAATGACATAAAATGGTTGTAATATTTTTGATCACTGGCAGGTACGTAAACGAATATCGCGTAGAAACATCTCACATAGTCTATACAGAATGTTTAAACTCAATTGATGGCTTGTCAAACAAGGATTTGGCTGTTCGAAGTCCTTTTTACTTATGTACATATGCTTAGTGATTGTTCCAAGTGTAAAACTGAATTGTAGTTTTAGTACAGAGGCCCTATTGTAAGTTTCTTTCGACAAACTCTGGTGGAGAGCACGAAACGGACCAATCGGAGCGCCAAATGCGTTCGATGCGTTAAATCGAGTTTGTCAAAAGAAACTTACACTAGGGCCTCAGATATTTTCAACTACAAGGTTTGGACGAGACGACGTTTTAACCTACAAAACTCAGTCACAATCGCACTTCTGCTTTTTATCTTGCAACACACTACTCTCTAGTAGTGTGTAAAGTAGTGATATAAACTAAAATTTTTTGCAAATTAGTAAATACATTCCTAGTACAATAATTATATGATTGCTGAAGTAACGCCACTACGTCCTTGAAAGCCCTGAGTTAAGCCTTTTGAACAGAAACAAACTCAACTTAAACTGTAACTATCTATACATTGCATATACACGGTGTACCTGTGTAATTCGCACCCTAATACAATATTAAGTTTACCCTCTTACCCTTGACCGAGTTTGCAGGGTTGTTCGGGACGGTGGGGATGCGGGATGTGGGGTGCGGGGTGCGGCGGCAGATGAAACGCATTATGTGAAAGACATGAACACAGCTTCTGAAAAGTTCTAGAAGGCTACGTTTACAGTGATGTGGGGCACGCGACTTCTTATTCAGCTGTAGTCCATTCCTTTATGTATCCGCAGATATTATGTGTGAAATTGGTGAAGGTTTCAATCGCTTTTTCCTCTAAAAATCACTTTTGAATTTCATTAAGTGAATATATCTTATTGATGCTGACTGTACATGCATAACGAGAGGTACAGTCATCGACAAAAGTAGCTGAAGGTTTTATGAATATGTATTTTATGAATATTTATTTTTATATTTATGTTGAAATATGACTGCCTCATCGGTCTAGTGGTCGCAAGCGCGACTATTAAGCGTGAAGTTCTGGGTTCGATTCCCAGGTCGCGCAAAGTATTATTGGGCTTTTCTCTATGGAAATTCTCAGTATCAGCACGGAGTCTGGAACTGTGCCCGGTAGATGGCAAAAGGCTCGCAACCTATTACAAGAGACTCAATAACGGCATCGGCGAAATGTGGGTTTATTATAGTACACCTCTGCCTAATCCTTCGGGGAATACAGGCGTGATGTTATAATGCTAAGAAATATGGTAACTTTATCTACTGATGATATTCGGACCCCTTGGCTCCTCAATACGAATTATTTCGACGTCAATTTTATTGATGAGTCTGCCGCGTGAGGTCAAGGTTATAAAACTCTGCCTCTTAGCTATTTATTGTTAATATTCATTTAAATAAGCATGAGTTTCAGGTTTCGGAGATTTACAGTTGATATTTTTTGTACGTTGACCTGTTTAAAAAACAATCAAGATTGCTGACCTCTCCCCATCACTTCTTGGAATAAAAAAATCGATAATTCTTCTGAGAAATATATATTAGGCATGCTACGTGAGGCTACGACGTAGCTGACGTCATTGCTACGCCGCTCTTATGCTACGCTGTCGTAGCTGAGATAGACCGACTACCATATCCAACCGTTCGATATGTCATCTTCATCTGTACGTAGCGATGAAATAGGTCTTTAAACGTTTAAAAGAGGCTTTAATTGGCCAAGGGCGACTGAGATTAAAGCCAAGTAATGAAGGTCTCTTTCTAATAAACTTGGCTCAACTTGAGCACAAAACAATAACTTCTCAGTAACTTATTTATAAGATCTTTAGATCTGTTTTATATATTCAGAGGCAGATCTTAATCAACTTTAAAATTAATTTATACAGTCGCTATCTACAATAAATAAATCTTAGAATTTGGATTATAGAACTTTTCTTAAGCTTCTACTTACTCTAAAAATTGATGAAATTTTATACAAGGCCTGTTCCTATTTAAAACCTTTTGCATGTAGTTGAACTATTACTTAAAAGTTTTATTAAAGCAAAACCATAGACGTAACCATACTCGGAGTACCATGGCATTATTGGAAAAGTATTGGTATTTATGTTGTGGTTTGTTGAAGATATTTTCATTTGTCGGATACACGATATTGGCGTTGATGAGGTACAATTATAGCACTTCAGTCAATAATAAATCAGTGTTCATTGGTTCCCCAAGTTCTTCGTTCTGAGTGCTAATTAAAATTAATATGACGGCCAATAACAACAAAGTTTATTTTCCAAGTTATAGGTATTTTCTGAAGAGGTAATGTCAGATGTTCGACGTTGATGTAGTATCTTCGATACTTTCAGGCGATATTTTCAACTTTTGTTACAACTTTTATACAAAAACGGCAACGACCTGCAATATGATATTGGTGATGTGATTTTTATTTTGTTTTGGCTTAAATTTCGACGGTTCTCTAATACAGGATTTTTCTACTTTCCTACTTAACTAGTTTACTATTTTATTAATATTATTTCTTTGTATTTTAAGTAATTGTCTATGGAGAAATACAAGTAGGTTTCAAACATAGAATACGAAACTTTAAGCTCAGAAGAGGATATTTACATATTCTTCGCCATAAAAACACAAAAATGCGAAATATAAAACCATTTAGGATGGTTATTCTTATATAAAAAATTATGTTATAAAAAAACTTACACGTCAGCGTAAAGCGAACCATAAAATCGTCTGGCACCCCTGGGCAGTCAGCCTTGATTACACCATCGCAGACTCGATAATCTTGGGAGACTCGACGGGGTCTACGTTGGCGTGACAAAAAAATGGGGGTTTACAATTTAATTTACAATATGGTAGAAATGTAGCTGCAGGGGGTCCACCAAAACCAGCTAAATTTTGAAAGTGGTCTATGAGAAAAAAAGTCTGAGAACCTCTGATATAGATCTACTTAATAACGGCATCGGTACACCACTGCCTAAACCTAATAGGAATGTAGGTCTAATGTTATGTTAAAATAAATTTATTCCGAGTTTATTAAGTTTGTGAAAATATTAGCGGACGACAGATTACACAATACAATGACTAGAAGCAGGGCCCGATCTAGCAATTTAGCCGCTCCGGGCAAAACAACATTTGCCGCCCTTTAAAATGACACTTTTTAAGTCATGAGCATGTTATTCCAGAGATAGAACGTTGCAATTTCTAACCGACCCACGTATGTATGTAATATTGTTGGAATTGTATAATATTCACTTAAATCATACTACCGTAGACTGCTGTAACTTTGTGTGCACTCCTAACTAGGTATTTACAACAGTAAAGCAACCGTGCAACCGTCCAGCGCCCTCAATTTTGCCGCCCCTGATTTTTGCCGCTCTGGGCAATTGCCCGGCTCGCCCCCCCTTAGATCGGGCCCTGACTAGAAGACAATTAATAATTAACTGTATTGCAATGCTTATTGAAGAAACTATGACACTGGAATATAAACTTTATTTAACAGCACTAAAGCCTTAAAATCACTTGTTAGTTAGTTTTAATAGTAGTATAGTGTTAAAGTAACAATTGAGTGAAGCTATGAAGGCTTCAGCAAAATCCTAGTTTTGCATTGTAAGAACAAAATAAATTGGAATAGTGATATTCAAAAAAAGATTGATTAAATGTAGCTATAGGTACTTGCAACTGACTGATAAGCTTATTGTCTGTAAACTTTGCCACTCACTAGGATTTCTCCTGTGTCGTGGGTACAGTTTACAAACATACATATCACATGCACACACAACCAAACCCAAAATAACTATCTGTAGATCATACAAATATTTGTTCCGTGCGGGGATCGAACCCGCCACACGTAGCGCAGAAAGCTAATCGCTTAGCCACTGCACCACTTACAAACGTTGCTTCTAATGGGAACCACACTTGCACTTTACTATTTCCTATATTTCTTACTCGCTAGGCACAGCTCACATAATTTTAACATGGTGTACGTACAATTGAAAAAGCAATTTATTTCCTGAACATAATATTTAAAATTGTAAATATGAGGCATCTGTTACTCAAACAAGCTCATATTTTTATGCCTATTAAATAATTCATCCCTGATTGAACGCACAAAGGTATTTTATCACCATATCGTGTCGTCTCGTGAGAGCGGGCAGAGTAAAAATGGCGTGTGGTTCGATCATGGATATTTTTTCTTTCTGCATTATTAATGCCTTAAAGATTTTGTATCCACATAGGTAATTTTCAAGAAAATAAAGCCACAATTATTCCTAGACAATACGTTATGGTGTAAATACATTTTTCTTTTGTTATTTTTGTCTTTATTCAAACTCATAAGTTATCGACTTTTGACGGCCTTTTTCGAATGTATCACGATATTTTGTCGTGAATGAAGTATATTTTTTATTGGCTCGTATCGTTCAATACGTAATCAGAACGGTTTCACAAGGTAAAGAAACCGCTTCATAAATGTATGGGGACGTAGGTATATCCTACTTTACCACACCATAGCATAAAAATTAAATAAAATGTATACCCACCAACAAATCATTTTAGTTTTATTTATTAAGAAATAAATTTAATTTCATAAAACTACAGAAATATTCCCTTGGCATTCAGAAGAAAATTCCTATCAATACTTTTCGAAATTAATTTTATTATTGTAAAAGCTATGAAGATGTTAATCTATAATTATATACATTTTTTTAATTTCTCTACAAAGTTTCTACGTCTAGTCTTTACCATTAATCTAAAAACGTCAGCAAAAATGCGTGTGCGCATTTGAGTGAACTTCTATAGTATACGCGCACCATTTTGGCTGTGGCTTTCTTTAACTATTCCCCAGTATTCAACCCGTAGTTGGCATCTTCATAGCACCCAAGGGTGAGTAAATGATAGTTTTCGATAAAAGGACCTTAACTTAATTTCTCACAGGAAGGATTAGGCAGAGTTATAGGTACTATTGTACTACTACGTTTCGCCGAGGCCGTTAGCGAGCCTATTGCCATCTACCGGGCACAGTTCCCAACTCCGTGCTACTACTGAGAATTTCCATACAGAAAAACCCAGGAACACTTTTTCCGACCTGGGAATCGACCCCAGTACATCATGCGTAGCAGCCGCGCTTACGTCCACTTGACTAATAGACCAGTGAGGCGATCCTTGCATTATTTTTTATATATATATACACATCAACTACATATTATAAAACAAAGTCCCCCGCCGCGTCTGTCTGTCTGTCTATCTGTTCGCGATAAACTCAAAAACTACTGAACGGATTTTCATGCGCTTTTCACCAATAGACTGAGTGATTCATGAGGAAGGTTTAGGTGTATAATTCATTAAGGTTTTGTGTAAATTGGCTGAAATATAACCGGAGCTTTACTTTACTTCGACGTAACAGGATATAACGACAGAAAGAAAAAAATGAAGGCGTACATGCTCTGCTACCCGTGCAAAGCCGGGGCGGGTCGCTAGTATACGTATAAACTAATCGTATGTACATGATCCTGTTAGGGTACTGCAAAGGTAACAGAGCATATTAAAGATATGTTAATTAAACTCACTATATCTATTTATTTTTAATAATAATAGCGTGCTTTCAGAGCCGAAAAGGACGTTTTTCAAGGGCACTTGGCCCATAATAATAACGCTAAACGGCGATTAGTGTTGGGTTTTATACGTTCTACCTTTCCATTACGTTTGTCCGCGGTTTGGCATGTAAGAATTTTGGTATAAGTAATTTATTTATTTATTTGTTAAGGACAAAAAACATACACGTAAAATCACAAGAAAATGTAAATAGAATGAATTCTATATCGGTGTATTACTTCTATTATAAGAGGTCACAGCATTGAAACCTTTTTTGCCCGTATATTAAAAAAGAAGCTAAAATTGTTTGTAGAAGGGAAAGCATAGCATATTAGAATTTTTGAATGATGAAATATAACCTACTATGTATTAAGCAAAACTATCACTGACATCTTATAATATTAAAAGAATAATTGTAATGTAATATAAAGTATATATTGTATGAAAATATCTTAAATAGTAATTAAAACAAGTTTTGTAAATATAATTCCTAAACATAAGAGGAGTACGGTATGTAAGCCGACATGAACCATATTTGAACGCTACAAAGGCCAGACATGAGTGATCTTTTTTTTATGTACCTGAACAACCCGCATGCTTTGTTTGTATACTCATGTTTCTACAAATAAATATCTTGAATCTTGAAATATCTTGAAGGATCTCGCCATTCTTTACGTGTGTGGTTTGAAAAATGTGAATTTTCACCATATTGAAAACTTTTTTACTTTGTACACTAGTATTTCTCCTGTATCGTAGGTACAGTTTACAAACATACAAGTCACATGTACACACAATCAGACCCAAAACAACTATCTGTAGACCATACAAATATTTACTCCGTGCAGGGATCGAGCCTGCGACACGTAGCGCAGAAAGCTAATCGCTTAGCCACGACGCCAAACGAGTCGTCAAGCTACACGTAAACTGCAAAACATAAAGCTGACAAACCATTGCACCTATATTCTACTATACATAACATTTCAAAGGACAACATCATATGGCAGGGACGCAAACACAGCGAGCCCAATATCTCTAGGCATGGTCCAACATTATCAGTATTTGTACAAACTAGTTCACCTACCCTGTATATACATATGTATTGCCTGCCGGCTAGCCTTGCATATAGCCACATGTGTGTGTGGGACAACTGAATGCTACGGAAATGGGAGACGCGTATCATGCCTACCGTTTGATGGATACTCGGATAGTCTCGTCCATGATTAATGCTGTTGTGTTTCAGCACAGACGCCAAACAACTTTGGCTTTTATACAGGGTGTCGATATCAGTACAACTTTAAATGAATTTGGAGTCGTAATATACACGTACACAAATAATGAAATCAATGGGTTACTTAATTTATTTTTTTATAATTTTATATTATTAGGATTCATTCTCTTAATTATACGAATGAAAAAATTGATTTATATGTATTAAAATAACACGTGCCGCGAAATACATTGTTCTTTTTTTGTCTCAGTATAACTTGTGATAATGTGAAAATTGCTCATGACGTAAAAATATTACCCATTCAGCAAAACTCCTAACGAATCTGATCTGAACACATCACACACACATACATCTTTAATAGTTTCCCACGTGATCCACAAAACCACATCAACTATATTTTAATACGTCATATACCCTACCCCAAAATATTCAAACGTCAAATTTACTTCCGTCACTCGTCATTCCAATCCAAGGTGGCAAATAAATCCCAGCTTTACAACATCGTTGAGTTTGGGTAAACAACTATAGAACGTCAGCCGTACGACACATAATACAAAGAAGGTTCATTTCACACGAGCTCACCAGCTAATCTGTACGCCGCGGCAGAATTTTCTTACCATGACAAAACGAGATATCCTACTAATATTATAAATGTGAAAGTTTGTGAGAATGGATGGATGGATGGATGGATGGATGTTTGTTACTTTTTCACGCCAGAACAACTGAACGGATCTAGATAGATTATAGTCTGGAATAGCACATAGGCTTTTTATCCCGGGAAAATGTACGGATTCGTAAAACACGCGGGCGAAGCCGCGGGCGGAAAATAGTTATATTTATATACAGTAATACCCCGAACTTACGCGATAGGTGGGACTGAGCGATAACCGCGTAAGTCGAATTCGCGTAAGTCGAGCTATAATTTCAACCAGCTCATAATCCGTAGTTCAAAAAAAAATAACACGAAATAAATTATAGCTATGCGTTGATTCCGCGCGAAACGTCCGAACATGTACATTAGCTGAACAATCATATGGGGGAGTGAGTAATCGAGTTGTGTAGCTCTCAAAGTAACGACGAATCGATGAGATTCGAAAATCGCATAACTCCAGATTCGCATAAGTCAGGGTAGCGTAAGTCGAGGTATTACTGTATATATAAAATGTATAATCTAGCTTGCAATGATGTACTTTCCGATCGACTTTACTCTTACTTCTTACTTTCAAAGTATGAGTGAAGTAAAAAATATTTTTTAGACTAATACTCCCTAAACCTTCTGTCCATATTTTTGCCGTCCGTACTCTACCCCTATTTGCGTAAATATTCACATTACGCGAACAAATCAAAATCGAATAAAATATGTATGTTGTGTATTCGTGTTCTCTCACAGAATTTGGTGACAACGTAATGCCTTTGAGCCTTCATTCGGCTCAATGTGGTGTTAAAAAGCTTTTGAACGTAAAATATATACAATACCTTTTATATGACAGTTTGATGTTAATTTGCAATGTAAAAATACTTGCAAAACTAAAGATTGCAAAGCGAAATTCAAACGTTTGTATATTCATATCTAGAACACGAATATTTAAAAACTATTTTACAAACATTAAGAAAAAAATATACTCAATCATTAGTGAACAGAACCTTGAAGAAGGAAAAGGGGAGCGGAGGTGGAGGGAAGGAAGGCTTGATGACGTCATCAACCTTCCTATATAATACTGCATCTACGGGCATCTGTCTGTGAAAGGTAGTAGAGTAATTCCTGGCAATAGAGCTTTATATGCGGCTACCACCTCGTGTCGTTGGCGTTGTAACTATAGGTACGAGTATTATCTCATTTCTTGAGAAGATCTAAAACAGCAAGTTTCTTGATAAGCGGTGTCAGTCCAAATTAGCACTTAAAATGCTCCCCACTGATTGTAAATTACTCTAATAAACTTCTTTAGATTACAAACTTCACAAGTATCTCCAAGTACGATAGTTAAAGATAGGTACGTCTCCAACAAAGTTTGTTTTAAACTATCTTAAACCAAGCTACGCGCAAATTAACCGCAGCTGTTACATAAAGGGACAATCGCAGAGGATGGCGGACTGAGTCAAAATCCTCGTAAACGTCTCACTGACCCCTTTGAGGAGATAGATGCAAATGCGTCAGATTCTATCTCTCCAGGGATGTGGAGTAGGGTTACTGTGTATTAAGGTTTGAGATCATTATTTAAGGAACATTTTTACTTAAAATTTACTGCCTAGGCCTAATGATCGCAAACGCGACTGCTGAGCGTGAGGTCCTATGTTCGATTCCTAGGTCGGGCAAAGTGTTATCGGGTTTTTCTATATAGAAATTCTCAGTAGGAACACGGAGTCTGGAACTGTACCCGGTAGATGGCAACAGGCTCGCCCCCTTTTACATGGGACTCAAATAAAGGCATCAGCGAAATGCGGTGTGTAAAATAGTACACCTCTGCCTAACCCTTCGGGGAATAAAGGCGTGATGCTATGTTATGTTTTATATTGTTTTACTTAAAATTTTCTCTCCAACGTGCAATTTTTCATCCACCAGGAGAAAATATTAATATTTACTCGACTCACCGTTCTCCCCGTTCCGCTTTCCCTGTATAATTCCCCTTCGAAATTTTTTCCGAAAAATTGTTGGTGTTGTATTGTGATTCATAATCCACGGATAGCAGTGGTGACTTGCAGGCGATCCGCATGCTCGTTACCTCTATTCTATATCTTTCCGACAATATCCTATGAGCACAAAGTTAATATTCCTAGACATTGGTCCCAGTGGTCGCATGCGTGGCTGCTAAGCATGAGGTCTTGGTTTCAAATCCCAGGTCGGGCAAATTGTTATTGGTATTTTCTGAAATTCTCAGTAGCAGCGATCTCAAGTTTGGCTCTGTGCCCGGTAGATAGCAATAGGTTCCCCTTTCTCGTTCACCTCTGCCTAACCCTTCAAGGAATACAGGCTGATGCTATGTTATGTTATCCTAACTAATATTATAAATGCGAAAGTAAATTTGTTTGTTTGTTTGTTTGTAACCTTTTCACGCCGAAACCACTGAACCGATCATCATGAAATTTTGCATATACGTTGTCAGGTGTACAGAAATGGACATAGGGTACCTTTCATCCAGAAAAAAGTACTGTTCCCGAGGAAAACAACAATAACATTCTTATGATAATAGATGGCGCCACGTTTCTTTCGCAAGCAGAGTACAACCCAAATTGATTTTCAAATTCTAAATTACCGCGAGCGAAGGCCGCGGGCAAAAGCTAGTTCTAAAATAAACAGGTATCTGCGAATACCTTGAAATGGAACCAAAACATAAGTGAAATATTTTTAAACTAAAAACAATTCTAAGTAAAGTCCTAGAAATTACCAACTGACGGAATCTTTGAGCAAAGTAGAAGATTGTGGATCAAGGACCTTTATAAACATTACTGTACTGACTCACTAGTTGCTCCAGTTTAGTTTATATGCATCGCCCAGAATTCTAGCGTCGTACAATTTTGCTAGATAGCTAAATTGTAAATTACTTTTCATCCGCGGATAAATTGTGAAATGTAGACGATGCATTTTTGTATATTATTAAAGAAACTCAATGTAATCTGTCAGTTCGCTTCGCAGTTTATTTTTTTTTTGTTTTAAAAAAAATGTTGCCCCACACTAGGAATAATTCCTGTATCGTGGGTGCGTTTACAAACACATATATTCACATACACACGAACATCCAGACCCGAAACAATTATCTGTAGATCATACAAATATTTGTTCCGTGCGGGGATCGAACCCGCGACACTTAGCGCAGAAAGCTAATCGCTTAGCCACTACGCCAACCGAATCGTCAAATTTATTCATTTATGCCGTGTATTCATTTTTGGATAGCTATAAAAGAACATATATTTGATATCAATTGGTGTTTCTACATGCTTACATTTTATTATAAATTTAGCTTAATTTAACTTGGTCCATAAAGATTAACGTGTTTAGTAATAACAAGTCTTGTTTGCTTTAACACAATCCCTGTTTTGTGTATCGAGTTTTATATGAACACTCAAACGATATTGCACCATCCGATTTTAATTTATTTTCATAAAAGGAGCCGGTATAGCAATTTCATTAGATAAAGAACTTAGTTTTACAGCGTTTACAGTATCTTGTAAATGCAGTTTGGTAAATGAGCTGACCGATAACTTTGTACCTTATTTTCAGAGTTCTGCTTTTTGTATGACGCGCTATATTTTTTTACGAGAACTTACATTTTATATTAGATTGATATCGGGATTGATATTTATTGTGTACAGATATGTTGCATATTATATACCTAAAGTTTCATTCATTTAATGAAAAATTATCAGTTGTCAAGTATTTATATAAGACAACGCAATACAAGGGCATGTAAAAATATTAATAAAAATACTCCTACTGGCAAACGTTAAACAAATACAACCTGGTTGATAACAAGGTCCTAATATTGTTTTTTTTTATTCTTTGTTACATCAAACCCAACAACAAAATTAAACGCTTATTCTAATCTTATCTGATTCTGGAATATTTCTCTCGATATTATTACAGTTAGAATACAATGCAGACCACAAACTACTACTGCTTCGACGATTATAACTTTGACTCAAGCGTTTTGTTGAAGGAACTTTGGACAAGAAACTCTGAAACAAATAATTTGTTTGCATCGAGTTTGTGCAATAATGTTGGAGGCAAATTAAAATAAATGATCGCATAATTCATGGGTCTATTAGTTGGTACATACGATTACAATGTACGCCAATCTCGTGCGTACAGTCAGCGACAGAAGTAGAAGAAATTGTCATAATTGTGAAATTAATTTATCAAATCCACTCTATTCTATAACAATTAATGACAAAAACCAATGTTTAGATCAGCTAATTTTGTCGCAGACTGTACAATCTGCGACAAAATTAGCTGACACACACACAGACCGCACGCTGACACACAGACCTACTTCGTCTTGCAATAATGTGCCAAAACGCAACACATATGAACGTCATCTTTCTACGTTTGTGGTGTCACATTTACATTTGGTAGAGTTTTTCTATAGCTATCATCAGCATACATTTTCCAAACGTACCTGTACCACTATCACGAGTTTTCTTACTATTTACTATCAAAGTAAAGTAAATTTTCATTATGGCGATTTTAGTTCTTAACTTTTTTACATTATTTGATTGGATTAGTGTCGCTTATGTGGCATCGAGTCATAGTAAAGTTTTGATTTACTAATTACTATATTATAGAGATGTCATGTTAGCGACTCTAATCCCTAATGTAACCAATTTAAGAACTAAAATCGCTTACATAAAAATTTACATTTACTATGAAAATAAATAGTAAAAAAACTCATAATAGAGGTACTGTTTTGTGCTAGGTCTTTCACTTGTTTTTACTAGGTACTATTTATGACGTCATTCATTGCATTTTTGATTTTTATTGCATCGTCAGGTGGCCTTGTACCAATACAATTGCCAACAAAAGCGCTACAAAAGGATGCACTAATTTCAATTCTGTAATTCAACTGAATTAAGCAAATCACTACAGTTCTAATACTTATAATAACCTAAAACGGTAAATTGACGTCTGGTATGGTCATTCAAAGTCAAAGTCAAAGTCAAAGTCAAATGTTTTTATTTCAACTGGGCCTTTACGGGCGCTTTTAAAACGTTATGATTCTAGTTGCGCGGTTCCAAAAGTGGGTTGGTCCTACGGAGAAGAGACCGGCAAGAAACTCCATGGATACTCTTTTCAAAAAACTGTTTTACATTCTTCTTTAATACGCAAATTATACAATATAAAAAACTAAACACAAAAGAAATAATAAAAAAAAGAAAAACAGTTATACAATAAAAGTATCTAAAATACAAACAAATACAAAAAAAAAATAATGCGAAATCACGCTAACCAAGTCGCAGGGTTTAGACAGGACGTGACAGTTACCAGGGAAGCCACATGTGCAGAAGAAAATTAACGCCACACGTCTTTATCGTCAACATAGTCTATAGTCTTATTGTATGCTTTTTTTATAAGTAGGTACTGACTTAAGATGTTTTTTAAACTTGCCATCCGCTAGATCCGTTACTGATTTGGGCAGTTTATTATAAAATCGGATACTATTCCCTAAGAAGGACTTATTTGTTTCATTCGTCTTAAAATTATTATCGTCATCCGTAGGAAAATAGGATACGTACGTACGTATCTATTTTACTGTAAACCACACAAAATTGAACGACAATCTTGCAAGTAATACAAAAACTAAAGTGATATTTCAACTGTTACAAAGTTTTAATATGAGCAGAGCAAGCGGTACGGCAATTGAAAGTTGATGTTTACAGCGCGAGCGCATCGCCCGGTGAACGTGTGTCTCTTAAAACTACAGACGGCGCCCACGAGTTTTATAATATGGTCGCTGCGCTAAACATAGTTACAGCTGCGCAAAACTTTGCTAGACACCTATTTCTGTTGCAATTTTTTAATAATATTAAACGTAATATTTGATAATTACATAATTTCTTATCAGCACGAGGCTTTGACCAAACCGTAAAGGGAATTGGAGAAGGCATAGAAGGGTTATTAGACTAACCATTGCTAGCAGTGGCGTGCGGTGCATAAAGAGAAAAAGACACTGTCTACCCTACATAACTCAGATAAATATTTATTATAAGATATTTGAGGTGGCAAATCACATATATCATTATTTTATCGACAAGACGACGAACCCATACCAACATGTAGTAGGTATTAGTGGAAAGTAAGCTTTTAAAATTTTCTGCCTACCCTGTCTAGAAACTCTGTGCACGCCGCTGATTGCTAGTAGTGTACCTATCCTGATCTAGCCCAGTAATATCCCAATGCTGGACACGTCACATTCAAAGGTTCTGATAATCTCGAGAAAAATGGAAATTATCAAAACTCGATTTATATCTAAACTAATAATATAAAGAGAAAAGATTAGATTTTTTGTATGTTTGTTTGTAATGGATAAACTCAAAAACTACTAAACCAATTTTAAAAATACTTTCACATATAGGAAACTACATTACGAGCGAGTAAAATGGGCGATATTTTATTTTCAAATAATTAGAGATCCCTACGAAAATTGCAATAATGTAACCCTAAACGACTGGACTTTCACTGGCAGATAGCTGATGTTATAAGGAGTAACTTAGGCTTCTTTTCTTTTAGAAAAACAAATAAGGTTCTGCGCAAAAAAAAATGCATGGGTTCGTAATCCACGCGAGCGAAACCGCGGGCGGAAGCTATTTAAAATATATTTTCCTCTTCCACCTCAAAACACGTATCTCCATTTCAGTGAAATTTACATTAGTCTCCGAGCCTTGCGATCTATCACGGCTTCCATGACGAAGCCAGCTCGCGATATTTGCCGCTCACTCGATGATGGATCAGAGTAAACACACTTATGATAGATCAAACGGCCCGCCGATGAAGCGATCAATCAATATGTGTAGAACACATGGTACAGTCGTGAAAATATATAAAGCATCCCGTATGCTTAAATATATAAGCGTCACCAGATAAATATGTAGTTTTTGTATGAATGTTCAACCGGGACCAACAATTTTTATTGAGTAAAAATGTATTTAAAATGTCTGATTAAAACTTTCATAGTATAATTATGCATAATATTGTCGAACTATAGAGGCGCCAGACATAGATGACGTTTCGTAAAGAACTAACGATGGATTTTGTATAAATATACAGAAAAATATTGTGACCAGTGTGCATTTCTTGTGGTGTTCTGTATCGTTAATAGAACAAACAATTGATCGTTTTGTACTTTTTAAAATATTTTTTCTATCTTATCCTAGTTTAAAATAAAAAAATCATGGACATAGTCTATTGTCAAAAATAATTATACATACAAGGGGCCGAGCGGACGACACGGGTTGCGTGGATGGCGGGGTACACCACACGATAATTATTAATTATGAGGCCACCTTTATTAGGGTGACCATAAAATTATCTCGCAAAATAAACACTTTCGTTACCAAACCTTTTTTTGTTTTTATATCAAATTACTACATATATTAATTAAATAATGTACCTACACTCGAATGCATCCATTTTCTTATTACCTTCTTTTATTATGTTTGATGGACTATGGAAATATCTACAATAATACAATTATACGTAACCTATTACGAGAACTAGTGACTCAAAATCAGCATCATTGTAATTCTATTGGAAACAGTTTTTTATAAACTTCATCGAACATGATCTCATTTTGTTCGGAAAAAGATTATAAACACATATTTGTACTTCGTTGAGATGTAAATATATCAATTATCCTACAACTACATGAAAACCATTAATTAAGTCACTATTAATTATACGTTAAAGGCAGAGGTGTACTATATGTATTGTACATCCAAATTTCGCCACTGCCATAATTAAGTCCTATGTAATCCCCTATTACAAGCCTATTGCCAATTAGTATCGCGCACAATTTCAAACTCCGGGCTACTATTGAGAATTTCTGAAAATCCATAATCCCTAATCACTACGTGACCTGAAAATCGAACCCAGGATTAAAGGAGACCAATGAGCATTCGCAAATAATAATAAATGCGTAACAACTGTTTCCTTCATCAATAATAATTCACATAATTTACTCTTCGCCGAGAAAATCAATTAGAAAAAAGAACATAAATTTCCCTCATTTAATCTACCCTCAACAGAAGCTGTACAATGGCAAACACTTAAGTACCATAATTCTCGATCAGCCTGTTTACCTATAGAGTAAACACTATATGTCACGTTCAACACACATGCAAGCCGAAGTGGGTCATTGCCGCGGTCGATACGCCCTGCGGTGACCATCGTCTGTGGCGGTCGTGGGATAAAGGTGTACATTAGGTGATGGAGGTAACTTTGACAATATTCCTGGAATAATGCGTTTCCCAAATACCGCTACAGACAAATAATAATATTTGTGGGTAATAAATCATTAGAGATATAAAACTATCATACAATCGTCACATAACTTTTATCATGGAATCAATTTTGTGATTTGACAGCTATTGTATAGGAAATATGTCAAACCGCCATATTTAACGTTATATGACGTTTGAAGAATCAGCCCTAAGTATACTACGATCCTCCATCCCTCTGAAAGCACGTTAAACGAATATTTATCACAGTCGGTAAGAATGTGACAAGCCTAAAATTTTGACAGCCGTTCTAACTGCCAGTTTGAAGTTGTCAGTAAAGAAGAAATGTACTCTCAAAAAAAAAACAACTAAAAATAAATTCAATCACGGTGTTCTATCTGACAATAAGGTGGGTCTGCTATAGATACAAATACTAATTAAAATTCTAGTTAAATATTGCGACGCTCTAGCAATGTAATACCAAAAAGCACATAAGACATCATCATTGTACTCCACACATTCACGTGTTTCACAAAAAAAAAGTCATACTTCTATTTTAATCAAAGAACTCAGCCATACAAACAATCAAGCGACAATGTCATTGAAAAAATTGGTAAAGAAAAGCTAACTGACATTAATAATATTATTAAGTACTGTGTTTATTGACAGAACGAGAACTCTCACTGCGCAGCCGCTTCAAAGAACGACATCGAACATAATATTGGGACAATATGCTGTATCTAGCTAAGTTTCTTTAAAACTGCTTTTCTTGTGTTTTTTAAGTTATTGATTCTTTTGCGTCTACTTTATTCTGTCTATAGCGTTAATAATTATAATTACACCTCGAAAAAAAATTCAGTACTCATATTTAATGCCTAAACTGCCTCATTGGTCTAGTAGTCGCAAGATTGCTGAGCGTGAGGTTTTGGGTTCGAGTCCAGGGTCGGGCAATGTTATTGGGCTTTACTGAAATTCTCAGTACGGAGTCCGGACTGTGCCCGATAGATGACAATAGGCTCGCCTTCTATTGTACTTGGGACTTAATAACGGCATCGGCCAAATGTCGGTGTAACTCAACTCACCCTTCAGGGAATACATGTAATGCTATGTTATGTTAATATTTAATGTTTATGAAAAAAAAAACTTATCGCTGTACTAGATGTGATGATACATCCATAATTATGTACCGTAGGTATTATAAACTAAATACGAAAACAAGTCTCATTTATTTATTCAATACAAAGCACTATGTTTGATAAATACATTATTCTGATTGTAATACAAGAGGAATAATAGAGACGGGTAAACAAAAAAAATCTTTTGCGTATTGTCCATGGACAGTTACAAAATGTCCTTACTCCGTCGTATATTTGCCGCAACTTTGTCACGAACAGAATCCTTTTATGCCTGACACAATATAACGGCTAGGTACAATAAGATTATTGTATTTAAACAGCTATTATTTTATTCAGATAGGTGAAAATAAGCATCCCAATTAATTAACAAGTACTAAATTCAAATTCAAAATGTATTTATTCAAAATAGATTAGACTACTAGTGTTTTTTGAACGTCTAACATAATATTACGGACAGGACTAATTCGCCCGCTCTTAACCGCTTCCTGTGTGTTTTAGCTTGGGGAGAAGAAACGGCCCAACAAACTCCCCGGCAACACTCTGATGTCTGTCATGATATAATAAAAAAAAAAAAACAAAAATTAAATATTTAATGAATGCTATTACAATAATATAAGCTTGGCAGAAACGTTGCTACATGCGAGCAAGTACACTAAACACCATTTCACCAAAAGGTATAAATTAATAAACCTCTTGTTAATTTAATGAGACTTACAAAATACTATTGTCCTACACCTACTAACCAAATCACGAGTATTAGGATGGGTTAGGTCAGGGTTGCTCAAACTTCCGCGATCTACCAGAAAATATTTAGACAGCAAAATATAATCGAGTGCCTAACCTATAACTACTAAAGATTTTTTACAAATAAGTTTTATTTTTAATTGTTTGTAAACCTTCACAAAATATAATAAATGTAATATATATTTCGGAGTTACATTATACATTCTCGCGATTGACTGTATGAGCAGCCCTATCTATAGTTATGAGTGTTATGACCCATCCAGGTGACCAGAAAAGTAGAAATAAAATTTTCATCTAAATCGATCAAGCCGTTTATGAAGTGAAGAATTATGAACACACACACACACACCGGAATTGAATACTTAAAAAGATATTATATCCTCTTTTTTATTCCTGTGTGATTTAATAAGAATTTGAGACAAACGTGGTGTTAAATTAGTAGGTACCTACAATACATATCCGTAGTAACTATTTTACTCTAAATCTTAACTTTGTGTAAACAACCCGATGGGGAATCATAATCCGGATCTCATAATAACAATCACAAGTAAACTACGCTAAGTTTGTGAGTTAATCTGGTTTATTACTTGCTATGTGGTAGTGTTGGCATTATTGAACGTTACTGGGCCGAATTCATATAAGTTATGGCGTACCTAAAATGACGGCCGTCTCATTAAATTTTGTGGGAACGTTAACATGTTTCAATTTAACTTGTGGGGAAGTAGCGCGCAGTGTCGAAGTTGTTGTGAGTTTTCTAATCTTAAGAATCTTCCATTTTCCACGTTTCCAAGTTTTTGATGCCCATATGCGTGCGTATGTGAACGAGTTGCTATGTAGGGTAGGTATAGGTTAGTGATGGGTCAACTCGATTTACTAACCCGAGTTAACTCGAGTTGCGCTTAGCTCGAGTTAATTCGAGTTGAGCTCCAAACTCGAGTTTAGACTGTAAAGTACGGCGGTAATTTATATTTCACTTAGGCATCTAAAAAAAAGCTCATCCGACATCCATACTTAAAAATACACGTGATTTTGGGTAGCGGGGGAAGGGTCCAAACCTCACCACGTATCACCAAGGAGGAGGGAGGGGTTACAAATGCTTAAAAAAAACATCACGTGATTAATGGACGGCCCCTAACTCAAGTTGCGTAACTCGAGTTGAATTCGAGTTACGTGAATTTCAACTCGAGCTAACTGGAGTCGCGTTTTTCCCGAGTTGGCACATCTCTAGTATAGGTATCACCAAAGTCCAGTTCGCATAAGTTGCTACGAGTAGCTACGCAGTAAAAAAAATATTATAGTTTAAAAAAACTAAAAAACAAGCTTTTATCACGCACTATAGATTAAATAATAATTAAATTAAATTAATATATATTATCCAATGACTAATTCAAAAAGCGTGGAGCGCTTTGTCTAAATTAATTAAAAGTACACATAACCAAAAAGTGGTCCACGCTTTTTGAATCCTCGCCTCTTATCTTGTAACAGCTTAGATATCTGTTCATTTTTTTACTATGAGCATTTCATTTATTGTAGGTAGGTAACCATGAAGACGCTGATAAAATGAGCTAATAACATAGTTATTTCATTAATTTTACACATTTTACAATGTACATGCTATTACCTACCTGGGTAGAATGGATATATTATTATTCACATCGACATAAGAATAAAAATGTCTTGGTAGGTAACAAAAATAGGTAGTCCCTGTCCTGAGTATCTACCGTAAAGCCACAAAAGTGTGTAGAAGGACACATTATTACAAACCTGGAAATTCTACGCAATCCGTACCCGCTACCCTTAGTAAAGAGTCCTTGAAGCCGCTTCCGCGACAATAACGACCCTCCAACATACCCTTAACCAAAACCCTTGAATGTAGACCTTGAATAATTAATTCTCAAAAGAAAAAGTGACGGACGATGGTTACGAGAAGGTATATATTATATCCGGTGTGTTTTTGCTCCGGTTTATCCAGAAATGTGAGGAAGGGGCAAGTTTGTTGTTATTTCACATTAGTAAGATGTTATACACCAGTTTAGGTACTATGCGTTTTACAGAAGAAAGAACGAACAGCTGCTAGCTGTACTGCAAGCAACTAATAGTGAAATGAGTAGATATTTAAAAAAAACATCAGGCTTCATATTTTTTCCAAGCTGAACGGAGCTCCTTCTTACGTGTAACAAATTGGTAAGTCGAACGAATAATTTGCAATATTAAAATTAAAATTAGTCAACTCAAACAGTCCAAATTACAAACAAGATTAAGATTACAATTGCCTGGGTCGAAATTATGATTTTGCTTTTCGGAACTAATCACTGTTTCTAAACGAAACTTGTTGACATTTTCTTTCCTTGCAACTGACATTATTTGTCATTTCATTTGGCAACATTATTCGCTTTATGTCAAAACCACGTTTATTGTCGTGTTTATATTCTAAACTTACATTTTTATTTTAATTCGATGTTTATAATAAGGTGAAATTAAATTTTATCAAAATGGACTTTATTGTCGACACTGTGGGGGATGAAGAACTCCAAGTGCGGACGCAATTGATTGACGAATCTGAAAAACCTTATTTTATAGGTTAGTATTACTATTTTATTCGTTACTAGCTTTTACCCGCGACATCCGCTTTCATCCGCATAACCTACATGCAATATATAATTTATCCCTATAGCATTCAGAAATAATGTAGCTTTCTACCAGTGAAAAAATTTTTAGAATCGCATCATTAGTTCTGAATATTACCCCTACATACAAACAACTTTTATCTGTTTATAATTCTAGTATAAATTATTTAATTCGTTGTGATTTTAAAGCAGTCTTTTCTTAACTTTTATTTTGTAAACCGAGATAAGACTTCCTTTAGACTAAATCGCAGTACGTTCATTGTAAAGCATATTATGTTAAACTAAGTTCTTCATGATAATTAACATGAGTAGTTACATGCAAAGCAAAATCCCTGTTTCATACACCAGTCCAAACATCTTAAACAATATAATCATTTAGTCTACTCTAAGTTAAAATAAAATTCGTAGGAAATGGTGCAATAACCTCTCCTACTCTTGAGAGCTCATCCAGCTTATACCATTTGAATGTTTTATTTTTTCCACAGACAAAGAAGACAGACAAGCTGCTATCTTAGAATTATTCAACAAAAAGAAGCAAGAATTAGACACACAAGTGTCTGCAGAAGAAGAAGTGCACACAAAGCTAAAAAACTTGAAGATTGACAATATAATTGATGATTTTATTCAAGAAATGGGATGGTCACAGTCTATCATTATAAAAAAAGAAAAGAAGAAGAGATTATTCCATTTTGATCAGCTAGATTTGGAGACTGGTAAACTGAAGTCCAATCTTGGCGGTGTAGATGTTGAGAAAGAAATGAAGTCTAGTGTTCTCAAGCCAGGAATTGAAAAGGAACACAAAATGCCTAGTTATGATGTTAGTAAGAAGAAGCTAAAGGCACTTAGAAGGGTAAGATATTTTCTGTATAATAATATTTATTCTAGGAGAAAACTTAGCCTAGATATTGATGTATACATTATGACATTCAAATAACAAACTAGATGGTGGATGTACTAAAATACAGCTCTGCCTAACCCTTTGGGGAATACAGGTGTGACATGATGTTATGTTACAAACTTGATAATGTCTTCACTAAAAATAATTGCACTATTTTCTTTGGTATAAAGAGAATTTTATCTTTATCTCTGTATCACCATAAAGTTACCATCATATTTATCCTGTAAAGTAATAGAAAGCAGAAATAGTAGAAAATCAATTATGTCTAGGCCCTGGCATACATGTATGATAGTATTATTCTATATACTTAAAATCTCTGGTACTGTATTTATGTTAATAGACACAGATCTCACATGCACAAGCCCCATCTGCTATTGTCTAAGAGCAAATACCAATGAAAACTAGAGTGGAGAAAGATAAGCATGTTCCTCTCCTATCCTATGTGTAGTATTTTTTATACTATATATAGTTATCTAATTAAAGACATCAAAAATTGTAATATCAATGTTTTTAAATTGCAGAAAGAGAGAGAAAAAACCAAAGGCCCCGGCTGGTTCAATTTACCAGCACCAGAGATCACAGAGGAGCTGAAAAATGACCTGCAAGTGCTGAAGATGAGGTCAGCCCTGGACCCCAAACATTTCTACAAGAAGAATGATATGGAAGTGATGCCTAAGTATTTCCAGGTAAGTTTAAGTTGTTACCATATATATTTTACTAGCACTCAAACTATTCTACCTATACAAAAAGATATATCTTTAAAACAAAATATAGACCCCATTTGGTATTGGGGTGGTTGGGGTTTCAATTTGGGTGTCATCTAGGCATCTACTAGGATTTACCAAAATACAACCTCTCAGGGAGTGCCCTTAATAATTGAATTTTGGTAAATTAATTATTTTTTTTTTTTTTTTTTTTTGTTGTTACTGAGTGAAAAATACTCATAATAATGTCTCATTTTCAGGTTGGTCGTATCATGGACTCTCCATTAGATCATGTTAATGACAGGCTAACCAAAAAGCAAAGAAAGAGGACCATGGTTGATGAACTGCTAGCTGATGCCGAATTCCAGAAGTACAATAAGAAGAAATACAAAGAAATTGTAGACGAAAAGAGAAGAACAGAATATAGGACCTTCATGAGGGATAAGAGACAGAAAAATAAAGCTGATTTGAAGAAAAATAAGTTAAATGCTAAGAGGAAATCATAGTTAATAAAATATTTGTAATAAATACTATGTTGTTATTAAATTTAATCTTGTCATAGTGAAACTTGTAGTAGGGCGTGATGCCCAATCAACAACGAAATGTGGGCGTAAACTAATATACCTCTACCTAACCATTCAGGGACCACAGCTACAGGCGTGAAGGAAGACTGATTTACCGATTCTTTCAAAAATCTCTAAAAAGCGATTATATTGCGATAACTGATCGAACATCAACCAGTTACGCCGATTGTCATATATGTGTGTGTATTGTTTTACATAATAGGTACTTATTATGTACTACACTATTATTTTTAATACGAATGCAAGGGACCAAGCTCGTTGCTACCCATCCATTTAAAACCATTTATTACCATTATTATTATTTATTAATTTTTTTACCATCCCAGCTTTATTGTCCACACACATCACGGATACTGGTACTAGTTCAGGCACACATGTAATATAGGCTCTATGTATTAAGATTTTATGTACCTTAAGTATTAACTGTAACATTTTAATTTGAATAAAAGTTTTATTATTTATTTACTGTACTGTATGGGTTGCTTACCCAGAATTGTTATATTCTGTTTGTAGATTAATTAACCTTTGCAGAATAGTGTTGGAATTATGTCGTTAGTAACAGTCTCACGTAGCATATTCTATCGTAACGAAGCGCATATGCAATTATGCAGGCCCATAACGTTTCAAAGACGCAACTGTGAATGGCTGAACGCTACGAATTGTTACTAACGTTCTGAGGAGTTCTGATGGGGACGGCGCGTACGCAGTCCCCACTACCAAAAATTACGCGTCCGAGTTATCCACATTAGGGATAATCGCAGGGGTCAACCCGCCCGCAGTGCAATGGGAAGGCCTCGCCCTGGGGGAACCGCCTTCATGATCACGGTGTCCCCTACGCCAGGTAAGTATGAATTCTACAAAGTATGGCGGGAGGGTCGTTCAACGGCGGAAAATCTTAACACCGCCATCTAGAAATATGACGTCATTGCACAGTGACATCTAGCGGTGAGTTTTCTGAAATTAAATAGCTCTTTGCCCTTGTGAATTTTATTATAGGTATACATGATTAATAAAACAAAACATATTATTAGAAAACATTCAACCCTTTATTGAAACGTGTAAAACAATTTTTATAATATAAAATTGTAAGAAAAATATCACAGATGAGAAAGACACAAGTTTTGGTTTAATCCAGATCCCAATTGAACTGGACAAAGCAGTACCAATAATTATTTACGATTTCCGTTACTAAATAGCCATATAAATATAAAAAATAATATTAAGCTACATGTATAATTATTTGTAAATAGTTCTTTCCAAATAATACCAATAAAAATAATCAAATATGCTATTATCTGATAGGATAGAGGTAAAAAAGCATTTGAAGGAACTGAACTCATCTTTCTAACCAAAGTTTAATGTAGGATGGAAGGAATTTTTCACCAATAAAATAATCATGAAAAGCTATACTGGTGAATGAATTTAACAAGTGGTGCCATCTACAGTGCTTCCTCTCTCCTACAATTGCTGTTCCCGACGGGGCCCACGATGACCGAATTATTTGTAACATTCACCACCTAGATTACATTGTGGAACGCAAAAAATATTGAGTATTGAGTAGTGTTTTCTACTCAATCTTGACCAACACTGCATTGTTTTAGGAGACTGCTAAGGTAGCGTTTGTTAAACTGTTAATTATTTCTAATTCTTCAAAGTTATCAATAATCTCGTTCACACAGATTGGGGTCTATTCTGGTGCAATTTTTACAGAGGTTGTCGTACCCGTAGACAAATGTACAATCTAAAATCGCTAGGCAATAAAAACGCCAGCAATTATGTTACTGAAGGCCTAGTGTAAGTTTCTTTCGACAAACTCGATTTACTACATCGAACGCGTTCGGTGCTCCGATTGGTCCGTTTCGTGTTCTCCACCAATCGGAGCGCCGAACGCGTTCGATGTAGTAAATCAAATTTGTTAAAAGAAACTTACAATAGGGCCTCTAAATTGACATAGATATCGAATAGTCATGTGACCCACGCATCTGAGTACCATATATGTATATTGTTGGCGTTTTTCTATTCTCTATCGATAGTAGAATGCAACTTGTTTAGGGGGGCAGATAGCGACTTTAGACGCCGTCACCACACAACATACTGTGTAAGTACAATTAAAGTAAGAGGTAGTATTTCTGAGAATATTAACGTTGAGTAATCGATTATAAAAAAACAACTTAATAAACCTATTATAAAATTGAACATCAGTTGGACAGCAACTTCATATATGTATATTGGTTGATCTTGTACACCTACTTATATTTTTTGGTCGATAGTACATTTTGCCTAAGATATTTGATATGTATTGCTGGTGTTATAAACACACTCTGTCTTACTAATATTCCACAACCTTATTCTGTTCTGTTGAGCAAAGATCTACCAATGCACGTAATTAAGTAAAACGCAAATATTTTCTATTGTGTGCCTTTTATCTCATGCCGTTGTAGAAAGGTGTCTAGAAACCTCCAGTAACATCAACAGCCGCTCCAGTCATGAACGAGCTCTTGTCTGAACCCAAAAACGCAATGACTTCCGCTATTTCTGAAATTGTTAAAAAAATATTATTAAATAACGAGCCTATAGAAAAAAACATATGATTAAATAGCCTAATATAATCTAAAGAAAGGCCAGGGAGACAAGATAAATAATGTAAAGAAACTTTCAGAAGTTCATAACAGAAATAAGATGGCACCAAATGTTATCTACACCTGCACCATACAGTTCAACGTGTTTTACAATCTTTATCATATTTCGTTGACCTTACTTTAGTAAATGTAACAATTAATAATTTTGTCCGGTAGATGGCAATAGGCTCATCGCGTATTACAGGACTGGGACTGATATATGAATACATGAGTTTACTTCTCCCTAACCATACCGGGGAATAGGCTTATACCTACTATATCATAATAAATGTACCTATATTTTAGGCGTATTTCACACTTACCAATGGGAAGTCCAAGGCGACCTAAAGGCACCAGTTTCAACATGCCTTGCACCACTTTCTCAGGTACAGTCTTCACAATAGGCGTATCTATGAAGCCTGGCAATATTGCATTTACTCTGAAATTAAAACAGTTAAGTCTATTACATTATAAACTTTTTAGTGTGTGTGAGACATAAGGAAAAGTTTTTATAAGTCTGACTTGATATTCTTAATCCATTAAAATATGTAATTTAAATGTACTTTCACTGAATATACTTGTAACATATTTTGGATATTTAACTATAATATGATGACTTTGATGATACTCTTATAAGCTGGCTGGGATAAATCTAAAAGTGTAATTTGTGTATCTATCACAGAATCTTTTGTCTTAATTGACTTAAAATGACCATAAAAGGAATTCTCCACGGACACACAGCTTATTTTCATGCATAAGAGTAACAATTATATACAATGGAATAAAAATTCAGCTTATTACTGGGCACGCAGAGCAGCAGTCAAACTGCTTGGCTTAGGAATATTCTAAGCATGAGAATGTTTTTTTTTTATCAGCCGTAATCGTCCCACTGCAGGGCAAATGCCTCCCTACCCTCTTTCCACAGAATAGTTTCTTACCTTATATTAAATTTTCCTAACTCCTTAGCAGCCGACTGTGTCATCCCGACCACACCAGCTTTACTGCCAGCATAATTGGTTTGTCCTAAAAAAGTTGAGATATAAAAATTGTCTATTGGCTCCATATAGTATAGTATGTTTAGAATCAAAAGATACCAATTAAAACTAACCAAAAAAAAATGCTACATAAATAATGCTACTGACCCATGTTTCCATATTTGCCAACGATACTAGAAATATTTATAATTGAACCAGGCTTTCCAGCTTCTGTCATTGCCTTTGCAAATGTTTGCATAACTAGAAAAGTACCCTGGAAAAATACATTTTAAGTCAAGACATAGAAGGTTTAATTTACCCTCTTTTTTCCGAACCATTGAGGACAAAATTATAAAAGGTATAACCTATCATAAATATAATATAAATTGTTTTATATACATATTGAGTATTATAATAGTAAAAATAATAGGAAGAACTGTTTCGATCTGTGCATCTCAACTTTTTAAAAGTGCCTGATAAGGCCTAATTAAAATAAAAAAAACTTTGACTTTGATCTGTAGGTACGTATAATATTATTGACGAACACTATACGGAAAGATAAGCGTGAGACGAAAAATGGACAATCTAGTCATGGTCATATGCAGCTACTGGATGTAAAACGTTAAAAAAATAAGGCATGTTTGACATAAGATTCCACATCGATTAAAATTAAAATAACAAAATAAATCAGTCACCTTTAAATTCGTATTAAGGACACTATCATAATCTTCTTCTGACAGTTTGAAAAGCCAGTTGTCTCTGGTGATGCCAGCAGAGTTTACGACTATCGTTGGTGGTGCCTTGTACTGTTTCAGGATAGTCTGCAGAAGGTTCCTCACTGCAGATGAGTTGGTCACATCTAGTTCTACTGCCATATGATCACCATCTGAAATTGAAAAATTACTGTCATTATGAAACTGCTTCATTGGTCTAGTGGTTGCAAGTGCAACTGCTGAACGTGAAATCCTGGGTTCAATTACTGGGTCGGTCAAATTGTTATTGAGTATTGCTGTATGGAAATTTTCAGTAGCAGCACAGAGTCTGGCATGACATGGGACTCAATAACGGCATCAGCAAAATGTTGGTGTACAATAGTACAACTCTGCTTAACCCTTGGGGGAGTACAGACGTGTTGCTATGTTATGTTAAGAAACTAGTTGAGTATTAGTTGTTTGGGACGTCGCGTCGTTGTTTAGGGGTTTAGATGTGTGCATGTGACATGCATATTTCTAAACTGTACCTATGTTATAGGAGAAAAAAGAGTGGGGCAACTTTTATTTAAAAAAAATGAATATGCTGATGATACTAGCTCCCATATAGCTTATCCCATTCCACATACAAAACCAAACCAGTACAAAAGCCACATCTAAAAAGGATTATTAAAAGAAAAATCTAGACTTGTAGCTGTCTCACTCACCGTTAGAACCTGAAGCTAATGCTGTGTGAGTTTTAATAGTCTCTACAGCTGCATCATAATGCTTGTCAGCTGCTATGACAATGGCTCCCTCCCTGGATAATACCTGGCAGGCTGCACGACCAATGCCAGAACCAGCACCTGAGAACAGGGTAAACAAAATATAGGTCACTATCTGTCAAATTCATCTAGTGGTCGCAAGAGCAAATGCTGACCAAATAATCATAACAGCGTCGGCGAAATGGGCGTACATAGTACACCTCTGTTTAGCGCTTTGGGGAATACAGGCGTGATACTAGGTTTTGATGCTAGGTATATACCATCTTTGTGCCTATAACATGATTGCAATGAATTGATTTGATTTGAAGGTGACTTTAAATGAGACACATTTTTAAAACAGAATATATAATTTGATAGGCATGTAAAACCAATATTTAGTAACGGCATTCAAGTTTTAAAAATGAAGTTATAATTGTGACCTCTAAACAAAGAACAGTGTTTAAGGCATAAATACGTAAATTGATAAGACGACTTACAGAAATCATAAATTCGCAAACAAATGAAGTTCAAGTAAAAATAATGTAACTTATGTTACAATTAACGAATAATGCTTTATTTCTGTCATAAAAATGGATTTCTCTGACATAAAATGTATTTAATTATACCATCCGATCTAAGTACCTATTTTGTTTACCGTGATTATGTTATAGAAAAAAGATTTACCGGTTACTATTGCGAGTCGTCCTGCAACTAATCCTGACACCATTTTTGTAAGATTTTATTCAATATTTTAGTTAACAAATAAATATGACGAATATTTATAAAGTTTGACTTTGAACTTTACTATTACCATAAATGTAATCTTATCAGTTCTGTCAAACAGTTTAAAATCACTTCTCGTCCCCTACGTTCCTACGTTTTTACTAGGTATGGTATGTATATTATAACTATGACGTTTAAATTAGAGTTCAGAAATTCAAATCGGTTTTATAATGTATTGAATTTTAATTCTTATTAAATTGCAAATGCGTAAGTTTTCTTTTTTCTCTTACAATCTTCACATTTGTATGAAATAGTACCTAATAAATTACTATTCTGATACAAATAATTCAACCTGATTTTTGATTCCCAGAAAAAGTTATCTGACTGTTAACTTGGAATTAGAACAGTTTTTTTAGAGATTATTAATTACAGGCATAACGAGATTTATCAACGTTTTGAAAAAGCAGCCCTTAGAATAATAAAACCCATTTTAATGATTTCAAAACGAATGTATCTTCATGACCTTCTTCTGGCTAGGAGGTGACCGTAAATCTATGAGGTGACCAGTATAAAGATATGTGTGTATCGCGTGCGTTAACTCTGCACCCATTCACTAATAATAAATTATTAACTTGGACCTTAGTAAATAGTAACTACCAATTTTTACCCTATTTTTATCCATGATGAGAACCCAGAATACTTTATTTTGTAATTACCTACTGTTTGTATCAAGCATTAGCTTTAACTCAAGGTGAAAAAATTAAAAAAGAGAACTTGTGAAACTTATTTACTTTATTAAAAACCAGAATCCGAGAAATTGCATTTTTTTCACATTGATACCTATAGGTATCTATTTAAAAACAATGAGCATTAAGACCAACATTTATCACATATTTTTATCTTACATTATTACTTAAGAATCTAAATGCTATGCTTTTGTTATCTAAATATCACTCCATATAGTTAAAAACAGGATTTAATGATGGAGGTCAATGTTAATCCCTATACATATACATCATTATTAACTCTTTACTACAAAATCCTGAAAAAAGTTATGTCAAGCATGTCATTATATGTATGTATGGTTGTCACATTAAAATACTGATATATGTATGTCATAACATAACTTCATATGGCATTTCTTAGTAAAGGATTTAGTGTTCAACCTGTAATTCGCCACTTTAACAGGTAGGTACAGTCAAATTTAATTATTTGTAGGTACTAAAAGTACACTCGCTTTTTTATTTATTGATGAATTTAAAATTTGAAATAAAAAGCATACATAGTAAAAAAAAAAATACATACTTCAACATTAGCATTATTTTGTAAAATACTTGGTTTCTTGAATGAAAACAAGTATGTACTTATTAAAAAAATCTACTTAAGGATAAAAATTATAAAAAAAAGAATTTGTTGCTTATGTGTTGTCTTACATGGTACTACTATCTGAGTCTCATAATACTTATGAAATATCTTAAACTTAAAAAAATAACTAAGACTATGATATTCAGGCTAATGGTGCAACAGCTCAATGGTATATTTAAACTTGGCATTCGAAGAGTTAAATATACCAACGAACTTACATTTACTCTTCAATCTACGATTGGTTTAAATAGAACCCAAAGTCTCTCAAATTCTCTCTGGTAATATGCTACCAGCTCTTTCTGCGAAGTCACTAAACAGTCTTCAAAGTTACCGCACAAAGCTTGATTAGTCCAATTTAATGAGCCCGTCATTACAAACGGTGTTATCAGAGTGTTTTCACTTAATGTATCAGCCAAACAAAACTTATGGTGCATCAGATTCGTTGATTTCATCCACCGCACCGGTATGCGCTGCTTTTCTATCCTCCTTATAGTTGATCCAGTTGAGAATGCCATATCAGCGTCAATTATCACTCGGATCTTTACGCCACGATAGTGTAACTTTAATATAGCGTTAGTGATATCCATATTCGTCCATACGTACATGCATATATCCAAATTATAACGAGGCTGGCTCAAATGGTATAATAGTCTTTCCATACTTTTTGATATCATACAGCGCGAATATTTACTCTTCTTAATTTCTTCGACTCCATACGAAAACATTATAACTTCGTTTATTTCTTTATTCTTACGTTTTTCTTCTTTTTTCTTTTGTGTAAAGTAATGATATGTTGCATGCGTAACGAACGCAAATGATAACAAAATGAACAAAGTTTTGCTGTAACTTTTAAACGACATTATTTTGTGTTATTTTCAAATAATTTATATTAAAGAACACATAATAACGAGCTTATATGTTTTGTATACTTTGGAACAACATGTTTGGTTGGAAGTTTTCATGAGTTTAATAACATTGAACCGATTTTAAAATCTCAAAACACACCACATGCCGAATGTGTTGACGTTTTTTACGTTACGTCACTTTTGACAACGTTTGTCAAAGTTCCCGCGCCGATTTGCTTTTTATTACGTGATCTGAATTCTAGCGTTATGGTTACAAATTCGTGATATTGATAAACAATAATAATAATATAATACTTTTATTGTTTCAAAATAGCGGTTACAGACATTGTTATGACACTAGCCTCCACACTAGGATCGTGGAGGCTAATCTCTTTCATCTTATTTCAGAGAAGACAAAAAGAAAAGAAAAAATATTATATCATAGGAAAGGGTAAGGACATTTTATAATCCTATAGTATACATCATTCTAAAGTTGAGTGTGTGTGCGTGTATGATGTGTGTGGGTGTGTGTGCGTGTGTGTATGTGTGATGTGTGTAGGGTTATGTGTGATAAGTAAGGGTGTGTGTGTGGTGTTGGTGTGAGTGTGTGAGGGCGAGCGCGGGCGCGTTTGTGGGTGAGGGCGAGCGCGGGCGCGTTTGTGAATATTTTCTTTATCAAGCCAGCCGTAGCCATGTGGTGACAAGTATAATTTCCGCAAGTGGCTTGTAAAAGTTGTAAACCATTAAATTCATAAAGGTCACTTAATAATTTTTATTTTAGGTGTATGCTCATAAAATAAATATGATTTATTATTTTATGGGTACGTCTTCTACGTGGTTCGACCCGGGTACGTCTTAAAACTGCGACCAGACACCGGAGGACGGGCAGCAGCGTCCTCTCACTAATCGGTGAGCCACTGCGATCCCCAAGCCGCCTGCCAAGCGTGAGGATTATGGCAAACCACTTGGGGGAGGCCTTCGTTCAGCAGTGGACGTTTTCTGGCTGATGATGATGATGATGATTATTTTATGCGCAAATCTAATAGTCTGTAGATGTGATGAAGAGTCAATCCAAGGCTGGCAGTAGTGGAAGTGATAGTAATAAAATAAAATGTGAGTGTTGTCATTTTGGATTTGTAAACTTCATAACGAAGCCTTGTACGACAAGTAGAATCATCGACACACCACGATGGAGCCATTAAATTAAATTGGAATTGTAATTGGATTGGAAGGAGAAAGTAGGGGTTCAAGAAGTAAAACATATATAAAAAACGGTGTCTGAGCTCTTAGAGCGGCAGAAACTTCGTAACAAGGATAAGTAAATGATTACTTAATATTATATATTTATTTTGTAGTTAAGACTATTGTTTTGCAGTAGTAATACGGTTGCGGTGAACACCTAGCGCTTTAACGTTCCACACAGGAAGGTTAGAAACACTCCGCACCCTTGGCTTATTGAAAATGCATCTTGAATCATAATTTGATTATCACTTGCAATAATGATGAATGGAAACATCATGAGAAAACTAGGACACAAGTCTTAGAATAGGTATTCGATCTAGGACACCTCCTAAATTGAATACCTAGGTATTCAAATATTTAATTGCTGTAATATCTACTAATCCCTATTTAACCCGCTTGATGGCCTAGACCCGTCATACTCAATTTGCGGCCCGCCGAGCTTTTGAGAGTGGCCCACCTGGCATAGTAGTCAAGTTGTCAACCACTTTAAATTTCGCGCAGATCCAGAGAGTGTAGGCGCGCGGGGTACAATAGATAACCCTACCGCGCATTGCGTTGCAGTGAGTGATAGAGGGATTCAGAGATCTCATCTCAAGATAAAAAAAAGTTAAGTTTTGGATTGTGAAAGCTCTTTCAAAATTTTGTCAAGATCGCATGTGGCTGCATTACAACCTCAAATTATAAGATTTATAAGATCATCCAATCAGATGAATGGTGAACAATTTTTTTTTTGTTTTTGTTTCGTTATTTTACGGTATTTAAATATAACGTTTTTTATTAACACCTAAATTTTGTGTTGTGACCTGTGGCACCTTAACTAATACGTTTTTGTAGCCCTTATGGATAAAAGGTTGAGTATGGCAGGCCTAGACTCTTTCTTAAACTTAAGGCCAGAGTCCTACCAGTGATAGTTACAAGACGGTGATCTAGGAATTGTGGTGTGTAGTGTGTATCAACTCCTGCCCAGTTGATCCTATCCAATCCTGGTTGGTGAACGGGTACCTAAATTGGTCACCCTAAAACTCAATACGGCGTCGGCCGCATCCGTATCTGTAGTTATCTTTAATCTTTGTTTATTTGTAAGTTGCTATGGCATCGGTGAAATGTGGGTATCCATGAGAACAGCTGCCTAACTCTTCGGCAAAAACTAAAAATTGAAATTGAAAAATGAACACAAAATATATTTACTCTCTATTTACTTAATATATTTACAGCATATTTTTTAATAAACCTATTTACAAACACACAGTACGCCGTACCATCTCATAACGTTATATTATTTATACTAAAATCATGAGGTCTCAATCGTAAGTTTAAATTGTAGGAGCTGTGATGTGCTGGCTGCAACGATCCACTGTACCCGCCAATCAGTCCACACGACCCATACCCATTGTCCCCAGTACTACCGTAACCTACAACACTCTGTCCCATCAGACTGTTCGAATTCGGAACGTATTGTCTATTACCCACATTCTGCATCATTAGGGAGTAATCGTTTTGGTACAACCCCGTGTTCGCTATTGGAATACCGAGGTTTAAATTCAGATTGTTGGTTTGAAAATGATGAAGCCATGGTTCCTTGGAATTGCGTGCGAAGTCCTGTCCTGCTGCTTGATGAGGAATTCCAATTGGAACGGCGATAGGCTCAGGTGAACTGTGGCTGGCTGAGCTTCTGTGAGTTGACAGTGCTGACCTTTCGTTTCTTCGGAATTTTGCTCGACGGTTTTGGAACCATACCTGGTAACAAATTGATAGTAAATATTTTAAAGAGGAACGTAACGTCCAAAAATTAACAAAAGTGCAACGTACGGCAGGCTGTGAGTCCATCAAATAGTATGCAGTTTTATACTCGGCGCCTCCACCAAATGTAGGGTCCGGGAATAAAACTGCTGTTAGAATATTTAAACAGTGTAATGCATGCTACGAGTTCCGACATATTCCCATCTTTTCACTGTGACACACATTGACATCTTATTTCATATATTTGTTCTTTTGTTGTTCACCAGTATCCGTACCAACGATTGTATCTTATTACATAAAACTTCTACAGTACCTATACCTTGGCTTAATAATATGGTATTCAATTCGTGACTAACACATAATATAACATCACGCCTGTATTTCCTGAAGGGTTAGGCAGAGGTGTACTATTGTACACCCACATTTCACTGATGCTGTTATTCTGTCAGAAATACCCTAATATTTTACCGACCCAAAAAACTCACGAGAATCGAATCCAGAACCTCACGGTCAGCAACCGTAGTACCAAAGAGGTAGTGAACTTCGGGACAAGTAAGTTAAAAGAGTTTTGTTTCATAACTCACCTGTACTCTGGCTTCAGTCAAATTGACCCTCGCAGCAAGGTCCTCCCTAACAAACGCGTCTGGATAATGGGTCTTCTCGAACACCTTCTCCAACGCAGCCAGCTGCTGACTTGTGAACGTGGTCCTATTCCTCCTAGGCTTCTTTCTATCATCCGATTTCATATCTCTCTCTTCCTCAGACTCTTTTTGATTCTCTCTCTCTTTCCCGCCTTTGTCTTCATACTTTCGTCTCATGTCTTCGTAGGCTAAATAATCGACTGGTTTAATGTAGGGTCGTTGTAAATCTTTTGGGTACCAGGTCAAGTCGTTCTGGTAGGTTGGTTCGTAAGTGCTGTTGATTTGGCGGCCAGCTGTCAAGTGGTGTAGCCTCAGAAGGCTGTCCTCATGGCATTTGATCATTTGGAAGAGATTGTGGTTGTTCTCTGTGTAATTGCCAGGGCTAACGTTGTAGTTGGCAGGGTTGGTTTTCGGATCGTAGTTTTTCGTGATTGGCTGGCGAGTGTTTGGATTATCTGTGAATGAGAACGGCAATTGAAAAAGTTTCCCGCAATTTCCGCGACACAGCAATGATATATATCATTGTGATAATGATATGAACAGTAACTATCTCAAAATCTTCAAGGAGTATTTTTGTATGTTATGCTGTGTAACTACTGTTGTATGAAGTACATTTTCTACTTTTGACGCTACCTCAAACTACTCTCTTGTTATCATTGTGTTTTTGATTCGAAAGATTAGTTTTTTAACCGGTTTCACTATATAAACTAAAACATAATTCCGCGCCTGTAATACATAAAGAGCTTTGAGTTCTTTATATATGCTGTGAAATTCAGTATCGATGTAGTAAAATTTGAGTAGGACCTATCCCACATATCTATTCGCATCAAAATAACACCAAAACAAATCAAGCACCACACAAAAGCTTGTTTGTTCTACAGATCGCACACGCACCGGCGGCTAACATCTGTAGACCGTTGATGCGCATGCGCAGTCGGCGTACGCGCAGGCCTATCGGTTACAGCACTCACGTGGAAATTGTTGCTCATGCTCCTCTAAACTTACGAAGGCTACGTTAGATGATTCAACCAACAAGATGATGATAGATGTTTATGGAAAGGTCTAAGTTTGATCTCAGCCCGTACCTCTAACTTATCTAACTCATTTGTGGATTACTATCTTATTTACCCCCTGACTTCCCCTTGTAGTACCTAGCTAGTATGTCAGCTAGAAAATGGAGATAGGCATCTCTTATATAGCAAATTTATAAGAAAATAGCACACTATGATTCCCAAGATTGTCAAAATCTTTAAAATAATTAATGTTCATAGTATGTATAGAAGACTATCTTATCCGAAATAGTAGAGCTACAAAGGGTCATAGTAAAAGTGGTTCTACGTTTTGACTAGCCAGCAAATATTTATATCTAGACTCTGTTAGTCTATTCCTAAAAAACACCTTTATATAATTTTCCATTAAGTATTGGTACCCTGCAATTCTAGGACGAAATACTTGGTTTTTACTCTTAATTAAAAATGCAACAAGAAATTAACTTTTAAGTATGTAATTTATTAACACTATATATATATAAAATAATTCTATAATTATAAAAGAATTATTTTATAAAAGTATCCATGGATTTTCCTCCCGGTCTCGTTCTCTTCTCAATAGGGCCAACCCACATTTAGAATCGTAAGATAACTACTCCTAAAAAAAAGAACCTGAAAAGGCCCAGTTTTAATAAAAATCTTTGACTTAGGTAATTACTGTTTTGCCAAAACAAGAACGGGAAACAAGGAAAGAACAAGAACACATCTAAAACTGATTATTTAATGTATATAGAATAACTTACCTTTATTTTGCTCCATAACACAGCCGTTTTTAGCACACTAAATGATTTGAAAAATCGAAATTTAAATTAATTTACTTTAATATTTTGTTAGCACTGTCACTTTGGTTTTGTATAAAATCCCTGCGAATCCACTCCGGCGCCGATCGAACGCGGCCAAACCGAATAATTGTTATTAATTCGCCCGCTTATTGAATTACTTTATTTAATTAAATAATTCGACTAACTCATACTAATGTGCGAACTAATGGAGTCTGTGCCGCGATCTGGCTGCTTTGCTACTTCATCTCAAAAACAACATGTGTGTTGGTGCAAAAAATACTCTGAAAACGTCCCCCGTCTGAACACACCCAATGATTTAACAAGAAAACGTTATTTTCAACTCTATGTTCACAGGTGTAGATTTCAAATATCGAATCCACAGCCTTTAAGTTTGTAAAAAGAAAATAACACTTTATATTAACAGCACCAAGATTAGTTTTGTGTTGATTCCGAATAGTGGGAGTTTCACAAGTTCTAATTTTGAATTTTGTTTCAAAGACCGCGAGGCGTGGTTTGGCTATGGCCCGCCTGTGAGTATAAAAAAACGATTATATTTTGACCGGGAAACCATTCAGGCAATAATTGACACGTCAACATATATTATTTATAGCGTTCGGGAGAAAATTAACATAAAGTTTTTAAGTAATTGGATGTGATAAGTTTATGTTGTTGAATTGTTGCGGTACGGATGTGAAAATGTGGTTTTTATTTATAAGTAAGGGATATGCCGATGAGGTGGGTGCCGTTATTTTCAATGCTTTTTATGGGTACTTACACTGTATTTCAGAAGAGGTTACTTTAGGTGACTAAGGAATATTTACCGAAGTTTAAATTGAAAATTTAGCTCCGATGTAGTTATTGAAAAATGTGACGTACCCACCTCTATTAAAGTTATAGCTTGGTTATAAGCTGTGCTTATAAGTTTTAGTTTTCACAATTTTACAGTAAAAATGTCGAGTAACACCCGGAATCGTTACATTGCTAATCTTAGGACGATTTGACTTTAATAATAAGACCATACCGTTCGGTTCGGTTCGGTTCGGGGCGATATTCGGTATTTGCGCACCTGTGAAGCTGGTCACCTTTAGGGAGTGGATTTGAGAGAAGGAGGACTTTGAGGAGTATATCAAATCAAATCAAATCAAAAATCAAAATACCTTTATTTTCAGGCTACATTGGCCCATAGATATATACCTTACAGACTAACATATATATTATTATATACAAAACTTGTTAGTATATAGAACCTTAAATCTATGTTAGTATATACCTGAGTATATCTCACTCAAGGCGTATGCTACATCCATTGGGTTGCGATGTGTGCACAACAACTCCTGACTAGTGATGGTGGCTATGAAACCACCGTGAAATTAAAAGTACAATGACAAGAACCGTATATGATATATATATATATATATACATCTCAGTGCAGTTTATTTAATTCTCCATCTTACATCTCTAATTCGACTGTTCAACATTTTATTTTAAAATCTTGCTTCCGATTTCTCCTGTATCAACTGCGCCAACTGTACAGTCCACGTTGTTACTTTTTCCACGTGTACACATAGTTTTGCCAACCTCATCACTGTGACACGATGATTGGAGCAGACAGTCTCTTGGCTGGTGCGCTGCTGGCACCATTTACTGGTATCCGTTTGATTTTAACCAATAAATCGAATAAGACAACAATATTAGACATAATAGCTAGGTACATTAATGAAAAATTGCTTGATATTTCGTCTGTCGCCTAGGTATACGCACAGTGCCGGCTTTACCTATGGTGCAGGGTGTGCAGTGCACACGGACGTAGGGTCTAAGGGGGCGCCGAGTGCAGCTCGCGGGACTTAGATACAAAAAACATCGCATTGTTCTAATTTAGAAAATAAACTATGTGTGTTCGTAATCATCGCGGGCGAAGTCGCGGACGGAAGCTAGTCGTTTATAATTGCATCGTTTGCACCCGAATTTTGATGACATTTTGGTCGCGCGCCTATTAGAGGGCGCCAGGGTATTTTTTTGCACCCGGGCACTACGTGGACTAGAGCCGCCCCTGTATACGCAATCATTTTGCTTTATCGTCTGAGTTGTATAATCTGGGAATCTTTAAGGCAAGAGTAAATGGGCTTTATTTGAGTTTGCGTGATCCATCCTCGGCAGCATTATTGCCAAACGCACTCAAATTAAATAAAAAAAAAAAACAGTATTCTATTCATATACTTACATTAGAAACTAGCTTGCGGATTCCTCCCCTTCTTTTTACTTTTATCTCTTTACAATAATTTCTGAAAAGTTTTTCAGAAATACTTAAGTATCTAACGACATAATAGGACTCTCTATATTGAGCGTTAGTGTAAATCAATCAGTTTTCTAATTCTTGTCTTAATCGTTGTTACTTCTTCGTGTTTGATTCTTAGGTCAGTATGATCAATATGTCTGTCTACTTTATTAAACTCTTCTGAACTCATCCTACTAGGCTGTACAGTCTCTTGAGTCAGCCAGTCTAGCCAGATGTGGCTAATATTTTACACGGAGTGCCATTGCGTCCGATCGCAACATAACGATCGCGAGTGGTTAGAAACAGCAAGGGAACAAATTAAATACAAGGAAGTAAGAAATTCAGATGAAAGTTAAATTAATTTTTAATTTATTTTGATATGAATTTAAAACCTTTTTTTATTTATATGTATCAATAGATCAAAATGTGCTATTAACTTTAATAAATTTCAACATCGGGTAACCTCTTTTTTCTACTAATAGAATAAAGCTTTATCCGCTTTTAAAAAACCCAATAACTTTGCCTGAGCCGGGAATCCAGCCCAGGACCTCGCTCTACACTCGCTCTTGCTACCACTAGCGCAATGAGACAGTCACGATACCTGCAAAGTGAACTTAATATCATATGATATTACGATAATTGCAGTTGCTAATCAAAAAAACTGTCGTAAAATATCTTTACTCTATACAAAAAGCAAAACTGGTGGAAAATCTATTATTTAAATTATTCCACCTACAAATAAACTTCTCATCTCATCACATTCTATCAAATAATAAATTAAATTTATTTAAATTATTTTTATGTATTTGTTGTACTAAATTCGTGTTTAATTTCTTCGGCATCCCGCCGTACCTTCCCGTCTGCCCGGAATAGAACCGGCGACCCGTCGCATCGAATTAGTGTGAAATGTTGAAAAACGCCTGAAGCGTACCGTAACGTTCATACGTTGCCAGATGGCATAGAGTAGTTACAGCATCTATTTAGTTGAGAAAAGGAGTTTCATCACCGTGGAGTTTTCAAAGAAAGAGGTGCAAATTGAAAAATAAAGATATTTATTTTTATTTTTAAGTGTCATAGTATCGATCCTCTAAAAAGCATGACATAAAAAATACACCTTTGTAACTCCAATTAGCAAAAATTTGTGAATGGTAGGTAATTGTTTTAGGAGTTTAAGCGATTTCGGTATTTTGAGAATTTTGAATACCGAATGGGAGAACGTCTTCTTAATGAGGGCAGATGAATAATCGATACGAAGTTTTGCGTAGACTTAGTTGATATAAAAGAGATTGTCAATTGTTTGACACAAAATAACCTATCTATTACCTATAGTGGTGACAAGTGATAAAAAGAGGAAGAAGGCCTTCCAAAGGAAAAATTGGGTATATAAACGAAAAGAAATGCTGCGTGTTTAGGTACACTTGCCGTGCAAATGCCAAAGATGGTGATAATGACTCATTCTATAAAGAAATATTAAACAAGTTGAGTGAATTTATAAATCGTAGATAGTGCGATCATATTTATATTCCTAGTTTCCAAATAATTTGAAACAGTTATGTTATAAATTTATTTCGTAAATAGGTAATAAAATTATTATGATAGTTTACAATTTCTTTGAACCTGTTGAAATGTTTACAATTCGAGGACATATTTAATTGATTATTTACAAGGAATACACATTCTGAAATCAAAAACGAAATATTAAAATGTGGATTCCTTTGAAGCAAACGTTCTATATTCAAATGCAAGCGCGCCAAGGTGTCATGGCGGCCATAATTGGGGATGACAGTTGTCGGCGGGAACGCGCGCGGCTCGGTCGAGGGACAGCTCGTTTGCGCCTGAGCATAACGAGACTGTACTTATCTCGTCTTGTTCTTCAGTAATAATATAAAACGATCCACATTAAAGAGAAACGTAATTTAATTTAAGATTTAAGTAAATGCTGCCAATACTATTATTGTTCTGCTAGAATTTCTTGACTTCACATGATTTTGTTTCAGTAAGTATTCAAAACTACGATGATTCAAAATTATAAAGGTATTCATTGTTTTCTTCAACGAAATTGCAAGCTGCCTATAAAATCGTTCCTTTCCAAACGACGCCATCGCAAGTCTCATAAACTTTCTTGACTAATAGTCCATCACCTACGAACCACTTCATTATTTCTAACCCTATGAATTGGTGAATGCTTAATTGATTTTTTATTTCATCTTTTAAGGATTTGGTGAATCAGCCGAGCTTCGTTGAGCAGCACTAATCGACCAGTGGACTCCAGGAAAGCTGCGTGTTCACCTGGATGGACAGGAATTGAAAATATAATGTATGTAAGTATTTATACAAATAATATCATTATATGTTTAGAACAAAAGTTTTATTGTAAACAATTGTAACTACAAGTTATTTTTTTACAACAATAACAAACAACGCAAGAGAAATGCAATTTCTCCTGCATTGTGGGTGCAGTACTCCATCATACCTCAAAAGAGCATGCTCATACACGTCGATCTGACTGAAACTTTCTGTAGGTGACACAAATATTTTTTTTGGAAACCGAGCCCACACCTGGAGCGTCGCCGCGTCGCGTCGAATCCATGAATCCAAACATAAAACAATACAAGGGTTATACCTACTTCAATTATAATTTATAAAATAACTGATCGCCCTTTGTTTCGTTTCGCATAAATATATATCATACCAGTTCGTTATAAATCATACCAGACTAATATTTTTGGAAGCGAGACTGCGAGAGTAAAAACGCAAAGCAATTAATTTGGCCACGGTGTGGTCTAAGTTGACGTGTACGTGTTCATTTTGAAGGGATGGCGACTCAATAACCCGTGAACATAACCATTTGTCACCACATCATCCGGTATGGTGGCCATGTCTGTTGATGTTGTGAGGATAACGAAAAAAGTGAGACCTCCCCAAATATGTACGAGGAATCTGTAGCTTTTTTGAACAACTAACGAAGTCATTGTTATAATTAGCATTTCTTTTTTTGTATGGGCGGGCATCAGTATAAAAACGAAATTTATTTAGATTTCCAATTTTAAACACATTCAGTTATTTTTGAACACATTCAGAAACCCTATCGCCGGACGTTTTTGCCAAATTAACGCCTTATTAAGTCATATTAAATCCTTTCTTCCCAAAATACCACATAGGTAATAATAGCCATATTGAATCCTTTCCTCTCAAATATGATCCCAAATCTTCCACAAAATATGGCCAGCAGTATGCGCGCACGCATGACAATTACCTCAAATCAGTAGAGCCATTACTCACGTCGCATCCACCCAACAGTTGGTCCCAACGATTAATTAACAATACAATTTTAGCACTTACACGAAAAATACTAAAACAATTAAATGTTATACGCAAATAGAAACGGTAATTGATGATGGATTACTGACTTGAACGCAAGACTAAGCTTTGCTAAAAAAAAAAACCAGAACATTTCGAGTTATTTTAGGAACGTGAAAGATGGAATTGGAGATTTTAACTCTGTATTTATCTACCTATAAAAATGTTTTTATTAACATAGGTATCAATTGCTGTTCTACAAAGAAAACTAAAAACTAGAAAACTAAAACGGGACCCTGTTTGTATTCTCCATATGAAGTAGGCAGAATTATTTGATTATAAATAAGTTCTTAGAAATCGACGTTACTACGGCACATAAGCATGTTTTTCTAGTAGTCTTGTGGACCTTGCCACTCCATGCAACATGGGAAATGTAATTAAGTTAGATTTTAAAACCTTCCGCCTGTTTCTTAACCACAACTCGGCTATATTTCCACTGGAAAAACGTCTTGTTCACGCTCCTGGTTTAGTAAAGCAAGAACTTAGTTGAACCGTTACAAGAACCATCCTGTTTTTAAGTTTCAGTTACATACCACACACGGCACCTGAAAACTTAAAAATATTAGGCATAATGATAATTTATCACCGAAACATAATTATCGGTTGCGGCTCATCGCCAACCACTCTTGTGTTGACGTGTTTGCTAAATTAATGGGCTTCGCAGCTAACGAGTCGTGCAATTCGCGGCGCAAGCGCATCCGGAAGGATGCCACCGACGGCGGTAGGCGCCACTGAAAAGTAAAATCTCTAATTTCTTACTTGTTCCATCTTCAATGTTTGTATTTTTGACAGAATAAATATCTTGTATTAGGTAAATTAAGTTTATTGAATTAACGGGGTCAAGACTTAGTATCCTTACCAATTTACCTTTGAATTATTTGTTATACATGTTATTATCATCTTATTATGACTAAATTAACACAATTGCACTACTCATAAATTAAAATATTATTATTTCTCAAAAAACGATGTCAAAATCTAGACCAGCTAACGAAAGAAACCACCGAAAACGCATTAATCCTGTTTGTTATCAGGTATCACGCCACAAGCATTCCTTCCAGTTACACCCAAACCTTAGGTTGGTGAGACCTGTCATAATATATTAATCTTTGTCCCGAATACCTTGTAAACTTACAAATAATTTTCAAGATAAAAATAATTGATAATCAGATATTTCCTCAGGAAATTTGTAATTTGTGCTCGTAACTATAATTTTAATTAGAAACATTCGTACAGAAATAGTCTTTGGCGGCTTTTAACTTTTTTACGTCGATAATGTCGTTAAACTTTGACACTTTTTTACTGACACACTTTTATTGTTTTTTACCGAAAGCTTAAGTGGGTGTCAGTGTAAAGATTTCGTAGAGATTTGATGTAATCGTCTGTTCTTAGCCGAATTCTCTCCCTTGGGCTTTTAAGTTGTGATCTTCGTAACTGACATGCCCTTTTTGGCAACTCCTGTTAAGCAATTTTTTGTTACGGTAAGATAAAACTTAAAAATATTGTACGTTAAGCACAAAAAAACATTTGGTAAAAATATATAAAAAATTCAGAGTAGCTTTTTGTTGTAAATAAGTAAAATATTTATAGCATTACTTTTACCAAAATGTTTTTTTTACAAGGTACCGGCTGAATCTTATTGATCTAATTTAGCTTTCCACTTTTGCCGCTTATATTGAAACCACGGCCTCTGTGAATGAAAACATCGAAAGAAGACGAGGATTCATTGTATCAAGGCAAAATTCAAAAAAGAAAAGTTCATCCTAGTAACATAATACCATCGGCATGTTCCGTCGAATTTCCGCGAAACTTCGTAAATAGCGACCACCGACGCGCCCGCTCCCGGTGGCGATGGCGGTTCCACCGAGTATCAGTTACATACTTCTGCGCATCACTGTCGGCGTTACAGCTGTCAACAGTAGCGTCACCAGACCGTGACCTGTCAAGTTTTGTGATCATATTCATGTCTGTGTAGGTCACTTTTTAATTCGGTCCTGCAACGAAGCAACAAACAAATCGGTGATTGTATCATGTAGTTTTAAAGGTATCTGATCCTTCCAATCCATATTAAAAAATCTTAGATCCATTTATTAGGTGAATGTTGTGCCCTAAGACCAGATAACCATTCGGGCAAACCCAAGCTGTAGGTTATCGCCAACTTTACTGTTTAAAAGCATTATTAACCTGAGATATTTCATTTCGATCAACATGGGCTGGGTTAAAAACTAATGTGGTACATTGTAATGTGGTGTGTAGGTATACCAGACACGACCACGATTTTTTCATATAGTTTTGGCCTCACGGTAACTACAGTCGTGGTGAAGGAAAACTCACACTAGACCTGATATAAATGTGGGCCAAAAATTTTGACGCCTTGTAAATTTAATAATTTAAATTATTATGACATTACATAGAAGTTAAGAGTTTATTTTGTACCTAGTTTAGGTACGGCAATACGCTAAATCAGCAATAACTGCCGTCTGCAGCAATTTACTTAGCTATCAAAATACCAACATTATAGCAGACTTCGGCACTCATTCATTACTGTAGTTAAAACCTAATAAATCTGATTAAATCAGCGCCGCTTGCGTTTAAATCTCAACAATTTCAAAGAGTCGAAATTTGTCCTGACAAAATTTACTGCGACAGTGTACGCGCGGCGCAAGCGCATGATTCGTCGAGATCAAAGCTTTAGACGCACCGTCATGTGTTCCCGACAACATGTAGGTCGCCGTAGCCCCAAGGGAACACTTACAAAAAGTCAGCTTGTATGTTTTGTAAATAATATCTTATTAGTCTTTGGGTTCCTTTTGCTTGTATCCGACTCGTCATGGTCGGCAGCGTCTATATTTTTGTGAACTTTTTATTTAGTTGCTACTTAATAAGCTCCATAAATTCAACTTTTGCTACAAATTCAAATATATAGGTACAAGGTTTTTTTTTTATTTTATTTATTTGTTCATCCTCGTTACATGGAATTTAAGGCATCGTGAAGTGAGTGTACATTACAATAGTAGTACCTCTTCCTTTCTACCTTTCATGGAACAAAGGCGTGATACCATTTATTACGCTATATTTTTTTGCTTTTATATAAAATGCGTGTATTTATAAAAAAAACATAATTATTTACATTATTCATTCTTATATATATTACCCTATACAAGTTCATAAATTTAGATTAATCCCAGGCGCCTGGGCAGTCATAATGTCTGTTGATGCGTAGCCAGTCGTTATCTGAAACGTACGAACGCTGACCCATCTCACCGTTGGATTTCTGGGGAAAAAAGAACCATGAGAAGTGTAAAAGAGTGAATAGGTTACTTCTAGGCAAGCGTGCTACATCTTCGACCACATCATCGCTTACCATCAGGTGAGATAGTGGTAAACGCGTGCCTATCAAGAATAAAAAAAAATGCATCGAAAATAAATTGGTATTTATAATTATCTATAATGGTAAGACAAAGGTATACTACTGTACATCCGCCTTTTGCTGATGTCGTTATTGAGTGCCATTTAAGAGGGCTCGAGCTTATTCCATCTACCGTGCACAACTCTAAACTCAAGGCTATTCCTGAGAATTTTCATACGAAACCCCAGTAACAATGCTCGACTCGGGGTTCGAACCCGAATAGACAAAAAAGGCAGTTATTTAAAAAAATGCAGAAAACACTGCAACAATGTCAAGTCAGTATCACTTGTTTTGATATTGTTTGGAGATGCATTTATAAAACATTTACCCATCTTCTAATAAACACTGTTTAAAGTTATGTAGCAAGCCCATTCACCAAAAAATGTTTGATTGAACTGCCATTATTCGTAGCGTAACTTTTACACAGCCTTTTTAAGTAAGGGAGTAAGCATCCGCAGATACGAACCAATAAAGGCACAATGGTGGGTTCTCCGTTGCCAGAGAATGCAGTAGGTCCATAATGCATGCAGCTAACATAGTCGTACTCTATGTCATAGTTATTCACGTTGGACGCTCCGTAAATGACGAAGTTGTGTTCACTTCCTGGAAATCAAAATATTTGATTCAACATTATAGTACCGTGCCTGATCGAACAACCAATGGTTGTCGGTACCGGAATATCATAAACTAGCGACCCGCCCCGGCTTCGCACGGGTAGTAGAGCATATACGCCTTCTTGTTTTTTCTGTCGTAGTGTCGTATCATCTTGTTACGTCGAGCATTTATTCGGTGCACGCCAGTAAAACTCCCAGTCGGCATGATTTTTTCCGACATTTTCAACTATCGTCATATTTCAGCCAGTTTACACAAAACTATAATGAATTGTACACTTAAACCTTCCTCATTAATCAATCTGTCTATTGATGAAAACCGCATGAAAATCCGTTCAGTAGTTTTTGAGTTTATCGCGAACAGACAGACAGACGCGGCGGGGGACTTTGTTATATAATATGTAGTAACATTATATACAGTCAGTGCATACATATTTTTATATTGGGCAAGGGTTATGCAGAGGAGTAGGTACTATTGTACACCCACATTTAGTCCACGCCGTTATTGAATCCCATGTAAAAGGAGGCGAGCTTATTGTTATCTACCGGGCATCATTCCAGACCATGTGCTGTTGCTGAGATTTCCATACAGATAGATCTAGTAACACTTTGCCCGACCAGGGAATCGAACACAGGACGTCACGCTCAGCCGTCACACTAGACCACTGAGGTACACTGCAGTACTATATTAAATTTAAATATTCGTGGTCTTGAAGTCGCACTCAGTTAGGAAGATCTTCGTCCGGCGTCCTGTAACCACCTGATTAAGAAGCATCTGCAATCGTTCTAAATATCCATACCTGTAAACGCATTCGTCTCTTACAGAAAAAAGCCTCATCCGAATTGGCTGCAAACCTTCACTACCTACCGGAAGAATTTATAAAAGGCTTTGGTTAACGCGTTTGATAAATCAACAGTTCCTTTTTTCTCAAAACAATGTTTTATAGAATTTCATCCGGCTAACCTGGTTTAATATTCTTCTCGTTAATCTCGACGTACTGGTCTCTGTTGTAAGTGGCATGCATGTGGAGGAAGCCGAGGATGTGCATCCACTCATGTACAATGGTCGCGTGTCGGAAGCAACCTTTGCCAACAGTGTTGCGGGCCAAGTTCATCTGGTGCGCGCCCCTGGACTTCCTGTAGCCTATGTGCGCGTTGCACCCGCTGGAATCACCCTGGAAGTTGATACAATTTTGTGATTACTCTTCTACTTCATCTATTGTGATGGAATTAACTTCCATATGAGAGTCGCTCGGGCCATGGTTACGTATGGAAAGAACGTCTATCGTGACTCGACCGGAAAGTTAGCTTGACTTATTTTCCAGGAAATCATCATCATCCGTCTAGCCTTTTCCCAACTACATTGAGGTCGGCTCCCAGTTCAACCGGTTGCGGCTGAATATCAGTATGATACACGAAGCGATTGACCTCCGCTACCCAATTACTTACTGGATGACAGACTTTTTCGGGCTGCTGACACCCATAAACGACTGTCATAGATAGTCGTATGACACCCGGAACCAACTGTTTAACTTGCTTCCCGAGGCTCGGAATCACCCATCCAAGGACTAACCGCAGCAAGTGCTACTTAACGTTGCAGATCGACTGTTCGGCGCGGTACCTATGTAGCTCCCAGCCTCTCTTATTTTTCACGACAACATGAGCAAATAAACAATTGGATATTTTGAATACATTAATTTATTAATGTGCATTAACGCTACACTGAATTATATTTATAGTATTATGAAAACAATCTGATTTACGGAAATCTCATAAATATCAATAAGCTTGAATTATGTCATTCGAGGATTCAGTTTAAAGAACTTAATCCTCGAATGACATAATCCTTAGGCTTATAGTATTTATTTAAATACTGATTATGATTATAATTTTTTGACGATTTAATTAAGAAGAATTTTATTTGAATGTATGTTTACTTACAGTTAATTTCACATAAACACTGTCTGAAGGTTCCCGGTAGCGGAATTTGACGCAACTGTGCGCTTCAATGTCTCGAATAGCCTCCCTAATAGCTGCTTTCTGGAGCTCATCTGAAATACAACAGATAATTTAGCAGTTGCTCTCGAATATAGAGGTTAGGTACCAATGTTTGCCATCAAAGGCAATTCTAGTGACAGTCTTTCATGTGCCTTATTTTTCGACATGATCACAAATAGCACAAGAATGATAAGTGTTCTAAAAATAATTTCCTTGAACATTGTAGTTTCCATCTGTTCTGACAAAGAAAAAAATAATGGAGCCGCATCCTAAAAAGATATTTAGTAAAAATAAGTAACTTTTTCTAACAAAGTGTAGAGATAAAAATAATATTTGTTAAAGTTATTGTCATTTGCGTCCGGTATTCATTCCAACAAAATGAATTTCAATATAAATAAGCTAACGGGTACAACTACATAACTTACCTACATAGATATTTACATGTTTAATAATATCTTGATTCGTTTCTTTTGTCTTCAATATTATGCTGTTTCTAGACTGATTTGGAGTCATAAAGGCGTTACCCTATTTCCCAAATCATAGTCGTTTTTATCTTTAATTGCAGGTATATAAATGCCAGGTTTATCAATGTTGTTACAGTCTTGTAAAACACTGCTATGATTATAATCAGCGATGATTGCTTTTGATTAGATTTAGATTGATAAAATAAATTAGTATGGTGTATCATTTTGTTATGTTTGAAATAATCCTTTGTTGCAATAAATGCTTACTTTTCATTACGGGTAACATAAAAATTAACACGGGAAAAAAATATGGTTTTGAAGGACATTTAATTAGGTATTTCTGTTATTATTTATGAAAAAAAATTAATTCGTTTTTGCTTTTTTATATCTATATCTGCAAATATGAAAATATCTACTTAATATATTTGACTGTACAAAACTGCGGTGTCTCTGTGGTTAAACTTACCAAACTCGCCATCCCCGAACTCCCACACGACAGTATCATTAGGCCACACTGTGATGCTTGATGCCCTATACGCATTTCTGCCTACAGAATACTCCTGCAGTAATGTTTCGTAGTCCTCATCATCCAGGATTATGTCACCCTGGAACCTGCCGCTTAATTCCTCTGCATTCGCATCCGGAAGGGACATCTTTCTTCCCTGGAATCGCTCGCCATTTCCTTTGCCTGCGAAAATATAGATTGAATTTATAAATGAAACAAAAAAAATACGATCAAATGCTTTGCATTTGTTTTACCGTGTAGATATTAGAACAACTCCTTTACTAATAAACAAAGTATTATTTTACGCTTATATATAAAAAATAATATAAGAATCACGTTATTCATGGCTTCTTTAACACATAAAGTGACGTAAAGTTATTATCTAACATAAAAAAACACCTATTGGCATTTAGCGCTGGTGGCCCGTGGCCGTCGGTGCATTTATGAATTAAACGACTAACTTCTTGACGTAATAAAATAGGTGTAATAAGGCAGTTTAAAAAAAAAATCAAGTCCCACTTACCAGTCCGGGTGCTATCTAAAAACTGTCTGAAAGCTTCGATCTCCTCTTTAGTCCTCACCACAGCTGGGCCGGCCGCTGCCAAACCCAAAAGTGCAAAAATCACTACAGTACGCAACATTTCTTCTCTCACTTGTGTATAAACACCTACCATTAGTTAGCCTTATATGCAAACAATTATCTGCAACTATATAGATAAACAATATCAGTTTATGACTTAACTATTAGGTGACTCGGATTTTGACTGCAATAAAATCTATTGTTTGACGATATTTATTGTTTCTAGCTAAGGTATGTGTAACTGGGTATTTTTTTGTTATATTTCCGTGTTACATTTTTCTTCGCAAAAGATTGATATATGGAATTCTGTTTCGTCTGGAATTGCTAACCGTTTTCAATGTCGGAATAATTATTTTTCATCTTGTCTTGTTAGCACAAGCTATCTCTAGTTGCTTTAGTGAAAAGATTATACAGTAAGCTTTGATGGTATCGAGGCTGACTGCCCAGGGTGTACAAGACGATCTCCGGATTTGCCAATACTGGAGACTCTTTCCTTGGCCTTCAAACACCCACACTTAATATTAACAAAGTTTTTGTAATGATGTTTGAATGTTATAACTTAATCATGCATAAAAATCTAAATGAATTCGGATTAAATTTAGGGACTAACAGATAACAAATAGACTAACCGCAGGCAGCAACTAGTTTTTAATAATGGTTCCTGATCTTGCAGTAGGAACCTATTGATCTTTCTAATTAATGTTCAAATAACGTGTGATCTTAAACATAAAAGCATAAAGTACCGTATGGCATTGCAGTAAATATTAATTTATAAAATATGTTTTGTTCATAGAATTGGTTCATTCCTAGATTGAATGTATAACCTCCTTCATCCATTACTTATCTAGTTTGATTTTTTCGCTAATTTGATTTCATATTTATTTTTACTAGTAGTCGCCTAGTGGTCGTAATTCGACCGTAATACATTATTTTTCAAGTTTAACTGTTAATGAGGTTCTTTTTATCAAAGAGACCTCATCATGGTCCTAGTATGAATATTCTGGTCATGAATATTATACATTTTAAAATTTTATTCTATTACGTCAGCTGCGAGCGTGTATGACATATTTATATGTTTGACATCAATTAATGTTTTGTTTAATTTAATGTGTTTGTAATACATATCTTATATAATTTTAGATTTTTGCACACCTTCTCTGTATAAACTTTGACTATACCAAATTTCAAATTCCTCTGTGCGCGCAATATACTTAAAAAGGGGTACCTACAAAGTTGTCTCTTCACGTATTAATATATAGATAACTTCGTGTTAGTAACCTTAATTTATTGCATGTTTTTGTTGTTATTAGTTTTTACCGATCTGTTTGTTTTGTTATTAATATAATACCTACATTTATTAATCAGCAAATCTTCATTCATTTCGTATTAAACATGATTATTTATGTTTACATTTAATTTCTTTATTAAGTGTTACTGTGTCATCAGGTAATTCATGGTTTTTAACATCTTAAGATTTTATCATTAAAAGTGGCTGCGTAGGTAAATTAGAAAGAAGCCTCTGAAAGTAATGAAACTTGAGATTTTCCGGCGCACCCTGGGCAGTCAATCTAGATACCATCTATGCTGACTGATCTTTATACTAGCGGCACAGGCGAATTCTAAAAAGACTCACTAAATCGTCATGCCTGTATTCCCCGAAGGGTTCTGCAAGAATGTACCTACTATTGTAAACCCTCATTTCGCTGATGCTGTCATTGAGTCTCATGAAATATGGGGCGAGCCTATTTTGCCATCTACCGGACACAGTTCCACCCTTCGTGTTGCTACTGAGAACTTCCATACAGAAAAACCGGATAACACTCTGCCTGACCATGGAATCGAACCCAGGACCCCAGGCTCGGGAGAGGCCCTTGCGACTACTAAACCCATAAGGCAGTCCTATGAATGCTTAAAAATAAATATTCTTTATATTTTTCTCATTAATGGAATATGAGTACCTAGTATCCATCATAACAAAAGACACGTGCCTAAATTAACGATTAGAGGTGACATTTGACAAGTCAAATTTTGGACGGATAAAACACTTTCTCGAAATTCCTATGAATGAATTTTATAATACAATAAAGTTGTTATAACCTGACAAACATACGGCAAAAGTTCATTGAGGTCCTTCAATTAAATAATAAAATGCCCTAAAACTTATCTTTAAAGCAATCTACTTGAATATCATTAAATCCTTTAATCTACATTAATATGAATGACATAATTCTATAATACTTTTGTTGTCTGCGGTATACATTAAAAAGTCTTTGAAGTTTTCAAAATCATATCAAATCGTAAATCCTATAGGTACACCTACGTATTCTCATACAATATTGCTCTGTTAAATGACCCGGTAATTGTTACAATTTATTACAGTTAATTGTTGATTTATTTATTATTTCACAATTGGTGACTCCTCATTGGTCTAGTGGTCGTAAACGCGACTGCTGAGCGTGAGGTCCTGGGTTCGATTCCCGGGTCAGGCAAAGTGTTATTGGGTTTTTCTGTATTGAAATTCTTAGTAGCAGCACGGAGTCTGGAATTTCCCGGAAGATGGCAATAGGCTCGCCCCCTATTACATGGGACTCAACAACAGCATCGGCGAAATGTGGGTGTACAATAGTACACCTCTGCCTAACCCTTCGGGGAATACAGGCGTGATGCTATGTTATGTTATGTCTATTCACAATTGGTGAAATCACTCCTTCTTACTCACTCATCAGTTAAAAATGTACAAGGTGGCGCTTTAATTGGGGTGCCAGGAAAGAGCCCTTAATGAATGACGAATCATGAGATCGTCTGGCGGACCCTGGTCAGTCAGCCTCGATACTAGCATTGCTGACTGACTAATCTTTCCCATGTGATAGCTCGTGCCGACTCGATAAAAGAAATGATTCTCTTGGTATTTTCAAAAAGTGCCGGTTGCATGTGGTGAAAGGTAACATAATAAGAGTGGCAACCACAAAACCCTGCAAAGTGAATAAGAATCAGCCGAAAAGCGGACGAACACTACGAAAAAAGATCAAGTAGGTGCCACGTAACACGTCTTCGCGTACGCAAAACGTAAAAAAATTAAGTCTCCAATGAATTGATAGCTAGTATTCTATCAATATTTATAAACCAAAGAATGATTAATTGATTATATCAGAATAATTTTCAGTAGGTATGTTATAATTTGTTTCCTATCCTGTCTTTCGAGCATAATTAACAACGACCATAATATGTAATAATTAAAATGAAAATTAATGTATGCTTAAAATGTTATTACATTTTTTTTAGAACATTGTGGATATCTATAATACCTATTTCAAATTAGAAATAGCTTGCAGACCCACCTAGCTCGAATATTAGTATATCTAATTCTGCTATCAAAGGATAAGATTCATTTTATAGCAGGTATAACTGTAACCGAATCATATCCGTATTGTTATTATGACTAAAACCCATTACCTACTTTATTAGAACAAAATACACCGATGGATTTATTTTTATTCGAATAATATTGTGATCACCTATAGATTAAAATTGTAGTTGTTGTATTAAAGATATTAGATGATATTTTGATGTTTTTGTAAACAATATTTATAGCGGGTTGTTTAAAACTAAGAAAATAACGATGTCCTTTCCAAATTAAACTACGGAAAATATGTTTAGAAACTATGTAATATCGGGGACATTATACGGCGTACCCTAGCAATAACTCCCAGGGTCTGTAGTTTGGAGAGGTAAATGTACTAAATTGACATAAAGCTATCGAAATTCTAAATGGTGTAGAGGTCGCAAGCGAACTGCTTAGCGTGACGTTCTGGATTCAATTCTAGCATCGCGTCATTCAAGTGTTATTAAGATTTTTTGTAAGGAAATTCTCAGTAGCAGCCTAGATTTTGGAATTGTGGTCGATTGTTGGTAATATACTTGTCCTCTGTTAGACGAGACATTTGATGGTATTAGGAAATGTGTTAGTACATTAAATATAACTGCCTAATCCTTCGCGGAATACAGGCGTGATGCTTTGTTATGTTTAGTAATATTACAAAAGTTGTTCTTACACTTCTTGATTGCATTTTTCTGAACAAATTAAATAAGTATTATTTTTTCCGCCTTCGCATGATCATTCTGTTTTCCCCACGTAATATAGAAATTATCTCTGATATTACTTTGATGTTTGTGTGGGTGTAGGTGGATAACGAAAGTTAATAATTCTTATTTTATTGAGCCGTTAACCTGTTACTAGCTCGTAGACTACAGTATTTAATCTGTTGTTTAGCGTTAATATTGGCAAAAGTGGTTCGTATAAATTAAAAAGAAAATCAGTTTAAATCAAAATCATATTTATTCATTTTGCGCTATATATAAAAAAAATCTTTATAATAATTCTACAAAATAAAGAAGAATACAATATCACTATAATACTTATGTATAAAATAATAACAGTAAAACATGGACGCCATACCACTCTTACGCTCCTTGTAATTTTTAATATAAAAATTATTTGGACCTCACACTCATACCATCTTCTCTTCAACGCTACACACACAACTGCTACTTCACTGAATATAAAAATATAATCTAAAGTACAAAATTCTTAAATTTATCAGTTCAGTAAAGGGTCTATACAACTATAAATAGATGCCACTAACTTTTATAACCATAATTATTGGCAAAATTTAAACACGAAGAAAAATACAATCACATAAAAATCTCAACGAAAAATATTAATTACAGCATGTGGCACATTTTGAAAATTAATTCAATTCTAAATTATGAACTCTGATACATTAACTAAACTAGCTATAACTGAAGTACTTGTGCCCATCTGATATATATACCTACTATTTATAACTATGCATATTTATCTTTGTTTAACGTCTTTCATTTTCATGAGTTATAGAGCTATTTTTAAACCTGGTCCTTGTTGGCGCATTTTTTGTCACTTGAGGTTCTAATGAACCTACGTTGTTTGGGTAGTTAATACTTCGTTGCGCTTATCTATTCATAATTATCTATACTCGCGTTAACTACCTTCAAAACTGACCTCTGTGGTCAACAAGGACCATTTTATACCAGTGTGTAAGTTGGTCCTAGTATGCGCCACGATTAAATATCCACTGAAAAAAAAAAAACAAAACAGGTGGCAACTGAACATTGATGTAACAGGTCTGTATGGAATGTAGTACTTACGTCAAATTTCACATTATAATCGTAACGCATTCTAAGCCATTTGGACTATGTGGACATCATAATAATTAATTTTATATTTATGATTGAGAATTTTGAATGTTTTTGAAAACAAATTCAATCTAAAAATATTTGGCGTGCCTTAACACAAATGTCATCTATCTTTATTAATTTTACCAACGTTAAGGCAACTCTAAGCTTTATCCTAAACATTATGTACTAAACTTTAATACTAGAGCTAAAATATACTTAAATGAGAATATTTTCTTTATAAAAATAATAAGTATTGCAATAAAGAGACAGATTTGCTCATAGCAATGTCTTATTTTACAAATCGGCAGTGAATGACTGGTTTACAAAGCTGCAATTTGACAGCTATTGTGAAAAAAAAGAATGTGCAAGGACATAGCATAAAGGTAGACCGAATTTTAAAATTGAAAAAAAATAGCAAGGCACTTTATGCTAAGTATTGCACCAACACCTTATAAAAAAGCAAAGAAATCAAACAAATAATACGAGTTTGAATCGAACAAACTTATTTTAACTTAAAAATGAGTTTTTCATAAAAACTGTATAAGTAATAAAATATTACCTGAGGGTTTTACCCTCGGAAATTTTTCAAAAATGTTTACATCATTATATTCTAAGCTGCACATATCAACAACACTAATCTAACATTAAGTAACTAAATCAAAATGGCAATGATTACAAGACGTCCCTAACGAAACGGGTTATTTCATTCACAATAAATTATTATGAAACAAATGGTTTCAATGAAATACCAAAGACGGGGTAATTTGGCAAACGCCCGGCTGTAACTCAACGCCAACTAACATTAGTTTTTAGAAATTTGGTACTATACTAACACTGGTTGAACGCAGTTATATCTTTACTTATTTTCCCCAAATTACCCCGCTTTACTGTAGATTTACCCCAACTTGCTCGCACAAAAAATTTAAATACCAAAATAGGTAATTGATCGTTGTAATTAAACTTTACTCTTCTACCTAATAATATTCACTTGGCATAGTCACAATCGAAAAATATTCATCGTCATCTACAAAGTCTTAAATTGTTAACAAAATGCAAAGGCAAGAGTCGGTTACCAACCATAGATTAAAAAGAGTTAGTTTGTGGCCCCTGTATACTAATTTTAGGCACATTCAAACGTCTGCTGATAATAATTAAGTATATAAAATACTTGCACACGTTTGAGGCGCATAAGTAAATTTATTTTAACAATGACGACCGCGGTTGGCGATCTACCTAGCGCCAAACGCGGTGGGAGCGGGCTACTTAGAGTCCACCAAGGGTCCACTTCTAGCCGACAGATCTCAGAGTCTCTCAGTCTCTGTATATACAAAACAATAAAGCTAACGTGATTTTTTTTCAAAGGCGTACAGGAGCCATTACGTATAGAACCAGCCATATAGGATACAAAATTATCTTGCCGTTCTCAAAAACATGGTGTCGTTCACAACAGTCAAAATTTTATTTAGGTTATTCAGTTTCTTATCTAATCATTGTTCCCTTGGCCTTATATTGACAGTTAATGTTACATAAATACAAATATAAAAGCAATTTGTGGCATTTCATTCAATTTGTCACGTTGTCATAATAGTTATGTCATTGTTCATTATAATTTATATGACAGGCAACACTTGAAGATGAAAAAACATTTGAAGGAAATTTAAATATACATTCATATCCACAGATATTCGAAATGAGTGTTGCCCAAACTTATGTAAATATTGAGCTAAACAATTATAAAAGTTTTTGAGTAAATAATTTTCATTGTGAGAGCTACAGAATGACATAAAAATAAATGCATTATTATTAACTATGTTGGCACAAAATGTTATTTATGAAGCGATTGTATGATCACACATTTTATTTTTATCAAATTAATAAATTGATCAATGAAATGAAAACAGTTTACGTCAGTAATTCAATTTGATAAAAATAATATTTGTTTCTATTCAATTTAATTAGTATGACGATGACTTTATCAAACGCAGTCTTTAATTTTTAAGGCCAAAACGATTCATGATTTTGATGATTAGTTTAAGATTTAGTAAAAGTTAACTTGATGACCGCCATCACAGTTTTTAAATGAAGTTTCCTTTTTTTTTTCGTTTTTTGTATTAATATCGGTCAAGGAATAATAACGTAGACTAGTAACTTCATTGAATGACTGATGAGACTTATTGAGAATACAAAAATAAAAGATTGAAATCAATTCAATCTCTAATTATGTCATTGTAGAGAGAATTCACTTAATTAATTCTTGAGCAATGTATGAAGTTCGTATGACCTTAGAGGTCGTTCTGAGGTGACCTTGGAGGTCAAGGTGAGGTCTCAACGTCAGTGGTCTCCACGCAACAATTCCATGAGCAGGTTGAAGCTTGGTCCGTCGCCATCTTTGCTTATGTTCGCTGGGTTTAGCATTTCTTTTCCGACTTGCATGAAGAACTGCGAGACAAAAAAATTGTTGAGATTTTTGAAAGAGTGCCTCGCGTTATTCTCAAATTTAAACCTTATTTCCTTCAAACAAAGTCTTTTCTTACTAGAGTCTATGCGAGGTATGTACGAGAAACCAATATGTTACTTTGTCACATAATTATGAATCTTATGCAATACTACGCAAAGTATATTATAACCAAGCAAGTTCTGAGCAGGTCAGATGTAGCAGTTCTCCAAACCTACAAAGCTATTAAAGATAATCCTTATCTCTTACTCCATAGAGTCTATTCTCACCTGGCAAGTTCTCTGCAATTCAGGTATACGTAACAGCAACTCTCCAAACTTGGCAGGCGTGCCAGGCGAGTGCGTCGCGATGTACGCTTGGAGTGCCGCTAACGCCTTTTCTTGGGAAGCTCGTACTTTCTCCACTTCACGCAGATCTGGCGCGTCTGCATAAGGAAATACAAAATTATGGATGCATGATAATGAACTTGATATTACTGATTTTCAAAGAAGGTATTTTCGCTTGACTGTCTGACGGAATGTAAGGAAAACAATAACAGTCAAATATATAAAAAAAGTATGAAGATTTTTATGTATGTAGTCAATATTATATTATTGTCACTTGACAACGTGGAATGTGTTGCTATTGAGTTTTTTGCGCCGCTTCTTTTTCTTTACAATTCTCTGCAGTTATATACATATAATACCACATGGGAAGTGGTGAAGGGTGAATAATGCCATCTTTATTTTTTATTTAAGTCAAAGTCCAAAAATTCTTCACAAAAAAAAAGATAATTGAAAAAAAAAATCCTTTAGTGAATGTGGATTAAATTGGATCTCTTGATCTATGTAATATTATCAGGACTAAACTAACCTGAAGTGAGCAGTACGATGACTTTGAGCGCTACGTATTCGTATCGGTCCACCCGCAGTCTCCTCAGGTGATCGGTGAAGCTCAGCATGCGTTCTATACACGGCGTCAAACCCAACCTAGCAACAAAACAAATATACGTCAGAAAGTAAACAAAATACATTGCAATAAATAGCGACTCTATAAGATGTCTTCTTCTAATTTTGCATACCTTATTGATTTCATTGAGGGGAATATTAGCGGTTTAAATTTAAAAAAAAAACCTAGCGAAGGGTAAAATTCGACCTATCAATTTTTGCAACAATCAGCATCATCATCAGCCCATATTCGTCCACTGCTGGACATAGGCCTCTCCCAGTAAGCGCCACTGAGCCCGGTCTTCGGCTCTCCGCATCCACTTCCACATCCGCATCCATTTGCAACAAGGTTTGACCATATCGACCAGAAGTCATATCAAACTACTATCTGTTGTTCGGTTTATAAAGTTAGATAGCAACACGACAGTAACTGGGCCATCGGCGGGTACTTACTTAGCGCTCTGATGCAGCGTGATGCCGCGGCCGCCTCCCACGCGCACCTCGCCCGGCGTGCTCACGCCGCGGTAGCAGCACGACAGCACTAGCAGCTCACACCAGCTGTTGATTAACAGGCAGATCTGATCGTCGATCTGAAATACAATATATATTATGAAGCTGAAACTTTAGCGATGATCAGATAACCTGGATACAGTTTTGAGAATTTGCTGAATGTGATAGGAAAACAGAGTGTTGACGCATATCTTGGAAGACAGCAGATGAATGCTGGGTGAATTCATTAATGAAGAGCTTTGTGTTAACCGAAGTACGAGTCAATATGTTTTGTATGCCACTGAAAATTACCATTCCGTCTCTTTAGGTATTATTCAGTGCTTTTAAGTTACAGCGGCGTTTTCTTTTCCTGTCTCAATGTTTGTCTTACTTGATTCTGAATTTGAATGATACTATGGTTCGTTAATTAAGTGGATATTAAGATTAGTAATGTGAAGCAACTAAATCGGTTTATTTAGACCGCCTAGAATTGTCAGTGGTATTACCGAAATATTCCTCCGTCGAACTTGGATCATTCGACAATTCCTGTACAACCGATGATCAGCGATATACCGATATATAGGTAGTATGGTACATTCCTTTATAAAAAGTATTCTTCTTCTTTAATTTAAGAGCTCTGCTTTTGTCGGTGGAGCAATCGCCACTGCTCATTTTACTCTGCCTTCGTTTTTCCCGTACTTAAAGGTACTCACCGAAATATTCTTAAAGAGCGGCAAGCTCTTGCACCACTTGACGATCTTATACAGCCGGTGGTCGGCGATATTGCACAGGTCTGCCAGGAAGTCGGGACTGGAGTTGTGCGCGGTGATCCCGCTGGCTGCCAACAGAGGGTTCGCAGACGGACTGCCAGTGGACTTGCCAAGCCTGCTTAATTCAGACTCGTTGTACTGCCAAAGATGCTCCACGTCCATGATTTCCTGAGAAATTGTGATGGTAAAGTTTTTATTGTCCTGTTCCTGTTTTTGTATATTTCATTATTCTTGAAAGAGTAGTTGTAGAATGAGAATAAAATATTTGAGACCGATTGAAGAACCTCGGTTCATTAATTGGTCTTCAATGACATAACAGGTCTCAGTGGGTCGGTTGATCATCATGATGAGGATAAAAAAATACACAGTAGTTCTAATAAGGTTCTAAGGTAGCCAGAATAGTTATTCATTACCAATGACGTTACGCGGTAAACACGCTGGAGTCAAACTGCTATAATCATTGCACTTGTTAATAGTTGTGATAATCTGTGCTGGATAGTGCTTTGAAGCTATACCGAATGTTTCGCGTATCGGCCGCGCGACCCATATGACGTCATTCATAAATAACTCTTATTATCAGGATGCTTAAGGTTCACTAAAAGTTTACAGGATTTGACAGGATTTGTGACCTTGAGAGCAAAAAGGTTAGCTTCAGGTAAGTTTCTCACCTGTAATAACGGCGGTATATCTGGTGTAACTTGACTGTTGCTGGACTCCCCTCGGCTGCTGTATGACCCTGGGCCGTTTACCTGAAACAATAACATATTATAAATAAACTTCCATAGAAGTTCCCAATAATAACAAAAAGAATTGAAAGTATTAAATATTTTATTTTCACTATTTTTCAAGGCTAGCTGACCGTAATACCATGCCCTGTAGATGAAGCGTGATAATAATGAGAGGTCTTTGCTTTATCGAACTAAAGGTAAAACGTAATGTACTGTAACTTACACAAGTGAGACTGGAGGCATGCCGTAGCGTAGTAGGCGCATGCGCAGACAGCAGCGAGCCGGTAGACGCTGCACCCGATAGCGTGTATGAGCACTGGTACGTTGAACGACCTCCTCGGGTCCTGTCTTCTCTAATAGCTGCAGAAAAATGGTGGAGATTATTACTAGATTCATGCAGGGCCTTAGTGACTTTTGTTGTTCCGAAACGCTTAGGGCGTGGCCTAAGCACGCTGTGCACTTTGAGAGGAGCCTTGGCATAATATTTTCCGTAGTGAGAGTTTTATAAACTTTTGTAAGCAATAGGTTCAAGGAAAGAGCCTCCTTATCTGACGATATCTGATCGTTACCCCATCTGATGAACTTTTCTTTCTACCTAGGCTTTCAATGAGCGATTTCAATGTGTCACGACAGATGATGACGCACGTTATAATATTCATTTCCTAATATAAGTGGAGCGTTGAGGCTAATTTCGACATATAATTCATCTAGTATACTATCTATCTTAAAATATTGTTAGTACTTAAATATCCATACCTTCAAGTTTCATCCCGCACCCGAGACACTTGTCGAACCTACACGCGGGGCACTTCTTCCTGGTCGTGACGGTGACTGGACAGTTGCCCCCTCTCAAACACATGTAGTTCTTCCGATTCTGCACGGTGCGCTTGAAAAAACCCTTGCACGACTCGCACGAGAATATCCCGTAGTGGAACCCGCTGATCTTGTCGCCACAGATCGGACAGGGACTGAAAACACATAGAGCATTAGAATAAAATATGTAACTATTATTCGAAGCGTATCGTTGGGCTCATCAATCCAAGTTATACGGATACGTCGAAACTCTCAATTTCATATCGTAAATGTTAATAATAACACCTATTTCAGCAGAGAAATGTATAGAAATAAACACGTTGTTTAGTTCTTAATCTTAAATGTCGATCAAGATGAAGATCACTATTTGAAGATATGATTCAAATGCTATTCGCGTTTTGAACTTCGTGTATTGTGACATTAAATAGAGTATAAGTAAGACTTGGAATTTTTAACTACCAGTGACGCTTATCTATACATATAATAACATTATAACAGGCCGATGTCTGTACATTATAGTTATTGGAGAAAAACTAATAGGTTCCATTTTACCGCAGGAAAATATCAGATTCTAAATTCCACGCGTACGAAGTAGCGGGCAAAAGCTAGTCTTAGATAATATAAAGAGAGTTGGTAAGCGTTTTCTCGATGCCTAACGAAAGTTAAGCAAAAAGTTGTCTGAAAATAAGCAAACACACAAATTTATGGGTACCTGTTAATAAGCTGTTGTCTGCTGATACCCTGATGGTGATGTAGCCTATCTTCAGGAGCGTCGGGTTCGTCATCATGTGTGCCATCGTACGCCGCCGCTGCCTCGCGGTACATCACTTGTGGATGGCGACCCTAACAGTAGAAATAATGGTGTAAAAATATATACAGGACGAGACAAAAAAATACGGCATGCCGTTAATCTTCTTTCGCGCAGATTTTCTGCAGTATTTTCTTGACCAAATTCCCACGTATTTAAATTGTATCAAATGCGCAGGTACATCAATGGGCCATATTAAATGTGTACCTAGTACTATAACAAATGTAGGTCTCTGCTTATAGAATTGTTTGGTTAGCATACCGCCGTAGGACTGTATATTGTGGGATTTGAAAAGTCCAGACGTTTGGTAAAACTAAATAACACAACATAGCCTTTAATTAACGAAGGGTCAAGCAGAGGTGTAGACACAGTTCCTAACTTCGTGCTGATACTGAGAATTCCTATACAAAACTCAATATCGTTTTGACCGACCCGGACAACGAACTCAAGAATTCACGTCTAGCGGTGGCGTTTGCGACTTCTAGTCCAAAGAGGGAGTCCAGAACTACATAATAACTTATACACATAACTACCTGTACTGGCGAGTGCGTAGGCGAGAACTCGGAGCTGTAGGAGTAACAGGAGGAATGCGACGCGTCGCTGTTGTTGCGCGATAACGACGGCGTGTAGTGCCGGGACGCGCGGGGACTGGCTGACGGACTACTGTACACACTGCAAATAATAAAGGGCACACATTAATGAGACACATGTTGTATTTTATGAGAGGAGGCAGGCGCAGGAGACTCATTGAGCTGCGCTGCATCAGTTGTAAACAACTGACTGATCTATCTACAAAGTTTTATTTTCTGAAAGTCTTAACATACTCTTAAATCGTCTATAAGACCCTATAAAAGCCATTTAGAAAAAAGTTCCATTCAAAAATCTAGAGATTTTGTGTCCTTCATTAGCCAGATTTTGTTGAGAGCTACTAAATGTAGGGCGTACCTCCGCCATATTTACCTGTGAGTGTACATGGAGTGCACGGCGGAGTCTGTGCTGGCGCTGGACTGCACGCGCGGTAGCCTTCCTAGGAGCGGGGAGCCGTGTAGCGCGCCGATCAGCTTGTCCATGCCTACTGATTGTTCACATTTTAATTCTGTAGAGAAAAGGGGATTTTTCGTTAATATTTTAAGTGACATTGTAGAAGGTTTTTACCGATAACTAGTTTCAGTCATAATTTCTTTTAACTATACTTTAACACGTTAAACGCCATGTAGGTCACCGGTGACCTCACCTGTCCCGTATCTAGGCACCGTGTTGGTTACCAGTGACCTCATGAAGTTTATCAAGAATATCTCTAAACTATGCTATGATCGAAGCCTGACTAAGACAACAGCACGAATCTCGAATAGATAAAAAGGCGCGCAGTAAAAAAAAATACGTTTCTTCTATGTCGTTTAACGTGATAATAGGTAATTGTACATAGTACTAATTCATTTAGTGGTAATAGTTAAAGATAAAAATATCAAAAAATATTTGAGGGCCCACCGAAATGATATTTTTTTATATTATTATGGCAACACTACCTCGCCTATATAAATATATCCGGTTTATAGCCAGTATCCCTTTAAGAAGAATTTAAGTGATCTGCTAGAAGATAATCACAACGAACTCACCTGATAGCTGCGTTTCCTTCTTGATGGTCAGATTGTGAACTTGGTCGAGCCCCGCGTGCTGCATGGGCGCGCTCCCCTGGTCGCTGAGCGCCAGAGACTTGGCGCTGCTGGTGGGGGACGACGGCCGCCGGGCCAGGGATAGTGACGTGCCGTCTGTTAACACCGATATCTGGAAGAGGAATAGAGAGATGTAAGTCCGCACTGTTATAAATGCGAAAGTAACTCTGTCTGTCTGTTTGTTACTTTAACATAAGTAAATAACGAAACCGATCATTATGAAATTTAACGAAGAAGTAGCTTGGGTCTGGGAGAAGGACATAGGCTTATTTTTATTATTTCAGCAAAACACTCGTTAGATAAAAAATGCTAAATACTTGCAGACGAAGTCGGATAACAGATATATTTAATAAGATTTCTCTTGTATAGTTATAGCCAAAACGAGGAGGATATGGTGAAGATAGTATGCTCGTCCGGGACCTTTAATCTAAGGGTTTCCAGGACAGCATATTGCAATGTTATACTCACGCTATATGAGCATAATGTAAAGCTTAAAAAGGTAAGAAAAGTTTCAAATATTTTTTGTCTAGTCATTGTCTTGTTCCATCTTTTTCATAGTACACACTTATGGCGCACCTTGGATAGTCAGCCCCGTTATAAATGGGCCTATTGGCTGATAAGAGTTCTTCGAAAAGAAGAACCACTATCACAGTATCTCCTTAGTTGACTACTGACCCTGTTCATGCTAAGGCTCCTCTGATGTGGCTGCAGCGGCGCGCTGTACTTGAGGTCGAGGACGCGCTGCTCGTCGACACCCTGGAAACCCTCGCTTTTCAACGGCTCAGTCTTAATGCTCACGTTGCGGAGGGTGTCGATCGAATCTCTGGACGATTGGAGATCCAGGGAGCTGCTGTTTTCGTCTGTAAAAGGCGCAAAGGAGTTCAAAATTTGATAGCGATGCTGTGAATTTACTTATGAAAGACAGACAACTCCAGACAAACTCGCAGACTTTCTAATTCACAGATTGATTTGTTTATTTGTCAAACTACTCACCATTATTAACACTGGTGTCTATGACCATCTCGGAGTCGGAGAGCTCCCCCTCCCACGACATGGGTCGTTCTCGCTCATTGCTCGTCATTTCGCAGTGCGCGCCGCTGGACGGACGCTTCTTCTTGTTACGCATGTTCACCTGAAATACAACATTATGAAGATGTAGATGAAGTAAGATGATGAAGAACTTAGTAACACTCCTGTATTCCCCGAAAGATATTCAGAGTATTATTTGTAGATACCCACACACCAAATTTCGCCGATGCCGTTAATAAGTCGCGTGCAATACAATAGAAGCCTATTCCAATTTACCGGAATTACTTTAAAACTCCGGGCTACTACTGAAAATGTTCTCACACAAAAACCCAATAACACGTTGCCTGAGTCGGGGTTCGAACCCCAAAACCTCACGCTCAACAGCCGCGCTTGCGGCCACTAGATCAATGAGGCAATTATAACCATATCAAAAACTAAAAGTAGTAAGCAGTCCGTACTTAATAAAACACTTAAATAAAAAAGTATAATCAATTATGTATTTTTATCTGTAAGCGAGGGCCTAGTGTAAGTTTCTTTTAACAAATTCGATTTACTAAATCGAACGCGTTCGACGCTCCGATTGGTGGAGAGCACGAAACGGACCAATCGGAGCGCCGAACGCGTTCGATGCGTTAAATCGACATTGTCGAAAGAAACTTACACTAGGGCCTCTGAACAACGAGCATCTTTTACAATATGCGACGTCGAAACAGTTTTATTTAACTTTTCGTGGTGTTATTTTCAATTGATGATTTTAGTACCTACGAGATTTCCACGATTACGACCATAGGTAACGTATGGCAAAAATTTATTAAAATAATTCGCGCGCGTTTGCCATGGCAGTTCACTAAAATGCGCGCGCACGAAACTTTTCATTTTTAGTTGAACGGTAAAAACCATCGAGGTACCTATAGGTGAAGGAGGCGCTCAATAGAAATGAAGATGAAGGATTACCTAGAAGCCAATATAAAGTCCTCAGCAGGGACCGTACAACCCCCTTTATGGGTTAATTCATTCGAAAGGGTTACCCGTTCATTCGGTTACCCTATGGATGATGTAACCTCTTGGTCGTGTAAACCCTTTCCTAACACCAGTGATAGGGTAACCCTTTCAATGAATAACCAGTTGCAAGGGGTTACCCCTTCTTTTGAGATACCCAATTGAAGAGGTTATTCTCTTGAAGGGGTTTTACAGGGTAACCGTATGGTTATTCTTTTAAGAGGCCGCATAGAGGAGGCATACATTTTGAATGCTAGTGTGTGCGTGCAGGCACTGGTCACGTTAGTGTGTATTTTACTGTGCAGTGTTTGCGTGCGTAGGTATTTGTTTGCTAAATCGTTTGTAATATTCCGGACTCTACGGAGCTTGGATGGATTTGAATTGAATAACCTAGTACATTCTTAAGACTTTTGCTTTGTTTACGGTTTGGTTGGGTGTTTGACATGGACTCATGAAATTAAATTATTTATTATTGCAATTAGGATTTTTCAATCACTTATAGGTCATGTTAGGATATAATCTCATAGTTATCTAACTATACATGTGTTTGAACATGCTTAAAATACTAACATTTTTTTTAACTCGAGTGTTTTGTACTATTCTTGCAATTCAAGATCGCGCATCATTTGACACTTATATCATTGTGATAAGGTATAAATTGGAATGATTGACGTGCGTTCATGAAATACGACATCTACCCGATCTACCCATAGGTACAGCGTAAGCCGACGATGGGCCGCGCGTCCCACATTACGTCATTCAAAAATAACTCTTATTGTCCGACGCTTAAGGTTCACAAGATCTGTCATTGTTGCTAACCTTGAAGCCAAAATATTATAATAAGTATTATTTTTCAACACTTTTACTCGTAAAGTGGCTCTTATTGCACTGCTTTTAAGTTGCATTATGCAACTTATGAAACAACGTGCTTAGTATACCTACCTGTTTGTATGTCCTTTTAAATGATCTAGAAAAGATTACAAATTCCTTTGCGTTTCAATAATACCTACATCGTACCTATATTACGAAGGGCCGCGGAGTAGCAAAATCTTTATACCTATCACCAAACCGCGTCGTCGCGTCGCTTTCGCAATTTATGGATGGCGCGTTTTTGGTCTGCTTCATTGGTCTAGTGGTTGCAAGCGCGACTGCTGAGCGTGATGTTTTGAGTTCGATTCCCGGGTCGGTCAAAGTATTATTGGGTTTTTCTGTATGGAAATTCTCAGTAGCAGCATGGCGTCTAGACCTGTGCCCGGTAGATGGTATGGCTCGCCCCTGTTTCATTTTCATCGGACTCAATAATGCCATCGAGTGCTTTATATATTAGAAAAAGGCACGAATATCTACCAAAGCTTTATTTAATTGTGTGAACAAACTTGTGAACTTACATGAAGTTTGGAGGGATTTGCAAAAAAGATCACAAAAAACGCAAGAAGTATTTAAGCAATGCCAAAAAGAGTTTGTCGAAACCTTAGATAATTTTTGTGATATTGCATACATCAATATTTATGCAATATCAAATGCGTTTCAGTTAATGAAAATAAATGAAGATAGAATCTTTTTGCAGCGACAGAGTGCTTCACTTAATCACCAATTACTTCGTCATCATCTTATAAACCGTTACAAAACGACTGATCATCTGATTCTAATAAAAACATGCATCTGCGATCTGCACTAGCACACTGAGTTACTGGATCTATGTTGCTTTCGTCATTTTTTGCGTCGTATTGTCACTGGTGATGAAAAATGGATATACTACGATAATCCAAAGAAGAGAAAACCATGGGTACCACCTGGAAATCCTTCTACATCAACAGCCAAACCAAATATTCATGAAAAAAAAGTCATGCTGTGCATTTAGTGGGATCAACTTAGTGTCATATATTATCAGGTGCTCAAACCGTGCGAAACCATTACTGGAGCTCTCTACCGAACACAATTAATGAGACTGAGTCGAGCAATGAAAGAAAAACGCACCCATTACCACTCCAGACACGACAAAATTATTCTCTTACATGATTATGCTTGTCCGCATGTTGCGGCGCCAGTCAAAACCTATTTAAAAACACTTAAGTGGGAAAGTCCTACCTCACCCGACATATTCACCAGATATTGCTCCTTCCGATTTTCATTTATTCCGGTCGATGGCACATGATCTGTCTGAGCAGCGCTTTACATCATACGAAGATACAAAATATTGGGTCGATTCGTGGATAGCCTCAAAAGATGAAGAGTTCTTCTGACGTGGTATCCGACAGCTACCAGAAAGATGGGGGTTACAGGAGGGTTTGTCTGCTTTAATGGAGAATACACAACACGAACTAAGTAAAACATCTATGCGGTAAATTTTACTACGCCAAAATTAGTAGTAGCGTTAGATAGGTGTCAACTGAGTATGAGAGATTCTTTGTCCATTCTTGAAGCTACTATTGAAACACTTGGATATAATATTGATGAATTTCCAATAATACCAAAGTCGTCAATTCAACGTATTCGTACGAAAAAAGGAAAGGACGCACGGAAGACATAAAAGTCGATTTTCAAAAGGATACCCATATCAATATTAAAAAAAATGCTTTTCCGCCATCTTGGATTTCAAAACGGATGTCATTTTCATAATTAGCACCCCAAGAAACCTTGGAAACGATACCCATATCTATATTAAAAAAAAATGCTTGTTCGTCATCTTGGATTTTAAAATGGATGTCATTTTCATAATCAGCACCCCAAGAAACTTTGAAAACGATACCCATATCTATATTTATCAAAAATGTATGGCCGCCATCTTTGATTTCAAAATGGATGTCATTTTAATAATCATTACCCTAAGAAACCTCGAAAATGACACCCACATCTATATTTATCAAAACAAAAATACTAGTCCGCCATCTAGGATTTGAAAATGAATGTCTTATAGGTTTCATTTCGTGTTACAGCACCCCGAGAAACCTCAAAACATTCGATCTTATAAAGACCAAACCAATACCCAATAGTGTACTATTGGGTACACGACACGTCAATTTACAAACCTTCTAAAAATAGTCAATTTACGAAAATTTTAAACAAATCGTTAAATTCCTGCCTAAAGTATAAACAATTAAATCAAAAATAGGTAGATTTTTTTTTAATTTATTCGTCAACATTCTGAACATCGTTCTGAATCTGGTAAATAATTTTAATAATTAAATAAATAATAAATATTCATATGGAAAACACGAGCGAAGTAAAGGAAAATCAATTAATTTCAACATATCGTTAATTGTAGGTACTTCCCGGCCGATTCATCAAAACACTGTCAAAATTATTTAAGAATGCTTTTTCTAATCTATACATATAAATAAAATTGGAGTGTCTATTTGTAATATTGAAATAACCGTTTTTTACTACATGCATATGAATATATATACGGTACATACACCAAAATAACATTTTTTACAATTTTTGTCTGTCTGTCTGTCTCTCTGTCTGTCTGTTTGTATAGGCTAATCTCTGAAATGGCTGGACCGATTTTGACGGGACTTTTTTTGGTAGGTAGCTGATGTAATAAGGAGTAACTTAGGCTACTTTTATTTTAGAAAAAATCCTTTATTTTAGAAAAAAATAGGGTTAGGTGCATTTGGTCTCACTAAAAAATACATTGTTAAGACAGACATCCACGCGAACGAAGTCGCGGGCACAGCTAGTTCTTCGATATAATTGTTAAAGGTCTCTGTTGGGACTTTCGATCCACCATAAAATGATGAATCTTTATTATAATATAAGTTTTTTAAAGTGACTGTATAGTTCGGTTTCTTCAAAATTAGGTTTCTCCTGTAACAGGACATCAAAGTTTGCGTAGTTATGTTTTTACATCCATGCGCTGCACAGAAATCAAATCGTAATTTCGGCATTTTTCTTTAAATTTGCGTGTGCACTCCACTGATTCTTACTCGCGGGAGTACGCTAGCCGGTAGGCATATAACGCGCGACCTTGAGCGAGTGACGGAGCTCTGCCTAAATGGCGCAATGGCGACTAGACACGTTCTGTCCAAATTCATGCTATTTTACACTTAATGTGAAGCTACGAGAGATCATATTACAGTGCTCGGACTCGGAAAGTGTTACCCTGTTCCAACAGTTGAAGGGGTAACCCGTTCGGAATGGGTTACCGTTCTATAGTGTAACCCTTTGAAAGGGTTAATCCTTTGAACGGGTAACCCAAACGAAAGGGTTTTGAAGAGGTTATCCATTGAAGTGGGTTATCCTTAAAAAAGGGTAACACATACGAAGTGGTTTCTCTAACAACCCTTTCCAAAAACCCTATCGAAAACCCTTTCAATGGGTAACCAAAATGGTCCCTGGTCCTCAGACATTAACTAGACTTCCGACGGATACACTCTGTCACAGTTCACTTTAAGTCGAGTTCATGTTATGCGGGACATGGAGGAATTTCGCTAAGTAATTCAATAACGGAAACTACCGTCTGAAGATCAATACACTTACTGTAGTTTAGCTAAAAGTTTTCATACAAAATGCGTTAACGTTTTTACTCTACATAAATATGAGCTGATTTTCCTGAATTTTTTATATGTTATAGACGCAAGTAAAAATTAGATCGTCACGTTTTTGTTTTCTGATATTATTTATAGATTGAGAAATAATTAACCCTCAAAATGCGTTTTTTTAACTAAAAAACTTCCTTATACTTATCTCGTGATAATTTTTAAATTAATCAAAATTCTGAAAAAATCATAACTTATCGTCCTTTTTTATAATCTGACAAAACGATAGAGAACAAAATCAAATTAATTCGTTAAGATTTAGACGTAGAAAACGTTAAGAGCGTTAACGTCCAGCGCGGAACGTCAAGTTTAGTTAATTCACTACATAATTCACTCACACAAACGGGTGTCACTGTGTGCGTAGAATTGGCGCGTTCTTTTTCTCCATAGTCGGACTAAGCCACATTGGTCCATTTGATTTAGAGTAATATTGTTATAACAAATATTTAATTGGAATTCGATCATTCGTAAACGAACGACGTATACATTAAAAATGAGGATATACAATATATTGCAAGTATTTTTATTAATATTGTAGTCCTATTTTCTTGTATTATATTCCATTAAAATCCATAATACTTACCTGAATAGTTAATAATATATTATTTTTTATACACGCATTTATTTTATATAATGTAATAAATAGGTAAAGGTACTTATGATTTACATATTTATGAAAAACTAGCTTCCGCCAGCGGCTTCGCCCGCGTGGTTTATAAACCCGTACATTTTCCCGGGATAAAAAGTAGCCTATATGCTTTTCCAGACTATATAATATCTCTGTGCCAAATTTCATCCAGATCCGTTCAGCCGTTCTGGCGTGAAAGAATAACAAAGATCCATCCATCCATCCGTCCATCCCCACTAACTTTCACGTTTATAATATTAGTAGAATAGGATAGGATAAAACAGAATTTATTTCTAACTAACTATTTTCCTACTATTTAGACAACGAAATTTCCTAAAATAATTAGTAATTAATATGTTTGTAAGTTAAGTGGTTAATGGGCGGTTAATCGCTAATTAGGCTGCGGCAGCCTAATTACTTAAAAAAGAGACAGGAACACGACAGCCACGCGACAGCAATCTCACTGTCAGCCAATACATTATATGACACAAAAATTACGTTTGACAGAAGTTATCGCGCGATTTACGCCTGTCGCTACATCGGTAATTGGTTTCTGGTTGTGTGTGCATGTGACATGTATGTTTGTAAACTGTACCCACGATACTGGAGAAATCCTAATGTGGAGCAACGTTTAAAAAAAAAGTATATGAACAACTTTTACTAAAGAACTAACAATGAAGTTTCTATAAAAAAGTCAACACAATGTTCTATGGGCTTGACAAGATGATGCTGAAAAATATTCCTTTAACTTCTTTCAATGAAGTTGATGAAGTAATGATAGTTACCTCGTACTGATGTTGTGTGAAGTCGATCTTGGAGATCTCGGCGTCAGTGGAGTCTTCATCATGAGGAACTGAAGACACACTGATGCGCACGCCGCTCGAACTGTACGAGAACTGACCTGGAAGACGAAATTATTTTTTATTGTCTACATATTTACATTGGTCTTGTGGTCGCAAGCGGGTTCGATATCTCGGTCGGGCATTATTGGGCTTTACTGCTAGAAAGTTCTGGGTGACCCAGAGTTTGGAATTGTGTATTACATGGAAAGGACTATTACATGGGAATTAACAACTACATGGACAACCCTTACAACATTACATATCTGCCTAACCTACGAGCGTAGCTACAGCTTTCACATAGGTGGTACAAAAATGTATAAAGATAAAGACTAGTATTTGCTCGGGCTTCACACAAAAAAAGCAAAATTCCAAATGCCAATCTGAGTCATTTAAAAAATTTATGTATATAATTATGAAATACATGCAAGTTATGCTAGGTTCACATCTTTGTGTCAGGGTGTGTCGACATCCAACCAATATTCCGCGACTTTTATTTTCGTCGTAAGCTAAGGGAGGGGTCCGGTCCCCTAAACCCATATATATACGCCCATGGCCTAAGCCTTCGGGGTATACACGCGTGATGCTATTATGTGATAAACGGTTGTAAGAAAGTGTTAGTATTAATTATCTAGTTTTTGATTGCATTCATGTATTACATAGGTGTTACATTTTATCATAAGGTTCAACATGAACCCAGTAAGAGTAGAGTAACATAATAATAATATATGTAGGTACTTAGGCATATTAAATTATGTTATAATTATAATAATAGGTAGGAAATACAATCTAATTGGTAAGTACTGAATATTATGTTTATCATTATTTTTTTCTTTCAAATAAACGTTGCCCCATGATTTCTCCTGTATCGCGGTTACAGTTTACTAACATACATATCACATAAACGCACAACCAGACCCTAAACATCGATCTGTAGATCATACAAATATTTGTTCCGTGCGGGGATCGAACCCGCGACAGCAGCTTAGAAAGCGAATTAGCATATAAGCTTTTTAGTTTTTTTATTTACATACCTATTTTGTTTTAGATAAGACGTACCTGTAATCTATTTTGCGAAGTTTTCATATTGCAATTATAACTTACTAGCTTCCACTCGCCACTTCGCCCGCGTGGTTTACGAACCCGTACATTTCCCGGGATAAAAAATAGCCTATGTGCTATTCCAGACTATAATGTATCACTGTGCCAAATTTCATCCAGATCCGTTCAGCCGTTCTGGCGTGAAAGAGTAACAAAGATCCATACATCCATCCTCACAAACTTTCACATATATAATATTAAGTAGGAAGTAGGATGGATCTAGTTTATGTAGATGAGAAAACATCGCGAAAATTTATTCACAGACAGACATCACAAATCCAATTCTAAAACCAATAATTTGAAAATTAGCATGTCGAGCGACAGTTTCAGACCGGACGTCCGTTTAAGACGGAATTTTAAAACGGGAAAATTGAAAAATTTGCTTTTGGCAGTGATTGAACGATTGAAGAAAATTGTAGAATAATATAATCATATTATTTGGCGGATTTTCCTGTCTGGAATCAGGCGAGATTATATATCATTAAAAAAATACCTACTGCATAAAAAACGAAATGAAATGACGGAAACAAGATGACGCAGCGCGGAAAAACATAGTCGAATGTATAATGGAAATACTTTTTCCTTAAATTAAAATTTAATTAATTAAACGGATAATAACAATAACTAAGTATTGTTATTATCCGCCTTGGGCCTGACATATATGACCACTAAAAATATATAAGAATAAGGAAGCAATCATTCAATCAAATATCCTTATATGCATGTATGTCTATAGATAGGCTTTGTCATACAAAGGCAACCAAAAACCTGTTTAATTTGGTTCGATTCGAAAAATTTGTTACGTGCGGAAATCGAACCCGCGACACGTAGCGCAGCAGTGAATTACACAACCGCTGCGCCAACCGTGCCATCAAATAGCTATCCTTTATTTATTTCGTGTCATTTTTTTTTAAAATAATAACTTAACGTAATTTAGAAATTCATATCTGTTATCATAATTTATTCTAATAAGGCCTGGTTTTCCAACCCGCAGATAAAAGTTAGCTATTTATTTGAAATTGTAAACGATTTTGTATGGACTTATCCGAGCAATAACTTATCTAAGGATAATCAATCCTATCATTGATAAATAAGGGCGCAACATAATTAATTAATAGCAGTACCTAGGTAAGTATTAAAAACCAAAAAAAAATATGAAAAAATTGCATTCAAAACGTTTTTCCTTGCCATTGGGACTTGGAGCTATATAATTGGGACAATAACAATAACTTATCAGGAAATAACGAAATATAATTTCGACATTCTTAACTACACCCAAATTAAAAAACTTTATTTTACGCACGATATATTAGTTTATTGTTTCGCATCATTAGACATTAACTTATAGCATTTGGACATAAACAGAGTTCAGGCCCCCGTACCGGGTTCAATGAGCCCTCTATCACGCTTTTATTATAATTTTATTGCGTGACGTGAATCATATTATGTCGCCGGGTTCGTGTTTGGGAAATACAGGAAAAATAAATTGAAAAAACTCAAGCAAAGTAGCGGTTTTTCTTGAAATCAGCATTCCACATTTAAAAACGACTAAGTTCAGACTAAACAGTAGCGTTCCGTTTGAGGATTTCTTTTTTGTTATTTATAATTAATATATTTAAGTATTTTAATAAGCAAAACTGAATTCGAAATTCGAAAAATAATCGCCATTTGCAAGGACTATGTAGGGATGTAGTGTCAGTCGATAAAATTTATTGATAATAAAATTGTTATTATTAGAATGAATTCGTGATATCCGTACTTACGCAAGAAGCATGCGCTTATCATTAATTAGGTAAACAGTGCTCAGCACGTGATGATACGAGAAACAATAACATAAGGGCCCAGACAAACTATGTGGTTAAATTTGAACTGTTAATGACCGTACTATTCCGAGTTTTTCTAAACCTCGAACATAGTTACCATAACATCATCTCGCGTGTATCCCCCAAAGAGTTAGGCAAAGGTACTGTACACCCACATTGCGCTGATGCCGTTACTGGGTCCTATATAATAGGGGGCGAATCTATTGCTATCTACCAGGCACAAATCCAAACGCCGTGCTGCTATCAAAAATTTCCATACAAAAAAAAAAAAAAACAATAAGACTGCTCGACCCGGGAATCAATCCCAAGACCTCATGCTTAACAGTCACGCTTGCCTCGCGTCTTCTTAAACTTATGGCTCCACGTACCCCTGTTAAAGTACCTAAACTCCTGCGAACCCCTGGCCCCTCTCCTTACATAAAAAAAATATAGACTATACTTAGATAATTTTAATCTTACTCTATGCCTACTCTTGTCTATGTCGCGCACGCGCCATCATTTGTGTCGCACGCGCTTGACAGCTATCCAGTAGCCATTACATAAATTTTGTCGCGAACCCCCTACCATTAAATGGCGAACCCCTAAGGGTTCGCGTACCCCAGTTTGAGAAACCCTGCACTAGACCCAGTGGCGGATTAATCTTAAGGCAAACTAGGCACATGCCTAGGGGCGCGCGCGGCAATTTGAAAGAAAAAGATTTATGCCTTAACATTACTTAATATATAACATTTTATTTAAATAATCATACATAGTCTCTTTTGGTTAAAGAATACGATAAGGACACAAAGAGGACAAGGAAGAAAAAATTAACTATAAAAGAAACGCTACATAAGATATCTTTTCTTTACTATCGGGTCGGGATACATTCAGAGTGTCAATATTTTAAGAAGTGTAAGAATTTTTGCTGAACTTAAAAAAAAAGACGTTTTTTTATTATTCTTATTATAAGATAACTCGCCTCATGCTGAATCCTGTATGTAGTTCCTTCCTGCTCATATTTACTGTATTTTGCATTAAATTCATATCAGATGGCCGCCACAGAGGCGCCGATTAGGTGCTACCCTAGAGCGCCGTCGACTTTTAATCCGCCACTGACTAGACCAATGAGGCAGCCATAGTAGTTAACGACAAGGCAAAAAAAAATTATGAAAAAATCTTGGGCGCAAATTAGAGTTTTTTTTTTTTTTTGAAAACTTCCCCACACATGTTTACATACATTTTTGGCCTGAATCTTCGTCGAGAAAATCTCGGAATCAGGATCCCGGGTTTTTTGTACCAGGGTACACAAATCTTAATAGAACCACTTTTTCTATCGCCTTCATGAGATCTAACACGAGAAATTGAAGTACTGAAAAGATGATGCCTAGCCTAGACAAGTTAGAGTCTCTAGTTATAATCGCTAGAGAATAGAAACATCAGCAACATGTATGGTAATATACGTAATTACTCCGTACGTCACTCAGGGAGGTTTTTGCCTCAGTAAGACTATTATCTATATAAATAAAAATCAATTGCCACATGTATGACGGAGCTTCACTTGAGAACGGCTCGATCGATTTGGCTGATTTTCTTTTGTTGTGTTCGTGATTGTCAGGACAAGGTGTGTATGTAAGATTTTTTTTGGAAAATCCTCCGGAAATGTCTGTAATTTGGATGGTATTTATGTATGAGAATATCATAAAAAAATGTGACGTTCAGTTTGACAGTTCTGTTGTCACATGTTGTAAAATAAACAAACTTATTTTTTTTCTAAGCCCTCTTTTCGTTTTCTTCATTAGTAAATTGTATCCGTGAGATGTCGGGGCGGGTCGCTATAGTACATATAAGGTAGATGTAACATAATATAGCCTCACGTTTATATTCTCGGAAGGATTTGGCAGAGGCTTTACACATAAATCGGGGCTCTGAAAACTTCCGAAAATCCCAATGGTACCTGGGAAACGGACCCGCTAGATGCGACCACTAGATGAGACATTTCCAAGATAGATAAGGTAGTTATTTATTTAGATTTCTGTGGATGTGACAATGGCTTATCTCACTGTTAAGTCCAGTTGACATAAATCGACCGTGGGAACTATAATAATCTTAATTATAATTAGCCCGTGAACGTTAACAGCTGTACATGGTGTGTCTTCTAATAGACAGCTACATTATTATCGCACATGCGTATGAAACAACCTTGCTAGTAGATAGTCTATAAATGCCTTTTGCATCAGCTAGGACTCTTCCTGAGCCTTTTCATTGTTTTTTTTTTTTAATTATAATTATCATAACATTCTTTCACAGTAAATTTTACATACTATTGGCGCAGTGGTTAAGCCATTAGCTTTCTGTGCTACATTGCGGGTTCGATCCCCGGAACCATTTTTTATATGGCCTACATATAAAGTTTAGATAGTTGTTCCAGGTCTAGTTGTTTGTGCATGTGAATGTTTGTGCATGTAAATGCACCCACGATACAGGAATTATTGGTAGCAAGAGGCAAAGATTAAAAAAAAAAACAAATGCGACCTAATTGATTGAATTTAATGCCACAACTCTCCATATTTATAAATTCTACATAACACTAAGAATATTATAGCTTATTTCACGAATTTATGATCTCCCAATTCCGAAGACTAATTAACGCAATAAGTCAAGAACCTTACCGTTACTTGTCTCCGGGCCTGACATGCTGATAGTGGTGACCGACACGTGTCCCCCCTCCACCTTCACCGCGTCGCCCTCACTGCTCATCGCGGTGCTCATCACCATCCAACATTCACACCATCACCACACTAATTATCGATATCTTTTCCTAATCGATTTCACTTCACTACACTATTAGCACCTTAGCACCACACAAAAAAAGTTTGTCTATGGTAAATTTATAGAAAAATACGGTTCGAAAATTTTCAAAAACTATTTTGCTATTTGTCTTTTCCGCATAATGTCTTAGTACAAAAATATTTCTAAACGTTTCATCATCTTGCATCGCCGCTCATTTTTAAGGCAACTTTTTTATTCAGTCTTGCAATGTCTGTGTTCCTTTTACATATTCTCTTTACTGAATATTCTTTGAAAGACCAAGGTGTTCGCTTCAGAGCCGAATAGAGATGCGGAGGTTTACGGCCAGATGATAAAACCAGCATCTTGGGTAACCTGAAACAAACATAAACAGGAGTTACTATTGTTTGTATTTCTCTCAATCGATAAAATTTTACAAAATAATTAACACTGACCGGTGCTCATTAAATTAATATTCAATTTTAAAACAAAAACAAACAATAATTGCACATAACAGAATATTCAAAAATTATAAAATAAAATCGAGGCCAATATACGACGAAGCTCTATTCCACGCACAGTTCGAATTTGGAATAAAGTGTCGGACGTTTCGAAACAGTGTGTTTGTGTACACGCACAAGACGTAGACGCGTCGCGCGGCCTTGCCAGCGCGCCCAGTGCTGCGCGATAGCGTGCGGTATTATTATCGATACAGCAGTCGACCCCTCGTGTCATTGGCATTCTGTTTACGCAGGCGAAGCTCGGTTGCGATAGTGACGAAACGCGTCATACCCACTTAGTGAATGAATTGCTGTTTTCGACATCGTGTTTTTTTATATACTCACTTCCATTGTTTTATTATTAGTTAATTATATTATATAATTAACTAACCAAAAGTTATTTATCCGTTATTGACAAAACTACGGCTTATCATTATCAAATTATACACGTATTTTATCAGTATTCAATACCTGCGGCCTGTCACAACTGTGCGGATTACTTGGTTAGTTATCGATACAACCAGTCACTAGTATAATTCAAAGAAGGGAGTGGGGGAGGGGCGTCGTTCGGCCTTCACGGAGCCGGTTGTAGCGACCGACCGGCCGCGAGCATTTCGCCTTTCGCGCGCAGGACTGGTCCGCGCCGCTCCCAATACCGAGCCACGGCAACACACTCGGTAATGTGCGAGATGAGTGTATTATGTACTAAGTTGAGTAATTAAATACGAAACCTATTGCATGCGAAGGCAATACTGACAAACATGAGTCACAATTTACCGTTGAAGTATGCTCAATACTGCAGTGTTCGATATCCATTCAACTTCATCAATATGATTTGTATTGAATGTCGAAACGTTCATTTGATATACTTAAACATATAATGCAGGGATAGATAACAGTCACTGCCGTCTGGCGGGCCAATTAGCGTCCAATAAAGTCCCTTGCCCCGAGACATTTCTCAGTTATCGCTATCGGGCACTCAGACAGCGGTGCAGTCGCCTTGGCAACGCAATTAACTGTCAATTACAATTACACAATGTATGGCTGGTCTAGCTTGTACCATTACCGTAGTGTTTAGAAACAGTGTCATACCTCTTTATTATAATTCATATCAGCTTGTTATTTACATTACATTTGTCATAAAAGACAGCCATTGTCAGCTTTTGTTACTGTACTAACTATCAAACTCGAGACAAAGAAAACATGAACTTGAAAAAATCATATTTATCGTAATCTTTAGCGTTTGACGTCTGTCTTCGTCTATAATTAAATTCGGTTGCGATCGAAAATGTCCATCTCTTTCTTTTGGATAGTGAAGTAGTATTTCAGAGCGAGACGAATATAAATTTGGTGTCCTAATAAAAGGAGTTCATCCGCACTCAAGATGGCGTCACCGTGGCCTAGACAAGGCCGAGCGGTCATTTGTACGATACGCCAGACGAGCTGCTTTGTCTGCCTCCTATTTGTGGATTATCTTTTCAACGCAACGTGGCATATTTTTATACGGTGCGATAAATATTGTATCTGAATGATTACCGGAAATGTTACACAATGCAATAAACACACCGTTATAAATTGCTTAAAACAGTGGAAGAAAAAGTGTGTTTTTCCTAATATCTTGACCAGGATTTTCCGCGTCCAGACCGGTTTGAAATGTTCAGTAAATACATTTGCGCAGAACGAGTTTCGTAACGTTGCATAAGCAACTAAAGCTATCATGCACCAATCCGAGATAATGATAATACTTTGACAGAAATATGCAGGTATTTATTGCGGCTGTATAAACTGACATCAGTTGCCCAAGACGAGGCAGTTAGTGGTTGCTGAAATACTTAAGTAACGAGGAACAACTGTTTCACATCAGATTACACGAACAGGTATTTATAGGCTCGGCAATTGATGTCCTTGCTTTGTTGTAGTAACTTATCGATAAGGCTACGTGAGACGAGGCGTCGACCGATAATTATTTTAAGGTCACAGCACTATCTGTGACGTAAACAAATGCCATGCATTGTGATAGTGATGGATGGGACGATACAGGTGTACTTTATTTCAATAATAAAGTTTCCGAGCTATCCAATTGATAAAATGTTATATTCTGCACAATTTACTAATTCCGTTAAAACTCTACAAATCATCATACAATTGCTTTATTAGTAAAACAATCAAAGAGAACAATATATTTTTCATTTATTTTTAACTTTATAAAAGTTGGTTGTTGACCCTTATCATTCCCTTGTCATGACAAACTTGCAAAGTTGCAATACAAATCTTTGGAGGCAGTCGAAAGGCAAAGAGAAAGAGCAAAGCGTGACAAAGCAATACGAATGACGTTACAAATACCGTTGAGGAAAAATTGTGAGCGTTAATTTCCTACATCCTTGACCCCGATGAGGCGAGGTCGTCATCGAGGGCGACGCACCCTATCGCCCACGAAGACTGAAATAGAAGAGGTTAATACCCCCTAGCACGCTCTATTGTGAACAAAGAAGTACGGGGTGTAGATATGACGGTAATTATGATTATGGAGCTTTAATTAACCATGGGTACAAACCCCAATTGTATACGTTTTATTAGACAACTATTGATCTATGGCTCTTGGTAATAATAAAGCTATACTAGCTAAAATAATTGATCATATTGTAGACTTGCACCGGAAAGATGTACATAATCTACAATTTTTCCACGAAAATTATTGAACAGGGTAATAAAAATAATCATAAACGTGATTCGGAACAGGCATAAGAATGTTAGGAAAAAAACATTTTAAAACCTTTGTTTACAAATTGCTCACGCGCTTTAGCTACATAAATACAAATGTCTGATTCAATGGGAATTTAGTTTCGATACACTGATCCATAATAATCGAACTAGTTTCCTGAAAATATACTTCAAATCGCATCGTCCGCCATCACAAAGACGCTTTCAAAAACCTAAAACAAAAACACATTTATTCACTTACTCGAACATAGCTTGCCAATCCATTATTCATTAACTAGTCAAATACAAGTCTAGACTGAAAAGCATGACTGTGTTAGTCATAGAAGAAAGTAACGGAGGTGAATGGCTGATCTTACGGTCGTGTGCCAACGGCCTTCCCTGGTGCCATGCCAACAGGTGACTTCCGTAATAACTTGGAATATGGTGTAACCGTGTAAAGTATATTTTGGATGAATCACTTCTACTGAAATTAGGTTCTGTTTTATTATTTGACGGTCATAGATAGAATTTTAAGACGAAAATTCTGTCTCTTAAGATACAGGATACCCTAGTTTAAGAGACAAAGTTTAATCTTTTGTATACAGATTTCTGCAGCATCCAAAATTTGTAAACTTAAAGTACAATTATCTTTGGGAAATAAAGATATATTTTTTTTTTTTTATAGACCGACTTTGATGTTCAGTGACGATTTATTCGACCCTATATTCATTGAGATGTAAAACTTTTCGGCATTGAGGTCTGCAGGTGAGTTCTTCTTCTTTAAAAGCCTAGTTCTTGTCGGTGTAGCTGATGAAGTTCTTTCCACTTTTCTCTCTTCAATGCAGTATTAAAAAAGTAAAAATATGTATCTACCATAGGAACATTTTGGCATTATTTAATTAGCCTTGTCCTTTGCAGCTTATGCCTCATGTTGTCTTAACTGAACTACTTGATTTCCATACTAAAATAAAATATGACCTTAAATTTATTAGTGAAAATCTAATATATTTAATTTGTTTTTTTTTTTTGTTTTAACAATAAAGTTTTAGAAAAAACCATCGATATTAGATATAAATAATTATATCATCTTTCACTTCACTAAATTTATCGTTTTCGCAAAACTGGGGGACAATGATGTCTATCAAATGTGATTTTTTTTCAAGCATTTTTCAACTAGCACGGGATATGCCAGAATTGCTGAAACCTTTACAATTAGCTTTTGAAGATATATCAAACATCAGTCTGTAAAATGAGAGCGTTTAATTCATAATATTGTAATATGCACTATAGCGTGCATAACTAGAGACAACGTCTGTGATATTCATAAGTATGGCGGGATGGTTATTGATTGAAGCCAAAGTTCATGCCCTCGTCTGGTGCCATGCCAACAGGTGGCTCGACATTATACCGCCAAATTATGAACATTTCTGTCCGTCTGAGCAGTCAGACGTGTTTAGTTAAGGTGTAAAACTACCTTTAAATAGAACCTTAACGTTAATATGAATCCCCAGTGTACTATTTTATTAAATACTAGCTTCCGCGCAAATTGACATAAGCTCGAGATTCGTAAATGTCACTCAAAAACATTTTTCTCCCGTTTCTATTTTCTAGCGATTATAATATATAGCAACTTGTTTAGTTACGAAATGTAATGCGGAGACTGACACAAGCCACGACCACTGATTTGACGACAGCGACTACTGCGCTCTAGGACCTTTGGAAACTGACTTTTGGAATGTTGCATCTACTATTTCGACTTTTTAAAAGTGCCTGGAATTGCCCATCTTTATAAATAAAAATCAATTGCCACATGTATGACGGAGCATCACTTCAGAACGGCTCGACCGAAATGGCTGATATTTTTAATGAAAAAAAAGTTTTGGAAAATCCACCGGAAACGTCGTCAAGTCAAAGTCAAAGTCAAATATTTTTATTTCGAGTAGGCCTTTACAGGCTCTTTCAAAACGTTGTGATTCTAGGTGCACGGTTCCAAAGTGGGGGTAGGTCCGATGGAGAAGAGACCGGCAAGAAACTCCATAGATACTCTTTTAAAATAATAGTTTTAAATTGGTTACAATCTTTAACGGTAAAGACTATCGGAAATTTGTATGGTATTTTTGTATGAAAATCTAAATTCTCAATTTCTTCATAAGTAAATTGTGATTCCACCAGTACGAAGCCGGGCAGATCGCTTATATGAAATAAAAATCTTTGACCTTAACTCAACCAAGTTACAATTAAAATGTTTTTATAAAATCAATCAGTAGTTGAAATAAATAGAAAAAAAATCTATACGAAGGAGTCGTATAGATTTTTTTTCTATTTATTTCAACTACGCTATTGTTTTGAACTATCCACGAGTTGATTTGAAAGTAAAATAGTCACACTGAAGTCAAGTTATTTATAAAATTCTTCAAATAAGACCTTCAAACGGAAGGTCTATTATGTTTCCATATTTAACATGTTTGTTTACATTATTTATACAATAAACATACATATAAAATATTACGTCTGTTAAGATAAAGAATGTCACAAAAACAAACTGTCAATATTTATTTATTATCAACTATTATCTTCGTTAGTTTTGGAACTGTAAACAATATTATGAAACAAGTTTTATGTCCATTTATTTGTATGTTCGAGAGCTCTGTTCTAATCGAAGAAATTAGACTACCTACTACAAGGTGAATAATCGTATTTCATCACAGATGCACAGAACGTCCACTAAGACTTGATCTACCTTGACCCGTGTGGAAGTCGCTAAACGGACTCCACACTCATGTTGGTCGTTGCCGGCTGAATTTATGCAAATGGGGGTTTAGAGATCCCAGTATTACCGCATGTGACTGCGGGGCTCCAATACAAACAATGTCACACTTGCTGGTATGTCCCTTGTGTCCGAACACCTGCATGAGAGACTACTTGAACGCGGCCACACCTAACGCAATTCAGGCCATACACTAGGGTGTCCCATAAATTTCAAGTGCGATTTTTTTTTACGCATACCTTCTAAAAACTTTCGTAATAACCCAATATAGTCTAAAAACAAAAGATTAGTCCATTTTATGAACGATAACCCGTGCCGACTTGCGATTTAAACTCGCCCATACAAATTTCGCGGGTACTGCACTGCGACCTGTAACTACGTGTTTTATTTGTCATTTCATACGTGATTTTTTACAATATCAGTACGCTGTTATTTCTTGCATAAAGATGTCAGTTGAATTACGGAGTGATAAACAAAGTATTTTTCTTACCAGACTTCCAAAACCATTTAATAAATGGTGTAAAATTACCATCTAATCGACAAGTTCTCGCCGTCTTGTTTGACAATATTCGCGAAGTCAAACGACTTTTAGTGACTTTTAGTGCTAATCTTGTGATTAGGAAGTGCATTATATTTTGGAAAAACATAAGAATTCCTACAAAAACCACGTCTGGAGAGAGCTGCAAAAAATTGTAAAAGAACTCAGAAAATAATTGTGAAAGACACCTTGATAACTTATTTGATATTGCACATGCTGATGCCTTTGAAAGAATGAAAATAGAGGAAGACAAAGTATTTTTGAAGAATCAGAGAGAGCCAGGTCGACCGGGATGCTTACCTGATGTACACAAAAACTTGGCGGACAAACACAAAAGAGCTAGACTAAGACGATTAGAGGAGAAGGAAAGAAAACTAAGACAAAAAGAGTTACTGGCTCTTGCATGGACTTATACTACACATAACTTGGAATATCCACATGATTCAGACGAAGTCAGATTGCCAGCGGAAAGAATCTGATAACACCTAAACTCGTCGTAGCTTTAGATCGATGCCAGCTAAGCATATGAGACTCCGTTTACATTCTTCATGCGCTCGTAGAAGCGCTTGGTCTGAACATCGATTACATCTCCATTAACAAATCCTCGATTCAGCAAATTCGCCAATTTGCTAAAACCATCTCAACTGCCCTCTATAACTGGAATGTTAATGACAAATAATGTGTTGCGACACAACATCTTCGAATATTGGACGTTTCAATGGAGCTTATGCTCTTTTGGAGCAGACTTTAGAAAGAGAATTGTTACTTTTCGCTTGTCGTCATCATGTGTATGAGTTGGTTCATAAAACTAACAAGATAAAGCAAATTACTAGCAGTCCAGATATTCCGATCTTTAAAAAGTTCAGATACAATTGGAAAAACATCGATTCAAATAACATTGAAAAATGCCTTGATTTCGTAAAATACCATGTTGCTGAGACAAACATTACATCTTTGTTAATGTTTTTTATAGCACAACTGAACAAAGCTTTAATAAAAGACGATTATCACGAATCGGTCGAATTATGCGTAGTGTTTTTGAGGGGGAAATTCAGATAGAAAAGAAGAAAAATAAAAATCTCGACTGAAAATCGACGACATTTTTCTTCAGGAATATGTGCCTTGGGAAGATAATGCTGCTTTTCTGGAAACTAAAAGAAGAATAACTCGTTTGAAGATTTTAAATGACACTGCTGAAAGAACTGTCAAATTAATGCAAGATTTTACGGACTTATCACGGCTAAAGAAGAGCAAAAATAATTCCTGTTGCGTTGTATCCAGGAACATAGAAATTTTTATCCAGACTGTAAAAAACATGCCCTAAAGAGAAATTACCCTGGCTGATTGTTGTTATTTTATGTGTTTAAATAAAGGTAAATATTTCTCTAATTTGATTTTGTCTTTTATTTACTTCATTTATTGCATTTTTATTAATTTTATAGGAGAACCAAATATTAACATTAAACATGAGATTTGATAAACTTTGTGGCTCGGTCGGCACGGGTTGCAATCATGCTAGAATGATAAAATTTCATATTTGAGTATGGTTTTGCATTTATAAAAGATATAGAGGGTATGCATTTCAAAATTCGAAAAAAAATTTTTTTTGGTCAATTTTGGGACACCCTACCATACACCTTTCCAAAGCAATATAGTGTTTAACCATTGACACGATAGAAGAAGTTACGGGCTCTTCCCGTTCTTCGTATCTGTGACCACGGGGACAATTGTCGCTTAATTAGTGGTTATGTCGAAATCAAGTATTTGCTCGATGGAGTGTTGACATATGTCGTCCAAAGACCCCAAAGTATACACAGTGCCTTCTATCATCGGCGATAAAAACAACATTCCGATGTAAAAATTAATTAATTCACCTCAAAATTCGACAAATACGTTCTTCTAATTCAGTATTCAATTTTGATATTCTTATTAATTTGTCAAGAAGTTTGCTAGCCTGATTTGTCTTTAGAATACAAAACCGTAACGCGATATTGCGCCTGCGTGAAAAACATGGCAATTTCAGTATTATCCCCATGCCACCGATCAGTTCGGAGATCAATGTCCGGATTGGACGTTTCTGAGCCAATTTGTATATATTTTTATAGTATATACGTCATGCGACAGCTGTTCAAATACAGGTTTAATAGACTATTATTTCGCAATAATTACGTTACTTTTTAGGAGTAACTTTTAACACACAAATAATATATCATTTAGCTCATAATATATAATGCATCTTCTTTTACTTAAAACATAATAACTGTATTCCCGGAAGCGTTAGGCAGAGGTCAATGCCGTTATTTAGTCCCATGTAGTAGGTGGCGAGCATATTGTCATCTACTGGCCATACTCCGTGCCGAAAAACCCAATAACACTGCCTGACCTGGGAATCGAACCCAGGATCTCACGCTCAGCAGTTCACTAAACCAATGAGGCAATCTTCCTTCTTTTCTTATATCTTTTTCATGTTATGTCGTTGTGACAGCCTATCAGTTGTACGCTTGCGTTCTATGCAGGAAGGTCCGCGTTCGAACTCGAGTACACGACCCGCAATGTACCTCAACTTAAGTGAAGGAAAAAATATAACTTTTTTTTTTTCTTGTATATTCAACATTATCCATAAATTATGGTGTGTACAGTGATTCAAATATGTTTTATGAATGAAAACTTGCTAATAAGGAAGAGCAACTTTATCGATTATAATAGTCTTATTCGACTAACTATTATGGTAAGAAAAGAACAACTACTTACCTAGTTATTTGATATAATTTTTCCGTAATTAGTCTTTAAATTGCAACACAATAACGACACTACATTTTGTTAACTATAGCACTAAACCCATCAAACATTGTTAAACTGAAGACTTTCTTCATGATAACAGAACTTGATCAAATTTTTCTTCAAACCTTGCTCCAACCACAATGTTAAATCATTCATGTAGTGTTACCAGTAATTAAATTAAACGGTAAATCTAAAACTACCGTCGGCGTCACCGCGACAAGTTACCATATAATGAGGAGGCTGGGCCATATATAACGTGAACGCCGACAGCCTATCTATTGTCTCTCGTTAGCTAACGAACCAATGGCGTGATTGCAATTTACGGAGAATTTATTTAAAGTTATATTAGTTTAAAGTTCAACCTTCGGTGTTGCCTGTAAGAATATTAAATATTTCCCTTTCCCTGCTAATTAAAAGACGTTTGTTTAAGCCACAGTTCCCAAATCTTAACTTAACCTGTTGCTGTCCATAGTTAACGGCTTTTGGGAACGCGATCGTTTTGAATTCGGGCATCTAGTAGGCGGACCTAGTGATGATGGACTGCGAAGGTTGCAGGAAAGTCGATTTGGAGAAAGTTAGCAAATTTCATTTGTGCTCCGATAATCCAAGAGAGCACGACAACCGTAAGTTTTAGTTAGTATGTGTTTTACAAAAGCCTACACTTTTCCCAGAAACCAAGGTTTTAGGGAATAATAAGAAAAGAAATGATAAAATGGAAGTGTCAGAAACCTTTAAAGACAGAGATGAAGAGAACTAGAAAGAAGAAGTAAAGGTAAGTTTGGAGAAATTCGCCATACAAGAAGTCCACCCAGGCTATAGAAATTCTTTATATAAAACCCTGCTAAAGTCAGTATACGTTTGCAAGTGTCCACCCACCTAAGATAATAAGAACTTCAAATTTTCTGAGTATCTGAGCCAACGGAGATCGAACTTCAACGATACCCCAAATACAAGGCTTTCGAATTCCAGCCGCTCTAGCGCTAAGACATAACTACTTGGAAGCAGATAAAATCTAGAACAATCTTAACTGTAAATACCTTAGAAATATTTAGATCCTAGACAATTTTCCGTGGAGCAACGCTAGTTAAGTAATGCGATAATAATGTTGGCGGCGAGGCGGCGCGCGCGCAAGTAAACGTTGTACACCTTGATACTAACTACGAGTTATGTTATTGCGGTCGCACAGATTTGTAACTCGGCTTAAAGTCTGTAATGTTGATTTTATTTACAAAATACATTTGTAAAATTGAGTCATGACTTCTGAGCTTGTCTATGTTTTTCTTTTATTTCGCCTCAATCATTCTCATTAAGCGCCATCTAAAACAAAAATTCCGGTAAAGCTGATTTTTAATATATTTATATATTTAATTTAATTTTATACATTTTATTTTATTTAATAATAGAACTAGAATCATTACTACTTAAAAAAAAATTGAGATTCATAAATTTTCTGGTGCTTTAAAGAGCGCCGTTGAAATTGTCAAATAAATTTTCAAATGATGACGAAATTTTCATTTTTCGTTATTTTCTATTCTTTGCTAAATGCACATGATTACCATTAGAGAAAAATTCTGCCTCTGACACAAATTATCACAAACAAATAAGGTCGTATGCACCAATACTCCAATTTTAAAACGACATAATTTCTCGTGAGTTTCATTCAATAAGGCCAAGGTCTATTCGTCTGGGCGTACGCAAATATCTGGAGCTAGCGACCTCGACGTTCTATCACTACTTATATGTATTAAATATATCAATCATAATTTTGCAACGTCAGTTTGGCGAGGATTTACCAACTTTTAATTTAATAAAAAAATATAAATCAATTTATGAGACATTTATGACACAATGGTTTATGTTGGCAACACTTGAATGTATCATAGCCCCGATCGTTGCCGAAAACGTACTAAAAAAAGAGTTATTATGGTCTAAATAATTTGTGACTGATTGCCTTAGTTAATATTACTTGAATGCCAGAATTACAGACAATAATGTTTCCTTTGTGTTTGGAGTGGATCAGCGTTTCGGTAGACGACGGGTTAAGAATCGCTGTATGTGAAACTTATTTCAAAATCACATTTTTATTAGACAAGTTTTAAGAATGAACATCGATCTATGAGCCAACGTTTGTCCAAAAGACGGATAGATATAACGTGCGTTACGAAGCAAATTTTTTTACGATATTTTTAGCTTCGCGCTTATTCCTTGAGTATTATTATATGCCTTTTGTACTATAAGCTAGTCTAAATTATTTATACTCAACTGTTACTATGGAAACAATCCTAACTTAATATTATAAATGCGAAAGTAAGTTTGTTTGTTTGTTACCTTTTCACGCTTAAACCACTGAACCGATCATCATGAAATTTTGCATATACGTTGTCAGGGGTACAGAAAAGATCATAGGGTACCTTTCATCTAGAAAAAAAATACTGTTTCGGAGGCAAAGAACAATAACTTTTGACGGTCACAATTGCTTTGGCACGCTAGATGGCGCTACGTGTGACCCGAAAAAATGCACAGGTTCTTAATCAATGCGGGCGAAGTCGCGGGAGGAAGCTAGTACTGCATAACTGTAGGTAAGTAGCGTTGAGAAAAGTGTCTTTTAAAGGAAAGTCCAGTAAAGATTTTCTTTTGTTCAGTTTTTATGGGTCCCATGTACATGTTACAATGGGCAATTGTCATTGGAAATAGCAGTAATGAAATGACTAATTGCTTTTTCTCCTTGGTCAGACTCGCAAATCTTCATTCTTCTTACGTGTCAACGGTTAACACTATACGAACATAAAACATTGCTACAGTGGTATATAAAAAACGATTAAAAATTTTGCGTTTGGTTTATAAAAAGCATTAATATGACGTTTTTTGTGAGTCATCACACGTCACACGATAGCGATAGTGGGTCAAAATATTGATTAAATTAAACTAAAGTTTATGCAAGAATCAAGTTGACAGCAAAGTAACCTTGTCGATACCGCTCAGATAATTATAAATCACGGAGAATGGAAATTCTTAGCATAGTTCGTTGCCGTTACTTTATCGAGGCATTTTAAAAATAAATTGTTGTTTATGCAACATTCCTTTTTTTAAACGGTTTGTGATATTTATTTAGCAGGTATAACTAGAATTCGAGGGGTTAATCGCAGAGTAATATGTTTGTATTTAAAAGCCGAATAACAACAAGTGCAGTGTGTAGTCACCCATCCAGGGTGAAATTAATGCGCATGATTCATGCATGACTTTTAAAATTATTCAGTGTTTTGTTATCTGAGATTTGTCAAGTGTCAAATCAGTATCTGAATATTTGATAAACGTCGCAATAATGCCTATTGAACAGTCAAAATTGTAAACACATATCAGACTCGTATTGCGATACAACCTTCTATGTCAAACATACAATATCGTGACTGACACATCATTTTAGAAATCGCAATTAATTTCAGTTTGCATGTAAATATAATGTTTATTCGCAATCATGATTAAATGTTGCTCCAAAAGTTTAATGAGTAATCCTTTAAATTTTTTGACTGCATAAGTCTTATGGCATTTTATGGCCGAATTAGTCAGTTATATGCAGCAGAATATGCACTGATTAAGCAGTTCAGTTTCAGATTCTAATGAGGGGTAATCAATACATTAATAGTTTATAGGTTCTAAAAGCTATGCCACTAATCCACCAAGCCAATAAGTCTTTGGCAAAGAAAAATTAAAATAACAATACATATGGCCACACTGACCACACAATACTAGCGAAAAATCAATTAACCACTTCTCAATCCCAAGAATAGTCAGTGCAGTCACGATCTGCTGATAGATCACGAATCTCTTGATTGAGTGTAGGTATCATCCTGAAGGATGCGAGACTAATCGAGCGCAGGCATATCAAATCCAAAATTAATCAGTTGATTAGAGCAGTCTAAGGTCGTGTGAACATATGAGAATGTTGAAGTTAGCTAGCCAAATCCGAAATAGCATAGGTTAGGCTTGCAGTCAATACAAATGGCGGCATCCAAATACATTTTCCAGTACTGGGTCCAGAACAATAAAATTGGAAGGTTAGTACTATTAAATCATTGTCTACTTGAACTCGACTCTATGTTTACTCCAATAACACAGTAGCAAAACCGCGTGAACACCCTGAAATCAAGTATTCTGCTAGTATACATCGGTAGTAACTTTACAACAGCGTCAAAGCAAAACTTACTTCACACGAGAGTTTCGCAACGCGGAATCAACGCATCGAGGGCACGCAGGACCGGTACCCACCCACCACTGGTCGGGAGGCGAGGGTTGGAGGGGGGGTAAATGGGTCGCCGCAGCCGCATTCCGTGGCGGTTGACATTTCACAGGAAAGGAGCTCAGAGATGGTGTGTCGGAAAATGTCGGATTCAAGCTAGTTTTGGATGTGAAATAACGGTTTTAGAGTTCGGATTTCAGACTTTCAAAAGGATGGGACAACCCGTAATTAATGCTGATATTTTAGAAGTTCGGCGGTACTGTTTGAGTACAGCTTTATAAATAAAAATAAGTACAGATATTCCTGCCCTACTTACAAATTGTTAAGTTATTTGTACTTTTACTCCACCTTTTACATAAATACAAAAATTCCAAATAAATAAAGCTATAAACAGATGAATTTTATGTCGGATTAGTCACGTAACAGCCTCACGTAACAAAGTTCACCTGCTTTACAAGTGACTTTCAGTACAGAGCTGCCGCCAAAGAAGGCCAAATATACTTGTGAACGTAAAAAAATATCCTTCGCAACAAATGCGTCTAGTCGGACCGGTCCAACCGTCACGAGAAGTTTTCCGGTGCCAAAATTAAAGCAACTTAATTGAAGCTCGAAGCTCGAAAAAACACTCCGGAAATAACTATGTGATGCCTCATGTAGTCATTCTGTAAGATTTACATAAAGATATTATCCATTGACGCCTTAGTGGGATCAACTTAGGTATACCAACCCGTTTTGCGTGTATTGAAATGAAATCACGGAATGATACCGTTGGTAACCTGCGCGCTAATGAGTAATCTTTCTCCCTCTCGCAAAATTTAAATTTGTGAACGAGTTATCAACAAAAACAGTTGGCCAATGAGTCAAAGCTACCTAAGCGGAGTATGGCGGCTTAAGACCCGTTCCAGACAGAACCCTGCGCTGACTCACGCAGTAATGGATTCTCAGAAGCATTCTGTATCGAGGCGAGTTGCAAAACCTGCAAGGATGTATCATGGTTTCGGCGCGCAATCACTTACGTGGGAACTGCGGTACACTGGAGAAAGTTCGAGGTTAAGCCCATTTTAAAAGAATTGAGGAGTCTTAACTGAAACGACCAAGACAATGTTTGAAAAATCCTATTGAAACTTGCACGAATCTAAAAGTGTATTCGTCTCGCCGTTGTTTAAAACTCAGTCGCACCAATGGGATTTATAAAATCACTGGTGAACAAAGGCTTGTACTTATTTTGAAGCTTTCTGTGTGTCATGTGTGTACGAGGCTGTATGAGGTTTCAAATGTTACCAATGACATTGCAGACTATAAACTGCGCACAATTATTTGTCCCTTACGGACATCGAAATTCGAAATATACAATTTTGTTGATGCGGCTTACGGTGAAACAAAATTTACGAGAGAGCCATGTCGAGATAAGTTTGGACGTCATCAAATGTAAGGACAATAATTGCGCAGTTATAATTTTATTGTAATATAATAAGACATTTCTTCAACCTCTGAAATGATTAACTAAGTACTTAAAAGCATTAATTATTGACTAGTTATTCGCCTTGCAATAACAATGTAGGTAGGTTGTCGATACTGATCTCGAGCGATTTATGGTCGTTTTCAAAGCTATGAAGTAGAAATGTTTTGCGAGAAGTAGGTACTATTGGTGATTCACCAAGTCAGTGGCGATGACGAATAAAGATTTGGCGCCTCATTCGCTGCCTTTATTTCTATATACGGATTTTTGTAGTCGCAGACCGTAGATTATTATTGTAAATATCTGTAGAAATATGTGTCTTAACTTCATCGCTATAGCAACAATTTTAGCATGTAGGAGAAATACTCATCAAGGAATAGTATATAATAATTCAGCCCATTACTGCCCTAATCCTGGGCACGGGCCTCTTCTCAAAAAGTGAAAAAAATAAAATAAAAAAAAAATCGTTCTAGGGGACCATGGAAATATTTTTGTTTTGTCTACTATGCATAACCACATGCAGGGGCGTATTTATTCTAGGGCCAATAGGGCCATGGCCCGGGGCGGCAAGCCGCCAGGGGCGGCACAAGCCGCACCTCGCGCTCAGCTAGCTTTGTGCGACTTTCTTTTGGACTTTAAATGCCTGAAGAAATTTAAAAAGCCTACTTAAATAACAAAAAGTAAAGCTCTTATCTCGTATCTTATGCCTGATTGGGGGGCGGCCGCGGCGGGGCGGCGGCATGTCCGTCGGACTCCATCGCGACTCGGGACTAGTCGGGATGTTTCGACATTGCACATGTTTCGTTCATATCCATAGGCGAAAGCGGGTAGGGCGCGGGGCAGCGCAGGCCAGGAGACAGCGGCGGGGCAGACGCAATTCGTGCTTCACTTGTGTCAAGTTAAAAACTTGACCGACTTCAAAAAGGAGGTTCTCAATTCGACTCTATGTTTGTTACGCGATTATTCCGCCAATTGTGAATTGATTTTGTTGATTCTTTTTTTGTTTGGTAGATCATACTTCAGAGGTGGTTCCATATAAATTTTATCGAAATTGATTCAGCGCTTTTTGAAAAATTCAACAAAAACAAAAATATATATATACAGATGACGTTTTGGTTTGTGGTTCCCTTCAGCAAAAGGTTTTTCTTAATAAGTCAGGTGTTGGCATCTGAAAATCATCATTTCATGATGCTGAATTGATGGTGGATGTCATAGTACTCCTCAACGGTAAGGAGTTAGGGAATGAAACTTACGAGTTTGGGATCACCCGATATATTCTGCTGAGTCCCGTATATAACATTTGATATAGAGGGTCTGATGCTGGAGCCAGGAGATAGATAGTGGAACTCTTCAGTAGCTACTAGTAAACCCCTCGAATTTGGACTCATTTTAAACCATTTCTCGTAAAGCCTTTTCAGCATGTGGTCAACTAAGTAATTTATTTGGTTTTAAATCACAAAATGCAATACCGTCTAAGGTTTTCACTCAACTTAGGGCAACATGCACTTGACCTTTGCAAAGTATTTCAAAAGAAGCATCCTTACTAGGTTTACCCATCACTCAAAATTGTAAAATAATTATTTTTTTAATAAAAACAAAAACCGAATTCAAAAAATTAAAAATCAACACTAACTAAAAAGACAAAAAAGGTTTATTGTTACAATATAGTAGTTGAAGAATATTGAAGTCGGTGCTAAATAAAACATAAAAGTAATATGCCTTGCTGCTATAATTATAGTTTGCGGAAAATTGTCGAGTGCGAGGCGAATCTACGAAGATCCACAATCCAGACTACACGACAAATGCACTTCGCCAATTGCGTCGGTTTATTACTTTTTACTTGGCACTGACTTTAATATTCTTTAACTACTATATTGTAACAATAAACATTTATTTTATGCTTTTTAGTTAATGTTGCTTTTTAGTTTTTTGAAGTCGAACGAAGAACGAAATTTCGCACACCAAAAGAATCTGTTCTGGATTAAAACAAACAAATTGCAGTGCGGTACTTTCGTTTTCCGTACCTATAAGAAATATAAATTATCTACGTTCCTGTTTAAGTGAAGAATGATTAAGCAGTTTAGCCATTTTTAATATAGAAGCTGACTAGTTCTAGTCCCCATCTAGTTCTAAAAAGACGTGTAAAAGTGATTGAAAAATCCTAATTGCAAAATAAATAATTTCATTTCATAATTTCATTTCATTTCATTTCACAAAATCCGTTAATTATGACAGTGTAATAAAATTGACGAATTTATTAACCAATCCGTCCATCGGAAAAAAATGTTATTGAATAAATGGTGTTTATTTCTTTGTATTGCCTTTTTAGTTTTTTCAGTCATTATCATCATTCTCAGCGCACATCAACAATTCAACACACTGCTGGATTTTATTTTATAATTAAAAGTTTTTCCTTTTTTCCGTTAATTTATGGGGCGGCAAACCTTACAGGCCCAGGGCGCTGAATCTTAAAATACGCCACTGACCACATGTAACACATAATTGAAAAACCATATTTAGTATTCGTCATTATTAATATTAGAAAATTCCTATTCTTCAGTCGAGTCGTTAAGAACTATCACATAGGAATCGCTCATACCTTAGTAGTGGAAATATGTGAGGTTTGACCCACACGACCTTGGGTTTTGTGCACCCCCAAAATTGATTCGACAGAAAATAAGGCCTTGACATAAGTAGGTATATTACTTATGCGATATCGATGTTAATACCCCCTGCAATATACACAGCGAAGACGCGAGGTCAATTTCTCAAAAAAAAAAATATTCTGTCTGTAAATCCGGAAGAAAAAAGTCGCAGAAATGAGTAAGTTTAGAATGTTTCGAGCGGATACATTCGTTTCAAAAGTGTGAGGCCTCAAGCCTGTTCACCGTTCGCCGGTCGGCCATGCATCCCAGCCTTTTACTTTTGTTGCGACATACGCGTCCCGGGGTCAAGTCTCTGCGCACGGTTCAAATTTAAATGTTACGAACCACCTGCTAGTTGTTTTTTTTTTTTTAATTTTGACTTTGGAAGCTGGGTTTGGTAAAACATTACTTTTGACGGCACGGTTGGCGCAGTGGTTGAGAGATCGACTGCTGAGCTACGTGCCGCGGGTTCGATTCCCGCACGGAACAAATATTTGAATGATCTACAGATAGTTGTTTCGGGTCTGGGTCTTTGTGTATGTGAATACACACCGTGCCTCGGAAAGCACGTAAAGCCGTTGGTCCTGCACCTGATCTCTCTCCGGTCGTGTCGGATTGCCGTCCCATCGGACTATGAGGGTGAAGGAATAGAGAGAGCACCTGTGTTTGCGCACACACTTGTGCTCTATAATATCTCCTGCGTAGTTGGCTAATCTCCGGTGAGATTGGTCGCCGTGACCGAAACCGGTCAGGAGGACATTATTATTACTTTTGGTATTTATCGCCATAATCATAAACTACGAAATCAATGAGCTATGGAGTTTCTAAACATGGATCAATGAATGAAACATTAAATAAAATTCTAATAACATTGAGATTAGTATATTGTAACGAAAAACTATAAAAAAAATGATTTTGATTTTATAATGACTAAGCAAACACATGTTTGTAAATGATCGAACTTGAAAGCTTTTTGGAGTTGTTACACCTATTTTATAGAAGTTTTATTCATTAAGCGTACTATATCAATTCTTTATTGTTTTTTTTTTTTTTAATATCTCCTGTATCGTGGGTTCGGTTATAGTTATACAAACATCATCATCGCTCAAACACACTCTGACCAGAAACAAATATCTGTAAATTGGTTCCGTACTAATCGTATAAGCGACACGTAAAGTAATTCAGTACCTCTATTATGAGTTTTTTACTATTTACTCTCATAGTAAATGTAATTTTTTATGCAAGCGATTTTAGTTCTTAACTTGGTAACATTAGGGATTAGAGTCGCTAACATGACATCTCTATAATATAGTAAATAGGAAATCAAAATTATACTATTACACATATGTCACATAAGCGACTCTAATCCCTAATGTGACCAAGTTAAGAACTAAAATCGCTATCATGAAAATTTACTTTACTATGATAGTAAATAGTAAGAAAACTCGTGATAGCGGTACAGAATAATGTTTAGTTATTGAGTTCAGATGATTGGAATTCCCTCCACAGTTCACACTTCAAATTCGTATAACAATTTATCAAGATAACATACCTACTGGTATTTGGAAGGGTAACCTTGACGCTTGGGGCATAGCCTGCACTGAATCGCGATCTTGTGATGTCACGATTTCGGTCCTGAGAATCACACGCAGACCTAAACACCTGCCAAAGTAAACATGAACTTTCAACGTGCTATGTTTACTATACGACGTGTGAATAAAACTAGGTAGTATATAGACAAATAAGGCCGATTTTAGCAAGGAAATGTATGCAAACAAACGTATTTGCTTCCAGCAGGGATTCATCACAGTATAATGCTTTTATGAATCATAACGTTTAATCAAAGACGAACTGAAACCTGAAACTACTTGAAGAAATTTTCCAAAAGTTATACATGGTGGGCACAGTGCCGGATTAAGCAAGCGCGGGGCCCGTAGCAGGTTTTATCGAGGGGCCCTTGATCTGCTATGGGCTTTTGAGTATAAAGTGACTGTTTGTAGAACATATGCGTTTACCGTATGAAATTCTGTGTTTTATTTTCGTCAACAAAATAATCGGTTGCCGATTTTCGGTCGTGGATTGTCTTAGTCGGAAAAAAGGTGTAAAGTTTCACGTTTTTGTGACATCAAGTAAAATCAATATACAACGTCTTAATAAGTGAGGTAGGCGGATTTGGAAACGCGGAGTCCCCTTATGCCCGGGGCCCGTAGTAATTGCTACTCTTGCTACGTGGTTAATCTGGCACTGGGTAGGCCACTTTTGTCTATTGTTAATTAGTTATGATAAATTGAGTATAAGTGTAGTTAAGATAGAACGGTAGAATCTCTTCCGGTGGACTAGAAACATTTCTAACATTACGGGGACGCGAATTTAACATGATTGGGGAAAACTCAAAGACCATACGATACAACCAGCAGCTCTAAACAGGCTTTTTTTAACTCCAGCGAGAACATTAATATGCAGTTTTGGGCGCGTGTTCGACTACACCTAGTATTAACCGGCTTAACCTAGGTTTGGCTAGTTAGAACTGGATGCAGCTTCGTCGAGTTTTTGCCGTTGCAGATACGAGGAACTTTCAAGGAGCTTTTTGGACAATTTCATGTCATACAAAAACTGTTTGAGCGTAATCGGAGACCGTGAGAGATCTTACTTTAACGTAGTGCAGACTTATCAGATCAAAATGGAAGTAGCTAGAAAAAATTGTCATGAAAATAAATTTCTATCTACGGATCCATAAATATAATATCGATAAGATATCAAGAGTATCACGTAACGGTTCGGGAAGCGAAATATCGTATGATCTCGGCTATATCTATGTCGCATACGGGAACTGTGTCACAGCACTACCGCTAGGGTCATAGTGATGTGCTCTATTACGCGCGTGAGACCGTCTATGGTCGTCTCCGACGGTATTCTGAACTCAAGATGCATAATAAGTTTTAAGATCTTGGCTAAATCATGATAAACTTTGTTTTGCTTTCAAATTGTACGACGAGGACTTGAAACTTTACTCATGTGCGCAAAAAACCATCATCTACCTAGCCTTTCCTGATTGGTTTGGAATCCGCTCCCAGCCTAGCCAAACAAAACTGAATATCTTACTCGGAGCGCCACTTGATCCGCCATTCAATTACTGGGAGACAGTAGTACCATTAGGGTTAGACCGATTGTCGGACTTTTTGGGCTGCTGACCCCCTTAACGACAACCAGGCAAAATTACTCAACGTGCTTGTAGCTCAAAAAACATAAATATGAATAAAATATTTACGTTTCATTTTAACACGCTTTTTTAAACATCTATTTTATTGTAGGAGGACATGAGCCTTAGTAATTAAGTACATTACCAATAAAAATCTAGTAAGACTAGGAAGTTCCTTAAGCCTATTTAGCAGTAACAAACAGGTCTGCTGCTAGAATAGTCTAGAGTCGATATAAACCTGTTTAACTTCAACGGCCAAATATGAGTAATAATTTCGATATTTTGTACCTTTGTTTCTTTATCTGTCTCACCTCACGAAACATTATACTATTATTAATAGCACAATGTAATATATCATACGAAGTCATAAGTACTTAGCTGATATACAATTTTGAACGCACGGAGTCCATGCGAGGTTATAATAATTTCCATATAACACGTCATGTTACTTATCAAGGTTAAAAGCTGACTACAATAGGCACTTACAATATTGGAAGAAAGAAGTGCGCCTTTGAAATTGGCGACGGTTGCTCCGGTGACGTCATAAAACAAAATGGCTGGCGAAGGAAATTTAAATTTCGAACATGGGTAATCGAAATTCCATACATTTTAAAAGCTGTACCGAGTTAAAGATTTTTCGATGTTAAATCGGTTAATGAAAGACGCGTTATGAAAGAAATACTAAAGACATGACGGAGGATTTCCAAAGAGAAACAGTTTGTTAAAACAACACATTCCCCAGACAAATAAAAAAAATGAACAAAGAACCTCTTTTCGGTACACAATGGAACATGCGGCGGGTTGTTACATATACGAGGCTCGTAGGTATTTAATAAATCAAGTTTAAAATATGAACGATTGACCATACTGGACATTCTTCACAAAACAAGTAACACACAGAACAATAGACATCGGTAAAATATAGAGTCCAATTCCTTTTTTTTCTGTGTCATAAACCATACATTCTAAATAAGAATAATATAGTAAAAAAATAAAGTGATATAGCCCGTCGAATAAATTATATTGTATTCATGGCAAATCAATGACGTCACAAAGCATGCTAGATATTTAAATAGCTTCGAACTTCAAACATTTCGAACAAAGGCAAGGGGGCCGAAAAAACACATCGGTTTGGTACTCAATGGAACATGGTAGTATAGACGTTACGCGAAGGTCTCTGCTCCCTCGGCAGACGCGCGCTGACTCACGCGGCCGCGCGCTTCCGCCTGATAGCAAGGTCACCGGCCGAGACGCACACTACTAACAACACGCACACAACGACACGTGAAAGTAGTGAGAGTACACTCGCAAACAAACGTGCCATTTAGTTTTATTTTTTGTTCATTTTTTGCTAAATGTGATGCAAACAAACTTAACCTTTGACTACAGTGTGAATCCAACTTTAAAATTGAAAACATGGAAAATAGATGCGTCATACATACCACCTACCTTCTTATCTACGTTTTAAGAATTCCAAATGAAACGCATGGTATTTTTGTTACCTAATGATATCCGTCTTTTTATAAGCCACTTTACATAAATAAAAAGATGGTACTAGTCTGATTGCAACAATAAATTATGCAGTATTTTTTATTCAGCTATTGCGAACGACGTATCATCAGACATGTTGAAGGAATAACAAACGTGGATGTCAAAAACCAGTAGATTTTTGACGGAACAAAACTCGAGGTCTAGGCGAAAATAGTTTGCGCAGTTTCATAAATACCTAGGTCCAAGACACGCTACATAGTGTCTTAAAAAGTTTGTAGTGCAGTTAATAGATTTATGAACGTAATTTCCATACAGTAAAATGTATTGCTATTTTTAACACACGAGCTCAGTTTTCTATTTAAAGTTGTTTGTCTGGTCTACAGCTGTGCATTGGTCAAAAGTCAATAACATTATGAATAACTCGGTCTGACCGCTAACTGTAAAGTTAATGGTTAATTACTACAGTAGTTCAGCGATTAATCAATTCCATCCGGCTTAATGCAAACAATGAGCTAGCTAAGATCCTATTTCGACATTCATTTTGTAATTAAACAGGCAGTGTTGTTGGAGAACGGTCCAAGATAGAGACACGATAACAACAACTGTTGCCAAAGTAGTAGGAACACAATTTATGAACATTACCATTATAATAACATCGTCAGCTATTAATAATAATGTTTTACATAATTTATACTAATCGCCTCTGGTTTATTTTAAATACCCCTTAATGCAAATTAGTTTTCAGTTGCTAGTTGTTATCCATTGCATGTAAGGGATGTTTACAAAATATCGCATGCCCAATTAGACAGTCACATTGAATTCATTTGTTTGTATAATATATGTACATAAAAGCCAGACATTTTAGCAATAAACTGCATATACGTACATATGTATAAAATACCTATTAGTACCCATTAATATTTGTTTTTCGCTTGAATTCTTTACGAAGTAAGGATGCTTCATCAATCCCTTTGGTTTTTACTTGCTAGTACACTTTCCGGTTACCAATACATGTTACTTAATTATATTGATACGGAGTCGAATGAAAGAGATACCAATAACTAATTTATATGCAGACAGTTGCTCAACGTTCGACCGTGTACCGTTGTATTAATTAAATGTAAATCTAACAGTAAACAATATTTACTAATCCGAAACCAATCGCCAATACAATTATGTAGTACCTACCACCCACAGACCGCGATGACGAAATTATGAAACGAAGGTGTGTCAGTAAACACGATGATAGTTGACAGTGTGAGACAATGCAAAATGCATGTTTGACGAAACATAAATGGGCATGTTAATTATAAATAAATAGTAAGCAGGTACTACTACGCGTTTCCGAATAAAGTTCTTTGTTAATAAAAATGTGTATTAAATGTTTCAATTATCAAGGTTATTGTTTAACGTACATTCATTATAGACATTCAGCATTTTAACTGCTTATTTTGATCGCATAAGAAAATTACATGCTCGTATGAATATAATTTGCGATTACTTAGTATTTTGGTATTCTGTTATCAATAAACACCATTCCCAGAATTAACACTTTTAAAACAGAAACATAAAACCAAATTATTCATTAGATACGAATTCGAAGGTCTGGCATCGAATTTATAATACCTACCAAGGTATAGGTAGATTAATGTGCAACTTTTTGCGGGGTGTCGTGTCGTGAGGCCCGGGCTTTAAGTGGTATTCGTAGATCACGACTTGCGAGCCTAGATTGTTACAGATGCTTTACGAAAAGATGCAGTTATTTCTAAACTAAGACATTTATAGCAGCCAAGGTCATCTTGAACTTTTAAAAGTATCGTCGGTAGACGAAACAACGATAAAACGAATTCGACTTGTAAAAAATACAAAAATGCATTCTAAATCTCCCGGAATGTGCTATAAAATTAGTCATTTCAGATTTTTACGAGAGCCAGACAGAGAAAAGAATTTTTGCGTGTTAATAAAATAATGCTCCAGGAAGTTCGGATTCAGTGAATGTTGCCTTGGTAAAGGTTATTCTTCTTATATGATAGCGCAGAAATACCGAGCAAATTAAACGTGAAGTAGTGATGCTAATAAAATTAATATACATAGGTAAATTGCTTCGTTTATTTAACAAACCACATTATTTTTATCTAAATACAAAATAAATGAGCTTAATTATAAGATGAGAAAATTAAAAATACATTAGGTATTTATTTGTATTATCCCTTTATTGTGGAAATCAAATAACAGATAAAATCAATGATAAAATGTAAGTAAATGCCAAATAGGTAATACAGTTAGATAGGTACCTATTATCTTTATCATTTATGTCGCGTCACGAGTCAAATACATTTTGCACGTTGAAATATGAAACTGCAGATGTGTCCATCCAAAGGTGTGTTTACAGTAGTATAGTAGCATACTTAAACGTAGTATCGTTATACAATAAGTAGGAATAAGGTACCTATCTACAATAAATGTACTTAGTTTTACATTTTAACCCGTTAGTTCAATGCATGCGTTACCGGCGCATGAGACAATGCGATTTAAAAATAGAGACAAGCGCCAGCCTATTTGTCATTTTGTTAGCATGTCCGTTAGTTAAATGGTAGCCGCCAGGTGCCTTCTATATTTTTAAAGTATTTCTGAATGGATTCTAATAGGAAGTAAGAAAACTAGGCGAGAACCTTGAAACTAAGAATAAGCAGCGAGCGAGATATTTTTTAATACGGTAATATGTTTGGTAAGTAATTACTTCATTTTTATAATGTTGGCTTAAAATAATATTGAAAAGTTAAAGCTGAGAAAGACTTATCTATTAAGTAACTAGGTACCTATCTACTTAAATGAATTTATATAAAAGCTTTAGTTCCAACTATCACATTAAATTAAATAATTCAAAGTATACAGGAGCAAAGCGCAAAATAAAATCGACAATCGACACTTGTGTACGCGACCGTCAAGTCAATACAAACACGGTAAGGGCGCCAGGCGCGAGGGGCGGGGGTGAGCACCCTCCGCGTCACGTGACGAGCGACCTTCAGGCGGCGCACCGACCTTGAGCGGCGCTCGCCCCGCGCGCGGGTCAGAGGTGAATGCACGCAGCCGTGCGCCCCGCGCCCCTTGCCTACCGCTACACCGAAAACCACCAAACTACGCTACTCACCTCGATCCTATCTACGACTCCATAGCACTGACGAGCCAACCGCTGCCAACCTACCAGCCACCATCCTGGCCTCGAGCACCCACCCGCCGAGAACAGGTACAAGCGCGACGCGGCACACCTTTCCCATAAAATACAACCGACAAGTTTATTGACATCAAGTCTCACCAACGATTGCGCAAATGTAGTGATTTTAAATTGCTCGAACACATGCACAGTCTTCGTTCGATTATAAAAACACTTTTCGTTCAAAATTATAAAGTCTATTCACTCAATAAATACTTTTAAACAAGAAAAACATTGAACACAACGCACAAACTCGAGCGGCAGCTACACCATGTCCTCTCACCTCCGCAAAACAAAGCGGAATAAAGTTGTGGACTTGTGGTCGCACGGCAGAGTGAGCGTGACATCTCGCGACTAGTCGCGAGTCGAGGTCGTCAAAACAAAAGGTAAATATTATCGACACCTTGCGGTCACTGTACACAATGGTTGTTTCCAGTTTCACAGAAGCTTTGTCAATAATCATAATACTTCATAAATACTTTTACTAGATGGCGCTAGCTATAAAATGAATTTTATTAATGGGCGCAATCGAGAAAGAAATCTAGAATTTGTTACTACAAGTATCAAAGTTAAGCAAGTTTAAACCAATTCTCCTTCCATAAGTGCCCATGATACAAATATATACAACATATTAAAATTATTAATTATAGGAACTAAGTCGTTATGAACTGTTGTGTATGGCTACACGTATTTTTGTTCAATCTCACACATAATATTCATTTGCACTTTGCACTAATAGATGGCTCTGATCGTTTCACGTGAGCAAATTTTTTTTTCTTTGTAAGCAGATTCATTTATTGCAAGTGAAAAATATGTTAAAAAGTAAGTAGTTTGCTCCTGGCAACACACTAATAGCTGTCATTGCCAAAAAATGACAGTCTCGTTCAGTTTCACTAGTGATGTGTAATTCTTTTATTGATCGACTACTAGTTTAAAGAAACATCAATTATTACAGATAGGTAGGACACACTTTTCGCTTTATTGACATCCTGGGCGGCATGATGTGACAAATAAGAGGTTCCTTTTGGACAGACTGCTTTGATTTAGCGACAGTTCATTATTTAGCGACGCTTACAGCAATGTCATGGGTAGATAACAAACGTTCTACTTCCCAGTGTAACCGTGGTCTGTAAGAAATTGCAGTAGCAACATTGACTATTGCATTGCAGCACTAGCGTCCATTTGTTGTCGTTTATCTGCAGCCTATATCACCATGACTGCTTTGGAATGCGTCGCTCTGAATTCTAAATTTTGAATCTAATATTCTAGCAATTAATATTTGTGTCGAATTATATGTCAATGGACTAAAACATTTCGCCTTCACTAAACTACACAATGATAGCTACTTCTGAAATATTAGACGAGTAAAACCAAAATGTACCTGGATCGTCTATAAATGTATATATTTATATCCTTATATACGATACTGTAAATGTGGATAATTTGATGATATTGATTTAGTAAGTCCAGTAATCTACTAAATATTTATTTAGTAACATTTGTTAAGCACTGATTTAGTTGACATTAAATTACAATATTGACATTTGATTTTTAAATTCGTTGAGAAACAGCTGTGGAGATTCGTCAGTGGAGATAATTATTTACCAATATAAATAATTCGCATTTCTTCTACAAAATAATTCACTTTCCCACTAAGACTAGCATCGTTGGTTATTTAATAGTGACATTAGAGGTTTTCTAATAACAAATCCAGTTGGAAATGAGTAATTAATTAAACAGTGTTATTTTGCGCTCTTATTCAACTCAAGGCTGCAGTAATAAAGAAACGTTTTAGTGAATATAATGTGTAGTTCGACATAATGGTGGAAGATAATGACCGTGGTTATGGGAGAACTGCTAACAAGAGCACGTTGTTGAAGATTGTGATATTGGGAGAAGGTGGTGTTGGGAAGTCATGTTTGATGAGTAGGTTCATATCCAACCACTTCGATGATCACAGCTTCCACACTATTGGCGTCGAGTTCATGAACAAGACTATAGAAGTGAATGGCAAACAGTACACATTGCAGGTAATTTTTACCATTTTTACAACATTAATCCTAATGTGAAGGAAAGTAACACAAAAATTTACTTATTGCATAAAAATGTATGTTATAATACTGTGAGGTTTATTAACAAAGGATTTGATTTGTAGGCTTTAACAAACATTCAGCAACATAATACATATAAAAAAGAGCAACGAAAAATGAAATGAATTCTTCCCCAAGAACATAGAAGTAATTTTCCTGTTCATGCGTATCTTGTTCACCTTGAACAAATTAAAAACTAAATACCATCAACAGGTTCCTATTCAGCTGTTATCAGGAAGTCTTCTGAATATTTGAGAGGCAATAATAAATTGTCTATGAGTAGTGAGTTACAATATTCTAATTTGATCCATTGATTTATGGAGGACATGGGCCTATTAATAAAAAAAAAAACTAAAAACTTCCTTTTTTAAAAGTGCAATTGAGAAGCAATGAAATTGTTCATAAGTCCTCTAAGATAATTACAATGTGGGTTGAAAATAAGAGTGTAATGAGGTCAGATTTATGCTCAAAGTCATCTGTTAGATCAACCTGACCTTCATATTTATCTTCTAAAGAGTAACATTGTTGTAATAGCTATTGTGTGGATTATTAGAAACCTAAACAAAAAAGTACCTAAATATTATTAACTCTTTTTGTTATCTTAAAAAAAATGTGTCAAATAAAACTAATGTGGTTTTATTATTGTCAAAAATCTAAACCCTACCTAAATTTAGAATCACCAAAAAGAAAAATTAGGGAATGTCTCTTGTTTAAATTTTGTACAAAAAATATTAAAATTACTTTAACTTATTATTACTATTACCTTCTAATGAAGGCTGTAGGATCAGTTTGGAGTTGAATTACCTTATACAATGCTAACTTACTTAGCACATTGGTTGCTAAAGGCAACATGACTGCATCAAAAATGTTTTTTTTTTTTTGTTATCTATCTATATGCATGGTATTAATTTATATAAAATCATAATATAATATGTTAAGCCTATAATATATGATATAAGAATATAAATTTGATAGTAAACAAAATGAATAGAGAATCTTCTAGTATGTCAGCTTTAACTCTCATAGTAGGATTCCTTATGATGTGGTGAAACAATTTGGCCATGTTTTGTTGCCATGTTCATAATGGAGCTGATCACTCATAGTACATAAGACAGTTATTGTCTTTTAAGACGATATCTATCTACATCTAACATTGGAGACCTGAAGCACTCTGTGTGTACTGAAGACTGTACACATACACATATACAGGAATTTAACTATAAAGCTATTTCTATGCAGCAATGATTATGACTTGAATATAAAGGAATTTAACAGTTACCTATTTGTAATTGCACTTGTTGAAAATTTCTAAAATTCCTTATTGATAAAACAATATTGAAACTATTTATTATTTTTAAATATAGAATCTGTGTATAGTTACCAATCAATAGAAAGGTATAAATGATCAACACAACAAGGTGAACAGGTAAATTATAATAATAAAATGATTTAATGCTAAAGAAACATCTTGTCAAGGTTTTTCTAATTTTCATATATTTTGTTGAGTGGTTAAAGATGTTATTTTATTAGTTTGGCTTATAAATATTAAGTTATGTTAAATTTCAAACTATGTTATGGATCTATTTTTATATCTAGGATTTCTTTTTCAATTTCACATTTAGCATCATGCTCATATTTCCCTAAGGGTTAGCCAGAGGCGCACCATTATACACACAAATTTCGCCGATGCCGTTATTAAGTCCTATGTAATAGGGGCGAGGCTACTGCCTTCTACTGGGCACAGTTCCAGACACTTTGCTTGACCTGGGAATCGAACCCTGGACCTCACGTTCAGCAGTCGCGCTTGCGACTACGAGGCCAATGAGGCAGTCATTTACAAAGACAAACATGTATTATACAAAGATACATACAATAACAACACAATTCTGTAACACACGAAATGTTCTTTGTCCTTAAATAAAACAACTGTTGGGACTTTAGTGCATGAGTAATTGATACTTGATACTGTAGAACAAAAATGAACATAAATAATCATATGATCATTACATTTTGCAGGTAAAGAGATTACTATCAGATTAAATTAATCACCAATGTACAGGTAGATACAGTATAAAAATAAGGCAGAGGTTCCATTGACTAATCCTCTAATAGCCGATACTATAAAATTGCTACATTGTAAATCAATTTTTTTATGACTGTCTCATTAGTCTTGTGGTCGCAAACACGACTGATGAGCGTGCGGACCTAGGTTCGATCCCCAGGGAAGGCAAAGTGTTATTGGGTTTTTTTGTATGGAAATTCCTAGTAGTAGTAGTCCTATAATATTACATACGACTTAATAACAGCATCGGTGGGTGTACAATATAACGATACGGTTCTGCCTAACCCTTCAGAGAATACGGGTTTGATGTTATGATATAGTTTAGAAGTAAGTTTTGATAACTTTATTTTATGTCTTTACACAAAACTAAATAGCCCATGAAATCTCTAATTTGTATTGTATTATAATGCTATTCTGGTGTAATCTCTAACACATGTGGTTCAAACCACCTGCTGTTCCACCCAGTTTTTATAACACCAGCCAGGGGCGGCTGTAGCCCACGTAGTACCCGGGTACACAAAATACCATGGCGCCCTCTAGTAGGCCCGCGATCAAAATGTCATCAAAATTCGGGTGCAAATGGTGCAATTATAAATGACTAGCTTTCGCACTTCAGCACTTTTTAGAACAGTGCGCTGTTTTAGTATCTAAGTCCTGCGAGCGGCGCTCGGCATCCCTTGAGACCCTGCGCCCGTGTGCACTGCACACCCTGCACCGTGGGTAAAGCGGGCACTGTATGATACCCCCGAACATAAAACAGTCAAATCACAACATTTTCGTATGATAGATTTCGCTAATAGATATAGCAAAATACTTCTGAAGTGTTGGCATGACCGTCACCACGGGAAGTCTTCATGCTATAGTTAAAGATTAGCCTTACCAGCAAGGTTTACGTCGTTGCTGACTGTCCAGGGTGCGCCGGATGTATTAAGATATCGTCACACGGGAAAGCTCTTATCACCCAATATACAGCTAGTGTGATTACTAATAATTTTGTAGAGATTATGGCAATCAGCCGTAGATGATTAATGGCTGATAATGATGGTGAATCATCTGGTTTGAATTGCGAGTCATGGAAAAAGTCAGCAATACCTAATATCATCACACCTGTATTCCCCGATGGGTTAGGCAGAGGTGTACTATTGTATACCCAAATTTTGCCGATGGTGCAAACCTATTGCCTTCCACCGGGCACAATACCAAACTTCACCCGAGCGAGGGTGCTGAGCATGAGATTTATCGTTCGATTCCCAGGTCGTGCGAAGTGTTAGTGAGATTTTCTGAAATTCTCAGTAGCAGCCCAGAGCTTGTAACCTTGACCAAAAAATAAAAAGTACATCTCTATCTTAAGCTTAGAGGAAAACAGACGAGATGACCTTCGGGGAACCACACGAGCTTCATTTCATATTAAGGACAAATTAATATAAAAAATTAAGTATTAATATCGTTCTTGTGTTCCAGGTATGGGACACTGCAGGGCAGGAGCGCTTCAAGTCACTCCGCACACCGTTCTACAGAGGCTCCGATATATGTATCTTGGCTTACGCTATAGATGACCGCAGCTCCTTCAACAATATCAAAATGTGGCTGAACGAGTTCCTTCATTACGCTGGAGTGAAGAACGGGATCGATAGATACCCGTTTATGGTTGTTGGGAATAAGGTATGTACATATGTAAAATCTACAATATTATAAATGCGAAATCCACTCTGGTCTGTTTGTTTGTTTGTTACCTTATCACAATTAAACCACTGAACCGATTGTTATGAAATTTTACAAAGAGGTAGCCTGGATCCTGGAGAAGGACATGGCTTATTTTAATTTTGCAGCAAAACACTTACTTAAAAAATACACGCAGACAAAGTTGTGGGCAACAGCCAGTAATATAATAGCATTACACCTAACTTCCAGTAAGGTTTTGTTTTGTTTTAAAATGATACGTTGATCACATGATATCGTTGTGAAATCCCATGGAATACGAGGCGATCCTATTGCCAATTTGCTCTCTACAGGACATAATTTTAAACTTCAGAAAATACCAATATTATTTTGCCCGAACAGGGAATTGAACCCAGAACTTTATGCTCAGCAGCCATGCATGCGTCCAATGATGCAGTATATATTAATAAAACATAATAATAAGTATGATCAGTTAGTTTACCTATTGTCTTGTTAGAAATTATTGAGGATGAGTCATATTAAAACTTTGAGAAAATCTGGAAATCACTAACAAAATACAATGTAGGTACTGATATGCCTATTTAAAGCTCTGAATATGAGTCAGTTGTGGTCTGGTCACATCTGCTGAAGTAGGTATTTTAATCACACCTCAATACGCCAGTTAGGTGTCGGTGGGTGTGGTGTAACGTGCGGATGGCGAAAATAATGTTCTGGCGTAACTTGAACCAATCCTATGTCCGACAGTGGACTGCGAAAGATTCAATTGATCTAAAAAGGGCAACTTCAAATCGGTGTATTGACTGACAATGGCCCCAATACGTGGTGTACATTGATCCAAATGTCGAGGACGTGTAATGCGGTATCGTTGATGTTTTGCGGTAGATCTACTAACACATTTACATGGCCTATTATTTGGCTTTCTTAGCTTTTGAGTTTCTAGGCATAAAGGTAGTGATACCCTAGCGGATGAAAGCTTGCCTTCCAGAAGGGTCTAAGTATGGCCTCAGCCTGCACCTCTTACATTTCGAATTCTTTCATTTTGATCATCACTTGCGATAGGATCGTAAGGAAACTTGCACACCTCAGAGGGCTTCATTAGTTCCTTCATAGTGTGCGTATCGGCCACCCAGGCCAACGTAGTGGATCTCTTTCATTCTGATAAGAGCCCCGTACTCTGCAGTAGGACAGTAATGGGTTGGTTTATTACAAGTCACAGTTTCGTATAGGTTGATGAAGCGTTTAAATACTAATAATACATGAACTGTACGACATAAATTACTTAATTATTTCCTCTTTAAAATAGTCCATTGTCGGGGTCATCATCCATTAGTTGCGTCACTTTATCAACGAGAACCGTGAATCACAAATATTGCCAAAGAAATAATGCATTTGTAACAATCGTTGATTAGGTTAATTAATTCATGACACAATCAAAGTAGGAATGCAATACTAATTAACCACAATATTAATATTCTGTAACGTTGTTAGTTGTTGGAAACAAATTAAATTATTAATTTTACACTTAATTGTTTGTTTCATTGTTATACAATGCAGTGAAATAATAGAAACCACATATCTAAGCTACAATAATAATTTAATTTAATACTTCTAATTATGTACGAAAACTTTTTGGTGACTCATATTATTTTTAAAGTTTTGTTTGCGGTTTTCTCGTATACATAATATTGTTTATTTAGTACTTTAACCACACTATAGTATTGCCGTGTAGTAACAAACATAATTCATTCATTAAATAATTTGAAAGCAGGTGCTAGTTAACCGGTTAACAAATATTTTTTATGCAACGCGCAAAACCAAAACATGTTTTTCATTAGGACTTTCCAACATGTTTTTGGTACTTTCTAATGTCTACCGAGTGCTTATTTCTTTGTTCTACTTCGGGACCTCCCGAATACGTGGTGGAAAACCGCAACGTTACATAACTAGTTATGAAATAACGCTGACTTATTATTTATCACGTTAAGTTGTTGCTTAATTCCCCGGGAGTTTGCGTCATAGATTATTAAGTCTATGGGTCAGCGCTCGGTTGGTTAATTGGAAGAGCAGGGGGACTTCCAATTCGAAATTGTGTAGAATTTTATAATCCTCGGCGAACAGTCATAAGATGATAAGATGGAAAATTTGAACCACTAAAAACCTACCACTGTTGGATTAATCCACACAATAAAACTAATAGTAGGTATCCTCGTGATTTCTCAAAGGATATGAGGTAGAAGGTTTCTTAAAATCGAAGGAATGTTGAATTTTTTTTGGAAAATCTGCCGCAATCGATGGTGTTTTGGTATAAAAATCTCAATAAAAAAATAAAGAAAATAGCACCCGTGCGAAGTCGTGGCGGGTCGTTAGTATAAAACAAACTAGTTTGACTACTTTCTTCCTATTAGGTATCAACTGACTTCATGGTTATATTTTGTCATGCGCTGTCGTAATCATAACAACAAAGTTGAATCTTTAGTCAAAGGGAATATCGATTACCGCAGACTTACAAACAAAAGTAGACCGTATCGCAATGTTAACAAAGTTACTGTTTGTAAAGTCGCGCCAGGTAAATTAGATTAGGTCAGGTGAACATTAAAACGTGATTACTAAGTGATTACACTATAATACGGATAGATCATTTCAGGTCGGTAAAATAAGGCTAGATTGTGCACTTTGTGTCTAGAAAATAAACTATTAGGGTCAGGAACGTTATTTGCAACTTCTTCCAACCTATAATCCTTAGCGGAGTTCTTCTTTTTAGTAAGATTCTGGTAGGTACCGATCGCATCCAGTCAATATGGTTCCTTTTCACGTAACTTTTTGGGATAGAATTTTCATATTTTCCATGAAATTTAAGCAACCGTAAACACAATACGATAATTAAAAATAAGTTTCAAAAAGATTTATACAACAAGAGAAATTCAAAAGTGAATTTAGCAAAAAGCATTCTTAAACATTATATCCGCAGCTATCCGGTGTATTCTAAAGATTTCACAAACTAGTTCTTCTAAAATTCGTTTTCCAATTTCGCTGTGTATACATCTTTTTGAGGCTTCTGTACCTCCCCTGTGTAGCTAATACATCTAAGTTTTGCAGAGATAGTACAGATTTATAGAATGTTTTGTTTTTACCGCTTCTTTTATTGATTCCAGTCCGACGTGTCTTCAAAAGACAGAGAGGTGTCATACGACCAGCTCAAACAGTGGTGTGAAGAGAACAAGATAGCGACGTACATCGAGACGTCTGCGAAGAACGATAACAATGTTGTGGAGGCATTCTCTATGGCTGTACAGAGGTAATTTAACCTACTGATATTAAACTATGCTAAAAATCGTCTCCTGAGTAGTGTTTGCAAAGCTGCGGCAATGCTGAGACGAGACGATGCTTGTGCGATTAAAGATTATGATGAAATCGAGATATATGGCGGATATTGTCAGAATTCTTGTAATATCACATTTGAGATCTCAGTCAAAATGTTTTACATCCATGAACGCAATAATCAAAATTAGCTATACTCGGTTTGTTTAGGTACTTAACTAAAGGTAAACAATCTTTATGTGACTTTTTACACAAACACATATTAAACAAATAAACTACTGCTTAAACTAGTGGTTCAATTGATTTGGTAATCGTTATTATTGTTTTACATTGGTTTTTAGTCGATTTTTATTTTTAACCTGAGTTTTTAAACAAAAAATATTAAAAAGACACATCAAGATTGTTTACCTTTAGTTAAGTACCTAAACCAACCGAGTATAGTTATATTCACTATGTAAACCAAACATAAAAATGAACAAAGTAATCAAGATCTATGAGAAAATCGCGGTTACCTGAAACAACTGTCCTCTGTAATAACTGACGTCGATCTTCCGTAATGAACATAGAAGGCCCAATGCTAAGCGGTGGATTTATGGGCCGAGGAAGATAAAGCTAGCGCTGGTATCTGTTTACATTTTGATAAACTGTTCGTAAAGCTTACCGCAGTCGGTATCTGTCATTGTTATTGTACATGTTACATAATGGATTAATAGTGACTACTACTCGCAACATGGCAAAAAGTAAAGCGCCATCTATCGGAGTGAAGTTACAACAACAAATCCTGAATCGCACTATGAGAGTTCACAACGATTCTAACACAAATACGACGTGTAGACGACCTCACGCTCAGGACTCGCGTTTATGCGAGATACTATATAATTTTAATGACATTGTTTTTTTTGTATGGTTTTAAGATAACGTTGCCCTACTAGGCTACTAATACTACTAATAATTCCTGTATCTTGAGTGCGTTTACAAACACAAATATTAACATGCACAAATACCCAGACCCGGAACAACATATTCTTTCCTTCATTTCTTTATTTTTTAAACGGCCCCCACTCTAGTAATAACTCCTGTTTCATGGGTGCGTTTACAAACACATATATTTACATACACAAAAACCCAGACCCGAAATAACTATCTGTAGATCAAACAAATAATTGTTCCGTGCGGGAATCGAACCCGCGACACGTAGTGCAGCGTTCGGTCGCTGAACCACTGCGCAGATTAACCAGAGCTCTTCTTCCAGATGGGTGGAACTAGAGCAGAGGGCGGAGAAGGAGCTAGGCATGATCCACCACCCTGACTCAGTGACCCTCCACGGCTCCACCGCAGCATCCAGCATCAGGGCTTCCTGCTGCTCCCGGTTCAGCGAAGCGTGAGCCTCTGGTGCTACTGTCAGGTTTATGGTCTTATGTGACAGAGGTATAGTAAAATGGATAAGGGAATCAGTAATTATATAGCACTGTGATCGTGGTTTCAACCCCGGTCGTGTGATTTTTCAAGTTTTCTTTTGTAACTACTATGTATTTGCATATGAAGGCAACATGACCGCACGTGTGAAGGTTTAAAAGCCTACAGTCGTGACTTTCTTTTAGTTTGTACTTGTTAACAGCTTTTGTCGATTCTGTCTTGTATTCTAGGTTCAACATTCCAAAACAACTATTTTTAATTTGCTTCATACTCAACTGGGGATCTATCTCGAGTATTGTTATTTCCTGCCCTTTTATTCAAACCTCTGTATCACACGAAATAAGAATATACGAACACTCGTAATTTTACCTTTTTCATGTGATAATAACAATTCTAAATATCGTACGTAATGTATTTTCCATGTAAATATGGATTCTTTTTATAGAAACACGGTTAGGAAAGAATCGCACCAATGTTTAAACGTAGTTTAGTTGGCACACGAATGTTATTTTAATCACACGTTAATATATACTTAAAGTTTGATGATAGAATTTTAAAAACGCTTTGTTCTGAAATTTGGCAATTTATTATTACCTCTGAATTTGCAGGACAATTTCACTTAGAATAATAATATTGCCTAGTTATACGAGTATTTAAATATACTATACAAATAGTATACGTAAAAACAGATACATTATAAATGTTCCAATCATTTGCAATTCGGTTGTGGGCAAAAGGTGAACATTCCATATTTTAAGGTACAATATTAAATATAAATAATTTTCTAGATATACATGGAGTGTATAGTTTCTTATGCTTGACATATTAATGTTACACTGGCTGAAAATATTTTTATACCATTTTATTGCCAGCCTTCGAAAAAGATCTTTATAAATTCAACATTACTGTCCCATCGCTAGGCAAGAGGACCATCAAGATCTTTATGGAGCAGCCGTCTCAGGTGCGCAGGTTCACGCAAGCAATAATAAAATTTTGATCCACACATGATTCCGAGAAGTCAGACGCGGGTAGGGTTTGAACACAACCCCTTCTGTGTGGAAGGCGAGCGTTCAACCAATAAGCTAATCACTGCAAGTAAAAAGATCTTTAGTATATTTAATTTAATAGGCGCAATAAATCAGTCCGGTTGTTTATATAACTTAAACCAAAGACATATAACAGGTTGTCAAAGTCAGGTATGTTAAATTGCAATTCCATAATTTTAAAAGCTTGTATTTATAGATATACAATAATTCGTGTCGACCTAAACGTTTATATATAGGGTTAAATATTAGATATTTATACATTGAAAGGTTATCGGGTTACTTCAAGAACTAACAGAATATTTCCATTGCTTATTTAAAATACTTAATAATTGCGAAGTAGTGTATAAAACTTATTGTATAACAGTGGAAGAAACTAACAGATGTAGTTGCCGTCCTTTTTAGTGTTGTGTGATATAAATATTAATTTATTGTTTGATATAATATGGTTACCTATATTTCGAATGTGACCTGGTTTACTTGGTAAGCACAAAATCAATAGATACAGAACGTCGGTTCTATATGATGAGCGATAACATGCGCACGCACACATAGACGACTACGTACGGCCATCTCAAACTATGTCAAGCGAATGCCGGTCGCGTTGCGAGTGCCCTTACTTAGGCGTTTATTTGTGAGTGCGTTTTCGATCGTTATAGAGAATAGGCTTTCTGTACCTATTTATTTTGTGATATTAGTTTCGCGGTGTGTCTTACAAAGTTTATAAATAATAGTCATAGCACCGAGACTCGAGTACGATCTCTGTGTGAATGAGCCCCACTTCAATCAGATTGGTCGAAAGCGTGTGCGAGTGCAAAAACTCACACACGCAAAGCTCATTGCGAGGGCTATACAAGGTTATAATGTTATATGGTAGATCAATTTGTTGTTTCTTGTGATCGATCTTGCTTTCTCTAAGTGATAATATCTATGCATTAAAATTCCTTATTTTATTTTATTGTATATACAGGTTGTATATTATTATTCTGATCACAATATTTGTATAAATATTTGATGTCAAATAAGGGCCCATTCAATGCATTTCCAAAGAACATAATAAAATAAAATATCCTTCTCAAAGTTAAAGTAACATTTTGCGACATATTAATTCGGTGTTTGCAACTCATATACCTACACAACATTACGTACACGCGTTGTGACTTATTAAGAAGTTTTATGTAAATATATATTGTTATGCAAGTTTTGACGGTTGTATCATAAGTTATTTTCTTTATTGCATAGATTTATTCGAAACTCAGGTGCAAATTAATCCTTGATAAGTTTTGTCAAATAACCCGTATCTAAGGCAGATTTACATTGAGTCATTTACTGACACCAGTAATGGCGGGGGAACTGGCCGACTTCTAAATATAGTCAGAAGACTTGATAAAATGTTTTAAGCACTGACTTGACTTGAATTTGACGCCCAGTAACTGACTCCGTGTAAATTCGACTTAAGTCTTTTTTGAGTCCAAAAAATCGAGTATAAAATTGCCTTTACTCCATTCTAGTATAAACTATTTATATTAGGTAAATTGAATAGCCTTATACATAATAGACATAGGTACGTGTAGTTGTAACGCTGATTCTCACTAAGTGCCTAGCTTCGTGGTTACCATATTGTTAAGCGGTAAAGTTATCAATTATCTTTTTGTTGCATACGATGTCTCGATCAGAGGAATATTATAAAGCGTCGTCCACACGGCAGGCGATATCAGAAGCATGAAAAACCAACACCATAAAATACAACCCCCTTATTTTTTTAAGGTTAAAAATGCGGTGACAGCTCGTTTTAGGGTGAGATCACATATGTTCGTATCTATTAGTTAAGGGGAAATTATTGGTACGCGTCAATTTTATGCATCGACTGCGTTCGTCGCTCTGATTGGTGCAGAGCTCGTAGTGGGCCAATATACACGCAGAACGCGGTGGACGCGTAAAATCGTGATCGTTTTAAGAATCTTATAATAACGGCTCAGTTTATCCATATTTATTTAAGGACGTGGACGATGCTATAACTCAACTTTGTTTAGTGTTTCGTTACGATTTATTTTACACAAAGTAATTATTACAACAAAATATAATTAATGTAGGTACCTTTGCTGTGTTTTTTTTTTATGTGGGTGGATACCAAAACTATCTTTCGAGAGTATTTTGCTATTGGTAAAATAAATCGCAACGAAATAACTATTGTTCTCATTTCAATAATTGCACCTTTTGTATTATTAGTAAATATTTTATTTAAATTTACTATGGGTAGGTAATAAGGGCATATAATTCCTGTTTCATACACTGCCGTCTCGATATACTACCTCAGTGCGTGTTTTTGAAGATTATGTAAAGCTTTTCTTTTACTCACGGCTTCTGTCCGAGTGCAATGATCCGAGGTTTTATTCTGTTCAAGCCACCTTTGAAATGTATGTACTGTTAAAGGTTTGTTCACATTACAATGGGCTAGCGCAGCGAGTTGAAGCTAAAATTAAACTTATTTAGTCTTTTGTACGGGTAGAAAATAAAATACGAGAACATGTTGCCGAGTGCACTGCCCGTAGTAATGTGAATACACCTCAAGTTTGGCGATTCAGATGTAATTTCACTGTTTAAAGTGAAAGAGTATACCCATAAGTTTTTGTTAAACGGCTGATTTAGGTTTAAACATCTGTTAGGTTTTTGGTGAAAATTACCCTTAGCTGGTCGTGTATTGCCGTATAATCAATGTGGACCATTGCATACTGTGATAGGAGCCGTTAATTTATTTAGATGGTTTAAATACACGTGTGACGTTCGCCTCAGTTCAGATTCTTCGAAGCTTGATGTTTTACAGTCATGGTACCTAATAAAGGGTTTGAAACAAAACGAAATTTTTATTATTATTTTTATAGTATCCATCCCACATGTTAATTTGTTTTTTTTTCTAGCTCCTAGCTCAATTGGATTGAACCCTTAATGTGGCGTGAGCCAATGTTAGCCGACCCAATCATAACTTCTCGGACTTATTGAAATTGCCCGATTCGGGAGGATCGTTTATACGATCCTCCCGAATAAATCGAACAAATCGGACAGTTTAACAAAAAAAAGAATAGGTATGTAAATATAAATAAAAAAAAGAGTGACCCATTTTAAAGTGTAATAAATAATATACAAATATCCACATTCCAGAACTACCCTACACGGAAACATTACAACTAATATTGTCTTAGCTACGAAACAGCATGTCTTGATTTGTAAATAGTGATGTACTAAGAATCATTATGCATTATTAGGTATACCAACTACCACAACAGAATAAAACATATAGGTTATATGTCAAACATGTTTACAACTATTTTTAGGAACTCAAAATATATATTGTTCAGCTAATTGTAACAATGTTTTATTGAAGAATATAGACGTATAGGAAATCTTACGAATAACAACAACAAAATATAGCTTTGGCTACTTTCACACCTGCGTCTAATATGGTCTAAATATACTTCAATTATTATAACGACACACAAATAAGACCAATATCATGAAGAAAAAAAAGGTATTGAAATTCAAAAAGCATTTTGTTTGCTTCTAGCAAGGCTTTAGCAAAATATAATGCTTTTATGAACCTCAAAGATATTCGTTTATGGGTGGGCCACTTTTGTCTATGGTTATAATAAACGGAATATAATATTAATTGTAATTAAGTGGAGGATTCAACCAAATAGGTAGACAAAATTGGTCAAAGTTGACCTGAAACTTGCTGTACTTTAGCTAAAACAAGCGTGTTTGTTATGACAAAAGCAGTATTACAACTGCTTGGACAAGACTGCGGTCCCAGTGCAGATTGGTGGATGTCATAAAGTCTAACTTGGAGGTACCCAGACTTTATTTCTCATAGACCACTTTCAAAATTTAGCTGGTTCCGGTGGACCCCCGCAGCTACATTTATACCATATTGTAAATTGAATTGTAAACCCCCATTTTGGCACGCCAACGTAGACCCCCGTCGAGTCTCCCGTGGACCCCTGGGGGTGAACTAATGGTGTAACTTTTTCTATATAGAGCGACTACAAAAATAGACTTTTGTTGAAACGCAGGAGTAGGTATTACCTCCCGGAACAATACAAATTCACTTTTCACACTTGAGAGTAAAGTAAACAAGCAGCTACAAGTCTACCAATATAAAATTCAATTATCCCACATAGACACAGGTATGTATAAACATAACATCTAACTCATTGACCATATAGCAATGGCACTAGACACCTCAATCACTAAGCCTACAGCTGACCCCACCTCCTCATAGCGGTTTCCTGGCCTTCACCAGCTCTTCGCTGACGCTCCACAGCTTGGTCTCCACGTCTTTATCGAAGGGGTACTTCGAGGAGTACTCCTCGCAGTTCCGGTAGAACTTCCCGGTTTTACCTTCGATGCTGTGGTCTGTTGCGCAGAAGACTACTGTTTCCGAGCCCTGAAAGATGTTTCACAATTAGTCTATTCTATCTGATTTTATTTCACATATCAAAAGAATTAATCTAAAGACCTTCAGTACGTCAGAAATTAAATGACAATGCATTTTTTGTACATACAAAAATCTTATGTGAAACGAATTTTCATTGTGACGCACAATGTATAAAAAAATACCATACCTAAGATATTTTTATGTTAGAGAGTTTATAATGTTATTATAATTATTAACGCTACTCACTTGTTTGGCAGTTTTCATGAAGAATAGCATCACGGGTGCCATGAAAATGTAGTGGTACCATTTTATTGAATACCTGAAATACATAAGACACTTGCAATATTTATCTCAACAATGTTTTAAAGAATTCATCTCTCTGATTCAATTGCAGTTAGCCGTTGAATCTTCAAAAAAATTAAACAGTGGGCAGTTTAATTTTACTGTTTCACATCTGGGTAAGGATCTCTTATCTTTATCATACTGGCCTGGTGTGGATTGGCGAGTTTCATACCCCACGGTTCCTCACGATGTTTTCGTATCACCGTTATGTCGTACGAAATAGACATTTTCAATAGATAAAATGCGAATCAATGGTTGATTTCACATCACTCAGTAAAATTATTGTTCACACTCAACCTCCCCATTTGTTCTACCAATATAACTATAAAAACAGAAGTATTAGCAGAACTACTTGGAATAATGAATATTCAACTTTATGCAGTAGGTAGATAGGGTTGAAGTGCACTTTGCATTATTCAGATTATGTTATATCTAAAACCTACCTGAACAGATTAGTAGCACAGAAGCCAGGACAGCACAAGTTCACATCAACGCCGCTGCCACTCAGGTTGCAAGCCAACGCCTTCGCGAAGTACGCGTTCATCAACTTCGAGTTACAATACCCAGGGTTATGACGGGCGCTGGCACCAGTCTTTTTGGCCAGCTCAACTTCCTGCCTTAAGTTCAGATTGTCAAAGTCGATATTCCCGCGCTCGTGCAGCGTTGAGGACACAACTACAATTCTGTAATGAATATTAAATAGTTAATTGGTATTCTATTTGAATTGAAAACTAAACGTGTTATAAATACATACAAGTAATTAAATAGACTTAGTTATGCTTATAAATAGAACGCAATGTTAATAATACTGTAATTAAAGTTTTAATAGGTATGTACTGTTTCTGGTGTGCGATAATATTGTATTGTACTGCTTGAAATGAAAAGAAATATCAATTATTTGGAAGAATTTTCCTACATTACAGTTGGACGTTTTATAAAATAATCTAAACCAATTCTCTAAATTTTGCATGCAAATTTAGGAATACATTACAATTGTAAAGTTGGAACAATTCCACATACTATATTATAACTAATTAATTCAATTTGAATAGAAAAACTTAATTAAACGATTCTTAGTATTATTATTATTTAAATCTACTTTTTATGACATTCAGTTGCTATTATTATACCGCTTTGGTCTGGTGGTCGCAAGAGCGTGTGCTGAGGTTGGTTTCCTGAGGACGATGGCGGTTTTTGGTAAGAAAAATTCGGAGTTCGGAACTGTGTCCGGTAGATGGCAATAGGCTCGCCCAGTATTACAAGGGACTTCACAACAGCAACGGCGAACTGTGGGTATACAATAGTACACCTCTGCCTAACCCTTTGGGGAATATCTAATTTATTTTAAAACGTTGCCCCCTCCCCCTTCACTTGGATTTCTTTTATGTTGCGGGATTAGTTTACAAACATACATGTCACGTGTACACACAACCAGACCCGAAACAACTATCTGCACATAAGACAAATATTTGTTCCGTGCGGGAATCGAACCCGCGACACCTAGCGCAGAAAGCTAATCAATTAGCCACTGCGCCAACCGTATCTTCAGACTTTATCCTGCACATCATTTAAATACCTTTGTAACATTGAATAAATGTCATGAATATGACCGATATATAAAACTATATATCGGTGATCTTGAAACTACATGAATAATAAATTGGTTTTACGTTTCAATAAGTTTATTATCTTTCGGCCGGTTAAGGTTCATCGACTTGGCCAAGGTAATAACGTCATGCTATTTATATTCTCTTAACGCATAGAGTATATTTACAAGACATAAAACATGTGTATCTGTTGTTTATACATTGGAGCCACTGCCTGTTTGGAATAGTACGAGTTTGTTTATTATTCTACTAATATAAAAAACGCGAAAGTTTGTGAGGATGGATGTATGGATGTATCTTTCTTACTCTTTCACGCAAAAACTACTGAACGGATTTGGTTGAAATTTGAAATGGTGATTATGGTACCCGAAAAGGTAGCCTATGCGTTACCGCGGGTTGGTAAGCGTCACTTTAAACCGCGGGTAACACCGCAGGATGCAGCTAATATTATAACGCTGAAGAGGAGATTGTTTGTTTGAACGCGCTAATCTATGGAACTGCAATTCCGAGTTGAAAAAATATTTTCGCATGTTATGTTATAGACTATTTATGAATGAAGGTTGAAGGCTGCTTTTTATCCTGTAAAAATGTACGGATTCGTAATCGATGCGGGCAAAGCCAGGGGCGGAAGCTAGTAAACCAATAAGAACTGTTAAGAGTAACCATGGAGTTGTTTGCCCGTTGTTCTCCATTGGAAATCAACACTTTGGAATGTGGCAACTAGAGCCTGACTATTCATAAGTGCCTGAAAATGGTTTACATGAATAAAAATATATTTGATTGATTGATTGACTAAGTTACATATACTGTAGCCTCGTAACAACAGCGCAATCCTACATTAGATAGATTTGAACTTTGGTTTTTCTATACAAAAATACTCAGTTACGCGGGTAGGTGAGGAATTATCCTCAATGAATTGCTCCTTATCTCATTACATTATCCAGCAACACAGCGACGGCCATATTTATTAGAATAGTGGCCGCAAGCGCGGCTGCTGAACATGACGAGTTTGATATCCGAGTTAGGAATAGTGTTAGTGGGATTTTCTGTATGAGAATTCTTAGCACCTGGAATTGTACCTAGTGGATACATAATACTTGCCTCCGATTAAGAGTCTCAATAACAGCATCGGCAGGATAATCTGTGTACAGTACAACAGTACATATCTGTGTACAATAAATGTTGCCCCACACTAATAAATAATCCTGTGTCGTGGGTGCGTTTACAAACATACATATTCACATGCAAAAACATCCAGATTCGAAACAACTATTTGTAGAGTGGTAATCGAACCCGCGACATGTAGCGCAGTAGTCGATCGCCCGACCACTGCGTCAATCGTGTTAAGGCTTTCTTTATTTCGGTGATGATTAACCTTCAAATCTAAATAGTCACAGTAGTAAATTACGTACGAAAGTGTTACGGGGGTACGAAGGTCGTAAGCAGATGTTAGAGTCTACACATCTATACAATACTTCTTCCTCAATTATTTTTGCATACAAATTGTTTTGACCTTGAATCAAAACATTTACTTGCAGCATTATGATAAAAACAGTACCAAAACATGATTTAAAGCGCTTGATTTTATAGAATAATTAAATGCAATGAATATTATTGAAGTTATATGTTACTTCTTTTGGCGCGCTTCATGAGAGTAAATTCTTACGATGCGCGCGACACCGACAGATAAAAGCGACACCATGAAGTTGGCTGGTAAATGTCTCTTAAATTTTCTTGGAAATTGATAGCTATATTCTAGGAAGTTACTGAAATATTTGTACATCTGTAACACATTGTACTATGCCTATAACCTTCGCGCAAGTGCAAGCAATAAGTTTACAAAGTTTTATCACAATCAGATGAATGGTATGACAGCGCATAAAATACGAACAAACAAACAAATATTGATTTTTATAGTCCCATACAAAAGTTACAAATCTTCTTTAATGATAGTAGCTTAAAAATCTATATACTAAATAAATTACTTGATCAATGTAACTTCACACTAAACTTTCAAAGTAGAGTTTCTTATGCAAAGGTATGTTAATTGTCTGCCAAATACATGATAATGCGTTTTGAACATACCTGCTTGGTGTAGCCTTCTTCAAATGGTCTAACAGTAAATTGGTCAGATAGAAATGGCCCAAATGGTTCACACCAAAGTGTATTTCAAATCCTTCCTTAGTTTTAAGATCTTTGTTCAATGGCACTACAACGCCAGCATTGTTGATAAGTACATCAATTTTGTAGAACCCTGCCTTTACTATTTCTACAAAATTCTCTATAGACTCGAATGATGAAAGGTCGAGTTGCATGGGGATCTGAAATAGGATTCATTAGATTAACTTTTGTTTATTGGCTGCATCACTGGATGGTGCTGAGCTGAGTTTGAGGTCTTGAGTTTAATTTGTAGTTTGGGTCAAGATTTACTAGGATGATGTGTACAGAAATTCTTAGTGGCAGTCTGTTTGGAATTGTGGCCCATGGATGGCAATGGCCGTGCCTTAAATCCAAGGTATTCAATAGCAGTAAAATGTGGGTGTTCAGCAGTACACCTTTGCCTAAACCTTTTGGGAATACGAGGATGATGCTATGTTGTTTATTGTCTTATTATCTCAAACATATATAACAGATATTTTTATAGACAGGATAGGTTATTGTTACTATACTCGGTTTGTTTAGGTACTTAAATAAAGGTAAACAATCTTGATGTGACTTTTTACACAAACACATATTAAACAAATAAACCACTGCTTAAACTAGTGGTTCAATTGATTTGGTAATCGTTATTGTTGTTTTACATTAGTTTTTAGTTGCGTTATATTTTTAAACTGAGTTTTTATACAAAAAATATTAAGAAGACACATCAAGATTGTTTACCTTTACTTAAGTACCTAAACAAACCGAGTATAGTATCTGGCATAAAGATAGGTTGGAATTGATGAACTGTAAAAGATTTCAAATAAAAATGTTAATTCAAAAAATAGATATTACCTAAACACTTAATTTTTGATATTGTATGTATATGTTTATTGTCATTTCAAGATAACCTAACACCTTTAGAAAAGTGATAACCTGTAGATTTACAAACAATACACTTTAATATTTCTTCTCAATACAACATTACAATATTAAAGATAAGAGTAAGCTGAAACTATGCTATCATTATTATTAGTTTAAGTAATATCATAATCTTGAACACACAGTGACATTGATATGGAATGTTATTTTTTAATCTCTTAAAATAGTGTTTTATAGAATTAGTATAGTGTAATGTGTATATCTCATCATGATATCATTGAACTATGCTGTCATATTACATAAACAGCACTCAGTTGTCACATGTTGTAAAATAAGAAGAGCATTTTAAATATATGTAGCTGTAAACAAATAAACATAATACAGCTCGATTTATATCTTATAAATGACTTAGACACTCTGATTAATAAGTACTGAAGAGTTTCTTCTCTAAATCATAAATTGGTTTATTTCTTAATTTCCGAATAAAAATATAATTTACTCACCATCTCGCCCCCATTGGGCTGTTCTTTGCGAATTAAAGCAATAGCCTCCTTAGCTTTACCGACGTCCCTGCAAGCGAATATCACCCGTCCCTTCCTTTTCACCAAAGCCTTGGCCGTCTCCAGTCCTATGCCACTATTCGCGCCAGTGATAAGGAAAGTTTTCCCTCTCAAACACGTATTGCTGATACACTTAGCCCAGTTCCTAGCCCTCCACTTACGAATCAAACCTATTGCCACTAAAACTGATATTGGCACTGCCGCATACATCACGTTAGATGACACCATGGTTAAGAGATATTTCAACAGCCTAAAAACACTATAATTTCGTGATAATTCATTAAATCAAAACATTAAATGCGCCTCAATATTACAGCACGGCCAGCTATCCGTCCGTCGTGTCCGTATTTTGCCAGAACAGATGTCATAATAATGTCACTCGGTCAAAGGTCAATGATTTGCTGCGTTCGGAAACGTAATCGAGGTAATATTATTTTTCATTTCGAGGGACATTCTCGGTTCCATAATAGACTTAATAACTTTGTAGATTTTACTGTAATTTTGGTTTTATTTCGAAGATTCTATACCTAAAATAAAGTCGATGAATCACGTTTATATTTCTACTATCTTTTGATTGACTTTTATTAACATGAAAGGGATACATTATAAATGTTTTATATTATCAAGAATAGCACTCAAACTTCACTGCATTCATATTATTTTTGGCGCCATTGGATAGTAATACGTATATATGGCCTTTGGCGCCAAATACAAAGACTAAGACTAATGATAACTTTGCTTTGGGCTATACAGGAAATTAAACGTCATCAACGAGTTAGAAATTAATTCGTAGGTACTTAGAAATTGTGTTGGGAGAGCTGGCGGTGTGTATTATGTATTTACCTTCGTAAATTGTAAATGGATTGTACTTACCACGCTCCCACCTAATTCCGATATTATTTTATTACGAGGTTAAAATTGTTCATGTAATAAAAGAAAATTATTAGCTGGGCCGTTTATTTCAAATACATAAGGGACAACTAGATAAAAATCTGGATTCCAGACTATGAAAAACAATTGATATGGCAACATTATGAATATAATAATGTATGAAAATCTTTATAGGCGTTTACAAGTAGGTAGTATAGTAGACAAGTTTTAAAAATTACTAAATAATAATTTATTATTGAATTATATAGAAAAATGTTAATGAGCGATAATTTTTATAGATACACAGGAAACATTATTTTTTTCGCATCATGGGCCATATATTTTTTAAAATATTAAAATATGAAATTGTTTCTTCAACACATTATCTCAGCCAATAAAAAAATATTGATTTATTTGACCTGAAAATAATTTGTTTTTCCAAGGAACGATCGGAATAAGAACCAGATTTGATTTATGTCAACTGCGAGAAATGCGTTAAAGAACCAAAATATAAATGGATGAGGCATTTATTTATCGACAGTTTGGGTTAAGATGCAGTCAACAAAATGGTATAGGTGTCTATAACTAAGGGCTGGCTGCTTCAATTTGCGCTCAAAGAAATAAAACCTTATAGTTGGTAGATACATAAGATAGAATCTTCCTTGAGGTATCTTCGTATTATTACTTCTTTGAACTGTTATAGTTATATATTCGCCACAAATCCGATCTTGTTCATACCTATCGTTACAATGAACACAAAATGAAGCAGCACCCTAAACATTAAACACATTATTTTGTCTTTTACGTTACATAACAATGATATAAATACATTATATACAATACAACTTCGTTATCAGTTACCAAAGAAAAAGCCTTTAAGTATGGAAGAAACGTTACCAGTGTAGCGCCGCAGCTGAGGGAAATTCAGCCTGTGGTTGTATGAAAGTTTAAATATCCATTTTTTGACACTTTATCGGGTCTTATTTGAGACATGATGCACCGGCCGCTGTCACGGGCATACTCTTTGTCACGGGCTGACTGCGCTAACGTACCTCAACATCTTGGTGAAGTGTATTTTCGACTACCCTCGGGCTCACCCCTACCCGTACCATTGGTACCTACACATTTTTTTACACATTTTTTACATTTGGTACCTAACCATTCGCGAAAATGAAAATCGTGTCATATTCATTGTGGTTCATCATTTCAGCTACATTTATCTCTGAGTAAAAGACAAAAGTTTACTTGGATTTCAGACATTCGCAAATATAGACCCTGGCAAAAGCTACGATTAATATCGTCTGAAAAAAGGAGGACCTATAAAAATTGTCTTAAACTTTCGTACAACACACGCAATTTTATAATTGGAACAGTATTTTTCTGGAATAAACCGGAGGATACTTATGTTCCTAGTTTTGTTGGCACCATATTATTTTAATTATAAAACGATCTTATATTTGTGCCAGTTCAAACTGTTCATGGAATGTAAAGTATTAGGAATATTTGACACTTGCACATCCATACTGTCCGTTCCCGCTCTAGCCGATGAGTAAAATTCTAAGTTAGTGACGTGACGTAGGAGAACCATAGATTTGTTATTGTTAAAATTCACTTAGATTGAGCAGCAATCAGTATCATCATGAGGTGTTTGAGTACCGTACCGCTACATAAAACTAGGTATTTATTTATAGTTTCGACTTGAAATTGCTCCTATACCTAATAATTTGCGTAACTTTTTCAGTGGAATGGAACACCGCGGTTTTTTTTTATGAAACCTGGTTCATACTACGTCACTGAGCCATTATGTTACAAAAACAATATGACTCATCCACAAAAATGTTTACTACAAATACATAAAAGTGTAAACTTCATTTAAAAAAAATCTTAATTGAATCATCTATCTAAAGACAAAACACTAGAATTGTTTTATTTTGCATTTCTCACTAATCGCTCGCATGCATTTATAAGCTTACGTTTTGTATAAAAATCACTTCTGAATAATAAAAAGCATACTCCATCTCTTTTAAAAAAATCTTAAATACATTCCTCTGTGCCAATATAGGCTTTGCAATAAATATCATTTTAAATTTAAACTATTGTCAAATTGCAGAAACAAGTTCTAAACCCTTAGAATAAAAATGTACTTTGATAACACACGTCACAACGTCTTATATTTCTCTTATTTAAATTAATATTTATCTAGCATAAGTGCACATTCATAGTAACAGGAAAGTAACAAGTATATTAGGGGTAATACTCAGGCTACGCTTAGTGTATGAAGTATGTCAGCTTTTGGTAACTTTGTTCAAAAAATCTATGAATTTTCTAATGGCCATTAGATTTTTATACAAATATAGATTATTGTATGTTTAGTTAGTATATTAAATATTTGGTCATTCATATTCGGTAACCTATTTTTTGTACAAAGTTAGAAAAAACTTGTATATAATATATTAAGATGTTCTTTTTACAAGCGTCCTAAATAAGTATATAACATGAGGTTGGGCATTCACCTTTCAATGATCGCTCAAGTATATTGAAGAGATGATATAATTTTAATAGTTAAATCCAAAGAACATGCGGTTTAGACGCACAGGTAGCTAGCATTAGCATAATACGTATCTAAAATAATGTAATATATATTTAAGGGCACATTTAACATTATTTTCGTTTCACACACGAGATTCATATTCGGAGATTAAAATTTAAATAATAAATTTATAAGAAATTGGAATTGGGTAATACACTATCACCAATATCCATAATGTCTTTACTACATTCTGTAGGTGTTACCTACCCACCTGAGTGGCAAAATCTAATCACCTACATTTTATATAATACTCTCACATGGGAGTAGACAGTTGGTGTCGTGATCGATCTACGCCGACGTCTACTGTTGTTACTTTACCGTCTACTGGCGTACCACTCTCCACTTCACTGTCTGGCATGATCACACACATAAACGACTTCCCACTCGTCACATCTTTCGGATATATCGTCATAGGAATGAACCTATCACTTGTACCATCCACGTACGCTCCTAATCTGGAGTATACTTCGGGAAAATGCTTTTTTAAATTCACCCCTCTACTTTCCAGCTCTTTCGATATGTTTTGGAAACATATTTGTCTAAATTTGTGCGCTGTGGCTGCGTTCTTCTCACCCGCGTTGCCTAATTTAGATGTTAGAATAAGAGTTTCTCTGTCCTCTGGCGTAGATTTGCTATCTCTTCTGTGGCGTCTTCTATTCTGTTCTTGTATTACAGCGGTTACGGTTTTACTAAGACGTAGTTTTGCGCATCTCGACACCATCTGTCTTTCCCATTTAACGGCACCTTTTGTCGGCACTTCACTGATAATACACACAGCCACATATAAAATTACCCTCGTCTCAGGATTGTAAGCTTTACAAAGTTTGACGACCTCCGTGTATAATTCTACACCCATTTCGTTTGGCTGAAGAGATGTCCACTTCATATATTCCGGCTCGCTTAAGTATTGGAAACCGTGTGTGGTAAACTTTTCGGCCGCCTCAGGACTCGTGAAGAATACTTTGACGACGCCTCTACCGAGGGCTAAGTATCCTTTATGACCTATGGTGCTAATTTGATGCAAGGCATCGGCGTCTTCCTTAGCCGCTGATATGATCTGTCTGCACAGAGTACTCGCTCGGGTGTGCAAGCAAACTTTTCTATGTTTTTCCCAGTGAGCCCTTCGGCATTCCTTTGAGCAATACATTGTGGTGCAGTTGTGGCAGGTTTTGTAGTGACGTTTGGCATCAGCTAGAGGCGCTCGGGAGGGACATTTTGGATATTTGCACTTAACGAAGGCATCGTCTGTGCTGTTTTCTGTTTGCAGAGATAATAGGGAAGCTCGGGACTCATGGTGAGTTAGGTGACCATCAGTAGGGCGTAGGGCTGCGGCGTCGAGGCTGGTGCGGCGGTCGAGGGACACGCTTGTTTGGGCAAAAGGCTCACTTCTCCGACGAGAATGGTCGCCCTGCGCCGAGCGGGGTCGTCTCGACTCTTGCATTGTGACAGGATTATCAACTGTATCCTTGCCTGAAAGAGTAGACGATATCGATTATTTCGTATATAAAAAGATATTGATTTTACCTAATGAAGCCAACAAATTCAACATCAAATAATTTTGTAAGACCCAGAACCAATGTTAAAAGGAACACCAGAAAATCAAATAAGAAACAACCATGCCGCGGAGGACACTCCATGCCACCTAATCAGTAAACGGAACAGTAATTTTAAAGGGGACCATATTTACACTACTAGGACCTAAACAACACAACTGATGCATCCGTCAGATAGCATAACACATATAGCTAACAAGCAAAAAAACCTATAGCTAGTGCTAGTGTAGGACGTGAAGCTTGTCCTAAGCTTGGTGTGTGGGGTAATGAAATAGAAAAATTGGAACGGCTCAGACTTACATATCGTTCCTACCTGGTCGGTCTTGGTCGGGGCTGTCGGTGACTGAGCTGTGCCCGTCGCTGGGCGTGCCCAGGAACCTCGAGGCGGGGGAGGCGCTGCTGTGCCCGCTACTGGCCAGTTGTTCGTACCGGGGACTCTGAGGACGGATATTAGGACTGGTAGGAACTGCTTGGGATGTTATTTGGCCTGAATTCCATTTCGTTCTGAATCGATACGGTGTGAAATTGACCTGTCTTTCCACATCAACTGCTAAATGTTTAAATATTCCAATTATAATGTAGTTATAAAGCAACAACTGCTTCATTGGTCTAATGGTCGCTAGCGCTACTGCTGAGCGTGAGGACCTGGGCTTGATTCCCGGGTCGGGGAAACTGTTATTGGGTTTCTCTGTATGGAAATTCTCAGTAGAAACATAGAGTGTGGAACTGCACCTGGTAGATGGCAATAGGCTCCCCCCAATTTCATGGTAGTGAAAAACGGCATTGGTGAAATTTTGGTGTACAATAGTACACCTCTGCCTTACCCTTCGGGGTAACTAGGCGTGATGCTATGTTATGTTATGTTAAAGCAACAAACGATTCAGTGGTAAGATCTTGTGTCTGTATAGATCAAGTAAACTGCCTCCATTGAGATTTGTTCTTAATATTAAAGTCGATAATAAAAAAACCTATATACCTTGCCGCCCATCAAATAATAGGGACTTGAACCCTTCCTAGGGCTGGGCTGAGGCGTGGGTATCCTCGCCGGCTGCGACGGTAACCCCAAGAGCGAGTCCAGCACGTCTTCCAGAGTGGTGGAGCCTGGAGACGGCCTCGTGATACCTAAGTTCAGGGAACGTGAGGAATCTTGCCAGTCTGGAAGTCGGTATTCAATGATCGATTAGAATGGAAAGGATAGCTTTGTGACATTGTTCGATTTTGTAGTGTGGTAGCTTTTTTAGGGGGGTATTAGATGTTTTATGAATTTTTATGCATACATATATTTAACTTGAAAGAAATCCTATGTTGTATTTAATCGTGTTCATTTGTTCAATACATATTATAACTTACCTCCTTACACCTGTTATATGCTGTCATAGACTACCTATATCGGGTTTACAGAGTTTGCGGATAGGGCTAACACTGAGAAACAAGCGATTCTTTTGTTTTGTGATTTAAATATGACTCCTGCTATTTGCAGCTATGGTTCTCCGCTTAATTTTTTCCTAATCGTGTTTAAGTTGCATAAAAGCAAAAAAAAAAAAGAAACCAGAATATTAAGTGCTGCAGTTAGTTACAAAAAGCGCGTGAATTTTGCCAATAGTTGTCGCTTGACTTTTCTCAAAGCAATAATAATAAACTGAACACACATTCACAAAAATAAAAAATAAAACAAAATATATAAAATAAAAATGAATATATTCAATAATCATTATGATTAAAACGTAACTAAAAGTACAATATTGAAATGATAATGAAGACAATATCCTGTAGTCTTCGTCTACATCAACAAGGTACCGAGATTCTAACATACAAATATTATACCCTATATCTACGTATTGATATTACATTTTCTTTTAGGTACTGTATATTTGGAATTTTTTAAATTGTAGAGAGCTGCAGTAAGCCGTATTTGGCGCTATGTTAATGTTATAAAATCTAGGCGGCCTTATTTTGACATTTATTGTCATAGACAATATTTTTATTATTTTATAACATAGTCGTCTATTTTCGTGACGCTTTCGTAGTTCGGCGATGCGAAAAATTTTGAACGCAAAAATGATTTGTATTTTTTCTAACCTAATCAGAACCTGTATAATTTACTTAGGAGCAGTCGCCCCAACATAAATTACGAGGTGATTTAAGTAGAAGGAACTTGAAATTTTCTTGATTTCAGACATATACCGTCACTTCTCACCACCACTTCATATTATGGTTCTGATAACTGTTGGTATTATTAAAAAACATTTATAAAATATTATGTGAACAACATATTTTTCTACGTTATTCAAATATTTTGTGACATTTATTAAAGCCTGTGTTTAAAAATTTTTGAACTGAAATATAGTTTAAAGTTTGAAGCAGGTAAAAATTGAATTAGCACCTAAAATAAAACATAGCAACATAATATTTTATTTACACAACTATTTATATTAACTAGCCATTAAACTAATTACTAGAGATTTTGCATTAAAATAAACACACAAACAAAAATAATTTAATCTGTACATCGGACGAAATTATTACTAAAAGATATTACTGGTTCGTGTCAGATTACTGTTGAAATTATAATTATGGCAATATCTAAAACAAAAATAAAATCTTAACTATGACTATTTCATTTATAATCATATATATTTGATTTAGGTACCAGAATTTTTAATGGAAACTTTATTTCCGTAACAATGATAAAAATTAAATAAAGGGAAACTTGTTAACAGAAATGCATCAATAGTAAACATTGCATTATAATAATGTACCTCTCATATTTTTTATGTTCATGGTATAAAAAATAACTTGGCGGGTGTTATCTTCTTTGCAATTTTTCTCGCTCAAGTTCAAAGGTTTACTTGCCGCCAAGTTAAAATAAATACAAAGCTGCGTGTGACAATAAACACATAAATTATAAGTAAGCGTCTACAAGCCAGTGCTTTTCCACAATGCAAAAATTAAAACACTTGTACACAATATTCGGGAGTCCAAAAATAGTGCAATATTGACACAAATAATAATTAATAATATAATATAATAATGGTCCTGAGTCTTACACACAGTCTATAAAGCTCTATTACACATAGGTTTTCACAAAATGAAATCCTTCAGCTCGTAAAAGCTGAAAGAGTTCATTTCACAAACAACTAAATACACGGAACAGCACAAAAATTAACGCACGGAGTATTGACGTAACATAAAAATTAACAAAGTGTGGACACTGCAGGTTCAGACTCTTAAAACATAAATGCAAATTTCATGATTTTTCGCAACTATCAAAATTTCTGTATCGAAAGAACTTTGAAGTCCAAAAACATTGGGTGAGCCCAATGGCATTTAAAAATCACGCGTTGCGTTCGTCGTGTCGAAATTTTCGATGCGAGCATGTACAATGCTGCTTTTACACGGGAATGTGTCGTTTGATGATGTAGCGAAACCTGCAGTGTATTCGTGGAGAGGTCACGCTCGCTCACCGGGCGCCGCGCGGTGGTCGAGGCGCAGCGACGACGGCGGCCGCGGGTGCGGCGGCGGCAACGCCTCCGACACCACCAGCGGCGTCTGCGGGGAGTCCAGAGGCTTCGTACCTGGAATATGTTTATAGATAACATAAGGAAAGAGTAGAGGTGTTATCCTTAGTAGGTACAAAAAAAAGGCAAGTACAGTAGTAGATCTAAGAATCTTTGGCTTTATTTCTATTCCCGCATAAATTCCTTATTGACATTGTATTAATAAAAAGCCCAATCATACTGGGACACAGTATCACATAATAAATGATTATAACCCTAAAATGTACCAGACCTATTATGATAAGTTGACAGACCCCTCAATCTTTAGTCTATAGAAATCGTGTCGAAGAAGCATAATGTCAAGACCACTTTATCAAATCGAACGTTAAGTACTCATTGCCAGTCCATGAAATCGTTTAAAGGTTTCGTTGCCCTTGCCATAGCTATAGTCTTAATCTGAACTACTCACGAAGGGTAGATTTACCTAAAACTAAGCTTTCTTCGAAATCCTTAAATTACTGAAAAGCCCATAACTGTCCCACTGTGGGGCATGGGCCTCTTCTCCAATGAGAAGACCTGGGACGGACTACACACATCTCTCATCTTTTGAATTCGTCTCAAGATTCCTTGGGAAGCTTTCGCCCACCGTTAACTCGTTTTAATGATATAAAAAACTAACTTACCAACAAAGGAGCTCTCAAGCCAGTACAACTTCTGACTGGACCTCGGTGAGGGTTGCCGGTCAATGTCACCGTTAGCAGGTTCCAACCCAGACACGTAGTGTACTATCGCTGACGTCACTTCTTTGATCGATGATTGAATCTCTTCTGACGCTTTTGACGCCTCAGACGCTTCTGATTTTGGTGTCGACTGGAGTAGGGAAGATGCTAGCCTGGAAAATTTGGTGACGAATTACAGTTTGTTGCAGAATTAGTAAAATTGCTAGGTTTTAAAGAAAGTAAGTAACAAGACACTTTTCTATTTCTGAATTCCAAAGAACGGACTTCCACCTTTTTTGTTGGATGATTGTTATTATTGGACTTATCTAAGGCCTAAAAGAACTCAAATTTTTCATACAAAATGACATATTACATAATGATATATGGTCTATCCTACCTCTCATGTGGCGTTCGTGGGGTGCTGTTCAGTCGCTCCTGACTTCGCCAGCCGAGGTAGGGCTGTCGCGCACTGAACGATGATCGCGCGGATGGTGAGCACAGCGGACTGGTGCCCCTGATGCTGCTGCGTGTCGATGAGCACGGTGATGTCTGCGCGATGAACATTAAATTATCGTTTATATATGTATATAAATGTTAATTAGAAAGCTGGATTTGCGTACGAGTGAAACGTATATAGCAGTACCTATCCACCCATGTAATGTCGTACCTATCCACCCATGTAATATCGTATAGGCATTTGTTTTTACTATACAGCAGAAGCGATCTTTTAGGAAGCCAAAATTTATCAGTCAACGTCTACACGGTTGGAAGTCTTTTAAGACAACTAAATGGAACTTATAGGTATACGTAATTAGGGCTTTTTGATTCAATCGAAAGTAAGATAGATTTAATTACTTAGCTATCGATGAATTTCATAGTCTCGGCAAGGAAGCGTCGCCACGCTTCATTACTTAAAAAAAAGTCAAAGATTTTACTACTGGTCATTTTACGGTCGATTGGACGATCGCCATTAAAATTCAAACAACACAATCAAGTATCAGTACAATAGACTCGTTTACATAACAAGAATAAATCGGTGAATGAACCGTTACCACGGAAATGACGAGAGAAGCCGTATGAAGGTAACGAGCACTTGGAAGAATCGAGTGTCTTGGAGTAGATTATGGTGGCTAGAGGTGGCTGAACTTACTAACAATCCTTCTACTAGCTACACTTTTTTTTTGTGAATAATGTTGAATATAATAAATGGTGTTAATTAAAATAAACATATTTTTTTAATCTTTAGACTAGTTGTGTAGTGTTTCCTAATTTCGCTGATTGTTTGGTAGAAATGTATTGGCTTGTTAAAGAAAGAAGAGAAAGTCATGCGAGATTTAGTGTCTCACTCGCGCGGAATGATATATTATTTTTAGAAAAATATTAACTCTAATGGTATAACACTCTTCAAGTGCAAACCCCGTCGACACTATCTTTAAGTTATATACTCACAAGTTGAGACTACAAGCAGTGCAATGCCAAGCCATTAAAAGTTATTTCTGGGGAGTTAAACAAAGCACTTTCTTTTAATTGACGACACGGTTGGCGCAGTGGCTAAGCGATTAGCTTTCTGCGCTACGTGTCGCGGGTTCGATCCCCGCACGGAACAAATATTTGTATGATCTACAGATAGTTGTTTCGGGTCTGGTTGTGTGTGCGTGACATGTATGTTTGTAAACTGTACCCACGATACAGGAGGAATCCTAGTGTGGGACAACGCTTATTATGCATGCAACGCTTATTAAAAAAAAAGAAAATAAAGAATTATACCCTTACCACCTTTTTCACTTGGGCCACAGAATGAACGCATCTATTTTTCGATAGTTAACAAGTTATTACAACTCACTTGATTAGAATTGAGGCGGCTAGTCGACCACCTGCCGAAGCTGGTGGTGTGGGGGGACAACTGCGGCGGTGGCGGCTGCTGGTTGCCGCCGAGGCTACCCAGGGACGTGGTCTTCGAGTTGAGCCCACTCCAGCGCGCCGCCGAGGCGGACGCGTCAGACAGACGTTTGCGGAGAAGGAAGCCCTCGCGGGGCGCTGGCGCATTTTTGTACCTGTAAGGAAGAAAAAATTTAGACCAAATGTATGTTGTCTGTACCTAGAAGTATCAACTGCAAACGTAATCCGGAAAAGTGATGATTGATGATAATACTGATGGCCAATATAGAAATGTTGTTGATATCAGATAATCAAGTCAAGGCAATTTCATTTCCTTCACTGGAAATAAGTCCTCATGGGAAAGTCGATTAGACGGCTAAACGACGTTTTTTGACGCTGATATGGATCCGGTAGGTAATTTGAAAAGTAAACGTAACCATACTATCCATGTTTAAAAATAAGTAAACATACGTTATAAAGTTAATTAAGTAGTATATGTTAATATACACGTTTCCAAATGATCAATTAAAACCTTTGAATTAAGGATCGCAGTCAATAGGTTAATTACCACGTAATTAATTAACAGAAACCGGCTTGTTGATGATAATGTTTAGCTGCGCAAACTGACGGCGGATGAGAGCAATGTGAATGACATTTTATAACTTCGAAACATAATAAAATAATATATAAACCCGATTTGATGCGGCATATCAGGGTTTACGAGTAAATACTTAATTGGAAAATGTTATAATAGAATCGACTTCAACAAGCTTAAACACTTTTTGGAGCGCTGCAATTCGATAAATAAATAGTTGGTCCCTTCAGGGGCGGATCTACTTAAGGGCTTTTTGGGCTGCAGCCCAGGGCCCCGTGGATACAAAAGGCCCCCAGCCTCCATAGGAAACATAGAATTACTACTTAAAGAATGAGCGTAACTGACGTCACGGCAAGTTAAACAAGGAACGTTTATTACGAAACACATATGAAAGAAGGAGATGCAATCTTTATTTTTTGTCCTTATCTGCGTAGTCGGTATTTTTAGCCACAGATTACAAACAAACAAATATAGGACAACAATTTCGAACTGTCGACTAAATCATTTATCAGTTCTTTCCATAAATTGCGATTTAACAAATGACTTACAATGTGATGAGCAAATAAAGGAATTTGCAGCACAAAAATGCAGAAAGGTTGCTTTATAATTGATATAGCATAACCACACATAACCTGTCAATTTATTTTGCAATAATGTCGTACAGTTGATGTTTGTATATACTAAGTCATATTATATAAATAAAATATTTTATTGTCCTATTTTTTTTCCTATACCGTATTATATCACTATATAAAACAGTTTTATAAAAAATCGACAATTAGTTGAGTAATTTAGTAGGCCCCTAAGTAGTATTAGCCCAGGGCCCCACAAATTCACGGTCCGGCCCTGGGTCCCTTTAGTTTAGACGTTGGTTACTTTATAAGTTTTGTTCAGATGAGAATCACATAAGATCACATAAGAATAACTCCTGCAATGGTAGAAAGATTAGTGAATCAACAAGTTTCATATCGCACTGAATACCCTAACTTCACTACAAGTAATACCTTGTCAAAAAAATTATAGTTTCAGAGACAACATGCTTGTTTTCAAGGGTACTTATTTGTTTTTGTGAAAACAAAAACCACGTAATCATTATTTTTCTAAGGCCAGAAAATTGCTAAGGATTGCTACTTTTAAGGGCAATGTAAGTACAGGCAATATTCCAAGCCATCGCGAGAGACAAGACGTACTCCTATCTAATTTTCTTTTGTAATAGACCTAGCTAAAACCTCGGTCTCTCGGAGCCCCTGAAAACACGCCACTGCATACAACATTCAAGCGTCTGGAAAGTTTTGATTTTCCTTTTATTTCAAGACAAGTATATTTTCATAGAGCTTAGTTAAGCTGTGCCCTGAACAAAACGTTCTATAAATACAATATAACGGGTAAACGTAATTAATTGCATACAGTCGCTATTGCCATAAGCTTCTCCCGAAAAGGTTAGCTTAGGTCACGTGAAGTCCAGCTAGACGAGATGCAATTAGGGCAACGTTAATTACAATAAAGACCGACCAGCGGTTCATTATCGTGAGCCTGGGAGACAGTTATGAGGATTAAGTATGTAACTTGCGTATTATGGCGTATGAACTCAACACCGTTGTTAATACAAGGGCCTAAATTTATATAAAATTCCGGTGTGCGTGTGTTCGTAATTGAGAACGATCTTCCTAACCGGCTTGACCGATTTTGCTGATTTTTTTTTTGTATTTGTGTGCGATGATACTTAGCTATAGTTGGAACTGTTAGGTGGCGCTTTTGTCGAGATTCAGAAAACAAAATACACGCAGACGAAGATTGGGGCAACAACTAGTGTTTAAAAAAATTAAACGACAACTCTATTAAAAATTAAAAAAATTCCCTCGATTAGCTTCGTACCTGATAAAAACAATCGTAAACGAAATAGAAAGAAAAATAACAAAAAAGTGTTGAGCAACCTTTATGTCTCGTATAAAAAATACCGGACCTAAATCGGTACCTTGTAGCATAACAAATGAGAGTTTTTGGACACCGACTTGGAGTCTGAAACTTTAAACCCGTATCTAAAGTGAATAAATTTATTTTGAAATTAATTAAGAATATCTAAATTAATAACATGAACACTAACATGTGTCCGATGTTAATTCAAATAGTTCGGATAAAGTCGTGATATAATTTATCGAACGCCTTTCCTAAAGCCTTGACATGATTGTGAGTGAAGCGAGACGTGCCCGTAGGTCTAATGCTCAAAATACTAAAATATATATTCTAGAAAAATGACCTCTCTATTACATATATTTTTATAAATTAACAGTACATATAGATCCTAATTAAATTCATAATAATTGCTTTGTTAGACGTAATCAAGACCGTTGGCCAAATATTTATGCAATATAGTATAATATTTGTAGGCATTACATTTGAAACGGAGTACAACAAGTAAATGTATATACATCAGTCATCAGAAAGCCGTGAGCACATAACTAATCTAGTAGTAACCTCAAAGTGCAGATTATATTTGTCATTACCCTACATAGCACGGCTAGATGTTGATTGCCCTTTCGATAACCTATAGACTGGCCTATATGTCAGATATGAAATATAAATGAGTTTTACACTCACCATTCCGGCACATTGAGCTTCTGTAACGATCTCTGGACTCGCAATTCGTGCTCAGAAAGCACGCGGTCTGAATTCTTCTGCAGTTCGTTCTCTGGAGGCTGCAACAAACGAAATTACATGAGAAATATTGTCACGCGCAGGCAAAGTTTGTATTTATTAGAGTAGAAAGAAAAATAATACTTAAATTTTAAAAAGCGCAGTAACTCACAAAGGCACAATTCTATAATTAATGTACTGACATGACTGCATTTTAATATAATAGGATAAGGAAATAACAGCCGTATTAATATTGACAACAAACTTTATTTATAATTCATTTGCATTCATAAAAAGTACCAAATATTACATACTACTACACTTATCTTTGTGTTTACCTACTTGATTGTACAGATTCTATTAATTCTTGAATATCGTCCAAGGAATTAGGAGCTAATCGATATACTGTCCCGAAAAATGAAGGATCGTTTTGCGATTCATTAACTAAATTGGAATCACTTTCGCTTAAGTCTTTCATTGATGAAGAATCTATCATATATCCTTGAATTTTCATAGTCTGATGTATTTTGTAAATTGCAAATCTTGCATATCCATTCTCATCGTCATCAATTTCGTAGTTTTCCAAATCATGAACTGATGCATCAATAAAATGTGATTGGCTTATGATCTCCTCATTTGAAATTAAAGATTCTTTGCTTCTTACTATACTATCATTTACTTCACATTCGTTCACTATTTCAGACCAAGATAGATAACAATCTTGATCATCAATATGATTGCCTGTAGTATTAGGCTCTTCTAAATCCTCATTTATATTTTCTTCAGAATTCGCCATAATTATTTCTGATACACCGTAGATAGAATCATACCATGACTCATTACTTTCGAATTCAGCTTTAGAAGTGTTTAAATTAAAGCTGACTTTTCGTTGAGATTTTTTTAGAGTCGAAGTTGCTGGTAATAATAATCTGTTATTCTCAATTTGCTGAATTTTATTCTTTTCAAAGTCGGCATATCCGGGTACTACGATGTCATTAAAATCAGTGATTGCGTCCGGTGGTTCTAAGATTGAACAGGGATTAATATCTGCTATTGAATCTTGCAAATCTTCTAAAGGTGGTGGAGGTACACTTTCTAGTAAGCGCTTAAAAAAATCTCGTACTTTCTCGTCGTGACTTTTTGAAGGTAAAGTAGGTTTAGTTATTTTATTTTCATTATTTATAGAAAGCAGAATTTCATTAGATTGATTTTCTGTAACAGCTTTTCTAGTAACGTTATTAAGCGAGCCACTGCTAGTAAATCGAACGCAATTCCAACTTAAATGCGACTGATTTGAATTACGTCGTCGCGCATCGAATCTTTTCACGCAGATCTTGGATTTCCATTCTCGGTGTTTGCTTCTAAATCCGTTTAAACTTAATGAATTCTCGTCTTCCGATTCACTTCTAGGTATATCAGGGTATTTTGCGTAATAAAAATCCCTTGATAGCGGCTTTACGAACATATGCTCGTGTCTGACTTCTTCAAACGGTTCCAGTTCTTCAGTAATCCACACTGTATCCAAGCAATACCAAAATCCATTTCTTTGAAGCACCTCTTCGGTTGTAAGAAGCACTATCGACACCATTTTCACTGAACACTTCACAAGACGCGAGTCCGCACAAAAATGGAAGTACTGATACATAATTCTTACCAAAAAACCTCTTATTTATTGTAAATATGTTATTATGTCTCATTTAGTGAACATTTGTTTACAAAAATACACCTCTAATTAGTTAATCATCACTATGAGATTAGGTTTAATTACCAAACAAAAAATGTTTACCGCATAAAGGATTAAAAATCTTAATGACGTATAATTAATAAATCTTTACTAACAACTGGGCTTTCACAAACCTTTGTAAAAGGGATGGTTCATTGATTTAGAAAATTACATACAATTTCAAGGGTCAGTTGAGCTTTGGATCCGTAACTTTTATTAAAGGATGTGGTAGTTAATAGCAGACTGAACAAACAGATCGGAAATAAATAATCCGAGGAAGCAGAATATTCGGGGATGATGATTTCCTTGGGGTACGGAACTCACCCTGACATCGGACGACGCGAGTAGCGCACATGGGCCCAGCAGTCCTACGCTTTCCCAGCAAGTCATGTCCACTAACTGTTCCACTCACGTCCAGCGTCCGCTCAACTCTACACTCGTGTGGCGATCTTATAATCGCATCGTGATGCACCAGTGACTCCGTAATACTAAGTTACGTAAGTCGTCATATCACATTCGATATGAAACAAATTGTTTGGATACATATAAAGCGGCTACACATAAAACTAAGAGAGCCTCTCGGAGGAAGTGAAAGAAGCAAGCTGCAATATCGAAGCGGAAAGCATTCGCCAATCAAATCAGAATAACGTTGCTTATCGAACGACAAAATCCAATTACAAGACTGAATCGGAGCGACCGCGGGGCTTCCGAGCTTAAGGTCGCTCTGCGGGCCGGTGCCGGGTCCAGGGCTGGGTCTGGCATGCGGTGTTCGGGTCGGACTTACGCGTCGGCCACTGCGGCACTCCGCATCGTTGGACATAGAGGTGGTGTCCGAGAGGGCAGGCGGCCGCGGCGCTGCCTCCCGCCAGACTGAGGCGCGGTGCGTGTCCTTGGCCACCGCGCATGCTCCGTTCACACACCCTTACTATCAGATTCTAGTGGCTTCAACAATAATTTTGTTACGATGACATATTTCTTCTTTGCTCTATTCGAGTTTCGCTTACTGAGATGAAAAATTCTAGTGTAAGGATGACTTTCACTTTTATTTGAATCGTCGAGGTTTTGAAATACACTGCTTAGCTTGGAGTAACTTGCTTGATTTATTGAATTTCAAAGGGGCGATAGATGTCTGTCATGTTGATAAGTTCGAGGAAGATAAACAGCTGATGTTCACTTGTTCGGAGCTCCTTGGAGTGGAGCAATTGTTTGGATGTGGGTGTGGCAGAACGTGACAGGTTGGATCTCGTTTCTGGGATGTCAAGTGTTACTTCAGTGTAATTAAACATTATGTTCAATGTACAACGTAAACGTATTTTAATTTAAGAACCTATCCTTAATTTCTTTTTAACCTGTCAACAAATTAGAAAAACAAAACCAAGCTTCGCCCCTACCAAAATATATGTAGGTTCGATTCGTTGACTGTTTACCCAAGAGGCTACTTGAAATCCATTTCTATAATGAGATAATTTCATGACCTTATCGCCCATACCTACATAAAAAGTATAAATGTAACATAAATCGATTATAATATCCCCTTTCGTTCCAATTACAGTCACGCATTATAAAGAAACTTTCGAAAGTTTTGGTACGCATCAAATTCCACGTGGAACACACAGCGGAAGCAATATTAGCAAAAGTTTAATATATCCCATAAAATGTGCATTTCTCAGTGGGGAGACGCAACTCACGTAACCATGACCCGAATTTAGGCCACGTAGGACATTACGTAACAACGAGAGGTTAAATAGGACGAAATTTCGCATCTCAGAAGGGTTATAATAAAACGAAGGAATTCGACGAGTTGGTAGCTACAAAACAGCTACCAATTTACAGGATGTTTCAGGCAAAGTGGATGGATCATGGATGTAGCCCATTAAAGTAGCAAGAACATGTCTTATGTAAGTATCTGCATAGGAAGGCAGTAAGCAATTCCCTTCAGTTGATGCAGAGGATGTGCAGGAAGACAGAATTGAGGAGCTATTTTTATTTTTCCTTTTCAACCGTTTGGAATTTGAAATTCGAATTATAATTTGACATCAGCGCCATTTTGGAACAAAAGGTAGGTTATCGTTTTCGGATGACCTCCTTGATAACGTGACATGAACATTGAACAAAAGTCGAATGGCTCGGCCCGAATTGAACAAATAAATATAATAATGTCCAAAGTGCGTGACATGACATTTACAAATTAATGCCCGAAAAATATGCGTGGGCGGCTATTATTATAATTACCTATCACTCTATTAATTCCGGTAATATGTATTTTTGTTTTAAAATTTGTTTACACGCGTATAGGGTTACTTTTAATATTTTTGTTTAATTAATTAATTTTGTTTTCAAATTATTATTTTTTTACATAACATGGCATCACGCCTGTATTCATCGAAGGGTTAGTCAAAGGTGTATTACACACATATGCACACCCACATTTCGCCGATGGCGTTATTGAGACCCATGTAACGGGAGCGAGCCTATTGTCATCTACCGGGCACAATTCCAGACTCCGTGATGCTACTGAGAATTTCCATATAGAAAAACCCAATAACAATTTGTCCGACCCGGGAATCGAATCTAGGATCTCACGCTCAGTAGTCGCGCTTGCAACCACTAGACATCAAAGGCAGTCAAATTCAATGACTATTGTTTCTATCTTAAAATATACTTGTAAAAAATAATTCTTATTGTCTGACGGTTTGAGTATTCTATGGGGCCTTCTCGAATGTCCCGCGGATCTGGTGGTGTCGTGCGTCGGGTCGTTGAGCTCCCTAAAATAGGGTTGAGCTACACGGTTACTGATGCATGCGTCCCGTCTGTAGGGACAGGTCCGCTCAAATCTGTCATGGCACTGGTACTTTCTTCCAAAGGCCAGTCCAGACATTAACCTACATTGTTCTTACACGTCTTCCATGAACTATGTCATAAACCATATTTTAAAAGAGTAACCATGGAGTTTCTTACTGGTTCTTCTCCATGGAATGACAATTTGAACCAGCTAAACGATTTGTAAGTGCCTTTTACGGCCTACACGAATAAAAAAGTTTGAGTTTGAGTTTGAGTTTGTTTAAATTTTAAGGCTTATTTTATTACAATACGCTAAAAAGTGCATGCAAAAACGTGTGAAATTAATAATTACGAAGTATTAAACTATACAATTAAAATAATTAAAATTTTAACTAAAAAAAAAACTAAAACATTCTTAAATAATGAATGTCAAGTTCAAACATGGAACACACACAAACTTCCTCATATTATGCACAGATTGTATAAACCGCTAATTTAAATGCATACGCTCAAGATATACTGTGGCAATTTCCATAAACATAGTCGTACTATGGATACACAGCAGAGGTATTTGTCGCACTCTGTAAACGTGTTAATCAAGTACATTTGTGTCTTCCTCTCGCTAATACCTACACTGTGGTTCCTAATTGGTAGTCACACCTCGTCAGTCACCTCGTATATTAGCGTCTCCGTATGAATGTAAAGAATTAGGTCAGGTTCGGACAATATCGGCTTTAATCGGATTAGAGGAAAATTGTTTCGGGGTTTGTCTTCAAATCTCGGGGGTGCCGTTGCTAATCAGAACGGCTGACGTCGGCTGAAGTCCCTCGGTTAACAAGCGACGGCCTGTGTTGGTTGTATGAAAATATATAGGGTGGTGTCAAAAATGTTTTTGTGAACATGGTTTTCATTTTCGGTATGTTGACGTATGAACGATTGATCGAATGATTAAATGTCAATCGATACCAACATTCTTGAGTTATTTAAACTTCAGATCTAAAACTAACGTAGGGGAACTGAATAAACAAAGAGTGTTCTGGAAAAATAAGCTTAACTCCATTCACGCTCTGAATGACGTCACATACTGCCGTGGTTTATCTTAAATCGCTCTACTGAATTCAACACAGTATAAGACTGGCTGCTACAAAGTAAAAAAGACATAAAAGATGGAAGAATCGTGAAGACGAAGAAACATAAAGAACTATAAACTTTAATGTTCATCATGCTATGCATGCGTAATGAGAAGATTATATTGGTCAACGAAAGTATTTCACCATTGCAGATGAAACGGCAGATAGTCTGGAAATATGTCTCTATATATGTATTTTTTAAACTTATCTTACATATTTTAAACATTGTATCAAGTGTTTCATCGCATATAAGAATTAGATTAACCTAAGAAGCATAACATATGTGAGAAGAAAAAAAGTTTATATTGTAATGTAATGTGTTAACGCGTGTAATATTAAATTATCATTTATGATTTACAACAAAAAAAAAAATCTATGATTTTTATATTACATTAGCGATCCGTCCCAACATCGCACTGGTGCAATTTACATGAGTAAATTCATGAAATTGTAAATTCATGAGATTTTCATACAATAATACGATCCAAATTTCCGACGTTTCCGGTGGATTTGTCCAAAATTTTCTTTCATCAAACCAACAATTACGAACACAACAAAAGAAATTACCAATTCGGTCAAACCGTTCTCAAGTGATGCTCCTTCATACGTGTGGCGATTGATTTTTATTTATATAGATTTCATTACATTACTATGGACCCAAGGAGCTAAGCAAAACGTTTAAAAAATGATGAAAAGGATTAAAACAAACAATGAGTCAACTTCTACGTACCGCCTACCTATATTGCGATATGCAGGAACCATTATCTCAGTATCTCGTTCCTTTGCTGTTCAGTATCTTGCAGAAGACACATCAAAGAACGTTATGCACACAGGAATTCAGTCTAAAAGCATTTAATTGCCGCCTTATTGTGGTTGTACCCTGTTAGATGTCTGGCTTAAAGGCAATTAGCTTTCGTGTGTCCAGTAATATATCGTTCGGTAATGAGAATTATATTTGTGTACATAAGCTATTAACTGGACTGTGCTGTTACTCTGTCCGTGTAAAATATTTCAATCCTTTGGAGTTAAGTTGTAGAAAATGTCTGTCTTAAAGAATGGTATGTCATTTAAAGGTCCTTTGGTTAGGTTTTCAGTTGTTCGTGATGGATGATGTCAGTGTGTTATATGTATGCGTTTTCCTTATACCTTTTACTCTTGACGGCGTGGTTGGTGCAGTAGCTATAATAAACGATAAGCTTTCTGCGCTACGTGTCGCGTCTTCGATTCCCGCACGGAACGAAAATGTGTTCAAGAGATTGTTGTTTCGGGTCTGGGTGTAGTGCATGTGACATGTATTTTTGTACACTGTACCCACGATACGGGAGAAATCCTAAAGGGGGCAACGTTTTTTATAAAAGAAAACATATATTCTTAGTGTATTCCTACATCTTATAAGGATTAGACTTTCAGTCTTGGTTTTTCAGTTCCTGAGGTTTCGTGAGAAATTAGTGAGTCGATAGTACTTCCCTTACACATATCTATATATATATAATTCTTCTGTACGTGTGTATGTCACTGGACTCCTCATAAACGCCTGGACAGATTTTGATGAAATTTTTGTGTGTTTTTGAGTGGGTTCCAGTATGATTTAGATTCACAATTGGACCCGATAGGTGCGGCACGGGCAGGATAACATTTATCGGGTTCGCTAGTTACGTATACTCGTAGATATTGGATTACGAAGGTTAAAGGGCAGTTATTCCGTAGAAAATGATATTCATTACACCAATATTTCTTATCAGCTCAAAGAAAGATGGTGCTGCAAATCGTCGTGATTAAATAAATATCTGCCTGTCTAAAAATATGTTATTATTCTCCTGTCTCGAGTAATATGTAAGTGAAAAAGGGGTTACTGAAAGTACAGTAAAGGTCGAGTGATGTTGAAAATAAGTGGAGTGAGCGGGAGAGGGGAAAATGCGAATATTGTAAGTGACCTTTAAAGGAATATTATAAGAATTAGCGCTGACTTTCTTTATCGAGCCATCTTATATTAAACTTAATCTGATAAAGGTCAAGATGCGTATCTCAGTTGTTATTTAAAAGTCAAGTTGAAGATCAAAGATCAAGAGTGAACTGAGTTTGTCATATTTTTAGCAACAGCTGAAGGCCTAGGACGATTGTATGTGTCGTAAAAGTCTCTATGATGTGTCGAGTCGAGACAAATTCCACAAAAAGGGAATAAAATCTTTTTTTCAAATATTGTGCATCAATTGTTTTTATTCGCTGCAACAGATGGCATAGCGCTTCATGAGAACGTAAGTGTCAGGATGAGAACACACACATACGTCTTTACATGCGATAGGCAAGTCTTGAGGACAATTCTTGCGCGATTAGAGATTGTATCAAAATTCGGTTTTCGAAAAGGCATGGCGGGTTTAGCTTTTCCGAATTCTCGTTATTTCACATACTATGAGATTTTTTTACTTGAAAAACTTGAAACTTTGGTCATCAATGAGAGGTTAAATTAATCAAGATATAAGAAGAAATATAGGTAATGGACTCTAGGCCTCCCAGCTTTGGAGCATTCTTAAAATGACGTCTCAGCACCTTGGATCAACACAATCCCGAATATACATAAACTCATTCATTATTTGCGCAGAGATTCATATTAACAACCTTGTGAACGGCAAAGTTGGCGAACGATAACAAAAAACTACGGGCATAAATTCCATGGTGTGGAGAGGCAGAGAGTTCTGACCGTGGCGGTTATAACATTAAATTTATTAATTACTAGCTTTTGCCCGCGACTTCATCCGCGTTTCAGTCGTTTTTCGTAAAAAAGTAGCGTATGTCCTTCCTCACGGTTCAATCGGTTTTGATGTAACAGACAGATTAACTTTCGTATATGATTTCTATGTAGCATTAACCATTAAGGCTGCACACGCGACGGAAGCTTAAAAAATGGAGTAACTTCTCCCGTCTTCCCAACATTTCCCTTCACTGCTCTGCTCCTATTGATTGTAGCGTAATGAAAAGTATACTATAACCTGCCCAGGAATATGAAGAATAATTGTACCAAGTTTCGTTAAAATCCGTCGAGTAGTTTTTGTTTCTATAAGGAACATACATACAGACAGACAGACAGAGAGACAAAAATTTTACTGATTGCATTTTTGGCATCAGTATCGATCACTAATCACCCCCTGATAGTTATTTTGAAAATATATTTCATGTACAGAATTGACCTCTCTACAGATTTATTATAACTATAGATTTATCTATGTTGTTACATGGTAAATCAAATCACACTAACCATAATTAGCTGCCTAAAAACATGAAAGTATAAATAGGTTTAAGCAGCAAAAGTTTGAACTTATTAGTGGTAAGTGGTATTAGTGTCGGAATGTGGCTAACCACAACGGTTCGGTGTGGCAACACTGCTATGTGAGACCAACTTTGTGAGATTTGTGTCAAAATGCACGTTTATTCGGTTAGATAATATTTGCACGCGATTTGAGTGTTTCGGGAAATGTAATTTATCTAAGTGGATATTTGTTATGCTGTCTCGCCATCTGTCGGATTATTTCGACGTTATTTTAAAGAACATTGCATCGGAGAAATCTTCGTGATAAAAGAACCGTAGGAATTTGAATTCGGAATCAATATTGACAGTTAAAACTAGTTACAATTTAAATTAGAATCAGCCTGTGAGACTTTTAAAAACATAACATAACATCACGCCTGTATTTCTCGAAGGGTTAGACAGAGGTATATTATTTCACACCCTCATTTCGCCGGTGTCGTTATGGAACCCCATGTAATAGCTACCGGGCACATTTACAAACTTAAGTGCGGCTACCGAGAATTTTCTAACAGACAAATCCAACACCACTTTGCCTGACCCGGGATTAGAACCCAGAACCTCAAGCTCAGCAGTCAGGCTTGCGACCACAAGACCAATGAAGCGGTTTCCTTTCCAAAAACAAATCCTATCCTATCCTACTGATATCCTACTATCCTATCCTACTTAATAATATTATAAACGTGAAAGTTTGTGAGGATGGATGGATGGATGGAGGGATCTTTGTTATTCTTTCACGTCAGAACGGCTGAACGGATCTGGATGAAATTTGGCACAGAGATAGATTATAGTCTGGAATAGCACATAGGCTATCCCAGGAAAATGTACGGGTTCGTAAACCACGCGGGCGAAGCCGCCCGCGAGTATAAAATAAATATTATTGAAGTTAACTATTTTATTTTCACATAACATGGAACATTGATGTGTTCCCATGAAACTTATTGAATTTTATTGTTAGTAATAAGATCATTATTATGAAGAGAGCATTATGTAACAATGCACAAGCTACGTGTCAGATTATTCTTCAAGTATCTCAATAAAGAGTGTTGTAATTAGTATTATTTCATAATAGGAAAAGAAAAGTAATAGATATTATCGAGGATAGTGCTCAAACCCAATAAGTATAATATTTTTACTTTGTTCCAGTCATCAGTTTTGGCTAAACGTGGTCACTTCAGTGGGTTAATACCTCTAGTAATTTTTTTTCTATTAAGAAATCCGTTTATCGAATTAGACCACTGAAAAGAGCGTCAAAAAAACGATTTTTGATTCCTTAACACTTATTGGGATTTCACACTATACCCTTGTTATATGCTATCGCTATCAAATCAAACTACATAGGTATGTATAGATACATGTTATGCCTAAGTATAAAATTTATAATCAATTTTGGCACTCGATTTAACGAATAGACACCTAAAGAAACAAATGCCTTGGATTCAAGTAACTCGCGGGCGTTAGTTTTGCTAACAGATAACAGATGGCGCTAGTGCGGCACTTTTACAAACTCCGACACTATCGTGAGGAAGCTGTGAGGGTAGAAATTGACAGATTGATTGTTCTTCGTTGTGCACGTTTATAAAACAAATCAATATAAAATGTATCATTATCTAGTGAATAAAGGGGATATTGAATAGAACAAACATCGGACAAAACCTATATACAAATCTCTTTCCTAAATAAAAACAGTAGAATATCTTGCTTATGTGTTTACAAATCAAACTGTCAACTATCAAAGTTTGGCGACTTGTATGTAAACAACGAATATTTATTTTTATCTAGCCCTACTTCGTAACGGTAATATTCATTTTCTTTCATTCGAATGCGCTGGCTGTATGCCAAACTTACTCGTGCACTTTTCTTTATTTATATTTATTCATACCGACCGCGTCGGCTCGTCTATGCGTGAAAGATGAATAGGATTGGTAATATTTTATTCTATTTTTAAATATTTGACTACGTTTCTGATTTTTCTAAAATTTTTTTTTGGTTTCTTGTCTCTTGGTGCGCATCTTTTTAACTTTGATGCAATGTTATGGAGACACAAGGGAATGAGGATCTAATATATAAAAATTAATGTTTGTTTGTTCGTATTTTATGCGCTACCGTTCATCTAATTACGATAAAACTTTGTCAACTTATTGCTTTCACTTACGCGAATGTTATAGGTATAGTACAAGTAATTTACAGTAGGTGGCGCGCGTGTCGTTCTATAAAAATAAATGTTTTTGTTCACCCTAGCAGGACAACGTCTGTTGGATTCTGCTAGTTATGAATAAAAATAATACTCACTGAAAACTGTAATGTCCATTTAAACAAATAAATTAGTACCTAAACATTAGTTATTAAAGTTTCCTAAATCAAATATGATGGATGTTTATTACATAATATTTTACTATAATTATATGCTTAAAGTACGTATATAAATTGAGTATATTAAATATATTATTAGAATACATTCAACAATCCTTGAGAAAACCTATTTTAACCTAAAAACATGCTAGTTCTTATCTCTGTGAACTGTTTAAGGCTCATTGATATCACACACAATTTAAACCTTACTAAAAGCATAGCATTGTTTCACCCCCTTTTTCAATTGTTGTAGATCCATATTTCCATGTAATAGTGGGCGAGCCTATTGCCATCTACCGGACACAGTTCCAACCTCCATACTGCTACTGGAAATAATCCATACAGAAAAATTCAATAACACTTTACTCAGCCCAGAAATCGAACCGTCACGCTCACCACTAGCAGACGCGCTTACGACCACAATGACAATGAAGCAGCCTCTTTACTACGATATTAAAATAATCAGTAAATAAATGGGTACAAATTGTTTTTAGAAAGAACTATCACAAAATGGGTTTATCTATACAAAAGCCAACAAAACGGTTGCTCGCTATGGTTAATTTTACTTTATCTAAACCGTACATCGTAAACTTTAAAAGCCGTGTAATGTTTTAGCTTATCACACGCCATCCATTGAGGCGAATAAAGTAGAATTAAATGAAGTAAAAGGAAAACCGGCTATTGTTTCAATTGAGGGTTCAGTGACCGATTTTGTTTTGTAACAATATGAAGTTCATTCGCCTGAGAATGAAACCTAACCTGACGAACTACGGCTTGTTATCATTATCGACTATAACAAAGTATTTCATGCTTATTCTTATCTGAGAGCTAGAAGAGAATATAAGGGATTTAAGATGCGTTTTAGTTATTTTCCGGTACTAGAAAGAGTTTCTGAGTGATAGGGCTGTCATCTCGATTCGGTGGTAGTGGTGGTCAGGGTTCATAACGCAGGATTACGTAAAACCACACACAGTTCCAAAATATCAGTTGATATTTCAACTTTTAACACAATTAACAATTGTATTGTGAAAGTGAAATTCACTCGGCTCAAATTACAAACTATTTCCTAACTCCGGGCAAACTGCATGTAAATATTTCATTAAGCTGTGAACAGTCACCGGTGGTCCCCTAAAATAGATTTTTTAATATGTGAATTGTGTCTCCTTTGCGTCGCATACCTTCTGGTGTAGTATTTCAAGTACTAAAGACTATGTTCCGTACGACTTTTTGTCTTACGGGTAAGACGATGTCTACATATTCGGTTTTGTTCGATAAAACATATGTTTATACGTAGGTGTGTGTTTATTAATCAATAACAAAAATGTAGACACCTTATTAAATTGAGATAATGTGCTTCGTAGTACCTGCTACGCGCCTCGTAGCGCCTTGCTACATCTTTGCAAATTTTCGTAGACCGCAAACATCAATTTGTGTTTGATACGTATTTTTACTGAAAAAAAATTACACATAGTAATTATTAAGCTCTCTAGTAAGAGAGCTTAATAATTTTACTATCCTGTAAATTGATTATGATCTGTCCGTGTTTGTTAGTAATCTCTAGCAGGGAGCTAAATTAAGGTTCCGTTATCATTTGTCGCACTTTAAGTCTGCAAGTAATAAGGGTTTGCATTAAACTGCTATCGCTGATAACCCCACCAAACAGCAATATATTTTTGTGTTAGGAGTAGCTTTACGTTAGAGCTGATATGAATGGGATTTGAACTCACAACTTCAATGACTAGCCCGACTCTTCACCGTTGGGTAACTGGCGTTTTATAAACTTTTCAATAAGTAACTGGCGGGTGGGCGGCTTAATTATTTATAAAGAAAGCTTTGTATGTAAAGGTTATCAACTTCAAATATTATGCAACAAAAATGTTACGAAGAACGATAAGAGAACAAAAGAATCGTACATGGAAATAATGAACGAATACGATTGTATTTCAACGATTTAATCGTAACATAAATTAACGGATGCATTTCGTAATACTGTGCATTTTATTGAATATTTTTTATGCAACATCCGCCTCTCCTCTAAGAGAAAGACTGGGCCTTATTCTACCACACGGGCCTAGTTTGGATTGGTATTATAGGTGTTTTAAGGATTTCTCAATTTTTCTTTGTGTATTTTCCTGCATCGTTAGAGATGTGAGTGAGAGTGATGCATTTTTATTAAGAATAATTATTTTTTATAACCAATATTTATTATATTTAATTATGTTGTAAATGCTCAACTTATATGGAAGAAATATTATAATTATACAGAGGTTTATAGGTAACTTTTAGGATTTAAGATTAATATTTGTATTGTTTTATTATATTAACTGAGTAAATTAAAAAAAAATATATTTGTGTACGGGCTTACAATAAAAAAAAATAACAATAGCTAGCATTGACTGCAGAAAGTATATTTTATGACTATTTATCTATCTTTTATATCCATTATAATATATCTATCTCATATTCCATATTCATTTCGACATCTATCTTTTATCTTGACACGCCATCTTGTCATTGGTGCGAAAGTGATTGGGTCGTTATCTACCACAGAATATAGAGAGTAATTTTCGGCTACCATTACTTAAAAATAGACAATTGTTTGTCTGCGCAAGACTAGTCAATTTATTAGTACTTTAGTTTTGGTGATTAGTATAAGGATTTTTTTAAATATAATTTCAGTTCGTATTAAACCGTTAAGGTCCAAAAGCATTATACCGTGCCGAATGCTTGCTCGAAGCAAATTAAATGTCTACCATAAATTTCTGCTGTAAAATGGGTATTAATCGTTTATTGTTTTATAAAATATAGTACAATCTATGCTAGTGACAGTCTTGACCATGATGAGCGCACGTTCTAAGAGAACTGACTTGTCTAGCGTCACGACAGACTTAAGACTCTTTCAAGGTATATGTATAAAAAACTAACACACATCATGTTACTGGTTTGATCAAGACCCGTTATCACCAACAAACTCTTAATGTTAAGAGATGTTGATAAATTTTTAATTTTCGCAATAGATTTTTAGGCTCCTACATTAAAAAAAAACTATATAGTATTCCTCAGCGATAGTTACGTACGTACGTAATCACTACATATTATACAACAAAGTTCCCCGCCGCGCCGCGTCTGCCTGTCAGTTCGCGATAAACTCAAAAACTACTGAACGGATTTTCATGCGGTTTTCACCAATAGACAGAGTGATTCATAAGGAAGGTTTAGGTGTATGATTCGTTAAGGTTTTGTGTAAATTGGCTGAAATATGACAATGATAGTTGAAGATGTCGGAAAAAATCATGCTGAAAAGGAGCTTTACTGCGCCGAATAAATGCATGACGTAACAGGCTGATACGACACTACAACAGAAAAAAATGAAAGCGTATATGCTCTGCTACCCGTGCGAAGCCGGGTCCGGTCGCTAGTAACTTATAAACCGACACCAAATGCAATCAACTGAATAACTTTTCCAACAAACCAGTCTATAAATACTAACTAGAATACAAAAACATAGACACTCAATCTACACATATCCTGCCATCTGTCGGGACCAATCTAGCTAAGTGGTGGCGCGGTGATCGCATGAATTGGATCAAATTGACCACTGGCTATAGAACCTAACAATTTGTTAACTAAATCCCTCACAGCCGTAACGATGACTGATAGCTATTCAGATGAATTCTTTCGTATAGATTCACTCTTGATATCTGTAATCCTGGTATGTATGAACATGATTGGCTCGCGCGTATGTGAAAGGGTTCTGGAAGACCCCTCGTTTGTAGTTCCATTAATAAAATTGATTATTAAAGAATGTAAGCTTTAGTTCAAACGTAATCTTGTTCTTAAGGAACAAGGAATCTCACTTCTCTTGATGAAAGACTTAGATATTATTATAACTTAACATAATACAGCATCACACCTGTATCCCCCGAAGGGTTAGGCAGAGGTGTATTATTCTACACCCACATTTCGCTGATGCGGTTATTAAGTCCCATGTAATAGGGGCGAGTCTATTGCCATCTACCGGGCACAGTTCCAGACTCAGTACTGTTATTGAGAATTTCTATACAGATAAACCCAATAACACTTTGCCCGACCCAGGTATCGAACCCATCATGCTCAGCAATTGCGCTTGCGACTACTGGACCAATGAGGCAGTCAAGATTATTATAATAACATGTAATTATTTTCTTGGAGCAAATGAGATTGACACATTTTTTTTTTTTTATATATATATATAAAACGTTGCCCCACACTAGGATTTCTCCTGTATCGTGGGTACAGTTTACAAACATACATGTCACGTACACACACAACCAAACCCGAAACAACTATCTGTAGATCATACAAATATTTGTTCCGTGTGGGGATCGAACCCGCGGCACGTAGCGCAACAAGCTAAAAGCTTAGCCACTGCGCCAACCGTGTCGTCGAACCACGCCGCGCCGCCGCGACCGTGAGACATTAACTCTGATAATTAAAATTTCTGATAAATAAGTAAGTATTTAGTGTCTTTGCTTGGGTTGATTACTCACATATTTTTAATGCAGTACAATTCAATACATTGTTTTAATGGAAACGTTTATATGTTTATTCGGACCCGAGCAAATAATAATAAACTACTTAAAACCTGAAGTCTTGATAATAGTTAAAAAAAAAAAAAAACGTTTGTAAATACGAATTAAAACGTTTTTGAATTGACGACACGGTTGGCGCAGTGGTTATGCGATTAGCTTTCTGCGCTATGTGTTGCGGTTTCGATCCCCGCACGGAACAAATATTTGTATGATCTACAGATAGTTGTTTCGGGTCTGGTCGTGTGTGCCTGTGACATGTACATTTGTAAACTGTACCCACGACACACGAGAAGTCCTAGTGTGGGGCAACGTTTTTATAAAAAAAGAAAAAAAAAGATAAACACACACCCTGTATTGGGCCATTAACATAGTCATCTGTCATCGTACCAACACTCTTATGAAGTTGTTAAAAGTTATAGTAAACAAGGCGACTATGACTGTTAAAAATAGCAGGATACACTCGGCGCGGCGCCATTATCTTCTAAGTTTTGAATGAGCGATAAATTTTTATATTGCTGGATATCTGATTTCCTTTGAAATATAATCCTTGAATATACTTCGACTGGGCTATTGGTTTAGTTCTCGAAAGTGCGACTGCTAAGCCTGAGGTTCGATTCTCGGCTCGGGGAATACGTTATTGAGTTTTTTTGTATGGAAATTCTCAGTAGTAGCACGGAGTCTGAAATTGTACCCGGTAGATGGCAATAGGCTACAAAATAGGATTGCCCCTTATTACATGGGTCGTAATAACGGCATCGGCGAAATGTAGGTGTACAGTACACTTCTGCCTAACCCTTTAGGAAAAGAGGCGTGATGGTAGTAAGGTAAAATATATTTTCACTCTATCAATATATTATAAAAAAAACCGTTTAATTGGGATTTTTTTCAATTTTTTAAGTTATTTCATTTAACTGAGGTTTTCATCTACACTCTTTAATATCTACTGAAATAAAACGTATAACAACAAAATAATTAAATACCAATTACAGTTATTTCGTAATACATCATATATTAAGGTAAATAATCACACAACTAGGTGCCTGTTAACAATATTGTGTTCTCGCGCAAAACATTTACTTCTCATAAAGTTGATAACGTTATTACCGTCAAGAATATACACAGGCGGACGAAATTATCTCAATTCTGAACACATAAAATGGAGCGTGTTATTTTTGGGCGAAATGCACACTTTGGCACGCTACCCTGTTGCACAAACCACGTGCTAACATTTTAATTATTCGTACGTTTTATAACGTGATTGAGAAAGTTCTATTTTCAATTACTCGTATAATTATACAGTCTATCATATAAAAAGTAGAAAATGGTATCGATTTTTTTTTACCTGCAACCCTAAAATAATATGGCCGCGCTATTAGGTTCACTGGGACTGGACATATTATTTCGATGGGTTCACTAGGGTTCACATTATTTTTAATATTCAGTTTAGTTTTGTTGCTATACAAGGACGTCAATAATATTATGTCTAAAAATGAGATAATATTAGGGTGGCACCTTTAATCTTTGTCTTCTTTTTTATAGAATATAATTATCATTATGCAATGTTTGCCAACATTACAATATTCTTCTATTAATTTATTTTCTTCTTTAAAAAATACAATAGATAAACAAGGCCAAGGTGTTTGCATCCAGCCGGGATTAAATCCTGTTAAATACTTTCATGAAACTTTAAGAATCAAAGATGATGAGCTGAAATAGTTTTAAAGATATCCGTGCTATGGTGGCCATATTAGCTAATAGATTATACCTTCTTGCGACAGCATAATGTATTACTGTCTATATATGCTTCTAACACATAGGTACCTATTTGTCAAAATGGTGGCCTTACACTAGTGTGCAAACTCTTATTTTTTATTAGACTGTTTTGTAAGTATGTTTGTGGTTAAGTTAATTTTCCATAACGTATACGAAAAGTTCGTTAAAGTTAAAGTCAAATAGTTATGGCACTTTCTTCAAAAGGATATTCCACCATATATTTGTCTCACATAAACCCTTACATCATTACAATCTGTCTGGACTTTAAAATAGACTTTGACCCCTGAGTTTGTTTCGGCGTTTCTTCTCAGGGATAGTCATAGGAAATGCCGACGCCATCTAGTTTAAAAAAGACGTGTAAAAGTGATTGAAAAATCCTAGTTGCAAATTAAATAATTTCATTTCATTTCATTTCATTAGTTATGGTATAGAAATATATAAACATAAAAGTTAGGGTACACATTAGGATAATATAATTATAAGTGCCACCACAAAGACGTGATTATCTCAGCCTTCAATGAGAAAAGAGAATTTCACACGGCACTAAACAATCACTGAAGTAATTTTAATGTAAATATTGTAATAAAATAAATTACAATCACAATACCTCATAATCCCTTTGTTAAATTTATCACGTAAGGCGCAAACGTCGCTCGAAATAGCCGTTAAAAGGAACAAAAGCTGATTAACTGGTAACAATAACTATTATACAGCTGTCTCTTTCCCGCAGGCTCGTATGAAGGCTTTATTCCTCGTATGGCAATGCAGAAGGCGGATTGAAAAGCATATCCTTTCAGTGCAGCCTGTCTTTGGCTGGTATGAAAGAGCGATGAAATGAACGTTGCTGAATGGCTTATGCTTCACTCAGATGAATGGGAAGCGTAGGGTTGCCATGCTGTTTGAAAATGGATGCACGGAACTGAAACTTTTGAAATGCAGCTGTCATTTCCATTTCAGCCATATTTATTCGTTTGTTTTTACAGATATTTAAATTATGAATATCTACTAGCTGTGCCCGTCACTTCGTCCCCGTGAATTATAGTGGAAGTTATTAAAGTTCTATGAGAGAGAAAAATACATATTTATGAATATAGCTAGATTTTTAAATAGCCCTACAGTGAAAGGCCTCATCAAAGTTGGTCCACTAGTTTTTGAGTTTTATGTGTTCAGACAAGCATAGTTGACATTAGCCTAGTGGCCCCAGACGCGACTGTTAAGTTTGAGGTTTTGGGTTTGATTCCCGGAGCGGGTAGTCATATTGGGGTTTCTGTATGGAAATTCTCAGTAGCAGCACGGAGTCTGGGACTGTGCCCCGTAGATGGGACTCAATAACGGCATCGGCGTAATGCCTGTCCAACCCTTCGTGGAATAAAAAACTTGATGCTATGAGTGAGACAGTTTTTTTTTTGGATTTTCTCTAAAGTAACGTAACAAAGCATGGGTAAGGTCTACGTTCAACAGTGGACCATGATTGATTTAACTTTAACTTTTTTTGTAAAAACCTGTCCATCGAACCTCAATATTGATCCGCCTTGCTTGATCTAATTAGACAGTCTCTTCAAAGACTCCTCTTCATTTGAAAATTATAAAACCGTCCGGGGATAAAAGTTAGGGTAACCCTAGATGCATCGCTTCAAGATACAGGGATATCATCAGTGTGAAGTGTAGCTGACCTCCTTCTTGCTTCAAATATAACTCGGCGGGATAATTTTGCGGATTTGTGCGTTCAAGCAAATCGTTGCAACTGTATTGCACAATTGGCACGTGGGTGACGGTCCTAAGTGTTTTGGCCCCATTTTGAAGATTAAAAATATATCTATGAAATTGAAATCATATATTTTTCTCTAGGTAGGCGTGTTGGGTAAGGGGTCCTTAATTCTAGTCCCCAGCCGGGAAAAGAGTGTTCGGGTTTTTCGTCCAACAGAAATACTGAATAGCAGTTTGGAATTGTGCCATCTATCAGTTATAGGCTGTCACGTACAACAGGCAGGCAGAGGGCCTATTCCTTCGGGGAATTAAGACGTGATGCTAAGAAAAAGAAATACACGCCATTTTATAATTCAGGAGTAATACATTTGACTGCCTCATTGGTGTAGTAATCGCGCGACTGCTGAGCATGAGATCCTGGGTTCGATTCCCAGGTCGGGCAAAGTGTTATTGGGTTTTTCTGTATGGAAATTCTCAGTAGCAGCACGGAGTCTGGAGCTGTGCCCGGTAGATGGCATAATAACGACATCGTCCAAATCGGGGTGTACAATAGTACACCTCTGCCAAACCCTTCGGTGAATACAGGCGTGATGTTGTGAGTAATAATATTTATTTTTATATTTTTATCACACTTCCGTCCTCCATTTTCTTATTTTCCCCAAGTTTTTTTTTTATACCAAAGAATTACTAAACATCCTTACGAGTATACGTGAAGCTGTTTACCTTAAACGGCTCGTAAATTGAATCTATAACGAAATCATCCACGATACGTAGTCGGATCCCCCGTAAATATATTTACGTTGAAGTGTAATCCAATAACGCATAAATCTGTCGCTCGCATCTCGTAAAAGATATCAGTTTGATGTTACCTACACTGTTAATATTACCGGTTTCCTGTGTGCGTACTTAATCGAATTAAAGAGCACTCAGTAACGATCTAATTCAATTACTCATGCATGTTCTGTGGCTGGTGAATTAGAAAAAGAAACCTGTATTGTAGGAACGAGGGCGCCAATGGATGATAGTATTTACCTGGAACAAACGAAAATATAAAATTAGATAATAGAATTACACTGGTCTGATGAGAGTTAGTAGATTACATACACGGTTTCCTCACGATGTATTCCTACACAAGTTTACACAAGTGATAATAAAATTCTAATTCGCACGAGATCAAAAAATCGGTGCGTCCCCATAAGGCTATCTGCTATATCCCTGCTTACAAGGCTATCATATCACTGCTTAATTAAAAGTTGGTTTTCCTTTAAAAATGACGCCATATCGTTTGCCTGTACCAAACAAAGTGATTTCCAAAAACATCGGATATTATTGAGTAAATTTTGATATAATTTATTGACAGCAAAATCAATGAACTGACGAGAAATTCGATCATCGGTATCACGAAAGAGCTAAAGAATAAGGAAATACAAGATCCAAATCAAGAATCAAGAGAGAGCGCGTTGATGCTATGAAAGTAATCGAATACTTCCTTACTCGGCGGATCATTTGCTATTCTGCTAATGACTTATGATACTTATAGCTGTAGGTACTTCGTTACTTGAATAGGTTGCTTGTAAACTTCTTAGTATTTTATGGGAATTTCCCCTCGATATTTTCATGAGAGCTCTAGATACAAATATTCGTCTCAAAATAAATTAATACTTGTTAGAAAATCTTTTTCTTTTCGTATATCGTGTTCCCCAGTTGCCACAGTGAAATATACGCTTTTCTTTATAGTGAGTGTTTTCTAAACCCTGTTTTCGCACGAGATAATACAACAAGAAATTATGGGGCAGAAAAATAATAATAGATGATATCCAACACAAGCTATTTAAACTTTCGTAGTATAACTAAAGGTTGTATATTTGTATAAAAACTGACGAAGACCGAAGACAGTCAAACAAGGTACCAGGTCCGGGGCAAGTTTGATCGAGTACCGTAGTTTTAGATCCAGTTTGCGAGCCACACAACGTTTCTAACTATTTGCAAGTCCGAGATAAACTCAACATAAAGCCATTGAAACTATACAATACAATGTAAATGGTATATTCATTATCGTTATCACGGTGATCCATCTATCCAGAAGCTCGTTTCATACAATGGAATGGGGTTTAAAGTTTCATAAGTCCGGACTTTGATATACAAAGTAGATGCGAATTGGAGTGATATCGCTGTATTTATCAAATACGTCTGACAGTCCATTATTCTGTCCTTTCTTGACCCTAAGTTTTCTTAAGAAACATTAGACGTCGTTTTTCATTATTATTAAAGCCCAGCCCCTATTCTACTCGTGGGCAAGTCTCCCTGCCTTTCCTTCACTACTGGGGATCTCGCGCTGTATCTGTCCAGTCTTTAAGGAAGGCATCCAATTTGTTCCACCATCTTCGTGGTCCCCTGTAACCCCGTTTACCTGCATTAGGATACCAGTTCTGTGCTATGGGTAGCCACAGTTCGACCGGCTTGCAGCAGACCTTCATAGTTTCTTACCAGGAAAGAATAAAAAGAGTAATCTTGTCATTACTTCTACAGTAATTAAAATAAAACCACTGGTTTGCAATACTATGTAGCAAAATAGAAAACTTAAATAGAAACGGTGGCCATTAGACACATTTCCAATCGGTAAACGGTGTCTCCGTCAATTAACACATAGTTTTGTCACTCTAGCGCTAAAGCTACGGATAGATGACTCCTGTCCGCCCTTTGAACCTTAATTAATTTCTTAGCGGCCCGCGTCTGCTTTCAATGTGCATTTGTCTCTACCAAGTCCGTAAAGACATATATTTTATGGCTTTAAATTTAAAGTCGCCGGGAAGTCTCCTAAATTGTTTGATGTTATAGCCGTTGGTGATCTCAATACAGGCGAATGTATATATATATATATAATATATACTTATTAAGGAATTTTTAAAAATATTTTAAACGTTTTCGACGAATTTGGACCATTGCTCTAGATAGGCACTAAAACCTAAACGATACAATAAATTCGAAAATAGACTTGAACCGGCCGACCTACAACATTTCAACTATAACGTGTTTTATTTAGGACACATCTGCATAAATAATCGTGCTATTGTCTGTGGTGCATTGCAAAAGTGAATTTAACATCTGCCGGAATATCAATAAGTAATAAATTGAAGAATAATCTAATACAATATATCATATTCCATATGGTATTAATTTATAATGTGCATAGCAACGTTGAATGAGCTCACCATATGGCGTACTTGCGAAACAGTGTATTACTGGCTATACAGACAATCGACGTGGGTAGTGACGCCTAAATGAACATAGACATAATCATACCAAATATATTTCTTTTTCTTTCTTTCTTTTTTTTTAAAAACGTTGCCCCACACTAGGATTTCTCCTGTGTCGTGGGTACAGTTTACAAACATACATGTCACATGCACACACAACCAGACCCGAAACAACTATCTATAGAACATACAAATATTTGTTCCGTGCGGGGATCGAACCCGCGACACTTAGCGCAGAAAGCTAATGGCTTAGCCACTGCGCCAACCGTGTCGTCGTTTGATTTTGGGAAATAATTGTGAACCAAAAAGGACGGGTACTGAAGCCGCTTATAATCACTCAACAGTGCAAGCCACGTAGGCCTGTTAGGATAAGCGGGTTACATGCCACTGACAAATATTTAGAGTTCTTTCAGGTGTAGGTTTGTCAGTGTTATCTTCTACCGATTTGATTTGATTATCAAAAGGTTGTGGTGCGGGGTGGAATCGAACTGAGAACTTCGAGCAACGAAGTAAGCGTTCATCTGTTTAGTGGCCACAGCTTATGAGAATATGATACTCTGGTTTTTATTGCAGTAAGAGCGAATATAAAACCTAAAGTAGAAAATATGCGTTTACCTTCTTTTTTAAGTTGATATATTGACAAATAGGTCGGTTATGGTACTGATTACATAACTTTAGGTTCATATTTTATTTTATTTTTTTATAAGTACTGGAAATGCGCATAACACTTACATGTTTACAAAATTATGGGTCTATATTATGATTAAAACTACGCTTTCTCAGAAATATGAAGGATGCTATTTTTTAACATTTTTGAAAGCCCAAATTGAAACTTCCTGTGATTTTTTTTTTTAACGACGTACACGATGATTGTCTTGGCAGCTAGCTAAATTTCTCTTATGATTTTTCTCTAATTGCCTCAATTTTCCTGATGCACGAATTCCTAGTGACATGATTTTTTATGGCAATTTTTCTGTACATATTCGTACATCTTATAAAAGTTTCTGTAGTTGTTCCTCATTTCTATTTATTGCAAATACTTACTTTTTCTTTAAATGTAGAGCAGGTTAGCTTTAAGCTATCAACGGAGGGTATATCAAAGCTTTACGATGGCACGTGTGGCAATAATTTGAGTTTATTGAGTTTAGATTGCCACTAGCAACCGCAACGTGTAATTCATTTACGCTTCAAACGGTAGGCGATGGTGGAGCTAGGAGTGTTACTAGACTAGAGCTCAAATTTAATATCAACCTCTCTGGAATCGATAAATATAGGAATATTTTCCTATATCAGAATTATCGGCACTCACTGATACTGTACTCGGCAAGGTTGGCGAAGTAGCTAAGTGATCATCTGCTACGCTGCGTGTCGCGCGGTCGATTACCGGTCGGAACTAATATTTGTTCGGCCTACAGATAGTTGTGCCGGGTCTATGTATGTGAACATTTGTAAACGCACCCATGTTACAGGTGTCCTAGTGTGGGACAAAGTTTGCTTTGAGGAAAAAATATACCACGATCCTTGGATTAACTGAATGAACAAAACAATGTAACGCGAATTTTTCTATACAAAACATTCAGACATTTTTATTAGAATCGTTAACACTATCGGCATTGAATTCAAGTAGCACCTGAATCAGACAGACATCTTACATATGTACCTAAGCAGATTCTAAGGCATCCTACACATGTAACTTGGCTTTACTGCCTGATTATACAGAAGCAGCACCTACTCTCGAAGATTTACGACCCCCATTTACAACGATGTAAATGCAAATTCGTCGATATTATCAGTTTCAGATAAATTGGTACACTATCTAGTTACCGTACTGCTAACTAGTGAAACAGAATACGGTATTCATCAATCAGTTTCATGTCGAAATTGTTTGGGATACTCGTTTATTTACACGTTTCTGAAATGCTTCATTGGGCTAGTGGTCCGGCTAAGTGTTATTGGTATTTTCTGTTAGAATATTATAACTAGCCGGCTGGAGTCCGGCTCGCCCTCTATTACATGTAATTTAATAAAAGCATCAGTGAAATGTGGGTGTACATTAGTACACGGCTGTCTAACCCTTACGCTGATACAGGCGTAATTTTATGTTATGTTAATTTAAACAAATTCGAATTTCGTTCAATTTAATCACACTGTCAGGTGGTTTAATTGATTGATTGATTTAGAAGCCTAGATGTCGAAGCTAGACTTCTTCTTGGCCAGTTGCCAGTAGGTTTTGATTAAATGATTAAATCCAGATTGAATAAAATGATAGGAATTGGGGGAGACACGAATGACAGGCACGTGTCAATATAAGTACATTTCATTGACATTTCCGTTTCTTGACGATCAGAGATTGTCACTACTAAGGTGAGGTGCGTATTATACCTCTTACTATTCTAAACATTCAAAAGTTGAGTAAGAATAAGAAATAGTTTTAGGGTACCAACAATAACAAATGTTTAAAATAAAAAACGGCTGTTTACTCATACGAAAGACCCATGTTATTAATCCATTTTCGTCTTAAACGTTCTTTAATTGTCAGTGAAGTTAGGCCTTATTATTTTGCAAATAATTTGTTTGAGCATAATCTATACTGATATTACAAAGAGGCAAAATTTGTTTGTCTGTATTGTAGGGGGTAATCCCCGAAACGAATGATCCGAATCTGAAAATTCTTTCACCGATAGATACTTATCCCCGAGTGCTGTAGACTATAATTTATTATATAATATGTAGGTCACGTGGACGAAGTCATGGGCAAAAACTAGTTACTTATATACCTACAATTGTCACATAAACAATAGTTTCATGTTGTGTTGGTAATTAGAGCTCTTATATACATTACTTCGCAAACGTTTTCATTATTACGACGATAATAAAATGTAAATGATCTATATAAAATTTGACCTTGGTATTTCCAGTTACATTGTGTCATTATCTCCCTTTATTAGTGGTAAATAAATATAAACAATAGAATATTGAAACAATAGACGACTTTGAATGTCAAACGATAATTATTATGACAAAGAAACAAAAAGAAATGGATCGCCGAATTATCTTCATTTATTTTTTAGCACAGAAAAAAAAATCTCGCTAATAATATATAAAAAATGTAGACCGAAATATACTACTAATTTTACACGTTTATGAAATAAAAAATGTAAATAAAAAATGGTCTGGGAATTTTTGCATGTGAATTTTTGTGTTTGTAAATGCTGCCACGATACATGAATTATTCCTAGCGAGGGGCAACGTTTTAATAAAAAGAAAAAAAAAAGAAATTTCTTGGCGTGATCAAAATAGTATTTATTGGAAAGGTTCGTTCAATTTTCAAGGAAGGAATTCATATAAACGCTGAAATGTTTCCAAAAAACCATAGTCTACTCAGGCAAAAATATAGTTAATTTTGAGGAGATTTTGTCAGAACTAGAGCACTGTACCGAGATTTTTGACTACGTTACGCATATTGTCTCAAGTAAACGTTCAAGAATAAAACATACAGAAGGGGTTAGATCTCTGTGGCGGTGGCGGTACGGGTGCATTTTACTTAGAAACACAACAAGGAGTTCTTGAAGCCAGTTTGATAATTTATCTTAATTTTATCTTTTAACCAGTACTTTGTATCAGCTAATAGCATCGCAGCAATGCCAGCTGGCTACGTCACAGACATGCACGGGGAATCTAATCCAGTGGAATGCATTGATAAGAGCATGGGAGGTCTTGTGTGAGAGCCAAGATTTTGTACTCGGTGTAAGTGCTATGCCGAGGCACTGATTGTAATTGAGCAATTGGAAGATTAAAATGTACTTAATATAAGACGTTTTCTTTCATTACATGATCTCAAAAATTATATACAATCTTTATAGTTTAATGGAGTTAAATATTATATAATTTAGGATAGTTTTTTTGCTTTGTTTTTTTTTTTTCTGCCTTGTGCTAGTTGGAAGTAGATACTATTTTACACCACCGATGGCGTTACGTTCCCTGTAATAGGGGGTCTCCCCCTATTGCCATCTACCGGGCATCTGTAAATTTTCTAACAGGAAATCCCAATAACACTCGAAGCCCAGAATTTGAGCCTCACACTCACCAGCCGCGGCACCCGCCAATGACGCAATTTAAATTTAAAGGTCTCGAATAAAATCGGATCGATTCACATTCTGAGTAAAATTAGGTCACTCGACCTCTTTCCATAGAAGGCGTAAAAGTCTACAAAGTTCGTCTTGCAGTGGGCAGTAGGCTTTAGCAAAAGGTCAGACTATAGATAGGCACACTATCAGATCGGCCTCTTATATAACACGACTTGACTACCCCTTTCTTTTCTTGGCTAAAAGCCTGGATATCGCTAGGTTTTATATAAATAGGGACATCTGACCTTTCAACATGTATTTCCAAATGTCACTCGCGTAAGTGGCGGTAAGCTTTTGTAGAAGTTCTGAATACCCTTTTTCAAGTTTGACACTGTCACCGATCCTTTGGGAAACACCTTTCTATTACATAGATGTAAGGGATTTCGCTTACAAATCTATTACAAGTTTGGGGACGACGTTTGAGTATCAAAAGTGTTGACATTGAAGTATAGCAGTGTGAGGGTTAACTTAAATGACTACGGATTTCCAACAGCGCGTTGCCTGAATTTTCCCTGGTTGAGCTAAGTGTTCATTGGGGGTTTTTTTTTATAAAACATCGTAGGGCTTGGAGTTTGGAATGATGGCCGATAAAAGACCAAAGACTCTCCCTCAGCACAGCACAGCTTGTGCCTACAGCAGTTCCCCTCTGATTAACCCTTCAGGGAGAATAGGTGTGATGTTGTACAAACAAATTTATTTTTAAAGACATTATGTCGGTACTCCTCTCCCGTTGCGACTATCAAAGATTTGCCAACTGGTACCTTTTTAAAGCAGAAATTAGCTAATTAAATTCTTCTAAATGATTTTATACAGAATTGTTAAATGAGGGATAGAATAAGGTATTAAAGAACCTATCCAGTTATAGATTCTTGTATGTAGTCTTGTACCTAAGAAAATATGACAATTTTAAAACATTGCAACAGATGAATTCACAATTACTACGCGCAAAAATAAGCAGCAGTTTTTAGTTATTGTTTAATTGGTTGCGCCTGCGGCTGTTGAGAGCAATCACTGTGCGCAAACCATACTTTATTTGATTTGATCTAAGTCTCCCATAATGCTTATTTTTGGTGAGAAACTATTTTATTAATTTCATCAAAAATGTCACAAAATATAATATGCTGGTATAAAATATCGTTCAAAATCCCCGTTGTATACGAAAGCGCGTAAATCATGCATTTTGAACGTTTAGTTCGAGGCGGAAACCGCAGATCATCGCCGGCGCCGGCTATAAATACTTGCGCACACGTGTGATCTCATGTGGGTCACACAACACTTCGCTATACCAAATAGTGTTGTCTTTACATGCATCGAAAGGTTTTCCTAGAAGCTAGATCGGTGGAGAGCTTTTGATGTGTTTTATAGGTAATATTAATTCGAGGAAAGTTTGGAAGTGTAAATCATTTTGATGACTCCCTTACACAATACAACTCATTGTAGAGTACGAATTACAAGTTTCTGAGTGCAACTTACATTAATGTGTTATTCTCGAACCCATCAGGTTTAAGAAGAAATACCAGGAAATCAATACACATAGGGAGTTGGACCGTCGAACCGTTAGTGCCCCGTGGGTGGTGGGCAGTCAAAGTACGAGATAAGCATTTGATATAGATGACTGAGACCGAGTATTCCTGATGATGGATCAGTTCAATATTTCTAATTAGACAGTACATTGTTTGAATAAAAACATATTTTTAAGAGAAAATTTCATCTAGACTAATTTATTGGAGGCCTAATTTATCCTGATGTAATTCACAAATAATATAATTAAAGAAATATGATAGCAAATTAACTTAAATTAATTTGACTCGAAGCTATAATAAATACGAATAAAATGCCTAGTGTTGTTGAAGGTTATTAAAAAATAAGTACTTAGACAATAGGTACGTATAAGAATTGTTTAGGTACTTGAAATTTCACATCCATCGTGACAGAAACTAGTTATAATAACATGTTTGTTTTAACATTTTAATTGGCTGTTACAAAATAATTCACATTATTTGTAACCAAACTAAGATATTCGTTTTATCTTTAAAATTGATTCTCATCATTCTATCGGCTCATTTTGACGAATAATCACACTTAATACTCAATACTTTATTGCATTCCATAATGTGTACATACATATAACAGTTGGTATGTTGGGAAATAGAAACAATTATGGACTCTGTCGGGCACAGCAAAGTTAGATTAATATAGAGGAGAGGATGAAGAGAGCTCCAAAAAAAATTCTGAAAAATCTAAATATACTTTTGAGTAACAATAAACGTCAGCATGTCTTCAAGAAACATTCCAGTATTTAAATTATGAGCCACAGCACTACAATAAAAATATTTTGTATGCTAATATTATAAATAAATAATAAATCTATATTAATCAAGACTGCCACGCCCGCATTTTCTTTGATGTTGAGTCATCGCTGGCACCCATAAATTGGTTTATAATTATTCAACGATAACTCATTATACCTAATGATTAATTATTACATCACTAAAACAAACATGTGACACAAAAACAAATGAATATTATTATTTTAATTGATGTTATCCTTCACCTTTATGACTTCAGGCAACAAGCATAATGTGTATTAACTTTAATAGACAAGGTAACATGACGCGGTATGAATGATCGTATGAGTGGATTTACTGTTGTGTACTTATACTAAATGAAATAAATATCGAAGCACAGTCTTTATCTTCTTTGTCGTTCTTTCGTCCGAAGCATAAAGATAAATGAAGCTACCTATTCGAAAAGACATTTCGATAGAGTAACCCAAAAAGTAACGTGTCTACCACACCTGTCCATAAATAAGCAATTTCGAATTCCTATAGCAGAATCGATTCGATTGAATGGTATTCGATCATTAATCGAGAGAGCGTGCTGGCCGCAAATAGATGAACTCGCGATCAAGGTGGCCATCGAATGAAGGCCGAAACTTTTGGCAAGCACTATATCAACATGTAGGCTGAATGGATTTGAATTTGTTTAAATTTAGAATTCTGAATATAATTTAATGAATGAGCGGTTTTCGAGAATACCTACTTCTATTTAACCTAAATTGTGCCTATTTAGGACAAGAGCTTAAAACGATGATACTACGACGATAAACTTTTAAAAGTGCATCCCTATTCGAAATATTCCTTATTACACGGTATTAAAGAATTTTAATATTATGATAAATTACATTCTGAAGTAGGCACGAGTACATAACCTTTCTGCGAAAATGTATCAAGATTGAAAATTTCTGCAAAGACAATTGGAAAATTTAGATGGAGTTTCCTAGTATTGCTACGAAGGTCGAACATTTGGCAACTGTTATTTAAACATTGTTTATAGTTTTAGGTAAGTAGTTATTCAAGTCAACATCTGATAGTCAGAGATTTATTGATTGATTCGTACAATAAACTTCGTTAAATCCAGCAATATATTGATATGTTTATTGACTACCTACTATTCTGAAAATATTGATGTTCGAAAATTACTGTAAGAAAGCTGTTAATTATTCATTGTTTTCGTCATTTACTAGTCATCATCATCATCATCAGCCAGAAGACGTCCACTGCTGAACGAAGGCCTCCTCCAAGGGAGGGATTTGCCATAATCCCCACGCTTGGCAGGCGGATTGGGGATCGCAGTGGCTCACCGATTAGTGAGAGGACGCTGCTGCCCATCCTCCGGTGTCTGGCCGCAGTTTTAGGACGTACCCGGGTCATTTACTAGTACTTAGGTTATTCTATGACATTTAGAGTCCAACCGAAATTTAACATACTTTTTACTTTACTTTTAAATATCTCACGTTTTATACGAGGCATGTTAAAACCTATCATAGCACGGTTGTAAAGTATTGATCTAAAAGAAGTAACATACGACCATAGCACCTATCTATTAGTAAGAACACGACGCGTAATGAAAACACATAAAAAAACAATTTACGGAAATAATCCTAAAGAATCCTAGTACAATGCCAGCAGCAGCAGCCCTAAACTAGTGTTTTCAATTCTGAAGCGCATGTTTGTCTATGGTTAAGCACCGTAAAAGCTACCTTCAAAAGAATCGGCCTGCCATAAACGCTACGGCTTTCTCCACAAATACTGGCTGTAAACAATAGTCTAGACGCGGTGGCGATGGAATACAATTACCTTAGCTTTACGTCGATGGCTTGGGTTAATCGAAAGAAATTGCCTGGAAAACGGCTTTGCGAATTGGTTATGAAAGATTGGACTTGTGATCTATTTATAGATGTACGATAATGTAGAAATTAATAGTTAAGATGTTTTCATCACTCATGCTCTGAAAGTGTGCCTTTGTTTGAATCAAAAGGAGACATCAAGTGCATTTCGAAAAATATAATTTTGAAAATCTAACTAAGATTTTAAATAATAAAATTGCTCTTGCTATTGAGGAATTCGTTTTTTAAATTTACAGTAATCATTTTCTATGGTCACGTCTTTAACGTAGATATTTTTGTAAATTTAATAATTACGTGACACATTATTTTTACTTTACGTACATTCTTAATGAAAATCAGTCTTATCCAGATATTAGCCAACACTAATAATAATTAAAATACTGTCAACCAATATATGAAATCAATTTAAAAGCTATCGATACAAATTAATTCATCTACCAACATTTCAACATCTCACGCGTATACCATTTTATAAATCCAACGCAAATTATTTCAATTTGGAATGCTAAAATCTTAATTTTGTTTATGGTTTGACCTAAAATATTCGAATATCGAGCATAATGGTTGGTAATTGAACGCTAAAATGCACTGATTTGATAATATTATGTTTATAATTGGCACTTTATTTATGCGACGATCAATAACCGTTCAGCCTAATTACGTAAAAAAGCGATAGCAACGCTACAATCCCGCGACAGAAATCTCACTGTCAGGCAGTACATTATATGACACAATTAAATTTTTTAACAAAAAATAAATACCGACTCCAAAAATCTCAAAAACAAAACTAATAACTAAAAAGCAAAAAATAAATCTTTTATTAAACAATACAGTAGTTGAAGAATATTGAAATCGGTGCCAAGTAAAACATAAAAGTAATATACCTTGCTGCTATAATAGCGACATTGAAACAACGAGTTCACGTAAAAATTGTCGAGTGCGAGGCAAATTATGCGTCGGACACGACAAATGCACTTCGCCAATCGTGACGGTTTATCATTGCATGTTTTACTTGGCACCGACTTCAATATTCTTCAACTACTGTATTGTTTAATAAAAGATTTATTTTTTGCTTTTTAATTATTAGTTTTGTTTTTGAGATTTTTGGAGTCGGTATTTATTTTTTGTTAAAAAATTTAATTATTTTACAATTTTGAGTGATGGGTAGACCTAGTAAAGACGCTTCTCTTGAAAAACTTTACAAAGGTCAAATGTATGTTGCCCCAAGTCGAGTTAAAACCTTAGATGGTATTGCACTATGTGATTTTAAAATCAAATAAATTACTGAGCCGACCACATGATGAAAACGCATTACGAGAAATGAAAAGATTAAGACGACTATTGTAACTAATACTGTGATAGTCTTGACTTTTAGAGGTTTAAAATGAGCCCAAACCTAAGGGGTATACTAGTAGCTACTGAAGAGTTCCACCATCTATCTCCTGGCTCCATCATCAGACCCTCTATACCAAATGTCCCGTATATTTGGTATAGAGGGTCTGACTCATCAAAATATATTGAGTGATCCCAAACTCGGAAGTTTTATTCCCTAACTCCTTACCGTTGAGGAGTACTATGACATCCATCATCAGCTCAGCATAATGAAATTACGATTTTCAGACGCCAACACTTGAATTATTAAGAAATAACGAGGTTAAGAAATCTTCCTTCCAAAACTTGAACGTCGGAAAACATCTCCATTTAAGATATCCTTAAACTGTTTTTTGTCTTCACTATCGAATCTGCAATATTACCCATCTCGGCTTAAAGTGCGCATCAATACGAATAAAATAAGCCCAAACACTATGTAGCTGCTATCAACCATTAAGGAGTTCCCTAAACTGTACTGCACCTGCATCACGGACCTTGCAGTGGCAGTCATTACCCATCTCGGTGTAAAGATCTTGTCAACACGAATAAAATAAGCCCAAACATGAGGTAGTTAAGATGTACCGTTGAGGATCTATAACATGGGCCCACGCGAGTCTTTACGGGATTTTTTTAAAGAAATCGATATTTTAACACTACCGTCTCTCTACATTCTAGAAAATATAATGTTCGTTCGGAAGAACCTTCACATGTTTAGTATCAATAGCGACGTTCACAACATTAATACTAGAAATAAACACAAAATAGTGGTGCCAAAATTTAGATTGACTAAAACAAATAAATCATTTTTAGGACACGGTGTACGCTTCTATAACAAGCTACCGAAAACTGTAACCGATCTTCCCGGTAAGAAATTTAAAATCCACGTTAAATCTGTTCTCACAAAGAAAGCATATTATAGGATCAAAGACTATGTTGACGATAGAGACGTGTGGCGTTGAATATCTTCTGCACATGTGGCTTCCCTGGTTATCCATTGTGTCTACTAATTCTATTTTATATTAGATTCACTTTACATATCTGGACATTCTTGATGTTTCAATATTTTCTATTCTTTTTTGTATTTTTTTATTTCTGTTTTATCCGCTTTGATCTGTTTATCCCGTTTTTAGTTTATATTCGAAACAATTGTTTAACTCATGTTGTATTGCCTCATTGTGTAAGTAGCATTCTATTAAGTTTGTATTTTTTCTTATATAATGCATGTTAATTTAAGATTTTAACTGTAAATTAACTTTTTGTTTTTGAAAAGAGTATCCATGGAGTTTCTTGCCGGTCTCTTCTCCATAGGACCTACCCCCTTTGGAACCGTGCGCCTAGAGTCTCGACTTTTTAAAAGTGCCTGAAAAGGCCTACTTGAAATAAAAAACTTTGACTTTGACTTTGACTTTGAGGAGTTCCCTCGATCCTCTGTCGTCTCCATCATCAGATCTGCCCTAAACCTCCATAGTATTGTAGTCTCATCAGATATACACATAAATATCAAGTTTTTACCCCATGCTCGCCTACAATTTTAAAGAGATGCCCTCGATTTCTCAAGGTTTCCACCATCAGGTCCTGACCTGATGACAATGGGACCAAATGACAAGCATACCCTTTCAAAAAAAAAAAAGAATTTTTGAAATCAGTCCAGGCGTCTTCGAGAAATCGAGTAACAAACATAAAAAAAAAAAAAAATACAGCCGAATTGAGAACCTCCTCCTTTTTTTTGAAGTCGGTTGAAAATGACGTTTGACAGAAGCGATCGCGCGATCTACGCCTGTCGCAAACTGATTGCTACATCGGTAATTAGGCTGCGGGTTAGATTCTTGCTTTAAGACAAATATTTTCTGTGATGCCTTTTCTTCCTTTATCTTTATTTTCGAAGTAGACATTTATGCTTCCTTGCTTTAGAAAAGGCCTAGATGGTATATGTACCTATAAAGATCGAACAAAACAAAGTTGCTTTTAAATCGTGATTGTATTGGTGGATTACGGTAGACTTTAAGTCTCGAGAGGCCCAGATAGTAGAAAAGATACTGTAGAAAGTTCATTGCTATCATAAGATTACATGCATGTTTAACGTCCTAGTACGCTTCCACTGCAAAGCGCTCGCTGTCAACCCTTACTCCTTTGCTCATCGGCTTTACATCAAAAGAGTTTACGCATGTGCGGGCAATTCCACCGGATGGCTGTGAGGCCCAGCCGAGTGGACGCTTCACGAAAGCCATTAGCGTTTCTTCTTATATCCCGTAAATAGCCGACTATTTATGATCCAATGACTTTTTGGATTCATGATCGTTACGGATATTTTTGGAAGACTATTAAGTTTGATCAAAATGATTTGTCACGTACGTCTTTTTTCTTCTTGTTTAAAATGTCTCAATTAATTACATTTGTTAAGCTTCATTAATATAAATCTTTTATAGTAATAGTAAGAAAATTCTAAGTAATATCTCCTTTAGTAAATCGGTTTCTAGTACCTATATATTCGTTATTACGTGTATAAATCGACTTTATTTCGACTTTAGAAAGTAGTCGGTCAAATGGCAACACAAAAACACCATTCATTCACATTTAATTTAAAGCGTGCATCTAACAGCTACCTCACGTTCGGAAATGCCTATGTTAATATGGCGGGCAAATAGGCGGCTAGTGTTGGAATGCAACCGATCCAACGTTTAAACTATTTTAGGACGAACACGGAACTGCACTGTTTGGAATCCATGGTAGCGTGAAATTGTTATTTCGAAGTTATCACGTTTTTATTGCATTAGCGGGAATCTAGGCCGGGATGTTAAGCAAGATATATCTGTTAGTATCTGTTAGTGTTCTATTTAGTTTTACGGTTAACAGGATGACTTACACATGCTTTCAACGTGTATGAATAAATGTCTATAATAAAATACAACAAATTGCAAAAGATACTATGTATTATATCATATTAAATTGAATATGGATAGGTATATTTTACTTAAGACCCTGAGCCGACGTCTTAAAACTGCGGTCAGACACCGGAGGACGGGCAGCAGCGTCCTCTCACTAATCGGTGAGCCACTGCGATCCCCAAGCCGTCTGCCAAGCGTGGGGATTATGGCAAACCCCCCCTTGGGGGAGGCCTTCGTTCAGCAGTGGTCGTCTTCTGGCTTATGATGATGATGATGATATTTGCCTACCAAATTATAGTTTATTTTCCAATAAACAAATGACTAATGTTTTGCAAAATATAATAAATTTTTCACCATGTATGTATAGTAATGAGACCATACAACATTAAAACATTAAATAATTAATTAAAGGCGCGAATGGTTTGAGTAATTATTGTTTTTACTACCACCAAAGCTATTAAATGTGCAGAAAATTAGCGGTCATCATCATTATCAGCCAGAAGACGTCCACTACTGAACGAAGGCCTCCCCCAAGGGGGGGTTTGCCATAATCCCCACGCTTGGCAGGCGGCTTGGGGATCGCAGTGGCTCACCGATTAGTGAGAGGACGCTGCTGCCCGTCCTACGGTGTCTGGTCGCAGTTTTAAGACGTACCCGGGTCATTAACGGGGGAATTAGCGGTCAAGTTAATGAAAATATTTATTAGCCTAGCTACAAAACTCATTCATGAATTTAACTGTTTATATTATTGCAATTTTAATATAAAATATTGCAACACAAAATCAAAAATTCTTAATACGACTGTGTGTATAAACTGCCAGTCATAAATTGCATAATGTCATTTTCTGAGTACCGATGAATATTATATATTATATTAAACTCTCGAACCACCTAGGGTTCGCACGGGTGGCACACAAAATTAAAAAAAGCCAAAAAAATGTAGATCCTATATCTACCAAACTTCACAGGATCAGCCGCTGGACTAATCTGAAGATTACCTAAAAATTTCATTAAAATCGCTCCAGCCGTTTAGGAGTCCATAGGGAACATACATACACACATTTATTTATTCTTACTTTTTTACTTTTTCAATACTTTTAAATATTTTTTACCAACTCCGCGCGCTAACATTTACGAATAAAAAGTGTCTCTCAAGAGTATATTTCAGCCTAAAAATTCGGTAGGCTACATAATAAAACAAACAGAGAAGTCGAGAGATTCTCAATGGAGCTCATTAAAACGAACAACCAACGTTAATGAAAGCTTCGTGTTATACAATGGCTGCTTGTTCGTTAGTCGATATATTATTAATTTGAACTGGTAGCCCGCCAGGTAACAAGTTCATAATTAAATGATTGATTGCCATCTTTGTAGCCGTATTTGATTAACTACTTTCTTTTGTCATTTAATTTTGACAGTTCAAATTGATCGTTGTTTAAATCAATCTGTGCATTCTAAATTCAATTTTAGCGCGCAGCGCGCTATTGACTCTAAAAAGTCTACAAAGTAAAGAAAGCAATAATTTACAGCCATGTGAAGTGAGTGGCGTTTTCAACTATTTTTTCTGCATAACATTGTAAAGATTTTTATGTTGTAGTAGTAATGTTTTAACATAACAGAATCCGTTAACTATTTTTAGCCTTAAACGAATTCCTGCTCTCCCTTTACAGTAATTGTGAAAATAAATATATCCTGGCTGATGTAGTACCCCAACCAACCCAGATTCCGCCCTTGTTTATTACGTCACTTCATAAGTACAACTCGATGAAAGGGGATCGAAATTCAAGGGGTAAAGGTGAGAAAGTTAGAGTGCAGAATGTAGGTTCAAGGACTAATTTCACACTTACACGCGTTTAGTTTTTTGCTCGGCATATAGTTGTAAATATTTATATATTTCAGACTTTAAACTTTAAGACAGCAGTAGGTACTTCAATATTCAGGCTATCCTAGAAAAACGCCAAACATCTCCGGCGTTCCAACTTAGTAGCAATTAATCAACTGTGTCCCGAATGATCAAAAACTGAAACGAAATCCTACTTTCATGATATTTTGGATATAAGAAAAATTATAAATATTTCGATTATAATCAAAATGCCGTTCGCATCACTACGGAGGGCTGCCATGATTACTTTTCCAAATGACGTATCAATATCATAACTGACATCCTTATTCTGGAATGCTCGCAGCATTTTAATTAGACCCGTTCGCCATTACGCAACGTGAAACGTTAACATGCCTACATTGTAGAATTTATGAGCGCTTCAAATAATATTTGCTAGGCACTTTATATGACAAACAAGTAAAGATATACATCTATCTTTAAACATGTCTGCCCCATGCATATTATTATGGAGACACATATTTGATCACGCTTATGTCTCGAGTTTACGCTTTAACGGGCCCATAAAAAAACAATAATTGCAACACCTATCTAGATATAATAAAAATATTTCAAAGTTTCCATCATAAAAAACGGCGCCACCGAAACGAACGAATTATTATTTTATTTTTTATTTATCAATTTCGTACTGGCATCTCATTTTAAACAGCCTGTCATAAAATATTGTTATAGCTCATTACCCGACCACGGTAGAAATAAGGTGAACTCGAAACGTACCGGCGAAGTGGAAAATTGGAACTGAAAATGCATTGGAGAGCACTCGTCGTTGCACCCAAATTTCCTATTTGGTAGACTGCCAAACTTCGGACGGAGCAGCGCCATCAAGCACTTAACAGCCTTCGTTAGATTTTCGACTAAACTTTTTGAACCGTGTTCGATGTATTGTCAATCAACGTCCATAATGTAATGATATTAAATAATCAACACTTTTATTATGACGAATCACTATTACTAGGCGAAGTGGGTTAGTCTTAAAAAAATGGCAGAGGAAAAATTAATATCTAGTTTTTTCTGCAACATTCCTCAAAACGCAATCAAGCTTAGTTCTACAAACAAGCAAATAAAAACTCCGTTCTATTTCCTAGCTACGTTCCATTTCACGATGAACGTTAAACTTTTATCTACAGTTATGGAATTCGCTTTAGCTTTGCAAGTGAATATACCGGGACGAAAACAAGGTGACCTAAAAACAAAACCGAACTCGGATATGAAAAAGGTTGTCTGATATACGTATATTGGAATATTTTTAGCTGACGTCACGAATATAATAACTCCTTTATGAGATTCCGTGTTAGGAACAGGTAGATAACGATTTTCCGAAATGTATTACGCGAGATTTAATAACAGGAGTTCTAGACTACGAGAAAAGGAAATTTACATATGTGTAGTAAAAAACAGACAAATAAAGTGAAAAAGGGGATTTTTTTTTTTTATTTCGCTTTCCATCTAATAACAGACTAGATTTTCAAGTCCAAATAGTAATAATAGTCTTACCTCAAACACGTTTGACGTTGACGAACAGCGAATCATTTCAAAGCGTACCGCATTCTATCAAATTACACGCTCACAGGTTCGTTTTAAATGACACTATGCTTTATAAATATTTACCTGCTCCTGTTTGTAGATTAAAAAGCTTTTATAGCAGTTTTATGACGTCAGAAAATAATCTCGGCGATTAAATGCTGGAGAGCGATGAGTGGTCGTTACTTTTTATCGCTGCGTGAAACAGCTGACTTGAGATTTGCGCAGATTGTAAAGGAAGTCCGATATGAATCAGCGATGTTGGCAGATTGCATTTTTATTTTCTAGCCGTGGCTATTTGAACAAAATATTAACTGCCAGTCCATTACTCTACATCATTTGAAAGGAGTTCGATAAGCAATAAAGATGTTTAGCTGGTAAAATAAAGAAATGAAAAAAAAAAAAAAGATTCATTTAATTTGACGTTTTGTTATTAGTTTTTCTGTCTTAATCTCCGTCTAAATCTCATTTTACCCACACATTTTGTTGCTTCCACGTAAGTTACAACCATTTCGTTGATTCCATTTCCTTATTAGCATAAAGAGACTTTCGCAAAGGAAGAATTACCAGAGAGAATTAGATTAGAGCCAGTTTCTACGGGGATTATGAGTCCACATCACTTAATATTGTAACTGGATCCCACTTGGCCGTCCATGATACGACTATTGTTAATGCAATTTGAAATGGACGGCGTCTAAATTGAAAAATGGCTTCCGACTGCCTCTGTGACCATATTGGAGATAGTAATACGAATAAAATTGTCGACAAAGCTTTGTGGCGTCGAAGAGTTAATTTAATGGTACCTGATCTTGGATGAAATTTAAGTAGAATGATTTACTGGTAGCTGTCTGTAAGTTTAGTTTAATGTCTACAGTTATAATATACAATTTGAATTTTAAATATTAACGACAGTTTGGTAACCGATTATGTTTAATTTGTAGTCAAGTTGAGTTCTTTTTAATATGTTTTATGTGACTTCACGAGCTTTAAACTAATGATACGGCAGAGTATTTGCTTATTTTCAATTACTTATTTATAGGTACTTTTTTATTATTTTCATCATTTATTTACTAAAACTTAGACTAAAGTTCATAGATTTGTATAAATCCATAGCTAAGATAATGCTAATAAATATCAATCTTTAGTTCCGCGTACATAAAATAATGCAAAATAATGTGTAGGGAAATGACAGTAGCAAAAAGACCAAAAAGCAATGCAGCATTCATAGAATTTATGGTAAGCCTTTTGCATCATTTGCCGTTTGAAAACTATCACTAAAAGGGAATGTTCCGAATTCAAATGGAATAGTTGTAGAATTAACATTCGACGATCGTCTGCGTGGATACGATGTTATTCCAAATTTAAACCAAGCTTCCGCCAACGTTACCGAACATGGCAGCCAGCATTCCGCTAGTGAAGTAACACATACTTATTGTGATGAAAGTAATTTTTAAATATCGAAATAATCCGTTATTATAAACAGAATGAACAAATAAAAGCTATATCAATAGGCTATATATATTGTTACTGCATCTAAAAATAAATCTTTGATATAACATTTAACGAATGTTTCACTTAAATTCTTCAACAAATTTTCTGTATTAACGGTATTGTATACTTTTTAATATTAATCTCATCATGGTGTAATCATAACTTTCTCGAAACACACACTCGGAGCTGTCGTGAGTAATTTGGTGCGACCTTCAAAGTTTAAATTGAAGATCGTGGAGGTATATCACGGTGCACGCGCCACGCATGCCTTGTTGAAAGGCTCTCACATAATTAATGGGTAGAATAAATTCGAATTGTAATTTAAGTTTGAAGCGGTAAAGGCTATTTTAGAAACTGATTCATATATCAATAGCTCCATTAGAAATACATATAGTGAGTGCACCTCACGATTATAACGATAAAGGTTTCAGCCATAAAAATAATAAATCATCAAGGAGAATAAATAATTTTGGTTGAAGATAAATTGATCATAAGTTAGGAAAAATATCATTATTGGCAATATTAACGATCGTAACCTAACAGGAAATTGCCTTGATTGGCGACAAATTGACAGGTGACGACGATCGCTTCCCGCCATTATTATTAGCTGTCAAACTACACGTCACAAAATCGAGCGTTATCGTCAACAAGCGGAAAACATGTATGTTCGATAGCATACATAACATAAATTCATGTCAAAATAGACACATTTATATTGGTTATAAAGCTCAAAATCGAATGAGGTAGTCGAAATTGTTACTCGACGTCTAAATTCTGTTGAAAAGACATGAATTGAAGTACCGTCAATAGAGGTGGAAGTAACACGTAAAGCAAGTCCTTATCGATGTTTATGGCGTAATATTTGCTTCTCGGGTTTTGAATTACAATGAAGCACAGGCAATTGAGCTTTCAAAAGACTTCCCACACTGCTTTGAAACGATATTTATGGGGCAACAACAAGTATTTTATTAGGAAATGCCCACGATATCCTGAACTTAGTACTACTTAAGAATGACGTGGGTGCGTCTCTATTTATTGTTATAAATATTTTAGCGTTTATTCGCACGCAGAAAATATCACTACATATTATAAAATGAATTCCCCCGCCGCCCCCGCGTCTGTCTCTGTTCTCTCTGTCTCTGTTCACTATAAACTTAAAAACTACTAAACGGATTTTCATGCGATTTTCACCAATAGACAGTGATTCATAAGGAAGGTTTAGGTGTATAATTCGTTAAGGTTTTGTGTAAATTGGCTGAAATATGACGATGATAGTTGAAGATTGCGGAAAAAAATCATGCTGACTGGGAGCTTTATGGGCGTGCGCCGAGTAGCTCGATGTAACAGGCTGATACGACACTACGACAGAAAAAGAAGTCGTATATGCTCTGCAACCCGTGCGAAGCCGGGGCGGGTCGCTAGTACACTATAAACAGCGGGGGAAAACATGAGAGAACTGCAAAAAGTACGAGAAGGTGTGTGCAGTCCACCAACCCGCGCCAGCCTAATATAAAGGCATGAACCCTTCTCATTTAAAGAACAGGCCCGTGCCTATTATCGGTAATTGTTTTAATTAGGTATTAAATATTATAACCTACTAATAACAAGTTTCAAATAAACAAATTCTCTAAAAAGTTTACATTTCATTTAACATGCTAATCAAACAAATAGCATTCCATGAAATCCAAGGATAAAGAGTAACAAGCATACATACCGAGATTGTTTACATGTCTGTGCTCAAAAATAGAAATGTTCGGAGCTTTGAAATGCTAAAGTTATGCACTATAAACAAATATAAGTGTTTCTGAAGGTCTTGGAGCTTGTAACGACCAACGCCACTGACCATGAAATGCTAAGATAGAATTCTGCGATATAATTTCATACTTTTTACCTTCAAAACAAACTTTGGATGGACTGGAAAATACACATACATGTATACATCACGCTTGTACGGGGAGTATGTACAACTGAACAAGGGGAGGGTTAGGTAGAGATGCACTATGTAAACTCACAACTAGAGTTGCCAGATTCGTTTTTCTAAATATCGGGACGTACATAAGTGGAAAGAAAGCAGGATTGGAAGAAAATATCGGGACTTAAAAAAATTCAAGTGATGGTTACATTATTTTTTCTCGTTCGCTGACTAATAGTTTTAAATTGCGTGCTATCTTTTGATACCTAGGTCTTTCGACGAAAATATGATAATGATGAAAAAGCGGGATTTTAGCCGTCCCTGAGAGGGCTAAAAAACGGAACGTTCTGCTAAAAGTGGGACATCTGGCAACACTACCCACAACTCACAAATTTCATCATTAGAAAAAAGGCTATTGCTAACTACCGATTTAACAGAAACCCCAGTAAACAGTGTTCGATGAACCCAGGATTTCACGCAGCCGCAGTTGCGACCACGCAACCAATGACGCAGTCTAATGAAAAGACACGGTGGTCTAATTATCTCATAAGATGTCGCATTATCTTTAGAATTTCTTCGCTAACCATCTCTTTTCTCTACAGATAAGCAAGTATGGATAAAGTCTTAACTACAATAAGTAAATGTAATCTCAACTCTGCTACAATAGACTTGTAGTACAGTTGAGCTTACAGAGATATTGGTCGATAAGTAGGTCCGGATGACCGGCTCAATGGACCGGGCCGGATAAGCTCTGGAAGTAGGACATGGACGCTCATTGTGCCCGTTTTAATTTAATACTATGAAATGGAAGATTTAATTGGATTGCTATTTAATTAGGCCGTAAAAAGGGTATTTTGTTGACGCTAACCCTTTCAAATTAACGAAAAGGTCACACGAGTTATGCAAGTTTGTCGGGTTTTAAGAGGCTTTATAATTTTTAATGTAGCTACTGAATAGCGCTATGACGTACTATCGCTCGCCAGCGCAGCTGCTTAGCATCAGATCCTGAATTCGATTACTAGGTCAAGTATAGTATTATTGAGTTATTCGTTCAGGAAATTCTCAGTACCCGCTCGAAATTTGTAATTTTAACCTGCGGATGACAATAACCTCGTCTTTTAGGTGCATAAGACTTAATAACGACATCGACTTGATTGATTAATCAGTGAACATGGATTCCCCGAGGGTACAAGCACACGCTAGTAAAGAAATTGAGCTCATTGATGACGGTATAATGTCCCAAGTGATTATTATATTCATTACATAGTATCTAGCCTTTATTCTCCGAAGTGTAATATATTTTTGTAGCTTTATAGACAATAGTGACGTCAAAGCCGCAAACATTGCTATACTTTTATAGCCGGGCAGCAATGACTCAATGTTTGTGGACTTCTGGTTCTGGATGATGCGGGCTGTGAGTCAGACTGTGGTCTGTATCCCGTTTGTTGCCAATGCCAGCATGTGTTCTCCGTCTTGGCTTTTACATACAATGTTATTGAATCGATATAGTGTTCACAGATGTAGTAATCCGGAGAAAAGTTGCGTTTGCGCCGATGTTAGTATAACGTGTGCATATGTCGCTTTTTGTGTATATTATTATGGAGGATTTAAATAGAGTGGCCTTGGATTTTTGCAAAAGCATAAACTTTTTTTATATATCTCAGTAAGTACATATAATTATCATGTTACAGAGTAGCTTAATGTATAATCCACTACCCTCCACATATATCGTAATAAATCTTACGTTTTTATAAACTAAAATGTTGGTCTAAAAATATTTAAAGAGATTTCAGTTTTTAGCCATACGAAAGAAGCCTATTTTGTAGTCGCTTACTTCATTTTCCCTAAACAAAACAAACCTACGATTTGTTTCATTGACCGGCTTTACAAATAGTAGGTAATTTACTCAAATAAGTCCAATCTTTGAATGTATTTCTAATTCTGTTGATAGTAACCTGAAAAATGGGTCAATCAGTCTATTTACATAATCAGACAATATTATATCCTTTTCCTTTCAAAACATGCCAATGAACTACCAAATTCTATTCAATATTATTCATAGAGACATTTCCTTATTCCAAAGATAGATATTTTATGTGTATACCTAGATAGAGTCGAGTGCAGAGCGCAGGATACATTGAATTTAATTTAACCGCCTCCGTCCGGGCAGGTAGTCGGATATCCGCCGTATGCTCGGACATATCCGCACTAATGCGGGGCGACCTGTGTTGGAAATCTGTGTGACGTATGGATATTGGGTTTTAAGATGAGTTGTATGAGAAAAGAAAGGATAGGTAACGTTTTTTGCCCGTGTTTAATATCTATTTTTAACCGACTTCAAAAAAGGAGGAGGAGGTTCTCAATTCGATTGTATGTTTTTTTTTAATGTTTGTTACACGATTATTACGACAATTAAGGACCGATTAAAAAAAAATTTTTTTGAAAGAGTATGGGAGCATACTCATTCAAGTTTGATTTATGTATTACGACTTAAATATTCTTCAGCTACTATATTGTCATAATAAAACATTTATTTATTGCTTTTTAGTTTTGTTTTTGAGTTTTTTGAAGGCGGTTTTTATTTTGTTGCGGTTATGTTGAAGATATAGTTATTCTTATTGCTTTACTAATTTATTTTATTTCTAACTGCCTACAACTTCGTCTGCGTGTGCTGTGTGTGTGTTTGTTTTCTGGATCTCTCGACAACACTGCCACAAACCAGTCCAACTATAGCTAAAAACAGGTGACCCCATAAATACAAAATAAATAAAGCGATTAAGCCGTTTAGAAGAAGAACCACGAGCACACGCACACTGGAATTTTAAATTTATAAATATACTAGCTTCCGCCCGCGGCTTTGCCCGCATAGTTTACGAACCCATACATTTTCTGTGATAAAAAGCCTATATGCTATTCCAGACTATAATCTATCTATGTGCCAAATTTTATCCAGATCCGTTCAGCCGTTCTGGCGTGATTGAGTAACAAACATCCATCCAGGATGGAAGGATGGATGTTTGTTGGAGGACAAACTTTCACATTTATAATATTGATAAAGATATTGAATATTAGGTGCGGTTTTTTTTCAAATCATTGCTAAAATTCCATAGATATTTTAAAGGTGATCAAAAACAAAAAAATAAAAGACATGGCCGACAGCTTTCAGCAATCAAACCTTCCAATTCCGTTTGAATAATACGAAAAACTAGGTCAAATCAATATTCAGAAAACTGGATAGCATGTGTACTTATTTCTATTAATTCCGAGAACCTGTTCTAGATTTTATTCGTTATTTATAGCGAAATAACAAAGCAAGAGCTGTTTTAATAACAATAATGGATTCTAAACTGAAACAGGTGTTTAGCATCGAGTGTTTATATTTCGTACAATTCGTTTATGATGAGTACCAGTTAACTTATTGAGGCTAGCTAGTACTGTTCAACTCATCGTCATAGAGAGTTTGGCTTTTATCGATAGTACTATTATAGTATAGTTTATATTATAGATAGTACTATAATAGTCGGTGGCGTGCGGTGCATAAAGACAAAAAGACTGCCTACTCTACATAAGTCAAATATTTATTATAAGATATTTGAGGTGACAAATCACATAACATACATCGTTATTTAATCGACAAGACGACGAATCAATACCAACATGCAGTAGGTATTATTGGTAAGTAAGCTTTTAAAGTTTTCTGCCTACCCTCTCTAAAAACTCTGTGCACGCCGCTGATTATAGTACTATTATTATAGTTATAGTACTTTTGTCTCTCTTCCGCCATTTCTTTTACTTGTTATACTTCACGTCAAAAATATATACGTTTTTACAATTGCAAGTTATCGTATAATTTAACATATTTTCTATACAATAGCTGGTAAATCGCAAAACAGATTCCACAGGTAAAATTTATCTGGCGATTGAAAAATCAGGTCGTAGTGAATTTCAAACGCATATTCTAGGAACAGTTGTGAGCGAAATTATAAAATATTAAGATTTTTTCGTATTCTTTTTTTATAAAATTTATCAATATTTTAGTCCCAACTTTTTTTTAAATACACTTTTTAATTTCGTTTGGTTTTACGAATATATTTTTAATTTACATTTACACACTATTCAGATTAGAAATGTAAAAATTATAAAAACATTACTCATCAAAATGCTCCTCGCTGTCAACCGGCAGTGTGCCCAGAAGACTGGCAGCGTTGCCACGCTCCCAGTCATTGCCATTTCGTTTAGTACAACTATCTACATATATCTTTCTGACGTATTGACATCAAACCTTTCTTCAATACAAGTTAACGACCAAAAAACCTCACTTCACAAAAGGATTGGTGATAACATAATATTAGTTTCTTGAGAAGATAGTGTTACATATAATCGCTTTTCATGAGACCCACGAGGGTATGAATTATTTGCAGCGAACCAGATGTCTATTCTTAATTAGAAGAACAATTTAAAAAATTTGGACTAGATGGGGTCGGTTACAGTACAACCAGATGTGTCTCAAAAATATGCGGCTTTTTTTGTCTCTTACAATAACTTTATTATTTCAACAAAGTACACTAGAAATTACGAATTCTTTAATTAGCCCAGCTGGCCAGACTCATAAAATCACGCGCAATGCACAGTGCGCAGACGTTAGTATTCCGAATGTATGGCTAACATACATACATAATCGCTTCCAGTGTGCGCGTGCACATGACGGCATTGCTGACCTTTGACGGGAACGTTTTTTGTTCCGTTGTTTTTTGACGTTTGTAAGTGGCGCTGTTATGTAGTGTTTGTGGCGAGGAAATACGCGGATTGCAGTTAGTAAAAGATGTTCAGATAAGTTTACAGTTAGAGGTGTTTAGATAACATGATTTTTGTACCAAATATCGGATAGTTATAGGTAGTTGGTTATAGAAGTGAGATTGTTATTTAACCGTTAATGAAATTATGATTACGAAACAATGTTTAATTAATATTTCTTTAATAAATAATGAATAGTTTTCTCATTACCTAACCGGTGCTGAAGTTAATATTAAACAAAAACAACTGAAATATCGATTTACTTACAGCTCTAAAATCAACAAAATTTGCAGAAGTATGAACACAGCATATTATTTTACAATACATAATCCAGTATATCAACAATCTCATCAAATCAAATGTCAGTTAATAATAACGTTACGTGCTATTGTTTCTGCTACCACAACGATTGCAACAGCTGATCTATCTGCTGGCTCTCACGGTTGTCGTGCAGTTGCAACAAGGTCGCAAATAAAACGCTGATGTGACTTAACCAGTTGTAATGGATCGTCTTGTCCTGTGTGGCCTAGCTGTTGACATAACAAGCTTTGAGATAAATCAGACCGTTGCGTCTCGACGCATCATGCGCTCAAATGCACTACAAAAGAATGGCGTTTTGATAACGTGATTTTGCTGCGCTACGGTTTCGATCTTGTGAAGTTTCCCCTATTGGTTTTTCCGATTGTACCGATTTCGTTATTGGACCTATGTATTTACTATAAAAAAACAGAATCTAAGATAGCTTACAATTTGATTATGCAATATCGTAAGCGAAATTCTAAGTCTGTGTGCAATATACAATTTCATCTTAGATTTTCAGATTTCGAATAGATATTTTGTTTTTTAAGGAGAACTCAGGCATAATGCGATAAAAAAAGTAACATTTAAAAAAATTGCAAATTGTCGTCTCTGGTGTTCTTGCGTTGTATTTAAATAATCGAATATTATAAACGGGTATCTATATTGAATCACATTCCTTAAGACGGTGCGACAGACGATCTGAGGTTTAGTCAGTCGTGCAGGCTCTTATTGCAAGTAGCAGGGAGGGAATATCGGATGCTGTGGCATCCAGTAAACTACAGTATGTTAAGATGACTGATTGCTAGAGCTTAATGCGCATGTTTCTAGTGCTCAATAATGAATTTCAAATCAATAAAAATTATTATGTGACATGTGGTTTCTATAAAAACTAACTGTATAGGAATTTACGTAGTACAGAAAGATATATTGCAAACTATGCTATGCTTATTGCTATGTATACCGAGGATAAAATGAACTGTCGTTTATCCAAGTTTATGTTTAACGTGATTTGATATCTCCTAAACTGCTGTTAAGGTGACGGTATTGGGCCTTATTACAATTATTTTTTTCGTCTAACCGCAGCTTATTATACTTGCACAAGTAAACATTTACAATTCAATTTATCACAAGCGTGTGCGAGGTCAGATTTGGTCAAGTCGAACAAGGTTACAAGAGAGATTTGTTTGAAATTCTCATGAATGAGCTAAAATGTTACTGGTCCTTGGTCTTTATGGGTTTTGGTGAGAAACAAAGACAAGTTTATTTTTTGGCCGTGTACTGTGGGACTTATTTGGGTTTAATTGCAGTACCTAATGCAATTTAGGTGAGTTACAGTGACAACAATATGCTGCCACTATTTATTTTCCTTTAAAATAATTTTACTTGAATCTGTATAGTTATTGGTAGGTATCGTATTTTTTTATCATTATGTGATCCTATAATGTTAATTTTGAGGAAAATGGCATATTTCCTTCATAATTTGTTTCGATTCTTCCGTTTCAAATTCATTATTGGTTTCCTCTTCTTCTATTTATGTAAATATATTTTATAACTTGTTGATAATTTCCGTCTTTTGTCATCGATCAGTTAGTGTTGTGAGACACGCCTTACTTCATCTTTACTGCGCATCATATCAAGATACACCTCTTGAATTAACAACACAAACAAGATCTAACACAATAGCGGCACCACACGACACTCACGCCTCTTGAGACACCTTGTATAACCTAAGGAAATAAAGCGTTATAATGCACGAGGAATTATTCACGACACCGTAAAGTGACATCATGTAGAGGCGATTAGTGTGTCATGGGCAGAAATTACTTAAGTGTTCCAACCAACAACAGTCACTGAATAGATAAAGCAAATAGTGCAACGGTGCATTTTGCACGCGCGTTTTCCAACTGTGCAATCGTGTCAATTCTTCCTTCGAATATATTGTCGTGACGATTATGTCACGCGTGTTCTATAGTGACACGAAATTACCGTTGATTGCCGTGAGAAGCATGTACAATGGTTCTTGTTGAATGTAATGCTCTCCGCCGTATTGTGCTCGATGCGGTACTGGTACAATTGGAAGAATACGAAGACTTTAGAAAATCTTTGCCCATGTCTAATATGACAATCGGCCTTCTGTTTCTTATATTACGGTGTGGAACAAAATGCTTGTGTCGGAGTAATTTAATCCTTAACGGTAGATGCGAATTTTTCCATGTTTGTATGTCTTAGGGACCGCGTTATGCCATGTAGTTGAGACGATCTTTTTACATTGAATACATGTATTCAATCTACTGCTTATTTTATTATATTGTACTATGTATACTCTTGTTTATGTTGTCGGTTACGTAACCGGACTTGGCCTAAGTTTTGATTCTATGCCGAATAACTTCCCGAAGTCTGTTATCCGCTCCCTTTGTTCCTTTATCTATCCTATCTGAAGCTATTAAGCCCGCAGAGCTCCATATAACCGTCTAGTTTACGTCATTATCTCGGCGGTAGGGGTGATAGATTGCGGAAGAGCATGCAGATGAGCAATTATTGACGGACGAGAATCGATTAGTGAGCGCTATGCTGCGGATATGTACCGCCAGCGTGTGTTACAGTTTGATAAATTTACATAGAGGTACGCCCACCACTGTTATTACGGTGGATATGGAGTGCGAACATAATGCCTGGCGTTAGCGTGCAGATGTGCGCACTTTCACCTCCGCCCTGTTTAAATGTATCGTGTGAATACGACCCGCATAGTGTCGTAATGTCCCTCTAGGGACGCCGGGCGGCGCGGGGCCGCCGGTAATTTATTACGCAGTTAACGGACTTGATGCATTGTGCTTATTAAGTCGCTTAACCGTATAGAGTGGTCTTTTTGTGAGCGACATTGAACAGATGTTCGGGGACGGTTTCTAAGCTTACACCGGCCTACATAGTTGCGGTTTCAGAAGCACGTACTAATATGGCACGTGACACTATCTACGCTTTCACTGGCAGTATCAAGCGGTGTGCCGTAAGATGTTTGAATTATGTGCATGAAGATGTCATACGGTATTTCGCCGGGGAGGCGGGGACGCGCCGCGCCGGGTGACGGCCCGGCATCGATCGCGCTGTTTGTAAACATTGCAGCTCGAGGCGTTGTGAAAGATAAGCTTGGGGTATCAAATGTTGGTTGTGCGGACTCACCTGTACTATCTGCACGTTGTCCTTGTCGAGCAGGAACTCCATGGACTTGTGTGGTCGAGGAGTGCGCTGGTCAGGTGGCGCAAGTGCGAGCAGAGAGCGCGCGTGCAGCACGGTGCGCTGCGTGTCCACGTCGGTCTCCAGCACGCCGGCTGGCGGCGCGGGCGGCGGGCGCGGCCGCGGCGGCTTGTGCGCCACGCCGCCCGCCACCGGGGGTGCCGCCGCCCGCGACACACCCTCCTCTTTCAGCGGGATGCGCACATACTGCGGCCCGCCGGCCGCCCCGCGCGGTCCCTGCCCCGCGTCTGCCGCTGTCGCCGGACCGTTGGCAGAGGGTCGCACGTTCGCGCCTGCGCCCCTTGTTTTTTTCTCTTTGCGCCCCGAGAATCGGAAGTTAGCGAATCGCGAGAGGAAGCCGGCGATGCGGCTGCGCGGCGCGCGCGCGCCCGCTTCCGTCATGGCGGCAGCGCGCTCTGCGGCCGGCGCGCGCGGCTCCTCGCCTCCCCCCTCCACCACCACTACCTCTGCGTCGTCCGCGTCGTCGCTCGCGGTCGTTTCGCTCTCTGTGGTGCTTGTGCTTGTCTCTCGCCAGCTGACTTCTGCGACTACCGGCGAGAACGTCACTCCCTTAGAGCCTGCGGATATGGAGCGCACAGGGGGCGCTGCGCCGGGCGGTGGCGGCGCTACCAGTTGCAGTGATGCGCGCAATTCTTCTGGCGTTTCGCGGTGTGGAGTAATAGCTCGCGCACGCAATTCCGGCGTCGATCTAACTCGAGCGTCACACGATGATCTGAGCGGTGTAGATGTAAACACTGGTTCTCTGATAGGATCGGGCGAGGGCGTCCGCGGCGGGGAGGGGGATGGTGAAGGGGGGTCTATGCGGCGCCGCAGCTCATCGAGTACGTCATCCCAGGCGCCCCACGAGTCGTGGAGTCGCCTCGCCGTCATCACAGACAGTTCACGATCGTAATTTTCACTTTCAGCGAGCGCTCGCCTCGCTGTCTCGTCCAGTCGGCGCGCTGTGGCTTCCATTTCTCGGGCGAAAGCACGCTCTGACTCGGTGGTGGAATCGCTGCTGGCACTAGGTTCCCGCACCGGGGACTCGGTGGGTTGGCGGACGACCACCTCGACCGGGGGCGGTGGAGGAGGTACATTTTTTGGCGCTCTCGGGGGAGGGGGCGGAGGCGGCAGGCGGGGACGCCTCGGGCCGCCCCGGTAATCCAGCGCGGTGAGGTCGGCCACGCTGACAGTGAGGCTGTCGCTAACTTCGAAGGTCTGTCGGAAGCGCGCACGATGCGCGGCGTGACGTCGCGGCTCGGCGCACACGTCGAGCTCGGCGGGGAGCGAAAGAGCGCGCGCGGCGCGGGGCGGGCGACGCTCGGCACTGGGCGAGGCGACAAGGCAGGGCGCGCTGCCGGCGGCCGTCCGGTGCGCTATTTCGGGCGGGCGGCACGCCGCGGGCGGGGGCGGCCGCCGCGACCGCTCGCTGTAGCCGCTGTCTTCGCTGAGGTTCTCTGCTGACAGGTGGGTACGCGGCGCGGGAACACGTGTAGGCGGTGGGGACGGCGGCGGAGACTCCAGGGAGTCGGGCGAAAGACTTGGCGAGGTGGGAGCGGCGCAGGAGCGCTCCAGCGACTCGAACTGCGCGAGGCTGGAGGAACGTGAGAGCGAACCCGAGCTGGCCGGCGAGGTGGCGCGCTCGCGCCGCCTTCGCTTCGCCGGGCACGCCCACTCGCGCTCCGACTCGCTGTCGCACTCTGACCCTGACGAAAGAAAACTCCGTCAGGAACTGCACATGTGAACACGATAAATTCCCGACGCGCAGCACGTTGCGTCGTCGCCACGTCCAGACAACGACAATGACAATGACACCGAATTCAAATCAGTATTCTTTATATTACTTGGAGTTAGTCCAAAAGATTTGTAGGATAAAATTCAATGTACTTGCCAAAGTCAGTCTAGACACAATGAAGGATTCTAACATAGTATAATATTATGTTGGTGTTACACTTGTACGTTGCTAATGTGGATTTACCCTTATGATTGTTAATTTAGAATAGCGCCATCTATCCGTCTTTGTATGTAACTCTTATAAAACTTGTAATACTATAAAGTTCCACTACTACCCGCTAGATGGCGTTAAATGCAGTCGGAATTAAAGTTACCTGATAAATTAGTTTAATGGCTTGACTTGCTAAAAATGCATTAGAGCCTTAAAGTGAATTGTTGGTTGTAATCGTATTTATTTTAATTACCTTGAGTTCCACGGACATGAATGACTGAGTCTGCATCTGAATCTGAGAGCCATGTTGCGGCAGAAGAGCGTTCGGATCGCAAATCATCGCTGGTTTCCTCGACTATCGTTTCGAGGTACAAAGCGTGAGTGCTGCCATTGTCACCTGTTGAAAAGAAAAATTAAATTTAGTAAAATAAGAATATAAAAACGAAACAATTACTTATGCTATTCGATACTAGGGAGTGCTGTACATTCGCATTTAAAGTTCAAGACAAAGTTGCAAATTACTTTACCAATGTCGTTTAGAATTGTATTAGGCAGCTTGCTCTAAATTACATAGAAAAACACATTGACTGTTTATTGTATTGTCGATGTTTGGTGAGTTTTTATTCATTTATCCAAGATGTAGAGCGTTTTCATGCTCCAATTCAATTCTACTCAAGTCAAATAGCGATACCGTTTTAAACGACTGATTTTATCAGCGTTTATAATAAGATACCTACGTACCTATTTACCTCATTGGACAATAAAGTGAAATAATGAACAATAAATTCTTAGGTTTCTTTATTTACTTATTAATGTATGTACACATATTGTATGAATGTACATTTTTAAATGAAAATATGTAAAAAGTATCTATATTATTCAAAGTATTAACAATTCATTGCAAATCCTTAATGGTTGGGCGAACTTTAAAAATTAAGTTTTTTGATAATTAGTTGAATATGTTCATAAGAAGGTATACTGTATATTGCTTTTACGATACAATTAAGTAGTTATGTACCTAATTATCATTTATAAACAACGCGCTTAAATCTGACTGTAGCCATTAAAATGTAGACCAGTCGTGACGCTATTTTTGAATTAGGTAAAGTTACTTTTACTTATTTCAACCCTGTGTTATGAATTAAAACCGATGCTTTACAACGTTTTTGTATAATCTGCTTACTTATCCAGATTAGTGTCACGACTGAACCGACAATTCAATTTTTTTCCAATCATTTATAATACTCTTAAGAGTCTAAGTCATTCAATTCTGTCATTACCGAGAATTATTTTCCCGGTTAAACAACTAACCACTATTACACCCACACTTTAACTGTTATATTTAATTTCTCGCATAACATTATAATAGTAAGTAGAAATTTTAGACGACAATGGAACTTTCTCTCGTTGCCTCATTGGGTGATGTAACTATTTGATACAATCTTAGTTAGGTAGGTATACATGCAGCGTTGAGATATGAACCTTAATGTAATATAATATCCACTTTATCACCTCGGATTTAAAGTTGAAAATAAATTGAGATAAAACTTAATTAACGGTCAGGATGAATTTGTCCGATTTGTCCGGTTCAATTGGTTTGGTACGTATGAAGTGATTTACGACGACTTTGCCAAAGTACCTTGCAGAAAAGTATAATAACACTTTGCTTGTTGAACCTACTAAGTCCGAGAACGCATCGGATCGAACCCAGGCCTTCACATTCAGCAGTCCCGCTTATAACGCTTATAACTAGACCAATGATAAATCATAAATCATAAATCATTTATTTGTTCATTACATTTTGGGTAGTTAAATAAGGTCTTAAATAAAATGTGTTTCACCAAAATCTACCAATTGAGGCATATGAACAGAACACAGCACAGTCCACTAGTAAACTTAAATTAATTATTTGTCTAATTCATTACATTAATTATCATGAATCATTTAATTGGATTAAGAAACTATAATAAACAAAAAAACTAATTATAAAAACAAATACAAAATAAAATATAATATAATAAAAGTTGGTATATAAAATCATGTCAAACTGTCTTCAAGAAATTCTTCAATACTATAGTAACACTTGCTGGCCAAGAGTTTACTCATTTTAGTTTTAAATAATGTTTTATGGCAGGTCTTGTATTCATCCGGGACTTTATTATAAATTTTTGGTGCCAAACTTAAGAAACTTTTACCCATTAGACCCGTTTTTGACTTGTTAACACACAATTTATTATTATTATTGTATCGCCTATTACGCTTCACTACATCTGAGAGGCGCTGAAAGTAAGTAGGATTGCTGTGAACAAATAAGGCCACCTCAAGGATATATATGGAAGGAAGTGTCAGGATTCTGTGTCTGATAAAATAAGGTCTGCAGCTGTCTATGGTTTTGATACCAAATATGGCACGAATACAGCGCTTCTGTGCTTTAAATGCTATATTTTTGTTGGTGGAGTTTCCCCAAAAGATGATCCCGTATCTTAATACCGAAGCCACTATGCCGTGATAGGCAGTAATTGCAGTATCAATACTGGAAATAGGTACTATTTTAAGCAGAGCATAAGCTGAGCTATAAATTTTTTTGCATAGTTCTTCAATGTGTGCTTTCCAGTGAAGCTGCTTATCAATGGTTAGTCCTAAAAATTTTGCGGTGTCTACCTCGTGTATGGACTTATTATTGTAACTAACGTTAAGGTTATGTGACCGAGGTCTCTGGCTAAAGTGCATAATTACGGTTTTCGTCAAGTTTATTTTAAGGTTATTGTTATCTAACCACTGAACAATTGACGCTAAGCATTCATTTATATCGTCTTGATACTGCTCCTTTGATCTACATTGAATCGAAACAGTACTGTCATCTGCAAAAAGGGACATCGGATGGTTTACATATTTTGGCAGATCGTTTATGTAGATTATAAATAAAAGTGGACCCAAGACGCTACCTTGAGGTACACCAAATGTGATAGAACGCGGTTTGGATCGATGTGTGATCTCTTGTTTAGTGTTTATATTTATTTTTGAAATACTAGTAACCTGTAATCTATCAGAAAGATACGATTTTATTAAATTTAGCACATTACCTCTTATGCCATATGTTTCTAATTTACTGAATAGTATGCAGTGGTCAACGTAATCGAAAGCCTGCGTCATATCACAGTAAATTGTACATACAGGTGTTCTGTTATCAACGTTGTTAAGGATATTTTTGTATAAATCATATATAGCTAAATTAGTATTTTTACTTTGCCTAAATCCTTTTTGTTCATCACATAATAACTTGCAGTGTTCCAGGTAGCCATATATTTTATGATGAATAAATCTTTCAAAAATTTTTGAAAATATTGGTACTAATGCTATTGGTCTGTAACACTCCATAAGTTCTTTTTTATCTTTTTTAAACAAAGGTTTTACAATAGATATTTTTAAATTATCTGGAAATACGCCATTGCTAATACATAAATTTAAAATATAACTAAGGTGTCCACAAATGTATTGATTAACTTTTTTAACTATTTTAGTCGATATGTCATCAGATCCTACGCTATTTGTATTCTTAAGTCCAGATATAATTTTATAAATGTCATTTGGTACACTAGGTGTTATAAAGATTGAGTCAGTTGTTCCTAAAATTTTTTCCGATACATTATTGCCTCGACACAATATGGGTTGAATTTTATCAATGAAATAATTATTGAAGGCATTCGCAATTTCTTTCGGATCTGTAATTATATTATTATTGACTTTTATTCTGGTTATATTGTCCCGAGGAATGTTAAATCTTCGATTATTTATTACATTCCATGTACTTTTACATTTATTATTAGATGTCTTAATTTTGTAATTATTTTGAGCGCGCTGTGTGAGTTTAATAATTTTTTTTAATGTTTTTGAGTAATTACGGTATATAATTTTGTTTTGGCTTGTTGGATTCAATCTCAAATTCCATAGTAATTGCCTTTTTTTTGCACTGCATTTCTTCAGTCCACGCGATATCCATTTGGTTTTCCTAATAACACGTATTATGATTGTTTTATAAGGAAAGCAGAGATCATAAAATAGTTTAAAGTTATCTACAAAACAGTTATACGCATCATTTGCATCTGTAATAGAATACATGTCGGAAAAAGAATAGTTCACGAGGCATTCTTTAAATGTTATAATATTTTCAGTACTGAAATCGCGGACTTGTTTGCGATACATTTTGATAACTGGCATCTCCTCAATCGGAAACCTCATCAACTGAGCGCTATGATCAGACAATGCAAATTCTAACACTTCCGTCTTACAACCTTTTTTAAAATTATGAGCAAAATTATCAAGACAAGTCTTACTAGCATTTCTAGTCTGTTCTTTTAACGCTAAAGACAAATTGTAATTTAACAATAAGCATTCAAATTCTCTTGAAGCTCTGTCGTGTTTTAGTATGTTTATGTTAAAATCACCGGCAATTATTATTCGCTTGTAACATCTCTTATTCAGTAGTTGTAATATGGATTCTAATTTACAAAAAAATATATTTAATGATTCTACCTTTTTTTTAGGCAACCTATAAGCACATACAATTACAGTCTTATAGTCAACAAGTTCCGTGGCACAAAATTCACATAACCCCGATATCGTGAAATTATTGACCTCTGGTATTTCTTTCCACTGGTGTCCATTCTTTACCAGAATACAAGTACCGCCCCGTTTTTTGTCGTTCCTGCTGTAACTTGCGGCTAATGAATAGTTTGGCATAACTAAATACCTCTCATAGCCAGCCATCATAAAATGTTCGGTGATACATAGTATGTCAACGTCTATGTTTCTCTCCATCAGTTCATCCAGGCATATTGACAGTACTTCTGATTTATTTATCAATCCCGCTATATTTTGATGTAGTATGTACATAAAATTACTGGAGAAAAAACTCCAACTCCTTTTCCGTAGTTTCATATTTTATGGCATTTATATATTCCTTGATGTCATTAAATATTATACGCATGCCAAAGTTTGTGATCCTTCCAGTACGTCTATCAAAACTTTTATAATCATATGCCAGGTTTTTATTAGAGTCCAATAAATATGCATGTTCATGTTCCAATATGTCAAGATAAATCAAATTGTTAAAATTCTCTGCTCTAAAGTTAAATAAGTTTACGTAGTAGCTATTCTTAAAAGTAGGCGTGCATATAATGACATTCGTGTGTTTTATTTTTTTTAATGTTGCTCGTATTTCATATATCAAACTGAAATAATCATTAGTCGTGGCAAAATCCTCTTCACCTAATAAGATCACACAAAAGTCGTTCATAGTGAAGTTCTGTAGTTTGGCTTCTATGTTATATATCAGTTTCTCAGTTTTACAATGAGGCATTAGGTAGTGGCAGATATTAGTTTGTTCTGTAAGCGTATCTTCAGCAATTGAACGTATGTTATTCCTTTTGTTACTACTCAGAATACAAATCCTGCTATTTTTTGATGACACTTGTGTTGTTTTTGACGTCGTTATGTGGTGTGATGGTATTTGGTTTGACATCGACGGTGAAGGGTTCTTGTCTGTTAACTTATTATTTGGTGATTCTGTCTGAGTTAATTTCTTCTTTATCTGTAGTTTCTTTTTTGGTGTTAAAGGTTTTTTAGCAGGACTACACGATATTTTTTTGAATAAATCATTTTTTTTCATTAATTCGTCATTTAATTGTTTAAGATTTAAATTTTCGAGTGATAAAGTTTCAATTTCATTATGTGCAACATCCAATTCTGTATTAAGTTTATCAATCTGCTGCTTCAATTTAGTAATCAACTCAAGGTTTGAGTCGTTTATATCATTTGACATATCAGGTAAGCTGTTTGTTGTATCGTCTAATGTTTCGTTAGTTCCAATGCTAATATCGTTTGTATTCGAGTCAGACTTCGTACGGTGACGGCGAAATGTGATATTTTGTAGGAAATCCATTTTAAATCATTTAATGTAGGTAGGATTCCTATTCCGTCTGCACAACTTATTCTCAATTAGTTATTACTTTATGTAATGCCGTAAGAACATACAAAAAGAACTTCAGCTTGCAGGGTTTGAACTCAGAACGACAATATTAGTAAGCGGCGCTGTAGCGCACTGAGCCAACTGGTCGATTGTAAATGTGTCCAAATTTATTCCTCCCTTACTGTTTCAAGCTAGGAAGACCGTTACGGTGACTAATGAGATAGGAATTTTTTTCTAAACGTTCTTTGTTCACTATTGTCACTTTCGTATTTTATATTTTTCTTGCACTTTTTTGATTTTTGTTGTTGTTTTTAATATTCTAATTCAAGAGTTGATTTTATTTTTGTATTAAGCGGTAAGTTTGAGACATTTAGCACAGTTTTTAACACTTTGTATTCTTAATGCACAAAACACATGATATCTTAATTGTTTAAAGTTTTTTAGTTTTTATAACACTTTCACATATAGGTTACACTTAATGTCATGCAATTTTGATTAGTTTCAAACGATATAACACTGTTAGATATTTTTAAATAATAAAAAATACGGAGCTCGATGTTTACTGTATGAGGTGGCGCCCTCTCTCGATACAATGTGTTCCACTAAACTTAGATAAAAAAATAATGTTTATTTACAAACCATACACCGTTTAGGAAAGTATTAACGAAGAGATTTGAAAATACCTTTTTGCTCTCAAGGTCACAAATCCTGGCAAATCCTGAAAACTTTTAATGAACCTCAAGCATCCGGATAATAAGAGTTATTTCTGAATGACGTCATGTGGGCCATACGCGAGTCATTCGAAAATTCAACAGAGCTTGAGCACATTAGCAAAACAAAAGCCTAAAGGCTACTGAGAAAAGATTAAGCTATTGTATAAAATAAAATAGAAAGATTTAAGATCAGATAACGTAAAAGCAATAGACAGAGGACTACAGACAATTGGATAGAGTTTAGCGAATCGGTTTTGTTGTAAAAAGTAATTGAAGCAGTTAGTGGGTTAATAGCGTTCTTTATTGCAACGGTTAACGGTTCTTTTTGATATCGTTCCATTCTTTTAGTTTTATAATTTTGTTAAACTTTCGCACTTCTGATTTTTTAACAAATAAGCAATGTCTCGTATGATTCCTTTATGATTTTATCTCTATATGTAATTATTTAATTAAATAGTAAAATTCAATGTTAAGGTTTTGACCGGGTTCAGTGACGCTTACTGACTGTGTCTTATGTTTAGCAGTGAACGAATGATGATGATGATAATGATTTCAGTGGTTTATTCCACTTTGTTCACCTGGGGGATATAACCTGGGTGAACAAAGTGGAATTTTAGGTGTCCTCATTTCACCTCGGAATCATTTCACCTAGGTGATATCACCCAGGTGAAATAATTCGACATATTTGGTGTCATTTGTTCAACTTGGAATGATATCACCCAGGTGAATAATGGCGAATCTGATATGACAAATGAAGCATGTATACGCATAATAAACGCGAAAAGTAAGTAATTTTGAGTTGATACTTATAATAGCAATTCAGTCTCTTGAAATTATCCCCGAGCCTCTTTTTAGCAAGAGTACCACCACGCTGGTGTTGTCCAGTTTGGCAGATAACACAAATCATGGAAAACATTATGGAGGAATGAGGTATGGTCTTCCTCCATTGAAAAGGGAGGATCCTCCGACCAGGCAAGGTGGTTAGCATGGCGGGCCGAAGCCCGACGGTTGTTGTCGGACATTCGTATGTGTTAGAATCGTTGTAAACTCTCATAGTGCAATTCAGGGTTGTTTTTATAGCTTCACTCCGATAGATGGCGCTTTACTTTTTGCCATGTTGCGAGTAATAGGCGCTACATGGAGCCCTTATAGGTATGCAGGTTTTCTCACAATGTTTTACTTCGCCATTATCGAAGGCACAATGAAATTCTATTAAGTAAGTTCGTATTTAGTTAAGTATTAATTAATTTTACTAAAGAAGTTGGATCAGGATATGCAAAAGTCACAAAATATCCTCCTAAACAGCGATGTCAGTGAGACCATGGTTATAAAAAAGCATATTAGCATTGTCTTAAGGATAAATAAAAGAAACTCAAATATTTGGACAAAAAGTAAAACCTTTGTTGTTTTAATAGTTAACCAGTTTTTGTGGCCGTATTAGCATACAGTCTCACATTATTTGGTGATTATACAGTATGGATTCTCTATTTATGGTATTTAACTTTTTTTTTTAATAAATATTTTGTACATAATTACGTACCTACTTAAAAAAATAACTCATGGCCAAGATCAGCTAGTGAATCACTATATATTCTTTTATTAATAAAAAAAGAAATATTGAATAGAAGAATCATTGAAATTTTAATCTTAACTTTGAAATGCTTGCATGCTTATCGTGAAGGTCATGAACGAAAAATGTTATTATACTTATTACGTAGCGCTATGCATTCACATAATACGATAAATGATAATTGAGTATATAATTAATAAATCTTAGATAATAATAACGTACAGTTACTTTGCAATAAACAAATTTTATATCGAAATAATTTTCCCCTTTGAAATGATTTATAGATAATATTAAATTATTTTTGTCATTATTACGGCAGATATCCACATATAATATATTTACAAATAATGCTAATTTTTTTGTCAAAATTACCATTAGCCCGGCCTGAGATTATTTGACAAAAATAAAACGAGTTTGTTTATTATAATAATAATAATGAAGCTGGCAACACATGTCAAGCCGGGGTGAACGGCCGGCAGGTGGCGCTCAGCTGACCACGCGGGCACGGAACTGCGCATGCGTGGTCACCAGTTGTTTAGCTTAAATGGCGCCATTTATCGTATAGTAGGTGCAAACGAGATATTTTACGTAACCTAGTTAAACTTTAGTTTTTATTTATGTAAGTAATTACACATGTATTTCATAATAACCAGATGAATGAACAAAATTAAATTGTAGTAGATATGTAAATATTTAATATTAATGCCAAATGTTTTACTAGTGAGAGTGTTTTTCTCCGTTCTTTCATCTCTCTCATAGATGCATATGGCATATGGTGCAGGCGAAACAGACACTTAGCCGTCTATAGCAGAAGCACCTAGAATAAGAAATCAAGTGATTGGATAACTAGTTCTATATTTATAAGAAAATTCAGCTTAGTAAGCACAACATAACATACATACCATTTTAGGCATATATTGTCCGCATATAGTACTATTGTATACTCATAACGCTTAGGACATGGGAATCGGACTTATGACTTTGTTTCTGATTAATTAATTTATCGTAAATACGAAGTTACAACAATCAAGGTGGGTGCACCTGTTTCTGAATTATGCAAGAATAGTTATATATACGAATGGCAAGTTAACACGTTTGTAATGTACTAACAAATAAATTCCTACGCCTAGAAATCCAATTCATAATGCAATATTGCAATGTATTCCCCGTAGGGATAGGCAGAGCTGAACTATTGTACACCCACATTTCGGGGGCGAGCCTATTGCGATATACTGGGCACTGTTCCAGAATACGTGCTTCCACTGAGAATTCTCATACAGAAAATCCGAATAACACTTGCCCGACGCGGGAATCGAACCCAGGACCTCACACTCAGCAGTCGCCTTTGCGACTATTAGATCAATGAGACACTCTCTATATTAATAAGTTTATTTTGACGTTTGGGAAAACTGCAACTCGTTTCAACTCACGTGGCGAAAGACATTTGATAAATCAAAAAAATATTTTTGCGATTCATTTCTCTATAAGACGCTCTTGATTTTAATATAAGTGTAAAAAGACATTAAAAACCGGTACCTACACGAAAATCGCGTGACCGAGAATGAATAAGATAGTGTAATTTACGGTAAAACCTTGTTTGTGATTATGTAGAATGAATACATGAGTACGATGACGTATGACTAAGAGTTACTGAGGCCGATGAGACTAAACCTCAGAACAGAAGTTTTCGAGAGAAGGACTACCATGAGACGACGACTCTTTAGGAAGATGTGCGGCTACGGGTTAGCCGCACAATGGTACGGAGTCTACCGGGTCTTCCACTGACAGGCCGATATCTGCCGGGGGTGCAAGAATGCGTAACCGAATCCCGTGTCTCTGGCGCTACAGTGATGCCGAAGGAATATGGTTATAGTCGATAAAAGTCCGACATCAGCATGAGTAATATCTACACATAAAAAAAAATAGTTCCTGAAATTGCGAACCTACATAACTTTTTTCCTACATAATTTCATCCCATTCACAATTCAGGGCGCGCAACCCGTGGGAAGTCACAACAAAACCTAGGGTCAAGTGACACTGTGGGTCAAACGTGTACTGGGTCCCGCACCTGACGGACACATGTTCTAACGGTCGGCCCTCGATCAGGCTTCCATGCCGAGCACGTTGCGTGTGGAATTCGTAACCGTACCGAATGGCGGCAAAGTGCTTGATGGACATAATCGTGCTGAAACTGGGTAAAACTTCTCGTATTTAGCCCGTTGCGGTTGATAGATTCTGCGGTATTGCTGTGCAATATTTTGTGTTGGAATTTTGTATTTAGAATGCGGTATTTGTGATGGGTTTGTGATAGTACTATCAGAAGTAGGGTTGGGATTAGGGTTGCCAACCGTACTATAATATATAGTATTTTACTGTATTTCGGGTCTGCGTACTATATACTGTTGAAGAAATATATAGTACGCAAAAATACTATATTTTCAACACCGAAATCTAACAAACAAATCCTTCGTTTTAAAATGCAAGAAGTGCAAAAAAATATTGTTTTTATAAAAATAAATAAGTAACAAATATTATCTTTGTCTATTTTTTTTGCCTTTGCCATAAAATACTATATTTTTTGAAGTGTAATATATTTTTTTATAACTTAGTTTGAAAAATACTATATTTCGCCGAAGAAATGTTGGCAACGCTAGTTGGGATTGTAGCATTGTAACTGGTAGTCTACTTGTCAAGTTTTCACGGGCCTTAAAATGAATAAAGAATAAATTAGTCGAGATACATACATACCTATAAGCAAAGGTACCATTTTCTAAATAGAAGACGCGAGAGAAAATAATGTGAAATCTCCTGGGCATTTAAAATTGAGCTCTGTCGCAATTTATTTTCAAGGACTACAATTTATTCTTATATATATTTCCCAAAATATTGAAATATATCTATATATTTTCAGACGAGACGTAAACACCGTTTAATTTCATAACTGAGCCTCCACATGTGACGATGCCTATGTTCCTCTGGCGCACCCTGGGCAGTCAGCCGTGATACCAGCGGCGTGCTCAGTTTTTAGACAGGGTAGGCAGAAAATTTTAAAAGCTTACTTACCAAAAATTCAAAATACTTATCAAAATACTGCATGTTGGTATTAGTTCGTCGTCTTGTCGATTAAATAATGATGTATGTGATTTGCCACCTCAAATATCTTATAATAAATATTTATCTGAGTTATGTAGGGTAGACAGTGTCTTTTTGTCTTTATGCACCGCACGCCACTGCGTGATACCGTCATTGCTGACTGGATAATCTTTACACTACGGCATGAGCGATTTCCATGTGACGATAGCTCGTGCCAAATCAACAGAAGAAGCATAATACTAAGGTTTAAAAAGATTATTTCTTTATTTTAAAATAAGTAGTTACAACTTATAATTCAAGTAAATAACTAAACGATAGCAGAACGGATAAGGCCCAGTTACACCAAATTATTCCGTGGACTTAATAAAAACCGGTTTTCCATTATGTACGTGTACGGTACATTTGTTTGTTATTTCGGTTAGTTATTTAGTCCGGGTTTAGTTGTAGTTCGTCGACTTCGATGACATGTTGTACCATTCTATATAGCGGTCAAACACTGTGCAGAAGAGTAACAATGCTTTAAATTCAGGTTCAGATTCACTCGCGTCGAGTTTTGAAGTCTTTAGATTTTTGAGCTATATAAACACGGTATAAGAATTTTTAGACTCTAAAGCATACTAAAATTCCTCTTAGGTACTACATTAGAAGACTACGGTGTAATTTATGATAATTTGGAAGCAATATAAGGATATACGACGGTATAATATTATTGTATATTCATTTTTTCGCTTCAAACATCATCATCATCATATGCCTAACCATTTCCCAACTACATTGGGGTCGGCTTCCAATTTACACGGAGCGACTGCCTTCTGACCTCCGCCGCCCAGTAACTGGGAGACACTGATACTCTAAGGTTAGACTGGCTGTCAGACTTTGGGCTACTGAAACCCTGACGACGGCTGTAACTGATTTTCGTATGACACCCGGGACCAACTGCTTAACGTGCTTTCCGAGGCACGGAGGGATCTCGATATGTGAAAAATGGTCACCATCAGACCGTGTCAAGCGTTAACTAGGTAGCTACAATCTGTTACAGCTGTTTACAAACACATAGGTAAGTACATATATTAACATGCACAAATACCCGGAATAATCTATAGGTCATACCAAAATATATTTTTTCCGTGCGGGAATCGAACCTGAGACCCGTAGCGCTCAATCACAACGTATCTAATCTGTGGCGGTGGTCATATTTCATGGCTATAGGCTTATAACTATAAAATAGTTTTTTTTTTGTAACATACATTTCTTTTGCCTCATAGACCTTTGACCTGCTCTTAATTTGTCGTATATAATTAGATACCGTTAAGGGCAATCGTCCCAAATCTAAGGGATTAAATATTGAGTACTCAACGCAGATTGAACCTTCGTGTCAGCCAGATAAAGTTCTAGATAGCCACGATAACTTATCAGACTTATCTAGTCCACGGTAATCCGTAATCCTAATCATAGACGCTCGCGATAATCGTAGGTTACCCTAGTACCTACTTGTCTGTCAATTGAATAAGAATAGATATATAAATATTAGTTGACGATGTAAAAATGACAAGTATCGACCGGGAAATCCACCGGATTAAGAATTATAACATAACCTAACATAGCATCACGCCTGTATTCCTCGAAGGGTTAGGCAGAGCAGTATTTCTGTACACCCACATTTCGCCGATGCCGTTATCGAGTCCCATGTAATAGGGGGCGCGCCTATTGCTATCTACCTGACACAGTTCCAGACTCCGTGCTGCTGCTGAGAATTTCCATACAGAAAACCCAATAACACTTCGCCCGACCCGCGAATCGAATGCAGGACCTCACGCTCAGCAGTCGCGTTTGCGAACATTAGACGAATAAAGCAGTCTATTCAGAATTTTCGTAACAGAAAAAAAATATTACCCTTTACCCGGCTAAGGAATCGACCTTACGCAGGCTCAGGCGCAGGATTTCACGCAGCCGTGCTTCCGACTAATAGAACAATGTTGCAGTTTATATTATAATTGACATTACACTATAATCTTCGGTGCCTTACAAAATCGGCGCCTATCTACAGTTGTTAAGTGCGCATGTCTGCAATTTTTTATATCCGTGGATTTTCTCCGTACTATTCAGGTACATAACATAACAACCTCTTTTGTTTCGGATCCCTTGAAGGAAGGTCGAGGTCCCGGAATGGATTAGCATTTTCCTTACATTATCATAATCTATACATACATATAAATAAAATTGGAGTGTCTGTTTGTAATATTGAAATAACCGTTTTTTACTACATGCATATGAATATATATACGGTACATACACCAAAATAACATTTTTTACAATTTTTGTCTGTCTGTCTGTTTGTATAGGCTAATCTCTGAAATGGCTGGATCGACTTTGACGGGACTTTTATTGGCAGGTAGCTGATGTAATAAGGAGTAACTTAGGCTACTTTTATTTTAGAAAAAAATAGCGTTAAGTGTATTTGGTCTCACTAAAAAATACATTGTTAAGTTCCGACATCCACGCGAACGAAGTCGCGGGCACAGCTAGTGTGATATAAATTTCTAGTAACCTTTGGTCAAGCTTCTAAAGCGATGGCATATAGCCAATGCACGTATCACATTTGCCAATAAGGCAATGTTTTAAAGTAATTTGTTCAACCCACCGACAACGTCGTAAGTCTCCATTTTTTTCCTTGTAGTGAGACATTTCGTGTTATTAACTAGGACTTTTCTTTGTTCTAGGGTTTAAATGTTACAAATCGGCGCCTATCTATAGATGTTACGTGTGCATATCTACAATTTTTTATATCCGTGTATTTTCTCCGTACTAATCAGATAAGCATGATGATAACAAAGATTGGGATATCGCGCCATTCGGCTTACATGACGTCAGTGTTAATACTTTATCTACCAACATAAACAGTATCAACTTAAAGGTAATATATTTATTCATGCCAGTCCAGCAGGTCATGACATTTTGAACAAGGTACGTTTACCTTTATTTGTGTTGATTTACTTAATTACCTATGTATTTAAAATGGTTTTTGAGAAATGTAGATTTATAGAGTATTCATACGTCACCTAACCATAAGAATAAAAAACATAGTATTTTAGATATATGATACAAAAGACGTATATCTAAAAGATACGATACAAAAGACCTAAAAAATTCATTGTTTAAATTTCCATTGGCCAAAGAGCCAGTTCAAGTGTACTCTCTGACCTACGACGGTACATCTCACGCTATATTCCCATAATTATACAAAATTCCGTCACACCTACGATCCCAGGAGAGTTAAGCACACTCTCACAGTCCATCGGTGACGGTAAACCGCGAAAGGTGTCAAGTGTCATGGAAGCCTTGTGCGAATTGTACTTCGCACACACTCACATCATTCGGAAATGTGAAAATAAAAAGTAATGAAAAAAAAAAAGAATCTTTACAGTACACATGCCAAAGGAACTTTGTTTATTTATGTTGCTGTTAAATTAATTATTAAGTTTGAAAATTAAATCGTTTTTAACTAATATACCGCGCATGCTGACAGCGACTTCGGAGACAGTCACTAGGTCCTCACTATGGGCACGTGGTACATGTTAGAATGGGAGGTGGACGTGTGGGAAGACTCTTTCTTTTGGTAAATATAAATACATCATGGTGGATGGCAATACAGTAAGTAAATTGACATATACTACTTTATTAGTAAACCAAGAACATCCAAAGATGATCATAGGTTTAAATCTACTTCTGTCACTGTCAATTGTTTGAGAACGAAAAAGGATAGAGCACAAGGACACAACACACACACAGTTAAACCAAGCTGTCATTTTAATCTGAGTCACGATGACTACAGACGGCATTTTAACACATTGCTTTAGTTTTTTTACTGCACTTACTCGTCCTCAATTAGAAATCGTTTTATTAAAACATTATAACATATTATAACGTAAGGATTTGAAAGCATGCAACCCATAATCATGTCGAGGTGGTTGGTAGTTTAATTAGTTTATTAGGCACCCCTTCAGGTAACCGAATACATTTAAGCCATCGCACTTTTATCAATTCTAAAAGTGGTATCGGTTTCGATGTACAAATATTCGGCGGCCATTGTCACAATATTGACAAAAGTGTGAGGTTAATGTCCTATCGAGTAAACAAATATGGCGGCGGCACGGCCAAAGACAATATGGTTTTGACAATTGGGGTTGCAAAAAATAAACTCGTTACTAATAAGTATAACCATATTGAAAGGTATAAGTTTAGGTATTAGGCAGAGGTGTTACATATCTACATTTCGCCGATGCCGTTATTGAGTTCCTTGCAATAGAGAGCAAGCTAACTACCATCCGTAGGGCACAGTTCCATATTTCGTCCTACTACTGAGAATTTCTAAATAACACTATGCCAGACTCTGGAATCGAGCTCAGGACCTCAATCTCACGCGCTTGCGACCACAAGACAAATCAGGCAGTTAAGAAAAAAAATGTTACGATTATAAAAGGAAATAATGTAGTAACCGAAATGAAATTTAAATGTCAAATAATTTCACAGTGAATGACAGTGTCGAGTGGTTATGATGTGAAAATAGTTAATTTAACGCTACGTTATTGAAATAGAAGCTGTTTCATTGTTATTGAAATTTTAAATATTTTTGCGCGTATTAGGTATCTAATTTATATATGTAACTAGCTGTGCCCGCGACTTCGTTCGCGTGGATGTCGGAACTTAACAATGTATTTTTTAGTGAGACCAAATGCACTTACCCCTATTTTTTTCCAAAATAAAAGAATTTTTCTAAAATAAAAGTAGCCTAAGTTACTCCTTATTACATCAGCTACCTGCCAATAAAAGTCCCGTCAAAATCGGTCCAGCCATTTCAGACATTAGCCTATACAGACAGACAGACAGACATAAATTGTAAAAAATGTTATTTTGGTGTATGTACCGTATATATATGTATGTAGTAAAAAACGGTTATTTCAATATTACATACAGACACTTCAATTTTATTTATATGTATGTATAGATGTATAGATTTATATTTCTCTAAAATGAATATTTGGGAATGATTTGAAAATATCGTCAAGATCTGTGTTTTTATTAATCCGGATCAAACGAATCAAGGAATACTGGTTATACAGGGCATTAAACATGCATATGCAAATAAAATTGCATATAAGCTGCACATAAACAATATTCTCTGTGTTCTACTCAGTTATCGACGGCCTTTATCCACTTCTTTTGCACAATGACCCACATAATCGTAAACAGGTATCAACCGACTATTGTTAATGAACAATGTACAATACATAACTAGTAATTACTTATACTAAATATGATTACAGATTGGTTTTATGTAATTTTAACGGTTGATATACATAGAAGAAATGTTAGAAGCGCAATTGAGAACAAAATCATTGTCTAACAATAAGTTTATTCATAGTATGTTATTCGCTAAAAGCTCCACTATTAGGCCATACATTAAATATATTGCATTAACGAATAGTCATTAAATTTTGAATGTATCCTACTAATAATATAAATGTAAAAGTTTGTGAGGATGGATGGATGGATGGATCTTTGTTACTCTTTCGCGCCAGAACGGCTGAACGGATCTGGATGAAATTTGGCACAGAGATAGATTATAGTCTGGAATAGCACATAGGCTTTTTATCCCGGGAAAATGTACGGGATCGTAAACCACGCGGGCGAAGCCGCGAGCGGAAGCTAGTATTATTATAATTATCATGCTTCGCTGGTGAAGCGGTTGCAATAAGTTTGCTTATCAATATTCCCTACTACCCAGCCGCGTAGTCTCCGTAGCGTATTAGATAGACTACAGGATTCTACGGTACGCTACGGAGTGGTACGTAGAATTAGCGAAGCAGGGTCTACTACGCTATGCTTTATGTAGAATAGTATACATTAGGATATTTTATAATGAGCGTATTATAGAAGAGCGTATAGTTGCTATGCTACGCTCTTTCCTACGCTCTCATCTGATCGGAGCATCCGGAGTAAAATCGTTTTTGAATCATTGGTGTGGTCACCAAATAAGTCCATTTGCGAAAGTCCTTCGTGTAAACCTTAGCCAAGAACGGTCGAAAAAACAAAGTTTTTGTGTGTCATGGCTAAACATTAACTTACTTATAAATGATGATTTAACATTATTTATTGCCATCTCTTTTGTTTGACATGCAAATGAGAAGTACAGGTATAATTTAGTAGGTGTTTATAATTTACAAATGGGAAGTACGGTAGGCTAATTAATACACGTAATTTTATGACGCTTCGAACAAGTTGCAATGACAATGTAATCGCGTTTGTCAAAGTAGAATAATCCACCGCGCGCCTGTAGAATACTGTTACTGCGCACGAGTGAATAAAACTTTACTGGAACTGCACTTCTGATAATGTGCAGTTCTGCAGGTGGGATAAGGTCCAAAATTCAAAGGCTGGCTGGTCGGTGGCCAGAGACCACACGGCATAGTAATAATTAGTGCTGTACTCAAACAGGTGTATTTAAGTATTGTTTTTACTTTGTAACTGTTGAAACAAAGGCGTTGCTGATGCCAACAGGTGTTGAATCAATTAAACCTATGCCAACACATGTTAACAACGGAATATACATATACGAAAGGTACGTAAATATATAGGTGACATTTTTTGCACTTTGACGAACTAAGTGGCTACATTTCATATAACAGTGGACAATATGTCCGTTTTAGCTATGATTTTTTTCCAGATTCACCATAGTATTGTGCTTTTTGTCTCTACTTGAAGAAATGGTTCAAAAGATATTGATGCCTTGGTTGGCCACATTTTTTTATAATAAATGGAGTATGTCCCACTACTGGGCAAGGGTGTCTTCTCAGAATGAGAAGGGTTAGGTTTTAATCCACGACGCTGGCCTGGTGCACGTTGGCAGACTATACACATCATCGGGATCTTTATAAAGGCCTCTCAGGTGTGCAGGTTTCCTTTCGAAGTTTTCCTTCACCGTTGACGCGAGTGATAATCAAAATTGTGATCTGCACGGCCGGTTTTAAACTCAGACCCTCCTGCATGGAAAGCAAACGTTGAAACGTTAAAGAAATAATTACGCAAACCAACAATATATCACTCAATATGAATCCTACACGGAACAGTGCTACAATATTATATTACGACATAATGGTTGCTGCACATTAACCGTGGATATAGATCAACCGGTCGGATGTCCGCGTGTTACGAATGATTACGATTAGTTATACGAACGCTTGCGCCCGATCGATCGTTTCTTGTAACTATTATAATACTCTACTTAACCGTAATATTTCCGTATACTAATGATGTAAACATTTCACTGAATTATCTTTTATTTTTGTATCCCTACAATTGGTAAATTCAACGCAATTTATGGCGTTTTTCAGCAATTAATTTTTCATCACTCGAAAAAATCCCATTATTCGCGATACTACGATGTGAAATGGTGCTATAAATGTGTCACAGTTATCTTTTTTTAGGTTCCTCTGTTGTAGTGTCATCAAAATATTATATTTCTAAAATTCAGTAAATAGATTTTTTTTTCTATTTTTTATAGAATAATTGACAACACTAAAATAAATATTATTTATAAATCACCGATTCGTCTCTCGAGCAACATTTCTAGCGAGACGTAACAACTAACAACTCATTAAAGTTTCCTTTACGATTCCCTGCAAACCTCATTGTTACTAACCAGAGCTAATAACACCAACGTTTGGCTTACAACATTATTATACGGAAGTATAAATAATAGTACTTTATTATAATATGTAACGGTGCGTACAGAGAAACGGGGAAGAAATTGGCACGAGACCAAGGATTAAATATAGCTATCTACTTCCTAAGCTGGAATAGAAATTTACAGTACTATAAACAAGCTTATGTCATTGATTTTCATTCTACTGTTTAAGCTTTTAGATTGAAAAGATCTGCATGAATGGAAGACCTAACGGAATTGTGAAATAGACTCAAACTCAAAACATTTTTATTCGTGTAAGCCATGAAAAGGCACTTATAAATCGTTTAGTTGGTTTAAATAGTCATTCCATGGAAAAGAACCAGCAAGAAGCTCCATGGGTACTATTTAAAAAATCGTTTGTGACAGTACATAGAAGATGTCTAAGAACAATGTAGGTCAACGTCTGGACTGACCTTTGTAAGAAAGTATCCGTGCCATGACCGATTTGAGTGGACATGTCCTTACCGACGGGACGCAGTAATCCTGTAGCTAAACCCTATTTTAGGGAGCTCAACGACCCGACGCACCACCCGATCTGCAGGACATTTGAGCAGCCCTCATAGAATACTCAAACCGTCAGACAATAAGAATTCTTTTTATAAATATAGCATGTAAAGCCTTCAATGTCCTTACATTTACAAGTAGAATAGAGAAATTTTGAATTCAACGAAACACACCTGTTGTGTAGACTTGTACGTAATGATTTGTTTTGATTTGATGATGATAATTGTGGCCACAGTTTTAAAGTATATTGTATGTGATTTTACATAACGTAGCATCACGCCTGTATAAAGGGGAGCAGAGTCGTACTTTTCGTACACCCATATTTCGCCAAAGCCGTTATTAATTCCCATGGAGTAGGGAGCGAGCCTATTACCGTCTACCGGACACAATCCCAAACTCCGGGCTGCTACTGAGAATTTCAGAAAATCTCAGTAACACTTATATTAGGTTCGAACCCAGGACCTAATGTTCAGCAGCCGCGCTTGGTGGCAGTTGTAAGGTGATATTATCTTCGCACTATATTTAATGTCAATCTACTGTTTATATAAACAATTGCAATACGATATTCTTATAAACTAATCTTCCTGATTTTATACCGTGTAATAGGGCATTAAACTCCATTAAAAAAAAAACAAATAAACTTCAAACACGACGCGCAAAAAATGAGCAGTCTTCAACTGATAATATCTCTTGTCATTCTGCTAAGCAACCATTTTTATAATTACTACCAAGTCGAGCACATGTATTATGTATAAATCCATTAAAACGTTTAAAAATAGAAGAGTGATAATAAAAAAGAATTAACACATCAGCCTAGTAGATGACTATCGCTCATAAAATTGCCGCTTACAACATCAACACGTCGGTAATCTAAAATCATAGTACAGAGGCCCTAGTGTAAGTTTCTTTTGACAAATTCGATTTACTACATCGAACGTGTTCGGCGCTCCAATTGGTGGAGAGCACGAAACAGACCAATTGGAGCGCCGAAGGCGTTCGATGCGTTAAATCTAGTTTGTCGAAAGAAACTTACACTAGGGCCTCAGAAGAGTCTAACATGGGAAATTATGGCGATGTTCGTTTTACACAGAAGTCATATAAGGGTTTTAGAAAAGCGCTTATGTAAAACATTATGAATGTAGCAATTAGGAGAGCTTCTATTCATGGTAAGAGTTTGGACGTAATACAACATAGCATCACGCCAATATTCCTTGAAGGGTTCATCAGAGGTGTGGGTACTATTATACACTCACATATCGCCGATGCCGATGCCGCGAGTCCATTGCCATCTACCGGACACAGTTCCAGACTCTGTGCTGCTACTGAGAATTTTCGTACAGAACTCAATAACACTTTGTCCGACCCGGGAATCGAATTCAGGACCTTACGCTCAGCAGTCACTAGACCAATGAAGCAGCCGAGTTTGGAAGTTTCAAATGAAAAAGGGCTAAATGCACAAAAAATGAGATTCAGTAGGTACCATAATATCTATTGCTAAATGAAAAAAGGCGGAAGTTCCAACTAGTACTAGAAGTACTTCTGCCAAGAAAACCATTAAGAAGTATCCCTTAACCTACTAAAACAAACCATTTAGTTCATTAAGTCAGTTGTGAGAGTTTTTATAGCTTCCCTGTTCCAAAACATGATCGTGTGCACCTTTTGTTACAAGAATTCCAAGCATTCGGTTGCATTCCACTAATAATTTATTTTTGGCTCTGAATCATCATTTTAGTGTAGGAATTTATGAACGAGAAAGAAATTTTTTATAGTTTATTGTTATCTAAAATTTTTGAGAATGTAGAAAGGGCTTTTGGTAATTTTGAGTTGGAGTGATTAATTTGGTCTAAAAATTATGTCAGTGAAATGATTTTTCTGCCTTGGATGAATTTTATACACATAACATCACGCCTGTATTCCCCGAAGGTTTAGCAGAGATGTACAAATGTTCAATCAATTTTGAATAGAATAAAATATTAATTTATTTCGTGTAAACCAATTTTAGGCACTTAAGAAATTTCGAGACTAGGCGCACGGGATCACCATTTAGATCACGGTTTGATCAATGATTGTTTTTAAAATATAACGGTATATTTAACATCACTTGAGTATTGGTATAGACTGGTATTGGTTAGTTTCAAAATCGAAAGTGATCAGTGACCAAAGATATTTTGTTACTGGTAGGCGGTCACCGAATGAAGGCGCTATCTAGCTACTATAATGTAGATGAAGCCATATTTGTAAACTTTATAAGTCCTTTTTTAGTTATTTTGAATTGAAATTGTCTTCAGTATATCGCATTTTTTTAAATATACATTCGAGATACAGTTATAGTATTTTGCCAGATCTAACGATACCTACTTATATTAAAAAAAAAAACTGCTTTACTTGTATGGCATATTTTGAACGTGAAACATATTACATATATGTATTATTCAAAATCGAATTTGAAATCCACGTGGTGTGCATATAAAAAACAAAAAAAAAAAAAAACAAATTCTGTCTAATCAAACATAAAAATTCCGTGCGTGTTATTACTTACAATAAATTGACGCGCTTTGAACAGGAATTGATTGAATGAATTGAGCTTATTAAACGTTCACTCTTTCGTTCTATCAGTCTGGAACCATCTACACTTCTACAGGACGATAACTTGATCTTAACACTCGCATTCCGCGAGTTTTTACCGCTCTAAATGACCGCGTTTGTTGGGTTAACAAGCCTAGTTCTAGAAAGTTTTTATTCGCACTTGTTTGTTGAATGTTATGATCCTTAACTTGGCAAGCGATGAGGAAAGTAGGATATTTTTTATTTGTGAGAAAAAATGAGTATGTTCATAATTATGTATTGTGCATTTCTGAAGTGTTGTGTGGTCTCGGCCATTATTAGACCACCCACTTTCCGCCGTAAATAATATACTAATAATAATATACTTAAACTAAATCCATATCAACCTCTGTTTTTGCATATTGAAAATATTTTCTACGAGAACAAACCATTTTCATCGTGCACTGTCACGTGACTTCAGACGAATTGTATTCACCTTGAATCGATCAGTAAGTCAATCGGGTGCGCGAGCGCAAGCTGCCCGTGAAACACGTCAAACGTTTTATTGTCGGCCGTTTCGTGACGCGAATTGTTTTGATTCATGCCGTTTCTATCGATAACATTTAGATCTGCTATTTTATTGAGAAGCTAACTTAATACTAAATATTACATATACCTATCATAGTTATACATAGGAATACTTATGTATTTATTACTTGCTCCATTGAAGACATGGGTTATCTAAGAACATTACAACATAAATAATTTATTATAAGACGTTAATCGCATATAGATATTATTATTAAAATTGGAAATGTCACGTAAATCCGATTTGATTGATGTCATTTTAATTCACCGCAGATAATCGATTGCAATTTCAACTTTGCAATTATTATTCAAATTACAATTGCAGTTTTTACATGTGTTTTAAGTCTGCACATACGAAATGTTTTTAATAAAAAAAAAATGAAACTGGTTTTTAAATATTTGGTTCATAATTTGACATAAATAGGCTGGAAATTAACAATTCATTTTTTCTTTCGCATTCGTCGATAATAGCGCGCTATTAGGGTTAAGCTGTCATACTGACAATGGATACGAAATGGATATAGCATTGGAATGTGAAATAAAAATAGCTCGAGTGTAATGCTGTTTCCAATACATGATTAATTTAGTCCCGATCTGGTGGGCGTGATCACAGGAGCAGCACTGACATCCCTAATTTCTACTTTATTATTAACCTGAATCTCTTTAAATAACTCAAGGGTTTTTACTGATAACCCCGTAGTACTTATAAAATAAAGATTTTTTAAATAATAATGAACTTTATCATTTGGTCCATCCATTCGCAATTATTATCTCAGCAAAAGCAACACGTTTATTCATGCATGTCAAAATCACATGTAGACTTCAAATACTCAGCCAGGTATAGTGATGTACCTCATAACCTATAACCCTAACTTGCTATGTTGCACCACTAGGAAATGCGAAGTTGCGTGCTCGATTCAACGCCACGATAACCTTCCACCTCTCGCAATATTTCAATAATATCTAATCATAAATGTTGCAGTACAAAGCTCGAATTACAACGAATAAGGAACTTTTGCGTTCTCAAAGTATTACGTAAGCTTTTCGACAATTTACTGATGTTATTCAAAATAGCGGACGATTGAATTGCTTTTATTGCTAGACTATATTAGCTAATAAATCAAACGATAGCCACCGGACAAGTAGTACGAGTAATGTAAATGGGTGCAATTAAGAGGCTGTGTAGTGCAACATGAGGTCCCATAACATTCCCATGCGATTCGCTATGCCACTACAGGTTACTTAATAGCATTCGGAGTGTTAACGAGCTTCTTCTACCACCATTTCTCAGTAGTAAATCATACCTATTGGCTATGTATTTATAGTATTTATATTTATGACTAGAGGCAGGATATCCCAAAGACTTACGCGAGTATAATTTTCTTTATATTCTATTTCTATGCGTATAAGGGCTTGTTCACACGAGCGCCATTTAGCATGAAATCGGTTAGAAAAAATTATAGCGTAATAAGTAATAAGAGTAGCGCAGGGTGAGATTCTGTTTGTTTGTTACCTTATCACGACTAAACTGCTGAACCGATTCTAAGTAAATTTAACATTGAGTTAGCCTGAGATTTAGACTTAGGTTTATTTTTTGTATTGCAGCAAAATACTAAGCAGATAATAAATACAAAATATGCACATACGAAGTCGGGGGCAACAGCTAAGTGTCATATAAAAAGTGCCGTTACGCTGCGTTAGCGCAAGCGTTAACGCTGGTGAGTGGTACTAACGGGGTAAGTATATACGCCCAAATTTGACAGCAATTAAGGTTACTAATGACGATTCTACATAGATATAAAAAAGACAGTCCTTCTTCCTTTGCACTAGAAACCACACCCTGCACTATAATCATGAGGAAATCAAGGCATGTTCATGTCCTCTCACTCTCTCAACCATGCATTGTATTAGTCAATAGGGCCTATATTCAGAAGATTCTAAGGCTTTTTGTAGCAAAATACTTGATAGGTACCGTATTCAACGTCGTTCGTTTCAACGTCCAATTTGTAAGTAATTCATCAATACACGTCATAACTAATGCGCCAATATTCTCATCAATACACAACAAAATTATGAAGGAAAATTTCGTAATTAAGTACTCGTGTTGATTGAGTGATCATATTTCGCCAAATTGACGAGTGAACAAAGCGAGTGTTGTGTTCACATCCGCGTTTGTGTATGTATCAGGAAGTTTGTTCGATTCAGTACCAATATATCAATCATAACATTCGTCAAACCTGTGCATGACGAAGTAACAATGTAATCTTGCGTTTTTACTTGCTCCTGCGCCGATAGTAATTACCTAATATGTCAGTTCATAGTATGACGATATGAATAAAGCATTTTGGAGATTGTGTTAACGGAATTATTTTTTAACTTATGTACGAATCATATTGATCATAAGGTTTAGTTTGATAAATTTATAGATGTTACGATGTAATATCCACAGTAGGCAAGTGATAATTATAATTTCTATGATCCCAGTAAAAAAGTGTAATTGCGCGTTTTGTCACAGTAATCGATACCATTCAACACTACTCTACTGTAATTAAAGTACATGGAACTCTCTAACAGCCATGACAAAAAAGGCGGTACAATTTGAAAATCGAACGCAAGCCGCAACCAATCAAGGATGACGGTTGCAGCTGCGTTCAGGAATTCGTTGAGAAATCGCCGCGGTTTGAATAATTTATCATTAGAACGTCAACGCGTCTAGCGCTCAGTCAACGCGGGTTCAATGAGCATTTATTATGACTATTGCTTATGAATATTAAGTTGCAACTAGCCAGCAACCAGTCGCTAGCAACTCGTCAAGCGTCGTCATAAATTTCATGTCGATTTTATTTACAGCAACATTGTTATGATGCATTTTTAATAATGCACACATACGTATAATGCATATGCCTACAACTTTTTGTTATAGATAGCGTCATAATCGAGTCGATCAAATCCCGGAACGAATTGCAAAAGAGAATGTTTAGTAAGTAATTTAGGCGTTTACTAATTCCTAATGTGGAGAAACAACATTAATGCATATTTTTTTTTGAAAAGCGTCGGCTTTTTCTTGTTCTATAAAAATCCATGCATGGCATGGCAGTGGTCGGTGCGTCACCAAAATTGGTCAAAGCGACTTTAATGGAGTCAGTAATTTCGTAGTCGCGACTTTTAAGGTAAAACAAATTTTACAACTACACCACTGTGCAGTACTGTAGGAAATTTAAAATTGGAACAATTTCAATTTTGAATACGTTTCAGGTAACGTAAATTATTTGAGCCTAATGTATGAATTGTTCGTGTGAATTTGTTTTTTAAATCTGTTTTGAATAATTAAGCAGAGTACATACCAAAGTGACATTACCGCATATACTTTAAGTAATATGCACTAATCTTTAAATTCAAGGCAACAAATAATTGTACGTGATCAACACAAAGTTTGATTCCGTCTCAAGAGCACATGTTGAACTCGAGGTCGCGAGTTCGATTCAAACCAGGAAAAATATGTGTGAAAAATATGCCTGCTGATTTTTGTTTATTCTGTCTGTTTGTGTATGACTTTCGTGCATATAAAAGCAGTCACAACCAAGTAATATTTACTTTGCCTCTCAGCCCAGAGGACTTTACTGTGGATTTTAAAAGGAAAAATATAACTCCATACCGTAAAAAACATATTTAAAACTATATAATTGCTCATAGCATTACGCCTGTATTCCCTAAAGGGTTAGGCAGAGGTGTACCTACTATTGTACACCCACATTTTGCCGATGCTGTTATTGAGTCCCATGTAATACGGGGCGATCCTATTGCCAACTTCCGGGCACAGTTCCAGATTGTGTTGGTACTGAGAATAATAACAATAATAATGTTCTCCTGACCGATTTCGGTCACGGCGACCAATCTCACCGGAGATTAGCCAACTACGCAGGAGATATTATAGAGCACAAGTGTGTGCGCAAACACAGGTGCTCTCTCTATTCCTTCACTCTCATAGTCCGATGGGACGGCAATCCGACACGACCGGAGAGAGATCAGGCGCAGGACCAACGGCTTTACGTGCTTTCCGAGGCACGGTGTGTAACATACACGAAGACCCAGACCCGAAACAAATATCTGTAGATCATACAAATATTTGTTCCGTGCGGGAATCGAACCCGCGACACGTAGCTCAGCAGTCGATCTCTCAACCACTGCGCCAACCGTGTCGTCTGGTACTGAGAATACACAAACACCCAATTACACTTTACCTGACCCGGGAATCGAACCCAGGACATCAAGCTCAGCAGTCGCACTTGCGACCACTACACCAATGAGGCAGTCTCAGTCAGTCGATATAAAAGATAATGCAAATTATAAACTTAAAAGAAATAATAGTGATGGCCCAATGTTTACACTCTTATTCAGGTCATTTAATAATTTATAAAGTATATGTATGTATTCTAACGCATCAATTTTAAAAGTCTAAACTTCTACAATAACATCTTAGCGGAACTAGGAAATTATTACAAGAACATATTTATTTGCATTGCTCTATCATTTCCGGTTTTGTAAGATCAGTGTGGCACACAATAAAAAAATATGTATGGTGATTTCCCTTCCCATAAACAAGACAAACATTACCATTTTCCCGCCAAACAGAATGACAGTTCTCCGGTTCAAGCAGAGGCAAAACAACATTCACTCTATAAGAAAAAAAAATCAAATACTAGCTTTCACAAACCGGCAAAAGTATTCCATACAAAACATACAAACAAAGACACGGCCTCAAAGGATGTGGAACCGGTTCCTTATATGTAATGGCAACTGATTCGTGATACCGCTCGGCATCCGTGGAATGCCGACGGGCAATGCTAGTCGCTTTTATGATTAGAACAGATAATAACAACACGACTGCATTTTAAGATAACCTTTTTTATTCGATGTATCGATTAGAATTAGCTATTCGAATATTGAATAGGTCGAAGTTTACTTTTTTAGAATATTGCGTGAGCGCTGTGGAATTTTTGTGTAGAGCCAATATGGTTTTAAGCCGGAAGATTTAAAAGTAAACTTATAAATTGCCCACAAAGGTGTGTTCTGTGCTTAACTAAAGACTCGTAAATCATTATTTATGATAATCTTTTACGATAAACATGTCTACAATGTATTTAGCAATGAAAATGTCATAAAAGGACACGTCTAAATAAATCAAGAGAAACCTAAACATGTGGTACGTGCAAAAAAGGTACTTATACAAAATTTAGTTGGGGGTCACCAATTTGCCTGTCATCAGTATCAACCTATGGGTTATTTTAAAATTCCCTACAGAACGGTTTTTTGTTGCAGTTTGTGAAGATGATGATGGGTGTGATGAAGAAAAGGAAAACAAATATTCAAATAGCAAATTCTGCACTGAGCGACAAAACAATGAACATATTCGATACATAAGCGTTGAACGACCAAATAAATAGCTCCATATTGTCACGTATAGCTCGCTGACACTGCTTCCTTTATCAAAGGCTGTAAGTACATTAATTACTATTATATTTTAATTTAATCAGTAATCGATAATACTTGCCTAGTCTTCTCCGACCCGACATTTATCACAAAACACATCAATCACATCACTAGAACGCGCGAATCGCTACATTGTATTCGATTTTTGAATTTGTTTTTCGAATTATGATTTGGAGACAAAAGACGAGCGTTCCTAGTCATACCTCGCGTTCGACTCATAAAGTAAATGGTTGAACTAAAGTGATGTGAATTGTGAATCACTTAGTCTATTAATATGCGTAGCGAGTGACCGCGTGTCAAGAGCAAGGCTCGACTGTTTGTGTACTAGTGATTCGACGCCCGTCACTAATGGTCTGTTATGTAACTCTTCTTGTAGGAGTAGAATGTGTTATACATACGTCATGTTATATAATTTTTGTTATTTATTATTAATTGTGCATATAAAGGTGTTTAGAAGCGTTTGTAAAAAACGTGAGAGAATAAAACTTTTGATTTTAATTAACGGTCTGTTGCGTTATTCAATGAATTCTTAGATTGTGTACAGATAACAAAATTTATATGCATCCATCAAATTAATTTTCCTTGCTTCTTTCTATTGGGATTGGTACAGCAGTCTTCTGGTATCTCTAGTGCCAACTCCTGCTCTTGTTTCTCCTACGAACCTAGTGTTAAATATGGTAATATTTTGTTGAACGTCATACAATTTCGCTAAAGACCAGAGAAATCTCAATGATTCGATTCATCGTCTATCACCTTTATTTTGTTTTCTTTACGCAACAATAACAATAAGAAAAAATATACAGTTATGCGGTTGTCTGTTCCCCGCGTAACTGTAAGCCTGCGAACGCTTGCAAAATAACCGCAGCCTCAGAGGCACGTAGTAATCATTATTATACTAGTAATTTTTACCGGCAATCACGATTCTAATGAATGCAGACGTGGCTGTCGAGATGTTGACCAGTAAGAAATGTGTATCGATAAAATATTGTATTTATTACTGCACATTAAGTTAGCATGTCAAAATTACTTTACTGGAGTTAAATTACTGCTGAACTCTTCATAAATTAAACCTATTCTTGTTACTTTTATATACCTAAATGATAACAGGTGACAACAGATTTTAATGCTATTTTAGGTGTTAGAGGTAACACGATCATGAATATGTCGATTAATAGGGTTAATTTGATAGTCGATATGTGACACCTCGATAACTGTTTCATCAGTGCAAGCGAAATTTTAAATCATTTTTTCATAGTTACATAATCATCATTGTAGTTACATCCCTATTTTGACATTGAGTTCGAAAAATAAATATTTAAAAATGTACCGATGTTTTATTTGATACGCATAGATACTTTATACAAATCATGTTACAGAATTCTAAACGTAAAGAAGTACTCGAAAAAATATTTTTTTTCTAAGCGAACAAAAATTGACTACTATTAAAGAAGTTGGGAAATCTTTCATTCTGAAGAAACCATCTGATAGATACATGAATGATGACTCAATATTGAAACAATATTACGATCATTGGTATTGTTCCCCATCTCATAACATACGTAACATCTTCAATGTATAACCTCAATAATATTTTGTGTAATGTCAATCAGTTCAACGAACTCGCTTTCTCTCCGTAGCCCAAACTAACTTTCTGAATTACTTTAATGTAATGTTGCATTAAATAATGTACCTACTTGTTTTGGTTTTCATACAATAACCATTAAATTCAAATTTTTAAGCAAAAGTTAGTTCACTTCGAAATTTCGGAAAGATTAAAAAAGCAAGGTTGTGATTTTGATACTTAGTTCTTTAATATGGCCGTAGGTATGTCTCTTTATAAAAAGGACGGAAGATATTAAAATTCAGTCCTGTAAAATAATTAGTCCTCTTGATTGTTGTCAGCGTGAATTTAGTAGATATCTAGTTTTTTTACCTGTAAGTATCGTGGGTACAGTTTACAAACATACATGTCACATGCACACACAACCAGACCCGAAACAACTATCTGTAGACATTACAAATATTTTTGCGTGCGAGAATCGAACCTGCGACATGAAACGCAGAAACCCACCGTGCCGTCAAACTAATTTGACAGTTTCAAATATGTTTTATCTTTTTTAAATGATGTTTGTAATTAAGAGATCTAGTGAGATTAAATTTTGTTTGGTGCGATGTGCAAGAAAATCCAATATTGCATATTACATCCACATGGATGGAATTCCGATTGCAGTTTAACCTAGAAATAGCAACAGCCGGCTGTATTTAATCTGCTGGTATTGGAATACGTAAGAGGCACTTCACATACATACCTACCTACATTCAATAAATAACTAGGTATTTACAAAATCGACAACTTACATGATTTCACGGTAACAACATAACATAGCCTGTATTCCCCGAAGGATAAGGAGAAGTTTACTTTCGTACACCCACATTTCGCGCATGTCGTTATTGAGTCCTATATAATAGGGCAGAGAACCTATTTCCATCTACCAGGCACAGTTTCAGACTCCGTGCTGCTACTGAGAATTTCATACAGAAAAACCCGATAACATTTTCCCCGATTGAGAATCGAATCCAGGACCTCATGCTCAGCAGTCACCTTTGCGACCACTAGACTAATAAAGTACGTTATCTCTAAGAATTTCACGAAATCCCTGGTTTCGTCAATTCCCTGCGTCATGCATATTGGCAGCCTACCGATGTAGGGACAGGTATAGGTCGCGCGATAACTTCTGTCAAACGTCATTTTTGTGACGTGTAATGTATGGCTGACAGTGAGATTGCTGTCGCGTGGCTGTCGCGTTGCTGTCGCTTTTTTACGTAATTAGGCTGCCGAACTGTGTCTCCAACTGAGAGCCCGGCAACCTCGATAGCAACGCGATGCGACAGTAGTCTCATTGTTTTCGGTCAATAGGTATATGACACAACAATGACGTTTGACAGTAGCTATCCCGCGATCTACACCTGTCGCTTCGATTGCTACATCGATAATTAGCCTGCCGCTCTAAGTTATTCGATTTTATTTAGACATATCATGAAAATACCATAGATCTGTTCAATTTCTCTTAAAGTATTTACTCATAAAGTGCAAGAGATTATTTCTCACGAATATATTTTGTACCATTTCTTCAAGTACAGTTTGATTGTGTCTTTTATGTCAATACAGTCAAAGTCATTTTGTTTTTTATTTCAAAAAGGAATTGAAATGCAGGCACTTTTAAAAAGTCGAGACTCTAGGCGCTCGGTTCCTAAAGGCGGTAGGTCCTCCCCTGTTCCTAGGGGTAGGTCCTGTAAAGAGACCGGCAAGAAACTCCATGGAATGGAATTTTTCCTGTGTTGAATTCCACACGTTTATTTTTATACATTTCTAAGCTAAAATGTACCTTATTTGTCTATGGTATGAAATAGAGCAGCTATACGTGAAAGGAAAAAAATCTCGACAAAAAAAAAATAACAATATCTTTACGAAAGTGTAATGTTTAACGCATTTGTAATTTGTAACGCATTCATGAGCCAGTGAACGCAGCGCTAGACATGTTTCCTAACTATCGATCGATACTGATTGATCGATTCTCTTCGTTAAGCAATTGAGAATAGTAATTCATTACACATCTTTTACGGTATATCCTCTGAAAAAGCAAAAGTGTACCTGATTTACTTTATTGTATGTTTCTTCATAAATTGGTACAGACAACATCAAAAGTCGAATTAGTCGATTATCAGTATAATGATTTTAAATTGCGGAACTGTTGATTATAGTCAATACAACATATTTTACCAGTTTTGAAATTAACATACATTATTATTTTTATGTTGACTGTATATCGGTAGGCAATTCGGTTTCTAAGATTTTCACACATGTATGAAGGGTTAAGCAGGTGATGAAAGGCGTACCTACTGCTGGTGCTTGTGGGCTTATATTTGGGCGCCGATTGCTGTTATTGAGCTCCATATTTAACAGGGAACATGCCTTGCTGAGTGTCATTCTATACGTGCTACTGATTGCATACTTTGCCTAACCCGAAAATCAAACCCTTCCGCGAATCGTCCTTACGAGCACTAAAACAATGAGCTACTCAATCAATAATTAGTATGAAACTAATAATATTTTAATTACGTAATTATTTCATTAATTTTACTTACTACTTATACCTAAGTAACTACAAAAAATACTAAACCGATTAAGTATGTAAAAAAAACTCATTACGTACGCGTCAAAATTCTCCTCCGCATCGCTGTCAACCGGCAATGTGCCCAGAAGACTGGCAGCATTGCCACGCTGTATTGCAATGCTGATTCTTTGATCAAATAATACTTAAGCCAGACTTCTGGTCGTTACGTAATTTGGACGAGTAGGTAATATATATAGTAGGTAATCTCTAGATCTAAATTATTAGCGTTGGCTAGATATTTTGAGTGCCAATAATAACCTGACTGCTAAAGATACAAGATCGGGTGCAGTGCAGAAGGATGAACTGGCAACAGGCGAAAGCTAATTAGCTTATTATATTGACCTATCTTTTAATACCTCATTGGTTTGGTAGCCACGCGCGGCTGCCAAGCGTGAGGTCTTGAATTCGATTCCAAGGTCGGGCAGACTTATGATGAAGTCGGGAATTTAAACGCGATCCTATATCATTTAATATTTACGGTAGCAGTAATGGCATAGCGGTTGACCGCTTGCCTTCCATGCAGGTATGTCTGAATTCAAACCCAGACCGCACCTCTAGCTTTTCTAATTCATCTGTGGAAACTGGCACGCCTGAAAGGCCTTCATAAAGTTCTCGGTGGTGTTTGGTCCACGAACCTGCTAACTAAGAGCTTCCCTTTTTTGAAGAGACCTGTACCCCGTAATCGTACAGTAATACAGGGTTGTTTTATAACCTCTAAACTATGACCTCATACCACGTTCACCAATTTCCTCTAAGGCTTGTCTTAAACAGGCTCGCAAATACTCACGTTATTTTTATGGCACAAACCTGCCAACTTGCCCGCCCACTCTCTGGACTTAAATGGCAACGAAGCGACTTTACCGCTAAATATTATAATATACTTGCTATTGCCCGCGACTTCGGTTCGTTTATATTGTATTTATTTTCTAATTAGTGTTTTGCTGTAATAGTAAAAATAAGACTATTTTCTTCAGAATCCAGACTACCTCTTGATAAAATTTCATAACGATCGGTTCAGTGGTTTAGTCATGATGAGGTAACAAACAGACAGAGTCACTTTCGCATTTATAATACTTAGTGTGGATGATACCAAAATCCTCTGCACGACGTCCGGTATAAATAACATTAATTAAATCGTCGCATTCGTGGACCGTGGTTTTATCTTTTGGCGTTTACAACTTTCATTCATAACATTTATAAAAAAAAAAACCTGTAATAGCAGGTTTTTTTTACTAAGGTAAGTAGATCGCATGTACGCAGGAAAAATACTTAACATTTTTGCTCACAAGATCGTTATCTTTTGGCAAAATTTCTCATACAATTTAACACGGCTCCATATTTATTTTTAATGAAAATGTCAACAATGCAAATTTCAATTTCATCTGATATAGCTTGAAAGGTTACGTTTAATTAAAGCTCTTGTTTATTTATTTTTCAAGTTTTGTAACAATAAATATAAATTGTAATTTTAACATTAACTTCAGTTTGCAGTGAAGTATCTGTTAGAGATAATTATCATAATATTTTGAACATCTTCAACTTCATTCTTCGCTATTAACTTTGAGTATTTGGGCAAAGAACTGTTAATTAAAGAACAGACTTCAAAATGCACACGAGAAACATCTCACTTACGAGTTTATCCAAGAATTAATTCTGAACTTGTATTAACTGAGGCTGCTGAGCTGAGTTCCTGGATTCGACTCTCAGATCGGGCAAACTGTAATTGCTATTTTCAGCCGCATCCCGGAGTTTATATTGTGCCCGGTAGATGGCAATAGGCTCGCTCCCTGTTACATGGCATCGGCAAAATGTAGGTGTACTAAAAGTACCTACACTTCTACTCAACCCTTCGGGGAATACAGGCGTGATGCTATGATTGATGTTATGTTATTAAGTAGAGCCCTTTCTTATACTGAGAAGAGGCCCGTGGGACAATGATTGTCTGAATTATTATTATTACTTGTAGGTTGGTGATCTCTAGGTACTTGACCACAGATTTTTATCGCTTCATACAACTGCGTCATTGACTCACAGCGTCTATGTATCTCGATGTTTAGTTGTAGTACCTACCTTTTATTTTAATACAACGTCAGGATGTTGTGAAATACAGAAAAATGTGTCAACCTATTTACGAATGCGACTCACGAGCGAACGAATACGCGGGCGAAAGCTAGCTAATCTTAAAATAGCCCACATGCACTCACGTCGATCATAGTGGCTTGTATCTCATTGATGCAACACTGTGTTCGCTAGTTAATGACGTTTTAGAACGAACGCAATAAGTCAATGAAAATTAACACGAGCCCCTCTCGCGATCGGAATCGTATTCACTTTGTCAGTACAACGATGTTCATTGTTTGAAATTGGTTCCAGTGGTTGCGCTGGACTATTGAAATAGGTTGAAAATCTCGAGAGGATGTTGAAAGATATATTTTATTATTCATCACGCCTGTGTTTTTCGATGGGTTAGCTAGAAGTGTACTATTGTACACCCACATTTCGCCGATGCTGTTATTGAGTCCCATGTAAGAAGGGGCGAACCTATTGCCATTTCAGTTCCAGACTCTGTGCTGCTACTGAGAATTTCTATACTTGCAGAAAAACCCAATAACACTTTGTCCGACCCGGGAATCTAACCAAGACCAATGAAGCAGTCTTAGATAATTGTTTGTTTGTAATCGCGTTCTCGGATATAGCTCGAACGATTTTGATGACATTTACAATATAGGGGGGTTTATCTTACTGGAAAAATTCGAAATCAGATTGTATTATTATAATAGTAACTTTTAAACTTTATCTGAACTGGATCCTAACGAGATTCTACATATATAGAGTGAAGAACATTTTTCATCACATGTTGCAAAACTAAGGGAAAGTGTCACTTAAACATAAATGCAATAGTCAATTGTAACTAACTGCAATTTAGAATTCGACACGTCACTCCTTTACCTACGTGCCTTAGCTGTGCCAGCGCACCTGTTATTGGCACTTCAAAGAGTTACGAAACGTAAAAGTGCATTATTGAAATGATTTTCAATTTATCTGCCTCGTTGGTATAGTTATCGCAAGCGCGTCTACTGAGTTTGAGATCCTGAGTTTGATTCCCGGGTTGGACAGTGTTATTGGTTTTTTCGAGATAGAAATTTTTTGTAGCAGCATGGAGCTAGAAATTCGGCCCCGTGTGACATGAAATTAATGAATAACGACATCGGCGAAATATGGCGGCTTCGGAGAATATAGGCATGATGTTTCAAATTAATTGTTAACGAAGACTCTCTTGCATAATATAGAGAAAATATCTCGGATCTAGATAGTAACCATGAGAACAGACATGCAACCTTGCACATTGTGAAGGAGCATGGGAAACTTAGTAACTGTATCTGATCGCGAGAATGAACTGCACATCCTATAATAATCGTTTTTGTTCAATGATGCGATAGTTTTACGGTATAATCTATTGTTTGAAACTGCGTTTAATGTTTTTTACTGTCAACATAAAGTATTAATATTAACAGTCGAACATCAAAAATGTTAATCTATATGTTTGTAGTAGGTTGAGTTTATAGAATTGACTTTTTTCTGCAATTGGTTTAATTTTTTTTCGTTTACTAAGCGTTAGTTAATTTTTAATGAATCTTGCTGCAGATGACGTCACAAAGTAACACACTTAAAATTCTGAACTTAGTGCCTGTGAAATATGACAGGAGAAATTGAGAGCTGCTATTAAAAATTATCAAAAAAATGCTTATATGGTCTGATGATGAATAAAATACTAACAAATAATGAATACCGTTATCAAAAAAAGATGTAATTTTTCACAATTCCTTACCATTCTTTGTTGTTAACATCAGAGCTGGTGTTTCCATGTTGCGTAAAGATTTTTGGTTCGGCATTTATAGAGAGGCATGTAATCTTCCTTGTCTGTTATTTCACTTGAAGATTGATTTCTGTTATAGAGTCAGTTATGAATAGCAATAACCCTTATTGCGATTTGTCTTCGAGAGTGGCCGTAGTAACCGTCAAGTGAAAAATTAAAAGTGTGCGCTCGTTTTTGATAGATGATCACTCAAATGCGCGCGCACGTTGTGTTCATACATTATTGGCTTGAAGGCAACTACCGTCAAGATCAAGGAAAACTTGACAATGAGGCACAGAAGGATGCAGCGTAACAATATTATAAGCGTTTCTCATCACAACATTCGCAGCAAATAATATGCATTTTGTTAGAACATTAATAAACTAGCTTCATGCTTAGGTTAAGTGGCATATACATAAATGTAAATTTTACTATTTTATGTAAATTCCTAATTCCCTCCCAGACCAACGCTAGGTATGCTCATGGTGACTAAAGAAGCACTGTATGATGTGCAGTGATAGCTTACAAGTTGTATACATATATTTTTTTTACTACTAATTTGAATGCATTTGGCAGCACTTCAGCTGATGGTGAGTGACAATACTGCTGAGGATGGATCACGCATGCTCAAGTAACGCCTATTTACTCTCGCCTGGTATAGTATGTATGGATTTGTTGTTAAATTATACTTAGATCCATATTACTTAGCGGCTCACTATTGCGACACCGATAACGATGAAGTATGGCATTAGTTCCGTCACACTTAGCTGTCAATATTTACAGAATTCATGAGCGTGTGTAAGCTGTCACGAGACATACAGTGCGGCTAGTAAAATGTCTATTGAAAGAATTCTACTAAAGGATTATTAATGACTAATTTACAATTCGTCGTTGAAGTTCAAATACCACGTAAGTAATTTTTTGGCACTCGTAAAATAAATGAACATAAAATGGTATTGTACTGGTGTCTATGTAAAATAATGCAGTTTTTTCACTCTCCTGAAAAGTTGCTATTTTGACATACGTGGTGTTAAAACTTCAACGACGAATTATGTATATCTAAGTGAGTTTAAAGAATCGTTTCATAAAGGAAACTCGTAATCGGAATAGTATTCCACTTCTAAGATTAAAACTTGTGCATATCGTACGCAGTTGTTCCTAGTTTACACTGCGATGAATACTTAAATATTATGATTAAATAATAATTATATTATTAATTATTATAATAATTATTATAGATTATAAGTAGGCAAGCCTTTATTGGTTCCCATACAAACAATAACTGCAGCGTGGCATGTTCAGTTATAATATTATTCGCTACGTACAAAATATCGCGTAGATTTATTGCGAACGCCTACGGATACATTAAAGTCTTATCTTTTACCGTTTCATGTCAAATGGTAATAAAATCAAATCAATGTGCGATCAATGAAGTGTAAATGAATACTATGATATGCATTTTAGTTGAAGGAAATAACTTATCTCGTTGAAGTTTTATTGTGAGAAATATAATGGTTTAAATGTCTCATAGGACTAGTGGCTGTAAGCGCGGCTGCTGAGCTTGAGGTCCGGGGTTCGATTCCCAAGTTTTAGTAGGTTTTTTCTGTTTGAAAAATTACCAGCCCGAATTTGGAATGGTATACGATAGATGGCAATAAGCTTGTTCACATGAGACTTACTAACGAATCGATTTAATTTGGGTGTACAACAGTACCTAGATACCATTGCTGTTTACCCTGCGAGGAATACAGGCATGATGTTATGACAAATCTCTTTCCGTTATACTGTCATAAAGTCAGTGAGTTCAGTGAAATTATTAATTAAAATATTAATAACAGTAATCTGTTTTCTTCGATACATAACTGCAATTAGATATAGGTACCGTAGTCTGTAATTGCATGAAAATAATAGATAATAATCACATTATTACAGTCATTATGATCTCAATAACCATTATGAGTCACGGTATGGCTCAAGATTTTGCTGAATCGTGTTGACGGATAAATCTAATGGAAACATTCTATCTACTCTATAGAGAATTACTCATTAACGCCTATGATATGCCATTTTTTTATATAGACCACGTATGTGTGTGTTACAAGTACTGTACTAAATAAATCTTATTTTCTTTCTTTACTATTTTTGCCTCTCTGTTATTTTAATGTATTACAAGATGTTTTAAAAATATTGCTTTAACCTCCTAAGGCCCGATGTTCGCAGTCAAGAACATATAATAATTAAAATTGATTAAAGCCCAAGTGTAATTAGCGAATAGAAGCTCTAGTGACCCAGTGTCTTCACGTGAGTACACTTTTGTTTTTTCTCGCGTTACCTGATAGGTCGTTAGATCGACGCCATTTTTTTTTTGCTTTTGATTGAGTGCCACCAATTGGAGTTACATAATCTTAATTCTAATTTAAGCCTATTTTGTATTATGTACTCATGGGAGCACACTGGGCAATTTATTAGAAACTCTAAATTTTGCTTGGGCGCCAGGAGAATAAAAATCTTTTGAGAAACGTTTGAAAACCTTTTTTCTTAGCGTTAAGAGGTTTTCAGTGATTACGGGCCATTCAATAACCTTTCTTAGACTTGTTAATTGTATTCCATAAACGTGACGTGTGAGCGTTACTTTCCACAATGGCATGCTAATTCGCTGACTTTGTTTATTTCGCGGTTTATAGGCCGTGCCGATCTCGCTAGACTTCGAACAAAGACGCCCACGTGTGTTCGTAAACATCGTAATTAGTCGAAAGTGGGCCATTACGAGTTGTAACGTACCCTAAGTTTACGCACAGTTAGCGCCGAGTATCATCATAAAGGTTTTAGGGGCCAGCACGTACTATAGATTTTTAGTCGCCTATTTTAGTTGGTTACTAATAGGTAAAAGGATATGTATGGGATTAAATGAATCAAAATAAATTCAGGTAACTGTTCGCCAACTGTTTAGATTCTAGTGTGCGCAGGGCCTAAGTAATTCGTTGATATTAAGAACTCGTGAAACCGGTCTAGTGTGTGATGAGGTTGAAGCAGTACCTACAAGTACGTTGCGCGGGAGTCATCCGAATAGACTTGATGTGTTTTTGATGTGTTTCACATTGTTGCTTCCTTCTTGTGAAATAATATAAATCATTGTTTCATCATGGAAATGTATGGACAATTGTATAAGCAGTTGAAATAGAGCTTGAATGACTATGAAAATTAGCTATGAACAATTTCGGACAATATCTAGATACGTTTATTTTCATTATATTCAACGCGAGTCAAATTATAACAGTATTTACCTATTTCTTAATTAACTTTTTAAGAATAGACTAAAATACTGCCTACTTATAATAGAGTCCGTTTTCAGTTTAATATTATAATAAAATAATAAATTCAACCCATTAGTGTCCCACTGCTGGGCAAAAGTATCTGCTCAGAATGAGAAGAGTTTAGGTCTTAGTCCACCAAGCTAGCTCGGTGCGGGTTGGCGGACTACACACACCAACAAGAACTTTATGGAGTCATCTGAGGTGTGCAAGTTTCGTCACGATGTTTTCCTTCGCTGTAAACGCAAGTGATCATCAAATTTCTGATCCGTACATGATTCCAAAAAGTCAGAGGTGTTGGCCCGGTTTAAACTCTTGACTCTACTGCATGGAAGGCAAGCATTCAACAGCTAGGCTATCACTGGCTAGGCTCACACTATAATTTTAATATTTATCCGACTAAGTTATTGTTCAAACTTTATCTTGACATCTCCTTTAAAATCAAACGTAGATATTATTGAAAACAACAGTTATATTAATAAGCGACTAACTAGCCTTCAACGCGAACAATTTTGCGAACGTTCCAACATGATGGCCGAACAATGCGTAAGCGCAAAATATCCGTGAAATTAATTGTTACGGCCACATTTGTTAGTGAGTCGTCGTTACTGTTCAGTCATTGAACAGAATGTATATTATCTGATCAGAATGTATATTTGCAGCTCTTTTAACATGTTGGTAACTCATTGTATCTACTAGGCTAGGGCTAAAATGTGAAATTGTGACCCTATAGAATTACATTCTTCTTTATCTATGTATATAATCACAGTGTCATAGCAAATCCGACGACACGGTTGGCCTAGTGGTTCAGCGATTGACTGCTTGCGCTACGTGTCACGATTCGATTCCTGCACGGAACAAATATTAGTATCATCTACAAATATTCGTTTTGGGTTTGGGTGTTTGTGCATGGGAATATTAGTGTTTATAAACGCATCCACGTTACAGGAATTACTCTTAGGATGGGGTAACGTTTCTTTTTTTTTTATTCGTGAGCCCAGACCCGGAGCAACTGTTTTTAGGCCATACAGATATTTGACTTTTTGATTCTGACCCGGGTGCGTCTCTGACCCGGGTACGTCTTTAAACTGCGGCCAGACACCGGAGGACGGGCAGCAGCGTCCTCTCACTAATCGGTGAGCCACTGCGATCCCCAAGCCGCCTGCCAAGCGTGGGGATTATGGCAAACCCCCCCCTTGAGGGAGGCCTTCGTTCAGCAGTGGACGTATTCTGGCTGATGATGATGATGAGATATTTGTTGCGTGCTGAAATTAAACCAGCGACACGTAGCGCATCAGTCGATCGCTCAACCACTACGCTAACCATGCCGTAATATATTAACAGGTTCTATTTATAGATACTTACACTAGCTTTTTGAATTTGACAATCAATTCGGGTTGTACTCTTTTTGCGAAAGACACGTGGCGCCATCTATTATCATAACAACGTTATTGTTGTTTTCTTTAGGAACAGTAGTTTTTTTCAAGATGAAAGGTACCCTATGTCCATTTCTGTACACCTGACAACGTATATGCAAAATTTCAGGATGATTGGTTCCGTGGTTTAGGCGTGAAAAGGTAACAAACAAACAAACTTACTTTCGCATTTATAATATTATATATATATAGAATTATTTATTCGTTTAGAAACGTCAAAATACTGTGATAATCTTGTGTAAATATTGGCACCGTCTGGGCAGCTATTAGTACGATTATTGTGAAGTATAAAATCTCTACTACATCTGTCATATGAGTTGCACACAACATCTGACTTTAAAACGAAATGTGAGCTGTTATAATTGGTGCCAATCAGAACCCGACACCTTGTCTGGCATATAGTTCGTTGTCTAAGCAATATTAATTGCGATACCGTAAATGTTAAATGGTTAGAAGAGATGCAAGAAGATTGGATTAAAAGTATAGAGTAACGGTAGGCTAGACTGGAGCGACGATCTATCAGTAAACCAGTTGCTCGACTGGTCAGAAAAAAATGTAGATATGATAAATTGGATCGTTTGTAATGGTGATACAGGAAACAGGGATATTCTCGATTGGTGTATTAATTAACAGTTATTTAATACGCGAAATGTGGGTGTAAGAGACACTTCTGCCTAACGAATAACCGCTCGGGGAACGTAGACGTGATTGTGACAGGTGCTTCCAGCCTTCAACTTATTTACTAGTATAACTCTTATAAATGTGGTCTATTCAGATCATTAAGTAAATGTCTCGCTTCCTGTAATTTCCCGGTTATCTCATTAATCGCAAATTACGTTAATAACTGCTATCTGATGAAAGGAAGGCGTTCACGGTTTCAAGATTTAACTGGTAAAATGGTAATTGACAGCAAAATCATTATGTACGAATACAGTGGTAGAAAAACCAGGTCTAATATGTTTATTAGAAAAACGTTATAGCGACGCTTTTTAGTGGTACGCGCGCGAAAACTCATTATAACAAGCACCGTAGCGAACGAAACTGGTAAAATTCTCATTGATAACATACAAGTGGACTAATTTGACAAGACGAAATATTTGCCATCCTTTTCTCATGTTTTTTATTAGAAAGAGACAGTGAGAATAAATTAATTTGTTTTGTAAATATGTTGAAGTATGTTTGGCGCACTTTGTCGTCTACGTTCTCGTCATCATCTATAAAACGTCCTGGTGTACAAGGAGCCGGACAATAATCTCCTTTTTGGTATCCACAGACCCATATTATTGACCAGACCCAAAGGCCCATATTTTTTAATACTGGTGGTAATCCCTCATGGGCAACACTCCGCTTAGGACAGATGGGTGAGCTGAATGCTCAGAAACTCACAACGTTGGTCCTCTTTGTTACCTGAGTGCATTCGGCAACTTTGAGGATACCACGATGCACAATAAAAAAGGCACGAATAAAGGCCGACCTATTGCGAGGTACGTCGATAGTGCAAGTGGTGTTCAAATGGAAGGGCATTAAGAAAAAGCCTTCTCATACATATTAATTGAACTGTGAGCGATCTTGTCCAAGAACACAATTGCTCGAACCTTGAGTTGTCTGTAGGATACATACTCGTATACTATGAACTTGTCACGACTTCTTGCTGCTTGTAATCTATGTGCCATTGTGCCATGTTCTTTGTTTTGTAATCCCAGACCCTGAGGACGGACAGACAGTATTGTATGTCACGAATCACAGATCAATAGGTGTCTGGAGATTATTTGACTTTTACATGATCTTCATCAAATTGACAAGGACGTCACTAGAGCATTATTTAAATTATTTACACGAATCTAAGTTATAATGTAATGATGTAAAGTATACTTTACAAAAGTTAAAGTATATTTCAGTGTTAATTTTGAGGATCCGGCAAAATATCTGCTTGGATATTATTTATTGATTGGTTTCGGATACATACATACATACATAATGGTTTCAGATATTTTATGGATTATATTTTTTATCGCCATTTCAATTCTTCTAGTACGTACTCCTGAGGCCTTTCCTAAGCCGAAAAAATGTATATGATTGACTTGACTTAGACGACCTCAGTTAGTTATGCCCATAAATGTTGTTTGTGCAGTCAAACATAATGCTTGCCTATCTTTAAAATCCAATACCATCCATCGCCAGTAGACGACATTACGACTGTACAGTACCCCTAGTGTAAGATTTTTTCGACAAATTCGATTTACTACATCGAACGCGTTCGGCGAATTGGTGGATAGCACGAAACGGACCAATCGAAGCGCCGAACGCGTTCGATATAGTAAATCGAATTTGTCGAAAAATACTTACACTAGGGGTTCTTCAGAACGTGCTGATTGTGTTGTTATTTCATTACATTAACTTTTTTTCTTTACACAGTGCATTTCGTAAAGTTAATCTTATTACTTAATACCAAGGAACTGTCAAATTTCGTTAACATATGCAGCCCAGTTTTCATTTCCGTCTAAATCTTTGGAGATCACAGGCGTGACCGTTATACTTTAGTAATATGCAATGTATATATACGCTGCTACTACAATCTAGAGATAAAAATCAGTTGCATGTTCACGACAATGTAATTTGCGAAACTACATTTATTTTTATCCTTGTTGTATGCTTGGTAATCGTAAGGCTTCCGTTGCACGTGAGGCATATAAGCTTACCCTTCATATTGTGTTCAGATTTCTTAGTAAAAGGGTGGTTTTGAGGTTCTTCTATAATATATGAATGGCAAGCGACACAGTGAGGCAGATTGGAACGCAGAAAATGAACAGAACCTACTTTAGATGAAAAGAAACGCTGCTTAGAAATTTCCAATTGTTCATATGACATAGGTATGCAGAGCAGTTAACTAAAGAATAAGTATATTTAGTTACTGGATACGTAAACGCTTATCTAAATGATGTAAACAATTCTTATTCTCATTTCTGTTGCAATTTGGACTAAAATTATATTTTGGCGATACGATCGTCCTACCGACCTACGTATCCCGGGTTCGTACCCGCACGGAACAAATATTTGTATGGCCTACAGTTAGTTGTGCATGTGAATATTTGTGTTTGTATGTAGACGCAACCACGATACAGAAATTATTCTTTGTGTGGGACAACGTTTTATTTAAACGAAAAAATATTTGAATCACACTTTATAATATATTTTACAAACATAATTGAAAAAGGGTAGTCTATGCCTTTGTAATGTAAGGGAAATTTGACGTGACCTACGGCGACGGCAACTAATATCACGTTGAAAACAAGCAGGTGAACGAATTTGACAGGACTGAATATCTACCATCCTTTTTTCATATTTTTGATCAGAAAGAGACAGCGAGACTTTTTAGTCTCGCTGTCTCTTTCTGTAAGTCTAATTTGTAAACAACAGTACCGAACCTATTATATAATGGAAACTAGGTCTGGGATAATCATTCTAACCGTAATCACTTTTAATACCTTTCGAGACGATTAACGGGAGTCACACGCATAAACTAAGGATTAAGATTAACAAATTAACTACACTATTTGCTAAGAATTAAACCCATACAAGTATATGGAATTGGGTCAAATTCTGTTAGTAAGAACTTGATCAAAGAGTCCTGCAATCCTGAATCTTATAAATTAGTATTTGTATAGCCACAAGGAAAGTACAAAGCATTTACAAACTATAAAGTTAATTCGTGTAGAGATAATGTATTAATTAGAAATGAATCGACATAACATAGCATCACGCCTGTATTCCTCGAAAGGTTAGGCAGAGATGTATTATTGTACACCCACATTTCGCCAATGCCGTTATTGAGTCCCATGTAATCGGGGGCAAGCTTACTGCTATCTACCGGGCACAGGCCAAGATTCCGTGCTGCTACTGAGAATTTCCATACCTACAGAAAGACTTAATAACACTTTACCCGACCCAGGAATCGAACCCAGGACCTCACGCTCAGCAGTCGCAATCACGACCGCTATGCCAATGAGGTAGACAAAATAAGTGTGAATTAAAGTGGGAATGAATCTTGCATGAAAGCCTCCACAAGTGACGACTGAGATTGTCTAGAACCCTGGGCAGTCAGCCTCGCTAATGTCAATGCTGAATGACTTTTCCACATGATAGCTCGTGCCTTGATAGAAGAAGAAGAATTAGTGAATCAAATTGTAACTATCTTTAGAGCTCAGAGTTTTAACATTGTAATTTGTGTTTGCAACACTGTGCATAATTTGCAATTGCTTGTCGTACAGCTTCACGATCGTACTAAAGACGATGTGTTAATAAAAAATTGAATTGCTATACAGTCAAGATAAAATGTAACAGATCTTTATGAAATCCTATCCTAGTAGGATATTATAATGTGAAAGTTTATGAGGATGGATGGGTGGATGGATATTTGTTACTCAATCACGCCAGAACGGCTGAACGGATCTAGATGAAATTTGGCACAGAGCTAGATTATAGTCTGGAATAGCACATAGGCTACTTTTTATCCCGAAAAAATGTACGGGTTCGTAAACCATGCGGGCGAAGCTGCGGGCTGAAGTTAGTTTCTTATATATTGAACCACGCAAATTTATTAAAGAACTTAAATGTTCAGAAACCTAGTTTCTATTTAACGTTAAAATGGGTGTCACCTTGAAATATTTTATTTCTTATTATTCAAACAAAAACATAGTTATTGCTAGAGAAGATAAAAAACGTGCATTACGTAACCAAGTCAATGACCCGTATCAAAACGATTAGTAAGACGAAAATAAACGAAGATCGTACGTAGTACAAGAATTTATAATGATAATTGTGACTGATAATGCGAATATACCATATATACAAATAACTTACAGATTTACCTGAATAAAATAAATACAATTTTAAAAACAATAAAGAAAAACATTAGAAATTAAAAAAGAAAGAAGTCGCTATTGAATCCAATTAAACCAATAATTTTAATGTCATGAGCGAGCATAATAAAAAAAAGTTTTCATCCAAAGAGTTTTCTACATCAAAAACCTTGTTCAAAAACGCTAAACTGAACTTATTTTTATATGCAGTGATAATTGTAATGATGTAAAAATAATTAAACGTAACCACTTAAATGGTTACTACATCATGACGTCGATTAGACCTTCACCTGTCCACTAAATAGAATTGTTGCCGGTTCTCAGATTCTTAGAACTAAGTGCTACCGTATAACTAATGTGTGATTCATAAGTTGCGGTATTTTGTATTCAAATTCAGATCTTGTGCTTAGTGACATCCTTTCTCTCGAAATATATCGCATTAGAGAGGTATACATTTTACTTAATTTTGTATTCAAACGTTCTAGCAGGATATATTCTGATAAGTTTATAAGGAATTCGAAATTCAAAAAGTTGGAATGAGCATAAACAATCGAGGAACCTCTATCGTATGTACCTTGAACTCATTGGGTCAAGAATACAGGATGACATTAAAAAGATAAATAAGAAGTTATTTGTTTATGCATAGTCCCTCCTTGTTGGGTGTTATCGGGGCTTATTTTCGAAATACGTATAATACGTATGCAATTCAATAGACGGTATACCACTAATAGCATTGTCTTTGGCGTATATTTATTTAATCAACATATCCATTTCCCACAGTTAGCGCCAACATGCTTGGAAATAGAACCATCTGTCATAGAGTTAGTATTGTAGGTTTCCATTTTATCACACTCATACGTTTTAATGAACAAAGCTACATATACATACAAGTTAAAGTTCATTAGTTAATATTACTAATGAAACATTTTTGGGGAGGGGAGAGTTTCCACGAGTCATGAAACCTGAGATCGACTGGCGAACTGAGGGCAGTCACCCTCGATAGGTGGTATCGAGGGTGATTGTTTATTGATTATTTTTATACATCTTTATATCAGCGATGAACGTTAGTAGATAGCACCTTCTGATTCGACAGAAGAATATTACTGAGATGTCTATTGCATTATTTTGCTTCAGATGGGTAAAGCATTATCTATTGATATTGCGAATCTGTGATGAATTACGGAAATACGAATTAATGCTAAATTTCATAAGCAGGGTTAAACAATTGCCGTTCAGGCTCGGCCATTAAGTATATTTGTGTAAGGAGATAATAAAAAATGCGTCAGTATTATTTAATCAAGCTTTTTACTGACTGATTACTTGAGTTCGGTTAAAGGAACTATTCAAGCGCTACCACCGCCAGTCCTTTCATCCATGCCGCCTATTATCTGCAATAGTAAAGATTTCATCAAACCTCTTGCCAATGGGTCGTCTAGACGCCGACTTTTTACCGATTGCTTCAATTGTATGTCCGAGCCATCCATTAAGGAAGAAACTTTATAAAAACTTTAATTGCAAGTTAATAGTTACATTAAATTAAACCTTTTCTATAATAAACAATCTCAAGAAATGTCAAGGTTTCAAAAATTTTTTGTTTGTATTCTGATTATTATTTGTTTGTTGCGAAGCCAACAACACTGTATTTACTTTATTATTTTGTTGTTCAAAGGACACTTTTTATAAGAATTAATTAACGTTAAACCTTATCTACCGCCATGTCTAAAGTAGTAGACTGCTTTCAGCTGATTTCACATACTATAGCAACATCTTCTATACAAACAAAAAAATAAAATTGAAGTGTCTGTTTGTAATATCAAAATAACAGCTTTTTACTAAAGGCATATGAAAGTATATATGGTACTTATAACATATAAAAAACTAAAAAATATCTCTGTCTGCCTGTTTGTTCCGACTAATCTCCGAAACGGCTGGACCGATGTTGACGGGAGCTTCACTGGCAGATAGCTGATTATAAAGTTACTTACAAGGAGTAAGTTAGGCTACTTTTATTTTATTTTAAATAAATTAGGGTATTGCGCAAAAAAACCCATGTAATTGCGTAATCCATAAGGACGAAGCCGCGGGCGGAAACTAGTGTATAAAAAAGTAGGGTATAAAGTAATAGAAATCTAGTATAAATAACTAAAAAAATATTGATCAGCTTGACGACAGAAATAGTTTTTTTTTGTAATTAAAAAAAAACTGACTGTTCAAAATTACGTATGACTGAAATAAAGTCATTATTCCGGGGGTCCACAAAGACAAAAGAAAAGGTTTTTTTTTTGACGTTACATTTCTGTACGAAGAAACGATCAATAATGCCATTCAAAAAGCGATTGGTCAACAGCTGATTGGAACACGACGTATAAGACTTAATCGCTAGGTATGTACCAATATTATAATTTTTCTCAAACAAATTATTGAAATGATAAACAATGTTTTTAAACCACACGTTGATATGGCCGCTAGAAGTAATGCACTGATTAAAAATGACGTGTTTATGTATTGATAAGCTCAAATCTGATAAATATTTCCATTGTTACACTCGAATGGCCACTTCATGTATTTATGCATGCACCTTAAATGTAATACCAATAATAAATAATAGAAAAAAATGTTTAGCTGTCTAAAGTGTGATTACCGAGCGAGAGGTTTTAGATGCCATTTACGGGTCGGACAAAGTTTTATTGGATTTTTCTGAATGGCAATTTTCAGTGGCAATCCAGAGTTTGAAATTTCGACAGATAGCTATAATTAACGGGTAATTCAAGTGTGGTATTATGTTACGTTATAAGAACTGTAGGTAAACTGTCATTCTTAAATAATAATCAATACCAAGATTGACACGCTAAAATGATGTTTACAGTACATTCTTAATCTCGTTTTATCTCATTATCTGGAAAATAAAAACTATCAGTGTGCATGTATTGAGCATTGCTGTTTTGCGTGATACTATTATGATGTGATTTATGCGAATACTTGAATAAAAGATAATTGTACTAAATACTTCTTCAGCGCACTATAAATTGGTCGAAATCAGTTTTATTTATAGCAATTTGTACTATGCACAATGTAACATTTTGTCTTAAATATTATACAATATTGTCACGATAGGTAGTTTCCTCACGCATAAAAGTACCTTTACGGTACCGATACGGACCAATAGATCGATTAATTGCGCAAAAATTTAACTATCGAGATTTTATAATCGCTATACCTTGTGTCACTTATTTCAATCGTAAATTTTGATCATAAATAGGTGAAATACCGAAAGGTTCATATCAAAAATCGTGTGTTTTCTATTGTGCGTAATAAAATAATCACGGTATTAGATAGTATGTCAAGGGCCATGTCGATATACGTGCAATGGTATTAAAATAAGGCCAAACCATGATAGTTAACAATAAAATATATGTTTTAAATCGCGTTAACTGGAGTATAAACTCTACTATCACAAATTAACGTCAACAATTTGTGGTCGAACTCACAGCAAACTCTCTATTTGTATTGCACTCTCTATTAATCATTTAATGTTTTATTAGTACTTACTGATATTGTATCTGGCATTGTGGCTATTATTAAAAGGTTACTTCCCCAAAATATGCATATAATCATTCTTACCTTCAATCATTTCAAGTCTTCACGTCACTCTGTTCCAACTTGATCATATGATGTTAATGACTGGCTACAATTGTTCTAAATCGAGAACAAACTTAAAACGACGTAACCTCCAAACTCAATCGATAACAATATAGTTTGGTCGGCAAAACAATTATTTCGATCGTATAACGACCAAAGCAATCGGAAACCAAACAAACGTAAAACTGAATTTTATACACAAACATGATTTTGAATAAAAAGAATACAAATTTGAATATCCGACATGTAAACAGATAGCAAATAGACACAATAATGACGATACTTATTATTGGCTATAAAAACAACTTTTAGCACATTCACCTGTCCGTAAAAACGATCCGATGAAATAGGAAGACGTACTACATTGAACAATATTCGGAATATTATATCCTATACAATTTGGCAGCGGTATCCTTAGTTATCTGGCTTACGTTTTATCTTACATTGAGAGACAACTCAAGGCCTACGATAATCTTGGCATAAGTTTAACAGTGCGTCAAAAGTATCTGATAATGATAAATGAAAATAATCAAGACTATTTAAAGTTTGGTATTTGTTACTATTGACACAAATGTTTCGGCATGTGGTGTATGTAAGAATTTTAACCCTGGCATTGAAATTATAAACAGATAACGGCAGTACACGAGTTGTAAGTAGAAAGAATGATTATTGCAAACTAATTCTTAAAGAAACATAAATACACTTATGAGCGGAAATTGTTTTTGCATTATTTTCTGCGTTAATAATAGTGTTATCTACGGTCAATATCAAAGTCATAAACCTTCATCAACATTTTATGCAAGGTAGTCGTCATCAAAAGAATTGCCAAGAACGAATCAATGCTTTTAATAGCAACTGTAAATATGGTCGGCTCTTCTTAGTTTTATCAACCTTCTACAAAGTTACCGCTAATCATCTTAAATAATATTTGACTGTGAATAAATAGATTTTAGATCTTGAAATGTTATTTTACATTTAAAAAGTAACAATTCATAAAGACTTAAGTAAAACATAATTCACACCATGACATTTACAAAGTTCAGTTAGGTCCGAGAACGCATCCTTGTGGTATCTCACAGTTTCTACGAAGTCACTCGGCGCTGTCCCAAGCATGCGATTCGCCTACGGATAAGAAATGACCTTTAGGGCGGGGGACTGGTCAGACCGCATGCTTCTGCACTCGGTCCCATGTGGAATTTATAACGCGACGCCGAAGCCGGCTTGCAGTCATAAAAATTCAACGTTAAAATGTTTCTTTATGTTTTAATTGAAATTCTCTTTGTTGCAAGTTTTATTCAAATTGTTTTGACGTATTTATCTTAGACTTCTACTATTAATTATATCATGTTTTCTAATTTCAATCTGGGAGACTCAAAAGGTCTTAGTAGCAATTTTGTGTGCGCAGTAATTATGTAAAGTAATATAACTGTTATAACCATTCTAGATAAACATAAATCGTTTAAATTATGGAGTAAATCTGTATGATTCATTTTAGGGCATTAATATTGTAACAGTGAAGGGCATTTTAAGTTCTAAGCAGTTTTACTTGGAGCGATTTTGACCGGCATTAGGTTTGCCGCCGTAGGTAGACAGCTAACAACGTGGGTATACATTAATAATGGCTGTTGTTAGCTTACAAGGTTTTCCAGATTAATTGCAAGGTTTTTGGTGCAGTAATTATCAACTAGAATGCCGAAAAAGAATATTTAGTTGATCATATTTACTTATTAGGTTAGAATCCACAATAAGGTTTTAAGCAATTAGATTTACGACAGGTAGGTTTAGAAGGACTAACTTATTGTGTCACTTAACCTAAAATTTGAGTTCGGTAAACGAATATGTTTGTCGAATGTCAATAACTTTATTGAAATAATATATTATACTCTACTAAATATGTAGGCGTTTATAGACAAAACTCTCACTCCATATATTATCCAAGCACATATACCGCTGTTGGTCCAACTTGAGTAAAAAAATATTTAGATATCCAATAATGACTTAAATAGCGACAATCAAGTTAAAGAGATATTTCTTGATATATAAGAAACTGCTATAAAACTGTCTTGCTGCTATATTAACTGTGAATAACATGAATAATTCGCTTGGAAAGTTGAGTGGTGACGTCACGCTAATCTCATTACTTATGTGTGATGTATGAATATGTTATGAGGACGTTGAGCCTAGGTTGGTGACGTTTTTGCCTTCGTAAAGATAACTTAAAAATATAATCAGAACAGTGTTAAGATCTACAAGATTTTGTGGCAAAGGATGAAAATTAAACTCGTCAGATATTTTACAGTGACCATATATAAATTAAATGGCAATTGAAAGGCCATTTAATAAAAGACGCGTATTTTTTACGTAGCAAAATTATTATACGTACGGTAAAAAATACTGCAAAATTAAATTTTGAAATAAAACGCGTCTTTATTAAAACAGCCTTCATCACTTTGCTCTTATGAAACATCGAAAGTATTAAGAAAGGCGATAGCCCTGCATGTAATTATAGATGCGTCTAAATCCGATGATTTGTAATAAAACTTCATATATCTTACATTACTAATTACATACTTTCTCCGCTTTTCTCTCTAACTAGAGATTGGCGCAAAAATGCAATCCACTATTAAAATGAATGATCGTTATTTCCTTCGAAAAATGAAGAAGCGCTCTCTCTTTTGTATTGAATGATATCGCTGTGATATTAGAGAAGACATTATTGTTCCTCGTGCATTTGTCAATGTGGATTATTTTTGTAAAGGTTGGTAGGAAATAATTACAAGTATACAATGTGAAATCGTATACATGTTAGAAGTTATTTTTTCATAGGCCACTTTCAAAATTTAGCTGATTCCGGTGAAGGTCAGCTACATTTCTACCATATTGTAAATTGAATTGTAAACCCCCATTTTTTTGTCACGCCAACGTAGACCCTCCTCGAGTCTCCCGTGGACCCCTGGGGGTCCACCTGGACCACTTTGGGAACTAATGCTCTACATTCTTGCGTTTCTTGCCTCATGTATCAGTAAATTAATAACCAAGGGTTGAAAGTTATCAATTTAACACAAGAATAGGAAGCTGAGTAAAAACAAAAATTGCGTAATGATAGTATTAGTGCTTTCTATAAAAATAATAAAAATTCTATTGTTTATTAATTTATTTGAAGTTCCTTTTCAAAATAAAGTCTACCAAAAAGACGCATTTTCGGTCCACTATTTATGCAAGCAGTGACAGCATGACAAACTTTCAGAATATAAGTGATAAACATTAAATTTTTCCAACATGCGAAGCCTAGTAGTAGAGAAAACTAACCATGTTATAAGCCTATAACTTATGAATCTGTAGTAAGTCGTAACTGGACGTTCTGGAACATATTCTGTGTTAATGTCCAGTACCAACCATTTTAATTCTTAATTTATTCTTTCATGAATATAAATGATACTCTACTTACATTACTTTTTAACTAATGTTTGTTTCATGCGACAACTTTCGGTTCAGGTCCACATTGTACAGTTTTATTGATCTCTCTTTGTTTTTGTGTGGGAATCACGTATTTTTCACATAATTTACTTTTAGTTGTGTCGGTTTACCACATCAGGTAAAACCATTGTTGTTTTAATATGCATTAAAATAATTATTAGTTTCGTTAACAATACTTTAGTCTGCGATAAGCCCCACAATGAATTACTTAACACCGTGTATTCACCTATGTATTGTTTTTGCGCAACAAAGAGTAGTTTAATAGAACTATTGACGATTTTAAACCGTAAATCAGTTTAATAATTTGTCGCAACTGACAACATTATTTGTCTAACAGTAACAGCATAAGTAAACACTTACTTTTTGACAGGGACGAACAGTTAATAAATTTGTTGTTAGGTTAAAAAGAACATTTAGACATTGGATTTCTGCACACAATGCAAGTCAACATGGCCACAAAAACGTTGCGTTCAAACGAAGTCATTTTTTTGTTACTGGCCAGTTACAACAACACCAGTCCGCTAACTAACACTGTTTTGGTAAAGATTGGGTCATCTACAGATCAGATAGCGATCCAATTTAATTGAGGGAAACGAGTTACGAAACCTGCATATACGTAAATGTAGGTTCTCAAAGTGGTTCTGGCTAGTTAATGACTAAAAGGACTTCGTTCGTACACTTAAAAGTTACAAACAAAGCAATCTGCCAAGGCATTTTAGCAAACCAAACAGCCTGTTTCATCACAACACAGTCACGACTGTGCCGAACTTAACGACACGGCAACGGCATTCAGATTCCAACTTTTGAATGCACCAAAAGGTCTAGGCTACACGGCACTCACCGTTGGTGCCAAAATAGTCATCCTTATCCGTTAAGTCATGCTGGAAACCATAAGCAGGGAGCCATGCATGGGAGCCAGGTGGCTCAGGCCAATCCGAAATCCGGACCTCCTCCATCTGGACATCAACACAACACTGCACTCCACCAGCTAGTTCACACTATTAGCACAATCATGCATGGACTACCTCTTCGTTCGTCCATTAGGTGGTCATTTAGGGCGATAACGGTTGGTTGTGCGGGCTGAGCACGGGCAGGTGCACTTGTCCTTTCACCGAGACGCGCGCGCGCGGCGGGGAACGGCGGCTGACTGGCGCGCCGGCCGCTGTGGCGCGCGCGCTGCGATCTCTCCAACCGATATCTATTGCTGTAAAAAAACGCTAGACGCCATCGTCGTGCCGCGCCTCAGCTGTGCTTTTGCCTGCTGCTCCTTGAACGGAAACTGAATCGACAAATGCGAAACTAGATTTACGGTCTGGGAACCAGTTGTATCACGTGTGCTAGCTCGGGCTTATTTGGTAATAATTAACATGACTTTTGAGCCTAAAGAGGCAACATTCGGAACCAGTCCGAACAGATATGTTGTAGCACGCTCACCTGTTTTGTTTATATTTTAACATATTAATGATGCGTGCCGCAGAGTCTAGCCAGTGTTAACCGTCGACCTAAAGTAATTCTAGGCATCTGGGCCTGTAATTACTGACATTTTTATTGAAGTACATAGCTTTCTTTGGCCTTTGCGTTGGCTCTGTATAAATTTGTCCATTATTAATGACGATACGTTCAGCTTCTAATACACGACCGTTTCTGTTACTCCAGAAACCTTTTATGAATCACCTACATATATCAGACCTTACACCGATAGTGACAGACTGGGAGTCCAGAAAATCAGCTCTGTGCTTTCACTTAAGACCACAGAGATCAAAGCCGTGACTGTTACCTTTTAACTTATTATCTCCGCTCATTGAAATACCCTGTACATGTTATAATAGAGAAGACGTTTGATCCTGTATCTTATTTCTACTGGACAAAGGCTTTGGGATAGATCCAGGTGTATTTTCAGGTGTAAAATATTTGATGCATTTACACTGCCCTATCCCCCAGTATCTTTACGATTAATATCAGTAGTGTTTATGAAAATATATACCTCAGAAACATTTCTTGGGTTACATCAGCGCTTCAATAACATATCAAAGCGGTGACCTTTGACCGCTATTATTCACCGTATACAGTTACTCAAAACATTCTCTCCATTAACCGTATAACTGCCAAATTAATCGTCATACAGATCACGATTACCTTACTTACGTGGAATTACAGCACGCCATAGTAAATACGAGAGAAAGTATGGCAGCCATAGAAAAGTAGTGCGTGAGTCTATGCCCACATTAGATTATAGTGAATTCAAAAAAAGAATGTAGATCACGTGGGAACGCTTTTACTCATAATAACAATTTCATACCTCTGATTCTCAATTTGAATCGTGAAATATTGGTATCGCCTTTCTAATATTTTTCATTTTTTTGAAAAAAAGAATTGATGTCTTTTTATTTAGTGTGCAGTATCTTCTTGACTCAGAGCATTATTTTATCGACAGTGTAATTTGAGTATAATTATGTAAATGTTCAAGTTATGATGCATTAAAGATAATATTATTTACAATAGCATAGATTTCTCTCGACGTCCCGCCTGCCATATCATAACTTACGAGCATTGAAAGTTTACAAAACAAAAGACAGTTGAAGCGTCTAACATTTCTTTGAGCACACAGGTGGATTTCTGCCAAGCCTTTTAGAAATTCATTCACATGCATTATAATTCCCGATTGGACGCGTCGTCATTAGATGGACATTAAATGATTCTACAATCAAGTTGTGCGATTATAAAAACGATTTTACATTTCCATTGTAAAAGTTAATGTAAAAATAATGTGTTGCGGGCGTTGTATTCTGTTGCCTGCTTTCTGCCATTGATGGTCTTGGACGATAAGCTTACTTAGGTAGGTACTAATTTTGATATTTTCAGAGTTCATGGCCCTAATTTTGTATATTCATGTCAAGAAAATTTGGGCTTACCTAATGAATTAAGTCAATCTAGAGCAGTATTAAGAATTACTGTTGCAGACCATAGACATGATAGAAATATGACAAAGGTTTTTGGGTCTGTACTGGTAACTCCGGATCGCTTCGGTAATTGTCTATGAATGTGTCTGCAAAAAGTACTTAGTAATGATCAAAGGAAATAAGGGCGAAGATGAACGACGAAGGCGGACGCTTCATACAGAAGTATTAAATGTTACTGGAACACGGAGATGATAATGTGTGCAAACTACGATAAAATGTCAAAACAAATGTTAATTATATGTTGTTTCACGACAGGATACATATATCGAGTAGAATGTTAATAAATAAGACAGAAAAATAAATTTCATAAGTTCAGGATCGGATAATAGATAAATAGTAAGATTGATAATAGTTTTGTGATATTACCACTCTTTGGGCTTATTTTTCAATAGCTGGCTAAGCCTCAGATAAGTTATTTCACTGTTCCAAATTCAAATTAACATTAAAATAAATGTTATCATTGAAAACTCGGGCCTAATATACGGCTATGAAAGAATCAAAAATGAAAATATCACTTCATAGTATAAAACAAAGTCTCCCGCCGCGTCTGTCTATCTGTTCGCGATAAACCTACTGAACGGATTTTCATGAGGTTTTCACCAATAGACAGAGTGGTTCATGAAAAAGGTTTAAGTGTATAATTTGTTAAGGTTTTGCGTAAATTGGCTGAAATATGAATATGATAGTTGAAGATGTCGGAAAAAATCATACCGACTGGGAGCTTTACTGGCGTGCGCCGAGTAAATGCTCGACGTAACAGGATGATACGACACTACGACAGAAAAAAAATGAAAGCGTATATGCTCTGCTACACGTGCAAAGCCGGGGCGGGTTGCTAGTTATAAATGAAACAATGACAGCACAACAATTACAAATAAGGATTTACCAAATAAAGAACAATACCTAAAAAGACGCTATCGAGCATGCATATATATGTACTGAATAGGTTTACAACGCAGCATCAGGCGTTGGATTTGGATACCCGCGCTGACATCAGGAAGGTAATTTTAAGGAAATACAGATAGTACCTATAATAATATATTGGTTAGTAATGTTCTCCTAGAATGTTAGTCAATTTTTCACAGAACCCATTTAAATACATATCTAAACGCGGAATTCAGTCATTTTATTCTGGCGTAACTTTTATAGCTCCTTAAATTCCCTTCACTATTTAAAAATGCGAAATTAAGAACACAAACATCTTTTTGGCTAGCGGCCAGTTCTATAATACAGTTAAACTTATTTTAGGTTTTCATTTCTACAATATCGTGGTGGGCTTTGTTCTAGTATTTAGGTAATTTGTAAACGACATACGATATTTACACATTCACTCAGTCGGTCAGCTTGTAAAGTTGGCACTCAATCGACGCATGCGTTTAATTTATCTTTTGCATGATATATCTTTTGTATTTCAGTGAACTGTTTACGTTTTCAATCATGCATGACTGACTGAAATAGAGTGTCAGTGGTGTATGATTGATCACCGACGCGCGAAGCTATCGCTATAGCTAGGACTATTTTTTGCTGCAATCACACTCTACATACGTCACACACAATTTTTATCTCATTTCAACCAATACAATTGTTTTGTTTTGAAATCCAATAATATAAGTGTTTTTTCGTGATAATAGATATTATTATACCTACAGTAAAGATTTGTCACAGTAAAGAGGATTGTAGTCCCTACCCTACTTACTTTGATCTAGGAAACCACAAGGAAATCAAGAATCCACTTCATGGTACTAAGGGCGGCTGCTCCCCTCTGATCATTTGACGCCATATTTTGGCATTTACACAACTCCAATATTCAACGGAGTGTGACACTTCTGTACATAAAATATATTTTATCATGACGATCTAGTAACAACATTTTTAAATTACAACTTTTGTTAACTATGGTAATTAACTCTACAAAGGACTATAACGCTACTCGCCCATTTGAACTACACAACTAATACTGGCAGTAAAATTATTTAACGATACGATAAAACAGTTCTTAAATCAATCCGACATACTCATGTTTCGGAAGCGAATTTGAAAGAAGCTTGATATTACAATGATGCATTACGTTCCCACACACCGTCGCTGGCGCAGCGCCAACGTAAATACGACAAAGTATTTTGTGGTATGTTTGTTTTGAACCGATCTTGCGTCCATTCAACAAATGTCTGTTGCTGTAGGCATATAGCGAACAATACTAACTTATTATGCCAGTGCGGTACTAATACTACCATGTTACATTGTCATAATTTATGATGTAATGAGCGGAAACTTATGAGGAGTTCTTAGCTCGGTCGATCTGCGAGGTTAAACAGCGCTTGCCGTGGTTAATCCTTGGATGGGTGACCATCAGCCCAAAAAGTCTGATAATCAGTCTAACTTAAGAGTATCAGTGTCTCCCAGTAATTGGGTGGTGGAGGTCATATGGCAGTCGCTCCGTGTAAAACACTGATATTCAACAATAAGCTTTTAGATTGGAAACCGATCTCAATGTAGTTTGGAAAAGGCTAAGCAGATGATGATGAGTGGTAACCTGCTTCGATCACCCAAAATGCGAAGTTTTTTTTTCTTAAACTTACACTTGCTGTTGTGTATTTCCAACAATAATGGAGTAAAAGAAAAATAAATAGGGTTGTGACTATACATTATAAAATTGAGTAATTTGAGTGGTACATATTTGATAATAATGACGTTCCACCCACTATGAATCCGCGGATCAGTGGCATCGTGTTTTGATATTACTTGCAAATAAATGATAAGAAGCTGCATATCTCATAGCGTCACTTCAAGATAGCGCGAATTACAAGTTTAAATGTCGTTTCTGATTCGGTCTACCTTAAAAATCTCTTGCGATCCTTTCATAATTCGGGGTAAATCAGATATATTATATTACCCTAGCTAACTTTATTGCAGAAAGCGCATTACCTAACTATTCGTTGGATGTTAGACTACGTTAAAGAGCAAACCGCAAAGAGAAAATAATGTAGGTTTTGTCGATTAAGCTTATTTATAAGATTATGTTCCAGATTAAAGGTATGTTGCATTTGGGTCTGGAGAATTATCAAGCATATTAAATTAAAACATTAGATATATTATTACAGTAAACCACCAGTATCTAACCTTAATAATCATTAGATACTTCAAATATACTTAACTCATAGCATTGACCGCTATGGTTTATAAAATCCTATCCCAATCTCAACTGAAACTAAACACGTTGGTCCTTGGTAAAATGTGTTTTTTTGACAAAAGTTATATGAAACAGGATAAAAGCAGGTTTTAATTCTCCATTAAAAAAAATCCTATCGACAATATTTGAGCGAGAAGAAGAGAGTCACTTTCCCGATTTAGCACAAAGTTCGATGATGTTTCATAAACTGTTAAATTTCAAAAAAAGAAATTTTACATTCTGCAGCTGTGAAGTTGTAATGTCAATCTCGACCACCTTTAAACTTTCAGTCAACGTTTTCACTCGATTAGAGTCAGTACTTTGTTTGTCATTTGTTTGTGGTATATCTAATGTTATTAAAATGATTAAGGCTGCCATTGTTCTGGTAGCAACTGGAATAAACCCACAAATGTGCAGCATTACCGGTAAGCCTAGAAACGCTGCGGTCGCGAATCACGCGGGAAAGTCAGCTGTCCTGATTCTGGATATGTTTACGAGGCCAGTTATATCGTTAATTAAATTACATGTAGAACCATTCAATGTTGCGCGCTCCAATAGAAGCGTTGCATATATTTAACTACGTTTACTATCTGGAATTGTGAGTAAGCCATAAAATACGTACTATAGTGAACCAGGAATGAAACTGCAATTAAAATATTAAAATCTGTATTGATCGCAACGAGCTCCCAAATAAAATTAATTCCATCACTCAACTGTCACACATTGACGTCTTTAGCGTAAGCGAAATTCTAAGTCTATGAATCTTTTCACCAGACATTTTCCAGCATACATACCAAAGACCGTATCCTATGATATAAAACCTCTAAATGCTAAAAGTTTGAAGATAAATAGAAATAAATGACCGATACACCGAAGAAAAATGTTTTATACTAAAACTAAAAAACTCTAAACTAACTAACTAAAAAAATGTTTCCGATTGGTACTGTTTACAATACAAAAACTCTAAAGTATGAATGAAATGTAATTTACTTGTACAAAACTAACGACGCTTAATTTTTAACGATCATAATGAAATTACCACAACTCTCTAATCCTCTTCACACATTTCCCCTAATCCGTGAACAAATAGTTAACGTATCAATTATCGAATACGTGTGGAATGTGACACTCAGAATAAGTCAGTGAGAGACAGCACTTACTGTGTCGTAAGGTTTCCGACTGGGGGAAAAAAACTCAATAGCTAACAGGAAAATGAGGAAACTACTCCACTTTCGTTACGAAATCCGCAGCCAATCAGAATAAGTACCCACACGTTTAATTAGTGATTGAACACACGTGTTGGTATGTGAACATGTTTTCGCTTCGTTAAATGGGCGTTTTAGTGCAAACGCTTTTAATACAGCGGTCTAATACGAGATTTTCTTTTTTTTTATTCAAACTTTGACAATTACATTTATATACATTTTATCTAGATCATAGTTAATGTATTTAGAGTTCAGTCAAATGCGCGCGCACGCTTTTTTGATACATAACGTAGTATAGTATCACGCCTATATTCCCCGAAGGGTTAGGCAGAGGTGTACTGTCTACACTCACATTTTACCGATGGCATTATAGAGTTTTATGAATAGGAGGCGAGCCTATCGTTATCTACCAGGCACACTTACTTAGACGGCACGGTTGAGAGATCGACTGTTGCGCTACGGGACGCGGGTTCGAATCCCGCACGGAATAAATATTTGTACGGTTTGCAGCTGTTCCGGGTTTGGGTGTATGTCCATGTGAATATATGTGTTTGTAAACGCACCCACGATATAGGAATTATTCCAAGCGTGGGGCAATGTTTAAAAAAAAAAACAAACAAAAAAACAAAACAAACAAACAAATAGTTCTAGACTCCGTGCTGCAACTGAGAATTTTCATACAGAAAAGCCCAATAACATTTTTCCCGTCTCGGGAATAAAACCTAAGACCTCATGTTCAGCAGTCGCGCTTACAAGCACTATACCAATAAGGCAGTTTTTTAATACATTTTTGGCATAACTGTAACGACGAGCGAATTTGAAGAAAACTCGTAGAAGCACTCAAGATCTACGCACTTATATACATTTAAAATTATGGAGTCGTAAATGTATGCCGTGATTGTTTCAATGCGGAATGTTATTGATAATTACATTCTTGGCATCACACCGGTTTAGAATGTACCTACTCTAAACCGTGTTATTACTCGTAACACCAATCGTCAACCCCACTGAAGTCTTACAAAAGTTTTACGTTGATTGGTTCAATTGTTTCCTGATAGTCTGACAAATGCCTTAATTACCCATTGGGAAATACTCTTATCCGTTCACCAATCAAGTGAAATACACTTCTATATAGTTGCTTAGTTTTAGAAGGATACTAAACAGCTATGGAGAGAAAAAGTTTCGATGTTGCTTGAAACCCTATCATTTCAAAATGTACTTATTAACATACAGCCCCAAATTTTTGTGTTCTGCTACAGATTGAATAGTAGTTAGAATATGTCAATAATAAAACTTAAGTGTAGAATATCGCTAATTAATAAAAAATACTCTAAAACACATCCTAGTTGAAAAGCCACTAAAACCAAGAAGGTTTTAAATGGAAATTAAGAAGAAAGTGTTAAACTGTTCAAAGGAAGAGCCTCCACGTGTGACGAGTCATGAGATCTTCCGGCGCACCCTGGACAGACAGCCTCTATACCACCATTCCTGACTAGCTGATTTTTCCACTACGGCATGAGGGACCGCCATGTGATAGCTCGTGCCGACTCAATAGAAGAAAAAGAAGATATGTGAAGTGTTCAAAATCATCTATCATAGAAAGATAATTTATAAAGAGCGATAATTCTACCTCAAAAAATTGGTACAATTTCTTACACTTACACCCGTTGAGACCGTAAACGCGTTTCGTAAATGTATATTGAAAACGCTTTCATATTCTGACATTTTCAGATTCTCTCTCCTCTAATAACATTAGTCATAGAACAAATCGTTTCACGAAGCGTCAAATAGTTTCAGAATTAAATGAATCAGATATATCGGTTGATTAATTTTTCCAATAAATATTTCGATGTCAGGCGATTGTTGAAGTATCTGCCTTCAAAATATAATATGGAATCGTAAATCAATATGACCACAAGAAACTTTCACGTAGATAAGGCTATCATAGTCATCAACTGAGCCTTGATAGGTGAAGAGTGATATAGAAACAATAGCAGAAAGGTTTCACTTCTGTCTATGATTGTGGGTCGCTTTTAACAGCGATTCTTTATGAAACAGTCGAAATTGGACATCTAATTTTACTTATTATCCTAATTTCAGTGATGAGTGACCGTTATTCACTCATTTAGGCCTCCGTATCTTGAAAAACACAGCAGTCTGTACCGTGTTCCTATGACTGACGTTACGGGTGTCAGCAACCCCAAATGTCTGACAACCGATCTAAGCTTAGAACTTAGACAGAACTTAGAATATCAGTGTTTTCCATTATTTGGGTCACGGAAGTCATACGGCTGTCGCTCCTTGTAAAATACTGATAATCAGTTTGGTTAGACTGGAAGCCGTAGACGTAATTGGGAAAAGGCTAGGCAAATTAAGATAAAAGTAATTTGAGTACATAGTGTTTGTAATCTACTTTCGCATCAATGATTGTTGTAAGAGTTGACAGAGGTTTCCAACTTATCCAGAATAATTTAGGCAGCAGTTGCTCCACGGAAAACCAGAGACGTTTTGAATCATGGATCTTTAACAAAAGTAAATATAGGAAAATTTGAAATTCTCATTAATAAATTAGTTTTATTATAAATAACTTTACACTGCTTATCTTATCGTGGATAGTTAAACAATCAACAAATATACTATTAGCGAGATAAGGCTAACAACGACTCTATTTTCAAGTTAAAGTCGTTTAAAAGTCGCATAAAGGTCGTCACACTTTTATAACAAAACTCTTTTTATTTAGAACTGCAAAATTATTTTGTATAAAGCATGTTTCTCTTTCCAATATAATGAAGAGAGTTGAGTGGCTCAATATGCCTATGAGGAAGGCATTAAATACATATACTTAATATTTTGTCTTTTAACAGGATTTAGGATTTTTAGGACTTCTCCTGTGTCGTGGGTACATTTTTACAAACATACATGTCACATGCACACACAACCAGACCCGAAACAACTGTCTGTAGATCATACAAATATTTGTTCCGTGCGAGAAACGAACCCGTGTCACTTAGCGCAGAAAACTAATCATCGTCTACTATATCTTTTGAAGTGTAAGTCACTATCAAACATTGTCTTTACATTCAACCACAGTACTCCAAATCGCTGAAACTGGAACCTGACTAATCCTGATGGCTTACCTCTGAAAGTGAAAGGACGCGTTCAAATAATTCGTTATAACTCCCTTTATTATCTGCTGGTGACAGCTGTCTCTAGATAACTGGAAAACAATGCTCGACTCGGAAATATCGCGTCATCAAGATAGGGAGATAACGCGAAGCGTACATTTGGTTCCGTACACAAAATAAAAGAAAAAAGGGCAAAAAAAATATATTTAAGAAATCATCATATAATTCCGCTTTCATACATTGTAAGGATTTAAACGTTGATGAGTAGGAGGAATGCGGAATATGGTATAATAGGAGGAATACGGTAGATGACTACTAGTCAAAGTTACTTTTTTACTTTTTATAAACTGCTATTTTATGAGTTACTAAGTTACATTTTATGAACTGCCAAAAACGACATTTTGTTCTAAAAATGTCCGCAATACAAAAACGTCATAGCTTTGCATTGCCATTTACATATTTTTAGTGTGATTTTGATTAAATAAAAATTGAAAACGCCAAAGATAAGCAAAAGATTAAGTTTTACTGAGTTTTTAGAAGGAAAACTATTTGCCAAACAAAATTTAAGAATTTATTTTTGGTGCAGTCATCTAGCCTATTCACTCCTTTGTCGAGAAATTTTAGTGGTACGGTAGATAAGGTACCGACATCATTTTAAATACCCACCACTATGTTGGCAAAATTATAAAGTGTGTAGCCGTGTGTGGCCCGCTTGATGGCGATATCTAATTCCGATTTCATTATAATTAACTTAGAAATGGAAGACTCCAGCTCCACTGCAAATTCGCTACACCCATAAAAACAAAAGCTATTTTTTATTAAGTAGTATAATGATTACTTCTTTAAAATGATCTCACGTTTATTTATCAACTTGCTTTAATTTATTAAACTCATCTTACTGCCTAAAACCTGTAGTTAATATTCGTTGAAAAAAAAAAAATCTTTTCACTCGTTCTGAAGTTTTTCGTAATTTCACTAATATAATAATATTATTTTATTATACATATTAATATTTTATTATACATAAGTATTTTATAGACATACAGGAAGTTAGTATACAACCTTGAAACGGAACCCTAAAAATTGTACAGTAGGTACTATGTTCAAATACGAAAGTGGTAATCCATTTTGATTAAGATAAAACAAAAGAGGTTTTTTAATAAGATTATACCACGTATAATACCAAGTGAAAGCCATTTTATGTTGACACTTTAATAACCGTTCTTATAAGAAGTCAGTTTAGATTTTGAACCGAATGATAATGATATTCCTGATGATATCAACATGGGAACCTAATGGTCTAAGTTCCCATGTTGATAAAATCATCGTCATTAACTTAACAATTTAGAACTAATTTTTGTCAACGTGAATCTAGTGTCACCTAACTTAAAAATGTACTATATGGCACATAATGTCTCATAATTCAACGCAGTACTAAAAACAAATACCTTACAGTGAACATTGCAACAACGTTATAGTAGCTACAGTATATATCTATACCTAAATACAATAAAATTATATCAGGCCGATGTCTGTATATTATAGACATTGGAGAAAAAGTAATTCGGGGTCTTTATTAGAGCAACAGAAGCCAATACAACAGTTTTTAGAATTTTTGTTTTTCAGTCTGTCTGTATGTTTGTACACGCATCACGCAAAAACTACTGCATGGAATTGAATGCAGTTTTCACAGATGTATTGCTAGAGGTCTAACTTAAACACCATTCGTTGCTTTCTCGACCCAAAAAATCTCATTAAAATATCTACCTGCTCTTCTGAAATGGGATATTTAAAAAAGAAAAAGAAATAACAGGAAAATTAAAATTTTGATTACCATTATCAAACAAAAAATTAAGATTTAAAAAATCTAAAATTCTAAATAATCGCATGACACATTACTTTTATTATTCGGCCACGATTATGATGAACATAATCTTTATCATTGTCACGTTTTTGTTGCACGAGGCAACAAGCCTGGCCGATGCATCTAAAGCCTAAAACATCTCGATTTAAAATCGCCTAAGGCGAACCGGACTAAACCTAACATAACATAGCAACATACGATTATGATGAACATAATCTTTATCATTGTCACGTTTTTGTTGCACGAGGCAACAAGCCTGGCCGATGCATCTAAAGCCTAAAACATCTCGATTTAAAATCGCCTAAGGCGAACCGGACTAAACCTAACATAACATAGCATCACGCCTGTATTCCCCTAAGAGTTAGGCAGAGGTGTACTATTATACTCCCACATTTAACTGATGTCGTTATTGAGTTCATTGTAATAGGGGGCGAGTCTATTGCCATATACTGGGCACAGTTCCAGACTCCGAGCTGCTGCTAAAAAATTCCATACAGATAAACCCAATAACACTGCTCGTCCAGGTAATCGAACCCATGCAGACCTAGCAGTCGCCCTTGCGACCACTAGACCATCAAGACAGTTCAAACGAAATAATTCCAAATCTTTTGTTTTTAAATAACTTCTCTCCGTGTTTCATTCGTTTTCCACCTAGTAAAGAACGGCACAAATTGAATTCGGATGGATCCACTTGAGCGTCCTTAAAACACGATTTCAATATCTTATGGTGTTCTCGTGATGTCGTGACAAGCGGCAGTATAAATTTCAATCATCTGCTGTTTTTATCCATGATCTAATTCCAACAGGTGCCTTATGATACTGACATGCAGTTAGAGGTTCGCTTTCGTGAATACTCGGCCTTATTTTGTGTAACACTTTAAACTTTACACTCTTAATGATATGTGACTTGGATTAAAGTGATATGTTTGAGCTCGGCGGTGCTCTATCTTTTTTCGTTCTCAAACAAATAACAGTGACAGAAGTAACGATAGAGAAACGGAGATACATCTTTGGATAGATAATCCTCGGATGATATATTTTTAATAAATAACGCCAACATTTATATAGATAATATTTGTAAAGAACAGGCCATAAGATTAAATCGTTTGATTTATAAGTGGAAAGGTGTTAAGCGTTTCCCTTGTAGAGCAAAAGCGTGCGCTTGCGCTAAAAAAACGAGAAATCTTAATACTGCTGACAAGTAGATAAGTAGCAACAAAATAAAGTAATGCCACTGTAATGGGTTTAGAAATTAAAATAGGAAATAATGGACTAAGAGATTAGACTGCATAATACATGTTGTTACGTATATAATCTACAACTAGTCTGACGTTTGGCACAGTGGCTAAGCGACTGGCTATCTGCGCTTCGTGCCGCGGGTACGATACCCGCGCGAAACAAATATTTTGATGACCTACAGTTAGTTGGTCACGATCACTGTGTGTGTGTATGTGAGATGTATGTTTGTAAACACGAGACAGGAGAAAACCTAATGTGGGCACAACATTACAGAGAAATTGTTAATGTTAATTGTTAATGTAATGAGAATGTAATAATAAATTAATAATATTAACTAAGTACTCATTCTATTCTATCTACCTAGAGAAAGCTGGACAGACAGAATTAAGAAAACGGCCGAAGAAAACTGGAGAATGAAGGGAAAGTACAGAGAAATTTGGGAAATTTTGGATAACCCTATGTCCGAAAAGAGGCCTTAACTGAAAAGAACATACTACAGTAGATATTATTTATTACTAGCTTCTGCCTGCGATTTCGCCCGCGTGAATTACGAACCCGTGGATTATTTGCGCGGAAACCTAATTTAAAAAAAAAATAAAAGTAGCCTAACTTACTCTTTATAACATCGGCTATCTGCCTGTGAAAGTCTAAAAATCGGTCCAGTTGTTTCGGAAATTAGTCGGAACAAGCAGACAGACAGAAAGGCAAAAATTAAAAAAAAAAAAATATTAGTACCGTATATACTTTCATATACATTTACTAAAAACCTGTTATTTTGACATTACAAACAGACACTTCAAATTTATATATTTGTATAGAAGACTAGTTTTGCCCGCGACTTCGCTCGCGTTAATTTAATTTAACAGTTCAGGTTGTTAGTCGATATATGAAGTATTAACGTTAAAGCATTAACTTAGGTATTTAATTCAGGTTACGAAACAATCAGTGTGCGTAGATAGTAAATTAGCTAGTTGATTCGAAAGACACGTAGCGCCATCTAGCGTCCTAATGCAGTTGTGACCGTCGAAAGTTATTGTTCTTTCCCCCGGGAACAGTACATTTTTCTAGATGAAAGGTACCCTATGTCCTTTTCTGTACCCCTGACAATGAATATGCAAAAATTCATGATGGTCGGTTCAGTGGTTCCGGCGTGAAAAGGTAACAAACAAACAAACAAACAAACATACAATTTCCCATTTGTAATATTAGTTAGGATTGTTGTTTTGTTTGTTTTGGGAACAAGGGAAGAGCCGCCACGAGTAAGAAAACACCCTGAGCAGTCAGACTCGATAGTACTATTACTGATTGGCTAATCTTTCCAAAACGACATGAGCGGTTACCGTATTATAATAGCGCGTGCCGATTCGCCAAAACATTGTATTTTTTTTTAAAGAAAAATCTCTGCCTACGTTTACATTCCTCTTTCCCTCACTAATAACTATAAATAACCTACAAAAATGGTAAGTATCTCTAATTATCATGTCTTTAAAGAATTTTACGAAACAATATAAAATGTTTACACCAATTGCCACATGAATACCGTAAAACTATTTTATGTAAGTATATTTAGGGTATCTTAATGCCTCTATAAACTATGGTTGCAACATCCACACAGATTGGGGACGCCTTTGTCACCTACTTGCGCAAACGCATACTAAAACCAAGATGGTGTTCTAATTAACAAAGTGGAACGTTCGGAAACTGATTTTAGGAGATAACTATAACCTGAATTCTTAAACAAGAATTTGAGAGTCATAAGTCTTTTTAATAGCACCCATGATTTGCATTCCCTGGATATTCTCTGGATATGAAACGGACTTCAATAAAGGATTAGTTCCGGTAAGATGTGCCAGTAATCATTATAGGTGACAACTGAATCGGTAGGTAAAAATAATAGTACTGTTATCAGTATGCAGGACAATGGTGTCACAAGCATAAGCAAAAGCATCACCCTGAATGATTCGGCAAAGGTAAATGAACACCCACATTTTGATGCCTTCATTAAGTATTATGTAACAGTGAACTAGCGAGCCTATTGCCATCTACTGGACAATATTTCAAAATCCTCGCTGCTACTGAGCAATAAAACTTAGCTCGATCCGGGGACAGAAGCCAAACTTGCAATCACTAGACTAAGGTGGCAGTCTATCCTTCTAAAATAATTCTGGAGTCATCTGCCTCGAAACCATAGAGGACACAGGAACTGTTGACAGACAGAATACACGTTGACAGAAAACCTCCTTTCTAATCAGACCAGGCCATCGTACTTTAGGAGATGGCACCGTTACAGCACCTACATCTTCGTCTATCAGGTCAGGTCTGATTGGCACGGCACATGCAACATGTCAAATTCGTCACACATCATGTGCACGCACATACAGTACATATATGACGAAGTTTGCTAGTCATGTTAAAATCGTGACACAGTAGATTAGGTTGCAGTTTGAAACAAGCTCAAAAAGTGGTAGCATATCCTAAAACAAACTCTTCTAAGACTTGTGACATCCACCAATCTGGATTGAGACCGTACTGTGAATTACTACTCTCAGAGAGGAGGCCTAACACCAGCAGTGACATTGATAGGCGGATGAAGAAGGTAGATATATAACGTCGTTTTTTTCGAAGTGAGATACATCATGAAATAAATGGTTGATGCTTCAGTTCGAAGGCTGGTTAAAAATAAATAAGTTAAAGAACAATTCTATAATCAACTCGATGAAGCCATAGACAAGAACATTATTTCCAAAGTTTGTTTGGCACCGGCTTCAAAGATCATAAAACTGCATTATCAGTGTCTGAAGCCGATTCTTATTTACTTTTATATCAGATCCGAAGGTTTAACCTATATTGAAATATTTTTCAATATTGCAATAAATGTTTATCTCGTGCCCGCAGACTAAACTCTTTCAGAAGCGCTTTTATATCGAAACGGTACGATAACACATGGGAATTGCTCATGACGTAGTGGAAAGAATAACTAGTCAGTAAAGGTGGTAACGAGGCCGACTGTACTGCGGGCCTGTACCCCTAGTGTAAGTTTCTTTTGACAAGTTCAATTTACTCTGATGATCTTCTGTTTCGTGACTGGTGGCATGTTCCTTGCACCCTAATGTAGGAAAAACAAAACACTAATAAATGTTTTATCTTTCATTGTAACGAATCATCGATCTATGAAAGGCACATACATATTTTACAAACTTCTAAGGTTTGATATGAAATGTTCATTTCCTTTAATTATGTCTAAGTATGTGACTAACTCTAGATTCAACTGCAACTCTACTACCAACCCATTAAAATAAGTGAAACCGTAGTACATTGTCCCACTTAAGTTAACCCACTGCGAGCTTACATCGACTTTTGCCCCATTCATTGTTAGCGCCCAATGACCCACGACAACCAATCGTAACGTACAATCGCCGGCGACCGAGTTGCGATCGCTTCCTGATCGCAGTGACGCAATTGGAACGGACCCACGCTGGAAACAGGCAAATAGCTGTTATGGCACTTCCGGAGATATTGTTTCTAAATAAAAAAATCTCTGTTTCAAAACTACCAAGTTTAACTGACCACTTTCGCTTTGATGAAGCCCAGATCATACTGAGTCCTCTTCGAAATAGTTCATATGTGCACATTGTCAAATACGACTACTTACTTTAAAGCTCTTCTTTAAAATACGACAGCATAGGCCATGTTCACAGGCATTACTTTCTGCGCATACGCCTACTTTTGTTTGTTTACACCAACTTTTCACGCAACAGCGCTAATATAGGGATAACGATTTGACTTTAAAAAAAATGTATGTGAAAGAAACTATTGGCGTTAGTGCTTAGAGGATACGGGATACCAACGGCATGTGAAAAGCCTCAATGATTTATACTATAGAAGAGATAACTAGATGTCATTAAGTTATTAAGACAGACTTCACTCACAGAATGACTTATAAAACGATTATAATTTATGAAGTGGTTCATTTTCACATAATTATACACTGTTATAGAGCTAGGTGCGTGTGAAAACACGATAAGCGCCGTGATAGGATACTTAATGAAACTCCCAGCCGTCAATTTTAGGTTTTATAAATACATAATTTCATAATCTTTGTCGTGTATCTTTCTGTTCTCAGGGAGCTGCGATAAACTTGAGGCGGATGACGGAAGAAAATGCTGGGGGATTGTCAAGCCGGACTGATCGAAAATTGAATCAATTTTATTGTGTCGTTGAAAACTGATCTCAATTGGTACTCAAAGGGCGGTACATGGAGCCCATCATGAGAAGAAAGCGTGAGCGACCTTTGATGTACCTGCTTGTGTACATAATTATGTTGAGAAAAGCCTGTCATTAATAACGGAGAGACTCAACCAGCATATTCATGTTATTACGTTCAACACAAATTAAGGCCAACTTATGTTCATTTTAATAACGCTATAGAAAGTAAGAAATGTCACGAAGTACAAAAATGCCTTTATTGAGTTCGAAACAAGAGAAAGAATGAAGGTAAACTTTCTTTTGAAAACTACTAGGAGTACAGCACAATGCAGCGGTTAAGTGTAGTAATTAGTGTGTGAAAGGCCACACATGTCACTGCATGCATTGTTGAAACGTATAATACGTATTCATAGCTACTGTTATTGTATGATTGCCTAGTAACCGCAGTGCAAGTTTTAGGTAAAGCGACGATCATTACATTTTTTTTTATTCTTATTTATTCTTTCGGCATTGTTTACAAAATATAACCATTTCAACTTTCTTGTCTTAATTTTTTTTTTTAATTAAAACTGATCCTAACTTAATCGTCGTCGCTGGACGTTTAAATGTTACTAATCCGATAGAAACTAAAAGGTATCGGATCGGAAGGATTTCGCTAGTAAATCGGATAAGAAAATTAATGAACGTAAAATCGTTCAATATCGTATGAAATTAACAGGGTAAAACAAGAACCAAACGCCAATATTTAGAGACGACTTGGCAGAACATAAATCATACATATTCTAAGAATTATCAGGTGATTAACGTCAGCATACGGATTCACGCTCAATATATGCATAAATAAATTCATAAAAATATTTACAGATGATAACTCAAAATATCTCCACTATCGGAGGTCACTGTTATTAACAATACACATACGTATGTGTCGTATGTATATGAGAGTGCAGTAGCACGTAATTACTGGTGAAATGGTAACATGGACGGTACAATGGGCATTGTTCCCGCGTCACACAGACGCAGGAAGAGTTTGTAACCGCTGGCCATTGTCTGCGCGCCTGGTACCTGGGGCGGGTATCAACGCTTTTTTTGTATGAGAGTGTATTTGGATTACAAATTGTTATCTAATTGGTGAGAAGATGTGATTTAGAAATGTCGTAAGTACGTAAATAAAAACATACGATTACTGATTAATAAGAAAATAAAATTACTTGTGTGGGTTAACCGGCTTTTGCAGGGTACCTCGAGGTTCGATTAAGGAAGAATTTATTAACCTTTCGCTTAAAAATTATATTTTCCGAGAGTTCTCTAACATCAATATCTAACAAATGTTAATTTTGATACTGTCGCTGATAAAATATTTACCACAGTTCACAAATAAATAATAGCAGAAAACTCATTTCGGATATCATAATTTGTTGTTTTTGAATAACAGAAGGCTGGATAATCTAAATATCAGCTTGGATTTTTGTACCTTGTTCTAAAGAAAGATTACTCTTGCATCAATGAGTTAGGTACCTATTATAATTAAGAACCCTTGGTGTAGATATTTCGTTATTATTCTACCTATAAAAGGTATAAACAACCACTTTCCTGATCGATAACGTATGTAGAACATACCATATAAGCATGCTTTTGTCGGCATTTCAACAATAACACATCCAACTCTAACACAATTATTAATGCTGTAGCGTAACTTCTTGGAATCGGTTGTCAACTTAACAGTTAACCGATTCACCACGTGCATAGTACGAAGAATCGATGCACGACTGCAATTCGATACATTGTGTCGAATACCCGATTCATCGAGATCATTGCACTCGATTGACACAACATCGATAGCCGATATGTTTGAATGTACTTGCTGTACGTACTGTACCATAACTGTGAAACACCTCTTCTACCATTAAAATGATTGGTTTTTCAAAAACCTCCCTTTAATTTAACCCTTGTGCTTTCCATTGGCTCTGATTCTGCTGCAAATCGCACTGAACTCATTTAAAATAGACCTAGAACGATGACGACGAAATATTTGACAGGACTACCTAAATATCTTCCATCTTATTTTAATGCATCATATTCATAACAAAATACTAAGTCTATGATCTTATCAGAAAGACATATAAATAGACACAAAATTATTTTATCTTCTTCAAAGTTCTAGACTCAACAGTTTGTGATAATATTTCAGCCAGTGTGTCAGATTTGTCTTTTATAAATACAGATTGTTGAAGCATGATTCACTGGTGTTGCCAAACGTGTGAGTACTACGACTAGAAAGCTTAAAGTCATGTACCCGTAGCGTGCCAACTGTTGTAGAGTACATGAAGTCATTTTGTTTACATTTGGAGAGGTGTTAAAATAACAAATGAAGATTCGCGACCTCAGTCAGTGGTGGTAGCATTAGGCTAGGGACAGAAAAGACACCAAGCGGTAGGTACCTAGACTGGAGAAAGAGAACATTGGATAGAGACCATCTGTGCCATAAAGACCCCTGCTTCGCCAGACGGACAGTTCTCTCTAGATACAGCTAGGAAGAAGAAAGAGAGAAGGCTTATATCATCGACGAAAGAACTGGACCAACTAGATAGTGTATGTTATATAGCATGATGGGTGGTTTAGGTTTTACGCGGACACAACGGCCGTTTAACCTCCCAACCTGTTGCTCTAGATTCAGTTTTATTATTCCCTAAATCGACTCTTACAACACTCTCTGAAGTAGGTTTCCTATTCTTAGCAAACCACTCACAACAATGACTCAACCCATTTCTATCTTCCACTTTCCTTTTAAACTCTTTACTACACTATTACACACACGTCAATGTTTATACTACAGTCAGCGTTGAACACAAACTCACACCGATCTGCCAGAAGTAAGCAAATCGCACACACACGATGAAAAAGTAAAAATAAAGTGATACCAAAATGGCGCTTGTCAACGCCCATGCGGCGCAGGCGCGGGTACACTTAACCATAATTAGGAATTCAGCTATAAACATCCGCCAGACTACGTTAACAACGTTATAGGTGCAGTAGCTAGGGCTGGCAATACATAGAAACGATGCAGTTGCGAAGAAAAAGACTATTGACACTTTAGCAAGTGGGTAACTAGAGGGACTGGTACTGAGGCGAACCTATTGTTATCTGCCGGCCACAATTTCAGACTCCGTGCTGCTACTGAGAATTTCCATACAGATATACCTAATAACACTTTCCGCGACCCGGAAATCGAAACCAGGACCTCACACTCAGCAGTTACGTTTGACCAATGAGGCAGTCTATATACGGAATATAATGACGACACGGTTGGCGCAGTGGTTCGATTCCCGCACGGAACAAATATTTGTATGATCTACATATATAGATAGTTGTTTCGGGTCTGTGTCTTTGTGTATGTGAATACACACCGTGCCTCGGAAAGCACGTAAAGCCGTTGGTCTTGCGCCTGATCTCTCTCCGGTCGTGTCGGATTGCCGTCCCATCGGACTATGAGAGTGAAGGAATAGAGAGAGCACCTGCGTTTGCGCATACACTTGTGCTCTATAATATCTCCTGCGTAGTTGGCTAATCTCCGGTGAGATTGGCCGCCGTGACCGAAACCGGTCAGGAGGACATTATCATTATTACGGAATATAATAGATTTATTTTATTTATATTATTATAATATTGAATTTAGATTAAAAGATGAACGGGAGACCCTAATCAAGGAAGTAAAAAAATATCAATAGATCAACCTAAACCCTAAAACATCAGTTTCCCAAACCGTATACAGTAACGAGACACGGTACGTCACACTGGGTTTCTAGAACGTGTCTGGCACCTTATTTTGTATCTGAAGGCATTATCTACCGCCAGTACTTTCGATAAGCCAGAGACAAAGAAGCGTCCGAGCGGTACGTATAGAGATCAATTATCATTTAACATTTTAAATTATAATGATCAGACACTTCATATTATTACTTTATGTTAATTTTATTAAATGATTTTTACTAATTAATAACATAATAAAACTTAAACAACGTGAAGAGGAACTTTTTTAACTTCCTTTTAGCCCCGATCGTCAGCGAAAACTAAATAAATCAGCTGGCAATGTCAGATTCAGATTAATCCCAAAAATCCCGGGATTTGTTAAATATAATCTCGAAAATTTCGAGACCAACATACGAACGGGATCCCCTACGTATATGATACATCTGTGCCGCCAACCCTAGGTACCATCGCGTCGTGTTATGCCCCATATAGCTACCTACACTCTCGCCCATTATCCGTTGTTTCAACATGATAGCCAGTGCCGGATTAAGCAAGCGCGGGGCTCGTAGCAAATTCTATCGAGGGGCCCTTTATCTGCTAGGGGCTCTTTAGTATAAAGTGACTTTTTGCAGAACTTGTGCGTTTACCGTATGAAATTCTGCGTTTTATTTTCGCCAACAAATTAATCGGTCACCGACTGTCTGACGTGGATTGTCTTAGTCGGAAAACAGGTGTAACGCTAGGTGGAGGTGGGCGGGTTTGGACACGCGGGGCCCCCTTTTGCGCGGGGCCCGTAGCAATTGCAACTCTTGCTACGTGGTTAATCCGGCACTGATGATAGCTATCTTATCACAGATTCTCACATTGAATCTACTCCACGAGTCGATTACGTCATAATTACGAAATATACCGCATAATTTATAGCTTATACTATACGAGTCATAAATCTAAGTTTAATTTAGTGCGCTGTAAAAATGGTTTACTTCTAGATTGGATTTATTAGGTAACTTTCCAGGAAAACATGTGAGTAATCATTTAATAGGAAGGTAATGGATACATTGCTTTAGTTAACAATCTTTCATAGTTTAAAGTAGCTGGTCTCACTTTTTTTTTGTTACAAGTCTAGTTGAGAAGATAAAAATCACGACTACGACTTATTTGCTTCTCTATCTTCATTTTGGAGAGATTTTTGGGAAACACCTTTAAGTAAGTCTTGATAACAAAATCTAAAAAAGCAAATAATTTAACACGTCTAAGAATGTCACTTTATAACCAAGCTCTTGAACACGTAATTTTATTTGCATATTGAAGCTATATCTGAACTATAATAACACAGATGCATATCAAAGAGGAGCGCAAGTCGCATGCGCACGCGCATATCTAATCGCTGATTGATAGATCAAAGGCGGTATAGCTGTCCTTATATAAACTGTACTGCACCGCGCACGATCCTAATTATACATGACTATATTAGTGTTGTCAAAATTGACGAATCAAATAATATTATATTTGAATTGATATCATATTTTTACATACATTACAGATACCTAAATGTATCACATGACAATTTAAGACACGTTTGGCGCAGTTAAACAGCTTCCCGCTACGTGTTACGGGTTCAATTCTAGCACAGAGAATGTATAGGTATGATCTATAGTTTTTTATTTCGGTTAGAAATGTATGTTTGTAAACTAATCAACGATAGTCTAAGAGATGGACCAACATGAAATGAATTTAAAAAAAAAAGAATCGTTGAAGCAGAAAAATGCAAACAGACCTCACTTTATTATGGTGATAAAGTGATATCGCTAATTATTACAATTATCTGTAACGACATCAGCATAAACAATCATTTCAAAGAAGTGGAATCACTCTCACACGCCATCAACATTTATTCAGACTTTCGATATTAACGATAAGTACATATATTCTTCAAGCACTTGTGTAAGGAAATATGAGGCTTATTGGCATTTTAATAAAGTTTATATCGAGTTGTTGATTTATTTGTTTAACATAATTCTTGTGAAGTGCATCACGCTTATTTTACGTCTAGTATCAAAAACAAATTGGACCCCATTTCTTCGTTGCCCCAGGGCCATGAAACCTCTAAATAAGCCCCAGAAGTTGCCCATTAAGTACCTATAATATCAATAAATATGACTTCAGTCTAATTGCTGAAACGTAGCAGAGATAAAATATACGTTTTATTGGTACCTCACGTGATTCTCCAATTAAATTATTTTCATATATAAAGTTTTTGTATATATCATTTCAGTATGACGTAAAAGGTTATTAATTTAGGACGCAATAATGTACCTACTCAAGATTTCTAAAGAACAGTTTTCTAAGTCATTAGTCCTGAATGTCATAGGTTCTACCAGGGCGGGCCTCTCAGTCTCAGTCAGTCTTTTATCTCTCATTTAATCATATCTATACGTTGGGTGAGTATAGTATACAAGTAATAAACACGAAAAATATTCAAGGAACGCGGCTGTATTTTATTTTTCCATTCGAGATTTTCGCAACAAATTCAAATTTTCTTCTTTTTTATTTTGGCATTTTGGCTAGCTAGATTGCAGTTTGGCACTCCTTTAAAAACCGAATCGTTCCAGACATCAGAAAAAACTACCTCAAAAGTAATTTTGAATAAAGGAATTGAGTATGTTGTCATTTTGTCTATGATTATTGCGGTATGCATACACGTCTTAAACACGTGCCTTTTGGTGATGCCTTAGTAGTTTCGGTCTCACCCATGAGTTGTTTTCGCAGCGAAGTCGCATGAGGAACAGAATTCTGTAAAGCCGAAGCCGGAAGATGCAGGACGCAAGAGGAAAACTAATGGGGTCGAAATATCCTTAAGGATACACTCTACTTGGAATAAATTGATATACTGTATGTAAACCATGGTAAGTTCGTGAAATGTCTCACGCGCCACCTTATCGTGGTGATAGTGTACATAATCTAAACAGGCGGATGGACTCAATAACACGGCCATGAGCGAAATATCTGTCATATATAAGTATTTCTTTATTGCATAAAGTCCCCGGAACACGAATCATATCCTCTGCCTAAAAAACACGACTGGTCAGGTGCAGTCGCGTGCGCAAGGGTTTTTTGACATTTCATGTACTTTTACACGTGTATTCGTTGCATGTGCATGAATCATTCTATCCCTGGACATGTTCTTCGTATAATCAGTCACCTCGTTTATTTTTGTGTTGCAACTTTGTGAGTAGATCAGGGATCACCAACGTGGATCAACTTTCTGTTCGTTGTATAACGCGGGGATATTATTTATAAATAACAGTCTTCAAATCAGGTTTCGCAGATTAGAACGGCACCGTACTATTCGATTCTCTCATTGATATAAATCTTATAAATGTAACAAACGTGCCTCCATTTCAAGAGATTGATATGTTAGTACAATAACAAAAAATATTTTCCAAAAATATATGTAAATCCGCCAACCCGCACCGGGCCAGCGTGGTGGACTAAGGCCTACCCCTTCTCATTCTGAGAAAAGACCCTTGCCCAGCAGTGGGACAGTAATGGGATGAATTTATTTATTTATATATAAATATATTTTATTCGCGAATTGCATAAACAAGATATTAATCGTTGTCATCAAAATAATAGCAAAGGAAGGCTTTGTATTATGTACAAAATATAAATAGATGGTGATTGACCACATGGGCGGCGGCTGGCTCCCTGGAGCCCTTCCAGCCTACCCTACAATTAGCTGACGAACTTATGCCAGTATTGTTGTAAATTCCCACCTGCCGGTCCCAGAAATCAGGACCTGATGGTGGGCCTGAGGAACTCTTAGGACTCCACGCCGAACTTCACCACGCCCATAGAAAACACTTCACGAGGGAAACTGAAAAAGTCATCCCAATGTGTTGAGATCCTGCCTACACACATACATTTTCCACCGCCATCAATCCAAGTCAGTACCAAAAAAAATACTCCTGATAGTGAAAGACTGTTATCGCTTTATCGTGTACAAGAAATAGAGCAACCTTACCGTTTCTCAGAATAATCGTATTAACATTCATTTCTCCGTGGTTGTTAGTTAGGGTCTGTCCATAAACAAAGCAAAGATTTTTCTCACGTTTTTTTAACCTCCTCCAAAAATAAGTAGACTTTTAGCTTCATCCCTCACTTTGTAACGTAACTTTTTGCATTAATATACACGAAAATCGATGTAGTTTAAATTCTAACGAACAATAAATATAACAGGGGCTAGATTTTACACATTTACTTGGCTTACAACGAAGGGCCAAGTTGTAACACCATATATATATAGATACTACTTGTCACCCTTCCTACTATCTCAAAAGCTTTGCATGGTCTTTGGACGAGCCCTTACTGGTTGGTAGGTTGCGATAACCGCTGTTCCGCTCTCGTTTCATTGTTCCAGCGTAGACGTGGTCCAATTAGCGGCGTAATGGAAACCATTACTTTGTTTTTTATTATCAGTTTAATTAATGTAATCTTGACTTCCTATTTCCTGTAGACACAGGTGTTATATGTATACATAATAATAATTGAAGTAATACTTTTTCCAAGATTGTGAACAAAATTTCATCTATGATTAACTATCTGAAAATTACTTAAGACATTGCTTATCGATCTAGTCGTCGCGAGCACAGCTTTGTAAGGTGAGTTCCTGTTTTCGATCCCCGGGTCGGGCGCATTGAAGTTTTTCTGTTAAATAATTTGAATTGTGCCCGGTTGATGACAATAGGTTCGCTCCCTATTTCATCAGACCTATTAACTGCATCAGCAAAATGTGTATGTACAATAGTGTACTTCTAAATACGAGCGCGTGTTATGATACTTTAAATACACAAGACATATCTACATTGAAATTTAAAATAGCCACAGGGGATTATTAGCTTAGAGCTTAAGCTACAAAACCTAGCTATAAAAAGCATAAAGAGAGTAGCTTAATCTTTGCGAGAAGAAAAAACTAATTTCAACCATTTAACTACGAGAAAAAGACATCACCAAAGTTCAAGAATTTCACGTTACGTCTTTGGTACTCCGTGGTTACCAATGATTATAACAGGCTCACCACCCGTAGTGCGAAACCAAATAAAACCGTACAAACTCGCCAAAGCATTTCTTCCTTCTGTTACGAAATCGGAACCACTGAGATCCGTTTCTTTACACTGACTGAGACTGTTCGATTATTTGATAAGTTATATAATTCCTAAACTACTCCAAAAACTGCCTCATTGGTCTATTGTCGCAGTTGCGACTGCTGAATCAGAGGTCCTGGGTTCGATTCCCCGGTCGGGCAAAGTGCTATTGGGATTTTCTGAAATTCTCAGTAGCAGCCGGAGTTTGGAATTGTGCCCGGTAGATGGCAATAGGCTCGCCTCCTATTACATGGGACTTAATAACAGCATCGATGAAATGTGGGTGTACAAAAAGTACACATCTGCCGGAGTATCTTCAAACTGTGTTTAGTGATACACTCATATTTTGTCGAAGCCGTTGTTAAGGACCAATAGGAGGCGAACCTAATGTCGCTTACCGGGGAAACTCCTCAACTCCGAGCTACTATTAAGAATTTTACTAACATATCTAGCACTTTGCTTTTTCCATGAACCAACCACAATTTTCGCTCTTGTACCACTAGATCACAAAGGCGGTCAATTGAACTTCGAAACCAAATCTATAAACTAGTCTTGTCATAAAGGCCGCTTGATTCATAAGCCAATTACTAAGCAACCTAATGATTATTAAAATCGAGTAGATATCTGCTAGATTGCAGTACTATTTGCATGCTAAAATATAGCACGGTACAAGCCGTTTCGCTTTGCAACGCCTCGCTATCATAGGTAATGTGGTGAGGTCTTGTCAACCTTTGGTGGTAAAGGATCAGGAGTAAAGGTTATTGAAAATGGGTGACGGAACAGCATAGCGACTCAGGCGCTTGGAGATTGACATAATCACCATGATCAAAGACGATTTACGGTGCTTTCTTATTTGGCTTAAATATGTGATATGTAAATTTTACCCCATTTAAAAAATACCGATAAGAATCTTAATGTTAAGAATTAAACGTTGCCTTCTGTAGTTTCTGCCTATCCCCATAGGAAAAAGGCGTGACATTATGTATGTATGTATGAATTAAAACACCACTAATATCCAATGAGATAAATCCAAATATATTTCTGACCATGAACTATCAAAGAGACTGTATGCCGCTGAACTTTAAAAAAAGCAGTAAGTAGATAATACTTACAAAAAAAATCTCTAACGATAAGGTATACTCGAATGTTCCTTTGTGCCTAATTAGGCATACCGCACAAATAACGCAAGCCTAATTAGTCACCGTCAAAGCTCCACGCAAGTCCTTAAATGTCAAATCATTGCGTGCCTTGACCAAAAATACGAGTATGGCGTGGCTCGTGTTCACGACCCCTGACCTACGGAATGCGTGGCTGACAGTATAAGCACAGTATAAGTGCCGATTGCAAACATGACCATTTTGCATATTATTCCGTCTCATTCTTACGCATGATTTATCGTGGATTCGGAAAGAGATCGCACTATTAATATTGGTCAAAGTCGTATTGTACATTAATGGTAATGTCGATCATAACCGCCCAATTTTCTGATGGTAGTTTATAGATAGACGTAAATGTGCTAAAGTTTTTGTTTGTGTTTCTAATGTTTCCCTTCGAAGAGGAGAAACCGAAACTTTTCATATCTACCGATGCAAGGTAACTTTTGCTTTTAAACCATCACCAATATGTCCATCTTCAATGTCCATTTTACTAGATTAACTACAATACTTACAGTTCTACATATTGACCAATCATGGACTGACTTCTAAGTCGGTTTCAAATCATACAATATATGGACTGCCTCATTGGTCTAGTGGCCGCAAGTGTAACTGCTGAACGTGAGGTCCTGGGCTCAATCCCTGAATCTGGAAAAATGTTATTGAGTTTTTTCGTTAGAAATTTATAAGTAGCAGCCCGTAGTTTAAAATTGTGCCCGGTAGATGACAACAGACGCTATTACACGGGAATAACGGCATCGGCAAAATGCGGGTGCCTCTGCCTAACCTTTCAGGGCATACATGCGTGATGCTGAAGTAGGCGTAGCTAATTTACAATAGCGTGGATCAAGTATTACAAGTCCAATAATATTAGCAATAATGTTGGAACCGCTAGACCAATCAGGACATTTTAATAATTAAAGGCAATGTTTTTAATAACTAAAGGCCTTCTACATATAATAATTGAAACAAATTTCGTTCGTCACCTTAATGAAAAAAAAAAAACTTCTCAACAATATAGACTAACTACACTATTACAACAAACAAGATATTTCGCCAATTCATTCTAATTACATTGATTCAAAACCATTAAGCGTTGATAAATCTAAGGATCCATTTAGCAAGCATTAACCTCTGCAAGACGAGACACGTACAGATTTAGGCAACTCGACACAAATAAACCACAGCCCGTCTGTCTGGCTATTTACAGACTAACTAATAAGCGAGATCAAAACATTTTGACTGGCTTGAGGGCTCCCTTAGATCTTTGAAACTTTATGATTACTTTTTTTGGTAGTGTTGTTTTATATAAAAAATATTGAACGGTTGACCACAGACAGTTGTTCCGTCTGGGTGTTTGTGCATATGAATATTTATGTTTGTAAACGTACCATATAGTAATTATTCAAAGTGAGGGCAATCCTTTAAAAAATAAATGATATGTAGTTTAAAAACAACTAAAAAAACACTCTTTTATCATGGCATTATATAAAATAATTAATTCTACTTGTATTTGTTACTATAATATGCATTTTACCTTTAATGCCCATATTTTAACATCGTTGTAGAGTAAACGGAAACATATATATTTTTATGCAATACGTTATGAGTAAACTTTTCACTTTTTTATGTTTAATGACTAATTTCAAAAGCGTGGAGCACTTTTGGGTAATTTATAATTTTAATTAATTTAAACAAAGCGCTCCACATATGTTTGTTTTTACACTACAATGAAATAAAGCACATTGCCAAAAGGCGAAGTAATCAATAGGAAAGTATAGGAAATTAAGGGTAGTGAAAATAACCAATGTTTTTACTAACCAAACATCAATCAATCAGTAATTAAAGTGGGACCAAAGTGGGTTTGGGCTGGCCATGTCTGCCGAATGTCTAATGTTCTGAGAGTTAAGGTAACCACTAAGTGTAGCCTTGATATGGCGTGAAGGCGTCACGGCAGTCCACGAAGTAGATGGCGGGACGAGCTTGATAAATTAAATAAAGAATGGTCCACACTGGTTTTAGACCGAAATATCTGGAAATCCAGCAGTAGTATGACGCAGGCTAACAGTTACATTAAACGGGCAAATAGGCAATATTTTTAAGCAACATCCTTAACTTAAAAACAAAAAATTTTGTCAAGCCATCGTATTCTTCATTGTATTAAACTCGCAATTCCCACAGTGACTAAATAAAATGATTCACCCGTAAGTAAGGGTTCCCAGTGCTCACAATATCAAGGCATTTCACTGACAGGTGTTACTATGCGAACGAGAGAGTTCCCCACAATTATACAACCAGTGACAACGGTTTCACTCGGCGTGCGAACGAATGGTGAAATTGCTGAAGGCCCTGTCTAAATACACATAGGTGACGTGTTATTATGTGAGGTTACTAATTTGTTGCACATAGTAGGCGAAGCGAAGACATGGTTGATAAAGAAATGCAGTCACGCGAAGTATAAGGCTGCATATCACTCCGTCCCCTGACTATCAAAGCTGTTCGAGATTAAACTCTATAAACAAGACAATAAAGGTTTTCTCTCAATTCGATGAACGAGCGACAATGTCTGCAAAGACCTCTCAAATCAATGACGCTCAACGTTTCTGTCTACCCCTTACAAATATATTGCCCTGGTATATTTTATACAATCAGAAATGATTTCTTTAAAGTATTCAAAAGAGTTTGTATCGTTTGTTTACCGTTCGCGAGCAACGCACGTGGCGTTCACATGGGTCGAGATCGAACTTATTGGATGTATCGCCAATCGCCAATAATGGACGCCCGATCGGAAAGTACTAGGGCAACATGAACGACAGGAGGTGTACCGAACCGATCAATACTCCAATATCCCATGTCTATGTAACGATAGAACGCACACATCGACAAGGTGCATCGTGTGTGTGTACTGTGAACGATTCTCCTCTATTTCACGATTGGATTCGGGAATTTGTGTTGAAATGTTCGTAAACGTTCGGTGTTCTGGGTTTTCATCTCTCGCTTTTGCTAGCATGTAATTTGTGCCACCTTTTTCATTTCAAGCTTTCCAATATCAATCTGTCCTTGAAAAATGTACTCGGTATCTATAAAGATTTTATTAAATTGCAAATGAGGTGATTTGCAATTTAATACCATAATTCTCAAATGAAACAGTTTATTAAATCAATTTCCATTGTCCGTAGATATGCAATATATTAAACAAAGTAGAGCCTTTTTACATACAAAACCATGTTTATCTTTATAAATTTTTCACTATGTGTAATGGCTGCATTTTATCAGTGCATCCTTTTTTACGCTTTTTTTAAGCTATGTATTTAGAAACACTTGAACTTTAGAAACGCGTAAGTATATTTTTATTTTGTTATTAATTCCAATGTAAATTCTATCTCTTTTATGATACTGTTTGTTTTCTCGTTTGACCTGATCATGAATAAAATAAGTAGGTATGTAGATACCTACCTATTATATGTGTTCAAAATAGCTATATTTATTTTATTAGACTGTTTGAGAAAAGTATAAAACAAATAATTATAATGTATCCCTCAATGTAAAGTGCAGTCAAAGATTTATCTTGTTTATGAGTCAAACAACGCAGTATTAATCATCGCAGGTGATATTTCACGGCAAAGGTTATCACTATTAAACTTGAGCACAAATTATGTATTTACTGTTACTCAGCGAGTTATAAAATCCTGGTACCTACTAGTTCAGAAACTGCGTATTGTATAAAACCTAACTAACGTAATTTATGAATAAAACGTAACAAATACATATCTTTGTAACAAATTACGCCAGAGCCGCCTTGTTGTAATAGACTTACTTATGATCGGTTAAGAACAATTATAAACTCAGTTAAGACCTATAAAATTGGTGAAAATAACGAAAAGTTTATCTTCATAAACGATTAACTGTATCAAATCTAAAATCACGCACTTTTTTTTAAGAAACCTTGCCCCACCCTTGTAATAAATAATACCTGTATCATGGGTGCGTCGAAAATCTCAAATATTCACAGGGACACCCAGACCCGAAACAACTATCAGAGATCATACAAATGTTTGTTCCGTGCGGGAATCGAACCCGCGACTCTTAGCGCAGCAGTCGATCGGTCCACGAGTCAACCACTTCGCCAATCCTGTCGTCGAACTTATTATCTTTTATTTCATTCTAAGAATATCTAAATATATTAAATATCAGTATTAAATTGGGGTTCATTACTTTCTGCAATTAAAGCAAAGGCGGATAATTCAAAGGTCGATAACAAGTCGAAAGTTCACGAGCCATGATAATAAACCTGTTGATTGCTAGGTGATCTGAAATAAACATTACTTTCTTATCAACTGAGGATAACGTGGTGACTGTTTTGTTTAAACACAGTTTCCAATTAGTAACTCAACATCCTGATGATGCACATTTAACCAGTGGCGGTCCGAGGGGAGGTCGTGGGGATCATGACCATCAAATCAAGCTCTACTATAATATTACACCCCCACTCCCCAAATCACTTTACTATGACCCCCCCAAGTCCTTGGCTGCGACCGCACCTGCATTTAACTCGTATTTCGCTTCGTAAGATAACAACAGTCCAATCATCATTTATCTCCCCACAGGGAATCCCCGAAAAGGTTGACAGCTCACCACAACGCGTTGTATTGTAAGGATATCTCAAATCAAATCTAAATCTTCTTCAAAAACTACATATTTTTTTTAACACATCTGACTCGGCAGCTTCATAAGTGTTTTTGGTTGGGTAGAAAAACCGCACAGTATCTTGTCACATAATCATCATATTAGAAATAACCGAATTATTACAACTCCAAAAACTGCTAAAGTTTATTGCACAGACAATAGAGTATCTGATTTAAACTCAATAAAGAATTAGATGAATATATTGAGAGTGTCTGTCGCTTTGAGTGTGGCCATGTTTCATAAATAAATAAATGCACACTTTCCAGAATTCGAAGTTCAAATTTTCGCTGTCATCACTGAGCGACTTTCAAAGTAATGTTGTTTCAAAGTAACGTTACGAAAATATAATCCATTTTGTTCAATCATTTATATAATATTAACTATTATAGACATTTCCAATGAATCCATTCTCTATTAGGTAATGATGTACTACGGTAGGGTAGGTAGTACAATTGTAGGTTTGTGGGTACCTAAGTACCTATTACACTTTATGGTCGATATGATTGCATTATATCATTTGATTAGTTGCCAATCACCAGAAAGTTTGAGAACTTTTCCATGAATTCATTAGCTCGTTAGGTGACGAAATTTATACACTGGACTTGTTTTCACGATTATAAATTAATATAAATAGACTAATAACTATTTTAAAATAGTTTTTTTGACTGCCTCATTGGGCTAGCTGCCGCAAGTGCGACTGCTAAGTGTGAGGTCCTAGGTTCTATTGCCGGGTCGAGCAGTGTTATTGGGTTTTACTGTATGGAAATTCGGCAGCGCGGAGTCTGGAACTATGCCCGGTAGATGGCAACAGGCTCTCCGCCTATTACATGGGACAAAAAATGACGGCGAAATTTTGGTGTACAATAGTACACCTCTGCCTAGCCTAGCTATGTATGGATGTAATTGTTTTCGCTCATAGCAAAAAGTTGAATTACATGCATGCAGTACTTTTACATGGAAGTCGGTATTGTTTGAAATGAAAATTTATTTTAGGGGATTAACACATATATTCACATACACAAAGACCCGGACAGAAACAACTATCTGTATATTTATTAGTTTAGCCTTATATATTTTTATACGTGTTAGTTTGTCTACTTTAAACGCTCTACAAAAAGGCATTGTTACTTTGCACAATGTTCCTAAAGCCCTAGTTCACTGATACAGAGAAGGCCAGTGAAGGCCAACAAACACTCATTGTTAACAACAATCTCGACAACACGACAACTACATCAAACTGAGATAGAATACGCAAACAAGATACAACTTAGGACAAAGGACGGAGAATATTTACGAAAAGATTAAGATAATCTTGTAAGAGTTTACTTTCGCCAAGCAATAGCCCCGCTGAGCAAGACAGTAGACTTTGAATTATGATTGGTATTGAAAGTTAACAAGATTAATGGAAGCAAAAAAGCGAATATTTACTAGCTTTTGATTACGATGTATTGCACGATGGTAATGTATTGTAGGAAGGAAAGTCGTTGATGTAATTGAGGTTAAGAAATGTTATTATGTTACGTAGTATAAAGATACGTACCTACTTAGTATTTTATTGACAATGAGCAAGCTTAATTTTATGAAGTAGGTAATAACTGAGCTTTTATAGTACTGATGTTACCTATAGGTGAGCGATTTGCTTTTATCGATTGTAAGATAATATAGTAACACGCCTGTATTCCCCGAAGGGTTAGGCAGAGATGTAAAATTATACACGCACATTTCGAGATGCCGTTATTAAGCCTCATGTAATAGAGGGCGAGCCTATATTGCCAGCTACCGCGTACAAGTCCAAACTCCGTGCTGCTACTGAGAGTTAGCATACAGAAAAACCCAATAACACTTTGCCCGACCCGAGATTCGAACTCATAACTTCATGCTCAGCAGTCGCGCTTATGACCAATGAGATTAATTACTATGGATTGTATTTCAGCGTATAATGAGATTATTGAAATGTTTGTTGAAATATCCTTTTCTATACAATTGCATAATTTTCTTTCAAGACTGGAAGAGATAATTATCAGTAAACCAAATGATAAATATTTAATAATTGGAGATTTTAATATGAGTAGCATATCGTGGAGGTCCAATTCTGGTGATTCATTCTTGACACCAATTTATTCTAATAACAGTGACGAGCAATCATTAATAGATATGTTGCATACCCTCAATCTTAACCAATATAATGGCATCGAAAATCAATACGGTAGGATACTGGACCTTATATTGTCGGATGATATAGTTACAGTCTCCGATTGTGAGGAACCGTTAGTTGTTATTGATCCTCATCATAAAGCGCTCTGTATTGAAGTAAAGTTCTTTCAATTCTCGTATTTGAAACCAGCTGCACGCAGAAAACTTATGTTTTATAAGGGTGATTACGATAGAATCAATACAGAGATTGCTCAGATAGATTGGATTGGTGAATTTAGGGATAAATCGCTTGAAATCGCGGTTAATAGCTTTTATTCAATCTTAAATTATATAATTAATAAACATGTACCATCTAAACTTCATAGGAACGACCGCTACCCAATTTGGTATACTGCAGTATTAAAAAAAGTTATTAAGGAAAAGTATAAATATTTTAAAAAGTTCAAGAAGTATGGCAATCTTTCGGATAGGTCCAGTTATCACTTACTGAGAGATAGAGTAAAAAAGTTAGAGAGTGAGTGCTATTCAAATTATATAAATTCAGTAGAGCAATCAATAAAAAACAATCCTAAGTACTTTTGGAGGTTTGTTAAGTCGAGGTCTAACTCCGGAAATATTCCGAGTACTATAAATTACGGTACAAATATGGCCACTGGTGGTGGTGATATTTGCGAGCTATTTTCCGACTATTTCTTTTCTACATTTTTGCAACCCTCTCAGTACTCTTCTACATACGAACTCGAAAATGGTCAACCGGTGTCAGATATCTCGAGTGTAGTTATCAATCAAGAGATGTTAATAAAACTAATAAAAAACTTGGACCTTAATAAGTCAGCAGGCCCAGACCAAATACCTCCAGTATTTTTGGTTAATTGTGCCGAATCTATTTCAGTACCTATTACATTATTATTTAAGAAGTCACTGTCTGAGTGTGTAGTGCCTTGTATTTGGAAGTCAGCCTTTATTACACCAGTTCATAAAAAAGGACCCAGAACCGAGGTGACCAACTATAGACCTGTTTCTAAGTTGTGTATAATAGCAAAATTGTTTGAAAAGATTATTCATACGCAATTATACGCCGCACTGAAAAATAATTTTAACGAATCTCAACACGGCTTTGTTAAAGGAAAATCGACAGTGTCGAATCTTATCCTTTTAGATGATTTTATCACTAGTAGTATGGGTGATGGTAAGCAGGTCGATGTCGTTTACACTGATTACAGCAAGTGTTTTGACAGAATTGATCATTCCACCCTTATACTAAAATTAGGGTCAGTGGGGATTAGAGGAGACCTATTACGTTGGTTGACATCATATATTTCCAATAGATCTCAGGCAGTAGTTATACAAAATTACATATCTAGCTGGGTAACAGTGCCGAGTGGTGTCCCTCAGGGTTCCCTTTTAGGTCCATTGCTTTTTGTGATCTTTGTGAACGACATCGATAAATGTTTCCATCACTCCAGGTTGCTTTGCTTTGCAGATGACATGAAAATATATGCATCTATTTCATCACAAGCAGATGTTCAAGCATTGCAAAGTGATTTAGAACGTCTTGATGACTATTGTCTGAGGAATAAGTTAGATCTGAATCCCTCAAAATGCTCTGTTGTCGCTTACTCTAGGAGTAACCGTGTTATTCCCTCTAAGTATAGATTAAAAGGTCAAACACTCGTGAAATCTAATAAAATACGGGACCTTGGCGTTGTGTATGACTCAAAGCTTCTTTTTGACGAACACATTGACAGCATAGTGAAGAAAGCTTTGCAAGCTCTTGGGTTCGTGATGCGAGTTTCTTCTAGCTTCAAGGAAGCTAAGACTTTAAAGATTTTATACTGTTCGTTTGTTCGAAGTATATTGGAATATGGGTCACAGGTTTGGAATCCCAGGTATGACAAATATATCAACAGGTTGGAAAACATCCAAAGAAAATTCATTAAATATCTTTGTTATCGCACAGGTTATTATTATAAGTCTAATGATTATTTAAATATATGTGCTAAATTTCACTTACTTCCTTTATGCAATCGACGGAAAATTGCAGACGTTATTTTTATGCTAAAAATTATATCTGGCCGTATAATTTGCCCCGAACTTCTGTCTAAAATTGGGTTTAATACTCCCACCAAAGCTATGCGACATTATGCACCACTTCACTTACCACTAGTTTCGTCAAATTATCGTCAAAACACTTTCTTATGGCGAGCAAGTAAGACCTTAAATTTGATTTGCAAAACACACGACTTTGATATTTTTAACGCAAACTTAGTATCAGTGAGAAGGTTGCTAAGCCGAGATTTTTTCGTTGACTATTAGGGTAGTTAAAGTTTTTTTATTTTTATAATATAATATGTATTGTTAGAAGTTAAACTTAAGGTAGGTACTGCTATTTTCATTTGTCAATTTTATTGTGCAGTGTATCAGTGAAGACTTGTAATTGGCTGTATGTTGCTAAGTCATGTAATTATTACCTATTGTTCTAGCTGTTAGTCTTCCTTAAATATAAATAAATAAATAAATAAATAAATATCACACCATATGCGTTCAAATCACGATCCAGCCCACTGGCTGTTTTCCCATCAAAACCCTAAGCCGAAGCCCGAGGCTGAGATCCACTATGAAGTGCTACGTTAGCTTCTTTTGTCGCCATTTATGCAGATATTAAATCGGTAGACTCAATATCTACAGACAGGTATAGAGAGGTACGAGAAAAAAAAAACAGTACCAAAACATTGCATATTCAGACGAACAAAAAGAACAATGTCACTTCATGTAAATAATTCTCTGTTGTAATTGTTTTTCCTCGTCTGGTTTAATTTATCAAGAAGTATGTACAAAATGCGATTCCAAACTTAAGAAAAACAAACAATTTCAACATGAACGGAGATAACTTTGTCCTTCATGGTGCTTGAATTAAGCTATATTTAGATATAAGCATTAAGCATTCACCTCCACTTTAGGATGTAGGCACGAATTTACGAAGATAAAACCATTCTTTTGATCACTCTCGTCTTGTAATGTAGAGATAATCTTATGACAGCCTTAGGTATTTTAGTCTGGTTTGTTTTCTAGTTTCCAGACTAGATAGATTGCGATAAACCTTTTTACCTAAGTATCTAGTCTTGTAATAATTAACCAGCTAGCTCGTCCCAGTAGATAGATTTTTCATAGAAACTATGAATACCATTTCACCCCTTAGGGGTTGAATTTTAGAAAATACTTTATTAGCCGATGACTGCATTCTATATGGAAACCTATTTGGAAAAGAATGATTAATATTTCGCGTATATATATACTTAGAGAATGTGAATATAAATTGACCATAATTTTGTTAATGTATAGCTGCAGCCTGTAAAGGAGTACCTACATAAAAATTGTGTCGCCACTATTTAGTTTTTTAGTTTTAAATAAAATCAAATTGAAGTTATACTTCTTTTGGCACGCTTGATGAGAGTGAATTCTTACGATGCGCGCGCACGCCGACGGATAAAAGTGACACCATGAAGTTGGCTGGTAAATGTCTCTTAAAGTTTTCTTGGGAATTTATAGCTATATTCAAGGTAGTTATTTAAATATTTGTGCATCTGTAAAACGTGTTTCATATCAGTGAAAAAAAAAAAAAAAAAAGAAGTATAACTTCTTACGTGCGTACATAAGTACACAAAAACATTTCTTTTATTTTGCCAAGGATATGGTACAGAAGTTCTTACAAATATAAAAAAGAACAACACATCCGCCTTTAACATGAATGCGAATATTGTACGACGTTAGAACGTTGTCTTATTATTTTAGGAGATAGGTACACAGAACAGTTAAAATAACACATCGGCGACAGATGTGATACGAATTTCTGTTCTGTCAAAGTATTTTTCTACTCTTTCTTGACAAACTGCGGTGTGCTGTGCCCACCCATAGTGTAACATAGCAACACCCCAGTAAGTTCCTAGCACGACTCTGCACGGCCAGAGTACGCCACTCGGAACGGCTTCCGTTCACACGACGTATTAATGGCAGAGGGATCTAAGCTAAACACACCTGCTCGTACTTTTTACGTAAACAAGCAAAAACGCCCTGTGAGCAACATGAACTGTTCTCACGTTAAGTAAAGGTCATAACCGAGAATAATTAAAGGTTGGTTTATTATTTTTAATTATACAGTGTTCCGTAAATAATGGATCAAACGTAAGGCAACTTAGGCAACTATTGCTCGCCTGATTATCTACAACTAATTTGGTTGTTTAGTTTTTAAATTGTCGAAATTCCAACAAATATTAATATTTTTTCAAAGTCAAAGGTTGTAGTTTGACTTTGAATATTTTTTAAATCTGATTTTTGTAAAACATTACTAATTAGTTTCACCATGTAGTAAAATAACATAGTCATTAATACCGTTTTACTTCTTACAAGAAAGGAGTCCAAAAAAAAGTAAATTTAAAAGCAAAAAAAACCAAATTAGTTGTAGATAATCAGGCAAGCAATCGTTCCCTTACGTTTGATCCATTATTTACGGGACACCCTGTACATATAGCTCCTATGATTTTTTGACGGCAGCATAATTAAAATGAAAAAAAAAAAAAAATGTTTGTTGGATATATACCTACAATTCATTTTCTTATTTCGCAACCAAACAATACAATTATAGTTTTGACGGTTGAGACAAAATTAAAATATATAAATTATTATACATACTATAATCAATATGAAAAAGTGATAACAGTCAACACACTTCACGATGATAAACTTTTTAGTAAACTTGAACACAGCAATAAAATGCTTTATAACCGATAACAAACAAAGTCCCTAACAAAACACGTATAAAACCAAACTAATTTAAAAATATCAAGTTATAAGTGGTTTATTCAAAAGTGTCTCATCTCTCGGATAAAAATAATCCTCTGTTTATTAGCAGGGGATTTGCGTCAGACACGCTGGCTGCCGCACCGGTGTGTGAACCCGTTTTATGATACCTACCTACCTAATAATGCTATAGAACGAGACTGATAAATTTTATTGTTTTATTTCGTTTTTTGATATTATCAGCTTGCAGACTGGTGAACTCTCCTGCACGTAGACCACTAATGCACGGTCAGGTGTTGCCATGGTAACCATGTATGGTAGATAATTAGATTATTTATTGGTGGGAAATTTTGCTTTTACCGCATATAAAATTGCTACAACTGCCTAATAAGTACCCATTTTAGGGACATCTAAAGAAAAGTCAAAACTTATTCTCATTAAATCAGTACCTAAGTGAAACACGAGGGCAATGTAGGTATTTTGATTTTAGCTTGGAGATAATAAAAGCGATGTCTCATTGTCAAATATTTTCAGTTCAAGTAGGCCATTCAGAACGAAGAAGTCTCATATTGATTTCCTAATGAGAATGTAGATTCCTCAACAAAAGTTTCACTTTTTAAAAACACTCGAGCAAAGTCGAGGCAAGTTGCTTGTTTCTGCGATAACTGTATCCGCATGTGGCAGATCTACTCTTCAATAAAATACTTGTTTTACGGAGAATTTTCTTAAGCGGAAACCATAGTAGTTTGGTTCTTCCGTAATAAAACAAAGTGCCATTTCTTGGCGCTGTTCCTTCCATATCGTAAGTGCACATGAATAAAACAGTGACACAATACATAATTCACGCATATTTTGTATGAGTGAGAACTTAAATTTTTTAAAGCAAAGCCTACGTCTGTTTGCAAAATGAATCATAGGTGCCCGCTTTTTAGTAACTAATCATACATTTAGTGATATAAACCTGGGTTATTCGTAGAAATAATTTCAGTGAACGCAAATTAAATTCATAAAATACTCGTCGTCGTCGATTTCTAGAAAAATCAAATTTAAAGAAATGTAGCGAATAAACATGCTAACTGAGATAAAACAAAACTTATCGATCGTTTTTAAGATTACCTAACTGAAGTAGTCTGATCGTAGGTACCTTCCCTTTATAGTTCCAAGAAACTGTTGAGCCAGTCGGCTCAAGCCGCGTTTGTAAGACGGCAGGTACCTACGATCAGACTACTTCAGTTAAATTCTTATCTCGACGGGAAGGATGGCTGCAGGAAATAACACAGAAAGAGAATAGGTTTGATAAGGAACAAAAGGGCACAATACCTTAATTTGCGATGACTGATGCTGTTGCTCCAGAAGCTTTTCAGCTCAACGCAAACCGCGATTTAGGCTAGGCAAGGCGATGGTTGCAGGATCTAGAAGATCGACTGCGCGCGTTTTGAGGGTTTGAGTACAAAAACATTAGAAGCTAGCGTTTGAATTTAGGATATATCTAGAGAAAATAATGCCTATATTGGGTGTGTGTGGAGAAGGAGAGAAATATGACAGCAATTAATGAATTTGGAAGGTAGTTTGATAAGTATGATGACATAATTATATCAGTTTTTATCTAATATGAATGAAACACGTATTAATTTTGTTCAGCTTGAGTTGGATCCACGATGAATTAAAAAACATATTTTTAGAGTCGAAAAAAAATACCTTTTTGGTCTGATTTAATATAGAAGCGACATCTATGCAGTTAAAATATACCTTCATAATAATCGTTACGCTACTCCACGCTAGATGTCGCATAATTTACTACCCAACACTAGATGTCGCTGACTCCAAATGTCTAATGTTTATTTAGAATGTTACATCGAGATGCGTGTTTCAAGATGACATCTTAGATCTCGGGATGACCTATATGTATGTAATACTGTTTTAACATGTAAATCAGTGGTCCCAGCAGCAATGGAATTGCCTCTTATTATATGGAACCTAATAATGTCATTGGCGAGCTTAAGGCCTCGAATCTTAGGGATAACAAATATTACATTACTAACACAAAAAATAAAACAAAATCTTTGTAAAATGTTTATTTCCATTAATGACAGACTAAAACAACATTTCTCAGCGATTACAACTCACTCTAAACTTTGCATCACTATCTAATGATATAGGCGTTATTTATAAAGCTGTTATATTGATGTACTACATCACTAGTAGAACATAATCAACTACAACATTGCTAAGCAGCCGTTTATACGTACAGAGTAGTTATGGCGAAAGAAACCGACGACAAACATGCTTTTACTAGAATTTTTCATTCATTTTTAAATGTTTGCCATTGATTTGAATTAAATTATCACATAAAGACTGACTAAAGACAAAAGTAATAGATAAATATAATGATAAAGTTGTTATTGCAAAGAAAAGTAATGAGTTATATTATAAATAATATCTACAACAATAAAATATGCAAATCTGCAACTGTCTTTTCTCATAAGCATTAAACGATAAATATTAATAGAATATAATTATTAATTTTTAATTTATATTAATTTTTCCGAATTCTAATAAATACTTTTTTATAATAATAAAATAGAGATCAAAATAAATCCTGTACATTGCGACGCAAATAACAGAAATTTAGATTTTATTCATAAATATTTGTTATTAAAACGAAATAATCTATAGTGATATAAATTATGGCATAGTTGTGAAGTACATGTCTGCAATATCATTCACGCTTGAATAATTTTATAAATATCGTTTTGTTTTTCTAGTCGACAACCATGGCTTGCTTTTGTTTATATCTTTCTTAAATAATAAATCCAATAATCATAAGTATTTACAGGTCAATAAATCAATGAAAGTAAGGAACGGACGGTCCTTTTACAAATTGTGGCCAAATAATATCATCTAAAATATTGCCTGCATAAAATTAAAAAACATAGACAAATAAACCCATAATTTAGAATTACCAGAGTTTAAAAATCATACTCTTTTCGTCATTTTACGTAATTTATATAAAGTGATCAAATCTTAAATTGAAAAACAAAAAATAATAACAGCTCCATACGAAGCAGAACGTTTTTTCACGATTTCATTTTTTTAATAAATGTTAGGCAGAGTATGATCAAAAAATTCTGGTGACAAAAATCTGTTTACAACATTTTACAGACACCAAAACATTATTGTCACTCAAATGATATTCGCTGCAATATTTTATAGTTTAAAAAAGCCTTCATTAACACTAAAAATATGAGTAAACAATACATTTCATAAGACAATTACAGGTACGGATTAGAAAATAAGATAATAAGGGGAAACATTTTGTTTAGGTTGTCTATTGATTTATGAAAATACACTACGTTGTTCTCTTATTTTGAGAAATGGTATTTACTAGTTATAATAGATACCCACATAGTTCAAAGCCCAAATTAAATCCTGGCCTAAGTAGTAACGAAGCTTTACTAAAGTCATAGTTTACGATATGACACAAACTAATGTTCCCCCAATATTTGTTAGTAAAAAAACATAGCGAGCGTAAATACCGATCTTGAAATAATATCAGTATTTTTAATATCTTTAAAACTTATTCATTAAAATATCCAACGATACAAAACAAAACACATTCTTTAATAATGATTAGGGGTGTAATAATTTCCAATACTATTTTACACGAAAAAAAAAAACAAACGTGGCTGGAATGTATTTGTACACATGCATAGTTTTAACGGATAATATTTTATTAAATCCTCGTTATGTCTTTGTTATTACCCGGTCAAGTGACGTCGGCGCCGGCGCAGGTTCGCGGCAAATTCTTGGTGTCTAATGTCCAAGACAAAGGCTACTGAAGGCTTAATAATTTGAAAGTCGATCGTATGTAGTAAGCGTCAGGTTTGCGCATGAATATCAGTCAAATGTGTCTGGTCTTTAGCCTCCTTAGTACTTATGCACATAAATACTAAAGAATGCATATAGCGTCAATTTACAGGGACGTTTGAAGTTTTGCGTTCTCGATCCAAAACAGTGTACTAATACTTGCAATCAATGATTATGTAAATGCCTTTTTTAAGGACTTTCTTTGAGGAAAGAAAAGCCTCGTACCCAAGCATAATTGTAAAACATAATTAAGTTTTGGACGCCATCAAATAGACAGTAATTTCCACAACATTAATACACACATCTTGAAAATATTGTAAAACAGAATTTAACCATATATTACAAAACATAGAACTTTCGTTTCAACATTTACACAAATATTATATGGCAGTTAATATGTTTCAAACTTTTGGACGACATTTTACAGAATCATACGAATACATGACAAAATAATTTAAATGCCATTTTTTCATTTGGCTACTAAATACTTTAGAAGGTAGACGCTAGACTGAGTTTGGACAAAAACAGCCAAGTCAAGCTGGAAATCTTTTATCCTCTAAGAAATGATTTCGAATGATAATACAGCTTATGCAAAATAAGAAGGTTTAAAATGCCAAAAATTATATATTGACAGAACTCTTTGGTCGCAATTGGTTACGGTACCTGCTTGCAAACACAATATTATTTCAATTTCCTATAAGCGAAAAACGTGCAAAGCATTTTTTTTATATTTATATGGCTTTTATAAATACATAATAATATATTCTTTCACTTATAGATAATCGAGTTACATCATTACTCTAAAAATAATAATATTACATTTTTTAATATAATATAATTTCTAATACGTTCACAGTGACGTACAATACTCCCTATGACGGTTATTAGACGCTATAATTTATAAATATCAATTAACGGCAAATAAAAATAATTTATACATTCATAAGAAATTATAATTTGACAACCAAAACATATGTTAAATAAGGGACATTACAATAAACACTTCTTTAGGTCCCACAAATACTTTTCGTCTACGCGTTCAATTGCTTTCATAATAATTTAATGTAACATCATTTGTTGCACTCTCTATTGTAATTGCCAACTGAATTAAATTAAATGCTCAAGTATGGCAGTTGTTCATAAGATCACAGGAACATTTTAAGTCAAAAGCTCTACACACTAAGAATGACTGAAAATTACAATATCTTTAGTTACTGAAGGCCTATTCAAATGAAAGATTATTAACACTCGATAGGACATCGCAAGAGTTTCCCATTAATTACGATAGATAATGAGATAAACACAACATCACGCCTGTAATCCCCGAAAGGTAAGGCAGAGGTTACTATTACACCAACATTTCAGCGATGCCGTTATTAAGTCCCATGTTATTAACAGCGAGCCTATTTACATATACCGAGAACGATTCCAACCCAAGACCTTACGCTCAACAGCCGTGAGTATGACCACTAAACCAATGAGGCAATCCAGTAATTATGCGATTCAAATAAGAATACAGATGGATGAGCGCCATTTTGTGCTCTCCACTCACTCGAAGCGAAATGAAAGCCATACTCTGCACTGAAATGAACAGTGTGTGGCGCACAATATGGCGCCCAACCATGTCTTTTCTTATTTGAAACTAGCGTGTAGAGATTTGAACATTGTATATTTATGCATTTAGCTTGAGGCCTTAATACCCCAGCTATGTGTAAAACGTGTCATTTCTAGTGACCTTTCTAATAATGAACTTTAGATATTTGATTTCTGGCAACGGAACAGAAACTGGAGTAAACTTGTTACAACATGTACTTTCAATTTTTTTCTTTTAAACTGCCTATTACTATTTAATATTTTATCCAATTAATTATATTCAGATGATTTATTTTATTGCTTATTTCTTTTGATATGTAACATGATGTGATAACAGAAATATAAAACAGAGAGAGAAAGAGAGCAGCTACATACGAACGTAAAATACTGAAAATTTTCAATAAATATAATGTCCATATATTACTTAACCTAAAACGGAAGGCACTCACTATAATGTGAACAGCGAAAATCGAAAGCAAACTTTAATATACATGTTTTTTAATACACATGGCTAGCCGGGTGTATGAAACCGGAAAATCTCAGAAATCGCGAAAATCTGCTGTTTCATACATTTCTTTGTCATTTGTATGGAACGGCTGATTATTTTTTTGGTCTTTTCAGTCAGTATTTGTCCGATAGTAAATGTTGCTTATAATGAAGAGTGCACCCTTCGACTAACCCTGTATTTAAAAAAATGTTTTTGTTTCTGATTTTTATTGCGGTCCAATAAAACTCGCTCAAAGCTAATTAAATCAGATATAAATATGACGATACATTTGGGACATGTCATAGATATAAAACGAACTTTAAAACAAAATAATTGACAGTACCTTCCCTTCGAATAAGAGATTCATAAACGATAAATTTTATCACTGGAATGATCGTGCAAACTGAATGTAATGTCTCTATATATTGGAGTACATACTGGCATGACAGGTAACCAATGTATCTAGTAAATACTATCCAATCGTTAAACAATATATGTGCTCGATTATATTACATTATGACTAGTGTTACGGTTATGTGCACTGCTACACGCTACGCCACAAGTTTCGCATAAATTTGCAAGTGTTTGGTACTTAATCGCATAACAACTTGCGCTGTATACTGTAGTCTTGTGGTGAAGCGTGTCCTTTTTATACAACATACGTTTCCTTTACGAATCCTCACACCGAAATAATACGAAACACAATATAATGATAATTTCGTTATTTAACATATCGTGCTAACCGAAGTGTGGTGAGCGCTAGTGTCAACCCATCGAGAGGTTTTTGACGATGGTGACGTCATGGCTCCGTCGGTTGATCTCCTTTGCCTCCTTAGTGAGGTTGGACTCGACGAGCATGGAGTGTCGTTTCGTCGCGTTGAGGTCTTTCTTCCTCCGCACGACGTCAGGACTGTAGGGTTCTGATACGCGGCGGTCGAGGTTGGCATGGCTGTGACCCTGGCCGCTGGAGAAAGATCCCTGCCTTTGTAATGGCATTGCAGGTTGATCTGGGTTCACGTTTGGGAGGTATGTTTGGAACGATGGCCGGTTCTGCGCCGCTTCCATGATGGAACCTTTCGGAGCAACGAGGCAAGTCAGGTTATTATTTTCGGGCGCAGAATTTTAAATGTAGCGTCTAATTTTAAGTCATAATTTTCCACACCTACGTGACAAATTGTCGTTGGAAGAGAAACTAGCAGATATTAGTAGTGTTTTAGTAAATTATTGAGCCAGTTTTAGGTTATTAACCTACCGAACCACAACACCATTAGGACAGTTAGAAGAAATAAAAGGGTAAGTTTCTACACATACAAATTTATTAAATAGCCACAAACATACATACAAATACCAACATCTATATTAAGGTCACAAATGAAACACCTCTAGCCCTACGGTTGTCATTCCTTACTTCTTATATATGTAAAGTATTTATATGTTCTGGTATTTAGATGTCCATGCACCAATTAATGTGTGTGTGCGAAATGAAATGAATTCTATGTTAAAGAAGTTAAAGTTCAATGTGAAAGTCCTCCTCCTATCCAAATAAAAGATCAAAGTTTTTAATCGACACTTCTGCAAAATAGACACATTATTATTACCACATTAAGTAAAACTGACGTGTCAGAAACGCTTAGTACATTCGCCATATACTAGTTTTCCACCTTAGTAGTACAAATATCTTGTCTTTGTCACTTTCATATAAATGAAAAGAGAAGACAACCAATTTTAAATACATTTGAGTTAAGGAAGTGTATAGTAGCTTTTTTAATAAACTCCAAAATCGTGGATATATCCGACTTATACCCTTCTACGAGAAGGACTTTCACTATAATATACAAACTACAACAGAAAGCGTGTGTATAAGCACATATAAATATATAAAACGCAGTCACCTCCACACTCGTAACTTGGTATCTGGTTAATGACCTACAATGGGGCAAACAAACGATATTTAAACATAAACATGGACACATCGTTACAGAGATGTATGGCCAGTAAAATGGTAAATAAATGTTAGAAAGAGACCAAAGAGATGAGAATATTCTGAACTAAAACATAAGAAAGTTAGAAGTTAAAAGTGTCTATTTGATTATAGAATATCACTTTGAGTGTAACCTCTTATTAAAAAAAGATAACATGACTTAAAATCTCTTATATTTGAAAATACGAAACCCCCTTTGTACCTCAACTGATTTGAAAATTCACGCGATAACGTAGGACATTTCATATTTTTATGAATAAAAGGATTAAAGTAGTAACAAATGATTGCAAATACGATTCAAATCTTTGAAAATGTGTTTTGTCACTAACCATCGAATTTATTTATGCGTTCTTATATACATATGTTATATACAAAAAAAAAAAAACAAATTACGGCATTAATCTACTTAATCACACCTATCTCTCCAACAAATTCTCCTGTCACAATGTAATTAATCTTTATTGCAGTGAAATAAGGTTCAAAATGGATTGGCTCATCCGCTTTCATAGTGATAAGCAACTCAAGACCCAAGTATTGTGTCGTAAAAAGAAAATAAAAGAAATATGAAAGCTAATAGTGCCGCCGATGTGGCATCTGAAGATGAGCCAATAGGAAATATTACTCAACAACGATAGCCTGTCATTTGATGTTCCACATACCCCCGCGCCCGCGTTCGCCTGCAGCGCCCGCGTTCGCCTGCAGCGCACGCGACGCTATGGGTATATGTGTTAGCGCACACTGCACTAATTTAATCATCATCAATAATCCGTGCACGCCAAAAGGGCAGGCTATGGCAGGTTGGAGATTTTTTTTTTGTTGAGAGGCATATGAACAAGTTATCGTTCTTGAGTAATATATATTCTTAATACTCCGACAATAGTTTACTCGAATGTAAAAGTGAAAGTCCCTATCGACGCGAAGTGCTAAATCTTCACAAAACGTTAAAAACGTTTGTCTTGTGAATATCACAAGTATCACAATTCCTTAAAATAATATTTATTGCAACTTATGTGTAGTTACGCAAAAACAAAAAGAATAGTAGTATGAAAGCTAAGAAGGCGGCAATATCGCAACCGAACAGCGCAACTACTATCAGAATCCGCTCGACAGTGGAATACTTCGAGTACTGGAGGTACCGTAAATAATACGCGTAACGATTCCGCGCGTAATGCACGTCCCTTGAATACTGTGATTCTATAGAATACGGCGATGTCCTCGAGTATGGCAGGAACTCTGAGTGCGCTAAATATTGCGGATCCCGCAAGTATTCCATATCCCATGAATGATGAGTGAATGGTGAAAAGTGCAAGTGTTGTGCTGGTTGGTTCTTACCGAGCGTGCGCACCAGCCATGGCGCTACGGACTGCTTCTGGTTGACAACTGATTGGACCTCGTTGAGAGCAACTGTCAGCTGATGGCTCAGCTCCTGGAGACAATTTCAGATTTAGTTTTGAGTGACACTTTGTTTTATAAGTATTTCTTGGGAATGCTGTTCTGTTTGAACGATGAATCAGACAAGCGAATGGATGTCAGAGTAATACAACAGAACTTGTCACTGATATAGCCTAGACAGGTGAAGAACAACACCGTCACTGATGCGAATGCACAGTCGCCAACACGCTTGCTGTCATCAATATCATACGTTTAATACGTGTTGAATGATCTTCAATTCTAGATAATTACCTGATTGCTGCACTGCGCCTGCACATGTGCTAGCTTCACTTGCGCCAGTTCTAGCTCGAGGTCGCGCACACGCTGCCGTAATCGCGCCTCAGTCTCACTTGAGCCCTCTTTTTCATCGCCTTTTTGTTCTGTCTCTGCAAAATAATATGTTCATTATTAATTTTATTTTAAGGTTAAACAATATTTTAATCTCAATACGACCAAATTTATTTACTAAGCACTCATGGTTTAACAGTATTATATTCGTCAATGATTCCCTGATTTAATATGGGACCTTTTTATATATTGGCAAATGAAATAGAAAATAATGTAAATGAGAACAAAATATTACCTTCTTTATTATCCTTTTGGGCTAGCTTCACGCTGCAACTTACACAGTCCTTCACATAGTCCTGAAAAGAGATGGCTACATTAAAAACATGTTTTTGTTTATTTAATTGAATCATTTTTAAGGCGATCTGATCTTCTGTTTAACAACTATAGCGAATCACTTGGCATCCCACTTCTCCACCGCCCACCATGCGTGGATCCAGCCCTAAAAAAGGTTGAGGTCACAGTCTACCGAAAATCGGCCAAGTGCGAGTCGGAGTATGAGCTCGCTCATGATCGATATAGTGCATTCCTACAAAGGAAATGTTTCCGAATCACGCACGATTCATTGTTTTTTTTTTTTTAATTTTGTTAAGGCATTGGATATAATGTCATCAGCCTCTCGACCTCAATAGACTGTGAAAGTGTGACGTCACAAGTCTATTAGGGTTGTGGACATGGACATCATGACCACAACGGTAGATCCGCGCTTGCCGCCCGCTCACCGCTTGTATCAGCAAAACACCTTAGGTGCGAGTAACAAACGGGCGAGGTGTGCAGAAACAGGGAACACGGAATGACTCATTATAATTTTCGTGTAGATTATAACACTGACCTGCATGTTGTGTAATTGTTTATCGAGCCTTGCGCAGATCTCGCGGTAGTCGCGCGCCACCGCCGCGTAATGCGACGCTTCCTTTTGACTCTCATCAGCCGATGAGCGAGCCTGGAACAAACCAATTTGTTATATTCGATACGAGAAACAGATTAGGCTAACATATGGCAACCCAAACACACATAGGGTCATGTTCACCGACACTATATCAGATGTTTAAAATTAAAGCGGGCGATTACTCATATCGCTGTCAAACGGCTGATTTGTGCCATAACCGTCTGTTATATCGTCGGTGAAATTGGGCCTTAAATGTTAAAACGTGTTTTCTATCTTTTACAGATTGTCTACTTTGGATTCTTGGTGGTTTGAAGATCCTTTTGTTTCTTTTTTATTTTAAAAAACCTTACACTATAGAATTTCTTCAGACCCAGAGCCTGTACCTGTACGATATGTTAACTGACGTATTTTGATGATTTAAATTCTCACCTCTGTTAACTGTGCGTCGAGTAATTCCTTCTCCTGTTGTAGTTGTGTGTTGATACCCTTCAACCTCTCCAGCTCCACGTTTATTTTCTCTTTTTCTGCAGATTCTGAAAATATATTTTCATTAGCAAATGTTTACCATATAAATTTGCCACACACTAGGATTTCTCTTGTAACATGGATACAGTTTACAAACATACATGTCACACGCACACACAACCAGACCTGAAACAACTGTCTGTAGATCATACAAATATTTGTTCCGTGCGGGGATCGAACCCGCGACACGTAGCGCAGAAAGCTAGCGCTAACCGCTGCGCCGTGTCGTCAAATCTTCAAACTTATTGATTAAGTCATTGGTCCTGGACAAGTATCACTCGTTTTGATGTCTGCAGGGCCTGAACTTTCAAAGTTCTCGAGCTTGGATTATTTAGGTAGTTGTCCCGCCATATATCATTCGAAAGAGTCACGTTGCATCCGGGTGTACGATAGCTGCTCAATGCAACCAATTAACCCAGGCTATAGCAAACCATAGTTGGACATACATCACACTATCAGTTACGCCACCACCAACTGAAATGTGGAAAATTATTGAACTTTTCAGTTTTACCCAGCTATGCAATACTATCCAAGCATATAAAGCATACCTTTGATGAATTTCTCGTATTCTTGTTGATATTTGTGCAGCCGTTTGACTTTGATGCTGCACGCTAGCTTAACGATCTGCCGCGACGACTCCTCGGCGCGACACTTCTTTGGCAACGTTACTCTGTCAGAAATTAAAGAATAGGTCCTTAGTTTGACCACCATTTATCGAAGCGTTTTTTTAAAAGATTTTGACAATGGTTACAGAATACGCTGGCTGGGTTCATAGCCAACAGTAAGGCCTTTACAGCTAATAACAAGGACAACATACCTAAAATATTTGAGTACGCCTTCAAAGTCGTGCTGCAACAGATCCTTGCGTGACCTCGACAACAGTGCCACTGCCACTTGGAACAGCGTGTCGATTCCTTGTAGCAGGAACACGTCCAGAATATGGTATACCTGGAATATGATAATGGTGTTGTGTGTAAAGTAGATGTTGAGCTAATTTAGAAATCAGAAATATTTTGTTTCATTTCTGGATAATTTAAAAGAATATAGCAGCGGAACAGGATCAAGACCACTTTGCGAATGTTTGTTTGTTGAAATGCCCAGTTTCGCCAATAATATAACACAAACTGTTAAAGCACAAATCAACCTTTTGTTTGACAGGATTTTTTTATGGGTAGAAGGCTGTTTTCAATTTAAACATCTGTGATGGTGTTGGTGAACTATAAAATCGGCTAACTTGCTCAATTGCGTCGACCAAAACTCATAAGTTTAAATTTGTGCATATTGCATTATAAATAAGTAGTAAATAGAATTATGAAATAAAGAAAAGAAGGTCCATCTCTCTTTCTTTACTTTTTTCCTATCGAGACTAACTTTAGGCTAGTTTAAGAAATGGATTAAGTATTGTGGCACTTACCAGAGGCAGAGGGAACCGCGCAGTGAACACAGTGAGGAACCACTGCGACGCGAACATGTGCGGCTCCACGCCCAACTCTTGGAAGTGCGCGCGCAGGTCAGTCAGTTGCTCCTGTTCAGAATAAATCAGTACTTTTAAGTGAAGGTTAGAAAATAAAATAAAAACCGAGACAAAAATGTTATTCATGCTAATTACCCCCAACAACTTGCTATTTCAAAGGTATTCAAGAATCTTTTCGCCACGGTTTATAGGGCTCGTAACACGACAGAAATACGAAAAAAAAAAACCTATAATTATTGTTAAAGTAAATCTTAATTCGTAAAGTAAGTCTTTGCAATTATTATGACTGATAAAGATTGAAATGTGTATATTACCTCCATAAGTCTATCAAGTTGGTGTAGCCTCATGTAAAGAGCTTCGAAGCCGTCCTTGTACAGCTCACGCAACCCGTAGCCATACATGAGCCTGACAAGAAGACAGAATGCTTGCTCTTCTGGCATCTGAAATATTATATGAATATTGATAACACTCCCATACTTTAATGACAGACAGTTCTGGATCCCACTGGAACTCAACAGCTCCTCGCAACATTCATAAATCTATATGTGATAATTGGACTCACAGATGTGTAAGAAAAAGCCACAATCCTGCCGCCCAATCGATACATGGCGAAATAGCCAAGTATGGCCTACTTGGCGTATAGACTGCTATTAATTATAATCTCAGTGATGCCAGTTGGAAGTGTTACCGATCCCCATAGACGTTGGCATTCAGTAGAGTCACCAACCAGCATATACACTGAATATGTAATTCTATAATTTTATAGTATAGTCGAAGTCTAGTATGTATAATATTGCTATAAACTATACTATTATTATATATAACTAACAACCCGCCCTGGCATTGCACGGGTAGCACACAAAATTACAAAAAGCCAGAAAAACATTTTTGTTTATGCATTCGCTACCAAACTTCACATGATCACCCACGGGCTAATCTGAAGATTACCTAAAAAATTCATTAAAATCGCTCCAGCCGTTTTGGAGTCCATATGGAACATACATAAACACATTTATTTTTATATTTATAGATAGATACTCACGTGTAACAGCAGTGTAGCAGCTAAAAAGCTGAGTCCCTGACAGTAGCCGACCTCGTGGTCATACACGGCGTACGCGCGCGCCATCCGCAGCAGAGAGTCTTGTCCCAGGCCGCCCGCCTCGCGGAAGAAGTCGTGTGCCGGGAACGTGCGCGCGATGTCGCGCTGGATCACCGCCTCGAATGGACAGTCCTGCAAGCGAAGTTATGAAGACTCTTATAAGGCAATTCAGAATCTATATCGCCAAGACAAAGACATAACAACATCGCTGAAGAGCGGTGGTTTAGTAAGATAACAGTCACAGCAGTCGCTTTGAGACCAGAAATTATGTGATGTCATAGATCTGATGAAATCATTGTTGCATGTCCAGTGTCTAAACTAAAGGCAAATAATATTTTCTTTTAACTAATGTTAACGCCATTTTAGAGTCAACATGGTAAGAATCCCAGAGACTGATTATACACTGAAAGTTGTAAAGACCACAATACAAAAAACACTACTAATTCAATACTTACTTTGCTTATTAGAGTCCTATAAGTCTCCATGAGCTTGTCGTTTTGATCAACTCCGGCGAGTCGGAGCCACACTTCACCTCGTAAAGCTTCGGGCACACCCACCCTGACCAAGTGGTTCAACGCACGCGGACGCGGCCCTGTCCAACTGTCAACCGAATAATTTATTAGTTCTTCTTTCAAAGAATCAAAGGATTCCATCACGAATTTTGAATGACGAATTAATTGAGAAATATCCTAAAATAGTATTGAAAAAGATTGTGCGGCTGGTGACTCACCTCCTCAACACTTGAGCCCAATTAACAAGAACATCTTCGCCACAATCTTTTGATACTTCACCCGTACCACTTAGGAGGGGCTCGTCACCATCTGCCAAGAAAAAAAAATACCTTAAATATGATAATGGGATATTGTATAGGACACTAAACTGATCTCTTCTCTCTGAAACAGTGTCAAAGTGTAAGTAACCGTGCCGGTCGAAAGAGACAACGCTATAAGTCAAAAACGCTTCACATCGCTTCACAAACTGCAAACAAAAAATATGTACTCTTGATCGTACCACTTATTCGTTTTCGACGTAAAACTACTACGTATAATAGTGAATATTATCACATACCCGAGTCCGGCTCTGAAGGTGAAGGTGGCGCAGGCGCACTAGACAACGGCGATGGCAGCAGACTGGACAGAGACAATGGCAGGTTCAGCCTAGACCTGTCCAGTTCATCGGATGTTTCGATGCTTGCGACTTCGTACTGCAGTTGACCTAGGGCATCTACTGACTGGAATAAAAAATAAAAATTGAGTATATGAAATAAGCAGGCCTATGCCCAGCGGTGGGCGAAGTCGGGCTGGGGATATAAAACAGTGTTTAAGGCCACATGAATAGGCCCGTACTATTCGATCGAATAAATATATTCAATAACTACATATGTCTAATAGTTGGGATTGCTAGTAATGTTCTTACCTCTTTCAAATTGATATAGAACTGCTGCACTAGTGGCCTCTTTGAATAGTACCAGAACCTCTCTGTGGGTGGGAATATTTTGACTGGAGTTTCAATGACCAGCCTGTAAAGAAATACGCAAATTCAATATACCTCGAGATTGTAGTATAGTTTATTTTTTCATCATCATCAGCCAGAAAAACGTCCACTGCTGAACGAAGGCCTCCCCCAAGGGGGGGGTTTGCCATAATCCCCACGCTTGGCAGGCATCTTGGGGATCGCAGTGGCTCACCGATTAGTGAGAGGACGCTGCTGCCCGTCCTCCGGTGTCTGGCCGCAGTTTTAAGACGTACCCGGGTCTATTTTTTAAATAGTACATATTCGATTATAATTATTTTTGTTTCAAATAAACCCGTCTCAGGAACTTGTAAATCATTCATTAGGGCCGTGTTCACCAACAATAATAACAATGGATGTTTAAAATGAAAACTGCCGTTTACCTGCACAAAAACTGCGTTTTAAACGGATGATTTTGTTTTAGACATGTGTTCTATTGTCGGTGAACTAAGTAGACTAAGACTAGTGGCACGGTTCCCAAGTTTTTGTACCGTTACACCTAGTCGACCTCAGTCGTATCATTTTCAACCATCTCAATTTATTAAGTCAAGCTTTTATAATCTCAACGATGTCATGACTTCCAGCGTTCTAGAACACGTACTGAATAACTTCACCAGGTCTACGAACCCATTCTTACCTCAAAGGATCCGGTATGCCTCTTATGACGAGGTCCAGCGCGAGCGACATGTACGCTGGGGCTCCGTCGCCGCTGGCTACATTAAAGGCAGCTAATGCAGACTCCCCAGCGTTCCATAGAGCACACACTGAACAGCCAGACCCACCTGATGAGCCGCTCACCTGAAATGTGTCAAGAGTAAGCAATTTAAGGAATTGGTCAAGAAATAAGGTTTTGATAGACCTCAAGCAATATCGTATATGGTTATATGAGCAAAATTTATATACACATATTTTTGTTTGTTGTAATCGCATTCTCGAAAACGGCTCTAACAATTTCGATGAAATTTCTAATTTAGGAGCTTTCGTGGGCGAAAACCGATCGAGCATCTCACTGGGTATCAATCATCTCTAAAAAATTCGTTATAAGCAAAAAACAAAAGATTTTTTTCCCTAGCAGGCACGGGCTGTTTATTGATAAAATGCTAGATTTTAGTTAGTATTTATTATGTAAGAGATAAAGACATATTTACCATTTCGAGTAGCCTCATGTCTGAGTGTTTCACGCTCCTGCCGGGAGCGAGGAGGATGCCGAAGCAGCGTTCTATATATAACCCGCCCGTGTAGGTAGACTGAAACGTTAAAACATAGATTAATTAACTGTTTTGCTATAGTCAGTAGATTTTGATACACAAACACACAAATATTGAATGGAAAAATATGAAGTTCAAATTTTGAACAGAGACCATTATCAAGATGACAAAACATTAAAATATGGCTTCTATATTTAATAAAGAATAATGTTAAAAACGCAGATGAATGGTGGAATCTCACCTGTGGATCATCAGACTCCGGCTGTATGTTGTTGGTAACCTGTTTGACGTTGATGGTCACTTGTTTGTCTATGCCCCCGCGCAGCTTAAACCCGAGCCGCTCCTTTGGAACATGGCTGAATGTGCCCTGTAAATAAACGGTATAAAGTACTGAGAGTAAGCTTCGTCTCGGAGTTGCTATTTAGAAATATGTGGTTAATTATTGATGATTATATCTAACAGTGGACTCATATACGATGAGTTCTAAGTAAGCGAACTTCTTTTTCGTGTCGTGTGAAGTCGAATAAAGCTTTCCAAAAAAGCTCTCAGCCAGATTTTGGTCTATCTTTGTCCGTGGTGAATAGCAAACTATCAACCACAGACAAGACACTCCAATCATTCCAAAATGTTAATGGATCGTTTCAAATAAAACGACAGTCTTGAAGAAAACGCACGGTGCGTGTTCACCATGGAAGTAGGAAACCCTACGTCTGCATATCACTGCATATGGTGAACAATTACTTTCTTTATCAAAACCAAACAAATGTCGGCCAAATACGATGATCATCACTACCTTAGCATCTGTCTCCTTGATGTCCACAGTGCATTCCAACACGTGCATTAGTTGCATGGGTGGCACTGCGGGCCCCGTGCCTTCTGTGAGTGAGCCGGTCATCGAAGGGGCTGCGCTCAGTTCACCCACTAGCGATGAAGCCATGGAGCGGGGGATACGCTCAAACGCCTTTGCGAAGCAGCCTGTAGGAGAGATGGAGTTATATATGTAAATATAAGTCTACTAAATAAATTGCATGTTGAGAATATATGAGTCTCGTTATCTTTAAAAACTAAAGTCCATATTTTGTTATAAATAACACCTTATTAATTATGAAACGAGTTAATTAACATTGTTATGCGATACTCAAAAACAGTAATAGTATACCAGCTAATTTACAGTACATTTTGTGGGAGGAAAGGTCGCTTAAAATGATTACTGATAAAGTTCAATATACACGATACATTTTCCATATCTATGGTCATATAACACTAGCAGGTTAATTCCGACACACAGTCGTAATTTGAATCGATTAAATTTTGACAATTCAACGATGTATATTGCGAAGTAAACATTATAAGTCACTCCGCTGGACAACAGAAACAAGGCAATGTACATTGTTGATGTCAAAATTGTATTGTATAACATAATTGCTTAGCAGAACTTTGTTAAAACCTCTTTCCCTGTAAGTCAAAGTAGTAAGACTCAACAGGTCGATCCATGGAGCTTTGCATAAACTTATACTATTAAAATGAATTGAAAAGCGTCCCTAATTGAGACATAGTTACTTAAAATCATCGCAATCACCTCTCTGCATCTCTATGAATTGACCTCAATTGCATAAATAACAACAATGTTTATGTCCTTCTAGTGTCGTAGGAGAAATGTATGTGTCACGAAAACTAATAAGATAGTTACGACCAGAGGGGTGAATGACTTGTTATCTAACTAAGGTCAGACGCCGTATGACGTGTTTCTTAATTTATAGGGTGACTAGTAATTAGTGACCGATACTTAAATACATGATTTTACTCATAACAACAAACAACGTTCCTATAGAATGCGAAATTTATAAAAGGCTGCGGTCCTTATAAACACGGCTCGGCCGCCACGGCCGCGCGGGTAGAGGGTTGGAGTGCCGCGTCGGCTCCGACTCGAACCAATTTAAATTTATTTATTTAATTTTGAAAAACCATTGCTTGCGTATTAATCAAGTTATTCCAAATTTGTTGTAGTACCCGAGGTATTTGCTTTAAAATGGATTTTCTTTTTTACTTTTCTTTGGAAAAGTTGTTTGTGTATGCGTATAATCATGTGTTTCAGTATCGACCACTACTCACAAATTACCAGTCACCCTATATATTCGCATCCCTGTGTCAATTTACAAGTCTTTAGTACGGTTTATCATCTGCAAACACTATGGTTCTTATATTTCTTTGAATTCTTACACATATATGTACTTGAATTAAAGGTTGGCCTTGTTTCAAAAGTTATGAATGAATAACACAGTGGCCATTGTTAATCAAAGCGAGAGATAAACAACATGTGGTTGTATTCAGAGTTTGTTAAAACGTATTATGTACGTAACGCAAACGAATGGGCGGAAACCAGATATAAGTCAGAATAAAAATTTTCACAATTATTTTCACAGAAGCTATTATATACCGTTTTTGTATATAAGTTATGTTAATTTAATTTAAAACATTCTGTCTGGGCCTTTGTGTATGTGAATATATCTGTTTGTAAATGCGCCCACGATACAGGAATGACTCCAAGGGCAAAAAGTTTTCAAAAAAAGAAAAAAAAATACATTAACCTAGACTGGATAACTGGATACACTTATATTGGATTCAGAACCACCAAAATGAGTATTATAAGAGAGAGAATATTATAAGCTATTTATTAGAAAATACTGAAAATGCAAAGTCGCATTACAATAGTAACGACACAGCTGACAGTCGAAACAAAATCACATCATAGAACAATAACAAACGAATCCACCAATATCAGAATAGAATTTACAGTTAAAATAATGTTATTATCATAAAATCACTTCATGGAAACACTCAATACAATTTTAAAACGAACGTAGTACTGGCCACTGAAACAACTGGGTTAATGAATAACAGAAAAACGCGAACGATCTAATCATCTTGATAGCGAGCAAATCGAACGCCCGCGCCGGTCATATTCTGATTAATTCTTTTCGACGTAGAAACAAAATTGACAAATGAAATATTTGCAGATCGTTCATTGATTTCAGTCTAAATACAGATTTTTATAATCATTTAAGCAGTTAATTCACCAATTTACAATGAATAAAAAACACTTAAGCAAAGATTAAAAATATTTTGATCGATAAAAAAAAAACTGATTAGTTTTAAGATTTGGTTTGGTAATCATTTACTTATGATGAAAAATAACTTTCATTTAGGGACTCGCTCACTCTGCACAGTGACCATTCAAAAACGAACCAATAACAAAAATAATGGGAGGCCTTGGCCTCGCGTTCGGCGGCGTGGCGCGTCAATCAGGTCATCGGGGAGCCTTCGGGCCAGACAGACGTTCAAGTCCACCGAGTTTGATGACGTCACACGATCGATATTGCAGAAATTATCAAACTGAAGGGTTACATTTTAGTTGTGTAAACCGATGAAGTATTTTTTTAAAATGTCTACAACTTTCGACGTCAGTCTATTTTTCTACTTTCAATATTGCAAACTGTGTTCACTTCTCTGTGTTCACTCTATTATTTTTATTACAGACAGACAGTAAGGAAGATACCAAGTCAACAAAACCTGCTTGGAGGTCGCCAAAATATAAACAGTTTTCACCACAACAAAGCTCCAAAATTACGTCAGAGGTTAGCGAGAAACTTTCATATTTACATATATTAATCACTCCTATTAATTTATATTTGTACATACAACTGTAATATCTTAGTCTGTGTCTGTTATGTATTTTAACAGAATAATACAGCAGTAACATAATACGTTCGTTGTTATCTGTATACTACATATTATGTCTAACTACATAAATTATGTCGATGACTGTCACTGTTGAGTCAACTGACACTTAAAGGTTGTACAAAATTACCGCTCCTTTAAAAGGACAATCCTATCACTCACTTTCAAATAGCAGATAATGAACCCGTCTTTTTATCAGTCTGAGTAAACATTTATACTTTTTTTATGAAAATAAATGTTTTTGTTTGTATCTGGAATACAAATATTTTATGGACATAGGGACCTATAGCTACCTATTACTAGTAAGTAATAGCAGAGGCTAGAGGCTGATAATAATGTCCCTTATAGCTTATTTTCAAGTAGACATTTGTTTATAATAAAAACCATTATTTAAAAAATTAAAAGTTCATGTTTAATAGCTGTTTACTTATCAGTGAAAACGCTCCTTGTTTATGTTTTTTGAATTAAGAACAGTTTACCTGCCACATTTTATTTCACTGTTGGTAAAGCATTAAGCGATGTTTGTTTACTTCTTTGTTACTATGACTTTACGCAAGTAAATCTAAGTTATCAATTTAATAATCATTTTTTTAGCTGTTATCTCAACTTATGCTCATTATATAATATGACCAATATTTAATTTAACATACGGGCAACAATTTCTCAGGACATAATCTTAAAAATCATGTAGTCCCACACTAAGAATAATTCCTGTATCGTAGGTGCGTTTACAAACACAAATATTCACATGCACGACTCACCAACCAACATTTCAGTAGGCGTTCAAATATTTATCAGATCACTAAACCGTGCCGTCAAATACAAAACATGTGAAAAAAAAAAATACAACTCCTATTTGCCTTACCAACTAAGAAAGTCCATCCCTACACCGTTAATAAACTGTTAAAACTAGAACAACTTATTAAACAGTCGATTACGAAAGCCAATTATTAAAGTAATAATAATAAAAAAAAACTCACTCAAAAGCACGTGAGACTATGAAAAATAACACTCATTTAACACCGCAAGATAATAAAGTAATAACATGTCTTCCAATTTTATCTTTTGTTTATTTTGTACACTATCAGAGTGTACACCTTGCACAGTAGGTGGTATATCAATTAACCGAACCTTGCTTCAATCTCATAGCTGAACAGACGCTTTGACATTTTGATGCTGTCTATACCCACTTTACATAACAAAAAAGGATATACAAGTACGTAACAGTTTGAAACTTGGAAGGAAGTAGGTAAACAACTTCAATACAAAGATTATTTTATCTGTAACGGTTTTAAAGAGGCATGCGGTTTATTTACACGAATAATTGAAATTTCTTTGTACTGATTTGTCTTAGTTTTGTGTCGAAGTTTATTCAGGATAAATATAGTTTACTAAGAACAAAACTAAAAGCCTGAACAGCCTATTCATATTTGTATTAATTTGTCTTTCTAACATGTCTCGACATTCTTGTTATTTCATTATTTTTAACCGACTTCATGTATTCTTTTTTCTCTGTTTTATCCGTTTTGAACTGTTTATGCCGTTTTTATTTTTTATTCGAAACATTTGTATTATTCTTATTGTATTAACTCATGTAAGTAACGTTTTAATAAGTTTGTATTTTTCTTATATAATGCATGTTAATTTAAGATTTTTAATTGTAAATTAACTTTTTATTTTTTTAAAAGAGTTTCCATGTTGTTTCTTTGGTTTCCGTTTCTTTGGACCTACCCCGTTTGGTACCGTGCGCCCAGAGCCTAGGGTTTTTATGAATGCCTGAAAAGGCAAGTTAGTTGAAATAAAAAACTTTGACTTTGAACAGTGAAAGAATTCAATTACCTCTATGGTATTTTTTCCTCTTCTGTATAAACACACACTGTCTTTATCATTTTAAACGAGAAACGTACATAAAAAATACTCACAATTTATCTAATAAAACACAATATTGGAACATTCACTCATAATCGAAATAAACCTAATATATGTGTACAAAACAATTCATAATTATTATTATGACAAAATTTAAATAAGTTCTCGCTTCACTATCACATAATTCGTGTACCGCGCGTCACTAGCGACCGTAAACTGCCCTCAATTATTTGAACAAGTCATACTAATGTATCGTAACTATCTCAACAAATCGTAATAAGTAGAAGGACACACGCGTGAATTTGTACAGTCAATTTGAATGTGTCTATCGAGGACGTTGTTGTTTCTCGTTTTAACTGCATAACTACATAACATAAAATCACGCCTGTATTCCCCTAGGGTTAGGCAGAGGTGTACTATTGTACACCTATATTTTGCCGATGCCGTTATTGAGTCCCATGTTATCAGTAGCGTCATTATTTATGATATCATAAATAATGACGGCACGGTTAGCGCAGTGGTTCAGAGATTGACTGCTGAGCTACGTGTCACGGGTTCGATTCCCGCACGGAACAAATATTTGTATGATCTACAGATAGTTGTTTCGGGTCTGGGTCTATGTGTATGTGAATACACACCGTGCCTCGAAAGTACGTAAAGCTGTTGGTCCTGCGCCTGATCTCTCTCCGGTCGTGTCGGATTGCCGTGCGACCACGACCACGTGGACCCAAAGCAAGACACGACCGGTAAGTAATTTCCATCACATTTATCAATAAACACTCCAGTAAACACTGATAAACTTACTTGACACTTGATTGACAGCTTCAGCGATGTGACATCGGAACACATGGCACCTATACACGGCAGACTCCTTGGTCTCGCCGTGCGACCACGTGAACGCGAAGCAGGACGCGACCGGTGACCCAGCAGCGCCACGGGCGTAGAACGAAATGCGGTTCACTGCGTAGCGGGTCATCACACTGTTTGAATCTGCTTGGTACAGCCTGTGAAGGAACAGAAAGATATTAGTTATGGTATTCAATAAAAGAATTGAAGAAAGAACGAATGTCTTTATCGAGGACGAAGAGTGACGACACGGTTGGCGCAGTGGTTGAGCGATCGACTGCGCTACGCGGGTTCGATTCCCGCACGGAACAAATATTGTTATGATCTACATATAGTTGTTTCGGGTCTGGGTGTATGTCCATGTGAATAGTTGTGTTTGTAAACGCCCCCACGATTCAGGAATAATTTCAGGTGAGGGGCAAAGTTTAAAAAAAAAAGAACTATTTTAAAACTGCAATGGGATTCTTCAATATTCCAGCCAGTTAATAACAACCATAGAACAATTAAAAGAACCGAACAAGCGTTTCAGTGATCTTAAGAGCTTTAACAAATACCTATCGGGTACACTTGGCGTGCAGGGCGAACACAGAAGTATGATTTTATATATTCAAAAGCAGATGCAGGCTATCTTACCTGATATACTTCCTAACTCACATTCATGATACACTTTATACGAGTATATTCAAAATTCTCGTATTCGTTAAGTAGAATAATTCAGAAGTGTCGAAAAATGATATCGTCTGGCGCAGTCTGCCTCTGAGCAGTCAGAAGCGTTACCAACTTTGCTCACTGCCTAATATTTCCACTTCGACATAAGGGATTCCCACGTGATAGCTCGTGCCGCCACCACTTTTTCTACCTTCTTCTATTCTGACGGCACGATTGGCGCAGTGTGTTGAGAGATCGACTGCTGCGCTCGGTGTCGCGGGTTCGATTCTCGCACGGAACTAATATTTGTATGATCTACAGATAGTTGTTTCGGGTCTGGTTGTGTGTGCATGTGACATGTATGTTTGTAAACTGTACCCACGACATAGGAGAAATCCTAGTGTGGGGCAAAGTTAAAAAAAAAAAAAAAAAAAAATGTGATAGAAGACAGACGGTAGAAAAAGTGGTTCGAGAGAAATTTACAACATATAGTATTATTTAAAGACTCATTGATTCATCAATCGAGACGAACAACTCAATTATCGGTTAATGGTGAATTATCTGATAAAATCGATTGATAATTTCGAATTCTGATACAAAGTAATGATAAATCTTTACTCACACGACAAGTCCTTGTGAGCACACTGGTATGGATATAGAAACGGCGATCCCATCTCTGCTCTCTGGCATAGAACTTAGTTCCTTCATGATACGCTGTATATCGTTCTCCGATTTCGGGTCTGATATGTTTTGTGCGCCGAGGTAACTCACGCCACTGAACACAGTGCACTCTTGGTCTACGTCTGAAACTGGTTAGATTTCAGTAAATATAGGCAAGGATATCGTCTTCTTTTACAATTAATGGGAACTGGCAGAAAATTACTATTTTATTTCGATGGCAAATTGCAATTGTTTCTGTTGTTCATCATACTCTTGTGGAACTAACGGGTGATTCGTAATTTGGTATTTAAGATGAAATGACAATAATTATTCACCTTCATCATCGCTCTCTGTCGGCTTCATGTGGTCGTGTTTCTCTGTGGGAGAGGGCGTGGATACATCTGCGGACGTGGCGCTCTCCATCATCTCATAGAACTTGGAACCGCCGACCAGCCGGCACGACTCCTGCAATAGAAATAACACACAAGAATGAGCAAGGGCGTCGTTGATCTAATATGCGCAAGTGCGACTGCTGAGCGTGAGATCCTGGGTTCGATTCTCGGGTTGGGCAAAGTGTTATTGGGTTTTCCTGTATAGAAATTATCAGTGCCAGTTTGGAACTGTGACCGGTTGATTGTGGAAAAAGCTCGTATTAAATGGGACTTAATAATAGCATCGGCGAAATGTGGGTGCTCAATACACTTCTACCCTCCGAGGATAAAGGCGTGATGCTATATAACGTTTTCATATAAACATTACTGAACGAAGAAAGGCCTTACTGGTTATAATAACTATCGATTGCACAACCAGTTATGAAAATATTTACGCTAAGACACAGGCATATTTTCCAAAAGCATATCTAAAACTGGATTTTCCCTGCGCAAGTAGCTTACTAGTCTTACTACTATTCATAATGTGGTAGTCAGACTGACTTAAAGGTCGACAAACAAGTGAAAAGAGTATGTAAAAAAAAACACCATCAGGTATCTCTTTATGTAACTGGCACAAACAAACACCGCTAATAAACATCTCGACAGTCCCTACGTACAAAGCGACATATCAAAAGTCGAGGTTTACAGGAGAGCGTTTTAAAGCTTCTAACCGATGTGGAATTAATACTAAGTAATATTTTTTTATTTTCTATTGCCGATATGTAATATAATATTAATGTAATCTCTTTGCGTATGGATAAACAGAAGCTAAATATGTAATAAGAAAAAGGTCTTGACTTTTTATACGTAGGGACCGTCGATCTATTTTTAGAACCTATTAGTATGTTCTTAACCTAAAAACATCCCTTTAGCACTCCTACTACAGTAAATGCCGATCGTTGTATAAACAAGAGGGTAACTAAAAGGTCACAAACAAAGGAAACAAAGAATTAGGGTCATTGACTTTTGCCATTATATTTGCAGTCAGATTGTATTTAGTTTAGTTTATATGAACAGGTATTATGATCCTCGTCTAGAATATGTACTAAAATCCCTTCCTACTTATATTAATAATGTGAAAATTTGTGAAGATGTTTGGATTTTTTTTTGCTTATTCTCTCGTAAACCGTTGAACGGATTTGGATGAAACTTGACACACAGATAGACAATGTCCTAGATTAACACATAGAATATTTCTCATCTCGGTAATATGTTCCCATGGGATAATAATATAGTTTTCCGATCTCTACGCGGGCTAAACCGCGGGCAAAAGCTAGTACGACATAAACTTTGCTTTTCAACAATCGTTATACTCTGTAAACTGTGTACTGCACGTAACCAATAAATCTGGAGTTGCATTTTATTATAAATTCACGACTTTATTCTCCGTAGGAGTAGAAAGAGTCCTCCTGTTTTAAAGAACAGTGCGATGTTGATGATAATGTTCCTATTGCTATTTCATGGTAGCAGTTGCTAACCCCAGGCTGTTACTGAGAACCTCTCCAGACTAAAAAAAACCAATACCTAATACTAGATAAAACGGTACTCGAACCGAGAACCACACCATATCAGCTATCGTCTTTGCGACAAAAACCAATTAACCGTAAACTAAATTAACCCGAATAGTAAACCACAAACATTTAATTAACTATTGTGTCATTATTTTATAAATATATCATTTTATTTGTATAAATAGTGAATAATTTAATTTCCTTTCAATAAACTGTTGTACCGAATATTTATCATGGCGCGCTAATCTCACTTGACCAACCTGTATATTTGGTATTTGTCATAAAGTTCAGTGTTAAAATGTCACAACACACAACTATACATATTTCTTAGTAGTGTGCCCGTAAATGTCAGTCCAAGAAGCCTCAGTAACTGACAATAGAAACATTTCCTTATGTCAACAAATAGCCTACGCCCGCGCCTGTTTGGCTTTAGCAATCTGTGTAACATGGCTCCTTTGAAGGAATCTTAAATAAATAGAGACACAAGATAAAAACTCCTTGATACATATTTTAAGTTTCGAAGATACTGTTTATGTTAAAGAAAAAATGACTATGTTACCTTTTTCACGATTTGTGAATACCATCTCGAGTGCGTCATTTTTTGTTTGATAATCACTTAAAACATAACTAAATATTTAACAAAAATTATATAATAATAATAAACTTCAATTCCAAACGGCAGTGTAAATAATTTTCAATACATTTGATACGTGTGCCTACCATGGATTGAATGTTAAACTGTATAATATTCCTCCCTATGAATCATGCGCCGACCACAACATCTCAACACTCATAGATACATAAATATGTATGTAGGATCATAATATAATTAAAATGATAGCAAAAGTATGGTAACACTATATGAAATCTTCTTGGTATAATCAGGTTATGATAAATAAGATGTGTCTCTAGTGGCTCTCTGTAGAGCCCTAGCTGTATTCCTAACGCCAATGGGCTACTATTTTTATATTTCTTTTAAATTATTTTACCTATATGTATTTATAATCGTGAATTATATGTAAATATGACACTACTCTTAAATTTTTGAATATTCATAATTTATTTCGCTGTTATTAATGAAGTTAGTAGAGTCAGGAAACAAGGAAAATAGAAAATAGCAAACCTGTTTTGTAAGTGAAACTTTAACAACATGTTATTAAATGTGAAAATTGTCTGAACATACATTTTTTGATACATAACCATAATAACAGGTATCGATTGGTTTACCTTCCCACTCACAATGATCGTAGCCATGTCCTCCGCCTTATTAGTAAACAATACACAACATTCTTCACTAAATTACATCGTCAGATTATTAGCACACTAGCACAAACACAAAATTTTCCATTATTCCTACTAGGCGAATACACAATCAAATTACAAAATATTGTAGATAAAGATATTTTTATATTGTAATAAGCGTCACAAGACGGACCGCGGAGGTGACCGCCCAGGCGCTGGTAACAAGCTTAATGGACGCACAATGGCTGGAAACCAAAACAACCCAACGACAATTATCGTACGCGAACACCGATCGTAATACATCGGACACACTGGTATAAATTATCACCAAATAACACAAATATCTGTTGTGGAAATATTCGAACTTTATTGTTTTAATTCCTTGTCGAAGCAATTATTTTTTACATTTCTATATCAGAACTAAATGTTTGCGATAAATGTTGCAGATAAGACGTTAATGCAACACATTGGACAAAATTAATCTACATACATTATTGTTTTTATTATTTACAATATGCATCCATTAACATTTAGGTTTCTGACTTTTAACCCTGAAAATCTGCTGGACAAGTTTATTTTAGCATAAGATAAGCTTGCAAACGTCTCTAAATTAATGAGTTATGCTCAACTGTAACAAATTAGATTAACAATTCACAAACGGCTATCAATGTTGATTGCGAATGTAAGAAGCCCGCACAGTTGAGTCACAAAAGTAATTTATAACAAAGAGGAAGTGATAGACGCGCTATAAAAAAAATAAAAAAATACTGGATCCCTGTTTACTTATCTGCATGCGAACTAATTATTTTTTCGGAGCTGCGCAAATATGTAGGATTTTATTTACAGAATGTCTGATTAACTTCATACGAAGGCAAAAAGTAAATCACCAGACAGACTATATTTTGGACAAAATCCACATTTTATTCTGTAGCTACCAGTAGTTGTCAAGGACACTACATTAATATTCTATTGCGAGTATTTGCGGGCTGTGTGTTCACCGCGTAATTTGAAGTTCACAGATAACACAGTGTTAATAGATGCTCCGCTCCACATTTCACTGACCCGTGATTAGCAAACTACGTAATTTTACGATCTCGTATAACATTTTATGTCCAATGAATCTCATTTTATCGATGAGCGATAAACCAATTATTACGTTCATGGAGCCGATTTGGTAAACAAAGTATTTTGGTGTAGACACTTTCTGTAACTGCTATACTTTCCACGTTATCGGTGCGTAAAATGAGACATAATATATTATATTTATCGAGATACACGTTAACTTTAATAATGAAGGGAAGTCCATACTTATAATGGAACCTACAATATTGTGATCAGCGGAGGTTTATCTAACTATTCGGACAGGGTACTACGGTAAGTAAATTCGAGTATTCTGAAGTGAGCTACGTCAATATCTATTGACTGCAAGTTTTGATTCGACACTGCAATTTACCTTGCGATACAATAGGACCTATTTGTATAGTTCATGTTACCTAGTCATTATTTTCAGTAGAAATTTGATTCAGTAAATTTTGTGGTGTAACAAAGAAAATTCCTTCACAGACTACAGACAGACGTCCATTGACACCAAATCTCCAAGCCCGATTTATTCAGGTCCCACCGGATCCAAGATTATAATAGTCACCTTGCAAATGGGCGTTGACGGGACATCTGTACCTGACCCCTAATAGATTAGCAAAAGTTTGACTCCCGGAAACACTGAAATAACTCCACACTGAATTATACGTAACTATATTCAATAATAATTAATTACTAAGCTGGGTGAAATTAAATAAGCTAGCTACAACCTCTAAAAAACTTTAACCCATCGTTAAAAGTAACCAAACTAACCAAAATAATCCTATTAGTTAATTCACTCGTGCATAAACGTACATACGTGAGTTTGTCCACGGGGTGAATACAATCAAGTTGATCTGCTCGCTGCGTTAAACCAATTTACCGCGGGAATTGGTGTCCCACTTGCAAGGTTTACGGTCAAATAAACTCAAATAGTACACGTAATGTGGCCGACACGAGCGCCGCTGTTCGTTAGTTTATATGGCATTTTAACAATCCGTTTATGACGCGCATTGGAGAACGTAACACACATGTACGTATATTTTAATGCTTTCATTCTGATATGGAAATGAAAGAAAACACGTGTGTCGGTTGCATCTTATCGGGCAAGTTGAAGGAATCAAATACGGTAAAACGCACAAGCCATCATCTGGCTAGCCTTTTCTTAACTATTTTAGAGTCGGCTTCCAGTCTCACAAGATGCTATATCAGTTTTTATAAGGAGCGACTGCTATCCGACCTCCGTCAGTCAATTACTGGAAGATACCTTAAGCTTTAAGTTATATGCCTTAAACCGTTAGTGAAATTTTTTGGCCTGCTGAATCCGTAATGTATAGATGTATAAAATTAAAGAGATTTCGTATAATTTAATGCTTTCACTTATAGTTAAAAAGTGAGTATCTTCACGAGGTTACTTGCCTCGTACTCATTCTTTTCATTTTCAGCAATAGACATTATCGATAAAAAACCGATACTGTAACCATTAGATAGTTTTTCGATATCTTTGTTTTGTGTATCGTGTTCAACATTGAGTCACGTCTTAAGGCGTCCAAACATTATATGAGCTCAGAAAAAGCAAGTTTCTTTGATGATGTGATTTCTGAAAACGAACTGACGATCGTAAGCTACGTAGATATGCTATTATCATACTAATAATAGAGGCTAGATGCAAACAAACACAAAACCCTGTCTGGCTTCATTTGTAAAAATTCCAAGAAGAATAATTTTATTGAACATCTCAGCGTTGACGTTGCCCTCTGAATGGTTTTTAAGCGTTAGCTTTAGAACTGATTTTTTTTTATCCGCTTTGAACTGTTTATGCAGTTTTAATTTTTTTATTCGAAACATTTTTATATATTTGTTTTTTTTTTTTTTTTTATTTTGCTGTCTCGACTTTTTAAAATTCCCCGAAAAGGCCTAGATGAAATATTTTTTTTGACATTGACTCATTTCAACGCTCATAAGAAGTATGAGAGCATTAAAAACACGTGTACTAAAACTTTAAAAAAATCTTATAGCGCCTACGTTAGGACTAACGCTTATCTGCTCAGTTTATAAGACAATGCATTCGAATAGTGAAATTACAGTATAATACTATAATATTCCACAATTACTGGGTTAGCAGGCAAAATGCGCATACAGCCTGATTTTATAAAATTGTAAAAAGTTTAAAAGCTTAATATACAACCTACTACGTTTTTCTATTGTTTATTCTGTGTTGATACTCAATCACTGAACCTTGAGACTAAGCTGCAAAACGTCCTTGTACCTATACCTACTTATATATATATAAGGATAGAGAGACATATTCATATCTACCTAGCAGTCTTGTTGCAAGCGCGGCCGTTGAACGTGAGGTCCGGAGTTCGATTCCTAGGTGTGACTGTACTATTTTTGAGTTTGTCTGTTAGGAAATTCTCATTAGCATATAAGTTTGAATTAGCCGCCTATTACATACGTCTTGTCTACTACATTGGCGAAATATTGCCCTACTTAAAACTGTGCGCCTTTGCCTATTCTTCCGGAAAATACAAGCGTGATACTATTATAATTCTTATCTATCAGTAGTCGTCTTCCAAGGAGGATTATTCGCCTTACGTAACGAGTGCGCCCGAGTGCACTGTAATGCGATTTATCAAAACGATGCATAGGTGGACTGTTAAGTAACAATAACAATATAATAGCTTGGCCTTGGTAAACCATTTTCGCTCGCATTGTTACGAACATGATTGAAATATACTATAAAAAATTATGTTTAAACCTGAATTAACAAGGACTAGGAAAGTCATGCTGTAAGTATTATAAAAGTCGTAAAGTACTGCAGTTTATTTTATTATATATCTATGGTAGTAATAGGTAAATAGACAATAGAGGGCCTGGCCTATTTTTTATGCATACAGTGTATGACAATGTTTCGGCGGATGCCAATACATTGGCTTAATGTGATATAGTACACTAAAAACACTACCTCACTGGTCATTGATAAAAGGGATATTTTGACTGCCTCATTGTTCTACTGGTAGCAGCTGCTGAGCTCTACATCTTGATTAAGATCCCCAAGTCAAGCAAGTTGTTATTGAGTTTTTTCTGTTACAAAAATTCTGAGCAGCTGCCTGGCATTTTAAATTGTGTCCACACAGGCTCTCTACCGATTGAGATTTAATAACGGTATAAGTAATATATTTTCCCAATTAACTGTGTTAAATGCATTTTGTTTAATTCTGTAAGTAATTAAAAACTGCAACTTGCACTTGTGAGAAAATTGATTATTTACAAAATCATCTGAATAACTATATGAAATTATTATTGAAACAAAGATTTTTATAATTATAAGTTATAATTATATTCTTTACCAGAAGTTAGTTCACCAAATAATCTACTTGCTTGTTTGCCTTTTACCTGAAGCTTGTATTTGGCATCAAACTGACTGATGAAACAACCAATCTATACATACGATTGTAGGAACAACAGACAACATTAGAAACTCACCCGTTCACTTGAGTTATTCTGTACTGCAGCACCATCAACATCACCCATTTTAATCTCCGTATCACTTTCAACCTCAAAGATAACTTTGTAGAGGTCTAAACCTTCCGGTACGTTGGACTCGATGTTTGCCTCCGGTCTGATTGTGAGCTCCTGGTTAATGAGCTGACTGCGACTTGCTCGGAGGGAGCCCTGTAGGGTTTCTGATATGGCCTACAATAGAACAAAAATGAAAAATTTGTTATTGTTTATATTAATTGTTTGTTAATATATTAGTCGGAAACGGCTGAACAATTTTGATGATATGTGCACACAGATATTTTATGTCTCAGATTCGGTTGTAGTTTGATGTCTCGGTTCTCGGAGCACATAGAATACTATGATTGATTGATTGATTGAATTATAATATTAGAGATAATTAAAAAATTGTTATGGGCCAGATTAGTGGTGAGATAATGGTCAAACTCAAGCTTATGTATGGATTATAAAAATATTTGAAGTACATATTATATTTATAACCAGTAAGTGTACAAGCCCTTTTATGAGAATAACATATTTCAAGGTCAGTTCATTAATTAATAATACATGGGAGAGAATCAAGTTACATGATGTAATCAAGACCGATAAGTGAGCTAACTTATTTGCTTACTAAAATAGGTTACTACAAATATGACATCAATGTTGTTTATGTTGATAACACCATGTTATATACAAGCTCACTCACATATGCATACACACAACAATAAGAATAAAACAAATAATGCTGTGTGTAGATTAATTCAGAAGCAGGTTTTCCTCTTAATTTGAATATATCATAATGTATACTTAATATTCCCCACAGGTTAAGAGAGCAAACAAAAAACTCGTTGATATGCAGTTATATTATGTATGTAAATAAGACAAAGCCAGACTCACCTCAAGTATTCAGCACTATTAAACAAATAGTCATCATGTTGCTTTATCCCCAGTCTCATTTATACTCTAAAGTGCATTCTTACATGCGAAACGCTGAAAAACGGCGTGAAATACGAACAGTGTGCACTTACGTCGCTTAAAATGTCTTCCAAATCGCAACATATATTTGTGGTGAATACAGGCGTCGGGCTCGGCGTACGTGAGCGATCACAGTAAAAATCTATATCTGCCGGGTCCAATACCTCTTTTGTCTGATATTCATTGAACTCCATTACTGCATGCTGTTGGGAAACATTCACAAAAAACTATATATTTCTCAAGCACTGCTGCATTGTGCGTTACGACTCGCGTATATAAACACTATTTTTATAAATATTATAACGCAAAGTAAGACTATCTTACCCATTGATTTTTAGGTTCTCTTGCGAGAACAAAACATTTTAACAATCGACTGTTTTTCTTATTTAAGCAAAACTATTAAAAAAAACTGCGGTACATAAGTATTTACCGATAGAATTGATTGAAGAAAACAAAACGTCAAATTAAAAATGTCAGCCGCCGAATAGAAATCCTTTCCACGTAGCATTTTGAATCAGTATAAAAATAAGAATTCAAATGCTTATAAATCGCAAGATTTTTCATAGTATATTAACATATATATAAGCACCGGAATAACTATCAAAGTAGTATGATCAAAGAAAGACCCTGTACTCAGCACTGGGTAATTTTGGGACCTTGGTTGATAATGAAATAAATTCATCAACGGCAGCGGTCCAGTGTTAACTTTTTGGCTAGGATTTCAAAATCTATACTTTTCTCATCCCTGAAAGAAGGATTGAGAAGGGCACCAAGGCACTAGGCATATTTGAATACCTACCGGTTTCTATAGTAAGTAAACTTACTGTATTCTTATTCGTTTCGAATACAGTCATGAGCACGATCACTGCCATGCCGCTACCGCGCCGCAACTGTGCCACTCATAGCGGTACATTCTCTAAACACAGTGCACTTTTATAAACTATATTATATAAGCTATACTTCCACTCAAATTCTGGGACTGGGAAACTGCCATTATAATAATTAAAGTTATGTTACAAATCGAATATTTAAGTTACCCTTATTTCTATAGTAACTAGAAATTGCAAGTTGAAGACTTGACGCATTGACGTATATCCGAACGCGCATTATGTCACTGACGGCGTCCGTTTGTAACGTCATGCGTGTTTGTAATTTTAAAAATATTTACTTGTGCTTTATTGTTTCAGATAAAATAAATTAGTGTTTAAAGCTTTCAAAGTGATAATAATGGAGAATTCCATTAATGAAACTGAAGCCCAAGAATCTTTCCGGTCACCACCGAGGAGAAGACGCTCAACTTTTTTTGAGCGAAGAGATTCAATAGGTGTGCTAATATTTGATTGTATTTTATTCAAATATACGAAGTTTACTCAGTGTTTATAGCCATTTATTAGCAGTAGATTCTTTTGTAGGATCGAATGTGCTGATTTAGTAATTAATTTCTACTTTCAGTTCCGCATACTATGTCTGAGAATGTTAACCCTATCAAAAAAGAGTCAGAAGTAAACGAAAGGCCCTCTGAGGAAATGACACGGTATGGTATTGATTGCTTAAGACGCTAGACATATCTAACACCTATTGACATCAAGTTATGATATGTTATTGTGGTAATGTTACAGATATTATCAAAAACTGTTGGCTGAGAAAGAGATGTGGAAAAAGGAGGTGAATGAGAGGCGGAACAAATATCACGATCTTAGACAGTATGTATTTTACTTTGTTCATGAATAATATTGTGGCTACTTGGATTGTGATATGATTGGCCTCATTGAGATAGCAGATGTTTGATCACAAGGGACACATCAGCAAGTGTGAAGAGAATTTTGTATTATTAACAACTTTAATCCTTCTAAGAAGACATGTTGATCATTATTACCTTATTTTTTAGTTTTACACTTATGTGGGTATCTTAGCAGTTTCCATAAGTGCTGTAGGACATATAAATGATTTATGTTAAGAGCTGGAGCAAATTTATTAAAAAAAAATTGTATACCATGAAGCTGGCCCTCTTAATCTCTATCTTGGCTCATGGTAAGCAGTTACTGTAACTAATAGATGCTTGCCATACCTGGGTTATGATCTGCTCACTGCAGACTCTTAAATATCTTTTCACTCTCTATAGTATAATAAACAGTAATAGCCTAGTTGTTGAACACTTGCTTTCCATGCAACAGGATATGAGTTCAAACCCAGTCCGCACCTCTGACTTTGGAACCATGTGCAGATCAAATTTTGATTATCACTTGTGTCAACGGTGAAGAAAGACATCATGAGGAAACTTGCACATGAGAGGGCTCTATAACATTCTCGATGGTGTGTGTAGTCCACCAACTCACACTAGGCCAGCATGGTGGACTAAAGCCTAACCCCCTTCTCATTCTTAGAAGAGGTGCTTGCCCAAAAGTGGGACAGTAATAGGCTGAATTTATTATTATTATAGTATAATCATTTTTAGTGTTCATGACTGGGTGATTACAGCCAGACAGCTTAATATGTCTCTCCTTTGTTCAGTCTGTCCAAAGTTCATCTGGAAGAGCCTGGAAGCACCTTGTGCAATAAGATCACCCATTGTACACAAATCAATGTAAATGTCTATCCTGTTTATGTTATTTGGTGTAAAATAAATAAATGATTAATATTCCTTACTAAATAATTATCATTTACAGACAATACCAGATAGCAGCCAAAGCATCTAGCAGATCGCGAATGTCGTATGCAGCCCTATCCAAGGACGATATTGAATTCCTTAAAGGAAAACCAAACATATCCAAACTTGTTGACAGTCAGCAAAAGCTACACAAATCTGTTTTAGAGACACAAGCATTATACCGACGAGCAAATGAACTTGACAATGTAATATTAGCCCGAAGTGAAAGCATATTGAACACAATTACAGACCATATCCTGGAAAATAGTACTGTTGGGCCAGTTGAATAACTAGAATTGATACCTTATCTAAGTTGTACATCATTTGTAATGTATTTAGAAGATAAATATGTCTCTTGCAACTGGCTGAATTATTCTCATGCACAATTTAAACAGAAAGGTTGTAATCAGTGTTTCGTGTGAGTTAAACTAAAGCAACTGGGAATAAGTTGCATATGCCATATTTGATTGCCTCATTGGTCTTGTCACAAGTACGCTGCTGAACAAGTTTTAGGTTTGATTCCTAGGTTGTGCAAAATAAAATTGGTATTTTCTAAAATACTCAGTAACAGCTCCAAGTTCTAAATTGTACCTGACTATACATAGATAGGAATAGCCTCGTGCTTGGGAATACATGGAGCTTAATAACGGCATTGACATCCTTTGTCTACCCTTTCGGCGAGTACAAGCATGATACTGTGTTTAACTCATATCATGCCTTATAAGAAACAACAGCCTGTTTAAATTGTGCCTTTTAATGTTAAGATAAAGTATGCTTAATTATAAATAAGTATGAAGAACTAAAGCAGACTATTTAGTCGTTCTTTATTATTTAGTGTGGCAATATTTAATCTAGAATATTGATGATATCAAGCTGATCATAATATATCAGCAGATATTACATGTAAATATCATTAAATTAACTGTGTAAATATTCCTATAATAAAACACTAACATTATTTTGTGTATGTCATTTGTCCTGTGATTGATATTAAGGATATTGTGTAAAATGAGAATTTTCATGGTCCAGCCTCCATGGCGGATTATAAGTTTGATTAGGCAGAAACAAAGTTGGTATTTAATCGCCAAGTATAAGACTGTCAGTTTGATAAATATGCCAAGGGTACATAGTTACGTGGTCATGTCGGGGAAATAATTCTATCAGGGCTATCTCGAGAACTCTAGCATCTAGTAAAGATCTTTCTCTGTAAACAATCTCTAGTTGTAATAAACGCCAGCAAAATGCACCTACAGAATCGAATTGATGTGATTCATAATGAAATACCGCCTCAAAACAAGTGCAAGGTGTTGGATTTTATTTCTAGGTCTTAAAGAATTTCTGCTATTATTTGGTATTTGGCCTTAAAAGGAACCACCTCCGTGCTGTTTAAAATTATAGGTATACCGCGAAATTCTAAGTCTATGGGTATACCAACATCTCGCATGCACATGCACTCGGACGCCCTCTAGCGGGACCCGAGAAAACTATCTGTTTATACTTACATATGAAGGGGTCAGGGAAAAAACAGCTTTGTCACAAACGCATACTCGGAAATAAAATAGTATACTCACAATAAAATACACTGATATTGGACATATTCATTAAATGAAATAGTTTTCTTATTAATTTTGGCTTTAAATAATACTAATTGTATGATATGATAATTTTCAATCGGCAATATCTTAGTTTCTTCATTATTTGACAAAAGCTGTTTTTCTCCTGACCCCTTCACATATTATATTGCTTACTCCATTATATTACTTTATCGCTGTAAGTAAGCAAAAGGTATCCGTTTTGCTCTCTGTCGTTAAACTTAGACAAAGGTGTAATAAAAAAACAGACACACTTTTAGGTAATGAATAACAATTTTATTTCATTGTAACTTACATTTCATTCATGATACATAAATTCGATTCATACAGAAATCAACATTAAATCACAACATAAATTATTTCATTAATAGAATAAGATTGTACATTTAATATTCATGAAGTAATCCATTGCATACAAAGCTTTAACAAAATTAAGTATAGTGACGCAAATCTTGCGTCGTATTCCCTATGACAAAAACTTCTCTTATCACGGTCAAACCACGCTGGTTTGCGTCACTGTCTGATAGTTTGGTGGTAAGATATCAGCTTGATTCAAGACCCTGTTTGTACACACGTTTTTCTCACCCTTCATGAGATAAAATGTTTAGTATTTCATTTTCTATACACTTATAATCAGTATATTTGACTATCTAACAGTACTAGAAATATTAAGGCAGCTATACTCATGCGTTTCTCTCGTACGACGCTCGCAGAAATATCCCCAATGCGAGTGTGGCTTTGAACACGAAATAATCAATCGCACGCAATGGATTACAGATAAAATTGAGCTGATTCTGGCAGTGGAGGTTTGTTCATAATCTAAGCGGTAGTCTGTAAACATATTTGTAGACTTAGATATATTTAATTTTATTTGAAGACTGGTTAGTAAATATGAATGAGAATTAAAATTATCGACAGTTTCGGTGGTAACATTGTCACTAGTCAATTAGCGTTAAATAACTGTTCAAGCGACCGCAAACCAAACTAATTAAATAAGTATGTTCGGTCAATATGCATGAAGTTCACTGGAACAATTTTGAATAATTGAACGATATCCGCGACTAGTGACTCTGTTTAGAAAATCTTAGAAGAATATAGACATCACAGCTAAAACTATCCGAGACATTTCCAATATAATATTGCATTGAAGTATATTTGCATGAGTCCCACAGGATTTCTGTACGACGTTAAACGTTTCAATAAATTCTAACGCAACTTAAATATGGACGAAAATAAGTTATTACAACTTAAACAAATATAATACATAACATTAAAAACACAATACTCATTTACACTTTGTTTGAAGTACACAACATTGTTAAGATGTTTCAGTTGCTTACGTCTAGATACAAAATTATTAAAATTTTAACCGTTAGACGATTCACAATACAGCTTTAACCACACTGTCTTGAACATGATTACTCCAATACAATTGTTGGGAATATAATCTGAATTGTATTGGTGTTGAAACAGTACTTCTTTATGCTTTTATTTCTACTTTAGAACATGGCCCCACTAAGCAAACAGTTACGACTGGGTGTTTTTGGGTGAGTGTCCGGTTACATCGCACTGAACAAGATATATTGTGCTTCATTGGATGCCGACACTCTCTAGACTGCTTACCTACTGACGCGACGTCTCTAGGCTTCATACGCATTAGCAATCCCCCTATAATGCATATATGAAACAGTCTTATATTTGCAACCGTTAATGCGAATGAGGCCTACAAGGAACTATTGATATTAATATTATACTGTATACTGATACTTATTGTGAACAAATAAATTATTTATCTAATTCTTATAGTATTGGCTACAAGCCCCTGGCAACTGGCATGCTTGCCGTTGCTAAGCCCAATTTCAAGCACACATTAAACTAGTATTTTATACAAGTAATCTTTTCATTTACAATCAATTATAACATATCATAAACTGAGAATATGCAGTTTTATAATATCGAGGATAAATAGATTGAAATTATTCAGGGCAGGAAAGGACTAGATTACAATAACATAATTTTCCTGTAAATCAAACCTAAATAATTTCAACCAGTTCGGATATGCTTATATCATACTTTCACTGGTTTTCATTCCCAAAGCCTTGTATCAATACTAGATGTGACACTATTCCACATATCGCAATTTTTTTATGACACTTCAATTATGTCTGGGAGACATTACAACAATGTGTAAACCGCACTTACCTTCACACTTCGAGCCCTATGTATACAGCTTCACTTGTTTCCAATCTTAAGATTGCATTTCAGGAACTTTAACAAGAGTATATTACACTGTACAATATTTTCTACGGGACTCAACTCAAGTGTTTGGTGTGAAAACTTCGTCTGGTCTGTACTTTTTTTTCTTTGGCAGTCTTATATTCGCGGCGGCACGGACTGTTCCTTAAGTCTAATATCGTGTTCACTTTCTCAACTATTTCTTTAGCCGTGTCGTGTTCGCATTCGAAGTCGTGAAGCTTGTATGTCGCGTTCGGATGGAACATTGTGGAGTTTCCTAGAAATTAGGTAGTTATTATTATTATTATATTTATGTTAGAGGAAGGCAAACATGCTGGAAGGCTGAATGGTTAGGGATCACCCCCTATGAACATCAGCAACTTTATAATAACGTGGTTTTCGATATCAGGGTTAAGTTGGAATGCCTTGAATTTCAGTAATTAGTGCGATCTCATCAAGAAAAAACAACAATATCTCCTATAGTTAAAGAGAGAACTAAAGGATAGTTCGTGATTATGCTAATATGAATATCTTTCCTTATAGCATCATTTCTCATAGCTAAACAGAAGGGTATGTATCACAGTAGCGTGCTAACAATCATCTTCAGCGCCTACCTGCGCCTGCGCAGACTATAGTCAAGACTGTAGCTACACACGTTAATAATAATGTCCTCCTGACCGATTTCGGTCACGGCGGCCAATATCACCGGAGATTAGCCAACTACGCAGTAGATATTATAGAGCACAAGTGTGTGCGCAAACACAGGTGCTCTCTCTATTCCTTCACTCTCATAGTCCGATGGGACGGCAATCCGACACGACCGGAGAGAGATCAGGCGCAGAACCAACGGCTTTACGTGCTTTCCGAGGCACGGTGTGTATTCACATACACGAAGACCCAGACCCGAAACAAATATCTGTAGATCATACAAATATTTGTTCCGTGCGGGAATCGAACCCGCGACACGTAGCTCAGCAGTCGATCTCTCAACCACTGCGCCAACCGTGTCGTCAGCTACACACGTTACTACTAGACTAACTAATGCAAGACTGATAGAGGTTTATTTGTTAAAATGGTCTGATTAATTACATTTGTTCTAACGGGCCACAGTAAGAGACTAATATAAAAATTACCTGCGCTACTTCTTTCATTGTAGGCGGAGTTATGACTAGGTGAGTAGACTATCCTGAAGGTAGTTCTGTTGCCTCTAGTCTCCAGGATCTGACACCACGCCACCGAGTCTATGCTGTGTAGGAAGTACTTCGATCTTGACTGCATATGGAAAGGTAAAATACTGATATATATTTGCGTACATATAAACATTTTCATTGGAATTCCAGGTCCTAGTTTACATACGTACTGCCTTTTAGTTTCTCCAAATTCATGCATACATAACATGCACGCTATTCGCCAGTACTAAGCACGAAACCTTTTTCAGTGACAATAAGGTCTAAGTTCTTGTAGGCTACTTTTACAGGATATAAATTCAGATAATTTATTTTTTAAAAAAGCGCCCTAGTTTATATATATATGAGAAGTATTTCTATGAGAAGAATGTTTTTCCCCATATTATTATCCTGATTTTAATTACGTCGGGTAATTCCGAAGATTACCACAAAACGCGAATATGGTAACGCGGTAATAAGGAAAGGTTTTATCAAATATAACAAATAAAATACTTTTTTGGGAAATTTTCTACTTATCGTAAACTAAGTTGTAATCGGTTGTCATGGCGCAAAATAGGAGAGGTGTGGAGTGAATTATCGGAATGTTTGTACCTAGTTTAAAGAGAGTTTAATTTATTGCTACATAATTCACTGTTTCCCTATTGTGGGTGAAATCAGCTTCCAGTGTTCCAGAAGGAGGCAGAATACCTGTCTATTCAGTCCATGGTGTCTATTCATCTCAGATACCAACTACTGAGTGTAGGCAATATATTCTTTACGCCACTTTTGCTAGTACTATTATCGTCTCGCAATGTTCATAATGTCGTCTGTCGATCATGTTGTTCTTCTTTGTAGTCTCTCTCTTTCTCTTCCCCACCACATAAATATTGCCTTACTCCAGCTTCATTAATTCCTCTTTGCAGTGTTCTATCCATCTCTACTTTAGCATCATACCTTCATACCACTATCACGCAAAATACACGGTCCGACCGTTCTATATAATATAAAAAATATCTTACCCAGAAAGCATGTTTATGCGTGACTAGAGGCTCGACTTCTATCCTGTCTAGCGAAATACCGAGTTGTACAGATGTGTTGGTCCGCACTTTGCGTAATAGATGGACTTTGTACGCTTTATACTGAGGTGCTTCTGTCGCCATTATGTGAGACTGCATCTTGCCTAGGTCTGTGTCTCCAGTTCCTGCAAATAACAATCATTTTGATACAAGATATATATGTAGTGTTGTTTGGACTTAGCTTGCCATATCTGATCCAAATTGATAAATACACAGGAAATTACGTAGACTATTCTACTTTTATAAACTTCTAACGACCCGCTTCGGATTCACACGGGTGCAATTTACTAATGAAGAAAATGAGAAATTTCATATTATTATTTATTTATTTTGCCTGAAACATGGTGGATACACAAGATGTTACATTAAATTATAGCACAGGACATATTTCACCCTCATTACGGGCATGCAAAATTATGGATTTTACAATTATTTGAATTACAATTATTATACCATCCAAATTTGGTTGATTTTCTAAACGAATTCTGTCACACTAAACTTGTCCTGAAAATTAAGAAAAAAAAAAAAACAGCCAGATCGGTTGTGCCGTTCTTATCGATATAATTGATGCGTCCTCATACATTTGGCAATCGTTTTTTATTTATATAGATATTTACCTTCATTCAAAGCTTTCAATGCACTTAAAACTGCTTCTGATGTTGAACTTCCCCCTGTATTGTGTCTAGAAGGATTCTGATGGCTTTGTCCAGAATCAGTCACCTTTGAGAACACATGAAAGGCTCCACTCATGCCATCTTCCGGTATTGATGATGGTGGTTGTGTCATTGCACTTTTGCTCTTTAATTCTACAAGGCCAAGGCATGTAAAGCCGAATTTGGAGCAAGGCTCATTGGCATCCAGACAAGGGAATGCCCAGTCAACCTCTCCATCATCCTCTGCTATACAAAGTCCGTAATCATGCACAGATCCAAGTGATATGTCTGGATGTTCAATGCTGAAGACAATAAAAGTTTTATAAAAATTCTTTGGTTTTATTATTAACAGACAGCCTTAACAACACAGATAAAGAAAAAATTTGCTGTCTTCTGCATCTATTTCAAGCTAATCTAGAAAAGGTAGCCTATTCAGATAACTAAATACAAAAATGTTAGCTTGGGAAATGCTAAACATTAATTCCAAAAAAAATATTGTATTTTGAAGTTAGTTTCGCAACATAGTATTATTTTTCTAATATGTATTATTAAATGCTTACCTGTATTTATAGCATGTGAAACCAATTAAATCCTTGATCTTGGCACTAGCTATGACACACACAACTAGGGGATAATTCTGATGCTTCTCTGGAAGCATTGTCATAAATATCTTGAATGACTTTGTAGGCAATCCAAGTTGTGCTGTGCCATCAAACTTTGCATACTCCAAATACTGACGGTGGGGCAAGTTGGGGCAGTTCTGAAGTTGTTCAGCAAGTAAAGACTTCTGTTTTTCAGGCCTTTGGACTTCTAATTTTGTAAATACTTCCGCTAATTGGTCAGTTGTGAGAGGTGACGAGTCCTCCCATTTTATAACTTTAATTTTAGCTGCCTTTTTTAATGCCTGCTCCTTTTTGTCTAGCCACTGTGCTGTGTTGGATCTTTGTCTATAAATTAAAATGAAATCAATTAAAATATTTTTAAATTATAAAACACCAGAACTTAGATAAAGTCAAGATTGTATAAAGTCAAACACTTCACACAGATTCTTAAAGTAGGGCATAATAGTAATAATAAATAATACTTATTTAGTCGAAAGAATGTCAGTCTTATTAAGTGACTTCAACATATCCATAACTAGGTCAGCAGAGTAACAAAAAGCAATATCCAAAGTACTTTATGATAAAACTTTAAAATCGAACCATATTGGTTAATCATTAGCCTATGGTCTAAATAACATCTTAGAGGACGATATCCGCCTCATATAATATGCTTTTTTGATGCTACCAGATAAACTCCCAGATATGAATGTGTGTGTGTGACACAATTTAAATCAGCATGTTGATAAATTTATGAATAAAGTGATTTATTATAGTAAACCTGTGTGCTCCAAATTCCTCGTAGCGCACGTAGCTGCCACACAACGGGTCATCATCCTCACTATCATCCATATCAGGGTAAGGATCAAATTGTGTTACTATTTCTTTACCAATTTCTTCCTCGGATATTTCCCCCATCCCATCTTTACCCTTACTCGGCCCCGCCTGAGTCAACCTTCCTTCTCTAATTCTCTTCTTCTCCTCAATAGCTTTATTTTGAAATACTTTCGAAAAATCCTCCCCAGCCATAACGATCTCACATAAACCGGTGTCGTCTGTCGCAATAAATGCATCTCGTATGTTTTTCAGGAGCCAAATTTTATTATCGTATGTAGCCATTATAATAAAAACACTAATTAGTTTAATTCTAATCTGATTTCTTGTTTTCGATCCCCAAAATTGAAACACATGTCAAAGTTGCAGTTCCCAAACAAAATGCTTTTCGCATGATCCAATTACGCTATTTATGAAAATTCAAAATCTTAGCCTTAAAATTAATAAAAAACAGAGATAGCTATATATATCCCTGAAGAGAAAATATGTGAATATTTCTAGATTATGCTAAGAAAGCAATATTTTGTTATGGAACGCACTTTGACGTATCAATAGGACTGTTAGTTTTCTGGAATCGAATTTAACCATTTGAAACCTCAAGAATGACAAAAAGTTATGTTATTAATTGACAACTTTAACTTGTAAACATTGGTTTTGGGGGAAAAAATAACATATGCAGGCTATGAATTGAAAAAAAAAAAAAGAAATTCAATCAATACCAATAATAACGTGAAACAGGGAGTAATTAGGTGCATAGTGCTATTATATTTTATCTGTGACATACATAAGTTGTCAAGTTGTTGTCATAGTAACGGAATAATACGAATGTTGTTTGTTTCCTTACAGTAATTTACTTTACGTAATTATTTTAGTGATTTACTTTGATTAAAGGTAAGTTTTAACATACTTTACTAGACTTAACCTTTATTTAACTGATAACTGGTTACAAAAACTCAACATTTTAGGTTAGAATTGTATATTAAAATAAAGCTTTATTAACAGTGCAGTGGGCACAGTGTTACCTCTATTGTAGTAGTAGCAAGTACCGTTGTTGTGCGTGGTCTTGAGTTCCCCTTCCAGGTTGTCAAAAGTACCTATTGTTGTGCATGGGTGATGGTGATTGGAAAAATAAGTTATTTCGATATGAAGAGTAGCAATAGGTTGACCACCTAAATACTGTATCATTATATTGTCTTTGGCCAACTGTAGGCATAGTTCACACCTTATCAGCTTTACTGACTGTCATTTTATGTTATAAACAGGAAAAGAGGCAATAACAACAAGATTTCATGACAAAAATGTTTCTTAATTTAGACTATAAATTACACTAAATTAGTGGCACATTTATATGTTATAAAATCTCACCTGGGTCAGTAAAAACAATACTAAAACTTAAATATTATATTAATAAAGAAACATCAATTTTTTTAAACATTTATAAAACTACATACAGGTATAATAATAAGAATCTTTTACAAGGAAAAAAATCCACAATAAACAAAATTTTCCTTTATTATATTATATTTTACTAGATAAAAGTTATTTTTGTTCCATTTATGAAATAAATAATTTTCAGAATTTCCCCACACTAGAAATTATTCTATATATTAGTGAATATACAAACACAAATATTCACAAAGTGTCAGAATTACTCATAGAAAAAAGATAACTTTAAAATAATAAAATGTTATATCTAAACAATACTGTAGTTGCCCATTGCTAACATAGAACGCCTTAAGTCTTGGACACAATCATAGTAGGATCGGTATGGTGGTGCCAGAGTCTCATCATAAAGTTTAAGTACTTCTACAAATTTCTTTATTGCTTCTCCATACTGGCCACCTTCCATTGCTGCTCGGCCAAGACGGTACAACATTTCAGTGTCCTGAAACAACAAAAAAATCTTAGGCATAGAACAGAATAGCTTGGTAATCTAAGGAGGCCTTTGTCTAACACTAGGAAGTTACAGGCTAGCAGTAACAGTAACAGTTATTTTGATGCATAGATCTATAATAAAAACAAACTGTAATTATGAATTGTAAGAACAAATCTTTCAATAGGCACTTAATATATTTTTTTTGTTTCAGATAACCTAATTTATATGCTCATAACTGCATAACCCATCATGGCAGATGAGGAAGATGGTAAAATATACTCATATTTTTTATTATAGTAATAAGAATTGACCTGCTTCATTGGTTGCAAGTGCCACTGCTGAGTGCGAGGTCCTGGGTTCAATTTCTGGGTCAGGCGAATTGTTACTGGGTTTTCTTGTATGCATATTCTTGCATGAAAGGCAAGCTTTCAACCATTAGGCAATCACTGCTCTGTCTTCTTATTATTATTATTATTATATTTAGCCCTAAGTGTCTTATTGTTTGGTACCCCCCACACCACCTGCGTGGTATACTTCGGTGTCGTCTTCTATTTGTTGGGGACCATTCTGTGTCTGTTTTGGTTCATAGGCGACAGACATGGCCGGCCCAAGTCCAATAACATTTATATTTCTATTGCAGTTGTAGAAGAAGAGGCTCCACATGTAGACGAGCCAGAGATTGATATACCTATAAGTCCAGTAGAAGATAAGGCCCTTGCGCCTCCTAAATATGAAGTGCGCCCTGGACTCGGTGAAAAGTAAGATAATTTTTACTTATTAATATCTTCCCGTTCAAAGATTATGACAAAAGATTAACTGTTTAGTTTGGGGGGTCTAGTAGGTACGAGTTTTGCCTCAAACTCGACCATTGATAACGGAAGCAGGAAAGCAAAAATGTATGAAAATAATGTGTGCGTGTTTACGATACACGACTTCACTCATAGGCGCGCGCACGATTTTTCCATACATTTCTGACAGAATCGAGAAAATCTCGTATTAGACCCCTGTATTACCAAACCTTTTTTAAATATCGATCGGTTTAGAATTAGATTTTCTACAACCTTGAGGGAATTTTTGTTCTGATCAATATGAAATTTATATTACTTACTATTATTATCAGTTGATAAATATGAGAATGACATGCATAGATTATTTTGTAAAACTAAAACGTCTGATGGAAGGAATTCACTATAAATCTGAAAGAAGATAATGTTACTCATGCAGCAAATATTTTGTCGAGATTAAAATATTATTTTCAGTAAATATTTGCTTGATATTCTTAAATAATTGCAGTCAACAGCATTATTTCTCATGTGTCAGGTTCCAAGCAGCTAACGTAAAAGACATAATCCTGACAACGATGCAAGAACAACTGATAGGGCGGCAATACCGCTCCGACCAGGCTCCTCGCTGGGCCAAGGTCATCGCCAACGGAGTACGGCAGAGAGTACAGGAGCTTGACATGAAAAGGTACGTAGATATACATGAAAAGATTTTGATTACTTTTACATATAGCATAGTATCACAACTGTGTTTCCCCGACGGGTTAATATTTTGCCGATGTCATCAATAAGTCCTATGAAATAGAGGGCGAACCTATTCCCATCTACCGGGCACAATCCTAAACTCCGGGCTGCTACAGACTTTTCTTTCTGAAATCCCAATAATGGAATCGAACCCAGGGCATCACACGGCAGGGAATCAAATGGGATGAACTTTTACGAATCACGCGACTTTTTGACAACTTATTTCATTTTAGTTTAGTACATTTTGGTGGTTTTTCTATTCTCTATCGATTGTACCTACATTGTAAACTTGTCTACACATACAGTCCAATGAAATCAGCCAACAATTGTTACTAGTAGTTTTTATAGAAATTGACGGAAAACAAATCGATTAAACTCTCTAATATATGTAAGCACGCACATAGCTAAAACTGTTCTCTCTTTCAGGTACAAGATCATAGTACAATCAACTATCATAGAAATGAAGGGTGCGGGTGTGAAGTGCGGTCAGAGATGCATATGGGACCCCGAGACTGACGACTATGTGGACGATCTGTATAGAAACGACACTATATTCTGCTACACCGTCGTCTATGGCCTCTATATGTACTGAGCGAAATAAGGTGCGAGGGAGACGGTGCATATATCAGTTACTCATGATAGTACAAATAGTACCTGTGGGCGTCGCCAGCTGGTAGGGAATTAGGAAATCTACCAGAGATCTACTGAGTAAAATATAATCATGAGTTAATATCTATATGTGAAGAACTCAGTATGTCAGTAATATTTAATATTCCTCGTTAGTATTATTATTTGGTGCATATTGAGTGATTACTAAATATACCTTTAATGAGTGATTATCAGAACTTTAAACAACAGCAGAGATCTCAAATATAGGACCATTTATAAGTATTGAACCTTTGCAAATCCTCATTTTTCCGCCCTGGGAGACGGAGGCGAAGCGTAATGCCCGACTTTTACCGGCTGAAACTAAACGACCTATATGTATGGCTGGATTACGGGATTCACTCGTACATTCGCCCTATACCCTAAACAGGACACCTACCTAATGCTTGCAATTGTTTACCATAGATGGATATGTACTTTAAATTATGAAAATATGAATATTCTAGTTTTGTTGTAACTAAGTTATTGATCTTTGTAGTATAATTATGCATTATTGCCATATTGTCAAAATGTATTAGTGCCTTCATCGATAGGCTTACGAAAGCTGGTTTTTTAAAATAAGATTGATATATTTTGTAGCAAAGATTAAATGAATTGGTGTGTAACTAATTAGTTATCAATTATGGAAGTCTAGTACAAATTATTGAATAAATTTTGTAAATATTCAATACATTATTTTTCTTTTCAATTTATACTCAATTCATCACATACAAGTGATATTTCCGTACTCACATTTTATACATTGTTAAACAGTCTAATCAGAAATTCAATGTATTATCGTTAGCCCGGCTAACGGCCGGATTTCAGAAGTCCCAAAAACGACAAACACTGAAATCCAACCGACGTAACATAGGATCTTTGCTATATTTGCACCCATGGTAGGTGGCAATAAGCATCTTAATAGAAAATGGGAAGAAAACCTACATCAAGATATCTAAAGCCAATTAAACAACGGCACATACCTAAAGCCACCATGATAAGTTATGAGCCATTGAATTTCAGAATATTCGTAAATTCGTTTAGCATTCATTTTGGTTTAAAGTTTCTGATTTACCCATAGACTTAGAATTTCGCTTAGATTTACCAGTATTGATAAGACTGTTGTTTATTTACTTTTGATGTTGACTATAAACTTGTTATAAACACACATACAACGATGACACGTAATGATAACGGCGTCACGGAATTTTCATGAAATTTTCAAGAAGTTTGCTCATACAATTTTCACATAACATGAACACGTATGTCGTATAACATGTATCACATCTGTTTATTATATCATTTTCACATCTACTCTAATTATTGGTTATTTCATACACGGATATCTACAGAACTATTGGATGTACTAATGCGGACGGTCTATTTACTTTAGTACGTGTAATTCCTCAATATAAAAATACAATATTTTCCGTGTTATCCGTACGACAATGCCGAGAGGTTATAACTTTCGTGAATATATATGTAGGTAGGATTTATGTTGTTGGAAAAGCTTTAAAATGACGGCTTAAAATCTTTTTCTTCTTTTGTTTATTCGTATTTTATGCGCTGCCATACCGTTCACCTGATTGCGATAAAACGTTGTCAACTTATTGCTAGCGCTTGCGCGAAGGTTATATGCATAGTACAATTAAAGTAGGTGGCGCGCGTGTCGTACCGGCAAATATATTTTAAAGAGCAAATTTATTTTTTCGGCGGCAGCTATGCTCCGGGTACCTGCTAGTGATATTTATATATGTGATCGAATAAGCAGTGATAGTCAAGTAGCTGAACTTTTGCTTTCTATGCATGAGGGTTCTCCGAGTTCTAATCTGACAATCTCATATGTACTAGGAAGTTAGGAAGGAAATTGGTCAGAGACGTATGTCTCTGACCAATTTCCTTTATTAAGTTAAACTTACTTGCAAAGACTTCAAGCCCCTTAATATGTTGGTGTACTGCTGGCATAGGCCGCACTGCACCATGAACTCCTTGCAGTCGTACGGAACTGCCACCACGTTCGGACAGGGACGGTCCGAGTCGCATCTGTGAATTAAAAAGTGAGCACAGAATAAATAGTAGTATTTTATTTTATTTTAATTTTATTTATTAATATGAGTGAGGTTATTATCACACTTTTCCTTTAATTTTCACTTGTACAACAATTCAACGGATAGTTTTAAACTCGAAATTTCTCGTATCTTTTTTTGAAGCAAAAGCAGCTAATGCATTCTTAAACGTTTTAAAATTTTCAAATACATGTGTTTATTTTTTCAAACTAACTGTCTGTGTTGAATCTTTGTTTTTTGTGTTTACACCTCTGACAACTAGATGGCGACACCAGTCACAAACAGATTACGAATAATCGTTCCACAATGTAAATTATGTTTATATTATTATTTATTAATTAATCTATGTCAATGACTATTTTAGATTTTACTCACTTAAATCTCATATAATTTTCATTCATTTCTTCGTACATTGGCCACTTGTGTTCGCACGGTATGCAGTTACAATCGAACCAGTACTGCTCCTTTAGTTCTGCTTGCCTCTTCTCTTTTGCAACAGTCGTGAAGATGGGTCCGTAGTTTTCTGAGACTTCTTCACCTTTCTTTATGTTTTTGACTGCGCGTACCACGATGTTTGGGCCACAGAAATATCTGTAAAATTGATACGATTTTTATTTTCCTGATATTGTATATGGATTGAATATTATGATTAAAAAAAAACTGCTCTCGTTAACCCGTAGGATAAGTAGGTATATGTCTTACCTTTTGAGGATTATGTGGAACATGAACAACATCTTTATTTTATAAAAAAATATCAAGGTACCTATGTTCAGTAAATAAAGTGGCTCACCTCACAACTCCAGGATCACAAGAATGATTGAAAAGAGCAAGAGTTGGGAAGACTGCTCCCGCTAAGAAGACTGACCGTCCTTCATGTTTTATAACGTTCTTACCGACTTTGGGTTTCGGACATTGTAGCTCAAACACTTCGTGAGCATTAAACTTTAGGATTTGTAGATTCTTTAGAATGAGACCACCAATTAAGGCCACGTCTTCCTTATATTTATCATCTACTGCCAAAGTTTTCAAATCTTCTGCGGCCACGGGCTTACTTCTCGGTTTACCATCAAAGTAACCGCTTACTTCCAATAATTTTACAAAGAAGGCTGCCATTTGGGTTCTGTGTAAGAAATCTTGCTTTGATCTTTTTTCTTCGTGTGACACCAAATGGTAAATATTTCTGTAGTCTTCAGTTTTATACGGGCCATTAGGTTTAGTATCTAAGTCTTGGCTGATGTTAGAGAAGTACTCTTTCTTGCGTTGTGTGATCATTCTCAGAGCTATATGACAGGTGATGGAGCAGCCGGATTTCCATATAAGCGGTAGAATATGGCATTCGTAACCATGATAAGATTTCTGTGCTGCCTCCAAGCATTTGTCGCTGCAGAATATTACGTTTGGACATTTTGGACATGGCAGTGGAATCGGACACCTGCAAGAAAACAAATGTTTTAATAAATAATCGAGCCAAAAATCTGATAACTCAAATTAATATAAAACATACTTTATGAAACAATTTTGGCAGTGTGTGCCGGAGTATTCTGCCAATAAAACTCCACTGTGAGACTTTTCTATCAAGAGCACCTCTCCAGGTTCTATATCTTTAGTTGCTGTTGCATATCTGCCTCGCACTTCATCGTAATCAATTTGGATTGCTTCTGAAGCTGCGGGATACTGGGGATTGTTCTTCCCAGGGAGTTTTGGCTTAGGTGGAGTCTTTTTCAAAGGCTCGGGGTCCTTCGGATTTCCGGCTAATACGAGCCCTTTGTTTAATATTTCTAACATGAGTTTAGAGTCTGTACGCATCTTTTGCCGTTTCTCCTTGTCCAATTTAGTAGCTTCATCGAGTGAACTGATTGTATCCCTGGAAAGTGGAAATGTAAAAATATTATACTAATTGAATTCTTTTTTTTTAAACATGAAACATCACCTCTATATATATCTAGGTAGTCAACACTGGTCTCGTGCTGGCGGATAGGTCAATACATGGTTATCGGATCGCAATGTATATGAGTGCGCAAATATGCCGCTATTTACTCGCGTATAATTTTGTATGCGAGTAGTTTGCCTTTTCTCTAAACAAGAAAAAAATATAAGTAGGTGGAAAAATTGAAACATATCTTACTGAAAAGCAGTGATAGCTTCTTTATTCCTTTTCAATACCAGGAGGCACCTGGCTCTTCTCTCATACACTTTGTACCGAAGGTGTCGAGGGTACCCGAGAGCTAGGCAGCGTCGGATATCAGCGAGAGTCTCCTCGTATTGCTCCAGGTGATTCAAGGCTGCTGATCGGTTGGCCAAAACTACTGATAGCTCCTCGGCTGAAAAAGTTACCGAAATGAAGGAAGTATTAATATCAATTGAACATAGGTAGGTACGTATGATATAAATTTTGTTTTTGCTGCGAATATGGACCGCTGAAAATGCTCCAACGCTGCCCTATGCTTATAATGGATGTTACTCATACTGTTAATGTAAAGTGTACATTGTACAAAAAATATTTTTCCTTGTCACTTATTCCAAGAAACATTGAAAACAAATATATCTGCCTACAAACAGTCACAATGCATTGCAAATATAGTCGTTAATTAATCAGACATAATTGTTTGTTTACCAGGTATTTTAAAGGAAAAACTTTTGTTAAATTAATTGTTAAAACATGATTAGCTTTATAATTGGGAACACGGAGTAAATACAGTTTTATTGTATTAGCTTTGATTGGGAGTAAGAAGGTAAATTCATAATTTTCCTAGAGCGGCTAGTTTCGAGTAATACACCTACTCCAACTCTACTCTATCCTCTATCTCTCTTTGGCAACATGTGGAGCTATTATTCATAGAAGGTACTGTCCGTTCAAAAGTCTTTACATCTTAAATTTCTCAAATGTAAGTTTATAATGCGACCTTTATTTAATAAGAAAATCTAATCGTAAAACCAAGAAAATATGTTCTCAAATAGAAATTAAATAGTGTTCCAAAGTTATCTGTCATGTAAAGGTAAATTTATGAACAGTCTGCTCTCTAGGACTTTAGCTACTTACTTTCCTTCTCCGGCATGTTAATCATGCTTTGGCTGTAGAACTGCATCGCCTTAGCCCAGTCACCTTTCTGCACGGCTTTATTCCCCTCATCTTTCAACTGTCTAGCTTTTTCTAAGTCTTTTTTCACTGGAAACTCGCCGCCTGTCTGACATTTCTGCAAATCGTCGATTAAATTGTAATTTTTGACGATCGGTAGACTGCACAAGTAGGCAACTCGCTTCGTGTTGGACTCTAAATTGGCGAAATTGTTCCTCGTCACGTCATCCAGAGAAATGTTGATAGTTTCGTGAAACTTTTTGAAGAAACCATCGCCGTCTTGAGACATTTCTGCTAACCGGGTATGATGCACATGTAATGAATGGTTATTATAATAATTTTCTTATAGGTTAGACGTAGAAAGCCGGCGTAAAAGCGCGCGGTGGACTGTTCTGCGCTTCTATTTTTATATTTGGGACGTCGATCTGCTCTTCACTTCAGACAGTTTCCATTCTAGAATCGTATAACTCGATCATTTACGTTGGTACGTGCAATGATGTTATTTAAAACGTAAACATGGTAAAAATATTCTGGTCCAGAAAATTCTCAAATGTTTTTATTGGTTTCGATTTATGATTAAAACGATGAATAAATCCAGATTTATGTAGAAAGTTTTCGAATCGCACTCAATATAGTTATATGAACGGAAAATAAATCAAGAAGTGCATGCGTGCTTATTATTACGTAGGTAATTCAGCAGAACACGCGGTCAGGTGGAGTGTATGTTTTGTACAACTCAAGCTTAAAATATTGTTGTGTCGCTATTATTAAACGTGTTTTAAGATATAGGTCGGTAATTAAGCAAGGTTTCAGTGTCGTTTTCGTATCTGTTACAGACTTAACATAAGATTCCCATCTTTTTTTACTCAAGATGAAAGTGTTATTTAGGTTCTTTGCATCGCGTAATTTTAATTATCATAATGTTTAAAATTACTCCATTCACTTTATATTCAATGTTTTGGCATAATGCACTTGTGTGTCATAAGCAGAACATGCATGCAAATGCCTGTTACAAGACACAATTTATTAAAGGTAATTTGATATAAAAGCGACTGTATCACATAATTTTCCACTACAAACAAAAGCATGCATAATTCATGGAATATGCATAAAGTCACAACACCGCTAGGTATTCTTACAGATGCGACCTTAGGTGTTCCGAGTATTTCCTTCAATACTGTTTCCACTTCCACGGAATTAGATAAAAGCTCTACTTAGCAACCATTACGTGTTCTCATCACAGGAAATAACACGCGTTTAACATTATTAATGTGGTATTATTATATTATTTTCGCATTTATTGTTCTATTTTTTTTTTTTCATATTTATCCTTATTTTCTTGTGCGGTAGGTACGATGATGAGTCATATTTGGATCGCATTGTAAATATTAATTGTTCGAGTAATGCCTCGATATAGATCTATAAATATTATTGTTTATTGCGTTTACATTTAAGTAAACAGGATGTATACGAGCTTTTTGTGGGTTTGAAATACAGATTCACATAGCACGCATAATCAAAACGAGTATCATCGAGTGTCGAAACATGAGATCGTGTGGAGCACCTTAGGCAGTCAGCTCCGATACAACCATTGCTGACTGGCTAATATTTCCACTATTCGCTGTTCACGCCACGACAGAAGAAGACGAAGACGAAGAAAATCAGAGTATTAACACCAAAACAGTTGTTAAAAATGGACGTTTTTATTAGTAAACAGTTGATTTTATTTTAAACGGCTGTTATTTCATTGGTGAACAGAGCCTAAAGTGTTCACTCAAGGCGCCAAATGACCAAAGCGTACGTCATACATAAGAGAAAAAACAACAAATAGATCGGAAAAAAGCAAGTTCAATGAACCTGTGTCTAGAAAAAGCTTTTACTGTTGATGGCTAATTCTTTATAGCGTTTATCCAGCCTTATAATTAGAGCGGTTTTGCATTCTAGATCGTATATCGTCGTCATCAACGCATTGGTGCGCACGATTTCTCTAAGAGAAATGATGTCAAGTGCGGGTGTAGTAAATCTAGGCATTGTCTACACGTTTATTGATACTGTCTGTAAAAACGGCTATAGGTAGGGGTCAATTCAATTCAAAGAATGCTCTATTGCTACTTTTAACTTAAAACTGTTTAAGGTATCTGGTTCCCGAAGACTGCCGGATATTATTTTGATTGGTCGTCAAAATCGGCTGTCGTTATCTGCGCACTGGTAACAACGTACTTGCTGTGATTTCTAATCCGCTTGCCAACGTACCTGTTGGTTAAATTGGGACTATTGCCTTTTTACCGTTCATTGTGTGAGTACCTGGCTTAGTCCGTTTTCACCGGCAAAATAGATTTTATGTTTGTAAACGGCAGATTCAATTTTTTATACGTCTGTTATTTTTCTCTGCACTATGCATAGCCTTTAGAGTGCGAATTTCTTTCCATGTGTTGCGGCGCTAAGTCAACACCATTCCAGATCAATACCTTACCGGAATACCAGATTACCAGTTACTACATCATAACCGTTACAGTGAAATGAAGAACTCTAAATTCACACGCCAACTTTATTATCATACGATTCGGACAATTCTGCCACTGCCAGTACGTTTAAGACACATGTTTATCTATATTAATGTTCTGTTATATTAATTGTAAGAATTGACGATACGATTGTTTAAAAATAGAGAGAAGTTCTACTAATAGGCACAATGTCAGTTTTGAACCGCGTTTATTGTTTTTTATAGAGGTTTTTTACTCAGAAGCACGTAAGAATTTAAATAGTTCTACGGAAAAGTCCATGACAAATAAATAAGGAACCCATAAAACTCTAGATACGCACTTCTAACTACCTATGAAAAATGTTTTGCCTTGACGCAACCATATTAGAGAAGTGCATTGCAAGTAAACTACGCATTATAAACATACAATTTTAATAACTAACAAAGTATCCAGACAGCCTTATAATATTTCCTCGTTTCTTGGAAGATCTTGCAAAGATTAGCCGACAAGTGATTATATATGTCAGAACCGAGAAGAATTAAAGTTAACACAAGTTCTTTTCCACTGACGTCAGTATAATAATACATAAGTGATGCTATTAAAAGAATCATCCAGTAAACACTATTGTTTTTGATTCTCACGAGCTTTAATGTTTTTGTTTAGAACAAAACAAAAAATGCATCTAAACATTTGGTTTCTCCAAAATTTAGACTGATGGTGATGAATTGCCATTTCTGCGTTCATTTCAATATGGGACATAACTCTTAGTGATGTATACCAGAGGTTCCCAGACTTTTTTTCTCATAGACCACTTTCAAAATTTAGCTGGTTCCGGTGGACCCCCTGCAGCTACATTTCTACCATATTGTAAATTGAATTGTAAACCTCCATTTTTTGTCACACCAACGTAGTCCCCAGTCTAGTCTCCCGTGGACCCCTTGGTGTCCACTTGGACCACTTTGGGAACTAATGATATATGCTATATTTCACCTATGGGAAGAAATGAAATGGAATTATTCATTTCATTTCAAGATAATACGTAAGCTTGCTTTAGTAAAATTTCTCAACAAATCCCTTAGATTGAAATATGCAGTCTCGCTGTTTGCATTCGGTGACAAAAGTAGATGTTCTTTGTAGAAAAATTCATAAGATTTATTATGCCTAAAAACTTATGTTTTTGTACTTTTTATTATATAAGTCATCTAAATTTTTAATATAATTTTATCTCACCCACAATCATCAATTTTACCATCTTGTCAGTTGTCATTGCTGAGAAATATTAGTTTTGCTCTCATATAATCAAATTCAAACAACCAAGTACCAACCTCATTCAGAGTTTCATAAAAATCTTAGCTAACATAAACTCAAATTCTCAAGTTACTAAAAAGGGCGTAGGAATGTCGCAAATAGACAGTAGACACTTAGATAACCTGGGCATAATACAGTTATAATTGAATATGTTACCTAGATACCTTACCATTAGACAGTTCTGTCCTAACCTGGAAATGTAACTGGAGCTTAGTGATAGCATCGGGATATGTTCACACATATTATGCGTAATGAGTTGCGTATGCGCTTTACGTAACCGCACCTGCTATATCATTATTCGTATCGTTATGGTTCAGCGATACCTAGCGAAGATATTATTTTCTCTAGAATTAATTATGCGAAATTTTATTTCTGTATTTACAAGGGTGACTTGAAATTAAATTAGTCTTTCATAGTCTGCTGCTCCGCCTGCTGGAAGTTGCGTTTGCACCTCAACTCTCGTACTCCGCTTTTGCCTCTAGTATACCCCAGCGGTATCCTTAATGTTGGTCGTTCATCATCTGCCTGACCCACATTTTACCTTTGATTGATTTTCATTTTTCTCACGAACTAGTTCATTTAGGACTAGTTTATTTAGGAACGAATGGTGAGTTACAATTTGTAAAATATTGTACCTACTTAGTTTGTCACTTACTCGCCATCGTTATTTCAATATAGGTAATTTAGTTATGCCAACATATTATGCTTGAGCGAGTCTCGCTATCTATTCATCTGTCTAAGGTTTTATAACTTCATTTGCAATCAACTGTATCTACCGGCCATCTGAGTCACTCCCACACATACAGTACGCATTATAAGGGCGTATCAAACATGTAAATCAAGCGATTCATTGAAATGCCACGTGGGTATGCTTTATAAATCATTTATTTCTCATTATCTTTGCACCTGAGTAAAATGTAATTACATACGTTTGTAAAGCAATAGAATTTTCCTAAAGACGTGACTGCGAATCTTTATTGCTGTGAGCAGCCACTGATCTGACTAATGGGGATATACAGGTGTCATAATATAATATATTATAAGTTATTTCTTGAACATCGCGATAATTTTAATTGACATGTTGGATGTCACAAATCGTTGTGGTTTTTTGTTTCGTTTTACCCAAGAGTATGGTTTTAGCCTGTTGCTGACAATTGATGGATTGTTTAAATTTAGCTAATAAGAATAATAATAAATTACGCCAATTATTGCTTCGTGGCTGGATAAGGGCCTCCTCTTAGAATTAGAAGGGCCTTAGTAGGCCCGGTGCGGGTTGGTAGACTACACACACCATTGAGATCTTAATGGAGCCCTCTCAGGTCTCCAGGTTTCATTACGATGTTTTCCTTCAGCGATAACGCGAACGCGGAATCATGTGCAGATTTTAGGATTTCACTATCAAATGATAATGAAATTCTGATAATGTACGGGGAACCCCCAAAGAAAGGAGATTATCACGGAGGCCCTTTATGGGTTTAATTCAAACTGGGGTAAGGCAGTATCCAAAGCTCTTCGTGGCTGGATTATACATATATATGCATACTATTGTATACCTAAAATAAATAGGTGTATCGTAAGACGTGCTAATCGGTCTTATATAAAATCTAGTAAAAAATCTGAGAAATCTAGTATAAATACCTAAGATCTAAGTATAAATACCTATTGTATGTAGACAAGTCATACTATTAATGTATATAGCAGGTAGGTTCAGTTATCTCATAAGTTCTTTTTTTAAATCTCAAGTCACAAAAATAACTTTACATAAAAACGCCATAATGTACAAGTAATAATAAATCTATCCTTGTCGTATCGTAAAACAACAATAGAAGTTTAACAGAGATAAACTTAAGTGCGTCATTACATTATTAATGTAATAAAACATATAATTTGCAAGGCAAGCCTGTCATCATGCGTGGCGCGTTCGCCGAACAGACACACATAAAATACAATTCAGAATCTTCATATGTATTCACTGTTCCTCACACGCACACATACATAAAACTTACGTTACACGGAATGAAACGGAATCTAAAAAAGTGGAAAGACGCGACGCATACTTAGTTTTCCATGTAAACGGGGGTTGCGTATGTGTGTGTGCATCTATGGCGATGAATATCAAGTCAAGTAGTGTAATTGCTGCACATTATAATTTTGGGCGAATGTCGAAGATGCGCGAACGCAGCTCACGGCCACGGTCAAAGGCACAGGTCATGCGACATACTTCCTACATATGATGAGTGCTTTTAACCTAGAAATATGACGGTTCGGATATTTATATTCTTAAAAAGTATTACACGCGTGATTTGGTTTTCAATTTATTATAAGGAAATTGTATCCGGTCTGTCTGCAATTCAGTATTTATTACGGAAATACTTATTTCTTACCCATTTTACCGTTTTATGGCCTGTACAAGGAAAGCCTCTGGTTAAAGACTTTCTGTAATGAGCTTGTTATATGAGTTCGTCCATTGGAGAACATGGCTAGTATAGTATAGCCCTTTCAATAGATCGTTTCAATATAGGTAAGTATCCATACTAGAGGCACGTTACTGACAATTTAAAGCCTCAGAATGTCATCAGAAAGGCCCAACGAGCCAGTATAAACGCCTCGTCATCTTTGAACTCAGTTCGCAACCTGAGTCGACGAAGACCAAAATTTGCAAGAGATGCTTGAATTATTTCGGCAACGATTTATATTCCCTTCCGCAATACAATATGGCGATTCATGGTGACTTCGATTACGACTGGTTGCATCGACTGCCTTAGTTGATGGCGAGAGTCGTTAGTTGGCAAGCCGAAGGCGGGACTCGCAGCCGTGTAAGCAACGCTTCGACCGAGCCGCTTTCGAAGTTGGCGGACACCCCAGGGTAAATGAGCCATAAGTGCAGCCGTCACCGCTCGCCGTCGAAGTCAGTCGCCGAATAATGGAACACTTATTCGGCGTTTTTTATTATATATGACACCATATGACACCACATGGGGTTAAATACTAGATTTCCGAGATCGCGATCATAGTTAACGTAACCCAAAAATGTATGAAAATAATGTGCACGCGTTTACGATAGGAGATCACTCATCATATGCGTGCGCACGATTTTTTCATACATTTTTAGCTTAACGATAACTTAATAGTTACTATGTTACCACCACGTATGATCGCTATTTGTTTATTTAGCTAGCAAAATTATTGATGCCGTGAGCCTCGTTTTGCCTGAACCAAGTTTTACGATATCCCAGAATAGAGGACAACACGGCCAATTAAAATATCAATTTAATTAGTCCAATTAGCGCTGATAATTTGTCCCGGTTGCTATTTCATCCTGTTTCTGTATTAGTTGACCGGTACTAACGTAAGTACCTCGGTCACAACTGTTTATATGTCACTCACAGTATACTGTTGCCAAGTGGATAAGCTATTCAACAATTTAATAAGCTGGCGTTTAGATAGATAGATTGATAGAGTATTCTATATTGTACACCAAAGGAAAAAGTATAAAGTACAAAGTTGATTGAGCGATCAACTCACAAATTCCATAGTTATCTATATGAGAACGATTAGTGGCAAATACGTGGATCAATCATATCTATTGAAGATAATTTGCAGACTTTATTATTATTATTTTGTTTCTTTTTTAAACTTTGCCCTACACTATGATTTTTCCTGTATCGTGGGTACAAATTATTCTTCTAGTAACAGAAACAAAATAAGGTGGAAAATGAGGGTAGGGAACAGGGGTATAATAAAATTCGAGATTTTCCATACAAATCGTAGTTTAATGAGTAGAGCGCGGTGGTGTAAAAAGTAAGTGGGTAAGCTGGGCCCCATACCACTCCGACATCACTCGTCGCCTTCCCCAGGGCGGCGGGTATGCATGAGCATTTCCACATGTCCAAAAAAGTGCCCCTTACCACGTGTGATTAATTTCCGGCAAGTCCATTGACTCTTTCAACATGTCCTTAGCCTTTTCCCAACTACATTGCGGTCGGCTTCCAATCTAACCGGTTGCGGCTGAATGTGAGTACTTTACACGGAGCGACTGCCTACTGACTTCCGCCATCAAATTTAACTGGGAGATACTGATACTCTAAGGTTAAACTGGTCGTCAGATTTTATGGGTTACTGACACCCATAACGACTGTCATAAGTCTTTGTATGACATCCGGGACCAACTGCCTCACGTGCTTTTCGGAGCACGAAGGGTAGGGTGTCCCAAATATGACAAAAAAAATTTTTTTTTCGAATTTTGAAATGCATACCCTCTATATCTTTTATAAATGCAAAACCATACTCAAATATGAAATTTTATCATTCTAGCATGATTTCAACCCGTGCCGACAGAGCCACAAAGTTTATAAAATCTCATGTTTAATGTTAATATTTGGCTCTCCTATAAAATTAATAAAAATGCAATAAATGAAGTAAATAAAAGACAAAATTAAATTAGAGAAATATTTATCTTTATTTAAACACATAAAATAACAACAATCAGCCAGGGTAATTTCTCTTTAGGGTATGTTTTTTACAGTCTGGATAAAAATTTCTATGTTCCTGGATACAACGCAACAGGAATTATTTTTGCTCTTCTTTAGCCGTGATAGGTCCGTAAAATCTTGCATTAACTTGACAGTTCTTTCAGCAGTGTCATTTAAAATCTTCAAACGAGTTATTCTTCTTTTAGTTTCCAGAAAAGCAGCATTATCTTCCCAAGGCACATATTCCTGAAGAAAAATGTCGTAGATCTTCGCGATTTTTATTTTTCTTCTTTTCTATCTGAATTTCCCCCTCAAAAACACTACGCATAGTTCGATCGATTCGTGATAATCGTCTCTTATTAAAGCTTTGTTCAGTTGTGCTATAAAAAACATGAACAAAGATGTAATGTTTGTCTCAGCAACATGGTATTTTACGAAATCAAGGCATTTTTCAATATCATTTGAATCGATGTTTTTCCAATTGTATCTGAACTTTTTAAAGATCGGAATATCTGGACTGCTAGTAATTTGCTTTATCTTGTTACAGTTTTATGAACCAACTCATAAACATGATGACGACAAGCGAAAAGTAACAATTCTCTTTCTAAAGTCTGCTCCAAAAGAGCACAAGCTCCATTGAAATGTCCAATATTCGAAGGTGTTGTGTCGCAACACATTATTTGTACCTTGTCATTAACATTCCAGTTATAGAGGGTAGTTGAGATGGTTTTAGCGAATTGGCGAATTTGCTGAATCGAGGATTTGTTAATGGAGATGTAATCGATGTTCAGACCAAGCACTTCTACGAGCGCATGAAGAATGTAAACGGAGTCTCATATGCTTAGCTGGCATCGATCTAAAGCTACGACGAGTTTAGGTGTTATCAGATTCTTTCCGCTGGCAAGCTGACTTCGTCTGAATCATGTGGATATTCCAAGTTATGTGTAGTATAAGTCCATGCAAGAGCCAGTAACTCTTTTTGTCTTAGTTTTCTTTCCTTTTCCTCTAATCGTCTTAGTCTAGCTCTTTTGTCTTTGTCCGCCAAGTTTTTGTGTACATCAGGAAAGCATCCCGGTCGACCTGGCTCTCTCTGATTCTTCAAAAATACTTTGTCTTCCTCTATTTTCATTCTTTCAAAGGCATCAGCATGTGCAATATCAAATAAGTTATCAAGGTGTCTTTCACAATTATTTTCTGAGTTCTTTTACAATTTTTTGCAGCTCTCTCCAAACGTGGTTTTTGTAGGAATTCTTATGTTTTTCCAAAATATAATGCACTTCCTAATCACAAGATTAGCACTTTCACTAAAAGTCGTTTGACTTCGCGAATATTGTCAAACAAGACAGCGAGAACTTGTCGATTAGATGGTAATTTTACACCATTTATTAAATGGTTTTGGAAGTCCGGTAAGAAAAATACTTTGTTTATCACTCCGTAATTCAACTGACATCTTTATGCAAGAAATAACAGCGTACTAATATTCTAAAAAATCACGTATGAAATGACAAATAAAACACGTAGTTACAGGTCGCAGTGCAGTACCCGCGCAATTTGTATGGGCGAGTTTAAATCGCAAGTCGGCACGGGTTATCGTTTATAAAATGGGCTAATCTTTTGTTTTTAGACTATATTGGGTTATTACGAAAGTTTTTAGAAGGTATGCGTAAAAAAAAATCGCACTTGAAATTTATGGGACACCCTAACGAAGGGGTCTCGATATGTAAAAAATGGTCACCCATCTAAGGAATTACCGTGTCAAGGCCTGCTTAACCTCGCAGATCGGCTGATCTGCGCGGTAGCTATGTAGCTGTGAACCCCTCCATTTACTCGTGTGTGGTAACTATTGCCAATAGCTAATTTTCAGCAGATTTCAGATGCCTTCAATAAGAATAGTCTAGTCTAAATGACTACACCTGAAAACATATATTAATTAGGTATTGCTGGTCAATAATATTGGAAAGTTGTTTTCAGAAAGGCCATACAAAGATAAAAAGTAAGTAGTGATATATTTATTTGAATTAGAACGTTAAAAATATAATTCTTAAATTATTTCCAGCCGACGCCTATTGGAGTAGACAATTTTTTTAATTCTTACGGGTCAAGAGTGGACTCTATGAGTGTATTTAATTAGGTATGATCGCTGATATCCTCAATTTAATCTTAATATTTTCCTATTAACAAATAACAATAAATAACGTGTATGAAACAAGATCCCTGGTACATTGAACAATGGAACGCTTCCGGCAGCGAAGAGGATGTGCAGACCTGTTTAACTTTCCAAAGCGCCACGGTGCGTGCGCATTTTCCTTGTTCCCTTACCAAATATGCGTCTAGGTCGCGACCTAACCCATCTGCCATCGATATTAACACATGACTTCCTTATATTGCATGTTTTCCTCTTGCTAATTACTGCTTGACAACAATAATTTTGCACCTCGCGTGTCCCGCTGCCACAAACGTCGACCTTCTATCGTCCGCAAGATCAACACTGTGTTCAACTGATATACTCTTGGTGTATGGCGCGAGGGGTGCGGGGGAGTGGGATGCCAAGTGACAACTTATCGGTGTCGCGTAGTACAATGTACTCCTCATTACAAATCATAGCACATGCCTTATTACTGTACAATGCGATGAATATTTATTTAATTGTCACTGAGTTTCCGACTTTACCTTCCTGTGCGGGCTTTAAGACGCATTGTTTGTTTTTATCAAGCCGTTTACATGGATTTTTGTGTAATTGGTAGTATGATAGACGAATAACAATTTAGTACGGAAAATGCAACTACATACATATATTTCCGTAATTAATTGGAGCCTTTTTAGTAGGTAAATAATACTTAAAATCATAAGAGTTTGGCAAATTAAATGCTCTTTTCTATTTAACACAATGAATCATCCTTCATACTTTCATCTCTTATCCATGACAGAAAGTATAAAAGGTAAGGCGCGTGACCTTGTCACCGTGTATGAGCAAATGATGAGTATTGTAGTACAACAAAACATCGAGCATCTCGCGTGTAAAAATGTAACGTATTTGTACAGAATTAACTTTTATATTGCATTGGATCCACAATGTTGGTACAACAGGTGTTATATAAGAGACTTAGAGCTAGGTACAATCATGGAATTGTATGGCCCAGCAAAAAGTACTTAAATTAAATAGCATGCAGTACAATACCCTTTCGATTTAGACAGCGCCGGCTCTAGATCAGAGTAGAGGGAAATCCTCTTTCGGCGCCCTTTGATCGACGCATTCACATCACATAAATTGTATTTCTGTTTATTTTAATAATAATTAGTAACTTTTTTTAATTCAACTCTATTGCAAAAGTCATCACATATTGATATTAAATTATTACACGGCTGCTTAATTAACGTAACGTAACGTAAATTCATAACATTTGACGACACGGTTGGCGCAGTGGCTAAGCCGTTAGCTTTCTGTGCGACGTGTCGCAGGTTCGAGCCCCGCACAGAACAAATATTTGTATGATCTACAGATAGTTGTTCCGGTTCTGGTTGTGTGTGCACGTGACATGTATGTTTGTAAACTGTACCCATGATACAGGAGAAATCCTAGTGTGGGGCAATGTATTTTTTTTTTAAAGACAAAATTTACATACTCTTAAGCAGTCGCGCAGTCTCGCGCCTCTGAAAAGGCGGATAAATTTTGAAAATTTATTCGAAAAAGTTTTTCACATTTGGTATTTTGGCGCCCCTTGCCACCTAGCGCCTAGAGCGACCGCTCCACTCGGTCTACCCCAGAGCCGGCTCTGGATTTAGATTTCTGTATTTCAGTAAAGTTACTCTTGTATATTATACCTCATTGCTAATGCTTACTCCTGGCGCAACAACAGATTGCAATGCAATCCTTAAAAGTATTTGTTCTTGAAATATCTTTAATAAAACGATAAGGGATATTGTAATCTAATACGAGTAATTAAACACGATTCAAGAAAATTTCTTGTTTTGAGGATCGGATTAACTCGTGTTGTGATGTTTCTTCACTGACATTAACAAGATGCTTAGAATTGCCCGTTAAGTAACATAACATAGCATCATGTCTGTATTCCCCGAAGAGTTAGGCGGAGGTGTACTATTGTACACCCACGTTTCGCCGATACCGTTATCGAGTCTCTTGTAATAGGGGGCGAGCCTATTACCTTCTATCGGTCACAGTTCCAGACTCCGTGCTGCTACTAAGAATTTCCATATAGAAAAACTCAATAACACTACTCTACCCGAGAATCGAACCCAGGATCTCACGCTCAGCAGTTGCACTTGCGGCCACTAAACGAATAAATTAGTCTGTATAAGTAACAATAGACAAATTAAAAGTGGACCACGAAAGCTTAAATATCTTATGAACCACTTCTTCAAGAAGAGTTTCAGCTAATCTTGATTGACCGCGTTCATAAAAGCATACTGTGATTAATCTTTGCTGGAAGCAAACACGTTGTTTATCCACATTTACTTCTAAAATGGGCTTACTTCTCTATTGTTATATAATGAATAGAGTATATTCTATGTCTCAAACATCATTACGCCATCAATGCGTGCGTTTTATCGTAACACGTTATAAAATTGTATTACTTGCGTGGTTCTATTTTTGTATGTGGAAATTTGTTGCAGAGAATAGTTCCAAATAGATTAAACATTAAGATACAATTTGATATATCATTCTATATGATGTAACTGTGTACAGTCAGCATCAATAAGATGAAACTTAAAAGCGATTTTTGGAGGAAAGTGTTTATAATCTTGACCTATTTTATACATAGTATCTGTAATAGTACATAAAAATACGTATTCGTTAAAATTTTATGATTCTAACCAATATTTTTCTATGAATAAGCGTTTGAATTTCGTTACATTTTTGATGCTGTCTGTACATTGAAGTTTTATAAGTAAATAAATGTGCCGTACTTAATTCAACACAAGCAAAATCAACTTCTAGCAAGTTAGCAAGGTTGACAAAGTGATTTAATCATGTTTAGAGAATGATAAAATTTCATTCTAACATACCTCATCATTGTGCTATTCTGAACTGCGCTTATTATAGGTAGGTGCTTTATTATGTGGTGTAAGGAAAGTGCCTCCACGACATGAAAATTCCTGAAATATGACGCGCCCTGGGCAGTCTGGGCAGTCAGCCTTGATACCACAGTTGCGGATTGGCAAATTGTTCCACTATATATACGCCGAGTGACTTCCATATTATGTGATAGCTTGTGTGTTATATCATCACACCTGTATTCCCTGAAGGCTTAGGCAGAGGAATATTATTGTACATCCATTTTGCGGAGCCCATTACCATCCACTCGGTACAATGTGAAACTCCGTGCTGCTAATGAGGATTTCCTAACACAAAAATTCAAAAACACTGCTCGACCCGGGGCTGGAACTAAGGACCACATGATCATTGATCAGCTGTCTTACATGCGATCAGACCAATGAGGCAGTTATGAGGCATTTATAATAATAATAATGTCCTCCTGACCGATTTCGGTCACGGCGGCCAATCTCACCGGAGATTAGCCAACTACGCAGGAGATATTATAGAGCACAAGTGTATGCGCAAACACAGGTGCTCTCTCTGTTCCTTCACTCTCATAGTCCGATGGGACGGCAATCCGACACGACCGGAGAGAGATCAGGTGCAGGACCAACGGCTTTACGTGCTTTCCGAGGCACGGTGTGTATTTACATACACGAAGATCCAGACCCGAAACAACTATTTGTAGATCATACAAATATTTGTTCCGTGCGGGAATCGAACCCGCGACACGTAGCGCAGCAGTCGATCTCTCAACCACTGCGCCAACCGTGCCGTCAATTTATATATATATAGAGGAATTTATATGGATGTAATATCAATACAATAAATGAAAACACTTTCTGAGCTAAATTCAATAAAATTATATCATCTTTGCCTGTTATCTTCATTCCAATTCTGAGTCTATGTTCATTCCTATGTTCAATTCAATTAAGAATATGACAACTGTCACCTGTGACAAGAAATCCAATCTTTGTCCGTGCTTTATCCTTAGTATTGGTTGTGAATTAATATGTTGTCCTAGTCTTTTGAGCATTAATCAAAAGGAGTTTTAGACATTTTATAATCATTATGTGTTTCCTCGTCCATTATTACATGGGACTTACATCAGCGAAAACTGGCCATTGCCTGACTCTTTGGGGAACTTCTGATGTTATGTATGTATCTATTATTTGATTCTCTGTTTGATAAAACATGAGTTTGACCCACTGTGTGTACGATATGTGATATCAGTTAATCCAATTTATCTGTAAAGCACTTACTACATTACATATACGCATAATTCAAAACTGTGTGCCTACCGTCGAGTACCTAATAACAGCCAGGGGCTACGATTAGGAAAATTGTGGTCACCAATTATAGTGTTCAGGGCACTCTAGTTGATGATATCCTTAAATGCTCGCATATAAATTCGTTAATTCTTATCTTAGCATCACGCCTGTATTCCCCGAAGGGTTAGGTAGGGGTGGTTTCTACACAGTTCCAAACTACGTGCTGCTACTGAGAATTTTCATTTAGACGGCACGGTTGGCGCAGTAGTTGAGAGATCCACTGCTGCGCTTCGTGTTGCTAGTCCGATTCCCGCACGGAACAAATATTTGTATGATCTAGAGATAGTTGTTCCGGGTCTGGGTCTTTGTGTATGTGAACATATATGTTTCTAAACGCACGTACGATTTTAGTTTATTCCGAGTGTAGGGCAACGTTTTTTTTTTAAAAAGAAAGAAAACTTATTTCAAAACAAGGTTCATGTTTAGACCAGTTTTAAACCATAGGGACAGTTTTTGTATTATGAATCGTACTAAGTATGGTTGAAACACAGTTCTTATTCAAATACTCAAAACCGTCAACTTAGTAAGTTGTAAGAGTGTTCCAACTGTTCACCAAAAACTGCCTGTTTTTGTACTTATACATAACTACTAATAGATATATTTACATGTCTTGAATGATACCGTAAACACTGAAAAATATAACACGCTTTTTACGAAGATGTAAAATTCGCATTTCAAAAATTTACCTAAATTTTTATTTTAAATTTATTATTTGAATTAGTGTTTCGCCTCGCGAATTTCCGTAGCCTTGGCTTTAAGAAAATATTAGTGGACCAAACATGTTAAGATAACATTAGTGGTATATAGAACAGTAGTGCCGCTAATCGTTATCACTAGGTATTTATACTGTGTACACAAACGTCACAGTAGCCTTGTTATCACAATGTTATCACTTTCACTCGCGTCGCGGTTGCTCTGATTTTAACTATGATCTGATAAAGTTGGCTGATAACGATAAGAAAGATTTTGCTTTATTTCAAAGTTAAAAGGGCAGATGTTGAAAATTTTAATACGAAAAGTATTTGCTTATAGGAAGTTTTGACGAATGTTTAGTAGCAATTATAAAGCAGCAGCAGTAATAAAAATAAAAGCGTTCTTTAGTTTCCAGGTTTTCTTTTAAGTCGATACATACCTATGTCCATGTCTAATAGTGGTTGTGCAGGTCAGACGCCTCCACCCTCTTACGCAATTCTTTCCTGTTTTAAGGACTTCTAAGATTTAAATTACATGGCATGTGTCTGTGAGACCAAGTTCTATTACAAAACGAATTAGGTAGTTGACAAATCAATCAGTAGATAAAACAGAGGAAATTAGCTGTATCCTCTGACGTTGTATTCCATTCTACAGCAGAGTAATGAAGACAACATTACAAGATCGCTTCCGTTGTGCAGATTGCATTATAATTGCAATCTGCGCAAGCGCAATGTCGGGAAACTTCTACAATGAGACGCGAGCAACATTATTCTATTACACTTTAGGTGGGTATTATATTGTTTCCACTATACAGGAAAAATGTCTTGATTTCGAGCTATTACGAAAGGTACATTTTTGGGACTTCTTTTTGCAAAGAATTATTCCTGCGAGAAAAAAAAAGCATCAAGAAATTCACCAAAATTTGTTAAATATTATTTTGAACTTTAATATAAGTTTAGTTTGATCTATTTTTTGACGCGGGACGTATCCGTTTCTTTTTTTTCTTAAGATTTTTAATTTGAGCCACCTTCCAGGAGGAGATGCCGATAATGAGCTGGAGCTTCGTTCACAGTACATCTGTTTGTGGAGTGCAAAAAAAGAGCCTCCACGAGTGTCGAAACGTCAGAACGTTCGGCGCACTCTGGGCAGTCCACAATCAGTCTCTAGTTTACCTTCTATTGTGTCAATGGTTAAACATTAGGTGTATTGTTTTGTAAAGGTGTGTGGCCAGCTGAATTGCGTTAAATGTGGCCGCATCAAGATCATCAGGTTATTGATTGACTAATCTTCCACTACGCCATGAGCAGCCCATGTGATACCCTGCCGATGCTCGTATTAAACTTGACAGCAGGAGTTTTTATTTTTATTTGTGCTTCTATTAAAAGCAGTAATAACCTAGCTGTTAAGCGCTTGCCATCCATACAGGAAGGTCTGAGTTTAAACCCGGCCCGCACCTCTGACTTTTCAGAATCATGTGCGGATCAGAATTTGATCATCACTTGCGTTTACGGTGAAGGAAAACATCGTGAGGAAACCTGTACACTTGAGAGGGCTCAGGCTCAGGTGGACTAAGGCCTAACCCTTTTTATTCTGAAAAGAGACCCTTGCCCTTCAGTGGGACAGTAATGGGCTGAATTTATTTTTTATTTATTTATTCTATTAATAAACTATTTATCTGTAAGACGCTATTTAAAGCGTATTTCATTCATCATGTTAATGTATACACATTCAATTACAATATGTACGTGCCTATGCTAATCTGAATGAGTAATTTCCGTATCGGTTTGTACTAGAAGTAAAATCATGTTGCAGTAATGTCATCAGCTTCATTAAGATTGAGTAAAAATCAGTGCAAGTGTAATGTAGACACAGAATTAAGTGGCAATATCCATACAAGGGACACCTTCCTGACAATTAATGCTGTTATTTGGTCCCATGTAATAGGGGGCGAGCATATTGCCATCTACCGGGCACAATTCCACACTCCGTGCTGCTACTGAGAAATTCCATACAGAAAAAATCGACAACACTGCCCGATCCGAGAATCTAGCCCAGGACCTCGCGCTCAGCAGTCCCGCTTGTGACCACTTTACCAATGAGACACTCTTACGTTACGCGTTACGCGCTGATTTGACTAAGACAGTCGAGTATACAAAACCACCTTCACTCTTCAGGTCACCTTCTGGCAAATGAACATCGCCGTCCACCAGAGAATGACGCGTTGCCAACCTGAAACGACTTGACGTCCGTAGGCACTATAAAAGTCATAAACTTAGTACCTATATCTTTACGTTATAAGTAAATATTACATGGAGTAGGCATATAAAAACAAAGATTGATGACATAAAGTAATCACTTAGTCATGGCAATCTCATCTCGTGTGATAATGGACACGCTATAATCTACGCACGTCGTGATCCTACCAACCAGTAGCGTAATAATGGCATTAAAAGTTTATTGTATAACTTTATAATGGCGCCGGCGCAACGCAACGATCTCATTCTTACTTAACAATATATAAATTACTTTAATGGTTTCGCGAGAAATCAATTTTAAATGATTCACTTGTAGCAGGAATTGTTGAAGCTATCTAAACAATATGGGTATGTGATGTTAACAATATTAATAAGGTTCTGTATGTACACAGAAGACCTTATACGTATGGTGTTGAGTCAAATAATAGGTAGAAGTACATAGGTTGCCAAATGGACTATCAGCGGTATCAGTATAATATTTTTATTAATTCATTAAGTTACGAACGGACACTCGGACGTTTTTATTTGACGGAATGAATAAAATATTATTAATAATTAGTATTCTTGTTGGTCACTCAGACTTGAAACAACCTGTATATAGTATCGAATAGTTTCTACGTAATTCCAGGTCTTTAGTACGACCACTCGCTTGCCTGAAATTCCAAGTTCTAAGATGAGCTATTTCATGTAAATATAGAGTTCAACCTTCCAAATAAACTACAAGTATCGATGTCATTACAAATTAGTCTACCATAGTACAAGTGTGTCCAATCGTAGATTGTTAAGCACTTGATGAATTTCACAAAAGAAGTTTTGGCGCACGCGTACAGCGTTTTACCCTAGATTGAGAGTATCGTTTAGCTGCCGCCACTTTTGACAAAATTTCCTTGCAATACGCGCAAAATAGGTGTTTGGGCGTTAAAGAATCTTAACGAATTAATTAACCATTTTGTCAGATTATAAACAAGATCGCAAAACAGAAGGTGAGTATTGTTTTTTCAAAATTTTGTTTAATTTAATCATTATCACGAGATATTTTAAGGGTTAATTATTTCTCGACCTATTATTTCTTGACCCGGGTACGTCTTAAAACTGCGGCCAGACACCGGAGGACGGGCAGCAGCGTTCTCTCACTAATCGGTGAGCCACTGCGATCCCCAAGCCGCCTGCCAAGCGTGGGGATTATGGCAAACCCCCCATTGAGGGAGGCCTTCGTTCAGCAGTGGACGTCTTCTGGCTGATGATGATGATGAATTATTTCTCAATCTATAAACAATATCAAAAAACAAAAACGTGATGACGTAGTTTTACTTGTGTTTATAACATATAACAAATTCAGCAAAATCAGCTCATGTTTAGTGGGGTAAAAACGTTAACGCATTTTGTATGAAAGCTTTTAGCAAAACTATAATCTGGTTTTGATTACGAATGCGATGAAAGTACTGTGTAAGGAATTTTAGTAAAATATTACAGATTTCCATAGCAGTCAAATACGATGACTAAAGATTCAAAAAAAGAATTCATCATAAAGAGAGGGAGAAAAAAATTTAAAATTTTTGTTCGATTTTCAAAATATAGTCTGGCGTAAAGAGGCACTTGTCAACTTTTTTATCAGGTGAAAAATGTATAATCTTTTGACGTCCGTTAGTCTATGGACTTATTCATCTTTGTTACGGAATACGCAGATTTTTCATTACGTGCCTTACAATGACAAAATTCGCGACGATAGCAACCGGGCGACATAATAGCAGGCCATCATTGACGTGAATCACGGCAACCTACTTCCCATAGACTTCCAACTTACACGGAATTACAAACAGCTGTTATAGTATTCTGTTTTTCTTTTGTTTCCTTGATTTGATTGGACTTGAAAGATAACTACTCTGTGGCTTTTCTTGGTTTGATTCTGTATGGCACGGATTTTTTTCCCACCCGAAGTATGTTCCAAATCCTATATTACGAACGGAAATCAAATCAATTGATGCTAAGAGAGGGGACAGAAAAACGAAAGCAGATCAATGAATGCTTAAAGAGGAGATCTGGCTTCGAAACTTTAAATTGGGAGACTTGGATTTATTATTCGAACCAACAATGTAGCTCCAGACTTCACTCAGCCAAATATTTTGTTGACGTAGAAGGCAACTGTATTAAAATTAAATCCGATTTAATAATTCAGTAAATAAAAAGTAAACAAATACTTACATAAACATTAAAGTATCTTATCACTGCAACTTTATTGCAAAAAGAGTTGTTTACAAACGTTTATATTATTGGCTGTATGTCAATGATGATCATTGCCTAATAAAAAATAGTAAGTGCCAAAGAACAGAGACGACAAAAAAAGGTAGTTTCTGAATACAAACAGATTTTTTGAGTGAATTCACCACCTATGGTGAATTATTATAGACATTTAAAATTAAGAGAGACAGATAAAAAATTTTAGCTAAAGAAAGGAGTCGCTTTGACAGTTCGTAATAACAAAAGTGAAAAGAAAGTTGGGAGGAATAAAAGCAGTTTGAATATCATGCACGGCAAGTGACGAAAAAAACTTTTATGTTTGAAAGCGATTATTTGGTGAGTCCATTTTTAATCGATCAATTACAAATGAGATGCCCGAACAACTGATATGGTTGCAGTAGTTCCTAGACAATCGGATTTCATACATGATTTAATGTTTTAGAGTAATATCAAAATGGTACACAAAATATTGTTATTGTTCCTCGTAGAATATTTATTTTGTTTATCTCGGCTGCATTATCAATTGAACCCTAGTAATGCATATTGAAACAACCTTAGTTTTATGCAAAACATTTAGAATAAGTAATGTAAGTATCGTAGTGCGTAACACTATAATTGCTTGGTGAACGCGCGTTGATTTTTAATATGTTATTTATTACGATGTTGAATTACGCATCGACTCTAAATTAAACCTGCTCTAATATTTGTTTGTTTCAATTGTTTATTGTATTCAGACTTTTTGGTTTTGAAGTTGAATTACGCACGGCTGAAATTATTTTGATTTCTATTGTTTTGTATTTTGTAAATAAAATATTGAATGAACAGAATAGGTACGGAAAATCCAGAGTATTATAGGGATTTAAATTGACGTAATGTGTTGTTCACAAAAATTACAAATGTACCTACCTAACATATGTTTATAGGTATAGCTGTTTCTGTCAAAATGGTGAATTTATTCTATTCTATTCTGTGTCTAACAATGATTTAAACACGCGTTACGTGAGTACCATTATCATCATGGGCGCCGGGAGGGTGGTGCAAGTAGGTGCACTTGCACTCCCCTGGCTTGATAGAAAGTACATATTAAAAAAAACTAGAATTTATCTCTGAGGAAATGAAAAATAATTTTATCGTTTACACCAACAAAAGCAATAAACAACGAAGCTCTGTGCTCTTATTCTATTGCTAGTTTTATATTCGTCTGGTCTAAACCTATCTTTAGTGCACCGCCCTAAAAATAATCCTACCGGCGCCCATGATTATCATCTTCATTTGGGTATTTATCCACCCACTGCTGAATATGGGACTCATGTCACGCCACTGTGGGCTTCATATCATACACATCTTCAATCAGGGTTACAAATTAAAATATAGCGCCTACGCACTAATGTACCAAGAAATTCGTGTTCCAAGAAAACAAACATATGTATTTACTACACTTATCGTGAATAAGTGTAGTAAATATGTTTGTCAAATGTGGCATTATCTATACATATAATATAAAATTATAACAGGCCGATGTCTGTACATTATAGATATTGGAGAAAAACTAAAATGGGGGGTCTTTATTAGAGCACCAGAACCCAAAACAACAGTATTTGGGATTTTTGTCCGTCTGTCTTTCTGTATATATTCTGTTTGTACACACATCACGCAAAAACTACTGCATGGAATTGAATGCAGTTTTCACCAATATATTGCTAGAGATCAAACTTAAAACATAAGCTCCATTTTACCGCATGAAAATATTCGATTCTAAATTCCACGCTTACAAAGTCGCGGGCAAAAGCTAGTAATAGGTATATAAAAATATACGGGTTATCACTAGCACAGTAGCACAGTAGACCTATTAGACTTTTGCCTAACTTTTCAGGGAATAAAACCTTGATGTTATGTTATTAGGGCTATTGTGAGATTATTTGCCTAAGAACGATTTTGCAGTTCTAAGTTCTGAGAGAAATATTTTCAGGAAAAAACAAAATATGTTGGATTAGTAGCTCGAATGAATCCTAAATCGAAAAAATGAGCCGAATGAAACTCATCGTAAAAGCCCAATTTGTTTAGAGAATTCAAAGCAAAGCCAGGGGGGTTGATGAATGAATCCTACATAGGTACACGTTCATCGGAAAATGGGAATCGGTCGAATTAGAGGAAACGATTGGCGCAGTGGTTGAGCGATCGACTGCTGTGCTAAGTGTCGTGGGTTCGATTCCTCCACGGAAGAAATATTTGTACGATTTACAGCTAAACGCACCCACGATACTGAAATTACTCCTAGTCCACAATGGGAGGAACTGGCAACGTTTTTAATAAAAAATAAAATATAATAAATTAAAATAAAAACAATCATAAGAATTTAGGTCAAGTTAAACTAACTTGTTTGAACATACCGAATAATATAGCCTATCCGTAATCTTTACAAAGTTCAGCTTCCTTTCGGAGGTATTTGGCGGCAGTTGACTTTCTCACCAGCGCCGATTAGCTTAGCCACGATTTAGAGGAGGGCAACATGGGCCCAAACGTGGGCGCTTCTATTTGTAGATATTCTTGTATATTACAATACCTTCAAAATACGTTGGTAATTTTTTATATTGATATATTTTATATAAAATCTTGAGAAAATTGGATTTTAGTTTGATATCTAAAAATAATTCAGAGCAATTACATTCACTTCTTTGTTGGCTTCCAAACCTTTATATGTATCTAGGACTGCTTTTCTCAAATTATAGCATTATCATTGTAAGATTACTCGAAACTTAAATGATTGATGATGTTAGACTAAAGGAAGCTCGGAAAGACATGCCACGTCCGCAATAAATCTGTAGGCCTAGGCGTATGTCACGTCAGGATATGAACACATCTTACATTAGCACCCACCGCATATGTTATAACACAATTGGATAATACATAGTAACCGTTGTTAACATATTAAAGCATGGAGGAATTGAAACATCCTTTTTTTTTTGTTTTATTTTTTATTAAACATTGCCCCACACTAGGATTTCTCCTGTGTCGTGGGTACAGTTTACAAACATATATGTCACATACACACACAACCAGACCCGAAACAACTATCTGTAGATCATACAAATATTTGTTCCGTGCGGGGATCGAACCCGCGACACATAGCGCAGAAAGCTACTCGCTTAACCATTGCGCCAACCGTGTCGTCAAAAAGGCATTCCTTGAAGGCAAGAGATGAATGAAATGCAATCGATAAAAATACTATAATTATATTTTTGGTCTAACCAAGCTGAATATTTTTTACTTAGTCTCCATAGCCTAGCCCAGATTTTGAGTCTTCTGAATACTTAACGAACGTCACTTTTAATGGCCTGTATGCATGAATCTTGGAATTGCTCTTGCTAATGATGGACAGATTAATAACCAGTCAGTGAGGTTTCATGGGGGTATCTGTCTACGGTGAACCAAATATATTTAAATATTATTCGCTTGGGGTGGTTCTTTCTTCTCTTTACATGATAGCCGGGGGATATCGCGAAAAGTTTCGGAATTAAACATACTTACATATTAAGTACACATTGAATGGACCCATCAGCCAGCGTCATATGTCCCAGACTACGTGAATCACTGCGTATTTAAAATTGGAACTAAGTTTTAGTGCAAGGTCTTTCAAGTGTATAACAATACGATATTAATTGCATCCAATAACTTTGGCTTCAGCAACCGTGCCACCATTGAGTTCGATAACATTATAAGCTTCTGTTCCGCCGAAGTCCAAACTGATTAGAGTGTTCAGGAATTGATAACGATATGCTCGTTCTCGCATTGTTTCACCAACGTAACTCATAAAAGCAAATGCATATAAACTCTGCTTGGTATGATGCGTGCTATTTTACACAATTAAAATTTTAAATTGTTTTTGATAACCTAAACGTACTTCAACCATATTTTCTCTAGGGTTCAGTTTAAAAATATGGAAAAATGATAATTAAAACGCCACCTTATTCGTCTTCTGTTTTTTGGGGTGTTAGGGACTCTTACTATTTATTAGTTATGAAACATATGCGGGTCTTAGATTTTTGGCATGTAAAGATGTGTGCGGAACCGCAGTAGATCTCAGGGGGAAACGAAAATATCGTCGACACCCACACGGTGTACTTTCACAGCAATATGAACCACACACTCCACTGTCTACTACTTTCAGCAATACAGGCGTGATGGTTTACGTAAATAAAAACATCATTGTATTCTTACGTGTTGTCGGCTTCGATGACATGACTAACAGCTGGTACATGCTTGTAATTACTGTTTCCGCCCTTTATTTTGTTTTGTGCGATCTCACCTTCGTCCAATGAGGAATTTTTTACAATACAAAACAAACAAAAAATGTTCAGAAGAGTTCTAGATTTATACACGTGCCCCTACCAAGAATTTGAGTCACTACATCAAAAATCTGATTCCATATAATATTACTTTACATGAGAAAAAGGTTTTTTTTTTGTTGATGCTGACTAATATATGTAAAGCTATGTGCAGATTATATTATTTTGACGAAACAAGAGCAATAATGTAGCCTATATGTCGTAGAATGCCTGCTCCGGAATTCTGTCACCTACCCGTTTAACGCAGGTCCTACAATACAACACAGAACAATTCTTTGTTTTTTAAAGAGGAATCACATTTAGACTACGCAATGCTGAGTAATATTAAATCTTTATCGCGTTGGAATACCAAACGATGTGCTGATTTGAGCAATTAGGCGTTGTAGCCGACCCATCAAAGAAAGCCTTGATTATGGAGCTATCTACCGCTCATTAATCAAATATAAAGTGTCAGTGAGTGTCGTTTTTAACTGTGAAAATATTGTATTATGAGCCGGTGCGAAATAAAATGTAGTCGGCAACGATACTTCCAATCTAACCTGTTCCTAGTCTGTGTGTTACTGCCTTATATTTTTTGTTTGGCTTATTTTTAGATCTGTTTGACCTCGGGTGATTGAGACTAGGTAGTTCTTTTATTATTTATAACAATCAATGTGACCTAATTTCAAACTTTTTTTACAATGTTCGTTCATGCGATAAGTCAATGTTTCAGACAGGAATATTTTCTTGTTTCATGCTTGTCGGTTTTTTCTTAGTCGGGTTTTAGTTTTTTTTATATCTTATGCGTCGACAGCAGTTCTACGAGTGTACAACATATCTTTAGTACCAACTGAAACATCTGGTTAAAATCTTTTAACTTTAACATTTATTTTTCCGTCTCGAACGCTTAGTAGTGGCTTTGGGTTAGTGACCCAAGTGAGAATTTCTGTGTTGAATGGGAAACCCGCATCGACATGACATAAAAACCCCGCGTTTTTGCCTGTCCGTGGATAATTTGCCATGGTACCAACTCAGTTTTATTCTCCGGTGTAAAAATGAAAAAATCTTATATTTTCTAAAAGGACGATAACTTTGAAATGACCTTCGTTTTTTACAACTTATTTGTCGTTTTATAAAAATAGAATCATTTAATAAGAAAAAGTCTTGACAGTACCAGTAGAAATAAGAGAGCTAAAAAAATCTAAAAATATAGTGGACATAAAATAATACTATTATTTACTACTATAGGACCGTTGTCCCACACTTGTTATTGGCCTGTAACATAGGTGCAGTTTAAATCATGGTACATCCACACCCCGAAATAACCAAAAATAGAACATCACAATATCATACAAGTATTTGTTGCGAGCGGGGATTGAATCCGCAACATGTTGCGCTGAAATCCAAGCGCCTAGTCACTTAGCCACCACAATTCAGCTGGCTTTTTAAAACAATATAGTGTTTAACCATTGACACGATAGAAAAAGAAGAAGACACTTTACTTACCGTGGCGTGATTCAATCATAGATTAAGTGTCATGAAGACTTGTTAATTTCTAAGAATGTATGTACAAGACTGTAACCAAATAAATAAATAAACAAAATAAAAGCTCTTTTTGAAACCTGTTTGACAGAAAATATGGCTGCGTACAATTTTAAAACCCGGTTTCTTCAAACTTCATTCAGTTTACACGAAATACTACCTACATTATACGCATTCTTTAATGCATATCATATTATTACACAATATTACTCAACCATTCAAATATGTTATTGAAGCTAACGAAAATTTACTCATTTAAGTACTTACATGTTTTTTTATTTCAAATAATTCGTGAGTCATTTTTCTTTCGTTTTCAATGAAAACAGCGTTAAGTATCTTTCTCGTTTTTCTTTTGTCTTTTTGACACAATCTGAAAAAATAATGAAAATATGTTTATTTTGACAATTAAGGACGGATTTATTTATGTCAAGTTACAAGTTATCTAGCTGGGACAGTTTTTGTATTCACTTATCTGAGGTTTATTCAGCTATTGAATAATCATTAAATTATTATTAGTTTAAAAAAGACGTGTAAAAGTGATTGAAAAATCCTAATTGCAAAATAAATAATTTCATTTCATTTCATCCTAAGTGGACTTGACGTTGACTATGAACTGTTTGTCCCCTTTTTCGTTGATCCTTCGAGGGAAAATGGCCCCTTAAACTCTCTTTCTGTGACCTACACCAGGTCATCTATCTATGTATTGGCGAGCTGAGTACACCGTGAAACTCATTGGAGAAATTTCTTCACCTTTTTATTTTTTCTTGCTGTCAGATACTTAGAACTTAGTTCTCATAATCTCATGTGACCTTTGTTATCAACCTAATTGTATAAACGGACTATGTCTGTGTATTACGATTACAAGTTGTTTTATAACATATATAATTAGTTCAAACTTTCATCTTAATAAAGTAACTTTTCAGCTTCTGTTTGCATTCAATCATAGTAGATCAGACATCAGATAGAAATAACATTTAATATCTAGACACATCCACTTTCGCAATTAATTTGACCGAAACAAGAAGGCGTGGCAAAAATTGCTGTTTATATGGAATTCGTGTTTTTAGTTGATTAAAAACTCGATTGTAAAAATATGATAACAATTACTGGACGATAATATGATATGAAATTATGATACCAAGTAATACAATAAAACTTGGTAGTATTTGATTATCATGTCCGGCTTCACTTTAAGTGTTATTTATTATTGAAAGGTCTGACATAGCGACTGACTCAAATAAAGTGATTTTGATTGCGGAGGTCAGATGACAGTAAAATCATGATGTACGCTAATGGGTGCTTACCTATAGACCAAACTATTTCTAATTGATGACCAAACCCAGAATTTGCCTACTTCAGTTCAATTAAATATAATCAATTCAACGTCAGTAGTAGCTGAAATTACTGTGATACGTGGGCATGTGATAAAACTGAGACACACATCTAAAGTCAGCTTATATACTTTCATAGTTAAGAACTAATTGAACACTAAGTTCATACTTCGTCGATGCCTGTGAGTTTCGACCAGCATCCAACTGTGATCAAAAAAGTTGTGCACTGTTTCCGATTCCGACGTTTATTTTGTTCCAATGCCGGTCTAATATGTTTTTTCTAAAGTTCATAAAATATGTCTCAAGAGGACACAATCTTACAGTTTCTGTAAGAACACTACATATGGTCATACGGACAATACAAATCCAAATAATGACGTTTTTCCATTTAATGCAACGGCGTTAAGATAGACTAATTAGAGTGATAAGTAATCAGTCGACAACAATAATTTCTAATTAGCTACGTGCCGTTAATCACTTGATATAATCGCAGAATTTCCGATAATGTCAAATATAAACACTGAAGAACATAGAACGCAGCCAAATTGGCGACGTTCAGGAAAGAATGAGGACCTTTATAGTTCGTTCTAAAATTATCATTTTATATACATATATTAATCTAAATTGAATGATGATTTTTTTTTCAAGAAAATAACTTTCCTGACTCTTTTTTGTTTTTGCGAAAGAGGAACTGAAAACTAAACAATAGTCCGGGAATAAATTGATATTTCTATAAACGCTTGCCAAATTTTTAATGGGGATATTTTAATTCGTGTCCATTCTATTTAAATTAATCGATAGGGTACAACTTGGAATAATAACTTAGGTACAAACGCTATCAGTTCAGCCTGTTTCAAATTAAGATTTTTATGCGATTTACTTCAATAGCAGAATGTAGGTTTTCAGGCAGTTGCTGGCCAGAACCTAGCCCCACAAAACAGTCCTATTTAAACAGGCATTAAGCTAAAAGCAAACAGTCCTTAGTCGGCAAAAGGGTGTTCTATAGTATTTTTGAGTCGTCTCACTATTATATTTCTATTATAATAATAATTTATCCGATGTCATGTAACTAAAAACAATTCAATTTTCCCTAATTTAAGCAAAAAGGCTCAACTATTCGTGTTATCTAGTCATAATAATTTATTGTAATACTTGTGGAATCGTTATTCGCGAATTGCTTAAAAAACCATTTAATACAGGCTCTTTGATTACGAATCATATCGTTAAGGTATTAAAATTAATAGTCGATTTCTGAACGCATTGATAAGAACGTTATTTACTCTTTACGTAGTCTAGTATGTATATTGTATACACGTGTGCGTAGAACTAATACCTACAATTGTATGTGCATATATGGTAGGCGGAGAGGCGTTCAAAGTTAATATGCCCGGTGCTGTACTACCGTGTATATTCCAGGCTGTGACATAAGGCTCCGATCCATCTCCATAAAGTGTCATTGTTTACTCTATAATTTACCACTTTATCAGAACAAACCCTGCCAACAAAATTCGTCGGGATCAGTACCACTCATAGTTCGTACATCGCGCGGTACGCACGCGCCTTAAACCAATACCAGAGCAATTTCAGTGCGGTTAATAATCCGATAATAAATAATCGTATTATTATTAGCTGCGTACGAGTTTCGTAGCAAGCGTAGCAGTTGTCTACGAGCCGTCGCGTGCGTTCGTTCAGTGATAAATACGACAATCGTTATTTTTTGTGCCGACTTCGACTTTACTGAAGAATAATGTCGACCAAAAACGTAAACAGTGAGTACATTATATTTTTTCTTAATTACAATAAAACATAAGTATAGTAAATTTTAAGCTAAAGTTGGAAATTAAATGACCAATTAAACAACTGAAAAAGATTTACAAATAACTAAAAGACTGATCAATGAATCAATTTGCGAAAAAAAAGTTTCATCAGTTAGCCGAAAAACTTTTTAACTGTTGATGCTTACATCATAAAGTTTAACCTTTTTATCATAGAATGTACAGAACACATATGCGGATCAAATTATTAAAAAAATAATTAGTTAAAAACCACCGAAGTAAATAAAAAAATATCTAAAGCTAAATCTTGTTAAAAAAAAGTATTAGGTGTCTGATTAAAATCTTAATTGTGAGATTAAATCTCAATAATGTGCGAGTTGTAATACATCACAATGTTATCACAAAGTCTAAAGAGCTCAGTGATAAGATCGAAAGTGTGATAACACATTCTTTGGAAAGTACATTTTTATTCCCAAGCTGAAATATTATTTTTCGCAAATTAGGATTTTAAGTTCATGGAGCATAAAGAAACGCACTTGTGACTCCTACGGTGTTGCGGGTGTCCATGGGCGACGTTAATCGCTTACCATCAGGCGATCCGTCTGTTCGTCTGCCGCCTATGCCATAAAAAAAAGTGTTCTTTGAAATTAATTATACTCATATCCGAGATAATATGAATAAGAAGAATTAGAGAGAAGACCGCCTTTGTACATAGTTGTACAAAGGCGGTGTAGTGCTTAAAAAACAACATTTATTACTATAGAATTTTGACGCAAATCGGTAGCGCGGTTGGCGCAGTGGTTAAGCGATTAGATTTCTGCGCTTCGTGTCGCGGGCTCGATTCCCGCACGGAACCAATTTTTGTATGATCTTAATATAGTGGTTTTAGGTCTGGTTGTGTGTGCATGTGACATGTATGTTTGTAAACTGTACCCTCGATACAGGAAAATCCTAATGTGGGTCAGAATTTTTATAAATAAAAAAATAATTTGCGTTCTTGCGCACCGTAAACATATTGTTACAATTAACTAAAAAAAAATGCAATAAGAAATGCTTAGACGTTTCCTTCATGCAATATTACAGAATTATTTTAAACTCAAGAATTAGTTCTCATATCCATTAAAAACACGTTTGTATATTACTATAGTTTGATTAGCAGGAAAATGCAATTTAACTAAATTGAATAATAACTTTAACTGCAACATTACATTGTTCTGCGTCTACAATTACATTTGAAATTAATTAAGTTTTCAACGTTGTAGATAATTATCGGTAAATAAATAAATACTTTTGTTTTATTTATTTATATATATTTTATTTTTGAAGTTTTCAAATGGTTAGTACCGATTGGGCCTTTTAATAAATTAAAAGGCCTTCACCTAGGGAAATAATATGCATAGCATAGCATCACGCCTCTATACTCAAAAAGTTAGACAGAGGTGTACTATTGTGCACCCACATTTATCTGATGCTGTTATTAAGGCCCATGTCATAGGACGCGAGCCTATTGAAATCAACCGGACACAGTTCCTGCTGCTCCTCTGCGCTTTCTCCGTGCTGCTACTGAGAATTTCTATACAGAAAAACCTTAGAACACGTTGCCCAACCAGGGAATCGAACTCAGGACCTCACGATCAGCAGTCGCGCATTAACGACCACTAGACCGATGAGGCAGTTGCATTTTATACGAGACTAATATCCCACGCGTTAATATTTTTCCGTTAAATTTTGTAAAATAATTTCTGCGTTCAACATCCTTTATGCGGATGCAATATCTCAGCGCCGGGTGTAAGAAATGTTCTAATTATTGCTAAGTTTGTTTTTATCATAAATATTGTAGACGCATCTAAATATTTACCGAGCTAAAGTGTATCGGTTATTTTTACACGTAATGAACGAATACAATGACGTGATAGATAACTACAGACGTGGAGCAGACATGATGAGAGTCCTGAGTGCAAATTGTGAACATATACACTCATATTCTTAACCCGTCAAGTTACGCTGGTCTAGAACTGCGATGTAGAACTGAATTTTGACATTTTCGTAATTGCATGTGTTATCACATATCGGAATAAAGAAGTTGGTAAAAAATACTAACTCCTGTGTTGCGGACACGTCACTTATTTATTAATAAAAAGGATTTATTCAGGAGCACTTATTTACTTAAATACAAATAGAACTGTTTACACGACAATTTTACTCGAGTATAACTTAACTTAGACTTTTTTATTCTTTCTTTTAATAATATAACACTGAAAAGATTATTTTTTGCTTTTCCTGTGAAAGCATAATCTTTTGTTACTTTTACAGTCTCGTATACCTTGAATTTTGATACTGTAATTGTTTAGTCCTAATTTGATAATGTTTATTGATTGATAACCAATGCAGGTTAATGCGTATTAACTATCAACAACGACAGTAAAATATTTTTTATGTGAAAAGACACTGACAAAGATGAGAAACTAATTTTACTGGAAAAGTATTTTGGTGTTAATTGTATAGGATAAAATATTTTTTTAAGTGGAGCAACGTTTAAAATCGATTTTGTTAAAGAGTATATTTCATTGGTCTAGTGCGTGAGGTCCTGGGTTTAATTCCCGGGTCGGAGAATATGTTATTGGGTTTTTCTGTATGGAAATTGTCAGTAGCAGCACGGAGTCTGGAACTGTGCCCGGTGGATGGCAATAGGCTCGCCCGCTATTACGTGGGACTCAATAACAGCATCAGCGAAATGTGGGTGTACAATAGTAAACCCCTGCCTAAACCTTCGGGGAATACAGGCGTGATGTATGTTCTGTTATGTTAATTTGTATCGTTGTTAAGTTTACTAAATGATATAATGTAGTTTAACGAGAATTTACAATGCGATAAGATATGTATAACATTTAAAAATTAAGTTGTTAATTAGTTAATTAATTGTAATTGTCAAGGGCTTTAAGGCGCTTCTACATAGAAAGCGATACTACGCGATAGAGCAACGACATGAAGTTACGTAGGGTTCTATTTTAGAAGTGTCAACAGGGAACATTGCAAGTCTGTCAGCGCCAACAGATTACACAATCGGTATGCTGTGTATAGTAGAGATAGGTCAGCGTTTGAACGGTTGCTTTCAATGTAAAAAAGTTTGAGTTCGAGACTGGCTCGCACCTCTGACTATTCATGTGTGGATCTGAATTTATTATTATACACTTTATTGTAAACCACATAACATAGGACAGACATTACAATTATTTGTGTACAATGGGCGATCTTATCGCACAAGGCGATCTCTTCCAGACAACCTTTGGATGGACTGAAAGAAGGGAGACAGATATTGGGCTGTCTAGTGTACAAAAACAACATATGTACTTAAACATATCAATACAAATACATAAAATGATCACTTACGTTCTCGGTGAAGGAAAGCATCGTGAGGAAACCCACACATTTGAGAGGGCTCCATGAAGATCTCGATGGTGTGTAGAAAAGTATACTCAGTTAGATTATATAACAGGATCCTCCTCTTAGCGGTACAAGGGAGGAAGACGAGAATAGGTTCCTTAAAATCATGTTTTAAAGACAGAAAAATCTTAGTCTGAATTGACCTATCCTTATCCAAAAGATAATATCGTTTGAAATGAAAATTTTGATTATGAATTAAGGAGGAGGAATTATGGCCTTTGACTTACCTGAACTACCCTTTGACTTGTGTCACTGCAAGTGACTTTTAGCAAACCAAGCCACATACATAAATAGAAATACATAAGAAGACTCACTGTTTTTCGTTTCAGACATGTACGTGTACGTATAGTAGATATTTTGAGTTTTTCCTCCACTGAATCGACTCACTCACCATTCCTAACACATGACACATTATTGTCCTCTGGCCATCAATCGATAATTAAACATCGGTCCTGCTGTAAATAAGCTAATGATGTAAGCAGGCACAATGGATTGTATGGAGATCAGTATATAAAGTACGGATCAATTATAAACACCGTTGTTTATAATTAGGTGTTGGAGAGTGTCACTGTTCGCATGACTGTTTTAAATGTAAGGTTGAGTACAGGCTTTGATATACCGGCGACGACGCAACGCCCTAATTAAGGTGTAATAGGTATGTTAAATACACAACAAGTAATTAAAGGCTAGGCCAGCCATACTCAAACTTTGATTATGACTGCGCAATGTTTCTGTGGGGTCTCCGCGAAAATACTGGTCACTCTGTTCACAGTCGATTCTCTTCTATCAAGCCTGACATCAAACAATTGAGGAAAAGTAAAAAAAAAAACAATTTCATACTTCCCATTAGATGCAAATGATAAGGATAAGTAATATGATTATTAATAAAGAGTTCACATAAAACCAGTTTTAATTATTTTAGGGCTCCGTCAAGTATGTTATTTTCCAAAAGGGTTCCGTTGTCTAAAAAGTTTGAGAACGGCTGGGCGAGGCTATTGAACGCTTGCCTTCCATTCGACTTGGACTTCTGACATTTCGAATTTATGCAGCTCAAAATTTGATTTTCAATGGAGTAAACTGTGAATGAAAACGTAACGAGGAGACCTTCACATTTGAGACGACTATATAAAGTTCACGATGGTGTGTGTGATCCGCCAATCCAGGTCAGCGTAGTGGTCTAAAGCCTTAACCCTTCTCATTCTGAGAAGAGGCCCGTGCCGCTGCAGTGCAATGAGCTGAATTTATTATTTATTTCATTTTATGTAATAATAAATTTGACAGATTAGCCAATAAACAAAAATCGACTTCAATAGGTAGTCATGCATAGAAATAAACACGTCTCACAACTATGGTCGAAAAATAAACAAAACATTACATTTTCTCAGACGTGTTTCGTCTTACACACTTTTCATATAATACTAACATTATCTCACCAATTTGTTTTCAAAACTTTTACTGGATTGTCGTGTCATTCTAGATTACGCTAAATGTTAAGTCCACAAGCGTCACTAAAGGCCGATATGCAACCAAACAGTTCTATCTTGGACAAACTTTTGGACAGTATATACACACTTAGCCTAATGCATGCTCAACAACGTTATCAAAGGAACTGAGCTAATAAGAAGATTTTAATTACGTTCTAGTCGTATGTGGAGAATACAACACATTATTATTTAGATTAGAGTAAAAGGTTATTGATTTAGTTGGTAACGTTATCTTAAACTATTTAACGAATTCTCTTTAAGAGTATCGTTTAGCTTCTGAAAAAAATGCCTTGAAATACGCGCAAAATAGGTGTTTGGGCGTTAACGTGTCTCATCGAAATCTTAACGAATTAATTTGATTTTGGTCTGTTTCGTTTTCTCAGATTATAAACTTGTTCGATATGCTTTTCTTTTTTCAAAACTTTGTTTAATTTAATAAGTATCACGAGATAAGTATAAGGAAGAGTTTTAGTTAAAAATATATGAATCTGAATCTATAAACAGTATCAAAAAACAAAAAGTGACGTTCTAGTTTTTACTTGTGTCTATAACATATAAGGAAAATCAGCTCATGTTTAGTGGGGTAAAAATGTTAACGCATTTTGTATGAAAACTTTTAGCTAAATTATACTTAGTCTTAAGGTGAATTAATCTACTTTTTAGGAGTAATGTCAAAAACATTGGAACTATTTAAAAGGAAGACGCAAAAATATTGCTTTATTGCGATAATTAGACAGAAAAAAGCTGTTCCATGTGCAATCTCAATTACTTGATATGAATGCAATATCCGATATTCAATGGGTATAAAAACAATAACATTTAGGCCAATGTTTTTGATAAGTTTCACCAAGGGTAGGCGACACAGAAATCAGATGAAAATATGGTAATATCAGGGTAATGTTCTGTTTGCATTTTGTTCATAGTAAATTAAATGCGTCAATATCGTACAGTACATTTACACTATAGGATATGTAGTGTAAACAAGTATTATAAACTGGGTATTGTCACTAAAATAAACCAGAAAGTGTATAATTAAACTTTTATGTAGGTCGCGTCCTCCCAGTTATATATTTTACTGTTACGAGTTGACTCATGTTTGTTTAAACATTGCATCGTTTATTTTACACATATTTATTTTTTACCTCATTGGTCTAGTGGTCTCGTGCGCGTCTGCTAAGGTAAGGTTCTGGGTACGATTCCCAGATCAGTCAAAACGAAACTGAGTTTTTTTGAAATTTTCAGTAGTACACCAGCGTTTGCAACTGTGGCCGCTAGATGGCACTATTCCTTAAAACATCAAAACGGGAGTCGGTGAAATGTGAGTGTACTCCACAAAAAATACACCTCTGTCTAACTATTCGGGGAATATTTGCGTGATGCTATGTTATGTTATCTTTATTACAACTCTTTTATGATCGGATCTAAAAATTTAGTCGTAACTTTAATCCGTGATTAATCAAGCGTTAAAGACGTTGAGGAAGGAAGCTGTTCGGGGCGATTATTTACGGATGTAAAAATTATTTATGAGATATATTATTATAGATGACAGCGCATTCTACATTCGTCACACATAGCGAAAAATCATGAAATATTCAAACACAAACAATCCCGATGATAGATAAAATATTTTGAAGATGGTTAGAATTTTATCTTAATCGGTATATAGAACACTTACCTTGTTACGTACGTGTATTGGATTAGATATAAAATAGTAATACATTTTATGATGATATAAGTAGATACTTAATCGCAATGTACGATAGTATTATCAGATATTTCGTTAACGTGTTAATCCAATAATTTTTCGATGATGATAGAAAATAATTAGGTACCAATTGGATAAATAAAAATAAAAATCAAACTTCGAACCATACGTACATTCGATTAGATTAATTTTTTTTTAAAGATAGCCAACGAACCTCTTTTATAAGAATAAATTAGCCATACTTTTTTGGAATTTGTTTATAAAAAAAAAAAATATACAAAACATACAAATGACATTTTGGATCTTATTCTAAAATCATTTAACATACTATTGACGTCTTATGCGCCTATGTAAAACTTAAATAGTAAAAACTTTATTTAATTTCGTAACCTAGCCATTGCTATCAGTCATTCGCATCAATATTAGCCACGCAACATGTTATGTCATATGACATTGACTTGCAAAGACATGTTTGTAAAAAGTCCTTTTATCAAAAACAAGAGAATGAGTAAAAACAATTAGTGTTTGATCCAGTCTCGTTACGGTTGCCTGCCTTTCAATAACTGGACAGAGATTGATGGACTGTGTCCAATCCGTTGTTATGTCTTGAAGATGACTCGAATAACTTGCTGGTTTTATAAGAAACGTGTTTTGTATCAGGCCAGTTGTTAGTTATTGGACTTATTAATTTGTACTTATTAGCGGCCATTTTATTTCTAGGGATGCGTAGACATACTGGTCGAACTCATATAAGTAGGTATCAAGCATTTTAAAGTTGAATTTTGATGATAAAGATTTCGAAATCACGAAAAATATCGAAAATCTGGGCTATAAAAAATATAGATACTGATATTTTTTTTTTGTTGTAGGTCGATTTATTTGACAATATAAAAATCATGAAATCAAGACCCCGATTGAGGGATATTTAATACTTGAGTAGAAAAGTACAAGAATTCTGATAGAAATTACGAGTTCTTAATAATTACTGTTTTAGGATAGAATGATATTATTGATCTTTTCTTTTCAACCGCCTGGTTAGTATATACACCGTGAAAATTATTCATAAAATTTGTGTTATATCCATTATTTTATGAAGAGTATTAATTTCGAAAACAACTAATAAAATTCCCGTAACGAAACCATAGCGTGATTCAGGAAAAGGCACTATGCCATCTATCGATGAACGTGGTAATCTTCGTGCAGCCTGTTCTGAGAAATATTTTTTTAGAGAACATGAGAAAGCACTCTTTAATAAAAAATAGATCAAGGTATTTTATATACATAATAACTTTTATTGCATTTCCTTCCCTTCAGTCCGTGCTAGTAACATTAAGTTAAAATATTTATATTTAAAATTCCGGTGTGCGTTTGTTCGTAATTATTTTCCTGCTAAACAGATTGATCAATTTTGATTATTATTTTTTTTTACTTATGGGGTCACCTGCATGTTTTCTAGCTATAATTGGATCCGGTAGATGGCGTTGTTGTCGAGATCCAGAAAATAAAATACACGCAGACAAACTTGTAGGCAACAGTTAGTATATTTTTTTTTTATTGAAATAGAAAGTATAGCCGAATTTATTGAACTACAAATGGTTCATTCAATAAATGGTTATTCTTATTCAAACATAACTTAGATTTCTTACATGTTTAAGTAGGCACACAGTGCTATACGTTGTAAGTCGTAGCACTACAAATATTGAATTACACTACTTAAGTAAAGTAGGTAGCTGGAAAATGGGGCTTGTTTACTTGATTAAACATGAATTTAGACAGAATACTTTATGACTGTTTGCGTGGCTAAGTAGCTACTAAAATAAATCTTTATTGAGGTTGTGTCTAGAAATATTTAGCGTTTTATAGTTTTAACTGTAAAGGTGAATTCATTACGTACCATAATAAGGCAATTCTAATTATGAAATTGCTAATAAAAATAAAAATAAAACAAATAGAAAACCAAATAAATCAAAAATCCAAACTGACTATGCGCATTTCTACGAAATGAATTCCGTCTTTGCTTATGTCTAGATAGATAAAATTAAAACAATATAAATAATGGAACAATACAAAAAGTGTAAAACTTGTCAGTTAAACCCCATCTTGTTTAACTTGTCAGGGGACGTCGACAGACATAGTCGGCGTTCGTTTGCAGACCACAGAACATGCCTAACTATAATATATTATGTGGACTATATGTATCGTACATAAAATAGGTACCTCGGGAGCGTGATCAGATTATTGCACATGACAATTTCGTCAATGAGAAGTGATACCAAACAAATGATTGTAATAGTTCCGCACAATCTTGAAGTTCAAATATATTTGGATTCCAATTGATCAAATGTGTTCGTTAATTAATTCCATTTGTTACAATCTTCCTTATGTGGAATAAACTTCGATCTCGTGGCCAGTCTGTTAAAGAATGGCCATGATAATGATTGTTGAGTCTGGCATAACAAAAGTTGGAATGTTCGTAAAAGCTAGGTTAAACAAAATAGGATCGAAATAAAACATGTAAACAATTTGTTTCTCTTTCAGTAGATAAGTACATACAATGACGAAAACGTTACTTTATTATTTGTACAATAGTCGTAACAAACACTCATAATCCTCCTTATTATTAGTGTATATAATTATATCTGTTAATTAGATCTTTTAGATCTAATTAATAGATAAAATGTACGAACGTTTGAGTATGTCAATATCACTACATAGTCTATGGTTATCACAGAAAAAACGATAAAAGTTATCAAAATGATATAAAACAAGCGATGAAACTACGAGGGTAAATTTTTACTGTCAATGATTCATATTTAATAAGTGTGAAAGGCCCACTTAGATGCGAGAAATAGTAAATGATTTTATTGGAACATGAAAACTTCTTCTGACGTCATAAATCATTAGTTACACACTTCACGCCATACAATGCCACAAGTTCTTTAAAACAAAAACTAATCATTTTCTTGTCCTGAACCTCCTTTATGACATACAAGTGTACTCTTATCTGATTATCGAGTAATAACCGCAAACAATGGCTACCTAATTACAGAAAAATAATTAGTATGATCAAAATGGTTTCTTATGCAATTTTTTGCCACGTTTTAGTGGGAACTGGCAACATGGTATTTCCGATGAAGATTGATGCAGCTTTATATTTAGATAATAACAACCTAAAGGTTTTGTTTACCAAAGTTTTTACCTTTGCTTAGCCAGAAAACAACAACACTTATTTTTAGTACTTGAGAAGCTGTAAAAAATTATACAGGGTTCAGGTATTTTGTAATTGCCGTAGGCATAAGATTTTAAAGGCAATACGTCTGTTTTGCTTTTCATTCAAAATTATATTGTTAACAATAGGAATGTCAACATATCCTCATCTGCATTTCTAGAGCAAATACAACAACAAAATCTGACATCAGCAGATTTTCCATATGTAAAGTCTGTATGGATATTTTCATATACTGGAAACAATATATTAATTATACATTATATAGAAAATAAATAACATCTTAGTATTATAATAAAAATAAAGTCATCAGCGGTTAGTAAATATTGTAGTAGATAGTTTAGAGGTACATTTAACTACTGATTATGACCAATATATAATTAATGATAGGCGTACCAACCGATAGTCTACAACATATAGTGTAGGAAGACATTCAAGATTCCTAAGCGTGAGTTGATGTTAATGAAAGACTAATTATAGCAGCAGGAAGACGGTCAGTTCAAAGTCAGAGGCTTTTATTTCATATAACAAACAAGGTTTTGGGTGTTGATTGGCCCGCTCCGAGATCTTCACGATGAATTTTATAAAAACTTACATTCTGCATAGTACTGACAAAATAATATAAACGCCAAAAAACAATACTACTTAGGTTAGTTTATTTTGTCTCTTGCAAATTCAGGTAGTACAAAAACCTAAGTGTAAGTAAGTTTAAATAAGGTATGGTTAATAACGCTAATGTGTGAGTGAAGTCATTATAAAAATAACATAATCATTCTTATAATGATGTATAGTGTTGTAGTTTATTCGGAATTATTTAGCTCTGTAATTTTGGCTAATTAATAGTGGTTGGGAATCCCGCCGCCTGTGTTCACTGACCGCTGTCGACGAGTCCGAATATTTTAGGATTTTTCTCGCTCTTAATATCAACAGACATACGTCACAATTATTCATGGAAAAATAATAACGACACTACATAATAAACTAACTACAATTACAGTTCATATTGTTCGTAATAACGTTATTCGGAATTCCTGACATTAGTTACCCGTATCATTTATTAACGTTATAGTGTAAAAGTTTTGTATTTTAAGTAGTTTGTACATCGCAATATATAGGGTTGCCAACCGTCCTGTTTTCCCAGGACCAGTCCTGCTTTTTGTAGCGTCCTGGGATTTTTAAAGAATCCTCGTAAGGTCGTGTTTTATTATTCCCGGTCCACTACTACCTCGAAGCCTACGTTTAATCATTCGCGTTACTTTAGAATTTAAACTTTCATTTTATTTCTTATATTATAAAGCTAAATTAATAGAAGATAATTTCATAAAACATTTGTAATTGCTATTCATTGAGTTTCATTGACACTGTTTTCTTATATTTTTCTTATGCTGCGTCCTGTTTTTAAACCGAAATGTCCTGGCATTTCCATTTTCAAATCCTGGTTTTCAGAATTTGAGGATGGCAACCCTACAATATAACATAGCATCACGACTGTAGTACCCGAAGGATGAGGTAGAGGTATATTGTCTAGAGCTATCATATAGTCTTTGACCGGGTACAATTATAAAGTTATTCGTATCAATAGGAATACCCAATAACGCCCTGGGAATTGAACCCAACCTCACACTCTACAGCCACCCGTACGACCACTACACCAATGAGACAGTATATACAATAGCATATCACTAATATGTTCACTTGTTTTAACTAAGATAATCGATTCATCTTAGGGTCAGAGGAAATAAACACATATCACAATTTAATGGACGGCTGCCGTAATGCAATTACTCAAATGTAAATTGAAGTGGACATATCTGAAGTTCTTGCCTTTGTAGTAGATAAAACTAATTGTAATATTGGCTTATCACAAGTTTAGACTGGATTAGCTCACATGAATCAATTCATTGGTTTGGAGTATAGGGCTGAATGAAAGCTTGAGATATCTCAATCTCAAGTGCGGTACTAGATTGTGGACTTAATCGCCTTATAATATGTATACCTATGTGGTTTTAAAACAAGTCTGATTTACGGCTACTTTCTATTTTGTCGGTGATCTGCAATAAAGGCATAATCGACAAAACTCATGACAGAATGAACTCATGATTTCCGCTATTATTTTACCTGAAAGAAAGTTGTACCTACCAATTATAACGTAGGTACTTAATGTACGTGTATGTGAAGGTGATAATTTCTTCTCTTGTCTCTAAAATATACTATACCTAATACAAAATAAACCTTATCTTCACCAATTATAATGTTTTAGTGATATTAAACAATACCACTATTCATATTGTATTCTATAAATAAAGTATTCATCCAATTATAATGTTAATAATTTTATTGAATAAACGTGCATCATTATTTTTTATAGCGTTCAGTTTCGGTCGTAAACACGTTTTATATGTAAGGGATGGGATTATTGATAGAGACCTTAGTTTTTACTCCAAAGTTGGGTATGATTGCAGATGTAGAAAGCGGCGATGCGGCGCCCGAAGGCCAGGGTGGAGCACCCTTAGCGGCGCCTCCGGCGACCCGGCGGGAGCTCGGTAAGCGCCAAGCATGGCATGAGGGGCTTACCACAAGTTGTGACGTCAACTGTATTCACTATTGGGAATTCGAAATTTTAAAAATGGATTTGAATTCGTTTTATTTTATTTTATTGGCATGTGACACCCCACTATAAAGTAGCATGGGAGATCACTTCATAATCATTGGAGCACCTCACTTTATTTATAAGTTGGTTAAACAAGGCTTTTCATGTCATGAATGTCGCTTGCACTGTTGTTTATTTTATACATCTTTTCATATTCTTTAGTATCTCGAGCACATTATTATTATTGTTTGTTTTATTGTATTTTGGGTTTAGTGTTGTGCCGTTTTTTTATTTTTAGTTAAATTTGGTTAAGGTAATTTGAATTTAGGATTAAAATCGACAGGAAAATATCGAATATGTTCGTTGCGTTTCCAAAATGGGTTATGACTAAAATAATAATATATAATTTAGGATTATCAGACAAAAAAAAAGATATACCTATTACAGGACTGCTTCCTTCTGAGTTTCGTATAATATTGTTCTTCAGTAATTTGTCTTCTCTTCCATCACACCTACAAGTTGGATACAATTTATAGACATTTCACATCAAAAATAGTATCAGATAAACAATACATTCCGCGATAGGTGAAGGAGAATGATTTACACGAAAGGCATGTCAACATTGCATGCTCATGCGCATATAAAACAATGATATCACTGGGAAAACTGACATACACAGTTAATGTTATTAAAATATACGTACGGACTGACATACAGTTTAATATATGTTCGTAGTGGCAACAATTCCGCCATAGAATCTTATAGAGACGATATGTCATTTTCTCACATTAATATTGCCAGCGTAATTTATATTTTGCATTAATCATGTTGTATATTTATTTTTATTTACGTCAGCACTTTATTATTTAATGATTATGTTTCTATTTGTGATATGGAATCTCAATTTCCATTAAATTAATTGATTCGATCTTTACAAGTAAAATGTTACTGAATTTATCTAAATAACGTAAAACAATGAATCTAAGCGCGTAATTGCTCTTTGCTAGCTTTAGCTTTCATAAGTGCGAGATTGTAGAACTAAATGATACCCGGCTTACTTTCTATTGGTTTTGTCGGTCAATTCTTTTGTCTGGATAAATGTGTGCGAATGGATAGACTATCTTCTATTTACATAAAAGCGAATTTCAAGACTTATAATGCCAACAAGCGTGAAATTTATAAGATAGAGTCCATAATGGGTCTATCGTCCCCGTAGAGCCAAATAAGTTATTTTTTAAATGTAATTCAGATAAAGATTTTTAATATTAGGGATATCAGTTTCAAAATTTTAATGACTTTTTCTTGTTTTTGAAACAAAATTCGGCCGTATCTCAACGGAGACGGTATGCAGAAAGTCAATTTTGTTTTTTTCGGAATGTCGCCGGCAAGCCGGTATTACTGTAAATATTACTGAACGTATCTTAAGATTGAACAGTATGTTAAGATTGTAATCAGTAAACAACAAATATTGTTTTCAGATGTACAACTTTCTACTAACTACCAGAAATTAATCTGTTACGTTTCGAGCTCTCGGAAGCGTTAAACTTTTTGTTTTTAAGTTTGATCATCGATTAATGTTTTGGCAAATCGAATTTGGTTTAAAACCGGGCATCGAATATAAACTGTACGCTATACAACTTACAGTATCTTTTCGGTTGTTTGTGGTTTAGATTTGTATGGTTGAGTGAAAGGACTATTGACGTGAAAGCCTCTCGTCTCCCTTTCGCCGTATATCATTATGTTACCTTCATACGTTGGCTCATTGTATAATAGGTTATATCATGAGACGGATGTAGTTCAGTATGATAAGTAAACAGATGATGCCGAGTCTTATCGAAAGGAGATCGTCAATGTGTGAGATGAAATATAAATGTTTCCAATTTAAAAGTAATAATATTGATTCAATGTCTGAATCTTTAAAAGACTCATTTTAAAAAATCTTGTCAAATATACCGATTGTTCTTAGTTCTATCTGTAATTTGTGAAACTTGTGAACGAAAAGGAGCTAAAACATTTAAAGGACAGTGCAGCCACAAGTCAGAGAACTCTCTAGACAGTGAAGTACTTTTAGACGATAGGCGTGGTAAATTTGGCTACACCACCTGGTTGTACCACGCTACACCACGTTTGGCTAAACCACGTAATATATGTGAGGAAAAACCATTCTAAAATAAACAAAAAAAAAAAACATTTCTAAATTAAAGCTAATCCAAACCGTTAATTCGGGACGTCTATTTTTATAGCAAACACTGTTTATAAATAGCAAAAGGAAACGGTGGGATCTCTTGGCATACCCACGCGAACAATTCATCCAATTCCGTCTGTATTGCTACATGCTAACTAAGTGTTTGACACATCCTTCTCAAAGACCTTTTGACAGCACGATTGGCGCAGTGGCTAAGCGATTAGCTTTCTGCGCTACGTATCACGGGTTTTTATAATTAGCAAAAATGTTTATGATCTACAGATTGTTTCGGGACTAGCTGTGTGCCCATGTGAGTTGTATGTTTGTAAATTGTACCCACAATGCAGGACGAATGCTAGTGTGGCGTTTAACAAAAAAGACCACCCACCGCGGTTAGCTGCTTAGATTCGCTGAATAAAATTTCCTGGGTCAGAAACGTTTAGAAGGTTAATGAATTAGTTGGTGTTAATTGTCTAAATTGATATACGGTGGTACCGTCAACGGATTAAACTGTTTTTATTAAATGAAAGTCGGTACGCGGTAAATGACGAGTTGTGGACTGGTTATAATAATATGTTCTGACGAGTCGGGCACTAATATGATTATTCATTAATTTCATTTTAATTGAATATGATTATTGCCTTTGCTGTGCTGGATTAGCCATTAGCTTCGTAACAGGGTTGGCTGTTTAGACACCAGGGGTACTAACTCGCCTTGCGCGTGGAGGCTGTTGCCAAGTAGCCTGACCGCTAGGAATGTATAGGCTAATCACAGACTATGAGACTAATAAGTAGGTCGGAATAGCTCTTGAATTAAAGAAGAACAATATTAATATTGTTTTTGCTGCATTCATAGAAACTGGTTTTGCAAGCAAATATCTTTAGCATTTTAACTCAAGTGTCACAGTTCATTTTATAAAAACTATTTAGATTGACACGTGTTTCAAGCAAAAAAGCCATTTAAAATCGAATTTATAAAGCAGCAGAAAAAAGATCGTCTAATTATTTTTTAACCGGAGCGATGACGTTCGAATGTCACTTGGCGACAAACCTCATGTGGATAATCAGTCGTTCAACACCTAGTTTTGGCACGTTTGAATATATCAGACATTTCTAAAGGTTACTGATTGAACTCGTTCGTTAGGACCCACTGGTTTTAGATTAGAATAGTTATATTTAGTTTAACACGACGAAAATATCAAATAAATAGACCCAACAATGACTTCATAGATATTTTTATATATCAATGCTGTAAAACTGCGGCATTTCCGTCTTTGATCTGTTTATTTTTATCGTAAGAATTTCTCTTGGAACTCTACGTTAACTGATTGTCACTACAATTCTGATAACCAATGATCTCACATAATATCAAATCATTCTTATCAATCAAACACGGCTTCCCATCTCTTTATGATTGACAGTCTAACGGTTGATAAAATTAATTAGAAGCGCCATTCTTGAGTCGCATTAAATGTACGCACAAAAAATCGCTTCACAATTGTCAGTATAATACCGTAGTTAATAGGAACACTTGACATGATGTACTGCAGGCCGCAAAAAATAGGCCAATGGCCCGCCGCACTTTGGAAACTGCGTAGGAGTGACTCACAGTATTTTTGTATCGTGATCCTTAAACGTGTTCTTTTTTTAAACGTATATAATTATTACTTCGCTGCTGTTTTATACGTAGTTAAAGACAAACAGAATATATCGACAGATAAGAATTCAGCTGGATAAAAATATGTCCGAAGCTAGTGAATAAGTGGAGAGATTCTAGATTCAAGGTTCTCTTTCATAAGATCACGTTATTTATTTGTAACTATACAGGTATACCATGGCAAACGAGTGAAAAAATTAAATATAATATTATAAATAAAAACCTACTTAGTCTTGATTTCATTATTTAGACGTTTTAAGCAGTAATTTAATAATTGTTTTTAAATTTTCGTAAATTGTCTATTTTAAAAGGTTTATTAATTTTACGTGTACGATTTTGGGGAGAGTCATGACAGCCACGACCCCCCTCGGACCGCCACTGGTGCTAATTACACAAAGACTTGTGGTTAAGATTTTTTATCATGCTGTTTACATGCGGAAAAAGTATTAAGTAGGTAAATGGGGCCTTACTTTTCGATTTTTTCTTATATTATGATGATTAATATTAGATTGGTATAGGTGTTACCACGAGTATGTAAATGTACAGGTATTTTTATCAAACAGGATTTGCTGGTTGGGTATTTCGAAGTACGTAGACTATCTCGAAGTAAGTAGTGTAATCTTCAGGTAATCCTTTTGTGATATGGCAAACGAATGTTCGTGTTTTTATCTTAATCTAAAAATGTTATCAAGATATAGACCTACTTCGATTTATAGTCGGTTCTGAAAAGTGTCTATAAAATTCCTTTTAGGTTTTAGAAAATTTGAAATATATTTATGTTTCAAATTTACAGGCTTTTATTCATTATAAACGTTTTATCATATATTTCAGGTAAAGATCGTTTTTGAACAGACTTGCTTAAAAGAAGTTTTGTCATGATTTTTTAAGTAAGAAGGTAGAGATAGTAATTACTTAGCAAGCAACACCACACTCAACCGTTGACTGTCACGTCATGAAGAAATTTGTCAAAAAAAATCGTACAGCTTACAAAATTGTTGTAAGGAATGTACTGTTTGCTCATCCTATTGGCATTTAACTTGTGCTTGACTCAATTGACTGAAGGGATAGACACTCAATGGACCGGCTGACCCTGGATAATTTTAGCCTTTAATATACGGCGTAACGTTAATTTCGAGAAGCCTTATGGCGGGAGTCCAACTCCAACCGAACCCAGCAACTCCAGCATCTCCAGCAACTCTAGCAACTCGAGCAACTTCAATTAGACGTAGACTCCTTAAAGGTAATAGAAGTTTGTGTTTCATTAAAGTGCTAGTAATTAATTCATCTTCATAATTTCCCATTGATTATATACAGCATTCAATCATCCATTTTCACACAATGCGTGTCAACCGTCAATAGATTTTTTCTCAATGTGAGGTGGCCATTAGCAGATTTATCATACAATGACGATAAACTACTCCGTGTATGGATTATCAACAAGCCTAATATACATACATATATAAATATAAAACCATATAAATATATAATAACCGGTCTGTAATAAAATGCGCAGAGGGAGATGTGTCTGTATCTGCCGGAAAAGAAAGTCGTAATTATTTAGTTCACTAAAATACATTATGTTAATAAGTTATATGATATTTTTATGTGTCTGAGTTAGGCGATAATTTATAACACTTAGGAATCTTCGTCCCACGCTCTGGTTCTGTCATTTGAGAGGATTGGGTACCCTGGGTATGTATTTCATCATGCCATAGGTACACAACCAAGTAATCAGCTAGATAATTACGAATACTATAGATGCTCTAAATAGCAAGGATAGGAATCAACTGAATTTCGACTGCTTGACAATATATAGTTGTTCGTATTGTACACGTACTTACGTGATTTTTATAGGACAATAACTCTTATTGAAGTGTTAAAATGAGTCGATTACGAGAATGTACGATAATTACCAAAGTATTTCCTCCCAAATTGTAGATCCCAACATTAAGCATAACAGACAAAGGTTTTATGTAAAGTAAATAACGATTATTTGTGTATCGTTTATATTTTCCATCAGTTTATAATGACTTGCAAATGATTGATAGGTTCTTTACTATAAATACTTGATGCTGTGAATGAATGGAAATACATATTGCTTGACTATTTTGCATTAATCAAGTTTAGTATCACGAGAAACAGGAATGTTTAGCCAAATTGGTTTTTAATGGAGTGTTTATTTGCGTTTCACTTTTTACATTCGTTCGATAACATACATTTGTGTTTTTATAAGCAAGTGGAGTTGCTGCCTCTATAGTCCGTTCAGTAGTTTGTGCCTCTATTATTTATATTTTTCTCTTTGGATATGCCAAAGAGAAAAAGAGTTCCATAGTAATTTATACTTAACTCGCTACTTGACTATCATTTCATTCGACATATGATGACAATTTCTTACAGGAAATCTTAGAAGTCATTCCATCTCTATAAACAGCTCACCTTGTGATCTTCTGGGTAACAATATTATTTTAGTTACTTCTGTCATCATTTTAGAGGAAACCCATGTGTGCCATGATGGGGCCTTGTCTGACTCAAACTTGTGATTTGTATTACTGGAAAGTCCACGATCGTGCCAAGAGCTATCGGACACAGCGATCGGTAGAAAGAAACATAAACAAACCACAATTTAATATGTCGCCAAACTAATATTTATGCGACATTGAACTTTAAAGCTCAGATGATTACGTAGCTAATTAATTCGATGGACGGTAAAGAAATGTTGGTGATGCAAAAAAATCGTTGTGAGGGTTTATTTTGCATGAAATGAAATCTTTGAACGTTTTGTATTCTTAGAATGTTTGTAAACGAGGGTACGAGACACGGAGATTTGTTTTTTTTTTTGGAAACTATCAATCAGAATATTTGGTTCTTGGAACCTAATGTAATTTAAAATTGCTTTGAGGAAAAGTAGCGACGGTTCAATTTTAGAATTGGGTTTTATTGTGTTCATTGTTGATGAATAGGTAGTCACTGCGTATGTGCCAATTAGTTTTCAATTGTGCAATTGAATTTTTCGGTTTCCTCTTTTAGATGGGACCTACTTAGATATATTCTTCCTCATAACAAATGCAAATGGGACTTTGCCATTTGAAAACTATATTTATTTAATCTTAGATGTACATACCAATGTGGTTAAACAATTCCTCGATCGAAAAAAAAAATAGGTATCATTAGTTCAATATCTATTTACACATCATGCTATTTTTGTGGCTAGATACTTAGACTTCTGGGAGTAAAACTTAATATTTACCATCATCCCATTCAATCGCATGTGGCTGAACTTTTGAAAAGGAAATTTCTTCCTTTTTTATATTCATGATTAAAATTGAATTGAATGATTAGATTTGAATCAAAATTGCCTTCTATTATGTGAATGCTGTGTGTACCTGTTATGGGCATACATATAAGACATGTTATTTTCGTATTGTGTTTCCTACTGTAATTTATATATATGTATTGCTGTTGGCAAACCAAGAATAAAAAAAAATTTAAAAGAAATTACGCGTTCCACTTATAAAATCATAATCAGATTTCGTAAAGCAAGTAGATTTCTTTTTTGTTTTGACATAAAAACAAAACATTTAAGTGCTTAATTTGTTTATCATAACGAGTCTGGCCACTGAACGTAATACCAGTCACTAAAAAAGCATGGTGTATAAAGATTACAGGAGTTACTACATATTATAGGTCATGATAACACTTCAATTATGTTATGTAGAACATTATCAGTCATATTATCAACCGTGTCTATTGATGAGCGATAAAAGAATAACAGCTACGTATTACGCGTATACAGGATGTTAGAGTACGCGTAATTTGTCATTGTTTTAGTTTTTTAGAGGCTCCTTTGTTCGGCCAGTATCGTTCGGAATCGTAATGCCATGGTGCATGGTAATGAGCGGGTCAACGTCTGTTATTTGCGTCTTCGAGATTCTTCATTGTTATATAAAACATTATCACTAAACAGTTATATACAGTAGGACCACTATACTGGGTTCGGTAAATAGAATATTAACATGAAGATAGTGACAAAAATGTCCATACATATTCTAACCACGAGCGCCTGATGCTACCTACGTATATTATTAAGAATGCAGTTTCCCGTTTGTTGATGACACATAGCTTTTGAATGAAATTTCGTCTGTTCTTCAATTCAATAGGTAAAGCCGTAGTTATTGCCGTAAGTTCTAATCGCACATATCATAATTATGGATGCTATAGTTTGCATACACATAGGTGTAATGATATTCCGCATCTGCGCATAGCAGTGTTTTTCGGGCAAGATCTTTTGTTCTTTTTTATTTAGTGACATTATCTCAATGTTTATTGCTTATTCGTACATTGTGCATCTTTCTAATTTAGTTCGTGCTTGGTTAATCATAGGTTTCTTATTTAACACCCACCTTAGTAATTGTTCTCTTATGTAAAAATTGCTTTTCTATTTTTAGATAATAATTACTGAAATGTTATTTCCAATTACTTTTATTGTTCATAATTGTGTCGATCGGTACGATATCCGATAGTATCCAGCGATGCTCAAATTATGTAGGCACTTTAAAAATAATGTTGTTTTATTTCACCATTAAAAAATCCTTTCTAATAGTCGAAGACATCATTCTGTAACGTTTCGAATCGTGTGGTTTTTAGTGTGGTCACATTCTATAATATCTACTATCATTCATATAGCAGAGTTGACATTTTCTGTACAAATTTGTTGAAAACCCGCCGCGCCGCACCCCGCCGTCGCCGCGCCGTAACGACGCCATCCTCTTCCCAATTTATTGTTCCTGTAAACCTTTGTCAAATACATTATAATGTAAACACGGCTTTATATCGCGTTTGCTGGTTAAATACGCGTAGTATTCACAAAGCATCCTGTCATATAGCTAATTTATTGCGTCACTTATGGTGGCTAATGGCGATTGACATGATAATAGCTCAATTTTCTCCGGTGTAGAACATACGGGTAGGAAATAACGCGTTGTTATTCTGTTTGCGTGCGTACCACTGTTGTACGCGGCTGTCCGAGATGCATGCGACGAACGCCGAACGCCGAATGTTTCGTTATTACTGTGGGTGGTGCAAGTTATAAGAGGAGGCGGGGACTGTCGCGGGAACTGAAGCGATTTACTATTTATCGGAAGCTTTCAAATGTTATGATAGATACATATATATACAAAAACTTTAATAATTTTGTCTTGATTGAAGATTTAGTTATTTCCTTTTCTTTGTAGTCAGATGGTAGTCGTATCGTAATATGATTTGACTGTCATTGTTGAAAATACTACAAATGACATTCATACAAACTACCTGTCGCCTTAACACAGTTCACAGTACCTATAGGGCACAGTACACAACTGTTTAGTTAACATTGTATGTACTGTATTACAGTGTTTTCACTGTTTGTATAAAAAGGTAGTATTTCTGTAAGTAATAATAATGGTTTTTTTTCGAATCATTTCTGTTCTCCATCTGATTTACTGCATGAAATTAAATCAATTTATTGCATCAATGAATTAATGATTTTAATGTGGCAATAAACATTGGACAACACACATTTTTTTTTCATTTTTGTGACCCCTTTTTTTCCATTTTTCCAGTTCATTATTATTTATTATTAGACCAAAGAATACATACATGTTTACACAATTTGTCTATAAGCTACATATAATTTTCTTAATATTAAAACAGTGACAAATGTGTCTAATCATTAGCATCTGCTGCCGAACTAGGTTTGCACCTGTGTTTCAGCACGCAGCGCCTCCTACCCTCGGACTGCGTATGCAAGTATGAGCTCATTAGCAAAAGTAAACATCGTTTATATTAAAATATACTACTATGAGTAATTTTTAAGAAGTAAAAATATAAAATTTTAAAAAGAGTTAAACTTTAAATTAAAGTTGGATTACTTCTGCGTGTATTTTGTAATGATAACCACACGTACCTATTTAATTAGTGTTTTGCTGCAATAGTAAAATAAAACCTATCTCCTTCTCCAGGATCTAGGCTACCATTTTGTAACATTTTATAATGTTACAAACAATTTTATAATGTACAGTGGTTTAGTTGTCGCCTTTATAGTCGTGTGGTTAAATTAATGCGAATATCCCACCGCTTATAATTTGCACCACGCACCAGTCTCAAGGCTATTTGTTACCTTGTTCGACACAGTGCTCGCCACTGCCAACCGTGAAGGTTTAGGTTACCATCAAGTTGCCTACCAATCGTCTATTGTCGCTGGATATCGATAACCAGCTGTCTAGATAAAGTTTCCGGTTGTAGGAAGATTATTGTAGAGTCGTTACTATGTATCGACGATAACGGCTTAATGTGCCTCAATCGGAAAATATGATGACAAGAAACTGACTATTAGGTGGTCAATCTTTTAATAGTGTACAGGGATTGTCAAAAAAATCATAGATTTAATAATAATGACTATGACACAAAAGATGGATGTCAAATACATAGACATTTTGCGTTTTTTATATTATGCGCACAAATATAGCAACGTTTTTTTCACATCACTGTTAAAAGTATATTGTCAAATAAGCTCAATTTCCACAAGTGCGGTGTTTGTATAAAATTATATAAAAAGTAACAACTATGAGTTAATTCAAATGTTTAGCGCTCGGCGAGGCGCGCGCAGTTCATTGTCACGGTCGAGACGCGCTTGCGCATTTATTTCAACCTATTATTTATATAAACAACTATACATTTCATTAGACAATTTTTATAGAGATCGTGATCTTTAGAAACAATGTTTATTTTCAATTCATGTTTTTCATCATAGTTGAAAATTTTATTATTGATTTAAGACGTGTATTTGTGTCTTTGTCGGTTAAAAATAAACTTTTTGTAAGAAAAAGCTACTGTTTTTTGTAAGCGAAAGTTGAACACAAAATGCAAAGATGATGTAATAGATTGTCGACTGTGGTGGCTATTGTTAATCTCGGATTAAATAAAAAAATATTGGGGGAATGGAAGTTATATCATAGACAACGCTACAATTGGTGTAAACACTTTCTCATTCTCATTGAGCTAATCTTGGCACTCAGACAATGTCATGGTGCCTTCTAAATAGTCAGTCATAAATCCGCATCTTACATTGCGAATTTCCTTCCCGATAACATGGTAACGCACGAGCTTCCTTATTGTTAAGAATACGGTCTTCCCTTCCTGTATCATCACTATATTGTCGCCTATCAGAATATGTATCAAAAATCTCTAAAAAAGCGTGTGTCCTAAAGTTATTGACATCTTGTAGAAAAACAAGCTCTACAGCATTTACTTATTCCATGTATAATAAGTCCATTCTTACGTGTTACGGATAAATAGAGATAGACTTTACAGTCTTTCATTGCCTTCAGCCTAGATGTGAATAGAATAGAATATATCTTTATTTCATGTAAACCAAATTCAGGCACTTATGAAATTTTGAGACTCTAGTTGCATGGTTCCAAATAGTAGGTCCTATGGAGGATAGAGGAGATATGGATGGTCCTATGTCTAATGTATATATAGTAGGAATATATAACAACTAGACGCCCCGCGTTATCCGCGTAGGTAATACAAGGAGTTTCTCGGGGTACCTGAAATATACTTTCTTATTGCTCGTCTACACCTTCTAAGGCTGTGCTGTGTCTGTCAGTCAGTCAGGATACTGTTGTATAAGTATAGATTAGGTGAACGGACCAAAATACTTTCAACTTCTTTATTTGCCACTTGTCTAAAAAATATTCAATTGTTTCAGCATAAACTCATATCACCATGTCGTAATCGATTCCAAGATATTATGTACTAGATAACGAAAGATAATTGTGACGCTTGTATATTTTTAGACAATATTTATAGTTTAATACAACAGATAGCCATCCTTTTGATAGATTCACTTTACGAATTTTTTACTCGTAACTTAACCATATCGACTCCTATGCATAAATTAAAACTAGTGCGATTTCGTCTGCGTTGAAAGATTTTTCATACAAACTTTGAACCTCCATTTCACATACACACATGTTCCGTTATATCTAGCAACCTTATACGTTTCAAGTTTGGAGGATTTATAGTTCCCAAGTTTTAGTGATTAGTCAGTGAGTGAGGGGAATTCCCTTTTAGACGTATAAAGAAGGGACAAAGATCTCTATCGCGTTTACATTACGCAAAAATGGGATAGTCTAGCTGCTCTTGTAAACGCGCCTTATCAATATTGATAAGGCGCGTGACATATGTCACTGTCACGGCTTGCCATATTTTCCTATGGTTGTTTACACTATCAGTTACTACTCACTGCCCGTGACCGACCAATTCGCACACATTCACAGAATGTCAGACAACGTTAATCAGATTAGGTAACGGCTCTGTTGTTGTGGCTAATAAATTTTTGAATATGGATTTAGAAATGTTGACTATAGATAAAATTATAATATCTTTTTTTTCTATCTGTTGGAATTTCATTCTCGCTCTGCAAAATGTATGCGTTGATTAATTCTGTCTTTTTCGCACCAACGCAAATTAAAAATATTTTCTTTACAAGCAATTTCCTATTTTATTGATATTGCTTTCGAGAAATATTTAATGATATAGAAATTTATTATATCGCATCCTGTGAATCCGATATATAACGTCTTTAATTCAAAATCTCATAAATTTCGTGATTGAAAATTACGTTTTTCTTCGCGACGTTTACGACTGAACATAAAGCACTACCGACCATAAGAAGGCATATGCGGTGTGCACTAAATCATGTATTATTATCGCGTTACTAAAATTAACGTCACGCGATGTCTCAGGTACTAATTTATTTTAACCCTAGGTAGTCATTGTCATGGCTGCGCACGCGCAATGTCACCGCGAGGATGTTATTTTCATGCTATACGTGATTTGACGTACTGAACACCTCTGATTGTTTGCGATTCTCAATATAAATCATTTTAATATAGCCTTACATCGCCATTTTCCTATCATTGAAATATGTATAATACGAAATTTAAAAACATTCAACAGGAAATCTTTAAATAAATCTCATTAAAATGTTTATGCTAGTTGAGGTATTATAAATAGAGCTATATTTCTGGATTTCAATTACTATTGAGATTAGATAAAGTTACTTGTAAGAAAGTTTAATAGATCTTCTAAGAAATATAAATATGAACTTCCACATAAAGGTAATAAGTGGCACTTTCAACTCGTACTTTTATAGTACAAGTGTACGAGTCAAACTGGTTTATTTATCTGAAATACTGTGAGTCTATTTTATTTAACTTATTCTTAGAGCTTATTTGCATATCACGTTTGTTGATAAAGATACTTGCACACTACATTATTTTTATTTCTCAGGGAACAAGGAACATAGTCGGTCTATCTGTAAATATATGTTGCAAGTTTCAGGAAGTTTTTGTTGTTCTATTGTGTTGTGTTCCCACGTAATAATAAGTGAATTATGTAGTTCTATGTCTGTTTGAAGTGTGGGTGTGCTATCAGTCCATAAAGCGTGTGATAACACTAACCCCAATTGGCTACCATAATCATTAGCCGAGTTTGCACTCAGGCTTATGGAACACTCGACAACCGTGTCAAGTTCTTGCTCTAATAATATTGTCAATAATAATGTTTAAAGTAATATGTTACACTAAGCCTACATAGGTACACATTGACAATGTCCATCTTTATAGATATATTTTATGTGTGTATATGTCACTGAACTCCTTCAAACGGCTAAATCGATTTTGATGAATTTTTCGTGTGTTTTTGAGTGGGTCTCTGAGTGGTTTAGATTCATAATTGGACCCGGTAGATGGAGCTGCGATCGAGTTCTAGGATTTTTATTCAACGTCTTCGTGTCCACTAGTTTTATATTTTTTTCTTATAATCTACCATATTTTGCTACTTATGAGCATCTAGTTCTAGTGAGTCGCCGTTATTGGTTATGGAGTTTTGAGTTTAGTTTATATCAACTTCACTCACCGGACAGAATTATTTCTGTAATATATCTAAGGGGCTTTTGCATATTGGTCAAATTACCGACGGCTTTTACATATAACTTCTAAAATCTAAAGGGCTACACGCATTTACGAGGCCAACTGATTTATAATAAAATATATTCATGTTTATAGGTTCCAGGATATCGGTTTCAAATAATCTCATTATTGATTACCGAAAAAATTAAATAATGGATATTTTTTGTTAAAGGTACATAAGTAACATATCAATTCAAGTACAATACTTATGTTCCCACAAGCTGTCAAAAGCATTAACTTAATTCTTTATGAATCAGCTTCGTTAATCGGCTCGCTATTGTACCTTTAACACTTCATGTACTTTAAAAACGTGACACAAAAAATAATCACGCCAAATACTAATCGGATAACATTATGTTTTAAATAGTCATCTTTAGATCTTAATGAGATAAACAATAAGTAAATAGCTCGTCACAAAATATATGAATTAGATTTTACAAACTATTTAAATTAACACGAATATACATACCAAACAGAAAGGTCAAAGATTGCGTTTTTTGCTATACTTAATTATTATTTTATTTTGATCAAACAACGCTTCCAAAACTATAATTCATACTTAACCACGAAAACCTATAATTAAGCCTACGAAAACATTGAAAAAACTAAACATAAATACGTAAGCTAATGCTTATTTGAATATTGTTTCTAAAAATAATTTGTTCAGCTTAATGTACTTTTTGCCCATGGTGTATTTAATCTCATCATCGGTTAAGACAAAGGTGCACATTAAATATAAGATTACCGTGTAGTCGTGTATAATAAAAATGTGTTTGTAGAATGATCATGAGTAATGTTCTACAGATTATTGCAGATAAACGATTAGTCACACTGAATTGAAACTACTTAATTATTCATAATGGAATATCTTGTCCAGATTTTCCAATTTTGTTGAGAAACCCGTCTTTCACTACCTAGGAAACCAGTAACAGCTTTTCCACGCAATTTTACGCGGGCTGCTTTGTGACGTCAACGGGGAATATCATAACTTGGTATTAACTGAGATAAAAATATCTTTATGGAAATACAACATTCTTAATAAATTCAGCCTATTACTGTCAGTTTCCTCACGATGTTTTCCTTCACCGTTGATGCAAGTGATAATCATCTGAAAACATGGTTTCGAAAAATGAGAGGTGGTGGCCTGGTTTGAATTCAGGCTCTTCCACATAGAAAGCAAACGTAGAACCGATAGGCTATCACGACTTTATTTTTTCAACAGATTCAATATCTTTCATACTTTTGTGAAATTTTAAGTCACCCCATTTTCGCTCAAGTTTTTTTTTTTTCATTTAATATGCTTGCTGCATTGCAATAGTTAGACATTTCCTAAATTGTTACAGTATTGTCTTTTACATTATATTAATAACATATTTTTATTTTAAATTCTTACTTTCAATGTAGTTCATGCATGAACTTTACCAATATGAAAGACAATAAATGATGAGACTAAAAACAGTGTTGCATTCAGGTAATACCAGTCTGAATAAAAACTTAATATAATGCCGGAAATTTGACCTGAAAACGAACGATCTCACTAGCAGGAGTTATGTTTAATTAAAGTCATTAGAAATTGAATCTAGCCATTATAGCCAGGATGGAGAGAATTTATATCTGCAAATACTTCCACGGTTCGGATAATTGTAATCCATGATATCCGCGGATATAATGTGGAGCAATATTCAGACAATTAATTGATGGTAAAGTTTAGTTATTTCTTTTAGCGATTAGACTACCATTTGTACCCTATGTGTATAATTTAATTTCACTTTGTACTATTTTCTTTGGTGTACAATAAAGAATACTCTATCTATTAGCGCATGCGCGGTGGTAATTTGTGACAGGGTAAGAATCCAACTGGCGGATTCTTTAGTGCTTTTCTATTGGACATTAGACAAGCAATTATTGTAATATTTGCTCGTCTAATCTATATAATTTCCATACAAATTTATGTTATTATATTGCAGAATATTAAATTAGTGCTCGATGTACTGTAAATAAATATCAATTGATTCATGTCGAGTCAAAATTTGCTCATGATCTCATGGTTACCCTTTAAACTTTAGTTTCCTTTAGCGCCAAGAACACCAACAATAAAATAACTTATAAAAACGCGTCATATTTTTATGACTGCCTTAAAATGTGTTTATAACCAGTGTATATTACTGTGTTATCTTCAGTATGTCGAGTAAACACCGAGTGTTTTCTTATACCATGGCTACGGCAACTTATCTGCGGCACACATTGCAACTACTGAATTTTTATTACCGTTGATAACGTTTCTATAAACATACAATTTTATGCCCTATTCTTACGAAACTGAGTAATGTGCAGAAAAACTGGAATACGACCTGTATTCCGTGCCACTGTGCGTACAGTTGTATATTAATTTCATGTAATAGGCGGATGTACTACAACCTCTCGCACGATATTGGTATTTTTGTATGGTATGATTTTTTCTATGATTAAAAATGGCTTTAGTAGATACTTGGTACCTACTGCACACATATAACCAGATAGATTAAATGTGTTAACTAGAATAAAGCATAAACATGCAATGTAAAGTAATCTGAACTTAAAAGAGTAACCATCGAGTTTCTTGATCTTACCCGTTCATTGCCATAGGAAAACAATACTTTGGAATATGGCAACTACAGTCTGACTATTCATAACTGCCTTTACCTGTCTATATAAGTAAAAATAAAAATATACGTTATTACGTATTATTAAGTCCAAAATAAGCATATATTGTATATTTAACTGGAACCAAATCCCATATCCGAAGGCCCTTAGTCTTTTTCTGGCTTCGAAGAATGAACGCAGACCTACTCTGGGCCTTTTGTCGATCGCGTGGGCGTTATAGTGCCTAGCCTTGTTAACTCATATGTATAAGTCGCTAGCCTTAATACTCATTCTATTAGCAAGGTAATAAAGTTTGGTGGTGTGTCGAGACACAGAAGAAATCGACGCACCTGGTGTCGGCGTGCTCAAAGCCTAATGTAATAGTGACATACTAAATTATTGTCGCCTACGATTAACGAACCTAATTATATTTTAAGACCTTTAAACGATCTATCAATTTGCTGGATCTTGACCATTTAGATAGTTTCAACAGGTGTCTAGGATACAGGTTATTTTTATTGAGGCCTTACCTATTACCTATGACATTAATACTTTGTCAGAGAACCTGTGGCAAATAAAATTTAAGTCAATGTGTAAATGTAATATTTAACTTTTATCAAATATATTCCAAGTATTTCAATTGAGCTTGAAACAGACACAGTGCAGTTAAGCTAACTAAGCCATAATAGCTTGGTTAGCCACAAATTTCTAAACTGAATGTAATGTTAACAATGTTAACATTTTACATTAAATACCAGATTGTATAAACAAAAAGAATCGTAGTACATTTTGGATGAAGTATGCGAATATTTTGAATTTATTTACAGGCGAGGGGATTTTTCCATAACTACCATATACGTGCCACAATATCATTTTACACTCTATCTCATCTGGAAAGTGCAAAACGGATGTGATAGATATCATTTATATGTGATTTCATTCTACAGCGCATTATATTACCTTAAGCAGATTTATACACGCTAGTAATATTGTTAGGAATTTAGAACAACAGACAATTTCAAGACCTCAATAATTATTCCATTCACGAAATCCCCATTTTTATACAGCTACATGTTATGTTGAGACCGATGAATAAGCTAGATTTTTTTTAATCGTACAATTACCCCGCATCTATTTTGTTTCCGCAATTATTGACGTCAGACGCAAACGGCCAATTCTGCATTAATTTGCAAACATCTCGGGCTCACGATACAAAGAATAAAAAGTGAGGTGCACTCGCCGACCGGTGTCTGTACCTGTCATCCCCGAGCGAGATCTCGCCACACTCAAGTGTATGTAGCCACAACGAAAGGTAGTCTCATACGCACGCCTTACGAAACACAAGTTCTCTCGTCTAGCGTCTTCGGAATTTTTCAATTACAAATCAAATTACACTTTCACGGTGTTTTATTTAATTCAAATTTCGAAATAGTGCGGTCGGTGAAGTTATAACAGCGGGGACTGAAATCGAAAGTGCTTATTTAAAATAAAAGTTATTTTAGCCGACAAAATGAAAACGGATTACGCTATGGATGAGATGCAGAAGAGTAAGTTCATTATTTTTATTTACAAAACTTTTTTTGTAAACACGACGCTAGATATTACGATTGCGTGTAATTGTTAGCTTAGTCGATGATAGGATGCGCATGCGCAATTAAATTTTCTTTTAAAAAATATTCATATTTCTTAAAAACCTATTTATGTTTTTTTACGAAAATAATAAACATAGCATGTTTAGACAATATGAAATATTTTCGGATGATATTACACAAATAATAATCAAACTATAAAATATCCAAGCGTCATCAACGCATCCGCAATCTAGAACCGCGTATTTATATAAATACTAACATATTAATTATAATTTTCATATAGGTATACCTAAAGAAAATATTAAAAAAAAAAAAATTCACTATACCTAGCAGCAATAAAAAATTGGCGTGATATCTTGTGATTTCATGAATATTCATTATATTTTAGCACAATAATGATAAGCATATATGTGCCTAAATTCAATAGCAGTTGTATTTAAAGTAATAAGACAATATTATATTTTATACTTACAAGACAATTTATTTTAAACTCATTTTTATTCGGATACAAAAACTGCGTGTACAACCGCGCTCATCCGCTTAACCCTCGGAAATTAATCGTAAATAAAAATATACAGTAATGAAAATATTTGGCGTATTTTTGACGCATTCGATAAACCTTAACACAGACCCAGTGACACATATCTTATAAAATATTCAGAATTAATAACCCACATCGTTTAAACAATCTTCGGCGTTGATTAAAAATAAATATATTTCCATCGTTATCATATCACGATGAATGCGTAATGAGCCCGTATATAATATTCTCGTTAAAGATCACACATCTTTTAGATACACCTGTTCTAGACAGGTTTGGTTTTTTAGTAATTATTGTGTTTCTATATATACAAGTATATAATTATTAATTTCCTCATTTTAGCATATAAATATTTGCTTGTGATTTATCTAGAAATATCGCGTATTATAAGCACGGGTTAATTTTTTTTTTTTTACTTATATTTTGAAGAATACAATACAACACAAGGGAGAAATTATGAACTGAAAACACTAGTCAATATAAAATGTTCCAGTTCACCGTTGTTACCTGCTTGTAACGATATTTCAGTATGTTAATAAGTCAAAAGTCAGAGGTAATAAAAGTAGATAAGTTGGTTTAAAAAACAAGGAAGTAAGTATATAATAGGAATTGTATACTTACGAAAAACATCTCATTTCATCTTCGTAAAGGGACCTCAGATGATTGCTATCAATTCTATTAGAGCTACTGGAAATTTCAATGAAATGGGAAATACGTTTCTGCTTTTAGTACTTATTTGTTACTGTAACATTCGTTTGAAAACTAAAATCTCTATTACAGAGAAGTACTACGATAAGTCCTTCTTAACTTTTATAAAGATAATACTCGTAGGCACTTGTTTAAAGTAGAAAAACGGAAAAATAAAGAAAAGATAAATCACGATTTCAGATTGATAAATAATGTCAAGTGTCGTGTTTGCGTTTCTAAGTAATCATGTTTGCACAGTTGCGGCTTTTCATTTATCGTATTGTAAGGAATGTGGTAGGCTGTTGTGGCTGGTATTTTTTGAATATACGAATATTTTTTTCGAGGCGTTAATTAGACTCTATTCACTTGAATAAAATCGTTTATTTTATTCAATTTATTTAGGTATATGTTTATTGAGGCATTTTTTATTACATTTTTTGTACCTCTAATAGGTGGAAAAATTCGTCCGTTCGATAAAAAAAATATCCTTCTTTATATCGTTTATATTTAGAAAAAAGGCTTCCTTGTCGTAAGCCTGCAAGTTGTGAATGTTTCATTAAATCTTAAATAAAGTCCATTCGATTCGCAAGATTAAACGCCGCAGTGGATTTTCCTATGTATTAGTAACGCCCGTCTTTCGCTCAACCGCAAAATTATATTGAAACGTCAATCGATACTGTAATGGATTGATCTTGGTCCCGTGATTCTCGTAAGTCCATTAAAACATTATAATTATTTTGTCTAGCTTTAGTTTTAGTCATCTCAGCCCCAGCCTTATCATATTTAGTTTGAATTCGGCTTCAAGATTGAACTGATTTAATTGAGTATAATTTCTAGAGATACCTGCATCAAGGGGGGCAATTGCCATCTGTGTACCTAAACTCAACATTTTGGGATACTGCTATTAACACTTTAGACATACATCTTTATTGTCAGAAACTCTTAATGAATTAATTCAGCTCATCCCAATTCATTGATAGACATAGGACCTTCAACATTTGATTGAACCCATAAAATTCACCTAAACTGTGACAAGTATTACTTCTGTAGAGCATTTATTCTTTGGATAATATGAATGAGTTGAATTTGCATTTACGGACATATTTGCAGTGCCATTTAATCTCTTCTGTGCTATTATTTCAAATGATATTTCTTATGAAAAATCCCGTAACAAGAATGTTTATCTAGATCTAGTTAACAGGTACGTCTTCACACACAAATAACTAATAACACATAATAGTTAGTTTGTGGAAGTCAGATTGCAGTTGCTTCTTATAAAATATTAATATATAAACACACCTGGACTGGAAGTTTTAGACCTCAACAAAAATAGATATTTTTTTCTCGAAACTGGTTTGAAATATTTTTTTATACCTATACCTCCTATACTACTGGCCAGGCTGGTATTCCTGGAATAACTTATGGTACGGTCCATGGACATAGTAGCCAAGATATAGTTTTCCCTTTTAAACACGATACGGCGCGGCGTTACTTCGTAGTTTAAGAAGAGTGTCGGGACATGTTATTTTATCGACCCATTGTTATGCTTAAATATTATGATTCAAACCTCGTGATATTTTCTCTTGTTTAATTTTAAGCAATCTCTGTAACGTACTGGGAATTTTTAGCTATGAAACTTTCAAACACTACGGCTTGTTTGGAGATAGAGTCGCATCAGCATTGAATCAGCTCGCTTGCCGAACGCGGTGACTGTTGGAGCAGTTGTAAAATGTGTAGTATTTATAACGAAATTTTCTTTTCTTCCCCAGGGACCTCCTCCATCATCGGTGTGTCAGACGTGACTGACAACAAGCTAATCTGGCGGCAATTGATAGCGGAGTTGGCGGGCACCTTCCTGCTGACTTCTATCGGAGTGGCGTCATGCATATCTATCGCTGCAACCAATGCCCCGCAGACAACCAGCATCGCGCTCTGCTTCGGTCTTCTCGTCGGTTCTATTGTGCAGGTCAGTCCCTTACTTTGGTCTTGTTCGTCTGGCCCGGGGCCCGGCGGACGAACTTAGTGTTGTCACTCGGGGAGACTTTCCGTACACCGTATACAGCCAGTGCTTTGGTTAGTTACGTTCGAAGATAGATCTTTTGTAAAACTCGGCATCACTTTCACTGAACATCTAGAGTTAGATAACGTCACGTGAGTTTTCTTCTTTTAAGAAAGGTGGTCAAAATCTTATTAAGATAGTGTTCATCGATATTAACTTTCTGCCAATTTGTAATACAATTTAACAAAGTGTTTAAGATTCTGTTAGAAGAAAAACCTCATTTTGTGATATCACTAGTCGATAGAAAATAATAATAAATAATTTTATAACAAACAAACTGGTCTCATAGACGAATATTTTAAGTTCTGGTTAGATTTCTAAATCGTATCTTATGATACAAAATGCAAATACAACCGATTTCGTATGCATAATGTAGAGTTCATCTTGAAATAGAATTGTCAATGTAAATAAAATGCAAGTTTTACAGATTTAAAAAGCGAAACGTAATACAATATCAGATTATAATAACGTTACATATTCATTTCTATATCAGCTGTTTATAGTGCGTAATCAGAAGCGTAAAGTAATCAAATTTCTTTGAATTAAAAACGTTTTCTTTACGATGTTATTTATTTAGATTTCTGTCGTGGGTTCTGTTGTGGGTTCTGTTGTGGGTGCAATTCATTCGGTGATAAATAAAATAGTGTGTAAACTGTACTTATGATACACGAGAAATCATAGGGTGAGGGAGGTATAGTTTTAAAGAAATTTGCCTATTAAGGCCACGGGCATGATCGGCTAATTCAAGCAATACTAAAACATCAGAATGTTTTTAAAGAAAGTGTATGATGCGTTCTAGATAGTGTTCAGATGAGTGCACACAAAATGCGTGTCGGTAATTATTGTGCTCATAACCTAAATTTTATGGACTTTTTTGTTCGATTGTTTATAAACATTTAATTTTAAGGCATTATGTCAAGCTAGTATCATTTTATTTAATGGATCTAGCGCAACGCGTTACTTTTAGTCAAAGCCGTTGAAAATTATGTTCTTTTTTGAATTCTCATAAGTAAGTTTGTAGAGGCTAGTTGCAAATCCACCTTTCGGTGACTCTTGACATTTGCGCAGTAAAACAAACAGTTCTATATTTTCCCTCTACTGATACTCCCAGTATCATCAATCAAATTACACCTATGCTATATAGATATGTATTACAGTGAATAATAAGAAGTACTTTTAAACGTTCCATACATTGAAGCTAGTCCAATCTGCAGGTCATTGTGTGGGTCCTCTACGTACTTGTCACAACGCACCATTGTATCGCAACCGAAAGCTTTTGTGATGTCTGTTAGTCCGTTGCAATACACCCGTGACATACATACTTAACTTATTATCAAGTATAGGTTATATATATGTAGGTCGTAGGTATGTAGATATTGTTACCATTTATTGTAGCTTTAGTACAGACAAAAATAATGATATCAAATTTTAAAGAATACCCGGAATTTAAAGACAATTAAATAAGTGTACTTAAGTGTAAATTTTTCATTAAAAACGATGAGCGTTAAATGGATAATTAATCGCTTAATATCCTTGTAAAATTATCTGTAGATAAAAATTTCCTTATGATCCGTGTCTCACAATAAAGTTGACATACTAAATTACATCGTAACCAGTAGCTATCTTAAACTAACATAGCCTTAAGCCGTCTTATCTGCTTGTATAAACATCGGAGAGATAACAAGCGATCTCAAACGATCTCACTTTACGATAACAATAGAACATTGCAATAACAAAATGTGGCCTACAATAACGTGAAATCCGACAATCCTCGGTACGTCCGGCCTTTCCCACGCGGTCGCAGACCCGCAAGCGCTCGCCCGTAAAATGTATCACACATTACATTCAATATATGTAGTTAAAAGGCCAATATGCAAAACAGACAAATACATTAACCTTGACAGACGAACTGGTTACCGATCTAGTAGCAGTTTTAATATTGAAGCGATACCTCACAGGTATCTTAACATAAATATTATAAAATTTGGTGCAAAATCAAGTTTACATTTATTTATGTAGTACCAGGTCATAGGTTATTTCTTTGCATTCACAAATTCGTTCTGGTTGCCAATGTTTGGCATTAAAAATTAATAATATTATTAGTAAATATTAAAGGTACCTATCATAAATCATTGAAGAAAATAATGGAATCGATAGTGATGGATTAATACAAAATTCATTAGACACGCTTATAACAACAATACATGAGTGAAAATCAAACATACTCCCATCGTATCTCCATGACCCATTTGTCGATATTTTTTTCTGTCACCATATATGTGCAGTTCAAACAAATTGGACAAGAGTGTAATTGAGATAGCCAAGTGGTCACGAATACGGTATCAATTCGTCACGCATGTACGTACCCTCCGGCGTTTTGGGAACTAGTCAAATTGCCAACATAACGGTAACACGACATGTGTGATTTTCTTTTTAATTTCAATAGTCTTAACCTCGAACTTTTGACTGGTAGATACTTATGTAAGTGTTTTTTATGAATGGTAAAATGTAATGTATCACCTTCTCAATATTCTGATTGTGGTTATATTAAAATATAGATACTAAACATGATGTATCGTTGACCATGAATATCGTAAGTACGGAGAGGTGGTATTAATATAAGTTACATGAGTGATATGCAAATTAACTTGATATGTACTTTATTGATATTTTATTTTCACTAATAACAATAGTGTCGAAATAATAGGCGTGTTATTTGTTCCGTTTAATATGTCTTCAGTGAGGTCAAGGTAATTAAATGCTTATGGTTAAATTATAATTGGATGGGTAAAAAATAATAATTTACAACTATTTATAGTGAAAGGAAATACGACTTCAAACAAAATTAATGTTGAAGTGTTTTGACGTACTCAATTAAATTTGATATGACATAAAAGGGACTTTCGAAATATTGCTTTTTTTATTTTACGATTGCTAATCATACGAGGTCAAGTGATAGATTTGTAAAGTTGCATTAAATTATTCCGATCAATCGAACAAAAATGATAAATTAAGATATGTCATGTGACTCCTAGAGATGTTGATAACATTCAATTTGTTAATGATTAATTGAACATGGTCTACTACACTTGGTGCCTATTGATATGTCGATATTATTGTGACAAATATTAACGATACATGAAATTGGGTGTATTGGTTCAAGGTGAATGTAGTGTAACAATTAGGACATGTTTCAGTATTTCTGGTTGAACGATAAATAAATAGAAATTTGTATCATTCTATCAAATGAATATGTCGTTATAAATATGATTGAATTGTTTGTCATGAATACTTATTTCTGCAATTATTACTAACTTCATTATTATTATGACTTTATGTAGCTCTTTCGTATAAATTAACACCTCGTACTCATTGTATTTCGATATTTTCCGCTTTAACACCTTTGTCACCGGTTGATAATTAGGTACTATGATATTTTTGATCATGATATCATTTAAGAACATACATAGATGGACAGATTTCCTTTTAAGTCTCTTTGGAGCAAATATAACGTGAAATATATACGAAGCGAAGTTGTGTGATATTTCCTTAAATTACCAATTGACCGCGACATTGTTTACGTGTTTAATGAAAATAACCAATTATTTTTTATGAATCCCTTCATACCAAGAAATTTTTGAATTATGACATAATTATGGTTCTATGAAAAAGTGGAAACGTAAATATAAGTTGAATCATAATTTTTATACTAAATAATATTCAGCGATCAGACTAAGACTAAATTCGTCTTTTCTCTTTCCTCATTTTAAACTCGAATAATAGGTAGTAAGTGACTGAAAGTGGATACCATCAAAATCCTATACATTAAATATTTTGTAATTAATTGAATTTTCATAACCAACCGTCAGTTTCATAATCAGTTGTCATGTTTTGAAGCTTTCAAAGCATGGAGTGTGAGCATTGCTTTAGAAAAACAACTTGAACGCTGTATCAAAGGAACTTAATTATATTAAGGTCTACATAAGTGGCAATGCATATAGAATATCAATCTTATAACCAAATTGCATTGTACGTAACGCCTTTATGTTTTAATTGTACTTAACTTTACGGCTAACATCTGAACGAGGAGGCATATCGCCCAAAGACTAACAAAACTCGTGGGTGCAGTCAGCGATAAAAGTAGATTAAGTTTATTAAAGATTTTTTAATGTACTATTTTTATTTAACATTATATATAGAAATAGCGTAACTTTATCGGTCGGTATGTATGTTTATTTGTTAAACAATAATTTTACTTGATTATTGATTTCAAAACTAACATGTTCAATCGACTTATGACGCTAACTGTACAGTATCCACAAAAATAATTATATAGAGAGGTTGGCGCGGCAGCATTATGTCAAGATTACTTCTTCACCGTTCATTGCAGCGATCTTTAAGAGGCCAATGATCGTCAGTGTAATTCTACTGGTGACTCGTATATTTTCTACCCACTATAAAGTCGTTGACAAGCTCACACATGACCTTTGCAGCCACTGCTCCAATAAGAGCACAAACTGGTTCAATCCACGGCTGATATTGCGCAACACACGACTTGCGCAAGTCGTCATCTGTCAATCGCTCGTATGGATTAGCATAACAATGGAATAATGACACGCATGCGCATGGTTGCCATCTATAAACTTACACGGGGATATGGATCTTAGATTAGTGGATCTAATGTCATCTTTTGTCATATGAGATTCAGTTTAATCAAGAGGTCCTACCGCTTACTTAACCTCGTTTCAGTAAACAATAAAAAAAAAGTCCGGATCAACGAAATTAGTCTGTATGTTAAATTAGCTGGATTTTTTAAAAGTTTTTGGCGATATTGTTGGAAAAAGGTGGTATTCCCGACTGAATATAGATCGATAGATAAATAAATAGAATCCAGGAAAATTTGAATCTTATAATTATAAATTATCCTGTTAACCGTTTAAAGATGGTTCCACTATGTTCGAGATGTCTGTCACGAGATTTCGCGTTGTCGCACCAACAATGTCGGCGTCACTTGACAAGTATATTGTATCTAAGAATTGAATAGTACCTAGTTACAGATGTGATATGTTGATACAAAACAATGATTAATAGCATGCACAGTTATTTATATTCAGAGACCTCGAATAAATCACAAGCAATTTAGTTTTTTGAAGTTTGAAAAATGAAGATGTAGAACGCATAATATCGTCATTAAGTTTTCAATTAATTTTAAATTGCACTCACCGTTTGCTTTTTTATCATAACAGATAATTTTTTTGTTTATTCTGAGTATCCTAACATTGCTAAATATCGAGAAGGTTCTCTACAAAGCCAGCTTTCTATAAAATTAACAGGATTAAATTTATAACAGGAGGTTAAATTCAAACCTTTATCCAATTGACGATACGGTTGGCGCAGTGGTTGAGAGGTCGACTGCTGCGCTACGGGTCACGGGTTCAATTCCCGCATGGAACAAATATTTGTATGATCTACAGAGAGTTGTTCTGGGTTTGGGCGAATATTTGTGTTCGTAAATGCACCTACGATACGGAACGGAACTGTTACTGGTGTGGGGCAAAGTTAAAAAAAAAAAGAAAATTGCCCTGAAGATTAGGGTAAATGAAGACTGAGCATAACCATCCAAACATTGTTAGCTGCAACGCATTACTAACAAAAGTAGTACTTAACTTAACCAATAGCTATAAACCTGTTAACAGCAACAATTATTTACTAAACTTAGCCAGAAATATTGCATAATGCGATCCATACTCTACTGTTACTCTTTGACATTTGCACTGTAGGATAACACGATCCCAGAAATAACGAGGATGCATTCCGAACTTTATACTCTCGGTGATAGGGAGCTTTTTGAAATAGCATTGTATTTTCCGAAGGTGTTGTTCATATAATTTTGTCTATTGACACGTGGGTGTCTGCATATTTGATAGTTACATTGTGTATGAAGTAGTAAAGAGGTTTTGTTTTATGGCGTTGTCTTAGCAATTAAGGGTTGACTTAATGGGTGCCTTTATTTGGGGTATATCTATATTGCAAGGGCTATTAGTAGTATGCTTGATCTACAAGTTGCAAGGCTCATACTGGTGTTAATACGCCGATTGACATAATACGAGACAAAATTAGATGCTCTTTTTTTTTAAAGAGATGACGTTGCCCGACATTAGGAATAATTCCTGTATCGTGGATGCGTTTAAAAACACAAATATTCACGTTCACGCAGACCCGAAACGACTACACGTAGATCATACAAATATTTGTTCCGTGCGGAAATCGAAACCGCGACCCGTAGCGCAGTAGATTGATCAACCACTGCACTAAACCTGTTGCCAAAAATATATTTATTAAAGAAACCTACACAAATCAATCACAATCAAATGGTTTTGCAGGTAATAGCCAATTAACGCCTCTTCAATTAGTTATTGGTTGTCATTTGAATAACACACAAAGGATTTTGTTTATTCAGTTGAGACTGCGTAAATTTACATAAAGCATGCTATTCGAGTGGAAGGATATGAATTTTACGATCTGCCTCGAATCTGGCTATGTTTGCAAATAAGCTTTGTGTTGAATATAAACAGAATTTGTTTATTTACTATATTGTAGCGCGCACGCACAATAGACAAACAAGAGGATATTGAATCGATTAATGATCGAGTTTGTAAACGTTCTCTGAAAACAACAATAATATAATAATGTATATGTTTATTTAATTTTCGAAATAATACAGCTTCCTGTGATATTATACCGTTCGTGCGAATGTTCAGATATCTTAGCAATCTAGATCCTAGATTATTTGCCTCAATCAAAGACAATTTAAAGGTGAAACGATTCCGAACATTACATAGAACATGTCCGAAATAGAACATTTATGAACCAATTAAATTATTATAACTTGAAGGCGTTTCCAGAAAATCAATTGAAATTGTTACGAAGCGTATTCTAGAAGTTTTAATAGTTTTAAAGATGAGGTCGGACACAGTCAAACTGCAAAATCAAATTATTCTTTCTAGATAAACGGTATTCACAATCTCTCAGTGCCAAATAAGGGGTGCGACAAAAAACAAAATGAACTCAGGTTCACGTGCGCTTGCGATCAAACAGCTTTATTGTCGATCAGTTGAACAGCGGTACTTTTTAACGACCCACAGAATAACTTGCAATATTTTTTTAGGCATGGAATATAAACTTTTTGGCGGACAATGATCTTCAATGTTAGGCTAGTTTTTGAGACTAACAAATTACGTACCAAAGTAATAAATAAAGTGAATATATAATTACAATATGTATGTATATTTTTGACTATAGAGAACAACTAGTAGAACAAAATATACCAGTCCAACTTATGAAATTACGAAACAAAGCACATATGCAAATAAGACAATAGATGCATAAATATTAACTTGAAACAGGAAATAATATTTAACTACATCAAGGTAAATAAACCGTATTAGTTTTTACAACATTAACGGAACCAACTATAACCTTTGAAAGTATGAAGAATGACTCAAAAATAATAATGTCCGACTTTGAAGTTTTTGTTTAGAACAAAAAATGTCATAGAGACATTATCTCGCGTTCAATTGTGAACTAATGAACTGACAAAACGGGAGTTGGGTAGCTATTTTGAATTAATTATTCAGACAGTCCCGGACATTAAGTATTTAATTGTCAATTTTAGTATAGAATGCATGCTATGGCAGTAATTATCCTCTAGTATAGGAATGCAAATACTAATAGCGAATATAATTATTAACATTTAAACAATTGAAAAAGATTTAAAGATTATTTTACGATGATTGGGTTAAGATTCCTTCGCACAAGTTTTTCAAAACACAACCACATGTATGTGTTTTAGCTTCATTTTATATGAAATATAGTAATTTTCATATTGACTGATAAATCCTACATCGCGATCGTCACAATGACGCGCGTAGCCGCACAGCTACGATGCGTAGCAGCATAGCTACGACTGTAGAAGTGCGACTACGTGCGTAGTGCCTTGTAAGGTCTGACAATAACGCTGTACCGCACGTCAACGCACTTAGTCGCAACGACTTGTGGATATAACGCGCATCCTACCACAGCAGATCGCTTGGTGAGAAAGTACACCAATCATAAAAGTAATATTTATCATTTTCTAAGATATTATGTGTTGGCAAATCGAACATCGTAATAATAAAATATCTTTCAATATGTACAACCATGTACAACCAAATGTGAAGGTTTCAATTAATTAACAAATTTAATAATTGTTATCATTAAATTCTTAGTCTACGTGTCTCCTGTTTTTAGCTCTTCACTTTCGTTAGTCTGTGAGTTAATTATACGGAAGACGAGTTTTTTTTAATAATTCATGATTGATGAGAGTATCCTTGAGCGGGGTCGCCTAAATAGCTTATAATAGCTACTTTAAATATACTATACGTAGATAATAATCCTATGACATTATTATAATTGAATATAAAAAAGTACATAATGTTTACCTATGAAAAAACAAATTACGATAACGACGTTGGTGGGCTCCGTGCCTTTTGAGATCAAAGTATCGTTGAATTCTAACATATTAGGTAACTATGAATTCGTATCAAAGGAGAAAACGCTACATTGAAGAGTACCGTGACTGTATTTTTTTTTGCTACGATATATAACGTAGCATCGCGCTTTTATTCCACGATGGGTTAGGCAGAGGGGTACTACTGTACTTCCACATTTCGCCGATGCTGTTATTGAGTCTCATGTAATATTGGGCGAGCCTATGGCCATCTACCGGTCACAGTTCCAGACTCCGTGCTGCCACTGAGAAATTCCATACAGAAACTCAATAACACTTTGCCCGATCCGGGAATCGAACCCAGGATCTCACGCTCAGCAATCGCGCTTTCAACCACGAGACCAATGAGGTTACGATTTATGTTTGCGTCTAATACATATATTATACTACCCATTACATGAGACAAAGCACTGCCTATCTACCTAATAGCTATAGGATATCAGAAAACATATAAACAAATGAAATTGTAATAACAATGTTAGTTATAGTAACGAAATATATATACCAACTACGCAGTAACGTTCAGTTTTTCCTCAATAATCTATACTTAGCTAAAGGGTCTGGGTGTTGTATTTAATTACTTATTTACAATCAAATAATTATACATATATAGGTAATTTACCTAACCTCAACCTTATTAATGACAAAATAACTTTAATTATTGTGTTAAACCTTTTTTTAAACTGTTAATATATTATTATCGTGATACAAATTAATTTATGATCTATTGACCTCAACTGTAACGAATATTTAGAGCAAGACCACCAATTTATTATAATGAACACTTTCAATTTAATATATAATATTATAAAAGTTACATCACAGATTGATCTTTTGGATATACCGTATCACGCCTGTATTCCCGAACGGTTAGGCAGAGATATACGATTGTATACCCACATTTCGCCGATGCCGTTATTGAGTCTCATGTGATAAGGGCGAGCTTATTGCCGCACGCAATATATTAATAATTAAATTATAGACCTTTCCAATGTCAAATAATATACTAAAAAACATCGCATTTCACAACAAAATGAAAAAAACCAATATAATAACTGACTTCACAGATATAATGTCAATAGGTACATTAATTTTAAAAGTCCACGAAAAATGCATTAGTAGCCCAATGATTAACCGTTCATTGCCACCATCCACATAATTACCATAGAAGTTTAGCGGTGTGATATGACAGTTACCGATAGCTTACGAAATATCCGCTTGTATTGGAGTTAAAAGAGAGTTCAATGCTATAGTATGTTCAACAGATTATAGTGCGTCGTAAATGTGTCTACTAGGATTGGTTTACAACATCACGAAATAAACATGTAAAAGTAAAATAATATTTACTGTTTGATTCTTGTGTGACAAAAAAAAAACTGTAATACCATAGATGAATCTGTTTTAAAATTTATAATTTAGTACATCTAATTTATATTTAAACGTGAAATAGTGTTCGTAAAGCTTACATGTTACGACTTCAGTCACTTATTTCTTACCTAATTTATGTGAAATAGAGTCAGTTAGTCTTCGCAATATTAGAAGCTCACTGCTATTGTTTCGACATTATTCGAAAGTACCGTCTATTACAAGACATCACTACTATCTACTCGACTATTAAACTACTTACATAATATAAAATTCAATTGTCAAGAGATAAAATTTTGTACCATAAAAACATTGAGAAATCTTCATAAATAGGAATTTAATTTAAAAAAAAAATACTATCATTAACAATAAAATCGTATTAAAGCGTAAGTAAAAACAGAAAATCGATTCGTTTCACGTAAAATATACAATTAGTAAACTTTTCCTCGTCGCGCTTAAATCGTACGCACGGCTATCATAGATCATTGATCGATACGCACCCGTAGATCACGGCGACCTTGACTCTGATTGGCGATAACCTGTTCACAGTTGATCGGAACACTTCGTGACTGTTCGTAGGTCATGAGACCGTCGCCGATCATAATATTACGACAAAAAGTACACTTTGGTTAAATTAATGGCTTCAAAGCTATTTTTAATGTTCATTTTGTAAATAAACAAATTAGTTTTGCTATAAAAAATAACAAGCGGAAATATTATGTTCCTACTTCATGTTTTGACGCTACATTCGGTTTAGGTATTGAGTCTCAAGAAAAAAATGATTACACTGTACTATCACCTTCAAAAGTTCTAGAATATTTGGCATTAACACATATTAAGACACTTGTTCATACAGTATACGGTATTGAAACAAATTAATAAGAAAAATTATTGATTGTCAAATATATTGAATAATAAGTATGTATTAATGAAAGGAATAAAATACTCTTTATACAGTCTTGTGACAGACTGCTTGGAGCCATTTGTCGGCTATTGAGTAATCACTCACTGGATTGCCCTACGCCCATATTACATTACGTTTTAATTAAACATATCATTGGACTTTTGATTTGCATTCTGTTCATACATATATTTGAACCCGTCTATCAATCATGCGTTATTATCAATAAAAAAATATTATACTAATATATTTGACTTTTATAAAGATCAAATCAACGGACACATTAATTAGAAGTATCCTATGGTTTTGTGTTCTAAGGATTAAATTACTTTTAATGTTTATATATTATATTAGTTTGTGAATTTACTGTTTCTTCTAATGAAATCGTTTCTTCGGTTTCGTTTTTTTTTGTAATATGTGCAAGGGCTTTGACATTGCGTAGTGAAAATACCCCTTACATCGAATCACTGATAGTCGACCGTGACATTTTCCTTATACTTGCGCAAGACACTCGAAAACTTGTAAATATCAAAAACGCGAATTATTATTTGGCGCTCCGATTTCGTAACTTTTTTTAATGATCGTACCTTTGTACTTTACTTCGGGTGTCCTAAATCAAGGCCTGGTTCTGATATAATGATCCTGTTAATTCATAATTGTTGAACTCATTCATCGTACTTAAGTGTTGGTACTGAACTTTATGTATTATATTGATATATTTAAGACGTCTTACTCAAGAAGACGCAGCTCAAATTATAGTAGAACATACAATCAAACCAAGTTTTTTCACGTTGGTAAGAATCGCGCCTGTTGACCAACAAGGGTAAGCCAGAGGTGTACCTATTGCTGTACCACCACATTTCGCCGATGCCGTTATTGAGTCCCATGCAATATAAGCAAGCCTCTTACTATCTACCGGGCACAATCCTGAACTCCGGGCTTCGAATAAGATTTTCTATATAAATTAACCCCTTAAACTTAATAATATTATGAACGAGAAATACTCGTAATCTATCTATCTATATAAATAAAAATCAATTGCCAAAAATGTATGTAAACGTATAACTTCAGAACAGCTGCATCTATTTGGCTAATTTGTTATATTTGTAATTGTCAGGACAACGTTTGTATGTAAGAAAATTAATAGGATATGGGAAATTTGAAATTTGAAATTGCACCCGTGCGAAGCCGGGGCCGTTCGCTAGTACTAAATATAATGTTACTTAAAAATGTAATCATTGCTAATTAGTAACTAACAGAGATCACCGATATTTCATCTGTAGCATCCATTAGAATGCAACATGCTGTTGCAATGTACTTAGTTGGTGTATACATGTGTGTTTTCAAACATAAGTAACCAAAGTTATGTGCTTTATAATAACTTATTTCAACTTAGATAGCTTCCGCACACGCAAGATGGCCGAGATCCATGTCTATTAATGTTTTGTTTTGCTGCTCAATAAAACACGTTGTATTATGCAAGATTTTGTGCAGTGTTGTTAACACAGTTTTCACGGATAAGACGCGTTACGAGAAGAATAGATAATGAACCGTAGCATTTTAATACAACTCTATATATTTATTTGTAATTCCGTTTTGTGAATTTTAAAGTATTTATATTTTATAAAAAGAATAACAAAACATTTAAACGAACAATGTCCTTCTGCTGTCGTAGATGCATCACAGATACAATACAATAATAAGTAAAAGTACAAGAATACCCGAACATTGAACCTGAGACCTCGCATGCATGTGACCCGACCGCAGTATGCTATCAATCAACATATTTAACGCTTCAACGACTCTCCAAAGCGAATTATTTACGTTTATCATTTTATGTCGGCTCATTTGTTGGAGCAGCCCTGACTTTCAACCGATTTCTATTAGCTGTTGGTTGGTCCATTGCGACCTATTGTGGTGCATAAAGGAAAATTAACGATGTTATAAGAATATCATTTAACACTTGACGCTTTGGTCTTGACTTTGAAAGTTTAATTGATTGTTTAGGCACTTGACCGCGACTGTACATGAACAACGATTAGATAGATGGAAAATAAAATTAGTATTGTCAGTTTTGGTACCGCGGATTTGTGGTTTTATATTTTGGAAGTATTTTTTTTTTAGATTATTTTATATTTTTATTTATACGATCTGTTATATAAAAAAGTGCCTCGGATTAAAGTGACAGGTTGGTGTAAGGGATGCTCTTTCCTGTCCAAGGAGATTCTAAGATATTTTTACATCATCAAACAAATGACAATGACAGAAGTGGATTTACACAGATCTTTAATGAATGGTTGATCTTGATTTAATAATAATGTGTAATCGTATATGTTTTATGTCAAACTAGCTGTGCCTGCGACTTCGTTCGCGTGGATGTCGTGTCAAATTATGTGGTTGAACATAAATATTAAAGCTATCCATAAATAGAAACAGGTGAATGTGTGTGATACTTTGATTACTTGATGACTTTTTCAATAACACTTGCGGTTACCATAATCGCTTCTAATTTAAAAATAATAACTTTGGAAATTTTATTTAAATGTGAATACCTATATCTAGTATTTTTGCAACCAATATTTTGAAATAGCTTTAAACAATTTCTATTGGAACTGAGAAGTGCATATATGATTAAGCAATTTGTCTGTATTGAATGAGACGTTGGAGAGGTTGTATATCAGGCTGTATGCAGTACAAAAGCTACTTAACACGTGCAAAACAGGCTCGCTCGCACAATATTATCACGTGTGTACAACCTTCACTTGTAAAAGTTCACCGTGAGACCAAAATCTTGCTGTATTGAAACTTGATTTGTTGTGTGGTTCTAATAGTACAAGAAATAATACATATGAATATAGATAAAAATATCGAAAAATGAAGACTGATGTCTATTACGTTATTTCTTTTTTACTTGATGCTTACGATTCGAATAGACACATCATTATAGACTTTTTCATGTCTATTTTTTTATCAATTGACGCTGTTCAGGTGTTTGAATGAAGCGAAATTCAACATTATAAATATTCTTACCTACATATGTATATCATTACCATGAACGATGTCTTTTTATAATGAAAACACCACACATACCCTTTACATAAAACATAACAAAGTACCTACTTTGCAATTCCATTTATTGTATAATACACCTAGCTTCTATAAATACCTCGTCACACAAGATGTAACGGATCGTTATATGAATTAATTATTCTATTTATATCGGCGTTTGAGGTGAGAGCGGTGACGTAACTTGAACAAGTATAAGTAAGTAAGCGTGCACTTGACACACATGCGGACCTGTCAGCCGAACGGACGAACCTCTTCCTACCTTCACTGCTGGCGTGTGAATCTGGCTTTATATTCTGCCAAGGGTCAAATCTAGATGTTATATCGGATAGGTGGCAATCAGATGTCAGACATCAGACTTGGTTGAAGTACGTGTATTGGTAAAGATATAGATTTAAAACCATCTAGAATGATACCTGATATAAATGATACATACATAGTTTAATACGCAATATCAGTGGTTTGAATGTGTGAAACAACGTTTACTAAATAAAGACAAAATATAAGTCTTAAAGAAAATTCGATAGTTCAGAATTAAAGACGGGTTGAAATAAAATGCCGTAATAACAACGAATTTCATAATGCTCATCTATCTACTTCATATAAAAACAAAAGTTTAATAGTAGTGTAGGAAGGCAGAGCAACCGACTTTCACAGTTCAGTCAATGGCGATGGAGCAAGTAACACCGGTGATGCGAGTGTAATTACAATCGCACTACAAACCGGCGCAAGCGCGTGATGGACGAAAGTTACTTCTATTTAAAAACGCACTTTTTAACGCCAGTGAAAGTAAATGTTAGGCACTGTGACACTTTCTCCGTTTGTAAGTTGTAATCGATTAATTTGCGAATTGTATTCATTTTGTTGTTATTCTGTCTAAAGGCGACATTTATCGACAGCGCTGTTAGCGGGTAATTTAACTTTTTAATTTAAACGTAAAATTTGCGTGTAATGTAATATAAAGTTAGATTTTTATAGCACAAATAACTCTTCAGTTTGGTTCGAAATTATTATTGTTTGTTCTGCGTCATTGTCTAATAATCGTACATAGTAAATCAAATTCAATTATAATTTTCAAATGTAATGTGATGTTAGGGTTATAAATCTGTAGTGTTGAATGTGTTCTGTAATATATTTTGAGTTGAGTCACGAGGCCATGTTATCTACCACCAGATTTAATCTGCACTCTACATTGATTAAATTTCTTAATCGACTAAAAATTAATAACGCGCCCCTTAATCGCCTTGTTAGAGTCGACTCAGTGTCAGTTCAGTCACGATCGTTTTATCCCATGATATGTTTGCTTACCGATGTGTATGTGACTCGATACAATCGATCATGAATCGGCTATCACTCGAGATCGATTATCCATTGACAAACGAATCATGTACAAGTACAATTAAAGTTATACAAATGGAATATCAAAGTGATTGTGAACTTTACTATGTTAGTGATAGGGTTTTGTTTTCATTATGTGGACCATAGGCATAACGTAGTCGACTCATAGAGATGGCCTCAGCTATCTGAGAGGATCGATTAACATGTAAATTAATATTTATCGATGCTATTGTTTTAAGTGTTGGTACGCATTGTATTTTTACAATGAGTGATGGTGATCATCAATTTTCTATTTGATGTCCATTTGTTTAGCTTATATGTGAAGGTTGACAAAAGGTCATTAATGCGTATGGATTACCAATCGTATTATGAAATTCTAGATTATTTCCTTTCGATGCCTGTTCGTATTTAATTTCTCGGTAAGATCGATCTGAAAGAGGAATTTGAAATATAATTATACCTGTACCCTTTTTCTTGTTACATAAAAAGTCTCGCATAAAAAATGAAAGTATAAGTCTCGTCTCGATTGAGGTAAAAATAAATCTTTTGAAAGATCTTTGTGAAGCTCTCTGGTTACTAGAACAAGCCGGAACATGTTCATCAGTCATAGGTTACATAACAAGATATGAACATCGATTCATTGAGAGCAACATGTTTGAAACGAACATTTTTCTTATTTACGACGGGAACCATCACGCGACCAACGACACGGTTGGCGGAAACAGTAAATCATAATATATCTGAATATATTTTTTGTTTTAATTATGAGCTCTTTAATATATTCTAACATTATAAATACATATAATGTTTTTTTGATAATCTATTGCTTCCCTACTCCTGTGGTCAATATGCCAGTAAACCTGATAGTTCCTTAGGATTGAAGATTTTTCCTTAAACTGCAGGTCTTGTTGTCGGAAGATTGGGATTCTGCCCGATACATGGCAATAGACATGCCTTTAAAACATCATCAGCAAAATGGGTGTATCGTAGGTAGCCAAATCTGCTTAACCCTTAGGGGAGGATAGAGGTTTGAAACTACGCTATGAAACTTTTTCTAGGAACTTTATTGTTCCTGAAAAATAGAATAAAAAAAATGCTAGACTGACTGTCTTGGTTATTACTCGAACCGATAAATATTTTGCTATTGCTAATGTTTAATCCTATCCACGCAAGCCGATGAATTATTTACGACTGACACATAATCATGAGAGGATAATTAGACACGTATTAGGGCCTGCGCAGACCATAGTCAAGACTGCGGACAGATAGACTATACTCATGCAAAACGTTTGACAGACAAACAACTTATGTCTATGTGAAATTGTTTCAAAGTTGCTTATGTGAACCAAGAAAAGACCTCCAATAGATGTATTAGGAAAAAATAAAAATAATGTATTCAAACAGAACTTTTAAAAGCACATTACGTCAACGTCACCAGCTGATTTCGCGCACAGAAGCTGCGCAACTAGTGAATCATATGGCAACTAAAGTTCTAACTTAAAATATAGGCTCAATTTTACGGCAGGAAAATATCAGATTCTAAATTTCACGCGTACGAAGTCGCGGGTAAAAGCTAATATGACTATAAAATCATATTTGCGATACACACAAATCTATAAGAGATACTTGTTTTTATAATAATATTCTGACTAGTGACAATCTTGATTATAATAAGCGCATGCTCTTAGGATTGTCTGTTTCTCCAGCTAAAACCTTAGCGTGCGCATTTAAGATAAATCACATATGAGCAGATTCACTTACAAACGGTAACATGACATTGAATGAATGTTAGATCACGACTGGCTTACGTAATGAATGAAAGACCTCTTATTAAAAGTAGAATTTAAAATGATTTATTTTCGACGAATTCGTTTGAAGGCGATATTTTGGGAGTCTATTTCTATTGCATAATGTGTCGTGTTAGTTAAGTAAAGGCTATATGACATACCTATTTATTAATAGCAGTCAGATTGTAACTTTATTTTGAAACTAACCAAGCTACAACCAAGAGCTTACAGGTTCGACTCCTGCTCGCTGTCAAATTTGTTTTTCCACAATTATAAAATTTTAACCGAAAGTTTGAAAAATTATAAACCTTAAATGAAGGGTACAGGGGCAAAACAAGGAATGTCACTAAAACAGGTTTTTGTGTAACTAACATTTTAATGTTTGGAAGTTTATAACTTTGTCTTACATTCCCACTTTTGCACCTGTACAGGGTTTTGAAATGTTGAAGATATGAACGACTATGATTGCTTTTATGCTTTTTACATAATGCTACATAAAAATAGGCGCGAAAACGTAAGTGTTGCTATACTTCATTTATATTTGATTTTTTTTTTTTTTGTGACATTCCTTGTTTTGCCCCTGTACCCTTCATATATACCTACATAATAAGTAGCCTAAATTGCTTGTCCTTAAAATGCCACCCTGTATGCTGTTAAACCCTGGATAATGTCGCCAATATATGGTTACTAGCTATACAATCTACGTTTAATCAGTCAACACTTAAGTGATTTGCAAGTTTTCTTTTAAATTATCATAAGTTATAAAAAAATATAACTTAAAGGAAAACTTTTACAGCCTAGTATCAAGTCAGGAATAAAATAGTGAAATTTTCTTAGTACAACAATTTTCACTTCCATCTTTCTAGAAATTATTCCCTCAATGGCGACTATGTTTAACTATAAAGTTATTAAGATACGATCGATGCAGGCTGCTATCTCGTTAGCGTATCTATGTGAATTTATTCATGAATGAACTGTCTATATTCATATTCAATAGCTTTCTGCGCTAAGTGTCGCAGGTTCGATCCCCGCATGGAACAAATATTTCTATGATCTACAGATAATTGTTTCGAGTCTGGATGATTCTGTATGTGAATATATGTGTTTGTAAACGCACCCACAATACAGAAATGGTTCCTAGTATGGGGCAACGTTTAAAAAAAAAGTAGTGAAAGTAGTGAGTGTATATTGAAACTCCCTCTCGTAACAGGTAATACCTAAATGCAGTTGACTTAAGATTAGGGCATTGCATCAGAACAACTTTGCGAAGGAACAATCCAGATTCTAATAAAAAGATTGATTTGCCACGATTTAATTAAGTTACCGTCTCATGGTAACACTGACACTAGTTGGACTATAGGATGATAAAATTCTAACTAACTAAACGAAATTCTAACTTTCAGAAATAAAACACAACATAACATCACGCCTGTATTCCCTGAAGGGTTAGGCAGAGGTGTATTATTTTACACCCACGTTTCGCCGATGTCGTTATAAAGTCTCATGTAAGCCTGCCTCATGCGAGCCTATTGCCATCTATCGGGCAGAGTTCCAGACTCTGCTACTACTGAGAATATCCATACAGAAAAACCCAATAACACTGCCCGACCCAGGAATTGAACCCACGCTCAGCAGTCGCGCTTGCGACTACTAGACCGGTACAAGGCAATAGGCTCGCCCATTATTACATGGGACTCAATAACGACATCGGCGAAATGTGGGTGAACAATAGTACACCTCTGCCTAACCCTTCGGGGAATACAAGCGTGATGCTATGTTATGTAGAAAAAATCCCACGCCTATTGTTGAAAAATAAAGTAATCAATTTATGGACAATAATGTACAGAGAAATAGAACTACCGTCGTTTTACGTAACTTACGGAAACAACACGGTACGGTATCCACTATCCAATGCGTTTTCAAAATTACCTAACACTATTAGACTCTTCTGAATACCAAGCTCTTGTACAGCCAGCATCAGAAAGATGTATACACGTAGCGCAATTCAAAAGCTACTTTTAGTGGAAATATTGATTGAAATCTTGACCAAATTCATACATAGTATAGTATCTGCGGATACATAAAAATAAATGGACATTTAAATTTTATGATTTTAATCACTACTTTTCCAAGAATAAGCGTTTGAATTTCGCTACGTGTATATATATTTTTAATGCTGACTGTACATGTGAACTAGTCCGTTTGTGTACTTTATTATGTACTATGTGTGTTTTATATGTGCTTTTGTGTATTTTACAGTAGGTTTGTATTCGCCACACGATCGCTCTCGCACCGTTACCTACTGACTCCACTTTGTAGTTCACTTTGTAGTTCACTTGATTCAATTTATTGAAAGAGGCTTAAACGATAAGCGAAGTCTTTTGTGTATTGTTTTTTCTTCATTGTTTTTTAATATATAAAGTGTTAATGTATCTGAATATATTTTTAGGGTTTTAAATAATGTTGATATCATAATTTTTTATAAATACATAGCATCACGCCTGTTTTCCCTTAACGGTTAGGCAGAGATGTACTATTGTACACCCACATTTCGCCAATGCCTTTATTGAGTCTCATGTAATAGGGGGCGAGCCTATTGCCATCTACCAGGCATAGTTTCAAACTCCGTGCTGCTATTGAGAAATTCCATACAGAAAAACTCAATAACCCTTTGCCCGACCCGGGAATCGAACCCAGGACCTAACGCACAGCAGTCGCACCTTCGACCACTAGACCAATCAAATTTTTATTCACATTATTTTTTAACGAAATCTGGCTCTTGTTATCAGTTTAGTAATTTATGAAAATGTTGTCATCTGTATAAATTGTTACTGTTCGCAAACGTATTTTCGCAGCTTAATTATATTTATTTATAACCTCTAACATCTCATGACTTGGACCGCCCGCTGAAAGCTCGGGCGACTTAATTCCGCTAATTTATCGGCGCCGCGCCGCGCGCCGTGCCGTGCGTGTGCGCACTCTCATTGCGAACTTAGTTACAAACGAGGTAGCGACGCGACGCTGACAGATTTATTTGTGGCCGGCCATTTGGTACTGTTATTTAGTTGCAGTTATATTAATAATATGTAGGGTGAACAAACAGAGTGGATATTTGTTTAATTTGATGTTTAGATTGGAGGCTATGGTATTGTTATGGACTGTATGTCACTCAGTGGCGTAGCGTGGGTTTCAGCCGCCCGGGGCGCAGGCGCCACCCCTTATTTAGATCTTTAAAGATAGGAGTTTCCCCGGTTTCGTCACAGAATAAGGAATAAAAACATCCGAGCTAATTTTAATGGCCCGAATTGTAGATGCGACATAAATATGAAATGAAATGGTTCAAATATTTCCAAGATATAGGTATTATTATTATTATTTATTGTGAAATTTTGCCGCCCATTGATGCCATGAAACATTCTCTACAGAAATATTCAATTTACAAACATGATCATTTCATTAGCATCACAAATTTATCTTTTAAAATAGTGATTTACTTTACACAAGCGTTAAATAACATGACTGACTGACAGAAAAATTAATTGAGTTAATTTTTAATACTAGATACCTGTGTCAAGATGAGAATCAATAAATTACCCAAAATCAATTAACATTTAGTATTAACATTGCCTTCGACAGAATCCATCGATTACATCAACAGATAAAATTGATTTTGATTTGTTGAATACTGAGATACAACCTTTTAACCTAACCAAAACGTACAAACATGCGGTAAATGCATACGAAATGCACTATGATAAAATGCATCTTACGAATTACTCTAATTAATCTTACTGAATTTTTTTGAAGTTATGAACCCCTTATGGTTTTAATGTTCACGGTAAAGAGGTAAAGTTCATATCGGGGTATTGTCCTTTAAGCTTCATAGCATCATACATACCTATGTTCCCCAAAGGCCAAAGGCAAGGCAGAGGTATACTATTGTATACTCATATTTCACTTCTCATTTTTCTTAAATTTTAGGGGACCAGACTATCGCCATATACCGAGCACAATTCCACACCGTATCATATATAACGGTTCCTTATCTTAAAATCTTGGGACCCAGGACCACTGACGTTCAATAATATTATTTTTTTTAAATAAAAATTAGTTCAAACCGATTCGAGAACAGTAATTATCATTCGAGTGCCTTGTTCGCGTAAGAATAACATTTAATATTTGTAATTAAGCTGGCGACAAGCTGGCTAGGATGTACGTAATATTAGCATGTCCAATTAGTTGCACGATCTCAGCCAATCGTGTCATGTTTTGTAAACGAATAGTATTGCGAATGGCGGGGTTACTCACCTGAATATAATTGTACTAATTGATAATTTAAATTAATCTTTAAAGTTCATGAAGATAATTACGAACATTGTACAAAAAACTAAAAAACATGCTGAAACATAAGCCTGGTAGTTTTTTTTTAACTGTTTTTTTGTTCTTAGGTAACCCTAAATTAAACCCTTCTCATTTGAGAAGAGGCCCTTGCCCAGCAGAGCGACAGTAAAAGCTGGACAGTAATAACAATTTATTAATGAGTGTACATAAATAAGCTCAACATCCAGTCCTAAAACTAGTATTATATCAAATAATCTCATCATCCCAAGTTCCTTAATCCCGTATAATATTATGAAGTACAAGAAAAACAGGTATCACGAGATCACAAACAGAACTTATTTATAGGCTTAAATGATACTTTTATACGATTGCATCTAATTTACATTCGTTAGCCGTAAACTTTGAAGGAATGCAGTGCGGTGACACGGGAGAAATGCATTATAATAACGGAGCTGGGTCGTAAAAATTACATTTGAATGAGTTACGTAAGGTCTTATGAATATTTATATAGAGGGATTGAATGCTTAAGAGATTCCAATTAAAGTTATGGGATATTGGATAAGATTTATTTTAACATAACATAGCATCACAGCATCACGCCTGTATTCCCCGAAGGGTTAGGTAGAAGTGCACACCCACATTTCGCCGATGCCGTTATTGACTCCCATGTCATAGGGGGCGAGCTCACCTATCGGGCACATTTCTAGACTGCTGCTACTGAGAATTTACATGCAAAAAACCCAATAACACTGCCCGACCCAGGACCTCACGCTTAGCAGTCCCACTTGTCACCAGTTAAGAGAAATAGACCGCTTCTGAGTTCTGGTTAGTTTCGATTACGTGTTCATATAGCCGGAAAGGCTATCAGGTTGAAACTTGTATGTACTAAAGATAAGTGGTAATGAAAATCTTTTAATAGATGAAAACAGAACTATTATAGAAATCAGCCAAGAAATTTTAATCACACTAATTGAAAATCTTCAGTCGAGTCGAGACGAGCCATTGAAAATTCATCATGTCATAATAGAAGAATATGGTCGTATCGAGGCTGACTTTCTAGGGTGCGCCAGACGAACACAGGCTTCGTTTCGTTCCTTAGTAATTGACAATAATAAATATATTATTTTCTATCTTTATTTTTTGTTACAAAACCGCATCTTATTGAGACTACATTCGTTGGAAACAACAGTACAAATATATTAGAAATTTTACGGCACTACGATAAAAATAAAATAATACTAGCATTTAAAAGCTTTGACATACCTATTTAAATGAATTTTTATTGTAATTGGCGACCTACTGATATAACGGGAAACGAAATAAAATGAATAAAAAAAACAATTCCAACATACACATTACGGACCTTATTAGAGATCATAAACCACTTATCTAATTTATACATTGTTGTGTTTTCAAGACAGGTATTTACCATGGTACCCACACTAGGCGAGCCTGTATCGTGGGGTCCCAAGAATACCTTAGCGTTACAGTTTTGGCTCTAGCACAACTAAATGCATATAATAAATACATGGGAAGGGAATTGAATAAATACATATGCTTAGTAAATATAGAGCAAAGTGAATGTTTACTGCGTCCATCACTACCTTATATGTACAAGGCAATGATGGATTAGCAGGTCGTCTCTGTACAAATTGGAGCGCTCATTACACTTGTCAAAGACATCTTGACCTATAGCACTCCTGTGTTTACCTCTCGTCCATCCATCAAGCGCCGCTTTAGGTCTTGTATGTGATCGTTATTCAAGGTGTACGTACATAAATTCTCATTATACATAGTCTATGGGGAAAATTTATTCAATGTCTTTATTATCAAATTGTCGGTTAACCTTTGGCACTATGAACACGTTTTAGAATGCTCCGCACAATTTGTAGGTGTACTGAAACAAATGAAGTAGTACCTAATCAGTTTTTAGTTTAGTGTTACTGCCTCTTTAGTGTAGGTCGCATGTGTGATTACTGAGCATGAGGTTCAGGATTCGATTCCCAGGTCGGGCAAAATTATATTGGCATTTTATGAGATTTTAATAGCAGCTTTGAAATTATGTCTTGAAAATGACAATCGCCGCGCTCTCTTTTTCATTGGACTTAGTTGATTAGCGAAAAATGGCTGTACAATCTCACACAACACCTCTGCCTAACCCATCGAGATGTACAAGCTTTATGCTGTGTTATTAGTTCCTATTCACACATTTCCATTCACAGCTTCTAGTTATACAGTATCTGCTACTATTAACAAATACAACTTTAGACAAGTATTTAAACACTCAAATATTTTCTGTGACATCGAAGTAAAGCCTCATTGAACTTAGTTTACAGTTAAGGAGGACATAAGAGGTACAATGTACATATAACGGTTTTAAATTCCTTATCATCGGGGTCGTTATGCAGACCGCAAAGTGCATTTACTTTTAAGTGAATCCGATTCGATATTGGCGAGTTGAATGTGAGTTTTTGCGCTACTTTTAGATATTTCCCACGGTACATACATATGTAGGTACTTATCTTGGTTCTTTTGCTCGAGTGTTTTTCGTAAGTAGTAACATTAGGTCATTCACGTATAGTGTATACCGTTTCTTTGTTTGTGTGTGTCGGACAGGATCTAGGTAATACTAAGAGCTTGTAATTTTGTAATATAAGTGCAGATGTGTATAGAATGATTTCATGTGACCTGGTTGCGATAAATCAGCAGCCAATCACAATCGACGCGTGAGCAGGTAATGCGTAGGGTTTGCATATTGTGCTTTTCCACTGCGGTCGTTTAGATCACACGATATAATAGAGTCATATAAGGGTCCCATATATCATAACATGCCACGTGTGTATTCCCGGAAGGATTAGGCAGAGGTGTACCTACTCGTTCACATACATTTCGTCGATCCCGTTATTAAGTCCCATGTAATAGGGCCAGCCTATTGCCACCTATCGGGCACATTTCCAAACTCTGGACTGACTCTGAGAATTCTGTAACGGAAAAATCGAAAATTACTTTAGCCGACGCTCTGGACACGCTCTCAGGATCTCACGTGAATCGTATATTTACTATTTAAAACGTCACTATTCTAGAAATTGAATATATAAAAACATAATTAATTCTAAAAGATCATTACTAAAGTTATTGACATTTAGAATTAATAAAGACGTTTATCATTAATTTAATTTATCATTATGATCAAGAGATAAATACAATCCGAGACGTTTCCACAAAATAGGTAATTAGTTTTAATATCGGCTCCTTATAACGGAAACCGTGAAGGATCATCGCTTATTTCAAATAATTTGGTGCAAGATAAATTAATTAAAATATATAGTGATTTATCGTAAATGGCAATTGCTTGGCCTAATTTACACTGACAGCAGGGAGCCGGCCGCCGATTTGTCCAAGGCAATAAAACTGATAATGTGGCCAAATGTAAAAAAATATCCGGCGTGTGTCGGCTTGTATGGAGATCGGGTATGTGTTGTATATTATGCGCGTGTTACCGTTACGGTTTGGTGCAAGCCACGGGCTGTAAAATAATTATTTTCTTACTTATTTTTTTGTCTTTGGAAACATTATCTTGACAAATTAAGATTAATGTTATGACTTCTTTCTTTATACCATTTAAATACTATTTACTTTTTTGAGTGATGTGATTGTTTTATTTGATAGAGGCACATTATTGCTTAGATTTATATAGCTGTTTGACTACACAGACTTGTAGTTCCAGCTATCGTAGACATGCGCTCATGACTCTGCTGAGCCATGTCTCAGTAAATTGAATAAAAATGTACCATTTTTATTGAGCCGTTCAGTTCATGGCTTGTTCCGCGACCATGTTAGGGATTGTAGGCGCCCTTGGTAGCGTAATGACCGTGCGTACGCATGGTGCGCTTGCGCCCGTGGTCAATGCACCGTGCGTGCTCGTATCGCGCCGCCCTAGCATTAGATCACATACCGGGCCTAGCCGAATGTGCTCGAAGGGTGTGATAGAGTTGCTATTTGGCAAGTAGGTCGATAGCAGATAAATATGTTTTATGAGCATGTTCTGTGTAAATGATTAAAAGGGCTTAGGCTAGTCTATTAAACACTAAGTACCTTCTTAGGTGTTATGTATTTCGTAAGTGTTAAGGAGAATCATAATCTTTTAAATATATTGGTATAATTTTTGTTTAGTTTAGTATTGGCAATAAATATTTTTATGACGGAAGTTCTTCCTACAATAAAATCATGATTTTCACACATAATAAGGAAACTCAAAAGCTTTTAAAACTGTGTACAAGTAGGTATTCGTCAATTTGTACATATATGAATATTAATTTTTATTTGTAATCTCACTGATATTTCAAATCTCACATCTGAAGCCTTCTCAATTTATAAAGCCCATACCCATCACTAAAAGAATTATGGGCTGATAATTATTATTATCTGTGTATATTAAGTGGCTACAAAGTGCTAAGAAAACAGGAGGCGGCTTTTTTAAAGTACGACCAATAAATTAAAAAGTCGTTGCCGGTTAATTAAAGTCAAATTAACAACATTAAGAAGAATTATTGATAAAAATAGACTATTAAGATCAAGGAAAATGTAATAATGCGTTATTACATGTGTCTGTGTCCTAGGTGCGGCATCCGGGGATAAATCACCTCTCGACCGAAATAGACGAGATCTATATTTTTTATTTGATTCAAGCCAAATATGGTCGTCATTAATTGTAGATTGCAGTATCTGAAATAATGTCAATTTATGTCAGTTATTAATTAATGATTCATTTAACTTTTACATTTCACCTCGATGCATTTGCCTTTGGCATGCAATACTAATTAATTAATCTTTTTTTATTCGATCTTGACTTTCGTTAGATAGGTGTAACGCTTAGATATCATTGTCATTTAATATTCAGCCCATGCCATAATGATATAAGGTGACACACAATTATTCTACGTACATACATACATAAAGTCACGCCTTTTTCCCATGGGGGTAGGCAAAAACTACAGAACGCCACGTGCTACGATCCTTACATAACCCTTTTGCTTCATCTACATTCATGCATCGTTTCATACATGAACGAATTATTGTGAATGTAAATTAATGTGAGTGAATGAATTATTCTACGTCGAACGATAAAAAAAAAAAAAACATTTTTATTTCTAACAATTTCAAAAATAGTTTTTCCTTTTATAAGAACGCGGATAACGCAGCAAAGTCATTTCCTAACTCTCGCTTCATCATCATCAACATCTTAAGTTAACCCTCACACATCCGATCTAACAGGACTGCCCCTAACCCGATGACGAACCGCAGCTAATAGTGCGAGACCGTGACACGACGCCATTACTACCAACATTGAACTTTAAGTGTGTTTACAACTTGAGTAATTGGTTGATGCGCGCCAGCACACCTGTCCTGCGCGCGTCGTTTTAATTACGAAACACGTAATTTATGCAAAAAGCTCACTGGATATTCTGTCCTAAAGCTCTTTAAACTGTGGTGTGCTTTATGATTTGTTTATATTTGACGACACGGTTGGCGCAGTGGTTAAGCGATTAGCTTTCTGCGCTATGTGTCGCGGGTTCGATCCCCGCACGGAACAAATATTTGTATGATCTACAGATAGTTGTTTCGGGTCTGGTTGTGTGTGTATGTGACATGTATGTTTGTAAACTGTACCCACGACACAGGAGAAATCCTAGTGTGGGGCAACGTTTAAAAAAAAAAAAAAAAAAAAAAAAAAAAAAAAAAAAAAAAAAATATATTGAAAAACGATTTACGTTACGATTTCTACATTAAAGTTTCTTCTTGACCGAACAGAGTGTAAGTACATAATAGGCAGAAGGAACAGAAGTTCTTAACACATAAATGGACCTACATTGTCAAGTATTTCAATTGAAACATAAGTATTTAACTTTTAGAAGAGTATTCTCAACCATAGTCGGTTAATAAATAAACAAAAAAGAAAACGGGTACCAGCCGTTGGTGATATTTAATACTCACCCGCAGTGAGTATCGACCTAAGACTATTGAAAAACATTGTTTTTTAGGTGCCTTGGCTATCCATTCTCTAGTGTTAGCAATGGTGCATTATAAATGTAACTTTAATCAATAAGTTTACACATAAATAAAATGACGACAATATCTGTGCTGTGCTGTTAAAAATTGATTTATAACTAAGATGAATCTTTAATTTTATATGTAGCAGTCATCCATGTAACCGGAAAACATCTTACATATACATATATTTGCATAATTTTAATTTATTCATAGTGAGCCATGTGTACCCAAATGCGACACGAGACTAATTAAACGTATCGTTGGCGACTTGATCATCAGGTACAACCTGACCGTGATAGTTGCTTATCAATGAATTAATTTGCCATCAAATAACATATAAAAATGCTACATAAATACTAAAGAGGGCGATAAAAATATATTATAGGGTGAATCAACCTAGTTAAATGCTTTATGCCGCCGAATATTTAACGCATTGATTGACCTAGCATTCTCTCGTAACAGAATATCGAGCGTTCGCCGTTTTATTTTTTCGAACTGAAAAACAATCGCGAATACGAACATTCTTTTCGGCGATAATTCTAAAAGACGCTCTAGAAAAATACAAATGAAAGGGGATCGGCGTGGGGACGCAGAAATTGAGAGTTGCTCGGCATATATAAAATAAATAAAATACTTATTCGGTAGAATCCTCTCGTTCGGCCAAATGCTCATAATATGTGTCATATAAAAGACGTAAATTAGATACAAATTAATATTGAGACCTTTACACGCTGAAACAATAAGTACGTCGCTTTTTATATAACTCAAAACTTAATACATATTGAAATTAAAATGCGTTTTATACGACTTATTTTTTACATCCGCAAAATACGAAATATACTATCAATTACTCGTTGGTATGTCTTAAGTGTAGCGTACGTCAATAACTACGTCTGTTTTATCAACTTTATTATTTGTACAAGTGTCTTTATTTATTACTTTTCTCACATAATTAATTAATGTTACACAAATGATCAATTAATTATTCTCACTCAAAATGGTAAGGACTTTAATAAAATATATATCATGCATTTTATTTAGTACGGCAATGGTCAATATCACATACCATTAATTGGTCGGTTCGCCTCTTAAATTCGTTCTCGTTCAAGGCTTCATGAATCACAGTAGTAATTAAATTATTTAATTTGTGAATTAGATTATATTTTGTCAAAGTCAAGGCTATACTACCGCTAGATTAGCATAGCAGACCACTCATCGGCAACATGAATTTAATTGAATAAATGATTATACAATTATTTTGAGTAATAAATCCACATCGTGTATACGACAGTTCAATGTTACTTACATCATTCTGTGGATATTTCATTAAAGTATCGTTACTTAAATTTCAATTCTTAATTAATAATTTGTCAAATACATTGAAGCACAATAATATTCACGGATCGTTGTGTCACTACAACTAACATAACATATATAGCTTGTATTCCCCAAAGGGTTAGAGGTGTAATGTTATCTCTAAAGTTAGCAATAAATGTGGACGCACTAAGTTTAAACACACGCAAAAGACTACAGTTTTTTTTCGACTTTTTAATTCGTAGGTGTACCAAATCCGCAGCTAACTTCAGAGACCGATACGTGGCGAATATTGTAGGTATAAATAAATCCATAATTACTTTTTTAATTGCCATCTTGTGTAACCGACCAATAAGATACTTAGGTAAAGATACGGTTCTGCGCAAGAGTAGATATGACAAATTGCCAACTCATCGTGTATGTCGTAGATTGCCTAATTGCCCATGTGCACCATAACTACCCATTGTCCTCAGTTAACCCATAACTCGCGTGGGAATATAATAAGCAACTGCACTTTATCTTCTAGAAATAGGTTCTATTCTTGGAACAAGGGAAAACAATCAATTATAATTACATGTTTTGAAAACAGAAACCTAGCGGATGTCTAATTATTAGTTTCTAATATTATGTATTTGGTTCAAAATTCGTTCTGTGTATGAATATATGAAGGAAGTGTATCAAAAAATCAGGAAAAAATAAGCAAACTAGTAAACCTTCGCATAATTATGATTTATTTATTTATTTTAATTGCACTAATTGAAATCGCGAATTACCCTGACCTACATAGTAAATGTTTGCTAGATGACATAATGTGTCTTAAAAATGTTAATTGCCAATAAATATATAGGTTTGACCTGTGACGTCATCTCGTCATGTTATAGAGCTGATGATTCAGATGTTGTCGCGGATCTGCGCACGCGCACCCCGCTCACGAGATGAGCAATTAATAGGCTTGATATTAAACTGTTAGCCGCTAGTTGATTAGCACAGATGATATAAACTGCCAATTCTTAACGGATGATCTTCTGTGGAGATAAGTCAAGAAACTACTGAATTAAATTCTTAAAATATAGCATAGAGATATAAAATTAATTAATCAATAAAATATAAACGCCTTACGGTTCCATGGAAACGTGACGAAGGCGACATACATAGGCGGCAACATGGGTAGCATATATTTAATGACAAAATAATAGCACAATTATAAAACAGTAAAGGCAATTTAGTATACAGATCTTCGCCGATACTGGAGCTTTAACATCCAATTACAATTAAAGTTCGTTGGCGCGTTTAATTGAGATTTATAAGACGATAGGCGCACCATGTATCGACGACTAACACACAGTAATTGCCCTTACTTGTAACATTTGCACACATTTCAGTTATATCATCGATCGGCGCGTGAGTTGTAAATAATATTAGGTAATATAACTGTCGGTGCAACGTGGGTAATACATATTCATTCAAAGGGTTAGGTTGGATGTTAGATCATTTTAAGATTTAATAAACATTATTGAACTAAAAGAGGAGAAATCTTAGAGGCTAGAAATTTTATTCAGATTTAAGCAGCGTAAAATGAATGCCATGTCTCGCTCTCTGGTTATTTTGTAAGAAACACGCCTACACAAATTGATGAATTTACTCTGTCAATCAACGATGGTGAAAGATGTAATAAATAAAAATAATTTCTCAATAACAATCCTCTTAACTCTAGCATACATACATAAAATCACACCTTTTTCCAATGATGGTAAGCAGAACCTTCAGACTGCCTGCTATGATTAAGTCTACTATACCAAACTTTGTATCTAAAAGTATTCTTTCTCTTGTCCCCAGGGTATCGGCCATGTCTCCGGAGGTCACATCAACCCAGCGGTGACGCTGGGTTTGTTCGCCGCCGGTGACGTTAAACTGCTGAAAGCGTTGTGCTACATCATCGTTCAGACCCTCGGCGCCATCGCAGGAGCTGCCTTCATCAGGGTAAGTGGCTTTATACACTTCTTTCATATTTCATACTAGCGACCCGCCCCGGCTTCGTTTGGGTGCAATTTACAATTTCAAATTTCCGATTTTCCATAAAATTTCTTTCATACAAACCTTGTTCTAACAATGACAAATACAACAAAAAAAGAATTAGCCAAAATGATGCAGCCGTTCTGAAGTTATGCGCTTAGGAACACATTTGGCTATTCATTTTTATTTATATAGATAGATTAGGTGAAATCTCCACAAACCATTGGGCAACTGGAAATTTAGATTAAGTCCACGGTTCCAAAATGTAGTCATATCGAGAAGAGATTGCAAGAAACTCCATGTCTTGTTTATATTTACAGTGAGAAAATTCAGGCGTTGAAATATGATTGTTCAAATAATCACAGAAACGGTGCAATAAAAACGTTAACTGCGATGATCCACTCCGGACACTTATAAAGAGAATAAAATGGCCTCGATTCATATTTGACACGCATATTAATAATCCTCTATCTTAACTTCTAAAACGGAGCGCCTAACTGCACTTGACTGTAATGAGTTAATTATTTTTAGATCATGCTCATTAAAAGCCAGTGATTAGGTCTGATATTAATGAATGCATCTGTTACAATTAGCTTTTAATCGTGTTCATTAGTATTGAATCGGCTGATTACGTTTGACAGACCATCTGCTAATTAGACTGAATATTTTTAGTTAGAAGTTAAATGTTGTTTTAATATGCAAAAGCTTCTACACAAGGTTATATTCGTTCTTACTAATTTTTATTATTTTATACTATATAAATTTATTATGCAAGCTCTACCAAGTATACTCGCGGCCTAAAGCTAAAATAGGAAAGAGTTATAAAAAAACAAGATCAAACATATAAACAGTCAATTTCTCGCAGTTATCCTGTACCAAACAGGCGTAGTCATCGTATCGACATTCTAATCGCCTTATGTGTACGCTCGGTAAAAAAAGTGTCTCGCTCACCGTGACACTGATGATCTTAGAATAAAGAAACCAAGTGGAGCGACCTTCAGTGTAATCGTGGAACTAATTGAACCACACTCCGTTATAAAGCTTTGGAATACGAGTACTTGGAAAGGTCACGTGTTTGATATATGGCGTTTATGTTCAATTAAGCTCAACATTTTGTGATTTAATTTTTTGATATTTGAGACGTTTTTTTATTATTTTTAAACTTCGAATAAACCTCGCCGTTGTTTAAAAATTTCGATAGGTAAACAACAGTGTATGTCAATCGTAGTTTAACGAATTCTATCTAAAAGCTAGAGAAATAATGTTCAAAAATGCATTACATCACCTAAAAAGTGCAGCATAAAATACAAAATCTAAGGATCAAAATGAAGGCCATGTTAAACTATACGACAGGAAAATTTCGCAAGCGAAGACGAATAATTGCTTTATTAATCGTTACTTACAAAAGAATCTTGATAGAGCCTGTCTATCTGAGATGTCCGAAGTCAAACAATATTTGTAGTGTCAGTCATGTAGCGATTATTAGCACGTGAAGTTTATGATGCAAATGAGTGGTAAGTAAAATGTTAGCACGTTGCTAATTAGTTGGTCCCGAGCAATTTATAACGCTCGCACGGCGACGGCCTTCCTGCGACATTTCACTGGGCCTCGCGCTAACTAGTGAACTACGATGATCACGTCTGAGCTAGGCACGATTCTAGACGTCTTATATTTAATATCTAGTTATGATTGAACATTTAACATTGATGTGTAGTCAACGGTAACTAAGAATAAATATATTTTTGTTCGTAAGACTTTTGTTGCCACTTATACTTGGTGCGGGAAAAAATGAACTAGATTTTCCGAATAAGTAATATGGTACGCTAGGGTGAACAAGATACTTAGATATATCCAAGAAAAAAAGAACTGGCTGAGTGCGCGTCTAATATCGTTGAGTTATCTACAATGTTTAAAAAATGAATTCACAATACACATAACAGAATTATGTAGCGTATAACACAAATCGTTTTTTAAATAAACAAAACACATCTCATATAATTATTTACATTCTCAACGGATACATACTCAATGTTTTTAAGTGCTTAAATTTTTCAAAAACTTTAACATAAAAGTCAGAAAAGCAATAAACATTAATTAATATGTCGAGAGCCTCCGTCGGTTTTATCGATAAAAATTAATTTAACGTTTAAGTCATAATTAATTGAGTTAATATGTGTGTTGCAGTTGGCTGTGCCTGAGGACAGAGTGGGCGGGTTCGGAATGACGCTGCCGGGACACGGCATCAACGACGGCCAGGTGAGATTCATATTGTATTTTTTTTAAATAACTTTATCCACATAAAGCTTCTAGAACCAAAAGCTTTGGACGGTTCTTCTCAATAACTCATTTAGCTTGAATACGTCAGCGCCACCTAGCAGAGGTCTGGGGTATTTTACGTGTAAAACAGATGTTATCGAACCTTTTTTGATTTAACTGAATAAATCTACAGATTTCTCACTAGGATTTCTTCAATAGTAGTAGTAGTGGACACAGTGTATAAACTTAAAACATAGGTACAGTCAGCATTAAAAAGATGTACACACTTAATAAAATTCAAAAGCGATATTTAGAGGAAATATTTGAGTTGTTGAAATCTTGACCAATTTTGCACATAGTATCTGCGTATACATAAAAAATACATAGTCATTTAAATTTTATGATGTTAACCAATAATTTTCCAAGAATAAGCGTTTGAATTTCGCTACGTGTAACTATACATATTTTTGATGCTGAGTGTACATAATAGTCAGTATTCTGCGAGAGCCGATATTTAGCAATGTGCTACTTTGATTAAAAAAATCAAAATTACCGTGTCTGGCTGCACTAGCTTCTAATAAAAATGTTACAAACGCATTATGATGCTGATGATAAACTGATATGTTGGTAGGCTGTGCTGATCGAGGCTCTGATCACGTTCGTGTTGGTGCTGGTCGTGCACGGCGTGTGCGACGCGCGCCGCAACGACATCAAGGGATCTGCCCCCCTCGCCATTGGCCTTAGCATCACAGCCTGCCATGCCGCCTGCGTAAGTATACCATGTTCACTTTATAGCAATTTTAGTTAAATAGTTCGTTTCAATTGAATTCAATAACGATTACTTTGTTTGCGCTTCAATAACACATCGTACTTAGGTGGTGCGGCAGTAAAAACAACTTTGTATTACCAAGCCGTTTGCTGTCGCGTTGCTTTTGCATGTTATGATTGGCTTGTTTTTGGACCGCAAATAAGATTGGTAATCTGTAGTGTGGTATTAAATTCAATTGCAACGAACTTTAGAGTCCTATGTTACGATCTCAACTATCGTAGTACAACAGTCCTAGCTATTCCACCTGTTATAATAACTATGACAGTAAGACAGCATGAGGTCCTAGGTTCAATTCCCAGGTATGAAAAAGTTTATTTAAATTCTCTGTAGCAGCCGGGATTTTGGAACTCCGGGTCGCTACTGAGGACTTTCTCACAGAAGAAATAGCACTGCCCGACCCGGGAATCTAACCCAATAGCTAACACTCGGCAGCCGTGTTTGCTACCACTAGACCAATGAGGCAGACTATAATTGAATATAATTAAAAATAAAATGTGTGACGTATCAACAGATCCCATTCACCGGCTCCAGCATGAACCCAGCTCGTTCCTTCGGCCCCGCCCTCGTCATGGGCGTGTGGACTTCGCAATGGGTGAGTAACATTTAAAAATACGATAGCTATTACATAAGTCCCTTAGTTCTTAGATCATGCTCGTTAGAATGTCTTGTAAATGACAAAGTATCAATAAACTCAATATGTCTTGTAAATGACAAAGTATATCAATAAACTCAATATGTCTGGAACTGACAATGCTGTATGATTGAGAAAAATTGCTTTGACGAAATGTTTTTTTCTTTGACTAATTTTGCCTACTACAAACCTAAATTATCTGAAAGCCATACAAATATCTGTGCGGTGCAATTTCGAAAGCAGAGCTTCTGCAGAAAGAGTAGAAAGTCACTAGTCATTGCACGAATCGTGCCATCAAAATATAAACAATAGATATCTAGAAATACATTAATACCACAATAGATATTTAAAAGCACATAATATTACTTATTATGTGCCTCTATTAGGTAACGAAAGATGAGATGATGCCGTCACGAGGTGGTAGAATCACGTGAGCTAGACGATAATGCATTCGATTTAGAAATCGCAATTTAACGGCCGTTCACCCGTTTGCTTGTAAACACCATGGGTTTCCGTCTAGTTTCTCTAAAGAAATCGGAGTTTATCTTTTGGTAATGTTGCATGTTGGCTTCGCTCTTCGTAAACACGATAAGTAATGACTTTAAGGGACGTTAGCTCGCTTGAATCGCTTTGACCACACGGATTTGTTTCGGGTCTTTGTGTGCCTATGTCCATGTGAATATTTGTTTTTGTAAACGCACCCATGGTACAGAAATTTATCACAGCGTGGGGCAAGGATTTTTTTGTAAAGAATAATAAAATAAAAAATATTCAGAAGAAATCGAACACGTTAAGTTTATGGGCACTTTTACAAAAATAAAAGAGTGTAGATTTGAAGATAAATACTAAAACGTTCTTCTAGTATAAACGAGATATAAGTTTAGCTTCAGAGTAATATGACCCTCCCGTTTCCCCTTACAGCGTACACAATACATAGGTAACAAGGTTTATAAGTGAAGTACATAGGTTCGTGCTCACAGCGTACACAGTACAAAGTAACAAAGTTTATAGGTGAAGTAAATACGTGAATCTAGTATCTATAGCTAATTATTAAGCACACTTTCGCCGGCCGACCAAGACATCCTATCAAACGAGTTTGCATCTTTGTAGGAAGCGCACGCGCACAGATGTAACTTTCCGATCATTGTGAACCCTGGCTCATGAATCACTGTTCGTCTTTTGACATTTCGCCGGTATAGACAACATAATGTTGATTAGGTTTTGTTGTGTTTTGCAAGCTTTCTTGCTTAGTAATAAGTTAATATTACTTAGGTGCTTATGTTGGCGAGAAACTTTCGTCTAAATGAAAACAGAGATGTTTCGGTTACATTACACTTAAAATGAAGGGATGATTTTTTACCCACTAAAGTAGCTTACAAGCATACGGCCCGCCTCACACATCAGTCGCGCGTTGTTGACACTATAAAAATCATTGCACTCCTTTTAAAGAGGACGATTTGCTGAGGAATTTATTTACTTTTATTTTTATAGAAGTAAGTAGTCGTATTATTACATGAATAGTGAAGAAAACTGTACAATGCGAAGACACAAAATTTTCCTAAAAGAAAATCCACGGAGAAGGAAATTAGTTTAGTGTTACGAATAAATAGCAGATAAACTTAAAATTTGGTAAATATAGCAGACCCAATAGTAGTTGTAATGTCTTTCTAGTCTTGAATTCATACAAAAAACCCATAAAAAGAAAACCATTTTCAGTTTTTACTATACTTTCCAATTTTCCAAACAACTTTTTAATTTTTTCTCTAAATACCTTATTCGGAGTATTACGAACATTTTCGAACAAAAATAAGCCAAATCGGTCTAATCTTTCTCAAGTGATAAGCTTACCAACTAACAGCACTTAATTTTTATTTATGAAGATTTCTAGCTACTCTCTCTTATAGGTGATGGTCAAGAGATTTAACGAACGGTGAAATATCGCTGCCTAACCCTTCGAGGATATAGTCGTCATGCTATATTAATAATAATAATATCCTCCTGACCGATTTCGGTCACGGCGGTCAATCTCAACGGAGATTAGCCAACTACGCAGGAGATATTATAGAGCACAAGTGTGTGCGCAAACACAGGTGCTCTCTCTATTTCTCCACTCTCATAGTCCGATGGGACGGTAATCCGACACGACCGGAGAGAGATCAGGCGCAGGACCAACGGCTTTACGTGCTTTCCGAGGCACGGTGTGTATTCACATACACAAAGACCCAGACCCGAAACAAGTATCAGTAGATCATACAAATATTTGTTCCGTGCGGGAATCGAACCCGCGACACGTAGCGCAGCAGTCGATCTCTCAACCACTGCGCCAACTGTGCCGTCAAAACTCAACTATAGTATATGAATGATCGTTAACTGCACGAGATATGTAGATATAATCGGTGCATGGCGAATATCGTCATATTTTTCTAGGCCCTTCCGATATTTATGTAATACCAATTACCAATCAACTCTTTTTCACGCCTAATTAACGTTTGCAGTTAACTCGTAAGTCAGTGACTTTGAATGTATCCATTGGAAAATAAGTGCTTTTAATAGGAGATTTTATTTATATATTTATAGATATAAGTGTACGGTCAAGAGGTACAGTTTCAGGTGTATTTAAATTACAGATATACTTACACAACATTTTCAATAGCAAAATCTTTAAAAAAATAAAGAAGTTTATAACATTACCTACATGAAAGTTCGACTTCGGTCACACCAAGAGAAACTTAACCAATTATTTCGTAGTGTTGCTTTTGTGCTACTTCACATCTTGCCTATTTTGATTCCGTGTTTATTTTTTAATAGCGACGCGCCCCGGCTGCGCACGAGTGCAATTTCCTGTTTAAAATTACCGATTTTCCGAGCATTTTCTTTCCTACAAACCTGGTCCTGACAATTAAGAACAAAACGAAAAAAAGAATTAGCCATATATGTAGGTGCAGCCGTTCTGAAGTTATGCACTTACTATTTTTTACAATTGATTTTATTTTTGCCAATTGATTTTATTTATGTAGATTTGTGGTAGCTCAAATGCATTATCAAAACTTAATTTATTATTGACCTCTACGCATCGCAACTGAAATTACACAGCTGGCGCGTAACGCAGTTAACTGTGTTAATAAACGTTATTTCTTATTATCTTTCTTTCCTTCTTCATAGGTGCAAGAATTGTGTTATTGTCTTCATCCAGATTGTCAGTTGTATAATAAAAGAACATGTAACTCAATTTTACCCCTGAATTGATTTATGCACCAATTAATTGTATCATTTCTTGTTCAGGTATACTGGGTGGGCCCCATCGCTGGTGGTGTGATCGCTGGCCTCGTGTACAAGTTCATCTTCCGTATCGGCAAGCCCGGCGAGAGCGGCTCCTACGACTTCTAGACGACTGCCGGACGACTGCGGGACGACATCGTCACGTGGCCGACACTAAACCGTGCCTATACTCTAACCTTGCCTCGCGCATACTCAACGGAAATGATGTCCTAAATTTTGCCTGAAACGGGACAATATTGACGACATCTGTTGTGATTGTCAACTATTTATTTGTCATAACCAATTCATATATTTACTCGAATTATGAAAACGCAGAATATCTATTGTTTATAGACGAGTTTTCTATTTAAATACAATCTAAGAGGGTATTCAGTATGCGCGAGGCGATAGTATTAGCTCATTGATATAAACAGTTCAGATGTTGGACCAAATTAATAGAGGACATTGTCAATGGGCTTATACTTGTTATGTTTATTAGTCTGGCATTATGTTCGACAAAAATCCAAAGGCTATCAGAAATATTGTTATTGTTCGTTCGAAAAAATATGAAAATATACCGATTCGAAACCGTTATGTCGGGGTAAGATATCTAATTTAAGTTATAGTTTTTATAAATAAAGGTTATTAAGTTTATTTATATTATGTGAATAGAGTATTTTTAAGTGGATGTTCATATAACATGTCCATACTCGAGTGCCTGTGCTAGATATGTGATTAATAATAATATTGTGAGTTAACTTTTAATGGGTATCACATCAAAATTCTCACACGAAATGATTATTTTAAAATAAATATCATAATTATTTAACCTGGCTTTTTATTACTTTATTTTTATTTACCTAAAATGTACGACATCAATAAATGAATATTTGATACACGGTTCGATTGTTCATTAGGTATTATTAAGATTGGGTCTGAATCTCCCCATTTATTCATAATGATGACAAAAATGATTTAAAACGCTAAGACACTAGGATTTCTCCTGTATACAAATATATACATATGTGACATGCACACACACTTACCCAAAACAACTATCTGTGAATCAAACAAATATTTTTTCCGTGTGAGATTGCAACGTGCACCACGTAACGCAATAAATTAAATTACTAAGACACTGGGCTAATCGGGGCTAGAGCTCCAGAGAAAACCATTGAACAATGCGCGGCGTGACTACCGCCTTATCCGCGGGCCATTCAGCCTCCAAAGCCCGCCAGAGACACGGGATTCACTCATTCGCCGCACCCCCGGCAGGTGAGATCACCCCGCCAGTGGATGATTTGGCAGACCAGATTCTTCACGCCTAACAATATAAGTATATATGGGAAGGGAACAATGATGCCGAGGCCATAATAAAGTGCCAACTCTAGTACATAGGCAGTAATTTCATCCTAGCAGATAAAAACTCCGAGAGGTAGTATGTACCTCTTAGATTAAGTAGGTACTCAGACATAATCATTCAGCCTATTACTGTCCCATTGCTGGATAAGGGCCTCTTATTCAGATGAGAAAGGTTGTTAGGAGCTGATACTCTTAAATATACCTTATTGGTTTAAGACACATTGACATTAGGACAGTCGGAACACTAGATAATAAGTTTAGTTCCTATCAAACTAGATTAATGGAACTGCCTTATTACTATCAAAACACATTTAAAACTATGTACGTATAAATATCTGTTCGGAATAGGCAATAGTGAATAGAAAATAATTTCTGGTAGGTAGTGCGGGTACACACAATTTGATAGCATTCAAATCTACCCGGTTCGTTTTTCATATTTTTGTAACGTCCGAGCCACATTGGTACAGCTTAGTTCAAAATTGGAAGTACGTCTTACAAGACGTCCGCTCGGTCTCGGAGTAGATTTGTGAAACGTTCTGTTTTTTAATTGGTTAGTGTGCACCAAGTGTTGTATAAGCTTCAGTAGATAGACCCTTTAACGTCTCACGAGAATTTGATTGCGCTTAACCCGCGGTGTGAGTTGGTGTCGGTGGTCATCACGTAGTGCGTGCGTGGCGCAGGGTCCTCAAGAACATCACGTGGGTAAGTCATCAATCATCATCACCTAAGTCAATTTAGTTTTATATACTAAAATAAATCTTATAATAAAATCGTAATGAAACTTAAACTGTAGGTACATTGAATTATTGGGAAAAAATTTAAAAATTGCTATGATGTACAGACGAAAACAAATGTTTTTGGAATGAATTATGTTTATCTCTGCTCGACTGTCGGTTTCACATCAAAACTACTGAAATGATTTGGAAGACACCTTTATTTCCTATAATTGCGGTACATGTGCATTTAAAATCAACAAATGGACGTGACTTGATTTATAAAAGTACTGAATCCATATTAGATTAAAAAAAAATTACAATTAGATATCAAACAAAATGTTTGGAATGCAACTAGTGTGCTCAATAGATGGCGTTGTACTAATAATGATATTTTCTGAATGGCGATGTTAAGATTTTCCGCAGCTGTCTAATATATACTTAAATATTTCTAAATAGTTTTCATCATGTTTTCCATAGACTTAGAATTTCGCTTACGCTAAGTTTTCACCCGACGCCCAGATCTATAATTTCTAGGCTTGGGTAATATCGCCTTTACGCTGTATTGAATCGTATCTATATATCGCTTTTGAATATCAGATATCGAATCCATATATTTCAATATCTATATATTGGTCAAAATCTATGGTACTCGGAAACCGAAGCAGTACCACATGTTACTGTTATTTTTGAAAGTTTCGGTTTTATGGAACGTATGCGGTATGGCGTATTGGTTGAATCTATGATATTCTGAAACGAAAGTGGTTTAGCGGTTCGGTCGTATCTAAGTATTCAGAGTATCATAGATATTTTACGTTGTTATTATTGTGTGGTTCTGTGCAGTGTTACTCGAGCCGAGCGATATTGTACCTACATAGTTTGTGCGCCGTTCGATATATAGATATTGGATATTGTGCCGATATATAGATATTGTATCTATATACGATTTGTATCGCCCACTCCTAATAATTTCTATGTTTCCAATTTTCCATCTAAAATAGAGATGTGCCAACTCGGGAAAAACACGACTCGAATTCAACTCGAGTTACGCAACTCGAGTTAGCAGTTTAGCAGGATGAAGCCGAGTAAATTATTTGTAACAAATTACTTTTTTATATTTGTTTTTCCATCAAACTCGTAGGTTGGGACAATTATCATTACTAAACTGAGTAGGAAGGATTTTAATAAATGTTTGTTTTTAGTCCGAGTTATTTTTACTATAGTAGGTACCTATACTTAACAACAAAAATAAAACTTCACAAAATAATATCAGTAAACTTTATGATGTAGGTCCTTATGCTATTAATAGTTTAATTATCACAATGAAAATGTTCTAAAATACCTTTTTTATTCTAAATAACAAATTATTTTGGTAGAAGTTAATACTCTTTGTTGACTTTGTTCGTTTGTTGCCTTCGACCAATGTTTTTTTTAATCTTTGCCCCACTTTATCTGTAAATCATACAAATATTTGTTCCGTGCGGGGATCGAACCCGCGACACGTAGCGCAGCAAGCTAATCGCTTAGCCACTGCGCCAACCGTGTCGTCAAATTTGTTGCAATGGGAACTTTTATTTAATTAATGTATATTATACTACTCAAATTAGAATATTATTTACCTAATTAACAAGATCACTTCGTTAAAAAGTATTTTTATCTAGTATTTTCTGTATAAATAAAAGAAAAATAATTCTCAAGAAACGAAAAATATTTTCTCTCTTCACACACCGAACGAATCGAATCACGCTCTCGATCTTCCGCTTGGTTCGTTCATTTACTGCCAGCCCAAACTCGAGTTTGGAGATTTCAACTCGAATTAACTCGAACTAAGCGCAACTCGAGTTAACTCGGGTTAGTAATTCGAATTGACCCATCACTAATCTAAAATTACATTTCGGGATCGGAGACGGAAATACCGGAAAATTACTACCAAAACCGAATGACACTAGACTCTAGACTGTTTCATTGGATAAATTTCCAAAATTTTAATTGAGATGTACTGAGTACAACACAATTAAAACTTTGGAAATTGTACTGTGTCATTGAAATAAGCCGTTATCTATACATCTATATCTATACATCTATACATATAAATAAAATTGGAGTGTCTGTTTGTAATATTGAAATAACCCTTTTTTACTACATGCATATGAATATATATACGGTACATACACCAAAATATCATTTTTTAAAATTTTTGTCTGTCTGTCTGTTTGTATAGGCTAATCTCTGAAATGGCTGGACCGATTTTGACGGGACTTTTATTGGCAGGTAGCTGATGTAATAAGAAGTAACTTAGGCTACTTTTATTTTAGAAAAAAATAGGGTTTGGGCATTAGGCATTTGGTCTCACTAAAAATACATTGTTAAGTTCCGACATCCACGCGAACGAAGTCGCGGGCACAGCTAGTAACTATATATAATAACTATATTTTTTAACCTTGAAAACGTTTTCGGTCTATCCTAGAATAGGTACTTAAATAATGATCAGGGAGCCAATTTTAATAGGATATTCATCGTAGCATACTTTAGGAGTCTGTGTAACAATAGACTTAGAATTTAGCTGTGTGTAACATTTAAAGTATATTTATGAGTAGTGCAACTGCAATATATTTTTTGAGAGCCTTGAATTCTTTTGTAAACCAGGTTAAGGTTATCGATTAATTACCGGAGACTCCATATATGTACTAATAATTAAATCGAAATAATACAATCATTGTCTGTTTTATAATTTTATCCACCACTTTTGTCTCGTGTGCCAGAAGCAAGGACTTCTGCGTGGAATGCTGCCGATACAATTTTATTTTTGAAAATAGCATGTTTACTCCCCTGTCCATGCAAAATACATACAATACAATACATTAAGACAGGCATATGTCAAACCCACAGATTTCGAAGCGAAATTCTAAGTCTATGGTTAAATCTTTATTCGATATAGAATCTGTAATAGGTAATAAATGTTTCTATCATTGGTCGCAGATCCACCACGCAACAAAAATAATAATAATAATTATATTTCAATTTTCAATTCTAAAATAAATTTTACCTGAGTGTAGCCCTATAAGCGAAATCCTAAGTCTATGGTGTAGCCATATAATATCGGAGTTCAAATAACTGAATCGAGACAGTTTCTACTAGCGGTGGGCTGTAGCATCTTTTTTGTATAACGAAACGCAACTGTCTATCGGATATAAATAACGGTTGTTAAAACGCGCTATCCTGCTATCCTGCTATTGGTCGCTACTTGTTATAGCGGGATAGCGCGTTGCATCATGTGAGCAACACATAATGTGATAGTGAGGTTTTGATGAGTTTTTTTTTTTTTTTAGCTTTCATTGATGCTCAAAATTCGCGAATGGTCGTTGTTGTTCCAACATAAGCAAGAATTAATGGACTTGGGTGACCTCGTAAGGTTTTGATGACTTTTTTTTTTTAGCTTTCATTGATACTCAAAATTCCCGAATTGTCGTTGTTGTCTCTTAGCGAGTATTAATGAACGGCTCCGTGAAGTTTTGATGAGCTTTTTTTTTAGCTTTCATTGATGCTCAAAATTCGCAAATTGTCGTTACCATAAATATCTCTTAGCCAGGATTAATAGTCGGCCTCTGGCGGTGGGCTGTAGCGTCTTTTTTGGATAACGAAACGCAACTGTCTATCGGATTGTTTGGATGTTAGCGACTTTAGCGTTAGCATGTTAGCAGATTAGCAGGTTAGCAGGTTATTTCAAATCGGTGAAACTAGCTAACTGTTATTATGACGATAGCTCGTTTCAATAACGTTTAAGTTGCGCAACGACCACCGCTAGTTTCTACAAGAACTACGTGATATAGAAACTAGTGGTAGCCTATTGGTCGAAATTTGACCGTTATATATGTTTGAACCACGGAGTAAATACAAATATAAATCTAAATATTTTGTATTTACTTCCGTGGTTTGAACGATGTTTGGTCAAATTCTCATTGTTTATAACTTTGAATTTGAATTTTGTTCTATTACGTCAGCTGCGACCGTGACATTCATATTTATATATTTTTTTGACGTTGGTAGTATGAACTGGGAAATTCTAAGTCTATGTATGAACTTAAATAATGATATTTTTATTTTATTTTATGTATTTGTAACACATATATTACATTTAAATCTTAGCTTTCTGCACGTCTTCTCCATATATATTTTAACTATGCCAAAGGTCACAATATGCTTTAAATGAGGTAGGTGCAATGATTTCTCTTACATATTTATAGATACTGTACAGTTGACCCGTAACAAGTTTACATTCCTTTTCGATGGATGGCGTTGTTCCATCACGCTGAATCGCGATATGGTTTCGTTACACAAAATAACCCACCCCATCGATAGATTTTATTCTTCGATAACCTAGTAGGTACTGTCGGGTCTACAAGATATTTTTTGTACAGAATCTCTGGAAGTGTTCAGAGATTCATATTGATTCTATTAAACCGCACAAACTGTTCAGCAGTTATTAGTTAATGCTGCAATATATCATCATATCATCACGCCTGTTTTCCCCGAAGGGTTAGGCAGAGGTGTACTATTGTACACTCACATTTCACCGAGGCCGTTATTGAGTCACATGTAATAGGGGGCGAACCTATTGCCATCTACCGGGCACAGTTCCAGACTCCGTGCTGCTACTGAGAATCTCTATACAGAAAAACCCTAATAACACTGTCCGACCCGGGAATTGAATCCAGGACCTCACGCTCAGCAGTCGCGCTTGCGACCACTAGACCAAGGAGGCAGTCTACTCAACTGTGATATAACGACTTCAATACTATTCTAATTAAGTACACAGACCTATTGTCACGTACATATACATATATTACGCCGCGGCACTTCCCGAAAAATTGATCAAAATGCTAGTGTATCATTTTGAAAAAAATAAAAATAACGGGATTTGTCTGTCCAAGGTAGATTATAGGTACTTACTCCTTAATAACTTTAATAGGATGGCCTTGTACGACGACTGATCTTGATCTTGCTTTTATCCATATTCATCCGAAGACAAATTCCTTGAGAAGAATCAACTAAGCCATTCAGCATGTTCTGAAGCTCCTGCAGCAACTCCGCCATTAGGACTATATCATGTCATTAGCGAAACACAAGTGTGAGATGCACGCGCCATTTATGTTGATACCAATTCTTATCCAGTCCAGCTTCTTAAACAAATCTTTCAATGCGCTGGTAATATTATGTGCGGGGGCGCAACTGGATGGGTTTAGACTGTTGGTCGTGTACTTGTACACTCAATGTAGCGTTCTTATAATGACATATTAATACTTGGATGCAACCAGGGGCGGCTCTAGCCCACGTAGCGCCCGGGTGCAAAAAACAACCTGGCGCCCTCTAGTACGCTCACGATCAAAATGTCCTCAAAATTCGGTAATTGTGTAATAATAAATGACTAGCTTCCGCCTGAGGCTTCACCCGCGTGGATTAGGAACTCTCACAGTTTATTTTCTAAATTAAAACAATGCGCTGTTTTTGTATCTAAGTCCTTCGAGCGGCGCTTGGCGCCCCCTGAAACTCTGCGCCCGTGTGCACTGCAACCATAGTCCACCTGGCATGGCTGTAGAGATTCCAGAACTAGCCCAGATCTCGATAAAGGCCAGGCTCAAAGGCCTTCTCATAGTTAACAAAGGCTAGGCAGAGGAGCCGATTATACATATTTTTTACTACATTATTATTACATTATATATTATGAGAATGTACTTTATCTATGTATTATAGATTTTAATAAATTTAATAAAAAAATTTAATGTAACATCGAAATTGATTAAAATAATAGTACATAGTAAAACAATAAATGAATAAGCCATTTTGATATTTAACATTGACAGGTCCTCGCAAATCAGGTGAGCCTCTATATTAGAAAAAAATAATTTCTGTTTGACCTCCATCCATTTTGTTTTCGTTTTTAGCATTTGAACTGTACGAAATTCATCAACATAATCTGACTTCATGTTACGGCACCACTTTAAAATTAACCTTTATATAGTATAATCACCATCGGATTAAATTAACAGTTAAAGCTCAGCTAACTATAGCTTTTAACGGCTCATTTACAATCGTAATAAGTACAAGCTTTTGTGATCTATTTAATAATACTAACTAGCACACAGAAGAATGGACTAATGAAATAAAATTCTTGCCGTCTCGACTTAGTGTTTCTTACTGACGATAGTCTCGCCCGTATCTACGAAATATGTATTATGTGTAAAGCTGCCAGGTATACTGTACATACGTAGGCGGCTTATAGTGCTAGGCGGAGCTAGGGGCTTATGTAACGTGTACCTCTGATAACCCCTTCATCACCTCCTCTTTCCACAGCGAAAGACAGAAACTAGAGGCAGTAACAACGTACCTATCATTCCAAATACCTTTGCTTTAATACCGATGTTGACATATGTAGTGTACTTCAACATTTTTTATGATCATCTTAATAGAATTTTCGTTATTATACAATTACCTGACAATGTGAACTAATCTTCATTGGGTTTCGCAATTGTCGTGACTGTGGATCGGTAATCAGGCGCGTGAGTGCGCCGCCGTTAAAAATGTGGCGCGGGGTCAAGGGCGGGGCTTGCGGTGCGCATTGTCACGGTGTGGGACAGGTGGTAGTGCACTGCTACATACATGATTTTTCGTGCATAGAAAGATACAAACCGTCTGGCAAAACAAAAATAATTTAGTAATGTGGAGCAAGGCGGATCTAAATATACTTTATCGGTACAGACTTTGCTAGATTCAGTCATCTTCTCTTATTTGTTTGGTATCACCTGTGTTCTATCATCAGTTTCATTTCTTCTCGCGCATCCGGAAATCTCGCAAATACATGCAATCGCATTTTTCATAACGTGCTACATAAGTACCCTTGGGTGAACTTGAGTCATTATTTTCAGATGAGCTTTTTCATCTTTGCAGTATGGGAGAATTCATTCAGATTGAAACAACAGTTTGAAGCAGAAACTATATATTATAATGAAGAAAAACAAAACACAGCGATTACAATTGAAGCACCAAACATGTGAGTACAGATACAGAATAATTTAGCAGTCTACAAGCATAGTGTTACACTTTAAAAATATCGCGTGATCATTATGTGTACTGGAAGGGCCTCGACCCACCAGTGAAGGGATGCTCGCGCCGCCCGAGTGACATGGCCTTGCTAATTGAACTATTTCATGTGCCATCTCACGACACCACTTTATCGAACAATAAATCTTTCAACAAAGCGTGTTTGAAATCGTTTTTATGTGTCAAACTGTATAGTTATACGGATATAAAATTTCCAAGCTTTTAGCAGATTTGATCTAACTAATATGCGATTAATTATACAGATTTTGATTAATAGCATCTAAAAGTAGTATTCTATTGTTAAAGACTATTCAGGTGTGTGATAATTGGTTTTTAGCTGGCCATGCACCCGTTGACGCCGAGACAGTGCGGCACGAAGGGCCTTCCTCAAGGCTGCTCGTCGATAAGCGCCTGCAGGAACGCGTCGGGCTCGGGAATGTCTTCCAGGAAGCCGGCGGCGTCGCAGAACTCCGCAAACGAAGCGCAGGGCAGTAGTTCGTCGGTGAGAGTCGTTACTATGCGCTCAGCTGCCTTTCCGTTCGCTTCGTCGTTGTGGCGAATGTATTCAGCTAGTTTGATCGGCCATTGGTCTACTGTTGTTGCGCTTACGGTCTGAGGAAAAATGTTTGGTTAGTGACAGTTCCCATATTTCACAATTTTTTTTTTCTTTTTTTTCTAAAAAACGTTGCCCCACACTAGGATTTCTCCTGTGTCGTGGGTACAGTTTACAAACATACATGTCACATGCACACACAACCAGACCCGAAACAACTATCTGTAGATCATACAAATATTTGTTCCGTGCGGGGATCGAACCCGCGACACATAGCGCAGAAAGCTAATCACTTAGCCACTGCGCCAACAGTGTCGTCAAAATGCTGGTAATTATTGCTATAGTAACAGAGTCGTTTGTAAAAATTTGTTTCAGATAAAAAGTTTGTATGATGTGTTTAATATCAGTAAATTATATTTTCTTATTTTGATTGTTTCTACGTTCTAAATAATTTTCATGATGAGAAAATTAGAGCATGTCCCGTATTAGTTGTACATACCTTGAACATGACAGTATACAGCTGATCAATGATGGCAACAAACAGTGCGTACGACTTATAATCGGCCCAGGTCTTCACAGCGCGGTGTTCAGGCGGCAGTGAGCGCATAGCAGGGCCAGCGGCTGCCACGCCGCGCACGTGCCCAATTACCAGAAGTCGTTTCAGCATATCTAGCTTCAGAGAACGCCATCTGGTGGTGAAAAATGTATTAAAGGTTGCTCCAACAGAAGGCAATCCCAGTGCGTCAAGACGTTGGTGGTATAACGTTGGTAAGTACACTCGCCACCACTGTACGTTGGCTTATGTGACGGCTTACACGCTCATAAATTCCGTAAATATTGACAACTAAGTGTGAGGGAACGAATACTTCATCGTTGTGGTTGTCGCGGCTCCCTATTGGAGCCGCTTATTATAATATAGAGCTAAGTATAATTTACCAACAAAACCACACAACTTTTAGCTGTCACTGGCCATCATACAGTGTCGCTAGTATACACTCGACCGCTGCATGACTATGGCCTCCTCTCCGAGAGAGACTTGGCTAGAAGTGACTTGGTGTAAGTTTCGATGCAGGTGTACATACTTGGCGTGCGGGTACAGCATGAGCATGAGCGTGTTGAAGTAAAGCGGCCCCTCGGCATCGTGCGCGGACTCCAGCAGGCGCGCGGGCGCCCACGCCAGCGCCGCCTCTAGCGCCGACACCTCGCGCGCCGATACGCGGCTCCTGCAACACATACGCATTATGTTGCTACCAAGCAGAACCACACGACGAACATCCGCAACCCAGTGATTTTGCCGATCTAGGGCTCAAGTTGAAAAACCCTTGTGTCCCGGTAATTGACTTGCTGTTCCAACCATTTTTAATTTGTTTAGCGTAGTGAGAACCCATCATTGGCTATCATCCGCCTGGGATAGGAGAGGTGTGCCGGACTCCTACCGGAACTCTTTGAAAACCGCACAGAAGCCTACCAAGGGCACTTCATAGAACGGGTAATGTAAAGAGGCCACCCCCTCGTGCACGTCACAAGGAGACTGTAGAGAAGACTCCCGTGACCCTCGCTGGGTGGCGTGCACTGTGAGACGGGGGCTGTTCCCACCCTACCGGAAAACGACTATGTTTACATAGTTGTTTGGCGGTTGAGTTTGTAAGAAATCTAGAGCCCCAGAGAGCTGAAACATGTATGTAAGACTTACGTATTAATAACATATAGGGCCATGTGTATGAGCGCGGGAACGAGCTGCATGTTGGAGAGCGGGCCGCCGCCGCCCGTGTCGTCGTGGAAGGTGCGGCCGCGGGCGAAGCGTAGCAGGAGCAGCTTCAGGTCGTGCAGCGTGCACGTGTGGCCGATGTCGCGGTGACCAGTGCACTCCTGGATAAACAACATAGAGTAAGAGAAACTATTGAAATTCGTACCAGTGTACCTTTATAAATCCTCCGACCAGGCGCGGTGGTTAACCTGGCGGGCCGAAGCCCGAAGGTTGACGTCCGACATTTTTATGTGTTTTATCGCTTCACTCCGAGAGATGGAGCTTTACTATTTGCCATGTTGAGAATAGTAGTCGCTACATAGTGTTCACAGTACGAAACCGCCTAATATAGCATTTAGATATCATTCTTCCGCTCGCGTATAATTCGAAACGCACCGTAATGGCCTGCGTTTCGTACATACAATGTATTACATATATTTATATATATAATGCGAATAAGTTCCCTTTTTATAATAAACCTTGTAGAAATGTGGGACAAACCTGCAAGTAAGTGGTATGCCTGGCCAGACAGCTGGCGAAAGCAGACTCTGGTACGTGCGGGCCCCACAGCGGTAGCAGTCCGTTGCAGCGAGTCGATGCGTTCTGCAGCGCAGCGCTCTCCCATTCATCTCTGCGTTACAAAGTCACTTTATTAGACACAAATCATGTGTACTGTGTAAACACAATACGGACGCTACAGTGTTCCTATATTGAAAAGGGAGGATCCAACGACCATGCAGGGTTATATATACCTGGCGGGCCTAAATAGCCTATATCTGTTTGAACATTTTATTTTGTATAGGCGGCTTTAGAGTTCGTATGAAGGCACCACATGCTCACTTGCCTTCGCTGACCTATCCATATACATGAATAAATGGCCTGAATCATGATTCCTTGCTTGCGCCGAGCCGTTCACACTTGTTCATTCGCTTGGTTGTTGGTTTTACAAGTGTTTATGCTTACCGAGCACGTGCAAGCCTGACGGCGGCCATGTGACACTCGACGTGCACGATGTTGTAGTGCGATACGGTCGTGTAGCCGAGGGTCTTGCGCGCGCGCACTTCGTACTCCTCCACGGGGCATCGCTTCGTGAACGTGTAGATACCGAGCACCTGTTACAACAAATGATTAGTAAAAAATATACTTTTTTTGTTATATCTACGTACAGTAAGCACATGAAAATCACCACCGTCTGCTGCGCTCTCTTACTGCGCCACAAGCCGCTCAAATGCCGTCGCGGCGCGTCATACCCTAACGTTGACTGATTTAAAGGTGGGTACAGACTTTGTGTTCTTGTACATAGGATGTTGCATTACACTAAGCGTCAAAAAGCGAATGTCGTGGATTGTGATCATCGGCGATTCCCGTTCTATTGCAGTTTAAAAGGCCTGTTTACATGTGTGTACTGCGCATGCGTGGTGCGCCCCGCTGATACGTTACCTTGGTAGGCTGGTATTTGTATCCCTCGCGACAGATGCAGCAGACGGCGCCGTTCTCCTCGGCCAGGTCGGCCACTTGTTGTGTGAGACTGCACTGCGCCGTCACTTGTCCGCGCTCGTTACTGCGCATGCCCAGTGCACCCAATTGACGCTCGCGCACTGCCATTGCCAAACGCTTCTTTTCCTGTAGAAGTCACAAGAGTTAAAAATTCTGGTTATTTCTGGTTAAAAAACGTTGCCCCACACTTACGAATAATTCCTGTATCGTGGTTGCGTTTACAAACACATATATTCACATACACAAACACCCGGACCCGAAACAACTATCAGTCGATCTCTCAACCACAGCGCCAACCGTGCCGTCAAAATACTATTCTTCTTCATGTTTGCCTGACAATTGCCATAAGATAAGAGCTTAATATGCCGCGTACAGACTAGTGCGAACAAACGCTATCATGATACGTACCACATGTTCCTTCGCTATTGTGTCTATACTAATTTAAGCCCTTATTAGTATTTTCTTGCTTTCAGTCGGCCGTTCGTAAGCATTCGTTCACCTTATCTATACGCGGCATTGCATTCCACCACGTTTGATATTATAAACTCGTAGACAGAAAAAAAAGACAAAATGAAAAAATTACACCATTGACAACACGATTGGCGCAGTGGTTGAACGATCAACTGTTGCGCTACGTGTCGCAGGCTCGATTCCCGCATGGAACAAATATTTGTATAATCTACAAATAGTTGTTTCGGGTCTGGGTATATGTCCATGTGAATATTTGTGTTTGTAAAACTTACGATACAGGAATAATTATTAGTGTGGGGCAAAGTTAAAAAAAAAAAAAAATTAAATTCAACTGATACCAAGTTGTGATCTATAAATGAGAACATACCTGTCTGGTGAAGTCTCTGACTTGTTGCACTTTAGCCGCGCACTGCGGCTGCGACCGCAACGCTTCTAGAAGGTTCTCGGCCAGCGAGCCGACGTGCTCACCCGAAGACACCTGCTCCAGTCGATGAACGATCGGAATCACTTTCTCGCAGACCAACATCTGTAGGAAAACACATTTTGGGATATTAAAATTTATTTTACACTCTGTCGTTTTGTTGTTATTAACTTATTTGTATAGGGTAATGCATACCTGAGTCGGTTCGTGATCAGCGGCCAGGCCAGTGAGGAAGCGCAATATGTACTTGAGTGCAGGGCGACTGATGAACTCCTTAAGCTCGTCAGAGTCCGTACACACAAGCGTCGGCTTCACGCACGGCGCATGTTTCTGGTAACAACATAACATATTGTAGAATATTTCTAGGCAATAAGACACGTATTCTTGTGTGACTTTTTGAACTATTTTTTGACACTAGAGTTTGTAAATCTGATAAAAAAAAACAAATTGTAAACGGTTCGTAACAATGATGAAAATATATATTTTTTGACTGGCACTATTATCGAAATAAACTTACCACGATATACTCAAGCGCATCTCGCACAACACCAAGTGATATCAGATAATCTTTGAGCGTTCCTCCAATAGAGTTTCTCTCGATGTTGGCACAGAACACGCAGAACAGTTCCATGCGGAACTCCTCCTCAGTCCACTGCTCCGAGTCCAGCCGGTCAAAGTCCAGCACCGGCTTGAAATGGTCCACGAGCATGGCCATCTTGAGATCGTTGCCGTACACCAGCGCGGCTAGCACGCGGGTCAGGTGCCCGAGGGCGACCGAGTTGTTGCGGATTCCTGGTGAGACACACATGACTATAGATCGAACACTTTTTCGGCATGACGAATGATAAATTCTACGCTACGTGTCGCGGGTTCGAGTCGAGACAGAATAAATATTTTTATGATCTATAAGTTAGTTTTTTCGGGTCTGGATATTTATGCATGTGAATTTTTGTGTTTAAGACGCATCCACAATACAGGAATTATTCCTAGTGTGGGCCAAAGACACAGAGTTCCCGAGTATTGTCATATTACTAGTAACATTCCAGACTCCGGATTTCTACTGAGAATTTCTTCTTTCTTGGATTCCCGCACGCAACAAAAATGTGTATGGCTGGCAGTTGTGCCAGCGATTCTGGGTGTGTCCATAAGACGTATGTATGTATGCGTACCTACCAAGGAAAGGACACGGTAGTTAAAATCTTACCTGGACATTCGGTACAGTTAAGTAGAGCTTGCACGTACTCCGGGCCACCAAACGTAAGTGAAAACTGTAGGAATGACTCCAGACTCTCACTTGCCGCCACGGATAGAATGCGCTCCATGATCTAGAGAAGACAACATTATTATTTGAATGATTTTAAATTTAAAACTGTCACTTCAAACTAAACATATGTATAGTGTGCAGGGATGTGCCAAGAAAAGATTTTTCATAATTCTATTAAAGAATTAAAGTTAAGTTGAGAAAGACACGGACAAAGTTACGAGCAAAATTTATGTGTGATAAAAGTGTCTTGGAATGAAAAATGACGTCACTAACCTCTAGCAGTTGGTAGACGAGCTGCGCGCGCGCCATATCCTTCTCCTCGATGGCGGCGAGGTGCAGCGCATGCAGCAGTACGGGCAGCGCGCGGGTCTCTGCGCGCGTGAGCACGCGCACGCAGCGCCGCACGCGCGTGCACAGCGACACCAGGCGCAGCAGTGTGGAGCACAGAGCGCGAGCTGCGCCCACGCGCTGGATTGCCGCTAGACGTTGCAGCATTACTTCTATTCCACCTGAATACAGAAATAATGTACAAGTCACAACATTGCCAATATTTCTGCTTTTAATAATCCACTGCTGAATTTGACTGTGATTACTGTTAATTGCGTGAAACCATTATAACACTAAAGGCCTGTTTCCACCATTAATCGTTAGTACTTCATGACAATTATGAAACACCTACTAATTGTCTATAAGATTTGCGTAATTTTCACCATATCCAAGCATGACGCAACAGGCCTTAACTGATTTATCCAAACAAGCAACGAGCTTTTCACTGTAGCTTGAGACACAATCAAGAAATTACATCGCTATTACTCATCAGTATCAAAGCGACTACAAAATGTAAACTTGATTTACTTACCACAATCAGCGAGCACATTCGCCATTCGGTACAGTTGTTCGTCATCGACCGCTTCAGCGTTGGCTTGAGTGAGTCGCTCCACGAATTCCTCAGTGGCGTCGCCGAGCAAGCCTCGCATACGGTATACCACACGCATGGCGTCAACGCCCTCACCAGATGTGCACCAAACCTAATGCGAAACAAGTAACAATATAAAACGTCAGTAATCACCGATATTTACATATTTCTGCTTATAAAAGTTTTATATTTTTATTTCATCTGGGCTTTTGCAGTTCTGATGGTGCATGGTTCAAAATTCCGCTATGGTCTTATGGAGAAGTGACCGGAAGAATCTCTGATAATACTGTTTTAACAAAATAAATTTAAATCTTCGATCTTATATACTGGTTTTATGTGTTACGTCGAGCAATGAGCGCTACGATTCTTTAATCTAATGTTGGTATAACTGTTTAAGATAATTGGTCTGTAGCTTGCTCATGTTTGCTTAGCTGGTCGTATTGTACATTAGTGTTCCTGCAAGCTATTTTAAATCTTATAACTTTTAAAACCAGGTGCAATATTAGAAGTAATAATGAGTTTTCGCCTATTCAGTCAATAGTACTAACCTTCTTATACACATCCTTAACAGGCAGGTCCAGTGACATGATCTTGTTGCACACAAGCAGCTCCATGCCGTTGTCATCTTCCAACAGGGCCACCAGCTCGCAGTCGGTACATATCTTGTTCTTGACGTCGCGCATCAGAGGACCCATTCCCGGCTCAAGAGACGAGTAAGGATTGCCTAACATACGACCCTGGTGAGAAGAATATATTGTGAACGATCAACATCATAATTTTAGGGGATCTTCTATCGTGTCGGCATGAGTTAATAATCTCATAGGAATCGCTCATACCGTAGTAGAATATTAGTTAGTCAGCAATAATGGTACTAATGGTACTCAAGGTGCTCCGGACGATCTTAGGTTTCGTCGCTCGTGGAGACTTTTCTTGTGTTCCATTTGAGGAAATAATCAGAAAATAGTCAGTAGTTAAATGGTCTTTGCAGAAGAGTTTGAATCGGTAAATGAAGCGTTGATACGATGCTCTAATGGACAGTCAAACGCCCGAGATAGCGGAAGGTGTTGTAAAATACCGTCGTTTTTGTCTTCTTCTTCCAGTGCATGAATTTACCTGCAAGAAGTCTTCCTGCTGCGGGTCTTTTTCCAGCGTGAGGAAGAACTCGCCAACGTCGTTCTCCTCCGGGTAGATGATAGAGCAGAGTCGTTCGAAGATGAACACTGGTGTACGATAGTCGTGCAGCGGGTATTTCTGCACAGTCTCGATGCAAACTGCCATGAACTCCGCTGTCTCGGCTTCCGTGCCTGTAGAAACATGAGGTATTATTATCACAGTTGGGACAATAATATATTCTATTCATCATAAAACAGCATAATGACTTTGGATAAATTGAATAAAAACGCAACCGATTGAATTCGTTCCATAAAACTAGAATACACAGAACTCAGTTTAGTATAACACAAAAATTGGCCATAATTATATCAAATGTTCCTTATTTCTTGATCGTGCCTCATCCACTTCTCAACTGACGCTCGATAAGCTTTACCATAAAACAACTAGTTACCTCGTTTTCGTCCTTTACCATCTCATAAGCAGTTATATTTGATGCCATTGTTCTTACCGGTAGTCATCTCCTCGAGCAGTTCCAGAAGCTTCTCCTGCGTGTCATCAGTGAGTCGTGTGCGCTGCACGACCAATCTTCGCAACGACAGGTACCCGCCCAACACTGCGCCCACCAGACGTCCCTTGTAAGTGCGACGAGCACCACTTTCTTCCAGGAACATAGCGAGCAACTCCGTCAGACGCTTCAGCGCGTAACCTGGGGATGAAATGGATTTTAAAATAACATGATGAAAAAAAAAAACACACATAACCTAATTATAACATCGAGCCATATTGTAGATATTTTACAGTACCAAACACCTTCCCAGAATGTAGGAGACTTTTCGAAATACTGTCCGATAGTGTCCAATTTCTCTCAGAAACATTATGTTTAGCCATTATTTACCGAATCTTTGATTATGAATCAATGAATGTTTATGTATATCTTTTAGAATATGTTCCATACCCTGTGCGAGATCCGACGTGAGTGTAGTCTCTTCAAGACGGTGAAGCTGTTCGATCTCCTTGGTCATCAGGTCGGCTATCTGTTGCAGGACTCCTCGCAACGCCAGGAATTGCTTCCATGGCGCTTCAGATGCTAAGGCTAAAGGCAGAAGATTGATTACAATTTGTACTGTACCAGTAAACAGTAACAGTATGAGATGGAAATTGTTCAGTAAACATACTTTGGTAAAGTTGTAAGAATTGCTCGCTGGCTTCTCCGGCGGTACCAACTTCGGGCAAGAAGCTCGTTAGTAGAATCAATACCTGTAATTAAATAACATAATTAACACCTCATATACGACTTTAAAGCAACTGTAACGTCTTTCATCCTGATTTATTGGCAGCCTTTTTTTAAACCAGCAGCTTTGGGTATTAGGTCATTTTATATTAAATGAACACATTATATTAGTACTTACAGCTTTAGTCCTGTCATACGAGTCGCACAGTGACTTGACCATCTGACAGGCGGTGTCGCGTGCGATGCGCGAGCTGGGGTCGAACATGACGGGACGCAGCCAGCCGCCATCCTCCAGGGCTAAGGGACGCATACCGTGGGACAGCATCGTCTGGGTAAGACAAAATAGCAAATGTTAATATATTCTTTGGTATAGAAACAATAACTAGCTGTAGTGGTCCTGAAAGGCGGCCAATGCTTGCTTATATGCTTGCTTTTTGTTTGGTTCTTAGCTGTCATAATAACATAACGTCGATTATGTTAGATCAAAATCATCAAGAGGTGCGCGAGGCGGTCAGGCGGCGCCACTGCGAGTGCGGCACCTTGCCCGCCAGCCACGCTGCCAAGTCCACGACTACGTTGATATTGTTCCGTACGTACCCTCTCGCGCCACTTGGCGAGGTACTTGTGCGCGAGGTGCAGGTCGCGCAGCTGCGGCGCGGGCACGGCGGGGCGCTCGGTGCGCGAGGCGGTCAGGCGGCTCCATTGCGAGTGCGGCACCTTGCCCGCCAGCCACGCTGCCAAGTCCACGACTACGTTGATATTGTTCCGTACGTACCCTCTCGCGCCACTTGGCGAGGTACTTGTGCGCGAGGTGCAGGTCGCGCAGCTGCGGCGCGGGCACGGCGGGGCGCTCGGTGCGCGAGGCGGTCAGGCGGCTCCATTGCGAGTGCGGCACCTTGCCCGCCAGCCACGCTGCCAAGTCCACGACTACGTTGATATTGTTCCGTACGTACCCTCTCGCGCCACTTGGCGAGGTACTTGTGCGCGAGGTGCAGGTCGCGCAGCTGCGGCGCGGGCACGGCGGGGCGCTCGGTGCGCGAGGCGGTCAGGCGGCTCCATTGCGAGTGCGGCACCTTGCCCGCCAGCCACGCTGCCAAGTCCACGACTACGTTGATATTGTTCCGTACGTACCCTCTCGCGCCACTTGGCGAGGTACTTGTGCGCGAGGTGCAGGTCGCGCAGCTGCGGCGCGGGCACGGCGGGGCGCTCGGTGCGCGAGGCGGTCAGGCGGCTCCATTGCGAGTGCGGCACCTTGCCCGCCAGCCACGCTGCCAAGTCCACGACTACGTTGATATTGTTCCGTACGTACCCTCTCGCGCCACTTGGCGAGGTACTTGTGCGCGAGGTGCAGGTCGCGCAGCTGCGGCGCGGGCACGGCGGGGCGCTCGGTGCGCGAGGCGGTCAGGCGGCTCCATTGCGAGTGCGGCACCTTGCCCGCCAGCCACGCTGCCAAGTCCACGACTACGTTGATATTGTTCCGTACGTACCCTCTCGCGCCACTTGGCGAGGTACTTGTGCGCGAGGTGCAGGTCGCGCAGCTGCGGCGCGGGCACGGCGGGGCGCTCGGTGCGCGAGGCGGTCAGGCGGCTCCATTGCGAGTGCGGCACCTTGCCCGCCAGCCACGCTGCCAAGTCCACGACTACGTTGCCAGTCGCCGATGCTGCTGCGGTGCCGCCAGCAGTTGTAGTACTCGGTGTAGTCTCCTAATTAAAATGCAATCCACATTATGACTTGAATGTTTCAACAAGCTAGCGCACTGAACGTGAACAGCTAAATTTTGGATGCCAGATCAACACTCTTGATTTGCCAACTCCTTTCAACACGGCTCTTTGCTACTGTGTTCTGAAGAGTTGGCAAATCATATGAATGGAATTATCACGTAAAGGTGTGTTGCTGAAGTAAATTACCTTCCCATTCTCCTTAGGTTGGTCGCTATCAGCGGAGGTAGTGGATGCAGCCGGTGTGAGCGGTGCCATCAACTGTTGCATATAACGGAGGCAGGGCAGCGCCACCTGCTGCAGCGCGAACTGGTGCGCTGTGTGACAATTCAAGACTACTCCTCATATTATTATAGATGTTGAAAAACTTAGGTATTATAAAATAAGAGAATTCAATGTGTAGTAAAAAAATATTATTTGTAAACTAATATAATAATATAAATCGAATGCTAATGTTTGTATAATTAATTTCTTCTTCCATTATTTTTATAAGTATTACATATGGAGTTCAAGAGCAAATATTGTACCGCCGATTATAACCAATTCACTACCATTTTTTGGCATATTTTCCTTTCCTTTACCTGAAAGGTCATTGCCATTTTCTTTTTATTTCTATTGTGTATTTATTTCACATAATATTTATACTTTATCCAAACATACGTTTGTAAGATCCTTTTACTGGACTTTAAGACTTACGCAAGCTCTGCACTGCAACTTACCTGTCTTAGTTGGTTTATAAAGTGGTACGGCCAACTGACTTTACCACTAAAATATCAAACAGAGTCATTGAGAAGTGATATTTTGAGCGAGGTATTAATGCTTATGGTAAATGTTGCTTAAATTAAACATGCCATAATATTATGCTCAATAATAAATAATACGAAATAAAGGATTGCGAAATAAAAATATGCCAAAAAATGGTTGGCCAAAAAAAATAAAAATAAAATAAAGCGAATAGTTTGATAGGAAATGAAATTCGACAAAAACCGACAAGAAGTCGTTACACCAATATTATTAATTTCCGATTAACAAAAAATACTTACAGTTGGGTGACGACGAGTTGATGCCGGGTATACCTGCTAGGGCTTCAGCCTTCAGGATGGTGTTGGCTGCTGGCGTTATACCGGCCACTTCTGTCAGTTGAGGGCAACACCTAATAACGGAAGGCACATAAGTGTTAAACATACAATATTTACTACAAATTTTATAGTGATTATGGAGATAGAGTTTACTTTACTTACCACACCCATAGTTTCACGATACAGCGAAGTCTCACCTCCCAACATTCGACTGAATCTTGTACTTTGACGAGAGAGCCCAACAGCAGTACTAATGGGCGAACCTGCAGCAAATTCCCTTTTAAGTTAGACTGAATCTTACATAAGCACAAATAAGGTTGATTTTGGTCTACAACTTACTGAGTTGTTATGATCTTGCGACGCGGCGTGTCCCATAAGTGAGAGAGTGATGCGTTGCGATAGTAAATTGCACAGTGTTTCCGTCGCTGGTAGATTGTCCCGAGTCACCAAACATATAAGCGCGCGCACTTCTTCTTGACACTAGAAAAAACAATGACCCCCTTAATAATAAACACGGAATAACGTTATATCATGAATAATGTCAGTAAAAGTAACCATACATTTTTGGAGGTGTAAGCTTGACATAACTATAATCCGCGTTTATTAGTAAAGGGGTGTACGTTTAAATAACAAGAATTGTACATTTTAAAATATTTGGGCCATGGCTAGGTCGGATGGGTCCGACATAGAATAGACCACGGTGTGGGCGTTATAAAGGCTAGCAAGGAATAATGTCAAGAGGATGACGTAAGATCGTCGTCCAATGTGTTTATGATAACATGGTTCAATCAGTAATCCGGTTGCTAAATATGGTAATTTTAGCTATACATCTCGTCCACTTATGCCTTGGAAGAGACATTTACGAGCTGATTGATGGTATGTAATTTGCCAATTTGATTTATCGAGCATAATTACTTATATGAGTACAGTTTCCAGTTATGAGTGTTCATCATCATCATCCACAGTTTATGTGAACGCACTACAGGGCCAGTCTTCTCATTTTTACGTCATCCTTCCCTGTTTTGCGCCACTTGTTCAGGTCTTTTCGAAAAATTCATTGTTCCATCGAATGTCTTTAAACGCTTAGGTAAGCCACTCTCAGTCGCGAAGTATTTACTTATTGAGTGCATACCTGCGGAGTTCCACGATGCAGGTTATGCTGCACAAGTTCTTGCACCAGTCCGAAGCGACACAAGCGGGTGCGATTTTCGGCTTGCGAGGCAAGCGCGCGCAGTAATGTCAGGCAGTGCTCGGCGCAGGCTAGTGCGCAACCGTAGCAACCGCCACCTGATTCTGTGTATAAAAAATACACAAATAAAACACATACTTGAATATACTGAAGGTTTTTAACCGAGGATCTAAAGGACATCTTCCATGTTGTATACATTTTCGGTTCAAATAATAATAATAATAATAATAAATAAAAAAAAATTTTACTTGAGATCGAAAAAAAAAATCGTTCTATGGACATAACATTTTGTTTTTATTTAGTAAGAAACAATGTTTGTAAGTCTATATTTGACATGGAAATCTTTTTTGAGGGATTTTGCAAGAGGGATAGAACTTCCTTAAAAAACAGAGGTAATGGAAATAAAAAGAAAGTAATTAACCTTTAGTAACGTCGCCATCGTAATTCTGGAGTAATCCTGCGTACACGGGCAATGTATCGCCTTTTGTTAGTTCACTCTGAGATCTATCAAACGCCACCAGTTCTTTCCTATAAACACAAAGATAAAAGGTACAATATTAATTTAATTACGGGATAAGTCATAATAACTATATACTCGAGCGAAATCACAGCTTTGACACATAAAGTTGTTACAAGAACACTTGAGAAATTAACAAATCGGCGACGGCGCTGGATGATTGTATATGAGTGCGCGTGCGATGTATCGCCTCAAACTACAGCACTAGTTAAAAATGGGCTACACTATGAAACAATTATCAATATACGGTAATTTAGGGTATGTGAAACCATTAAACTGTACTCACCGGCAAGCCAGCACCTTTTGTATGATCTTGGATAGATCCTCAAAATGTCCTTTGCTATCCACACAGTATTTATGCGCAAGAGTCTGTATGACGCGGTTAATTTGCGCGCCGCTGAAAGACGTGTTGCTTGCGTTACTGTTCTCGTCTCCCGTGCGACCTTCTAGACGATGCTCGCTGATCTTATGAAGTAAAGACTGCAGAGAAAGACAATTATGAAGATAATGCTGCCATACTACTATTGAAAAATGGTTTCAGCAGCACCTGGTGTTGCCCGGTCTTCACACTGGGCCAGCATTGGTGACCGAAGGGACTGCAGATATATTTAAGTATGATTTTTAACGGGTAAGATTAAAATTGTACTACAGACAATTAACTATATTAAAATGTAAACAATTCATTACACTTTACGCACCTGAACCCGTATTTACGTAAAATCTGTAAACTGCTAGAGCTACATATTATATAACACTCTGTTCCGTATCTCCGTGTCCCTTTATAAAAAAATATATGAGCGAAAAAGAATAATCATTAAATATAACTATACTTTGTGTGAAGACAACAGGCAGCAATAAGTAGAATGAGTAAAATGAAAGTAGCTCTGTCTATAGAGCATTTAGTTTCACTTTACTAAAGCATACCTCTAGCACAGGCTTGTTGGCCGTGAGCTGCCTGTACACGCGATCAGCCTTGTCCAGGAGTGCGCCTATAGTTTGCACCATCTTCTTCCTCTCCTCGTCGTTCTCAATAGTGTCCACTGCGCAGCACGGCCGCGCCGTTAGTGTGTAGTCGAACTTCGCGTACTTGCAGAAACCGCACGCGTGGCACAGGAATGGATCTTTCTCGTCGTAGTTGATAGCACTGATAGAAAACAATACATTAAGAGCTTATTTTTCAATAACTAGAAAACCTCAGATAAGTTATTCCATAAAAAAACCGTACCAATATCAAATTAACAGCTATATAACTTTTATCTAGGCATAGAAAAACCGGCCCCAAAACTTATATTAGCATAAAATTAGTTGTTGTTTCGTTGTTAAATTAAACTTAGCTCCATAGTATACTTATCGCATCACTACTGTGACACCTACAACGGCACGGCTACGGCATTTGTTCCCTCTCACTTAGTTGTCAATATTTACGGAATTCATGAGCGTGTGTGAGGCTCAAACATGGTGCCGCTAGTGTATTATAAACGTTACACTTTTAAGGAGTAGGTTTTCTCCTTGCCTTCTTCACGGTTAATTCAAGTAAATGGAACAGCTCTAATTTGGAAATATGAACCAATATATAGGACCAAACACTTTAGTTTTACGTACCGACACTTGTGACATTGAAAGACGTTTTCTCCGCAGTTAGTGCATACACCAGGGTTGGCGGGAACAGATTGAGAGCACCGCGGACATTGAAGAGATTCACCTATAGCGAAAAAAACAATTTAAAACCACTTGATACTTGCTATATGATCTTCCTACACATTATTTGCGCTTACGCACGCAATTTTGTTTTATATTTTTCTGTTCTTTAACGTAAAAATTAAATAATAATTTCACAACAAACTTTTTTTTTTTTTAGAAATCTATGGATACAATCGAAATATGTACTATCATAAAATAATATATAACGTACCAGTAGCTTGTTGGTTTTCGTAGAAATCAGCATACTCCATCATGAGATTGCACGCAACGATTGGCAGGGGGAAGTCGACGCGCACCTCTGATTGGCCTGACTGGAGCTGGACGCGTTTGGCTTTGTGCCACATTCCTGGACAAATACATTGCGAATCAAAATAACTTTGATAATTTTAATATGTAAAATAATTTAAATAAACATTTATAGCTTCAATTTTCGGCCAATATGTATAATATATCATCTAATCATAAGTCTTCGCTCTTCTTCCATGTTTAAACTAGCAGCTGCAATAAGCCGCCCAATATTATGCCTAGTAAAACATAAACCTCTTTACTAATGGACAAAGGACAATTCCTGGATTTGTAGGACTATTGCAGAACATATGGACAAAAACTACTTGGGCTATTGTTATTATTATTCGAACCGTCCATAACAATTAAAACCGTAATTCGTTTTCATAAAGCTCAAATTTCAACTCACCAGGTCTATTCTTCAGCTCCTGAACGGCTTGCACAGTTCTATTATTATAGTAGAAGTTGATAGTCCGCACCATCTTGCTCCTCTTGATATCGCTGATGCGAAGGTTGATGCGGCTGATCATGTGGCTGTTCACCAGCTTCACAATCTGAGTAGTCGTCGTGAACTTCGAGTCGATCTGCGTACGGTAGTGCGTTTAGCTCTTATTTAGACGGGTTAAGGTTTATTATTGTAAATCAATGTGTGAAACATTGAATGTAGAAGCTTTCCAGAATTACTCAGAATTTTAAGCAGAGCAGTGAAAACAATTATATACGAATACGGCTAGTAACCGCACCGTGTTTTATTCCGTATACAAACCTTAATCATAGACATAGGAGACCTATTGTGGCTTCACGCCAAATACAGTATTCATATATTGAAGTAATGGGTATCAACACAATAAAATGTGTACCAAGAAAAACAATCTAAATAATCTACATACAGATGCAATCTTAACCAACCTTTATGGTGGGCAGTTTGATGGTCGCCATGGGCACCTCGGGGTTGTTGCAGACTAGACACGGCTCGGACTCCAGGTAGTACCCATCGAGCTCTACGTAAGAGCCGAGAGCGGCGTACAGTGCAGCGTTGCCGTGAGATGAGAGCAACTGGTTCTGATTGCGGAGTAACTCTACTGCGCTGCCGACGTACTTCTGTGTGAAAACATTGAAAGAAACTAAGTTTTAAATAATGTACGCATAATATTTATTCACACTCTAGATTATCGTCGAGTATTGATCTCAAACACATCAGAACATTGACTATTGGGAAGGAATTTGACGGAAAGAAGTGGCGATATTATCTGAACACAGGTGTAAGTTACTTTATATCTATATATACATATAAAAAGGTCTAATATAATCTCATAACTCTGTCGAACACATTTAATATGGCTCGCCGATGTACCTGCGCAGTTGCCAATTTAAATATGTGTGGAAGTTGGTCAAGTAATCAGATCCGTCATTACGCGTCCAAAAGTTCTGACATCACACAAGCGCCATCAACGTGAACGTGTCGTGTATGAGACCGACGAAACATATTTTGGATTCATTCAAAAACACCAAAATATACCTCAGTATCAATGTTGGGAGTCTTGAGTGTGAAGTATCCGAGCAGGTCCACGAACTGTGCCGCCTTGCGCCCGTACTGCGGCAGTGTGGGCCAGATGCCCCACAGCAGCGATACCAGCGAGGATTGGTCGGCCTGGCCCGAGTTACTGGAAATATAATCACAAGTAGAATAAGAGCTCATGGGCTTCTGGAAATATTACTGTTGCTGGATAAGAATATGGATGTAAAACTACAGACAGATAACTGCCGATTTCTTCAAAAATCAAATAAATTCCCGTATAAAGAGAAAACGATAACTTTCGGCTGCTTTTACGACTAATTTTATATGAATAAGGTTTGAAGTAATCGTCCGTTATTGCCTACAAATAGTGTTTTCTGCCCAAGGTTTCTATTATCATCACGAGTTCAGAACAATTTCATATTTGATATAAGCTTCAGTCTGAATGAATTTTGAAAGAACATAAAAATGATAGAAGTACTTACTTATAGATAGCAAGAAGCAACGCATGCGCTTGCCAGCGCACGGCCGTTGAGTTGGTTTCTAACAGGAAAGCTTTTACAAACATTCTCAATTCGTCTTGGGACACCTGAAATTATGATAAATATTTTACGCGTTACGTGTGAATTTTTGCATGATACAAGTGTGTGATGGTGCTACAGGATTTTACCATACCTGTTTCAAAATCTGTTGTACAAGTGGTCCGACTCTTTGTTCTTGGAACTTAGACCCATCGGAGGTGAAGGCGTCATTTTCAGCACTGCGTTCACGTTCAGGCCAGTCAGCAGAGTTCTGTAAAAAGGGTTTTTATTTACTTTTTCAAAGAACGGAGGTCTAAATTTTTCACTACATTAAGTAGTACACTACGTTAGATATAAGTACACTCAATATAGGTTTTTTTCGAACGTTCAGGTGAAATGTTATACGAGCCCTGGCAGATTGCAGCGACGTATTTTTGAGCGGGTAGGTGTATACCCGCATGCGTATTTGTGTTTGTTACAAGGTGCGGATGTAGTAAACGGCTGTAGTATAGGGATCGAGTGTACCTTGTTCTCAGTGCGCTGGTGGTGCGGCGGCGCGCACAGCGCGGCCTGCAGCAGCTGCAGCACGGTGGGCGCGACGTGCGGGTGCACGCGGCGCGCCACCGTCACCAGCCACGCCAGCGCCTCGCGCCGCTCCGTGGCGCACGTGTGCTGCCAGTTGCCGGTGCGCGCACTCACTATCTCCGCGCAAGCCTACGAATAAACATCGTTTATTAGGCCGTTCATTATTAAATAATATCTCTGACAGCAGCGCTACAGTTGAGAGACAGCAAGTTAAGACAATGATATAAAATATTTTAATTTCAACGCTAGTAAGTTAACTCTGATTACCTTCAAATGATCCATTAGTTGAACAAGTTTGTCATAGGCGGGGTCTGTGGCGAGCAATGCGCGCGCAGCATTTAGGTGCGTGTCGAGTGCGTGCACGTCTCGAAGCTGTCGGTATCGCTCTCGCGTGCCACAAAGTAGTAGTAGAAGCTTGCGGACTTGTTTCCTGATAACCAAATTTAACTAGTATTAGTAAATTATAGGGAAACAAAAAAGGATGTGATGTGTTGAACTCTCCTGATATAAAGAAGATCTATCTAATAATGCTTATCATCTGAAGTCTAATATTACCTGAGCGGGGTCTGCTGGTTCATCATGTATTCACACAGTAACGTGCGCCAGCGCTGGTCGAAGTTCGCTGGGTCGCAATGTTTATGTATTTGGCACGGCAGCCGCAGCGCCATCTCCATCAGTAATTGAGGGTAGTTGTCGAACACGTCCAAAGCGTGACCTGGTAAAAATAAAATGAAGAAGATACCAAATTATACCAAGCAATTCAATGCAGACCACGAATACAGACTATCGTAGGATATGTTATCTGCCTACACATACTAAACACAATTTTGTATGGGCCTCGCTATTTGAATATTCAACACTCACTCTTCACGTATTCCTTGACGAAGAACGGCTGCATATCAGGCAAGGGTTGTGGCGGTTGAGGTTTGAGTAGCGTCTGTGCAGTAGTTGTCGTCCCAGAACCTAACAACAAATGTCATATTAGCGAGGTAACAAGGCGAAATATTTGGCTAGGTAAACTCAGGGTTAGGAAATTTGAAGAAGTGACTAGTTATCGTTGTCGTATAGTACTCACTAGAAGTCTTCTCCTTCCAGTAGGGGAGCAGCGCAGACAGCACCTTGAAGCAGTGTGCGGGCGCACCGGCGCGGACAAGCGCGGCCGCCGCAAGCCGCGACACGTGCGCTGCGCATGCGCCACCCGTCACCTCGGCGCGGGGCGGCGGACCGCCTGACGCGGACGTCTTCCAGCGGGCCATCAGTACACCTAATGTACACATTAATATAATTTAACATTCGCATCTCAACGATTTTCGTACTCAGGTATGCTTGTTAAAGACAATCTCACAATCAATAATTATACTCACTGAGAAGCCTCATGATAACCAACTGCAGCTCCCTCCTATTGGTCCTCTCATGTATGGGGGGCGGAGTCTCATCTCCCTGTGTGTCTAACTCGGACACCAGCAGCTCGAGGCGCATAATAGCCAGCTGCAGTTCGCGCCTATCCGGACGTTCTTCGGGGTTCTCTTCGCTTTGAATATCCAGCTCCGAGACCAGGAGTTCAAGTAATCGGTCCAGGACTGTGCGGTCGCCTTCTACGCTCGAGTCTAGATCGCCAGCTAGCATGAGAACCACCTGATAATAGAAATGGGTGTTACAAAGTTTTTAGTGACGTCACGCTCTGATCTACGTCAATCATATACCGATACAAGTTCTAAGGAACCTCAAATTTGACAACTAAACAAAAATAAAGAACAATTATTTAAATATCTCTCGCTGTTAGCTCAGAGAGCTTTTAGGGCTTAACCGGGCTAATTAAATTAACTAATGACTAGTATATTCATACTTTCATTCCCCTTCTGATGCCATATTTCAGGATCAACGATAGCTAAAATAAGTTACTATTACGCACCTGTACGAAGGGTATAGCCCTGACTCCCGGTAGGTACCGCAATGAAGGCAGTGCATCAAGCGCGGCCGACAGTAGAGATAGCCGTAAAGCGTGTAACTTGCGCGTCTCGCTCTCTGCTTCCATTGTGCGCGAAGTGGACGCTACAGGTTGACTTGAAGACGTCGATGGTCCCGCTGTTAACGATCATGTAATTATTAAGAATAATGGATTTGGAACAGTGTAAATCACTCAAATAATTATAGTGTTAGCACGAAAACATTTGCAAAAACATAAACAATATTTTAGAGTTATATTATTATGATGTTTATGAGTCGTAAATCAAAGTTACTACTAGCTACAAACACACGTACTGCAGAAATTGAGCATGCCTTCAATCGTTTGTAAAAAGAGATCCTACTAATTTTATTTTTTTGCAGATTATACACATGTAAAATTATAAGAAAGAGGTGATGATGTTCTGGTGATGAAAATCTTTGAGTATAGAGCAAAAATAGACAAGCTAAGCCTATTATAATACTGGCATGTAATATTATAAACAATACTAGTATTACACTAGTATATTACCTAGGCAATAGATACCTCATTTACCTAATACACATGCGCAGAAATCCAAATAATAAGTCAATAGAAGCACTAAAGATATTTGTCGCCGGGACCAATTATTATTAAATACTGCAGCACGTCAAAATAAAATTGTGAAGTAACTTAAAATGTAGTAGATATCATTTTTATGCACCTAGACTTATTTAGATTATTTATATGTTGTAATAAACAATAGAGTATTAGTTTACTAGCCTGCGATAGCAACAGGCGCTGCGATGATATTGGAGGCAGGCATCGTCCCCGCAGAGGGAGCCGACACCATTTCTCCTAGAACATTCCATACCGTTGTAACGCAAATACATACTACTTAACAACTATAACATGTCACTTGGCATCCCACTAGTTAGGGCATTACGAACGTTTTGATATTTTGCTCAAATAAAGATTAACGCAGATATTTTTCTCTTTTAATGCGGGCAGTTGAACCCATTTATTTCTTATTTATTCACTTATATTTGTTAGTGAACTTTTCACTTCACTTTTCGGACTTTTCGAAGTGGGAGATACGGAGTAACTCGTTACAGTTGTCCAGTATCTTTACAATTTGGCGGTTGACTTATGACGATATAAGCAGTGCTGTGTATTCCCATGCAGATCCCAATAAGCACAATTCTTAAGCGAAATACACTTTTATTTTGTATTTTTAAAGTCTTCTTGTTGTTCAAAATGTTGTCCGAAGCCCAGAAGTTAAGCCGAACATGCTCTTACGCGCCAGTCTTCTTCGTAATCATAACTAACACATATACATAACTAAACTTTTATCCATTCTTATCTAAATATTTTTAATAATGAACACTCGACAGTATATGTATACTTTATTAATAAACGCCTTTCAAGTGTCGTTAACTTATAAAACGTTTATTAGTAAGTGGGATAGAGTCCAATTTATAGCATCATTATATATTTAATTACCGTAAGCGCTGCTTCGTCCGGACACTCCTCCGATGCTATCGGCGCCAGAGCCTCCGGATTCCGATCCGGCCGAGCCGGGAGGCTCGGCGGGCGATGTACGTAAAGTGCTGCCATCTGTCGCGGCTGTGCTGCCCTCGTCATCCGAACTACAAAGAACAGTTCATTATCTTACAATCGTTCAATTTAGAATAAAATTTTACCACTGCTAGTGCGCAACATTCCGAATAGGAACTTGCGAAAAATAGTGTACAGGCCACTGCTTGTCAGATACACAGAAAAATAAACCTTTTATCGTTGAAATAAAATATGTATTGAGATAACAGTGCTAAAATGGAACTTTTGTCACTGACTGTTTCAATTTATCTGATTGTGCAATTTAGCTTAGCGCCGTGAACATTACGTCTGAAAAAATCTAGCACAACGTAGTATTATGTACTTCTACTACATAGAGATCATAACAGACATACCCAGGCGGTGAGGCAGTAGCATCACTAAAGCCAGGCGCAGGCGGCGGTGGTGCAGAGGGCGCGGGGGGCGCACGTCGCGGCTGCTCTTGTAGAGACAGTGCAATGGCTAATTCCACCATGGTTTCATCGTCGGCGTCTGGTGGAATGTCCAGTAACGCTTCTAATCCTGGCAGAATAAAAAAAATAATACTAAATGTGACACATTTTCGAAAAGTTAGTAAATTGATATCTGAAGAAGGGTTATAAAATGAGGCCATTAATTTCACAATTCCAAGCTTTCTCTTAGTAGAAATCCTAATAATTCTTTTCGACTTAGGAGTTTAACCCAGAACCTCACTCTCAGCAGTCGTGCTTTGGCCACTTAACCGATGCAGGGGTCAACAAACATTCAGGTCAAAAAAAGACACTTTTCTCGACGAAATTTTCACATAGAATCGTGAGTTACCTCCATCGGGAGCAAGTAACACCATCGGCTCCAATGAATCATCCACATCCATGAACTGGTTCTCTTGCTGCTCGTCGCGGTTGGCGCTTAAATCAGACTCGGACACGACGGCCTCCGTGATCGAGCTCGTCGGCTGCGCTGTGGTCACTGATGACCCTGCACCTTTGATAAACAGATAACTATGTGTATTCCGTATCTTCATCGAATATTAGCGTGTGAACCAAGGAAATGAACTGAAAGTGAAGGCCATTAACAAGTGGAGAGAAAATAGAACGATTTTTTTTTACACCCTTTTTAATTTTATCCCATAACTGTCCCGTTGCTGCTGGAAAAGCCATTCACTGGACTGGGGTTCTTCTAGACCCCCTGAGGGCCTAGTGTAAGTTTCTTTCGAGAAATTCGATTTACTATATCGAGCACGTTCGGCGCTCCGATTGGTGGAGAGCACGAAATGGACCAATCGGAGCGCCGAACGCGTTCGATGTAGTAAATCGAGTTTGTCGAAAGAAACTTACACTAGGGACTCAGATTGAGGATTTGATCCACGTTGAGAAAAGGTTGTTTAAGGGTTTTTCTAATTATGCAGTAAGTCATTATTAGTTCATTCAAAATTACTGAAAAACTAGCAATAAACAAATGTAATAAAAGCCATTTTCACCGACAAAATAACAGATGATGATAGAGATGTAACAGTTAATTCTGTTTTAAACGTCAGTTATTTTGTGTGTGAATAGTTAAATTACCAGTCCCAGGCGTGTTTGGTGGCGATGGTATGTACACGCGTCGCCTCTTCACTCTGGGGCGGAGTACCCTCATCAGCGCAGCTTTAGCTCCGAAGCTGATGCTTTGATCCTCAGCCAATAGCAGCGACAGGTAGATTTGGTTACCAAATTCAATCTGTTGATGAAATTAGTATTTGAGTGGTTTTAATTTCAACGGCAATCCATTGTAACCTTTCTTAAAGCGTTATTGTATAGAAACACTAAATCCGACCAGAAAGTAACCGCGAAGTGGATAAAGGACCAAATAAGAGCTGAGAGAATGGGTATCATGGACTGAAGTTTTTAAAGCGGCTATATATGTAGAAGCTGATGCACCAATCATTATCATTAAGTCTAGCGTGGATAAAAGTAAAATAGATCGTATTTGGCGTCCCATTAGATTGGCAAGTTGGAAGAGAACGACATAAATAAATCGTTTATAATGACTTACACAGTCGGGCTCGGCGTGCAGCTGGAATGCGTGCACAGTATCGGCGAGCGCGTGCATGGTGTGCTCGGGGTGGCGCAGGCCGTACGACAGGATGCCGGGCGGCTGCGCTGTCGCAGCTCGGCACGCAGCCAGCCGCCACAACACGCTCGTCAGTAACGCGCATAGGTGCGGCTCCTTTTCTTTATCATCTTGGATCTCGCCCTTCCACAGGACTGACCAGTCACCTGTAAAGCAATGTATGTAATGTTTGTATGTAATTTAAATAAAAACTATCGAGAGTTCTATATATACCCGGGACATCTAGGCTCAGAACAGACAAAAAGCAGCGCAGAGCAAAGGATTTTTTATTTAATTAAATAATACATTTTATTACGAGTGTCACAAAGTGCAAAGTTGTACTAACATAGACAAGCGAGTGCGCACAAGAACAATCGCGGGGTTGGTATTCATTGCTGCTGTAGAACTGAATATTTTGCATATAAATATTACATAATTGGTAAATATTAAATCATGCTTACCGTTAGGAGGTCTCTGCGGTGTAGGAGCGCTGTACTTGACAAGATGGTTCGGCCTCGCAACAGCGACTCCTCGTGCCAACAGTACCAGTCTGAAGTACGCTTCGGGGTCGATATTGTGTGGGTCAGCAGTATCACGCAACTCTCGCAGTGATGTGCACACGTATTTGAGGATGGCTTGATCCTATAGAATTATTGCGGTAGTAAAATATTGAAATATAAAGACTTAATAACGGCATCGACGGAATTTAAATACATAAAACAGTTGTAACTAACCCTACGGGGAGAATGGTATGTAATAGTGAGTACCTTGTACTGATGGTAGTGCGTGTGGTGCAGCGCGCGCAGCAGGCACTGTGCGCGCGCGTGCAGGTGCGGCGGCGCGGGCGCGCACAGCAGGCGACGCGCCGAGTCAGCGGCGGCGTGCACACCCGCGGCGGCGGCGCCTGCTCCCAACTCCAGCGCCTCCAGCGCCGCGCACGCCAAGCGCTCCAGGGGACTCGGCTTCCAAGCTCCGCCCGCACCCTCGCCCTCCTGTACAAATATTATTAGAATGGAAAACTTCAGATGTAGCTACAGAAACTAACTTCTAACAAAAGCATTTTTAATAAAAATAATAAAAACATCACCTATATCGTCATACGTAATTTTTTTCGATAACAATTTAATGTAGGTGACATCAGCTGGGATACTAAGAAAATAATTATTACAACAATCAACACTTACTTGTGCAACCTTGCTAGATGACGGACAAGCTGACGGGTCCTCGTTGTCTTCGGGCCAGCCAAACTGCTCCTTGTTCTTGCCATAAACCTAAAATAATACATCATTGTATTAAATGTTCTCCTGTTGAAATCGATTTCCTACCAACAGAGACAGTACAACAATAACTTACTTTCACAGAGTCAACCATGGTGACGCCATCAGGGTCCTGTGAGGGTCCAAAGTTGATGACCAGTTTCTTATCAGACTGCAGAGACTCCTCGCGAGTTAATGGTATATCGAACCAACGGTTGCGGACTACTATAGTCTGGATCGTTCTGCCGTACACCTGCAAATAAAGAAATATTAAAACCCGTCACTTATGATAAACAACGTTAGCATTCCACCGTTGCTTCTAGCTCCTTTTTTTAGCTTCTTCTCTCTAAGAACAATCATCACTTCGAATTATTTTGCGCGACGCGAAACATAAATTTCGGAAAATGGGTCCTTCAATTTTATGAACTAATAGTAAAATAATAAATCACGGTTTTAATGAAAAATGTGTCAAAATTATTTTCTCTTCAGGAATGTACTTACTTCAACGAATGACGGTGTCCTGGCGACGTCTTGGCTGCCTAGCAGAACTCTGATGCCGCAAATAACCATGTTAGGATCCGAGTTTATCACCTCCATTGAGAACCCACTCATCTTTGTTGATACCACATACAGTCCTACACAATAAGAAATGTTTTTTATAACTTGCAGAGCAATAAAACATAGACAAACAGAACGTAGTAGTATTTAGGTGGGTTCTAAAGTTTTATCTTCAAATCAGTAATGTCATAATGGAATGTTTAAATATAAATTCTTAAGTCATATATCTTACTTACCAGTTGTGTTGAGTCGATGTTTGATCTGCGCGGTGTTGTACACTTGCAACAGATCGTTGCCGCCAAACTCTATGTCACTCATTGCGACACAGTGCTCGAAGAAGTCGATCGGGAACTGCGGGGCTCCGTTCGAATTTGATTTTGTTACCACCTGCATGACAAAGTGTGCATTTTTATACATAAACATTGTACTTCAAAGATTATTAATATTGTAGCCAAATAGGCATCTACAGTGATGGGAATCGGTTATAATGTAAATGTACCTGTTGTGCCTTTCCCTTGGCATGATGCGCTAACATTCGCGGCTTCCGTCTAGGCGCGTGTGTCGGCTGTATGGCCGGCGACAACCAGTAGCCAGTGTGTTCGCCGCTGGCAGCGTACATGCGCAGACTGCCGTCTTCACAGAGCAGGATGAGGGTACTCTTCTGTTCGCCGCCACCACCGCACCAGTGTCGGACTGCTACCATGTCGGTTATCTTTGCTTTAGCCGGTACCACCTGTGAAATGAGATAACTCTAGAATTGAGCAAATGGTGCGCAGCATTAGCCATTGCGCATAATAACAAGGTCCAGCATCCTAGCAGTTGCGATTATTCACTTGGACCCAAGGTATCCGACCGCAAATCTACAATTTAGTAGTAGATCCTAATGCAGACAAAGACTGTTTCAGTTATTGTGCACTCACCTTAATCTCCTGCACAAATATATTAGTAGGCGTCAGCATGAGCACGACAGGGTTGTTGGAAGCCTGCATGACGGCGGTGACGAGGCCGGGATGTCCGGGCACCTCGGCCCATTGACACAAGGACTGCACCCCGCCTTGTTTGCCGCCGCCCCGCCCACCTTCCTTCTGGGTTGCGGTGGCTGATAGAGTGATCATTGCTGTGCCTGTTTTGAAACGAAAATATTGCTATGTATATAAAGCCCAAGAATTTCTAGTAATTTGAATGTGAGTCTTAGTTAGACTGTTTTACGATTATATATCAAATCTAAATATTTAACAAAAAAAATCTATAAAGTTCATTCATTACCTTGGAGGCTCTCTTCTACAGTGTTGAGTGGCGCAAGGAAGCTCTTGCCTTGCGCATACGAGAAGAACAACATCTTGAGTGTATGCGAGTAGTATATGGAGACACCGCCGCCTCCGACCAACCCCGCAACATCCTACGGAAAGAAAACAAACCATTGAGTATTAGGTTAAGTGCGAAAACATTAAAAAAATATGTGTAACATATATATATATAACTTTCAACCAATTGATGGGAACTACATAATTTTAAATCACTACGGAATACGCAGGACCTCGGGCGGCCCCATTCATATTCTACACGGATATATCAATAAAAAGCTCCGTCGCTTCTTTTTTATTATTATTTGACCTCTGTTCCACCTGATGGTGAAGGTATCATTTTAGATGTTTCGACTCATACAAATCAGGAATGGTGCGTGAAGTGCCACGGTGCCACCCTATGTCCTCTAACACTGAAATTCTTCCTGCACTGAGTGTGAACAAAAATATATACATACAAGCGGATGAACACAACAGAGATGAGACATGCGCGGGGAAAGTCAGTACAGGAAGAGATTCCAGACTAATGCAGATAACCCACTAGTGTCGTTAGCCAATCTACATACTTTAGCCGGTAAAACGAACGTAAAGGCATAGCAACCAAGTTCTTTAGTGTGTTATCTGCCTAACAACAAAAACATAAATAGTTTCTAAATCAAGAATTAAACAACCATAAATTGTTAGTTCCTTGATTCCCAGACGAAGTTTTTACCGCCACTTGCCTGTATCTCCGGGTGCTCAACCTGAAGGATGTTGGTGACGTAGTAGGCGCTCCGCGTCTCCTCCAGCTTCTTGCTTATCGGCTTCCAGTAGATGTGGCCGGACGGGCTCATGCATAGCGTGTGCATAATACCAGCCTGGTTCACAAAGGTTATAGCGCAAACTTAAATAAACATTGAAACTTACCTGTATCTCCGGATGGAGCACCTCCAGCGTGTTCGTGACGTAGAAAGTGCCTAGAGTGGCACGAGACTCTTCGCTCATTGGTTGCCAGTAAATATGGCCGGCGGAACTCATGCACAGCATGTGCATAACGCCATCTTGGTTCACGAATGTTACGTCGCGAACCTGACAAAAATAACGTTATTACAGTATTCAGATAAAGGCCTGAAAACTAAAAAAAATATCATATCATATTGATTTTTCTGTGTTTGTAGACGAATATTTTGTTTTTTGTTATAATAAAATCAACTAATACTTTTACCTTTCCACTGGGTACAAGGAAGTGATGCATAGGATTATTGAGGTCTTTGCTCAAGTCATAGATCTTGACGAAGTCGGATGTGACGAGGGCAAGCTGCGTCTGCGAGCCGGGCAGCCATATTGCTTTGATGACGTAATTGTTGCCTTCTAAACCGGTGTTTAGAACTAGGTGGTCGGCTACGGCTCCTAAGAACATGTGAAATTAAATAAATAAGACTGGGACAAAATATCAGCGCTATATATAAATATAATACTGAATAATGACCATTTAGTACAGATAAGCCTGATGCATATACAGGGCAATTTTTTATCACTATCCAAATTTTCACTACCCATGAATATGAACAACTTTCACTATAGGACCTACTCGGAAATCACGAAAAAAAAAAAAAAACAGCTGTTTCATACATAGAACACCCTGTGAAAATTTGGATAGTGAATAAAATAGCGCAGTATATGTACTGATGCATACATATATTTGTAGTATACATACATTATAACGATGCTTACATAACACTTTTGCTTCATCTACAATCTGATGCAAACAAACCATTGTTCTTTCTCTCTAGCCTGCTAAATCTTAGCTTTACAAAATTATTCCAAAGTAGGTATGGCGCTTACCGCCACTATTGAAGGTGAGGACATGACATTCCTTCAGTCCACACACAGCGAGCAGGTCTTCGTTCCACGGGTTGCCACTGAGACTCAGCACCATGAACGGGATGGGCGCGGAGGACAGACGTGTCAGTGTTAACTTGTGTTTAGACGAGTCTGCTTGTTTTAGAAGTGCCGACAGCTGGAGGACCGTTATTTTTCCTGGGGAAGAAACATACAAGTTGGGTGTAATATTGTAATCTATATTAATATTATAAAGAGCTAAAAATTGTTTGTAAGTTTGTATGTAGGGGGGAATCTCCGGAACTAATGATCCGATTCTAAAAAATCTTTCACTGGTAGAAAGCTACATTATTCCTGTGCTATAGGCTATAAATTATATATTGCACGTACGTTATGCGGGCGAAGTCGCGGGCAAAAGCTATATTCGACGGCATGGTTCTCGTGTCGTGACGAGTCGCGGGTTCGATTCCCTCACGGAACAAATATTTGTTTAATCTACAGATAGTTGTTTCGGGTCTGGGTATTTGTGTATATGAATATATGTATTTATAAACGCACCCACGATACAGTAATCATTGCTAGAGAGAGGCAAGTTAAAAAATTCAAAAAAAAAAAAAAAAAACTTATGATCCTCTACACGTAATGCAGAGGAAAACTTAGATTATGTGGCGAAACCCAGGTACTATAACCAATATTCTTGTGTAAGTTCATGCCGAAATGATAGCAAATAGATTCACTTCATTGTCTACATACACATTTCAAGCGTTATTCAATTTTCCTAAGGACTTACCCTTCTCATGCGACACGGCGAGGTGTTGCCGGCGTCCCTGCGGCGATGCGAGGCAGCACATAGCGACGCGACGCAGCTTGTGTGCAGACATCAGCTGACGGATCGTCTGACCCGTCTCACCGGTGTAGGACATGCGCACATTCTCGAACGCGCCTTCTTGTGAACCTGTGGAATATGGTTAGGATTTGATATGGTAGAACTTTACTACTATGTGACGTCTCTCAAAACGTTTGAAAAAACTACAGGTAGGCTTTTAAGTTTCCCGGAAGCGTTGGAGAACTTACCAAGAGTAGGCAGCATGAGGTTGTCGGTGTGGGTGAATTTCTTCTCTCCGAGGTGCAGCTGCGCTAGCGCTCTCTGTGCACGTCCGTGTGCCCCGGTGGGCGCAGCACGCTCACACGCCGCACGCACGGGGCCTGCCAACGCCTCCAGCAAGCGACGGACACGCTCCATGCAGGTTCCCCAGCCGGAATATGACGATAGGTACTGGCGACAGCCTGCACAAACAGTAATAGACATCATTAAATTTATTTAGTTTCGTCAGGTTACGCCAACAATCCCGTACCCAGAAATTCCTGTGAAATATCATCATTGATGTGAAACTTAATAGTGTTTCAAGATTTAGGTTAGCATACCTTGAATATTAGAAGCAAGTACAGGTCTGCGTGGTGGCGCGAGAATAGCAGGTGGAGCGGGACTGGACGGACGACGTCTTAGAGACGGCGCGGGCGCAGCTTCTTCTGTACCAGCGCCGCGAGCACCGCCTAACGTCACTGAACGCTTCACCAACGCTTGGCAGCTGTACACAAAAATAATTTTCAATGTGATAGAATGATGATAAGATAGAATTTGAACTTTAGAGAAAAACAAAACAGTATATTACCTGGAATCGGGCTTGGCGCCGCAGTCACAGAAGAAGTTGCCGAACTTGGCGTAAGACACATCGTGTCCGCGGTGGCACACTCGTGCGCATACAGTGCATACACCAACGCCGTCCACCATCTTGCACGTGTGGCAGTGGTACCAATGCTGGTTCATGAACTCACGTTGCGTCACAGTGAATGTGCACAATTTGTATTGGAGCATAGCGTCTTCGTCCTGTGAGAAACAAAGCTATGAGTGTATCGGCCTCAGAAATAACAGAATATAATTTGCCCGACTATAGTTTGGTATTAATTAAAATATTAATAACAAAGTGGAAAAAATTAAGATTGAATTATTAAACACGGTGGCTCACAAATGACCTACTCCGCCAGGCGAGTTTGCAGGATGTAAAGATTTACATAGATATGCTATAACTTACGGAATCATCGGCGCTCGTGTCGTCATCGTCTTGTTGTTCGTCTGTGTAATCAAGGTCAAACCCGAGGTCCGACGGCGACTCCCATGTCGGACTAACTGACCGCCATGCTGCAAACAAAAACATTCGTCAATACGAAGATACTCGTATAACGCACTGAACGAGTGAATGAATTATGGAACATTTTTTTATGAATGAATGAAATTTACGGCTGGGAGTAAGATTTATAGACTAGCAAAATCAATATCAGACTGAACGATTACGCCGACGGCGACGAAAGAGCAATACACATCAGAAAAGGAGAGGAGGCTTGTGAGCTAGGCCGACCGACTATGATCCTGTCTCGGTGGCACGTCAAGCGGCGGCTTGTAGTAGTGTTTAAGAAAAGATTAGCTTAAGTTATCAATTCCCGCTTACTATGCGGCTGCGTGGTGTTGATAGCGTGCAGAGCGTCCGCGAGGTACGACAGCAACACGCAAGCGGATTCGATCTGCGGCGCCAACGTGCCGTCCACTTGGCCCTCCTCCAGCTTGTCCAGCACTTCTTGACTGCTCAGATTGTCCACGCTGTGAGAACGAAGCAAAATTTAATTACAAAAAGAATATATAAGCTTAAAATTTATTTCGAATTTGTTCATTTTTAGAAATAGTAGTCCTACTTCATTGTTTTAGTGGTTGCTGAGCGTGTGAAATGAGTTCGTTTGCAGTGTAAAGTTTTATTGTATTTTTTCTGTTATTAAATCTAGGTAGGTCGAGTGCAATTGCCTTATCTCCCCTATAACACTCTTAATAACGGTATCGGCTTTCGGGAAATACAAGAGCGATGATATATTATGAAAAATCTGAAATTAAATATGGCTAGGAAATGTATCTTACCAAGCGGATAGCCACCCGACGGCAGCCGGGAACAGTTGTCGATGATCTCCACCGGCGTGTGCGTCAGCCAAGCGACACATTTCACGCAGCAACAGCGGTGAGCACGCACTCTCACCGCACACGCCGATCAGTGTCGTTAGCATGCGCTCGCTTACTTCATCGCCACTATTGAACAAAAGGTCTTTACAGAACAGACACCTCAGTTGGCAGTGGTAAAGTAATTTGCTTTATATCCTGCGGGATTGATCCCGGCACGGAAAAAAAAACTGTACAGCATACAGATAGTTGTTTTGGGTCTGAAGGACGTTTGTAAAACTATAACCCTTGATAAACGAAAAATAAAAATTTGAATAAAGTTTAAAAAGAAATTGCCCACATACTAAGTTAACGATCAGCTTGACGTTTGTATGTGAAGATGATTAATATTTATGCCATTTTCAAAAGTCTACATACCAGTGTTGCACTACGTGCTTGCATAGCGAGGACAATAGGGCCGCGTTGTCATTAGCAGCATCGGAAAGTGGCGCGGGAGTGGGTTCAGCGGTGGCCGCGGCAGTTGTACCGGCGCCTGCGCTGTCTTTGCTGCCGTCTGACCAGCTGCAGCTCTCTGTACCAGAATTGCACATATTTGAACAAAGAAGGTCAAGAAAGACTACTTAAAATATTAAATATATTTTTTATAGTATATGTGGAATAAATTTTAGGACTTTACCTGAGTTAGCAGATTGCTGTGCGGTGTCCGACTGTGCTCTTGGAGCTGGAGACCTATAAGGACAACATCATTTCCATCATCATTAAATAATAAAGGTATAAAGTAACTGCTTATCTTTAAAACTGTAAAAATTGTTAGTATTACGTTCCACAAAATTCCTGAAATTTGTTCGACAGCATAAAGTTAGACTTACGGTGCATCAAATACAGGCAGGTCGGAGTCGTTCCTCTGCGCGTTAGAGTCATTACGTTGCGCGGCATCACTCTCACTACGGAACACGCTGCGCAGCGCGTTGCGCAACGCAAGCGATGCGGGATTACCGCCTGCTTCTGGCGCCGATGACGTCGGTGTTGGTAGTTCGGTTTCAGTTGGAGTACCGTTTGCGGTGCCATTTGCGCCGTTTGCGGAGGATGCTGTGTGAATATTAATTAAATTATCTTCATGATCGTACTACTTCATAATAATAACTTGTTACTTTATCAAACTGTAAACACTATATAACTACATCAAATTAGTTGCCTATTACTACTAAATTAGCAAAAAGATGTTGGTACATATGCCAATGTGTGTGTGAAATGAGTAGCCTTTGTTGAAAGACCACGCACTATAACGATGTGCGGGCCGCAGTGGGGTATTTAAAAGGAAAGGTCGGGGAGTATCCGTTCTGTACTATTAGATATTCTATAACTTGGGTGTTCCATTTTTAATAGACAAGACTCACCAGGCGCACCTAGGCAGATGTGAGCTAACAGAGTGGAAAGCCTCTGCTGGTCTGCGACGCCGATGAACTTGCACACTGACACGCACAGGCTACCGCTCAGCTCGTTCTCGCAACCGGTGAATATCTTGATAAAGAGCCTACGACATAATTATAAAATTAATTTTACTGACTAAAATACAAAACAATAGACATAAATCATCTGTAACGCCGCGTATAGATCGAGCGAGAGTGCAAACGAATGGTATTCGAACGATACGCGAACGGGCCTCGTTCCTAAGGCAAATACAACCAACAATATACAACTGTACGACCTCTGCAGCATATTGGTGTGATTGTTAGTCCCTCGCAAAACCTTCGTGCTTACAATTATATCAAATAATAACATCTTTTTTTTTAAATTATTATCTAAAACTTACTTTATAACCCTTTCAGCGTAAGGGTTTCGAGCGTTCGGTGCAGATAATAGTATCTTGCCGAGAGAGTATCCCGTATTGTCAGCGAATACTTTCTCATACGCCAGTCTGCCTGCAGGGCGATCCAGTATCTTCTCCCAATATTTTACCTGAATAAAAGTGTTTTTATAGTGAGGAAAATTGATAACAAAAGTGAAAACATACATATACTGTTAACAATATAGAACAGTTGCAAAAAACAAACTCACAAACCTACAGAACACATGAATATAAGATGTGGCGTCGCGTCAGTCTTTTCTACTTAGCTATATATATCCGAAAGTAAATTAAAATTTTAAATCTGTATATTATTTCTTCACGTATTCGACACTGAGATGCCAAAACACCGGGAAAAAAACACGAGGTACTATTTATACATTCTAATTTAAAATTGTTTACTCACCATATGTCTCAAAGTCTTCTCCGTAGACGGTTGCAAGTGTTCAACAAGCACGTTGTAAGTTGTCTTTATTATGTGTTCGTGTATCAGTTGTTCAGCTTTCTGCACTTGAGGCACTAGAGTGTTCAGAGTCGCGGCTAGCGGTTCCGACATGAACTCTAGTCGGCCGTCAGTCTATAGGAAGATAAAAATAAAATAATGTTGTATTGAATCAATACAAAGAACTTACTTCAAAGGAAGCTTTACGATTTGGGTTCGCTTGCTGCGTGTACGTCTTTAGTGAGTAAGCCAACCAAATAGCAGCTGAAGTGACAACGTTTTGTTACGGACAATAGGCTAGATGACTGCATCAAAAATAAATTCTGAAATCTTGTTTGGTAAATAGTTTTCCTTCTAAAAACTCAGTAAAACTTAATCTCTTGCTCATCTTCGGCGTTTTCAATTTTAATTTATCACACTATAAGTACGTACATGGCAGTGCAAAATTATGACGTCACGCTTTTCTTTTCCAAAAATTTTAAGAACAAAATGTCGTTTTTGACAGTTCATAAAAGTAACTTGGATGACTAGTCATCTACCGTATTGTAATAAAAGCAAACACGAAAAAAGGTATCGTTATTACTCCCCAACATCTTATAATAAACACGGTTTTTATAAGCTGTGTATCAGTGTGTGCATCAGTTGTAAAACAAGGCATTTCAATTATGTTTTTCACTTACCAAAGCCGGTATAACGAGATCAAGCGTCTTCTTCATAAGCTCAGGGTTATCAGCAAGTTTGCTGGCGCCGACTTCTAGAAGCTTCGCGGCTGAATATGCGAGCATCATCAGAGACGGCCCGAGAGAATACTTCGTGTTGGCAGTGATCAGTTCGCAGTGGGATGACACGAGGTTTAGTACTGCGCTCTCTGAAGGTATTATGTGCGATGCGTAGAAAGCCTGAAGAAAAATTAATATTAATTAGAATATGATTACAATAAACTTCTAAATATGATATGCTTCGTCGGGAATGCTAAATAGTTCCTGGTAGATAGATGACGTAAACAATGTCACTCGTTCTTCAACAATACATAGAGATTCATATTAGAAGAACCATAGAATGCTTAAACTCAAAATAGAGGATGTTTCCTAAATCGTGTAGATAGTCAAGCAGATGAAACTGAACATTTTTTGCTAAAACGGGAATTACATTCATGTCGGAAACACCCTGCGAAATTGTACTAAACACTTACCAAATTAATGCAGGCCAGCGGTGGTGGCGAAGACAGTCTATCCAACGCAGCCGCGGCGTTAGAAGGCAGGTGTGCTCTCAGCCAAGCGCCCAGTGCTGGCGGAGGAGTACTGCCGGCCGCATTGCCCACCGGCCCGGATGTACCGCACACTTGTAAGCGAGCCTTGCTTACTGCGGCCTCCGACGCGTTGTTGGAGCTCTCCATAAGACCTTCGAGCTCGAGTCCCGCACTGAGTCTAGAAATTATGTTTATGATGAGAAAGTAAGGTCGGATAGACTGTATGGAAAAAGTAAAGGGTCAAGAGAAGCGGCGAAACGTTGAAGAAAAACATGGATTTTTATGTATATATTATTATTATTTTTCTTTTTTCTGTTTCTAGTGTGCAATAAACTGTATAGTACTGTTGTTTTTTTTACTCTATATGTGTATAAAATGATGCTTGAAAGATAAACAAACTTACCGGCAGCAATCGAGTACAGTTTCCAGTAAATCCAGTAGGTCAGGCATAAACTGATGAGCTTCTGAGGGCGTAGCGGAATCAGCTAGGCACACTTTGAATCTTACGAGAGCAGAATCGCAGGATATCACGTCCAGAAGTGATGGTAGACCATTTGCTATAAAAAAAAGGTTTTGTTGTTGTATGTAGCATATCGCGTTAAACTAATTTCTTTAATTCTATATCCTACATAAAAATATCATTGAGGATGGACAGAAAAAATTTAGAACTGTAATGAAATGAAATGGAATGAAATGATTTATTTTGCAATTAGGATTTTTCAATCACTTTTAAACGTCTTTTTTAAACTAACGATGGCGTAGCTTGTAGCTTTGTCATTTCTGGAAAAATAGGCGTATATAATATAAAAGGTTATAGGTTATGTAAATTGAACAAGCAAGTGGATTAGTTTAGTTCTTAAACAACAGGATCAGCACCAATATCCATGTTATGAAAGTACTGTAGAGGTTTTATGCAGAAGCCATAGGCTCATCTGCATTAAGACTGGCTGGTGTAAAAGGAACAAATATTCAAATAAGTGACTTAGAGATGAGTGTGACGTGTAGTGGAAAACTGTTTAGAATTAATATCGGGATTTATAACGTAACGCTGAACTTGGACGGCCACGGTGCCGAATACATTGATATTACAGATTGCCTTGCCTTTAATTTATAGATCCCGTTATATTTTGGTGGAGGCGCCGGGTAAGGCATAAAAATTCAGCGCTATACAAAGAAAATCTGTTTCAGTTATACGAAGTCACAAAGAATATTAGTGAAGCGACATTAGCTGGAGGCTGCCGCATTTACGCAGACTTCGCCGGCGACAACGAGACCGACGTGAGGGTCGATAAGCCACCGAGCGAGGACCAAGAGGGAACAAAGAGGACCCTTCGTGAAAAAAAACAAAAGCTAAGTTGTCAATTTTTTTTATTTTGGTGAATCAACCATGTCACAAATTTACTTATTTTCGGGTGTTGATGGAACCCCATTCGAAGAATTTCAGCTTCAATTTCGTCTGGTTGCGGCGATTAATAAATGGCCGGAAGGAGACCTTGCGTTGATTTTGGGGTCTTATCTACAAGGGCCGGCACTCGCTTTCTTTAAATCTACGTATAAAGAGGGCGCGAGTTTTAAATCTATATGCGAAGCACTAGCCTCGGAGTTTCCTGTGAAAATCAATTACGTAGAAATTTTTTATCAAGCCCGACAGGAATTTAAGGAAGAACCACTTACTTATTTTTATCGTTTAAGTGATATTGCTACGAAGGCTGCGTTGACGGACGAAGGAGACTTTGTCAAGCAATATTTAAAATCAGTGACCAGAGAGTTGAAATATAAATTGGGCACCAAGTTATATGCTTCGAAAAATGAGTTGAAATCCACTTTAATTCAGATGAAGGAACTCTTCGACGGAGAGGCTAAACAATTGGTGAATTTACCTATTCAACCGCCTAGAGGGATTTTAACGAAGGTGCGGTTTGAGCATCCATTGGCGACAACGGGATCGAGATCACCGAGCCCAGCCAGAGCCGGACCGTCGCATGAAACACCGATGCAACGGCAACGAGAAGCTGAAGAGTTTCACACTCCGCGTTATAACTTACGACCGCAACGTGCTAGATTTACCTATGCAAATAATAATATAATTAATTGTTCTAGCACAAGAAGGAGTCCGCAGACTCCAAGCCGCCCAAGCTGTCGCGGGCAATTGAATGCATTAAGACATGTCTTGGACGAAAATAATGAATCGGGTCAGTCCAGTCCTTTTATTAATATTTTTATAGGTAATAGGCAATGTCCTGCATTAATTGATACGGGAGCAACCATCTCGTGCATCTCAGCTCAACTAGCGAATGAGTTATATTTGAATTATCATACTAGCGACCCTGCTGATAAGTGTTTTATCAAGTCTATTTCGAATTCGTGTTTGGAAGTTGTTGGTGAAACAAAAATTAACTTCCTAGTGGACTCATGTTTTTATAGTAATAATTTTATAATCGTAAAAGACATTGACCAAGGATTAATATTAGGTCAAGATTTCCTTTATAAATATGGTATTATTATTGATTTTAGTAAAAATTGCATTTTATTAAAGGGCCGTTTTTCAGTAAAACTTTTGAAAGAAAATCCTGTTGTTAAACAATGTTGTATGATTGATAGTTCAAATATACAACAGGAAGAGGTACATGTGGTATCTAAAGTGGACCACCTGTATTCAACAAGTGGTGTACAGAAGAATAAAAATAAATTATTAACTTGTGCACCAAAGAAAGTTAATAAGAAAGTAAAAAGAAATGTAAAATCTAGTGGCAACCAAGATTCAAGGCAGTTGCCAAAAGAGGGATTGCTAGTAAAGCATGATTATTTTAGGTCCAAGGGACATCGAGTGTTACGAAAAAAAGGTTTTAATCATAGAGGCAAAAACCATGTCCAGCATGTGGAAAATACAATAGGAAGACATAACGTTCAAAGCATTTTACCTGAAAAGAGTTTATATAATCTAGGAAGGAGATATGTTCAGCAAAAGATGAATTTTGATAAAATGTTGGCGAATTCTATATACAAACATAGTTATAATTTTTATAATCCAAAGTTTATTAGACGATTTAGGGATATTGTTCATGTAAATAGATTAAAACCGTTCCATATTAGAATATAGTTGTTCATGTTAGAATAAAATAATTCATTATTTTATGTTATAGAAAATATAGATGATTAATCACTTTATTTATTTTTCATGTTGGGACAATGCGGTGGCTACAACGTTGAGCGCACGGAAGAAAGGTCACCAATAATGTGTTTTATAAATGTCTTAAATTGATGATGGAAACACTCTGAAAAGAAGTTGAGTTGAGTTTGATTATAGTTCCATCTAAGGAGGGGGAGGAAACCCGCTTGACAGCGAAACTAACTTTGCACACGGGGCATAGTCCTCGCAAAGTGTGTCTGGGTAGGACACAATCGGTCTCGATGTTTAATGGACTCTTCCACCTGACTGCGATGAAACAATAATCCTTTGAATTAATTGTTATTAACTTGTACAATTTTTTAGTAGTCATTGCTATTAATGATGTGTTTCGGAGTGAGTTCGTGATGCGAATGATACTACAACGTGACCTTTTACTTCCCATGTCTCAACAGTAGTCATGAGAGTTTAAGTTTATGGTGTTATGTCTATTCATAGTTGATTTAATTTAAGTATTTCTCCCTTCAGGAATAGTTGCTGAAACTTGATGTTTATTTGTATTAATTGGTAGAAGTATCATTTTATAGGAGGTCGCTACGCGTTTTTTTCAGGCGTTTTGGCGCGTTGAAGTTTATGGTTTAACGTGTGCAATTTGTCTGTGATGTGATAACTTACTCATATTAATGTTTAATAATTTTATTTCAAAGTTTTATTCTAGCATGCGTTATACGGTAAACTATCTCTTAGTAAGAGACGTACCTCACAAGAAATTGTTAACTTTCTTTCCGCCTGTTAGGTAGATTCAGGATAGGAATAGGTAGGGTTTTTGTTTGAATATTTGTATTGCATGGCCAACTGTCCAAGGTTCGTCTGAGTTGCCCATGTGGGTGGGCGTAGCTGATGTAGAGGTTTTATGCAGAAGCCATAGGCTCATCTGCATTAAGACTGGCTGGTGTAAAAGGAACAAATATTCAAATAAGTGACTTAGAGATGAGTGTGACGTGTAGTGGAAAACTGTTTAGAATTAATATCGGGATTTATAACGTAACGCTGAACTTGGACGGCCACGGTGCCGAATACATTGATATTACAGATTGCCTTGCCTTTAATTTATAGATCCCGTTATAGTACCAATCATTTCTATGCATACTAATTTTATAGAAAGGTAAAAGTACCAGTTCTTTGTTTACCTTTTACACTAATTATTTTATTGTACTTACCCGTAACATTTTGTTTTAAATGTTTGATAGTTTCAGATGCAAGCCACGCCGTGTATTTGATGTTGTCGCAAGACGCGCTCACACCTGCCAGTAGATTCTCGGCGTACTGCGAAAAATAGAACAAAATTATTCGTCTCATTGTTTTAAGTAGCCGACATACTTTGTTAGACTTCAAGCCGACTGTCGTAAATGCACGTAAAGTCATAGTACTCAATATTCGACATTGTTGACTTTCCAAATTGCCTTTTTAAATATAAAACATTGGATGGGTATAGTCGGGCAAGCAATATAGTTACCTGTGTATACATGCCCTGCTTCACAAGCGCATCTTTCAGCCAAGGATTGAATACTTTTTTGTTATCAGCGCGCGGGGCCCATATGACCGCATGCAGTGGTAAGGGCGACGGGAGATCCGCGGTCGTACCCGCTTGTAACTTGTCCATGTGTGGGGTAGCAGGAGGCATGCTTATGACTAGCCTGTGAACAAAGGGAAATGGGATTATGTTAATTAATGTAACCAAACTATCTTCTCGCAAATCTTATAACTGCAGGCCAGCTAGCGGTATAATGGGCACTTCACGGCTCTTTTTAAATCTTGTGCATAAATTATTCAGTGATGAAATGTTTTCTTGGTGGAGTTGAATAAAGCTAGTTACGGATAAGAGAAGATTGGTTTCTTGTCTGTTTGCGGTAGACCCGCTGGACATAGGTTCTTGTCAATAAGAAAATAATACCAGAACTGGTGGTTCCAGAGATAACTGTAATTGTACCAATGCAGGTGCCTTTCACCAATCAAAATAAGGCTGTTGTGCAATCTGTCGACTGAGCCACGCGTTTATCAGCGACAAATGCAAAACGTGCAAAGAAGAGCTGTGTTACTTGCTTTTTCATTATACGGGAGAACGTTACAGTTCAAAACTCACCTCCAAGCAGTCTGGAAGCAGTAATGTGCGGCGGCCAACGCTGCGGGTGAGCCGTGGAACTGCGAGTTGTCGCACACACACGCAGAGTTCAGCAGCGCCAGCAACGCGTCCAGCAGTAGCGGATATTTGAGCTTGTGAGGCGTGCCTAACACGAAGTTGCATGCCAGACCGTCGAATTTTGGATTTTCCTGCGCAAAAATGTGAAATGGTTTGATGTGCATGATAATTATTGAAAATATTTTTTTACGGAGTTGAAAGTTTTGTTGTATCTGCTAACTAGGATAGTTCTTGCAGCTAACTTCTGTGCTGGGACTATTTACATTGCCAAAGACTCGCTAAGAACAGAAATAATGAAACCTAGAATTATCTCTTTATTCTTCGGCTAAAGATGGAACATTCTATGACGTATTATGTAGGCAAGTCATTACGAGGCAAGTCTCAAAAACTACGAATTCATAACTAACCTGATTATTAATCTCAGCATTAGTGAGCGCGTAGAACTTGGGCCTCATGGAGGACTCGTCCTGCGACAGCCTCCTGTACGCCTGCTCGATGAAGGGCACTTCGCAGTAGATGCGCGACTTCGGATGCCCATTGGTGGAGGTTTTGTTACCGTTGGCATTCGTCTCGGTGGAGGGCTGGGCGAGACCAGGCGCTATCACCAGGTTCCACTCGATCTAAAACGGTAAGATGTAGTAAATATATATGCCGTGATGGATGTATGTTGAAACATAAAGGACTTAGTGTTATAAAAAATGTTACAATCAAAATTCTTTTGAACAACCATGATATAATTTTGACCCGTCTTTTATCGGGCAATCCTTTTTAGTGAAAAGTTCTAGTCAATATTTGTTTGAACCAAGAGAGATTACAAAATTGAAACATAATGCGAAGCTTTACAGTTCATAGGCCGCCAGTCATAAACTTCTTGAATATAGTATTACTATTATAATGTAAATAAATGGTATTTTAATATATTATGGTATAGGACAGTAACATACCTGTTGCAGGAGCGTCTGGGGCGCATCATAGAGATGTCTCATCAAATACTCCAGCAGCAGCATCAATCTAGTCGTCAACATGAGCTGATGCGGTGCCAGGGACATTGCCCGCTTTCTTTCACTAATAGCCAGTGTTTCGACCACCTAAAATTTTAATTACCAAATGTTACTACTTATCTGTGGGTTGGCTCCCGATCTAACCAGATTCGGCTGAATGAAATCGGTAATATAAACGACCCGAACGTTAGACCGGTTTCTAAAATTCAAAATCTTACTTCTTACTACTATTATAAATTCGAAAATTTGGATAGATGGATGTTTGTTACTCAATCACGCCATAACACGGCTGAACGGATCTGGATGAAGGCACAGAGAAAGATTATAGTCTGGAATAGCACATAGGCACATTTTAGGGTTCGTAAGCCACGCGGGTGAAGCCGCGAGCGGAAACTAATATTCAATCATTCAGACTAATATTTTTCAATATCCTTAGAAACTAAAGAACTCACTTTTATGATGGCGTTGGATGTCATAAGTAATACAGACTTCTTTTGCATGAGTGTCAATGAATGGAAGAGATATACCAATAGTTGAGCATGCTCAACGTTCAAGTCTGAAACAAATTATATAAAATCATGTATATGATACATATACATCAATAAATATTTTAATATGAAATGAAATTAATGGCATACCTATATTAGCAAAGCCTGTAGATTACCGGAAAGCAAAAAATGGAAAAAGCATTTTAAGTTGATTAATAAAACAACAACTAATGATAATTATTATATGAGTCTAAGTGAGCGTATTAGAGCGATATGATAGCGAAATGAGTGATCTTATATGACATAACATAACTTAGCATCACGTCTGTACTCCCCGAAGGGTTAGGCAGAAGTGTACTATTGTACACCGACATTTCGCCGATACTGTTATTGAGTCCCATGCAATAGGGGGCGATGCTATTGCCATCTACCGGGCTCAGTTCCAGACTACAGACACTGCCCGACCCGGGAATCGGACCCAGGACCTCACGGTCAGCAGTCGCGTTTGTGACTACTAGACTAACGAGGCAGTCTGATCTTATATGATTCATGAATATATCTTGTTAGGCCTATGACAGATATATTTTGATACATTAAGTGTCTGATATGTGTTTATGCATGCTGTTAAGGCACAAGCTGATGTATTTAGTCAATATACATCATACAAATTAATGCCTGATCAAAATAGTGGACAGTCTTCCCATACTTCCCTCTGATTTCTAAACAAAATGAGTGTAGCGACTACTACTCGCAACATGGCAAAAAGTAAAGCGCTATCTATCGCAGTGAAGGGACAACAGTCCTGAATCGCACTACGAGAGTCTACAACGATTGTAGCTTATATTTAATGCCCGACATCAACCGTCGGGCTTCGGCCTGCCAGGCTAACCACCTTGCCTGGTCTGAGGATCCTCCCTTTTCAATGGAGTAATACCATACTTCGTTCCTCCACAGTGAGTATGTAAAACTAGTTCAATGTTTACTATGTTCGTACGGTATACTGATGCAACATTTAAACTAGCTTCTACGGGTATTTTAACTGTCCTTCTGTAGCTGCTGATTTCACATAAAACTGACAGAGACATACAGGTATTTACAATGAAAATGCGTTCGGTGGTGAATTTTTAAATGTCACGTTTTCCTGTGTTTGAGTATATGACGTTTGGGGGACTAGTACGAGGTTTCCTCGATTTCGACTTAGGCTAAAAATATGTAAAAATAATATGCGCGCGTTCTCGACAAGAGTTCATCACTCACAGGCGCGCGCACGACTTTTATTATACATTTTTGTTTTAACGGTTTATATGATTTACGTCGAGAAAAACTCGTACTAGGGGGTGGTGGTAATGTTCAAACCTTCATAATCATGGTCCTGTGATGGCTGCGATTGTAGCGCGCACTCCTGCAGCGTGTTGACGATCTTGTGCCACATCGCCAGAATACTGTTTTCTCGCTCCGCGGCTTGTTTGCTGAGGACCATGCCACCTAGTAGCTTCACTACGCGTGGTCCGACCTGTCTCACAATATGTTAATTTAGATTGACGCAGAGTCAAAGCGACGCGTAGTCTGGATGCAATGGTTTATATTGCATATTGAACTTTATCATCCCTATGTAAGGCAGAAATTCTCGTGAAAGCACAGAAAGGATAGCACGGCTTTGCGTCTTCTAACAGTGGTGCTTAAGCAATCAGAACTCGTGTACCCGATATTGCCACTTCGCTTCGACTTGACTGTGCGTCAGTTGTAATCAAAACTAACAAAATTAAAAATCTCAAGTTGGTAACAGGTTCCAACGTATATGAAAATCTTTCTTCAATAAATCTAGGTGTTCTTCAGAAGAACAAGAATATATTTACAAGAAAACTTGAAGAGCCTCTGTTTAGAAAGCTTGTATTTATTTTTAGTTTCAAAATTAAATTTAGAATTGCCTTCAACCTTTTCCTAGCTTCAAATAACAACAAACCTGCAACGGAGTCATGTTTGTCCTCTCCGAGCCGGCGGATATGAGCTGCTGGTGTAACGCTGGCTGTGAGGACGCGAACGCCGGCGCGCCGCTCAAGTTGTGCAAGTAGCGCACCAGTGCGGAGCTGAATGATCCGTACAGCGCTCCCAAGCGAGCGCCGAAGCACGTGGAAATTGTACCTGTGTGGATAAAACATTACATGCTTTTTAACCGACGCAAACGGTTTCACAAGAAACGTAATCACATAGAAAGATCTATGAATTAAGGCTGGAATTTGTTACAAGTTAAACATCTTCTACGGGAAAATGGTACAATGCCGCTTTCAGACAATGTAAAAGAAGGCGAATGAACAAGTTTGGACCCGGTACTTTTGCGCGAATACCGCTCGTTTGTGTTCATTTGTACTTGCTTGCAGTCTGCACGCGGCATAAGATCCGGGGGACGTGGACTAACATATGTGAGAATACCTAAGTAGAAATCAGAACTTTGGTTTATGTTATGTATAGGTTAGAAGGCTAACATTAAAATGACGTACCAGTGTCAGTGCGCGCTGTCTCCCGGTCCAAATCCTTAGCGAGCGCGGCTAGTAAAGCCTGATGCGCGTCGTGCAGCTGAAGCGAATGTTGCCCCAGACGCTCTGAACCGTCGCTGATAATCTCTTCAGTAAGCAATGTAAACACTTCCGTCGCTAAAGTAATGTACTGGAACAAATACAAGTCATACATCAATATAAATAGACATTATACATAATACTAAGCCCTATGGGGTAGGCAATAACAGTGCAGAACACATGAACACATACATACATGCTCGTCGGTTGTGAGTACTATGCACTATTTGTTTAGACTTTTCCCAAATATATTGGGTTCGGCTCCCAGTCCAACCAAATGCGGCGGAATATCAGTATTTTACAAGAAGCAACTACCGTCTCTCATCCTTTAATTTTAAGTAGACAATAAAAATACTCTTGTTTAACTGGTCATCAGACTTTTCGAGCTACTGACTGCCCATAACGATTATCGTGGCAGATTTATAGTAATACTAGCTTTTGCCCGCGGCTTTCGCTCGCGTTAATTTAGAATTTGAAAATCTATTCGGGTTGTACTCTTCTTTCGGAAGACAAGTGGCGCTATATATTATCATAAGAACGTTATTGTTGTTTTCCTCGAGAACAGTACTTTTTTTCTTGGTGAATGGTACCCTATGTCCATTTCTGTACATCTGACAACGTATATGCAAAATTTCAGGATGACCGGTTCAGTGGTTTAGGCGTGAAAAGGTAACAAACTAACAAACAAACTTACTTTCGCATTTATAATATTAGTTAGGATTGGAGTAGGTACTTACAGAGTAGGGCTCTGCCTTGTCAGGCACGATCGCCTGGTGCGGTCGTTGCGGCGTGTCCGCGTTGTCAGCATTATCGTTATTCCCCGATGCTCGCACCAACCCGCTGTTATCCGTAGCATCGGGAGCAACTAGTGTTGATTCAAACCATAGCCCGAATAGAGGTTCGCTGTCTTCTGGACAAAAAATGCATGTTAGGGTATTTTGGTAAAGAGAAATCAATATATAAGCTTAGTTCTTGATGGCACGGTTGGCGCAGTGGTTGAAAGATTGACCTACGTGCCGCGGGTCCGATTTCCGCACGGAGCAAATATTTGCATGTTCTATAGATAGTAAGAATATATGTGTTTGTAAACGCACCCACGATACAGGAATTGTTTCAAGTGTGAGGCATGTTTGCAAAAAAAAGTGAAAGGAAGAAAGAAAAAGTTAACTCCATGATATATGTGACACAATCAGAGCTATACTCTACGACGCATAGCCGATGATCCATCAATGATATGGGTTATTCTCCCTACATCTTACACATTTTTAATTGATTGACGAGTATTGACGGTTGACTTGCAACTCCAAAAACGGCAATTATTAATATTGTAAGTTCCAGATAGCATAGCTTGTTTCATTGAAAGTTATATTGTATCGTCACCCGAGTACGTCCGCTACACCCCAGTCTGCTTTAATACTAAATCTTTCGATGAGCTCATGGCGACACGACAGAACATAGATATAAAGTGTACCGTCATCAGTCTCCGAGTCCTCGGAGCACAGTATCATGTCCTGGAAGTAGACGGTGGAGTCGGAGCGGTCGGGGTCGGCGTCCTGGTGCTGCTTCTGTACCACCGCGCGCTTCAGGTTCGTTGCTTTGCGGTAGCAGACCACACCTAGCGCCACCAATAGCTGTTGGAAGATTCATTGTAGAGTAAGGTTTTGAGGTCAATCATTAATTTACGATATTCATACATTCTCATACCACTAAGAAGTTCAACCTAATGTCTAACCTGTGTTCCCGAAGGGTTACCCAGAGGTGTACTGTTGTATACCCACATTTCATGAATGCTATTATTAAGTCTCATCAAATAAGAAGTGAGCATATTTGCATCTACTAGGCACAATTTTTTTGACCTGGGTACGTCTTAAAACTGCGGCCAGCAGCAGCGTCCTCTCACTAATCGGTGAGCCACTGCGATCCCCAAGCCGTCTGCCAAGCGTGGGGATTATGGCAAACCCCCCCTTGAGGGAGGCCTTCGTTCAGCAGTGGACGTCTTCTGGCTAATGATGAGGCACAAATTCAAGCTTCAGGAGAGAGTGAAATAATACGCTCCGACCTGGGAATCGAACCCTGATGAGGTCACACTCAGCGTCCTTGCAACCACAAGACCAATCAAGAATTTACAAATATCTGGACTTTACCTGATGTAACGGCGCAGCGGATGCCAGTCTCAGCTCCCTCTGATGCGCAGTGTGTTGCGCCAGAATGTGCAGTGGCGCAGGCGTAGTGACTACTGCGTCGCCGCAGCTCAGCGCTTCCAGCCGAGCGTCGGACAGCAACGCGCCCACCCAGGCTAAGCAACGCCCGCCTAGAGCCACCCACACAACGCCAAGACCTTGTTGCCTGTGAAATAGAAAATGTATTATAAAAGTTCTGCGGTTTAATAGTGGTGCTTCTATATTTAATACATATATGGGCTCTTGTGACCGACAATCACCATTAATAGCTTAGTACAGGATTTACACGGAAAATGGCAAAAACAGAAATAACATAGATGCGAAAAGACTGACACGGCAGATATAGTCTAAAAAGCATGAGGACCGTATCTCTGTTTAAGAAGACTAATATGACATTCAGAGATTTAATTTATATTCCAAAGTAAGATTAGCAAAAACGTGTGCACTTACATTTTGGTAAGATTGTAAGGCCTCGATGGAGTCTTGGCAGGGCTCTTGCCGGGTGTCGTGGATGGGCAGGGAGCGCCCGCTAGTGCGTGATGCAGACCACAAAGCAGCACCCAACTACCGATCATCAAGTGGTTCTGATAGACCTAGAAAATAATAGCGCCATGATTGAACAGGTGTAAGAAATGACAATATATATTACAATAAGGTAATTTAATTTTGAATGTGATAAACCAAGCAGTTGCTTATGACATTCCTAAGATTGAATAAACAATTTCAATAAAATTAATTTTCAAGCCAATTTCTAGTGCATTTATAAATACAAATAAATAACAGTTCCAAGGCATGAATATCTTTTGAACCATTCCTCAGAGTTTTAGCACATCCTAATTGACTGTTATGTTTCATAAAAGTATTATTCTGTAGAATCCCTACTGGAAGCAAACATATTGTATAATTGTGCATTGTTATATGAAATAGAGTACAGCTTTTATTATGATGAGGACAGTACATACTAATAATACTACATAAAAATAATAATAATATGTTATTACTTACAAAACCACCGGCGCGTGTAGATTGCTTGAATGTTTCCCCAACAGTGTTGTACAAGCTGAGTGCACTTTCCACCAGGGTGGCTGTCTGCTGCTCATATTCTTCGTCTTTAGGATGTAGGGATGCCTGTTAGACAATAAAAGTTAGTTCATGAGACTGAAGAAGTATAGAATAATTGTTTAACATGATAAAAATTATTCACTTCTTATGGACTCCTGGACTAAACGGCTTACATTCTCCTCTACTAACATTTTGAAAGCCACAATCGTATATATGTGTTTACCACGCCAACATCAAGCGATATATAATAAAACTACGTTGAGGCGTCGAGGGACGCGTATTCCGTTCTAAACTTGATCAAAAGGTAAATAAGAACAATGAAACTAGCGTGACTGTCCAGCCCATTTTAGCGGATGATTATAGCGATATTATTGGAAATTGGTGACTTATATCAGTACTATAAACAACCCCTAAACAGGGATGCATGTGAATAAGTGACAATTCTTTTGTAACTATGTCGAGCTGAGCATTTAAACTCATAAGAATGTTCACTGCTAAGAAGCTGACTATCAAGTTGACACAATAGAACAAGTACAATAAAATACTTAACATTAAAGAAATGTCAGACCAATAACAATTTAATTTTATTACCTGTGCAGTGGCGCATAGTAACCCAGCAATGCTGACGTCACTGAGCGTCATGATCCGTTCAGGTGTGAACGGCTCCAGGCACGGCAGAGACAAAGCTAGGCGGCACACGTGCACCTCGTTCACGAGGAAGTGAAGACTGAAAGAGAATATGAAATTAGTAACATAATATTTGAGATTATCCATCACCGAAATGTGGGTATACAGTTATTCGTACAAGACTAACCTTAAAGGAAATAAAGGAAAAAAGTCATTGTCTGTTTAAAAACTATCTTTATCTGAAATTATTGTAACAATGAATTACAATTATAAGGATTTATAATTTCTGCTTAACCTAAAATCTATAATGGAGCAACAATATAGAATAAAGCTGATTTATGATCAACGAAGAACATTCTAATTCGTTAAATTTCGGCAATACAGACCTAAACGAGAAAATAAGGTAGAAAAGCATTAATGTACATATATGGGAAATATATTTTTAGAGATACTCACAGTGAGGCATCAGAGTTGAACTGCGGAGCAATAGCGGTCTCCTTAGCTGTCTGCCAGCGGTTGAGGTACCGCTGGAGGCATGGTAGTGAAGAACAAACATTCAGCACCACGGAGCCAGCTCTCAGCTCCATCAGCAACGATGAGCATGTTGATGCCACCCACTTCTGTAGAACAAGGAAAAAAATTGTTCAGATTGAAGATTTCAATCAACTATCAGCAGTGTATGTCCAATTAGTGTCTAATATTACTGCTACATCGACTTTGCTACCACCAATCATAAGGTTTAATTCATCAAATATCCTATAGCTGAGATTTCATTTCAAGATACAAGATGATCAGTATCTGTATTATGCATGGTTCATATTCAATATAAAATATATCTTATAAACATCTGTACAAACAATCTACCTTCATATCAATAGAAGACTGTTGCGAAGCATTCCCATCCTTAGCGCTCTCCAAACTATCCTTACTTCCGGGCGACAGGACAGCTGTGGCTGGTTGGGCTTGAGATGACGTCATCGACGCTACTGGGTTTCGCAGCGGCGCCGTCAGCTGCTCTAGCAGCGCATCGGAGCGTCGCTGGGCGTTTGAAGGCGGCTGCTTCTCAGTGGGCGTGGTTTGAGAAGCTAGTGACGTAATCGAGCTGGGTATGACTGATGATTTTGTTGTTTGGGTTTCTGAGAGAGAATTGTATAAAATGCTGAGTGTTAGGATATTGTATAAAAAAATATAAAATAATTTACCTGACTAGAAGTGGTATAAACAAGCATAAAGACTAAAAAAATCTGTCTTTGTAAGTTTCATGTTGCGTGGTGCGTGTTTGTAAAGTGTAACATATTCATAATTTTTAACAATAAAAGCAAACGCCGTGTCATCAAGTTTATATCGAGAGTAGTTTCTAGAATGTCGAGTTAATGTTATACATACCGGGTACAGTAACATGTGCAGGTAGTTTAGCATTCTTCAGCAGTGAAGTCAAGATGACTAGGTCAGATTGGGGGTAACCCCCGCCGTCAATTCCGCATAGTCCCACGATAGGTAACAGTAACTGTGGAAAGAACAGTTGATTATTATTTGTTATACAAATACAATGTTAAATTGATACTGAAAGAAATATATTGTATTCTGCTTATTATTAGGGCATAATTCCACTAGGTAAAGATATGACGTCAGCTCCCAGTCCAACCAGATGTTGCTGAATATCAGTATTTTAAATAGGGACCTTGATACTCTAAGATTAGACTAGTTGTCAGACTTTGAGCTGCTGAGTTCCATAAGAACTGACATAGTTATTCAGATAGACCTGGGACCAACTGCTTAACATGCTTTTCGAGAGTCAAAGGGATCTCAATGTGTTAAGAATAGTCACTTATCTGAATACTGACCACACTGAAGGCTTTTTAACCTCACAGATCAAGGATTTGCATAGTACGCTACGAGCCCAACCTATGACTTATAAACAATATTGATAATGGAATAAAACTCATACAAACCTGCTTAACAGACACATTTGGTGCCGCAGTAGTATTTGTATCATCACAGCTCAATCCTGCCTCGGAGAGCTTCTTCAGTATTTGTCGGAGAATCACTCTAAATGCATCTCTTGCTGTGCTTAGTTGATCATTTGGTACTAAAACATATTGAAATGGTATTAATAGATGTCTGTTATAACATGTAAAAGATTATTTGAATTAACAAAGAGAACTATGTTAAATTCAATCAAAGAGAAATTCTCGACTCATTTTTATTTATTTTAAAAATGACTCATCCTGCATTCTTAGTAACTGCATATAGCAGGTTATTAGCATTATTATAATAATTTATAACATAGGTAACAAACACTTTTCTCTTTAGCCATTACAAGAGATTCAGAAAAATGACTACTGTAACTATTTCACACATAATATGCATATAAATAAAATAACAAGAGAATACTTTCAATGTAGGTACAAATATTTTTTCTTGTTGCAATATATTGTGAAATCAGTAACTTGTTGTAGGTATTGCATGATGATGTACTTTATACATACTGAAAACCATCTTTTGGTACAAATAGATTCCAATTTGATTGATAATTGGGTACTTTATTTATCATACAACCCCATTTCTCTTTATGTTCATTAAGGTATATTAATTTTAAGATTGTATGTAAGCATAATTTTCATATGTTACACATACCTAAAGCATCAAATTAGTCCTCTGTAATGATGCTTTAGTTGTTTTTTAATAAATAAATAATATTTATTGCAATTAATCTACAGTTAAGACACCAGCAACCAACAAACAATAGATTTTATATTCTATCTACTTAGATGGTTGATTAACCTAGTTTCATATGATTTTAACTGTTTAAACAAAACTTTATATTTAGAACTTTAGACAACTCAAATTAATAGTACTTAATAAAATATACTTACAATTATTAGCATTCATACTAATAAAGTGTGCAGAGAGACATGCAAAGCATGTGTAGAATAAGTCGTAGATGTCCTCATGGTTCTGGAACTCACTTTCGCTGCGAGCAAGAAAATTCAGACATTCAGAATAAATGTATTGTACTAGACGTAAAGACATGGCTTTTATGAGTTTTACAACTTATAAAACTCAAGTCAAGATGTCGATATTATATAGTGTACGCCGTAATATTCAGTGATTTTACTCATTGAGGGTAGCATTAAGATAATAGATAAAAGAAGATAATATTAAGTAGGGTAATTGGAGAAAACTTTATTTGACTGTTCCCCTCAGCTGTTTCCTGTGCAAGCACAGTTTATGCATCTACAGGTCTTATGGGCACTGAAGAAATAGTTTACAAAGTGTTACAATAACCTCTTTGAAAAATAAAACACTCGGATAAGTTTATAAATAAATAAGTAACAAATGCTGAAATAGGTGAGCGATCAAAATAACTTTTGTTATAATAATTGTAGTGCGAAGATAAAACAAACCTTTTGATGATGGCTTGGATGATTTCCACAGCGTCATTTTTGTCGAAAAATGGGCCGTAGAGTGCCGTTAATATCGGTTTTACAGTTGTAGACCATTCAATATTCCCTCCTGAAGCGGCCATTTTCGGGAAGAAAATGACGATTGTGGATTCGATTTTGAGGATGACAAACGTTTGGATTGTCAATGTCAGTCAACTGTTAATTGACAGAAGTTTCCAGGACAATGAACTATGTTGTTCTGAGGAACTATGTATGATGCAATAAAATCTGCAAAATGTAGTGGAACGCGCTGATTATTCGCACTGATCAATAAACATTTAGCGTGTTTTCTTTTATGATATTATCAGTTCTTACTTCCTAAGGCTTTCTCTTGTTATTACCGCTCCCAGTCCATTTTAATTTAGCTTATTTTAATTATTATATTATTGTGCCTGAAGTTGTTATCTCTGCGCATAATACAGTGCATGCAATGCTCTTCTTTAAGTAATGGAGCACTTAGACTTATGTTAGTAAAGTATTAATTGTGTATGTAGCAGTGTCTTTATGGTTGAATAGCCAGATCAAAGCCAGATAAATAAATTACATCGCAGTGATATTGGATTTTATAATCGGATATATATAAGCGAAATTCTAAGTCTATGGATATACAGGATTTTATATCTGGAACGTGCCACAATGTGTCATTCATGTTTGTCAATTTGTCAAACAAGAAATAGTAATTAGGGCATAGATTTAGAATGTAAAGATGAACAATGACAGCTTGTAGGAGATACCGAAAAATAATATGCATATGTGTTGGTGACTGATATGTCAGATGAAAATAGGGTTGTGTATTTGCATTGTCAATATAGTATAGTATCGATAGATTAAATCTTGCCCTAATGAATAGAGGTATATACGCTACTAATTAAATCCTCTTATTGTAAATTAATAAACAGATAAAATAATTTTATTTATGAAAATACAAAGAGTATTAAAAAATATAATAATAATTTTAAGATGATGTTGTCTGCAGCATACAGATAAGTATAGTACAAAGATTTAACCTTGTGCTATCCACTAGTCACAGTTTTGTGCACTGATAATGATAAAGAAATGTATGATATTACCATAGCTAGTTCCCTTAGGCCCGAATACTTAATAATCAGATAAAAATCTATCGACATTTTATCGATATCCGTGAAGTCATTTCTACAGTCAACCCTAGCGTAAACATACATTTTAATATTTACACTAAATATTATTTATTTCTTGTTTTATCTACAAAATATTACCACGTATCGGAAGAAAATCTAATATACTATGGTAAAATTTGTTTTCTCGGCGAATTAATACTAGTACGTACACATAATATGGTTTCAAAACGTACGATGAAAAAATCACATTTACCTGTGAAACGTGTAATTATTTGGATTATTTCTCTATGTTACGTTACAATTGGCAAAAGAAACATGACATTATGACTGCCTAAATATCACTTATCGCCAATAATTGCACGATTATTTTATAAATTAATAAAATATATTTGACACTTAAGCAAGGGAAAGGATAGATACCGATCCTTCAAAAAAAATTGTATCATACTGACATTAACATCTGTCTCTTTCTTTCTCGGGTAGTGTTCATATTAAAATGATATCTCTTTTCCACGCTTTGTTGGTCTTTTAGCGTAAGCGAAATTCTAAGTCTATGAATTAGGGGGAATAATCTCCGAAGTCGTATACGTATTGTAATAATAACTATTTCCATATTGCTTAGATATAGAATACTGTATTAAAAATGTCTGAAGAACAACCCAACAATAAAAAAAGAAAGATTTCAGAAGAAAATGGCACGGAATCTTCCGGTTAGTTTAGCATTATAACCTAGAACTTTGTCGAAAACAATTACTTTCGCGCTTATAATAATAATTACTTAATTCATGATTCCATTACTATTTTTCAGAACCTTCATCAAAAATGTTGCATATTCAGTGTCCCTATTTGGATACAATCAACAGGCATGTTTTGGATTTTGATTTTGAGAAGCTATGTTCAGTCTCACTGACTAGGATCAATGTATATGCTTGTCTCGTCTGTGGCAAATACTTTCAGGTAAACAAAACTCCAAACTACAAAATAAGGTGTAACACTATTGAAAACGTTATTATTATCTGTAACTTTCTATACTATCATGTACAGTATTAACATCAAAAGTTAGTGGTAAACAGATGTCACAATGTGTTACAGTGACTTTTAAAAGTCCAGGAATTTAGTTAAATGTTTAATTTTACTGATTATCACTTACTTTTAATGTTTATTATGCAAGGGAGTTTTTTAGGAAAAGGAATGAAGATGATATGATACTCGATTATTGCAATATGACAAATATTGATAAATAAAATAAAAAATTTGAGTATAAGTGTTATCTTGGTTTCTTGTGAAATACTTGCTTTACAGGGCCGAGGAACTAACACTCATGCCTACACCCACTCGGTAGCTGATGGTCATCATGTATTCCTCAATCTTCATACTTTGAAGTTCTACTGCTTGCCAGACAACTATGAAGTTATAGGTAAGTAAAATATTTCCTGAAGACTTCATTGTGTAATATTACAAACCTTTTTTTGCAGTTTCATGTAAGTTTTTGACCTTCATGACATAATATTATTATTATTAAATAATGGAGACAATTGAAGCTTAAACATGTATAGGTTTCTGTTGTCTTTTGGTTTTAGAAATGAATATTAATTGAATGTTACCCAAACATCTATCTGTTAACTTGTAACTGCAAGGTGTCATACATACTGTGAATAGTCCATAATACCTCTACTAAGTTACTCTACTGTATCTTGATCTATATTCATCTGCCTCATTAGCATAAATGCTCATGACCTTTAAATTTTTTGTAGATTCATCACTGAATGACATCAAGTATGTGCTGAACCCAATCTTCACTCCGGAGCAGATCAAGCAACTGGACTACAACACCAAGATGTCCAGAGCAATTGACAGTACAATGTACATGCCAGGCATTGTTGGCCTCAATAACATTAAGGCTAATGATTACTGCAATGTTATCTTGCAGGTGAGTTTTCATGTAGTTTAATATCCTTATCAGATTTTTTGTAGAATGGACAAAAAAATTGTATAAATGCAATATTAAAAATTATCATTATTCTTTCGTCCATTTCTAAATGAATAAATATTATTTCACTATAAGTGACTATATAATAACTATTTTTAATTGTAGTGCCTATCTCAAGTACGTCCACTTCGCAACTACTTTTTACGTGAAGAGAACTATGCAAACGTAAAGAGACCACCTGGCGACTCCTCATTCCTCTTAGTGCAGCGTTTTGGGGAATTACTCCGAAAGCTATGGAATCCGCGCGCTTTTAAAGCCCATGTATCCCCACATGAAATGCTACAGGCTGTCGTTTTGTGGTCCAAAAAGAGATTCCAGTTTATCAAACCTAGTAAGTAATTTTCTATAATTATTACTTTAATTTAAGGTTTTCAAAAAAAAAAAAAAAAGGGATTATTGCTTTTCTTTGGTTTCATTCTTCTGTGTCTTCATATTTTATGGTTAGCTCAGTGGCTAAGCGATTGGCTTTCTGGTCGCGTATCCCGGGTTCATTCCCTGCAGGAAACAAATATTTGTAGGGCTTCCAGGTTATTGTTCTGGTATGAGTCCATGTGAAATGTATGACTGTAAATCTGAAATCATAATATATGAGAAATTACAATGTGGACATTGCTTATTTAAAGATAAAAATGTATTTTTCCATATTACTGTGACACTCAGTCAAAACAAAGCTTTTGGCTATTAATGTTCCTTTATCTTTACAGGTGACCCCATAGATTTTATGTCATGGTTTTTAAATTCTCTACACATGGCACTCAATGGAACTAAGAAACCTAATAGTTCTATTATTTACAAATCATTTCTTGGTCACATGAGGATATACACCAGGTATTTTTTTTAAATTCAGTTAAACATTGGAGTTCCATCATCCTCAACAACTTACTTACTGGGAGCAGTTTTACCAGTGGATGTTTATATGCTTACATGATCAGTCATTAACCAAAGTATAATTTGCCAGAAAGCTACCACCAGCCGATGCAGATGATGCTGCTAAAGTAGACCTCAATAGTGAAGAGTACAGTGAGATGATCACGGAGTCCCCTTTCTTGTACCTGACATGTGACCTGCCCCCCACTCCGCTCTTCACCGATGAGTTTAGAGAAAATATTATACCACAGGTATTATTCACTTTTTATACATTTTATATCATTGTTGAACTAACCTGAAAAGGTACACCAAATTTCAATCTTATGTATGTTGTGTGTTATTTTGGTTCCCCACTTTTGTCTATTAGACATGAGCTGGTACCGTAAATTATTAGAAGTTACGCTTTTATAGCTATAAAAAGACTTCTCTAAACAATCATTACAGTTCCAGACGCCATTACACCCTAACTACCTTCTTCAGGTTTAATATATATTATCATATCTATGCTATCATTGTTTTAGGTGAACCTCTACCAACTACTTTCAAAGTTCAATGGCCAAACATCAAAAGAGTACAAAACTTACAAAGAGAACTTCTTGAAAAGGTTTGAGATCACGCAGTTGCCGCCGTACTTGATATTGTATATCAAGAGGTTTACTAAAAACACATTCTTTGTTGAGAAGAATCCTACTGTTGTCAACTTTCCAGTCAAGTAAGTTTATTTTCACTATTATTTCTTGAAGTTTTGGTCCTTAGGAATAGCTATTTTAATTTTTGTGCTGTAGTAATTTATCAAGGCACAATGTGTTAGTTAGAGGAATCATTGGTTGGCGAACTGAGTATTAAAATTATATATTTATTTTTTTGCAGAAACGTTGATTTTGGCGACATTTTAACGCCAGAAGTGAAGGCAAAACACAAGGGCAAGACGATATACGAGTTAGTAGGCAACATAGTTCACGACGGCACTCCGGAAAAGGGCACATACAGAGCACACGTGCTTCATAAACCTACGCAACAGTGGTGAGTACAGCTTATCTGGCGGATGTAAGATAATTGAAATTATATGTTTATGAACATATTGTATATAAGAAACGTGGTATTTATAAATATTACATACTGTTATTTTTACCAGTCAAGCGACGCAAAGAAGATAATAAAATGTGTCTTGATTAAAACAAAATGGTGGTAGAAAGGAGCGTAGCTATCGTAGGACGTGTCTATTCTAGTTTCTGGCTATACCTGTAGAGAAAATTATATAGATATGTATTAAAATGATTTCCCTTTTTGTTTCAGGTATGAAATGCAGGATCTTCACGTCACCAGCATATTACCTCAAATGATCACACTCACAGAAGCCTACATTCAAATCTATGAACTAAAGCAGGACTGAGTTTAGATAGCAAATAAAACTAAGCATAAGTACATTGGTATGTTTATTTATTGAATATACAAATTCCTGACATTTCAGAATCCCCATTTAACAAACTGTGGCCCTGGAATGACCTTTATACTTAAAAACAATAATTAATTATTAGTGTTACCATATTTTATAAATAGGTGACAAAATATATATTAGAAAATTCACATTTACTATTTGACACAGTTTGAGAAATGAATTCATTCATTTCATAGAAAATAGTTCAGGTTCATTTACATTGCTAGAATGACATGAAAAAACTGCTAAGTATTATATGAGCGAAATGACGACTTATTTTATACATATTACATAGATCCCAATTTACTTTAATGGGAACAAATTAATTCCCACATCAAGCAATTTGAATTAAAAGTTACTGAACACAGTGCAAGACTGAACTATCCTCTGTAGTAAGAAATTTTGCTAATGGCTTTCTCCCTTTTTGCCTGCTACCCGCTTGAACTCTCCCATATTGGTGGTGGAGATGGGGGATCCGTAGAAGGCTAGGTGGTCAATCTGTGTGACTTCATCCCCAGACTGGTTGTCTTTTATGAATAGCTGAATGTTCTGAACGCTTTGGAACTTCACAAACTTTAGAGGGACTGGGTTGCCAGTTTCTAAATCACTTGGCGTGAATCTGAAATAGGTAGATCATAAGGTTATCAAGATTCTGAAATAATGCTGCAGTACTAATGGTGAGCATGGTTGATGCATGGTTCCTTTACAAAGATTAGTCAGAATGTGAGATGCACTATCCAGTATTCCCCAAATGTGCTAAATAGATTAGGCTTGACCTTATGACCTATAAAGTGGCAGTTGCATAGCTGTTGTTGGGGTTTCACTTCAGATTTATAGAATTTTGAAGAGCAAATTAAGAATATTAAGTGAATGATAAAACACTGAGATAATACTTACTCAACATCTTGAACTGACATGTTTCCAGCAGCTTGATCAAAGTCCAGTGTCCGGGGCTGGTTGATGAAAATTTTCACAGACTTGGGGCCCTTGTCACTTGGTGCTTTGATTTTTAGGGAGTGAAGCTTCACCAGCTAGAAAACAATGTATTTATGTGAATATAGCTATCTCTAGACATCACTGGTCTAGTGGTCGTGAGCACGGATGCATAAGGTCTTTGTTAATGGTTTTAATTGATATTACTGTAAGGAAATTGTCAGTAGCACGCCAGAGTTTTAAATTGTGCTTGGTAGAGCAAAAGCTACGCTTGCTTGCTCTCAGGGAGTACAAGCATGATGCTGTGCTTTGTTATATACCACTATTTATGAAACCAATTATACAATATTTAAATTCAAAATTAATGATGATATTCAGTGGAGAAAAAGATGGTAACATAGTTACCTGGTTGAAACTGATGTTGATGATGAGTTGCTCATCACAATCACTGGCAAGGTACCCTCCCCCACTGGTCAGGCAGTGTGCCATCGGGTGGTTATCAGCTTCATTCAGACATTCACACTCACTCTTAGTAATGAATGTTGCTAGGTCCATCTGAAAATAAGGAAGTCCTATCAAGATTTGCAGTTTCTTTCAGCTACTTTCTACTATACATGTGTGACGACACTTCTTGACTGTCTATTCTCCTTCAAGTGGTGTCAATAATCCCGGCTTTTAAAAACTATGGTCAATAACTCATTTTTCTGAGTGTTCCTTAGAGAAAACATTTAGTAAAGGGATTTATTGAAATACTTTATACACTTACATGTCCAGCAACAGTATTATCCTCATCTCCTGATTCATCAGTGCCATAATATTGTCTAACTTTAGTTTCTAGTGTGGCTGGGTCAGCACCCTGTAGCTGGTCAATCCGTGTCTGAAATAATACAATATTTATTTAAAATATTTTTTTTTTGGGAATAAAACTTAGTCATCATTTAATTAGTGATGTTATACACAAATAGTTATACAATACCTGAAAAGGGCAACTTATTAAGGTATTTGACTCAGTGTGGAATGTTACTGTTCTGTGAAAGTCTTCCAAGCTTTACTAAACACAGTCAAATTTCTATATTGTGTGGTGGACCGAAAGGGCTGAGGTGATTGATTGATTTATGATTCAAAGGCCACGTACCCGGTTTCTATAGAAAATGAATGTTGGCATTGCGCTTATGCCCTGAGCGCTGGCCGTCTCCGCGCACCTGCCCACGTCAACCTTCAGGAAAACAGCCCTAGGGAACTTCGCCGGCAACTGTTCGAAGAACGGCGCGATCCGTTGGCAAGGTGGACACCTACACACAACATAATCAATTATTTACTCGTACGATGACTTGAATTTTTGAACGCAACCAGGTTATACTCACCATGTCGCTGTAAAGTCTACTACGACTAGTTTTGTGCCTGCATTGGCCATTTCCGTTTGGAAATGAGCCTCGCTCTCAATAATAGTAGCTAAACCCATGTTTATCTTGTATTTATTCCAATTTAATCAAGAGTTCCCAATGACAACAGTCGGGAATGATACTTCAAAATGGTTGATTGACTAATGACTTGACAGTTGGCGTTGTCGGTGTTGCCAGTCATCAAGAATTAAGTTGCGTTCAATATAAATAATCTGCCGTTTCTTTATATCTCGCTAAACTAAAAATAAGACAAAAAAAATAAGAAATGCGGGGTAGCACATAAAACATAAAATATCTTTTTGGTTTATATAATATTATATATATATATATATATCATATATTCTTTCTTTCAATAAAGTATACTTACTGTTTTGAGTGAGCAAGAGCTATCATATAGGAATTGCTCATGCCGTAGTTGAAAGATTATTATAGCCAGTCAGCGGTGCTGGTATCGAGGCTGACTGCCCAGGGTACGCCAGAATATTTCAGGATTTCTCACTAGTGTAGGCTCTTTCCTTGCAACCATCTATTTCCGGGCCGGGCAAAGTTGGGTTTTTCTATATTGAAATTCTCAGTAGCAGCACGGAATCTGGAACTGTGCCCGCTAGATGACAATAAGCTATCCCTATCATGGGAGCCATGTTTCGGCGATAACGGTATCGCCGAAACATGGGTGTAGAATATATTTCTGCCTAACCCTTTAGGGAATGCAGGCGTGATGCTATAATATGTTATAATAATAATTAAGGCTGCCATCACTTCCAATTAAGTACGGAGTAAGGGAAATTGTTGAAGAAAATCTAGAAATAAAATATGTTTTCTATTTAATTCATTCATTCTTTTCTACGTAATCATTATTTATAGCGGGATTGGGTGTGAATCATTGAAAGAACTTAAAGGTAGTGAAGCACCCGCGGTGAAGCTTATTCCAAGCTTATCCTCGCAATAATTTACTCGGAGCCTTGTAAATCGCCGCAATACATTTTAATATAGGTGTGATAAGTTTCATTATTTTGAAGCGTAGCTATTTTTAAATAGAAATCCTGGAAAATACATTTCGTATAAGCGCCTGCAGCTTTTGCGTTTAAGTGTTTTTCTTAAACAATTGTTTGCGTGTATTTTTTAAGTTTTTAAATGAATATATCTGTTCATTTTTTATTTTATTTTATTTGCTACTACTTGCTTTTAATTAAGTATATCTGCCCTTGATTGAGATGTGAGACATTCCGAATGTTTTTGCAGTTTATTATTCACTGGTTCTATAACCATTGATTATCTCATAGACAACCAGCCAACTACTCTCAAGTCATCATAATAATTTATATACTCGTAAAGGTCCATTGTAGAACGTAAAGGTCCATTGTAGACATTATTATATTATATATTAATGAAAAAATCCAAGGTTTAGTTTGTGGCGTGCCGTAACGCTTCGTGTAGTAAATGGATCAAATGAAAACTCTTTACATAATTTATTAAAGTCCTTGCTCGCTCGTACAATATAGGAATTTTGCCTGTAGTTTGAGGAGGAAGAGGGAATGGCGAAAGGCGGATTGAACCTAGCAGGCCTTTGGGGAACACTAAAATTTAGTTTATGTAGGCGATCTGGGTAATCAATTTCATTAGACAATATTTTCAGTAAAAATGTACACTCAGCTAGTCGTCGGCGATTTATGAGCTGTATATGAAATGTCTTGCGTAAATTGATGTAATTTTCGGAACGCATTATTATGATGCACAGTTTATTAATTGGCCTGTCGTTAACAATTTTATTTTTATGCCCTTTTTTTTGCACTGGATTTTTAGAAAGCAGACTTCCAAATTTGGGAACTGTACAAGAAGTAAGCGATTTATTAAACAGCAGAGATATTGTCAAAGCAATGGATTTGGCACACCCAATGAGAAATTTAGGTGATAAGTGATCTGGGTCAGTAGATTTAAATGGATCAAGTTTACCAAGTAATTTAACTATAGATTCTAAATCAATTTCAATATTTTGAATGTTCGAAAGTTACATTAGAATTTAACGCAGTTTGGAAAGTACAAGAATGAGTGTTAGATGATACATCACTGCGGGGAACAAAGAAGGTCGAGTTAAAATGAGAAGAAAATGCATTACAAATAGAATCAGCAGAGGAAACCACTACATCACCACACTTGAGGCAACTGGGTATTATACTGTATGTGGATTGTTGCGTCACAAAGCACCAAAAATGTTTGGGATATTTTTCAATAGAATATCGAGTGCGGCAGCGGTGCTAAATCTTTTACAAGAGATTTTTAAAAAGATCAAATAATAAATAAATATTGATACAAAATAAAAATTTAGTTTTTAAGTAAATCTTAAATATTGTACTAAATGGTCATGTAATAACATTCGAATAATCCTATACCCTAATTTAATTTGTTTAAATCATTTTCCATCGAGATTATTAGAATAAGCGAACCGTCTTGCTTACGGACATGAATCTCGCCGTGTTTAATCCATACGTGCTTATAATCCTTCTCTTTTGCTAATGCTCTTGTCTTGAGGTGATCGTTCACATATTGATAGGTCTTCAAATCCTAGGTCATGGGTAGATAATGTCTTCAAAGAGCCTGCAGTCGCAACAATATCTTCTTTTCTGTACCAGATTAGAAAAGTAACTACAATTGATTTGTCCTTACAGTTGAGCAACGGTATTCTAGATATATAATCAATCTACGTTTTTGGAAACGTGCAGTAAACCTTCTGGCTAATCTTTTCCTTTTTTAGGGGAATGCCCTTTATTTCCATATTGTTCAGCCTTGATCTTTGGTCATTAGAGGACAGCTCTGGTTTGCTTTTGCTGCATTGCTGCTCCGATTTAATTTCATCAATATCGGATTGAAGAGAGCGAACAGAATCCTGAAGTCATTCCAGATTGACAACCCTACGCTCTGTGCCAGCAAGTTTGACAGAAAAGTCCTCCAGCTGATCGCCATTAAACTCGCAACTGGTCTTGAATTCCTTGAGTTCATCCTTTATGTACTTAACATCATCTACAAGCGTCGGCAGGCCAGCCAGTTGTACCTTGAGCACACGAATCTCATTTAAAATTAGATTTTGAGGTTTCTAGAGATGCAGGTGTAGATGATGGAACTGGAGAAGGTTACGGAGACAAAGACGGAGATGGAGGAGAGAGATTCGGCATGTTGCACATTTCCATACAGCTCTTCTGTCCATTCCTAGTCTTCTCCAAACAGCCTCGCTGATGTTAGCGTAGACAAAATCGAAGTGACTCTTGCATGACGCACATTGAACGCCATCATTGAAGTCCAGATTGCAACTGTCACATTTCATCATAAAAATTACAAAATAATATTATATTATAATAACAAAACAATACTGATCAAAGTTGATTTTAACCAAAGGCTTAGAAACACTGATCTAATACTGGACAAAGCGTAACAAGCTTACTTAATGAGTGATCGCGAGTAACTGCTTACGAGGGTAATTTTCTGAAGCGACCCAATAACTCAGGGACTGTAAAGAGTCTTTACGGTCCAGTCAAAAGTCCATCTTTACTAAAGATGGACTTTTGACTCTATTTGGTACCTATTCAGATTAGAACCCAACTCCGAATTACGGAAGTATTGGGATGTGTATCTAATGAATGATTATTCACCCAAGATCACATTGATCACCCACGGCAAAGACACGTAAGTTTTGCAATTGACCCGTTACAGGCCATCACGGTACGTTCCATCACCACGTACATCTGCGGATGTTTATGTTTAACTGTCTAATTACTCAAACACCACAACAAAAACACTTTATTCAAAAAAGTAACTAAGGTCGAAAGCTAACAGGCAGGCCCGATGAGGATTCGTGGATGTAACAAGTCTTCAACACAGGTTTTGTAAATCAAATTGTTGTTTGATTCCAAATTAGACTACAAACATATATTATATCATTATATCCTTAAAACACATTACAGTCTTATTAGTAGGTCCACAAGAGTCTAGAAACATAGTAAGTTCGATTCGACACATTTTTCATTTCCTCAAATTGCAAAAAGGAGAAAAAGTGCAAAGGCTTTTAAATTGAACTGTGTGGGAACAATTCTAGGAAAATAAATATCCGTCCGTCTTCTCTCATCCTTATCACTACATAAAAACGTTAGTACTGAAGGAAAAGCGGTCAGTTTTCATTCGAATTCAGACGTTGAAACGTCTTCGCGGATAATACATATGAAAACACGAGATGATCGTAAAATCAATTATGTCGCTACGTCCGTATACAATAACTACCTTTGTGTCATTTTTAATAACGATTATTATTTCTACGAACGGATTTGTCGCTGTGGATAGTAAACGAGATATCATTCAAGATTTACCTACGAAGAACGATTTCGATCGTTATTTGACGTCATTAGAAAAAATTGCTGATTTTGCTATTAAACATAAAATTTACTTGGATATTAACTTTGACTTTGGCTTCTTTTTGACTAATGGTAAGCAAGCTTGTTTATTTAAAAGCGTGTTTCTATTAGGTGTTGTGTGTGCAAGTCCTTCCAACATTGAAACCTATTTCATCTCCTTATGTGTATACCTACTGTAGTTCTTGAGATTTTGTGACGAGTGAATTTCATTTATTCCTAAATAACTTCATATTTACACGTGTAGAACAGATAACAATGAGATAAGTTTCTTCTTCGATGTCTAAGAAGAGCAGAGTAAATAAATGGGCAAAAAATAACATAATGACGTGAAAATGGTTTATTTTTTGTGTAGCTTCTGAATTTGAAACAAAATACGTGATTTCATTTAATGTCGTACCGCTGTTGTTAGCTTATAATACTCGTATATGGTAAAACTTGAAAACACGGTTGGTGGAGTGGTTAAACTTTCTGCGCATCGTGTCGTGGGATCGATTTTCGGACGCAATACGTATTTATATGATCTACAGGTAGTTGTTTCGGGTTTGGTTATGTGTGTAAACCGTACCTACGACAGGAGAAATCCAAGTGAAGGGCGACATTTACAACTAATCATCAGTCATGCAGACATTGTTGAACTTTGACATGTTCGTTGACCGCTGCAGTGAAGCACCAAGTTTCACAAATGTGGTTATTACTGTAGAATCAGGTTGCAGCTACCGATTTACTTGATTAAATCCGTTAGTAGGCCCATGCATTATTATGACGAGTCATAATTGGGTCGTGAATGAGTCAATAATAGGTAATTTATTTCCATTACTACGCTTGGCAGCACAATGACCGCAGCATACGCAAGCCTACCGCTAATCTTATCTTATCTTAGTCGAAGGGCTAAGAGTAGGAGTTTAACTTCTTAAACTCGCTGATTAATTGATTATCTCTCGACCATAGTTACCACATGTTACTATATACTAGTCAGGTACTATTATATACCGTGAAGCCATAAATCTATGAAAATCTTGCACGCATTTAAATGAACTTCTCAAACGCGCACACTATTTTCAAATATTTTGGCTTATAATTGCGTGCAAAACTCGAGTTCCTCAAGCAGTCTCATGATATCAAAGTCTAAACTTTCTTGTTGCAGTGAACTTGAAGTCAACTTTGAAAAGTAAACGACAAAGTATACCCAGTAAATTACGTTTCCGGCTAGAAAAATTATTGATGAAGACTGACGTATTGGGAGAATATTTCCAACAAATGGTCCAGAAAACTGCAACTGTTATTGCATTTGAAAGGGATAGAAAAAGTAAGTTTAAAAAAGCTATACTAGCGGCGCTGTATGATTGCCGGTAACAGCTTGCAAGTTGTGTGCTTTTGTTGTTAAATTATACTTAACACCATATTATATTTAGCGGCTCAATATTGCGACACCCACAACTATGAATATGTTGATTGTTCCATCACATTTAGCTATCAATATAGATATACATTTAGCCTCATATTTACGGAATTGATGAGTGTGTGTAAGCTGTGCCGCTAGTAAGTATTATCACATTATCACCCTAACTACAGATCTCCCAATTTTAAAATACGGAACCAACGCGCCTGGAGCTGTGTGCATGTGACGTTTATGACTGTATGTAAACTGTACTGTATAGTCGTAGTACAAGAGCATTCCTAGTGCGGGAAAACATATAAAACACAAGACACACTGTTTAACTGAATATTTGTTTCAGTATCAAGATTATTTGCCAACGAGACCGAATGGCCAGAAACTGCACAAACATTCAATATTGACCTCCTCAACCAAACCAAGGTATACACACCGGAACAGTTGGAGAAAATCTATGGCAAATGGGAGAAATATGAAGCCAATGTATACGACTACCAAAAATATACACCTTCGCCTGACGAGTCGGGTAAAGTTCTGGTTTACTAATTATATAATTGTAGTGTTATTAGCGTAAAGAGTTGTCACTCTGTGTGAAAACAGTCGGCAGGACATGTGTATTTAAGTACCTGAGGAATTACTTCTTAAGAAGGTTTTTCTAGTGAAGTGAGCACATTCAGAAATTCGAAAAGCCGAGTCGAGTCAAGGGCATCGGAAACAGCGTCTTCTGTTGTGCTAATAATAACATACAGTGGTCAGTAATCTGCCTGCCAAATGTGAAGATTATGGCAATAAACCAATGTCCGTCAATTATTAAAAAGCTTATGTTCTGCACTGGACGATAAATCTAAAGATGACGTTTTCTTGTGTATCTTAATAATAATTCGGGCCATTCCTATCCAAGTGCTGGGCAAGACCCTCTTAAAAGGTCAAGAAGGGTTAAGCATTAGGGTCCCATGCTAGCCTGGTGCGGGTTGACAAACTACCACACAACCACAACTTATGGATTTTTGTTATATTGTGGAGGTTTTCCCATGATGTTTTCCTTTAGCGTTAAAGTAAATGCTAATCAAGTTTTAAAAGTTTTATTGTATATTTCTTGTTTTTTTAGACAATTGTATGGTTTATTTGGCGGATAATCCTATTAATTATAATAATCTAAAGACTCCTACCATCTGTCAAACTCCCCCGCAATGCAAACTGACGGTGGATAGCGGCAGTGAATTCGGCTACGGTCTCACACACAGGTGATAAATAACATTACTATCGAGGTCCTAAGAAATAAGTAAATTTAAAAAGTGTCTTGATAGAAAGTAAATATTAAAAATTATTATATGAGTGTGTTGAATCCCTGTTAAAACCAAACACTTTGATAGGATTTTTTTTTTCTTTGCTTATTGTTCATTGCTATGCATGAAGGTGTGTGTAATATCTGTTTTCTTTTAGAATTTTATTTTTGGTAGTCGCCCATCATGCCCGCGGTTGCAGTGTATTTTCCGATAAAGAGGACAAATATAAGGTGGACAAATATTGCATGAGGACCTTTAACGAAGCGCAATTCATAGCATCGAATTACTTCAAACTGGCGGACCTCGTGATGGAACAAAGTGAGTGTATTATGGAATGATTATAATTTATACGTGTGTAAGTCGATGCAAGAGAGGCTGGCTTCTTTACAGTAACCTCTTCCGAGAACTTACCTTAAAGGCGTAGTTGGTTCGGCTTCGGTGTGGTCTTCTAAGAGTTCCCGAAACTCACCATATAAAGATAGCCAACGCAGGGTTCTCATCACGCTTATAAAAAAATGGTGTACCTACGTAAACGATTACCAGGGTATCGAATGTGTTTTTTTAAATAAAAGTATCCTTTTACTTACTCCTCTTATATATATTGTATTATGTAACTTAATGTTGTCGATGTGAGGTAACCGATATAGGATGAGTAATCGTTTTCTTATATATATGTACCTAAATAATGAATGTTAGGTATAAATTAAAATAAATCTAAATTAAATATTTCCATCCACATTACATAGTTTTTTATGCTGCCCGCGATTTCGTTTGCGTGTATTTATTAACTAATTAATGTTTAGCTGTAATAGAAAAATAAGCCTATGTTTTTCTCAAGTCTCACGCGACTGCTAAGCGGTCCTGGGTTCGATTCCCGGGAAATTATCAGCAGCAGCCCCGAGTCTGGAATTGGGCCCGGATGATGACAATAGGCTCGCCCCCTATTACATAGGACTTAAACAGCATCCGCAAAATGTAGGTGAACAATAGTACATCTCTGCTTAACGCTTTGAAGAATACTGGCGTGATGCTATGTTTTTCTCAAGGTCCCAGGCGGTAGCCTGATCGTTATGACGTTACGATCAGGCAAAGTTACCACTTTGTAAAAATTCATAACGATCGATTCAGTGCATTAGTCGTGATGAGGTAACAAACAGACACACAGAGTTACTTTCGCATTTATAATAGTGTGGATGTGGATTGCTTGCCTAGCTATGTACTAAAATTTTACAAAATATTTCAGTATCAGTATGCACCTTAGCTGGTCACGCCCAGTTCCTACGTCGTTCCTGGTTAGCAAGAATCCTTAGATTCCAAACTTATGAAGGTTGTTTCACGGAAAATCCAGTCACTAGAAACGATAACGAGGAACCGATGTACGAGGGTAAGTCAGACGAGTGGACGATTGCCAGCGAGAGTCAGTTGATAATGGGGAAGCGGTGTAACAGTCACGTATCGGCAGTAGCAGCTGCAACGCTAGCTTCAACTATACGATACATCATGGAGAATTACTATTGAAACTAGTTAATATAAGTAAAATTATTTTAAAACATCAAATACATTTTTAAATGGCAACATTAATACAGGAGAATAAAAAAAATCTGCTTCCCTAACTCGCTATATAAGGGCGCATTTACATTTGTAGAGTACGCCGCTTTAGTAAGCCAATCCACTTTTTTTTTATCGTAGCGTAACCGTAGATCTGACTATCTCTACCACTAACTTATAGCGTTTACATGATACTGGTGTAAATGAGATAGTTATTAATCTATTTGTATTTTGAATCGATTACAATTATTTTTAATTTAGTATAATTTGAAAATGTTAACACTATTGATCTCAATTTTACTAAACTTAAAAAAGACTTTGAAGTTCCTGAAATATACTTAGCAAATGTAATGCCAGATTATCTGGATTTTATATTCAATAAATGGTGTTGATATTATTGTCGTTTTAATTTAGGTTACAATGGCATTTAAATGCACGGTTAGAGTAGGCCTACCAGGAATGGGGGGCCTTAGGGGTCTGAGCGCGCAGAGTAGGGATTCTGTGCGCTCTCGTCTAGCGACCCCCGAGAAGACGGCGATACGGTATGGATGGTCCCGTGTCGCCGTGCACAGCACCCAGCGAAGGTAACGGGGGACTTCTATATTTTTTTAATAAAATCTTTTAGTCCTACCTATTTTCAATTCAACATTAACGATATGGTTACGTAACTATACGTCTAAATACTCGTCTATTACTATCACAACTAGGTGTACTTAATATTTGCAGACAATTATTATTCAATATTATTGTAACCAAACAAAATGTAGGTACTTAAGTACATCCAGAATACAAATATTCCTTCTGCTTATATCTGTATGTACACGGCTTTAGGTTACGTCAAGAAATTTTTGTTTGGTTTTTCATCAAGATAGCAATTTCATGCAGTTAATTAAATCTCGGAAACTGTTGGTATTAAATTAAACTCGAGCTAAAGGGGACATTATATTAAGCCGCGGCTTCGTCCGCCTGAAAAGCTCTTAGAATATTAGGATGAAATTATTCTAAACTAGTTGGACTAATACAATCCGGTAGATGACTACTAGTCATTTGGGTTAATTTTTATGAACTGTCAAAAACGACATTTTTTTCTAAAAATTTTTAGAATGAAAAAGCGTGACATCATAATTTTTCATTGCCATTGACCATGCCATGCTGTCATGATGCCATGATGACGTACATACTGTGTTATATCGATAAATTAAAAATTGATATCACCAAAGATAAGCAAGAGATTAAGTTTTACTGAGTTTTAGAAGGAAAACTGTTTACCAAACAAGATTTCAGAATTTATTTTTAATGCAGTCATCTAGCCTATTACTGCCATATAATTTTGTATACATGACAAGATGGGTTACCACCAAAAAACTGTTTCCGCACGAGATAATATAATTATACGTTCATGTTACCCTGTAAAAATGTAGGCGTATATGGTCTGCTACCCGTGGGAAGTTGGGGCGAGTCGCTAGTAATTTATAATTCAACCTAATACTGTCCTAGAACAGAGCTGGCTTAGGCTTTACCGCCTCTCGCTGGCTTGGTACGACTTGGCGACCTAAACACTCTATCGATAACTTATGCAAGTTATAATCAAATTCCGATTCACAGATCAATTCAAAAACTCAAGAGGCATGGATGAAACTCAAATAGACACAGCATAGGCAAGCGTTCAATCATCAGGCCATCGCTTCTATTTATGATTACATTAATTCTGGTATTGACACGAATACAGGTCCCTTCCTATACGTTAAGGTCTCCTCTCGAAAGTGTCAGGTGTGGTCGGCCTCGCTTCACATCATACTATAGAGAGCCAATGTCGACTGGACCTGTACTGCTATGGACGTCGTTACTTCCGGCTGCAGGAAGTGTCAGCTTAAACTGAGCTCTAGTATTCAATTGAAATAGGAAAAAGTCGTATAGTAACTACGAAACTATGTAGCTGATTAATAATGACGGACATTCTTGGAGATTGCTATCTTTGTTTGGATAACATTATCTTTTATAAACTTTGATATTATAAAATACCTTCATTGTAGGCTTCATATGGAGTTCTAGATTAATTAAAAAAATAAAATATATATAACTAGCTTCCGCTCGCGGCTTCGCCCGTACGTACGTGGATGACGAATCCGTGCATTTTCCTGGGATAAAAAGCCTATGTGCTATTCCAGACTATAATCTATCTCTGTGCCAAATTTCATCCAGATCCGTTCAGCTGTTGTGGTGTGAAAGAGTAACAAAGATCCATCCATCCATCCATCCATCCTCACAAACTTTCGCATTTATAATATTAGTAGGATAAAACATGATGGAAAAATAAACGATATACGGAAGCAAAATTAACGACACGTGGTTTATTGAACGACTGCTGTCGTTGGTTCGATTCCCTCACAGAACAAATATTCGTATTTACCCATGGTCAATTCGGTTCGGTTCGGTCTTTGTCTACGAGAGAGTTTGTTAACGCACTCACGACAAAAAAAATAGAATTTTTCCTAGTTTAGGGTAAAGTCATTAAAAAAAGAGAGGTAATATTAAGAAGAATTAAGGCCCCATTTAAGCGTAATCAACATGGAAGGTCTTTTATATAATTTATGTTTTATGGGCTTAATTAAAGCGGAATAATTGTACTTGTCAAATTAAACCTTCCGGTTGGTTAAGAGAACTAGTATTCAATGGTGTAATGCAACCTTCATGGGAAGTTGTCTATGTATGACCGAGAACATTAATATGTTTATTGCTACCAACAGAAAACCAACGGCGTGCCTACACACTTTCCAAAGTAGTTTCCTAAAACTGAAAGAGTAAGTCCGGTCATTCACCTCTTACACCGCCATATTAAATAACTGTGGAATCCTGTGTATCCTGCTATGGAAAGAAAAGAAAATTAAAAGGAGTTTGATAACGTGCCTGGTCTAGAGAATAGTCTCGCGATACCTATTTTATGGGACTCAATAACAGCATTGGTGAACTGTAGGTGCACAGCCTCAAAAAGATGTATACACTTAGCGAAATTCAAAAGCGAGTTTTAAAGGAAATAGTGTTTGAAATCTTGACCAATTTCATACATAGTATTATATCTACGGATACATAAAATTACATGGTCATTTAAATTTTAAGATTATCCAATACCTTTCCAAGAATAAGCGTTTGAATTTCGCTACGTGTATACATGTTTTTGATGCAGACTGTACAATAGTACCCGTCCCTAACCTTTCCAGAAATATAGGGGATGGTACATTTCGTTATTCAAATCAAAGAGCAGTTACATAAACGCTACTTGCTTCTCCATAATTGCTAGGCGCTTTACTCTTTACATATAATATACCTAGATACCTATATGTGATATTTTATTTAGAAAAAGAGGCGATTAATTTCAATCAGCTGTATGAAAACAAAAGTTTAGCAACTATGTACGAAGTTCGTCATCAAACCCGCAACAGGGCATCTTGTTGGATTAAGGATTTAATCCTTTAAATTCTGAGGAAAGAACTATCACTCAGCAGTATAATAAGAAACGGGAACTGAAGATTCTTTGGAAAACTTTTTGGTAATATCCGTATGGACATTACGTAACAGGAGATTTTGATCGGAATCCGATGACGTGCTTCTAATAAATGATCAGCTAATCAACAATATAATCACGACCGAACTAATTTGTATGTGTGAACCGTTAACACAGATTAGTTCTCTAACTTTTTTTTTATTAAATAGACGTTTTTTGTTTAAAAGCTACTTATTCTAAAAATAAAATAATCGTATGAACTTGTTTGTTACGCTTTAGCTGTTTTTCCATAAATTATTGTTGTACGTTAAAGCCATAAAGATGAATTCCAGACGGATAATATTATATCAAACCGACGAAATGGCCAATATATCTGTCATTTACATACTACACATAATACATACCCATAAGGCGATCTATATCTACCAGTGAAGCTAACGGTCTGATAATATTATTAATACTCTATGCTCTGGGTAACAAATGAACAGCGACTTTAGCTTTAGCGACAATTTAAAATTGAAACTTTAAGTAACCTGCGACTGTGACATGTTTCAATATTTTCTATTCTTTTTTGTATTTTTTTATTTCTGTTTTATCCGCTTTGATCTGTTTATCCCGTTTTTAGTTTACGAGTATATTCGAAACAATTGTTTAACTCATGTTGTATTGCCTCATTGTGTAAGTAGCATTCTATTAAGTTTGTATTTTTTCTTATATAATGCATGTTAATTTAAGATTTTAATTGTAAATTAACTTTTTGTTTTTGAAAAGAGTATCCATGGAGTTTCTTGCCGGTCTCTTCTCCATAGGACCTACCCCCTTTGGAACCGTGCGCCTAGAGTCTCGACTTTTTAAAAGTGCCTGAAAAGGCCTACTTGAAATAAAAAACTTTGACTTTGACTTTGACTTTGACTTTTTTAAGTCTGAATTCAGGTGCTACAAAAACTTCAAACCCAAAAACAACATCGTACGTGTCGTACTGTAACACTAATTAGCATAATAGAATAAGGCTTCGCCGTACATGGCCTAATTTGCTTGTCGAATTAAAATTCGGGCCGAGTTCCCTCAGGACAACACGCCTCATTGTGGACACATAACGGTAGTGAAGCGTGCTCACCCACTCGCATTCTAATATACTATTTTACTGTAAATGACCCTTAGGCCTAAGTAGTTTGTCAAGCAAAAGTAGAAAATAATATTGAATGAACTTCTTTTTTGTCATGGACCTTAAATATTTAACACTAACTTCCGCTCGCGGCTTTTCCCGTGTGGATTACGAATCCGTGCATTTTTCCCGGGATAAAAAGTAGCCTATATGCTATTCCAGACTATAATCTATCTTTGTGCCAAATTTCATCTAGATCCGTTCAGCCGTTCTGGCGTGAAAGAGTAACAAAGATCCATCCATCCATCCATCCAACCATCCTCACAAACTTTTGTATTTATAATATATAAGTAGGATAATTGTCTGGTTGGATTATACACACACGAGATGTGATTATATTATATGATGATGATGATGTGATGGCTAGTCTATGGCTTGAAGAAGTGTTAACACTGCAAGAGTTCACAATAGATATGTAAAGGTCCCAGTGCCTTAAGGGCTACTATGTTCCCTACTCGCTGTATTCATTTTATTATGCCGTGCATTTTTTTTTGTAATAAAACGAAGTTTACCCTAATAAATTACTACCCAAATATAAATAGGGCACTTTACAAATGCCGCTCCAAATTTGTTTCTAGTCTTTCTTGTTAGTGTGAACCTAGATATTTCGCTAAAGTTGAAATGAGTTTGAAGTGTGGACCTAAAACAATTGTTCTGTAGAAAAATTCGTGATTTGTCATTACATCGTGCGCTACTATGATTGAAATGCAAATTGATGTCACGCTTTTTGAGATTAGATGAACGATTATAATGTGCCTATGAATGTCAATAGATATCTGTTGGAATAGTGTCAAAGTAAAGTAAATTCTTCGTCCTTCTAGATTATCTACTCGAGGCGTTCACCAAACAAACATAAATCTATTTATACTTGTTGAATGCTTTAATATCTTTATGTTCATATCGTTATTGTCGCCTTTTTCTTATATAGGCCTTATTAAGAGTGCTTCTTAAATTCGTTATGTTTTTAAAGATACAGATACAGATATATAGAGTATTCTTTACTGTACACCAAAGGAAAACAAAATGAAAAAACAAATGGCGGTCTTATCGCTAAAAGCAATTTCTTCCGCACAGTATAGCACAGTAGAAGACTGATTCTTAACTGAATTAAGTTTTATTTGCTGCTATTTGTAACGGGTTTTAAAAATCGGGATCGAATTCAACACGTTTCTATACTGCGTTTCTGTCCGTTATATAAAAGTTCAAGGCAAGTGAGTCTAATAATATATGATTAACTATTCAAAATCAATACATGATAGGAATTCACAAAAGCAGAATCGACAGCTTGATATTAAAGTGTTCCTTTATGATAATGAAGATACGTGTCAGTTCGGATCGCGGTGTTATAACTCTGATATTATACAAATGTTACGTGAATGCAAATCGTCATCCGGGATCAAAAGAGCGAAGGATTCATTGGCAGGAAGTGTGATAGCGAATATGAGCCATTTATAATCATTACCAACATATTTGCTAAGTCATAGCGTACACTTTCAAGAGAACGTATGCTTTGAATACCCCAGCGAAATAAATATGCAAACGTAAGATTTATTATATTGCGGTTACCGAAGACGTTAGAATATTATGATGTTTGTTGTCAATGAACGACAATTCTGATGGTCGTCGTATGGACATGTGATGTGAAGGAATGAGATACTAATTAGAGTTATGACATGAGTATGAATTTTGATGATATAGAAAGCATGGATGGACGAAAGAATCAATCCCTGAGGTGACAGATCTAGTACACAGATGGATGGAACAAAATGATAATTGCACCGACTTCAATTAAAAAAGACAAGTGAATAGCGATATTCTGTTAATGCACAGTTGTAATTCCTCTTCAAGCTCAAATATGCTGAACATTGCATGGTGTAGCAACCAACTCTAAGTTTATCCAACAACCTATCTTAGTTGTGTAACTTTACCAATTCCTTTAAAATCAATTGCATAATATTGTTTTTAGTAATTTCAGAGAAGTTGCCAAGAATTTCAGCATATAGGTAGGTAGGCTGTTGTTTGAAAAACAGATGTTTGTGGTAACAAAACATCTACTACGATTGCAGTCCACGAATTTTAATCAGCTAAGTAACTTTGGTGCTAACGGAATTGTGTGTTCGGTCACATAATATTTCTTCTATTTTCGGCAAAACATCTGTTTGCTGTATTTGTAACTACTTATTTAACAAGAATACATTAGGGACATACTACCTACTGTTGTACACCAGAATCATTTGCTATGAACTATAAACAAGACTCTTTTGTTTTATACAATCTATCTATATATGTAAAAATAAATGTGTGTATGTATGTTCCCTATGGACTCCAAAACGGCTGGAGCGATTTTAATGAAATTTTTAGGTAATCTTCAGATTAGCCCAGCGGTGATCCTGTGAAGTTTGGCAGTGATAGGATTTTTTTTTTTTTTTTGTTTTAATTTGACACAAAATTTATGTCATATGTTTCCTACTGGCTAGTATACATAGCATAATAATTATGCTATTATGCATGTATTACCAGCTATCCTGATATGGGTAAGCCACATTAATCTAGTTTTATGTGGGCGTATGATGAGACGTTCAATGCATTAAATGACGCAAAGATGTACCAATAACATATCGTAAAGCAAACTTCTGTATTATTTGGATTATCCGAGGAATGCGGAACTTAGATGGCAATATCTCTGAATGGTTTTAAAGCTGAATGGTTGTTGCGTTTGCTAATAATACGTTCCTTTGAAGCTGTAGAAAATCTCTAGGGATGGGTATTTGTGAATTCCAATACACAGAACTTAGTAACAAACAAGGAAGTGAGATGCGTTTACCAATTACAGCATCCGTTTGTAACGGCATCATGCACTATGGGAACACGCTGGCATTTAGCGTTGTCGCAGAGAATGCACATGCGAAGGTCATGGCATGTTGAACCGAGTAAGTATTTTAAATCTGACATATAAAATTTCGCTTGTGTTTTTACGTAGAAAATAAAATTCCTTTTATAATAGTGATTATATGAAACTTAATATCTGTATCGGTGAAATGTGGGTATACAATAGTACACCTCAGTGTGATGTTGTGGTTACATTTTAGAGAAGTTTATGCTGGCTTAGGCTAATATTTGTCTTTTTGGTAGATTCTTATACTTAGTCTAACAGAGTAGTACGTAAGCGAGAGCGGTGTCGAGTGTGATTATTATTACACCAAGAGTAGATATTAAATCATTGTACTAACATTGCCTTGCTATTGGATCCGGCTTCCAGTCTAACTAGAGGGCTTCTGCTTCTGACTGCTTAATATCGGCTATATGTATACACATGACAATTAGGACCCTCAGCTTAACACTGCAAGGCAAAACAAAATATACCTGAGTAATTGAGTGGTAAATACAGCTTCCAATTTTAAAATCACAAATAAGAAAGAAAAAAACAAAAGAACGTATCTTTATTTTTTCATTATAGGTACTTTTTGAGGTAATGCCACTCTTTTCGGACTTGAAAAACGATTAGTAATCAAATATGCGTTAATAAGCAGCATTGATTCGTTTATTATGATTTAATAGCAAGGTAAATGACATCGAAAAAGTCATAACAAGGTTACCTGTGAGTATGCCGATCAGTATTATGTTCATATACCTAATTAATTATTTCTAGTAAGAAGAAATCCTTTTGCTATCTTTATATAAGAGTAATTTTATGTAAAACTAGCGATTATCCCTGAGTAGCTACTTGACTAGCATTTGATATGACTAATTATGATTATTTACATCGGACTATTTACAATTAATCGGAAACGACGTTAATATTTATGATTTCCGATTGATTAGACGAAGGCATTAAAGTGTCGAGGCACATATTTCTTGTAATGAGCAATTTAATTGCTAAGTCATCGTGAAATTATACTTTAGGCTGCCTACGAAGTCTAGTTGGGCAAAAGGCCTCCCTTTCATTTTCGTCAAAACAGGAAAAATATTTTTAAGGCGCGGTTCGCGATTTATTCGTTTTTTTTTTTTTTTTTTTCAAAGTAGATTAGTTATAAAGTTGCCTAATATTTTAGCTGGGATGCAGCGGCGCAACACGGATGTTTAGTGTTCCCAAAAGGAGAAATATCATAATACAATAGAAAAGCACTTAAACGGTATCATAAAAGGCGAAGGAGTTGACCCCACTGACTTTGGCGAGGGTCCACTCCTACCACAAGCACATGGATGGCTAAACAGGAATACAAGAAATGTTCAACCTTAACTCGTTGTTAACATTATTAGGGAGCTGGGTTTAGTCGTTCCCAAAACCCACCATTAGTCGCCGAAATGGATCACAGTCGTGAGGTTAGCTGGTAAGAATTCGGCACACTCCTCCGTCAACCCCAAGCGGAGGATAGTCCACGAGGAATCTCACGTAACAAAAAAAAAGTTTATTCGGCGTGATATGAATAATGTACTATTCTTATTCTTCACAACAACTTTGATCTCTCGCTCGATAACATGTGTTTCGTAACAAGAAATTAACATGATGATAACATTCAGTAATAAGGTGTAAATGTCACTGAATTTAATTAGCTGTGATCAATCCGTGTCATCAATGTGATCTGGATCTGGATCTTGCCACGATTTACAAACACAAATTCCAAATACCTACTAATAAATACATACTTATAGGCAGCGGCGTGCACGGAGATTTTAGACAGGGTAGGCAGAAAAATTTAAAAGCTTACTTTCCAAAAAATACCTACTGCATGTTGGTATTAGTTCGTCGTCTTGTCGATTAAATAATGATGTATGTGAATTGCCACCTCAAATATCTGATAATATGTATTTATCTGAGTTATGTAGGGTAGGCAGTGTCTTTTTGTCTTTATGAACCGCACGCCACTGCTTATAGGCTTGCGCCTGAATACGGGTGGGCTTATTGCATTTATTTACCGGGCGTCAAATTCCGAGCTGCTACTGAGAATAGTAAGGAAGTACCAAGAACACTTAGCTAATCCTGAGAAACGATCCTATTATAGGACCGAGTGCTCAAAAACTGCGCTCGCGACACACAACATAGCATCACGCCTGTATTCCCCGGAGGGTTAGGCAGAGGTGTACTAATTGTACACACACATTTCGCCGATGCCGTTATTTAGTCCCATATAATTAATAGGGGGCGAGCCTATTGCCATCGACCGGGCACAGTTGAGCTTGCGAGTTCTAGACAAATGATAATTAAATCACCCAATAAATATCATTAAAAAAAAACATATAGAGGAGATTTCATGCCTCACAGAAAAATCCTAGTAGTCTAGCAGCGATCAGCGGAAATTAAAATTTGTATACCGTAGCCATAACATGTACCCATAAATCGTATAAATCTATTTAAAATTTCTGCCCGTTCTTTTAGTCTTAAACACGTGAGCGATACATCCATAGATTAAATAATAAAGCTATTTCTATGAAAAAAAAGTAGTCACACACAATTCAAGGTCTATTAAGTTGCTCGACACGTAAATAAAACGTGCCGATCATTATGAAAATAATATCGCTTATCGTCTATCGCCTATTATCGTAAATCTAGTAAGCGTTTTTAGACGAATAAAAACACAATGTGGCGACAAGGTTGGCGCAGTGGATAAGCGATAAGCTTTCTGTGCTGTATGTCGCGAGTTCGATCCCCGCACGGTACAAATATTTGTATTATCTAAAGATAGTTGTTTCAGGTCTGGGTCTTTGTGTACGTGAATATATATGTTTGTAAACGCACCTACGATACAGGAATAATTCATAGAGTGGGGAAAAAAAATGTAGGGTTACCGTTCATTAGACTTTGTATCGTGTAAAGGTCAAAAAGCCTCTTCTCTCTGTGATGGATAAATTAAAATTTTCCAGTTCTTCATCTTATTCTCTTGGTTTACACTGGAAATCTTTAAATAGATTTCGGACGCAGGTTGGCCGAAGCAAGGAAAATCTGTTCAGGTGAAGATTTGTCGATGGAGTGTATTCTGGAGTTCAGATGCAGTGCTCACACAAACACATTTAACTGATGGAGAGAGCTTTAAGACCAGTAGTTACAGCTTAGTTTAAGGTAATTTGATGCGTTTCTATACACTAGAGATTAAGATTACCTCACTAACTCGTTTAATTTACACTTATACAGTGTGTTGCTGCCTTTTCAAAATGTTCGGAATTACAGGTCAAAGTATGGTTGCCCTGGTCGGTGCACGCATGCGTTACGTCCCCTATTCAATATTCACGACGTGCGCAGGAGCGTTGACATCGGCGTGACACAGATTTCTTTGCGATGTCTAGACGAACATTACTTTTAGTTATTTAGTAACCGTATTTTATTAAAATAACTGTAATCAATTATCAATTGTCGTTGTCGTTATGTTTGTGGAGTAAAATTTGCATGTACTAAATAAAATGTGATTTTAATTTTAATTAATTTTGCACTTTAAAATTATTTTTTATAGACTCATCATATCACGGGCAGTCATATGTCAGTCTGTCTTAAGCCAAATTTATCTAATTTGCTACTATATACTGGGAATTGCCTTATAGTTAAACTTACATCTCGTATTGGATCAAATTCTGCAATTCACAATTGAAGTAAAATGCCATATATTGAACAACAAGAACAAGAATGCGATAATATAATTAATGTTGTATATAAATACAACGACATTGACTGCCTCAATCGTTAAGTGGACGCAAGCGCAACTGCTGAGCGTGAGGTTCAGCGGGTTTGATTCCTGGGCCTGGCAAAATGTTATTGGGTTTTTCTTCATAGAAATTTTCAGGCCGGTAAATGGCAATAGGCTTGTCCCCTATTAAATGAGACTCCATAACGGCATCAGCGAAATATGGGTGTGTAATAGTACACTTCTGTCTAACTCTTCAGGGAGTACAGGCGTGATGTTATGTTATGTTATAAATACAATTTCAATTTCTGGACTATTTTGTGTAGTTATAAAAAACTGCGTGATGAAAGATTTTGATAGTTTTATTTTATATACAGAGAGCTGTCCTTACCAACTTAAATGGTAAAACACATCTCAGTTAAACGTGTTAACTGAGTTATGCATCTCGTTTTGACCAACTGCTCATTTTGCGTAAGATAGTGTATCATGTGTTAAAAATGCGGTCAAACTGACTTATATCCAAAAGCCAATGTTGACCATACTTAAATATAACTAAGTCTAGAGAAAATGAAGAATCTTCTTGTGCTCTTATAAAAATGCACTGAGGACACTAACAAATATTCTGGCAAGACCATTTGTCGTAGCGAAGAAGAAGACTATTTTCGGCAGTGGAGATTTATGGACAATTCATTTATATATTTATACACCTTGTATAACAAGATTTTTCAAAATATGTTCGATTTCATACGTCAAACGGTAAATTGGCAGGAGCTTTCTGTTTTCATAGGTACTTCTTCTTCTTATTTAAGAGCCTTGCTCTTGTCGGTGTAGCTGATGAAGTTCTTTCCATCTTTCTCTCTCCAGTGCGATCTCCTTTACCTCTTTATAAGACATTACGGCAACCTTTTCCTTCATAGGTACAATCACATAGCGAAATTTAATCGCTTATTCTTGAAAAACTATGGATTAAAATCATAAAATTTGAATGGCTATGTATTTTTACGTGTCCGCTGATACTACGTGTAAAATTGATCAAGATTTCAATAACTATTTCCTCTCGAAATCGCTTTTGAATTTAATTAAGTGTATAATACATCTTATTGATGCTGATTGTACATGTTTAGAATCATGAAGAATGTTTATTCACAACTGTCTATATCTCATGAAAACATTTATTTAAAATAGTTAACATACATATTAATGGAAGAGAAATTTATAAACTAGAGGACAAAGTAGGAAAATCAAAAGAAAATTCTATGTAAATTGTTCGTAGTAACGGAATATCGAGAAAGGACATGCTTCAATTTCAATTTCGATCAATTTTTTTTATACAACGTTGCCCCACACTAGTATTTCTCCTGGATCGTGGGTACAGTTTACAAACATACATGTTACATGCACAAACAACCAGATCCGAAACAATATATATATATATATATATATATTAGCATATTTGTTCCGTGCGGGGATCGAACCCGCGACACGTAGCGCAGAAAGCTAATCGCTTAGCCACTGCGCCAACCGTGTCGTCAGTCAATTACGTGGTTATTTATTGAAAAGCACTGTTTTATACGTTGTATCAATTTCTTTGCATGCCTTATTACATAAAACAGTTTAAAATTTGCAAATTACATCAACTTCACAGCCGAATGACACCATTATGTAGTTGTACACCTACCATAATTCTATCGACCCGATGACTAACAGGATCCTTGAATATTGGATGCAACTCCTGCATACATTACACATTACATTATCTCAGATGTTGCAGATGCCGCCATTGTTGCCGAACAATGCCTGTGACACCCACAGACACTTTCTGCTGAGAGACACGTGCGCAAGGGCATTCGTACACTATCATTGTAACTTTCTAGTTTATTCTTCGTTCAAATTATGTGGAAAAGTTTCATCATAATTTTTGTGACAGATCCAGGTTTAAAAAAGGATATCCGCAATCCTTTGCAAGAAAAAAAAGAAGGGTCTCGTTCAACCTTCATATTATAATGATAATTAGTTACAAAAACAAGTTGACTAAGTACTTCGTGACTCATTATTACATCTGAGATCACTTTTGAGAATTTAAAAAGGAACAGGTCGACATAATACTCGTCTTGCTATGCGTTACAAAATAAGATAATACATGGACAAGCGCACTTTTTTGTCTTTATTCAAAAAATATATGTAACCCATTACTATCCCACTGATGGGCAAGGGTCTCTTCTCAGAATGAGAAGGGTTAGGCATTAGTCCACCACGCTGGCCCGGTGCGGGTTGGCGGACTACACACGCCATCAAGAACTTTATGGAACCCTCTCAGTTGTGCAGGTTTCCTCATGATGTTTTCCTTCGCCGTAAACGCAAGTGATAATCAAATTCTGATCGGAATCATGTGATTCCGAAAAGTCAGAGGTGTGGGCCGGGTTTCAACTCAAACCCTTCTAGAAAAAAGCAATCACTGCTTTTTTTCTTCATTTAACTGAAACAAAATGGCCGTCGTCGAACTTTATTCCTATTTGAAACGCGTAAGAAAAGTTCAGTACGACGTCTAATTCTAAATCTATGATGCATACTTATGAGTGACTGACAGAAAACCCTACAATATGAAAGAGACAAAAGGTTACAAAACTACTGAGTTTTAAAGTTATCAATGTTGCTTCAATACCCACCCAGGAATGTCTGTCGTCTGTCATAATGCGGTTAGTCCTTGCACGTTTCGTCTAGCTGCCATCGGTATGCGCAGTATGGTAACTCTGTAAAATTAATCTGTGTGCAATGTTGGCGGCCTTGACGTGGTGACGTCATCAGGAAGCCGACTGACCAGCGCGCCTATCGCGAACTGGAACAAGAATCTTGTTGCATGCCATTATTCGGATGCGGATCACAGTCACGTATGCTATGATATAGTTCTACGTTTTCGTTATACGTTCTAATAGGATATGCATACTTAAGTACTGTTATAACATATGTTTGTGATTTATTTAGGCTTATGATAATGATGTGTTTGCACCCTTGACACGGTAACGTGTTGGCTTTTGAAAAGCTTGTATCAGATCGCATAGAACAAACAACATATTCAGAATATATTGATTGCACAGTTGGTGTCGTGGTTGAGCGATCTCGACTGCTGCATTACGTTTCGTGCATTCGATTCCCGCACGAAACAAATATTTGTATGACCTACGGAAAGTTGTTACGGGTCTAGGTACTGTGCATGGGAATATTTGTGTTCGTAAATGCACCACGATATGAGAATTATTTCTAGTAATTTTAAAAAATAAGCAATGTTTTTCCGGTCTAGTTTATAAGGTGTGTTGTCCACGCCACACTGGGAGTAAATAATATAGCTATTTATCGTTAAGTCGTAAAATACGAGTAAGGAAATGGTGGTCCTTCATTTGACTCTTACTTTAAAGTAATATAAATATTTCAAGAAATATCATAATATGTACTGAGTAGTATGTAGGTACCTAACCTACTTACTACTCAGTACATATGACATATCAAAAGTGCTTACATCTTCGTTTAAGAATCTATTACTAGATAACGACTCCCATACATAATCAAAGAGATTAATGGAATTGAACACCTTTCGACACTTTTTGGTCACTGAACATCTAACTAGTTGTATACTTGAAGAAAAAAAGAAAATTCATAAATCGAAAAGCTTTATATTTTATTTGTAATACTTACTTACCAATACAAACATACTTACTAATACATACATAGATACATAGTACAAACTATTGCAAAAAGTCCGCATGCTTTCGTGAATGTAAATCCAAACTTTTACTTCTGACATTTTGTGTGTTCAAAGACAAATCAAATAAGCTCGCCGAGTTGATGAGCAAACTGTTTGTTAACTGTGCGGAAGGCTGCTAATTACGGCATCAGAAACTCCATTACAAATGTCATGCCGAACCTAAATACCACGAAACAGAATCATCTTACTGTTGCCAAGTTGGTTTATAATACATCATAGAATAAAATATTAAAATAAATACATTACGTTTTAGAGGAAACTATCTGTAAAATGAAATGTCATTCAATACCAAAAGAGAGGAGAGAGGAGATGACTTTATTGATAACTGTTTGGATTTTAAAATAGACCATGATCTTTGAGTTTGTTTCGATGTTTCTTCTCAGGGATAGTCATAGGAAAAGCCGACGCCATCTAACAAAATAAAAACGTGTAAAAGTGATTGAAAAATCCTAATGGCTAAATAAACAATTTCATATCATTTTATTTCCAGAAAAAAAAAAATGAAGACTCTACAGGCTTATAATTATAATAATTTAAAATTGCTACGAACATAAATTTAAAATACCAACTAGGTATGTAATGTTAAGCTGAAAAATTTTATACAGGCCAGTATGGCTATATCAATATTTTCAAAGGAAATCATAATAAAGTGCGATGATCAATAAGTATCGTTCTTTTGTTTTAATAATTTATTTTCTATCTAAAGTTTATAAAGTTTAAGTTATTACTTGAAAGCAGTAGTTAATTTCAGATGTTCGCACATTTCCAGTGGAATCTTATTTTCTCTTTTGTGACTAAAGTTGAGTATCAATTTTTTTTAAGCATGATAAATATTTAAATTCCGAAAGTCGAAATATTTGCGGATATTATTACGTCGCGTAAAAATCTAAAATGATGTACCTCACAACGACGTGTCGCGTCTGGCTGGTGGCGGTGACATTAATCTGCGTTGCCCCTCCGCAAGTGACGCAACCTGACGGCACGGGCACGCGTTGCGTAAAAGCCTTTTTAGCATGCCGTCTACGAAGCTTTCTCGCCAAACATCGGGTTCGAAGAAGCACCCGAACGCCTTTGTTATTCTCTACATAGGCAAAGAACAAAATGCCCCAGGAGGGCGTGAAATCGACACACTATCTTTGTCATAGTATTGTCATAGTCGATAATACTATTTCGGGATGACGAATCGCGAGTGAACGACGTAACCCAGTCGTTTGGCGATACCGTTGCAGCTTCTGGTTCAGTTTTAAAAAATAGAATCAATTTGTTTCTTGTCATATAAGTTGGGTTCTGGCGGTCAGGTTCTACATAAGCTTTAAATGACAATAAATATTGCCTGACCAATTAGTTTTACAATTAGTTTCGTTTTCTCCTTAGGTAAACGTTTTGGCGTATTTGAGAGAAATAACTTAGATATTAGTATTAAATTAGTCATGTCTATGGAATGCTTCATTAGATTTATAAGCAAGCGTATTAATATAAGTCAAGGTTCATTTATGTAATCAGGTCAGCATAGCTAGAGGCAAGTGTGAATTGCTTGGTATTTCAAGAGGTGCTCTAATAACGTTGGTGTTTCGATACAAAACTGATTTATGGCATTTTTCCGATTGCCTATTGATATTAGAGTTGGATTATGTTATATCACTTAAGAATATTTTTAGTCAGAAAAGGTTTTCATTGCATTATTTACAAATAACTATCTTTTCTAGGATCTCGCTGCTCGTGCACCCCGAGAATCCTGAGGCCCTAGTGTAAGTTTCTTTCAACAAACTCGATTTAACGCATCGAACGCGTATGGCGCTCCGATTGGTCCGTTTCGTCCTGTCCACCAATCGTAACGCCGAACGCGTTCGACGTAGTATATCGAATTTGTCGAAAGAAACTTACACTAGGGGTACTGAACGATTTAAAATTGCTAATTTTATACGTAAATATGTCCATAGGACTCCAAAGCACTAATCTATATAATTATAGACACAGGTTGTTTCCAGGGGTATGTATTGCGTTGATCAAAGCCGATAGAAATATACACTTCCATCAGTCTGTATTGGCTTCTTAACATTCTGAACGAGTTGTTTGCTGCAGAGGAAAAGGGTTAGTTATTGAAAGCTCTTTGTTTATTTATGTTTCAAGTGATCAAAATAATATATGTAAGTGTTGGTTCGAGTTAAGTAGACTTATCAATTGGAATATTCACCTCAGAAAAATTTGCTTGCAAAAACAGTTTTAAAATATTATCAGCTAACTTTTCAATGCGACACTGCATGATTTATTCAACGACCATTATATTCCATATCTATGGCCATTATTTTAGACGTCAAACCGCAAGACATGAACGGTAAAATACGGTACATACGTATCACTGATCGCTAATGTCTCCACGTCTGCGCTCTAACATTGCACGTATTATGTAAAAGAAATGTTAAGTTACGAGGGCACACCAACACGCTTGAGTTCAGTCAAACGGTCGGCGACCTTACAATTTTTGCGACTATAAAAGTATTGTTTAGAAACCACGACTTTTGTCCGATGAACATTGGAAGATATTTTTTAAATATTGCGTTCTCCTGAATTGTGGGTACAGTTTACAAATATATGTATATTTCATATGTAGGCAGAACATTTTAAAAGCTTATTTATCAATAATACCTACTGCATGTTGGTATTGGTTCGTCGACTTGTCGGTTATACAATGATGTATGTGATTTGTCCCCTCAAATATCTTATAATAAAAAATTATCTAAGTTATGTAGGGGTAGGCAGTGTCTATTTGTCTTTATGCACGCTACTGCACCCAGACCCAGGGAAACTATTTATAGATTTTGTTCCGTCCGGGAATTGAAACCGCAACCCGCCAATCGTTAGTGCGTCAATCATGCAGTCAAATATTGTAATGATATCTACCTTGTAACTTGAATAAAGAATTAATAATAATAATAAAAAAATAACAGTTTTTTATCATTGTTTTAAATGAGAACATTAGTAACCAGTTTTGCTATTTTTATTTCGCAATTTTAACACTAGAAACGCATCATATGCGGAAATAGCGTTGTAATACATAACTAAGACAATAAAGTATTTTGTCATGATACTATCTTTAAGATAAGCTCACAAACGCGCTTTTTGCTCAAGTTAGCCAACGCTATTCGTGTTTTTAGCCTTATAAAAGTTTCAAGCAATGATTATTAGATGATTTTTAAGTTATTCTCTTAGAGTTGTTAATTACCTTAAATTATTCTGTCATAGTTTTATTGTTATTAAACTGGATTAATAACTGTTTTTACCTATTCTAATTGTTTTTGAAAGATGTTTTTTAACTATTGCTCAAATCTCTCTCTAACTTTTTATTATATTTCGTTTAATATGTATAAAATATTTAAATTTTGTTCACGAGTTACAAAATTCCCGTATACCCAAATAAATAACAAAGTTAAGTAATTATTGAGTACGAAAAGTTGTTGTACATAGGACTATGAACAGCATGTAATGTGCAGTTTACTTTCGTAAATTTCTAGTTTACTTAACATTATACTGGAAGTGATAATATGTAAAGCTGTATATAAATTTTATAAAAATATTAACTTAAGTAACACAGACAGGAAATGTATTCCTTCACTGAATACATGATGCAGTACAATAGTAGATCCCAGAAATGAATCTCTATATTAAGTACATAACATGGCAAACAACAATGTAGGTATCCTGACATTGTACTGTTAGTAATTAATAATATTCAATAAAATGAATTGGTAAAACAACACACATTGTACAGACATAGCATCACACTAGTATTTATCGAAGGGTAAGAGCAGAGGTGTGCTATTGTACACCGACATTTCGCCATCACCGTTATTGAGTCCCATGTAATAGGGGCGAACCTATTGCAATCTATCGGGGAGAGTTCCAGACTCCGTGCTGCTACTGAGAATTTCCATACAGAAAACCCAATGACACTTTGCCTGACCAGGGAATCGAAACATGAAGAATCGAAGGATGAGGTCCTGATGCTCAGCAGTCGCGTGACCAATAGACCAATAAGGCCGTTAGAGTGTACAGACAGTTTGTCACTTTGTCTGCAACGACTGCAACTCAGTAGACCTTCAAGTAAATGGCTTCCTCAAGAAGACAAGGATATGATTACAACATATACGTAGACTCTATTTTAAGAACAACCTTAAAGAAATATGGCATAGCGATTATTTTGCACCTATTGTAGAGCAATAACAATTAAAATCGTCTCGTTCTCGTATCGTTAACTATAATAAAAAGGTGCCTACACTTTCGTCTCCGATACTTTCGTCGAGTTCCGTGGGTGAGATACTATCGTTTGTCAATGCCATGCAGAATACTAATGCACATCTGTAGGTATGGGCCCCAATACAATGGGCCAACGCGTTGCATAATCAAACCTATCTTGTAACAACTTGTTGGAATTTGAAACGACTCTGATTATTCAATTTAAAGGAAAATCACTGAATGTCCCGCTTTTGATGAGTTCGCTGGTTTCTTGTTTTGCCGTTGACTTATTCCGTTTCCGTTAAAGATTTCGGAGTGCGGACGACGTATGAGGTAACAGCTCAGTTATGGATGTAGTACAGACATCTACATATGTACAAAAAATCAGTATCACCAAAATTCTAAATATATTTCTGAAGTATGATTTACTATTAAAGGAGATCCAGTAGGTAGGTCTACTGGATCTCCTTTAATAGTAAATCTCGTAACATAGCTAGAGTAACGGGGGACTTGCTTGGAGTCTCCTCCGGGACGTGCACGAAGGGATGACCTCTTTACAGTCACCCCCCTGGGTAGTGCCTATAATGTCGTGGCACCGTGGTGGGCTTCGGTGCAGTATTCTAAGAGTTCCCGAAGCCCATACGGTTTCGTGGCGAATCACCGTGGTGAGTTTAGCCGGTAGGAGTCCGCCACACCCCTCCGCCCCCCCAGGCGGAAGATAGCTCATGACGGGTTCTCACCACACTAACCAAAAAAAATTATAACGCCAAAAATCATAGTTTTTCGAAAAAAAAAAAAAAAAATTCGAAAAACCAAAAGTAACATAGTTATTGCAATAAGAGTTGGTATGGTTGACATCAATCCTGCTCGATGTGTCATATTTGTTCCATATACTAGCCTTAATTAGCATAACCCTTACCCGATTCTAGCCATTCAAAGTTCATATAATATTCAGAGTCTATAAACACGCTTGAACGTTTCCGAACACGTGACAACTATTTATATAACACGAGTATTTCTAACTTAAAGTCATTGGGTGACTAGGACAAAATATTCAAAAATGTGGTCCAACAGGCTAATACAGCCAGCGGCGAGTGATTACCGCCACCTGCGTACAATCGCACATCTGCAAGGCCCAAATGTTAAGATTTATGCAATGCATCAGTATTGCGAAATATACACGGACCACTTTCATCATAGTTGAAACATGTATTTATCAGTAATTTGATAAATTAATAAATGGCACAGTTCAGAGGTTTGCTGGTATTCTGTTAACAGCATACAAGTTAATTATAACGGTTCGTCTTTTCATTTATGCGTCGCGTTAAATTGCTTTTTTCGTGGTAATAAATTTAATTATAAATGGAATGTCTTAATCTATAATTATGTGATCAAGAAAAAAATATTTTTACTAAACATATGATTGGTCTAGACGAATTATGTATCCCAATATTCATGATTCTGACATTTACTTTTTTTGAGGTTCTATGATGGTGTCCTAATTTCATAACTGAACGTTAGTATAACTCATACTTAAAACACAACCGTTGAAATTAAATTCATACACATTAATTTAACAAGACAGAAAAAATATGAAAAAGAAATTTAAAATTAGAATGAATCATTCAAAGCGTATCCTTATCCATCAAGAACCCTAGACCGGACAGACCACAGCAATCACCTTTCTCTGCCAGAGTTGAGTGACATTTCGCACAGTCGCTCGAGAATCATCGGCGATCCGAAACGCTCAGAGAATATTCACGAGGCCTTTATTCAAATCCACGAGACACGAGAAAGTGATTTATCAACACACACCGATGCATTTTACGTGAAATAATGTGACATATCCTGTTTTTTATTTATCTTTGAATAGGCTTTTGTTTCATCATCGGTGATATAACGTTGGCACATACGAATATGTTATGTGCTTGCAAATTTCTTTTTATTGAGGCATGTAGCAGACACAATTACAGTTGAATTTCCGGTTTTGGTTCAGCGTTTATTCTATAATTATAGCAGTTAACTCTCCGTTCAGAGTTAAAGAACATATCAAGCATATTACGTGGCTAAATAACATCAAAACAATTAACTTTAAGTAGCTAATACCTACATTAAACGCAGTTACCTTGATTGAAACCAGTGAATCACATCCATGAGTCAGAGTATTCAATTTTGTGAATTACACGGAGCACACCTACGACGCCGTTTAGAATGTTTTGCCAAAGTATTTGCCAACAGCCTTCTGGATGGATTCCAAAGTGACATAAGATTGATCGACGATTTAACACAAACGAAGTCGCAACCACGAGCTCACGATAATTTTACTTATTGTTGCTATTTAATTCAAATTCTAAGGATGGATATCGAATTTTAATGATATTTAAACATATGGCTGTCGATGTCGATCGCAGGCATGACTGTTGAACGTAAGATCCTAAGTGTTGCTGGATTTTCTGTATAGAAATTTTGAGCCCGGAACAATTCCAAATTGTTACTTACTAATGGCATCGGCGAAATTTGGATGTGTAACAATACCTACATCTCTGTTTAACTTCGGAGAATACCGGGTGTAAGAGATAGGTCGAGTTCGATTTGTACCATCAAGCTGTATAACTGTTTATTATGAACGTCTTTTGAATATGAAAAGTAATATGTAGGTTCTAAGAATATTTTGTATGCAGCAAAATGAACTGTGGTTTTTGAGCTGTGAAAATTATATCTCTATTTGCAAAATTTCCTTCAGATTATTGCAGAACTTTGTGTAATTTCACACCTTTCAAAACAACTGTTCAGTAACGCCTAGAAACTGGTCAACAAAACTGACGCAGTATTTTATCGCCAATTAGCAACAAAAAAACTTAATACCTCATTTTTATGTTTTTTTATATTATCATTCCATGCTATACGGAGCATACCTATTATACTGTAGGATTCGATTATTTTGTGGTATAGGTATTTGTTCTTCGAACTCCATTAGAAAGTGTATGTGGACTAATCGCTGTAAGTAAGGTTTTGTTAATTACGATAATTTGATTATCATCGTCTGTTTTGCAAGAAGCTTTGGATTAAGGTTATCGAGGCTTTAAGAGGTTAACAGCTGATATGACTTGGTTCAGATTTCATTAAAGTTCGTAAGTGATACATATAAAATAATAAAGGAAAACGCCAAAAATGTATTCAAGAAGAAAATTCCATAACATCGGATTAATGCATAAATGGCGATAGGAACACAATCTACAGGTTGTTGTCTTTTACAACATCACAAGGAGTTTGTAGTTGTAGCCTTTTTAGTCGTAAACAGACGATTTGTAGTGATAGTGATATTGCATGCATATTTTTGTGTATTTTGTACCTATTGACAACGGCTAAAAACTTACGGCTAAAAACCAATAATTGCATTTAGAGTCAAAATACACTTATTGCTTTTTATCAGTAAGCAGACGATATCATCAAACATTGAATTAATATTGTTTGTAAAGACTGCAGATTTATAATTTTTTTGTGACGAATGTATCACGATCTTAATTTTACAGGAAAAATGTCATAGAAAAATATTTAGATACCGTTATTGAAGGGTCAAGTGCAACTCATTTGTAAGTCAACACGCACACCGCTTCCGTTACACTAGTCTGATATAACTATGACATTTTGCCCAATGGGAGGCCAAAGTGGGCCGCACATTGTGCGGGTAACACGGCCACGCTATGTAAGGATACCACACAATACTTGACACATATTACCGCTAGTGACTTGTCCCACTTATGAATGGGTTTAGTGTGTTGACTTTAGATTATGTGGTGGATAAAAGAACCCAGCTAATAAAGGCAATAAAGAACTTTTCCATGACAATATTTTTTTTCAAATTTTTGTAATATTAACAGTAAGTTTGAATGCAGCTCCTAAGCTATGGGATTGGATTATTATTATCTTGTAAGCATATATAGCCGTTCATTTTGCTATCTCTGTTAGTCACCCAAGAATCTATCTACACCGTCGTAGTAGATAATATTAATTATAGGACAGCAACAGAGCTCTGTTTTTAGAGGTGCAATGGTGCAAAGCTTTTTACACTAAGCATCAGACAGAAATTCCTTCGCTCTTCGCAAAAAATACTATTGTTATGTTTTAGTCTCCATTAAATGTTTTTAAAAGCTTTCAACTTGCAGAACCTACAGTTATTATGTAGTGTGATTTTTATTTCACACCAGTTCAAGAGTGTCACAACTCAAAATTTACAACCAAACCGAACCACAACACGTACTGTCCATTCATTAGCCTTCTAACGGCACCGCTCTACGTAAATCGGGTGGCATTATTGTCCGCCATATTTTTCATATGTAAAGTCATTTATGGGACCTTGGACGGTACATAAATATTCAGAGACGTTCCGAATTTCACAAAGGTCCGACAATGAATTGATTCAGTGTGTGTTACCAGACACCGTTAGCTAATCGAACATATTCGTATGGGTATGGCATTTAATGAGTTGCGCAGGAGAGCTTTGGTGGTTCATTAATGATGAGTTTACAAGTTCAATCATAAATTTCATTGGACATAAATTAATACATCTTCGTAGAGTATTTTCCTCCTTAAGTTTTGATATATTGAACTACAGACTCATTATATTAGTGTAGATCCGGGAAGGTTGATAATAATTTGTTAATGCAATGTAATGCATATAAAAGTTGTACTACTATACTAAACTACTTTGTTCTTTCAATTTTATTAGTATGACATACTTAAAATAATTTCATAGTTTATACTGACGTCCATTTGAATATAAGTACTAATAAATATTGTTGCTAAGTTGTAATATTATTGAACCGACTGTCAAGTAGTATTTGCCAATAAAATGCATGTAATGAATTGATTATATTCTATTGTTGCATGTTGCACAGTACATTACTGATCGAATGTATGTGAATATAGATTATTATGTGCGATGACATTGCACTTTTTGAATAGGTATTTATTCTGTGGTCATGTGGTTAGTTACTAAAATTTGGACATTGTCTGAAAATGTTTTGTTATCTCATCTTTTTGGCCTTCTTGTTATGATATTGTCAGGAGGAGGCAATCATGAAACCTTACATGCACCTCACTAACAACGAACTCATTTGCATGATAAATATTACGTTTTATTTTTGCCAATGTATGACGCATACCTACTTAAAGATCGCAATATTATTTGAGCAATGATAGGTTAAAGTTGATCAACATAAATGAGGTAACGACTGAATATTTATTAGAAGCTGCATTTCCTAATACAAACGCAGAAATGTCAGTGTCGTTAAGTATTTAATCATATGATAGTATTTGTGCAGAGACAGTTGCGCTTTAGAGATGTTCTCATTTTGATATAGGAGTAAAACAAACAGACATTTGGCTTCTTCATAAACAGAACTATTGCTCGTAATCACCTAGTTAGATAAGCTTCATTCCGACGCATCATTATTGCTGTAGTGATTTTTAGGCTTACGGATTCCGCTCCTAATCAATAAGCATCTGAAAATGTAAGCGTTAAAAACCATATTTCCATTAAACCTCCTCGGTTGACGAGCGCCCAGAGCTCCAGAATATTGAGCGCCAACGTCCTCAAAGACTGTTAGTGTATCACTTACAGGCAGCTGGTTGTTGTCACTGCTGCCTACTACACCTCACAGGCAAGGTACTCCGTGTAAAGTTAATACTGATTGGCTTAATCGGTTGTTGATACAGGTCCACACAACTCAACGTATACATTGAATACTCCAAAACAGACGCATAAAAAAATCCGGTAGAAAAAGAAGCTGTTCCTTCTAAACATTAATTTATTTATGTAACATCAATTGAAAGTACTTTTAATTGTTTCACGGATAATAACATCACTCAAGAGAAATGCTTATGATCAATTATATTCGACCTACAGTTACGTAACAGAGAAAGTTCATCACGAACTGTAGAAGCATAAAATACCGGATACGGATAGACTATTGTTCGGGGTTGGACCTGACTACGTTGAGGTCAGCTCCTAGTCTCCAGTTGCAGCTGAATATCAGTATTTTATATGGAGCGACTGCCGTCTGACCTCCACCGCCCAATTACAGGGAGATGTTCAACTCACTACAATACGTAAACTACAACATCTTGAACATTAGCAGTCAAAATGACTACATCGAAAAGTCATCCAAAAACCCTCGAGGAAATAAAATTATAGCTACGCGTCTATATCATTCATATGAGGAATTTCTTTGCCGGTTCTTCATTCCAGCTAAAATACTAGGAAGCGGTGAAGCTACAGTTAATGAGTATAAGTGTTATTTGAATATGAATTCCCATGTACCTATGTATATCGAAAGTATGTACAAAACATACCTTTAGGGAACATGAATTCTGATGTCCAGCGATCCATGGGAGAGAGTCATATCTACTATTTACTCGACCGAAATGGTAATTAAGATGCACTTTTCAAGGCGGACAACTAATCGAAGGTGGAACTGACACGTGATATATTGAAGCAAGGTTTAAGACCAGTAGGTACTTTTTGTTTTTAGTACATCGCTATTCAAAATGGAAAACGAGTTTGGTGGCCACCCGGTGACGCAGTTGAAGAAGGATACCAAGCAATAACGTTGTGTGATTGGTATCGCTTTTGATACTTATATTTCGCTAATATTTGGGTTCAATTTAATCTACAATCGTTGTGCTTACAATTTAATGACAATTTAAATAGGAAGATTTTAAAATTAGTCATAAAATATCTATAGAAATTTTAATGATGGCTTGAGCATTATGCTTACAGAGTTCTCGTAACTTAGAATGTACCTACTTTATCATTAATATCCGTTTGATTAGCGTAATCTTGCCCTTGAGAATTGAGCGTTTGCATTTGAGAAAAACTATATATATGTTAAGGAATATTTACACAACTTTATTTCGCATGTCATAATTTTTGAGACATAATCCTTATAAACGATCATTAAACGTTATATAACTATAATAGCTGTTATATTGCCATCTCTATTTATTGCAAATGACAAGGAAAAATATACTTCATAGGAATGTACATAAATACATAATCTTTAATAAACCTTTAATAAACTTATCTGCTGCAGGATCAAACATCATAGACTACTTTTTTGTTATTGTCAATGAACACCTCAGTGGGTTGTAAAGAACGAAACCTAATCATCATCATCAGCCCATATTCGTCCACTGCTGGATATAGGCCTCTCCCAGTAAGCGCCACTGAGCCCGGTCTTCGGCTCTCCGCATCCACTTTCTACCAGCCACCTCACGCAAGTCATCGCTCCATCTGGCTGGTGGGCGCCCTACACTACGTTTGCCTACTCGCGGTCTCCACTCGAGAACTCTTCGGATTATGTGACCAGCCAACTGCCACTTCAGCCCACTAATCCTATGGGCTATGTCGATTACACTGGTCCTCTGTCGGATAATGTCGTTCCGGATTTTATCTTTCAGAGTGACTCCGAGCATAGCCCGCTCCATAGCTCACTGAGTGACTTTGAATTGGTGGACTAGTCGTACCGTGAGTGTCAAAGTTTCCACACCGTAGGTCATGACGGGTAGGACGCACTGGTTGAAAACTTTCGTTTTCAGACATTGCGGTATGGGCGATGAAAAGATTCGACGTAATTTGCCGAACGCTGCCCAACCGAAACCCTATAACATTACTTTATAAAAAGTAGTTATTTTAATGAATTGTAGGTACAGATAAACATAATATTCCTTGTCATATACTCACAGTAACAACAATGTATCTACTATGGTAATACATTGTTATTCTTTCGTAACAAGGGGGTGTAGTACGACCACGATTGTCTTTACCGTTCAATCCAAACATGGATGAAAAAATCTTGTGCGCTTTTGAGTGAACTACTATGATAGACGTAAGCACATTATTTTCATATATTTTTGGATTACAGTAAATACTCGTAGTAGATCCCAAGATATGCCTTCAAAACTTGATAATTTTCTTATTAATATTTTATCAAAACATAATTGTTAACGGAGGCATCTTTAAATATGAATATAAATATCATTCATAATACCTACCTTACTGGTAGACAGATGACCCGCTATCCTTGATAATTTCCGATAAAAACCTATCCAAACCACCTCAGGATCGATTAAGAATGCAAGAAAATATCAGTTTTTGATGCGTTTGCCTTGACCAATAAACGTCTTTAAACAAAGCTTAAGAACGATGGTGGGGCAGTCATTTTGTAATTAAAAATTGATTCAAAATACGAAATTAAATTATTCGTTTCAGGAAGAAATAAAACACATTCATTATAATGTTATTTATTGCTAAAATGACTAGATTTGATTTGGTTACAATGTAAGAACTAGTTTTACTTAACCTTACATAATTTTGATTGAAAAAACAATACTGTATAAATTATATTTAAAAGTAGTATTCCAAATCCTTATACAATAACGTGAATTTAGTTATCAAGATGACAAAAACAATCATTCATAACTTCGAGGTAAACTCGATTGGATCTACAACTAATTAAATAATTATGAAAACCCCAGTGCCGGTACAAAATGACTAAAGTTAATTAACTCAACTTAGATCTATGATTTGGATTGCATTGATGGCCTAATGGTTGCCTTGCATACTGGAGGATATATAAATTCGTGACCGGCTGCACCTCTTGACTTCAAAATCACATGTTTTTTTATTCATCATCATCATCATGAGCCAGAAGACGTCCACTGCTGAACGAAGGCCTCCCTCGAGGGGGGTTTGCCATAATCCCCACGCTTTTCAGGCGGCTTAGGGATCGCAGTGGCTCACCGATTAGTGAGAGGACGCTGCTGCCCGTCCTCCGGTGTCTGGCCGCAGTTTCAAGACGTAGACGTGTTTTTTTATTATTATTTTTTTATTAACGTTGCCTCACTCTAGGAATAATTCCTGTACCGTGGGTGCGTTTACAAACACATATATTCACATACACAAACACCCAGACCCGAAACAATTATCTGTAGATCATACAAATATTTGTTCGGTGCGGGGATGGAACCCGCGACACTTAGCGCAGAAAGTTAATCACTTAGTCACTGCGCCAACCGTGTCATCAAAATATGTGAAACAGAATTGCACACCTGAGAGGTCTCCGTAAGGTTCTTGATGGTGTGGGTACAGGTCAGTGTGGTGAACTAAGGTTCAAACCCTTCTCAACCTGTAAAGAGGCCAGTGTCCAGCAGTGGAACAGTAATTGGCCGAATTATTAATATTATGACCGAGAATTCCGTTGTACTACGATTTTATATTACCTCGCTCAATCCGAAAATGTACACGAAAACAGACCAAAATAAGGCATAAATAAAATACACAAACCTTGACAATTCTTGCATCATGTTTTCTCGCGAAAAATATGTCTCATATGACGTGCCTACTTACGAAAAAGATAATTAAAATAAAAAAATAACAAGCAAATTAGTCGATTTTTGTTGACATTATTGGGTAAGCTGGCTTTATGGCTATATATAATGACTGAAAAATAGCGAGATTCTTGTACCTGGCCTGAAATAACATGATGTACCCTATGTAATATGTTTACTAATTTCTCCAGAACTCTGCCTACACTCGAAACAGAAACCCGGTTAACATTGTTAGATTACATATGTTGCCTGAGGCTTTACTTGAGTGAATTTGGATATTGAGTTATGTTTGTTATATTCTTATATATATATATATATATAAGATACCTTAATATTAGCATACCCACTGAGGGCGAGTTTTTTTGTAATGATGTGACAACTTGTATGAATCTCTAGCGAATAAAGTTCTACATATATTATTCTAAGTCTATAGTAAGTAAGACTTGATGTTCGAGATTTATGAATAAGTTTTCCTCAACTTCGACTGTAGTTACCGTCAAACCAATGTATGAAAACAAAGTTCACTCAAATGCGCGCGCACACTCGTCTCGTCGAGAATGAGAAAAAATTCAGGATCTAAATCCTGAATATTTAACGGAAGAAATACTATTATGAAGCAACGTATTAATAAATCGAATTTTCAATGTACAAATCAATCAATCAATATTTTAATGTAATTTTAGCTTCTATCCATATGTAAATAATGTTTTACGGAAGTTAAAGCCATTCGCATTGCTGCCATATTGTTGGCATTGATTAAAAATAGCAATTAATCAGAGCAAAGAAAATAAAATCGTTAAATATTAATTGCTTTTATTTTTATTGACGAGCTTTGCTTGCTAGGACTTAATATGCGTTGTGGATATTTTCATTAATATTTCAAAATAAAAATTGTGGTAATTGGATAACCATGTAATATTTTCAGTGTCATTGCACACTGAAAATGTTACATGTGTAATAAGTCCTAGTAAGCAAAACCCATGCAAAATGTATGTTAATACATTCAGAACTTAACATCGCATGAATAGATTCCGGATTTAAGCTGATTGAAACATTAAAACAAAATAAAATCGAGATTTAAATACATAGGTACGTTTACAATTACAAATTTAATCCTTAAACTTATTGAAATATTCTAACATTTTAGGATATAACAGATCAGGCGCTGTGATGCCCCATACGTGGTTGTGGTGACTCCAGTATGGTTTAGGCACAACATAATTTTCTATTAAATTGGGTAGCTTCGACGACAACATATCAACATCTTGCAGAGTAGATAGCATATCACTTTGAGCGCTTATCAACACTATTGGCGAAGATATTTGGGAGACATTGTACTGTGGCGGCTTCGGAGTACCATAACGTCTTTTATTTCCTTCTATGCCTTCATCATACCGCTGAAAGTTCCCGTTTACGATTAATTGAGCAAAATGTGCCAAGTTTTTTATTGATGAGCCGCTAAATAAATGACCAATAGCAATAGGGATCGTTTTAAGAGGTATTGTGCCTGGTTTATAACCTGTGGTTAAAGCGAATCCTATATCACAAAATGTTGGTACCTTTACACATAAAAATTCAGCAATTACATGTATGACATGATCCCTAGCGAATATTTCAAATAAACCTGCGGACTCCAATAAGGTTTTAATTGCTACATAATTTTGCGCACCTATGAGAGCTATAGGATTCTTATAGTTCTTCAGCCACGCTACCGGGCCCAGCTGAATGGCTAACCTAATCTTATCATTATATTCTGGTCTCAGAGAACCCATAACAAAGTAATCTGTGGTACCTTGAGAATGTCCCATGTAGAATAACTTCGAATGACCTGTCGTCCGAAGAATGTAGTCAATTGTTGCGGGTATATCGAAGTTGCCATGTTCGTCAAACGTGTAGTTCCAGTATTCTGGATCCTTATTAGGGTCAAGTTTAACGTGTCGTCGAGAGTAATTGTTGCCTCTGTTGTTGGCAGCCCACACGTCGTAACAATTACTGGCTAAAACGAAGCCGAGTCCGATCCTCGTTCCAGAAATTATCCACAAGTCTGCAGTATCAAATATTCCATGCATCAACAACACTGGGTAGGGTTTCACCGTATCACTGCACTTTGGTAATATTCTAAACACTCCTAGAATATATCCGTCTTCGGTGGTCACTGTGTGAACTTCTGAAGGGTATTCGTACTTGGTGGTGAGTTCAGTAAAGTTCAAGTATATGTCCTCGTTAAACCCCAAAGCCTTTTTGAGCAGCCGTTTCTGTGGTATGGAATATGATACCAGTTTATTCGGCTGAAACGCAGGCCTCGATGTGTCGATGTGAAACATACACTGAGTCAGTATCAATAATATTAGCGTACTTATTAATAAATATTGTTCCATCTTTATTCTTATATCGCGGAAAGTTTAACAACGTATGTTTTCATTGTAAACCAGTATCCAGTTATATAACATTTGATTGACCTTACAGGAAGGTCTCAAAGATAACTACGGAGGCATATAAAAAAAATTAAACCGTATTTATAGAGATGAAACTGATGTTTTTTATAACGATAGATTACAATACAATGCGTTAGGCTCACGCTGTAAAAAAATAAATTGCTCTTATGAACTTCCTGATGTTTATTCCTGTTTATTTGCGTTTCTACGAGTTTTAACTAATATTTAATACAAAATGCTTGCCTTATATATATATACGCTTCCTTATTAACGACCTTAAATAACAGGATTTTTACAGGAAATAATAGTGAGGTAAAATGATGTATTTTTTTTTTTCATATAATTCTGCAAATTTCATGGTTATTCACTAGTCAGTATAAATAGCACATACATTAATTAACATTTCTTATTTTTACGTTATATTTAACATAAGTACCAGTAACGTAACGTAACGTTAAGGTGTTTTTTTTTTTTGTTTTCGTGTGTTTCATGGTCACATTTAAAGTTTGAATGTTATTTTTATATTTATTGACCTCTAACATTCATAAAAATGCATATCATATCAATATATTATATAATCATAGACGTAGAGCCACTGATTGAACGATAATGTTGTGTCTCTGTTTATCGATTGTATCAAAATTTCAATAAATTATCCAAATATTCTTAAATATATATTTTATTATACTCAATTGAAACTCAAAAGTATAAGGGTTAAACTACATCTGGCCGCACCGAATCGCACTTTCTTGTGCTTCTATCTTTTTCTGTCACTAAGAACCGTCATTTACTAGAGCGAGAAAGAGAGCGAGAGTGCGACCGCACGCGGTAGAATCGAAGAGGCACTTGGCAACACGGAACGGAGCAGAAGGGAGGCGGCAGCATGCTGCAGCACGCTGTAGCACAGGCGGAACAAATGCGATTCCATGCTGCCAGATGTGGTTCAACCCTAAGGGTTTCATACTTATACATACATACTAATGTGTTAACTGTACATTATAACCGGTCCAATGTTTGTAAATTTTTTCAGTGATTTGGCAGTTTGGGCTTTTTGGCTATAGAAGTAGAGATTCAAGAGAAGACAATAGTGTATTGCAAAAGGTTGTAATTGCAAAGGGGTGTCAAAGGTAAAATATTTAAAATCCTCGCGGCCAAAGTCTTGTAAAAAAGCCAGTATGTATGTTGCTTTTCTGAATATGACGTTTTGGTGCTAGGACTGGAATAGCCAGGCTGGCCATATTTCTGTATATTGTTTTTATTATGTCGTGTAAGAGCAGGTTACATAAAAAAATTACTATTAGTTTATTGGTTGGATTTTGGGCCTAGAATTTTTTTTTGATCGTGACCATCATTTCCGAACATCATGATCAGGAAATTGTTAACATGGTAGCTCGAATTTAAGACTCTTGATTTCGCCATGAAATTCATTGCCATTTTAATCCATTACCACCGGAGTTACTCGGTAGACTCGTTGGCTGCGCAAGGTGCGCGGACCGCTGTTATCGTCACTCCGGAAGGTTTCTGGGTATACATGCACTGCTCCTCATTATTTAAAGTATTAATTAAAGTTAGTATCGATCTTTCAATGATATAAAAAGTGCGCCATCATTGTTTATTTTGTACTAGATGATTAGATAGTGAACAAATAACAAGCTATATGTCATTGATGGCAAATTACATAGCAAGGTGATTCGTACCGCCATTCAGACAATTATAATAATTATGCCATGGATAGAGGGTGTGGAGAAAATTATATACTGATTCAACATACTTATTTTTTTATGAGTATATAACAATCCCTATACAATATTAAACAGGTATTATTGATGGGGATAACATGGAATAAGGGCGTAAAATTGTAATAACTACAAAATTATCATAATATGTCAGTGACACATTTACCAGTAACTGACATTAATTCAATAATCTATTGGATACAGAAATATTAAATTTTTGACAAATTATGTGCAAGGCTGTATATAATTAAGGCTATTTTTGGCTCCAGGAGCTTAGCTTTCATTATGAAAAAATGCAATTTCCGAATGTTTCTTGTCATGTCGGCCATTAGTGCTAAGATAATTCGCGTGCATTTTCCCATCTAGAACTTCAAAATAGCTACAACACAGTAAATAAATCTTAATCTGGAAGACTAGGCGACTTAAATAATAATCTGTTTAAATGATTTGCAAATGGCGTTCAAAGTTGATAGCCTGGCCGGCCTTGAGGTTAATGTAGGGCCGCCTTGATCAGCTCTATGAATATCTATGAGAATTTATGGAAGTTTTGTGGTTTAGCCTCAGTAATATTAATATTAATAATAATTAATGTGAGATGTAAGAAACAACTCACCAGTAACCGCTTCCAAGTTGCCCTATAACAGAAGGAGAATTAGGTTCTCCGTCTTGCGCATCCAAATTGACCTAGCTATATTTTTCAGGTCGTCGGTACATTTAGCTAGGGAGTGTCACACCTGCGTATTGCAAGCTGATCACTTGTAAAAACCCTCTTCTCAACATATTCTAATCCACTGGTCGATCAAGCTTGGCGAGGGCCTGGCTATCATCCGTAGAGCTATTTTCCTCGCATCTGTAAGTTTTGAGGTCCCTATTTCACGATGTTACAATATTAACATTGTGTAAAATGTATTCTCTAGTCATCTATTATGGGCCCATCAATCACATCTCAACGTGTTACGGAATGATCATAGGTTTATTTATGCACAAAAAATATTTAAAAGCATAAAAAAACCTCTGCTTTGTATTATATAATGACAACCTTGTCACATTATGTTACGCGACAAAGTGCGAGCAAAGGACACAAATGTAAATATAGCCAACACCTTACATAGAAGCTATTTAAATGGACGCACAGATTAATTATGCGGTATTATACAAGCTGATTATCCGTTCATCGAGTTCGAGTATATGTTACAATGACCGTGAAGTGAACTCTAACAAGTAGCCTTGGTTTTAAATAGACGATTGTGGTACTTCCGTAGGAAGTTTTTTCACAAACTTGCCCCACTATAGAGTTTTTCAAAAAGGTATCTACATATCACATTTACATTTACCGAGAATAACTTTCTGTAGGGCTTACAATGGATCCGGGCGGGAATTAAACCGGCAATACAGTGCAGAAATAAATCCATGTGCTTAGCCAATGCTTCAACTAACCTGTCAGTTACTGTTATATTGTTATCAGGATCATTTACCTGTGAGATTACCACTGAGTATTTCGCGTACCTTAGTTTAGCTTCAGCTAGTATATGGGTTAGCATATCCAGGACAAATGCTGGCGTGAAGTAGCAACATTTTGTCCCTGAATTTCATACATTCTGTGACGAATGCTCGACGATCAACTCACCGTTCCATCGCTCGAAGATGATCTGTCATTTTTGAAGACTGACTTCTCTGGTGCTGCCGACTTTTTTTTGGGTGTCGGATTATTTTCGAGCATATGACCCACATATTATCATTAAAAATATAATACATAAAGATATATTTTGAAGTGGTAGACGTAAGAAATCGATTATCTATGTATCTATAGGAAATGTTTGTTTGAGTAATTCGGATTTCTGTTGATGATGTAAAATGAACTTATTTAAATAGCCGTGATAAGAATTCAAGTTTAGATGTTTTCTCTTTTTAGAGGTAAACAGCTCCCTAAGTGCTACTTGTTGATACAGATTGGGCCATGACTTTAAACCTAACACATTACGTGTACTACAGACGTAATAGTGGATTTAAAATTCGCAATACAGCGATGACACATGGTGAGATTAAGTAATACGTTTTCCTTAGGCGATAATTTCGTCATGGGTGGCAAGAAATGTACTTTACGTAAAGTAGTTTTTTATTTGTTTGACATTAGAATATGTAAACTATGTATATAACCTTTTTCTACAGACATATATTATGTAGTTGTAGTTTAATTACTAAGAAAAATTAGTACTGTTTTACTTATTACTTAGAAAATTAAATAATGAACTTCGACAGTTGAAAGCCTATACATAGATTGAACGCTTGCTATCCATACAGGAGGAGCTGTGCTCGAACCAGGTGTCAATACCGCTAAGTAAACGCAATCGAAACGCTTTTGGACAGTATTTAGATAAACGCAGCCAATCTACGAATTCTTGATTATTTATCAAGAATTCGTAGATTCGTTTTCGATTAGTTAATAGATTTATCTACCAGAGTAGTGTCTCTTTTGACAAAGTCGATTTAATGCATTGAACGCGTTCGGAGCTCCGATTGTTGGAGAGCACGAAACGGACCAATCGGAGCACCGAAAGCGTTCGATGCGTTAAATCGAGTTTGTCAAAAGAAACTTACACTAGGGCCTCAGGACCGAACGTCTAACTTTTTCAAATTAATATACGGATCAGAATTTTTATTATCACTTGCGAATTATATTAGAACTCGTAAACTATATTATAGACCACCTTATCACGTCCTATACGTAATAGACGTCAGATGAATGGACGTCATGTGAATTTCAGGTAAGCATGTATGTTGACTGGTACCTTACAAATCTTACTGTGAAAATAAAATCTCGATAAGTAAGTCCTTAAAGATTGCTTTTATGCGACTATGCGAAAGAGGTGTGCTTCTCAGGTGCGCAGGGTGCGGGCCAGCTCCAACAGTGTCCTGAGTATGATTGCTGGGCGTTTGGATTGCTCATACGTGAGGCATTGTTGTGCCGTCTCGCATGGGATGAAGCAGCGGTAAATTAAGTTATAAAATGTTACTAACATAGTTTTAAGTAATACTAACATTATTGAGTCTTGGTTACTTGAATAAAGATTTTATTATAAAGTTTACATAAGCCAAATGGCACTTTTATGACACCTGACGTAATCTCTTAGTCAACTGAAAGGGATGGGGTGACTGATTTTAATCAAAAAGGACCACATCGCTTGATCCAGTAACATATGTTAAGTATTTGCTAAAGTTCGTTAACCCCTAAAACTTAAGCCAACATAAAAAAACGAAATTACTTTCCGAACAATGCCATCGGCCGTCTTGACCCATATCATTGTCATAATATTTGGCAAAGAGCAGTTCAACAAACGATCGGTTGGGCAAATAAAAAGTAACAGGTTTACAATACACCATTAATTCATACAAAAACATAAATATACGTACCTACTCATAACAGTATTCACAACCATTTCGTGTAGGTACTTTTACATTTGAAAATGTTTTGTCATTTCATGTTTGAACATTAATTGAAAACAAAAGGGACAGTATAAAGTTCTTAAATTGCATTTGTTTTTAGAGTCAATTTTACATCGGCGAAATGTGAGTGTAGCCTAATCCTTCGGGGAACCTTATTTAGGAGTGATGCTATCAGTGGCGGTCCGAGGGGGGGGGGGTGAGGGTCATGACCCCCAAAATCATAAAAATTTACAAATTATTAAATTACTAGTTAAAACCTCCCTAAAAACAGGTAATACTATATATTTTTTATGAAATATATATTAATTTGCTCAACTTCAACCCCCCCCCCCCGGCATACTACTGTTAATATGACTCCCCCCAAAGTGTTTGGCTGCGACCGCGCCTGGATGCTATGTTATGTTAGGACCAATTTTTCATTGCTTGTACTTAAACTTCATACGTTAAAAATAAATTTAATTTTAAATAAACAGCTACATAATTATATAAGTACTTTTTGTCTTTTCGACCTTGGTTAGATTAAAATTTACGGCTAACCAACGCGACCTACCAGAACGTACTACAGACTTGTCTGGTTGCTAATACATCCGGGATTCTGACTGCTTCTGTCGTTGGATTAGCATAGCGCCTCAAGAAGAATTTTAAAGTTTTAATATTAATCTTATGTATGAAATTCATCTATATTATTCAATAGCTGGATAAACCTCATAAAAGTTACCCCTGATAAGTCCATACAAAACTGTTCTAATTTCAAATTAACAGCTGGATTACTTTTTTGCGGGCGTTGAAAGAATCGAATCAATGTTCTTTGAATTTCAGAATTACAGAAATCTCCTTATGACTGTGACTGTACCCGTGATTAATACTGTTACGTACTAACTGTAGGTAATTCCAAGAAACAGTGAGCTAGCCATAAGTTTGGCTGCCTAGGGCGTTATGTGCCTACCTAACTGCACGTGCGCAAAGTGTCGATAAATTTCGAATTGCTACTGTTTATTCTTGTAATCTGACAAGATAACATTCTAAGCTTATTTATCTCCTGTGAGAACTTTTTAATCTAAGACTAGCTTCCACCTGCGGTTTCTTCCGCGTGGTTTACGAACCCGTATATTTTCCGGCTTAAAAAGTAGCCTATGTGCTATGTCAGACTATAATCTATCTCTGTGCCAAATTTCATCCAGATGCATTCAGCCGTTTTGGCGTGAAAGAGTAACAAAGATCCATCCATCCATCCATCCTCACAAACTTTCGCATTTATAATATTAGTAGGATAATAAGTAGGATTAGTAGGATTTGACAGCCAGTGACATAAATAAAAAGCATGGCAACATTGCCTTAGGTCGACGACACATTTAAATATACATCTATACATCTATACATATAAATAAAATTGGAGTGTCTGTTTGTAATATTGAAATAACCGTTTTTTACTACATGCATATGAATATATATACGGTACATACACCAAAATAACATTTTTTACAATTTTTGTCTGTCTGTCTGTCTTTCTGTCTGTCTGTTTGTATAGGCTAATCTCTGAAATGGCTGGACCGATTTTGACGGGACTTTTATTGGCAGGTAGCTGATGTAATAAGGAGTAACTTAGGCTACTTTTATTTTAGAAAAATTCTTTTATTTTAGAAAAAAGTAGGGTTAAGTGCATTTGGTCTCACTAAATAATACATTGTTAAGTTCCGACATCCACGCGAACGAAGTCGCGGGCACAGCTAGTCTAAAATAAAAATAAACATATGAAACAGTTATTGCCCAATTGTTACATTATCTTTTAAGTCACGATTTTCCACTTATTCATTTTTAAGTATTTTCGAACATAAAAAATAAATAAACAACAAACAATTTGACACCTCATCCCTTCACACTCATTTCAAATACGGACATAACACCGAAACTTGTGGGTCAGTAACCGGCTAAGTACTCGAACCGACGACCTTTTGAGGCGCATGCGCATCTTCAAATGCCAGCCGATTGAGTAATTACAAGCGTCGTGTCAGAGGAACATTGATGTAATAGTTTACGTATTGCTTTTGTATACACGTCTACATCGGCGTATTTTAACGTACACTGATAGTTTTATTACTATTATGTTTGATATCTTGCATGCTAAGCGCGCTAGGGACAGTAAAGTGTAGTTAATGAATCCTTTTGTGTACAGGAGTTCATATAGTGGGATCATCCTGTTCTGTTTGAGGATGTTATTGATAATGCCTTGTTTTTGCTTAAACTGCCTCATTGGTCCAGTTTAATCTGAAGCGCGACTGCTGAACATGAGGTCCTGACTTCGATTACTAAAGGAAAGTGTATTTGTGGTTTTAAGAAATTCTCAGTAGCAGCACGGAGTTTGGAACTGTGCCCGGTTGATGGCAATTGGCTGGCCTGATATAACATGGGACTTAATAACAGTATAACTGCGAGATTTGGGTGCACAATCGTACATTTCTGCTGAACCCTTCCGGGATAAAGGCGTAGTGGCAGTCTTTTTATTTTAAACAACAATAACAACGATTTATGTACCTAAATTACTGCTTCTACTTACCTTCGTAATTTCTTTATTGATTAAACTGATTGTTTATAAGCAGTGGCGTGCGGTTCATAAAGACAAAAAGACACTGCCTACCCTACATAACTCAAATAAATATTTATTATAAGATATTTGAGGTGGTAAATCACATAAATCATTATTTAATCGACACGACGACGAACCAATACCAAAATGCAGAAGGTATTATAGGTAAGTAAGCTTTTAAAATTTTCTATCTACCCTGTTGTAGCGACTATCGTCGCAACATAGCAAAAAGTAAAGCGCCATCTATTGGAGTGAAGCGACAATAAAATACCCTGAATCGCGCTATAAGAGTTTACAACGATTCTAACACATATACGAATGTCCGACATCAACCGTCGGGCTTCGGCCCGCCAGGCTAACCACCTTGCCTGGTCGGAGGATCCTCCCTTTTCAATGGAGGAACACTATACCTCGTTCCTCCACATTGGTGACCCCGACGTGATCATCATCCTGCAGCAGACGTGATCATCAGCAAGCAACCTCCATGGAGCAGACCAGCAGCATCAGCACCATCACTTCCATTGCAGCACCCCCAGCATCCAGAACAACAGTAGCAGTATACAGTCACGAGGGTTACCACGACAGCAGACAACGCATCCTGGACATAACCCAACGACTGGAGGAGGGCAACATGCGGCACCAGCGTCCGGGCGACAGAACACTGCAGTGCGACCGGTATAGAACGAGACAACGGGTGGCTACAGTGACAAAGGAAAACGTGACGGCATGGGTCTTCACACCGGTGTACTGGTAGTCAGTCCACGTGGTTCGCCGTACAGTTGCAGCAACACGCAGATAGTTCGATCAGCGAGAACGAGTCTCGGGGGGGAGTGATGTAGCGACTATCGTCGCAACATAGCAAAAAGTAAAGCGCCATCTATTGGAGTGAAGCGACAACAAAATACCCTGAATCGCGCTATAAGAGTTTACAACGATTCTAACACATATACGAATGTCCGACATCAACCGTCGGGCTTCGGCCCGCCAGGCTAACCACCTTGCCTGGTCGGAGGATCCTCCCTTTTCAATGGAGGAACACCATACCTCGTTCCTCCACACTGTCTAAAAACTCTGTGCACGCCGCTGTTTATAAGGTAATAAGTTGTTAATGATAGTCACCCCCTCCGGGAAGTACCGTGAAGAATAACGTGATCAAGGCTGATCAAATAAGTATTACCTCATTTACAAATAGGAACTTGTATCATTAAAAGTTGTCATAATGATACAATTCTTAATGAACAAGGTAATTAAAAAGGTAGCTTCTGAGTAATGATTAATTTCCTCGATCGGATATTACGTCATTTCATTTAATGAATGACCTTCCAGATCAAATTGAATTACATAAACTTATTGACAATAAATATTTTTGGGTTCGAGAAAAATCTTATAAAGTTGTATGACATATGAAGAGGTATTTCGTTTTTGACGTATAAGTATGTAAGTATGTATGTAAGTATGTATGTAAGTATGTATGTAAGTATGTATGTAAGTATGTATGTAAGTATGTAAGTAGTATAAGTACATACATGCTAATAATGTCCTCCTGACTGGTTTCGGTCACAGCGGCCAATCTCACCGGTGATTAGCGAACTACGCAGGAGATATTATAGAGCACAAGTGTGTGCGCAAACACAGGTGCTCTCTCTATTCCTTCAGTCTCATAGTCCGATGGGACGGCAATCCGACACGACCGGGGAGTGATCAGGCGCAGGACCAACGGCTTTACGTTCTTTCCGAGGCACCGTGTGTATTCACATACACAAAGATCCAGAACCGAAACAACTATCTGTAGATCATACAAATACTTGTTCCGTGCGAGAATCGAACCTGCGACACGTAGGTCAGCAGTCGATCTCCCAACTACTGCGCCAACCGTGCTGTACAATACATGATAGTCATTATGAAAATATATATTTGATGCTAAAAGTCATATGAATGCAGCTATGGCCTTGAAAAATATGAAATAGACTGACTTATTGGTGTAGTGTATATATCTATCTATGTTATAATATCTATGTTATTAAAGTGAATTGACTGCCTCATTGGTGTAGTGGTCGCAGGCGCGACTGCTGAGCGGGAGGTCCTGGGTTGTATTCCCGGATCGGGCAGTGTTATTGGGTTTTTCTGTATGAAAATTCTCAGTGGCACCACGGAGTCTGGAGTTGTGCCCGGTAGATGGCAATAGGCTCGCCACCGATTAAATGGGACTCAATAACAGCATCGGTGAAATGTGAGTGTACAATAGATACATCTCTGCCTATCTCTTCGGGGATACAGGCGTGATGCTATGTTATGTTATTAAAGCGTTTATGTAATGTGACATATAGAATATTGTCTAACAATATGCCGTTGTACGCGTATTATACCGCGTCAGAAGGAAGTGCGTCGCGACTCTGCACAATTTCGTGCGCGCGCAGACTTCATGAATATTAACTAGCCATCGTGTACCGTTTTATTCCAACTTATTAGGATCGCCGTGAGTTATTGCCATGGCCTATGGATTCTCAAGAAGTAAGGCGAGCGCGAGGCATGCAAATATGAAAGACTAGCTTCCGCCCGCGGCTTCGCCCGCGTTGTTTACGAACCCGTACATTTTCCCGGGATAAAAAGCTTATGTGCTATTCCAGACTATAATCTATCTCTGTGCCAAATTTCATCCAGATCCATTCAGCCGTTCTGGCGTGAAAGAGTAACAAAGATCCATCCATCCATCCATCCATCCTCACAAACTTTTACATTTATAATATTAGTAGGATAGGATGATTTTAATGACGACACGGTTGGCGCAGTGGCTAAGCGGTTAGCTTTCTGCGCTACGTGTCGCGGGTTCGATCCCCGCACGGAACGAATATTTGTATGATCTACATATAGTTGTTTCGGGTCTGGTTGTGTGTGCATGTGACATGTATGTTTGTAAACTGAACCCACGATACAGGAGAAATCCTAGTGTGGGGCAATGTTTTTATTTAAAAAAAAAAAAAAAAAATTGTTTACCGGTATAGGCTTGTAAAATTTACTCAGGTACCTGTTAAAGGCATTGTTTTTTTCAATGCAAAATATTCAGGGTCTGCGCAGATTGTGGTGGACAGTCTACCGCTAGTAAAAAGCAATGGAGGTGAACACGTAAAACTCTTGTTTTCGAATAGATCTCTCGATCTGTTAGATTAACGGCTTGTTTCAATACTCACTGATAGACCAGCTGATTGCCTATCCACAACTTATCTAACAGAATGCGTTTAAGATTCGGTTTCTCAAGTGTATTATGAGTAAATCCAGGTGTTATACTCTCTGATACATATATATTTAGATAAATATGACAGCTACTAGGGTCATTTTTTATCTAACTGATCTTTATTCCCAAAAAATATCAAAAGATTTTATATTTATTTAAAACTTATTATTATTTATTATTTATTGACGACACGGTTGGCGCAGTAGCTAAGCGATTAGCTTTCTGCGCTACGTGTCGCCGGTTCGATCCCCGCACGGAACAAATATTTGTATGATCTACAGATAATTGTTTCGGGTCTGGTTGTTTGTGCATGTGACATGTAGGGGGAAGTCCCGTAACGCCGGACGGCACCTAGCGTCGGACACTCGCACTATCTGGACAAATAAAAATGCGTTCGATTTAAAAATCATTGAAAAGGGTGCGGTGCAACGTATCTATATAGGGTCACGGGACGAGGTTTGCCAGTGAGGCGAACGGTCACGGTGGGAGCGGTTGATTGCTGTTTTTGACGGGAAAGCACTGCGTAACATAAATTCCAAGTGAGTATTATAGCTATGATCTTGTGTTTAATTGTTTATGTTATTTATCAATAAAGATAATGTTCTATTATAATTCGTAGACGGTGAAAGTTTTTATTAATTTTCTAAACAGTTTTAGTATGAAATACGTAATCTTGGAGATTACATATCCCCGTAGTACCGGACACAAAGATGTCCCTCAACACCGGACAGTTTAAAAGTTGTTTTTTACGACAGACCACTGGACATAACATTCACGAAGCCATTCAAAGATGCATATAACCAACACTGCGACATGTGGATGAGAGCAAATGCTGGGTCTCGGATAACCAACTATGATATTGCTGGTCTGGTCAAAAAGTTGCTCTACTGGATATTGCGGTGTTTGGGTTTAAATGCATTTAAACAATTTACATATTTGATAGAAATTTATATTAATATTTGATAGCAATTTCCTTCACTTCTGACTTACATTGATTTCGCTTTGGTTAGCTCATCGACGTCCTGCAATGCAGAATTGTCGAATAATTTGGTCTTAGAAGAATTGGCAGACTCTCCAAGAGAATCCACTGGGATCTAAGTTCAAAAAGCAATAGAAGGGAAAGGAAAACAAATCAAAGGTGTGAACGCCAAAGGAAAAAGTAGAGATAAAGCTAAGAAAAAGGAACCATTCACTCAAATGTCTAACATAGGAAGAACTACTTGCAAGTACACTTAGAGGACCATGACAAAGACTGAATACAATGCTCCAGCTCCAAGGGTGGGCTCGTGAAGCATGTGCAGACATTGCTGAATGTGGAGATGCATATATATGTGATCGATGTACGATGTTTTAAAGTGTTCAGCGTTTAGGGTTAGAAGTTAAATCTGTCCGGTACTAGGTGCCAATGTCAAAGATTGCATTTTTTCCTACCAAAACTTAACTAACTTTCCTAAATATGTTTACGTAGAAGTTGTATTTTTTATGATTGCTTTTGATTTTATAATTTGTGGACTTAACTTATTCATGAATAAAGCTACATTTCTCGAAGTCGTTTTTAATTTATTTTCTGAAAACCTTAGGTGTCCGCCACTGGGGGACTTCCCCCTATGTTTGTAAACTGTACCCACGATACAGGAGAAATCCTAGTGTGGGGCAATGTTTTTTTTATAAACAGAAAACAGACAGACAGAACTGTCTTAAATCGAACAGAATAGAAGAAAATACTGTTAATTGTGTTAATATGTGCCTAACTCAGACCCACGAAATGTTTCCCAATATTTCGAATTAAAAATGCAATTTACAAAACACTTGAGGTTATCTAATTGAGATGGAACTGTGACTGTTTTGTTAGAGCATTTCACAAAATTCCTTTATTTATCATCAACAACTGAATACTATAATTTCAGAGGTGATTGTAAGTTTAGGCGGTTATTTCGCCGTCACCTTCCGCATACTGCACATAGCTGCGCAGGCGCAATGAGGCAAACATCGCGGTGACAGCGACAGAAAATATTTTATTAGTCATACTCTTTTGGTAACTCAATTAATATGATTATACCTCATTATTAATTTAAAGAGTCGTTAAAATGGCTCAATAACTTAATTGAATGAGTTAATTAATCTTAAAAAATGTTATTAATTCCTAAAACGAATAATTGTTGAGTTTATGCTAAGCTACTCATTTAAAATGGAAACCACAAGCATCAAAACTTATGTATTGTGAGTCAAACTCTTTTGTATGAACGCAGTAGTAAATACAGGAACAGAAAATTCAATAACAAAAACGAAATAAAAGTTTAGATTTCCTATTAACAAGAAGGATGACAACCAAAGCTTAATATATTCAACAACTTATCAGTCACCTATGCTTATACAGATGTATAAGTAACAATAAAAATAAATCATGAAGAAATCACGTATAAACCACAATTCTGGGTCCTGTCACATCTGTGCTTGCATAATCATTGACATCGCACCGTGAAACCAGCAGGCCTTCGGGTCGGGCGCGGACGGTCGTCGACTCGCTCAGTACTTATATCCTTGTCCCAAATGTACCCGCATATTGCATGCGAGCACATATCGAACAGTTATCAATATTATAATGATATTGATGAAGGAATTAGAGCAAGCACTGGGTGGGTTAAATATACGCACATAATCTGCAAATTAATCTATCAGTTGACGCAAGCGTGAATATCTTGTTAAGTATTTTTTTAGGTAGAGTGTCAGCTTATCTTGAATCCGTATGAAGCCAGCACGCTATTGGGACTAAGCTCTTAAGGCATGAAGAATAGATCAACCATTAGGCACAAATATCAGACGGAAATATTAAATGTTCAACCCCAAATAATATGGGATAAGGGTAGGAGAATGATGAGCTACCAATATCACAATAACATAAATAGGTACAGTTAAGAAAGAGAAAAAGAATATCAAAGAAACAAAACAATTGCTAGAGATTCTTATTATGACTGAGGAGTCTAAACGACTGGATGGACGACGATATATAAAAAATCTGAAATTTAAATTAAATGAACTCCAAGAATTCGAAATACGCTCCTAATGTTAACATAAATCATATAGTTTTCTTCTAAATTAGCTTATTACGAAACAGATAATAAAATGATCGTTCAATCTTTCAAGACCTTTTTCATCTTTATGAATATTTATGCAATGCACCGTGTTTTGTGTGTACCAATCTGTTTAACCTTTTACTAGATGTAATAGCGGCTGAATTCTCGCGTAATAGTGCGATTAGAATAATTCCTAGCTTCCGCACGCGACTTCGCTCGCTTGGATTAGTGCATTTTTTTCTAAAATAAAACTAGCCTAAGTTACTCTTTATAACATCAGCTATCGGCCAGTGAAAGTCTCGTTAAAATCGGTCCAGCCGTTTCGGAGATTAGCCGGAACAAACAGGCAGAAACACAGACGGATGGACAAAAAATTATATATGTACTTTATATAAACTATATACAGTACTTTACATATGCTTTTAGTAAAGGCTGTTATTTTACAGTACAAACAGACATTTAATTTTATTTATTTGTATAGATTTATATTAATGTTATCATAACACGCAAATACGTAACACGCTCCTACAATCTTACTACAAGATCATCACTTCACAGGACCATTTAAAAGCTTTTCAATATGCCACGCTACCGTTGGCTTGTATCTTCATCCGCGTGGATATCAGATAATTTCGGTTTAACACCCCGTTGCGCCTGTTTGTAAAGGGATAGTTTTCTGAAAATCCTGTGTAGTGCGCCTTTACATGCTCTAAGAGCTAGGCAGAGGTGTACCATTATATATCTATATTGCACCAATATCGTCATTAACTTCCTGAGTTCTCCTGTAAATGTCCTTACAGAAAACCCAATAATTTTCCAGCTTAAGAATGAAATACCTATTCAAGATTCGGGCATTTTATACATCTGAACATAGACCAGTGAGAAATTTGGACCTTATTACCTTGCCACCTAACCTTCGTTACTACCGGAGTGTAAAACAATTGTTTTATTATGAGAACATTAACTGCAGTTGTTTATTATTTCAGGCTAATTTTATTAACCTCCTGTTATGGTATGAGCATATTTCTGAATACGCAAGGTTGGGTTATAAGGCCCATAAGTCATCGATCAGATAACATCGTTATCGTGATTCATCTCGTAAAACACTTTCAGTCTTTGTCGGCAGGTGGACCGTGGTTGATCAGAAGATTGCCTGTATTTATTGCTTGAGTGAACTCGAGATGTTTCACCTTAATAGGCTGTATTGTCCTCGAATATGTTCGGGATTTTATTGTTATGTATGAGAGTGAGAATGGGAACGTGTGAGTTCCAGAGGGAACCCTTGATGCTTCTTCTCTCTGCTTATTTATCAGAGCATAGTTACGTTTTTTATGTAATTTTAGTCGAATGCTACAAGCTAAAGGTACTCGGATTAATTCAAGATAGTTTATTTTTTTATTTAAAATAACGTTGCCCCACTCGAGGAATAATTCCCGTATCGAGGGTACGTTTACAAACACAAATATTCACATAGACTTACACTCAGACCCGAAATATTGGTTCCGTGCGGGATTTGAATCCGCGACACGTAGCGCATCAGTCGATCGCTCAACCACTGCGCCCACCATGTCGTCAAAGTTACATGATTTTTAGCGTTTAGTTTATCTATCAAGATATTTTTTAACCAAATAGATTAAGCAATATGGTTACAGAAACACATAATGGTGTCCTAATACAGCCAGAATATAAAAAAAACACACACAAGCGATGATTACCTAACATATGTGATGATGTGTACAATGCTTCAATTGTGTTTTTTTATATTAAAGGAGCTTTGATTTCACATTAATAATAACACGCGTCTATGATTTATTATCTCATTTATCTATAAAGTTTCTATTTCAAACTTGCAGGTGGTTTGGCCGCGTGAAAAGTAACGAACAGTGCAATTGGCAAGACGAATTTTCTCAACACCATGATTGTAGTGAATGATGATGATGTATGAATGTTGACAGTGTTGCGAGGGTGCGCACGCACCCTGCGGGAGGATGGAGGGCACGCGCGGGGCCTGCGCGGGCGCCGGCGTCGCTTTTCACCGTCGCTGCGTCGCGTACGCCTACCCGATATAAAAGCCTCAACCGCCCATTCACCCGCTCGCAGTGTGTGCTTGAACGTTACAGTGTCCACTCCTCTCGTGCAAGGACTTACAGTTTAATCATGAATTCACGGTGTTTAATAGTGCTAGCAGCCGCCCTCGGCGTGGGTACGTAACACTTGAAATATTTAGGGTGCGCCGCGACCTGATCGACGGATACCTGTGTCCAGTGACGACCGAACTATCTAGATGTGTGGCTTGTCTACTCCCATGTATCGATAAAAATATAATTGGCGTAGCGATGCGAAAGCAGCAAGTGCTATCGATACAATTTCCACACTTAAGCGTTGCAACTGCGCGCGCAACAAGTGTTAAGATCAAATAGATTGCGACCAGCGATGTGGTGAAACGACCAAAACTTGGCCCAGTGACACACGTAATGATCATATTAAAGGCAATTTTTAACCCAAGTTTACCGTGGAGCTTTTAAAGTATCGTGTGTGTATACGCTGAAAATAAAGTCCACCGCAATAGTTGTCTCGAAAGAAGTTACGATATGGCATCAGCTTAAATCTAGGCAATATGACATTCTGACATCTTTATAGAACAATAGAGCCTGTAATACATTGATGTAATTAATCTTATAACGCTATACAACTGTGTGAACTAGGTCTTATTGCATTGTCAATCAACCCCATTTCTACTGGCACTATTCTTTTTTACCACATGTCAATGACCTCATAACGTCATAATACAGAAAGCTACAGTACATTGTTTAGTATCTTACATTTGTTTTCTAGAAAGAAAACATGTAGCTATAGAGTGCATTGAAATGTGAAAGCGGTTTCTCGGGTTTTCTTAATAATTGTTTATTATGTCAAAACTGCTTGCCCGTTTTAAGTTTATTGATATTAGCTATATTATATATTATTAAAAGCTTTAATCGCGAGCTTCCATTGAAGCTTTCACTTAAGTCAACGATAACCGTTCGAATACACAATAATAGATGCATTGCACTATCAAAATCGCGGCATAAAATCTTTTGGATATCATAATCATTTCTATGCAAAGAAATTTTGTGACCTTAGAGAAATGTCGTAATCCTTTAAATAGTTTATTTATTCTGTACATAGAAGATGTTGCGTAATCAGAATTGACTGATTAGCATTTTTTCGCAACGAGCGCGCCCTCGCTATCATGTTATGACACAGATAAAATATTTGTATTACTTCAAGTCATTGGAATGGGATCAATGGTTCCCACGTGCTACTGCATAATTATTATCGAAAGTTGGTACTTAAGATTACATAATGAAGGAATTCCTAAGCATAGTTACTTAAGTTTGTTTACAGAAATATCTGATAGACAGTTCGTTTGTAAATAATTTTCTTCGTTATTTTCTTCGTTATATTTCCTCAGTCTCTAGAAATATATGTTTTGTTCTAGTGGAAGTTGGAACATGCTCTACATTAAATAGAAAATTCTGGCATTCATAATGGCACAGAGCTTCTTTATAATGTTACTATACGCAAAGTATACGTCGTTTACTTCTGCAATTATTATAATAAAATATTGTGCCAATTACCGGTCACAAGCATATCCGAACATCCTTCATTTTATGGACTTCCTTATGAACTTGTATAGCACTCACTTCCGCTCAAAAAGAGGAAGTTGAGCGTAATGACAATATCACTTCAAAGTCACTTGAAGAATAATCATTGACATTCATAACTGTCTAGTCCAGTTTGTTTGAAAAGATTCCTGAATAGCGACGACTACCAATTTGTTAATCCCTATAGAATTGTACTCCTAAATAATAAAATTTGAAGTCTCTAAACTACTTCTTTTTCTTCTGTCATGTCGGAAGCTATTAGCTGTATGAGCACGTCAGCAATATCAAGACCGACTGCGCCAGACGATTCCAAATATCGTCTTCTTGAAACGTAAACCATCGTCATATCCTTACATATTTCACTTATATAATATATTCTTTATAGCTGTAGCTACAACACCTTTCGTAGTCCCTATAGTGTGACAAAACCGCCTCGGCCCTTTCCGTGCATTTAACCTCTGAAGCAAGTCTATATTGTCAAGAAGACTCGTAGGTCACCGTGGATGACACAGGTTGCTTCAAACGAGCGTACACTCTTTTTTGTTCAGTCCAAGAATGCCTCGTGGGTACTTTCCAGGGATTCCATATCATTTTATTTAAATTATCCAGGATACATAGTGGTTTACAGTTTCCCCAGGTGTGGAACTTGCTCCGAACCGGCTAAGTGATAGATATCATTAATATAAAACTCGTGTTCTTAGACAGGATGTTCAGTTTTCACTCGGAGTTTAGTTATAGGCTGTTTGTGGAATTCACCATTGTTAGGATTTCTAACACGTACCCAGTTCTCACGGACAACGCGATCAATTGCGCAAGCACCGATATTTCTGTTACTTTTTCTCTAATAGAACAATCTTGAACGATGTGTGCTTGTTTTCTATTGTCGACGAACAGGCCTCAAAAACAGCGTAGAACTCTTTCATATGTTCGTGTTATTGTTTTGAATCGATATAGTCCATGGCTAAATTAATACAATAAGCATTCGCAATACTTTAATAGCCGAGTTAACTTAACACTCACTCAAGAACCTAACGTTAACGGCACTTAGCCACGCTATCAAGTATTCATAATGTTATTATTGCAAGCGTGAAGGTATTTGATTATCGAGTCTCTCGGTGCGTGCGCGAATTTCACGAGAGCAATGAAAACACGGAGAAAATACATCAGTTGCTTGAGTGCGCATGCGCAAGTGCGTTAGATAAAATCAGTTGTTATAACTTTTGCCCACGAAATCGTATGCGAATATAGAGCTACACCTACTTGTCTCTAATTTTACCTGTTGAGATGATATAGGAATTTAATATTTATAATCAGGTTTTGAGTTATTTTGAACGTTCCAAGTCTTTCCTCACGTGATTCAAAACAGACAGACAAAATATAAGAATAGCTGTTTTCACTTGCTGTTTTATCTAAATATTAGTAATATAGATTTTCAAAACAACATACTTCACACAAACTTGACTCCTGATTAGCTATATTTATAGCGTTGAAAATAAAGACGCTATGGTCAATGAGAGTCCTCAGACAGATTTATAAAAGAGCCGCCGCGAGCAAAGCTTACGAAGTAGAAATTAATGAGCAGCCGACAACAAGCTTTCCTTCGTAATCTATTGTCCAAGTTACCTTGGAGTTATTACAAAAATAAATTGAATACGTATTTTGGATAAAAACTGAATTTGAATAAAGATTTGTTAAATTGTATTTTCGTAACTATAATACCTATATATCATTCATTAGGTTGTTGACTTACTGGTCTAGTAACCATAGTCCTTGGTTAGATTCCTGAGTCGAGTAAATTTTTTATTAGGATTTTCTGTATGGAAATTCTTCCGGTCGTGTCGGATTGTCGTCCCATCGGACTATGAGAGTGAAGGAATAGAGAGAGCACCTATGTTTGCACACACACTTGTGCTCTATAATATCTCCTGCGTAGTTGGCTAATCTCCGGTTTGATTAGCCGCCGTGACCGAAATCGGTCAGGAGGACATTATGGAAATTTTTAGTATCAGCCCGGAGTTTGCTATTCTAGGCCCGTATTAGGCTCCTACAGGGAACTAAAAAACAGCCATGGTAAAATATAGCTGTACATTGTAACACGTTTGGCTACCTATTCTAATACACAAATAAATACTTCTAAGAGAAATTAAACCTATTACAGTTTTTGCTGCGTTTTTGTAGTTACGGAATTCAGTCGATACTTATAAAATTGACCGTCAATTTGTCTCGCATTGCGTGATCAGTAAAATATCCACATTATAGTTAATTGGATAATAAGTTACTCTCTCTAATACAATGCAATAATTAAGGTGTAATTAAGTAATGTATTACGATATATCGTTACTTATATAAATTGCTTAATACTATGAGTACTTAACTGTCGAGCCATTGAACTAACATTTACGGTTTATCGATCTGTCATTAGAGAACATACGGTTCTATGTAGAAAAAATTCCCAATAAAAGCTCTTACAAACCAGTAGACTTTCTAGGATACTTCAATAACGTTTTTATGTTTCCTTCAGAATATTTCCACTTTGTACAGCGTATATTCGTGTTTAGTACTATTTTGAATATAACGACCACCATCCGACGAAATATATCCAAGGCTACGAGTATATCACAAAATAAAGGCAAAACTAATCAAGAGGTCGCCTCAACGGAAATATATGAATAATTAACGATATTACATGTAAACAATGCAGCGGAAATTGTGGTCTTAGGCAAAAATACACTGTCGACAATGATATCTCACGGCTGAGCGTTTAATTGAACAATGCATTGCATCCTGTCTGTTCCCATCCTAACTCACAATGCGTGGCGGTTCTTATAAAAAATGTCAATTGGTTACCAAATTTGATAAAAAGACTCCTTGACAGGAATATATAGATGGATTGTCTTTTAATAATGCTTTCGAATATAATAATTTTGGTATCACTATCCGACTCTTAGGTACCTTATCATCTTTGCCATTGGCTAAACAAAAATTTAATCAAGGTGATTTGAATTCCAATGATAACCAAATAGATTTTAATTTCATTTGAAAAGTCTTTTACGTATTGTCTACTTTCCTCTCTGCCTACTGGGAGGGATTAATTTAAAAATAAGCTGTACCTTTGTATATTACGCTCCTTTTTCATCTGTATTATTGATTTCGTATATGCGTATTAATTGTTGAACAAATAAAATAAAAGTTTAAGATGATTCATTTGTACAATCATGAATTAATCCTTAGTACAGATACTTCGATCGCCTATAGGCTACGAGTCTTTATATAACCTACGTAGTAGAGTACCTAGCTAGTAGCTGTACCTACACAAGCTAGTGATTGTCTGTCCTTCGAACGAAGATATAAATAACCTCTCGTTGGCCCTACGCATTGTGCTATTCTTTTCCTTTTTTATCGTCCATCGTCCAATGATCACCATCGCTTGTTTTCGTCAGTTTTGCCGAACAGGCTTCGAAAATGGAAAGCGATTAAAACTCGACTAGTGTTGTTATTGAAAATTACATCCTGATATTCGATGTTATAATATTTTTAAATATTGCCAATTTAAGTTTATAATGTTTAAATACGCGGAAGGCAGAATTTTATTCGATAATACACGCATGCTGATAATCAAAATACATATTTATTTACAAACATATTCATTTGTATACAATTTTTAAAGCTACTTAGACACGCTTGCATTTACGGTTATATCTTTTTTTATAGCTCTTAATTAACCGGGGACGTTAATAATTTTACAAGTGGCAACGTTGCTTATGATGTGCAAGAGTGGACCGAAATAGAATTAGTGGTTACGTAACGTTACGCGATGACACCTGCGCACGCACAGCTTCTTAGCTATGATTTGAATTTATATTGCTAATTAATTTGTTATAGGTTGGGGTGCCAACCAAACGAAGCTATGTACCTTATTTTTACCAGTGTTGCGAACAATGGAGCACCAACTATCAGAACGTAGACACTAAGTGAAAGGAGAGACTAAATTGTTTTTGCAGACTAAAAATCGATTGATTGATAAAATCTATAAAATTAGAAATCTAATAGGACATAAAATTCCACACCAATTAATACAAAATAATCATTGTCTTGCAACGTTCATAATTGCATAAAATAGAATTAATGTTAGCTACCACAACGTTAAATAATAATTAACACAGCCATCCACTATTATTACCTACGAATTAAAAGCGATTCTCTCGTTCATAATCACAGCACAGACTAAAATGCTCCCATTAGGGCTATTATGCTTGTAATTGTGAAGTGAGCTTACGAACTTTCACCGACCGACAATGGTTGTTATTTAATGTTTTATTACATCACACTTATGTGGCATTCATCATCTCTTTTAGAACATTATCAGCCAGTCAGCGTGTTCTCTTTTAAACTAGAACGTTTTGTTCTTATAGGTTGTTGCTCTTATTTCTTACGGCAGTTCTGATTTTGTTTAAAGCGTCTTATTTGTTATGGAATATGGTAAGCTACTGGCTCTCGCGTGTTCTTTTGACATTAAGATTTGAAACATTTAGATAAAAATTCGTGTTCGAAATTTGAAAAATAACATCACAAGGTCATTAATATTTTTGCGCATCCCGTATCAAAATGAGGCGTTTAACAGCATGTTAATAGACGTGTGTTAATTTATGTGGTTCTTTCGGCCCACATGATAAAGGTCAGGCGTGAGTGAGATTACTCAACTGTGGCGCGGGCGCATCGTCTGTCTTAACGAAATCGAAAGTTCCGCCCACTGCTCGTCGGTAGGTCAATTTTGGAGGCTTTCACTGTGTTACTTAATGTATTACGACCTTTGTCATAATACTGTATAATGTTTATGTAATATACACATGGGATTATTATACAATAGGCGCAATTTGTAGCTACCAATTTATCTTTCCTGTCTTGTTTCTTGTCTATTCTCGTATTGTGTGGACATGTGTACTTTGTTTGTATGTAACACAGTGTATGATTTATGAATATCGTAAGATTATTTGAAGGAAAGATTAGCTATTTTTCAATGTGATTTTGAGTAAACAGTCAGACAGTTTATATAATTTATTTGCTCATTGTTTATAAGAAGATTACCTTTCATTAATTTTTCAATATCCCATGTACCTTCTTGATAAAGAAGCCTTATTTTATTATCTCCAGAACCTCTTACTAAGGATATTTTTCTATAGCATATATCTATACGTTAAACTATTCATCTAGCTAGAGAAAAAAAAATCAAGTTTAAAAAAGAACACAAATTACAAGATTACAAAACAAACAGCCAGTTCAGTAGTAATGTTACATAATACGTTATGACAAGGCAGCATCGGGCAGATCAATAATTATGTCATGCGCATGCGAGGGCTCCGGTGTCGCCCGGGCATTGCGCAACCTGCCCGGTTCACTGCACACGTGGCCCGGTTTACTGTGTCACTAATTTGTGTAGAGAAGAATGGTTTCGTGTGAATGCTATGAAGGATTATGTATGTAGGATGTCCTATGTATCCACAATCTAGTACTTATTAACTACTACACGTCCACTTAGTTCCAACACAGGAAATCTACTAATGTTTGAAATGTGTATGTGTAATCAGCACCTCATTTCTGCCCTATTCACTCGTTCTACAAACTTAATGAGCGATTAAAGCCCCAGTCATCTGCCAATTAGTAGATGTAATTGGCGTAAAACAAGCGTAACGCGACCCGAAGAGCGCTGATCCGAATTTTCAATGATATCGAAATCGCTCTACATTGCTTATTAGTCTGGCGGCCGAGGAATGTCAGCCACGCGACTGTGGTTCACCTCGATAACACCGTTTGATTTTAATAAGAAAAGTTGTTTGCAAACACTTATGCAGATGAGTATAACCTATAGTTTTTTAGTAGTAACAATTGAACTCAAGGTTATTTACTAAAATTAAAAATAAAACCATAAGGAGCCGGAACATACACAGACGTTCAGTTACTACTTTTACAAATGATACCGTTTGTTGCCAATCGATACAAATTGTAACTTTGCTAATAATCGATTTTTATAGATAACAACTTGATTGTTATTACAAGGAACTAAAGTGTGGTCACCTTTTGCAAGCTACTAGAGCAGGGCAACCTAAAATCGGTGCGTTCCTAGTGATTACATAAAATAATTAGTGTTGTTTTCATCACAATACATGTTTCAATGATATGCTTTGTAATTATTAAACTCACTATATACACGACTGAACAACCAAAAGTTCAAATTAATTAGGATGTGTATGAAGCAAATGAACTTTGATTTTATTAATCTCTGAAGCAAACATCCTGTTTCAATTGCCTACTTATTCTCCACATTAACCGGTCTTGAAAGTTGTTAAAGTCATCTGTATGTTTATAGCTTTATACTCAATACCAACTAGTTCCCTTAGAATCTATTGGGCTAATGCACTTGTAAATTGTCGAACATTCGAGAGAGAGCAGTGTGTTGCAATACTGCACGGATGAGGGCTTTCTTCTCGCAAATGTCAACCGGTACAGGTGACACACATGTTGTGACATAATGTGACATAACTCAGGTACGGGGAAGTATTCGGTACGCAAACAAGGTGTCAACGTCGTAAAGATGAATTACGTGTTCATACCATAGATTCAACAGGGCAGACAACTCAAACTGCATTGACTTAAAAAACATCAACGCATTAGATTGCATACATTACGTTCAATTAGCAACATTAAATATATTTCCGCATACCAAAAACGAAAATTGTAATGTTTGTGCAACTGACATCTTGTAATAGCTATATTAGCTAACCGTGATTGCTTAAAACGGACTTGCGTGTGACGTATCAACTGTAACAAGACCGCACGTGCTCGAAACAATTAAACGGTCACAGTAGGGTTAAGTAGGCTTTAGTAAAGTAGTAAGTTTGCGTAGTCGTTGCCTCATTAGGGCCTGTTGCGTTCCTCGGAGAAAGAGCGGCCCTGTCCCAGACCGGTGTGTTGTGAAACTGTTCACCATAAACGTGGTTTAGCAAACCCTCCAGCGGTTTATTTTGTAATTTCAATTAAAATTCATACATTTTGATGCGTTGTTAGCTCACCGCTGTTGCCAATATTGGCATTTTGTCAAACGTTTATATACTTAATATATTATTCAGTTTAGAAATAGAGTCCAAGGTGTTTCTTGATTATGCAAAGCATTAATATTAAATATTCTTATCTGGTACGACAAACGATAACAGCCTCACATACGACTAAAGCTTTTAACAACAAGTATATTATTTATTTTAAGTTTACTTAAATTCTTTAACCATTTCTAACCATGTCTTCTCTTTACAGCGGTCGGCCAGGAAACCTTCAAGTGCCCAGATGACTTCGGCTTCTACCCTCACCACATCTCTTGCGACAAATACTGGAAGTGTGACAATGGAGCTGCTGAACTTAAGACCTGCGGCAACGGACTTGCCTTCGACGCCACTGACTCCAAATACCTGACTGAGAACTGTGACTACCTCCACAACGTCGAGTGCGGCGACAGGACACAGCTCGGTAAGAAAATATATTTTCCTGATACTTTGCGAGAAAGCAGTCACTGTTCTAATTAAAAGTAGAAATCTTAAAATCATTTAAGCGACAAATAAAAGAGGAAAAGTTTTAATATTATATTACCATTTTGTCACGACGTTGTCCAGCATCATTCAATAATTTTAAAGACAAAAATACATGGATAGCAACATTGGTTCTTGGTAACAGACGAATCAATGGTCAAGGCCTGAATAGTTGACATAATCACACGTCATCATTCTAAGGATAATTATTCGGAATATTAATCTCCACCAGGATGTGGTAAAGGTCACTAGGCCAATTCGCACCATGAAGAATATGTATACAAATCAACTTATTCGTATACTATTATTTTATGCAAATCTATCTTTATAAATACCTTGTCACGTCTGCTAGCCTTGAACTAGAGCCACTTCGTAAATTTAATTTTATTGCTGCCAATCCAACTCGGTCGGTTTTTTGCTAAAGTTTTTGATGGGTTTTTTATGGAAATGAAGATTGAAAGCTTTTTGCTGTTCGGTGATTGATAGCCAATTATCCTTAAAATGGAGTGACATTTCGGAGAATCATGAATGGTTTGGCGGTGCAGGGTTTTTATAGTTTGGCTATTAATTATGAGTCCTTGCAGAGGACATTCATGTAATGGAAGCAAAACAAACTGTCTCTGGAGTCTTTAGTTGTCTGTTTATTGTGCTGTTTCTAACTATTTTTGAGACTCCTCGTTAGTTTCTTGGTCAGTCTCTTTAATATTAAATCTTGTTTCACAGAACCCCCGATCTCAACCCCTCACTGCTCGCGGCTGTACGGTATCTTCCCTGACGAACAGAAGTGCGACGTCTTCTGGAACTGCTGGAACGGTGAAGCCTCCCGCTACCAGTGCAGTCCCGGACTTGCCTACGACAGGGAATCCCGTGTGTGCATGTGGGCTGACCAGGTCCCCGAGTGCAGGAACGAGGGTACGTAATACTATACTCGTAGTAGCCAGATCTTGATAGCACCTTAATCAATTTATTATATTGCTATTTTAATGATCTGTGGTTTAGTTTATTACAACTAGTAACCGCAGTTCTTCAATCCTTGAAATTGTATGTTATTGTATTGTTATATCTAATATTCACGCACAGTCTAGTTCGTTTGGCAGTAGTGTATAATAGAGATTTCTCTATTAAAAGCACATGAAATCTTTGTGCACCAACTTTTCAGTGAACTTTCTTCGGCTCGATCACCGCTGTCGCTGCTGCATTTCGGTTTCGCCTTCCGCACCCTCGCTCACGTAACCTTGTTTGGTGTTCCCCAGAAGTAGCGAACGGTTTCTCTTGCCCCGCTCCCGGTGAGGTGTCAAACGCTGGCTCCTTCAGCCGTCACGCTCACCCCGAGGACTGCCGCAAATACTACATCTGCATGGAGGGAGTTGCCCGCGAGTACGGATGCCCTATCGGCACCGTGTTCAAGATCGGTGATTCTGACGGCACCGGTAACTGCGAAGACCCCGAAGATGTTCCCGGATGGTGAGTTACCTTTCTAAAATCTCGTGTATATATTGTATACACATACATATATATAGGACATGCGCATTACAAGATTGGATTAATAGAAGTGCTTTTGATTCACGTTACGTGGAACTTTTAATACATACCTATAGTAAATGCACGATCCAATGCGGATGTCCTATACGACATCGTTCAAGTAAAGCAATTACGACAGGCAGCTTGAACGCACTATAGGACTCTTCTACTCACTGGTTGCATACTGGTTCTGTGGCGTTTACCAGCGTCTTGTGTGGTACATTAACATCTAGTACCTACCCTAATAATGTGACACCAAGAATTTGGTCAAATTCTTGACAGAATAACTAATTTTGAATGGGCTCCCAAATGTATTAATCTGGTATAACGTTGTTCTTGGTGTCCCAAAACCTTAAGACCCTGTAACCACTTCCACACAACCAATGTCGTCCTTGTGACTAACAATTCTTCTTGCACATAAATAATGAAACATAATACCAACACAGATCGGTTGCACTTCGTGTCGCCTCGGCTTTATTATACACGAATCGATCAGCATTGTACAGATTCCGTTGTGTAGGTAGACATAGGTGGATACGTAGTAAAGCTCGCCCACCTGAATATCTGGCCGCAACTATGCGGTCCGGAGCCTTGCACAGTTGCGACATTTAGGACACTTTGAAATTAACATGACTTAGAGCAAAATAGTGCGCTCACAGTCGTGTCATGCGTGGACGACCGTGGTCAATGCCGACCGGTATATAACGGAGTGTGTATGGTAATGACCGTTGTTTCACACAGACATATCGTATAGACCGTAACTGTACGGGTACGACACAAAGGTTGAATTATCAATGCCTTTCATAAAAAGAGGAAATGTTTAAAAGAATGTCAGTGACTGGCGCAGACATGCAATTATGAAATAGTTATGAGGTTTTTTTAAGCTATTAGCGCTCGAGCGTACTATATTTATGAAAGTGTCCAGTTCACGCTTATCTATTACAACAACTTGTATTCTACACAGTTTCTATAAAAAATCTGATACATTTTATTATCTTTGAACCGTAATGTTTGTTAATTAAAACAATGAGAGAACTTTCAAAATGATAATATCCGGTTCATGGTCTGTGTACGTCGAACAATTGCAAGTAGATCGATACCGAGATGCGCCTGCGCCGGTCACGAAGTAACCACAACTGAAGGTCGCACAACCAGTTGTTTTCTAAAAGTTTTTGCGAGTGCTCCGGGCCACATATTTGAGTACCAAGAAAAACAAACGTTAGATAGTGTTAGTTGGAAAAGCGAGCGGATATCATTCTTGTCGCCGTTTCAAGGCGGTTCACTCTTTAACGCCGACTGTGTACAAGATTACATTACACAATACTCGCAGCCAGTTGCCACTCGTGTAGTAAAAGTTGCTAGAAATTGAGATAGCCATTTATATTTAACTCACTCGTCGCTGATAGGCAATAAAACATAGAGTTAAGGATAGCTAGTAGTCGAGGCCGGTAGTAAGGTGCGCGTACATTTTCAGCGAGGACTACTACGGTGATCTGGATCTGAAGACGATCCGCAAGAGCGAGCTGCTGGCCGGCCTCCAGCAAGACGGCCAGTCCCGCCCCACCCAGCCCAAGCAGCTCAAACCCCGCCCCCAAAAGGAGAACTAAATAAAATTCCCCACCCCGTAACCTTTTAATACTCACATAGTTTACTATAAACCGATACTCTTCGCGCACTACGAGCAACCTCTACAATTTGACAATTCTGGCTGAATACAGATGAGAGACTTTTGCTGAATTATGAAAAAGTAAAAAGTTGCTCATGGTGTGCGGAGATCGTGTTCCAGGTTCAAAATATTCGAATGTTTAGTGAGTGAGCTACAGTGTTGATGTGTATCACTTCTAGTTGCCAAATACTTCTCGTTGTAGCTTCTTCGAACAGTTTCATTGAGGCACGTTAGGAAATTAGTAAAACCATACAGCGATAGATATATTTATTATTTTACATTGTATCTAAGTATTTATAGTGTCCTTGCAACATTATTATATCGAAACCAGTTATCCCAGCCTGTATAAAGTTATGTACCATAGACAACTGGGGCGTCAAAGGAGTTGTTTTGCATTTATGACAACGTAGTTCTGTTTAAAATCCATTAGGACATCGATGTATCCGTTTAAATACCATGACCTTGTAAATATATTATTGTACTGAATTATCTCGCTGCGACTGAGTGTTGTTGTTTGATAGAAACTGTAATACTTAAGTTTTATTTTTAGTGATAAAATAAACAAAAATTTATAAAAAATAACTTCTGTTGTATTAATTTCCTCTATGTGTAGTGATGCACTGTAGCACCTTTCCCTAACATTTTCTGTTTTCACGACCACACTGTTCCATATATTAATGCAACCACTTTCTAATAATATTAATCTTTTCTTGGTTCTTTTAGTAACATTCTTATAATTTTATTACTGACTGTAACAGCCATCCGTCACCCTTCTTGGGATTCAAGGTATGTTCACTCTTCTTTAGCGTTGATATCATTGTATTTTAAGGTGTAATCTTCTGTAAGTAAAATCTTTATTTAAATGACTATAGCTTTATAAAAACAACAGATCTTTGAGCTAAGAAACCTAAGCATGAGCCTTTTTACTTTGCACATCATATGAAGTACAAAAGTACATTATATATCCTATGTATATAATATACTGCAGAATACTCACCAGCTGAACTGTTTTTTTATACAGTTAGAAAATAGAAGAAGTCTTAAAAACTTAAAAGGCAAATGCAGTTCAAGTTATGTAAATGTTTGAGTTGCTAAATGCTTAAGATGCGAAATACCTCCAATTCTTATTTCTTAGATGTCGTAAAAAGCAAATGAGTATGAGAATGGGAACAGCAACTTCCATCAGTTTAAGTACTGATAGCATCAACTGGGAATTTTGATTCCACTCAAAGTTGGAAAGCTCAGATAGTGCTCAATGTGCGCATAAACTAAAAACAATAAGCACATCTTAAAGAAAGAACTGACTGTTAGAATAAAAACATATCGATCATGCTCTTAAACAAGTCAGGGTAATACAAAGTTGAAGAAGCTTATAATTGTTGAAGATGTAGGCCACTTCCGAATTTTTGGATGTGATATCTTTGTGCGGTTTACTCTGTATAGATTTCATGCTGTAAACCTACAAGTGTTCACATTTCAATGAGCATGTGTTGACTTGCACGGGCTCATTGAAATGTAGGCGTTCATGAGTTTCCTGCACACACACCGCATCAAAAGAGCGAGGAACAGGCCTTAATCTATGGAACTAATAAAAAACTATTGATACAGTTGATTCATTTCATCGTAATATTACAGCGAAGATTACTACGGTGACGTCGACCTGAAAGCGTTGAAGAAGTTGGGATTCTGAATGTCAAGGAGCGGCTCCAAGGGCAGACTGAAGCTAAACCCGTTCCACTTGATATAACATACGAACGGCCTCTTCATCATGTTAATGTTAGGGTATGTGCTGTATTGTGACGTCATGTCGACTGACAACCATCCATCACGATGATTGACATTCGATATGTTATTATTTAATTATTTGAAAAGGGTTGTGTGAAGATGTCTAATAATCCAATCTTCATAAGTGTTTCTAGTGATTCATAATAGGTTTTGTCTGTCTGAAGAGGCGCTCGAGTATCTCTGAGCCATGGACTTCGAAAGTGAATCGAACCCACAATATTTTGGTCTGGTTTTACAAATCTAAAACAATTGTTGCCAAATTTGGAAATCTTCAAAAACCTTGACATGGTACCAACACAATGTGCTGGTGCTTTGTCGAAATATATGTTGTCTTAGTCATAAAACTTGTGTAAGTTAAGTTTAGCGAACTTATATTTTAATATTTTTGTAAATAAATAATATTTTTATACAAGTACCTACTTTTTTATTTCAATCACGAATCCCACCGTTTTCCGATCACCAATCACAAATATATTATACTGTATTTGACCTTTAGATAGACAAGGATAAAAGTAATTATAAAAAAATATATATTGATTAGTTACAGTTTATTTAGTGAATCATTTCATTAAATTAAAATGCAATTTGTAGTTTGAGTATGAGACTTAAATTAGACATTCATATTAAACTAGGTGGACACTTTACCGAACTAAATTTACGACCAATTAATTGCTCAATTCTACTTATCGGTATAATGAATTTAAACAAGGTGTGTTAGTTACAACATTTAAGTTACAAGTCTATTTACACGCCCTGTTTTAGTTTTCTCTAGGCAAGCATGACAATATTAGCCTAGGACTAAATCCAATCGTCTCGTGTACAGTAGTATACGCAATTTCTTCGCTACCGAAAGGGTAGCGAATAAAACGCGTATTCTGCACAATATGTTAGCAGCAACTACAAAGACCCAGACAAAAAATATTTATCTGGAATGTCGGAAAACGGGTAATAGTCCCATTTAGTCTATCTTTAAAGAAATGATTCGGCAGTAGAGGTAGCAAAAGCCTTCAGTATAAAATTAAAAATGTATGAAGTCAGACATCACTTTTAGCGATGTTACCGAGCTGCAGCTGACGAATAGCGTCCTGACGAGATATCGCTATGTGAGTGGAGGACCAACCTGAAACACCAGATATATAGGAGTAAGTATTAAAAAAAAAACTAGGGCATAATTGGCTTAGGAAATAGATAAAAATCAGTACATACATGTTATAAATAATAAGTCTTGATGCTATCAGTAAATGAAACATAAATAAAGAAACCTCTTAAAAAATAATTAACCACGCTGTTACTGGACTGAATGATCTAGAAAAAATGGCGACAGGTCTTTGCCCAGTAGCCAATAACATCCTCGGTATATGAAAACACATTTAGACAATTTCATAAGTTGGAGCGATTCTTATTACGTAGCTCTATTGTGAAATCATGGTTATGACCATTTTAATTTATGATTTCGGCAACGGTTGAGAATTTTTTAATTAACATGTATTCATTGGAATGATAATTAGTGGACATAAAATTATAAATGATCTATTACATTCATGCCAGTAAATACTAGATAGGTGATATAAATTGGTTTTGGTATTTGGTATTTAACTTACTTTGAGTATTGACTATGGAGTTTTCCGAGAACACAGTCTTGATTTCACCAGGTTCCAGTGAAGGTGGCTCAGATGATGAAGAGGCTTTAGGTGCTGATGGAAGTACAGGGGCTATTGGTACTGAAGGAGCAACGGGGAGTGATGAGGCCATAGGTTTTGAGAATGACGCAGGTGGGGCAGGAGTGGGTGCAGCTGGCTGAACTGAAGTTGATTGAGGAGTAAAGACATCGGTGTTGGTGGCAGTTGATGAGCAGTCAACACGAGTTGGGTAGTCGCAGACGCCGAGTTGCTGAAAAAATGAGAATGTGCAGGTACATACTCGCAATGGTATTTAGGAACATCACATAAATATCATCACACGCTGTATTCCTCAAAGGATTACGCAGATACTTTACTATCGTGAACACAAATTTTGCTTACGCCGTTATTAGGTCCTATGCAAAAGCTAGTATATATTGCCATCTACTGAGCACAATAATACAAACTCCGGGCAGGAATCGAACTCAAAACCTCACGTTCAGCAGTCACACTTGCAATCACTAAACCAAGTAGGTCACCAAATTGCCGTAGTACCGGTTAAGAAACGATTTATAAAATAAATAAAATATGTTACTCTAAAATAAAAGAATGCGGTTATCAGCTGAACTAAAACTAATGGCCATAAATGCGGGGGGAAAATCACACCACAAAGGTCCAGTACTGCCTTTGAACTTACTGGTTCTGTGCAGACTTTAAAGCAAATAAGCGCACATAATTTCTAAAGGCATTTGACAGTTCGAAGTTAAAAATAGGGTAAATGCAGCAATAAAATTAAATGATAAATAGAATTTAGACGATAAATTCAATTAAAATATAATTGGAGCTCAATAAAAAAATAATTATAAAACTTGCAAAACGGATATCGAAATTGAAATGCTTATACAGTGGAATTGAAAACTGACTCACTATTCTCCTTATTAAGGCTTATAGAGGAAATTGATCAAAAATAAGTAAGCAGTGTTACATTTTGTAGTTTTTCTTAGTGTCTCGTATTATTGGTAACATTTTTAATAATTATTATAATCTTTCACTTAAACATAACTGTTTAATGAAGCAGTTATGTTTAAGAGAAAGAATATACTCAGCAGTCGCTCTTGCGACCACTAGACCAACGGGTCTCGTGCCATTTGCCGAGAGAAAGGTCCTGTGTTAAATGGGTGGAAATCTTCAGCAGTAACACGGAGTATTGAACTGTGTCCGGTAAATGGCAACAGGCTCGCCCCCTTTTACATGGGACTTAATAACAGCATCGCCAAAAATGTGTGTAAATGCCGAAACTTTTGCCTAACCCTTCGGGGAATACTGGCGTAGTACTATGTAATCTTCAACCCTACTTATCTTTCATATAATGGGTATATGCCACTATATAATTTATAAGCATTTAGTTAATTTAGGAACTAAAAATTAGCCTATTTAAAATTATAATCTGTATAATTTAGGATTATTTTCTTTTTGAACATTATGTAATAACTCTTTGATTGTTTATTAATTACTTTAGACTGTTTTAGCTCTTCTTGCCTGAAACACAGGATTTACCTAGTTCAGGCACGTAAGAATTAGGAATATAATTAACATTTAAACACCTCTGTATAATTTTATCTTGTAATGATTTTTGAATAAATTATTATTATTATTATTATTATTATATGACTGTCAGTGATAACGTGAGTGTTGGTCAACTCACGCACCTATTGTTCTAGTAACCTCGAAATGAATTAGTGTGTATATAAATTAAGTGTAATTAATATTCAGGCCAATTCTGTGCCGATTCGTAAGTTAAATACGTAATTAATATAATAATCACTGTCGTATAGGTTAAAAGGCAACAATTGACGGCACGGTTGGCGCAGTGGTTGAGAGATCGACTGTTGCGCTACGATCGACTGTTGCGCTACATCGCGGATTCGATTCCCGCACGGAACAAATATTTGTATGATCTACAGATAGTTGTTTCGGGTCTGGGTCTTTATTTATGTGAATATATGTGTTTGTAAACACACTCACGATACAGGAATAATTCCTAGTGTGGGGCAACATTTTATTAAAAAAATATAACAAAAAATAAAAATAAATTGATAAAGGCAATTATAAATTTTATTCAACATTTTGTGTCTTTAAAATTAGTATTTTATTTGGTAGTTAGTTCCTTCTTTTAGACTCTATAGGTATGTAGCGACTAATGCTCGCAACATAGCAAAAAGTGAAGCGGCATCTATAGGAGTGAAGCAACAACAGAATATCCTGACGCGCACTATGAAAGTTAAAGTCGATTCTAACACATTTACGAATGTCCGACATCAACCGTCGGGCTTGGCCCGCCAGGCAAACCACCTTGCCTGGTCAGAGGATCCTCCTTTTTTAATGGAGGAATACTATACTTCGATCCTCCACCGGTATTAAAAATGATAACGGCAGTAAAAGATAACATTGACATGACGTCTGGCAAAAGTTAGTAGAAGAAAGTAAAAAATTGTTCCAACTGGAAATGTAATGGTAATTCATGTATGTATGTCATGGTGTGAGCAGCGACAACGTGTAATTGAGATGTTATGTTTAGAATTTTGTTGAATTCGTTATTGAGAATTTCTACACACAGTATTTGCAGATACATAAGATAAAATATTAATATATATGGTCATTAAAACTGTATGATTTCAATCAACATTTTTCATAAATTATGCTTTTGAACTACGCAAAATTCGCATTTTTTTGAGGCTGACTACATAAGGACAAAAGTTGCATTCACTAGAAACTGGTGAACTCAGAAGAAGTGGTTCTTAAGTTACTTTGCTTTTCTTATGAAGACAAACTTGCAAGAGTAACCAATTATTACTGCTTACCTATACTTCATTAAATTAAAGAATGAAATAAAAAAATAAATTACCAAATGATCAGGAAGATTCCGCTCGCATTCATTGTTATTAAAATTTAAGTGCCTACTTCACATTTCAGTTGAGTTATGCGGAAAATGTTTGGGACCAATTATGTTGTATAAAAGTATGTATATATACCTGGTTGTATGCGAGGTCAGCAGGACACTTGAACTTTACGGGTTGTCGTCCTACGCATATGAAGAATTCGTTGCAATCAAAGGTGTTTCGGAACGCTTCGAAGTCCTTGCGGCACTGTGGCTGCGTTGGCGGCTGCTCTCCTATTGACAAATAAGTTGAGAAAATTAAATTCTCGATCGAATAAACCAAACATCTCATTACTCTCAGTTCAAACCTATAAGCTCCAATATAATTACCGTTCATATTAAAAATCAATTCCGTATTTCAATTTCTAAAAATCGTTTCCTATAATTTCTTCTGTACCGTGACTTTGTATCCGTTGGTCACACTAGATCAAGAACCTAGTGGTCTAGTGTGGTTACTATAATGCCTGTATTTCCCTAAAAGGGTCATACGTCATTAGCGTTTGCGGGTTCCAAGTTCCTATTTAACGTCAGGAGCTTCAAATCTCGAAGAACTACAAAACGCGCACTTTGCCTATGCCAGTACTTCGTAAAATATTTTTTCAGGCTCATTTCTTTGTCATAATAATATGGCCTGAAACTGTTACTGTGATTTATTTTTTTACAATAACATCCATTCACTCTATTCACCCTATCAGTGTTTTAAAACCTTCGCTCTCCCCAAGTTTCACCTCTAGTCCTGAACATTATAAGCACAACGGGTGTACCAGGTCAGGCTTATTCGTTTGATTTCGTAACGGTGACGACCTGAATGCAGATTTTATATAACCCACCTGACATTTCCATGTTTGACGACATCTTCATGAGATAATATTCAAATTCACACATTCAGATTGTGCGTAGAATGTCACATAACATGTTTAAGTATAAAATATGCTGATTGGCTTTGTTTTAATAATTTGGAGAGCCCAGCAACTGCCTAATGGGCAGCAACATCTGCCCATTAGTGCAGTATATTGTGATCGATAATCTATTTGGCATGCATGCTAATCTAACGGCATTTATTGGCAATATTCCCGTACAACCGACCATTGAAGCGGTCGAATAGGATACCATGCTGATGATTACATAAGTAGGTATACTTATGACTTTATTTCATATCGAGAAGTGTTGTCAGAGACACTTAAAGAGCTTACAGACTACTCAGTAGAACTCTCGTTGGATAAATCTCATCCGTTCGACCAATGAACCTTGACTTGATATAAAATAAATATCTCGAAACTCTTCAAAAACTACTTACTCAATTTCCTACTCTCACAATTCACATTGTCTGAAAAATCGCAGTACCCCTGACTTGAAAACAGCAGTCCAGTAGGACACTCCTGCTCCACCGCCCATCCATCCCAGCAGTTCAAGTAGTTATTGCAGAGCTGGGGCGAAGGGATCTGGGCTCTCTTTCCTTCGCACAACGGATTCGGCTCAATGATAGGGTCTTTGGTGTGGGTCAGTATAAACTGGTGGTGGTACCCTGGGTCCTTCTGCATTTGTTTGACCACGTCGTTGGATACTGGGATGGTGAAGGAGAATATGTTGCCCAAGTTCTGATGGAATAAAGAGATTGGTCTCAGTAGATGCATAGAGTCCTTCTTTGTTGGTTGGATTGTTTATAGTTTTATTTAGATTATATTATGTATCTGGCTTGAGAATTCACTTTGTAGGTTTTTTCCGAGATTTTCGTGAGTTTATTTTTACTAAATAATGTCTCAACCTTATCTTTTCATTAGATACAATAAAATTACTGTCAAAATGCTTGTTGCCCTACATTCGCTGGAGTACACAGCCTTATTTTGTGGACCAACTAATTTTTAGTCTTTCCCCACTACCCATGAAACTAAATCAAAGATATTTTGAATCAAATGTTCACTCTACCTTGCAAATATAGATACTGATACCCTGCAGCTATGCACCAAAAAATAATTAGTAATGGAGGGTAAGTAGATAAAAAAGGACATTATTTGTATCATACTCACTTTGAAGAAACCGAAGAATGGGTTCAGGTAATTTCCATAGTACGGCAGATGGCCAGCGTTTAACCTCAGGTTTTGTAGGTAGGGGTTATTGGGGTATGGGTTGTTGGAGAATGTCTTCACTAAGTTTCCCTCTTCATCGTAAACTGAAAATAATTCACTCACTTGAGGCACATGTAAAAGATAGTCACGATATTTTACATGTTACAAGATGCAAAATATATAGTATATTTTCAACGAGTACGTAAAGAGACACTTCTTCACCTTCACCTTCACAGTCTTTTTCATCTTGTGTTAAGATTATCCTTCTGAATTACACTGAAGGACAGACAGCCGACTGATCACAGAAAATCTTAACAGTGTATATGAAAATACTTAACAGCACTGTTGGCGCAATGGTTGAGTGATCGACGGCAGTGCAACCTGTCGCGGTTCGAATATTTGTAGGACCTACAGATAAGTTATTCCGGGACTGGGTACTTGTTATTGTGTTACGCACCCATGATACAGGAATTATTCCTTGTGTGGGGCAGTCTTATAAAAAATTAAGTTTCCCATTGTGCCTTAACTGTTGTGTAAGTGATCAGTTGGTCGTCTCCTAGAGCAATTAAAACATGATACAAACATTTCTTGGTATACTAAATGTTAAAAAAACCTGTACGATTTAACATCACGCGGTATTGAAAAAGGATTTACGCGCACACACTGACAACTGACTGAAAGGATAATAATATTTATTAAGCAAAATTGGTGCTTTAAGGACGTAAAAGTTCGTTCATATATTCAATATCACTTCTGCAATGGAATATTATGTATGTATTTGCATATGTTAAATGAAGTTTCCTAAAGAGTTAGTGGATGTTTCTTAATTCATTAAGACACACGCGGCACCCGGCAACGATACACAATACATTTTTTATTGTGTCTCATTTGCTTCATTTGATGGGTTATAAACATAACATACCATCACGCCTGTATTCCTCGAAGGGTTAGGCAGAGGTGTACCTACTATTGTACACATTTCGCGCATGCCGTTATGGAGTAATTTTGCCCTACCCAGAAATTAATCCCAAGATCTTACGGTTATAAAGTTGTATACTTCAATTACGTCCAATTATTAAATCATATACTCATTTATATCTTGTTCAACTGAAAGGGCTGATGACTGGCATGAAGGCAAAGGAGGCAGGAGCGAAATACAAAAAGAAAAGAAATCTGAATTGTCGGAACTATGTTGACAAATATCCACATTATCGAACACGCATTAACACACAAAGGCGCCGACCTTACGACGCAACACGATACATTAGTCCTGTCGCGCGTCACTCGGCGCGGCGACATATGAATCGCCCCTTACAACGCTCGACAGACACAAAATAAAGGACCTCAAGATGTATAGCTCTTCTCAGTTAAATACACAGCTATAAATCCTGTGTGGTCACGCAAGCACTAATAAATAAAAGAGTAGTGTTGTCCGTCATTGAAGTAGGTACCGTGTTTATACTTTATTGGTTAAATAAAATGTTGACGGCTCCAGGAACTTGCGGATGCCCATATCACAAAGACTGTTTGTTACATTATTCACTTTTTGATTTGCCTTATTAATCTGAATTTCAGTTTCAGTGTGGTGACGAATGATAGTTTAATGTTTTATCATTCAAATAATTACTAATGTAAATAATATTGAATAACTTTTTTATTTTAGGTAGTGTTCTGTGTGATGTGTCTGCAAAAGGTTACACTGGAGATCATTGACCGAGAGTGCAGCGCTATGTGAGATATCCTCACTACTTAATAAGGCGTTTATTATAAAATATAAAAGGATAGACTATGGTCATGATTTAATAAAAAGATACATGTATGGGACTATAATATTATTCTATAAATGTACAACTATACATATCAAATTGGAATCAGTTTCCTTAGTGTTATGATATTGGCAATATTCCTCCATCATTGTTCAATGAATTAGATATTGGGACTAGGTTTAATGTCCGTTACAGGCTAATATAATAACGAATTTTTCTTTTTCCTAGGCCATCCACTCACCATAATTCAGATAGTAGGCTAGTCTGAAAAAAACAACTCTGAGACTATTAGTACAATATACCGCAAACATGAGGCAATTTTGTTGTCTGAGAAAATTTAGCCTATTAGAAGTCTTATTTCCAGTGAATGCACTTTTATTGCTTTTTTATAGCGGTAGTTGTCTATCTACAGCCTCGAGTGTGGACTACAAATGTCCTTAGCCAAGTCAAAGAAATAACAAAAGTAGGTATCTTGTTTTATGTACATCATTGATAAGCCGTGGGCGAAGGTTGCTTTTGAATGAAAATACAATGCAAATGAGGGAATTCCAATATACAAATAACATTTTACATTTCTATTTTGATCCCTATCTTCTTCAATCGGGTTTGCTATTTATGTTCACATTGACGCAGTTTATCGATCTTTAGACTGATTGATTGACTTGATGTTACGTCCTATCTGAATTTAGTTATCGGAACAATCTTGTAACTATATTTTATACTAGCCTTTTCTCTCCATATTGTCCTCTTGGATTTCGCAAAAGCTTTAATTGCTGATTTTCTCATTAACCCTTCAATACCCTTGAACATTTTAATCCGTCCAAATGAGCGTGCGTTTGACCTAGGCATTGATGTTCAGTTCGTCTGGACGGAGTAAATCAACTTTTTAGTTTATTATATTAAGATTTCGTGTACTCCTTTGAAGAGTCATTCTAAGAAGAGACATTTTAAGTAAGCAAATTCAATTTTCAGACCAAAGTATAGGGTTCATTTTCGTATTTCGGCTAAAATAACAAAACATAAATGAAACCTATAGGATCAATCAATCAATCAAACAATATATCAAGCTACGCAACATCCTTTCGATTTCTGATTGATTTATGATCGATTATTTTCGAACGCAGTTCCATAAATAATTTCGGTTCATATTTACTGAAATCGCTTCCTTGAAAATCATCGCTGCAATTATAATAGCTATAATTGCGGATTCAAGGCGATTGAGATGTTCTTGGTCAAACAACTATCTCAGTCAATTGTCATTTAAAACAATAATTTATTTTTTTACGGTGTTATTTTTAAAAGTTGAATAAAAATATCAATTGTTTCACTCACTTCACTGAACGTAATACGATTTCCAGTTTAATAATACATGTTCAGTTGTTTAATATATATTGATAATGTAACTGAGTCATGTAAGTACTAAACAGGTGTCAACAACTTTATTACTGTGATGCTGACTGACCATACAAAGGACTTGTGTCCGGGTTACGTTGATTGGAACTATGTTACTAAAATTGATAATCTCAATAGATGAAGAAGCGAAATTTAAGAATTTTATTAGTTATAAAAATTATGTTTCCAGTGTAGAAATTCTCAGTAGTATTACGGAGTTTGGAACTTTGCCCGGTATGTAGATGGCAATAGGCTTGGCGCCTATTACATGGGATTCAATTGCGGCGTTGGCGAAATGTTTGTGTACAATAGAACGCTTTTGCCTAACCCTTCGGGAAATACAGGCGTGATGCTGTGTTATAGAGCGTAACAATAAAATGTCCCAAGGACTTATTGGTGGTGATCAGATGAAAATAGGAATAATGCCATTAAAATCAATAACACACAATGTCTAAATTATACATGCAGTAATTGGACAGTTTAATGCCAGCCTTAGGGATAGACACGGTACATATAATTAAAAAAAATTAAGTAATTACTAATATTGTTTTATTTTATTCACACTTATTTTTTTAGTTCATACATAAAATATCCGCTATGACTTTTGTCGGATTAAGCAGATGAATAAGCCTTCTTTAACGAACTTGTTCTTCTTAACGAGTCGATGGCAAAGAAGTTGGCTTTAACGACTGCGCTATCATTAGCCTCCATTAATACTGTCAAGTACTTCTTAGCGAGTCGATGGCAGTAATAAAATTATAGGTAATATAAAGTCCAAGCACAAAGATTAGCTAAAATAAAATAAATGATTGCGCTATGAGTAGCATTCATTAGTTTTTTTAGTCATTGGCAAGCTGATAAAACTGTAATATGTATGTAGACAAAGATCTTTGAGTCTCCCGTGGCAGTCGTACATGATGGCTACGGGATCTTCAAGAGGATGTTAAGGATAGTAAGATAGCAGCAATCTTCTTGCACTAACAACTTACAGCGGTCAACCAAGGTTTTCCCAAGAGACTAAAACTTGGGGTTTTTCAAACGGGGAGTGAAAAGATTTTGACACGGTCTGTAACGCGCGAGTGGTGCGCGAGTGATGTGGTATTGCAAACGACTATAGGTTACGGTAACTGCTTACCATCAAGAGGGCCATATGTTTGTTATATTAGTCGTATAAAAACAAAAGAAAAAAAAAAACAATTGGCAAGTAATTTTGGATCACCAGTACTAGGGCTTTACATATACTATAATTATTGGTCGTAGTAAACCTATTAACGCCACGAACAACCATTATAATCCATAAAAATGCCCTTTTAAAGTACTGGACGCTAGTAGATGTTAACTATAGTGATGGGATTCTCTATTAATGAACTTTGGGCGATAAACAGGAGAGTATGAACAGATAATGAATAATATCAATAAGTCAGTACTAAGGGAACATTTTTTATAGGCTTGACATAACTTTATTTCGCGATTATCAGTTCTCACATCTGTTTAATTACCAAATTAATAACTACAAATAATATGTACTCACATAACAGTCTCTTCTGGCGGCCATCCTTCACGCCTTCACCCCTTGCGCACACGGCGAATGTCAAAACGACAAGAGTTACAATTTTCATCTCGATCCTTGTAGCCAGTGAACGGACAGGACAATGTCAGGGCTAAAAGCAAAACCTAGCTTATATACCGTCGGAGAATGAAAACAAGTACTTGGCTATACGTACGTGGGTTCTAGTTTTAGTCAGGATGCCAAAGGAAAGCCTAAAAGGGTGCGCGCGTTCCATAATATGGGAAGTTTTTATTGCACGCGGAATTGTATTGAGTCATCATTTTTAATGCGATTTTTTGCTCTTCTTGTTGAGCGTTGAAATAGGGAAGTTATTGAGTTGTGAAAATTGACATACAATAAAATTATGCTTACGATGATCATCGTTTAAACAAAGTCGTAGTGAGATTTATATGCAATTTTGTTTTTGGGTGCCGTTGTGATTTTTTTATTTTTGTTTTGACCGATGGAAACCGATTGAGAACGATCGTCTATTCCCGGATGTGTGCACCTAGTCGTTATGTTAATTAGTCATGAAAAAACGGCTACAGAGACGTTGTGATTATTGACTAAAATTATAATTTTACTGAACAAGAAAACACTAAAATTAAAACCTTTGACACAGTATTTTTTTTTACGTGCTAAGTATCCTGATGTAAGTACTATTCTCCACCTGGTGTAGAAGGGCTCTGATAAGGGCCTACAAGAATTCTAAGGAGACCACACCGAAGCCCACCACGTTGCCATGCTTGACACTGGACTTAACCTACGCTTTCTTTCTTTCTACAGACGACAACAGCATAAATATTTTTTAATAAATCAACTCAGCTCTCCCACATAAATCTCAGAAAATTCTTCTTTTATTACTGAAAAAGAATACGAAAACAATATTGTAACTGTTCTTTAAATACCACGTCTATTTATCAGTAATATCAAATACAGCTTATAAGCAACAACTGCAATGCGTACATAACTCTTACTTAATGCCTGATCCTGTCTGGCTAGAGCATCCCAGTTGCAGCATTAAATCATAGTCGTATGATAGAACATTCCTTGAGCCCCCCATTAATCATACCTATCTTGTTCATCTCCTTTTGAAGCTTATTACATGTCCTGAGATATTACTAATTTCTTCATAATATTAGATTCGTTTTCAGCCCGCGACGGTGTCAGCCGTGACTAAATAATGAGTGGCTTTTATGACAAATATTTGTTATAAGAAAATGTAAAGTAAAGTAAAAAATGGATATTTACTAGATTTCTCTTACGATGCTCTGTTAATAAACGTCTCGAATGAATATAAAAAAGGACGGCTCGTTGTCGTACACAAAAATGAAGCACCACTAACTCACGCACACATTGACATCATGATGTGCCTTTCAGCGTCCATTTTCATCGTTGCGCTATTTCTTTGTTAGACAGCGAGTTGTTTTTTCTTTTTATTTGTTCGATAAAAACTCAAAGTATATTTTAAACTATTTCTTTTAGTTTTCTAGTTAAGTTGACGTATAAGCAGTAGGCGAGTGTGAATTCTAAGTTTTCTCTAATTCTCCATGGCTATGGTTTAGTTTATTGAGCGTTTTTTAATAACAGGTTCTTCCCGTATTATAAAGGCATATGAATAGGTACTTATATTTTGAATTGTGCTTTTAACAATGCCCTTACAAGATCGTTTAGCGATCATCATTGAATATGGAAATTACCAAGCTGCATTTATTTTAGGTTTTAAATATCATTTATATCACATATTAAAATGTTAACCATACTCAATTTATTGTAACTATAGACAAAAATAGCTCGCTAAGGCCTAAAGCAGTTTTTCCAAATAGTTTCAGCTTCTTGGTTGACCGTTAGGTAAGATGGATAATACTGTGATCAATGGTAGCTGGAAGCAATATAATACAGGAAGAAACTGTCACCAAAAAGCGCACAATAAACTAAATTATAGCTATAGACAATTATAGAGAAAACTTAGAATTCCCCCTCGCCTACTGCGTATGCATGAACTGGACTGAAACACTAAAATAAATAGTTCAAAACATACTTTGAATACTTATCGCGTACGAATAATAAAAACACCTTGTATTGTTTATTTCTATAATTTGCTTCCATAAAATGGACTTTATTTATGTATTGTTATAATAAATCGAGAGTAATATCACTGGAAATATACCAGCAGCTAACGACCACTGTGGCGATACTTGCGTAGGATCCCCACATGCTTTTATTGTACTTAGTTTACTTAATTACGTCGAAACACGCGCCAACGCCTTCCGCTAACTGCATAATTAATGTCTTAATGAGAAGAATTTATTGATAAGGGATCTACAATTAACCATTTCGATAGTTAGACTCGATACCACCATATTACCCACTAACTGATGTTTACATTACGGCATAAGCAATATGTAGATCATTTATCAAGTCGATATTTCAAAAAATATATCCCACATTAATATATCCAGGTGTATATCAAATTTGGCTATAAATACGTCTGCTGAGCGTGAAGTCCTGGGTTCGATTCTCGGGTCGGGCAAAGTGTTATTGGATTTTTCTGTATAGAAATTCTCAGTAGCAACACGGAGTTTGGATCTGTGCCCGGTGGATGGCCATAGAATCGGCGAAATGTTGGCGAAAAATAAGTGCCCAAATTGTAAATCGCTGCCTTTATTTTATTTATTTCGGGGATACAAGCGTGATATACATTAAGGTTCGAAATATCGAAGAATTTTGAAGTATAATTAAATAGATGGCGCTTTTCTAAAAGGTAATAATTTAGATACTTACCTAATGAAATTATTTTTACTTAATACCGAGTGGTTTTCAAAAGATTTACTTACTCAAATTACCTACATTCCTATCTGAATATTCTCAGATTAAACGGCATTATTATCACTAAAGAATACATGTATTCTAATCGTGGTATTCCAAGGGATAATATTCAAAGTGCTTTTTAATGTCAGACGGGCAGTAACTACACGCATGGAATGTGTGGCCAGTTCGCCCCGCGTCGTTACTTGTTATATTTCTTTCTCATAGGAAAGATAACACAAGTAAGTATGCGTAAAAAATATTAAAAAAAAAAAAACGAACTAAGCTGTCAAGATAGTTTTATTTATTCAGTTTTATTGATCGTGAATGCGACTGCTGAGGGTGACGTCTAGGGTTTGATTCTAAATTCAAAGTTTATCATTTTCTTCTTACATACGAAAAATATCAGAAAGGTAATGAAAGTGGATCCACGGACAAATACCATAATTTAACTGCAAACAGTACAAATGTCTAATCGTAAAATAAAAATAATTTTCAACTGCATCAAACGAATCCACACTTTATATTCAAGAAATTAAAGTGAATTTTTCGTTAATTACTCATTAAAAATATCATAAAATCTGAGATAAAGTGAAACCATTGCTTCAGAGGAGATCACTTTCTCGCGCGTGCGCCGATGAAAGCGATATTAGCATGATGCACACGAAATCAACAATTATGTTACACTTACGCTCATTATTCGCGTAAATCGGTAGAGAGTGGATTTATTAATTGGTGTAACGATACGTAGAATATGTAAATATTGGTTGCATCTTAATTCAATATTCATTTTGCTAGTTGCAGCAAGTTATGATAGTGAATATAGAGGGTACATCTTTCTCTCGTTGTAATAAATACAGCCTATCATTGTCGTACTGTTTGGGGGCCTTTGCGGGCCGGGTTAGCGGACTACACACACCACTGAATATATTTTGGAGTCGTCTAAGGTTTCTTCACGATATTTTTCTTCACTGTTAACGCAAGTGATTATCGACATTTGATCTGCACATGGACAACTGCTGGACTATCACTGTTTTTTCTGCTGTTATACCATTTTAAATTTGGGATCGATATGATTTCTCCTTCTCAGTTATAGAATTGGGAGTTTAATTGATTAATGGCGATAAAATAATGCTGAAATCGTTCAAGATGATCAATCAATCAATGCAATCAAATATATTTTATTCATGTAATCCAGTTCAGTTCAGTTGTTCTAGTTGCCACGTTCCAAAGTGTTGATTTCCAATGGAGAAGAACGGGCAAGGGACATATAATATTAATTCATACATTGATTTCCAACAACAGTTATGTGAGTACAATGTAGTACAAAAAAGTCTTACTTATGTAAGTCTGAAACTCAAGCCTGATAATTATGAAGAATATATAAGTTTTGATAAAATTGCCATGGAAGCTATGCGCTGACCAGTCCCTACAGACGGCACCCGTTCATGAGTATAGCGCGTGCATCAGCGTCGCTTTGCTAACCCTATTTCAGGTTAATGTTAAAGTTGTCATTGACTAAGACCATTACGCCAGTAAGTAACTGAGTGACATAGACTGAACACAGACCTATTGGTAATTAATTATTATAACAGGTAGTGCACCTATAAAATAAAATAAAGCTGCACGAAATTTAATATTTTCTCTGGATTGGATATTATTATTTTCTATTTTCAGTAGATAGATATTAGGGCTAAAAATAGTAGGTGTAAATATTGAAAGTGTCGAACTAATCTTCATCTCTCTCAGTTAACACAAGTACAGGCAGCTATCGTACAGGATTCTTTAAAAAAATTGATATCTTAAAAATTGTTGGATTGTAAAAAAATCTTGCAAGGCTCTTCATTAGTGACGATCCTGAGATTGATATTGCCGACTGGCTAAACATGAGCGATTTCTGTGTTGAGACAAAAGAGACGACATGCAGTAAAGCATTGTATTTTTTTTAAAGGCACGGTTGCAATGCCAAATTTAGTTTAATCACACTCATTTCACCAACAGAGGGAGCAACAAAGAGAGGCATTTCTTCACCTCCTTAACGATAGATGGCGATAGTAGTAGCTTTTGTTGCTATGTGTTAATTAAATACAATATACCTAATAGGAACTGGGAAAAGAATGAATGACGGCACAACTGCTGCGCTGCGTGTCGCTGGTTCGATTCCCGCACGGAACAAATATTTGTATAATATACGGATAGTTGTTTCGGGTCTGGGTCTTCGTGTATGTGAATATATGTGTTTGTAAATGCACCCACGATACAGGAATTATTCCTAGGGTGGGGCAACTTTTTTTTTATTTTCTTTTTTTTTTTGTAACAATTCTAACTTTGTTTTCTGTTCTTAGGCTTGTTGTCATATTATTTTCGGCGTAGAATATTATATATTTTATTAAACGTGAATGTATTGTATTAAACATTCTATATTTAACTTGTTTACAAGTACCTACATAAGAAAAGGGATAAAGGCTACATTATTAATAATATCGATCTTTAATTTTATTCAATTATTATTAACCTTTCCGGATTAATTCGTTATACTTAACTTACTGTTACTTGGCCGGTCGGTGTATCTGTATTCGTGTTATTTTTATCAGAAATAAACATGTTTATTATTAATAGTACATAACATAACATAGCATCACGCCTCTATTCCCCGAAGGGTTAGGCAGAGGTGTACGATTGTACACCCAAATTTCGCCAATGCCGTTATTAGGTCCCATGTAATAGGGGGTGAGCCTATTGCCATCTACCGGGCACAATTCCAGACTCCGTGCTGTTACCGAGAATTTCTATACAGAAAAACCCAATTACACTTTACTCGACCCGGGAATCGAACTCAGGACCTCACGCTTGCGACCACTAGACTAATGAGGCAGTTATTAATAGTGAAAGCTTTAGTTGTTGCTCCTGTCAAAGAATTAACTTAACTCGGAGATAGTACCTTAGACTTCACGCTTAGAGGCTGCGTTTCAACCACTAAACCAACGAGGTAATAAATCATTCTCAAATTTCAAATAAATTATCTTCGTTAACATTGTACCTACATTGTTCACGGCCTGAAAGGTTATAAAACAAATGAAAATGATCCCCAATTTTGTAATACGAGTAGGGGCGAACTTGCCGACTATCATGTAGGTGGGCCGTAGACTTTGATAAATCAAACGATTTTATGACTAGTCCTACATACATTTTATTAGTTGTATTTCTACTATCTTCAATCACGTCGGCATATTGAGTGAAGGCTAGGAAATTCTTTGTTTAAGAAAACGTTGCCCCACACAAAGATTTGTTTCTGTGTTGCAGCTGTTCGTTTAAAAACACAAATCTACACATGCACACACACCCAGACCCGAAACAACTATCTATAGGCCATATTAATATGAGTTGCGTACGACCCCGCTATACCTAGCACAGCAGTCGACAGCTCAATAACTAGGTACGCCAACAGTACCGTAAAATTGTACATTACGAAGCGTCCCTTGGTAAGACGATTCACCAAGTTTTTTGTTTGAATAGGTGAGAATCCTCATGAACTATTTTCCGCCTGGGGTAGATGGAGGGGTGTGCCAAATTCTTACCAGCTCACCATGATGATCTACTTCAACATCTCATGGTGGGCTTCGGGATCTCTAACGGGACCAAACCGAAGCCCACTAGTTTTTTTTTTTTGAGTTGTCTCTCGCAGTTTGCTCAGGGAGCTTTTACTGCTTAACCGGGCAAATGGCGAGACCAGAAGGGCCTCCAGCCGAAAAGCCCACTAGGGAGCTACGCTCATTTAAAAAGTGCACTTCCCGAGGGAGACTCCTTGATACCCCTCGCTGAAGAATTTATAATCTGTTTAAGGCGTTTGCATAATAACGCGGAAATTATTGGTACATTTTAAAGGTTTTTGACGGCACGGTTGGCGCAGTGGTTGAGAGGTCGACTGCTGCGCTACGTATCGCGGGTTCAATTCCCACACGAAACAAATATTTGTATGCTCTACAGATAATTGTTACGGGTCTGCGTCTTTGTGTATGTGAATATATGTGTTTGTAAAAGCACCTACGATAAAGGAATTAATAATAGCGTGGGGCAACGTTTAGAACAAAAGAAAACGCTTGCCGTAAGTTACCAATTACTGACGAATTTCGCGTCACCTACTCCTCTGAAGTTGTAAAGAACCATTCTTATAAATCAGTGTCAATAAATACATACCTTTACATACAATAGGGTATTATTAACATGCATGTTAAGTTCGAATACCAAGCGGACATATCCGCGGTACTTAAACTCGTATAAAGTAAAAATAAAACTGCATTTTTCGGTCGCTTGTTCTCAACAAGTCGGGAAAGGTGAAGGATTTCTATCCATCGAGAGAATGCTGATGATAGGTAAATAATATATAATATTATCTCGTTATTCTTTGATTTTATTTTTTCCCTTCAGGGATGAGTCAAGCGGATAATAGAGCAGGTAACTAGGTACAAGTATATGATAATATTAACACCAGTGCACGTATAAGTACCTATGTAGGTAGGTAGGTTTACATAGAGGTTCAAGCAAAGCTATTACACGTTCGGAGAATACACCATCACGACTGTAATCTCCGAAGGCTTAAGAGGCTTTTTTGCACTAAGATTAAATTAAGATTATATTAGTAATCCAAAAATGATAGTCGTTAAAAGTGCATTACTGAAAGTTTGCTTCTCATTTAAAACACCAATAAGGGTGCAGTGACGTCACTCCATAAATCAGTTCAGCTGTTCAACCATAGATTTGAAATTCTAAGTCTATGTTAAACAAAGTAAACATTGAAAAATATCTATAAAATCCTACTTCCTATCCTACTAATATTATAAATGTGAAAGTTTGTGAGGATGGATGGATAGATGATTGGATCTTTGTTACTCTTTCACGCCAGAACGGCTGAACGGATCTGGATGATATTTGGCACAGCTACTTTTTTTAAGCTACTTTTTATCCCAGATAAATGTACGGGTTCGTAAACCACGCGGGCGAAGCCGTGGGTGGAAGCTAGTGTGACATATTCTTAAGACAGTTGAACGTTGGGCGTTATTTTGTCGTTAGTCACGTTGACGTGTGAATGGTTTTGCACAATTTCAGGTAAAAAGACATATCTGTGTCAGCGCTAGCGTTATTTTCAACGCTTCTATGAATGGTCCAATACAGTATTGCCTGTGTCCATAGATTTTTTTAAGCCGTGTCCCATACTAGGATTTCTCCTGTGTTGTGGGTACAGTTTACAAACATAGATGTCACATACACACACAACCAGACCCGAAACAACTATTTGTAGATCATACAAATATTTGTTCCGTACGGAGATCGAACCTGCGACACATAGCGCAGAAAGCTAATCGCTTAACCACTGCGCCAACCGTGTCGTCGTCTGTTTGACTGACGCTTGACAATATGAACAGTCGGGTTGCTTAATTGCGGATGTGCGGATGTAATATCATAAGAGCTTAATCAGGAATGTAATAAAGTACTTTATCTTTGTAACTCTTGTCGACTGATGTATTCAAATTTCGTCAGTAGTTCTTAGCATATCTTACTAAACAAGCAACTAACCCAACAAGATTTTCCTTGAATGTAAATTTCTCAGTTGAAACACGACTTTATTTTGAGTTGAATTCCAATTTTAAACAACGAATTTGTTAAAGCACTTTTTTTTGTTATAGGTATGTTAAAGCATTCAATTAAAAAAAAAGTAAATTCAGCCCTTTATTGTTACTCTGCTGGGCAGGATTCAGGATGAGAAGGGTTAGGCCATAGTTCACCAAGCTGGTGCGGCTTGGTGTACTACACACCATCGAGGACTTTATGGAGCCCTCTCAGGTGTGCATATTACCTCTAACACAAGTCATAATCAAATTCTGTTCCGCAAATTACATAATCTGAAAAGTTAGAAGTGCAGGCTGGGTTTACACCCAGACCATCCTGCGTGGAAATCAAGCATTCAACCGCTAGGCTATCACTGCATCAAAATTATACGGGCATCTGTTATATTTTTTTTTAAATACCCTCACTCTTGGATTAATTCCTGTATCGTGAGAGAATCGGAACCACTATTTGTAAATCGTATAAATTTTTGTTCCGTGCCGATCGAACCCGCGACACGTAGCACAGCAGTCTATCTCTCAACCACTGCGCCAACCGTGCCGTCACATTTATAATATGCATGCTGTGTATCGGCCAAATATGTGAAACTATATATTATATATTTATGTACCAACCATATTTGATCCAATAAATTATTTGATTTTATAAAAAATATTTTATGATTATTGAAATTTCTACCGCCTGCTAATTTTACAATCATTTAATTCAACTTTTTACGACTGTCGTGATTTTGTCTGCGCATCGGCCCATATCTCCCCACGCTGAGTTCTTGCCTCTTATATAAAAACGTCGCACGCATCATATAAGGAGTCAGTCCAACAATTTGCACACATGTTTCAGATCAAATAATTACCAAAATAATTTTATTGTGATCCCCAACCATCCACATTATACCATATAATAGGTCTATTTCCATTTAATGCACACTTTTCAGTCCCGGGCAGTAAATAAAACTCGTCTTTCGGGACATCTCTCTGGCTGGTTATACGATGGGTATATATTGAGGGTTATTATTCTGAAATCCAGCAAATGTTAAGTTTGGTTAAAAAGAAACTTCAATAAATATTGTATGTTTTGTTAACTCAGAACAACTCAACAATAGCATTTATATAAACAAGATAAGTAGGAAATATGAACCAACCACCATAGAGTATCACCTCAGGAGGGATTTCTGTCTTTAATATAATGAGGGATAATAGAAATAATATTCATCATCATCAGCCAGAAAACGTCCACTGCTGAACGAAGGCCTCCCCCAAGAGGGGGGGGGGGGGGGGTTACCGTAATCCCCACGCTTGGCAGGCGGCTTGGGGATCGTGATCTTGTGTCCGTCCTCCGGTGTCTGGCCGCAGTTTTAAGACGTTCCCGGGTCTAACATACACATAATATTCAAATAGTTCCAATAAGTAGATTGCGCACGATTTATTAATGATACAAACATTTGATAATCTCTCGATTTGTAATCAGTTTGATTGTACAAACCGAATCAATCACTTTGCATCGTCCCTGGGGTAAACAAACACATCTAATTAACGTTACTCATGGGCATTAATTGTTAGCATTCAACACGAGCATGCGTTGCTTTCACAATTTTCGCAACACATTCCATTCGTTGCAATCCTTTGCTTAACAACCGATTAATTACTAATCGGCTAATCATAGTTAATGCCAAAACATCGTTTTAAGCCTGATAACTGCATTTCGGCATTTGTTAATTTTCTTGCAGTACACGTAGAACAATAACAGGATCCGAAGAGCTTGTGAAAGAAAGAGATAGAGGTATGATTATCCCCAAGAGAGAGGGAGAAGGAGAATTAGCGTAACCTTTCGCTGAGCTGTAACACAGCTAAGAATGGATGACAAAAAGTGAATAAGTCAGTGCGGCATAGAGTGCGGTGCGGGCGTCATCAAACATTTTAATAAAGTCACTTATAAGTGACATTTAAGTTATACTTAAGTGATAGGAGAGTGTTATCACGAGATGGCGTTCCGGTCGTGCGTGGGAGTCGTTTTATTAGGCTGTTTAGTGGGTGAGTAGTTTTTGACCTTATTTAAATAAAAATACAATTAAAACTAATTAAACTTCAGCAAATTAAATAAAAAAGCATTCTACTTCAATTATAATTATTAGTTATTTTTGCAATATTTTGTAAATGCTTCGTAATACTTATTAATTCAAAGCATACTTTCGTTATGATACCGCGACCTATTTCAATAACCTTTTACAAATTGTTATTCAGTAGAGCATTAAGTGTTACAATATGTCAGGGTACCAGTTCACCTTGACGAATACAATTACAATTCCTGTCTAATTTGAATGCTAGAACTGGCAACATTAAAGAAATCATATAATTTATTGAACATTTCTTACATATAACAATAAATATTTATGTATTACGATAAAAAGCTCTCAAATGTTTATTTTATACTCTTGTTAATGAAATGACGTTAAGTTTTTAATGTGACGAACGCCATCAGTTACGTCTAGGAGGAAGAGACATCAACGCGCATGCGCCTTTTTAAAAGAGAAAGTATTAGCTTCTGAAAAAACATTTGTCAATGACAGACTGACTTCTATTGTTTTTTAAAACTGTCAAGTGACAAATATACGCTGATCGCTGATATATGAGTAAATTAGATGTATGATCCATAGACTTTCTGGACATCGAAGTTTTTTTTGACCATGCAGGTCTTATATAAAACTTACACTAGATAATCGAATTGTCTAATCTAAAAGGTTGACAACGCATCATCGACTGTTTTCAAGTTGCAGATGTTCAAAGCCCGCTATTATTACTGACTAATCTTATGATTGGTTCTCACAATATAAAAACAAGGCTTATCAGGGTTGATCAGATTGCTACACGAAGATTATTACCGTTCAAGTAACAGTAGATAAACAACGAGCGATTCTAAGTAAAGTAACGGAGAAATGGCGCACTTATTCTACGCACGCAGCGCCCGCGCCGCTGAATTCCATTAAAGTTCAAATGAGTACACAATGGATACATATGTACTTTGGATGGATGGAATATTCTATGAGATAGGTGACATTTAAGCAACTTAATGGTACTTCGGGTTGGCTCCCAGTTTCAGTTAAGGCTGAATATCAGTATTTTACACGGAACGACTGCCATCTGACCTCCGCCACCCAATAACTGGGAGACTGATACTCTAAGGTTAAACTGATTGTCAGACTTTTCCGGCTGCTGACACCCGTAACGACTGTTATAGGTTTATCAATGACACCCGGGACAAACTGTTTTACGTACTTCACTAGGCACGGAGGGGTCTCGATGTGTGAAAAATGGTCACCCATCCAAGGACTGACATCGGCAAGCGCTGCTTAACCTCGTAGATTGACTATATGGATATATATTGTTAGGTAGCTACGAGCTCCTCTCCCAACATTCATCATGGATAGAAAGCAGAATATCTGTCATTTGGGGGATATCTAGCACGATATTTTCCTCGATCTCAATCGTTGTTACCGTTAAGCCAAAAAACACTGCCCGACCCGGGAATCGAACCCAGGACCTGACAGCCTCAACCTCAGCAGTCGCACTAGACCAATGAGGCAGACGATGACCATTTATTTATCTAGAACTCGAATACCAGCGGAGGTTATCGTTAATATTTTGAGACAACGACTTACGTTCAGAGCTACGCGTGTTAGGTAACAGAGAAATCAGCTCTTGCTTCACAATTTTGGTTATCTGTCTTCTGTTATAATATTGGCAGTTGCAGAAATATGTTGTTTTAATATTATGTTACATGAAAGTAAGCATAGTTTTGATGAAGGGTCAGTTTTGTAAAAAAAAAAAAAACAGATCTCTACTGATGGAACACTTGCCTTCCATGTAGGAGGGTCTGATTTCGAATTCAGTCCCCATCTAACGTGAATTAGTGTGTACAAAAATTTGAACATCATTTCATAGGTTAGAGAAGAGAAGAGTCCAAATCTTCTCGATGTGTATTCTACTAACCTGTAACATGCCACCGTGGTGGACTAAAACTTACACCGATCTTCATTCATTATATCCATCACAGAAGTGACTAGCTATGGAACAGAAATGCATTGAACATAACATAACAAAGCAGCACGCGTGTATTCTCCGAACGATTTGGAAGAGGTGTACCAACTGTTGTACAGACACATTCCGCCGATGCTGCTATTAAGTTCTATATAATATGATGATGGCAATGGGTTGGGGAGCCAACCTATTGCCATCTGACACCGGGCACAATTTCAAAGTTCTGCTACTATGAAATATAACAGATACCACTTTGCTCGAACCGAAGATCACACTAGACAACAAAAAAAAAAAACTATTCCGCTTGATTTACTCGGAATACACACACCTGCTTATAATTCAACCATATTAAGGGATTGAACCTGTTTCTCCTCCTACACAGGCTACTTTATAGCCTAGCTAAGAGAGCAGTTCTTCACCCGCTAACTGGATTAACAAAACTTGTATACCTGTACTTAAACTTAACATTATCATTTAATCTGGTCCAAGTTTAACAATAAATAAATTATTATTATTATTATTATCATAGTCAGCAGCCATCCTTGCGAATTAGACAAGCTGTTATTTCTATGCGTACCAATTTAATTGATTGGACCCGAACATATCGTTAAAATATTCATACCAAAGGAAGGTCATTTCGTTAATCACTAGGCAATTAAGTTATTTTGAAACGAAATATTGCTTAAATAATAAATACGAAAATATTCAGGTATTTTAATTAAATTATCGACTACAATTTAGTAATAACTCATTAGTTCTTTAGTTGAAATCTTTAATGGAGCAAAACCTATAAAAAATGGAATCTATTTAGAAATAATATGGCTTTATCGTTTGATACGATGCGTTTATTCATTACATTTTAGGAGTATTTCTTTGTCTGTATAATATAGATAACTTTCTGTTCTAAGGAAACATTACTATTAATATGGGCCCATTTCATATTTTTTTCCTATTCGTTTTTATTTATCGATACTGCGGTCATATATATTCGTTTCAATAAAATAGATTATACAAATTCTTATAAGCTTATGTTAAAATTCTGTTTGTAGCCTAAGCATGGCTATTAAAATTTATTATCGTAGCGAATTTTTAAATGGCCTTATGTGGACTATATGTACGTATCTATACTTTAATCATTTAGAAAGTACATTTAAGTACAATCTAATTTAGATTTCTTGCAGCTAATTGCAACATTGAACTTAAGGAAGTGGCCGCAGTCAATGTGAACTACTTTTGTCAACATGCGCACGCGCAGGAAGTGGAGCGCGTGTCATTGGTCTTAACAGATGCGTGTACAGATTTCAATTGAATGTAATAAATGTTGTGATAGAAACCTTATGTATGTAAACTTAAATAAACTCTTTAAATAAGTATAGCAAGAAAATTTTATGTTTAAATAAAACATAGCATTGCTACTATTTCCCAAAGATTTAGCCAAAGGGTGTACTGTTGTACTCATACATACACATTTCAGTGATGCCTTTACTGAGTTCCGTGTAATAGGCGGTGAGCCTATTGCCATATACCGGGCATATTTCCAAACTTCGGGCTACTACTGAGAATTTTCTTGCATAAAGAACTAATAACACTTTGTCCGATCCGAAAATTAAACTCAGGGCCTCTCGTTTAAAAAGTCTACATACATATAATATTTGTCAGCCAAAAATTGAACATATAAATGCTCCTTCCAGTGCTTGCATCATCAGCTACACCTAAAGCTAAGGGAAGGAAGCCAGTGAACATTCCCTCCCGGACCATTGCGGATAACGAGCGGAGAGCCGAGGAGCAAGCTGAGATCACCAACGACTGTCCTGAAGACGGCTTCTTCGCTGATGCTGAGCAGTGCGACAAGTATTATGAGTGCAGGTAAATATAAATAAATAAATTCAACCCATTACTGTCCCACTGCTGGGCAAGGGTCTCTTCTCAGAACGAGAAGGGTTAGGCCTTAGTCCACCACGCTGGCCCGGTGCGGGTTGGCGGACTACACACATCGTCAAGAACTTTATGGAGCCCTCTCAGATGTGCTGGTTTCCTCACGATTTTTTCCTTCACCGTAAACGCAAGTGATAATCAAATTCAGATCCGCATATGATTCCGAAAAGTCAGAGGTGCGGGCCGGGTTCGAACTCAGACCCTCCTGCATGGAAGGCAAACATTCAACCGCTAGGCTATCACTGCAGGTAAATATACTTTAAAATAATGGTACATACAACTACGACAGTGAATTGGAGATGCCTGTAGTTAAACGGGCTAAGCTGTAACTGTAGCTCCTAGATCGATTGATATTTGTTTAGGCTTTAAACGAAAATTAGTCGATCTGCAAGGTAAAGCTGTGCTTATCGTGGCCAGTATTTGAAGGGGTTCTTAACTGATAGCATATAGAAGAGTCTGACATACAGTCTCACTTTAAGGTATTAGTATACACTGGGATATCCCAGTAAACGTACCTATAAATAAATATCTGGGGTTAGAACCACACCACGAATATCAGAATATTCATTTCATTAAAGTAAAATTCAAATTATTCGAATTTTGTACTTGTGGATGGGTTTCATTTAACAAGTATTTAAAATTCATGAAGCTCCCACATACTATGTATGCAAAACATTTTTAAGCTTATCGCTAAATCATGGCGGACAGTACCTACTTCATGCTCAAATAAATCACTTCACTTATAATGGACCCAAAAATAAGTAATTCTTCAGTTATCCTCGTTAGTTCACTGACCTTATGCGAGTTCGAGAATTTTGAATACATCACTTGCGAAATGTTTGTTCAAAAAGTTTCTTGTACGGAGAAAGGATATTTGTTCGACTGCTGAGTACACAAAACATTGCTCAGTCATGTTTATTTGCACTTTGACAAGTTTTTGCTGCCATTAGTTGGTTTAAATATGTAAATGTCCTGCTCACAGCTTTACATCATCGATATTTTTATTTAAACAATAGTTTGAGCTTTTACATACATAACATCACGCCTGTATTTCCGGAAGGGTAAGGCAGAGGTGTACTATTGTTGTACTGTACACCCACATATCCACACACATCATTCCAAACCCCGGGGTATGATTGAGAAGTCCATGAAAGGGACACAATATCAAGACTTTACAGATCCGTTAGCTCAATATTTGACGATCGTGGGTATCGATCGTCAATAGATATAACTTTCCATGTCTACCAATCCTTATTTAAACGATCCTGGGCAACAACTAATGAGTAATTCTAATGTTTCAGAAACGGCGGTATAATTGAAAAGCTATGTCCTGATGGCATGGTGTTCAACGACTACAGCTCCACGGAGGAGAAGTGCGACCTGCCCTTCAACCTCGACTGCTCGGCGAGACCCAAGCTCCGTAAGTTTAAAACGCATGTCATGATATCATAACAAGTAGTGACTACGGTTGCACCCGCGCTATAAGGAATGAAGTTTTAGTGGCACGTGTGCGCAATGTTATGTTACGCAGTACTACAGTCCTACTGTTTCACCAGACGTAACAACTAAGTAGGTATGTGTGTAAGCGGGTGAAACTATCTGTAACCCGTTTAGATGTTATGGCTAGATTTGGTAACAAAAACCCCATCGAACATAGAAACTTACGAGTATTTCCAAAAATTATGTAACACAGTATTGCATCTTCATCAAGCGTTTCTAGAAAATAATGCCCTGGGATTTTTTGTTACTATTGAAGGAACAGTTGACAAGCCTACATCTCATAGACACGTAACCTCTATCTGTTGACCATAAAAAAAGTTAGTTCCTGACTGGAAATGGACCCATGACACTTATCACAGAAAACCATTCGCTTAGCCACTACGACGATCATGCTGTCGTAACACTAACAAAAAATCCAACGGTGTAACACTGACAAAAACCCAGTCAGCGACACGCCCCGGCTTCGCACGGGTGCAATTTACTAATGAACAAAATCAAAAATTTCATACAAAAATACCATTCAAATTTCCGACGTTACCGGTGGAATTCCCAAAAAATTCTAAGGTACATAAAAACCTTCTCCTGAAAATTACAAACACAACAAAAAAAGAATTAGCCAAATAAGTGCAGCCGTTCGGAAGTTATGCGCTTAGCAACACATTTGGCGATTCATTTTTATTTATATAGATAGATAGATAGATTAAAGTTATGCAGGATTTACTACTGCCTACTGATGAACATATTAAGTGCTTGCTATTTACGACGAATTGGCGACACGAGCACTGTTGGAACACGTGTTTGATGTTATGTAAATAAATAGGGTTGTCACGCTTACATTGAAAACAATGTTTTTTTTTTTGCTACTGATTAATATTTCTGAGACCGTGAGAGTTTACCCATAATTAGGTTATGGTTTACCTTGCGCTAATTTGCAGCTGCGCATTCAACCCTAATTATACCTATACCGTTTTTGTTGTAACGAAACAATATTGTTATATTATATAACAGACTTGAAATGAATTGATAGTACTGCTAACCCTAGTTGAAGCCACAGAGTGACTGGTTAGTGACATCATTAGAATACAGATTACACATAAATGCCGTAGGTCATCGGAGCTGGTACAACTTTCACATCTCAAGGGAAGCATGGCCTTGGCTGGCCGACGCGGAATTTATTGTAATTCCAAAATATACATACGGGTTTTATTAAACGTTAACTACTCAAAGAGTTATTACAGAAGATGTGGCCATTTAAGATTTTTTTAGATAAGGTTTTTTATGTCTACATTTCCGCGGAGGGATTTTTGTCTTTGTTTTTTGGTGTCGTAGATGGATCAGACAATCCTCTCAGACTATTTACTCTTTATTCCTTCTATAAAGAATTTGCCCACATTAAGTTTTTTCCTGTATCAGGCACGTAAACACACATCCCTTTATTTTCGGTAATTACTTAGATTAATTAATATAGGTACAAGCCACAACTCATTCCCCGTTTATTTTACAAACACTAGAAGTAGAGTAAATTTTTAAATCAGCTTTCCATTTTCACTTAATACGTGACCTCGGAAAAATTACGCAAGCTTTGATGTCAAAATAGTTTTTACAACCAAGCGTCATTTGGAAGAATATAAAAGTAAAGTTAAATCTTTTGTTATTCTTTTTAGCGAGTCGATAGCGATCTAAATAGTCCCAAGCCAGAAGTTAGCTACAAGAACTGCGCTATCAGTAGCATCTATTAATTCTTCCAACGTGCAGGTTTTGGGGAACGCCGGACACGATATTATCATCGTTTGTTTGCTTGTTATGTAGAGAGCTCCTTTAGATTCGCTGTACAGTAATCATCAGAATTATCTGATTGCACACAGTTACAAAAGTTTTCTATGAATGATAACTTCCTAAAATTATTAAAAGTGTGTAAATAAGAATCCAAAATGTTATATTTTACGAAAGCAATTTTAAAAATAAATTGAACTAAGATCTTCAAATGTTTACTTTGCCTTTTTACCAATTATTTTCCTGAATCATCAATCATCTTTCTCGATGGCAACGGAATTACTCAAAAAATTATACATTCTTTCTTTTCTTCCTAATATTAATTTGTATTTTTAACTGTATAAACAATAATCACCAGAAACACCGATCCCTTCGCTGAACTGCCCCCGTCAAAACGGCTACTTCGCTCACGAGGACCCTAAGGAGTGCGCCAAGTTCTTCTACTGTGTGGACGGCAAGTTCAACATGATCACCTGCCCCGACGGCCTGGTGTACAACGACAAGACTGGCATCTGCACATGGCCTGATGAGGCCAAGAGGACGGGTTGCGGTTCTGCTGGTGAGTAACATGACTATATTCGATGAAAATTTACTGAAATATAAGGCATTTTAACGTTAGTTTCAGGGTATCAACTCGTCCGTTATTCCCCGCAAGCTCGTCTGTCTTTGTCTTATCATAAAAAAATGTACTGAAAACTATTTATGAGCAAAAGATTTTGTAGTTACAGTTTTGACCATTTTTATGATGACCTTAAATTTGCCTATAATGATTCGATAAAACAATAAGGCGTATTTGGCATAAAGTAAATTTAATCGGTAAAGTTACGAGTATACCAAAGAAGTTCAAGAGTCATCTTCTTCTGTTACTTTTTCAGCCCTTCAGTCACTTATGTGGCTTTCAGCTAAGTTTATTACGTCTGATGTCAGGCCTTTTAGGTATCTAGGTATTTATTAGCACTTTGGAATGAAGCCTCTTCCTACCGCACTATAGTCGAACAAGTTTTTTTGTAAAGTCAAAGTCAAAGATCTTTATTGTAAGACAGTGGTTACAGAGTTGTTATTGGTAATTGTAAACTATACAATGTGTGAGAGGTGACTTTCTATAACTCAATGTCCTTTTTTCTCTACAGAGGTATTCCCTGCATTCGACTGCCCTGCTGTCAACGAGACCTTTGGTCTGACGCACCCTCGTTACGCCGACCCTGAGGACTGCCAGTTCTTCTACGTGTGCATCAACGGCAACACGCCTCGTCGTTCTGGCTGCAAGCTGGGCCAGGCCTTCGATGATGTCCACAAGAAATGCGAGTGGGCCAGGAAGGTTCCTGAGTGGTAAGTAAATCTCTCGTTATATAATGTACAGTCAGGAAAATAAAATTCTTACTTATTATTAAACACGTTCCATCTCTCTTTCTTCTCTTTCAAGTAAAGTGAGACAGAGCAAACAAGATGCTTGAATTCCTAGATACTTCATTTTATTTCAATAAGACAGTAACGTGATTTTTTATTAGAAGGCGAATGTATTAAATCCGAGCGGGAACTTTAATAACATCTTATTATCAAAGCTCTTACATAATAATTCCCACCCAAAAGAGTATTTTATGGTTAGGATGAAATCTGTCCTGCAGCACCTGCTAAAGCTAATGTTAAGAGCTATTAGAATTAGGGATGTTACGGAGGTGGATTTATCGGAGGCGGAATCGGAGTCGGAGGTTCTCGTAGTGACCTCCGCGGAGTCGGAGGTGAATCGGAGTCGGAGTCGGAGCAAAGCTACGAATGTAAAATGTAAATAAATAAGAAAGAAGAAACTTGTCGCAACTCGTTCACTCTTCGTTCATCAGTTGCAAAGAACACATGTACTCCGTCAGTTGTCAGTGTCACGTAGAAAGCGCTCAGTAGCGCTGCAGCGATAGCAATTCATAACTTGTAAATCCGATATATACCTCCGTTTTGATATATCGGAACCGGAGCCGGATTCGGAGGTGTAATTTTAATCGGAGGTTCCGACATATCGGAATCGGAGTCGAAGCTCCGTAACATCCCTAATTAGAATATATGCATGAAGATTTAGCTAATGTTGTATAGTGTATTAGCTAATATTAATAGTACGTTCAATGGTATTACCGAGCACAATAAAGTTATGTAGGTGTCATAAATTATTGCATAATGATATCTTTGCTAATAATTTAAGGAAACTATATAATAATGGTTAACAAACGATATAAATTATAGTTTACTGGATAACTTTAATAACAATACAGGAATGTGTATTAAAAATAAAATATTATAGTTTTATATAACTATAATATTTTATATAACTACTTATATAACTAGCGAGTACGGATTAAAATTGTCTGTCAGGTCCCGATTAGGTGTATGTAGACATAATAAATAATATAATATTTGATATTGAGCTTAAGTTAACAAATCAAGCTTTTAAAACTGCAATCAAACAGCCTTCAAATAACACATTGCGTTCAATTTCTAGCGCCGAATGGTACAAGGGACAGCTGACTGACGCCGAGCTGGAAGCCCTAGAGAATCCCCCGACCCCCAAGCCTAAGCCCGCAGGCAGCTCAACCTCACGCCGCAAGCCCCACAGGCCCCCCAAGGGCAAGGCGGTAGAAGCCGAGGAGGAGTAACGCATTTAATGTAGTTTAGCTTAATAAAGTATTTTGTAAGGACAAATTGTCGTTTTATTCACTTTTGTTTGGCAAATTGTCCCTTAAATAACTATACCGCGGAAGTAAAATTTGATAAGTTTTCAAAAGAGACAATTACATCATAATTTCTTATAAACAATTTCGTAAATAGTGTGCAATAAATTGTTAATAGTGTTAAAATTGCATTATATTGTATTATATTTATGTATATATTACAAATTTAAGTAATTTTTCATAAGAAATAATCAGTTTTTAGTCTCTTCTGAAACTTTATCAAATTTTACTTGCGCGGTATTGTTAGCTAAGCGACGGTATGCATATTATTGAGATTGCTTATACCGTCATGACTGCCTCATTAGTCGAGCGGGGTGCCATCATATGGTCGGGCAAAGTATTATTGAGTTTTCCTATGGAACTGTGGCTGGTAGATGAAAATAGTCTCGCCCCCTATGAACATGAGATACAATAACAGTATCAGCAAAATGTAAGTGTACAATACCTCTGCCTAACACTTCGGGGAATATAGGCGTGATGCTATGTTATATTTATGCAATAATTTTTCAGCAGTTCGGCACGAAAGAGTTTGGGACGATATCTAAGTAGTCTGTCAGCCCTTTTACGTACCGTGTAAACTGACTAAACCTTTTTACAATTTTCATACACAATGGATTCTTATAAGAGAACTTATACACACAACAAAGGACAGCTAAAGTACCTATGGCAAGAAAATAGTCCTGCGGAACAGTCGCTCGTTATTTTGAAGATACTTAATATCGTCGTCATAGTATGGCTTGAAAAGTATAATTTTGCTAACATAGGTACTAAATAAGAACTGAAAAATAAGGTCGATATCGATTGCTATTTTATATGGTTTGGTACCTTCACCATAAAGGTAATAAACTAAATAAAAATACATACTTACATTACATACATAGCATCACGCCTGTATTCCCCGAAGGGTTAGGCAGAGGTGTACTATTGTACACCCACATTTCGCCGATGCCGTTATGGAGCCCTATGTATTAGGGGCGAGCCTATTGCCATCTACCGGGCACAATTCCAGACTTCGTGCTGCTACTGAAAATTTCCATACAGAAAAACCCAATAACACTTTGCTCGACCTGGGAATCGAACCCTGGGCCTCACGCTTAGCAGTCGCGTTTGCGAACACTAGACCAATGAGGCAGCCGCAAATAAAAGCAAAGCAAATAAAAATACACAACAGTTTAATTAATTAAATATATTTCTCTTCTCGCATAACTTTCTATTTACATTTCCACTATTTCAGCAGCAATATTTACAGAAAAAAAACTATATGAAAAATACATACGTTTGACAATTCTATAGGTTAACAATACATATGTCTATGGTAACTAATATCACTCACGAATCAGCGGTATTTGGCAAATTATTCGTTTTGTATGTGTTTTAAAAACGGTAGAATCAACCCAGAGATTTTAGGTATTAAGAATAAATAAGACTCGGTGGAAATTTGATATTCCAATCATTCAGTGAAATTAAATTATTATAAAATTACGGTATCATAAAACGAAAACGGTAGCTTTAAAATAAAATTATGGACAGCTTTCAATTAAAGTAATATAAAAAATTGAATATCATTAAAGTTACTTTACAATTATATTTTTACAAATATTTTGTAACAATATGTAATAGAAATTATTGAAAACAAGTACTTAAAGTTTTATCATTTATTAGGCAGAGGTTAAGGTAACTGTTGGAAAAAATTTAACATTGTAATCAATTAAATCAAATCTAACAAACGATTTAACGGGTGGTTAACCTTACGTTCTCATTTTAAAAAGCAACGTGAAACGACCTTCGTAATCACAATGCACCTATGTTGTTACAATCCATTTTTTTTTTGTTTATTTCCCATTTTATCGTTATATAATATCGTTTTCGTCTTATGATACAAGATTCGTTGGTCGAATCACGCGTGTCCGCAGTGAGGGACCAGCTCAGGGTCTTCGCAAGTAAGGCTCTGGTCATCAAACACTTTGTCTTCGCCGCAGCTGATGAGACGAGGGTGTCCTTCAACGCAGGTGATCAGCCTGTGGCAGTCACCGGGTACGGGGAAACGGGGGAATGGCCAGAACTTCGCCGATTGTGAGTTGGACGGCACCTTCGTTGGGCATTTGAAGCCGACGACAGCTGTGGGGAAAACATTAATGTTAACGCTTTTTGTATCGTCACCAGCTGAGAGTAAAGTCTACCGAACTATGAGAACTCAGTCCTTTTGTTCGAATGTGATGGATAAATACCAATACTAATATTAGTTCAATAAAATCAGTTTTATATGGTTATAAATAATTAAGAAAACAAATAAATCATTACGTCACGCCTGGATAAATCTCTAGGCTTTGCCTAAACTTGTACAAGCGACGTATGCGTGCGCAATAATAATTATGTAAGTTTATGTTATAAAGACCGTATTATTGGTGCATAAAACCTAAATTTTTTTTTTGTATACATTACCTTCTGGGTTACAGAAAGGCTGGAGTAGATCGGGCCAGTTGCATCCATGGATACGTTCGTCGTACACAAGTCCGGGCGTGCATGGCTCCTGCTGGGGGATGCCGTATGCGCACTTGACGTAACTGGTGGAGCACTCGGCACTGTCTGGGTAGATGCCGAACTGGAACTCACAGCCTGGAGTCGATAGGGGAACCACTGGAAAAGGACACAACGTTGCTATAGGTTTGAATGACTTTTTCGATGTAGTAATCCCGGTGGTCTGATTGCTAAAATCATATGTAAATTATTTTAAGGCATGTTCCTAATTTATTTACACAATGTGCAATTTACTAATGAAGAAAATATTAAACTTAACGGCACGGTTGGCGCAGTGGTTGATAGATCGACTGCTGCGCTACGTGTCGCGGGTGCGATCCCGCACGGAACAAATATTTGTATGATCTACAGATAGATGTTTCGGGTCTGGTTGTGTGTGTATATGTGACATGTATGTTTGTAAACTGTACCCACGACACAGGAGAAATCGTAGTGTGGGGCAATGTTTTTAAAAAAAGAAAAATATTGAGATTTTTATACAAAAATACCATCCAAATTTTCTTTCATATAAAACGCAACAACACAACAAAATCAGCCAAATCGGTCGAGCCATTATCAAGTGATACTCCGTCATACATGTGGCAATTGATTTTTATTTAGATAGATGAATTCTTGCTTTCCATGCTAAAGATATTCCGGGTCGCAATACAATTCTTATGCTTATACTTCGCTTTGCATTGAAAATTCTGATTCTCAGTGGTGAGTAGATACTCCACCAATCCACTCCGGGCCAGTGTGGTAAGTGGAACCCTTCTCATTCTGAGAAGAGGGTTTTTCCCTTCAGAGAGACAGTGATCGGTTTATATTGTTATGTATAAAAAAAAATGTATAATAACACGATATTGTACTCACATTCAGCCTTCCTGTGGCCGCAGTCAACTGCCCAATGGTAGTTGCAGTGGTTGTGCACGGCGCCTTTACCGTCGAACAGGAGTCCATTCTCGCAAGTCTCTACTGTCAGGCTGCCGTTGGTGCACAGGAAAAACTGGTCGCAGAGCTCTGGATGCGCGTACGCCTGGAATTTATAGATTCACGTTAGTGAAGATGCAGCGTCATTATTATTATTTTTCGCTTTATTGATGTTTGCGCCTGCGCAGACCATAGTTAAGATTGGTTGGACAGCCTACCGCCCTAAGGTACCCACACTTGAAACAAAACGTCTGAAAAATAACTTACATCTGTGTGAAACTGTCTAAAATCTTTAATATTAGTTGATGGAGGAGAAGCTCTATATAATAGGTGTATTAGACACATTTATTTTTATGACCATTCTGAGTTACAGTTACATTAGTAAAAAAAAATTACCTGAACTCCATACTGCTCAGGGCACGCAGGCGCATGCTCCAACAGAATGCCGGCGTTAGCTGAAACAATAAACAAAATTATTTTTACTGTTGGCTTGAGGAAAAGTTTAATATCAAAGACGGAATTCGGATCAAGGGACCAAGATAGACATGGCTGAAATATAAGAACATCTCGGTTTTTCTATGGCTGTGTGTTGTCCATTTGTCAATTATTCAATCAGGAATTTATTGAACTTATCAAAATAAAGATAATATTTAAAAATCATTTTCCGTCCTTTACATACAACTTGGATTGGAAACTGAGGGTATCTTTACCGTGGGTGTGTGAGTTATTAGTTTAAAAATAGATGGCGCTGTTTGCCAATTTGGTCAACGAGTGGCTGCTTAGGCGTTATATTGCAACGCAAATTAAATAAGGTGCAGCAATAAAGTGGTTGAAAGAGCTGCTATAATCTGTCTCGAACAATTGAACGGTACGTATATGTAATTACTCGAAGCTTTATCGTCGATTTCTAAACTAGTTATCTGCTGATTGTGATATGTGTATCCTTAACGGTCGTTTTCTTATTATAAATGACTTTTTTTCACGCTATATCTATTCTATAGCGTTGTATTTATCATTTTACTACCGACCCACCCCGGCTTCGCACGGGTAGCAGAGCATATACGCCTTCATTTTATTTCTGTCGTAGTGTCGTCTCAGCATGTTACGTCGAGCATTACTCGGCGCACGCCAGTATAGTATTTTTTCCGACATCTTCAACTATCATCGTTATATTTCAGCCAATTTACACAAAACCTTAACGAATTGTACACCTAAACCTTCCTCATAAATCACTTTCTATTGATGAAAACCGCATGAATTTCGTTCAGTAGTTTTTGAATTTATCGCGAAAAGACAGACAGACAGACACGGCGGGGACTTTGTTTTATAATATTTGGTGATAGCAAATAATTAGCGATCCTTTCTTGTCACATAACTAGTTGCCTATTCATTTTAAAATAGCCGTGAAGATATTTTCAACACGCATTGACTAATCAACTACGAGTCAACGATCAAGGGTTGGCAAGCGTTAATTCGAGGTTGCACTTTCGATGTAATAACATGCGTGTGTAATGCCCGTTGAGGCGTGACGTGGCGCAACCCTAACTATGTGAGGTCGCCGACAATTGGATGTAAATGAAAATTAAACCATTACTTGAAGCCTGTAGTTAAACTAATTATTTCATACTTCGACAGAATGATTAGTTAGGAAAATGAAATCTGTTTTAAAAAGCTATGGTTACGTGAATCCTAATCAAGATTGAGTCTCACTGATGAGATGACTGCTGCTATTAGGACAGGTGAGCTCAAACTACTATGCCATTTTCTGACACACCCTATATTCTTCAAATTTTAGCTTAAAAAGTATTGTCTAGACTTTAAAATGGACCTTGGACCTAGAACTTCTTATTTTTTCAGCTCTGAAGCAGAAAATTTCCGAGAAAATTATTGTAACAATAAAAAAATAAAGTTAATTTTCGTGCAAGCAAATTAATTTAACGAAAATCTGTCGTCTATGAACTAATTTCCAAACCCTTGGATGTGCAAGCTTTTGCTAATTCTGAGCTTAAAGTACCTATACTCCTACATCTAGATAAGTCAATTGGTATGTTGGTCATGTATTAATTTATCTATGTGGTGTGATATTCCAAATTATTCCAAAGCTATAAATACCTACTGCAATAACTCATCATGGATGCAAAATTTTTTTGGAAGGCAGACTTTTAGTGATACCTATAAATTACTGTTGGTTGCAACATTTAAACGTTACCTGTCAAGATGTGCTTAGTAATTAATTCGTTGGTCCTTATTAAATGAGATCAAACCAGCAGATTGACTATTCATTTAGCATCCAAATGCAATTTGTATTCTCATAAACATATCAGAATTATAGTAGCATAACGGTCTAGACTAGATTGCTTCAATTCATCGATTCGTCTCATGAATTGTGAATGCAAAATAAATGGACCAATGACCCATAGATGTTTATTAATTATTATAACATATATAACATAACTTCATTAAGGAGACGCTATCAAATTCATTTCCCTTTATTTAAATTTTCCCTTATCATAAATTCTATACCAGTTTTTGAATCCTCCTATTTACATTGTATGAACTGCGCAAGCGTGACTACTTAGCGTAAGGTCCTGGGGGCAATTCCAGAATCAAGCGAAGAGTTTTTGGGTTATCTACATGGAAATTCTCAATAGCAGCACGGAGTTTGAAACTATGCCCGGTAGATGACAATAGGCTCGGCCGTTTTTATATGAGACTTAATAACGGCATCGACTACATGTTAGTGTATAATAGTTCACCTCTGTCTAACACTTTGTGAAATACAAGCGTGATGCTATTTATATTGTATAATGTACAGGTACATTATCATGAAAGGTCGGCATTTACTGCGACCCTTGGTTGCTAATAGTTTGCATACAATGTTAATTAGATAGTAAAGAAATCTTTCACTCATTATTTCTGATTAGTACTTCTATGTTGATCAGGAAACGAAAAACAAACAATTTTACTAACTGCATATTATTTTATGTAAGTCAGTAGAATGTACATACACAAAGGCACTTGAGTTAGGATCTACGTTCTATTGAAAATGTTTTCAAGCTCAAAACTAGTGTGTGTGTGGTGTGTGCGTTGCCGGCATTTTAAAAGGAGAACGCTCTTTTCTTGAAGGTTTGAAGGTCGTATTGGTCCGGAAATACCGCAGGCGACAGTTCTTTCCACAGTTTTGTTGTGCGAGGCAGAAAGTTTCTACAGAAACGCACAGTTGTGGACTGCCAACCACCTAAATGATGGTGATGAAACTGCCGTCGCGTAGAACGATGGCGGAAAGAGGCGGCGGCATATCTTTCAATATCGTTTGTACTTCACGATTTTGTTGTAAGAGTCGGATCCCAGTTGAACTAGTTAATGCGATCTCAGTTTAAAATTGTAATATAAAACAATAAACATACACGTATGTATATGTATACAAGCCACATCCGACAAAAGGGATGCCTGCTTTTAGCAAAAGACAGTCAACAAAACGAAATAATACTACAATTTAAACATGCTAACATAATAAAAAAGTATTATTGCGTTTATAATACCGTGCTAAACACCGTGCTAGATAAAAGGAGTCGTGAGTTTAGCAATTGGTTAGCCTACGGACTCGTAGTACACGGCTAAAAGTCTTGTATTCGTGGCTCTGTTTAGTCACTCGTGTATCACAAAAAATCCGAAAATGCACTAGGAACATTAGATAAACCGTGACGTCACTACCACTACTCTTTTTGAGTCGCATTTTAGAAATATTCCCCAATTAATACTGTATCGGAAAAATTAACGAGTCAACAATGGTGTTAGTGAGGCTGACTGCCCATGATGCGGAGGGTTGCCTCACACTCTAATTCACCAATAAAAGTTATAATACTATACAGAATGAATCACGATCGAAGTTAAAAGCAAAAATATACTCGACCCGGCTGACGAATAAAAAGACATCACAACAGAAAAACGAACAAAGCAACAATCTATACCTATATAAAATACGTCTATGTTACAATACATAACAAATATAATACCGATTGCGTTTATCTCGTGCAAGATGAATAGCGCCGTGATGAGGCAACGCATCGCAGATGTCGGCCACAGTAGCAACAACCTCGGCCACTTTTACTTTTGCGATGCGAATGTACTAGGGGAGCATCTTTGAGTGTAGGTCATGTATTTGGATTATTTTGTGCGAAAGGAAGATCATGTATGTTTATATATTTACTCGTAATGTCATCAAAAAGAAATTTCCAGTGTCATGTTAAAATTTATTAGAGATATTAGTAACACACACAATTGGTGAAAGCACCGAAAGTTCATGAAAGAAAGACATACACAAAATACATCAAAACGAAAAATTTGCACAAAATTAGCAAATAAGAATTTAATATGATTTTATTTTAAGAATATTTCTTTGAGTATGAAACAAGGTTATTTAAACAACTCATACAACGTACCCAATATATGTCAGATTAGAGTCTGTTCATAAATGATATATTATCAGTCAACAATTGTTATATTATAATTGGTATTTGAGAGCATTTTTTCTTGATTTTGGGTAGATACATATCAAGTAGTAGCCTGCATTATAAATGTATTTATGATTTTAAAAAAGTCACTTTATGGCCTCCGGTAACGAACGTTAAAAAGGTTCTTTCAGCGTTTTCGTTTACGTTTTTGATTTACAAAGCAAGCCAATATAACAGTGTCCAATAACAACAAAAATGACAAATTTATTTTCAAGTAAATTTTTAGTTATCAAGAATAAACTAATTATAAAATTAATTACATAAAACGATATATAAAAGAACTTAGCTCTGTTATACTTTCCGTGACCTTGCGATACATAGCAAATGGTATTGCCGACTAATTTAATGTGTGTTGGGCCTCTAAAATGATACGATGTGTTTTTTCTGACTTCATTATATATAGATATTTTTTGGCTCTATAAAATTTTATAAAATAATTCTATATTCAAAAAAGTTCCATTTGTCTCAAGTGCCTGCCCGATTTAAAATAATAATAATCAACCAAAGGAGAACTTGTGATAGCCAAGCTTTGGACACAAAATTTTGCTATCTACTGGCCATAAGAGGCTCGTTGGTCAGCAAAAGACTGCACAGTATGTCAGTAAGTATTTAGTTTCGGTGTACTGGATGTAGTTCATTTCTCCTGACATCCCAAAAGATAGCAAACGTTTTCATTCGATAAGCAAAGTAATGATTTGGTTTTATTATCATCGTTCTGATCTGGGATGCTCCTTCGTTAATGACAGAGATCTTTCCCACGGCTATCATAAATTGAATTGTGAGTGTGTGTAATGATTTAATTGGTTTATGTGCGATGATTATAAATGATGCAACCGTAAGCTGAGTAAGCTCTTTTTATTATTTCTAAAGTAGTCTTCCCAATTAGTCTCATTGTATGTATATTTGTGTTAGTAAACTCTTCGTGAATTTTCATCCTACTTTAATATTATAAATGTGAAAGTTTGGGAGGATGGATGGATGGATGGATCTTTGTTACTCTTTCACACCTGAACGACTGAAGGGATTTGGATGAAATTTGGCACAGAGATAGATTATAGTCTGGAATAACACTACTACTACTTTACTTTTTATTCCGGAAAAATGCCCGCGGGCGAAGCCGCGAGCGGAAGCTAGTTATACATAATGATTGAACAATACTGGAGAAGTGGAGAAGTAATTAATTAATTAAATCGTCACTGAAACATTTGAAGGGTGGTTTTGAAATTACGCGTATATTATTTAAATTTTATATTTTACTAGCTTTTGCCCACGACTATGTACGCGTGGAATTTAGAATTAAGTATCTATATATATATATATATATATATATATATATATATATATATATATATATGGAGCCTTTATTTTATGTTAGACCTCTAGCAATACATCGGTGAAAACTGCATTCAATTCCATGCAGTAGTTTTTGCGTGATGCGTGTACAAACATTTAGACAGCCAGACAAAAAATCTAAAAACTGTTATTTTGGCTTCTGTTACTCTAATAAAGACCCCCATATTAATTTTTCTCCAATATCTATAATGTACAGACATCGGCCTGTTATCATATTATTATACATATGTATAGTAACCTCATTAATTATTCAATTAAAAATACCTGCCCGTAAAAGTATTTGTCAATTATTACGTTTCATATTTCCGCCGTGACATGTATGTAAGTGCTTTACAAACATAATTTTATGAGGTCCAACTCAAAAAACAGCAGGTAATATTGAAGCAATTTTTTTTTTCATAATAATTTCAGTATAATATTTTATTAATTCTTTTTAAAAGGTAAAAATATTTCCTCGGTATGACGGAATGTTTGATGGAATGTTGCGCCTATCACTTTTATGCACTAACATTTTAATGCATCTTAACAATATTACTCATACTGATATGAATAATTCATGGTCTCGTTCGATGTAATCTGGGAGCATTGCCGTGACAACAAGACTCAGCGCGCTTCTTGAATTTTTATACCACGATTGATGCATTTGGATAACTTCGAATTTATTTACGTGTTTGGTAAATGTAAAGACGTAATATTATTTTCGAAGTAGTACAAGTTTAATAAATATTTCAGATCAGTTGGAAAATCTCCTTTAGTATTAAATCCAATCCACTTTCAACGTCTCCCAAACTTGATTTAGTATACCAATAAATAATTACTCGTAACCAGTTGAAAATTTCGCAAGAAACCTACACAAAATATATTTGCGACATTTTCCAATCCCTTTTCAATTTTACAGTAAAATAATGCTACATTTTACTTAAACCAGCTGTCAAACGTAAAGTTCTTACTAAACTCTGTTCCGTAAAATGTGTGCAACATTTTAGCGGCCCAAGTGGCTAAAAGGCGAAAGTAGTTGCGAGCGGCTAGCCTTGGTGCGCAAGCGCAAGTTGCCGCCGACATAAACCGTTTCAGATTAGATCGCTACATATGGTAGACTTAACAATGTTTAAGTAGAGATATTGATATGATTATTATAATTAAGATTGTTAAGCGTTTCTTAACTTGACGTTTATGCGCTTTTGTTTATAGATCAAAGGCCTTATACTCTCGAAAATATAATATCATCATAGATCTCTATTGCCATCTAATTTTGAGAATTGAATTGATATTGAATTTGATCTTGTTAGTACCCAGATCTATTTTAGCCATTAAATTCTTTTAATTTAATTAATGTTTTAAATACTCATGCAGTGTCGATCTCTAATTCAAAATATAGTATGGTAAGGTTTTAATGTAAAATTATAAGCATATAAAATTGATGGTTTATTAGTCAAATTACCCAAAGTTGTAACGATGGTTTACTAAAAGATATAAAGTTCCAATTGTTTTTAATATATTCGTTCTATTTATATTAAAAACAATACAACGTTAATCAATTACTCATTTCTTGACTCTATATAAAGTTCATTGTTGTTTTGTAAAGGAGGCTCTGAGTTTCTAAAATAAATGTAACGTCTAATTGTGTAGCCAATCAGGCTTACCTACTACATATTTCAGATTTTATGTTTCGTGAATAGTTCATATTTTTAAATATTTTATATAATAGCCAAAGTAGGTACCTATGATCATAACATTCTTCACATTAATCAGATACTAATTAAGTTACAATGATTACGTAACTTAACAATGGTACAAATATATTTTGATATAATTAAAATAGTTTCGCACTTATTAAGATAGATTAAATATCATGCAGTTTTCATTGAAATGTAACTTTTTTTGGTATAATTGTATTACGTTAATAAGTTTAAAACATGCTTGGAACTTCATAATAGTCGGTCAGCGGTGATTATCGAGTTTCAAATGATTATAATACACAACCTTCCTTAGGTAATTATACGAATAATAAAATTGTTGGAGATACACGAATATCTATAGATACTTTAAGAAATCTTACAGAAGAGTTTCTTCTTGATTGTACTTGACAAAATTCGTTAACGTTTTTACCCCACTAAACATGAGCTTATTTTGCTGATTCTTTTATATGTTATAGATACAAGTAAAAACTAGGTGGTCACGTTTTTGTTATTTGATATTGTTTATAGATTGAGAACTAATTAACCCTCAAAATTCGTATTTTTTTTTTAACTAAAAATCTTCCTTATACTTATCTCGTGATAATTTATTAAATTAATCAAAATTTTGAAAATACCAATATTTGTAGATCTAGTTTATACTCTGACAAAACGATAGAGACCAAAATCAAATTAACTCGTTACGATTTAGATGTAAGAAACGTTGACACCCAAACATCTATTTTGCGCTTATTTCCAGACAATTTTGTCAATTTTGCTGGCAGCTAAACGATACTCATAACGTTCAAACATATTGTATAGATTATTACTTCATCACCTACCTAATAAGTCTTATTTGTCTATTCTTATGATATAAAGATATATTTTTACTAGCCGCTTTATATTCAAGCGTTTGCTTTATCGGTTTATACAAGAACCTAAATACCTACATATGTACTTGTAAGTGATTATTTATTATCCTTGATCATAAACTCATTGCCAATGTCGCAATTTCCTTGCGAATTCAAAGCAAATAAGATTGAATTTGCATAAAGTGTGTTTGTATGAATATTAACTTTAATGACAGCTGTCATTTGTAACAGATGTATGAGTGTCATTTGAATGTAGATAATTAAGTATAATATACACTCATGTTTGTATGATAATTGTAAGTTTGAGCATATTAATCTTTATAGAATGATCAATGTATTTGCTTAACAATTTTTCCAAGAGTAACGAAATTTAGAATATCGTACGCCACTCAGTGAATGAAAATATTTTTTTTATTTATTTAATTGTCATTTGCCTCGTTGGTCTAGTGGTCGAGGTCCTAGGTACGATTCCCGGGTCGTAAAAGTGTTATTGGGTTTTTCTGTACAGAAAATCTCAGTAGCAGCACGGAGTCTTCAACTGTGTCTGTGTTAGCGTGTATGTTGGTCGCAATAGGCTCGCTGCCTAACCCTTTTGGCAATACAGGCGTGATGCTATGTTATGTTTTTAACTATCAATTGGAAAAATGTAGACGTTGGCACTATTTTCTTCTACAGATATTCTCTCATTAGCATTTATGATTAATGGATTAATGAAATTATTCTTAAGTAACCATAGGAAACTGATATAATTATCTAACAGTCTTCTATCTCATAATCATTTCCTAATCAAACCTGCCATTGTATTCCTATAGCTACAGTCAGCATCAAAAAGATGTATAGAATACAGTTAATGAAATTCCAAAGGGATTTTTAGAGGTAATAGTGATGAAATCTCGACCAATTTTACACATAGTATCTAGCGGATGCATAAAAATACATAGTCATTTAAATTTTATCATTTTAAACTAATAGTTCTCCAAAAATAAGCGATTGAATTTCGCTACGTATATACATATTTTTGATGCTGACTCTATTTATTTTCAGTAAATCATGTAATACGTTATGTAATAAACAATGTTCTTTACAGGCGCAAGTATTGTGTTTCAATTGAAGATTACATCGGCATGGGAAACTACCCATTAACCAACCGTTTATGTACATTGTTAGTCAGTTAGAAACATTAACCAATCGTTAGACTGTAAATACCATAGATACTGCCTGTAGTTAATGATACACTTCGAGTCTATTGCTAACCATTTTTGGACCAAAAAGTTGGGTAACAAAATCCTACTGTCTTTAGATGGGCAGGTTATGTTTCTACCATTTTTATGAATGCGTAAGTATGAGTTTAATATAGGTACGTAGGACATAGCTAAACCTATATGTATCACAACCCTATTTAAGTGTGCGCCAAGATACGTGGTGGTTTAGCCGCCCGGTATCGGTATTACGTAATCGTTAGACTACTGAGCCTGGTTCGATTCCTGGATCGGGCAAAGTGTTATTGAATTTTTATGTATGGAAATTCTCAATAGCAGCACGGAATCTGGAACTGTGACAATATATATGTGATATGACAATAGGCTCCCCACCTATTACATAGGTCTATCTCAATAATGACATCGGCTAACTGTGGGTGTAAAATAGTAGCCCTTTGAGTAACCCTTCGGGGAATACAAACGTGATGCTATGTTATGTTATGTCCATATCTAAAAAAGGGCCATTTGACGTTCATATTCTTATTCGATATATTTTTAGCTTATAATCAATTGTAAACACAAATCACCAAATCAAAATTTTGTAAACAAAAAAAATGGCGTATTTTAAACAATTTACACAGAATGTCAAACGTTTCCTCGAAGGTTGCGCAAGCGCTGAGATGGCACAGAGCCGGTTTCACCGAGCCTTCCGCGGTTTTGCAATCCTATTATCGAATGAATAGGAAATCGACTTATCAAGCATTCGGAGCTTCACGACAGGTAAAACAAATGATAGACGTCCAATTTTCTCCGAGAAGTCTAGACTAGAAAGTGACTTTCGTTAGTCAGTGAATTAGTTAATTTTAGCGCTCCAAGTATCTATGTAGATAATTATATTAATTCTGAATTCAAGATTTCATTTTTAGAAGTAGAAGGTTCTCGACTATGGATTCAAGATTTTATGTAATAATTTCTTTGCATCGACAGGTGTGGCCAGCGACCTACTAAAATACAAGTTTTTTTTTGTTATTTTAATTGAAAAACGTTGTATTTTTTATTCGAAATCGCTTCCTATTTTGATAACGGCGAAAACCTCAGCAAATATAACAGAAAGTGGATACTTTCACGCTATAATATATATTTTTATATATTATCCTTCTAATATTATAAATGTGAAAGTTTGTGAGGATAGATGGATGGATGGATCTTTTTGTTACTCTTTTACGCAAAAACTACTGAAAGGATCTGGATGAAATTTGGCACAGATATAGATTATAGACTGGAATAGCACATAGGCTACTTTTTTATCCCGGAAAAATGTACGGGTTCGTAAACCACGCGGGCGAAGCCGCGAGCGGAAGCTAATGTAAAATATTTGTTTGTTTTATTATTCCATTATATTAAAACGGTTTTATGTTTATATTTCCGAGAGATATTTCCCGTAGAACACCTTCAAGTTTCCAGGATGTTACGTGTCTTGCGTTGAGGTGAAAGGACAAAATAATATAACAACAAAGAAATTTCCCGTCGATGACCATTCATGGTCGGCCATTTACTTAATAAAGTTCATTCATTTCGTCAGCTGGTTAACATGCCCATATATATAAATCCGGTTATATGTTTTAAAGCCTCATTGCTCTGGTAGTCGCAAGCGCGACTGGTAAGCGTGAGGTCCTGAATTCGATTCCTGGGACGGGCAAAATGTTATTGAGTTTTTCTATATAGAAATTCTCAGTAGCAGCACGGAATCTGGAACTGTGCCCGGTAGATGGCAATAGGCTCGCCTCCAATTACCTACATGGGACTCAGTAATTACATCGGCGAAATGTGGGTGTATAAAAGTATATCTCTGCCTAACCCAGGCGAATACAGGCGTGATGCTGTTATGTTATTTAATTTATAATTAAAAACTTAAGCCAGCACGAACAATATCCGATAAGCTACATTCAGTTAGAGCTTATCGAAGTTTTGTCGTTACTACATTTATACAAATTATTTATCAATATAATAGATTATGACATATCATCTAGTTATTTTTATTATATAATATGAATAATAGCAGTGATAGCCTAGCGGTTGAACGCTTGCCTTCCATGCAGGAGGGTCCGCGTTCAAACCCGGCCCGCACCTCTGACTTTTCGGAATCATGTGCGGATCAGAATTTGATTATCACTTGCATTTACGGTGAAGGAAAAACATCGTGAGAAAACCTGCACACCTGAGAGGGCTTCATAAAGTTCGCGACGGTGTTTGTAGTCCGCCAACCCGCACCGGGCCAGCGTGGTGAACTAAGGCCTACCCCTTCTCATTCTGAGAAGAGACCCTTGCCCAGCAGTGGGACAGTAATGGGTTGAATTTTTATTTAATAAAACATGATACATATACTAAGATACTAATACGTGTACTAATTACACGCGATAAGTTTATAAGATCACATAAAAACAACAATAAAAACATATATATAAAGCGTATCATCTATAAATTGTATAATAAAATGTAAGAATATTATACATATATATAAATAAACACATTTACGACTGAATTATTATTTAGTATCAAGTATATACAGTCGTAAGCATCGTGAATGACTAACATTCGCGGTCGTGTGGAGTACACATTAAATACTATTGATATAACGACGCCGCCGCCGTCTCAATATAATAAAAAGTGAAATTCCGCGGTCCACTAACGACCCATTCATCGTCCATGTCTTGTTTATCGTTGATACTCTGGTTGATGTTATTGTTGATGTCATAGAAGGCAAAAATCAACGGTTTTAAGGACATTTTGACTGTCTTTGGACAAATTGACGCAAGCGCGACTCGTCGGGCAAAGTATTATCAAGCTTTCCGATATTCTAAATTCGGTATGGCAATAGGCTCGCGCCCTTTTACATGGGATTAAATAAGAGTATAGACGAAATGTGGGTATTCATTAGTACTGCTCTGTCTAACCCTTTGGGAATACAGGCATAATGCCATATTATGTTTTTGAGAAAAAGTACATGCGAGTCCGTAAGAAAGTTATGTCAACATGTGTTCCAAACTGACGTTTAGATTTACATAGAGACATCCCTTTGCTATATCTATTTTTGTTTGTCCAATTTCGTGTACTTATGCATATTTCTTCAAACATCTTACTTCAGCGTCCGGGCGACAGAACACTGCAGTGCGACCGGTATAGAACAAGACAACAGGTGGCTACAGTGACAGTGACAGTGACAAATCTCTGAGTGAACTATCCAGAACCTATCTGTTATGATAAGTTAGCATTTTATCATGTATAACATTTTTTTCTAAATAAAATACAGATGAAAAGACATTTAGAAATCGTCGGTATCGTATGATATTTTAAAGTCAAGTTTAAATAAACTTTACCGTTACTATTCAGCAGTGGCGTGCAGTTCATAAAGACAAAAAGACACTGCCTATCCTACATAACTCAGATAAATACATATTTATTATAAGATATTTGAGGTGGCAAATCACATACATCAATATTTAATCGACAAGACGACGAACCAATACCAACATGCAGTAGGTATTTTTGGTAAGTAAGCTTTTAAAATTTTCTGCCTACCCTGTCTAAAAACTCTGTGCACGCCGCTGCTATTCAGTGACTATTCGCTACGGCTATTATTTTTTCTAAAATACATTAATAGTGCATATAAAATTCGTAACGGAAACTTAAGGAAGTATTCAAAGAAACTAGGTTACGATAATTCGAACCGTCAGGCTATTAAACGATTAGTGTTAAATGAGCCATCAAAAATATGATGATTACTCACTCCATGAAGAATGAATACTGATTGTTGATAATTGTTACTATTAATAATGCGTTTTGTTGTCATTTTTATTAAAATAATTTATATAGAACTAGCTTTTGCCCGCGGCTTTCGGTCGCGTTAATTTATAATTTGACAATCAATTCGGGTTGTACAAACGTTAACTTTATTTTAAGTCTCAGACTCATATAGGGTTAGTAATAGATAAATTATCTATAAAATAAAATTGCACGGTGATACATGCAACAGGCAACAGTGAAGTAAGTATGGTCAATACACCCTGTCAGCGACCTTATTCAAGAGTCTGTTCGAACTGAGTCTTACTGGTCGCACTAATGATGTGGCGCGCTTATGCATTGTGGTGTAAAATATTATAACTGCCTGTTCCCGCTATTCCGTGGACGGATATGAACAGACAAACTTTGAATCCTATAATTTCACCACCTTAGGGGTTGATTTTTATAAAATACTTTTATAGCGGATGCTTCCAACCTATAACGAACTTAGCTGCCAAATTTTAAATTTGATTGTTTAATAGTTATTTCGTGATTAATCAGCATGTGAGTGGTATTTCGATTTTATATATATTGATAGATTTATTACAATCGTTTTTAAGTTGAAATTTAGTTAACGTTTGTATATTTTTATGCATATATAAGATATTAAATGTATAAGCAGATATATAACCTTTTAACTTCCACCTAAGTACGCACAATCTATCATGAATGGTTCTACGCAAAATGACGTGTAACATAAAAGAAAGCTTATTATCGTGCGTACACGACGCGTAACGTAACAGATGATAATTTATAGGCGATACGATGAGATGAGCGAATGAACCGTTACGTAACCGACGCTGACGCGCCTATCCGAAGTATTGCAAGCAAAACCGATTCGCAAGGTTTTATTATCGACTAACTTTGGTTCTCGGATCGCGTAGATTGTTTTTGCATGAATTTACTATTATCATTGTTAGGCCTTGTACATTATACGTTCTAAACGTATAATGTACAGCGCCCACAATGGCTGAAAAAATACTACTGGCCGCCGGAATAAAACCTGGACCTGCACTTGTTATTTCTGTTCCGTCCGCCGATATTCCAAGCACTTGTCGCCGCTGCTACGGAAGACAAAACCTCTCCGGAGTGACGGAAAACGAATGCATAAAATCCGAGCCTACACTACACTTAGTGTTTTTTTTATGACAAAAATACACGCCAGTTGACATTTCACTTTAACAGATTTTGGGATTACAAATCCAATTCCGCTCGGGACAGAATCTTTTATTTTTACAGTCAAATTTTTCCAGAGATGAGACCAACCTACATACCTATTTTCCTAGATAGATTTTTCATTATTTTAATGTATCTCTATTGGTTTACGCAGCGCACTCCATTAAAGCTCCCAGAGTCGGTATAATTTTTTCCGAAATCTTCAACATTTATCGTCATATTACATCCAATTTACGTAAAACCATAATGAATTATACACTTACACCTTTCTCAAGAACCTCATTGGTGAAAACCATATAATGACGTTCGGTTGTTTTCGAGTTTATTGCGTTCAGGCAGACGCGGTGAGGTGACTTTGTTTTATAATATGTAGTGATATTGTTCGTATAGTATAGTATAGGATATAGGTACGTAGATGGTATGTATTCTTTCAGAAAAGAAAGAAAACATTGCCAATCGTTTGTTTAGTTTGTTGCATCAACAGTTCGTCACACAAGTACCGGTAATATATTATATGTGCATTCTTGTGGTTTTTCGAACGTGTTTATTGCCTACATGGCCAGCTTATGAATGTGAGTATTATACTGCTTCTGGAAGATATGTGGGCAGCTAAAAGTGGTATCAATCAAACAGTAAACCTGTAGACTTAAAAGGAAAAGCCAATAACGTTACAAGGAAAACGAGAGTGTTAAAATTTGATATATTTTCTTGATTCAAGTTAGACCATATGTGACCATAACAGATTGTGGCTAAACCTAACTACGGAAAAACTTTTTGTGTAGCGTAGTGATAGTGACTTTATAAATAGTTGTATCTATTTGATTTGGTAGATTAATACTTCCTATACCTACGCCTGTACCTCCGAAGGGTTAGGCAGAGGTGTACTATAGTACACCAACATTTCACTGATGCTACTATAGAGTCCCATGTAAAAGCCATTTACCGTCTTTCGGGCATAGTTCTAAACTCCGAACTGAAAAACCTACAAACTTTTTCCGACTCAGGAAACGTACCCAGGTCTCAAGATCAGCAGTCACGATGCCGACCACTAGACCAAGGAGCCAGTATATTATATAGAGAAATAATTCCTAAATGATATTATCTTAAACCAATTAAGAAATTTGTATAGATTTTTCAGTTATACAACCCGTTACTAAGATTCAGTAATTATGTCGCTTTGTAATACAACAGTTACAGAAACAATATTTTGAAATACACTCAACATAAAAAAAAGACAATGGATAACATGTATTGAGAAACTCAACTACAGAACCATAGTAACACAACGTAACTGAACAGACACTTTGACCGCGTAATTGCTAATTAGGTGCTTAGAAGTTGACGCAAGGCCAACCTCATTCACATATCGTATTCTGTGATGTATTTATAAACAAATATCAAGACAGATCAAATATGCAGACTGCTTAGAGTTTTAGATGACAACTGTAGTGGTACTCTTTGTGTTTAATTCACTACTGTATTAGGTACCTAATAATTTTGTGTCAATAGGTATATAAAACACTAGAGATGATATTTCACCCTCTTAGGGACTGAATTTTGGAAAATCAGTTCTCAAAAAACAACCTACGTCGTCCAATGAAGTTGCCAACTCAATTTCAAATTTGTAGGTTTTATATTTAATATTATAAATGCGAAAGTTTGTGAGGATGGATGGATGGATGGATCTTTGTTACTCTTTCACGCCAGAACGGCTGAACGGATCTGGATGAAATTTGGCACAGAGATAGATTATAGTCTGGAATACCACATAGGCTACTTCTTACCCCGGAAAAAGTAAGGGTTCGTAAACCACGCGGGCGAAGCCGCGAGCTAGTAATATATAATTTATAAAAAAATATAGGCTTTCCTATAATTCTCGAATGTCATAAATAAAACGCATCGTTTTAGTTTTAAGTTATTTACCTATTTTCACAAATAAATAAACTGAAACGGAATACGTAAATATGTATTACTATGTTTTTATTTGTGCACGATAACTATAAGTGTAGCAAATCTACAAATGAATATATTGTTATGGTTAATTTAGAACTTACTAATTGTTGGTAATTTCCTTATTGGGCTATTAGACAATACTATAATCATTATAATTCAGGCAAAACTTGGCGTGTCTTACGATTGTGAATTATTATAAACGACTGTTCATTGATCAAAGTATATTTAACTCTTTTGTGTGACTAATTTTGCCTATTCACTTTCGCAACCTTTTGTCCATTGTAATTGAACCTTATCCTTGTCGGTTCACTGAGCATATAATTCTGACCTTGACTGTACCTATGTACTTATATTATTTTTTGTTTCATATTATGTATTTTATTTCATTAAGGATATTTCTATTATTTTTTTTTTACTGTCACAGTAAAATATGTCAGAATAGTAAAAAGAATATATATAAACTACCCTTGAAATATGCCTCTGGAGGCATTTGAAAATAAATAAATATGCACAAAAGATAAAACTTAAAATTTAATAATAAAAAATTTAAAGGTTAAGCAACCCTGAGAAATTGTTTTTTATTAGTAACATTAAATATTCACGTCACGTTTACTCAAATGACTCATAACACAAATATTTTCCAAATTGTACATTCACAACAATCTTTACGGAATAAAGTATATATTACAAGCAAGACCAAGTGTTTACGAGTGAGATAAGATCCATAGGCTATGATTATGATACAATACAATGAATTGTGCAAGCAGCGCGTTGAACTCTTTTGTACGAGCTCTTCAGCTCACGCCTGTTATACAATTTTACACCCGACGATTACGGATTATAACCGAGCGATTATTTAATTTTTATCTCACGATTACGGTTGCGATTTTCCTTTCAGTGCGCGCTGGTGGGACTTGCACAACTTAGGCATATTAAATTGACTTAAATTTGCTTTTTGAAGCCATTTTCTCCCAAGGGTTACTTGAATAGATAGTTATATTATCAGATAAAAAAACGCCTCACGTATATCCTGCCATTACAAATATGTGTGACAAAATTATTCTATAAAAACATATAATTTAATGTAAAAAAAGAATGATGCTTTTCGCCGAATTTTACACCCTACTTCATCATAACATAAGATATTTTATTAACCATTAACATTTCACAACGGCATAAATCACTCACGGGCTGGTCCAAATAATTCATATATATTTTTAAATGTCGTTCAGCAGCAGGTGTGGGCCTTGAGTTTCGTACAAACGGTCTCAATTCCGGCTCCCTTTCCAATCGGTTGGGCAACCAACTGCAGGAAACAGCTCTATTTAATACAATCACGAGTATACGAACAACGAATTAATTTTGCTTCATATATCTACTGCTAATTGTACATGTGTCCTTAGCTTTAGATTTATTTGATGTTAATTATAACAATAATATTTTTAAATTAGTTTTTAGTTGTTCGACGATCTTTTTCGTAACACATTTGATTAAAATCGATAAGTTAATTATTTATGCAATTAAAATTGGGCTTTATGTTTTGTGCGTGCAGTTTATTATATCGCTATTCGTGTCAAGAATTTTAACAAAAACTTGCAAGTATGTTAACGTAACGTGTCGTCGGTGACTTGCGTAATACAGCCAGCTTAATGTTAGGAAAAACTTTACGTAAAGGTTTCGAGACAGCAATACTAAGAACACCTTACCTATACCCTATATAACGGTACCTATACTGGTAGAAAACAGGATCGAATTCAACTCAAACTGAAAAGTATTTATTAAACATCGAAAGTGCCTGTAAAGACTTTGTCTCTGAGTCTGCAAAATGTAAAAAGGTATACTAGGTGCATTGTCCAAAAAAATATTGGTCACATGGAGAAAGAGACCACCAAGAAACTATTGATAATCTTTACAAGTGTACATAAAACGCGAACCCTGAAAAATTTAGTAGTCGAATTCAAATAATTAATTGGACTTCAAGTTAGTTCCTGGTTAAGAAACTAATCCTTTATGAATTTCTTGTTTAATTTAATTAAATCTATTCAAGGCTATAATATGTTAACAGGTGTTCGGCGACGTCAGACGCTGTCTAAATTGTTGGTAATAGATGTATAGGCCTACCTAAATTGAGATCTGTCAATCTTATCGTAAAAACGTGACACATATTAAAGAAATATTATTAATAGCCGTTTTTTTAAACATTGCCTCACTACGGAATAATTCCTGTATCGCGGGTGCCTTTACCAACGCAAATATTCATATACACCCAGACCTGGAACAACTATCTCCAGATCATACACATATTTGCGTGCGAGAATCGAACCCTCGACCCGTAGCGCAGCAGTCGATCTCTCAACCACTGCGCCTACCGTGCCGTTGCGATTTACAAACGCATGCGTAATACCTCATTGACATTTAAGATGTTACCTCGGCTGTTGATCTTCTTGTTACATATGTGGATAAGTTTTGTGTTACGAGTCAAAACAAGTTCGGCAAGTTTGCTAAAATGAGACTATTCACTCGTGAAAAGCTAATGGTTGGATCCAAATTGATTCTAGTTGTTTATACAGACAGGTTTGTGCACGGATATTTATATATGTGTGAGAATGGGTTTGTATGTGTTAATACAGTATATTTCTTGGTTTGATTTTATGTATGACACAATTAAGATACAAATTGCTGTATTAATTTAATTCACATTAAATATTAGCATATCAATTGAGATCCTATATAATTAGACCGTTATTTCTAGTCTAATAATATTTATTCATTAGTAAGACTCCCGAAATATATGTTAAAACAAATGACTGTTTCATGAAATGAATGTTTGGAAACATACTTTCAAATAAGGCAATGAAGCCAAATTCAGAAAGGACTAGTTATGAATCCTTGATTTTGTAAGTTTGGAAAATCAATGATTTTCTATTTCATTTTTCGAACTAAATAAAAAAAAAAATTTCATACACGCTCATCGTTCCTGAGAAGTCAAGCCGAGTTTTTAAAAGTGCTGACACAATCCTACTTATTTTAAAATTTGGAAGTATTATTTTAGTAGTTAATTCATTGATTTTAAATATATAATATACATAAAATCTCACCGTAAGCAACGCAGGCGAACAAAACCGCGAACTGTGCACTATTCCTCATGTTTGATTGTTTGTTTGTATGTGTGTAGTCGTCGTCGCGACGTGTGCGCGTCGTTCTAGGCTCGGTAGCACTGGCGGCGCGCGCGCAGACCACCGACCGCCCACCGACCACGGTTTGGTGGTGGTATCTATAGTGTTGATTGGATTTTCTTTGATGATTGAGAGGTGGACTAGAGAAAAAGGATTACTTATTCAATTTATTTTTTTATTGGGTCGAAAATAGAAAAACTGACTATTAGATACAATACAAAATGGTCTATAATTAGGAATGAGGCTGTACGTGTAAGTATAACCGTCCAATTTCAATGTTAGTATAATACAATTGGTAAGATTTATGTTTGTAATCTCACGCAAAAGCTGTATTGTGTGTGTCTTTATAGTCACAAATTTTGCACCTACTTATTGTATTAAAATAAGAACGGCACGGTACTGTTGGCGTAGTGGTTGAGCGATCGATTGCTGCGCTGCTTGTTGTGGGTTCGATTCACGCACGGAACAGATATTTGTATGATCTACAGATAGTTGTTCTGGATCTGGGACTTTGTGTATTTGAATATATGTGTTTGTCGCACCCACGATACAGGAATTATTCATAGTGTGGGGCAAAGTTTTTTTTAAAAAAAGATAAAAAAAGAAAGAAAAATCACTCCTAGTAACTACAATAATATCTGATCAAATAAAAGTATCATGTAGTTCTTTTCGAAGTCCGGAGTCTATAGATCTCCTGAGTGTCAGTCTCAGCTGTTTAACGGTGTACCCAAAGACTGACGAAGTTCTAATTAATACTTAAAACCGATGATGCGTTATAAAAACGACTGACTGGCTTAAACACGATCAACCGTCGCTTGTTTATAAACATGTGACGGTGTCACTAGAATAGGATTAGTAAGTCTAAGGAGAAGGTAAAAGAAAATCATCCCTGAAGATCAGATATTCAGTTTTAAAAATTGCACATTTGTTATCTCTAGTCTGCCATAATTTTGACGGAACAGCCATTACCAGGAACGAAAAAACGTACATAGTGTATTACAGTCCAGTCACAGACACCTACAGAGGACGCCTCACTCCAATTAAAGGGGCTATTAATAAGCTAATAAGAATAAAGATGGCTCTCGTTAAAACAAATTCTAATAAGACAAAGGCAAGTAAAAAAACAAGACTATGAATACGACACCCTGTCAGAATCAGTCTCAAGTCACCTATTACGAAAACGGCCATATACCTCACGCGGCGTGCTTTGAGTGACAATCAACACGGACAACACACACCTGGATGTGATAGCAATTAATCCAAGTTTAACTTTAATCTGTTATGTAAAGTCGTGAGAGAAACTCGCTGGCTCGGCCGCGGCGTCACCGACAGGAATATCTATCAATGTGTAATTAAGATGACAGCGAATAGATTAATTATTGCATACTCAAGATTGTAAATACTTATATACGTATTGACATTTTATTTCTGTTGATTGCACGCTGTACAGGTCTAGTGGTCGCGAGCGTGGTTGTTAAGTATGAGAGTATCTCAAGTAATAAAAGGCTTTATTACCATCTAACGTGTCCCATGTGGTATTGCTAATGAAAATTTCCATACAAAAAACCCTAATACCACTAATGGACCCGAGAATCAAGCCAAGGACCTCAGGCTCAACGGTGACACAATCCTGCGAAAAATTTCGTGCAAAAAGAGATAACAGCATCACGCCTGAATTCCCCGAAGGGTTTGGCAGACTTGTACTATTATACTCCCATATTCACACCCACATCGCCGATGCCGCTATGCAATCCCATATAATCGGGGCGAGCTTTTTGTTATCTACCGGGCATAGTTCCAGACTCCGTGCTGCTACTGAGAAATTCCATGCAGAAAGCTCAATAACACTGCCTAACCTGGGAATCGAACTCAGGACCTCATGCTTAGCGGTCGAGCATGTGACTACTAGACCAATCGCAAAGGCATAAACAATGGAATAAACGCTCAATAATCAAGACACTAACATGTTATGATGGCACTAACTGAGTCATTGCACTAGTTTTTATACGCTTGTACATAAGGATATGTAACAGTTGTAATAGCGTCAGTAATATTTCATAGATGCGTTATATAAATTACATAATCCATCAATAAAATCACTGGTGCTTTTTGTTTGATAATAATGACCATATTTAAACAGACTTTTGTTAATATTTACATTTAACTCTGAAACAAAATTAAAAGATTCAACATTTTTATTATAGGTTCTCTTCTTAACTGTTTCATTGGTCTAATGGTTGAGCGACTGCTGAACTTGAGGTCCTGGGTTAGATTTCCGGGTCGAGCAAAGTGTTATTGGATTTTTCTGTATAGAATTTCTCGGTAGTTTGGAACAGTGCCCGATTGATGACAATAGGCTAGGATGGAATAGGAACAACGAAATTTTGGTGCACAATAGCACACCTCTGCCTAACCTTCGGGGTTACAGGCGTGATGCTATGTTATGTACTCTTCTATTCCGACTAGTAAAAATTTGTTTGCGTTGTTAGTGTCATGGGTTTTTAAAACCCAAGTCATTGATAAACTGTTGACCATTAATTAATGATTTTCATCAATCAAAACATTAAAGTTACTATATAAGGCGATACTTTTATAAACCCGATCCCTTTAAGGGAGTAATTGTACTCATCAGTATGATATGTACTCTGAAATCGAGAAAAAAATTAAAACAGTACATTCACGAAGGTATTTTCGAGTAGGTAATATTGAATTATTTATATGAAACAGCAATTTTTCTGTTTTGCGATTTCAAATTTGGTCCCACCCTAAAATTTGTTCTTATTGATGTGTACCAGTATCATTTATCTGCCGGCTTCTGACGGATTTGTCTTGAAATACGCGCAAAATAGATGTTTAGGTGTAAACGTTTCTTACATCTAAATCTTAACGAATTAATTTGATTTTGGTGTCTATCGTTTTGTCAGATTATAAACTAGGTCCACAAGTACCTATTGTTTTTTTTTATTAATTTAATAATTATCACGACATGAGTATAAGGAAGATTTTTAGTTAAAAAACGTATTTTGAGGGTTTATTATTTCTCAATCTATAAACTATATAAAATAAAACGTGTAGACCTAATTTTTACTTGTGTCTATAATATATAAAAAAATCAGCAAAATCAATTCATGTTTAGTGGGGTAAAAACGTTAAGGCATTTTGTATGAAAACTTTTAGTTAAACAATAGTCTAGTACATTATATTATTCTGCAAATAACTGCCTCCTTTTGCGTTTCTCAGTTGATCGTGTTCTGTGAATAAAAGGCAAACATGTTGCAAGACGGAGCGCGGCAGGTTGGCTGTCATGTGGCGCAATCACTTGTCTTCATGATAATAATGTGTTCCAGTTAAGGAAACTTTTGTGTATAGAAAATGATTGCTTACCAATATTTTAGTTCAGGAAAGAGACCACTTAGAGGTACGCCGTGAATTCTATTTCCCGATCAATGACCTGAAACGTGGCTTTTCATATCTCGAAACTTTAAATTAAGAACAAAATAAATAAACAAATCTTTCCCGTTTATTAAATTACTTTGATTATTTTACGCGGATGGCCGCCAGCATCCTGTACGCCGATACCAAAATATTATTTATATTTTTGTTTTTTTTTTTAACGTACTATACCCTTGGCTCATTGGTTAAGCGATTAGCTTTCTGCGCTATGTGTCGCGGGTTCGATTTCCGCACGGATCAAATATTTGTATGATCTACAGATAGTTGTTTCGGGTCTGGTTGTGTGTGTATTGACATGTATGTTTGTAAACTGTAACTACGACACAGGAGAAATCCAAGTGTGAGGCAACGTTTTTTAAAAAAGAAAAAATGTATTCTTTTTAATAGCAGGTTTAAGAAGGTTTTCCGTAGCAAACTTCGGTACTTATACGAGTTTTTATGATATGCAGCAGTCATCGATAGACTCAGTTTTGAGGACCAAGAACAATAAATTACAGACAGAAAAGTTCTTAAGTATGTAAGTTAAAGTTCTTTTAGTAGGGAAAGGCATGCTATATTCTTTTCATTTGTAGCTATTGTCTTTAGACGAATCATTTTGGGTTTTAACAACATGTATACCATAGAAAATAAAATCCTCCCTAGGAGAGGTCAATGAACTACGAACAACATAAAATTAATAGTTCTACTATAAAAGCATTTCAATTAAAACTTGGTGCACATTGCGCCAGGCTGTTAGTTATCAGGCCTAGTAGGCTGCCGGAAATTCTGGCCAAAACAATTTATATACATAAAACCGTTCCCATTTGAAATACCTAGATCTGAATAAACACGTTCGGTGTTTCGGAATACTCGTATTAGTACAATGTAACCGATATAACAGAATCGGCATAATGGGAACGACATTTTGTACAGGAAATAATATTTAAGTTATTTTACTTTTAACGAGGTGATAAGTTTGTTTTTCTCTATATAATGCATGTTAAATTTAAGATAATTAATTGTAAATTAACTTTACTCTTTAAAAAAGTACTTATTCATGGAACTTCTTGCCGGTCTCTTCTCCATAGAAACTAGCCATTTTTAGAACCGTGCACCTACAGTCTCGACTTTTCAAAAATGCCTGCAAAGGCCTAGTTGAAATAAAAACGTTGACTTTGACTTTGTGACGAGTTAAAAATCTTCGTAAATCTTCATTACCAATATTTTGGTCTGAAGAAGGCAATTTGCACCCACAAGACGGAGGAAATCCTACACTATGGTATCCTGTATAGGAGTGCGTGCATTTTAAAAACAGATGTAAAACATACACATAGACTTAAACTTGGAAAATCTGTCAGCCATAAATTATTTGTTCCGAGCGGGAATCGGATCTATGACTCGTAGCGGACAAAACGATATTCAGCCCTTGCGCTCAACGCTCAAGAATGAAATAAATAAAAAAAACAAACCATACTGAAAAAAGAACCGGTATGACAAAACACAGTTCGAACTACTAAAATAAATCTGTTGAATTCATGAACAATAATTACAAATGACGGCGTATTATTACGCGTTGCGTATGCGCATTGCGAACAAATCGGTCACGAGTCGTGACACCCGACAAAAAGTTGACGTTATCTGTTATCAGCCGCTCCACTAGTTATGTTGTAAAGACACTGGGCGAGACAAAGAGTTTAGAAATATGGAGGAGGTAATAATGTAGTATAATTACAGTGATTGTAATAATATTATATACTCGTAAAATACAATACAATAAACTTTATTACACACCAGAAACAGAAAAAATGTACAAAAATGGAAACCAAATAGAGAAATGTTAATTTTGAACGTGTATGTGCATTTTCTACACCCGCTGTTTAAAGGAATAGAATATTTATTCGAATTTTAAAACGCTTGTTTGCAACTATCTTTCAGGTGTTCAAGTTGAATGAAAAAAGAATTCCATTTTCAAATTATATTTTTAACCATTTCCACGATTCGATTTTAAAATGCGTCGTCTAGAGAAATAAATACATTTGACGTACGTGCTAGCTCCGGCCATTTTCTTTTATTTAAGAGTAATCCCCACAAAAAAGCGTGTTAAAAAATATTACAGTGAACCTCTAGTGTTGTGTGTGACATCTTACCTAATTTCTGCTTTCTGAACTAGCTATTGAAGATACTAATCCGTGCTGTGTCGGCCTCTCTTCGGAATGTGGCGCTGCGCTAAGAAAAAATCCAGTAAGTTAACCTCATTAATATTATTGTATCATTTATACTTCTTTTGGCGCGCTTGATGAGAGTGAATTCTTACGATGCGCGCGCACACCGACAGATAAAAGCGACACTATGAAGTTGCCTGGTAAATGGCTCTAAAGTTTTCTTGGGAATTGATAGCTATATTCAAGGTAGTTATTGAAATATTTGTGTATCTGTAACACGTGTTTCATATCAGTGGAAATAAGAAAATAAGAAGTATAACTTCTTAAATGCGTACATAAGTACACACACACTTTTTTTATTAGTACTAAGGCTTTTTTTATCTCGAGTAGATTTTACACAATTCATTATCACTGGTATACTTCTTACATTTTATGAGTAAGAATTCATTATGTTCACAATACCTACAACAACACATTATTAATCCATTAAGACACAAGAGGCGCTCAACAACGAGAAAAAATAGATTTTTTATTGTGTCTCATTTGCATCACTTGACGGGTTAAGAACATACATAAACATACTTTCTCCATCACATTATTAGTACAAGATAAACTAACACTATTGGGCAATACTAGAGTGTAGACGAAAAAAATCGCACGTCGTGTTTTGTTTAATCAGCCAAGCGAAACATTTAACAATCGAACATAAAATAAATAACAAGATTCATTTGCATAGTTTATAGTCATAGTCACACGATACCGACATATCAGCAGTAACGAAAACAACTGATAATATCGGTATCGGCGCCGAAATAATGTGAAAATGTATATATCACCAGCAGATAGCCGACTTATCACCGATACAACGGTTTAATCGTAACGCTACGTAATGTAAACTTTAGCAATTGAGTTGGTGTCTTATTCGATAAGTTGGTGTCTTCTAGGTTGGATTTTGTCTTAAATACTGAACCCAGACTTGTGGTTATGTGCGCTACAAGTGTTCCAGTTTTTATTCTTAAGTTTTAACAATGACTCAACTGTTGTATCGGTAGGCCGTTTTGCTGGAGTTCTTAGTAATACGTAGTATGTATGTATGAGATGCAATTTCCACCGATATCGTTATCGGTGCCGTGTCGTATCGGTGTCGGGATACACTAAAAACGTAGAATAAAGGAAGAGGTGTTGTAACGTATTTTAATGATGCCGTAATCCATTACCATATAGTAAAGGCTTGGTGTTAATATCATACTTTCCTACATGAAAAGTCCATTAACAATTTGCTCGGCCTGGGAGTCGAACTCAGAACCGCATGCACAGCAACCGCACTTGCGATGCAATAAGGTAAATCACATGTATTTTACTAATTATATCTGTGGCAAAACTCATGCCTGCCATGTAAATGTCCACTCGATAACAGAAAGCCGTCAATTTGATTAAGTACTCATTGAAAGTAACGGTTACGACAAGCTTGTAATTTAATATGTAACCGGAGGCTCATTCTCATACATAATAAAAATAATAATTTCGATACCTTGAAATATGATGCAATCAGTTAATTGTTACTAATCATTGTTACTGGGTTGCGAAATGTAGGTCTACATTTTTACAATTCATGAATAGTTATTTATTTGAATTGAACTGTAATAAAAAGTTATGACTGGACAAGGTTTTGACTGACTCATGATTAAATAAAAAAACTTAATTAGATTAACAAACAGTGTTTAAGCAGATGTTTTAAAGAAAATAGGCAACTAGTTTTAACTTTTCCAGTAGGGTGACATTCTTATACTCAACTAGCTTCTGCCCACGGCTCCGCCCGCGTTTTTTTGGGATAAAATATAGCCTATGTACTATTCCAGACTATAATCTATCGCGGTGCCAAATTTCATCCAGATCCTTTCAGTAGGTTTTGCGTGAAAGAGTAACAAGCATCCATCCATCTATCCATCCATCCTCACAAACTTTCACATTTATAATATTAGTAGGATAGGATATACATTCGAGGATATTAGGTTATGTGTGTTACTCATTCACGCATAAACGACAAAATGGATTAAGATTAAATTAGGACACAGTTAGGTTATGTCCTGGACACATTATGAGATACATTTTATCAGTCATGAAGTACTTCCTCTAGGAAGCGAGCAAAACCCCAGGCAAAAGATGATATGGTAATAAATCTTTTTAGAGGATTCTTCTTCCAGCTAATAAACGGTGATGACTTTCCATCATTATACCATCCATCATCCATTGGTAATCTTTAATATTCCCTTCTCTTATGTAAGTATATTAAAAAACATAAAAAATATGATAGTTATGTACTGTACTGTAGTACAGTAGTAGTTATTGAAATAAAACTTTGAATTATATATTATATTTAAAGTAGGTACATAATATCTACTGTACTTTTCTTACATCGGTGTAACGAGCGCAGGCTGCGGCTACACTTGCGCAAGCGCTACTATAATTATTATCTGTAATTGGCTGCAATCTGGCCTGTAACGACTTATAGTAATATCTAAAGCTTTACTTGCTCAAATAAAATTAGAATAGCAGTTTGTGTGTTGTTATTATATTAATATAATATTAAGTTATAGGTAAATGGATGATTACACGTTTAACTTTTAACGAAATTGCTAATTTTGAAAGAGACAGGCACGTTTCGACGTTGCAGTTCGCATACAAGCCTTTTGTAATGCGACCGAATGATTTAGAAGAGTTAAATATCCTTTGGCATGTAAATTTTTCTTGTTATTTATATAATGCAGTGTCGGAATAATTCAAATCAATATTATATAAAATAACAAATCATTCTACATATATTCCCTAATAGTATCCTATATTCCCCGAAGATTTGAGCACATATGTATTTGTACGGCCACAATTCGCGGATGGTATTACGTGAACCTATTGCCATCTACCGGGTAAAATTATAATCTCTAAATGTCACAACATACGTGTCACAAATTTTATGATTTATCTATACGATCTATTCTTTAATATTATAAAGTTGAAGGGTTTTTTGTTTGTTTGTTTAAACGCGCTTATCTCTGTAACTACTAGTCGGATTCAAAAAATCTTTTTATATGTTGTAGCCTATTTATTGAAGAATGTTCTAAGCTGCTTTTTATTAAAAAATGCTCGGGTTCGTAATCCACGCGGGTGAAACCGCGGGCGGAAACTAGTGTATAGGTAATTAAACAGCTTGCAAGGCAATGATTTGGAAGTAAACTCATAATATGAGATGCATAAATAGCGCGCTACTTTATATCTTAGTTCAACTCGTTGCTGCAAGAGGGCGCTGTACTTAGCAAATATTTTTACTATAAAATACGAGATAATAATCATTATAGCATTACACTCAGTATTCGTACTATTAGACCCAAAGTTCGTCAATGCTGTTATTAAGTCTCCATAGAATATTGGGTGAGCCTTCGTCATCTACCACTTGCGATCACTAGACTAACAATGAGGTAATGAAATTGCTTCCATAAATACTTCCAGTTTGCCGTACTCTTACAAATGGGTCATCGATAGAAACTGATACTATCAACTGAAATCATCCACTGGTTGGCAAAGGCCTATCTTCGGATTTCCAGACCTTCTTTTAGAGGCAGTTTGAACCACACGCAATTTGTTTTCCAACTCAACCCGCTATTTCTTTCGTGGTCAGCTAAGTAGAACTCTCTGACAACTACAATCAAAATTAGACACTACTAATTTTCAATCATTCAAATGTTTTCTTGTTCCGAATGGGCCCTTGTCATATGACCAGTTCCCTGTTAACGCAACTCATTTCAATAGAAATAGAGACTGCGGGACTTAGTTTATTTTAAGAACAATTAACGATTGCTTGGGATGTTTTCCCATAATCCCCCACTGTAAAACTGATGATAGTCAATTTTTGTTGGTGCAAAAATAAATGCACCCCATCTTCTACACTTATCTTCTTGACCTAATCACCTTTTAGGACACATAAGGTGTCTTATCTTAGAAAATAATCGGCATATTATTTTCCGGGAGCAATCGGCGATTACGTATTCTGTAATCGCCGCCAATTAGATGAAATAGTGATCTCTGTATGATATTACAGTATCATTATTATACAGGGATTTCCACTCTATATAGAAAGGCCAATATCAACTAGTGAATTGAAAAAGCGTTCGTTAGGGTACGCCTTTTCAGAATACGTGAGGTTGTATAGTAAAACTCATAATCACTTATTTATATTTATTAATAGTACATTTCTAATATCTTAATAAGTATGACACACTTCACGACTTCTTAGGTTTGCTCTTCTCGAACGTCTGGCCTTCGTAGAAGTTTTCACTGAAACAAACAAATAAAATAAATGGTAAAAGTCATTTCTTTATTTTCGGGTAGATGCAGAACACACGTCATTGACTTGCGACCACAAAGTTTGAACACACTTTAAATGTTAAGTATCAAACGTTGTAACTACTCTGTTCTGTATAATAACAGGCTGTACGCATTCAGTAGCTTTAGGAACAGCTCGGTCTTTTACTCAAATACGTAAGTATTTGAGTAAACTATTACAAGTACTCAAATACTTACGTACTCAAATACTTCCGTATTTGAGTACTAGTAATAGAGTAATGGTTTTTACTTAGGTAAAAACCATTAAACTAGTACCAACTTAGATAATATAGTAAGATAGTGACGATTGGCTATGTATAATTTAGATGTTACGTTTAGATGTTATGTATTGTTTGTACTGGAATATTAATACAATATTACTTAGAAATAGCGAATACATTCAAATCACAGAAATTCTTAGTTCCTTACCATCCTTGCACTTTCTCGGGGTCGTCGCACTGGAAAGTTTCCTCATTGTAGACCTTGCCAAGCGGGCAGAGACCCTTCTGTGGCTGGACTCCGTTGCGGCAGATGTAGAACTTCTGGCAGTCTTCGGGGTGGGGGAAGGTGGGGTGGGGCAGCGCGCGGCCGTTGGGGCCCATCACCTCGCCATCGGGGCACGAGAAACCGTCGTCGAGTAAGTCTGAAATTAGGAATATTGATTTTAAAGTTCATTCATCAAGTTTTGAGCGGTCATGCCGGTTTTCCTAATCAAATAACAAGTTTGGAAAGACATTCAAAAGCAAGTGTGGGTAAGCGTGGGTGACTCAGGATTAACCGAGATGCTTACTACTTTCCGTGTCAGGTTCTACGATATGTAGGAGTTAACTTTATAATTTTTTAACACTTCATCTTCTGTGCTAGTTTTAATTCGATCTGATGTTGTTAATGTTACCCTGTTGGATAAAACCTATAAACATACCTAACGGGCAAATGTCAGTGTACAATACTGTAGTACCTCTGCATTTACTTCTGCCTTTTGGAGGATACAGGCATGATACTGTGTTACGTTAAAATATAACTTACCCTTGGTGATATGATCACAGTGCCTGTTGACGGCATCCTTCCAGTCACAGTTGGAGCTTTCTTCGTCGAAGTACAGGCCAGGGGGGCAAGGCATCTCATTGGGTGTGCCGTCGGAACAGTAGTAGAATTTGTCGCAGGCCTGGAAATGTTCCATTTTTATGTTAGTTTCTCCTGCCTTGTGTTCTAGAGATTGTAAGCGGGAATTCTAAGTGAGGCCCTGGGTACAAGTATGGAATCGAGCAAAGTATTGTTATGTTTTTTTTTTAAATGGAAATTCTGTTTCCGACGGAATCGTCAAAGTCAAAGTTTTTTATTTCAAGTAGGCCTTTTCAGGCACTTTTCTTAAACGTCGAGACTCTAGACGCACGGTTCCAAAGGGTCGAAGGTCGAAGAGACCGGCAAGAAACTCCATGGATACTCTTTTCATAAAACGAAAAGTGAATTTGCAATGATTATTATCAATTTCAATACAAATGCAGACTTATTAAATATTATATACAAGCTAAAAATATATAAATAAAATACAAATTGTTAAAAAAGGGGGAGGGGAAGAAATCATAGGGCATCGTAAAATTCGTCCACATCGCTGTCAACGGGAAAAGTGCCCAGAACGCTGGCGTCATTACCACGTTGTATGGCAATGCTGATTCTCAGACCGAGGTAGAGGCCAGCCCTCTGTTCACGTGAAGAGTCGACTAACTGTTGGCTGATTTCACGGAAAACTCGATGAGCATTCGGACCCCACAGCCCTAGTATTTCGACCCCAAACGGCTCGAACATATAATTCCCAATGAGGTTGTTGTATTTACGCCATATTTACAATGACCAATCGGAAAAATTCAAAAACCTATATTACTTGGAAATTAGTAAAATCGGCGAAATGTGGGTACAATACAGTGTGTTTACTTCTACTTAAGCCAAATCAACATCTATTTTATATTTTTACCTCCTATCATTTCTACGAACACACATCAATATGCAACATGAAGCTGTGTTGCATCTTAATGTGTGTGATCTATGTTTCCGTTCATTGCCCTTTGCGATGGAGGGCACATAGGTACCTAAATGCTAGTTACGATACTAGTTGGTTGCACAACCTACCTGAGGGTCGGGATGTTTGAAATATCCGTTCTGTCTTGGGCAGCCTTTAGACGGCTTGGGTTCCTCTGTAAAAAAGTAAATATTTTCCGTAAGAACATTTTTTACAAGCATGTAAATTGCAGTGTTTGTGAGTAAATGTTATCGCTATTTTTTCATGTCACGCTTCAGATGTGGGATTGTGACGAATGACACCACACTTTTTATGACTTTGAGGGTCTGATGATGACCAGGATGACAGTAACTGGATCTAAGTAATGGAATTAGTTACAAATTTCGCGTTTGAACATGAATTTGTCTCAAATTCAAAATCAAAAGAGTAATAGTAATATCAAAATTAATTCGAAGTATTTTAACTTTTTTCTTTTTTCTTAAAGATCACAATCCGTTTACCTACTTATGCATATTCATGTTTGAGTATTTTTATTACAGTCGCTAAATCTCGTCTATCGGTTCGATATCGTTCGTTGATAAGAAAATTGGTATGTCCGAGTGTAGTTCAGACTGTTCTCCAGTTTGTCTTGATTATAATGAGCGCATGCGCATGCGCATGCATCTATAGAATATTACAAGTATAAGTATGGTGATAATAAACAAGCTTAACACTTACGCAGCTCTTTTCTTTCTCCGCAGTCTACATTGGATGGGATGTCACATTTTTCTTTGTTGGGGTTCTCGTCTGAGAAAACCAGGCCATCAGGACATAGCCTTGTTTCCGATACACCTGAGAACAAGATATACAAAATGAATACAAATTAAAACATTAGCACGTGACATATTGACAGGTCACTGGTTTCATTGGAGTTTCTTTATAAAATTATCTATCAGAAGTGCGAGCCGGATTCTAACTTAGACCTATCTGCACGAAAGGCAAGTGTTCAACTACTGGGGTATCACTGCTTTTTCTCGGATACGCTCATAATTACCAAAATATAATATTGATAGTTGTTTTCGTTACAAATAACATAATCGATTTGAAATAGCAGGACTGGTCTCTCAGTCCTGACGCAATCAAATATTCCAACTGATTACGGGTCCTAAAAATAAAGCCTCTATAGTTAACTTTCTGAAACTGACATTATGTACAGTGATAAATCACCTCGTGTATACACGAAAAGTGACAGCAACGTCTTCAGTCTGGTCCATCAAATACAAAGCAATCACCGGCGACATTTTATGTCTCACAAATAAGCCTATACACCCGTGAATACCTTATTATAGTAATATATGGATAGGTGGTTCTTGCAAAACCACAAAATTCCGCTCACTTGTATAAGTGGCGGAAACACAAGAATGCACGTGTTTGTGTATTACAAAATGCAAATGTGAAACTATAATAACTGAGTATAGTTATGACTGTAATCAGGAGGTCATAAAGTAGTTACTTAATGATTTTATATTTAATTTTGAAACTCTAAAAATTAATTTACATAGCGCCATGAGTATTAATTTGTTATAATTACGCTATGGTCTAAAGAAATGGTAATCTAATATACTAGTGATTGAGAAAAAAATTATGAAAAAATCGGGACATGAGTTTGGTTTTCATAAAATACTTTCAGAAATATGAATCACAAATGAAAGTATTTTTTTGTTTTAAATTTCAAAGCTGTCTACTAGTTATATTAGGTACTAGCTGTGCCCGCGACTTCATTCGCGTGGATGTCGGAACTTAACAATGTATTTTTTACTGAGACCAAATGTACTTAACCCTATTTTTTTCTAAAATAAAAGATTTTTTCTAAAATAAAAGTAGCCTAAGTTACTCCTTATCACATCAGCTACCTGCCAATAAAAGTCCCGTCAAAATCGGTCCAGCCATTTCAGAGATTAGCCTATACAAACAGACAGACAGACAGACAGACAAAAATTGTAAAAAAAATTATTTTGGTGTATGTACCGTATATATATTCATATGCATGTAGTAAAAAACGGTTATTTCAATATTACAAACAGACACTCCAATTTTATTTATATGTATAGATAATATTTTATGAAGGTACTTATCAAAAGATCACCGTAATTATGCTTGAAATATGTTTAAGTTCAATAAGTTAGAGATTTTGTACGATTATGACCTATCACGTTCAAGCAAAGATTTTCAGCTTGAATGGAACATCGAAATCGTGGAGCGTCCATTAACATAATTATGAAGGACTTCTACCAGCGAACTGATTACTTTTGGCACCTCTCATTTTTTAAGCCCCATAAGTCAGAAACATAACTGCGACTGCTTAGTGTGAGGTTCGATTACCAGGTCGGGCTTAGTAGGTTTTTAACATAACATAGCATCACGCCTGTATTCCCCGTAGGGTTAGGCAGAGATGTAATATTGTACACCCACATTTCTCCGATGTTGTTATTGAGTCCCATGTAACAGTGAGCGAGTCTATTGCCATATACCGGGAACAGTTCCAGACTCCGTGCTGCTACTGAGAATTTCCATACAGAAAAAACCAATAACACTTTGCTCGACCCGGGAATCGAACCCAGGACCTCATGCTCAGTAGTCGCGCTTACGACCACTAATATGACCAATGAGGCCGCAGGTTTTTCTGTATGGACATTCTCTGTAAAAGCACGGAGTTTGGAATTGTGGCTGGTATATGGCAATAGGCTCGCCCTCTATTACACAGGTACAATATTACCTCTGCCTAACCCTTTGGAAAATACAGGCGTGATGCTATGTTGTTGAAGTTTATGAGGCAAAAAACGAAATAAACAAAACCTTCTCTTTGCTAAGTACAAACCATCTCTAAATACATACAAACAAATAAACTTTACAGCTAAATAAATTAATTGGCAAAAATAATTAAACTAACGACCCATTATTTACTTTTATTATAAAAATAACAATTATGAAATAAAAATCACGAAACATTAAAAACGGCAATTATAAACAATAAAAACATTTCTAGACAATACAACATGATTACTCGCTTTCTCTTTGTGCCAATGCTTTTTACTTGCAAGCGTATTTATTTTGAATTTTAATTTGTCTTGATAATAAAGAAATCTTCTTAATATTCCCGACGCATCTACTTTACATTCTCTTTGGTATATCTTCAAGAATCCGTAATTCCGCGGAAAAGAAAATATCTTGTATAAATTAGAAAATGTATTACCTAATACGTGATGGATTTGGAGCACCTGCATGATTAGGTTAACTTGTTTTAAATATATTGTCCATCAAACTTATACACTGTATTAACGATTAACTTTAAATACCAACCGGCATTTTAGAGGTTACAAATGAAAATTTAATAGAACAAACATTTTTTAAAGAATAAAAACAATATTAGATACTAATATTGCTGCTAGCCCCTCCAACTAATAAGTATACTCGCGATAGAAATCAGTTCATATCACCAGCAAGTAAACATTTGTTTTTTAAATAAAAGTCCACCTGATCCACCTATAGAGATCATGCAAGTTGTTACTTTATCTTCTAAAAAAACTGAAAATGCGCATGCGCACCGGTGTACGCTCGCAGCCTGATGAACCATATTTGTAAACACAAATGATTGCTGATTCATATTTTGGGCAATAATGCGCAAGCAGTTTACTACCTAGTTATGGTCGTAACATTTAGCTATTTAATAATGAAGAAATATTAGGAATTTTTACACTCTACTTGCTGTAGTAATGAGAGGTCGAATGTTGGCAAAAACTACGGACTGTCACGACATTTTGTGTAGTAATGTCACATTTTACAATAACAAACTCGCTTATTGAATTGGTAGTAAACACGCGAATTGGCGGGAAATTGCGAATGTCAAATTGATTATTTCGTAGCGATAAGAATGACCTGTTGGTAAAATAGTATTTAGTTCCGAGCATTGAACTCTTTTGTGATATAAGAAAGTTTTCAAGTAAGGAAATTAAATTAAAAATGGACTGCCTCAATGATCTAGTGATCGCAAGTACTACTGCTGAGCGTGAGCCCCTGGGTTCGATTCCCGGGTCGGGCAAAGTGGTATTGGGTTTTTCTGTATGAAAATTCTCAGTAACAGCACGGAGTCTGGAACTGTGCTCGGTAGATGGGCAATAGGCTCGCCCCCTATTACATGAGGCTAAATGTAGGTGTATAATAATACACCCCTGCCTAACCCTTCGGGAAATACAGAGGCGATGCTATATGTTATGTTGTGAAATTAAACTGGTTGAACAATATGCAGGGACATTTTGTGGTCAGACTCGCAACATATTTATCTACGCGTTTTGTTTCGTATTTCGGTATATTCAACATTTTAAATTAATTATGATGCACACCCAAAATTATAACTGTCCAAACTGAAGACTATTCACTTGATGTTAAATAAAAGTAATGGTTCACGTTCACTTTACGAGAAAAAATAGTAATTTTCTTAATTAAAAAATAATGAAAATATATGCTCACGCACATATTCCCACATCAACTCAAAAGCTATTCCTTTGTTTCGAAATATAAAAAATACTTAAACACTTCGTACGTAATGAGAGAAACCCGGAATTAGAGAACTAATCTTCTCATCGTAACCATCCTCTTGCAGTTGTTACGTCATAGGTACATAAGTACTGTGCAATGCACGAATGACCTTTATACTGACCTTTGCTGCATTTGTAGTAAAGGTCACACTGGTACGGATCCGGGTAGAAGCCGCTTTTTTCCGGACAGTCGAACTCTTGTGCTGAAACTGAAATATAATTTTATGTTAGAATACAGATGCATTTCATGTTACTTACTATTAGTTAGAATTTTTATAATATGAGAAATATTGAATTCCGTTGAAATTAATTTCTTGTATTTTAATTCAAAAATGTTATCAAGAGGATAGTTTTAGGGATGGCGATATAAAATATGAAAATATCAATTCTGACCATGTAAAATGGCACCCATGATGAATCAATTTCACATATAAATACACATTTTTTTGAGAACCATGCAAACAATCTGCATTTAATTTCCAAAGACTCCGATTTTATTTGAAATAATCACTTATTCTATTCTATTCTCTAATCAAAAGTTCGCTTATAAGTACTTAGTAACAAGTAAGAATGTACAAACTTGCAAAATTAATAGATTTTATAATATTTTTTATTTTATTAGTATTTAATAAGTCTATTTCTTCAATTACAATAATTAAAAAAATAACTAAACTATTTTTAAAACTAACTACTGATACTAATGTATCAAAAAAATAATAAACAAATATGAAAAAAACCTATCCTAAACGAAATAAATTTAATAATCCTAATTTCTTACTTGTTACTTAAAAAACGAAATAAACAAGTACTTAGTCTCTATTAAATCAATCTAAAACTTGCTATCAACTCAATGTAATGTACCCAAAATTCTAGACACAAATTGCCTTAACATAGAAATATTTGGCATAGCCGAAATTCACGACAGTACAGAGACACGTAACAAACAAGAAAGTAACCTGACGCTTTGCCCAAGGCTACTAGTGTTTGAACCAAATTACAGTCGGTAACCGAATGAGTTAAGTACCGAGTTATTTCTACCATATAAACAACTTATGTGTCTTATTGCTTTACTAGATCATTCTGTTTACTTTAAAACTAAATTATTTACTAATTACAATAAAAACTAGTCTCTTTATTAATAACAGTTTAGTGTAACGGAGAGTGTAAAGGATAGACCTAATTGATCCAATACACTTGAGATCAGATCATCAATCTTAGAACTGAATCTTTTTAATAGGGCCGTGAAACTCGCAAAATTTTTGGGAGTATATCGATCATTCTGACACACAGACACACACACACACACACACATATTTTCGGGCGTTAAATACAAAGCAGATTCCTAGGCAAGCACCTTTTTCAATCTCTATAATATCTTATGGCTGCACCAAAATTCCATGGACTTCTACACGTAATTCGACTCTATCAAGAATGAATTAATGCAGTATCCCAGGCTCTACACAACCGATTCTAAAACAAAGCACAATAATAAGCTTCAGAAATAGCCTAATGCCCCTTTGTTAACACCTATTCATGTTCTATTCACTAAGAGACACAGGTTGATTGCAAAAATGACTAGACGCTCTAACTTTCGCTCACGTATTCGCCCATGTGTAGGAGTTGTATTGTTTTCTATTGCTCAAGTAAAATATGCAAAATTTCTATCTCAAAATATGATTAACACAATCAAATTGGTTTATAAGGTCAAGAGATTTTCGTTACTCAAGGGGGGGGGGGGGGCGGGGCTTTGCCCAGCAATAGGATGTGACAGGCTAACAATAACAATGTTAAGCCAATAGTGTGTAGCTTTCGAATAAATGGCATAGAATTAAAGCACTAGAAAGCTTAAAATGAATAGCTAGATAATATAATTTTCATCTCTCTCCGATTTGAAGAACTTTAAATTATTTGGCTTGGAAACCAATAAAGTTTAGAACGTTAATGTTCCACACAGACCTTCATATTAATGATAAAACTGGACAAGAGCTTAATTAGTTCCACCGAGTTCTAGACTAAGTTGTTGACCCCGACCATTGTGAGATGAAGCCTTTAAATTGACGTTTAAAGTGACAGCAATTCGTGTTCGCCTTGTCAATTGGCAATCCAACTACTTCTTGCATCATTAGTACTTGATAACTATCTCAGTGAGAGTAGAAAGTTATGAAAACGAAGCAAAGTGTAACTAACGACTGCTGGATTAGATAACGGACAGTTAATATGCGGTGTAACTCAGTCTTGGGTAAAATATAAAATCTTATCAATCTGATATTACTTAAGGAAATCGCCGAATAGCATAAAAAGGAACAGCCTTATTCTTAGCACTCAGTAAAAATAGGCTATCAAAGACTTGAAGTTGATTTAAACCTGCTGTTAAGGGAAATATATTCGTAAAATCATGTTCAAATAAACCACACTGTTTTATAGCATCACCCAAATATAGCATATCGACTGTAAACTGGCAACATGTCCTATCTCGATTTTATTAGGATTTTACTTGGTTATACCATTGTAACTATTTCATACCCGGCAGCGCTACAAAAAGCATATTTTATTTCAATCAAATTAGACGCCAAAATCGAATTCATTCAATTTGTTTCATTCATTTATTCAACTAACATTTAAAATTAAAATTATAACATTTTATTAACCATAACATTTTATTAACATTTAAAATTTATTTCTTCTTAATCCTGTAATGTTGTCAGAAATGAGATAATACCAGTTGCCAGTTCACAGTCGATATTCCGTACTGCCGCTAGTGACAGATATCGTTCACAATATTATGGGAAACAACTGATAAATATAGATAATTATTTACCAGTATTATATGATAACATCACATCTAAGAACAAGTGTATAACAACTAAAAAATAACAAAAATAGCTTTACATTCTTATTTTTCTTGAACGAATTACGTAGTGTAGATTTTTTGTTACCTAAAAGCATTATGTCAGTAATTCAATTATACCAACGACAAAACAAAATTGACATTGACTTTTTACTTGAATAAAACGTACTGCCTCTAAATATAAAGGTTTCGTTCATTGCTGAATATACACAAGAAGTGCATCAAACCAAAATAAAATAATATTTTCAATGTAGATGATAATGCCAATTTTGTTCATGTCATAAACTTAATTAATATATATGTATGTAGAAATAATTTTAAATCGACCAATTTATTACTTTACTGCTGTCACTATTAACAAACCGTTTCGAAATTAGTCCAGATACATTTTAGGTCGTAACAAACTGACACATTACAAAACCTGAAATAACTTGTGTAGGAAGTATTTATTCTTTTAAATGATTGAAGAAATAATTCACTTTTTATTTTCTATTAGAGCCACTTAATTGCTGATTACCAAGATATTGTTTAGTTACTTGCATCAAACTGAAAGCTACATAATTTTTAATGACTATGGTATTTTTTTTTAACTTTGCCCCACCTTTTATAATTCTCGTATCGTGGGTTACAAATACAAATGTTCACATGTACATACACCCAAACTCGGAACGAATATTTGTAGGCCATACAAATATTTGTTACGTGCGGGAACCTAACCAAAAGTATGCTAGACATAAGGATATTGTACTAGAAAGAATAAATGAAGAGAACGGCTGATCCCACAAAAGCAAGGCTTAAATTTAAAAGACTTGCTTCTGTCGGAGTAGTCGTGGAATACGAAGATTAACTAATCCATTATTCATTATGTCACACTAATTCAAATATTTTCTAATGGTGCTCTCACAAACACTCACTCAAACATTTTGTTTTCATAGACAAGGACGGAACAAAATTACCTATAGCAACGTGATTTGTTTCGAAAATTCTCCAAGTATTCATGCCCTTGCATCATGTGTACCTATTAGGCCAATTTACTGGAGCAACACTTGAGGTGAAAGGAAAACGAAGACACAGTACCTACATCGATATGTTACGGGTAATTTTAGGACCCTAATAAACATAATACCCAATTTAACTTGTCATGCATTGATAACATCGGCTCTTAAACGTCCACTGCTGGAAATGGGCCCCGATACAATGTACAATTGTGAGGCAATATCTCCATCATTACCAATCTTGGCACAGTGCAAGGAAAGTGCCTACATGAGTGACGAAACCTGAAATCGTCTGGCGTATCCTGGCAGTCAGCTACGATACCACATAATCCAATACACTCTTTCCACTTATACGGCATGAGCGATGTGCTCCTAGTAACAGCATGTTGAGATTCCTCCGATATTCCTAAGATTTTTAATTTCTAACATCACCCGTAACTCTAGCTATCATCATAATGTATTCTATACAACAATTAAGTAAATGTAATGCGAATTTGAAAACAAAACACGTAAGCTTTTTACGAACGATAATAAGAGTAATTAAAATCAGGAATGTTAATACGTAAATGAAGTTAACACATCTGTAATTGTTCAGTTATGTAATGTAGAAGGGCGGTTAATTAAGGATATCCGTGCTTATTATGATGCATCGTAATACAGTAAGTATCTAACGCCCAGACGGTCAATATTTTCACAATGGCCTTTCGTTTATCGTCATCTTATTGTGAACATAATTCGACAAACATGTTATATTGTGAAAAATGTTGGGCCTATGTGTAAAAAGCAATTTGATTATTGATATTGAGTAGTTAATTAACAGTCAAATTTAAACTGTAAAAAAATAGCATGGTAGTAGTTTAACAAATAACGATCCAACAGTATAATCTTGTAAGAATTAACAGAAAATTTCATCTTCATGGGAAGCTAGATGGAACTCGGAACAGAAGACACGAGACCTCAAGATAAAATCACTCAGGGTACAGCATACTGCGTGTACAAGATATATTGCGACCTGATACTTCGCCTTTAGTGCGGTACAACCCTGTACACTACTTGTAGACCAGTTTTAAATCTACAATCAGTAAAGAATATTAACGCCAACAAAATCTATTGAACTGAGACGAAGTCACATGATTCCTAAATGTTAATCCCATACACCTTCTTAGAGTTTCTGTTCTCTAGCTATTATTGATTACAACTCTAGGGCCAGTACGAAGTCTCAAGTTATCGCGCACGCGTAGTATTGAACACAATAGTTGAAGTAGAAATTGCACGTCTCGTTTAACTAAGGAAACCTAAATGTAGAACAAATGACTAATAAACAAGACTGTTCCAGTTTAGCATAAAACTATTGCAAGACATAGACATACTTGTGACGTCATCCCTTTAATACAAATTCATATAAATTATCCCTTTCTGTGACGACTTACACGATATACGTAAGAGAAAAATGCCAATAATGTTCTAGAAGAAATTACATGACACCGCTTACATTAAAACTTTTTCGCCAGCTACGGCAAAACGGAAGTCGCTAAAATAGATACAATTTCTTGTCAAGGTCAGACTGATATAGTCATAAAAAATGAAAGAAGAATATTTCTTTATAAAACCACAAATAATTTCGTATTTGAACGTCCGCTGCTGAACATAGGACTCCAAATAACTATGCCAATGAACGGCATTTAAAATGTGCCCAAACTGCCCAATAAGTCAACTCAAACGGTACCATAGTGCCTGCATAGCGCACGTACATTCAACGCCAAAATAGAGCGCACGATTCGTAGCCCACGAAATTGAATTATAACAGAATCGATCACCGGAATGGGCAAAGAGAACAGAGCGAACTATCAATAAAGCCTGATAAGTGTTGCTCATTGATTATGCACTTTTGTCAAGCTCTGTACTGTTCCGATTGAGTCATTGGACTGGATCTTGCGAAATTATGAGTTAACTGACTACTATGGTTTGTACATTTAACTGTACAAAGGGTTCCAACTATAACACTACAGTGTAACTTGTATTATGCTACAGCAAATTAACGAGCAAGGTTTTAAAATCAATAAGAAATTAAGAGAGAAGAGAAATTTTAATACAATTCACGAGCGACTGTAGAAAGAGCTTTCACAAAAATATTTACTTATTAAACCAACATAGATTTTTGAATGAAAAATGCGATAAATTGAAAAAGATTTTATCGGTATGGATTACTAACTATAGACTATGTTTTTTCTATGTTAAATACTACTGCATGTATTGATAAATTATGTCATTACTAAAATCACGAACACTCTGGAATATATCTCAATTTCTCAATCAAATTCCTATTGGTAAAACACCTCACCTAACTCCTACCATATCGAATTAACAAACCACTTAAAATAACAAAGTTAATAACAATAAATAACACTTACCTAACCCGCACACTAAACCGACGACAAAGAGTAAACTTTTCATTTTTTTTTATTAAATTTATTTGAGGTAGTAAATATAAATAGAATTAAACTGATCGTACGTGCGTTTCCTTTCGAAGGTTGCTCTGTATTGCGAGCGGGCGACGCATTGTAGCCGACGCAAGCGCAGCTTACTACACCCCATACGGCCGTAATGATTACGACGAAAGTGAATGAAAGTTTAAACCAAATTGACAGTGAGTGATGAAGCTAATAGAAAGACGTTAGTAATTGAAGCTCAATGTTTTAATATCGGTGAACAAGATAAGTTTATGGTCAGTCATTAATCTTAATAAAACGTAATCTCGATTGGTTGTAGTATAACTTACTATGTTATTGAATATCTGAAATAATTACTTGACCCGTGTTTTGACAGACTAATAGAAGAGAAACATAATTTATCTCTATTACAATATAGATGTACCTGAACTATTTCGGCAATATTTTCACAAAACATTAAGAGTAATTGCAATTTCGTTATAGCCACATGATTTGCATTTTTTTTATATCTTTGCGTAACGTTGGCAAATAATTATTTCAAAATTTGATCATGACCTATGTAATTAGAAGGATACTTTTATTAATTAGAATATCCGGAGGCTTTTTTCAGGTAATTAGCTTGCAGAAATGGTAAGGTGGGGTAGCAGTGGGCAAGTCACGTCAGTATACGAACGGAAAGCCGGGATAGATCTCCACATCCACATTCGTGATTGATGACGTTTTGTAATGTAATAGCGCGGGCCACATAGCCAGGAGCCTAATTACGTCATCCTTTTAAAGTTTAATTAACGAAGTCGGACAGTAGTGTCTCACAAATAATTGATTTGCTACTGTTTGCATCGCGTTATTTGGGAGGTTATTAAGAGCAGCCAATAAACTATTTTACCTCATGTTTTACATCGTGTTCGCACCTTAATTCAGTGAACACACTCTCATTACAGTGTCACAAGTCGCCAAGAAAAGTCTCGACTTTTACCTATACATTGCATGTATGCATGCACGTGTTTTTGTATGGCTGTAGTCACATTGCCGAGGTCCAGAGACGCTAGCCTCGAAAATGTCGACGTCATGGCCAGTTCCATGGAATTAAGTGTCGTTTTGATCATAACCAACTGGAATGAGCTTATTATTATTATTTTAAGTATGCATATGATGGCGCATCCTGGACGGTTTTCGGAATGCGTATGTAGACACTTAATTTTTATACGTTATATTATATTATTATACTTTATATGCATGTAAAGTTATGAAGTTAACACGCATTAAACGTGTCTGGAATTACGAAGTTAAAATACCTAAGGGATAGTTCACTTTTGAGTATTCTAGGATATGTTGAACAATCGGTATTTTTGACCGACATTTTGTAGGGAAAGAGCCTCCATGAGTGTCAAAACCTGAGATCGTCTGGCGCATCCTGGACAGTCAGTCTCGATACCATTATTGCTGACTGACTTATCTTTCCACCAGGGCATGAGTGATTCCCGATTCCCGAGAAGATTGACATTATTTAAAAGCGATGACGTTAGATTAATTGTTGTAGAGCCGGCTGACAATTATTATGTGCTACTGCCTCCTTTAACCATTTACATTTATCATTAAACAACTCGTTTTCTTCCCTATAAAATTGTATAAGCAGCCGAATTCCCTGCCAAGTATAGAAATCATCTGCATTAAAGCTTCGTTTTAGCTATATAAATTGGTATCCTTTATAGAAATATGAAGAATACCAATTTATATAGCCATATTTATGTGAAACTAAGACCTAAAATATATGACTGTCTATTTGTTACGATTCTTGGTGACTGGTCAATCTCTCCACCACAGTGTGAGCAATTGCCATCACAGAGCTCATAGCATGACATATGAAGATTTAGCGTATGAAGATACATCGTGAAGCCGAATTTCGGCACCATCGTGCAAGAAACCTCAATTACTCGATAACATGTTTACATGGACAAAACGGAATGTTAATTATCATCTTGTACACGAAGGTACTACAGGTCGTAAAAATACTTATTTTCGAAGGTAATTGAGGGTTTTACACATGTTTGTTTATGCCTTTCGATGTACTAGCGTGCTATTATGCTGATAATAATTTACAAACTATAAGTATCCCGTATTTATATATCTAAATATACTATTCATTAGTAAGCGCATCCCTTCAGAGCGGCTGGACCGAATTAGCATGTTCGTAATAGTTCGTATAAGGTTTTAGAAAAAGCAAAATTGGAAAAGATTCCCGGAATATTGGAAAGTTAGGGAACAACGGAAAGTCCTTTTTTATTTCTCTTTTTAGTACGTAATATATTCGTATATTTTATAATATAATGGGCTGTATAATTAAATTATAGATATATTGCAGAGGAACATGTTAAAAACATATTGGAAAAAAATAGGTATATTTTTTAATTATATTCATATACATAACAATACTTTCATTCAATAGATATTACTACAGTAGATACGGGTTTAGCAAACAACTTTAGTTAACTTTCAAACACTTTCGTTTTCAAACTCTACCTACTTACGATTAAAGCTCACGTGACCTTGCAGACTGTAGCAAAAAATTAACTCAAGGAATACATATTTTTCAAGGATTTAAAGGATCAGAATGAACATTATTTTACAGTCCATTCACTCGAACTTGCCTACATATTTTTAAGTATATGATTTTTTGTTTTTATTTGTGAAACATAAAGAAATTCTAAATTAAAATGATATGTATATATTCACAATTCATAAATCTAATTACATATCTACACTTATTTTTTAAATCTAGAAATTTAGAAAAATGCCACAATGAGTCTCCACTAAAAATAAATTTATTATTATCCTTCAGGTCGGCCCAGACATTATCATCCAGCTCCTTTGGTTTAATTAGAGCTGTGACCAATATTGTTGAGGCCGATACCACTCACTAAACTGCAAACGAAACGCGATTAACGACTTTAGAACCGATTTCTTATCTAAAAACGTATAGAATGTATTTAAACTACGTGATACGTGTACTTATGACCATATCATCATTATGAATAGTTCATTACAGTACACCACTCTATATAGGTTCATAATCAGGAAATAAGAATAAATTGTATTCAAAATACACCAATAGTCTATATAAATAGCTCTTTAAGCTAATTAAAAAAAGAAAAGTTCGAATTTACTTTTTCGTAAGACCTACGATAAAAGTTGACGTTTTTAACGACTAAAATCGCCCTTGACAATTTTCCAAGCTTAACTGGCATAGTGTATAAATGACTAGGTATATTAATAATCACAAATAAATATAAATTAACCGAACCCAGTCTGTTCCCTTTTAAAGTAGCTTGTTAGGGTCGGTCTAACCAGTTCTATATACAAGTATAGGCTTTCCTAGTAGCTGATAACGATAACGCCACGATACATATGTCGACGGTAGCAACAAAAACAAATGAAAGTATTGGTGTCATAATCATAATGTATGAGATCAGTCGCTTTTTATTGCAGTAATATATTCTTATATTATGTACAGTCATGCTTTTCAATCAAGTACCTACTATAGAAAACTTTCAGGTTGTTGTACTTTCTGTTCAAACTATGGTATCCGATGACATCGGTGGGTTTGTATACCGGTTAGCGCATTGGCTAAAAGAGCATCAAAAGTTCTCGATGGCGTGTGTTGATCAAGAAAAAATATACACGGTAGCTCTAACTTAAGGTTCTAGGGTGCAAAGAAAGAGCCTCCACGAGTCCCTCACGAGACTCATGAAATTGTCTGGCGGACCATGGGTGAATGAGCCTCGATTCCACAATTGCTAACTGCCTAATCTTTACACTACGGCATGAGCGACCTCCATGTTCTCCATGCTCATGCAGACTCCATAGAGGACTTAGTTTCTTAAGTTCGTCAGAATGGATATTGGATCACCGGCGTTACGTGGTAGACCAGCAAGCCAGCGTGGTGGAGGAAAGGCTTATCGTCTTCTGTCCCTGAAAATCCTGACGGCGTGGTAGTAATGGGCTGAATTGCTAGTAGTGATTAGTGTGACCTTTTCCTAACTAAGGTCTATTTACTGAGGTAATGTCTTCGTAATTAATTTTATCGCATTAATTATATCAGTGAAAGCGAATTGTTATAAATAGCGAATTAATTTATCGATGTTATAATACAATACACTAAGAAATTGATAAATGTGTCACTGTCTATATTATTATAAAGAGGAAATCGGTTATTTAGGTTCAGTTAGATAATCTATTGATATAAATTTGAATTAATGATCATAGTAATCGCATTGAATGCCTGATTAAATAATTATTTTGGTGATTATCATTAGAACAAACGTAAAATAATTAAATTATCATATCGACATTAATTTTATAATTTCAAACGTTGTTAAGTCATTACATAATAGCATAAAGACCTAAGTTTTTTTTTTTTTTTTTATATCTAAATTGACATCTGTCAAATTATGACAACTATCACTGTCATTACAACAGACATGTCACGTATCATTTACTATAGACAAAAGCCTAAAGCACATAGATACAGTTGACTGATAAAACGAAATTAAGCAACATTGGCACTACAATTAAGGTTGGGTAACAGAATGCCTATCGCAAACTGGTCTAGGTATTGTGAACTAGACACGGGGACCCGGCGTTGCGTGTACATATTCACGATCGCTAGTTAGGGTATAGTCACATGTGGTGATTGGGCTTTATAATTTTAGTTATGGCTTAAATAGAACAGAAAGTGTTTCAGCTACGGGCAGTTAGCAGAAAGATGGAGTCTGAAATCATGGGTATATTTAGAAAACCCGTAAAATTGGATTATTAGGACATTTTGTCTCGGTTAGAAGTGTGTTTTATCTCAGTTAAAAACTTAGCTCCAACATGTTTTCGAATCTAAACGCGCATTGCAACTCGTATCCGAACGCGTCAAAAATGATAGGAGACAGATATTTATCAAAATAATTTAAAAAAATAATGGTTATGATAATTAGAGGAAATAATTATCTTCATATGTAATTAGAAAATGATTATTTCCATATAAATTGCCTCGTTATTCTTTTAGTCGTAAGCGCTGCTACTAAGCATAAGGTCCTGGGTTCGATTCCCGGGATTTCCCGGGAAATCCTCAGTAGCAGCACGGAGTTTGAAACTGTGACGGGTTGATGGCAATAGGCTCTCCCCTATTATATCATCATATATTTCCCATACTATATCTATAGTAGACCTCGGCCTAACCCTTTCGGGGCGTCATACTATACCTATTTTCTTTTATCCAGCCTACATTAGGTCTCCTTTGTATGTGTACCGAACTTTATCGGCGCCAACAAGTTCGATGACTCGTTGACATAGAGCCTTGCATCACACACATGAGAGTGAGATAATTCGATAATGTTGAAATCTAAAAGCTTAAACAAATAATAGTAATAAACATTTACTGAACATTGCATGCCTTCCGGGTATATAATTTAGTCCATTAAAGATTACAGTAGCCTTATTCTATAAAATAACATTTGCCTCCACGAGTGGTGAACCCTGAGATTTTCTGGCGCACCCTGGGCAGTCAGCCTCGATACCACCATTGTTTATTGGCTAATTTTTCCATTATACGGCAAGAGAGACTCTCATGTGGTAGCTTGTGCCGACACGACAGAAGAACATAACATCGCGCCTGCATTCTTATAAAGGGTAGGCAGAGGTGTACTGTTGTACATCCACATTTCGATAGTACTATTTTTAAGTACTATGGAGTAGCCAAGCCACAATTTCAACTCCGCTCTCCAAGACGATATACTAAGAACAATATATGTACGTCTAGTTGTCATAATCTCGGCTGCTGAATGTAAAGTTCTGAGTTCAATTCTCATGTTGCACAAAGCGTTTTCGAGTTTTTCTGTTAGGATATATTCAATAGAAACACCAAGTTTGGATTTAAGCCTGGTAGATAGCATCGCCATCTTTAATATGGGAAACAATAATGGCACCGGTGAAATGTCAGTGTATTTCAGTACACCTCTACTTAACCCGTTAGGGTAAACGGGCGTGAAAATATAATGTTCTAAGTTAGATAGTAACGATAACCAAACTAGTTGAGTGTATGAAAGCATTTTAGAACACATTAATTATAATTAGCCGCAATTGCCTACTTCTGTGCAAATTCTTACAGTCGACAGCCATTGAACTGAATTCTTAGGTGTTTCATAATTGGAAAGTTTGACCTTTAAGGTGTGGATACAATGTTTCATGCTAGGCCTAATCTTACTTAACGGTTTATAATGTGAATTTTTCACGCAAACGCATAATACGGAACATTTTTACAGCCCTAGAATCATGCCTCAAATAAAACGTTACTTAAATCGATGAGACAGCCTCAAATTTATGTCTAATAGATAATATCTTACGTCAGAAATTGCCTCAAATCTGCAGACTCATTACAGTCTTAGTTATAAAAATATTGGGGCATGCGCAAAGTCACTAGAATTTCACGTAAAAAAAAATCTACATAGTATCAAGGTTGTATTCCCGGAAGGGTTAGGCAGAGGTGAAATGAACACTGACATACACTCCGGGCGGTTACTGAGAATTTTATAAAACGACAATCATACGTTACCCTGGAGTCCCTGGAGGCCCCATGGAGTCCCATGTAATAGGGGACAAGCCTATTGCCATTTACCGGGCTGAAAATTTCCATGAAGAAAAACCCAATAACATTTTGCCGGACCCGGGAATCGATCCCAGGACCTCACGCCCAGCAGTCGCACATAAAACAAGTAGACCAATAAATGAATGCAAAAATGTTATAGCATAGAAATGACATGATATTTATCTGTATGCTTATTGAAACATTAAGCATCCATCATTTCCATGATTACACTATACATATACTAAATATTTCCTAGGGCCTTTCATTCACTCTTACCCCTCGTGTCTTTTATAAAATACCGACTGTTGTCCATAGTTTGACTCGCAGTCTACGATAACTGCTTCGTGTACCCGGATAAATTTAGTCCTGTTTTAATTCAGGGTATGATCTACCGATGTGCCACATGGCATCCAAATCCGTCGCGCCGTTTATTTGTGATTGAATAACAAACATCCAAACGTCTTCACAAACTTTCACATTTAAGTGCGATTTGCCTCAAAACAAACAAACATAACTTTCCTCTGTATATATTAGTTTGATTAGTCAAAGATTTTATTCTAACGATGTTTGCGCAGACATGGAAATGGGTGTATCAGTCTTGTTTGCATAGAAATGGATACAAACGATATGAATAGTCTTTATATAGCTATATATGTAAACAACGAACTGATATATCGTATTAACAATCTCTTCTTCTTTTAAATACAATGAAGTCGAGAAAGGAACATTAGTTACATACGACACGGTTTGACGACATGGTTGGCGCAGTGGCTAAGTGATTAGCTTTCTGCGCTAGGTGTCACGGCTTCGATTCCCACACGGAACAAATATTTGTATGATCTACAGATAGTTGTTTGGGGTTAGGCTGTGTGTGCATGTAACATGTATATGTGTTTGTAAACTGTACCCACGACACAGGAGAAATCACAGTGTGGGGCAACGTTAATACCAAAAAAAAAAAAAAAAATATTACCTTTAAACAAATGCTTTTGATGTATAATGTAACAGTAGTTATTTTTAGTGTCAATGTATCTGTTGTGTTATTAGATTAGGTACTATTTTTTCAATATTTGATCAAACTTTGATCAGTATCAAAATTTCAGTGGCAATCTCATGGACGTTAGATTCTTACAGCACGATTTATACTTAGAAATGAGTTCAATGATTTATTGCCTTCAGCGTATTAGTTGCAAATTAATTGATAGACATTTTGTAAGTCTAAGTAAGCGCTAGGTCGCAACAAAAAAATAACAAGCACATACTTACACAACAAGTCTTGCTTGCCTGTTGCTCCACTGCAATTTGCTTCACTTACACATTGCTTGGATAAATAAATAACTAATAGTTGTAATAAAAGCAAAAGTGCTGAAACACCAATTATAGATTGTTCAATTTCAAAAGTATTGATTTTGAGTTTACCGAGGGCACAGTTATTTTCTAGTTTTATTGGTTATTGCATTGATTTATCGTTTTCGTTTTGACATTGAGGGTTTTGAGTAATATTTTTAGATTCCTCAATCTGTTAGTCTGTGAAGATCAATTGCAGACGCTGTGTGTGTGATCCTGGATTCGATCTCCAAGTTGGGCAAGTTTAGCATTGAGTTCGGTTGATGGCAACAGGCTAGCCCCCTATTACATCGGACCTATAACGGCATCGGTGGCGTGAAGGGCCCCAAGATGAACCCTTCGGGAACTACAAGGGTGATGTTATGTTATGTATGTTAAGCTTGCCGCACTCAGTCTTTGGATGATCCGTTCTGTAGATATCAAAACACCTCCATGCCTTGAAGAGCACGGTCCTGATTGTCAACAGTCGTTACGGGTAGCCAGTAATAGCAGTCCGAAACGACTGTTGTCAGGTCTTGCCTTACGGTATGAAAGTCAGATGGTAGTCGTACTTTTATATGAACAATCAGCTCCGCATGTTCATTTTTTATTTACGTAAAATCCGCCATTTACTTCAGCCAGTTTTGTTGTTGTTGTCATGTGCAACCAGTTGATCAACCAGAAATCAATCGGAAAAAAAACTAGTTTGTTATGGCCTTTGTACTGGCCTGCAAACTAGTATAGGACTAATTAACACTTTGTTTATCCAACAAATATACTTTTGGTAGAAATGCCAAACTGTCCTCGAATGGCAATTGCCAATGGAAAGGTAATAGCCGTATGAGACCTTAGGCCATGAATGTATAAAAAAAACTGGCTCGGAGACTTTAGAAGGGATATAATAAAGTCAAAGTCAAAGTCAAAGTCAAATATTTTTATTTCGAGTAAGCCTTTACAGGCTCTTTCTAAACGTTGTGATTCTAGGTGCACCGTACCAAAGTGGGGGTAGGTCTTATGGAGAAGAGACCGGCAAGAAACTCCATGGATACTCTTTTAAACTGGTTACAATCTTTAAAGGTAAAGACTATGTGAGTACAATGCAAGCCAATGTGCGCAAAACCACACAAGAACAGTATTAATATAATATATAAGGGACGACTCTCGCGTGCTTAAAAAATATGACATATTTTTGTCCAGTATCAGACCAGTTTGTGGTCAGACGCTTTGGACATTTTATCTTATCTTTATCTTTCTTCACTCTTTAGGAAGATAGTCATTAAAATCTAGATTATCTCCAAAATACACCTATATCAAAACGCGCTAGAATTGCGACCACTGCCCAACAATGGATAAAAATAGAATTAAATTTTTCGTACCGAAAGACGCCTTACTTACACAAAGAGTTAGGTACAAATGAGTCTATAAATTGCAATTAGGATCCCTTCACGTTCAATAAGTCTTCCGTCACAAAGGTATGCCAAAAAATAAAGCTTAAGTGCGAACATGTACTGTCGAGAGGCGATAAGTTATTAATCGACATTTTTAATTAAATTGGACCTTCCATAAAAGGTAAAAGGATTGTTTCCTGCAATTATGAATATGATTAACGTAAATATTCAGATCAATAATCGTTATATATATATATATATATATATATATATATATATATATATATATATATATATATATATATATATATATATATATATATATATAACATAACGTTAATATATCAATAAAATAGTTGAAACTGCAGAACGCAAGCCTTTTAAACTGGTAATAACATATTACTTAATTATGTGTTTCAAACCCATCCTTGTTCAAGCCTCTGAGCACGTGCTTTTCAGAATAAGAAAGGTTAAGGCCCTTAGACTACCAGACTGGCCTTTGCGCGTTGGCGGATTACACACACACACATACCATCGAGAACTTTTTGGAGGGTATGCTTTGGAGTATAAGTAGTCTCCTCGTTACCATCCTTTTCTAAGATTCTTCCAACAAGCCTGATTTTAATTTGATAGCGTTCGGCACTCTGTTTGTCGAAGTGGGACGGTATTACAAATACAATGCAAAGCTATATTAGTTATGTAATAAAGCCAATGTCAAAATAAACACACAGATAAGATGTTTAATTATATACTGAACTAATCAATTCCGTTATTCCAAACACAAAAATAAACGAATTACATTATTTAACTCGTTAATTTCCAAATATAGATATTAATCTTCATTCGCCTTAATTACTGTATAGACACAGCAGTTTAAATTAGACTGAATCGTGATACTATCATTTAAATCTCATCAGACCGTATTCCTTTCTCGTAACGATAAAAAGAACATCATGGTTTTGTATAAAATTATTCCAAAAGATTGGGTTCTGTCTACGATTTTTTATTATAATCATATGACTTCACGCTGAGCAAACGTACTTATGTTGCAGGTACGTTTGCTGAGCGAATGCAAGACTAATGTGGCAGTCTAGCAGCATCTCCATAACACTTTTAATTTTGATACTTTTAAGCATAATGTTTTTGATAGGAAGAAAATTGTTTATCTTACACTAACTCTCAATAAGCATTTTAATTTTGATACTTTTACGCATAGTATTTGATAGAGAATAAAAATTGTTTTTGTCAAACTACATTGCTGCTGGTATGGCAGATGGCACTGCAGCAGACTCATAGGGCGATGAAATTGACTTCTTTAAAAAAAGACTGATCCATATCAGCTCGAGATAGAGAGAAGTCGAAGAGATTAGAGAGGCCTTTGCCACAAAGCGGCACGATCAGGGTTATTTAAAAAAAAAAGGTGCTGACTTATAAATATTTATGCGCTTCTAAGCAGTAAGTACTAAATAATCAGTCATATAGCCATAAATACCAGTCACTACGAGTAGGATATGTCGAAAGACTTAGGTTTTTATGTAACGGATCCCTAAGTGCAAACTGCAGTAACCTGAGGTCTTCCACTTTACAAGGTGAACGCTTTTGGAGGCCACTAAAAATAAAAATACCTGAGTTTAGATTGGAACATACTTATCCCCGAGGTTGACGACCGCTGCAAACCGCTTAATGAACCTAAATCGGAAAGGGATATTTAACATTTTGTGTGTCATTTTACTTTTCTTATATTGAGATACTTAAGGCAGAGGTGCTCACAATGTCAGCGATATACGGCGAAATTTATTTAGGCAACAACTGATCGACTAAAATAAAAACTTTTAAAATATGCTTTCAAATAATTCTAAAATGAAACAAGTATATAGAAAATAAAGACTACATTAAATGTTTCCGCGATCGACCGTTTGAAAAGCCCTGACTTAAGACGTTATTACACTTTTACATAACGTTTGAGAACATAATGTGTTGTAATAATAAACGGAGTTTAGTTGTCTAATTTCATGTTATCTGAAACACATAATTTTTTGCTCGAAGTAAAAATGAGGCAAGATTATGTTTCACTTATTTAAAAATATTTTTAGTGCTGTCATGCTTTTAAGTACCCAAATTCAAAATTCCAATTTCAAAATGTACCAATCGAAACGAACCAATGTTTATAGCTACCGATTCAATTCTTACAATGAAGCATAAGTTAAGTTAAGGTTTGAGAACTCTTTCAAAGCACGTGAGGAAATACTCAGCGACCTAAGATTCGTCGATTAATTACTTAGTAGTTTCTAGTAAATTGCCTTCATAATGTTCACATAAAAAATACAATACCTACTTTCCTACTCAAACTTATAACAACCTATATAAGTCCATATATGTTAAATTGATAAATTTTCTACCATTTCTCTGTCTCCATGGTCTACTAGTCATGCGTGACCGCTGAGCATGAGGGTGTATCTCTGGATTTTCAGGTCGAGCAAAGTGTTATTGGGATATTCTGTGCCAAGTAGATGGCAATAGGTTGATCCCCTATTCCAATAACAGTATCGGTGAAAAGCGTGTTAAAATCTACACCTACCTCACTGTCTCCGAATCTATTGTCGCTGATAGTGTGAGGGACAAGCAGAAGATGTGTGTACATTTCTCTCAATCTTTTTTAATCTTCTCAATTTTTTTAGCAAAAAATCATACATCATTGGCTAATAGAATCAGGATTACGTTTACACATAACAGCTTTTACATAAACTTGTGCACATTGACGACCGTCTGTAAAAGGTCACGCAAATGTCAAATGAGGGTCAAATGCTAGGCTAGGAGACACGCATGTCAAATGCCAACAACACCGTCTTCTTACATGTGGAAATCATTCAAATGTAACCCTAATTGAAAGAATATTTAATCATGCCGAGTTTTCATTAATATCGCGGAGTAATAGGATGCTAGGAAAAAACTCAACGAGTGACAAACCCTGATATTGTCAGACGCAACCTCGATTCCCATGAAATCGCACGTGCCAACACGACAGAAGAAGCATTAACCTCAAATATAGCGCTCCAAATTTGATTGAATCCCATGGGACTTACTCTATCACACGTAATGATAAAATGGTGGAATCTATTGACATCATATTGTTTGGAATCGTGCAACTCCGAGCTATTACAAAAGACTTTTATACAGAAACTACTAGAGGTTTATTTGCTTTGTTATATCAGGCAATGTTTGGATGGAGTTTTGAAGTTTATACTAGTCTCGTCAATAATATTCTACAGCTAGGATGCCCATTTCTTCGTAATACCACAACACATTCACATACATTGTCTCGAAGACTATTACATTATATTCCTGCTACGTGCAGTGTGAACTAATCTTTGAAAGCTTATTGTCTTTGACACACTTACAAGTTAGACGCGATACACAAAGCTAGTGTGGATGTGACGAATTTTATAACAATACGTCTGATAATGTATCACAATGAGGGGTTGGTCATACTTCAAAATCCGCTAACTTAGTTCTTTCTTCGTGAGTTGATTGCCTAACCCATTCTCTGGCAAGCACCCAGCGCTGTAACAATACCCCAGCGCCGAATGCATGACATTCGCTTTTTCGCTCAAAACAGTGACAAAGTCGGCAACGTCTTCGTGTTATTTCGATCTTCTTGTTCTTCTGTGGTTTCGACACGAGCTATCACATTGGCATCGCCCATACCGTGGTGGAAAGATTAATCACCAGTCAACAATGGTGTCAGCGAGGCTAAATGCACTGGGTGTACCAGATAATCTCAAGTATCGTCACTCAAGAAGGCTCTTTCTGTGCACCCCAGTAAGTTCGATTACGTGAACCAACATTAGTTCAACTCTTCCCTGTCTAACCGTTAAGAAAGTGTCGGTAAATATTTGTAAAATAAATCTAATTGTTCTTTGCAAGCCGTCAAGGTCTACTGGAGTTAAGTGATGCCGCTGTATTAAATAGCAATTATAACATTTTATACTTGTCGAAACTGCTGCTCAGTGGACTGAGAAAGTTCTCGGTGAAATACCGATAGTCACCGGTATAGTATAAAATAATAATTGAATGTAGAGAGCGTGAGTGTTATTGGAAAGAAGAAAATATTATAGCAAATGTGTTAAACGTTTCCTGTAAATAATTCTTCATCGTTACCATTACATCACCAGATATCTGCTACTGGATCCTCCCACACTACAGCGTGATTTATTATGTTGCTTCGTTACTAATATTGACACTCAGTGTCTTAAAATTCATTAAAATACCTCAGAAATTTAGCCTATTTTTCATACTTACCACGTAAAGTATAGTAAGAATGGTTGACTTAAAATAATTAATTAAAATATTTTAGTCTTGCAAGAACTAACTATTTACGGCACACAGAAGAAACGTCGATAGCCCGATTAATTAATACGTCCTGCGATTCACATTGAATTGAGGATATATCGATTTCTAAATCTGAATATTTAACGTCCCATTTGACGTTTTGATTTGTTTTTATATCGTACTTACGATCGTAACTAATTACATTAGTTAGAAGCTGTTTGAAAACACATACCTATAGAAGGACTTTGGTCATATGGCCTGTATATATTATTGTGGAGTCTTTGCGCATGTGAGATTTGTGTCTTTTGTACCTACGACACATGAGAAATTTCATGCTATTTAAAAGAAAATAGTGTTGAGGATTGCTGACCATAGCTACGATAGTCCCTTAGCGTCAAACCAAATTCGGCTTATCTACTTAAAAAGAACAAATTCCTGGCGGAGTTCACGAATTATAGTCAGGTGGATCAATCACAATAGGCTGACTCCCACATAATCCAACATACTATGAGCCTAGTTATCTTGTCTTGCTTGTAATTAAACATTTCTGGATAAAGGCTATCCTAGTTTTCCAGAAATTGATCCATGGTCAAGCCGAGTCCAGCCTCTTACAAAAACGGCTATAAGGTAATGGGGATAAAGGTATTTTTAAGCGTCACAAAATAAAATAAATGGGTTCGTTTAACTTAAAATGTATTTAACTTATTAAGTCTTAACATACAACTATATTATGATATCACTAGGAGGCTTAAGATCTCGCTTTGGGTGCGGGTGCGGCTTCGTCTGAGTCTTTGTACCAGTCCTCACTGTAAACATAAAAAATCAGGATTAGTGATGAGAAATTCACTGAAAAAACACGTCTTGATAACACGGAGATGTTACTAAATAAAATAAAATATTTTCTTTGATAGAAGATATAGGAAATAATTGGCAACTTTTTATTCTTCACGACTAGAACGAACAATTTGATAACGATGGCCGTCTAAAGTCATTCTGGTTCAAAGTACCTAAGCGAGGAATCATAGATTTACATACAACCTCGATATCTCATCTATACTATTGAATACATCACCAAAGGATGATTATAATATACGTGTCTAGAATTGATTCCTTATCCTATGAGAAGTCTTTTAAAGGTCCTCATAAACCTCCCCTTATGACGGTGCACGATTGCTAAGTCCAGCGCACCCTAAATAGTCAGTCTCGATACGAACTTCGATGACTAATCTTTTCATTTCGCCACGAGTAATTTCCATGTGACAGCCGACAGAGACGGCAAAAGGAAAAACAACACAACACTCCAACTCACCATCCGCGGACGTTCTCAGGCGCGTCACACCTCTGGGTCTCCTCGTTGTAGACCTCTCCGGCTTGGCATCCAAGGTCACGGGGCTCCACACCGTTCAGGCACACGTAGAATCGCTGGCAGTCATTGGGGTGGGGGAACTTGGGGTGAGCGACGGCCTGGCCTTGGGCGTCAACTGGCGCCTGCTCGGGGCACTCGAAACCGTCCTTGGTTTTCTCTGAAATAAAAAAAAGTACGTCAGAATATATAAAAACTAAGTATTTGAGCAGTTGAATTGATGATGAGGTATATAATAGTATAATATTAACATTTTAGAGTAATAGCAATCAAATAAATTTAGTATCCCCCGAAAAAAACACGACAAACAAAATTGAATAGGTATTTGAAGAACATCATTAAAATTTAGAAACTCACTCTCTTGCGTCTGACATCCTTGTCTGCCAGCGGAATCGGGCCACACGCAGGTGCCAGAGTACTCATCGAAGTGCAGTCCAGCGGTACACTTGACTTCAATGGCTTCACCTTCAATGCAGTTGTAGAAGATGTTGCACACGGACTGGTCGGGGTGAGCGAAGAAACCGTTACGGCGGGGGCACTGGGCGTTGGCCTTGGCGGGTTCTGAAAGGAAAATGGAGATGAGAATGGTTCAATGCTGATGATGGAGCTATTTTAAGGACGAACAGCGAGTAATGGCGAACTAACAACAATAGATGGCATGAATACTAGATTTCCTAGAGCCAAAGCTGTCCCTATGAAAGCTTTGCAATTTCTTTCGTGGCTTTTGCAAGTAATCAATACAATACAGTTCTAGCAATCATTTAATTGAATATTGATTCGGTCAATATCCTGGTTATTCTTAAAGCTTCCCTAATCTGCTATGGGCTAAGTTACTTTTTATACTTGCCATGTACAAAGCTAAAGTCAGTGATTGACTGATCAAGCGAATTATGTAAACTCGACAAATAAATAATCTAAAAATAATAACATTTGCATTTAGCGTGACCTATTGCATTTTTAGACATCGGGCCATAAATCATCGTTGCACATCAAAAACATAAATTAAGACAGCTACAGACAGGTTGCATAAAACCATCCAATGCTAACTACTTTTAAATTTTGAATATTTTAAAAACTTGATTATTTCTCTTCGATCTGGAAACGAAGGAGTCTAGCATTGAGTATAAAACTCATTGGTCTGCCCTTGAGTGTAGATGGTCATTTAATCTAGGAAATGACAATTGCATTGCGCAATTCAGGAAGTACAATTAGTTTAGGTCTTTCACTAAGTTATGTCAAGAATAGTACCATTTGTCGCTATTTTTAATTATTTGCGCTTGTTATTGGCCTTAGTTCCGGTTAATTATAGGTTGTTTATTATCTACTTTTTGAATCGACGACATTTTGTCAATAGAATTTGTCTGATAACTGAACATAATATTACGCATAATATCTAAGCACATTTAGTATCATATTCTCTTTTATATCTTTTTTTTTTTTGTATCATATTTTGACTTCTATTATTCATTATACTTCTATGAAAATTTAAGTTCTATTACCTATTATTTACTAAATACATCTAAAGTGTTCATTTCGGTGCACAGCGCCTTATAAAAGTTACTCAAAATCCAAGTCACGAACTTAAAGTTGTTGCATTCCACACATTGACGTACCTAATGCCTCTATACTCGAATCTCCATAACATTTTACACCACATTCCAATGTACATATTCTGACTAATGTGATGCGGTAGAAGCCATCAGTAGTGTTTTATATTTGACAATTTATTTATTTATTTTGACTAACATCGTTAAAAAATCAATTACAGTAATCAAAGGAAACGTAAAATTCAATCAGAAACATCTATCGTTTATAGGTCGCTAAGAAATGGTTGCGGATTTCTAAACTCAATAATAAAATAGAGACATACCCGGACCTACTGCAAACTGCAATCCTTCTAACACGCACATATGAATGCCTACAAATATCCACCAGTTGGCCTAGAAAATCAGCGGTGTGAGCCGACCTAGGCGGTCAAAGGTAGACAAGATACCTTCACTTCATGAGAATTGTCGCAAGTGACCTCAAAGTGACATTTGATCTAACTATGCAGTTGAACAACGTGTAAGCTTGATATTTTTTCCTCCTGTGATTAAGTAATCTCTTCCGAGAAGTGTTTTATTGATACCAGAACTTGTTTTGTCGCAATAAGTTCTTCGAATACAAATTGCTTAAGTTTTGAATAAAGCTGTTCACTTTATTAGATACTAACTATTATTAAACATCGTATTTATTCACCATAGACATGATGAAAATTGAAATCCGAAATCGCAGTTTTCATTCATTACGTCTTTCGTTATCTCCAGCAAGTGAAGATCTTTGTCTGTGTGTATCATTAATCTCTTCAACGTTCCTAACTTTTCGTTTAAATCAAAGCAAAACCTATTCTTTACTTTTGTCATGTGCTCTTAGAATAGGCGTTTTTCACTGTGTTAAATTTAGAATTAAATTTAGAGAGACTCCTACACCATGGCGCTATATAACTTCTTTTCTAAATACTTGGGGAGAAAATTTACGACGAAAACAAATAGCTGCTAAACATTCCACCAGTCTATGGTAATGTAAACATCGTCATCTAGATTTCTAAGAAGTAATAACAAATCGCTGATTCCTCAAATCATGTGAAAGAATCGTACCAAGCAAGGTTCATAATGTTAGAAATGAGTAAATAACTTACGGAGCTCAGTCCTGTCTCCACAATCTACGTTGAAGGGCTGGTCACACTTGTTGATCTTCCTGATGGTGGGGTCGAACACCAGGCCGTCGGGGCACAGCTTAGTGGTGGCCACGCCATCCACGCACTCGTAGAACTTGTCACATTGCGTCGAGTCTTCGTATTGGCCGTCCTTGTTTGGGCATTTGAATTGGGCACCTGAGGGAAAGATGGGGTTAGTGGATTTGTTTCTGGGTCTAGATTAAGATTAGCAGATATTTATCTTATGTGGAAGATTTTTTTAATGTATACTTCTAATATTTTAGAAGTTCGTAGTTTGTTCAAAATTATTTTTACAGATTATTGCCTATTTTATACAATTGGGTACATTATTTTTCGTGTAGGTAATTAATTTGTTTTTCTGCTAGTACAAGTAACTTATTTCATGTTTCAAAATTAATCAATTAAACAATTTCGTCGTTAATTAGCACTAAATGCGAACCTTTCTGCAACACTTAAAAAGTTAACTGCGTAACAATTATTTTTATACTTAAACACTGGCGGCTATAAATTGAAGTGTCTAATTACATTAGTTATAACCACTCATGCGCAACAGTTCCGGCCCAGCAGGTTTGTCCAAAAATTGGACCGGTTGATCAGTGAAAGCCTGTTTAGGTAAATAAGCATGGTTTTCCTTCGCTCTGAGAGACGAATCGAGTTTTTTTTATTACATAAGTATGTTCTGTTATATAAGAGGTGACACACATTCGAGTGTTCTTGTCACTAGCCCGATATGTAATGAATAGTGTTGTGATTGGTTTCTTATTTGAGTTGTGCAAATCTTTTTTGCGTACCCACTGATGTGGTTAAAGTCTGGTGGTACGTTTTCATTGTTAACATGAAATACGATAATTTAAAGTTGGTTTTACTCAATAGAAAATGTGTCAATGCGGGTTATTTAGTTTTCGAACAACGTATTTGGATTCATAAAATAGTATCACGCCTATATTCGACCAAGGGATAGGGAGCGATGTACTGTTGTGCATTTGTTTTGGAAAACATTATCCGTACCTCCCAAAATGCATTTTTACTTATTGCGTAACTTTAATATTATTCTCTTTTTTTAAGGACGAGTTGAATATTTAGATTGGCGAGTGACATGACATTTTGACATTTTGCGAATAGCGGTTTTTTGCAATTTAAATGAAGTCTAATTGTCAAGGCCGTTAGTAATTAACATGTTGAGTTATTCAAAGATTATCATTATATTATTGATTTTTACTAATTTAATCTTTTAAATGAAGATTCATACGTGTTATACAGATCGATAGACGTAAAAGATACGGATATTTTAACTATTAAGACCTTCGTTTTTAATTATCATTTTTGATGAGAATAATTTCTAGGATCTGGTTTATAGATCCGCCAGCTTAACTCACTAATGTGTGACTGTCATTGTCTTGTCATTATACAAAGAGGATAGATTTTTATTCAATAGTCTAGTTGGGCAGTCAGTTTGAATGACAAAAAATGCGCGCGCACTAGTGTTTCGTACATCAATCAATACTACAACAAAAGCTCGCAGCACAATAATGTAACACATGATTATCGGAGGGGTACCACGAACCGGCGCGCGCGCATGACGCAAGAAGTGAAAGTGAGTCGCGACTTACGACACCGATGCATCGCGCTGATGCAGCAAGGGTCGGGATCACACTGACCTATGATGATACCATTCAATAGGATGTTACGTGTTTGGTAAAAATTTGATGTTAGATTGAAAACATAATATAGTTTCATGGAAACATAAAACAAATAATATTTATTAAGATATTCGTACGGGTCTAGTTAGATTGGAACTTGGGAGCTACTGTGACTTGGGAAGAGACTATGATGGATGATGATGATGATGGAGAAAAAAGTAGAGAAATTCCAGAAGAGAAGGAAAATAAGAAAATTAAACATTTGTTTTCCTTTGGTTGAACTTGATGTGTATTTCCGTGCATATAAGGTGTCAGTATGTAAACTGGTACCCACAAGAGGTATTATAATGTGGGATTTTGTGATAAAAACAAAAGAAATAAAAAAATCCTTGTACCAAAAGTGCCTAAAGAAGAATATAATAAATTATAATCTTTGTCTGATTTTTACGGCCTTTTCGCGTGAGATTTTCTATAAAGGTATTTATAAAATGTAATCAAGAAGGTTGTACTGTATTCAAGGATTAGGTTCCATTTGCTCATACAGATATCTACCGAAAATTGGTGGAAATTATGCCGGAAATATATAATTAAGAACAAGTTACTAAATAGAATAAGGACGCGCAATGTAAAAGAACTCGTATTAATATTTCCGATAGGTTTCATAATTTAACTGAAAGTTCTACAGATAGATTAATTGCTGAATTATTTTGATAGTCCCAGTTAAACCCATTTAAGTGACGACACGGTTGGCGCAGTGACTAAGCGATTAGCTTTCTGTTCTAAGTGTCGTAGGTTAGATCCCCGCACGGAACAAATATTTGTGTGATCTACAGATAATTGTTTCGAGTCTGGATGTTTGTGTATGTGAATATATGTGTTTGTAAACGTACCCACGATACAGGAATTATTCGTAGTGTAGGGCAAAATTTAAAAAATAAAGAAAATAAAATGCATTTTAGAAGATGGCTTGTTGCCATCTCACCTCTTATTACTTCTGCCAAACCCATTGGGGAAAACTGGCGTGACGCTATGTTATATTAGAATTAATTGTACCTTGATCACAGCTGTACTAAAAACTTTGTAGGTTTCTATTAAGAATGAGAATGTAGATGAAGCAAAAAGGTTAAGTAAGGATCGTAGCACGTGGCGTTCCATAGTTTCTGCCTACCCCCATGGGAAAAAGGCGTGACTGTATGTATGTATGTATTAAGAATTATAAACGCAAAGAGAAGATACCAATTTTCATAAAAAAGATCATACGGATTACACTGATTTATCACCGTGATCAATAAAGTACCAGATCATTTAAGATACGAAAGCTTCTCAAGAAAAAAATAACATAAAAACGGGTCCAGACTACCCGATAACATCACTGAATATAAATTTATGTGTTATCGAACAAGGAAAAGCTAAATATATTTAAAACACGAATGTATTTTAGAATCACGTTTTTCTTGGTGACAGGCATACGAAAATACGTATACGATTATAACCATAAACGATAGGTACATAAAATCATTCCGACAAACGAGTTTGACCTTTATTTGCTCACGGGCTTTAGAACCAATTCCATGAATTACATCTTTGCTTTACGCAGTAAATGTTTATGGATATATATTTTAGTACCTACACACATTGACTGCCTTATTATTCTAATGGTCTCATGAGCAGCTTCTGAGCAAGAGGTCCTGGGTTAGGTTCCATAGCGTTATTGGGCTTTTCTGAAATTCTCAGTAGCACACTGAATTTTGGAATTGTGCCCGGTAGGTGGCAATAGACTTTCTTTTACATTTATCGTCATCTGCGAAATGTGGGTGTACAAAAACTACACCTATGCCTAACCCATCGGGGAATACAGGCGCACATATAATAAGTGATTACGAAAACGCGTCAATTACTCTACTAGACAATATTATTCAGACAGAGTCCAAAAGTAAAAAAAAAAAACAAATGAATATCATATTTTTTAAAATATACGAAGAAGGTACGTTTTTTAAAGATAAGCGACAATTTCCTATACATTTTCTTTAGTCATTTCATTAAGGGTCATAATTAGGATATTAATGGTAATTAGGTATGTTAATATAATCAGTGTCTTTGTTATATAATGTTAAATGACCCAAAATTATAATTGTACATTAGCAACATTAAGTTAGGTTAATAACTAACTTAATGTTTCAATCATACATTTATCAAATTGCTTTTCTTGCAAATAAATAATTGCTTCACGAGTATAATTAATTTATACTACAAAAACTATTTCGTTTTATAATGAGTTCGTTTTTTAACATAAGATAGCATCACCCCTGTATTTCCTTAGGGTTAAGCAGAAGTGTAATGTACACCCTAATTTCATCCCTAACGTTATCAAGTCTCTTGGAAGGTGCGTCTATTGTTATTAATCGGACAGAATTCCAGACTCTGGTCTGCTGTTGAGAATTTAAATAAATCCTAATAAAACTGCCCGATCTGGATATCCAACCCAGGACACCATGCAGCTGTGAGCACTAGGAGGCAGTTTGAGATAAATTAAGGCTTCATTCAAGCACCATATTTAAACTACTCTTATCTTAGGTATGTACTCTGTTATACGTATTAACCAATATATTTCAACGAAAGATTCACCATCAATTATTGATACATAAATCTGCACTGTCTCTGCAACGTTTGTTGCAAAAGACAACAATATTTGCGTAAATTTTAATATCACCGATGTCAACACACTTTGCTTGCAAAAGCTTGTAGAAATTTCGCATGAACTTATTTTTACTTGCCGAGTAAAAAAAAATCAAAGCAAGTGAATGTCAATGTCGTATTACAACAAAAACCACTCGACGGTGTAAAGTAAAACGCAATTTTTGTTTATTTCATTCATTTTGTTGTTATAACTATTTCTATTATTTTGGTTTTCTCTTCTATCTGAAACCGACTTTCTCTATTACGACATTTTGTTTCAAAGTTTCATGTTCTACGAAATTTATAGATTTGACCTTTATGTTAAACTTTAGTTGTTGATGATTGACTGGCATTTATGGGTTATTAGTTATTACCCATCTATACGATCATAAGAAATATATTTGGTTTTTGTTATCTTCCTAATCATTATCGATTTATATAAGAAAATGATTGCCGATACTTTCAATTGCATACTAATCGCCAATGCTGCTAATAGTTCAAGGTGCCTCATAAAATCTATTCTATTTCTAACATGGAGAAAAAATCAATTAGAATTTACATATAAAACCTGATTGCATAGGCAGGGCCTATTATGCACAGACAGCCTACTAATTGCTTACACTTGTGAATGCAAGCAAGGCGACCTAACGGAATTAAAGTAGGCAACTGAACCCGAAAGTACGTGAAAAGAATATAATATAGTACCGTCGATGCCCTATATTACCTGACCCCCCTAGAATGTATAATATAATGTCTAGGGGGGTCTGGAATGTAGGGCACCGACTGTTCTTAAGGGGAACATATAATATAGGTAGGATGTTATCAATATGTGCTGAAGTTTTTTTTTTAATTTGGGGAAGATTATATCATAGCCTTAATTATGCAATAAAGTTTTTAAATTTTGGAACTTGGATTATTCAAAGTGGGATTCCAAAACTATCAAATCTCTTTATTGGTTCTATTATCTCTCTGTCTTTCAGACTGTCAATTCCACATGGAGTCAGTATTTCTTATATTTCACCTCTACTTCGCTCTATCCTTATTGCTCACACCGGTTCTATTATCAAGATTGACAAAATCGAGTCAATAGAAATATACCTCTGTTTAAATTCCGGGACCCGTGATGTTGTATATTCATTTAGCATTCAAAAATGTTTCAGTATTATTTTATTTAATACATTTTTAATATCATTTTTAAACTTACAATTACAACATTGTTTTGAAATAAAATGTCGACATCGCGATTTGGATCACTTTCGTTCGACAATAGTGTCAAACTGACGTGTAATTAATCTTTAATATAACTTCGTTGTTGATCAGTTTCACAAGATTTACGTTTTAATAAGTCAAAGAAAAATACATGTTAAATTATTTTTACTGTACTTGGATTCTAACTTAAGAGTTTAGTTTCGATTTTGTCAATTAGCATAATTATATAAAATAAGCACTAGAGACACGCGAAAATCCAGAATTTATTTTTAGTGGAGCATTATTTATCAATCTATCTGATCACTATATTTATCCGATTTTAACACGTCATACTACAATAATATTCTATAAGAACTATATAACGTACGCATACAATATTAATAAGATTAAAACATACAATATATTTCGTCAACAATCTATTTTTTTAAATAGAGTTAGCATATTTTTATAGACATTCGCAGTGTATGGTACAAGTATGTGGTTCAACCTCAACCGTTAGTTGTATAATGTTTTCACAATAGTTACATAGCCTTCTATAGCCACAATAATTATATTTACCACGTAACATAGGGCGTAGTTACGTTATGTCAAGTAAAAAGTGATTGTTGTTTCTATGTCAATAATTCGTAAGAAAATATATGTTTGTATGTCAATTGAACTGCCCTGACAAGATAGCTTAATATGGTCATAAAATTGCCCTTTTTCCTTGTCGATTATATATTTAAAACAAAACGCAACAATAAAAATATCTATTACATTGAAAAAGGTGCACTCGTTGAAGTCTTTTGTATTGATCGATAAAGAAATCGTTCACTGAACTGTTTGATTATAATTATATACTTTGTGACTTTTTTACGTTATATAACTGTTTAAGATATTAGTTGTAGCACATTTCTACATTACAAACAAAAAATAAATAAATATCACAATATTTATTAATCAATAAATTGAGGCTGCGTAATTTTTTTATGAATGCCGTTTTAAATATTTTAATTTTTTCTTTATCCACAAAGAATCTAAAAATATATAATATATTGTCACAAATATATTATATCATTTATATAGATATATTAAATATACTTACTCGCTAGCGCGGTGATCGCTGTTAGTACGATGAACACTTTCATGATGACCTTTTGATTACAAAGTTATAAAAATTACAATTATAAAAAAAGTTTTAATGACTAGATTGTGGTCCGACCCCTTTGGCGACCCTGGCGAGACTGACGAACTCAGGCGTCGCGCGCGCCTTTTCTTCGCCTGCGCACGCGCATGGAACCGGTAAGACTTAGGCGTGATTTAACAAATTCTTCTATTAGTGAAACAATAATAATTTGTTATAGCATTACGCGGTTGCATAGCTCCATCTTCTGCTGATTATGATAACATCAACTGTAATAGGATCCTAGGAATCTGAGAGATTACGACTCAATGGTGCAACTAGCTTATGCTATGCGTGATTTGAGTGTTCCCTCTTGGTCGCGCGCAGGCTGATAAGTAAGTATCCTTGAAAATAAATACATACTTCTTTACTTTTTCGTCCCGTTCAAAATTCCACACAGCTCTGCGAAATAGCACATTTAAACATACGAGATGATAAAAAGGACTGTATCCACCTCTATATTCAAGGTCTCGGACTTTAATGAATTGATCAGACAGAATTATTTAGTATGCAAACGGCTTGCAAGTCTACATCATCTACATATATCAGGAACAAGTGACGGTGAATTTAAGATATAAATAGGCAGATGGTGATTTTAATCGTGGTATTTCTTCATAACATTTTCCGTGCCAGAATTGAGCCTAGGTCTTGCAGCGCAAAATCCAAGTGCTTAACTATTAAAGTACTTATCAGTCTATTAAGAATAATAATAAATATTTCAAGTTCTACTAATATTCGTCGCCCCTAAAATACTATATTGATACCACAGGAAGTTCTATGGTATAAATATTTAAGACAGTGAATATTTCCTATACATTTCTAAAGTAGCTCAAAATATCGCCTTTTTGTTACCATGCAGTTCGCAATAAAATATTTTTCGCTCCGCCCAGGCGCATGCGTCGAGTCATTTGTGTGTTGCAAGTTCTTTCTGCATGATATGGCATAACTTTAGTGTAGTTTTCCTTAACACCTCCCACAACTTCCTTGCCTCGTCGTCAAACTTACACTTGAATGATTTGATCATTAAAGTTTGAAGAACACTAGATAAGTTAACAAAAGAAACTTCAGCAAGACTCATCTTCGATGATCTCTTATCTTCTGCATAGGGCTGACGTATTCTTCATAGGACCAATCCACATTTTGGAACCGTGCACCTAGCATCTGAACACCTTGAAAGAGCTTGCAAAGCCCCAGTTGTACAATAAGACTTTGACTGGACTTGATGTTGTAAGTTCGCTGAAACAAATAGGTTTGTGTGTCAGAAGCAAACAACCTGTCACTAATTATGAATTAGAAATAATTGCAGCTTATTTTTATTATATTTTTAAATCGCTTTCTTTTATTTGAATATATTTAGTTCGGGCGGTCGTCGCACTCTGGTCAATTACAAAAAGTTTTAAACCTCTCCTCGCTTCACTCGTTGTCGCATCTATTTTTGGCTCCGCCAGAAGACTCGCTTAAAGCACTTTTAATTTTTATTTTGAACGTGGGCTATATGAATTATATCTTGAATTCAGGCCTATGGAGGATGCTTTTTAACCACTAGGAATTTCAACGGCATTTCAAGCTAAGGAATTAAATGTTAAAAAAATATCAAATGAAAAGTATACATACTAAGGCCTTATGTAGCGAATCTATAAAATATCTTAATCACATCGGTTGATTAATATCTAGATAGATAGATATATGCTTTATTGCACACGACACAGTTCAAACTATATACATAAAAAATATAATTAGCATGTACAATGGGCGGCCTAGTTTTATGTAAACTCTCTACAATAATCTTTAGTTGGTCGGAGTGACTCAGTCTTTGTTCAGTGCTTTATTGTAGCTAGCGCGTACTTATGTCTGAATTTTGAGTATATAGTTACCGACCTACGTATTGGCATGTTCTATCTATTAGGGCTCAATCGCTTCAGAGTTTTGTTGACCAAAAGCCGGGTCGACTGTTCATTAACTTGGGTACCTACATAAAAGCATGAAACTTCATTTGATTTTCCGGGTACTATATACACCGGGTAGAGTACTTAAAAAATATAATTTAAATGCGGATCAAACATACCGTATTTATATTTACCGAGAAGTCATATGATTTAATACCGTTCTGTAACATAATTCTAATTTAGAACACATTTCATTTTTTCAAAGTTTGTCCTACCCTAGGAATAGGTCCTTCAAAAACTATTATAAGTATGGGTCAAAGTATTTTTTTAATGTAAAAAATATACCTTATATTCCCATCAAGACAATTTATCGAAAGACCCACATAACATAACAACACGCCTGTATTCCCCGAAGGATTAGGCAGAGGTATACTGTTTTATATAATATTATAGATACACACATTGGCTCGGGGGCACACCCAGGGGCTCGTAGCTACATAGCTACCACGCAGATCGGTCGATCCGCGAGGTTAAACAGCGCTTGACGCGGTCAGTCCTTGGATGTGCAACCATTTTTCACATATCGAGAGCCCTCCGTGCCTCGGAAAGAACGTTAAGCAATTGGTCACGGGTGCCATACGAAGACCTATGACAGTCATTACGAGTGTCAGTAGCCCAGAAAGTCTGACTACCAGTCTAACCTTAGAGTATCAGTGTCTCTCAGTTACTAAGTGGCGGAGATCAGAAGGCAGCCGCATTCGGTTAGATTGGAAGCCGACCGCAATGTAGTTGGGAAAAAGACTGGGCAGATGATGTCCCACATACGCCGATACTAATTTTGACTCCCATGTAAACGAGCCTATTGTAATCTACTGGGCACAGTTCCAGACTTCGATTTTCCATGCAGAAAACTCAATAACACTGCCTTACCCTGGAATCGAACCTAGGACGCCTCACGCTCAGCAGTCGCACTGGCGTACTCTACACCATTGAGGCAGTATAGTTTATACTTACTCAGAATTTCAAAAAGGAAAACAAAGGCAGGTACATACTTATGTAAATCAGTAAACATTGACTATAATATTCATCGCAATACCTCATACCATGTACAGTTACACCATACAATAACACAATTAAAAAAAAAGTATATCAAAGTAACAAACCGCCAGTTCGGCAAGTTAACTGTCCATTCCAAAAATCAGTCGCCTTGATACGAATTACGCATTTTAATATGTGTCTATTTTATTTATGTCGCATCGTAAGTATGTACGCAGCGTACAGTTTATATTCAAATATTCTGCCAAGTGATACAGAAAGAGAAAATCTTGGATTAAGTTAATACAGTGTAGAGTTGTATGTGGAATCTTGAATAGAATTGTGGAGACTTAGACTTAAGGGGGGGGTAACGTTAATTCGGGCAATATGGCACATTTTAGTGATTTGTTTTTAACGACATTGTTAAAATCTATTTATTAAAACCAAATCTATTTATGAAAGTATAACATTAGAAGAATATTGTGTCAAATTTTCATGAAGAAATATTAAAAAATACGGCAATGGCAGCAATTATTCGGAAGCGTCTCGATTGAAATTAGAATTGCGGTCATAACTCATTTCAAATAAAAGAAATCTAAGTTTTTTCGTTAGATAATCGCTTTCCCCAGATAACGCTGGGTGGGTTTTTCGAAATTTCAATTTTCCAGTTTTTGTGAATATTTTGAAGTGAAAAACGCATTTTTGCGAAAAAAATCGGCTAATTTTTTTATTGTAAAATAAAAAATATTAAAAAATTTGAAAAAAAAAAACTCTCCAGAGTTACCTCGTAAATTATGTACAGAAAGTTATGAGGGGCACCGACTTTGAAAACGTGAGTTGTGGGTAAAAAAACGCTTTAATGAAAAATTGCGCGCTTTAATAATAAATAGATTTTAAATGTGTCTTCAAAAAAAATCACATCAAATTTTTTGCCCGAATTAACGTTACCCTTAAATATTTTCTATTTTGAAATCTGATACTGAATGACCAACCTAGTACAGTCAATGTCTGATATTCTATAACATCTAACCTTTCCAAATAAAGCAAACGTATGAAGTAATAAGCTTCATTAAGCATTAAGTATACCTACCTGTGTTGATATACTGATGTAAGCAAACAATTTCTACAAATTTCTTCGCTAAAATTAGCCCTAGAGAATAAATACTTACCTAAGTAGTAAAAAGATTATGTATCGATCATCCGACTGCTGGGCGTGAGGTCCTGGGTTCATTTCCCGTGTAAGGCAAAGTTTTATTGGGTTGTTATGAATTCTCAGTGGCAGAGTCTGGAACTTTGCCCGGTAGACGGTAATAGGCCCGCCTCCTATTACATGGGACTCAATATCATCATCGGCGACTGTTGGATGAATACCGAAGTAATAAAAAAGTAGTAGAGAGATCGACTGCTGCGCTACGTGTCCAGGGTTTGATTCCCGCACGTAACAAATATGATATGCAGGCAGTTGTTTCGAGTCTGGGTGTTTGTGTATGTGAATATATGTGTTTGTAAACGCACCCACGATACAGGAATTATTCCTAGTGATGTGCAAATTTTATTTAAAAAAAAAGTTATCTTATGTACTCTACGTGTCGATCAGCGATTCGTTGATTGCGAAATCAGACAGTGTAATACAAGACGGAAGTAGATACCCAACAAAAGATATTTGCCTAATATTATAGCTATACTTATCTAAAAGGTGTTACGTCATGCCTATACGCATTCACTATTAGGTTGGCATACAGTATACAATAAAAAACATTGGTAACCTTTCTTCTGTTCGCATGTTGTTCATAACATTTTATCTCTAATAGACTGCGTTGAGATAAGCTGGCTAAAAGTTAACAAATTCCGTGCCAGGGGCCCACGACGTGGGTTCACTCTGGTGCATATAATAATGCCAAAGACCCCACTAGTAAAATGTATGGCGGCATAGCGTTTGAACCATTTGAAAATTGTGGAGGAGGCGAATGTGTTAATATTCTCAACTTCATCTTTATAACAACTACGGATAGAGTTGATTTTGCTTTATTTTTTTAACAAAATTATTGTTAGCTGGTATAAGGGTAAAAGGGTATTTATAAGTGTTGTATGCCTGAAATAATGGCCTTATTAAAGGGGGTGGTATCGGCACATCCCTCCCTACGGTACACACTTACCTCACTTACATCATAATCACGACAATACCTTACAAATATATACAATCAACATACATAATATAAATAGCACCGTATTACGCACAAACACGCGGACAAAAACCACAAAGTTTCCTGCGCGTGCGCACTTTCGCACAATCTCCTTCGACGCGGTCCTAGAAGATCGCGTGACCTCGCTTGCTAGATTGTTACGATCTGCTGTTCCGATCTGTCGTCACGAAAAATAATCGGAGATTATTGTATTTATGTGCATTGCAGCTGGAGATTAAAATCATAGGCCTATAGTAGGTACTTGGCTTGACTGTAGATATGCATTATCAATGTATTATGAACTCCACTCTCTCTAGACAAATTACTTCTGATCACACTGTAGATATATACCACTAGCTTCCGCCCGCGGCTTCGCCCGCGTGGTTTACGAACCCGTCCATTTTTCCGGGATAAAAAGTAACCTATGTGCTATTCCAAACTGTAATCGATCTCTATGCCAAATTTCATCCAGATCCATTCAGCCGTTCTGACGTGATTGAGTAACAAAGATCTATCCATCCATCCATGCTCACAAACTTTCACATATATAATATTAGTAGAAAGTAGGACAGGATAATATTATAATGTAATATTAGTAAGATAGGATAGGATATACCACTATACACACTGTAGATATCCTTGTGGCGATTTATAACGAAAGCAGTCGATCATAAAGATCATAATTGTATAACACATACCGAAACAATTCATTCAGTTACCATGATGATAATTTTAAACGCATACTTAGTTGTTGAGCATGCTTTACTTGTTCATTTAAACGAACCAATCGCATAATGAAAAAGGCTGCATTTCTGACAAATGCCTTAATTACCTTTATTAATTCAGCCTGATTAATTACCGTCTTCACAGAATAAGAGTTTATGACCGTATTGTAACTCAGTGGCCTGGTGTATCTTGGCGGACTCCATACAATATCGAAAAATATTTTTTGGAGCCATCTGTGTTTACGTTTCGTTGGCCTTTTTGCCACATCCTATCCTGTCCTACTTCCTACTAATATTATAAAAGTAAAAATTTGTGAGGATGGATGGATGGATAGTTGTTCAATCACGCCAGAACAGCTGCACGGATCTGGATAAAATTTGGCACAGAGATAAATTATAGTCTGGAATAGTACATAGGCTACTTTTTTAAAATGTACGGTTTCGTAAACCACGCCGGCGAAGCCGCGAGCAGAAGCTTGTGTAAGATAATCGGATGCCTCATAATACCGTAAATACCTAGCTACGTTAAAATGACATCCATTAATCTCTAGGCCACATACTGGATGTAAATCAATTACGCGGGTATTTCGCCTAACAATTTATATCTATACCTAACTAAGTACAACATAAAAAAGATACTTTACTACAACCGTATCAATGACACATTCTAGGTACCTATTACAACCGTGAACTAATACGGAACAAGCATAACCAACAATCCAGATCGATAATTTCATCAGAACAACTTATTTGCATAAATGAAACCGGTCGTTCGACACGCCGATCAAGAGATAGATCACAGACAATAAGCATGACAGACAATGGTTTTAAACTTTCACATTCTGATGCTACGTATCATTCATAGTCAGAGTGCAATCGCGAAATTAATTACATGTTAGCTCGCGTAGGTTATTGGGTGTAGGCTGTTTCTATCATAAGATTCCTGAGGCGAGAATATTATGCCTACGCAATATTATGCAAAGGTGCGGAACACACGAGTGACTGGACCTTTATACCGCTCCCAAAGCATAATGATATGCTAAATGTTTAAGCTTATGTAAAGTTACCTAGCGGCTACAGCACACAGTCCGGTAATAATATAAGATGAAAGACTGGCCACGTGGCTCGTTAAATCGATATACTACTCGTAAATATACCTACGTACTTCCAAACTATATTAATACCAACAACTTATGCAAAATCAGTATCAGTCTCATACCAGTATAATCGTAGTTATAATCTATTTTGTGGTATTACTTTATTTACTTGAAGGGAAATATTTATATGCTGTGGTAGGTATAATGGAGACTGATCTTGCATGTTAATTATTATTTATTTATTTATTATTGGTATACCAATAGCAATACATATATAAATTACAGTAGGAATCACAATACAAAAATAACATGTCTTATATGTATGCCCATAACAGGTACACACAGCATTCATATAATAGACGGCGAGTACAAAGCAATTGTCATAATTATGACGTAATGTATTATTTTAAGTTAGGAAATGAATTATGTGGATATGAAAATAAACCAGGAAAATGAAAATAAGCAAAGCTTAACTGTAAAAAGTATAAAATAAAATCTAATATACTTAAGCTAAAGTTATACACCTTCGTTGTTTCCCCGAACATCCGTGACCGACTTCCTAAATCCATTCAGCGAAACATTGTGCATGTCAGTGTGTATTATTATATTTTTCTTTAACCTACGCTATGCTATTGTGATATTATCTACGAGATTCAGAAAAAAGTAAGCGATCAATCCGCAATTTTTTTTTTATATCTCTCAAGTTTTATTCATAATACCGCAGTCTAGCCTAATTAATGTAAGGACGCTATGTTATGCGACACCTACTCATTTCTTCTATATTCTAACTAAAGAGAATGTCCGGTCAGATGTTCTCTTCGTACGTTAAATTGACAAGTACCGAACAAACAAACGGAGACGAGTCTAAAGGCAGCGTTTCATAATCACGCATGGCGCATAACATAGCGACGGAGTCAATTACCTAAAGGTCACAAGCACATAACCGCATGAGTTTAAGCAAAATGTTGTAAAAATTAAACAAACGTTGACTTAACATTCTCTTCTACTGTACAGAATTATACAAAAAAAAAAAAAAAAAGATTTGTGTCTCTGAACATTTTCTTTTTTATTTTTACTATTTTTCTTTATCGTAATCATCATTTTAAGCTGGACTTAGGACCCTCTACTGTACACAAAACAGTCTGCTTCCTAGAGTTCTGTTCCTGCCTCATAGATTGGCTGGTGAAGTCTACCTTGCCGCTTGCTTACCAGACCAAGATCGCCATTCCTCCCGAACGTCTGAACGCCAACGAACGTGCCCATTCCACTAAGCCGTTTCCGTCAAGTTTTTAGGCAGATTTTGGCGACAAGAAACCTTTGGGGGAGATTTGGGGTAGTCAGATATTAGCGGGGGTATCCTGCCGTTTGTGTGTATGACTTTGCGATCAGTCCTAACGCCTGTGACGTATGACCGCACCTGTGTTATGCAAGTCAGATGATCTAAGACTCTTTGAAAACAAGAAGGATAAATACACAAGCTGCTTTCACGCTTACTGATCATGCGCGTACATGCCAACGCAAACGTTTATAAAGAAATATGAGTTTTGAAACTAGACAGAGAAAGGAAGCAGAATTTGAGTTCAAACTCATAGGTATATTATTAAGTTCTTTCAAACGAAAATATTAAAGATAAAATGTTATTGCTTTATTTGATATCTCTCACTGAAGCAAGACAAACACTATGCTAGCTTCACTAGCCTAAGCGCGACGTCTTCCAATTTCTTATTCCTTGACAACAATTGACGATTTTGTTTCTTCAGCATTCGAACTTTCTCCTTCAAAATAATAGCGCTTTCTAAATGCTGCCCCATTTTTTCTCTATTACTTTCATCATTTCTTTGCCCCTTTAGACGAGGAATATCTGTGACGTACCATATTCTAGTGTTCCCTTCCTTGCCTCTTTGGGTCGTTGTTATTTTAAACATGCCTTTTTCATTATAAATGTTCGTGAACATAGTAAGAACATCCATGTAAGTCTTCTTTGCGAGAGTCTCAACGTATTTCGGGAAATGAGGCTGCACCATATACTTGTGTATGTTGTACTTATGCACGTATTCGTGTTTCGTGTATGTGTCACCAGATTTACTGTTGCTGGTGTCATGGATTATCTCGCCGTCGAAGTCTTCGGTTTCCAAATCTTGAGTTTCACTGAAATGACATACGCTAGAATTATTTGTGATTGTTAAAGTATGACAAGCAGTGTCTCCCAATAATTCTCCCAATTTCGTGGCAGATCAGACAATAGTCGGTGCATTTGGTGACCCAAGGAGCCAACCCCAAATTAGTTGGGAAAAAGCTAGGCCGATGATAATGAGGTTATAATATTGCTATTGATATCCTCATTGCGGAATGAATAACGATGTCTGCGTTTATTTGTCTAATCAGCTTTCCGTGAACAAATGACTAGATACTTTAAAAATAATCTAATATTTACTAATTGACAATTGTTACGAAAAAAAAAACTCGACAGTGAGTAGTAATAGACAATTGCAACTTTACAATTCGCTTCGCATTTGTTAATGCGTCTTACATTATTATACAATATTAGATTTAATAATTATAGCAGGAAAACGCCAAGATGAACAAGAAAAATGCTGCATCAGTACAATGGGTATTCTCACCTAATTATTGAATCTTCACTTGTTTGAATTCCTATATCTACCCCATATTTGAGTCCACCAATCATATTATTGTTTACCACAAAGCCTGTAACATTTCCATCTTTCATATACACATCAAAAACAGGCAGTAGTGAATGTTCTGAGTTTGAACCATTTGGTGTTTGGACTGCAACATCTTGTCCATTATTTTCATCTTGTATACCAATGTAATGTACTACTTCATCATCATCTTGTATCACATAGTCTACATGATTTTCTTCTTCAACCTGAGTATTATTTACATCATTTATGCGATCATTATCATATTCTTGTGGGTCCATATGAATTTCAATACATTCATTTGTAATTTCACCATCATTAACATTTTCATCAACATAGGTTTCGTTTTCAGTAATAACTTCAGTCACAACCGTTTCATATTCAATGTTATCTATATCGTTTTCCTCGCTTGCATTCACGTGACTATCATTAATGATTTCGCCCAATTCGTTACTAATAATTTCCTGGGTATTACTGTCATCGGAATTATAATATTCTATGGTGTAGTTAAATGGTTCAATTTCATTTTGTACGTCGGAATGTACTTCTTCTTTTAAATGCTCAACTGATTGGATTTGTTCAGAATTTTCGCACTCAGATTTAATTGCAGTCCTATAAATAGTAGCTATTATTAATTATTCGTTCTGAATTACTTACATTAATTTACTTGTTTTGGTACATACTTTATATATTTATAACAACTGGTATTTGTAGATAATTTTTTTAATTTCCAATTATGAGTACAATTACATATTTTCCCTTATATTTTAGACGGTAGGTTGTTAGAACTTTGCTCCTCCAAAAACTACCCATAGCATTGACTTGTTAATTAGATAAAAAATTGTGAACATAGTTACCTATTGGGCAACACTGGAACACATTGATCTGAGACCCAGGGGTTCCTTTGTATTTCACATTTCACAGACTCTTGCAAGTGCTTCACACTCTGAAAGGTCTCATTGTTGTAAGAGTTTTCGGAACCGCCATCGAGTTTTATTCTTTTGGAGTCATCTGATGAGGTTACTACATCATTGGCTTTTGGTCCTATAAGTTAAAAATAACATAACATAGCATCACGCCTGTATTCCCCGAAGTGTTAGGCAAAGGTGTACACCCACATTTCGCCGATGCCGTTATTAAGTCCCATGTAATAGGGGGCCGAGCCTATTGCCATCTACCAGGCACAGTTCCAGGCTCCGTGCTCCTACTGAGAATTTCCATACAGAAAAACCCATTAACACTTTGCCCGACCTGGGAATCGAACACAGGACCTCACGCTCAGCAGTTGCGCTTGCGATCACTAGACCAATGAGGCAGTTAATAATAGAACTAATTTATTAAGTATAATTAGATACGCATTTTTAGATTCGACAAAATATCACTCGACCTCTCTAAGTTTCACTAAGTTCATACATTGCGTCTGTCATTTGCTTTTTTCGAGATGGTTTCTAGAAATTTAGTCAGGGAGATTTGTTCCACCATATGTATTACTTACTTCTCTTAAAAGGCGGAGTTTTTGTTCCTTCCGGATTGTTCAGTGATCGCCTCTGCTTACTTTTCCAAGAAACTTCCAACTCTTCAGCATCTACTTAAATAGAATATTAAAAATAATATACATAATTCTTATTTTATTTATCTATTTAATTTCTAACACCACGTAAGTTATTTTTTGGCGGTTTTGACATTTTGATGCCATTTTCTGGAGAATCGGACGCGTTGTTTCAGCCAATCAGACACAAGCATCGTCCAGTAGAAACTCGTAAAATGGTATTGTAATGGCGTGTATGTAAAATTATGCAGCTTTTTAACTCGCCTGAAAAGTTTGTATTTTTTACATTCATGTGGTGTTAGAACTTATGTAAAAGTCGTATTTTTCTATTACTCACTTTCCTCAATATGTTGGGCCTGATCCTCTGTGTTCTCTAAATCATTGAATCCGTACATTTCATTAACAGCTGAAAATTATTAATTACATGAATTAACGTTATAGGTTAACAATTAGTCAAATAGTCACATAAGGAGCACAGTACAGTCGTAACTCCGTCGTGCTAACAAACGTCATACCGGCAATTTTTTTCTTCAACATAACCAATCTCTCTGCAGTAATATGTCGCTCTTCACTTCTGCTTTTCAAATTCTTTTCCAAGGCATAGAAAAACGGGCGGCTCATACTAAACCCCGTTTCCATTTCGACGTACGCTTTGATTTTCATAAGGTCTAATTTTAACTGTAGGAAATCCATTATCTGCAAATTAAAAAGTAATGTATATAAAGTATTTCTAGCTGTATGAAAAAATACTCCAGCGCCATCTATCGGAGTAAGCGATAACCACAAGAGATGCAAGGGAAGAGCTTCTACAAGTGACGTTATCTGTCTATGACACCCTGTACTGACACCCTGCTACCACAATTACTGACTGGCTAGTCTTTCCATTATTCTATTGAACGATTCTCATGTGATAGCTTGTGCCGACACGACAGAAGAAGCGACAACTGCAATTTAATATCGGACTAAACAGTTTATATTGCATCTAACATATACGAATTTTGGACATCAATAGCTATTGGGATTTCGCCAGCCAGGCTTACGATCTCGTTTAGTCAGATGATACTCTCTTTAGAATCAAGGAATACCATGCCTGTTCGTAATGAAGCGACATAAGACATAAGAATTGTTCATGTGGTAAAAGAAAGGTCAGTCAAGAATAATGGTCTTCAGATTGACTATTGATAAAAACTAGACCATTGTAACTACTATGTATCATGAACCCTTAATCTGGCAAGAGAAAAAATTATGAAAAATTATGTTGCGGCACGTCCTTCCTCCCTGACATTTCAGCGGCGACTAACCAGCCAAGAGCACGCGCATCTTGCTCATAATTTTATATACATTACATTAGTTTACAAATAAACTACTGGAATTAAAATAAATAAAATATAGTTTAAAAAATTGCTGTATACTTTTTCAATGTTGATTTTCAGTATATTGCACACTATCGAAAATCGAATCGAAAAATCGAATTAAGGGTTAAATCGTGTTCATACCTCTTCCTTAATATAAGGTGGTAATCGCCGTCCATGCTGCAGCTTAAAAAACTCTTCTAAAGATAGTTCATGATCATGATGATTACATACATAGACAACAGTCAGCTCTTTTTCATTTGGTAGGTGCCTTAATTTTATCTTGCATGGGCAGTCTGTCTTCATGTTATTGTTCCTGTAAAAATATGAGATAATGGATATAATTAATTGCTATTAATTTTAAGATCAAATGGGACAAAAAGATGGTCAATGCCATCAAAATAAAGTTTTTGTAATTTTTTATAAAATAAACTTTGTAAATGTTAAATCTGGCAGTGTATAAAATAGCCTTGATCATCCAACCTTTAACTTCAAAATGAGCATGAAATTTGAGGACAGATTTCCGACACACAATATCTTTGACAAAGATTAATTAATTGCTTAGAGAGCATTTTACAAACCTCTTTCTTAATCCCTTCTTCTTATACTTCTCCTTATTTCTCAAATAAACACAGTTATATGTATATGTTTCATGATTGGTGTTCGGTTTGCGCGAATCCGAACATTTGTAGTAGAAAAACCATCTCTTTGCATTTTCATTCAAATATTGTACAAAGTCCTCATGGGAATCAAATTTATCACCAGGCTTCACAAGCTTCTCATCTTCCAGTAAGAACATATCTGTATGATCGGTACAATATTCACGGTAGGGTAGGTATATAAGAGCTGAAAATATATAAACCATGTATTAACATGAAGAATCAATGCGGACAACATAGTGGCATCTTAACAGTCATCTGAAAAAGGTTATATTACATATACACATTTGTAGATAGCAGTTGTGGTATTAAGTGAATAAAATGGGTAGTGGTATTCCACTGTATGATAATAACAACATACTGTGATCAGGCAATGATCAACCCAACATGGAAGGTCATTGCAGGCACAGTCGCACCCAAAGACTTCGAGGGGGGTCATATTAATAGAAGGTGACTTTGGAAGGGGGTCATATAAAAGTTGAGCGAAAAAGAAGTTATTTCACAAAAAAAAAAAATTTTTTTTTTATCTATTTTTTTTTATAATATTAGATGTTTTTAGCAGGAACTTAATAACCGCCACTGGGTGATTGTACCAAATTTATTTAGTCATAGTGTATGGTGAGCCTTATACTCAACAGCGCATTTTGTTTATAAATGTGTTGAAAGTATGTTATACCATATGACTCACCATTTCTGGAACTTGTACTTGTTTCTTCATAGCTATCAATACTCTTTCTACTATTTGAACTCCCTGAGATATCAGAATATCTGAAAAAATATATGATTTTTTAAAAATATTTTTTCTTCTCATTTCAGCATAAACTAACTACAACAGACAAATTCTACAATAAACTCTTAAGTTTTCTGTTTAATCCATCCAATGACACAAATACACAATACGAAATCGATTGTTTCTCATTGCCCGGCACCTCCTGTATCTTAATAAGTTAAAAATTCACAGTGCTGCATGGTATATCAAAATAAGTGCCCCATTTTACATGAGACTTAATAACAGCACCATAAAAATGAGTATGTACAACAGTACCTACACATCTGCCTAAGCCTGAAAGGATAAACAGCAAGATGCTTCATTATGTTAAACTTTTAAATATTGTGTTACCTCATGACAGGTTTTACATCTGAATCATGGTGGGGTGACACTTGACATATTTTGTCTTCAATAATTTCCACATTCATTCCCACACTGTCTGCAGGATCATCCAAATAGCAGTGGTCTTCATGAAAGTGCTTATCAGAACCCATTGTCTAAGAAAAAGTTATTGCCTCTGCATAAAAAATATTAAAAAGAAAATCACAATAGTCTATAATAAACTGAAATGAACAGTGGTCCTATAACATAATTTATTATAAAGTAGGTTTAAATACGTTGTGGGTTTAAGAAAAATAGAGGCTAGTAGGAAAAGGCTAACATTGGTTACATTTAACGTTAGATAGTGCGTTATGATGATCTTTGAGCACTTTTACAAAAGTAGGGATTTACCTAACTGTAACTAAAGCGTAATATAGTAATTAGACCACTTCAGAAAAGGATTTTAAAGACAAAAATATCACTTTAGACTTATGTTTTATAATTAGCACAATGTTTTCAAGCACATTCATCCCCCTTTCCCAATTTTCAACAATGACTTTTGACAGTTGACTTAGTTTGAGATTGAAGGAAACTCGGTGTCGCCAACTCTTTAAAAAGGCACCATAAAAGGACACCAGCCTCAATCTCGGTGAAGGATTTAGTATAATTTGCGCATCGGTTAGTGGTCGCAAGTACAACTGCTATGTTTCAGGGGCAACGTGTTATCGAGATCAAAAATGTTTATCGAAGATTTGAAACTGGTCTAAAGATTCACTGCGTCTGTCAGACTAGTCAAAACCTCGTTTTGTAATAAAAACCCTACGGGTTTTACGTATTGAAATTAGCAGCTCGAATTTTGAATTAGACCCGTCTGATGGCAATAAACCCTATAACACATCGGACTTAATAATGGCATCGACAAAATATGGGCCAAAAACCTATTATTTACAAGATATGGATTAGATATGGTAGTATGGATTGTATCCAATTATTTAAACTCAATTGCAGTATAACTTCTTTTACATAAATATGGGTATAACGGATGCCTGGTGTCTGAAAATTGATTGCAGCTGCCGTAATTCTTAGATAAAAGAGATTATAACTAGTATCAAAATGTTAACCTTAATATTTGGGCTCAATTTTTATAGAAAAACTGTGATCTTTTTTTTAAATATCTCTATTAATCTCAAAAAATGTCTTCAGTCTCGAATTTCGTTCGATACTGAAAATATGCCATAAGTAGGTACCTAAATTCAATTTGTGAGACACACTTAATCCGTGAAAAAGCTCGAATTGTTAATAGTTAATACATAATTATGCCAATTAATAAGAAAAAAAAAGTATCAAATCGTTTTTCTCTGCCATACTCCATTTTACTAGCCAGAGATTTTTTTTATGTTAGTACCATATTTTGTAATAAGACTCCTTGGCCAAACTTTAATGAACAACGTAACTAGTATGTAGGTTATTATTTAAACATTATTTTTTACCCGCAAAGCTGGGAGAAAAGCCTCAGGTTGCCAACACTATACAGATATAGAATAGGTAGGTATTAAAAAAATAAAAACCGTAAAATGGGGCTATTTGGGACACGCGCGACATATTTTCTAAACTAAATCAAAATTTCCTTTGTCATTGAAAGCATCCTACACTACCGCTGTTTAAAAGCAGTTACTACTCCATGAGAAGCACACATAATGATCCCTTTAATAAATTTCAATTAGTCCCGCGCTTCCGAAATACCCCATTTTACGGAATATATTTAATAATTTTATTTATGTCGAAAAATAGTAAGCAATTTATAAAGCTTACCATATGCAGTCCGACATGCCGTCGACGTCGAGATTTAAAGGCCATTGTTATATTACGTTTTACAATTAATTTATTACAATAAATTATGTCGTAAATTAATAACAGTAGTATTACAAACATTATCTTTGATGCCAAAATACCACGACCATCGGTGAATCTTTTGGTGGCACTAAATCGGCTTTCGTTGCTGCCATCAATAAACATGCCATTCCTTCCTCCGTATCCCTCATATGAAAAAATATATAAGAGTGAAATGGATGCACAATTAATTTAGTACTAAGTTGAAGGTTTTGTATTCAAACTGTCTCTTAGGTTTAGGTTTAAGATAAACCTTGTTTTGTTATAAAGCCACAAACGTAATCCGTAACCTTAATTCATAACCAGTCCAACACAACATAGAGCCGGCAATACAAATCGGCCAAGTCTCGGGCAACGAGAACGTAGGTTCATTGATACAAGGTTAGTGCTACAGTCCACAATTCGAAATATAGGTCAAGTTTAAACGAGACCAATTCGTCGACATGGGCGACAAACATGACTTGCAGATTGCTAATGAACGTCTTAGATTTATAAAAAAAATAAACGGACATTGGAAGAGAGACCGTGGCGAGCAATCCCAAACGAACCGCATATACCTTGGAGGTCGCTGTAGGAACCTACTTGGCCAGCTAGGCGAGCGACGATGAGCAACGGAGGCTGGAGAAATAGGCTGTGTAGTGTTTATGTCTATACGTTAGTATTCACCGTCACACCCACTCGGCAAGCTGTGGATGGTATTGGCTAAAAAAGGAGCTAGCTAAAAAAACTTTGATTGGATATACTTCATCAAAATGTGCGAAATTGCCCAACATTATCGTCTATGTAGTCCTAATGACATATGTCATAAATGTCATCCGAAGTCAAAACAAAACAAGAAAAAGAAAATAAACATGTGAACATCTTGGCATTATCGGCTACATTCGTTGGGAGATAAATACAGAAGTCACGATCACAACATTTTGAAATCTCTAGTCCTTACCGTGAATCATGATCATTGCTCTTCAGACTTTGGTTTTTTTCCGTGAATCATTGCTGACTGGTCTGGACCGTTTACTGCGGCCCTATTATAAGCACCTAGCTTTAGCATTTAGTAGAAGTGGACATGTTGATGAGGATGAGGAGGCGGACGACCAGGTGTTCGCCGAGTATGATGATGAAAAGGGGGTGTCGTTCTACCCGCCGATGTACGCGCAGCGGTACGCCGCCGTCAGCGATTGCCTCATGGATGACCGGTGGTGCGGGAAAATAGAAAAGGTAATATAACTTTTGCTGTCAATCTACTGACGGACTAATGGTCCTATTGAGTGTAGTACTAGGTGTCTATACACAGGATCGGCGGCAGAAAGGCGACACTAGGCGCTAGGTACTAGCTGTTCTGCAGACGTACTGTATTCGTCTCGCAGATGTTTCAGGCTGCAGCCTTTCCTATTTCTGTATGACCAGGTCTTAAAAGTTGACTGTGTTTGATAGAGTTGTTGAGAATAGGTAGATAGCTAACATAAATATTATATATTTCAAATATTAATTTCACTTTAAATTGTCCATACTTTGGTAATATCTTGCTAATGATTGCTACAAATTTTGTAGTGTACAGTAATGTATAAAAAGTAATTTCTTAAAGTATATAAATTCATTTGTCAGATCTGTAAAAAGAAGCAAAAGTACTTCACCATATCTAAGAAACAGCACAGGTTATAGAAAATATAGATTCTAATCATTTCCTTCTATCCACAGGTAGTGGATTTCGGCCATCATGACATGAGCTTCATCAAGTATTTAAAAGAAGTACCGGGTGTGCGTTGCATTCTTGGAGTAGATATTGAGACTATTCCCCTAAGATGTTCCTCTGATCTGCTCGGCGGTGATGAGTATGCACCAAAGAGGGAGAGTCCTTTGCAAGTTACTGTAAGAAACCCCTTTAGTTCTCTGATTACATAGCATTATACCCATAGTCCTAAAAGGGTTACGTAGAGTACTACTATTCACCTACATTTCGCTGATGCCATTTTTAAGTCCCATTTAATAGGATTTAAGTCTATTGTCATCTTCCTGGCTCAATTTAAAACTAAGCCATTACTGAGAATTTTCTAAGAAAAATGCCATAATACTATTCTGCACCTGGATTGAACCCAGGACCTCACATTTCATTTCCATGTCACTATTATATCCCTTGTTTATAAAACTACTAGAACTGTGACTTACTACATAAGAATTATTGATTATACTAAAACTCCACAAGTAGTGATTTGACTAGGCTTTTTTAAATTCACTTGAGGAAACACAAAGTAATTTATCAATTGGCAATATCCTCACTTACTTTTCATAGTTCAAAATTAGGATTTCAAGTTGCTTTGAACGTAAGTGAACATAAAGATGCTAATAATCTGTAATTTTATTCCAGCTATTCCAAGGCAATGCAGCAGACCCAGACTATAGACTCATTGGCTGTGATGCAGTAGTAGCCATAGAGATGATAGAACACATGCTGCCCCATGACCTGGACAGATTAGTGCACACTGTCTTCGGCTTCATCAAACCCTGGGTTGTGGTGTTTACGACGCCTAATGCTGATTTCAACATCCTTTTTAAGGCTTTAGAGAAGAATGGACTCAGACGTTGGGATCATATGTTTGAGTGGACCCGAGAACAGTTTCATGATTGGTAATTTAGTGTAGATATTTTATGAGTATGAGAAAAAGAGAGACTTATTTTTTTTTATTAGTTAAAAAATATACAATATAAGCTTATGAACTATATACAATGTCCCACAAAACTATTGGTGCAGTGGTTGCAAAAGTGGCTGTTGAACTGCTGGGTTTGATTCCTAAGCAGTGTCAAGAAATTCTCAGTACCAGCTCAGAGTTTCTAAGTTTGGAATAGGGTCCAATAGCTGGCAATAAGCTAGTCACCTATTCCATAGGACTTAATACCATTATTGACAAAATGTGGGTGTACAACAGTAGGTACATCTTTAATCCTTCGGGAATACAGATGTGATGCTATTAAATATTCTAATAAAAATTATATAATGCTTGAAACCACTAGACTAATTTTAACTAGTTGAGGCATGGAGGTGTCAATATTCTCTTGAAACAGCCACTGTGATGAGTGTAAGGAACTTTAATCGTTTACAACCTGTGCCCGCGACTTCGTTCGCGTGGAAGTCGGAACTTAACAATGTATTTTTTAGTGCGAAACGCCATTTAAAAAAAAAAATTATAAAAGTTACGTGAAGTTAAGAAGACCAAATGCTCTTAACCCTATTTTTTTTCTAAAATAAAAGAATTTTTCTAAAATAAAAGTAGCCTAAGTTACTCCTTATTACATCAGCTGTCAATAAAAGTCCCGTCAAAATCGGGCCGTCAAATATGCATGTAGTAAAACACGGTTATTTCAATGTTACAAACAGACACTCCAATTTTATTTATATGTATAGATGAGAATCTGAGAGAAGGCAGTGAAAGGAGAGGAAAATACATAGGTGTCAGATCCATATGACTTTGTGGATGTAATAGGTGTGTGTGTGTGTGTCAAAGATATGAAAGAACCCATGGGATTAGCATAGTAACCCTGAGTGTATTGTGAAGCCTATAAAAAAAAAAACTAGTTTAAGCAGTTGGATATAATACACAAAATGATTTATTTTTGTTATTTCTCAGGTGCAGTAATATTGTGGTGAGATATCCTCAATACATGGTGACTTGTCAGGGTGTTGGTCCCGGACCGCCTGGCACTCTGCACTACGGCTGCTGCAGCCAATTGGCATTGTTTATATCCAAAGATTATCACAAACAGCAAGATTTGAATCTCAATAGTTTGGCACTAGTTAATAGTGAGTGGAAAATATTTAAATAAATAGAATCAAACATTAACATCACACTTTAGAACATCACAAGTTGACATACCCTCTTCTTCAAGTTTTAATACTTAAACGTCAGTTTTGAATACTATGCAAGTAAATACAGCAAGTTAAGACATAGTTCACACAGTGGGAAATTCTAATCGAATCTAATTGTTCGAGATTTCTTTCTTAACTTAGGTTGCTCCTTTATAGTTCCCGGCGTATGAGTTTAGAAACTACATAAGCACTTTATTTGAATAGCAGGAAATATTGAAATTCATATGTCGAATATAGGAAGGATACTCAAAGAAGCAACAGTGGTGATCACAAGATTTCTTGAGGGTTTTCCTCTTCTACGAGCGGTTTTTATTCTTTGGCACCTGTGGTTAAAATTAAATATTAGGATTGACAGTGTAGTCTAGTTTTCCGATTTTTGCTGACCATCAGACTTCTTCTAATGTCGAGCGAAGGCGTGCACGAACGGTATCACGCGGTTTTTGTTTTGTTCTATTGTCGTTCGTAACTTCTCATAACAAAACTAGGCACACGAAATAGTCACCTGAGCGAGTACGATGTCAATGCCGTACATTGTCGTACTACGTTTAACGTTAAATATTCTGTTTTCCTCAGATGCACCAAGTCCAAATAACTTCAGTGAAGTGTTTGGGGGTTGGGAAAGTTCTGAAATAAACGACGCTGAAAATCCGGCCGCTCAACCTAATGTGTAAGTTAAAAAAATATTTTGTAGCATGTTACATAAGATTTTAATGTATGAAATTAGAAAATATTATAAGATATGTAGAAGTGGTGTCTTAAGAACCTCCCAGTTTCGAGACAGCGATACATTTGAATATCAAGCATACACACAGTAGTAATATGAATTTCCTCGGACTCTTGACGCTTTCAGCTCATCCTATATAACTTCCTTCACCTTCCAGCGGAGAATCCCTCACCGAGCTTCTTTACCCAGAGAAGCAGTCTCACATGACGCTCGTGATCTCCTCTACTCTCTGTCCTTCTCTGCCTTCATTTGATCCTTCTTTCTCTATGGAAACCTTCACCTATCACGACAAGATACTCCAGTGCAACCTTGACATCGAAATGGGAAAGAGTTTCATGATGTTTGATTATGAGCAGTATTATGACATTGTGGTGCCAAGGAGGAGAGTGAGTCATAGGGTCTATGAGATTGAAGATGTTTATAGCAGGTTCTGAGTTTATTGTTAAACTAAAACCTTTTTAAATAGCGTAGTGAGAGAATGGTGCATTTACATATGTAGAATTGTAGTATGTTTGACGGCATAGTTACTAGTAGTAGACCGACGAGTTTCTTATTAATTGGTCGTTCGTGACGTCAATTTGGTGTTTCGACACTTCGTCTGAACAACTTGTAATTTTTCACTAGCGATTTCTGGTTTAGGAGAGAATGTTCTTAAGGACATTGTGCTCTAGTATCAAAACAAGTCAGCAGCTAAATCCTAAATTCCAATAATGATTTGTTACAGTTATTACTCATGGGTACTATTTTCGTCATTTTCTAAATCTAGAGTTTTTATGATGAAAATGAGGTCGGCATCTAAATTAATATGGAGTACGGGTTTTTCAAGATTTTATTTCGGTTATTGTCTTTATTTACAGAATCTGGCAGCTCGAAATTATAGCGTCAATCTCATACATTTAATGTAATAAAAAATACAATTTGAATATTTGTCACAGGTTAAACTGCACTACTCTACAAGTGAAAAGATTCTCAAAGACCACACAAAATCTGATGGCCAAAAACAAGATCGATTCTTTAGTTCACACCAGAGAAGTTGTGAACGAGATCCGACATCTGACCAAGACGCTGAACTTCGGCAAGAACGGTCAGAACCCGAACGATGACGGGAGCGTCTGGCGCAATATCAACTGGGGTGACAACGCGCCCTATTGGAACCAGTACTATAAGATTGTTAGGGAGTACAACTATCCTTTTGAGGTATGTATTATGCTCTGATCATGAATATACGAATACTGCATCGCGCTGTCTTCGATTGTTGATGTTGGTCAACTAATCATATATAAAGCAGCGATAGGCCAGAGTTTGATCACGGATGCAAATAACCATTCGAATTCTAGTGTGGCTCAAATTTATTATCATTTTCTCTAACGGTGATGGAAAAGCATCTCAAGGAAACCTTGGTACGTGAGAGAGCTCGTAGAAAGAGGTTTCTTGATGGTGTCAGGGATCCGCCAACCCGTGTTAGGCCGATATTACGTGGACATTCTGATTAAAAGCCTGTTTATTTTCTTAAAAGCCGGATCCTTAAGGCTGAATTACATAACTACATAGTTTATTGATTGTATTTCAGGGTCCGAATCTTGCTCATATTAGTCTTTTTCAATTTAATTTGCAATATTTGTACTGTTTCAGACTAAATCGGAAGAGGTTCGTATTCTTGACCTTATTTCTGACGAGATCAACCGCCTGATCGACACGCAGTACGATGAAGAATTCTCTGTAGATGTGAACCGGCTGGAGATACCCATCAGCCATCTCATGAACGTGGTCCAACATATTACTGAAGATATCGATAGGGTCCGGTTAGTACAAACAGTAATATATCTGTAATATAGAAATCAATAGTCACGTATAATACTGCGTTATTGGTTAAGTGGTTGCCAAGTGCGACTGCTGAGCGTCCTGGTTTCCTGGGTCGTTTTTTTTTTTGTTTTTAACAAATGTCTCTCACAGTTTGCTCAGGGAGCTCTCACTGCTTAACCGGGCATGCGCAATCAGAAGGGCATCCAGCCGAGCAGATTAAATAATACTAAGCAACACTGCTAAGGGTGTCCTAAAGTGGGATATGAACAGTGGCGTGCACAGTGTTTTTAGACAGGGTAGGCAGAACACTTTAAAAGCTTACTTACCAAAAATGCCTACTGCCTGTTGGTATTGGTTCGTTGTCTTGTCGATTAAATAATGATGTGTGTGATTTGCCACCTCAAATATCTTATAATAAATATTTATCTGAGTTAGTAGGGTAGGTAGTGTCTTTTTGTCTTTATGATCCGCACGCCACTGGACACAAACCTCGGCTTGGGCGTTGCTGGGGGACAGACAAGAGAGGATTTGCTGGATCTGATTGTGATTATTTAGGGATATTGGATTTATTACTAGTAACACAGCGAGGGCTGGCTCGAGCAAGGGTCGGGGTGGACAGTGAACGGGTCTTCGCGAGTCGTGCAAAATGATAATGGGTTTTTCCATATAGAAATTCTCAGCAGCACGGAGTTTAGGAATCCAACTATATCTGGTAGTTGGTAATAGACTGGGTAGGTGTACGCATAAGTGGATCACTACTTAACCCTGTGAGGAACCTGTGAGGAGGAACAGGCGTGATGAATCATTATGAAGAATTTCGATGTGAGCCGGCTGGAGTTGGATGAGCATAGCCTAGTATTAATCACAACACTGAACGATTATATGAGTATCTTATAATCACCAGATTTGGCGGGTGGATTGGTACATTGTCAAGGCAGACTTTGTGCAGTGGCTAGTTGTCCTACTCCAATCCTCACACTCAGACTATGACTGTTCCTCTATTGGGTGCAAATTTTTTCTCAGTAAAAGCCTTTGTTTACCATTCTGGCTCGATGCGGGGTGGTGGACTACACATAACATCTAGAACTTTTTGGGAGCTCTCTTAAGTTCGACTGCCTCATTGGTCTAGTGGTCGCAAGCGCGATTGCTGAGCGTGAGGTCCTGGGTTCGATTACCGGGTCGGGCAAAGTGTTATTGGGTTTTTCTGTATAGAAATTCTCAGTAGCAATATGGAGTCTGGAACTGTGCCCGGTAGATGGCAATAGGCTCGCCCCCTATTACATGGGCCTCAATAACAGCATCGGCGAAATGTGGGTGTACAATAGTAAACCTTTGCCTAACCCTTCGGGGAATACAGGCGTGATGCTATAATGCTTTCTTAAGGTTTTCTCAAGATGTTTTTCTTCATCGTTCACATGAGTGATAATCAAATTCTTATGCGCACATGAATTCGAAATCAGAGCTGCGGGCCGGTGTCAAAGTACGTCGGCTATCATTCAATCGATCACGAAATCCTTACTAAACTGCAATAATATCCATTTTACAGAGATCTCTTGGAATGGAACGGTTACGAGATAATAGATGACGTGGTGATACACTCTCGCCTGGTGGTGGACGCCACGTCGGTAGCCACGCACGAAGACGAATGGCAGGACAACGACACCTTCTCTGATGTAAACGAACCAGATTGATCTGTCATTGTAGATTGTTGACGTAAAGTACTGATAGACACGCCCTCTGATTACGTAAGAACAATCGACGGTTGCTCATAAACGTGCTGTTCTATTTCCTCTTATGAATGAATTAGCTTCCGCTCGCGGGTTCGCCCGCGTGGTTTAGGAACCCGTACATTTTTCCGGGATAAAAGTAACCTTTGTGCTATTCCAGACTATAATCTATCTCTGTGCCAAATTTCATCCAGAGCCGTTCACCCGTTCAGCCGTTCTGGCGTGAAAGAGTAACAAACATGCATCCATCCATCCATCTATCCTCACAAACTTTCACATTTATAATATTAGTAGGATATGGAAGTGAAAAAGGGATACCCTGTTTTTGGTCGTTGTCAGTATTTTTTTTTACGTAATCGAGGCGCCCGAATTGTGTTTCTCTCGGGATTGGAATCGCTAGTTATTGCGTTATATCAGCTTTGGAGAGATTTTTAAATTATACGTGAACATTTTTGTATTGTTAATTTGTAGCGATGCCAATTGCGGGCGTTTTATACAATGAAGGAGCTGCTATAAACTGGCCAGCTATCATTTTGGTTCCCAAATATAAAATTTATAATATCATACTTGGCCTTAGTAGCTAATATAAGCTCATCGAAATCATTTCGTTGATTTGGTAGGTAAATAAAGTAGCTTTTGGTACGAGAACATCTAGCGGATAATTAAAAAAGTTTTTTTTTTAATATTTAGACCTGAGTATGTAAATACAAAGTTTAAGTATATATTCTTTTCAATTATTGACGTACTTAGTTGTAATATTCAAGTTTCTGTATGTTTTAGTTCTTAGTCCATTATGTATGACTAATATATACTCTTAACTGTTATTTTAGCTAAATGTATCACCATTAGCTGCCGATATTCGATAGGACATAAGTTTATACTAGTTTTGTAAGCCCAGTATGTTAGTTTGTGGTATTTGATCAGATGTAAAGCTTTGGTTGATTAAGTAATCTTGTGTTTTTTTTTTATTACCATTGTATACCTAGTAATGTTACGTTTAAGTAATTACTTTTTATTATAAATAAATTAGTAATTAATTTATTATGCTTGTAACGTCGTCAGAGAAAAATGACTGTCTTGTAGATGTTTCGCTCTGACCTTAATCAGTTACCGATGCACTTTGCACAAGTAAACTACTCCGTGACCAAAGCAACTGGCTGCGTTGGCCGCTCGGCTGATTAGTTCGTTATCTAATTGTACGTGCCATATAAATAAAATATTATAATACCGCCGAAATAATGTAAGGGCAAAAATGTCAATTAAAACTCTGATTTTGATGGTAAGTTCGGAATAACTGCCATTTAACAAAATTCAAACCGATATTTATTGCAGTAAGTTACTGAATTTTAAATTTTAATATTTGTTTTCGCATTAGTTTACATTCGTTCGGTTGAATTATATCACTAGGTTTAGTTAATATGTGTCACACATGTAATGTGTTGTTATTATTAAACACTTGTTTCATAGCCTATGGTTTCATTAAATTATATTAGATTATTATTATATCATCGATTTAGCTAACTGTTCTTTTTACACAAATATTTTTTCGACGCGTTGACGAGTTTTGCGATTACGTGCGTCGCCGTGCGGCAACATACTTCTAAGCGTAAGCGCTACGAGGCGGTGTTACGCACGTAGCAGATGCATTCTTACATGCTTCATTGCGCTGGTTGTTTCCTACATTCATACATAAGGGGAGCGAAGCCACGCATCTACGCGTAAAGACTTACGACGTTCGTTGATATTGGTCCAGTCGACCATATATGAGTTTAAAAAAAAAAATGTATCATGGATCTTCATTTGCAGTGGGACACCACAGATGTTCATTCCACAACAGTGTCAGATGGAAGCACAATCGTGCCGGACTATCCTGGTTGGTTTTCAATGTATTTCAGAATAAGGGCGAGGGAAGTGTTTGCATTAGTTAATGCCGGTTCATTGACGGTCTGGACTGTGGAGATCATGTCAGTTTTTGCTGAGCCATCGTCCACAGATCAATACTGTCTTGGTTCAATCCAGATTAGTTACGGATGACTGACTGAATTTGTTGTGTCTTGTGCATATTTTAAATGGTCGGACAATCAAAGGGGATGGGCCACTGTTTGCATTAGGTGAGTAGTTTCACTGTGCTATGTTCTCAAATCAAGTTATTAGAGCAGCTTACACTACTCAATATCACCGAGTTCGCGGTTTTATAATAATTAATTTGTGTTACCCCAAGCTCGTTGCCTGCGCCGCGCTCTCGACCACAAAGTACGTAACCTGCGGTCCATGTTAACCGCTGACGAAGACATCACGACGGAGCTGGATAGAGTCGTCTGCAGGCTCATGAAGCTGGCGTTGCGGAGCAGTAGGGGGCAACAGTCGCCACCCCCCACGAGATGGATGCAGTGCAAGCTACTTGACCTGCTGACCCTCACGGAGAAGGCTATAGGACGCCGCAAGAAGCACTTCATTGAGAGCTACCCAGTGAAAGCTATTGAATTTGGTATGTAATAATCAAAATTAAATAATCAACATTTTAACTTAATAATACAATATTGTTATATGACTCGATGCAAATTTTCAGATCCCCCTGATAGTACGATTAAGCCAATAGAGGTTGAACTCGAGATTGAGCAAGATAATAGAGTGTAAGTTTGCATTTTTAATAAAGATAAAAGTCTATTGCCACAAAAATGTGACGTTCAGTTAAACAGTTCTGCTTTTCTTCATTAGTTAATTGCACGCGCGCAAAACCGGATTGGGTCGCTAGTTTTTAATAAAAGTGCCTATCTAAATAGTTAGCGGTAAACGTGTTTAGGGTTACGTTGAATTGTGTATTTTTTTAGATCAATTTGCTCTATTCCTTTTCGTCATAAGCAATCTATCTCTATAATACAGGTCCTTACGTATACCATTTGACAATATGGGTAGATAAATATACTGAAAATCATATTTATTACAGAAAAGAAATTGTCGATAAGTATCGGCATCTCATTCAACCATTAGGTAAGTCGGAAATAAAACTATAAAGACGTAGCTTTTTGAAAAAGTCAGATGTAAGTGGATAATACGAACTTTAAATGTTTTTGGCAAAATCTTCTACAGTATCATGTTTTTAAACTTTAGTAGATATTGTTCAGGCACAATCTAAAGTCTTCTATCGATCTAAATCTCTCCATCTCTATATAGGGTAATATGTTATTTTTATTTTATTAGAGAAAATGACGAACACAGACGAGATCAATGGTCCGTTAACTGACTTGGATATTGAGGACGACTTCTTGAGTACTACCAGTAATGAGTTCTTGAAAGGCAAGTTTTGTTGAATTAGGCATTTGCATATTACGTGTGATTAGATTCCATTTTGATCTTTAAAAACATATTTTGATTGGTTCCTTTTCATCCAGCGCTTAAACATGTTCTTGTAGGTGTTAAAATTCGTGACATGTAATTTTTTTCAGACTTTGAATACATTGAGGGCATTTCCCCCAGTCTTGTTATTCCCCAACCTGTGCTTAGCACAGAGACCTTCGAACCTGCAGAGTCTCCTCCAAACGAAAACTCATTAGAAAGAACAAAAGCGTGGCTGGACGAGGACGTTGAAGTAGTCCCATATCCTAAACAAGAAATTAATTATGAAAACATTAGTTCAGGGGATACAGATCACAGCGTTACTAACGCAAGACACAAACACAAGAAAACAAATAAGAAACACAAGACTATCACTAACAAGGATATTCAAGAATTTGAAACGGCACTGAGCAAGAATTCCCAAAGTAAAACTTCAAACAAGTTTAAAATTAAACGTGAAGATAAAAATAAAACTAAGACAAGTAGCACTCGGATTACTAAAAAAGTGGCTAGAAAGAAGTCTAGTTATAACACTCTAGTTAAAAATCCTGGTGGCAAACATTCGTCAGCTCAGTACGAAAACTATGTAGTCAGGTCGAAGAGGAAAAGTGAGGAGCATCAATGCTTAAACATGACGACTTCGAAACCGGCAAGTCCTTTTTTTTTTGTGGACCTTGTTTGGTTTGATTTTCTTCAGTTTTCTGTTAAGAGCATAATATTTACTCGATAGTTTAATATTTTCGAGAGATGTTGATATAAATTTTTATTACATTTCTGCAGATTCCAGAAAGTTTAATAGAACTCTGTCATCCAGAGTTAAAAGCTGAAAAAGGTATCGAAGAGTGTAGGATACTAAATGATGCTGATGAATCCAATAATATTGTGATTTGTAACGAACCCAGTTGCAACATATCTGCTACAGAAGAAAGTTTCCTCGTAGATATTGTCATGGAAGACTTTGAGGAGACAATAGCGCTGCGTAGAACCGTAGGAACTGACGCAACAGACGAGCCTGAAATTAGGGAACATGGTCTAGGCGAAACATTGCATAATGAAATTGATGAAAATTTATGTACTAAACATCAAGTAAGCACTGAAAATGTCCAGTCGCAAACAATTTTTCTAAACGGTACCGTATCATTTATATTTTCTGGTATGTGTTAGTGAAAAATATTGAGCGTTATTAATAATAATTACTTTTTTTATTTAGATATAAATGAACCCAGTACATCAAAAGGAATTCGTCACAATATAAGCACTGATGTACAATGTGGTCCGGATACTCTTGCGGCTTACCCAATGTTATCTGCATCGACATCACTAGTCAGAATGCCTCACGTATTTTCTACGGGAATTATAATTCGTGATGTTGTCCCCGACGCTAAGACGAAAGGGACGGATTGCGGTACCTGTACTCAAGAGAATAATAATATGACAACGATAACACCCAGGAAGAGATCAGTAGGAATAAAGATAAAAGATTCCGACGTAAATATCTGCTCTAAAACAGAATGTTCAACTATGACCACATCACACTCTATTCTCCATCCGACTGCAATGGTTGCTAATATACAAGTTTCTCGCAGTCCAGCAACAAATAGTTTGGTATCGTCCCCTGAAACAAAACTCTTAAAACCAATATCAAGCGCTTTAAAAATTGAGGATTCCGGATCCGAATTTTGTGAGCCAAGTATCGCCAGTTCATCAAAGACTCTTTCGTATTTTATGAATATATCGAAAAATACAAGTGATATTTTGATAGAATCTTCTGCGAGCAAAGAATGTGGCGTGACAGCAAAATCTTCAACTATAACTAAATACTCCCGGGCGAGACTTTGCTGCGGGGGTGTTCATGTACACAGTTATAAAGACAAACAAGTTTCCGAAGATATTGTCTACCAAGGGGAGTGGCAGCGGTATAGGCCGAAAGCTTTGGCAAGGAAAAAGACTTATAACATTATGGCATCAAGAAAAGGTAATGAAGCCGTGATGAGGAAGAAAAAAGAGAGTTTGAAAGATAAGAAACCGAATTCTAAAGAAAAGATTTCGGTAAAGAGACAGGAGAAAAAAGAAATTAAGACGGAACCTAAGAAATGTACACAGATGCGAAACGTCAAGCATAAAGTTAAACAGGAAGATATTAATAATGTCCAGATCAAAAAGCCACTCGTGTCTAATAGCGGTGTTAAAATTCCATCGAATACAATGAGGATTCCAAGGCCCATCAAAACTGTTACGAAGGTAATAAAGATATCAATATTAACTTCTAATATCTTTTAACAGTTTAAGTTATTATATATAGACGCTTTATTGCAAAGTATTGACATTTATTAAGAGTTTTCTATTAATTACGTTTTATTTTAAAGGTCGCTTCGAAGATAGCAATGAGGTATAGTTACATTTTATTGTATAATATTGAAATTAATAAAATTGTAATGTTGCATTTAAAACAATATTCCCTTTTTTCTAGTACAATTTCTTCGAAAAATACAAAATCTACGTTCACTGTTAAAAAACCTGCAATATTACCGAACGCTGCCGTTAAAAAAGAGAACGATAAACCTCATGTGCTTAAAAAAAGTTATATTCCATTATATTTGAAGAGAACTACACAAATATCAGCAAGTAGTAACAAAAATATTCTAAACAAAAGTTTAGATTCTGCTAATGACGTCATAAAGGTTAATATAGAGGAAATAGCAAACAAAATCGCTCCTCTAGTCAGATCTAAAACAGATGAGATTAGGAAAGACTTACTTAAATTTAGTGACGAGGTGCGTGAGAATATTAGTTATGTTGTTTTTCGTAATAATTTAGAAGAAAAAATTGGATCATCCGAAGAAAACAAAACTAGTGAAGTGAACAATATTGATCATAATAAAACTAACGCAAAGCAGTTAGAATGCATGCTTAAGCGGTCACGCAGTCCTCAATCTTTAAACAGTTCAACTTGTTCATCCCCAAACAGTATAGCTACAGTTAGAGCAGCTTCCACGCGTATTAAGAATATGTCAAATCGGAGACATTCCGCATCATCTTATAAAAGTAGTTTAAATAACAGTGAATCAGATAATCCCACACCGACAAAGAATAAAAAAGTCGTCAAAAGATGTAAAAGCGCAAAAAAGCAAGAGAGCAAAGATATTGACAACAAAGAAAATATTCCAGAGTCAACAAACAACTTTGCTAGTAAAGACAAAGATAAAATTAATAAGTCACCATTCGGCCGACACAAGCAGGTTTATATAGCACAGCTGAAAAAAGAAGGTTCATCAACGACGAACACTGCATCTAAGCATAAAGCACAAGTATCAAATAAGTCTAATTTAAAAATACCTTCACCAAAAGATGCTGAAGAAAAACGAAGATCGAGTTCAACGTTGTCTAAGAAGAGGTCAACGAAATCCGACTCTTCTTCAATTTATGAAGACTTAAACCAAAGTCGACCAGAATCTTATGGTAGTTCGGATTCTGCAAATATGGTTCTGGTGTTGGAACCACAGCAAACGTATGAAATGGTTTCAGATGCGCAAAACAGCTCGCATATTGAAGACGAGTGTGATGTAAAAAGTGACAATAATCTATTAGCTGAGTGGGTTCAAAATACAAGTTTACATAGTCATGCCAGCAATATTCTATATTCCATGAGGCAGTTGCTGGAAGAAACGTTAGACCTCATTATTAGTCCTCACGATCATATGCATCATATAGACTCTAAAACTGTAATTTTACGTAGAGATGATATTCAAAGAGCAAAAGTGAGTGAGGCAGCAGGAAGTAAACCATTGGTTAATAATATTACGGTCGATAATTTAAATAGTAGTTTTTTAGAAAACGACATAGAAAATGCTTTGAATCGAACTTTTGACAGTGTGCTCGGAGATGAGTCTATGGTTAGTTTGAATGATACGAGGTTAACGGTTACTGATTTGGATTTACTTTCATTCAAATCTATTACATCAGTATCAAAATATTCTGAGTACTTTTTGGCTGATAACGAATTTACTACCTCCGAAACGTTTGAGCCAACACAAACTCAAAATTCGATTTCAGTAAGGGATATATTTGAACGAAAAGACCCTCATCTGGTTCAGGTACAGATTTTCTAATAGCTTAACCAATTTTTGTTTAGAAGAATAGGGCAAATGGACAGATGTTTCAATATTATGTATGATGTATATTGCAGACTACAGCGGGTGCTCTTGCCGTGCAAGCATTCAGTGGATTTTCCTTGAACGCTGGGTCAGTAGCTGGCGATCAACCTGATACGGTTGCATTAATCGATTCAGAGACGGGCAGTCTAGCTCTAGACATTACGAGACAAGCGGTTAATATCCTCTCCGTACTTTATTTATATCAGTTTAGCGATGGGAAACAATAGTGTACTCCTTCCCTTACCGTGAAAATCATACTATCTAAAGGAGGATCAACAGGCGAACTGACTATGAAATAAATCTTCGAAGCACAATCGATGACATTTAAAACTAGACTGTGTGTAAGAAATAATTTAGTATTACTTATATTGCGTTCTCCAGACATCGGAAGAATTGTTCATATCGGGCAGATCATCGGACAGCTACGAGTCTTGTCTCATCGATGAAGATGCTGTCGTTCCAAACTGGTTATTTCAAATTATCAGTCAGCACCAGGGAGTAAGTACATTTATTTATTTTTGATAATCTCTACAATGCTTATAATTATCTTCACCTCCACAATACAGAAATACGTAGTACCTGAGTGTTAAAATCACTGTTATCCAGCCGTTATACATATTTACTACACCTCTAACTAACATTGTTAAGCTCTAACCAGGTGGCAGAAGACCCTGAACCTATCCTCATCGGTCCCGTAGCAGTTCCACTTGCCCAACCGTTGTATGACGCGAACGGGAACATTATAGAACCGGAGATAGTTGGCGTCGGCGCAGGCGCGGGGGACGGGCGAGGCATGCACAGTGACCACTCTCAAGACAGCTCGGGGAGGGGAACCTCACTAAGCTCCAGCGATACCTCGTCTGGACCTCAGAGCGAAGTCAGCGTCAGTATAATTTTAAATATTAACCTCAGTCCACACGGATATTGACATTATGTAGATGGAGTAGTTTTAGAGGCAACTTTTTAGTGCATTTCAAGTTCGTATTGGTACGTCAGTTTTCAAAAAAACTGGGAATTGCTTACCCTGTTAAAACAAGGTCATAGAACGAACTAGTAGGATGTCGTTACAACCGGCAATAGAACTTAACACATTGACAATAAGAGTACTTTTATCTGCATAATGGTTAATACCCAAGTCTAACTAGATGGTTTCTGCTTTGAAAGAGAATGGACACGCCTTTGACTAGCTCAATAAAAAAAATCTTATTCAGGAAGAGGAAACCGTTCTTTAAATCCCGGTTTGCTGATAATGACGACGTACTTATTAGTTACGTAATGTTCTAAAGGCTTTATTATTTTCCCCCAATTTTGCACGCAGGCCATCTTAATCGACCCGTCTGCGTACACGGCTCAGTTCGAACTGCTACGGGATCCCATCAACAGTTCTGTTGTAGTGCCGGTTGAGGCAACCACCAACGACTCGCCAGATACCAATTACAGAATTGATGGTAAAACCTGTTTTTATAGTTATTTAGAGCAGTGTCAGTGTGCCAAGCGATTGTCTAAATGTAATATATTTAATTCCTCTAAAAAACAAATATTTTTATGGGCTGCAGAAGATTGTTGGCATGTGAAAAGTACTTATGTTTGTGAACATAAAAAGAGCAAGAGGAGCGAAAATTTTAAGCACATAAAATTTATTTATCATATATCCCTACCGAAAATTCTGCTTAACTAAGCGTAAACATTCTCTTAAATAAGATTCTTTCCCAACTATGTTTGGTTTAACTTTCAGTCTAACCAGATGCAACCTAATACCATAATACCAGCACAATATTTTAAACGGAGTGACTGCCATCTGTCAACTACGACTGCATAAGTGGCAGATATTGATACAAAAAAGTGACAGAAGATTCCATTAATTGATTGTTTATGACTTATTTCAATTTCCAATTTTGTTTTAAACGAACATTCCAATACGCCTTCACATTTTAAAATAATTATCTCTATATTAACTGCAAAGATTAGTGTAGCTAAATATGAACGCCTCTCTAATGAGACAGAAACAAGAAAGTAAATAATTTGTCTTTCTTGTTTCTGTTTTAAAACGAATTAAGCTTGTTCACAGTTCTCTGAAGCTTAACTTTTTGTCTTATAGAAACGTATTGTTTTAGGAACAAAAGATTTAACCCAAAACTTCGATAAATTTACTTCAAATTAAATTGTTTTATTGTAGATGACACCGGGACGAGGATTGGTGCACCAGTCCAGCGGACGCGGATAATCAACGGGGCCAGTGACGTAGACGCAGATATAAGCTCCCTCGATACGGATGTCCCGGATTCCTCCGACAACTGATCACACACTGCTGGAAATCTTAGCGATTTTACTGTACAAATTGGTTACAAGCATACAAATCATGCAGTGTAAGCTCAACCAGTGCCATAGTTTTGGTTGCAAATAGTTTTTGCCGCTGACTGCGAGTTGTACCTAGTCAAAGTGCGCCCTGCCCCAATGTTGTGAAGTACCAATAATATTATAATACGCTGGCGAGAGATATTAACCTCATAAAATGTTCGATAATCTCTTTATTTATTATACAAAGAAACAGTCTCAGAGCTTGCACAGTTAAATCCTTATGATTTATTAAACAGTGTGTTGAGGTCTACGTGATTCGAAGTTTTAAGTGGCAATGGATCATTTTGAGGTAATGGGCGAAATTTCACGTCTTCTTGGAAATTATAGTGGTGCCGTCTCGGCGCATTGTAGATATTGGCGTTCTAATAAATTATTTGTTATCTCGGTTCTGAGTGGTTTTATTTTATTGTAATTTGGATTTGTGCCAGCCTTAATTTTCTTACACTCACAATACCTAATAAGTAGATTCCAAAGAATATATTTTACCAACTAAGCTAATGCTACACAACATATTTTATATTTATTTGCGAGTCAATCTATAAATATTTAGCTTTGACGTGACTACATCGAGGTCCATAGAAACATAAATTGTAGGGTATATTTTACATTAGCTACGCTGTCGTAGCAGATAGATGAGAAGGTGGTACGACGTAGCTGTCGGGGGTCAAAAAGACTTGGATCCATACAATCTGATATTAATACTTATTCGTTCATACAGGTTCATACCAAATCAAGACAATAACCACAATGACATTTGTTTTTCTTGGCTTGGCCACGCGTGATTGTTGAAGTCAAAAATATTGGTTGAGTCTCATGAGTCACCAGAAAGAGTAACGACAGAACATCCTAGTCAATATGCTACACGAATTAAACACATCAAAATATAATGAAATACACGACACATGATTCGTAAGGGGGTTGGCAGAAACTACGGAATGCGATGTGGTTACGATCCTTACAAAGCCCTTTTGTTTCATCTACATTCATGTTAACAATAGATAAAATATACTAACAAGATACACTATTTATGAAAATAATTAAAGTTTAATTTTGTTATGAATGGTTCGAACGTGGTTAAGATGGGTATTCTGGTATTCTCTTTTTCATTTGACATTACTTATGTCAAATATCTGCTCGCCTTTAAATTATCCTGTAGTACCAGGCAATCATAAATGCATAGTAGCATGCTCAGGTAGTAGCATGAGTGGCATTCATTGAAGGATACGATTCGCCTTTGTGTTTATTTCTATCTCCTTCACTCTACCGACATGATAATAGTTATCTCGCTCACGCACTTCCTGTCACATCACTCTCTTTCCCAGTAGGTACTATGGCTAGACATTTCTGAGGGTATTCTTTTTTTCATGTGACGTTTTAAATGTCAAATGTCAAATGCTTTTCTCTTTCTAACATTTCTACGGCTATCTCTTCCACACTAAAGCATTCCTTACATTCATCATACCATTTCGTGTTCATGTCTTCCTGGTAGATACTATGAAAAAGCAAGTATTAAAATAGTTTTTATCGATCACTAGCTGACCCGACAGACGTTGTCCTGTCTTAGCTGTGAATATTAAGTCGAATAATATTTATTATTATCATTTATTATTTAATAATAATAATAATAGTCGGTAAGTTTTCTGAAATTTTCCAATTTTCTGAGCAATTTTCTTAATTTTTCTTTCCGTAAGAACCTTCTACAAAGTGTTAGAAAACTTATATATTAACTAAAAAAAAGATGAATTAAACTTTAAAACTAAAAAAAAAAGATGAATGAAATCGGTAAAGTCGTTCTCAAGTTACGATGTGACCAAGGGAAACAGGGATTCATTTTTATATATATGTATATGTATATAGATGGTCTTCGAGATTTGCACAACAGGTGGACCGACGTTCGACAGTGCTTATTTTCAGAAGTCTTCATTATTTTGAAAATCGAGCTAAGAATCCAATACTTACTCCTGGCTTGTTTTTTTTTTTTTGAATAGTCTTTGTTCGGGAACCCTTAATACTTTAGGAGCTGAAGTTATTCCTCTGACAAGTTTATACAAAAGCTGTTCTAATTTCAAATTAACATTAGCTAGACATTTCGCACCCTTAAAATGAAAGTGATCTAACTCACAAATCCTGAACAACCAAAACTGACCTTAAAAAGTACACTTTTTTGAAGACTTTCTTGCTCATTTCCCACAAATTACTAATAGTGCGTAAATAATACTAAGGGTGCGATTTGTCTGGGCATTAACAAACCGGGCGTTAACCTGATATAATTTCTGTTACACTGTGTTTTTACTTTCCTCGCAGACGTTATGAAAAGCAGTATACTCTATTCTCTCTCTAAAAATATCAATTAAACCCTTGAATAAATTATTGTTGACCTCGCTGTGGGGTTCTACTACCTTTCACCACCTACCATGCAGCCTTTATTCATATTTATTTTCGTAAAGGGTGATATTCATCGAAGAGGTCGTGTGCGCTACTCAACCGTCCATGTTTGACACGATGCATGAATGTATTAGATGAATCATTGACCGTAGCATATGGCGCAGCACTTTAATAGTTTTTACCTACCAAACTCCATGGAAAAAAAGGGGTGACATTATATGTACCTATTAGCTTTTGCCCGTGACTTCGCCCGCGTAACCTACGTGCAATAAATAATTTATAACCTATAGCACTCATGAATAATGTAGCTTTTTATCAGTGAAAGAATTTTTAGAATCGGATCATTAGTTCCGGAGATTAACCCCTACATACAAACTTACAAACAAATTTTATCTCTTTATAATATTAGTATAAATATACGTACATATTTATACTTTTTAAAATAACGGTCGGTCTTATTATTTTCGTAATATATATAACATAGCATCACGCCCGCGTATTCCCCGAAACATTAGGCAGAGGTGGACAATAGTAGACCTCTGCCTAATGATTCGGGGTATACAATAGTATATCCACATTTCGGCGATGCCGTTATTAACTCGATAGGGGATGAGCCTATTGCCGTCAACCGGGCAGAGTTCCAGACTCCCGTCCTGCTACTTACTGAGAATTTCCATACAGAAAACCCCCTCAACACTGCCCGCCGATCTGGGAATCAAACCCGCTCAGCAGTCGCGGTTGGGACCTTAGACCAATGTGGCAGCCAATTTTATTTCTATTATTTTCTTCTAAGTCGTAATTTTGTCAATTGGTTAGTATTTAAAAGTAAATAATTGGATACAATTCGATTCGTACGCAGTTTGCCGAATATTTTCATATTTGTTGACGTTTCATGTGATGTCAATTGGCTGCCTTTAAAAATTTTGCTGGAGTACCAGGCAATCATAAACGCAAAGTGGAATTTATATGAATGGAAGAGAATAATTTCTATCTCTCTTACTTTAATGTGTACGACAATAGCTATCTCGCTCACGCCAATGCCTGTCAAATGAAATTAGCGTACTCTTTCTCACATATTGCAAGTAAACGGTTGTCTCTTTCACACTAACGTTCCATTCATGATGTTATTGAATTGTTTATATGTTCGTCTACCTACTACGAAAAAGTTGTCAGATATTGACATTTTAAATACATATTTTTGTACTACCCACATACGACTATTACAACATTTAGGCTATCTGCTATCTTATTCAGCCTGTTATCATTTCCAATTCTCTGTCATTGTACCAATTTAATTTGAATAAAAGAAACATGTTTTCACGTGGAAATACTCAATGGAAAATTTGTTTTCATTTTCTGTTTTCAATATTCCTATATGAAACAAAGTCATGTAATGAGCTAGCAATAGGTTACAAATTTAATTTTGTTCATTCAGAGAGTGTATTTCTTCCATCGAATGATATTTGGGTTGTTAGAAAAATTGTATGTTTATTTGAATTGCGTATTTTTACTTTCGTCACATTCAATATGGAAAGCAACGTGTTAAGCTCTGTTAAAAGTATCAAATGAAATTCTCGAACAAGAAGGTCCCTCGCTGCGCTCCAGGTACAATATTTAGTTGCAGTTAATTATTGGTTAGTAACAATCTATTTAATATTTCATTTTAGTCCCGTTGGCGCGATCATTCGAACTATGGGTCAACCCAGACAGAATAATCGGCTTTAAGAAGAAATAAGAAGCTTGTTCATTGAACAACTTGAAATTTAGTTTAGAATTGATTTATATGTATAATGGGGGATATTAAAACACATATTATCGAGGAAATGTCTTTTTTGCATTTATTCATATTGTACAATCTTATAATATGATTCATTCTGCAAAATTTTACAGGCGAGCAAGAATTCATATATAAAACAGTAGCTCTTTCGTATTGTACATAACCATTTTACCAGTATAGTGAAAACATGCGTATAGTTTTTTTAGTTTTAGGATAATAAATTACTTATACTAACTTTAAGTTTGGTTCTTTATTAATACAATATCAATAGGATTGCACTATCCTGTAAAGTTATTGGAACGTACCAAAAAACATTCTATGGTGCTTCTCTCGACGCCGATGAACTTTCTATGCTAAATATACAATATAATTATAACTTTTAATATAAATCAATGATCGTCGTGAAGCGATTACACAGATACAAGGCAGGCATGACATTTATTTGGGCTCAGACTTTCTCATCTCACTTCAATAGTTCATTATATTCGATACATTATACGAGCACACGAGCTTATTCGTATCTTACTATGTTAAATATAAACTTTTCAGGCTCAACATTGAATATCGCAAATTAATGGCTCGTCTGCAACGTCCTAAATGTAGGAAGTGAGCTAAGAGAGTGTTTATATTAGTTACAATTTATTTATTTAACAATTTTATTACACATTGTTTATTAGCTGCTGCCGTCATGTCAGTGAATGTTCCTTAATATATTTATCTTGTCTCTATCATTTATAAAATTAATTTATTTGAACATAAATCGCAGTGTTTGTTATATACTATAGTGTCGTGAGTAAGGAACAATAAAACGTAGTAGAACATGAAATCCCACTTATCTGTAGTAGTTAAGTAACTATTACATCGAATATCATCATTATTATTTTAAGGCAGTGAAACACCCAACTTAAATTCAAGGACAGTTGGGGACGAGATTACCTAGCTAACATTAACTAGTAACATATCACTAGACATTTTCACAGGCGACCTCTACACAACGGTCGCTTTATATTTTACAATATTTACACATCTTAAACACGTATGTTAGTGAAACGTCGTAATCAATACGAGGGAGTCACAAACACTAAAGCGGGACGCACTCGGTACTCTAAAATACCACTCAGTCATCGAAAGTCCATCGGCTTATTGTAGATATCATCCTAACACCCCGATTACAAATGACAAAACGAAAATACTCATACGTCTATACAATAACAATATAAATATTTTTCATGAGTTAATCGTCAAATAATAAAACTACATAGAAGAAATCTAACACTCTGAAATCGAGGGCAACAAGTTTATATTTTGTGAGACACGCATTCCTTCGCGAACACTTTTTAAAAAACAATTTTTATTTATTTATTTCTTTTATTACTAGATTAGCATTGTAATTATAACATTAATAATATCAATTGTTCAAAATGTTCGATTCACATACATATGTGTAGTTAAAACGGAATTATGAAAACAGGCGTAATTTATTAACAAAGTATAGGTACTATAATAATGGACAATACTGCACAAAAATGACACGATTCGCGTACCAGCGTAGACACTTTGTACTAGTAACTATAACAGAGGTAAAATATAAAAGCTATCTTATAACCCGTTCCTGCCCTTCGCAACAAACAACAACGATCAAAATATTGAGGGAGTAATATCCAATGTGACTAAAGTTATCTACTGTCTAGACGTACCGCGTGTTTGGAAACAATTCATTTGTTCCAACTCTTGTAACAGATCACTTCAACCCAAACTGTTTAGCAATTAACTGATAAATAATAAGTATAGACGACTACGTGGCGAACTACGGTTAATAAACGAGTGAGAAGATCACATATCAATAACAAAACGGAATAAAATCTCTTTAATTTATTTTTTTAAGTTTTTAATTCATTCGGCTTTGCAATAACAGTACAATTTTTTTAATGCATCCAAATCTGCTGACCTCGTCTCGGTTAATGCCAAACACGCGTCGTCCCTTAGAGAAATGAACAACACCCCTATGCAATCACACAGTTCTAATAATATTCCTCATTTTTTCATCATGTTATCACAGAAAATCATGTATTTACAATTTTGTCGTACTAAAGTAACCTACATCATGCTTTGCAACAAATGTGTTTGATGGTGTTGATCGATTGCCTCTCTGTTACGACTATTGAGCTGCCCATCAGTGTCATGTGACGTCATTACTTATGTAAAGTGAATTTTAAAATGAACAAGTGAACTGTATTAAAAGTTTTTATCGAATATCATATTAAATCTACTTATATTTGTCAAAAATACATTTCAATGTATGTATTTGCAAAATATTTGATGTTTTAGAACAACAGTCGTTTCAAAGATGGCAGCTAACAAGTGACTAGTATGACAATGGCATGAAGTAGTATCAAGTGGGATTAGGACGAATATCGGATTTATTTTATACGGTACAATCGTCGGCAGAATTGGTTTCACCACTTTTGTATAGTTGTTGATCAAAATGAAAATGTCTCTTAATTAGATAATTATTTTCTTAGTATTATTAACCATTTATTTTAAGTTTTATTATTATTAAAGTTGTAAACCAATTCTGATGTAGAGTGTACAAAAACATTTTGATTTTGTGCCTGGTGACAGTTTGTTAGTTTCGATTCGCTTGAAATAATATGCCATCGACATAGTTTATTACCCACTGCTATTTATATATCTGTTTTCTATAAAGTGATTTTTTTATCTATACTTTTTTACTTTGGTTAAATGTCTCTTCTGTGAACCCTTAGCTAAACTAATGAGAATTATAAGAAAAATTAAAACTTACCTACATGAGTTTTTTAAATCGTGTAACTTTATGTCGATGACTGTAAAATTTCGCGGTGGGAGTATCTTGTTTATTCCTTAGTATAATAAAAATTTATAGTCAACAAAACTCGCCTTTACATTTACTTCTTAATGTTACTTTGAGGTATATTTTAAGAGCTAACTCACAAAGCAAGAAGATACTCCCACTTGGTACAAAACTGAGCGGTGTTACACATTACGAGTAGATATAGCGAAGTATTAAAACTTTACAAACCAGGCGACAAAATCTCTAAAATAATCTCGGTACACGATTTAACAATTTGGGTATTCATTTAATGCAGAAATATATTTTCAAAGTTTACACACAATTCATCTTTATTTAGTTTAATCGTATTTAAATTTAAGTAACGTAGGTATAAAGCACTTGGGGGAAGGACAGCAAATTCAATAAAAAATGTTTAATTATTTATTTAGTATATATTAACTAAGTAAAAATTATTCGCTATGTAAATATTTTATACAATACTAGTATTAATTTGTCTGACGATGAATCGCTAGTGTTCTCCCAACGTTTAACTTGAATACGAAACGGCGTCGGGCGGGTCAGGCCGCGACCGGCCCGCGCCCTCACACCAGGCGATATAACGTAGACTTTACGTAGTGCAAATTTAATATAGAAAGTTTACTTTTACAATACAGACTAGTAATTTCATTTTATGTAAAAATCCTAGCGCAAACGAGTCGTCCGGCACCGTCTCATACCTCGATCGCCCTAACCGTAATACAAATCAAGGAGTAAAATTTTAGCGAATTAAAAATTAAATTTTCCAAAACTTCGTAAATACTAGAATTCGGAGGCGGGCCGCGGCGGGCCGGGAGCGACGTCCGAACCGCTGAGCAACGGGAGTCGTCTATGTACACACGGTCGCCGAGTAAAAAACGAGATCGTTCGAGGCGCGGGCGCGGGCGCGTCAGAAGGTGTGCGCGGTCGGCGCGGGCGCTCCCGGTGGCGGCGCGCGCACGTCCCGCTGCGAGCGCGCGCGGCGGCGTCGCTAGCACCAGTCGTCCTCATCGGAGTCGGAGTGGCGCGCGCGCGGCTTGTACCCGTTGGGTAGGCGCGGCGCGGGCGCGGGCGAGGGCAGCGCGCGCGCGCCGCCGCCCCGGCCTAGCGCCAGCGCCGCCTCGTAGCTCAGGGGCGCCTCGTACGCGCGCCCCGAGCCCCACTCCGCGTCGTAGCCCCGGCCGCGTCTGCACACGCCCAGCGATTAAGCCATCCTCACACGGCACTTGTTTCGATGCTATATTGCAAGCGGGGACGCCACAGTGGTACGGTAGAAATAAAAACAAAACAACAAAAATTTAGCGAAATGGTTGTGACTAAAAGCGTGAAGCGCATAGCATCCAGTTTCCCCAAAGGCAATTTTAGTCGCACGCAGTGCACCCTGCTATAGAGTGACGATGCTCTGACGACCGACACATGGAGGGATAACGAATCCATCGTACCAGCTATTATATCAACCCTAGGCTGATGACGAGCAGATGAGTCACTAATGTAAAAAGACTGGCACTGCGGCCACCAACTTGTTCCAGCATGGCAACTACGGCTTACGGTTTGGATATACCTACATAAGTCTAGCTATGGATTGCGTCAAAATTCTCTAAGCTTTTGACATACTGAATGATCATATCCGCTTTAATAATGTGGCCTGCGCCATCTAGCATAAAGTAGCAGAACTCGGTTAATGCAATAATCTACGATTCCACGCAATATAGCAGCGAAACAAATCCCCTATAAGGAGCGCTTTACTTTACCATCCTAAGAATGTTAGGTACTCCAACCTTGCGGAAATATCTGTAGACCTCGGCTTACCTCCCACTTTCCCGTCTGCCGCCGGCTTCCACCCTTTCAACGCTGCTGACTGGTTGATGCGGCCAACTGACAGGTCCACAGATATTCCCGCCAGGTATTGATCTCTTGCGATCCACATACCTCTCTCTAGATCTATAATCTCGGTGTATCAGTCTTTCAACTTCTCGGCCGTACTCGTACTCGTCGTGTTGAGGCTCCACCGGTTCTCGGACGGTGTGCCTCAGCGATAACTGCAAAAAAGATTAAATTTTTCTTTTGCTTTTGTTTATATTTTCAGGATGTTACGAAACTCACATGAACAAGATATCGTTGTTTGATCCCATATTAAGTTTTGCAACGTTTTGTCGGTGCAACGTTAAAATAAACAGAAGATACCTTTAGCAGGCAGAATATATAGCAATCAATAGATCATTGCTAGACTAGGATTTAGTTTTGGTCAGTCAGTGACGCCGGCTATGTGGATAACACCATAATGGAACTCTTCTAATAACACAAAATCCTTAGAACCTTGTATACTGTGAACAGAAGTTACAGAAGCGTACGAATTTTTGGAAACATTTATCGAATTTCCAGTGGATTTCAAGATTAGTTGGTTGAGTACTTACGTGCGAGGGGCTGTGGCTGATTCTGGTGAAGGGTGGCTGCTGCTTGACCTGTAGCGTGGACGGCTTGGTGGGCGTGGGAGGGAGCTGCCGACCGCGGCCGCGCCGCGCGCCCTCGCGCTCCCACGACCGGTCGCGCCACTCCCGCCACTCCCGGTCCCGCTCCCGATCCCGATCACCTATCGGGGCCCAAACTGCTCTCTGAATGATTTGATATTCTATTCTCTTACCAACAATACCGAAATCGAGCTATGCGATGATGATAAATATATATTGATCGATACATAACAGGAAGTTTAAAATCAAGGAAAATAACAGGGGTCATAATCAAAGTATATACCTACTTATTCAGATAAACAGATGTGCAAACAATTTTCTCGTGGATGTCCACCATGCTTTCCGTCTACTCTCGCGCCGCTTTCATACATCTACAGACGTGCAAAGCCGGATCGCATCAACATCAATTAACTAATTTAGACACATTGCTATGCCAGCAAAGGGTCTTATGGGTCTAACAATTTTAAATGTATAGTTGCCAATTAGAATTTTGGTTCAGACCCTTTGCTTTACAATAATTGACACTCAGTATTAATACGAGTAAATGCTCGGGTGAACATTTTGCTGTGTTATTAATAATATATTGATGTTACTTATGGCTGTTTTTCATTTTCGAATTCGGGTAGACGATGTGTTTCCTGGTTTTGTTGAATGTGATTAAGTGACAGTTTGTTATGTAATGTTAACAATAATTTTGCGATTTTCTCATAAGACGTTATAAATATTGTATTTAATTAACATCGGAATATGTTACTGTTACTGCCTGTTCTTATACCTAAATACTGAATGTTGGAATCGCAAAGCATATTCCGTCATGAAAGTCAGTGTGTTATGTGAGGTCCTTGTGTGAGGCGAGTGGATCTCACCGTAGGTGTGGTGTGGCGGGCTGGGCGATCGCGAGGGCTGGCTCAGGCTGGTCGTAGGGTGCGGCGCCCTCCACTCCTTCCCTGCTGTCAGGAATACCTTCATGTACCTTCCACCACGGTTTACCCTAAGCCCGTCGGACTACCGACCTAATTTCCTTACTCACAAAGGTGACTCTAAAAGTTTTGGGTGTCTGTTACGTGGTTCCAAATGTAAAGGTTTCACGGACACGGATTTGGATTGACAAGGGAAAGGTTTATTGGTTGATTAGCTGTGTGTCCAAAGTTGTAACTACACTTGTAGGAGAATCGAGAGAATAATAAATATATTGATACATTAGGTGAAAGTAGTTAATTACAATAGGAAATAAATTTCTTCAATGTAACTTTAGCCGACTACAGCATAAAATACTAAATAAATACAAAACCATAAGCTTTTGCATGCTGCATGATTGTGTGATATTATTGAAGTGCATGCGACTCAGGCACCTCCGTTGGGGGCACCAATGATTGAAGCAGTTAAATTATGTGCAAATAGGAGGAAACATTTTTTCGGTTGGGCACCAATATTTTAGCATGCAGCAGGCAAATCAATTTCATGTGTTTATTATAATACAGGCCAATTAATATAAATTTCACGTTATATAATGCTTCGTTAGATTATATTGTGGCTCAATCTATTGCCAATCTGTAATGTACTTACAACTAATATTATGTGTGGCCTGATGATCGACATATTAATGATACCGCTAACAATAGTCATGAGCATAATAAAGGAGCAGTCTCCAAATCATAGCTAAATTGCTACAAATATAAATGTTACAAGACTAGCGTTGTGAAAATGTTCAAGTTATAGCTAGATTTTACAATCTAATTTATCTAAATTGATGAACTTATCAATGTACAGCGTAACTGCTCGCTCACTGGTATCTTATAACTACATCTACGAAAAACATGATTATCTACAACTACTGTTAAGCTAGTCTTCCCATCTTCTCACAAAACTTTCAGAGTACCTTCATGAGAAGAAAAATGTTTGCAAAACTGTTTGAATCGGTTAATTCAAGCTAAATAAAATAATTTTGTATGTTAACGGTAGATGTTTCAGTATGAATAAATAATACTACAGGAATAACATAATAATAAATATTTTGATGCATGTAGCTCGTTTAAAGGCTATATAATTTTATAAGTATGATAAATACTATTAAAACGCCGTAATTTCATCAAAATTGCAATAGCGTTAAGCCATAAATACTTGGCAAAATGGCAAATCTGTTGATATATGCTATTAAATAAAATATAAACACACTGTATGGTCTAAAATGAGCATCTAAGTAACTAAAATCTATTAAGAACTCGTCAGGGGTTATCACCAGATTTGCCTGTAATACATACTCGTAACTTTACATTTTTGTTATTAGAATACTTTGATAATGGTCTTTTCTGGCTTATCTAGCGAAATGAAATAATCGCTTACCATGCGGGTGGTAGTAGTGGGGGGCTCTATGCGTTCGCCCGTGTCTTTGATGCTCGTGTTTTACTATCTCGACGACGTTGCTGACGGTGTCGGAGAATCCGATATCGTGATGGTAACCTCCGTAGTGGCCTCTTCTTCTAGGACTGGGTGTACGTCTGCGAAATGAACCACGTTTAATAAAACAATAATTAATGGCATTATTCCGTTACCATGCATGTTACCACTCATGCAACACCGAGAAAGTCGGGGAGTGAAATTGGTTAGTCCTGAAGAAAATACATTCGGTTAGTAGAAGATGTGTATCATGGCACATACCATTGTTCACTACGATAACTTTGAGATCAATTGACTCTTCTTCGATGACACTATAAAAATAAAAAGGAAATAACAAACTAAACAATAAAACGAACAAAAAGTATTTTTATGCTGCTGTTCTTTTTCTTTTACCTTAAACTGGACGATCTTCCGTGGTGGCCATTCTGGTATGTGTGAGGTGCTTGTAATCTCCCCTCATCCAATGATTCTAAAGAAGCATGGTGTGATCCTTGCAGTTCCAATACCTACAATATTTTTTATATTAGGAACGGTTCGATCATAAAATATGGCAAGCATCTGAAGCTAGTTTAGTTTTATATTTATTAGACTTACTGTCCCATATTTACAAAATTATTTTCAGATTAAAATTATCAAATCATGCACACCAAGTGGTTAACTTGCGATCCATGCATCAGTCCGTGCTTGTGCAGTATTATACTTTATTCTACTTACCAAAACTATTTAAGACAATGTTTAAATATAGAAACATGCTTTGTTTACTTTAGTTTGCATGCAAAAAGTATACCGGTAAGAAAAACGACATGTCCTGGTGTCATGTTAGATATTATGACTGTAATGTATGTTTATGTATTGATAGTGAAAGTGCTATGTCTAAGAAACTTCAAATAGTCATCCTTATTGACATAGAAGTCGAAAATCATTCCCTATTAATTTAGAGGAAATAGAAAAGACAAAAGTTCTACAAGATTGACACAAAACAATCATCTATGACAGAAACTTTTTACCTAAACATCAACAACCATCTGTAAACTTTAAATTGTACGATTATTACTTTCGTATGGACAACACATAATAGAGTGATTAACTATGAGCCTAAGGCCCTAAGTTACTTTGTTTACCACAATATAACCTAGAAAAACGGTTAATATTAATGACTAAGTTTAACAACAAACATATTCATTATTATCCTATGATATTGTTAGTAGACACCCAAAACAAAGCTCTCAACATAAAATTACAACATCGACTATCTATGACATAGTAAATGCATCGATGTTAGTTACTAAAGGGGAACACCCATTTAGCGGATACACTTATTAAACAACACGTTTTCAACCAACATCACGTATGGGTTTCTAAACAATGTCCAATGTTCACTTTAATATTAAATTTTTACAAAAATTTTGTTTGTGATATGATATTGGTGGGAACATCGATTGCACTAGACAATGGCTATCATGGCTCTGGCTGATCAGGTTTACAACAATGATCGAGTCAACATAATCACCGTTTCACGTAAGGTATTCACCTTTTTATTGTTCCTGTAACAAAAGAGAACATTGATGAAAATCTTGATTTATTATTAAACAGTTATATTCATCATTCTTGGGGTACTGTAGTATCTTTTGTCCCACTGTGTTTCTGTCATCAATTAAGCCTATTTCAGTCCATAGCTAGATATAAGCTTCTCCCCAATTGCGCCACAAGAACCAGTCATCTATACTGCCCTTTATTCTGGCAAAGGTGAGGTCAGATATAGGTAGTCGTTCCATGTAAATTGATATGATATGCGGTTGCAACAGATTGGAAAACGGCAAGAAGTTGGTTGAAGTGGAAAAGGCTATGCCACATTTATCGATTTTATCAGTTCTAAAGAATTATATTATTTGACCCATTTCTAATTCGCGGGTTTCTCAGTATAATTTACGGGTATTATTTATACGTAACGGCATAGTATGAGTATCCGGACCTACATAATGGTTGCTTATTAGCAAAAAGTTAAAAACTAATCAACACGGTACTCACTTGAGCGATTTTCTGTTGCCACGTCTCGCGAGGTTGGCTAGCAGATGCGGGTCGTCCGGATGTCCATCGGCGTTGACGGGCCCTTCGTGGCTGAGTGAGCCGGCGCGCGAGCCGGGGCCCAGCCCCGCCGCCACGTCCATCAAGCAGTTAAACAGTGACGCCTTCTACACACGCACCCCACATCACGCATCCCCCCCACACACGCACACTTGCGCATGCTCATGTCACACAGCGTCCAAGCGCATAGGACTCAATAGTCACTAACGGCTAAAGCCTACATGAGTTTGCGCAAACATCCCATACATCATGTCCATGCTGGAGTTCTCATTAACTTGTGTCATGTTTGTGTCGCTTGTGTAACGAATCCAACGAATGGACATAAAACCGAATAGAAAATGTATATTTTGTAGTGTAAGTGAGGAATTCGGTTACAGGTAGGTAGTATCTGAGAAAACAACTATCACACGTTAGTTGTAACATGTTGGAGTGATTTTGTTCAGTCCATGTCGGTAAAACCATGAAAAGGCTGAAATTACAAAGCATATTGTTTGGAAACGGGTGCTATTATATAAAACCATGTGCGACAAAGTTGAAGCCAGAGGCGGAGGTTGCGAGTTCACGTTTGCATTTATATCTCAGAAAATATTGTTTCGACAAAATATTTTTGTTCTCCAGCATGCGCAGACTTGAGAATTATGATTGTAATTTTAATACATCCTTATGCTATAAATATAAAAATTACAGAAGGCAAATGAGAGCGTAGGTAGCAAGGAAGCGTAATATTTTGACGTTTCTTTTATCACCAGGCTTCTAAAATGGTAAATATCAATTGAGCCAAAATGTAATTGAAAGTAAGTTTTACGATACTAAAAGCGACAGAATAACGTAAAAATCTGCTGTAAAGAATAAAAATATCACCATGCAAAAATTAAAATAAAATAAAATATTTATGGATCACAATAATTTAAAATGCAATGCGAATAGATCGAATCTGCATATCGTTTAGATTACAAGTGGCAAAGGGGACGATATGACACAAATTTGTAAGACACACAAATCTAGTGTAGGAGAGACTAGCTACGAGACACATTATCAAACAATTGTAACACACACATTCTTTATACTACTACATATTTTGCAACTATAGGACAGGTAATTATGTTGTGGTTTACGAAGCCCTGACGGACACTTGACAGACAAAAGTGTACACTTGCACAAGTTTGCCGAACTAATGCATTATCAAGTGCGTCACTAATACTAATTCTAAATTCTTGTATTAATTTAACTCACTAAACTACGTTTATTTATTTGTTTGATTTATTTCTTGACCATTCATTTACTCTATTGGCCATCGTGTATTATTTAAAGTTTTTATTAAAAATATAATTTATTCAAACACAATGCGAGAAGAAATTTATGATAAAGAAAAATATCTAGAATAGTGCAAGAAAAAAGTATTCAAAGTTTCGTTCCGTAAAATATTTTAATACTACCGGCTGAATGGCCGTAGGGCTATTCTCGTTGAATGCCTGAAAAGTAAACCACCAATGTAGTCGACTCGTTAAGAGTCGATTTCAACTAAAGTGATTCTGTATTGTTGTACTCTTTGTTATACAGAGATTTGTTTATAGGGAGCCAATCGCAGTTATTTATGTTTTATACAAGAACAAAATAACGGTTATCGGTAATTTTTTGTATGGTTCTGGAAATGTACACAACAATACAACCACAGGTAGACAACACAACCAACTCTATTAATCTAACTATACTTAATGTTCCAAATTGTAATCTAATGTGGGGAATTATAGGGGGCCATCAACAAACACTACTTGTAAACGTGTAGTATTACCTACCCACATAATAGTTACATTTGGCTCAAAGTATACGTATATACATAGACACTGGCAAAAGCCACACGAATTTACTCTGGCTTCATTTGGATCTACATAAGTTACTATACTTATAAGTTCATCAAAATTTCCATTATTAGATATACATAAATACAAGTGTTGAAACAAAGTTACTTAGAGGTGCGTCAGGATAGTGCTTGTACTTACCGGAACACCGTTCTGCTTGAACCTGGTAGCTCTCCAACTTTCTAGGATCAAAAGTCCAGCGTATATCTTTCCAACGGTCAATTTTCCAGCGTTGAGTACGTCGTTTCGAGGCACCAGCAAGTCGAGCATCTTCTTTGCTTGTAATGGCCATATATGGGTTATCGTTTCTCTCAGTTCCTCATCGGCTTGGTCCATTTCCTCGGCTAAAATTAACATTTAAATCATACAAAGGCCTCTTACATATACTAAAAAGGCACATAGAGTATACGGCCAGGAACGTGGCTCGTCAAGCAAAACCGCGGGTATCACGGCGTAGAAGTAACTAGTTAGCTACGAGTCTTCTTGTAAAATAGTGATCACTTTTGGAGAATATCCCAGGACAACCTAACAGGTAATACATTTAACATACTCGTACAACAATATAAAAGTTTAGGTAGAAATTTCGGTTCGAGCTAGAGATACAATCGAAATCTTTGCAAGTATTCGGGATAAGAACAGTATTTATAAGTTATATGTAACCTACTCCTTACCGATAATACAATGAATTGTGTTACTGTACTTACGAGATCTCATCTTGATGTTTAAGTTTTCTCTTATTAAGGCAAATAGTGTTGTTGTAAAATTAACTTTCCCCTCTTCGTCTAGCGGCATATTCATTCTAATAAGCTTCTTATATGCTAGTCTATTTGGACATTTATTACCAAACCCCAGAGGTGGATCCATATTCTTCAACATATCATACATTTCTGTATAATGGATCTTACCCCTAAAAATATGAAAATAATGGTTAAATATTGACCATAAAGTTAAGTATCTAGAATTTTGCAACGTTGAAACGGTTAGTAGTAACTAATATTTAAAAAAGTTACTGACGTGGCGTTTGGGTCGTATTCTGCCCATATTCTAACAAATTCATCAAGATGATGTGCGCCGAGGATGGACGAGTCCCTCGTTAGGTAGTCAAAGTTATCCATAATAACGGCAACGAACAAATTCAACATCTGAAAGAGAAATATACGTTTGAAAATATACTGAAACATAAATAAGTACAAGTACATATCTATGTAGTGAATGTTATACTTACAAGAAACGAACAGAAGAATATAAAAGATACGAAGTAAGCGTAGGCGAGCGTACTTCCACATTCTTCGTTGGAGGCCTTTCCTGCTGCTATGTCGCACTTGGCGGGTTTCCGACAGGCCAACATTATGTTGGGCCACGATTCACCCGTTGCGCATCTAAACATATAGTGGCTCACAGAAACCATTGTCATGTTCAACAAATTTACAATCCAGAAAATAAATGTTAGTAATGCAATGAAAAATACTATTTTGTTAATAAAAACGAATATACAGGCATTTTCAGAATTGATATTAATTGATTTGGTCTATCAACTTATGGGAAAAACATTAGTTTTGCAACTGGTCTAGTTTCCACAACTAACAGTGAAAATGAAAATGATAAATAGTAACTCCTGATAGTTGAATTGCATGCCATGAAACGTGCTTGATGATACACAAACACAAATGAAATCATTCTAAAGGTTTCCCATAACTCCACTGAAAAGCATATTTTGTCAATCTACGGGTTGGTAGCATATCACGACGATTGCTTTTAATTAAATTTATTGGAGCAGTCTAAATGGTGTTTTGATAAATGTTTGTATTTTCCTATTTTTACGTATGTGTACAGTAATATATCCTCAGGCTGGAGTAGATTGTATTCAATGTTCCTTACCTGAATAGTAGCATGAGTGCTTGAATGAAGCTTCGAAAATTGTTGTGTCTGTTCATGTCAGACTCTGGTGTTAAGTCTATATTGCCAAACACCTGTGTCCAAGCAGATACAACACAGAAAGTCAGCTTTGTGTGCAAATCATAACACGTAGCCCAAGTCCTATGCTTTCACCCACAAAAATAAACACTCTACCTAATGACGTATCTATAACTAGCACTAGGGATACGACAAAACGACCATATCAAACAAAGGTACCAAACTATCTAGAGATACAAACATAAGAAGCAGTCTCAAAGTTAAGGACACCAATCAGGATAATCGTCACCACTAAGGATCGGCTAAATCTACGTTTTGAATTTATGAATATACATATTGATGATTGTTAGTATTGCCAATGATAATGATAGTAAGTACATATGTAACACTGATAGTAGAGACAGATTTTCGGCAGTGGCCGCAAGACTGAGTAACAACTACGTCTTTTGTACTCTCACCGAAATAGTAGCAAGAGTGCCGCCACGAAAGATTGGAAGTTGTTATGCCTGTTGATGGCATCATCTGGATCATATTGTATGTTTCCGAAAACCTGTCATTAGAAACTTATCAATACTGTTTTTGTTGTTAATCCAATCTTAAAATGTACTCACTACTCATAACTAAGTATTATGAGTCTGTCTAAGATGAATTTTATTAATTCATTTTAGACCGGCTTATTAAAATTTTAATTTCTTACAATTGTCTACAAAACTAAATACAATTAAATTTTGGAAAAAAATTGGAATTAGGCGTAAGGTTGGAAAATACTTGGAGAATCTAGGAATATCAATATTTCTGTCTATTATTTATTACTAGGATATTAAATGGTCTAATCTAATACAACTAAACAAATGTATATGGAATACTATCAAGAACCTGATGTTTTACTGTTATTCTAACTAGCCCCTCAAAAATATTCTATTCTAGTAATAGGGGTGGATATACAATATTTTTTACACAAGGATTGAAACTCACGATATACCTATCGAGAGCGCTTGTACTAGCCGTTACGTTAATATTACTATGACTTATGGCTATCAAACCCTAACACTACTGACTATGAGATATAGGTAACTTTATTACAAAAAACTAATTTGACTAATGAAATAGGTATTTGTAAGTTTAATAAAATGCTATTTTTAATAAAATATAAAAATTACCCCCAAAAGTACCTATCACATTAAATATTTCCTATTATAAGGGAAGAATCATCAATTGGATTATAAACATAATATTTATTAAGTTAAAGTTTTCATTAGGAATTTCAAGTAATTGGGAATAGGAGGAATTACAACAGACCTGCATCCCGATGATGGCATAGATGAAGAATAGCATCGCGATGAGAAGGCACACGTAGGGTAAGGCTTTGAAACTCTGCACAAATGTCCAGAGTAGTATCCGAATGGTGTATCCCTGTCGGAGCAGCTTGATCAGTCGCGCGGCTCGAAACAGGCGTAGGAAACCGACGTTGAATGTGTTCTCCTGTAAAACAGATTCAAATTTATATATATGTCGCTTTGATTGTAAAATGCAAACACTTCAACCAGATTAAAATTACACGTTCAGATTTGTTAGAAAACATTATGTCTGGTACTTTATTAAGCTGATAGTTCAGCCAGGCATACTCCAATAACTAGAATATCATAATTGAAAACTAACGACAACTTTAAAATAAAACTAGTCGATGAGATAAGCTGCACTAGATAAATCACAAAATAAAAGAAAAACATTATTTTTTAATGAAGAAAATGAAAAATATAATGTAGTGAATATTATAACTGAATCAGCTACTTCTTGGTATAGTACTGATATAAATCAATACTTCACAATGTAATATATATGAAAAATCTAGCAATATAATCGAGAAAAATTCAAATTTCTAGGTATTTATGATTAATTAAAACACCAATTATAATTTGTCATAATATCTAAAACAACCCCAAAAACTATTGATCCCTAGCGAACAACCGTACTTACGTAATAAACTACAAAACTTCTATACATCCTAATATTCTAAAAATATTTTCTAGCACTACTTATATCAGACCATTGTCCAATAGTATGTACACACTCTCTCTAAACCATCGACCAATCCGTTACAAAAATCTAAGATTCCTAGCAATCAAATAGTTAATTTGTTACCTGCTGACAGGATATGTCAGCACAGTTTTCAGCAAGGTCGGTCTGTAATCAGGATAGATCCTTTATCTTCACTTCATCATCAATCAAAATCAAAAAAATAATTTCAAATATTGCCAGCAGCAAAGAAGGATCGAGTAAAGGCATAAATGAAATTAGTATAATAAATGTAAATATAGAAGCTGAGAAAGATTCAGGTACATTAGATGCTACTAATACTTACGCCAAACTCCATAATGAGGGCGTCAATAATACTTCCAATGACCGTTATAAAATCGAATGTATTCCAAGGGTCTTTGAAAAAATTCTGGAAACAGGTCAATATGTTAACAAAGGTACTGTAAAAAATATAATAAAATCTAATAAGAATTTCAGTGAACAAGTACAATAAAATGGTAAGGAAAATTGTATACAAATGTACACTTTCCATTGAAAGACTGTTTTATTGTTAATAGGACTTCATGAATGAGGAAAGGAATCAGGATATCTCTCTTGAATTTTAAATCTATGCAAATACTTAAAAATGTTATTCGTAAATCTAAAAAAAAGTTAATGCTATCAAAACCTAAGTATGTCATATTAAAAAAGCGTAATCGCGCAAATTCTCTATAAAAATGAGTTCTAAATTGAAATATATTCAAGTCAATATTGAATATTAATAGCTAATCTAAAATATTTATAAAATAATGATAGTGTATTGTGTTAGGCGCACACGATAAATTACATTGCACATTCCAAATGCATTCGTATTATTTTTAGTACATTTGCAGCACAAAGTTACATACATACAGTTATACAAAATGTTTCAATTCATTATTTCCGCAAATATATAATTAGAATTTATTTTTTGTTTTACGTACCCATGGTTTCTCGCATATTTTTTTATTTAAAAATAAAGCTTTCATGTATTTATTAAAGTGAAAAGATAAATTTCAGATTAATTAGAAGATAATATAAAAATTCAAAGTGTGTCAAATTCTTACCGTACACCCGAAGGCGATCAGCTTCAAAACGGTCTCGAGAAGGAAGAAGATCGTAAAGACGAGGTTCATGAATGTTAACATGTCCATGAGTAGTGGTGGAGCCTCGTGAAACTACCACAAAATCAATACCATTTTTTTAAACCTTAACTCAAAACATTATCAAATTAGTTAAAGCTAAATGCAAGATCAGTATGTTGTATTTATTATTACTGAAATAATTTCATGTTAATCAAGAAACATAAATTGTTCTAGCATTTAACTTTGTATGATTCAATTATTTTTATCTAGCCGTTTTTATTATCTAATAAATTAATGTTTTGTTATGTAAACATTTTTATGTAGAAGTGAGTGTGTTAGTATTTGTGTTATGTTCTTTTATTGTCGATGAGTATTATGTGTTGAGATGTATTTGCGAGACTTGTGGCGTAAAGTGCACGTGCATCATGCTGTTCCGAATGTACAAACATGCGATTAGGTGTTTATGACGGACAACATTTATTACAGGAAAAAGATCGTTTAAAACCTGTACTGACCTTTGAAACTGCAGATCTCCGCCAGATTTCAAGACATTGCAGAAGGTACTTACCTTTGGTAACGCTCGGAAAGTATTGATAAGAAATCGGGAGAAAGACAACATTATTACGCGTGTATTCACATACAATAGTGCTACATGCAGCAGGAGAAAAAGCCATGCTTTACAATTATTGCAAATAAACCTTTACAATCATCATCGTCGTCAGAGAGAAACTAGTACTGGATACTTGGGAAGGGATAATAATTACACGGCTGGAAATAATCCCATACAGTCATGTAAATAGATAAAACAATCACGTTAATAGCAGAAAGAGTACATTTGTACCTATATCGTATTTTATTTATATTCCATTATGTACTGTACTGTGTTGGTCGAAACTTTGTTTTGTGTACTTACTTTGACACCATAAGCGATGATTTTCAACACGGTTTCCACAGAAAACATTCCAGTAAACCCCATATTCGAATACTTGAGGACATCCGCGTAGATGTCATTTTGATTATAGTACTGCCATTTTGTGATGAAGTGCCGGACGTTATGGATAAACCCATGGCAATGAAAATACATAATTGTTACTTTATAAATTAACTCATCCAAAACAAGAATTAGTATTTGAATGTGATGTACAGATTGAAAATTGTATGGAATTAATGTAGATTAGTAGATTAGACATGTTACGGTTCATGTAACGTTCGACGGTTATACATAAATTATAATACAATATAGAAGGATAAATATATAAAAGGGATTAGTGATAAGAGTTTGGTGAGGATATGTGCGAAGACTTTATAAAACATAAGTTAGTCTAACATAAATTTAGACAGGGTCACAGTGAAATTAAAGCTGTAACATTTTATAATATATTATCTATATGAAGGTATATATAACATATATATAAAAAACAAAATGAAACCAATACGGGGAAAAATAAACAAACAGTAAGAAGTGTTATAATTTAGACCACTTTCTATCTATTATATCTTTAAATTATTTTTAAGTTTCGTTTCAATTAGAAAAATGATCAATTTTGTCAATTTTCCAATAAATATACAAAGCAGCCCATAGCCACCAACAGATCGCGCCTGGCAGTAGGCCATTCCACCAAGCATGCACAATATCCACATAAAGACAATTAGGAATAGGTCTTAAATAAGATCATGCAACACGAACAACATATATGGCCCATGCCACGTCCTATCTGTACCCAGAGAATGTTGTGCATTCACAAGCACGAATAACCGAATAAAATGTTTGGTGTATCTTGTGCCATAAATGTGCTGGAAGGACAGGTATATCGTGCAGTAAACACCGATACATACATATTAATTAATAGCAAGCGAGGAGTAACGAAAGGATTATACAACGAAACACAGGACAAAATAAAAGAATATGTTGGCAGTACACTTGACGGGATAGGCTCGGTAATAGTTCCAAATACGGCGCATTCCGATGCAGTGTATACTGACGCCGAATAAGAACAGTGATATCGTAAACACTCTGTATATTGGTTGTGTGTATGTGTGTGTTGTGATTTTTGATAAACCTAATATAGTAGTAGGCAGTACTAATGTTGTGCCAATGTTGTTGTTGGTATCATATCATCGTCCACATAAAGTTAAAATTATTTTAAACATACAGAACGGAGACAATTCACAACTAACAAATGAATTCGACTAAGAGGATCTATCAGGTGCCAACATATATTAGACATGTATACGACAAAGGTTATGGCTTAGTATATATTTAGCCAAACTAGAGAGCTTATGACTTACGTTTGATGAGCTCTCTAGAATGGTACTGTGCAGGCTTCAGTGAAGTCAAGGACTGGTTGCTAAACTAGATCGTCACTTTCGGTGCCTTGTGAAACAGGCTAAGTTTTTCAGCAACTACCTTAAATAAGTGATCATTTTCTACTTTTCACATTTAGTGCTTCTTTTGTTACGTATGTAAGTAGTTTGTTAGATCACTTTTGAAATAAGTGTTTGTACTTATAGTTAGATCTTTAAATATATATTAATATAAATATAATAGGACCTATAAATAGGACGATCTTATATTATTTATTCTAAATTATTCTAAACACACAGAAGCGTCGGTGATACATACCTTCATCATGAGCAACAATGTGTTGAGGACGATGAGCGTCATGATGAAGTACTCGAAAGGCGTAGAGACGACTATTCTCCACACTTTGTACTTAAAACTTGCCCTTTTGCTTGGCATATACCTCTCGAGAGGTCGCGCTTCTATCGTGAAGTCTATACATGATTTCTGTGAACAAAAGATCAAGATTAGATTTATAAGTATCACCAATATTTAATCATACTCTTGCGTTGACTTTAATAAAGTTTACTACTATCGCCTTGTTAGCAAAGATATATTCATTAACAATAAAAAATACGTATTACATATAGAAGTGTAAAGATAATTATAATTAAGTCACCGTTTGAAAGATGAACTCACCTGATTCTTATCAATTTCACCATCCTGCAATTCAGCTTCTCCCTGCTCTTGAAATGTGATAATTATCAGAGCTACGAATATGTTAACAAAGAAGAAAGGAAACACCACGAAGTAAACTATATAAAATATGGACATTTCTATTCGAAAATTTTGTATGGGTCCCCTGTCTTCGTAGGTGGCAGCCATTGAATTTTGTAATACTCTGCAAATAAAGATACACGTTACTATTCTGCTTCTAATAAGAGATGTGGAATACATCTAGTCTGGTAATATCCAGTTAGAATCACGCAAGTTAAAATTTTAGTAAAGAAATCTGATGTAAAGTGACAGACAAGTATTTCCAATAAAATAACTCGAATTTCTAGTATTATGGATGTGCTTTCTGATGACAGCCAATAAATATATCTTCATTCATAGAGAAGGTACTATTTCAATTTTGAATTTTAATGTTTCGTTGGGATCAATCCTAACACAAAAGGCATCAATACACTCTTGTTACATTAGAACGCTACTCACTGTGGCCACCCCTCCCCCGTCTGCACCGCAAACAGCGTAAGCATGGCCACGGCGACGTTGTCGTAATGGAAGGATTGCGTCGTCCACGTGCGCTGGCTGACGCGCGGCAGTAGGCTGTTCGACTCGTAAACGAAATACGACCCTCTGTCACACACGATAAGGATCAAATTAATTTATAACATTAAGATAAATTGATGATAGATTGAAATTTTACTTCTTAACATGTGTTTTCTAATTAAAGATGAGTAAGTTTTTGTGATATTATTATAAGAGTTATGGCATAATTCAAAGATAGACGTGGCAATAAGAAGGTTAGCTAGGTTTCAGATTACAAAAAAAAAAGTACTTTAACAAATTGATTGATACCTGCAGTTTGAATATTTTTGCAATTGATAATTGTTTTGAAGTGGCCACGAAGAACACAAGAAATTTACTCATATAATGGGGTAGTCCTCAGTATTAAATTCTTCGTCACATTATTCATGGCTTTACGTGGCGTAAAAATAATTTGTACACATAGAAATAACTACAGAAATACACACTTAAGTAGAAAAATTAAGTAAATAAATAAAACTCAATACTCACTGGCAGTCTTCAAAAGTATTCTTACTGATATCGTTGCAGTGAAAAAATTTACCATTAAAAAGTTGAACTGCAATTACAGCGAATATGAATTGAAACAATATGTACACAATGAGAATGTTAATGACGTTTTTCAAAGAGTTCACAACACAGTCAAACACTGCTTTTAACTTTGGAACTCGTTTTATAGTTTTCAATGGTCTGAGCACTCTTAACACTCTTAACGATTTTATTGTGGACAGATTCTGCCCCGCCCCTTTTTTCACGCCTCTGTAAAAAGAAAACTCTAATTAGTGATATTATCTATGATTAATTACTATGGAAAGGCAATTCAAAGTCAGATAACTGTTTAAAACTAACTGTAGTACGAAAATATTAAAAGATTTACAGTTTCAATTTTGTTTCTCAAAAAACCTTTGAACTTGGAAAAGCAAACTTCAGAAATGATATAATATATATTTTAGGGGCTCATTTGTTACAAAATGACAATTTGTAACGTGAAGAGAGTAGGTATATAATAATGTTGATTTATAGTATTTTAGAGGTTATACATGAACCTACCAACGGTAAATATGTCATCTAGGTTAATAAATATTGCTAAATTAACTTACCCGATCTCAAATCCGAAGCTGACAAGGGCGCATATAACGACAGCGGCATCCATGATGTTCCACAGGTCGCGTAAGTACGCGCCCGGGTGGAACAGGATGCCGAGGTCCACTATCTTCAACAGCATCTCCACGGTAAATACACCCGTGAACGCGTAATCGAAGTAGTTCAGGATTTTGTTCCTGTGTAATGTACAAAAATTGAGTAAAAAGAAAAGAAAGTCATTATAACAATTATAAAAATATGGAAATTCAATTAAAATTTAATATAAGATTTAGGTTTGTTTGGGTGGAATAGTAAGATCTGACAAATCTCTCATCTCAAAATACACACTTAAGGAGAAATGGTTAGAGTGGCTTATACCAAAGTTAAGAATTTACAATGTGTGCGTACCTGTCACTCTCTTCCACTACGGGGTCTTCAGCTGCTAAAGCCGCAGAACTCATACATATAACTACCATGATAAAAAAATCAAAATATCTTAAATTTACAACCCAGTGTGCGCCTCGCCTAATTCTGTAACACAAAATTTTATAGAGAATCAATAAACAAAATGTTCGATATTATCTTCAACGAAGAATGAAAAAAATAGCAATTTATTTATCTTTATTAGATTGTGACACAACTTTATTAAGATCTTGACTTTTATAAAATATTGATATATTTTTTGTCAAGGCAAAACAGTAATTGTAAGTAAATTAGCTTTATGCAGTTTGAATGATAGGGCAAACTTACGGATTAGTAGGTGACAAAATAAACATGGACGAATATGGCAGCATTGGTTTTGGTCCATCTGGTACCTCATCTTCATCTTCTTTTTTGGCCTCTTCTTTCTTTTTGTTCTGAAAATTTACAAATTAATTATAAGAAATGCTCTCCAAATTTAAACGTTCTAATTTTAATCTACTTAAAATGATCTTCTACATTCGCATTATATATGATGGTCTTTATTTGGAGAAGTATACTACACTAGATTTTTTTTTTAAGTTACATGATGATATTTTTGTAGCAAGTGAATTCTATCATGAGTAATCCAATAATTACATCTTTAAGATTATTATAACTTATTACTAGAAGTTTCACATTTAGATTTAAAGTAAAGACTATTACAAAAGCCATTACTGATGAATGTCGTGTTGAAAAACATGCGTGTCAAACAAATGTCGTAAGTAGAAATAAACATTATACTAAATGAAAAGAAGGAATAATACTCAAGCTAGAAGAAGGAAACTGTATTGAAATCAATGACTCAGTATGTGTTTTGATGTATCAAGTAGCCACCTAATTGAAGTTAACGTAAAAACTGAAGTTGATGTTGACATCTATTAATTAGCCATCTATAGATAAAGATCATAAAGATTTTATAAAAACACCTATCATGACATTCTGCCCACAAAAGCGACATCGACCCGTCTAGCGTACTTAAAATATTGTTGATATTGAAATCATGAACGAACACACAGAAATAACAACACAGTAGACGGCGTGCAATGTCATGCAGTGTTAAAGAAAGCTGCAGAATGAGACTGTGGAAGAATTCAATGAGAACAGTGAAAGTTTAAAATATCAACAATATTTTAAGTCGTCGATACATGTTGAAGCATAGCTTTGCCAATGCCGAGCTCGTTTTACCTTCCTACTCGTCGGCGAAGAGGGACTTAAGTCTGGTGGAGTGCCGTCCACCGCGTGTAATGCACCCATCTCTTTCTCCAATTCCTAATTATCCGGAATAATGTATAAAATACAAATTTTGTTCCAATCAACAGCTTAAACCAATCCATATAACTGCTTGATAGTAAATGCTTGTGAAAGAGTGGTTGAACATGCTATGGCTTTGAAATTGTGACACTATCAACTAAACTTCAAAGCATCAGAGGATGAATTCTAGGTACAACAAACATAAAGAAGCTTGTGACTTACTTGGAGCTGTTTTTCTTTGTCTTCCTCAACTTGTTCCTCTTCTGCCGCTGTCAATTCCTGTAAATACAGATTTGCAACATTTACACGAGAAGCGGCGTCAGATTTACAAGAGCGCGATAACGTCAACATACACCAAATTGACGAACATCTCGTCATTTTACAAACATTTAATAGGTATGTTTTGCGTTAGTTGATCTTAATACAACAAGAATACGACATCAACTGAATAAGTTGAATAAGTTGGTAACTATTAAAGAAAATTATCAGATGTAAGATCAAGTAAGGCAAAACAAAACATTGACAAAGAAACGCACCTGGGCGTTAGCCAAGTTGTCGACAGCGATGGCAAGGAACACGTTTAGCAGTGTGTAGTTGCCAAACAAGACGAGGATGACGAAGTACAGCGAGTAGATCATGCCCCTCTGGATGCCGCCCTGCGACTGGATGCCGTCGTACATCACTTCGTTCCAATCTTCACCTGTTAGGATCTGAAATCAAGGAAACATTTGTATTGAATTCCTTCTACTATATTAAGGACATCAGGGCTTATTTAAAATTTTAGGTTCTGAAGTATTTTAGCAGTCGATTATTTTTCGGTAGTGAATTGATTAACATACTCATATTTCCTTGTGACGCGAGTAAGATCAATCACGTTTGTTTACACTGACTTCAGCAAAAAATCGATCAATCAACTTAGTCTATCGCAGTGCACAGTTGGACAAAGACAGGACTTTAAAATTAAAAATATTCGTAATTACCTGGAAGACAGTCAGCAACGCAATAGGAAAGGTGTTAAAGTTGGTCGGTGGCGTGCCGTCTTCGAAGTTGAACTGTCCTCCGAACAGTTGCATGCCGAGCAGCGCGAAGATAAGGATGAACAGGAAGAGAAGGAACAGCAGCGAGATGATGGATCTCATTGAGTTGAGGAGGGATATCACCAGGTTACGAAGTGATGACCAGTATTTCGTGACCTGAAACATAATATTGTAATTTAATAACTCTTTAAATGATTTGATTACTGAAACTTATAACAAGGGAGTTATTCGGAAAGGTCGTTGATATTTTTTTTTTATTGGTAGCTCATGGTATTCATACAAAGGGTAATGCTCATGAGTAGTCTACAATCAACATATTTTATAAAAAGGATGTGTGTGGTTTGTATGAATTTTAAGTTTTTAACATAACCTGCAATGACCTTAAAATGGTTTTCACTGTTAAATCATCGTCGTGAGTAAATAGGTATTTTCTAGTCAAACATGCTTCATCGTCACACAGGTGAGTTAGTGGTCGCAGTAGTGTTTTGTTTCTAATGAATTAAATCTAAATGTTAACACATTTACCTTGAATATCCTCAGCAGTCTTAGAGCTCTCAGGACAGATAGACCGAAAGAGCCACCCTTGACCTCGGACCAGACTACCTCGAAGATGGAACCGGAGATGACCACACAGTCGAACCGGTTGAACGACGATTCGAAATAGATTCGCGGCCCCAGCGCGTACATTTTCACCCACATCTCCATCATGAACAATCCCAGGAACACAAATTCGGCATAGTCTGAGAATGAACAATTTGGTTAGCTCCTAATTATTGTTTTATTTTGTGTACATCGTTAAGCACACATCTGTTTGTCAAATAATGAACACTTTAAAAGGGCTGCTACATGTTGAATCCGATTGTGAGACGAGAGTGTGAATAATAATATCAAAATTTAAAAATGTATTAAACACTCTTTCCGTTGCAAGCCTGGATCATAATTTACATCAAAACAAATAAATACATAAGAAACTCACATAAAAATGAAGTCAGCCATTTTGGTTGTCTATAATGCTCTACAGCGACGCATATCGTGTTGAAGAGCACCAAGACAATAACGAACCAGTAGAACCACTGGGTCTTCACCGTGTGCCTGATCCAGAACCGAAACCTCTTCTCAGCACGCCAGAAGTCTGCACACTTGCCGACCGAACGTGATTTGCTTTTCAGAAAACCTGTTGTGAAGAAACACTCATTAGTAAAAATCTTTATTTCAAAGCTGTCGTTGATCTTGCAATTGGTTGAAAACACTGAAAATTGCTTGACTAATGCATTTATTTGTCCAACAATATTAAAGGTATTGCATAATGCCTTTTCTTAGGTTCCTTAAAAATATGCGACACTTTTGAGGTCCAATTCTTTTGCTAATACTATAGATACATCGCGAGTGAATAAAGTCGTGTTTGTTACCAAATATTGACAATTTAGAGGGTTTAATGTTGATTGCATGATCAACGGCATTTGCATTTATCTAAGGGAATCGGGATTAACATTCAGCTAATTGTTTATTAACTAGCGTTTACGCACATGACGTTAGCAGTCCTACTGATACCGTATCGCAGTAATTTGCGACACAAATGCTCTTGTGGTACTTTAAGCTGGTTATTGATCGTAAAATTTTATAACACGTAGTAATTGGACGGTATGGAAACGGCATCGAAATTCAATCGGGGTCGCAATCCGATACTTCGTTCATATAAATCACTAACAACCCTCTTCTGGGAAAACCGTCATGTTTCTCCAGAAAAATATGTTACGTTTTATGGTAACTTTGGTGAAGCTCACGGTATAAAAGCTTTAGGTGTGGGTAGTGGAAATAGCGGACCTAAAGGTAGAAGAGTAGCGAAGGATAATAAGAAGGTATTCTGACGTCTGTACGCTTACAGGATGATTCCGAATTATGTAAGGCATTTAGCGTTACACTTCTAAATTTGGATTATTCTTTTTCTTTTTGGTTACTTAATCATACACGTACAAACGTTTTGGATTTGGACAAAATAGAGGGTAACTATTCCTAAATCTATGACTATTCTATTTTGTCTACAGTAGAAGATGAAAAGGAATATTCTACCAGCATCACGTTTGATCCCATACCTTGCTTTTTCTTTGGAACTGTAAACAACCAACACACAAATAGAGTACGAATACGCAATGGTAATGGATGAAAATGAAATAAAAAGTTTAGTATATCATGCAACATTCAATAATTTACGTAAGTATAATTACATAAAAAGTATTCGATGTTATATTAATGATAACAAATGTGACTAATGTACCTGAAAGTGTACAGATACCTAACCAGACTGTAAATAATAGTATCAAAGAAGAATTAGTAAATAAACACAAAGAAAATGAAAACATGCTTCTAAAAATTGCTTTCTGTTTGAGTAATGAAATTGAATCTGTGATTTGAATAGAAAATCTGATACTTTCTTTACTTATAGTAGGTACACACAAACACGACACTCAGATTACAGAATATTAAACATTCATGTTAAAGGGTGGTGATACTGACCGTCATCACCGCAGTCTTCGTCTTGTTCTTCCTCTTCTGTGTCTGTGCTTTTACTTTTACCAAGGTTTTTTAACTTCTTTTTGGCCGCTGCTCTTCTCCGTGCTATGTACGAGAAAAACGTATCGATTATTATAATAACAATATAGAAAAGAAAACAACTTTTTACAAAACATCATCATTGATAAGATGATCAGTATTCATTTTAATTACGTCATCGATTTATATAATAAGTAATCGTATAGATATAAAGTGGTTCTTTATATTATATAAGACTTATAAGTTTATAGTGATAACACTTATATGCATTGTATATATTCTTTACTCACCTTCTATTATGTGCATTTTTTCTTCTTCTGTTGTTCTTTCTTCTGCTAATATTACTTCCTCTGTAAAAACATTCATTTTTTAGCAATCTCTCTAACTTTTTACTGATTACTAATGATGCATAGCATCATTAAAATTATTTAGGAGTCACAGAAAAGGAAAGGTGATAACACGGATTAATATTTTTAATGAGCTATTATAATCTAGTTCATATAAGACGAAATGGATAAGACGAAACTATATGTAGATATAGTTTCGTCTATCCAGTTCTGTACAATTTTAGTATTACCTCATTATAGATTATAAATTGTGATCGTATGAAAGATTATTTACGCCTTACACTTACCGGCTTTACATATCCACTCAACGTAACCATTGAGTTCTCTCTCGAGTTGCTGCTGTCTTCTTAATTTAAGAAATTCTTGTCTATTTTCTACTTTCTCTCTTTCTTTAGCGAATTCACTGCAAACATAATGTTACGCGTAATGAACTACTCTAGCACCAATTATGTTTGTTATGAAGTTACCACGTGCTCAAATGGCATGTAAAATGACGAATCGGGTAAATGAATTTTAGCTTTCAACATAGAAGATATATGCAACTCTTGCATAATGATATTCTCATATCAATGAAGAATAATCTAGCATTTTACAACTAGCAATACATAAGACAAGAATTGAGCAAACTGAATACTGGACATATTGTAACACACAATAATATAAAACCAATTGTTTTCTTTAGCAGTACTTGAGCACACATCATGAATATTCAAAAGACCTGCTTCGGTAATCCAGTTGAGGTATGCATTGAAGTCTGCGTTAAACATTTGTCGAGCTCTTTCTTTAACGAATTGAGCCCTTCGTTCTACACGTCCTCTTTCATTAGAGAATTCTCTGGATGACAAGTTTTATGAAGAAAATATTTAATAAAATTAATATGTATAGTAATATAGAAGTTCTGAATATGTTTTAAGTATGTTGACTTACCCGCTAAGGACACCGAGAACTAAGTTGAGCATAAAGAATGAACCCAATACTATGAGAGGCACAAAGTAAATCCAGTTGAACGCACTACCTAGCGCGTCATTCGTCTGTAACAAAAAAATACCATACATTATATTTGTTTATTATTGTCAAGGAGATACAGGATGATATAGGCTAACAGAAACAAGGACTGATAATAAATATTAGTTTTTGTTACTCGTAACTACATACTCCGGAGAATTGGTTGAATATCATTTCATTGCAGCAATTATTTATTTATTTATTCAGTTAACAATATAAACTTACAGTATACCAAACGTTTGCTTGTTTGCCGCCTATATAATAAAATAACGCTCATCTGCTAGAAAAATATTGATAATTTTAAGACAGTTTACACTCAGATACTTAATTGATAAAATATTGGAAAAATAAACATATATTTTTATATGAAATACAAATAAAATGCAGACAAAAAAGGAAATAAAAATTATTTATTTCGTAACAATTTTTAAATTTGTTGACGAAGACTGACACCTATTTTTTTAAGTACATGGTTCATATCAAAAATTTAATAATATGCAGTTATTAAAATCATATATTAATATAAATAACTCAATCACAAACTCAGCTTTTCCTAAGAGGTTTGGTCTCATGATTCACATGGCGCCTATTAAATTAAACATAATGGTTCTTTGATTATCGGAAGTATCAAAGTAAAGACTAAGCACAGTCATCATTGCAAGTTGTTGTAAGGACAAGTGGAGTAGATCCCACACAGAATGGTGGCTGTGAGTCAGACACTAGAAAGATCAATAGGGACTGGTCCCTATTGATGGGTCGATGATATTGTGAAACTGGTCTGAAAAACCTGGATAAGATCTCCCGAAACTGAAGAATGTCGTAAAAGAGAGATTTAAATCTTGAAAAAAATAAAATGATGATATAGATACAGTACATACCCAATAGAGGATGGCAGTCCAGCCCTCCATGGTGATACACTGGAAGACAGTGAGCATAGCGAAGCCGATGTTGTCGAAGGACGTGATGCCCCTGTTCGGCCCTTCCCACTTCTCTAAGCACGTGCTCTTCTCGTACTCGCACACGTTTGCACCAAATGGTGCTAGGCTAGCGTTGTCCGCGTTGCACGGTGTCGCACTATCGCCTTCATTTACTATTTCACCTGTTTGGATAAAAAATATTATTATTTTTGCCCGAGTAAGTCAAGGCATTTATACTTATATTTCTGTGATTATTAGTGATTGTTTTCATTGATGGGCTGGGCTGGGCTTAAAGTTTAAACTTAACATTACAGTTCAAAGAATTCATTAATTTTTCTATAGTCAGTTGTGTTGCACGTTATTATTGAAGTTTTTCATAGAAGCGATTGGAGCACCATGGGCGTTAGGTCTTACGTAATCTTAAATATTTCATACAAATAAAATATACTTATATAATCTAAAGTGTTTATAAATTTTTTTATTGTTGCATAATTTACTAACATGACAAATCTTGGTAAAAAAAGAACTTGGTTACATTTCGCCCATTATCTTGATTAAATCTAACAACTTTCAGTCCATTACCTACAGTTTTAAAATGCAACGGAAAGAGTAGTTTCCAAAGGCAGCAATTAACTTCTCTAACCAATAATTAAAACGGTAACTTTCAAATTCCACATACTTATTAAATTTTGAACTTCAGCCGTTAATTTGAATTTCCACATGCAATGGTGCCGCCAGTTCGTGAGTTTGTTTGTGACTGCGTGTCACAAACAAACTCACGAACTTTAACTGGGTTAAGTACTATTTATTTATGGCAGGTATTTAATTATTTACTATGATCGGTTAATAAGTTTCTAGATTGAGAATTGATGTAGTGCGCTATTGCGGCTTGAACTTGAACGTTGGTTATATTTCTTTGTGAACAAAATGGAACGCAGGATTGCTACTGGAAATCATTCCAGTGACAATCCAATTCTAATGTCTTTTGTTTCAGGCAATCTTCTGAATAGTAAATGAATTAAGACGAATTATAACAGAATAATTCAAATATCGTCCAATTAGAATATCTTACCAGTTAAGGCCCTTTCATAACTAATACACATAAAGGATACCATTATGGATTTACTAAAATAAATATCAAATATATTTGTTCTTTGTAGTTAGTTCAGGCAACCGGCATTGTTATAATTTTCATAGGGTTTAATGTGTTCAAAATAATGCAATACTCACTAATATCTTCTAAATTATAACAAGTCTTATGCAGCGCCCCTGAGTAGAACTCGAGGCCGATGATGGCGAAGATGACTATCGCGAAAAGCACCAAGAGTCCGATCTGCAGCAGCGGGGCCATAGCCTTTATGATGGACTTCAATACGACTTGCAGACCTACACGAAAATTGTATTGATTATTATCATGCAATAGGGCTTATTATTGCGTTCGTTGCCCTGTAATTTATAAACTTTAATTTAAGAGAATTGGTCAGTTATATCTAAATTTTTGTCTTGAGTAGATATTTCTTGAATTTCTACTCATTATTTATGGATAAATACCTATATATTTAAACACAAGTACATTAAATTAAATATTCACCATTATTTTGAAAATTTATATACTACAGCGAAATATTTTAAATTTTATAGTACAAAAACTAGAACCAAACAAAGATAAAAGTTATTCACTCTGTCTTTAAACAGAGCTACAGAAGAAAAATACATTTGCTGGTAGTTGTCATAAGCAGTTCGATTTGATATCGAGATTTTTATGTAAACAATATATTATTTGTTACTGTTCAGACGATAAATTGTTACGAGGCAAAATTATAAAAAATACCTAATAAGGAGTTTAAAAATTACAGGGCAATAATGAATTACGTTGATAAAATGAAATTTTGAAGTAGATTTTGATAGAATTTTTTCCAAAATCAATCATTGATATATTATCACAAATAATATAAAAGTAGAGATAATTACCAAATATGTCGTTTATTTCTCGACGTTAGTTGCTAATTTTATCGATGATAACATTAGAGAAAAGTTTTAATAAAGGTAACAACAAGAAACAGATTTTTTGTCTAAATGCGATATATCTAAGGATGAAAATCAAAAACTATAGAGACATCGTATCAATGGAAACACAATATTAAATAAAAAATTATCGTGCAGAATGAAAGTATTGTTGCATAATTTTATTACAATAAATGGCGACAACCTTTTTTTGATACCAGTATCATTTTCATTCGGCCTACATTAAAAACTTTTTGGCAAACTGCATCAATTATTTGTATTTTTTATTCAGCCAGTGTTTTGTTTTGATAAAATTATGCAACAGTGATACAAGTGGAACTACAATACGATTAACTAATCTATGAATGTTCTAGAACTCACTAGGAACGCCCGATACTAATTTAAGGGGCCTCAGCACCCTAATGGCACGCAAGGTCCTGAAGTCGACGTCGGCTGGCGCGATCGGCAGCTGCGTGATGATACTGCCAAACACATATCACTCGATACTATAGCTTGAACTAGCAACTAGCTGAGTAATAAAATGCTACTGAAGACTGTGCTTTTGTGTAAATAAACATAGGGACTGAAAAATTAACAGTTAATCGTCTATCCATGAGGCCAAAAACGAAAACAAAATTAAAATCATTTATGAGTTCTAAACATAAATTAAAATGAAAATAATTATCAAAATATAGGTGACAAAGCACAGCCTTAATTTTATGTAAAAAGTAACTACAATCTAAATATCGTGTATCTAATTAATTAGATTGTTATATGCTATATAACCATGGTTAAGTTTTACGCATTTAAATCTAAATACACCATATTTATTCACACCTAAAACCATTTCTTTATCTAATTTCTTACGTATTAGCTTTTATTTGATGTAATCCTACACAATACACAAAAATGTATAGCAAATCTTTACTATTATGCAACACGTAGCTTTAATACATTAAACATTTTCAATAAATCACATATTAATTAAAATTCACACATTTTCTAAACTATGTTAAGTATGTCAATAAACATGTCGAGAATACGATGCTACGTATTTGTTTACTAATAATTAAAAATTCTATTTTCCATAACTAGCTGTAGTTCTACATTCAAAAAAGTTTCAAAATTCGAAAACATCTAGCGAGTAACGTCTATAACAAATAAGGTAGAGGTATTATGTGAACTTGTCGCCAATTACTGTGAATTACTTGGTATCCGCGAGACGAGCTTGAGCGGTCGGAGCACTCTGAACGAGCGCAGCATCCGCAGGTCAACGTCCACGTTGTATTCGGCGAATATCGTCATCGACCTAGTTTTTGTTATCGAATATTCAATAATGTCAACCCTTCTTTTGTTTGACAAAACCTAATGTCCTACGTTTTGGAGTAACAACCAATTGTGTGGCCTAATATCTTGTAAATTATCTTTCTAAAATTTAGATAACGGTTCACTGTAAGCAGCCTCGATTTTCGATGATCAGAACAAAGTTCTTGTGAAAATGAGCGACCGAGATTGCTTCTTTAACAGTGAATAATAATATGTAACAAAAAGTTATGTAAACAAGTTTTAGAAACAGTTTGCTGTTGAATTTCTTTACATAACTTCATTATACCTCTTAGGAAATAATTATTAATGCTATTAGAGATATTAATAGAATGGAAAACCACTTACCCAGTTACTACAACGAAAAAATCCATAATGTTCCAAATGTTTCTAAGATACGATCTCCTGTGTAAAACAAAACCTAATGCTAAGATTTTTAATGAGGCTTCTACACAAAATATCCCTAAAAAGTACGCCTCGGTCTTTTCCTGTAACAATAAAAACAGTATTCACTATATAGAAATTGCAGTACTTTCTAAATACAGATAGTAACTGAACAAAGATACAAGAATATTTTAATTTTCTTCGCACAGCTGACAGCAAAACAAGGAGACATAGACATTTCGATGCTTTTTTATAAGTTCCTCACCCAAATTATTCTTTTTTAATGTTACAAATATGTGTTCCTAGCAGGAATCGAACCAGCACAGCGATATTTAGGGCAGAAAGCTAGATAGTATCAACATATTTGATCAAATCTGTAAGCGTGGGGATTATCGAAATATTATTTTTGGCTTTTCCTTGAATCTGTATTAATGTGTTTTTCTCTATGGAAATTCTCAGTAGCAGCACGGAGTCTAGAACTGTGCCCGGTAGATGGCAATCGGCTCGCCCCCTATTATATGGGACTCAATAACAGCGTCGGCGAAATGTGGGTGTACAATAGTACACCTCTGCCTAACCCTTCGGGGAATACAGGCGTGATGGTATGTTATGTTATGTCTGAAGCTGTATCAAATGTCCATGTTTACAGTGTTTTAATAATATCTTATCTTTCTGCAGCTGATGTGATAAACCCCAAATTGAAACACAACACAACCGTCCTCAGCTATGTTTAAGTTTTAAGGGGAAAGTAATCCGTACTGTCAGTAATATATTCGTAATATGGGCTGCAATTAGTATGGAAAATACAGCGTTAGAGCCAGACACCGCGGATAACATCATCGGGGTATCTATGGGACTACCACGTCAGCTGCAGAGGGTTATTGAAATATTTACGATCAACTAAAATATACGTTAGTTCAATGTACATAAAGATGAATTTACCAAATTCTGTGCTAAGATGGTCTTATCGCCGTTGGGCAAATGCTCCTCCAGCGCCAGCACCACGCAGTTGGCGATGATGGTAAGCAGCACCGCGTACTCGAAGGGCGGCCACTCGATGATGAACTTTGTGTACCTGGAAATAGAACACATATTCCATATTCAGAAATATTATTACAAAAAGAATTACGGATACCTAATAGTGGGGCTTAAAAAAGAAGAGCATCGGGCTTTTGATGATGATCATGATCACAGTGCCACTTCCACCTTGTGCTGGGCTGTGTGCCAAATTCACAGCACGAACATTCTCTGCACTCGTCAGGCGAATGAATAACGGCATAGACACATATCACAAATGTAAGGGCTATCCAAGAAGCTAAGTTATTAAAACCTTTTGATAAACAAGCCTAAACCTCTCTAGACTAAATAAAAACTTATATTAATCGCCCTACATGTAATCTATAGAGCCCGAAAAACAATATATGGAAATTTTCGTACACAGATTTAATATTAAACATCACCTAAGATGTTTTCATAATTATCCGCTAATAACGTATTAATGAAACTAAGCAAGGAGCTAGTGTCATAATACACAGGATTATCGCATCACCTTTCGATTAAACACGATAATAGCTGAGCTATTACGCTCCTGTAGTAGACGATCATTAGATAATGCAGTTTACGATGAAGCTAAAATATGACATACATATTTTCATCTTATAAGAAATAATACAATTCATCAGCTTCAGGATTTTGTTGGCGAGTATGCGAGCTTATAAAATGAGAGTAATGATTTATCGCTATTGCAGTGTTTCTATGTATAACTGTATCAATAGATACAATGACATTGTATCATGTACACAAGTAGTTCGGACAGCTTGACTTGACAGCTGTCAATTGGTCAGCCGATGGTCTGACCGTACCATTAAGCAGTCTGAGAGGGCCATTATGGAAGTCGGGTGCTTGGTGTATAGTGAGCCAGTATTTTAAATACAACGAATATAAATAAGAACTCTATTGTTATCACTAAATAGAACGTGATTTATTGGCCCTCACCATAAACAGCTACTAGGTTTAATTATGTTCTGTCCTTTTTCAATCATGATTGCATTGACACTATATCTCTTGTGATGTGCATCAAAATAAACATTAATGATCCTGGTCAATATTGTTTATTATCCAAAATGGTTATCAATATTGCCAAATGTGTATAAATTGATACTCACAATTGCATTCCCTGACTTACTCACGAATATACTTCAGAACTACTTACTGGCTGACAGAAATGACAGTACACATTACATTAGACATTATTTACTAAGTACTTCTATGCCTCAAATATTCTTGCAAGGGTATATTATAGAAAAAATAAACTGCTTCACTGGTGTAGTGGTCGCATGCATGGCTTCGTGGCATGAGTACCTAGGATCGTCATTTTAAAATTATCAGTATTTGAAATTTTGCCCAATAGGTGACAATACACTCGCCCCCTATTTTATGAAGCATCTGTGGAATTTGCATGTACAATATGATACACCACTGCCCAACCCTTCGGAGAATACAGGCGTGAAACTATGATGTTGATGGTATGTTATGATCTGTCTAAAAAAGCCCAACAATGCTTCCGTATAATAAAAAATAAACTATCACTAACTTCACTTGTCAATACATGCAGGAACATTATAACTAAACCGGTCTACAACGAATCGCCGTCGGTCGATAAAGCGCACTCTTGTACATTGAAACTTGGCCAGGTGTGAAAAGTTCCAAGTTTAAAAGGTTTCTTACAGCTTACTGTCGAACTAAAGACAAGCTCTCAGTGCAATAGTTCCATTTTACGTGCAGCTCAAATATAAGGAAGTGACTTGTAAGTCGAGTTTTACTAGAGCATATGGAAATTGGTTTTGAAGTATACTTTATCGTCTTATGAGATCGGGTAAGTGGTGTAAAACCTCTATCTATTAAACTCAATAGTGATACGATCGAATAATCGAATAATTAAATATTTGTATATATTATAGCGACTACTACTCGCAACATGGCAAAAAGTAAAGCGCCATCTATCGGAGTGAAGCTACAACAACAAACCCTGAATCGAACTATGAGAGTTTACAACGATTCTAACACATATACGAATGTCCGACATCAATTGTCGGGCTTCGGTCCGCCAGGCTAACCACCTTGTCTGGTCGGAGGATCCTCTTTTTTCAATGGACGAACATCATACCTCGTTCCACCATATATGTATATTATTTTTTGTTTTACACTTGAGTGCTTTACTTATTAACAACATTTAGACTCATTAACAGCATTGGCAAAATGTGGGTATACCATAGTACACCTCTGCCTAACCCTTCGGGGAATACAGGCGTGATGCTATGTATTATGTTATGTTATATTTCATATTATTGCCATCTAGCTTTTACAAAATTATTAATATAGTATTAATAGTAGTAATGGTATAGCAATTATTTTTTATACTCTACTAACAAAATTCTACAGGAATGTTAACGTCAGTTCTCACGACTATCACGACTTGAGCTCGACGATAATCATGTACCACAAATTCAAATGTGCTTTCATCTTTGAGTATCATTACGAATAAATTGCGACTATTATTAATTTGCTCATTTAAGACTTCGTTAAGGTGAATTAGTAAAAAAATAACATAACATAGCATCACGCCTGTATTCCCCGAAGGATTAGGCAGAGGTGTACTATTGTACACCCACATTTCGCCAATACTGTTATTGAGTCCCATGTAATAGAGGGCGAGCCTTTTGCCATCTACTGGGCACTGGGCAGTTCCAAAGTGCTGTTACTGAGAATTTCTATACAGAAAAACCCAACCCAGAACCTCACGCTCCCGTTTAGCATTCGCGCTTGCGATCACTAGAGAATGATGTGATGTGAATGATGAGATGCGATCAATGAGGTAAAAAAATGTACATAGGTATAGAGAAATATATGTAAATATGTTCTATTGACGGAACCCTAGTATTTACTCAACTGGTTAATAAAGTAACAGGTAAATATTAATTTCTAATGACAAAGTAGAGCCACAAAAAAAAATCTGTGCACTATTTTTTTTTTTCTGTAATTATACAATTTCTTTTGTTTTCTGTTCATATTTACAGGGTTATATATTCGAATTTCGAAGTAGAAACAAGAAACTCTACTTCAACCATTCAAGTATATTCCTTTCGAACCGTCCTATATACATAATTTAAGTTAACATCATGAATTTCGTGACGTCACGGAAATGTTTCAAATGCGGACGGTTTCAAATTTAAATGACTGATGTGTTTCAGGTTTGGGGTTGCGTTTAATAGAATTAAATCGATTTCTTTTGTTTACTTTTTGTTTTGGTGGTGAACATTTACTTCGTGTTGCTACAATGATAAAATAGCATAACGCATAAAATAGTGTTGGGCAGAGGTGTATTAATTTGCATTTGACGGCACGGTTGGCGTAGTGGTTAAAACAACTATCTGTAGATCATACAAATATTTGTTTCGTGCGGGAATCGAACCCGCGACACGTGGCGCAGCAGTCGATCTCTCGACCACTGTGACACTGTGACTGTGACTAACCGTGCCGTCTTATTAATTTAATTCGTATTAATTTACTATACATATTCATTCATTTCATAGCTGTAAACAATGTTAAAATTACTTCTGATACTGGGTATTTCTATGATCACTAACTATTATATCTTACTAAAACCAACGCCCATACACTTAATTCCATTCAATTTTCTTAAACACTCTAAAATACCGATAAACTCATACAACATAAAAACACCAAAACTGTGTCTCGTTCCGCCATACAATCTCTTTTTGTTATCAAATTACGAATACGTAGCCTAAGAACGTTCGCTTGTTTACAAAATGCATAAGGGGGCAAACAAGGTGTTCGTTTAATATGTATAAGTGGGGGCAATAGCGGCGCTCCCTCGCAACTCCATGTTAAGTTCTGGCCAGATGTTCCCCGGGTTAGGTCGTAATATGAACAGGATAGTGGATGCTTGTGGATAGCTGAATTAAGATCCCTTTGCTGTGTAGATTTATGTAGGTAAAATTTTGGATTATGATTGAAATTGGGTCGTAAATGATATGTTTTTGTGAATGCAGGTTTTTGCATATAAATCACAGGTTAGAAATATATGACGCCACGGTTGGCACAGTGATTGAGCGATCGACTGCTGCACAACGTGTCGCGGGTTCGAATCCCGCACGGAACAAATATTTGTATGATCTACTGATAGTTTTTTCGGGTCTTGGTGGATGTCCACGTGAATATTTGTGTTTCTAAACGCACCCACGATACAGGAATACTTCCTAGTGTGGAGCAACATGTTTTTCTAAGTAAATAAAAATGATACAAGTGACATTATATGGAATGATATGCAAAATTATTTATATCAGCGAGAAAATAGCATTTTTATGTATAATACTTGTAAGTATACCATATACGTCATGGTTAGAGTATTAAAGTTTCTGCTGTTCTGAAATAGACGTCTTGTCTCTGATTGGTACTGGGTCGTCCCATACGGGTCTAGTGAGGAGAGTCTATGTTGGATGTGACAAGTCTATAACTTAGAAGTTTACTTTGTAGAAAGCGGACCTACAACCTGCAGTTGAGGAAACGACTGTCCCACCTGTCCATGGTTCAGCCTGTGCATAGTTTTAGATCCTTATTGCAGAATGAAACACAACTTTTCTTCTTACCAAAGCTTTGACTGTGTCATCTATATATATAAAAATGAATTCCTATGTCCCTTGGTCACGCCATAACTTGTGAACTGTGACTTTACCGATATCATTAATCTTTTTTTTTTTCTAATACTTTTTAGAATGTTCTTACGGAAAGAAAAATTAAGAAAATTGTGCAGAAAATTGGAGAATTTCAGAAAACTTAACTACTGTTTTAACTTCGCGCGTTTGATGAATGTGAATTTAACAAACAGCTGTTTTTTTTTTAAGACAAGACAGTACAAGGCTCTAATCCCTAATGTAAACAAGTTAAGAACTTGTTTACATTAGGGATTAGAGCCGCTTATGTGACATCTAGTCATAGTAAAGTTTTGATTTACTATTTACTATATTATAGAGATGTCCTGTTAGCGACTCTAATCCCTAATGTAAACTAGTTAAGAACTAAAATCGCTTGCATAAAAATTTACATTTACTATGATAGTAAATAGTAAGAAAACTCATAATAGAGGTACAGGGCAACGTCTGTCGGCTCAGCTAGTTTCATATAAATACAATATTCAAACGCTGCTCATGTAGTGGTCACACACAGTGCTTCAATTTACAGAGTTCAATAAAATACAGCAACAAAAAAATACGTGAAACAAGCGGTAGATAAACGTCAGTTAAAAAGTCCGATATTTAGTTATTTACGTTGCGCATGAATTCCTGGCAACGTGGGTATATCGGATGCCAAACTATGTTTCGTTGAATGACACTCTATTATCTTTCGAACAGATTTTTATTTACGCGATTATTTCCAAACGAGAGAGTAGAAAAAAGTATTGCACATCGAGACTCGACGAGTATCCACGTCGATTTTAAAAATACCTACAATCGTCATCGGAATGCGCCCCACAGCTTTATGTTTTGGCAAATAAAATATGCATATTTGCATATTAACTAACCTTTTTCATTATTAAAAAAAACACAGCCTAACTATTACCTCAATTATTTGAAAAACCTACCTACAAAAACAATTGCAGTTGTGAGAAAAAATGCATTTTATTTACGTACTGAATTTAGGCCAAACAAATAAGAACTACCTGTACTTAACTAGAGTTGCAGCGTTTACCAAATTATGAAGGAGTTAAAAAAATGAGTCCTTCACCCCGATATCAACTTAAGCCTAGATTCTACATTCCTTGTAAGTCTTAAAAGTCGCATGACTCTGTACAGACGTTTTGGTTTAATCGAATAGCGATTGACTGTCTAGTGTACGCAGTAACTTAGGACTGTGTGAATGTAAGAAAGGTCTGAACGTGCGGTCATCAACCCATTGCTCGCCTTGGTGACAGTCGGCCAAGAAAGTCGTAGAAAACGATTGCGGTAGCCACTTATTATCATCATATATAATTTAATACCATTAGCAAACATTTATTTCTATCACAACAAAACTTCACAGAATAGCAAAGTTAATAATATCGGCGAAACCAAACTGACAGATAATACTTTTTACTACTCTTTCTTGACATACGGTACAGTCTTTGTTTTCAGTTTTTGGACTAGTTAATGCTCAGCATTCAACAGGCTGAATATGTAAACTATGCTAGTATATGGTATACTGACCTCCGAATAGGATTTTCGTCGGAAAATATAAAGAGTGAGCTGGGCCCTGGAGTAGCGGGCTGGTGCGCGCCGCCCATGGTATCAGCTGGCGCCGCGCGAGCCTGCGCCCCCGCCGCCTCCTGCGCTGCCGCCAACCTGAAACGTAACACATCATACCATTAGTACCTCATTAAAATTATGGAATCCTTGTACATTTTGATTGCAGGTTGTACACAAAGAGCCCCCTCGAGTGTCGAAACTGAAGTACGCCCTGGGCATTTACTCGTAGCTCCGGTAGGATCCTTCTCGATTGGCTAATCTTTGCGCCACGGCATGAGGATTACCTACTCAAGCTGACACGATCATGATTTTGACAAAACTTGATGGGGATACGACTAAAAATCATACCGTGGCGATAAGTACCCGAATATAGCAAATAAATGGATATGACGAAAAATATATAATGAATACATTACGGACGACCGAATCTTTATCAGTGAAAATATACCAATGAAATTTCACTCAACAATGTACCACGCAAAGTAACTACATGTTATTTGGTTTAAAAAATTTATAGTTCATTTACTGCTATCTATTATTATAATTGAAAATATAAAGAAAACGACTCGGAGGCAAGACACAGCAGCAGCGGCGTGCACAGAGTTTTTACACAGGGTAGGCAGAAAATTTTAAAAGCTTACTTTACCAATAATACCTACTGCATGTTGGTATTGGTTCGTCGACTTATCGATTAAATAATGATGTATGTGATTTGCCACCTCAAATATCTTATAATAAATATTTATCTGAGTTATGTAGGGTAGGCAGTGTCTTTTTGTCTTTATGCATTGCACGCCACTGCACAGCAGTCTATAATAACTATGTAATAGCTGGACAGTTCTGCTTACATTTCCGATGTTGCACAAAAGATATTGCGGAAGTTAACTTCTAGAAATCAGAATAAAATCAAGAAGCTAGGCCGCCCAAGTCATAACCTAGTGGTATTATTAATTTGTTGTACTGTAGCGTGATAGGATGACATTAAACAGTTCTGTGCATGACTAGGAAGGCTCGAGCGGTTAATGATATCATTATCAATTAAACTCCAATGTCCCGCTAAATATGAAACTATGTTAATATTAATAGCTTCGCTTAGCAAATGTTTAGGCCTTTGTATTTCTATGCTAATTTTTAGTTTAATTTTGATGCAAAATAGACCATTATAGTTTTTTTTTTTGGCTTTAAAAATTAAATAATTTGTAGCATAATGTTAAGATAAATATACATAGGTATCTGTTCTATCATTGTATGTTATAGGATTGGCGATGGTGTTGAATGTAAAACTATAGGTAAGTCTAGTAGGTGTTGTAAGAAAAATTTTTTTTTTATTTTCTAATGCTACCAATTGAACTCTCATTTGATCATTTATCAAGTTTTCATTTGAAAATAAAATATATGTCCCTTTTATTAAAATAAAACCGACTGAATATATAATTATAACCTATAATCAGTAATTACACCAAAACACAACGCTCAGTCAGTATTGCAAATGACTTTGCCATCAATTAGCTGTTCAGTAAAATTACTAAATGAGACTGCCCGCGTCTACGCCTTATTCCGACGATAATACTAAATTACCTGGATAGATTTTCATTTGACCGCCATCTCACTTGATTTTATATTAGAATTACACCTACATACATGGTGTTCTAATAATCAAATTCCAAAAACTCTTTTTAATGTTCGACATTGAAAAAATGCGGAACCCGGTATATTTTCTTTACAATAGTAATTGTATTTTAATTTGAACTGACACATAATATGTTACGTGAAAGACAAAACTGAATAGATATATAAAATCTAGGTCAATGTATATGTACCTATCTATGAGCACGTGACGGCAGGCACTGTGAAGGGGAAGCCTGGTCTCGGTACATTAGATTAATTAATACGCCAGTTTTTGACTGTAATCAGGGCTGCCATCAAAGGAATTTGGCAAGCAAAAAAAAAAAACAGTTTCAAATTGCACTGGTTGTAACATTATTCATTTAGGGCAGCTATTTTGTAATTAATAGGAAGAAAGTTTCCACAGTACTTAAATTAGATTTGCTTCCCTAGAAATAGAGATATGTAGTTAAAATTTTGGCTCCATAAAATGCAGTTTTATCCCTAAGAGATCAGTTTGTATGCTGTAGCCGGTAAACCGAGGAATGCGGGCTAATCTCGTCGACAGCCCTACGAACAATATACAGAATGTTTCTATTTTGTCGTGTCCGCCAGGGATATTACCAAAGCGAATCGTTTACCGCCACGAGTTGATCCTAATTAATTTTGTTAAACTTTTTTGTAAAACTCAAGCGTTTATGGGGATGGACTCAATTTAAAACAGACTCACCTTAAAAACTGTCATGTTTTTAGACTACGGTTAAAAGAAATATGTTTATGAGCATCTCCCTCATTATATAATATACATACACTAAAGTACATTAGTAAACTGCCTCTTGGTAGTCTATATACAGGAAACGTACATAAACGATCAGTTAATCGGTATTAAACCAATGGATCCGAACATAGTTTAATCGAGTTTTGTTTAGATACGAGATTCGATGGCGGAATTAAAATGATCGCTCTATGAAGTACGATGCTAAGTGGGACATTGCTTTTGCCATTTACCGGGCACAATTCCAAGTTCGAGCTGCCACTGAAGTTTCTTAACAGCAAAACCCAATAATACGGTATATAGAGATAAGAACCTATTTCATGAGGAAATAACAAGCTCTTTGTATTTTTGTATGTGCCAAGCAAGTCTCCCCCATATTTTTCTTGAAGTCGTAAGCAAACACGGCAGTTGGCGATTGTTTTCCTCTGTTCCTGTCAATTTCACAGGCATAACTTTGTGTAGATGTAGTCGCTATTAAAAGAGGACTATAAGAAAAAGAAACATTATGTGACAGTTCATTAATTTTTAAATTGATCGTACAAAAACTCAAAAACCATCACTTTGACAGTCTACGTCGAATCTTGCCAAAACTCCGATTTTGACGTTTACAAGTGATGTTGAACGAGTTATTCAATAATCGAACGCCTCTTAACACAGTTTTTGATGCGTTCACATCGCTCCCCAATTCGGGAGTGTCCCGTGTTCACATAATGTGACTGACCCTTTAACTTTTTACAGATCTAGGTCAACAGAGCGACTTACTAAGAATAACTCTACGATTTCGTTTGGAAAAATGTGACTCAGTAATTAATGGATTCCAAGTAAACCACATACATGCTTTTGTTAATGCCGTATACTTAGGCGAGTTAAATGTTTTTAATTGGAGTAAAATATAAAGGTATGAAACGTTAGGGTGTACTTTTGGATAAATTATACTGCACTCAGTTTTATGGGTTCGTCTATGAAATTCTAAGCTCTGTTGTTATAATTAAATAAGTAGGAGAGATGAAAATTAACAATAAGATCCATTGATTTAGGTCTTGGATGAACAATACTTAGTTTATGTATTAGAAAAAAATATGATCAGAACTGGAAGAAACTGAAATATGTCAGAACTGGAAATTCGATTATTCATCCTCTATATTTTATGTTAACCGTACAAATATTAGTACCTAAATAAAACAGAAACTTCATAGAACATAACATGAAAAGACCAATCACACAAATCCGGACCTAATGTTGTGAAAACTTAATACAAGTTTGATGAAAGAACCGACACCCAAAAACCTCGTGAACACAATAGAGCGGCACGGGGGTATCGGGGTGCGGGGTGAAGGGTACGAGGCGGGGAGGTCGAGTGATCGGCCGCGACTAAGGACATCGGCGCATCTCGCCCTTCGCCCGCCTCATTAGCTAGAACACTCGAGTTATTGTCGCCTGGATATAAGATTATGGGGAGAAATGTCAGTCTTATGTTACTGGGCCGCTAGTGTTGGTATAATAGCAAAGTGTGTGCTTGCCTTTTCGTACGCGATAGCGTCTTGGAGGTCGTCAAACTTTTTAACGTTGTTTGTTGAATTTCATAATTTTATTTTATATACTATATCTGTAGGTTTTCGTCCCTGTTGAAGAGTTTTGAGTATCGTACGCTATGAAACGAGTTTTTATGTTAAGTGTTGAATTTTAACGATGTGTTTTATTACACAGTGAGTAATGTTAATATGGTCGGATACCATTTATTAACGTTATCCATAGTCGCACAAGGACGTAGAAGAAAGAAATCACGTTTATTGACTCACAATTAATCCATATACAATAATATAACATAAAATGCAATAATAATCCTCCTGACCGATTTTGGTCACGGCGGTCAATCTCACCGAAGATTAGCCAACTACGCAGGAGATATTATAGAGCACAAGTGTGTGCGCAAACACAGGTGCTCTCTCTATTCCTTCACTCTCATAGTCCGATAGGACGGCCATCCGACACGACCGAAAAGAGATCAGGCGCAGATATCAGGCAGATTGATTAGGTTAGACATAACTTTAGACACACTACTAGGATTACCTAGTAGTGTATCTAAAGTTATGTCTAATCTAATGCGTATTAACGCATTTTATACAATACCTGAATTATAACGTTAACACATACAATTCATTTAAACCATACATGGTCGAATTGAAAGCCTTCTTTATTTTGAAGTCATTTAATAATATTTGACATTTCGGGGTCAGTTTCCATGAAATAGAAAATGGGGACAAAATCAACACAAAATGATAATATCCGCAACGGCCTGAGTCCCATGCTACAGAACAGATTAGTTTTTTTTTTTTATATTTTTTTTATTAATATTTAACAATAATTTTATTGGGTCTATCTCTTGTTATATTATCTCTTGTTATGAAAACTATTTCGTCGATTAAAATTAAAAAATGAATATTTCGAAGATTGTTTCCTTTTTCCGTAAAGTAAATACAGTAAAAAAATATTTTACGCCCCTCAGGTATAGAATCCAAATGAAATAGATACATGCGTACATTGTAGACTAACTATATCTAACAGGTACCTATCTGCTGCTTAGCAGAGACCACAAAATGTGTACATAATGATTGTGAAGTGTTTATAATGATAACGTTAGAACACTTAAAACTATCCAAGAGAAATTGAAGTATCTTCTGTCAAATTCTGCCCAAACTAGTTATTAGAGTGAGCAAGCAACCTGCGGTCATCGACCCGCTTATTATGGGCAATACGGAGAGGCCTCAGCAATGGTATATGAAGGATCGAAGACAAATATGGTTGAGGATACTTTAACTTTAACATCCACTGCTTCTTTTGTATAAAAAATTGTGAAACAAACAGACATAAGCCGACATTGACACGCGTGGTAACAGAATTCAATCATCTAAAGAAAATATGAAATGAAAGGCGTTGCATCAGTGGTTAAGCATTTGGCTTTCTACGCTACGAGTAGCGGGTTAGTTTCCCACCAGCAGATATTCCTAATTTGGTCAGATGGTCATCTTATATCTCGTCTAATAAACAGACATGACGATGGCTATATTTCCTTGAGATATCTCGACAGAAGATCTAAATGAGTTTACATCATCATATCGAAAGAGTTTTATCGTGAGACGTCACTTAACTTTGACAGCTCATACGACATGGCACATGAATCAGATTTTGTCATATTTAATTAAATACTAATAATCCAGCCTATTATCGAGCTTGAAAAGATCTTCGAATATGAAGGAATTCAGATCTTCACTATGTTTCTGGCTTCGTGCGGGTTGGCGTACTACACTCACCATTGAAAACTTTTGCAAATTTCCTCACTATATTTTCCTCACCGTTAACGCAAGTCATAATTAATTCTGATCCGTAAACAAATTCGAAAAGTGTGAACATGGAATTAATCAGCCGACCATTTTAGAACGACACTAACAACCACAAAGACAAGAAAAAATATCTTGAAATACTTACGACATGATCCCAGCACGTTCATTAGTTTACTAACACTGATCTTACTTTGCTTTGTTTACTACATAACTTCCTAATTTCTATTTAATTATACATATTTAAGTATCTGCTTGTAATCGTAAAAGAAATTGTTTACTTTCGATAATGTGTCACGAGTTAAACTAATAATTTTGGAGCACCCTCAATGCAGTTGTCATAAATACAATAAGTGTTTTTGTGAACTACCTACATTTGATTTATTTATGCATACCTTTTGTGTGTTGCCAGTGTGATTTCTAATTAGTAAATATTATTTTATGTGAACTGTATGAAAGACGTATGATTATTTTTTATAAAAAAGAAAAAAATACGCTGCGGTATCAACGGTTCTCATGACTGTATTAAATATCTCTTGCCTGTACGACCAAAGAAGAATAACAATGTATTGTTTCTTAAATATATGTATACATCTGACTATCTCACTAATCTAGTGGTCGCAAGTGCGACTGTTGAACGTGAGGTCCTGGGTTCGATTTCCAGATCGGGCAAAGTGTTATTGAGTTTTCCACCAAAGTGTTATTGAGTTGATTGCGGAGGCCCTGGCAAATTGCAATAGACTTGCCTCCTAGTACATGGGATTGAAAGGTGTACAATAGAACATATCTGCCTAACCCTTCGGAATACATACGTGATGCTTTTTTTAGTCCCTAGTCGAGACTTCTAAGCAATCTTGTAATTCTTCATGTTGGCAAGTTCTAGATTTTATAAGTTATTGAAAATATTAACATGAATATATCCAAAAATATTCCATACTAAGTAATAGCTTGTAATAATACAGCACTACGAAATATCATCTTAACATAAATAATTACAATGTCTTTGAAAAATTGAGGTCATACCAGTATGTATTATACCTATATTATATACACATGAGATTTTGTGCCAAATTCTTCACAGTATTAAAGATACAACGCGGTTATGGCGTACATCAGCCATGAATTCGCCGAGTTTCGTTTATTCCAGGATTTACAATGAACTGTATTTGGCCACTTTCCATTTTCGGACAAAATGGAAAGTGGCCAAATACAGTTCATTTTCACGACGCAACGATTACATTTGGCAACGTGGTCACTCTGTGTAATTGAATAATTTATGTATTAGCCGCATTGGGCTATAAGAGAGTGTATGTATGTTCATACGGATTTGTGGACGTACCGGACGGACGTGGTAATTAATAATTAAAAATATCTATGGGCTAGATTAAAGAAGAAAAATTGAACTCTGCGACATTCTTTGCGACAATAGTTGACTATGGTATTTTAGGTTCATGTAAATTCTAATGGACCGTGACGTTTAGACAGCACGGTTGGCAAAGTGACTAAGTGATTAGCTTCTGCGCTAGTTGTCGCGGGTTCGATTCCCGCACGGTACAAATATTTGAATGATCTACAGATAGTTGTTGCGGGTCTGTTTATGTGTGTATGTGACATGTATATTTGTTAACTGTTCCCGCGATACAGGAGAAATACAATTGTGGGGCAAAGTTTAAAAAAAATTGTAGTTGCTTTGTTTGTATTGAAGTTGCAGCTGACGTTTTTCATATTCTACTTTACCATTAATTTCATTTTTAGACAATATTTTTAATTGTAAAATTGCGTCTATACCTAATGAAAACATCGTGAAGAAATCTACTAAGGTCAGGTTTTGAGAAACTATGATGAAGGTCCCAAGTACGACTGTTGAGCGTGAGGTCGAGGGTTCAATTCCCAGTTCTGACAAATTTTATTGAGTTTTTCTGAAATTCTTAGTTACAGTCCATAGTTTGAAAATGTTCCTGTACCTCTATCACGAGTTTTCTTACTATTTACTATCGTAGTAAAGTAAATTTTCATGATAGCGATTTTAGTTCTTAATTTGGTTACATTAGGATTTAGAGTCGCTTATGTGACATATGTGTCATAGTAAAGTTTTGATTTACTATTTACTATATTATAGAGATGTCATTTATTATAGCGACTCTAATCCCTAATGTAACCAGGTTAAGAACTAAAATCGCTTGCATGAAAATTTACATTTACTATCAGAGTAAGTAGTAAAAAACTCATAGTAGAGGTACTGGTTGATGGCATTAATCTCGCTTCCTTTCCATAGAACTAAAGATCGCCATCAGCGAAATGTGGATGCAGAATTTACAGTACAACCCTGCCGGAACCTTTAGCAAATACATGCATAATGCTATGGTATGTTAAAGGATATATCTATCCGTTAATAATAATTACTGCTTGAGACACCAGGGGGAAGGCCTTTGCCCAGCAGTGGGATATAATCAGCTAGCAGTAGCAGTGACACCAGCCCATCGCTATTTTAGTCGTGCGTGTTGCACATGCCCTTAACCATCAATACTAAACAGAAGGCAACAGTTACAGAAGTAACCAATCTTAGTGTACAGCAGGTCACTAACCTATACTTGACCACAATAGCAAGCTGAACTTTCAACGAAACAATGAATCAGATAAATAACATACATTATGATCTACTTCTTGTATTATATATATACGTATTATATAAAAGAAGTAGACAGCCTCACTGGTCAAGCGTATCTGCTGAAGGTGAGGTCTTGTTTTATGGTTTTGCTGTTTGAAAAATTGTCAGTAGCAGCTTGGGGCTTGGAATTGTGCAATGGGATTTATTACGGAATTGGTCCTACACCTCTGCCTAACCCTTTGGGAACTACGGGCCTGATGCTAATACTGTGTGTACGTGTACTACTCGACTAAATTGCTAACAAAGTCTGACACAGCCTGATGCACCTGTGGAGCACATTTTCATACTAAATATGTGAGAAAATTTATTTTATCTAGGACGCGTGACGTTTAAATATTGGAAAAAATTGAATGCAATATAGAAGTTAAAATATCGACTATTCGGCAAAGAATCATATATGTGTAGAGAGAGCGAGGAACCATTTTATTATGTGATAACTTACTACTGTAGGTACATTATTTCATAAACGGTACTCCATTCGGTTGTATAACGAACGAACCGTAACGATATCGATGTGCATAACAATTTTTGGACTTCACACAATTTAACATAAGCGACGCGAACTTAACGATGATGAAAACAACAACAAAAACGTCCTTAACTTCAGAAAAATGACCTTTCACGACTCGACACTGACAAATTATAATATTCCCTACACCATAGGGTTTTCCCGGCCCCCATTAACATAACAGGCGGGTCGACCTCGAGGCCTACATCTATAGACAAAAAAAATCTCTGGGTGTCTTCCAAGGCGCCCGTTTATCTGGTTTTTTCGGGGATGGTGCAGACGAGACGGCGCCGCCGCCCGCCGATCGGGCGCCGGTGAACTGGGCCAACCCGCTCGAACCGTAGGATGAACCCCAGTTTCATTTTGGCTACAAAACTAATGCTTGAACCCGTCCGGAGTTGGGTTGAACTTTATAAATGGTTTTGAATCGAATTGAGCTGGTTTTAACTCGATATAAAACAATTTAGAGTGAATTGTGACCACACAGAAGATGTTATAGGAGATACTTAGTAAGAACTCGAATACGTAGACAGTAAAGGTTAGAGGATTGGCAGGCAATGCTAGTTTCTCTGTTTTATCTTGAACTATTTAGTGGGACCGTGTTTTATTCTTGAGTATGAGTTTGTTGATGCTATCATTAATTCTTCATGCAATATCATACTCATACTTTAATCAACCGTATTGTTAATGTTAAAGTAATACTGCCTCTCTGTTTGTTACCTCATCATGACTAAACCAATGTATCGATCATTATGAAATTTTACAAAGAGGTAGACCGGGTCCTCGTTATGGATATAGGCATATTGTTACTATTGCAGCAAAACATTAATTAAATAATAAATGCAAAATACACGCAGAAGATGTCGCGGCCAACAGGTTGGATTAAGCTGAAAATATAACAACGTGTCATACCTAAATGAAAATGATGTTATAGCATTTTATTACAGAATAATAACATTAAATGCCTAATCTGTTTTGACCACAATGATAACGAAATAAATTCAACTAAATCAGGAATTGTGGGATGCAGAATTAATTGATAAATTGAATAAATAGGATGGACATTTAATGGGTTAATTATTCAATGGTTCGTTTAGTGTGATGTTAATATGAATTTATTGAAGTATATTAACTGTGATATCACTGCATTAACTTAATTTAATATTGTGTTTTATTCATCGAAACATAATAATGTCCTCCTGACCGATTTCGGTCACGGCGACCAATCTCACCGGAGGTTAGCCAACTACGCAGAAGATATTATAGAGCACAAGTGTGTGCGCAAACACAGGTGCTCTCTTTTCCTTCACTCTCATAGTCCGATGGGACGGCAATCCAACACGACCGGAGAGAGATCAGGCGCAGGACCAACGGCTTTACGTGCTTTCCGAGGCACGGTGTGTATTCACATACACAAAGATCCAGACCCGAAACAAATATCTGTAGATCATACAAATATTTGTCCGTGCGGGAATCTAACCCGCGACACGTAGCTCAGCAGTGCTGCTGAGCTAGCAGTCGATCTCTCAACCATTGCGCCAACCGTGCCGTGAAATCGAAACATAACATATCATCTGTATTTCGTAAAGGTTTAGGCAGAAGTGTACTATTGGACATACATTTCTCTGAAGCCTTTATTCAGTCACATGTAGACACGTGACTTACTATAGTTATTCCTTGTTTGAGTGGTGTGTGCATGGTGAGAGTGTTATTTAGATCTTTTTCTAAACTGATATTACATTACAAGAGAAATCCTTTTCTGTAATAATAGGAGATGAGTTTTGCCACCTATTGGGCTGCTAGTGAGAATCTTCTTACAAAAAACCTAATAACATTTAGTTGAACCCAGGAATCGAACTAAGGACCGCACGCTCTGTAGTCACTCTTGACACTATTAGACCAACGACCGTCATCAGTAATTGGATAATATAATTGGGATTTAAAACCGCAAATATACTATAATATACCTCAAATTCATGAATCGTCCAACTTGAATTTAAAATAGATATATTAAATTGAGTTCATGAGAATGCCTGAAAATATACTGATAATGCCAATTATAGAAATCATTCGCAAAAGCTAATTATGAAATATGTAATGTGTTTCATTAACACAATTTTGTTCAGCTTTTGTTCAGTCGCAAATAGTTTTTTTTTTCTGTATGCAATTAAAGATACATTTGTTAAGAATTATTTTAATAATTGCACTATCTTATTAGGTAAGACTATAATTCACTGACATAAAGTTCAAATTGAATTGATTCATGTGATATAATGTTACAATAATAAACTTCCAAATTCCTGCGTCCAAAATCGTAAGTATTTTTTTGTTATTTCCATATAAGCTGACAGAATTATTTTTCCTAGAATAACACCATTTAAAGCTACAGCATTTAAAGTTGTTCGTCAAGAAATTCAACGAAAATGAATTCCAGTTAAAGATTTACCGTGTAGTTTTCCTTAAGGCAACTTAACGAATGGCACTCGCTTCCTAGAAGTAAGCATTTGTCTGGAGTATGAATAACGCAAGCTATAGAGTGTTGATGCACGACTCGTGTTCCACTGTCGCTGTTTTCGTTATTTGCCTCTCGCTCGCACGTAGTATCCGCAAAAGGAAGCAAATAGCACAGTTCTTATCCTATTATTTTAAGAGAATAGTTTTAAGTTGTTGCTGTTTTACGTATGCAAACAGAAGTATGAATTTATTTCCTTTCTTATATTTTGGGCTGCACATACATAGTTTCATATTTAAGTTAACGTTTTCTTTTTTTTGTTTTTGAAGTTATTTATTTTCTTATGAATTGGTTAGCTACATTGTTTAATCTTGCGGCTTCTTTTCTTATTTAGACTTTTTACACTTAACCATTTCAGATGTAAATTGATCAGCTAAATATTTTAAGCTGCCTGGAAAATTATAAATCATATTATGTTCCGCTCATACTAGTGCTTAGATATGCAGAGGTGAATTCTTGAACTTACCAATAAATACTTCAAAGTTTACAATCCTTCATATACTTTTCAAATGTTTTAGATGACATTGTTTGTGAAGCGGACTCATCAATTTATCACGAATGTTGGTAATAGACGGTTTTATTCATACTCTAAAGTATCTGTGACGCATTTGCGTGGGTGTTCCGAACGCGTCACTGGCTCATGCGAACTGTTCAACGTGTCAACTTTTGTAAATATCACGCTGGGATTTGTTGATTGTTTATCTATGAAATGAATGTTGTGTTGAATGTTGGTCATATGATAATGTCCATTTTCCAATTTCAAACTCGTAAACAGCGTTATTTTTCCAGCGCTTATGAATAAATGGAGGAAGCACATCAGCAATAACTATTTATTGAACGAGTTGATGGGATTGCTAAAATATTGCGGTTATAGAATTTTTTATAGTGGATAAGGAAGAAATGGGTATTCGAAATTTACTTTACATACTACATCTATTTATAATTGACTAAGAACAAATATATAGTAGAAAGATATAATTATCATTATGGTAAAAAACGAAAAAAAAACTAAAAACTTGCTTAAAGATATTATATGGCTTGTAAGTTCTATGTTCAAACCAAAACTTATCGCTCCACCCATTAGAACAACCAAAACACGATCAAAATATTTGTCTCTACAGTCTGGGATTTAATGAACGAACGTGGTGACGTAACAGATCTGCAGTGTCTGGAGTGTAGCCAGTTGTTCGTCCTTCGAGTCCTTGGGCCGGCCCAAGGAAAGGCGGGACAGGCGGGAGAGGAGATAAGGCGACGGCGCGGCGCCATGGCGTTATGGCACTTTCGAGGTCGCCGCCCATTCCCCGGGAACTACGGTACCGCATTCTGTCGTATACGGGGTTGTTAGTATGTATGACGAATTTGGATTAGGTAGGTGATATTTTGAGTGAATGCTGGTCTGTTATATAAGTGAAAGACTGGGCTAAATCATGTAATTATGGAAAACTAAGAATATAATTTTGTATGAGGTTAATTTGATTTTGTAATTCGATTAGACATAAATTGCAATATCGTGTACAGTTTTTTTTAATGCATGATTCCGTTGTCAGACGTCAGCTACCGATATAATCAATAGATTTTCTATTGTATCTACTTTGCGTCACTTGACTTGAAGGGTAAAAGTTCATTCATAGACGGCATATAATCACCTTGTACACACCCACATTTCGCCCATGCGGTTATTGAGTTCCATTTAATAAGGGCCTGTAATATAGCCTATTATGTACCGAAGACAATTTCAAACTGCGAGCCGCTTCTGAAAATGTCCACTAACAGAAAATCCAAACGCACTTTTGCTCAACCATGAAATCGAACAGAACCTCACGCTCAACAGTCGTGCTTATAACCACTAGACTAATAAGTCAGGCACAGACGGAAATTACGGGCACAGATTACCTGTTTTACTAAAACCTGTAATAACTCGTTTTAATTGTAGGTGAACATGATTTAGGTCACTGCAGTTTTGAAAGAGCTTTCTACTTTTCTTCCTAAAATTTTTATTAACAAGTTTGTAACGATAATATTATACTTATATTAATGAGAACGAATATATGAGGTTTCTGTAATACATTCATCAACAGCACTGTTTGAAATATACGAGTATGTTTCCTCTTGAATTGACTTATTAAAATAAAGTATTACATTCGTATAGGTATCTAATTATATAGGTACCAGCAGTTGTAACAGTTCCATTCTCCCCCAGCTAGGGATATTACACAATCATCAGCCAGAAGACGTCCACTGCCGTCCACTGCTGAAAGAAGGCCTCCCCCAAGGGGGGGTTGCCATAATCCCCACGCTTAGTAGGCGGATTGGGGATTGCAGTGGCTCACCGATTAGTGAGAGGACGCTGCTGCCCGTCCTCCGGTGTCTGGCTGCAGTTTTAGGATGAACCTGGGTCCATATTACACAATAGAATATAATAAAAAGGATTTTAATTAATTAAGTCGTTTACAGATACGTTAAAATGTAAATGTTATTTGTTTAAAATTTCACTCTTGTTTTGCCCGTGATATAACTGCATAGGTGAAGGAATAATAATTGAACGAATCCAATCGTAAAATGTATGAATATTCTTATTTAATAATAATATCTATTATAAGTTATTCGAAAGTAAGTAAAGGGCCTCGTAAATGAACGAACTTGTTTGACAAATTTTACATTTAAACATAACATAACAGCATGAGGCCTATATTTCTCGAAGTTTTAGGCAGAGATGTACTATTGTACACCTACATTTCACCGATGCCGTTATTGAGTCCCATGTAATAGGGGGCGAGCCTATTGCTATCTACCGAGTACAATTCTAGACTCCGTGCTGCTACAGAGAATTTCCATACAGAGGAAAACCTCACGCTCACCAGTCATGCTTGCAACTACTAAACTAGTGAAGCAATTTATGTTTAAACTACACTTTTTTTACAAACACGGCCGCACACGTTCAAGTTTGCTTGATAAACATGCGACAAACACGTTTAAATTGTAATATTATATTTTGTTCGTTTACAAGGCGCTTCACGTCACGTCACGTGTCTTAACCCTCACCAGAAATCACAAAATAATCGAATAACTCCTCTATTTAACCTGTTACGGCAAAGTTTACACAAAATTACCAGCCAATTCGATGTGCAACGAGCTTTACAACCGCATTGATACACAGAGGCGGCTCTGAACGTTACTCAGTTAGGCGAAAGTAACTCACTTACCATGCTTAACCGGGTTTGTCGCCGTATTTATAGGCACCGGGGAAAACGGGGTGACGGCTTTTAATAATACCTGACGATATTGTTATACATGTTAAGTTGATTATAGAATTATTGTGAGGGTTATACATGAGTTTTGAATGGAAATGTATGAATATCGATTAGATATCGACATTAATTTAGATAAAGGTTTGTCTTAAAAAATCGAGATGAATTTAGAGTCTATAATGATTGACTGAAACTGTGTATTACCGACAACTTTATGAGAAAACGACAAGCTTTTGTTTTTGTATTTTTTATGATGAATGTGTCTGACGATAATACTGGTGCTTAACTGGAAGGTACCAAACTTGTATGTTAATATTATGTAGTCTATTTTAAATCTGAGTTACAATTTGCATTTACATTGTAATGAGGCTTAAAGCTAGCATTCACTATTATATAATATACCTATTTCTGCTTTTCAAAACAGGCCAAAGCCTCTAGCATAGTACTGTGTAGTAAAACTATTATACGAAAATAGAAACAAAAATAACGTCCTTATCATGCACATCAAAAATACACTAGTAACATAACCCAATACTGCTGCCAAAAGAATTTAACAACGGATATCTGGTTTACGGCTACTTAACAAGTACTAAACACATTACTGTAACACCGATACTAAAAATGATTGCGCAAAGAAGTCTTACAAACGAAGGCCAGATTATATGAGGCGTTGCTTAAATAGGGAGCAACGACCGCCTACTGAACGAACAGCGAAGACTACTCGGCGCCGATTCGGGAAACGCAGCTCGGTATGAGCTATATCTGATTTTATACTTGCAGTTGTTGTTCGACAATGAAAGTACAGATCTTTAACATTAAGGGGTGTGCAGCTAACTGAGCCTCAAAGGTATATATAAAATAGAGAGCAGAGACACCTTTTACTGAACGAGCAATAAAGACTACTCGGGGCCGATTCGGGAAACGCAACTCGGTATAATCAATATCTGGTGCTATAAATGCTGGTGTTGTTTGACAAATAAAATTACTGAGCGTCTACATTATAGGGGTTCAGTTTATATTAACTGGGCTTAAAAGGTAATTGTATCTTAATTAAGGAACAGCGCCCCTTGACGGAACGAGCTGCGAAGACTACTCGGCGCCGATTCCGGAAACGGTATGAGTTATACCGTTTTATACTTTCTATGGGAGTTTGAAAACGAAGGTCTGAACATGATACGGTGAGGACTAAACGAGCACCGAAGACCGTGGTGCTGATTTGAGAAACGCAGCTTACTATAATGTAGATGATGAAAAATATTTTGACGTTACTCCGTGGAAGTGTTAGATTGAACTACTCCACTAAAATCTGTTAATTTCTATGGTAGCTTTAGTTACTAGTATTTTATCAGTGAAAAAATAAACTTCGGACAATTTATACGTGAATAGCAAAACTTCGCATCGCTGAACAGCAAACCAGCGCAACTATAAACAAACGTATAATTATGTATATACCACAAAATGAGGCTAATTAAGGATCCTGCAGTTAAAGCAAAAATATTCTTTTGCATATTATCTTTGTTTGAAAATTATTGAGGTTGAAAATTAAAGAGCTATAATCATTTTAAGGCTTGTTTTTATTCTTGGTACAAAAAAAGTGTTTCATGGAGGGAGTACAATGAGATCTTAGGATATCCACGAGTGATATCTGATATCAACTGGTGGTGGGTAGTCAGCCACGATCGCCACGGCATGAGCGATACCAATGTACCAATAACTCTTGCCGACTCAACAGAAGACAAAACAGACAGACAGATAGTCTTACATGTACAGGTCTGAATTTTTTGTAATGGATCTCTCTCTCTCTGTTTCCTCACCGAGTTATTTTCTTATCTGTTAAAAGGTGAGACCAATAAGGGCAAGCAATTGAAACTATAAACAAAGCAGCGTAGCCTCTGTCAACACTCGAGCCTCGGTTTAGAGTGTTGGTGAGGGAAAAGCTACGGAGCTGGGTCAGGTTTTGATTATATTCGGAGATATAGAATACAACTGGCTTAGCGCGGGCTGGCTCCAGCAAGGGTTGGAGAAGAGACAATCACGTCGGGATCACCAATGTAGGGGAGTTTCGGGGAGACGAATACTGTGCCACACTAATACGATCGTATGTACGACCATAAAAAACACGCGTTCTTAAAGTTAAAAGCAAGAAATTTCACTGAGTAACCTTTCAACATTAACAATTGATGCTGACTGTACAATACTTGTATGTGAAATGCAGTTACAGTCTAAACTAAGTCTAAAGTTACAGCCATCGTCGCATCGTTTACATCGGGTTTACATTAAATAGGGAAAACTTGCCGCAAATAAATGCTTTGTTTTGTAACTTACTATTGCTACTGGTCTCATTGGTCATAGACTCTTAAATAAATAGTCTTATTGCTCACGACAAACACGACTGCTGAAGGTGTGGTCACGGGCAATATTATTCCGTTTTTCTGTATGGAAATTTCTTAATAGCAGTCTAGAGTTTGAAATTGTGGCAGGTCGCAATTCCAAACTCCAGACTGCTATGCAAAAGCATACAATGCGTTACCGCCACCTAAAATATGGAACTCAACAACGACATCAGTAAACTGTAGGTGTACAGTAGTACACCATTGTCTAACCCTTCGGGAGAAACAGACGTGAACCTACTGCTATTGTGTAAAACTATCTTATTCCGAAACTAGTGAACTCTGGGGAGTTCCTTAGTTTACACGTAAGATATATGTATAGTTTATTAACGGGTAAGTCCTTTGCATACTGGGTGTGCCCCAAGGCTCAATTCTCGGCCCTTTCCTATTCTTAGCCTATATAAATGATCTTCCGTACATGATGAGCGAAATATCAGATATTATTTTATTTGCTGACGACACTTCCCTCATTTTTAAAATAAGTAGAAAAGATAGGGAAATTTTACATGTCAACAAGAGCTTAACTATTCTTTCTAAATGGTTCGCGGCAAATAATCTATTGCTAAATACTAATAAAACCAAATGTTTAAAATTCTCCTTGCCAAATGTTCCCCATGTAGGCCTACAACTAATGCTAGATGGTAATGAACTTAATATAATTAAAGAAACCGTGTTCTTGGGTATTACAATAGACTCAAAATTGCAATGGGGTCCTCACATCACAGCACTATCAAAGAGACTAAGCTCTGCGGCATTTGCAATTAGGAAAATTAGACAGTTAACTGATATAGCTACAGCCAGATTAGTATACTACGCATATTTTCACAGCATTATGTCCTATGGCATTCTGTTGTGGGGATCAGCTGCTGATGTTGATTCAATTTTCATATTACAGAAAAGAGCGGTCCGTGCTATCTATAACATGGGCCCCCGCGAGTCTCTACGAGGCTTTTTTAAAGATATTGATATACTAACACTGCCGTCATTATACATTTTGGAATGCATTATGTACATCAGAAAGAACTTGCAAATGTTTAATATTAACAGTGACTTTCACGACATTAATACTAGGAATAAACATAAAATAGTGGTTCCTAAATTTAGACTTACTAAAACAAATAAATCATTCCTAGGGAACGGTGTACGCTTTTATAATAAATTGCCGAAATCTGTCACCGACCTTACTGGTAAAGGATTTAAAACACATATTAAATCTATTCTCATAAGGAAAGCATATTATAAAGTTAAAGACTATGTTGACGATAGGGACGTGTGGCACTAACTGTCTTGATGTCTTCTGCACATGCGGCTTCCCTGGCAATCCGTTGTTTTCAATTCTCACAAGTTAGTTTTTAGTTTTCAATGACGATTGTCTTGATAATATTTTTATTATCATTTTTTTTTTTCTCTATATGTTTTAATTTTAGTTATTTTATATAAAATTTTCTATTTTGTAACAATTAGTTATTATTTGTTTAAGATTTCTAATTATATTATTCATGTAATTTGTTTGTTAGACGCTAGCAACTTCAAATTGTAAATGTGCGAGTACAGTGTAGCCAGTAACTTTACATTTACTTGTCGGACAGTGTGGATTGTTGCACTCACTTGGGCCAGCATATCCTTCTGATGAAAGTGGCGTTGAGTACTGGATCGCTGGGTCTCCAACTATTGTGGCTGAGCCTAGCTACACCAATTATTCCGTTATATTAATACTGTTCTTCGTGTGTCGTTTTGCGCACATTGGCTTGCATTGTACTCGCATAGTCTTTACCGTTAAAGATTGTAACCAGTTTAAAACTATTATTTTAAAAGAGTATCCATGGAGTTTCTTGCCGGTCTCTTCTCCATAGGACCTACCCCCACTTTGGAACCGTGCACCTAGAATCACAACGTTTTGAAAGAGCCTGTAAAGGCCTACTCGCAATAAAAATATTTGACTTTGACTTTGACTTTGACATAAAATATGCAGTTATTAGTTAAAATATCTGCCTAACCGTTTCCCAAACATGTCACATCAGCTTCCAGTCTAACCAGATGCGGCTGAATATCAATATTTTACTCAAAGCGTATAATATCCTAAGGTTAGATCGGTTGACAGAGTTTTTAGACTGCTCATTACCGTAACGAGTAATAAATATCTGTTAATTAGGGGTCAGGCTCTAACAAATGGAAGAAGAATAGCAAAAGTATGCATTTTTGTACCCCATTTTTTTTTTACGTTATAGAATTTTTTGGTCTCTTAGATTCAAAGTAATGTCACTAAACATTACTAGTCATTCAAGATAGTACCAAATATTATCTACGCGATGTAACGTCATTAGTTTTACGTTAAGTTGCCATTAGTGAATGGCCGCTGGCATTGCCTCCGACTTATTGCCGGTTGGCACGCCAGTAGGGCTTGTAAACACGTCGCCATGTAGGTTGGCATCTGCAATGCAAACTAATACTCGCATTGTATGAATCGTACCTTTTGTTGCCAAAAATTGGAGCGAAATTATTTTCTAATATTGGATTGGAACCTCTTTGGTTGCACGAGTTGTGCTATTTGGCCAAGTAATTCACAATACGCTCGCTCCCGACCCCATGCGTCATTAAATTAGATTAATAAAATAAGTTTAGCCATCTTATAATTTTCAGGATATTATTTTTAAAAGTACTATAAATATTTAAATATTATTGAAAAGTTTCACAAATAATATAAAGTTTGACCTTCAGAACTGTCCAAAATATTGTTTTCTGAAAATGCATTCTGGAAAATTCATTGCTCTGTTTATCCGAAGTTGTAGATAATATTTTATGATTTAAAGTTTAAGTGTCCCACGCACAGAAGTATATGGTAAATATTTTTATATTGAATCCATAAAGTGGTTAAAATGATTATAAATTAATTAATCAAATTTTTAAGCTGTAAAACTGTGTTAACCATGAATTGCGATGATGCATCGAAAACAAATCGCTAAACGGCGTTTTGTTTTCGTCAACGTCACCTCACTAAAACCACGAAGCATTCTGACATAAATATCACTTCGCGAGTCCAGTTCGAAAATCGAAATCCCATCCCAGCTTCACAACAAAACATCACTTGCAAACATGTCAATCACTGCACAAAAATTCATAGGCGCAATGTCCAAACGCAAACAGTTTTGACGGACAAAACGAGTCGCGTCGAGGTATCGGCGATCGTCGGATATGGGGCAATTTCCCGCCAAAAATGACCGCCACAGAGCTGCCACCGATACCGTCAGGCGCCATTGCCAGCGGTACTGCCGAATCGCGGATTATAGAATCGAAATTCGAGTATATTTGAATTTTGAATTCAGAGCTGCGCTACAGCGCTGAAGTTGGTGGTAAGTCGTGGGTAAAACGAACGTGTTATTTCGAGACAATAAAAAGTTTCCAGGTTTGAAAAATAAAAAAATAAACATTAATAATGTATGTACTACATGAAAATAATGTTTTCAGCGCGTAAGGGTGGTTTCACGCGGTATCAAACTGATTCCTAGAATGGAACTAGTTGTTGTTGCGATTATTCTGCACGTCAGTATATTCCATTTAACTGACCAACCCATATGCCATATAGTATTAAATTACAACATACAAATATGACTTCACCGCGCCTGTCCAAGTCATCAGCTGTTCACTCACGTCACAGCGCCGAGCGGCAGACGAGGCAAAGTGGATTACAGTACTCAGCGGCGACTCAAGTGTCCATGTACGTCACGCGCGATGTTTACTGAACTAAATACTACTTCAGAACGCCACTGTACTGAGTAATGCAGTTGATTCAAGCGCGTTTGTCTTTTAAAGAGGATTTAATACTACATATGGTACCAACTGGCACTTTGCTCATACTTGCTTCACTTAAATACTTAAGCAACTAGAATTTAGAGCTTTTAACAAGTTACTGGGCTTAGATTAAGGGAAAAAAGGAATATTTTCATAATGTTATCTTATACGAAGCCATGAGGCAGGAGCGGAGGCGTGGAGCGGAGGCGTGGAGCGGAGGCGTGGAGCGGAGGCGTGGAGTAGCGTGATTGGTCATCAATATAAGAAAAATCGAAGAATCCTTCGAGTGCTAATCAAGTCCCCATTAACTAATACGGACCTAATTAGCAGGACAGAGCAAAGTAGCCTAAGCCTTTAATCGGTGGCGTGTAGTTTCGTGCTGTTGATGAAATAATGATGTATGAGGTTGGCTCTAGATCATAAAATGAACAATTGCACGCAATACACGTTTATTGTGTCATATTAATAAAGAAGATTTTAAGAAGGAGAAAACAGTTATTATGGACAATATTACATCGAACAACTGCGGGTCTACTGGTCGCATGCGTAGTGGTTGAATATGAGGCCCTGGGTTCGGTTTTTAGGTCTTGCATAGTATTATTAGGAATTTCTGAAATTATGAGTAGGAGAATGGATCTTAGAATTGTGCCCGGTATATTATGGCACTAGGCTCGACATCGACGAAATGGTGGTGCAGTTGTACACCAGCTCTGCTTAACCCTTCCGGAATACTGGTGTGACGCTATGATATGTTTGTTAAACCAAACTGTACCTGCGTAACTAGAACATTAACTTCTTAAGTTAGTGTTCTAGCAATACTAGTCGTTGTTGCGACACGTTTGGTGCAGTGGTTGAGAGATTGACTACTGAGCTACGATTCCCGCACGGAACAAATATTTGTAGGATCTACAGATAGTTGTTTCGGGTCTGGATCTTTGTGTATGTGAATACACACCGTGCCTCGGAAAGCATATAAAGCCGTTGGTCCTGCGCCTGATCTCTCTCCGGTCCGGTCGGATTGCCGTCCCATCGGGCTATGAGAGTGAAGGAATAGAGAGAGCACCTGTGTTTGCGCACACACTTGTGCTCTATAATATCTCCTGCGTAGTTGGCTAATCTCCGGTGAGATTGGCCGCCGTGACCGAAATCGGTCAGGAGGACATTATTATTATTAGAACTACTAGTGCACTGTCGACACTTCAACGTTTCTCTTAAGGGAATACACTAGTACTTCAAATAAAGTGTACTAAAAGTTAACCTTGTCATTGCCGATCACGTAATATAATGTTTTAATGTTATGAATGTGTTGTTTTACTCAGAAGCGATTCAATAGACTTACGATCGATACGATCGATTTCTTAGACTTACGTCATGCACGCTGATAGTTTAATTAAATTACTGTTCGTGGACATGTACTGTGGAAAATATGTATATAAACAATAAAACAATAGGTACCGAATACTCGTTGCATATTAAACGAAAGCCGAAATCTTGTTGCATGTCAGCTAAGTTCTTAATCCACAAAGAATAATAGAAATTCTATTGTTTCTAGATTCCGCTGGCTGCCTGTGTTTTTATGAATTAAAGCAAACACATGTAGACTTATACAGTGAATTTTATTCATATTGTATGTATGGTCAATACTGTATTAAAATATTTTTATCAACAGACTTCATGTTAAAGTTAATTAGTTCAAATTATTTATTTGACAAAACCTACATTGTTCACTCATACTTCTCCCACATTATATACATAGCAAGACTGTTATTTTAAAAGGGTATTTATAGAGTTTCTTGCAGGTTTTTCTCCATAGGACCAATTTTTTGGAACCGTGCAACCAGTCTTATAACGTTTCAAAACTGCTTGTGATATGTTTATTTGAAATAACAACAATTCTGTCTATCTATCTTTGTAACAACACTTGTTGTCAATTATATGAATATGTGTTCCGGGTACTAGTCCCGGGTACGGGTATTGGCTATGCCACGAAACGTCACGCGTGTTTGAGTACAAATTCTACAGTGCCTGTTCGAAATCCACTACTGTTTTATACGAAGTGCCGTAACAAAGAGTAAAAAAAAAAATCGAGACTTATCAGTACTGTCATAATATTGTCTATGCTCATTCGTGAATGGTTTAGAAAAGTATTTAATTTTTCATAACTTAATATAATTTAAATCATAACAATATATATTGTAAGTGGCTAATGATGAGTCTATTCATAACCTAACTTATCTCACGGTAAAATTGCAATCAATAAACTAAATTACTAGCGATATCCTCACACTAACATTTGGATTACACTAACCTATTTAAAACTAAACCTTTAAAAACATATTTTCTCAAAAAAGTTATTAAAATTTGAGCGATTCAAACAGAAAACGCAATGAATATAACAGTCTAAAGTGAAATGCGTAAGAATTATACGGTCAGCAATTAATAGGGGAAGTAGGGCGGTGTGACGAGTTAAGACCATTAGTTGCACGGCAACAGGGGCTGGCGGCTGGCTGGCTTCAGGCTTCAGTTACGTTACGCTTTTGTTCCATGCACCGATTATGTCTTTATTTTGTAAGGTAATGTGTTTCATGCAGCACAGTAGCTAAGCCATTAACCTACTGTGCTACGGTGAATTCCCGTCACCGAAGAAATTTTGTATGGTAAAGTTTGAATTTGTAAAAGACGTACAGTGGAATTCTTGCATGTCACAAAATATTTGTATGGACTAAAAATAGTTGCTCCGGGTGTCTGTACCCACGATACAGGAGGAATCATAGAGGCAAAGTTAAAAGAAAATCTCATAGCTAAAATCAATTTATAGACGAATTTTACGATGCCCTATGATTTCTTCCCCTCCCCGTTTTTAACAGTTAGTACTTTTATTTATATATTTCTAGCTTGTTACTGATTAAATTAGATTATGTGTTATATGAACTAAAATAAACTACCATTTATAGACTAAAGATGTAAAATAATATGGACTGGAAACGAACGTGGATAGAAGCATAAACGGTAATATGTTTATGAGCGATTCAAAATATCTGTGTCATAGCAAAATTATATTCGTGGTTATATGTCAAATTGAAATAACTTCACACTTTAACCTTTAAACGGTAATGCCGATTTAGGTTTTTTTTCTGTATTTATGTGATAAGCACGAACGTTTCAACTGAGTGAAAAAATCATATCCGAATGTGAAAGTTCACCAGGTATGTGACATTTTAACGAGAATGGCAGGGTTGGTGCAGTGGCTTAATGATTTGTTTTTGTGCTACGTGTTGTGGGTTCGATTCTCGCATGGCATCGCAAAAAGTATTCATAGTTTGTTCTTGTTCTGGTCGTGTATGCGTGTGAAATGTTTGTTCGTAAAGAGCTATTTTAACTCTCTGCCTTACCCTTCGAGGAATACAGGCGTGATGCTATGTTAATAACATTTAATAATATATCCAGTATCCATAATGTAGTAACGTAAGTTGTTCCAAATAATCCTTAAAATTATTAATAGAATTAAGAAAAAAATTGTATTATTGCAAGAAAGGATGATTTTGCTCTAGCGTAATAATAAGCAGTTTACAGTTTTGGGTATTTGACGATTTAAATTTAATGTGTTTCATAAAAAATTCATTGACATAAATCTGTTAAGTTTTTTTCTTAAGATATTTTCAGTTTCAGTCTAAGGCTTGGAATCGTGCCCGGTAGCTGGTAAAAAGATAGCATTTGATTTCTTTCATGAAATTATTCTGTCATTAACAAAGAAGTTGATGACTTAAATTAACCCTGACTCCAAAATACGATCGACTTCAAAAACTGCTGATCACCTTAAGAAAGAATAAAGTTTTATAATTGTCCTAATTTAACAAAGGTTAGGTAGAGGTGTACTATTGTACATTTCGCCGATACTGTTATTAAGTCCCATGCAATAGGGGGCCAGCCTATTGCCATCCACCGGGCACATTTCCAGACCCCGTGCTGCTGCTACGAATTTCCATTCAGAAGAACCCAATAACACTTTGCCCGACCCGGGAATCGTAACCAGGACCTCACGCTCAATGCAAAGGCTGTCGCTTTCCTTATTTAGTACAAAGAAATTGCCAAAAATGTTACTACTGTACTAATTCCCACTACAGTTCGTTATTCAAGGTTATCTATAGGTACGTGTACTCTAGATCTATAGATACGAATGTTTAGTTCAAGGTCATTAATGTACTTGTACAGGTCATCGTCCATTTTAGTCTATGACACGGTTAAAACTGACACGGTTTTGTCATTACTGCTGTCGTTAATTAGACATTCGCACTCTTTCTACGAATGATTCATTCCTAACCATCTAATTAATTACCGAACAAGACAAATTTCATGGCATGAATAATTTAATTTTCAATGTAGAATTACTTGTTACGTCATAGTATTAATACTAAACGATACAGTAAGATCTTACTAGTGCTGTACTTAATTTTACCATTTCAGTTCAAATTCAGTAAGAAATTTCAGGTACAAGCGCCTCGGCTACCACGTGTATCGCCCGGGTGGTTGCGTTAAAATAAATATTAGTAGCGTATTTCGGAACGCAGCTTTTCACTGAGGCGAAGGCACGCGAGTGCGAGCGAGATAGCGCGAGATGAGATCACGGGCGCGAGCGAGATGACACGAGCTTATCCGATCGATAGCCGCAGCCGCAGAGTGCCGCGAGTGACGTCAGACGCCCGTCTCGTCATCTTTGACTCTGTTCAAAGAATTGTCACTATATTTTTGTACAGAATGAACGCTATTAACAGTTCGATATGAAAACGAACTATTGTATGTTATAGGAATAATTCTGACATTGTGGTCTTGGTGTGTATGAAAAGTGATGTGTTATGTACGCCATGTAGGCAACGTAAACATGTTATTGAGTGATTATGCTCTCATGGAAAGTTATGGGGAAAATGTATGCTACTGACAATTTGGCGCACAAATCTAATCAAGTAAACTGATATTATTGCTTTTCCAGATGCTAAATGTAATAAAATCAGGATTTGGATGTCTTATTGTAACATACACATTGTAACATAATCCAATTTATTTATACCAGCTCTTTGTAGCTGACAAACTGAATCGTTGAAAATACTTTGATGATTATTTTGTATGCTACGTTCTCGTAGACCATCTACGTGCTACGAGCTACGGACTACGGCGTAGCGCTTCGCTGAAAAATAGCAGAAGAAACCCTAGCACATGAAACACGGACACGAGAGGATTACAGAAAAGGCATAATAGATATGCCTGATGTGGAAATCGAACTTGTGGCCACTATAGAAAGCGAAGGCTCCATGGCGTCATTTAGGTCATTCATACGATAGTAATTTAATGGTGTGACAAGGTCGTAAGCTTTCTATTATATTACACACTTCGGAAATTGGAAACAGTATTCTACAGTTTTAATTAAAATGGATGCATTCAACACTGTGTTACATTGTGTTTAATTCGCCGAACTGGAAAACTTAGTTGTAGAATAATTGACTATTTTCCAACAGGTATAAATTCGATGATATTAAAAATACTAGTGCTCGTCATCAGAAGTTATTTATTTAAAACTAGCTTCTGCCCGCGACTTCGTAACCGTGGAATTTAGAATCTGATATTTTCCTGCGTAAAATGGAGCCTATATTTTAAGTTAGACCTCTAGCAATACATTGGTTAAAACTGCATTTAATTCCATGCAGTAGTTTTTGCGTGATGCGTGTACAAACATATAGACAGGCAGATAGACAGACAGACAGACAAAAATTCTAAAAGCTGTTGTTATGTCTTCTGTTGCTCTAATAAAGACCTCTCATATTAGTTTTTCGCCAATATCTATAATGAACAGACATCGGCCTGTTATAATTTTATTATAAGTATAGATACATATATAAGCTACCTATAGAGCTTAAGCTAGTGTAAAAAATACATGTATTCGAATCAAATCAATGTTTTTTGTACATGTAAATCATTCTAAGGCATTTAAGAATCGTACTTCATTATAGTATCCACCTTCGAAAGTGTTGATTTTATATGGAGACGAACGTCCATTTACAATTCACCAATAAACTATTACATAACTTAAAATTACAATTGTGTATATATATATTCTTAAGACCTTATTTAAATCATACAATTTCCATAGAGTTTTAAAGAAAAAATAATTTTCACCAATCCATATCAGAAATACGAGTGAAATATTACGCATTTCACGAATAAAGAAGTACGTCTACACGTTCATGGTACACACTCATAATAGAGATTATGCCATAAGTTTAATTTTTAACACGCGTCCGGTCCGGGCCAGCTGTAAACCTCTTAAAATACGATAGAGGGCGCCCTCGCGCATTTTAATTGGACCGTGTTAATATTATAGACGATGTAATTCTGTAATTTTACTGGAAAACGTATATTGTGGATACGGATGTCGTGATGTTTTGTTTTTGTTTTGAAATTTATTTTATCTAAACATATCATAAAATTATAACAGGCGTCTGTACATTATAGATATTGGAGAAAAACTAATATGGGGGTCTTTATTAGAGTAACAGAAGCCAAAACAATGATTTTTAGAATTTTTGTATGTCTCTATTTTTGTACACGCATCACGCAAAAACTACTGCATGGAATTGAATGCAGTTTCAATCACCGATGTATTAAAGTATAGGCTCCATTTTACCACATAAAAATATTAGATTCTATATCCCATGCGTACGAAGTCGCGAGCAAAAACTAGTATGAAATAAAGGTGTTGGCGATTTGAACACGAACAGCAACAAGCTCTCAATTTATGGATTGTTATTACATAACATAGTATCACGCTTTTCCCCGAAGAGTTAGGTACTATTGTACACACACGTCCACTGATGCCGTTATTAAGTCGCATGTAAATACGGTTCGTATATTTGTAGCACCTATATTTGTTCTGAATATTTGTGTCATATAAGATGTGTTTTTGAGAACTGTACCGTTATCATGAGTTTTCTTACTATTTACTTTCAAAGTGAAGTAAATTTTCATGATAGCGATTTTAGTTCTTAACTTGGTTACATTAGAGATTACAGTCGCTAACATGACATCTCTATAAAATAGTAAATAGTAAAGATTTGATTTACTATTTACTATAGTATAGTAATATACTGTTTACTATAGTATAGTATAGTAAGAAAACTCATGATAGCGGTACTGAACTTATGCCTTCAGAGAAATCGTAGGGTAAAAAAAATAGAAAAAAAAAAGTTTCTAAACTCAGTACTGGGTGCATAAAACAGCCCTATATATATGTATGTATACAATACACTACAAATCCTCTTTATTACATATCAGAACATTATTAGGTACTGTATATTATATATCAGTAAATGTAAAATTTGGCGATGTTATCGCAACTTGCCGATTGCTTTCATACAATCAGTGATATGATAATAACGATATAACCTAATGTCAATTTATGGTAATTTTTTGACGTTTCTGAAGTTCTAGTAGAATAGTATTTTTTAGTTAACATTTTGAAACCAGTTATTACGGAGGCGAAACCATGCGACGTTGCTATAGCGTGCTTACTTGGTTTAAGAAATCAGCCTAAGGATAGGGGGAGGTATAAATGAGTGTTTATACAATGATTTCCTCGTTTTCGTGAGGAAAAACGTGAAGTACACGCAATCGCATGACGGAAGGCTACTCCGATATTTGGGCATTAACAATCAGATAACGAGGCCAGTTTAATGTGTTGTCAGGTGTAAAGCGAATTAGGAAAGCCTTAGTTAAGTTTTTACTATGACATAAAGCGCGCAATTATTTTGGTGCTATGTAAAATTGATATTTATGTGGGTAAAATTAATTAGGTTGGACATTAAGTTTGACTTGTTCGGTTGAGTTGGTCGAGATAAAATATTTTAGAGGTGATTTCTTGGTGAGATAAGAAATATGAGACGCATACAAAAGTTAGTTGCACGATGTTCCCAGCATATTATTCAGAGCCTGCACAGACCAAAGGCAAGACTTTTGTTAGATTCATCACCAGCCAGAAGACGTCCACTGTTGAACGAAGGCCTCCCTCAAGGGGCTTGCCATAATGCCCACGCTTGGCAGGCGGCTTGGGGATCGCAGTGGCTCACCGATTAGTGAGAGGACGCTGCCGCCCGTCCTCCGGTGTCTGGCCGCAGTTTTAAGACGTACCCGGGTCATTGTCTGTTAGATTACAGCCTTAAAAAAACAATGAAGGTATACGACCATAGAACAAAACTTCTAATAGACACCGTCTTTCTTGAAATTATCTCGAGTGTGTGCCGATTAATAAGAGATCTATAAGACATTTTTCTAATAAACAAAGCGATTTAAATGTGATGTCTCGGACCGACGGCATCTATCTACAGATCTTTGTTCCGGGTTTAGGTGTATGTGCATGTGAATATTAGTGTCTGTAAACGCACTCACGACACAGGAATTATTCCGAGAGTGGGGCAACGCAAAAAAGGGAGAAAGAGAAAGATACACGACAAGAGAAGAAGAAAGAAGATTTCACCATAGTCGTGACTATGGTGACTGCATTGTTTAAACCTGAATATAATGACTGTGCGTCGCCGAACTGAAAAGCTTACCAGCCCGACTATAAAAAAATTACATTAAATTATACTATTAGTGTTCTTTTGACTACAGAAAGTATTGACTATGTGTGTTACATACTCTTAACAGAATAATGTTCTAATTTACTAACTCGTTTCTAATACTAAGGAAATTCAAATGTTGCTGTCGAATTATACATAGGCCTTTTTTTTAAATAAAAAGTTGCCCTTCTCTAGGAATAATTCCTATATCGTGTGTGCGTTTACAAACAATACACACTGACCAGAAAATTATCTGTCGATCATACAAATATTTATTCCGTGCGGGAGTAAGAACAATCTCTCAAGAAAAGTCTCGAAGTCTGGAACTGTGCCCGGTAGGTGGCAATGGATTCGCCCCCTATTACATGGAACTCAATAACGGCATCGGCGAAATGTGGGTGTACGATAGGTAGGTGTGGGTATACCTCTGCCTAAAACTTCGGGGAATACACGCGTGATACTATGATGCTATATTACATATTGACGATTCTAAGGCCTGGGCTACGACTCCTCGTCTCAATATATAAATCATAAATGCAATAACGTATTTAAAAGTATGAGTAACAACGTAACTTAAAAAGTTAACCAGTAAACATCGGCAAACTGTATTTTGCAGGCAAATAGCAAAAAGTTTTCATACATGCGTCCCGCTCCTGAAGACGGGTCAAATCTGTCATGGCACTGGCACTATCCTTCAATGGCCAGTTCAGACATTGACTTACATTGAGCTCATACATTTTCCATATAAAATACGAACGATATTTAAAAGAGTAACCATGGGTTTTCTTCATTATTCTATCCATAGAATTACTTCACTTTAAAAACGAGCTCCACGACTTCTAAGAGTATTTTTATGGACAGCATTATTAAAAAATATTGTTTGATACTATTATGCAGGAGAAAAAACAATTGCTAGTTAAAAAATTCACACTTATTGTTTCTATTCTATTCTATATGATTACAAATGACCAGCTTTACAACAAGTACAACAGAAGCGATAACAGAGTGTACTTGATATTGTACTAATTGATAGATATTGACGTGGGCATGACGTAGCTCGACGTCAATAGGCGGACAATAAAAAATATAGGAGTTTTATGTAGCTGTAAAATCAATTAACACCCGAGTTATAGATGGGAGTGGGGCGTATTACATAAAGAGTTTTATTCACTCTTCTTTTCATGCAAGTTCACATTCGGTTTTTCATGCAACAATTAGATGTTTGTCTACTAATAGTAGGTAAGAATTGCCCTTGTAGCCGTGCACAGCACTCAGCGAGGGTTATCGGGTGGCTTCCGGGGAGTACCCTTGTCAGTGAGGCACGAAGGTGGGCTTCGATGCGATCTTCTAGAGGTTCAAGTTAAGAATGATCATATAAAAATGAAAACTCTTTTACTCTCGGAAATAATTCTGATCATTCAGCCGTTAAGGTCTTTGTCCAGAAATGTTATCATAATCATCACTAGCGTTACATTTGTTAAAAGATTACATTTGTAGGTATTTAGTGGCCTTGAAGACATTGAAATTGGTTTGGCATTGAAATTATTTCCGGAAGTAACCCACCATAAGACTCGTAAACCAATTATACGTCTAATACCCTACTAAGACTACACGGGTAGTAATTTCCACCACGAGGTTGGGGTGCAAGGAAAAGCGTGTGACGATACCTCAAATCATCCGGCGCACGTCAGCCTCGATATCACCAATACTGACTGGCTAATCTTTCCACTAGTGAATTCCCATGTGATAGCTCGTGCCGATACGACAGAAGAAAAAGAAGTTTCAACCAACAACGGCCAGATAATTAATGGAATTAGGCGTAACTTTGCGCTTTTTTTAAAACAGCGGCCAGTTCACTCAGCAGACAACAAGGCTGGCGTAGTAGTTATATAGTTGTTAAGGGTTGGGTGTCTGTGCAGTGAAGATTTGTGTTTGTACATGCATCTACGATACAGGAATAATTCATGGTGTTCACCACGTGTTTAATAAATCTAAGGCTGTGAATAGACTGACCGTCACTTTGTATGGGTGTTAGGCGACTAAAATAACATCACCCATTTGGGTTTCTTAATAGACTTTCTTCTAGTCTTGTAATGTCGATGCTTGGTGGTACATTAATCGATAGAAGCTGCAAAAAGCAAAATATTATTATAGTAAAACGTAAGTAAGGCATCCATCTTATTACTTTTGTGTTTCTTAAACTATTGTTAAATCAGTGAATCAATCTATCTATATCTATTTTTAATTATGCTTTTTGGACCTCGCTTAGTAGGAAACTTGATGAGTAATATACCTGTATACGTTGGTAATAAGTGGAGGATTCCTTGAAATCCCAATTACCTAGGTTAGTCTGTATTATAACTCTCTATAAACGGTTGATATGATGACCATTCGCCATACGACGGGAGGTCGACGTTCTTTAGAACATTACCGACTGTTGATACCGACGTGGGTACATAGAAGGTTACAGAACGCGATCAATACTTTGCCAATAAATAGGCGAAGGCTGCAGCAGAATAGACAAAGACATCAGTGGGGCAATTAAATGTTTGCATGAGTGAGTGAGGTTTCAATGTAGGGACTTCCTTCAAATAAGAAACAGGTTTTACTCTTATATTGTTGCACACACCAAGACCTGGTACACCACCCTTTATACTAGTTTAGTTGAAAAAGAAACTCTTCAGAAGATCAAAGACGCCTTCTGGACTTTTTAAAGGAATATTTAACTTTCTAGAGAGCCTTAAATATGGAGAAACAAAATTGGAGAAATTTGCCGTCCATGGGGTCAAAGTTGTTGCAAATTGACTCTAGTATAACCTTATAAGTAACACTACTATTCATCCTCAAGATGAGGTTTGTTGGTTACATACCTGTAATTATGTACTATATCTATTTACTCGGTTTATAAAACAAGATCAATATCCCTTCTAAAACTTCATCAGTACACGTTTCTCTTCGTTCAACTGTACTATATCTAAGAGCACGGAAGTTTCAGTTTTACTCACAACAAGTAACAACTACTGTTTGGCTGCAACCCGCATCTATTCATGCCCTACAATATGTACGTATACATCTATGTATATATGTACGCTAGGTTGTTGAATGCAACCAACGTTCCAAACTCCAAGTGTATTGGCACCGAACAAAGAGCAAATGTTTGTTCCAATATTTGTTCAAACGTTGAGCCGAGTTTGGGCTAGATGTGGTTGAAGTTCTCGATTGATAATTCGGACTTAATCTTGGCAACACTTAATTAATATTTGACTAACTTATACTTACAATGGACATTTTTTCATGAAGACAATATGAAAAAAGCGAGCGAGATTTTGTAAAAAAAAGGAATTAAAAAAAGGAAAAAAAAAGGAAATAAGCAACGGGTTTGCTTCTAGCAGGAATTCATCACAATATAAAGCTTTGAGGAACTTTAACGTTCAGTCAAGATGAGCTGAAATTACTTGAAGAAATGGCTTAAAATATCGGTGACTCTGTGGGCCATTCACTGTAATAATGTTAAATAAAATTGCACGTACTGTTTGATCGCTTGATATTCAAATGAACTATATTTTAATGGTATGCAGAATAATTAAATTTCAATGCATGATAATATTTTTATCAAATGTTGGTCGAATTGTGATGACACGATAATGTGTAAATGACGTATAAGCTACTTAAAAATACATGCCTTTTGGATTTGAAATGAAATGAAAAGAATTACGAATGATTTGATAACTTAAACTTTTTTAAATCACATTCTGATATATTCAAAACTTTACTGAACACTCGTTTATAACTCTCTCATAAATATCTCATGAACCATATTAGCATGTCATCTAAGATATTTTTTAATCAATCATCATCTGCACTACTGTGGTGTAATGGTTTATATAAAAATCACTTTCTAGGCGGACACAGTTGCGGGCACATCTAGTTCAAAATAAACGATTTACAATTTATACAAATAACCACGTGAAATGGAAAGTTTTAGTAAGGAATGAACTTAAACCTTTGGACGATGTACAAAGCTTTTATAGGTTATGCACTAGCTTGAAATACCGATAAACAATAGGTACCTCAGATAGCACGTCATAACTCGCTCATGACGTCATGACACTATCAGTTGAAACGCATAACTATGCCATCATGCCACGTTAAACTTTAATTACAAAGAGCAATCAAACTGTCAGTGCAAGCCACGCCTGCGATGCTATTAGTGAATTGAAACATAAGAACCTATGCGGGGTCACAAAAATATGACGAAAGTATATAAATAATAATAATTCAGTCTATTACTGTCCCACTGCTGGAGATGGGTCTCTACTAAGAATGAAAAGGATTAGTAGGTTAGGCCTTATTTCACCACACTGGCCTAGTGCCACCAGCGGACTACACACATCATCGATAACTTTAAAGAGTTCTCTCAAGTGAGCAGGTTTCCTCACGATATTTATTTTCATTGTTTACGCGATTGATAATCAAATTTTTATCAGTATTTGGAATGTCAGAGGTATAGGCCGGCAACAAAATTGGACCCTCCTGCAACAGTATTATATAATAATAAAATTAAACACATTTCACAACAACTACACTTGTATTGTCACTTACGGTATTTATTCCGTAGTTTGTTGTTGAATTGAGCTCCCGATATTTTGACGCTGTTGCAAGCGCCATGATCGCGGGGTAACTGATCAGTCACTCCACTTACATTTGAAGCGTATACTATAATAACCGAAGTAAAATTATGGAATTGAGCGCGCGACACTGGTCGCGTGGAAATATCATTTATTTCACCCCAGTGTGGGTTAAGTTTTGGCATGTTCAAGTTTGTAGGTTTTAAATTCGTGAAATTTCGATTTTTAGAATCGCGATGAGTGAGTAATATTTTTCAAATATAATATACATCCTATTCTACTTCCTACTAATATTATAATCCTACTAATATTATAAATGTGAAAGTTTGTGAGGATGGATGGATGGATGGAAGGATCTTTATTACTCTTTCACGCCAGAACGGCTGAACAGATCTGGATGAAATTTGGCACAGAGATAGATTATAGTCTGATATAGCAAATAGGTTACTTTTTATCCCGGGAAAATGTACGGATTCGTAAACCACGCGGCCGAAGCAGCGGGCGGAGGCTAGTACATATGTATATATACCTAAGTGTAGTAAAATATATTTGAAAAAAGTCGCTCTCGCTTTCTCATGAATGACGGTATGTATGGATCAGACATTACTATATTAATTGGTACCCCTGAATTAATGCAACTTTCTGTACATGTAGAATGTGCTGCTTTTACACAGAATAAATATAGTGTATCACTTCCAAAAGACACCCACGCAAACCAACAATATAGCTGAAAGTTTCATTGTTTAATTTAATCGATTTCAATACTTACGTATTTTGGTATAATTACATTTTTTCCGTTACGGCAAAATGTTATATATACTTCATACGATCAATGATTATGACGTCATTATTACGTAGGTGAGCCTGTCTACATGTGTTGGTTCTACGAATAACACGTGTACGATGCAGCCTTATAATCTATTTGCGGCTTTATTTTGTTTCTTCGGAATGCATTATGTTGGATAGTCAGTTGTTTGAAACGTCTGACAATCGGTCTAACCTAAGAGTATTAGTAACATCCAGAATAATTCCTGGGAATCAGTTATACCTACTAGTGGAGACTGTAACTACTATGACCCATTGCTGGGCGCCGTGTGTGTTTTAATGAATTAAGCTAATCCAGTTAGTATTCTAAATCCTACTTCCTATCCTATCCTACTAATATTATAAATCTGAAAATTTGTGAGGATGAATCGATGGATGGATATTTGTTACTCAATCAAGCCAGAGCGGCTGAACGGATCTGGATGAACAATTTGGCACAGAGATAGATTATAGTCTGGAATAACACATAGGCTACTTTTTATCCCGGAAAAATGTACGGATTCGTAAACCACGCGGGTGAAGCCGCGGGCGGAAGCTAGTACAAAATAAATAAATGTTTAGTAGTGGACTGCATTGGTCCAGTGGTTGCAAGTGCAACTGCTGAGCATGAGGTCTTGGGTTCGATTCCCGGGTCGGGCAAAGTGTTATTTGGTTTAAATGTATGGAAATTCTCAATAGCAGCACGGAATCTGAAACTGTGCCCGGTAGATGGCAATAGGTTCGCCCCCTATTACATGGGACTCAATAACGGTATCGGCGAAATGTGGGTGTATAATAGTATACCTCTGCCTTACCCTTCCGAGAATATAGGCGTGATGCTATATATATAGTCAAACTTCTGTGCTACTGATACTCATATTCACCCGCTGAGAACCAGCCCGAATAGTTAAGAAGAGGCTCGACAGACCATCTTTTCACAAATCATCACCTGCCAAGCCTTTTCCCAACTACATTGGGGTCGGCTTCCAGTCTAACTGGTTACGACTGAATATCAGTATTTAACACGGAGTAACTGCCTTCTGACCTCCACCACCCAATTACTGGGAGACACTGATACTCTAAGGTCAGACTGGTTGTCAGACTATTTGGGCTACTGACACCCGTAACGACTGTCATAGGTCTTCGTATGACATCCGGGATCAACTGCTTAACGACTTGCTTTCCGAGGCACGGAAGTGTCTCGATATGTGAAAAATGGTCACCCATCCAAGGACTTACCGCATCAAGCGCTGCTTAACTTTGCAGATCGATTGATCTGCGCGGTAGCTATCTAGCTACGAGCCTCTTTATCTTTACTATCTTTTCACAAATATAGAACAAAATTTAATCAGAATCTGGGTCCTACTCCGACCATCGAACGGCAGACAGTAGACTCATCAATGCATCAGTCTCGGATCTAAGTTTAATTGAAAGCGCAAATTATGCAAATAGAATCGGCAGTGCCAACTTCATATCCCCCGGGTCATGTAATCCGGGATATCGGTCGATAATTGTTCTACGTTCGACTCGACCATCTGCTGTTTACATTAGAATAGGAACCTTTTAATGAGGACTGTGGAACTGTTTTGTTGCTTCTTTGATAGTTATGAAGTACAACTGTAATATAATATGTTTTGCGACAAAAAGAGTGATAGGGATCATGGTCGCCGGATAAAGATGAGGTTTTAAAAAGAAAGGAGGATGTTTTTTTTTAAATTTGACTATTATTTAGCTAATTTAACGACGAATTTAAGGTTGGCACGGTGGCTAAGCGATTGGCTTTCTGCGCTACATGTTGTGGATTCGATCCTCGCACGGAACAAATATTTGTATGATCTACAGATAGTTGTTTCGGGTCTGGTTGTGTGTGCATGTGACATGTATGTTTGTAAACTGCACCCATGATACATGAGAAATCCTAGAAATCCTTAAAAACAGCAACAACAACATCTAAAGAACAACTTGGAAATCAAGGGGGGAGAGGCCTTTGCCCAGCGGTGGTGATAGGCTAGCAGTGACAGTAATACCCAGTTTCTCAGAGCCATAATTTAATCTGACCAGCTGTCAAATCTCATGTCAAGTGATATGATTGCAAAATAAATTGATTCTTTTGTTTTTTAAAACGTTGGCAGCACTCTAGGAATGATTCATGTATCGTAGGTGCGTTTACAAATATTCAAAGGCACAAACACGACCTGGAACAAATATCAGTAGGTCATACAAGTATTTGTTTCGTACGGGAAAAGAATCCGCGACACGTATCGCAGCAGTCGATCGCTCAGCCACTTTGCCAACCGTGCTGTGAGATAATAATCATCATCACAGTGTTAAAATAAAATCGACCAATCACAACATGAAATAAAAGATCAGAGAGTTGATCAGTTTTTCAGAAACCGAGGGTAATTCTATTGATTACTTATACAAATATTACTCGAATGATTCCATAATCAGACTGCCTCATTGGTCTAGTGGCCGCTAGCACGACTACTGAGCGTGAGGTCCTGAGTTCGATTCCCAGGTCGGACAAAATGGTATTGGGTATTTCTGTATGGAAATTCTCAGTAGCAGCACGAAGTCTGGAACTGTGCTTGGTAGATGGCAATACGCTCGCCCCCTATTACATGGGACTCAATAACGGCATCGGCGAAATGTGGGTGTACAATAGCACACCTCTGGCTAACTCATCGGGAATACAGACGTGATGCTATGTTATGTTATTTTGTATACATAATTATCTGAGAAAATATGATTTATATATTGTGACTATGTATACATATCTATTTGTTTGACGGTACTAGGTGTGTCGATGTTACAAACTTTGTTTTGTGTGTAGATGCACTCGAAGTTTTGTTAGTTTACATAATTGGATGAATCTACAAGTCTATTTCAGAAGGTGAAAACGTGATTATTCAATATCATGAAAACAATGGCGATGTTGTAGCAAACTTTTTGACATGTTGATTTCACTTCTGTCACTTCTCGTATCATGTTTTTGTAAGCTCTACTGCGACAATTTATTTATATAAAGGACCATTTTTGTATGGGTATTTTTAATAGATAGGATCACGATTTTTTTTTTTCATCGTACCAGTACATAATTTTTACGGTACATTTGAATTTAGCTGGCATAGAATAAAATGATATACTTTCTCCCTAAGATCTGTCAGATGATCATTGTTGGACAATGTTGAAAAGTGCGTCTAATATTTACGTAATGACTTGCATATAAGTATGTCCACATACTTACACTTAGACTGTAAGTTTTCCGAACAATAAATAAATCGTATAACATAGCATCACGCCTGTATTCCCCGATGGATTAAGCAGAGGTGTACTATTGTACACCCACATTTCGCCGTTATTGAGTCCCATGTAATAGGAGGCGAGCCTATTGCCATCTACCGGGCACAGTTCCAGACTCCATGCTGCTACTGAGAATTTCCGTACAGACAAACCCAATAACACTGCAGGACCCGGGAATTAAAGCCACGAGCTCACGCGCTTGCGACCACTAGACCACAGAGGCAGGCAGAGATAAATAAATATGGTCCTTAATAAGATAGAAAAATATATCAAAAGTTCATACAATAATATGAGAGACCAAGCTGCACAATTTTCAAAACTAATAAACCCATCGCAAAAAACAAACGAACTTTGCTCACGGGTTAAATAGACGATAACAGCACCACAAATATCACATAGGTACCCAAACATAACGATATCTACATATATCAAAACACGTGCCTACAATATCAAGCCCCTATCAATTGACTCCAGTTATCTACTGACCGACCGACAGTTACACCGGTACACCGAACGTGTACACTTGACTGTAAATCGAATAATCGATTGTTCAGTTAATATTGGCCTCAATCGGTCGGTGCCTTAATCGGATTATGTAGCCCCGCACGCTTGTCGGTATCACGAAGTAGAAAGCGAACGCCGTATAGCATTAAAAATGGAATAAACACTTTTTTATTGTATATACACGTAACCTATCATGACACATCACGCCTCTATATGAACGTTTCCCCACACTAGGAATAATTCCTGTATCGAGTGTGTTTTACAAGCGCAAATATTCACGTGGACTAGATGGATATTCCTCGAAGTATTATGCATATGAAGAGTGTCGAATTGCCTCACCTGAAGTTTTGCATAGCTCCACGGAAATGGTTAATAGAAGAGAGTTTCCATTCCGTAGACGAATTCCTAAAAAAGTTTGCGTCTCACTCCTATAATTTTGGAAATGCATTGTGAACTCATTTATCTTTGAAAAATTGTATAGAGTATAATTTAAGTTTTTATTTAAAATAAGTTTTTTAATGCTGTTATAATACTGGGGAATGTGTCTTGTTCTTATTTTATTATTGTACCACATTTTATGCAAATAAAATAAACTATTATTATTATAGTGTACTGTATGACATTTCACCGATGTCTTTACCAATTTTATTGAATAGGAGCGAGCCTATTGCGATCTAAAGGGCATAATTTCAAAATTCATGCTGGTACTAAGCATTTCAGAAAATTCCAATAACATTTTTCCCGAATCGAATTAAGGTTCCTATGTTCAGCAGCCGCACATGCGACACTTAGGCCAATAACGCAGCGAAAACTTTCTTAACTTACATACTCTTACGTAACAAGTAAGTCCTACAATGTTTACTTCATTCTCTCGTAGTAAGAACCCTTTACACCTTTCATCTCTTTCCTGGCCTATCAAGCGATTTGAGTCTCTATAAACCCATATCTCCATCTGGATTCAACAGTAAATCGAATGACCAGTCAACATCGTCATCGCGCCATTTCACTAGGATTATGGAGACGTAATTATCGGCTAATTGGTCTAAAGGCTGCGGGCGTATTGTCAGTGCTCGCTCCGTTAGCCCAAACAGAATACCGGAATAGATTTTAGAGCATTTGATTTTAGTCTGTCAGCTAAAATGCTGGTTTTCGTGGCGTTGATAGAAATTTTGGTTTGATTTAAGTACGGGACTAGATACTAGTTTCAATTGGTTGGGTTTTCTCGATAGGACCAAATTTTTGGAATCGTGCAAATAGAGTCATATTAACGTTTTTTTTTTATTAAAAATATCTCTATTCTACTCTATTCTAATACAACGACTTGGGTAGATTTTTTTATAGGAAGCAAGTGAGTGTTCATAGTAATTACTGATTTTATAATTATAGTGATTTTTAGAATTACTCATGCCAAAATATTACTTGACTAATATTATAAATTCGAAAGTAAGTTTGTTTGTTTGTTACCTTTTCAGCCTAAACCACTAAACCGATCATCATGAAATTTTGCATATACGTTGTCAAAGGTACAGAAAAGGACATAGAGTACCTTTCATCCAGAAAAAAGTACTTTTCCCGAGGGAAAGAACAATAACTTTCGATGGACACAATTGCTTTAGGACGCTAGATGGCACTAAGTATGACCCGAAAAAATGCACGAGTTCGTAATCAGTGCGGGCGAACCCGCGGGTGGAAGCTAATCGAGAATAAAGGGAAGAGCACATCGACAGTTATAAAAGCTGGTACGATCAAAAGTACGTAGTCTACCAGTTTATCACAGGTCTACTAATTAAATCCCAATTTCTGAGATATTAAAGTATGAAAGCTTAAGGCATTAAGTTGATTTCAGAAAAAGAAAAATAAACTTCACGCTCCCACATACTTTATAGTAATGGTCAGAATGTCCAGTTGTATGAAGACCAGTCATGGAAAATGAACTTATTTATATTTAAATCGAACTTGATTAACAATGAGCATTGAGCATCCTGTTATTTTCATTCAAATGCGCTCCAATAATTTTTAATTAATTTTAATGCTTATGATGAGTATTGTGACATTAAACTACACTGCTGAAATACTGTTGTAATAACGCTTTAGTTTCGATTCTATATAATATATTATTATGGAAAACAGTGGTCATAAGCGTGACTGCTGAGCGCTAGGTCCTGGGTTTGGCAAAGTGTTATTGGTTTTTTCTATATTGAAATTCTCAGTAGCAGTATAGAGTCTGGAACTGTGCCCGATAGATGGCAATAGGCTCGCTCCCCATATCATGGGAATTAATAAAAGCATCGGCGAAATGTAAGTGTACAATAGTACACCTCTGTCTAACCCTTCAAGGAATACAGGCGTGATGCTTTGTGATGTTATGTTAATATGGAAAAAACAAACAACTGGCGAAGTAGGTCATTCTGTAAGCAAGCGTGTATTTATTGCAATAAAATACTTTATTGTAACTTATCGTTGAATTGGAAATAACCGCATGTTTTTCCGCATAGTTTGAGTATCAAGATATTCCTATAAGTTTTCAACGGAAAAAGAAAAAAAATGTCGCAGTAAGTAAAAAAAATATGAAAACAGTCTGTCCTCTTTTTTTCTATAGCAGTAGACTCAAATGCGCGCGCACGTTATTTTTATACATTTTTGCTTGACGGGAACTACGGTTGACGTTGAGGAACAGTACTTGGGGTACAGATTTTATAAGTCTAAGGCACTGATGAGAAATTTTCTAAATCTAGCTTTCTGATTCTTTGTTGACAGGGAAATAAGCAGGTGAAATATTTAACTACCGTATTATCATTTTCATGATGAGGGAATTACGTTATGGTTAAACAGAATTTTTTCTCACTTTGTACAGAAAGTGCCACGAAGACGTGCCACACTTCTTCCTTATCGCTTACAGAACAAGTATGCAGCCTTCCGCTATTGTTTTATTTCTGTCGATATACACTAATTACCTATGAGTGCACACGTACACTAAAATGAATTTACTAATCATGAGAGAGCGTTACGGTCAGATTGGAAGCCTCGGCCAAAAAATAATGGGGCGCGTCTTCGTGTATAGCACTATCTACCTGTACTTTTCGCTACTATTGTAGATTACTCTGAGTTTAACTGGAAGGTGAATGAAACAGTTGTCATCAAATATCAATGAATCAATCGAAAATATTTGATTCACAAGCATAGACTTAGAATTTCCCTTAAGTACTATCATTGTTTCATAGCAACCATTTTACATTTTGTGAAAGCTTCGAAAATTGTGTTTGCAAGATATCAGTAAAAATATATTTTTACGTTAATGAAACAGGGGAATTTAATTGCAATATTTTGGTCTTTTTTATATGTTATGTAATTCAACTCTAGTGCCTGATGTTGAAATACGGATTTTTCCAAAAATCTTAGGACAATTGTAAAGGTTCTGACAGTTAAAAAGAATGTAAAGGATTATAAAGATGGCAATTGTCTCGTCTAAGCTTCGACTAAAATTTTTCGTAATGATTCGTTTCTTCCAAATACATAGCAAGGTAGACAACGTCTGCTTTACGCTTCGTTATATTGTAAGATCACGGGAACACTGCCATAATCACCAAGTTTGGCACATGATTTGGGAGCAATGGTGCCTATCCAATATGGGGAATGAAGAACTAAATAATACTTCAGTAATGTTGGCGACCTTACAAGTACATTATAAAGGAGTATGTATGTCAGTTACGATGAGTTATGACTACAACAGTCGACATAATACAACAAAGCTGCCGACAATCAGCCAATCCACACTCCGAACATGCAGTGATGGTTCACATCCTGCGATCATCCTGATTGTCACTACACTATCATTATCTCTGCGTTGTTCTAGATACTACTCCAGGTTTGATCACAGGATTGAGAATGACATGAGAAAAGGTATTTTATTCCCAGTCGGTGACCTTAAAAAGTGACACTTACTGGTCTGAGCCCAGAGTCCTAGTTTTGCTCACCAGTTGGGTAAATTGAGTCAAGCGGTGACTTTTTCGACTGTACCACTAATTTACTAATTTTGTAGTAAGTGACTGGAAAACAGGAAGCGATAAAGAATCACAGATCAGCTATAATCATTTTCAATAAAGAACAAACATACTCTAGGCCTTTGTTGATATGACTCGTATGACACAATGGTCTCTCAAAGTTCAATTCTATTTTGTCTATATGTAATTTTTACGTTTGCATTAGAAGAAACGCCAGTGCTCCCATATTTGAGATTTTATACGATACTACAGTATTTTCAATTGACGAAAAATAAGTTTATCAATTGAAGTTATGGATATTGGTAGACGATGAATCATCAATGGATGGTTGGCAATAAGAGTCAGTATTAACTCCCATGGGGTTACCTACTAGTAATATTAACTTTTGTTGCTAACCATGTGAAACTAGCAGTTGACTTAGAGTTACCATTCTCAAATTCTGAAAACCAGGATTTGAAAGTGGAAATGTCAGGACATTTTGCAGTATAAGTATAAGAAAACAGTGTCAGTGAAAGTCAATGAATAGCAATTACAATGTTTTATGAAATTATTTTCAATTAAATTGCATAATATAAGAAATGAAATGAAGGATTAAATTATAAAATAACGCCGATGATTAAACGTAAGGCATCGAGGCAGTAGTGGCGCGCGAATAATAAACCACAAGACCTTACGAGGACTCTTTAAAAAACGCAGGACGCTACTAAATAACTATCCAGGACAACCCAAGACATCCCAAAAAGCAGGACATGTCCTGGGAAAACAGGACGGTTGGCAACCCTAAGTTGACCAGTATTTATAGTTGGTTAACCCTATCGGTGAGGTTAATTAATTACAACCAAATATAATAAAGTTAATATTATAAATAAGTACGTAAATTGGACAGGTTCCTGGTTAAATAAAGCAGTTTCGTGTCAATTTATTCGCAGTTAAACATTTAAATTAAATTCGTAATGTGGTCATTGTGCAATTAATTACGAATTTCGTTTGTAACTGTGTAGTTACAGGTGATTTATCGTGCTACAACTGAATGGGGAATGGACGGACAATTTCCATGCAATATATTTCATATAAAATAGGTCAACGATATGGAAAGTTACTATAAGGATTGTTTTGTTAGCAATCATGTATATTTGACAAATTAGAGTCTTTAATGGTGTTCCTTACACCATGACCAATTAAAAAAATTAAGTTTAGTAAGTTCAGCAGTTTTTGAATAGAATGAAGTACTTCTATATGGTCACTTTTGCAGGCTTTTTCCATGCACCCATTTTTAGACTAAAATAATTCAATTATGTGATTATTATGGTAACAAATTTAACTGACCCAGTATACGCGAAAGTTTTTCTAATAATTGCCTATGTCTATGCGTAATAAGCCAGACAGTAGGAGTCTCCTAGCACAACATACGTAATAGTACAAACATCGTTATCTCGCCTTAAACGTGAACATTATCGATGAACTTAAACGAGCATATCTCAGCTTTGTCCATAGACAATATCGCACTTAACTGACCCAATTCTAAAGGTTGCATCTTGTCCTAATTCCGTTGTGGGCTAAAATGTGAATTTCAGTTGGCCAGCATTTCTCAGCTGAATATCAGAATACCGTCATAACGCGGATTTATAAAGTGGGTCCAATATGAATCGCTAACTAGAGAGTTAAGTGACTCAGACAATATGTGTGTTGGCATCGGTATTTTAACATTTGGAAATACTAAAATACTGTCAGTATATCGTGAAGAATGAAAATACTGACAAATGTCTAGGGAACTATATGATTTTGCGCTATTATACGTGCTATAAGTAACTATATGTGTTATTTAAATCCCTGTTAACTTTTATCACGGATGTAGCCTCTCATAAATCTTAATACATACACATTAAAATAATTAAATCACTTATCGAATTCCCTGTATATGAATAATCGTTGTCGCATACTGTATGCCAGATATTGTAAGAAGAAAAATTTAAGTAGGTACTGTTTATTTTGAACGAAATAACAAAACTACTGTGCTATTCTCCATTCTTAAGATCATTCTGTGTTTTGGGTGATTGGTGTACGACAGTATAACACTACGGGTTTTTTGTAAAGATTGGACCATACACATTGTTGCTGTACCAAATCACCAAATGACATGCTACCTACCTAATTCAAAGGGGTTTAGTTCGTATCTTATTTGAGTCTATCAGCATCAAAGTAAGATATAAAAATACACAATTCAGGCCCATTCTAGCAATAAAAAATATAGAACAAATAACGTGTCTGCTTTCAACAAGGATTCATCACAATATGATGCTTTTATGAACCTGAACAGTCAAGATATGCTGAAACACTACTTGAAAGAAAAAAAATGGTTTAAAAAAATTTCGTGCCCTAGTGAGCCACTATAAAGGTATTTATAGTATTGTTCTTGATACTATCGATTGTATCTCTGTTAATATTTTGATACGAAATGACCATAGTCATAACTATAAAATTCAACAAAATAGGTATTAGAAAGTCTATACCATAAAATTCCATCTTACCGTTTTGAATTTTATTAATTAACACGCTCCATTTATAAATTGATTCCCGAAGTACAGGTGTCATTATTTTACCTCCGGGGTCCGCCTAGTTATGCGTAATGATTTGTAGACTTCTTAGAGATTGTTAAAAGGGACGAAACCAACATTTACTGACAGCTTGACAAACGGGTCAGTCATTTTACTGTCAACATTGTAAGTGAGTGAATTATCGAAATTTCTAAATAAATTCATCATTCATTTATTATAAATAATTGACATACATATATCATTAAAATATATCTTGATCCATTTATGTGAAGTTTTCATATTGATTAAATAAATAAAATAAAAAAACAAAATCTTAACAACTGTCATGTAAACATATTTAGGACCGATTTTTCTATCGTCCGTTAACGTATCTATATCTGATGAATAAATATGGCGGTTTGACATATTATCTATACGACAGCCGTCAAATTGCAAAATTAATTCCTCAGATAAAAGTTATCTGGCGATTGAAAAATCAGCCCTTAATCGACAGTATAATTATAGATAACTCGACAGTAGGTCGATAGGAACCATGAGTTCAGTTTACTGTCAAAAAGATAGAGAAATAATTATTTTTAAAACCAGAATTTGAAGCTTTTTGAGATCATAAAGCATCTTAATAATTATACAAACATAATCATTCTATATTTGAAATTCAAGCGACATTATAACCTACGAGGCATGCGTAGTTGCGTAGCAAAGAACTGCGTTAGACACGACAAAAAACAACACCAATTTAGACCTCATACATTTAACAGAAATTACTTTTCTAATAAAGTAAATAGTAGGTAAAAAGTATGGAGTCTTTTGGATTTCTGTCTATAGAAGCATTATTTCAGTTGTCGACCGAGCTCTTTTCGCTTCGTAAGTATTTCAGTTTACCGCCATCTTTAGCCGAATCTTGGAAATGTTTTTCGGAGGGTCGTGAAGTTAGCTCCAATTTTAAAGTACGATTAGGAATTACAATACGTACGCTCAATAAAACCAGGAGAATAGTTTTACTATGGTAAGATTTTACTAAAATTAATGTAAAATTTAATTGATATCTGCAATTCTAAAGGTTATTTATCAAGGCATTAAAATTAATATCTAATAGCGGTTATAATTGTTTATTGATGATATTCTAATGAAAAATATTATATGTCGGAATGCATCATGTTGTTATTTACATCCTCGCGAAAATGATCCGTAGAAAATTAATTAATGTACGTTCTTATTAAAGTAAACTTGGATAAGGTTTATGATAATTAAATTAATCAGGTGTGATAATGGACCATTCCATTAATTACTACAAACAGTTCCAGTGAACACAACATTACGTACCAACGCAGACGACAATGTAAATACAGAAACACTTCATCCACTTTTGTTTCGAAACATCTAACTTAATAGCTTAGGTGATAAAAACACCTACGCGGTATTCCTCGCTAAAATGGCACGGCACGAAGCCTTACAATCTATCACTCACCAGAGTTAGGGGCATGGGCGCGGCGCGAGTCAGCACCCACCGCACTCCTTTAACTAAATGAATCCACGACTATATACTGCTTCGATTCTCGCCATTTTCTCAATAAATCCACCGAACATTTAGCTAAAGACTCGAGAAGATGGTCGCCCTCGCCGCCGCCGTTGTTGCTAGGTGCAGATCAATTGCCAACCCTTGTAGGTTACATGAATGAAACCTACACATTTTCGGTGCGTCATAGCTATCATATCGCTCGTACCCGACGCGGACCTTCTTATTCGCCACGAGTGTATGAAAATTATAGAATATTTTGTAAACGTCTTCAAAATTCAGTCGATTGAACGTGAATGTCTAGTTTTGGATTTGGCACGTAAGAGGGGCGGAGGGTTAGTGTAGAGCCTGACGTGTCAGTGTCGTGTGTCGAGCGAGTCGTAGACGGCGGTGGCGGAAGGTCGGGGAAGCCGGGCCGTCGGCTGGGGCGCGAGCCCGGGCTCCGCTGACGTCAGCGACGGCTCGGCGCCGAGCGGCGGTGTTCACCACCGGCCTGCCAATTATTATTTTATGTACACGAACGGCGCGAAACAAAAGGCGGCGACGGCGGGGCGCGGGCGGAAAGCGCTCGCCGCAGGAGCGACTCCCGGCGCCATCTAGCGGGGCGCGCGGCGACCACTCGCGCCTACTCCTTTCGGTCTGCGGACGATCGAATCGAGACGAAACCTCTGCGCTGACCGACCCTCACTGGCTGACCGGACTCCGGTAACACTGTCACTGATCGGGAGCAGCAAGGAGCGTGGATGGGGGTGGCAGTTACGCTGCGGGTTGGGGTCGCACGTTTTGGAAAATACGTTCACTGATGCGTACCGTCGTCAGAGCGTGGCTGCGTGTGATGGTGGCGGTCGGGTAGGCCATGCTGTCAGGCGGCGCGGGATAGGCGCGGGCCGGGCATGGCGGGCTCCTGCTCGACACTGCGGTGCGGGCGTCCGCGGCGCGCGCTGCACGCCACTGACCCGCGCACCGCCCGCGCCCGCCGCCGCCGCCGCCGCTGCGCGCGCACACCCGCACCGCCGGCGGCCGCACCGCGCCGACCGAGCCTTCGGCCTCCGGCCTGCAGCCGCGTGCACCGGCACCACACCGCACACCGCCCACGCAACACAACACACGCCACCTATCGATTGTACACTTTGATTCTGCACCTTATGAAAGATCGACACTGTGCACTCTCACTCGGAGACTGATTGACAAGTGTAAATAAACCCAATACGCAGACACACTGACGTAACGTTACTCTTCATTATTCGTGTTATTGGCCTTATGGCACTGTTCAATTCAAAGTACGTGCGGTATCTTGAATCTGAGTAACATTGACCCTAATAAAGGGGCAGCTGAGTGGTTTAAGTCATTGATTTATAACTTCCAGTACATGACAAAAGGTGTTAGTGTCTGGAGCCCGTTCGCTTGCAGTGAGACACTTCGTCGCCGCGTCGTCAAATTTTTACGACTTCGCTCGAGTGTGCTAACCCAAACAGATTCTATCTGGCACAATACGATGCAGGATTTCCTTCCTGCTACCACCTCATCATCTCTTACACCGTCATCTGTGGAGTATCTTGACACGGTTATCTCATCCAATAGATGTAGCTCTACATGTACACAAGCAGCACATTACTTTGTATCTCTTTATGCTGTTGCTATGGTTCTAATATTTTGTGTTTTTATTTCGTATATTAATATCGATTTGATTTTTTAAAATTTTTGATTGCCTTTATTAAGTTGCGTGGATTAACTTATGCAAAGGCAATTTCTTTTATTTTTACCTGCCGGTGCCATCACCCTTTCTGGTTAACCTGATAATACATATGTGTCCAACCGTCCACTTCTGCCTAACCCTTCGAGGAATACAGGCGTGATGAAGGCGCTTATCGTGTTGTAAAATCGTTATTCAAGGGCCAATAAAGTAGATATGTATATTAATCAAAAAATACAACATAACTCCACTGATCATCATCTGAGTCACATAATATCAAAAAGAAAATTGATTCAAAATCATTCAGACGAGAGATCTTAATATATTTTGTATATCATACAATGATATACAAAATATATTAAGATTATATATTAATATAATTATTAATATAATTTTTTTTTAATATATAATATAAGATAAGATATTAAAAAAAAAACTGAGTTCTTCATTCAAATACCCAAAAAAGTTACACGGAGTCATTTTTATATGTACAAAATTGTGTATCACTTTTCTATGAAACAGGTGGTGTAACATTTTCTTAGAATGTTTGAAAGAAAGTTAAAAAGAACCTAGAATGTAAATTCTAGGTCCTACGGGTTCTAGTACTCCAGTATCAGACTGTATTATGTCCCATATGAGTGAGCTTTGCCAGTAACTGGGCAAGATTCCAAAGTTTCCAAAGTTTTGGCAAGATTGACAATAGCTGTGGCCCGCGACTTCGTCTGCATTTATTTTGTATTTATTATCTAATTAGTGTTTTGCTGTAATAGTACAAATAAGTCTATGTCCTTCTGCAGATCGCAAGCTACCTTATTGTATAATTTTATTACGATCGGATTATTAGTTTAGTCGTGATGAGGTAACAAACAGACAAAGATGAAGAAGTGAGGATTACTTTATTATACAATAAAAACTCTATAGTTTTATAATAATCCTACTGTCTCATTGGTCTAGTGGCCGCAAGCGAGAAACTACAGAGCGTGAGGGTTTGATTCCGGCAAATCCGGCGGATTCGGGCAAAGTGTTATTCTCCATAGAAACTTTCTGTAGCAGCACGGAGATCTGAACTATGCCCGGTAGATAGCAATAGACTCGCCCCGTATTATAGGGGACTTATTAACGGTCTTGGCGATATATGCGTAACTATTTCATCTTCAGTGACGGCATCACTTTTAGGAACTCTTGGAACAATGATTGTAGAGCTTAAACAAAGAGTATAAACATAGTCCTGGAATAAGTTTGTTGTTAATTGACCACTAAACCGATTTTAGTAAGTTTTATTTTTTCAAAACATATCTGATTTTGACGAGATTCTAACGGTAGATTGAGCCAAAAAATTTAGTCTTATATACTCGTAAAGACTATATGACACAATTTTAAATGATGTTAGTAATATTAGGCTCCACACTATTTCCTTAAAATTATTACACTATGACCTTATTGTAATATATTGTCAACAATTGTGAAATTTTAATATGTGCAATTGAGTCATACGACTGGCGTGTATAACTGAGTCAATATTATTTTTATTATAAGCATGTAGTCCCACTCCAGGGTAAAGGGCTCCCTTCCCTCCTTTCACTTTTCCTGGTCTGTTGCAATTTAGGACCAATCTTTACTACTGTCTTTACACAGTGGGTCTCATATAGCAGAAAACGGAAATGCGGCAGGCTCAGAAGGAGATGACCTAATGAGCTAGACTTACACCTGAAAGATTGGTAGATTTCCAAACAAATAAAAAAAAATGAGAGCTGAGTTGTACCAAAGTAACTGTTACCCAGTGTGCATAAGAATATTCAATAAGCTCCCGTCACATATAAAATACACCAATAAATCATTGTAAACGTGCATTACGTAGATGGTTCATTGATAAATGTTTTTACTCGCTTAATGAATATTTTCAGAATAAATAATAGTAACACTGACCTATTTGTAACTTGTAATATAGTATTGTGAACGTTAATATTTGCATGTCATTATGTTAGGACTAAATATGCTACTAAATATTATTATTATGTAACACCATATTTAACCAACTTAATATTTGTTTATTTATCTTATATAGAGTACACCAATATCATACACATCATATATTCCATAATTCAAGTTTACAGGTACAGGAGCTGATATTTATGCCATTTTATTATCAACATCTTAAATGTTAAATCTTAATTTTAAAACAAACTAAAGTAAATCAAGAATAAAATGATAAAAATCACAAAATAATTAAAATCTAGTCTGACACTGACCACCAAGGTGATCGCGTAATATCTTTGTGAACTTATGAATGGAACCAAAAAACGTCCAACTCCGACAATTTAGAGCTAAATTCGTTGTATTGCATACACATCCTAGAAACTGGCGATAATAATTATTATTAGCAACTAAATATTTGAATATGTATTTGAATTTGAATTTGAGTGCCTCAAGAGTTGTCAGAAGTAAAGATCCATCTCTTGAGAGTGAAAAAAGAAACGTGAAAATCAGCATGTTTGTCTATATACCTCAGTATGCAACAGAGTTGTTGTAACAGCAAGTGTATATTGTATATGATCTCCGAGCTCAAGCTAACAAAGTTAGGCGACATTGTTTAATGCCGTGTTCTTGGAATGCTTCACTTCTGTTCAGTGCAATTTAATCATTGTTGCACGTTGTTTTGATAGCAGGTTTGATATTTGTATTTTAATGAAAATAAAATCTTCAATTTATGAATGAAATTCACACGAATTTAGTTTATTTTTGTAGGCCCAGGGATCCAACGTGTTTTAAAATACAGCGTGCTGATTTCGGATAAATTCTTCTTTTAAGAAAAAATAGTGGACTGTGATAAGTAAAACAAAGATCTTACCCCATTGCCGATCTTACCCTAACGCACTCTACCTACATATTATGCAACAGACATGTTGTAAATAATCTCGAAGTTAACAAAGTTAGGTGACTTTGTTTACTGCCGTGTTTGCGGAACGCTTCACTTCTGTTCAATGCAATCTAATATTGGTTGCACGTGGCTTCGAAAGTTGACTTTATTTCTATGTTGTAAACATTGTAAATGCAAATTAAACTCATGAGTGAATTTCACCCATAATGTGGACGTCATACCTGTTAGGCCTGCGTGGTGAAATGATATTTAATTTTATAGACACAGAGACCAGTGTTTCAACATTTATTCACAATGCTGATTTCAGATAATTAATATATTTTGGAAAATATCTTTGTCCCTGTGTGAAGTAGATTGCAATAAGTTAAGTAGAGAAAATATGTAACAGAAAAACATATATTGTTGTATGATCTCTGAGCTCAAGTTAACAAAGTTAGGCGACATTGTTTACTGCCGTGTTCGCGGAACGCTTCACTTCTGTTCAGTGCAATCTAATCTTGGTTGCACGTGGTTTCATAAAACAGTAGCTGAGATTAAAAAAAAAATATGGAGTAAAAGTTAAAACATAAAATTTTAAATATTATTTCTCTTAGCTGTTTTTTCAGCAATATCAATCGAAAAATTCTATCACAATGTAAAACATTAATGTTTGTTAAATATAGGTATAAAATTATGCAGTCGTTTTCTAAGGCACACAGTGACCTAATTTTGCACCTTGTCTTTTTGCTTGAAAGTATACGCATATGACACTTTGACACGTTACATTATTTTCATAACTTCAAGCTTCATTCAAAATAAGGTTTAAAATGCCTTTTTTGTCCAATGTTCCCGGAAATTATAACCTAAAATTGCCTATATTATGTTTTTATCAACTTAAACTGTTGTTGTTGTTAAATGTTATAGTTTTCTAATTGTTACTATAGGTACCTAATACCTTAACATATGCAATTCGAATAAAGAATATTAAAAAAGTTTGAATCACCAATCGGAAACAAATGAAGCTTGCACAGACAACTAACTTCACAATCGTAGTAAACGCCTAACTTCACACGTGAACACAAGACAGGATGAAACATCATCGTCGCACCTCGTGTCGCAGCATTGAATATTGTATGACTAAGAAGATGTTCCGCAAACTGCGCCCAGTAACCCGAATAAATTCCTTTCGTCTTGAACACCGGCTTAAATTTTGTACATAGTATAGCTGCGTATCGTGAGTCCTTAAATTTGAATTTCAGGTCTAAAGTATTTTTAAAGATATTTTGCAGTTTTTAATCAAAAGCACAATAAAATACGGAGTATTAATATTTTTTGGTATTGCTTAAATGTTTACTGAAGAAACTGTGTTATAGACATCAGAAATTCACATTGTCAAGGACAATTTAGAAAAAATATTGACCACATAAATTCTTCAGTGGCTAAGAGGTTACTTTTCTGGTTCTACAGCATAATATATAAAAATAGGTATAAGTAGCAATTGAGGTCCAAATGTAAACGCAAAAGTGGGGAAAAGCCTTTAAAATTGTGCCTGGCTCACCCCCTAGTCACCCCCAAAACGGTATCTGCAGTATCTGTGCCTAATTACGTATCTGTCACATCTTAAATAAAAGCCAGTTATAGATTCATCGCAAAGACAATATTTGCAAACTCCCGATTCAGACGCTGGCAACTTACAGCTATTAGGATGAAGCCATAAAAGTAGCGGTGGATGCAACGCCTCGCATAAGTACCTAACTATCAAGGCTGGTAGGTATATGAGGGTATGTTATATCAAAACTTGCGTCATACCTGCTGTTTGTAGAAGTTAGTGCGCTGCACTTACTCTTCTTTCACTCGTCTAACATTTACTGAAGATGATACTGAAGATTCATTGCCGTATAATATTTTACTATAGTCCTGAATTATATATACATCAAAAAATTGTATCCGCTCTAGATTTGTTTAGATTGGTAATTCTTTGAAGTAGGTAATAATTTCAAAAACTTGTATACTACGCGTCAAATTGCCATCCAGTTTGGCAAATTTGACAGCGATATGGAAAATATTTTAACGCGTAGTGTAAAAGTTTTTTAGTTGTTTATGTAATTTTTACGTTTTTCATTCATTTAGTTCAATAGGTCATTAATAATATATACTATAATTATCATCATCTTAGAACTCACACAAAATCAAATCTTGTATTACTAACACTCAAAGGTATATTTAATAACCAATTAGAGAACTTTGAATCCAATATCCAATAATGATGTTAATCTTAAGCAAAATAAATGCATAATGCAAGCACTCATCACACTATAAAAAAATACCCTTTATAATATGATAATATAAAATATGCTTTCCACCGAGCGAATAAGCGGGAAACTACTTTACGACGCGCCAGCGCTGCTCATTTTGCGCGACCGCCAGTTTATTGGCCTCCTGCACTGGCTGGCAAAGAGCTGTACCAAGTTATGTCGACCCAGATATGCTGACAGCCTCAAAACGTATGGCACGTGGATAGACGACACGTTTTTAAAGTTATGGACGTATTAAATGAATCCAACATCCGAGTTTAAGAGAGGATGTAATGTGACGTGTCTTTCTTGAAATAAAATGACTTTAGTACTACTAGAATTCTGTCCGTTGGAGGGAGTGTGTCGTAATCGTAATCAACGCGGGACTAGTGCATATTACTACTATGCATGGCAAATTGATTAATCTGAAATGTTTGTAAACAAAGTTAAAAGGGAAATCAGTCTTTTAAAAGAATCTAACTGATGCATATTTTCAAGAAATGATCACTAATGTCAATATTGCTATTTGACCTTTTGTTCATTTCATAGTAAAACTGATGTCCTGATAACACCTCGTAATATTATCATGCCTACAATAATAGCTCTCATTATAAGGGAATAAAAGCTACAAGAATTTTGCTTCTACTATTCTTTTACAAGATTAACTAAAAAACCGTCTGCCTTCCAATCTGACGTACAACTTTGTGTCTCAACGTGGCCTCTGTGCAGACTTCTTCAGCCATAATAGAGTACATCAGCCGCATGAGAGTAAAATATCCATAGTCTTAAAATTTAGAACGCTTGTCGCCGTAGCTGAAATCGGTTTGGAGGAATATCAATGTTTTTGGGTACAGTCAGCGTCAGTGTAACGACTAGGCTGTCTAAATAGAGCAAAAAATAAAAAAATCACGGACTGTACTAACAACTAAAATTTGAGTTATCAAAAAACTACAAAATATTTTTGGCAAAGAAATTTATTTGCAAGATTTGATTGAAATATTAGCTTAGAATATGTCTGAAAACCACCTTAGTTTTAAATGAAAATTAGCCCCAGTTTTGGAGTAAATAATGCCACAAAAATGGAAAAAATAATTTTCCTGCTATCGAAACAACAGGACATCGTCTAGACTCTAGTGCACCTTGGGTACTCACTGGGCACCCTCTTTGTCACAATTGCTTGACTCCTTCCACTACTGCATCAACGATTTTCATATCATAAAGAAGAAACTGTACTAATGACATTAGTATCATGCGTTTTCCAAATACAGATCGTATGTACTCACTAAACACACCGATTCTATAGCGAGACTGCAAACTTCCCAATCCTACTACTACTTCTTTCAATCGAAAAATCAGATCCGGGTACCTCGACCTCCCCAAAGGTACTTGACCAGAGCCTCCACCTAAAGTAGAGCGGGTCACAAACGCAGCCCGTTAGATGCAAGCCTTGCTTGCACGATTAAAAGGGGCCTAGTTTACATTACACGGAGCATGAAAGATTTTCATTGAAAAAAGAAGGTTTTGAATAAATCTACTTGACTTTTTGTAGAGTAAGTTGGGGTTAAGTAAGCTATTGGTGCCCGTTAATGATGACAACTTTGTTTTTAAAGCTTTAGGGCCTGCGTAGACCATATGGCAAGGGTGTATAATATATACGAATTAATATAGCTCTGATAATACAGTACCTAATATCCTCAATTGATACAATAATGGACAGATAAGGCCCATTTTAACAGTGAAATGTAAAGAAATATATGTGTTTTCTCAGCAGGGATTCACCACAATATAATTATTTTCTGCCTCATTGGTCTTGTCTTCGCAAACTTGACTGGAGAGCATGAGGTCTTGGGTTCGATTCCCGGGTCGGGCAAAGTGTTATTGGGTTATATGGGTACATGGGACTCAATAACAGCATCGGCGAAATGTGTGTGTACAATAGGACACCTATGCCTAATCCTTCGGAGAATACAGATGTCATGGTAAGTTATGTTATAATGATTTTATGAAACTTAACGGTCTATCAAGATGACCTGAAACTTTACTTGAAGAAAGTTTTCAAAAGATATTCATGTCTTGGACCAATTTTGCCTATTGTTATAAAAGAGTATTTGGCACACAATACAATACAATTGGCACAGAATAAATCTAATTCTTGATTCAGTAGATATCAGCAACATTCCAAACAAAACACACTCGTATCAATGACATAATAAATAATTCCCTCTTACGGTATTACTTGTATGACACACGCTATAAAATCAAATATAATATAGTGCCTGCTGCTACTAATACGAGTTTCCAACCTCGCGTCATTTACGAGTAAACCACACTATTTTCTACTTCCCTCAATCATACGCAGAAAAAGCAATTAAATCCTCCTTTCTATCGACACGTGTACAAGAAAACTCATTTCCGTGCAATACATGTCATCTTTACCGTGTGTACGGATGCACAACGCGCAATGTATTCACAGCACAAAAATAATGTCGGAATACACGTGTAAATATTTCCGAAGCCGTGTCCGTGTTTCCGAGATCTGAGTCCGGTGAATATTGCACTTTACAACGTACTCTTTGTTCATGTAGGCTCGCTATTGGACTGCTTTTTAGGGTTCTGTACACGATGTTGCTTTGTTCTCGCTGTGCAATCTTAGAGAGTTGTGGTTTGTATTGCAATCTTATTGCAGACTAGTACAGTTGCCTTTGAGAGAATGTTCCTCAGTTCAGTATTTCAAGGGATTATGTATGATTGATGCTTATATAAATAAACAAATAATACCTCTCTGTCTATTCAATTGCAAATGCGCCTCATGAGTGAGTTCGATCTCCTGGTCAGGCAGTTTTATGGGTTTGGACAGCCTGGGGATTGGAATTGTCCCGGTAGATGGGAATAAACGCGCCCCTAATACATAAGAGCGAATTACAGCATAGCCAAAGTGTCGGTATACAATGTATGTCTTTGTTTATAACCCAAGATATTATTAAATATCCAAAAATGTTTTGAAACGAAAAAGGCTGAGCACGACCCTGATCCATCTCATATCTGATCAAGATTTTTATTAATAAAACAGATAACCTCGTGGTCTGAAAACAAACTCGCACTTGGCCGTTTTCTTTTACACCGTGCATTGTGCAATGTCTTCGCATAAAGTATTTCAATGTATAGCTGGTACGTTGAAAGCGGATAGTTTTCTTCTTATTAACCTAGTTCATATTACGTTGTGATAGTAGAAAATATTGTTCCAGTGTTTGTTTTCCGCTCAAGTAAATTACAATGAACCAGCTAATGGAGGTAGAAGTTGAACGAACGTTTAGTAATTGGTTGACTGACCATTTTGTTGGTCGGTTAGTTAACTATCGTTACTCAGAGTATCAGGCCCTACAGACTAGTGTAGACTGTAATTAAATGGACTGGTTAGACAGCTATGGTGGTGTGGACACTTGGAAGAATAAGTTCTAAAGATTAAGGGCTCTCGAAGACTGCCGACTAATCATCAACACAGCAGTTTAGTCTTAATGAAAAACAATCGTGTTGCTGTAGTACGCGCATTCTCATATGTATTCTGTGGAGGAACACCATACTTCATTCGTCATATATGAGAATGCGCGCCATAATAAAAATATATTATTATTACGACTTAACTTGTGTTGGAAATCATTCTGTCATTTACTATACCTAAATATTATAATGACAGATTGATTAGCAAAAAGACGACGTGTAACGATGAAAAGGTTCGAGGTTAGATTCAGTTATGTTTTTAAATGGAATATGAGTTGTCTAATACAAGTTAACTTATGTCAGAAAGACTCGGAATATAAATAAATATGTATATATAAGTGGGACCAGCCCACATATATTTATATTCCGAGTATTGCAATGCAAACTGATACATTTTTTTTTAATAATAAGCTATTGTAAACTGTGCTATAATGTAGTCTGTCTCATTGGTCTACTGGTCGCAAGCGGAACTGAGCGTGAAGTCCAGGGTTCAATTCCCAAGTCGGGCAATTTGTTTTTGGGTTTTTTCAATATGGAAATTCTGAGTAACAGCACGGAGTCTGGAACTATGCGCGGTAGATGACAATAGATAGATGGCCCCTATTACATGGGACTCAATAATTATCGGCGAAATGTGGGTGTACAATAGTATACCTCTGCCTAACCCTTTCGAGAATACAGGCGTGATGCTATGTTATGTTATAGTGTAGATATGTTCAGTGTAGTGCTTGGAAAACATATAAGAATGATTAATTCGTGTAGGTATATGTATGTTAATAATGTATTCTGTAGAGGTATGCCGTGTTTGACTGCATGCTTTGAGTGTATTTTCAAGTGATAAAAATGAAGTAGTACCTAAGTTAAATTTCCTTTCAATGTATGTATTATGCACCAGAACAATTGCCTACCAATGTGCAATATTTCACAACATCCATGTTTTGCAAACCCGCTTTAATAACACAAAACAAGGTGCCACACATTTACAAAAAGTTTACCCTCATCGATGGCAATCCATTACAGCGACATTTGTTAACAACTCCTGCGATCTTCTGGGAGCTTCAACAGAGGGGTGTCACGCAATACTGCTGCGTATTACTCCATTACGCAAATTGTTCATAATTATTAAAAAAAAAGAAACAACAACATGTTTTATATGGATGGAGAAAGTTAATAGAATATTCCATATTTAAATCAATAATAGTTCAACTGTTTCGTGTAGAAAGGGACTTTTTGACATCGGATATAGATATAGTTGTTCCAACAACAAGAGGTCTCAAGAAAAAAAAAGCTTAAACAACAATGGTATTTGTTCTAAATCAATGTAAATGTACCAGAATTAATTTTTTTAACACAATGGAACTTAAGGTCTGAGTTATTTTTTATTTTGAATTTGGAACACTTTTGAATTTTGAGAAATTTTGATAGTGTAATAAAAGTCTCCTAGCATAGGATATTAAACATTTTTTTTAAATAACCTTCTCACATTACCTTTATTTTTTATATATAATGGATGGTTACATTTTTAAATTATATTTTACCGATTTTTTTATTTACTAAGGGTTCATAATTTTATTCTGATTTTTTATCTGAAACTCTAAGGATTGAGACACTAGAGTGTACCATACAGAGATCAGTTGCATGTTTTTCATATAATGATTATTAATTTATGCGATTTTAATTGCTCGTGACCACGATCCACGACCACGATCTAACCAGCGATTAAAAGGTATTGCGTGATAATTCGCGTATCGAAGTATACATAGGTACGTGTAAAATATCATGTAACGGGAACGATAAACGTTAGTTTGAATAAGTTTATTTACTTTCTACAGATGAGCTCATAAGTACTCGTATTTCTTTCACAAATATACTTTGAAACCCGCACATTTTGACTGCATCATTGGTCTAAATAGTCGCAAATGCGACTGCTAAGCGTAAGGTCCTGGGTTCGATTCAAAGTGTTATTGAGCTTTTTTTCTGTAAATTCTCAGTAGCAGCACGGCGTCTGGAACACAATAGACTTGCACCCTATTACATGGGACTCAATAACGGCATCGGCGAAATGTGGGTGTACATTACAACCTCTGCCTAACCCTTCGGGTACAAACGTGATGCTGTGTTACGTTTATGTAAACCAGCACAAGTTGACACATAAAACACTTGAACATGTTCCTATAGTATCTTCCAACTTAATTTTGTTTTTTTTTATTTTTTTAAACTTTGCCCCACCTTAGGATTTCTCCTGTATCGTGGGTACAGTTTTACAAACATGCATGTCACATGCACACACAACCAGACCCGAAACGACTATCTGTAGATCATACAAATATTTGTTCCGTGCGGGGATCGAACCCGCGACACATAGCGCAGAAAGTTAATCGCTTAACCACTGCGCCAACCGTGTCGTCAAAATTTAATTATACTCGAACTACTTGTCTGTCTATCCTGCTAGACTAATACAATTTCCTGTCAATCTCAAAGTTCAAGTGTTGTGCGGAACTAGGCTATAGTTGTTGACAATGTCCTATATTTTAACTAATAAGTGCTCACGTAACCTAGTTAACTGTCGTATAAACCAATTACCAATTGACGCCACAGTTGGCGCAGAGGTTAAGTGTTTGGCTTTCTACGTTTGGTGCCGCGAGTTCGATACCCGCATGGATCGAATATTTATATGATCTACAAATAGTTGTTTCGGGTCTGGTTGTGTGTATATGTGATATGTTAACTGTACCCACGAGACAGGAGAAATCCTTTTATCGGGACGGTATTTTAAAAGAAAATAATAATAATAAAGAACTGTTTTATGTGTTTAACAAAACGAATTTTCTGTATTTTTTCTGTTACGCACAAATCCAAAAGAAATCAAAAAAACTGTATGTTATCAGTGTGTTGCCTTAAAACGAAAAACTAAGAAACCGATTGATATTAATAAATCCAGGCCATTACTGTCCCACTGTTACGCTCAGGCCTCCTTTCAGAATGAGAAGGGTTAGAACTTAATCCACCACGTTGGCATGGTGGGGATGATTTACGACTTATAAATTTTCTATGGTATCTAATTATAGAATAATAACACATAAAATACTAGAATACGTAATGTCGTAAAATAGATCGTAACTCCTAAGTTTGTTTCAGCGTTTCTTCTCAGCGATAGTCATAGGAAATGCCGACGCCATCTAGTTTAAAAAAGACGTGTAAAAGTGATTGAGAAATCCTAATTGCAAAATAAATAATTTCATTTCATTTCGTTGCAAATATTGTACTCACCTGCGTCTATCACAGTCTTCCATCTCATATTCAAATACGTACACACCGCCCAACGATTGCAAAACTCAAGCAAATATACGGTTTGCTGATTGTATGAAATGTTAGCCACGATAAGCTCCTAGCCAACATAATTATTATCATATCATCAAAGGTATTAAATGACTATAAACACCCCGTTTATTCCAGAGACAAAATATTACATTATTTTTTTATCCTTTATGTTAAACATAATAAATGCATTTACACAGATCAATCAATCTTACTTAACAAACAAAACTTAACTTTAGAATCCTCATCTGAATTTCCATTAGTGATCCATAACCTTCCCATAGTCCTGTTAGGCTACATTTTGATCCACTCACCCAGTATTACAGTCCCGTCAATCGCAAAGTTCAAGTACGGAAGGGGCTGCAGTTGTGTCCTGCGGCGGCGGCGACGACCTAGTGACCGAGGTCAACGACCGGTGCATCGCGCCCGTGCAACTGTGCGACGACCGACGTAGACGTAGCGACGCGATGTTGTTGCCCTGCTGCGACTGCGTTGTGTGAAGGGCCTTTTTGATGTGACGTTTTTGTTTAAATGAGTTTTTTAATAGTCTGTTTGGTATTTATTTTCTTTTGTTTTCCTTTTATCATTTTAATGGTCATTTAGGTTAGTTGTGCAGTAAAATGGCGTGGTCAGAAGAAAAATATGGTTCATAGTGTAGTATTTATACCTTAATTTTTATTACAAAAAAAGTTACGAGCTTATCACATTTTTTGTTCTGCTTATTATTTACAATATTTTGACATATGAGGGATCCACTTTTGCATGTTGAAATTCAAAATAAGTGAAACTTGTAAAGCATTACCAGGTCAAATGCATTTACAAAGTTAACCGCAAAATATAGGTCACAAGTCTACAACTGGCTTGCTGCTACTTCTGTACCGTTTCAATCTCTGAACGTTCAAGTTACTACTTAACTTCGCTATGTACCTTGCTTAGTGGTTTTGGCTTGAAGGAGCAATTTATTGTCGTGAGAAAAGTGTATGTAAGTAAGTCTTTAATACGGCAATTTCGTTAGATATTTTACCAAAATTGGTGAAAATATTTATTTACTATGTCGCGAGAAATGTCCTGCAGGAACAATTTGAAAGTCATTCACTCATTTCGGTATTTCGTATCATTGAAAGTAATAGAAGAGCAGACATTGGAGTTCTTAAGATGCATGAATAAAATTGTTAAGTTATTACAACTACTGCAATTTTATGGGAACTTTACAATATATTAATTACTAGGTCTTTTCGACTCCGTCTGTTTAGAAATATTACATACATACATATATACAAACTTTGAATTCCACTCCACACTTTAAGGGTTCAATTTTGAAAAAAATCTTTCTTACCAGATACCTGCTCTCTAGGAACCAATCAGCCTAATTGAAAATATGTTTGCTTTGTATTTCTTGAGATTCAGTGAGTGAGTGTGTTAGTAGCAGTAATTTATTTCAATTTTATAGGTATTGTGAAAACCTAAAAAGGAACTAAAGTATCATATTTGGAACAGAATAATAATATAATATAATTATGTAAATCACATGAGACCTTTTTTATTTTTATTTCAATGATTATTCAATGAATTCACCTAGATATTTGGTTAGACTAAAAGCTGCCAACACACTGGGAAAGCGAAGAGGATGATAGAGATATACATTTCTCGTAGATGCAGCCATTGTAGTTAAGGGTGCCGTGACCTGGCAACGCTGCAATTGACCTACGAACCTAGAAAAGTGTGAACGACAGACAATAGACGGTTCAGATTACCTACATACTGCAAACAAGATAGACGTTCGGCGTCATCGTCACCCAAACCGAGAAGGATCTTATAAAAAAATTACTTGAGACTTGAAATATATCATAAAATATTAAGAAAATGTCGTATATGTATAAAAATGAGTAAGTAGGATATCTAGTAAGTAGAATTGCGTGAGATGCAACAAATAACGCTTAAACATATAGCATCACTCCTATATTCCTCTAAGGGTTAAGCGGAGGTGTACTCCCAAACGCCGTATTGAGTCTCATGTAATAGTGGGCGAACTATTGCCATCTACCGGTAACAGTTCCAGACACCGTGCTTGTACTGAGAATTTCTATACGTAAATACCCAATATAATTTTTCCCGACCCGAGAATTGAACCTAGAACCTCACGCTCAGCAGTCACGCCTGCGACCAAAACCCAATTACATCGCCAACAGACCCGGAGATCAAACCCAGAACTTAACGCTCAGTTCAGCTCAGCATTTGCAACCAATAGACCGACAAACTCATTTACTTTCTTTTATTATGCTCAGGACACAAAGAACAAAGGATATGACTGTACCATCTCTATTTATGCGTTTGTAGGCATATATGTAATATATAACGACAACAGTGACATTAATAGGTGCTGCACTGCGTTGAGCTCGCTGTGGCTAAGCTACCCTATTCACAGGACTGTGAAACTGACCGCATACCTGTGGAGATGCATAGATGTGCCCGCAGTTGTACCTTTCTAAATACAACTATATTTTAGGTAGATATATATGTTTGTAAAATGTGACATCTGGTCATAGTAAAGATTTCATTTACTATTTTATAGAGATGTCATGTTAGCAACTCTAATCCCTAATGTAACCAAGTTAAGAACTAAAATCGCTATCATGAAAATTTACTTTACTTTGATAGTAAATAGTAAGAAAACTCATGATAGCGGTACTGGTTGTATGCGAATGTACCTACGATACAGGAGCAATGCTAGTGCAATGTTTTTATAAATATTTTATAATAATGTTTCAACACAATATTATACGCAACTCATCAGCTGATCGCCGCCCAGCCGCCGGCAGCAACACCGAGTCTTATTGTTGCAAGCGTATACGCGCGGTGCATATGAATTTATGGAGCAACAAGCCCACCGAGCCATGTTATATACACATTTTTTCGCAAAATATTTAAACTAGAAACTTTTTGAAGTGTTAACTTTTTGAAACGGTTTTTAAAAATAACATTGTATATTGCGCTAACACGAAATTGTGCTAGTTAAACGAGTGCCATAAAACGCTTACACATTTAAACGTGAAGAAAGAGAATAAGATTTTTCGAGTAAATTGCAAAATTATTTGTAACTTATAATCAAAGAGGGAGCGAGAGAGACCATTGTGTTTCTATAGTTCGTCCTTGAGTTCATCCAAAAATCTAAATAGTCCTTACATAAGAGTGGGCAGGCTCCTCGTCTAGCCATTATTCTTGTGTCTACGTGTCTATGTAGGCCATCTTATATGTTATTTTCTGGCATGTCGACATTTTAACTTAGAAATTGGTCTTTCACCCAGCATAGATCGGTTATTTTAAGGAGGAGAGCCGTCTGTTACTCTTTAAAAAAATAAGTTAGAGATTGAAAATGGATTGGATGAATTGCTTAAATCGTATCACATTACACAAAAGAGCTTCATAGCCCTTGACCAAAAGCACTGTGGTTTTTGTTAAGACAAAAGGAAGCAACGTACACCTGTGCAGTGCAGATTTAAGCACGTTGTAAGCATTACATACACAGGCTATAACTCCATACTCTATCCTAGATGGTTCGGTGAGGACGTAGGCAGATTGTATCCTGGGGAAAGTCCTCCGAGTTCTACAATATTTGGTTCAGAGATGTTCTCAAAAAGGGAATCATGTTATTAACACATAACATAACATCACGCCTGTATGGGCTATACAGGGTTAAGCAGAGGTGTTGTACACCCACATTTCGACGATGCCGCTATTGAGTCCCACGTAATTGGGGGTAAGCCTATTGCCACCCACCGAGCACAGTTTCAGACTCCGTGCTACTACTAAGAATTTACATACAGAAAAACACATTAACACTTTGCCTGACCCTAGAATCGAAACAACCGGTCAGCGGTTGCGTTTGGGACCACTAGACTATTTTTTTGGTTTGCTTCGTAAGAACCCATCATGGGCTATGGGCATCCTCCGCCTGGGGGGGGCGGAGGGGTGTGCCGGACTCCTACCGGCTAAAGGGACCACTAGACTAGACTAATGAGGCAGTCATGTAGGTATCATGTTATTGTAAGTCCTAATAACGGACTATGGATACCGTAGTTCATTTTTTTTTTAGAATTGTAGGACTGTTTATTCCGATCTGTAGGTCGTTAATATTACAAAAATGAGCTTTTGGAGGCTCCAAAAGCTTGATCTCCAAAGCAACTGCTTAGTACAGTGCAATAATGAAAATAATTTACAATATGTTTACAATTAGAAAAGTCAAAATACTACCATTATACTTAGAGAATATTGACGATATGTCCGGCTTTTTAATTAAAATTCTATTTCAACATAATAACATTCCTATTTTCATGCTAATAACATTAAATTTGCAAATGCAAGTAAGATTGAAGTGCATCGCATATGCTTCGTAAAGGCTTCGTCCCACACGAGTGTGATTTGGAAACGGATTGTAGTGCTTGTAAGTTATTGGCTGTCACTACATAAGTAAAGTCACGATCTTTCAACCCACGCTACTTTTGAAATTTTGAGATAGGTATTTGGAAATATTACGGGGTATTTTCAACGGCGAATGGTAATCGACGGCAAAAAACAAAAGAAGGTCATGTAGTTAAATGCAACAGCATACATCACTCAATCTGCGAGTTTAAACTGTGCTTGCCAGTCTTTGGGTGGGTGACCGTTCTTTATATTTTTATATTTTAACGTTCTTTATAAGAGCGAGGCTCCTCTGTGCTTTGGAGAGCACACTGAGCAGGAATCTGGTTTACATACAATTCATGTATACCTCAGGTACTCGTCAGAAACAGTCATAAGCCCCCAAAATTCTGACAAACTCATATTTTCAAGAAATGCAGGACCCAGGCGTGATGCCAAGTTATATTGGAGGGCTACTACCTATTGTTCGTTTATTAAAAACCTTTGAAAGCGAAGAAATCTAGACCAAACACACACCTTAGTACCAAAACCATCAAAGCTTTTACGTTACTCGTTCACTACCGACGAGAGTGCAGGCCATTTGCATTGAACGATGCTTCGAGCTCCCTTGAAACTCGACACTACACCAACTGATGCCTACATAGTGACATACAATGTACCGAGCAATTGAATTTAGAGCTAATTATATATGGAGCACAGTGTAATGGTGTGTTTGAATGAATGAATAGTGCAGTTACGTGAGGCTCTACGAGTATATCAATTAATTATTATTTTGCTTAGGACCGGTATAAACGCAACGCCAAAGGCTAAAGTTCTCCTCTTCCATTGAAGGACCTCTCAGCCTCCTCTATCATTATACATATAATTTCATTATTTACATACAATTTGCGTCTAAACGTTATCATAAATGCGACTGCTGAGCTTGAGGTTGACCCGGGTACGTCTTAAAACTGCGGCCAGACACCGGAGGACGGGCAGCAGCGTCCTCTCACTAATCGGTGAGCCACTGCGATCCCCAAGTCGCCTGCCAAGCGTGGGGATTATGGCAAACCGCCCCTTGAGGGAGGCCTTCGTTCAGCAGTGGACGTCTTTTGGCTGATGATGATGATGAGCTTGAGGTCCTAGGTCCAATTCCCGGGTCGGACAAAGTGTTATTGGGTTTTTCTGTATGGAAATTCTCAGAAGCAGCATGAAGTCTGGAACTGTTGCCCGGAAGATGGCAATATAGGCTCGCCCCCTATTGAATGGGACTCAATAACGGCATTCGCGAAATGTGGGTGTACAATAGTACAACTCTGCCTAACCCTTCGGGGGATATAGGCGTGATGCTATGTATGTATGTATGCTTGTACGTTGCTATACATATTCGACGCAACAACTGTAATTAGCATGTATTAACTTATATGCAAAAATATCAACATTTTTAACTTCTTCAATTTGAAACCTTTTTAATTGTGAGAACATAATAAGGGTCCATTCACACAAGCGTTGAGCGCTGACGCAGATGATTATACAAACTGTGTCAAGTCGCAGTGTTACTACGCTTTATTGCATTTATTTTCGAAAACCTCAAACATACTAAAATTACACGGACATAAACAAATATAAAATTAAAATTTTCTAAACTCTCATAAATTATTCTCTAAAGTTGTGGATTTGACTCAAATTAACGAGATGCAAAGAGGGTATAGCTATAACTGCACTCGCGAAGACACAAGGCGAGAATGATGAAGTCGCCTACAAGAGAAAAATAATTTCTCACGTCGTATACACAAAGCTCCTGCTGCCATAAGTTAGAAGGGGTTTGTTTTGGCTATGTCGTTTGCCTTTTTATTTTGTAGTATTTCCAGCATAGTTTAGTAAACTCAAGCATTTCTAGAATCGACTAATGGAAGGATATTGCTGTATGAAAGACATCGCAATCGATTGTCGAGACTTCGAGAGTCTAGCCTTTTTTTAAGCAATGAATTCGTTGCTTGACAGCCTTATGTGCGGTTACTGTGTGTGAGGTCCTAAGTTCGATACTCTCAGGTCGGGCAAAGTGTTATTAGGTTTTTCTGTTAAAAATTTCTTAGTGACATTCCGGAGCTTTTATTTGTTCGTGATAACCTCAAAAAGATGCATAACGAAATTAAAAGACGAATTTAAAAGGAAATAGTGATTGTAATATTGACCAATTTTTGACTTAGTTAAAGATTTCAACTAATACTTTTCCAGTCTGAATCTATTCAGGTCGAATGTACTTAATTATGTGGGTGCACAATACTACACCTCTGCCTAATCCTTCGGCAAATACAGGCGTGATGCTATAAATGTTAGTTTTGGTACTAAAATCCTTTGAACTGTTTAGGTACTTGAGAAAAGTTTTAGTAATATCATAATTCTCTAACCAACGCTGTATAGGTAATAATATTATTATTAATGACCTAAGAAAATGCTACATCACTTCATTGTAATTAAAATTCCTACAAAGGCTATGCGAGCGTTAAATAATACATACCTAATAAACCTAACTTAATAACAAAAAAAATTTTTTTTATATTAAAACTGAAACTCCTCGCACTCCGGTCCGGAACCGGGTAAAGTATCATTCGGTATTATTGACGCTTAAGCACGTTCTAATAAAAAAAGGTATTGTGATTATTAAGTATAGTATAGAGGTACTTGTACGATTGATTTTCAGTCAGTCATATTGGAACAAGTAAGATGTTCTACCAGAATGAAACGTTTATGTATTTATTTTTTTAGATTCAACTAAATTAAAATTTAGTGTAAATGTGATACTAGTATCCACCCAAAATTAAAGTCACTGAAAGGAAAAATAAACCATATTCTGTTTCTCATACAATCGAGTTTCATTGTAAACTAAAAGCAGAATTTAAAAAGCATCTATAATATTACATAGCATGACGTCTGTATTCCCCGAAGGGTTATATGGAGGTACACCTACTATTGTTGAGGTTATTGAGTCCCATATTGTATCCTGGAAATCGAAATCAAGACCTCACGCTCAGCGCGGTTCAGATCACTAGACCAATATCGCAGAAATTGACTTTTACAGCATGTAGAAAGCGATATAAAAAGCATGATTTAAGTAACATAGTATACAACAAGTACCTATTTATTTGCAGAGGTAAGCAACGGCGTGTCGCATTGTTTCGCGACTTTCAATTATTTCAAGTTCCGCTTCCTTTGCAAACTCTTTCGTTATCGCCTCTTCGAGTAAAGAATTGCACTTGTTCACGGCTTCTTTGATTTGTGACAACACCGGTATTGTCTTCGTTTTTGTATTGGAGACTATTCTTACTGTGTCGATTGTATTTTGTTAACACTATTGTGGATATTGGGTGCGTATTTCGTGAGCCATTGGTATTTTTATACTTGCACTGTTAGTACGCATATCATTTCAAAAAAGGAAACAACTTCACATTTAGCTTGAGCCAAACAACTGACAACACATTATTGTACACCAGATCATCTCATCGTTTTGCCACTCGTGGAGGCTCTTCCATGCAGCCCAAGCCAGTAACGGAAACAGATAATTTTATGCCTAAAAATGGTTCTTTGTAATAATCACATTCTGATGAATGAAAGTCTTATACATATGTTTTAAATATATATTTTTTTAGAAATACCTGTTTGCCCTCGCATGCGCGGTTGATAACCATATTGTCCGGCAGGTTGTTGTCTCATAGAGTGTAGACATTAGCTAAGAAAGATTTTTTCAAATTCAATCTCTTCAGAACTCCATAGAGATAAAATTTGGAAAACTGAAAGTTTCATTAATAATTCATTATTGTATGAAAAAGAATAGAAACGTTCTGCGTGTTTGGAGTCACGGGCATAGCTAGTAATTTATACAAATATTTTTTCACATTGCCTCCGACGTTTACGTACGGAAATTATACACGACTTATTATAAAATGACTGTAGGTATGTTACGAATAAAGCTGGAGCAATTATCACAGTGCTAATCCCCGGTATTTATTCCCGTAAGCCGTGAGGTGCAGGTGCGTCGAACCGCTGCCCACCGGTAATCCGATGATTTACTGTTCACTCGATAATTGTAGCTCGCGTTGGTGATTACTGAACTGTGGTGATTGTTGTGTTTTTAACAATAAGTTTCCAAGGTGTATTAAGTACTTTATGTTCTTATATTATGTTGTATTTATGGTGTATTTTATTTTGTACCATCAGTATTATTTCGGTTTTGAAATGTTTTTTTTTTGTTTTTAAGTAACATACCCGGTTTTATAAATATAGAGAAATTCAAAAGGAAGTAAATGTAAAATAATTTAAGAACTAAAGGTGGGCCCGAAACTAGACTCAGCCTGTATCTGTAATCATGTAAATTATTTAGAGGTACAAACAGAGAATAAAGATAAAGGTTTGAACTAGGGCATGCAGTTTCATATATTTCCAGTTTCGAAATTGGCTTCTGAAATCGGTCTTATAAACTTCGAAATTTCGAAATTTCGATGTTGTGGGCAATCTTCATTAATAAAAATTCGATAATCAGATTATTACTTTTAATTTAATTGAAAATGTTAAAAAAGCTTAGCCTAGCGTAACAAAACTGAAACCAATAAGTTTTCTGCCGTATATTTCGTTGTTACGTTGTTGGACTGTTATGTCAACGATCATTGCGCGCCGCTCTAGTCGATCCACCACCACTATATCAGGCTTATTGGCTACAATAGTCCTGTCAGTGATGATGGATCGATCCCAGTACAGTGTGATATGTCCATTTTCGAGAACTGGGTCGGGCACATACCTATAGTACGGCACATCCGATTCCACAAGGCTGTATTTCAGAGCAAGTTGTTTGTGGATAATCCTGGCTACGAGATTATGCCTATGCAAGTATTCTTCCTTAGCTAGACGAGAACACCCGGAGATAATGTGTCTGATGGATTCTCCCGGACGGTGGCATGCCCGACATATGTCAACCGTACCGTCTTTCACAATAAATCTCCGGTAATTGTTCGTCATCATAACTTCGTCCATAATTGCACAGACAAAACCTTCGGTTTCCCCAAAGAGGTCACCGAAACGCAGCTAGGCTACGGACGCTGATAAATCTACATCGGGTCCATGTAGGGCCCGGAAAAAGCGTCCGTGAAGCTCCTTACTCTGCCATACCTCCATGCGATCATTAGTGTCAAGCACTACAGGTTTGCGTCAGTTCTCTTTAGCCAAGGAGAGCGGGGTGAGGCCCTTGTCTACCGCAACCACATCTCTATGCATCCCCACGTCGTCTTGTAGGAAATATTCCCTGAGACTGCATATCTCGCGATTGTGGAGGGTCTTAGCGTTTAAGAAGCCTCGACCTCCACACTTTCGCGGGATATACAGTCTCATTACCGATGATCGTGGGTGATGCATTCGATATGCAGTCAGCAGCGTACGGACCCTCCTATCCAGGGCATCGAGTTCGGTCTGAGTCCATTTGAGTATGCCGAAAGAGTACATCAAAACCGGCATGACCCAACCGTTGAAGGTGCGCACCTTATTTCCGCCTGATAAAAGACTATTAAATACTTTCTTCAGACGGCCAAAGAAGCGCTCCTTCAACGATTGCTTCATGTCAGTAACATTGATGCCCAGTGCTTCCGTCATACCCAAATACTTATAGGTTTCGGCTGCGGAGAGGGTTCGAAGGTTTATGGAATCCGAGAGTTGGGTTCCCACGGATTCCACAATCTCCCCTCGCTTTACATGCATGACCGCACATTTGTCCACACCAAAATCCATCCTGATGGCGCTACTGAAGGTTTCTGTTACTTTCAGTAGCTCCATCAGTTGCAAATTGTTGGGCGCAAAGAGTTTTAGGTCATCCATGTAAAGGAGGTGAGATATAATCTGACCACCTCTCCTCAGCCGATAGCCTATACCTGAACCCTCCAGCAGTGTGCTTAGGGGATTCAGGGCCAGGCAGAACCAAAGCGGACTCAAACTATCGCCCTGAAATATTCCTCGCTCGATCCTTATCGGCTCGCTATTCCTCTGGATATTTCGACATCCTGGATATCGAAGGACCATCCTCCATTGCCCCATACATGACATCAGGAAGGTGCGTAGTGTTGTATCTACTTTATACAATTCCAGCACCCTTATGAGCCATGTATGTGGCACCGAGTCATAGGCCTTCTTGTAATCTATCCAACATGTCGAAAGATCCTTTCGGGAACGACGAACCTGTTGGCTAATGGCCATATCAATGAGGAGCAGCTCCTTAGTACCGCGGGACCCGTTCCGACATCCATTTTGAGAGACAGACATGATAGCGTTAGTCTCTATATGATTGTATATTTTAGCTCTCAAAATGGATGTAAGAACTTTATAGACCGTCGGTAGACAAGTGATCGGTCTATAATTCTTGGGATCCGCGGTACTACCTGATTTATGGAGCAGGTGGGTAACTCCTGTCGTTAGGAACTCGGGTAGCGAACCAGACTCCAAAGCAACCTGGTACTGAGCCGCCAAGCGAGCGTGCGACCCTTGAAACCATTTAATCCAGAAGTTGTGCAGCCCGTCCGGCCCTGGAGACTTCCAGTTGGGCAACGGACGGACTGCACGGGCTACATCTTGGGGGCAAATGGTAATTGCCCCTATTTCTGGTAAAACATCGCAGGCTCGCTGGACTTCCCGAGCCCAATCACCTTCGGTGTGACTGATAGGCACCGACCAGATACTACGCGTACATTATCAGTCAGATATATTAAAAAAAAGAAATCTCCGAAAATTGCAATAATTTAACTCAAGGGTAATATTATATTATCTGTGCCCAAGGTATCATAAATTAGCTTATAAGTCATTATTTGTGAGGATGTATGTTTGATACTCTTTCAAATAAAAATAATCAAATTTAAAATTTATTATTTCGAAATTTCGAAACTAGGGGTTTCAATTTCGAAATTAAATAACATGCAAATATGGTCCGAAATTTCGAATTTATGAAATTTCGAAATTTCGAAATGCATGCCCTAGTTTGAACACACCTAATTCTAAGTCCCTACGAACATTCCAAGAAACAAAATTTCAAAACTTAAACGTCTACGTTTACCTAATCTAAATTATTTAGTTTTGCCATATATAATCTTATTTCAATGAGCACAGGGTATTAAATACTTATGATATTAATGATCCATAGATTAATGAATAATGCGAAACAATCTCATTGTAAACAACACCATAACACAATAACAAAAAAACGATCCCATAATTATTAACTGAACCCCTGTTTAGATTACATTCAACCAAACTTTTCACCTAATTACTCAGGCTGTATTAATATAGGGAAAGCGGCATAAAAATAGGTCATATATTGGTGAAAGAGAGAGACGGAAAATAGTGCAACAAATTGTGGTATGGCGCTGTCTCGCTCTCGCGCCGGAAATCAATAATGGCATCTCGCCACGTGGAGGCAGGAAGCGAGTGTGCTCCATTTACACTGGCCGAACGTGGTGAACGGACGACTTCACGAGGCTCTATTATTACAGAATTGAATCCGACCGTCTTCTGTTTTGGACTCCGAATGGAAATTGAATTTCCAATCGATAGCGTCCAATGGAATATTTCGACGGATAGGCCTTTGTCGGTGTTGCGGTATTCGGTCGACTGTTGACTCAGATTTTCGTTAGACTAGGCGTTTTGTATTGTTACTGGTCTAGCTTAGATATATTTTGTTTTTGATAAATAGATAGTTAACGAATTTAATTTATTACTTTTTAATTAAACGTTTTCTTTAGAGGCCACTTACCATGTAACTTTAAATATGAAATTAGGCCAGATACGCTAAACTCGAGTCGAAGACAAACGCGCTTTCAACCTTTGTCTATCTGCGGCTTGTATAGACATCTATTGGCAGTAAACGGAAACAGTAATGAGTTATCTGTGGTTGAACCCGCCCCCTGAAACTTCTGAACCTACAAAAGCTTTTCCGCAAAGCTTTTGCAGATGGCTCTAGCGTCGCATAACTTGAGTTCTAATATTTTCCGTATTAAGCGCTAGAGGACTGGCGCCACAGGTTGTTTTGGTACTACAGTTTCCCGATTCTAACGTCAGACCGTTAGATGGCGCCATGGAAGAGTTTTAGTCTCAATATTTTCCGCTCCTCAGCGCTACAGTGCTCTGGGGTTACAGTTCAATCGTAGTTCCAGTTTTCCCAACAACCGACGTTACTCAAACGGCGCTGTATACATACTGGAAAAGTGAAAACTCAAAAGCTTTGAAACAAAACCGGTAGAGGGCGACTGGCGTCTTATGATGAAGTGGACTTTGAATTTGCTGTGTTTGATATAAAATTTATAAGTTTTATTATATTTTCTTTAGGTTGAGATAGAAAGAGAAAAAACTATCAATAACGGATAGGACCAACAGTGTTTTTTGCTAACTTAAATCCGTTATTTCAACAATATGAGTTAAATCTTCGTAATGTGAAAATTTAGGTAAAGCTAAAGGAAGTCAAGTCTTAAAACTTTACTGTATCCATACAAAAGATGCGTTTGTTGTGGTTCTTGTTCTGTACTATAAAATTAAAATTATTGTCTATTATAAACAGTTGTAATACCTACTCTATGAATGTAGGGCTACATGTAAAGTGCTACGAACGAAAAATATAATAAAGTTTTTTTCCTATTCATTTCAGGTTTTTTAATCATTGAGTACGACTTTTAAAAATTTAATTCAAGAATTAATAAACAGACATAGTTTATTAATTATACCCTCAATAAATAATTCCAAAATCGGCTGCCCCTGTAAGTGGGCTCCAAAATTAGTCTACATGGCATTGAGCGGCCAAATAATTATTTTTAGACAGGGCCCTGATCTAAAAATATTATTGGCGCTCCCAAGCCAACATTTGAGAAGTCGATGGTCGCTACAAAGCCAGGCTAATTGGGGGGGGGGAGGATATTGTTATCACATGAAGGTAAAAAATCTATTTCGGATTATTTTTTACTATGTTATAACCCCATAGGCTTTTTCGGTTTGAAAATTAAGCCGCGGGGTAAAATGGGGTGTTGAAGTTTGTAATCGAGGGCACTATCTGGTATATTATGGTATTCTTTGAACGATTAACTATTTTTCAATGCCTAGACTTATCTTACTTATGAGAAGAATAACTTAGTTTAGTCATCTGTTAACTAAGTCCATACAAAAACTGTTTCAATTTCAAATTAACAGCTACATAACATTCATCCGGGGTTTTTTTAAATCATAATCAGAATTTAAATTAATAAATGATAAATCGCTACTGTTTAGATGACAGTGAAAAATATTGACGGACAAAATATTTAGAACTATAGTAGTGGTCTATTTTATAATACACAAAGGATTTGGTTGTGGTACGTACTCACTATTATTATGAGTTCCTAGGTCTTAGTAACCCACGATGATTTGTAAATGATGTCATTCGAATTATTTCTTTCTGCTATCGAATAAAAACTTTTATGTCTTGATACTTTGCGTATCTTATATAATTCTACTAATTATACTTATTTTCTAAACCAGATTAATGTCATTAAGGTTGTCCTACATTGTTTAGCCTGTAAATGTGAATCACGCGATCTAAATTCGCGAAAACATTTTGTATGTCCTATTATCACCTTTTATACCTAAAAAATTATGACGCCGCACACCAGCTGCTTCCACGTAAAAATGACTCATCACACAATAAACTTACATAATGTCCCCCAACTTGAGCCTGGTATGTATAAGCGCGCAGGTCTTGTGGTCTTGCGCGGCGAGCGCGGCCCGGCGCCGGCGCATTGGGCGCGGCGACGCCGGCGGCGAATCATCGGCCGCGGCCGCGCTTGCCGCATATCGGCGCACGCCGGGGGAGCTGCCGCGCCGCCGCACGGACGCGTGCCGCCCGCCCACGCCGCCCAGCATCCTGAAACAAAAGAAAATGGATTTTATTTGTTGAATTTTGCAATTAATGTTATCTTGGGTATCAACGTACATGTTACAAGTATTTCGGGAATACATATGTACATGTATATGTTATATTATTAATTGAACTGTGTGTAATATAATACTCGGGCGCGTTATCTTATCATCTAATAGCTTGCTCATTTTTATTGAGTGCTGATTGACAACGGCCGTAATGTAAACCAATTATGACCATTCTACGTAACATGAGGTAAATTATATGTATAATATCACGCTGGAATGTCGGTGATTTATTATTGCATGTCTATATTTTGGCGATGTCGTTATCTTGCGATGGTGAGACTATTAACATTTATCGGCAACAAATTCAAACCACGGTCGGTTACCGAAAATGTGTTAAATAGTTAGATCTATAGCAGAACACTGCGTGACCATGTGATCGCATCCAGGACCTTACATTCAGCAATCGCGTTTGTAAACCAATAAGACCTAAGCCAATATGTACGTAGATATTACAAAGATAAAATACGCCAGACCAATTTTTATCGATAAATAGCATAAAAAAAATCTATTTGGAATACCTCATCATCGAACTAAATTATGAACCTAAATTTTATACAACGATATTTATAGAAAATAAAATTCTTTCCCTAAAAGGCAAATTAAAAACAAATTACAATTTTCAACGAACGAAATCCGAATACTTTATACAATTTTATTCAAAAGAGTAAGTAATTCCATTAAATTACAAACAAAATTGTTTCAATTCCCATATTTCCAATTTCGTCCCGTAAATTGACAAGAAACCCTTGGATTGGAAATTAAATTACCTTCAACGTTTCTAGCTTATCCGTTTGCTGTCACTATTGAGTGAAAACGTCAATTTATTCTAATTATGGTAACCACAGACGATTTTGAAATGCTCAGATGTCAGAATCCTAATGCTAAATATGAAATGGCAATTGAAAGGGGTTTCCTTTGATCCTTTTTAGAGGCTATCAATGTTTAAGGCTGAATCACACTGATCAGTGAAGTCGCAATTGGGATTGGATAGAGGATTTGGTGTCCAATTAAACAGCCTTGGAAGCAATTTGTCAATAAATCATCACAATATGTAAAATACCTTATCAACTGACATCCACAGAAAGAGATGAAAGCTCGTTTTTGAGGAAACTGTATTTGCTTTTTAAAGCGCTTAATTCGGCCGGTTACCAATGCATTATGACTTCTCATGTTACGTGGGTTTAATACCCAGACAAATAAAACTTTTTGTAAATCATACAAATAGTCGTTCCAAGCGGGAAACGAACCTGCGACACGTAGCGGTGAAAGTAATTAGTCAACCATTGTTCCAGCCATAACGTTTTATGCTTGAAGATCTCTTCAAAATCTCCTTTTAAAACATTTGCCAGAGCCTTTTGCACACTTATAGATTTATTTGTTGCGATTAATCGTTAGACTAAAATACATTTAAATCAATGCACCAAGAGATAGATAGGATTGGAGACCCATCTTTCAGATATTGACAAACTTGTCTGGACCTAGTTGCCTAGTGTGATTACTGCCTTAAACACTTGATTAATGATAACGACTGCGTAGGCGGCGACAATTTGCTAGCCTTCCCTCTAAAAGTACCACAGTATCTCATTGGCCTTAATTTACAATTTTGATTACTTTCTCTGATTTGAACAAAGAAATTTTCATCTGTTTTAAGCAATAAATTGAGATCTCGATAGCTTTACATTGGCATTGAAGGCACGGATGGCGCACTGACTAAGCAATAGGACCTACAGTGATAGTTGTCTCTGGTATGTGTGTGTGTCTATGTTAGTTGTATGTTTGAAAACTGTACCAACGAAGGGCAAAGTTCTATTTAATAAAAATATACTTAATGTAATATCTGAATAACTTAATTGCCTCTTTATTTCGTGGTTTTATGTGCGATTACTGAGCGTGCGGTGTTCGGTCGGATCCCCAAATCGGGCATCCTTTTATTTGGATTTGTAGAACATTATAAGTATCAGTCTGAAGTTTAGAATTCTGCCCGATAATTGGCAATAAACTGTTACTGCCCGGCCCGCGAATCGAACCAGAGCCTCACGCTCTGCAGTCACGCTTAGGTATGACCCATGACCAATGAGGCAGTCTAAATCCTACGTACAGTTTACATTTATCCTATGTCACGTTAAATAACGCAAACCAAAGACTATTAATAATTCTATTAAGCTCCATTGACATATTCCCCAAACGCTTCATAAATCTCCAGTGCAACAGGCAGTAATGAATCCACATACGACTATAACAAATCCCACTGACGGTGAGCGATTTGAATCAACAGGTAGATCAATTTGGTAGAGTTTGCGAATTGGGGCTTAATGTCAAACCCGCGGTCTCTAACTTTATCTTTACATGGAGATACAAGTATAGAGATTTGTGTGAAGGCGGTACAGTACAATACAGTATTATGTATGTATGTGTTTTAATTTAATCGACTAGGTTTTGTCTGCATTTTTTTAATCCTCTCTGTCTGACTAATCGGTTAGACTGCGATTAATACAACTCTGCAAATATCCCCTGAATGTCATCTCCATCAAGGCAGAGTTCCAAATTCCGGATTGCTACTGAGAATTTCAAAAAGTCCTTAAAACACGACCGAATCGAAACCTGGAGCTCACGATCAGCAACTGTGCATGCGACACACAAATTTTGGATACTATAAAATTTCGGACTATTTAGATGACAAAAACGCTTGGGATTGAGTTGCTCTACAGCCTTTCCTTCGTTTTATATACAATTTTGCCATTAATTATTTTTATATTATTTACTTCATTATTTTGATAAATTTAAATAATTTCTTATATAACAACTATACATTGTAAATGTGAGTGAGATCTAGGGTGAACGCTCTTAATTTCATTAATTCTCATGATAACTGATCCATGCTTGCCCTCTGTTGTGACAGGTCAGCTCAAATAGTTATGGCACTTTCTTCAAAAGGCTATTCCACCCTATATCTGCTCACATAAACCCTACATTGTTGTTGTACATCATTACAATCTGTCTGGACTTTAAAATAAACCTTGACCCCTGAGTTTGTTTCGGCGTTTCTTCTCAGGGATAGTTATAGGAAATGCCGACGCCAGCTAGTTTAAAAAAGACATGTAAAAGTGATTGAAAAATCCTATTTGCAAAATAAATAATTTCATTTAATTTCAAAGAACTAAAGCGTGATTCATAAAGCGTCTAATCAAAAGTGCACCAAAATTCTGCACGTGGCCATAAAATTATTTGTTTTTCACAATAATAAAACAATTTATGCTCAACTCCAACCTCATGTCATCGTCCTGAACATCACCTCCACCACTTCTCACATCAGGGTTGTCAACGTAATACGAAGTGGTGACGGGATCGGTGTTGTATTAGGGATAACGCCAGGTTTGGGGCTGGTGCCAAATGATAGCACCTACGTGCTCGAATAAAATTGGATTCACTATTTTGTTTTCACATTTCATTTGTTGTAGCTGCCCTAAATTAATATAAGTGTGTTAATACATATTGAGGTTTATTTTTATAGGCTAGATGACGATGAAATTCTGAAATCCTTTTTGTTAAATTGTTTTCCTTCTAAAAACTCAGTAAAACTTAATCTCTTGCTTATCTTTGGCGTTTTAAATTTTTAATCTATCAAAATCACACAATAAGTATGTCAGTGGCAATGAAAAACTATGACGTCACGCCTTAGTCATCCAAAATTTTTTAGAACAAAATGTCGTTTTTACTGTTCATAAAAAGTAACTCAGATGACTAGTAGTCATCTAGCGTATTGCAACATTTTAATATAATAACACATATTATTAATCGGGTACTGCATGAAATATATATCTAAATGAAATCAATAAATTCCTCTCAATTTCAATGTGTGGGGATAGAAAAATAAATAAAAAGGTGGTGTTTGGGCTTTACGACATATTTTGTAATAAGTACCGTATAGACTGACTAACTGCCTCATTGGACTAGTAGTTGCAAGCGCGATTGCTAAGCATCAGGTCCTGGGTTCGATTCCCGGACCGGACAAAGTGTTATTAGGTATGCCGCCTATGCTGTTATCAAGTCCCATGTAATATGGGGCGAGCCTATTGCTAGTTACTTGGCACGATTCCATGTTCTGTGCTGCTGCTAAAAATTACCATACATACAGAATAACTCAATAATACTTTGTCCGGCCCGAGAATCAAACCCAAGACACCGCTTAGCAGTTGCGCTTGCGACCGCTACACCAAGCAATGGGGAGTCTCCATCAAAAAATATCAGGTATTTCATTCAAAACCGGTATTGTAATAGATATTGTGAGATTTTGAAGTACTTCAATGTTTGTTTATATACCTATGCACATACATATAATATATATATAACCATTTATATCCTTTGGAACCTCATTAGTTATTTGAGTATTTGAGGGAATATATAAAATAGGCCGTATAAAAAAATAATTTTATTTATAAAATAAACTAATATAGAACTGCTTCATCGGTCAAGTGGTCGTCAGTGCGGCTGTTGCCAGTGAGCCTGGGTTCAATTCCCGGGTCGAGCAAACGCTTACAATTACTAGCCACCAAAGTACATTCCGGTAAGCAAACATACATGGACAGGCGTTAAACATAAATTTTGTTCGCAGTCCAAAAATATTAAATAGAATAAATAAACCACGTCCTAGGAACAAAAAGCATCCGAACATTTCAAAGTTTCCAAACTTACCTACTTCATCACACATAGAGTTGTTGAAAAGTTTACTGAGGGGAGGAAAAATATTAGACAAAACATTTTCATAGACATTTTTTGTCAAAATTCCTGGTATTCGATTCAGCATGGACGAGCGCACCTACTAAGCGATTGACTTTTTATGATACATGTTGCTGCGGGTTTGATTTAAGAATAGAATTTGTATTGCCTACAAATAGTGCGGTCGGGGTGTGTGAAAATGTGTATGAAGATACAGATACACAGATACAGATGATAAGTCTTACCTGTGAGACAACAAACAAAATGTCCCTGAAATTGCCCTAAAGTGAGGCAACGTAAATATTATACAAATTCTGATCTGGACACGATTCCTTAGAAGTGCGGGCCAGGTTTGAATTTAGACCCTGCTGCATGGAAGGCAAGCGTTAAATCACACCTTACTACTTTCACTGACACAGCATGATTCTGAGTGATGGCCGATGCGGATTTGGCGCATATTTTCCTCTTCATTTTTAATATTTTTTAAAAAATATTGAAAAAAAAAGGTTTTTTTAAATTGTGTTTTATTTTATGCGTCACATCTTGGCGGAAATAAATAGTTTATTTTTTTCCTTTTTTACTTATTTAAAATATCAAATTATTGTAAATAGCTTTAATTTATTTGTTTTTTCTTTAATGTTTCTATGTTTTACGCAGAAAATTCCTGACGGCTTTCGCTTTCTTTCAGTGTATGTACATCAAGGTTATAACCGTCAGTAAAATTCCGGACGTGCCTACGATAGCCCTATTTAGACACTTGTAAAGAATGTCCGGGACATGTTCGGACATATCTTGTCTTGTTGAGTCGCCGTGCCTGCTGACAGTACGGGGAACATTCCGTACAGGGTCTGCATTACGATTTTATTGTAAGTACATATCTGTTTTTAAAGAAAGAATAGCTCAATATATTACATCTTCTTCTATATAAATAAAAATGAATCGCTAAATGTGTTGCTAAGCGCATAACTTCAAGACGGCTGCACCTATCTGGTTAATTCTTTTTTTGTTCTGTTTATAATTGTCAGGACAAAGTTGGAATGAAAGATTTTTTTTGGAAAATTTGGAAATATGGATGGTATTTGTGTATGAAAATCTCAATAAAAAAATGTGAAGTCCAGATTGACAGTTCTGCTGTCACATGAATTGCACCCGGGCGAAGCCGGGGTGGGTAGCTAGTTATTAATAGTATTTTGACGCAAAAATAATTGTATATCTGCTTGTAAATACTTCTTTGGTACCTTTCCATTTGTAAGGCTATCGTGCTTTTGGGGTGACAGTTGACGGTTGACACAAATACAGGTATTTCTCAACTGACAATAGGTCTCAGACTTTAAACACCCTACTGTATTTCTAAGGTGTATACTGTTTCGACGGTATTCTACGTCACTTCGTTTCAGACTGTAAGGATTTCAAAATACAAGGAAAAATAATAAAAAAATGACACTTTTCTCTCGCTTTTAGCTTACTGAGCTTTCACTGCTTATCCGGGCTAATAGCGAGACCAGAAGGGCCTTCAAAAATTCAAATTAAATAATATCAAGCAACACTTTTAAGGGCATCCCATAGTGGGACTCGAACCTCGGTTTAGGGCGTTGCTGGGGGACAGACAAGAGTGGACTTGTTGGATCTGATATTCCGATGGCGGTTCCTTTTCTTCACAATTTCAAAGTTCCATTTTTTTTTTTTTCAATGCACTTCTTTTTTAACTAGATAGCGTCGATTTCCTATCCCCATATGAGTTAAACATCTTTCATCACGGCTAAAACGATATACTCAAACTCAATAATCTTTACCAGTTTCACTATTTTTCTTTCAGCGTCAATAAATCTTGAGGTCCTATCTTCGTCTACCAGCTAATAATGCCCGTAGGCAATGTAGTCTGCCGTTGATTTATATTAAACGGGGGAAGATAAGCAACTGTTATTCTGTTTTTCTAGACTTTTCTCTTATTTCAATGTAAATGTGAGAATAAGTAAACAATTCTTAGAGAAACATGTAATTAAGGAGTCAAATTTATTAAAGGAGAACTGTAGCCACAGATTATTGAATAATGGTTAGATTGTAGTATTGTTTTAAACAACGTTATGTCAACTCATATTAAACTCGTCTCCGTTATTGAGTTCCATATAAAAGTAGGGTGAGCCATCTACCGAATTTCAGACAACTTTTTGCCCGACCTGGGAATCGAATCCAGGACCAAACGATTAGCCGTCGCGCTTGCGACCACTATACTTATCATGTCTGCCTTCAGACATACACAAAAGTAATATTTCAGACTAGGAATAACAAATTACAGCTGGTTGTCCGACACAAAATCTACTCAATAATAGAAAAATATATAGACCCACCCAAATTATGGTTCATTCCGGAAATCAATCTTGTGCTCATTTCGTACGGAATCCTTATAAAAAAGCGCGTAAGGACATTAATTTCAATAAGCAGGCCAGGAAGGGAATTTACGACACCTATATTAACGAAAAATTCGTTCCACCTTTTATTATTGATGATAACATTATGTTCCACTATTTATTTAACGAACATTTTATGTTGATTCCTTTAGAATAGGATAATTTCACTTGTTGCTCAGTAGTTACGCAAGGTAAATAGAAAAATCTCTTTTATTTTTTTCCTCTCATGAAGTTGGAACCGTTCTCATGTGTGTCAATCGATTAGTTTGATAAGGCCATCAAGTAGCAATGCAAAGAAGTTTGTCTAGGTGCTTGTGTCTGTCTGTGTATTTATGAATTACTAGCTTCCGCCCGCGGCTTCGCCCGCGAGGTTTAGGAACCTGTACATTTTCCCGGCATAAAAAGCCTATCTGCTATTACAGACTATAATCTATCTCTGTGCCAATTTTCATCCAGATCCGTACAGCCGTTCTGGCGTGAAAGAGTAACAAAGATCCATCCATCCATCCACACAAACTTTCACATTTATAATATTAGTAGGATATTAGTAGGACTAGCTTCCGCCCGCGGTTTCGCCCGCGTGGTTTACGAACTTGTACATGTTCCCGGGATTAAAAGTAGCCTATGTGCTATTCCAGACTATAATCTATCTCTATGCCAAATTTCATCCAGATCCGTTCAGCCGTTCTGGCGTGAAAGAGTAACAAAGATCCATCCATCCAACCATCCATTCTCACAAACTTTTACATTTATAATATTAGTAGGATTAATAGGATTGTAATATTAGTAGGATAGGATATTAAGTAGGAAAATGAAAACAGCCGTTTGTTAAACGTCTGTTATAAACTAACCAAGACTTAGACTTTAACTAACCAGGGCTTAGTACAAAACATAACGGAAAATATATTGCTAGCAAAATCACCTTGTCGGAATAAAAATCACAGGTTATGAAGCAATAGTCGTACACTTCGTGATTCCGTTGGTTATTTAATTTATTATTATAATTATATTTGATCTTTTACCGGGACACAAAGGTATTATAAACGAAAAGCGAAAGTTCCTGTTTGTAACAAATTCCTTATCTTCACTTCTCACAAAAACGATGTCACCGCGCATCTAAAAATAACATAATATAGCATCTCGCCTATTTTTCCCTGCCTGAAGGGTGAGGCATAGGTATACCTACTATTGTAAACCCACATTTCGCCGATACCGTTGGGTCCCATGCTATAGAGAGCGACCCTATAGCCATGTACCAGTCATCGTTCCTACTGAGAATTTCCATATAGAAAAACCTGATAACACGTTGCCTCACGGACCTCACGCTCAGCAATCGTACTTGTTATGACTAAATTATTTAGGCAGTCTAAGAAAAAATGTCAAAGAAAAAGGATGATTTATAATATTCACAAGAATTTTTCCTATTCATTGCCCATTGGGAATAATATTACTGCCTATTTGCTAGTAGGTACTAACGTAGCGATCATTGAGTTGGCAAAATCGCTCGAAACTTTACTTCGATCGTAATTGTACAAAATTATTTATTCAGAGGCCCTAGTGTAAGTTTCTTTTGACAAACTCGATCTAACGCATCAAACGCGTTCGGCGCTCCGATTAGCGGAGAGCACGAAACGGACCAATCGGAGCGCCGAACGCGTTCGATGTGTTTAATCGAGTTTGTCAAAAGAAACTTACACTGAGGCCTCTGGAATATCTTTGTGTGTTGTTATCGTTTTCAGCTTTCATTTGCTCTTGTTCAACCATTTCTTGGAACGGGAAATATCTTAAATATAATTTACCTATTTATATATTATACGCCTGTTATTTTTAGGACTTATGTGATCGTAAAATCCTTTTTCACAGTTGTGTTATTTGGTGTTTCTGTTATTACACTGACAGGTTCTTAAGGTAAGCGGAGGTCTCGTCAATTTGAAAAATATTATTTTATATGGTTTGAATATAATAAAAAGACCTTGTAAATAAAATATTGTAAGTTTTTTATACATTTCCTCTGAGATGTAACAAAAAAATTGTTGAAAAGCAACTACTTTCTTCTCTTTGGCTATAAATCGAAGCCACATCGAAATTTTTAACCAGATATGATAATGTATGTGGGTACTAGCACATTAATATTCAATAAAGATCCGGACTCGAAGTTTTCTTTTAAAAAATCGGTTTCGAATGCGGGTAGTTGCTTTTTATTTCAATTATTATTATTGCTGTAAAAAGAAACTGGATCCCAAAACAATTCTAAATAATCCCGTAATTTTCCGCCAATCCTTATAATGCCGTTATTTAGACGGAAAATAAACGATGCAAAAGCTTTGCATTGATTTGCAGAAAATTTTAAACTAAATAAAACTTTAGAGCGAACGACTTGAAAAATATCTACTCATCTACTTGCAATTTGTTTCAAAAAGGGACCAACTTACTTCCTGCCCTACTAATACCCCCATTATTTTTCAAATGAAATATCTATCAGAAGTTAGCAACAAAGTGTCAGACAGTCCCAGAGGATCAAAGTCCATCGTTCGGAAACTTATTTAATTTACACCCTGTATCAACAAACTGATTACATGTTTACAGATTTTTAGTTAAGTTCCATTAACTTTGACAAAAGCCGCTGATTTTGTACGCAGTTCGCGGGAAAAGGGTTAAACTTTGGTTGTTTTGCTATATCAATGTCCGGATTTACATACAGTAGGTTGTAGGTAATGTGTATCAACATCATCTGCCTAGCCTTTTCCCAACTACATTGGGGTCGGTACCACCCCTTTGAATGCACGAACTAATTCCACATGGCAATGTATTGATAGTTTCATAAATTTTATTACAGCCTGTTGACGGTGGAACTCTGAACCGATGGCTGTGTACTGAAAATTAAAAGCTATCGTAATTGCTTTCCATGCATATGAAAAGGTTTTTGAGAAATTGCGATAAGCTACTTAACGTTTATGCGATGGAATGTACTCGTACATTTATTCTATAAGATTGGGCCAGTGGCTACGCAAATAGCTTTCAGCGCTACGTGTCGTGGGTTCAATCTTCCAATGGAATAATAATTTGTATGGCGTACTGATAGTTGGGCCTGAAAAATCTTTGTAGGTGAAATTTATGTCTTAGAAAAATACTCACGGACTGCCGTTTTCTTTATAAATATCAAATAAAGTAAAGTTGAAATTAAAGTCACTTTTAATCGCGAGTTTTATTTGCTTCCTCCGTAACGTATTTCAATCTTAAATTTGGAACCTTGTGTAACAAAGAACGTACGAAACAAACTCCATGCGCTCTTATGTGGCTTCTAGAAATAAAACTCTAGCAAAAATCCAGTTGCGGAATACTAAGCTACATATAATCTCCTCTCTGAATACATTTATATTAACATATTTAGATACCTTTAGCATAATCAAATTCATTTAATCCATATTTAATACATTTTTAATTCATTTAAATTTACATACAATGTAATTACCTACACCGCCAACCGCAGAACTGCAGTACCTAAGTTGAACCTAGTTTTAACCGCATTTTAGCACTTAGCCTCGAACAAGGAACTTAGCACCAACTTAGAACCACTTAACTAGACAGCTTTTGGTAGGTTGATTACACGTGGAAGCTCATTCTAACACGTAGGACATGAAATAAAGAATATTTTAAGCAATTTTTTTTTTTTTTTTAATATTTTTCAACTCTATACCTTATTTTAATAAGCTGAAGTGATTCATTTAATGAATCACTTCCGTCAAATAGAACCATCGTATTGTCAACGGCTTCGGAATTGCGACTAAACATGGGGTGTTCACATCCAAATCTCATCACCTGCCTCTGGAGAATCAGCTCAAAGCAGGTTCAAATATCATCAGCGTCTATATTTACATGTAAAAACTAAACTATGAACATGACCTGCGCAGATACAAACTACTTACGTAACTCTGAAACTTAATAATATCCTTGGTCCAAACCTAATTTATTTACTATGTACCCTACCAGATTAGTTTATTCGATAATATAAAAAATACATCCAGTTGTGTAGTGTACGGGTAGGATATAGACGATAATATTTTATGTATTAAAAATAAATGTGGGAATACTAATAATAAAGATAACAACATTTCTAAGAAGTCAGGATATTTTAAATGAAGGCAACTATAATGTTATACAAGTTATAGTAAATAGTACACGCTTCAAAAAATAATGTACACCAAATATTTCAGTGAATAACACCCCCAATAACATTTTCCCTTCCTAGGAACATCAAAAATAATAAAAAATCCAATACTTTTCATGTCAAGAGTGTTTGTATTGGTTTACATCGTGAATAGAATGATTTTTTTTTTCTCAAATAAAACCATTTTGTTTAATATTCGTCAAGGGTCGAAAATATTTAGGGACTGCTATCTTATTCCTTAAAGAAAGGTCTAGAAAATAGAGTAGCTGTCGTGATAGATACGTCCCATGATAGATTTGCCCTGACAAGGGTCAAAGTACTATTATGATTTCAGAAGACGCTGTCCAATATATTGGGCTGGACCGATTTGCATTATTTTTATTATTGAATTATTCCGTCGTGTTATCATCTAACTAGCCTTTTCCCAACTACATTGGGGTCGATTGTGTGGCTGGTTGCGGCTGAATATTAGTGTTTTACACGGAGCGACTGCCATCTGACCTCTGCCAGCCAATTACTGGGAGACAACGATACTCCAAGGATAGATTCGTTGTCAGACTTTTTGGTCTGCTGATACCCGGGACGAACTGCTTAACTTGCTTTCCGAGGCACGATTCCATAGAGTATGTCCAATAATTGCAATTTAATGGTAATGTGGAGTACATAGTTTGGACGTTAAAAGGCTTTCTGCGGTTGGTTTTGCTAATGACTCACTCACGTGAACTATAATTTGGATGAATCTATTGAAAGGGAAAACTGTTTTGCATTAATAAAAGCTTTACAATGTTAATGGAAGCTGCGGCACCTAACATAGTGATTGAAGATCAATCACAGAAAAATAAATGTGCATAAATTTGTTGAAAATATACGAGTACTTACGTTAATTAAAATTTGGTACTAAAATATTTACATGTCAAATCTTACACGTACTTTCCAAATTGTAATCCGTATCATGTTCGGTTTAAAAAACCCAAAAGAACATTGCATAGTTCACTTAATATGAGTTAAAATTAAAATTATTTAAGTACAAAGACGAGTTCTACCAACCATAGTTCCACATAGACGGCACGGTTGGCGCAGTGTGTTGAGAGATCGACTGCTGCGCTAGGTGTCGCGGGTTCGATTCCCGCACAGAACAAATATTTGTGTGATCTACAGATAGTTGTTTCGGGTTATGTTATGTCGGGTTGTCTGGTTGTGTGTGTATGTGACATGTATGTTTGTAAACTGTACCCACGACACAGGAGAAATCCTAGTGTGGGGCAATGTTTTTTTTTTAAACTACAAAAAAAACTACAAACTACACAATACAATTATTACAATAGTTAAAAGTAAATATCAGTTATCAATAGGTACATCAGTAATCACTTTTTAAACACATCTGCATCTGTCGGTCGGATTGTGGTGGTGGTGGTCCATATTGGTGATCATGTCATGTTGAGCATACCTAAATAAAGAAATATGAAACTTCTTAAAATGACATATAATGTATAGAAGAGCAAAATATCGAGTTCTTATTAAAATTATTCTTTCCAGGAGTCTTATCACTTCAGTAAAATGTGTATCATGAAATAGCGCAACCAACTTCCTTTCATTTCTACTTAAGACATCTTAAAATCACTTTACTAGCATTACTAGTACAAACTGTAGCGCGCCTCAAAAATAGGCCACTCTATTCATTCCATACACCAATGCTAAGAAGCCCGCTGTACCTTTGATGAGTTTCGAGAAGTTTCGACTCAACGCAAGACAAACCATTTAATATGGTAACCATCAAAATTGTTCCGTAACTTGAAGCTAATTGTGCCGTTTTAGGGTTGTATTTCGATTTCAATTTAAGACAGTTTTGCTCGAATTTATATTTGTTCCTTTGGAATCATTTCATTATATTCTAGTGTTTCACAAGAAGTTATTCATGTGGCTATTAGTATTTTTGTTCACGCTTTAAGTAAAACATTAATATGAACTTCTCAATGCATTCTATTATCTCCGTAAGCAAATTAAACCGAACCCTCAAATATAGGATTACCATTCTAACTTACGTTCAAGGTTCCATGCAATACGATTCCCATCAAATTGCTTTGTAATTTGATGCTGTAATTGTGAAGCCGTTTTGCGGTTTAGCGAATTTTGGTTTCAAGTTGTGACAGTATTGCTCGTATTTATCTTATTTCCTGGGGGCTGTCGAATATTCTAAATGTTACTTAGATGCAATTTATATTTTGGTTTATTTCTCGAGTTTCTTATAAACGATAAATCGTGTAAAAATGTAAAAATCTCTTGAAAAGGATCTTTCCGTCCTGGAACAAAGGACGCAATTGTGTCTCATTTGTATCAATTGACGGGTTAAATAATTAATCACGATTCCAATTCAGAAAATGATCCAGTGTCACAGAGCGCAAGTTTAGAACCGCCGCAGGCCAAAGTCAAGACTGTACCAAAACAAACTGCACTTTAAGAACGCATTGAAGATGCATAAGATGTCTCCAAACAACACACTTGCTTTTACATTGAGTCGGTTATTGACTTCAAAGCAAAGACAATTCAGGTTCTGACATCGTGTAAACATAATGTCAAGTCAGTACAGATATGTCAGTGCTGAGTGAAGTACTCTAGCTATATATTTTGAATCAGGCCGCTCCCCAGTACTGATATCAGTAATTGACGCAAAGTAAAGCCTTAAGATTAAACTGTCTAACTATAGTCTTTACTGAGGTTACCGGAAGCTCTTAGTGTGTATGTATTAATTCAAAGCATCACGCCTATATCCCCGAAGGGTTAGGCAGACAGGACATTACCAAACTCCGTGCTGCTACCGAAAAAATCTATACAGAAAAATGCAAAGAGACAGTATGTATTTAATTAATATGTATTATCCTTCAACTGTTTAACAAGGTTTCACATAGATTATGTAAGTACTACTTGAAATGTCAATTCGTGACATACACGTGTAACTATTTGAATGGGATTAACGCCAATGGAATATTATACTAGATTGTTTGTCATATTCCCATTGTAAAGTATCTTGAGTAATACAACGTAGGTGTGTTATTTTGAATAAAGTATTTACGGTATTCTATATATTCTATAACAAATATGTATATCTAAGCGCATAACTTCAAGACGGCTGTTCCTATTTGGCTAATTCTTTTTTTGTTGTGTTTGTAATTGTCAGGACAAGGTTCAGGAAAATCCGCAAGAGTTAAGCAGAGGTGTACCTACTATTGCAGACCCACATTTCGCCTATGTCGTTATTGAGTCCCATGTAATAGGGGCGAGCTTATTGCCATCCAACGGGCACAATTCCAGACTCCATGCGGTTATTGAAAATTTCCATACAGAAAAACCCGATAACACTTTGCCCGACTCGAGGATCGAATCCAGGACCTCACGCTCAGCAGTAGCGGTTGTGGCTACTAGACCAATGAGCCAGTCTATACTATAATATTATTATAATATTCATATATAAAGTACTATATTATATAAATGAAAACAAACAACTGTATTTACACAAGTGCTTTTGTATAACGAAATTAATACCTATTTCCCAGAATAATTTTAATAAAAACAACAAACTTTCTGATTTCTTCCTAATTACGTAAACATTCCTTCAACCATATCCAATAGAACCCTTATTCCACGTATGTTCGTATCATATTAACACTTAAACAATATTAACGACTCAGGTGCTGACGACTAATCAAATGGCAGGGGCGCTCACTACAAATAATTTGAATATTATTAGGTTTCCAATCCGCTGCGGTTTTAATAATAACAAAATGTTGACGAGAGGCGAGAAGGGTGACGAACGACAATATTACAGTCGCTTTCGTATAATTATTATGTATAAAGTTACCTTCTATTATTAATGTTAAAATTATTGCGGGTGCTACCTCAAATATACAGGGTTGAAACGTGAAGTGTGTTCAAGCGTTTACTCTGTATAAGTGATATTGAAAATATTTACACCAATATCGAAATAACGTCACGAGGACATATAATGTTTCATATTTATTTCTTTGTATGTAAATCATTTATGTCACTTTAGTTGCTAGGTGTCGTCGTTGCCATATAAGTTCTTTTACAGAGGGGCGCGTGGCAGTGCAATCGTTGCTGTCGCATCGAACCTGAATAAGGCCTATGCCCAACAGTGGGTGAAATTGGGCTATGGATGATGATGATAATAAAATATAATAAATAAATAATATTGGTACCAACTTGGAGTTTGGAATTGTGAGATAGGATGTTATAAGCTAGCCCCTATTAAATAAGTTTTTTTTATTAGCTTGTTTGGGGGAGGGGGGGATGTGCCAAACTCCTACCGGCTAAACTCACCACGGTGGTCCGCCTCAACTCCAGCTTCGGGAACACTTAGAAGACCGCACTGAAACCCACCACGGTGCCACGCTATCAAGGCACTTCCCGGAGTGGGTAACTGTAAAGAGGCTACCCCCTAGTGCACGTCCCGGAGGAGACTGCACACAAGTCCTCCCGTCACCCTCGCTATTACATGAGACTTACAGCATCGGAAATATGTGGGTGTAAAATAGCGCAATACTACCTAATCCTTTGGTAAATACAGAGGTGATGTTAGATTACGGCGTGCAAAATTAGTATCAATATTTAATTGTCATCAGTCCAGTGAATCAAATCAACGGGGGATTTAACAAATAAGCATTTCACGTAAAATAAATTTCCGGCTTAACGAAGGGTTTACAATGCCGGTTTCATTAATGATTTCCATTTATTTGTTGTAATTAATTTATTTGAAACAGGGAAATGATTTTCTCGTTTTACGTGTTTATCTGTAAGGACGAAAAGGATAGAAACGAACAAAGAAAAATTAACAAATGAAAGAAAGTACTGTTGTTATACAATATTGATCGTATATTATAATTATACTGATTGAATATAATTATACTGACTGCCTCATTGGTCTTGTGGTCGTAAGCGCGACTGCTGAGCGTGAGGTCCAGGGTTCGATTCCCGGGAAAGTGTTATTGGGTTTTTCTGTATGGAAATTCTTAGTAGCAGCACGGAGTCTAGAACTGTGTCCGGTAGATGGCAATAGACTCGCCCCCTATTACATGGGACTCAATAACAGCATCGGCGAAATGTGGGTGTACAATAGTACACCTCTGACTAACCCTCCGGGGAGTACAGGCGTGATGCTATGTTATATGTTATGTTATAATTATACGTGTCGCGTAGTTTTTGTGTAGTCTAAACATATTATGATGACGAGACATAGACCTGATGTCAGTGGCGTGCGGTTCATAAAGACAAAAAGACACCGTCTACCCTTCATAACTCGGATAAATATTTCGGATTATTATAAGATATTTGAGGTGGCAAATCACATATATCATGATTAAATCGATAGGACGACGAACCAATACTAACATGCAGTAGGTGTCTTTGGTAAGTAAGCTTTTAAAATTTTCTGCCTAATCTATCTAAAAATTCTGTGCACGCCGCTGCCTGATGTATGTTAACACCGCCAATTTGTGCATTTATCAATATACTGTAATAAAATTTCTGATGTGCAATAAAGTGGGTTTGTATTGCGTTATGTTAACTGTACCCATTTTGTTTTGTATACACTATAAATCCTAACTTAATATTATAAGTGCGAAAGTAAATTTTTTTGTTACCTTTTCACGCCTAAACCACTGAACCGATCATCATGAAATTTTGCATATACGTTGTCAGGAGTAAGGAAAAGGACATAGGTTACCGTTTATCCAGAAAAAGGTACAGTTCCCGAGGGAAAGAATAATCACTTTCAACCGTAACAATTGCTTTAGGATGTTAGATGGCGCCACTTATAACCCGAAAAATTGCACGGGTTCGTAATCAATGTGGGCGAAGCCGCGGGCGAAAGCTAGTGCATTATAAAGAAAATACCAACTTAAATATATGTCGAAGAGTGCGCGGGATTTCCCCCCCATATCCCAACATCTGGTTCCATACTACTCAACAACGATAACTTGTCATTCCGCGTCCCTCGCTTCTTCATACGTCGACCCTTTGCCACCTCCATTCGCTTCCATTAACTACCATTCACAACATCGGACCACAAAAAAATGCGTTTTTTGCGGTTTTTGCAATTATTTAAAAATTTTGAGGGTCTACGGGTTAAACCGATCAAATTCGGATTCAGCGCATCGAAATACATAACCCTAGATGGGTCTGGTCAAAAGTACTGACCATTTTTGTTTTTGTGTGCCGGTGCAATTGATGCAATGCAATGTGCACACACACAAATACTTACTCACTCACTGTCATCAATGGTGGTAACGATGGAGACTGCTCATGGTGCACCTAATGATCTCAGGTTTCGTCTCACGTAGAGTTTCCACCTTACACCAATCACACGTGAGCTGATGACTTACTTCCCCACGCCAAGTGACAAGTTATATTTGTCGAGTATTATCCTACCCATCGCTGAACTTCGAACTGTGTTTAATCCAGCCTTTTTTGAGCTTCTAATATAACCATCAATCATCATGCATCGCGTTTTATTGCATAAAAAAGCTTTTAGTGGTAAGCTTTTAATATAGATGGACACGAAGTTAGTATAAATATCTAATGGTCAGGCTAGGTCAGCGATTTTTGGGATCCATTCTTCAATGAAGGTGACGAATTGATTCTAATGGTCGAGACGATAGAATTATGATTAGGATGGTTTTATAGTGATGTTTAACATTATGTTAGAGTGTACGGAATCAGCCGGTTGACGAAAGTTAAGTACAGTCCGCAACAAAAGTAGTTAATCAGTGTACAAAGTATTATGAAAACTTTCAAATGTAATTATTTCATAACGAATTATTAAATAACATAGTATCACGCCTGTATTCCTCGAAGGATTAGGCAGAGGTATTGTACACCCACATTTCGCCAATGCGTCCTAAGTGAGTCCTAAGTAATAGGGGCGAGCCTATTGCTATCTACCGGGCACAGTACCAGACTCCGTGCTGCTATTGAGAATTCCTATAAAGAAAAATTCAATAACACTTTACCCGACCTCGGAATCGACCACTAGACCAATGAGGCATTTATTAAATATTAGTTTAAAATGTTGAAAGGTCTACTTATGTCGCTGACTGTACTTCCGGAACACCCCGACCAGTCAACCCTATCACTAACTTTCTGACTGTCTAATCTTCCCTGAACGAGTAAATTCTATATAAGAGCTCAGAACTATGAAGCCATTAATTACAAATTAAAGTACCTACCGATGATGGGATAGCAGTATTGAAGTTCGGTGATTTGTCGAAAAACGGTTTATCAAGTTTACCATCAGAACCTCAGCGACGAACGAGAATAATTAATTCACGACGGAACCACCGCGCGTGAAATTTATTTCGAGCTACGTTGGATTTTGTGAAACGAATCCTGTCATATTATATTTCAATGTAATATCTTTATGGCAATGATCACGGTCCGATTGTTTCTGTATTGCGTTTTCGCTTAAATGTTTGAATTTTATTAGGACTTATTTTTGCAGCCCTCACTATATTAAGTATTTTTCACTGTTTCAGCATAATATCAAAATCTAATTTCGAACCTTCCATGAATTCGAGAAGTCACGTTAAAGAGAAAGATAAAGATATATTTAATTGGATAAAATATGAGTGAAAAATATAATAAAAATTAAATTATAGAGGGTGTTTAATTGTAAGTCGCAGCTACATGGTTTTTTGTGGCATAAAAAAAAAAATTCGTGCGCCAATTCGGTAACAGAAAAAAAAGTACATAAATTGTTGCGGATCGGAATCAAATTTAGACCCATGCAGAAGAATAAGTGATAAACGCTCTACCATTTGTTCCATCACTAGCTTTTGATAGCAAACCTTAAATTATCATAACATAGCATCACGCCTACATTCCCTTATGGGAGTTTAAGCTTCTCTTAAGCAGTAAGTACAATTTCGCACCCATATTTGGCCGATGCCATTATTAAATCCTATGCAACACGAGAAGAGTCTATTGCTATCTACCACACATCCACAGTTTCAAACTCCGTGCTGTTACTGAGAATTTACCTGCGGAAAAACCCAATAATTCTTTTCATGACCCTGGATTCCAAGCCACGATTTCCAGCTCAGCAGCCTTGTGTCCACTAAACCATTAAATCGCTTTGTTTGTGTCATATGTTCTTGACTAACAGGGACTGTCTTCAACTATTCCCTGTTTTCGTGAAATGCAAGTAAAACAGCATCCACCTATATACTGATAATCTCATACTGCGAACTTGATTTCCCTAAAGGCAGCAGGACCGTTCCTTTAAGCATCGGAAATCCTGCCCACATCTTAGGCATAGATACGATATGATAAAAAAATGCCCCACGACGTAACATTATCTGGGGAGTCTGGTACAATTTTTCATCAATCTCAACTATAGTTAAGGCAAGTAAGCTAAACATGTTTGCACCCCTAGTATGAGTTTGAAAAAAACGTCCGCGCGCAATCGGGTGAATATCTTAACGTTATTTTCATACATTCTGGCTTACATTATCTCTCTTGAGATCGAGGAAATCTCATACTAGAGTTAAGACCCCTTGTAAAATAAGCCCTCATCCGTTCATGCATGAGTACTGTCTTCGCACACACATTCTCGAATTCAATCCACATTTCGAAGCCACATAGTCCATAGATTACTCTTCTGACATAAAAAAAATCTATTTCTATGAATTTTCAGATTTAGAATTTGCATTCACTACGTCCCTATCTGTTACTACATTGCCTGTGCTTTTAATATTTTTTTATAACCAACCACAGACAATAAAGTCTTCATTCTACGTATCCAAAAAGGTTTTGTTTTACTAAAAGTTTCGAGTGGCAATTGAAAAGAGTGTATTGGTACGAACAGCAATCGTAGAGAAGTTCAAGGTTTTTTTTTTTTATATTTGTTATTGTATCCTCACATAACAACGATGAAATATTAATTGGACCGGCTTCACTCGAAGTTGGGTGCAACAGTACCGAAGCTAGTTCATTAGTTTTAAATGGCGGATCCATTGCTTCACGGAACATAGACTAAACCTGATATTCTAAATGTGAGCAATTAATTTCTATGTGCATTAGAGTTGTAAAATAAGTTTTACGTAATCAAAAACATTTTTAATTACCAAAATATGGCGGTACAGTTAGCACTATGGACCGACCGACTTGCGCTACTGTTGCGGGTTCGTTTCCCGCTCGGAACAATTATTTATAACCCACAGATAGCTATCTGTAGAAAAGAAGGATGCGGCAACGTAGCGGCCTATATGGCCTATACGGCCAAATATATACCTGTTAACCTGTTCACGAAAATTAGCCACAGAACTTGCTCAAATGCTCAGTTCACATGCTCGCATTTCCAAAGCTTACCAGAAATCATTATACAGAGCATTTTCAACAACTTTCAATGAATTTCCCCTGTGCAGTTTCAGCCTCCAATACTGCAATGGAAATGCATTAGTTAGCTCAGTACTGGAGGGCAATCGCGAATGTTTTCAAGAACATCCTTGAATAATTCAACCAAGAAATATTTGGCCGATAGCGGGAAAATGTTGCAGTTTTCGTTGAGCGCAACTCAAATAATTCCTTAATTAGTTTGGATTCTACGAATCAACGTGATGGGACGAAATTAATTATAAAAGTGGAAGCCAGAGGAGTGTTATAACCGGCATTTCTCTGTGTACCGTGCTAATAGGATTAAAATTAATATAATGACCGTCTCATCAAGGGAAAAACGAATTTCTAGTACATTTTTAGTTTTTCGAGGAACGCGACTGCTATAACAGGTTATAGCTGTATGTTTTTGGGACCGAGACTTACCTACCTAGAATATCTGATATATCGTGGTTACAGTTTACAAACATACATGTCACATGCACACACACCCAAATCACTATCTATAGATCACACAAATATTTGTTCCGTGCGGTAATCGAACCCGCAGCACGTAACACAGAAAGCTACCTGCCGCCAAAATTCACATTGGTTCAGTGGCCGCAAGCACGAATGCTGGGCGAGAGGTCTTGAGTTCGGTTTCCGGGTCTGACAAAGTGTTATTGGATTTCTCTGTAAGGAAATTCTCAGCAGCAGCACGAATTTTGGAACTGTGCCTAGTATATGGCAATAGGCTCGCCCCCTATTAAATGGGACTCAGTAACGGAATCGGTAAAATGTAGGTGTACCATAGTACACCTCTCCCTAACCCTTAGGGGATTATGTTTATGTTAATAGAATGAAGATTGATCCTATTATAGTTTTCATATCTGACTTACCATATAAAGTAAAGAAGAAAATCAAGAAAATCACACAATAGAGCATTCGTTAATATGAAACATATCACAAATTCAATATTCCAAGTTCTGAATAACGTTGATTAAAATACCGCCACCACTTTCATTGTTGAGTATTTCATATTATTTTAAATAAAAACTTGAACAGCATACGTGGTGCACACACGTCCCTGTCACAACGCTCGTTGGCAGGAACAAACGGCTAGCAATCATGTGCTTGTCGAGTATACGATGTACGTACTGTAATTTTCTCATGTAAAAAATCTTCGTGTCTATTTCACTCACATTTTAAAGTAAATATGTGGTTTATACTGTTTTTTATTAATATAAAACTTGGAAATAATTTTTTAGAGTATAGTTTTTTTTTTTAAAATGAAGGTTTTCTAATCGTTTCCTAATATAACATAGCATCACGCCTGTATTCCTCGAAAGGTTACGCAGAGTTGCTATTGTACGCTCGCGTTTTCGCGATGTGGACTGTAAACATCCTACACGTGAAAATATTATTTATCATCGCTCACCATAGCCAGCACTAATTAAGTAGTCAGCCTTAGCTTATATACTCTATCCTATCTCTGTACACTTTTAACTTTGGTCTGCCCCTTAATTTATAGCAGATACATCCATCATCTCATCAAAATAAACGAAAACCAGCGGCAATATGAGCTATAATATTTCATATGAAATTCAATAAGCCTTGATTACGAATTTATGAAATAAAAAACAAACATAACTTGTGTTTATTTTATTTCTTTGATTTTCTACAAGACACCGAAAAAGGACCTCCTCATCTTGCAAAATAAAATTAAACTCAACAAGCGAATTCCCAATTGAAAGAAAAGCGGTAAACCACATGTAGACAAGCATTTATTCTCATGAATATATGTATTTGTTCGTTCCACTTGCACAGATTGTTTGAAAATATACCTCATCTTTTGAATAAAATTTACTCAGAAATACTAGAAGTTCTACTTGCGGCACCGTGGTCTATTTTGCTCGCTTTGCTAAAATCTGTTCAGCAATTTTTCAGCTGCAGCGCTTGATTGTACCTGTCCACGTTAGACACCTCTTTTATGGAAGCTATTGATTTTGTGTTGTCAAAAGAATTGTATGGGCCTACACGTAAAAAGTTGTTGATTGATTTTGAATAGAGCTAGTAAAAATGGGAAGCGTTTATTTTGATGATACTATAGAATATTAGCTTACGATAAATGATTAGACTCGACTTTTGGCAAAAAATGTCGACTTAAATACTACTGCTATCTACATACAGGAAACTATTATATCTATGATGGATGGGCAATATTGTGTTAATATATTTTTTCTTTTGAAGTTCGAAAACCTGTATTTAAAAAAACATAAATCTGAAATAACATCTGTTTCGGGATTAATACTCAGATTTCAGTTCACTATTTACGTTCCACATAAGAGCTATCATCATCATCATCACCATCCACAGCCCAACTTCGGCCCACTGCTGGGCATAGGCCTTTATTTTAAAGTGCCAATTTTTACGCTTCTGCGTCAGTCTCATCATGTTCGACCCATAACATAAAAGAGTATCTGTATAAAGCGATACCAAGAGATAAAGGTACCTAACCTAACAAAAACTTCATATAAGTGTAGAGGGTAAACTCATCGCCCTTTCCGTATTCCATGACATCAATCACTGCCGTCAAACGCTCAGGGTCAATTCAAAGGTGTTCAGATGACGTCACACGAAGTGTATCGCTCAGCGCTAGGGCTGTCGACCTTTCATAACTTTTATGGAGACCTAAGAAAGCGATCTTTGGAAATTCGCACTTATTTTTTAGTAATTTCGCTATAGAATTGCATGTTGGTCCTACATAAAAATGTAACATATATATGCATAACAAACGAGTGGTTGAAAAAATCAACTGTGGCGCTACGTGTCGCAGGTTCGATTCCTGTACTTAACAAATATTTGTATGGCCTACAGTTAGTTATCCTGGGTCTACGTATTTGTGCATGTGAATATATGTGTTTGTAAACGCACCCACGGTACAGGAATTATTTATACTTTGAGTATTTATAAATAGAAAACAATGCACCATATTCCATGCCAAAATGTCAGTTATTATACCAATCAGAGCTTTGATTGATCCTGCATTCATATTGCCTTGTTAATTATACTGTCTAATTTGTCCAACAATGATTGATATTATAGAGAACATGTTCCTATTCATGTTGTAGTAATAAAGTCAAGAGAACGCAGCGATCGAAATATTTTAAAAATGTAGGCTCCGCTAGTACACGGCTCTACTACGTAAAATGCTAAATAGTACTATACTTGCATCCTACACGATAGTAGAAGACCTAAAACTATACGGTCAAACACCTTACACTTGGTCGTTATTGGTAAATAAATCAAATGGTCTTTTAGATTTATTAGGCTATATAAATCTTAACCTCCGCTGACCTTTGCAGAAAATTGTTGGTAAAAAAATATCTACAGCATATATAACAACTTCACGCCTGTATTCTCTGACGGGTTAGTCGGAGCTGTACTGTATGTGTACACCCACAGGTGTAAAGAGTAACGAAACTTAGATCATCTGCCGCACACTGAACAGTTAACCTCGATCCCACCATTGCACATTGTTGACAGGCTAATCTTTCCACTACGGCGGGCGGTTCTGATGTGGTAGACCATGCTGATACGACAAAGAAGTAGAGATAACATCGCTGAAGTCGTGGTAAAGGCCCATTGTATGGGAATCGAGCCTTCTGCTGTCACCGGGCATAATTCCAAACTCCAGGCTGCTATTGACAGTTTCAGTAAAAATTGAACCCTGGTTGTCATGCTCTACAACCACAGATGAATGGAGCCACGTGGGAGTTTAATTGTTTTAGTTTGTACGTCACTTCCAGACCGATTTATTTTATGAGAAACTGCACTGATTACTAATGTAGGCAGCTTTTGCTTGAACACGAATTTTCTTGAAAATTTTAGAATATTTCCTAAAATAATCATGAAAATTAGACATCCTACTTCCTACTTAATATTATGAATGTGAATGAATCTGGATGAAATTGCCAAATTTCATCCAGATTCGTTCAGCCGTTCTGGCTTGAAAGAGTAACAAAAATCCATCCATCCATTCATCCATCCTCACAAACTTTCACATTCATAATATTAAGTAGGAAGTAGGATGTCTAATTTAAATTAATTTAAATTAATTTAATAGACGGCTGAACGAATCTGGATGAAATTTGGCAATTTCATCCAGATTCGTTCAGCCGTTCTGGCTTGAAAGAGTAACAAAAATCCATCCATCCATTCATCCATCCTCACAAACTTTCACATTCATAATATTAAGTAGGAAGTAGGATGTCTAATTTAAATTAATTTAAATTAATTTAATAGACGGCTGAACGAATCTGGATGAAATTTGGCAATTTCATCCAGATTCGTTCAGCCGTTCTGGCTTGAAAGAGTAACAAAAATCCATCCATCCATTCATCCATCCTCACAAACTTTCACATTCATAATATTAAGTAGGAAGTAGGATGTCTAATTTAAATTAATTTAAATTAATTTAATAGACGGCTGAACGAATCTGGATGAAATTTGGCAATTTCATCCAGATTCGTTCAGCCGTTCTGGCTTGAAAGAGTAACAAAAATCCATCCATCCATTCATCCATCCTCACAAACTTTCACATTCATAATATTAAGTAGGAAGTAGGATGTCTAATTTAAATTAATTTAAATTAATTTAATAGACGGCTGAACGAATCTGGATGAAATTTGGCAATTTCATCCAGATTCGTTCAGCCGTCTATCTATCTTTATGCCAACAAAGATGTGCTATACTTTTTATCCCGGGAAAATGCATGGATTCGTTATCCACGCGGGCGAAGCCGCGGGCGGAAGCTAGTATAATATGTACCAGTTTATGGATATAACATACAGCACAGCGGAGTCACAAAAAAGCCAAATAAATAATGTGGTATTCGAGATTGTCCCCAATTATCTACTCCTAGTGCTTTCACCCCTTGAAGTATTATTACACCATTCTATAACGCATTGTATAATTATACATAACCCTATATATTGCCAAAGCTCTTTAACATGCCCAATACACGTTGCACACTGCACAGTGTAACAGTTGTATCCCTCACCAAACAAAGAACGTCTAGGTTCTTGCGTGATACAATGCTCTCGAATGTCTTGTCAAGTGTGAAACCACGGCCTTGTTCATAGGCGGAGCTATAATAAAAACTGAGAATAACATTTTTCCATTATACTTTAGTATAGAAGTTTCAATTTGTATGAAAGTCTGCGTGTTTGGTAAAATAAGGAATTAATGTGGAAAGAATAGTATAATTATCAGAACACAAACACAAAGCATTACTCCTTGAACCTTGGTTTGGCAACGCATGCTTAATCACTGGGTTGAAGATATTCTTGGGTGGCGATGGCCGCTTACCATCAGGTAATCTGTAAGCTTATTTGGTTTTATTATTATATTAATATAGTGAAAAAAATCTAGACAAAATTATAGGATAACAAATATTCTAAATTTCGGCAAACCAAATAGTTAAAAGAGGGAATTTATCTGAGCAAATCATCATTGCTTAATTCAAACATATCCCAACACTTTCTTACTTGTGTATCTAATGAGTTACATACACTAACATTGTGAATGAAATATAATTCGGAACAATGCAGCGTGGTTTGAAATCTAATGCTAAGGTAAATTAAAATGCTAAGGTAACTCGTTTATAAATGTCTAACGAAAGTGAATAAAGTTACTAATATCTCATACGACATGCATGACTAATCTAACCATTAATTTCCGTGAAAACACTACATAAGAACATAAAAACCTTTTCATGACATTAACGAGTAACGAAAGCAATTCATCCACAATTATTGTAAAGCATTCAAGTTTAACAGAGAGACAACGAAATATCTTGTCTGTTTTCCTCTAAAATCAATACTTTTGGACGTGACAACTACAGTCTGACCATCATCTTGCCTGATCTGTGGTTACTCCTATGGCCGCTATTTGCTACCACTGTGTCCTCTGACGTGTCAGGTGTATGCACCATCTGTACGTCAATCGTGCCACTAACAGATACTGTGCAGTTTACAAGACACTGACTAACGTCTTTGTTGCTGCTACCAATTGTTTGTTATCTACCGAGAGCAAATACGTTGAGTTTAATTAGGTTTTGTTGTAGTTAGATAATTAATATAAGCCAGAATTTGACTAAGCATTAACGGTGAAGGAAATTCTTGAGGAAGTCCGCACAGTTGAGAGCGTCCCAAAAATTTCTCAATTATTGTGTGTGTAGTTTGCCTACCCGAACCAAGCCAGCGTAGTGAACTCAGGCATTAAATCTTTTCATTCTGAGAATTGGCCTACACCTGTGCAAAATGGATCAATAGAGGGTTGAATTAAAAAGGTGGTACAATAAAAATTAATCAAGAGGCAAGAATGGAAATCTTTACGATGGAGATAAAGATCAACACCCTTAGAAAAATGGTAAATGGGTTGCTGAGAATACATACTGTAATATGAAGAGCAGCGTCCATATAAGTGCTTTAGCTTTTACATACACAACGCTACGCTTAAACAAAAAAAAAAAAAAACAAATATCCTCTTTACTGAAAACCTTTTTGACTTTATGCGTTAGACTCCAAAATAGGCTCCTCTGTCTGACCCTTCAAGGTGTTATGTGATGTTATGTTATGTCATTATTATTTCAAAACAACACTGCAATGGTTTTCTCCAACTGTCTCGGATACTAAAAGCAAAACTAAATAATCTTTTGTTTAGTTAATCGTACATTCTAGAACATTTCACAATCGCGGGACTATCTCGGCTTGTTATCACGGTACGGCGCGGGCGCCGCCAGTTCTTTGTGAATAGTTCCAACTTTACAAAGTTTTCACATTATTTAGATGGAGCGTTTAGCCGGTTTCATTATTCAGTAGCGAGATATGAAAGTGTCTTGTATACTTGTTGTTTGTTGTCAGAAATCAACAACACGTAGGATATGGATAATGTTCACATTGGCAGTTCTTGACTGTAATACAAATCGCACCCTCAGAATGAAATTGATCGAAATCAAAAATGTAATTTGTGGGAAATGAACAAGAAAGTCTTTAAAAAACTATACTTTTTGAGGTCAGGTTTGGTTGTCCAGGAATTTTGAGTTAGATCACTTTCATTCTAAGGTGAAAAAAAAAAACTCTAAGTCTATTTCTGAAATCAAAGTCAACCTTACAGATAATAAGAGAAAAGAACACTGACACAAAGTTGACGAACTTAAGTGATTAAGAAATATGTGCGTTCCTTCGTTGTTCGACGGCACGGTTGGCACAGTGATTTCTGCGCTAGGTGTCGCGGGTTCTATTACCGCACGGAACAAATAAATATTTGTACAATCTACAGGTAGCTGCTTCGGGTATTATTTTTGTAAACTGTACCCGCGATACAGGAGAGATCCTTGTGTGGAGCAAAGTTTGAAAAAGTTTTTAAAAAGTATCAGTCTTAACCGTGTTAATTTAGACAGATTTCAACCTGTTATAATTTGATTTGTTAATTTTGTGGGTCCGTACTAACATACCACTAAACATTAGTTAAGTTATTAAATTAAATATACAACTACTAAACTTAATTTTAATTTCCCTAAATGGGTAAACTAAATAATATATAATAATATAATCGCGATAACTTATCTAAAACAAACATGTCCTACGAGCGCTACGGGCTACGTAAGTGCTACGATATGCTACGAGAACGTGCTACGTGAAATGTGTTCTCGACACGCGTTCCCAAGAACTTGATTTTCCTTCGAACTTTAGTTTTAAAACTTTTATTAACTGGAACAGCGGTTTTCAACTAGGTAATTGTTCAGTATTCATTTGGTACGCTTGGAATTCATTCATTAAGTGCAAATGGAAAATGTTGTTTGAATTTCAAATATGATGTGGTGTAATTTCCTGATCAGAATACGTAAGCACGGCTACTGGATTCGATGTCCAGGTCAGGCAAAGTGTTTTTGGGATCTTCTGTTGGGAAATTCTCAATAGTAGCCTAAGTATGGAAATGTGTCAGTTAGATGGCAATAGACTCGTCCCCTATTACATGAGTCTTAATAACGACATAAGCAAACTGTGGGTGTAAATCAGTATACCTCTACCTAATCTTCCGAGAAATAGAGAGGCGATGAAATTTATCCTACTAATATTATAATCCTATCCTATTATCCTACTAATTCCTACTAATATTATAAATGTGAAAGTTTGTGAGGATGGATGGATGGATGAATGGATCTTTGTTACTCTTTCACGCTAGAACGACTGAACGGATCTGGATGAAATTTGGCACAGAGATAGATTATAGTCTAGAATAGCACATAGGCTTTTTATCTTGGGAAAATGTACGGGTTCGTAAACCACGCGGGCGAAGCCGCGGATGGAAGCTAGTACATGTATATTTACGTATGGTGTATACTCATGGCCCAAGGTACACCCCTGACCTCCCATGGGTGTTGTAAATGGTAACTAAACGATTATATTGGGTACTATTAATAACATAATACAGAACCAATTCACCTGTCAAGCGTTAATTATGGCGCCCTTAAGGACGGTTACGGTAAAGGATACCTATCGCTTAATCGATGAGAAAGAAAGAAAGAAATTATACAATTTTTTTTTTATTATTAAATTTTATAATTTTTCCAGTAGTAGCACGGAGTTTGCAGAAATAGGCTCACCCCCTATTACATGGGACTCAATAACAGCATCGGCAAAATGTAGGTGTACAATAGTACACCTTTGTATAACCCTTCGGGGAATACAGGTGTGACGCATTTTTTTTATCTTTACCCCCACACTAGGATTTCTCCTGTCTTGGATTCAGTTTACAAACATACATGTTACATGCACACACAACCAGACCCGAAACAACTATCTATAGATCGTACAAATATTTGTTCCGTGCGGGGATCGAACCCACAACACGTAGTGCAGAAAGCTAATCGCTTAGCCACTGCGCCAACCATGTCGCTATGTTATAAAAGTAATAAATTTTACAAGTTTAAATTGATTAAAAATAAAACACTTTGGACAATGACCTACATAGTTACTGACTATACAAAATGCGACAACGGCCCCAGTGACTCATATCCAAATGCGACGTGACCAAAAAGGAAGCGACGAACACTGCCCACGAACATCCGCAACCTAATGATTATAGATTTGTTGTCGATCTAAGGATGTTCCAGAAATACCGGCTGTTCCTCAGCGGAGCCACAAAGTTTTCAGACAGGTTAAGCAGAAAATTTTAAAAGCTTACTTACCTAAAAATACCTACTGCATGTTGGTATTGGTTCGTTGTCTTGTCGATAAAATAATGATGTATGTGATTTGGCAGCTCAAATATCTTATAATAAATCTTTATCTGAGTTATGTAGGGTAGGCAGTGTCTTTTTATCTTTATGAACCGCACGCCACTGCTGTTCCTACCCTTCACACGGAACACAACCACGATACACATAGTTGTCATGACGGGTGACCATGTCAGCTGGGCTACATTCTTACGTATTAAACTTATTTAGCCCAGTCGAGATCGTAATATATCTATTACCGCTAAAATGTGCATATTTTTTTTGCATAACACAGCATCACGCCTTTATTCCCCGGAAGGTTAGGCAGTGGTGTACCATTGTGCACCTAAATTTCACCGATTCCGTTAATATGCCCCATGTAATCAGGGGAGAGCATATTGCCATCTACCGAGCACTACTGAGAATTTCAATACATAAAAACCTAATAACACTTTGCCCGACCCTGGAATCGAACCAAGGACATCACTCTTAGCAGTCGCGCTTGCGACCAGTATATCGTTAAAGCAGTCTAGTAAAAAAAATCATCGTGCAATCGACTAATTGATGTTAAGTTCATAAACCTTTTTGATCTCTCCTTTCAATATATTCTTGTTATAAAAGTCGGCCTGTTATATAATTCTATTCTATGATCTGATAATATAATATCTTCTCGTACACTGAAAATATAGCAACATTATAATAAATCTTTGTCGCCATGAAACGTGTTAGTACACAGTTATTTATCACTCACGTACGCTTAATAATAATTAATCTTTCCTGTACTTAGAAGTAACATTAGTTTGTATACTGATCATACTGATGCTATTTAAATAGTTTATTAAGGGTAATGAAGGGTCATTAAGAGCTCGATGACATTTAGTTTTTTTATAGAGTGACAGTTCACATGACTTTTAGAACCAGGCGTCACCCTCTCGTTACGTAATATTTTGTATTAAAATTTATGGTCCCGTGCTACCGTGGTGTCAGCGGTTCGCTTTAATCACCTTACCTGACCACAATACTGTACCCAAAGTCAATATGGATGTGTTTTGAGCATTTTTAATAAATTATGTATCTGCATCAGCGCCTATTTCTATAGGCGCCTAAACTACTTAAAAATAAAAACATTGGCCCACACTACAAATAATTCCTGTATCGTGGGTGCGTTTACAAACATAAATAGTAAATATAAAAGTACGAAATGCAGTTTGAAGTGCTGTATTGTTCCTTATAAATAGATTCTATGAAACAAACCTTCAGATGATCAGGCCAATACGACTCACCAAACATAAATACAATATTACTTCTAGGCGACTAATAAATACGGTATATGTTTATGCGTCATCAAACAACACAGGTACTGTTCGTGTATATAAAAACGAATAGTAATAATAATGTCCTCCTGACCGATTTCGGTCACGGCGGCCACTCTCACCGGAGATTAGCCAACTACGCAGGAGATATTATAGAGCACAAATGTATGCGCAAACACAGGTGCTCTCTCTATTCCTTCACTCTCATAGTCCGATGGGACGGCAATCCGACACGATCGGAGAGAGATCAGGAGCAGGACCAACGACTTTACGTGCTTTCCGAGGCACGGTGTGTATTTACATACACGAAGAACCAAACCCGAAACAACTATGTGTAGATCATACAAATATTTGTTCCGTGCGGGAATCGAACCCGCAACACGTAGCGCAGCAGTCGATCTCTCAACCACTGCGCCAACCGTGCCGTCAAAAACGAATAGTATATCTGTCATTATTAACGCTTTTATTTCACTCTACACCTCCACAATACATCATAATGATCCCAAGTTTGAAGTTGATTGAAATACCCCGTTGCATTTCTGAATAGCAACCACATTCTCCGCTGGGATAAACGAGACGTGACATACAACACGTACACACGTTTACGAGGACACACTGAACAAAAAACATTGCTTTTGGAACATTTAAATTATATAGCATTGTGCTTTTACGAAAATGGAATGCGAATTTAAAGACTTTAAGCAAACAAAGTACCGGTAGAATATTGTAACTTTGCCTGTACTAAATCTGTAAAGTAGTAAAACCCTGTATTCTAAACTTAACTACTAGTAAAATATTTATCTTAGTTCGTAAATGATTGATGTGTGATCAATGCGATATAGTAAGTTATTGCCTGAGTTATTCTTAGGCAAAATTAGGAGTACAGACAAAGTTATAGCATTCCAGTTTCACAAATTACGGAGTATAAGATATTTACTTCGCTAAAAGATAACAATTTACTTGTCTTGAGAAACAATAGATTGTGCATATGATACAAATCTTCTGCATGATTCTTTTGTCATGCTGACTGAACAATTTATTCAGTTTACAATTTTTATCACTACCTAATTGGTCTACTGGTCACGAGAAATCTTGTGTTGGTTCCCTAAGTCTGGAAAAGTGTTATTCAGTTTTTTTTTGTGCTCTGTAGATGAATAGGCAGGCCCGCTATTGCTTAGGGTTTATTAACAGCATTGGTGTTCAATAAGTACAGTTCTGCTTAACCCTTAGGGAATAGAAGCCGTGATACAGTGTTATGTGTAACTAGCAAAGGACCACAACAGTAATCAATTCACTCCACTTTCGGGAAATACATGCAACTACAATATAACTCATTAAATGGAAATTAAAACGCGCGCCGAACCATTGCTGTTTAAATTGGTTTGTTTTATTTGAGCGTCCAAACTGATGCTGTAATATCGCCGTACAATGTATGTTCACACGTCAGTCAAAACGTCAGCAGTGGAACTTTGGCAATATAAATGTAAATCAATGCACGCGGACTATAGCATGTATAGACTACTGTCACATAACAAGTGCACCGCAATGGTGAGGCTCGTAGCTACGTGCCTACCGCGCCGACGATCTAATAGGTTAACATACGCTTGTTGCGGTCAGTACTTGGATGGGTGACCATTCTTTGCACATCAAGATTCCGCCAAGTCTCGAAAAGCCCGTTAAGCAACGTACACACGGGTGTCATCAGTGCAAGAGGTCTTGAAGAAGTCTCAGTGTCTTCCAGTAATTAGTCGGCGAAGGACAGATGGCAGTCGCTCCGTGCAAAATAGTGATGTTCATCTGGTTAGACTGGAAGCCGACCTCAATATGAGCGCCGCAGCTACTTCATTTGCCTAATTTACAAATAAAATTAAACAGTAAATCTATTACAAAAATAAACTTGCACAAAAATCACAAGTTTATTTATATACAATTTGAATTTAAAATAAATAACTACGTTAACTCATTTATTTACACGATTCCAAATATAAACAGTGGTTCGAGGAATTTTCGTCTATTTGTATGTTCGAAATCATTTCATACATGATTCCCGGAATATGTTTCATCCTAGCATTTGAAATGGTAACTAGAATTTAGTCTAGGTACGTAATTGCGAATATGCCTGACTGCCTGAAATACATACGCTGTCAAGCGTATGGATTTCCTGGAAGAGAATGTTATTATGAAATTCTACTTGGCATTGACTATTGTCAGAATTGCCATACAAATTTTGATCAGAGAAAGGCACGTAATATTATGTTATACAAGTTCCGTAACGAACATTATATCATGTGCAGATCTCTACTCATCAACTAATTAGGTACGCGATGCACCCTGTCTTTATCGCTGAGTTTCACTAGCAGTAAAATGTATTGTTGATTTACAAGGCGGCTGTTGATGGACAGAAGCGCGACTGCTGAAAGTGAGGGTTTGATTACCGGCAGCCTAATTACGTTAAAAAAACGACAGCAACGCGACAGCCACGCGACAACAATCTCACTGTCAGCCAGTACATTATATGACACAAAAATGACGTTTGACAGTAGCTATCGCGCGATCTACGCCTGTCGCAAACTGTTGCTACATCAGTAATTAGGCTGCAAAATGTTATTGCGTTTTCTTATATGGAACTTCTCAGTCTCGGAATTTGGAATTGTAGCAATGCTGTTCTACCTTCGCAATGTACTGGGTGTAAAATAGGTTTAATTTCAACCATATTGTAACCTAGCAACCGTTGCTGATAACTGATCGTCATTGGAAGAAATACGTTTCCTTCTTACCTTCAAGTGATTTAAAACAATCGACGTATTATTTCACTGCATAAATCAACAAGCAAATGGACTCAATAATTGGCGAAATGTGGATGTACAGCGCTACCTACACCGCTGCTTATCCCTGTAGGGCTGATGCTATTTTAGGTTATAAGTATTGTTTCTACCTTCAGGCGTCACAGATAATTAAAATGCCAAATATGTCATCACTTCTTAAACCACGTACAAACTGCATCTCTAGTTAATTGAACTATTCAGTGTAAAAGCGGCGAGTGGGCAGTACAGTCAGCGTCTTAAGGATAATAAACATTTCATAATTTTTTAAATTAATCTAAAAATTTTTTTTTTTTATTTTTATTAATGTATTTGCTTTTACTAAAATATTATATTTTTTTTATTTATTTATTTAAAACAGGCACCAAGGCCCATATAAATCCAATAAAACAATACATTATAAAATTTATGACTAATATAAAAATACTATACATAAACAATAATAATATAAACACTAATTTACACGAGTAAAAGAAGGAAGATAATTTTTTGTACTTTACAACAATTAAAGTAGTCAATAAAGTTACGCTATTCTTTAAGACACTTAATTTCAACAAGGAATGTTTGTAAGTCTTATAAAACAGGAAGGCAAGAAACCTCCAAGAGTGACGAATCCTGAGATCGTCTGGTGCGCCCTGGGCAGTCAGGTTCACACCAATAATAATGACTAGCTAGTCTTTTCACTACGGCATGAGCGATTTCCATATGCATGACGGAATAAGAAGAACACTTCGTATAACCTAGCATCACCCCTGTATTCCCCAAAGGGTTAGTCAAAAGTGTACTATTGTGCACCCGCATTTCGCCGATGGCGTTATCGAATCCCATGTAATAGGAGGCGAGTCTACCGCTATCTACCGGGCACAGTTCTAGACTCCGTGCTGCTACTGAGAATTTCCTTACAGAAAACCCAGTACTGAAAAACTGCTCGATCCGGGAAACGAACTCACTACCTCACGCTCAGCAGTCGCACTTGTGACCACTAGACCAGTGAGGCTTTGTACAATGATCAGCAAATTTTATCGTTGACTGTACCTCTCCCGCCCTGTCAGCTCGGAGCCTCTTGTTATTCCTATCCGATATTGGATATGCCTTTTTTTTTTCGTTTGAACCGTGTCTGGAACATATCCCTCTGAGTGATGGGTTTATTACAGGCACATATGAGAAATTGAAGACTAGACGATGTTCGCACTTGATTAGTATTTCTAGTTATAAATCTTGGTGATTAATGGTGTACTTTTAATTTATTGTGCTTCAGAGAAAATGGTTCTTAGGGCCAAAATAATTTATGTATCATTGAACGCATCATCACCGCAATTAAATTTTTTGTTTTTATTCTAATCGGTAAAAATATATCACTAACATACAATAACCAAACGATAAATTGCCCAGAAACAATCTCAAACCTATTTAACGAATATTTCACAACAGTTGGAACAAACCTCAGTGATACAAACCAAAACCACATCAAAAAAGGTAGACCAGTAGTCGACTCGCCCGAGTGTTCGATGTACCTACGTCCTGTAGACTGGAAGGAAATTATAAACATAATTCGCTCAATTAAAAATAAACACAGCTGCGGAGTAGATGATGTTCCTCCAATCCTATTAAGACAATGCGCAGATCAATTGTCTATCCCCCTAACATATTTAGTTAATCAAAGTTTTCAAGATGGCCAATTCCCCGACGCTTTAAAAATTTCCCTAGTCAAACCCATTCACAAGAAAGGCGACACAGATACCCCTAGTAATTACAGACCCATAGCCCTATTACCTACATTTTCCAAAATATTCGAAAAAGCAATGTGTAACCGCCTATACAACTTTTTAGAAAAATTTAAAATCCTAGATGATTCCCAAAACGGATTTAGACGTTCAAGATCCACCACACTAGCTGTTTATAAATATGTGCAAACCGCCCTTCAGCATATTAATGACAAGAAGTAAGTGATTGGCGTCTTACTTGACATGACGAAGGCTTATGACAAAGTACTGTATAACATACTTCTTGACAAACTACACGGCTCAGGCATTCGTGGTCCGGCTCACTCTTGGTTTAAATCTTACCTACAAAAAAGATCCCAAATTGTCCAAATAGAAAACTATGACACAAAAACAAATGAAATAAAAACAACTCGATCACAAGAAATAAAAATAACATGTTCAATACCACAAGGTAGTGTCCTTGGATGTGTATTATTTTTAATATACATCAATGATCTACCAAAAATTCTAAATAAAGACCTAACCCTACCAGTATTATTTGCAGATGATATATCTATTTTAATAAAATATGACAAATCAGAGTTACCTACACCTATTTTACAAGAAACCTTAGAATCAGTAACACGATGGCTTGACGATCACAACTTAGAGATAAACTACACTAAAACAAAAACAATACAATTCAGATCTTATAAAACTCCCCCCCTAACAATAGACACTTCTTTTAGAAACACAACATTACAAAATGTAGACACATTTAACCTACTCGGCATAAACATAGACACCCATATAAACTGGAAAGCCCACATAGAACACATAAAATCAAAATTATCAAAATTCACATACGCTCTTTTCCAAATTAAATGCAGTACTAATATCGAGACGGCACTATCAGCTTACTTCGCATATGCGTACTCCTGGTTGAGATACGGCATTATGCTATGGGGAGATAGTGTAAATATTCACGACCTATTCATATTACAAAAAAAATGCGTACGAATCATAGCCCAAATAGATAATCAAGATAGCTGCAGGCCCTATTTTATTAAATTCAATCTTTTAACACTACCATCCATATACATCTATGACATATGCAAGTTTGTATTCAAAAATAAAGATAATTTTACGAAAGTAAAAGACACCCACAATGTAAATACCCGACATAAAAACAGACTGTACCTACCACCATCTAGAATTAAAATGCTTAACCAAAGTCCTTACTACATGGCAGTCAAAATATTCAATAGATTACCTAAAGACCTACAAAACGAAACCAAAGAAATAATATTTGAGAGAAAATTAAAAAAAGTTCCTAATACAAAAATGCTTTTACTCGATAAAAGAATTCTTCGAAGAAAAATAGAACACCAAAATTAAATGTTAAAACCTACCCCATACATAACCCCTCACACCCACAAGCACCTATCAACTAAATACTACATTTTAAGAACACCTACTTACTTTTTACACTAACCCACATAATATATTATATACTTAGTTACCTATATTCCGAACAAATCAATAAATATGTTAAAAATAAATGTTAAGCAAATGTAATTTATGATAAGTTAGTGATAGCACTGATAGCCCTCAAATTTGCAACGCCTGAAAAAGGCCATTAAGCTGTGCCTGTTATTTCACTTAAGACCTGTTATATTACCTTAACATGCAAATAACGACTTTGAGTTTGAATTTGAGTTTAATACATATATGTATCTGACCATGGTATTCCTGTTAAGTAGAAAACCTGTGCCTGCCAATAATTTTTTTAATTTTCTTTTTAATAATCCTTTAAAGTAGAATTAATTCCGGCCAACTAACCTCGGGAATAAGTTTTGATATTAAGAAACAAAGTTGGTAGTTGACAAGACTGACTCATTAGTCTAGTAGTCGCAAGGACGACTGCTCAACGTGAGGTCCTAGGTTCGATTCCTGGGTCAGGCAAAGTGTTATTGGATTTGTCTGTATGGAAATCCTCAGTAGCAGCACAGAGTCTGGAACTGTGCCCAGTAGATGGCAATAGGCTCGCCCCCTATTACATGGGATTCAATAACAGCATTGGCGAAATGGGGGTGTATAACAGTACATCTCTGCCTAACCCTTCGGGGAATACAGGCGTGATACAATGTTAAGTTAGTTGGTTTTTAATGCCTACTTTATTTATCTCAATATTTTACCTTAGTGACTGGGTTTGGGTGATAAACCAAAAAGTCCCGTGCAGTTTAAAACTCTTACAAATTTTATTTGAACTAGCAATTAGTGCTACTGGCGCATGGCGTGTTCAGTTCGACAGCCGTAGGTAACGCGTACAGTACCAAATCACGTATACATATGATATTCTCATACTTTTAGCAAACGATTTTGTTTGACGGCACGGTTGGCGCAGTGGTTGAGAGATCGACTGCTGCGCTACGTGTCGTGGGTTGGATTCCCGAACGGAACAAATATTTGTATGATCTATAAATAGTTGTTTCGGGTCTGGGTTTTTGTGTATGTGGATACACGCCATGCCTCGAAAAGCACGTAAAGCCGTTGGTCCTGCGCCTGATCTCTCTCCGATCGTGTCGGATTACCGTCCCATCGGACTATGAGAGTGAAAGAATAGAGAGAGCACTTGTGTTTGCGCACATACTTGTGCTCTATAATATCTCCTGTGTAGTTGGCTAATCTCCGGTGAGATTTGCCGCCGTGACCGAAATTCGGTCAGGAGGACATTATTTATTATTATATTTAGCAAAAAACAAAATAGCATGTTGATTGAATACGGCAACCATTCTTCATATCCTTTTATCTGACTTCTCGTTATACGTTTGGCTCTCGACTGGTCGATACGTTACCAATTGCGGAACCTTTTTGGGAAATCATATTTCGAAAACCTATTTCGGTAAAGTGAACCCTCTTATAGTAACTACTTACTTAACTCTTATAGATTTATTGAGCGTATTGAGCTCAATTCATTCACACAAGGGATTTCCGTAAGTGACAAGTGACATTACAAGTGTAGTTAGTACCCATACAAGTTGAAAAACCGTGAAAACATTCAATCATAAGCAAAAATCGGTGGTATTGATACAGAAGTCGCAAGCATGAGGTCCCGGGTACGTCTTAAAACTGCGGCCAGACACCGGAGGACGGGCAGCAGCATCCTCTCACTAATCGGTGAGCCACTGCGATCCCCAAGCCACCTGCCAAGCGTGGGGATTATGGCAGGGGGAGGTAGTGCCTCCCCAGGCCTTCGTTCAGCAGTGGACGTCTTCTGGCTGATGATGATGATGTTGATGAAGCATGAGGTCCTGGCTTCGATTGATAATAATAATAATAATAATAATCTTTATTGTCATAAAAAGTACATCAACATTTATGAAGTCTCTGACACCCGTGCTAGGTACGTAACCTGTGTTACGGGAGTCAGCGCCCTCTTCCATTTTTAAGGAGCTTACGTTTTATGAACAATGGAAACTTAACTATCTAATACAAGGAAAAAAAATAAAAAAAAATGTATGGTAAAAAAATAACAAAAAACAAGCAATCAGAACTGAACAACTCATTTCACATGTAGGTAAGAGTAAGGGTGGGTGAGTGTTGATTTGTGTGTGAGTGTCTGAGAGAGAGTGTGTGAAACAGGTGAGGGTGGGTGAGTGTGAGAGAGAGTATGAGTATGTGTGTTGAAGGTGTATGTGTGAATGTGGAATGTATGTTATGTGTTTGAAGAAGGTCGGGAACGTAAGATTTTATTATGCTTGAAGAGTTAAGTGCGTTTTTTTAACTTGAGTTAGGAAATTCTTGTTAATATATTTTCAGTTTCGTCATATGTAAGGGTTTGTAGCCAATGCTTCAGACTTAGCTTAACCTTTTTAAGTGTAAGGTTGTGGATTGAAAGTTTCCTATTTATTTTGTTGTATAAATATAAACTTTGTGCAAAAAAGTGTCTTTGTGCTAGCGCAGAGCGACATCTAATAGGTCTGTAGATAGAAAAACCAGTGCGCCGATTTGAGGATGTAGAAGTAACGTCAGAGGGTATCGTGGAGTGTCGACGTAAGACAGTGCGGAGGATATAAAGTTGCCTTACTGTAAGAACTAGAGTGTCCGAGTACAGCTGGACAGTGGGATAGTCTCTTTTTCGGAAGCTCATTACTTTAAGGACGGCTCGCTGTGCTCGTTCCACTTGTAACATAGCAGTTTTAAAGGTCCCTCCCCACACTGGTATACAATAAGTTATTATTGACTCACCCAGAGAACAATAGACCATGGATGCTGTTTTCAGGTCCGCAGAGTACCTCAGTTCTCTAAATAAATAGACCAGTTTTCGGAGCCTGCCACATACAGCCTCCGTGTGCACACGCCAATCTAGTTTCTCATCGATATTAACACCTAAATATTTTATAGAACTGACCGTTTCCAGTTCTCTGCAGTTGCATCTACGAGCACTTTGACATGTGTGAGCAATTAAGTTATTTGGAACCGATGAAGATTTGGATGTTTTTGGTGGTAGGAATTGAATTACTTTGGTCTTGGTAACATTTAGCGTTAAAAGGTTGAGTGTAAGCCATTTCATTACGCGTTCCAAGTAAGTCTCGGCACTCTTCTTAGCAGTGGTCCAGTCTTTATCGTATATTAAAAGAGCTGTGTCATCGGCATAACAGAATATGTCACAGTTATCGAGAGATAATTGGCATAGGTCGTTAATATAAATTTGGAACAATGAAGGCCCTAATATGCTACCCTGTGGTATGCCGTAACAAGTAAATTGCTCACTGCTGGTAATGGAATTAATTTTTACACATTGGCTACGTTCACTTAGATAATCTTTAAAAATATTGAGGATTACCCCACGGATTCCCATGTGCTCCATCTTAGACACTAGTTTGGGGATAGAGACGGTGTCAAAAGCCTTGGTTTAATCTAGAAAGACGCCGTAGCATTTTAAGCGATTGTCTATTTTATCGACCAAGGTATTGACGAAATCGATGACAGCATCCTCAGTGGAGACACATGAGCGAAAGCCGTATTGATTTTTTGCAATTAACTTATTTTTTGACATAAAATTAGTAAGATTCGTGTTTAGAATTCTCTCGAAGATCTTGGATAATGAGCTAAGTACTGAAATGGGGCGGTAATTAGACACATCATCTTTAGCCCCTGATTTATAAATAGGATGAACAATTGCACGTTTGAAAGCCATAGGAAAGATTCCAGAGTTAATGGCACAGTTAAAAATATGAGCTATGACCGGCGACAGGGTGTCACAAGAAGATTACCAGGTAGAACAAAGAGTTATTGGATTTTTCTGCAAGGAAGTTCTCAGTAGCTGCCCGGTAGATGCCTATGGACTCGTGGCCCTATTAAAACGGTCTCAATAACGACATCGACGAAATATCGAAATATCGTTGTGTAATATTATCTAACCTTTTAGATTTTAAGAACCAAACGTTTTTTGTGCGTAAACCATCATCTGCCTAGCCTTTTCCCAACTGCATTGGGGTCGGCTCCCAGTCTAACCGGTTACGGCTGAATATCAGTATTTCACACGGAGCAACTGCCATCTGACCACCATCACCCAATAACTGGGAGACACAGATACTCTAAGGTTGTCAGACTTTTTGGGTTGCTGATACCCGTAACGAGTGTCATTGATTTTCGTATGACACCCGGGACCAACTACTTAATGTCCTTTCGGAGGCATGGAGGGGCCTTGATGTGTCAAAAGTGGTCATTCATCCAAGGACTGACCGTAGTAGTCGCTGCTTAACCTCGCAGATCGACCGATCTACGCGGCAGCTATGTAGGCCCTTCGTCTATGTACATAAGCACACAACAAGAAACTGTCATGAAGTATTCCCACACTCTGTGACTGTCCTTACATAGAATGGAAAGAAACTAAATGAATATTAGATTAGTCTAACAATTTCTATCTTTTTCACAAGTTTTTCTAGAACTTATAAACATAAAAGTATCTTACGGGTTTATTTTACTTGAAAGAATTTGTATTATTTGAGTTTTTATTCTATTCCTATAGATTTCTTAAAGTTTTTGTTCAATAATTAATTTACTTCCTAGGTACTTTATAGGGGTCTCATACACCTTGGATAGTCAGCCTCGATGCAACTATTTTATGGGGAAACGAGGTATGGTGTTCCTCCATTGAAAAGGGAGGATCCTTCGACCAGGCAAGGTGGTCAGCCTGGCGTACCGCAGTCCAACGGTTGATTTCGGACATTCGTATATGTATGTGTTAGAATCGTTGTAAACTCTCATAGTGCGATTCAGGGTTTGTTGTTATAGCTTTACTCCGATAGATGGCGCTTTACTTTTTGCCATGTTGCGCGTAGTAGTCGCTACAATTGCATGATATGAGTGATTCACGATACGATCACGAAAAAATAAAAAAGCCCTTATAATAATGTTTACCGACCTTTTTTGGGGACTCTAATTTTCCAATAGTCAGTGCATGTTTGAAACTCTGATGATTAAGTCACTTCTATAGCATGGTCCGTAGCTTTCTTGAGATCGTCTTTTGTCCAGGTGCATCGCATCCTATTTTCAGAGGTTCTATCTACAGCTGCCAACAGGTCTCTCTTAATTAATACAAGCTGCTTATAAGTTGGAGCGTTTGGACAACCCTATCGCACGGAATGCGGGCCTTTCGCGCTGTTCAAGCTAATTATTGAGCTGCGCTGCCGCGTCCAATGATCGAAATGTGCGTTCATCGAATTTAATTTTGTTGTTCTGCATGTTCCCTGCACAGTATACACCGTTGTGAATAAATTTGTTTTCCATTTTCGTATTCAGAATGTCATTTCGAGCGTATATTTGATTTTTTGATTGATTTTACCAGCCTTTGATACCATTCCAATGTCCCATACTGAAACATCTACGTTCAGAAGATTCAGTTTTCACATGAGCTGGTAACACTGACACGATATTAGATGTTAGCGGTGGCAGTAACAAAAACAACTGAATATACATATTAGTGTCAGTGACAAGACAGTATGAAAGCGTATAAACGTATTTATACACTGAAATCGTTATCGGTGTAGTATCGGTATTGGTACGATAAAATCTGAAAACGATATTAAAATAAATCGATCATATCAAATAGCTAGTTGTTCCAGTCGGTGTATGTAAGATACTGTAAACTGTGTTCACGATACAGTATAAACCCTGCGATGGGACATTGTTAGAAAATAAATATTACATTATTAGGTATATGCCAAGATCATAATAGCATTCATATATACACAAGTAGAGCTGACATAGGTATCATACGTATGTATATGTATACATAAGTAAGCCTCTAACATCAATGCACTCTAAGAGCTTATTAGAAGCTGTATGTACAACGGTAGGCAGATGGATCACGTATAATAGCATTAACGGAGCTAACCACGGCATAACTGCAAGTAATTGCCTAATCTGCTTTACAAGGGAGAGCAATTTGAAATTCAATTACTAAACTGCTTTATTATTAACCCACCAAGTGATGCAAAGTAGATACAATACAAAATCAATTGTTTACGGGCGTCAGAGACCGTTCGCACCTTATTTGTTGGGCTCTTCTTTTCTTTTTTAATTTACCTCCTTCAGTCTATGAGAACACTATGTAACAGCCCTTGCTAAAATTATTGCAATTTATTTTATAACGTTTTTTGGCTGTGCTGCTTTTTGTTATAAAGTTATTTTGCCAGTTTCGGCTCTTAGAATATTATAATTATTAAATTAATTTATATTATTTCATATCGTTACTCAAGTTTCACTATATTTGTACATTTTTTAAAGGCATATTTATCTTTTTTAATTATTATATTTACCTGTCCTGTTATTAACCATATTGGGTTCGGCTTCCTAATCCCTAGATTGCGCTGAAACCAATATTTTACACGGAACGACTGTCATCTAACCTCTAAGTTAACCTTAAATTATGTCTGTCATATTTGACCTCTGACTAACGAAACATTTGTCAAAGATCAGTCAATGGACCGATTGCTTAAATTCTTGTCTGAGACACAGAAGCTATAACGGTCACCCATCGAACAACCAACGGCAAAAAGCGCAGCTTAACCTCAATTTATTAATCGATATTATCCCACCGCCAATTATAACATAATTTTCTGTTTATAAACTGCAATAACAAACATGTTAATTGATATTAATTTGTATGCTAATAGCATTCCTATTTACGTTCATAGATCGAACAGGAGGTTAGTTCGTTTTTACTCAATTAAATCGGATCGGCAGCTAAAACGATTAATCCTGAATGTAATCCGATTAACAACGATTTCTATTATTCTTTCATTGTATTTTTTCAATCAATTAAAATGGTACACAGCCAACTAATAACTTTTGAATTCCAAAAGATATAAAAATTGTCTAATGTTTCAGGTAGTTACCTAAATATATAGTTACAACAAGTTGGCTGTAACCGCAGCTCCATTTGTGTTAAAAGTTCTTAGTTGTTCGGAAAGAAAACTTCTAATATACAATAGTATTTATTATAATTAAACGTACTTCCTCTTCAGAGATAAAACAAATGGAGATGATTATGAATCATCTTATGAAGGAACTAATAATAATAATATAATGTTTAAAAAAATGATAAACACAATACAATGACAGAGAGTTTCACAAAATTAATGAGCTGACAAAAAAAATACATGAATTTTGATGACAAATTGAGACCAATGTTTAGCGGTGGTAAGCGCACCTGCTGATCGTGAAGCTCCTGGGTTCGATCACCCGGTCGGTAAGTGTTTTTCTGTTATAAATTTTCAGTAACATTCCCGAATTTGGAATAGTGGTAAATGGGAATAGGATTGCTCGTGTAGTATCTAGATAGTGGCAACGTTCTTATCTAAATTGTTAAGAATTTTAATGTATAAGAAAGAAGTGAGACTTACATCTAAATCTGTAGAATCATTATGACGTAATCAAGTAGCAGATATTAAATTATACAAATTTCGTATTATCTCAAAAACTTCCGAAAGTTAGACAAAAACTCCACATTAAATCATACCATTGACCCGGGTACGTCTTTGACCCGGGTACGTCTTAAAACTGCGGCCAGACACCGGAGGACGGGCAGCAGCGTCCTGTCACTAATCGGTGAGCCACTGCGATCCCCAAGCCGCCTACCAAGCGTGGGAATTATGGCAAACCACCCTTGGGGGGAGGCCTTCGTTTAGCAGTGAACGTCTTCTGGCTGATGATGATGATGAAATCATACCATTGCAATAATATAGAAACCTATACATATTTTATTTCGACCTAGCATGAATAATATAATTGAATTAAAATAAAGAGCCTTTTATTTATTTATTTTGATTGCAATTTTTTTATTAATATTATTCTATGTTCATGATTTTAGTTACAATGACTTAGTTATGGAGCATACTCCCCCAAAACATATATTATTGTTAGTTATTATAAATTATCAAGCTTGCAGTTGAGATATAATATATCAACTCTACTAACTGTTATTTTTAAAGTCAAGATTTTTTTTGTACAGATTCCTAATTTAGGCCGAGACTATATTATGTATTACGGAAGAGAAATCCAAATAATAAGTACAGCCAGCATACAGCGATTTTTACAGGAAATAGTGATCGAAATTATTTAAATTTTAGGTATGATTTTAATCAATAGTTGTCCAAGAATAAGCGTTTGAATTTCGACGTATTCGAAATTCAAACGCTTACCGTTTCCTCTAAAAAACCCTTTTGAATTTCATTAAGCGTATACATATTTTTGATGCTGACTGTACATTACAAACACCTATAATTATAATAAACATATGAAATTAATATTACCAATTCCTTTTTACTGAACTCACGCAAAAATATTTATACAATATAGAAAACGCTACTCCGCACATCAAACACATTTCAAATCTCTATTTATATGAGAAGAAGCCTAAGTAAATACGAAACATCGGCAATTAAGATCTTATTGCGCCTCCGGAGGCTTAAATTACACCCAAGTGTGTGGGTGGGGCACCCAATAAGTTCAATAATGGCCCCCACATTACTGGGTATTGACCGCCTGTTGCTCGAGTTTATCAAAAATTCATAAACTTTATGTAGATTATTCTGTTTTGGTTGAATGTTCAATCAATTTGTTGGATCTTAATATGGTGAAGTTGTTATTTATATAGCTGAAGATATTTAACAAAAAATCAATAGAGTTTTTATAAGCAACATTTTATAACAACAATATATAAAAGGGGCCCACTAAGGCGAGAATGCCTTTTGAACTAATTCTTTTAGTTCAGTTTCAGCATAAAAGCATTATACTGTGAAAAATTCCTACCTGCCTGAAGTTCTTTTTTTTTTTTCATACATTTCCTTGACAGGGTGGGCCTTTTTTTTCTATTTTTATAAGATACTTGCGACCCGCCCCGGCTTTGCACGGGTAGCAGAGCATATACGCCTCCATTTTATTTCTCTATAATGATGGTGTAATTGTAAAAAGTATTTCATTTAATAAGGATATAATTATATAACAATCAGTTTCCCCGGGCTAGTAAAGCTCCCAGTCGCTATGATTTTTTCCGACATCTTCCACAATCATCGTCATATTTCAGTTAATTTACACAAAACCTTTAATGAATTATATATCAAAACCTTCCTCATGAATCACTCCGTCCATTGGTGAAAACCGTATGAAAATCGGTTCAGTAGTTTCAGAGTTTATCGCGTTCAGACAGATAGACGCGGCGGGGGGACTTTGTTTTTATAATATTGTATGTAGCGATAGAGCATATAACATATATATTTATAAAATTCTGCATTTTATTACACAAAGTTATTCATCTATTTAGATTCTGACAAAATTTACTCACTATTTATTTTAGTATCGTCAACCTGTTGCGTTCTCTCGTGTACCTACAAAACCATACGATCTAAAACCAACTCTAAAATGTGAGTATTAGGGTTGATATTTCTAATATTACTTTCAAATGGATAAAATCCTAACCAAAATGAAAGATTGGGAGTAAACTCAATTTTATGATGTGCCAAACGATATTACCTAATATAGAGGCCGAGAAGGCTCCGCTTTGACTTTTTAAATCTCTTTTTATTTCTGACATGGATTATGATTGAAACGCCCCAAAATAACATTGTCTGTTTACGTTTTAACGCTCTTGGAGTACGCTGTAATGTTGGAATAAAAGAAGAAAAAAAAAATTACTGCTCAATTTACGAGTTAATAAGGATTATATTTCCTGAATTTACGCAACTCAGTTGTATTAATAGTTTCTTTCCATTTTAAATAAAAATAGTTACAAAATGTGGGAATACTTATACGACAGTTTCTTGTTGAGGCTTTTCAAGTAAACTGTACCACAGATAACACACCGTGGTTACGAACATAGACGAAGGGCTTGTAGCTACATAGCTACCGCACAGATCAGTCGATCTGCGAGGTTAAGCAGTGATTGCCGCGGTCAGTTCTTGAATGGGTGACCATTTTTCACACATTCCGTGCCTCAGAAAGCACGTTAAGCAGTTGGTCCCGGGTGTCATACGAAGATCAGTGACAGTCGTAACAGGTGTCAGCCCAAAATAGCCTGACAATCAGTCTAACCTTAGAGTATCAATGTCTTCCAGTAATTGGGTGGTGGAGGTCAGAAAGCACTCGTTCCGTGTAAAATACTGATTCGGCCGCAACCGTTTAGACTGGAAGCCGACCCCCACGTAGTTGAGAAAAAGCTAGGCAGATGATGACTAGGTAATAAATCTAATGCCAAAACCAATGCATTTAACTATACATAGATAAATAAAATTGTATTCAATAGAAAATTGCAAAGTTCCCTTTTCACGAGTTTTAAACCAAAAAAACATAAAATAACATTTCTTCATCGCTTTGACATGTTAATAAACTGTCAATAACCGTTTTAATGACGATCGTATATCGTGGTACATCCTGTATTTACAAGTACCGTAATATATTCCGTTTGTTGACCACCCATTGCCATGACAACCTGTTGGACCAGAACGGTTTACGATCAGCCATTTATTGTTCCAGTGTCAAAAACTCTATAAAGCTGGACGAATGTGACATTGGATACATATATCAACGTATATGAAGAGACGGACAATAATATGTTTACTTAGGTACTTACTAGAAGGTAATGTGTCCTTTCACTGCGTCATAGAAAACGAGACGTTATTATCATGGTTTTAATAAAGCGAAAATGTATTAGTCACAAAACAGCTTTCACGAGTGAAGAAACATGAGGTCGTCTGGCACCTCCTACGCAGTCTCGATACCACCATTATTGACCGGCTACCCTTTAGGATAAGGCGATAGCGTTATTCTCACGTGAAAGCCCATGGCGACACGACAGAAGAATGACCAAACTTTTTAATAGGTGAAATATGGATGTACTTTTGCACACCAATACTACATAATATTGTATGCCCTTATTTAATACCCAGAATGTACGAAATCTACACAATAGGGGTCCGGGAAGGAAATCCGGACTTCTACCGGGAATTTTACTAAATCATGGGAATTGAACCTAGGAGCTAATGCTCCGCGTGCGGTAATTTTTTTGGTAGGTATATCGGCGGTAGCATCTCCTCGCATTCCAATCTCAGTGTAAAAGAATATCGCTTCAAAGCACTTAAAATACCCAAAAATTCATAGCATTTATCGTATAAATTCCAAGGTTTAAATAGCGAATACAAATTATTTATATCGATTGATTTATAACTCAAAGATTTACACCTCGATCCAAACAGATATAAAACTAACTATAAATTGGAACGAAATGCGTGAATGTGGTAGACGAAACGTTGCAATAAAATCTATCGTGAACACAACACTTTCCTACGGATTTGCTTGTCTATTTGCTTTGCATACGTAATCTTACCACCATTTGTTTTGATGGGATAATCCGAACCGAGAAACCCAAATATCTTAATAAATCGGGCAAACATGTAAACCCTTTCAGATGGGAAGGAGTGTGTGTATCCGTAGTAACTGACTTGTCTATGCGAATAAATTGACTTCAATAAATATTTTTCTTCGTGATTCTGCGTCCTTTGTCTTGCTTGATGGATATCCATAAATGAATATAAATATACCAGTTGATTTATCTTTAAAAATCTTTCAGTAATCTACTCCTTTCCCCAACTCTACGGCAACGATCGAAGTTTTTTATTTCAACTAAATATTTACTTACAAAACTTCGAGAATGTAGATTTCACGATTCAAAAAGTGAAATGCGTGAGCGTAAAGCGAAGGTTTATAGATATAACCATAACACAAAACGAAATAAACGTTTCTCTTGGCTTACCAATGTTTTCAAAACGCGGATCCAAGACAACAGAAGGCAAATAAAACACCGAATCGTTTTCCAACGTAATGCCTTCAACAAACATGTACATCTACTGTCTCATTCTCGTACAACGCTTTCCACTCAGTGTATTATATTTACGATCTATGTGGGTGTGATGATGTCTATGATGCCAACACTTCCAAACAACCGTATGTTTTGTTTTTATCATTATTTTGTACGTAGCCTTACATTTAAGATGCGTATTACGTATACCCTGGGGGGTTCCGTCCCTTTGAGGTGCACAACGTGAGAAGGTTTTTATGTCTGTTTCATTGGTTACACGAGATATTGCGTTAAATATAGTTACTACCTCATCGGTATACTCGTAGTAGCCGTATGAGGCTGCTAAGTGTGAACAAAAAAAGCGTGGGCAGTTTTATTGGGTTTTTCTATCAGCGATGTCACAGAAGTCACAGTATCAGAAAAATGTGTAGGACTATAATTCACGACAAATAAAATATTATACAATACAGTCGTATTGTACAATATATTATATTATTTTTATGTGTATTAATAAGTTATTTGTCAGACAAAAAGCGGCAATAGCCTAGAGGTTGAACACTTGCTTTACACAAGGGTTGAATTTCGAACCGGTCAGTGAGTAAACGGTGAAGAGAAACATCGTGAGGAAACCTGCATACATGAGAAAGCTCCATTAAGCTTTCGATGATCTATTTAGTGCTTTTTATTCTAAGAAGCATATACCCGGGAATAGTACGGTAATAGACTAAACTCACTCAATTTCGAACAAAACTTATTTAATACTTCCCAACGAAACATTTAAATCCAGCCCACACCCATTTCAGTAATAAAACCCATCGTTCTGTTTGTGGTTTTGTGTTTGTTCAACCATAATAATAATACTAGCGCTTGGTTTAAAACGATATTACATAAATATTTGATTTATTTCATGTTTGCGTTTCGCTCCAATCCACTTTCCACTCAGTGTTGGTTCATAAAGAGCAGAAATCTTTACATACCTGTGGAAATATGGACATAAATTTAATTCCTATTTGATATAAACATAACGCAATGGCTGCCTCATTGGTTTAGAGGTTGGAACCGCTTGTTAAGTCCTGGGTTTGACCTTTGCTTTGAGCAATTCAGCTTCTCTGTAAGACAAGTCTCAGACGCTAGGGTGCCTAGAAGTCAAGATGCTGCCAAGTTCGGTAGATGGCAGCTTGATCTCTATTACATGGGACTATTATAGGGATTACCAATTAGTTTCATTAGGCGTCCGTTATTAAAAATAAAATAACTGTCGCGGTCCGTTTGGTAGACGGTTCCTAGATTAAAAATATAATTTAGAAATAAAATGAAAAGATCGACAGCCTAATTACCGATGTAGCGACAGGCGTAGATCGCGCGATAACTTCTGTCAAACGTCATTTTTGTATCATATACTATATTGGCTGACAGTGAGATTGCTGTCGCGTGGCTGTCGTGTTGCTGTCGCGTGGCTGTCGTGTTGCTGTCGCTTTTTTACATGATTAGACTGCTGGTCGGATCCGTCAGTGGCTTCATTGTCACGCCTTGCGTCTTACATCGTCCATTGTCATTTCGTCGGTATTATATATATTTTATACGTTGTCCCACGATAGGTTTTCTCCTGTGTCGTGGGTATATTTTTACAAACATACATGTCACATGCACACACAACCAGACCCGAAACAACTATCTGTAGATCATACAAATATTTGTTTCGTGCGGGAATCGAACCCGCGACACTAAGCGCAGAAAGCTAACGCAGAAAGCTAATCACAGCCACAGCGCCAACCGTGCCGCCTATCTATCTAATATTATTAGATTATGTTTTGGAACTATAATACCTGTGCCTTAATTTTTATTTACAAATACATAAAATTAAATAGATTGTGTATATACATTTTACTAACTATGATACTTATGCTAATGTATTAATAAACCGACTAAAAATGAAAACGGAAATCTATCTAAAACGAATACTTAGGCGTCAAAGTACTCCTCCACATCGCTGTCAACTGGTAGCGTGTCCAGAAGACTGTTTTAGTAATTTTAATTGTTTACTTAAGGTCCGCACAAAATAGGTCGGCGGTTCGGATCTAGACAACGGTCCGCCATTTGATGACTCCTGGACTATTACATGGTATATTATCATTATACATCTACCTAACCCTTCGAGAAATACAGTCGTGGTGCTATATTAAGCAAGGTAACTTAATTTTTTTAATAATTCGTATTATCAAACAAAGTGACCTGAATAAGCAATTTTAGTTTTGAAACTTTGCCTTAACCATCTGATACTAATTTAGATTTACTAAATAAGAAAGTTTTCTTATAACTATTTCGTTTCAACTACCGAACTTTGTAATGTAACTTGGGTTTTATCTACATCAAAACAAAGTTTTTTGGAATAAAATGTCTTGTCTTGATTAACTCTTGTGTCGTATGGCGACAAAATTGTAAAGGTCGCAAGAACAAAGTTTTGTGACTTGGCAGACTCAAAATAAAATGATACGTAAATACTGTCAGTAAACATAACATAACATAGCTTCACGCCTATATTCCACGAAGGGTTAGGTAGAGAGTAATATAGATAGTATTGCATACCCATAATTCGCAAATGGTAGGCATTATTAAGCCCCTATCAGAGTCATTTCCCAAACCAATCAATCGGCAAATTCCGCGCTGCTATTTAGAATTTTCCAACATAATTACCCAAAAAGACTTAACTCGACCCGGGGATTGAATTTAGGACCCAACTCAGCCGAGCCGCTGAGCTTGAGATTACTAAACTAATGAGTCAGTCAAGTAAACGTTGCACATAAACAATATAGTCTAATTTATTTGAGGAAAAACCACTTGCCTAGCCTTAATGTTTTACATTAGAGGTTTAGTTCACACAACTTATTTTGAAACTATGATCTGCCATGTCAATACCATAACTCGACATAACATCAAAATATACGTATAAAATTCACCGTCTAAAATCCCAGCCCCGTCAAAACGAATATAAAAAATATAAGAAACGCCGAAATTACTTTTTGAAAATTCGTATAATGAAATACCGTATACCTTCCCAAACATACAATCATAATCCCCTCATTTACCGTCCCATCTGAACGCTTGAAACTCAACAGAATCCTCCAAGTCCCCGAAATGGATTATGGAAGATCTCTTTAATCAAATTACTTGTTACAAGAGCTTTCGTTTTTTAATCTCCACGACCGACTCGATTAGGATAGGACGTTGAAAATAAACGCGGTATTGCTACCAAGGGATTAAGTCATTAGACGTTGATACAAGTGATCGTTTTAAATTTAAAAGCTATCAAGAAAAAAAATGAAGAAGCTAAAACATTAAGTCACCGGCTACAGAAAAAATTAAAAATTGTGCTTAGTTTGGTTCAGTAGCGTTTGAAAATATTCAGAGTAATTTTGCTATATTTTTCTTTTTTAAACCTTTGCCTTTCTAACGAAATATTCCTGTAACGCGAGTGCGTTTACAACCAAAAGTGTTCACATACGGAAATTCACAGACCCGCAGCCTAATTACCGATGTAGCAATCAGTTTGCAACGGCGTAGATCGTGGGATAGCTACTGTCAAACGTCATTTTTGTGTGATTGTCAACAGTGGGACTGTCTCGTGACTGTCGCGTTGCTGTCGTTTTTTTACATAATTAGACTGCCGGTACAACTATCTATAGGCCATACAAAAATTCGTTTCATGCAGGAATTGAATCCGCAACACGTAGTTCAGTAGTCGATCGCTCAACCATTGTGCCGTAATGAGTACCTACCAGAAATATTTCACACCATCTAGACACCTATTGTATCAGACGCAGCCTGTACCAATATTGCGCTAGTAGGATTGTATTTTAACGTAATTATGTTCTCCTGAGACGGAGATTAGTGGTTAGAGGGTTAGATTAGACTGCGATACGTAGGGTTACCTCAGTGTGTTTGCCTAATTACCTCACTACACGCCACGATCTTACCGGACAGGCATCCAACGGCCACAAATTTGACGTATTAACATAATAATGCTTCACAACATGCAAAAATAGAATCAGTCAAACCACACCAGTATATCTTAAATCGATTTTGGGTGCCTAATGATTTCTTAGTACTTTGGTTTCATAAATAATAAGGAACCATAATGTCTTTGACTATGAATAAATCGTCCGATTTTTCGCTTGTCGGTTCAATACAAAAGACGTTCTATGCATACTGCACTGGAATGTCTAACCCACACGCGATGCGAGCCTATGTGCCAGTCATAAGGCTACAAAATTTTGGTTTTAATACAGTCGAACGGGCAGGCAGGTTATCAGATATAAATTAAGTTTTCTAAAGATTATTCTATTGATGGAGTTTATAGTAATATAAATAAATAGTGACCCGCCCCGGCTTCATACAGGTAGCACTCATTTCTGTAGCCAGATAATTTGTAGGAAACATATAGACACAATATTGTCAAAAAGCCAAAAAAAAAAAAATTGTCGTTCTGATCGCTACTAAACTTCACACGATCACCCGCTGGGCTAATCTAAAGACTACCTAATACCATTAAAATCGGTCCAGCTGTTTTGGAGTCCATAGGGAACATACATACACACATTAATTTTTATATATGTATATAGATAGGATTGCCTCATTGTCTAGTGGTTGCAACCGCGACTGGTGCTATAATAATAAAAATCTAAAAACATGATACGTACTTTTACTTCAACCAGAAGCATTCACTATTTACCACAACCTCATAAAATCTTCACCCGCTTAATTAACATAGAATATCTTCAATCAACATGTGCTATCAAGACAAAACGTTTTCATCTGGCGCGATCATTTGGGATGGTGATAAAGGGTGCCGTAAACACTCGGGATTGTTTGTGACCCGCCTCGGCCTTTTTATGGTCTGAGGGCTATTTATGGTGCTCGAACATCATGTAGAGCTAAAAATAGGGGAACTGATTATGATAATACTTGGACTTTTATGTTCTAGTGGAGAATGTTCTTTGCTGTACAGCTTCATTGCAATTGTTTATGCTGTAGTAGAAAAATTTGCCTGTTAGCAAGCTCGAACTGCCCAGAGTGCGTCGGACATGCTTCGATGTATATTCACTAGGGTAGCCTGTATACCCCGAAGGGTTAGGTAGAGGAGTACTGTATGTACACCCACATTTCGCCGATGCCGTTCTTGAGTCCTATTGCCATATAACGGGCACAACTCCAGACTCCGTGCCCCTACTGCGAATTTATACTAAAATAATTTTGGTCACTTTTATCTTGTCAAATGTGGTGGATATAAAACCTCTCAGTATTTGTATATTTTATTATATTATTTATTGATATGTGACACTAATTCTAGTTGGCGTTAAGATCTAAACTTGATACAAAATTACACCTAATAATACTCATCGTGTAAACAATATCAAACAGTATCAAACAAAACGAAGGTGTCTATTACAGATTCAAGTACATCTTCAAAGGCTTTAAGACCGACTTATGAAATTGTGTACGAATTCATTGTAATTCTAACAATATAACAAATAATACTCTACTAGATCAATTAAATAATTAAGGGTATGGAACCCGAAACCTTAAGATGTTCAATTCCCAGGAAAAGTGATATTAGATTTTTCTGTTAGGAGGTTTTCAATAGCACCGTGGGGTTTGAGTTTTTTCTCTTCTCATTGGATCAAAAATCAAAAATATGTATACACGTAGCGTAATTCTTGTAAAACTATTGGTTAATATCATAAATTTTAAATGACTATGTATTTATATGCATCCGCAAATACTACGTGTAAAATTTGTCAACATTTCAATCACTATTTCTTCTACAAATGACTTTTGAATTTCATTAAGTGTATACATCTTTTTGATACTGACTGTATACCAGTACACTTCAGCCAAACCCATCGGGAAATACAGGCATGATAGTATTTGTCATACAAATGATTTATAGAAAGACACATATATATACATAACGTGAAGGACACAAAGAATTTTCCATCAGCAAATATAAAGTTACATTTGCCGTTAAATTTTAATACCTAGTCGTTTGCAATATCAAAGAGGAGTTTCATTAAAATTGTAACTCTAGCTACCGAGGAACACACGATTCTTCTTTTTAACGGAAAAATATTAAATCTTTTATGCATAGTCGACTGATGCTTGTAAAGGGGTGTACCTATACTTCTATTTTTTATTATATCTATATTAAATAAGCTGGACAGAAAAAGTCACAAATGAAGAAGTACTGAGGAGGGTTGGTGAGAGGAAAATGCTAATAAACACGATTGAAAACAGAAGAGGAAAGATGATAGGCCATCTTATACGACATGACAGTTTCATTAAAAACATAATTGAAGGAAAGATAGTAGGAAAGAGGGAGAGGAAGACCAAGGATAAGTTACATGAGCCAAATAAAGAAAAAGGTTGCCGTAATGTCGTATAAAGAGGTAAAGGAGACCGCACTGGAGAGAAAAAGATGGAAAGAACTTCATCAGCTACACCGACAAGAGCAAGGCTCTTAAATAAGAAGAGAAGAAGATCTATATTATACTGTATTACTTGTCGCGGGTTCGTGTTCCACATGGATCAAATGTTATGCCTTACTTTGTTCCGGGTCCGAATGTGACATAAATATATATGTAAACTGTACGTATTGGTAAAAAAAATATCAGATACCATACACTTCTGATACACGTGCAAATTCTAAGAAAAATTGCTAGGCTAAAAGTATGACTCGTAGCAAGCGTAACGACTATCTGCTACGACAGTAGTTGGCGTAGTAGATACATCATCAGTTCCGCTACGTCATAGTAATCATGCGGTACTTCACTTATTTTTTTACGGAATTTTAGTATCGGTAATGTATTAACAGTAATAATAATACCTACAAATCCTCAAAAGCCTTTTAGCACAAGGATAAGGATCTTTTGACAGCACATTTGGCGCAATGGCTAACCGATTCGCTTTGTGCGCTATGTGTCACAAGTTCGGTTCCCGCACTACAGACAGTTGTTTCGGGTTTAAATGTGAGTGCAAGTGACATTTATATTTGTGAACTGTACCCACGAAATAAGAGAAATATTAGACTGGGGCAACGTTATATTAAAAAAGAAAAGAAAGAAAAAAATATAGTACTTAACAAGATAGGAGCCCACTCTTTATTATCACTACACCAATTTTCTGTTAATAAACTGACACTGTAACTGTAACTGCAATCTTTAGCCTATCACATCTCACTGCTGGGCAAAGGCCTCTCCCCTGATTTTCACACGATAAAAAACAAGTCTAAAAACTTGCCCAAATCAATCAGCTTATTGTTTATTTCAATTTCTTGATCGTAACAGAAAAACCAATAACTTAATCATATTGACGGTGCTCAGGTATACCCAGATCTACTTGCCCCGCCATAAAGCACTCAACGAAGGCTTTTATCGATTGCGAGATGTAAACAGCCTGTAAACTCACTGATGGATAAAATAACCCCCCTAGCAATGGGATTATAGGGTTACGCTGAACAAATTCAATTGCTACTAAAACATTTCTAGGAAAACTTTGCTGACTTACAATATTAAACCTTAAGAGCTGAAAATGTACGTTAAAAGGATGTGAAAGTTTTTTTTATAACTTTTCTCACTCTAGGATTTCTCCTGTATCGTGGGTACAGTTTACTAAGATACATGTCACATACACACACAGTCAGACCCGAAACAACTATTTGTAGATCATACAAATATTTGATCCGTGCGGGAATCTAACCTGTGACATGAAGCGCAGAAAGCTAATCGCCTAGCCACTGCGCCAACCGTGTCGTCAAGGAAGGTGTTGTAAGGAAACATAGTTATAGGAACTATTGGAATTAGCTATTCCTTGAATTCAATATGTATGTAATACAATTGCCATACAGCGTGGCAATGCTGCCAGTCTTCTGGGCACACTGCCGGTTGACAGCGATGCGGAGGAATATTTTGATGCGTAATGTTTTTTTATATTTTTTACTTTTCTAATCTGATTAGTGTGTAAATATAGTTTAACCAATATTTAATTATATCGTATCCCAAATATACAGTAATAACAATTAGTAAATATGTAGTTCAATTCACTAGAGGAGCTAGCCTAAATGGGCTCATAGCTACATGGCTAACGCGCGGATTGGTCAATCTACGAGGTTAAGCAGCGTCTGCCACAGTCAGTCCATATATGGGTGACCATTTGTCACACAACAAGACCCCTCCGTGCCTCGGAAAGCACGTTAAGGTGCTTCTGGGTGTCGTGTCAATGAGATGCGAAGTTAAATGACAGAATTATCGGCAAAGTGTGGGTAGTACACCCACACTTTTAATAAAATGTAAATCTCTGCCCACCTAATCGGGAAGTTCAGGTGTAACGATGCTATGATATCAAAAAGTCGTCGACTTACGATGTCGAAGATTGCGTACCTATTAAAACTTCCTGGAATAAAGGTAATATGCATTAGAACCAAACTCGGTTCCACAGCCTAAAATCCTGAGTTTTATTCCCAACTCAGACAAAGTGATATTAGGTTTTTGTATCAGAAAATTCTCAATAACTGCCAGGAGTTTGGTATTCACACATGGCGAGTATATCGCCCTATTACATAGAACATCAGCGAAATGTAGGTGTACAATAGTACTACTATGCTACTCCTCTACCTCACCGTTCGACGATGCTATGTTATTAAAGGAGAGTTTTTACCCCACTATTTTTTTTAAAGAAAAGCTTTTGTCGTTTCAACGCTTATTGAAATACATTGTATCTTGGTGTCAGATTAGTTGTTATATATTTGCTATTTATATTGATAGTAACTGGGAATTTTATATTAGATAATGTTCATTTAATTCTAATATATTTAATTTAATTTGAAATGTAAATAACTTACTATAATATTTTGCATGCTTATATTACTGGCGAAATGTGTCTTGGTCAAATTTTTATATAATAACTTGTGTACCATATTTCAAGCGAATAAATAAATGAAATAAAATGAAAAGGTAATATTCACGTCACACCCGGGAGAACACCCGATAATCAATACTCAGTTTAATTAGTCTTAAACAAACTGTTCCAGTTCACTGGTTTTCGTATTTGCGCACTCTCGATTGTCTTATAAATTCGATATGTTTCTATATAAAGGTGAAAGGGAAATCTTCCCTAAACTAAGAAGAACCATATCGTTGTTATCAAAACAATATCTGCTATGTGCACTTTTTGGAGATTTCGACATTTTGACCATTATGACTTACGAGTACTTAGACTTACGAGACTTATTATGAGTTTACTAACCAAATTTTCGTATAAAAAGACTGCAATGTGTCTCTAAGCATAATACGGTGAACAGTGGTTGCTAAAAAAAATGTGCTCTGTGAATCAGTACCTCTATCACGAGTTTTCTAACTATTTACTATCATAGTAAAGTAAATTTTCATGATAGCGATTTTAGTTCTTATCTTGGTTACATTAGGGATTAGAGTCGCTTTTATGACATATGAGATGAGATTATAGAGATGTCATGTTAGGGACTCTAATCCATAATGTAACAAGGTTAAGAACTAAAATCGCTTGCATACAAATTTACATTTACTATGAAAGTAAATAGTGAAAAACTCATAATAGAGTTACAGCCAGAATATTATCAATTTGATACCACCATTACTGACTGGCTAATCTTTCCACTACGGGATTCCCATTCATGCATACTCGGTGACGAAGATCACAAAATGTGGGTGACAATAGTACACCCTCTGCCTTACCTTTCAGGGAATACAAGCGTGATTCTATGTTAAGCTAAATAATGTACATTGTAATCTGCATAATAAATATTTCCATTTTTCATATTGTCATCGAAGTTCGCTCTTAACAAAGGAGACTTATTATAAAATCTTAATTTAATTGCATTTGTATTGTTTGTCTTATTAAAATGCACAATACGTACAAAACTAATCTAAAACAACAATGAGTAAGCTCTCCTTTTTACAAATTTTATTTTTATTTCTATGCAATACTAGCTTTTGCCCGCGGCTTTCACTCGCGTTAATTTAGAATTTGACAATCAATTCGGGTTGTACTCTGCTTGCGAAAGACACGTGGCGCTATCTATTTATCATAAGAACGTTATTGTTGTTTTCCTCGGGAACAGTACTTTTTTCGTTATGAAAGGTACCCTATGTCCATTTCTGTAAACCTGACAACGTATCTGCAAAATTTCACGATGATCGGTTCAGTGGTTTAGGCGTGAAAAGGTAACAAACAAACAAACTTTTTTTCGCATTTATAATATTAGTTAGGATTTAATGAAGAATATCAAGAGAAGAAGAAGCATGATTGGTGACTTGATGAGACTGCCTAATAGCGAAATATCACTGATAGACTGAGTCGTGCATTAGTGGTATTTTGCTTTTATATGATTGAGGATAATGGAAATTACTATAAATTACTAACAAGTGCACTGCACAAAAATTTTTGGATATTTAAACTTTATTACCTATATACAGGCCCGAATTTTCAATGCCAGTATTAAATTTATCTAGCTGAATGAAGAAAAATAATAACAGAAAAACACTCAACAAATTTTATTGGAGTTTGGTTACCTTCCCCATTTCATCATGTATCACCTAGCGAGTTTTCAATTTCATACCGAGTGTCTAATATTGCATATTTTATGAAACTTTCAATATCTCATCTTCACAATACCAGAAAACTCAGCTTCATAATATTCACTAGACTAGACCGTAACCATGGCAACGATCTTATTAAACGCCTAACAGCCTACTTCCGATCGATGTCGCATATATAGGAGGCAACAGGTCTCCGATATAGCAACCGTTTGATATCTACCAAGTATTTTCACCTTGCAATACCTGTAAGCAACATTAAAGTATGAATTAGACTAGCTATTTCGCCAAGGGTTCTGATTTTTTTGTCTAGATATTGGTATGGTGATAATATCCCGATAAAAGATTTGTTTGTCTTTAATGATTGATACTTATTAACCTACAATAAATTAATATAGAGCTGATGATATGGCAAAACAAAAAAGTTAAGCTAATAAAGAAGTCATGAAGTTTCATTTGGGTTTTAATCATCATATGAAAAACTATAATGCTAAATCTTATGTGAAGAAAATATACACACCAAATTGTAGATTGGCACTTTGGGAAATATAGGGGTGATGCTAGCTTATGTTATCAATAGGAGAATTACAATACCTATTATTTTGTCGATTTAACGTAAAGTATGAATAAAGGCATCTCATCTCTATATTTTATTCATACTCCAAGGAACTTCTTGCCTCTAACTCCATTCGCTTTGTAGGATTCTTGTTTTAATGACTTCCAAGACGACTGATGTTTGCCTTTGATATGTGCAGCTGCAAATATAAGTTCGTCAGGTACCTACATAGTTTTATGTTTTTGAATACGCAAAGTCGCTCAAGGTATTTCAGTCATACCTATGTACATACTGTAAAACTTAGTTTGCAGTAATTTCCAGCAGTATAGAGTTTGTGAGAGAGAATTTGAAATGATTATGTCTGGATTTTCGTAATTTGCGACGCTTACTTTACGTACGTTTTACTTTTTGACAATGAGCTATCATATATACATTAAAATATCATACTACATTGAATCAGTAAGCCGGCGTTGTATGTTTTCAGTACAGTATCCGATGTTTAATTAACTACCAGTACAGAAATTCGCAGTGGTAGCCTCGCTAAACGATTTCCTCCTATCGACTATGAATTCGAAACCTTGTGTTTAAATTTATTTTTAGATCAGTAAACATGTTGAAGAAACCAGCACACTTGAAAGGACCTCAAAAAGTTCTCAGTGCTGTGTGTAGTTCGCCGGTTAGTAGACTAAGTTCAAAATCCTTCTCACTCTAAAAAAACTCGTACCCAGTAGTGTGATGGAGAAACTGACAAAGTATAGATGCAGTCCTAGAGACACTATACTGTCTCAAAGACCACAACATACTTTCAACCTGCTTATAAAATTTTCAATAACTTTGCTTCAAGCGTACAAACTTCCGTTTCAACATCCTAACTGGTACCCCTGAGGTTAGAACTTAGTAACTTAGTCGTAGGTGGTGCAGAAACTTGCAGGCATAACAGAAAAATAGACTTTAAAATTTATCTCTTTACCAGGGTAACACTACAAAAAGAAATACAAAATCAAAAAACAAAAACTCACATATAATTGTATGGGCCTCACGGATGCACCAAAAAGCATCATCCAATTACTTCTACGGTTAGATTTTTCGTTTAATTATTCGAAAGAAATACATCGCGCATGTCTGCCGTTAAAAGTCGCAAGGTCTATATTCGTTGCCCTATGCATAAGCTTTAGCAAAAGATCCTACCTATTCATCTACAAACTGTACCCCAAAAGCGAGTTTTCCTTGACCTCAACTTTAGTACGTCAAACCAATGCAAGAAAACAACGTACACTTTTATATCATTTGGCTTGACGGTAACTTCAGTCAACATCGAGGAAAACTCGTAATAGTCCTCAACAAACAATGGGGCAATTTTTTTTCTAATACTTTTCTATTGCTACAATATTATACTTGTTACAATATTATAGTTATGGAAGCGTTTATTCAATGCGTATTCTCTGAGTACCCGTCATTATTCTTTTGTTAAAAAACTTACATATACATGAATATTCCTTCTACATTCTATGCGTCGTTTTCTTCCGGAGCAACTACTTTGCTTTTAAATAAAGCCGCAAACAGTTTTCTAAGAAGCTCTAAAGCCTCAATATAAGCTTTATATTGCGAAGAGAGTAATTTCTGGAGGAACGACGAGGCACGATCTGTACCGTGTTTCGTGGAATCGGGCGGATTTAAACGGATTGCTCAAACAACTACCGGATTTTGTCTAAGATTGAATTGTTGGTAGGTAAACTTGGTTTTACATCTGCAAGCTTGTTGATATTAATTCGAAGAGTTGTACCTATTTGTAATGACTGTAACTATTCCCTCTATAAGTACAAGTTGCATTCTGAGATCGCTAGAGAATAGAGATGCCAAAACAATTGACATTCACAAATCACGTCATAAAATAAAAAGATCGTCTGTAAGCTTGCATACGCATCACGTGTCATATAACGAGTCTTTTGGTTATTTATAAACGCATGAATACGTAATTTTAACCGAAGATATTTAACTTTATTTTTATAAAACTTTATCCCTCACTAAGATTTCTTCTATATCGTGGGTACTGTTTACACGCCTCACATGCAAACACATCCAAACCCGAAACAACAATCTATAAGCAAAACAAATATTTATTCTGTGCGAGAATCGATCCCGCTATACATGACACAAAAAAAAACCAAGTGCCTTGCTACTACACCAACCGTGCCATCAAAGATATTATTTTCTCTACGTTACTCTAAATCCTGTCCAAGAAGCTACAAAAGATAGCTATTTATTCTTCATAAGCCTCGGAAAGGGAGGACAAAAGGCTGTCTAGGTACTTACAGCTCTTTGACAATAACGAAAAATAAAGACAGAAGCAACAATAAAAGATACGCCCAGTTTCGATTTCTGCGGGTATTACTTTTTAAGTAAAGATCGATCATTGTGGTCGCATGCCCGCCTGCTGAGCGTGAATTCCTGGGTTCGATTCCCAAATCGGCCAAAGTGTTATTGGATTATTCAGCAGCATGGATTTGGAACAGTGCCCAGTCAAGACTCAATAATGGCATGGGTGAAATGAGGGTGTACAATAGTAGTCCTCTGCCTAACACTCCGGCAAATACAAGCTTGATGCTATGTCATGCTATGTTATACAAAAGACCGATCAAGTATAGGTACCTAAAAAATAATTGAAACTTGGTAACGGGAATACTTGAAAAATGATAACCTGTATGACTAACATGAACATTTTTTGATCAAACAGGAGAATTCTGGGGAGCATTTTAAGTAATCACAGCAAAATGATCTCGAACTTTTCATCGAACCGAGGTTCTCATTCTTTTGCTGACCTCACCATCCGATTTGTTTATGTAATATCGACAAGCATCTACTTAAGCGATTGCTAGAATGACCAAAGTGTTCGTACTGAAATTGGATTATGGGCTTTGTTTAGTATGACGAAATGTTATAAGAGAAAACTCAGGTCTACCAGCATCGTAAATGGAATTTAGGATGAAAAGGAGAATCACATAGAAGTTCAGGGAAGTTCTCTCTGGTTGGTAGCTTGGATCAACCAGAGCGAATTCTACTGACATAACCTGGGTATGAGACTCTGCTCAGAATGAGAATGGTTAATTTAGGTCTTAGGTCCACTACGCTGCAGGTCAGCGTCTCAATTGGGAGTTAATAGACTACATACACCATCGAGAACTTTTGGAACCCTCCATTATCTTCGCTTCTTCACGATGTTTTTCTCCACTGTTAACACAGTTAATAATCAAACTCTGATCCGAAGTCAACGAATCCAACCGGGTTCGAAGTCAGACCCATGGAAAGCAAGTTAATATTGCGTACATGCATATGCTGAATAAATCAATAAATTATGCTTTCGACTTGGCTTGATTAGTTTAACGTCATGAAAGAAGTCTTCTCAGTACGTTTGAAGTCGGTTTAATTAAAACTCAAGTTCTCTTTGCGGCTTGTTTGCTAATTAGAATTATTCATTGGTTCTCCATTCGCTCGTTCGTTTATTAATCCTCTTTATACATATATTGGGTATATTTTTACATATCAAATAATCAGAATTTAATTTTCTTTTTAAATACAGAAACTCTTAGTTCATTTAATTTGAATTGATTATATCATAAAGTATTCTTAGTCGGAAGGATCACGTTAGAATAAATTAAAACAAAGTATACTTTTCTTAATTATGAAATCTTCGAAGGAAATTTTCACAGGCTCCGACATAGAAATGAGAAATGATGATGAAACTTCTCACAATTTGAAATCTAATCAAAACACATTTTAAGCAGTATTTTTTTATTAATTTCTATAGTTTTACAGTGGGCTTCTCTCATAAAATAATGTCAATCTCGTTGCCCGAAAAATTACCAAATAACGTACTTATTAATAATATTAGGGGTACCTTGTCATATAATTTTACTGCTACCCCCAAAAAACCCATTTCATTGCTAAGAGCATGTTTACCCGTACTGTTAAATAAATAGTGATTTATTTATTACAGAGAGGAGCGTGGGGCATCAACAGGTCCCTGTCAGCCGTCGTACTACACAAAGCTTTTGACAGTTTGTCGATTGTGCCCTTACAGCTTTTATTATTCGACCGTATTTTAGTGGATTAAAATGTATTTGTATTTTTATGTTTGCTTTCAGGATTTTTATTCATTTTTTAGTGTGTTATCCATGTAAGTATGTATGAATCATTTTATACAAGAGAATAATGAAAAAAATAGAAGAAAATTGACAGCCTGATTGATCCAGTGGTGAGCGCAACTGCTGAGAGTGAGTTATTAAGTTCGATGCCTAGGCAGGGAAAAGTGTTATTTTTCGGTGATTTTTCGGTGGAAAATTTAAGTTTGAAAATTCTCTCTGTGGTTAAAAATAGGGGTGCCCTATATTAAATGTAGATGTACAATAGTACAGCCCTGTTTACCCCTTCGGGGAATATCGGCGTGATACTATTTATAAGTACAAAAATATTAGCTCCAGCATTCTAAAAAAACTCTAGGAAACTTTTTCTTTGTTTTATGCTAAGCACTCCATTGTGCTTCACAATAAAACGAAATAAAATTCAATATTTTTATACTAGTTTCAGTGTATAAAGTATTTTCATAGGAAATATTCACTCGATTGAAGTATATAAGATGCTTATTAAAGCAAGCATATTGAAGCAGTTATTCATCATAAAGAGTTCAGTAAGCCATTATAAGTAGGCATTAAAGTAATTTATTTTTCATTTCAGCCAGAAACCTCCTAACTCATATAATGAAAAAAAAAATATCTCTGGCATAAAATTATATGGTTCTGATTGAATACTTTTAAAGAGATTAGTTGCAGTGGGCAGCCATATTGTAATAATCCTGGCTCAAATTAAATTATAGCTTTGACCTTCGTCACAATGGGTAGGTTACTACTGAGGTAATATGGCCATATTCCTTACGTCTCTTCGTCTTTATTATAATTAATAGACTTGTGTGACACTATTCCTATTTCTGTTAGGACAGTAAACATAATCGTTCCTTGGGTTGGAAATGAAAACACGTAACTTTTACGTAGAGGTACAGATTATTTTGTTCACGAAAGAAGTATGTATAATGTCGTACTGTTTGTTCTCAAAGAACTAAAATTAGAGATAATAGTGCGCATTGCCCATTCATTATCTGCTACCTTTTTAATACGCTTCCTGTACAAGTTTTTTGTATGGGGACACCACTTATTTTTTGCCTTTTTTGATTTTTTCCTACGCTTACACACAATTACCGAGCTGGATTCCAAATTTCATCCTTCTAGGTCATCTGGAAGTAGGTTAGAGTTAGGTACTATATGTCAGTCAGTCAGTCAGTGCTAAAATTTACGACTTTTTGACCTTCATATCTTTATAACCGTTTGAGCTAGCTTCTTGAAATTTGGGCTTCTACATGTTCTTATGGATATAATTAAACAGACGTAATTTTATGTGTTTACGTTAAAGAGGTTTTGAGTTATAGAAGGGTCAAAAGTGGCACCAAGTGGTTCGTGTAATATTATACCCGGCGCTGGCTAGCCAGTTCCTTTGCTTGAACTTGGCTTGACACGCTACCGTGTGTCTCGATTTCAGAGAGAGTATATAAAGAGTACAGATTAATAATAAAAAAGAGTAACATTTATTCAGTTTTTTTTTTTAAATATATATCCAACAGACAGCTTGTCACATTGACATTATATTTTGACGTTACTGATTGCGGCTGTGTTCAGAAACGCCTGAGTTTTATGGCTTTGGGTTTCTGGTTGTTTATTAAGTTCAGTAAACAAAAAGTCTTTTTTATGTTGTGGGCATGGCTGTCAGTGAACATGATGCCAAAAAAGTTAGTTTATGTAACAAGAGTATTTTAGAGTACGGTTGGAAACAAAAGATTTTTAGAAGAGATTGAATACTGAAAACTTCAGCAAACTACGTGTGTATTCTTTCCCGTATGAAGTATAAAATCTCCCGTGATTTCAATCACAGGTTTGTCCAAATATATTTTTGTAGCTAAGTGTTATAATGTTATCTTTTCCACTGCCGCAAAACTGACCGTGACTTAGCGGCAGATAGCAATATATGTATATATTTTGCCAAACACTTTGAAATCGTAATTACATAACATAGCATCACGCCGGTATTCCTCAGAGGCACAGGAGTGCTACTGTACACCCACATTACGCCGATGCCGTTGAGTCCCATATAATGGGGGCGAGCCTATTGTCATCTACCGGGCTCAGTTCCAGACTTCATGCTGCTACTGAGAATTTACAGAAAAACCCAATAACACTTTGCCCGATCCGGGAATCGAACGCAGGACCTTACGCTCAGCAGTCGCGCTACATAACATTTTTAAATAATTCCCACATCTGAAATTACTTACTAGAACTTAAAATGCTTTAACAATCCCAGACGGAGGACTTAGTAAGATAATTATAGATACAATACATGTTCCCTACAAAAGCCTGTTCAACTTGTTCATTTTAACTTTAATTATTGTACTCCTTTGTTTCGTCGTCAATACGGACGTGTGTGGCTTTAACTACTAGCTAGCCTGGCCTCTAACACTTCGACTGTGAAAATTACTTTATTTCGTAGCTACTGCTCCTTATGGACTGGCTCATTGGTTTAGTGGTCGCAAGCACGAAGACTGAAGAGTGTCTTGGGTTTGATTCTCGGATCGGGCAAAGTTTTATTGGGATTTTCTAATACTGAATTCTCATGAGCAGTACGGAGATTATAATTGTGCTCGTTAGAGGGCAAAAAGTTCGGCCCCTATTATACGACTCTTAATAACGGCATCGGCAGATTATGTATACAAGCGTAATTCTATGTGTATAGTTGCTATAATACTACAGGATATAATGAATTCTACAGTCCTCTTGTGTCAGTAAAAGTTGAAAAAAGGCGTTCGTCGTTATTTAAAAATAAGAAAAATTATACATAAAAAAATAATTATATTAATAATTTCAATTTAAATACTTACGTGATAATTATTAAGGTATCCTTATTTGTAAAACATATTCTTAACATGTGGCGCCAGGAACGTAAAAAATTCAAATAAAAAAAATTAAACGTTCGGGATTCCTAATTTGAAAAAAAAACTTACATAATATAATACTAGATTTTATTTTTAAGGAATGTGCTATTTACTTATATTTAGAATGAACGGAAAATTCCCCTAATTATGTTATAGTCTATCCATCGTCGATGTCTTCGTTTTCTGAACGCCGCGGTTGGACTATAAAGCCTTTGTCAGGTTGTCGATAAGTCTTCCTTCAAGCCCTGTCTTCGTTTCTTATTACCTAGAAATTTACTTTGCGAGAACATAAAACATTTATTTACGGATGTAAACCCTGAAAATTATTTACAAGAACTTACGAACAAAAATAATGTACCTAATTTATCCGTGTGATGGCAATTGAATATCGAGAATACTTACTGTCTTTGGGATCCTGAGTTTGATACCAGGAGTCAGGATTGATAAATAAAAATATCTTTCTAAAACTATGAATTTTGCCAGTATAGTAAACAATACATTCGATCAATATCGATACTTTTGAAAATAAATACAAAATGGTGTTTATATTGTCTGTTTCTAATTACATGATATACAATCCGTTACCGGTAATTTAAATGTCGAACATTACGGTTGCTTTGCAAAAATCAATACTCGGACGTCAATGATCGATCGACCCGTATTACTATTTAAAATCAAAGTTAGCTGCGTATTTTCAATGCGTCATTGCAAAGTTCTGTTCGGTTTGATTCAAAGAACGGTATATTTTACGGACTTTCTCAGCTAATTTAATGTAACTACACCGTCTATAGAGCGAGACACCCAAGCTTTCAAAATTAGAAGCCTAATTGTCATGGAAAAAATCTGCTTAACAGAATATTTATTTATTAAAACAACTAGAGCACCATTACAAAGGACTAAATTGATACTTTAAGTATATAGAATATATTATATAAATTAAAAATTAAATATATACATTTTATTATACTAGATTTCTGTGGACGCGTGGTCAACGGTAAAGACTGAAAACGATAACAAATTGGTGTCTGCGAAAAGCAGTATTCACTTAACAGTATATCCTAGTTATATATATATATATATATAATTAATTGCCTTTTATGATAATCATGGTAAGTCATAATCCTTATTATATGTATGTAGACATATTAAACCTGTGATTTTGATTCTGCAGCTCTTATAGACAGCGTGAGGCCCTGCAAAGGTTATAAAGTTTTTCTGTACTTATAAAAATAGTAAGAAGTAGTCGATAAAGTCACCTCTACCTAACCCTTCGGGTAATAAAGGCGTGATGCTGTTTAATGTGATGTTTTATAAACAAAACACACTCGCTGTCCATTAAAAGGTACCAACATCAAATGTTCTTAAACACACAGCATGGCAAATGTTAATTTATTTACCACTAATGTATAGTAGACCACACACATTGATATTAATGCATATTACATGACTTGTAACATGAAATCCACCCTTACACAACCTACCCATCTTGAGCGTTCATCTTCAAAGGCAGCGATCATGCCAATTTGCATGATTAAACCCACATAGGTACGTAATAGGAGTCCAATTGCTAACATAATGGTAAGCAATTAAGACAATTAGTTGCTAAGAGGGCTAGTAGTTCCTATAATGGGTACGTTTTGAGATGGCATCGCCTTTTCTTTGATAGAAACTGGCGTAGAGTCTGTAAAAACCTGGGATGTATACTGATACACCCCAGGTTTTTACAGACTCTCCTGATATAGCCATGTATTGACTGCAATACATGGCTATATTAGAAGGTATTTGCAGTATTATATAGATAATGATATCAACATCATAATTATGTAGCCTTTAAATGCCCAATGTGGAAAATGGACCTCCAAAGGTAGGCTCACTAGTCCCATAATTACGTAAGCTAAATCTGCTAGATGTTGTCTCTAATAAACATGCTATCCCGTATCTTCATAGGACAAAATACATAAGTAAAAAAGTGATGCAGTGTTTGTCGGTCGTTGCGGTTGTCAGATTGTTTTGTTTTGTTTTTTGTTTTTTTTTTTAAAACATTGCCCCACACTAGGATTTCTCCTGTATCGTGGGTACAGTTTACAAACATACATGTCACATGCACAAACAACCATTTTTTTTCCATGTTTGATTGATATTGATTTTCCATGTTACCGCGAATTTAGTTACAGCAGTTTGTACCAAGAACACTACTCCTCAAGTACATGACGAGGCGCACATTTGTAACATAACGCTCGTAAATCAAACACCACATCGTTACATTACACGGGAATGCTCCCGGTGTGTGTCCGCCTTAAAATACCGTTGCAATGAGCAGTCTTGAGAGAGATTGCCATAATCTAACGCTTGGCAAGCTGATTTGTGATCGCAGTACTCCGTGACTAATAACATGATACCGCAAAAATCTTTTACATTTTCAAACATAACATTGTGAGAATGTGGCCGACTTGTAAATTAATATTGTGGATAAGGTAGAAATTAGGATTATGATGAAAATTACTTCTTCCGATGTGTCCTCAGTGTGCACGAACTTTCAGAGCAAAAATAGGGTAGGTACACCAGCTATATGTGAGCAAAATATCTAAATAAACTCTCAGATTTACAACACAATCAACTTGTCAGAGAGTTATTAAAATGTGAAAGCGCCATATACAAACTTTTCCCTTCTTCTTTGTGGTTGATTGTTGCGGCTCGATACCAGTATTTTACACAGAGCAACTGTCTTCTAAACTCTGCCACCAAATTGGAGACACTAATACTAAGGGCAGATTAGTTATCAGACTTTATCACCTCCGTGCCTCGGAAAGCAAACATGCTTGGCTTGTTTACGTCGTAATGTGTGAAAAATGGTCACCCATCAAAAGACTGACCGTAGCAAGCGCTGCTTAACCTCACAAATCAATTAATCTGCGCGGTATATATATATACAAGCCATATACTTACACCTTAATAAATGTACACCATATTACGTAAATATCTCCATATAAATCAAGTCGTAACATCCAATTAAAATCCATAGCATTAAAATCCCAATATAGACCGTATCCCCCCCCTAAGAGCGTACAATCAAAATGTTGTAGTATCCAAGTCCCGGTGATCATGTACGGGAGACAGTTTCTTTTGTGCTGCCCTCGTCCCGTCACGTGCCCGGATCAGATCGATTTTGTAACATCATTGTTGAAAATTGTAAGGACGCAGCATGAATAGTTAGCTTTTTGGTATTGTTGTGTTAGAGGGAACTTTCGCACAAAAATATAGGCTCGCTGATGTTGAATATAACGGAATATACCGCGAACAAGTCCCAACTCCAGACAGCTACTGATAGCTTTAATTCAAATAGAAATTCATTTTTCAAAAAAAAAATCTTCTTTGAATTAATATTGGTCGTAAACTTGGTAAGCCTTTATATTTGTAACAAATGCATAAATAGTTATAAATAAATAAATTCAACCCATTCCTGTCCCACTGCTGGGCGAGGGTCTCTTCTCAGAATGAGAAGGGGTAGGCCTTAGTCCACCACGCTGGCCCGTTGCGGGTTGGCGGACTACACACACCGTCGAGAACTTTATGGAGCCCTCTCAGGTATGCAGGTTTCCTCACGATGTTTTTCCTTCACCGTAAATGCAAGTATAATGTAGCATAATCAAATTCTGATCCGCACATGATTCCGAAAAGTCAGAGGTGCGGGCCGGGTTTGAACGCGGACCCTCCTGCATGGAAGGCAAGCGTTCAACTGCTAGGATATCACTGCTGTATAATAAAATCCAAAAACAGTTTGCAGTTTGCACAACCCAGGGAACGAACCCAATGAATAAACAAGTTCTGAACGTATGATACAAGAATAAATCACTAATAAAAACATTTTATAACTCCAAGTTACTCATCATCTCGGTCCCATTAGCGGTATAACGCTACAAACTCTACTCAACTAAATCTAACTTATTTAATCTGTGTCTGGAGCAAGTTTAATGAAATAAACAGCAATCACGGAGTCAATCTCACGCCGATGCTGAGTCTACAGCTCTGCTGTTTGTCGTAGTTCAAGCAATCTTAGAAATGTCGGGAAAGAAAATTGTTCTACTGCAAAGGGCAGTATATTATATAAAAATAAATACAGCATCAGTTGGTTTGAGTGGTTGACTAAAGTTTGATTATTGATTCGTAAGCAAACCACGAAAGCCCATAGTATAATAATTATGTTTATTTCTATACAGGCACAGAAGACTCAAAATACTCCCATCATGCAAACTGCAAATATATAACATTTTACCTCTTAAATTGTTAGTGCAAATATTTTATATACGTTTTATTACACAGGATAAAATTAATAGCAATATCACTATACACCTGTATTCTCCGAAAATTCCACGAAATGTAAAAAGAAGTGTACAGAAAAAAAAAACGGAGTCACTTTGTACCCAATGGGTTCACAATACCATTACCATTCTCGTAAACCAGGTGTGACGGATTGGACAGAAAATTGTTGTACTTAAAAGTACAAGGAAGAAAATATTGAGTTCAATTGCAGTTCAATGGAATATTGATCAATGTGACGTCGATATCAACGTTTTGTTGCTACTTCATAACATAGCATCACGCCTGTATTCCCCGAAGTGTTAGGCAGAGGTTTACTATTCTACACCCACATTTGACGGATGCCGTTATTGAGCCCCACGTAATAGGGGGCGAGCCTATTGCCATCTACCGGGCACAGTTCCAGACTCCGTGCTGCTACTGAGAATTTACAAACAGAAAAACTCAATAACAGTTTGCCCGACCTGGGAATCGAACCCAGGACCTCACGCTCAGCAATCGTGCTTGCGACCACTAGATCAATGAGGCAGTGTTACTACTTCACAATCTTCTAAAAGCAGAAAGACAATTTGCTGACAAACGCTGACACTTTTTAAGAATAGAATAGAATATACGTATCTTTATGTATACCAATTTCAGGCACTTATGAAATGTTGAGACTCTAGGTTCACGGTTCCAAAATGTAGGTCCTATGGAGAAGAACCGGCAAGAAACTCCATGCAAATTCTTTTAAAATAGATCTAACAATCTTTGTTTGGTGCATTGTTGCGGTAAGAGAATGCGAGAATATTGTAATTTAATCTGTAAAAAAATTCTATGAAACAAAAAAAAAACAGGTAGATAGATAAGATTGCCTCTGAATAAGATTGCCATAGCCAGCACCGGCAAACGGCACCCGTTCACGAGCATAACGCATACAGCACGCATCAGCATTGCTAAGCTTAACCAGAATGTAGGCAATTTCCTGAATACATTGCATTCGTATCAAAAAATATATCTGCATCGGGATTTCTCACCACTAATTTATTTATGAGAGCGATGACTCTGGTGGTTGAACTGTTGCGGGCTTGAGGTGAGTTTTGTAGATAACAGCATCACGCCTATAATTCCCGAAGGTTTAGGCAGAAAGTACCTACTATGGTGGCCATGCACCGGGCAATAATTATTCCATACATACATACATACATCGGGATTCTAATAAGACTTTTCATACATTCTCTGTATCACTCAATAACCAATGATGGCACCGTTGAGCGATCGACTGCTGCGCTACGCGTCGCGGGTTCGAGTCCCGCACGGAACAAATATTTGTATGGCCTACAGATAGTTGTTTCGGGTCTGGGTATTTGTGCATGTGAATATTTGTATTTGTAAACGCACCCACGATACAGGTATTATTCCTAGTGTGGGGCAACGTATTTTTAAAAGAAAAATAAAAACGAAAGAAAATAATGAATTTTTGTATTAAGTAGATATTATTAAAACTTCACTTTTCGTTCTACATGAGGAAATACGGCTACAACCGTTTACATATTGTATTTTAAAATTCACGATATATAATTTCATACCAACTGTATCAAGGTAAACTGTAACACCGATAATCCATGAAGCTGTACAGGAACGCAATTCTATTGCTAATGTCAGGTATGCAGGCTGGCTGCCACGCGTTCAATTGTTTTACAACCACACAGTTCGATTAATACTGAAAGGTAATTGCTTTGGCGTAGTAAACGCTTTGCGGTTGCAAATTGCTGGATAAATGCACATACTCAATGTTGAGAAAGTCAGTCATAACACATGATTAAATCTCAAAGTAAATACAAACTATGATAGCTTAAACTTTATCATAGCCTCACGCCTGTAGTCCTCGAAGAGTTAGGCAGAGTTTGATTCCGTAAACCCAAATTTTAGTTTAGTTATTGAGTCCTAAGTTCGAGAGGACGAGTTAATTGCCACCATCAGGCACAATTCCAAACTCTATTGTGAATTTCCAGGTTTTCACAAACGGCTTTCGTCATTGCAACCACTAGACAAATAACATAACATAACATCATGCCTGTATTCCCGAAGGGTTAGGCAGAGGTGTACTATTATACAAATGTACACCCACGTTTCGTCGATGCCGTTGAGTCCCATGTAATTGGGGGCGAGCCTATTGCCATCTACCGGGCACAGTTCCTGACAGCGTACTGCTACTTAGAATTTCCATACAGAAAAACCCTTCGCCCGAACTGTGAATCGAACCTCACGCTTAGCAATCGCGCTTGCGACACAAGACCAATGAGACTGTCAAAAATGAAAATAGACCAATAAAGCACTTGGAAACGGCTTTCACTTCATAACGACCGACCTTATTTTTCAACACTACCTTACCTTAAATACTTTAAATTGCAAGTAGTCATACAACGTCAAAAAGATCCAAAGTCATACAAAAGTAATAAGTAAATAACTATGTATGACAAAAAAATACGCGCGCGTGTCAGGCATCATATCCTTTATTTTTTTCTTTGAGATTCCTTACCTTACTTTGCATTGCTTGTTATTGCACTATAAAACTTTAAATTGCGTTGTAACCGACACCGACTATTGAAGAATCACAAAGGCAGTGGCGTGCGGTACATAAAGACAAAAAGACACTGCCTACCCTACATAAGTCAGATAAATATTTATTATAAAATATTTGAGGTGGCAAATCACATACATCATTATTTAATCGACAAGACGACGAACCAATACCAACATGCAGTAGGTACTATTGGTAAGTAAGCTTGTAAAATTTTCTGCCTACCCTGTCTAAAAATCTGTGCACGTCGCTGCACACAGGCTCTACCTTTTCAGAAAGTACCATTAATTAAATATCTAAGTTATGCTGGAAATGTTTCAGACAATCACTATTCAATTACATTAGAATCAATACGTCTCAAAAGACAAACTTAGAGCGAGAATCAAACATTTAAACTAACTCTAAAGTGCATGTACATCGCGGCATCACATACTCCGATCCTCTCTGAACACTTAACTCATTTACGAACTCGCTGCAACGAAGTCTAGACGTAAGCTTCCGTGTAGTTACGCCGACTTACAAAGCTTAAGCCCATATTAGTCCCCGTTCGCGGACAGACGAAACGGGTACCAACATCCCAAGAGAGATGGTGGGTTGAGAAGGGGGTGGGAAAGTGGGCAGCCCGGGCAACAGGTGCCCGGAGCGTTGCCAAGCTACCCCTCCACTAAATCAAACTTCAACAATATCGCCACCCGCAATTTCCCCCTACATTGAACCGCGCAACCGAGCAAACAGAATCATTCTTTATTAAGAGCGAGCGTTGGATGATGTTTATGGTGAAGATGTCGGTTGAACCCTTTGGCTATTTGGGGAACGGCCGCCATTGTAATAAAAGTACCCTGCAATGTTGTGTAAATTAACAAACAACGAAGTAGATGCACTGTAGAGCTTATTATGTTATTACGGTGCATTATTAAAATCTCGTATTGTGACGCTCGTCGTATCGTTTATTCATGGTTGAAACTATATTGCCTTTGTTACATTAAATTAACTACACGTGTTTATGCATAGTTTGTTTTTAAATAATGATTTTGTTAGTAGCCACTAGTGTTGTTATTATTTCTATAACATGGTATTTACACGAGCTTTATAATGTGTTACATACAAATTGTTAGTGTAAAAACAAACAAAACATAATTAATTTTGTAGTTATGACTGAACATGTGAAAAATGATCAAGTCAGGTACTTGTAATCCTACTTCCTACTTATCCTACTAATATCATATCCTATCCTATCCTATCCTACTAATATTATAAATGTGAAAGTTTGTGAGGATGGATGGATGTATGGATCTTTGTTACTCTTTCACGCCAGAACGGCTGAACGGATCTGGATGAAATTTGGCATAAAGATAGATTATAGTCTGGAATAGCATATAGGCTGCTTTTTATCCCGGGAAAATGCACGGATTCGAAATCCACGCGAGCAAAGCCGCGAGCGGAAGTTAGTCCTCAATAACTTAGGACAACAACAACAATTGTTTCATAATAGCTTACGGGGCCAGGGCAGCGATCACGTATTCATGCAAAATCAATATGTCCAAGACACAAATATAAACTACAATTGATATCAATGCACTAATAATTGATACAATTTCGATTGGCACGCGTAATAATACCATGATATTACGTGAAACTGTCAAATAAAACCCGATTTTTGTCCTTAGTATAACATATACCACAATTTGTTTCTAAAATCAATCCTAATGGGAATGAACCGGAGTACACTAGTTTGAATGGAACGGAATCCACGCGGCCAAAGCCATCGGTAACAGCTATTGTAAATAGGTAACCGGAATAGGAATATATTGTGTGAATAAAAAATAAATAACTTACTAAAGATCCGTAGCCTAATTACGTAAAAATAGCGACAGCAAACAACCTCGCGACAGCAGCCTCGCTGTTTGGCCATACATACATACATATATGACACAAAAATTATGTTTGACAGGAGATACGGCGCGATCTACGCCTGTCGCAAACTGATTGCTACATCGTTAATTAGGCTGCCGGTTATCAGACTCCTGTTCAAACTTCTTCCAATTAACAAGATTCTTGAAATTATTTATTCTTGAAATACTTACATCTAACAAGATTCTTCAGATATACCAAATACTTTCCACAGAATACAGCATTGATTACTGGTCACACTCAACGGGAAATGCTTCAAGGAAAATTGAAAACTCCCGAAGTTGCCATTTGATATGAACATACACAACATGGACTTAGATTCTAATAGGGTTGTAATATTACATATCGGATCCTGACTCCTGACTGACGACGTTAGGGTTGGCGGGTTCAGAAATACAAGATAGGTTTGATATAATTTGTATCGTGTGACAGCCCTGTGGATATATCAAAGGCCTGTCTATTAGTTACTATATCAAAGGAGATGCATCACCGAAAGCGTTTTCAGACAGTCCAAACACCAATATACATACATATACATAATATTGGTATTAATAAATCCACATTTTATTCAATAATATTAAATAATCTGGTTCCTGTAATTGGTGTATTACAGTTGTACAAAGTGATAATTGTACAAGTGGTATTATTTAATCAATTAATAAACATATTTGAACTTCATTTATTGTATTTAAAACCCTATCTAAACAAATCTACTACCAGTTCTTCATTAGAAAGCTTCATCTATATCTGCACCCCTAGTACAAATTTTGACCATAGATAAAGAAAGCAAAAAATTAAAATTAAAAAGAATTGCGCACGTCTTTATTACTAAAAATGCAAGCAAGTACCTCTTTGCAAATTGTATAGAGTGTAGTAAATATGTGGTCACCGATATTTTCAGTTATCGTTACGGCCGCCGACATATCGATATCTTGTCGGTGTATAATATGAAAACGCTCTATATTTACAGTTCCAGTGGTTATATTATATTTATGTAAGCAAAGATTTGGTTTCGTACACAAAGGCTCGTATTGAGTACCGCGTAAGTTACAATGATGGATTAGTGACCACTTGATGGATCGGATGTAGAATAATGGGATATGGATGCCATATACACTTGTAGAGAGAGAAACCGAACGAAAAGTAAGTGGCTACAAGATGGTACTTTAAAAAAATATGTTCATCAAAATGACACTATTATGAAAAGGATTTGGAGTTTTTTTATCGCTTATATACTAAACTCTGCTCATAATACTTTGTAAACATTTATTTGTCACTACACTTCATAATATTATATAACTAGCTTTTGCCAGCGACTTCGTACGCGTGGAATTTAGAATCTGATATTTTCTGCAATAAAATGGAGCCTATATTTTAAGTTAGATCTCTAGCAATACATCGGTGAAAACTGCATTCAATTCCATACAGTTGTTTTTGCGTGCTGCGTGTACAAACATACAGACAGAAAGATAGACAGACAAGAATTCTAAAAACTGTTGTTTTGGCTTCTGTTGTTTTAACAAAGACCCCCTGTTTAGGCCAGTTTTTAGGTACTTAATCTTTATTTAAATAAAACTTGACCGGACGTAAATACATATATTATATTGTTAAAGTATATAAACATAATAATAGGTGTGGTTCGCGCGCCGTCGGTTCAAGCAGTGTCCGTACGGGCGCCGCCGTCGCTGTTCCTTCGTCGCCCGCGCCGCCCTCACCCCGCTCGTAGCCGGGCCCCGTACTTTCTTGTGAATGTGTGAACACCCCCATATTAATTTTTCTTCAATATCTATAATGTACAGACATCGGCCTGTTATAATTTTATTAAATATAGACATAGATTACCACCAACACTAATTTATTACAATTGCCAATAATTATCACAGAGGACGTATTGTACAGTATCACAGTCAATTGACAGTATTAAAATAGTTACATTAAAATACTAACAGTTACTTGGGCGGCCCTTTATGTAGTATTAAAATCAAAATTAATTGGACGCACGGTTGGCGCAGTGGTTGAGTGATTGATTGATGCGCTACGTGTCTTCGATTCAATTCCCGCACGGAATAAATATTTGTATTATCTACAGATAGTTGTTTCGAGTCTGGGTATTTGTGTATGTGAATATATGTGTTTGTAAACACACCCACGATACAGGTATTATTACTAGACCAGGGCAACATTTAAAAAAATAGAAGCACATTTATTCATTACGACCTCAGAACAATTCTGAGAATACGACATATTGACAGCACAATGAAAACAAAAAAGATCAACAGACAAAAGAAAACAAATATGAATTACTTCATACTAATATTTAAACTTCCTTTCATCATAACTAACAATATAGAAACTCAACAAACGTAACCCTACAACCACTCAAATTCATAACCGCACAATCGATAAGCAATTTCTCCAGCAACTTGCTAAGCCATGTGACAGCAACAACTGCTCAAATGGCCGCACCTAACGCCGCGCCGGGGCAACGCTCTTAAATCATGAAATATTAAATAAACGGCGCCGCGCTCCATGTGTCAGCGGTGGTCTATCGAAATTGACACAAGAAAAACGGTATTGCCAATAACGATGATGAATAGTTAGCTTGTCGTGTTCCAATTATAGACCCGTTTATTTATTTACTTGTTGTTGTTCGATTCGGTAGGTCGGTATACCCCTAGAACTAGCTCCCAGGTTTTTGTAAGAAAACTCTGACAGCTTCTGTCAAAAAACATGCTATTCCGTATCTTTCAGAAAAATATAATCGAGTAAAGTTGCAGTGTTTGTTGGTCATGTTGTGGCTGTCAGATTTCAAGTTGCGGATGTCTATTGGTTCACTTTCATTGCAGTGGGCCGAGCCTCTTGTGCGCCGCTTAGTTACCGTCTCTACGTAACACTGGCAGAATAGTAGCCAACGACTCAATTGCCATATAAAAATCTTACGCTGGGTTAGGAACAAGTAATTGAAAATATTGGTGTCCTGAACGGAAGATAGTGTGTAGATAGATAGATAGAATTATTTTTATTTATAATAAATCTATTTCAGGCAGTTTTGAAACGTTATAATAGTACACTAGTTGCACTAACGCACTTGTGACTCCTCCGGTGTTGCGGGTGTCCATGGGCGACGTTAATCGCTTACCATCAGGCGATCCGTCTGTTCGTTTGCCGCCTATGCCATAAAAAAAAACGATTCCAAAAAGTTGGTCCTATGGAGAAGAACCGGCAAGAAACTCCATGGAAACTCTTTTAAAATTTCTTTTAACAATCTTGCTATATACACAATGATACATGTAATCTTATCTCGTAAAAAGCTCATGCACACAGTTTGTTTTGTTTGAGTCACTCCAGACGTGATTGGCCACACCTTCACAAGGCTAAATCAAACACTTGGATTTCCATTTGGTCACGTCTTGAAGATATAGATCCTAGAAGGTGGTGTTACAAATGCAAACATTCTACGTAAACTACACAATATTTGCAGTTACCTATATATGCACTGGCAGTGATGCCTCACTTAAATAATCAAAGAGGAGGCACGGCGTCCCGTGTGTCAGCCCAGACGGTTGGCAAAGTGAATTACTCGCAACTTGACTTTACCGATAGGGACACGCTTACCTGACATGGACATTAATGTGATGTATATTCAAGCATCAAATGCTCGGTAGTAACAGTACATTCAAAAAAGTTAAGCTAGATAATTGTATAATCTGTGCTTTTAAATAAAATAATAAATTCAGCCTATTATTGTGCCCCTGCTGGGTAAGGGCCTCTTCTCGGGATGGGAAGAGTTTAGTATGGGTTGGTGGACCTTTTTTTGATTAGCGTGGTAAGAACCCATCATGGGCTATCCTCCGCCTGGGGGGGGGCGGAGGGGGGGTTGGTGGACCTAGTTGTGTTGAATTACTAGATCGATAAAATTAGAGTTTAAAAAATATATACCTACTGTTTATCTTGTCACGTTCCATTTCTAAGTATGAACATGGATATAAAGGAAGAGGCAGAGATGGTTAGACTGTCTGAAATTTGACATGACGTCTGATAAAGATGAAAGCTAGAAGGCATATTGAACAGGAACACAAATCAAATAGGATAAGAGAAGAATGATGAATCTTGTTACATTTAAGTGCCTTAGAGTGGTGCATGTTTGTGGACTTGTAGATATACCACATGCTGGCAATAAAGAAATACAATGTTTTCTTAATAAAGCCTAACGAGCCTAACTAGCCTTGTCATTATTTTCTCATTCTGCCCGACACTGGGACAGTAATGAACTGAATTTATTTTTATTTAAGTTTTACGTTTCAAGTTGAAGATAATTATAACGATCTTCATAACTACATAGTATGTTTAATAATATTGTCAAACGCATATCACTGTATACAGTAAATTGGACCAAATTCAGATACGAGATTCAAAGGAATTCCTACTTAGTAACAGAAGAAATATCTTGTGTATAAACTGTATTTCATCTGGCGGAAATATAAAAGTCAGCTGAGAACCGGGTCACTTTGATGTCAGGTTATGTGTGTATTTAAATAACCGGTTTCTATACATTAGGTATGCTATTTGTTTACCCGGCTCCCAATCAATATTGTGGCTGAGCCAGGTTTGATTGAAGAAATTAGTTTTACAGTCACCCATACACGTATGTCCCTTTACTTCTTCAAATTAAAAAACATAATTTTTGAGAAATATTTTTAAGATGTATCGATCGTTTTGTTTTTTGGAACTTGAGAGTTGTCGAATTTATGTACCTACGTAGTGTCTGTTGAATATTATGATACTAGTTTTGTGACACTCATAAAATTTATATTTTGAACAATTGAGGACTTCAGCTGTAACTTAAATATAGTAATTTGGAAAGTGCGCATCTTAAAAGATTATACAGTATTGTAAAGATAATTATAAATAAATCATAATAGATTTTTTTATTGTATAAGCGGCAAACGAGCAGACAGATCGCCTGATGCTAAGCGATTACCGTCGCCCATGGACACCCACAACACCAGAGGAGTCAAAAGTACGTTGCAGGCCTTTTAAAAAGGAGTACGCTCTTTTCTTGAAGGTTTGTTTGTTTTAATTCATAAAACACTTATAAAACTTTGAAAAAACATCAGCAAATTTTGTCGAAGTGTGTACATTCAAATCAATTCTGCATCCTACCCAAAACAGTGTAGAAAACTCGCTACTATAACAAACATATGTACCTTAGTGAACGGTTTTAACAAAATAAATTAAGTATATGCACATATTCCTAGAATCCTCTAAAGAACTAACTAGGCGGGAAGGGGACAACAGGTAGTAATAATATAACGAACAAAGTTCTCAACTCCAACGGGTGTTCGGAACAATCTGCCTGACCACTGCGCTTGTTAAAATATTCATTTATACGGTAAGCTTTTAATGGAAAATCTTTTATATAGAATTGAAATATCTAGCTTCCTTTTTTGCGCTTCATTTGACTTCTACATAACATAACATAGCATCACGCCTGTATTCCCCGAAGGGTTAGGCAGAGGTATACTATTGTACACCCACATTTCGCCGATGCTGTTATTGAGTCCCATGTAATAGGGGTCGAGCCTATTGCCATCTTCCGGGCATAGTTCCAGACTCCGTGCTGCTACTGAGAATTTCAATACAGAAAAACCCAATAACACTTTGCCCGACCCGGGAATCGAACCCAGGACCTCACGCTCAGCAGTCGTCACGCTCAGCAGTCATTTGACTTCTGTTTTGGTACAAATACTTATATACCTTATTTAAACTTTTTTGTAATAGGTAGTTTAGTGTAGTTTACTGTAATATTTATACTCATCACACCTGGCACACTTACAAACACATATTCACAAACCAACACACCTATACCTACTCATTGATTATTCTTTTTCTTTTAACTCACATGTTACTATTTCGCATAGAACAACATTATACCTATTGTATCTGGAGAAAGGCGTTGGTAGTTGCGATAAAGTTTATACATTAGCAGTTATCATTGTTTCACTTTTGTCTTTGTTATGTTTTTTGGTAAAACAAAATTCAATATTTTTAGTTTTTGATTCACACTTTAACCCTTAATTTGGCAATGAGAAATTTTTTCTACCTAATCTGAACCTTGTGAGCTTTTTATAATATGGTACAAACTAGTAAAAAATGTCTAACATCCACCATGCATTTTTGATAGTTTTGAACTATATATCAATGCGCACAAGGCTCAAATTAGGTGGAAACAATTTTATCAGTGTCAAAATCGTACAAATGAAAGGATGAAAAATATCGGCCATATTCAGTTTTTGCACGACAATATGTTATAAGAAATTATTAGGCAAACTTTGTGCGCTATCCCTATGTGCACAATGCAAAAAATTTAACGACTTTTTATCTCTAAAACAAAGCAAAATTCCCAACGAACGCCATGAGACCGTCACTACCACACATTATAAATAAACAGTACCTATCTATATATCTGCCGTACATTTACTTTGTTCGGAATACCAACTGGAAATATTGATTTCCGTATCACACATGCATACAACCTACAAATGCACACAGCATACAACTCAAGTATCTATCTAGCGAATTTCTGTTCATAACAGGAACCTATCAAAGGCGTATCTCAGTTATATTCCTTTGATAGTACCAATTACGAGTAGGCAAATAACTACGGTCCGGTCGAATAGATGTACGATATAGGAGCAGAGAGTCCACTCAAGTTGCATTTCGTGTGGCCGCGGCTAGCTACCGTAATTTTGTTATTTTACTGAGTTAACGTAGACGGTTGTCAGTCTACAAAATTCAGGCTTAGGACTAAGCTAGTAAAATTGGTTTTAGGAGTGTTGTTGTTCTATTAAGAAACCAATAAGCCCAGGCAATGTCAGTATCCTCAGCTTATTTGTCGCATGTATTGATATTTTAATCGACTACGGCATGGGGTTCTTCAAACAGGGAGTGAAAAGATATTTACATTGATCGGATCGTTGGATTGATGCCCCTGGTATTGTAAGCGTCCATAGATTATGGTGACCGCTTACCATCAGGTAGGCCGTACACTTTTATTCCACAATCGTGGTATAAAAAGTAAAGAATATATGACTGCATAATATACCATGATACTATAATGTTTTGAATTATAATATCTACTTTAATACACAAAATATTACTAAGAAAAATAAATAAAGTGTCTCTATTAATGTTACTTGTCTTTATAACAATCTTCGCTTAAATAAATAAAAAGTATTCATATTATAGTTAAATTATGAACACTTATAGAAACGAGGTGTGGTAACTACCATGCATATAGACTTTGTTCCTTTCATAGACTGATACTTGCTTACATTCCGTCATCCATTATGGACGACGGAATGTAAGCAAGCACCTTTCTTTAGTCTTCATCTTTTTTCATCTATTATTTTTGTAATCAGCCGCAGCGTGGAAATAACTGCCAAAATAAATAAAAATAAATAATAAATAAATGCCAGTTCACGTTTCTGACTGATTTAATCTTCGTTGAAAGGGCTAAAGACCCATACAAAATGACGTAATGCGTGTCGACACACGATATTATCCGTAATAATTACTGTAGCATCATAAATATCATGTATTTTGTTGATAATCTCTCTGTGCGTCGAATTTAATATACTACTACGTCCAAATTGATAATATGCGATAATATGTGACTCGGGCTAATGAGAATTGAGTGTTGTCAGATTAATATGCATAATTACATGTGTATCAAATTATATAGACAATACCATTATGGTACACATGAAATCTGCCTCGTTGGTCTAGCGGTTACAAGTACGACTACTAAGTACGAGGTCCTGTTAGGTTAAAATATTATTGTATGAAATTTTCTTCAGGAACGCCCGGAGTGTGACATTGTTTGCATTAGCGGAATGTAGGTATTTAATAGTACACATCTGCCTTACCCTTGGGGATAACAGGCGTGATGAAGCTATGAAAATTATGGTGTCATCAACTTCATTAAACTATCGGAATACATTATATTACGCTTCGTTGCCAGAAAAGCTGCCCTATTTTCCCGGCGGTATCGTAAGACGAGCAGCAATATCCACTTGAAAACCGATAACTTTATACAGCAATAACTCCATCCAAGATCCAAGTTGAAAATATGTGTTTTTTATGTTTTCAAGAAAACTGTTAAATAAATAAAGGATAGTAACACATGCTAGTAGTAAATGCAAAATTTATAATAAAACACCGAGCGTGACATATTAGAAATGGACTTATGGAGTATGCCTCTAGGCGGTAAAGTACACCCTTTTGTTTATATTTGTAGAATAGCAACAACTATCTTTGATTACGAAATGTAGATAGTTGTATAGTTCTCGTTAAGAGATGTCTATTACGATAAATCTGATTTAGATTTTGCCCGACGCGGAAATCGGACACGAAATCTCATCCCCAGAATCTATTGATTGCGACGAATGAACCAGTACCCATTCTCCTGCCAATATCCCATCTTATTTGGAGCCAGTGCAATGTGTTTTTCTTACGTTAACTTGCCCTTTTAAAAAGTAGAGACTCTAGGTGCACGGTTCCAAAATCGGATTGGCCGATTGGAGAAAAGACCGGAAAGAAAACCATGGATACATAAAAAAAATGGTTTACAATTTATAATATTTTGTGTATTTTCAATATCCATGTGAATCATTTAGGTATCAAATATTTTATACTATACTTTTATACTTAGTTTTATATATAAAAATCAATGTGTGTATGTATGTCCCCTATGGACTCCAAAATGGCTGGAACGATTTTAATGAAATTTTTAACTAATCTTCAGAATTTGGTGGCGACCGGCAGCCTAATTACGTAAAAAAGCGATAGCCACGCGACAGAAATCTCACTCTCAGCCAATACATTATATGACTCAAAAATGACGTTTGACAGAAGGTATTGCGCGATCTACGCCTGTCGCTACATCGGTAATTAAGCAGCCAATCAACAAAAAAATTTTTTAGCTTCTTGGTAATTTTGTGTGATACCCGTGCGAAGCCGGGGCGAGTCGCTAGTACAAAAATAGAAATCATATATTAACGTTACATTACACGATATGCGTTACACACTACAAGTTAAACAACAAGTTGTTTATAAATGTTTCAAATTTCTTTTATTTTTCAGACGTTATTGAACCAGGACGTAGGCTTATAACCGCATTATAAATCGAACGACCAAAATATCTGCTCTCAAAAAAGTTGAAATCAACTTCTATAACTTATTTATAATTTTATGGAAACTCTTTGAAGTGATTTATATTTGCGTTCAATTTATAAAAAGTTCTAGGAACTCATCAAACATTTTTAAAATAAATAATGAATATTTGTAAAAGTACTCAAGTTTAATACGAAAACGAGATTGTTTAGATAATGTCCATAATGAACAGGATATTTAGAATGATTCTAGTAAGAACTAAGCGACCTTTATAATTTTTTCCCAGATATTTCAGTACTGCTATCACGAGTTTTCTTACTATTTACTATCATAGTAAAGTAAATTTTGATGATATCGACTCTAATCCTAATAATCTAATGTAACCAAGTTAAGAACTAAAATCGCTTGCATGAAAATTTACATTTACTGTGAAATTAAATAGTAAAAACCTCATAATATAGGTACTGTAAGCTAAATCTTAATCCCACAATCGAAATAGTTCACTAAGAGCTTGTTTCATCACTCTCTGATAAATATAGACATTTGTTAGTTAAAGAAAATACTGCTACTAGATCAGAATAGCAATGAATCAAATATTAGCTAAATTTGCTTATCAAACACTAGTGAAATAGAAATAAACGTATGGAGGAAACGGAATTGAAAAGGAAGGATCCTCCGACCAGGCAAGGTGGTTAGTCTGGCGGGCCGAGGCCCAACGATTGATGTTGGAAATTCGTATATGTGTTAGAATCGTTGTAAACTATCATAATGCGATTCAGGGTTTGTTGTTGTAGCATCACTCCGATAGATGACGCTTTACTTTTTGCCATGTTGCGAGTAGTAGTCGCTACAAACGCAATCAGCGAATCCATCAGCAAGTTGGAACAGGCCCTTCTACTTAACTCGCAGGGGAATATTAGTTTCAAGGTATTAATTAACATCATGTTCTTCGATCAACGTCTACAATTAACTATACGACAGATGTCAGATTACATTTAAAATGAATTTGCATTTTCCCATATTAAAGCTATGTAGCTATGGGACTACCTGAAGCGTATTATAGATTTGTCGTGAATGTTGAGATAATAAATACCTTCAAGAAAAGGTTTGACTGTCTCGTTGATTTAGTGGTCAAAAGCGCAACTGCTGAGCGTAAGGTTCGAGGTTCGATTCCCGGGTCTGGCAAATTATTATTGGGTTTTTCTGAATGGGAATTCTCAGTAGCAACATGGAGTCTGAAACTGTGCCCAGTAGTTGGCAATAGGCTCGCCCCTTATTACTTAGGACTCAATAAAGTCATCGACGAAATGTGGGTGTACAATAGAACACCTCTACCTAACCCATCGGGGAATACAGGCGTGGTGATATGTTATGTTATGAAAATAAAGTAAACTGAAGAGTTTTGTTAGTAATATTACTTTTACATTTAAGACTTTTAATCGGTATAACAATTTTTTCTCTGATATCTATTTCGAACAAAAGTCAGCGAAGAAGCTTCCTTACTGGATATATCTTTCAAAAAACACACGTAAGAGTAAAGAGACACACCTCCTCACAATATAACATAGCATATGTGCGACTACTGAACATTAGGTCCTAAGTTTGATTCCTAGGTCGGGCAAGACGTAATTAGGTATAAAATTCGTAGTAGCAGTCCAAAGAGTGCCTGGTAAATAGACTCGCCCCCTATTTCATTGGAATTAATAAAGGAATCGATGAAATGGATGTGTACAGTTAAGTATATCTCTGTCTAACCCTCCACGGAATACATCGCGTGAAGCTACGTATGTTTAATCGATTAGTTCCATTTGAATCGTGATCTTATTACTAATCAGTACGTAAGTTATATGCGCATATTAATTTGTTTGATGGTGTGTGTAAGTTTAACATTTAAAGGTCAGGTCAAAGGTCTTCTAACCTTATTATCAAAATGCCATTGGTGGAAAATGTTCGTTTGCCAAGACTGATGAGATTATGATAATATTCCCTCAGAGGAGTTCCGTGTTGGATTTCAAGGGGCATTGACAGCTGTAATATTTGTAGGAAATGTCAAATGAAAGCATTCTTATTTTAAAAGAAGAAAGACTGACTCTTTGAAAAGTTTATCTCTCAGTTAAACTACTTACCTATCTGATTAGATTTGACTTGACTGCCTTATTGGTCTAGAGTTCGATTTTCAAGTCTTTAAAAGTGTTATGTTAAGTAGCTTAACCTTTCTATCGTGTCAATAGTACATTAATACTATATTCATCATCATCATCAGCCAGAAGACGTCCACTGCTGAACGAAGGCCTCCCTCAAGGGGGAGTTTGCCATAATCCCCACGCTTGGCAGGCGGCTTGGGGATCGCAGTGGCTCACCGATTAGTGAGAGGACGCTGCTGCCCGTCCTCCGGTGTCTGGCCGCAGTTTTAAGACGTACCCGGGTCAATACTATATTGGGGTGCATGAAAGGAGCCTCCCCGCGGCGCACGTCTAGGCTTAGTAATCCCTTCAACACAATGGTTCAACACAATGGTATCAACACAACGACAAGCTGAAATATCCATATGGGACTTAATAACGGCATCGGCGAAGTGTATCCACATTTCGTCGATGCTGTTTTTGAGTATAAGAATATACCTCAGCCTAACCCTTCCAAGAATATAGGCGTGATGGTATGACTTATTAAATCAATATAATTATTTACCTAATTATTAGTAGGCATGCAATTTTTTTATAAATCCATGGATAGTATTTATTCAAACCTATTTTAAAGATACAACATTAACAAGATACTGAACGAAAAAATATACCATATAAATAATGTTATTTCCGTGTTTTATTGAAAAAGTACATTACAAAAATAGCAGGGCTTAATCCATGGAATACATCAGCTGATCATCATTGATGTATGAAACTGTATGTATTACATAGAGGCAATTAGTTAGCATCAAAGGTAATTACCTAATTGAACGAAAATCAACGGAACTAACCATAACTAACCACGGCCATGTTAGCTCACATACTACAAATATTAGGTTAAATCTAGTTCATTGAAATGTAGAATACGCTTAGCTTTATACATTTTATTTGTCTAGATTCAATGTAAATTTATTAATAGTTAAGCTTTGGAATACAGTGAGGTGGACAATATGTTTGACTTGAAGAGTAAAGTACGAATCAGGTTGTGAACGGTTGGCGTAGTGGTTAAGCGATTAGCTTTCTGCGCTACGGGTCGCGGGTTCGATCCCCGCACGGAACAAATATTTGTATGATCTACAGATACTTATTTCTGGTCTGGTTGTGTGTGCATGTGACATGTATGTAAACTGTACTAACGATACATGAGAAATAATAAGGAACGTTAAAAAAAAAATGTTGGTTGTAGACTGCACTGATCAAAGAGCCTTTGATCATAATTTTTTATAAGTCAGTTTTATTATTTTTAATCAACTGGCGTAACATTGACTTTCTCAACCTATCTCAATCGCATGATACATATTTAAAACTATGAGTTTATTTTGCGGAGTTTGACGATCAACGCGATAGAGAAATTTCGAGATCATTTTACGTAGACTGAGTTGTTTAAAGTGGAATGAACCTTCGAGAGTGACTATTCTAGAGATAGTTTGGCGAATTGAGCGATATCCTCGATACAATTGCTCACAGGCTAATCTTTCTACTATGATTATCTACGAGCGAGCCCATGCGATAGCTCGTGGCAACTCGACTCCACGCCATTTCAAAGTCATCATAATCATGACGCTTCTAGCGTTGCCTGACTCATAACAATATTTAGTCCAATCATTCATTTAAAAACGAACCTGACTCCGCAACATAATTGGACTTCTAAATCAAATTATAATAAATTTACCTGTAATGAGCGCGGCTTTTCTCCCTTTTATTAATGATCATTGTTATTACAGGTGTAAGGTAAATATAAACAGGGCCATAATTTTTTTTACCTAACAGATACATACCTTGAGTTTACAAAAATATTTTTTAACATATTTTGCTAACTTAGTTTTAGCACAAAATTCTAACACAAAAGACGTAAGAATTAATATTGTAATTATATCATCCGCTTGCAATATTGTTATTAACATCTATTCTCTAGTTCATATCATAATAGCAAAAGGTTCGCCCCCAATTACATGGGGCTTTAATAACATTGGAAAAATGTGGGATAACAACAGCACACCTCTGCCTAGCCCTTTGGGAAATACAGGCGTAACGCTATGTTATCGGATATTAAATTCTAGTTATTATTAATATTTTATTATTTATTTATTATTAGTTATTTATTAATATAATTTATTGGGAACCTATTTCATCGCATTTAAACATGATAATTATTTCTCAATTACAAACTGCGAATTAATATAAATATTTCTGGTGCCGATGAATACATCGTTAATTAAATTCATTGCATTTCAATTAAATATTGAAATATTTACTTCATTAAGAGCATGTTTCACCACTTACTATTAAACTTGGTGATCGACTATCCACAACTTATCAGACAGAATTTGATGACACGGTTCGCGCAGTGACTAAGTGATTAGCTTTCTGCGCTAGGAGACGCGGGTTCGATTCCCGCACGAAACAAATATTCGGGTCTGGTTGTGTATGCATGTGACATGTATGTTTGTAAAACTGTACCCACGAGACGGGAGAAATCGTAGTGCGGGGCAAAGATTTAAATAAAAAAGATTTAGTTAACATTTCCGATTCATAATTGTCTGATAAATAAATCAGGCTGATAAACTCTCTGATTCATATACATACACAACAATGACAGCTGAAAAGAAATTAAGTGTATTTTTTTAAATCTATTATTGATCTGTTTGCTAGTTTATCAGAAGGTGGTGAAACAGGCTTCAGTGTAATATTTAATGATAACCGAGTGGGCTGTATTATCATAAAGTACGAAACTTGCAAATGAAAATAGCTGCGAGCTCTCAAATTATAGTAGGAAACTTTCAGTGCTTAATTTGAATAATATTTCCCATTGGCTTGCCCTTGGCAAGTTTTCTGCCCCATTGGTCTTATGTCTTCCCAATAATAGCCTGCTTTACCGTATGGAAATATTCTGGATTTCTCAGTAGTAGCCTGGAGTTTGAATTTGTGTCCGGAAATAGGCCCGCCTCTAAATCATCGAGGATCCCCTGATACGTAACGTAGAAAGCAAATCAATTAGGCACTGTGCAAATCGTTTCGTCGAATTATGTAATACATTCATATAAAAATATTAACCGTCTCTTTAATTACTAATAATTGATTACTAAAACCACGCGTGTCATCAACGCCTCTAGCGGCTACTATACTAAACTAAAAACATACTTATATAAATCGATAGTCATAACTTGACTTGTAAACTCATTTAATAAGGGTTGGTCTACTGGTCAAAGATCGCCAAAACGCCGAACCAACTTTAACAGGTATTCGAAATGCTTATTCTCAATTCAACATCAAAAAATAAATTTCAAAGCTACGAATAAACAATATTCCAACCATTATCGATCAAATCTGCCGTTCTAACAAAATCTGGTAATAATATCGTATGTGGGGAACGCTACACGAAAAAATATATTCTTAAAAAGGTGAAAATAGCTTGGTATGGTCCACTGAGCGGCGCGCTGTTCACAATGGATACACGAAAATTTGAGAGGCTGTCACAATGTGCCAGCTGGATAATAGACACGTTATAATCATCTCATTGATCTTAGTGATCCCAAACTCGAATGCTGAGCGTGAGGCCCTGGGTTTGAATCTCGAGTATACAATATTATGACTCTACTAATCATCTATATATACATTTTAAAAGTACCTACAGTTTTAAGTATTTGGTTGAGAACCGACTGCGATACGTTCTTTGGTCAAAGTTCTAATAAATGCACTATACTATATACATATACGAAGCGAAATACAACTCACTGAATCACGAAATCTCAGGAACTATTAAAGCCTACCGATTTGAAATTTTGCTAGTAGGTTACTTATAGGGTGTAGTTATCAGCTAAGCAAGGGTTTATTAAAAATCAACCTCAAGGGTGTAAAATATATTCCCCGATTCATATAACCTAGAAATCTTCAAGGCGAGACTGAATAAGCATTATTTGAGCTTGCGTGATCCATCCTCGGCAGTATTATCACTTACTATCAGGTGAAGTGCTGCCAAAAGCAACAAAAGTAATAAAAAAAACCCGGTTTAAAGTTTATATGAAAAATCTTTCTACGTTTTGTGTGAAAATTATAAATAAACAAAAAGTCTGCAATATCTTGCGTACTTACCTGTTCGATCTTGCACACGTGAATAAACCTAAACAATGTATTGTGTATTCATGTAATGTTCGAGGAACAGCGGAGACATGCTTCAATAGCAAACGATGAGACAAAGGAAGGTTCGATATGTCTACAACTCATGTAGGTCGCAAGTCGCAGGCTTACAGAATATATTATAATAGAAACATAAATAGTCAACGTTATCACAGAAAGGTTTGACGCCATTAAATTCCATGAATTGGAATACTTCGGCTTATTTTTCTATTATATTTTTTGAATTACCTGATTGGTTGTGTGGTCGTAAGTGCGACTATTGAACGAGAGGTTCTGTGTTCGATTCGCGGGTCGGGTACGGAAATCGAACCCAGGATATCTGTTATTGGGTTTTATTGGTTCCAAATTCTCAGTAGCAGCACTGAGAAATTTGAAATTGTGCCTATTACACGGGACTCAATAACGGAATGTACTAATATAGTACAGCTCTACATTGTGACAATGACGATTGAGACATAACATGTATTCGCGTAAAACGTTATAGAGATTTTCTGTTAAGAAATGCTCAGTAGCATTCTGAAGTTTGGATTCATACCAGGTGGATGACACTAGACTCGATCATTTCCATTGTATTCATAACAGCTTCATTGTATTAATAACAGATGTCATGCTATTTTCAATACAAAAAACCTTTAGAACAGAAATCTAAAAACAAAGTCGTCATACCTTTTTCTCAAGGTTTAATTAATTTCATGTAACAGTGATGCTTTGTTAGCGACAATTTTATAAAAGCTAACGAACACTTCGCTAATTAAACTTAATTTAACGCTTACATACCGTCTGTAATTACAAACAGTACTAACTATATTGTTATATAGCAGTGTAACAAAACGCGGCCAAAAGGGGTATATATACCTACTTTAAATTGATAGAAATAAAAACAATACACATACATTCGAATTTATCAATCTCTGATATTTACGCAACCATAAAAACAACCATCATTTGTAAACCAAACCTTATTTTCAATAATCTAAGTGCGTGATTTCCTTGTGACAATAAAACTTTACACAAACGCGCGAACGTTGTTTTCATACATTTTTGTCTGCTACGAATACTTTATGGTTTACGTATTTTACTGTTATAAGTTACACTCGAGGCACATTTTTTTTAAACCTTGTTTTAAAATGTTATGTTTTTTTTGGAAGCATCCTATACGGTCGAAGGTAGGTATTATTATGTCAGTGAAAATTCAAGTTTTCTCTTTCGAGAAAAAAAAATATTAGAAGAATGCGTTTATCAAGTGACAAAAAGTATTGATTTCGTTAAAAGGTGTCTGTCTCATTAGTTAATGAGATATCAAAGATAATGTAGTCTTCGTGTCCATAAATCTGCAAAAGACAAGAAAGAAAGTTCAGGTACTCACAACGCTTGAGCGTGTTTGAAAAGGTGCATGAAATTGAAAAAAAGTGAAAGGAATAAGGAGCTTAGCACGTACCTACCCAACGGAAAAATGGTGATGCTCTTAAAAGGCTCTTAGGGCTTTTGAACGATTTCTCTTACGTTCAAAGTATTTATTTCACGTTTACTCATATTTTTTACTTCATACCACAGGAGACTACCATGAAAGAGCTTCATTAAGTCTGCAACAAGATCCCATATTAGGTAAATACAGCTTAAAGCGGATGATCCATATCATTTTCGTTTTTTCATCATAAAATGGAAAAAATTACTTATCTTTTATATACACTTATCGTTAACTTTGTTTATAACTTGAGGCTAATGAGACTTATAATTATAAAATTTTGAATGCTATGGAGAAAGTATACTCCTAAAAGTATGTAGTTTCAAAAAACATATCTACCAATTAGATGAAAAAAAAAAACGACTGAGATATATTTTTACTTAATATCTGAGAAAAGTGTTTTTTTTTTCTTTTTTACTTTCAAAGTAAGTAGTCTCATACAGCCAAATTACGATTTTTTCCACAAGGATGTTTCCTTACTATCTGATTAGTCCCCCATAAGTATCCCTAAGATAAAACTATAAAACATTCTGTACCGAATTTGTGTACTCGACATGGCTTATCAAAAGTGGTAAAACCGGACCCAAATATAAAATATTCACATCTAGTCTACTCTGTACATAGAACACTAAAAAAGTGCCTTGGGGCCGCGGAATAGGTTTATTTATTATATAGAAGGTTCTGTAAGAAATTGTGTCCATTTCTGGCGAATATCATATCAATTTTCTGAGGCGTGAACACGTCCATACGTTATGTCGTCCCGCGTGGCCTCGCTTCACGACCGTGTGCCTAACCACTTGCCCTTTATGACATTTGGATCACGGTAACCCCAGAGATCATACGGTGAAATACGTGACTTCATTACGGTTTAGGCGCATAACAACAATGTTGTTTATACATTTTATGCTCCAATTACAGCTTTTCAGATAAAGAACGATCATAAACTTTTAAGTGGTATGAAAGTAAAACAGATATGAAACCAAACATATCCTCCATCACTCTGAAAAAGTTAGAATGAGTCAAAATTAATTTGTAACTCAATATTTAAGTATTATACTGGAGAGACATATAAAATAAACTCGCCTTTAATTTTACTGAAGGTAAAATACAAACATTGGAATAATATGTGAAAGAGAATATTCTTTTTCATTTTCTGATTCAAATTCAATTAACGAAGTGCTCAGTGCAGTGTTGAAAATAATATTTCAACTGACGCGGACAACAGACGCGGACATATGCGTTCAATGGTCAAAAAGAACTGGAGTTACAAATACACTGTGTGCGTCATTTAATTAAAACATACAGTACGAGAAAATCCTAAACAAAGGGGCTAACGGAAAAATCTCTTGATAGTTTGCGTATTTATTTGACATAATTACATTTCTGGTCAAGCATGAACTTTCACGAAGCGTATTCATTCATTTTGTTTAAAATTAAATGCATGATATAAAACACAGAAACAACTAGCAGTTATTTTGTGATTTACGGCCCGCTTTTACAAAAAAAAAAAAAAGTATTCCACATTCAAAGTTAAGCCTTCATTGCTGAAACTCCTTACACTTAAAAAGTCAACCCTTTGATCCGAATATACTGCGTTACAATTTTTTTCGCACACCCACACATTTGTTAGAAGTTTGCTTGCATAATCTGGCTTTTTCAACAACCGCGAGAATAGGGTTGCCTCTTTAAAAAATAAATGTTATATTGCGTAATTTTTCGTCTGGTGTTGGGACTCTGCGTCTTCTTAATTCTTTAAGCTTCGTTTACTTTCCTACAATTTTTAGGTTACACCACCCCGTATTTATCCGACAGCTGTTCGTGACGTATATCGCATAACAAAGGGTACATATTTTGTTTTTCTAGTCTCTGGGGTTAGGGTCCATCCCTATTTATAAGCAGCAAGAGTCGAATGCGAAATCAGCGATGCTCAAGTGAAGGGCCCGTGAGACCGCGAGGGCGTGACTCAACGTCCCACTTTGTCAAACTATGACCCAATAGGTATGATTTATCACAAAAACCTGTATAAACTATACATCTTCGGATCCCTCGGATCCCTCGTGGTCAGTGATTGATGGACTGGTAGTGTGTGCTTACACTCGCTTGTATAAAATATGCTGTAAACAAATCTCAATACGGTCACTTAAGATACAACGTTCCAGTTTTTTATGGAGAAGTTTGGTTATCAAGCGATGTCAATATTAGGTTGACTAAGTAGATACATGAGATGTATATGTAATTGGAATTTAGTTTTTATAAATATTTTAGAATCTCAGATCTGCAGTAAACTTAAGCAGGTGATAAGTTATGACATGTTAGTCCACGTGTTACGTGTACGACTATTTAGATGATTTAACTTGTCTAACTTTTCCAGAATCACTTTTTTTTGTTTACCCTGTTGTCTACCCATCATGGGCTATCCTCTACCGGGGGAGAAGAGCAGAGGGGTGTGCCATACTCCTACCGACTAAACTCACCACGGTGGTCCGCCTCGACACCATATGGTAGGCTTTGGGAACTCTTAGAAGACCGCACGTTCAACTATTACTGCTTATTCTCACTCTGCCAGTATTACAATAAAATTCAAATTATCCTCACAACTATGAATAAGTTCCTTTTATGAATTAATTACCTAGACAAAGGACAAAGGGATTATATTAGATTGATCATGCGTCTACCTGTACACTGTATAGGTACTTATAATACTGCGATTACCAATCAGTTTACCTTGTAATTAAGGCATTATCCCGCAAGATCAATTACTGTAGCATATAGGCTGTTATGTACAATCACGACGAGTCGAACAAAGACGTATGAGGATGTATTTTAATTGGGTTTTAATTACTTAATGCATCCATAATTTGTTGAGAATATTTTATCTGTGTTTGGTGACCTTTTACACGTGTGTCTTTGTTCAACTTTAAATAACTGGAAAAACTCTTTAGGTGATTTCAATTTGTTTTAGTTCAGTACAAATATTTGGTGCTTAATGATAATATGTGAAGACTAGTTTGATGTGTAGCTACTTACTTTTGTTTCTGCGTGTAGCTATTTCATAAAATGCATAGGCAATGTCTTACCATGCATGATATACTGTTATTTGACCGCTGTAATTTGTAACATACGTAATATAGAATCCGAATAAACTTTTACCTAGGAAACACGTATGACGCTCACGACTCACGAAACGTAACCAACAAAACATGCAAGACAAAATGGCGCGAAGCACGTCCTAACAATTTTCACCGACAAGTTCGCAAGACACGCGAAATTCGTCATAACACCCGATTCAAACGTTCGAGACCATTCGGATTTCCGAAATCATTTATTCGAAATTGGATTCCAAATTCGAACCGTTTGAAAGTTGAAACGTTCTGTATTTTTGAGATGAATATTCGTGTTTTAAGAACACAGGAGAGGACGAATCTATGCGTAATAGAAACAAATTGATGTTTCTGAAAATAGAACATGGATTTTGATTCGGATTTCTAGAATAGGGAACTAAATGCTTTGGTTTTTGCATACAAAGGTGAAACTTCGTTATCATAATAAGCATCAAAGCCTGTATTCTGTGAAGGGTGAAGCGTACTATTGTACATCCATATTTCGCTAAAGCTGTTGTAATATGGGGCGAGCCTATTGCCATTTACCAGGCACAATTACAAAATTCCGACTGCTACTGAGAAACGAAGTGTTCTTCTGAAAAAATTCTTTCAGAAAAACACTTTGCCCGAACCGGCAATCGACAAATCGAAATAGGATTTGAAATAATTTAAATCAGAAAGTACATGGAACAAAATATATTAAAAAATCCTGCACATATTACATGCTTTTACATATTGTGTTCTCGGTGGTATCTGTCTTCCAACCCACACCAGCAGATGCTATAATGCATGTCCGTGACGAAATAATGTGAATGAGAAAGTTCTAGAAAATGTTCATATGACGTAGTACAGGCCAGCGAAATGGATAAGGGCCGTAACCCTTCTCACTCCAAGAACAGCCGCGTTCCCTAATTGAATTATAAACAATACATACATTTAACACACATATAACATAAGTATAAATTCAGCCCATGACTCACTGCTGGGCAAGGGCCTCTTCTCAGGATGAGGAGTCCTTAATCCACCACGCTGGACTGGTGCGGGTTGACAGACACACCATCGAGGACATTATGGAACCCTCTCAGGTGTGCAAGTTTCCTCACCATGTTTTCCTTCACCGGTAACGCAAGTGATAATTTCAGATCCGCACATGATTCCGAAGAATCAGAGGTGCGGGCCGGGTTTGAACTGGGTCCTTCCTATAACTCCTATCAGTAATACATATTCATCATCATCAACCAGAAGACGTCCACCGCTGCACGAAGGCCTCCCCCAAGGGGGGGGGGGGGGGCATAATCCCCACGCTTGGCAGGCGGCTTGGGGATCGCAGTGGCTCACCGATTAGTGAGAGTACGCTGCTGCCCGTCCTCCGGTGTCTGGCCGCAGTTTTAGGACATACCCGGGTCCATAATAATACATATACAAGTGTATAATCTAATGTATACAAACTGATTATAGATCTATTAATTACGCAGTTTTGATCATAAATAAATCGGAAGTCTAGTACTTTGATTTCAATCCAATATTATTACTGTGAATCAATATGTCATCTACAAAGGCTGGATATTACAGTAGCGTAGACATAAATACCCTTTGAACGTTATATTCCAACGTAGGATATGAACAAGACTGGCTCAAACAAAGCTTGAGTCTGGGCGATGAGCTAAGCTGGCTCCTTCTACGCTTGGCTCAGTCCTTTCTCGCTTAGCTTAGTATCGCTGCCATTATGCATCCGAGTACCTACTTTTAGGAACTTGAAAGTTTAAAGGAGTATACTACGATAAGCTATGTGGCATTGTGATAAAGAGGATTTAGAAGCGACAAAAGCTCAATGGGTAAGCCTTCGGACGTGGAAGCGTGAGGTCGTGAATTTGCATTCCTCTCGTACAATCAACTTGAACCCTTATCGTAAGCAAATAGTGACTATTTAGTGTTAATAGGAATACTTCTACATTTTTTTTAAACATGGTGACATTATAGTTGAAAGGAAACAACTAAATACATCTAGTCTTTTTCTTTTTCCAAGCACAATGGGCACTAATAGTGGCCGAAGTAATAAAAGGAGTTTGTTATATACATATATAACTAATAATATGATTAAAATTACAAATGTCAAAATAACCATTTTAAATAACGACTCTTAATATTATCAGCTTAAGGTTCATATTAGCTATCATTTATTTGACAGTAACCATGGAGGTTCGTAAATGGGCTTTTTTAGGACCACAGATAAGCACTAGCAACCAGAATTAAATTTCCAATTGAACTTATCCCGATTCCAATTTTGTCACATCACGTAAATAGGTCTTATTTGCCAACCTCTGCTTTGTATCCAAGAATAATTAGACACATGGGACACTTGTGACTTGTAATCCGATTGTGTTGGATTACGTTTAAATTATGAAGAGCTGTGCGTTGGAGGCAATTAAGGCAAGTACGGTGCTTACGCCCTTGTACTCTGATGAAGGGTGTTTAATGAAACGGGCCTTTCGTTTCCGGGGAGCCGGGTCTATGACAGCTGAGAATATTTGATTGCAATTATGTAATAGTGTTTTAATAAATTTATATTAGGGATGTTACGGAGGTAGATTTATCGGAGGCGGAATCGGAGTCGGAGGTTCTCGTAGTGACCTCCGCGGAGTCGGAGGTGAATCGGAGTGGGAGTCGGAGCAAATCTATGAATGTAAAATGTAAATAAATAAGAAAGAAGAAACTTGTCGCAACTCATTCACTCTTCGTTTCTTCAGTTGTACAGAACACATATACTCCGTCAGCTGACAGCGTCACGTTAATAGCGCTCGGTAGCGCTGCAGCGATAGCAAGTCATAACTTGTAACTCCGATGTATACCTCCGTTTTGATATATCGGAACCGGAGCCGGATTCGGAGGTGTAATTTTAATCGGAGGTTCCGACATATCGGAATCGGAGTCGAAGCTCCGTAACATCCCTAATTTATATTACCGCATTTGTTTGTGATATATGTTGAATAAAAAAATATGTATAGGTACAATAAGTCAAAATTCTTTAAAGCGTAATGGATTAAATCTTTTTTTTCTTTCGTTTTCCGTACCTAACAACATTTTTGAAAATGGGTTTATAGATTTTTTTTGCAATGCGTGTTAAAATTCTGGCTTAGTTAGTATTGTATTCGCGAGACGTAAAAAATATTGATCATTTGTTATTTGAAGGGTACAGGGGCAAAATAAGGAATGTCACAAAAAATTCAAATATAAACACTTACTTTTTCGCGCCTATTTTTACGTAGCATTATGTAAAAAGCATAAAAGCAATCATAGTCGTTCATATCTTCAACATTTCAAAACCCTGTACAGGTGCCAAAGTGGGAATGTAAGACAAAGTTATAAACTTCCAAACATTAAAATGTTAACATTCCTTCTTTTGCCCCTGTACCCTTCATTTCTAGTTTCAAAATAGGTGATTACGCAAAAACAAACTCAAAAGTTTTCATTTTGCAGTCTAATGCAGTAAATGTGACGCCATAGAATGACGAATACTGGATATGCAGCTAATATGCAACCCCATAAATAACAACCTTCCGTAGACGCCTACGACTTTGCTACGCAGCTACGACTTTCGTAGCACATCTACGAAGTAATAGCCACGTAGAATTTTAGTCTGCGCTCGTCGTCACAATGATCACTAATGGTTCTTTCCACAATACATAAACATAACAGCAGCTTTCAAAGTTACGACTGGCTATAAACACTACATTCAGACCGTTGATTTATTGCTACTCCCTAGCCAATAGTGCTTTGTCGCCTTTCTCTCTCTATAACGCACAATACGACAAAGATTTTATCTGAGAATACAACTTGAATTTGAATCGGTACGTCGATAGGTGACGGGAGGGTTGGCATAAATCGCATAATACTCAACAGGTAGGTTGAAACGTTTTTGTGGAGTTAATTTTTTTTTTTTTAATATCCAGAGGTGGTGCCGTGTTAGCTTATTGATGATATCGAATGGTTAATTCCGTGGTATTCCCAACTGGTGTGTATGTATGAAAAATTACACCAATATGAATGTAGTCAAGTGAGAATGCCAGGACCGTAACACGTGGCATTGTGTAGGTTTTGCCTAACTTCATAAATCATATAATTTTCGTTTCGTTTGACCATAATAACAGTGTTAATCAATAACAAGATCATTATACATGAATCTAGGTAAAATATCAACATAAAAATAATTTTCTTGAGTTTTAACTATATGTTTAATTGATATCGTTTTCGTGCCAAACTCCGTTGAAATGCTCTTATATATTTACTAATATAAAGCGGTAGTAAAAGACGTCAAGCCTTTTAATGCACGCTCTCAGAACAATGACGTCATATTTCAATATAAATCACTTCCAAAGTGACATGTACACAGTTTATGTTCCTCATACAAACATATAGTAGTTATATAAGATTATTAACCAAGGGTTAAAAATACATTGCAGTGCTATCACTGCAATGCCTAGCAGTTGAACGCTTGCCTTCCATGCAGGAAGGGATGAGTTCGAACCTGGCCCGCAACTCTGAGTTTTCGGAATCATGTGCGGATCAGAATTTGATTATCACTTGCGTTTACGGTAAAGGAAAACATCGTGAGGAAACCTGTACACCTGAGAGGGCTCCATAAAGTTCTTGACGGTGTGTGTAGTCCGGCAACCCGCACCGGGCTAGCGTGGTGGACTAAAGCCTAACCCTTCTCGTTTTGAGAAGAGACCCTTGCCCAGCACTGGGACAGTAATGCGTTGAATTTATAATTTATTTATTTACATTGCAATTTTAGAATTTTTACAAAAATAATAAGGTTTTCCATTGCTATCAAATACGATGACTGAGGATTCAAAAAAAGGATTAACTAATACAAATAGTAAAATATAAGAAGACAATCCGATTTTTAAAATACATAAATTTGTGACCCCTTTGTATGCAAACAATGACACACTTTCAGAGCATGACTGATAAAAAATATTGTGTGTCCTTACCATGTAGACTAGCGTTGAAATATTAATCAGAAATGTGTTGTCGATCTATTGACGTGGAATATGAGTATATCAAAGGCGTAGGCTATATGCGGCGATATTACACACACCCACACGTCGCTTATCGATAACCGTACAATATGAGAACTAGGTGCATTAATAACGAACATTTCGACAGATTCTAATGCATTTGTTCCCGAAATAGCGAATCACGTTGTTACATTTAATGTGTCTGCCAAGTATATTGACATTAAACCGTCCATATGGCAGAATATTACATTCAATAATGCAAACAGTCGATTTACATAAGAATGTATAGATAGATCACGTACTACAATGTAACGATCAACATATGGGTTCAACTGTTTGATGTTATGAATATTATTACGGTCTTTAGTCGCAGTTGAAACTATCTGAAGTATAAGCATTTGCGAAACTTATTGTACTTCATTGTTGTCAAAGAATTCTAAATAATTTGTCAATAGAACCTGCCTCATTATCTAGTGGTTGCAAACGCGGCTGAGCATGAGGTCCTAGGTTCAATTCCCAGATCGCGCAAAGTGTTATTTAGATTTTCTGAAATTCTCAGTAACAGGCCGGATTTCGGAATTCTTCTCGGTAAATGACAATATCCCTATTACATGGGACTTAGTAAAGACACCGGTGAAATATGGACTTTGAGAAGGAATATCGGCGTAGGGCTATGTAGAAGTCGTCAAAGCGTACATTTGTCGCCGCGTATGACCAAATTATGAGTACTGCATTACAACAAAACAAAAAACGCTTATGTAAAAATGTGATTCATTTTAACAGAAAAGTTAAATTTATATTGCATTGGATGCAAAAGGTCTGTCCTTCGAACCGGTCACCTAGATAGCATTGCATTTGGCTTCTTATTTAGATTTCTGTGGTTGTTTAAAAATCGACCACAACCGACAATCGATATTGTCAGTATGTAAGTTATTAAACATGAAAATACTGTGATTTAAAAACACTGTCTTGCCGCCAAACAACAAGTCAAATAGTTTAAATTCCGAATTGAAACCGATACAAAAGTAATAAAGATCTACTACCAAATCTCATATGCATTGTATACATACAACTGAATTTAGTTAGCTGCCGGCACAAGCGTAGAGGTGACAACATAATTACGGCCCAAATTAGCATGAAGCAACTGTGTTCCGGTAATAGGGGTGTCAGACGTCTGGCGCTAACCGGACATATTTTCACACCTTTTTACTCCCACGTAAATTGTTTTTTACTGGACTTTTGTCCAATTAAAAATAAGCACATCCGACATCCGTCCGGTACGGATTTCGTAAAAAATATTTATCACCATGACATTTGTGACGTATTCTGTTAATAAATATATCTTAGTTACACGACCCGTTCCTGTAAAATAGTACAGTCGGTACCCTACATTACCTGACCCCCCCAGAAATTATATGATAAATTCTAGGGGAGTCAGGTAATTCAGGCACTGACTGTACAACCTGACTTTATATATTTTTTATTTAAATCTTAAATATAGAATAGTAACTCACCTGTCGCGCGAGTGGTGGAGCGGCGTGAGGCGCGGCCGGTCACCGTCGTCAACTTAGCGCCATATCGGCGGCGGCCGGCAACACCGAGCCTGCGCCCACGCACCGTCACACACACTAAACACTACACTCCACTCGTCAACATGTGCACATTTTTATTTACACAAAACCGCACTTGCATTTATTTTCACTGCACTTTGTACCTGGAAGAAAGAGAAGATTCTAAATGTTAGGTTATATTGATTTATTCGTTAAATGAGGGTATGACAGTCATGATTTGATTGCTAACACAATATAGTGGAGACGTTTTTATCGGACTTTAGCTCATTCGATCGGACACAGTCCATGTGTGATGTTCTCTCTACTCTCTTGTTACTATTTGATCCATATTATTGTGATAAACAGTACAATTATCGTAGCCGTTCTGAGTGTCCTTTATACAGATTAGCTTTTGTATATTACATCCACACTATTCTAAAAGCAAAAGTAACTATGTCTGTCTGTTCGTTACCTCATCACTACTAAACTACTGAACCGATCGTAATAAAATTTAACGTAGCCTGGAAAAATGTATAAAGAATGACATTATTTGAGTTTGAGTTTATTTTTGCTATTGCACCAAAACACTTATTAGGTAATAAATACAAAATTCACGAAGACAAAATCGTAGGCGACAGCTAGTTACATATAAAAGGAATTTTCTTTTAATTTAATATTTATATTCATTCAATTGTTTTAAAAATAATTTTGTTTGTTGCAAAAATTCGTTTATAATGGAATTCAAAAAAGCCTTGCTCAATTCGATTGTAGCCGATGCAATACGAACGGTATTCATTAAATACTTTTCATGATGTGCGAAAAGTAATTTAAATTCAGGAGGCTTATTTACTAAAGAAGAAATATATACAATAAAAGCAATTATAATTTCATCAGTTCTTTTCGATAGGTTTATTTTAATCTGCGTAATACAATAAGTAATATCACATAAACGGTAATCAACACTAGGCCAACGCAAATATATATACATAGCATCATGCCTGTATCCCCCGAAAGGTTAGACAGATGTATACATAGTAACCACACCCACAATTCGCCGATGCCGTCCAGGTAAATCCCATTTTAATCATTTTCAAACTCTGGGCACTGACATCAAACCCACGATCAGCAACTGCGTTTGCAACTACTAGGACAATGAAGATGTAAATCTTGTTAATATTCATCGTTTGAATAAATTTAGTCGTTCGAAGGAATATATATTTATTGATATAATGAATAATCAAGAATATTTGTTCTTCATTACTTGGCGTATAATTCTACATCGCCTAACAAATTAGAATCGAATAATAAAAACAATAATTTTGTATACACACGTCCTCATAAAACTCTATTTACAGAAAAGAATATAACTCACAATATGACAGTCGTAAATGGTTCATAAACATAAAAGACAGGTACATGAAATGATACTATAAGCTACGAACTCGAAATGGCCACAACATCACGTGAGTGAGCACTTAATATGAACTTTATTGACTACTTTTATGGTCTAAAAGCGAGATAGCAATCGAGTTTGATGACCGTGGTAGGCTTTCAGGTAAAATCAATAGGTGCATAACGACGAAATTTTATGATGCCATTATGAATATGGGTTTCACGCAGGGTTATTAGAGATTTAACAGCTTAATTTCAGTACAGTCTTTGATAAGAATATTATATGTTTCTACTAATCTTTTATCTAAAGCTCCTGTGTAGAGGTTATAGAACTTTATATAACACTAGCGGACCCGACTACCGACCGAAATTTTCCTTTAGAGCTGGATCACCAAGAGTATCATCATCATGTTATTTCCTACTAATCCTACTATCCTACTGACATTATAAATGTGAAAGTTTGTGAGGATAGATGGATGAATGGATGGATGCATCTTTGTTACTCTTTTACGCCAAAACGGCTGAACGGATCTGGATGAAATTTGGCACAGAGATAGATTATAGTCTGGAATAGCACATAGACTATGATTTATATTTTATATATTTATAGATTATTATACCTTTTATCCGGGAAAATGTACGGGTTCGTAATCCACGCGGGCGAAGCCGCGAGCGGAAGCTAGTAGTATAATATTTTACTACCTCAGTGTCAAACTATCTTTACTAGATCATCCATATCGATCTATAATACATCGACTGAAAACAAGAAACCAAAACAAAAAATTAAGTCATAACTCGTCTTAACTTTCAAGCATGTTATATATTTCTCATGTACATGAATAAATATGGAGAAAAATTAAAACAGTTTTTTTTAAAAAAAAAACCTCTTTATTTTAATTCCTGTATCGTGCGTACGTTTACAAACATATATTCACGGACCCAAACTCGTAACAACTATCTGTAGATCATACAAATATTTGTTCCGTGCGAGAAGCGAACCCGCGATACGCAGCAGTCGATCTCTCAACCACTGCGCCAACCGTGCTGTCAAAATTGATTGGCTGCAGGAACCGATAATGATAGTCCAATTTTTTTACGTCATAAAACTGTATTACGTTTTAAACTATCTAAGATCACACGGTTGGCTGACCGCCAATAGGATCAGCTGTAAAACGGAGATCAGAACAACTGCCCAAGGTCCGACAGGTCTTCCTATAAACGTGCTATATCTGAGTCTGAACATCATTGGTTCGATCATGGTTTCCTGTGTTCCCACTTTGTATATCGTATCGTTGTAGGTACTGCTAATCTTAACCGTGTGTACCTTCTAACTAATACTTTATCTATTTACCTTTTTTTATGTAAAACACTCAACCTCAGAATTAATTTTAGGAGTCAATGCAACTAATTAATCCATTAAGGCACACGCGGCGCCCGGCTACAAAGCATAATACATTTTCTCTTGTGTTTCATGTGTATGATTTGACGGGTTAAAATATAAATACTATATACCGTGACTTTTAAGTGGTTTTCGAATCAAGTTTAGGTGATCCCATCACAGATAAATTAATAACAAAAAATCTTTTTCCAATAAAAATTACTGATCACCTTTACTACTACATTTCTATGAGGATTACAACTGATAGATATTACAATTCAATTTCTATGAAGTGTTTTTTTCAAATATCCAATATTTCAAACTGATCCACGAAGAAAATACGGTGAATTGGTATCTCACAAACGTACAAAAAAAATGCTTGATATACTTTGAAGGCACCATACACAAGCATCAACAACATACACAAATTTTAAGCCATCTACATTACACGGTCTATTGTTTTCTACGGCTTTTCCAATTGTCGAGTATTCCCCCTTTCAATTAAAATAATATATAAAACAAAACACTCTCAGATATATTGTGACGTCCGCGACAAAAGTTCAAAATCGAATGACCGATATAAAAAAATCCTTTGTCCACATTTTGGTTCCGGAAACTCAAACAAAATGTATGGTTGCGTAGATGCACTTTGATTTCACGTGAAAGCTTTTAACGCTGGTTTTAATTTTCCATGTAAATTCGTTCGGAGAATTTTTGTACATTCGATTTCAATATTTCATGAAATTCATTGGTAGTACATAAATAACTCAACATAAATAACTCTTGATATGGTTTATTTTTATACAGCTATAGTTTTTTTTAAATATCAAGATATAGATATTTAAAATTAATATGTAGGAAAAATACGGCCTAATAACGCTTTCCTACGTCTACTACATACAAGAACTATTGACATGTGTCACTGTACTATGATTAGTAGTTTTTAAGTACTTCTTATTATATTAGTAGTGACTATTTGCTTCCACCATAGCGTCGCAGTATCAAGCACTTCACGCAGTTTTATTATGACAAAAGAAACTTATTAAAAATATTGGACTAAACATGAATAATACAATTATTTTAAGTCGTTTTCTACGGAATGTATAATCTATAATAATTTTGATTATACCTCTATCCATAAAATGTACCAACACTGAACGTTGAACGTTGAAGCGAGATGCGAACTAACAAGGCGCGAAGCATACCGTACCTAACGATTGCACGTCACGACACCAATAGTCGTGGAGCCCAGTACATTTTCCAAATAAAATCATCAATAATTGAATAATATTCGAATGTCTTTGAAAAGTTAACTGCCTCATTAGTCTAGTTTTGCAGCAAGCGTGAGCTCATGAGGTCTTGGGTTCGATTCCCGGGTCGGGCAAAGTGATATTGGGGTTTTCTATGTGAAAATTCTCAGTAGCAGCACGGAGTTTGGAACTGTGCCCTGTAGATGGTATTAAACTCGCCACCTATTACATGATTCAGTAACGGCATCAGCGAAATTTGGGGGTACAGCACACATGTTTAGGCACATGTGTGCTGTGCCCTTCGTGGAATACGTTAAATTATGTTAAATGTTAAAAGGTTATTTATATAGTAAAAATAAAGTTAAGATATGCTGTAAAGAAGATTCTAATTAATTATATTTAAAAAAACTGCTGAGTAACCGAACCAAAACATTGTTTTTTCATAAATTGCATGTTGTTCAACCGATAACCCATTACCATTTCTATTGATTATATTTCATGAAGATGTAGTCCCCTATATGTTGATGAAACGCTGGCTGAATGAAAGAAAGTGAGAACCACCAGAAGAGTCGCGCTCGCCACGCTAAATGCAACACCATATTCCTAGTAGCTATATGCTGATATTGGGAGCAAGACAATTCCCCGGTTGAGACTTCCCTTTTACGAACTGTGATCAACTACAGGTTGTGATCAACACGGCATTTCAATGTGATAGTGTATTTATTAAATTTTCATGAACACATATTTTTACCTCTTTGCTACGATCTCCCCGACAACTAGTGAAGGAGACAGTTATGTCGACAACGCCACTTGGAAAGTAATTTTCAGATGATCGCGCGATCGCTTCGAATTAATGAACACGGAGGATGGAAATTCATTTAAGAAGTATGAAATTCTTTTCCAAGTTAGTCTGAATTGAGTGTCGTAATATTTTGATTAATTTGTAAAAAAAAAATATTTTGCAACAGGTCACAGTATTTTATAAATTACGAGTTAAATGAGGGGTGTGTACTTTCTGAGACAGTTTCATTAGTCTAATGATCGCAAGCGCTGTTACGAAGTATGACGTTCATCTCCTCCACGCTTGCGATAGCTAGGATTAAACCTAGGAAGGTTCTATCCTTGGGTATGGCAAAGAAGGGTTTTGTTTGGAAATTCTTCGAGTTTACTGTTACATTGGACTTAATAACAGCATCCGCGAAATGTGAGTTAGTAAAATAGTAGGCTTATTGTCTAAGTCTTCGGAGAACATTTTCTTTCCTACTAATATTATAAATGCGAAAATTTGTTAGGATGGATGGATGGATGGATCTGTGTTACTCTTTCACGCCATAACAGCTGAACGGATCTGGATGAAATTTAGCACAGAGATAGATTATAGTCTGGAATAACACATAGGCTTTTTTATCCCGGAAAAATGTACGGGTTCGTAAGCCACGCGGGCAAAGCCGCGAGCGGAAGCTAGTTTGAAATTGTCGTTGCTGTATTTTCCAGATGGAGTTGCGCAAAACGAATGTATTTTTAACCCTAAAATAAAACTAAATAGGTAAAATTCCAACGGAAAACATAAAAAAAAAATATATTGTGCTACAAAAGCAATCCTCGAATTATAGGCGTGAATAGAATTCATGTAAACCAATTACAGACACTTATGAAATGTCGAGACTGTAGGTGCATGTGAATATATATCAAAAGAGCCTCTGGTCACGTTACGACCATTATGCCACACTACATACATCGTCATTATAACGGAAATTCTCAACCATTTCAGGGAAAATAATCATTATAACTTGCACAAGGATATAATAGGGAGCGAGCCTATTACCATCTACCGGGCACAATTCAAAACAACCAGTTGCTACTAAAAACCTTCTAACAGAAAAACCTAATAGCACTTCGACGACACGGTTGGCGCAGTGGCTAAGCGATTATCTTTCTGCGCTAAGTGTCGCGGGTTCGATCCCCGCACGGTACAAATATTTGTATGATCTACACATAGTTGTTTCGGGTCTGGTTGTTTGTGCATATGACATGTATGTTTGTAAACTGTACCCACGATACAGGAGAAATCCTAGTGTGGGGCAATGTTTTTTTAAAAACAAACAAACAAAACAAACAACAAACTTTACCCGATCAGGGAATCGCACCCTAAAGCTCAGCCGCCGCCCTTGAGACCACTATACTTATAAGGCAAACATAAAAAAATTATAATCAAATGTTGAAAAATAAAAGCACCCTAACTCCTAGAACATAAAGCACTATCAACAGATAATATTTATCATAGTGTTATAACATTACATGGCATGCTACACATGGTATTACCATGGTTTATTAATGTACTTGCGTCACTAACAGATTTCAGCAACCACTTTAGATACGGGGTTCATTTCGGTTTATCACGGGCTGGATTATCAATATGGATAAGTTTTGCTAAATATGCCATTGGACATAGTTTTTGATCGTGGTTTTGTTCGCGTAATACTTTCGATGATTCATAGCATCATATAATTCTATCAGTATTCCAAGTGGGAGTTCCTTGACCTCAGCCGAAGTCACCGTCAAGTCAAGTCATTGACGGCACGGTTGGTTACCAATCGGCTGCTGCATTGCGTGTCGCGAGTTCCATTCCCGCACGGAACAAACATTTGTATGACATACAGATAATTTGTTCGGAGTCTGGATGTTTTTTAACCGACTTCAAAAAAAGAGGAGGTTCGCAATTCGACTGTATTTTTTTTATGTTTGTTACTCGATTATTCCGTCAATTATGAACCGATTTTAAAAATTCTTTTTTTGTTTGAAAGAGTATGCTTCCCATTTGGTCCCATTATCACCAAGTCAGGATTTGATGATCGAGAGATACCCTCAAATATTGTAGGACAAATAGCGCGTTTGAGCTTTTTTTCTTAATGAGTCAGGTGTTGGCGTCTGAAAATCATTATTTCATGATGCTGAGCTTATGATGGATGTCATAGTACTCCTCAACGGTAACGAGTTAGGGAATGAAACTTCCGAGCTTGGGATCACTCGATATATTTTTATGAGTCCCGTACATAACATTTGGTATAGAGGGTCTGATGATAGAGCCAGGAGATATATAGTGGAACTCGTCAGTAGCTACTAGTAAACCCCTCGAGTTTGGACTCATTTTAAACCGCTAAATGGGAAGACTAACACTGTATTAGTTACAACCGTTGTCTTAATCTTTCCATTTCTCGTAATGTTTTTTCGTCATGTGGTCGGCTCAGTAGTTTATTTGGTTTTAAATCACAAAGTGCAATACCGTCTCGAAGGTTTTCACTCGACTTGGGGCCAGAAACATTTGACCTTTGTAAAGTTTTTTAAGAGAAGCGTCCTTACTACGTCTACCCATCACTCAAAATTGTAAAATAATTAATTTTTTTAACAAAAAATAAAAACTTATATTACATATACAATATAGTAGTTGTGACGGCACGGTTGGCGCAGTGGTTGAGAGATCGACTGCTGCGCTACGTGTCGCGGGTTCGATTCCCGCACGGAACAAATATTTGTATGATCTACAAATAGTTGTTTCGGGTCTGGATCTTCGTGTATGTAAATACACACCGTGCCTCGGAAAGCACGTAAAGCCGTTGGTCCTGCACCTGATCTCTCTCCGGTCGTGTCGGATTGCCGTCCCATCGGACTATGAGAGTGAAGGAACAGAGAGAGCACCTGCGTTTGCGCATACACTTGTGCTCTATAATATCTCCTGCGTAGTTGGCTAATCTCCGGTCAGATTGGCCGCCGTGACCGAAATCGGTCAGGAGGATTATTATTATAGTAGTTGTAATTCATCATCATCATAATCCCCACGCTTGGCAGGCGGATTGGGGATCGCAGTGGCTCACCGATTAGTGAGAGGACGCTGCTGCCCATCCTCCGGTGTCTGGCCGCAGTTTTAGGACGTACCCGGGTCACGTCTGTCAGTTGTAATTATACTTATATTATACAATATAGTAGTTGAAGAATATTGAAGTCGGTGCCAAGTAAAACATACAATGATAAACCGAGACGATTGGCGAAGTGCATTTGTCGTGTCCGTCGCACAATTCGCCTCGGCCTCGACAATTTTTTACGTGAACTCGTTGTTTCAATGTCGCTATTATAACAGCAAGGTATATTACTTTTATGTTTTACTTCAATATTCTTCATCTACTATATTGTATAATATAACATTTATTTTTTTGCTTTTTAGTTAGTTTTGTTTTTGAATTTTTTTAAGACGGTTTCATGTGAATATTTCTATTTGTAAACGCACCCACGATACAGGTGCTACTCCTGGTGTAGGCAACGTTTAAAAAACAATATTATTTTGTCCTTTAAAAAAGAATAAAACACAATGCGTGCGCAGATTTTATAGAAGTTGACTAAAATAGGTACCCTCCTTTTTTATATACTTGTGACTGGCAGTGACTACGGAAGGTCTAGGAATACTCGCACTTGGGCTCTTGTATGTAACTTGTAACAAATGGTATCGTCGTAATATCACAATGATAATACCAGTCTTTGCGCGTGCGCTTTGGTTTACAAGATGGTCGACCGTTACCTATGTATATACAATTTCTTTACACTATGGAGAAGATTGGCGGCTACTATAATAACTCAGTCCATTACTGTTCCATTGTGAAGCATGATGTTCACCGACAAAATCATCCGTTTAACTCGGACTTTTTGAATAGGTTTTCATTTCAAACATGTTATATTGTGTGAACACGGGCCTTAGATAATATTGTAAGGCATTAGACAAATATAACTAAAAGCTACCTAGCTAAAAGCGGCCTTCCTCATGATGTATCAAATTAAAATGCACACATAAATTAAAAAGTCAGTAGTCAAGCTCAGAACCTGTTTAAAGTCTGCTTAACAACTACAAATTAACTGAAAATGTTGCCAAAATAAAAAATACTTCGTAGAATAATATATTTCACTAATCTTACAATTGCAAGACGTCTTCCGCAATTCCGCATTTATGTTAATAAATTACTTCCATTCTTAAGCGGAAACGACCGACAAGGAGGTTTTATTTATTGACTAAGTCAAGTGGAAATAACTTGATAACCTGTTTTGTACGAATGATTTATTTTATTATTTAAATATGGAATGACTGGAGTATTGAATGATTTACATTTGCTTTGGCAGGCGGTTATTATAAAGGCGTTTTTGGATGAGAATGGATGGAGAAAGCAATGGAACGTGAGATGTTAAAATTTCCCTAATCATCAGTAAACCACAATAGATGAAGAACTAATAATAATAAAAGGGAAAGGAAAGTCTCATCTAAAATAGGTATGTACTAGTAATAATTAGAGTTTAGGAGTAAGGTTAACCGCTTTTACGTGTAATACACACGTAAAAGCGGTTTACCTTACTGGCAATAACTGGGTACAGTTCCAATGTCCTAACTGCTACCGAGAATTTCTTAGCATAAAAACCCAATAACACTTAACCCGACCTGAAAATTTAACCCGGGACTACACGCTTAGCAGCCCGAATTGCGACCACTAGACTAATGGGGTTTTTACATCAAAACATATACATAAATAATGCACAATTTACGAACAAGTAAAATATTAAATATAGTCTATACAACGGCTATTTTCCCGGTCAAATGAATGTTAAGTGAGGCAAATGGCTCGGATGATGAACGCAAGCCACGGGTCACTTACAACGAGCTGAGAACAAGTCCCATTAAGTTGTAAGTAGTCGACAGTAATGCATTCAGATTATCCGAAAGAACATGTTTAAACAACACAAGTATCGAATTGTTTTTGTTTTTTTAAATTGATTGATGAATGGATGTTGCTTTGGTTTGTTTATTATATTGCTTAACTGCTTGTATTTTGTTTAATATGAGGATTTAAAACCTTTGTGAAATAGTAACCCTCCATTATTTTTATGTGGTTTTATTTCTAACATAAAATGAGGCCTTTCTTCGTTTTGTGTTGTATCTGACCTTTTCCATAACGTTATTATATGCTCGACAAACACCTTAAACCTTAAATCAATTTAATAAACCGCTGGGGTACTATCTATAAATGTATGATAACAAAGGACAATAGTTAAAAGTATACATACACTATATTCCCAGCTTCTTATCCAAAACACAACACAAAATAAAAATGGCCACTTCACTAATTAATACATTAGAACCAAGAAACCACAATTTAAAAACGTAGTTCTTAATTCAAAAATCCCGCCATTGGTTCAAATGGTAACACAGCGCAACGCGGATGCCAACCTCACGTCAACAGGTCGCATCCCACACTGATGCCTGCCGCCTCTATCCATCGTCCCGTTCCCGCTCGCGCCAAAAATAATACTCTTGGGAATTCAAACGTCATTATATGTTACATCATCATCATCATCATCAGCCCATATTCGTCCACTGCTGGACATAGGCCTCTCCTAGTAAGCGCCATTATATGTTACGATGACACAATATTAAATAATTGTCTTGCACAGTCATTAGTCTTTGTCCTTTGAAACAAGGTTTGTTTATATACTTTGATATGTCTACGCTTGTTCCAAATTCAAAGAAAGCCTTTCTCAATAACGCTAATAAAATTTCGCACACGTCTCTACCTAACGCCTTGTCTTAGACTAGAAAGGTATTGTGAATTTGTAATGAAGGCAATTGTCACGAATCTGTGTACATGTGTTGTTGACTGCAAATAGTCTACGAAACAAAATAACATACATATTTGATTGTAAAAAGGCTTTCTAGTTGACAATATGGAGAATAACACGAAACAAGGTATGATTTTCCTCTTAGGTTGTGTCTGGGGAGTCAGAACGCGTTGGTTAATGTCGGACTTTCGTATATGGTATGCTAGACGTAGCATACGTTGTACGATAGGTAGTATCACTACAGTTATATTCATTAGTAATTTATTTATTGACAATAATAAATCCAACCCATTGCTGTCCCACTGCTGGGCAAGGGTCTCTTCTCAGAACGAGAAGGGTTAGGCCTTAGTCCACCACGCTGGCCCGGTGCGGGTTAGCGGACTACACACACCGTCAAGAACTTTATGGAGTCTCAGGTGTGCAGGTTTCCTCACGATGTCTTCCTTCACCGTAAACGCAAGTGATAATCAAATTCTGATCCGCACATGATTCCGAAAAGTCAGAGGTGCGGGCCGGGTTTGAACTCAGACCCTCCTGGATTGAAGGCAAGCGTTCAACCACTAGGCTATCACTGCAGATTGACATTAAACATTAAAATAATCAAAGATACGTAATAAAAAAAAAGGAATTACGAACGACATGACAAAAATAATAGTTGATATTGGAAAATGGCTTTCACTAAAACTCTATTGTCTATCATCTCGTTGTATGCATTGATTCGTTATGTTATCTGATGTATTAAGGGATTAAGAAAGACAATGACATTTATTCGATAAATAGTTGTACATTGCTTTTTATATTGCTGTTGAAAAGTATTGAGTTGATGATTAACAATGCCATGACGTATTTACGATCTGTTTAAATATATATTTATTGTGAAGCGCGCGTTTTTGTTTGTTTAAATCGACATAAAATTCTATTTCCGTTGTACATTTATTATTATGTGTTTGCGCAAGCGTTTGGATGTTAATCATTTTAATTCTAAATGTAAGACTAGGAGGAATTAAGAAAACTAAACTCTATTTATTTTAAATAGCTAAGCCCTTAGATTTTATTATTAATCGCCGGATCAATCGGATAAACAGAGGGTTCTTAATCAAAGGGGTCGTTGTTTTGAAAGCGGAGGAAGCGGCAAAAAGATTTGCCTAATTTCCAGTTAGTAAAACGATTAATTGTTCACCGAAGATACTTGAAAACCTACTCATAAAGATTTTTCCTAAGAATCCATTACATTAAAAGCACAAGCGAAGCTATCCTAAAACCTAATCTAGTTTATACTTTAATTCTATTTATTTTTATTACTGCTCCAAACGTCTCATATACAACAAGTGAATCCAATCACTTATGCGTTGTGAACAACCACTAAAATATTCATAAAAACCATTGCTTCAGCTACTTATAAAAAACATAGACAAGTTTCAAAAACCCGTAGCTTACTACGATGAGACGAAACTTTTTTGTTTTTAGAATTAATATATTCATATTCATATTCTTTATTGTGGATCATAGGTAGGTACAGAATACAGATGTTTTTATTTGGATACAATGATCGGCTGTCCCGCCTCTGAGGCATACAATAACTACTAATTTATTGGTAAATATCACAAGCTACTAATTTATTGGTATACAAAGTCCCGACGAAATTGGTGTTGGAAATCTCAAGCCTTTGTCCGTCCTTCAATGAGTTATTATAACTTCAATCGGTTCTCAAGAACAGGTGAACCTACTGTAATACATTTTGGTTTATTAGGAAACTGGTTTTCGCAAAAGGTGGAATGGATATTTGCTGAAACTCTATCTGGCTGTTGACGTAATATATAGCAGTAACAACTTTGTGTACAGTTCTCGGAATTTCAATTTATCAGTTCTAACACTTGCAAAATCAAAGGTCTGATGATGACTAGACTAAAAATATACCTATACACATCTTTTATCTTTTTTATCTTTTAAAAAACTTTGCCCCACTCTAGGAATAATTCCTGTATCGTGGGTGCGTTTACAAACACATATATTCACATACACAAACACCCAGACCCGAAACAGTTATCTGTAGATCATACAAATATTTGTTTCGTGCGGGGATCGAACCCGCGACACGTAGTACAGAAACCTAATCGCTTAGCCACCGGGCCAACCGTATATTATATCAGTGAATTATGGACAAAAGATTTTCAGAAACGTTGTTGACGGCACGGTTGGCACGGAACAAATATTTGTATGATCTAAAGATAGTTGTTGTATCATAATTGAAGATAAATTAAGCCTGTCATCTATTCTACTTGTGCGGGACTCTACATTGTCATATAGCAAAGGATACCCACATGCAGATTTCAGCACAAAAAAGTATATCTTTTATAAAACTTTTTATATTGTTAACTACAGCGTTTCAACTCGACAATATTTTCATTAGAGATTTAATGCTGTAATTTAACTAAATTAAAAAATCTAACTCCTAAATCAAACTTACCTAGCTCATTCTCAAACGCTTTGTCTATTTACTTTCACGCTTTCAAACCCAAACTCATTTCGATCCAGAAAATTATCATCGCATGTCATTCGTGAAGCCAAGCACTATACATCAACGTTGGTGTTGGTGTGACAGGCGGCATTAGCAAGCCAGTCTAGCTGTTAACACCATGCCACTATTGTGACCCACTTCCTAGGCCCTATGCTGCCGTGAGAAGGTTGCGAGCCGGTTGTCTTTTATATTTTCTATTCTTAAATTAGCGTAGACAGAGTTGTGAATAATAAACGCTTTGCACTCACTATGTATTGTGTATGTAGTATATATGTGTATACCTATGTGCATGATCACGATCACGATTTTTACTTATTTCAACACAAATGTCATCGTATATAAGTTAAGCCCTAAACTGTCACACTGTTTTGATGTGTAGAAACGTCAAAATACTGTAAAGATTAAATTGGAAAAAAAATCCAAAACATGATCAATTCGCTCACACCAAAAATATGTGCAGAAGTACGATCTAACAAACACTTGAAATCCTGATGTCAATGACAAATAAACGGTCTCAACCAAAATGTTTATTTTATACTCAAATAAAACTTTACGAAGTGACAATAAGGTAAATTGTTGATTGACATCGCCTACAGCAAAAACGTGTCTGGATTACAAACTCGGACCCCTTTTGTCGTGCATAGCATGCACATAGGGACGTTATTATGTACTTACTGAGAGGATCCTTTGCTACAGGCTCCATAATGAAATGCTTCCCTTAGTGAACTATGGAATCGCGTAGTGAAATATATTATATGTGATAAGTGATAATACAAATAAATATTTTGTCTTAACGCTTTACATTCCCTATTATATTATATATTTTATTATATAAAGGTTTTAGAGTTGACAACGAATTTAAGATTTCCAAAATTTTTATTCATAAAAACCTTATTCTGACGAATACGAACACAATAAAGAAATCAGCCAAATTGTTCGAACCGTTCTCAAATGATGCCCCGCCATACATGCGGCAATTGTATTATATAATATTCACTATATTCCAAGCTGCAGTTAATCTGACATTTCTTGATCAAACGGTTCGAGTCTCTAAACAGTACTTGACAGAGTCGCATTTTATTACAGACTGGACATTATCCGGCTTTGTAGAGGATTTTCCCTAAGACATTTTAATAACGCCTTTAAGTAGATACGACATCATGTTATAAAATATTAGGCTCTTATCTTAAAAACTTTCATATACGTGCCTACTCGAAGCTCGATAAAAACCCAAGAATAAGAATAATAAGAATAAGAATAAGAATTATTTATTTGCAAGAATACAAGTACAATTTGTTGTAATATTTATATATAGATAAGTTTCATCATACTCTACCAGACAGATGACTGGTGTGCAAATATTATGTTTGACATTATGTTTATTGTGACAACCATGAAGCTAATATCAAATCAATTTAAAATAAAATAAAAATATAAAACAAATACATTGTGGAAATAAATGTCAATCAAGAGGACCATGATATGAAAGAAATAATAACAAATATTTATTCAATTTTAAATTCTATAAAATGTCAATGTATATAAAATAATTTTAAAATTCTATTAAATGACAAGTAATTAGGATGTCACATATTATAACTTATTAGCACAAAATTACATTCACATTTTGTCAGTAAGATACTCGGAAATATTATAATAGCCCTTGCACAAAAGAAAAGATTTCAACCGTTTTTTAAACAGGTTGGTATTTAATTCCTTGATGGATTGCGGAATGTGGTTATATATTATTGGTGCTAGGCAGAACACGCTCTTGTGCATAAGTGCCGTATTAGACTTCGTTACACATAACCTACTATTGTCCCTTCTACTACGGGTATTTGTTTCCGATAGTTTTTTAAATAATGATGGATTATTCTTAACGAAAACAGCGACTTCGTATATATATAATGACGGAAGTGTCAATATTTTGTGTTTACTAAAATAAGGCTTACATGAATCTGTAGAATCTAACCCAAACATTGCTCTGATGCATCTTTTTTGTCCTTTAAAAACCATTTCCCTGTTGCACGAGTTCCCCCAAAATATAACGCCATATCTCAAAATTGAGCTAACAATGCCATGATAGGCTGTAAGCAGAGCGTCAGTACCTAAGATTGGAGCTAATTTGAATAAGGCAAAAGCGGATTTACTTATCCGTTTTTGTAGTTCCTCTGTGTGTGCTTTCCAATCAAGTCTTCTATCAATTATTTGTAATCTCAAAAAACAACGAAATAAAGTAATTACCGAACTCGTACCTACTTTCTTCGAGAGGAAAAATGATACGAAGTTTGACAGTGGCCAAGCAACGTGGGTAATTAGATAAGTTGATTAAATTGAAAAAAAAGCCTTGAAAAATTACCCTTGAAGAAAAATACTTTTCGAGCAGTAGTATTTTAACTTTGTTTTGATAACCTAAATATATGAGTTTTTTTTTTGCATACTGCATGGGTACTTCTCTTCTAGTTACATGACATGTAGATTTTTTTTGTTAATAAGTATTTACGATAAAACTTTACTAATGATAATTGAGTAAGTACATCAGCAAACCATTTGAATTTATTCACTCTCCATATTTCATAAATAACAAAGTTCATCAGCAAAACAAACTCATTACACAAACCGTTTATTTTTTCGTTAACATCCTCCAAGGTGTAATCAAACTCTGAGGTAGTTCGGGATAGCCGGCAAATCGATTTGTCCCTTGGAGATGGACCCTTCAGAGCCTATCCACATTACTCCCTTAGGAATTAGTTGAATTAAATTACTGATGCCGACAGAATTGTTGTGGTCATTGTGTCTATATGTAGCTACGTGTGACTGAAGAAATTGCTTTGTTCAACTAACATTTACACACAGATAGATCTATAGTTGAAGGTCTTTTTCCTTGTTAAAACACTTCAAATTAGGTCTGTATTGCCCGAAGGATAGGCAAAGGTATACCTTACCTTTTGTATTGTCGATGCCTTTATTAAGTTCCATGTAATATGTGGTCAATAAATTCGTATTAACAGTATTCTTTCCTTAAATTACCTCCTAGCAAGTATGATAAACAGCAGTATCTTTTAGGATTCCACATTAAAATTGTAAAAATTCAAACAGATTTCCTGTTTATAACGCTTCAACATTTCTACAAACATGCTTCTACGAATCTGCTATTTTTTTAAATACTTTTTTAGTTTATCAACTAACAAACTAAATCAGTTAATAATTACTAAAAACTTGAACGTAAATAGAGGTATACAAAATTACTGTCAACTTTCTATAATAGTTCAAAGACACTGAGACATAGTGAGAATGATTTTCGTAGGTGATCTGTTTCTACTTTGTGAACAGTTATCTTGAACCAAACACATACTTGAAGTGGGCCCAAGAGACCCTTTAGTTTCGCTAAGAGATTCTTATCTTGCAGATAACGATATAAAAGAATAGACGCTACATAAAAATCTAATATTATTTTCTGCTCTAAGAATTTCTAGTGTTTTTTGAAACGGTACGTAAGTATTTGTTTTCTTAAAAACGTAAAAATATTCGTAGAATTAAAATAATTTACTTGCATCATTTTGCAGACCAGTCGTTGTTATGAAAAAACAACAAAAATTATTCATATTATTTTTTCAAAATACTTTGATATAACAGTACACTATGAAAATACTGTCAGTGTCCAGGGCGCATATGAACTCACTACCCTTATGTTGTTTAAACAAAACATAGCATCAAGCCTGTTCTGGGAATACAGGCTTGATAGCATCAAGCCGGTAAGGCAAAAGTGTTGTACACCAACATCTGGCCGATGTATTAATGAGTCCCATGTAATATGGAGCGACCTTACTGCCATCTACAGAGACCAAACCTGTATTCTGCTACTGAAAATTTTTATACAGAAAAATCCCAATAACAATAGCCGGGAATCGAACCCGGTACCTCACGCTTGTGACCACTAGACAACCAGGCAATTTTATAACACGTTAATTTTTATTCTGCATAAACCTAACAGGAGATCATTTTCAATGTTTACGAACCACCACAACACTCAAAGTATGTCGATATTAATAAACTCGCATAGCTTCACAAGTATAAAACAAGAAACAATTAATCAACCTAAACATTGAACCTCCTTAATTAAATACTTCAAATCTGAACACGGTTAAATTGATTTTAATGATTACTCTAAGAGTAATATTACTTACAAGTTTTAATAAGGTCTTACATATATGTGTTACTTTATGCGGCTTTACATGTTGCTTGCACCCAGTTTTGACTGATTTTTGTTGCCTAGACTGCCTAGTTCCCGCCCCCTAATCACATAAGGAGAATCAGTCAGTTACTATCGCTAATAAACATGCTATTTCGGCAGCCTAATTACGTAAAAAAGCGACAGCAACGCGACCGCTACGCGACAGCAATCTCACTGTCAGCCAATACATTATATGACACAAAAATGACGTTTGACAGAAGACATCGCACGATTTACGCCTGTCGCAAACTGATTGCTACATCGATAATTAGGCTGCGGATCCTCTTAGGAGAAATAAGCTTCATTATGGCTATTGTATTTTACTTACGTAATCAATACGTCCCGATTTAACTATAGACAAAACTTAAGATTAAAAAACTACAGAAATGATCGTACATGATGGTTAATGCTCAAATCAAAAAGCACCGCGTGTGCTCAGCCCCTAAAGGCTGTATCACAGAGAACCATTATGACCGTAACGTGCGCGCAAGTAATCAATCAAGCCCCTTGAATCACATTTGGAGTGGCTCGACTTTGGCTACTGGATTGGTGTCAGTCCCTCCCAACGTTTTATTTTCAGATTTTGCCACTGAATACGAAAAAAGGCTTAGTTAGTAATTGATGAATGTGCCTTTATGTCGGCGCTCGAAATTCATATAATCTAATTGTGATATTTTTTTCGTTTCTTGATGAAATGCGAAAAAGTAATTGGCACTTAATTACGGCGATTGTTATAGCGGTAGATACTGATTGTATGGTGCTTGATAAGTTCATGAACCGTCTTTAGTCTTCCTTGAGTAGTGTTAAATTAAAAGAGACTAGTACGGTTGACCAACATCAGTATAAAACTGCGAAGATCAGTAACATAGCGCTGTCTTTTCACTTATTGTACTTGCTCGCTCTTGTTGGAAGTCAGATCTAATAACGGCAAATCATTATAAGCCTTCTTTATTCGGAACCATAGAATTTGTATTAATAACTTCGGCTTTGACTGAAATTATTGATGTCGAAGCATTACAGCGAAGCCCTGTATAGTTCCGTTCGAGCGAGTGCCCTGTAATGCTGAAATATAATCGTTTATGTAACATTGATGTGTTTCGGCAAGGCGAGCTCAGACTTCGCAACTATTAGTAAGACCACAATCGCCTTAACAGAGGTTCTGGGTATTCGAAATTCGGTTAGTGTGAACAATTTAGTTGTTTTGTGGTTTTGTTGCAGGTTTCTAAATTACAAATTATTAAATAAATTATATAAAACGTTAAAGAACAGATAAATTTAACTTAAAATTGTAATCTTTATTTAATGGTGTAGATCAATCAATAATTTTGTTAAAAATAATATGGTAGTTTTTCAAATGAAAGGTGGATGATCTATTTTCTGCATATTTGATATACGTACCAAAAAGTGACCCAACTGCAGGTGCCATTAGAAAATTGGAATAACCTTTACGTCACCACAGTTGGGGAGGACAAGCACAAGACTACGGCTCGTGGTGCTCATAACCCCATAAGTATACGCACGACAACGCAGTGTTTTTTATGAATCAATATTTTTGGTTATTTGAGGGACTACTCTGTATATAATGGGCAATTATATCATAGTGCATTTTATACTCGAGTAACTTTATACTCTAGCCATAGTCTTTTGTGTCCATCAGGGCATTTTTATTTATTTATTGGCCCCCGACTGCCATCTGGAGTTCAGCCGTTCCACAGACTTCATTACGGTACCGTCGCATGTTGCCCGCTTCGCTGGATTTCATGAAAAAAATCACTGGGATTTTTTATCAATCGGTCCTGCCCTGTAATTTTCTGCTTCATATTTTCTTCGACCGCAATGAAACGGTGCATAGGTAGAAGGATTAATTCCATGGAAACAGCAAATTATATCAATATTCTATGATTAAAAACTTTTCATTCGTCTATGTTCTTCAAAAATATTCGCTAGGTCAACGTGCTATTAAAAGTAGTATACATATATATTGACTAGTACCTAAGTATCAATAAAACCAATATGATGATAGAACTGCTATATTAATCTAAAGAAGTCTCATGAATGCCTCCCGAGCATGAGGGTAAAATTTTCAATTACAACCATAAATGTATATAATTAAGTCGGTGGGTCGACATAAACGTTATACAACAAAGTAAAAAAAAACTGACAAAGTGCACCTGAGCTGGTCCCCCAGACTTAGTACGCCCGAAGGAACACCGTACTTAGCCGGTAAGAAACCAGAGTAACCCCTTGCCTGCTCCAAAGTGAAGGGTTTCAACACGTTATAAAATGTTATATATAATACATAATTTTCAAAGCAAACGACATCATAACCGCAAATTACTGTCTCACTGCCATCTCGAGATTAATTACTGGCTCGTGTCATTTCGTTACAAAGAAACAGGTGTCTTTTACGTCTGCCTGAAATAATTACGCCTTTGATAATGTCTCTTACTAATTGTAAGCTCGTCATTATACAAATGAGAATTAAAATCAGACAGAACTACCATTATTTTGTGAAAATATTGTTTTTACGGAGTCTCTATACAAGAAGCTTTATGTACCCCAATTAAAAAACGATATTTAGATATTTCTATACTATCCTATATTGACGTCAAAATGTGAATTCGACGTGTGTTCTTTCTTGGATACCAGTTGAGGCATTTTTATCCAATTGAAAAGAAAAAGAACATTTTATTTTACACAGCAAACCACGTGCTACTTAAATCAATCAAATTAGGTAGTCATGTCAAAATTATTCATGTAAAATAGCATTGCATTGTAAACATCACAACTGCACTAATTAATCAATAACCGTCAATTAACGCATGATAGTCTTTGTCCTTGTTAATGCTCATTAAACTATCGTACTTAGCCACACAATTGGCGTAGTGGCTCCAGACTTGGCTTTTTGCGCAGCATGCCGCGGCTTCGATTCCCACATGAAACAAATATTTGTGTTGATTATATTGTTGTTCTGAGTATATGACTGTTATAATACCTTTGTGAACTGTAACTTCGAGGAACTTTCGAGGAGAAATGTAAATAGAAAAAAAAAACTTTAAAAAAACTGAGTATATATGAAAATTTCGGAATCTAACACCATTAGAAGAAAAATAAGTGTAACATTGCCAGACAACACCCGTTGATGTCACTGGAACGATCACACAAAAAAATAAACATCAACAAAATAAAGATACCAAAAGAAGGTTCCAATTTGATCAAGTAACACAACAAAAGGCAACACAGTGTGAACTAATTAACTAAGTGAAGAGCACCTACACTCCGTCAGAACATGTAATGATCCCTGTTCAACAAGTGTTTCTCAACTTACATAAGTGTTCTTGGTAAGTCTTCTATGTTTCTTGTAATTTAATTGAAAGATTTAAAGACGCATAAGGATGAAAATGTTTATAGACAGAAGGAGCTGAAATTTGAAAGGCAAATCCAAAAACGTAACAGACTACCTTTCACGAATAATATCCCATTTGACCGATCATTGGTATATCATATATAAAAATCATATCATAAAATAATATAACTATTTTTCTATAAATACCAAGTTGCACAAATGTAATCAAAATTATTCTTATTAAGTTGGTACACTATTATGTTTCCGCCCTAATACCCCAGAGAAATTATAAGAAGGTAGCAAAGGTGTCTTGTTTCTTACGACTATTAGGACCAGTTTTTCAAGTTCCAAAATCGTAAGGACTAGCTGGCACAAATCGAGACCCTGTTAAAGTGTTAAGCTCGACTTTTAAGTAACTAACAGAACTGACTGAGAAAAGACGGAGGAAAATTTAAGTTTCACTTCTAAAAAAGAAAAGCAGTCCATAATTTTAGATAAAACTATTAATTAATTATAAATTTTTTAACGAATATTGTTTGCATTTAAGGCTAGGTATACATATTTATAATAACCAAATGACGTAATTGACAGTTCTCACGTTCGGAAATGTTCACAATTACATTAACGACAACTAACATTCGTTTCGTAACACACGGCACGCGCAGTAGGTACTCATCTTTCTTCGGTACTCTTCAAAGTGGCTATGAGATTGTAATATCGCTTGTACTTTATTATAAACTTTTAATAACCCCATGCGCTATTTCTGCGCGTAAAGTTTCAAGGAGACTTTAACTTTGTGAGCTTCGATCTAATAATGTTTGTTGTATGGAAACTCAGGCCAGGTGATTACAGGTTAAAAATATTTACATAGTGGAATATGTAAGCAAATAACTGATTGCATCAAATGAATCACTATTTGTATCTTAACCGACGAATACATTTGTAGGTTTACTATAAAGACATTATTTTCAAAGGACTCTTGCTCAAGTAGAAGAATCTGTCTCGCCTATATAACCTATAAAAATAGTGACATGGTTTAGACTTCGACACATGTCAGTATTTTTTTTTTCTTTTTTTCAATGTAAATGTCATAAACGTGGCTACTTATGTTTAAAGCCAATTTATAGTACAACCTGTGATGTAAACTAGGAATTTTATTACCAAATCTTCAATAAAAAAAACAATGTTAAAGTTCCAACATAAATGATAATTACACCGAGCAATATCAACAACCACAAGTTCTTAAAGCAAAGCCTTACTACTTAACGCCTGCAGTGCCAACGATTGATGAAGTCTCCCGCGTTATTCAATCACGCTAGCCGATATAAAAAAATATATCCATCGAATAATAAATCAGGGTTATTCATATTCAGTAAGGTCCTATGTGAAAAAAGGCAATTTGTCGACGTCCACGTATACCTACGTTAAGTATCTACCTACTACGCTGTGGTATACTTAGAGATTTCTAGCTTTAATTGCTCACGATCTGAAACTTGTCTGTCTAAGAATATCTTTTCTTATGCTAATTAGGGAAAAGTTTAGTTCAGTTTTTTGGTGTAGGTACTCCACCTTGTATAAAAGTGTATGAGGGCGACGAGACGAGATAACCTCAGATCTTTGCTCAATAACGGCATCGACAAATATGCGTGCACATTTTACAACAGTGCACCTCTGCCTAACCCTTCGGGAACAGCAAGCGTGATGATCATATATCATTTCCATTTCTTTAACCAGATTTCCATGTCAGCGAGCGATACCTGGCAGGATAAAACCACTTGTCACGTAGAAAACTCAATATAGAAGGCGTCAGGAATCCATTACTCTGCCGCCCACCTGAGTGAAGTTACGTAATGCAGCTTGTATTTGTATAAATTACTTCGTTTTATATGAATCGACTTTATTGGCGCTTTTGTTTACCTACGTTTCGACTTTTAATCGCAGAGAAAAAATAGGGGCCGCATTTTTTTCGTTTTTGCATAAAAATGGCTTTTAAATTCTTTCAGTTTAAACTTCGAAACGAATTGAGGCCATTAAAATATACCTGTACATATTTTGAATATTCGGGAATTCATTCAGTAAAATAAGTGCTTCGTGTTTACATTTTAAAAACATGCATACTCATTTGTACACTCGCAAAATTCCGGAACACATATCAGTCTGTAGGAAATACACAAACTCATATTTGTTCCGTGCAAGAAGACCTAAAACATAAGCACATCAATTTATTAAATGATTACTATTTATTTAATGATTTGGTCTCACCAAACAAATACACACATATATGTAGGTATTTGTTAACACAATAGATGCGTACTTCTATCTCATAATATTATATGGTATCAGTCATAGTGGGGTAGGGGCCTTATTCTGTATTAGATCAAAAGTGTATTAGGTTAATACGGCCATAAAATATGAATAGCTATCATGACTATAAATCAACTCGGTCTAATTGAAAACAATTTAGCTTTTAGGGTTTGCTGGCAATACCTTTCAGGGTACCGTAATTAAACAAGTAACCCTTCATTGTTTGGATTTGTCTGAAAGCACCCATTTAATATCATAATTTTATATGGATGAAACTATAATATTAAATATTACGCTTGCCCCTATTACATGGGACTCAACAACAACATCAGCGAAATGTGGGTGTACAATAGTACTCCTCTGCCTAACCCTCGGGAAATATAGGCGTAAAGCTAGAACTATATTTGAATTCCTAGACAAAATTAACGCCTATTTTTCACTTTTTTAAATATCAGAAAGTTTGTTTGAATTAAAGAACACGACCAGCGATTAAAAAGAAAATGTAGGCCGTATTTAAAAATAAACAAAATCTGGGACACGACCATAAAGTTCCAAGGGCTAAATCGTCCAAGAAGTCCAGAATAGCCCACAAAGGTGTAAGGCAGCTATCAGGAGTATCGGGCGGAAATTGCGCCCCCAAGCCAAGGGTCGATCTAATCTATACGTTGCGTGTACCGCCTTGATCATTAGCGTTTACCAAGATAGTTTCACCTTTCTTTACCTACTACAACATTTACATTCTAAAAGTCCATCTAAATACTAATTTTTGTAGCCTTTTGTCACCCAAAGTTCAGTGACCCGTGTTTAAGTTCGCCCCAATTCGCTTAAATACTGATAAAACGTGTTATTTACGCGGGAATTAGTTGAAACAATCGTAATTTCCGATTTAAATTATATGAGTCGACACTGTTATTTTCGGAATAAAATGTATAAAGAACGTGTATATACTATGTACGTAGTCCTTACAATAGTGTATTTAAAAAATAACAACCTTCTTAGTGTTGCGGTGTCAAACGCGGATGCTCAGACTGAGGACATGGGTTTTGATTCCCAATTCCAGGTAAGTTTTATTGGCTTTTTCTGTTAGCTCTCAGTACAAACGGGCGGTTCGGCACTATCCCTGGCTCGCCTATTATAAGAGACAGACATTTCATCGTTGAAGTTTTAACACCACGTAAGAAATTTTTTGTCAGTTTTGACATTTTGATGTCATTTGCTAGAGATTTGGAAGACGCGTTGTAATAGAACACGCGGGTCAATCAAAAACAAGCACCGTCCAATAGAAACTCGTAAAATGAAATTAATATAAAATGGTATTGTAATGGTGTCTATGTAAAATTAAGCAGTTTTTTTCAACGACGATTTGAGGAATACGAGCGTGATAATATGTAATGGTGACAAACAAATCCTTTCGATCCTTTCATCATAAATATTAGTAAGTCTAGATTAAAACGCCTAAATCAAATCTTAAATCCTCCTCAAATCTCCAAAGTATACAGACTAAATATTCCGTGGCTATCCTTCAAAACTTGAAGTCACTGATCGAATTCGGGCAGCACGATCTAAACCCATTGTAATATAATGATTTAACAAGCAAAACCCGCATATCACTCAAATGCTTTTAACAGAATGCGGCCGCGGTCAGCCCGTCAATTACTGTACCCCTGATATTTGTTTTATGATAAAATATCAGATGGATAGTGATACTCGTATACAGGTGTAAGCTTTTTGCTTGTTGACCTTAATTAATTTAAGTGGTAAACATAATATAAAATGCGCCGATTTTATTGGTTCATTTTAGTTTTTTTTTATATGGCCCAAAATTTATAATCTAAAAGACCTCATTTCTAGAGATTATTTAGTTTTCGCCGAGGGGCTCATAGCTACCATGTCGGTCGATATGCGAAGTTAAGCAGCGCTTGACGCGGTCAGTCCTTGGATGGGTGACCATATTTCACATATTCCTCCGTGCCTCGAAAAGAACGTTAAGGAGTTGGTCTCAGGTGTCCTACGAAGACCTATGACTGTCGTTACGGGTATCAGTAGCTCAAAAATTCTAACAACCAGTCTAACCTTAGAATATCAGTGTCTCCCAGTAATTGACTGGCGGAAGTCAGAAGACAGTCGCTCCGTGTACTGTGCTGTATAAATACTGATATTCAGTCACAACCAGTTAGATTGGAAGCCGACCCCAATGTTATTGGGGAAAGGCTAGGCAGATGATGGTTTAGTTTTCGCCATATCCATTGAATAGGTTAGGTAATATTAAAATCACCTCATGTGATCCGGAAATCCGGATCTACTTATATACACTAGCTAAGTCACGCACACATTCACATCATGAGATGCCGCTTTCGTTACATAATCGTTCACACTCACAAAATCTTCCCTTTTGATTGACACAGAGATGTGATATTTTATATTCCGAACCCGGAAAAAACAATGCCGATATATGTTACCTATATTAAATTTCGCAATCACAAATCGAACAAAGAAAATTCCAGAATAAAATTGTACAACAACAAACAAATTTAGAAAGACAATGCGTCACACGGAACTAAGTAGGTTAAGATAGCATTAAGTTAATAACAACGTTTTGATATAACATACGTACAATGAAAAAACATAAAACATCACTCCGCCCAGAGTAATGAACATCTTGCTTGTTAGGAATGATATTCTGTTTCAAATAAAACATATTTCTTCTAGTATCTACCTAATGGACAATTTCATAGGAACACGGTAAGATAATCTAACATGCGAGCAAAATGAAACAAATGAACATGTATTCTATATCAAGTCTCATTTGAAAAAATTCTAGAACATAGATTCTACATTTAAACGATTGAGTGCACTTTGCCCCCGTAGTGTGCGTCATTGACCCCAGTAACCAGTTGGGGACGTTCGAAAACAAATGAAGACAGAATTTTTTGCACGAGTCTTTTTTTTCACAAAGTTACTCAAATAAATAACAAGTTGCCAGCAAGACTGTAAAAATTCAAATACGAACTTTACAATACACTTTTTTAACATAATGGAGTTGGCATGACTGCCTCGTTAGTCTAGTGGTCGCAAGCACGACTGCTAAGCGTGAGGTACTGGGTTCTATTCCCAGGTCGGGCAAAGTGTTATTGAGTTTTTCTGTATGGAAATTTTCAGTAAAAGCACGGAGTCTGGAATTGTGCCCGGTAGATGGCAATAAGCTTGTCCCCTATTACATGAGACTCAATAACGGCATCGGCGAAATGTGGGTGTAAAATAGTAGGTACACCTCTGCCTAACCCTTCGGGGAATACAGGCGTGATGCGATGTTATGTTATGCTGTCCTGACTTAGATTATAATTATATTATTAGCGTCTAGGTAATAATTCACGCCAACTTTTAATAAAGTCTGACGAAGCATTATATTTTTGCCATTAGAGCGTCATAAAAAGCAATAAAGAAAATACGAAATACTATTATAGCACGAAGTTAACTGTAAATTGATAGAAACCAAATATTAATATTCCTTTTCAACCCTCAAACCATCGCGTGGTCAATTAACCATACACAGGCGCTAATTCTAAATCAGGAACACAAAAGGAAATGAATTAGGAACTTTACCGAAGGAATTTAATGTTACGATTTTCGCCGAAATATGTGTCAAAGTGTTAGTCGTGACTATAATAATCATTTAAAAGAGCGTGGAACAATCAACTGTGAAAGTTTTGGAATAAAAAAGCGTAAAACTATATTTTTATAAGCCTTTATATTAAACAGTACCGCTATCACGAGTTTTCTTACTATTTACTATCATAGTAAAGTACATTTTCATGATAGCGATTTCAGTTCTTAACTTGGTTACATTAGGGATTAGAGTCGCTTATGTGACATACTATATGTGTCATAGTAAAGTTTTGATTTACTATTTACTATATTATAGAGATGTCATGTTAACGACTCTAATCCCTAATGTAACCCTGTTAAGAACTAAAATCGCTTGCATGAAAATTTACATTTATTATGAGAGTAAATAGTAAAAAATTCATAATAGAGGTACAGCATTACATTTTAAACACAGTAATTCATATTTTTCTAAGAGTTTATTTGTAAACTTTGCAGCGTCTACTAAGTCTAGAAATAGACTACGGATCGCCTTTATACTCACAGTGCCCTTCAAACACAATATATTAAAAAACTTGTACATTATATAGTCAAAGGTTTTTTTTTTTTCAAAAATTTAAGAGGCCATGGCCTCCCCAAATGATTTCCAGACATTGTGGTTATTTTGTATTTAATTCTGAGTTTTCTTTTTAACATCGTTATAGATAAAAAATCTGATTCCGTATGTTTGTGTCCGCAAAACTCAAAAAGTTGTCGATAGATTGACTTGATTTTTTTACAGAACGTTGGATTTCTATAAAAGAGTGTTTTTATACACTTTTCTGCCAAAGTTCCAACGGGACCTGGAAAATCTAAGCGTTTCGCGAAGTTTAAATAAAAACAAAGATATCTGAAAAAAATATTATATGTATCACATTTTTTTCACTTACACACATTACTATTTTCACTTTATTATTACTTCCTTAATAATGTACATCAGGCTCTCTAGTCCTATCCTACTCCTACTAATAATATAAATGTGAAAGTTTGTGAGGATGGATGAATGGATGGATCTTTGTTACTCTTTCACGTCAGAACGGCTGAACGGATCTGGATGTAATTTGGCACAGAGATAGATTATAGTCTGAAATAGCACATAGGCTAAAAAATGTACGGGTTCGTAAATCACGCGGGCGAAGCCGCGCGCGGAAGCTAGTAATTTATAATATGAAAGTCAATTTCACTCAAAGAATGTGAATATTTGACATATAAAACGTCAGAGTTTTCGTCATAGTCTTCAGAAGCTTCCAGTATTAATTAAGAAAATCTAGTAAAATTTGTATATCTTGCAAAATAATAGCATCCAAACTCCACGGAGACGGAGTAGCGAGCACAGCTAGTGCTCAATATATTCTAACATCGGTCTTTGAATTCAAATACAAACATTCCTAGGTACACCGATACGGTAAAAGCACTCAGTGAATTAGAACCTGCATAGTGCCTGTATTTGCTGCTCATGTGTGCAAACTAAGACTTGCTTTAAATGGCAAAGAGAGCCCGTCACGAGCAAACCCACATCATTGTGGACACGACCAAGACCTGGTAGACCTCCTTTGGTAGCTATTTACCAGTTTGCTGTGATGCTATCACGCTTGTTCCCTGAGGGGTTAGGCTCTGGAGTAGTTACTATTACGAATACATTTTACTAATACCGTTAATCACATGTAATAGATACTGAGACTATTCTAACAGAAAAACCCAATAAGAGTTTGCGCAACCGGGATTGAACACAGGCGCCCAAGCTCAGCAACCGCGCTGAGGATGCAGCAATGAGGTAGTCTATTATCAGATAACTAGTTCGGTATATACACAAATAAATAATATTACTAATAAAATAAAGTATATAAAGTAAGTATAACAAAAAAACTATTTTTAAAATTTGTGTCTGTCTGTTCATTGTTCATTCCGAAATGTTCCGCTAATCTCCGAAACGGCCGGACTGATTTTGACGGGAATTTCACTGGCAGATAGCTGGTGTTATAAGGAGTAACTAAGGCAAAATTAAAACCCATGAAATTATGAACAAAATCCGATTCAAATAGGGAAGTATTATACATATTATATTGGTTGTAGGCTGCGGGGTTCGTAATCCACGCGGGCGAAGCCGCGGGCGGAAGCTAGTAGTTTAATAAAACAGCCTCTCCAATAATTATTTTATTCTCATACTTAAATACTTTGACTTTCATTTGAAAAGTAGCAATGGTTGGACGTAGTCAGGATTTAAAGAAAAAGTCCTATAGAGTATACAGGAAGAGACGAGAAGTCTCTAATAGAGATTAAAGTCGAAAAGCGCGAGAATTAGGTGGCCCTGATGTCTCGATTGTTCAATGTTTTTATCTCTCATCATAGTCTTATCACTGCTGGACATAATACTTACATTTAGTCTATCTTTAGCATAATTACTACCTATAGTATTCTGGACAATGCAACGGCCAGACAGAATTGTAACCTTAACAACATAAACGTAACGTATTTATTCAAATAAATTCACTTTCACACAAAATCTATTGGTATAGTTCACATCACACAGTTAACTGTCACCGCAGAAACACACGAGTGACAAATATACTCGTCGACGCGGAAACCTGCCTCCTGGCGTATTTATTTCACCGCAATACTTTTGTTTTGTTTCGTTTACTGGATATACGAATGTAAACAATAGGAACAGGTATGGTTTTCCTTTGAACCAATCATTTTTATTGGCATTGGCATATCACTTGATACACATAGATTGCTTACCAATATTCGACTGTCGTGACGTCTTTACCCGTGTATGAAATTTTGCTAACAGACATAAGATACAATAATACACCTCTGCCTAGTCTTTGGGGGATACAGGCGTGATGCTATGTTATGTTATGTATAAGGCATAATTCCTACACTTGGGTCGAAGATTCTCACATTCTGACTTACTTTGCTTGTGTGTACTTACCCGCCATCTCTCCATATAAAAAGAAGAAGCACATAAAACCTCTGCGATCTTAAATAAATTCTGTAGGTAACGTACCCAAAATTCATCCCGGATTCCGGCACAATGAAACGATAAAAACAAAGATTGATTAGGAATTCAGTTCAGCATCAATCAATCATGCGTTCCAGAGGAAGCAGCGTTTGTTCCCATATCTCGTGTGTACGGAGCCTTGGCTAATTATGCACATAATAATTAGCTACCCAAAGATTTATTGAATTGATTTTATTGCGAGAGATATAGAGAACCTGTGCGTACTATGTATACACAGTGACTTTTTCGTGTATTCAAAGTTGATATAGTCTGCTTCAAAAACCTAATTATGTATGTATGTATGAATTTTAAAAGCGTATTCCCGTGTAGCCGTAAAAATACTTTGAATAAAATTCCTCAAAACTAAATTATTGGCAATTAAAAAAAAGTACTAAGTAACGTTAGTTTTACATCTTTTTCTGGCTGTTTGTAACTATTTGTACCTAATATAGAAATAGTAAGATTGAAAGCCTCTCAATCTATCAATCATATAATTGTTTTTCATTGAAGTATTCTCGAACAAAATCTTTTGTATTATTTTTTATTCTCAGATTCATTTATTAAAACGCCAACACGCTAGTGAATCCCTAATTTTAATTATAGTACATTTTAGAACCTCCAAAACTCGTAAGATAAATCAGTTACTCATAAAAAAGATACAATCAAGTAGGTACATATCTCGTAGAAACCTTCTTTCGGACATATGAGTAGTTCTTTGAACACAGCTCGTTACAATAAACATTCGTTTTTCAGTAACGACAAACAAAAATAACCTTTTAGAGTGCCACTAGATGGAAGTATGGCGCCCATTCGTGACTAGTAATACAAAACTGAATTTACATTCTATCTGCAGTCTAAATATTCCAATAAAAATATCGGAAATTTGTGAATAATAGATAACAGAAATCTGTTCCATTTGGAACTACTTATAATCAAATTAAAGAACCTTGTGGTATTTACAATCTATAATAACAGTAGAGTAATTCAAGAAATTATTTGCTCAAATGATAAATTATTTTATAGCATAACATAGCATCAGGCCTGTATTTCCCGAAGGGTTAGATAGAGGTGAACTATTGTAGAACCACATTTCGTAGATGCTGTTTTTAAGTCCAATGTAATAGGAGGAAATGAAATGAAATGAAATGAAATTAAATTAAATGAAATGAAATGAAATCGAGTAAACGAGTCTATTGCCATCTACCGGGCACAGTACTCCATCTTTCCATAGTTCCATACAGAATAACCAAATAACACTGCCCAAACAGGGATCAAACCCAGGACCTCACGCTCGGCAGTCATGCTGACTACCGCATGGAAAGATTTTCCAATACTCATCCCCTAAGGGGGTGAAGTGATTTCTACGCGGACCGAACCGCGGGAACAGCTAGTATAGTATCGGTTCTTGCTAAAATCATTTGACCGTCCCAAAAATAGAGCACCTACTGCCCACATACTAAGATATACAGCCTCCATCATCTTCAACGTTCAGGTTTCCTTTAGTAAATTGCATTGGGGACTCGATATTACGTCCCCAAACTAAAAGGCTATTTACCTAATATTTACCAGTGCGCTATATCGCCTTCATGTGTTAAGATTCATATACTTACATATTAGGTACTTATGTACACAATTATTTTTAGTATATCTTAACCGGAAAGAAGTTTGTTCAGAATCAGTAACAGAATTAATTGTAATTATTTTATGCCATGTTATATTTTGTCCAAATAATATTTAAAAATTCTTTAACTGACTAATTTTCATCCGCGCGTGTTTTCTGCGCATCGTCGTGACACAGCGGCATGCGCCAGCACACTCACCCTGCTACCCGACACCGCCCGAGTCGCCCGGAAATTAAGGATGACCATGGTTATGGGAGGACAACGAGGCAACACAACAAGCTTGTATCTTTTTGAGTTTTTATTATATATTTTTGAATTATTTTATGTAGAATGTATAAATGCAAATATTTGACACGTGTTTCGGCTTTGTATATACTAAAAACAATGTTGTATATCTAATTTTAGTCAATGTTAAAGATGGAAATTCTTGATACAAAAATTATTTAATTATATGGATTTATTTAGTTAAACTGTCTCATTGGTTTAATATTCGCAAACGCGAATGATAAGCGTGAGGTCCTGGGTTCGATTCCCGAATGAAGCAAAGTGTTACTGGGTTTTTCAGTATAAAAATTCTCAGTAGCAGTAAGGAGTTTGGAACTGTGCCCGATGAATGGCAATAAGCTGTTATTCATTTTAAATTTCTATCACATTTGTAACAAAAAAGGTGTCGAATATTTTCTGAACTGTTTCTACAAGTAATGAGTAGAAAATTTCAGCTGTTCTTTGACCGATAAGTTTCATAAAAACACGATAGTACTATGGCGATTACCTTGAAGCAAACATGTTGTTTATTTATATACGTGTTCCTCCTAAAAGGACTTTAACTATGTATTATCATATGAAATAGAGTATACAAACCAAATATCTGACTTTCCTACTTTACTTTACTAAAACCTAAATGACGACACGGTTGGCGCAGTGGTTGAGCGATTGACTGCTGTGCTACGAATTCGGTTTACGCACGGAACAAATATTTATAACTAGGTACAGATATTTGTTTCAAGTCTAGGTTGATGTCCATGTGAATATTTGTGTTTGTAAACGCACCCACGATACAGCAATTATAACTAGTTAGGGCCATAGTTTTTTAAGGAAATAAAAATGGATGTTGGACAGTTTATTCGCAGCCTAGGAGGTAAACATTAAGTTTAAAGCCATACCTAGTTAATCTAAATACTAAGCGCGCGCAACAAGGGCCGTAATTACAAACGCAAACCTATGCACTTACATTCACTCAGTTCATTAATTCTGACAGTTACTCAATCACCGCGCTACCACCTCGTCATTGCGTGGTCACAAACTAAAGCCGAGCACTCAATCAACAGTTATACACAGTGATGTTTTATAATAAATTGCTTTCCGCGGTGTAGACGTAGAGCAACTGCTTATTTTTTAAGACTAATAAAATCTTCATGGATGTCTCTTACCGTTGACGAGTTTTATAAATATATTATTAAAATTTCCAAAACTGCCCACCCTAAATGACCGAAGTACCTATGTATGAAATGCCGCGGAATTAAAAATTAAAAACGGTTAAAATTAAGTGGATTTAAATCTTCTGTTGATTATTATTTTCCATTGTTCGTAAGCCCCATTTTAATCAAATTAATCATAGTAACTAAGGCCTGTCTCCATTTACCATTGATTACCATCGGCACTTAATCGGAAAACTTCGGTTGACATCGGGTTTTTGTTCCGTCAATCACCATTAGATATTATTAGGTGAGACAATAAAGGATTATCGGGTAGGGCTAGCACAAGGCAGAGCAAAAGTTTCGTTTATTAACCCCTTACTTTACTCCTAAGTAAGGAAGATAGTGTCCAGATTAGAAGAAATAATGAAATTTTAATGAAGTTTTGTCGCCGTGAAGTATTGATAGCTCCTCATGTATCGCGAAAGTCATGGAAATACCTACACAGTGCTGCTAATTCTTTTGAGTACAATATGACTTATATTAGTCTCACTATTTCTCTTTCAAGCAATTTAGTCCGGTCCAATTAGTAAACTTTCGACCACAAGTTATCATTGCGAATTTAGTCCACATGTAACGTCTTATTTCCCGAAAGTAATAAGACGGAGTAGGTACAACTGACTAATTTGACAGTTCTTAATATTTTCGGTCCCTTTTCTATTATGTGTGTAAGAAAGAGATATACTGTGGTTAAATAAGTTTAGTATAGCAACCGAAACTAACATTACATTTATGCACCACTTTGTAATTTGCAATAACAGATATATATACGGGCTATACGTATCCACATACAAATTCACGTACGACGAATGAAGTACTGAAAAAATACGCCAGTGAAAATGTTTCCTGTAGGGCTTAAAACTGGCCAGTAGAATGGAGGAATGAAAATACGTTTCTGAAATAGTATTTTTATCGATGGAATAAAAATTAAAATAGCAGTAGTAGCAGCCCTACCGTACATAATTACTTTCGATACCTCTTTGTCTTTAGTATTAGCCATTACTCCAACTTCCCTTGACAAGGGTCCAATGTGACGATATCGAGATTGCAGGCTAATATAAACAAAAACGCCTGCTGAGCCCAATATTACTGCCTTTACTCTTAGAACAGTAATAATTGCCTATAATACTTACTTAACAGGAGATTCCAAACCTTCTAAATGTAAAAATACGCTTTCAGCTGAAGCTCTTCATAGTTGCTGATGACTGATGAGCATTAGGTTTGATTATGATCGGGTAAAGTAATTCAAATTAGACACAATAGAAAATCTTTTGTCTAGTCGCTGGCATCTAAGTGTGGATTCGTACATTAATTAGGTTTTCCACATGAAAATTCTCAGTAGCAAACCGAAGTTGGCTATTGTGCCCAGTAGATGGCAAAAGGTTCGCTCCTTATTACATGGAATCCAATAACGACATCGACGATATGTGGGTGCACAATAGCTTATAAATTTGCCTAACCCTTCGGGGAATACAGACGTGACGCTATTGTGTACATAACTGACGTCAATTAAATATGATATACACAATCTCTGTGCAAAGGAAGCTTGTATCACATAGTTTAATTTTTTATGTACAATAATACTATTAAATATGTGTTAATGTACAATGACAAGTAGGTTGGAGAAGTGGCTAAGCGATTAGCTTTCTGCGTTTCGTATCGCAGATTCCAAAGAAAGAATATTTCATAATATATCTATGATCTACAGATAGTTCGCAGATGGGCAACGAGAAATGTCACAACACATAAAACACGTAGTTGAGATGAGTATCCCATGAGATAGGCTATCACAAACTTTATCTGCTAAAAAAAGGTTATAATTATACTGCGATTCTTTGCCGAGAGGTGGCAGGTCTTCCGATATACTCTCCCAGAAAAAAAAATGGATGAATTATAAGTTATAAAAAAAATAAAGCATAGATTTCCCAAAAAGTACATTTAACACACTCTTGACACTTGTGACACTCTTGTTGCCGATGTGCGAGTTGTTTCGGGTCTGATTGTGTGTGCATGTGACATGTATGTTTGTAAACTGTACCCACAATATAGGAGAAACCCTATAACAAAATCAAAACCGTCTACAGTTTAAACGTAAGATGGGCATAACCTCCCGTCTGTCGCCTTTACAGTACCATCCTTAGGATATCAGTTTATTTACCAGCCTATTAACATGTTCCCACTAGCACGAAGAGTCAAGAACAATATATCCTGAAAAATATTCAGTAGCACTAAATAGCTCTTTGAATGTTGTCAACGTTATACAAGCTATAAAAAATATAAATGTTGGTATCACGTAACATTGCCCGCGGCTAACATCCCTTGAACTACTGAAGTGTGTAAAAATCTTTATTGCTTGGTCCCTTACAAATACTGGTGATACACTCGTATTCTCTGAGGAGTTAGGCTATTGAGGTGCCTACATCTACATTCCACTAATGCCATCCCATAGTATTCATGGGGGCCTATTGCTATCTACTGGAAATAATTCCATCTTCCGAATAACACCTTGCCTGACCTGGTAATGGATTCCAGGAATTAGGCTATTAACATGTTGATTTTATATTTTGGTTGCCTTGTTTCCTTAGCTCATGCAATTTTTATCAACCAATATATAAAGTGAATGCAAGAGTAATTAGCCTGGAGAATTTTGAGTAAGCAACTACAGTAATTAACCCAGACCAAGATCAAGATCTTTTTGGTTCAACCTGTAAATTTGGACTATTTATTAAATCTACGCTGCCTATATATGAGCATGTTCATACCTTTCCTTTAACTAATAAACGCTGTGTTAAGTCGTCATAAAATTTAAGTATAAAACTCAAACTCAAACTCAAACTCAAATCTCGAGTATCCGAACGTCAGGAATCATCAACTATAGGTATAAGTACTCAAAAAATTGAGACTAATATCAAACTTAAAGCTAATTCAAAACATAGGTATAAAAAAACGAAACACATCTCAGTAAAATAAAGCTAGAAAACTTATCGAACAGACGTCGCGAATAAAAATACAGAACAAGGAAGACAAACTTAGGACCGCGAATTATTTAAAACTTATACCGAAGAACAACAATTGTGTGGATTCTTAAAATAACGAGGAAATTGCAAGTATAAATAACTTGATGTATTGACTCTACATAGCATCACGCCTGTATTCCCCGAAGGGTTAGGTAGAGGTGTACTTTTTATTACTCGTTATTGAGTTTCATGTAATAACACGAGCGAGCATATTGCCATCTACTGGCAAATCTCAAATTCAACCTCTGGGCTAGTAATCGGAATTTGCATATTTTGAAAAATCCAAATTTTGCAAACCTGTATCAAACCAGACAGATAAGTTTTGGATAGACAATCAGATTGCCAATAAGTTGTGTAACAGGCCCTGACACACGTAAAATGTTTTGACAGATCATTCGTCATTGTCTTAAATGATAGAGTTTTCAGCGAAGAACTTGTTTTGAGTAAGCACGAATAAGTAAGCGAAAAAGAAAAGAAATATTATTTTACGTCTCTCCTTTGTTAGAAACATAACACGTACCATAGCATCATGCCTGTATTCCCTGAAGGGTTAGGTAGAGGTGTACTATTGTACACCCACATTTCGCTGATGCCGTTATTGGGGCGAGCCTATTGCTATCTACCGGGCACAGTTCCAGACTCCGCGCTGCTACTTAGAATTTCAATGCAGAAAACCCTATAACACTGCTCGATCCGGGAATCGAGCCCAGGATCACGTTCAACTGTCGCACTTGCGACTTCTAGACCAATTAGTCAGTCCGTGGTTAGTATTCAGATTATAATTGTTTAGTTTAGTGTTACCATAACTCAAAAATATTGAGTAATACAACTTAATATTTTCTGCCATATGTATTCAATGTGTACTTTAAGTGACATCAGCCTCAACAAAGTTTTTTGATTTATTTTCTTATGTGCACAGCTAGGAGGGGTAAACATTTTTCTTTTGGATTTCCTAATGTTGTTCAGTGCGGTAAATCCGAAGGGAGGATAACGTTTTCCACGTGCAAAATATTTTAAATTAATCTCATCTTTAACATCACGTGTAATGGACGATATATCAATGGTAATGAAAGAAACGCGTTGGCCGAACCTCGCTTCTATATGGAGATTTTCATAAAAATTAATCAAAAATTATTTATCTGATCAGGGAACCTAAGACCTCACACTCGGAATGAATAAGCACTCACAAAAGCAACAATTGCTTTGACTGACTATGCTTTCAACTACGAAATTAATAATATTCACTAAAACTTTTGATTAATCTAACACAAAGCGAGGACAGAAATAATTTGTACACAATAATTTAAAACCGAGCTTAATGGAAGCCCCGATATTAAATACATTTTGAAATATTTACGTGAAGTTGTGTCGCTGATAAACAAAACATATTTACTGAGCTGAAACAATCGAGGGCTTTTCACCGATTGGAAATTATTGTTTCAATGAGAATTTCTCTTATAATTGAAAATTCTATCCAAGTACTTTTTTTCATGAACACCAAAAACGAAATAAATAATAATTTATTAGTTCTTTTTAAAATATTGGGGCAAACGACTTCAATGACACTTTATTGTCGTAGTGGGAGCAATTATAAATATGTATAATATTATGTTAAATGATGCGCTACATTTGATGACTGGGTTAAAAAATCTTAAATAATGAGAGTAGGCAAAATAGTCTTTTTTTTTGTTTTTATTACAAAAACATTATACTGCCAATTTGAAAAAAACTTATATCATTAATTAAAATAATTAATGTTATGCTCGCCACAAAAATATGGATTTAAAACTATCATCGGGACCATCGTACACGGTATGGACAGTTTTAAATGAAGGTACCAACTAGGAACGAAATCGTAGAGTTATCTGCGATGGCACATTCTGATGTTATACCGCCATTCTAACACTCACCAATTTTATAGCTCGTATCGATATGACAAAAGAAGAGCCATCATTAAAAAAGCTTGGGTACATTGGTACATTGTCAATTTGACTCCATAACTTCACGCCTGACATTTCGATGAATTTCGTAATCATTAGTTATATTAAACCTTATGGGCAACCCTATAAAAAAAGACTATGTTGTATTTGTAGATATGTCCATAAGGTCCAATATATCTTTTTTTCTGAACAAAAAATCGACAGCTTACTCAGCATCGAGTGAATCCTATTAAACACGGACAAATTTTCCAGTAGATCAGTAACCAAATAACAATAATTAAATCCAACTTTAAAATAAAATGATCCGTTGTAATTATAATATTTTCGGTTCGGCGAATTTTCATTTTAATTAAATAACCTTTAATTAGACCCCTGGATCCACTTCACTTCTTGCAATTCTGTCAGTGACAGGAATGAAATTCGAAATCATTTTATTATAAATCAGGCCGATATTGGTTTTAACATTTTATGTATTATATTATAAACCTTAAAGGATGGGGCCGATCCACATAGCCAAAAAACAAAGAATACAAATCCAAGCCAGTCATCCTTACACGAGTCATAATAAGTGTCGTTAATTAGGAGTCCATTTTGTTTTTTGCATTGTGAATTATATTTTCATTCATTTACAGCGGCCATTTAAGATACTCACTTCATAATACCATGATGGATCATAAATTAACCCATTTATATCAAAAATAAAGAAATGTGAGTGAAATGTAACTACAATATAATATATATGTTTTTACTGAAACCCCTTTTATCAATCTGAACGTATTGATTCGGATTCCCCATACGATTTGATTGATGGCCAATTGAAGCACAATATTCCCATTTGAAGTACCATATGCTACCTTTTACCTTATATGTGTTTCATAAATTCAGATTGTTTTACTTTTGGGACTCACTGGGAGGAATAAAGCCCTATAAGTTATTTACAGTGATGGGTCGTTTATACTTTGGTCATAGTGTATAATTTCGAAATCATGTGATGTTCCTATGAATTGCGGTTATGATTTAAAATATTCATTTCTCACAAATGAAACAAAATTTCGGAAAAATACAACGATTACTGATAAATACGACGTTCCTATGGTGTAGAATAATATACCTATCTAAATATCATAAAAAGATGGGCAATGACAAGTTTGTTACCATTGCACCTCTGTGATAACAAGAATTTCTTGTATTTATCTGTAACTTTTTTTAACAAAAAACCCAATGACACTTTGCTTGCACCGAAAACCAAACCTAGGACCGTGAGCTGCGTTTGCGAGTGATGTGACTACAAGACTGTCATGACAATAAAACTAACAAGACTGTCTTGACTGATCTTCGTGAATATCATTTTCATTCTTTTTAATTTACAGTTCATTTTATTCTAGAATGCTTGAAGATAATTATAGCTACAATTGTAAAGCACAACAGTCAAAGTTCAGGATGACGTAGGTTGGCTTATTGGCAAATGCAATGTTGATGTATTTTACGAATACGATTCGGTTATTTCTATAACAAAATTCGAAAAAAAAAAATAGTTTGATATTGTGCACGGTAGGATGTTGATCACACGAATCAATGGGTTCGTATGATCAAGTTGCACTCAAAAATAAAAATAATTAACATGTTCAAAATATTCGTTTCTAGGTTTAATTAATGTAGTTTCATATAAAGTTGACTGGAATCTGAAACAACCTGTTGACCGAACACTGTATCAAGCGCCTACGAGCTCTCTAAAGAGACAAATTATACGTTTCACTTACAGAGTCTGTAGAAACGCGAGAGAAGATTAACTAAGTCATTACTTTAAAATAAAATGAGAGCTCCAACGAAATCTTATTCCAATAACTAATCCACTTAACTTGCTAATGGAAAAACAATCTTTTTCTTTTGTTTATTTTATCAACGTAATCTTTATTCGAAAATGTTGAAAATACTTTAGAAAAGAAGACAATTTGCAATCGCCACTGTATAGAACCGCTAGCAAAATTTACCTATGGAGTTGACATTTTTTTTAATAATAGACCCTAATTTCTCGTTGCTCCAGTGATCTCAGAATGTCTGCTGGCCACAAAAATGTTGTTAATTAATAAAGTACTTTGTTCTTAAGACTTAAAAAAAATGATTAGTCCTAAAATTAAAACGAGAAAATTAAGTGTCGATAACCATACCGCAAAAAGAAAATACGAGAAACCTACATACCTACTAGGTACCTACTCTTATACCCAGTGGTTGCTACTTTACTAATTTTGACCTACTTCAAAATCAAATCTGATTTAGTAATTAGATTTGAAAAGTTTTCATTTACACTCAGAGCGGTTTTCAAAGAACTTTCTCGTGTATTAATATTATGTTACGTTGAAGCCGCTGGCAGTTCTATTGTGAGTAAGCTTGTTCTCATATGTCTAATGCCTATACTACATAAATCTTTCGTAAACTAGAGAAACCATAACTCAACAAGTAGGGTATGAACTCCTAAACTATTCGGAGTTCGAATCCGACCGTTAAATATATTATGGAGCCCTTTGTAACTGAGAACGGTTCTGTTTAGTTGGTAGATTTAAGAGAATGAGACTTTAAAAACGATATTCAGCTCAACACTAGATAATATATTTTTCCAAATTGTTTTTAAACCGTTGCCTCTTTTAATAACTCATGTAGTGTGGATGCTTTTCGAAACACGAATATTCATATGCACAAACATCCAGACCCGGAACAGCAATCTGTGGATCATACAAATATTTGTTCCGTCCTAGAATCAAATCCACAACGCACCGTATAGCAGTCGATCACACAACCGTTGCACCAATCATGCCGACAAAAGATAAACAATTGCCGTGCATATAAGTAAGGTGCATCTTGCAGTAAGGTGTGGATGTGGATGAAGCACAAGGGAAATGTAAGGTTCCTAGCATGTTGCGTTCTAAAGCTATTAAATACTCCCACGGGGAAATGGCGCGTTGATATCTAAGGAAAATCAACCTTATCCCTTATCATAAGTACAACAAATCAAATACGTAAAAAATGACATGAAATTTTATTAAAAGAAATGTATTTGTCTGTAGTAGGTACGTTACCTGCTTTTAAGTGCAAAGTTCTTTAAAACAAAACGAACCCTGGTAATCAGCGAGAAAAACGCTGTGATGAAAAAAGTGGCCAGATACCCGCTGATAAACTTAGTATAATGCATTCAACCTCTCCCGTCCAGTGCGCTCTAAATTCCAGCTGAGATCAGCTAGATTTTTTGTTAGAAAAAAAAAACAACTTTAAAAAAAGGAACGAGAAAAAATCGTTGCCTGTCACCGCAGAGGCAACGAACCCACTAGATCCAATTAGGAGAACATGCACACAAGTATTTCCTTTATCTTATAATCTTATTAATATCTATTACTAGCCATAGTATGTTCACACAATTCGTAAGCCGACCATTTATTAAAATTCATCAGTTAAAGGTGTAAATGTTTTAAAAATAGAAATTTTTTAGAGATTTTTTCTTTGCTTGTTGAGAACCTAAAATCAAGGGAAAATGATTTCAGGGAAATTATGACTTTGATTGAAAATGCTTTGAATGTTACACAAACTATGATTGTAGTGTCAGTCTTCTCGGAATAACACAGCATCACGCCTGTATTCTTAAAGGATTAAACAGAGGTGTACTATAATTGTTCAGACACATTTCGCCTATACCGTTATTAAGTTCAATTGTCATGTAACGGACGAAATTCCAAACTAAAAATATTTATACCAATTTACCTGACCGGCGAATCAAACTTAGAACCTTAGGCTCAGCAGCTGCGCTTGCGACGACTAGACCGATGAAGCGAAGCGGTCGTAATAATTATAAAACTCAATAGAAAACGCATACCTACATAACTATGTACTTTGAGCAGTGCAAAACAATTGTATGAAACTTCGGTTTAGTTGTAAAATAAAAGGTTTTACCATTACGTCCATTAGTAGATTTTCTGCCATACAATGATCAATAGAATGTCTTTATCACGTGTGAAGAAAACGCTGGAAAAACTTACTACTTACGTGTATTTTATATTTATTATCTGATCAGTGTTCCGCAATAGTAAAAATAAGCCTATGTCCAGGATCCAGGCTATTTATAGAGGCGACCTGCCCGCGATTAAATCCCCGTAGAAAGATTTTGCTTACAAACCTGACCCCTATTTCACCCCGTTAAGGATTCATTTTTAATCGATTTGTAAACTTCATATTTCTTGAAATTTCGTGATTAATCAGTGATTTAGAGAGTAAATAGGAAGATTCACTTCAAGTATCAATATCTCAGTACCACACCTGACTTTACATTTGCCCAGAGGATGACAATAGGCTCGCCTCCTACTGGTGGAGTAAAAATATGAGACTTATAACAGTATCAGTGAATTGTGAATGATACAGTAGGTACACATCTACATAATGTTTCAAAATTACATGAACAAGTGAAATCGCGAGGAAAAAGTGCGCAATACGCAATATTTCTTAGAAATCGAAAAAAACTTTTATTGTCTGTGTGCACGAAAAAGAGTGTAGAGAGAGTAGTGAAAGAACATCGAAAAAGTTTGGTAACATCAATTTACGTGTTTCAGCCTCTAGAATTCTAATTCTCGAGGGAAAAAATCGTTTTAAAAGTTTATGTTTTGTCAAATCACTGCCCAGAATATATATAGTCACTTAGCACTTACAAAAGTAAAGTTTTTGTGTATTTCAATGTTTTAAAACTAAAAGTGAGATAGTTTTTTATAAATTTGAATTGTCTGTTCACCTTGAAAATATGTGTTTTCTTTCTAGAAATTGCTTTCGTACGTAGGATCGTAAATCGAAAGAATAGATCCGGTTTGAACTCCGTTCCTATTTTTAAAATGTATTATTTATTCAAATGTAATAAAGATTCACAATGCGCCGTAAACAAAAGGAAATAGACAGGAAGGCATAAATAAAATGAGGAATTCAAATTTAACGTCCACCATTTGCGGCAACAACATTTTTTTAAATCTCTTTTTCATGCTTTTCCAATTTGTACTTTGTGGATCCAATTTCCAATAATATAATAAAGATAATAAAAATAATTTTAAATCAATATTTTATATAATAAACACGGAGGTAATAGTAAATATCAATCATACATACCGACACTCAAATCCAGATAACGAGTAAAAACTTCACAAGAAAAATCACTACACTATAAAACCCACTCAACGTCACACTGCAATATTAAATTTCAAAAATAGACACCATTTAAATAAGGAACAGATGCGTATAATTTTTAAAATGCGTTATTTTTTTAAATTACCGCGGTAAAGCCAAGACTTTGATTCCGTACAGCTTGGCGTGGTGGTAGGCGTCCTAACGTAGTTAACTCGCGTCGCTCACTGCTCCTCGCGCACCACTCGCGCCGTTTTCACACAATACACGCTTTTCGGGAACATCCGTTGCAATATGCCCGCACTATATGCAATATGCATAGAGCAACTGTTGCGTTCGCTTCAGAAGAAGCTTCAAAAACACTTTCCAGATAACATGGGTGCGTAATTTTATTTACCTAGGTGGATACGTTTTCATGTTTTTTTGGAGTTTTAGTGGTGTATTTCGAGTTTGCTCAACGATTTATTATGATAGATATACTGTTTTTTTTTAAATATAGATGAATAGATGCTATTTAAAATTATTACTAAATATTTAAATATTACTAAATATTTTAATAATATTGGCCTTAAAGTATCAATCAGTCAGGTCGCTGAAATACAATAAAAAGTATATTATTGATAAAAACCATTATGTGTATATTATTTGTGTATACATTATCTGTTAATCTACAAACTATTTATGTCTTATAGAGAAAGCTGCTGCTAAATTCATAAATGTATTTTCAATTAACGATACGATACTAAACACGCCTGAATCATGTAGAATATTTTTAACCTGCGAGCGGATACAAACTGCGTGTGAAATTCGCGCTTCGCCCCTTCCGAACATAGATCTTATAATAATCTGTATAACCCGATTTTACGCGTAACTACACGTAAATTACCAATGGAACCCAGGTGTGCCGTGTCGAGTGCGTTTCATAGCTTAATGTTGCCTCAGTGCACGAAATATTGTCCTTACTGGTTTGTGTAAATATAAACTTATGTTTAGATTCCAGTTCGATATTTTTATCAATTTCTAAAGTTGACAACGTATTTTTATTTATACTCGCCAATACAAGATTCCAGAAGGTTGTTTTAGTACTTAAACTCAAAATAATAGTGTTATCATTTTTTATAGATAGTTTAAATTATTTTTTAGGCATTCTCCGTTTATTCCGATTGTTATTATAATTTGAAGTAGTTGTTGTAGATAGATTTATGTTATAATGTTTATACTTATTTCGTTTCAAAGAGAAATTAATTCATTAATCTACCAAGAATCGCCAGCACCCGTTAACAATATATTTTCTATTGTGTCTCTTAATGAGTTAATTAATGTTTCATGATGTTTTTCCAAAGACTAATATAGCTTATACATAGAATTGTTTTTATTTCAAATAAACCTAATACACATACTTTTGAAACGTTAGGTAAAGGACTCTAGTTGCACAGTTCCAAAAAGTTCGCTTATGGAGGAGAACCGTCAAGAAACTCCGAGATTTTACCGAAGACGCAGATTCCAACGATTACAGGAGTATTTTAAAGCTAGCAACATTGTGCGCCTAGTGATTGATGTTTTCCCGCCTAAAAGAATTACTGGCCGGTTTATGAATCATGGCCGACATGTTTTACATAATAACGCCTTGTTTCCACCGCGATCGAAATAAAGATAAAAATAAACACGTTATCAACGCAGCTTTTTGTTTATGAGTTTGTCAGCACATCTATCACAGTTGCCAACAGATACAATGTTTAGACTTTTTTTACTACCAATCTAACTAAATGTTTGTATACAATACGAAACACATCAGTGACTGGACGTAAAATAAACAAAAACTATTGTTTTAATACAACAAGATTAGCAGCCCACTAATTTACACTGTGATTTTAATATGCTTTTGTTAGCTTGTTACTAAACTGTGTTAAAAAATCTTGCAACTCAATTTTTATCGTCACAAAAAATAAAACTATTATTTCTGGCATAAACATATACATCGTAAAGATTAAAAGATTTAAATGTTGATCTACGAAAGTGTTCCAGTTGCTTCTTCCCGCGCAACTTGATAGTAAACTGAAGAAATGGGTCACTAAAGTGCTGGTAAGAAATGGACTGACAATCCAAGATGAATATGTACATTGCAATCTTTGAGTTCCGAATCTGTTGTTAATGCAACATCTACTTCTTCAAGAGTCGATTGGAACTTTATTTACTTCGAATTATGAATTCAACTTATCCTTGAAAGGGAGTGACAAACAGTAGATAACTTTGTCAATATTTAGGAGATCGGTATCTCAAAGTAACCTAAATAACACCCCTGTTTCCCCAAACGGCAAAAGCAGAGATGTATTGTATGTGCACTGGACACTCGCAGCTTACTGTTGACAGTAATCAGTCCCATGTGATTGGGGGCGAGCCTATCGGGATTTTTCGGACGCATGTGTATAGCTGGACTGTAATTGAGAAATTTCCCGACGGACAAACCTAATTACATTTTGTCCGACTTGGGAATCTAACCCAGTATCCCATGCTCTGTGCAAAAATAATGTGGTTTCATTTTCTAAAGTAATATATTTATTATAACAGAATGTGAAACCAGCCTTCAACGTTCTGGAAAAGGTGTCATCTCACTGAACCGAATTTCACTCCCCTTAAGACGATAATACGTATTCCAATAATTTCATTTTCACGTCAAAATATTTGTCGGAACGCTGACGGCAGGAATTTGTTATCACAAAATATTGATTTCGCAAGTTGTATAAGATATAAATGAAAAGTTACTTGACTTAGGTTGATGTTCACCATCACCATAACAGTTGTTTAAAATGGAAAAGGCCGTTTACTCACACAAAAAGGTTAAGTGTCAAACGAATGATTTTGTCTTAACCGTTAGTTACATGGTCGGTGAACTTCGACCAGAAAGCAACTTGAGGGACCGTCAGCTTGCCCATCGTGAACTCTATTGATGAAAATGTACATAAAGTTTACTTACTCTATTGAAACTCGAACAAATCCATTATTGTCGGTATACATTTTGAATCCGTTAAAATATTACAGTCATTCTATGAAGTTCTGTTTTTCATCACCTGTTTTTCATATTAGCTTATGCTGAGCATTGACGCGTCACCGCGTCTCCAAGTCTGCCCGTCGCTCGTTGCACCGACAAAGCTATGATTTTCTACCATACATAACTTATTTTCAAGGGCCTATATGGGACTGATTTTAGTAACTGAATAGCTGCAAATCCTGCAACTGAATCGCACACCGAATACATAATGAATGTACTTTTTATTCAATGTTTGTGAGACTTGAGCTCGGTGACGCTTTCGGTGTGACAACATATGTAGGTGTTTAATGAATTAGAACGTATTCGTTCAATATTTTGTTATAGAAATCAAAACCGTGAATCAATCTTATTAAGGTTGAACTTTGAATAAGGGACAACCCTAAATGTGTATAATTTTTCATTGAATGTCTCAATAATTACATTACAATTATTGGAAAATCATCCAAATGATAATATTATTTAATCATAGAAGGTTTTTTCAAAATATTATTATAAGCTTCACGGTTATAACTAGTTCTATTGATGTTGCGAACCAATTAACTCACCGATCTATTCCACGATGTTCACATCTTAATCTAAAGAGCTCCCACAAATTCTAAGAACCAATCAAAGTAAATGAAACATTCTAGTACTCGGAACTACTCAACGTTCTATTGAAATATTGATACCTTATACACTATGACGAACATTCTCCGATTTCTAAGCGATACCAACCCACGATCTTTCCACAATTAACCTTGCTTCTAAAATTAATCAAAGTCAAATTAAGGTGAATGACGTCATTCATTACGTTACGCTAAACCTACTCAAATTTATGCGACAACGCTTCCCGTGTGTTAGCGATATCCACGCAATTTTCTACCATTTTTATGGTGTTTTTATTCGCGAATTCGAACATTACAACAACATGGTATGGACCATGTTCGAATTCGCGAATATCAACAGGCACTTACGTACATAAAGATTAGTAAAAAAAAATATAATGACTTTAAACTTTAATATTACGGCAAACACAACAAGGGTTTTGACAGATTATAGGACACAAAAGTAAACACACATAAAACAGACAATTCAATTAAAGCAAAACCTCATACAACCTAATATTAGAATATACAATTACTGAAGTACTTATTTTAAAGTTAATATTTATTATAAAAATAATATTTTGACAGCATAGTTGACCCAGTCGCTGAGCGATGGAGTGCTACGCTACGTGTCGCAGGTTCGATTCCCGAGCGGAACATATATTTATATATATAGTTGATCCGGGTCTGAGTGTGTAAAGATGTGAATATATGTGTTAAAACCTTTCCTTTAAACCCTTCTACTTCTTTCAAGTCGGCACGAACTATCACATGGAAATCGCTCATGCTATCATGGAAATATTGGCCAGTCAGCAATGACAGTATCGAGGCTGACTGCCCAAGGTGATGAACGACAGACGAACTTGGGTTTCTTCACTCAAGGATGCTCTTGCCTTACGAGATGAAAAATTCGGAGAATTCATATTTTTTAAAAATCCTATTCCTACTAAAAATTAGCGATATCGATTTATGATATACTCAGGTTTGTAATAACATATTATATAACCTTCTTAACTACAAATCTAAATAATGGATGCCCATACTGACGAATGCCTCTGTCTGAATAACCCTTATCGCTTTTAATAACAACCCTACTTGTGCAACTTCTCAACGTTCACCACTTACTTTTTTATAATATTATATAGAACTTGTTTTTATTTTAGTCTCCGCCACCAGCGCTACGTGGCACGATCGCATTTTAAATTAAAAAATCAGTTCAGAAAACTATTTTTATTAATGGTTCCTTATGTATTTTTAAGAGGCTCGTAGCTACATAGCTATCGCGCAGATCGGTCGATCTGCGAGGTTAAGCAGCGTTTGACGCGGTCAGTCCTTGGATGGGTGACCATTTTTCGCATATCGACACCCCTCCGTGCCCCGGAAATCACGTTAAGCAATTGGTCCCGGGTGTCATACGAAGACCTATGTATGACAATCGTTACGGGTGTCAGTAGCTCAAAAAGCTTGACAAACAGTCTAACCCTAGAGTATCAGTGTCTTCCAGTTACTGGGTGGCGGAGATCAGAAGGCAGTCGCTCGGTGTAAAATACTGATATTCAGCCGCAACCGATTAGACTGGAAGCCAACGCCAATGTAGTTGGGAAAAAGGCTAGGCAGATGATGTATGTTTTAAGATATTTTTCTGTTTTAAAACCTTTCAGAAACATTAATGAAAACATTTCAGAAACCTTAATGAAACCTTCTCAAGCTAATATTCAATGAGTATATAATTATGAGCCTACATAATGATACGTACATCGATGTAGTCCTTTTGGGGCCACAAAACCGAACAAAGTAAATGAACAAGTAATTTATTCAAATTATCTTGCCAATGCGGAAACAGGAGTTTCCAATTTAAGTTTCTAATAAAAACCTTTTTATTTAGAAAAGTTTACTTTAACAAATACGAGCTCTTGCTTTCTCCTATCTTCTTCCCTTCGACATTTTCGTCCAAATATTTGCGTTGATATGTTTGCCATTATTTTACAATCCGTGGGTTTAGCAAGAAGAACTCCACATTTGGTCCAGTTCCAACAACTGTCTCACCATTTCACTCATTGGAAATATTCGGATTTCTTTACAATCAAATGTATTCAAAACATAAAAGTTAAACGGGTCCCTAAAACAGCAATATCCATTTTTATGGCCATTTGATGATCTTGTTTAATTTTATTTTTCTTTTCTGAATAAATCCTGCTATCGCCTACGTCCGTCTCCCGTCGACCCGTAGCGGTGGCGTAGCCAGCGTAGCCGGCGTAGCTATATCGTAGAGGTAGATGTTGCGTATCGATCGAACGCTTAATTAGCGTAGTCTTTCAGGTAGGCATGCACTTTTGGTGTATTGTTATAGGTACTACATTCTAGCATCACGCCTGTACTCCTCAAAGGGTTAGGCAGAGTTTTGACGTATATAATACCTCCCGATATATGCCTTTTAAATGTAGAAGTTTTTAAATGCGATAAATTACTGTTGACAATAAAGTTGAGATAATAATAATGTAAAAGAAGCAAACAAGTGCAAGTCTATATTTATGTCAATCCCAATACACGGAACAAATAAAAAGAATTTGCATGTATTTGCGTCTCGACCAATCAGCCTGTGTATTGCCCACCGCAATTCTATACATAGGACATACAAAGAAATAAATAAAGAGTTCTACCCATTAACATAACAAAATTTCTCAGTATCAGCACGGAGCCTCCTATAACATGGCGGCAAACATATATGTACAATGAAGAATTTCTTTTCGGTTACCTTCTCAATTAACTTGCAATTTCAATCCCAACTTAAAAGATCATTATATTTCTATTCGATTGAGAAATAATTTAAAAACAACTCAATAAATACACAGCTCTATAAAATCGGAGTGAAATGAAATGCATTCCAAGAACGCAGCAAAAATAAATAAGACCTGCTCAGACTCAGACGACGTTCATGTCTGAAGATATTAAAAACTTATTGATACGTGCAATGTTTTGTAAAGTTTTGATATAAGATATGAAATCGATTGGAGATATAGAAAGTTATTTATAGCACATCATTTATTGCGATTCAACATTATTTCTAATATTGCGTAACAAAATAAGTAATCATATATGTATAAGTTTGTTGGTAATAAAAAGGAGCATAAATTAAAAAAAAAACTCCAAAAGTTGGACACAATATTTATTTGAATGATTGTCGTCCTCGTTTTTAGGGTTTCTCGTGCTTATTGCCAGGGAAAGTTTATATGAGAGAGCACAAAAACTTCTGTGAAAATCCTCAAATGTTTGACAACTTTTGTTGTGTTGTTGCTGAAAATTATATTAAATTAAAGTAAAAAGCTATTAGAGATGTAGAAAATTCTTTTATTATTTAGATTGTGGATTTCTATTGGTATAAAAAGTAATAAATACAATATTTACTTTAAGAATTCATACCTATATAGTGTTAGTATCTAACTAATGTAAAGGTACATTACTGAACGAACACTTTCGTTAATTGCTGACTGATATGATTAGAATTGGTCCATGATAGTTAAGGACCTATTATCTATGGCCTATCATTTTTTGGTATACAAACATAGTTATAATAAATTATAAATAAATTCAACCCATTACTGTCCCACTGCTGGGCAAGGGTCTCTTCTCAGAATGAGAAGGGGTAGGCCTTAGTCCACCACGCTGGCCCGGTGCGGGTTGGCGGACTACACACACCGTCGAGAACTTTATGGAGCCCTCTCAAGTGTGCAGGTTTCCTCACGATGTTTTTCCTTCACCGTAAATGCAAGTGATAATCAAATTCTGATCCGCACATGATTCCGAAAAGTCAGAGGTGCGGGCCGGGTTTGAACGCGGACCCTCCTGCATGGAAGGCAAGCGTTCAACCGCTAGGCTATCACTGCATTTATATTAACATTTATATTGATACATACATATATACAACAGTTATATTGATACTTAAGTCACAGATTTCAATATTTATAATTAAAGGCTTGAAAAAATATGTCAAAGATTGATATTAATTTACTGCCTTTAAAGTTAAACTTTTAATTGAGGAGCTCAAACGAATTGGGTCAAGTAACCCTAATTAGATACTTTTTGTTTGAGCATCATAAAAATGTTGCCATTTCTACGGCTTCCTAGGACGCAATCACTTTGAGGACGACGGCAAAATAATATCAAATATTTTTGTATAGGCCCCATTTTTTAACGTCTATAATATATAAGGTATCTAGCTATTAATTTGAAATTCGAACAGTTTTTGAATGGCCGTTTCAGCTATTGAAAATTGCCCTAAAATCGTTAAAAATAACATTAGTTAAAATATCCAACAATTTGCGTGTACGTTTTAATTTAAACTTTATTATATACAGGCTTGAGTAGACTTTTCATATGAATGAACGTAGTTGTACACTCATGAGATACTCGAGCCTAATTAGGGATGCCACATTCATATACCTTCTTAACCTGTGACTCTTGGTACTACTCAACATTCAACCCCTCCTATAAATTTCCAATAATATTAATATGGATATCGATTAATTCCTAGCTCCGTGAACCAGTGAAGTGCACGGCGCGACCGCGATCCGGTTCTCACAGTAAATTGGACTTTTATGACTAAACTCCGACCTGAGTGCAATGTGCTGCACAGTGCAATGAAAACTCATATGGCGACCGTTAACTGGAATAAAAGTTAAACAAAACGCTTGCTCAATTGGCTTATTTTTTTCGTTAAGAGTTTGGTATTCATAGATAGGTAAAACCATACTAAAAACTTGGGTTTCAGCTCTACGTGTTATGGGTTCGATTCTTACACTGAATAAATATTTGTACGGGTTAAAAAAATCTGGTTTCAGGTATTAGTAATTGCATGTGAGATGTGTTTGTAAATTGTACCGAAGATACACGAGAAAATAGTATTTCTCTCACTAAAGTGTAGCAAAAATTAAAACAAAAATATTCCTACACCTACCAAAGAAAGTTATAATGAAATTCTGAATGTCACACCATAAATCTACTGAGATTGACATTATCGAGTCTGAGAGTAAATTCTATTACTTCCCCCTCTGTAATGTTGCTGTTACCGCCAGTCTTCGTCACGGCTGGCTTTCAAACAAGCTTATTGAACATTTTTTTAAAGTTTAAAAGAAAAATTCATTTTCTCATTGGCAATGTTAGAAAATAGTACATCGAGAGACAAACTGTACTTAAAACCACTGATCATTAAGTTTTACAGTAATTCTCGCGAGATTTCTCCAAACTTCTAGATCTCTTTATTAAAATGCTGTAATTTGTCAAGAACAACAATATCCTAATCTAGAGGAGCAACCCGTTTGCTGTCAAGTGGAAATCAAAAAGACTAATTATCTATTATATTACATACATCATACTAGTGCTTCACAAACCCAGATTTTAACTTTTCTCATTTACTAATCCCAAAAAGTTTAACCTTTATTACGGAATCGTTCGTCTGTCGAAATGAACCTTAAATTACTGCCATTAGAATTTTAGTACAAGCGTTCAGTCAACTCAACTTTGTAAACTTTTCTAAACCACATATTTAGGTCAATGCCTGGCATAGACTGTGCAAGTTATCTTGGAATGCCAGTGGAAAATTAACAATGAAATTGCAGTTAAAATTCATCGTAACTTTCCAGTTTGTATTTCGAACATTAAGTAGATACATAAGGACTACCAATATGATAAAGACTTCTCAGATATTTCACCGAGTACAATGACATGTCAAATACTTCAAAAAAAATTATATTGGATGAACACAATAATTTTTAAACAAACTTATAACTATGAGTTAATGACAGTCGTTACGTGAAATAAAGTGTGAATATCTAAGCAATCTCTAGATATCAGTATCTCCTAATGCTTAGGTTGCAACGGCGGTCTGCTTGTTGCTCAACCTTAATGATCAATTTTAAGCCGACTTCAAAGAAGTAGGGAAAAAGTTGTACAAATAAGAATAATACCTATGATCCTCCAGTCTATACCGGCCATTACTTCAGTTCAGTAAAAATAAGGACTGATTAATTACAGTAGGTGTATAGTCATATAAAAGAGGTCGCGTCAGGTGATAACACCGTCTCGTTTTTTAAACCTCCTTTTAAAGGGAAGGATATATGTTTACCATACGTTTATCTACATTCCTGGTTGTCGCTACGGAAATAATAAATATTCTAGTACATTTTTCTTACAAATTGAAATTGGTACGTACCTACTTTGTTTTATTTTTACTAAAAGCTAAGTAAGGTTTGATACATACAATAATACTTTAGAGCAAAGGTTCCCAGACACATTTTCTCATAGAAAACTTTCAAACTTTTGCTGGTTCCGGCAGACCCCCTGCAGCTACATTTCTACCATATTGTAAATTGAATTGTAAACCCCCATTTTCTGTCACGCCAACGTAGACCCCCGTCCAGTCTCCCGTGGACCCCTGGACCTCTTTGGGAACTAATGCTTTAGAGTAAATATAATACTTAATACTTTTGTGAAAATAAATTAGATTTCTATATTTTCAACCCCAATTAATAAGTAATGGAGCTAGTTAAAACTTAAAGTGTGTGCATTTCGTCACCGCCAATACACCTACTAACAATATTCTAACTTTCAGTTACAATATCTAAACAAAGTGTCCTCAACTTCGAAAGTTCTTCACTCTTGAGAAAATCTTCGAAATCTACCTCCCATAACAATCTAAACTTAGACACTTAGCTACAATGCACAACTTTCAAAATTTGACAGATTTGAATTTAAGACAGGCTTAGGATGAACCTCCAACACAATCTAAGTTTGAAACAGATTTCCTGATCGTCTCAAGGATATTTTGATTACACCGAATACCTATTTCATAGTCTATAAATCCAATGAGACAAATTGATTAGCCGTCATACTAAAACAATTCAGTGTTCTATCATTATTTCTTATGTTGATCTACCTAGATTTTCAGAAAAATATTTCATTTTATTGCTAACAATAGGTGAGTACTGTAGTTATTTTGTTTTAAACGAGACATAGGTAATTATGCTATGTTATGATCAGTCCCACAGTACTAAGTAGATCAAATGTTCACGAGAAGAGATGGTACCTAGGTGGGTACAAATGTATTTAGATCAGTCACAAGACACAATATTTACGAAAATAAAATTGAACGTAAAATGATGTCAATTATTTACTTCATAAATAATATGGAAACTGTTTGTAGTATAAATTGCTTTGTAATATTGGAAACCAAATTAATTACTGTTTCACTTTAATGGTTTAAACTTTAAATAAAACTGGAACATATTCATGGAACGTAGAAATGGAATATAAATAACAAAAATGAACTGTATCGAACACACGAATTGACGCCGCCGTCGGCGAAGTTGTTTCGGAACAACCAAAAATTATTCAAACTTAACCATTTACATAACTATCGGTGCTCCAATATACAGGTGTACCATTCAAGGAATTCTTGTTGCTAACCGAGCTTAAGAATTTGAATTTTATTTGATTGTGTATGGATACTGTACAATCAGCAACAAAAATAATATTTAATATTTCTTTAAGTAATGTAATATGTTATCCGAGACACTTTTTATGAAATGTCAAAAATGACATTTAGTTCTAAAAATGTTTGGAATACAAAGCCGTGACGACATAGTTTTTCATTGTCATTGACATACTTATATGTGATTTTGATAAATTAAAAATTGGAAACGCCAAAGATAAGCAAGAGATTAAGTTTTACTGAGTTTTTAGAAGGAAAACTATTTACCGAACAAGATTTCAGAATATATTTTTGATGCAGTCATCTAGCCTATAAAAATGAGGTACAGCAAAATCAAAAATTTCTTCAGTGACCTTAGGTGCAGCTTTAATGACATGTAAAATCTGAACTACGTAGGTACGTACCTAGATGTCTTTAAAAAAATATCCGATTAATGTTGAAGACTGAAACACTTGGAATCCTAAAGAAAATAAGAAAAATAAACACATAAAATAGCCATGAATGAATTAGAAATAAGAAAAATAAAATAAATAGCAGTCTGTAGCACTCACATTTATGTCGTTTGGAGTTGACGATCGAAGTTTCAATATTTTATGATCACTCTAGAAGAAAACGTCATAAGTCCAGTGAAAATTCAAACTCATAAAATCTAGCTAAAATTCTCCAAGACATTTATAGATTATTTTAAAGCGACCGACGTTGCCTTATGATAAGTTCTCAAACATAAGGCTTATATTCTATTACGACAGAAAACTAAGAACTACCTATTTACTATTAGGTATTAGGTAGGATTAAATATGTATACCCACACAAGTAGAAACAGGTAAAAAAGTATATTAATGGTTATGGTTATCTTCAAACGTTTGAGGATTATTTTGCCTTTCAAGAGACCCTTATTAAGGAAGTTATTTGCGTAATGAATTCTTATAGCAAAAAATATTCATGGTTCCCTTATAAATATTATTCACTAATGAATATCAGCATGACGGGTGTACCTACTGTAGTAGTATAGTGTAGATTTCTAGATTCGAAAGTTATCTTTTGTATGACGTAGGCACCTTAAAAATATCAAGTAGGGTAGACCAGGGACAAAAGTAACACGGGGCAATAGTACCGTCGTCCATATTTCGACCATTGCCAAGATATAAGCTTGTATGAGGGTATGCCTACGTGTCTCGAGCGTGTCTCAACCTCCTCACCAATCGGCAGTTTGCCGCGGTGCGCGGTGCGTGTGTTATTCAACAATTTTTGTTCACGAGTGACCACGGTAAGTTTTTGCGCTTGATGTATTGGCTTATTATTCACTCAAACTTAATTTTAAAGTTAGAGTGTCACCAAATTTTTGGTCCGTTAGTTATCAACACTTGAGTTATGTAGTGGTTTGGGAGTCAGTTTAAATAAGTATAAAATTGGAAATATTTTAACTTTACTGATTTTGGTTACCTAAGTGGGATTGTAACAGCATGGTCGGGGTGAATTGTAACGTTACATTTGACCCCGTGGTACAAATGTCCCCGGGGACGTTAGTGTCAAACAATTTTATCTATTGTTTGAATATGAAATTGACCTTTGACTTAGGTCATAAAAAACGACAAATTTATTGTAGTTTATTTCCACAAATTCAAATTCGCGCGCGCGCAATTTTTATTTAGACTCGCTTTCCTTGGTTTCGCGCCGACGCTAGCGTATTCTTTGCTCTTAAATATAATTTTTTGGATCAGATGCCCGTCGCTTCGTTTCTAATCAACTCAGCGGTAATTAAAATGATGAATAATACTTAACATTAAAATTATGTTTTATCACTTTTATTTTGGGGAATGGGGTTAATTGTACCAGGGGTCAATTGAAACTCCATACAAATTGTGATATAAATAAGAACAAAAAGAAATTCCAGCGGAATGTTCTATATCTATGTTATTTAATTTCGTGTTTATTGTAGTGTTATAATCCGAGATAATTATTTTCTACGTTGTTAAACTTAAGAAGTCATCTTTTATTTTAAAACATTAATCCTAAGACTTGAAACTGATTATCTAATGAGACTGATTAAGTTTACGATATTGACAATAAAAATACTTTGATTAATAAATAAATATGAGTTTTATTAACATTCAAAGTTGTGGTACAATTAACCCACACGAAGGGTCAATCGTAACAGTGGATATAGTTGGACAAAAAATCGATTTATTCAGTGTTCTGTTATTATCAATAAAAACCAGCTCCAAAAATTTATAGCGCATAAAACTGAAATGTGCACTGTATATGCAGATTTTCATAATTACTTGTAGATTTTGAGCTACAAGCCGTTATTTAAAAAATGTTACCATTGTCCCCGGTCTACCCTACCTCTGCCTAGGATCGATGAATAGACGAATTATCATCTTATTTATTAAAACTTTAAACAAGGCGGTATATATATCTACTTTAATTATTCTTAAGTTCAGAGTTTCGTGCTCTTCACCAATCGGAGCGCCGAACGCGTTCGATGTAGTAAATCGAATTTGTCGAAAGAAACTTACACTAGGGCCTCAGAACCGTTTAAAAAAAAAAGGAAATAATATAAAAATGACAATATACAATATTTATTTAGATTGAAATGATTTCGATGCGATAGATAGATAGATATGATGTTGGTGAGCGCAGGAATGAATTTTAATTCAACAGCCTTTGTCTTGCCACTTTTTCTCTGTCTTTTACAATCTCTTATGACTTTTCTGGAATTTCCAGATATTGGGATCATTTCACCATATTTTTCTGGGCGTGCCGTGTTGTTGTTCAGTTTCCCTGAGTTTATTTCTTGCCCATAGGAATGTCCTTCGGCTCACTGCGGATGAAAAAACTTACCTACTACTTGTCTGATCTAACCTCGAAAAAGCCAAATCCCTCCGTAACACTCGTTCGAAATAATAACTTAATAAAAATAAAACGGCGCGCGTTTGAATAATCATTTCTATCTCCGTGCGCACTAAGTGCCATCGGGTGAAAAATAAAAGAACAGAATTTTACATTGTATCACAGACTGTTTATGATGAACGCTATACTATACTGTTTATGGGTAATATAAACTAGTCATCTATCTATCATTACCTATTGTCTCGTATTGATTTATAAAGTTTCATTGGATAGATACCTAATGTATGCTAGGAATTTTAATATGAATATAATATAAGCCAATCGAGGTCTAACTTCTAAGTACTTACCTATTTACCAGACAATAGGTAGGTACCATTAAACTAATGGACTTAATACTTCCTACATCTACCCAATACGGCGACCGACAAGTTTATATTCCTTTGCCGAGTATAAATTCTTAATCGAATGTCAGTTGCGGACGTTGCGGTGAATGCTAGACACTCCACTCCACTCGACGCATCCTAACAGCAGCGGTAATTACTTTTGAATCCATAATAGGGTAAAACACCGTTTTTGTTGATTATAAATACCTACCGGCTTGTTTGTGCTGCCATAAAAATAGTATCAATTACTCACTGACTTATGATTAAATGTAAGGGATTAATTTATAGTCTATAACAAAAAAAGGATTTTGAGGGGCTCAAAGTTAGTATGAGAAATCTTTTTTCACGATCGGAGTCGCAGGCAAAGTCAGAAGTAGGAGTAGTATGGAGTTATAGTACGGTAATAGTACCTACATACATTTTTTTTTAATAAAAAAATCTAAGCAGTATATGTTAGTATATGGCGATATATAAGTAGCTACCAAACAATATAACAAAATAAAAATCTAAAAAGCCACGCCTTGTTTTACTTTCTAGATGACAGCAATGGCGTGGTTGTCTCGAGAAGTCCCCAAAGGCTGGTCGACCTAATTTTTCACCCTCACTCCTTGTTAATGGCGCCAATACTCAGGCGCTATTATCTTTACTCCCAAGACAGATGACCTAACATGCCATTGGAAAACCATCATGCATTTTAATAGCTCCTTATTAGTTGGTTGATATTTATTTTAATGCCAATAGTCCTAAATTATGATTACATTTTAATACTAGTACAACTAAGGTTATACCAAATCGAGATTTTAGTGACATTTTCTAGAGGGAGACCGTTTCTAATAGCTTCTTAATGCGCAAGAATTACTCTCCCGTTGAAAAGTTCTCGCATGGGCTGATTCGCACAAGCCAACCTAGCGTTCGTAGCGAGCATGAACTTAACCTAGGATAACACTTGTTAGTGTAGCATTTTCCATTTTGTTCTGTCCAATGCTAGTTCCTTCATTTCTCTTTATGTCACTGCATCTGCCTTCTCTTAAACATTTTACATGACTAAATGTATTGTAACAAGAAACAAAAATGTTTTTTAACCATGTCTTCAAGTAGTTTCATATTGATTGACCGCTGAAATTTAGTATAATCCTATGATAACATAATATCACATATTTCCTAAACGATATGGACTAATTATTGTTATATTATGACAGACTATAGTATGTTCATGGTTTGTTGAGTATAGCCACAATTATAATTGGGTTCGAACTCCAGGATCCGGTTGCATACTAGTACTGTACCAGGGTGATCAATACCCTCGGGTAGACCATTCATTTCTATTTTCACTTTTGTATGGCTCACGGTTGTACGACTGAATGCCAACGCAAAGATCAAAGGCCCTTTGTCATTTACGTGATATCTGCGTACGTCGCCTATTCTTTGCTGGATGGCTATCTACATTATTGATAGGTGGTAGGACTTGTAAATTAAACCACATTTCTTTTAAATTTCCATATGGAAGAGTGTGTTATATTATTTCATTAACAAACAAACTAATCTTGGTATTGTCCTCTCTTATTGTTATACAGTTGATAAGTAAAATACATATTTTAACAAATGTAAGGGTTCAATAAAAACAACACATACAACTACAGAATCTTTAATTATATCCAACAAGTACTCTTAAGCGAATCTTTTAAATCAATCTTAACTAAAACATAATCGCTAAAACTCGAACCTTTCTCATTTGTATGTCAGATACAAAAATATTTATATCTTATATCAACAAAAATCCACTCATACCATGTGATACACTAAACTTATTGAAATAAAACAACGCACTCATAATTTCAGCGTCCTTCGTCCGGATACTCGACTAGTATCTTAATATAAAATGTATTCACAAGCCAGTGGCGCTGGCTTTCAATATGAAGCCACGATGTACAGATCACTGTCTGATTGAGAGTCTGCAACAAAATAGAATTCTCGTTAGAAAACAACTGCTACTATGAGATTACTTCGCGCTTTCAGATATTTTCTCTTTGCTTGACAGACAGATACACACATAGACCATTATACAAAAATACAAATAGGTTTCTATTTTTGCCACAAATAATAAATCACGCCAATGACTATTCAACTACTATGAGCGTTTCTTCAGAATAAGGGTTTCGATCCATGTTATCCTTATACAGGATAGCTGACTACACACAACCATCGAGAACATATTCGGAGCCCCCTTAGGATTTTAGTTATCCGTCGCCGTTAACGCAAGTGATATATGAATTTTATATAGATAACAAAGTAAGCAAGTATCAATATAGCTAATACTACTCACAAACTCTAATTTTAAGTATCACTCTTCCAAAGCTTAATAGTCTTGTCATTCTCGAGCGCTGCAGACGCTATGATGTTCTCGGTGGGGTGGCATGCGGTGCACAGTACGGTGTCCGTGTGGCCGGATAACCGCTGGACTATCTCTTTAGATTGCAGGTTCCATATGTACACCAGGTTGTCTTCTGAGCCCGATACTATCCACTGTGGAAAAGAAACGGTTGGTTTATATCTGTAGTTACAGAAAAGAGTAATAATCCATTAAGTACTGATTAAATTATACTACCATCACAAGTCAACAAAAACTTAAAATTTGGAATTACATCAATAATTCAAAGGGAAAATATAAATTCAATTGTTATAGATAGATCTTTTGTATACAGATATGGCATGTAGGAAAGGCAGCAGAAGTAGGTGTAAAATTTTATGAATATTCGTTTACAAATGCTGTCTTTAGTGTTTTGTCGCACTAGTACATAGAAACAAGCATCGTGAGTGCCAGTCACATTGTAGCGTAACGTTGTGGAAATCATGCGTAGCGTAGCTGATTCCTTAGATTGATTTCATATTTTTTTATATATAAAATATTTTCAGTAAGTGTATAATGTTGTAAAACAAAGATTTAGACAGTAATATCTTTGAGGGCGCAGGTAACGCTATAATTACAATAACTGCGCAGAAAAAACCACGAAATTATCATGTCGTACATAATACGAGACCAAGTAGCTCGTCATATAAATCGTGGGAAGTTTACATCAAACCTTGACACACTTGCAATCTCTTATCAGCAATAGATTAAAATAAAAACCGTCACAATTTTGAGAAATAATTCAAATACAAAAAAAAAACGCTAAAGTAAATGGTAAACACTAAATGTTTTACTTGATCATTAATTGTCTGATGCTTATACTACTACTATATTTAAAGTTATTGCACTATGTTAGATTGGCCTTTCAGGGACTGTAAGTACTACGTAACGCCAGCTTCACACGGTGCGATATTTTACGGCCGATGACCACGGATAGCCGCGGATTTTATTTGGATGATTATATTCGGATTTTAGGATTCGAAGCCATTTTATCATTCGTGCTTTCATTCTATTATTCCAAAATACCAAGTCAAAAAACAATGAACGACAAGCATCTTCCCATTGTGCGTCACGGCGAGGACGTGGGTACTCAACCGCGATATCACGCACCGTCAGAAGCAATCTTTAATTACATATTAAATATATGTATATGAACATACCTTTCCACCAGTAACACTGAAGTTGGCGAAGATACAATATTTCTCGTTCTTATGTCCCGTGTATGTCTTGAGGCACTTGCCCCTGCTGTAGTCCCATAGTTTGAGCGTATTGTCCAATGTTGCAGCCAAGATATATTTGCCGTTAGGAGAGAACTTCACGAACGAAACTGGCGGATTATCGTCGTCTATAAGAGTCTTTAAACATTGACCAGACGCGGTGTCCCAAATTCGACTGAAAGTACAAAAAAATTGGGCATGATTGTATGCAGGCCGTAAAATAATATCGGTATCTATAATAACACATCAATACCTGGTCTGTGAGAATCAGAAGTTGCGTCTTCGAATTTACTGACGAAATTCTGACAAATCACAGACCAAATGACCAAGTGAAGATTTAGGGTGCCCATCGCCTCGACCAATGAGGTCTAGTCGCAAGCGCGACTGCTGACCGTGAGATCCTAGTTCGAGGCCCAAGTTGGACATAGTATTTTATTGGGATTTATTGTTGGAAAGTTTAAGTACCAGCCTGAAATTTGGAGCTGTGCCAAGTAAATGGCAATAGGCTCGCGTGCATCGCGAAGTGTGGTTGACCGACACAGCCGTGAAGAAAAATTAATTATATATAAATTTACCATAATCCATCATAACTCGACGATACAATGAGGCTGCCATCTCTGTTGAAGTGTACTGCTGAAACTGGGTCCGAGTGTGCCGGTAATGTCTTCAAACATTTGCCTGGAAACAACCATATATAAAAGATATATTGAAGAGCAAAATGTGCAGAAGAATAAAAGTATATAGGCAATTAGGGCTCACACATTTTGTTTGGATTTTGATGGATTTATGGTACGAGTTTTATTGGAGAAGGAATATTGACACAGAAGTAAAGTTTGAATAGTTATTATAGGTGTAATATTATTTTGTAGACGTTAAATTAAGTATTTTTTGTAATAAAACTTATTATACTCGCGAAATCCATGAGATTTCTGTTACTGCATTACTGCATGTATTTGCATTGCATACTCAATTCTTGCCCAGTGTATTCCCCAAGAATAACAGGCGTGACATTTACCGTCTTCTCTATTTCCATTCAGCTATTATTAGAAGTAATTATCGTTTGTGTGAAAATGTCGAAACTCATGTACTGAATAGTGAAAATGTTTTTACAGTATAGTGTTAACAGGCTAGGTGAACGCGTTGTGTAAGAAACAATGAAAGTACTTTGGGATTTGCGTTATGAAGTATCGTGCGCTCGTGACGGCTTGTCACGCCTACGTTTTAGGTACTATACCGTAACAAAGGTAATAATATAAACATTGGCCTGCATATATAAACGTATGGTAAGTTGTCCATTGACCGCGTCTGTGTTACAACATTAAATTTATGATGTACTTTTTTTATACTAGTATTATCACGGGTTTGAAGTCTTATTTTTAACGGTGACTAGAATATTTGTATTCTTCGCGACAAAAAAAAATTGTGTAAACTGTACTATGTTAACTGGTTCAGAAGTACTCAGAACATTTAATTAATACAGGTACCATTACATTGAATTAAAAGTTTGTATAAGGTTAAAAAATACAGTGTATGACATTAACCTTTTCGCCGAGTCGAACACTGCACACGACATCGTACGAATTACCGTTAGCGGCATCGATGTGTGAAGGGACAACAGAAAGTCAACAGTTTGCTATTCCATTTTTAAATGTCATATTGTATATGAGCAGTAGAGTAAAGAAAAATAAAACCTTACCTGTTCTTACATCCCATATTCGTACGCTCTCGTCAAAACTGCCGGATACAATAAGATTGCTTTGTGGATTAAAATTACAACAAAATACGTAGTTGCTATGTCCTTTCAGTGTCTTCAAACATTTGCCAGAGCTCAGTTCCCATACCTGCAACATGAAAATGTGTCGTAAAATATTTGGTGTGGGTGTTGCCGATCTATTTTTAGGTTTGTGGGGCAATACTTCAATGAGGTGGAAATGTTGAGGTTCATTTAGTTCAAACAGTCATGTTCAAATGTTACCATAAAGTAAAATACGGATAAAATGCAAATGGAAAAAGTATTTCAGTTTGGTGAAGTCCAAAAAATTAGGAAAACCAAATGTGATTCATATGATGATATAAAAAGATTTGACTTTTGACTCCACATACATTGATTGTTATAAAGCACAATTAAAATCATACTTAATTATTACATTACCAGATACTGAGTTCAAAGGGCAATATGAAATAAGCATTTCAATGCATTAATATAATAAACAATTCAACTAATTCACACACGCGGCACCCGGCAAGGAGAAACGAAAAGATTTTCTACTGTATCTCATATGCATCACTGGACAGGTTACAATATATAAGCTTATAAAGTATCGGCTTCATAGATAATTGACTTTATCTATCAAAAGAGGTCAATGACATCCCACTGAATGTGAGCCACTTGTAGGTCAAGCATAATTTGATTTTTAGTGGGATATGGATGAAACATATTGATGGCATTCTGCCAATATTGTATAATGACACATAGATTGATGGATGATATACATTAGTATACTGGCCGAACGATTGGGTTTCTGCACTATAGGTCACAGGTTAGTTTCCCAAATGAATCAAATATTTGTATGGTCTAAGGTTTTAGGGTCTACATAGTTGTGTATATGCATGTGACATCTAGGTTAACTTCAAAACAGGGGCAATACTAATGTGAGGCAAAAAAAAACAGCTTTCAAAAGTGTAATGGTAGCATTTTAAACAGGTCATCAAAACTGTCTTTTTATGAAAGTCTAGAGACATTTTTTAAAATGTAAAACAAAGTTTGAGAAAGCCCTGAAGCTTATCAACCGTTGTCAGTCAACACACACTGTTATCTATTACAATATCAGCTGGTTCACTAACCTGGGAACTATTTTATCTATACTTCTCAGACAATTTTAACAAAGGTAACTTTGTAGGAAGTTCTAAGATTTATTTTAAGAATTAGAGCAGGCGATAATCATCAATAATGATAAGCATGGGACCCAGGACTATTTAAAAAAGGTTTAAACTATTTATGGATAAGCTATATACAGCTACTATTCTACAACACAATTTTTTTTTAATCTAAATTGTCTGATCTAATTTGATGTGAAACATGTTAAATCACATAAAGTAAATTAATGCATTGTAGTAATTTTAATTAAGTAGTTCACAATAGCTAGTGATAATGGATTCAAATAACTATGTTTTATAGTTATTCTAGAAAAAATAGGGACTATTTATTGCTTAGATTACAAGTAACCTTCAATGCAATCATGTAGACTGAATCAACATTTTTTTTTTTGTATTGATTACTGCCTTTAGATACCTGTTTCATACAAACGGTCTTCATGAGTACGGCGACCGAAAACAGGGAAATTGCGTGTGTAAAAAGGGCATCACGCGATTTCGTATGCCCCTCCCCTTGATAGTACTCACCCCCGCACGTCACAGCTGCACCCGCGCGACCCCCAACATTCTTTATTCAAATTTCGCGCGCTTTTATTATACATGGTTATAAGTATGTACTTGGAATAAGGAAGTAGCCTTATATATTGGTAGGTATGTAAGGCCGCAACGAAGATATAAAAGTTATTTGCTAAAAACCTTGGATTTAAAATGTGGTACTGTATGTATACATTAAATATTTAATGATTAATAACCAATAAGTACCAACATATTGCAAAGTAGCTCTTACTAAAAAGGGACCTAATATATTGCTGCAAAATATTGAGATATAAATTATCTGCCTCACTCTCTGTTTTTATTCCCCGTATTTTTATAAATAATAACTTGATAAAAAAACTTCTAGGGTTGCTTAGTAAATAATTATTTACCTTTAAAGTTTTGTCATCACTAGCACTGACTATCAGCCTGCTGTCTGAGGACCAAGCCACATCACTAATTCCCATTTTGTGTCCCGATATTGTCTTCTCAAACTTGCCATCATAAGCGCCCCACACCTTAATAAGTTTGTCAGCAGCTGTAAAATTAAAATGTCTAGGTTATTTACCTTGAGCCTTAGCAACATGCATTTGTAATGAGATCATCACAATATGTTAGACTAGTCAGAAAAATCATTATTTTGGTAAAATAAGCATGACTAGATTAACTCACTGTATTGAAATTTGTAAAATGCTAATGAAGGTCAACAACACTCAAATAAGTTGTTCTTAGGCATTTATTTGCCTTTTAAGCCTAAAAAATATTTTGTAAGCAGTTTTTGGTCATCTTAATCAAGAGGCTAAGAATTTCGACAACGACTGGCATTTCAATATCCTCTGATTTATTTCACATGTGATTTAATGTTATTTGCATTCTTTACAAGCACATCCAATTGATATAAATGGTGTTGAACAATGGTTATAGCCAAAACATAGACATATGTATCTAGAACTAGTTACTGAAACAATGATCAAATAGAACCAGCCATCAAATCTCATGTCAACAGGTATGATAATTTTCTAAATTAATTGACTGTTGGCCAATCCATAGAACAGTAAACTTATTTTTTTTTATGATCAGAAATTTTACCAGCATTTCAGAAAGGTGCCTGAAGCTTATTCATGTAAAATTATACTGTTTCGTATGTCTTAAAGATATTACATCACTTCTAAAGAAACAAAAAACATATGATGTAAAACTATTATTATAAGTTTTTCTTCCACCTGTCAATCTTCAAGGCCAACCATTATACAAAGTTGTTTCTTCAATACTGCTGAGTGGACATTAAAAAAGTTTAAAATACATATAATCATACTAGCTGACTAGCTGAAATACTATTCTTGTAAATAGGTCATATGCTCAATTAGGTTTGAACAGGCCTAATCTGGATTTTGGTATTTTACATACTTATAAAAAGAAGTTTCTGTTTATAACAGGAAGTGCTACAAGTATTGTCATTCATGACTAAATAATTTACATTTTTATTCAATGTGGCAAATTGGGTTACAAAATTAAACAAACCTCATACTATGTATAGTAACTATAATGCATAGGACTACTCTGAAAATCTTACACAATATAATGCAATGATTGAAACTGAAACAAACCTGAAGATATTTTTAAGACATGTCTAAAGACAAAAGCTTAACAAAACAGACACATGCTCATCAAAATGATCACTATTCTAATCACATAAGGTTTAAATATAAATACTTTATGTCTTTTAAAAATAAACTTCTTGATAAGGAAAGCTGATAACTCCCCTGCTAGATTCAATAGACCTCTTTTGGACATCACAAAAAATAAACAATCTAAACATATGTGCTCATCAAACGTAAATAAATAATTGAGGCGAATATAATTTATGCACCATTTAGTAGAATACTCACAGGAGCTTGCCAGCCATTCTCCATTTGGACTGAATTTGACCGACGACACAGCCTTCGTGTGTCCCGCAAGTGTGAATTTCAGCGTGTAATTCGGCTTCTGGAAACCGACATCAAAATTAGCGCCAAATCGCACGTGCTCACACAAGTTGAAGTTACATAAACATGTGCCGCCCGCCAGACTGACGCAAACCAATGAAATGCAACGGGAGGACGCTACTTACCGCCACTGACGACTTGTTCGATTGTGGAGTTGTTTGTGATAGCGAATTTGGGCCGGAAAGGTTGGTGGAGGGCCCACCGTGTGTTTGGTGTGCAGCAGGATGGCCTGGCCCGGGACCTAGCGGCACCATGTTTCAACTTTCGACGCACTACGCTTAACTTTTTCGTCACCCAACACAGTCACTATTACACAATGAATAACAATCTAAATTAAACTTTGGAACAGGTAACACACGGAACTTATCACTCACTCCAGTTTTAGCATATATTTCAACGTTGATTTTCAAAGAACATTCTAAATCCGGGCGTCCCAATGCGTGCATATTTCGCGAAGAGCGAACAGTGGTGCCAACTTAATTTTAAAATTGTTCGCTCCCTCCCGCAGAACTCTAGCTGGCCAGCCGAATGCTGATTGTCTTTGGACCATAACTAAAAAGAAACTAACGTCTAAAAATACGTCTTAGATAAAATCCTTTAAAATTAGTAATAAAATTCCTCAAGATTTTTAAACAGAAATTATTAGGATAAAATAAATTTTGATTTAACATATTCCAAGTAAATGCTTTCTATGAAAATATGAGATCTAAAGAAGCACTTACATAGGTAATCGGATAAATACGGCCAAAGAGTATAGTAGGTATATTACAAATAGAACAAACTAATTTCATTAGATAATTATAGAATCTTATTTTGGAATGACCAAGTTGAAACAATCATAATACCTAAGTTTGTACTCTGTCTCCTACTAATCCTATGTAAAGGTACATTGAATTTGTGACTTCAAATTCAAGACCTATAATATAATATGTAAATATATATCAAGTCCGTACAACAACGCTACGCTGCCACGTCAGTGCCGACTAAATAATACTGGATATATATTTTGAAGACAGTCCGCTTCTCTGCCGCCTTATAAACTGACTCAATGTAACAGATTAACATTTTACTTTATTACATAAATTAAAGGCTTAGATTAGGTATATATAAGATAAAAGGTTAGTGCTGCTTATTGCCAAGTAAAAAATCACATGCTTGTTTACATTGGCAAGAATGTATGACCTCTTTGACATATACAAGGTTATATTTGACACTTGAAAATCTCGCTTGCCGAAATCCAAGTGAGAAAATATAAAAAAGCTAATAAAACTTTAATCAAAATGGCTTTAAATAAACTCAGTATTGATGCGCTTAACTTGGCTGGCAAGCGTGTGCTGATGAGGTAAGTGTTTTCAAGTTACCTGCACATTCTAAGTGGTATCTACCTAGAAGCCTATTATAAAATAATGTAACGATTGCAGGGTAGATTTCAATGTGCCACTCAAAGAAGGAGTAATCACCAATAACCAGCGTATAGTCGCGGCTCTGGATTCTGTCAAATATGCTTTGGAGAAGGGTGCCAAGTCGGTCGTGCTTATGTCACATCTGGGCAGGCCGGATGGGCAGGCGAACCTGAAGTACACCTTGAAACCAGTCGCTGAAGAGCTTAAAAAGCTCCTAAATAAGTAAGAGTTTCATTCTAAGACATTTTTTTCATTATCTCCTTTTTTTGCATTATAAAAAAATATAATCAAACAGATAACAAATTTTGACTATGAGTTTATTGATGGATTATGAGTTTTCTTAGATCATGAAAAAAAATTTGATTACAGGGATGTAACTTTCCTCCCTGACTGTGTGGGACCTGAAGTAGAAGCTGCCTGCGCTGACCCTGCACCAGGATCCATAATTTTGTTGGAAAACCTTCGATTCCACATTGAGGAGGAAGGCAAGGGTATTGACGCCTCAGGTGCTAAGGCCAAGGCTGACCCTGAGAAGGTCAAAGCTTTCAGAGCTAGTTTGAGGAAGCTTGGTGATGTTTACATCAATGATGCTTTTGGTGAGCCATTGCCCTTGACTTAATTTATTTTCATTAGTTATAAAGAATAAAATATTATTATTTTATGCATTTATATCTTGATTTCTTTATTTATGATCATTAAGGTTGTTATAAGTATATAACTTTCGTATGTACTTATTGAAATTGTTTATTTTGCAATTAGGATTTTTTAATCACTTATACACATCTTTTTTTAACTAAATAGCATTGCCAAACTTTTCATTAATTCTACTTTAATCTATATTCTTTCTTTATTCTTGTATTAATTTCTTGTATTCTTTTAATAGGCACAGCCCACAGAGCTCACAGCTCAATGATGGGAGAAGGCTTTGAACAGAGAGCCAGTGGCTTCTTACTCAAGAAGGAACTCCAGTACTTCGCCAAAGCTTTACATGAGCCTGAAAGGTGAGTTAAATTAAAGTCATCTGCTTTATTCCAAACCTAAAACATTTTCCTTAAAAAGTAAGCCAAGATTATGTTCTACTTAAAGAAATAAAAAACTGGCCAAGTGCGAGTCGGACTCGCGCACGAAGGGTTCCATACCATTGACTAGGTAAACAACAGTAGCTATTTATTATTTAAGTAAAAATACAACTGAGTATTTTGTGAATATTTCAAGTGTCTATCTGTTGCCATTATTGATATCGAACAAAAAAGGGCAAAAAAATCGCGTTTGTTGTATGGGAGCCCCTTAAATATTTATTTTATTTTGTTTTTAGTATTTGTTGTTATAGCGGTAACAGAAATACATAATTTGTGAAAATTTCAACTGTCTAGCTATCGCAGTTCTTGAGATACAGCCTGGTGACAGACGGACGGACAGACAGCGAAGTATTAGTAATAGGGTCCCGTTTTTACCCTTGGGTACGGAACCCTAAAAATCAGTGCCTGATATGATTTGAGTTACTTTTTAGTTTTTTCCAGTGTTCAAACATTTTTTTATAATACTCCTTGGGATGAACTAATATTAAATAGTGATTTTAGTTTCATTTTTCAAAGTATCAAGTTCCTTTTATAAGTCAAATGTTTTTATTTCAACTAGGTCTTTACGGGCGTTTTTAAAACGTTATGATTCTAGTTGCGTGATTCCAAAAGTGGGTTAGTCCTATGAAGAAGAGACCGGCAAGAAACTCCATAGATACTCAAAAGAAAATATAAAAAAAGAAAAACAGTTATACAATAAAAATATTAAAATACAGACAAATACAAAACAATGCGAAATCACAGTAACCAAATCGTAGGGTTTAGATACTAAAGATAGACTTGACTGTCATATGTGAATGTATGTCATCTTTTATTTTAACCCTTCTAATAGCAAATACACTATAGAAAACCGTTTTGCAGGCATCATACTTTTACATAATATGATGATCTAAACTGCTTCATATTTCAACAGTACTAAAAAAAACTTAACAAAATTAAGATTATTTAAACATGCTTTATCTTTAGGCCATTCCTTGCTATCCTGGGTGGTGCCAAGGTTGCTGACAAAATTCAGCTGATAGAGAACTTGTTAGACAAAGTCAATGAGATGATCATTGGTGGTGGTATGGCTTACACTTTCCTCAAGGAAACTAAGGGGATGGCTGTAAGTATTTGTTTAGATCACATTTGTCAGTACCTTTTATGGGGGAATGTAACTATCATACCAAACATTTTGTTCTGATTTATTCACAATCTATGTCATTAAACTGGACTTTAATCAGTTAAACAATTAAAATATGAAAAATATTAATAACAATACAACAATAATAATACATATTTTGTGAACACAATCTCTTGTTATAAATTTTTCATTAATAGCCTCTGGTGTATACTGTAGAACAGATTTATTTTAAATAAAATAAAATAAATACTTTTTATTTTTAGATTGGCAACTCCTTGTATGATGGTGAAGGTGCAAAAATTGTAGCAAAACTGTTGGAAAAAGCTGCCAAGAACAATGTTAAAGTACATCTTCCAGTCGACTTTGTTACTGCTGACAAGTTTGATGAGAATGCACAGGTATGTACCAACAATATAGTGCTATTATTTTAATCATTCTATCTCACATACTTATGTGAGATAGAATATATAGGCATATAGTGTAAGATATATCCCTTTGTCATGTTATTTTATTCTGTTTAATTTTCATTTTATTTGTGTAAAAGTAAATAGACACCTTTTCTGAACCCGCTACAGATCAATGGATAGTAATAATAATTTTGTAATTTTTCTTAGTCTGGTACTGCTGATGTAGAAAGCGGTATTCCTGAGGGCTGGATGGGTCTTGATGTTGGACCCAAGTCTCGGGAACTCTTCGCAGACCCCATCGCGAGAGCTAAAGTAATTGTATGGAATGGGTATGTATTAATACTACCAACAAAGTCAAAGTCAAAGTCAAAATTTTTTATTTCAAGTAGGCCTTTTCAGGCACTTTTAAAAAGTCGAGACTCTAGGCGTACGGTTCCAAAGGGGGTAGGTCCTATGGAGAAGAGACCGGCAAGAAACTCCATGGATACTCTTTTCAAAAACAAAAAGTTAATTTACAATTAAAATCTTAAATTAACATGCATTATATAAGAAAAAATACAAACTTAATTGAACGCTACTTACACAATGAGGCAATACAACATGAGTTAAACAATTGATTTGAATATAAACTAAAAACGGGATAAACAGATCAAAGCGGATAAAACAGAAATAAAAAAATACAAAATAAAATAATACAAAATATTGAAACATCAAGAATGTCCAGATATGTAAAGCGAATCTAAAAGCAACTTAAAAATGAGTTGCAAATTCGACTTTATTGCTAATGAGATATGGTTTATTTTTGTACAACAGACCTGCTGGTGTGTTCGAATTCGAGAAATTCGCGGGAGGCACCCGGGCTCTTATGGACGGTGTTGTCAAGGCTACAACCAATGGAACCATCACCATTATTGGTAAGTACATTTTGATCAATACTCAATTATTTTTTCTGGTAATGCTTAAAGCACAAAGCAAACTTTCAATTGACGAAACGCGAGTTTTGCATCAATCTCTCCAACCCATTACGAAAAGTGAATCGTCTGTAGATTGCAGCTTCAAAACATCTATTCAGAACCCAGATCCTAACCTACCTGTGTCATTAAATGTGAAGCAGTTATTTTATATTAAACAAGAATATTCATATAAATTTTGGTTTTTCCATTGTATAACGTCGCCGATATTAGTCACGACAATTTTCGAGGTAGCTCGAAAATTCTCTGGACGACGCGCTACTCGCTTTTGATCTATTGTCAAATTTTTATATTATTCAATGGAAATAAAGTTCAAAATGCAACAACGAAAGACGACACGGTTGGTGCAGTAGTTAAGCAATTAGCTTTCTGCGCTACGTGTCGCGGGTTCGATCCCCGCACGGAACAAATATGTGTATGATCTTGTGTGTGCATGTGACATATATGTTTGTAAACTGTAACCACGAGACAGGAGAAAACAGAGTGGGGCAAAGATTAAAAAATAAATAAAACACAGAAATAATCAAAATTCCCTGCTCTTCTGGTGTACAGTAAATTGACTCTCGTCGTCTTTGTTATTTTTCTATTTATCCCAGTTATTCAGACTATTTATCTATGTATTCATGGAATAATCATGATATCTTTGCAATAGGTGGAGGTGACACAGCGACTTGCTGCGCCAAGTGGGGCACCGAGGACAAGGTCTCTCACGTATCCACCGGCGGTGGTGCGTCCCTGGAATTGCTTGAGGGTAAGCATTTCGGCAGAATATTAATACTTAAAAGTGACTGCTATATAGGTATGATGGTCGTTAGCGCGGCTGCGTGAGTGTGAGGGTTCGATTCCTAGATCGGCCAAATGTTACTGAAGATTTCTGTTATTAGTAGCAACCGGAGATTAAATTGTATTCGTAAAATTGTATTAAGCTCACTTACTCTCACATGCAATGATGATCTGACTGATATTTTCGTTAATATTACTGTAACACATGATTTTTCCAATTCTGTCATATATTGGCTGGCTTTTTATCATTTACTTTTGTTCTTGACGGTACGCCTCTGCTTAACTCTTAGGGAAATACGAGCATGATGTTTTGTATGATATAACGATTTCTGGACTCTTTTACACGCAGATTTTTATGTTCCAACAAATAAAACCGATTTAATTTTAACTTAAAATAATTTTAGATCAAAAATTGAAAGAACCATTCATTTTGTTTATAATACACATTTTAGGCTGTGATTTTTATGTTGTTGTTGTTGCTTGTTCTGACATATTTATCGAAGAAAGAAGAAAAGACATGAAACCAATATAAGTTATTTTCTTTATTGTCTATTATTTGAAAAAAAGAAGTAAAGTAGATTATCTTGTTGAACTATGATTTTTACATATTTTTTATCTACTTTAGAAGTATGTATTTGTATTATTTAAGTATGTAGTCTTGTTTATAAACAGATTAATTCGTTGAATGGTAATTGAGAAAACATCGTTTAACTCAGCCACACATTCAATGAAATAAGGGGCCGCATACATTCGTGTATCTTGACCAAGTTTCCAGTAGAGGGCGCTGTACACGTCCGGTCGGTCCGGTCGCTTGTGGTTAGCTCATATCCGGTAAACAGAGCTAAAATTATTCGGGCTATTTCTGGATGTATGCACTCCACTATGTTGATTTGTAAACGTAGTGTAGTACACAGTATACTTAGGTATGGTTGAAATTAATATGTAGATTCAGTATGAAGTAGGTAGCTATATATACTAGAAATTGTAATATTTTTCTCATATTCTTCCCTATATTTTTCAGGTAAAGTACTGCCAGGAGTTGCCGCTCTGTCTGACGCATAAATCATAGATAGCAAAGAGTTAATACCAAAATGAAACCTATTTGCTTTATAGTGATGTTTATGAAATTATCCTATTTGATAAAGGGATGTTAAATCGAAAAATTATGATTTATTTATGTGAGATGTATGCAAAATACATAATATTTTAAGTTTTAGACAAGAGAACGAAATGTGTCATGTATCTATGTATATCGAATAGTGTGATAATTTATTACCACGAGAAATCAAATAAAATGTTGATTTATATTGGATTTGTTTGCTTTACCGATTTAACTGATTGCGGCGAAGTTAAAGGTATCAGTACCTAAGCACCTACTTATATTATAATACATAACAAACCTCCATAAAAAAAACTGACTATATCTATAGAATCTAAGAACACCAATAAAAAGTCGAAAAGCACTGACAAAAGATATTCTTAGTACCAATAACAAGACGTGTAGAATTCTTTTTTTGACTCCTACTGCACCCAGACCCCTCGAGCTCAGCACCCGCGACCACTAAACCATGAAGGTAGGCAAGTCAATCTGCCTACCTATTCGGTGAATATCTTTAGACGAAACGATTATAATGAATAAGTTACTTAAAAAGTAAACAATTTAATACTTTGCCTATATGCATCTTTTATGTAAACTTCTTCCCTACAATTATACGAATTGAGACTTATTGCTTTGAAATGAACTTTGCTTTTGGATCAACCGATGTCCTCCTCTAGAATTCCTTTTTTTATAAGTACCTTAATAACTTACTGAAATCGATTTAGTAGTCAATTATGAACAAACTATTATATTTTGAGGACGCGGCTTTTATTATATTATGCGTTGTATAGGTACGTAGTACAGGGTCTATTAGCTTACACGACAGTAGGTTCGACCTGAGGTGGAGTGAACATAAATGCTTCGTAACTCAATCATAAACCCATAAAGCCGATCTCGTATGTAAGATAAACTTGTTTACTGATACATGTTGACGCTAAAACGTTGATTAATTGATTTATCAAGTAATGTAGGTGAAATGAAATTAATAGAAATTATTTATCTTGCAATTAAATTTTTTCAATCACTTTTATACGTTTTTTTTAAATAGATGGCGTCGGCTTCAATGTCAAAGTTTTTTATTTCAAGTAGGCCTTTTCAGGCACTTTTAAAAAGTCGAGACTCTAGGCGCACGGTTCCAAAGGGGGTAGGTCCTATGGAGAAGAGACCGGCAAGAAACTCCATGGATACTCTTTTCAAAAACAAAAAGTTAATTTACAATTAAAATCTTAAATTAACATGCATTATATAAGAAAAAAAAAATACAAACTTAATAGAATGCTACTTACACAATGAGGCAATACAACATGAGTTAAACAATTGTTTCGAATATAAACTAAAAACGGGATAAACAGATCAAAGCGGATAAAACAGAAATAAAAAAATACAAAAAAGAATACAAAATATTGAAACATCAAGAATGTCCAGACATGTAAAGTGAATCTAATATAAAATAGAATTAGTAGACACAATGGATAACCAGGGAAGCCACATGTGCAGAAGATATTCAACGCCACACGTCTCTATCGTCAACATAGTCTTTGATCCTATAATATGCTTTCTTTGTGAGAACAGATTTAACGTGGATTTTAAATTTATTACCGGTAAGATCGGTTACAGTTTTCGGTAGCTTGTTATAGAAGCGTACACCGTGTCCTAAAAATGATTTATTTGTTTTAGTCAATCTAAATTTTGGCACCACTATTTTGTGTTTATTTCTAGTATTAATGTTGTGAACGTCGCTATTGATACTAAACATGTGAAGGTTCTTCCGAACGAACATTATATTTTCTAGAATGTAGAGAGACGGTAGTGTTAAAATATCGATTTCTTTAAAAAAATCCCGTAAAGACTCGCGTGGGCCCATGTTATAGATCGCACGGATCGCCCTCTTCTGTAATACAAAAATTGATTCTACATCCGCCGCATAGCTTTTCCTATGATATCACTGAGAAAAAACGCCAAAATAAATTCAGTTTAATAGGCTGTGTTAGGTTAGTTCTCGTTCCATCAATTTTCGTTTTCTCTTAGCTTCGGCGAAGTAAAAAATATCACGCAAGCACGCAAGTTCGCTTCATGTTTTGATGACCGGGCCGTGTTACTAGCGTGGAATTTTTTCATACGCGACATCAAAAATTATCTCATTCATTTATTTCATTATCTCATACATCTTACGATCATTAGTTGTTCTACAAAAGTAACCCTAGTAGCAGTGCTCAGCGGGAGAGCTCCCTGGGAACACGAAACTCATGAAACCTCTCAAATTTAATTAAAAGAAAATAGGATAATTGTATAAGTAAATGTGGGTATATAAAGGTCTTCACGCTTCGTTTGAATGAGGTCGCAGAAATGTTTTTGACAATTCAGAGTAAACCATGAGCTAACAACGAGTTTATCGTAAAATTCCATTCCTACTTTAATATAATAATAAGGGCGAAGTTTCAATCAAATTAAATAGAATTGGCCACGAAGTCCCGACGGAGGTTCAGGCCTAAATAAATAACATGATAAATAACCACTTATATTCTTTGCTGGTTCCAATGAGTAGGAAAAATGTTGATGAACATATAATTTATAAAAGTCATTCCTTCCAGTCCATTACCCAACGCCATTAGCAGCGTTGAAATTAATTCGCTATTGAAATAATTTGAATAGATGTTAGGAACCTGTGATTTGAATTCCCTTGCACTTTTTGTTCGACAGTGTAATAGGGTGAAAGTTTCCAAAAATCCCGAAGTCAATTGTTATAGAGAAACAGATGAATGTTGGATTACAAAACGCCCTTTACACTTGAAAGCCACCAAGAAAAGCTGACCCAAGGAATAGACTGGAGAACTGACTATAAAGAATAAAACAGTCATATCGGTCAGTAGATAATAACGACATTCCGATCTGTTAAAAATATTTGTTTTTCACGTCATTAACTCTGCAATCGATTTGAACCTATGACCTTCCCGTTCACCCGTAACGTTGAACTTTGTTCCCTCTTTGTCCCGGATGTTTTATATCAGGTAAAAGCGTATAGCTTTTTCCCGTAGAAATAGGTGTTAAACATAACTGCAATAGTGTACCCAAGTTTTATAGTGTTACTAAAAGGGAAACAACGCAGGTCAAATACATAGCTATTTTCAATATTACCTACCTGTTACCTTATCTAAAAGGGTAAAGGATCGCTTTAAATTGTAAATATCAATGATTTTGTATCAGTGGGTTCGACAAATCTGAACTTTATTGACATTTATCTGCTGGGTAAACAATTTGTTTTACTTTCATGAATGAGCCGCTGTCCTTTTAAAGTTCGAAACAATCTGTTCCACAGCTTATGTCGTTGGAATAAGATTCATTTTCAGGTGACAGCAGTACTGTCACCGGACCTATTGCAGCTGTACATGTGGTTGCTATCGATCGCTGCTTCGCGCAAGCGTCTCTATACATGGAAGGTGATACGATACACAAATTGAAACAAAACGAAGACTGAAATGACAACAATGCTTTGAATAACATTATTAATGTCAAGGCGGACGTTCATGAGAAAGTCCACAATTCCGAAATATTTATTTTAACAAATTACGCCTGTTTGTGGATTGCATACCAATTGGGTCTAATTCTTTCCAATATGTGCGCTCTGGTCCAATTGGCGAGGGTCCGCGCATGCCCAGTGGACGCAGAGGTGCTTTTTTATCAAAAAATAATAATTTTACTTAGTGTCAGTGATGTAAAGGACATTCGACGCCGCCGGGCGACCCGGCTGGCGTGAAAAATGTAGTAGTAAAATAGTCTTACTAAAGAAAACATACGAATAGTTTAGTTGAACGTTTCATGTCAATTGTTATAGTGTATATCGATTGTACGTAAAAAATATCGTTGTTTTAGGTAAATATATTAACAGGTAAGTGGATGTAGTGATGCTTGTATCATATTTGTTTTTATTTCTACGAATTTCTTATTTTTTACTAACTAACTTATCATAATACTATGATTTGTGTACCATTATTTGTTTATGTAATGTTGTTTTGATTTTCTATATTACTGAACTGTCTTAATTTCTTTTTTAGTAGATTTGTATTAAGTATATACAACTACTTATGTTAATTGGATGAAATGTAGCTCTTGTTTATCTATTTCGTTTGCCCTATGTACTTAAATTTTTACACGTTTACAAAATTTCGTAAGAAACTAATCTTATAAATTGTGTATGAGAGAGAAGCTACAGGTCAATCGCGTTTCCATGTTTGTTTGGTCGTATTCATTCTTAAATACATATACCTGGTTTCATAAGATTTCTTAGAGATTATCTATGAATCTTCAGAGAGAAACTGGTGACTAAATTTAGAAAATGGAACAATGATTTATTCTTTATTTTCATATTTAGAATTATTAGTATTACTGGTAACTGTATCGCGTATTAGGCAGGCGAATCTTAGTGCATATAGGTACGTTCTCTATGTCCTCCCAGGTCACTCCACCTACACATATACATACATACACCTACCTTCTCGTTATGCAAGCGAAACTGCATACATTTATATAGCTATCCGGTCAATAGTGCACATATCGGGGTGTTTCGGTGCTGAACAAAAATAGCTAAATACAGAACCGAGCAAGTATATGTTAGTCCTTCGAGAAAATACATAAAAAGCTCACGAAGCCGATTGAAAATGCAATTGATGCATTTTCCTTTGTTCCATTCCGAGGTCAGGATTGAGCTAATCGATTTAATGGTATAGAATTATTACAATGAAGAGTATAATAGTGTCTTCAGTTTTTGGGGTGTGGACTGGGACAAGTTTCTTCTTCTGTCGAATCGGCAAAAGCTATCACAATGGAATCACTCATACCATAGTAAAGATTAGCCAGTCAGCAATGATGGTACCGAGGCTGACTGCCCAGAGTGAGAGATTCTTTACTTGCACTTTGCAGGACAAGCTAACGCGACGACATGAGTCTAAAGTTAAAACAGAGTATTTGTATTCTGTTTGAAACAAACGTATTTCATCTTAGAATATTTTGGACGTTTTCGCTGCACTATAACAAGTATAAATAAAATCATGGCCGGTGGATGTTGTAAAATATGCAATATTTTTATTATTGACTCAAATAAAATGCGCGACTGTTCTCACGGTCCACTTTCCCGCGCGATATTATCGACTTTTTCTGTAAACAATTAGTTGACTCTTCTGTTATGTTTAATAGCCAGGAGGCCATATACATATGTTGATATGCTAGATTGAATAGGAATAAAGCTAGCATTTGATAACATCAGGTCTCTACCAAGGGTAGGCAGAAATAGAATGCCACGTGTTAGGATCCTTACGTTCTTATTTGAACTATAAATGCTTATAACCGTCGGTACGTTCTTGTGTATATCGTGAGTGAAGGAGTGATTTAACTAGATACACCTTCTACATAAGTCCTCGTGTAGATCAGTCCTTAACAAACTGTTTTGCCGAGCTTTAATCTATAATTTGCAAGACTTTATCTATAAATTAGATAATTAGCGTTAAACCGCACCTCAAATATCAAGTTGTGACGTTCCCTTTTGTCACCTGCCTTTGTCTTTACTTTACTTACCGCCCTCATTTTAGGATGACGGTCAACTGTTATCTCTGCTTTATGAGGTAGCGTTTCGGTGTATATACGTATTTGTATGAAATGACCGACTCAAATCGGTGCTCAAGTTGAGATCACCGCTTGAATAATTGAGGCCCTAGTGTAAGTTTCTTTCGGCAAATTCGATTAACTACATCGAACGCGTTCGACGCTCCTATTGGTGGAGAGCACGAAACGGACCAATCGGAGCGCCGAACGCGTTCGATGTATTAAATCGAATTCGTCAAAAGAAACTTACACTAGGAGTACTGTTCTACGGAACTTAGTCCATACTTACCGGTGTCGACTTTATTAGACTTGTGGTATTCGTATGCATCGTAGAAATTTCAACCGATTAGTTATCAGTTGTCACAGCGTTTTTAGCAGTTGAGGACCTCCTAAACCTTCCCTAAACAAACAAGTCGTTTGTCATGATTTTTGAGCGTCTCCGAGCATGTGTGTTTGTCAAATAATCTACATGTTTCACGTGTTTTGAGCAATTTTGTCTGACGCGTGTTTGTCAAGCAAGCCTGAACGTGTGCGGTTGTGTTTGTCAGAAAACGTGAAGTTTGTATGTATGAGTACCTAAAATTCGAAATATATTTGTTCGTTTACGGGGCGCTATAAACAAAGTAGGTCATTCCAAGTATAATAATACGATTACGTATATTCTAAAATACTGCATAATAGATTATCCAATCACCACTGCATAATTACCTGTTGGTTACTGAAATTGCATGTCGATTCGCGGTTTGAATTTGAAACCATCAAATTGTAAACTATGACCCTGGAATTTAGACCAATGTGACTTTCAATTAAGGTTGAAAGTCATTAAAGTTAACGTAATAGCTACGCGAAAACGCTCATTAGTATCGTGTCAGAAACACAAAGATTATTCAGAATTGCTTGTTATATTTGAAAAGTTATTATAATTTACATTTTCAGGTTATTTTCTTAGAACAAGACTTTGTTTTAATATCAAAGGTAAAGCGAACGATAATATTGAAACAACGAGCGTTTTTGTTTTGCTTTTTTTAACATTGTTTGCGTACTTTTATTTTATCTATATAAATAAATAAAATTGAAGTGTCTGTTTGTCTAAATAACAGCTTTTTATTAAATACATATGAAAGTATATACGGTTATTATAACAAAAAAAAAAACAATTCTTAAAAAAAATCTGTCTGTCCGTCTGTTTGTTTCGGCTAATCTCCGAAACAGCTGGACCGATTTTGACGGAACTTACTGGCTGATTTTATAAGGAGTATAACTTAGGTTTCTTTTATTTTAGAAAAAGAATTAGTGTTCCGCGCAAAAAATGCACGGGTTCGTAATCCACGCGGGCGAAGCCGCAGGCGGAAGCTAGTGTATGATACACGTGAATAAATAGTTGACTTTCCCATCTCACCGGTAAACATTGTTGATTTAACAAAACATCTTATCAAATATCCAGGATTGATTTAGTTTACTAGAACATGATGATCTGGAAGTCATGAAAGCTACTTGCCTATATTATTAATGAATCGATTCACACTGTACTAATACAATGCAGTACAAATTAAACAAAAAAGTATTTTATACAAATGAACAAATATTTTATTGTAAAGATGTTGCTATGATTTGTACACTCTGTTCTTATAATGGATTTTTTTCCAGAAGGCAAAAAAGAAGATAATTATAAAATTAATAAATTAAGTTATAAATAATATTATAAACTAGCTGTGCCCGCGACTTCGTTCGCGTGGATGTCGGAACTTAACAATGTATTTTTAGTGAGACCAAATGCACTTAACCCTATTTTTTTCTAAAATAAAAGAATTTTTCTAAAATAAAAGTAGCCTAAGTTACTCCTTATTATATCACCTGCCAATAAAAGTCCCGTCAAAATCGGTCCAGCCATTTCAGGGATTAGCCTATACAAACAGACAGCCAGACAAAAATTGTAAAAAATGTTATTTTGGTGTATGTACCGTATATATATTCATATGCATGTAGTAAAAAACGGTTATTTCAATATTACAAACAGACACTCCAATTTTATTTATATGTATAGATATAAAGCTTGCAAACCCACTGAACATAAATATGAGTATAAGTCTTATTATAATAAGTTAAACTTATAAGTAACTAAGTTCTTCAATTAGATTTCAGAATAATATTATCTAAAATATGTTGCCTAACTCCTTTAATTTCATCGATTATGTTTATGATTATTACTATATTTAATAGCAGAAATTAATTAGTCTAATGATTCGTTGTAGCATCGACCTTTCATATCAAATGAAAGAGGCGCCTTGTCACACCTTTGTTGCAATCATTTATGAAAATACGTCCATATTACGTAGACATGAAGTTCTAAAATACTGAAACAGGTATAGGTTTATATTATCATTTGTTATCGTTTTCTTGTAGTCTTACTAGGCGTCTCCTTCTTGTTTCGTGCACTAGGGACTCGTCTGCCATGACGTCATGATTTTTACTTACCTCTTAATGTAATGAAATGAGTTATACTCGACCTAACTCATATATTTACTCAAATAAATTATAGTTTTCTTATCGTACCTATGAATATATTCCTTCCCTATGGGACAGTAACATCAGGCACTCAACAATCAATAGATTTGATTAAGAACTTTTTCAATTTCTAACAATACAGAACTTTATTTGAAGAGACGGTGATTGATTAGGATCAATATGAATAAATTCTGTTTTGATTGAAAAGAATGATTGAGTTGACATTTCCATTCGTTCAGCTCTGATCGAAACCCATTAGATTGTGAATATTGGACTAAACAGAATTTTGACAGCAATTTGTGAGTTGTTTGAACGCGCTGTATTTATCGTAGCGTAAAATTATCGTAGCCGGCGTAGCACATTTACATAAACAATTGGCAGAACATTGGAATTATGTCATTACAATCGTCACAGTCCTACCCTTCAAAAAATGAATTCGCTTGGAGATAACATAAGAAATTATTTTACAGGTGAAAAGATATATTTCTTTTCTAAAAGCGTGATTACAAATTTTTCTTTTGAAACGTATCCCAAAAACTAGCAAACAAATTAATTTCCAATGACTTAAACTTCATGGTATTTTAATTAATTCTCCAGATAAGTTCTTGGATAAAATATAAGAATAACAAGAAATCAATATCCAAAACCATAGTCACTAACATGACGTACTTTAATCGCGTAAAAATAACATTATCTATATGCCGAGCTATATTCTCGTCCTACAATGCAACGTGCAGTGCCATGCCTAGCAATAAGCGAGACGAAACTCGACTCGGGTCACGGGCGTGCAAGGGGCGGGCAGGGAGCCGCGATAACGACTCACACCCCAGTGAAATATGTTTTAGGTACCACCTACGTCATATGCAGCTAACAATGTAATTTCTAGGAACGAGAAGTCATAGCCCGAGTGCACATGCGACCTGTAAAACACGTACGAACGGTCTTAGGTAGAAATTAATTTGGGGCTGCGCTAGAGCTCGACTTGAAACTTTGAAATTTGCTACGGTTCAGTTGCAACACGTTTTTATACTACGTATAATTATGGCTATGTATGTTTGCGTGAGCTCTCGGCTACCAATGGTTCCCGCGAGATTCGTATATCTAAAAGAGCTTCTGTCAGCAGCCTTCGCCTCTGTACTTATTACATCCTTATCATGGCAAGAGCTCGTTGTAAGGTTTCCACAGGCTCTAAAATATTCAACAAACAAAACATATACGAACTTATTCCAAAGCTCTCAATAGACGGGCGAACATTTCACAGGTTCTTTGCTTCTGAATATATTATGAATCAGTATTATTAGGACGCAATATTTCAGAAGCGTAACCTTCATCCCTTTGTTTGTTGTACTTTTGTGTTTATGGATGGTTGAGAAAACGTAATGGTGATATGAAACTCTGTTGTATCGTATAACATTTTCCATTAAGTATAGGTATGTAGGTATCGTTATACGACCTGTTTCATTCCAAACTGATAACAGATTGATGTTACGTCAATTAGTGATACATTAATACGGAACGATATAATAATTAATATGGTTAATCGATTTAAGTTTTTCATAGATAATTTATTTTATTGTAATTTGGATTTATGTATTAAATATATCCGTGCGAAATCACCAGATAAATAATAATTAAGTGTTTTTATTAGTTAACAGTTTTTTTTTGTTGAATCCCATGCTATTGGACTGACACAGTTATTATCTTGCCAACAAGTGATACAATCGACGATTGATTCCATGCTATGGAGACAAAGCATACAATAACTTAGATTATCCTCAAACAAGAGGAAATTATATGTATTTTAAGAACTCCTAGACTAAGAAATTCTACCAATTATATATATAAAATAGACTATCAAGTTCATAGAGCATTGTTTGTACAAAAAAAAATTTAAGAGGTTTTTAAGAGGGCGAAAATCTTACTTCAATTTTCGGGTTCATGTTTTATTCGTCCTTTCAACATTGACCGATCTGATAGCAAGTAAAGTTTTGTGACGTCAATAAATGTCTAAATCGTCGTTTTATTACCAGGCCTCCCAGATATTTTTATGGCAGCTTACTTTTCTTTAATCTTAACGACAATGCTAGACTCGGTTCATAGGTACATCTATGCAGTTACAAGGCTTATTTCCTAGTACTATGAGTCTATGATACATACAGAAAAATAGTTAGTTTTGACTGTCAATTTACCATAAACAGAGCCTCTCACTCTTCTCGCACTCTAGACAGTCAAGCTTGGTACCATCTTTGCTGACTGGCTAATCTTTCCACTATGGCATGAACAATTCTACTGTCTATGCTCTTGCCAATTCGATAGAAGAAGACCACTCGTTAACCGCCAACGACAATTTAAAGTGTCAATCACGATTTTAATCCAGACGCCGATGCCGCTGCCTTCTAGCGTCAATCCACACATAAATGCGAAAATAGTGTTTATTACTTATTTCACTGTCAAACATAAGGCTAAAAATGACGCATGAAGGTGACATTGGTGTCTAGATTGAAATCATCGACACTTTAAATCGTCGTTGGCGGTTAAAGGGTTAACAAAATGGATATCCCGCTCAAATTGGTACTTTCTTATGTGCTTAAAATATTATTCCGGGATCTTTTACATAGAAAATAATATCCTAAAGTATACTTTATGTTTTGCAAGTAGGTAAGGCCCATATTTTAAGTAAACCTTGTTAGTAAAACTATAGTCGAACTACAATAAATATTAAAACACAAATACAGGAATTACTAACAAATTGTAATGACAAATGTGACTGCTCCCATACTTTGACCTAATAGCTGGTTATTTTTTATTCATGAAGCTTTCATTACGGCTGTCGTCAGTAAAAGAGTCACTTTCAAAATAATAAATGTTTCAAAGACATGACATTATTATTTCCACTTATTTAGCGAAGGGATGGTTAACATTTTTGTAAGTTACTTGCAACTTCGTCAAGGTTCAGTTAAAAGCAATAGTGTGTACTTTTGTGTGTAGGTATGAATAAAATCGATGTATGATTAATTAATTACATAACGTAACATTAGAACGAAGGCCTAACGCTGAGGTGAACACCTACATTTCGCCACTGCAATTATAAATAAAGAAGTGACCCTATTGCCATCCACCGGACACATTTCAAAACTCTAAACAGAACGGGGAATTCACTATCACATGATCAGGAGCTGAGCTTGCGGCCAATAAACCAATTAAGTATAATAAAGAATTTATAGATACAAATAATGTAACGAGGTATGTGTACTTAAAGTAATGACATCAAGCTTCTTGAAACGTCAAGTATACTGTAGTATGACCACCAGATTTTCCAGCTCTAATATTTCCATATGCTCGGATTGGCCTAAGCGGACCAGCGGCGCCATCATGAAGAACAACACCTTTGCCAGTCGCGGTGACGAGTGACGACAGGCTTTTTCTTCGTGTTGCGAACTTGCGATATACCTTTAAACAGCGATGGGCCTAGTAAAGCAGAGAAATGGCCAACTAAGGGCTTCACTCCCACTTAGCATAGAACAATAGCTCATAGCATAAATAAACGAGTAGTCTTGGTTCTTGTTTCGAGTTTAGACGACTGTATAAAGGATTTATGTACAACCTAAAATTTTAATGAGAGCTTGAGTGCTGATCCCAAAACGGAGAATTAACATAACTGTATTCCTAGAAGAGTAAGGCGATGCCATTATTTAGTCCCATGTTTATTACATGGGACTGAGACAAAGAAAGTGCCATCTATCAGACGCAATTCCAATGTGCTACAGAGGATTTTCAAATAGAAATACGTGAGTCACTGGTCAGCAGTCGCGCTTGCAGCCATTACATAAATGGAACACTACAAGAAATGTAACCACTTCTCTGTCTGTCTTTCAGGCATCAAAGAGGTGTTCTAAATAAGTTAGGCCCGCCGATCCAACCATATTCCCATTGACCCAATCATCTATGCGAATATGGTTTGGCTACGAGCTACGATACGATAAGGATCTCTGAGATATATCAAAATATATTATATTATTCAGATCTCGTTTAGAATTCAACTGGATCTAAGGAAATAATACTAGGTTTAAGCTTACCTGTCGATCTTTGTGGCAAAGTCTGCGTAGGTATTCATAATAGAGGTGAGTCAATATTACTGGGTTTAGCCTCCACACGATGCCAAAACACCGCTTTTAGATACCATATTATCGCCAATATCCAACTGATTTTCATATAGAAATATATATTAGGTACATTTCAGTTTATCTGTGATCATACTCTTAGGAAACGTATTTAGATCTAATCCCTACATTTTATTATTGTTTGTTATTTTGAAAGCCTCTTTATTTTTCTCAGTAAATAGCGCTAGAACAAAATGCCGGACTGGATGTGGTTGGTGCTGGCCGCAGCGTTCGGCGCCGTATCCGCCTTATCAGTGCCGCTAGCACTCCTCATCTACTTCGTGCGCCCCTTCGAGAAGCCTCCACAGGACCATGAGGACTACAGTTTACCTGTCACTTTGCCACCTGTAAGTACTGGTTTGATATTATATTTATAGTAACAAAAAGTCGCTTGATATAATTTAAATCATCCTGTAAGATCAGCTGCGCACTGTAAACAAGTAACTTACGATAAGGCAAATATTTGTATGATTTACAGATAGTTGTTTCGGGTCTGGTTGTGTGTGCATGTGACATGTATGTTTGTAAAAATGTACCCACGACACAGGAGAAATCCAAGTGCGGGACAAAGTTTATACAAAAAAAAAAAAAAAAAAATGTTCAAATATATAAAAGCAAGAGGTTATGGAAGTAAGCGGATAGTGTAGATAAAAAGTGTACGATTGTAATTCAACGACCCAGTTTCAACGTTTGCGTTTCAACGTGTTGTGTTACGTGTTGTATGTAAAACAAAAGCAGAAAATTAGCTGGGGTATATTTTTTGAGTTACATTGACGGTATGACGGAAGTATGAGTTTACATTATGTTGACCCAAAAAAGAAGAGATAAGGAAGCTACAATTGATCACGAGATGGCAAAGGGCTAATTACGGAACCAACAGTTACAAGAATAATAATTATCTATTTTCCTCTACGTGGCCTGAAATTGAAAAGTTCATGTTGTTCCGCTCGCAAAGCTGTATCTTACAAAATAACAGCCTCCATCAATCTTTCAAGAGACGCCCCATTTAACCTTTAAGGCGTTCAAATAAACTGTGTGATGAGTATATAAATACAGAAGAAAAAGCGCGCTAGCCAGTCAAGTGCACGCATTTATGAAGTCTTTTTAAATTTGAAACTTTCATGAATATTCTGGTTCGTATTCACAGTTTTACATAATAGAACAGCCGCCGTTATACGAGTATACGTTGAAGCTAAACACATTTTAAATCTGAATACAGCAATATAGTGACGGGTCCCTTCAGGCGACGGTAAACATGGACGCGTAAATAAACTGCTGCCACTCGCCAGACTTAAGGCAACATTTACAATGTTGTTATGATTGGCAGCCAACTGCCATGCCGACGATAAAATAGGACTCAGTGAAGGAAAATGTGTTTACAAAAATCCACTTTATGGGTTGTATTAATGAAATACTTTAACACAAAGTCCGGTCAACCGAGTTCTGTAACTAGTCGAAATGTTCTTTGATCAACTTGACTGGCAAGTGAGGTCTGGAAATATGTAGATTTGCTATTTACATAAATAGATTCAGTGCTGCGGTACATCGACGCAACACTCTGCGTCTCCTTGGTACCTATAATTTGAATGTGCACAATTTCAATTTGAGTTTTAATAAATTTAAATGATTATAATTCCGAATTATAGGTCCATAATTTATTAAAATAATTAGTGTTTATTAGGGTAACAGTTTACATAAAATTCTACTAATTTAAAAAAATATACGGGTTCAGAATAAGTCTTACGAGGTTTTACATTAGTTGCCACATAATTTTTTGGAATATCTGCTAAATTTTAATTTACATAGGAAAAGCAAAATGCCTTTCCCCGAAGGGTTAATGAAATATGAATCGTTTTACACCCATATTTCGTTAATGATTTTATTGAGTCCCAATAGGTGGTGAGCTATATCTATCTACCAGGCACTACTTCAAACCCCAGACTGTTACCGGTAATTTTTATACAGCAAACCCAATAACACTTTTTTGACCTTGGAATCAAATTAGTTTTCAGAACCTAATCACTTTTAAATTTAGTGATTGATTTTTTCAATGTCCCATATTCTAGTGGGCGCCGGGGACTATTAGAATGTCTTATAAATTTATATGGACACATAAAATGTTCAATTTTCCAACACCTTAAAAGCATAATAAAATATGACAAAGTATGCCCTTATCGTATGACTTGATCCGCCAAGGTCGGAATCGGAAGCCAAGCCTGCTTTACTTCCTCGATTCTATGAAGTGTAATTACAAAAATAGCACGTTCTATTATTAATTTATGTAATCGGTAAAATGTGTGTTAAAATAATAACATTGTGTTACTATAGAACCTTCCTAACATTTTGTTTGTACTTTGTCAACACATAAATATTGTTTTTCGATAAAAGTCGATTTTTTACGACTACCAGACACAAATAACTAGCGTAATTCTATAGACGTGTTTGTTGTATGCTGTCCAAAATATTTTTCTCTTTGTTACGAATATTACAATATAAAATTTGTTTGGATACCTATTTATAGCTAGCTTAATTATATCGCTGAACTGAAGTTTCAGATAAAGCTTTGATTTAATTTCTGTGTTTGAAGCTTAGCTGCTTAGGCACTATTTAATATTAAGAAATGTCACTTAAGACAGATGTTTGATTGACGTCTGTCCATCTCTATCATCCTGAGCCCATTGCTTCATTTGTTTTTGAGCTTTGCAAAATATTTGCCTTCTCCCTATTATTCATGAAATTTCACCTGCGGGGTAATCAAGCTATTGAAAAGTCTCAACACGTTGTGCCCCCGGGCACCGTCTCGACCCTCGATACCGGCACGTGCCCAGTCAATTCAATCATCCCTAAATCCGAGTCTGACCTGTCTCTTGTTACGTCCTCAGCCGTGATATGCGACTCACTAGAGAGAAATCCTTTTGTGTTCGAATATATATAAATAGTTGAAAAGTCAAAACAATAATTCGGTATATATACATATAGTCATAGCTTCTTAGAAATTAGAAATAGATAACACACGAGCTTACCTCTTAAAAAACCTATCACGTATTATTTACCAACGTATTACATCCTACATAAGCAAAGCGAAAGCTAAGAACCCATTGAACAATAAATATGTTTACCCATTTCCAAAACAAACAACGTCTAATACCGTTATTTATCTAGCTTATGTATCAAACTGTAATTGTTATTGTATTGTATGTTCTATTGTATTCCCAAAACGAGCCTTCATTGTCCTGTGCGGTTATATTTGACCAGCGTCCATCGTAAAACACTGTCCCAATTACAGCCCTTCAATTAAGGACGGTACCCCCAATTTCTGTGCGAAATATAATTAAATACAAGCGCGTCCATGTAAATGGGCGTTGATGAGGTGTGACGTCATCACGTACATATTGTACTGACAGATTTTACGGACGAATAAATTGCTCGATTTGTTTGGCGATGTTGGAGATGGTTGTTTTGATATTCAGATGTCCCTTTGTTCACTAAAATGTGACACCGATACACAAGGTTTTACTATATCTAGAGGTTTTAACCCTCAAGGGAAGAGATATGCTCAGTAGATAGGCAAATACAAGAGATGGTATAGTCGAACATAGAGACAAAGTTTTCTTAGAAAAATATGTAAGTATTTGTATGGTACCTATTTGAATAGCAAATATTATAGACATAAATAATTAAAATATATTTATTTTAAACTATTTAATTAATTAAATTTTAATTAAAAAGAATTGACAGTGGATCAATTCTTTAGAAAACTTTCATGCTCGTGGACTGAACTTGCAACTGCAACTTTCGCCTGTGGATAGATCGATTTTACATGTGTACAGGTAATATAGACTATATATGTGTATAACATAAGTCCATGTTAGAATAAAAAAATTATGATAAGTATTCATGAATAAAGTTTTTAATCTAGATGTTATGGTACTTTCGTATATAAATGTAACCTAAGTATCAGAGGGATTACTCTAAGCGGCTGACATTTTCTCTGGTATCTTCATCAAAGGGAATTACGAAGGTAGCAGAGGTTAATGATGAGAGATTACCATTCACTCACCTTGGGCTTTGTTATCCTTAATAGACGTTGATGTTTTATACAGTCACGCTTAATACACATATGTCGACGGCACGGTAGGCGCAGTGGCGAAGCGATTAGAATCGTTTCCCGCGCATAACAAATATTTGTATGATCTACAGATAGATGTTCTGGATTTTAATATGTGTGCAACTGTGCATGTGGCATGTATGTTTGTAAACTGTACCGACGATACATGAGAAATTTTAGTGCGGGTCTTTAAAAAAGTACTTTACACACCTGCATCGTAAGCAGATATTATGTAGGTTTCAAGATAGCCAGTTTTTGGTATTTATAGGAAAAAAAAAATACCGAATTAATAGATTATTTTTTTATCATTGAGGAGGGCAATAACCGTCCTTGCCACCTGATGGTAAGAAATCACTAACCAGCTGCACTATTTATTCTGGAAATTCGCTGATTTTCATCAACCTTTTTAAAGGAACATAATGTTGCTACTTTACGCCGGTATTCTATGAGAGCGTGCTACTTCTAGTGCTGTAATCAGCTAGGTACTGGCTGGATCTAGGAATGCTATCTACGACATTTTATTACCGGGACGTATGTCGCCAGTTCGCAGGACACAACTATTGCATCCCATACCATACCATATAAATTAAATTTGTGCAAATACGTCATATTTCTACACGCTCTCAGTTTTGTTGTGCTGGAATACTCATAATTTGCTTATACGCAGCGACAAGGTTACACGCCTTGTCCACTTTGAATGACTTATTATTAGGTGTACATGTCTGTGATGAAAGCTCAGCTAGTGTAAATATCTAATCATTGGCAAACGACAATTATAGGTACGAGCCTACCCATGCATTCTGCTGATTGATGTCGAAACTAACGCTGCCGCTCCGATAAGCAATATTCCATATACGAATACGCCTAATTGATTGATCGTGGCAATATTGGGAACACCTGTATAATTACTGATACATTCAAACAGTACTTGATTTATGGTTTGCAAAGTGAATTGATTGCCATTTGACATAATAACACCGATTCGTCTTTGTTTCACTCCCCCAGTTTATACTGGACTTCAGTCATTCTATCCTATCCTACTAATATTATAAATGTGAAAGTTTGTGAGGATGGATAGATAGATGGATGGATATTTGTTACTGAATCACGCTAGAACGGCTGAACGGATCTGGATGAAATTTGGTACAGATATACAATATAGTCTGGAATAGCACATAGGCTAAAACAATGTACGGGTTCATAAACCACGCGGGCGAGGCCGCGGGCGGAAGCTAGTATTTTATATTTTCCCGAATTTTAACTGAGATGACGATCATTGTATATAACTGGTGGCTAAACAGGTTATTGACAAGTCTTAAACTCTTAAATATCCTGGACCGGTAATGAATCATACGTATGATATACCTATTGTTACTCATTTTATGTATTGTACTGCACCCATATGTCACAGAAGATGCATTATTAAGTTTCATGTTATCGGGGACAAGCCTATTGCCTTCTATCGACTACAGTATCAATCTCCGGGCTGCTAACTAAGAATTTGCAACTGAAAAACGTAACAACATTTGTTGCTAATTATTTGACTGCTAAAAGTAATATGTCCGCTCCAGTACATAAACTGGCTCGTAAATGTTCCCGACCACGATATAGGGATATCACTTTCACGAATGGTCGTACGTAGCTAAGTGGGGATCAATTTAATTTGCGTTTGATGCCCTAGTAATGTTATATTGAAATAGCTTTGATGTTGTAAAACCGTCAGTGTAAATATATTTGTCACAGACAAATTGATCGCGGTGTATTTTTAACGGATACATTCAGAGTCGTATCGTGTACATTTGAACATATACGGATTACTTACTAATATTTGGACATTTCTAAAAGTTTTTGTTTAATAAGTAATGTAAAACATCAGTTTGAATATTATGGTGGATAGTCAAGTAAAGATCATCCGTCATTTCTAAGCTAATGGGGAGCACATAGTTTTTCAGGATTTTACAGAGTTCACTGAAAGCTTAAAATTGAATTACCTACTATTGCCAACAGGAGCTCCTAAACGAGCTTACACGCGGGCTCGGCAGCACTGCAGAGGGCGCTCTCAACACGATGCTGCAGTTCATATTCCAGCAGAGCACAGCCGATACCCGTTGGCTGCGCAGGCGCATGGCTACTGAACTCGCCGAGTTGCTCGCTAAAACATCCTCTGGGAAGATCTTTGAGTCTTTAACGGTAAGAGTATTACTTTAGAAATATAAACATAGTATCACTAGGTACGCTGGATGCCCGCTCATTGCACAGATATATGCAAAAATTGTTTTGGATGATGTAAATAAATTCCAAAGTTACATAATAATATTGTCCTGCTCAGTTGACAAGTATTCTGAGGTCTGAAACTCAAGAAAATTATCTCTTCGTCAAAGTACAGCTCATTTATCATACAGAACCTTTCTGAACGATTCATCAATAACAAACAGGTTTAAGCTACTGCTCATTCACGATTGGTTTTACAAATGTTCACCGTTCATTCTTTTCCTGATAAATCACACTAGTTATAGCCCTGGAAGCATACCATTAATAATGCCAGATTAAATTGCATTACGTTATTTCTATTACGAAGTAAATATAGGCTGTATGATCGGTAGTCAATGTATTATGCATATTGCGTTGCGATCACAGAAGGCGATCACAGCCTGTAATATTGATTCAATAATTTTCTGTATGGTGTACGTAACCAGGCTTGAGCTTGACCAGTCAGTTTTATCAACCACCACAATGATAATCTAGTGGGGTAACCCCTAAATATACCCAAAAGAAGACCTATGGTAAGAATGCAGATACAGTCGAGGATGTTCTAGGTGCGTCGCTCACCAGTCTGCCCAATCTTAAATCACACCAAGACCGTAAAGGCGGGTGCGGGGGCGTGGAGGGGGGGGGGAGTGCACAAAATCAAGCTACCATAATCCAAGCTACCCTTCACTAAGCGACAAAGTAAATCTACAGATATCACGACTATTATTATTATTATACTTGCTGATTTGTATCAGCAGATAATGCGAATACGAATAGGTACGAATTTGACTGACTTTGCATACAACAACCTTCCTTAGCGTAGCTAGTTAGAAGCATAATGATTATGCGAATATCAGAAGAAGTTTAGTCGTACAAATAGTCGGAGCTACACTTTTCATATCAATGAGACCTTTTTCATGTGAATCCGAGAAAAACAAACCATATCTTTCACAATAATATGATGCAGTGAGTTCAGTTTTAGTTTACTATCGAACTATTCGCTCCAATGAACGCCGATTGCGGTTTCGTCGGCGCTAACGAGTCGCGACCGTCGATGTGAAAACGCCCCACCCTGCACAGAACACATTATAAAATGTACAGCATATAATATTATATCGATCGTATCGGAATCACGTACTTGCGAAACGTTAAAGGGGATACTCAGCTTGAATAGCTTAGTGATCCGTACTTATATTGGTAGAACAAAACACCTGTGGAGTCACTTTTATGGCCTTCTGATAAGCGTCCAAGAAGCTTACTACTGGCTACATTTTTTTTTGTCTTCTAAAAAACTATTCTTGTTTTCCTGTCATTGCTAATAATGAACCTGACTCTAAGGAGTATAGATTTTGAACGCAAAGACGACAATGTCCTACTCTGATTAATTAGTTTGTTTCTAACGTCATCAAAGCTCATCGGGCCGGATATTGCCCGCAGCAATTTGCTTTGCCGAGAAAAAACTTTTCGCTCTTTACAATGTTCGACAGCGGTTCTGTGTTATCTTAAGTTCCGAAGGCCAAAACTTTTAAGACATATTCTCAGTATTTTCTCTGGAAATACCGTATAAAATAATGTTATCCTCAAGAAATGTGTAATATACTCGAGAGTTACATGTATGATAGACATCCTTAAGAAATTCGTTACAAATGTACCTTGTTATTTTGAAGTTTATAGCTATATTGATAGATTTGTGATGCTTGTACCGCTAGATGTAATAGGATACCAGTTCATGTAATCCATACCTCCCTCGAGGATATTATAAGTGAGTGAGTAACGAGAAAGTGAGGACGAGATAGACGAGATGCCTCGCAAAATACAATCTGATAATCCCAAAGTAATAAAATGGGCCAGATATTAGATCATCTCAGCTGTAAAATTCTTCCTCTTCTGTGGTGTAGAATTAGTCAACAATGGTAGTATCGAGGCTGTTTTCCTAAGGTTCGTCTACGACCTCAAGTTTATTTGAGAGGCTCTTTACTTACAAAATGATATTTTCCTATGAAAAACTACTTTTCAACAATATTTATACTTTTATGTGTATTTGTTTTGAATACAACTACTGATTGTTACCAAAATGATACTATTGTTGTTCGTCATAATAAGAATGATTCCCACTTAAGGGATTATAATGTACAATGCTGACTATGGCATCTTTTTCAGCTACGCTCTCTAGAAGTGGGCACAGAGTTCCCCACGATTACAAACCTTCGTCTCCTGTCAGGTGAACTAGAAGAGGATGGGGCGCGGCTCAGGGCATTAGACCTGAAGTTCGACCTGGCATATGATGGTAACTTCAGGATCGACGTGGATGCAGTCATGCTGCTTGGAAAGATCGCCAATATATCTATCACTGGTATGACATGAAATTTTTGTAGCAATTAATGATTAGATATATAATAATTTTGTTTTATATACACAATAATATCTATTATAGGATTAAAAAAAATCCATTGAACACTGAATTATCATCCAAACAGTCAGTAAAATTATCTTTTAAATCGAGACTAAAGAGATCAAACTTTAACCATTGCCTTCTAAACTTTTGAACAAAGCTGAACCTCTAACGTGAATATTATGCGATTGTGAAAAGAAAATTTAAGTAAACGTCCCAAAAGGCAATAAATCAGTAATTGCCCCATCCCGTCCCCCTTTGAGAAGAATCTATAAAAAAAATTCCCTGATCCTCAGTGGAAAGCATAAGCGGCAACGTAAGGGTGATGTTCCGTCGCACTCCCTACACGCACTGGGCGCTAGCCTTCGAGTCGCCACCGAAGCTTGAGCTCCGAGTGCGAGGGAGATTCCAAGGCAGGCAGATCAAGCCTAGGCTGGCTTCACTAGTCGCAGCACATATCAGGCGGGCCGTCGCGCAGAGGCATACGCTGCCTAATTATAAAATACGGTAAGTTTTTCAAAAGCCTTATGTAAATCGCTGCCGTATAAAGTAATTCGGAGCTTATTTACAAATAAATAAGAGTCAACAAGTATTATTAAGAATAATTGGTTTAACTAAGCCTGAGGCGGAAAGTAAAGACGTAAACAAGAAATAGCCGAAAATTTAATTATCGTTGGATGAAACTGAGCTGAATATACTTGATTAAATAATTCAACTTCAGACTCCGACCAGAGCATAACTTTACTTCCCAAAGGGCATCAATAATAAATTGAGATTACTTAACATAGCCCTGTAAAGTTTTAATTAACCCTTTCAGTGCCGTGTCAGTTACCTGCGAAGACAAACAATAGATTGTATACCTATCGTGTCTGCTGCGTAGCAATCAATATGTTAAAGAATTTGAATAGTTTTGTCACAATCTGTAAAAACATTTTTCTAGGTACAAACCATTCTTCCCGAAGTCAGACCCAGGCAGTACTGAAGGTGACGAGGGACCCACTCCACACGGACGGTTGACAGTGCGACTGATGGAGGTGACGCGACTGCAGTGGTCCGGGGGGGCGGCCACTGTGCGCGCGGCCTTAGCTGTTGACTCGCATGGATGGGTGAGAAAACATTAATTGTATCAGTGTTCACTGCTGCTTCTTTCTATGTTCTTAGAATAATTACAACAAGAAACGGGTTCTAGTGACAGATTTTTCGTATTTTACTAACATCTCAAGCTTCTTTGTGGTTAAAATCACAATGACGTCCAATTTTATCGCTTAGTGGTTTTTCATTATTCATTTACAAAATAATTAAGCGTTTAAATTTTCAGCAAATGTAATTATATATATAATCTGAAGAGGAACTATTTTAGAACAAAAGAATTAAAGCCGGAAATATACACTTCATGGCCCTATTTAGCATTAACTATAAACTGTTATTTATCGTTCAAGGTATCTCTTCGTCGTGGAGTCCTGGTCTTAGACGTGGTGTTGCCAGCTGTGGCTGGACCATTAGGATTGGTGTGTTGCCAAGGCGTAGGAGCGGTGTTGGTTGACACTGTCGTACCGATGTCGCCTGCGTACCGCGCTGATTTACGTCGCGATGACGTCGTGCTCGCTATCGACAACAAGCCCGTCAATAACGTGGCTCAGGTAGATAATTCTTAGTCTAGTGATATCGAATCAAATCATCACCCAACCAGCCTAGTATATAGGAAATATCTAAGGATCGGTTTACATGTTTTAATCTAACCAAGCATGGCTGAATTCTATTATTTAATATGGAGCGACTGCCCCTTGACCTCTAAAAATCAAGTACTGGAGTGGATTGGACTAGACGTCGACTAGACTGGAGTGGACTGGACTAGACATCAACAAGACTGGAGTGGACTTGACTAGACGACGACTTACTTAAATTAGACCGGTTATCAGACGTTTCATGCTTCTTACAACAGGAATACTAGCCGAAAATACGGAGGGATGTCAATGTGTAATAATTGCCATCTACCAATTGTCTGGCTATCGAACAAATCTGTAGCTGAGACCGTCAACATCAAACCAAAATAACAATAAATATTCAAACAATAATTGAAACACATCTATCTCCGGAATCAGGTGGGAAAACTCCTGCGCCTCGTGGAGCGTCGCGCAGTGACAGTGCGAGTCAAGCGCGGCGGCAGCGGCGCGGGCGCACGACGGGAGGAAGCGGGAGAACCCAAGCGGATAAAGCCCAACTTCTCTTTCCGGAGGGTCTCAGAGGTGATGGAGGGAGTCAGGCTACAGGGTATGAGAGCTGCTGCGTCGAAGAGTAGCTTACAGGTCAGTTGAATAGGTATTTACTGTCTGTGTTCTAAAAAGCCGGGTTCTTAAAACTTCATTTTTTTTTTTTTTTTTTTTTTTTTTTTTTTTTTTTTTTTTTTTAAAAACGTTGCCCCTCACTAGGATTTTCTCCTGTATCGAGGGTACAGTTTACAAACATATATGTCACATGCACACACAACCAGACCCGAAACAACTATCTGTAGATCATACAAATATTTGTTTCGTGCGGGGATCGAACCCGCGACACGTAGCGCAGAAAGCTAATCGCTTAGCCACTGCGCCAACCGTGCCGTCGAATTATCATCATCTTTTATAATATTATATTGTAATCGTGTAAATAATATTAAAAATATATAAGTTAGCGTATAGTACGCTATACGAACACTTTTTAATTTTCATGATACGGACTCCTTGCACAAATTACTCTAAAATGAAAATTTATTTTTGAAGCAACTGAAAATTTACACTTTGACGTGTGTATGCCTACGACTACTTTATAATAGTTACCTAGAGTATGAACCAACTACTGTACTTGACTTGAAATGCTTCTTTTCCATTATTAGGATTCCGAGTCCAGCCCAGCAAAGACAGTAGAACCACAAAACGAGACTGAAGCACAAGCCAAACAAAAAATTGAGCCCGCGCGGCAACCGAAACCTACCGAACAATCTCCTTCGGCTAACCTCGGTCTTCGGAAGCGCCGGTGCTCCGTAGAAAATAAGTCTTCCGATAGCTCAGCCGGCAGTACTCCGCCAGCTTCCGGAGCGAGCACACCTCTCCGACAAGCGAACATTATCAACAAAACCGCCAAACATGACATACCTATCATTAGAACTGACTCCTCAGAATGCAGGATACCCGAAAAAGAACCATCTGAGGAAGAAGAACAATTGTTCGAAGTTGGAGGCCCCAGACAGTGCGAACACGTCGAGATTTGCCAAATGTTTTGGACTAAAAACACATCCCTTAAGCCAATTATACCTTTTGATGAAGAAACGGAGTTTAAACTCAATGAGAATCACAAGTATTTGAACATTAACGTTTGGGCCACAGTGACCGGGGAGAAAGATGAGATTCTATTAGGTTATCTGAATATACCTTTAACCGCTTTACTAGCTGAATGCCAGGATTCCACGGTTCCTCACCATATGAAGAGGTACCAGTTCTTACCGCCAGATGTCGATATAAAGTTCAGGTAAGACAGCTGATCGAAATCCGATAGATGTCACCACATGTTGATAACTAAACCTTAAGTTCTCGTGTATAGTGTTTATTTTATTGAGTTTATTGCTATAATTTGCTATATAGTCGTACCCAGCTTTGGCCGTTACAGTCAGTGGGCAGGCCCCTCACTGGGTCCGCCCATGCTTTGCTAGCTTCATCTACCTAATGTCATCAACCCTGCCTATTTCCAGGTGACATTTTTATGATGTTCTGTGCTATATATAAAATTGGCCACATATACTGACATTAATGTGAAACCTATTTCTTGCATGTCTTCCATACAAACAACAAGTAAGCATTATTTTCTAAATCTTTCAGCCGTACTATTGTTTATTTTAATGTCGCAAGTATAGTTTAATGCCTTTACATCTTTATGTTTTCATGTGGGATATTTAAAAAGCTACGAGCTGCGTTTATAAGCTTCGCCGCAAATCAGGGTAAACTCAGACCAGACAGAGTTGTTCAAGTTGATAGTCCAAAATACAAATATTGAATGTGTGTAAACTGGGAATAGATTTTATAGGACCCTGCTGAACAACACCCTGTAAACGCTTAGTCGCAATTATCAGTCTTATTTTCTATCACATAGGATGCAGTTTACGCTACAATTCACCTCAGTATAAATAGACACAGTTAACGCATCTGTAACTATAGTGTAAAACACATCTGCCGTTGCGCAATTTGATGAGTAACACTGAAGATGATGACACTCTGATAATGGTCCTAATTTTCTAATTATAGCAATGACAATATTTCTTAGAAAATTGGAGCTAATACAGGTATTGGCAAAATTTGGCTGAAATTAGTAAATCTCTCTTTAACCATTCAAATATCAATGGCTACAGCACACATGATATGAAAATCATACGCAAACGGAACGAAGTTGCTGCAGGTCAAACGAAATGCTCCTGCGATGTTTACTTAGCGCTCAAATCGAAAACAGGATAGAAAATGCGAAAAGAAAAAAATTACACTTTGATATTTTTTCAGCAAAAGCCACAAGCTATCATCTCACGCGGGTTTCGAGCCATGCCTATGCTTCGGCGACGCACTGGTGTGGTGGGAGTGGGAGGGAGCAGCGCCGGCGCGCGCCGCACCGCGCAGCCGCGAGCCCGCGCCGCCGCGCCCGCCCAAGCCCACCCGGGCCAGCCATGACTTTGTGCGCACACACTTCCATAGGTCCACGCAGTGCGACTTCTGTAATAAGAAGGTGAGTTGGATGAGGTATTGTTACCGATGACGACGAAAGAGACTGGAAAACTGCTTCATAGGTCTAGCTAGTGGGTCCTAAGCGCGACTGCTGAGCATAAGTTCCTGGACTCAGGCATAGTGTTATTGGGTTTTTCTGTATGGAAATTCTCAGTAGCAGTATGGAGTCTGCAGCTATGCCCGATAGACGGCAATAGGCTCGCCTCCATTACATGGGACTCAATAACGGCATCTTTGAAATGTGGGTGTAAAATAGTAGACCTCTGCCTAACACTTCGGGGAATACAGGCTTGATGCTATGTTAATGCTATGATACTTTGAAACTGAGGTAACTTGTTCACATATTTAGAACCTAGAACATATTTTGTGATTTTATGAATAGTACTCTCCCAAATACATTGAGTACATCGTCTCCGTAGAGCGAAAATTAACTAACATTTGTAGACTTTTAAGATATGAGTCTTTTGATATAAGAAAAAATCAATAATTAATTTTCACTCTACGGGGACGATATATGCAATAAGTAGCCGTAATTCATGTACCGAAAAATGAAACATGATCTTTTAAATGTATCTCACATCACAGACTGTTATAGATGAACATCAACTTACCATTGGCGTTGCGTCTTACATGAATTGTTGTAAAAATAACTTAGCAAACGGATTTTCACAAAAAAAAAATGCGTTTTATTTACGGATACACTTTATCATCAAAATGTTTACATTTGAAGTTATTTTTTACCACAGTCCTTTCACCTCAAAAAACAAACATTGATTCAGATCTGGCTGAAAGACGCGATGCAGTGCCGAAACTGCGGCTTGTCCTGCCACAAGAAGTGCGTCACCAAGTGTCAGGAGTCATCCCCATGTATACCCAAGCAAGATCGAGGTACGTGCTATTTTTATCTACCTCATATTCTTATTAGCATACATATAATAGCAGTGATAGCCTAGCGGTTGAATGCTTGCCTTCCATGCGGGAGGTTCTGAGTTCAAACCCGGCCCATACCTCTAACTTTTCGGAATCATGTGCGGATCAGAATTTGATTATCTCTTTCAATTACGCTGAAGGAAAACATCGTGAGGAAACCTGCACATCTGAGAGGGCTCCATAAATTTCTTGACGGTGTGTGTAATCCACCAACCCGCACCGGGCCTGCGTGGTGGACTAAGGCTTAAAGCTTCTCATTCTGACAAGAGATCCTTGCCCAGCAGTGGGACAGTAATGGGTTGAATTTATATTCCTATTATACATATCCAACTACTTGTTTCGATGTCCCTGATTCATTGTATCTTGTTACGTGACTATCGATAGTAAACACTTAGTATTACATAAGTACTCACAATATCAATCACAATTGGAATATCAATACTGTACACTACAGTACTGTACAGGTACTAAATTCACAACAATTCGCGTATTCTAAATGATCAAGCAAACATGGTATAAAATCTAAAAATGGCCTGCACTTGAGTTCAAGTGCAGGGCATTTTTACGGCGTACTCAGCTTATGGCCTAGAGAGAAATTGTTTTTTAAGTTGCCACATACTTGCAATATTTTCTGTATCGTGGGTGTATTAACAAGCACTCTAGACTCGGAACAATCTGTAGGCCATACATATATTTGTACCGTTCGAGAATCGAGCCCGTAACACGTAACACAGCAGTCGATCGCTTAACCACGGCGCCAACTAAATGTACAGTAGACAGGTGTTAGGCCAGGTCCAGGAGGGCTGCCTCACCTCCCCTCGGTACTTCCATGAAAAATTCATACTTTCTGAATTAAAATTGTCCTTGCTTTTTCTTGGTAGTCTGAATCCTCTTCAGAAATTCTAAAGGGCACAATTCTCATTTAGGAGAAGCTGTACCTAAATACTGTACAATCTTCCCACAGGGAGTAATTAAAACACAAAGGAAAAATTTCATCCTTCCTTTGTGTCAGTCCACCACTCCTAAATTCTAGCAGGACTATTTGGTATAGCAGGTTTTTAGGGAGACGGAAGTTTAGTGTTGGACGTTCACTACCGGATGAAGGAACCAGTGAAATTCACGCTGACGTACGGTAATGAATTGCACTTATTGTGTATGTGTTTTCCCTGAAATAAATAGAGCGTTGCGTTTCTGTGACGCATCAACCTCGTAAATACTTCACGTTTTGAGTGCTTCAATGTTTTATTTAGCTGTACTGAAAATGTCAGTCTAAAATGAAATGTTCACCATTCGTTAATGCCAGTGATTGTTACAAAATAATCGACATTGACTAAAACAGCAATAGTACAAACAGGGTCCTCTACATATACTCAAAGTGGTCATAAATATAGTAGCTACCTACGTGTCGCGGCGTGGGTTCGGTCCCGAACGAAACCAATATTTGTATGACTTGCAAATAGTTGTATGGTCCGATAGTATGTATATTGTGAGATATATCTCTGTAAACTACACATACCCGACGAAACAGGAGAAATCATAGAGTAACGTGACAATGTTATAGCATTTTTTTTTAATATTTTAATGTCAACGTTATTATGCACCGTTATAGTGTACCGACCGTATTACACCAAATAGTCAATTATAATCCATAAATCCCTGCTATTGTTACAATAAATAGCAATTAAGTCTATGCCCGACAGTTTTTACTAGCGATGAAACGGATAGCTGTTTGGCCGGATAACGGATACCGGATATTCGGCCAACCTTGTAGCCGGATAGCCGGATATCCGGCTGACGGATGTCCGACCGAACGTTGCCGTTTGGTGCATCGCAAGAAGCGAGCTTGCGTAGGTGGCGCACGAACGATCGGGTGGACTCGGTTGAATTCGGGTCTTTTCGTTCATGAGCGAAGTTAGCAATTTTTTCACTGACTTGTTGAATTGATTGCAAACACGATGGTTTGAGATTATTAAAATATACGCTGTTGTTATTTGAAGTATTTTTAAAATTCTAAACATATTTAACGACAAAAAATGACATCGGTAAAGAAAAGATCGCCTTTATTTATTATTTATTTAGATATAAACAGTGATGGTCATAAATTTTCTGTTTGTTTATTATGCAATGTAAAATATTGTGATCACTGATTGTTTTTGTTAAGTGATATAAATAGTGCTTATATACATTTGATATTTCGTATTTTTTATATAGCCGCTTGTTATCCGGTATCCGGCCGGATAGTAATTTAGGCCGGATACTAGATAGTTACCGGATATCCGTCTCATCACTAGTTTTTACACAAGTTTAATGTTTCATGTTTCATCACATTTATCTTCCTACACGATAATTACCTAGTCACTGTTTTCCCGACACCGTCCATCTTGTCATACTAACTGCGCTCTGCCAAGTATTACTCATATCTAGGCAATTGGTCGCGTTTCCTGAAACTTGTACTTCTATTGTATGGCCTAGGAGTGAGGTCGAGGCCGGACAACCCACGTTGACAATCTGTTTAATGTTTATAGTCGACATTTCATAGCTGTGGAAAAGCGAAGTATTTGCGCTTCCCTGTGATCTTGTGAATATCGACTTTATTAGTTACCCTGTCTAGTGAAGTAATGCAGAAGATATTTATACTAAGTACTGTTCTGATCACAGGAGGTCTCTCGCAGCTTAAAGCATTAATTTCATTATTATTTTCCCGCACTGGGAATAATTCTGTATCGTGGGTGCGTTTACAAACACAAATGCACAAACATCTACTACACATAAAGAAAGATATGGAATATATCTAATAACTAAATAGTAATTCGTTGTGGTAATTAACACGCGACTTCGCAATCTTTAAAAGTATCAGTATTACATTCAACTACCTACTTATTCACAATTTTTCATGTTACCCTGAAATCCGAAGCATTTATAACAAGTCTTCCTTCCTTGTTAGACGTTAATATATGTGAACAAGTTTTATGAGTGTTATGACATGTCAAATATTATAGCGCTAGATATAAATAATGTCCCTTATATTTTTCAAAACATGTTTACATTATTGCGTCGTACTTCAGGTATCCACGTTCAAATTGATATCAAAACATACATTTGGAAATTTCCCAGAAAATTACATCGGGTAAACGTAAAAAGAAACAAAGTAGGTACGTAAATACCATTTAAATAGTGGAATTTATTAATATGAAAAATATCTTCTGCAAAAGGAATAAAATTTACGTAGTTGATGTGTTGCGAGTCTTCAGCAATTCTGTTTGAAATCGCGCCAAAACGTTCTCGTCTTCGGCGAAATGTGTTAACGACCAACACGGTCGATGACCTTCAGATATTTTAACAATAATTTATTAATACTTACAGGAGTTAATAATACTGTCTGTACATGAGCTCAATAATTAAACCTGGTGTAATCGAAGTAAGCAGATCCACAGGTCCGCAGGGACTTTCGCTCTAACGTTGAAGAAAATCATCATGAGGAAACCAAAGGACACCTGTTATCTGTGTCTGGTATGTCTAGTCAACCAACCCGCACCGGGATTAGTATGGCGGACTAAGCCCTTAGCCCTTGTCATTCTGAGAATAGAACTGTTGTATTAAGAAAACAATTGGCTTCATTATTATGTATTTCTTCACCTTGCACGGGGCTACAGAGTCCCGGACGTTTGAAATGCGTGCGTGGGACCGAAACCAACACATAGAGGCCCTTTAATGATATAATAATGTTGACATACCCGACGATTTTCCCTCCATGCACTATAGGTTATGGGGAACTATGGAAATTTATGGCACATGCCGAAACAATGTAATACGCACCCGTAAAAATGGCAGATGGAGACTCGCCAATTTACTAACTGGGCCCCCAAAATAGTTGCTTGGGTCGCTACAAGGGGATAACAGGAACGTGAGCGGTTGAAGAGTGAAGAGGCTTCACTGGACTTTAAACTCAGATCACTTGCTCCCTGAGGGTCTGGCATCACTTGCCCACTCGCCCCTTTTATGTATTTTATTATCATGATTGAGTTCAGAATGTTGGATAATTTACATTCTATTGCCGCTTACTCAACTATCCACCTAAGCGGTATGTAGTCTAAGTTGATTGTTGAGTGACTACTTGCTATATAAAGGTCCTAAATGAATTTTGGTTGCATTGGAATTTGAACTTTGACATGTATAGCTAAGGATGGGCTTAGCTTAATTCTGGCTAAACACTACATTAAATACTGATTTTAAAGATAAATATACATTAATTTTATTAACCTAAAGTTATTCTTATTATTGCTGATTTATCTTCACTCAATCCAAATAAATACATATATTTATTTTGGTAGGTATTTCGCTATTAAAATCGAATCCCACATTTCCGGATTTCTCGTAAGCACATCTCGTAATTACTTACATTTGCCAAAGGATTTTCGCTCTCACCTGTTTTGTTCAGGTGTTGTATTTACTAACGTATTGCACGTGATTTTATGCGCAAGATTTTGTTAATAATACTGCGTAATAGAAAGATTAAAAGCTAAATTAACACAGACAGTCATATGAGTGTGATTGCATTTATGAGAAACAAAAGTGTGTATTTTGACGAACACGAAAAAATTTCACACGAAATTCTGTATAAAATCAACAAATGTCAGATTTAGTCCAAAGCTTGACTGCCAAAGTATTCTATTTACTCTATCTATCCTAACGATGCTTTATGCAATACAATATAACCAACATATCAATTCTGTGGATGCATTTAATTACCTTTTTAGGTCTATGAAGACGATACTTTTTCAATGATTCTTAATAGGAAAAATGTAGTGACCTTTGGATCTGCCAAAATAACTAAAATTTATTGTTATCATTTAAAATTGGTGAGAAACGATCGCTGAAATCATCGTCTTAACGGTCGACTTTCCTTAAACAAAACGATTAACATCGGGGAAAGTACCCACTACAAGGAAGACACTTATTTACGCATGTGCTCCAGATGTGTCCCACGTGCCTTTGTGTGGCACGTTTATGAAACATCAAACCAGAGTTCGGATCGAGCAGGGTATTGTAAATTTAAAATTTGTTTAATTAGAATCGCTGTACGTATCTATTCCAAAATTAAAATACAATTACCTTGGAATCAACTACGTCACTATTATAAATCGTTTATTTTTTACAGAAAAATATTGAATCCATCTTCGGAAAAGTGAACGGGTTTATACTCGCTACACTTTGATATCTGAAAATCGTCGTGTTGCAATACTGTCCATTGCATCATTATCTAATTGCACTATAATTCCGTGAATGCACGCTAGATACTTACGCATTATTTACAGTAATATGTGCAACAAATATAATGAAACAAACTTATTACAGACAAGAATTCCAACGCGGCAGTCGGCAATATGATAAAAATTTAGAAGGTTGCGTGTGTACGACTCGCGGAAGAGAAATATGCTCCACTTTGCCATGTTACTTTATTCTTTATTGAGCTAAATGTACTACGTAAACTATAGTTACACGTATTTAGTTGCTATAATTAAGGATAACGGTTGCTGGATCGTCGTAAAGATAGAAATGAGTATTTTTAGAAAGTGTAACTTATTATTGAGTGCATATGCACGTGAAATGGCGTTCGTAATATTAACGATGACTGCCACAATATTGGAAAAATTATAAATAACTAATGCGACTTAGAGGATACATAATAATATGACTACGATTAAATTGAGAGGTGATAACAAAATATGGTTCGAGTGCCTAATCTTGCTCTCTATCGGACATCAGTCCCATACATTTAATACGACTCCTCAATTTCAATACCAATGGGTATTGAAATTGAGGAGTCGTATTAAATCTCTCTATGGCCGCTTCTTCGTTGAACAATATTAAACCTCGTTGAACAATAGTAACAATTAAATCTTTTAAAACTTTTTTGATGCGTGTCGTATTGTGGGAACAGTTTGCGGACATAAATCTCACCTACACTAACCCACAGACCAGAAACAACTATCCGTATGCCATAATCATAATTGATCCGTAGAGTAGTAGGCCAATCACCTAGCTAGTAAGTACGCCAATCGAGCTGTCATATTGTGCATTTCCTTTGCACGTTACAAATTGTTTACATCAGTTATTATTTTATAATTTGTCCTTGTATAATATTCTAACTATACGCATTAACAATTTCTTTCATATCTGGCAACGTCTCTCTGGAATCGTACATATTTTATGTAATAATATCAATACACACACAGAAAACAATGATAATCAAGCATTAGGTATGTCTCTTTGCCAAACAATACAATGCCGTGTGGGAAACACGTGGAGTTTCGCTGTTTTTAAAACATTATCTTCATCAATAAATTAATTATAATATACCTAACAATGGTCTTGTATATAATGGTTCAGTTATTCCAGTGATGGTAAACATATTCTTATTATTACACCCCTACATTTGTTTCAATATATACATATGTATGCATATTCGTCTAATCCTATTTAAATCTTAAGAGACACTCTAAAGTGTCTCGTCGTGTCGTTTCTCGATCGATTTCTCACTTTGAGAGAGAGAGAGAGAGAAGAAAATTGATTGTAATGTTTTTATTACTAGCTGTTGCCAACAAGTTCATCTGCGTGGATTTTGTTTTTTGGATCTCGATAACAGTGCCACCTACCGGGTCCAACTATAGCTAAAAACCATCCAAGTGATCAGGTGACAGATGTTGTACATTAGTACCTTTTTTTAACAATATCGGTTAAGCCCTTCATGAGATTAATTAAGAACACACGCACACCGAAATTTTATATATAAAGATTAGTTGGCTCATCCCAAAATAGTTTTAATTTGACAATATTTTTAAAAATTATTTTCATTTTGTTCCTCGTAGACTCTTCGAGTACATTGGGCTGTCCGCCCCCCGAATTGATCATGACCGAAGCAGATTCCATCGCTGACCCTGATTCCGAGGACGAGCCAGAGAGAAAAGATTCCTTAGATGTCCATGAAGAGGGTGAGTGCCAACATTTTATTTTAAAACATATTTTATAAGTACTACATATATACTGGAAGCCGTACGATCTATCCAATGCTCTTATCTTTGGTTACGGTGCTGGGTTTTCATATATGTAGGTATGTACTATCTAAACTGGCTTATTTTGAGAACTGTTTCTTTTTTTCTGCTTCTTTAATTAAGCCTATCGCAATCTCCTACTGGACGTACTGATAATGTAATATTCAGTCAAATTAAACTTTACACCCAACGTTAGTTCCGTGATCAAAGATAGGGGCGCTTGTGTGAATCTTGTCGCTACTCTACTAATTACAATTCTCAATTAATATCAGCCACTGCTGAACCTTCAACCAGACTCTATTAATTGGCCAATAATAATAACAATGCAACAAAAATTAATTTCGATTATTTTCTTTTCTAAAAATTTTAGTTTTCCTAGCAACTTCAATCAAATATCATTTTAGAAATCCAAAAAAATAAACACTATCTATATAAAATAAGTTGTTATTTTTGTTTGTGCAGACGAATTATTCAAATGCTGACATACGGAGAACATTTCGCTATATTAACACCTCCGGCTCCACCTGTCACGTACCTACATACATACACAGGTTTTTTATATGAATATACGATCACGTGTCTTGTCTGAGTAATGTTCGAGCGTACCTATTGGTCCTTTTACCCTTTGGTCAAGGCTGGCAATATTTCAATGTCTACCTGTGAATTTATATTAACTACACAACAAATGGAGTGCAAACGTACTAGTCTAGAGATAATTAAGAACTCTAGCTTAATTATCTCTAGACTAGTACGTTTTTAAAGAATATGACGACCAATTGATTGTACTTTAGCGTATTGCAATTGCTGCTGTTGTGACTCTTTAAAAGCCGTTTTAGATAAACCATAACATGACCTTACAAAAAAAATAGCTACTTAACTGTCGACTTTATAATGGTTTGCGTAAGGTTTATATTGGATTTTTTTTTTTTTTTTTTTAAAAACGTTGCCCCACACTAGGAATAATTCCTGTATCGTGGGTGCGTTTACAAACACATATATTCACATACACAAACGCCCAGACCCGAAACAATTATCTGTAGATCATACAAATATTTGTTCCGTGCGGGGATCGAACCCGCGACACTTAGCGCAGAAAGCTAATCGCTTAGCCACTACGCCAACCGTGTCGTCGATTATTGAATTACTATAATATATGTGGCCTTTTAGACTTGCAAAATTTCCAGTGTCTCCGCTACATACATAGTTTGTACCGCAGAAACTATATCTCTTCTTGTACAAGATTATCTCCAATCGCCAAGAAATTACATCGTGTAATGATGATAAAACTTAACGAAGAGTTTCGAAAGAGAATGTTGCTCGTAAATGTCACAACCATACATTTTATTGACGTTCTATTTTATACTAGACGATCGGTTCTTTTCATTCAGGCTATAGGGTATTTTCTTAAAGGTAATTAGTGACTTTCACCCACACATTGTCGTTCCATTTGTTAACTTTTCCGTGATTAATGTTTATGTTCCGTGAGTAAATAATGTGCCAAATTTCCCGTAATAATCGTAGTAGAGTGAACCAGTGGACATTGAAGTTGGTCCAATATTGGCCATTGAGTGTACGCCAGTCAAACGTCTTCCTTATCTTCCAAGTGTGGTGTGTTTACCCTAACAAAGTGAGGCTCGGTGACCCTATTCCTATATTGTGACGTCGAATGTCCAAAAACACACTTACACTACTGACACTCACATGACATACAAAGCGTGATATAAATATTTACTTTTTGAAGGGAGTAACAACGGAAATAACTATTATGTGACACATGCAATTGTAGGTCTTTCTTATTCCTACTAACATAAAGTTGATATTATAACTACAGCAAACGAACATTTTGTTATTAAAGGCCACCGATGACGACCTACGCCGACGTGCCCGTTAACTTCAAGAGATTTCCTTTGTATCATATGACCCACAATTAACAAATTCGAATCCATCTCGCCGTAGCCATAATTACGGCAGAAATTTGGCTATAATTACAGTTTAAAAAGGGAAAGTCCGTTAAAGTCGCTGCAAAGCGTCGTAATAAGCAGGAAACGTATTTCTCAGTCACATAACGTTAGGCAATCTAATATATCAACGATGCAACAAAATATTAACGAATACTACAAAATTAACCTACTTCAGCCACATGACACTGGTTATTTTCCTAATGACTACATTAAAGCGTTGAAAGTGCTCAGTTCCTTAAAAATGAGGCGATTTCTCACCTGTCCTTTAACGCTCTGTTTAAGATCGTTACCAAGGATTGCATATTACTTATCTAGTGTAGGCAATATCAGAATGTTTTTCAAAATACCGCGAAATATTTCATTAAATTTTATTATAATTTCTACATTCAGTTTTATTGCGTTGTTGTAAAGTAAGCTAATTAGTCTTCTTTGGTAATGTCAGAAAAAAAAAAACACTTTGTCTATCTTCTACGAAGTGTAAAAAATATTGTTTATAAACTAGTAACTAATTAGGAAATCTTTTTGTTACACTGACATTTTGCATTCATTTTATGTACCATATTAATTATTATTACTATTCCTCCTTCCTAGTTTCTTATGTTACCCTGTCGACCCCATCTAGTTCGCATTTTATGTTTATCCAAAGCCTTGGCTGTTTTAGAACCACACAAAACCTCATTCCTGACATACTCATTATTCACCTTTTTTTTAATATTCGCCCTATTATACCTATGTACAACAGTAACTATATGACTATCTAGGCGGTGGAGCTATGAGCGCGCTGGTGGCTGGACTAAGACGCGCCGGCTCCGCTCATTCCCTCTCGGCGCCCAAAACCAACGCCTCTTCCAGGTCCCTACCACCATCACCCAGTCATACACCCAGGTACGTGCTTAATATTGCTTCCCATTCACGGCAAAATGCTTCTACAAAGGGTACACTTACTATGACGTACTCTGTATACATTTTAAAAGCTTTGTGACAATCATTAGCTTATTTTTCTGCATATAACGTTTGCCAGGCCTTTGCTTTAGACAAAGATTACTTTTTAAGGCTACTTTTTCAATGGCTTTTAATGGTATCTAACTAATCATTTAAAATTAGAACAATATTTTTGTATGGTCTTCACCGAGGTAATCTAGCCATGTAATCTAGCCATTGAAAAATCTACCTTAAAGTATTAATAACAAAATAAGGTGGTATAGAAACCATTTAACACTTATGTATATATGCAATAGATCCATGTTAAGCCTACTTACACGGTGTATACTGCTGAAGTTCCAAAGGCTGCCTGTTAATATTATACTTTGTTGTTATTAGTTCGCACATCATTTTGTCCTTCAACGTTTGAAGACACAAGGTATTTCAAAGCAATGGTTATGATCTATTTTCTTTATCCTGGTGTGTTCCCCTCCTTTTTCACTCATTTAATATGCCATTCCATTTGACCCCTGCAATTCAATGACATGATTTTAAGCAAATCTCTAGCCCATTATGTTAACAACGAACGGTAATTATCTTAGAAATCGGTCATTCTACCTTATATACATTTTATCAATAGCTACTTAATAAAATACTTACATGCACCTTGCAGCATTAATAATAGTACCTTGATTATGGCCATGCGAACAGATAAGGGAATCCTGTCGTTTGTCCTAGATAGTTAAATTTATATTTGTTAAATGGCAACCAATGCCGGATTAACCACATAGCAAGAGTAGCTATTGTATGTATTGTATTGTATCTAAGCCCAAAGTGAAACTTATTAAGACGTGATATATTGAATTTACTTGATGTTACAAAAACGTGAAACGTTACACCTGTTTTCCGATTAAATCCATTATTTAGTTGGCGAAAATAAAACGCAGAATTTCATACGGTAAACGCACAAGTTCTACAAAAAGTCACTTTATATTTAGCAGATCAAGGGCCCCTCGATAGAATTTGCTACGGGCCCCGCGCTTGCTTAATCCGGCACTGATGGCAACCAAATATATGTATATCATAAAACAAAATTATATTTAGAAGAGAATATATTATTATTAAAATTCTGTAAAAAATATTCTGGCTTCTGCATACATCTGGCATCATCGTAATATTAGATTGAAACTAACGAATGTTTGTTCAATCGATCTATAATATCTGAACGATTAGATCGATTGAACAGTTTTTTTAATGGCTCAGTTTAATTTCATTCTGTAGAGTAGATTTTATTTTTCATGTGTGATTGTGTTTTTTACTTACTCTATTAATTAGTACATTGTATAGATTTTTACCCCTAAAATTTTATTCCTTTACACAATGTGGTTTTGAATGAAAGAGCTGGTAAAATTTTCTGATATAAAAACCATCATAAACAGGGTGCGAATGGCAGTACATTGACTGGGTGGGCCACTCTTGATTCAATTATTCCTTCATAATTTTTTGACTCCCCGCAGTCCATGTGATATAATGCAAACAGTTGCGTAAGAAATATTTAACAGCTAAAGTCGCTAATATTACGTATCTTCTTATGAAATACTGAAAAGTCGAGAGTGAGATCGGAACTAGAAAAGCTTAAACCGAAATTAAGCTATACAAAAAAGTATGATGTTTGTTGGCCGTTGTGGCTGTCGGATTTTTCTTACGTGATCAAGGCACCGTTCAGCACATTGATCAGCTCTTTCATCACTATTCTTTACTTTTCTTTTATCTCTACCATTTTTGATGTTGTATCGGAACCTTTGAAGCAAAAAAACTGTAAAAACTTACCCGCATACTATTGTTATTTCACTCTGAACTGTTATATCGTTCTTAATTTCTAACATTCTTCTCACACGACTTTGTTCAAGCAAATCACAGCCTGAAATAAAATAGATAATTTAATAAGAACCAACAACCAAAGGCTTACTCCATCTTTAAATAAAGACTCATTTTAACCCATAAGTCTTACTACCGACCTTTCTATTCCCAATTCATTTCATGAGCAATCTAAAGCCAAGTTACAATTTATGACGATGTCCGTGTGACTTTTATTACGTATTCGCTGGAGGAAGGCATTTCATTAGCTGGCAGCATTACATCATATCCTATATTTTTTTCCTTTTTTAAATATTCTTTTCCTATATCCTCTAACATGAAGTGGTAAAAAAAGAGTTTACACATTATGTCGAAGAGTAACCCGTGTGCCGTGTGACGTAGAGAAACAATCGCTAAAGACAAACAACTCCTTGACTTAATTGTACTCAGGTAGTTACGCTTTGTCCCCCAGCCGTCATGGTATAGTTTCATTTCCAACACTCTTCACACAAAGTGGTTAAATAACGAAAAATCCCCACGTTTCTTGACGACCAGCCTGTGTGACGTAAAGAAACTATCGCTAGAGACAAGCAACCTATTGAATAACTTGTTCTCAGTTACTCATTCACCCTTAGTCATCATACTATCGTTCCATTTCCAACACTCTTCTCACACAAAGTGGTTAAAGAACGAAAGAGCCCACACGTTTGTTGACGAGCAGCCCGTGTGACGTAAAGGAAGCAGTCGCTGGAGTCGGGCAACCCGTTCGGCGGGTGCGGCGCGACGTGGCTGGCGAAGGGCGGCGTGAGCGCCATGCTGCAGCCGGCGCTGCGCAGCGCGCTGCCGCCGGACGCGTTGCTCGCGGCCGCGCGGGACTCCGCGCCTGAGCTCGCAGCGAAGCTGACCGCGCAACAAATTCATGAAATGGTGAGTTTATAGATCATAATGAATTTTTATTAGGGGTTCTCATTAGATTTTTCTATTCTGCCGGTGACCTGAACAGCAGAATCCCACTTTCAGTTCAATCTCTTAGTTACACGAGAGGTTTGAAAATGCGTTTTTGTAGTTTGGTTTAATGGCCCAAAAGGAGATTTCGCGTTTTGTTCTGAAAAAATCTTATTTTAGTTTTAAAGTGCTGTGACCAGTTTTTTTACTTACATAAGTATCGCACAAAGTCGAAGTACACAAAGTATTTTAAGCCACAATTTCTTTTCACAGTTACAAGCTGTACGAGAAGAATTATCCGCCGAAGACGCGAGCAGTGCGGGCGATGCGAATGGCGGAGAGGGCCGCGCGTACGCACTGACCGCTCTCATGCTGCACTGCTGTGCGGCTGCACAACTCGCGCAGCAGCGCGCAGATAACGCACCCACTTGATGATATTAAATTATTGTTCATTGTGACCTACCTTTTTTATTTCTAACCAAGACCTACCCGTAGACCTTTTTCGTCAATTATCGTTTCGAAATACATTATTCGTACTTGTTCTATGATGAGAGGCATAGACATGTTTGCACTATTGCGCAGCTTACGTAGACGATCCCCCGCCTTATTTTATTCTACCAGTCAACCTTTCCAGTCTGGCCCAGTCTCATCGATCCGTTTAAAACATGTCCAAAATATTCGCACTAATCATAAATATTTACAAACGTACAGTTGGCAATAAATACATTATTTAAGCAAATCATTAAGGAAGCAAGTCGTCTCCTGCAAAAAAATATACACTATTTACGCTTAACTGACCTTGACAACGTTCCTAATGTTGATAGAAAAACTAAAATCAGTTAAAACTGGTAAAACAGCTACATTAGTTCTATTTTGGACAGTATAATGATCCTATGTAAACACGACATTACTACGCACTAGATATACACGCTATTATATTAGCGTGTACATCTAGTGCGTCCACGAGCTAGTTTTTTTACGAGTATCATTCGATTCAAATAACAAACAATTTCTATCTAATACGTAATGCAGTGGGCTGTAGTAAACTTGCCTTTGAAATTGACGCGTCCAACAACTCAAATGTACCGGATGTTCATAATTGTCAATAATTCTAAAACCGGCTACGTATGTACTTACTAGCTTCCACTCGCGGCTTCGCTCGCGTGGTTTATAAACCCGTACATTTTCCCGGGATTGGAAAAAGTAGCCTATGTGCTATTCCAGACTATAATCTATCTCTGTGCCAAATTTCATCCAGATACGTTCAGCCGTTCTGGCGTGAAAGAGTAACAAAGATCCTTCCATCCATCCATCCATCCATCCTCACAAACTTTCACATTTATAATATTAGTAGGATTACCTAAACAGCACGATTCGCACGACTTGACTATTTTTACGGAAATATAATGAACATGCAATTTTGGACATCGGGAATTCTTGGCGGTTTTGCCTAAATGACGAAAGCAGATGAGTTGGGCTCCAGGGTAACCGAAAAAAAACAGTGTATCAATTGATAATTTATATCGTTAGGTATAAAATATTTACATTCCAAGTATACTTACTAAGTAGGTACTTACCTACTTTTTTTGTTATTTCAATGTGATTCACATTTAACTCATAAAAAAATACATTATTTAGTCCGGTGGCAATATTCCCATTTAGATTTCAGCTATAAACAAAGAAAATTTATAAACTAAATCAGCAACAGCATTTCCGTGGCATTGACCATTTAATTCTTATTTCCACTGCATAAAGACGGTTTTAGCATGTAAGGACGAAGGGATCAAAGAACCATACGCGTGTAACTGCGTCGAATGCTCTACCGAAGAGGGAACTGGCTCCTCTCCAGCTTTTCCTGAAATAGCACAAAGGATCGACCTCAACTTTCGTTGTGAAAAAACTTCTGCGAAATGTCAGCGGTCGTTCGACGGAAAATTTGGTGCGTCACAGACCATGCGCGTGCGCCGGTTCATCTAGATAAGTGGCCAGTGTACTGGTTGTATTGAAAACCACTTCATATGTGTATGAATTGTATAAATAAATCGGTTTTGATTTTGCTACGCTATTTTATAGATGCATTTCTATACGGCATAGCGCACCACTTTTCACCACAATTCTGTTCCGATATGAAGTTAAATGAAACGCCATGTCGGCATAGTATAGTCCTCTAGATAATTTGAAAGGGGACTGGACATATTATTTCGATGGATGAAAGTGACGATATTTAGAGAATGATAGAGAAATATTTATCAGCTGCCTGTCATCACGTGTGTGACGTATCTATGCTGCCAATACTTACAGCTAAGAAAATTCTACATTTTCTGGCTCGATGACCGCCTAACAACACTATGAAAATTGTAGACGTATACATAACTAGAATTTTGTTGTGATCTTGCCGGTGGACAGACACGATATAAACGTTACATCATTATTTGCTCAGCTTCTGGTCTTTTTCCAAATGTTGGGGTATCGGCATCCAAACTAGATACCTACGTCTGAATATCATTAATTCATATAGATTGTAGATTGTCTGCTCGTCTACAGATTTCTACTGGCCCACAAACAATTTGCGAATATAATCAGCAAAAAAAACATACAGTCGAATTGAGAACCTCCTCCTTTTCGAAGTCGGTTAAAAATGTATCGAATTAACATTTACGAATGGTGTGCTAATTGACAGATTATGTCAATTCACTGCATTTGCTGGCGTCTCTTATGTCTCTATTTCTTATGTATTGTAGGAACTGATATTCGCGTGACCGTAGAGAACGCTAGAATAAACATCTTCCCAAGGCACGAAGGGAATTCCAATGCGTTGGTATGGATCTTTTACTTTCCCATTAGTATGAAACTGTTACTTTCCGAACAATTGACTGTTCAACCTTTCAATCGACGAAGCTCAATGATTAAAATGGAGTGTAAAACGCTATACCTAAATCAACTTACTTTAACTGTAACTAAAAGTTCTTATATTACTAACGTAGGTACTTACAACATTTTGCTGCACGCACGCAGTAATGACCTGCGTCATCTTGTTTGTTACTTAAACATCCGTCATTAGCCAATATAGATCTCTGATTAAAGCCAGCTTTTCCAAAAGCTTTGTTCTGTATGAATCAGGGAAATGACAAATTCAAAACATTTATTCTTTCTCATCGCTTAAAAAATTAAATAGTTCTGAGAATAAAATCGGTAAAAATTATAAACATGAAACTTTCCGTGTTTACACCACAGATAGAGTTGAGTAATATATTCGTCAATAAATTAAACGCAATGCTCCTAAAACTAGGCCACGATGAGAAAAAGGAATATGTTATTTGTAAAATAGAATTATTATAGGTAATCGAAATGGGTTACCTTCCCGAAATAAATTAAAAACAGAAAGAAAATAAAAAAGCGGCATTGACCTAAAAAGTAAATAAGAGTTTCACGAAACAAAGAAACAGCGACTTAGTGCATTTTTGAGAAGTTTTCGCACCTGAAATAAACGTGATTGAACTCTGAACGCAGAGATTGTTTTGTACATTTGATTTATTTTTGTACCAAATTTCCCATAAACTGTAGGTACCCCACATAAAGTTATTTTTCTTCTTCGTCACACTGCGTTTTTTTTTCTCTTTGTCGTGCACTCTACAAAGAACTCATAAGGAAGATTTCAAACAGAGGTGAAGCGACTACCGTTTGACCTTTCCTTTCTTCAAGGAAACAGGAAACCGGATTTTAAGTTTGGTTTTACCAAAGAAATGGCAAGAAAACATAGCCAGCCACAATAAATACAATAATATTAGATACGCGTATGTTTTTATCCATTATCTCAATTATGTCAGATCTGTCAAAAAAAACACATCGTGTCTACGCACCCAATTTCAAAGTTCCTTGTTTATTTTCCAAAAATAAACAGTTTAGTGCAAATATTAATCGGAGCATAGTAGTCGGGAATATAGTTTCTGGCACCTATTCAAGGTTAGTGCTGGCGAAAATCTACGACTCTCTTTGGCCGAAACTTCAAGGCAGTCCGTTGAACGGACGACATATGGACGTCAAGTTTTTAATTGACGCAATTATCTGCACGCATATGAAGCGTATATTAGAAGTATTTATACTATTTTATATAATATATTTGATCGGTCTTTGAACTTGTAACTGTTGGTTTGTCGTAAATTTATTATCAAATCAATTTCAATACCCGCTTCCCGATTTTGTTATTGTACAACGGAAATCTTTACCTAACGTAACGGGGCCCTTGAATAAGGCGTTACTAAAGCGTCAAAACTTTCTTATGGATTTCTTTAATCACGATCTATGACAACAAAGTAAACCAAGGCCAATCAGAAATTTATGTGATAACACCACAGGCAGATTGTGATTAAATAGAATTTCTACAATGTGCATCTATTCCGCTATAAATTTCAGGTAGGTACTTTTCAATGATGCAATCCCAGGAAATATATTGAATAACATTTTTATGACTCAAAAATAAAAAACCGTTTTAATTCATCATAATCAAGTTTGCGCATCGAATGCGTCCGCAATAAATTGCAACATGTAACACATTGATGGCACGTTGTGAATTAGGCTGGAAAATCATGTTCGACCGCCAGCCCAGCCTTTCACATTGAGCTGATCAACGACATGCATTCAAACGCCGATTATTCCCACAAACAATGCAATCAGATAACGGGTTTACTGTGATCACAATGCTCTCATTGAAGACGTGACAATGCGCTTCACTGAAAACGAGATCGCAGGATTGTTTACCCAAGCGGAAAACGGCTATTCCTTTGTGACAGGTCCCGTGACGGGGTTCGATCCCCCATATATTTTCCGCACGCTTCCGCCAGCGGCCAACTTGCGTCAACTACGCAGCAGACAGTGCGAGCGAGACGGGCATTTGTTGTTGTTGCGCTCTCGCTCTTGCACCACGCTTCTTTGTTTTGGCAACGATATAAAGGCAGGCTGCGAACGCGGCGCTCGAATTTTACCAGAGTGCTACCGTGGACCTAGGCGTATCGCGTTTCGCTGCGGTGGTAGATGATACGTGATTCTTTCAACTTGTGAAAGACTTTCACAGTCGTGAACTAGCAGTGACCTGAACTAAAGGATTGTGCAGTGACTATTAATCAAGTGCAGTGATGAGGCCTCCTACGGAATACGATGGTGGAGCGAGGATGCCCAGTGAGGCGGAGGAGCACGACCCTCGCGCGCGCCCTATGATGATATGTGCAAGGCTGGCTGGACGCGCCATCATCAGAGTGGTGGGACGTTGTGAAGATGCTCAGGAGAACAGTCAATTAGGTGCGTAGTTCAAGCTTATCATCAATACTGTTTGATCATAATTATTCTTTGATTGATAACCTCTCTACATACTCACCATTTAATAAATAATCCAAATTACGTCCTTATCGCTAAACAACCCTAACAAATTGTATTTAAAATAAAATAAAAACATGATAAAACGTTAATAACAACAACAAAAAATTTGAGTTTATGGATACATGAAACCGCTATACGGAATGAATAAAATATTAGTTAAGTCATTCCTAAACACAAGAACGCGAATTGTAATTTTATCTTCGACAACAAACGTACATCAAACAAAAGGAAAAGTCCATTGAACTAATCTTAAAACCTATAAAAATCCTTCAACACCTTTGTTGACCTTATTATTTGTGCGTAAATGAATGATGATAATTAATTATCTTATCATTTAGCGAAGGTATGATAATTTATTTAGATGTTTTAATCGTAGGCTTTTAGAACTAGGGCACCATAAATCGCGGTCAATCTACGTGTGAAGTTAATTAGTGATTTAAAATGACCTCTTTAAGGTTAAATTTACCAACTTCGTTTACGAGTGTGAGAATTTGTCAATGAATTAATGAACTAAGGCCATGACATAAAAAGGCTTGTTGGAATCTTTAACTTGTTATTATGTAAATAGTTAACTGACGCCATTTTATAAATATAAATCTACCAACCAGTTACGAAATACACAGATCAACTTATTTCCTATAATAACCCAGCTCAAATAATTTATTCATATTAATCCCTACTTTGCCCTCCTTTATTGCAAATGGCCTCTAATATGGAAATGTTCATTACTAATAATGAACGAAATTAAAAAACATAAAATAACTTTATAACAATAAACAATGCTTCTTTTGTTTTTAATTTAATCGTTATCACGTCAACAATCTTTTTCGCGTGGGTATTGAAGACGACTCGGACGGATAAATCAAAATAATCTATTTTAACGTCTGAACTACTTACAGAATCTAAATCTAATCAGATCGATCTCTTTATTAATTCGATAATACATTGATACATTCATGAATGGCCTTACCCTCTTGCATGCAAGGCCATTCAAGGTTTAAAAGTGCATTACAAATATTAATAAAGTTCAGTGATATTGTTTTGATTCTAAATTACGTTTACATGACGTGAAAATGTTATCTAGTGACTAATAAAATAATAATAGACAGCTGATTAGGTACAAACAGATAAGATATCGATGAGCAAAACAAATGCAGACTATAACGGAGTTGAGTACTACTTTAAATAAGACGTTTACACAGAAAACAATGAACTCGTGCCGAATACATACTAAGACAATCAATTCCGCATATCACTTACTTACTTTACTTCTAGCTGTAGTGATATATAAAAAAACGTTGCCCCACACTTGGTTTCCTCCTGTATCGTGGGTACAGTTTACAAACATGCACACACTCAGACCCGAAACAACTATTTGTAGATCATACAAATATTTGTTCCGTGCGGGAATCGAGCCCGTGACATGTAGCGCAGAAAGCATATATTATCGCCTAGCCACTGCGCCAACCGACTGCTGTTTACTTAGTTATATTTAGTATCTAGTACGTAACGGCCACCGTTCCCGACACATCCACTTTTAATACAAGCGACAAAAGCGCCAAAATTTTCATTGTCAATGTACCATAATGCACACAGGTTAACTTAGACGGTGGACCTTAACTTAGATGCGAGTTTGATATGAAAATGCTTTCGGATCAATCATAAAAAATCGAAAAGCTATTCTCAAAGCTGAACTGGAGCCTTTTAGAATAACTTAGGAAGCTCCAATTAGGCAGTTGTTTCAGCGTTTTTGCAGGTCTTAAGGAAATATTGCGAAAATCACCTTCTCCAAGCAATCTTCTTCTCTTCTCCACCTCTAACAACCTATGTTAATATATTTCTCACGGAAATATGCTACTGACGAATCTCGTTACATAATAGGTCATCCACATTAAGTATTATAGTCACTTTTACAACAACGAAGTTGAGGATAGAGATCAAAGATATTTCTTACCTATGTCTATGGTAGAGATGACCCATTCCTTGCCAGCATCCTTTACAAAAATGTTTTCATTAGTGCTGGATCAAGTATAACGCGTTTATTTACCTTCCTTTATATCAGGGGTGGCCAACCAGTCAATCGCGATCGACCGGTCGATCGCGGCTATTAATCCAGTCGAATGTGGCAAAGTAAAGAAAGATACAATTTTAATATGCGATGTGAATATAAAATATGTGAAGAATAGAAAAATATGTGAAGTGTAGATCGCACAGAGTCTTAGTCAGTGAACAATAGATCTTGAGTCTAATCAAGTTGGCCACCCCTGCTCTATATTATGTATCCGAAACCTCGTATGATGTGATGAATTAGTGCCTACCTACTTATTTAATTTTGAACATATTAGTTCAACTAAGCTAACTTGAAAATTTAGATGAAATATAATTTATATGCACATTTCAAAAGCTTATGCGTAAGAATTTAACTAGGTAGTTAGATGACGCTCCATGAGATATTACTCCATAACGTCCATAACATGTTGCAGAATCATAGCATACGCAGATTTCCCATTTATAATCGGTCAATGTGTAACGTCTGCGCCGGAAGATATTTATCATGTGAATATTTGTGTTTGTAAACGCACCCATACAGGAATTATTACTAGTGCAGGACAACGTTTACAAAAAGTAAGACATTGACAACGTAAGTTAGGAAAAGGCTAAGAGGATCATTCTACGCTGCAAAGGAAACTATTTTTTTTTAATATTACAATTTTGCCATACGTATGCCAATAACAACGTCATTACCTCTACAATAGATTAGTCTAGTCAAAGCCCTTTGTCACTTTCTTCTACAAATCACATCACACTATTAAATATCACGTAACAACTCTAAACTACCGGTACTTTTTGTCACACTGTTACGTTCAATCTTCACGCTTATCTCACTCGAGGACATCAACAGGGAACCGCAAGAGCGACGCTGACTAACGATCTATTCATCGTAACGCTTACAAAACACAACCTTATTGCATATTACATAGCGTAGCGAATACCATGTGATATCTCGAATGAATAATTACGCGAAATATGCCTGTTTACGCAACTACTGGGTAGCTCAAATGAGTGTTCTTGCATTCGACTTTCGTAAACGAAGATATCGTGTAAAAATTGTGAAACTTAGCGAGGCCAGGCCGACCTGGAACAGTAATACTGGCCTTTGTTACGCGGATTAATTTCATATGGTTAATTAATTCCTTGTTATATACAATCGCGTTTTTTGCAACCGAATACTTATTCCGTACTTACATACAGTAATAGATGGTAACATTTTTTGTTTTTTAGCTGCTTGTAACTATATTAACTTTATGGGTAAGGGGCCTCCAGATTTTAGGTGACTTCTTTCTGTAAGAATATAAGCAGCAGTCTCCTAAAATCTGTACCTAAATAAAAATGGTACTGCAATAACCGACTGTTGCTTAGATATATCCTCACAAACGTTCACTGTAGCGAATCATGATCAGCTGTTGCTAGACTTATAATATAATATGATTGTAGACATTAGTCGCTATCAATACAGGAAAAAACATAACTCAGCTCTACCAACTACTGGCTACCGTACAAATTCGCCATACCTAATATTAGTTGTTTGTTTTGGAGAAGTGAAATCTTTTGCGCAGTTAGGTACTTATTTGTAGGTACCTACTACATGAAAATGCCGAACAAGAGCGCGGATTCCAATTTTCTTTTGCGTGACTTTAATGAAGCATTTGTTACCGGTGTATGTTAATAATGACATTGAAGCTTCAACAAGCTAATCAACTATTTTTTTTTGACAATTTATTGCTGAGCTAACGTTATGTAGAACTTGTGTAGGTAAGTGTTTTGGAGGTACGATGGTATTATACATATATTTCATTTAATACATTAAGCGCGGTCGTAGATCTGAATGATTTTTTATTATAATCCACGTTCACATCCATATCGGCTCCCGGAAAGCGTCTGAGCACAAAGAATTAATAGAATGCGTTACACGGAAGACTCGCACATGTAACAATTCCACGCCATAGTCGTCGGCGCCGCCTGTCGATCGATTTAGAACACCTCACATGCGCGTGCGAATGATTTACAAACATGAACAGTAACCGCCTGTCGGTTGAACACATGTTGGCCTTAGCAAACCAATTTATTCCTTATAGAGACACACCGCCTGGTAGAGAGGTCACTGCTCGTTAAATCCACTTCCTTGTAGGATAATGTTGCATGATTCATTCATTGTTGATTATGACAACAAGAAATAATTGTAATCTATCTACAGATAAAATCCAAATAAAAAGAACTCTTTGTTTTTGAAATGTTGTGTAATTAAAATTGTCTTTTTAGCCGAGCTCTTTAGATCAATGGCTGAGCTAAGCAAGGGCGGATCCAGCTTTCAAGTCAGGGGGTCACATGTTTGAAGTCTAGTCGGGACAGGCTCCTATTCGATTACAATAATAAACACAGTACGATCAATGCGATTAGAAAAAATATCAGTGGTCGACCTAGAACCAGCCCAGGGGGGTCATGACCCCAATGACACCCCCCCCCCCCTGGATCCGCCCTTGGAGCTAAGCTTGGAACTAAATGTACCTCGTGGTTTTAGCGCATTCACTGATTGTTAGTTAGGTGGATAAATCAGGAGAGAATTTAAAGTATTTGCCGATGACATGCATTTAATGCAGCAGAGTACGCTATAGCAACTACTCTATCTGCAGTTTCGGGGAGTGTTAATGAAATGGCTAAAGGCAACTGGCCAAAATTGTTTTCCCAATAATTCCATAAAAATACTGGCTGTTCAAAATATAATATTTCATTACTTATTGTCTTAAAAATTGGCCTAAATTACTGACCTAATTGGGATTTATTAAGAGTAAGGAATTATTAGTTGTGCTTTTCATATTTATGGATTAAGTAAATTAAATTTAGATATATGTAGTACTTTTTCAATAGTAAAAAATGTGACCAAATTTTTTAAAAACGTGTTATTCCCAAATAACCCCGGTTATTTGAGACTACTACTTGTTTTAAGAACTGATTCACAAATAAACCTGTTATACCGGAACCGAGTAACTAGCAGCATTTATGTACACATAGTCCTTATTTCGTTCATTAATCAATCACCTAACTTATTGAATGATCCTTGGGACAAGGACAAGTAAAAATAATAATTATGATGAGAATATCATCCTGGCACTGTTTTTTGTTCCTTTATGGCAACTGAACCGACCACTTCCTGCTTTCATTGATCAAAAACTGACAGTGACAGTCAGGTGATTATCAAACTACACGTCACATCAATAGGAAACATCGGAGCCAAAAAACGAGAAAAAGAAACCTCGAATTTATTAATTAACGCAAAGCAATCTAATTCTAATTGATATACACTTAACCTAAAAACTGACGTTTCCTTTAAAACGAATTATAAATTCAGAGCCAATTTATTAATAGTTGCGCGGTTTGTGTTACGCGTGAACTTTGGAATATTTTGTGGATTTAAAAATAACTTGAGGAACACGCGCCGATATTCTACTCGCGCTCCCGTTTCTAGTTAGTTGCAGTCACCGGTGTTAGTTAATTGAGAGTAGTGCGTTTAATTTAACAATGGCTTTAGCCGTAACTCGGGTGGTTTTAAAATGCGAAGACGCTCAACAAACTCAAGTACTAGGTATGATAAACAGCTATTAAATACAAGGCTAATTAAAACTAGAAGCATAAGCCGGCCGATGACGTAACTATTGAGAATTTCCGCTCTAATAAACAGTTTGCAATATGTCCTAAAAATTGTGGATTTATGGTTTAAATTATTTTCTCAACCTGTCAATTAAATTGGAGTTGATTGCTTGCAATAACATTTTTAGCTTATGCGCATCACAATCAGGCTGTACTAGTGCTACTGCCGTGTCATCATGCACTCTTACTAGAATATTACTCATGCTGTAATGAATAGATTAGTTAGAAGCTGACTGCCCAAGGTACACCAGATAATCCCGGGTTTCGTTACTTGTGGAAGCTCATCCCCTGCACCCCAAAATGTAGTAGTTAAATTGCTTATTTTGCAGTGGCTTTACAGGGTGCATGTTTGAGACTAATATTAATATTGTGCAACTGGTTCACTATAAAATATGTTAATAAGAATGACACATTTAGATAACAAATATATATTTTAAAAAATCTAGAAACTGTCTAAATCCTAAACCTACATGGTTGGGTATGGTTTATTTTTTGCTGGGAACTTCATAGAGAATAATAAACATATAATAATAACAACTTATTATGTTTTGCCTTCATAGGGAGCAATATTTATTGAAATGTGTTGAATATTAGTCATTGTGTACTTCAGAAATTAATGAGTCAACAACTATGATGTCTCCTGGTTAATCACACTGCTAACAATCATTTGCTATCAATCGAATAAACATAAATGGTGATAATTATATTAGAAATGTATGCATTTGTTATCTTGTATTAATTCTTCACTTTGCGCAACTTGATGGGTATACTATGTTTTTATTTTAGAACCTTTATTTTTTTATTACAGATTTATCAGAATGTCAGCTGATGCAAGTACCTGATGCTGTGTACCACTTGATGCGACACACAGAGCTCAAGAGTTGTGATCTCAGTGGAAATGTTATTACTAAGATACCTCCTAAGTTTGCAGTCAAGTTTAGTTTAATTACAGGTATGTCATCATTTTAATAAATTATTATTTGAATTTAATACAATAAGTTAAGGAGTGTAGCATGTGGCATTCTATAGTTTCTGCCATGGGGAAAAGGCGAGATTTTTAGTATGTATTCCATTCTATAAACCCCTAATTTTTATTTTTTCTGTTCACCCTCCTAAAAACTTTTACCAACACAACACAAAATGAATGAAGTAGTCAATTAATTTTTTACTGTAATGAGAATTGGTGGAATGGAATTAAAAATCTGCTGTTAATTAAAAATATGAAAAACACTGATCTCCTTCCACATGTCATATTGTGGATATAATTGTTAAAGTCAAGATTGTGATGCAATAAGAATAACCATTTGGTATAATGAGAAGCATTTATAACTGAAATATTAACAGTGCTAACATTTTGTTCCAGATTTAAACCTGTCAAACAACCAAATGGCTAAGCTGCCGGATGAGCTCTGCACGCTGGCGTGTCTGGAGCGACTGGATATCTCGCACAACTCCTTTGTGGCATTGCCCCACATCACCTTCCAATGTCCTAGCCTGCACACATTGCACGCGCATCACAATCAGATCATTGGTACTTGACATTTTATTGTAACAGTTATGTAAGGTAATCATTGACATACTTCTTTGTGTGTCCATGTTCGCCCGTAGTTTCTACAAAGATTTTCCAATGATTTTGCAGTAGCAATGAGCAGTATCAGCAATATTCTAAAATCACATTCACTTTGATGATTTTGAACGAAAGTATTGATATAATTATTTTTTTGCATTGGTTACGTGGCCACAAGCTCGACTGCTGAGAATGAGGTCCTGAGTTCAATTCCCGAGTCCAAGAAAGTGTTATTATGTTTCTACATGATTCATTCTTTGAGCATTAAAATCGTGATGCTATATATGTATGTAATTGGTATAAAAAATAATTCTAACATCCAAATCATCTTCTTTACAGAAATTGATGTGGACAGATTGGCCAGATCCCGCGCCCTAGAGTATGTAGACCTTAGTGACAATCCCATTCCCCCGCGAACCTACGACGAGCTCAAGCAACTGTCGCGGCCCACTGTCGCCGTCTCTGAGAGACAGAAAGAAGACTGGGAGGAAGACCTTCTAATATAGAAGAGTGCTCTTGTGGACTTATGCATTCAGGGCCAGTGGTTAATGCACCAAAGTATCAGCTAGAGCGCAATCGGAACTAACGGGTTTATATATTATACATGTGTCTGCATCACACTAAACACATGCAAATTATTTACAAACCATGGCTCTAGTGTAACAAGGGATTGGTGCAATATAAATGTCAAAGCTTAAAACATCTGGTCCTAACTAAACTGTGATCTTCTCTGTGAAAAGAGGACAATATCAACATTATTTGATAGTGTATGCAATATTTTTAGTAATAAATGATAGCATTGTCGTGATTTGAAAGAGATTTGTAAGAGATTAATAAATGTTTTTATATCTTTTGACATGCTCAAAAGTTAGTGTACTTAATTAGTCTAAATATGATTTGGTTTGTTATGTCCTATAGACTTATATACAGCTTATATTATATCAAAATTGAAGCAAATCAAAGAATTTTATATAGCATTATATATTTTTGATACAAGATGGTTGGATAGTATTATGTTTGTTGATATATCTCATTGTATTGAATACTAGTCCATCATTAGTTAAGCTTTTTTAATTCCAATTGGAATGAAATTATGTTGTAAGTAATTGATAAGTACACATGAAATGTCTATATTTGTAAATTTATTGACACAAATATGTTTCTAATTTTCTACTAATTAATTCACCCTGTAATTTTTGCTTTTATAAATTGACACATTTTTTATCCAAAGAATTGGTGACTGATGAAATAATTAAATCATTTTATAATAAAATTGAATGCAAACAATTTTACAAAAATAAATAGTTCAAGTCTTTTTGATGTGTTTTGTAAGGCTAAAATCAAAAATAAATAATTAAACGCATTTACAAGATGCAAATAATAATGTTATTTTATTATTTTGCTCACGATTACTTTATTATTTCATTTGTTTGTAGAGGTTACTATCTCGGTACTACGGGACCAAGATTTTTAAGGTCACAGATAATTTAATAATGTTACATACTCATCCTCGGATATAACCCTAGCCTATCCAGTTCAAATATGTTATGGTCGGCAGTAGAGGGCGAGTAATAATCGTCATGATCTGAAAGATAAGCTTATGTATAAAGACACAAGTTATTTTTTTAAAGCACCTTAACAACTGCTTTTTTTAAATCCTTTTCAAAATTCTCTTTAGATCCAGTATGAATTTTATTTTCTTTTTAAAGAACGTTGCTCCACACTAGGATTTTCTCCTGTATCTTGGGTACAGTTTACAAACATACATGTCACATGCACACACAACCAGACCCGAAACAACTTTCTGTAGATCATACAAATATTTGTTTCGTGCGGGGATCGAACCCGCGACACGTAGCGCATAAAGCTAATCGCTTAGCCACTGTGCCAACCGTGCCGACAATGAATTACAGTATTTAAAAATATATCTGATTAGAAAAATAATTCTTAATATAACTATCATGGATCTGGATAATGTATCTAGCGAGAATGATCGCTTTCTCAACCCTTGCGCAGTTCTCTGTATAAAATACTGATATTTAGTTACATCCCCCCTGATGCGATTAAATTGTATTTGTATTTTAAATACAAGTACGGGTTTCCCTCGAACTCGATCGTCGTTACCGTTATGCCAGAAACTTGTACGGGAAAAGGCCAGAGTCCAACATTTTCTAGTACGCATTGATTAATCACTACATTCTAGAAAAAAAAATGGGCAAATGAGATAATGCCGCGCTGCTCCGAGTTGCATAAAAGGTATAATCGAAAAAAATATTATTTTCTAGAATAAATACTTCGTTATTGTTACTGACATATTACTGGCCTTTAAAAAACGGTATAAACCGTTTTTAAAGAAAATGACACAACTTGTCCATGTCTTTTTTTGACTTACATATTCAGATAAATAATCATATTTTTGGATAATAGTAAAAATCAAATATCGGTATAATGCAATGGCGGGGCATGGTGCAGACGATGATCCTAAATTAAAAGGCCTCAGCCGCATATTTAATAGCCAAACCAATAGAGGTAGAGCCAATGTAAGTAATAGTTATGTAACTTAGGATGACCAGACTGAATTCCTTCGATGAAAAAGAGGGCTGTTATAACTTTGCGTCCATTCTGTTTCTTTCATTGTTTAATAAAACGTCGCCCGTCGTTTTTATTCATTCCTATATATAATATATAATCACATGTAACAATCGGAACAATTATCTGTAAGCCATACAAATATTTGTTCCGTGTAGGAATCGAACCTGCAACACGTAGCGCAGCAGTCGGTTGTTCAACCACTGGGCCTACCTTAACGGCCATTGTCTGAATGCGTAGTAATAATAGCTCAATGTCTGAATATGAGTTTCTTTGGTCTAAGAGATGGTATTTAACGCAGTGGAAGCAGTCTAATAGTTCTTTCGTTTTATTTGCAGACATCTAAAGTGACAATGGGTTTAATTGGAGCATATATTGTATACTACAAATTTTTGCGGTCAGAGAAGAAAAAGGCGTAAATAAAAAAGGAAGTGTTATAATGGTATGTTTTTTATTACCTGCTAATCGGCGCATTTTTTAGCATATCAATAGAACGAAAACAAAACATTCCTGGGATAAGCAAAGAAGTATGTTGCATTTTTATTAGAATACTTCAATACCCATAAAAATTCATTGATCCATGAATGGATGAGTACAACTTTGCCGTGCTTTTAAATGACAATACAAAACGAAGCCTACCTAACTGTAGCATAATATTTCCAGTTTTCTAGTACTAACTAAACGTAGTCTGACAGTTTGACCTCTGTTCGATTGACTTGTACTACATTGGGGTTCTTTAGCATGAATTAACAAGTTGTCTTTTTCACTCTTATGTAAATAAGTATATGCCATGCTGCTGTCATCGTCATAATGTTAGAAATACCCACGTCTTTTAGTTGTAACACGATTTGGTGGAATTGCACCTACTTTGCGTTACATAAGGGCTAAATAATCTATTTATCAGGTGATATTCCCATTTTTATATAATTATTGTTTGTTAATTTTAATTCATAACGATCCTAAAAGGTTGATTTGGATAATCTTGATATTTAAATTACTTTTTGTGTCTATCAAGCTAAAGTTTCTCACTACTGTATCTTTTATTGTAGAATGGCCGGAGACGCTTCTGTCGATGAATCCCAGCTTAAAGGCTTGGCCAAATATTTTAACAGCCAAACGAACAAGGGCAGAGCTAACGTAAGTACCCTAATACTCTTGTAATTTATAATTTAACGACGCAATACTTATAGGTTATGTGCGACGTTATTGTTACTTGAAGAATTGCCGAGATTCCTGTGCAGAAAATTAATATATTTTATGATTGTGTATTACCTAATGTCTAAATATTTATGTAGCTGAAATATTCCAGTTTGTAAATTTCTATAGAAATCAATATCACCAATATTCATAAGCACTATTCTATTAAAGAATACTTTACTGAATAGAAATAATTTTATTGAGTCAAACATCTGTGTAGAGTGTTCAGTTCAGGATAATAATTATTATCATCATTTATCTTGCCGGATTGTCAATGGTATCTTTATTGCAGACAGCCAAGGCGACGTACGCAGTCATGGGTGCCATGATTTTATACTTCACCCTCAAACCCAAGTCGAAGAAGTAATCCACGGTTTATATGCTTATTCTGATTTTTAGTACATTTATTTCCACTAAGGGCAACATGTAAGTTATTTAGTAAATAAAATCATGTAACTCATTTTTCTACTTTTATTATATCCTATTATAAGTTATTATTTTTTCAGTATTGCAGGAATTTTATTATTGACTAAAATGTTCGAATGTATGTAGTAGGTAGGTAGGTATATGTGTAATGTTTGGTGTTAGTAATTTTTTTAAGGAATAGTTTCTATTACAGAGAAAGTAGGTCATTTCAAAGATTTTTAACATATTAATATTAAAAATCTTGGTCAACTCTATCATTCTAGTTTACAAGTTGAGCAGGATGATAACTGCTATAACATATTTGCGTATTATCAATGTAACCATTTAACACAGTAAGGTCATATAAGCATCAGTTGTCAAGATTCGTAAATAAGCCAATATTGGAAACCAAAGATATAGCAAAGTGATGTCTATATTTTGTCACTTTGCAGGTTCAATATTTAGTCGAATTGGTATGACAGAAACATTCATGAGGTTTGCAGGTGAATGCACCATATAAACTGAAAGTTAGTCAGTTAGAGAAATAGGCCGATGTTTTGGCCGAAGCCGAAGGTTTCTAGCAAGCGCCGAAATTGAACGAACTGTTACGAATGAGCGAGAGCGCGATGGACGTAGCGACCCGCGAGGGTCACACTGCGTTGTGGACTTGCGCCGCCGTCGGCAATCAAAAAATCAAAACAACAAGTTCGTAGGCGCATTTAAACCCTACTTTGTTTAGTTTAGCCAATCTTGAACTGAATTTCTTAAGGTTATTTAACCTTCGGTTTCGGCTTTGGCCGACAGTTATGGCGATAGCCGATTAATCGGCTTCTGCCAAAAATCAACCTTCGGTCGCACACTAATATTTTGAAACTAAATAGTTTATGAGAGTTGGTGAATCTAGTTTTGTTATACTTTTACAGGTTATTATTTGAGGTGATTTTGGCACAGGTTCTAAATGCTTGATTTTGACTCAGAATTCAGTATGCTGGTGTCAAAAATAGCTTCAAAGTTCTTTCTTCTCAATGCTAACTAAAGAAGTTTCTCCATTTTGTTCTTTAGAAAGGGAAACAGTAGGTACAATATCTCTTAACTAGTTAGTCGTTTCTTGTACCCGTGCTTTTTTGGCATAGAGTTATAGTATTAAAAAAAATAGGGTACTCTGTGCGGAGTTGTCGAATTATGTCCCGCATCCGACACGCTCTTAGTGAGGCGTACCAGTGTACCAGGCGGTAAGCAAACGAAGAAGATTTTTTCCAATGTGCGTAAACGTCAGTACCTGCTTCTTACGTGTGCGTGGTTTCATTCATGCACACTGCTGCGTAGCCGAATGCAACGCACACAACCAAGTGGGCACGTGTTTATGGGGACGGGGCTAGTACCTATGTGTGCAAGCATAAGTGTATTGGTGTACCGCACCGATCTTATAACGGCTGCGCGCGGTTTCTAAATTATTGTTGTCTCTTTCACTATTCATTCAGGAACGCGGCAAGAGAGGGTAGTGAAAAAGAGATGGCAGACAAAAAACACGTAACATTTATATTTCTTAAAAATTTTTTGTTCAGAGATCAGTGTCAGAAGCACCTATGCTTTTTTATGATTGCCTAGTAGTAGGAGACATTTTTTTCATGTATTTTGTCGTCCATCGCGTAGTGTAGCGCCCTCATCAAACGTCAAAAGTTAATAATCATCGACGAGTTGGGATGATATTTCTAAAATTAAATCAATAAAACTCCGTTCAAGTACCCGGCAACTAGAACATCAAAGAGCTAGTTAACCGCGCGTAACTGTTATACACATCGGTGCTACACGAATGCACACATAGGTTAGCTAGCCCCGCCCCCATAAACACTTTGTTACGTGCGGCTACGCAGCAGTGTGTATTAATGAAACCACGCACACAAAAATAAATACTGTACTCGAAGAAAACACCATTGAGATTTTATGCGTTCCTGGTACACCACGCTCGTGACGGCAACGTTTTCTTATGAAAGTATTCTTAAGAAAACGTTGTCGTAATTCGTTATTATCATAATATTATTGAATTTATGATAATTATATATATAAATATATCATAATTATATTGAAATGTTTGAATCAATTTTAAAGTAAATCTTGGGGTGATTGATGTCTTAATAAAATGATGAAAAATACATATTACGCCGACGGGAGGTGAACAGGACGATGATCTTAAAAAAAAAAAAAACAGTAAATATACATCTTGAAGTCACGGTCATAAAATACTTCATGTAACTTTTACACAGTTATATCAAAGGACTTTCGTGATAAAGGACTGAAAGCTAATTGTGTCGCATTATTGGATAATCCGAACGACCCCACGAATGGAAAATATAGATGCTTTAAATAAAGTATGTGCCGACTCAAAATGGGTACAGACAGGGTTATGCCAAAAATAGCTCTAAATGGTGTTTCATGTAAAAACTACATAAGAAGTTGATCTGTACCTATAAGTACAATAATATTGACGTTATCAACACTGTGCGCTTAGATAAATTAACTTGAAGATTATCATTCTAACTAGAAGAAAAACGTGACCAAATGTTACATAATGAATTTCTTCTTACAACGTCGCTTTATAGTCGTTTGTACAAATTATTTTTGAACAATACCTAGCCATCTAGACTTGATGTAAAAGGAACCATTGGCTGCGAGAAATTGGGATGTTATAGTCCAGATATATCATTATGAGACCCACTGAATTTGAAATCGGAACAGTTTTGTATTGAGTTATCAGAGGAATGAATAACTTATCTGAGGTTTATCCAACTATCGAAAAATCTGCCCTAAATTAAATAACTATTTTGTTATCACCATTATGAATAAAACACGGTCAATTTGAAATAAATATGTATTCATATTACAATATGCGTGTATAAAATAAATAATGCTGCATAGGGAAGATCACAAAGAACACTTCATAGTTTCAGATCTCAAAAACAACCATTTATCTTATTAAATTATCTTTGGTGTTAAAATAATATTTATATGTATCATTGACAATAAGGAATGTAGATTTTTTTTTATTGTTACAATTGTTTTTTGTGTGTGTAGGTGACCCAGGTACAAAAAATATGATTGAGTTAATAAAAATATACACCTAAAACAATTATAAATATTTTCTATCATAGTTTAATTGTTCAAATAATTTAGCAATGTACATAATCAATTACAAAATAAGTATATTTGGAGGACATAATAATACGTTGCATATTTTGTGCATTCTATGTTTTTTCAGTATCAAAATTTATGACTAATCGTGAAACACTAGCACCAAAAGCCTACTGATTAATAATACTAGCAAAAGCAGCTATTTTGGAAATTCTATGCCATTATATTAAATAATTTTCGAGACTAAATAGGTAAGATACAACATAGTTTGATTTCCTAAACTCTGATATGGCGGGATCATTACTAATTTCACAATATTATGGCGATACGAGTAACCAGCAAATACTAACCAAAGCTAGATGTACTATAAAGCATTTAACTGAGAATGGTACGGTCATAGATTGTTATCTATCTATCTGTATCTATAAGTGGTAAAATAGGGCCTTAAATTGATTTTAATAATTTATACAAAATATTCATCCACTTGCAAGTTCAGATATACAATTTATTAAGTGATTTAAAGGAGTGTAAACGTGACAAAAATACCGCCTTTTAAAGTGTAAATGGCAAGACCCCAAGGTTTGTTATGCAAAAAGTTGCCAGTTAAAATTATGAATATGTGCAATGTTGCCATTTTTTTTACCCTGATTTCATTGGTTTTGTCTCTATCGCTTACTTACAATAATTGGCAACACGGTTTAGATGTTTTAATGTGTTTAATGACTATATTTAAATTCTACCCAAGCAACATTCACATTATGCTTCGATTTAACAATGCATATTCAATTAATATCATGTCGGCGTCCTACATACAAATTGTAGCGAATGACTAGCTTTAATAACATTTGATCTGTGAATTCCACAGTGTGAAATGCATCACGCTTACAAATCCCTATCTAATTCCATCGTACCCGCGTTTTATGCCAATAACATCACAGTCCCATGCTTCATCAGTCAATTGTATTTATTTGGTTCATACACTGCATTAAATAGTGTTGATTGAATTGAATTGGTTGATAACAGTCCTTCAAAATATCTCTACTCCTTACAAGGTTTTCCGGTTAGAAAAAAGTTTAAAATCACATATGATTTTCCACAATATCGTTAGAATGACAGTAGGGACAATATAATAAGGAACATTTGTATGGGGGACACCAGAATACTGTCGTAACATTTATTTTCGTTGATGCGAACTTATTTTTCCTTTCCCTCATTTTTAAGCCATTCTTTGGGGCTTTATCATTCCTTATAAATATCATCAAGTCACTAAACTCAGTCTTCCCTGAAACTAGGGGCTTAATATATTATTGCTTTTCAATTGTAAACAAAAACGAATTAATATAATTTGTGACAAAAAATGGTAACAAGAAGACTGACTTTAGCGACACACTTATGTGTTAGACGAGTAAGAGATTACAAAGCGTTACAATACATTTACGATAAAATGGAATGTGGCAGTGTTGCCTCTCGTTGTATACAATTTTATTCATAACACATCCACACCAATATATAAATTGTTCGAGCGTCTGCCGGTACCTAAGCTATGGATGGAATGCTGTAATTGAAAATCCTTTTAGCTTTACGAGTAACGTTAACTTATATTGCACGCACAATATAAGGAAGTCTAACTTATCAGTGAACATACTGTATAAAATGTATCTACTGTTAAATATCTTGATTACAATGAGTATTTCAAGAGTATTTGAAGTGAGGACATTGCTAGAATCAATATGATGTATTGCAAATACCCAGTATCTCCATCAATGTCTCCATATGGGAAAATATTAATGAAGCGTTCGTTTTTTAAACGTATATCTTACAGCCCGACTAGTATGAATACTCGAATGTACAGGATCATGTAGAATGGTGCTAATGAACTATATTTAAGTTTTTTTTTAAATTAAATTGTCAAGCATGCCTGCGGCAGTACAGGCGAATAATCACTTGTCTAAAAATAAATGTAAGCATGGTCCGTCTATCAATTTTAAACAGAACTTTAATTATACGAAGTATTTTACTAAACTTGACGCTTCAAAATGAAAGAAAAATATATAGTCGAGTATATTTCTTTCTTTTTCTTGACCTAGAATATTGATCTATTTCCATGATTTTATTTTTTTAAACCATGAGATATTTTCAAAATTAGTGCAATTCCCTCACGGCAATACACAACTAGAATATTCTGAGTTCAATCGCTCACAACTGCAATTCTTCACCGATGTTAATAAAAATCATCGATGCTTTTGCAAGTGGCTGCCTCTTTTATAGCGGTACCCGCTACAGTTGCCTGGCGGCCAGCAGCGCGAGGTCCTGGTGTATGGTCCAGGCCCCGGACGCGCGCTCTCAGAGCCACGTGGGCGCGCGGCTCAGCGAGTACAGCGGGGGCGGCGCGGCCGTCGTCGCAGGCGCAGCGTCCGCTTCGGAATCCGACTCTTCTGACGAAACACGCTCAGCCGCGCTCAGTGCCACTCGCGCATATTCGTCTGTGTCTATGCTCTTGCAGAAGTGGATTGCATACCTATGACAACGAGAAATCATTAACTTAAATTTTCTACTAGATCTGAGAGCCAAGTAGGAACAAGTCCTATGACTTTAGAGAAAAAGAGGCGCCTTTTTTGGATAAAGCTGTAACAAGCAGTACAATGTAAAAGTCAAAATGTGTGTAAATACCTGAGTTTCTCCCGTAACACAGACTTGCATGAGTATCTTGGCATCTTGAGAAGGAAGAAACATGTGTAGCTCTCTGGCAAGAAGTGGTCGGGCGGCTGGTACTTGTCTAACACCTAAAACGAGATTTCAAATGATGATACATTACGTCAAAGTGAATTATACGCCATCTAGTTGAAAAAAAAAGTGTAAAAGTGATAGAAAAATCGTAATAGCTAAATAAACGAATTAATTTTATTTCAGTAAAAATGTTCGCTTAGCTAGCTGATGTCAAGAGCAACAATTTACTAAGATCGATAAATTTAGACAGAAGTCTCACTAGCACCATACTTGTGAAATTTAGAGGACATTGGAATTGGTTTGAAATTGAAATTATTTTCGTTATAAACCCCACAGATAAACACATGAAGACAGCAAGGTTTTTCATTCCCTTGGAAGTTTCTCTTCGAAATATCTGTCCCTTGGAAGACTGAATAAGGGCTTTGTACGTTGGACCAAGTTAACATACCTGCAGCACAAAGTCCCTCTGCCTCGGGTCCTGCGGCGCTCTCGGAAGCCGAGTGCGTCCCCATACAAAGCGTAGGAACAGTGCGCGCTCGCTGCCCGATAATTCCTCCATTACTTCCCAAAACCACTGCACTAGCGGCGCGTTCGGTTCGATTCCTGAGATAAAACAAATTAGTTTTCAATAAATCCGCATATGGTTTCGAAAAGACAGGATGCGTGCCTGTTTCAAACTCAAACCAATCAACCTCTAGGCTATCACTGCTTTCAAGTAAGACAAGAACAGAAAATATCTATTTTAAACAAAACAGTTACCTTTATAAGTAGCGGAGGCTCTGAGCGCGTGCACGGGTATGTCTGGTGAGCCACACACGAGTGTCTCAAGTTCAGCCGCGTTGAATAGCGCGAGTAGCGGTGCGGGGATAACTCGGGACATGCCGTCCCGGACCGCGCGGACTTGTTCGTCGAACTCGTGCAACCTGGAAAGGAATTAAAATAAAACTATACTCGTTTTGTTTAGGTATTTAACTAAAGGTAAACAATCTTGATGTGTCTTTTTAATATTTTTTGTTTAAAAACTTAGTTTAAAAATAAAACGCGAATATAAACACCAATGTAAAACAACAATAACGATTACCAAATTCATTGAACCACTAGTTTAAGCAGTAGTTTATTTGTTTAATATGTGTTTGTGTAAAAAGTCACATCTAGATTGTTTACCTTTATTTAAGTACCTAAACAAACCGAGTATAGGTACAGACATCTGCAATTCCAATAAATATTATTATCAAAGAAGCCCACAAATGAATCGTGGTATATCCGGTGTCTGACACTACGATGTGATGTTTGGTGACCGAACAATCTATACACATAAAAATATTCTTAAAATCTAATTGGGCTAATGAGCTAATGAGGCTTTTCCAGCTGAGATTTATATAAACTAACTAGCTTCCGCCCGCGGCTTCACCGGCGGGGATTAGGCACCCGTGGATTTTTTCGAGTCAAAAAGCAGCATATATAAGTATAACTCTATCGGTTTACGCGGTGCACGCCAGTAATGCTCCCAGTCGGCATGATTTTTTACGACATTTTCAATAATCATCGTCATATTTCAGCCAATTTACACAAAACCTTAACAAATTATACACCTAAACCTTCCTCATGAATCATTCTGTCTACTGCTAATAACCGCATGAAAATCCGTTCAGGAGTTTTTGAGATTATCGCGAACAGACAGACAGACAGACAGACGCGGCGGGGGACTTTGTTTTGTAATATGTAAGGATAATATCATCAGTATTTCAAATCGTAAACATGAAAAAGAACTTGCTTGCTCTATCTATCACTTCTCTAAACATAATTATTTTGAAGTAAAGCGACTAGCGAATAGACTTGTCGGCATTACTTCACATCTTGATAAAGACGAATGTTCCTCCTATCCCCAGCATGCTGGTTGCTCACCTGTAGTGTAAAGCCAGTTGCACGTATTCGTCCTTATTGTCAGGCGTGACCCTTTTGTGTCTCGTGGATAGAGGCACTTCGTGTCCAGCCGCCGATGGTATTGAAAATGGAAGCTCGAGATTTTGTAGTTCCTGTCGACATCATAATTTGGCAAAGTTTACATTTTAGAAAGGATAGAAATCGGTCAATGTATAGTTTACGATATATATGTGGTAATCATACAAAGTATAAATATTTATCGGAGCGATTTGACATTTATTGTATAGAAAATATGTCAAACCACCATATTTATTCTTCAGATATAAGTTATGTAACGATTGAAAAACCTGCCTTAACTTTCTGGTCTTTAAGGTATAAAATACAACAGAGTGAACACTCTATCCGCTCTCCCTCTGCCCCTATACACTAACTATTTATTATCCCATATATGGGAGACTTTACTTTAAGATTATTTACCAATACATCAATATAAACAATAGGCCAGATGACTGCATCAAAAATAACTTCTGAAATCTTATTTGGTAAATAGTTTTCCTTCTGAAATCTCAGTGAAACTTAATCTTTGACGTTTTCAATTTTTAATTTATCAAAAGCACACTGTAACTAGTAAGTATATCACTGACAATGAAAAACTATGACGTCACGCTTTTGTATTCCAAACATTTTTAGGATAAAATGTCGTTTTTGACAATTCACATATTGGCTTGCAATCCTGCGCTGTACACTGTGTATTGAATTTAGTCGTACCTTATTACTAGGTGTCATATCCCGTATACAAAGTAATGCAGGTAGGAAGTCTTTGTCCACTTCGGCCAAGTCCTGCGGCCGGAGAGGTTGTCCGGCCAACTGACGCCACACGCCCTCCGCGAGCGAGAGCGAGAGAGGAGAACCGGTGCGGATCGCGATACCCATTAGTACACCTGTTGAGGAATACATGGTTAAGCTAACAGTTATAAAATAGACGGTTAAAATTGGAGCATATGCACCCGCAAAATCTTGGCATATAAAATTGCAAGTTGTTTTTCTTATTTCCGAAAGATTTAATACAAACAGTACCAAAAGATGTAAAGAAAAGATCATCAGTCATTAAATACTCCAGAATTACTCTTCAAAAGCAAAATCGTGTCAAATCCAGTTTAGTTATATCTCCCACGATACATCGTAGAAGCATATCTGTGTTAGACGAAATATTCTGTATTTCCTTCGAAGAACTTACGATTTCCATGCTATCTAGATTTCATATACGAAATTGTATTAACCCTTTATTTATTCAATATAAAACCAAATACTTACCAAGAAATCGGAAGCAATTAAGATGCAGCGGTGTATTGGCAGTGGGGTTTAGTAGGAACGCGTCACGCGACGCGCCCGCGTCTCCACGACCGTTGGGCGTGGCCATGAGGAGAGGAAGAGATCCGTTCTGTAGCTCCTCACACATCTCCGCTATGCTTTCACTGTAACCACCGCCGCAGTCATCCACGCTCTCACCTGAAGATATGACAAAGATTAATATCGAAATGTATTTATCTTATGCTTATACTATACATATGAGTAACGCGTCAGGCGTCAGTGCAGGCAAAAGTGGTATTATCCATCCGAACACAGAGCGCATGCGTGAGGTAGTGTTAAGTCCAGTATCCATTGCAGGCGGAAAACCGGAAAACAGCAAAGGGGCTTATAAGTAGTCTATAGTATCAACGGCTAAAAACACGTATGATTCATAATCGCTCCATGGCTGAAGTCGTACGTACCAACAAACTTGACCTTCCACACGCGGTGCGGCAGCGCGAGCGCGTCCTGCGTGAGCGCGGGCAGGCGCGCCACCATCTGTCCGAACACGGAGCGCATGCCGGCCGGGCCCGCCAGCCCCGCGCCGCCGCGCCGCGCGCGCCGAGCCGCCACGCGGGACAGCTCCACCACGGGGCCGTGCTGCCGCTCCCGCACCATCGTTGCCATTATAGCCTGGAATTATAACATATGTTCATGAAACAGTCAACGCGTTCGCCTCACTGTTTAAGATGACTGTGAACTGTACGCTTGCATACAATGCTATCAAAATAAGAATAGCAATTAGATTCCGCCATATTGTGAAGTCTTAGTTAAAAACAATTTAAATTATTTTTAAAACCAATTAAATATTCAATATATTTTTTGTAGAGTTTTTGTAAAAATAAACTAAGTTAAATAATATGGAAAAAAAGCGTTACGTAAACAATTTTTTTTTGCAAATCCTACTTTTCAAGTGACATTTGACAAGACGATGTCATTGACATTCCATTTTTTATCTTGATGGCATTATGTAACGGTCATTTTTGATTCGATCTAAATAATGATTTGAATGCAAAATAAAACTAAGAGTTGCTGCTTTATACATATGTACAATCCCTAAGAGAAATATAACATAGCCATAAATATTACATACCTTCCTAAACGCCGCTTCCTTCACACTGTAGAACAATAGAGTCCTCAGCTGATCCAGTGGACCATCCAGAATCAATAGCGGTAGATTTGGACACACCAGTTCCGAGAATTGATGCAATAATACCTACAAAAAATATTTCATAACAATGAACATTTTGGAACAAAGAAATATAGACATTGCCTAGACAATAATGCCTTAAAGCTTTGAGGCATGGATGGAAGTTAAAAAACACGAACTACACTTCACATGGTGTAAACCAGAGATTCCTAGACTTTTTTTCTTATAAACCACTTTCAAAATTTAGCTGGTTCCGGCGGACCCCCTGCAGCTACATTTCTACCATATTGTAAACTGAATTGTAAACCCCCATTTTTTTGTCACGCCAACGTAAACCCCTGGGGTAAAGATTAGTCGTAAAATTCTATAAATAAAACCTATAATATACCAGTCTGTTACAGATGAGCTGAGGCTGGAGGTCCCGTAGCAGATGACACTCCAGTGGAGGCGGGGGAGGTGCGCGGGGCGCGCGGGGTGCCTCCACACACAGAGCGACCGTGTGCGCACTGCCGCAAGCAACTTTGGTCACACGTTTGCCCTGTAAACATACATAATTATATCTTAGTATGTATTAATTTTCGACTAAACAAGCTGCTCTAGAATATTGATTTAATATGTGTGTAGAAATGCTGCGTGTCGCAGGTTTGGAAAAACAATGGGTCTATTTGGCGTGTTAGGTTACTCTGCGCACATATTTTGTTAATTGTCTTTTGGACTGTACATAATAGAGTATATCGACTGTGAATTGGCAACATGTCCTATCTCGATTTTATGAGGATTTTAGTTATACCATTCTAAATTATTTCAAACCCGGCAGCGCTGCAAAAAGCATATTTTACTTCAATCAAAATTAGACGCCAATATAAATTTTAATTAAAAACTATAAAGTAACTATCGATCGTCATCGATAGTTTCTTCTTAATCCTGTAATGTTGTCAAAAATGAGATAGTATCAGTTGCCAGTTCACATTCGATATATTTTGTCGCTCTAGAATTAACTGAATTAAGATCGTGTTTTCTGTTTATTGGAATAACAAACCCCATTAATAATACAGCTTTACTCGTTAGCTGTAACACTTTCCAAGGACCTAAAATCTTTCTTACCTGCAAAGCCATCAATAACCTCGGCCTCTGGGCGGCTAGCGTGGTGCCGTCTCCCAACTGTCCCTCATCATTGTCACCCCACGTGTAAACCTCGCCGTTGTCCGTACACGCGACGCAATGGAGACTCCCTAAAGATATTCAAACCATGAATGCATGAGCCAATAAACAACGAATAATTTATTACTGTAAATAGATTTCTTCCACAATTTTAACGCGATAGTATTTTATATTGATTACCGGAAGATCTGAGAAAGTCCCTTTTAAAGTGAAAAGTAGATATATTTTATGACAAAGTCCAAAACCTGAACTTTGGGAAAGAAAAAAGGTCTTTACCAACGTTTAAAACTGTGGAATTATTTAAACTGCTAGGCAGTTTTTAGTTAATCGTTTGACTCGCGTATGGGCCGCGCGGCCCATATGACGTCATTCAAAATAACTCTTATTATCCGGATGCTTAAGGTTCACTATAAAATTTACAGGATTTGCCAGGATTTGTGACCTTGAGAGTAAAAAGGTTAAACCATGTTTTATACAAGAAACATCTCTTAGCGGCACTTAAGGTTTATACCTCTGTGTGACAACTAAATTACTTATGACAATGGTTGTGCAGTACCAAATCGATTGTTATATTTATTAGTGGAAGCTTGTTAGTACCAGTCTGTTTATACAGGGTGTCTCAGAAGTCGTGGTTAAGCCGGAAACGGGTTATAGGCCTAGTCATAATATTTATCAGAAAAATTAAAAAAAAAATGTAAGTTATATAATTTCCATGTTATTTTTATTATGTAATCCTGAAATAATGCCTCCGTAAATTGTTCCCTAAATATTAAAGCCAACTGTTCCAGCTTGAAAGAAAATGTTACTTTTGACCACTATAACTAAGTATTCAAAATTAATACTTCGTCCAATTTAACTGACTATACCGAAAAAATGTACTACACTAGATTTCTTTTAAATATTTTTCTGATAACTATTTTCTGAGATACCCTGTATATATTTGTAACTAAAATTTTAATAGTCTGTATGCCTTCTTAAAAGTAATAAAAAAAACCGTTTTTAAGTCTAACCTGTAGCTATAGACACAATAGTTTTCCCTTGCATTCCGGTGACTCGCATCGGTCGCCGCACGTGTTCGTAGCTGCCGTGACCCAGTCTGTGATAGTCACCTTTACCCCTATACAATAACATACGAATATTTACAATCAATTCTTCGCCTGCTATTGTAAAAAAAAAAACCAGTTGTTAGTTTGAGGTTTTTTGTTGCTAGAATCAAGTTTTCGCTAAATATATAGGTACTAAACGGAACGGTTAAGAAGAGGATAATTATTGGACGGTTATTGAGTCGCGTGTATCAGGGGCAAGCCTATTGCCATCTGCTGGCCACAGTTCCAGACTCCGTGTTGTTACTGAGATACCCAATGTGGCAGTCAAAGGAATTAAATATATATAAAATAATGTAAAAGAGGCTCCCTAATTAGCTGTTGAGTCTAGACTGTATATTATTTATTTGATCTCAACCACAGCGCCACCTACCGTGTCCAACTATAGCTAAAAACCATCCAGGTGACTCCATCAGTGCAAATAATTTTTTTTTATCAAAATCGATCAAGCCGTTTAGGAGGAGAAGAATTACGAACATACACCGGGATTTTACATATAATGATTAAGATTATACAAGTAGCAAATTCCTTACCAAGTATAAACACTTCCACATTGACACAACGCCACAGAGAATTGAGATCCACATTCGACTTTGATAACTCGGAGTCCTTTCAAACAGTCTATCCGCATCGGAAGCTTACAGCCTTCGGAACCACCGCGACCTAAAAAAGAAGACTTAATGTAGAACAAAAATAAAAACTAAAATGGACGAAAACAATTTTGAAGATTGGATCAAGTATCAACAATGTTTTTTTTTATATACGAGTGTATTGTAGATATGCATATTGTTTTATTTTGAAAATTCTTAAAATAATGAAGATTTAGAAGGAAAATTAATTATTGAGAGTGAAAAAATTTTTTTTTAGGGTGTCCTTTATTGAAAATACAGTACATACAGGAACATCACGCCTGTATGCCCCGAAGAGTTGGATAGAGGTGTACTATTGTACATCCACATTTCGCCAATGCCGCTATTGAGCCCATTTAATAGGGGGTGAGCCTATTGCTATCTTCCGGATTCCGGCGCAGTTCAGACTTCTCGCCGCTACAGATATTTTTTATACTTTGCCCGACCTAGAATCGAACCCAGAACCCCACGCTCATGAGTCGCGCTTGCAACCACTAGACAGACTAATGAGATAGTCTGAAAGAGCTGTAAAAAAAGAGCTTGTAAACAGAATGAAAACATGTTATAATTACATCCATTACCTAGTTTTCCATAATCGCCGTCTCCCCACGACCAGACGTTGTCATCGTCGGTGATGCACAGCGTCTGCGCATCCCCCGAGCCGCACGCGACGTCTATTACGCGATACGACGATAACGCGTCCACCTGAAATACCGTAAATTACATCATATCAGTTTTAGGTCTCTTCGAGTGACAGAAAGTTTTAAAAAGTGCACGGAAAAAGTCGACCCGTCCAGGGTTGCCAGGTGTCAGGCTTTAGCCGGTCTTGTCCGGTTTTTTAAAATCAATTCTGGCCAAATTTATACAAATCGGACTCGTTAGGCTTTTACTCAACTCCGCCACGCCAAAAGATAGTAATAAATACACAAATAAAAGTATCAACATTGTTTTTTCTTTTTAAAACCAGTGTGTCAGGCTTTCAGGACAAAATGTCCGGCTAAATATGAATCTGTTTCCGGCTTTTCAGGAGCTATTTCTGGGCCTGGCAACCCTAAGCCCGTCCAACCGAGTGACGATGGGACGTCCAGTAGACTTTGGCTAGTCAGCTCGTTATAATTTTGCTGATTGACTAATCGTTTTACAGCGGTAACAGAAATTCTGGTAGTACAAATATACGTAAAGATCATGTTATCTAAAGCTGATCCCTCCTCCACTAATCATGATTGTATTTTATTTGATTTTTTTGTTGATTGTGGAGTCGACGAGTGTTTCCATCTCATTCGACCAATGACGAAGACCAATCTGTGCATCGCTTCAATAAACTTTCAGTTTTAGATTCGACGGACTTTACATACATGGAAGAAGGTTTTCTCTCACTGAATTATCAAGAACTGCCGTGTTAATTGCGTCAAACATGTAATGACCGGCATTAAGGTATAATGAAATCTCATTTATCTTTATGCCAATCATAGACTTCGCGGAGCGAGTCCGACTAATTTCTGTACACCCTAAGGCTCGGTGCAAACGAGCCACCGACCACAACACCGGTAGCCAACGACAAACAGTTCACACGGTTTTTCATACATTTTGTAGGGACTCAACGCACACGTGTGGCTTGTGGCGGCCACGCGCTACAGCAGTGTCCGTGACTGAAAAAAGTGGCGGTGGCGGTGGCGACAGAAACTGATACGTTGTCGGTGTTGTTGTTGTCGGTGTTTTCATATAGTAATATAACTAGAACAACTTACCATTTTAGGTACAAGCTGGTCCTCAGAATCCCCGTGGCCCAGTCGGCCGTACCTGCCCTTGCCCCACGTGTATATCCGTCCGCGCGCGGTCAGACACGCGGAGTGCGCGCCGCCGCAAGCGATAGCTACCACTTCTAATCCAGATAGAGCCGTGATTAGTCTTGGGCGGTCGTAGCTCCTATAATAAAAAAAACATGTGTTGTAGTAATACGGTGTAGCGATCGACTGTTGCGCTAGGTATCACGGGTTCGATTCCCGCACGGAACAAATATTTATGTGACCTACATATAGTTGTTCCGGGTCTGGGTATTAGTGTCTGTGAATATTTGTTTGTAAACGCACCCACGATACATGAATTATTCCTAGTGAGCAGGCAAAGCTTTTTAAAATAAAAAATGAAAATAAATATATATCTTCGTCTACCTAAGCTTGTCAGCCAGGATGATGCAAAGTTTAATTTTATAAGAGAGACTTAGGACAACTTGCAATACAGTCATTACACTTTGAATTTGAATAATTTTCATATATGGCGCACTTAATAGGAAATCCAACACAGACTGAACTAAAACAGGTCTATGAAGGATTCCTATAAACAAAAATCCGAAGAACATTCAAGCTCTATCGATCAAGAACGTGCCAATAAGTGCCGATGACATACACTGAAATTAAAATGAGTACGGCATTGTTGTTGAAATACGGTGCTACACTAAATACTCACACTCTGTTCCCGTGTCCAAGTTTACCGTCTTCTCCCTCACCCCAGCTGTACACATCGCCATCAGCCGAAAGCGCTAAGCAATGCTTGCCTCCAGAATTACAAGCGACCTGACAACACAAAGCGACACACGTTACTAGGATTATGTTAGTATGACCCGCCCCGGCTTCGCACGGGTAGCAGAACATATACACTTTCATTTTTTTTCCGTCGTAGTGGCGTATCATCCTTTTACGTCGAGTATTTACTCGGCGCCAGTAAAGCTCCCAGTCGGCATGATTTTTTCTGACATCTTCTACTATCATCGTTATATTTCAGCCAATTTACGCAAAACCTTAACAAATTATACACCTAAACCTTTCTCGTGAATCACTCTGTCTATTGGTAAAAACCGCATGAAAATCCGTTCAGTAGTTTTTGAGTTTATCACTAACAGACAGAGACGGCGGGGGACTTTGTTTTATCATATGTAGTGACGTAGTGATAACATTTCCATTTTATTTGTTGTAATATTACCTTTGTAATGAATACGTGTTGTAGAGACGCAAGTAGGGTTGGTTGTGAAACTGAATCGATACCGCCGATGCCTAACCGTCCGCCGGCGCCGTAACCTGTTGAAATAGAAACAAGTATTTAGAATACATACGAATAGAGACTATTTATTTTCTTTTTTAAAAACGTTGCCTTACAACAGGAATAATTTCTGTATCGTGAAGCGTTTATAAACACAAATACAAACACACAGATCTGTCTCAACTATATGTATGTCATACAAATATTTATTCCGTGGGGGAATCGAACTGCGACACACACAGCAGTCGATCGCGCAATCACTTACAATCACTTATCCAAACAATGTAGCATCGTTCTATAAGTTGAAGCAGGGCAGGACACCATGCAAGGTGTCCAGTGTTAGTGTCAGCAGTACATACCAGTAGCATACACCTTCCCGTCGGGTGTGACTGCGAACAACGTCTGCTCTCCGCCAACCAGCTGCACGGGGTTGAGTGCGGCGAGTGCGTGGCAGGGTGTGGGCGTGCGCACCTTAGCGCCCTCCACGCCGCCTAGCTGTCCGCGGTGGTTGTGTCCCCAGCCGTACACCGCGCAGCCGCGGGAGCCCCCGCCCCACCAACCGCACCAGTCTTCTGGACGTCTAGGATTTCAAACACAAATGTTTATAAAGGTAATCCGTATACTGCTAATCTCTAGCACATGTCCGCTAATTAACTTACTTATTAACCCAATGCAGGAGTTGCTCATCATGTTGCTTAGTAAACTTATTATTATCCTCCCACTGGTAGAACGAATCGCTGGTAGATTCATCCGTATTATACACGCCGAGGTCCGCCAGTCTCTTGCGCACGTCCGCTAAGAACGGCGTGGGCATTGGTCCGCGGCGTATGAGTGCGTCGGCTGTCCGTACGCAGAGGCAGTAGCGTTTGAACCACGCCCAGCGTGCTGCTTCAGGGCCGCTGCAGACGCGGGAGTCCATACGGAGACCGCATGCGAGCCATGCTAGCTCCTGGTAATATAGACACATCGTGTAAGTGAAAAAGAAAGTTAATAAAAGTAACAGCGTTATATTATAATTCTGTTTCAATGATTAAATTACACTCATCATCAGAAGACAATGATGACCAAAATTAATCTCTTAGCTTTGTTTGCGAGCATTCTTATTTATTGCTTTTCATTTCGGCACTTCTGATAAATACTCTCTTAGAATCTTAATGGAAAATCTACAAAAAGCAAGTACTCACTTTGAGGTAGTGAGTATGTAACAGGTGCGTGCCAGTACGTAAAGCGGGCTCTTCGTGCTCGTATTGAGCATGTAACAGTTGAGGTAAGTGGTGTAACGCAGGCGGAGTGCCCGTGCTGGTCTCACACGCGCCTGCGCCGCACCCATTGCCGCCGCACACCACGCCGCGGAGGCGACGGACGCACCAGACCCGAGCGCGCCAAGCTATGCAAACATTTTATTGCGTATCAAAGTGCGGTAGCATAATAAAAAAAAAGACGATTACGAAGACAAGAGATTACAGTGATGTTCATAGCTGTTCCCTATACTAAGCAGTTAAGTTGCGCTTATGCTATATCGTAATAACTTAAGTCTCCATGTCTAGCCCAAATTAACTACCACACTGCAACCATTTTTAAATTGGCGCTAGCTGCGGGACTGGTAGCGCATACGCAACCGGCTGTTAATCTGTTGAGGTACAGGAATTTAAAATATAAATGAGGACTTACACAGTGTGGGCATTTGAGCGCAAATAGCCAACGCTTGGGCCAAGCGCGGTGCCAACTGGTGATCGTTTGATATCGCCGCTAAAAGAGGCCCGTCCAGTAACCGCCAAGCTAACTCTACTGACGGACAGGACAGCACGTAGCGATCTGATCCACTTTCCTGCTATAAAATTAGATTTACATTTACAGTCATCTCAAATTACCATAATACATTTTTCTAGAACAAAATGTTTGAAAGTTTTGTTAGACAAAAAAAAGACAGACAGTACAAAAAAAAAAAAGAAATAGGTACAGCAACATAATGAATAAAAACCCTAGCACACAAGACGTGTATGTACGCCAAAGCGCGCGCATTGCAATGGAACCGGCTTTCGTTGAAATTGTTATATAGACATCGCCGTACGTGTATGGAGCCAGTATTCTGTACATAGTTATTTTAGCTAGTGATTCTTTGATATTAATACATATAAGACATCTGTTTTTATCAATTTGTGATTCTTGCAGTTTCAGGCGTTTATCATGATACTAACATTTTTGCACAGATTGTAACTGGGTAAACGCGTAAGGACTCAGAACAGTTATAAATCTAAAATGATATATCTTATGTGAGTAAGTGAAAGACAGAAGAGGCTCATAAGCAACAGAATAACAATATTGGGCTGAATCACTCACAACTTATGTAAATTATAAGTTTTATTCTTAATGAAATTGATACGTACGGTGATAGAATGTGAGGGCAATACGGGGTGAGCAGTGAACCTCCAACCCCAGCCGTTGACGGAACCGTCACTCGTGAATCTCCAACGCAATTCGTCACCTGTTCAATGGTAATCAACGTTAGTATTATTAAAACAAAAAGAACGGGTATAAGGAATATCATTACTCAGATCATGACATCTGGAAACGAAAACCTCATTTTACTTGATGTGATTTTTATTCCTACTGGGTCTTACATTAGAATATCTGTATCTCCCAGTTGGGTTGCGGAGGTCAGTTGACAGTGGCTACATGTTAAATGTGCTTCCAAGATGACCCCAACATAGCTGGAAAAATCTTCGCCGATAATGACATCACATATTGCTCCTACTCAAAGTTTTTACCATTTACAATGATCTCCTGCGCCCAGTCAGTGGGTTCTCTACCGGAGCGCGTTGCTAGCACTCTGCCGGAGCCGTCAGATATCGTTAGCGGATCGTTGCGACGCTCCGTAGAACATCCTTGCTCGAACACCACGCGTAGGGATGAAGCGCCAGAGATTTTGACCACACCTGAATTGTTCAATGTTACAACATGAATCTCTATCATCGCAAAATCATAGCTTAACATGCTCTCGCGAGGCATGATTATATAATACTGTAGTTAAGGAGAAATGGTATATCTTGAAATGGGTTACGGTTAAGAGCTTGGCTGCCAAAGTAACTTTTTTGGTAGAAATATCCTTTGATTTAACGTAGTGGTATCATAAGTGCAGTCTCTTTAATAAGATGCCACAAGAGCCTATTGCCTATTCTATTAATGTAAAACAATGTTGCAAAACTGTAAGTCACATGAAAGGTATATTTTTTTTAATAACCTTGCCTCACACTACGTTTTCTCCTGTATCGTGAGTACAGTTTACAAACACACATGTCACATATACACACAACACAGACCCGAAACAACTATCTGTAGATCATACAAATATTTGTTCTGTGCGGAAATCGAACCCGCGACAGTTAGAACAGAAAGCTAATCACTTAGCCACTACACCAACCGTGCCGTCGATTATTATTTTATTACCTGATATATCAGTATCATCGGCGTACGGGTGTGGACTGTCGACGGTGACGGGTTGTGGGGGCGCGCGACCCCCGCCCGCGGCGGCTTCTTCCAGCTCACATACACACACTTCAACCACCATATCAGCTACGGCCGGTTTACTACTGCACAATGCTGTTAAAACATAAACATATCGAATAATATTGTTATACATATATCTGTGTGCATATTGCACAATGTTAAGTTGCTATTGGCGATCATGTCGCTTCGCCCACTTTTATGAAAAAGCTTTTAACAAAGCTCAGTACGTATTCACACATCAAGCGTTTCAATTTTGTCTCGCGAACCTAACAAATATACGGGTCAAAAGAGATTATTTATAGATAGAAGAAATGAAAGAATTTTTGAAAACTTGAAATTAACAACTGTGCTGTGGATATCTACTATCAGTTATGGGGTTTAAGAACATAAATAACTTACCCATAAGTACATCGGTAATGATTTTCATTGCGTTACTTGAGTCAGGTATCCTGCCGGCAGCTGCTAACTTCAGCAAGTCAACCAGCGCCCTCGCATCCGACTCGCCTAACTGCGATGTGAACTCATCGAGCACCAACTACAAATATAAAGTAAGACAATTTTGAGATTGAAAGGACTAATTGTGTGATCTCTCGAATGTATCGATTTCAGTTTAGTTACACTTCAAAAATAAATACCAGTACTATTTGACAACAATATAACATTCTTCAGTATTGGTCTAACAGAGACGCAAAACATCGTGACAAAATCAATATGTCGTAGAACCAAGAATTCTTTAGATGTTTGATAATCATTATTTTACACAGGGTTCACGTGTTTAATTATTGTCTAGCCTAATTACAGAGTCCAGAGTCCCAGCAATGGGAAATAACGTGGTGATGATGTCCCACCCTCTAACGCCCTCTCGTACTTTTCCTAATGATGTGTATATATACATATGTGTGATATCATGCACACTTTATTAATTTAGCAGGCTATGAACGGCTGAAATGTGACTAAAGTAGAAGGGAAGTGAATCTTACCTTAGGAGCTTCAGCTTGTTGCACCGTCATAGTGGCCGCGGCGACTGAGACAGCGCTCGACGACATCACAGCAGAGTGGCGAGACGATATCGAACCGCTCAGCGGACTGCTTGCACCACTCTGTGGAACAAATTAATGATGATCGCGTTGTTTAATCTAATCCTGAATATCTTAACAACTCCATACGAACATCCGCCTGAGCATGTATTGAAAATTGCGAGTAACCAAGAGAGCACAGTTTCACACATTGCCCCCACTGCAGTCCACTCTTCAAGTTATCTTTAAGCCCGGCCATGTGACATTTTAAGAAGTGTCTTCTATCTTACCAGTGGATCACCCTTTTCGCTGGCGTCTTCATCCAGTACGTGTGCATAAGCATCTTTGTCCTGTTTCAATGGTTAGCATTTCGGGAAGGATAGTTGTCGCATACGTTGCATAAGCACGTTAAATCTTTTCTAAGCCGCTGCGCCCCTGTAAATGATTTATGTGCTATCTTACCGGTAACGTCGCCCTATCCGCGGGCGCTTCGCCTCCCCCGGTGCGAGCATCCGCCTCAGCATCTTCGTCCTCTGTATCAATGGTTGCTGATACGGGCACTGCTGCTGCACACGCTTCGTGAGCGCGTAACGCCTCCACTAGTAAGTTGCGTGCCTGGTTGTTCAAAAAGGGAAAGTTATCAAGGGTTTCCTATATCCATTTTGTCTCACTTGGCAGTACTAGTACGTACTACGAGGAATTTGATAGTCTTCAATCACATCGTACCTATTATATTGCAAACGTAGCGCGGCAGCAAAAACAACTTTGTGTTACCAAGCAAATTCTGCTGTCGCGTTGCTTTCGCAATCTATGGATGGTATGTGTTTGGACTGCAAATAAGTTTGGCAATCGTTATTATATTCAATAGAAATTAACTTTACTACCTGCATGCAGTAGAAAAGTTTGAATCATATAGATTTTTAAAGAAATTTGGCGTTCTTGTGTAAAGATGATAAATAATGAGAACGTGGCACACAGTAACTGTAGTTTTGGCCTATCTCCATGGAACAAGGGCATGATATTATGTTGTTCCATAGTAAAAAAGAACATTTTACCTGTGTTATATGCAAAGCTAGCAGAATCAAAGACAGCGCATGTTGCACAGCCACGGGTGGTTCTAAGGCCAACGCTGCAGCGGCTAGTGACGCTCGTGGCCCCTGTGGCTCATCCACTACCGCTTCTTCTGAGTACAACCCTTTACAATATACAGGAGACTTTAAATAATAATATTTGTTTTATATTTAGACAAACCTTCAAACATACATCACCAAACTAAATCAGGGATCGAACCAGGAGCTCTTAGTGCAGAAAGTCAATACTGTGCAAGCCTAACAAGATTGATTCTGAAATGTTTGTATGTACAAATGGCTAGTGTTTCTTTCTATAATTATGTTGTGTAATATTTGCCTATAGCGCAGTTGGTCTTTTCTACCAAGGGTAAGACAACGTCTCTAACTTTTATAGTACGGATTGGTTTATGGTGCTCTTTAATATACGACTTCTACTTACCAAGACTCTGCGCTCCCAAAGGGTCCTTGAGCGTCGGGTAAGGCAGCGGAGCTATATGCGGCGAGTGCGCATCCGTGTGGAGTGCTGCCGGCCGTAGCGACCAGGCGGCTGAGTGAGACGAGCCGGCGGCTGCCCGCTGCACTCCTTCGACGCCCGCGACTAGTGCGGGCCGACGGTTGACGCAGGTCGTACCGTTGCCTTGCTGACCGTGGTCGTTGTCACCCCACGCCCACACCTGAGGAACGATACATTTGGATAAAGAACATTTTACATCATAAGAGAGATATATTTGGAACAGAAACGGTGTCGGAAAATCGGTTAGCTGACGTGGCTATAAATAAGCTGTTTGTAGTGTTACCTCAAAGATCGTTGGAGATAGACGCTCCGTATCAATTTGCAGGCCAAGGATGGAGAATTTGACATCTTAGCTTCACTTTAGCCAAAATGTATAGTGGCATAAATAAAAATGTACTTTGACTCTGAGCTTAGTCAACACATTTACCTAGATGTAGCAAAAATTATAATAGTCTGAAAAATAGGGAACCATAAAGATACCCAGCGGTTATTTGGTACCTGATGTTCACTGGTGACAGCAAGACAGTGCAATGCGCCGACAGCCACGTGAATAACGCGTCGTCCCCGCAGCGCCTCTACGAGCGTGGGGCGACGCACATGCGCATCACACCCGTGACCCAGACGGAAGTAGTCGCCTTTACCCCATGTCCACACCTGATACGTACAAAATGATTAAAATCAATAGATCAAAATGATCATACATTTACGTGTAAAAAATGATAACGCACCTCTCCATCTCTAGTAAGAGCCAAACTGAACTGCGCGCCACATTCCACTTGGATAACGCCTAGAGTGTTCAATCTTTCAATGTTCATCGGAACTGCGCAGCCATCGGATCCACCACGACCTGCATAAAACGATGGAACGTTCTAGAGTATTTTATACCTGTTACAAAGATAAGCGTAGGTTGTGTCTCCATTCAAGAGTAGGAACAGCTAGTAAAATGACTGAACACCATATATAATTTGAGTCATAGGTCGGCAACGAATTCGTTATCACTAGATTGCGGATGTTCATGGGCGGCGGTGTTTGCATACCATCAGATGAGCCGCAAGCTCGCAAGTACTCTCACAATAAAAGGTATATTTTGTCTAATTTTCTTTTCTAGTTACTTACCTAGCTTTCCAAAATCTCCGTCACCCCATGAGAATACTTTGCCGCACGCAGTGAGAGCTAAAGTTTGCGCATCTCGAGATCCACACGCGACTTGTACTACTCTCAAGCTGGATAGCGCTTCCACCTAAAAACACCAAAAAAACATCAGAATTCACAATTTTGAAAATTATCTATGAACAATTGTATGAGCGAAGTTTGAAGGTTCTATTACTTACCATCTTAGGATACAGCTGAGTCATATCATCGCCATGTCCGAGCCTGCCGTACTCGCCCATTCCCCACGTATACAGATGTCCGCGCGCGGTCACGCACGCACTGTGCGCGGACCCGCACGCAATGCCCACCACTCGTTCGCCGGACAACGTCTCTATAAGCCGGGGCACTTCTAGAGTGATGCGGTTGCCGTGACCTAGCTTGCCGTCTTCGCCTTCACCCCATGAATAAACCTAGAAACATTTGTGTTGTTCGTAAAGCAGTTCACAGAACATTTAGTTAACGTGTATATATAAGCGGCTGTCTTATAGACATAAAAATACCTCCCTCCTGATAAGTAGGGGGGTATTTTTGGGTAGAAATAAAAAGACAGATGGCATTGACGATCCAAACGACAAGAATCCGAGCCGCTTGATAAAAAATATACTGCAATGGTGTTACCTTTCCGTCAGCAGTGAGCGCAAGCGCATGTTTCCCGCCGGAGTGCACGGCGACGCGTCGCACGAGTACATGCGCGAGGTAGGGGTTAGCGCGCGGACTAGACACGTTGTTGCTGTGGCCCAGCCCCAGGCGACCGTTTGTGCCCTCGCCGCACGCGAACAACTACCGAACAATGTTACATTTGAAATAATTAAAACTATTGTACAAAGGACTAACTAAACTTCTTAGTAGCCACTCTGCAACAATAATTGATCACTAATAACTTTGGAAATATTTTGTAATCGTATACAGGCGAACACAGATTTTCAATGTGTTTAGTTCAGTACCTAAATATCCGCTGACACGATCAATATAACAACAAATATGGCGCTGGTCAAAATGAAATACGAACTGACATAATTTAAATACCGATCGACAGGAAAGCTCCAGGGTAGACTGGTCTATTTAAGTCATAATTAATAGCATTGATCTTACCTTTCCATCATGTGAAACAATGAAGAGTGTCTTAGATCCTCCCGCGATATGTACCGGACGGAAAGCGCTGAGGCTTGGCGAGAATACGGGCACTTTCACCTTGGACCCCTTCACGCCGCCCAGCTGGTCTTTATCATTCAAGCCCCATACATACACCTGAGGAACAACGACACACATTAATGATAGCCGTCTCAACGAAAGATTTCGAGGAGTCGTGTGAATACAATCTAAAAAAAAAGGTTGCTTTACAGAAATATATATTGCTCAAATCTCTATTTGGTGTAAGGCTTCTGATAAGAGAAACACGCTAGTACGTTACTTGTATGGCACAAGGTATAGCGAATTCGTTGGCAGATTAACGACCTGCAAACGATACTTTAAATTGTTTAGTTTAAAAAAAATGTGAAAGGTTCATATACATGTTCTTTAATTGCATTCCACAATTTACATAAGGTAAGGTAATAATAAAATGTTATAAGTAACAATTATGGACCCTGTTGGGCACGGGAAAATGTAATAGAAAATCTACGATGAATTTGTCTTTCACATAACTTCATGGCACGGTTCACTCAGTGACTAATTGATTGGCTTCCGGTGCTACGGTTTCTGGGTTCGATTCACACACGAAACAAATATTTTTATAATCTACAGACAGTTGTTCCATCTTGATTCATCATCATCATCATCATCTACAGCCCGACTTCGCCCACTGCAGGGCATAGGCCTCTCTTTGAAAGGCCCGTCTTGATTACATAAGAAAAATCTGAGAGCCACAGCGACCAAAAAAGCAGTGCATCTCTTTCTCGCTAACATAATATTTCACAAAGAGATAGAGATACAGACAGCAGCTGTCACATTTTCTTTACGTAATACGACGGCGTCTGTAAACTGTACCTGCGATACAGGAGACAGGTGTGGAGCAAAACCAAAAGGAAAGAATACCTTACCTTGGGGCAGTCACTTGGCAATGCTGGTGGATTGTTATCAGCAGACACAGCGCCTGACGGATTATCTCTCTCCATCCAATCCTCCGCTACGAAGTTCATACTCTGAAACATAATGTATAATCAAAACAGATTATATTATTATAGATATTTCTATTAGATTAAAGTACAAGTTTCCATGCTTACCTGTAACACTTCGGTGTAAAGCGGGTTAGGTCTGAAGCCCGTTATGTAAAGGCCGTGTACACGACAATCTGCGTTTACGTTTCGATTTTGTTTTATTCCTATTTCGATGCAGGGATAATACTGTAATAAAATACACATTACATAATAACACATTCTCATTATTTGCGATACGTTTTAGTTTTACAGGAAAATGGTATAAGGAACATATTTTTAGTGAGATTTTATAATTCGTTAAAACGAGTCTGTACACACGAGAGTATGCCAGGAGACGTTTATCGCATAACGTTTTTTCGCTTCCTAGGGAAGCTTGAATCATGAATTTTGCTTGTCTATGGTGTTGGTACAGGCCAACCAACTAGGGCGTGCAACATCGGAAGGTTTTCAGTTCCGGAACTGACTTTCGATACTAGAGGCCAAATTCCGGAATTCCAGAACTGGTTCCGGAACTGGCAATAATTTTAACTATTTTTGGTTTCTAGGAAAAGAAAGGTTTGTATTACAAATCAATCAGAATTTATTATCATATCAGCCTTTTATTATCCTTTAATATTATAATTGGACATCTTAAACAGTAAAATCAACTAGTTCTATCACGATAGGACTAAAACAAAACATAAAATATGAATCAAAACCATACGATAATTATAAATCCTAACATAAGAAATTAGATAAACTAAGCGAAATAAGAAACATCAAAATATTATTAATATTATTTTGTCAATAAACTGAGATCAAATCAACAACTAACTAACACAATAGGTAATTAATTTTTGGAGAAGAACCGTTGTTCTTGGTAATGTGTTCTCAAGAACAATAAAGCGTCTAACATTCTATCAGATAGCGAGCTTCTTATTCGGTTACAAAAGTAGCCGGCACACGAAAATACTCTCTCACTCTCGACACTTGTGGGTAGAACGGATAAAATATACTTATAAGCTTCTGGCAGATACACATCTCGATCTCCTCCATTATGGCACATAGCTTTTTCTAATTTTACAAACAAAGTTCTACAAGAGTTAATATTACTTAATGTATAAAACTTGGAAATATCGGCATTACGATATTATTACTCTCAATTCCGGAACTGAAATATTGGAAAATATGTTACGAGATTCCGGAATTTCGGAATGCATGCTCATACAACCAACCTGTTTACAGTCTGCTAACAGCTGTATTTGGGCCAGATGCGCAGGCGGTCGATCGCGCACAGACGCGGCGGGTGCGCACGGCACGGCGGCTAGCGGCGCGAGCGCGGCGTCGTCGAACGTGGCGCCGGCTCGCACGGCGAGCGCGGCGGGGCCGTGCGCACCGCCTCCTACGCCCAAACCGAGGCGACGGACGCGAACACCACTGCGCATTTCTACGCGGATCCAATGCTGCAAACAAAATAATCTGCATTGTAGGAAAAATATGTAAGGAAGGAAAGTGACACAATGAAGATTCATTATTTTTGTTCTAAACTACTGAGTGTGTACATAAATATTTTATAAGAAGAACCGCTGAACTAGCAAAGACAATCAGTGGTTAACTTCATTTTAAGATTTAAATAAGCGAAACCTCTTACCTGCCCATTACCACTCGAACTTTGCCAGTACGTATGTGGCTGTGAGTCGAGCAATCGTCGTGCGCCGGCGCCGGGACGACATGACGACACGCGGACAGCACGCACTGCACCGCGCCAACCAACTGCTGTGCCACCAGCGCTTTCACCCCATTCGGCTGTTAGAAAGATTTATATATTTTTTAAAGTAATGTTTGAAAATATACAAAAAACAAAACGAAAACTAACAAAATAAGTGAAACCAAACCACATTAAAAAAAAATTACAAGTATTTTTACATTAATTGATCGGGGATTCAACCCGCCCCAGTTTAATAGAGATTTAAGGGCAATTTTCACCGACAGCAAAGCTTAAGACAGAAACCGTTTGAAGGGCAAAGTGACTTACATTGATCTGTGACAAGTTCCATCTCACTGACTTGACCGGTCCAGCCAGGTTGTTGAGGAAAGTCGACCGTTAGATCTCGACCGTTGCTTGATATTGCTGCAAGAACACATATTTATTTTACAAAATTCTGTACTTCTCTAATGGTTGCCCGATTGCAATACACGCCTATTATTATTACTAGTATTTACGGTCAAGGTCAGATAAACCGGAAACCCGAAGTGGTCGTGAATTATGGCAACAGTTAGTAAAAATACGGGCTGACCCGGGTACGTCTTAAAACTGCGCCCAGACACCGGAGGACGGGCAGCAGCGTCCTCTTACTAATCGGTGAGCCACTGCGATCCCCAAGCCGCCTGCCAAGCGTGGGGATTATGGTAACCCCCCCCCCCCCCCCCCTTGGGGGAGGCCTTCGTTCAGCAGTGGACGTTTTCTGGCTGATGATGATGATGATGATGATAGTAAAAATAAACCCTATTCCGTTGACGAAAGTTCCGTTTTAGTACTATCACATCAAGTTTTATAGAACCAACATATCTGACGCTGAGTACATCATAGATCACAAAAGTATCTTGATTCACGAACAAAATACTATGTAGCTGATTAACATACAAGTGACAGTCCCAACGCTGGTGTGGTCGATGCAGCCCCACTTGTACCGCGGCTGAGTGACAGCGGCGCGCACGCGCACTCGGTCGCCTACCGCGAACGGCGGCGTGCCCGATACCACTTCCGCATGCATTGCGCGAACGCCGAACACACGCCCGAGGCCGCGCCATTCCACCTGACCAATGGACTTAAACGTTAGTTTAATATCTACTTAGTTATTCTACCGTACGTTCTAGGTCCGATTCTCAGAGCGAGTAGTGTTATTGGGATTTTCTGAAAAGACATTCTCAGTAGCAGTCCTTATATAGGCTCAGCTCATATATCATGGAACTTAATAACGCCATTGGAGAAATTTTTGTGTACCATACTGCACCGCCTTCGAAAAATACAGGCATGATGATATATGAAACCTGGTACTGTATCAGCCTTGAAGGTAAAATCGACCGCAATAAAGTTTCAGACAACACTAGGAGATGCCAGAATGCAACACAATTTACTACGAGACAATACAGAAATTACGAATAATGATTAGGGCTTATGCATACAAATAGGCTACGGCTAAATTAAATAAACGCTACATCAAGTAATAATAAAACTTACGTGCAGGAAGACGTTTTGTTTTATATCGCGTTCAACTTTTTGTACTTGTCCGACATCGCCTAAGGCAACCTGAAAAACCACATTTAAAAAAAAGTAATTTAAGCATACTGAAAGCATATTATCTACATGAATGAACTGAACCAATTAAACAAGTGATAACGTTAAATGAACATATCTAGGCATAGATCCAACGGTGAAGTGATGAGCGTTAGTTGTCTATGTTAGATGTTCTTTGTGGTTCGAAAAGCCGTTTTCATCTGCCTACAATAATTACCATTCATTAATTACGTCAGGATCCCCAGGGGGAGTGGACGTTCTCAAAATCTTAACATACCTTTATCTCGGGAGGAGAGGGGGGTAAAAGCTTACGTAATATTTTATAAGTCGAAATGTGCGATATATCTAACATAGAGTGACGGATACTTGAGAGCTAAGCGTTGGCAAAAATAACTCTGAGATCTATTTTTTTCTTTTTTAAGGTACAATTTTATTTATATATATTTTTTATTGAATTTTTTTATTGCTTATTAAGTTTCTAAAACCAGATAAAATCTTACGTAAGAAGGGGGAGGAGGAGTCCAAGAAATCTAATGTGCTCTTACATGTGTGTAGGGGGGAGGGTTAAAATTGGCCAAAATTGTCCTTACGTAATTAATGAATTAACGTAATGTGTCCCAGATAAGGACGGTCTCAAAGGAGGCTGTCTACAACTTGAAGTCAGTCACAGAGCTATGACGCGATATATGTATGCTTCAAGTCAAATCTTAACCTCGAGTCCCTAATATGAAAAACAAAGGTATATGACATAATAGAAGAATGGTCAGGCTATGTGATAGGTAGAATTGAAGCTTGGTCGAGAAACCGCGTCGACCGACGTCCAACAGCGTGATAGGCCAACGATATTACTCGATGAAGTAATGTAGATGTGATTAAAAGTGAACTGAGGAAGGCGGCATAAGCAAAAAGAGGCTTATACTCAGCAGTGGGTAGGCAGAAGGATAATGATAAGTATATATTTTCCACTTACAGGTTCAACCGCCTTACAGCATCGTACAGTCATCCCCGGAGTTATGACATCAGACAAGTATTGCGCGTACTCTTCTTCGGACGCGAAACAACTGCGCCATCTGTATGGGGTTTGTTTCTTCTCTTGTTTAGAAGAGTGGGGCTTCACTTCGAATACTGAGTCGTCCATTCCATGTTGTGGTAATTCTAATAGGTAAGCTACTAAAGATTCTACTGACGGCAAACTGGTACCACCTGTGAAGAATTTTGTGCCTTATAGTCTCAGTAGGAGAGTCCAAATTTGTTTACCCAGGAAATAAAGTTATTTTCGTACCTAGAGCTTGGATGGCACCATACACAGCATGTCTAGAAAATCCCATTTCTATAACTTGCTGTACTTGTGAGGAGTTGGCCCATGTGTTGAGGTCTTTTCTCGCTACAAAAGATCATATATATAAAATCATACTTATGTTAATAGGAATAGGCTTTTGTTTTGTTTGTTATACTTACATAGAGAAGCTGTACTAGTTGAAGGGCCCATAGAAATCTGCATGACATTACTTTTGTCTATAATTGGCATTTCAGGTGGCGTTTCGTGGTCTTTATCATCGCCTATAAAAGACATATGAATTAAGAGAAATATACACAAGTCATGTGTCAATCTTATTGTTTTTATTAATTTTCTTACCATTGACATGTGCAGCCAACTGTTGAACTATAGTGAGTGCTGCAGATTCAAGTTCTCTTGGTGTATGTGAGGCGGCCAGTGGACTGGGGCGAGTGGCTAGCGCTAGTAAACGACGCAGTAAAGTCCCCTCCGTGCCTAATGTTGTTCCTCTCTCTATGTTTCCTAAGGAGAAAGTCATGAGAAAGGCATGATGGTGTGATAGTTATACATATAAACATTTTAGTCTTGTTGTAAACTAACCTCTTGCGTCATTCACAATTTAGATTCGGAATTTGGGTACCGTCGTATATGTGTTTCCTTTAGTTTTGTCTTAAAATATCAGTTTTTCAGATGAGAGTATAAGGATTGCAGCGACAGCGACGCTCGGTAAGCAAATATGGGAAAATCATATGAAACAATTAAAATAACAAGATAGAACATACCGGCATGATCTGGAGGTTGCATCAAAACTTTTCTTAATCTCGTCCTAGTAGTCAACAAACCGCGTACTGCGCATAATGTGAGCAGTTCCATTTGTTGCTTCCTAAGCCCGTATACGTCGATTTCAGCTGAAAATATTACATTATAACATGTTTATAACTGATATTTACTTCGGAATTATATTATCCCTTACTAATACTGTATAAGGCTATATATTATATTATTTATATTATATTTATATTATTAAGGCTATATACTACTACTAAACGCTGTATAAAGATGTCAGGAATCTTATTTTAAGTATATTTTTTTACGTATAAGCTTCTATGTCAACCTGGATCCGTATTTATTTGTATACGCTTGACATAACTTTGTTCACCGTTCATTACTAGAGGGGAATATAAAGAATGAAATGAAACATGCGACCAACTGAAATGAGAAGTTCAGTGAGAGTGAGAGATATAAGAGAGTTAACTTCATAATTTAAAATTGTTTCTTTGTATGGTCAAACAGATGCTTACCTGGCAAATGATGTGGATGCATAGGTGAGGCTTGTGGACCAGCTCCTAACAGCGCAGCGCACACACGTAGAGCACTTTCCCCGCCTCCTAGCGGCAGAGAGAGACGGTCGCACTCTGCACTCTGAATACCGCTCAGTTCAGTCTGAGAAGAGAATAAACGTATCAGGGTATCATACATACAATTTCAATTAGCGAGAGAAATCTCGATACACTTATTTTATCCGTTACGAGTACATGAGTCTACCATTCGTGTTATTCCCCGGCTAAAAAGGGCCTGGCTATAGTCTGAAGAGATCTTCGTAGGTGTCTAAAATAAGATTGGACCTTTTTAGGGGTATGGGATACAGCATCCGTCATGGTTGGAACAACTTTTCTTCCTGAGCTTATAAACAAACGGTGCAGGTACATCCGTAGGCCAGATAAATGTAACATTATTGTACATACCTTAGTAGTGCTATTATCGTCATGTACTAAAGTGATCTTCGCTCTGGGTGACAACTGCGTGACGATTGCATTGCGTGGCGGCGAGCCAGCTGCTACTTTCTGTCCCAGTCGTATGCGCCATTCTACACCGCCGACGACTCCGAGGGCACCCGCTGCAAAGAATTTTGTACCTTAGTTATTAGTAATTAAGATTCGAAATAAATAAGGCAGAAATATTATTTGGAAGGCGTGAATAGAAGCATTGGTAAAGTGGTATCGTAACATACCTATTAGACAACTTTCAAGGCTTGGCGGCGTAGGCTTTATCGTCTGTATCATGTCTTGACTAGTATGCGGCCACCAATGCCAATCACTCGTTATCTGTGAAGAAAATAAATTTAATTAAAAAAAATCTAGGTTAAAAAAACATTTGGATTTCTCCTGTGTCGTGGGTACAGTTTATAAACATACATGTCACATGCACACATCTGAAACAACTATCTGTAGATCATACAAATATTTGTTCCGTGCAGGAATCGAACCTGCGACATGTAACGCAGAAAGCTAATAGCTTAGCCACTGCGCCAACCGTGTCGCCTTTAGAAATCTATTTAACGTTTCTATAAATTGATTAGATTAGATCGTCTTAAAGATCATAATCATCAATCATTACAAAAAGTCTTTTACAGTTACCATAATAAATATCAATGTATGGTGACCCCAAAGCTAGTCCCTTACAACCCTAGCATAAACCAGAGTTTTAACATCATCTGGGGTCGAGTATGTCATCAGCAGGGCAGATAAGATGGAAAAAAGATGACTGTAAATATGAACCTTACGTAAATGAAATTAAGAGTGATCAATTAAGTAAATATATTGACAATTAATAAAGGAGCTCACCATCTGCGCTGCAAGCTGCAGTTTGTCGAGTAGCAACGTTGTGACCGGCGTGTGCCACTGCGCCGTGGCGTGCAGTTGTCGAACAAGCTGCACTAAGGCCGCGCAAGTTGCTCCCGTGTAGCTAGCTGTGGCAGGCGCACGCCATCTGTTATCTGAAATAATGAAATGAGGGTAGTTTTGTATGAACGCCAAATATGTACCATGTCAATATTATTTTATTTTTTAACATGCCGACAAACTTCAATTATTTTGGAGAATTGATATATTTACCTGTCTAAAATGTATTTGAGCGAACAGTTAATTTAACGGGAGTCTTTTAGATGGCGTTGTTTCTATAAAATGAATTATGTGACATTTTCCACCACTGAATTATTGTATATAGTTTATCACTATGCGCAACAGATGGGGTTGTACAATGACGTATATTTTCTAGAAGTCGGTGTTAAGATTTTCTGTGATTTCATGACACTCCTTCAAACAATATTAAAATTTATTATATTCAACAGCAGTTCAGAGTTTTATTTCTTGTACAGTATTAACATCTGGTGATCCACCAGAACGCAACTTTGAGTGATGTACAAAAAATGCATTATTTGAAGAGCAGTCTCACAGGTGAACCAGAAACCCTTCTTAAAAATTTCTCTACGACAGATTCAAATTACGAAGAAGCTTTTAAGCAACTGAATCGACGTTACAACAACAAACGTTACATTTGCAATGAGATTATGAAGCGATTGTTTTCACAACGAAACGTCACTGAGTCAGCGAATTCGATCAAACAACTTCTTGATATTACAACATCATCACTCAAGTCTTTGAAAACCATCGGAATCAATACCAACTCGTGGGATGTCTTCATCAATCATCTGGTTTTATCACGGCTCGATCCTGAGTCACGAAAATTGTGGGAAATACAAGTCAGCCAATTAGATTCAGATGAATTGCCATCCTGGGAACAACTCACAAAGTTTTTAGAAACAAGATTCCGAACATTAGAGATGATAAATGGTAACAAGCCTGCGAACAAACCTCACAACGTGCATCCCAATACAATCACACCGAAAGTGTTTCATTCTACCACGCACAATGATAAGTTAAATACTAACTGTACGAATTGTAAAGGTCAGCACCTTCTTTATCAATGCAAGCAATTCGGTCAGCAGTCTCCTCAAGAGAGATCAGAGTTTGTACAATCAAGGAGGCTGTGCTTCAATTGTTTTGCACCTACACATTCAGTGAAAGAATGCCGATCATCGACGTGCTGCCGCCACTGCGGCAGACGTCATCACACACTGCTGCATATCGAGAGAAACAAATCAGCTGGAAATTCGTCTTCCAGCATTGAGAAAATTGAGACGACGAAACCTAATCAAGAACCTAACAAGGATACAGAGAAGATAGTGGTAGTTCATTTGGTCAGAGAGAAAAATGAGAAAAATCAGAGAGACGTGCTATTGGCTACGGCTGTAGTCAAGGCATATTCAACAAATGGTTACTCACAAGTTGTGCGAGTTCTAATCGATCCATGTTCAGAAGGTTCATTTATCACCGAAGATGCTGCACAGTCACTAGGCCTGAAGAAAGTGAGCATCAATGGTCTAGTTTCTGGAATCGGAATCAATCTAGCCAGATCAAAGAATATGGTGTCATTGAGTGTGGAGTCAATTCACAATCCAAAGTATTCGGTAAAATTCGATGCTTATATCTTGAGAAAACTGACATCATTTCTTCCATCGCGTGAAACAACAATAACCGACTGGCTAGACATAGAGAGAGTCAACCTGGCTGATCCAAATTATGGATCACCAGCGAAAATCGACATGATTTTGGGAGTTGAAGTGTATGAAAAGATCATTCTAGAAGGCTTTATGAGACATCCAACAGGAAACGGTCCAATTGCACAGGAAACACAATTTGGATGGATTCTGTCGGGCAAAGTGAGACAGAAATCAGAATCAGTCAACTCTCAGAATATCAACTGTCACATACGAGTAAAAGAAGACGAATTGCTAAAACAATTTTGGAAGAAAAAAAGAGAGCAGGATGTACGCGAACAAATATTTGAAGATACTACTATGAGAGATAGTGAACGCCAATATGTGATGAAATTACCATTCAAGGATGCTAAACCGAAATATGTTGATAAAAAATCAAAAGCCTTACGCAAATTTCTAGAAAAGAAGATAGAAAGAAACAAAAAGCGAATAATGAAGCGTCTGTTATATCCGTCTGTATTTATTTGCCCATGTCATGTTAAATTGTTAACATTCATATCATTTTCTTTCATTTTGTTATCTTGTTTTGTTTTAATCAACGCCTATTCTTAACGGTGGGCGGTTTATTTTGTGCTAATGTCTTGTTCTATTTTGTCATATGTAAACTCAACTTTGATTTTGTATAGTTTAATTTCTTTTAAAAAACTATTTAAAAGGACAAGTCCTTGGTGGGCGGCACTTAGTTCCCGGGTTTCGGCACCAGATGTGAGACTGCTCTTCAAATAATGCATTTTTTGTACATCACTCAAAGTTGCGTTCTGGTGGATCAGTGATATGAACATATCGTTAAAAGATTGCCACTCTTCATATAATCCAGAAAATTTTGGTAGCTGAATTTGTGGCAACTTGACTTTAGTTCTTGATAGACTCGATTCATCAGATTTGTCGATTTGTTGAGACGAACAAGGCTTTACATCAGAATTTCGGAGATCATCTTTTATCCTCGTTTTATAATCAATGTACATCTCTTCAAATTGAAAATAAATATCCTCTGTGAAATAAGGTAGTTTCAACTTGTCATCTCTTTTAACACTTCCGACTATGTCACTGTGAATGTTCGCAAAACTATCAAATAATCTTTCTAAGTTCTCCAGTCTTGCTTCTATGAAAGATATTTTGAGCCTATCTTTAGGCGTCTTTTTATAGTTTGAATAAGCTCTATTCAAATGTTCGAACATATCTTCTTGCTTCAATAACAATTTCTCCATATTTAAGTAATATTTTTGCAAGTCTTTTTAGCAAAAATATTCCAAGTGTTTGTTATTCAAAAAAGGTTTTAATTCAATCACTCCTAAGTAAGTCTTGATCACTTCGCGATATTTTACAAGTCCCAGATACGCACTTCACTTTGTCACGCGGTTTACTTCTTCACTTTACTTTACTTTACACGCACTACTTTACTTAGTTCCCGGGTTTCGGCACCAGATGTTAATACTGTACAAGAAATAAAACTCTGAACTGCTGTTGAATATAATAAGTTTTAATATTGTTTGAAGGAGTGTCATGAAATCACAGAAAATCTTAACACCGACTTCTAGAAAATATACGTCATTGTACAACCCCATCTGTTGCGCATAGTGATAAACTATATACAATAATTCAGTGGTGGAAAATGTCACATAATTCATTTTATAGAAACAACGCCATCTAAAAGACTCCCGTTAAATTAACTGTTCGCTCAAATACATTTTAGACATTACCCTTTACAATAGCTTCTCGGAAATCTATTGGGGGTGATTCTCATACTAAAAACTTTAAACGACTAGCAAAATCGATCACCGTTAAACGATGTATGTCGAAGTAAGTCGTACAGTAAGTATTATTCGTTTTCGCTTGAACGACAGATCTCAAAGGTACAGATCGAGGACACTCAATATTCTACCAATTATTTATAGTAGCTGAGAGCCGATCGTTCTATTACTACATTCCTTAAGTAGAACAGTTACCCTTACCAATTTCCTCTTCATCAGTATTGATCGCTACCGCCTGATGGTTCGGCTTGAAGGCGGGGTCCCACGAGTGCGTCTCTAGCCACAGTCGTCCAATCAGCGCCAGGAGCTGAGCACTGACCGTACGCCGCCACTCTGGTGGCCCGGAATGTTCAACTAGCACTGGACGAAGGAGCCATAATGATTGAATCTGTGTAAACAAGAGATTATTGGAGCAAAATTAATATTTAAATATTTATAATCGACATAATGATTTATAATGACATGATTTTTTCGTTTATACAATAGTAATTAATGAAAGTTTGCACACAATGCAATTATGTACCTGTTCCGAGAAAATAAATAAAGTGAATTAAACGAATTTAGTTAAAGTTCTGCCAAGCTACCTGTGCAAGGGATAAACAGAAAAAAAACCTCGAATAAACTAAGCTTGTTTAAGTTACTTAATAAAGAAGAGACTCGATATAAAAACTATGTATTTTTTTTTTGTAAGTAGATTCAGAGTAAAAAACAGAGCTTAGAATAATACCCAATTAATAGCAAAAAGCTTGCCCACTATTACATGGGACTCAATAACGGCATCGATGAATTATGAGTGCTCTTAGTATTTTTCGCTATATACGTCGACACCTGTAACTAATACTACTTACTTGTAAATAAATGAGATCCTGTGTTATCGGCTTGTCGGCAGCCGAAATAATACTATAGCAGAGTTCGAACCACGAGTCCGTGCATAGAGACTTGCGCATCTCCAAGCTTTGTGCACTGGCTGTAACAAATAATATGAACTATGAATACATAGCTCAATATTTTTTTCATATATTCATGAGTTGAATATTATGAAAGTGATACTTAAAAGTTACATGCTATCCGAAGAACTCAATTTTTTGGTCAATATTCTGAGCATGGGCATGGTGGTACCAGGTAATATCATTGTGACACTTTCAAAGAACGTTTGTTATAGTTAAGGACTAGTTAGGACTTTCTTACCGCGTAGTAATGCGAGTGCTGTATGATAATGAGCAGCAAACGCCGTCGGGGGCGGGGTTGCGTGCGTATGCGCTAAAGTTAACAGTCTTCGTTGTAAAGCGGCCACATTACGTCTCGCGACAGTTCCGATGTTAGCAACCGCACCACCTGCGCCCGCGCACAGTGCACGGATAGCGCCCGTACATGCCGAACGCACCTCGTTTACAGGCCACCATTCTACATTGTTGTCTGAGACCGCTGGAAATACAAATAAGGATTTTTTTTTAGTATCACAATGAAATGAAAACTGGTAGTGTGGTCTTCAACTGAAACTTGGATATATAGTACATTCCTTTAGTTTAAATTGGATTTTAGTATGGTAGCTAAGTTTTCCATATACTATTCTATAATCACAATAAAATTATATATCCAACATATAATCTATAATAAAACAGTCAACCGCTTCATAATAAATAAACAGCAACACAATCACGAACAAAACAGACTGAGACATAAGATGTTAAGATGAATTCCAAGATTCTCGAACTACCCTTACCAGTGCCATGCACAGTCTCATCCACAGAGGGTGGCGGTGACGGTGAGCGGGCTAGCTTGAGGTCGTATTTGCCCTCCTTGCCCATGCGGTAGGAGTTGGTACCACCAGCGTCCCACGCTACACGCACCCACCCATCTTCACCCAGTTCGCCTATGACACGACCCTCTCCACCAGGAACGCCATCCTGAGCCACAATTAATTTATTATAATTAAGTATTTGTTCAGAATATACGCCTATTTAGCGAATAAGGTTATATTTATAGAAGAAACTGCAAATCAAGAAAGAGATAACAATACTGAGCTTTGACTGAACTAACGCAGTGATAGCCTAGCGGTTGAACGCTTGCCATGAATGCACGAGGGTCTGAGTTCAAGCCCAGCCCGCACCTCTGAGTTTTCCGAATCATGTGCAGATCAGAATTTGATTATCACTTGCGTTTACGGTGAAGGAAAACATCGTGAGGAAACCTGCACACCTGAGAGGGCTCCATAAAAAGTTCTTGATGGTGTGTGTAGTCCACCGACCCGCACCAGGCCAGCGTGGTGGACTAAGGCCTAACCCTTCTCATTCTGAGAAGAGACCCTTGCCCAACAGTGGGACAGTAACGGGTTGAATTGATTGATGAACGTCAGGAGTCGCTACATATTATCAGAGTCCAAGTTATTTTTACCTGATCTCCCCACTTCCAATCTTTGCCTCTGACTACCCGCGTGCCAATCTTCATCAGTGAAGCTAGCTCAGGACCTGACAGCGACGCTCCGCGAGCGCGAGCGCCAAGTCTTTCGTCTTCGAATATTATCAAACAATCCGCTGAAAGAAAAATATGTAATGTATAATATAATCTCAGATAATAATAATAATATACAGCACTTTTACGACCCGGGAGCGGCCAGACGCTGGAGGACGGGCATCAGCGTCCTGTCGCTAATTTCGGCCTCAATATGAAAGTGACAGCATGAGATGCTTGAAATTTAAATGCGTTTGAGTACGCAGACGAGAGACAGTAAGATAAATATTCAAAGACTGTTGGTTGTAAAGGGAAAGCAAACTGTTAGCAGTCTATTGGTTTTAAGTTTACTCACATTTCGACTTCAATCCATTACAAATAAGAGACGTAAGCTGAGATGTATCGCCTCCGATTTGTTTGAGTAACGTCAAGCACGAGCTTAAAGCTCCACCGTTTATCAACTGTTCTAGTTCTGGACCCTGACACCCCTCTATGAGCAGCGATAATAACGTTATCAAAAACCTGGAAAGCAAAATACAATATCAATTCATCGCCTTATTACATGTAAATGGAGGAACAAACATTTTTTAAAATTTAATTATATTTGTTATTAATCGCAAGCAACATAAGTTGGTATACCGTAAAGCACTAACCTGGCTCTCGACGGCCGATTCAACAGCGCATGCGCACCATAATTCGCGCTCATCTTTAAAGGCAGCGCTTGAGTCTGTTCCCCTTCTAAAACTCTCGCTTTTAACTCTATCAGTATAAAATCCATCAACTTAGACCTTTCCAACAGTACCATGTACTTTGAGTAAGGGATCACAGATTCTATTCCAGTTAATGGATGCGTCAATGGTATTGTAGGTTTGAGGGCTACATAAGGTACCGCGTCTGCCATACAAGCCCCTAATAAGCCGGCGAGGGCCGCGTATTTTATACTCTCAGACAATGTTTGCGAGGAATGTAGAATACTGTTTATCATACAATAACCGTTCTTTCTTATTTCTGCTCTTTGTATCTGAAAATGAACCATATTTGTAAGGCTATAGGATTACATTTCGGATTGCAAAATATGGTTGTAATAAATGGGTAGATAAAATTAAATTTTAAACCTTAATAAACTGTAATTAAGGTCTAATTTGCAGAAATTTTACCTGACAATACAACGCTCGTCTTAGTATGTCTATATCACAGGGCTGTTCAGTCATGACGAAGTCAATTATGGCTACCGTCAAAGCTTGTTGCTCTTGAGTCACTTCTTCGAGCAACCAATATAAATCTGAAACACAACACAACGAACAAATTATCCATGTTTGAACACAGCTTACATATTTGTGTGTTTAGAATTTTTAGAAGGCTGTACCTTTCTCTTCACACGCAAGTCTCGAAACCCACGCATTAACAAACTTATTCCTTTCAGAATTATCATCGTCTTTTTCTTCATCAGCCAAAATTAAATCAGTTTTGAGATCATCAGCCAGCAACATAACTTGCTTCTCACTTTCCATCGATTCTTTTAGAATCGAGTTATCAGTAATATCGTTAATCGAACTAATCGACAGCTCGTTCGTTGGAGTTTTATCATCGTTATCTTTGTCTAGTATATCTTCCCTCTCCCTATCGCCGCGGCCTTCGTTTTTCATGTCGTCATTATTTGATGCATTTTTTAAGTCTTTCTCTAGAGGTTTGTCTTTGACTTTTAAAGTGAGTTTAGACTTGTTGAGAACATCTTTTGCGAGGGTATTGGGTTCATTGTGACTTTTAGAAGATTCTATGATGATGCTTGGCGCGTCTTCAGGTGTTTTAGAGGCTTGAGCGATAGATGACTTTATGAGTAGCGCGTCACCTTGTAGTAAACTGCTCGTAGCTTTAAACATGCTTTTGCTTAAACTGTTCTGTCTATTTCTGAGATCTTTTGTTGTTTCAAAACTGTAAAGACCATACTTCTCGTAAAGTAAGTTAGCCATCAATAAAAAAAATAATTAAATAAATATATATTACCATTTACTAAATCCTGGATTTTTTGCAGCTCTCATAACTTTCTGGAATATTTTCTTGGCTGAGGGCGGTCTATGCGACGGCGGCCGCAAATGTAACGCCGACACCGCCGGGGACATCGCTGCTCGTACTTCGTGGAGAAGAAACCGCGCTCTTTCAAGAGGCGCCGCACATACCTACATATAATATACATTCATATACACTAAGTAAAATATTAAACAATGTATGAATTAATAAAGTATAAGTCGTACCTCCTTATAACCACGTGATAACTGTTGTCTGGTCCGCATTAGAGTCCATTTACTTTGTTGAACTGCTTTCACGATTTCAGACATCGCTGGTGATAACTTTACTTCACCTTTTTCCATTTCTAAAACAGAAGAATAATATGTTGTTATTAATTTTGTAACCGATACTTGTAATTGATGTAATTATGCAAATCACAGATATATGGGTCAAAAATCTTTGACGCCACCTGAGGACTATCTTTGGTTGAGTTGACTTGTTGTACAAATATTGTATAACGCAGATCTTATTCGAAGGCCACCACAGGAGTGCGCTAATGTGGGCTTTACCTTACACTGCAATATAGTGTAGGCTGATACGATGATATGGTAATGAATATGATATCGGTGTTAGAATCTTACCAGCCATAGCGGTCGCCAGCGCATGTTCCTTCAACCCAGCGTGGAATAACAGAGCTGCTAGAAGCGCACGTCGCAGTTCTTCTAGCGGATGCTCCGGTGGAAAGTGCGGCGCGCAACCTTCGCGTCTCTCACAAGCCCACCACAGGTGTAATGCAAGGGGGTCCTAGGAAATCAAAATGTATAGTTCAAATATTTGTTGCGTTGCGTCGAAAAACAATTACGTTAAAAAACCACAAAAGTATATTTTTTCTCATGTGAAACATTGTTTTGTTTCTTTCTTCAATGATACAGACTAGTTTATCAGCATCTTAAGAGAGAATTTTGACGAAACAGCAAATCAATATGGAGCGTATAACGTTGAACATAAGGCATACATTTGCTTGTGACTCACATAATACGCAGCTAATCCATAAACACGTTGCATTATGCTTCGTTTCGTAACGTAGCACTACAACTTCGCAGCTAACAAGACGACAAACTTACGTGTAGCTTAGGTTCAGCAAGCGCATGTAGTAATGCTTCGGCCCTTGCAGGCGACTGCGCGACGTTAACACGAGGTGGGGGGCGGGGAGGCCTGACCATCCGTGACGGCAGAGGCGCTTCCCCCGCGGGACTATTACCGCCTGTTGAAGACCCGCTGCGGGCTTCAGCCTTCTCCTCGTCAAAGGGATTCGTGAGTTGGGGGACCTGTAACAAAAGCATATAAAAGTGAAATCGCTTGCAGAAATGGTGAAAGACAAGTTTTCTTTTAATTACTGTCTTTCTGGTATATTGCGACTTGTAACGTTTTTGTAGGGAAAATGTAGCCACAAATACTGAGCTCAAAATAGAGACGAGAAAGGGCAAGCCTTAGCATCGGTAAAAAATCGCGTTCCTAAAAACCCGTCTTCCTAGTTTGTTAGTGAGGTCTAGATTTTAATAGGAACTGGTTTTTCATTTTTTCGTAAATGTAATCTATATCTGTGGTTTTGGACAAACCTGAAGGCCTCCTCTCAGAAACACAGCGGTGGCATACGGCGCAGCGTCACGCTCGGCCTGCTGTACTGGCAGCGAGCGCGCCAGGCGCGACCCGCACTGCGTCAGGCCCAGAGCTACGTTGAACGCACAAGTTGACAGTATGTGGTACGTGCGGAGACTTGCTGAACTTTCCTGTGCAAATAGAAAAAAGTTCTTATCTATTATTCTTTCTCTTCTTTAATTTAAGAGCTTAGCCGTTGTCGGTGGAGCACTCGCCACTGCTCTCTATTTCCTGCCTTCGATTTAACTTCTTGATACGACTCTTCTCCTACTTTCTCCTTTACTTGTTATGTAAAGCTACGTCTAGGTCTATCCCTTCCTCTCTTTCCTATCTAAACTAAATACAGGCCGCAAATGCTAAGGTTACTACTACCTAGGTACAGTAAATATGTTACCTTATACTTAAACAATAATTAACAAAATAAAGGTGATGTTCTACAACAATAACATGCTTTTAACAGATGGGCATAGGCGTCCACCTGAGTCTTGCACTGATCTTTCCAAATAGCCGCTTATCCACTTATCCGCCACTGTTGAAAGCATCGAGTTCGTGTCGCCACAAAGGAAATTAAACTTTATTTATACCCCCGTAAGATTATTCCTCTTTTACAGAATCGTCCATGATTTTATTGAGATCGTCTCTTAAGCAGGTGGTACAAGGGAAATTTCATATGAGCTATGAATTATTTAATTAATTACCATTTATACTTACATGGCATTTATAGCTGTATATCTGGTCGGCATACAGCCCCACACACTTCTCGGTGACCCTAGAGAGATACGCGGCGTGTGGTTCTACGCTCATAGCGGCCGTAGCGTCACAGCCGCGCAGCTTTCGGATCATTTCCACCGTACTGGCGCTCTCACACTCGAAGTTGTCGACGTCGAACACGTGGCCCGCTACCACCACCCACGAACCGCCTTCCTTTGTGTGGTTTTGGAGGTCACATCTAGGAATAAGTGTGGTTGATGAGAACTAGATTATATATTTGAATTGGAGTTGGTTTGTAACAAAGAAGCTCATAAAACACAATATTTCCAAACGTTAACCCGTAGATATGGCTAATATGGTTGGTCAGGCCCTTGTCAGTTGGCAAAGGTGATCGGTTGATGAACAAATATATAAGTAGAATGCTTACTTGCGAACAACCCTATTATTGAGTTGATGCTTTCTGGAGACTAAACCAGGCCAACCAAGGTTATCTGCATCTAGCTTAGCCGCGGAAGGTAGAGACTTGGCGGCTTCATCACAAGCGCGGGCTATCTTCACTAGAGAGCTAGACGAGTCGGCCAGTGCGCCAGGCGAGCGGGCCGCGCATGCGCCTAGCCACGCACCTAGCTCGCTTACCACGCGACCTGCCAGAGAATTATATATTTAGTTCATATATTCATCAGAGTTTTAAGTTTGAGAGCCTAAGAGATACTCCATATCCTCAGATTCAATATTATCTTAAAACGACCGAAACCAGGAAAGTTCAAAAAATTATAAAACTGTAATGAAAATCATTATTCTTACCGACAATATCAGCAGCAACCAGATCACACAACGCCACGAGCTGCGTATTATCAGCTCTATGGACAGCTCTTGAGAACGAATATAGAGTAGACTGTACATGCTCAGCTAATAGCTCAATGTATTGTGTGAGTAGTGCCCGCACGCCACCTCTAGTGCTTCGCCCGCCACGAGACCACATGGCCTCGCAAAATAGCAACCTGGGAAAGGACATCGAAAGTCATAGAATATGGAAAGTCATTAAAAAGATTATCGAATTTCTTCTAGGTTCTTTGTCAACACGACCAACCTACATTTCGACCATTTTCCACCTAATATCTAGGGGTTTGAAGGTGCCCGACGAGGCCCAGTTGAAAACAAACAAAATAAAAAAAGGGCCAATAAAACCTTTAAATTTAACTTGAGGCTATTCTTTTGAAGAATTCTTTACACAAACATCCTATATCAAATCATTAATTCTGTTAGTGACGTGTAAACACTACTAATATTAAGTTTTGAAATAAATAAGCAGGAATAGCGATAGTCCTACAGGAAGCGCGGGGGCGCGGGAGAGGCGTACGCGCCGCGCCGGAGATTTTTACTTATCCATCCATAACAAATCCCATATCACCCACCATCTTTTTCGATTTTTTTCCGAATTTATTTTTATCGTAATAATTTTTCAAAGATTATCGTATGATTGTAATGTATATCTCCACACAATATATTGTAAGTTTGAAATTCTATCGATGTTGCGTTACCTTTGGAATCGTATTAGTAGATCACAGCTGGGGCTCACAGTGTCGTGTCCTTTAGGGTCGTCAGTCTTGCTTGTGTCGCCGTGCATTATAGCATTTATGTGCATCTGCGTTTGACACGATGTGTTGCGTATCAGATGCTTTACCTGTTGGAAAACAATTTACAAATCCACATACTTTTCTATAATAATAGGATCATGCGTGTATTGACCAAAAATTGTGGCAGAGTGTAATGTTGTTTAAATTTTGTGCTCCAAGAAGGGGCGATCCCATTCCCATGCAGGTATCATGAGTTATTAACATCTTTCAAAATTCAATATCGCTTTGCCCGATTTGGGAATCGAACTAAAGATGATCAGCAGGAAAATTCACGTTCTGTTCTAGTGACTATCTAGACGAATGAGGCTTAATTGCCTTATACGTTATGTTCTATGAAATATTTAAAAGTTGAATAAGGTATATCGAACTTACCAAATGCATTAAAGGTACAGATGCTCCTTTATCTGATGATGTCGCGTTGTTTATTTGGTATTCTTCAGTACACCCTGTAAAGAAAATCCTTGTATAGTTGCCGCACTTAACAATTGCATGTGAATCTTTTCAATTAGAATATTACAACAGGTAACAGTTCATTAAAGTCTTGCATGAATTGTCCACAAATCGAAAGACAAACCAAAATAATGAGTAAAAAAGGTCGTTAAATCGCGTGACCTTGTCGCCGCTTATGAGCAAATGATGAGTATTGTGGTACAAATACAACACATCGAGAGCGCACGTATGAAAATGTGACGTATTTTAACTGAGTAAAGTTTAAGTTATATTGCACAAAATGCATAAGATATGTCCTGCGAACTAGCGACACACGTTCCAGCAATAGATATTTTTTCTATTGATTTAATAATTAATTAGATTTCTGTTGACATATAAAACCGTCGGGCCACGAAAATGGTCCTTTACGGCTACGGCATAGTTTCTTAAATCTATGGGTAACATTGAGTTATGACAGGGAAGTAGGTTGATAGAGATATTGCTAACATACCTGTTACAGTATCTGTTTCTTCTCCCGTCGTGGTTGGTGGTTGCCCACGCTGGCCGGTTACTATGTCGATTTGGTCATAGTCGCTGAAAATGAAACATCAATCAAACAATGTATCTCTTTGTAATAAAGCATCACGTCTGTATTCCCCGAATGGTTAGACAGAAATGTATTACTGAACAACTACAGATCAATGGCATTATTAAATCTCACTGAGGCGAGGAAAGGGGACCAGTCTTTTGCCTAAGAAACACTGTAAACTTTAGAACCTCATGCTCTTGCGACTTAAATAATGAGGCAGTTATCACAAACATCTATACTAATATAATAATACATAGTCCCCATTGTAACATACGTTACATTTTGTATAAAAAATCATCCTTTATGGGGTGTAACGGGGAACTAAAATTTTTATTAAAAATAAATCTGCTATGCACGTGGATGAAGTGTCGGACGCCAGCTAGTATATTATATTAAGTATTCCTATACATACACATCAAGTTTCAAGTGATTGTATGCATCGGTAGAGTGTGCCTGTAATGCGTTTCGTAACGCGTCACGCAACCCTCCGCCGCCGAGTAATGACCAAACTAAAAGTTCTGTCATAAACCGTGCACCTGCGCTCGCTGGCACCGATCCTGTGGATAAGACGTACATTATATGAATAAACAGATAATCAAATTTAAAGCAAGGCAACCCCGTGCTAAGCAAATAATACTTGAATGCCTTACCTTGAGGCAGTAGTGTAATAAGATGGTGGGCTCGCACATGAGGCGTTGGCAGCAGCAACGGCCAAGCAGCAGCTAACGCTCGCCTCGCCGCGGCCGCTGCGCCTGCGCCGGCACGCCCTTCCACTAGTGCGACCAGTGCGGTATGTACGCCATTACACCAAGACCGTGGTTCCCCTTCACTGTCGTCTGGTTCCGTACCGCGTGAACATTGCCATGCTTGTACCTTAAAGTTTATAAGTGATGAGATACTGGTGATATAGATGATGATCGATAAATAAAGACTCATTAATTAAATTAAAACTACTTACTTGCAGTCTTAATAGATTCAAACAGGATATAGCCATACATTCCACCTCTTTTATAGTAGCAGAGCTGCTTTGTTCGACGACTATCCTCAAAAGTCTTTCTAAAAGTCTGTAAAATAACACAACGTAAGTATGTACATGTGTATAATAGAGATCAGAGAGTATAAACGCCAGCAAAATGTACCGAATTGACATAATGGTAGTCGAACAGTCAAGTGATTTGTAAATCCTTTACATTTTACTTGCGTTTTTAATATCCGGCGATCGGATTTTGTTCTATATTTTAAGGAGGTTGAACAGTATTAATACTCACTTGAAAGTACTTTCAGATAAATCAATAACAAAAGGCAAGGAAGACGGTAGATCTCTGGGACTCTCTTCGCTCCACACCAAGATCTGAGTCGGGCCACTGGCAACACCTGCAATCGTTTAGAGTTTTATATTGCTGCGTTTCGAGTGATGAATGAAGAGTACAAGTTATGGGGTACCATATGATTAGATATATTTTACTGACTACAATATACAATATTGTTTTGCTTTTCATGTCTTACGGAAATCAATTGTACCCTACTTGAAATATATGAACAAGTGATGGTGCGGTGTGTGTATAGAAACAAATAAGGGTAGTGTAGGTACTTTACGTAGAGTGTAGAGTAATATATGCGCAGGAGACCCGCCCTTATCTCGCTTCTAGAAGCCTTTGGCTGCCAGTAGACTATAGGTTCATTAAAGAGAACTTACCGTTAGCTTTAAAAGACGGGTTCAGTACTTGCAATAACTGCGGCACTGGTCTTGTTATCTGCGCGCGCTCATGTGTGCCCCACGCATACAATGCACCCTCTGACGTCAGTGCGATACCGTGAGACGCACCCAGAGAGAGATCCACTACTCTGATACCTGTAAAACATTGTATGGTACGGAAAGTGATAATAACGACACATGAAAGAAAGAAAAGAAAGACAGTTCGTTTACAGTATAACTTAACAGTTTCTGAAAGAATGGTTCTTATCATTTATCATCGTCAGTGCATTTCAGTTCTATTTCGAAAAAGTATTAAATACGTAAATTATAAAAAAAAAAAAGATTACCTTGAAACGCGTCTAATATTTTTGGAATTTTCACCGTCTCCAAGTTGCCATGACCGAGACGGTAGCCGTCTCCTTTGCCCCACGTGTATACTTGGCCACTGCAAATGAACACAGAACAGATTATTATAAAGAAGCTACTATGCCGTGACAGAAAATCAACGATATGCCAAAAAAATAATTATAAAGAAAGTAGGAGTAAAAAAAAGTATCTTACGTGTCAGTGAGAGCCGCATGCCAATGCTCCCCAGTGTAGACGCGAGTGATTCTCAACACAGACAGTGACGTCAGCGTGCGGGGAACTCCGTTCTCGGTGTCACCAAACACTTGCACCGCGCCTTCCCATGTGCAGCACAGAGTATGAGCTTCGCCCCAACCTGTAAAAGAAACATGTTTAAGAATAGGCTTAATCTTAATAGTCTGATTAATTTTATTAATATAAGTTATTCACTTAATTGCAGATAAATGTTCGATCATAATCAAAAAAAAAAAAATATACTGTTCTATTAAAAAAATATGGCCTTAGTAGACCTTCTGATTCATTAACAAGTCTACTTGTTAAATCAAAGAGTCTTCTTCTGTGAGGTCAGCAGAAATCGCACATGCCGAAGTGGAACGATTAGCTAGTCAGAAATGGTGGTAACAAGGCTGACTGCCCAGAATGCGCGATCTTAGCGAATTGACGATCAAAGTGTTTCTTACCTAGATTTACTTGTCAGTTCACCCAGTTGATGAAGTAGGGCCTTAAAGTTTTAAATTCATCTAGAAAATAATTCAAAGGCTTTTACCAAGTGCTACATCGATGACCCGTTCAATATTGTGCGCGTTGAAGGAGACCGGCTGTGGCGTGAGGCAGTTCTCGATGGTGCCGTGACCGAGGCGGCCTTGTGCGCCTCTACCCCACGTGTACAGAGCGCCTCGGGACGTTATCACCGCACTGGAGGAAAAAAGTTGACGAATAGATTTTTTAAGTACAGTAAGCCATATTTTCGCTGATTTAAAATGTCAAGCGAAAAAACAAAGAAAATCCCTTCCTATTTCAAATCGTTTTGTAGCATATTTGATCTGTTTATAAAAGTCTACGTTCTGTATTTAATTTACTACTCGCATCACTTATACTTTACATAAGATACATAACATACCTGCATGCGGCGCCAGCAGATACTCTGACCACCTCGTGGTGCGCCATATGGTGTAGATGCGCGGGCGCATCCCTTGGCGCGGTATCTCCGTGTCCGAGGCGGCCGTCATCGCCCGCTCCCCACGACCACACTCCGCCACAAGACGAGCAGCACAAGTAGTGACGGCCCGCAGGGTGGCACGACACTTGCGTTATTGTTTTGCTTTCAAGACCTGGCGATAACAAAAAAGAGAAATAGAAAGAAAAAAATTTTGAATAAGGTCCAAAGTGAAAGCGGAGTTTGACAGAATTTTTTGCATTGACACAATCGAGTTGATATGTCTATTATCAACTCAGAGTGGCATTGACTTTATACCGCACTATCTCGCTTTATCATCCTAAAGACATAAATTGTTATTTAGATATTTCCACAGGCCCCTGTATAATCCCCAAAAAATCCCCTTTAACATTACCTGGAACTAGTTGAGGCGTCATGGTGTCATAAGGCAGAGTATACACAGCGCCATCGTGAGTCAATAATAACGCCAGTTTTTCTGCGCAGGATATTTGCTGGATCCTTAGTGTACCCAAGTGGAGAGGCCCCGAGCCAACTGATACCACTTCTTGAGCTGATTCTGTACACTGAAAATTTTTACAATATTCAAATATTACTTTTTTACAGATATTTTTTAAATGGAAAGGAAATGTTAACACAAAAATACATACAGTCACAAAGCCTTTTAAAGGCGGTAACAACGGAGCACCAAGCCTGTCTAAATGACAGAGTAACGCGATTCCAGCTTTCCTTACTCCCATCAATCCATCGCCACTTGGGATGTTTAAGTCCCTGAAATAAAAACAAAGAATTATTAAAGATAGATCTTACGCCATGGTATACCTCGCTTTTTTGTTGCTATTTCTTAAGATTAATGACGACATTTGCGTCGGTCATCCGAATCAAATTCGAACGATGTTTTTATACCTTTATGATAACATAAAGGTGGTTTTGTCAGGTTTATTTTGATTCAAAACTTCAGTGATACCCATTTCTTATTAATATATATGTTTTGTTTTCTTTTACCATGTGGCATTAAAAATTAGCAAAACACATTTTAACTAACATAGATTTGTAGGATGTTTTTTATATGATAAGGGGGTTAGTCTTTACAGTCTTTATTATGAAAATTTGCATATAAAATGAAAGATATAGAACGTAAAGAAAATAATACATAACAGGGTTACCTAGTTCTCTGCTGTTAAGAGAGTTTATCAATTAAAATCACATTACTACGGACTTACTTCAGGAATATTTCTGTAGGATTGCTTTCTGTTGTTGGTTCACTGTTCAGAATTGGATTTGGCGCTGTCACTTTCGCCATTCGTCTTAGAAACGGTCCTAATGGCGCTGTGCATTCTTCAAGTGTAATCCTATGAATAAAATATTAATACAGCATTATGAAGGCGTGAATAAAATTCTAGTGCGTACAAGCAGAAAAAGAAAGAAATTCGCTTGATTTTTGATGATCATATACTCCGATAGCTAGAGCATATTTTTGTAGCTGCGTATACCAAAGCCACTTTCAAATCGTAATATCGTAATAAACAAGAAATTACACAGTTAAACTTTTAAAATATCTAACATATTCATGAAAAAGGAACTATGTAGGTCAAGTCAAACCTGGATTCGTTTTTGGAGGTCAACACCATTTGAGTTGAACTATTCTTACATAGGGTAGCTCAAGCATAAGTTCACCTGTTGTCCGGCTGACGTTTCTGCCGAGGAGGTAAGGTGACTAGCACGTCGGCGGCTTTCAACAAAGCTGGTAGTTCCGCTCTTCTGGCGCATAACTCGACCCACACGCAAAGGGACGTCCGCCAGTCTCCCAGCGGCACATTACAGCCTACTTCACTGTTAACAAAAAATATTATGTTTTGATTTACTTACTTACTTTACGTTACTTAAATATTAGGTTATTATGAAGTCACATCACTATTTTTTTCAATGACTGCTAGATGGCTTGTCCCTGGCAACCTTACTGTACATTTTACCTCTGTCTTTTATAATTTAAGATTCATTTCATAAATACATACCCTATCACAACCTGATGTAGGAACTTAGCGGCGCTATCGACGACTTCAGCCCATATCTTTTGCGAGCGCGGCGCTGGAGTTGAGCCAGTGCCGGCAAACAGACCCGCGTCGGGCAGCGCACGCACCGCATCGAGCGCGTCACGAAGTAAAGCTGAACAAACGTCCGCGTCCTCGCCGCACCTCCATGCACGACGCACAAGCGATAATGCCAAACGAAGGGCAGCGCGGGCGCCGACGCGGGCCAGACCTATGGCGCTGAAAATTAAATTTTTTGTTTATAAATAGCCATAATTCAGGTAATTAAGGGCAAAGTTAATTTATTATACATTCTCTATTCAGCATATTGCAGCTAAGATGATGAGGATTCACCCTTCTATATTGTTGTGGATATAAACATGATAAGGTGGCTTCATAAAAAGTAAATGGGTGTTTACACATTTGTGTGTACTATGTTTACAGTACACATCCTGTTTGGTGCAACCTAATAAATAAAACATAATTGCAATTCAACAACTTACTCATACATACTGAATGTTTGGCAACAGTTGAAGAATAATAATGTATCCTGCATACAACATAAAATGCGTATTGCTGAACACATTTTTTTTTGGGTACCTTAAACCTAAATACTTAAGGATTCATAAACATAAAATCCATCTTAATAAGGTAAAGAACAATACAAAAAAGGTTTAGACAAAGGTTTACTATTGTACACCCATATTTCACCCATGTAACAGAAGGGTAGTAATCATACTAGCACACTTTGGGGTCACTTAGTAATTAAAATAAGTGGAATGTAAGATTCTTCAACAATAATCTTCATGTTACCTTTCAGAGTCATCGGTCTGCTCTTCACTGTCCTCCTGGCCCTCAGCACTCCCATCAGCTGATTTGTTCAGACTGCCAACAACATTGCTCAATGCTCTGTTACTGACAGCATGAGGTGGCTTCTTATCTAATTTCACCCTTTTTACTTCTTTGTTCTGACTTTGATCTCTGAATACATAAGAAATGTGCCATTAAAATATGCAGATTTTTTTTTATCTTTTTCATTATCAACGATACAGCAAACAGTGGTGATTAATAATGTTGTTATTATCAAATAAGAGGATTTTGCCTACAACAACCAACACAAGATGTCTCTTTTTGCCAGAAATACTAAATTCTATTTATAAAATAAGTTTGTAGAATAATGTAATATAGAATATATAAAGAGAATACCTAATAACAGCTACAAGATGTCTATTGCACAAAACTATTAGCCGACGAATTTGAGATATAAATGGACAGCTTATGGCCGTATTGATCGCTCTGACACGCTGCTCCCAAATTAGGGCCTCCATTAGACTTTGCAGACATTCTGGACCTGGAACAACAGATTTATTACTGATGATTTACTAGATGGCCAAAAAACCAAACCATGATTGCAAGAAAATTCAACTAAGCCAGCTTTGCCATTAGTGTCTGATAATATATATCAATATTACAAATAATACAGTATGTAAGAAACCAAAGCAATTATATAGCCACTGTTACTTTATTGTATGTACAAAACATCTACCTGGATCTTGTTTCCACTTTAGTTCGTCAATAATCTGGTGTGATGGGGATGGGGCCACTAGTTTTGACTGAATAGAGATCCTGAGTTCTTCCTCTGCTGACAAAGCACTACAGGGTGGGCATGCACACCCCGAGTGTGGGCCACAGAGCCCATCACAACAGGTGCAAGTTAATATCTATAGGTAACAAAAATAAAATTATTATTTAAAAATTTTTTTACTCATATTTTACCATCAAAATAATCGCCAATTTATTAGCATTTATACAACAAACTACAGATTACATTTCTTCCACAAATTCAGAGAAAAGAAACTTACCCTCAGACCACAATAATATTTCCCACTATCACCAAGTTTAGCAGTAATACCAGCACCATTTACAAGCCCATTTCCGGCGTCGAAATATATTTCTCTATCTTGCAAGAGGCTGTTGAACAGAGTGCACAAAGCATCAGGATTGTGGAGCGCTTCTTGTAAATCAGGATTTAACCATTTTGCATCCAAATGCTGCTGCGGACGAAATATGAAATCGTCCTGATCGTCAGGGACAGACATTTTCGCAACCGGCGCTTTGGACTCATTCATACACCCATTTTAAGTTAAAGCAAGAGATTTTCTTTGTAATCTAAGCAATTTCAATCGATCGTCCTTATATTTTCATTCTAGAATATCGAGAAAAATAATTAAATATACATCGAAACAATAATCGACGAATCAATTGGTCCGAAGAATACTGTCAAAAAAAATCGTTCCGTTTGTCCCCAATCAGCTGATGATTCGAGTCTTTGCATTAAATTAATAAAAATGAATACTTTTAACAAAAGAAAAACTCAAAAAATAAATAAGAACTGAATTTTAGACAAGACTTTCTAGTATTATTTATTAAACTGTAAATAACTTATTTAGTTATTTATTCTATATCAGCGCCATGCTAATGAGACACCGCCATGTTATGAAGAATGGAACGTTACGTACTTAACATAGGCCTTATGCCGGAAAATATTCCCGATTTGCTTGCTTGTGTCCGACTGTCTGTCCGACACAATAATATATGTAATTCGATTATCTGATCCTGAATTTATTAATCATGATAGTAAAATGTACCGAATTACAAATTGGAAAGTTATGCACGGTCTAAATAACACGTTTTGAAACAAGAATACAGACTTTTTTTTATGTTAGTTTAATTGAAAAAAATTGTTTCAAGAATTTCGGGAATAATTACCGAAATGTTTTCATCAATCACATGCATCTCCCAATTCAAAAAAATATATTTAAACGATATGAATATTTAAATTGGACTTAATAATAACTATAATTGTAAAATATATATATAGGTATTCGATTGCACCTACTGCATTGATTGATTTATCACTTGACAGTTGACTGACTACTACATTGACAGCAATGACAGACACAGATTAAAAATATCGTCGTCGCCGTCGTGTTGTTGTGTATTTGTAATGTTAACTAATTTTGTTAATTAAAATTATATTTGCATATTTATGGGTCCAGTGCTATTGTTCCAATGGATGCTGATATTTTGATAGAGAGTAAAGACTACTTGTATGGTAATTTCAGATTCATTTCTCACACTTTAGCTCCGGCTAATATATAACAACAATGTGCTTGCTAATTTTCTTTGAATCATGTTATTGACCTCTCGTACGTATTTTGTGTGTACATGTCCTTGAATACGCTTTCTGTTTTATTTCGAATGCGTAATAAGTTTATAAAGAAACAATGATTTCTCTAAGACATGTACTTCAGCATATAATATTGTTTTATAGTGTAGTAAAATAAGCAAATTTACTTCGTATTTTATCACTATCGATAAGACCTATCGACTGCGTGTTAAAATAATAAATTTTGGTTTATTTTAGGGGAGGACTTTCTCGACCAGTTGTTGTCAAATGATTACAAATGGTCATCTTTATTGGATGCTACGGATGCATCACCAAGCGAGATCCTGGCTGATGCAGCACCAATCTTGGTGCCACCCATATCTCCAATACTGAGCATCAAGTCATCAACAAGCAGCAGTAACTCAGATTCTGGTAGTGAAGATGATTCCAAGAAGTAAGTGCTGTTTACAAAAATTCTGAAACACTTTCACTTTTAAAATTTCTATTTAAATTGCAATCAAAATAAGAATGCTGTTTTACTGTTTTTTTAAGTTTTACCATCTAGAATAACAAATTGGGAATGCTATCAACAGCTTACTTTGATATGGTATTTCTAGCACTATGCTAACATAGTCTAACTTAGTAGTGATATCAAGAATTTCATTACTGAACGAGCCATTTATTTTGATGCAGCAGTTCCAGTAGCATTTCCGCAAGACAATCATCTCAGTCACCATTTGATTGGACTTCAAATTTTAGCGAACAACCTGCTAGTAACCTTAACCTTGAAGATATTGAACTGTTTCTACAAAAAACTGGTAAGTTATTATACCATTTTTGTACCCTTAATTCTTACTAGATTCTCTTTTCATTATCTTGAAAATAGTGAGAAAATTCTTAAAAAAAAAAGTGGAGTAAACATAATTTCTTGTTAGATTTAGACTAGTCCCTTGTTTCTTTCACTGGTTGTATTTCATAGTAGAGTCTAGCAATTAATGTATGACACCAACTCAAAATAAACTATATTTTCATATTTTACACAGCACCCAATCCTGCTAATCTACCTTTACACAAACCGCACACGAATGGAATTTCTCCTGAAAGAAATGGACCAGTCATGGCTATTGAAAATGGTGTTATTAAGGTACTAAACAAGCTAATCTCTTTTTATACCTTAATGAAAGCTTCAGTAAGATTGTTAATGTTTTTTTTGTTTAAAGAGCAATCACTTAAGTATTCTATTTGCAGGGCATTAAAATGGAGACTGAAGACTGTGATAGTGAATTAAGTAAATGTTTTACACAGAAAGGTAAGGTACTAAAGGATCCAACAGTAGATTATTAAGCTAAAGTGCTTGTTAAGTTGTTACAGTCCATCAAGTCAGAGTCACTTAGCTCTTGTATATCATTATCACACTCTCTCATCCTTAACATATTGCCCTAGAAATCATCATCTGTAATTATTGTCACACTTTTAGGCTCTGTTAATGTTTCTGAAGTAACCATTGTCATTTTGCTGTTTATAGAGGTTGATTGGAAATGGTAACTAACAGGTTTTGATAACTAATTTAGTATGGAGTAATATAAAAAAAAATACAGTGTTCAAAGTCAAAGTCAAAGTTTTTTATTTGAAGTAGGCCTTTTCAGGCACTTTTAAAAAGTCGAGACTCTAGGCGCACGGTTCCAAAGGGGGTAGGTCCTATGTAGAAGAGACCGGCAAGAAACTCCATGGATAGTCTTTCTTTCTTCGCTATTAAATAGGACATATAATAATAATAAAATGCAACATGTACAGCACAACACAATTATTATGGCATTAGGTAATGTTGCTATATTGTTCAGAATACGTGAGAATGTGTGTACATTTTATTAAGAATAAAATGTAGACATGTCAGTTTATAAAGACCTTGTAAATGTATTACAGCTGTTCTGAAGTTTTATTTCAGTGCATCAACTTGCTTTTACTACCATGTTACTATGTACCTACTATGTTTTATCAATTCTACACATTATCTGCACATTCTTATTGATTTGTAACGGTTGTAATTTTGCCCAGGTTTATATTACTCGTAACTTTTACAGATCATGACATCTAAAATATAATTCTGTAACAAATAATTAATAATTGTAGTAATTTTGTATACATATATTCATTAGTCTCAGTATCGAACGTTTAATATTAAAATTCGTTCAAAAGTTACGAGAGAGAGCAATGATAATGGGGAGCAATTATTGGTAGATACGACACCTACCTTTTCGAAGCTTTTAAGCGAGACATTACGAAAATTTTTATCTCATTTAGGACATTACGAGTCGTATTATTCATTGTAAGATTTTGTATCATTCTGGGAAAGTTGGCCGCCTTATTATACCCTACTTTTTCTTACAGAGAATGGTTACCAACAAAATGCTTATTTTAAAGTGGTAAATGAAAATACTAATAATGCACCAAATGATAAGCAAATAGTAGTGAACGGACAGATTCAGCTGATAGTAGAACAGAAGAAGGTGCCCAGTATACTTAAGAGGAATTCCAATTTAGTTACAAAACCGCCCAGCATCGTAATACCGGCAGAGGGTACGAAGGGCGGGAAAATTGCCATATCGCCGCTGCCTCAAACCAATTTCAATGGTGCCAATGATGTTCAGGTTATGGTAAGTATAAGCAATGCTTTCATGGTCAATTCAGCCTATCGCAGTCCCCTGCTTTACATGTCTCTGTATTACAACACTCGATACGGCGTGCTTTTCCGTTTTTACCATCACGTAAACTTACTTTAGCTTACCTTTTTGTGCATTCATAAAATTAATTATTGTGTAATTTATTTTAAATCTACCATACAATAAAATTTTATTGCATAATTATGTTTGTTAAAATCTTTACACTAAAATACTGTTCACTTTTAGGTAACTTCACCTAGAAGCAATCTAGTAATAAACCCTAAACCTGCTGGACCCACCAGTGGTACAACTCCTCAGATAGTACAAAACCAAGTGATACCTCCAGTAGATAATGAAAGTCCAAAGAGCCCTGCACTAGACCTCTCAAGCTTCAGCGACGCTGAAATCAGAGCTATGAAGAAACAACAAAGGATGATTAAAAATCGGTAAGATGTTATACTATTGTATTGAATACGAATCTGTTGTAGTTAGAAGGGTTATTGATATTACCCAGTTATCGTAACTCCCAACGTCTCTCATGGCACACGAAATACTTAACCGGAATAATAAGACGAGAACAAGAAGGACTTCCAGCCAAGCAATTTAAACTATAACCCAAGAAACAACAGCTAAGGGCGGCCCCTAATAAGACTGGGACTTCTGCTAATCGGCTTACGGCGTTGCTGGGGGAACAGCTAGGGATCCGGATCACGTTTTGATTATTTAGGGACATTATGTATAAGACTACTGGCACAACACAGACTGGCTCGGGCAAGGGTCGGAGAGGGAACTATAACTTCTCAATGTCGTCTGTTTATATACAAATATGAACTGCTGACACTGTTGTCGTAAGAGGGCGTGTAGCTGAAGTGACAATTTGTCGAGATGTAGCTGTATGTCTGATCAGTATCAGTTTATCTCAATAATAGTTTAATAATAACAACAAATAATTTGAATATTTGCCTTCTATCAAACTGATTTTTGTCCTTGACTTTTATTCAATTACCGTTTTCCTTTTGTAACTGGTTACAACATTTATTATTTGACGAAAATAATAATAATGACACCTACTTAAATAATATGCCCATTTACGACTTGGTGGTAGTTTGTAGGATGAAGGTTTTTGGGAGGTTTCATATATATAGGGGCGAGAATGTTAAAGGGGTTTCATTTTGCAGTGAATCAGCATGCCAATCCCGACAAAAAAAGAAAGAATATGTATCAGCTTTAGAGCAGCAGCTATTTGAGGCACAGCAAGAGATCGCCAGGTTACGACTAGAGAACAAACTATTGAGAGACCAGCTCGGAACTGGTGGAAGAAGTCGAAAGGTAAAATAAACTTATATATTTTTGTTTAGTTTATACGAAAGCCAAAAGACCTGTCAAATATTTTTATTAATATAGTCTGTGTAAAACCATTCAAAAATGTATAATAAAATCTACAAGCTTGTTGTGTTGCCTCGTTGTCCTCCCACTAACTTGGTCATCCCTAGTTTTTGAGCAACTAGGGCGGCGTAGGGTAGTACGGTGAGTGCGCTAGAGCATGCCGCTGTGTCACGTGTTTGGCCATGCGCCGATGGCACGCGCGGGTGAAAGTTTATTCATTTTCAGAATTTTTAAATATTATTTGGACAAAATATAACAAGGTAAAAAAAAAGATTACTAATTCTGATCAAACTACTTTTAGGTTTAGTGTATACTAAATATAATGTTTTATATTAATTGTATGTAAAAACTTGTAAGTATAATTTATGTATAGAGATCTCGACAATTTTATTTACCGCGTAAAGATATATGATCCCAATCTGCATTTATTAATAATATGGTAGGTAGTATTTCTTTATAATCCTAGCGCTCTTTAGAGTGACTGTAATGAACGTAAATATCATACGTACATAGATTTACGGCAACAAGATAAAATGACTCTAATGCAACATTCCTAATTAGCACAGCCTCAAATTTATTAAAACAGTTATTAAAACCTTCGTCTAATTAAATATACACTTCATTATATTAAAATCATGCAAAAGTGATATTAAATAATCTGTAACAACGAGAAAACCAATTTAATTCTTATCAGCAAAAAACATTTTACCATTGCCAGTTTCCGCCAGGCAATAGGCATATTAAAAACCCATGAATGAAATGAAAAATGTGTTATCGAACCTAATAATAATGTCCTTCTGACCGAATTTCGGTCACGGCGGCCAATCTCACCGGAGACTAGCCAACTATGCAGAAGATATTATAGTGCACAAGTGTGCGCGCAAACACAGGTGCACTCTCTATTCCTTCACTCTCATAGTACGAGGGGACTGCAATCCGACACGACCGCAGAGAGATCAGGCGCAGGACTAACGGCTTTACGTGCTTTCCGAGGCACGGTGTGTATTCACATACACAAAGACCCAGACGCGAAACAACTATTTGTAGATCGTACAAATATTTGTTCCGTGCGGGAATCGAACCCGCGACACGTAGACCAGCAGTCGATCTCTCAACCACTGCGCCAACCGTGTCGTCGAACCTAATAACGTACTTAATGTTCAAATATAGTAACACCTACAGGTGTGCATACCAATCTGTCCTTGTATTAGTTAGTATAGAATACATTATTATTGATTAATTAGATGTCGGCAAATACAGATGGTTTATATGTTCACAGATGCCGCGGCTCGACGCCTCACTCTTGATACCCAAGAAAAACATAGCTGTTATTTTTGCTATGGTCTTCATGGTTTCACTCAATTGGAATGTTTTAGGGTACGTTTATGTCGCTGAACATTTTTCGTCTTTTTTGTACCAAAAATCTATTTCTGAGAATATTTATCGATAATTATTATTCATAAGTTATCATGACAGTCCCTTAAAGTGTTATAAAGATACATAGCACTGATATCATCTTTCATAAAGGCCTTTTTTCCTCGCTTTATTAAGTACATTATTTAATGACTCTATTACGTATTTTACTGCGTACAGTGAACAGGTTGTAACAATCAAAGTGTTTTAAAAATTCTATTGAAAATGTTCGTAGTTTCTAACGTATCGTTGTTACGTTGTAGGTGGAACACAAAGCCTTTTGTCGAGCCCTCCTCTCCACATAGGAACACGAGACATCTACTGTGGGCAGAGGAAACTGCTGTCGATATCGCGAACGGTGTGTATACTTTTTAATATTTACATATAATTTTGGTATCAAATGACGTCAGTACTATGTTTTTTTTAACAAACAGAAAAAACAAGTTCGCTTTTAAAAAAAATTCACGGCGTTTTTTTTTTTCGTGATACATCTACATATCTGAGACTGAAAAAAAGTATAAAGAAATAATCTTAATTAAATTTGAACCTTCAGAAAATAATATAAAGCAAATGGAATTTCAATAGCGAATTCAACCTTTCCAATGGCATCTTGATCTTTATAAAAGTCGTTTTTCAAAGGTCACTACCGATCATGTCTGACTGGCAACAGATTGTATGCAAAACTGGAATTTCCATAAAAAAGTGTATATAAAAGACATACATTATTATTATTTCATAGTATCTATAAGCATAATGTAAACAATACGTTTATGACAGGCAGGAAGTTGTTATAAAAGTTATTATGTATAAAATTAATGTTTTTTTTTAAATATAAATTACACCTTTTTTTCTGGTATATTGTAATATGTAAAATATATACATATGTATAAAACATTTAACAAACAATGGACCTCGATTTCCTCAATTTTTTAAATAGCGTTTATACCGAATTCCTATAATTACAGATGACATAACTAACGGTACATACGTAACAGATTGTCAGAACGCGACATTAAAAGCGACAGATTTTGTGAATATAAACCAAACGGAGAGTATACGGATAGCAGGGGAGCTGAATCGTTGGATCGGCGGCGGTAAGACGCTTAACTGGACCTATGATGTACCGAGGAAGAAACGACAGCCGTATCTGAGCGAAGAGAAGATTAATGGTAAATATTTTGTTAATGTACCCCTGGCAAGTTGGAACGCATGTCAAGTTTTTTTGAAAAATGTGGAGGAATTCATATCTTTAGATCTTAATGATTCAAAGTTCAATGTCCTCATTCACGAAGTTAGTGCGAGGTTTCTTCGACCGCCATCGTCGGTACCACTAATTACTACACTAAGAACAGTGTTATTGGATTTTTCTATATGGAAATTCTCAGTAGCAGCACGGAGTGTGGAACTGTGCCTAGTAGATGGCAATAGTCTCGCCCCCTTTACATGGGACTCAATAACAGCATCGGTGAAATGTGGGTGTATGCGTGGTAGTGCAGGTACAATAGTACACCTCTGTCTTACCCTTTAGGGAATACAGGCGTGATGCTATGTTATGTTATGTTACTTTGACAATGGTCGTGATACAGGGAAACTAGTACTAGACCCCCAGTACGCTAGTCCCGTGAGGATTTTGAGTAGAACCATTAAAAGTAAAGGTATTTTTATATGAACGAAGATATTAACATATACTCGGAACAAATATCTGAAGACAGAAAGGAAATATGACTTAATTGTATTGAATATCCATACATAATCATATTATTATATTTTCAGGTGGTTTATTAGAAACGTACAGGTTATTCAATAAATTGAATTTAGACAGTAATCTCGAAGACTTCCCCACTATAAGGGCTCAAGCAAAAACTGTCAAAGATAAGTCTCGATTGCGTCGACTAAGGAGGAATAAAGATATAGATTTCACAGATAACGCGGTTATAGACTATGAAACGCTATACCGAAAGCCTATAAGAAAAACTGTGGACAGTTTCAATATGGATGACATGGGTGAATGGAATGCTTTACTTCAAGCACTTCATAGGCGCGACGATACTTTCTATATAGTTGGTTTCGGTAAAGGAGAACATTTACTGCTACCGGCCGTTTCGCACAATGTTACCAGACCCCCGAAAATGGCGTTGATATTGCCGGCTAGGACTGGTAATGGTAAGTTGATTTTCAATTTACTGGATTCATCACTTTCAACTGCATTGGTCTATTGATATTTGCGGCTGCTGAGTATGAGATCTTAGGTCCGATTCCTATGTCCAGATTTTCTCAAACTCTCAGTAGCATCACGGCGATAGTTACTGGTGATTGATGAGTGATGGTGGTCGGTTCGCCCCCCATTACATGAGACTTAATAACGGCATCGGGGAAATGTGGGTGTATAGTACACTTCTGGTCCTTTTGGGGGATACAGACATGGTTCTATGTTATGTACGTATATCATCACTATCAAGTAAAAAAAAAAAAATACCACAAATTAAATTACCTACCATAATTCAACAGTTTATTACCGTTTGATGCAGATATTAATCCCTTTTAATAATGTTTTCTAATCGCTTTAATGTTCATTTCAGATTCTCTAATGGCCGATCACGTTACACTTATGCAAATCGATTGTTCAGTCGTCAATACAACTCTAGTCAAGTTAAAAAACGATGCACTGCCTGAAAGTTTAAGAAAACAACCTACCAATGAAGCTTCAACAACTGAACACGACGATAAACGAGAAAACACAACCCGGTATTATAAAACTAACAACAAAGATAGTATAGATACTAATCTCTTGCAAAATTCTAGTAATAGTATATCAAATTATTCGAAAAATCAAAATTTGCCACATAAAGAGGCAGATGTTGACAAATACGATTTTGCTCACTACTTGTTTTCCAAATACGAAAACACAAAAGAGAGTCAGGTAAAAAGGTCACGTAGCAAAAGTAATAAAAATGCAGGGAAAGTAAATAAAAACTAATAAATTATTATTGTCCAAATAAGACTATTATATAGTACCTACACAGGTAATATTTTGGGCGCAACTGGCTTTAGGCCTTACTTCAGCATTATACTGATATCGGCTGATAGATATTAGATTGAAGAATACTGTACATAGGGTTATAGGGTAGGTCAATATAAGTCCATAAGTGTATATATGGACAAATAGCTGAACTAACGATGCAACAACGAGGTGAGATATATCTGTATTAATCTTTATAAATATATATATAATTCTTCTGTACGTGTGTATATGTCACTGAACTCCTAAACGGCTGGATCGATTCTGATGAAATTTTTTATGTGTGTTTGAGTGGGTCTCTGGATGGTTGAGTTTCACAATTTGACCCGGTAGGTGGTGCTGCGATCGAGTTCTAGGACAACGTCTGTCGGGTCCACTAGTATAATAATATATTTGTATGGAATAATATGATTTATATAATATACAATAACACTATGAATTTTGTCAGGAAAGTGACAAACTTGATTTTAAAAAGTAGTTTTATAGGCCTTTCTACTTCTATAACTTGTCTTTCACAAAAACAGTGAATTGACGTTTTCCATTATATATTAAATTAATTATAAACAAAAGTTAATAGATTAAGATTAATTATGTATGTAACCGATCTCATAATGTCGATAAAACAAGGTGTGAAATTATAGTTTAGAATATTTTACTTGAAAAAAGCCTTTTTATATTTAAAATAAAGCATATATTAATATAAAAGAGATCACTAATCAAATTATTTGCCTCAATAATTTTGATTGCAAACCACTATGTTGGTACCAAATAGCTGTCATAAAGAAGAACCAAAATATCAGTATACATTTGTATATTGATGTAATATCATAATTTTTAACCGACTTCAAAAAAAAGAGGAGGTTCTCATTAACCGACTGCTTGTTTTCATAATTTACAAGTGAATAAAATTTAAATTGCTTCTTTCGGAATACTTTATTTATAAATAGTTGGTGATCTCCTTACATCAACAGATTGATAAAGTTGTACATAATAATACTAAATATGTTCTTATACTAATTGTTGACAAAATATATCATAGTGTCACTTACGTAAGCGTACGCCTGTATCGTGGGAAACTAAATGCTACGATGAATGTTACAGTACTTCGCTGTAGTGTGTAAATATTCATAGATATCCATGTACTATAGTTTTCAACAAGCCTACTTATATTTTAGCCTAATGGCTGTGTATGCAATATAACAGTAAGGTTTGAATAAAATATATACATTTTGGTTAATATATTACGCTGAATAGTCCTGTAATGTGTTGTATTGTACAAAACTAGTCCTCATAGTTTTGGCCTCAAAGTTTCTCACATGACCATTGATATTATGCAAATATGTTTAGCGGTTTCATGTATTGAGTGCCATGGTGTTAAATGTGTATAATTATGAAAAAATAACAATTATAAACTATCTACTTATACAAAAATAAGGAATTACACAATATGTTAGAAATGTTTAGTTATTATGTTATTTGTTGTTTTCGTTGTCCATTAATTTCTTCAAGTACTGATTATACCTCTCTATGAAATATTCTTATTTAGTGTTGTTAATATTAAGAATCGCGTCCAAGATAAACAGAATATTATGATTTTTGAGAGACATATTTCAGTAGATCGTGACAATGGGAGACGAACAAAAATTACAAAAATAAATATTTTACCTAAAATAATTAAAGTGCTACATGTTCCAGAGGCCCTAGTGTAAGTTTCTTTCGACAAACTTGATTTAACGCAGCGAACGCCTTCGGCGCTCCGATTTGTGGAGAGCACGAAACGGACCAAAAAAAAAACTTACACTAGGGGTACCGTAGTAGAGTAGTTCGGTCGAAGTAATAAGCTTATGTGTAAATAACCTCAGAGTCGCTAGGCACAGATTCAAACTGTCAAATGGCTTTATTAATAAAAAACTAGGTTTATCTTTAGATCAACAGTTCTTGATCTAAAGCCATTTACTTAGTACGGGACTAAGTTGTAAGTTTTGTATAAAAAACTGTATGTTAACCACAGTAAGGTTCATAGTACAAAACTGGTTCGAATGTTTAAAACTGGTGTAAAGATAAACCTTGTTTTGTATTAAAGAAAAAAGGGTTTGATCCTGCTTGACCCTTTGAACCTGTTCATTTAAATTCTTCCTGATATGTTAATAAAAATCGTTATATATTTTATTTATTTGGAGATCTATATCTGCCTCCACTTTTATTGTACGTCTCTCTCTTAAAAATGCCTCCCTGTATTTTATGGAATTGTTTGATACAGGTAGATACAATTCAAAAGTTTCATATTTTATTGTAGTTGGAAGTTTTAATTTTATTATTTAACTTAAATTAAATGTTATTAGTTCTGATAAAACTTATCACCTATCACAAAAATAAATATTACTTATATTATTTTTATCACTTGTTGTTTTAAATGTAATTATTATTATTAAATAAAATTCACGGGTCGAATCTGACTGTAATGTGAGTATTGTTCTTTTTATATTCCATGAAATCAAATAAATATTCAAGTTATACTAAATTAAATGATTTTTTATAAGATTTTTTTACTTTTTCCTGTCAAGAACTGGGGATCTAAAAAGGACCCCATAAATGAATTGAATGAATCACTGACAATAATTCCAATTTATATTTATGGCTCCATTGTTATTTGATGATTTTGCCAATGTCAAGATTATATAGGAATAAAATAAATAACTTGACCGAGTTTAGTATGATTTTCTTTCATCAATTCACAATTACACTACAGCAAAGTGACACATTCGCGTCCTGAGAATCGGACAAGAAAGAAGTTTTAGGTCAAAAATATTAACGGCACGGCTGGCGCAGTGGTTGAGAGATCGACTGCTGCGCTACGTCTCACGGGTTCGATTCCCGCACGGAACAAATATTTGTATGATCTACAGATAGTTGTTTCGTTGGTCTGGGTCTTTGTGTATGTGAATACACACCGTGCCTCGGACTGCACGTAAAGCCGTTGGTCCTGCACCTGATCACTCTCCGGTCGTTTCGGATTGCCGTCCCATCGGACTATGAGAGTGAAGGAATAGAGAGAGCACCTGTGTTTGCGCACACACTTGTGCTCTTTGATATTTCCTGCGTAGTTGACCAATCTCCGGTGAGATTGGCTGCTGTGACCGAAATTCTGTCAGGAGGATATTATTGTCTTATTAACTCAATATGCAATAAATACAAAAAAAAAAAAAAAATTGAAGAAGCTCTCGAAAAGCTTTAATTGAAATAAAACCGAGAGAATAACTTTGGCGGCAGATACAAATTCTGCAGGCTATTATTTATAATTATTAATTCACTTATTCATACACAAATGTTGCAACTGAATGATCTCCTGACTTTTTCACCATGTTGGAGATAGGCAGAAACTACAAATTGTCCCCGTACTACGAAGTACATGACAATCAATTAATCAAACTTTCGTAGTTTTTTTTTCCAGTCTTTTGCAATTGAATATTCCTTAATAAAACTATGTTACGTATTATATACTATGTTATTTATAATATCGATAAAGTGGTTTTTATACTTTATTAGCGGTACCCGCCGCGTTGCTGCCGTATTAAAACTAATTGAAGATTGCAGAAATGCTCTTTTAAATAAATTTACTGGTGCGATACGCGCGCGCCGCCTACTCTGAGTTAATTTTATTATGCCTATGACATTCGCGTAAGTGTAAGCAATAGCAAATAGTTGACAAAGTTTTATCGCAATTAAATGAACGGCAGCGCATAAAATACTTCAGTCTTTGATACGAACAAACAAAAAAGAACGTAGGTTTCCAGTATACTATTGTAGTCTTTGAACGTAGGTAACAATTTTTTTGTCTATTTGTGACATTGACAGATAGATCTAATGTCAAAAATAGTCGGAAGATAACCTCAAAAATACGATATAATAAATAAACAGCGTTTATTATTTGAGATATGAGTGAATAATATATTGTTTACTGTGGGAAGATCGATTCAACAGCTACTGCATTAAAATAACGCCAACATGAATTGTATTCGATTGCTCCGGCTTGCCGAAAGACAACCATTCAAAGCATTTCAGATAACTTCGGCTAGGTGTATCTCCCATCACCCTATTCGGTTTATGGAGACGCAGAACATGTGGAGAGAGAAAGACGGTGTATCTAAACGATGGCAGTTGATATATAAAGCACCTATGGACAAAGCTCTTAATTTCGCTACCACATTCTTGACCGTAACGACAAGTATTGTCGGCGCCAGTTCTATGTACTATGCTGCGTTTATTTTTGATAAAGCCGACATTTATAATCCTGTAGTTCTTGGAGACGATGTAGTGATTGCCAACAGCCCTATAGAATGCTTAGTTTATCTTGGAGTATTTATTGGATTACATGTTGCTGTAAAAGTATTGATATCTAAGTATGTCATAAGGCTATACCAAGACGGCGACGAGTATTTAGCGGTGTTTAGAGGCCACATCTTCAATTCAATAAATAAACATAGATTTCATTTACGGGAGTTTAAGAAATTAAAACCTACATTTGTGGTGTCATGGGGTGATGCAAGATTTGATCTTGGTAATAAGCACGGAATAATATTAGAAAATTATTTTAAGACACCTGAACATTTTAACTATTTGTTGAATAAAAAGAGTAGTGATAAACCTGATGATGATTAAATGTTTTATATCTAGTCCTAAATACCTAGTATGTTTTTTATAGTTGTAAGTACATATTTTGTTATGCATTGTTAAATAAACAATATCTTAATAATAAAAATTGTTATTTTATTTGAACCTCTTTTGTTGTGAAAGTGAGAATTGTATAAAACATTTAGGATCACAAATAAAACATGAAAATGAAACTATAACATATATAATTCTAAAACTAATTCACACTATCTTATTTAAATTAAATTAGAATCCTCCAGTGTATGCATTATTCCATTTATACCTTGAATCTTTCTTTAATGTTTCCGAGTTCATTTTCTTCTTATCATTGTCAAATTGATCTAAAGCTTCGATTTGTTCTCGTTTTGGCTCCAACTTCTTGGTAACAAAACATTGGCCATTTTCTTTTAGTACTGTATAGTTGATATCATGTTTAGAGGGCTCTCCAAATGGGAATACTATTGGAGTCACCTTTATCAAATGCTTGACTTTCCATAGCTTTGAATTCACTTCAGGTGTGTTTTTCACAACTGCTACTCTGTTTTCACACTGAAAAGAAATAGTGTTATATAAAAGCAGAAGTAAAATGGTAAAGTTAGAACCAAGGTTAAAGTATTAGAATTACACTTATTAGAAATGGCCATAACTTTCATTAATATTTGTATATAGCTAATTATTTTCTTTTTATAATGTGTTGGTGTTGTAGTATTTGGAAAGTGTTTTCGAGAGACGATACTATATTCCGACACAACCTGGGTGTATAGCCCCATCGCAACTTTGCTGGCTAGCAAATCTTCCCACCAAGGCATGTAAAATCTCATACCAACACTGCTGAAGCTAAATAATTAATTTAGATTTTACACTATGTGTTTTATTCAGATAGAAAACTAACCTCTTCTAATATGTGAAGTTCCCGCAATATACCTTTGAGCCAATGAGGTTGGTGCTTGGTAGATTTAATTCTTTCCACTCTAAAAAGCTTTGAAGGTTTGTATTCTGGATCCTTGTGGTCCGGGAATCTAAAACAGTTTTAGGTATGAAACGTAAGTACTGAAATAAATGAAAATAATGCAGTCCATAAAATAAAATAAACCCCTCATACCTTGGGTAGTATACTATGCCACCTGGATATCGAATTCCACCTGGTGCTTTGTAGCCTTTTGATCGAGCAAACGTAACCAAAGGGCTAACCACTTTTAACAGTTGCCCATTCATTTTTAATTTAATATGTAAAAATCAAATCAAATTCGATTTTATATTTTAACCCCAAATTGAATCACAAAAATATGTTATTGCAGGTTTCTTGTCATTTTTGACGTATGACACAAAGTTGCAAGCAAAAGGTAGCATTTTTGAATTTGCCACAATAATTGTAATGTTAGGATTTCTGATTCACATTACGTACTTTTGAAATGCAATGATTTACGCATTTACATTTATAATTAATCCTATTTTTTTGGTTTAGTTAAACCTCATGGTTGCTTTGCTTCAGCTTGTTAGTGGCTACGTCGGCGGCGGGCGGCTTGAAGTGTCACTGTCAGTGTCAAAGTCAAATGCGACGAGCGAGTATTTTAAAAGTTTTGTTGTGTAGTTTACGTGGGATTTGAATTTATATTTAATTTTTAGATATAAAGTTATTAAATATAGACAGTTTTAATCTACTTTATTAGATAATGCCTGCTAATGCTTTTATATGAATGTGTATTCATGTTTTTTCAAACATACGTGCTGAATTTTGAAACGCGTTGGACTTATGAAGAAAGTTCGGTTTGAGACTCCTGATCGCGGTTTTAAGCTCATCAAGATGAATGAGGGTGAGTGCCACTCACCTCGCCCACTTATTGAGAGGCAAATACATGCTAATATACCCGACGTATATAGTTACCCAAAACTTTTGCCGTATAGTAACGACCCAGTGCAGTTATTTGAGTGTAGCAATAGTTCTCCGTATCCAATTTTGAATAAAACAGATTTGCCGTGCCTGAAAGAAGGACCAAATTGGTCTCCATCTAATGACTTAGAACTTAGTATGCTGGATGCTTCTTATCATGAGCCTCGAAGACCTACATTTTGTAGGTCCATTCTCAAGCCTACTGAAATTTATAATCACAGTGTTGGAGTGCATACATTAAAAAATGTGCCAATAAGTAATCCACAAACTTTGTCATCTATTGAAAATAAAACTGTGAAACCTCCAAACGTACTTATCAAAGAGGATGACTTCTTTATAAGAAGAGGTAATTTGGACCAATTTCATCTTGACATGAATCCTATACAGAAACAGTTGAATAAACTAAGTTTAGACAAAGAAAATGATCCCCTAGCTAAGAAAACAGAGATTATGCAAATGGCAGCCTTAAGTCATGAAAATAAAACTTTGAATCCAACACCAACTTTGAATACTAAAAATAAGGATTGTAGCTGTTATCATTGTATTAAAGATATTGGTTCACCAATCACAAATTATATACCTAAAGAACAAACAGCTCGGCAATATCTGGCACAGTGTGGTACGAATTTTGTAAATCATAATACTATTCCACATGGTCACTGTCAATGCACATTACCTCCACAACCAAGGATATGTTCCTGCTGTGACCAGACTAGACTGAGTACAAGACAATACCAGTGCAACACTTGTGACAAAGACCAGGTAATCAGTTCAAAACTGAATGCTGTTGACAAAAAGACCTGGGCTATAGAAAAATATGAACAGAACAAAAAGTCTGACTCTATGGAAGTTGAAAAGCAAACCAATGTTAGTAAAGAGAAGAGAGAGCCCACCGTGTCTGACCTCTTCAAGATAATTAAGCTGCAAAATGAACAATTACAACTGCTGCAAGAGAAAGTAGATAAGTTCATCTCAGCTAGTCAACAAAACAAAAACAACACTAGGCCTGTACAGAACTGCATGTCAGAACATGTTGCAATAGAGACTGTTGGCAATAATGAGCAGCATAAAATATCTATAGGTGTTATGACTAGCTTTGAAATGGTTAGAACTTCAACAGTAATCAATAAAGAAATTGTGACAACTAATGAGAATGCCCAAATACAGTGTAACAGGTCTCAAATAAGTATTAAAGAGGTTAAGTCTAAGGGCCAATCTCCTAATTTAAACTTTTTGGATGGTATTGCACCTGTGGGTGAAACTATGCGGGCAGAGTTTGAAGCGAATGGCAATGTAGTACATACAGCTACCCCACATGCTGGTGGGAATGAGGAGAAAACATTGAATGAATTAAGCTTGTATAATGTTCAAGTGGATAATGCCACTACACCCCTCATGTCGCCAGAGCAAAGTTTGTATCTGGATGTTAAAGATTATAGCGAGTAAGTTTACATACTCAACTCCTATTACATATCATTAGAAATTTTTGCTTCTACTATGTTGTTTATTTATTACTTAATTATATTCTTTCTTGGTCGCTGGTGTCCTGTTGACTGTAGTCTAGTGTAAAGGGGGGACAACTTTTTTTTTATTGGGTTTTCCTTTTATTCTGCTTGAAGGGATACTTTTTTTTTAGCTCATTTACGGTAACATAGTTTTGATTCATTGAAATTTTATTTTCAGTTCTGATACAGGAAGTGATGACCAATCCAATGTGGGATGGACGTATTATAATAAAGTTATGGTAAATATATAAAATTTGGATTGCTATATTACACTTTGTATTCAAGTAGATATCTATATTTTTAAGATGTAATTACAGACTCACGTGAATGGCATGCTGCAAGATTCAGACATGCCATCCTCAGCCAGTGCTCTGTATAGAAATGCAAGACAACAGATGCAGACTGTACAAATGCAAATTGACAAGACTAATGTTAGTGTTACGAAAAGGTAAATGCAGTTATGAACTTTATATACTCACAAAATCCAGTAATTTCTGAAGCACAAATGACTTGTAACTAGGTTGACATTTGCATACTAAACTTTTATAATCTACCCTCACTTATAACATAACATTTTTTCTATTTTTTTAGCATTTATTACACTCTATGGTGTATGATTTGGTATCGAACTGAAAAAAAAAAACATATGCCACTCAGACATTTATGTTCTTTTTTGTAAGTTTAAATTCTCGCAATGTGATGTGATATGCACCAGTACCAACTGCAGCAATTTGCATTTATTCATGGTTTTAGAGTGAAATTTGGCGACGATCCCCTTGGTTTACACCAACCCCATATATACGCGTCAACTGACACTAGTTTGAAGATGAACCAGCTGGCAGCCAAGTACCTTAAGAACGGGCCTCCGGCCGCGGCGCAACAGCGACCACCGCCGCCACCCAGGCTTACTACGGCGCCTATTGACATGTCTTTTGCGACTAGAAATTATATGGAAAGGCACAAGTTGTTGCAAGGTACGTCGTGAATAGTGCATTTATTAAATAAAAAATAAGTACATCAATAAAAAAAAATGAAAATCATACATGTTAAGATTGGGCAGGCAGATTGGTGAAGTACTAAGTCGTTTCCTGTGCTACTTGTCGCGGTTTAAATTTCTGCGCGCAATTTATATTTAATGTCTTACATATAACAGGACACCATGGACACAAATACATTATAATTCTAAGATATAGTAAAACGATTATCATAACTGAAACAGCCAGCCTACAACATTTATTCATTTGGCGTATTCTCGACGCGTAAATACGCCTTAGTATACAATCAACATTTTATAAAATATATTGTTTTTCAGGTATACAACCAGCGTCTAAGTCGCCAATACAAGGTGAGATGCCAAGATTTTTAGACATAACGGCTTTAAAACAACAACCCAAGTTTTTATGAGTTTAGTAATTTATTATTTGTAGTGTACATTTTAATGAAATCTGTAAAGTTATAGTTCTTAGACGTAAACTTTACTTTATTAATATACGTATAATTTTGTTTATTAGTTTGGACTGTATGTATAACTATGACGTTCTTGGCTTTAGGGTAAATTTATATTGGTGCAGAGTCCACACGTATCGCTTCGGAATCTGGATTCCGCACCAATGTAGACCCGTTAACCGCCAACGACGATTTAAAACGTCAATCACAATTTTAATCCAGACGCCTATGCCGCCACCTTCAAGTGTCAATCCATACTTAAATGCGAAAATAGTGTTTGTTACTTATTTCACTGTCAAACATAAGGCTAAAAAATAACGCTTAAAGGTGGCATTGGCGTCTGGATTGAAATCTTGATTGACGCTTTATATCGTCGTTGGCGGTTAAAGGGTTAATTGACCCTTGTGTGTTGCGTGTATATAATCTATAAATAAAATAACGCCTATTTCTGAACAGACATTTATTTTAAACCTCAGAGAAAATAACAGAGTAAAACCCTACATTATATAAGTAGGTATATTTGTTACTGGAACAGTTGTTTGTTAATTATATTACACTTATATTTGTTCAGTATCTCGGGTTTATTATGAAGTATTATAATAATATACATTAATTTTGTCTACGTATAATATATTTAATATAAACAATAAATTTAATTTCATACAATGTGCTATTTTAATTTTGTTTCATTCAATATCACATTTTGAAGAAACGAGTGATTTAGGAAAATTAAAGCCGCATGTACACATATTGTAATAAATACGCTAAGTAGTACCTAGCTAATATTGAGACTAGAAATGTGCATTAAAAAGTATAGACACTTGCATTGTCATTATGAACTTAATGGATGAATAAATAAACTTTATTTATGTGCATGCGGCTTTCTATATTCTCATTAAAAATATACATAGATATTTATTTAATAAACTTGTGAACTACTTTAACATCATTATAATTTTTATCTCGGAGGTATTCAAATATCTCTCACAGGCAATTGTACTTCCATAACTTTGGATATGGCAATAAAAATATATTTGATACACGAATTTGTCTACACATATAATATTCTCTAATCTCATTATTCTCCATAACTGTTTCTCCATTACAAAATGGGGAATTACTAGAGATACAAACTGAGGTTCAAATAAAAAATTTGACAATATTCAATATATTTACATTTATAGTACACACATATTATTTATTGGAGACATAATAATTAAAAAGAAAAAATCTCTACATATTTTCTATTTGACTATATGGAAAAGCTTATTACCTAATAGACTTGTCTGTTTTATAATAAATTTCATTTTCAATTGGACAAAACTTTATGAGTACACATCATACATACATATTTTTATATCTCATGTGATATCAGAATTCATAACTAATTCTTATGTTTTTAACTTATCACTATCAGTTTGGTTCTTTTCTTTGGTTAGTAATATACATTATCGCACAACATCGAAACACTCAACACGCTACTCGAATTTCTGTAATACATGTAAGTAGGTAACTTTAATTAATACATTTGAAGTGTTTACACTACGGGTACTTCCTTCCTTATGTACATTGAAGATAAGTTGTATTAACACTTAAATAAGATTTCAATTCTCTTGCATCGCAAAATATTACAGTTTTATACTATTAAGTCTAGAAAGATAACCAAATAATTGGATGGCACTTCTTTTCTGGTGTCAAATAGACTTTCGAGAGATAGTAATTATAATAATCATTTCTTCATAATTCGTTTAATACTAAAGAGAACTATTTTACATCACTTTTTTGTCTTACATGTTGCACAAGTCAAGTGACTAGAATATTACATTAAACATGAGATTCAGTATTTATATATTAATTAATTTGAATTACATACATATCTGTAGTTACACTGTACATTGTATATGTTTCGTAAAAATTGTTGCTAGTTCAAATTTCTTATCCAATAAAATATTTTAACATTGATCGATTATCTACATCATAACTGTTAGTTTTAATATAATTTTGTTTAAATTATGTTTCCCTTATATTGAGCATATATTTTGTGCACAGCAATTCAATATACATATTCAAACGATTCAATATCATCTTATTTCAACAAGAGGGAAATGAAATATACATCTATTGTTATAGTATAGGTATATTATTTTTGATAAATCTTTAATATTGCAACAATGATAGAATATTACAATTTTCAACGGAAAATAGCTTCATACTAATTTGTTCATACGCTCTACGAAATATAGTTTTGTTCACTACACATCACCCATATTTGTTTTATCACATCTTTGCCATTCAAAAGTATCCATCTAATATCTACTCGTACTAGGTCTACACGTAACACGTCTACTCGATTTAAAATAATTTTCATAGATAATTATTATTTTTGTCTAGACATTTTAAGTTGGGTGTACACGACATGGACTTTGAGAGATTTTCTCTACAGGGTTCTTAAGACTATCGAGGCTTCGATTTGAATATCAAAAGTTATATCGTGTATAGACAACTTTAGTTTCAACACTCAATACCTATAGGTACGGTTGTATATCTAGTTACTCATACTTTAAAATTGTGCACCTGGTTTCGTATTCGATAACAAGCTACGAAGTTAGTTTGGTTGTTTACGTATCATTTATAAAGTTTCGTCGTCACCTCCTCCTCTCGATTTGCTGTCCAGTCTCAGTTCTGCTAGTCTCTGCCGCATGCTACTTGGCCTGGAAAAGTTAAGTCATTCAGCTGTGGCTTTTCTAATCTATATTTTTTGTGTTCAATTGCATTCTTTTGTTTTTTATTCATAAGTAGGTATTTGAATGTCGCTTCCGTAACGGTGAAGAAAAACATCGTGAGAACTGCACACCTGGTGTGTGTAGTCCGCGGACTAGGCCAGCGTGGTGGACTCAGCTTTAACCTTTCGCATGCTGGCTGAAAAGAGCTCCGTGCCCAGGAGAGGGACTTTCTATAATTATTGCAGTTATTGCAGAAATATCATTGATACGATGAAAATGGTTGTCACCTGTCAGAAAAATAGGATGTGACCACTTGATCGGCGGAGACCGACTGTCGTTGGTACGCTCCCGCGCTCAGGTTGCTCTGCGGGATCTTGTAGATTCGCACACACCGCCCACTGTTCTCTGGAAGTACTGTAAATTAAAAAATAAATTATTAAAGGCCAATGAACGAGGTTATAATGAACAGAAAAACCTAGGCAAACGTAATTCGTACGGGTAATGTCGAATTCCGTGCTGTTTGGGAATTTGTTCGCGCTTTCTAAATCGCCTGGATGGCTGTCTTATAAAAGCCAACTAATGGGTTTACATACATACATACATAAAGTCACGCCTTTTTCCCATGGGGGTAGGCAGAAACTACGGAACGTCACGTGCTACGATCTTTACATAACTCTTTTGCTTCATCTACATTCATGCATCGTTTCATACATGAACGCCGGTTGTGGGTACTGTGCACCTAACCTTTTTGAAGGACATCACCAATAAGGTCCGTATATCAATCCATATTTAAACTTTTTCAAGTCTATGCTCACAGATTACAGAAGTGCCACAAATAGTGTTCGAATGAAGTAAAGATTCTTTAGTTTGTGTTAATACACGTACCTTGAGGAGAGGTGGGTGGTGAGATCGGCGCCATTCGTTGCAACGGTGGTCGTATATTCTCCTGTTCTGAAGAGATGGAGCTACTTCTGCTAGATGCTGAATTATTCTCTGACGGCGCAGTACGGTTCATACTGTAAGGGTCTCCTCTGTTGACAAAAATATAGTACGTAACTAATATTATGAAAATCAAATTATGACAATTGGAACTTGAAACTATTACTAATTCTTGGATCTGATTAATTTCATTCCGTGTACCAGATATTGGATAGGCATTGCTCGATTTTTGTGGCCAATTTAAAAGACATGTCAAATAGTGCTGTAAGACCGTTATTCTTATAGTTATGCTCTAAGTCTTAAGTTCGATTAATCTTCCATCCTGAATCAGAAATAAAATCTCAGTTCAGAGAGACCTAAAAGTAATGGGTAGTGTAATATAAAATATATTATGTAAATGTACCTGTCATGATTTTCATCTTCGTCGAGAGAATAAGGTCCGCATTGTTTGCTCATCTGCCGGACGAGCTCGTCATGTAAACTGAGGCACGGATCTATTTCCCGACTTAAAGGCACGTATTCCGGTGCGCATGCCACATAGAATATATCCTGAAACTTCATTTATTATAGTACCTTCATAGAGCTGACAATATTCCTAGCGTTCCAGTGTGAGGATTATTTTACACCCACAGTTTGTCTGAGGTAGAAATGTATAACCGACAAGCTACTCGTGTATCGAAATGCCGAAACATTTCGGCAAAAACCTAGGATTTTCTCACTGTAATCTACTTTATGTCTGACCTACATCGTTAGGGACGTCGGTGACTAATGAGGGTCTAAAGATAGCAAAAAAATTGCATGTAAATATCCAGATTGGAGGGGTAACAAATTTTTTTTTAGTGCATTTTTGGTACTGTTATAGTTACTTACTCTTCGCCCACAAAGCAGTTTCAGTCCAGGTATGCAGGCTGCGTGTACTAAAGATCCGTTAGCAACTAGTCGTATCTCTAATAAATCTTCAGCGAATGCCATTATGTAGGGAAAAGCGCATACTGAAAAAATAAAAAGTTATGTTTATCACTGAGATTTGCATTTGGCTACGTATATTGTATCGTTTGATATAAGGCGAAGACTTCTATTATTTTAGTAGTTGCCTAATTTATGGTAAACTTTTTCATGTAACGTGTTTGTATTCATGATGTAATTTTTATGGTTTCTTACCTACTGCTGCAGGCACAGTTGTCCAATGAAAGTCATATTCGCTATCACTTTCCATACCTTTACTTGTTAGTCTTTCGAAATGACACGTATCTGAAACACAAAAATTTACATTTTAAAGTCTTATATTCTTGAAAAATGTATTGGAGATGTTTGAAGGATGCTTACGATTATAACATAAAACTATTTGCCCATCTCTCTCGTCTCCTATTCGTAAGGCGTTGACCAGAGTTCCACGTCGGGGTCCACTATCTTCCGAGTTTTCTGCTCGTTTTACTGCCTAAAAAATAATGTTTGTCATTCAGTTCGATTCTATGTCTAACATCGTATACCCAAGTGCATTACTTTCAACGATTTGAAGACATTCAGCTAGTATTTTAGGATGTTTCGTACCTGTCCTGTCCCAGACTCTAAAACTTCCCAATGATGTTTGTATCCAACTACCATTATTCCTACTTCGCCATCCATAAGTTTGATGAGTATAGGCGATTCGCTTAGCTGGATATCCTGTAAAACAAAAATAATAGAACGTTGATTGTTACTTATAATGGTTTGCTTTTATACGAAACTTTCGTAGATCTTTTCGTTACTCACTTTGATATGTGTAAATTCGAAACCCATCTCGTTTTCAGTCTTTGATTCTTCGATCATAAGCATTACCCTTCTACCAATTGCTACAGCTAATGTTGTTTTGCCACCTTCACCTAAAAAGCAATTACATTATCAGTCATTTTATATTTTTTCCACTTTGAAACGAACAGCCAAAAGTTTCTTATTTTGAAATGATTTTTCACAATTATTGCTATAGAACAATAGTAAGCTATACAAACCTGTTTCAAGTAGATCAAAATAATGTGCAGTCTTAGTCCGTGGCAGCCTCGCATGCTTGCAGTCCTGAAGCGGGCGCATGGCCCAGGCGCCCGCGCACAGCTCCTGTAGGGGCAGCGCATACAGGCCCGCGCCCCCCGCGCCGCCCGTGGTGGATCCACCCCCTGCGACCACACGCGCGCCCACGCGGAACAGCCCGGCGCGCTCACTCACACGCGCTGCTCTCACGCAGCCTTCCCATCTTAATACTACTCGGGTTGTTCCACTTTCTGTGAGTAAGGATATTGAAAATGTACAACTACAGTGTTAACTATCTATTAACAAAAAATAACATATGAACGTCAGATGTGAGAATTGATTTTCATGTACCGAACTTCAGATGGGCAACTCGGGAGTTTGAGCGACTATATGGAAATAAAAAATGTTTCCTACCTTCTAAAATGTATGTGTTGGATGTAGTTGATAGCAAAAGTCGTCCCTCTGCTAGCTGTTCTGCACAAACCGGTGTGGCTGGCAGTGGGGCTGCCCGCCACACTTTACCTTCCCATGGTGCGCGACGGGAACCACCACATCCTGGAATCAGTCATATTATTTGTAACAAATTGTGTAGGTATAATTTAATAATCGTGAACACATAAGGAGCCAGAGGTTATTATGTATCAAACAAATTTATTTGTCAAATTTCCAGAAAGGAACTAATTGGCCGCAAAGGGTTCGTTAAGACAAGAGCCGATACGAATCTGGAACATATATATATTTTATTTGATACATATAGGTAACCACATTTAATCTATATATCGGATATCAGACTAGCTACCTGATGAAACAAGGCTAGTAGGAGCATCGCCACGCAATACAGCATCAAGTTTTAGTGCTTGTCCTACGTGCAAGAAGTGTTCCGTGCGTACTGCGCCTGCGCCGCCCGCTCCTGCACCTCCTGACCATACGTCCGATAGCGCTCGACGCGATAGCATTGGCTGAAAATATGTCTCACGTTATTTAGAAGAAGAGGGAGTGAAAGAGAGTTTAAAATATGGAGGAGGGTAAAGGAGATCGTAGGAGAAAGGATGATGTTGTCTCGGCTATATGTACATGGATAATGTGGAAACGGCCCATTTCAATTCCTATATGATAGCTTGCAGTTATTGTTTTTGGGAATTACTAAGCTTAACGCTATAGGCTCGTCTCCTAATTCTTGGGACCTAATAGTGTCATCGTTGAACTGTTTGGCTAACGCTTCGGGTATCAGGCGTGCGGCGTGATGATAATGGTATGAAAATGATCTGGAAGTGAAAGAAAAACTTTAATCAGTATGATGCACAGGTAAGCAAAATGTTTATTACGAAAATAGTTGCGGAAATAATAACAGCACAACTATGCAAGCAGACCAGTATCTTCATGAGTAGGTATGACATGATATTATTATTTTATTAGGTAGATAATTCACAATATATCGAAAAAAAAAAATAACAACTTAGCCAAACGGAGGTACCGGCTCCATGGGCGACTCGCTCGAATTGATTCCATCAAACGTCATAGCTTTGAAATCGCCGTTTGGAGATTAGCTCGTTAAGTTACTATGAAATTTATTGTCACGGCCGAGCCTATCGTTATAGGCCCGTGGAGATGGTACCTTTAGTCTAAAATAAATCAAAATGATCTAAACAAGAAGACGTCTAATTTCGAAGATAAAGTTTTGAAGTTGACAGTGCGTGTTTAAGAGAAACTTACCACCTTGTGGTCGGAGCAGTGTTCCGCGTAGATGTCCCTGATTAGCGTGTCAAGGGTCCGCTGCCGTTTCAATGCAAATGTTGGCGTTTGGAATGCTGCCTTCTCTCCATTCATTAATTTTACCTGGAGGTTTTATAATACTTTTCAAATTTTGTTTTGTGCGAGTTCATATTCGTGTAATAGTAGAATATTTGTCTTCTTTGAAATCCGACTTATTAACATTTATTTTTTGTTTTTAATTAACCCTTTTCATAGAGGTCTTACCTCCACCTTAATCATAACCATAATTAAAAACTGAATCACAGAACTGAGACAGCCTGGCTGTTTAACTTCTGAGAGTGGACGAACTTCGCAGCAACAATACCAAACTGCCCACGTTAACTGTAAACTGTCTATGAGTGAAAATAGTTGAAGGATACTTACCAATAGAAATTCCCTGAATAGTTGTGGATCGTTGAAGATCGGTGGACAAGGTAATGAAGGGCCAAATGGTGGCACTGTGTCGTCACTGTATACGCTCAACTTGTATCCTTCCTCTACTTCTGATACCACTGCGAAAATGTCTGTTTCGTCTTTAAGGAAAATGTTATCAAATCAAAAGGTCCCATCACTGTTGCTGTAGTTATAGTACCTACTTTCTTTTACAAAATATTTAAATCAAATTATACCTAATAATGGAATTTATTTAACAAAGCTATTAGCTTTACATTTTTGAGGATTAAAAGAGAGAAACAAAAAAACACTTCAAGTATAAATAGATTTGGATTTTTATAGTTTGTGGGTAGGTACGGTACCTAAAACCGTTTGTATCAAAAAATGTTTGTCAATAAACAGTTTCTGTAGAGACTCTATATCTATAATGGCATAACACAGAAATAGCGTGAAAAATGTTGATAAAAGGATACGTGTGAAATGGCTTTTGACGCACTGCGGATTAAATGTATTGTGCACCGAGTCCTCTGTGAACACAATGTTGACGATGTCGTTGCCGATGTGGCGTTTCCGCTCCAGCTGCAATAAATATAGACACTGTTGCAGCTTTTATTGGTTTGCGGGTAACTGTAGGAGATATTATACTCATATTTCTTTGGATGAGTTCACATCGCACCGGGCAAAATGAATCGAACCCCGAGTTTATATTAGGGATGTTACGGAGGTGGATTTATCGGAGGCGGAATCGGAGTCGGAGGTTCTCGTAGTGACCTCCGCGGATTCGGAGGTGAATCGGAGTCGGAGTCGGAGCAAATCTACGAATGTAAAATATAAATAAATAAAAAAGAAGAAACTTGTCGCAACTCGTTCACTCTTCGTTCATCAGTTGCAAAGAACACATATACTCCGTCAGTTGTCAGTGTCACGTAGAAAGCGCTCGGTAGCGCTGCAGCGATAGCAAGTCATAACTTGTAACTCCGATATATACCTCCGTTTTGATATATCGGAACCGGATCCGGATTCGGAGGTGTAATTTTAATCGGAGGTTCCGACATATCGGATTCGGAGTCGAAGCTCCGTAACATCCCTAGTTTATATTATTAAAATGTGCTTCTCACCAACTGTGTCGATGTATCACGAAACAGTCGAATATACATACACTATTTGCACCAAAAGTTCGTTTGAAGTTTTAAACTTAACTGTAGAAACTAAGGTAACGTAGTGTTTCCGTTGATCCGTTATTTATTGATCAAGAACTTGTGAATCTTAAGGAGCGGCTTGGGTAAAAGCTTTGAAATGTTGGAAAAACACATCCGAAGTTTAAAGAAGTACCCACCGACCCACAAAAGTAACTTAAGCCGGGTTTGTTACTAGTATTATAAAGAGTGCTTACAACATTAGAATCGGAAAAGTGTTTTATTATTATTTAAGTAATAGTAAAGAATCATTTTTTTTTGTCATATTTAAACCTATCTCTATAACTTTCGGAAACATTAATTTAAGAAGTTACATTGGCATGCTAAGCTATATGATTTCTATGATAATTGTATTGGCCTCACCTGTTGCTTATTATCCTTCGAAAACGGTAACATTGTAGAGACGTGAAACATAATTTCGTGTCCTTGATGCATCGTGTAAATGGAATGGCTGCCAGTCATGTCACCTGTTACAACAGACAGAATTAAGATTACTCCAGATAAGACTTTATACCGCGCATTTCAGAGTAATTTGTTTTTGTTTTACAAAATAAATCCTTTGTCTACCGTTTGTTTATTAGATAATAACTCGTATTAAATGGAATATGAATGTTACCTTTGACGTCCAGTCCTCCCCGAAAACGGTTCCAGCCTCGTAATCGAATTTTATCTCCCAAAAGTGAAATAAATCTGTCCCATTTCTCGTCGCCTTTCTCTGAAAGATTTCAACATTTAAATGTCCTTTTGGAAATACATTTAGCTTTTAATATTTAGTGCTATATTTACCGTTGGAAAGCATTTCGTCATCAGTCTTTTGGCCGGGTTTCATTATCATTACTCCTATCTTAAAATTTACAGAGCCTTCCTGTTCTTCAAGAAGTAGAACATCCTTTTGTAATTCGGCACATGTTATCTGTATAAGAAAGTTGTTACATATATAACACACACGTAGGTACACATTTCATATAATACATAATGATTATGAAGTTTAAGGTCTTATCTCACCTCTCTCGGGACCTTATCTACACGTTCCATCGACGGAAATTGTCCTAAAATTTGCTTGACTGTCGGTCTAGTTGGCGCCTGTCCACCGCCGCTGCTCCAAGCACTTGGCGGCAGATATATCTTATGGGCACCCTATAAACGCATATTTTATTGGTAAATGACAGACCATAACTTTATATTACCGTTGAGTTGTTTATCGTTACTTATACATAGAGCTTTGAGCGGTTAAGGACTCGAAAAATGATCTTCATCTAGGTTCAACTTTTATTGCACACCTTAATTCTCGTTAATTCTGACAAGCCAGTATAATAAAATATGTATGTATATGTAAGTAATTTGCCGGAGAATAATACATTCGTAAATTTTATTTTTTACTTTTCGAAGAAAATTATTGTACCAAACTATAGTAATTGTTCCAAATATAGTATTTTCGATATAACGGAAGGTATAAATGTATACGCCAAAGGGCGTAATAAATAAGATCCGACGTTCAAAATAAAAAATATTGAAATCTTGGACGGCGCGTGCCGTAACTTTGAATAGCACTTCTCACCATTTTATTGAAGAGGATGGCTCGTAAAAGTCCCGCGCCTCCTTCCTGCACCACGCTGAGAAGGTACGGCTCTCTGGTGCCATCCACTCCGATGTAGTTCTGATGCACTGTAAACGTTTAGCGATTACAGGTTGTTATTGCTTTCGTTTTAACAACCATTTTCGATTATCGAATTAATAAATTCTTTTTTTTTTATTCCAGCCATGAAATATGTCCACTTATCCATTTTTTCTCTAGACATTTTCTGGAAACCTATTTGCTACCCGGTTAGTAAAAACAAACTCGCTATTATTTATCTTAAAAGTAGGTAAATATAATATAAGTACTCGTAATTACCTACTTTTGAGATAGAATAGAATATAATAAATTTATTGCTCAACTGTGTACAGTTACAAAAGTAGATGTTACAGCAATTTAATTCAGTATCAACGGTATATCCATATCGGATGTACAATAGTACAATTATTAATCGCAAATATTACAAAACATTTCTTATGTCAACAATTACAATTAAATTAAAATTTATTATCACTTGTTCACTGATTATTTGTAACTGAAAAATTCTTGAATACTATAAAAAACATTGTGTAATAGCCATTTTTTTAGGACTCTTTTAAACCGGTAGATGATTATATACACGTATGGCGGTGACCTAGGTATTCTTATAATAAATCATGTTATTGATGCATGGTAAACATAAATAGTATAATAAACAACGAATGTAGTAGGGTTTGAAAGTCAAAATAGATGTCTGTGTAAAACCGTAAAGTTGTTCATTTCAATGTCTACATGAACTGAGCCCACGAACAGACTGAATCCTATCAAGAAAATACACTTTACTCAGGACAGAATAAACAATTTCGAAAAGTGCTACTAAACGTAATATAATAATTGTAGAGCATTATACCTACCTACAGACGGTTGCCTATTTTTGTTTACACCGGGTATCATTTCACCACTATTGAGGTGCCTCAAAATTTCGGATAAGTACCTATCTACTACTGTGGTAGATAGATAATAGTAGACTTGAGAACTCGTGGTGAGAAGTTGGAACAGACTTTTTTTTTCATTATTAAGAAGTTGATGGTCATTCATATTTATGCTTTAGCTATTTTTTATTTCGAAAAATAAAATGGAAATCGCAAGTAATCTGCATACCACGACAAGCAAAACACATTAAAGTTTTTGTTTGTTAGCCGATCACATCCCTTATTCATTTTTGTTTGAAATGGATACACGTGTTTTAAATTAGGTAAATCGAGTTGAATAAGCTAGCTGAATACTGCTAGATACTCGAGAAGTTTATTCTGCAAAATGTTTGTGAATATTATATATATTTTTATATAACCGATAAATTGTAAATTCACGACAAACATTCTCATGCAACAGTGAACAGTTCGATATAATTTCCCAATATGAGAAATAAAGAAAATACGTTTATTTGGCCCAATATCAGCCTTTCATATCGTATGAAAACATTCTAATAATACAACAAAGCAATTTTCGCGTTTCAACTTTCAAATTCCAAGCGAGTAATAACGACATGAAAAATTGAAAAAAAAAGAACACCAAAAAAAAAAATGAAAAATATTTTCAGTTCATGTTTTCAAATATTTATTTGGTTTTTCGTTTCAGAATGTGAAGTGCGTTCGTGATAGTGAGTCAAGTATAAATCTAGAGTAACGAGGGTCAAAGCAAGCTTAAAATAGGTTGGTTGAAATATTTGAATCACGAAACGTAATAGACTATTTGGTTCGTGCTTTTAAACAGTGAAAACTAATAAAGGTCCATGTCTATCCATCGTACCTACATATCATATGTCTATTATATATGACTATTATATATACGAGTATATGTCATAAAGGAATTCAATAACTTGAAGGAATTATGCTAGCTTAGTGCTTGAGATCTAATATGTCCTTTATTTCTATTGTGACTACCAACACAACCACCTCTTATATATATTTTAACTTCTCCCTCTAACCTTTACAAAGCGGCAAGGTTGGTTGTGACCAAATGACCTACAAATTTTCGAGCATTTTAGTTTGGACAATTCATATGTATCCATTCTGTTGATATCTCCATTACAGGTACATGGAAAGCCACAAACGATACTCCAGTCCAAACCGCTTCTGCTGAAGATATGATTATCTTATCTGCAAGTCTATGGCAATTAGGCTTAATTGCTATCGAAGTGAATTACAGGACGCTCATTTTTCGGTGTGAGATGATAGATGTAGGTAATCGATTGATGTGTCTCTAAGCAACGCTTTGACAACGCAGATGACCTAAGATCAGACTTTTTAGTATCCAGGGTTGTGGGCTGTACCTTTTCATTTATTCTAGTTGAAACCTTTTAGGGTACCAATAAAATTAATAGCATGTAGGGGTAAATTGGAACACAGTGGATTACGTGGCCGCCGCCAGATTAGACCCAATTTTCTCGGGTTCGGTGGATATCTGTCGATGACACAGCCTTCATGACACTTATTTTGTTTGCGCAATACACTGTCATAACATAGCATCACGCTTGTATCCTCCGAAAGGTTAGGCAGAGCTGTACCTACTATTCTATAGTCACTTCTAGCCGATGTCGTTATTGGGTCCCTATTACTCAAAAGGGAGCTACCCTAGCTGTTACTGAGAATTTCCATGGAGAGAAACCAATAGCACTTTGCCCGTCCCGGGCAACAAGGTAGTTTACACTCAAAACACTAGTTTTTCTTCAAATATTTTCGAATAGATTCGAAGAACAAATGTTTTATCTACGTAAATTTTTTAACACCTTTGAAAAGCGCCACGGTATCTGCTAATGTTGCGGTTAACTAGTATTTTAGTACCTACTTGAAAGAGAAAACGATTAAATAATTTTTGTCTTTATCCGAAGACCTTCGCGTTTCATCTCGGTACCGTCAGGCTTTCGAGGCAGTAATTATAATAAATGAACTTTTGTTGAAAATTTCCTTGCCGTAAAATATCGATTGTTTTTCTGACATTGAGCAATATCTTCGACGTTGTGATATGAGTTTAACTATAGAAGGCTAAACCCCACGTCTGTAAATAACCGCTCAAGCCTATTTGTTAATATATTAGTTCTAATTATTACCTACGTTTACGACTGCCCTAAAATTAGGCTCGTTTGGGCAAGATTAATTCAAGTATTGTACAGAAACAGGGTTTCTTGTTGCGATCACCTTTCGATTAGAGATACTACGAGGAGATAATAAAGACATAAATAACTTTGAGCGCTTTATGGCGTTACGATTGTCGATTACGTCACGCACAGACAATAAAGACGTTTCTATAAACGGCGTTCTACCTTCTTCAACAAGCTTCAAATGATTATTAGATATCGGGTAATTATTCGAGTAGTACACAAAAAACTCTGCATGGAAGCGATTTTACTGCCATCTCTAATATGTATTACACGGATAGTCGAACATCATCAGATATTCGGCAACGAGAATGCAGTCTCTTAATAATGGCCGACTCAATCCTGTAAGTTACACAATTGGTACGCCGAATCCATTTGTAACCAACGAAAGCGATGTTTCTATTTCGGGAAGAGTCCGCAGCGCCGCCGGTGGGATAAGTTATAAGATATATATGCACTAGTCTCATATATTTCGGTACTTGACTTAAAGTAGGTACTCAGCTACTCACTCGCGCATCACTGGAATAAAACCAGTGTAAGTTGGACTCGCATACTATTGAAACTACATGCATGGCAGCTCAAGGTCAGAGTGTCTTCATGGATGTGCGGTCCACTTAACGAGAAGTAGTAGTAGGTAGTAACGCACTTGGTTGTTATATTTTTAGTTACTTACCTAGTTTGTTGCGTAACGTGTGTGTGACACACACACCGTTACACTTATCGATCTATCAGCTGTGTTTCGAAACCGTAGCGATCGATTAGAATATGATCGCTTCAGAAATAAAAGTAACAACTTATCGGGAGATGTATTGATATATAGGGTGTACACTTGGACATTGATTGAGCCATCACCGTTACCTATACACTGAAACGGGTATACGTAGTAATTTTTCATGAAAACCTCTAGGAGGGTTTTTGTGGAAAATGTTCGGGATTTTAGATGGGTCTGTATACTGCAGATAGAGAACCCTGAAATAAATTGCTGGTATCTAGAACGATGGCTCATACGATAAGCAGAAAAAATGAAGTCTACAAGTTTGAAAATGAAGTTTTTTTGCCAGCCAATTTTTTTTTACTTCTGTACACAAATAAGGTCAAATCACAGTATTTAAACTTTGGTGAAATGTGAAAAACGTATTCCGTAATAGTTGATTTAATCAACTCAAATTGAATGATAATACTCAAAAGAATAAAAATAGAAATAATACCTACTAATTACGCCTGAAATATGCATTAGGCACCTACTATTGAATATCTTTTCGTTGTGAGTAAATTACTTGTATACCTTGCGGTTTATTATTACATGCCCTAAGTTATTAACCCCGAAACTGCCTGTACACCGAAACATAATCGTTAACTGTAATAAATAATTGTCCGTTAACAATAGGGTACGTGCCGTCACAACCATCTGTTGGAAACGGCTCGCTATTGTTGTACATGACAGAATTCATTTCTAGGATCAAGCGCGTGTTACGCAATGAAACAGAATTTACGGACTTCGCCTTATAGCCCGAATAAATTGGTTTCAAATGAACAATAATAAAATGAACTTTAAGTCGTTTCGAAGATAGGTACCTATCATGGTGTGTATGGCAAACAGTGGGGCGACTTCAGTGTTCCTGTTTTCCTGAAAAACATCACGCTTTTTGTCTGGTGGAGATGTCAGCCGATCGATTCTTTTTATATTCAGATAGGCAATTCATAGTTCAACAATATCCGTAGTTTTGGTTATGTACTTTCCTTTGTTGGATCAACAATATTTTTTGCAAGAGTAGTTTTTCTCGTTATCTACCTTTTTATTATATTTATGTTCCAATTTGATGGCGTGAATTTTTTAGCTTACTATTAATACGAGTATATACGACGCGGGTATGAACAACTTCGGCAAAACGATGAAGTCAAATATCTAGGTCAGATCTAGGTGCTTGTTTGATGTTTACAGGCTAAAGTTTGGTATGCTCCAGATGTAAAACTTTACTTGGAAAGACTATTTTAGTATATAGTATTTTTTTATAAAACGCCTCTGGTTTTTTGTAAAGGTACAATAAAGAGGATTTTTGTTTTATGTGCCTAAGTACCTATAAAACATTTGGTATTTTATTACTGTGATCTTGTATCTAGGTACAATTATCACGGTAATCGATACATATTAAATTAAAACGCACGGGATACCTTTAATTGTCAGCTAATAATCAATAAAACAGAAGCCCAAACGGAACTTTTCCTAAACGGCTATTAGAAAAACGCGTTTTAAATACGACTACTTATAGAGAGAAGATTTTGCAGAAACATTGCAAATGAGCGCCTTTATTTAACATGACCCATTTTCAAAGGACACCTGACGGACATATATTTTGTATGAGATAGGTATGCCTATTCATAGCTATGTTAGACGTTATTACAGTAGTGGTAACAGAAAAAAGTTTTATATTTCTATTACAGTAAATTATGATCACTTTGCCTGCAATTGAAACTATGTTTATAAAACAAACAAACAAACAAACGTTCGACTATAACAATATTTCGGTCTATACTTAGACTCTTTAATTGTTTTAGTGTAGGTACCTATCTGACGCTCACTGTACCTAGCTAGGTATAATTAACAGTGCTGTACAAACATGCTGAAGAGGGAGATGGGACTAATCTGCGAAGTTTAGTATTGTTTAGCTAAAGTCGCTCGGAGTCACACAAATTAACTTGCGCCTTAAAGCGTCAAGCGCGTTGTCTCCCTTTCATTTGTTTTAACCTTCGAACTAGTTAGCTTATGCAGATTTCCTCAACGCAAATTAGAATGATATGAAGTTCTAGCGAGATTAATAGTGTTCGAGTTGAACAATGCATAACTTTTTGATTGCAGTCATATGTGTTGCAAAATGTGAAACCAATTTTGGTATAGGTAAGGTCTCCACAGATTATTAAGATTTCTAGTCGTGACACCTTCTCGGTTATCTACTTACGCTTCCATCCTGCATAGAAACTTTAAATCAATTTATTACGGTTTTATAATTATAACTTCACACTTATTTATTATTTCAATGTTTAATAACATGTTTAAAGTGTGTATCGATAAACTGATCAATATTAGATTTAAAAAAAAGAACAAATACCTCTAGCTACGAAATTCGACTATTTCCCGGGTTTTTACTAAATTAATGGGAAAATAACTACTTTTTCAGTTATTTATTAGGTAGTGAAGAAATGTTTCCTCTATATTCTATAAATCTTTTATAATTCTTTCTTTTAACTTAACTTTACTAACTCTTTTCTATGTATAAAGACACAAAAATATTTGATTGCAAATAATGCAATGTTTTGTGAGTGTAATTTTATCATTGCTTAGACCAAGAATTGATTAGTTTTAAATAATTCTAAACTAGCACAGAAACTAGTTGGAAAACAATAAAACTCTGTATCAATTTTAATAATGTATTGTTTCCTACCTTCATAATAACTGTCATATTTTGTACTAGACATTAATGAATTACATAAGTGCTCACTTTGTTTACGTAACATGGTTGAAGGAATATCTAATTGAATACAACATAAGCAACTATTCAATTAAAATTAACATGAATAACGTCACTCTACATAGTTTTCTATTTTGGGATAGGACATGGGTACCTCAATCGTGGTTATCGTTAAGCCAAAAATGTATGAAAAAGTCGAGTGCGCGCATTTAAATGAATTCGTATTTATAAAAAAACTGAATAATCAAAGTGAAATAATGGTTTTCATGAAAGTTTTTTGGTATTGAGTAAAGCGAACATTTTGTTTCTTTATTCTATTTGATGTTAATGAAAAGCTGTTGTTTGTTACGAAATCTTTAACAATTTAAGATCCGCTGAAAATACAATAAAAGCAGAAGGAAATAAATGAATGAATTTTACTTACTTTTTCCAAGAAAATATTTGAAGTACCATCGTGTTTGAAACTCGGGGTTTTCGAGTACAGGCGCGCTCGGCGGTCCGAATAACTGTGGAAACATAAAAACGTTCATTGGTTGCCGCGGTTGCTATATAAAGTCTAGTTTTATAAAAGGTACAAATGAGTTACATTACATTCATAACTTGAAATGTTTGTTAAATAATCTTACCCGTACTCTAATCCTACTGAATATTATAAATGTGAAAGTTTGTGAGGATGGATGGATGGATGGATCTTTGTTACTCTTTCACGCCAGAACGGCTGAACAGATCTGGATGAAATTTGGCAAAGAGATAGATTATAGTCTGGGATAGCACATAGGCTACTTTTTATCCCGGAAAATGTACGAGTTCGTAAATCACGCGGGCGAAGCCGCGCGCTGTATCTAGTAAATTATGTATGTATAAAATTAATGATTAATGTAGTATAACAAGTACCTATGTATAGGCACAATTACACACTCAAACTCCTTTCCCTGTAAGAGTGTAAAGGCTGGTATATTTCGATTAAATTCCACCCTAATAAAAATATTATTCCATAGAAATCAATTTCCAATTTCGACGCGAAATTCGGTATCTGACAGGTTTCTGGTAGAAATCCTTTCTAATCTATTCTGATGACTGTTTTATTTATTTCGGAAAATTAAACAAATAGTTAAGCAGAAAATACGAAATTACTGTACTATCTTTGGAACATAAATAAAGCTTTCTTTAGGAACGCTCGCATTTGGAATGAGATAACGTTAAACACATTTCTTTATTTCTGACTAACATTAAACGTGAAGGTCTTGAAAGAATTTTCACTGTAACCGATAAGAGAAATATCATCTGTGACTAATCTTCGGGAGGCGCCTAGTCGTAAAAAGGTGTCGTTAGAACCAACTGGTTGAAACGTCGTAAAGTTTTATTCCAAAATTTAAATGACCGTGGCTCCTAAACTTAGTAACATTTATCACTGAAACATCTGTCGACTTTCCTTTCTTTTCGTAAAACTTATGATTTATGAGGGTTTTAGTTTTTATAAAGTTTTTATAATTCGGGCAAATAATTATGATCTTAGCAGTATTGGTATATACCTGAGTCAATAAAAAACAATTGATATTTTATTTGATTTTTAATTTAATCTTTTATTAAAAAAGCCTAAGTAAATAAATTTCTTTAACTGCACCAATATGGGCTTAAGAAATGGCTAATATCATTATGTATTCCTTGCCCTGCACAGCTAAGTAAAACAGAATGTATAATATTATACATGACCGTGCGTGTGATGGATACCCCACTCAAATTTCTGAACACATGAGCGCAGTTTGCTTCGATATTTGGTCATAAACTTTCGACAAAGGTTGGCAATGATTTTCAGACCTTCGACAGTTCACCCCACAACATATTTCTCGTTTTACATTAAAGCGTATATAATCGATCGGTATTTAAAAGATTAGATTTTTATTGAATATAGAATGTGTAACATGAGATCAGTATCGTTATGTCCTCTTATTTATTAATTGTGTTCGTGGGAGCGATGTTACCAAATCGGTTGGCTTAGTCCAGAGGGACGGTTAACGCTTGTGACGATTATTTTCTGAATAGGTATGGATTATTAATAACGATATATGGGGTAAGTTATGTCAATAGGCTTGTGGAGCTTACGATGCTGATAATAATGCCTTAAATAATTGCCATAAATAAAATTACAGGAATTGAATAAGGAGATAATTGAACTTGAGCATTATTGTCATAAGTGGACCACGTATTCCGATTTAAATTTTTTGGAAATAATAATAATCTGGATCTATTCTAATCTGATCCGGAACTGTGACATAATAATTAAATAAAAAGATTATGTATGAGAACAAACATGAATATCGGTAGAATAACCCTGCACTAGAGCAACCAATGCTCTATTTCAACCTAGACCAAATAAACTCGTCTAAAGGTTGAAATGGCTGTTTAAAAAATTTGTCACTTAAGGTTTATAGCATAAAGCTGAAAACAAAATAAAATAAAACAACAAGAAAAAAAATGCTATTAGACGAAGACATGAAAATTAAACCGTAAACGGATCCGAAGGGACTTCAAACATTTTGCGACGAGATTCAACGGGGAGGGATGTTGATGAAATTCTTACCTCGTCCTTTTCCCCTAGTGAGTTGCCGTTCTCAAGGCGATAGCGTCGCGCCACCGCGTCCACCGCGCCCGGGTCACCCGACGCAGACAGCTGCAGAACAAACACTCATATTAATGTTCAATACTTTTCATTATTTATAAAGAGATGGTACGAACTGCTTTCATGCGGTTAGAAGTTTTAGGTCCTCGTTGTGTTATATGAGGATCATAAAATAGTTATTGAGTAACGACAAACGTTGTACACATTATGTTTTTTTTTTTGTTTTGTTAATACATACATACATAGCATCACGCCTGTATTCTCCGAAGTGTTAGTCAGAGGTGTACTATTGTACACCCACATTTCGCTGATGCTATTATTGAGTCCCATGTAATAGGGGGCGAGCCTATTGCCATCTACCGGGCACAGTTCCAGACTCCGTGCTGCTACTGAGAATTAAAACCCAATAACACGTTGCTCGACCCAGGTTTCGAACCCAGGACCTCAGCAGTCGCGCTTGCAACCACTAGACTAATGTTAATAAATAGAGTTAAAACAAACAATACAGTAAAATTGGACTATTTGTTAACTGCGGAGCTAATTCGAGTTTAGTAAAGTATGTATGTGTATGTGTGTCTATCTCTCCTATGGCTTAACTGCATTTAAAGAGTGGTTGTAGGTATAGTACCTATGGGTTCAATTTCATGGGTATTTTCAAATTTAGTTTAAAAAATATTAACATATTTCTAAAAACAAATGTTCGAAACGAGCCGGTACTTGCATACTAAATTTTTCGATCTATCTAATTAGATCTTTCTGAAGCCTCCAAAAAGAAATGAAATATTCATCTGTCAATCAAAAGGCATTTCTGATATCACAAACTTTTCAGATTATGTATGGCTTGCGCTTTAAAAGAAAACATGAAGTTGCGTACGAGTATTATACATAGAAATAAATATAAAAAATATCAGGTATATTCGAGCAGTGAAGAAAATTTATATTTCCCAATATTTCGCTCCTAATTTGGTTACCTGATCCATGACTCCAAAGTTTTCCAATTGAATGATAGGAATGGAAAAACTCAATCACGTGGATGAATACTTCGAAACTTTAACTAGTTTAAAAATGTTTATAATGATATAAGTTACGCTTTTATAGACCTGGATACGGATTTAAAATTTTAAGCTCATATTATTATATTTGATGGTTTGAGTTAGGTTAGGTTACTTGCTAGATTTATGATGAAACATTTTAGTGAGTAAAATTGCAAGGAGACTGGCACTGTTGGTGGGTTTGGTTTCATTTTGTTTAGAAGTAATAATGCAGAATTTAATGGAGCAAATCCATTAACTTCTTCAATCCCACATTCTTATATTAAATCCCATAAAAATAGAATCCTATAATATTCATTCTAAAAGATGACAGTTGTCTCAAAACGACAACGCGGTAGGGAAGGAAATAGTGTGATGAGCTGAACTTGGGAAGGGAAGCTTTTGTCCTGCAGTAGGACTACAAGCTTATAATAGTAATAATATAATATTCATTCTGAAAGATGACCTACGTTGAATATATTCAAAGTAAAGTATAAACCAGTGCAAAATAACGTTTTATGTTCGTGTTTTACATGATGTAAGCTGTTATTAATGGCTGCTTGATTACCTACGTGCCGTAAATAAAGCCGCCACATAGAAAAAATAAATTACATTTTTGACTTACTTTGACTCTACGAACTTTATCACTTTATCTATAAACCGTGGTTTTATGATTGACGTACATTTTTGATTGATTTCCTTTTTGGTTCAACCAGTGATAACCTAGCGGTTGAACGTTTGCCTTCCGTGTAGGAAGGTCTGGATGAATCCTGCCTGCACCACTTATTTATGAAATGCATAGATCAGCAGTGATGGCCTAATGGTTGAACGCTTGCCTTCCATACAAGACGGTCCGAGTTCAAACCCATCCAGCCCGCACCTCTGACTTTTCAGAATCATGTGCGGATCAGAATTTGATTATTATTTGCGTTAACGGTGAAGAATAACACCGTGAGAAAACCTGCACACTTAAGACGGCTCCATAAAGTTCTTGATGGTATGTGTAGTTCGTCAACCCGCACCAGGCCAGTGTAGTGGACTAAGGCCTTACCCTTCTCAATCTGAGAAAAGGCTCTTGCTCAGCAGTGGGATAGAAATGGGCTGAATTTATTTTATTTATTATATCATCAGAATTTGATCACTTGAATTAAGTAACTGTGTAGTAGTCGTGAGCTAGATCGTGAAGAAAGATCCTCATTTAAGAAGCCTCCATAAAGTTTACGAAAGCTTTGTGTAGTTTACCAGTCTGCACTAGGCGAGTGTGGTGGAATGATTGGGCCTTGCCGACCAGCAGTAGTACAGTAATGGGTTGGATTTAAAATGCTTCAAACAAATTTTGACAAATAATCTTTTCTAAGCTCCTCAAGTATTCTCATAGATTATCTATTTTCTATTTGAGTAGGTCTATGTAGGTCAATTGGTTTATGTAGGTCAATTTCTGACCGACTGTAATTAATCAAGACCAATGAATTCAACCCAGATTACAAACCGTTAAATTAAAGGAGGCATGTCAAAATCTAATAAAATCAATTTAAATAAACGCTCTCCTTAGGGGTTTATCCAGTTTATTGGAAAATTCTCACCCTTATGAATATTTGATTGCGTTTTCAAATCCCAACGAGATGTTATGAATATCATAAATATGTGTCATTATTCTTAAATAAAAAGAATCGTTACAAGTGAAGATACCCGAAAAATGTAAAGGGAATTTTACGTTACGCGACATCAAACATAATTTTATGTGAACAGAATTTATTCTGTTAATATTGAGCATACTTCAAACTCAATTTAACGAAGAAATTATATTTGAAGTCAAAGCGACTGAAAGTAATATGAGTATTAATATCCATATTTCATTTTCGAGTAATTTATATTTATGTGAGCTCACAAAAGTCATAAGCAAACAGCCTAGGTTTATGTAGACATAGATGTAACTGCTACGAACACCACCACAATCCGGATCCCTCGGTGAAATGTCTTCCATTCAGTAGCTGAATATAATCAAGCACACAATACCAGTAATTATTGTCGGCGTTCTAGATACAATAAGCAGATATTCAAAAGCAGTCTTAATTAATCTGTGTTTTGACCAGCGACAACACGATTTACTTCGTATAGTAAGCGAGGATACTCCCGGTTGACTTTTAGGCTAAATGTATGAATCTGGATAAACACATAACATTGGATCAAACCTGTACAGGTGTATTATTATATATTACATACAAATTTTGCGTGTCTTTATTAAGTTATATGGAATAAGGATGGGCCTATTACAAATTGTTCAAAAAAAAAAAATGAAATGTTCTGCGCGTGTACGCGAAATACACACATTACTATACTACTGAATGTGGGGCTCGCATAAAGACGCCTGAACTGCCATAATGAATGGTATTAGGGGTTTTGATGATCGTGGATTGATAAATTGCTCTATGGAATAGTATAACCGATAACCGACTCTAAGGATCGCAAGAAATTAAGAAGCAAAGGTAGGATAGTAAATTACAAACCCACATTTTCATACAAAGATACAGTATTCATCATTTAAAACGGTAATAACAATAGTATTATTTTCGTTTTTCATTCTGAACTTTTACATAAACCTGTAAGAAAGAGCGTTAAGTCTTAACCAATTAGGTATCAAATTTAACCTACATTTTGTAGTAGCCTTGGCTGCTTACACCAACCTATATGTTCTGTTTAATGTCAAGTCGAGCCCTGGCACGGGCAAAGCATCGTGTTGCGATAACTCTCAATCTCAACTATAAACAGTTAGACTACAGACGGTAAATACGCCACAACGAACTATTCCCGATGGCATTTTCAGTTACATTGTTCATCATAATGTGCCACAGTACGATAATGGCGTATTTTGACGGATGCTACGAGCTCCAACGTGGCGTGAAACGGGTTAACAAAATTCTTTATGAATAGGTTTTGGGTATCAGGTCGGCTCTAGTAGAATCTGTTGAGTATGCATTGGAATTTAGGTCTCGACTCGTGATTACGTATTTACAGTTCTAACCGTTTAATTATGCATTAGGTTGAAAATACAATAACACACGATGGATAAAAAAGGTTTTGAATGTAATACAAAGTGGCTTTGATATCATATCCTTAAGGGTAACAATAGTTTATCTATGCGGTATTACAACTACTGGTACGGGTATTTTCTATATTTCAACATATTTGTCCGCACCCTGTGTCGGGTCGTGGAAAGCCTCACCTTTTCCAATTTTTTCGTGCAAATATCCATCAAACCGCCTTTTCGATACTCTTGAAAAACTGGGCCACAACCGTCGGCCTAAATATAAGGGTCACTTCATATTGCAAAGTCACGCGGCGTCGCGGAAAGGGCGTGACGAAGCTAGAGATACAATGTATGCACGATACGGCGTACGATAGCCAGTCACGGATCAAGGTGCCTTTGGACACCCGCAATTACGATGTCTACACCGATATATGGGTTACACCTTTGATAGAGGTGAAATTCAGAATATATTACACAATGTATGTCAGGTATTCGACTGCTATATTCTACGTTGATGCGAACAGCAAAAATGTAGAGGTTTATTTAGGAAAAGAAAGGGATTCATAGAAGAAATTTACGGTCCCGGTTTAGGGGAGGAACCCCTCGAGTTGATTTATGCATAACATAACATAATAATATAAGAGTCTCATGAAATAGTGGGCGAGCCTATTGCCATTTACCGGGCACAGTCCAGATTCCGTGCTGCTACTGAAAATTTCCATACAGAAAAACCGACTCGGGGATCGGATCCAGGACGCTCAGCCTTTACGCTAGCGACCACTAGACTAATGAGACAGTCTTGACTTAGGTACATGTACGATGTTTAAAAAAACATTTTCTATATATAATACATATGTACCGTATCCGTATCACTGCTGGCAAACTATCATTTACATAGCGCTATGCTCAATATTCAGTATGCCGCCTCACGTACAGATACCGGAACACGTAATAGAAACCTATGTATCATGGACTCAGAACTAAATCAATTCTAATATTCAAATGCCATAAAATTCCTTGTTTCATAACTAACAGTACTTTATGATTTAGTGTGTGACGTGTTTCGGTAAAAAAGGAGGTTACATAATGATTGAGGTCTGTGAAAATTAATTTTGAGTTGGTACACGCGTGTTCCTACAAAGTTTGTAAAGCTTTTTACTAAGTACATTATCGTAAACAAAATTTGCAATCAACAACTTTTGTATGTTCATATCTTTTCTATTATATTATATATTTGTGTGTGTAGGTACTACTGCACGAACTACAAGAAAGTTTTATAACTTATCTTTTTGTACCTTAATTTGCATCATAGCATCACGCCTGTATCCCCGAAGGGTTAGGCAGAGGTGTACTATTGTACACCCACATTTCTCAGATGGCACTGATGAGTCCCATGTAATAGGAGGTGAGCCTACTGCCGTCTACCTACCGGGCAAACCCCGTTCTGCTACTGAGAATTTCTATACAGAAAAACTCAATAACACGATGCCCGACCCGGGAACCGAACTCAGGACCTCACGCTCCGCACTCGCACTTGCGACCAACAGGCCAATGAGGCAGTAACAACATACAAACGTATAAATATGTGAAATCTGAAATAACACGGAAATGTGTAGATATTTTCTACAAACACCGACTTATGGAGGCCTTAAGTACTTAAGCCAGGTCGGTATTATTCGGAAAAAAATGTAGATTTAAGGAGATATTTCTCAATCCTTACACATATTTGTAAGGTGTACGTCTAACTGGACACATTTTTACTACAAATTAAAGACACTTTTACGATGCTTCGTTGTCCTGGTCGTCATATATATTCGTTAATTCGGCTTAATATTTAAAAATAGCTTTATCCCTAAATTTTAAAAAGTAAGGCATTTCTCGACTTTCTTTGTTGCTTGTTACACAAATACATGCATTTATGGTTGTCTTTCCCGATGGGGTAGGAACAGGTATAATGTTTGTACACACATGTTGTGGATTAATATTTTACGTCGTAATTATCAAAAACCCGCGGAGTTAAATACGCGAACCTTGTATTGCGTTAGTGCGGTTTATAGTACCAATACTAGATTATAATCAAATCATATGTGGATATTTAAATTGCATAAAACCAATAACTGAATAGAATAAAGCCTTTTTGGCTGGTTTACGACACAAATCACCCACAAAAGAGTCAGAAACATCTCAATATTGCTTATATCGAAGCGTATTGTCAAGCTAGAAGTTTATGTACGTTTGATGTTCGAAGCGATACGCGACTCATAAAAGAAATCAATATATTATATTAACGTGTATATCTTCAGTTTATAAGGCTTATTTAAAAAGCATTCATTCTTTTTTTAAAAGTACATATATGTATTTCTAGTTCAGAATAATCGCAAGCTCGTTTTTCACAACGTTCACCTACTCGTACAGTACAAAAGTTTGGAAAATATTCTGTCGGAACTCGGTACGTGTATCAAGAGGGTTATCGGTACCTACTACAATTTAACGTAAAGTTTTTCTCTTTTATTCCAATTTCAACGAGGACTGAATGCAGATTTATTTATATTCGTTGTCGTGTTTTGTTAAAAATGCTGAAATTTTTACTTGTGTTTTAATTCATTAAGCTTGGTTAAGTCGGGACTCTTAAACAATAGATTTTCTTTTCTTTACGCTTGAAATGTAAATAGTTATTGTTTATTAAAACAAAAAATGTGTAATTATTCGTTACAATACGTCTCAAGTACTCATCATACTTATTGTGCCCTGAGTTAGTTTGATTTGTAAAGGTCAAGGGAAATTTGCGTAAAGTTCTTGATACTATGTGGTGGCTACGCCGTAGCAGTTGCCTCTTCTACGTTTGCTACGGTGTCGTAGTGTATGACTACGGCTGCTACGCGTAAAGTCATTCTACGTAGGCTTAATATTATACTATTTTTAATTTTTCTTCGAATTTACTTTACATCGCACGGGTGTTTGTTTGCTGCTGATAATTATTTGTGTACGTTAAAAAGAAGTGTTATGAAATAAACCATTTTTTTCTTTTAAAAAACGTTGTATCTTGTGTGCATTTACAAACACAAATATTCACATGGACATATACCCAGATCCTATACAACTATTTGTAGATTGTACAAATATTTGTTCCGTGCGGGAATCGAACATATAGCGCGACAGTCGATCGCTCAACTGCTGCGCCAACCGTGTTTTCATTGAAATAGTATCCCTTATACTATTATTTACCTACTATTATTATTAAGATTTCGTCTACTTAAGTGACTACTTCTTGCAATCCATATCCCATTTGTAACCTCGCTCGTAATGCGAATCTCAAGTTTGAGAATACGTTATCCGGATTTCGATTAACCTTTGCACAAGTTCGATAACCGAAACAAACTAGTTAAGGTCAAAGCGATTACTTAAAACTTAGAAAAGGCGGCCGCATCGCTAAATGAAAATTGATAATATTATTGCTTTTTATTTCTTGCTAAACGGAGTTTGAATGCCTCCCTGTTTATCTCTTGTGTCTATTTCTTTGTAACACAGGAAATTGAAGCGAATATTGCTTTTAGTTTGATGAAGAGAAATAAAGTTAATACACATGTTATATTTACCTTTACATACAAACTTTTCAGTAAACTGTACATTTAGCCATAATTGCATAGGCCTTAGGTATATTAAATTTACGTATGTTAACGTTGTAATTAGATATAAATTACGTTCACTGAGGCGCGTAATTAACTTTAAACTGCAGAATTTGTGTTAATGTGCACACGCTTCAATAGATTATTTATCGTGCTAATTATATCGAATACGCTAATAATAATCCAATAATCGTAGGCAAATTTTTCTGCGTCAGAAAACTTTTGAAATTTCACTAATGTTTTTTTTATACTATAATGACTTGCCACGCGCCAAAGTAAGATAAAAAAACCTGTCAAGGGTGTGTCGGGCCACATTTTTTAAGCTTTCCGGTTTATGTAACGTAATAAACCCACACACTGAAAATAGTTTATTAAGAATCGGCTACTGAATTGATTTAAGCCGTTTTTATAACAGGTATTTTTTCCCTAAAAGTAATTAAAACGAAGTAAATTACAGTCACCCCTTCATTGAACAGTTAAAACAACAATGAAACCGACAATATAAAGTTCAGTTCAGTTGTGTGCTTGCGGAGATTTGTAATGTGTTCAAACTATTCTCTCATAATGAGATGATCTAATTTCATAAATAAACAACACTATAGCATATAAAATATAATAAATTTTATTACATATATGTATTACTAGCTGTGCCCGCGACTTCGTTAGCGTGGATGTCGGAACTTAACAATGTATTTTTTAGTGAGACCAAATGCACTTAACCCTATTTTTTTCTAAAATAAAAGATTTTTTCCAAAATAAAAGTAGCCTAAGTTACTCCTTATTACATCAGCTACCTACCAATAAAAGTCCCGTCAAAATCCGTCCAGCCATTTCAGAGATTAGCCTATACAAACAGACAGACAGACAGAGAGACAAAAATTGTAAAAAATGTTATTTTGGTGTATGTACCGTATATATATTCATATGCATGTAGTAAAAAACGGTTATTTCAATATTACAAACAGACACTCCAATTTTATATATATGTATAGATTATTATAACTGGATATTGTATGGGGGGTGTTTGATGTAGGTCATTCCTGCTACATTTTAATATATATATAATTCTTGTGTAAGTGTGTTTGTCACCGAACTCCTCCTAAACGGCTGGACCGATTTGGATGAAAACAATTGGACACGGTAGGTGGCGCTGTGATCGAGTTATATGATTATATGTTTTTGATTCGGGCAGGACAACGTCTGTCGGGTCCGCTAGTGTTGTATATTTATTTATATTATAAGTTCATACATTTATACATTATAAGTTCGTCAAAATAATGTTAGTCGGAAGTTTTGGTACTCAGCTTAAAATGTGTTAAAATTTTTGGGCTCATTGTTGGAACAGACATACGATAGGATTTTTTTTTATAAAGCATCTTTTTTTAAAATTTATATATTCATATTTAATAAAAGTTTTAAACTTTCATATTTACAGTGCAATATCAGAGAACCTAGGGTTACTTTATGGATGTTAATAACGGCCGGAGCCGTGCGTGAGTACCTTTAATAAAGGTGTGCGGGATTAGTCAGACTTATTGCTTAGATTATCCCTTGCAGACTGTGGATTATTGCCTTTAGACAGCTCAGGCTCCTGAACATTGTATTAAGTTAGTTGGCAGGTTTAAATTAAGAAACGCGTTTTGCGTTATATCTTGTGTTGACAGTAGCGCCTTTTTTGCAGGAACGTTTTCGTGGGGAAACGTACGAGAAGCGTTTCTCGTTTCACATGAGCATCTGTTTGCAAGACTGGGAAAAACCGAATCGACCGTGTTTTGAACTGCATAAAGGAATGAAATTATGAACACATAGGGTGTGTGAAAACATTATACAATTTTGCAGGAATTTTTAAAAAACTATGATTACAAATGCTATAAAAATATGAAACAATATGCATGAAGCAATAAGGAGTATGTAAAGGTTAATTGTAATTTTTGAGTACTTTAAAATAATTAAAAAATGGCCTACTGTTATGTTTAAACACAAAATTTGTATCGCCCAGTGTTGAAGGTGCGATTTATTTATCAAAGTTTTCCCGTTCATTTTCTTATTGGTAAAACAATTAAAAGCAATCAGAGTTTGAAACTATAAAGTTTTCTTTGAACGTTACGCCCGGCTACCATCTATATGTATACCAACATAGAATACACGTCAAGAAAACATTTCCTTTGACAGAACTCTTAGAGCTACCCGCTAACTACATCTTTTATTACCCACTGCTATATTTTTTAGTTTGAATGAAAGTGAAGTGAATCATTATATGGCTTCCACCTCTTGCGTAACTAAAGTATCAGAATGTTCAAATCACAATACAATTACGATATTCGTAGGTTTTCTACGTTCACCTTTAAAAGTGGTTCAATTAGCTTGTATGAGGAATTTCAATCGAGCGCATTGCGACTCGGTTGCCCCGTTTAAGTGGAGCTTAGAAGCTCATAAACATTATTATTGGAGCGCATATGTATACAGTATATGCCCACTTCAGCCGCCAACTAATTACCACTTCAAAACGAATTAGTTCTAGTATAATTAGCTGCTTTAATTAGGAAGTTGTATTTAATATATTTGCCTTCTACCTAATTTACATATTATAATTTAATTCTGTTCAGTTTATATTTTATAAATGCTTACTTTTATATATTAAATAGATAATGCTAAAATTGTTTGGCTTGTAAAGCATGTTATTTTAAATGATGCAAGTATATCAGATCATATTCGTCAGCTACAATGATCCAATATAATGTAATATTGCCGTGATCACTACGTCTGAAAAACCATTGGTAACCGCATATTCGATAACTTTTTTGTCCATTTTGACCAGTCTTTTTTGGTTACCTCAACTAATGCAACAATTGCCAATGTGGTTAATTTCTTATCGGGAGTTTGACTTTTCTTTACTGAACAGTTAAATACGATTTATTTGTTCAACAATAGCACTATGTACAGTAGTGCTTTCAACGGTTAAAGCATAACTGACTCTTAAGTCTACAAAAGTAAACATTGTATGTTGACACACAAGTGTGACTTAAGCCAGTGTATCAATACCTCCTGATTTTCCACCAGCTCGCCAATATTCCTATATTGCCGTGAACGTATTATCAATATCTCGTCGTCGGTAGCTTTCTTTATTCATCCGGAAAATAAATGGCGAAATGATCTCGCGTTTTTTATGTACGCTTATTTATAAAAGATTTGAGGTGGAAAACGTTGCGCCGTTTTTAGGGAAGATGATTTGGCTGAGAAGAATGTTTTGGATTGTAGAGTTCTTCAGCATCACGCTTGTTTTCCTCGAAAGGTAAGACAGATTTGTTTTGTTGTATATTCAAATCATTTCGATGCCATGATTAAGTCCTATCTAATAAGGGTGGAGTCTATTGCCATTTACCGGGTACATACAGGCTTTTACTGAGAATCGTTTAGAAACACAATAATACTTTTTTTGAGCTGGGAATCGACTCAAGTCTTCTCCCTCAGCAACCGCGCTTACGACCTTATCCTAATTGAAAATAAGATATGAAGTAATTAGACTGAAATCCTAATTTCAAATATTTATTTATTTATTATTTTATAATTAATTTAATTTCTTCTTTAAACTTGAAATACTTAACTTACTCGCCTTTGATTGTCTATTTACTCTTTGGAAATCCTTATTGTTATTAAATATACTTTATGAAGTGGGACTAATTACCAGTTCTCATTGTCGCAATCGGACGCGATGGTTCAATGATTGATATCTTCGCTCTGATGACCTCGTCGGATTAATTGGCTCATTAGGGCTGGACATGCAATGATCTCGTATTGATCTGTTAACGTTCCTACAACTAATTAAGGCAGTTAGATTAAACGGAAGATACCTGAACTAGGTAGTTTCACTGTTTGTGTATAATTACGTAACATGAACGTAACTATATTGCCTGTTATTATTGTAATCACGAAATGGATAATAGTACTAAGACATAGGCAGAAATAAAAGCTTTGAGAGTTATCAGGCAGATAAATTGACTGTTAAATACTTTAGATGAGCAACAGTCGACGCAATTACTGTTATTTGCATCTGTTATCAACATCATTTTTCTTACTGTTTATTTTGGTTCAGTAGCTAAGAGACTGGCTTTCTGTCCTACCGGTCGTGGGTACGATTCCCACGCGGGACTATTATTTGTATGATCTACAGGTAGTTGTTTCGGGTATGGGTGTGTGTGCATGTGTCATTTTTGTCATTAAAGTCTACTTAGGATACGAGAGAAAGGATGAGAACAAAAGAATAGAAAAAAGTGAGGCTCTCAAAAGCAATTATTAAGAAAGATATAGGTAACGGCTAAGAATTAAAAAGAGAGCAAACATCATTTTCCTCTGTCGCGAATGCCATCGCTAAATAATCCTCTCTATTTTCTATAAGTCACACAAGTCCTTTTGAAACTTTCTTGTAAGAATGTACTCTAATGAAAGTCAGGAATGTTTGAAGCGAAGAGCACGGAGTTAAGCGCAATCATTTCAGAGACTGCACTGGGGTGTGAAGTATCTACATACCTCCACGTGGCGGGGTTCTTCTCTGGGGTGCATTGCCTCGTAATAAACATGAATGTTTCGAACATTTGCGAAGTTAGTTTCAAATAGATAGTCTATTTTTACTAGTCGTTACATTTTAGGATCTTGTTTGTTCTGAATTTGAGCTGATATTTCAGTTTTTTTAACTGTTTATTTTATAATTATATGAACAAAGGTCGAAGCAATACTTAACTGTTTTTTCTGTCTTTGTGTAATTCGTTTTTGCAATAAAGACATGTCTAATAAACACATAAAAAACTGAAAATTACATCAATATTGGGACATGCACGTAGTGTTAGTTTTAAAAACAGTTTTTCCAAACTGTGATGGAGAAGTGAATGAGGAAAATCGGCGTAAATTGGCGAATTGATGACACGGAAATTGGCCTCCGATGATTGGATGTGAAAAGATTCCGAAATAGCTATACATTACATCTATAAATAGTTTGCTTACATGTCAGTAGAAAAACTCTTCTAAGTCGAAAAAAATACTAAAACAAATACAATTAAGGCCCATTTTACCAAGGACATGTATACAAATAAGCAAAGTGTTACTTCAAAATTTACCTTGATTTCAAAATAAAAATAAAAAATAAAAATATGTCACATGTACACACAACCAGACCCGAAACCACTATCTGTAGATCATACAAATATTTGTTCCGTGAGGAAATCAAACCCGCGATACTAGCGCAGAAAGTTAATAACTTAACCACTGTGTTAACCGTGCCGAACACGTCATAATAGAATAATGATTATTAAGAACCTTAAGGGTCAATCATGTTGATCTGGAACTCAACTTGTAGAAATAAATAGTGTAAGTTAGTAGTTGTATAAATCATTATATAAAAAATTAAGTGTGGAAAATTCTATCGAGGTATCTTTATAATAAAGTTTGATTACAGAAGCTTTTAAAATGTCACAGTTCTCTAAAGATCCGACTTAAGTTAATCATGCCTACTTACTCAGAAAATGTAGTCTTCAAAATCATTTTAACTTAAAGAAAATTTTCTTTCTTCGTCTACAAACCTGTAAAAATCTTATACGACGCACATCAAGTAGGTACCTAGTTACGTTACAAAATTCTCATATTATATTCTATTAACTTTATATCGGTTACCAATTCCGTGGCTCTTGACTTTGCCCTTTGAGCCCCTGACATTATGTACCTAATTATGTATCCAGTCACAGCACGACTTGGACTGACCCTTCCAAATAGGGCCAGGTAGACGTAACTAGGCTATGACATTTTTAAATGACTTATTTCGGTAGTAAAAATGGATTATGAGCTTCATACTATATGTCTATTTTATTAATACTGTTATTATGAATTATGACGAGTACAGTACACTAAGCTACTCAAAGTTTATAATGCTCTGTTTTGTTAAAATTAACGTCAACAGCTTCGTTAGTCTAGTGGTCGCAAGCACGGCTGGTAAACGTGAAGTCCTTGGTTAGATTTCAGGGTCAGGCAGTTTTATTAGATTTTTCTGTTCGAAAAATTCTCATTAGTGGCCCATAATTAATTTGGCATTATGCCCGGTAGATGAACTTAAGAACGGCATTGGAAAAATGTGAGTGTACCTACAGTAGCCTTTTTTTACCCTTCGAGGAAAAGAGGCGTGATCGTTTGTTATGTTTTGTAAACATAAATAAAGGTCCACAAAAGAGATACATGGTATTTTTATTTTGTTTGATAAATATTACACAATAACGTGGGTGTACAACATCAAAAACATACAGAATTATGGAATGTGAGCAGATTTTTATTCAGCAGTATTTTAATTCAATCGTTGTTTGTTTGTTGTATCTATTCATTTGTTTATCAGTCCCTTCAGGCTTCGCAACGCGCTGGCTTTACGCCATTATCTCGGAAAAATTGAGATACCAAGAATAAGGGATAAACGCTGTCCAAAAATGTTTTGAGATTGAATCCATTGTTTGTAATCCCTGCGTGAAATTACTGTGATAGCTTTTTGCGTATTCATTTATAAAAATAATTTAATAATCCTGAAGGAAAATTCGTCTTGTTTTCATATGAAAGTCGAATTAATTAATTCTTCTTAAATCATGTTGACAGAGGCGATGTTAACTGTAGCAAATAAACTGATTATTGACGATATCTCGAAAAGCTTAATTGGTTATGAAATATGAAATTAATTATAATGCGTTTTAACATAATTTTGATGCTGTATTTATTTTCTCTTTTTTAATTATACTATTTACACCCGGGTACGTCTTAAAACTGCGGCCAGACACCGGAGGACGGGCAGCAGCGTCCTCTCACTAATCGGTGAGCCACTGCGATCCCCAAGCCGCCTGCCAAGCGTGGGGATTATGGCACCCCCCTTGGGGGAGGCCTTCGTTCAGCAGTGGACGTCTTCTAGCTGATGATGAATTAAACTATTTTATAATATGTATTTGTGCGATATCAATAAAAAAAGAACGGATATTAATTGTATAATTATAATCCTAACCTTTAAACCAGCCCATTAAAGTACGTAATAGGCTTTATTATCGCAATAAAATTTAATACAAAGGAGAAGTGTCTATTCTCTAATACCGGAGGACAAGGACGAACAATGAGCCATTGTGAGCAGTAATCACACAACAATGGCCGCTGTTGAAATGATACAGCCTTTTCGTTGAATCATTGCGCGACTATTTTAATATAGGACCTACATAAATATACATGACACATAGTCATACGATAGATTTGACAATCCTAACGGTCAGTCTGAAGCCTGAAAGTTCTAGTTCTAATATTTGGTCTTTTAGAGTGAGTTGAGTTGCGAAGGTACGCCCCTTTTCTCAGCACACATTTATTATATCATTTACATTTTGACAGCACCGGCAGCGGTTATTGGTAAGAATAAGTACTAAGAATGTTATCATAATAAGAATAGGAATGACTTTCCACCATATTGTGACGTGTTAGATATAAAACAGTTGAAACTATTCTACAAAACAATTAAAACTTTAATAGATTTTGTAGTAGTTACTAAAACTCAGTTAAAGAATAGATATATTTATAAAAATAAATTATTGCCATAATAAAAGATGATTATGAAAATCTTAGTTTGATTTCCAAAATAAATTTTGGTTCGATTTTAGAACTAAAATTGTCATTCACAAACCCTTAAATGACATTGATTATTATATAGGTAGAAGACATAATAAATTGCGAATTTATAAATGATGTGTCTAACAATAAGTGCTACGTATAACAATAATGATTACGAAATATCTACAGTTAATGTTCTAGTTAATGGAAGAAACGCCTATAATATCGACCCATACTGTTCGCTCATGGGGGTCGATCAATCTTGCATGCAGGGCAAGTTATACCACTTATAATAAGGTCAGTATTGTATAGAAAACAATGCTAGGCGGTGTATGATAGAACTAAAACTCATGCTATGCCTGCTCTAAGTATAAATGCAACCACAATTCAGGCCTAAAGACCAATCCTGAAGACTTTTAGAACGAAGAGGCTTTCTTTAATTATCGAAACGAATAATTATAAATTGACAACTTAGATGTTGAGATGTTAGCAGCGACTACAAGAAACAGATTGAAAAACTGCTGGGACTGACAGAAAACGGTCGATATTGAACCTTGCTATTTAAATTAACTGACAAAATGATTATGGTGATATTTATAATATTATATATAGGGGGGTTCACTGATTAGACAATGAGGATGGTTGCAAATCATCACTACGGTCCTGATGTGGACTTGTGTCAAGGAATAGCTAATTGGCCTATTGTGATGAAAGAAGTTTATTTTAAAAATAAGTTTTCAAAGCCCTAATAAACTAATAATGGAACCAGTTCCCCCAAATAAACTTTGTAAAACTAAATATACAAACGGAGAACGCGCGACTATTAACTAGACTTATTTTTAAACTATTTGTGTTCTAAACCGTTGATTTTTTCTGTCTCTATGGCTCCAGATTGTTTAAAGTAGTAAGGGTTTCATCGATAGCATAGTCAGTCGTCACTTGTTTTGCGTATTGAACCACTTGGGGCAATTTTTTTAACTTTTATTATGCGAATTTGATAGGTATTAGAAAATATGTCAGTGCGCCATATTTATTCGCCAGATATACGTTATCTGACATTTAAAAATGACCCTTAGACATATGTCATCCTCTTAGGAAGATAGTTGGAAAGCAACTAAGTCCCTTTTTAGTACATAAGATATATACTACTACTAACTTATTTGTGATATAAAGTATTCTTATGTCACAAATAAGTTACACAATTTTTGTTCAAACAAATATAAAATATGAAACTTAAGTAATAAGCGCTACACGGGAATCAATTAAGTTGGATTACAGTTCCCTAACAAGGGCAGCTAATTAATTGTAACTTATAACTCAACTTTGAACTTCTGTTCAACGAAACGGTAATTAGTAGGATTTCTTGGTATTGTCCGTCTGTTTCGTTTTATAAGATCGTTTTACAAATGGCTGAAATTAATAATCTTTGAGAAGTAAAACTCGTTTTGTATGTTGAATAAAATTAAACATATTATTCCTATTGCATGGCGATATATTGTGCTTAATTGGGGTGTATAGAGTCGAAAATTCAATTTCTACTTCGTGAAGGAAAATCAGCATGGATTGTTTCAATGGTGCACGTGACATATGTTTGTTATGTATGTCACGTACATGGAACACGCGTGGAGATAGATAAAAGCGTCAAATGCATAGTGTACCACGATTGACAACTATATTACATTTCTAGATTAGTGTGTCTATTGTAAACAGTATAATTTCTGAGTTAACGGAATGTCTAATACTTAAATACATGTATTTTTAGAAGTTAATATTTTTATAGTAATTAATATAAAAGCAGTTGTAATAGAATTTCAAAGGATGTTTCCTACTTGTGACAAATGTCAATTGGGTTCTCAATAATACTAGGCAAGATCGACAAGTAGAAATGTATAAAAAACAACAATGTTTTGAAATGATCGGACTACAGATTTTACTTAAATACGAAAAAAGGTCTGGAACGTGGCTAATCTAAATTTTGAATATGTGTGGCACGATTAGAATTGCAAAAAAGACAAAGTATATACGACCACATTTTTGATATAAAAATGTGGTTTGGACGGCCGCAGTCGGTACCAACACGAGCGGCACTATTTTTACGGTTCAACGACGTCGGAAAATTGCAGTCACTCCATATATTTATTTTATTAGAGTTCACAGACGTTTTAGAATATATCGTTGTGAGGAGAACTTGATATTCTACGGCATTCAGTATAAAGTTGATATTATGCATGCAATAATGAAGCGAATGAAGCTTGTGCATTATTCAAGTTGCTCGAGTGATTTTTACCGCTCTAGTTGTTTATGTTCTTTGAGAATTGTTTTGGCAGGATAATGAATATTGCTGACTGTTGTTCTTGGAATATACATATATTTGCAGTCGTGTTAAATTTTTGGCTTGATGAAATATATTTACTATCATTTTTGGACCTCTAAGGTTGCTGTCATATCGTATTAAGAGGTTAAGGAGACTGCACTTGATAAGGAAAAATGGAGGGAGCTTTATCAGCTACACCGACAAGGGAAGGGCTCTTAAATAAGAAGATAAAGTTGCTTCAGTGAAAGTCTGATCAACATCGGTCAATTGGTTCTTTAGTTTCATGTAAGAGTTCAAAAAGACAGACATATAGACGATGTTTCCACAAGTTGTAATTTCAGTTTCTATATCAGTAGTATGTATACTACTTATTACTATTTATATTGGATAAAATATTAAATGTACAAAAATAGTCTCACCAGAGTTTTATTCTAAAAGAAACAAACTTAACATTTACAGGCTTTTTTGAATGTCGAGAATTAGATGCACAGTTTATTACAATATAATATGTTGACTGGTGAGCAGAAAATACTAAAACATAGAACAACGAAACAAGTTTAACATTGTCATAAAAATAAGTCTGCAAGATAGGTATCATCAGGGTAAATATAGAGATGTATACTAATGGATAGTATATACATATTTTATACAGCAACCGTTATCTTCAATGCTCAAAACAAGCACGCAAGCAAAACAAGCAAGATTGTCCAGATGCGACCACCGCTCTGTGATATCCATCCGCAAATAGTATATTGAGCATTTTACTTGTTCTGTAAATCTTTCTCTAGTTTAATGTGCTATGAATGGTATGTCATAATTTGCGTAGGTACGGTTGGCAAGCTAAACAAAATAGTACCGAGTAAATCTCGGAAAGTGGCAGTTTGCAATGTCTAGACATCGTTTGGTGTGACGACACGATTGGTGCAGTGGCTAAGCGATTGGATTTCTGCGTTACGTATTGCGAGATTGACCCCCGCAAGTGACAAATATTTCCAAGATATGTTCCGGATCCGTTGCATGTGAAAATTATGTTTGTAAACTGTGCTCACAACGCGGGAGCAACCCTAGGCCGCGTTTAGAAAGAAAAATACTACTAAGAGATACTCTCTGGATTTAATTCGCTCACTGCTGCAGTAAACACTCCGTTCTCGTACGTTATTCTACATCATCTTGTGCCCTGAGGATAAAATTCCCCAATTATCTTACAATAACACGTCATACCAAAAAGCTGCTGTACCTACCGCTGGTAGGGAATTTGTCAAGTGGCATGAACATAACTTGAATTACATTCTGCTTAATAATAGACCTTTATATACCTATATAAAAACTATTTACTTTAAAAATATTTCGCAATAAAAAATAGGCATCTAGGGTGTCTAACCAGTCGGCAATCCATTTTAATTAGTGAGTTAAAGTGTATTTACCTAAGAGGAAAAAACGGTGGCTTTCATGGAGGCCTTAATTTATACTAGTTAGAATTTTCTTCTCTCCTGCATAGAAAATATGCTGGACCCTCATTAAGTTTACTCGTAATTTGTAATAAACAGCAGTGATAAAACTGGTCTTACATCCCAGAACTTTATGATGTGGATCGATTGTTGCGCTGTGACTAAACATATTGTCTTCTATGTATTGGTCGCGGGTTCGATTCCCCCATGAAACGCAAACCACGATACATGGTACACACTTGTAAGGCTGTAATCTGTTATATGTATGTGTTATTAAGTCATAAACTACTTACTTGTTCAACTGATCCATATTGTCTTCTAGAAAACACCCCTCGCCTTGATATCAGCTCGCTCGCCGATGATCTGTGAACAATCATAAAATACTAATTCAAACACACGAACATTATTTTTAATTAAGTATACTTTTTACATTTAGAATCCATCATTAATTCTAACTTCACCTAAACTTTTAGTTTGACTATTATAAAACAAGTACAAAAGAACTTTTAATGCATTCATTACTTATTCCTTTGACTTAAGTAATAGCAACTTTGCCTCAATACCAGCACTAGTATCTTAACTTCAGTTTGGTACAAAGGAATTCCATTAAAACTTTACCGAAATCGTCGTTTTAACTTCACAAATAACGTCGCTTTAGATAACGTACTATTGCAATGTGCATACAGAGCAAAACTTCGCGGCGCGCGGGACTTGGCTTAAATGTTTAGAATTTTTATACCCTACGGTTCCTTCCTATCTGAAATTGCTGCGGCAAACCTTGCTGCTTAATAGATGACTGCAACTTTGTGTTAAATATTTTATAGAGGTGGACGCCAAGAATTTTTTGGGTTAGATGAGGACAAAGACACTAAATGTTTGTGTCGTGGTTTATGTTTGGTGCTGCTTTTCAATTGAACGTTGAAATAATTACTGGTTAACTACATAATTATGTACAGATGTTTATCCACTATTTGGTATAGAGTAACGGTGAACTTTAATAACAATTAGTAAGTAAATATAAAGTTTGATAATAGTGTAGCAAGGTTAACTTAACCAAACCAAACAACCCAAATTTAAAATCCATTTTGTAATAATATTTAACATAAAATAAAAAGGTTTATCCCACGCTTTAGATGTTAAAGATTTTTATTTCAACATCTAAAGTCTACTGAAAAGAAGATCGAAATTGCACGTTAAAACTATTTTACAACGTACAACGAATGGGTAATTTATTCGAATCCATTTCACACAGACCGGGCCAATGTTCTTGATAGTTCGAGATCACGAACTTCAAACGAGTGAACTATCAGACAGGATCAATAGATATCATCAGTCACATTTACAGCATCCAATTAACTCTATTACACTTTCCAAGCTAGTTTCCCGCGCGGAATTAATCGTAATCCGTTCCCATCTGAGAAGTTTAATGCACATCTACTGAAAGGTCAGATGTTTATTCAATGACACGAATTTGCGTAGTTAGCCAATGTATGGTGACCTATTGCTTATATTTAGCGTATAGCGTAGATGCTAAGCTGGAAAAGCGAGGTTATAATAAAGAGCTGATGTTTACTACGCGGTAGTTTAGAAGTCAATTATTTGCATTTCTAATGTCAGTTACATGTGACTTATTTGTTACTGCGGCGTGAGCTTTTCTACACGTATCGTAGGGTCGAAACACTTGGGTCATGGGGCCCGAGTGCTTGCCTCTTGTTTAAAAAGATCGCGAGGCGCTTAGTCGACTCTACACGTGACCAGAGGGCTGGCCTATTTTTTGGCCAAAGAATTAGCATTGCCATACAGCGTGGCAACACTGCCAGACTTCTGGGTACACTGTTGGTTGACAGCGATGCGAGCGAGTATTTTCTTGCGTATTGTTTTTAACATTTTAACGTTTCTAATCTGATTAGTGTGTAAATAAAGTGTATATAATATTTGATTAGTATTGTTATATCACTTAGTTCAACGTGCGAAATGAGACTTTAAAATGGGAATTTTTTACTCAACAGTATTTTGAGCTGGAGGTCGATTCTTTAAGAACCACTGTCCGTTTGAACAAAGCTTGTAGATAAGTATAGTGTATTACTGAAGCAATTTATATTAGAACCTGCTAAAGCGTTTTGTTCGGAGCTTTCACTGTTTACTTTTTGTTAGCTGTTCTATAATTACGACTCTACGGCGTTTGAATGTCGTTCACCTTACAACGAGTAAGTTGCGCAGTGCTGATGTAATACTGCAATTCATTTTAAAATTCTCAAATGTTTTTATAACGGAAGCGGTTATTAACGAAGCATTAGTGTGTGGTCCCACTGTAGAAGGTTAAAACAGTAAAAGTTAAAAGGTAAACATGTCTGTCCACTTTATAGGAAAGTTAATTTAAATTTATTACACAAGCGGGATAGAAATATTTTATTTAAACATAGTTCGTTATAATACAAACAGTATGTTGAACTTATAAAAAGGATAATTATTATTGTTGAGGTCTATAAAAGAGAAGAATTAGAAATAGTGGCTCGACTATTCGTGGAAGCTGTGTGCGAGCGAGAGAAAATCACATTAGAACTGAGAGCTATAGAAGAGACTCGTATTTGTAATCCCATTCTTAAATTTATTGTATTATAGGTTATATATTTGGATTATGTAGTTTTTGTAGTTCACAATTTAGCAATATAAAAAGATTAAGTACCTAAGTATTCCCTTTTGTAATTAGGATAAAACGTTCTTTTGACATTAACGAAAACAATCTTGAGATTGACGCTCACGTGATGTGAGGACATGAGGGACCAATACGATCTCCGAATAGACGCAATACGCATTTAGATAAGTATATTCCATGGGAAAGTGATTGTTTTAAAAGTATGCATACATATTATATGGGTGTCACCATAGAATCGCGTAATTCCGTAATTTCGCGAAAACCCGTGGGTGAAAACTCGGATGGTGTATTATGGTGACAATAGTCGAAGTCATTGTATTACGCGATCCTACTAGTTTAGTAATTTCGCGAAATTATGGACTAGTCTAGTGATTTCGGGAAATTATTAAATGTGTCTAGTAAATACTTGTAGGTATATACTATATTACTAGTATTATCACGAAATATTGTACTGTATACAAATATCAAGTGAGCCAAGCGATCTCAAGAGTTCAGAGCACCTACTGGTGCCCTTTAGACTCAAAGAGAACGGCACAGAACGGAATTTGAATTAACAGAAACATTTAAAATGATTCTATTATAGTTGACTTAATTGGACGAAACTTGACACAATAACGCATTTACTTGAAAAATTGTACTAAAAAAGAAACTTACTTTTACAAGATTAGTCATTGTAGTAACTGGGTCATTGTAGTATGACGCTAAAACCAATTTATGAGTTATCAGTGAAACAGTTGTTATTTCGATATATATTTAATGTTATACTTACTTAATATGTAAGGCCATACATATTTATTACCTTCTTTCTTTTCTTATCCTTACATATATCTGGTAATTAAAAAAAAATAGTTATAAGCAGTATCCTACTGATTCATTCACTCATCGCGTAATATCAAGAACTATTAAAGCCTATAAATTATTTAATTTTCAGAGGGGATGCCCTAGAAGGACATAATGTGGACCTTATTGGTAATGTCCTTCAAAAAGGTCAGGTGCGCAGTACCTACAACCGGCGTTCATGTATGAATGTAGATGAAGCAAAAGGGTTATGTAAGGATCATAGCACGTGGCGTTCCGTAGTTTTTGCCTACCCCATGGGGAAAAGCCGTGACTTTATGTGTGTATGCATGTTCCGTGGTCGCACTAAAGCAGACTTGTCTGATGAAAGGAAGAAAGAAAATGGAATGAAATTAAAGGATTTTAGTAATCATCTTTCGTAATTCTTCTCCTCTAAACGACTTGATCGATTTTGGTGATTTTTTTATTGTACTTATCCAAGTCAATACAGAAAAATATTGAAGTGGAAGCTGAATGGTTCTTAGCTATAGTTAGACCTAGTAGGTGGCGCTGTTGTCGAGATCCAGAAGTCCGCGGACGAAGTCGCGGGCAAAAACTAGTAGCCTATAATATATTAACTATTAGTATTTTCACGAATATTCTAAATTAAGGGTTTGATTTCAATGCCCTTAAAAGTACAATGAAAATGCCATATTGTGTCGCATAAATACCGTTTAGACTTCCGCACCCGGGTCCGTTGTAATTTCATCATGTCCGGCCGGATGAAGGATTGCCCTTCCAATGTCATAACCTTTTGTCAAAATTTTCATAGGCCGTCCCTTCATTTTTTTACAAAGATATTGTTTGGAATATTTGTTTTTGGTAAATTTGTTGTATAAGTTTGAATGGAAAATGTGGAGGATATACTCTTAAGTATTTCCACACAAATTTATAGCAGGATAAGGAGAAATTGAATGTCTTCGGTAGCAACTTATCGGTTTTTTATTATATCGACGATGGTGTCACACGTCTTTTTGATAAAGGTTTCAAAACTTGATCAAATGTGAAACCTTAATTGCAAGTAAGTTTCACATTATCTTTTGTTACAAATAATGAGAAAACATTTTTTTTTTTATTTAAAATTTTCATCTGTTTATCTCGCTGATTGTATCATACTAGACACAGATTTTCATCAAAAGATATCAACAAATGAAGTAACACCTTTACAATTTCGCAGAATAAGTTAAAGTATGAACGCTTAAGATGTTACAAAACTCTCATTTTCCTTTTGGGTAAGTAGCTAACAGTTGAGAATCAAATGATTTTGTAACAGAGTCACTTTTAGTGCTCTTTCTAAGCGAAATAAATTAATTATACCATCATATTTTGTACGGACACAGATAACATAAAACAGACAATAGTCACACACAAAACAGATAATGTCAAAATTGAATATTATTAACAAACTTGACAAAGTTGCAAACGTAAAAAAAATTACTTTCCCTTCTCGTTCAGAAACCACTCTTTTATCTGTACATACATGAAACGTATCACAGAAAAACTCAATGATTGAAATTGCGTTCGAAAACGAATGTGATGATGTGTAAACACATCCAATGTAGCATGTCATGACATGATTTCGTAATCGTCACGAGAGACGCCGACTGTGCTCGTGATACAATTAAGATTGGAAATGGATTACAGAGGGGGTTTTGAGTTTAACCCGTCAAATGACGCAAAGTAGAAGTAGACACAATAGAAAATCTATTTGCTGGTCGCCAGTGTCCGACTGTATTCATGAACTAAAGAATGTTATTATTATGTTATGTTATGTTATTTCCCAAAAGAATTTTAAATTCACTTCTCATTTGAGATACTAAATAACGTCATTACAAGTATCGTCACAAGTGCCATATATATTTTTGAGAATCTTGATGTATACACTGAACTCTTTAAATATTTTTTTCTATATGTATAATCATAGTAAACAATACAATGGGATGTGACACGTATGTTTGTAAACTGTACAGTCAGCATCAAAAACATATATACACGTAGCGAAATTCAAAAGCGAATTTTAGAGGAAATAATGATTGAAATTTTGACCAAATATATTCCTAGTATCTGCGGATACATAAAAAAATACATGGTCATTTAAATTTTATGATTTTAACCAATACTTTTCCAAGAATAAGCGTTTGAATTTCGCTACGTTTATACATCTTTTGGATGCTGACTGTACCCACGATACAGGAGAAATATAGATGTGAGGCAACGTTATTAAAAAAATGATTTTGTATGAGAAATAGAGACAAACATAACAGTGTTTAACATATGAATACTTATTACAGAATATCTAACAAGCCGTAAAAATAGAGTTCGTTTGCATAAAGACGGCGGACAAACAGAGATAATATCTACATAAGTGAATATACAGATTTACATACGAACATCCCTTGTTCATTCATAGCTATAACTAGCACGCATCATATCTTGTTTATGGTGTATACTCTCATATCAGTGCAATAACACTCGGGGGAGGATTCATGGGATTGTGACGTCATGATATGACGGTATCTCATACAAACACCGGGCTAGTTAAGTTGGTAAATTAATGTATGGGGCGTTGTTAAAACTATGAATTATAAACAGCTTTCGAAGTCATACTTTTCTTTATTTAAAATAAAAATGGTTGTATTGTCAGTTCATATAAATTATTATTGGCTTAAGGTGTCCTACCTTAGTAAAATACTTAACATACCATCACGCCTAATTTCTCCGAAGGGTTAGGCAGAGAAGAATTGTATACCCATATTTCGCTGATGCCATCGTTGAGTCCCATATAATGGCTAGCCGCTACTGAGCACAACTGCAAACTGCGGGCTACTAATGAGAATTTACATATAAGAAAACCCAATAACACTTTATATGATCCAGGAATCGAACTTGGAACCTCACGCTCAGCAGTTATGTTTGCGAATTACACCAATGAGGCTTATAAATAATACTTAAGTAGTTTCGAAAATTTAAAAACCGAATGGGAGAAGCCTAAGAAACCTAATCGGTAGAACCTGCTGCGGTACAAGTACATATTATTTTTGAGTATATTTGAGTTGATCTAAAGTCTCCCACAGGACCATTTTTATCGGAGCTAAAATATGGAATCTTTGAAAAAAGCTTTACTTATCAAGTGTACTCAAATAAAATGAACATTGCAAGAACACTATCCTTTCTATTCTTTGTAACATGTTCAAACCTTTTTACAGCAGCCATTTGTCTAATGAAAAAGATAGGGCGCCTAATTCAACTGAAAGGTGTTTCAAATGGAAACGGTCCATTACGTCCATCGCCGTCGTTTCCAATTATACGTATCTTGAACCCTGTTTACGTGCAATACAATTGTTTTTCTACTTGTGGAAACGGGAATTTATTCTATCGGTGCTTAGGATTTTTATCACCTTGTTTTTTTCTTTACAAATTCTCGATATGAGAACATGGAAAACGTGTATAGAAGTGAGTGAAAATAATACTAGTTTTATATTGAGCATTAAAGGCAGTGAAAAATGTGGTAAGTATTTCGTTTTATATTTTGTTTCGTCATTGAAATAAATTCTTAGAAAAATTGCTATAACTACTATAACAGTCAAAGTTTTGCCTATTATGCATGGTTGGAAGAATATTCTCTTTAAATGTATGTCTCGAATAATTTTATCAAGTAAACATTTCTTCAAAATGTATAGCGTTCTTGCGAACTTTCATTTATATCTATACTTGTCTGAAATGTGAGAATACAGAATTAACTTACATAACTTATTATCACATATCCCATAATGATGCCTATGATAAACTGTACAAGTGCAAAACTACAGCAATGGTTCTATTAGCTTCCCAACCAACTTGTGTAATTGGAACATCATTTACAAGATTCTACTGTATTCACTGCCTAATGTGTACACTGTGCACGTCAGGCCAGGGCTTTATTTCCGACAGTTTGATCCGACTGTCTGTTCTTGCCACACAATACACATCCGACCAAACTAACGGATCAGACACTTGCAGTCAGATGCAAACAACTGAACAATTGTTTGCCAACCAATTTTATTTTAGTTTTACATATATTATAGAATTCGAGTCTTCAAGTATGAGGCAGCTTTTTATTTAATTGAACAAAGCAGATTATGCTTTTTGCACTGTTAAAGCGTTCTGAAAATTAACCCGAACGCTTGAATGTTCTAATTATATCAGTAGTTTCAAAAGTGTGCAACATCGTTATTATATTTCCAACCGATAACATCTTGCCAAGTGCCGATATCACTCCAAGTTCCGTTCACCCATTAAAAGAAAATTAAAAAATGGAGACGAGAAAATTCTGCTTGCGACACTTATTTCATTAAAGTTTCAAGACGCAAAGCTTTCAATTTTTTTGTTGGCTAAGAGACCTATTTCATTTAGCTCAGCTGTTTTACTGTTCGTGAAATTTTCCAATAATTTGGAGTGCATTGATCTGGTCTTGGATGACCTCTCTTAAGGCTATTGAAATATCGCTTACTGCGACCCTCGCTGGCAGATGGCACTCGAAACAACTCAAATTCAATATGGAGTGGAGACTCAACATCTTTGGCGACACGTCCCAAATCTTCCATTGTGAAAATTTTTATTATATTGTCATGGCTTTGTGAATCAAGAGCTTTTATTTTTTGTAAGTACTTAAAACTGAAAGACATCACCTTTCAGTTTTAAGTAAAACAAAGTTCGATATAGGTTGGACTATTTAGAAACACATAAACTACTCCATCAGTTTTCGTGGATATCCTTATAATTTCACAGGAACTGTTCGGGAGAAAAATATTTCAGCTGTGATGCAGATTACAGACAGTTCCTTATTTTAACCGAAGCAAGTCCTATCAATAAAAATTAAGAATAGAGGAGAAGAAAAGAAACTAAACCTATAAAAAAAACTCTACGTTCTGAGAATTCTCTTTAAATTTTAACACAAGCATATGCTACGTATTTACACACTTGACCTTTTAAAGGACGTCACCAATTTTGAAACCGTTATTAAATCTTTTTTAGGTTTTCTCCGGATACATTCCTTCACATTCGTTTGTTAAATCCCTTGCTTTAACCGCCCTTCAACCTCTTTCCAAGGGACTGAACCACCGAAGCATACCTTTCTCAATTTCCGGAGTACAAAGAACTTTTTTCAAATGGAACTTTTTTTGAATACGGTCTTTAGAGGACTCTCCTACACATGTTATAAGATTAATTATTCACCGTGATTTAAATTATGTTCTGGCTAAGTCTATTATTGTATCTACCAAGAATGTTTTGCAATCCTTAAGTTAAGTTTAAGTCTTAGTGGGCAGTAGCACCACCTAGCGGCAGTACCTAATAATATAAGACGGCTTGGGTGAAACTGAGATCACCTGTCAATATTGTTCTTTGTATCTTTATGTTATGTTGTTAAACAATAAACAGGATTGTTATGTCATAACATTCGCTTCACAACATTATTATGAAGTTCCTTGGTAACTAGTATAACCACCCGAACACTAAGTAAGATTTGTTAAGCTTGTTACAGGCAGGTTTAAAAAAGTGTACCTACAGTATACAGCTTGTGACATGTGACATGTGACAGTGAAATTTTACACATATCCAAGAACACTTTCTAGAAATCGCTTTTTAATTTCGCCTGTATATCCTACCTTTTTGAAGGTGAGCGTACGTGATACTTGATACCACCTGTTAATACCTTATTCGTGGAAATAACCAAACATTTTAAGTGACATTCCCTTTAGTTTTAGGCGTTTCGGTGTAAAAGCAATTCAAATTTAGGTAGATACTTCATTATCTATTCCATGAACGTTCAGGCATAAATATCTAATTTTCATACATCGTGTGTCAAAAACATCACGTATGGTGCAAAACGTAATTTAGTTTCACACTCGTGCAGAAATTTCGTAAACACAACTTTTGCAATGAATTTCGAAATTACGGCATTGTAACGTTCTTTGGTTCACAGATACCGCGGTGCGGGTACATTTTCAATTTATTGGCGCAAAATGATAAAATGTAATTAGTGTATAGGTACATTAATTGAAAATAGAATTATCAAAATTCACAATACAGTATCATCTTATCTATGTCAGAATATATAAATAATATATGAAACAAACTAGCTTTTTCAATTATAAATTATTGAAAAAGCTGGTTTGTTTCAGAGACGGCATTCTTTTTTCAAAATCAGTTATTATTTTTTTCTTTTCTTCCGCACTAGGATTTCTCCTGCGTCGGGGGTACATGCACCATAACCAGACCCGAAACAACTATCTGTAGGTCATACAAATATTTGTTCCGTGCGGCAATCGAATCCGCGACAGCTAGCGCAGAAAGCTAATCACTTAGCCACTGCGCCAACCGTGTCGTCAAACATATTTTATTGGCCCGAGCCCTAGTTTACATAGGTATGACACATAGTACACAGTAGGTACCTTATTGTAGTACCTACGTATACAGCAGGATGTCTCAGTGGCTATACACCACAGAACAGATAAAAGAGGTATCTGTTCTGTGCTATACACAATGGTACACGCTCTAATTGGGTCGGACTCCGGTTTGACAGTGTGTATTGTTACCAATAAGGTTCGGTCATTGCGTTTCAAAGGTTGATTTGATGTGCAGTTGACTGATTTATGTGTCGGTCTAAGTTATATCTAGGTACGTCATGTTATTAAGATCATCATTTCTAATCTGCTTATAATTATCGAGATACCTTTAACATTGCTCAGAGGAGAAGAGGAGTTGATTATGTGAGTATTTCGTCGGTTCGTATTTCGAAAGAATCGGTAAAATTTAAATGATTCGTGACGTTCCGAAGTCTTCATTTATACGCTAAGATAGATAGCTAGATACGCTAAGATTTTTTATTTTCTGTTGTTTATATATTTGAATCTATTTTTTTTTTATCAGCCGTAATCGTCCCAATGCATGTCAAAGGCCTCCCTATTTGAATCTTAGGTTTCGAATAAATATCCAAAACAGTACATTTTTGAAAAATAGTACCCAATATATACTACAAGATATACGACTATTTAGTTTTAATTCCGCCAAACTAGTTCAAGCTTGGGTACATGCAGTACCGCCCTCCCGCCCGCAAATATACGATTGGTATAAAGTAACATGCAACCCAAACCGATCCTGTAACTAAGGAGGATCAGTTTCTAAATATTCTAGTTGTATATCTTTGATTTCCGCAAAGTAACGCCTCATTTCATTAATTATTTAATTTATATTGTTTAATTTTCTTTGTTATTCATCATTTAGTTGCTGATCATGTATTTATTCCATAAATACATGACGTCAGTAGGACAAGACGACACGGTTGGCGCAGTGGTTAAGCAATTAGCTTTCTGCGCTATGTGTCGCGGGTTCGATCCCCGCACGGAACAAATATTTGTATGATCTACAGATAGTTGTTTCGGGTCTGGTTGTGTGTGCATGTGAAATGTATGTTTGTAAACTGTACCCACGATACAGGAGAAATCCTAGTGTGGGGCAACGTTTTTAAAAAAAAGAAAGAAAAGAAAAGAAATACCAGATAGAAGCCAAACTTCAGACTCAATAGATTTTTTATCAAGTTTACTTTGAGTTTTTGGCGGGTTAATCAACGATAGTTGGGACGTATAAGATAATTCATCGTTAGGACATCTCACGTTACTATCTCCTAGTGCTAATACTTTGGACGTGTACATTGTACAAGCTGCCAGGTGAACCTGCGATGACAAATAGGTAGCGTCATTGATGGATGTGTTGGCGGTAACCGGTACAATGCGGATACACCGAGCATCGTGTTTGAGCTATGACTAATGACTACCTCAGGTATCTAGGACGCTATATCAACGGAATTATTCGAGTAGCTTAGGTAGATAACAGGACTATCTGCATATAAGGTGGGACAAAAATGTCTAATCTGTATAGTAAGCAACAAACGCTTGTTTATGAATAAAATGATTTGTAATTATTTATTATATATAAGTGTAGTTTTTTTAGTGTAATGTTTAGTTTAGTTTCAGTTCATATTACGAAAAGATTAATCTACTTTTTAAGGTTGTCCCTAGAAATATTTGCTGTTATAATATTATTCACATATATTTTTATATTTTCTGTTATAAATATTCACATGCAAAAATACCCAGATTAGGAACAACTATCTGTAGGTTATACAATTTTTTTTTTGGTGTAGGAATCGAACCTGTCACACATAGCGCAGGAGTCGATAACTCAAGCACCGCGCGAACCGTGCCATCAAACTTATATCACTGACTGTACCGTCACCAAAGGCGTTCTGAGAATCAATTACAAAGTCTTTAAAAGTTGTTTTTAGTTAAGATTTCGCTATGTTACTTGCAGAACTTCCTATAGGTACAGTGTTCATAATTGATGAATCGTGAGGTTCCCGAGAACTCGATACAACAGGACTAAAATAATCATATTTTTTTACGTTGCCGAAAAACGATATTTATAGTCGTGGTAACGGTAACGTCGTAATCATTTCACAAAGTCACAATCAAATGATAAATGCCGTTCCCATTTATGAAAATTAAAATTCTTGTGGGACAAGTCATTTGTCCAAACATTACGAAAATATGTGAAAATGACAATGTTTTTATGAATAAGAATGAATCAAAATGTTACATGTAATAAAATCAGTAATTGCTCGCGCATTCACTAAAGAAAATGTTTTGCATTGCGTAATTTTAAGCGTTATTTAGTCCACAATTTTTGAGATAACAATTATTGAATTAAGAGTACCTAATTAATTATATATGCATTGGTATATGGACTTAGTTATTCTAGATTATGATAATGTAGAAATTATCTTTACCTAAGTGTAATGACAGAGGTATATTTGAAAAAAAAAAAAGAACAAGATAGAGATACCAAACTACTAAATTGATTAGCGTTGTCTAAATTGTAGTACCCAAGTTTTATTCTAAACTTGACATTACACTAAAATCTGTTGAGAAAATTCGTGAGTAAATATAACAGTAAGCAGCTGCAGCGTTATTTATTAACAAAGAATAAAATACTCGATACCTCCCGTATCTTAGCAACGAAACATAAATCATGGCCTCAGGCAGGCCGCAGAGCAAAAAACGGCGCACCTCCCACCGAAACATGCGGCGACGGAGAACCGATACAACGCCCATACAAATGTGCCTCGTTGTAGCCGAACTGCGCAACGAATGCGAGGTGAATACTTAAAAAGTCGAATTTTCAAAATACAATTGAACACGATTTTGTATAAAAAATTAGGTTTAGAGCACGTCTATGTCTCGACGTTTCAATTAGAAGTAAAAAAAGTATGCTTCATCACCCGTACTTTGACTTTTCTGTGCTACATTTCTCAATTCACAAACAATCTGCAGACTCAGAGACCTGTGCAGTATATATTTAACTTGTTATTACGCAATAACAACATGACGTGGTCTACAAACTTCAACCAAAATCCTATCTTGGCTAACTTATTCAGTGGCTCGCTACCCGCACTACGTTCAACCTAGTATGTCACACTTCCACCTGATATTATCTTTCTCAACATTCTGGTCCTTACGTACACATAGTTTACGGAGCTCCATTAAAGTTTACGTTCACCGTCACCAGACTCGTCTAATCAAGCCAGATATTTTCGACCTTATCACTTTATAATATAACACTGAACATATTTACGGAGGCTATAAAGGCTCGGCTTTAATAGCATAATTTTCACGCGAAACGATCATTGCCACTGCGCGGTATAAATGCCAATAATATGTTATGAAGGGTGTACAAAGACATTTAATGGATAAGCACGCTTCACAAAACGGAAACACGGCCGATGGGGCGAACAGCGATTCTTAATAGACTTTTCTTGTTCCCCGGTTTATTGCTAAACTTATTAAAAGCTTATGAAATAATTTTGTCGGGAACATTCATCGGTGTGCGAAAAAGGTTTGCGTAGGAGTTAATTAAAGTAGGGACTTGTTATTAATGTATGTAAAAAGGTCTGAAAATCACGAGAGGAATTTTATTAATATATTTTTTTATACTGGTATTTCCTATCCTTTTCTGACTTGTGCCGGATGATAAGCAGCCATTTTATCTGTCATTTTTCTTTGAGTGTACGATTCAACTCTAATTTTATGGAATTTAACACTAAGTTTCAAGCATCTGCCAAAATTGAGTTATTATTTTCTTTCAGAAGATTGATTTCTTTCAGAAGTTTGTCAATAAAACTTGCTGTGAACTAATATAAGAAATCTCTACAAAGCTTTAAGGCAAAGAACATTCACAAGATGTTGATATTATGTATATAGGTATACATACATCTATATGAAAAAGGGGATAGTTGTTGCAGATGCAGGAAATGAACTCGTCATTCATGACTACACAATCTATGAAAAGATGAATAGAATATTGCAATACGGGAAATAGTATTGAATGTTCAATATCAATATCGAATACAGTTGATAGTTGCAAGCATGAATACTGAGAGGGTCTTTTGGTTTTCATAAGCTCGTTGGATAAACTATTGAGTACAGTTTGCGGTTTTCTTTTGTCGGCACAAGCCGTAACATTGAAATTTGCCAGAATTTGCCAGTCAGCAATGGTGGTAGCGAGCTGATTGCCCAGGATGCGCCAGACGCTCTTAGGATTATGATTTACGGTTTAAAACCAATAGATACTAAACCGTCCTACGATCTCCCATTTGGTCTACTGCGACCCTGTCTTGCTATCTCAGGGCACCAGTTTAGTGCTTTGTGGGCACATAGTTCGAACGGTATGCGGCAGACATGTCCAGTCCTATATAAATTGGGTAGCTTTTTTAAGCCATGTCAATTATATGAGTTTTGGTGCATTGTATGGAGTTTCGAAACCGATGCGCTGATTTAACCCCGAGTATACTGCGCTCCATGGCATTTCGTGACCACATGGTCAGACAGCGACGTAAGTTCATGAACTTATCGTAATTTTGAAATTGATTTATCTAAGAAAACTATTCTTCTTCATGAACCATAGTATTAGTCGATAAACTAACGTTATTCTATAATAAACTAAGGAAACAAATTAAACGTGGAAAGTTCATTCATAAAATGCTTTTTGAAAACTTTATCGATTACTTTTGTCCCTGAATGTTATGTCGTATATATAATGAATATTCACAATATATCGCCAATAAAAATTGTTACACCAAAATGGTTCAACCATTTGGTAAAATAACTAAAAATTCGGCGTTCGACCTAGGACTTAAGCTTAAATAAATTCTATCACGTTTCATTTTAATTAAAATTGCGTCTTAAGCTGAATATTCTAATAACGAGTCTTATATATGTATTGATAGTGGTTCAAGTTTAGCTACAAGGAATACCAATCAGTTTCGTTCACTTTGCATATCAATCACGAAGAAGTGAAGACTTAATTTCTTCTTGTTAAAAGTTTAAATTTGGTTGTAGATTTAGGGGATGCTTATAGGCTTGTGGTGCGTTAAAGAGAGAAAGATGATGATAAACGCTGGGTACAACAGATGGTAGTTATGTCTATTTACACTAATATATTTATAATAAGGGGGTAAAGATTTTGTAGCGTTGTGTTGCTGTTAAGCTAGGCTTATATATTTTTGTGCCTGTTTGAAGAAAGAAGCATGTAGTAAATCTTCGCTTAATAACTTAACTGGCATATAAGGAATGTATTGGGTGATTCATTGGGTTGGGTCAGTGTAGAAATATACAATAGTAAGTTTTATTATAGGTCGAGATTTTTTTTTAGAAACCGACATCATAGATTTACATACAACCGAACGCTCAACTTGGTATTGAACGCCTATACGTATGAAAATAATCCGTGTGTTCAATGACAGATTGATTTTGGCGTTGCGTCTTGAATGTACAATATGTATACGCTAATTATGGTTGAGTAAGTGTAATCTTGAATGTATTCGTAGTTGATCACTTGGTTCTAACAATTTAGAGAAATCAAGACCTCTAAACTTTGTTAATATAGTTTGCCCAGATCTACTTCGAAGGAAACGGATAACTTACGGGTACATGTACGGCCACCAACCCGGTTATCCGTTGCAGTACGAGCAGTTATGGGTATTATAGTTTTCAGGGAATATCTAGGCTCATATTGAGCTATATTTTGAGAATATGCCGTTAGATATGAAATGAAACTGTTTTTCTATTATCAATTTATTTATTAGATTTTGGATCACCAACAAAAGGTGTATAAGGCATTAATCCATATAAGTAAACAAGAATGTTTGTGGTCTATGTACTCCTTAAATTTGAGGCCACTGCATTCTAGGATAATGATCCTTCTAAACGATTATTGTCATGTATTTGTTACCTATATGTATTTTTCAGCATCTAATCTAATTATATTCTGAATTTAAAACAAAAAACAAAATTTCATCCTATTCACTCAATTTCAAAATCAATATTAATTGAACAAGACCTATACTATCTTTCTTGTCTAATTGACAACCTCAATTTTGGTCCCCGTCCCGAATTTAAATCATTTGCAAGACTTAAATCCAATTAAGGCGTTTAGTTTGACCGTCTGAATAGTGACATGTCCAAAAGTGGATTAGGGATGTATATTGAAACTGGCATAGAACAAATGGTCACAAAATTAGAGCGTGCGCATATTATAATCAAGACTGGTTTGTTAAACAATTCCTACAAAAACAAGTCTGACAAACTAGAGTATATACACAAACGACGGTCTTCTATATCACATGACAAAATGTTTAGACAGTTTTGCATAAGTTTAGTTTATTAGACGTTGTTGTTGTTTCAAGTGTTCGTATGTGGAGCTTCATTATAGCCTTCAAGCGGTATTCTATCCAATTAATCTTGATTATAGTCTGCAAGCGCTTCTCAATGTCTGCCAATAAAACGAATACTTAGTTTTTATATGTATTACAACGATTAAACGAATGCCGTCCCAATAGTGTATCGATGTCGGATGCTACTGAACACAGCTGTTCTAAGCTCCAATATTATCATAATGGATGGGATTGTTACACTTTCAATTGCAGTGGAAACTACAAGAGAGTCGTAAAGTTGCTGTACTATGATTGGGTAGTTATTCAAACTGACTGGGCTATGAATTGCAAAGTAAAAACGTGTTTTCTGTTTTCAAGAAGCGTTTCGTACAACATTGCATGTGTAACATGAATGTTTATAAATTACAGAAGCTTAAATATTGTAATCATGCAAAAGTTCTTGTGTAGTGCTAATCTATCATTTGTGGTCGCCGTAATCGTGACTGGAATATGTAAAAAATACTGGAAATGAATCTTTACATAAACTGGAAGGCACTTTTTATTGGTCATAATTGGCTTTTATAAATACAGTCGTTTGATAACTTCTTCTTTTCGTGTCGATAGCTAATCTCAAATTTGTACGGCCCAAAACATGACCAGCTCGAATGTTCTTGGTTGTTTAACAACACAAACGTCTGGTGACGGACAACGCCTCCTTCAGCTTTACGGTTCTCTTATAATTGCGTATCTGACCTGACACGCATAATCAAAACATTTTTTTTATATATAACTCTGCAACCTCTGCAACTATGAAACCCTGTTCAAATGTCAATACCTTATTTTTACTATTACTATTTTCATTAATGTGATATTTAAAATAATTAAAAAATGATTTATACCTGAATATTATAATGTATACACTGTTATTTTTTCTAAAGTATATGTATGTTTCCACGGCTAAGTTGAAATTTGGCAGGTTACTTGAAATACATGGTACTTTTTACTTCGGAAAATTAAAACAGCAATCGCGGGCACGACTGATGATAATAAATCATCGAATATAGACAGTATGTTTATTTATTTCATTAAGAACGTATTTATGTATCTAACTCATATTTGGGTTAATTTAATACTCATGCGCTCCATTGGTTCACTGGAAATGTGGGGCCCATTTGCACCACATATTTCACAGTACTGTTTAACATTCATGAAACATGGTGGTCAAAATTTACATGTTGCATGCTGGAAGTGGGGCATCGCGGTAATAAATGTCAACTGGGTAGCAGACTTGGATGTTAGTGCCCGCTGACCGAGAGGGAAGTGGGCCTTTTAGACCCCTCGTAATGTAATCATGGTAATGGGCGTAACTAAGTTTTGCATGTGTAAATCAAATGACGGTTGCTCCTGTTAGTCTGTGCGTAACCACAGACTGAAAATATGAAAGAGTAAGTAGATTTTATAAAATTAAATTAGGGCTGTCTTTATACCGTCGCGGGGGCTTGATGTAGGTATATTTTCTTACGTTAATTTGCTGGAATGTGGAATAAATCCCAATAAATAATGAATCGAAGATGCGCTTCCAAGCACTACAAAATAGAGGCAGGATTATTTTCTAAAAAAAAAAAAAAACATCCATATTACGGTGCTTCATTATACCAACTTAGACTCCGTGACCTTCAATATCTGAGAGTGCTTCCTCTGCACTGTTTAATTCAGTTGAAGAATAAGGCCGCATTTATATGATAAGAATTTGATCGCTCCTGCTTGTCATCGCACCGTGTTTCGTTCGCCTCCCAATCGCATGGCACTACGATCAGTACAGTTAGCGCTAATATGGCACAGAAATGGCAGCGCTGAGAGAGTGGGTTGCGGTGAGTACCGAATGGCGATGCTTTGGCTGGACCAAAGCGGTTCCTTTGGTTCGATGTGAAGCGAATTTGAATGAAATGCTATCAAAAGTATAGTGGGCTCTATAGCTCCGTGAAATAATTCATGTCGTGTGTGCGCTTCCTAAATCAGACGTAAGGAATGAACGGTAGAATAAGGAAGTCGTTGTCCGTAACGGTGTGAGGCGCTTGTGATAAGTGTCATTAGCTGAAGAGAGTCTGTGCACTGTTCACCTTTTAGTCAATAGTCGCATCATGTCTGCACGGATGTGCGATTAGTGACTAAAAGGTGAAAGACAAAAGTCAAGATTGAAGCTTATGGAATATGTAGTGAAAAATTTAACGTTATTCGTACATACATTGTTGATAATATACATAAAATAATTTAGCATCACGCCTGTATTCCCTTAAGGGTTAGGCAGAGGTTTACTATTGTACATCCACATTTCGCCGATGCTGTTACTGAGTCCCATGTAGGCTTACAAGATGGAAAATTTAAAAGTCCGGAGAAAAAGCCTAACGTCCTTTGAAAAATCTTGAGATTTTAACGCAATTTGCGAATTTCCTCGAAAACGTGTTTTACAACATCGTGGAAAAAATAATATTATTGGTTTTGTGCACTGGGGGCCTGGGGGTCACGCGCCGCCATGCGACGCGCGACGCGTGAGCGGTTCGCGCATATACCATCCACTCAAAATTCTATAAATACTGAGATTTCCAAAATCGGGCCGCAATCCTGAAAAGGGCCTAAAACTCCTGAAATCTCAGGACAAATCCTGAGATATGGTAAACCTAGTCCCATGGAATAATTAAAAAGGTGCGAGCCTATTGCCATCTTGTACAATGTTTTTTTACAAAACACTGCATCATTACGCAAATAAAGAATAAAGAGAGTCGAGGATCCCAAAAAAAAAAATTACATCTACAAAGAGAAAATATTATGATGAGAATCTAAAATATGCGTAACTTAGTACATGCCTCACTTTTGAAGCTTTTGTAATTTTCACCCGGGTCTGCGGACTTTTTAATTGTTGAAGGAGTTTGACATGGTTTTTCTCGTTTAATAATTTTAGGTCAATGAGTTTTTTTTTGTAATATTTATCAAACACCTTTTCCTTTATATTTACGGAGAGATAAATCTAAAACCTATATTCTTTCCCTAAACAGACAGTTTCCTTGATAATAAGGTGTAAAGTTCAACCCTGCGTGCATGAGTGTCATCTAAGCGATTATTTTAAACAACGCGGATTCCAGTATGCTAATTATATTATCCCTGACCGCGGACCAAAAGCGTTTTGAACTAATCTGTTTATCAACCCACCTCATTCGTGAACGCGTCGTACATTACAACAACAATTTTGCCTTTTGTTTTGTTTTAGTTTGTCGTTATTCTACAGCTCCACACAATATAGCAAATGGTGTACAAAAATAAAGGACAATGTTGGTTATCTTTTTGTTTAGCCTTAATTAGAGAATCCTTTTTGCATGATTGTGAGAATGTTAGTCAGTAAAAAGGAAAGTTATGACAGTGGTGGGTAATCATTTTTAGTACAAAAAGTGTGGGTACGTTAACAAACAAAACAAGTGTTTATATATCTTACTTTGATTAAAACGGCCGCTGGCCAATTACATTTTTTAAAGACATTTAATTCATACGCTCATCTCACAGTACTCTCATCTGCAAACGTTGAACTACTTTCCTGCCTATGACGTATACGTTATGTATACCTACTAACGTATAGTCGCCTCTTGTTATAGTAGTAGAAGAGGGCTTGCCATATTAACACAAACTATATCAGTAATACCCCAGTCCACCTGGTTTTAAACTATTCAAAACTAGCACATGTCATCAAAATCATATTGAATTGGTTGGTTGTTATAATATCTATCCGATTTTTCATCGCGTCTCAAATAAGTAGTATGATCACCCGATCACTCTTCCCAGCCATCATACACGCTGACTCAGGGATATTATTATTATGATGCTGCAACATCCATTAACGGCTCTGCCAACGGACCATGTTCGGAATTCTGACTGCCAAGTGCAGTGTTTATAGGAATATCTAATCCATCGTTCATTTTGCACGGTCAGCAGGCATATATTTTAGCAGTTAAAGCCGCCATGCGTGTGTGGTAGGATTTGGTTTGCAGGATGTTCGCACTCGAAACAAAAGTGACGCGAGCGTAGCTTGTCTTTCTGCTCAGATTGGACTGTCAATGCTTTACAGTTTACGGCTTTCAATCTGTACTATAATAAAATATTTGTTTTAATTTAAGGAAAACCGCAGCGCGTACTCTCGTCTACTTACATAATAAATCTCTCAGTACTCTTTGAAAGGAAAACAAAACAAACTAATTATTTGTTTAAAACAATTTTCGACACGAAACGATACACAACCAAAACAATGAAATACGAACAAATACGAACTTAAAAATTAGTTTCCGGGTCAAACAATGCGAGTTGTTAAAATGCTGCCAGGAGCTTGTTGTACAGTTTTTGACATACATTTATGCAACAACGATGGCGGTTGTTCAAATTGAATAATAAATTCAATAGAGCTGCACTCTTGCTGTTAAAACTACCTTTGGAGTGAGTAGACAGTTGAAGGTCCTGCGTACTTCGATTGAGAGTATTTTCTATAGTTAACAGGACGCCGTACCATTCCTACTTTGTGCCTTTATTAAGGCTTTTAGACTGTGTTTAATTTGGTTTTGTGCTTTTACGCCAGGAATTCAAATGTGATCGACGTAAGTAGTTGATATCATTATGGAAAGTGAGGGTAAAATTAAAGCAGCAGGAATACATCCGCCGTTACGTGCTGAGTGTGACAAACGCATGCGTCAGAATGCACGAAAAAAGCCTGAAGTGACGAGAACTTTTAGGTCTAGCAGATTCTGGGCAATCAGTTCTATTGCGTGAGCAATTCCAATGCGAGAACTCATGCGACGACAGAAGGAAAATACATTTTTAAATACCTTTATAACAAATATATCGATGTTTATTCGATCCTCGAGCCACTATTAGAATTATTTCCAAAATCAAAACTGATTAACTATCTGTTGTCTTGTCTATCAAATCAATGGGTGCAACTTACAACTTATACCTTGATTACTTTTTCAAACAACAACATTAGTTCGCACTCGACCCGTCCATCGGTTTGTTTGATCTATCTGTATAAAACAAACTGGGTTCGTGTTAGCATCGTTTGCTTTGGAATACAATTTTAATGAGACTTCGCTGCTATTTGCTGGCACGCTCGCGGTTCGTTATAATAACATATTGCTATTGCTATACAAGGATGTGGTTCATTGTATGAATAGCATGACCCGCTCTGTAAGCACAAAGCGAATGTGCAGAAATTGCAGCTATTGCCTGGTGATGCTCGAAATGATATGAAATTATTTATTTTGCTATTAGGATTTTTCAATCACTTTTACATGACTTTTTTAAACTAGATGGCGTTGGCATTTCCTATGGCTCTCCCTGAGAAGAAACACTCTCAGATTAACCGCATGGGGTTCCCTCGGAGTTCTTTTTGTATGAAAAGCGAAACAAGTCGTAGAGTTTCTGTTGGGTTCTAGTGGTATACCTAAATTGATTTGTAGTATAGAATAAATTCGAATTACTTCCTGGCGATTCTTAGTTACAGCACAGAGTTTGCAACTGTTCTCGGTAAATGTGAATAGGTTCGCCCCCTATTACATGGGAGACTGAAAAATTTGGTGTACTACTAGGGTGTACCAGTAGTAGTTCACTTTTGCCTTTAGGTTTGAGGCTATATGTTGTAGTTTTACTTACACTAAGGGCCAAGTTAACCAACAATACATATATGTATGCTATGAAAAAATAAACTAAAATAACAGTTAACAAGAATTCATGCAATCAAACTTTTGTATTAACGCGGCTCAGATGGCGCAGAGGTTGAGGGATCAACTGCTGAGCTACGTGTCACGGGTTCGATTCCCGCACGGAACAAATATTTATATGATCTACAGATAGTTTGGTGGCTGGGTCTTTGCCTATGTGAATACCGTGTCTCGGAAAACACGTAAAGCCGTTGGTCCTTGCGCCTGATCTCTCTCCGGTCGTGTCGGATTGCCGTCCAATCGGGCTATGAGAGTGAAGGAATAGATAGAGCACCTGTGTTTGCGCACACACTTGTGCTCTATAATATCTCCTGCGTAGATGGCTAATCTCCGGTGAGATTGGCCGCTATGACCGAAATCGGTATTATTATTATTAACATATTTCGGCGAACTAAACATTAACGCTTAAAAAGCAATTTTACTAAATCAGAAGATCGTTGCTCGATTAATTAATTACTCGTCTACGTTATGTGATTTTACACCCACATCTCAAATCCGTTCAAGGGTGCAATTCTGAAAGTAAAAGTGACTCGCCCGCGCGTGTGTCAGCGTCGAAATGTAACCATCGGCATTCTGAAACTTGGCGGTTTTTAGTAAAATCCGCGCCGATTTCGACGAAATTTTAGATTTCAACTGTCAAATATATTTTTTTAATGAAATTTCTTCCAATTTAAATGTTAAATTATGCCATTTCCACTAATTGTGACTATTCCAAGTGTCGTATAAGTAAAATATTCATATGGTTTGCAGTTTGTAGTGTATAAAAGCATATAACAGAGAGAATGACGTCACTCACTCCTCACATTTGGCGTATATTAGGAATTCTGAAACCAATCGAAGATGGCGTGTCGTGGCGTGAGGCGTGAGATGCTAGGGATGGACTGGGATTGAACATATTTTACAATCACAATCGAGAATAAGGTTTTATATATAGTTTTTGTCCATATAACCCTCTAAAAATCATAATATTAATGTTTTAAAAGGAACTTTGATGAGTCTGTTCCTATCAACTGTGAAAGAAAATTTTCAATGGCTTTAGAGTTAATAAAACAACATAATACGCGTATAGTAAATGTCCTTTGCCTTAGACAATTTGACATATTCATTCAAAAATAAGTTTGATCAATCTCGCATCCACACATTTCAATATATATTTTAATTGGAATTGGATTAATAATATTTAGTACAGGGTACACGGAAAGAACCGAGAACCAAGATAATCTAGCGTATCCTGGGCAGTTAGCCGTAATTGATAACTGGTTAATCTTTTGACTACGCCAGGACCGATTCCCACGTATTAGCTCATGCCAACTTGAGCCGACGGGAGGATAATATGTATTATAAACCGAAATCCTTAATTAACAGGTAAGTGGTAATTCCCTTTAGCTAATAGCACAAAAGTATAGTCTCTTTAACATTTACTGCCTTGTCATATAACTTGCACACAATTTACAATTTCAGGTCATGTGTGCATTATTTCGACCCCTTGGCGGCTCACGTTAATGCCTTCACCACTATTACGAAGATGCTTTATTAAACATTACTTTGACTTAAAAAAAAATTATGAAACGAAGAAAGTGTGATAGCTTCTAGACAGCGATGCTGCTAGACCGTTCTGAAGATAAGATCCTAATAAAGGCAGAGAGTGTAGAGGAAATGTGTCATAAAAAGAATTATGTTCCTGATAAAAATAACAGAAAGTACATCTTTTTATTGTAGTTAGTAAAATAATCTCAATTCACACTTACAACTTGATAACAACAACACCACCACACTTTAAGCACAAAGGTATCTTACGATTTATTCTACTCATACAGCATGCTGAGTAATACTCGAACGTATATAAATATTTGGCGGTCTACTACTTATAAAGCTTTAAAAGGACAGAAAGGTCAACTAATCACATAACAGATATTTATTCAATTATAATAGCAATTTAACAAAATCACCATAAAATATAAATCTTAACATGTATCGACAACACTATGACTACATACAGGCAATGATAAAATCATTCTGTAAAAGTTTAGTGCGAAATAAAATGCTCCTTCATCGTTTGCTGAACAGAACTAGATTCAATTTGATCTCAAGGCTCGTTCTTTTCTTCAAAGCCTTTTTAGCCATAATTCTCTCTGCAAGCATCCTCGTTTGCTTTTTTTTTTGGTGATCCTGTATAACACAGCGGACAATTTGGTTTTGACCTTGAAAATATTGTATTATTAATAACAGGGTTTGTCCTTGCGTGGGGAAAATCTCTGGGTATGTCACCATTATAATTTATTAAACTTGTCTTAGAGAGCCTCTACGAGTTGGCTTTGGCCCCACGCACGCCATCCAAAAGTCCGAGACTTGTATGACATACAATAATAATAATTAATCTATATATGTTATCGCACCAATACAAAGCGGCATAATCTTATTTTGTTCTTGAATTACATGAATATCTTATTTGTTTGTGTTTTTCTGACTATGAGAATCACTGACACAAGGCGTCATTAGTTTCGCTTTTTAAAGAAACCGAATTTATAGTTGGCCATCTTATTTATTTTAAGTTAATATAAAAAGAGGTTAGTATTGTTGAGGTTTTTCTATATTTCCCTCACCCCGTTTACCTATATATAAGTTTTGTAACTTACGTTTACTCGTTTAATCACTTGTTAACAATAATCTACGCTTCGCAAAACTTCTATTAAATTATTTACGACATAATGCTACTACAAGTAAATATGTTTAAGATATGTGCTTACTTGTTAAAATAATAGACATAATTGCCCACGAACCCCATATTTGCTTTTTTCACTTAAAATAATGTTAAAAGTAGATAAAATTTAAAAATCCGTGGAGAGAAATCGCAACTCACCAAAAAATAGTAACTTTTGGTATGACATAAATTATCGAGTGCGGCGTACTTAACAAGTCAAAATTATGTCAAATTTTGCGCGGAATTTGTTTCAGAATACCGAAAATTGTCAAAAAACAAAGATTTATATGTCATAGACCCTCTCTCTTATTTTCATTTAGGAAGCTTACAGTTTGGGCGACCTTCATACAAGCCGCGCGGCCCGCGCGCTCACCGCATCGCAATGACGACACGGTTGGCGCAGTGGCTAAGTGATTAGCTTTCTGCGCTAAGTGTCGTGGGTTCGATTCCCGCACGGGACAAATATTTGTATGATCTACAGATAGTTGTTTCGGGTCTGATTGTGTATGTATGTGAGTTTGGATCTCCACCAATTGGAGCGCCAAACCCGCTCGATGCGTTTAATCGAGCTAAAGAAATTTAGGCCTCTGGTCGCCGTTTGGTCACAAACTTATACGATAGGTGCTTAATAGTCAAAGGTCGAAAATAAAATGCATAGAAATTTCGCGAAAAATCACATGTTGTAATTATTTTACTGGCGACAATCACGTTGAATAATGAGTCTTTTTAGTATGGTCATACAACTGGACTACTCAAAATTAACATTTCCGTTCTTATATTCAAAAACCTGGGAACACCTACATTTTAATTAAGCGACAAACATTGCGTACTACTATCGCAAAATACATTTTAGCAACTGAACCAAAAATAGCATGAAACCAACTAAACTGAGTAGGTAATGGGTATTCCGATATAAATCGGACATATGCACTCGGCCTAAAAGAAAGGGCTCTACTTTTTTTTATACACGTCAATTTCTATTAGTCGATGATCACAGACTAACTAAAGAATTTTAAAACTTTAAATTTACATCCAGTATAATTGTTGTCATATATTTTAGGAAGAGATTCAATAAAATTACACTCGAAAAAACAATATTATTATTTTAAAAGCGCCTTATTAATAAAAAAATCACATAAATTATTAATCTCGATTGTGTTTAGACAAGTTTGTCACTTCCCTAGGTTTTTGAACAATACTGCGTCTCTCTCTCTCCCGCGCGATATTGTGACACGGGGACCTGTGAAATCGCAGGCGAAATCGCAGAACGGATCTTTTAGAATTGACTGGCAGATCTGTTTATGATCATAGCATAAACAAACTACATGTAAATTTGGAATTCAGGTATCGTAGAACAATAACAACAACAAGTTATAAACAATAATTTAGTTCCTGTTTAGTAGATTAAGAAGGATCACCTTATCGTGAATCAGGGTTGAGTTTGTAATAAAAAAGGCTTATTTACCTACTTGTTAATTTTCATCGTGTTTTTATTATGTGCAATTAAAACTCTTGCCTTTTTGTTTGTAATGAACACGGTTAGTTTGCTGCTCAATTTTATACAAATGTAATACCACTCAAAAATGGAAAAACTATGAAACGTCAGTTCGTAGGTACTAATAAATTATGACAACAAAAAAAAAAATAGTACATACTTACTGTGTTATGGTCTGATGTAGAATATTTAAGGAAAAAAACATTTTAGATAAACAGTAAACGCCTACAGGCTGTGAATATAATGTCTAAACTAAAATATTAAAATTCAATACAGCACACAAATACACAAACATTCTTTAGCCGATATTCCATGGTAATTGATCTTTGTTTTTAATTACTTATTGATAATTAACAGTATTTCTCATTATTTGATGCATTTACAACTATTAGAGTGCATGCCTTGTGATTGTCCAAAGAAAAAACGGTCCTTGTGCACAAAACTTTGATACCTTCGTCAATCGGATCTCACATCAGAGCGTTAACAAAGCCCACGATATTTACAGTACAAACGTAAGTTAATTAGCATAGCAGCACATTTTATACATTGCCCGTTTACATCACACGGATTTTGTATGGCTTTACCCGTTTTAATCTCATACATAACAGGATTTCGCTTTTCGCAACCCTTTCACGTCGCGTTGCGAAAAGTAAAGTAGGGATCTCGATGTCTTTTTAATTAGTACTTAGCTGGATCCGTGTCGGGATGATGACTACAAGAATTTCTTTATGAGAACCGCTTAGAAGGGTAATGAAAAAACTTTGCACATTACTGATTCTGTAACAATGTATATATATTTTTTAATTATGCCTTTTTAATTATGCTTCAATGACTAGTAACTTGTAGAAGAGTGATCTGTTTCTGTAGGGTATGTAAATTAATTACTTTGAGATTATAAGCGCATAATGCTCAAATGTTTGAAGTTCTCATTGGTTTAATAAGTGCATGGGTAATTGGTGAGCAACGAATCGGTCGGCACCCATGCGTAAACCTCGCGATAGCTACATAACTGGATGTTAAAATTTTAGTTTTGTATTTTCTTAAATACTTGTTTAATTAGTGTTATTGGCCTCTCGTCGTTCTAGTTATAATAAAATAAAACAAATACTACTGTCAAATTTTATGTCATTAATGTATTGGCCAACAGTGACGCTGCTGTCGTGTGGCTGTCGCGTTGCTGTGGCTATTTTTACGTAATTAGACTGTGCGTTGGTTAAAGTGTCATCGAGTTTTTCGAGTAATACAGGCATGACGACACGGTTGACGCAGTGGTTAAGCGATTAGCTTTCTGCGCTGTGTGTCGCGGGTTCGATCCCCGCACGATCAAATATTTGTATAATCTACAGATAGTTGTTTCGGGTCTGGTTGTGTGTGTATGTGACATGTATGTTTGTAAGCTGTACCCACGATACAGGAGAAATCCTAGTTAGGGGCAAAGTTTAAAAAAAAAAATGATGCTATGCATGTTTTTGAGGCAAACTAGAAGGCTAATAATGTTGATGTTGTCAAATAAAATAATGCTTGATATTAATATGTCAATAAGACTTGAAATTGTTACAATGACTTCAATCGTACCTACTAAGTCGTTCGTGAAATTGGAAGTACCTCTAAATATTAGCTAACGTATTTTATTATCCCGTAGGTTGCAGATATTGCGACCCAATATCTAATATATGTAGATATCCTATAACTGTGATCTTTCATCCGGAAATTGGCAAGGGAGCTATAGATACACCCATTCATAGTACTTTAACGTAGAATTTATGACAATAAATAGGCCTAAGGCAATAATATTTCTTTGTTTGTAATACGTTTGTAATTTATTAAATTACTCGATACGGTAGGCGGAGGATGCTGATGTTATGCTGCAACTTAGAAGATATTCAGCAGTGAACTGAACTGTATCTCACATTAAAAGTTGAGCGTACAATGTGTAACATGAATACAAATTCCAATTAATTAATGAGAAAGTGATTTCGTCTGTCTGTTAGTTTAATCAAGGTCTTACAGGTTTTTTGACTTAGAATTTCAAAATATGGGCAGTGAAAATACGAAAAATGACGCGATTTTTAATGTAGACGGAACAACGGTTTTTGAAAAAGGTGCCGTCTAAACAATTCCCAGTCTATAATAATGGTTAGCCTCTAATAACATTCAAGACCATCAGCGAAATATTATAAGTGTTCGAAAATACATTTCATAAACGAAACCGTTCTGATATTAAGGGTTCAGGGATCATGTTGTCTTAAAATTTTCAGTTCACCATTTCTGAAAACCCTTACTCAGCAGTCGGCACCTAACATATAAAATAAAATTATTAAAACACGGGCGCACATTCCATATTTAAATAAAGAATACGAAAGAATAAATATGATCGTATTCTGGTAAACAGATATTGCGGAACATATTTTATTTGCGTACTATTTTAGACATTATTACGGTAAGGGAAGACAATAAAGTACAAGAATGTGCGTATTTATTCAAACTTTTGCCTTTTCGTAAGAGGTAGGACGAAATTTGATTTCACTCTTCCTCATATGAGGGTATCTTGTTATTGTATTTGTATGTGCCTACATATAAACGTTGTTAGAGTTTTGAATCGACTGCTGTGCTTAGCTAAATATTTATAGAAATAACTTCTACGCAATTACACAGCCTAGTGATTTAAATCAATGAAAATAATACAGTCATATTCACATTTTGAATATTGAAATATTCATGACCAAAGTAGAGATATATCGACAAAACGGCGACAGAATGTAGATCATAGATACGGCATTGTCCCTCAAACAATGTCACATTCAATATCCTGCTCATTGTGACCCAACACTGTTCCTACAGAAACCTCCGAGTCAAACAAAGAGACAGGTTGGAGAACAGTTTGGCGGCACAGTTGGCGCATGGTTGTTTGAGCGATCGACTCTTGCGCTACGGGTCTCGGCTTTGATTCCCACACGGAACAAATATTTGTATGATCTATAGATAGTTCTTCTGGGTCTGAGTGTATATATGTATATGCTATTTGTGCTAAAAGTTAGGGGCAAAGTTTAAAAAAAGGTGTACAGTGTCATCAGAAATAGTTGCAGTTTTCTCAAAATATATGAATGAATTCGAGTAATATCCTATCAAAATGAAAACCATCATCATCATCATCAGCCAAAAGACGTCCACTGCTGAACGAAGGCCTCCCCCAAGGGGGAGGGGTGCCATAACCCCCACGCTTGGCAGACGGCTCTGGGATCGCAGTGGCTCACCGATTAGTGAGAGGACGCTGCTGCCCGTCCTCCGGTGTCAGGCCGCAGTTTTAAGACGTACCCGGGTCACCAGGAAAACCATCATCAGTTATTTAGAAAAGTTTATTTAAATAGATGATCTTTTACTTGATTGCGTAAAAAAAATTGACAGTCATCGGAATAGGATATTTATAAGCGACAGCTGATGTCATATTATTCTACTTAGGAAGGAGGATTGGTATGATTGCATTATAGATATGTAGAAGTAGCCCGAAGCCCACTGCTGAATATACAGACATCTGCCATAAAGTGCGTCACGACATTGAAGTTCGATTCTACGACTTCTGCATCCAGTATATATGCAAGTACTATAAGCATGCTTCAGCATAACTTACTAAGTAACGAATTAAGTTACAGCGTCAGACGGTTCACTAAAAGTTTTAGACTCGAATTCATAAAGGACTTAAGTTAAATAAACTCTGTACCCAAGCTCATATTCTTTAATCTACTCTAAACCAGTTGGAGAGTTTCGGTGTTCGGAAATGTTAACCCATTTGTACGGTGCGCGGCGAATGTGGGCTCAAAGGTAATTATAACTTTCCACTAGGCGTTCTAAAAAACATTTTTGTTTAAGTGGATTGTGCATGGCTGAAATGTCTGTATGGCGCGAGTTGAATTGTGAAGTGCAGTTCAGCATTTAGAAATACGTAATAAAGTTTTTGCACGATAATGTTTAAATCGGTTTGTATGTACAGATGCGAATGTTAACAGACGTAACGTATAGGTGGTAATAATGTCCTCCTGACCGAATTTCGGTCACGACGGCCAATCTCACCGGAGACTAGCCAACTACGCAGAAGATATTATAGAGCACAAATGCGTGCGCAAACACGGGTGCTCTCTCTAATCCTTTACTCTCATAGTCTGATGGAACGGCAATCCGACACGACCGGAGAGAGATCAGGCGCAGGACCAGCGGCTTTACGTGTTTTGCGAGGCACAGTGTATATTCACATACACAAAGACCCAGACCCGAAACAACTATCTGTAGATCAGACAAATATTTGTTTCGTGCGGGAATCGAACCCGCGACACGTAGCGCAGCAGTCGATCTCTCAATCTTTGCGCTAACCGTGCCGCCAATAGGTGGTAAATTATTGTATTATATGGGGCGATATAGCCGCGATTCTAATATAAAGAAAATGGATAATTCATTTTAGTTCCAGATCTGTCCGCTTTAAAATTTTCTCGCTTACACATTTTTCCACTGACAGACAGGACATATTTCTTGGCACCGTATCAGAAAATGGATTAAAAGGAACATTTGGACTATTCTACTAAATTGGCATTCGCACAGAAAGGCATGTTTGAGAATCTCGTTATGACTAAGTATCAAAGTTGAAACAACCATTTTCATTAAGAAAAGGACATGAGCATAAAACCTGTTCTCTGAAGGTTTAGAGAGAAGTGTAATGTGGTATACCCCTATGCTACCTCATGGCGTAACTGAGTTAAATGTAATAAGGGGCAAGCCTATTGTTATTTACCTGTCAAAAATTCGGGCTGCCACTGAGAATCATCATCATCAGGTAACCTCAATAACATTTTAGTCGTCCTGTTAATCTAACCTAGGATCCCATGCTCAGTAGCCGGACTTGCGCCCACGACGGCAATGAAGCAGTCTGCATTTATCTTAAACGTGAAATCGTAACTTAGCCGTATATTTCAGGTTATTTAAGAGACTCGTATTGGTAAATATGTGTCCTACATTTTATGTGACCTTTTCTTAAAGTTCCTTTGTTTCCTGATGTTCAAACAGATCTAATATAAATGGAAAAGCTACAAAATACAAGCCAGTGGACTGTCAGAGACAGACGCCTGTGTCATATCATATCCCGAAGTGAAAAGGGGAGTGACACAAACAATACTATAATACACGTAGAAGGAACAATATGCAAGATAGTCTACTTATCTCGCCGGAACAAAAAAACTAAACGAAATTGAAATGGGAACAAAATGGAGTAACGAGGCGAGTAATAGGTTGTCTTCTCGACCGAGATTAAAGCTTTAAGTGCTGAACTGAACAAATGAGATGAACTGATAAAAGATAAATGAGCGACATTTCATGAAAAAGAAATGATGTAAAATAGTAATAATTTTTTTAAGCATAACCGCTGTTTTGCAATTTTCTTCTCAGCCTTGGTAATACAGGTTTTTTACAAACCTACATCAGGCATCAGCGATCACAATACAGATTAAGTATTTTAGTAATTAAGTAATATTCTGCCTATGCACTACTGTTTCATAATTAAAAGGAAATAGTAACAATAATACGCAAATAAATCAGTATTAATAATAATACTCTTGCGCACAAACGCTCTCAAAACACTAGTTACTCTTTACATGATAATATGTTAAACATACACCTCTTTTTTAACCCAAATTGCCCCAGAAATATGGAGAACAAAGCGGCATAAATATCATAAATCATAACGTCGTCCAAATAATAGCGACTTAGGGTACCTTTTGTGGTCCAGTGATAAGCGAGACAGTCGATTGTTCTATTTCTGTAATTGGAATATTACCTAGTTCCTAATAGAGGTTCAAAATAGGGCGGTGTTCATATAGAATTAACTGCGGCTGGCCATGCAAACTCTGCAGTTTAGGCGTAGGGTTGAATCAATAGCTGTTTTCAGTTCGCCATTGATTAAGATCTACAAAAAATCGTTGATATGTATGTATGATATATAATTATTTTTTTCAGGTAAAAGGTCACTTCATCATTTGTTCGCGTTATTGGTACGGCAGAATACGTATTTTTGATATTTGGAAATTGAATCAATCTCAAAAATAATTGTCAATTAAATATTGAAATACATATTTTCGGTTCAATCACATAGGTACTTTTACCTAGAACTGTTTCTACATGAATCCATTTCATATTACACTCTGATTTCCTTTCTCATGTTCTGTGATTCTCGGTAACACGAAGACGACCGCGGTTAAGCACTTACGAGTTTCGTTGTCACTTTTGATTTACAACTTTGGCAGTTGAGGAGTTTCAATGCGAAAAACGCTTTCGTATACGTCCCTTTGTATAGCACGTGAATTATTATATCAGTTGGGTATCTTGCCTTCGTGTCACTTGATGGACAGGCATGAAATGAGGTCGGAGTATGCTTAGAGATTTCTTTGCGATAGTTGTGGTAGGTCTTGTTGTTAATTCTTAAGTAGATAGGTGCTTTAGACATTTGGATAAGTATATCTATGCTCGTGTGAGAGTTTGTTTGTTTTACTCGTAAAATGCGAGAAAATGGTTCTGAAATGTTAGATTGCGGCTAATTAAACTCATTAAATTAGTATTTACTAAGTCAGTTTCTCAGTAAGTGTACTGGGAGAGCGATATTCTTGTAGAGTACAAGGATGATATTCTATTCTTCAATATAGTCAAAAAGGGTGCCGTGATTGAGATTTTAAGATAACGGAAAAAAAGATTACATCGGAATTCAAAGCAATTCGATTATCACTTATTTCAGAACAGATTGATTCGAAATTGAGTTTAAGAGGCACTCGGGAAAAAGCCTTTCAATCCGTCAGAGTAAGGTTTTGGGTGCTCTGGTTTTATGTTTGAAAAAATGAGCCTCACTGATCTTTTGCGATGATTTAGGTACATTTTTACACAGCAATATAGTGATGGTTGAACTCTCGTATAATGTTGAAACTGAAACGATTTAGAGCTTCATTTCTACCTTTTTCTTAAGAATTATTAAATTTTCTAGCTCCAGAGGAAAAATAAAAAATACTTGCTTCATGAAAGTATTTACGAAATACTTCAGCCATAATAAGTAGGTAACAAGGTTTATTACAAGTTACATTTGCTTGCTGCCACTCTTGCGAATAGGAGGTATTGATTATTCGAGCAGATGTGAGTATGTATATGAAGTTGTGAGGAAAAGAAATTTAAAAAAATTGTTTTCGTTCGTCCCTTTTCTATTAATCTTGCAAACCCTTCAAACGAGGGGCACAAGGAAAAAGCCTCCAAAGAGGACGAAACCTGACTTCACCTGGTGCTCCCTGGGCAGTCAGCCTTGATATTGTTCCATGCATATCAACTACGACATGCAGCCTAATTACCGATGCAGCGACAGGCGTAGGTCGCTTGATAACTTCTGTCATACGTCATTTTTATGACATATAATGTATTGGCTGACAGTGAGATTGCTGTCGCGTGGCTGTCGTGTTGCTGTCGCTTTTTTACGTAATTAGGCGTATGGTTCCAAAAAGAAGACGAATCCTGTTCGTAAATAACTCTCTTACAGTAAAATTTATCTTCATCTCTTGTCGTACAAATATAAGTATCAAGAATAATAGGCTCATATTTTTACCTTTAAACTCAGCCATTTATATCAGCCGTTACATAACACACACGTAAAAGTTTAGCAGCAATTTGCTTCCCTTTACTTTTTTACGGTAATCATAATCATATTTTTACGCCAAATCCAATTTCTTGTTCATAAATTGTGGTTCATGAGAAAATTTAATGTTGTTAGAAGTAAATTTCATTGAAAAGGTGCCGGAGCAATTTTCTACGACACTTGTACTTAGCAATTTAATGGACACTCATGGAAGAAATTTAGGGTTAACTGTAAAACAAACAGTTAAACGCTTAATATTTTTTTTATGTTTCTGTTTAACTCCTAAACTTGTTTTTCATGGCAGTACTTACCGCTGAAGACTATTTTTATTTTAAGAAGCTAATTTTCTCATTCATTCACTTTGAGATGGACAGTAGGTAAAGCGAAAGAGTAATAGGTAACAGTGTCTTAAACTTAAATTGCGCTTGAATTATTACTATTATATTATATAGCAGTGATAGCCTAGCGGTTGAATGCTTGCCTTCCATGCAGGAGGGTCCGCGTTCAAACCCGGCCCGCACCTCTGACTTTTCGGAATCAGGTGCGGATCAGAATTTGATTATCACTTGCATTTACGGTGAAGGAAAAACATCGTGAGGAAACCCGCACACCTGAGAGGGCTCCATAAAATTCTCGACGGTGTGTGAAGTCCGCCAACCCGCACCGGGCCAGCGTGGTGGACTAAGGCCTACCCCTTCTCATTCTGAGAAGAGACCCTTGCCCAGCAGTGGGACAGTAATGGGTTGAATTTATTTATTTTTATTACTATTAGTTTAGACCGAAATTAGACTAAGAGTGATAAATGTAGGCAATAAAGTTAAATTTGTATGCAGCAGGAGATTGTTGGGCTGTATCTAAATTGTTGCGTACCTATGTATATTCCTATAATCGAGTTTGTTTACAGGTTTATGCCAATTTTGATTAAATACAAAGTATTAATATCTTCATAAATGAAATCTACCCAGTTTTACTTGCAACAAGAGTTTATTTTCGTCCATTTAGTTTGGCAATCTGAGTGTGCTAGACGGAAAAGATGCCAAAGAGATTTTGCATAATCCTTAAGGACTTTTGTTGATTGCAGAGGTCAGAGGGCAAGCTTTAAAGATATAATACGACTTGGTGTGATGCCATTTAAAGTAGTGTAGTTCTGAAACAAGATGAATGTAAGATATTTATGTAAAATCTGTGCGGTCTAAAAATATAAAAGAACTGTGTTTTATATTTTTAGCCGCACAGAGTTTGACATAAATATCTTACATTCATCTTGTAATTCCTTGATAAAGGAGGTCATTCACCCCACAATCCCAATCACTAATTTCAAACCAAGATTTAAACCGTACCTCAAACAAACTTAATCAAAACATTGAACCGTAAAACCGGAGTAGTTTCCATTTGACATGAGTGGAAACCAGCGCGGTCGGGACGAATCGATACAAACAACCTGCCCCTATGACGAACGTGACTGCGATACGAATCACGCTCTCGATCCTATGGTGACGATGTCCCTATTAACAGGACGATTGATTTGATCGTGACTATCTATTGCCATTTTGATCTAGTGGTCCAAGCGCGACTGAGCTGATCCTGGGTTCGATACAAAGAACGGGCAGTGTTATTGGTAGGCATTTTTACACTTGTAAGGTGTTTGCTATTATGCTTGGAACATGGAATTATGCTTACACCCCTTTTCCTTAAGACTTTTTACCGCTATTGGCGAAATACAGGTGTACAATAGTAGGTGCACCTCTATCCCTTCATTTTAAGTCTAATAAGTAGTATATATAGAGTATTCATATCCGCTTATCCCGCCAATGATGCCCAAAAAGGTCATCAGTCTCACCAACATGTAATAGCAGACGAAATTCCAAAGCTAACGCGATTTATAACACTTTGTAACATTTACACTATCTAATTTAACTGCAAACTGTGATGTTTAATAATAGCAGCCGTGACCCGCAATTATGGAGTTAATAAAGTAAGATTAATTGAGTTTGCTCCAGCTATTGTCCTTTTGAAAACTAACGTTAAATTTTATTATTGGCTTTGATTAATGGATGAAATTTGTAAAGGTGGTTTGTGTTTTCAACATTTTAAAACATTGAAGACTTAAAATAATGAACGTTGTAAGTATAGATATAGAGACATAAGACCATCGATTTCTGTAGTCTATAATACTCTCTGTACACTCAAAAAGTGTAGCGTTTCAAGTGAGATCATTTCTGAAAATTGTCTTACTTACTCGTTATCAACTGTCAACTGTCACCGCGTGCAGTCATAATTTCGTAGGACACAATCGACTAAATAAGACAAATTATGGGTCCTAGGTGTCTATAAAAAAGTTATATACAGGACCTAAAAAAAAAAAACTTTGACGTTGAATAAATTAAACACGTGAAAGGTGATATCCAATATTATTTCATCATCATAAACAATGTAAAAAATATTGTCCATGATAACTTTGAATATAGAAAAAGAATTTCGAATTTAAAATTCGAATCACATCTAAAAAAGTGTCGCATATTTTTAGCTTCCCTTTGTATGACAGAGCTTATCTAAGGACATCCATGCTTAAGTAAATTATTGCTCTCGTCGTCTTGTTCGAAGTTTAAAGAATCAAACTAGCTACTCTCAGGTTTCCCGAAGAGAGGCAACTGATCACCCACATAAGTTTATTCGTATTGACGATTTTTAGAATGTATATGAGACTGCATACAACACTAACTCAATTTTCACTGTTTTTCATTACGACTAAATTTGTGTAGGTGTTCAGTTGGCCGTCTGCGGGAGCCCTAACTTCGCCAAAAAATATCTACACTTTTTGTCGTTAAGAAAACACAAATGAGTCAAATTAAAGCCGTTCGTTAATTTTATCAGTAAAAAGACAGAACCTTTTTACACGAAAATATTAAATTAGCAAAGGTTGCGAATATTTCAAAGTACAATGTACATACCCATTCATTAACATTTACAGGGTGATTGCTATGTTATTTGATGATTGTATGTATGTGTCATATAATTTGTATGCTGTCATTTGATATTTGATCGTGTCAAACAAAGCGTTGTTTTTGTTAAAAGGCCTTGTTTCACGTGCGGGTAAATTAGACATTTTCTTTTGTTCGTAGGCATTATTATATAAAGAAATAAATTACAGATAGTAACAAAGCATATTCGTTTTTACATTACTTATTGCGGGCCTGAATTCCTCAAACAAATCTCCCTTTTACTTTACAAAAATAGCGAGTATTTATGTAAGAATGTCAACAAATATAAAATTTTCTTAGTCAGAAGCTGTTCAAAGGTCGTTAATGCTTAAACTCGGTCACCGACAAATTAATCTGTCGTTTCCAGCGACAAAATAGGCACCTATGTTTTTTTAAACAAAAGTAAAAATGGAAATTGCTATTGAAAGTAAAATACTTTCAGGAGGTTTACTTACTTACGAAGGCAATTCGTTCGAAATAAGCGAAAAGAAAACAATAATATAACATTGACGAAGCTGAGCTTGTTTATCGGATTTTGAATCCAAAAGAAAACTACTTAATCGAGTTTCGACTAAATCGGCAGATTTAGAAAAAAGTTTTTCATCTATTGATGGAGTATATTTTTGCCCAGTCCTGTAAGCTTCTAGTCACACAACGAGATATGGAAAGAGCTATGCACCGTTATTTTTTTTGTTAGTAAAACCAAGGTCAACAAAGCTCTTAGAAATAGCATGGTGAAGTAATGATGAGCAGGTCACATAAATCGAAGGATCAAAGTCCGTTGGGGAAGAAAGGTTCGCGAATGGGGATCAAAGCCCTACTGGATGGGTTTACGACGTGGTAACAGTTGAATAGCTGGGTCCGAACAGTTCAAAACCACTTAAAGCGGATACGATTGATGACACGATTGGCGCAGTGGCTAAGCGATTACCTTTTTGAGCTACGTGTCGCGGGTTCGATCCCCGCACGGAACAAATATTTGTATGATCTACAGATACTTGTTTCGGGTCTGGTTGTTTGTGCATGTGTTTGTAAACTGTACCCACGATACAGGAGAAATCCTAGTGTGGGGCAATGTTATTTAAAAAAAAAACAAAACAAAACAAAACGATATGATATTATGAAACTACAAATAATAACAATGCATCTCTAGGTACAGGCATAACGTCTAGACTTTGTAATTCGTTTCGTAAGTGCTTGCTGTAATCGAGTAAAAGCTTGCGCTTAGCATAACGCGAAGCATTTTTCATCTTAATATTAAATTGTACCGTCGACCGACCCTGGGGTGCATTTCATTACTATTTTAATTGCATTGAATCACTGTTTTTGTTTGAAACAATTATGCGGTGAGAAGTTACAATGTTTATGGTCCGTGCTCAGCCTTTTTGAAGGGTTTTTATCAACTATCTACTGTATCTATACAAATTGTTTATTTGTATAGATACAGTAGTAGTATAGTTTAAAGTATCGTGTATACCTTAGCCATACCCATAATTGGCATACAAATCAGCTCCTGTACCTGTAAACTGATTTATGGAATGTATGATGTCTAAGCTGTTGGTGGGCTTATATAAATAAAAAAAAAAACCACAGTGCCTGAAGACAAAGGTCTTCAACCAGTGTGTGTTGCCAGTGATGACATATGGCACTGAGACGTGGTCGTTGACTGTTGGCCTCTTAGAGAGGCTCAGAGTCACACAGCGGGCAATGGAGATAGCTATGCTCGGAGTCTCTTTGCGCGATAAAATCCGGAACGAGGATATTCGCCAAAGAACCAAGGTCACCGACATAGCTCTCAGGATTTGCAAGCTGAAGTGGCAATGGGCAGGCCACATCGCTCGAAGAACGGACAACCGATGGGGAAGAAAGGTTCTCGAGTGGCGACCACGAACCGGAAGACGCAGCGTAGGAAGGCCTCCTACTAGGTGGACCGACGACATTGTGAGAGTCGCGGGCAACCGATGGATGCAAGTGGCGGAATGTCGTTCGATGTGGTGGTCTAAGGGGGAGGCCTTCGTTCAGCAGTGGACGTCTTCTGGCTGATGATGATGATGATGATGGTGATGATCATGACTATTAGCTAACCCGTAATTTCTATGCTGAAAATAGTATACTTCACTTTTAATTAGTTTTACCTATTTCAACTATATTAAATACAAAAAACACAAACACGAAAAGTAAGAGTTGACTTATGAGGTTCGTAATTACGTTTCGTTCGTAGATCGACACGATTAAAGTTACAACGTGCGATAGCGCCCCTAGCGAACAGAAACGAAAACATGTCGAATTAGATTACGATAATGCACTAAGGTTAGAGGGCTTTGATAGGGACGATCGGGGACCTTAAGCAGGAGAATTGACCTTAAGCCTGGAACCTAAGGCTAAGTTCTGATGACAAGGGTTTTGGTAAAAAAAAAATAGTATTTATGTGAAAATGAGTGTGTGCGTCAGTGTTATCGTCTTTTATGGATACAATGACGAGCCGATTTGGACTGATAGTATTTGGCAGAAGTAACTTGAAAGTTGAGAACCCGGAAAAGATCTGACAGATTAAATACAATAACGTGTACGAGCTTACCATATTCAGCCTCATATTCAGCAAACAGACAAGTTTATAATATTAATATTTAAAAAAAAAAAGAATATTACCCACCAAATATTATAGCTGCACCAAACCTCAAACACAATTGCATTTTTTTTATTCTTATTTAAGTACTTCCTAAGTACAAAGAACAATAAAATATCTTTAGTGTTATCTACGTTAATTCCTAGACAGGTTAGGCAGAGTAGTACTTTAGTACTATTTTACACTCACATTTCACCGATGTTATTTAGTTCAGTGTAATAGGGGGCGAGTCTAGCATCTATCAGGTACAGTTCCAGTACAGAAAATTTTCATACGGAAAAACCCAATAACTCTTTGCCCGACCCAGGAAATCGAACACAGGACATCACGCTATGCGCCTCGCTTGCGACCAGTAGACACTAATAATAATGTAAATGTACCCATACACTTATTATCGCAACTTGAACGATCCCTTCTTACCATACACAAAAGATTGAATTTTAATCAAAGAAAAGTAGAGTGTTTCTTTAGACTTCGTTATTCCTTGATTCGATAGACCGTGGAAGTGTGTGTAGAGGACTAGAGAACACTGCTGGCTCACAAATTTCCGTGAACAGTTAATCGATAGTCGACACCGTGGGATTCGAATATATACGTTTCTTTTAGATCATTAACCGATAGGAACGTTAATATCGATATGCTGATCCGATTTACTCTATTTTCTTTAGAGTGGGCACAATACTATAATATTTTTACTTAGGTTATCAAAAAAAAAAAATGTGGTGCATAGACAGATTTTTGGCATAGGTACGATCATCCAACTTGTTTAAGAATATATACGATGCATACCTGTACCTGTGTACCTGTGTATCTGTATTCGTGTTGCAGGTCGGACTGGATATGCAACTTTATAAGTGAACCGTCATATAATTATAAATAAGGTAGTGATTTTGAAATAGAAGTTACATAAATGCTACGTCCAGTAACTTATGACTAGACAGTAAATTCAAATCCTTATTGATGGATCCAACATTCTCTGACCCTGACCTAGTATTTAAATCAAAATAATTGAATTATTTAATTAAAAAAAAATTGAATTACAAAAAAAACTTTCTTTAATATTGTAAAGAAAAATGTATTATATTAAAATAGATACATATATAAAAATAGGTAAACTACATATCTATAATGAAAAACGTAAAAAGGTCTACGAGTTTAAATAATCGGACTGGAAATCTCAACTGACTTGATAAACTGCCTGAAACCTTTACCAAAATAATTACAATTTTAATTTTATTCATAGGCTACTAACAATGTCGCCATAAAATTATTATATCGGTATTTTCAGTTATCGTCCTTAGTCAATGAACAAAAAATAAAATAAAGTATAACCTAAAATAGTTTAACCTAGCAAAAGCTACAAGATTACGACCATCGAAAGTATCCAATTCCGGTATCCGCATTCAATTTATCGAGTAACTTATTTTATGAGCAAAGTCAGCGGTGGCTGAGATTTATGAGTGCGATTTGTAGGCACGGCCTATCTATCGATAAGTGACCCTTCAGTGTTTGTCCGGACCCTTAAGGACACCGCTAACAAGTTTACTGTGAGGCCGCATAAGAAGGACTGCACTTAAAATGTTTATCTTTCGAAAAAGTAAGGAAGGCTTTGTAAAGTGCATTATTTTGCAAAAATTAATTTTGGCACTTTGGAACTTTTCGTGAATACCTACGTATATAAATAAATATAAATTTAAAGATAATAAAATATTAAATATTGGTCTCGCCAAATCTAGACTGCACCCGATCATTAGTAGCATGTCGAGCCTAGGTAAAAATATCTCTGGTGTGATATTAAGGGAATACGCAAAAAGGTAGACGAGCGATATCCGCGATGATTTTTCGATATATATCGATTTCGTCATGATCTCTAATCGCGCGAGGATTGCCCCCATCTTCTAAATGGGAAAGATTATCCAAAAAATAGATTTAATATCAAAGCGGACGAGATTTGCCCCCGTGCACCTGGCATGTCACGTATTACGTATCCCGAGATCATCCATTCCTTATTACCCATGGAAAGGGCCAAGGGCCCACTGGAAGATATTGTATTTTTGACGCGCCGAAAGGTCAAATTAGCTGACATAATAATATCAAACTAAAGCTAAAGGTGACGGGCATCTATCACGTGAATAGTTGATGACAGACTGGCGAGCGTGATGTCGATACAGTCAACGAAACATTACATCGTTGATTGACCTTCTTATCAATGATTAGACTTACTTTGCAAAGAAATATAATTCTTTTTCAATAGAATTGGTATACAATAGCTGTCCTTGTACAGCCAGCCTAAAAAATAAATGAGTTTTAGCGGTAATTTTTTAAATAAAGACATATAGTTGTTTTTTTCCTTATTTTACATTTGTATTACAATAGAATTGGTATTCAATGGATGTTTATGAAGAGCAAGCCCTAAAACAATTGAATTTTAGCAGAAATAGTAGATTCTTAATATTTATACCAAGTATCTACTGGTACATACTTACAGAGTACGTGCATATATTAAAGAAGTATCTACTTACATTTCATCGCTTTATTTCCGTTAAAAGACAACTTATCAACAGTTAATTAGAATTACAAAAAGGCACAGAAAACGCATTTGACACAGTTTTGACTGGATAAAAGGAAATAATCATATGTGACTGGTTGCCAGTTCATCAACCGGTTGTTCTTTTCGATTTTTTAAGAATTAAGGCTACTGCCTATGGCGCCGTACTATACTATGACCGTATTAGAAGCGTATCAGCCAAATAAACATTATTTCTACAGATTTGTATGAGCTAACGCCCACTAGACCATCCTAGCACCGGCCGTGAATGGATCGATTTGTTTCAAAAACAAATAAAAATCTACTTTATGCGGATCGAGCAAGAGTTCCATTTCCATTGTGTGCGAAGTTATTAATGGGTGATCGTAATTTTTTCGCCTAATACGGTCCTTTTACGGTCTGATACGGTGAAGTGAGCAGAAGAATTTAAGCATGATTCAGTACGGTACTGAATCCAAAACATTATTGGAACTATCCTCAGATTACCAACTCATAACATAAAAGCCTCCATGGTAATAGATAAAAACAATAAGCTTTTTATTTCAATTTGCAGTCGTAAATCCGAATGGAAGGCTAACAAGGCAATAGCAATAGAATCTTGAAAGACATTACGTGCGATTAGCAAAGGTCAAGTTTATTGTCATACAACTCTTTTATGACTCTGTCTGGAGACGCTAGGGTTGACAGTACTGGTAATTGCGTCAGAGTTTCTGCGTAAACGTGCATAAAACAAGAGACAGTATCTTTACAGTAAGTTTCTGTCTGGCGCTACTAATCCCCTTCTCAACTTTATCTAGATTCCTCATGCCTCATTTGCCTAGCCTTTACTCATGGAGAGGCCAAAGTCGGCGCTTAGTCTAAACAGATGCAGTTGAATATAAGTATTTTACACGGAGTGACTGTCATCTGTCCTGTGCCATACAATTTGATAGAAACACTAATAATACCTTTAAGTTATGTATATGTTTTCCGAATTAGCGAAATAGTCGATGTCTAGATTGTCCAATCTTAAACGACATCAGTACCACCCTCTATTATGAGTTTTTTACTATTAACTTTCATAGTAAATGTAAATTTTTATGCAAGCGATTTTAGTTCTTAACTTTGTTACATTAGGGACTAGAGTCGCTAACATGACATCTCTATAATATAGTAAATAGTAAATCAAAACTTTACTATGACACATATGTCACATAAGCGATTCTAATCCCTAATGTAACCAAGTTGAGAACTAAAATCGCTATCATGAAAATTTACTTTACTATGATAGTAAATAGTAAGAAAACTCGTGATAGCGGTACAGATCTTCCTTCATAGCTAGCCAGCAATATAAAATTGAATGATATTTTTGAAATTGGAACTTAAAAAATAGGCAAAAGAAAATCTTGCGTGACCGTTTTCGGGGTTTTCTAAGGTTTTCCGAACATATAATCCTACTGATATACACCTGAGACAACCCTTAATACTTCAATATGTTTACCAAACAACTATACCTTGAACTAATTCTGAATTAATTCTCATTAGTTGCTAAACCAACTAATAAATTGCTTGTTCCATTGTTTAAAATACTATCTAACCTGCGCATATTATATCAGTAATTCTAGCTGATAGAAAAGGCAAACCCTAAATATTAAACATAATATCTAACAGAATAGTTATACGTCTTCAAATAAGCCTATATATACACCTTGAAGCTTTAGTAATAAACTTAATACTTATGGTCTAATATCTTCCCCACTAAGCAGTTTGGCTGTCGCGGTATGTTTTATTATTCGATCACAGGCGTTGGCCATAATCCCTTCGTAGCTTCATAAGCTTTCTCGAAGAGCCTCTGTACTTTATAGCGAAACATTTATTTTAATTTGCCCTGCCTTTTGGGGGCCTAGACGACTTTTCCACGACGTCGACCATAGTTAACGCACGCCAAAAAAAGTGTGAAAATGATGTGCGCGTGTTTACGATAAGAGTTCTCTCGAATGCGCGCGCACAATTTTTTCGTACATTTTTAGCTTAACAGTAACGTCGTTATCCTCTTTACAAGTTATGTCTCGGTATTCAACTCGTCAAATGGTTTCATTGAACGCAATCACGACATAAATTATTTTTGTAAAAATTCCCATTTTGTCCTTCAGAATTGTTGCTTTGTATGCCTAAGTTATTTACAATATAATAAGCTCTAACACTCACACTTTAAAGTCAGAAATGGCGTGGAAGTATTTGACGGTAGGCATAATCTTCGAACGCCGAGTGTATAGAATAATTGAACGACCTTTACGTCAGAAGTCATTGGCGTGACCAAAAGCTGTAAAGCTAATTTAGAAATCAGCATTTTGTCCAATTACTCAGTTCTTCGCGTCCTGTCAGTTAAATATGATGTCATGGCTATTTTTGATTGAACCCGTTAAGTGTTTACCTACTCGCACGCGAGTAGGTGACTAATGTTTAAACCGTTCGTTTAATGACACTTCTATTTTGGTTTATACATGAAATTGCTAAAAGCTTCGCAAATACGTCCGACTCAGTAAAATAAAAAAGAATTTATGTGTTTGAAACGTTCCACATTCGGAACATATAAATATTTTTTTTTGTAAAAAAATTATGTTTTACGAGGAAAGCAGGCTAAACAGGAAAATGTCAGAGATCGTTAGCCGTTCCCCTTGTCTGAGCAGCAATCATCCCCATCTCAGTACAATATTTTGTGAGGATCTGCGTGTCACGGGTTTTACTTTACTTATATAATAACATGGATTTGTTGTCATTTGATTTTTATAAAAACGGAAAAGTTATAATTTTTTTTTTATTGTTTTTGGTTTCATTGACTTATTGAAGGCATGAAAAGAGCCTCCCCGATTTATCTTTCCACTATATGGCATTACCGATTGTGCTGTGAAAGCTCGTGACAACACGACAGATGACCAGCATACATCTCACAATACACACAGCAAGATCGAAAACAACACACGTAGGTACATCCTACAAATATTTGTTCGAACCGGAAATCGAACTTGCGATACTAGTCATTTTGCCACTGCGTCAACCATCGTCGAATTTAATGTTCTATTTAGGTATAACATAAAGAATTCGACAAACTCGTTATTACACTAATATCTGAAGAAATAAACGGGTTATCTCATTACGTAGATCCTGATGCACACAGCTTTGTACGACGATTTATTACATGACTAATAAGTAAAGGCGAGAGGGAATGTTAAATGTCCCCGTCTTATTACAAGCACAACTTCGTGAACAATTTGATTAATAATAAACACACTCGCCGTTTCGTGCAGGAATTAGGTAGGTACATTGAAGTCAAAGTTTTTTATTTCAAATGGGCCTTTGCAAGCACTTTTAAAACGTTATGAATCTAGGCGCACAGTTCCAAAGTGGGTTGGTCTTATGGAGAAGAGACCGGCAAGAAACTCCATGGATACTCTTTTCAAAATATTGGTTTACAATGAGTTGAAGTTATTTTAAAGAACATGTAGCAATTTATAATACCAAAATAAAATAAAATAAATTAACATTTTCATAATAAAATATTCAAGTACGAGAATTTATTGCACGAGATTAGGTACAGTTGACGTGTTTCCTATGGGAAAGACACTAAAGTCTTCAGACCTTTCATAAATTGATTAATTACTTGACTTAACATGTATGACTTTTCATTCCGCTTCCATTAATTGTAAATTGTCATTTGTGCCAAATTTCTGAAAATAATAAAATTGGGTTGTCAGTTCACAACCTTTACATCAATACAATCTGTCTGGACTTTAAAATAGACTTTGACCCCTGAGTTTGTTTCGGCGTTTCTTCTCAGGGATAGTCATAGGAAATGCCGACGCCATCTAGTTTAAAAAAGACGTGTAAAAGTGATTGAAAAATCCTAATTGCAAAATAAATAATTTCATTTCATTTCATTTCATTTCAACCCAATTTTATTATTTCTAGAAATTTCCACGTGAGTATTAAATTAAGTACCTAACTTATAACAAGTTCGGCACCCTGGACAACACCACATATTCGCAAAGCAAATGAAAAAATATAGACACTAAAGCTCAGTACGTGACTTTAATAGCATCCCAATGGCAGATCTGTCAGAGCGCAAATACGTCTCTGCAAATATTATATAGCTCACAAAGTTAATACGTTACACCAACCATCTTTCGGCTCGCCATCAAAGGTGCATTGTCCTTTATATATGGCTTTATTAGCGTACAGATAACATGCCTAGGCTAAAGAAACGTGCGTCCCCCTTGTCCTACCCGCCATCTTCGTACAATTGAGTTGCAGTCGTGCGTCACGCGCCCATCGCTGCGGGAACTGGGTCGGCCATATTTGTCGTTTTGGCGGCAAACGGCGTCAAATTGCCGCCGCCATGGACATACCACAATAACACCCTTCGTATGGTAAACATTTGTAGCCTGTCATCATTACATCGCGTACGATTCACTAATTCTGACGGGCGTCGCGTCGGGCGTTGTCGTTAGATGAAAGATAACTGTGTCGAATGTTTGAAGTAAACAATTGATTTATTAAGATATAGATATTTCGGTGTTCTGTTGATGTATTTTAGCAATGTGATAAATTTACACAAATTCTCTAGTACAATCGAAAAAAGAGGTCATCGGATAAAGATTCTCAGTATATTATGAACGCATTCGATTATATTTATTTTAAGTTCTATTTTTAAAAGACCGTATCGTTAATTTAGAAATTAGAAATATAGTATAGTTAATTTAGAAGTATATCTGTATACTCTCGTTGTAAATACACAAAGGTCACAAAGAATGTTGGTTGTTGCGGTATAGGAACTTGGAGGGACAGACAGATGAACATGATGAAATTACAAAGTATCGCACTAAGGATACCCGGAAGACGTAGATTGTTGTTTGCGTTCTAATCAGGAGCTTATTTTGTTGCGTGAATAAGCAAACTAGTAGAAAGACACGTGATTTATATCGCAACTGGTAAAGTCATTTTGCGAGCAGAACAAATAGACAACGCACTGCTTCATTGGTCTAGTGGTCGGGTGGTTCTGGGTTCGATTCCCGGGTCGGACAAAGTGTTATTGGGTCTCTTTGTACTGAAATTCTCAGTAGCTGCACGGAGTCTGAAACTGTGCCCGGTAGATAGCAATGGGCTCGCCTCCTATGGTATCGGCGAAATGTGGTACAATAGTACTCTTCTGTCTAACCCTTCGAGGAATACGCGCGTGATGTTATGCTATGTAGACAACACATTTCTTGAATCCGGCTCAATATTACCTTACGTAGGCATATAACACAATAGGGCACCTATAATAGACACAGAAATATTCCAAGGCTAGAACGAGGTCAAACGTGCTTGCAGACCATCAGACGCACAACGGTGATCAATCTTGACCGGGGAACTTTTAAAAGCCTTCAAATGTAACTTTTAAAGTGTTATGTTAAACTTTTCAAGTGTTATTATAAGTCGGTGTTATATTAGATCCTAGAACATGATGTACGTGGTTTTTCTTGTCATTGATTTAGTGATCGCAACCATACATTTTATAATGTATTGTTTTATTGTATTTATATGGGCCTTGATGCCTGTATTAAATAAATAAATAACGGGTGAGGTCTTGGGTACGAATTCCAGATCGGATAATGTTATTGGGTTTTTCTATATTAGAATTTCTTAGTAGCAGCCCACAGTTTGGATATATTTTTGTTTGTCGTTCGCTGAGTCCCATAATACAGGGGAGTCAGCATCGGCGAAATGTGCGAGTCATCTCTGCCTAACCTTTAGAGACATGGAGGCGTTAACGAGTAATATAAAAGTAGAAAGTTGAACTGATTCCGTTGAAAATCGTTCTTAACGTAGCACAACGCCTGTATTCCCCGAAGGGTTCGGCAGAGGTGTATTACTGTACACACCATTTCGCCGATGCCCTTATTGAGTCCCATGTAATAGGGGCGAGCCTATTGCCACCTACCGGGCACAGTTCCAGACTCCGTGTTGCTACTGAGAATTTCCATACAGAAACTAAACTTTGCCCGACCCGGGAATCGAAACCAGGAACTCACGTTCAGCAGTCGCACTTGCGACCATTAGACCAATAAGGCAGTGGATATCGTTCTTACGAAGTAATAATAACCTCAAAAAATATACAGTGGCCAATACAAGGTGTGTATAGAGTTTTTGAATGCTGAAAAGAAAAGCCAAGCTCTTCAGTCTACGAGAATAGCGCCTGACTATAACCCTCAATAAACATTTACAATACTGGCACACCAAAACGTATTCAAGAAAAACCGTTTTCACGCATTTTCAAAGGCTTCGCGATATCTTTATACGCCCCTGACAAATCTAAATGTATTTCGTGAAACACGGTTACAACAAGTCTTTCTAGCGTAATTTTTTTTTATCAAGTCCGCGGCGACGAAATTTTGTGAGGTGACTTAAAAAGTGTCGGTGTCGCCGCTTGGGGTGTTTAAATTCATGGCGCGACTCGTCGAGGCGTGATTCAATTCAGACCTAGAAGCTATTTTTTGCCGAGTCTTGATGGTTCACGGATTGCTTCACCTGACAAATGCGACTTCATCTAGGTCTCGCAATCACACAGACGTTGAGCTATTTTTAAAAGGGATTTAGAATGTAGATTAAGTTCGATTTTATTTTAGTACTGGTGGGTGGACAATTGATTGCCGTGAACTTGGGTGAATATTTCAAGAAATGGAATGGCTTCAAGAAGTCATCAACGGCAGGTGCAGAAATATGATGCTCGTAACCATCTGTTTGAATGGAGACTTTAAGTATTGAAATGAGATAAAATAAGGCATAATAGTAAATTGTTAATCAATGATTGAAAGAGATCAATTTCACACAAAGTTATTTTGGCGCCCGTACAATGTGAAACTGATACTTTTACCCGAGATTAACTGCGAATGTAAGGGAACTAAAAATACAATGTAATATTAGGAGGTTTCCAAAAATAGTAAAATTTTCCTTTCCTAAAAATACTACAACCGAGAATATAAATTAAGAATCGAGTAATAATAACCAGTTTAAACATTTGAAAATCTAAAAAAAGACAAAAGAAAATCTTTATGACTGCTTCTAGTGTAAACTGCAAACAGACTTTATCTATTCAAAACTACGCATGGTTTCGTCTATTATACCGTTTAAGTTTAGCAACTTAAAATTAAATTTAATCAGTCAGCCGCGACGATTAAATACGGTTTACAATTACAATTTTATAAATAATTTAGTTATTTAATATTTCGTGTTCATACTTTTGTAGGCATACACTAGCATCATATAAATCTCTGGTACATAATTTAGCATAAAACGATTGAAGTCCCAATTAAAAAATATAAGCAAAGAAAAGTATTATAATATCTCTATTTAGTTCATGAAAAATAAATCGCAATATCAAGTATTTATCGGATCAAATTGATGATACTTGAGACTATTTGTATTAATGAAGGCGCGATTGATTACCCTTATCGCATTGATATGCTAATTTAATATGCCCCTTTTATACAAAATTCCTTTATTATTGGGAATCGAATGCAATCTATTCGAGTGATCTAAACAACTTTTGAAGTGGCCCTGATCTTTATTAGGTTTCTATTTGGCCTTTTTTTTGCAAAAGAGAAACTGTATTGCGTAAAATTCTATTTTATGGACTGAATTATAATTGTAACGTTTTAAAATTTGTGAATTTGTGATAGTCAAAGTAAAAGGTGAGCGACCGTTTCATAAAAAATAAATTTTTAAAGTTCTAAGCATTTTTATTATGAATTTCTTCTATAAGCATTGCTTTCTCATACTTCTCACACATTATGTACATAGCAAGATTGTTAAAAGATACTTTAAAAGAGAATCCATGTAGATTCCCGCCGGTTCTTCTCCATAGGATCTACCAACTTGTTTGGAACCGTACAACTAGAGTCGTATAACATTTTAAAAGTGTCTGTATTAGGTTTATTTTAAATGAAAACAATTCTATCTATCTAAGCACACAGTCTATATGAATGTATTGAGTTCAGAAAGCATCGGTATGAATTGTCCAATTATTTATATTTCTGTGATCTATTCGGCTAAGCGGAGTTCAAGTAGCAATGGTATATAATAATTATAATCAATATATTATGTAATCTTTACTATAACTAACATTAAGAACAAATTATAAATATATTTTAAAAATAGGATTCTCCGAGATATTCTTTATCAAGCTTAAATATACCTACGTATAAAAGAAAGCCTTCCATATTTATCGATGAAATATATTCTGGCTAATTTATTAATAGGTCTGAGCCGATTACTTATAGATTAGAAGGGTTCTGATAAATTTAGTTTCAGCGTATATATTTTATTTTGAATGAATAATACAATGCTTACGCAGGATTTTCTACGCTACGTACGTAGGTAGTTAAGATGATTGTAGCGCTTCTGTTATTGTGGGTTGGAAACAGATTCGTTTGTGTTATTGTAGTCCTAAGACTCTTGATAAAATGTTGAAGCTTCTGCCTACCAAAAAAGGGGTCAATGATTATTTAATCAAATCAAACAAGTAAAAGTCCATCGCGTGATGTATGTTGTCTACTTAAAACCTCGCTATTGCACGTGTAGCTTATACCAAAATAATACACGTAGTCGTCACAATACAAATTTATAAACAGCTTTACAATGAAAAAGTCCGTCCGAAAAGTTCTACTCATAAATACTGGTCCACGAGCACTTGTACACAACATAAATAAGAAGAAAACAACTTGTAAGTAGGGCAAATCCTGTTTTTCACGGGCCGTCGCTCTCTCACAGCCGTGATGTTCCTGGGGGAGGCTTACCATCATTATCGAACGAATGTTTGGTGTAATTAACCACGACTCGGTTCAAAGAGACCGCGATTATTTAAACTTCGACAATTCCTTTCGTGTGTGGGTATTGTAAGTAATTGATGTGGGAAGAATGACGGCGGTGTTTGAAGAGTGATTTAGTTTGTTTGATTTAAATGTGTACATATTATTATGTAAATGATGCTGGGTACAACTTTAATCTTTATGAGTTTGAAATGTGAGATTTATTAACATCAATACATATCGTGTGATCTATAAAACCTCTATTAAAGACATACAAGGCTTAGGTACTGTAAAAGTTAAGTTAGTTTAAGATATCCTTCAAATTCAACACTCCGTCACAAAATGCGACATATTGTTGACAAATAGGTACTCTGATGATATATTTTCTGTGGAAATATTTTTTCCATTAATCAGTTTTTCAGTTCTCCAGGTACCCAGAAACGTGTTTCTACTAAAGTGTAACAGAACAGTATAGTTTAACTTGCGGATTGTTTACGTAAATGCATTACCGCTGTCAGGACATACAAGTTAGTAGGTGCAGATTGTTCCACTCTGAACGAGTTTCAGTACTTTCAGTAATTAGATTGACCTGCATTCACAATAATATGTATTACACGTCCTTTTCAAAACAATCCACTAATAAAAGCCTCTTGAGACCCGCCACGGCTGCGCACGGGTAGCAGAGCATATACCACCTTCATTTTTTTCTGTCATAGTTTCGTATCAGTCTTTTACGTCGAGCATTTACTCGGCGCACGCCAGTGAAGCTTACACTTAAACCTTTCTCATGAACCACTCTGTCTATTGGTATAAATCGCATGTAAATCCGTTCAGTCGTTTTTCAGTTTATCGCGAACAGACAGACAGACGTGGCGGGGGACTTTGTTTTATAATATGTAGTGATTTCTATTGTAATGTATTGAAGTATACTCACTCCACCATGATACGTTCATTCAGAAAACGCAAGGTGTAACCAGTTTTATAACAACTCGGTCGTTCTAAAATAGTCACATACGTTATCGTAAAGTATTACAATAAACCTTATCTAAATTAAAAAGTTTTAATGCCACTATAACATAAATGTATCACTGTACAATAAATTTAGAATTTCTAACTTTAAAGTAGAGAGTACACGCCTTTATTGCTTCAAGGCGATAAAACAATGACAGCGTGAATTAATTCGTGCCAAAGTTTAAGCAAATTAAATGTCCACTGTTTTGCCGTCGCCTGTGACCAATTAATCACTTGTGAGAGACAAATGCATCCTTTATTACTGTTTTACTGGGATGAACGCTTGTCTCTGTATTTTTACCCGATTTTTCATATTGAATATTTGTGTTAGATATATACTAATACTAGCTTCCGCTCGCGGCTTCGCCTGCGTGGTCTACGAACCCATCATTTTTCCGGGATAAAAAGTAGCCTATTGCTATTCCAGACTATAATCTATCTCTGTGCCAAATTTCATCCAGATCCGTTCAGCCGTTCTGGCGTGAAAGATTAAAAAAGATCCATCCATCCATCCATCCTCACATACTTTCACATTTAGAATATTAGTAGGATTGTATTCTTATGTGATAGTGAATTTACAGTATAATAGCTATTACCCAATATAGTACCCAATAAATTAAATCTAGTTGCTAATTTAGGTAAAGGAATTTTATGGTAGGCAATATCGATAATGCAAGTTATAAAAAGACGCACAACGCAAATTTTCATTGAATAGAAGATCAAAGAAATTTTGAAATGAAAAAAAAAATTACCACAAATATTTACAACTGAAATTTATATTAATTTGATGAACCTCAAGTCTTGCCACCCCGCCGAGAAGGTAAGCCAACATGTTTTGCAATAATGATGGAAATATGTTTATGAAATCATTTTTCCATGATATCAATCATGCTACCATGACAGTTTATGGGCATGAAATTGCACACATGAGTAAACCAGGTCTTGATACTTAAAACACCATTTTCACCTACAAAATTGCAAGTTTATATTGAAAATTGCTGTTTACCAATACAAAAGTTTAATTTAAACAGTTTTATTTGTAATAATGGCTCTAAAACAACAAATCATACAATATTGTATTATAAAGCACACTTGTCATATTTAAGTTAGGGGTATCTTCCCCATGTAGGAGGGCAAAAAGCTTCAAACCTTCGCTGCTGACCTATTTTTGGCCGAAGACTAATGCATTATAGCAGGTCGGTGGCGGAGTGTCGGCACGTATTGTATTATTGATTTGAGTAATTACTCGTCGCGGGTTGGACGGGAGTGGACGGGAACGAACGGGAGAGAACCGGGACACGTTCGGCCGGTTAACGTCACGGGCTTGTGATTGATAGTGCGGCAGCGGTGTTCTTTTAAACTGTGGGCACTTTAATTTATTGTTTTTAGAAAATAATATAGGTGAATTTTTGTATTTATGAAACGTTGTCTTATTTTTGTAATGTAGTTTATTACATTATATAATTCTGAAGTATAGATATTTCATGATAGATACTAGAAATCCAAAGGTCTTTCACTGAAACCAGCTCCGGCCTTACTTAAGAGTGTTGTTGTTATTAAATTGTCCAATTATTTCAATAAATTAGTCTCTGTTGTAATACAGGCCATATTTTGTTACGTAAATAAACCCCTATGCAAGTATTTTAGTTTTTATGGAATAATCTGGAATCTACGTGGACGAAGACACGAAAAAAGCTAGTTGTTCATATAGTTATATTAATAAATTTATATGAACATATTAACACAGCAACACAATATTGCACATAATGATTGACTAAAGTTCTCGTAGACCGAATGCTACGGCGCTACGATTGCTACGACAGTCTACGACACCGGTTAAATATTGCCTCTAGACTTTTTCTTACACCAAAGGCATATTTAAATATCCCATTTGCATTACAAATACTTACTTCAGGCCCATACATTTGCATTTTAAGTTACCAAGAAATTAATTTCAGTGGCTATTTAAGAAGTAAAATGAAATTTCTTCTACCCGCGGTGGCCATTTTCATTCCACTCAAGTGTATGTTTATTAATTTTCTGTCCGCATAGTAATGAATTTTAAAATTAGTTTACCATAAAATCAATTAGTTTTCATCGACGTTAAAATATGAATGGGCTAATCAAATTACGCAGATAAGCTATATTTATTTTCATTTACATAACGGCAAAATATTTTATATAAATGTCGCCATAACTACAAAAATATCGACATATCCAATCATCTTATACGTTTGTCTCATACGAACGGTGCTTAACAACTGGTAAAACAGCACTTTGTTTCATCCAACGACTTTAAGTTAGGAATTCAGACGGAATATTCGACCATAAGAGAAGCTTATAGAGTAATAGAGAGATTTGTGGTACAAGTTTTGTTAAAATATTGTAAATCCTTACATTGTTTTAGAACTGAAATACTATGAAAATATACTGACTATGACTTAGGATAGTGAAGGCTGCGTCTTGTTAAACAACTTTGAAATTTTTTCAGTGTAAGAATATCATTAAAGAAAAATGTGTTTGAACTTTAAATGATACCTTCACAATACTCATATATAGGTATATAATCGTTATAACTGCCTCAATGATCTTGTCGTTGAAGCGCGCCTGCTGAGCTTAAGGTCCGGAAATCGATTCATGGGTCAGGAAAAGTGTTACTGTCAGTTACATCCTGGAGTTTGGATTTGTGCCCGGTAGATGGTAATAGGCTTGTCCGGGTATTATATTGAACTTCTGTCATGTCAAATGGATGTCATCGGCAAAATATGTGTGTAGTTATTACCTGGTATACATGGGGCGGCATTGGCAAAATCTATGTACACCTTTGCCTAACCTTTTAGGGACTTCAGGCGTGATGGTATAAAAAAGCTGCTTCAAAGGAATTTCAAACGAAATCATAATCTCACAATACAACGCAATGTATCCGTACAATTTACAGTCAAAATTCCAAAACGTATGCGATGCTGCTACAACGAAATTTATTGCATAAACTTTCTCGAGGCTTTAGCGGAATCGTAATTTAAAATTATGGTGTGTGTAAACCGGAGTTAATGTCAAGCCTGTTATATCTCATGAGATTCAGGCCACCATATGTGCTGTAATAATGTCCAATTTAAGTGATAACTATATGTTAAGAGCTTGATACTTGATATTGATAGATGAAGGGCTGTCCGAGCTATTTATAATCTTGGTCCAAGGGTGTCGCTGAGACACAGATTTAAGGAAATTAATATTCTAACTGTAGCGTCACAATATATTTTTGAAAATTTAATATATGTTTATAAAAATATTTCGAACTTTGTCAAACTGTCTGATACTCATTCTTTGAACACTAGGAATAAACACAACCTTGCTGTACATGCTACGCGCCTCCACAGAACAAGCAACTCGTTCATGGGACAATGTATACGCTTTTACAATAAGCTTCCCAATGATATACGTAATTTAACATTAAAGAAGTTCAAAATTGTAATTAAATCTAAACTTTGTAAAAAAGGATACTATAAAATTTCGGACTATTTAGATGACAAAAACGCTTGGGATTGAGCCGCTCTTTAGCCTTTCCTTTTTTTTTTATATACAAATTTTGCCATTAATTATTATATTATTTACTTCATTATTTTGTTATTGTAATGTCGTTTAAATTGAAATTATTTCTTATATATAACCGCTATACATTGTAAATGTGAGTGAGATCTAGGCTGAGCGCTCTTCATTTCATTAATTCTCACGATAACTGATGCATGCTTGCACTCTGTTGCGACAGGTTAGCTCAAATAGTTATGGCACTTTCTTCAAAAGGCTATTCCACCCTATATTTGTCTCACATAAACCTTTACATCAATACAATCTGTCTGGACTTTAAAATAGACTTTGACCCCTGAGTTTGTTTCGGCGTTTCTTCTCAGGGATAGTCATAGGAAATGCCGACGCCATCTAGTTTAAAAAAGACGTGTAAAAGTGATTGAAAAATCCTAATTGCAAAATAAATAATTTCATTTCATTTCATTTCATTTCATTTCATTTCATTTCATTTCATTTCATTTCATTTCATTTCATTTCATTTCATTTCATTTCATTTCATTACTTATGCTTTTGACGTTATTTACCCATCAAGCGACGCAAAGTAGACACTATATAAAAAATATTAATTACGGGCACCAGTATCCGTACGCAACTTAATGAAATCAGAAGTTTATCTAGACCGAGTCACAAATTATTTCTCATATTTTCTTTGTAATATAAAACTAAGTGCCTTATTGGTCTAGTGGTAGAAAGCACGTCTGCTGAGCTTGAAATCCCGGGTTCTTTCTCCGAGTAAGGCAAAGTGTTTGGTTTTTCTATATGGAAATCCTCAGTACCAGTCTAGAATTGGATTTGTGCCCGGTAAATGGCAATAAACTAACCCTAAGATCCAGGATCGGCGAAATGTAGGTGTACAATAGCACGCCTCTGCCTTCGGAGAAAACTGGTGTGTTACTATATTATGTATAAAAATCGACCTGACTGCATCCACGAGTAACCATAGTACAACATAAACGACTCCTCCGGTTTAATTGTCTACTTTATGACAATTATTCACCGTTTAAAACCAACTTTAAGTTTCCACGGATCAATTATATTCACTGTTCTGAACTATCTAAGGGATGCCTAAGTACTTTGACTGGTATCTTGCAAGATCTCTTAAGAGCACGGCATTTGACACAGGCACGGCTGGAGCATTCAGTAATAATATCAGCAGCCGAGCGGTAAATAAAGCCACCAAGGCCCATTAGATCCAGTATAATAAAAACTTATTAAAAGTCTGTGAGCGATAAAAATCTTTTTAAAAGATAAATGCTGAATAATGTAATAAAACTGAGAAATATGTTCGAGATTCACTGGAATTAGCATGTCGAAGCGCCTATTAAGAGTAGCTCCTTTATTGCCGAAGTTCTGATGGAAACTGCTTCACATACCAACACTCGACTGTCACTGTATTAGTTCTCTAATATCGAAACTTTGCTATAGTTCTGGACTCTTAGTACTTGCTGGTATGTCCGGAGTTGGTACACTTGTGATATTTGTTCGTGTATTCCTTTCTATAGATGTGCGTTCAAGACAATATATGGGTGGATGACGAATCCCTAAAATTATTAATTGTTAAAAAATAATCAATTGCTACATGGGATATTGGGAAATAATAAGACCGACCATTTGCACCTTAAATGCATACTCTAAGATATAAGCCTATTATAGGATCAATGACTATGTTGACGATAGAGACGTGTGTGAGACGTGACTTCTGCACATGTGGCTTCCCTGGCTATCCATTGTATTTATTTATTTATTTATTTTTTCAACCAACTTACATTAACAGATAATTCCACACATATAAGTTATAGGTTACATACTATTTGATTGTGCTAGATGTATCTACTAATTCTATTTTACATTAGATTCACTTCACATGTCTGGACGTTCTTGATATTTCATTATTTTGTATAATTTTTGTTTTTTTCTACTTTATCCGCTTTGAACTGTTTATGCCGTTTTTATTTTTTATTCGAAACACTTATATAACTCATATTGTATTACCTCATTATGTAAGTAACGTTTTAATAAGTTTGTATTTTCTTATATAATGCATGTTCATTTAAGATTTTAATTGTAAATTAACTTTTTAGTTCTTGAAAAGAGTATCCATGGAGTTTCTTGCTGGTCTCTTCTCCATATCACCTACCCCCTTTGGAACCGTGCGCCTAGAGTCTCGACTTTTTAAAAGTGCCTGAAAAGGCCTATTTGGTATCAAAAACTTTAACTTTGACTTTGACTACAAATAAAGAATACTCCATCTATCTAAATACTTAAGGCTAGAGCAACTAGCAAACTATTACAAACGACAAACAAACTTGGAACGCCATAAAGATTTCAATTTCAGGTGCGAAGAGGTGTATTAGGTAATATGCATAAAAGTGGAGCGTTTGGGTGTTATAAACCTAGTTTTGTGGGCCCCAGTCGTGTCGTTGTACCAGGTTTTATGGGGCGACCCTACCCTTAGCTGTTAATTACCAGTTTGGTCAATGAACGGTGTGTTTACCTTGAAGAGCGGCGCGCCGAGAATTGCGAATGCAAACAAAGTAGATCGCATGTGTATGGTAATACAACCGTCTGATATACATAGATACCATAAAGCTTATATTCCCGTAAGGGTTAAGCAGCGGTGTAGCGATTTTCATATACATTAAGCTTATGCCTTCTACTGGACATCATTCGAAAATGTGGGCTGTAACTGAGAATTTCCATACAGAAAACCACAATAACAAATTGCCCGACCTGAGGATCGAACCCTGGACCTCACATTCAGCAGCCGTACTGGCGACAGTTACGGCAACCTGATTATTTGTTTCTTTTTCTACTAAGTACTATTGTTATATGATAAAGTCCTACACAGAGTTTGTAGGTATATCGTCTAATATTTTTTAAAAGTTTTATTTCTTGGAAATGACAATATTCATTTTTTTTCTTCAATTACTATTGCATTAAATTATAAATTTTGCCTTTCATCTTGAGTGCTTAAAAATATAATTTATAGTTTTAGGTTGGTATTAGCAGTCCATTTTTTTTTTCGTTTTAGCACTCGTGGCCTTTTTGGTATCGTTTAGTACGCTCTGGAGAGCGGTGAGTTTACCCAAACAGTCTAGGGACAAGTTGAATGGGCACAACAAGAAAGTGGACCTCTTTGCCGTCAAGATAAATACTTTTAAGAAGAACAATTTTCAGTAATTTTATTGGATGAAAGGATTAAACATCAGACTTTTAGTAAAAGAACCAGTTAAATGTATTAAGTTCAAGTTTTGTATTTATAATGGCAAGGTAAGAAGAGGCAAAGATATGACAAAAAGGTGGAAGTAGTATTGTTATTGTAATAAGAATATAGATTATACCCCTTATTCATAAAACTGACGTTCTATAAACGTTTTATAAATATTATATTTGTAATTTTCCTTTTCATATAAACGAAAAATGACTGCCTCATTCGTCTAGTGTTCGTAAGCGAGACTGCTGAGCGTGAGGTCTTGAGTTCGATTTCCGGATCGGAAAAAGTGTTACTTGGTTTTTCTGTATTTAAATTTTCATAAGCAGCCAAGAGCCTCAACTGTGGCCGGAAGATGGCAATAGTCTCGCCACCTATTACATGGGACTCAATAACGGCATCAGCGAAATGTGGGTGTACAATAGCACATCTCTGCCTAATCCTTCGGGGAACACAGGCGTGATGCTATGTTATGTTATTAATGAAATGATGATGATGACAGGTTTTTAATCTACGATATGTAGTGTATGTAGTTTATTTAGGTTGAGGACACGAATAAGAATTAGCGGCTTTAAAATTTGGTTTATTCAGGCATTTTTTATTCCTGTTCATGCCACAGCAGCGGCGTATGGCGTTTTTAGACAGGGTAGGCAGAAAATTTTAAAAGCTTACTTACCATAAATACCTACTGCATGTTAGTTTTGGATCGTCATCGTGTCGATTAAATAATGATGTATGTGATTTTCCTCCTCAAATATCTTATAATAAATATTTATCTGAGTTATGTAGGGTAGGCAGTGTCTTTTTGTCTTTATGAACCGCACGCCACGCGCCACTGCGCCATAGTATACTAAAGGTCTGCGGAAACTATAATTTAAAACCGTAAATTGGAAGACTACCACTTTAAGAAAGCAATACATACCTGGAATAAGTGTATCAAGTCTATTAGTTTCAAGTAAATGAGACAATTTAGCTTAGACGTCTAATGGATAACTTGTTTTTGCAAACCAAATGAATGAACTACAGTCTTGATAACGGGGAGCGTATGTTTTAAGAGCTAGATTTATATAACACTAGCGACCCTCCCCGGCTTCGCACGGGTAGCAGAGCATATACGCCTTTATTTATTTTTCTGTTGTATTGTTGTATCAGCCAGTCGACATGATAATACACTTAAACCTTCCTCAGGAATCACTCTGTCTATTGGTGAAAACCGCATGAAAATCCGTTCAGTAGTTTTTGAGTTCATCGCGAACAGCCAGATAGACAGACGCGGGAGGGGTTTATAATATATAGTGATAACATAGCATCACGCCTGTATTTCCAGAAGAGTTAGGGGAGGTGTACTACTGTACAAACATATTTCGCCGATGCCGTTATTAAGTCCCATGTAATAAGGGGCGAGCCTATTGCCATGAACCGGGCACACATCCAGACTCCATGTTGCTATTGAGAATTTTCATACAGAAACCCAATAACACTGTGCCTGACCCGTGAATCGAATCCAAGAGCTCATGCTCAGCAGTCGCGCTTGCGACCACTAGACCAATTAACAGTCTATGAAAGCTAGATTTATAATTATAACACCAAGTTTAAGAGAAGTAGCATGTGTAAGATAAAAAATACAATAGGCGGTCTTATCGTTATAATTTAAGCAGATTCGTTGCTGAAGTCAGTTAGTTAGTAGGTAGGTACTTGGTACGTTTCAATTCAGCGACAACAGGGATCTTGTTTTGTTCACATTGGGGTAGCGAGGATGCATCTCATTGCCGATCTCTTTGTCGAGATGACCCAATTTGCTCAGCCACAAAGTAGGACACCATTGTTCAGACGTCACATTTGGCGCAGCGGCTTTTGGTGGCGTATAATTTTTTCCGGTAATACGAGTACGATTCCAACACGGAAAATTGTATTGCTTACAGACTGTTGTTCCGGGTCGAGTGTGTGAATGTGAGAATTAGGTCTTTCAACTATACCCACGTCCACGATATATGTAAATGCAGTCCTAGTGTAGGGCAATGTTATTTTTCAATATTCTTCTTTATATATCTTCTATCTATATAAAAATGAATTCCTATTTCCCTTGGTCACGCCATAACTTGAGAACGACTTTACCGATTTCGTTCATCTTTTTTTTTTAAGTTTTCTAATACTTTGTAGAAGGTTCTTACGGAAAGAAAAATTAAGAAAATTGTGCAGAAAATTGGAAAAATTGAGAAAACTTAACGACTATTTTAACTTCGCGTGTTTGAAAGTTCGCGCGTTTGATCAATGTGAAACTCAGATGTGAATTTAGCAGAAAGCTATTTTTTTTAATTTATATCTAAAATCTTTAGAATAAACACTATGTTTTTGTATTTTTTTTTTAAGTATTTATTCCATTTCGAATTCAATATTCATAGCTAAGACAGGGCAACGTCTGTCGGGTCAGCTGGTATTTGATAATATGTTCTTTTCTCAATAGGGGAAGTATTGAAACAGGTATATCTAACTTATCCACTATATCAGCTAGATAAAAAATGTAGCTAGTAGCTGCCACTTTTCATCTGTATACACCAATGAAAACTTCATAGAGCCCTCAGGTGAGCAGATTCCTCAAGATATTTACCTTCACCGTTAAAATAGGTGATAGCCAAATTCTGATCAGCAAATGATTTCTAAAACTTAAAGGTGCGAGCCGGGTTTGAATTCAGTTTTTCCAAAGTTATTCTATTAAAACACTTTTTAAAATATTATTGTTAAATGTTCGGGGAAGGCGAAAAGTTTTTGAGTGCGGTGATGTGTTTAACCTAATAAATTTGTTGTTTACAGGCGCTCATGACGGCTCGATAAACATATTTTTTCGTAAACAACCGCAACGTAAACACATAACGTACGTTCGAACAGATTTATAATATTAATGGGCTCTAACGACGTATTCATTATAAACAAACTCATGTACTTTAAGGCAGTTTACGTTTGTTATACCTAATGGGGCAGCAGACTTGTAAACAGTTGCAGCATCACTAAAAGTACCTATAATATCACGACCGAAGAAAGATCGTAATAAATCAGAATTGTGCATTTATGTGTATATCTAAGCTAATGGCTTAGCTTCCCTACTTTTTTATTTTCTGTTACGCGCAGTGTGCATTGTATAGTAAGTAGGTACCTAGTAAAACGCAGTTACGTAAAGGACTGAACCGAATATATTTATCTGTAACAGCAGCAAAGTCCCTATAAAACTTTGTTTACCGTTACAAATATCATCTTACTGTCCATTTAAAAGAAAATCGTATACATTTTAAGAGTCAATTCTCGACGTTTCCGTAGTTCTGTGATCGAACGATGTGCAAAAAGTTTGTTAGTAAAAGGTCTTTTGATTCTTTTGAATTCCTGAGGTGGAGTTTCACTACACCTTGATTAAGGTTCCTAAAAACATATATTGTGATGAATAGAAATAAACAAAGAGTTTGCTTTTACTAGAAGCTACAGAATTACGTCGTTTATTTATCTACATTTTCGTTCTAAAATGGAGTATGATTATGTATATGTTTCACTATCCGAATACCACAACAAAACTTCGGGTTCGAGTCTACCCGCAAGCCCTCTTTTTGTTTACTTCAATATTATATTCGGCATTCTCCACTAGACAATTGTTACGCATCCCTATTTCCACTAAGTCTGAGCAATGCCAAAGCGGTACCAATACAAAGTGCATTGGAGCCGGCACCCCAGTAACTCATTTTTCCTAGTTGGCCCCACAATGTCACGAGTTGCGGCAAGATAAGCAAATCATATATTTTATGCTATCATTTTCCCCCAATCGGTGGGAAATTACTTTGTTTATTGTTATATAGATAAAGATATCCACCCCGGCTTCCGCTTTATTTTTATATATTTTCAATGAAATTTAAAATTAGATCGAAATGACCGAAAGAGAAATGCGGCTTAACTTTAGAAAATTATAAACAAATTGATTAAATGTTATGGAAACAATGCTTTCATTACAAAAAATATTGAATAATGGATTGAATTGGTTATGGCGTTTTGTAGGTACCTATCATTAATCATCGCGATACAATCCATTGATAAGCGCTAGTAACTAAAATTAATATAGGCACACAAGAAAATAGAAGGTCAGAGTACGAACCTGCATCGTATCTCTGACATTTCAAATTCATTCAGGTAACGGTAAAGGAAAAATATCGTGAGGAAATCTGCACACATAAGAGAGTTCCATACAGTTTCAAAAAATATGTATAATCTGAAATCCGTACTAAGCCAGATGTGGGCGACTAAGGTTTTAACCCTTCTCGTGCGTATAGGCCCGTGCCAGCAGTAATAGGGCAAACATTTTATATAACTAGGAATTTTTCTTTTTCCTAAAGTATTGTCTGCTAGCACCCAAGTTCAATACTCAACATTTATTGCGTTCGAATATGCGCTCAATATTTATAATTCGGTCATTGTGGGCGCCGTCGGGCACAGCAACGTAGGAGACAGGAAGCTGTGTATATTATTATTATTATATAAAACTAAATGTATGTATGTATTTTATTACCATATATCATTTTGCTTTTTACTATATTTTATGTTTAAGACTAAATATGGAAATGGAAATTCACTTCGGTGGCATCACTTTGCAGGAGCACCATCCGATTAACAACTCGATGATTCCCGATGTCCCAAACCCGATGGTTCTGATTTTCGGAATAAATTCACGTAAAACAACGAACTTGTAACTTACAACTGAATTAATTTGAACTTCCTAATCTTGGGTAAACTCTCATAAGCCAAAGTAAGCAAATAGGTACCATCTCAAGATCCTTAAATAGAGACAATCAAGCAGTAATCCTTACGTAGTACCTACTTTAAGGTAATCTATGGTAATACCTACACTTAAGGGCAGGACAGGAAGTCATTGACCCATTAAGGCCATCATAACATAACATAGCATCACGTCTGTATTCTCCGAAAGGTGAGGCAGAGGCGTACCTGTACACCCACATTTTGCCGATGCCGTTATTAAGGTCCCATGTAATATGGAGCGACCTACTGGGCACAATTCCAAACTCCGGACTGAACATTTTATAACAGAAAACCTATTTTGCGCGACCCGGGGATTGAACCTAGAAACTCACGCTTAGCAGCTATGCTGATTGCACCATTAGACTAATGTGGCAGTCGCAGGCCATCATGATCGCCGTAATTCAACGACAATTCGAGGACTTTCATGCGACTGAAATGATCTCACCCAGGCTTAACCATGCACTATACTTTCTGACCACGCACAAGATAACACTGTTTTTCTTTTATTCCCTCCCATAATGGGTTGAAGAGAACGCTAGAGTAAAACCGTTTATCGCTCTTTTTATCCTCCTAACTTCCATCCAGACCCATCGAGCGGGAATGGTCGCATAAAATATCTTAGTTTTTGTCAATGACTGTAACTCGTCGTGCGTTTGCGAGATGAATAGCTTGTGATTTATTGGTAATATATCTTCTTCTGACCCAAGACGACTGTGGACTATGCAAAAAGTCGAGATGAATTGAGAGGATTTTATCTTAAGCTATATTTGAATACAAGGCGGCATAGCGTAAATATAAGGAAATTAAACCTAGAGGCCACTTTATCATTAGGCAATAACAAGCGTGACACTCACAAAAACAAATGACAATATCGGTATCGACTACGAGGTGTATGAAAAAGTCCACCAGTATCGTTATCAGGTCGTGTGAAAATCGTTACAGTTCAATATATGAATACTCATACTTGGTTGATCTGCTGCTACGAGTCTCAAGCGCGCTGATAATGATCTCCTTCACGTAATCCGTCAAGCGTGAACCCTGCCATCTTTTATAATGAGCGGATTTTGACGTGCGAAACCAAATTTAGTTTTAAATCCTGTTGCAGGGCGCACAGTGCAACTGGCCAGTAGTGTTATATGATATCACTGATAACGGCACGGTTGGCGCAGTGGTTGAGAGACTGACTGTTGAGCTTCGTATCAGTGGTTCGATTCCGGCACGGAACAAATATTTATATGATGTACAGATAGTTGTTTCGGGTCTGGGTCTTTGTGTATGTGAATAAACACCGTGCCTCGGAAAGCACGTAAAGCCGATGGTCCTGCGCCTGATCTCTCTCTGGTCGTGTCGGATTGCCGTCCCATCGGACTATGAGAGTGAAGGAATAGAGAAGGCACCTGTGTTTGCGCACACACTTGTGCTCTATAATATCTCCTGCGTAGTTAACTAATCTCCGATGAGATTGGCCGCCGTGACCGAAATCTGTCAGGAGGACATTATTATGATATCACTGAAGAGTAACACTGAGATTCAATTAACGTTTATAGAACAACGTTTGTTATAAGAAAGGTGGGTAAACAATTGATAATTGCACACGTGTTGACTGGGGGTCAATCAATAGCTGTTAGTAGTGCAAGCACAAGTCCTGGCGATTCTTAATTGTCTTATGTCTTAGTTAATGGGTGAACCTTACGTTACGGTAGTTATATGTTAGAGTATTTAGTCTCTACTTAAGTCGCTACACAATATACTTACACCCAATGTTATTATACAAAATGAAAATTTAGATCTAGCATCAATGAAAATAGAATTAATTAAGAAAATATCATTTTGTATAGAAAAATACAGCTTGCGAATAAGAATGGGTACGAACCTGTATGGTATTATAAGATCTTATACTTTTTATAATATTACTACCTATGATACTAGATGGAGGATCGGATGTTATTGTGCAATTTGTTGAAGATCTATGGGTAGCCAAAGACTAAAATACCCTGATTAACACTTGATAAAGAGATGGACGTAACTGAGAAACTGTGGTTTTGACGCAAACGAGATAAGAAACCTCAGAGACTGTACTGAAATTGTTAGTGCTGTCCATTTATTTCTCCTCGCGAGAAACAGAAAGAAATATGCGGAGCTGACTGCCAACCTTCGCTAGTCGAAGATTCCCTTAAAGACGAAGACAAAAAGAAAATAAACAAATGAATACACACGGTGGCTTACTACTGAGATTATGTACAAGTTCAATATCTTTATTCTAATAGTAATAAACCTCAGGTTCCTATTTTATTAAAGGTGTAGAGTTAATAAACCTATAAATAAATATTGATTCCCTAATGTGTGTTCAGTTTTATGGCGTCCGTCGTAATGGCTAATCATGCAGGAAATAAAATCTATTTAAAACGTACGTACGTACGTCGTTAAAAAGTGACATTCCATCGAAAAGTTCGACGATTGTGCATATTTATATATATTATTATATATTTATTGGCCGTTAACGTAAATGATAATGGCAATATAGCATGTAACGTTTTCTGTTATAGTGTCGATATAAAGTAGATTTTATAAAATAAAAAAAACTATCAACTGAATTGACTACTTGTTAGATCACTTGTGGTAATTAAAGTTAATTAATGTAGAGATTGATTCTCCGAAATAAAATCCTACTATTCTCACGAATTCAAGAGAATTTAGCAGGGCAAGACGACTTGCGAAATCCATATTTTTCTTTGACTTGACTTACATAGCACTGCTAGCTCTTCTATGCAGTAGCTGCAGCAGGCTGCCATCGGCACCCGAGGAGCAGAGGCTGCGCGAGCGCGCGCGCCTCTCCCCCTCCCGGTCGCTGCGCTCGCGCCACCGCGCCATCAGCGACTCCAGACACAGCATGGCGCCACCATCGCACACCATCCGCCACGCCCCCCACACCCAGCCTTAATACCCCCTCAACACTTAACACATAAAACAGTCCAAGGTATACCTTTTACAACTAACCTCGATACTTTCCGTTCTTTTTATTGCCCAGCTGTACCTTAACTGTACGTACGTTAATAGCTTAGCTCGGGTTCACACTACATACGTGACTCACCCACACTATACGACAAAGTCAACGTCGGTTTTCTTATGCATTAAAAGTGCAACACACTCACGAGTACCGAAACTAACCACTCAGACAAATTACTCCTTATGCCGTAGTCTTATATAATATTTAACGCTAACTTTCCAACTCCACGGTCATATTTTCTTCAATATTTGTTGCTTAAGTTTTCTTTTTGATTTTTAACGGACGGACTCCACTGAGTACACTGCAAATTAAAAATTAACGTGAACAATTAAACTTTGTCAGGGTCGCGCTAAGTTAGTGATGCGTCACTTCAGGAACATAGTTAATCACGGAATTTATCATGTGGTTCATCAGACGGTATGCGATAAGTCTGACTTGCACGGAGAAACAATCGCATTAGTAAATGGGGCAAAGTCGTTACATCACGCGAGAAGGTAGGCTCGACGTTATCGGAACGATTCAATGATAGAAAGTGCATCGAAACTTGTGATAGAAACTTCATTGACGGCCGCGGAGTTTGGATATAGAATTAACAGATGTAGATGTCGAAGTGTTATCGGGATGTTTATATATAAGTTTCCCGCCGATGGGCGAGCGGGCGCCGTGGGCGGTGACGTATCGCGTCGAGCGCTTCTCGCCGACTGAAGCCGACTGACGCGGTACTACGGGCCGTAGCCGTGTCTACACGACAACTTTGGAACGCCTCCTACGGAACCCCGTATTCCACTATTTGCTATAATAAAGCACACGTTCGCGACGACGTAGTTTGACGCGCCGTTGTCACCCAAACTTGTGTAAAGTTTTACAGCTATAAATCATGGCGGTTTTCATACGCGCCATCGTAACTGGCACGTAAAATTTAATCACCGGTTTAATTGCTTACATTTATGTATGATCCGTGGTATATGAGTAAATAATTCATGTGCTATTCAGATTGAGTAAGTTTTTAACCGACTTCAAAAGGTACACACGATCCTTTCCAATAGTATTAGTACCTTTAGTTAATATACTTACTGTCATAATTTCTATAGGGGTGAAAGAGAGAAATTATTTTCTTTGTTTAACGACACACTTCGACTGTATCGAATGTTTAATAAACCACTTACGCTTTGATACGTCGATCGTCTGGTATGGGAAATTATTTATAGCTAGGTATCTTTTACATCAATGCTGACTCAATATGATTCTAGGCTTTTATCGTACATATCAAAATATTGATAATGAATGGAATGTTGAATTTGTTTTAACATAGCCTGTATTCCCCGAAAGGTTAGACAGAGGTGTAATTGTACACCCACTTTTCGCCGATACTGGTAATGAGTCCCGTGTAATAGGGGGCGAGCATATTGCCATCTACCGGGCACAGTTCCAGACTCCGTGCTGCTACTGAGGATTTCCATACAGAAAAACCCAATAACACTTTGCTCGACCCGGGAATTGAACCCAGGACCTCACGCTCAGCAGTCGCGCTTGCAACCACTAGACCAACGAGGCAGTCTATCTATTGAATTTGTTTCAGTTTATATTATGACTACTCGTAGTTTAATGTATAGATATGTGCTTTTTAAGATTAGCTGCTGTGCCGATTCGTCTGCAACTTCGCGGTGAACTTTCTAACCTTCAAACCTGGCGTTGGAAATATAGGACATCAAAGTTCACATGCTTATACATGACCCAAACAACAAAGCTTTCTTTATAGAACTATCCAATCTATATAAGCATAAAATACATTTCTAGTCCAAGTATCTCCGTTCTGACAAACTTTTAGCTGCTGCAAATTAAAAACGTGCTTCACTGTCCTTCCAGCGACTACATCCACTATTGGACGACTTAGCGTTAGCAACAGTCCCCTAGAAACAAAAACAATATAGACTCTGCTAAAGTAGCCAAGATTGTGTCTTATAACACGTGTATTGGAATCTTTCAACCTATTTCTTAGAAGCCAGATATGTTTTGAAATATAAACGACAACACGTGTCTTCAATTGTAATAAGGTACAAATAAAAATATTTGCTTCTGTTGCTGACAGAATTGAAAAGAATTGAGAAGGGAAAAGGATCGCTCAAGGTTTGTAGCTAATGAGGCCATGACGGGCTTATTAAGGTTTCGGATTTAAAATGTAATTGCGTATTTATAGAAATGCTCCTTTTTAGATTTTTCGCCTTTTTGGTAATTTTGTACCTACATCACCCATAGCGTAACCGTCAGCTTTCAGACAAACCAGATGTGTACTACCCTACTAGTGGGAGTAAATTATATTTTAATTATAATTTTGGCTTTGAGGAAGGCCTTAGACAATGACCTGTCGTATTTTGCGCCTATCTTGAGGATTCTGTGGCCGCACAGTGCGTTGAGATCGCCAATACAAATACAAGTGAATCCTACAGTCAAACACCGTCCTGTTTAAGCTGATAAGACATAACCCTTTCCCTTCGAAGGGCGAAGTGTATCTATAAGGATTTAAGCACGAGAAAAAAGCCCTTGACATCTGACCGTCTTATTGTGTACAGAAAGTATATATAAAGTTGGTATATACCTACTAAGTATTTATCATTTGTTTTACTTTGTTACAACTAGGGAAGTTACGGGCTCAAGGTCAGTGGCTCCGGCTACGATTAGGATTGCGCCGAGTGTCCCATGGGTGTCGTAAAAGCCACGATCAGGTTATTATATTATATGGGATAGAAGTAACACCTGTGAACCAGAAACATCGCACTTTCATCTATAAGAATGAGACTATTTCTGAAAGGTGACCACAGAGATGTTATATTTTCAATTAGACAGAACCGATATCGACACGACACCGATTACTAACGATATCGGCACATAAAGAAATCTCATACATATATTTCGTCACCGACTCTTATATTTTCAGTTGTTTTTTACTGCCACCGATATCGTGTTATTGTAGCTTATGAAAAAGCGCGCGTTTAACTATGCTACGGAGACTATAATTTCCATGACTATGCGTAGCCAGCGTAGCTTTTACTTTGACTTGGACATTTATTATCTGTGCTACGAATTGGCTACAGATAGCGTAATCGAACTATTCTACCGAACTTTGGTGCCAGTGGATGTATCGATGAAATCATTGGTATGTACTTTTTATCGAGTGTTTTATTTGGATCACCAGTCGTGTGATATTGGCAATATTTACCAGGATCATTCAGAGCTATGATTTATAGGACCAGCCCATGCTTCTGACGTGAACTTTTCGTAATTTTGAAATTAACTTATCAGTAAACATAATTATTCTAAACCGTTATACTATTCGATATAAAATAATGACATTCATTCATAAAACAACTTATAAAACTGTGTACTTCAGATACTTTCGTCGCCCCCTGTACCTATGATGAAGGGCGGTTTAATCCAAGCAAGTCCTATTAAGCTTAAACATAACTACAATTAAATGTAAACTGTATACGTTTAAAGTGGAAATATGCTGCAGATGTTTACAGTGGCATGGCAGTCGGTCGCCGGGTCGAGTCAACGAACGCTTTATTTACGGAACCTCGCCAAAACCCGCGGCCATCTATTGTATGACGTCATGATATCAATAAACGATTTTTGAACTAGTAGCTATAGGTATAGGTTAGTAGGACCAGTGTCGTTTTAACAATACACGATTAAAATTTGATTATAGAATAGGTATCAAGACGCTACAACCATTCAGGGTGGGTTGAATGATTTGTAATCAAAACATTTTAGCTAGTTTGTGACAACTTACAATACACATAAGCTTATGCAACTAATAGCTAATTGATAACCACGGATAAATCGACCTACATAAGAACACCAAGGAACACTTTAAAATATATATTGACCACTTACGTTGTTGTGTAGAACATGCAACACAGCGTAAAAAAGAATAAAACATAAAATTCCAAAAAAAAAACGTATGTGTCTAAGGCACAGTCAGTGTCGAAAGATTGCACATATAAGTTTTTAACAATGAAATTTAAATTTAAATTTAGTTTGTGTTTACTATTAAACTATTACATTAGTTACACTATTGTAATTATTGTACAATAGCGTAACTAACGTAATGGTTTAATAACAAGTTAAGAATAATTATACAAAATTACTAAAAATCAATCAACAAGTCGTACAGCACTACAGCAGATAAAGAATTATATTGGATATCCTCGAGGCACAAAAATATAATCTAATGAGAAAGAATGAAACCACAATGATCTCTAGTCCCCTTGATACCAATAAACATGACTATTCATCTTCACCACATTTCCCGGGACCAAATTACTATATCCAAAAGGGTTTGCATGGCCCCAGTGCATAAATATAACATAACTTCTTATAAACGAGGTCACCTAAGGAAAGTATGATCATCCATTGCGAAGCTTTCAAACTTTTTTCGTCGCTCGAAACTCTGTGTCTCTGAGATTTATTGCATTATAAAAAATAGTACCGCATTTGATAAAACCAGTTTATTTGGAACTCAAGAGAGGAAGATGATCGAATATATTTATAGAGAGGTGTGAGCGAGTTTTACTATGAGCATATATGAGCACTAAGGTCCGTATTGCGGAACAACGCTCTGTGGTGATCTTTAGTTTAGCACTGTTTGAGTCTTTCTGTTATCAAAGCGATTTTAATAGAAGACGCTTACTTTATTGTTAAGCATTATATGGAAGATATGTGATATGTACAAATCTGTAATTTACCTACTTATTTATTTAACCTGCATTTTATTGGGTAAAACAAGATAACAGAAAAGAAGAAAAACAAATAGTAAATATAATTGTGAGTGGCCAGTAACATCTACTCCGTGTAGTTATTAAACCTACACGATGTAACAAACTTATAGACTATCTCACTGGTGCAAGTGGTCGCAGGCGCGACTGTCGAGCGTGAGGTCCTCGGTTCGATTCTCGAGTCGGGCAAAGTGTTATTGGATTTTTTTGTATGGAAATTCTCAGTAGCAGCACGGAGTCTGGAATTGTGCCCGGTAGACGGCAATAAGCGCGCCCCTTATTACATGGGACTCAATAACAGCATCGGCGAAATGTGGGTCTACAATAGTAGACCTCTGCCTAACCCTTCGGGGAATACAGGCGTGTTGCTATGTTATGTTACGATATAACAAAATTTCACTTTGTACTATAGTTATAAGAATGATATTAATCAGCTTCAAAGTATTGTAAAAATAAAATGACCCACAGATATTATACGTTTGTAAACTGTAGGTACCTACCTATGAAATGCGTGATATCCTTATGTTGGGCAACGTTTTTCAAAAAAAGATTAGATTAGATAGATAAGAGAACTAGCATTTTATTTGTCTATCTCCGGTAGAATTCAATCTGTGACTAGAAATGTTGTATAGGTACACTTTTCAGTTTTTCCCGCCGTGTGTGGGATTGTTCTGCGTTCGAAATCCAATGGATGAGAGAGTATGAACGTTTTAAAGTTGTTTCACTCGACTAAACAATTATTTCTATGGATGCAAGTTGACAGTTTACGAGTTGTCGTGATTTTCAATCCAATAAGCTAATGTTGTACTTATAGGGTTTCAAGTGATAGTCACAAATGCATCCTACGAGTACATTATTTGAATAAAGAATTACAGTTCGACACATAAAATATGGCGCGTCGTCCGTCTTGGTTTGTGCAGTCACGAAAAGACGACCGACAAAAACACTCGAAAGTTACAATTATAATCGACCTTATTTAATGCCTATGCGATATAAAAATGGATTAAAAGCCGTCTATTTTGCTCTTACGTAGGTACGCAGTACGTAGTACGTTATTCTATCTCACGAAGGCCGGTGAATTATTCCATTTTAACCTTTATGATCATAGACTTAAAAGTCATGTGATAAGTCTTCGTGAGATAGAAATACTATAAAGGGCGCGTGCGTGGTGACAGAACTTTTGAGTGCAGTGATGGTGCTTTCTAATTGGTTGAATTGCCGAATACTTAAATTGGAGTCAAAAAAATAAAAAAAAACATCTGTAATAAATTTATTGAGGTAAATCATAGACTGGTTTAATAGTTTAATACCGACTTCTTTTCATAATAGTAAAGCCACGGAGTAAATACGAAGAGGAGATGTTGTAATTCCATTTCCCTATGAAACATTGCGTGACATTTTGCGGGGTGAGGGGGTGTTAGATCCCGCCCACTTCTTTATTTTCCATCTGCCGGTCTATAGCGAAACTACTCGCTCGTTCTGTCGATTTTACTTTGTAGTTATATAACTATCTCACGCTAGATGTCACTAAGTGCAAGATGCAACAGGGTCGTACTCAGAATTTTCGTACAAAGGAGTAAACTTTTTTATATTTTTTTAATTAATTTTGCGAACCATCTTGATACGTATTTTTTTTTATTGAAATTGTTATTTCATTATGAAAAAAAAAATGTTAGAATAAAAAGGTTTTTGATGAAAGACGAATGAAGATTATTAGTTTTTCTCTTATTTTTAAATGACTCATTTTGTTAAAAAGACTTACCAAGATTGTTTACAAAGCTAGTAATTTTAGAAAATAAATTCGAACCATTAATGTCAAATAAATAAGTAATACCAGACTAAATCAAAAGCCGCATGACGCGAAAAAGCTTCATACTTAACATGATTTTTTTCATGAGGTCAAGTAGGTAAAACTAATTTCAGAGGCAGAATAAATAATAGACAAAATATAAAGAAAAAAAAATTAGTAGCAAAATTCAATTTCCTGCAAAAATAACTGCCATGGTTAGTTGTTGTCGGTTGGTTGCTCTATCGTTTTCTACGGTTGCAAAATGCTTAAAACGAATATCATAACAGCATCCGTTCTGTTAAGTCGCAATCTTTAAATTCTCCTAATTTTCGTAAACATAAAATTGTATCGAATACACTAAAATCCCTTATTCCCTTATCCCTTATGGGCTTTTAAGTACTTTAAATTAAGTAAACAACAACACCATACTAGTTTTCTTGCGGAGGGAAAGTACTTTAAATAAATTATTGTAGATAGAATATTTAATTAATATTTTTATGTCCAGCGTATTTAATGTTTTAAGTACTTTCCATTTATGAGACAGCCGCGGGACATTCGTTAAAATAATTGTATTCTAATTACGGCCCTGTCTTTTGTTATGTTTATGTTTGTTGTTCATAATTGACGATAGATGGCGGCCTGTTTAAAATTTGATATAAAATCTACAAAAATAATATTTAAAAAGTCTTTAGGAATGAATGTTGAACAAATTTCAGTATATATGATTATTAAAATATATTAATACTGAGCTCTACTTACCTAAATATTTTTAGTTCCCATGACACAGTGTCGCCATCTAATGTCGGGTAGAAAATTATATTTGGAAACGCCCTCTCTAAGAGATTTTTCTGGAACTATTTTAATAAATTACGCATAAAATTACTTACAAATTAAATGTGATGCCATCCATAGCATCAGAACGTCTATCCGAGTAGTTTTTACAAGATAAAACACAACACTTCATTCTATTTTTTCTTCTAGCGCGAATATACCGTAAAATGGGAAAGTTTACAAAGTTGTGCACAGGACGAACGCCAACAATACACTGACTAAGGCCACGCCTACGTGATGACGTCAGGACCTAGTTGGAGTCACAGTGCACAGTTGCTTAGGCCGTCTCCTCTTTGTATTTACTCCGTGAGTAAAGCAGTAATCATATATAAGCGGTAAAACGTTATGCTTATCTTCCACGCTAAGTTCAGTCAAGGCGGGAGTTTGATCACATTCTGAGAAGACACCTGTGCATAAATAATAATCAGTGTCTACATATTCATCACTAACATCATAAAAACAGGCTTAACTCTTAAAGGGTCATGGGAAGTCTACGGTTGAACAAACACAGTTTGCCAGAGAAGATAATTATTAGGCCCTAAGTTTGAAGACAACTCTATTACCACACACAATTTCGTATTGAGCATTTCCTAATAGAAAAGTCCATTAACCCCTCATTCGCCGGCGGCCACGCTTTCGATCATTAAACCAATGAGGCAGTTGACATACCGAATCGGAAATAGATGCAATACAAAGAAAACTATTTTCGGGTACCTAATTATAAGAATAGAATAAATATAAACGCTTCTGTGGAATATTTTCTGTTCTTCTACAGGAAAATTTTCAGAATTCAGTAAAGTAGGCAATTGTTTAATTTAAGCCCCTTCAAGAACGAACACACTGTAAGTTTCGACCCACAATGAACGAAATATCAACCAACCAGCCAATGAAATCGACGCGTTTTTTATTTTCTGTTCAATGACTGAATAAATATACTCTAAAGAATGTTCTTGAATACGGGCTGTTGATTTTCCCACACGGTATGTACAGTTGAACAGAGAAATAGGTACACAGTGTCACCTATATAGTACTATAGATATTTTTTTCTTGGGAAATACATTCTAGTAATATAATATTTGAATATTAATATATCGAGGCCCAATTTTACAATGTCCAGATATAAACTATCTAACTGTTCAATTAAATTGGAACAGTTTTTTGTATGGAATTATCAGAGGAATATGAGGTTTGTCCAGCTATAAAAAAATTAGCCTTTAGTTGGATTCTTTAAAAAACATCATCTATTTTTGGTGACCTTGTATATCTTTGATTGACTGTATCTATAATCGACAGACACGACAGACTATTAGTAAAGTTTGTAAAAGAGTTTTGCTATCGCACCACACGTCATATTTCACAAAGTCAGTGTTTTGTACTAGAACCGATATACGGAACACTGGCGATGGCGTCTGCTTGTCTGGTGTCGACACATTTAGTAACATGTAGGTCAACTTAGCAACAAAAAAAAAAGGAAGTTGTGAAATAAAACTTTAGTTTACGAATAATTTGACGACAGCCAAACAACATTTCGTCTTATTATGTTATTTTCGTAATAAATAAGTCTTCAAACCGCAAATTACATCTCGCATTAACTCAAATAACTATTGCTGAACTCGGCCTATCGCAGTCAACCTATATCGACGTTAAAGTTCTAACACCACGTATGTCAAAAATAGCAACTTTTCAGGAGAGTGAAAATACTGAATAATTTTACATAGACACCAGTACAATACCATTTTATATTAATTTCATTTTACGAGTTTCTATTTGACGATGCTTGTTTCCGATTAGCAGAAACAACGCGTCTTCCGATTCTCTAGCAAATGCCATCAAAATGTCAAAACCGCTAAAAAACGACTTACGTGGTGTTAGAACTTCAACGACGATATATAATCTATTAATAAACAAAGGTTCTCGCAAGTTGTGCCACAATAGGTACTCTTTACATTCTGCATTTCGCAATATAGATATTGAATAGTTCGATATGTAACGTTTTTATAAATGTACGTTACGATTTATTATTGTTTTCATCCAAGCAGCAGGTAATTTTTAATTATATAATAATTGTATTTAATTTTGCTGTTGATGGCGTCACAAAGTAGTTAAATTTTGATGTCTGCCTCCAAAGGCAGGAAACATGTTTAGCTAGTGTGGGAAATTAAAGACGAAGCTCCATTTGGAGCTACAAGAACAGTTTTGCAAAACAATAACAAGGGCAAGAAACTTCTTGTAGTTTTTAAAGGCAATTTGCCACGGTTAGTAGGAGACTGAAACTGTCAAAAAGATTAGGTTATCAGTAGCTAAACTTGAAATGGCTTGAGTTGGTTCACATAAAAAACGTTTTCTCGAGGGCACACTGGATTTTTTCAAATAAGATCAGTAAGTAGCTTTTGTGTTAAGGTGTTCCATATTCAAACATTGTCCATGTGGCATTCTTCGAAAACAGGTCGTACACGTAAAAATATTGCGTCGAATGGTTGTCGTGTAGACCACGCCTTGTACGAGAAATGTTGGCAAGAGAGTGGGTTGACGCCTGACGGCAACATTTTGATTTTCATTTCCTGCTCCACAGCATTCGGTATAATTTTGGATTGATATGGAATTGCCCCCACAAATGTACTCTTAATAAAAATACCCTTTTGCCCCACAAAGTGTAATGGAATTGCCTTTGAGGGAGAAAAAACAAAAATATACTTTGCATGAAAAATATCACCACATTCATTTTATTTGACGTAACTGTAACTTCATATTATTTTATATTGTGCTATGGTTATGTGCCAGTGTATGTACAGAGTTTCCCCGACTGACGATAACTCAGTACCCACGTCCAGCACTCCCTGGGCAATCAGCCCCGTTGTGATGCTTGCTGATTGGTAAAAGGGCTTAAAGATTATTTGTTTTATGGAGCCTGGCTTACTTAGCGGACTGCTATTTTTTATGTTTCAAAATGGCATAATCGGATAATTCTTATATTGTGTCATGTTTCGAAAATATTAACAACCAAAACTTTACTGAAAATTTTACTCGTATTATTCTTAACTAATAATACAATTTTATTTGCTGGTGCAGAATCACGGCACGAGAAATTCTTCTGTGACAATTCATTTCATTGGCTTTTTGCGATACGAGTTCGATTCCTTTACGGGAATAATATTTGTATGGCCTATAGATAGTTTATCTGAGTAAGGTGTGTGTACGTGTGATTAAGTATTTAAACTTTACCCACGATGCAGGCTAACTCTAGTATCATCATCGTGATACAGTACAAAGCAAGTAAAAGCATACTTAGCTGTCTTGTCTTCTCATTCCTTTGATAATTCCTTACCTAGCTTCTGAAACCGTACTTACCTACTTCTCAAAATGTATTTTTTGTGTCCTTTTCGTTTATACCTACTTCATGTCGTTCTACAATACAAGCCTCCTTTTAAGCTTTCAAAGACTATTAATTAGCCGCCATCTCTCGGGACTAATAGGCTAATATGAGCACAATTAGCAGAGTGGTCCAATACAATTCCAACGCTAAATCGATTACGCAACAACAATATGCGCTAAATATGTAAATTAATGACGTGGCGGCTATGAATGCTGCAGGAAAAGTGTTAAACTGGTCATTTGTGAAAATTTAGGTACGTTTGAAATGCAAATCGCTTGTATCTTAAAATTGAATTCTTTAAGATAACAGTGAGAAAATAGACTATGACAAATGAAACCATGAAAATTCACTGAGAAAAGAGGTCCCACGTATGTGCCAATAAAACCATCAAACAAATTTCTAAAACCGAGACATACCATTTACCCAGAAGCTAAGCTAATAAACATAATTCTGTAAAGAGAATAACTTTTACTTTTTTTATAGTCATATAAGAAAAATATTAGTGGTGGTACAGACTATAAAAAAAAAACTCACAAGTTACAAACAGTGATCAAAGTCATTTGAAATGTAAAGATAATTTACCCACCGACTCACCTAATTGACGTGGTCTACAATAGTACAAAACTATGAATGAAAGTGGAAAATAAATTCCCTCTGTTCGTTTAATTATCCCTCGCTACGAGGCTTAACTATAGACGGATTTAAGTGTGTCTGGTTTTATTCATCTCGTGAGCCAACATTTGTTCAGTAAGTATAAGAAAGAGAATAACTATGACTAAAAGTAGAGAGTAAGTCCCCTTCTAACATTTAGAAGTACCTAACTTCGCAATTGGTGGTAAGTGAAGTAGAAAGCTTTTCATACAATTATCCTTAGCTACGTGCGTCCACAATAGACGGATTTAAGTTTGTCTGGTTCTCTATTTAATACGTAGCATTCATCTCGTGGGGCAAACGTTTGTACAGTAATTAACGCGCGTGGGTGCTCATGTGAACGGCTGCGTTCAAAATACGAAGGTAAATATTTTTAGAACATAATGTATTTGAAGTCTTTTAATAAATTAGAAATGTACAGCTGAGGGATAGGTACTGTGGAAACTGTTCCACGAAGAGTTTTAATTAAATGCACACAAATTATTTTGGTAATTAATTATTTTGTAAAATGTATTATAAAGACGGTTTTGGACTAACTTTACTAGAGTAGGTAGATACCTAGAGTTTGGTAGACTTATACTTACTTTTTTTAAACGTTATAATTAAATATATGTTAAACTATATTTACACACTAATCAGATTAGAAAAGTAAAAAATATAAAAAAAAACATTACGCATCAAAATACTCCTCCGCATCGCTGTCAACCGGCAGTGTGCCCAGAAGACTGGCAGCGTTGCCACGCTGTATGACAATGCTGATTCTTTGGCCAAAAAATAGGCCAGCCCTCTGCTCACGTGTAGAGTCGACTAATCGGTTTGCGATATCTTTAAACAAAAGCGAGCACTCGGACCCAATGGCCCAAGTGTTTCGACCCCAAACGGCTCGAAAATATAACCACTTATTATTATATTTTCGTTATCATATTTTCGCTGTTTAAGGGTCTCTGCAGATGCAGCAGCAGCACCAGCACAGCTCACCGAGCTTGGATGGCGCAAGGGTGTCGACGAATGTTGCGTCCCACACCAGTGGCCTACCCAACTTCCATGGCGATAATGTCATACCGTCTGATCTCTTCCCATCGTCACGTGCCAAACCACTTGGTTCTAATACGGCTGGCATGCCGGCGGTAGCAAGAGTACGACGAATAATGTCATTGAAATAAATACTTACTTTTACATTGGAATAATTTCAATATTGGAAATGTTAATATTATGAGTCTTGTCATTGTCAGCTACTCTGTTGTCTGGCAAAGTTATCTCATCAAAGTATGTAATTATTTTTAATGTTGTCATTATTTTAGCTTTGTCAGACTCTAGTCTAAAACATTGTATCTCAAAACTTGAATAGACTCCGGAGAAAATAACCTTTATGATCGTTTTAAATTCTAGAGTAAGCTTGTCTTAAATCATATTTATTATTTTATGTTTGTCTATCAATTTTATGTAGGCCGCGGTTGAGAAGCGAATACCGCAGAAATTATATTCTTTATTTAAAATCTTTGAAACGCCTTCGCTTCACCGAGGTAAACGAAATAGCAAGCGGTATACCGAAAAGTTGCGGTATCGCTTAAAGCGATATACAGGAAAATGGTTGAGACTTTGTAACCGGATCCTTAATGGTTCGTAGACAACTAACGTTACTTTTTTTTCTCCATTGAGCTGAGCTCTGATTGGTATAAGGCTGTAAGAAGGAAGTTGGCAGTATGAAGGCCCCACAGAAAAATTGCCGTCTTATAAACAAATGGGCGCATTTACTGTAATTCGGAATTTCCGTACTCTGTAAACTTTTTTCGATCTGAGAATGAACGCCAGGACTACAAGCTCAACAGTCACACGATTTATTTAAAAAACTCAGGTAAATCAATTACCTAATATCTCGAGGTTGAGACTGAAATATTTTTACTATGTAGGTAGATAAAATGCAAATGTATGTAGCTATATAGGGTAATTTTCACTTGAATGACTCCACTGACTTTATAAATAGTTTCATTGACTGGCTACCAATTATAGCTACGTATCTTTTACTGGCATCCCTTCAGACACTATAACTGGATACAAAGGAATCTATTGCGTAAGTTATAGAAATATCTACGTGACCCCATCGTGTCGTGTGGGTAGGTGGCATAGGACAACAGAAACAGAGTAGTCATTTCTAAAAAAGGTTAATTATTCAAAATAACTGCCTTATGGTCTAGTGTTCGAACTTGCCACTAATGTACGGTTCGATTTCCGGCAGCCTAATTAGGTAAAAATAGCGACAGCAACGCGACATTCACATTACAGCAACCTCGTTGTTGGCCAATACATAGGTATATGACACAAAAATGACGTATGATAGTGGCTATCGTGTGATCTACGCCGGTTGCAAACTGATTGTTAGTTCAATTAGGCTGCGAGACAGGTAGTCTTATTGGAGTGTCTCTGGAACAGCCCGAAGTTTGGAATTGTGCCTGGTAGATGGCAGTAAACTCGGACCAGTGTCTGGACCGCCATTCCTGTTGCTTATAATATCGTTTCCCGTGACAAAGATTTTGGGTATCGAGAGGTTACTGGGTGGTTAAAATAATTTGTCCGCGTGCTGACATATGAGATCTGTAGAGACACAATCTTCCAAGTTTGCTTTGATATATCTAATTAATTCTTCAAGGCTATTCAGATACAGAGTCACATTTTTAACAGGACATGTCTCCGGACGTAACAATAATAAAGAACCCCCATATTAGTTTTTCTCCAATATCTATAATATACAGACATCGGCCTGTTGTTATTTGTTTGTAGGTATAGATATCATAAATCTGGTAACCTTGTATAAAAGCTCAATTTAAATGAGAACTGTTCTAGTTTAAAGTCTATAATCCAAGTGAAGTTCGCTATAGTTTTAGTCTTCGTTTAAGTTTGTAACTTCGCTGTAAGACAATCGCTTGGTGTTGGTTGGCACTCGGCCAAATCATGGCAGTTCTTTCGCTCCACCTCACAAAGCTGTGTTAAATCTAGGTTATCGATATGCAAGCTTCAATTTAATGGAATTAAATACACTGTTAATGGCTATTAATTTAGTAGTAAAGTAAAAAAATTATATTGTTCGTCACATTCTGAGTGTGAATATAAATGAAGCAAAAGGGTTACCTATATGGATGGCACGTCGCATTCCGTTGTTTCTGTCTACCCCCATACGAAAATGGCGTGACAATAAGTATGACTGTATGGTTCTGGACTGTATGGTTGTATCAGGGGTTTTCTACCTAGGTACCTACTTCTTATTTATTAACTAGAAAAACCAGCAATATTTGCATTCATCACAGTATAATGTTTTTATGCACCGTAACCACAGTAAACATGTTTTAAATGTTTACTGTGTCTTTAACAGTCAATCAGAGCTGAGAATTGAACAATATAACTTAAAAGATAGCTAGTCTTTTGGCTCGTGTTAATTAGTTGGAGTAACTACTAAAATAATTATTTAATGAACAGCTGATATTTCGTATTGATGGGTCTTTTCATGCAACGAATGTCCGCCTACATTTTGACCTACAACGCCTTTGATAATCATTCAGGTGGAAACCACCTTTATAATATGGCACATAGACAGGTACCTACTTAGTATTAAAGTTTCATATTAAGCCCTTTTGACCTTTTGAGCTCCTTTATTCGAAGACAAAATAAGTAGGTAGAAACATGGTCATAAAGTAATTTTCTTAGTTAATTATAGAAACTTTTAATAAAAAACTAAATAACAGAATAGAGGGTTGCCGAACAGCTTAGGTAAGTAATTGTCGGACTGGTCATATATGTATTAGCTTGGCTTGGATTTTTATTTTTGACTTATCTCTCGCAATTAGCTCAGAGTGCTTTGACTGCTTAAACGGGCAAATGGCGAGACCAGAAGAGCCTCCAGCCGAGCAAATTAAGTAATATTAAGCAACACTGCTAAGTGTGTCCCATAGTGGGATTCGAATCTCGGCTTAGGGCGTTGCTGGGCGACAGACAAGAAAGGACTTGCTGGATCTGATTGTGATCCTGGCTTGGATTAACTTGAATTTGTTAAGTACCCAATTAATTGACAATTTTAATTATTGTAATTGACAGCAGCGGTGTTTAGTCAACTCATCACCATTAGCACTGATCAAGTTGTAGACATGTGAGTTGAACGCATTGAGACTTAAATCGAGGTATAATCTAATTATATCGAAAGTATTAAAATATCATTTACTGTAAAACATGTTAAACTGACTTAGTTTATATATTCTATCATAGCGCCATCTGTTATTTTAAGTGAAAGCTTAAGTGAATAGCGACCTCTCTCGCAGCTTACTGAAACTCACATTACGAGGTCTCTATAGTTCTTACTGTTCTCACTAGAGGGCTCTGATCACAAAAATAACGAGTGCGTTCTAAAACTATTTAAAAAATATATTTTATTCTGCAACCGATAATAATTCTGAAATAAAATTATATTTCAATAGCAAATCTTCAACTGGATTTATTGTATTATTATTATGATGGAGTCAACTTTGAGCTTAATTTTTTCAACCACATCTGTTGTTTTATATAACAGTTTGGCATCTTTCGGTGAATACGGTAGGTTCAGAACGTGACTATCTTGACGTTTATGATAACGTCAAGCGATGGAGTTGCGATTTTGCGTTAGTGTTTGTCATATTTTCAGAAATAAATTAAAAACAGTCAGGATTTAAATAAAAATAATACGTTCTTATCAATATTCTCACTTACCGTCCAGACCATCCTTCAAGTGACGCGCTCCTGTACTCTGGTTTGCATTTCTTCTGTTGTACACTATTTAGTTTGTTTTTAATTTTTACACTCAACCTCTTTGGACTGCCCGGTAGTTTTAAACCGGAGGTAACGCTCATTTTTGTCAAAAATTATTTAAAACTAGCCACTTTCATTGCATATCGTTTCTTACAGATAAAACTATGGATAACATGGAATCTGAAACTATGGACTCTGATGAAGAGTTTGCCTTCGAAACGGACCACTTGGCTCTACGCGGAAATAAAGATTACTGTGACTTGCTAAAGTATATCGTCAAATTAGAAGCACAGAAAGTTAATGCATTGAAAGACATAGAAAATTTATCAGAGGCACAAAATAAAGCTCTGGATGATCCACTGACTTTTATTGAGGAGATGAAATCGGGGAATATAAACTTCCCTCCCCGACAAAGTATTGCTGATCTACCAAACATTAACTGGACCAACTACGGAATAGATGCTTCTCTGGATGGTGAAGACATCAAACCAAATAAAGATGACCTAGATACTAGTACCAAAGTTAGGGGACGAAAGTTCACAGACAATAAACCTGAAACATTCAACCAGTTATGGTCCTGTGAAGAGCAGAAAAGATTAGAAGAATTACTTGAAATCTACCCTGAAGAGCCTATAGAAGCGAGGCGGTACAAGAAAATAGCAGAAGCATTAGGAACGAGGACACCAATACAAGTTATGAGCAGGATACAAAAGTATTTTGCAAAATTAGCCAAAGCAGGTTTGCCAATACCAGGCAGAATTCCAAAAGGCATTGGGCGGGAAAAGAAGTCTATTTTCTATAAGAAGTCCACATTTTTCCCACAGCTGCATGTGCCTGTCACAATGGAGGATCCATATGACAGTGGCGAAGCACATGACAATGTGTCAGCACTAGAAATAAAAAACAGTCACAAGTCTATGCTAGAGTTACTAAAAGCTGCAAAGGAACAACGGCTGTTAGATGAAACTGCACCGGTGTTTCAGACAAAGACAATGTGTGTAGGTTGCCAGAAAACAGGGTTCTTAGGTGCAAGGTGGACAGACAACACTGGCACAGATTACTGTACAGACTGTGTAGTGAAGTTACTACCAGCTGAGAGATTAATACCTGTCCGACAACCTGTGTAAATTGTAATAAAACAAATTATTTATTTAAAAACGTGTTTACTTTTATTATTTTATTTTATTTGACTAATTGTTTTCAGGATTTAACTGTATATTTTTTATTTTATTTATTTATACACCACATCACCATTTATGAAAATCATGCCACTATCACTAACGCCACTATCACACAATGCACTCTATTATCAGCTAATTTATCTAAAATACTCATTTTATTAATTATTGACACAGCAAGCAAAGTTTTGTGAGCACTCTCAGAGGGGCGGCCGCGGCGACTGATGAAGATCCACTGGCTTGGAACACTGAACACGGCTCGCAGTCTATTGTACCCTCTATCCTAGATAGATACCTATAGAGATTGGAGGGTAACAAGGGACATCGGCCACATGCTAACCTCGCTGCGCATTTGTTTTAAATCTCGTTCATGCACAATATTTTTAAGCGTCTGCTAATCGCATTAGTTTCGTGTCTTTGCCGTTTCTAATTCAAAAAGCGTGTCGGTGCAAAGCACACTACTGAAACAAACAAACTCACCCAGGTCCACTTTTGCTTTGATACACTGAAAATAATTAGAATCAGTTAATCATCTCTTAAGTATTTTGCAGTACAACAAAAAATTATTTCCACTATGTTCTAAGTAAAAATGTCCTGCGTAGGTGAGTAACGTTTACGTACATACTTTTAATACGAAATATGAGTACAAAATACCTTCGTAACTTAAATACAGGATGTGTTTGATGCAAACTACCTCCGTTTTAGACTTTATAAAATAATTTTATATTTACAGCAAATATTTATCCTAGATCCTAGTTGTCGTTTATAATGACTCTTGAAAATATAAATCTTTCCAAACAAGAAATACGGCCAGAGACGAAATATGGGGAATAAAATGTTTGTTCTATTTTCGTGGCAGGTAGTGGCAAATAGAATCTGAATAAATGTATAAGGCTGTAATTAGACAATGATCTTATAATAAGTATTTATTACTTGTTTGCTTAGCAGACACGCACTGAAGAAACAAACGAATTTATCAATGTTTTATTTCGTAGGTACTTTGACCTGTCTTCGAAAACGTAAAAAAGTATTCTTGCCTACTGCGAACAGAAAGGTGCCGGGATTTTTTACAGGTTAAAAAACGATGGAATTCAGTACAAATCCTTGCTACAAAATCTACTTGAACAAATCTATCAAGGCGTGTCGTAAAGTATGCACTTTATGGAGGGTTACGTCTTTCGCACATGGGTTAAGTTTTTTGAACAAATGGTGGCCATGGACACGAAAAAATTTGTATATTTTTGCGAATCAAAAACAGCCCTTCCATCGCAGTAAGACTAGAGTAATTTTTTTACGTCCAAAATAAAGGTTTGGTTTCAAAACAATTAACATAATACTAAAGTGATTCTTCAGTTCCTGAATGTCAAGTTAGTGAAACTGAGACGCCCGAATAAACACTAATTTGCCAAAATTGTGGAGGCTGAGGAACCAATTATATACTAAGCTAAATAGTGATGGATCTACAGACTTTTCCAGTATTTTTCACAAATTCAGTAGCAAGGTCGGTTCAAGGACTTGGTTGGCGCAGTGCTCGCAGGTTCGATTCCCGCACGGAACAAATATTTGTATGATTTACAGATAGTTGTTCCAGTTTTGGGTGTTAGTCCATGTGAATATTTGTGTTTTTAAAACACACACACGATACAAGAATTATTCTAAACGTAGACCTAAAATCACTTTTAAAAAACAAACAAGAAAAGTGTCAATAAATAATTAAATTATTTTCATCGTTAACTGCGACTTGATAAAGATACATTTATTTATTCTGTGGCCCATCGGTCTCTCAGATTACTATGATTGGATGCGGTGAGGCGAATCGGGACAGTCTGCATCTCGTTCTACCGTTAATTAAGGGAGGGACGATAACGCCTGGATTCTCCTATGTATAGGCAGTGGTTGAAGCTTCACCAGTTGTTAAAGGGTCGTCTACTATTTATTGTTCAACTAAACAAAAATTGGTAGATAGACAAATACAAAAAACTTCACTACTATGGAAACTGAATCCATGTTCTAAAAGAATAAACCTGAGTGTTTCAATCACTAGAATCATGACTGAGGTAAGTAAATGAATAATGATTAAAATCTAGTTCTACACATTTTTAAAAGCGATTGCGAAGCTGATTGGCGAATTTTTATTTTGCTCAAGATAGGGATGAATGCGGCTCCGAATTTTGATGGCGAAGGTCAAGACCCTCAGTGGGTCAGCTGTGATAATTATAATATGGGAAATATTGTTATGAGTAGTTACACACATACACGAGACACGGTTGGCGCAGTGGTTAAGCGATTAGCTTTCTGCGCTATGCGTCACGGGTTCGATCCCCGCACCGAACAAATATTTGTATGATCTACAGATAGTTGTTTCGGGTCTTGTTGTGTGTGTATGTGACATGTACGTTTGTAAACTGTTCCGACGACACAGGAGAAATCCTAGTGTGGGACAACGTTTTTAAAAAAGAAAGAAAAAAAACTTACTAATTGTGATATTAAAGAAATGTTCTGATAGCAAAGGAGCATGCATGTTATATTTAAGTTTTTATGTATGTGTATACCATTGTACCCTTTAAGTAAAATGTATTTTCGCTTTGTACTTTTTCCTTTGGTGTACAGTAAAGAATACTCTATTTATATATCTGTATCTATATCTATCTATATACATAAGTGTGTAAATTATAAACGTTTTATAATGCTAATTTTACCGTAAAACATTAGCTTCTTTGTCTAAAAGAGTGATTTCAGCTTCGTTGTTAGTTTTGTCGATATTAAAGCCGTTTTCGCTCACCACAATCATGTGCATCTCTTCTGTTTGTAGCTTAGCGTAAAGGAATAAAGATTCTATAACAATATTTATAGAATAAAATATAATATAAAATAGTCTTCGAAAAGCAATCGTGGATACTTTTAAGATTTAGAGATGCAAGGGACACTTGGTGCCAGCAGAACGAAATGGGTTATTAGGCCCTAGTCGGTGGTTCTCATTCTTCTAGGCACTCTGCTGGGTCTCTTCTCAGAACTGGAAGACTCTATTCATAATCAAAACCACACATCTTTCACAATAATTTTGCTGCAAAATCAGACACACGCATTTACTCTGGTTGTTTAACTCTGTTTCTCATCAACGCGGGCGTCTGCGTCCTTTCTATCCTTATAGATAGATAGTAGAACAGATTTTATTCTATGGAAGACGATTCTATGGAGACTAGTAAAGATAGTAAATTAAGTAGACTTATTGCTATTATCTATACCTACTTACACATGTAAGGCGAACGTATAGAACCCGACGGTATGTTGATTTTAGAAAGACAAGATTAAGATATAAGATAATTTTTATATTTCATCTTTAAAATCTGAGAATTAATATAATTTCACTATTCTGTCAAATATTCTACGTATGCAGCAACATACAAACATTATACAACTACATAAAATTCATGAGTTAAATTGTGCGCGACTATCTGAATATTCTGCATGTATCTGGACTATGCGCTCATGTAATGAAACAGTTATAAGTATCCGGATATCGGTTTATTGTACCTAGGTACTAAACTAGTGAGGTCCCCTTATATAAAACGAATAGCTTTCTTAATTTGAAAACCAGAATTTTGATAATTGTAGATTCTTTATTTTACGTTGGATGGCTTTTAAATGGATGTTTCTACTGTTGCATACTCTTTCGAATACAGCCTTTGGGTGTAGGTACTTTCACAGCTTTCTTATAATATCTTATAAGAAGGCTGCTTAGTCTGAAATTAGAATATTGACAAAATAAAACGCAACTATGTAACTACGTATATTAAGTTTATAGTAGGTACCTACAAAGCTAGATAATATATGTCTAGACCGTGTAGGTACTTGTGTATAGAAAGCCTTACTAACTTGTCTCTACTTCACTAAATATCTCCCTGTAAACTTAGCGTAAACAAATCTAATTTAGCGGTACCTACTAACTTATTATCGCTAATAGGGTTCCCGTTGTTCGGTAATGGATGACACTGCTTTGGCGTAAGTGGCTTTCCTTAGTATTTACTTTATATTCAACCTGGCACTCGCTCACTCATCTACCAAGTTTCTATCGAATCGATACCTGCTTTATAAGCATTCGGCACACAGATGCGAGTAGGTCGGATACGGCGTAGCTTGGCTTGGCTTTAAAGTATATTAATTAAGTTTTGTATGAGAGTGTCGTTGTTGTCTTCGCCTAGGAGCCCTGACTAACCGTAGATATCATGAAAGAGGCTCAGTGTTTCTACAGGTAAGTAGTTATACCTATAGGAAAGTAGACGACGAAAGCGATGTTCAATGCGTCATAGAATAGGTGACATCGCTTAGTAATACTTTAACTTACGTTGGAGTATTACAACCTTTATAGATATTATAATTTCTAAATGCGTAGGTACCTATAGTTAGTACATGTCACATACACACACAACCAGACCTGAAACAACTATCTGTAGATCATACAAATATTTGCTTCGTGCGGGAATCGAACCCGCGACACGTAGCGCAGCGGTCGATCGCTCAACCACTGCGCCAACCGTCCGTCAACTAGACATGTCATTATAATACACTAGCTTCCGCCAGCGGCTTCGCCCGCGTGGTTTACGGACCCGTATATTTTACGGGATAAAAAGTAGCCTATGTGCTATTCCAGACTATAATCTATCTCTGTGCCAAATTTCATCCAGATCCGTTCAGCCGTTCTGGCGTGAAAGAGTAACAAAGATCCATCCATCCATCCATCCTCACAAACTTTCACATTTATAATATTAAGTAGGATATTAGTAGGATAGGATATTAGTAGGATTATAATAGGTACTTACTCTAGTCATGTGACCGTATCTACTAAATATGTAATTCATTTCTACGCTTCATTAATTTAAAAAGTTTAAACCCCTCGTTTTCGGGAAATAATAATAATTCGTACCGGTATAGTCAAATCTTGCTAAAGCTAAACCTACATACGTAGACAGGGATATCCCTCTTAAATAGTTAACTCTCTTTGTAATATAGATACATATGGAGAAATCTCACTCTAGTCAAAAAAAGTTTTTTAATAGGAATGTAAGTTTTAGTTTTTTTTTTTATAATAAAAAGATTTTACAACCTATCAAAATGTTATTCCACATTGTATAAAATCGTATTCCATATAATATTTATGGATGGATTGAGTCGTTATTATGATATTAACTTTTAAATTTTATTATTATTCTGCTACGAGATGGAGCTACGTCGCCATAAAATTTTATTTTATGTGTCATAGTGTAAAATAGTAATAATTTGGGATGATATACTCTATCTATAATTTATACTACTCTACTCTATCCATAATTTATATTCAAAGCCGCAATTTTTACGGACACTGAACAATAAACTTTAATTACAAGTTTTAATAAGGTCGCTACGGACTTAGCCCAGTTTTTTATCAGTCCACGAGACGACGAGCGCCGAAAAATGTAGTTAGGATTAAGTATGAAAGATATATAAGCAAAAAAACTTTATTGTCTAATTTATGAACAAGTGTTTACTGTACTTATATAATTCTGTATTTTACATATACTTCATATACAAGCTTGAACTTGGTCATAATTAGTTTTCTTTTAAATACTCGTTGACTCGTTGAAGAAACGTAAGATGCGACACAAGGAAGGAAAAGAAGAAAGACGAAAGCAAAAAAAAGTAGCTTCGTAACTAAGGAAATTTCTAGAAGAGTCCCTAAGAGGCCTTAAGCTTTTACGAATAAAAGTAAAACAATAGTCTGTAATTTTGTTCGGGCATCTGAAAATTGTAGGTAAGCTTCGCTCGGTAGACCTTCTAAATGAATTTTCTTAAATAGGCGATCTAGGTAAATCTCTCCGTATCGCAGATGGATTCGGGCAATATATCAGAGAATAGAATAAATTGTACTGTAATACATCCCTATTTATTCAGGGTTAATGGGACATTTGGATACAGCCTGTGTCTTTCGATAAGTAAGTGCAAATAGATATTTTTTGCTGGTGTCGATATTTTTTTCGTTCAACATTTATTCTGATATACCTATAGGACCTTTAGTAGAATAATAATGTCCTCCTGACCGATTTTGGTCACGGCGGCCAATCTCACTGCAGATTAGCCAACTACGCAGGAGATATTATAGAGCACAATTGTGTGCACAAACACAGGTGCTCTCTCTATTCTTTCACTCTCATAGTCCGATGGGACGGCAATCCGACACGACCAGAAACATCAAGCGCAGGACCAACGGCTTTACGTGTTTTCCGAGGCACGGTGTGTATTCATACACACAAGGACCCAGGCCCGAAACAACTATTTGTAGATCAAACAAATATTTGTTCAGTGCGGGAATCGAACCCGCGATACGTAGCTCAACAGTCGATCTCTCAACCACTGCGCCAACCGTTAGTAGAATACGTAATGATTGAATGTTTAAGAGGATTCTGGATTCTTCATGAATTAGGTTATATATTTGGTACTTTCATAAATACCTACACGGTTTTTGTAAAGTAGAAGATTTAATTTCAGGTTAGTTATTCAAATATAACGACTCCTATTACTGCGGAACGAATTATTTTTAAATAAGTTGACTTTTTATTTATTATTATAAAACAACAGTTTCTCGTAGAAACACGTTATTTATTCAGATACGATCATTACGAAAAAGGGTTCGATTGTTCGTTGCCTCATAGGTTTCATTCATTTCCATCGAGGCTGATGGATCGTAGGAAACAATTTACGAGATCGATGGAAACGATCATTCAATTTTGACACCTATTCTCTAAGCGCTAAGATCCAATCGCCAATTCGAAACAGTGCTATGTATAGCGGGAAAGTACTTTTTTTACGTACGTAACAATGAAAAACTAGTTTGTGGGAAATTGTTTTCTAGTAATTGAAGTTAACTGAAAACAAAGAGGTATCTACTGGTTCATTTGTTTTTAACTTAAGGGACATATAAATAGACGTCACGCGTGCTTTACCCAAATCTAGGCAGAAGTGTTATAATGTACCTAGTCCCATATTTCATCAAATTGGTCACATGTTACACAACCTACATAATAATATGTACCAGCATATTACGCTGGTGTTCACAAGGGAGGGTGAACAAGTACGTTTTCATATTATACACATCTATTAATCTTTATTCAAAACATATTAAACATAGTAAGTAAATATAAGGAGAGCTCACTACACGACGCCTTCTACCTTGAAATGATAAATGAACCTAAAACAGAGCGTGAATTCAGTCTTATTAATAATTTAGATTGTTTGTTGTCTTTGATCTTCGCTCCATGGCATGCTGTATGTTGATTAGGGGAGGGAGGTAAATATCTAGCGCTTTGTTCTACCTTGTTCAATGCGTGTGTACGAAAATTGACTGTAGATATAATTAACCACGATACATTCTAAAATTATATAAAGCATAATGGCTCTATTTGTTATATAAATAAATACCTATAACAATTTGCCTTATTTTGGTCTGAACGCGATTATGAGGTCGTGTGTTCAATTCCGGGGTCGGGATTTATATAGGGGTCTTCTGTTAGAAGTTGCCCAGTATCAGCCCAGAGATGCCGATAGGTCGCAATAGGCTCATTAACTATTACTCACATGGGACTTAATAACAGCATCAGCGAATTGTTGCTGTATAAAAAACTTGGATCAAACTTTTGAATATCTACATAAGAAGATGGTATACGTACCCACGAGACATAAAATTGAAGTAAATGATTTATTATTGACTGAAAGATGAGAGTCGAATTCTTTTAACTTGGATTACGATAGCTTTAATTATAATTCATTAAATTAAATTAATTAAATTAATTTTATCCCAATTAAATACTTGATCTATATATATAAATCTTTACGCACCCTTTCCGTTTAAAGACTAATTTAATAAAATACTGGTTTAATCCTTTTCGTTCAGTGAATACGAGATAAAGGAAAATGCGTAGGCGCACAGAGAAGGTACCTTCGTGGTACACGTTAGTTAACGTTCAGGGGTGTCGGGTGTCTCGCCGCATCACCAATTAGCCGGTGGTTGTTTGTTTGCTACACAGCCCGCATGTCCTGCCTTTATCTCATTAAAGGAATAAAAATAAAAAAGACTGAAGCTGGAACCGCAATCTTGTTTACTTTGTACTTAGCTGAAATATGTATAATGTTTTTCTCTGTACCTTATAGCACATAGCTTATCAAAGTACAAGAGAAATGTCCCTCCCAAAAAAAAAAGGATTATTAAAAAAAATACTTCTAACATATTTTTGTATCAGTATTTTTAGCGGTAAACAAGACCAAGATTTATAAAATAAATATGTGATTAAGTTTATCTATTTTATGTAACGAAATTTCCAAGAATCGTATAGTAGATCTATAACGAACGTACCTACGTACAAATCAATTATAATTAAGTATAACGGGATAGTCCTGAATGAGAATCAAAATTTCATTTCTGTGTAATTTCTATTATATAACTCCTACCTTTCTAGTCCCGATCCCTTAATGGGATTATTGTACTCCGCAATATGAACAGCATTTAGTGTGGGACCAACACTAAATACGCGAAAAAAACCACAGTACAGTAAAACATTTTAAATTATTTGTATAGAACTTTTGAGTATTATACCAACTTGGTCTGATACTCAAAGTATAGTACAGATGATTTCCCGTAGGTCCCATGCTTAAAGTTGTTCGTATTGATGAGTACAGAAATCCTTTAAAGGGATCGGGACTAAGGGAAAGGTAGGACGTTGTATATTAATGATAGATGACTGCCTTACCGGTCTAGTGGTCATAAGCACAACTGCTGAGCGTGAGGTCCTGGATTCGATTTCCAGGCAAAGTGTAACTGTATTTGTGGTATTATTAGTGGAAATTCTCAGTTCTCCGCAGCGCGGACTCTTGAACTGTGGCGTGTAGATGGCAATAGGCTCGCCCCCATGAGACTCAATAACGGCAAAGGCAATATAGCTCCTCCGGGGAATACGGGCATGATACTGTTATGTTATGTTTTTATATTAAAACTAGCTTCCGCCTGCGGCTTCACTTGCGTGGTTTACGTACGTAATTTTCCCGGGATATAAAGTAGCCTATGTACTATTCCAAACTATAATATATCTCTGTGCAAAATTTCATCCAGATCCGTTCAGCCGTTCTGGCGTGAAAGAGTAACAAATCCATCCATCCATCCTCACAAACTTTCACATTTATAATATTAGTAGGATAGGATAGGATTAGGTCGTTGAGGCTTTGATTTGACTTTTCGTCCTAATATAATTAATTAGATTTATAAGATCGAACGTTGGTAAATAAAACTTCACATACCACACCTACAATATCAGCAACATAGATCGATTGTTAGTTTTGCTGTTCTGCGGTAATAATAAACTTATTAAATTAATCTTTAGGTAATAAAATCAAGTCAAAATCGGGATAGGGAGGTATCAAAACATGAAAAATATGTTAATTTTCCAAGTCACATTTTGACGAGAAAACCGATTCCTCATACGCAACGCAATAGGAATGGAATTTCCTCGTCTGTTACAAAATGTAGAGAATTTTGGAGAACGCCACAAATTAATAATAAATCCTCGGCGTGAGTAACTCCCTCAGAATAAGGCAGGTGCCGCCACTTGCAACGCTGAAAATGAACAATACGCTACATCTAGTTGGAAGCATTCCCTTTAGAATATCCAATTGAGTATAAATATTTAAGCTACAGTAAACGTAAATAGAGTTGCGTTTGGGGATTTTCGTCATTTCGATTAGAATATTTATTATCTTGGAGAATGACTTGTAATTTCATTTAAAATATATTAGGTACCTTTGTAAAATGAAATTTTTAATTATTATCTAACTAATAGACTAATTATCCTCTTGTCCTGATACCTGATACTAATATTATAAATGTGAGAGTTTGTGAAGATGTATAGATGTTTATTACTCAATCACGAGTAAACCATTGAAAGCATTTGCATGAAACTTGCCACATAAATAGACCATGTCTTGGATTAAGCCACAGAATTTTCATTTTTATTCCTGTACTACGTTCCCGTGGGATAATGGTGTTGTTTTCCGAACTCCACCCTGGCAAAGATGCGGACAAAAGCTGTTGTTCAATATTAAAAAAACCTTTTTTTAAACACCAACTATTGCCCCGGCTACCCTACAAGAGCATATGGAAAATATTTTTCAAATTCTTCAGGATTTAAGGCTACCTACACAGATCTATAACAACATAAAGCGTAATGTCCCTTACGACATAAAGCATCTGGCTGCGTCGTAAAAACGGCAATACGGACATATATTATATTTTCAAGTATAGAAAACATGGGTCCGTTATGAAAAACAAAGGTTGATTGATACGATCTGTGAACAAAAGATAGGGGATTGAGTTGTGATAGAAAAGGAAATTCAATTATAGCAAGACAAATGCCGTTACTGGCGACGGGCAATCGTTGTCTGTGCAAAAGAAAAAAAAGGAGGGATTTCGTATAATACAAAATATTATAAGCTATCGGTATAAAAGTGGATTTTATAACATTGTTACTATATTAAATATATAAAAATCAATGTTTGTTTGTTCGTATTTTATGCGTTGCCATACCGTTCATCTGACTACGATAAAACTTGGTCAACTTATTGCTTGCACTTGCGCGAAGTTTATAACCATAGTAGAATTAATTTAAATATGCTTATTTCAAAATGACGTTTCATAATTTTAAATTGTATAAAAGAACTCATATTTATAGTCAGGTTCAGGTAGAATAAAAAATCCGGAAAAAATGATTCAATAAAAAAAGAATGAAACCAAAAAGAAAAGTAATTTCAATTGGTGTGTTTAATAAATCGTATTTATTGTGTTCTTAAAAGAGTGTATGAACTACGAGTACGTATGGAAAGAGCCTTCTCGAATGACTTTACCAAAATATACACGATCAGCGAACAATTAGCCCCGTTACGAACTATGCTGACTGGCTGGTCTTTCCACTAGGGCATGAATACTAACATGAGAGCCTCATGACTGACACAGCATAAGATAAAGTCAACGTAACAATTTATCTTTAAATATAGGAAGCGGGCTTAATCCCGTCTTAACGCTGCTTCTGGATTCGGGGGATTAAACCGACTTTGTGTAGCTTTGATCCTCCGTGGAGATCACCCTTGCTGTGAAGAATTAGCGCGTAAGGTTTACGTAACGCTCACAATATGAATAAGTTAACAGTTATTCCTGTAGAAGTATAGGAAGTCGCAGCCCGCGCAGACTAGCAGCCGCAGCAGGCAGTTCAAGATATTGTAGGTTTACACAATGCTTTCTTCGACTTCGGCCAACGACCACTGTCAGGGTCCACATTTCTGCTCATTATCCTCCGCTTTGCCGGTTTTTTACATCTTCAGTAGTCATTTTGTTGGCTGGCATATCATTCTTCTATATACACAATGCTATGTAAAATCGTACTACAGTTATACAGCCACGTGCGATGCAGATGCATTGTTTTCAAATCTTGGCTGAACCGTGTCTCTTGGTGTACCTGAATGCTTGTATCGCTATACACTGAATCACGCATTAAAGACTGAAAGTCCTGAATTAACACATAGGCAATACTTTTTATAAGGGTACATGTACGTCCCCTAGAATACGAGTGAAAACGGGGGCATGAGCTAGTTTTAAATAAGACTTTCGATTGCTCCACCGACAAGAGCTAAGCTCTTAAATTTAAGAAGAAGAAAGACCTTGGAATTACTTGATTATCCACTCCAAGGCTACTTCTAAGATCTCAATTTACTATAATCCCGTTTCAGAATATTATCTAACATGGAAATTCAATTTCCAGTTTACTTACTTATTCAAATTATTATTTTTGTTATATTGGATTTTATTCTCGTCGTGTCTCTGGCATCCCGCTTGTACATCAGGGAAACAATAGCCGAGAACGACTGCGGGACGTGAACGGGAAACGCGCGTTACGGGGACGGGAAAAGCTTATACTTAACAATAGGTGATGCGGAGATTGATGGGTTAATTATTATGATGAAGAGCTTACTCCCTTCTGCATATCAATTACATATGTATAGGAAGTAAATGTAGGGCAGTTGAAATGATATCTACGAAATCGGATCTTACGCATGCAGTGTAAGATCCAATTTCGAAGATTTCGTGGAAATATTAATATTATTAGAAGTCAAAATGTTGTCCATCTTTCCTTCGGAGCTGAATAGGAAAATTACTATTTCATGTTTTGAAGTTTGGCAGCGAATCGAACTCAGATATCGTAATTAGACATAATATGATATCGGTTTCGCCTATGCCTTCAGGGGTAATAGATCTGACAATACATATATTATTATTATTTACGCAAACATGCAATGAGGTACGCTGTTTACATCGTACGGAACAAAAACACTCCTCCACTCCTTATACCTTCAGATGTTATCTTTTACTACTCGTAAATTTTCCTGGAAGTAATGGCGTCGTAAAAGATAGGGTAGCCTGAGACTACTTGGTATAGTATCAAAATTTGTAACCATGTCACGTTGCTATGAAAGGTATTTTCACCTCTTGTGTTACAGGCATGGTGTAAATGAGTGAACGTTACCTTTGCCGACGTAAAAGTACAAAAAACCGAGTAAACTTGTTGTCACGTATGAGCAAATTATGAGTATTGCACTACAACAAACCATCGAGAGCGTGCATATAAAAATGTGACGTATAATTTAGTTTGCATTGGATGAAAAAAATATTTGCTGCGAACCGTCGATACGCGTAGTAAAATATAATAAGTATGTACATATTAGTGTTAAAGCTAAAATCTCCAACATAAGCTTTAGCAGTTGGCAGTCTGTAAAGGGAGCAAATTTTAAGTCTTGTTGCTTTTATTCTCGTAAGACAAATCCTTTAAGTCTCCAAAGATATGACAGTCTTTGAGCAAAATTTAAGACGATAATCGAGTGAGGCTTTATCTCAAAAACATTCTAACTATTCATCCTGTCCTTGAGTTTCTTTGTTCCGTTATTATTTCCCGTCCTTCTGCAATGTACATTTTTGCAATCACTTAGTATGACAATGGAATACCGTTTCGATCGTCGCTTGTGAAACGCTGGTATTTATTCGCCTACATCGTTTCGCAGACACTCAACGTAACTTAATTTTCGTTCGAGATAATAATTTATCTGGGTGATGAGTGTGAAATGAGTACGAGTTACGACTTTCCAGTGGGAAACATTAAATGGTATAAGAAAGTAATCCCGCCGGTGCGGTGTGAAGAGTCGATAAAATTATTTTATAGCTAAGTACGCCACGAGTTTACGACTAAACTTTGTTGTAGATTCGATTCCGTACCCTTACACACAATAGACCTCTAGGCAATCCTTCATATCCTGTTACGAAAGGAAAATGGCGTCAACATCTGGAGCCTACTTCTAATTAATAAAAAAAAAAACAGTTTTTTTCTTAAATGCATTTCGAAGTCCATCTACCGATTTCTGCGAAGGATGTGATCAAGACTCTTAGTAGAACTGCAATGGAATAAAATATTAATGTAACATTCCGTGGTTCGGGTTTTGTTTTAGATTCCTTGGTACACAGCTGGTATCAAATTATTTCGCACCCGTCCCTTTTGATAGATCGTATAGCGTAGCGTTGTAATATTATACTTACGTTACGAGTAAGCACATAGTGGAGGAAATACGTTAATTTCAGTAATCGGATGAAGTGGAGTACCGAATATGAATGAGGTATTCGAGTTTAGCTACATCGCGTTTGCATACTTATTAATAATGTAATTGAATTCTGTACTATTATAATTACTTAATAAACGACAACAAGGTATTTTACAGGCACACCGTTACCTGCATACCGTAGGTAAAGATAAGCTGAAAACGCAGAGTTGGATATACTTAGGGTAGCAAAATAATCTATCTTAATAACTTCCGACTAAAAAATAAGGCATCATGATCGGTCATTATCGGCCAAGGTAGGTTCCGTTTTTTATACATTGCTGTGAGTGATCTTGATTACGAGCAATGTTTAATATTACTAATTAATTACATAACGTAATACCTGGATTCCCCAAAGGGCTAGGCAGAGGTGAACTTTTTATATCTGTTTTATTGCTGTGATGCCGTTGTTAAGTCCCATGTTATAGAGAGTGAACCTAGTACAATCTACCGGGAACAATTCAAAACTCCGGTCTGCTATTGAGAATTTCAGAAAATCCCAATAACACTTTGTCGCGCATGCGACTACAAGACCAATGAGGCAGTTTTAATTAATTAATCATTTCATATATTTTTATTATTAGTTTTTTTTTTTTTATTGTTATACGTAACGGGTGTCGTATCCCATAAAAGTCTGTAAACCACTCTAACCTTTGAGTATCAATGTGGGAGGTCAGATGGCAGTCGCTCCGAGTAAAATATTCAGCCGGAACCGGTTAGTTAGACTAGGAGCCGACCCCAAAGTTCCCGCCCCCTGTTCGATGGACCCAAGGCGGAGGCGCGCGCGGGTGTCGGCGCGCGCCTCTGTGGCGATGCACGGGGTAGTTGAACACCTCACTACCCCGTGCAGGAGACGAGGCCCGGGCAGACCGGGCTAGCAATAGTGTGGGGCTGCGGAAGAATTTGGATTCCCGCAGCCCCGCGCGCACGTGCGAGGAGACACCGGGGTGGTTTTAGCCGGTAAGAGTCCGGCACGCCCCTCCGCCTTTCCCCAGGCGGAGGTAGTCCAAGAGGATTTCCCCCGTTAAAAAAAAAAAAAAAAAAGGAGGCGACCCCAATGGAGTTGGAAAAAGGTTAGGCTAAATTATATCATAAAAACTAGATAAACACTAACTAAAAGACATGTACATGTATATTACAATGATCTACTACATAACTACCACATACGTCAGCACCGAAATAAAAATGGATCCACTAAAAACGGTCGTGTAAACAGTCCGTGTGAACAATGTAAGGCGACGAGTGCTCAGATACATTTGTGTTATTATAATAATACTTTACTGCCACATCCTTGATCACAGTCGGTATATCAGCGGTATTTTGTCCCAAGTCCCCAAGTAAGAGCTACTCATGCTAACAGTACTTTAGTTGAAAAACTAACGGTCCATAGCTACTTAGGTCTTTACGATCATTAGGTATAATCAGTGTTTTGTAATGAGCGTGCTAGAGCCATGTAATAGGTACATCGAAGAGCCCTAAGTAGCTTTGGGTCGTTAGTCCAACGTTCCGACACGGAAAAGGCACCTAGCTTTCCGTGGGTATCGTTAAAAAGCTACTGGGGAAATATTTAAAGAGGCGATATAACAACACTTTGCAACAGATTTGAATTTATATGCATATGCGTTTTATGGGTTCCACGGAAAGATCCAATTGAAATAAAAATCTTTGACTTTGAGTTGAGTCCAAGTCGAATTATATGGTGATAAGACCTCTATGTTTGGAAGCATGGGTGGTTTGCTCTCAAACTTACAGATTGAATATTAGTTATGTAAACGTTACGTTCATCTACCCGTTTATCAACGTAGTGATTATAGGAATATCACAATAGTTCATCCTCACGCCTTGGAGGAACCTATGTCTATGGACATATTTCGCTGTAAATAATTACAGTTAGAGAGTAATGAGATAAGATATACTAAGTGATTTTTTTACTTTTAGGACTTCTTCTGTATCATTAACAAACATACATAGTGTATGTACAGACACCTACCCGTAACAAATATCTATAAGCCATACAATTATTTGATCCGCACGGGTATTAAAACAGTGGCTAATTGGGCACGCGCAAATGGCCACCCGCTGAGCCACTGCACCCATCGTGCGATGAACATGTTAGAACATACAGAAGGAAATATTACGTAATCTGACATGCGTCGTGCAACAGTGGCCTATCCGACCGGCTTACGTTACGTCACGAATGGTCAGATTATTTCAGATTGCTCTCATAATATAGGACGTGTTGGATCAAAGCTTTCTTTCGTTTTTCCGTTAATAAATTCTCAGTAGCAGCCCGGAGTTAGGAATTTTGATCCCGTAGATGGCAATAGGCTCGCCCTCTACTTCATTAGATTCAAAAATGAAGAAATCAAAACCAATACCTCACCTACATCACGCACTTGTGATCATTACCTACATCAACGGGGCAGTTCAACCTACTTTACATTTTTCATCCAGGTTCTTTGATAGTTCGTGTTTGAAACAATATTGTGAGAGGAAGCTTAGCTCAATTTCCTAACCGTGTCGGTAATATGCCCCTATGCAGACGATCCGCTCCACCGCGCGTCAACTGTCAAGATGACAGGTCGCTCGAGTGATGAATTTATAAGCTTTACCCGTATCTACTTTAGTATTTTTCGTGTAGAATACAACACATATTTTTATAACTTCGCATTTCTTTTCCCTAAAAAGATAATATTTGACAGATTATTTGGGAGACGTCCCACACACAACAACCTGTTTTCATAATGGCACCTTATTGTTATTCTTACAGGATACATAGCGAAATATTTTTTGTTTATTAACACAACCAAGGGCTGACCTCGCAACCATTTGGGATTGACAGTCGGGAAGAAACGTATATTTTAGGCATAGCACTATAATAGTAACAAACATTACATATTATTTGATAATTCATCAGCTTACCTACTACATTCATTTACTAATTGATCGTTTAAAAAACTATTAGGACGACTGAAAAAGAATCTTTACTGTAAATGTAAACTCTTTCCATAGACTACGGAAAGCGTTTCCAGTTGCGCAAGAAACACTTTTATTTATTTTTTTCTTTTCCCTCGTACAGTTTCAAAAAAGGAACTAAAACTTTTTGCAGCTTATTTGCGATCCCTTTAATCTCTATCGATGTAGCAAGTGTAAATAAAAGAATTGTAAAAGGTAGCAACAATACGATGCTTAAGTGGCTCGTTTGTCTTTGTCATTGTACGAGTTGGGGCCAAACGGGCTGGAGTTTGTTCGCAAGCGATTTTCCGCAAGAACTAGCCCCGCCATATTGCCATTTGCGGTGATTTAGCAAAACACAATCGGATTTGAAGCTCGATGAAAACTTAACCGACCTTGACATTCGTGAATGGTTCTTGTGAACCTTTTTACCACATTTAGCCTATCCATTTTGCCCATAATTAACGAATTTAACAATAAAACAGATAATTTAGGTACCTATTGTTTTTTTTCTGAATTATAATTCACTGCTACTGAAAACGATGTTATTTTCAGTAATTAAGATTTTTCAATACATCATAATGTGTTTGCTATGAAATCCAATCGCGGACGAAAAAATAGGTATTAAAAAATGTTACCTCACTAAAAACCTATCGATTCAGCACTTGAAATCCAAAGCTCTAATGAAAGTCGAATGAGGTCATTTGCAGCTTAACTTAGCTTCACTTGATTCACCAAAGTTATATCTTTTCAGTAATCCACGCCTGCTATTCGCTTTCAGTGCCTACTACGAGAATTACTGAGGTTTGATGAAGGGAAAAATAACGACTGTACTCGGAGCCTTTGTTTTAATATTAAATAATGCCCCATTTCTAGTACAACGTTTTGCTTATTAAACTAGGATTTGGCAATGCCAAGTTACTGTTCCTCACGCCTTTTTTTTTCTTTTTATTACGCGCTATTTTTATTCGTTCATCTTGCATACAAAATCTTTTTTTTTCTGTTCGAGAAACCACAGCTGCAAGGAAATAAATAAAACCTACAGATACTAGCTATTTAAATTTCGTTTACGCATAAAATTTAGTGCATAGTTTAAAAAGTCTTTGTAGTGTATAAGTACTAGATAAAGATCTAGTAAGCATACTCTCGAGTCTTGCGGATGATATTTACGGTAGGAGCGAAAACGGTATGGCGGTATTATCGCGAAAATTATTACAAAAGTTTCATATTAAGATCAAGGATACGAATAATGATCGATAAGGGACATATAGGAACATTCGAGACAAAGAAAATAACAAGTATACAAACGAAGCTGTGACGGGTGGAAATAAAATTGATGTAGGCTATTTTTTTTTTTTGTGACAGTATTGTAACGCACATTGATCCTATTCATAAATTATTCTGACTCATCCGCGGAAAGAAAATAACACATAAATATAATTTTTTATTTCTTCTAACTCGATTTAATATGTGACGAAAAAATCTTATATAACAGGTATAACAGGTCGGTTATATAAGATTTTTTCGTCACATATTAAATCGAGTTAGAAGAAACGGTACGGTATTAGGAAGAGATAATTAATATTAGTTTGTATATAAATATGGGATAATCTCCGGAACTAACGATCCGATTCTGAAAATTCTTTCGTTGGTAGATAGCTACATTATCCCCGAGGATTTATGTTATAAATTAAATAATATATGTAGGTCACAAGCAAAAACTAGTCGTTCATAATTTATTACAAGCTATAATTGTTTATCTGCTGGGCACGGGACTGCTAAGTAGTTCTCAAAAATAATTTTAATGTCAACCCAGTTCTTTTTATTTTTTAGTCCAGTATATATCCGCTAATTACCTTTCAACAAACATGATGCTAGAGAAACTTCAAACTGAAATTAATCCAATACCAATCTACCACGCTGCTGTTGGTTGGCAGATATACACCACCGAGAACATGTATTGCCCTCGGTGTACAGATTTGCTATAATTTTTTTCCTGCACCGTTACCATAAGTGACAATGCCGCTCATAATTATATGTAAAGGTATAAATTAAATGTTATAGGCCAAAATTTTAATAAAACTTATAAGATTAAACTACGTACAGACTACTGAGGAAGGTTCCACAGTAAATTTCTCATAAAATGTAAAGTATTTATGAGCGTAACGTTTTATTGCGTCGCTATAAATCTGCGGTTGAATGCACGAGTATCGGGTACCTTTTTGTGTTTATATTTAACGCCCTACTGTACTCGAATATTATAATTATATTCTGTAGCTACTTCGCTATAATTCATTCTAAGGTCAGACGCACTGAATGCCATAACTCCCGGAAAAAGAAAAATAAAGAATATTTTAATGCGACTCGTTTACCTATGTATAGTAAACCAGGTACCTTACTCCGGTATAGGTACCTACTGAATATATCTAAAATCCAGTAAATTTTGCTGAACGGTAATATATTCGTATCCCAATTTTACCTGCTACTATCCCCAGTATTTTAAAAGATGTCTTTTACACTACGCTGAAACAAAACAGGGACTCTCGGACTTAGTTCTGGCGATCTACCACAAAAAAACATTAAGCTAGGTAATCACAGTATTCTGTTAGTTATTTTGTGGGTATTTATTGTAGAGGATTATAATATTAAGTTGTCTTTTAATTTAATGACGAATTTCTACAATTATAAATATTATATACACTATATTTACACACTAATCAGATTAGAAAAGTAAAATGGTTAAGTTTTTTTTTTGTTTTGGTTTATGGATGCCGTCGATGCCAATGTCGATGATGCTGCAATTTTGTTGGTTTCATAAAAAATGACATTTAGGAATGTCAAATAATATCGATTTCAAGCGCTCTATGAATACATCATCAATCATGGATCTTAGTCTGTTAAGCATGAGCCATTAGCTGCGTTAGTTATGCGTTCTATGTGTACAGTAACCTAAAGTTCAGCACAATGTTTGGCAATTCCTGAAATAACGTTAATTTACCTAGGTAGGTACTAGGTACCTACCCTAATCCTTTGTTCGCCTGTCGAACTTAAATGGAAAATAGTTATGCTTTTCCTAGAATTATTTTTTACGTATATCAACCTACTTTATCAAAAGATCGGTATCAAATAATATATTCACAATATAGTTGGTATACTACAATCTTTTCGGAACTGTAAGGAAATTGTTTATATTCAAAGCGAATAACTCCATCGCATTGTGAATAAATTTGAAAAGACTACTGAATGACCATTTTTTGTGTTTCTTTATTTTATTATTTGCTAGAATATGCGAAATTGGGATATGCAAACATGATTTACTATGTGATGTTAATTTAAATTAGTTTGTTCTTCAGGTTTCATCAATAACTATCATAATAAATATTCTATACCTACGCATATTAACGGCACGGATGGCGCAGTGGCTAAGCGATTAGGGGGTCGCGGGTTCGATTCCCGTACAGAACAAATATTTGTATGATCTACAGATAGTTTTTTTGGTACGGACTTCGTACGATACAGGTTTCGGATGATACAGGAGAAATCATAGTGTGGTAGTTCGTTTAAAAAGAAATATAAACATCAGAGATTAATATACACTTACATTATTTATTAAAGTAACCGGATTAGATTTATTACATCCTCAATTTCAACAGCAAGCAAAATGAAGCCGTTATTATCACTCTGACGTCTATCCGTTTGTCCGTTCGTTAGCATGTCACGGGTCTTTTTTAACTCGTAAAAATGAGTTACAAAGCTGGCATTTGGATATTTTGTGTAAAATGTTGACCTAAAACCGAATATATGTAGAATTATAAATTCAATTAAATTATTTTTTAAGCTGGATCCATATTATATTTTTTTGTCCTTTCGCTTTCATGTGGGGGTATCATTGTCTAAATCTAACGGAGTCTGTCACACAAACTAAACTAATTAAGAATTTTAAATTTATGTATAAAGTAGTATTTATACAACAAATACTGAAATCGGTGATTCATAATTTAGTTTGTAAACAGTAACATAAACAAACAAATATTTAATCTTTACTGGGTTCAAAAAGTTAATAAGGACATAGAGCCTGACTCGCACTTGGCCGGTTTATTATTCACAAGAACAAAATAACCTCTGCAGAAATTCTAAGACAAATATCTGCTCAGTTCATGCAGAAATGTATAAGTTGTTTGTATATGCAGCAGTTTTGCTAAGCTAGCCGAAATTAAGGAACAGTAAACATGTTTTGCAGAGCAGTTACTACTTTGCTAGATACCTCGTTAAACTTTAGTAGCTCCTGAATAATAATTGTTAGGTACTATCGTTGTACTAAAGTAATCTAGATAATTTACCGAAGATAGATAAATAAAATCTTGTAATAAATGCTTGGCAACCGGATTAACACAATTTTTTTTTTCTTTTTAAAATACAATGCCCGACACTAGGATTTCTCCTGTATCATGGGTACAGCGGATGTGGCGCATATTTTCCTCATTTGTTCTTCTTATTTTTTTGGTGTATTTATTGTATGCGTCACATCATGGCGGAAATAAACAGATTTTCTTTCTTTCTTTCATAGGTTTAAGTATACAGAGACATCAAACATAAATGCAGTTTTCTCAAGAAATACGTATGCGTTCGAGAAATACATTACTTAACAAGCTCTCGCGACTCCACATAATATATGCAGAAAAATTTTTCATATAAACTTTGAATCTAGATTGCACACCCTTTGAGGTTGAGTTTAACAAATTCTTTCTTAGTGAATGACTTCATTCTATAAAGAGCAAGCCTACTAAACACATTTTTAGGCTTTAATAGGTACTGTGATATCGTGATTAGCAAGTGGTATATTGCTTAATAATTATATAATGTTGGCGTAAGATCGCGTATTCCGTAGTTTCCCGTAAACACGTGTTGTTTCACGAAACTCATGGCGTACAGATTATTAATTCTAGTTTAGTAATTCAGATTGAGTATTGTTTTCGGGATATAATTAAACTGCCTCATTGGTCTAGTGATCGCCAGCGCGACTGCTGAGCATGAGGTCCCGGGTTCGATTCGCGGGTCGGGCAAAGTGTTATTGGGTTTTTCTGTATGGAAGTCCTCAGTAGCAGCACGGAGTCTGGAACTGTGTCCGGCAGATGGCAATAGTCTCGAGACCTGTTACATAGGACTTAACAACGGCATCGGCGAAATGTGGGTGTACAATAGTACACCTCTGCCTAACCCTTCGGGGAATACAGGCGTGATGCAATGTTATGTTAATTAAGTACGTCCTGGGAGCCGGGAGCCAACCCCAACTAAGTTAACACAACACAACATTATTTCAGACATTATATTATTCGGGTAATATGTATTTTACACTAGCTTCCGCCCGCGGCTTCACCCGCGTGGATTACGAATCCGGTCATTTTCCCGGGATAAAAAGTAGCCTATCTGCTATTCCAGACTATATCTCTGTGCCAAATTTCATCCAGATCAGTTCAGCCGTTCTGGCGTGAAAGAGTAACAAATATCCATCCATCCATCCATCCATCCATCCATCCATCCATCCATCCATCCATCCATCCATCCATCCTCACAAACTTTCGCATTTATAATATTAGTAAGATAGGATAGGAAGTAGGATTAGTAGGATAGGATAGGATAATTAACAGCGTTCGACTAACTTTCGCTTTAATATTCATCTGAATATATTTTATGGCTGCTGCAAACGTTTTTTAGGTCTCAAAGACTCTAGAATCAGATAAATAAGCAATAGCAGCACGGAGTCTAGAACTGTGCCCAGTGGATGGCAATAGGCTCGCCCCCTATTACATGGGACTTAATAACGAAATCGGTGCAATGCGGGTGTACAATAGTACACCTCTGCCACACCCTTCGGGGAATAGAGGCGTGATGCTATGTTAGTTCTTTGTTTAACCTCGAATTACATTGAAAATCACAAGTTATTTTTTTAATTTTAATTCATTCAACCTACAAAATGAAAGCCGGCCGGGAAAAGCGGTTAAAGCTCGGAGTTCGAAAAATTATTTCTGACGATTTGAGAAATTCCACACAAAAAAAAACCAGTAACATCGGCACAATTTTCCTTAACACCAAGCTAGTTTAGAATTGCCCGGTAGATAGCAATAGATTGATGAAATGAGATTCAGTAACGGCTGTACCAAATCCTTCAGAAAAGGAACAGGGTTCAAGGAAAGAGCCTCTATGAGCGACGAGACTTGAGATTGTCTTACGCACCCTTGGCAGTCAGCCTCAGTGCCATTAATACTGACTGGCTAATTTTCCCACTACTGAGCAATTTCCATGTGATACTTGTACATACACTTCTACAAGTCATCCACTACGAGACGGTTGGCGCAGTGGCTAAGCAATTAGCTTTCTGTGCTACGTGTCGCGGTTTCGATCCCCGCACGGAACAAACATTTGTATGATATACAGATAGTTGTTTCGGGTCTGGTTGTGTGTGCATGTGACATGTATGTTTGTACACTGTACCCACGATACAGAAGAAATCTTAGTGTGGGATAAGGTTTAAAATAAAACTTATGGTTAGGTATGTTATAGAATCGTTAAGAAACAGAAAATCGTATAACAAAAACGTTCGTTCAAACAAATGTGAATAACCAGCCTTACGAATTACAGTATGAACGGTTCCGTTAGTTTTTTTTACCGTAATGCAAAATATTACTATTTTCAATACTTGTTTAAAAACAAAAACCTCTCATCCGTTGACTCAAATAGGTAGACCTACTACCATATAACAAGTATTATATTTTATACTCTGACATTGACACTACTACATACTACACAAATGACATTATTCCCACCCCGACGCAAAAAATGCGCTTAATCGTGTACTTGCGGAAAACAGCCCGTTATACCTGTACCTGTACCTATATTTTATACTCGTCAGGTATACAGTCACTTCTCAATTTGAATAATGCACCATCTTCCGCAAGTCAGCGGTACACTGTACGCAATCTCGCATCTGAACATGAAACAGGAACATTAATATTAAAATGTACTCAGCAAGATGTGTATGACTATGAATGACCGCAGGATTCATATTCACCAATGAATATACTTTAAAACTACATGTATTCATGTTTCGAATTGAATTTTCGATTTCAATTTTCATTCATGATGCTGATATTATATGGGATGTGGGATTGTATATGAAAATATTTATCTGTGATATGATTCTGTCGCCTTGCGTAATATAGACCGCACGGATGGCGCAATTGTTGAGCGATCGGTTTCGATTCCCGCAAGTTAGAAATATTTGTACAGGTGCTACAGGTACTTATTCCGGGTTTGGGTGTTTGTGTATAATTATGAGGATTCATTATTATGTAAATAAACAATGCTTTATAATAAGACCTGAAGTAACAGGTTATGAGGCGATATGGTCATAATTTTGTGCCCTACGGTGTGGTTGCTATTCACAACTTATTTGACAATGTTTGTTTCACAGGTGCCTGATAAGTTAATCTAGGATATAAATTCTGATTAATTAACAGGTAGATCTTAGAGGTTTCATTTATGATCTAATAAATATGTTATCTGTTTATATAAAAATTTTCATGTTTTAAATGCCAACTAGGTTTTGCCGGCTTGAGTCATTATTAGCTACCAGCTTTTAATGGGGCGGTATAACAGCAGCAATATCATATAGCGTGATTGACGTGCTAATAACGCTCTCCGGGAGAGGAGAGGGTCAGGCATTATAAAGTGGCGACCCTTGAACCGGGATCTTCTGGAGCTACCTAGTAAGGTATGCTTGTATATTACAAGCTTGTTGCAGCTTCACTTTCTACATAAATGCCATGAAACAGTGGAAAAATGAGTTTCGTGTCTATTAACGTGGAGACATATTTATGAGCAATTTGGGTATCGCAATCACGTAACTTGCGTGATTGAACCGTTCGTGTTTTGTTAACTTGACCTATTTACCTACTGTATGGTCCTAAATGTATACATCTCAAATTGTACGTATGTGAAAGACAAAACTACGATCTTTTATCTGTACCTCTATCACGAGTTTTCTAACTATTTACTATCATAGTAAAGTAAATTTTCATGATAGCGATTTTAGTTCTTATCTTGGTTACATTAGAGATTAGAGTCGCTTATGTGACATATGTGTCATAGTTAAGTTTTGATTTACTATTTACGATATTATAGAGATGTCATGTTAGTACCTACCTACTTACTTACTTAATATAAAATCCATGTCATAACTACGTGAACACGTTGTCCATAAACCGATTAAAACGCCCGTGGACTGCGGTATTGAATGCAATCATCATTGAATGCAGTTTCTTTAATCGACGCCGAATGAAAGCGTTCGGACGCGATGAATGGTATACCCCAATTGAACTTATTAATAAAATTGAACGTTCAATGAATTCATATTTCCCGAATTTATTTATCTTTGTTGAACACGTTTATTTATTGGCAATATGAATGATTGATTTCGGATTTAAATCTTCTTTTAAAGCTGGTTTCGGTTTTAAAGCTGATTAACTGATTGGCTGACAAATCATTAAAAAGTAGCAGCTCGGAGTTTAATACGGTAGATGAGTACTAGTCATCCGAGTTACTTTTTATGAACTGTCAAAAACGACACTTTGTTCTAAAAATGTTTGGAATACTTAGGCGTGACGTCATAGTTTTTCATTGCCATTGCCATACTTATAATGTGATATTGATTAATTAAAAATTAGAAACGCTAAAGATAAGCAAGATATTAAGTTTAACTGAGTTTTTAGAAGGAAAACTATTTACCAAACAAGATTTCAGAATTTATTTTTGATGCAGTCATCTAGCCTATTTTGTTTGAAGTTTCGGATCCGATTTGAGTTCGGTAGATGGCGATAGGCTCGCCCCTTCTTACATGGGCCATGGTGAGTATACAATAGTACACCTCTACCTTACTCTTCGCGGAATATAGGCGTGATTCCGCAATGTGTTATGTTTTAATTCAATTATCTACTCAGTTCGACGAGGTACCTACCTACATATGCGTTATTAACAACCTCATACAAATATACACGGATGATCGCCTAAGATAGCCCCGTTCATATTAGATGATAGATAAATAACGGTACCTACGCAACCTAACAGGTTCATAAAGTAATTCTGATTTATCTATAGAAAGTTGTGTTCATACATGTAAAGGAAATTGTTGTTCATAAACTTTATTGGTCATCTATCTTGTAAGTCATATAAGACCTTCGTCTAGAATACTTTATAGAATCACAGAACAAACTATTTTAAATAAAGAGGTGTTTAAATAATGCGATTCATCTGCTCCATGATTACATAAAAACAATCAAACAGTTGTTGTCATTAAAGAAATGTTCTATAGCTTGACATAACATAGCATCACGCCTGTATTCCCCAAAGGGCTAGGCAGAGGTGTACTATGTACACCCAAATTTCGGCGATGCTGTTATTGAATCCCATGTAATAGGGGACGAGCGTATTGCCATATACCAGGTACAGTTTCAGACTCCGTGCTGCTACTGAGAATTTCTATACTGAAAAACCCAATAACACTGCCCGACCCGGGAATCGTATCCAGGACCTCACACTCAGCAGTTGCGCTTGTAACCACTAGACCAGAGGTTCCCAGACTTTTTTCTCATAGACCACTTTCAAAATTTAGCTGGTTCCGGTGGACCCCCTGCAGCTACATTTCTACCATATTGTAAATTGAATTGTAAACCCCCATTTTTGTGTCACGCCAACGTAGACCCCGTCGAGTCTCCCGTGGACCCCGGGGGGTCCACCTGGACCACTTTGGGAACTAATGCACTAGACCTAATGAGGCAGTCTGGAAAATATTCTGTATTTTGTATTCAAGTATAAAAAAAGAACTTAAGTAAGAAAAGGGATGAACTGCTTGTTGGTTGTAGTGGTCGTTAGATTTTTTTTTAGATAATCAAAGCACGGGTCGCGATCAATTAAGACCCATCGATTGTAATTAATTATGATCATCAACGTTGTAATCACCAGTCCGCCAGATGATCGTGGCAATTATGATAATTATAGACCTAATAACGTGCAGTAATTTATGGATGTTATGACGTCATAATAATAATGAACTACTCACTGAAAATACTCACTGATCTCTGAATACTGCCTTATTAGTCTAGTGCTCGAAAGTGCTGCTGTTGATCGTAAGGTCTTAAGTTTTGATTCCCGGGCCGGGCAAAGTGATAATGGGATTTTTTTGCTACATATCTCTCATTAGCAGCTCGAGTCTTGAATTGAACCCAATAGATGGTGGGTAATAGACTCGCTTACGTATGTATTTAGGTCCGACATACATATATGGAACTTAATAACGGCATCGGAGAAATGTAGATGTATTATATTAGAACTCTGCTCAACTATTTGGGAAATATCGGCGTGATGTTATTTAAAAATTAACTCAAACAGTTATGATTCTTATCTAAAATCAGGGTTCTGCTTCTTGTCATAAAATATACTACGTTGTTTAAAACCAGAACGGAACCTACTTAATTAAGTATATGTGACGTAGGCAGTTCTAAAAACACTAAAATCCAAAATAGTTAGGTGCCCACCTATTTTTCATTATAATACCCAGTAACATGTTAAATAAGTAAATATGACATGTCCATTTTGACACAAATTTTGTTACCAAATACTCAAATCCTTGAACTTAGAATGACGTAGGCCTTTTGTATAACATTAAGATATCATTAACACCGAGCGCCATCAAATCATACCGTGTATAATTTGATTAAAAAAATCCCACCACAAGAAATTGTTATGATAACAAATTTACTTAGTTTCCAGATTGTACTTTGTTATTTTAGAGAGTTTAATATCTGGCTCGTTGGTCTAGGGGTATGATTCTCGCTTTGGGTGCGAGAGGTCCCGGGTTCAAATCCCGGACGAGCCCAAACACTCTTTTTGTAATTGTTTACTATAAATACCTGCACAAATGGTTACTAATATAATTATATGTTCCTAGTTAGATAAGCAGTATTAGTATCTGATATAATTTTAATTAATAATTATTCATATTGTCATAATTATTTTGTTTTTGTTCACAGAAACAGTATTCGTCCCTATAAAAATATCACTAAAACGAATGAAACTTCGTATAAAATATTCACAGAATGTTCCTGGTTGATTGGTTTAAAATTTATAGCCTGGCTTTCAGATATACAGCGCTCCAACCACTGAGGCTGGTACTACGACTCAATTGCAGCAAATGCATGCTGCGTTGGAGCGATAGTTCACTTAGAACGTGACAGATGGCGCCTCGGATGCTTACATTGCTTTTTACAACTGATTCAATGTACATAGATTGTTATACTGAATTTGATTGTTTTAAACGTGTTTTCTAATGTAATTCTCTATGGATATTGATATTTCATAATGTTAATGTTTAAAGATTACACCTGTATGACACTTAGATACATTACATAAGTACAACATATTATAGTTATCTTATTACGTAGATCGATATTATTAAACTAAGTTCTTGCTTCAACATTTGCATCCTCTTGAAATAATTTTAAGTCGCCTTTGACACGCGGGAAAATAAAATACTATAATATTTTATTGCCCAATATCATAATTTATATACTTAGGTCTTATCTGAATATTTATATTCTTCTTAAAATATTCCCTATTCTATTGCGACAAAAAATTACCTACTCTGCAAGATTCACCTACATTCAAGGTCTTTCATTTGATAGCTGCCTATTTAAACATCCCTAGCCGTAGCAAGGAGATTGAACGGCATAATAACCCTATAACTCTACTATCTAGCGGCTAAACCACTTCAAGTTTTTATGACTCGACACGACCCTAAAATCCCTTCCGAGTACCTGACAATTTGAGCTTACATCCTTAACTTAGGACATTAAGATTGTCCTTAGACTATAAAGCTAGCCACATAATAGTCTTAACCTTCCTGTTGCGAGCAAACATAATGTATTAAATAGTTGTAGGGTACATAACACTTCAGTATTTGTGCATACCACCGAAATTGAAAGCATGAATAAAAGTTTGTGAGTTGACTTTTTGAATATAGCTGTTTCTTTGAGTTGAGAGAAAAATGAGATTCTCTTTGGCGTGACTTGTCAATTAACATGAGTGTACTATTGTACTGTTTGCTTCGTTTTACGACGAAGCCTTATACTTATAGCATCTACGTATCTTTTTAATTTGAAATAATGATTTGTCTTGATAATGATGTAACAATTATTTCTTAACATTAAACTTAAGACTTGTAGCTAAAAGTTTTCATACAAAATTCGTTAACGTTATTACCCCACTAAACTTAAACTTAAGACGTGTTTGACAGATACGTCACATAGGTACGTCATAGTATCATAACATGCTTAAAAATTAATACAATTCTAGAAAAAACTTTTTCAAAATTTGCATCCTCTTGAAATAATCATCGCCTTTCACACATGGGGAAAGAAAACACATATCTTCCGATATAAATACATACATATATGCCCAAAATCATAATTTATATACCTAGGTAGGCACCTGAAGATTTACAACCTTCTTAAAATATTCCTTAGTCGTCTATTCTATTGCGATAAGTACACTGCGGAAATATTAATGCCCAAACGCCTATGTTGCGCATATTTCAAGACAATTTAGAAGTCAAGTCAAGACGATTGACAAGTCAGAAGCCGGCAGCTAAATGATACTTTTAATAGAATAACCATGATTTTGTCAAATCATTTCTTCTTCATATCCTATTACCTGTTCCCTACCACCTGCTAAATTACCTCAGCCTTCCCGACCAAACCAAGCGATTTAAATTCACAAGAACAAAATAAAATCAAGTAGATAAAATTTACGAATTTTTTAACACTATCACTTGTGCTATAATATACCTACCTACAATTCTTAATATTAAATCATAAATACAAAGTACCAAAAACCTTCATTTCTGTCGATAGAGTCAGCTTTTAGACGATTATCCCGCCCTGAACAAACATTTCCGTAGACCTAAAATTGATGACCTCAAAATGTCACGCGCATAACTAGGGTTAATGCCTCGTCGAAGTGCCTCAACGTTTCTAAAATCCATCGCTCACGTTTCACAAAAAGTGTTTGCTTTAGTCGGCGGTAGCGTTATTTTATACAATCATATTGAAAATGCTCAAGGTAAGTAGGTAGGTATATCCTACTTCCTACTTAATGATCCTACTATCCTACTAATATTATAAATGTGAAAGTTTGTGAGGATGGATGGATGGATGAATGGACGGATGGATTTTTGTTACTCTTTGTCTTGATCTGGATGAAATTTGGCACAGAGATAGATTATAATCTGGAATAGCATATAGGCTACTTTTTATCCCGGAAAAATGTACGGGTTCGTAAACTAAGCGGGCGAAGCCGCAGGCGGAAGCTAGTTTATAATATATCCAGAATAAGTAGCAAAATAAATAGTATCTAAAGCTAAATATCCACTGTTACAGACATTATTTATTTCCTAACACATTTAATAGAGAAAACATAAGAAACAATCAACGCAAAGGTTTTGTAATTTCCTAAGCATATTGGTTACTGTAACGCTAATATTGTATAACATCTCGAACTAAGAATGCCTTACTTGTATTGCTATTCCGTTTGGCATTACATGTACATGTTTATGTTCTCGTTACACTGTTCTCTTTCACGGTATCAAACCAGAGTATTGAGACTTGGTACTGTGTAAAATAACAAATGAAGGCTCCCCGTTCATCTAGTTCTTGGCGTTGGCCAATATTGGCCTAATATTCTCCCAAGCGTTAGTTTCATTAATACCTAACCTCCTAGAAATACCTACTTATGTACGTAGGTATTCGTTGTGAACCTTTCATTATTAGCACATCTACGTCGATCATATCTATGTATAAACACAGAAGTGCAATATCGAAAAATGAATATACTACAACGGTTTTTCTAACGTATCATTTCTTTTAAAAAATGTATTGTATTTGAATGTACAAATTGTACAGGAATAAAAAATAATTTAGAAACACATTGCTTAAGTAGGAAGGTACGCAATGAGGAAAAGAAAACAGAGAAAATGGCCGACTCCATTTCTTTAATTTCCAATTTCCATTTGAAACCAACCAGAAATAAAAAAATAATTGCAAGTTAAGAAAAATTTGAAAAATCCTTCACGTAATAAAAGAAATTAAAAATCCTAAATTTTGCCATGCATTCGTATTCTTTTGGCAAATGAAAGGAACACAGTGTAGGTAATAGATGTAATTACGAGATAATATTTCCCGTTGTTTGTTAAATACTTACGCCAAATCCAATTATGTTTCATTTCAAATATAATTCGTAAAAAAATACTTTCGTACTACTGAACTGCATACTGAACAGTATACACATAAATGCATGGTAAATAAGAAACAGAAGAACGTGACAAAGCAGTAAATAAAAGACACCGTAATAAAATCCAATAGTCTTATATCTCCAAAAAATTCAATTTTTCGCCGCCGTAATGCGAATTAATTTGAACTAAACAAACTTATGTAGTAGGTAAGAATTTTGTCAGTACATTTTCCAGTAAGCCAAAGTTAGTTGAAACTAAAATATTTCAGATTACATTTACATAACTTTACGTGTGGTTAACCCCTGCTTTCTAAGAGGCGACTTTAATCCTAAGACAGCAATAAAGTTTATTCTACACTGTGTGAAAAAATACCGATATTAGGTGATATTGAGAATGTGAAATACTTAACTAAACACCCAATAAATACCCAATTTTTGAATATTGGTGATAGGGCTGACATTAACATTTACCTTATAAATAATTTTAGAATAAAGCTAATTTATTCTCTAAACCTCAAACATTTTGTGAGGTTTGCAGAAACATTTTGAAATTAATTAACTAATAGAACCTCGTTTTGAATTAATCATGGATTAGTTTCGTGAACGTATTAGGCTAAATAAATACATTATGTATAAGTTGTATCGAGGAATGGGCCGGATAGGAATGTGTATAATACAAATCCGGCGGTGAAAGTCATTCGAATGTAATGGATTTTAGTAGGAACACTTCCTCAAGCAGACAATTATTACAGTGTGGTCTAACTGAGAAAACATAAGCAGTGTACAAAAAACATGCAAGGGTTAGATTTATTGTGTCTCATTTAGTATTATTTTAAATAACACCAGCACTAGAAAAACGAGTAAAAATAACTACAAATATTTTTCACTCTTTGATCGCACCCAAAACTGTAAAACCTAAACTGCTGCGCTCCATTTTAAGACGAACATTTTAGAAACCTGATTTCCACTTAATCGCTTTGTAATCACCACACATACATAGATACTGTTTATCACAAAGAAATAGATTAACTACAGGGAGGTCGCAATTTGCAATTAATCCTCGCTTTAAAGTTTCCATTGTGGCTTGTAGCTTTTTATTTTTTACTAGCTCGAAGCTTTGGATTATCCGCGAAACAATAGCTGCCACTTTTACTTCAATATATGGCCATTGAGCATGTTATAAACAATAGAGGCTTGGATTAAGGACTTCAGATAAAAAACCAGTCTCACATATTCTATTTTTCATATACTTACTACGTTATTCATTTAAACTTCTAGTCGAGAATAATAATTTAAGATATACGACCTTTTGGAGGTTTAACCAGAGCTTATAAGAACACCTAATGGCTATCACCAACCGGTGGCCCGTGAATGCCCATAATGAACAACGGGAGGGCTTCTTCCGAATAAGTCCCATTGAGTAAAGTGTCTACTTAACGAGGTTATAGGACGAGGTTAAGTTCGCTTTAGGTTTGGATAACCTTGCTTAAAGAATTGAGCATGAAATTCACACACAGTTCATCATCATCATCATCAGCCAAAAGACGTCCACTACTGAACGATGGGAACTGAACTACTCCCCCAAGGGGGGTTTTGCCATAATCCCCACGTTTGGCAGGCGGCTTGGGGGTCGCAGTGGCTCACCGATTAGTGAGAGGACGCTGCTGCCCATCCTCCGGTGTCTGGCCGAAGTTTTAAGACGTACCCGGGTCACACAGTTCGTATAAATGTAAATGAAATTATTTTTTAATTGTCTACAAGTTTAAAACGGAAAAAGCTCGCGGATTACATGCTTTCTAAGTACACTATGCATAATACATGAATGGATAAAATTACCTTGTAGAAATTCTCGCATTGAAATAAATGAGTTTTGAAACACGCAGTGACGTTATAAAAAGGTTTGCTAATGGATAAGCGTCGCGTTTTACAGTACTCAGGAAATAATCACTCACACAATGACTTGAAAATTGTAGGCCACGGAATAAAAATAAACAAATTTTCAAGTCGCTAAGTTTGTGGATTTCGTAATTTAAAAATTCCAAAAAAATTTGGACAGTTTGAATATTAAATATTTTATTCGTGCACGTACATTAAACATTTTCTGAAAATAACCATTCCTTATTCTGTATACATACCATAACATCACGCCATTTTTCCCATAGGGTAGGCAGACTACACAATGTGCTATGATCCTTACGTACCCAAGTATTGCTTCATTTATAATCATGCACCGTTTCATAAAAGCGAGACATTACAATTTATGAAGGACTTCATCAACATTCCAAACTCCAGACTACCCACTAAGAATTTCAGAAAATCCCAATAAGACACTTTGTCTGACCTGGTTGTTGAGCCAAGAACACTAGACCAATTTGGCAGTTACGTTCAAACCTTTGTAAGTTATTATTAAGACAAAAAATATTTAGGTATTGTTGTTTCACGGAATGTTCAAGAATAAGTCAGAATCAATAAAATTAGCATTTCATTGTCAGATGTCGGGAAATTCATGCTTTAAACTTAGTTTTCATTATGCAAACGTAATTTTCGAAAACTGGCCATCTCTTGTTTTTCTCTTCACTTTTGAAGTCTTAACTGAGTAGAAAGTTATCTTCTGAAGTTTGTCCGCACCATTTTATAAATGAATTCGTCCCACTGAACGACACAGTTGGTGCGCGGCTAAACGAGTTGGGTGTCTGTTCTTCGGGTTGTGAATTCAATTTCCACACGGAATAAATATTTATATGATCTACAGATATCACGTTACACGAGCTGAACACGAAGACCCGTGTTCTTGGCTATGTGCATGTACCTATTTAAGATTTATGTAAACTGTACAGTTTACATAAATCTCACATAAAGAAAGTTCTACACTAGGGTTCCACCCACAGAACAGATACAAGAGGTTAGAATGGAAATGTGGGCGTGGCAGGCGCGCCGCAATTATGATTAGACAATCATAATTCAACCGAAATCACGCGTTCATGCTTTTAGTCGCTTTCGGAGTGCGTCTGTGTAAAGAGCTGCGCTAAAATTGCCGAAAAACGTTTTAAAATGCCGTCTTGTGCAATTATTATAGAAGTCAGACATCAAGTATAAGGCAAGGAGGAATTACTTTTCACCGGTAAGCCATAAAGTATCATTTAATCAGTTTTTTTTACAAAAATATGTTTATAATTATGAAATTAGAAATAATGACAATAATATTGCAAAATATTGTAAAAAAATATACATTGCCGGTAATTAAGGTAAGTACATACGCAAATATCCACACGAACACATAGTTCGCGCGCATTGTATTGCGTTCCAGAGATGCGATCTGTCAACTCGCATGGTCCGGCCGCGTTCGTTCGCAATGTTCACATTGAGTTAGGAAATAGTGTTGTGCACGTCTCAGATAATTTTTTCGATAAGTCATCGGATTTTTATGAATGACAAACTGACCTCAATTAAGTATGTTTTTGTATGTTGAGAAATAGCTAATGTCAAGGATGAACTAATGTATTGTAGTACTAATTTAAATTATTTATTTTAGGTTTCCAAAGGATCCCAATAACCGAGAGCATTGGATGAATGTAACGAGTAGAGAAAATTGGATACCTACAAAAACAAATACCATTTGCTCGGAACATTTTAATTGCATTTAATTTTTAAATAAAGCAAGTATGGAGGAACGAGGTATGGTGTTCCTCCATTGAAAAGGGAGGATCCTCCGACCAGGCAAGGTGGTTAGCCTGGCGGGCCGAAGCCCAACATTTGATGTCGGATATTCGTATATGTGTTAGAATCGTTGTAAACTTTCATAGTGCGATTCAGGGTTTGTTGTTGTATCTTCACTCCGATAGATGGCGCTTCTACTTTTTGCCATGTTGCGAGTAGTAGTCGCTACACAAGTATAAAATATACCAAACGTGTGTTATTTAATAAATAAATTTTAATTAAGGGACAATAATAAGATTATTTATGTAACTGTTTTTCTACCTGTGTTATTTATTTACGTATTACACCCAAATCTTGTAAGAACGATTAAAGTCGATACAAATAATAGTAGTTAAGAAATGTCAATAAGTAATTTTATCTATTTAAATAATCGGCTTTTAGAATGCCTAACGTTTATGACAAATAAATAGCTTGTGCGTTCGATATACAGCGTATTTTTTTATAGATACGCACTTGAATTCTAAACAAGTTTCTAAAATATATTCATCGATAAATATGGGCACGTCTCTAAACGATCTAAATTATCACTCTCTAAATTATCACGAGGGAAAAATATCCTTATTCGATTTACATTAAGGTTAGTTTTTAAAAGTAGTGATTATCGTGAATTTCGACGAATAGCTGATAAGTATTTTATGTAGTGTAAATATAACGTATAATGTAAGTGTGTGCAAATTTCGGAATTTTGACGAATAGCTGTTAAGCGTTGTATGTAGTGTAAATATGACATGTTATTTAGGTGTGTGCAACTGGCGACAGTGGTTCTGATACAAAAGTGGTTCGATGGCCCTTCTAACCTCTTGTATCTGTTCTGTGGTTCCACCTATGGCTACGCACGGTATAGGTGGAACCCTAATGTAAAACTTTTTTTTAAAATTATCTTCTAAATAAGATAAATAGTCGGATACCTTTTCTATTTAAATTAAAGTTGAGTTACATTCTAAACTATTATTTATATTTAGATAGTAAACTAAATTGTTAGTACCGTTTCTCTATGTACATTATTTTAAAAAAAGGTTTAGACTACGAGAACCACGTGACGAGGGACATAGAGTCTATGGAGATAATACCGCTTGACATCAATTAGTCATATTGTTCAGTCTAGCTACTGTAAGTATACTACTTATGGATACATGAAGAAATTAATCCTATTCAATTTAGTTCCAAATCTTCCTCATAAATATGTATTAGACGTTTCACAGTAAATAGATCACGTTACGGGATTTGTTAACCTCATTTACGAAAGTCTATTAAATTCTGTTTTGGAGCTTTAATGGAACAAACATGATATTTACACATGTACCTACGTAATACATTCAGAAAATTCTAGGATACCCACACACGATACGACGTACATTGGGTCTTAGAGAATTGTTCATAATTTCGGTGCCCACATTCATTCCGGTGGCGACGTACGTATGACGTCGGTTAGCCGCAGCATTCGTGCTTAGAAGCTGTGAGTGTCGTCCTTGTGTACACGGGCGTCACAGAAACAGAAGTACGTCTTCACATGGTAGTGAATTGTATGTACCTATATATGCACTCCGTCCGAGACACAATCATAACAGAATCAGACATGTAAGCCATCTTTGCAGCGTAGTGAATTCTATGTTGAACCTACGTATGCGCCCTATGCAGGCGCGTACTATAAAAATATTTGAACTAGTGACTTCCAAGGCCTAACAAGCTCACTGTAACTTACAGTGCCACAAAACGCTGAATCTTTACAGTTAATTATATAACGATTGAATATATTTCCACTCTCAGAAAGAAAAAGCTCTATTCGTCAGCTACGCGCCAAAAAGAGAGCAAGAATCACGTGGCGGCCTGTCATTTTAATAATAATAATTCATAATTTTACATGCTAGACCGATAGGTAGTAGACTCCTGTTTTTGCGTGAGCTTAAATAGGGCACATATAAGTCAAGATTATAAGATTGCTTACTAATCAAAATGTACTATACACCTAATTTCCGTGCCGTTCGTGAATGCACGTCTGCATCTATTTCGTCCATACAGTAAATTGTTAACAAGAATGTCTGGAGCTTCGTGCACAAATTGAGGATTAGCATGATACAAGATACTGGAATTCTAGCTCGATCCAAGCTGAGACGTCTCATAAGGGACCGGAATAAATCATGGCACTTTGAATGTTTATAGAAGTCTCTATAACAGATACTACTACAGTAAAACATACACATAGAATTTGAACTTTAATAATAGCAATAGAAATCTTCATTGCGGACACTAGGTTTACACATAGAAACACTTGAGTTAAATAGTAGGTACCTACATTTCACATTAGAAAAATAAAAAACAAAGTTCAAACATAAAAATGATACTATGCATACATTGCATATCCATACATACATAGCATCACGCCTGTATTTCTCGAAGGCTTAGGTAGAGGTTTACATGTACAGCCACATATTAAGTCCCATGTAATAGGGGGCGACCCTATATCACCATCTACCAGGCATAGTTCCAGACTCCGTACTGCTATTGAGAATTTTAATACAGGAAAACCCAAAAATACTTTGCACGACCTTGGAATCGAACCAAGGACCTCACGCTCAGCAGTCCCGTTTATAACCAATGACGTATAAAAATGAAATACTTACAATTTAAAATTAATGAACAACATTCATACACTCAGACTGCAGTTTGTAGCCAGTGTTAATATTTGCTTTGTTTCATCGATATTGTGTGTTCGCTCCAAGTTGAGGATACACAAATATACGTGCTCTCAAAAGCACGAAGGGGTCTCAATAACATCACCGATTCAAGGACTGACGGCTATAGCAGCATAAACACGCAGATTGATCAATCCGTGCAATATTGCGTAACTTTATGCTCATTCTCCTAAAGCATCGACAATTTGTAGCAAGTTTATATTGGTGTACAATATTGTATATCTACATCCTACTAATCCTACTAATATTATAAATGTGAAAGTAGAGTGTGAGGATGGATAGATGGAGAGATGGATCTTTGTTACGCTTTCACGCCAGAATGGCTGAACGGATCTGGATGAAATTTGGCACAGAGGTAGATTATACATAGTCTGGAATAGCACACAGGCTACTTTTTATCGCGGGAAAATTTTCGGGTTCGTATACCACGCGGGCGAAGCCGCGGGCGGTAGCTAGTAATCAATAACGTTATTAAGTCCATAGGAGTAATAGAATACGCAAGCATTTTTATTACTAAACAGCTTATCGTGTTTAACAAGCTTTTTATGTACAACATCATTTTTATGCTACATAAATTATTCATTGTCACTAAAACCTTTCTCAACAAGGTTGTGTAATGTGTATGCAGGAAGAGCTCGCAAAGGATCCTTTTCGTCGATTGCCGTTATTTGCCAGTCCTTGGTTCATTCAACCTCGCAGACAACCATTAGGTAAACGTTTATCTACACATTCCACTTCATAAGAAGAGACGCTTCACTAAGTTAGGGTTCTTGATATCAGTTTTATAAATCTCCGCTGTTTACTTTTGTTTTTGTTTAATAATTCTAGGGTGGAATTTAGGGACTTAGGGTATCCTGACGACATGCATATACAACTACACTCAGGCAAGGATACCGAACTCAACTATATGTAGCCCGTTACCTATTTGTTTCGTGTGGGAATCGAACCCACGAGTAATAGCGCAGCAAGCCAACAGAGTCAGCCAATCGGGACGTCTAAGTAATAGTATCACGCCTGTATTCTCCAAAGGGTTAGGCAGAGGCGAACTACTATACACCCGCATTGCGCTGGTACCTTTATTAACTCCCTTGTAATAGAGGGATAGCTCATTGTCCTCAACGGGGAACAATTCCGAACTCCAGGTCGCTACTGAGGATTTTCTAACAGAACCGGGGATCGGACCCAGGACCTCACACTCAGCAACCACTAGCAACCACTAAATCGATGAGTCAATTTAAGTACCAAGTTAAAAAAGATGTGATCAATCTTCAATCCGCGATTGAACAAAAAATGTAAGTATGTTTTCTGTAAATCCGTACTCATACCGCGGCCTAAGTAAAATATTTTCTATTTTTGTAAGGGATCGATGACGTTCAACTGTGACGTGTACTTAAACTGTCACTTCGTAAGTAATTCATGCTTAGTGGAGCAGTGGTTGTTCTGCTAGTGTTTATAAAGTAAGCAACGAGAAATATTATGTAATTTGTGATCATCGAAATAGTATGTCGTTAATCAGGGACTGGATATACTATTTCGATGTTTGTGATTATCGGTATCTAAATAAATCAAATAAGGTTAGATCATGGTTAGAGGTAGATAAATTGAAATTACCGGCAGCCTAATTACGTAAAAAAGCAATCTCACTGTCAGCCAATACATTATATGACACAAAAATGACGCTTGACAGAAGTTATCGCGCGATCTACGCCTGTCGCTACATCAGTAATTATTGGGCTGCCGATACGCGAGTCAAACTCTTTGTATGCTACTTTTCTTAAAGACGTTGTGGTAAAAAAATCAGTACATTTTTTTACTTTTATTGGTCTGATTCATAACAATTGATGAATGTAGAACGTTTGTTTGTCAGTGTAAAGTAATCTTATGAACTACAAAAATGATTTTGGTAATTCTTTCACGTTCTTATAGGTCCATTGTAACATGACAATAGTTTTTTATTTATTTAGCTATTATATTTCTGAAATTCATCGCATAAGTTTCCGAAGTTAGATTCCCGATGGAATCTACCAAGACTAAATGGACTAAAGTTAGTTTAAAATAAAAATGTCATAACTTCTGGTGTAACCATAAAGTTGGTGTAATTAATCATGATCCAAAGAGTACTGATAATAGTTATAATATCTACAACGTCACATTTATCATTGCAGCGTACTTTAAACCTATTTATTTACACAGTAGACACGCTCGGTGATTAATTTCATCGATATAAGGTTCATATCATAAATTACATAAAATAAATGATTTACAATCTTTCAGACGCAACCTCTTTCGTAGCTTATAAATAAATTAAACATGCTCTTTTGAATACCCTTTTTTTTGTTTTCTTGAGACTTAAAAGCTGGCTGATCATTTAGCTAGTTAAATTATCTATATATGGATCAGAATATTGTCGTCTTACTAGCGGATTATTTTACATTTGATGCGCAAGAAGTTTTCGATTAAAAAATTCTCAGTAGCATTCCGAAGATTGGAACTATGCTCAGCATATAGCAATACGACCATCTCGGTATTACATGAACTTAATAACGGCATCGGCGATGTTGATGTTGTTACCTACTACAATAGTTAACTTCTGCCCATCTATTTGGGTAATACACCGGTGATGCTATGTTATGTGTGAAGCGCTAGAATTTGATATATAAGAAGATTCTACCATCACATGGAAACATTAAATAATATTATAATGATTTTTTTATGTAAAACGTTATTACCTTAATCATATGCTCAAGTTTCCCCTTTATTTATACATTTCAAAGACGCATGGTTCGTTACTTTCAATTTTTCATGCGAAACGTCGAAGTAACGGGTCTCGCAATTATCTTACTTGTTCACACGAAAAGTATGTTTAAATATCATATTTTCTAGGGTAGTCCTATCAATTCTCCTCAAGCCATTAACTTATTCAGCGATGTATGTTGTTTTTTATCTAGACTTTCAATGTTATGTATGTCAGTCCGTCCTTCATGGTGGCGTCTTATGGAAAAAAAAGCGTATAAGAATTTAGGGACAACAACAGTCTAGAACTGGATGACAAACGAGATCAACTACAAAACCGACCGCCTTCCAACTTGATGTACAACTCTGTGGATAGTACGCTGACGTGAACACAGTGTACACATAATTTCACAGTCAAATTGGAGTATCGGACACATGAGAGAACATACATGCTATCACAATTACCTAGAAGCTTAATCACCGAAATCGGTTTGGAGGAATACAATGTTATGTTATAATTTATTTAATTGAAATTATTCTACTGTTTGCAGGCGTGTGGGTTACCAAAACCGGAGACCTTCATAAATATAACATTTGGTACAATGTGTACAAAATAAATATTTGTACCTTTCTGACCTAATTGTACACAGCAAACACTATAATTGGGTCGGCACAGCTGTGTATCGCGCATGTTTTATTCCCTAGGGGGTAAACAGACCTCCAACTATTTTAACGGTCCAGCAGGCTTAGCCAAGTTACAAACGTTTCAAACGTAATCTCTTTCTATAATTGTTAACGTCTTAGCGAGAGCGATTTTAGAAAACGATTATTTGCTAGCCAAGTCAACACAACTATGTCGATCGCTCATTCTACAACGTGGATAGAAAAACAATGTGTAATAGTCTATGGTGAGCGCTCTAAACCGTCAAAGCAACGTCAAAATCACGACTGTGTACTTTGTGCGCGGGAGAGTTTAAATTTATTATAAACCTAAAATTTTGAAGTTTATTATTGATTGAAGTTATTTTATATATTATATCTACAGTGCACAATTTAATTTTAAACGACTATTGTGACTTAAACTTATTAAATTAGTCTAAATTGCTGCCTAAGTTTAAAGAAAGGATGGAATCTAGATCCCGAGCTAGCCCGGAATAGTTTGCGGCTCGGATACGTTAATGATTAGATATTACTTAAAGCGCCCCTTTGCTGTCTGAATCTTTCTCATATTTAAGAATGTATAACATAAACAATGACGTGATACGCACGCAACTTGAACTAGGTCCTTGATAAGAAACAAACGAAACAACTTTGTGTAAACAAAGTACCTATCCGACATTAATTCTCCTATTGTATCCACGAACTGACAATATAAATCTCTTTTCCGGCGATTTAGCCACACTTCTTCATGACGAGCACACCACAACATATTTTAAATATGCATTTTCAATGTTAACAGGCAAATAAAGTCCAAAATCAACTTGAACGAATAATAAACATCCCAGTCTTAGAACAGCTGATTCCAAATGCGCCATCTTTTTAGCGTTATCTCGTGGGTCTCGGCGATCGCTAATGTAGCGAACAGAAACTTAGATTACGAGACGATAGCGATTGTCAAAAGTGAAACTTGGCTACCATTTGTATGAGTTATCATGATCAACGTTGTAGAATCGACAACGTTCTATTCTATTTGTTTGAACGAACGGATATCTTGTAAACTTGGCTACGATTTGAAAATTCGTTTGCTCTGACCACGTGACATAACGATGACGATATGTAAGTCCGGACATTTGCTGAGTTTTCTAAAGCGATAGCGATTATAGATAGTCAACTTGGCTAAGCCCACAGGTGCGTATAAATTCTAAATTTGTTGAAAATAAATACAGTGTACATGAGCGCTACACAAGTCGGGTTAATTTTTAATAGGGATGCTGAAAGTTACCTCCGACTATGTATAAAATGTAAGTCACGTAATGAATAATATCAATTGGTAGAAGCATACTTGTGGATTCTAATAACACGATACCAAATTCTACCCCTACCGATCATCGTAACGCACAGTATTAAACGGTAGGTATTAGACTGCGCAAATTGGTCGATCTGCGAGGTTAAGCAGCGCTTGCTGCGGTTAGTCCTTGGATGGGTGACCGTTGTGTCGTCCGGTTTAAAAACGGTACGAAAATGATTTTCAGAAAAATGGACTGGCCAACTTTTCAAGCCTTCAAATCATCCAATAATGTTGTGGTTGTATGTTTGATGTGTGGATTGCTATCAACGGCGAATGCAAGTCGCGTGAATTTCATAACGAACGATAAAACGAATGAAAAAACCATATCCCAATCATATCCTACACTAGAATTGCTAGAAACGGACAAATATAAATTGGGTTTATTTAGACTTCGTCACCAAATCGAAATAAAAACTCACTGACTTATCTGATACTATACCTATACCGTACATTGAATGTAACAAAGCAATACTAAAAATGTAGTATTTCTAACACATCAGTTTTGATCTAAATTAAAGAATTATATTGAGAAACTTCATCTTTCAAGGCAAAGTATCTTGTTTGATTTCTAAAATAAAGCGAGTTCCTAAAGTAAAAGGGAAATGCAAACAAAAATAATAATAGCATACTATTTAATAGCACAAAATAAGTTATAGTAAAAACTGCGTTAATAGTAACGTACATTAGGTATAATAACGCTTATAGAGTTACATTCATAATTCCCAAGCTATCCAATAATTGACGGCACGGACGGCAGTTAGAGATAAACTGTTGCTCTACGTGTCGCGGGTTCGATTCCCGCACGAAACAAATATTTGTATGATCTAAAGAGTTGTTTCGGGTCTGGGTCTTTGTGTATGTGTTTGTAAAAACCACCCACGATCCAGGAATTATTTCTAGTGTATTTTTAAAGAAACATTTTGTATAACATAAGTGGGGTAATTTAAAATGTAAATTATTTTTCAATGATTACGTACAGTAGTAATCATCATCATCATCATCATCATCAGCCAGAAGACGTCCACTGTTGAACGAAGGCCTCCCCCAAGGTGGGGGGGGTATGCCATAATCCCCACGCTTGGCAGTCGGCTTGGGAATCGCAGTGGCTCACCGATTAGTGAGAGGACGCTGCTGGACGTCCTCCGGTGTCTGGCCGCAGTTTTAGGACGTACCCGGGCCCCAGTACCCCCAGGTCCCAATAGTCCCGGGTATAGTAGTAATACAGTATATTAAATAAAAAGAACTTAAAAGAAACTCTACTTATTTTTCAATTTCACATTACTCAAAAGAACGAGGAATATCGTAGAAATCTTGAATGTTTCAGAAAATTAATAGGTACGTACTCAGACTTTAGATTAAGTACCCTCAACTAATTCAATAGGATTAGCCCGGTGAAGCTGAATTTTCTTTAAGATATATTTCTAAGATAAAGAATTTTTATGCGATATTTTATGAAAATTTCTAGGTGTTACTTTATAGGTACCTGCCAATCTAAGTACCCAGTATCATAAATCATTTGTGCCCTCATCGCCTGGAGTGCTGAAATTCTTATAGAACGCGACATTTTAATCAGGGAACAAAACACTTATCGGTATTGAGGTGTTCGCACGTGTTCCTAACCTACTTAACCTGTCACAATAGACCTAAAATATCTATAGTACATATACGTCCGTTCGTATTCTTCACCATGTTGGTACTTTATTACCAGCGCATAAAATATTTCGTTAAAAAACCTTTATGGGTTCCATTCTCAACACTCGGTTCATGTTTTTATAAAAATGTGCGAGGTTATTTTATATAACTTGTTTATTTACGGGTTAAGCGATTCAACACAAAAACATTCGACTGAATAATATATAGGTAGATATGTAACATGTTTTGGTTCGTTACACTATTGGAATATGAATCGTATGTGCGATATTTCCGTGAATTCCGCAGCACCATTTTTAAAATACAATATTCTTTGAAGATTTTCACCGTTTGTGGTAAAATTGAATCGTTTGTCGTGCGATTGAGATATAAATCTAAACACTCACGCTCCATTTCTGAACTGATTATTCTAAGGGGTTGCTTATGGTAAATCTGTGAGACGGTATTTTTGTATGTTTACGTACATATGTCAGTAAAGGAATTGCTTTACTTTTCTATGTCAATAAATGGATAAGGATGGATTCGTTTTTGCCTTTAAGGAACATTACTTACGTATATTCAAAGAGTGGAAAAGATACAGTGGTGCAATGTGGCGCAACCTTTCCAGAGTAAATTCGTATGGTACATATTATCCTGTAATAGCAGAGTATATCAACCGTCACACACATCATCCATTAACTCTGTGCTACTATAAAGTATTACTTACTGGTGATCCACGGTGAGAGCGCGTCGGGGCGGAGCGACTAACGCGACGGGCCACGCCGCCTGCACCAATGACTCTCTCACGAACTGCTCCCACGAAGGCGAAGTACCTGGGGAAAAGGAGATCGGTTAGTTAAGAGCTTGATAAAAATGACACGAGTATTGAACTTTTGGATTGGGCCAGCTTTTAGTCAACGCAAAAATACGGAGTTAACAGCTCGTTTCAACGGCGGCGTCCTTCTTTCAGCACCATTAACTCACGAGATCCAGTTCCGAGGCAGAGATTTATCTATGTAAGAACATTTACACGAATGTCGCGTTAACAAGAGCCTGTAAAAACTGATCCTGTAAAGCGGAACGTTTCTTGGGTAAGAAAGATAACCGATCACAAGTCATCTCACACAAGCTGATGGTAAGAATATTGTTTCTAACCCTATTCATATCGTTTTTCCATCTGATTTTATCCTACTATCCTACTAATATTATTAATGTGAAATTTTGTGAGGATGGATGGATGGATGGATGGATGGATGTTTGTTACTCTTTCACGCAAAAACTACTGAAAGAATCTGGATGAAATTTGGCACAGAGACAGATTATAGTCTGGAATAGCACATAGGCTACATTTTATCTCGGGAAAACGCAGGCGGAGCTGCCGGCAAAAGCTAGTATGTTTATAAGTTCGGATAGTATGGTTTTAACGAAAACCAATTAACCTTACTACTAAGGGAGACATATTATTAAAAACAAATAAAATTATTTACAAAAATACAATATTAACTTTACAGTAAGTGATTCACATTATTATCACGTCTCAAATTCAATACACAATCTCTTTAAATTTTGTGATTACACATTTCGCACTCTTAGAATGAAAGTGACCTAACTCAAAATTCTGATTTTGCTAATCTGACCTTAAAAAGTATACTCTTTTCAAGACTTTCTTGATCATTTCCCACAAATTGCATTTTGACATAAGTGTCTTTCATTCTGAGGGTGCGATATATCATTATACCATCATCATTCATTATCATTCTCCTGCCCTTATCCCATATTATTTGGGGTGGGCGCAATGTCTTTTTCTTCCATTCATCTCTATCAGACATCATATATCATTATACCATATTATTAAATTCTGGTGAAAGGACTCACCAAAGTAACTGTCAAAACATCTTTTGTTTTCACTAATCAATGGCGTCACTCGCACACCATTTATTCACACTCATCTTTTTATCGTTATTAAACTCTGTCCTACAGTATTTAAAATCTCACAATTTCTCACGAACACCTTAGTATAATTTTGATTTTATTTGCAAACTTCTACCCGTTCTTTTTTTGAATTCTCTGCACTCCGACGCTTGCCTACTACTTTTTTTATTAGGCAACGATCATCAATTACATACAGCCAATAATATGAACATATCGTAAACTGCTAAAATCGTGTCGCCGAAGTACGAGTATTGTGATCATCGAAATAATATGTCCAGTCCCTGAACATAACGACATACTATTTCGATAGTTGTGATATATTACTTTTCATGTGTTTATTTAAATGTTGGTGTATTATTTATTTATAAGTATTAAACTTTCCGACTATTGGCTCCAAGTTCCACGGAGTTGAAGTTTATACGAAAAAGTTGCGGTCTCATTACATATCACAAAACAAACTTATTCCATTTGTGTTGATAGTGCCAATGTCAAATAAGTTTAGTGAGGTGTAATTGAAATACTGCTACGAAATACCTTATTAAACTAAACAAACGGCTAAAATAGATGAAACCAGCATTGAACCGAATTACCTAAATTGCTCCATTCAAAGGAATGTAACGTAGCGGTAAAATACCGCTACGTTGGTTACATTCCTATTCGTTTCATTATGTTTTTTTATTCTGACTGACATAAAAATGAAATGATTACATTTACATACAAGTCTATGCACGATCTTTTACCCTAATAATTAAAAAAAAATACTGTCACTCCAATCCAGTGGTCCCAAGCACGGCTGCTGAGCGTGAATTCCTAAGTTCGATCCCCGAGTCGGCCAAAGTGTTATTGGGTTGGATTTTCTGATCTCAGTAAAAACCTGGAGTTAGGAATTGTGACCGGACTTGGATTTTACTTAATAACGGGATCGGCCAAATGTAGCACAATCTTTCGGGGAATACATGTGTGAATGCGTAATGCTATGTTATTTTATTAAAAAACTGTATTAGAGTCGTAGAGAGTGATGAAATGTTAGTAAAAGAAATACAGAAGAATTAGGAATAGGTTTGACCTGTCTCTTACCATTGGCATTTAGTTCTCGTTATCATACTTCAAATGAAACCTAGTATGAAAAGCCTGGTAAAATATGGTAAGCAAGTGGCATGAAAAGAAAATATATTCGTTATTTCGTTGTAGGTTTCGGTGAAAAGTCAGCAATAAAAAACATACAAGAACCTACTTAAGCTACAAGTGTGTTGCGCATGTACGTGTTTCTCCCTTACCGAGTTAAACTTTTAAACCTACAGACGAAATTGTGTTCAAATATTCTCCACATAAAATATTGTACAACGAATTGGATTGAAAGAATATTTGTAAGAGATTTACGATGTTTGTACATTGGGACTGTGATTGCCTCATTGGTATAGTGGCCTCAAGCGCGGCTACTGAGCATAAGGACCTGGGTTCGATTCCCCCGACCCCGGTCGGGCATTTGCGTTATTGTGTTTTTCTGTATGAAAATTCTTAGCAGCAGTACGGAGTTTGGAACTTTGCACGGTAGATGGCAATAAGCTCGCCCAATATTACAATGAAGTTATTAACGTCATCGGTGTGGAAACTGTATTTTGCAATAAACAACGTTACAACGAGGTAACTGCTATTAACTGCTATTTATACATATAAAAACATTTAGTAATATAATTCAGTGCAAAATTGCAGACCCTGGATAAGCACATGTTTTGTATGTAATAACTAATAATTATTTCTAAGAACTTGTTAGAAGACATACATACATGAGATTGTATATTATGTATACAGAAACTTGTAGCGCTGAAATACATTATCATCAATCAAGTATACGTTACCCCTTATGACCGACTTACCCAAACTCGATGATACAATCAATTCATACGTCGCTCTAACGAGTCCTTCACTATCGAAATTAAGCGATAAACTAATTATGAGGATCAAACCAAATGTTCGTAATCAGTCGTATCAATAGCTGTTTGATGATACAAATCTTCGATATTGACTCCGATTGTACGCATTCATATATTAGGTTGCAATGTTATTTATCTAAATAATATCATTGATAAACATAACATAACATCACGCCTGTATTCCCGTAAGGGTTAGACAAGTGTTTGAAGTGTTTTATTGTGCGCCCATATGTCGCAGATGCCATTATTAAGTCTCAGGTACCTAATAGGGGGCGAGCCTATTGCCATCCACAGATAAAAACCCAATAACACTTTGACCGGCCCGGGAATCGAATCCAGGACCTCACGCTCAGCAGTCGCGCTTGCAACCACTAGACCAATGAGGGGCAGTTTTATAACTGATCTATATTTATTTAAAACCGTATTTAACAAAATCTGTTATATTCAGTTCTTGACAAAACTTTATCTTCCTATATCTGGTGACTCTAATAATCTCTTACTCCATACCTTTCTCTTTGTTGACGCTCCTGAAGACACCTCAGATATTAATGGATTCCTTAAGAATTTTGAGGGTCAAACGGCAGCCATTTCTCACATAAAACGAAATATTGCTGATATAGCTTTTGAACGACTTGAGCGAGAAACCGCTCGAATAAAGAGTACTTGCGTAAGAATCTGAAGTAGTCGTAATATACTAAAGTGCCATTCTAAACTATTCAACTATAATCAACATTTGAGTGCCACGCTAGTCACAGCGAACACGACCCTTGACCTAGCCCGCAGTGGCGTTCGGAAACCGCGCGGCCAATTTTACCCCTAATTGAGTTTTCGGCTTTTAAAGCCAATGGCCTTCAAAGTGCGCTAGCCAAATTTAAGCCTAACACTAGTTCTCTTTGTGCACACCAATTTGAATATCGGCCTATACCAATAGACGGGATATTCCATTCTACCATTACCTTTTTTTATTCTATTGTTTATGTTTATTAGGTTCGTTTCGTTTCAGTCCAGCGAGCTAAACGAATAAAGGGCATTAATATACGGTGTTACCTCGAAGCAGTAAATTTTCATTTTGTAGAGTTATAAATTATTGCGTACTTTGTTCCGGTGTTAGTACGAGGTGCTATTTGCACTATGCTTTGTTTCAAGAATATACAGATAAATGCCTTATTAAGGCGTCAACCGATGGTACTTAGGAAAAATGTTGGATTAACATAACATTCACCCCTGTATTCTTCGAAGAGTTATGCAGTGGTGTTTCGTTATACAACCACATTTTGCCGATACCATTATCTACTGGCTACGATATGAATTTTCGAGCCACTATTGAGAATTTGTCCGATCGAGGAATTGCACCTAGGACCTCACACGCAAAACTCGCGCTTGTGATCATCAGACCAATTGAGGCAGCTTGTGGGATTATCAATTACTTTATATTTTCAAGTTTGAAGCGCTATTTAATATTAAGAAAATTACCAACAGTTTGGTAACTGGAATGAATTATATAGTTAATGTTACCATATATTAGTTCAGATGAAAAAGATATAAAGCACAAAAAATTGGCATCTATTTATTTGAAACATGAGTTATTTGGCTAATCCTAAAAAGCCTAAAATTGGGTAGATAACCTATCGATTCGTAACAGACTAACCTTTAGAAAACATTTTTCAATTAGAACTTTTAGGGTCCCACGATACTGTTTTTAGTCAGCAAATTAATTTGAAACGAATAAAAACAATATAAATTGCGCTTTAATTTATTAATGTTAGTTTAGGACAAGTCACCTTCATATACGTTACATTGCTTATTTAGGATTGTTAGCTCGACTCAAAGGGCGCAATAAAGATTCCCTTATCAAAACAAAGCAACATGGTGTGCAGAGCTTATAAGTACATAATTACTTGCTATGTCAAAGCTGAGTCGGCTAATCTGCGTGGCACATTAAACAATTTTCCATCAATAATGAATAGGTGTTGCAAGTATGTAGATACAGAAATGAGGTGTAATGTGTAGACGAAGAATATAGTGAATTTATGTGTCTTACGTAAATTGCTTGAAAATGGAAGCAAAAGTCGCAATACCATGCTGGCAATGTATTGCAAACAATTTTGGCAATTGGTGGGAAGCTCGTGTTCTGGCGTACAAGTTCTTTTATCTACTTTTTTTAAATATAATTAACGTCCTAGGAGGTAGATCACGTGTCTACTTCACTACACCCATGTAGTCTCTAACCAATGCACATTTTTTTTTAACACTTTGCCCCACACTAAGGTTTCTCCTAGATCGTGGTTAGAGTTTGCAAACATACCATGTAACATTCACACACAACCACACCCACAACTATCTGTAGACCATACAAATGTTAGTTCTGTGCGGGAATCTAACCCGCGACACGAAACACAAAAAGCTAATTGCTTAGCCTCTCCGCCAACCGTGTCGTCAATACCCAGTCAATGATCTTGCGCAATACGAGCTGCACATGGCAATAAGCAATAAGTATTCCAGCGCTATCTATCGGAGTGAAGCGACAACATAACCCCTTAATCGATATCAATAAATCGATATGAGAATTAGCTACGATATTAGCATAGGTAGGTACGAACGAGTGACATTCATCGTCCGTCTTCGGCCCGACGGGTATATTTCCCCTTCTTTGATTGAAGGAGGGAAGAAAACCATACCACGTTCCTTCATAGTGATTAAGCCAGCCTATAAATATACAGCCAGCAAACTTTTAAACGTGACAAGTGCCCTAATGTACTATGAAGTTATTTTATTAGGACAAACCATTCGGTTCAGCACCGAAACAAAACTTCTAACTAAATAGGTGTAAAACGAAGCGAAATTGAAATTGAAATTGAAATTATATCCAGAAATTTTGAAATTATATTTAGTAGAAAGAGAAGGTTGAATAGCAAAAAGAATTTTGGCGAAGTAAGTTTTCAAATGCCATTTGACCAATAATGAAATATTACCGACCTAGAAAAAATCTAACAATAGCACTGTATATTGAAGGAAGGTTGACAGAGGCTAGATTGTGTCCGGATAAGCCAGCATTGGCAAGAAGGCTCAATAGAATCATAAAAGAAAATTCTGAATACCTAACACCGAAGATAAATGATAATTCACCTGCTTTTAATATCAGTGAATTGGAAAAATCTTGCCTTGGTATAGTTCACTTATATTTTTCATGAAAGACTCTTTTAGGTTTTATGACTCCCTAGCTTTATGTGTTCATCTAAACCCACTTTCTCATAGATCGATGCGCTGCGAATAAAACTTACAGAGGCAGCCAAACCAAATCTATTGTATCTTTTGTTTTCAAAAACACAAGGTTCAAAATAGTTTTGACCGAAAGCACAATAATACACAGAGCTCTAATACAGGTAGGTGCACGCTTATATATACAACCACCACGAGTAACGTTTGAAACAAAGTTTCAAGGTAACATTACTTTTCACTTTACGTTTGGCAAACACGATGAACTTTCATAATTAATAACAATTTGTGGAGTTACTCGTACGAAAAACAATGAAATTGAAACAACTTAGGTGGGTTACAGCGTATCAGATAGATTTCACTTTGTAATAATTAAAAAGGCCGTATGGTTCGTTCGTTATCGCTCGTGTTGTATTATAAGTTCGGAAGTCTAGAGAATAGCTAAATCTACTTTGAGCTAAGTTATAATTTTATTGTGTTTAGAGACAGCCAAGTTCTATAACGACCGCTTGTTGACATACATGCCTCTTCATACCACAACAATGCGATTTATGCAGAAGCACCTAGATAAGTGAAAACATCGACTGATCACATAGAATATTATAAATGTGAACGTTTGTGAAGATGTTTGGATGTTTGTTACACAATGATTCGGTTGAAATTAAGTACACATATATACTATATCCTGAATTAATGATAAATATAGGGAGTGTCCCCTAGGATGCAAGTGAAACCGCGGGAAACAGCTAGATTAAAATATTTAGTTTGCAGTTTCAATATTGATTTTGGTGTAGGTACTAGGAAAACATAGCAGACTGAGAATGTCAGCCGTTTGCCGTCCCGAGCGAGGCGACGTGACAGCGGGATGTGTGTCCCACATACAATATACGATGCTTATGGGCCATGAATCACTTGACTGCTGCAACAATTTTTGGACCGAAACTTTAAAAAGGAAAATGTGAATTGGCATAAAAGTTAACTTTTATGAATATTTTTACAAATTTTATACAGGACTTTTAGTTATAAAATTGCTCTTTTTAATTTTTTTATTTAATAGATTCTTATGCCTAAATGAGTACAAAAGGGTACATTTTCCTCGTGCAATCTATAACTCATTAGTAATTTTTTACTTCACACCTCATCTAACTATGCGATTTTTTCTGACCTACCCACACTTAGATGTTACGTATTAAATACAGGCATGTAGACACTATCCTGCTGTGGCACATATTACCTTATATTGAACTATTACTAGAGCTCAGGTTATGATTATCTCTCATCTCATCTATCCATCTTGCAAAACTGTCCACTGTAACTTTCTACCCAGCAACATTGATAGGCGGTCCGCTAGAACTAAGTGAAATAAACTTCTGACTTTGACTCCTTCTAATCACTCATCTCAACTTCTACCTATAAGCACTTCAATCGCAAACTAACGGTAACTTAAGGGTCCTAACAACCATCGACTCATAATCCATTACATTGTTATATACCTCTGGTTTCAAATTCATGTTGCCTGAAAATTTGTTTTTGCCATCATTACTTTTTATCCATTATATTATATTCAAAAAAACCTACAGTTATAGAAACAAATATTTTTGGAAAATCATTTCATTTAAATTAATTATCGTGAGCCTCGTGGTTACCTACTAAATATTAGTACAAAACGCTCTCCATTTGCTTTGCTATAAAAACTCAAGATGACACAAATGTGATAAGTACATAAACGCTTTAGAAACCTTAAAAGTCAAGCAGACCACATTTTCATGAACTACAAATAAACTTGGCATTCATGAAAAACTCTCTGCGATGAAATTAAATATTTTTTATGGGCACACGGAACAAATATTTATATGATCTACTGATAGTTATTCTGGTCTGACGAGTGTACGTATTTATTTGTGATTTGAACCTCAGGGCAATAATCTTAAACAAAAAGGAACTCAGAAGAAAGTAATTAGATGACAACACAAAACGTTCACCCCAAATCAATACTGCGACTGCGCGTATAATAGAAAACTTATTTTGTTTGTCACCAAACGCCTCCATTTTTCCCTACAAATTTTGGGGACAAAGAACCCTCATTTTCTTCCTTTTAGCGTATTGTGCAGACGCTTTGTCTATAATTTGGTCTTAATTCCTTTGATCGTATTCCCAGATTGTATTAAAAGTCTATTCATAATTACGCTATAATGTCGCCATATCATAAGCTACAATGACCTGATATTTTCTGAAGTTTCGCCGTATTTATAGGTAGGGTTTTGCTGTTGCTTAACTTGTACTAATGTAATAGTATACTTGTGGCATACCGTATTTTTTTAAACTTATGGGTTTCTCCTATAACGTGGATATGTAAATTTTTCAGACATCTCACATGAATGATCATCAATCATGAATCAAACCCACGACACGCAGCGCAGAAAACCAGTCGCTTAGGTACCACGACAATAGTAATAGTATTGAATAATAGAACATAGCATCACGCCCATAATCCCCGAAGGGTTAGGCAGAAGTGTACTATTGTACACGCACATTTCACCGATGCCGTTATTGAGTCCCATATAATAGGGGGCGAGCCTATTGCCGTCTATCAGGTACAGTTCCAGACTCCGTGCTGCTACTGAGAATTTCCATACAGAAAAATCCAATAACACTTTGCCCGGCCCGGGAATCGAACCCAGGACCTCACAGCAGTTGCGCTTGCGGCCAATAGGCCAATGAGGAAATCAAAATATTGCATTGAAAAATCAGAAAAGTTGTAAAGTAAAAATATTACAGATAACATAAATAGTTAACGATTTTCCACGAAACCTCTTAGAGGAAAATCATTAATTATTATTTAACCTAAAAGGAAAAAATATAGTACCTAACCTTTTGTCGATTTACTTAGAAAATATTAGGTATTGAGCAAATAGTGGACGAACATCGTCACAACCATGTCAAGGAAAACATTACACAACTTTCCTCTTGGTATTTGGAACTAACAATGGATGTATATTTTGATATTTTTACTTAGGAGTGAAAAAGAATTGTCTAAGACTTGGTTTGTTTCTTCATAGGTAACGTATTTATCTACTTCTCATGTTAATTTAACGCTTTATTTAATATTTTAAGGGCGGGTTTTTATCATACTTTTTTGGCAGAAAGCATTTTTCTTTGATTCTTAAAAATGTGAAAATATTTCCTTCTCTTATTAAACGCGTCCACGATCATTTTTACGCTTGAAGTATCATTTCTACTTCTGAGAAATTTTAATTGTAGAAAATGATTATTTTTATATTTAAGATGATTTTACTGTGCAAGGAAAACGATTGATGAAGTATGATATCGTCTGGTGAACCCTAGGCAGTCGGTCTCGATACCACCATTGTTTATCGGTAATCTTTCTACTACGGCATGAACGATTCCAATATGATAGTTCGTGCCGATTCGACAGGAGAAGATTCTTCGGTTTGGCGCAAATACTCGTTGAAATCTCGTGAAATAATTATTTTGGTTACTTACTGCTGAAAACCCGCATCGGGTAAAACAAACTTAAAGCAAAAACAAGTTTTGAAATCTTAATTTAAATAAGCAACACAAGTTTTGTTGGAACATACTGCATATTATATTATAAATACATTTCTTTGAAACTGTCAACCTCGAGAGAGTAATAGAATTTACCAGAACACAGTTCCGTACTCTCGTAGAGGCAGATCGTATAATACCTTTGCGTTAAAATATTCGTCACAAACAAATCCGAACAATTTGCTTGCGTTGAATTTCGTTCAAATACACGGTAAGTGGGACATTTAATTTGATGTCCCCACAAATGTTGATATTTCGAAATAATTAATAGCATTAAATATTTATACATAGTATTTAATGTTATTTCTGTATTTTTCGTTCACATTATATAGGTTTTCGATGAACCTTGATTTGAATTTTATTATATTATCAATCCGGTTTATTACACCAAAAAAAAAAAAGGTATATTTTTCTTTTTCGTTGCCCCACAGAAGCATTCCTGTATCGTGAGTGCGTTTATGAAAGTAAATATTCACATGCACAAACACCTAAACCCGCAAAAATTAGTGTAGGTCATACAAATATGTTTTCTGTGCGGGAATCAAACCCGAGACACGTAGCGCAGCAGGCAATCCATACCACTGCGCCCACCGTGCGTTCTGTCCCTAGCTGTAGTTGATAAGCAACATCCACTTGCATCTATGACGTCATTCTGTGATGAGCAAATCACCTGCCAATATTTATAGTAGGATATTTGGTCCCTCAAACCGATCAGCTTTACATTCAGCTTTATATTCAGGAGTGGACATCAAAAGAGCTGTGAATACCTAAGTAACGCTCAGTAGATTCTCCAAATTACTGAACTGCATTTAAGTTAATGAAGCAGATGATTTACCGGTATTAACATCTGACTGATCATCATTTACTTTTGATTCCATCACTCCATCACATTTACTACACTGGTCTTCAGTCTATATCAAAAAGTTGTTTATGATATAGACGGTGTGTATCTTACTGTGGGCGTTAAAAACAGTCAATTTTCGGTATCTTCAAAAAAATATTTGAATTTTTCGAATAATTTTGTTTAGCATTCCGTAACATGATTCGAGTAACAGTATAAAGTATGCGATTAAGGTATAGTAACGATATCGAAAAAAAATTGAGCCACTAACTCTATAATTTTCTAACAATTTGTCATTTTCCTCATGTTTGTAAATAAAAACATTTTAAAGCACTACTTTCTGACTTATGATCTCGTTCCGATACCTCTATACAAGCGCATAGCTACGTTTCACTCTGACTTGAATACGGAATCTCTAGAGAAATTCCTTGAATGACTTTCTCTTTCCTACTTCGCACGATGCGATAAGAGGGGTAATCAAAGGAACGCGTTCTAATGCCTACTGTTGAAGATTTTCCACGTCGTTTTCTAGCCTATTTTCTTCTATAATCGCTTTTCCTGAAACTAAGAGTTCTTATTATCGAGAGCACGTTAGAAATTCTAATAAATCGACTACAAGGGCTTGTGTTATACCCACAATTTTTAGTAAACATTACCCGTGGCGTCTATCTTTAGATATGATGACAGGAATTTATTGTATTTTCAAGTTTCATACTTTAATAATTGCCGTATACTGCCGCCAAATATTGTTTTTAAGCGTAGTAATTTCGTGTGTCTACGCTCGTAGATAGCGGTCACGTACAGGACCTACGCGTCTACTGAATTGTGTTCGTATCGCTCGAAGATATCGTAGCTATCGTAACAACAAATGCTACGTAGCAGCGTTACGCAAAAGCTATAAATACTAGCGCTTAATTACATAGCAACGCGCGTAGACGCCACTATGTACAACTTGTTTGTTTATGTTTGGAAGTTTGGGACAGGATAAGATGTAATACTCTGAACATTTCAAATGAAATAACAGGCTTTATTTAACCGCTTTCAGGAAGGGCAAAAGGAAATCCTTTTTGGTCCTTAAGTATTTTACCATCGAGGGCTTAAATGCCTCGAGCAATTTGGAATATAGGTAAGATAAGATTCGTGTTGTTATAAAAACGTCATCCCGCGACGTCACGGGAAAAGATTCAATTTTGTGGCCGTTGGGAGCCAATTTATTTGATTTGATAAAATAATATTCGTCTGCTTTAACTTAATGGATTTAAACATTTACCTTTACCTCGATATAGTGCAAGTCCACTGATACTAAATCATTTTTGGACAAAGTATGCGACTGGAGACGGATTACTAGATCTAGTGAATGCCCAAGTAGTTTATAAAAGTATTTAGTACCTTCACTGAGATACTGATTCCAATGCACTTATTGAAACGGTTTTATACTCATCACTGTTATCTCCTCAAGTCGGCTCCTATTCCATCCAGTGAGCGCCTGCCATCTAACCTCTGCCACCCATTTACTGGGAGAAACGAATACTCTAAGGTTAGACAGGTTGCCAGACTTTTTGGGCTGCTGACCAATGACGACCCATAAGGACTGAGCGCAGCAAGCGCTGTTTATCCTCGCAGATTGATCTGCGCAGTAGCTACTGTGTATCTTTTACTTTTATCATAACTATGAATAATAACCACTTTACGTATCGTACAGTGCATGCACGTGTGTATCTAACGTATTGAGACTTTTTTTTTCATATCTGGACTACACAGCACTATAACCTGTGCAAACAGAGCCATTTTACCGGATGCTACCCGAACCAAAATAAACCTTTGTTTAAAATAAAAACCGGAACTGTTTCACATAGAAATGAATATGCGTAAAAATGAAGCGAAAATATCGCTTGAATAAGCATTCACAGAAATTGGAACATGGCATAAAATTTAATTGTGCGCATGACCACAAAGAAGCTATAAAATCACATACTTGTAATAATGTTACCTGCTTTACTTTTGATGCTGATTCAACGTTAGAATTCCAAAGGACTCAGGAGAAAGTATATAGCCCGTATAAAGGTCGTAAAGGTCCTGCTGAATATGCATCCCTGTTCCTAAGGACACAGACCCATTTTTTTTTTTTTTTTTTTTTTTTTTCATATAAACCTAATACAGAATGGGCAAGCATTACGCGTAGGAATCCTATATTGGATGTTTTTCATCCCTTCAGCCACATTAAAGGCCAATTTGAATACCCATAAGAAGAACGCTGACCTTTATATAGGTACCAAGAATAATATCCAATGCTATGGAATGGATCCTTTGTTGTAAAGCCGCTAATTTGCTATAAATTTAATGAAGATAGATAGATAGAGACAGAGGGCAGCACAAGTAAAGAGTTCTGTTTTTCTTATTTCTTAAAAAATGTATGACGGTATTGAAGGTGCACTACCCATACACAGGGATCTATTGTAAGTCCTTAAAACCTATAATACTAGAAACTTACTACATACCTACTATGTACTTAAATATTGTCGGCGTAGACAGAAATTTTACTGTTGAATGAATTCTAATGAATCATTAAATTTACTAACGTTTTTTATTAGCATTAAATTATTTTTATAGTGGTCAAGGTTTCTGGAGAGTTAAATAAATTACTATAAAACGAGATATAATGAAGAATTTTTATTACGTAAATTAAAATAATACAATAATATTTTCATTTAAATCTGTTAGCGTTTTCGTTTACAAAACAAAAGGACTAGACTTTGCAGAAGTCATCAAAAGAAGTGATTCAAACCCTACATATAGTTACTACCCTAAATATAGTTACATCAAACCCTTATTATTGAAGATTTATGCAGGGTCCGTTTTTCACGTTATAGTGTATAATTAATATCATACGTAATGTTTGAATTTTAACAGTCTAGTGGTCGCAAGCGCGACTGCTGAGCCTGGTGCTCTGCAGTCCTGGGTTCGATTCCCGGGACGGGCAAAGTGTTCTTGGGTTTTTCTGTATATAAGTTCTCAGTAGCAACACGGAGTGTAGAACTGTGCCCGGTAGATGGCAATAGAATCGGTCCCTATTACATGGGACTTAATCACGACATCGACGAAATGTGGGTGCACAGTAGTACACCTCTGCCTAACCCTTCGAGGATACAGGCGTGATTCTATGTTATGTTATGTAATTTTGTTGTTACTAAGCAAATGGGCTTGTTCGTTTGCATGTTCTTCACGGCTAGAGTTCCACTATTAAACAAATTCGGGCGTGTCTATTATACCAATAAATTACCATCAGGGGCACAGCTACTTCATAATAAATTCAAGCTTATCGGGTTAAGTGCCGTCATATTTCGTACTAAAGCGCTTCAATCTACATTTGGCATATTTATGACGAGTGAAATGTTAATTAAACTCTTTATTCTGACGGCCTACCAACTAGACCTATTACAACAACAATACTATAGGTACAGTAATTCATATTGGTAGTAACAGTATTTTATATTGGGTGTTGTATTTATTTTGCAACTATTTCACTTTATTCACTTCATTAGCGTAGCGGTCGAGATAGCGGAACGTGAGGTTTTTGCTTTAATACCCACCTCAGATAAAGCCTTATTGAAATTTTATGTTATACAAATCTGAGTAGCAGCCGGAGTTTAGAATTATGCCTACCGGGCACTAAACTCCGGCTGCTACTATGGTAAAAGGTTCGCTACCTATTACACCGGACTCAACAATGATGTATTATTAACCTTTTTTCAAAATCTCTTCCACTTGTAACATCCAGAGCTCAAGTAAAATAGCTCCGGTTGATTCTAAAACCAGTACTAATAAACACTCTTATTTTCTTTCCACGTACTTTTCAACCTATCGTACACGCAGCAGTCAATTTTATGTTCCACGCGTCAACAACGGCTCGATATTTACAGCCAAGTCCATATCAGATCCCTGTGTAACATTATTCAAAGGGGATTTACCCCCGTCCCCTTCCTGTATACGAAGCGTAAACGAGACAACGCTAAGATGTGGAGATGCTAGCTTGCAAGGCCTGTAGTGGCTTAGCAAGAATACCAATCAGTAGTTAGCATTCATGTATTTAAATAAGTATTCTGTAGAACAAATGTTTACGCTTTTGTTAAGACAAACGGACAAATTAGAGCATATAATTTATTAGCTACTGCCTTTTTTAAAAGACTTAGTATCCATGAAGTTTCTTGTCGGTCTCTTCTCCATAGTAGATCCACTTTTGGAAACGTGCACCTCGTCTTTTTAAGTGTCTGCAAAGGCCCACTTGAAATAAAACTTTGACTTTGACATTGCTGTATAAGAATAATATTTAAGTAGTATTGTTTAAGTCTTTATTTTTATATAAGTTTTGCTATTTGATGATTTTTAATCACTTTAATTATTCAATTGTTGCACCATTGTTATAATTAAAGTAAATAAATATAAAAATTTAAAACATAATACTGTTTGCCTTACACGTGTATAAAATACAAAACTACGGATAAATATAATAATTTTTTTTATATAGGTATATAAGTATTCTCGTGTGTTGCAATCTTAAGGGTTTTCAATCGCTTCGTGGAAAATGCTGATATTTAACTGCATCTGGTTAGACTGGGAGCGGACCCTTAATTCGTTTAAAATAAAGAAAGAAAGTTAGGAAAAAACTATGCGATGATTCTTGAATTAAATTTCCGAACATAAAATATCCCGCTGTTCGCACCTTTTCTCTTGTCAGTGTGGTACTGTTTTCTATCTGATATCGATATCAAACACTTACCGAATACAACCTATATTTCCGAGAACCAGCACCTTGTACTCAGTAACGAATCTTTTGTTTTTTATTTAAATGCTTTGAACCCCCTCACTAGCATGAATTCAACTATCGTGGGTGCGTTTAACATAAATACTCAACTATACTGTAGGCCATAAAAACATTTGTTCCGTGCGGGAATCGAACCCGCGAAACGCAGCAATCGATCACTCAACCACTGGGCCAACAGCGTCGAGTCGAGAAAATCAATACCGCACCGAACAAATGATGGAGCAGTCTACGTTTTAAACTGTCATTTATAATTGCTTCCGAAAGCGAAGGCTAATTGTGTAGTCTGAAACTGTCTAGTAAACATATTGCTTAAAGGTTTGACAGACAGATGGATGGATACTCCCGGGAGTCCGTCAACACCCACATCACTTTAATACAATGATTAGTAAACTAATTACTCGAGGCACTATCCGTGACGTGCGTAAGCCTTGAAGTGAATTGATCAAAGGTGTCACAGACGCTTACTATCAGTTTTGACTATCTGTTAAGTAAGATATATACGATGGATATATACCCTTTTATCGTCAATCATAGACAAAAATAGAATATTCATACTTATAGAAAAAGTAAAAAGGAAGGAGGTTTGAAAGTGATTCGGCATTTTTATGTGTTTCAAAATGACGTTCCCGAATTTATTTATTTGGAATCGATAGCTGATTTTAAAAATAAACCAGACTGGTATGTGTTCCTGACTCCATATTGAAATCTTGAAACCCCTTTGAAATATGATTGACAGGGGCAAGCTTGTACCCCATCCGTGTCGCTCATAGATTTAGAAGGTACTTTTATTACAGTTCATTTGTAAAAGTCGATAGAAGAAATTAAGGAGCAAACAAAATGGAATTAATGTTTATTTGCTAGGAGACTAACGGAAAATCTCACAGACGTGTTAGCACGAGCTTTTGCATAGGAATCGTACCCAGCAGTATTTGTACCGTATGGACGATCTCAGGTTTCGTAAAGACATCAGACTTTGAAGCTATTAAGTTTTATTATATTATAATTATATTTGAATTTTAAACTGCACCTTTTTCTTAACTTTTCTGACGGTCAAACGATACACTTTATCCATCACGTTAAGCATCATCTGACCAGCCCGTTCACTATTATGGTGAAGTCGGCTCTGTGAATGAGTGTTTCAGAGTAGTTTATCTCGTGAGTGACCTTCACCTTTCCATTACTAGGAGATTGGTACTGAAACGTAGTCAGTTAGTCCGGTAGTCAGACTTTTTAGGCTGCTGACTACCCATAACGATTGCCAAAGGTTCTATGCCAACTGGAAACGACTGGTTAACTTGTTCACCAAAGCACGTAATGGTCTAGATGTCTGAGTTACAACCCCTATCCAAGATCCAAGAACTAATCACGGCAAGTAGGTATTTTAGTGTTTATGTTCTTTTAAAAAATCACTGCCTCATAGTAGGATAACTCCTGTACCAAGGGTACAGTTTAAAATAAAAACATACAAGTCACATACACATCCGAGACAACTATCTGTAGATCATACAAATATTTGTCCTGTGTGCGAATCGAATCCTCGACATGAAGCGCAGAAAGCTGATTGCTTAGCCACTGCGCCCAACTATCGTTAAAAGTGTAGTTTAACCTTGCAGTTAAACCAACCTATCTGCAAAATAACCATTTAGCAACGGGTTCCTCTAACTAATAAATACACAAATAAAGTAATCTAACTAATAAATACACAAATAAAATAAATTTAAACAGAGGGTGACTGGGAACATGCCTAAACGAAACGTTACATATTTCGTTCTGTTTAAAAGCAAACGAATGGTGCAAGTTTCACGTTTATCACATTCGAACGAATTAAAAAAAGAATAACACGAAACGTTCCCAATCACCGCTGTTTACCTTTACTCAGGCTCACTAAATGATGTCATGTGGATTGTGTTAAAAGCGCCCAAATATACCATTTGTAGCTGACCAGCTGAAATACAAATTGTTCGTAAATTTTCGCTAGAACAGAGACCGTTGACTAAGTAGGAGATTAATTTCGATCCCACTGAGTATTCGTATAGTGTAGATACTTAGTCATAGACTTGCTTGTTTAGAACTAATTTTAGTTATTAACCATTGTTTTGTATTTGTGTTCGTCTATAGTTGACTATGTTAATTTGTTTAGTTTGTGCTCTAGCCAAAATTATGTAATAATATTCTACGTTATAATATTGGTTTTCATGTGCTTTAGTTATTATTATTATGTGGAATATTATAATCATTGAGTACATTATTGCGAGAGTTGGCTTTAGTAATTTATGTACCTATATTTATGAAAGGCGTAGAAAACTATCTCAAAAATACAGATGTTGCTTTTAAACACATAATACGACGTAAAAAACCTAATGAAACTATGATACCCCTAGATTCTCCATGGGGTATCAAAGTTTTTGAACGTACATTATCCCTCCCTGCCACAAAAGAGGGCGTCATCTTACCTTTTACAAAACAACAAGGTTGGATACAGATGCGTACTGACGTGTAATACAAGGATTGGTATTGTTATAGTTTCCGTGTTCATGTTTCAAAGAATAGAATAGAATATAACAGAATTGTTTTTATTTTAAATAAGCCTATTACAGGCACTTTTAAAATGTTAATAGGACTCTAGTTACACGGAACCAATGGGTACTCTTTTAAAATCTCAAACGTTACTATTAAGAGACACGTTGACACAACAGATTTTCTACTGTGTCTCATTTGTATCACTTAACGGGTAAAGAATGCTGAATCAGCACGGCGTGTGACCTAATAAGCCGTGAACTCAACGCATAATCTTACCAGTCAGTTTTTCAATAACTTCTTTCATATAGCCAGTTTTATTAGCCTCCGAAGCGGTTTCCTAGCCCAACGCGAGTATGAATACATTCAAAAATTCGCTGATTCCATTCATATTGTAGCAGTGGCTTGCGTACTGAATTTTAAAATGGAGGATGCGCTACAACTTTGCGGACGTAAACCTAGTTAATTTTGAATGGAATAACGACGGGCAAGCACAGTTTTATTACGCTGTTGCTGTACATAAAGTATATAATATTCTTGAATAAATAATCAGTATGTACTTATGTACATCGCGATGACCTAAATTGCCAAGGAACAGCATTATGTTTTTGCTCTCAAAAATTACAATTGCGTTCTGTATTTTATCCTTATGTATTTCACATGAAAATATCTTGAATCTTCTATTTTCTTTACTTTAAATTAACTGAATTATCCACAAAAGCTTTGTATTTTTCCGGAATAACAAAAATTCAAAACATTAGTAGCCTTTGTCTCGAGTTTATAAAATGCCCGCATGAAAAGATAGACCTTCATTTAAAGGATTGCCTTTTTTATCAGCCCATTAATTTAACTCTTAACCTAAACTAAAGAAAGTTGGTACTTTAACGAAAATTTATTACGCAATTTAGGAGCGGTAAACCTAAACCAAATCAACATTTTTAATATCAGGCTTCTCGCAGAGCAAATCGCGATTTAAATACTTCGCCTAATCCTAAAATAATCCGTAACCACTTTTAATTTAATCAACTGATACTGCTGACTGCATAACTGTTAGTAAACCGAGAGTATTTCGCAAGCTCTTCAATATTCAGCGTGGCTAGACTTCAGTGCCTCCTATTCAGTATTAGACTCAGAGTACGTGACTTTAATTTTAAACTTACCTGTTAAATCCGTTAGACCTCGCACACACGATTGAATTTTGGCCAATACTCATGTTGATGGTCGAAAATGTGCACGTTTCAGAGTTTATTGAAGCAATATAGAAGGAAAATCTTTATACTTGGTGAGAATTATAATGAACTATCCTCCGGCTGGGATAGACAGAGTGCGCCGAACTTTTACCGGGTAAATTGACCACAGCAAAGACACAACAATAAAAAAGTCAATATAACGCAAAATATGAAGCTAAGCAGCTTTACACTTTACACATAGGGATTTTCATACTTATGATTTACAGTCATTTCACAAATATACCCGAGAGTGCAGATAAAAATTAATGTTATAGAATTGTTGACAGTATGCCTTGACCTTATGATACCTACAACTAAAGTTCTAGCTACGTAAAGTTAACAGGATTACTTGCCTTGGCGTAATCAATCCGGACTTTTATTGTTTACTAAACAAACAAACGCAATCTGCGTTATAATTTATACGCCGGGTAATCTTTCACGTTTAATTTAGGACTTCACAAATTATTATATTCGAGGAATAGAAATCTTTTCTGTTCGTTGCATAAACTGTATAGCGGTATAATTATATGTATATGATTGTAGATAATGTATGTTTTCCACAAATACGTATATCATCCTCACGCTTTAGACGGACTGTGTGATGTATGTAGTGCAGTGGCTATTGCCATCCACTACACATTTCCGAACTGCTACGGAAAATTCTCTAATAAAAAATCTCGATATCTTTGTCCTGTTGTCTGTTGTCAAAACGTGTAACGCTTGGAAATAAATAACGCAGGTTATAAATTAAGAATAGAGATATCAAACACATAATTAACAAAACTATACACTATTTTGACATTTACTACATGGCATATAACGTATCAATGAGATTCAATGCTGTTTAAGTTAATTCTATTCAGCATTTGGACCGGTCCCTGGCAGTTTCCTTAAGAAGAGCGACGTAAGCTTTTACTAAGGTTTTCCAAAATTCCGTCCGGGTTTTGAAATAATGTTTCTAGGCAGACTGGGTCACGGGCATAGCTAGAACGTACGTAGTAAAGAAGAAACAACACTTAAACATTCTTTAAAACTTAATCCATAACATGAAAAAGAAACAGTCATAAAAAAATCTAATACCTCGCAAGAGATAATATTGAACCCATATACGACGTTTATCTTTCCATTTACGTAACTGCCATAAAACTAGGATGTGAGGTACTAATGCAATAAATTTTGGGCCATTTTCGGGCCAAATAAAGTTTGCTGACTCTAGAAAAATATCTCTTATGTAGTATATCATTTTATCAATAAGGTGAAATAATGTTCATTTTATACTTTTTCTTGAATTCTAACATCAGTTGCTCAATCCGTAATGGATAAATTCGATGGCCAGCATGGTTTTTACCTCGGACAAGTGCCCAAGATGCAGCGGACGCACTTGAGTGACGCTCAAGCCTCACCAAACTCTTCCTTTTGTACATTTCGTGGGCACCTTATCACGTGCCACCTGCTAGTTCTTATAAACTCGTAATATAATATCACCACCACTGTCCTCGTGCGCATGCTAAATGCTCGGTCATATGAGCCCATAAAAATTCAATAAGAAATTCATAACGCTCGACGATTGAAAAAGCTTTTGTTGCATGCATCAAAGTGACATAACTGTTAAATGGTAGTCGAATAAATAACAATAGTACTAAACTTCTACTTTATGGTTTACTAGCTTCCGCCCACGGCTTCGCCCGCGTAATTTATTATACATATAAACCTTCCTCTTGAATCACTCTATCTATTAAAAAAAACCGCATCAAAATCCGTTGCGTAGTTTCAATGATTTAAGCATACAAAGGGACATAGGGACAGAGAAAGCGACTTTGTTTTATACTATGTAGTGATATAACATCACTATTTCTCTTCCAACTTTGCCCGGTTGTTATCGATAAATTTCGTAAGTCACGTTCATTGCCCCGGCACACTTGAACTTAAGCCATCTGTCAAAATAATATCGTGGGTAAATTGATAAATGGAGCAAGAATTTGAAGCAGGCCGCATTGCCAACGACGTTTTTTGCCGTAATGTGAAGGCGTATTAATATAAATTTAATATCGACCTTCAGGGTAAGCCCAGAGGAAAGCTCAACAATTAGAGTTTAATTATTTCTCACTCTACGGTAAAAATTACTGAAAAAATTGATATTTAAATTGAATTATATCGACTACGACAACTTTATTATTATAATGGCAGGTTAAAATAAAATATTGTTTCATTATTAGATAAAGGAGGGATGATATAGTGGCCCCAACTAACGAGTCGTAAGTTTTAGGTTTAAAAAACTTCGACGGCACAAATTGTTACCGTAGTTTAGGTATTGGCTTTCAGCGCTACGAGTCAAGGATTCGAATCTTGCACGGAAAAAATATAGTTGTTACGGGTCTGGGTATGATGTGTATGTGCCATTTAGTTCTGTAAACTGTACCCACGACACAGAAGCAACCCTAATGTGGGCATCGTTTTCATCTCATTGTGCCAAAATGCGTTAACAGTTATTATGTATGCCATAAACGCTAACGAAAAAAAATCAGCATAATGAGAAAACCGAAAATCGAGGACTAGAGACACCCGTCAATGTGCACTTGGCCCGCGTGATGGATTACCAGTCCTATCCTCAAAGAGGTCTGTTTACCAGCAGAAGTAATAATAAAGACTGATGATGATAAGGACTCTATGATTGAAAGTTACAGCTATAGATTGGACAATAGTGTTACTACTGTTAAAATATATCTTCTAGAATAGTTCATCATTACATAACCAACTAGTATATGGTTGAGGCTACCGGGTACCGTCCAATTTACTAGACCAATCAGCCAATATTGCTCGCCATTCCAGCGATCCTAACCGCCGTTTTGACCAGCGATTGACCCAAAGTATGAATATAACATGAGCGAAATATGTTTCCTTTGCAACACGAATCAAAGCTGCCAGCGAAGCGACCTCGTGTAGATAACGAGCAATCCCGTTTTGGACACAAGAATTAATGTGTATGTGTACGTTTAAAAATGGTTCGTTGTTATCTGGGCCATATTTTACACTGTGCAATCAAAACTCAGGTAATCCCCCAGGCTTTGGGCGCACGTACAAATGGTATCATCATACAATGCATTGTACACAATATTATATCCGTATTACCATTTTCTGGAAACAGATTTTGTTGGCTGAATCTGAAATGAAGGGATATTGTGAAGGGTTTTTAAAATGTAAATGACAGGCTTTATGCAGAAGTGAATAAATCTGAATGTAAGTAAAATTATGGGCCAGCATCAAATTGCAATAAAGAGACGATAAATAATAAAGTTTCATACCTCTCTAAACTCCCGATATACGGAAACGCTAAAATAAAATGGTACGCTAGCTTTTTATTACACGTAAGCACTCTTTTAAAATTGGAATTCTTTAAATCCGAACGATCTGGGCTAAAGCCTGACTTGCGGCTACATCTAGGTTTAGCCGGCTAGAACTAGGTGTATCCGATTGGAGCTAGTTAAAGCTAGGCGGACCGCGCTGCGGAGTTTAACCGGAATTTAAATGCCGCACTAACACACAAAACATACGATTTTGTCTATTGCAAAAACAATGTTTAATCAATTCAGAGTTTATGTAAGTCCGATTCGCTACAGATTATCCTCTCCTAGAAAGAAAGCAGAAGAACAAGTTAAATAATCTTGTTCAATATGTACATAAGATGAAATAAAGCAATCTCAGATTGTACTCAAAGCGAATAACGATAATTTTAAATAAAAATCTTGAGTTATGCAAAGATCAAATATTTATGTTATTTGAAACCATAAGGCCACTTTACGATAAGTAAAGATGTGCCTAATGGTTGGTTTTGCTGGAATAATTGAAAGCGAAAGCTCAATGTACCATATATTTGCATGTTTGGGCGTTTGTAAATATGTATCGCATAAGGTTTAGTTTTCATGTCCTCGTAAGTGAAATTATTCTAAGAATCATTCTCAGTTGTACAAAACTACACCTAAATGTTAGCCAATTCAAATAGACCTAATGCCATACTTTTTCTTAAATATTTCCTGTTCTACTTCTGGCATATTGTCAACTAAAAACGATCACCGAAATTAGCAGTAGACCTTCTTACTCAAGCTATAAAAAATTAGATTAAATTTATGTAGAAAAGTTTCCCTTCCCAAGTTTATTTCTCCACCCCTGGATAAGTATCGTTTAATTTGTGTAGATACTGCAATGTACTACAACCAACGAGTAAATATTTTTATGTACATATATGACCCATCTGTACTGTAGAGTTTTATTAAGTTAGTAAAACTCTGAGAGTGTACTCTCAAAGCGTAAACTATATTCGCACGATATCGGTACCAAAGTTTTATGATACTGCCCGTAAGAGGTCGTTTAAATCGACAGCCAAGTGCCCCTTACAATCTCAACTGCAAAGTTACTTCGAAAGTGCAAAATTGTGTTTCAAACTTGCGCAACTCACGTAATTTTCGTCACGGAAGGTAAGAAAGCTTTGCAGCAACTGCATTCTGGTTCTGTTAGTACAATGAAGTTTCATGATTAAGATTAAATGGAATTATGCGACGACCCTCTCCTCTTTCACGATAATTTACGAGACCCGCGGAGCGCCTAGAAGAATCGTTAGAACTTAAAGTTTTACCAAGAACTTGTAGTGAGATTAAATGCTTTATTTTTTCTTAGAAACTTGGCAAAGCTTAAAGAGACATCCGTCAAGAAAGATGTAACAAATGACGCGTAATTTTTTAATAAGGTTTAATGATTTGAAGCTGTTGGCTCACAAGTCTTTTTATTAATAATAAAGTCAGTATGAGTTTGAAACGAAAAAACAGAAAGTCACCCTTCAAAATTAAATCATGATCCCCTAATTCAATTTCCTAAATAAACGTGCCGAGATTGAAGCAAATGACACATTAGACGACGTCGTCGCTTGGAAAAGCGAAACTACGTTTGGGGCAATCCTAAATAAATTAAGCATTAAGAATATCAAAATGAGTTGGATTGTTCCATTTTACGCCTCAAATGTACAACGAATGTCTACAAAATGCTTCCAAATCTATTAAAAAAGATGGCATAGTTATTATCCCAGGACTACGAATAGTGACCCAGGGATTTACGAAAAACTTATCGCACGCGGCCAAAGCCGCAGGAAAAAGCTAATAGAGTATAAACTTAAACCGTCTAAATCCGCGCCAGCAACATAGCTATGCATTATCGCGCCGCCATCCCCCTCTGGGACACAAAGTGTGTTTGTATATCTGTCGTCCGCGCGTTTCTGTGACGGCTCCAAATGTGCTTACGCTTGTGCGCTTAACTGTACCGCGGTTTTGTTTTTAGCACGTTATGATTATACATTTGCGTAGAATATTTTATAAGATACTCTTTCCTGGGTATTTTAGGTTTGGATGAATTTATGGTACAATATAATTATTTTTGTAGTCATCACTATTGACTTAGACTAAACAACTTTAATAAAAACGCAACAAAAACCTTAACGTTACCTATTAACATGTTTTATAAGCTTCAGCAAGGAACGTTGAACAAAAACAATTACAATTTAGGGTAATACGCCTTATAATCGTCCCACAAAGCCCAACACAGCAAAAACTGCCCCTGAATATGCGATGCTTCGCGTCCTAGATATTTAATATAGCTGTTATGAAACTCATTTTGACATACAAGAATTTGTATGTTCATTCCTTGTTTGTTCCTCTGTTTATTATCAAGTTTAAAGCGACATGGCAGATTATAACGGCTGGGTAAATATAAGACGTTAAATCAAGTACTAGGTAATTCATGTCGAGGTTGTGGGTATCGTAAATTACATACAAATGTACGAGTATTGATTTTACAAGAAAATAAAAAGCGTGTCACGTAGCGTGAACGAACAAAGGGCTGGTGAAAAAAACGTGAAAAATAACTTAAAATACCTCTACAACGGTTCGCAGATAGTGGGAACGAGCTGGAAGCTTGCCAAATACAGAACTGTCCTGTTGATACTCCGGCCGTATCTTAATTAAGTAGGTAGCTACGTGTGTGGCCTACACTATGCAGTGTGTTCTGTTATTGGAACGTACCGGGTGCTAGAGAAAACTTTTCATATAAAAGTGATTGAATGGTAGTATTGCTACGGATACTATCGCGATGCGGAGATGAAGTTTGATCGTTCATGGGGCAGACTTTTTCCGTAGGATATACGTGCTACGAGCGCTACGACGTAGCTAATAGGTTATTTTAAACTTCGGATTCGATGTCTTGCCCTACCTCAAAACTTAACAAACTTATAGAAATCCTGTTTTGAAGAAATATTGAAAAATATGTGTCGCATTTTAAAAGTGGTCAATTACTGAATTGAACCTGCCAACCCGTGCGGTACAAAACTTTTCTCATTTCCGTACTAAGCACAAGAAAACAGCCTTTTTGCGTGCTCCTAATAACAATTTGAATATCCTTTAGCTCCTTGTGATTGATGACTTTATGTTCCACGGTTTAACAAATTATATAAGTTGAAGAATCATTTTTGAACTTTAGCCATCAAGACTTTTTTTTTGCTAACCTGATAAGCGTTACGAGACTAAACTTTTGCTTTGTAAAGCTTTTGGTCCCCGGATAAAATGATATGTCACGAACTAAGCTGTATTCGTCGATATTATTAAATTTGTGAGCACATGTACGTATGATTTGAACTGATGCTCCACAAAGACGGTAACCTTGGCGTAACACGATCGTCTATGTGTCAAGGCAGCAACTTTTTGCCTTTGTTATCTCCAGTACTTTATATAAGGCGAAATGATTTGATTTGTAAAAAACTTCCTTCAAGCTAGGACTTTACGCCTCTCTTGAGACATGAGCGGGGACGATGCGGCCGAATATACCAAATACACGGATTTTTGAATACCTAGATAACTTGGTGGTTCAAACCATACTTGAGCGAAAACATTTTAAGTACATAAAAAGTAAACGGAAATCCTTTAATATAAAATCCTCTGTATTCTTATTTCTAGTTTCTCATTTACTGTACAAATAGATTCTCTTTTCAAATAACGGAAGGCACTTAGATGCATAACTAGGTACTTAAGCGAAAAGAAGACCTCCTTTAGACTTAAATCGAGAGCTATTTAATATTAAATCCATGCTACATTTCGTTATAATCTTGTTCTGTCAAATCGGCGCGAGCTATCGTATGGAAATTGCTCATCGGTGGAAGATTAGCCACCAGTCACCAATGGCGATATAGAGGCGTAACGCCCAGGGTACACCAGACGCTCTCAGGTTCATCACATCTGGAGGCTCTTACCTTGCACTATTTCGCAGCCAAAGGACCTTAAAAAGTCTTAGTGTCACATGTATGTACTTATATATAACGTTTCTACTCTCCAAAAGGATAGGTGGGGGAGTTATACAATTATAATAATATAAATCCTACTACACATTTTACACGAAAAACAGATCGAGACTACTGCCATTGGCCTTGTTTCTGCAAAAAATTACGTGAAGTGAGAAATATGTAACAAAATCTCCAAAACACTTCACCCAACTCAAAATCGAATACAGTTCCTTTAACTCGTAAGCCATACTTCCGAACATTAGAACAAAGTACCCATATAAAACGAATTTATGCAAGTTTGCCATTGACACAAAATATTAAGAGTTGATAATACCATCCTACGTTCACTATCGTCCTTCTTATCTTCATAGCTCTCAATCATATTGCCTTTGAGATCATCTTACAGTCAAAGCCCCAACATTCAGAGCACTAATATAGTCAAACTTACTGCTTCAATTCAATTAGACCTTTTAGTTGCATACCTATTACTCCAAAAATTCTATTCAAAATTTTATACCTTGAGAATAATGGAGTCATTAAGTACTGGATAAAGTAATATTGCGAATAGCACGGTTGAACGACTTTCAGCCAGCCCGAGGTCGTTTTTATGATAATATTTCAAATCTGAATTGTATTAAAAAGTGTTATTCTTGCTTATCATCCCTCGCTATCAAAAGAGACAGACTACTCAGAATAACGATTATTTGAAAACTTTGAAAACGACCCAGAGTTCTAGCGAATACTCTCAAATTTACAATGTAATGACTTATCACGCTTGCACTTGACAATCTGCTGACAAGATGCTTGCAAAACAGCAATAACACTTTGTCTTTTACTTCACGCTGAACAGGAGCGATTGCAAACATAAAACTAATGAGTCAGTCGTATTTACTTTCTTTTACTATTAAATATTGTATGTAATCTTTACCGAAATTCAACATATATTTTTCTTAGATGTTATTTTAATAAATACCTACCTAGAATGCCGAGTTTCTAATAAATTATGTACTGAGATAAAATGTAGGTATACGTAGTATTTATTCAAGCCTTATGTTTGCTTTACTAGGCTATCATAATATCTCTCGTATATATTTTCCGAAATTGCTCCCTAGAGCTTAAGACATAATATAACTGTGTTCTTATAATTATTTACGTAGAAGTAACTTTAATCTGTAGAACTTCTGCATGGCAACATCTTGTCTACAAACAAGACTGTAGCGACTATCGGTGTGGGGCGGCGGTGGAGAGTCCTAAGTCGCCTTATAGAATTTACAGCCATTCAAACACATATACAAAAATATCTGACATCAATCGTCGGGCTTTGGCCTGCAGACTAACCACTTAGCCTGGTCGGACGACGCCTTTTTCAATGGAGGAACACCATACCTCGTTCCTACATAAAACCTGAATTGGGTCCGACTCGGTCCGACCTATATTAGGAACATAAGGTGATAAATGCATGTATGAAAGGAAGAACCAGGTCCCCATACACCGCGGGGCCCACCATTACAGAAATGAAAATAACGCTGTTTGGAAGATAATTTAAAGGTTGAGCTATAGGAGAGAGAAGTTGATGTCATTTTGAGGTTATATTTGCTAAGACCGGTAGATTCTACGTAAAGAGATCCGATTGTCTCAAGGTTTATCACTATCCCTCAATAGACACTAAACTTAATTAGCATTAAGGTATTACTCAGAAAAGTTGAACGATTGAATGAATACACCTAACTTCATATACTACCGACGACACGGTTGGCGCCGTGACTAAGCGATTAGCTTTCTGCGCTACGTGTCGCGGGTTCGATCACCGTACGGAACAAATATTTGTATGATCTACAGATAATTGTTTTTGGTCTGGGTGTTTGTGTATGTGAATATATGTGTTAGTAAACGCACCCACGATACAGGAATTATTACAAGTGTGGGGCAACGTTTTAAAAAAAAAAGAAAATAGTATAAAAAAGAATATGGCGGTACGGTTGGCGTAGTGGTTGAGCGATCGACTGCTCCGCTACGTGTCGCGGGCTCGATTCCCGCACGGAATAAATATTCGTACAGCCTACAAATACAGTCAGTGTATGTCAACATTTGTGATTGTAAACGCACTCCAGACATAGGAATAATTCCTATTGTGGGGTAACGTTTTTTTGACCAAAAGAAAATACAAAACGGTAGAGTGGGGCGGAAATTCACTTTTATTTAAAAAGGTAAAGGCTAGCAGGCTAGCTAAATCACGATTGTCTGCAATGTAAACAAAGATAGTAAAGCGTGTTATCGTAGCAAAGGCCCGGGCACACGATTCATCCACGTCAGGTGATACCTGGCCGACGTGACAGGTGGAGCAAGGTAACGTGCCTCTGTCCTCAAGCCACTGTGGTTATGTACGTTCAAATATTTCAGCTTATACCAGTATGTTATATGTTTTTACTTTTACTTTTTTAAAGTAAATGGTTTCGTTCTTTACATTCGAATTACTATAACATCTTTTTTTTTACCTAAAATATTAGTTTATACCTGGGACAAGCTAAGACTTTTGAATGAAAATTGTTGATAACTGCTTCATAGTGTTTCAGTCTAGGGTTCTATTACCAACTCGGGCAAAATTATGCTAGGATTTTCTAAAATTCTCTGTTCAGCTGCTAGGAATTTGGTATTGTTTCCGAACTTCAACTTAATAAAGCATTCGCGGAATGATAGACAGGACGGTTTGTTTACAAACCCTTACATTTTTCTGGTAATTACAATTTTAGTTCAGAGATTTAGACTCCACTATTGAACATAGGCCTCGCCCGTGCTGTGTGCTGTACCCCAACGCCTGCTCCACCTCATAATTTATTAACAAGGAGACATTTTTCTATTGGTTAGTTTTATCCGAGAAATGTTAAGTCGTTTATGATTAAACTTCGAGTTTCACTTTATATTCCATTCACAGAATAACTAACTGTTTCGAAAGAGTTATTTTTCTTTAATTTCAGTTCTTGGAATTTAATAACTGTTATGAACACTTTTACGACGAGGTTGTAGCGTGAAGAGCGAAGAGAAGCGAAGCGGGGGAGTGTTAAATTAGGTGCTTCACTGTTTTTGATAACTATATTGTCACGGTTTTTTGTTTTTTAGTGCTAGAAGATTTTAGGCCATCTTCACAAAAAAAACAATAAGCAATCGATGATAATTAAAGTTGAACGTTTTTTACAGTAGACAAAACTACTTTATTACCAATTCTAACTTCTTGACTTGACTGACATATTGTAAGATTCATAATTTAATCCAAACACCTGAACCTCTATAACATAATTCCAATCATCCAACAAATTATTTTATTATGGAGTTCTCCTAACCGAAATAGTGCTGCACGATTCAGCTAGATCAAGAATATGTACTCATTACACTGTAAGTAACACTGTAAGTAATTTTATTTATCCAAGTTTTCGATATACTACACCGAAACCTAGCAAAACAAATGAAATGTTTAATCTTATTGTTTAAGCCGCCCTAATCGCTCTTCAAGTAGCTTGGTAATCCCGTACGAAACGCTATGAGCACGACACATCATTATTTAGAACATTGCCGCAATATACAATGCTTAAATGTCAATAGGAGGGTCCTTATTTTTTAAGGTTGAGTAACTTCATCACTGTCTTTTGATCCTACTTTATGTCACACTCAACCATTCAATGCCTTCATTTCCTTTTGTGGCAATTCCACAGGTATGTATATATCTGAGTATGCTCAAGGCCCTTTAGATAAAATTGTAGTATTATAAAGGAACTTCCTCATTTAAAGGATATTTTCTCGTTTCCCCATCGAGTTTCAACTCGATGGAGTACGTAAAAATATCTAACGACAGTTTCGTTGAACAGGTATTTAAAATGCAATCAAAATAATATTTCATTTCTACCCTTGTAAAATATGAGCTATAAACTCGTTTAAAATGTCCACTTCTCGTTAAATTTTCAACAATGGCAATGGTGCGACTTATAAATCTGTCGTAATGGACTAGGTAGGCAGTCTTTGTTTTGTATTATGACTGCTATTTGTCATTCCTTACAAATTTAATAATTGAAGTTCATAAATTACATTTCGGTTAGGTATGCTGTATGTATAGTGAGTCTTCAGGGATCTCCATGGCAGGAAGATGTGTACTTAGAAAACAAACTGCAGATTTTACACTTATAAAAACTACATACAAGACAGAAGCCTAAAGCTTTATAAAAAAAGTACTGAGATATCTGGACAAGGACTCACTCTGCATAACGTAAATGATACGTTTTTAACTAATAGGGCTTTTAATAGAAATATAATTTATTAAATAAAATAAACCCAACTCTAATAATAATACATCCAACGACAAGGGTCTCTTACCTACAATATGTAAATATTATATTATATTATAGGAATATAGGTGTATCATTAATACGAGTACTCCTACCCGGCTCAAACATATTTTGTAATTAATTTAACATATTACACATGAGCACGCGCCTAAAATATTTTATAACAAAATATCGTTCATTTTTGCCAGAATTAAAAACGTATCATCCTAATTTTTAAGTGGAGCAACAGCCGGCTAACATTTAATGATAGCTAATTGTTCGTTAAATCTAACACGGATCCGGTAGCTTTCCATTTTTAAAATATAAAACATCATAATCCTAAGTCCCATTCTGCTCTCTCATGAAATATGAAAGGTCGGTCGTGCTGGCAGGCAGAATGTGTTCATATCGCATTTCATGCATAATATTAAGGCCGTGTATAGCTAATTGAGTTTTGAACATAGATAGGCCCCGTTGAGAGCTGATGCTGTCATTTTATGTACTGCAATCGTATCGCTATCAGAGTGTGCAATCGCTTTAACACAGTGCACCTCATTTTGGGTCTGAGCGATGCTTTTGAGTGCGAAGTGCGGGATTATCTTTGAGCTATTGTTTCTAGTCTGTAACGTGAACGTTATTATTATAAGCAACTTACGGGGTTAAGATATACATAGGCCAAAATATTTCTAAAAAATATAGAATATTCGGTATTTGTGTAATCAGATATTTATTAAGTATAACGGTATAACTTTATTAGTATACAGCGAATAATATATTCAGGAACAATTTCTGTTTTTACGTGTCAAAGAACATTACCTCTCTAAATTAAAGTGATTGACCCTTATAATATTTTTATATGCATATAGTTTTATTTATTTTTATATATTGTAGTTGTATGTAGTTTATCTTTTTTCTATAAAATTAATTACATAAGATATTAGGCTTTTTAAATATATTTTTACATACTGTGTCTACGTGTCTGTCATATATATTTCCTTTCGCGGGACTACTGGAAGAAATTTCTTAAACAATAAGTAGTTCCTTTGTGCTCAGGTCTCATTTTTACATTTATACAATCTTGTTTCAATGTGTGTATATAAATAAATAAATTCATCTGAATTAAATAAAATATATTTAATTAACATACACGGTATATTGGATAACATGCAGGGTATGCGGTATATTGGGTCGGTACGGTACGGTTGAGGTAGATTTGGTCGTATTGATAAGGTAAACAATTTTCAGATATTTTTATTTTCATTACAGACTACGGTAATATACGATTTCAGACGATTAATATATAATAATCATCCATACAATATTTGAACACGGCAATGTTGCTTACTCTCGTAGATCTATCGATCAGCGCAGTGGCTGTTTAAACACGACTCCTTCATTTAACATACCCGTAAGTATATAAAGTGTTTAAAATTCTGACTACATTTATTAGCTTTTGTCCAACTGGCGTAAAGTTTAAAGAGTGACACTCAACGTACCCTCCAGGGGAGATCACAAATGGACACACAACCTAGAATAGCTTTCTGAAAGGTGGACTTGTTGAAACTTGGCCCCGGGTGCGCATAAATTACGAACAGCTTTAAAGAATTCAAGTTGGGTACAGCTGGGTTTTATTTCTATAGTTACAAACGAAGGCCTTCGGTATAAATTTAAATTTTGAAACACGTTTCTAAAGATTGTGTATTTAAAATATTTATTAAGAAGTTACATACAATAGTGGCACAAACTGACACTATTTGCGCCGCTGTATTTTCTAATTATGTTCCACGATGTTTGACCTCTCCAAGTCTAAGTCTTGTTCTATGTCTATTATCAGCTACTAGTCAAATAAGTGTCTAATATCACCTTTATATCGGCCACAACATGACCGCAACCTTGTCGATTCAAAGATTCATCGATCTACGCGTTAGCGCAATACGTCCTCCAATCTCAGAATGCATAAAATCAAGATTGAAAGAAATGAAAATGGCTGAAGTTAGAGAATTGTGGACAGTTCGCAGGTTTTAAATTATAGACTGGCAACGACGGTACGATATTCATCAAATCCTCGGTCGGTTGTGCAGGTGATAGAACTTGAAACCAAATACGTGGTTTACCTGCATAGACATTTTATTGAAATTTTACCAGGGAATTAATGAAAAGGGAACAAAACCACCTTATCTTATCACAACAAGGTTTCGAGTGAAAGCTTGTATTATATACTTCTCTCAGCAACCTTTCTAAGAGCAATCAAAACACATATTCAATATCTTACCTATTATATTCCATGTCCCACATAGAGTTCTATTTACTCGCCTTCCTGTTTTGCCCGTCGCCGCCCCGGTGCGTACAATGGGCCGGATGAATTTAAGTCCCACCAACAGGCATCGGTGTCAGTGCCTCCTTTCTTTCGCTACACAATACGAGATCACACTCACCACTTGTGCCCGCACTTAGGTTTATTTCGTTATGTGCCGTTGGTATACTCCCTGTTTTGAAAATGGTCGGCAATGTTTATTTTTAGCCAGTTTTGATTGCAGATTTTTTTTTTTAAACAATATCTACTGTTAACCTATTTAGAGAAATTAATCGAATGCGAAATATCTATTAATATACTGAGAACTTAATAAAGTGCTAAATAACTAATATATATGATTTCACCCATATCCAATAATAAGTTTATACTAGAGGCCATGAGAAGTCGTAGTTCTGAGCTAAAACAATAGTCTAACAAACACAAAACGAACTATGTGCTAGAACTTTTGCCGGAGTTTATTTCACACACGCAATGAACAGTAAAACTAAAACTGTGTTCAATGCAGTTTTATTCGCACAACGTAGACAATGAATTCAGACTATACTGCCAATGCAATGCAATAACTATACGTTAATGCTTTGCCACTGCGTAATGGATCACAAAGCAGAATATACGTATGTATATTTCAATGCACTCCAAATCGATGAATATACGGCAAAAAAGTTTCCACTGTAGAATATAGATTTATCAATGGCTCAGGTGACCTTTTGAATTTCCAATGCATATTCATTTTTCCATTGTTTTTGTTTCTGCTTCACGCATTGTATGTGCAGCGTTTAAAACTTTGTGATAGTTTTTTGTTATCATAATATATTCCTGAGTATCACACTCGTAATATAATACTCAGAAACCGAAGTTATTGCTTCTTACTTTTTAGGTTCTTTAGGCTACATAAGTAGAACAACGCAAATGAGTATTATAAAAAATATTGTGCTATCTTTTGCTATTGAAACAGGCAACATATGTACATAGGTAACTACTTTTTTTACTTAGATTTAACCAAACACGTTTTCGGACATTTTCAAAACCAATTTCTACTGAAAACTGAAAAGGGATGAGATTTTTGATAATTTCATGAATCCTGTTTTAAATTTCAAAATCAAGCAAACATACTCGTCCAATCAGTTAAATTTGTATTTACCGAGCGTAAAACTATACAAACCCTTTTAAAAAAATATCCACATTATTATTATTACAAAAAAAGCAAAATATTTTAGCAACTTTTTCACAGATCACGTTCCGTCCATATTCAAATGACGTCATCCGATACGTGACTATGTCTCCTGCCATTTGCACGTTCGCGGTATCATCCGCCGGCACCGAGTGGAGTATACCTACTCCACGAGGCCGGATGAAGGCTTCCGGCCGCTTGAGTTAAATACCGCTCTTTCAGGCACACAGACGGACTAATTTTAACACGAATCCCTTTGAATAGGGGAACGCTTTATTCGAATGTACTGTAACATGTGCTTGTCTGAAACCTAATATACGTTGGAACGTCACTTGTTTTGTATCTCTGTGACATGAAGGATCTTTGTGGAATGATACGCGGGACTGGAAGGGACATTACATAATCAAACAATTACATAACATCATACAGGTAAATGTAACAGAGTTTAAGTAAAATAGAATTGAATGGTTTAGACTATCAAGCACTTTAGATACGTTTATAAGACTCTAGGTGAAATTAGTCCTATGGAGAAGAACCGATACGAAACTAAATAATATTGTGATAACATCTCGTTTTATACATTATGTATGTGTGTCACGCGTAATATTTGAAATATCGCTTAATTAATAATATGTGTAATCGTATCAGTATGTTCGAAGATTAAATCTTATAGATTAAATCTTGTACTGATTGACTAACCTGTAATATAATAAATAGTCGGTAAAATTTATTACAATTTTAGAAGTCTGTGAGTCAATATAAACATATACATCTAGTGTGTCTGGATTCACAAGAAAATATGTTAGTGTAACCTCACTCAATCTACTTGAAACGCTCTATCGGATATCCACAATTTTGTTCACATTATTTCTCAAAACGATCCTTGTCCAATATTGACCAGGATTTACGCCATTTGCGTCCTTTCCGCAATATGTCCGCACAAGCTCTATACAAGCCCCCACTAATCCTAATTGAGCCAGTGGGGCTTTCGGCTTCTTTACAGTAGGTATTAACACTTCACTGGTGTCACAAAAAAATCTTCAAATAATAAAAAGGAGAATTCTCTATGATAGATGGGTCTAAATCTATATGCATTATATTACACGATGCCATTCGGAATGACTATTCGATCAACATTTTCCTTTATGGCATGATAATATATATTCATAACTACCAATAACATGAACTCAGATTAGTTATTAGTTAGCAAAAATTACACTATATACTTATGTATATCGTCTTCTTACCTACTAAATGCACTTGTTGCTTTTTAGCCTTGTTGTCCTTAATCGTCAATAGAAGAATATCCAGTTTTTGAATTTTTCTAAAATTTATAACCGATCCCAGTTCTTCGTTGACTTGAGGCACAAATATTTAAATGACTTACCTCACGAAAGTTCTTGAGATGGACCTATGACTTTTGACTTTTAAATACTTCACTAATTCAGTTTAAAAACTTCGTCTACTCAAAACCCTTTCTATCTTGTTGATACGAATACAATTAGCATAAAAAATTAGAGCATCTGCTTAACTAAGCATACTATCATTATTTTGATTAAAAGGATTTAGTCAGCAGAAACGGGTTGTTCTATAAATGCGGTTAGGAAGCTCCACAGTGAAAACCACAGAGCAAACTATGTAATTTCAAACACACATAAACTGTTTCGATCTACAACTCTTTCGTTTCTCAGTTGTTCGATGCAATTTTTAATTTCCCTAGCGCTTAGGTAATGCTTCCATTTTCCCTTTGTTACCATAAATGAAAATGCAGCCGAGAACACGTTGCTTTTCATTTATTTATATGACAATGCTCAGGGAATAATAGTTAGCTTTTTCTATTTGCCCAATGTAGAGCGAAAAAAGGATATTTTTTATGCATTAAGCTTAAGTGTTTGACTCTTAATATTTAACTTTTTGACTCTTAATATTAAGTTTTGACTCTTAATATATGAGTTATATGACTGACACAATTCCACTAGATTTGTACAGGCATAGCTCTGTCGACGGTTGATATCAAAAACCTTTTGACTACAACCAGTTCCACGAAAACGATAGACTACACTGTTATTTCGGTCGCATTTTTTTTGTCGCTTGTGTTTGCTTTGGTTTCGAGCCTGAACCCGATCACTAGGTATTTTTTAATAGTACAGTTCATTAAATATTATTTAACTTTGTTTATTTAAAAGGTAACATCCTATCTATTACTCAATGCATGCATTTTTAGAAAAAAACATTATGTACCTATACCCATTTAAAAACCCTGTATCGATCTATATCGATACATTTTTTATCCACTATGAACTGTTTTATGCCGTTTTTATTTTTTATTCGAAACACTTGTATAACTTATACTTTGTTACCTCAAATATAACGTTGTGATAAGTTTGTTTTTCCTTATATAGTGCATGTTAAATTTTAGATTATTAGTTGTAAATTAACTTTTTATTTTTGAAAAGAGTAGATTTCCATGTTATTTCCAATTGTTATTTCCTTAACCTACCCCCTTTTGGAACCGTGAGCCTAGTGCCTCGACTTTTTAAAAGTGCCTGCAAAGGCCTAGTTAAAATTAAAAACTTTGACTTTGAGTTTGACTTTGTTCAACTGTAATAACCTTGGTCTACAACTTGACTGGACAAATATCTGTACTTTTACAAATACCTCTTTGATATAGGTACTTATAATTAAGGGTGTGTAAATAAAATAAACAAAATTCAAATCATTTAGGAAAACGTCGTAAAATAGTCACACCTTGGTGGCATTAACATATGCTAAACAGGTGTAATAGGTACCAACGCTGGGCTGAGGATAAGTAGCCCGTGTCACGCCCGCGTGAAGAATAGACCTCGCGTGTGTACTCCCTGTAACACAACTCAATGAAAACACTCATTTATTTATTCGCTAGAGTGTGCTCGTCTGTTTTCGTATAAATTAAAGAATTCGCCAACTATTATTTTATCACTAACTAATCTTTGCCATAGTTTGTAACCTCTGAAAATATTTGTACCCGCTCAAACAACGGGCGCTGCATTAGACCACCAATCGTAGCCACCGTTCATCCCAACGAACTAGAGAGTTTACACTGATATTTTTGAATATATCAGATACTTTTTTAGTAATTTACTACGAGTTCGAAATTATGGAAATAAGAAATCATTTCAAAATTTCTAACTCGTATATTACTTTATTAGGGTACTTTTTATACAGTCTTAAAACTTCAATACTTATACCTAGCTCATGTTATTTTTAAATGTTATGTTTCTCCTAACTTTGAATTATACGAAGCCAGTACCCGAAGTCGTAACATTGACAGAGATCGGAGCCCTAAATAAATGGAACGTCGCAGAATTTAAATCAATTTCATCCAAAGTTATGGCAATGTGAGCTATACTTAGCTCGCAGTTCAGCGAAGGAATAAATCCGTTATCTAATAGTCGGAAACTAGAGTGAAATATTGTTGGTCTTTATTTTCAGGCATCGTACAGCTACAGATAGAAGCCAAGGTATGGTTATAAGAAAATAATAGTTACTACTTGGAATTTCATATACCAATTCGAATAAGGTGCTGATTTTATTATGATGGGTACATATTGTGCAGAATGTAACGTAATTATTACAAATCATCACGCCTGTATTCTCAAAAGGGTTAGGCAGAGGTGTACTGATGTACCACCTATATTTCGCCGATGTGTGTAATATTACATAATAACGAAATTTACCTACTTATAGAAATTTATTGATTAGCAATTTGTTGTATTGGTCGGCCCAAATAGTTTTCACTGCCATTCCATCCATGCTGTGGTTTGCAAACCGTCATAAAATCAATACAAACTGCAATAACATTACCTACTTGTTCCTTTATTATAATCCCAGTATTACGCAAGTCTTGTATAACAAAAAAATAATATTAAATTCCTCATTAGGGACCTGTCAAAAAGTAACCAATAATTTAGGAGCATTAAGGCAACAATCGTGTAGTTAAACCACACATAATAATAACCCTTTGAATAAATTTTCATGGATGTGTTTAGCTTAGTCACCCTAATATCCAATAGAAAATTATTATTAGCCCGAAAAAATCTCGAAGTATCTAACGACCAGTAAACCTTTTATAGTCCACAATATTGAGACAAAAGCTTGATATCGGGGCGGTCGTTTTATAGATTTTCCATAACCATTTTATTTCATTGTCTTGGATAAACTAATTACGTCGTTTCGCATCCCTTTAGGTTAAGAAAACCATTTATATCCTAAACTTTTGGTATACTTGGATGAGGTCATTGTTCCTCTTCACCCTAAGCTTTTCGGGCTTGTTTTCGGAACTAAAGTTGTTTTAAGATCTAATTTATGGATCGAAGACTAAAAGCCTCTTAAAGGGCTGCAATGCCGCTCTCTACGAATATAGGCAGCTTATATTAGACAAAAAATCAAGCGACATCTTGTTTGATGTATATTTTTCTAGGTTCCTTGTTCAGCACCACCAATAGTTTGAGACCATGCATATCAAGTGTTTAGCGGAGTGATTTTAGGCCTCCCGCCTACACCGCAGAGGCAACTGCTACGATAGAATTATAACTAGTGATCATAAAAAAAACTAGAAGCAGAAAAATCTATATATTGTAAGCTGAAGTGTTTTTACTTTTAACGGGAATAAAGGGCATTTTTATTTTATTTATTTCATATCAAACGATGGAGTCTCTCGGATAGTATGATATTAAGCTTACAACCAGTTCCTTGTCTTCTTTTACTGTATAATTCTTCTTCGTATCGATCTATCTTCGATATAGATCAATAGGTAGTGTGATAACACAATCATATTGTATCTATAAGTAATCAAAGCTCCAATCAAAACATCGTTATTTCTATTTTTACGCATAATTTCTTTCCTTTTTTTAGTTTCAACCGGCCTCGCCTTTTGTATTAAGATACTGTCAGTCCTAAATTCTACATTTCTGGCTGTAGGAACTGTTAACACATGTATAAGTATACATCGTCGCAAATCCTTTTCGCTTTCCATAGAATTTCGCATCTGGTTAGATAAGGAAATACCTCGGGGTGAATGCGGCGGTACAACCGACGGAATCCCTTTGCTAGATAAACACATTACACTAGCTATAGCTGTTTAATTTTCGTTCCGCGTATGAGATTTATTTGAGAAGGTCTCATTTACATTGTTTGTATAAATTAGTAGGTAACCCATCACGTAGTGAAGTGGATGTAATTGAGACAAGGTAAAGTTAGAGATGAGGAAAATACGAAATACCCTCATCAAAAACACAACTTGCTCTGCTTACAGTTTTTTTTTATACCAATAAGGTGGCATGCCGCAGTATCAATAAGCGGTCTAGTGGTCGTAAGTGCGACTGTCTAGCGTGAGATCCTGTGTCCGATTCCCGATTCAGGTTATTATTGAATTATTCTAAATAAAAAATACACAAATATCTTTTATGTATATCATCTGGAGAAATCGCTATTTATCTTCAGTAAAATCTTAGATATTAAGTGCCAGTTTTACAGATTTTGTTCAAAGGTTCAAGTCAAACGACAGCTTTTAATAATCAGTCCTGTTAATTTTATCACGACAAGCGATTCTTAGATTACTAGATTGTTATTGCTTTGTTTATTCTAGGAAAAATGTCTTTAAGCTGCTTCTCGTCTCGCGTTAGTTGTAATCTAAACAAGCCAATATACGTCTTTGTATATAAATAAAAAAAAAGAATTACTGGTTAATCATTTCAGTAGGTAGATACCGTTGAAGCTAGAAATACGACATTTAGACAGTAGCTTGAAACTTCTGGTAGGCAATGATAAAAAGTCTATCTATCAAACTATCTTACGATGAAATAAATTTTCTATCTTCAGATACCGTGACGTACCGTGGACTTGTGAACCTAACAGATAGTGACATAACAATGTTTGTTAAATCTAAATTGTTATTAAATCTAATCTAAATACTATAAAAAAATAAACTGCATTTATGTTTGTAGTAAAGGTACTTATCGTTCAACAATCTCCCATTGCATATGACATGCAATATTGCAATCATATTTCATGTTTGGTATTATTTATACGGGCATTGGTTTACCTTGGGAACCTTAAAAAATACTAGTCCACATACAATATCCGGATAGCTTCAAATGCGAAAAAACGAAGAAAAAATAGGCCTTGTACATTTGCATTTACGAAAGACCACTTCTTCGTGTTATTCGTATATGAAGACAGATATACCAAATTTTAAAAAATAATTACTACTACTCTACCGCATAAGTATGATAAGATGGCAACATTTTTTTTTTTCAGAGTTTTTCGATCAATATTTTGGAGCGCAACGAGCAAGAGCATAGTAACGAAAGCTTAAACAATTACCCTTAAACGTTAAGTCATCTCTATTATCCTTATTGATACGATTGAACCCCATAAGGTTGCGTGCAGACAAGAGCTCGTAACCTGTAAGTGAATCTCGTAACCTTGATTATGCCCAAGCACGCATAATAGATGGTTTTATAGCACTCGGGTTAATAACATGAGTTCAAAATTGTTCCGCTTTACGTTAGAATGCAGAACAAAATATAAGTCATAAATAAAGGTGTCCGGAATTAAATTATTTATACCACGTAGGTAAAAAATACGTATTTAGGGGTACGTACCAGTTGGTCAATATCGTGGAAGATGATATTAATAATAATAATTCAGCCCAGTAGATAGGTACTGTCCCGCTGCTATTGAGATTCTCCTCAGATTGAGTTGAGTCCAATACCGCGTTGTTCTGGGACTGGTTGGCAGAATACACATTCAGTCTAAAACTTTTTGGAGGGCTCTCAACCCCTAGTACCTATATGTTTTCTGCGACTTTGTTCGTAGTTATCGTTAAGCCAAAAATTATAAAATCGTGCGCGAGCATTGAGTGAACTCTTATAGTAAATGCGCGCACGTTACTGTATTCATCCATGGTAAGACGGTATTATATCCTGTGTAAATGCGGATGTGCCTATTTCAGTTCCAAACTGCAGGGCTAATTCTGAAAATTTCCTGAAAAAATCTTAATAACTCATATTCTCGATCTTGGCAACAAACTCAGAACCTCAAGCCCATTAGCCGCGCTTGCGACTACGAGACCATGACGCGGTGTAAGTATTATATCTCTTATTAACTTTATAAATATTAATTTACGTAATTCTAAGATGATTTAAATAAGAAAATCACAAAGCACAGGAAATTAATTAGGAAGTGTAGTAAGAACTTATGGAATTAATTTCCTTTGAGTTATTGAGTTTTTCCTGTTATTATTTGAAGGAAAAAATTCAGCTTCGCCTGTTTTCAATCTCTATAATGTTAATGTTGTAATATATATAATATTCACTTTGTTCTTTTTACACGAAGTTATGAAATATTTAAGTGTAGGTACGTGAATGTCCGATATAAATTCATATAAGTAATGGATTTATTCATAATTAAAAGGCGTTAATTAACGTTACAGAAGGTACCTAGTTAGATTTGAATTAGTCGATGTATGTGTATAAAATGTTGATTTGTAAGTTCCGAAGTGTTCCGAAGTGTTCCGAAAGCATCCGTTGTAAATTGAGGTCCCAAGAAATAAGCCATCATGATTGCATTGGAACTTGCGGTGATAAAAATAATTGAGACAAATCATTCCAAGTTCGTAAATCTGTGAAAAGCGATATAAATATTTTAGGATGTATGTAACACATTAAAAAAAACATTGTTAGTGGCGACCTATTTTGCTATACCGCTTTTTTTATAAATGACATAAACTCAAATAAATATACCATTGCCAGACAATGTTACATGACGACGGTACATATTTTAAAACAAACAGCCCCTACGGGACTCTTTTGTCCAATAAACACAAACAGTTGCCCGTCCGGACACCTAATAGACGAGAAAATGGTTACAAAGTACTTTTTTCGGTTTTTATTTTTCAGTTGAATCGTAGGGCACACACAGCTGATTAAAATATTAGGTAGAGTTTTGCTAGCCCATCTTAACTTGGATCCCTTAGTCTGAGCAAACGTTTTACAATCAAAACGAACTGACTCGTGAAGTATGTCGTTTAAGGGTGAATTCAGAAGCCATACCCTATTTTCCAAGCTTTTTAGCATATTGTATCAGATGTGTGGAGAATGGTTTTGCAATTAGCCTAATAAGCACGTTAGAGTTTATCCGCACAGTTTATCCGGTTTTACAATGGATTATAGCCACGAAAATGGGTTTTCTTTTGATTCTATATTTTGGAAACACATTACTCTTAATAAAGCCTTAATTATCCGTTTTGGTCGTGGCTTGTCCATTATCAAATAGTAATGGCCTATAATCATCATCATCATCCACAGTCGTCAGTTTGACGACACGGTTGGCGCAGTGGTTAAGCGATTAGCTTTCTGCGCTACGTGTCGCGGGTTCGATCCCCGCACGGAACAAATATTTGTATGATCTACAGATAGTTGTTTCGGGTCTGGTTTTTTGTGCATGTGACATGTATGTTTGTAAACTGTACCCACGATACAGGAGAAATCCTAGTGTGGGGCAATGTTTTTAAAAAAAAAAAGAAAAAAAAAGTCCAACTTCGCCCACTGTAAGGCATAGGCTTCTCTTTGGTTGTGCCAGTTGGCCTTTTATATATATTAAAAAACGTTTTCCAAGCAGACGTGCCTGCAAGCAAAAGTGAGTTCATAAATAAACTTACTGAAGAGGTGTTGGACACGTATCAATGTTGTCATTCAGCTTTCATATTCATAACGGAAAATATTTGCATTGGCAACATTGGTAACGAATATTGACGACGCGCGAGGTCAAATATCCCTGATATTTACGAATTCGATCATTTCAGCCAGTCGCGTTCCTGAAGTTGCATGACATACGAGCACACGGTCACAGATAAACAGTATAAGTATGACGGTCGCCATTCGCTGTAATGCCGCTCATTTATTAAATGCGAGATTGGTTTGAATAAATGTTTGATTAACAACTCCGCTGATACGATGATTATGGATGCCGAATAGATCTTAGATCAGCACAGCACGTAACTACAAAAGCAGCACAGCACCTAACAACAAGGAAAAGGTCCAATTACCTATCACTATGTATAGGTACCTACATGTAGCGACATTCAAAAAGGAAAAACTACAATACAAACATGTGGTACGCAAGATGAAAGAATAGAAATTGCAGCTTAAGGCATAAACACTCTCACTTCAAGGAAAAGTAGTAATAATATACTTATACCACTATACTGTAAAATCTTCCTTTTTTACTGGTCGGTAAACGGGATGAGCCATGGAACAGGGTTGACCAAAGATAACCAAAAAACATCAAGAATTCAAGACCCTAAAAAGAGTAATGTAGGCTATATAAATATTTTACCACTGTTTTATGGAGGCTCCCCCGCCTTTGCATTAAGGTCGTAAATCCTATCAAAAAGAAACCACCTAGTCAGGCATAATTTTAACCAAAATATTGCTTTCCCTTTTAAAAACTGTCCTACTTTTTTTTCAACCTAAACATGACTACATAAACAATAGACTTTCATGAAACAAACAAAAACTCGTGTAAATGCCCTCGTTTCGGTTTTACACGTTATTATTTTTTATTATTTTTAATGCTCGCTATGAAAACGGACGGTTTTTGATACCGAATGTTTTGATTGGGTCTTTATTGTTATGTAATAAACACGGCTGGAAATTTTGTTCACCAGGAAACCTATATAATGTTTTGTGTAAAAATGTTATATCCAGCTTCTCTTTACGTTATTTTAAATTACAATAAACACTTTTATGTTTATGCGTGATTATGTGTATCACGCATAACGTCTGGCTATTCTGACTATTGTAATCTTGACGCGAGTTTATACAATACATACATACATTTTTGTGGGGGTTTAATACCCGTATTCCTAAAACGATTATCGCCAGTATCGTTGTATCAAAAATAAAATGATAGCAAAATATAAATCGAGCCCTAACGGACGTCAACAAATAATGTGATACTTTTCCAGTTGCCACGGATATCAAAAGGTAAGTAAAAATCGATTATACGCGTAATGAAATTAAATTATACATTCTAATGTCACTGAAAATACCGTTGGACTTATTCTGAACACATAATTGCTTCTACCATTTCTCTTTATCTTTGGTAGATCAAAAAGTCATTTATCACGGCTCCAAAGTCCAATGTGCTCCCGTCAGCGTCGATCGCAAACTTATTGTGTTAACTTTTTTACAGCTTGCATTCATTTGAAATACTGGCGAACGCTTTGGAAGCTATTTTTATTTTATACCGAGTCACTGTCAGCATTTTAAACCTCTTATCTTCCACAGGTCAAGGAGACCGTGAAACTACGATGAATCTTGAATATGATGATAGAAATGCCTTGACAGCATTCACAAATCTGAGTATAATATAAGCCCAGGAATTGACTAAAGTTTCTGTCCATCCTACGGTTGCCGGGACGAGATCGCTGATTGCGATAAGGCCGCCCATTGTACATGCTAATTGTAATTTTTATGTATATTATGTTTTTAATAACTGTCTCGTGTGCAATAAAGACGTGTGTAATAAATCTATCTATCTATATAAAATTATTTTGTTCAAGTAATTCGTGTCTGTTGACAGAATAATTTTTCAAGACTAAAAACTAGACTGAAAATTTTAAAAGACAACACCGAAATCAGATCATTGATAAAATGTTCATTACCAATAACAATTCAAGAAAATATTGTGGCCGTCTTAAAATAACGAAGTCGCTTCCCGTAATATATTTTCACAGCATAAAAAGACTAGAAATATTGTTGGACAGTAAAGTACGTCTGCTTTTGAAATACGCGAATAAGAAAAAGCTCAGAGATAAAAAACTAGAAATACTTGGCTGCAGAAAACAACAGAAGTTCGTAGGTATCATGTCGGTGAGACTGGCTAGCTGCAGAAAAATAATTTATATTTTGTTTTGCAATACGAACGAATTTGCATTCCCGACTCCGAAACTTTAAAGAGGTCGTAATTTGAGTTGAACCTGTTGAACTATCGAGGTACTAAAAACAAGAGCAAGGAAAAGTTTATTTCTCCGAATATTTTGGCACGTTAAGTAGACATTACCCGTATAAACCGCCAAGCTATTACAAAAACGAGACTCCCATACATCGCCAAGTTGACGAAAATCCACTTGTAACCCGCCGACTCCACGAGCCGCAAAAGTTAACAGATTTTCCACATGCATGCAATCAGTAAGTCTTTCAACGTGATGGGATATCGGGTAAATAAAAAGGAAAATAGTGTAGGTAATGGAATTATAGCCACCAACATTACGACAAAGTTGGTATACAGACAGATATCTCATACGCTTACATAAAGTGAACAGTGCTGATCGACCTTTTTTTTTATATCTCAATGAGGGTCGCGAATCAGGCTGTTGGAACATTTTATTTTTATTTTTTGTTGTCGTATCTAAGAGAATATTATAAATCCTATTTAAAGAACTCAACACTAAACTAATACTTATACCCGTAATATGTTGCAATGATGAACAATCTTATAGCTTCTCACTGAATCTACTAATCTCGCTATCAACCCTATGTTGCACATAATTCTAATTTATATTCCATCCAGCATAACACAATGTTTCACATTAATAACAAAGATACAATCTAATTTCAATGCAAAACGTATTTGTGTAGGATTTGTTTAAGTCTATCTCCGCAAACATCGCTAAGTATTCGTGCACACAACTACCGCAGAGGGCTTTCTGTGTTCAAGAGAGGCCTTGAATTCAATTGGCAAAACACTGTTGTATGTAGGTACCGAAGCTCTGAGCAAGCGGATCGTGTTCATGTGCACTTGTTTAGGAGAGCGGTACAATATTTACCTAGTTTCCTTCTCACTCGTTTTCAGTTACGGTCCCAAGGTTTATCGATGCCAGGTGCAACAACATCGCACGAAGGTTGCTAAAATATTCTAGACTAGCCGATCCCGCGACTCCATCCGCGTAAAGTTTTTTTATTTCATAGACACTGAACCTTGCTGTCTGAGGGGTTGAGTTTTGAATATGTTTATCCGACCCATTATTCCTTATAGGGCGTGGGCATTCGCTAAGATGCCTTCACTATAAGGAATCTACCGGCTAAAATTTCATGTTTGTAGATTTACAATACCTAAGATTTCGTGATTAGTGAGTGAGTGGTATTTCGATAATATACATATATATATAGAATAAAATTCTACATTAGTATAGAAAAAGAAACAGTTTACAAACCATAGTCTGTGGGAAACAATAACCTATTTCCTGTAGTTGATTCTTTTAACATCCGAAGGCGACAGGCGAGGAAATTATGAGCTTATTTAACAACGGAGAACTTCCCTACTTTATTTAGTTCTCAACTTCTCATGACCTATCCAAATAAATAACTTACGCTACATAAAGAACATTATGTTAAAACATTTATTTCAAGGGCCGCAACCCTAATTAATTTTGTCGAATACGAGCACACAATTGTTTATCTAACATCCCAAATTAACCAAAAATAGAAACAATTCTACAATAATACAATTTGAGTTCGGTGATAATATCAAAAAGATCAGCAATATTCGATTTTCTCGTGTATCTGTAGCCGCGAATTAAATCGACTCTGCTAATATTGACCTGTGTTTCAATTTGCATGTAAATCAGTTTGGCCACGCTCGTACCCAGTTAGGACAATTAAGTCTCGAAAAACTGTTTTATGGTTTCATGAAAACAACGGGGTTAGAATCGAGTTTTATGTACCGACAAAATGGTATTTTTATGCGCTATATCATGTTTAATCGCATGAAAACTGTCAACATAAATTTTGATAAAGTCGGGTTATGAACTTTATGAAGTAAATCAAGAAATGACATCGTGTCACTAAGTTTAAAAAATAGCGTCTGTTGTCAGAAAAGGGTCTAAGATCTAAATACGATCGTTACACACATTATTGGGCGTCAATCGTAAAATCCAGCTTCCACCCTAAGAAGAATAACGATAGTTCAACTAAAAACATGTAAATCAGTAATGCTGAAATATAATACGAGCATTCCAAGTTAGAAATTCAAAGGCAATCTCTGACAAGAACGTATAACAAAGTACAAACAACACTTTCCCCTCTCGTGATAGCTCCCACATCTCGTCTTACATATTTGTGTGAATAAAAAAACAATATTGGGGCAAAGCGGCGAAGGTCCGGGATGAGCAAAGCAAACATTACAGTGCTTTGTACTCGCTGACCCAAATTACTCCACTTTAAATGCAAATCATCCACAGCGATCGTTTCACAGAAGGACGTTTAATTTCAACGTATTTAAATTTGCTTAACTTATCTATCGTACGTTCGTTGTTTTGCGGACTGTCACACTAACGATCGCGCTGAAATTAAATAAATTCAGCGCTACCCGTTTTGATATAACGAACATTTCTGAATTTTATTGCGCAGGTATTGGAGATTACATACCGCGTATTTAACTAGTCTCGAATAGTCTCTCGCTTATTATCGACTACAACTGTGGCCTTCACAGAATATTAGGTTTGCCACCTAATCATCTTTATGAGAACAGCATTCTAAGAAATCAAATGGGCGCGTCCCATATTTTGAACTTTCGTTAACATCACTGCAGCTAATATCTTCATTTTTCGGAAGGAAGTTAGCGGACGACCACAGTATGGCGCTCATCTAATTCTTTTCCTAATTGAAACGCATAGTTACTTTAGTTACATTGACGCAGCCGTACAATGTGCAGAAATGTCGTCACAGGCAAGGGACGGGACTCATTTTGATTGCTCTAAGTGTTTTTCAGATAAGTGCGCTGCGGGGTCGGTTCCGGCCTACATCCGGCTCTTTATCTCTGTAACATCGTCTGACACAGATAGTTATATATACACATACCTTCTTCGTTTTTTGCTACACGAATTTTATAAAACGAGAAAAATGTTGTATTAAAAAGATGATTAAGCATTAAAATGGCCCTGATAGTTTTAATAAATGATATGAAATAAGAATAACTTCCTGGCAGTTAGAAAAAAGCATTAAACAGCTAGTTGTTTGCGTTGCCGGCGCCGGCGCCGGCGCCACGGTGTACAGTGCTAGGTACCGTTGTAATAGACAAAGAATGGATGATATTGTGATATCGGCCAAGTGTTTTTCAGACTGCGGGGTCGAATCCGGCTCTTTATATCAGTAACATTGTTCAATACTGATAGTCATACTAAAAGGTACTTATACATTCATTTTTACTTAAACGTTCTTCGTTTTGAGAAGATACGAAGTTAAAGGTAATCTATGTAAGTAGGTATGAAGAATTTTTTCAATTAAAGTATTCATCTGAATTTCAGCTGAAGGCTATGTTTATTTTCTTTCCGTAAACTGAGACAGTAATTTGGCTTCACACCCCTTATACCGCAGTGGTCACATACTAATTTATCAACCCGAGTTAAATTGATAACTAACTATTTTAATTAACAGTAACTACTGACACGACTATGGTTAATATGTAGCAACCAATGTATCAAAAACCGTGGAAATCAGAAAACAAACTGCATCAAACTAAGCTCTTCTATAACTTGATATTAGCTCTAAGAGCTTACTTAGGGCACGGTGCCAACTATTTGTATCAGGAATGCACGTTTTTGCGCTTTTTTGTTCACTTTTTGATCGCCATATTCAGTCAAAGAACACGTAAACACGCGATTCTGCGACAAATCATCATATATTTAATATATTGCTAATAATAGTTACTCAAATTTCTCACATTAAATTAACTTTTTAGTGTGCTGCTTTGTCTTTTGCTCAAAGGTTAACTCGAAGAGCACTCAACAAGGAGTTAAGTTAGCCTTTTCTGCATCATTTAGTGTATTTTAATTTTCTATAGTAGTAAGAACTATAATTAACTGATACTTGTTTTCGAGATAGTATCTTTATAGACTTTAATTTAAACAAGCCCAAAACTAAGTATAACTTCTAAGTTATTTGTAGAAACAACTAGGTATATATTTAGACTTTCTATACTTATGATTGATTAATCTGAATTTAATGTAACATTAACTTAGCATCACGCCTGTAATCCCCAAAGGGTTAGGCAGAGGTGTATGTACTATTGAACATCCACATTTCACCGATGCTATTATCTATTACATAGCGTATAATAGGGATCGAACCTATTGCCATCTACCGGGAACAATTACAAACTCCGGACTACTTTTAAGATTTTTTAAACAAACAAATCCAATAACACTTTTCGCGCTGACACGCTTAACAGTCGCGATTTCGACCACTAAATCAATGAAGCAATTGTTGTATTAAACGTACACTAAAACTACTAAATTCGTTTTCATATTATTTATTTATTATTAGTTTATTTTTCCTATTAAGTATTATAATTTATGAAATACTAATTTTGTTTTGGTTTTCTCAAAGAATTCTTAGTAATTATGTATTTGCTTGCTTTTTACATTTATTTTAGTAGGTATCGTATAATATGACATGAATAATATTATATTGCAAACAGTACTAAAAGAACAGTACGTAAGTACCTACGAGATATGTTTATATTAATATTTTGTTTAATGTTGAACCCGTAAAGATTTCCATAAAAATAATCTACATACAAATATCTCACGCTCACCTTTTAGTACATTTAGGCACGAAGCGGCAATATGAATGAATAAAAACCGCAGCGGCAAAAAGTTGCCTGACTCGAAACTCCCTTTGAAATGTTGCCAACAACAATTTTCAAATCAGACATTGAAAACACACAAATTCAAGGCATTTTATACATAAGTTCCATATAGAATTAGACATACGTAGCATAGTTATGTTCGCAGCTCAATTCTCTCCATTTAATAATTCCAACAAATCAATTATTTTGACATACATAACATTATACAATAAAGCGCTTAGTTGACCTTAAGTATATTTCATTATTATCAGAAAAATATCTAGTTTAGCTTCTTAAAGAAAATGATACCTAATTTATATAGAATTAAATACATATTTATTTTAGACGCAGAAATAAGTTAATTTAGTTTAATAAAGTTCTTATTTACAAAGCTCCTTGTGCTGAATAAAATCTAATCTAAAAAAAAACTTTTTGTGCTGAATAGATAATAATATTTACAATCTAGATTATTATTAACACATGTATCTATGTATTTATTTATGTATTTATTTATTTATGTAAGTCGAGTGCAGACAGACGTTCCAATAGACGAATTTAAGTGCAGTTGTACTCGTTCCAAAAAAACAAAAGCATGGCCGTGATTTTTCAGTCTACTTTAATTACCACAGCGCATAATAATACCATGAAATTGTACTAGGTTGATAGTACATCTTTCAGCATTATTTGGATGTTAACACCTCATTTTTTGTAGCATCTATTTTCTTTATATAAAATGAATAAAAGCCATTGCTCATCTCACTCAAAAATAGTGTACTTAAATCCTCTCTACAGCTCTATCAACGCCAAAAGAATCGATCACCGGACGACGACGGTCTGGCAATAAAAAAATAGCCACGATTTACACGCTCACAATATAGTCCTCTCCGGTAAACGAGGTTCCTAGAAAACAAGTAGAAAAAGAAGTTACACAGCTCCAACAAAGATGGAGTGAGTCAAAAACGATTTTCTAGAATTTCTGCTCGTTTCCAGAGTTTTTATTACATTGGTCTTATACCTGCTATTTTTCTAGTATATTACTGGTCGCAGATCATTAGGTTTATACGAGTGTATTATTTTTATCTGTATAATCACTAGGAAAATAGGCATGTAGGTACTTTTCTGGCTATAAATGTATTTCTAACGTTTTACACAGTAAAAGTATTTTTTATATTTGTATAAAAGGAAAAAAAAAAACAAAATAATAATATTGTGATTATGTTTTTTGCATCGCATAATATTTTTATTGCTGAATGAATAAAAATTTGACCGTTTGCGTTTCTGTTTGTATTTTTAAGATAAGATATGTTTTTATTCATGTAGACCATATACAGGTACTTAAAAATAGTTACGACTCTAGGTGCCACGTTCCGTTCACACGTATTTCTGTGTGTATCTATGGTCATGGAAAAAAAATGATTACAGGACCTCTATATCCCACTAGTCTCCCGTACAGGATATAGCTATAGCTAGTTAGGACTTATTACTAGTATTGCACAGCTGCGATAGCTATCCACATTTTGTGCGCAGTATTAAGGATTGCTATACATCGCTCTCAGCTGACTTCTAAAACTACAATCAGGAATGTCATGTCCCTAAGATATCTCCAGGCGTACGTGAACGGGTGTCGAACGAACAGGTAGGCATCAGATCGGATTTATGAGTATAACAACAGAATGTAAAATAACTCTCATTTATCTGTGAAATCTCGCGGGAATCTCGTTGTGAGCTCTCCCTGTACCTCAATGGAAAATCGGGAATTTAAACGAGGGTGTTAAGAGCCTACATAAAGTTGATTGGCAATATATTTCCCATCAGGAATAATGTTACGGAATACGAAGCAACTGGAGCCATCATACTGATCTATATTCCGATACCATTTTATTGTCATACATGATGATATAATATGGTGTATATACATCGACGAAAATGCTCTTCTTCTGCCTAATCGTTCCGGGAATACAGGCGTGATGCTTTATATTCCTCTTAAAGATTTCCACTAACAACTTGTGAGATCTATACCTACTATATATATGACATCATATACTATATATATGTCATAGCGATAAAGCACCGCTAGTGTGGTGACATCGCTATTTATTTCTTACCTACGCATCGTTCGTCTCCATATTATAACTTCATTCACTACTTTTTCTGTGACCCCCGTAAGTATACAATACATGAGAAAGAGAATAGCCAATTTTTACACTGAAATTACACGTCTGGCCATAAAAACGGTTCGCAATATTAATAGAACTGAGCTTAAATAAAACCGCTTGCAATGTACCAAGGTATATTATTCAGACGGGATTATGATGGCTATAATATTAGATAGTTAGGTACTTATATGAGAGATGTGGGGAAATCTTGTTACAGTTTGTTATTATGTGTTGCTGAACTACTATGAATAAATGATATCTACTTCGTATGAAAAACAAAATAATATACTAATATTCACGCAAATTGCATTTGATAAACTAAAAGAACATATATTTTCCAGAATCCAGACAATATTTTAATTTGAATATATATAATATAAAATAATATAAAATTTAAATATATATATATATTATAATCTGTACGTTTGTTTGTCACCTAACTCCTCGTAAACGGCTCGGCCGATTTGGATGAAATGTTGTGTGTATATTTCAATGGGTTCCTTGATGGTTTGAAAACACAATTGGACCCGGTAGGTGGCGCTGCGATGGAGTTCTAAAACAGGTTCGGGCAGGACAAGGTCTGTCGGGTCCGCTAGTTTATTTTATATAACGTGGACTACTGAAAACTAATCTTGTTTGTAAAATAATATACATAGATACTTACATACAATTTAAATAATTTAACTCTTTGTGAAGTTAAATCCAATATTTTATTCCTATTTCAGTGTTTGTTACGTATGTAAACACCGGAAATACAAACCAGTCATGAAATAACAATTTATCAAAATAAAAGACTTTTGTCGTAGGTACTGTGGAATACCAGAAATAAAACTGCTGTTAAAATCTTAAATTCTATATTGATCGCAACGAACTCCCAAATTAAAGTAATTCAAAGAACAAGGTCCGTCATTATCGTCTTTCTACCTCTCCTCCTTTCTCCATACCAAAGATTGTATCCTTTTATATAAAACATCTACATCAGCTACGTCCACCAGCATGGACAAAACTAGTCAAATAGCTGATTAGACAATTGTGTCCATCTAGAACAAGTATTTGAAATTCCTTACCTTCTAATATCCTTTTATATAAAACCTCTACAGTACCTACTTTTATACCTAAACGCGTAACAGATTCCAAAAATAATAAACTAAGTTTTAAATTGTCGTTAAATCAAATAATGCTATCAATATGACCGTGCTTTGAAGAGACGGACTGACTATACTTAGGTACTAAAAAATGATTGCATTTAAGTATTCGGCGCTTAGGTACCTACATGAATATGCAGAGAAATACCTAAATCACCTATGGATATCGCCCCAGCGTCATAAAAGATAAAAAACAAGCATAAGAAAAGATATATGAGAGATCACCGACCGCTCTGAAAAACTCTCATAAATCAGCGTCGTTCAGATTTATACGAATTTTTTTACAAAGGTAACTTTTTAACGTCACAAATATATGAACATTCTATAAAAAATGTCCTTCATTTAACCGTCACTTAATAAGGCCGAGATTATGAGATAAAATCCTGGCGACCAAACATATGGCCTTATACGAGTATTTCGTTATATCTTAAGGAGCAGCGCACACTGCGCGGGCATTGCTCATTACGTTTTAATAAAGTCCTGTCTGAATAAAATGTGGAGTTTTTATATTCCGCGCCATCGCTCTCAGGTAGAATAAATAACAACAATAAATTAGCTGAACCCGTGTCTCCACCAGAGGACAAGTTTACCGAGATGTTAAGTCCTATTGGGTTTATAAGTTATATATATAACGACATAGGGGAGACACTTTTTGTCCCTGCCACAAGTAGTAGCCTATATATTAGCCGAAACTGTTTAGAAATGTGAAAAACAGGGCGATAAGCTTATTATATAAGTAGATATACAGAAAATAGTGGAAATGATAAATCCATCCTCTTGTTCTATGAAAGATACACGAACGTAAGCATAATGCGTACCCGAAGAGATTAATGTACCGATAATAAAGGACCAAATTTAATTATAAGCAGCTTAAATATCAAATATGTCACTTTTCGTTTACAGTCAAAAGAGAACATTAAACACATTCTACACATCAGCAAAAGGCTTTCAAATAATGAATGTTTATTCATCGTATTTTCATTATGAGACTAAATTATTTGGGTCCTGCGTGCAAATCCTGCCGTATGACGGGGTAATGGAAGTAAAGAATTCTACGGAAGACGGCCACCTATCGTAGATGGAGAGTATAAACTAAGCGAAATTCTAGTCTATAGTATAAACAATTTATTGTACTGTGACGTCACAGGTACTGTCAGTGTCAGAGATATATTATCTGCTGCCATAACTAAAATTTCCTAGAACATTTTTGCACGTGTAAAAAGTAGTAGAAGTTATAGGCTTCTCGCTTGGGAAACTTAATCTTATTTAGTACTGTGCTATTTCGTAATATTTTGTGCCCTGGTACCCTGAAAATTTAAGGAATTAAGTAGTACCTACTTTAAGTTTCTGATGTCAAATTAAATAAAAACTCAAAGACGTCGACGACGTGTATTGACTTGAAATCTAATCTTAACACATTCTAAACACGACCTAAATCCTAAATCAACCAAAATTGACACATTTAGAGCCTTCAAAAGTTATAACTAAATAAAGTACCAACCAAAACGTACGATGTGATGTGAACGACATACCAAAACTCATATGTCAAGTTTATTATGTTAGTGTCGGAAAGTTTGGAGGCCGTGTTCACATAACTAAGTACAATATATAAGTAGATACAAAGCCACACAAGTGAACAATATATGTACATCGGACGATGAAATTGACAATCCGTACTTTAGTGGCATTCTGATGGGTATTATATTTCGTAGATCGGGAGAACAGAGTTATCATTATATGATACAATATTACAGATTTGGACTGCCCAAACTGTGCTAGTAAAGCCTGAACGGATGAGTTTTTGTTTCATTTCAGTCGCTCCAGGCCGCCGGTTTCGCTTTGACTTCGAGAAGTCCGGATTTTCCTTAAGTCAAATGCTGCTCTGACCAAAACAAACCGTTTAGGGTGGCCCGTAAAAAATATTAACATGGCCACCGTAGACTGTTTTTGTCGTCAAAGTTGTTACTTTTTTTCCGCCGGCATTTCGCCATACTCAACCATAAACTCTACAAGTTTTGGCATTCAGCAACGAATTTAGGTGCTTGGAAGCGATTATTTATACTTAAACGCTTAGAGAGAGCATTGCCTTTATTGTAGAACAGTAGGTAGGTACTTTAATTAGTGGAAATTGCTAAAGCTGGCTATAATTACGGCGGGTGTATTTAGAATAGTGAGCGACATCAAAGGAAAATTGAATTGAAATTGATCAAAATTTAAGGTATATTCCAAATCATGCTAAGCTTATTATTATCACGAAATACATTGGTGTTGGAAGCCAAGTTAGGTTAAGTTAGTCGTCAGTACTAAGTAGGTACTTATGCGATAAACTTGGTAAAATTATTTATGTTACCTAGCCTGTAACTTTGAGTGCAAACCATCTACACCTCCATGTATGTAGGTATAAAGTAGCTACATATAATTAATTTCAACTATCTGTTTCGTACGAGAAGCTTTCACCATATGCAGGAAAATAGTTTAAAATTTTAGCATACTCTGAAATCGGGCCAAACTTCTACGTACGAAATCTGTAACTTTATATGAATATATTAGATTATTTTCAAAACGTACATTTTTGATAAATTGCTTACTTGAAACTGTTAGCAGCTCGGTTGCTACCCGGTATGCAATGACAGATGAAAACATGCTAAAGTCTTCGAATGACTGAAAATGCGCTAAGCTGTTCGATTTTTAAACAATTCTAAAGGAGCTATAACTCTTCTACCTTTTTCTTTCCAGCGGCACCATATTAAAGTTCTTTTATGCTTACCATTTTACCAGCTTTCACTTAAGAATAGGAAAGCTTGCTCGAAAGTTCTTCGTTCTTACTTATCAGAAAGAAAAAACAAAGGTTAGGTTCCAGAATTAAACAGATTTTTGTCCATACCCCGAATGATTCATAATGTATGTAGATTTGGTGTAGTGGATATAGATATAGATAATTTTTTCTTTTTTTTTATCACAAATAGGAAACTAATGGTCCCTCACGTGACTAACATTTACTCAAAACAAACTACTGAACTTTCCAAACCTCCCTTATTGTCATCATGAGTAGTCAAATTGATTAAATACTTCAAATCTATTGTTCTTGTTAACCAGATTGCTTTATTTCAGTCAGTAGCTTCAGTCACGGAATCTTTTGTGGAGTAAACAAACAATTAATTCTAAAGATCTTACATTTATCTCAAACAAACGAACAATTCGTTCTATTATTTTATCCCTAAATGAAAATATAAATTGAAGTGTAACAATAATGTTATTTTTTTTGAAATCCAATAAAAGATATCTCTTTACGACGGCATGCGTAAACCATCCACACAACTTAGATATTAAAATATGCACCTCATAGCACCGAAATACAGAAAGCGAACGACATTACCGAAATATCTCATCCCGCAAATATATGAAACTCATCTCAAGAATTTTCAATACTTAAAATACTTGCCATGTTCCCTTCATAAAAATGCAAATGGAAATCCGAACCGTTATAGTACCTACTGGACCTGGATTATTACAACGACCTTTGAAGCAACTGTCCCTCATAATAACGACATATTTACATATAGAGCGACTGACGATACTAAAGAAGACAAAATATAGTCCCTAAGTGTAGTGTGTTTTAAAGCAAAACTCAAAGATGAGAACTAAGCCACAACATAAGGAATAGAAAAGCAGACATCAAGAGGCTATAAACGCTTAGACAAGAAATAAAATCACCATTGAAACGATTACATAACAGAATAAGCACAAAAATCTGTTCATAGTACCAAAGTACAGGGGGTCTAGTACCTACGAGTGTTCCTCTACCTTAATTGTCGTTTCCATTAAGCTAAAATGTATGAAAATATCGTGCGCGCGCATTTCAGTGCACTACTATCGTAAATGCGCGCTCATTATTTTCATACATTTTTGGCTTACGTTAACTATGGTTAAGATTAAGAAAAAATCGTTCTAAACCCTCAGATTGCAAAGATAAAAAAAAAAAACATCAAAAACTTTTTGATGTAAGATTAAAACAAAATAATCAGGAAGGACCTTAATCGACCATCACAACCTTGACCGACTTTCCAAGACAATCCGAAGTGGTAACTGACTGTACGTGTACCTCGGGGATGTGAGAAAAGTATAGAACAAAAAGTACTCGTAAGTATATAACATGGATTTTGGTATTCGGTAGCTAGATAACCTTACTAATAATATAAATATTGAGTTAGAATGTCCTTGTCTGTTTGTTGCGTCGATTTTAATACAATTTGGTAGAGAGGTAACTGAAAGCCCAGATAATAATATAGGTTAGGCGGATTTCAAACAGGAAAATTAAAAATTTCAGACTTGAATTCGTAGCCACGCCTAGAAAATTATCAAAATTCTTTCGATTTCCACCTACTTATTTATAGTTGTGTACAAATCCACCGCTAAAGCTACCTTTGCGATTTATTTTTCTCAGAAACGTAAGTTATCCATTTCTGTATTCTTGTGAACTCAAGTGTATGTCTGAATGAATACGAATAATACTATTCTTTTGACTTCTGCTGACATCAATTCTTTGTTATTTGGCGAAAGATATTGTAAGGTTGTCTGCCTTTTTTCGCCTAATATTAAATAACAACAAGAAAATATGTATTATTTATAGAGTAACAGAGTATGTTTTAATGTGTTTTGTTACAAGTATTTTCAAGTTCAAAGGCTTTAATATGGGTGCTAATATAGTCCTCCTAACCGTATCCGGTGACCGCAAGCCTAGTACCGACTCCCGAAGCACGGTTGGTGCAATGGTTGAGAGAATGACTGCGGCGCTACGTGTCGCTGGATCGATTCCCACACGGAACAAATATTCTATCTACAGATAGTTGTTTCGGGTCTGGGTCGGTGTATGTGAATACATACCGTGCCTCGGAAAGCACGTAAAGCCGTTGGTCCTGCGCCTGATCTCTCTCCGGTCGTGTCGGATTGCCGTCCCATCGGACTATGAGACTTAAGGAATAGAGAGAGCACCTGTGTTTGCGCACACACTTGTGCTCTATAATATCTCCTGCGTAGTTGGCTAATCTCCGCTGAAGTTGGCCGCCGTAACCGAAATCAGTCAGGACATTACCGACTCCTATCGTAAGCTTTTTGATGTCTAGCAAAGCCAAATTTGGTTTTGAAAACCGGTCACAATATCGGCAGAAGAGCTGGCCGGTATCATTATATATGTAAATGTAAGAAGGCGTTGGGCGACATCTGCGAAAGTAAGGCTTCTCAGTCAGATCTTTGAAACGGTTTATTTAGAAGCTATCCACTGCTTTATGGATTTTTTTACCACAGTAAAAGATCAAAACAAATCAGTCACAGATATGAGTATGATAAGAAAATGTACCATTTTATTATGTAATATAAGTAGGTTCATCCATGACATAAAATCTCATTTATATTCTGTAGAGCATATAATTTAATATCAAATTCGATTTATCTTCTCTTTTTAAAACTATTATAACAAATATATTACTGAGCATTTAACCGATACCGACCTATATAACCAAAGTTACCGAAACACAATCAATCTATAAATTTTATTTTATTTAGATGAAACCAGTTTGAATCTAGATCAAGCAAATAAAATGTCGCCTTCATCCGTTCTACCTACTTATTGAGTGACTAATTTATATCCACAGCCAAGAAGGATGTCAGCTCCGCAGGCTTTGTTGGCAACCCTATAATTAATTAAATACCTCAGTAGGGAACCTAGATTCGTCCAAGATATATCTCCTTGTTCCATCTTATTGACTATTAAAGCAATTTACGAACAGCTGTGAATTTTATTGTTTAGCTGGCTGATTAAAATAAAGAAATGTTTGTGAAATCGTTATGCCTCTTCACAGTAAATCTGAGAATGCATTAGTACTTATCATTGTTTTCCAAAACGAACCAAAAATAGTTGAACTGAGAATGTGGAGCAAATAATACCCAGCTTCCAAATTCAACCTCACATATAGGCAGGATAAACCGTACAATATATGGTTGTTCCTACTGACGAAGCTCGCTGCTTTCCAGCCTCAATACCCCAGGTTGTAGACGGGCAGCGACACCTATGCAAGAGACGTTACAGATACCACCCACTTATCCAACATGGTGATTAAGTTAATAAGTATTAATTTTTAGAAAGTAGTCAAACGATCATTAATTCGATACAGTGTGATTTGATCCCGCTTCCAAATAGATACCTACATCTAAATATATAATTCCTGCAAAATGTATACTAAAATCGATTATAATCTCTCTCATTTTAAAATATTCTCAACGATCTACATCGCTGAAAGGGTAACGTACCTACCTCTCTAGAACAGTTTTACAGTTGTTCAAGACAATGAGAATATTTCAACAATGGCTGCCCGCCACAGCTTTGCGCAAGTGAAAATGGATTCTTCCGAAACTTTGTTTCATTATGGTATGTTATTCCATGCCAATCCATACGGTCGACTTGAATCATTTGTATAATGTGTCCAATGTTCTATGTCATAAGAAAATTTAAATAAAACCGAATACCATTCCTAGTGTAAACGTTTAAAGTGACTTAATTACTCTGGAACAATGAAATAATTAAAATTTAAGTAACTAAACATACCAACCTATATTAAAAACATTTTAATCCAAGAACCGAATCTCATAACTCAAGTCTGCGGGTCCTATTATTACCCAAGTTCGCAAACCACTGACTTTTTGCCTCTCCGTAATGGAGAGACAGTTTAATCTGGTATTCCGTCCATATTTACAGTAGTTAAACAAATTAATTCAAGGCTTCTGTCTGTTCGTAACGGTGCCCCGGAGACTAGTGCCGCAATCGACGAACAAATCGCAGGACATAAAATGAATTTGAAGCCATATTTTATCCTTAAAAGAAAATAGTGACAGTGAGATAAAACTACGGATTCCAAAGATGATGACCAATGGGCAGATATGAATAAATAACACGATGAAAGAAACCCGGATAACTAGAAAGTGAAATAAAATTGTGAAAACGTCAGTTCACTTTTCAATTGAAAAATGAAGTGATAAAGATAAACGACGTACCTAGTTAATTTTTTAAATGGAAGTGTAATTACTATCAAGATTCTTTTAAAAGCGACAACCTATCTATTTATATTATTTATCATAATGCTTTTATTTAATAAAAACATAATTCTAAGTTAAAAAAAGAAATAATCCCAACACGCAGAAAAAACGTTAACTAAAAAAGACATGAGTATTTAACAGAGTTTCAAGATTGGACCAATGGGGACACTTCATATAATGAGAAAGTCGGCTGAGCTTAAAACTTTTAACATATGGCTATCGGGTTATCAAATATTACTTGAACGCTTTTAATATACATAAGCCACCCCGATCGACTTCGACCCCACTATAAGGTATAGTTTAATCTTCAGAAAGTCAACGGATATTTAGTAACTATCGATATCAGTAACGATACCTCTATAAAGTGATCATTTATTGCACCGTTAGGAATTTTGATGTAGGTATACTGTGTAAGTTATTTTATAATATAATGTTGCTCTAGCTAGCCCTTTGGGTATTCTGTCGACTTCCACTACAATTGTGTACCCACATTTCACCGATGCCGTTATTGAATCCCATGTCATAGGGGGGAGCCTGTTGCCATCTACCGACCCTAGTTCCAGATTCCGTGCTGCTACTGAGAATTTCCTTACAGACAAACCTAATAGCACTTTGCCCGACCCGGGAATCGAACCCAGGACCTCACACTAAGCAGTCGCGCTTGCGACCACTAGACCAATAAGGCAGTTTAATGGGTTTTTCTATTACAAAATTCTCTGTAATAAACCAGAGTTTAAAAGTGTGCCCAGAGGAGCACGACGTAGGTACGTACAACGAGCATGAGTCTCTAGTTCAAAATTACATAATTGTTACATGGACAGATGGGACACACGAAAATTCTTTAAAACAGGTGTAGGTTCTTTTATAACTGCAAAAAATAAAAGACCAATTCAGAGTATGAATTTGTTGGAGCATTGTTGGCCCACATCCAACTAGCTGCGATTCAGTTTGACCTCTATGAGTTGCACTTGAAAATGCGAAACCATGAAGAGGGATTCCAAATTATATTCCAAAAGTTAGAATAGTATTGCGCAGTGGCGATACTGAAGATTAGATAATTTAAGTTACTGTTTAAGAAATTAAGTATTCTTTGTTAAATATTAAAATTAATATCAGTGCACCGATCACTACCCTCTATATTTTCTGCGTATAATATAATTACATTTTGTACTCTTTTCTTTGGTGTAAAGAATACAGTGCTCTATCCGTCTAAGTAATAGGCAGTTGAATTTCATTTTTAAGTTATAAATTTGTATGTATAAATTAAAATTAAATGCTGTTCGTTGCTAAGTACACCACTTGAGAAATGCTAGACCGATATTACCGGTAATTTTAATAGTCCGAGATTTTTAGGTGAAGAAAAATTTGAAAAGTTGCCCGGAAAATTGGACACGCATACGAAGTTGCGGGCAACAGTTAGTTTATGAATAAAATTAAAGGTATCAAAGTAAAAACCTTACAAAAATACAATTTCTATTAATGAGATAATAATGAAAAAATGTTTACAGCTCCGGAACACTGCACGTTTTAAGTATAACATAATTATTTTTACGACGCAACAGAGACAATTAGAGAAAATATTTTAGCAACTAGAAACTAAAAGGATTCTTAAACAATAACTTTTATTACCGTAGTAGCTTTCTTAGTTGCATTAAGCTTCTGTAAAATTTTACGTTGAAAATAGCACTTAAGACGTGTAAGGGTAGGTATCTTGACTCACATTATTCCCTGTTATCGAATTTAAATTAATCGCATTCAGCAGCAGTAGTTGTAAATATTTAATGCTCAGTAATACCGAAATTAATTACATTGCACTTTCCATATGACAGTCGAATTGGTGTAGCCGTATATACGCAAAACCAAATCTCTTGTTACGTGTGGTTTTTAGAACATTCGACCGGAAAAGTGTGTAATTTTTTTTTGGGAAAATAAATAAGTTTTGATTAACTTTGAAACTCTTTCATTCTCTCTCTGTATTTACTAAATATTAGTCTAAAACTAATATTAAAGTACATTTATTTATTCTGCTTACCGTTACGTGTAAATGGATATTCCCTAATGGAACCTTTTGTTTGCGTCAAAGATATAGTTAATACTGTCTGCGCTGACCTTTGGGTCTTACTTATGTTTGTAGATGTCTGTGTTTTCTTACTATACGGGTAAAATAATTTGTATTAGACTGAGTTTTCGTACTATAGAAAAAATAAGTCTTTATATGAACTATGTATTATTAAATACTCGTATGTATAATTAACAGTACTCGCGACTCTGAAGAATACAAAAGAGCATTATGGGGGAGGAACTTTTTTTTATTCTGAAAATGTTTTCTTTGCGAATGCCTATGTCGTACAAAAAATCGGATACAACTGTACAACTATGCATATTCTTCGACTTCTTAGCATGGCGTTATGGCATCATGTAGACAAGGTTGTATCCTTCTGAGTCTTTTTTTTTTTTCTTATATATTAATAGGGGGTTTTTATCCACATGGATACGTCAACCCCATTGTACCTTATCACTACTATTACACCACTAAAGTTAAAATATAATAACAATATTCTTATAATCCTTATTATTTAGCAAATTTAGCTATTCATTGATCAAGCTGTTATACTAGACCACACAATTTTTTTGCAACATTTGATTTAGGATTCGCTAAAATAGTGAAAATAAGCCCAAGATCTAAAATATTAAAACCAAACTCCCTAATCAATGAATCTCTTTCATTTTTGTTCTTAACGCACTCCATCAGCAAATGTTGCACGTCTTCTATTTTGTTGCATACTTCGCAGTTTGGAGATGCTGCCTTACGCATTAGGATAGCAAATTTTGCTCATGGAAAGTGCCCAGAACGCAGTCTTAAAGCTACTTTGACGTACTTCTGAGTCTTCACCCCGGTCTTTGGCATCAAGAGGGTTAGGTTGTTGACTCTTATATTATCGAACGTTTAATAACTGACATGATAAATAATATCAACATTAAGGTATTCTAAATAGTTCGGTGAAAACCTGGAGCGACTTATATAGAGCTGATATATCTATCTATATGCATTTACTTACGTATTCAGCCCCTATCTACCATAATGGATACAGACTCCTCATTAATCTGTGTATAGTGTTTCACAAAGGAAGCTGTTACCTTGCAATCGTGCGTGTAAATTGTGCACTGTGTTGCAACTGGAGGCCATTTGCTTGGCTTTGTTTTCTGTCCTAGCTTTGACAAAATTAATTGGTAATAGTACCTATACCTATGTTCTTTCTTTTTTTGTGAGTATACGAGTATAGGTATAACCTATGTTTTTATTTATTCTTTCATAATTTGTATGAGATCCAATACAAAAACGTTTTACGCAAATGCACACGTTTCTGTTATAAAATTAAAAATACTATGAAAAACTATAATGCTCCTAATATTTCATAATGCCTGAAATTCAAAAGATTCAATTCAATTCAATTCAAAATTCATTTATTCAAAATAGACTACTACTATTGTTTTTGAACGTCAAACATATTATGGACAGAACTAATACGCCCGCCCTTGACCGCTTCCTATGTGTTTTAGCTTGGGGAGAAGAAACGGCCCAACAAACTTCCCAGCAACACTCCCATGTCTGTCATTATACAATAATAAAAAAAGAATATAATTAAAGAATGCTATTTCAATAATTAAAGCTTAGCAGAAAATTTGTATTCACGTACGTGTTTAGAAAGACATAAAAGTGGAATAGCAACACCTATGTATGTAAAATACAGAAAATAGATATTTTATAAGTTATTATAGCCCGCGTATAAGTTGTTATATGTAGAGCACGTAACATGGTCCTAATAGTGGCTCAAATGGTGCTCGTATTTCTGAATACATTAGCATTGGGATATTTTCCCACACCGTCTTGGTGTTCATCACCATGCATATCGCCAAATATTTATATAAAGTTCAAATTGAATTAGAATGAAAAGGGACACACTACCATATTTTGTCGTCTGAATTGATTCCTCCACTAAAAAAGGACTAAAACCTACCAATAAACTTTTACCAATTCCATACCCGTACCCGCATATCTGCACGGTAAATGCCTTTCAGTAAGAATCAATCTCCCTGTACAAAACATATAGGTACATAGTACATCCTACGTTTATCAATGAAAAAGGTGAATCAAATGAATGAATATTGTATAAGTATGAATAGAAATGTGATTTGTATTCAACACACTTGAGTAAACGAGTTGATGAAACAAGCGAACGTCTACAACATCGCTAAACACAGATTTTCTTTCACATTATATTGCTTCATTTTCTCATTTTATTTCTCGCCGCGCTGTTTCTACGTCATTGGCATGGAACAGCATTACTCAGGAACGAACCGAACGGAAAAAGTTAAAATGAAAACTGGAACTCAGTGTTCGTATTATACATAAGGTAGTACGTATACTTTTCACTCTATACATTGGAACAGAAGATTGTTTATTTGGTTGTGAACCTTCTCAGCCTTGACCTAAATTTTTGCCTGGGTTCCGATTAATACGTCGGAGGACATTAAAAATGCACGGAAACCGTCTACAGATAATACGCTTCTCGAGAAATGCGTCAACCGATAATTTTCCCGACAGACTTGTGGGTTGGCACTTAGATTCTATATGTAGATAACTTTTTTTTCTTTAAGATTACAGTCGCCACCACAATTGTAGCTTGATTGGAACATAATAAACGTGCTCACATTCCCCTTTTGTGTATTAAATGTAAATGAGCAGCATTGAAGACGATTCTTTACTTTAAGGATTGTTTTTATGTCTGAAGAAGACGACGCCAACACACATACTTAGACATACGTTGGTATTCTTCTTTAAGTTATCAATATACTCAAACATAAAAATCTTTTAAATCCATACTCGACATATGAACAACTTAGCGATACGTACCTTGGTCTTGAGACGCGGCTGCTCGAAGTCGGCCTTCATCCGATCGTCTCTCCATTTCCACAATCAATATCACTTCCACATTACATTTTATCAGTTTTTCGTACTACAACACTGAAACTTTGAAAGACCTTTACAAAGTAAATTATAGTAATTAATATTATTAAACCTCGTTTTGAATATTCCATTTAAAAGCCCGAAGTGTCGTAAACCTTACAAACGGTATCTGTCAGTTTATCTTGTCAGTGCTGGTCTTTTAATTATATTTCCGTACCTACCGAGTAAAATGTAAAAAAAGATGTTTTATCTCAAAAGGGAAACGAATCGAAGGGGAAGCGTAAATCAACATCCGATTTTCGTTTCTGGTTGTCGGAGAACAAAAAAAGTCTTCGATGTTTTCTTGTTTTTTTTTTTATAAAGGCCATTGAGATGTATTTGAATAAAAAAAATAGCGGTAAAAATGTAATAATTCGCATTTATTGTATACTTAGATGGAAAAGCTACGCTGAATGAAATATTTATCTATAATATTACTCTCCAAGAAGCTAGTAATTGGTACGTAAGAATCTCGAAGTATTAATATCTTTCTTTGAGCTTGGATATTGCTCGGATAGACGTGGAGTTTATCCAGGAGATTACTCTACATTTAATTTTACAGTATGTCACAAATTAACATAATATTCGCTACCATTTTAAGCGAGAAAAAAAATCTTCTGTAATTAATCGTATGCTGGTAGGCGAAATGTTATTTTATTTTATATCTAACAAACAACAGCCACTGAAATGACATAGACCCAAGAAATTTGGTAATCTAGTAGTTATTATGTAATTTTATATTCGTTACAGAGTGAAACGACCCAAGGTCACACAGGTACACAATAGTTTCCAATTAATTAACACGATCGGTCTTTTTGTGCAGAGAATGATATAAAATTTACGCATATGCTATGGATGAATAGAATTTTGTATTAAATGTGGAATAGTTTTATGTTATACCTGTCTCCTTGACCCGAATACAATACTAGCAAATTTTACTGCCTACGAAACTGGTGCTTTATTATAGATTTTATAAATATTTAAAGAATAAATACTAACTCATTAAAAGGGTACTTATCCCAAATAGGTTCATATATCTTTCTACCGACACAAATAAATATAGACACATCGAGTTCGTTAATCCTACAGGTGTAATTATTTTGTTTTAGAACCTTTATTGGAGGCTCTTAGTTGGCTCGTCACGTACTCGTTCACGATACGTATGGCACATTTCAGTCCGGAGGAGCCCATAAAAACAGATAGAAAGCCTACTAAAGGCAGCCTTCGTTCAAATTATTTTTATGTTCCGAGTATGTTGTAGCACTTTATTGCTACGAGTCGGCTACGCCACGTAGCACATACCTACGCGACGCAGTAAAACTGCTGACTTTAAATATTTAACCAATACTTGTCCATACAAATTCGAAATGTTTCTATCATATATTATTAAATTGTTCAGCGAAATTGGAATGAAATGACTTTTAATCGTTTTAGAAAACATAGAAATGAAAATACGTGATAACATACATAATGCTATTCTGATTGTAAGAAAAATAAATTTATTATACTCACTGTTCTTGTAAATAACAATAAGTCAATCACATTTATTCAATTTGTTAGCATTATTTCATCGATCTTTTGTTACGCCTCCGCTACGCCGTAGCGGGTGCTACGTAGAATTTTAAATGGAATAAGTAATATCTACGACACATTTACGATTCAGAGGTCAATTCACAAAGAAATTATGACCGAGGTACCTCATATTGATCCGTTCTAATTGTAGGCATACTACATAAATGATAGCTAGGTTTATTTATTATAAATATTAGAATGAGTATTTCAATATAAATAAATAAAATCCGTAAAGTTACTACTTATAAATTATAATGATTTAAGGTACATATTTTGTACTAACATCTTACTACTATTATAAATGCAAAAGTTTGGATAAATGGATGTTTGTTACTCAATCACCCCAGAACGGCTGAACGGATCTGGATAAAATTTGGCACAGAGATAGACTATAGCACATAGGCTACTTTTTATCCCGGAAAAATGTACGAACTCGTAAACCACGCGGGTGAAGTCGGGGGCAGAAGCTAGTTATTAATAAAAGGCTAACGCGTCAGGACCTGTCTCATGCATGGCTAAGTTTCAATCATATTTTTTATCAGCCACTATCTATAGTTTGATTAGTACTATCGACACGATATCTACGTAATCAAATCACGGCTAGTAAACCAATACACACTGCTCTATTTAATATTTTGTTTATATTTCATAACTGCAGTCTAAAAGAAATCGTGAATGAAATGAAAACTTAATTTGCAATTCCTTAATATAAATAATGTTTCACACATAGTATAGCAAACTCCTGGCCTTCGTCAACAAAGTATTCGTATTTTTATGAAATAACCGCATACAGAAATACATAAAACGTCAATACGACAAATGTATACATGTTTTCTTCAATAAAGTTTTTACGCGATCGCTCCTACCTGGACCCACGCATTTGGTTCTTAATTTCACAAGCAGGTTGCGTTTTACCTTGGCTACATAAAAAAATATGGAAATCCTTCATTATTCAACCCTATGTAAATATATTACGGCAAAGATTTAAATGAAAGAGGTGTACTGTTTACTACCAGAAATACCGTGTTGGAAAAAATAGATAGATATACTATACTTCACTGACTAATTCGATGTTTTATACAGAAAATATTGACATGAAAAAAATGAACTTGCTCATGAAAAAAGTATCAGACAGACGCAGACACTGGTAGTTGCCGGAGGCTAACAAAAAACTTCACATAGAACATTTCCCACGACCGCCTTTCGCGCTTCATGCAATATTCAAAACTTTTCCAATATAGTTAGAATGATAGATGCATTTCGATTTCTTGTCAAGATTGTATGAAAGAAATATGATTTATGTTACAGTTATAGTTACCATTAATTTCCGTTTATTTTTAATTGATAGTTTTAGTATATTATCGTGTTGTATACGGGGCGGTGGGTTTATTCTGCGTGTGGAACGAGACGCGCGAACCGTCAGCGACGCAGAACGCGACTGACCGTGGCGCGGCATCCGTACCCGCTACGCTGTACAAAATACGGTCTATACGCTTCTTCATAGTGCCGCACCGGTCTCGAACTTCACTTATGTAAGCTTCTTGTAGCATACCGCAACTGTTGGCTGTTGGCGAACTTTCATTAACAACGCGAGCAAACTAAATCGAATAATCTTTAAAATCCTATTTCTGAAATACTTGATGTGCTCCTATGTATATACCTGGCTTAGTGGCTAAGTGTTTGGCTTTATGCTTTGTGTTCCCTGGTTGGATTCCTGCACGAAATAACGATAATTATTTGCGCTACGGTTGCGTGTCCCCGATATCAACGACGACCAACTCCGTCCGGCGGCGTCTGTGTTGTGAATGATATCCGGCCATATGAAAATATAAGAACCGCGTCAGTTTTTTCATACAGATTCGATGTAGCCCCCTAGCTGATTTCCGTTGGTCAGGAGGAATCAACTGTGCTAAACCAGCCGGTTATCAACTTTTAGTACGTCTGCCACGGGATATATTTTAATGCTTTTTAGGTACATAAATTAATACAATTTTAAAATATGTAAAACAATGAATTACTAAAATAGGTTAGTGGGCATTGCCACGAAACATAATAGGAATTAATGTTCTTATTCGTATTTTCCGTAGTGTTTGGCTATGCGTGATTTGTCACCGACTCGCAATAAATTACTTTCGACTCTGATGGCCTTCATATTAGCATAATATCCATGTCATTTTCGTGAAGGCGCTCGAATTATTGTCGGAATAAGTCCTTTCCAAAATTTGTAATTTTAGAATTACAAATTTAGGAAAGGGCTTATTCCTCCTCCTAGGATCTTTAAAAAAAATCTGTACCTATGACAATTACTGAGATGAAAATCTATAGCTACTCCAGAAACTGCTGCACCTTTTGCCATCTGTTACCTGCAGTGGCTGTTTTTAGGTAATTCGAAACACAGTACAACTCTTTTTTAAGTTTACCTACAAATACTAAATAAATAATACTAAATATTTTCATATTGAAAGTGAATGCGAAAGATATTTACAAATACTTTTAATTTATTATGATCACTATTTTTAACGATCCGAAAATATGTTCAACACGCCTTAAGCCAATTTTATGTAACATAACATAAAAAATGTTACATAAATGAAATCATCAAAGAAGAAAATAGCATGTTTTCAAAGAGACTGGACTCAAATTACAGAACGTAATTCACTCGGTGGTTACAGCTATTAAGCGATTGAATAACACAAGCTTAAACCTTTTCAGATAATAAGTATTGATTTAAATATATTTATGTCTTACCTTACTTATTTTTACCTATTTACAAATGAAATCCAAATTGTTTATTTTTTCTTCGCAAACAAACAACACACGCACCTTATTTGTCAGGAACAAAATGGGTTGCTGCGTGTATATGCGTGCAAAATGTGGCTGCCCAATGATTAATTGCTTAAAGTCTGGACATTAGCAGGTAATGTTACACGTAGGTATTATAATTTTACAAATCACTTTTTCCGCTACTAAATAATGCGTTACGTATGTAAATGAAATAACACCGAATAAATGGTTTTGAGACAAGATTAATTTTTTATTTAATAATTTTTATAATATATTTAACCTTTTTACGCACATTTTACATAATATTGTGAAAATCAATATAATGCTTTCTATGTTTTTTAAGTTTAAATTATCAGCTTTGGAAGTTGGACATCATTTTTTGTATGGAGATCGTGGTACACCCTTTTAAAATTGCAGTAATATTTAAAACAGGGTAGGTACCAACCACTAACAACCACACTTATTATAAAATGTAAGGAAGTTTTTCTGTGTAATATTCCGTATTGTAATAACATCGTATGATAGAATTTCAGTATGAATGAAATAAGAAGAAAGACAGGCAATGGTCAGGAAAAGGTCAATTATTTTGATTTTGACCCTATTATGACTTTGGCAGGATTCTTTTTTTCCCTTCTTGTGATTGCCTCAAATATGATTTTTAATAAAAAGATTCAATAATCCTTCTTTTATTACCCGACTGCCAAGGAAGGGTTATACTTAATTTTGGCGCATATCTTGTATGTATGTATATTGTTTGTAAATTTCTTTATTACCTACCTCGTATCTTCCGAACGGTTGGATGGATTTCGATAGTTAAGGTTTCGTTATATTCGCCTTAAAAACCCTAGTGTCTTTAGACATAATTTTGAAAAAAAAAATGGCGGTTATAAACCGAAAAAAAAAAATGGGTTCCGCTTGCTATTAAACTTAATGCGGGTATTTAACATAGTCTGTTAAACCGAAGTAGAGTTTATTTTGTTTATAGTTTATTTTAATTTTATTTTCTATTCTCAATCTTGTTTCAATCTTTTTAGTGCATTACTTTTAAATTGTCTTTTTTGCAGTCAGATAGTTGTTTTATTTTTTATTTTAATCATATTATATCTTAATTTACGAGAGGCTCCGAGATTCTGTCAAGCCACATTACAAGAAAGCGCTGGAAACAAATTCACTTGTTTGTGCGTTTGCTTGTATATTAACACCCCTTTTTGTAACACTATTGTCCAGTACCTACCTATATTATACGATTTAATGATTAAAATATTAAAGTCACAAACTGTTTTTCTTTGCAACTGTGAACACATTATTTTCCTTTATGTTACTTTTATGTTATTGTTACATAAAAGTTACATTCAAGAAATGGTCAATTATATTTTGATTTTGACCCAATAATAAAACAATAATACTTTGGCCACAATTCCATCAATTTTTAGCACGCTTTTATTCTTATTATTATTTTATTTTTTATATATAGGATATTCATATATGTATATTTTATACTAGCTTATGTCCGCGACTTCGTACGCGTGGAATTTAGAATCTGATATTTTCCTGCGGTAAAATGGAGTCTTTATTTTAAGTTACACCTCTAACAATACATCGGTGAAAACTGCATTCAATTCCACGTGTGATGCGTATACAAACATACAGACAGACAAAAATTCTAAAAATTGTTGTTTCGGCTTCTGTTGGTCTTATAAAGACCCCCATAGGTATTACTTTTTCTCCAATATCTATAATGTACAGACATCGGCTTGTTATAATTTTATAATATGTACCTATACATTAGATTCATCTGTAACTATGTAAAAAAATATTGAAAGTTAAATCTGACCCACTTCCCGGTTTCCGATTAAGCTGAAATTTTGCATGTCATCCAACATGACATGACAACGCATGGTTAGCTAAGGTTTATAATAATTGAGCAAAAAATCTATGCAATGAATTCGAGTTTTTTTAACGGATAATTGTTTCTTCGATTGAAATAACGTTACCTACGATGTCACATGCACTTAAACGAACTCCATTTGTTTATAACAATTGAATTTGTTATAAACAATGAAAAACGAAATCCATGCAATAAATTTGAGACTTTTCAACGGAAAATTATTTATCTAAATAAAAAAAAAATACCAACGATGTGACATAAACTTAAACGGACTCCATTTGTTTATAACAATTGAATTTGTTATAAATACATACCTAATGAAAAACAGAATCTATGATATGAATTTAAGTTGTTTCAACGGGAAATTATTTCATTGACTAAAATAACGTTACCAACGATGAGACATAGACTTAAACGAACTCCATTTGTTTTTAACAATTGAATTTGTTATAAACAATTGGAAAGGGGTCTATGTATGAATTTAAGTTGTTTCAACGGGAAAATATTTTACTGTAAGAGTGGGCGATCGTATATCACACAATATCTATATATCGGCACAATATCTAATATCTATATGTATATCGAACGGCGCACAAACTATGTACAATATCGCTCGAGTCGAGTGACACTGCACAGAACCACACAATAATAATAACGTAAAATATCTATGATACTCTGGATACTTAGATACGACTGAACCGCTGAACCACTTTCGTTTCAGAATATCATAGATTCAACCAATACGCCATACCGCTTAAGTTCCATAAAACCGAAATTTTAAAAAACAACCGTAATATGTGGTACTACTTTGGTTTCCGAGTACCTTGACCAAAATATAGATATTGAAATATAAGATTCGCTGATTGATTCAAAACCGATATATAGATACGATTCAATACAGCGTAAAGACGATATTACTCAAGCCTAAGATAGAGAATTTAGACTCAAGCCAATTTCACTGACTAAAATAATGTTACCAATGATGTGACATAAATTTAAAAAATAATAAAATTAAACGGTAAATTATTATTAAAAAATAAAGAAAGTCTGATGATGGAGCCAAGAAGCAGAAAATGCTAGAGTTCATTTAATGCTGTGGACTATAAAGTATAAAATAAAATATTATTTTTTAAATAAACTAAAAAACACGCTTTCAGCAAGCAATAAAAATTAAAAATTAATTAAATTAAATTAACTTTTATTTGTTACGATATGATGCATGTTACCCTTGCCGATATTTTAACTTCATTGTAGAGTAAACGCAAACATATATTTATTTATTCGTACATGATGATAGATATGCTAGGTAGTTATTAGTAAACTTTTCATTTCTTTTATATCCAATGACTAATTCAAAAAGTGTGGAGCGCTTTGTCTAAATTAATTAAAAGTACCTACACACAAAAGGCGTGCGTGATAAAAGCATGTTTTTTAAACTATAATATCTTTTTAAATAATAATTGGTAATGTTTAAATAATGTTTCGTTCTCAAAACGCTTTATATTTTTGCACTCATACAATACAAAATCTGTTTATTTTATTTTTTTCAACCATTTTTAGTTTAGTTATCTTGGCAACACTGCAGTAAGTAAATGTCAAATTCTACAAATAATTCAAAGTGCTACAGTATGTATGTTATTAGTAAATAATCCTATAATTCATAGCTAAATACCACTAAAATCTAAATCAAAGCACTGAAGAACTAAGTGACGATGTTAGGACATCGATATTTGCTTTGATCGACATTGATGGATAGCTTTGACTGATTTTGTGAATAATAAGTGAACTGATAACCCATTGTTAATATCCGTTAGACAAGCTATATTGTTTCAGTGTGATTTAGTGTGTAGATACTTCATACTTAGTTGACTCTGTGACTGATTGTGTTTCAATATTCCAAGAAAACATGGGCAATTCCAAAAACAAGAAAGTTCCTAAAAAGCGAAAATCAAAGAAGTCTAATTTCAATACTTCAAATTCTTCATCTCATCAAAAAGAAAACAGACCGAAAAATAAAGTAATTAAACCAGATCCTAATGATACCATTTCAATGTCTAAGCAATTGTTGCAAAAGAGGTCCAATAGCAAAACAAAACGGCAATCAACATCCCAAAATGAAACCAGAATTTGTGGAAATGGGAAGCCTTTACCATCCCTAGCAGACCTGGAAAAAATGTTTGAAGATTCTGATGGTGATGAACAATCTCCTCAAAGTCCCAAAACAAGCTCACAGCCACAAGAAACATGCTCAACTCCAACACCTGAAGAACAGAAACCTTCAGTTATCAGTAAAGACAAGCTACTCTCACCTTCCACTATCAATAAAATATCTGAACGAATGATGGATTTGATAACAAATATAACTAATCCTATTGAACTGCTTGAAGATGTTCCACCGCCTCCAGTTATACCACTGAAAAAGAGAAAAAAGACTGATGTGCCTTATATTGTTGGTTGCAAGGATCGACCAAAAGTAGCTAGTAAACCTAACACAAATTTCTGTAAAGGTGATGATAACTATGGAGTGGAAGCTTCATGTGATGATCTGGATGATTTACCTCCAACTAAAAAAGCTAAAAAGTCTAAAATACCAACATACTCAAAATCTATCTTTAATGCAAAAACTGATGAAATTGTAGATAGACTGACAAAAGATGATGCTGAAGGTATTAGTGATGGTAGTTCAGATAGTAATAAAACAATAGAATATGATCCTACACTATTCAAAAGTCAACGGCCACATACATTCTCACCACTACCAAGTACTTCTAGAGATAATGATACTTTTATTAAAAATGATGAACTATTTAATGAAAGTTTAAAGGAGAATTCTGACACCAAAGTTACCATGCTGCAAGAGAAAGAAAATGAAGTACAAATTATTGATATTCCCTATGATACCATCACAGTTGATGATGTTTTTAAGCTAGAAAAGCCTGAAGAAATTCAAAACAACGGTAACCATATTGATACAAATGATATTGAAATCATATATCCAATAAAAAAAGAGGATCATAACAATGCCATAGATACAAATCATAATGATGATGATTGCATAATTGTTCAAAGTTCTACGGAGAATAATAATCATGAAAATTCAAACCAACCTATAGTTATTGATGATGAATATAGTGACATCAATCTAATAAATGATACTTACAACACGGACCCAATTGAGATCATTGATCTTGATGTTGATGATGTGATAGCCCAAAATAAATCAATACTTGATAAATTAAAAAAATATGGGACACAAAAAATAGACAAGATTAATGCAGTAGTCCATGTTCCTACTACATATAGAAATACCACTGCATCACAACCAATTGTAAGTTCCACACCACACAAAAACTCAATGTTGAATAATGATTTTAATAGAAATAAAACACAAAATATTCAAAATGTTTGTAACAGTAATACTGAATTAACTGATAGTAACACTAATATCCCAAATTCAAGAATAGAAAGTGGAAATGCAATCGAAAAAATAGTTACAAATTTCTTTGATCGTAATCAAAATCTTCCAAGAAGTACAGAGGTGACACATTCGAAAAGGGTAGATACTGGCTTATTCCAAACTTTTATTGATACAATTTTGAATTTTACGGTCCGAAGAACTGTACCTGCATGTGTTACATCTGTAACAGACAAACCAATACCAGTACCAACTAATTATTTGCCAAATATTGACAACAGGACAAGTAATCTCACTGTTAGTGTTGGCAATCCATCACTACACTCCCTGACAATACCAACTGTTGATTTGAGCAGTCCCTCAAGTAATCATGAAAAACAGAAAACCAACAATTTTACTACAAGAACTCCTGAAACACCAGACACAAAAAGAAATTTAGGAGAGTGTCCCATCTGTATGGATCCTCTTTCTTCTAATGGAATTGCTTCAACCATATGTGGCCATGTATTCTGTTTGAAATGTATACAAGCGGCAATCAAAGCAAATGGTAGAAAATGTCCAACTTGCAGGAAAATACTCAAAGGTGCTGGTGGAGGATATCACCAGTTATATTTGTAAACAAAAGTGCAGGGACTGATTTACATTATCTAAAATGCTAGTGATTGTTTAATGTGTAATCTTAATAAATGTAAAAGTACCTATTCAAACTAGATAGAGTTGTCTGAGAGTGCCTACTTGAAAGTTGTAATCTTCAAAATGTAAACCACACCAGTGAACATGTGGTGAAGGATCACTTCTTTATTTCATCAGTAATTTGATTACTAGTCATATAATGTAGGCCATTTCTGTATAGTGATATTGCAATACCATAAAAATATATATACCATATTATTCTTAATAATTTCATTTGTTAAGTTCCCACAGATCATGGGATAGGACGGTAAATATAGATTATTTATTGTTTGCGTTTCATTTGTAAACCATTCCATAGGTATTTTATCTTTAAGTACTTTGGCATTAATGTTATTAAATTATAAGATGGCCAGCTTTTGATTTCCATTATGCGAGATTGATGGTAAAAAGAAGGTATATTCTATTCTCGTATTCAGGACATTTTATCTGATTCGGAACTGTCCCGCCGGGTCTAGGATGGTTGGCCGTTTTATTGTAATCAGTACTTACAAACATTTCTAGATTCTAATTGGACATAATTGTATTGTCGATATTATTGATAAGAAGATTTCCTGTTGCTGTAAATGTAATTCAACATTGCTTTATCTGAACTAGTGGTGATTTTTATAGGGTTGGGCTTGGGGCTCCCGAGGGAGAGCAACAGCCCCTGGACCTGACCTGCCACCCCTGAGCCGTTCATGTCTCTCATGAAGTCCAAAAGCTTGAGATTGAGAACTTAAATATGTACATATATTATGTATAGCCCTATACAAAATTAGTGATAGTAAAAAAAAATCTTTCAATTGGGACATTGGAGTATTTTTGTATTATACATGTAAAAATGTTTTAGGGTATTTAATATTAAGTTAAAATAAAAACTTTTAAAATGTACACATGTGACTTTTAAAATCTACATTCAAAAATTTTGTCTGATGAACAAGCAAGCTATTTTATTGATTTTAGCTGAATTAATGAAAAAATTGTCTGTTATTGGGTTAGAGCCTCACCCTCAATATTATATTAATTTTCATTTGTTAATCTGAGGGTGGTCCTCTTTTCTCCAGTTGATCCAGTACCTATAGGCATAGGTGCCTATGAATATATAATTATAATAGTGATTCTCGAGAAGACCATAATAATTATTTTTTTTATTAATTGGGAGTTTATGTAAGCATAGGCAGCTTACACTAACTCTAAATAAAAATACTTTCCATTATTTTATAGTTCTTTATTCAACTATCCTTACTGTTGTTATATATACATTTATTTGCATTTTGTGAATAAAACCTATAAAATTATATGAAAAAATTAGATGTTTATGTATCCAGAGGCAACGATTCAGCTAGTATAATTATTTTGATACACAATATTAGTTTACAGCCATTATTCCTTTATCTAAAGAAAGTCACACACAACTCTTAATAATTATGTAATGTATAGTACATTCTCTGTATTATTACTGAAAATCCCAGTAGCAGCCTGTATTTGACTTACAAACAGCATTGTCACAATATGGGTGTACAGTACACCTTGGCCTAACATTTCAGGGAATACAGGCATCATACTATGTATGTATTTATATACTCATACATTACATTAATTAATAACATCATTCAGGTTTACCTGAAAGTCATACAAAATGAACAAATATTTTATACATATATTATTTCTTTTCAGTATTATCACCATTTACAATGTTACCATCAGAATGCAAATGTTCTATAGAGGCAGAAAGCTGTTCTAGACTCTGAACTAACTGTGCCATTTTGTCCCTAGAGGTGGAGTTATCAAAGCTATCCTCGGTGGGTTTCTCTACATCTGCACACAATCGAAAATGTAACCGTGCCAAATGCTCCTGTTGATCTCTTATGTTTATCATTTGTTCCATACTACATCCAGTACCAAATGCACTTAATTTTCCAGTATGGAAATCATCAAGCAATTCTAATAGGGCTTTTTCCATATGCTTCACATCAGGTGTTTCCTTTGGAACATTTTTTGGTTTGTTATTGGATCGCATCATATTGTTATCTCGATGTAGCCGTTTCTCACTAACATACGAAATTTTGGTCGACTCATTAACACTGCTATTGCCTACACCTGAGGTAGTTTGTCCCAGATTTTTTGATGTAAGGCTAGCTGCGCCACTCGATAGTTTATTACTTGTGACAGGAGACGCCGCTGCCTGAGATACTTTCTGTTCGTCTTCTTCTCCCTCATTGTGCATGAGTTGTTGTGTTTCGTTGACTTCTTCCAAATGTAAGCTCATGTAGTGTGGGTATGCACTATGCAGTTTGCCAACAGAAGCTATTTTTTGTTTTTGTGACGATTTTTCTTGATAGCTGTTTAATGGTACTAATTAACGTATTATAATAGAATTACAATTTCTATTTCTACTACGATTAGAATACATATACCTAATTTTAATTTAATGGCTCATTGGCTCCATCCAGAGTACCTACGTGTTTGTTTACCAAGATTCTGTCAATGTCACTTGTCACCAAAGAGTAAAGTACCTAGTAATAAGTATAAAAGCTTGTCACGAAAAGTTTTGTCAATCTTGACGAGGCCAGGATTGCCAGACGTAGGAAAAAATGTCTATGTATTATTAAAATGAATAAAATGACATATTTTTATTGATGTAATTTTTTTCATTTACCTATTTAAGTTTCACATCGTACATACGGTACATAGTGTGGTGCGCGGATGATGTGGAAATTCTTAATTGCGTTAAAACCTTGAGTAGTTCGTATTATTCGCAGTCCACACCAGCCGTAGCATTAAAAAATATTAAAAGGCTTGGTTACGAAGTCTAGATATAATAAAAAGTATTTATGTCATCATTAAGAGACGTCAATTTCGACAGAAAAACGGGAACGAGGTATTTATATCCAAAATCGTAAATTACCAATTATTTACAAAATTAAGCTATCCAGTTTTACAGATCATTGAATATGTATTATCAAATACATATTCAATTTATCTTCCGGTTATAATAAATTGATCGTTACTTTAATATTCATTCATTCTTTATTGCGCTCTCTAAAAGAATCAACCTCCATTGTCCATTTTTTCTAGCCACATCCTCATTTTATTGTGGCACATGTTTCGCTCGAATACCGACAAAAAATTAATAGTTTCGACGTTCAGTGCATTAACCTATGGTTACCGTATTCTTCTCAGGTTCGGTCTGGCACGAAACTTTCCTGTTCTTATCTGGATGCTTATAGTCAACTAAAAAATTTGCATCGTACATGAAACAGTTCGTATTTTCAAAAAAATTATATTCTTCACCAAACAATAGTTGGTACAAGTGAAGATGGTAGAGTCGGCGGCACTTGACCCTGTGCTGTGTAACAGACTGACACGGTTCCTCCACACTGGGCATGAGGCTCCGAAGTACTACCCTGGATGTTGGATCACCCATAAGTATTTCGAGACGGACAAACTGCCTGTTTTAAATGAGGCTTTCCAAATTAATGCTGGTAATGTTGAAATTGTCAATATCATTTTAAAGGTAATATTTGTTATTATTGGTATAAGTTAAAAAAATAATATAATTATTCTTATATATTGGAGTGCTAGAAACTGAATTCAAATAGTGGTTTGACTTGAGTATTTTTTAGAAGCCTATCACATATAAATAACATTATATCTACAAAGATTTACTTTTTTCAAAGTTAGGGTATATTCATATTCATGTTATTCACTTGATGTGTCCAATTGTAGAAAGAATAACAAAAAATTTCAAAGTATTTGTAGCTCCACTGTATGTGATATCGATATGTATGTTCTAGGATCTTGATCAGTAAAACAAAAATCAGTAAATAATGTGTGACACATCAGTGATTTGTATAGCAGACAAAATAGAAAATCTATTGTTAATTGTTTGCTGTCCATCCAACTATACATTCATAAATAAATTTATTTATAAACATTCTATTCTCTCCAAATTCTTTACCAAGACAAACAATTTAAGTATATCTAATTTTAAAACTAACTACTTATGCTAATGTATCAATAAAAAAGAAACAAGATGAAAAAAAAATCATTAAGCCTATAATATAAGGGACTAAAATGATGACATTATTATTCTATAATATGATTTTAAACAGTATCAATGTGAGTATAGAAAAAATAATGTATCAGCATAATATATTTTGTTATACCTACTTTTTTATTAAAAAGGCAAAAGTAGGTCAATGTAAAAAAATATATAATTTCTGCTAAATACCATTTTCATTCAATCTGAATCAGATGCATTATTTATGAGTGTTTCTATTACATTTTTCATGTCTCACTACTTGATGTCTAAACAATTTATTACTTTTTAGGCATGCAAAGATGACTGGTATACACGGTTTGAGACGATTGCTTTTGCTTTGGCAAAATGTCTGCATGTCGGAAATGATAAAGTTAAAGAGGCTGCTTATAAGGCAGCAGCACAGGTGTGTGTCACTCCGGAACAGATGATGCTCTTCAATAAATATACACGGGTTTTCAAAACTGGTAAGCAATCACAGATATGATCTATATTCTGTTACTGTTAGCCTACATCATCCCACTGATGGGCAAAGGCCTCCCCCATGATTCCCAGACCTTTCAGTCTAGAGTCATTGTGGACCATTCTTTATTCAATTTATCAAGCTCATCCTGCCATCTCTTTCATGGTCTGCCGCGACGCCTTCTCGCCGTATCAGGGTTCCATTTTGTGCTCAATCTATATTCATTGAAATAAATAAACATAACCATATGAGATTCATTAAAGTGTGACCTAAAAACAAAGGATTCTTGAAAACGATTGTTTTCGCTACTTTTTCTAATTTAATTTACTTACAGATAATGTTTAAAGAAGTAATAATGTTTTCAAAGAGATCAGTTCAATTCAGATGTTATTTCCCAGGAAATGGCAGGGGTTGGTGTAAGCATGTCAAGGATTGGTATACAGCCAAAGAGCCAATGGAACTCGCGAAGGAGATGACCAGAGTTCGTGCGCGTCATGGACGCTCGCATAAGACTCTTCTACGAAAATCGCACGTGAAAATACCTGATGATGATTTTGGTGAGTTATATAAAAAATAATTTGGGTTGTAATCATAGATTGTAGTAAGAAAATAATAGGAAAAGTATTATTTACAAACTCTAACTTGATGCAATACATACCAAAATGGTCATTGGGTCTAGTGTGGTCTGCAATAAATAGATGAACTTTTTGAATTTCTGATCTAGGAGCAGAATTATTGTTCTTAACTAACGATAACACTAGTCGATTAAATTACGCTATTCTTTAAAATGTAATTACAAATTAATAAAAGGGAGTTATCATTAAAAAAAAATAGATCTTAGTACTTTGATGTTCATTTGTAAAAAATACACTCAAGACTATGGCTGAAGTTAGCACTTACATACTATTATATCTATCATACTTAGATACCAAACTGTTTTCCCCAGTCAACTTTCACAATATTAATTGGGAATGTTGAGAATACTTTCTATGTACTACTTCTCCCAGGTATGTGGCTACATGTTACCATTATAATTTAAAAAAGTATATAGACACTAAAACTTATTATTGTACTGTGTGTATTAAGGTCAAGAGGACCATGGCTATTCTGCCTTTTTACATACATAAATTCTTATAATAAATTTGAATTAATGTATAAAAACGGATACATTATCCTCTGATCTTTTCTTACTGGATTCTAGTTTGGACTCTTTATAATTCATTGTTAAATGTTTGCACGTGTGCCGACCCTGTTTGAAGGGTTAGAAGTTACCCTATTCACTTGCGTTGTTACTAAGGCAACACAGAAAATATTAATGTGTTATTATGATAACTGGTCTAGCTAATTAATTATTTGAACATTAACTGCTGGCACTACCCACGAAATTACTTGTGTTAATTCTTAGAATAAAATGCCGCCTTTCGGTCGCGTCTTTTTGAGTGATATTTTGATTCATCAAACCATCGAGTATTTTAAAAGAAATGTTTATTATACACGTAATGCCAAACAGACCATCATAGTATTTTAATTTAGAACCAATAGTTTTTTTTATGGCATTGTATTGCTATCCAAATGTGGCAGCATTTTCCCAAAAGGTTTTGTTAAATTATATGTATAAAACAATATATGTATAAATATATACATTTAAAGAAATACGCAACATTACACCTTTCCTTGTTTACAGCTCGAGATGCAGTTGTGAAATACGCAATTTTCGGTTTGAAGCGCGCCAAACAGCTGCTTGGCGACAAGCAAGAGACTAAAGACATATTCGAGTACATCCAGAAAGTGGAGGACTTGCGCCATTGCGAGGACCCTGAAGCCGCTGCAGCGATAGCTACTCAGAACCAATTCACGCTTGATCATGTGCCTGGACATTTGCTGACGTCACAGGATGTAAGTATTCACTTTCCAAGGAAAATATATAATTTTTCACTTATTCTGGAATAGTTTATTCGTAAAAATGAACGGAAAGAAAACGGGAGTATCAGGTATAATATTATTTCTGGAGGTCGCAAGCACGGCTACCAATCGAAGGTCCTAGTGTCTGAGCTAATGACTTGGATATTGATGTTGATAAAGATAAATAGCTGACAACAAGTAGAACCTGATACAACCTTTTGCATTAAGGTTGTATGACAGAATACCTCTGAATAATGGGGTAATGGGGGTACCCATTAACCTTCATTTATTTTTTGCTCAATAGTATGTATAATTAGAAAATATTTTATTTCCATATAAAATGTAGATTGCAGAAACAAAACACTATGCTAATGTAGATTTACACATGTAGTTGAACACTGGTACCCAAGGTAAGATTTAGCTTGTTTTGGGTATCAGTATGCTGCAAAAATACTGTTTTTCAATTTGTATCTAACTTACATAACATTGTATCCAGGTATGGAATGCTGTCCTGCCTCAGTTCACTCTAGAGGATCTGTTGTACCACCTCCAACGTATCCACAACATGGGCTTCTTGACTGGTGATTCCACCACCACAGCAATCCTGGTCTCCCTGCTCAATAGCCAGGATATCATCAAGAAGTCTCGGGTCACGCCCCTTGCTGTGTACGTCACGATGTGCAACTATAAGAAGAAGAGCAAGTGAGTTTAAATATTTCCCATTATTGTCTAGAAAGTATCGCGGGTTGGTTACAGCGCTTAGACATGAATCTGTGGGGGTAAGCTGCGTCAGCCGCGTTCAGTTTTTGGATGGGTGTCTATCTGGATACATAAAAGTAGTCATTAGAAATGTACAAACAGAATAGGTTTTTATTTCAAGTGAATATATCGTAGGCACTTTTGAGACGTGATCGTTAACTGTTGGCCTCTTAGAGAGGCTCAGTCACACAGTGGACAATGGAGAGCTATGCTCGGAGTCTCTTTGCGTGATAAAATCCGTAACGAGGATATTCGCCAAAAAACCAAGGTCACCGACATAGCTCTCAGGATTTGCAAGCTGAAGTGGCAATGGGCAAGCCACATCGTTCGAGGAACGGACAACCGATGGGGAAGAAAGGTTCTCAAGTGGCGACTACGAACCGGAAGACGTAACGTAGGAAGGCCTCCTACTAGGTGGACCGACGACATTGTGAAAGTGGCAGGCAACCGATGGATGCAAGTGGCGGAATGTCGTTCGATGCGGTGGTCTAAGAGGGAGGCCTTCGTTCAGCAGTGGACGTCTTCTGGCTGGTGGTGATGATGACTTTTGAGACGTGTAAGACTGTAGTTGGCTAACTGATATCAGTTTACAGCTCACACCAAACCACTGGGTCTAGGAATTAGGATATTTAGAAGTAGGGCTTGACAACCCGCTGATATGTATTGAATGGTCATCATGCTGAGGCTTGCACACATACATACATAAAGTCATGCCTTTTTCCCATGGGGGTAGGCAGAAACTATAGAACGCCACGTGCTACGATCCTTACATAACCCTTTTGCTTCATCTACATTCATGCATCGTTTCATACATAAACGCCGGTTGTAGGTATTGCGTACCTGACCTTTTTGAAGGACATCACCAATAAGGTATATGTCCTTCTAGGGCGTCCCCTGCTGAGGCTTGTTGCTCGAATAATGCTCGATCTACGATATTAAGCTATGATCCATTCTTCATGTTTGACTATATTCTATTTTCTCAGGCCAATTAAGTATGAGAAGGCTAAAGTGTGTTCCACAAAGGAACAACGCCGACGCTCTCGTCAGATATTTGACACTAAAACTGGTCTGTGGGAGTGGACCACTACGAGGCGACACCCGAAGGAAGTCAAGAATTGGGGTTAGTACACACAACTTTATGCGAAGATAATAGGAATATGAAACTGTGTTTCCTGAATTAATAATAAAACGTCTATATCTCAAACAGCTGAGGTGTCAAAGGGTGGAACATCTCAGGTACACATTTTCGTCGACACAATAAAATTATTCAAATATCGGGAAAATTATTGTTCATGTAAAAAAAAATTCTATACAAAATTTTAACACCCGTTACACCCTCAGGAGTTGAATTTTTAAAAATCTTTACTTCACTGCCTACATTCTGTGAGGAACCCGTTTGCCAAGTTCTAAGTAGTGTTTATAGTTTCTGAGAGTTAGTCAGTGAGTGGACTCAATTCAAACATGAATGAAATTAATGAGTACTCAATTGAAATCGCTCTAGTTGGCCTCAGTTGTTCCGGTGTATGACGTTGACTACCATGTTGACTAGGTATCGACCAGCCGCCCAACCCGGCCGTGTTGGCTGCACTGAACAAGCTCATCGACCTGACCTGGGTACTCACTCCGCCCACCAACGCGCGCTACATGATCACCATGGACATGAGACACCATATGTTCAAAGGTAAACTTCATAATAACTGTTGTTTTAAACATTACATAATATAGCATCACACCTATATAAAATACACAAACATTTCGCCAATGCCCTTACGAAGTTCCATGTTAATGACACGGTAGGCTCAGTGGCTGAGTTTGGCTTTCTGCCTTATGTGTCGCGGGTTCGATACCCACACGGAACAAATATTTGAACTGCTTATAGATAGTTGTTCTGGTTCTGGTTGTGGGTGTATGTGCATTTGAGATTTATGTCTGTAATATGTATTAGGGTGGGCCAAATTTTAGGAAAAACCCTATAAAACCTTGCCCGACCTAGGAATTAAACCCAGGACCTCACGCTCAGCAGCCGAGCATGCGCCGACTAGTCCCGTTAGGCAGTTTTAACGTTAATCATTATTTATATCCATAACTGTCGAGTTTATGAGCTTCCTTATAACCGCTTCTCTGTGTATAGTGAGTACATCGAACCCCTTGTGTACCATTTAAAAGATAAGATAATTATTACTGGGCTTATTGAACATCCTCATAATCGCAATACCCGATCGCTGTGGCTTATCGCTCACAACCAACCACGTAACCCTTTATAACATCAAGAATTCTAATGAAACATGTAAACAGGTCGTCATTTCTGCAAGAATTATGTAGTGCCTAAGAAGGGTAAAAAGACAGCAACGAAGACCGAGCCAGGCGGCGGCGGCGACGCTGATACTGAGAAAGATAGCAAGAAACATCTGCACGCTGAGTGCTTCTACCAAAAGAACGTCACGCCCGGACATGCTGGTAACATAATAAAAGTGTAGATTTAAACAATTGAGTATAGAATTATCACGCTTGTAGGGATGAAGGGTTAGGCAAAAATGTATTGTTGTACATCTACATCTCGCCATTGCCGTCATTAAGCATCTAATATGGGGTGAATCTATTGATATCTTCAGGCACAATTACAAAATCCTAATAATAAACTACAATAACACTTTGTCTGAATCTGGGATCGAATGGTTACGAAACCCACTAAGATAGACCATTGGAGGACAATAAAGAAAATTGACTGATTTTGATGTTCAATTGCTAGGAATGAGCCTCCATGATTGAAAAAACTGGGGACTGGGCCATTAGCTTCAATACTAATTCTGACTGTTTAATTTGTTCACTACAGCATGAGAAATTTCTATGTGATAATAATAATGTCATATTTTGTCCCTTACGTGAATTCATATTTCAGTCAATATATTTAGACGGCACGGTTGGCGCAGTGGTTGAGGCATCGACTGCTGTGCTAGGTGTCGCGGGTTCGATTCCCGCACGGAACAAATATTTATATGATCTACAGATAGTTGTTTCGGGTCTGGGTATTTGTGTATGTGAACATACGTGTTTGTAAACGCACCCACGATACAGGAATTATTCCTAGTGTGGGGCAATGTTTTATTTGAATAAAAAAATAAATAAAAAAACCTATTGTTTAATAATATCAATCTTTATTTCCACTCTCAACTTTTTTAAATGTTTGAATAAATATTGAATGTATTTTTCAGCTATAATCTTGGCTCTACAAATCTTGAAGCGAGAGAACAATGTCAAGTTGGCGGTGTTCACTGAAGACGGCGTGCAGGTTGTGACGATCGAACGCAACTTTAGCAGCATTGAAGAGGCTGAGTTCTTGTTTAGGGTGTGTATTCAAAAAATATATTATTAGTCTTTATAGTAAAAATATATTATTAGTCTTAGTTTATGTTGAGAAGTCGATTGAGCCTCATTTAATGCCCCCAATATTTTGCGTGACCGGATAATTCAGAAGCAGAAAGAATCATTATACAAAAATACAAAGTACATATATAAAATACATATATTAAAACTTGAACATAAATCGTCCTCAATGGTCTTCAATGATTGCACAATTTAAATTATGAATGTATAAAAATACAAAATTAATCCCCAGAAAGCGAACTTAGGCCGCGTGCAGCTAGACGCGCCGATCGAATGGGCGACCAAGTCCAAGCAGAAGTTCGACGTGTTCATCAACATGGTGGACCGCACCACTCGCTTCATGGAGCTGGAGCACAGCAGTCGCGGAGGTCGCGGGCCGGGCGGGCGCTACGGGCCGCCGCCCTCGCCCGACAAGGAGATCAAGGACCACTGCCCCGTGCGCGCGCTGCTGCGGTACCGGGACAGTGTCGGCGTACCTGACGCTAAGTACGACACCCTAATACTTGTAAAATGCATTAGTACTTCTTCTTTACTGTACAAGATCACGACCGCGATCAGGCCGCTTGGTATACATGCTGCCTCCGGAAGCCTTCTCTATCTCGTCCGATCATGTGGCCTGGGAATCGAAAAATTCAGCTATAATATATGTTTGTTTTGCAGATTGATTGTGATGAACCTGGCGTCTCACCGTGTGAACACGACGGACGGTACTCACGAGGGCGTGCTCGATGTCATCGGCATCGACGAACACGTGCCTAAACTCTTGGACGCCTTCGTACTCGGTCAGTTCAAGTGATCACACATAATTCCTCACAATCATTGCTTCGCAAAAAGTCTGTCAATTTAAACCGACCACAAGGTCATACCTCGATCGAAAACGACCATCTTTTACCTCAAGTATTTACGATGAAATTGTTTTAAAGTAAATTATTACCACGATGTGTTCCGAAACATATACGAAGTGTTGAGAAACGGAACTGATATTTTGAAAAATCTGAATGTAATTCTGATTACCTAGAGATCTTAAAACTATATTTGCATGTTTTTTAGTGTTAAGTTTTGTTTGTAATCGCTTACCGAGGTAGTTATGGGACAGTTACTATATTAAAACTGTACCGATTAACCCTGATTTTGGATCTCTGCTTATGAATAATTTGTAGGAGCACCTGCTTTATTTTTAAGCTAAGTAACGCGTAGTGTACGTAGGTAATATTTGAATGATAACATCTTCCAAAATAAGTATCCCAGTACCAGAACAACGATACTGATTTATCTTTAACCATATTATGTTATTGATGTTTTAGTTGTTAAGTTTACATTGACGCGTGTGTTGCTTCGGAGCGCTGAGAATGTTATAAAACTGTTTTGCTACATATAATTTTGGCTTTATCTCTTTTTTTTTTGGTAAGCAAGGTAACTGCTTACAAGCTTTATTCACTCCGCCAATTTACTCTTTTTGCATAATATTTTTGCGAAATCACACGTAACTTTCGTTCGGTAGCGGAACAAATTCAGAGTTCTTTAATATATTTTATTCTACCGTGTTATATCTAAGTTGAAGTGTAACGTTATGTTGTTAAGCTTAAAACATGTAGCCTATACGTTTGTAACAGGGTCTTTTTGGTTAAACTAAAATCGGCACCTAGCGCTAACTATTCACAATTATGTGTTCAACGTTACAATAACTAGTAACGGGGGTCAAATGTGACAATAGGAGGGAAATTTCTTTTATTTAAAACCTATAAAAGAGTGTTTTCACGCGAGTGTCAGTAATTTTGCCTCCGACATATGTTTGAATGCCAGTACTTTTGTATTAGTTGTTGAGTTTCAAATTTTATTTATTACTGTTTGACTATCGACGTGGTCTAAACAGGTTGTGCGTTATAAGCGTATTTGTATTTGCCAAAGTAATTATGCATTTGTAATTTTATTCAAACAGTACTGGCTCGCAAACGTACATTAGCAAATAGATAATAATTATGATAGCATATCTTCTTCGTAATATAGAAAATGATGGAAACAGATACATGCTCATGGTTTGTTTAGCCTTATACTTATAGTGAAATAATATTTGTTAGTTTGTGATGAAAGTAGGCTAGTTGTGACTGTACATAAAATGAAGCAGTCGCGTCACACTCGAAGTGAATTAACTAGATGGGCATGCATCGGCTTTCATGATACGTAGATAATAGGTAAATCCGTTTCAGAATGTTAGTTACTTTTGTACTGATGGATGAACGGAATTTTCAAAATCTGTGATCACTTGGTACTCTCTCGGGGTTAAGTAATTTTTATATCTGTAAAAGTTAAAAATTTCAAAAGTTAGGTGAAGGAACTCTAAATTGCTAGACATGCTTTTTTATTGTACGCATCATTGTTTTGTTGATAATGTTTTAGATTAAAAAACTGTTTAGTATTATGGTGGTCAAAGCAAGAATTGTTCACTTTGCGCTTCTTATTGTGGTTGATATCTGGTTAACCTGCTTTATAGACTTCATGAAGTTCATTGTCTCGACCATCACAGGTACTTATTTATTGTTTTGTGATTCGACCCATCGGTTTCCAATGTTTGGTTCGTATCTCAAAAATAGCATTCTGTGATTTATGATGCTTTGGCAACTCCGCATGTTGGTGATATTATTGCTAATCGGACTAGTTTTCTTTCAAATTTAAAATGAAGTTGTAAAATTTAAAGAAAACGGCCGGTATTAGGGTTAATAGATAGTGTAATAGTATTATGAACTAAACAAAACTATAATTCTGTTGTTATCCGAAAACAGGTACTCTTTTTTTACGTTGTATTTTTTTAACAATTACGTCATATGAGCTTGCTAGTGCATTTTTACAAAAGAGTAATGATCCGTCCCATCTACAAATCATCTGTTGTATTTCAAAACGTTATGTGCTTTAGCATTAAGTTTAAGTAGTACTACATTATTATAATCATGTTATTTTAATTTAACCCGTTCACAGCAGCATATCAAAAAAGCACCTTAAACCTAATGAATAACAAAATGTAATAACATTCTAAAAATGTACTTGCATGTTTGTTTTCACGTTAAATAAACTCATAATTATATAAATGGTTTTAATTATTTACGTTCAAATTTATTATATTATAATACCTAAGAGTCGAACAATGATGAGACTGGTGCAGGAGCTTAGAAACTAGCGCTTTCAAAGACAGGCCTATACCCAACAGTGGGCGAAGTGTGGCTGTAGATGATGGTGATGATGATGAAGTCAGTTTAACGATGCAAAAAACCTAATTAGCTGTAACATAAGTAGTCATGAACGTTTTTAACGTATTTTGTAACGGACGCTGTCAACCAAATCAGCGCCCCCCATATTTATGGGTATTTATCTCGACAAACACCCAGAAAAGAATATTGGCACAAAATGTCCCAGCGGATCTACTGCGTAATTTCGTGTAGTGGATAAAAATTCTGAGAGTGAATTTTATTACCAGTGATTATTAACATTCGGAAGTGATCGGCATGATCAGGAATAAAAAAAAATACACTGTAGCTCGAACTCGAGGCTCTTAATTTAGAATTCTTATCCATTACAGGAGTTCGCGATAAACCTGCGGATCTCGACCATTTCCAAAAAAGGAGTGTAATGTTTTCAGGGTTCATCTATGTATGTGTGTATGTGTTTCTTTGTTCCACCATAACTTTTATATGCCTGAACAGATTTGGATGTATGGGGTATCGTTACAATCCTTACATCATCCAAAGTGACACTGGATATTATTTTTTTTTGATAAAAATTCAATTTGGCGGCAGAATGGCAAAATTTTCAAATGTGAAAAAAATACTTCAATTATTATATTGAAGGTATCAAATTGAAGGCCTTGATGAACACATTACAAAATGATATAATGCAAAACAAACATTTCATTTTTGACTGCAAACGATTTCATCGGACTTTATTAAGACTGCGAATGTCTAAATGAGTGAATGGTTTCGTAGGTGATTGAGAATTAGAATTCTTTCATCATCAAACGAGAAAAAAAGGATTGTAAAAAAATTAAGATTAACACAACGCCATCTATTGCCTAATAGCGGTAAACAAAAAACTTATCACTAAAATGTATAAAATAAAAATAAATAATTAAAAACACGACTGCCCTGCCAAAAAATTAACGAAAATGTTAAATACACGTTGTATTAGTTAATCTGTATACGCAAAGCGAAAGGCTAGGTCACTCATTTACTTCCTCTACCTCATAGATAAAAAAGTGATCCACAGAGCGGTCCCTCGACTGCAATGACAATTTTATTTAATTTTATCTGTTTAGTCTTCGAGTACCTAAATTAGTGACCTTTCACTTTGTGTATACAGATTAACTGGTCAGGAAATATTATTTCGAGAGATTTTTGAGATTAACTAATACATTGGCAGGGCAGTCGTGTTTTTTTTTTTTTTTTTTTACCTAATTTTTTACTCAGTTACGACACTACAGCGACATATCGGCACTATAGAATGATGTGAAAGCGGTAAGTAAAAAATGTAGACATTTGTATTCGTATTGCAGAATAAGTGTTCAGCGGGCATCTCTACTTGCAAAGTAAGCTAATTTAATTTTACTTCGACAAAAGTCGTGCTTATTTAGACGAATCATAGATTATATCTATACGAGTCTATACGTAATCTAGAAATATCAGCACGCGTTGGAGGCCTGTGGGTACCGATTGTAAATTTGTAATACATATATATAATATACACATACATAAATACAATAGATAACATTAAAATACAATACACTTAATTGCAAACTATTGTATACTTATACGGTGTTGTTAATAAGCGGCGGTTTGTCAATCAAAAGCTGTCTTGCGGAAGTGTTGTTATTACTGGCAACGTTTAGTAAAATAATTCGAGGGCAGATTGTAAGATGGCGGTAGAGAGTGCTTCCAAAACAAATCTCTAGAGACTATCAGCTGAATACAGTTTCACCTCCCTGGCCCCTCACTATATTTTGGGCCTATATGATAGTCAATTTATGTAATTACAATAAATATATTATACTATAAATATTGTTTATGTGTGCGTGTTTCTTGTTTAATTTGAGCCCGCTAGATGAGGCAGAATACAAAAAAAACTGATTTCAAGTTATATCTGTAACAAAGTTTGTAAACGCTCACCTCATGTCAAAAGTGACATTATATATTTAGAGATGTTCTATTTCATCGGTGCTATATCAAATCGATATATATCGGGATAATTATGACTCGGTTGGAACTTGGACCTGGACAAAATATCCAATCTACGTTAGTATAACTTATTTTATATTCTCATTTAATAATACAAGTTTTTGAGTCTTTAAATATCCGATGATGACATGAATAGATATTTTACTAAAAACAGCTTAAGAAGCATCGATTATTATCAATTCGTATTTGGAAATCGCATTCCACACCCCTAACCTAATCTCAAAAATCGTTGCTGAATATAGCCAAAAAATAAACGACCCCCTTTTCTTGAAATACTGCACAATATGAGTGACGTGGATAAGTGGATAGAGATCGCCAAGAGGTGTAAATATTTACCCGAAGATGACTTGCGGGAGCTTTGCAATATTGTATGTGACTTGTTGTTGGAAGAGCCGAATGTACAACCGGTGCAGACACCTGTAACTGTCTGCGGTGATATACATGGCCAGGTAAATTATCAAAATATAGTTCTTTATTCTTTACTAGTTACCCCACCCACTTGTCTTTAGTTTCCTTCAATACTGTTATAATCTAACAGAAAAAAATTATCATTGCTCAAATGCTGCTGAGAATGTATATAGAATTTGTGAAATGGTAAATATTTATCGTAATAACTTCGCACTAGGTATCAATCCTTTTTGTTGTTTTCAGTTATTAATGCAAGTTTCTGAAGAAAACAAAAAACCTATGGATTGTTTTTGCAAATAGAAAAATTCTTCTTTATTAAATTTTAAACAAATGTTGAATGCTAAAGTGATAATATAGTGTAAAATAGTGTCTTTTGTTTTCCAGTTCTATGACCTAGAGGAGTTATTCCATATAGGGGGCCAAGTGCCCCACACAAAGTATATATTCATGGGAGATTATGTTGACCGCGGCTACTACAGCTTAGAAACATTAACACTACTTATGGCACTAAAAGCAAGGTACCCTGACAGGTATGTGTTTTAGTGTTATTCAGATCTAGACAAACAGTACCTAACAAAAAGGCAATAGAATCTCAAAGATATAACCTACAACCTGTGTTCGAATGAATAGTCTCATAAAATACTTAATAATAATGTATGCTTGTATCTGACGTGAGCGAGAGAGATTTGTGTGTTAAAGAATGAATTATAATGTTATAGTTACCTACCTATCTATTTTCTAGAATTATTCTACTCAGAGGGAACCATGAGACATGTCAAATAACAAAGGTGTACGGCTTTTATGATGAGTGCCTCAACAAATATGGGAACGCAAATGCATGGAAAGATTGCTGTCGAGTATTTGATTTACTTACAGTTGCAGCTGTGAGTATATTATAATATAAAAGATTTTTGTAATAAATGTAATTTTATCATAGGTAGAAAATTAACTAACTGAAAAAAATAAAAAGTTGAAGTAAGGTTAGATGTATGAATTACTACGTAGCTATTGGCTGGAGAGCTGGTGGACAAACAAAATACATTTTTTTTATTTATCCTTGGTCAACAGGGTTTCATAAATTAATTAGCTAAATAGTAACCAAAGAACACAGACATAAAATTACAAATATAAACATAACAAAATCACAAACATTAATTAAAATGCTAATTAAGTATTTTTGAAACTAAAATAAACAACATACAGTTTTATACAAGACACTCACAAAAAAATGAAGAAATACAAACAATGATGAATGACTGCCTCATTGGTCTAGTGGTCGCAGGCGCGATTGTTGAGCGTGAGGTCCTGGGTTCCACTCCCGGGTCGGGTAGTGTTACTGGGTTTTCTGTATGGTAATTCTCAGTAGCAGCATGGAATCTGGAGCTGCGCCTGGTAGATGGCAATAGGCTCGCCCCCTATTACATGGGGCTCAATAACAGCATCTGCCAAATGTGGGTGTACAATAGTATACCTCTGCCTAACCCTTCGGGGAATACAGGTGTGATGGTATGTTATGTTATGTATAGACAAAAACTTTAAATTCGTCAGCAAACAGATATTACAAAGCAAAGAAGTTACCAATTTTGCAAATCTGTCATGGAAATTGGCAACAAAAGGGAAGGTCTTTGCCCAATACAAAATATAGATTAAAACATTTTTCTTTATTTCAGCTAATAGATGAGACAGTTCTATGTGTCCATGGTGGGCTGTCTCCAGAGATATCCATGTTAGATCAAATTCGATGTATTGACAGAAATCAACAGATACCACACAAAGGAGCCTTCTGTGACCTCTTGTGGTCAGATCCAGCTGATGTTATGCAGATGTGGTGAGTATATAAAAATAATTGTTGATATTTATACATATACCTTGACTTTATCTCCTGAAAAGGTGGACAGTTACACTTAGGCCTGGTTCATGCAAGAAATTTTATATGAAAAACATATTTTTCGAATAAAGTTCTATTTTTCAATAAGAGCAGTGAATTTTGTAAGAATATGGGATTTTCCTTTATATTGATACTGTATATCATGGATTGGATACTGAAAACAATGTTCAATTTAAACTAGCCCATAATAAATGTTTTTATACCAAGATATTACGAACTTTTATTAAGTAAGACATCGGCGAAATGAGGGTGTACAATAGTACACCTCTGCCTAATCCTTCGGGGAACAGAGACGTGATGCCGTGTTATTAAGTATATAATGTATTTTTTAAGATGTAATGAGTCAGAACATATCTTCTCGTTACATATACATATATATAAGATGTCAGACATCTTCTTATTGAGCTGATAGCAAGACTGGCCAGAAGTACCTAACAAAAACACTACAACAACTTATTTAGATAATTAAAGGCAAGTTTATCAAAACTTATGTGTTTACAGGTCCGTAAGTCCTCGAGGCGCGGGATGGCTGTTTGGCAGTTATGTCACGGAGCTCTTTATGAATTATAACAATTTGAATTTAATCTGTCGAGCACATCAACTAGTAAATGAAGGTTTGTATTAATGCATTACTACTTATTATCTTGTCTCTCAGACAGTACGCCATGGAATGGTCGCCTGGAATACAACAAATTTTTGCACCGGTACTCTGGTGAATTTGTGACACATTCGCTTTGTTCATTTGTACCAAAACCGTGCTAGTTATTATGTCGCCTATAACGGATTATGAATTTGTTGTCATCTTGGTCGTTATCTTGTCTTCCACTCCTAATGGGCCTGAGTTCGACACAGGCATCTCCGATTTTCGGTAATGTGCAGATTAGAATTTGTTTATTACTTGCAAAAACGATGAAGGAAAACATTGTTAGTAAAGAATAGAAATATGTACCAGCAAAATGATTTACATAAGCTGTGGGTGTGTTTCTATAATTGTATTGTAGTGTGCAACTGGTCTAGGGGGGCTCGGCAGTAAGCTCATGATAACCTATTGCCATGCTATACATGATCATGCAGACAAGAGAATCATGAATACAACAATTAAAACATTATATATGTACTTTAATAATAAAAACTACAATTGTTCCCAGGTTACAAATATATGTTTGACAAACGCCTGGTGACGGTGTGGTCGGCACCCAACTACTGTTATCGCTGCGGTAACGTCGCATCCATATTAGAATTTAACACAGTGAACGATAGAACCGCTAAGTTGTTCCAAGCGGTCCCAGATAGTGAAAGAGAAGTGCCCCCACAACACACTACGCCTTATTTCCTGTGAGATGTCTTTTAAGCATAAATTAAGAAGTATTCCCCAAGTGTAATAAAATAATGTTTTATATAATAAATTGTTGCATACAATGTTTATTCTTTTTGTTATTTAAGTCTCACTGGCAACTGAAAAATCTTTAGAAAACTATTAGATAAATTTGATGCTTTTTTATGGAAGTATTTTATTTTGCGAGCGAGACATTTTTAGGGCGATTAGAGATCGAAAAAACGTCGAATACATACAATAACATTCCTTTTACCTTCTGAATTCGCTTAGTGCCAAATTCTCGTAATATAATTTTATTGCTACTACGATTGAATTGAAACTAGGAGATAGATTTAAGTATGATCTCTAAGGGCGCTAAAATTGCCCACTCTATTTGATGTAAGTAATAAAACAAATATTTGACCATTTAATAAAAAACAGTTTTATTGACATTTACAATATTGATAAGTTTATTAATACCTTTCTTATTTATTCAATCCCTGTTGTAATCAAAAGTGTAATCGAAGTAGGATTGATCGAAGCTTTGCACACGTACGTAACCGTCTTCACCGCCTGACGCATAACTCTTCCCGTCGGGGTGGAACGCTAAACTGTTGATTGGACCGAAATGTCCCTTGATACGACCGAATTCTTCCTCAAAGACTAAGTGGAAGAAACGGGCGTCGAATTTTCCCTGTCTGGTCGATGTGGTTGTTACTTCCATAGCGTCTTGACCACCTCCAAGTACCACATGGTCGAGGATAGGGCTGAGAGCGGCGGAGTTCACTGGCCGCTCAGTCTTGTATTCCTTAAGGAGTTCCAAGGAGCTGGTGTCGAACAGCTTGGCGGTTTGATCCTTGGAGGCAGTGATGAACATGGTGCCGTCGCGGGACAGTTGCATATCGTGGATTTGGTGTGTGTGTTCTTTCACGGAATGAATTTTCTTGCCGGTCTGGGAATGATAATGTTGAAGTTTTGTTAATGATTCTACAATAGTGGATTTAATTTTTAACTCATTAAGACACAGGCGGCACTCGGCATCACTTGATGGGTTAACCATTGAAACAATGAAAGAAATCAAATAATATTTGGATTAGAAAATTACAAAGTTGTCTTATATTAAGGCAGACTGAAAGAAAAGAGTTGATACCCAGTGAACATTGAATTTCTGCTTACCCTGAGATCCCACTGAATGAGGTCACCAGCTTCATGACCAGTGATTAGGGTCTCGTCCAAGATGCCCCATACCATGGATGTGACCTTTGAGTCTGTGATCTCCCACTTCAGGATGGGGGCCTGCCCCGACATGGACTCATCAACAGTTCTTGTGTCAATTACGAAAACCTGAAAATAATAATAAAGAAATTGTAAGAAGTTATGTGTGTGTGCATTGTCACTCTATGTCACCTACTTCTACATAATATGCATAATTATGTCGATCTTCTGTCGCCCTCAAATCGATACATAGGCTCCTGTTGAGTAGGGAAGTAGCTAAAGTAAGTATACCAAATGACAAGTTATCCTTGTTGAGTTATCATAGTTGGTCAAAAAGCTTTTATAATGTTGAAGTAGGGTCTCCTTGGTACTTAAACAAATATTTCAAAGGAAGACTTGCCATAATATCATACATAATGTAATAATGTGGAACTAAAATGGTCTATAACTAATTAAAGTATGATTTTTAGTAAATAAAGCAAGTATATTATTGAATTTAACTAAACAAGGCTGTTGGAGCCATTAACAAAAAATTATAACATTTTAAGCTATAAAATTAGGTCATGTGCAGATACGCGCCCTTAACCATTGCTACTTCTGCATTATTGCACTATCCCTAATGATATGTCATATTTATTGACTTTATGTTAATAGAAACAACAGTTACTGTCACATTGGTCTTATAAACAAAAATAAATCTTGTTTTTAAATGAACATTTTATCATAACTCTGCATACATGCTTAATTTAGCCTTCAATTTCTTATTGGTTCATATTCAAATATACCAGAAGGTAATATTTCACAAATCTTGTTCTATGAGTTAAAATTAGAGAGTGTAATCATACTTGGTAAAGTCTGCTAGGTGAAAGACTGACTGTAATATGAGATTAAGTATTTGATTACCTCACAAGGGTGACCCATAGCCTTATCAGTGGTGTAGGCAGCTTGGTATGCACTGTAGCTGAAGTTGCATGTTCTCACTGATGAGTTGGTCTTAACTGTAGCTATGTTCTTGCCTGTCTCCAAATCCCATAATCTGGAAAGGCAAAAAAAAAACCATATTGTTTCCAGAATAAATTGGAAAACGAATATATGTAACATACACAAAATATGTATGAATGAAATGGTTAAGGATTGATCATTAATTCTGTAGTTTCTGCCCACCCCCATCGGAAAACGGTGAGATATTACATATATTTGCTGTGCTTTCCATAGTTGCTATGTTTTTTACACACTTTATAGGAGATGCATAAAACTGATTTTCTCAGAAAATACCTGGACATAGCTACATTGCGTAACTCTTTAAATATTGCATTCATAACATAGTTGTTTTTACAGTATGTGCGTAATGAAATAACAATTAAACCTACATAAAAAACCGAAAATAACACAAAGCGAGTAGCGGCTTTTGCATGCGCAACGACGATATGGATGTTTACACAAAAATAAAATATGTTTCACAATAATAATTAATTGTTGGACAAGAAAGTGAACTCTGAGATGACATCTGATAGAGATGAATGGAACAAAAAGACAAAGGCAGGAGAATGATGTCTATTAATAGATCTACATTCAATACAAATCATACAATAAGTCTGAGACAAACTCTACATGACTATGCGGATCCCTACTTTCCATGGCTTATCTATCAAACTTACTTAATATATTGGAAAAAACAAAATCAAAAGTGATGAAATAACATCACAAGTGGAATATAACAATAACAAAATATTCACATTATAATATCATCACACATAGGCATATGTATTTATTCTTTCCTTAGAGTTAACGAAAACATTTTCCTTTAACTTTGTAAATGGCTCACAACTTGGAAGCATAGAACAAACAAATAAATCTCACAATCAGAACCATTTGGTTGTATATCCATTTTTGCAACTTTATCTGAGAGTGTAAACACTAAAACTGAATTATTGTTCTGTAGTGTCATTATATGATTAATATTTACTCTATCTTCAAAATGATGTCGAGAAATATCACTATTATAAGTCTAAATGAAGAGAGAAAGCAACACAAAGATTTGTGGAAGGCTATGGGAGTCTCTTAGGTCAGATGGTCGCCTTAGGAGCGTGTGTAGCAGTGATACGGGTTGATAAAAATAAATGATAGGTATATCAATATCATATGGTACATTAGCTAACCAAACTTAATCATATATCTAAATATATTATTTGAAAGTTTGCAAACCTGCACGAACTGTCACCTCCTCCAGTAATGAGGTTTATGGTCTGCCAGTCTACGTCGAGGCACCACACAACACCACCATGTCCGTTGAACGTACCAAGGCGTTCACCGTTCAGAGACCACCATACGTTCGGCTTCGAATCTTTAGCGGCGGAGAACAGCAAGTCACCTTCACGGTTATACTTGATCTGTGTGATGGCACGTTCGTGCCCTTGGAGCATAAGGGGTTTCTGAAACGTGATGAATTTATTCATGACACCATGCTAACATGTTTGTATCACATATTATTGTAGAATATCGCAATGTTGCATTTTGATGCTTGTAATGATTAACACTGGTTATAGGAGTACTACATACCATTTTGTGTGATTGTTTTACAATAAAATTTCAGTAAATTCACAAATTATTGACTGACATGTGGCAAGCGACAGACAATTTTTTGACAGAAGAATTTGGTGCGAGCAGGATAGGAAACTCATTCACCATAGAGGTGAAACAATGATCATAGACAATATTATTTATCTACTTGTTTATTTATATAATTGTTATATATCATAATGAAGATAAGATGCAATGGTAAAAAAATATTTGCAATATTTTTGTAAAATGTTTGTTAAATTAATATTCATGAAGATATTACTTTCCTATTTTACGAAAATGCTGCCATCTATTATTATTCGTAAGTACTTTAAATTAACTTTTACTACTCGATACGAGAGGGCACCTCTTACTGGTTATTTCTTTAAAGTAAAATTATACTAGATGTCGCTACGATTCAACTTGGAAAGAGTAATGTTTCCAGTATAATTTAAATAATTCAATCATAATAAATAGTATATTTGATATAAGTGAGCTAAGTTACCTTAAGTGAGGTTGGGTTGCAGCACGAGTAGAAAGCGAAGGTTTAATAAGCTCAGGACGGTTTGGTCTTCAAAGCCTTTTGCCTCTATCTACCTACATAAAAGTGCCTATATGCAGCTTGCTGGTAACGTTTAAGCATTGCTCGTGTTACTACGAACCTCCGTTTTCTAATAGGAAAAATAAATTGGTCGAACATTTTTCATTTTGCTAAGACCATAATCGCAGCGTCAGTATAAGTATCAGGATTAGGAGTAAAATAAAATCAAGTAATATATTTCACATACAATTTATTTTCTTAAATTATTAACCATTGATTTCCAAGAGTACAACTAAAAAACAAATTAAAGTACAAACACGTTATGCATCGCTAATTAAACACAACTGTAGGTAACTTCTCTTGGCAAACCAGTACACATTCGATTGACTATGACGTCACCGGCGTCGGCGCACCACTCAACGAGACGCACACGAAAGACAAACTCTTGAGTACTGCTAACAGTCACTGTATATCTTAACTTGGTCGAATTATAACAACAGCCTTATTCCATCGAGAACAGTACAGCAATCAGCAACTAATGTGATTTGCTACGTATAAACATAGAACCCTAATGTATCAATAATACTTAAAGTATGCTAGGTCTGAAAGCGATAAGTCTTGGTATTGAGCGAGCCCAACTAAATACGTGAAATACAGCACACTCAATCACATTGAACTCTTATAAATAAAAGTTTGCCGCTAGTCTACGTAAGTGTCTACGTGAGGCACTTGCAGTGAGACAGCGTGACAACTAACACAATCAGTGACTTCGACCATCTATTTCGTAAATTTGTAAAAGTGGACACAAAATTTTTCTATACATTGAAATTAGTAAAGACAAGCGAAACGTGTTTGTTCATGAAACTGTAACAAAATTGATTACTGTTATTATTTGATTAAAACATGAAGTATAACTCGTAGAATATATATCTATGTACTTAGAGTTCAAATATCCATCTGTGACATGTAATTACATACAACAAACACTCGTCAACGGTTCCAAATATATATTCTCTTACGGCGTTACACTCGATTTCATAACTATTTAATACAATGTCTAATGTACACAAATTTTCAACCCTTTTTTTACCCGAAATACTTGAAACGCTATTTTTATACACAACAAACCTTACACTACGAATGTGAAAATATTTCGTCACAATATGCTACATGTAATATCTTACATGTAATTAATTATTCTTTTATGGACTGTAAAGAAATTGTGAAATGCATTAAGTTTTTGTTACACTCTTATAAATATATTAACATTATTATGTTTATTACATAACTACATCAGTCAAAATATTTTTGCAGTATTATCTACGAACCGGCTTCTGAACTGTCCGTGTTTTGTGATGATGATGATGAATGGATGATATTTTTGAATAGCCTACATGTCAGTAATGTTAGCAGTACCATTTGTGTTGTTGGTAATTGACAATTTTACTTATTTTGTATGTCGGTCCTTTTACATGCAGTTTTGGGTGACTACAGTCAGTAAGAGCTGTGGATGGCATTATACTGTTTAACATAGGCTGGTATCGAGCACGCAGCCAGTTTGAAGCCGGTTGTGACCGTCCTGGGTCTCGGGTGTGAAATCTATTCTCCGAGACCGGCGGTATTAACTTTATGCAAACTCATTAAAATTAAAATAGCAAGCAGAAGCAAATCATTTATAAATGTTTTCTATGAATCGGTTCAGTCAATTTTGATATTCAAAAGATTTTTATATACTACGAGTTCCATAGATTAAATTAGACGAAGAAGTGAACAAGCCCTATTTCACAGTAATAGCAAATAATTTAGAAGTGCAACGAAAGCTTGCGGTCACCTAACACGCCGAAGCATAATTTGTATTTACATATTACATGAATGTATAGCCTCAGCGGGCTGTCGTTTACTATTCTAATTAGGTACTCGCCAGTAATGCGCCAATTTCATTGTTTAATTACTAACAATACTATCCTTTGTACAACGCCAATAACATTCTTACAAATCTAATTCCCTTTTGATACACTGCCGTTAGTTTCGCCTTAACAATACGCTATGATACTAACAAAATAAGTGTCAATATTACTTACATACATTATCATTTACATACATATTAGTAGAACGATGCACGATTCACGTTATAGTTATATTTACGATTTCCGTCATTACATGTTTAAAAATCTATAAAGGCATCTTTACCTCAGACTTTAGATTTAACACCGTCGTTCTGATGGTGTTTTTATGAACTAATTAATTATAATTAAGTTAGATAAAAAAATGAATAAATAAATATAGTTACCCAATCGTCGTGAAGGGTTCACGTTGTGAGACCGAATATTAGTGAAGGCGCACGCGCTTAGGGCGGGCGGCGCCGGCGCACGCCGCACGCGCTCGCGTCGCGTGTGAAACGTGTTGCCTACTCCGATATCATATCACTGTTTACTATCACAATTAACTAATAATTTCACCAACTTCATTAACTTAATTAAATTTACGTAAATTATAACAAAATTAATTGAAAACTATTTAGGCATTTGATGGCAGTATCGTAACTGATTGTATTCAAACTAATTATAATGTACAAAACAGATTTTATAATCGCTAATACTTAACTAATGGTAACACGATGAGGAACGGACGTGTATCGCTCATTCAGGTAACAGGATTATCTAATATTACAAGTTGTTTGTTATGTCGACTGTTCAGCTACTTAACGCGTCGTAGTGTGCAAGTACCCTCCGCTGTCAACTGACATGTTCACAACCTCTGTGGATGTTACCAATGATTGTTTTGTTTTCACTTCTCGGTACTGAGGCGGGTTGTGAAGTACTTTATTTATATTAGTGAGATAGGTATGTGGCTACTATTTGCTCTGTATACGCCGACGTCGACCGTGAGAAAGCTAAGGCATAAAAAAATCTAATTAACTAGAACCTAAGTCCTTAGAACGAACTTTTTGGTTGTAATTACTTAATTTTAAACAAGGCTTACATCGCCCCCTATAGCTAATGGTAACTGTTCACCGTTGATGGAACGTTTATTACAAATTTTAACATTAACGATTAATACAAAAGTGTTATTTTAACGATAACGGCGAATAAATTGTAAGAAAATGAAAGGCAGTCATTTCTGACAGTAGTTGGTTGGAAAGTCTTTTCATAAGTTATATAATTAAATGATTTTTTTGTGATCACGTAATGATACTTTTTTGTTATTGTTAGATACGCCTATTTTATGTGTAGAAGTATATTAGTGGTGTTATTTTGGTCTGTATATCGCACATGAGTTCATAGGACAGTTGCGTGAACCCCCTTGACAAGTAGCAATGGACATTCTCTAGAGAATAGAATCGCCAGCCAAATGTATGGGAGTGACATTTATGAATCCCGCCACTATTTGACAACTTATGTCAATTGAGAATATTTGGTGGCGTGTCTATTCTCTTGAGATTTTAGATGGTATACTTGTCTACAGGTACAGATGAAGTGAAAGAAATCTACTTATGTACGTACGACTTTATACATGAAAGGAATGCTAGAGGGCTAATGCTGTGATGATGAGAAGTGATGGAATAAATTCTTAGCTTTGTAGTGTAGCTTCCACTATCTCGTTACGATGATGGCTGATGCATGCATGAACCTGGCTAGTAATTAAATTAGGACATCACAATTTATACATTATTTATTTCTTATGAGTTGCAAATTAATGTAAAATGTTATGCAATCGAGAATTAACGCAGTATATTTACATAATATTATATGTCTCTACTCCTTACTACAGGAACGATGCGTAAAAGGATGGTAATGGATTACGATAGGAAATGACACAAACGATGACTATAAATTTGAATATCCGAACAAAATCGCGGTACATTGAGCACAATTACATTTGAACACATCAAAGGAAGCAAAGTATAAGATCAATAAGTCCGAAGCACCTACGCACATAAAGATAACGTCGTCAGCTTAGAAATGCATCGAGAGTGTGTCGGCGGGCGTGTGCGGTAACGTCACCGTGGTGATGCCACCGGCGCACGCGCACCCGACTCTTACAGCTAGTTAGACCAGAATAAAGAAGTGAAACATTCAGAACGAAACATGCACAAGTATAGTGTTATGCGAAATATTGGCAATAAAAATGCAAAAGTTGTGACTATAAGAACCGCGCGTGCCATCGCGCCACTTTATGTTAGTGTATAAACAGTACAGTTGTATACAAGCAGTCTTGGTAAACACTGAGAGTAGGTACTTAGTGCTACTTACATTATGTACGAACAAGTCATATAAAATTAAATTGAAATTCTCAATATTACACACCCAGCAATTAGTTTACTGGTTAATCCTAGACGATATAAAATGCAAACTAAAACAGCAATATTTCATTTACAAGAAACAGTTCTGTCTAAAACAACGTCTTAACTATATTGTAAAGTATACTCTATATTTACAGAAATAATATATTATGCGATTCTCCGACTGACAAATTTAAATAGTACATAATATATATATTTTATTATATTTAACACTATGTAGTATACACTACCACGTATAAAACACGCATTCAAGTCCCTGGTACCTTACGTAATAACTATTTTAATAATAAATCAGTCTGTCAATTGGGACGTTTTAATTCCTCTACTAAACAATAAACCAATACACTCATCGACTCAACAAAGGTATAATGTACCGCACTTGTGTTGACTGTCACTGTTTGTCTCACTTTGGCGGGAGCGCACATATTGTCGGTGCTCGAGTAGGAACATTTGTACGAACTCTTGTGCTGGCGCGAGTGGCGCGGTCTGCGCGGGATGCGCGTGCTGCGCGGGATGCGCGGGTCGCGCGGGCGGCGCAGGCGGCGCGGTGATGACGGCGGTGTGAACACATTGTGGCGCGTGCGATCATAAGACGGGGGTGCGGCGGGGTAGCTGGCGCGGGCGGGGAGTCAGCCGCTCGTACATCGAGAACTAGACGCCCTGCTGCGCCATATACTATCTGATTTCCGCCGAGTTCAGCACGAAAGGTACGTAGAACATTTTGCTCTCGAGCAACAGGTTCGCCGCCGCTTGGATCTGTAAGTGAAAACGACAAGTTAGTATCGTGAAATCAAAAGCTTTCCTTCGACTTTCTATTGTGAATGTGCCTTGTAAATTTTACTTTGCGGGATATACGATAAATCTGCTATCTTATCCCTTCGCAACGAAAGTAAGCTGTATAAATTGGATATTTATGCAACTTTATTGCCTGACAATGTAATAGCATGCATAGTGAGTGATCTATTTCGACTCTCTCTTTTATGAAGCGGGTAACAATAAAATAATCATTTGTTAAATTTAATTAACTGATAGTACAAGTAGATATAAAATCACCTCAGGTATCCTGGCGAAGAGTTCCTGTAGCCTTCCAGGGTGGTGCGGAGCAGCGTGCTCCAAATAACTACGCAACACCTGCACGTAACGATCCTGAATACCCTCTAACTCAACTTCTGAAACAAACGAAACTAGAGTTACATATTGCACGAGCAAAATCAATATGCAAAGGTACAATCTAACATTCAATTCACAATTATTCACTCGTAGTAGCGAATGGCATTGGATTGATTAATTATATTTCCTACAATCATGCAATGACGATCACGTTTAGTTGGCCTACTCGCTTGTAGATGGCGTTGAGCGGTGGCGGTAAACCAATGCCACGGCGCGCGCGGTGCGGCGCTGACGTCACGCGCTCAGTAGGTCACTCCGATAGCAGGGCAACGACCGCGGCTAGCCGTTGACCTCCGCTCGAGCTCGCTCGCGTCCTCACCACTGTTGTCGTCTCGCTCTCGCGCGCGCATTTTTCCACGATATTGTACGCGCGACTGTTTTGTGTGTGCTGTTATTGCGACTACATTTTAATTGATGTTTGTTTATTTTTGCCGAACAATATTATGTAGATTAAAGTTCTTGAATTTATACTACTGATGAGAATTATTTTGATGAAAATATAATTTATTCTGGCAGTGCAAATGTTCTGCTTTTACGGAGCTACAAATAAATTCAACGTATAGATTTTTATCGTGTTGTATCAGTGTGCATTTTAGCAGCGCGCGCATGTAGTACTTGTTACGTAAACGAGTGCGCGCGAGACGTAGCGGTACTCGTTCATTCTATAATCTGCGCTTGCGCTTTTTTCAATGCGCGCAGTGCGCAGCAAAAGAGAAAGTTCGCCTTCCGCGTCGCGCTTTCCGCTCCGAGAGTGAAATGCTGTCCCGTTTTAGCTGACGTAACTAACTCTACATTATTATACGCATGCGCTTTTGAATGCAATGCGACACTTTTATGTGGGTGAACAACCTATTGCAGTTTGATTTAATTACACAATAATGAGAGTGTAGCGAGAGTTATTCACTCAATTTGTATTAGCGACTTTTTATGGTAAACATGTTATTTTTGGTCATTTACCTCGGGTCTAACATTAACAAATAAAGCGAAAATCAGTGAATACGCTACACAAACATAAACGCAAAAATGTTGATACGTTCCTAAAATTCTAATGCATTACTCAACACAGCTCACACGCAATAAACATTTTGTTACAAGTATCTAATAAACACACACACAGCCGTAGAGTCGTCAACGCGGGCGCGGTTGCGCAAGCGCTTTCCATTTCACCGTACTCCGTACTTGTACAGCTACGGTACCAGGACTACACACACATGTGCATGAAGTGAAAATAAGAATCCTATGACATAGACACGTTAGTACGGTCATAAAGGCACAGTTTTCTTTCTTTTCCAATACAATTTTTGCTCTATAAGATCCAGATGTTACGAGAATAAAATTTAACGGATCTAATTACCTTTTTTGCTTATAACTTTACATTTATTACACAGTAAAGATAAAGATAGACGGATAGACTATTTCACTTTCAGGATATTGGTTTTAATTTTGAAAATTTCGTCATAATTTAATTCGTGAACATTTCTAAGTCAAACTCGAGAATTGACTTCAAATTGCATTGATTCAATCAACGTATAAGTAGGTTATCAACAATATCAATTCCAAGCCAATACTGTTCGATAGTTTGCTTCATTGAGAACTGGCAAATAGTTGGAGTACTGCGCATCCACGTTGGTACTGTTTACTTACAGATCTAAGACGTGATAACGTAATAGAGCCATGACTTTATTATATTAGATCTATGGAGCTTGAGGAAAATGGCTTTGTTTACCAGATTCATATGTAACGGTAGGTCGATACGCGTGACCAGAGGGCTGGCCTGTTCTTTGGTCAACGAATAAATCGCCATTCAACGTGGTAATGCTGCCAGTGTTGGGCATGTTGCCAGTTGTGGACGAGTAGTTAGAGCCATTAGTGCTCGTTTGTTAGTTTTTTTTAACCTTTATGTTTAGGATATTAAGGCCCTTTTTTAATGCCCAGATAAAAGTTATGAAGTTGTTAATTTGAAATTGGAACAGTTTGTATCGACTTATCGCAGTAATAACCTATCTGAGGTTTATCCAGCAATTGAAAAATCAGCTCAAAGTTGATAAAACAAGCGTTAAAAAAGGCGTAAAAATAAAGCACGTCATAACGTTTTACATACATATTAAAATAAGAGGATATCGTAAAGATCTGTTCATTTATTTTCATAAATGTTGATGATGTAAGCATCAATTGAGAACATTTTTTAAGAGGCTATTGACTGGAACACATCGAATTCTTCAGTCTCATATTTAAGTAACGGTGTCTCGCTGAAGCAAATGATTAATTATTCAGCTTAGTTTAGTTGCAGTAAGATGACGTTATAATCGATTTTACTTTGAAACTGTTGCAATAGACACGTTCATACATAGTATAATATTCTATGTTCAAAGTTTAATTTACATAACCGTCGTGCAACATAATACGCGGTATTTCTGAGCGCACCTAAACACTCACTGGGTACTTTCATAGTTTGATAAACAGCGCACCTACTTAACGTATAAATGCGCATGTGCGGTGAAAATAATTTTCAAACATGGCGCTAGAGCGTTGTGCGACCTAGTTACTGGCGATAACACAGGATGTCACAGTTTCCCCACCAATAGTACTAGGACGAACGAACTATGATTAACCATGTAATACATTATCGCTGAAGGTTAGATGTGATTGAGTTTACGTCTGAGCTGTAGGTAGAAAGATTCTATTGCGTCTCGAACTTAGTTGTTTAAACTTAACGTATAGTGTAACTAATGAAATTACATTTCCAGCTACTCTGTTATACAAGGCTATCGACTTTTTACTATTGTGGATGAACATACACAAAAATATCATTGCCAATTATTAATTTAAGTCGGTAATTAACTAATTGATTGCTTTAGTTGTTAATGTGCATATGATATTGAGGTAATTTGAATATCAAAATTGACAGATAAAAAACTTTTTCTTTATAAACAATGTACCAGTTATCGAATTTTCCGACTGAATTACAGTTCCACTGTTCGAGGCCACTACTAGGGCAGTTTTGGTCAAAACGTCAGGAAATAAGGGGTATATTTTCATACTTAATAATAATTGTTTTACGCGTTATAGTGGAAATAAGGTTTACCGAAACTTTTCCAAAACAAATAAGGCAAAATTATCAGCGAAGATATCAAGACTTTCGTATGTCAGCAGAGTTCACCGAGTGAAATTGTTATCAACGGCCAGAAGTGGTTCCTAATCGGTGTCGCGAGTAGCTCTCGACTCGGCCACATCTGGGTTACTTGTAACATAAATCATAATAATTCGAACGAACACTTTGCACTGCCTATGCGTCGAGATTTTTATTGTCTTGTCGCATTTCGTATGGCGTTTATTAATCATTCGATAAAATCTTAGTACCGGTAGTTTTGAAGCTTTCATATGATATTAGAAAGTAAATTTTTAAGCTCTCTTTACTTTTCTTCGAAATGACAAATTGCTGTTCGCTTTTATAGCAACAATATTTTTTTATTATTGAAAGTGGAACTTCATAGAATCTAAAAATAGAATGACTTTACTTCCATTGTTTTTTACTAACAATAATCTACTTAAAAATTCTACGATATATTCATCAAATTTACTTTACTCCTAGTAAAATGTACGACACGAGAAAAACTCCGGCGCAAGCTCGATTACGATTCACATGTCCGCGTTTAAAGCCTGGCTTATAAAACGAGTAACATAATGAGTTAGGTCCACGTCACAACGTAGGATGCCTAGCTTGCGTAACAGTAACTGACCTACATGCATCGTGGGCCGATGCACCCCTCGGCGAGTAACTAACTGGATTACAATGCGGTGCGTTGACTTGTTCAAGTAATGAGCCGACTTTGCAGGGTTGTGTACACGTGGCCTTATGTGTAGTTAAACTTTAGTTCAATGAAAAATACTCGCCTTTTTGATCACGTAGTACAATATTTTTTTGCGGATAAGACTAATGTAATATCGCTTTTTGTGAGGTCGTTGTCCGATAATTAGATGTTCCACATTAGTACCTACTGCAATCACTATCATTAATTGAATATTAAAAAAATATAATGTATTCGGTTTTGTAAACAAGGAAACGTTTTTCTTCATTCTATTTACATAGCCTAAATAATTGACGGCCTCAATGGCCTGCAATGTGGTGAAAGGTTATCCAGTTGCCAATTAACATAATTTAAAAAATTAATGATTCTTCTCAACATTGAAAATTGACGTCAATCAATTATAGTGCAAATGTCATTACGAAATATGAAGACATCAAATGTTTAATTTTGAACTGATATTAATTTGGGTGGTAATTAAGAAGAATGATTATTGGCGGTTTTTTGGGCAATACTAGGTACATCCCTAAAGTTAGGGGATCGGATGTCTATAATAATGACTAACTTTTTAAGCTTGCTATAAACTTCTTATAAACAGGTCTGTGTATTAAATCTCAAAGACATTATTAATTCCTTTTGTCAGTGAAAACAGCGTAGGTTAAAGTTAGTTATATTTTCAATAACATGATCATTAGTACTTTCTTAAAATTGCTTCGAATAAAAATCCTGAAAAGACAAAGTGCAGAACCCTACCTTGATTCAAGAGGATGTAGACTTTGAGGCAGACATATTCCTCCATACGGAGCTGGATGCGGCGGAAGACGCAGGTAATCTGCGTCATTTTCTCCACCACCAGGCCCACGTCGAGCCGCAGCTGTTCCAGCGTTATGGGTCTGCCCATCAGTGACGTCAGGCAGTTCTGCAGCGTCCGCAAGTTCGCGTTTACCTAATAGAGAATTGAATTTTTAATGATTACATGGTTCAAACCGTAATACTGTTTGTCGATCTATGCTTACGAGCAAAACCAAATCAGACATTCTATTTCAGGCACCGCTCCAAGTCACATCGTTTTATAATATTTTATCAACAAAAATCTTTTTTACTATCTAGTAATAGAATTTGTTCACGTTTGATAGTTCAATTAGATATTAACCGAAGTATACATACTTCATCCAAAGTAGCCGAAACGAAAATTTATAGATAAGTAAATTATACAAATTATAATTATACAACCATTAATTATATAAATAAGGTAAGTCACATAACAAGTTAGAAAAAATAGGTATCAAATGCATTTATATTTTGTTTTTTAATGAAACATTTGCTTTACTAAATCTTGTTTGATGATTCGTCGATGCTAATGAGGCAAGACGTTTGCCAAGGGCTTTTCTTGTTAGTCATAAAACTATTAACGTATTATAAAACACTTTATACTTCTAATGACTAGAAATAGTCCATCAGTATGTGTAGGTAATACATTTTGATACGCAAAACGTATGAAGTATCAAACATAACGTTATTTACGTAATATCGAATACATAAATAAAGAGGAAATGCTCTAGACAATGAAAATTACTTTCTGTATAACTACCGTTGTTACGGCACCGGTGCGCCCGCGCCGTTTATGTAATACGTGCAATTCTCAGGTCGCGATTTGTTTGTTGCATATTGTTCAAGCGAGGAAAAGTAACATGAAATGATTTATGTATCTTTTACTATCTAGACAGTAAATTAAATGGGTCTCATTGAATTCTATGAAACATTGCATCTAATAATGCGTTAACAGTTATAAATCTCGACATCACAAGATAATAGAAACGATCAACGTCTAGTCCATAGCATTAATTGACTAGTATAACATAGCTGGTTATGCGGCGAGTGTGTAAACGTCCGAGTGCAACTAGTTGTCTGGCAGCCGCAGCCGGCGACTTTCTACCGTGGTTGCGCAAGCGATGCAGATCACGTAACTGCACTCCGGCGTATGTGCGGAAGTCTCTGGAGCGAGTGTGACCCGGAGCGTGCTTGAGCCACATCTAGGGCTCGTTAGTCAAATTGAGTGGAAAAAACACCTTAATGCTTTCGTAACGTTTTCACTAACGCTGTTTAATTAGTAGTTTTTTTTAAACTCACCTCTTGCATAAAGTCTTGTTCATGGTCCGAAGAAGGAGGCGCGTGTGAATGCTTCCCGTGCATCGCCTGGTACGCCGCCGTTGTTAGTACTGAGATCTCGTGCCATTTCTCCATCAACAGCTTGGAATGTATTTCCATTGGTATTTCCATAATGAATGGTAATTTTTTCGTCCAAGCGACCATTTTGTGCACGATTGAGTCACCGATCTTACATAGCTTGTCCCCTATTTCCGAGGTGTCATGCAGCAAGTCCGGTAGATGTCGCACCGTGGCGATGTCTTCCATGGCATCGCAGTCGATCAGCGCTCGGATCATGTGTAACGCCCTTTCAAGGGGTACAGCACGATCTCGCGATGATGACACAGCGCTTTCTAACCGTGCTCTTAAATGTACGACCTGAAAGGAAAGGGCAGATATTAATATGAAATAAATGAGCTTTAAGAAGGTTGCAAGCAGTCATCTTTTTGTAATATGGCTTACCTCGCTGGGGTTGGTGAGTGCAGTCTTAAGAATGGTGCCATTGACCAGGTGTGATGGGATAGGTGGTAAAGGGTCTTTGGGCTTCTCTGGTGGTGACGCTCGACTTGTTGTCGTCGCTGCCTTATTCGCTTTCTTGTGTTTTTTATATTTAACTTTGTATAGGTTGTAGACGGCGCCACTATTTCGTCCACCTGGCATTCGATCCTCTCGTACCGCTGTAGGAAAAAAAAAATATTAGGAAAACGACAAAAATAAAATTTGTTCTTGAAAAATAATAAATTTGTAACCCATACACACCTTGTAATACCATTCCTTGTTCGATACACTTCTTGAATCGGCAATATTGGCATCTATTCCTTTGGGCTTTTGTTATTTCACAACCGCCGTCAGCGACGCATGTGTAAACTCTTCGGTTCTGTACCGTCCGTTTAAAGAAGCCTTTACACCCCTCACAAGTAATAATGCCGTAATGAAGGCCAGTGGCTTTGTCTTCACAAATCATGCAGATCATTGGTTGTTCATCCTCGTCACGTTCCGCTTCAGGCGCGTAAGCTCGGAGCTCTGGTCTAGGCAGCGCCAGCGCGCTCGCTCCCGCTACCTGCGACGCGCCCGCAACACTGCCGGCCGCTGCGCTTAGGTTCAGTGCTGTGAGCTGCTGGTGCGCGGGCAGCTGAGACACATCTCCTGCCCAAAGTAATTCCATGTTCAAAGGAGGTCCTCGTGGCCGCCTTAGTTCACCACCGAGATTAAGCAGTAACCGCGCGGCGGACTCTTCGCTACATGTTGCAGGATCGGGGGTGGGTGGCGTCGGTGTATGTGACGCGCTCGCTGCCGGCTCCCCACTCTGCGTAGGTGCCGGTAGCGTCCAGAACATTGTCCGGACACCACCCGACTCGCCCATGATCACGGCGGGTGTGCCGCGCCATTGATTAGAGCCTCGCGCACCTGGTTTCGGTTCGAGTGGTTGCGGTGGGAAGTGTCCGCCTATCAGCTCCGGCTTGACACCGTTGATGCAGGCAGCGGGTGGCCAGGGTCCTGGCGATAGCGAGGTGTGTGAGCCCGGTGGCGGTGGAGCAAGAACTCGTGGCCTGTATGGTTGTGGTGGTTCTGGGGTGCCTTCAAGCTTCACGGAGGATAGCTGTGGAGGTGGAGTTGCATCAGGTCTGATGCTGGCTGGCGAGCTTTCCGCCTTGACAGAGGCCGGCCCGCTCTCGAACTTGATGACGGAGTAGGGTGGCGCAGAGCGGATGACGGTGGGGTGGCAAGCAGGTGATGGCGTCGGAGAGCCGCCGCCGTCAAACACAGGTGGCGGATGCGGCGGCGAGCTGCAGCCCGCCTCGGCCATGCGCGGCGACGGCGGGCCGGGGTCCGGCGACGACGTGCTGGTGTCGGCGGCCGACTCGCCTGCGGGCACACGCGGTGTGGTTAACAAAAGTGACAGGTGACCTCTCGTCTCGTCGCGATACAAAAAGAACACCATGGATTTTTAGAAGCGACAAATAGAAACTAGGTGAAATGTCAACGACCGCGCGGCGCGATCGTAGTTAGAGCGCGCGGGGCGCGACGCGGGGACGCGACACTGCACTTCCCGACGCCGCCGACTAGATTAGCTAGCCGGTTGCGTCACGATGTGAGCGCCGCCGCTGCCGCCCCGGCCACATATACAACTAATCTATTATATTTATGGATGAAGTTTTGGAACACGTTTAATCGTAATGAGGTACGATCTCCGAGTTGTGATTTATGCGATTGCAACTAATTAATAGATCTTATGAAGTTTGGGTGCAAAATGCAGTATTTTATGTAACTATCCGGAATAGATGTGGAAAATGTAGGAAGCGTAGATGCGGGTCGCGGTGCGAGCACGAGATGCGGCGGCGCGCGCGAGGAGAAAGTGAAAGCGGCGCGAGCGCAGATGCCGCGCCCGGAAGCGTTGCGCCTGCGCCCCACACACATACCACAAAGGGCTCTACGTCACACAACAATAACGCCTATTACATTATATTAATAAAGAATACCTTTAGATACATATTTAATTAAAATTTTACTTCCTATAATTGTTCCAAAATAAGTATTTTGCACTGCTTACCTAGTAAAACTTCTTATTGGATATACCTATATTAGAAACGGTATGGAACTATCTATTCTAATATTCATTACTTTTTATTGGTATAAATATTTGATTAGTATACAATACTTTATTCTTCCCAGCCCAAAATAAAGTTCCAAATCCATATTATTATTTGCTGAAAAGCAAGAAGCACACAATCCTAAATTAATGATGTGGTTTGGAGGTTAATCACGAAAAACACGGTTTCTCCAGGCTTCTTTGATCTCTAATCTATGCACTAAAAAGAAAAACCCAACGAAAATTAAATGATATCCATAAATTCTAAACACTAAACTTTACCGACTTTTTATTACTAAATCCATAGGCGTTGTCTTTACCCTCTCACGTGACCTGGCTTACATCGCAAACACGCTTAATTGTCTGATGACTTAAGAAAACGATCTTATATTTTAATCACATAATGGTCCACAAGGGTCTATTTGCGAATTTTAAGATTAAGTTAACTGAATATTTTAAGGGAAAGTAAAAGTAATGTGGTGAAATATTTAACTTCATTTGAGCAAAGGCGCGCGGTTGTTCAGCCTGGTTAAGGGACGCGCGGGCGCAAAATTTTGCGCGGTTTTGTTTACACGAGGAAAAGTCGCGAAGAAAGTTTTCCACTGTCGGCGGCGCGACGTCGGGCGGCGGGCGCGCGCAGTGAGCCCGACCTACCGCACGAGCGGCAGCCGCGCCCCGCTCCCCGCAGCGCTTCCCGGTCCCTCCCTCCAGCCGCTATTAGGTCACTCAGACGGCCGTGCGTGCGAAGTGCAACCGCACAATGACTAGTGCAACGCGTGCACCGCTCTCGCTTCGAGGACGATCTCTATTTCACTCCGCGTCCTTTGCCACATCATTGGTGGGGACCGATCTTTCTAGCCGCGTGATGCAATACTAGCTCTAGAGGTTCTAGGTAGGCTCACACAAGCGCCTAGATAAACGTCCCGTTCTGATTACTACTTGTTTATGGTAGTGGTAATGTTGCACAAAGCGAGTTTTCCTGTATCTGCTTGTTTTTGGTGAACGGTTTTAGTTCATTATTTAATGTTTTAAAGCTTACATATTGCTTGTGAGTAGTCAAGGTAGAATGGTAAGAGTTGCGGTAGACAGACAACAATAAAGACGGTTACGCAACGTGCAACTCTTTTATTTCGGGGCGGATGAACGATCGTTTATTCGGTCGGTGCAGGCTCGAAGGTCGCTCGCGGTCACCGACACATGGGAAAGTGGGTCACACCCCTACCACGGCATCCCTCCCCGGCACCCCGGGGCTCCGCGTCGCCTCGTCAGCCACGTGTCGGTGCGCCGCGCCGGTCTCTACCACCGCTTGCACGTATATCAATCAATTATTTCGCGAAAAGTCATATTCGCAATACGTGATATATTGAGAAATGTTGCAAGAGTGAAAGATTTCTATTTCATAAGGAGACTAACTAAGATTTATGGATTGTCAGCATCGGCTTAGCCTTTTCCTAAGTACGTTGGAATCGGCTTTCAGTTTAATCAAATGTGGATGATTAATATATCATGGCTACAGATTGCCCCTAACCTGGGACTTGTTTTGAAATTTCACTTTATCTGAGAAGTCTTTTTACACCTTGTATGGCATCCTAAATGTTCCTACCAACTTTGAAGTCTTTATGCGTTTTAATTAAACTAAAATACGCGCTATTTGTCGCGTGGCAGTTCGTTACGTTAGTGAAAGTTATCAAAATAATAAAGCACATGCAACTTTATATACCTAGCATGTATGTATACACAGATGAAGTCAGCTTTGGCCAGAAGTCGGATTTCGTTTGCGTATAGACAGGTACCATTTTTGTATGGTAATATATTATGACAGCTGTTAACTTAAGGGTCAGCTTTCCAACTTACTATTAACTGTTAAAATTTTAATAGAATCTAGCAAATGTACTATTTAATCATAATCAATATAAAAGTAAAATTAAAACTCACGTAATCCAACCAGCCGAACCGATTAAATTTAAAATAACAGATATGCTAATTAATTATATAATATGATTAATAATTTATATATTTATCCAAGAAAAAATCTTTTAAACGTTTCTCATCTGCTGCATAAGCGTCATCTGAAAAGAACAAATGCAACCGCAACAGTTGCAAAATGTCAACTCATAAATGAAATGCGCAGAATTATGGATCCCTCTCACTCTAAAACGCATGTCGCTGAAAAGAAGAATCTCCATTCCATCAGTTGAATTTTTGAATCAAAACAAACAATCATTCTCCCGGTCTTCTCATATAATCAGTAGTTGGACATTTGTGAAACCCACGGAAGGCTAAAGAGTGGTTTATTTGTAAACGGAGTAAAACCTTTCAAGGGCAACAATTTCCCCAAAAAATGGTAGACATTTCCTAAAATTGATCAGGCAAGTGGGTTTGTTACCCCTGACCCACCTCTACTCTACAGGCCCTGCAGAGATTGACAACCTTAATTATTGACAAACATAATACCTCTTTCTGATATCTTAACTGTAGCCGACCTCGCACGAGAAAATAGCGCGACGATTCAAATGCTTTATTTGAGTTAAATCTGATGGTAATTTATTTACGCGGCAGCCTGTTATCAGGAGACCTTCAATGGTCAGTACAACGCCTTTACGATTAGGTTAGGCTCTGCGTATAACTATAAATACTACTGAAATTGCATACACAAATGCTCAGTTATTTATAGTGTTTTATATACTTTAATGCGGTGTTACTAATTATTTTATCGAAGTTGGTTTTTTGCTATTTTAGTACCATGTTAATTTAATAATATAAAACTACAGGAAAATATTTGTCCTTGCGACATATTTATACAACGGTGATGCGTTTATTGCATTCTGTATTACATGCATATTTATAAGCTAGAGCATTTTTCATGTACATAAATATAAAAAAAATCTCTCATATTAATTGCACGAAGAATATTTAATTTGCTATAACATGGTCAGTATTGAATTTATCTGGAAATGAAAGTTGAAAACTTTTATGAAACCATCTATAATAATATATCATTAATACAGAATCATATAAAAATACTGTAAAATCATCTAGAAGTTTTACCAGTATTCATTTAGCGAACGCAAACAACAAGTTAAACCGCATGAAAACTCATTTACAATGCTTAATGAAGGAGGCAAAGAACAATTGGTTGGGTCGTTATCTCGTTAGTACGTACAAAGTGGTGTGTCACAAATCTGCGTATGAGGGGCGCGTCACTGTGACGAATGACGGTCCTCACGTCACAGCGCGTCACACCTCACCCCACGTGAGTCTGCCCCGCTCCAACGCTCCCAACTTAGCTCAAACCGTTACACAAATTTATATACGAATGTCTCAGTGATTACATCGAAAATAAGATCCGTTTATTTCTGGATAGAATTATTCCAATTTTAAAATGGATTTGATGCGATGTTTACATTCTACCTATGATTTTTTCAAAGTAACTGATCTTTGCTATTTATATATACATATATTATTTAAAATACTCATGAAGTAGCAGTGAAAGCTGGATGAAAACATAATTGACGCAAATCAGTTCAATACTCTCAAAGTCTAGAAGATTATGATACATATCTCTCAAGTTTACAAGTGATAATAAAAGTTACAGCCACTGAAGCGAATGACCCAAACCATTTAAAAAAAACACGCGGTACTGACACAAAAGCAATTCACTTCCATTTAGTCTATACCACTCTATAGCTCAAGAGATGTGCAAAAAATAACAGATTGATTTTTTAAATCTTATTTGACATCAGCCTCAGGCGTGATGTTACGTTATATGACAGTGAATACATCTTTCTCTCGTGAATTATTCATGAGGCCACAATAGCAATAATTACAGCACCGGTATTTATTGCTTTCACCTTTCGTTGGTTTACGTAAACTTTCTTTATCATCGTAACTTCACTCGCTACGTCATTGTTACATAATTATAATGAACTGTTAAATGCTCAAACTATGAACATGTGAACTGTTATTTTTGCAAGTTCACTGTTAATGTGGGAAAAGTGAAAAGTGTTGCGTGTGATTTTACTAATTTGAAGTTCAAATTTGTTTAAAACATCCATACTTTCATGTGTTTTTTTTTTTGTGTCTCCTACGGAATGCCAGTAACATGCGCTATGTTTATAACCTTAGAATATATAGTATTTTAGAGGTCATATTTTATAAACAAGGACTTAGCTTTAAATCAAGACTAAGCCAAACTCATTATATTAAATTTTTCCACACGTTTTTCCCTGTTTCAGATTAAGACTTTCATGTTCTCTAGACCTATCATTAAGGCAATACAATTTCTTCTTTCCTGTACCCAATCGTTCCTTTGTCTGTCACATTAAATGAAATATAATATTACGATGATTATAACTGCTATTCATAATCCACGCGACGGCGACTGTTACTTGTTGAACCGGATCTGGTTTTTGGAAGTATTTTTTTTTATTTGCAAGTGAAAGTTGCATCTCTCAGAACCAGTCGCGACTCTCTCACGGCATGTTATGTTCAACTGTTATTTAACTTTCAGTGACGATCGTTATCAAATACTAATTTGTTTACGAATATCGCGTTTTGTCATTTGATATGATAATGAGTTGAGTGGATTGTTTCGATTTTATTTCACTTTTATTTTTATTTGAATTTCGAAAGTAAGATGTAAATGGTTACTATACCTATCATTATTTTTCTTTGACATTTAAATTGATATACTGTCGTACTATTACTACTACTATTACGTAAATTTTAGACGTTTTATTGATAGCCAAAGATATTAGTAACTTGTTATAAACATCTAAAGAGATTAGTATTATGCAAATCTGATAATGGTGAAAGTCTCTACATCTGATTTCATATAAGTATTTAAAATCCATATAAGATTATTCAAGTTTAATATAAATTACTGAAAGTTGGACTCGATTATTTAACATAAAGTTGCAAAAATGGCAACGATTATTGACATTATAATAAACGGTACATAAAAAAATATATATAAAGAAGACAAACATCCCCGCACCGACCATTAGCACAAACGCGAGAGGCACGTCTAAATGAAAATGAAATTACAAGTAACAAAGGACTTCCCAGCGACAGAAAGTGATAGCGGTCCGTGATCCGCATCACAACTATGAAGACATCTCGACACGAATAACAAGTATTACTGTACCCCGACCTTAGTTCTACACTTAATCGATTTATTCACAATAACAAATAGCAATCGGAACGATTTTACCGGCCAGTTCGCAGCCCTTTATGTTCGAAAAGCGTTTGACAATTGTCTATGGTGTTCTTTTTCTTTGACGCGGAGATGACGCATGATACAATTGAATTAAGAATATCTTTGTAAACACAAGAAACAAGAGTCAAATACATATATAAGTATTGGTATGTATAACTTACCATCGCTACTACATCGGGAGTCAACTTTCCGCCTCTTGAGTTTGAGGTCTTGGAACAGACTCATGTTGTCGAGGTCACACGGGCCGCGGCTGAGTGTCATTATTCCTGAGGACAAAACAAACAATATATTAGACCAAAGAGAAATGAAAATTAAACCTTAGCCTTATTGTGGGATCAATTAATAGGATGGTTCGATTACTAGATCGGAGAAGGCCTTGTTGAGATGTTCTGCAAGAAGATTGCCAGTAGCAGTTCTGTTTTTGAAATCGGGACCGTTAACCGTTCGGAAACCGTTAATTAAGTAAGCTGCGAAGGGATACCTGTGGCCGATAATAATTATAATGTCTACGTTTCGCTGAATTTCTCCTAAAATCTTCATATGTCATGGGTGAAATATGGATGTGTTACTGTAATAAGTATACAACAGTACCTACCTATGATAACTAGTAGCGTGAAGTTCCGAATATCCCTTTTGTTAAAACAGTTATAAGCAAGTTCAATGATCATTTTAGAGGTAGGTACCGACCACAAAAAAAAATACAATATACTAATTTTGAACGCAAGATCTCTGCCAACTTTTGTCACAATAATTAACGATAACGGTTTTAATGGATTTGACATTGCTTGTATTTTTATACGGTTATATTTTAATTGATATTTTTTGATTACGTTGTACAGCTTCGCTAGTATTTTGCTAAACCGAGCATTTGGTTCGATCCTCGGTTCGGCAAAATGTTATTGGGTTATTCAATAGACAATTTCGACTAACAGTCCGGAGTTTCGAATTATGCTTGGTAGATGGCAATAAGCTCGCCTTATCTATAAGTACACGGGGCTTAACAAAGGGATCGGCGAAATGTAGGTGTACAAATAGTACACCTCTGACTTAACTCTTAAAAGAATAAAATATTTCGTTATTCAAATACGGTTTCGATTTTTATATTACATTCACTTAATAAATTTTCCGGTTATTTAGTATTCATAATTTAGGCGAAGGTCACTTACGGCAATCAGGTGACATATCCGGTCTAGCCACGTAGTGTGGTCCGGATATGAATGGGTACCGGTCGTGCATCATTTGTGAAAAAATATTTATTTTGTCTGATTTTAATAATAATATATCATTTTTCAATGTCAACCTGGTTCATGGTTATGTTTGACTACGGGCGTATAGCGAGAAACCCTAGCTTTTATTTACATGTCGCGCGATTCCATTCATCTACGTAGAGAACATTTTATAGCTTCGATAACGTAGGTAATGGAATTTGTAGTAGATATCGTATGCAGACGTACGTCGTGAGGCCATACCAAAAGTGTTGCATTTCAACAAGTAAATATTAACTGCGACATTGGGTCACACGTCATTGTTTCGCCAATTGTTAGGTAATGTACTATTACGTTGAATGGCAACACCTTTTGATGTCACGAATAGTGCAGTGGCTGAGGTTTTCTACGCTAGGGGTTGCGAGTTCGATGTACGGCCTTCAGATATATTTCGAGTTATATGAGATTGATGTCATTGTTAAAGTGTACCCATGATACAACAGAAATCTTAAAATTTTAACCCTAGACGCATCGTTCATAAACATGATTAATATTTGTAGTACATATACACATACATAATATTTTTAGTCATAAATATGAAGGCACATATTTGCTGTACACTATGTTACTAAGTGACGATTGTTAAACCTAAACCCTGTTCATATATTGACACACATATCACATTAAACACACACAATTTCATCATCATGACGAAATTATCGTCACGAAAATCATGACCAATTATGTATCGCAGACAATCTATGACAATTGATATAGGAATTCGCGAAACTATTATGTGGATGTTACTTTGTAATATATATGTATATAAATACTATGAAGGCACGTGACAGTTCAATGGACAATGCCCTATGCGTATCAAAAAACATGTCTAGTGTTTGAAATATTGTTATCAAAAGAGGTTCTTTAACCTCATGATTTGAATACATGAAATACACGTAGTTGTATCTTAGTCTTGTTGATAATCATATTTTTAAATTTGTCTACAGTCGCCGGTTCGATTCCCACACGGAACAAATGTATATATGACCTACAGTTAGTTGTTCCGGGTCTTGGTGTTTGTGCATGTGAATATTTGTGTTTGTAAACGTATCCTCGATACAGGAATTATTCTTTGTGAAGAGCAACGTTTATTAAATAAAATAAATATGTATATATGTATGGATATAATGGTGTGAGTTGTATCATCTCATCACATCTCAATATAAGATTTCATACACAGAAATATTTTGTTCTGGATGATCATTGTCCAAGGGCTTTAACTCTTTATGATAGAAGATTTAGAAGGCGGCTCAATTCATTGAACTGCGAACAGTCCAGGTGCGCTAATAATAGATTTACGTTGTTACGTTTACGTTGACGGGCCTCGTAAGAATTTTGGGTTCACCGTTAAAATAACGTAAAAAAGTCGGGATTTAATTATTTTGTCGTCATTACTAGGTTAAACGTAACGTAAGACGTAAGCTACAAATAGCCTAGTGATTGTTTGTGTCAACGAAACCATGTATATTGAACTTCAATACGTTTTTCACAATCATAGCGTGACCACATTGAGCATTAAACGTTGGTGCGTACTTGTAAAATAGTGCTGTAACATTGACGTACTGTATGAGAAAAAAATACTCGTAAAAATATTTATAGCGTACTCCGTGATAAGAGATTGAGTCATCCTACGTCACTTCACAGTTTGATGATAAAGATTGGAATTATGCACCGTGACATGGCAACTGTAATCTTTAGTTTTTAAGCATCTAATCAAATGTAATATAAATACGTATGCTTATGATGACGTCAGTGTTTTGTAATGGATCGGTTGAAACTTATTGTTTTTAAACTGCTTCATATATTTATATAAGTACAAACTTTGAAATTTCTCACCAATATGAAGAGACAAAGACAACGTGAAATTATAAAAGATTACAAGATACTGTCTCCATAAAAATACTGGTTGTTTGATAAAAAAAATCAATAACCATTAAGTCAAATAAATGAATAAGTTCTTCGCGCTCATTACAGCCACGTACTATTTATCTGTTAAGCGAACCGTATCTAGCGAATTAATTTAAAATTATAATGTATCTGTACGAGTGCAATGTTCTTTGAAACTATTTTGTCAACAATAAACGAACTCTAGCGTCTCTAAAATAACTGAAATGAGCCAAAGACCTTGATGGTGACGTGTAAATTGAGTCAATAATATTATCGAGTCGATTCGGCGACGCGTCGTTCGCAAGCTTTTTGCGAGGTTGAGCTTTGACTTCCGCGGACATATAGGAAATATTTTGCGTCTTTATTACCTGTATACAAATATAAATATTGATAAAATTTGAACAACCTTCCGTGGGACGTCAGAATATAAACAAAAATACTAATACTCCAAACAAATAAGGCCCATTTTAGTAAGAGTTATGTTACCATTATGTATAGACATAAAAAACCTGTTTGCTTCTAACAGGGATTCAACACAATATAATGCCCTTATTAACCTTAACGGTCAATTAAAATTAGCCGAATATCTACTCTAAGAGATGATTCAAAAACATTGTAGCCACTTTTGTGTCTATTGTTTTATTAATTGGAATATAGATGTTTAAAATTCGAGTTGTTTTAAATATACATATAAGTGACCTATATCAATGTGGAAGTGTTGCTCCGTTTTTAGTACAGATGGTCGGGGAAGCGGAAGTGTTTTTGCTTGTACTCGATTAATATTATTTCAGTAGAGTGGACCTTTGGGGAAACCGAGAATTGGATTATTGTAATAAATATTTTGAAAAAAGTTTCCTCGAATATAATGTTCTATATTTGATTATACATATAGTCACAGGCAGATGTCGACACCTAGACATAATATATATTCTATGTGTCTACTGCGTCATCTAACGTGTTAACATAAATACTCTAACTTGATACATTTTAATGCAGTACTCCATAACTTGTAAAACGCAGTATCAATGTAACCTAGCAGCAGCTAATCGCTGTTTAAATAATTAGAAATTCTAATGAGTTCAATGTCTTTATAAAACTAATAAGTAGACGATATTATTTTTGATCCTTCTTCACCTTTTAAAACAAACATACCAATATTGTATAACGGAATCAATAAATCAAATAGCTTGAATAATGATTTATTTGATAATGCTCTGCTCATATATATTCATGTATGCATATAGATAAAGGGATAATAGAATTGGTTGATCTTGAACGTTCCCGCCTAAAGCAAGATCACACGGAAGCGTGCGCGTGCGTCCCCAGCCAGGGTCGGTCACTTGACCGCTGTTCTGTTCGGCTTTGTTTAATTGCATTCATTATTGTTGCTCATTAAATTGTATACATTCTCACTTGTGTCCTCGGGACTCGGTATTGTATGGAAGGAATTTGAGAAGTTCGTGTCGTGTTTTCAGTTGTTTTATTTGAATTTAGAAGGATTCAAAAATATTAAGATGGTTGCAGACAATATTAATTACATTTTCGACAGTTTTATTGTCAGTTATAGTTTTCACAGTCGAATATCTGGTCAGCCTGCATACTTATATCTTTGTTTGACTGTATTAACGAACATAATAAGGTTACCATTTTGAAATCACACACAGTGTGACAAAACAAACTGCTTGTAACGTTTCAAGAGTTTTTTGTAATCTGTTTCACGTTCTTTTCTTTGCTTCTACGTTGCATACAGATGATTTAACAACAAAACAAAACAAAAAGTTTTTGTAGCCGATTAGCGAGTAATCATGCTTCGCATTTCAAAACTAAGCACGCATTGACATGAGGTCAAACGTGGAAAATCATATTTGAGGACAGTGTTTCCTTCAAGCCAAGGTTCGTTCAAATTAAGGGCTTGATAGTACACGTGTTATTGGCCGAAAGCAGTTCTACTAAACGCCAGGAAGTGGTGTGACCTCTACAGCAGCGGTCACCCGCTTATCTTCTACAATTCCTCCGCTGTTAATGTTCCGTCTACTTTGTCTATTACACCCACATACACAACCTTCACCAGTTCATTGAATCAAAATAGCATTGAAAAGAACGGAATAAATAGTCGTGTTTTTTTAGACATGATATTCTTTCATTTTAGCTTGGGTAGTTATTTACTTTTATTATATCAGATCACAAATTCATTTAAAGCATATTTCTATGTCTTAAATTATAGTTAATTGAAAACTATATCTTTTTAAAAAGCTCTAAAGTACTACGAAAATTCGTCCTACACCGTAGAATCTTGAAATAACTAAGTCTGATATCTGATCCCAGTGCTTTAGGTGCTGGTGCTTTCTACGGTACGTGCTGCAGGTTCACTCGCTGTACGAAGCGAATGTTTGTATGGCCTGGTCAGTTGTGGTTTGGTATAGGTGTATCTGTATGTGAGATGTATGTTCGTAAACTGCACCCATGACGGCAGAATCCTAGTGTAGATTCACGTTTATGTATCTTGAACTATACCGAATATGTTTATGAATTGGAATGAAATGAATCACATAAGGTGAAGAAACTAAGGAAAAAAGTAGGTGACCATTTTACACATGCTAATAACATTTGAAGAAGCATCCGAACTTTGCTAACCGTGTTTCATCCAACTTTAAATGACGTAACGAGTTCCGAAGATTGTTTAGCCAAACGGACGTAGAATGTATCCAGCCAGTCTCGAGTGAGAATGTTGCAAGTTGTCAAGGTTGCTTGAACTAACTGACAGTTCTTCTTGCATCATATCAGTTTAAGTGAATTGCTATTTATTTGGAAAATGTTAAGTACAATTCTAATGATAGAGTTCAGCAATAGTAAACGGTAGTTTAAAACAACGTAAACCAGTTTAGAAAAAGGAATAATTGCATATTAAAGAAACCTTTTCGCGTTAAACATATAAATGGTGAACAATATCCACAAAGATGGCCATGTATATAAATTAAAAAATTAATATTGAATAAAAATAAATGAACTGCCAAAATGACTAATGATTTAGGAAGAGCAATGCAATGTTGAATTAATTGTAGCAATTTAAATGATATCATATTTCAAAGACGCAAATCAAAAAAGCGTGAAGACTTTTGCCTTTCCAAAACATATACGTATTTATCCGTCCAATTAGAGATGTTCTTCGGATCTAATAAAAGAAGAGGCAAGATTGCTCATGTTGTGGTGTCCGTGTTATGTACAGGAAGTGGTCGTGCGGTTCCGGTCGCAATGTCAGTGTCACCTTCGAGGTCGGCTGCCCGATTCGGCGCTAACGACCGCCTCGACGCTGGGAGGTTTGTGTACCTTCGTTATCTGTGTACTTTGTGTACTTACCTGGCTTGAAAGTGCGATGGCTTGGACATTTCAGGGTTGTATAGGATCGGTAGCTTGGAAGCATAACGCGTTAATAGCAACATATGAAGCCTCTGACGACACGGTTAGTGCAATGGCTAACCGATTGGCTTTGGATGTCGTCGGTTCAATGCCTACACGGAACAAATATTTTTATGATCTACAAATAGTTGTTACGCATCTGGGTGTTCGTATATGTGAGATTTACGCATGTAAATTGTATCCACGATACAGAAGGAATCCTAGAGTGGGAAGGTTTCAATCAAAACACAAAATACATTTGTACAGCAGTAATAAAATCTTTTATCAAAGTATGCAGTAGGGTAATAAAAATTGTAGAATGTAAGAAACACGATAGGCATAGAGTACGTTAATCGTGCAATGACCTTATAGGTTTTAAAGTGTCAACGATACCACCTCAATATATTTCCGCTTCACCTTTTTTATTTGGCTATGTTATTTATTACAGATAATTTTATGAGATAAAATTTTATAGTTTATGAATTGCTCCGAAAAAATGTAACAGTTGTATGAGAGTAGAACAATCGTATCGTCATTATTTATGTCCTACTTTTATTTTTAATATGTTTATATAACCTCGTAAGGTTTAATACTCTGAATATTACATTTATTCGTCATTGCGCACACGCAAAACTAAAGATGTTTTCACTAAAGACTTCAACGCGGATGTGTTTGCGTTAGGACCAGTCATAGAGACCTGATTTACATCGTTGGAGATACAATCTAGTCCTGGCATGATGTTATATGGAGATAAGGGGAATAATCACAGATTTTAATTATTGACATCTTTTGTATATCGTTTACTGAACTTTTTACAATATTTTGTATGATGTTTTTATCACTGTTAGATATTAACATGTATTACAAATATTTATGTAGTTAAAATGTGTACATATTTCTTCAAGGTTAACTCAGAAAGTAGGTTATAATTGATAGATCTGCATTATTACATTGTTTCCAAATCGGTCATATTTCTGGCAATAATGAAGTATAAGCTATAATGAAGTTCTAAATAGCAATAGATTGCTATTTAGAACTTCATTATAGCATCTATTAATTTAGACTTTGTGGTAACAAAACACAATAGTTGTAGTTTGAGCCCCAACGCTGGGCCTCATGGCCTCTGGCGCAGGCGCCTTGACATTCAGGTTGCGCGTGCGCTCTTAGATTTTTTTTTTTTAACTACACTTCCGATTCGGTGACTTCCTATTTTTAATAAAAATAATAATAATCTTAGCAATTTTACTTTCAAAATATTTATAACACGTCATTAATTTGTCCTATAAGGACAGTGAGTCCAGGAAAAGTAATTAACAAAATTATTTAAATTTTAGCAATCTTAAACAATTTAAATTGGTTCATATACTTGAATGTTATAAAGTAAGTGTGGTTCCGGAAAAAACATACACCTACAAGGATCGAAAACTTAAGATACAATTTTTAAGGTCGTATATACAAAAATAACGCAATATTCAAGGAAGAAAAAAAACGTGGAGCTAAGCTTGATTTATGATTACAATGGCGGAGTTAAGTACAAATATTTGAGAATACGGTACAATATATTTCAGTAAAGCCACATTATTCTGTACAAAGGGAGGAACTAGGCATGAACCAGCTTATTGGTTAACACGAAACCAAAAATAATTTGTTATGTAGTATCCTAAAACATTCTTAAACTGTTATAGAGCCTAACATACAAGAAAATCTGTTAAAAAACGCTGTAAAGATACAAGTCTCTTAGTCCACAAGTAGTGTAATATTTCCATTTCTAAACAGTCCCGGTGACATTGAATGGTGTTTTCAATTCGTTCAACCACGTGCTCACATATTCCTCCTAGTATGTTTACTTCTGTACACAAGCTTGTCTCGAAAAACGTGTTAACATATAGGAACGTAACGGATTTATACATGTATTCAAATTGAGAACAATGGTGTTTTTGACAGGCGAACTGTACACCTATTATTATCGAAACTCGAACGTCCTCCCACTACAATACTTTGAAAGGAACCAGTGACATTCTGTACTTTTTCGCTTTCACCGCATTGGAAAGTGAGCGTAAAAAACGTATTTCGGCAACGGCAAAATGGCGCGAGATCAACAACCTCAACGACTCATAGAACATAGACAAAGGGCGGCCATATTGTAACGAAAGTAAAAGTAGCCGGTCATAGACTATGAAGTCACGATTGTGATCCACGAGATGATTTGGGAATGTCATGGTTACCGCTCAATGGTAAAACGGTACCTCTTTTGTTTTGCAACACTATGCTGATTTATTTTTAAAAACTGTTTCAGAATCCGGTGTTTGCACAATAAGACATTGAGCCAGTATCACGATTGATTTTGTATTTTTGTCCATTATAGATGTTATTGGCTTCGATACAGAGTTGATATTGGTTTGCTTTATATTATACTGTATATGCAGGAAGTGGATTGAAAAATATTTTTATGAAAATGTGTGACAATGAACGTCTTATATTGTTATTCTAGTCTATTTATAACATATACAGGTGTTATTTCCAAAAACGAATATTTAAAGAAACACTATTTGGACTTGAATAAAATAAAACACATTAAAGTTACGAGTAATATTGCTATTATAGTTTTGACAACTATAATAGCAATATACAATTTAAAAGACAAAATGTTTACGTTATAACTTGAAAATTAAGAGGAGAGACCTGCCCAGTAATGGGTTGTGATAGGCTTAAAGTAATAAATAGTAAGTAAATTATTGAGGATCATAAAATCAGTTCATATATCAGATTTTACATCCATTTTTTACAGAACTAAATTTTTTTTTTTTACTTTATTCAATGACAAGGATAATAACAATAATTATTTATGAATGATGATGATTTTATCAGTCATTAAACCTAATCTAATAAAATGATAATAATCCACTCTGAACTGATCAACTCCACTGAGATATAGCTTCGTAGCACATTTCGTAGCAAAGTCTACGAGGATTTCTTAATCATTATTATTTGCTTACATTTCCTTACTGTTCATTCTTTTTGCGTGTATATGAATCTTTTAAAATACTGAGTTTGGACAGTATTTTTAATACAAAAATAAAATTATTTTCCGTTATTTGTAAAATCCATAAAAAATTTATAAACTTTAAATCTCTTGAAATTTTCCTCAATATTAATAATAATATCGTATTCAACAGCAAGCATTTCGAATAAAAAATATTTAATGTAATTACCACTTATAATAATATATTTTTTTAAATATTTCATGAGATAGAAATTTGTAGCTCGTAGCGCCGTAGCACACAGCTACGGGCCAGTTTACAGATAATATACGCATATCCCAAAGTAAGTTAGTTTGATTAGTGTTTGACATATAGTATTAGAACAAAGTACAAATATAATAAATGACACATATGATAATGTTAGTATTTATTATAATGTTCTTGTTTTTTTTTTATATTTTATTTTATTTTATTATTCTTGTGGTGGTTGCTCGCTGGTGCTTGTTAGTTTTTTGAGCTTTGGGGTCATGGTGATGTTTTGTTGAATAATCACTATATTTACCCATGGTGGAGGTCATCGTCTGCAGTTGGTGCGCGTGAGTGGAGGCGTCCAGCGCCTCGTCGGGCCCCAGCTTGTCGCCCGCCGACAGCTTGCTTAGCGCTTCAACACGCACATCACATGAAGAACCACCTTGTTCCGGATTCAACGATCACCTTTTTAATTTACGTCTCCGAATTTTTTTTGACACACCAACTCTGAGCATAGTTTTTCAACGCAAGCACTAGACACGTTCAGCATGCAGAGTCCGAAGCACTTCCTGCGGAGCGAACACATAAGGGTTGCGCGGGCGCGTATCACAGTCGCGTCGCGGTTGTCTGCGCACTCTCCGAACCTCTCGATTCGGCAAAATCACGATAACGACTGCGCGCGAATGTCGTCATGTCGAAATTCGAAACACTTTCACCTAAATATTCCGCCTCCGTTTCGGCGGACGCGGGCGTCGCTCTCGGCGCTCACGCACACACCGCTGACTCCGTCAGTGCTCAATTACGTACGCTGTAAAAATTGCGTCAGTGTTTTTCGTAGCCGACCTTACACTCGACGAGTACACCGCCGAAATATAGTTATCTCTGTCTGGTACTCATTCACCGTTACGCGGGATGTTTTTTGTTTCTTTTTTTTTATCTGGCCGTTGCGTCCGTGGACGCGCGTGTGGGTGTGCGGATTTCGATAGCGGGGTCGTTGAACTGCCGAAAAGGGATTCGGTATGGTTAGTGATGATGTTTCAGTACTGACTAGGATGGGCCGCAGTAATGTCGATGGGTGTGTGGCGCAGCGTGGAAGTATAGCGTGTGTGGTCTGATGGCAAGTACTAATGGTCTCCAGCGCATAAGTAGGTCAGCCGCACGCGCACGCGCGGTTCTTCATGACCGCGCAACGACCGCTCTACACACTGACAGTATTGTCTTCAGATTTAAAGAATACGTTTGTTTGGTCGAATTTATTTACCTTTAAACAATAAATATGTCAAACGACACGCAACGTTACAGCCATTTCAAACATTTGAGTTCGAAAATGGATTTTTTTCAAGATTTTGCAACAATAACCTTGTAATAACCTCCTTAATACAAACTGCAAAATTTCTACTGTTGAAAAGAGACTTGGTATTCACTGTACTTGGTGTTTCGAAAGAAACATGTTTGAGGGTTACAGTCATTGATATGAAACAGTTGTGAATAATGTTGTTATTTATTCACTTATCAAGAAATAGTTGATTGTTGTAATGACTGTACGTAGCCTAGTTAGACCCTTACTTTTTGTCTGAAAGGTTAGCCGGGCCGATGGCACACTTATGTGTCAGATTACATTAAAAGCGAGTTCATTCGCATCGGCCGCTATTCACCAGCAAATAGATTACACTTTTGATTCATTGTTTGAACAAAGTGCTGAATTCTACAAATATACTTTTCACGTGGATTTTGTAAAATATTAAAGTATGCGAAAATTGAAAGTAACAATATATTAAGACATTATATTAAGACGGAAAAAAGGAGTTGCCGTTCAGATTTCAAAGTTATTTAGTTATTAACTGTGATACACCCTACTACCGTGGGTTCCAAAAACATGTTATAGAGATATTGCAATAATTAATTACTTAATGATGAGCAGCCCGATGGCAACGTTAACCTCAAGTGGCTTTAACAGCGTAGCACTAACACTATTCTGCCCACACGTAAAGTTTTATAAATATATTATGCAAATACTGCCGCAATATACCCCAAGGTATGTCCGGCCCATCCAAGACAATCAGCCATATTACAAATTTTGCTAACACGTGTTTCCACGTTAAGTTTCCATGTAAGAGCTCAGGAACACAACACAAGAAGCATCAAAAGTACATTATTTATAGACACCTTTCGTATTTCAGAAGATTTTGACTCCGCATCCAAAGCAGTTATGGAATTAACGTGAAAATATAAGTTAAAACCTAAAATAACTTGCAGGGTTAAAAGTTTTTTTAAGTACGCAAGTTACGAGTTGCTACTGCTTCAGTTGCAAAACTACTTATGCGCAACTTGGCAACATTTCTACATCCAAAGTTATTTTCAGAATATTACTTGAATATAGATATTTTTACAAGACACGTGTCCATAACGCACCAATTTTTCTATTCTAGTTTGTATACATTGAGATCCTAATAGATATGAATCACCCGGCCCGGACTGGTATATGAAACTGCCAACTACTCGTTGTATTAAAAATAAGATAAGTATTTAAAATAAGATTGACAACATGTCATGCCGTTTGCTGCGGTCATCATACGCTGCTGGCGGCATGCGCTCGAAGTCAGGTAGGCGCGGTATATTTAGCCAGGACCGACTGAAACTGGGTTAACTATCCTCCCGAAGAAAACACGGCCACTCGAAATATTGACGCAACGCGCTATGTATGGTTGGCCTATCTGAAGAATGGGTGAAAGCGAGCCGGACCGAATAACCCCATTCATGGCGCTGGAAAACAGGAAGTCCTGCAATATCCACATACGTCATTCTCTTGGAAGCATGTCTGTTTGATTTTTAAACTTTATTTAGTCATAATGAATTTTTCATAGAGCTATTATGTAGCTTTATGAGTCAGTACGTCTGAGTTTAATATCGTTAGACACACACGATTCATTTAAAACATTTACGACGTGTTCTACGTAAAACTACGTCAATTGAGATTATAGAAACGGAGTAAGTAAACCTTGTGAAGTTTACGTCAAAATAAATCTTGTTTACGTCAGTTGTAATGAAATGATTTAAATAAATATTTTCATATTAATTTAAGCTGAAATTGTCTGTCTGGGTGGAATTTATTTAAGCGATATGACCGCCATTTGTTTATAATTTCATATTGCACTATTTTCTTTGGTGTGTAAAGCATACTTTATTTATTTGAAATTAGTACACCTGTAACCTGTACATAAAGATGAATTGATAGGTATTTATTAGAGTTGTCACTGGGCCCTATCGATAACAAACAAGTCCAAGTGATAACATTTAGAGAAAACGTGACCAACTTTCAGTGAATGTTATCGATATCAACATTATAGGTGTATCGAATGCCTTGCCTAAATTTTTCAGTTGAACAAATATTTGCCTTTGATATTACAAAAAAGAGTTCTGCCAAAGCTATCTTTGACAAACTGACGTTCTTTGTCATATTTTGTGTTGGAGAGTTAACAAAAACATTTCGCAATTGCAACACAGAATTTAGAATTTCGTTCCCATAGTTTGAAATGTTTATCAGTTGGTTATTGAGGCGTATCGATCGATTCATTGTATCGATACGTTGGACGTATTGTAGATGTTTTTCACACGGTGCGGCGAGACTAGGTGATCTAGTTGAGGTTGAACGACCTACCTTAGACGGTATCCAACAATCTTGCATAATTCGTCAAAATATATGGAAACAAGCGAAATCACTAAAGTCATTGTTTGATAAGGGCATTGGTTGTTGATAAAATTGTTTTTTACGGGTATGACGATAATTTATGAACTGTACATATGTAAATATACAGCGCTCGCATGTTTAGTTTCTGGAACGCATGTTCATATCTCTGTAATCTGAATTCAAGAAATGCGTTATGCTAGTGATTTTGTTTACCTACAAACGAATAATTATGAATTATTATTTTGATTAGAATCCTAAGTAGACAGTGAATTATTTATATTAATATATATTAATATTGACGACACGGTTGGCGTAGTGGCTAATTGATTAGCTTTCTGCGCTAAGTGTCGCGGGTTCGATCCCCGCACGGAACAAATATTTGTATGATCTTCAGATAATTGTTTCGGGTCTGGGCGTTTGTGTATGTGAATATATGTGTTTGTAAACGCACCCACGATACAGGAATTATTCCTAGTGTGGGGCAACGTTTTTAAAAAAAAAAAAAAAAAAAAAAAAATAATTGAATACTATTATCACTGTTTTAACAAGTCTTTGGAAAACATTTACTTCCGAGCTAGGACTACATCCGACTGGATCTTGTATCAGTTACAAACGTATAGTCCTGGGGGTAATTCGCACTTGATTAGAGGCATGTCGTAATCGAGATATACAGTAATACCTCGACCTACGCTACTCCAACTTACGCGAACCTGGAGTTACGCGATTTTCAAATCTCGCCGATTCTTCTTTTGTTTGGGTGACACAACTCACTCCCCCCTAATTATTGTTCAGCTAATGTACATGTTCGGACATGTCGCGCGGAATCAACACTTAGCTATAATTCGCTTAGCTTAGGAAAATAAATTATAGTGAAATTATACCCCGACTTACGTGAATTCGACTTACGCGGTTATCGCTCAGTCCAACCTATCGCGTAAGTTCGGGGTATTACTGTATATAACTCGTGCCAGATATCCCTAGGCTACCTTATTTTGAATTCCCACATCACATTAACGATACCATAATTCTAGACTTAAGTGAAAAAAAAAAACTAGAGTAGAAATTCTCTAAAATAGACTTATGTAGAAGCGCGCGGGAATTGCCCCCTTACCGATTACAGTGTAAAGTGACGATGTTGTTTTGGTCTTTATGTATCGGTTGGCGGCACGTTTGCCTGGTGACAATCCAAAATTTTGCCGAGTCGCACGATAAAGGTGTGAACGACCTCACCCATTGGTAAACATGACGATAAAGCGAACCTAAATGAGTGTACTGCACTGTTTCCTTATTCTAAAATTGACTTTGTTAATTGTAGACGCTTGACCGTGACAGACTCGAAAAACATGTATTTGTTTTGCTGTTTTGTACCTAATAGTATTTGAACTATTTTACTTTTAGTTGGAAGATAAGGTAGGTATACTACGACGCCTCTGGTACATTAATGCTTATATTTATGTAAGCAGAATTTTGCCTATTAATTTGTAAATCTATTATTGGTAATAAGAGCTAAGACCAAATTTAATTCAATATTGAAAAAAAAAATATCACTCTTTTTTAATAATGGCATAATTTAGTCCCGCAATCCATCATCAACTTGAGTATATAAAATTATTATAATTGTTCCAAAATGTTGTCATACAAAAAGTTTGAGAACGGTTGCTCGAAACATTCTAAAAGTAACTGCGTCAATTTAACAATGAACAATAGTTATGTCAATGACACTAATCATCCCCATTGTTATAAATTTGGGCTTGCATTACCAACTTTGACTGCAAATACTTTGCCAAAATATATACGTGTGCATTCAAAGAGATCCTATCAGTTTTAAAAGAAAGTCTTCTTAAGTGCCGCGAAGCCAACCATGCTTTCATTTATTTCATTATAAAAACTCAATTTAAATATACAAAGTCATGTATTTCTAAACCCATTTGATTTCACACAAAATGATTTAAATATTACATAGAAATTGTTTGAGTTGAATGTCAATGGCATATAATTTTGCGAATAATAATGGACGTGAAATTGTTTTATGACCCTCACCTAACAAAGTCTGTGTTAAAGCTTCGTTTTATTATATTACTAGCGACCCGCCCCGGCTTCGCACGGGTGCACTTCTCCACTATTTAATGGACGTTATTATACATATAAACCTTCCTCTTGAATCACTCTATCTATTAAAAAAAACCGCATCAAAATCCGTTGCGTAGTTTCAAAGATTTAAGCATACAAAGGGACATAGGGACAGAGAAAGCGACTTTGTTTTATACTATGTAGTGATTATTAAAGACGATATTCGGCTCTTTGACCTACAAAACGAGGAAGACGATGGATGTCATACTTCAGTGATTTTATGATATGTTGTGATAGTTAGTAGGAATCCACAATGCGGCGTGTTTCCTATTACATAAGAGTGTGGCTGGGTCGTGGCGCTCGCGCACCATCGTCGCGAGGCCTCGCTGCGGAGCCTAGTTTCACAATCGCAACGTTCAGCCACCGCAGCCGTTTTCACTTTTTCGCTGTCAAGAACGAGCGCTAACGATAAACAAACTAACATTTTGGCCGTCACTGCCAAGCTAAATTAAAGCCAATATGCCATAACAACCCATTCATGCCAAATGATTTCGACATCTAATACTGTGCGTCTGAGTTCAAATTGCATTAAAATAACCACGTAATCTACGACAGAATTCACCGTGCACATCGCGGTTTGAATAGCAATACGTAAGGTTTTGATTCACAAACCATCAAATGCAATTTGAGCCTTATTTCTTCGGTATAATATTTAAATTTAAGTAGCGTGTAAATACGACAAATGCTGTTATGTTATAAAGGTTCGGTTGTAGAAATACCGAGGCTGTTCATTGACCTTTTTAAGCACATAACACTAGCGAAACAAAAGACGAATTTTATTAGATATAAAGAAGAACCTTGATCTGCAATGCACTGACTGCCTTATTTCGAAACGAGAATAAAATTTTTAACTTAATATATTCTAATAATGTAGATGATACATTTAATAGAGTCAGTAATAATTATTAATACATTAAGTAGTTTAGACTGAGGAGTAATTTACTTTAAAAGTCGTCAATGAATGACTTTACAGGGAACGTGAATCGTAAAAGATATTGTAGCATCTAGTTTGTAGCGGCGTAGCACGTAGCACATTCTTCGTAGACATCTTCACTTTACGTACATGACATTGGTAAATACTAACTTTAATTATGTTATTGTGAAATCAGGTTGTTACAAGTATCGTGAAAACATCTCAGTTGTGTTACTTAATATTTTGAAACTTGTTACGAATTAAATGTTCAGATCATTTGACCTCCACCTTTCATTTTTAAATTTGAATTGCGGAAAATGCATTCTTAGACACTTATGTATAAAAGAGATATAGAAAAATGGGAAACAGATAGAGTAGTGGGGTTAATCATCGTACTTATTGTTAGGGATAATAAGGCCGCTTCTTACCTGTCATAACAATCGTAAAGGCTGACATTGCCTCTCACCGGGCCACGTAACAGACAGTTACGTAAAAGGTCTTTACCCTTGTTTATTTGGGACAGTTATATCAAAGAGATGTTTTAATTTACTAGTATTAGCACTTACCGTACCATTGAGTAACTTCGTACAATACTAGGTGAAGCGATCATCATCACACCACTTTTCAATTTGTGTTTGAGCAATGTTCCGAAGCTTTTAGCAGTTTCTCGGCGACACTAAGTTTGTTTTGTTGCGAAAGATGACTGTCGATGATAGAATGGTAGGGTGTGGCTTCTAATAAAAAAAACTATAATTTATCGCGCTTATATTTAAAATTGTCTGCTCGTTTGATTTGTTGTGTATTAAATTAATATGACTTGATTATAATAATCATTAAACTGTTTTCGAAATAATACTCGTTTATCTTACTTCAGATATGCGCATGAGAGTTTAATTTACTAGTTTTGCTTTACTAGATATTGAACCTCGCAACTTGTTTGTGTGTGTGTTGAAATCATTTTCCAATTTAAACAAATGTATTACCCAATAGATTTTTATGTATAAGAACAGTGGAATTAGACTAATTATAGAGAACTGAATATTGTCAATTGACACCAAAATTATTTTATAATTCTTTAATTTGTTCTTCATATTATATGTCTACTGCATCATTATGCATAATGCGGATTTAATGACTAAAAAAGGAAAAAAAAATGCATTGAGTGTCTCGTTCAATTAGCTTCTGCGCTTGCGGCTTCAAAACTCGATTTCGTAAAATATAGTCTAGACTGCAAATCCTAGATTATAGTTTCAACGTACGTATTGTATAATAACTTAAAGCGAAGACGGTTTCTAATATTAAAATATAGTTTTTTGAACTTTTGAAACGAATGAGGAATGATGAATTTGTTTTAACTAATTAATCCTATTATTTCCATTCTCTTGGCATAAATTATGAAATATTATATTTCATCTCTGGAGTATACAGTTTTTTTATTGATCGATATTGATTTTAGCAAATATTAGTCTACAGTATAGAACAGACAGTCGAAATTTTGCTGACTATAAACATGGAGTAGCTGCCTTCATTACTACTGACTCACTAAACATTCCTGCATGCTTAATTTAGGTAGTGCAAGTAGTAAGGTTGCCCTTAACAATGCAGGTGTGCTTACTTACACTTTCGCAAGTGCCGCTGATGGCCAGTGCATCCTTGCGTAAGCGCACAGCGACGGCAATGTCACACGTTATGTAAAATTGGACTTTGACAATCGTACATGCTGTACTTTTTCGCGATATACTGGTAGTATGTTCTTAGATTCATTAGTCTTATAATGTTGTTGGATACATAAGTTTTGTTTTGAATTGAAGATTTTGTAACAATAACAGAAACAATACGTTGGACTTGACTGATGTTACCTGTTTCGATACAATCACGAAACGAGCAATTTGTCAGTGTTCCCATTGAACAAAGTTACTTTGAAACTTGTGTGAAACTGTTGTTTCGAAAATAATAAGGTCCGTATTGTTTATAAATTTACACTTGACTCACCGCGGGCCAGTTGCATGCGGTTACGAAATTTTCACGAGACCAAAACACTAAAACGAATTTCCTCATATAAACTGGCGTTAACCCAGCTACGAGAAATACTTGTTGCGGCGTCATCCGTTATGTTTCATGGTATTTTAGTTTCCCTATTTACTGCTCGCATCTATTTTGCTGCTCTGTAACATGATACGTGTTGCGACATCAATATGCATGAGAAATTTTGTTGAAAGTTATATTTTTCCAAGCGATTAAATTAGTCTTTCAGTCAGCAAACGATTTGCTACTAAAACATTATAAAAGAGGGCAATGAAAATATATCTCTGCCTGGAAAATATCATGACAAAACACCACCAGTCATATGTTTTATGTCCCTCAAAATGGAAGGATAAATGAATGCGCTGACAAGCTTAACAGCTTTCTTTCGAAACAACCAAACGACGTGTAAATGTGTTCAAATATGATTTCAAAAATATACTACACTTAAGATTATTATATTAATTGAACCCTGACGAAACGATAATATTCCAGGAACCCCGATGATAGTTCAGGTAAATGCGAGAGTTATTTATAAACGCTGCAGTAAGGTGCATCCTGATGCTATACCGGTAACAGCGAACTCAAAGTAGACAGTTAGTGCAGTAGCTTACATATTTGTCTCATGCGATAAGATAATTAGGTCTGTAGTTTTGAGTGGTTCGGATGTGGCGGGAGGGTTAGTGGGGGTGATTGAGATGGAGTCACGCGAGCGCGCCACAGTAACACACTGCTAAAGAAACTGCGAGGAAAACGCCTTCCGGGGTGAACGGCCGCGTTGCGTAAAGCGCCCGCGCTGTGGCGCAACGCCGCCCCTCCGTGGCTCCACCGACATAGTGACGCGGCGTACGCGCAGCGCCATCTAACGGCTTTGTTGTTATTTCATGGTCTAACTAATATCACATGTGTTTTTTAAGGATGAATATGATGTATTCTTGAAGCAATTTTTTAAATTTAGTTTGTAGCATTTATTACAGCGCCCATTTTATTAAATGCAACCTAATTGTACTATACAACAAATTTCATACTTTGAAATGATCAAGTCTTCACTAAATATGCATACAGCCTTTGCTACCCAGTACATATTTTTTTTTTTTGCCAATTTTATTACTTTCTTCTTGCTGTATCCAAAAATGTATGTAGTCGATTTTGCGAGTTGTCACTTTTAATGTAAATATTTGTCGAATTTGCATAGTCGAGTGCCAAATATCTAATAATCAACATATTATTCACACAAACTACTTGAATAACAAACGTGGCAGCTAATAAATTGCAATACGTAGCGAGTAAAGCGGGAGTGACGAAATGAAATTTAATTCCTAGGTCAAGGTTTGGCTTCTCTTCGAAATGGGAAAATTGCCACATATTGGCGACCTTAACTCGGCTCGAGTCCGCCAGTTTCGTAAGACGATACCGCGAATAAAGCATCGAATACACTGCACTGTCACTGAGTGTTCACACGTGGCTACACCATTAAATTTGATGATACACATATTTCAGGATTCTTGAAGTAATTGATGCCGTGATGAAGTTATAATGCTTTCAAGATGCAACAACTGTTTGTTTAAATAACTTAAATAAATAAACTTAACGCGTACAAATCTATATGACATCATACAGCTGGCAACATGGCGTATTACGTCATGGAAAATCTTAAATATTTCGTTTATAATTTCAAATTTGATAATGAATTTTAATAAAATATTATCGTCAGTTGCAACTTAAAGTTGTATGGAGATGAGGCTTAAACTCTGCCAAAGAAATGGAAAGTCTGTTATACAACGTCCACCTGAGTGGCGTGAAAGGCGTATGTGTTTTTTAATGTCAGCCACCCGTGGTCAAGGCTCGCGTTTTTGAGTGCTTGCTTCACGCGATTTTATCTTCTGTTTTAGTACACGCTGGTGGAGTTTGATTGACGTATTCCGCGTCTCGCTTTTTTGATGCCTTATTCAGTGCTGGAATTAAACTAATAGAGTAATCTTGATCCCTAATGTATTTCAATTTACGTGCAATGAGATCTTAATCTTTTTTTTAAATTTAAATGGATATGTAAGCTTTAGCTTTCTGTAATAACATTGGCAAAACGAGTATAAAACCAAACTGTTCACTGTCAACATCATCACAAACAATTCGCATCGGAATTACATAAACCGTAAGCACAATAGGCATCAATAAAGCGAAGAAAGTTCATTGTCTTCGGAAATAGGATTTAAATCGAAAGCGAGAGTAATTGGCGGTCTAGGCGGCGCGGGCGCACGTAGCGAGCGGGCACGATGCAACGGTACCGGGTGTAAGTTACGGTACTTCCCGTAGGAACGGGTCTGCTGCGTTCCCGCGTGCGCTAGTGATGTTACTTTATATGTTTACGTTAACATCGATAAATGATAATTGTATCATTATACAGTGAGTTTAATTCTTAAGATAAAATTGAAGCAGCCTTTGTAATATAAATGAAGCATGTATTATCGTAATATCGTTGAGTTATGTTTAGTTTTTATATTGTTGACGTACTCATCATTTCTGTCATTTAAAATACTTTTTATAATGATTATTGTGGGAAAACTTTTTTTATTGGTCTTAAGAGGTCTTAACTTTTCTTCATTATGACATTTTTACTGAATTTATTTTATAATTAATTATACTGCGCCATTTTGAGTTGTTAAAATACTGTGCGCAAAAAGCGCAAATCATATAAATGGCTTTGTAGGTAAATTAATGAATGTAGAGATTAGTGTAAGTGTAATAAAAAATCAAGTTACCTTAATTTTAGTTTCGTAACATTGAAATATGCAAGTCATTAGCTTCACACTTTTTACTTTCTATGTTCAAATCACTTAAGAGACAATCCAAAGAGAAATTCATTTCAAACTCATAAATAAAGAGACAGAGATCATTTTACAGAGATCATTTTATTGCTATAAAAATAGTATTCGTTAATATTGGAAAAGGTTTCATATACTTATATTTTTTATTCGTTATCAAAATAGGTTGACATGGTGAAAATAGGTTTATATCTTTTTATATAAACCTATTTTAGGGCATGGCTTCTTAATTTATACCATTGTGAATTCGTGAATAATATGTGTAATTCTGTTACAAGGACACTGTCGAAACAGACGTCAGTAGGGTCAATAACATCGAACCGGGTTAGCGATGAAACTTTATCGATAACAAGCCTTTATGCGACGACACTACTTGAGCACCGGTCAACCACCATTGAGACCTTAACCACTTTCTCTTTCGATGGCCGCTGATCGTTCTTATATGAACACACAAACACACAGAAACTGTCTTCGTGTTTTATATTGGTGTGCGTGTGTATTGTTACATCACGTAACTTGGGCTGACGCATCAACAAGCGAAAGGTCAGTATCTATTTATAGTATAGTTACACTCACTTTCCATAAGAATGTCCACGAGATCTATTCGATTTCAAGATCGTTCACCTCTGTTGATTAACTACTACACGTGCACTTAGTTATGGACGTGTCACTTAATTAATAATGACCCGTGTCAAACGCATCACGCATTTGTCACGGGATATGAGAACGAATTTTGAGAACACTTGTTTGTTAGGTGACGTGACGTTATTAAAACATTATTGAAATACAAAATCAAATGACAGTGATTTGGAGGAGTATGTTGATGCCTAAGCGCATCTACTTTTTATAGCAACTTACGGTGTTATATTTTCAAATGTGTAGTTTTATAAATTCTTCCCTCTGCGGTTATTTGATTTTTTTTTCAATTTTAACCCCTTTTTCGTTTTATTACGGGTTAAGTTTATCCAAAAAAAAACCTATAAATAAAAGTAGAAAGATTTACTTTTACAAAGCGTACATAAAATGTATCTCTAAAATGTGCAATACAGAGTTAGTTCGAACATAATAATTTGCCTCAATGAGATTAACACAATAGTTGCAGGCGCAAGTCCATGACTCCTCGATAACATTGTACGAGTAGAAGCACAAAGGTTTAGCGACAAGGCCAGCGCAGGGCTGCTTGTCTGCGTGGGAAACCCTATTGCAGTCACCGGCTAGATTGTACTCGTTTGAACTTATTGTATTTACGCAACGTACCTTTATGTTACCTGGTTTAATTTGGAAATATCGGTAAAGCTTCCGTGTTTAGCAAAGCTCCAATAAAGTGGTTTAAAAATTATTTTATTTTTATTTTTTATGTCCTTGTGTTTTACTATTATTTGTTAATATAAATGAAATGGTATCGCTCTTTTTTTAGTTAGCCTTAAGTTTCTGTCTCTCGAAAAGCATTACATAGGTAACACACATATACAGCTTTCAAAATACCTAATCCAAGCTTGTGTCCAAGGCTGAATATAAGCTTAAGTCATCAGTATTTAAAAGAAGCCTACTTCATGTAAAGCTTAGCATTATGTTTTATAGGCTTGTTTTATGTTTGCTTGTTCATTTGAGATTCGTTTCATTGATTTGACTTAGGTTACTTGTTGACTCGTAGGCGGATGGGCGGCGATCGCCTACTATATCCGCCGACAGCTGGTGATTAATGTAAATCAAATGGTCTTAAAATATAATATTTGTTGCATGTAGGATATGGAAGGTTAAAATAAAGTGACTTTAGTTGCATGTTGTTTTTTGGTTTTAAATCAATTGTAGATTAATTGCATAATTTGATTAGCTGCAAAATGCAATTTTTATCCAAGTTAGTCAAACATTAGTTTAATGTTCATAATTAAGCTTAACATTAAAATATATTTATTAGTTCCACACAGTAGGTACATACAATGAATGCTGATAGAACCGTACAATGAACAAACCATTCGCTAAAAACTAAAGTTAACTTATCAGTAATTTTATTCTGCGAACGCTACATTTGTTAGACAAAAAATAAATTGTACTGAGGACCTACACTTGAATTCCGTTTATTTTATTTGTGCATCATGCTGTACAGTCGCGTCCAAATTGCCAGTACAGTCATAGATGACGGTTTTACGGTCTTATCATCATTGACCCTAATTTTAGACGGCGCATACCTCTCCCGCTCGCGACTCTAACCATCTGTGAATATGTTTTATATTTTTGATTCATATTTTATATTCTATACTTTTTTGGGATGATGCACGTGTTTTTTGTATAATTTTTTAAATTTAGTTTTTAAATACTTGCCTACTACTCACTTATTTATGTTTTTTAACGTTACACGGTTTATTATCTCTATTTATTTTGATTTCCCACAATATTTAACGCAATGATTTATTGCACCGAAAAGTCAAAATATTTACAAAAAGTCTACTATGATTCAGTCAACAAACACGTGTAGAAACTTTACATCGTCGGACACAAGACTGACTTATTTTCAGTAGTAAAATATTCTAAAACTTCTTAATTTACTAAACTGACCAATCTATGGACAATATATCAGTCTTTATGAGTAATAACAAAACGTTAGCAAACGCATTGGCGTCGCGTCGCCCGCGCACCTACGTATGCGCAGCGTGCCTATAAGCTGGAAACTAGGACAGACGGACCGACAATCCCGACTGTTGGTATCTGGCATTATGATCTTTGTGTTATTGTTATTTTCTATGGGAAATTTATAAATAGTTCAATGTAACGGATTTAGGATGTATGTAAAACACTAGTTTTATTTTTGCAAAAAACCGGTGTTCTTAGCTTTCGGAAGGGATTGGTATAATTATTTAAGAACATGGGGAACTTTTCCTAGTGTTTCTCATTAATATAATGATATTATTTATTTTACAGATCAAGTAAATATCCTATAGTAATATCGCAATGTATGATGAGGCCATATACGGTAGTAATGTGTTGAATGTAAATTTCGCAATAGAACATCAGTAATTACAGGTTAATAGTCTGTTGCTATTTATGTAGAAGTGACTAAATTTCATGTTGGCACCGTGTGAACTATTGACCCGTGAGATGTGGAAGATTGTCGCCTACGAACATTTATAGTTTTATCCGTTACAATTAAGTCATTTCGTTGTAAAATTCAGCTAAATGCATTATTTCACATCTACGCATCTTTTTTGTAGTGTAAATACTTGAAAACATCAATGACATGAGAACGTTCTGTCTCGTGATTTATAAGATGATTTTACCAGTTAAAACACAATGTATTAGGTACAACTAGCGCCATCTATTGTTCCACGTTCAAAACAAAATGCAATACCCTGAATGGAGTTAGATGACAGTGCTTGTAATTTGATTTACATAGTATTATTAGTGAGTGGTTGCATACTAATGCCATGTTTATAGTACTAACGGATGTGTTACTCATTCATGCTTCTTAGAAAAACTTATCTTTGATATTGCACTGGCTCCTGTTACACAAATTAGAGTATGCTTTGCTGATCTTTGGAATGAAAAATGTAGGTAAGATGTTACAGCGCACTAAGCGCTAAAAAACATGATTTAACATCTGTGGTTTTTAATTATTGCTAATATTCATAGCTCATCGAATTTCGCTAGTTAGAGGATTAGTAATCCACAGATATTTTATTAGATTATTTTATAGGAAGAATAAAACTAACGTTTGACTCTATATTTTGTTAATTAGTTTAAGTTTTCAATGTTTCATGAAAACCTTCGTCATAATTAGGTCACATTTTGTACAACCCTGTATTCCCTCGGTCTTTAGATAAGTTAGGTTGGGTAAGTTATAAAGTCGGTCAACAATGATTATTTCATACACGCTGTATATAGCAGAGAACCGTTACATTATGTATCTATTACATTTATGAATTTTTCAATATGCTACATACGCATGTAACATCTAACATAGTCTATTACAATACCTAATACATTCCTAGTGACAATGCGTCACCTTGCCAGCGTTCGTTGACGCATCTACGTTTTGTCCAAGCGACCTTAAGCCTAAGCGTGTTAGACTAACTACTAATAACAACAACCAATTTGTAGCATCCCGCTCGCTCTAATAGCTGTTATCACGGTCTAGAATGAGACGTAACTACGTGAATGATGATTAGAATTGGTACTACCAGTGTTCACCTTCATAAAGGTAAAGTATGGACGGCGCTAACGAAAATGAAGGGCGATAGTGGTTTCAAGTGTTTGAAGGTAACGGGCTTAGGTTGAGTACTAATTGCTAAGAATTTACGCTTGTAAATATCACGATGCCGCGATAGGACTGATCGTCAATTGGTCGGCACATGGAAGCTATTAAAACACATCTGCTACCACATTATTTTAACATTAATGCCATATTTTTGTTTCATCAATCTCTATGAAATTATGGTCCAAATGATTTGCTACAGCTTTCTATAATATTAAACGTCACAGCACTACAAATGAAAAGGTTATTTTAAAGTGTGTAGTCTACGAGATTTTAGGTCTTGTTATGGTAGGGTTATCTGAAAAGCTAACTCTGAGGAAAGAAGCAAAAAACGTGTTTTTAGTTTCTTTTTCAGACTTTGTTTAATCCTCAAATCTGAATATCAAGATCAATAAATACACCATGTCTTTATTTCTAACAATATACATCGATTATAACTATGAAAAGTTTTCGATTTTCAGCCTGTAAACTTGAAATTATGACGTCATCGTCAATATTGCACATCCTTTCTCTCCACTTTCACCGTCCTTGGCGAACGAACGGTAATACGTGCCTCATCGTGCTCTAAGAACTACGCGAAATACAATAACGTCTTTATCTTTTAGAACAGACGGTTTAGAATTGATTGTGTTTAGTTTAAAGAAGTGCAACTATATGTTTGTTAGAAGGTAGGTACATAGATAAATACACAGGCCAAGTCGCAACACTTCATTGGAATTGCACGCGCTTGTCAGTAGGATCTTATCTGCAAAGCAATTTAGCAGTTAAGACATTAAAAAAAGGTTAAATGCACGTGATAATATTTGAGAAAGTCATAGCCAAAAGAGGAGTGATGTAGGTAGATTTATGTTGAATTTCTCCATGCCGTGAGTGAATGATATTCACGAGACAAAATGAATGGAATTTATTATAATACCGTTTATGAAGATGTTACTTCCAAACTAGGATTCTCTTGTAAAAGGAGTGAAGAGATGGAAATTCCGTGTGTCCAAGGCTATTGCATATTGAGACCCATACTGACGGCTATACGCATTGTTTCACGTATTATTTCTAGGTCTAGGTAACATAAAAAGCTTCATAATATTGCGGTGTTCGTACCCAATTAAGTCGCTACATGATTCAGACGAGGAATTCCATTTTTAAACAAGGAAAATGTGTGAATCAGGAATGTTATTTTTATATAGCCGCTGGAGTTACGGCCAAGGAAAGTTAATCCGGGGAGCAGAGGGTCACTGAAAATATCTGTTTAATTAAGACAGAAAGCGAAGCGCAGTAAAGAGTTTTTAAGTTAGGTTTAGGTTTTAGGTTTATGTATAATTTTAGATGGAGAAATCCATCAGTTGGAGATATATTACAATACTCATATGTAACTAGCTTTTGCCCGCGACTTCATACGCGTGGAATTTAGGATCTGATATTTTTCTGCGGTAAAATGGAGCCTATATTTTAAGTTAGACCTCTAGCACTACATCGGTGAAAATTGCATTCGATTCCAAGCTGTATTCCAATCTGTTGTTTTGGCTTCTGTTGCGCTAATAAAATTAGTAATTAAATATTTGTTTTTCTCCAATATCTATAATGTACAGACATCGGCCTGTAATAATTTTATTATATGTATATCGATCTTTTTTATAAAAGGGGAATATTGTATGGTAGGGAAAATTATTTAAATTTTGTTTTTGTGTACATCTTGAGAAAGGGTAGGTATATATTTTTATATTGAAATTCAGCCACATCTGCATGGACTGAAATCCCCAAAATTCGTGGTAAATACTTTGTTGAAAGTATATATGCAGTATTTTTTAATAAATCGTATTTAGTTCCTCAATTTATTGTTATAAAAAAGTAATTATTTATGAAATAAACCGTTGTGTCACACAACTTGATTATTAATCAGTGTAGTGCAGGAGACAGGTTGCCCGGCAGATAACCTAAACGAAAACGCGAACGCATTGATAATGATAACACCGCGAGGCGCTACGGGCCTTTCGCGCCCAACGCCGCACAATCGTTAGATAAACATATGGGTCACTGAACCGACCCAGTTTCGTTGGAGAGCGCACACGATGAGCCCGTGTGCGCGTTTTACGAAAAAATCCACACACACAGACGCAACACTTCAATCAACGCACACAACTACACATTCGCGTACGGTACGCATATTCGTGAACTCGACGAATTAGTAGCTACCACGCAATGAACTCACAAAATTCTCGCTCTAAATATTATTGACCAATACTAAATACGCGTCATTGATTGTTGAATAAATTCATGTTTACTGCTTAAACGACGAGCAATATAAAGGCATTTCGAAATTGTGTTACAGCGCTATGTAATACTTATGTAAGGAATGCGATGTATAATCATCACAAAATAGCAATGATAAAAACATCTTAACGCAATTTTTTTAAATCTCTATTTAATGTTTATGAGCAATTTATGCCTTAAACTAATTAGATTAATGTATAAAATTAATTACTTAACCAAAGGATCTGTCCAACACTGTGTATGTATGTACATTACATATAGTATTTATAAAAAAATCAGCGTTATCATCTTAACGTCCTATTTTTTATTTGTATATATACACATGGTTTTTTGTTTTATCGTTGATGTAATGGCAATCTATAAGCCGAAAATTATTTCGTTTCAGCGTCACTCTAACCAGTGGCGGTACGAGGGTGGGGGTCGTAAGGGACATGAACCCCCAAAATCGTATGTAAGTCAAATTGACAAACCTAAATAAGCAATTCACGAAAATTTTAAATATATTATTAAGTTCCTGCTTATAATATTTAAACAATGAAATCAAATCAAAAAATGATTAGATTTTTTATTTATTTATAATATTATATTTAATCGTTTTCTGAAATAAATTCTAATTTGCTCAACTTTAATGACCAAAGACTTTGACTGCGACTGCGCCTAACTCTAACAAAGGCTAGCTATAACGACCATCCCAAATTCAAAAAGAGTACATAATAGCTACAAAATATATTTTTATTTCGATACAAAAACTGGTTTAAGTTTCGAAAGTTACATGGTCAATGGTTTCCTGGCCAGGCCTTGGCCATGACGACTGCAACGTTGTCGAAATATCAACAGATTTAACGTTAAACTGACGAAATTCAACCCTTTCACATGCGGCATGGGTTAGCGAGTGGTTGAATAAATGCAATAGCAGCGTAACTAAATTATAAAAAATATCGGTCGCAGCTTTAAATAAATTTTGGAATACTCGCGTCAGTTCTGTAGATATTCGCAAAATAAGAAGCACCTGAAATGGTACCTTAGTTTTTTTCTTCCAGAAACCAAGACTCAAGTCTCATCATGGGACGCCCACGGCTTAGGTGCTTTTTTCAGTTTTAGTATTGCTTTAATTTCCGAATTGGCTGACAATAATGGTAGACACCAAATTATAAAAAAAGTATCTTTAACCCTATTTTTCTTGAATTTTCCATGAGGTTATCAAAACCCACTAACTACTAACTTCCCTCGAGGTGAATTCTATGGTTATTTTAAAATGACATGTGTAACAATGTTGGTCTTGGCTTCATATTATTATTATTATAGGCTATTGTTGATATTGATGGTATCCATTACCATGCCTATAAGTACTGTAGAGGTTTTATATAAAAGATACAATATTTGGTATGGATGCTGGTGAGCAATAAAAGGACAAATATTTGAAAAAGACGTCAATGTTTAACGTATTAAAATGATGGACCTTGTTCTTTGAATTACTTTATTTTGGGAGTTCGTTGCAATCAATACAGAGTTTATGATATTAACAGCAGTTTTATTCCTGGTATTCCACAATACACTCTCAAGGGGTAATCAAAAGGATACACCTACGATTCATCGATGACCGTAGGCAAACAAGAAAGAAAGAAAGAAAAAATACGTTTAAACAAATGATCTGCTTGAGCACTGTGACACCCTTGTTAATACTATGTATACTTTCGAGATATTTGAAATAAGGTATGCATATAACCAGTCAATCTGAAACGGTAATATAACAAAGATACGAGTAACTAGATGTACTGATAAATGCTCTAGTCATTTTTATGATTAATACTAAAGTTAGTACGCTAAACACTAACCTAGCTCACTAAATACTCCATTGAGGAAAGCACGCTCAATAAATATAGGTATAAGTATTACGATAGCTGTCAATATTATACGAGTAGTGACGGAGTGTATGTAATATATAATTCAGCTCATAACTATCGCGCTGATTGGGGGCCTATTCTCGTTAGTAAGAGATAGTAAGAGAAGGATTAGAGCCGTAGTCCACTATGCTCGCCTGGTATTAGCAGATGCCACACACAAAATCGAAATATCGAAATCTTTGAGATGTGAAGTTTTCCTCGGGATGCTTTTTTCATATATAACGTAAGTCATAATAAAAGTGTAACTAGAGACCCTCCTGCCTACAAGGCAGCGTTGACCCGCTAGAGACTATCACTGGTCTGCTTAGTCACCAATTTTTCGATTACTTTGACCACCAAATGATGATGATAGAAAGAAAACTGATTCAGTCGTTTTCCAGATTAATAAGTTTGGAGAATATCTCTAGCTGGGACTTTACCACAAAGAGCACTCCAATTATAACTTATCAAAATCGGATTAGATAGTTGGAGCGAGAAAGTAGCGAATATAGTTAGCAGTAACTGAAGTAACTAACTACTCATTTAACTACGTCGATCTGTGTCTACGTAGGTAGCTCCGAATTCTAACTATGGTTAGCAATCGCCCATGCGGCGGTGGTTAAAATATAACCATGAGGTCATCATGCTAGGATTAGGCGCCTAATGTATGAAAATAATCCTGGCATATGCGTTGTTTTTAATTTAATTATGCGTACGATATTTAGTGAATAAGAATGTAGGTAAATGAAGTATTCGTGTTTTAGGATTCATGATTTAAATTGTAAAGGTCAAGTGTATGTATAATGCTGTATTGTACTTATATTGCAATAATATTTCAGACCACTGTTAGACGATTGTTTAAGATTGATCGTTTAATCAAAAATAAATGCAGACTACTAACATAATCGTTTTATATTTGGTTCTTTATTAAATCTATTCATATAATGTCTGTATTAATATTGTGTTCTAGATTTATTATTCTCTATTACTCTTTCGAATAATACAAGAGTAAAGTTTTGTTTTTCATTATTATATTGAGTTAGCGTATTATGTAAGATAAAGTTGTCAAAACATGATGATAATAACAAGATAACCTACATTTGAATTTATTTTATATATTTATTATTCGCGATCGTTTATGAAAAATATACATAATCTCAAAATCGGTTATCATTAAATAATATTGCCGTCATATGTCGCTAGAGGGCGACAATGACAGCGCACAGACAAATCCAATATGGCCGCCAATTGAGAGATATTCTCAGTTTCATTTATTTATTTAAATACACGCAATTATATATCAAAATAATGATATAACGTATAAAGTAGAACATTTACACAAAAGCAAAACATTGAAAAATTATAATTCATAAATTTGTGCTGCAACAAAACGACAAGCTAATAAATTATTTTTGGAAAATTGGAAATAAATGGTAATTAAATCAGGATAATGACTGATAACTTGGCCTAGATGATAAATTAATGATAAGAAGTAAAAAGTAGTTATTTTTGCTGTCTAGTGGTAGCTTAGATAATGTACAGACAAGGTAATTGCTTGTAGATAAATAAGTTAATGCAATAAAGGCGAGCATTGATAATAAATGAGTAGCGTTCGGTAGTAGGTAGATTGTAGAAGATTTAGAAGTAAATTGCATTAAGAACATTTTATCGATAGCCTGATTAAATTAGTATAGTCATTGGGATCTTAAAAATACACGTGTTTTACGTGCAGTGTGTGCGTGGCTGTCTAATAATAAACAAAGAATGAATGAAACAACGAGACCGCAAAGTGCATGCCAACGTGAAAAAAAATAACATAAAAGCTATACAAGACGTTCACAACGTCATCTCACCATAAAACATTTTGTTCAATTGCCCTTGTCGTCCGGTCAGCTTTATCGTGTTTGTGTCCATTCAAAATAAACGGCGAAAGCCAGAGAGAGTCCTATTTAATTTCATAGAATAGTTCATCACTGTAACGTGTCATATAGTATGTTACGAAGCGGCGTTCGCCCGTGGTACACACACACAGGGCGAGCGTGCAACGGAGCGGGAGTCGCGCTCGCGGTTGGCGCCCGCACGGAAGTAGGTTAGTAACTAAAGTTTTGTTTGCGTGAGGCTGCGACTCGGTGCACTCGGTTCGCTTGTGCCGCACGCCCGGCGCTGCTCGCGGTGCTGCGCGCTCCGCCCCGCGCGCTCCCTCCGCACCCCCGCGCTCGCGCATCTTTCACTTTCGGCCCGCCCGCCCTACGCGCCCATTGTTGCGCCCCTATGTAGCAAGGAACTGTTTTCCAAAATAAACTTGCCCCATTCACAGATTTAACAATCAAAAACTCGGTTTTAACTTCTGAGCTAATTACAAATTGAACTGACATAGGTTGTTCGAGAATTTTCTTTTGTACACACTTGTATTTTATTCTTCAAAGTTTATTGACTCGTTAAATTGTATCGTAATTACTGTTAAGGAATTTTAACTGAACTAATTGTTGCTTAGATTGCTCAGGAAATACCACATATCTGTATCAGTTTTGGACCTAGGCGATTTAAACTATTTTACTGGCTTGAAAGTGAATTGTTTCGTAATATTATTATTCGTTTTCAGTTGTATTTATCTGCTGCAGCCATCTTGTAGTAAATTGGTACTACTTACAATAATGAATGCGCAAAACTAGTAATTTGTGGGAATGATATGTTACATTGGCGATAATAAACATGAGCGTGTGTGGCTTTGGTGTATGAGTTCATAGGGTTTTGACATTCATTGCCTATACATAGATACAGGTATATTTTATATTTCTGTGTGCCTACATATGACCTTGAGGAAAATAATAGCACAGTATATAAACAATGCATATACCGGTGCACTCTTCTAGTATATTCTTGAATAATGAGTGTCTTTATACCTACTGATAATGAAATTCATTGGATATGAAGGATGCATATACGCAAGTACGATTAACGCAAACGCAAGTATGGGATAGGAGCCATCATATCTAGCGGCACTGGAGTATCACCAACAGTGGGGTCGGGTGGTACATCACACGCATTCGCCGAGCGCTCATTGTCGTTGGTTATGTAAGGCGGAGGCCGCGGCGATGCCGCTGCGCTGCTGCGAGTCAACGAACGGCATTGACACGCGCCCGCCTCCCGCCGCTGCCGCTGCCCCCGCGCGCCTCTCGCTCCCCGCTGAGTCCCCTCGCCGCTGCTGAAACCAGCAGCTGCGAAATTGGGTCACGAGCTCCGAGCCACCTCACGTACACATCGACCAGTTAACCGAGACCTCTGACGTGCGCACGATTCCAACCATCTCGCATCATAAGGCTAGTGAGCGACGGGCGGTGGGGGTCTTGAGTAATTGGTGCTGTACTTGCAAGACGACAAATGAAATAAACCTTCTGCCGTTTAAAATAACTATGTGTTTCAACATGAGATCGGACGCGGAATCGCCGTACATCCAGCAGACCTTGAATTCTATGATCTTAGATCTCCTTACTTTACCACTTACATGTAAAATGACGGAATAAATATAAATTAAATGTTACGTGAAAGTTTTCTAGACGAAAAAGACTGGCGAGACTACTTTCTTTGAAACAAATGAGGGTTGATTTTATTCATTTACAATACAGCTTCCTAGATTTTCGTGGCTATCTACTTTAGTAAACATATATAAGACTGATTAGACGGCATTTTAGATTAATTAAGAAATAAATATTTATTTAATTGCGGCATAGCATCTACGAGAGTTGTTCTATCCATTTCATTTCTAAATATGCATTGTATATCCAAGGTTAATTATATTTAAATGCAAATATGTGTTTCATTTCTCAAGATTTTTAAGGTCATTACTGCAGAAAAATAGAAAATTACTGGCGTAAAATAATAATGACATTAGTAATCGAATTCGTCGATATTTATTATATATCGATGTTATGACATTATAACAGAAACAGCTTCATAAGTTTCTAATATCAATGCATGAAAACGGAGAAGGAAAACAGCACTGCGCCGGCATCGAACGCTCGAGTCAACGAACGTCATTGACGACACCCGTCGGACAATTTTCTGTCCTCGCAACACAGATATAAAGTTGAAAATCCAATGGGGCGAGCGCTCAACCTAGCCTTGGCTCCTACTGGCCTGGCTGACTTAGACATTCTATCTACTTTTACGAGTACACAGGCGAAGGCTCCAGTACTGTTTGGTACCTATAGTGCTGAGTATTTAGATGCAATAAGTTTATCGCGAGTCAGCTTGGCCTTATGTAATGTTCTAATTCTCGATAAGCAGTCATTGGATTAGTGTCGTTGACGTTAACCTGTTGTTGTACTTGTAGGCGTTACGTCACAGTAATCGCATGTATAAGCTTATGTATGTATGTATAGGTAAGTAGCTACTGTAGCTGGTAAGAAGTCAATTTCGCAAAACAACTGTATAGTCACACTCCATTGCATAATCAGTAAACAAGCATGTGAATTTTCTAGAATTACTTGACATCTATACGTATAGAAGCAGGTTTAAAATATGTATGAAAAACCCAAGTTCTATTCTATATTAGTTATGTTTAATCGTTATAATATCAGTTTTCGCACGCAATGTGTAATGTAGGAAAAAAATAAACGCGTACGTTCGACCTTCCTCACTAATATTGTCTATACATGTTTACAACAGTACAACTAAACTGGTCCACTAGTACACACGTAATCTGTAGAATTTACATTGAAAAGCTGATCATTCAAGGTCAAGTTAATATTAATAATTAATTAGTAACCTATAGTTATAATTACCCATTGTGAGACCGGTTATGTTATCTGAACGTAGAAACGAAACTCATGATAAGATGTTATTACTGTTTGATAAATACTCGTAAATATAAATAAAAGTTAAGAGTGCAGAGATGGATCCTTACATATCGCAAAGTGAACTAACTCAAAATTCTGATTTTGCTAAACTGACTTTAAAAAGTATACTTTTTTGTATACTTTCTTCATAATTTCCCACAAATTGCATTTTGACTTACGTCACTTTCGTTCTGAGGGTGCGATATTATATATTCTCCACATAACTATGACGTCACTCTATAATTTCGTTATAAAGGCGGCAATACATACTATTCCCGACATGCTCTACCTACAAACGCTACCTACATTTATAAACCCACATAGAACAATTTATTGCTATCAAGTAATAAAACAAGGAAAATATAAAACAAACAAATGCAGGAAAGATGTTACGTAAACGACGGACCCAAATCTGACCCCGGTGCGGCCCTTAGCTATATTTGTTACTGCCATAACAAGAATCATATAATATCTTCGTCGCTGTTGCTCCGAAATTTTCTAACAATAAAAAATCATCAAACGATGTGAGTAGTCTTCCATAAAACTGTAAAAATTTCCATCGTGTGGAACATAATATGGCATCATGCCTGTATTTCCCAAAGATTTAGGTGAAGGTGTAATGTACACCCTTGTTTTATCGATGCCGTTATTAAGCCCCATGGAATTGGTAGCGAGCGTAATCCCTACTGAGCATTTCATAAAGTCCTAATAATACTGCCTGACTTGGAAATTGAACGCAGGACCTCATGGGCCGCACGCTTGCGATCACTAGAACTTTGAGGATATTAAAAGTTGGAACTAATATATATGAAAACTGATGGCATTGATTGATGCATCCAAGTGTGAAATACACCACCCTAAGTGCATTTAGCTTATATAAAAGGGAGCTAAAGTGCAGCGGGCGTACATAGGCAGGGGGGTAGGTAGCCGCCCTACTTTCAGGGTGCGCAGGTTGCACCGGGTGAAGGAACGTCATTGACCCAGCTAGTACCTGCGCGCTATCGCCCCGCCCGCCCCTCACCCCACTACCAGTCCAGACTGATAAATATAGCGATCTCCGGGAATATGGCCATGAAACTGTTGTGTATAGCGCACCTAGGCTATACGTAGGTTAGTGCGTCAAATGTGCATACGTCAATGGTAGAATCAATACGAAAGGATTGGAAGGAGTGGCCATTTGAACTATGACCTATGGATCAGAAGGCGCTACATTGCAGTTTAAGATGAGGTTTTAATAGGTAAACCTTGCATATGATTCGTAGTGATTACATTAGGTATGTTCTGATTATAAGGTCACGTCCATATTATGTACTTGGCCAAATTCACCTCACATTTTCCTCAGGTTTCTTTAAAGCCATATATTACTGAAAAAACATATAGTATCTATATATTTGTAGTAAATTAATATAGATAGATAGAGATAGAAGATTTAAATAAATATATTGTTTGGTTACTAATGCTATGCTACGAATTTAATATAGTAAATGTGTCATAAAACAAACACATGTAGATAGATAACAAGGACATTCGAGTATCAATTTTCAACTCATTATCTCTAATAGCTCAAAAGTACGAACTGTTGTATATAATATCGTATCGTATAATTATAGAATGTGCGGGACTATAGAAATCTATCTCTTAAGCATAGAATCAAAATAGGACGTTGGTCGACCTATGCACATAGGCTGATTTCTTAAATAATGCATTTTATGGAGGTACTTAGCAGCAATCATCATAAATTTCTTGGAGGGCGGGGCGGGGGTGGTCCTGCCGGGGGGTGCACGGGGCGCGGGGGTGTGCGAGGCCAACACGTGCGGGTTGCAGCGGGTGAACGAACGTCATTGACCCACCTCCGGGGCCTACTTATAACGGACCGATAACACCCCCGATACGCCGAGCCATTCGTCTGTGTGCCGTGTTTATGCTAATAACAACACTACATTGACGGTTTACTTTGAACAATTGCTCATGTGTGCATATGTCCTCGTCAATGTGTCTGATAATGTAAATAATTATTGTATTATGCAAGGTCGTTGCAAGATTTGACGTTGGATACTTCAATGTTAAGATGAGCATTAAAAAAATTGGTCGGAAATAATATTTTTTTATGTAGGGTTGAAAGTGATCAATTTCATCAAATATATTCGGTGCTCGAGAGCAGCATAAAGTTCTAGTCTAAATTGGATACTTTTAGTATCACACACTGAATAAAGATTCAAAAAAATATTCCTTGAATATGAAATATTCATTGAAATTTTTTTTTATTAAATGTTACTTGGTGTTTCATAAAAATAATATTTATAAGTGTTCTGAAGAGTATAAATATTGCTGGATGTGATAATTAAGGAATTATAAGAAACTTAGGGAATAAAGCTACAAATTTGGATGAAATTTGTCAACAGTCTTAAAAAATGCTATCTATTACAAACTCTACATACAGTATATTTGTATTGAAGTCACAACTTGATCATAAGCGTCACAATTTTCCTTGTACTCTAATGATTTTGTGCCAATGTCAAGAGTAACAAGACTATTCAAATGACATTCACTGTATATATAATTAAGTACATATATTAAATAATTTATTTATCATATTATAATGACCGCAAAAGCTTTTTATAGGAATATGTTATTGTGGTATTTATATGAAAATAATATCTCTATTTATTTTGCAGCCAGTTGTTAGATAGTAGTTGGAGCATCCATGAAAACGTAACTGTAATCACACCCACGTACCTAAAATAAATATACATCCACACAAACACTCCAAAAGTATCAAGTTCGTTAAGCGGAAAAAATCCGGAAAATTCGCGATGAATGGTTTGTTTGATACTATTCTAAACCACGTGTGTCCCGTGACGACTTATTGGCATTCATATTGAGATGAACTCGTACAAGTACTATAATATAATTATAGTATCATTTTATCAAGTTCAATACGCAAAACAGTTTTAACAGAAACTGTAATCTTCCTACGGATATACCTATATGGCAATATGTTAAGTATTTGACCCCTAACAAAGTAAGCAGGACCGAGACAGGGCTTATTAATGCTCTTTATTATAAAACAGGCTCGTAAAAACCACTTTTTTAATTAGTAACTAAATGAAGCATATTACATCATACTAAAAAACATTTTTTTAATTAAATGTAGATGATGATTGATTAGTCCAATGGGTATTAGGGTGCCGCTATCAACGTCTAGAAATTTCTTCAGCCGTTTGGAGGTGGTGTTAACAGCACTGTGGAGGTCCGCTGCATCGGAACCCCACTTCCGGCCTCGACAGGGCGATCAATACGTATCGGGGAACGAACTCCTGACCTCGAGCTGAGAACTGGGGCGCCGCGCAAGCGCTGCCACGTCGTCGACGCCGCCGCGCCGGCCGGTGCATCCTCCTCCAACACTCCATTTTGAATTGCTAATTTTTATCACAAAATCTATGATATTGATAGTTGATAGCCTCTGAAAATATCTAAGACCACTCCCTTTCCATCCCTAAGAAAATATTAAGCTGCAAGATGCAGTTTTTAACAGCTTTATGCAAAACCTAACCTAGCCCGCCATCTTTGTTGAACTGTGACATTCGACATTTAAAGATCAATAATATCATAGCAGGCGTGTCTGTTTTATTATTTAAAGTTGCAATCGCAGTTGCTACTGGCTACTAGGTTTATTGAACGGGTATAGGTCAAGAAATTAGGTCTTCCCACTTATATTAGGAGCTTATTAGTTTCGCGCTTAAAATAACATATTCATTTTTGATTGGGGTTTTTTATTTCAGCCTATCTATTTCAATAGTCATTTGTTTTATATTATAGGTACAATAATGTGCCCCATTTTATAATTTTTACAAATAAAATTAATTCTGGTCTCTGTTTATAAAATATTCAAACAACACAGAAATTCATTTTGGTGTTGGTTGAATAATGGTGATTCCATGAATTAGATTTCTAATAACCAGAACCTAATATCGGCGGTTTACCCTTAAAATTAATTTACATAAGTAAAATTTGAAATATGTATACATGAAACTGCCGATAGATAGATTATCGGGCATGATTTTCAGGGTTGAGAAATGTTGAGGTTAGACCTCGACCATATAAAACATTTTTTTCAAACCACATATATAAAAATATATATTTGGTGTAGTTATCTTCAAGGAGTTATTGCAAAATTGTATCTAAGAGTTTAAGTAATATATTGTGTTTTCTTTTTTTTTCTACATCTAATGGCGCAATATCGCACACTGCGAGAGTAGATCTGATGAGATAGTGCTCGATATTTAACTCAGTTGACCTTTACAATAACACGAAGTACGTGCACTGAACAAAGCGATCACACCGAGCCAAGTTTTATAATTAAACAATTGACTGTATCACTCAAGTTTTAAAAATAATATAGACGAAAAGGCAGCTATTAAAAGGCAGCACGGCCAAAGGTAAAGGACAGCCGATACTGTTGTTCGATACTTGTATAAATTTTGAGGCGCGGGCTTTTGAATGCGGCCCTGCTGCAATGCCAAGGCGACTGCCAAAAGGCTGAGTGAGGTCAAAGCCCAATGTCAGGGGCCCTAAGAATTTTGTCTCCACTGCATTTTAATGTGATACATTCGGTCAATTAATGAGTGGCTTCATTCAGAAGCTGGCGAGGTGCGTTTTTTGGTTTCTTGGTGTAAGTAAAAGTGAGTTACGGCTGTCTTGGAAATAATTTAATGCTTTTCTTCGTCTTCTCAGAATATGGTTTGAAATTTTCGTGCAAAGATTTAAAGCTCTGCTTTTAATAGCTGTACATAACAAAACATAGCATCACGCCTGTATTAGTCGTGTATAGACAGGCACATTTCGCCGATGCCGTTATTGAGACTCGTGTAATAGGGGGCAAGCTTATTGCTCTCTACCGGGCAGAGTGCTACTGTGAATTTCCATATAGAAAAACCCATAACAATTTGCCCGACCCGGGAATTGAATCCGGGACTTCACGATCAGCAGTCGCGCTTGTGACCACGGGACCTATGATGCAGTCAACCTATCCTATTTACTTACGTTATATCATAGATAGCGACGAGAATCACCAATCATACCATATCAGACCGCGAAAATGTAAATAAATAAGTTTTATATGATCGTATTGCCTTAAGATTCATTTGTAATAATTTATGAGATAACATATTTTATTCTGGCACAATATTTCTCTGGCCGGAGATTTTTAAAACCTGAAAATATTTGAAGAGTTTTCTTATTGGACATTTCACAAGTGTATTGTCAGATTTCACAAATTTATCTGTTCATTAGGTTGCAGCTGCCATTTATTATATGAAACCGGCGAAATGTATTTAGCGTAAAATATAAAATTGAAGTGAGTTCGAAATATGAAAACTTTACATATTTTGTCATTGTCCACCTACTTTTATAAAGTGTCATTCTTCAGGCTGGAAAAGTCGAAATTATAAAAAAAAAAAAAACACTTGCGATCACTATTTAGCAGAACAGCAAAAAGTAATTAAGGTTAGCGGTGCAAAGCTGAAAATAGATCACAGAATAATTCCGCAAATTCTACGAAACGTTTATTTGTATGCAACAATTATCTCTGTTTTCAAATGTCAGTTTGCATGCGCCGTTGTCTGTTATTTGGTTAGAACCGACTTGTGTTAATACAGTAATTATGATAGGTAAAACAATCCATTTTAACCTCAAAAGGGGTTTAAAAGTTTTGGTTTCAAATTAAAACTGTTCAATCGTGGAAAGTTAAAGGTTGTAAGGGAACGGAGTACACAATCTTGTTGCCAAAATAAATATCTCCTAACGTTAACCTTACGTACACGCGCTGAATCAGGCTGACCGCCGAAAGTCTAATAACCATCAGGAATGGGTAGGCTACCTCAGCGGCTACCACTCCGCGAGCCAAAAACTTTTCAGCCTGGACAATATTTTCAGAAGAGGAACGGACCTCTTCACTCATACTTCTTCCTTTCGCTGAATAGTAAGGAGGTATTAGCCCGTCAAACATCGCAAAGAAGACACAATACAAAATAATATAATGTCGCGGGAGCGGGTGACCGTTCGTTAAAAACATTAAATGAAGTAAAATAAAAATAAATACCCAAGTAGATAATATAAAGCGATGAAGTGTAAAATGCTTAACATAGCATTAAGAGGTGTAAGTAAAAAAATCAAGTAAATACAAAAAAAAAACTGCAGTATGTGTCCACTTTTCTGGCGAAGTCATGCAAGGAAGGAAGCCTCCATAATTGGGTCACATCCCTTGACGGCTGAGTGGACATAATATATAAAAATAACCTGTTACTTTCACTCCATTGTGTACGTATTTTTATATACTAATAAAAGTAGGTACTTAAGATTATATTGGCCCAAGTTAAAATTATACTGTTAGTGAAAAATCTGTACAGGGTTCAAGATAAAATATTATAAACTTCACCAAATTAACATTACATTTCACATACAAGAATATAAAATTGTTTATGCCTGTATAGTTACTTAATATTGCCTTAGCGTGATAGTAATTACTATAGCTTAACCATGATTTTATAAAACATTGTAGTATTCATATATGTACCTACTACATTGATTGCCTTTGGTCTAGTGGTCACAAGCGCGACAGATGAGCGTGAAGTCCCGGGTTGGATTCCCAGGTTGGGTAGGTTTATTGAGTTTCATTTATTTATTGCTTTTAAATGTCCTGTACGATAGTACATATACGCCCAAACCTTTGAAGAATACAGGGTGATACTACATATGGGTATGTCTTAGACCCAATTATTTAAATGCCCGGATAGTTATGTAGCTGGTAATTTGAAATTATTAAAGTTTTTGTTTGGATCAATCAGAGGATTAACTTATCCATTGAAAAATCAGCCCTTACTCACGATATCTTATAGTATATCCATTTGTTTGTTTTGTTGATAACAAACGACACCTTCACACTCACTTTGACACTACTAACAGGATATAACGAGGATGTTCCCTCGAAATGACCTAATGATATAATAATATAGAACCGTATATAAATCCCTTGATATTGTAACTTGTAAGCAAACATGAAGCGTAGCCATGGAAACCGTAAAAGTCCCAGGTTGGGCAGCCAGCTTAAGTACCGGTGAGATGACCTCTCGAAATTTCGAAGGTCGTCCAAATTTACACGTGCTGCCATTGATTTTAGGTGGCTTCGTGGATGTGTATGCATGTAGCTACGGCTGTGTGCATGGCAGTGACAGTGGTTCGGCCCCCTTTTGACCTATTTTCAAGTCCCTTGTACCCGCGGGATAGTGACGCAAGCTTGGATCGGTGCTGCCGAGAAAACAGGGAACTTCTGCTATGACAACGGTTGTAAAGAGTATTGTTTTATGGCGTTTTGTCACTTTGTCAATATTTTCAGACATACAAGAGTTGTAAATTTTTTAGAGTGAATGTTTCTGTGTCTTTGTGTATTTACCATGAGAAAACTACATTTAAAAATATATATATATATATCGAAAATGGCTGAACTTGAAAAATCATCCTCGTCAAGATTGCAGAAGAAGATGACACCAGTTGTCTGAAATTTTTCGGATTATTTATTGCCCGATGGCAAAACAGCACTAACCTTACCTTCGTGAATCAATCGACTACGATGCAGCCGTTTTTTTATGTTTTCAAAAAATGTTGCCTCACACTAGGAATAATTCCTGTATTGTGGGTGCGTTTACAAACACATATATTCACATACACGTTTTTGTATGTGAATATATGTGTTTGTAAACGCAGTACCCAGACCCGAAACAATTATCTGTAGATCATACAAATATTTGATCCGTGCGGGGATCGAACCCGCGACACTTAGCGCAGAAAGTTAATCGCTTAGCCACTGCCCGAACCGTGTCGTCAAATAATCTAATCTAATCTTCTATATAAAAATCAATGTTTTTTTGTTTGTTTGTTCGTATTTTATGCGCTACCATACCGTACATCTGATTGCGATAACACTTTGCCAACTTATTGCTTGCACTTACGCGAAAGTTACAGGCATAGTACAATTAACTTACAGTAGGTGGAGCGCGTGCCGTACAGGCAAATGTATTTGAAAAAAAAAAAAAAACTTCTGTGGCATCAACGCGCCGGGTATATATCTATAAAAATCATGATTTATAATTTAAAATTGTACTAAAAATCTGACCGTCTAGAGCTACTAGCGAACAACTGCTAGATGGTTTGGAGAGTTGTGTATATTTATTATTCAGCTATTTCTTCCTCAATCACGGGAAAGGGCAGAACAGATATGGATGTTGGCACATAGATAGAACGTATCCTGGAAAATAAAGCATGATTTGTACCAAGTTCATAGTTAATGTAGACGAACGCTACGCGTCCGGCTTTAGCTCCGGAGTAGCATCGCTTGTTTCAATCCTTTGGAGACAAATATCAGAGGCAGATAAGAAATCAAATATATATCTTAAAAGAAATATAAAGAAAACTTGACAAATAACTTAAATTACATATTTTCCTCTTAATACGTATAATATTATAATGATAGAGTTAGAAATATAGCTACGTCTGTCTGCAGATAATATTTATATAAAAAATAATAGCATTAAATTGCCAGCTAAGAGAATATTCTATAAATAGACCCTCCTAATAATGAAATACAGCCCCAAGTTGTCTAAACAAAGCCGAGTTTGGAGCCATTAGACCGGGCTCGTCTAGGGCGGAGGAGGCGGCGCGGCGCGTTGCCATGGAGACGCTGCAGGCCGACGACGCACCGACCCAGTTCCGCCCGCCCAAATGTTAATGACCTCCAAAACCCAGGTCGAAGTTCACGCGTTACACGAGTAAGGGATCTATCCATGTACCCCGTGGACTTTTTACGGGTCACACCATGTATTGATCCGTTAAATTTTAAGATTGAATCTAGGTTAGATATGGTGTTGATTTCTTGTGGAAACTTTTAGCCTTGAAGATATATTTGGACGGTGAATGATATAAAATGCATTTTTTTTTGTTTTCCTTTTGTCTTCATTTTTGTTTATTAGACAGGCAGGTTCGTTTATTGGTAGTCGCTATTAGCGTGATAGCTGTTAAGTTTTAAAAATATATATAGTTTTAAATGTTGGAGATGCGAGAAGATCGTTAACGTGTTTGCATGTGTAAACAAATTTTCCTTTGTCATCATATATGTATGTATTTAGACTGAACTTAGTTCGTCGCGAAGGCGCGACGGCTCTTTAATACAAGTGTTCTTAGGTTACTTATTGTTAGATCTTTAGGTCAGGTCGACAGCCTAGCTCGGGGCGAATAACCTGGACAATTTCATTTCATTATTTATTTCTAGTCGAAGAAATCTAAATTACGTTTGGGGTACATAATTATTCACAATTTAATTACGTTGTATGTTTGTAGAAGTTTTCTAGTATTCAGGATTTTGTATTGTAGACTTTGTTTCTAATTAGAAATGGTAGCAGTACAATATATATAAAACGAATATTTATTGTTTGAGAAAATGATATGTATAATAAAAAAAAACATTAAAATGTAACATATTATGCAGAGATTAAGATTAAGATTAGGCAGAGGTGTACATCCACATTTCGCCGATGCTGTTATTGAGTCCCATGTAATAGGGAGCGAGCCTATTGCCATCTACCGGGCACGGTTCCAGATCCCGCTCGCTACTGAGAATTTCGATATAGAAACACCCAAATTTATAATGATAAACTAGACACAAGTTAATCTAGCCAAATTGTTAGTGTAATGAACACAGTCACTGACAAGCGAATCTATTTTTACTTTACTATATACGAATCCATTTACTTCTAAATCTAACATAAACGCATTAAAATCGCTATGTCTCAACCTCATATCTCCTGCAAATTAATATTAATCTAAATTAAAACTTAACACGTAAAATACATGTGTCGCACACATGTTAGCGAATTCCTAGTTGTGTGCTTATAGATGGAACCGAAAGGAAATTGCAAATAATTTTAGCTCATTACAACAACTGTGCCTAGACCGAGCTGCGTTGGTGTGCGTGTGTACGTACACGCGATCTACGCAATTACATGTAAAGAATAGTGACAACACACACATTGACGAGTGTAATCGAAGGACTGCTCCGCGTCGCATGCATTTGCGGAGCTAGTTAGGGTTGCATATAACTGCAGTGTTATATGCAATTTAGTTTGACATTGAAAAGGTACCCATAGGCAGCGACAGCTAACCGACATCTATAGTGTGTTTATTATTATTGGAGATAGCAATAAATCATCATGTCCAAGATATTAATATTTGGCTGTATCAAGTACCGTCGTACATTGTTGTCTTTTCTGAATCTATTTTGAATACTAACGTAATATATAATTCAGCATCACGCCTGTATTCCCCGAAGGGTTAGGCAGGAGTTTGTCTGTGATCCCTAAACTGATTATTCATTGAAATATTAAGTCAAATTAAACAGAAGCCTACATTTTGTGTGCATTTCAACCCTACGATGCGCCGGAGTTGCACGGCCGTAACTCATACACGCACATTAGGTTGGTACTTGTTCGTACTTCTATCTACTTCGTGATGCAATGCACTCTTGCGCACAATTTTGCGACGACCAACGTTATTTACTACTTATTAACTTTAATCGATTTTAGTCTCAGCTATCCTAATTTTGTATAAGTACTGAAATAATTTGTGAAGACCTCGAAGTTGCTTCTTTGGTATTTCAAGAAGTTATTTAAATTGGTACTAACGTCCTAGTATGCCTCCAAAATTAATATATTACACTGAAACATTTTTCAATCAACTAGAATGCTACAAAAAAGCCCTTTTGAATATGCAGAATTACTAAGCCCCAAGAAACGAAATACTCAAATAATTTGAACTTGATTTAATTGAAAGCTTACATGATCAACCTATTTACACGGTAGTTTACATATTTACAAAATTAAAAGTAAGTACCAGTTTCATTTTCAACGTATACCAGTATCAAATTATTCGTAAGTCCATGATTTGTTTACTTCAATCCCTGCACTGTGCAATTGTACATTACAATTGGACTCACACAGTCGAATACAAGAAATAGGAGTTATCTGTTCAAAAAGTACACGTTTACCGTTAACAATTGTTGAAACTCAAATTTTCTGTCTCATTGGTCCGCTAATACTTCAATACCGTGTGCACGTGTGGAGCGTGCCCGTTTTGGGCGCCATCGGTTGGGTGTGTAATGGGACGTGCTCGTTTAACGAACCGGTAGATCACGTTTGAAGTATTTATATGGATAGCTTATGTGACTCAGTAAAAGTTAAATAAAACAATTAGGTTGAAATTCTAGTCCTTTCTAGCTATAAGGGTTTCGTCTAGTAGTCGCCTTCAGTGACACAGATACTCTATTTATTAAAACCATAGACGAATAAAGTTAATATTTTCCACGAAATATACAGGAATGTACAACGTGTTTGCTTCCAGTAGGGATTTATTCCAGTATAATGGTTTTACACTGAAACGGTCAATCAAGATGAGTTGATCATAACTGTTCGTGATTTGGTGAGATATTCGTACCTTGGTGGGCCATTTTGGTCTATAGATAGTTTAAATAAATGTAGTATAAGTGCATCCAGCGTACTTTAAGCTGCAAGCATCCACGCACCTGGTTAGCTAAACTTGCCACCATGGCGAGAGTATGCCTGTGTAAACATACTGTTGCACGTAATAACTTAAAGTTTCAGTTGAAATGTATACAGCTGTGAATAAGTAATGTAAGTGAAATATTATACCAAAGTAAATAGGCCCACTTCCTATTCACGCGGTTAAAGTAAAACAAAACTGTACAACCAGATACAATAACAAGGCATTGGGTAATCACAAAGACTAATAAATCTGTATAAGAAACGAAACGATTCAGATCAAAATGTTTTATGAAGAAAGATGATCCTCTAACCTACAAACTTTCAATGAAAAGCGAGCTTTCAGCAGGTATAAAAGGTGTTTGAGCGGGTGGGGCACGTACTCGCAGCATGAAAAGCTTGTATGTGTCCTTTAACAAGCCAGTACTTGGCTGGTGTAGGGCGCGAAGCGGGGGCGGCGCCTATTCCTAGCGCGAAACTAGGCCGGCCGCCGACCGCTGTTGGTTGGTCCAATGGATAAGAAAGTACGAGATTTGCTACAAGGTTGAGGCTTGGGAGTTGGCTTGTAGTTTACAGATATCTAGTGAATATGCTGTAGATCGTACGTCGACAATGTCGCTTGGTTACTTGAATAGGAAATTAAATTATTAACTAAGCTTGGCTTCCTATTTTGAATAGTACAAATGAGAAATGAAATGGAGAAGGAGTTTATTTTAAATTCGATTATATCAGATTATATGAATACGAACATATTTTTGGACCAAAAATTTAAGATAACTCGTAGGTAATTTATACTATGACATAAAGTATTAATAATTGATATCCAAAGAATTATGATATTTTTTACATAACATAACATAGCATCACGCCTGTATTCCCCGAAGGGCAGAGGCGTATCTTTGCCCGATCCGGGAATCGAACGCAGGACCTCACGCTCAGCAGTCGCACTTGCGACCCCTAGACCAATGAGGCAGTCAGTGATATTTTTTATTGGGAAGTTAACGAGATTAAATAGTACTATGTTTTCCTACTGCTAATAAAGAAAATCATGTTCTGTAGATTACTCGTTACATAATTACTGTCATTTTTTTATATATTATGATTACATTACTGATGAAAGGTTAAAATTAGACCCTAATACTAGTAAGAACGGAATAAAAGTGTTAACTCCTTAGCTTATATGGGTGTCTTACATAAAGAAATCCGTCAGCTTTGACAGTAGTCCGCCATTATGCCGTGAAATTAGAGCGATTCATTCTCGGTGTCAGTTACCAAATCAATTTATCGCGAAGGAGCGACATAACAAGTTTAAATGCGGGGCCGATTTCTCAATCGAATGATAACAGAATGTTCGAATATTTCTTTTGCCTGGCCTTAACAAGTACCTTCAACTTGAACTATGTCACTCGTCTATAACTTGGACCACACAACGTTTTAAACTCCGGACGCACACAGTGCCAACACAAAAATTACTTCTCAGAACAGAGGTTCAAGAATCAAGATCTATGTCGTTTGCGAAGACTTAAATATCAGATCCTCTTCCTAATGTATTTGTGTCAGAGAAAATAAAACACTACAACACATGGAGAATTGTTTGTTTGTGTGTTTTTAAGGTTACTAGGAATCATCGAACCGATTGCTATTTTTTGGCTGTGCCATTTTTTGTTCGTTTAGCCATATGGCTCGTATCGCAAATTGTGGAGGTGTTACGAGTGGATTAGCAGAGTATATGGAGTGAGTCGTGAACATTTATTTGGAGGTTTTACTGTTAAAGAATAACTTAACTGCCTCTTTAGTCTCCAATTTAACTCCGATCCGATCGGTATTGGATAAATGCCAAATTACACTTTCACTAGCACCATATTTGTAAAATTTTGAGGGGATTGGCGGATATTTATTGTACTAAAAGACAACAATTTGATCAGTATTTAAATTATTTTCGAAAGTTGCCTACTTGGTGATGAGTTTAGAAATATGTAGTATTGGAAACTTGGAAAGTTATTTTGTGTCTGTCGTTCAAGAAGATTAAAGTTGGTTATAACCAATTTTAATCTAAGCAAATGCCAATAAGGAGCACTTAGTACAATAAAACCTGGGAATGTTTTAAGTGTTTAACATTTGTGCCATCTGATACAAAAGTACGTAGACTTAAAAAGAAATTGCAGAAACAAAAAAAAAACAAAGAAAGTCTCGAACAAAGTCCTATTTAAAAAAGATACAATACACAAAAATTGGTAACTAAACAAGTAATCACGTTCTATTCAAACAAATTATTTCTGTTTGGCTCTGTAAGCTGAAACTATTTATTTATGTACTAGTTCTCGAATTAAAGCCGATTGTTACATATTTATGAATATCTGTATTGATTACGCGATTCATAATGTTACATATAACACACGGAGAATATACGTATGTTAAGGGTGTTGTTTGGTTTCAGGATTTTTGTCACTTTTACTTGACGTGACAGCTACAGAGCTCAAAATGTTAATTAGCACTTAAAGGCGTGACATGAATCTTAGGGCCTATCCTGGTAGATTTTATACGCATAAAGATTTTTTATTGTGTTTCCAAATTCTAGTTACTTTGTTACCTTTATTTCACACCTTTTGAAGTATAACTTTGTTTAATTAGCTGCAAGTACTAACTAATTACAAACGAAAGGTACCAGAACAACACATGTGTAATGAAACATGCAATATTTTTAATACAAGGTCAAGTATCCTGACCCAATGTTTTATCCACTATCAACCCAGTCTTAAGCGACCTTGAGTGTACAATGCAATCGTGATTCCAACTTGTTTGATTTAAACTGTATTACGACAAAGGCTTCTAAAGTACTTATAGTGAGTAAATTACTGCACTTTTTTTTTACTACGTTAATAAAAACATTTCAATTACTCAGCAAGTGCAATATGCATTAAGGTCTGTGACCTGACCTCATCCGCGTAACGTGGCCTTACGACGTAATGAAAACTGCGCAAATGCAAACTGAGCCAGCCAATTATCTGCCCGCAAGATAATTTGAAACGGCCAATAGAGAAGCTCCTATAACATTTTCGACCAATGGGAGTCATTCAAAAATTGTAATGATGTTTTTAAGATCTGGTTCTCTCCTGTTTTATCCAGAAACTGATTTAAAAATTGAATTGTGTATTTTAACGCCTAATACCGCCTAATTCTTTACTTATATTACTTTGAAATAAATCATAATCATAATGCCTCGATAAACATCTCGGGTACTTTAAGATAAAATCAGTGCATTTGAAAGGAAGGGACTTGGTGTAACTATTCAAAAGTTTTAATGACTATAGTTTACTAAATAGCAGTAGTACAAACTGAGCTGAAATCCTACCAAATGCAAATATTTAGTCAGTTACGTACACTTAAGAGTGTAATATCGCCACTCTACATGCGCAACGCGTAATGTAATTCTAATTTTGTTGTTAATCTCTTGAACTATTCTAAATGTAGATTTGGTTCAGGTGTACAACGGAATAGGGGTGTACTCGAACAAAACCTTCAGGGGGTCAGTAGTCAGGTCAGAAGTTCGCGGTCGCAACCATCCCTTATGAATATTTTATAACTAGTCGTTATATTAGCAGGCTGACTAATATGTAGGTATTGTAACATGAGAATAATTTTAAATGAATTTTATATACATAATTCAGAAACATCTAAGATTCTTTAAAAATATTCTGACGCTATATTTTGAAGAAAACACCATGTCGGGTTAGATTTATAAATACCTACATTAGATATACTAATGTATTTTTTTGTGATATCATCTGGAGATGTGGGTACTGAGTAGTTATCCTAGCTGCCGCCATTTTCACCATATTTCTCGCTTCCCCCATTACTGCCGTTTTAATTGAGTTTAGAATCGATACAACACATTCGCCCTACACGAACACAGGCGTGGCCGAATCGAGTTCAATTTGAATCGAGTATGGAGTGTAGCAAATGGCTAGCGCACGAGTGACTCGATGGCCAGTATTATTGCGAAACATCCGCATTCGTTTAATGTTCTCAGATGATCTATGGAGCGCGAACAAGATACGCAACTGAACCACATTTCGCTTGCACTTTCGAAAGTGAGTCTTTGTTTTCACTTGGTAGCGGTAATTTATAGTAATGAGGAGAGATCATTGTACGCAGTTTTGTAAATTGCTTGACTGAAGACTCGGGTATTTGGCGAGCCGCCAAACATCACACATTACTTTTTGATTTAATAACTTATGGTGAAGTTTTGATTTTAATTACTCAGCGTTTAATATAAAGCTTGAGATGACAAAAATGTGGTCCTTTTACGTCACGAAGCCGCCGCTATTATTCATAACACAAATGTTTTTTGATACAGAATAAATATTATTACAATTTAAATGAATAAGGATCTTTAAATACTTTAGATAAAAATAGTTTTATGTTTCTTTCAAATAATTTGTAATGAGAATGTATGAGTTGTAACGATTCTATGCAGGTGTTAAAACCTTGGCAGTTGCTGTAAACGCACTTTCACTAAAATACGTTCGACTGCAGGAACAAATGGACATACGGAATATAGGCCAGAACATATTGACTCACTCGCTTACAAATGATTCAACGATAGTACCAGCACTACTTTGTACTCTTCTACAAACATGTATAATAGAATAGACGACTTATACAAACATAATATCATAAAATTCCATTTTCAAAAATAGAGATATCTACATAGGTAAATGGTGTTACCGCACTAAAAAATCGTATGTGTCGTGAATTTTGTGTCATCTTATCGCAAAATCCTTCAGTTTTTAGACTGGAAGTTAGTTGTAAATAGAGTCATGGCCGGTTGTCGATCTCTTAATTTGATGGTCACTCGTTTATCATTGCTTTATACGCGTTGCCTTGAGATGATAAAACGGTTACTATTTGGTCTAAATATAATCATAATAATATCATTTGAATATTATGACCACATTAGAATTTGGAAACATGGTTTAGTTAAATCTACTAAATAGATAATTGGCAACCGATTTTTAAGGTCAAGAAAACACTAAACAATTACTCAAAGTACAGTTAAATTAAAATGATCATGAACGAAATTTTCTCTTATAATTTCACGATCAATAAGAAAATTGGCAAAAATGTGGAGTGTTTACACAGGCCATGGTCTCGGGCTCGAACTTGCCCGATTTTTATTGCGAGTTTAAAGAAGCGAGCGAACTTGCCCCACTGACCACGGGTAGCGGTTGATATAAATATAATACATAGGCCCACGTCCAATAATAGAATTGGTCGGTGGCACATTGCCGCCGCTCGACGATCCAGAGCCCAAATTCCTAACTATAGTTACCAACTCCTCGGTTGCTAGTCACTAGATGTGCATCGAATGCACTTTGACATTTCAAAAATGTATCGTTCGATTATGCTGCTATTTATCGTTCAAGATTGAATTTGTTCTCTAGAAACACTTTCAGTTACTTTAATGTACTCTGTGAATTGTGCAATCGATCTGTTTGTGAGATTTATTAAAGTATGTCAGTAGCATAGAAACGGACAGTATAAAGACTTTCCCGTTAACCTATTTCTCTCTGTACCTGCGCAGTATGCATCAGTACTGCTCTAGAAGTGCGCATTTGGCATTTTCTTGTTGAAAAGTGCACGGATCATAGAAGTAGTTGCGTGGTGTGCGGGGTGGGGCGGGGCGCGGGGGGCGTTCGCCGGTTCGCGCGGTGTAACCTACATACCGGTCAACACTCCGGCTCAGTCAACACTCGCTACAGGGACATTTGGTGCGTTTGATGAGCCAGTGCACTTGTACAAGTTGCCGATGTAAGTGCCAGCAGCATTGTTAGCAGAATATCGTATCAATTGACTCTCCAACAAAACTTTTCACATTATTCACTATGACTGACGGTTGACACAAACATATTTTTGGCTCATACATAGGACACTGTATAAGACAAAACCATCTACTTATTACAGTAGGTATAGAAAATCTGCCTCAGTTTTTAAAGATAGAAAGTAGTTGACCTACATTTTTAATCCCGTACGAGGAAGGTAAATATCGTTTTACGAACCATATAATATATCAGTCACTCACCTGAAACAAGATAAAAAAAAACATATTAAATAAAATGCTCAACAGAAGTAAGTATAGCTCTTTCCGCGTTCACTTAATAACCATGCCAATGACCGTAAAATTTGTTTTAGCGCGACATCTGTTCACACATTATTTTGTGACACAAATACACTGTGCAACCTACTAAATTAGTATTAATTGGAGTGTTTCAGTATGTGAATAACACATTAATCTAAAACAACAAAAATATTTCCATTCAAAAATAACAATCATGCAAATATTGGAGCCAGTAACTGGTACAAGTAGTAGGGCGGTGTGAACGGACTAATGCTAGCATTAGATGCGACTAGACAAGGCCATAGCTATCAGTGAAATGTCGAGAAGGAAAGAGATGGATACATAAAGTATTTATTGCACACATAACAAAACTACAAGTGCAATTCACGCACACACGTACAACTTTTCTATTTCTATTACATGTTCTAGGGTTGACTACTGGTGTTAATAAAAACAGTTAAAGTATATCTATTTAAGATGGTTAAGTTAATACTGAACTCAAAATTTTGAACATAACAGATACCTACTTTTTTATAAGTGTGTCAGGGGTTTACCTTAATAATTTTCACGAGATTAATCTCAGAATTGATATAAGAAAAAATAATTGTATCATCTGTAAGATCTGATTTAAAAATCAAACAAGAAAATGGTTCTTATAAAAGCAAAATATATTAAGACAAATGAAAAATTGTTCTTGTATTTTAGACTGATAACGTTTGACGTTAGAATAGACCTTTCAGGGTGGGCACCTGGAACTGATGAGACATGTACATGAGATATTTAGAACAGTTATTTTTCGTGACAAACGAAAGTCAAAGAGGACATCAAAATATTATTAATAACATTGATTAGAGCAGGAAAAAGGTGTTTCACCATCTAGGTCGGTTAAGGAGGTTACCGACTATCTTCAGAAATTAGGTGAGCGAGTGTATAATGCGCACTTGGTATACAAAATACCTATCTTGATAACGATAAGCGTTCCGAACTTGCCAGTTGCGCCAGACCGTCCTAGAACCCGGCGTGAACTCGAGTACCCTCAATATCGCAGCCCAAATTTTTATAATAATTCATCGTATCAACATATTGCGCATGATTGTCAGTACATACTAGTTGGTGATCGCGGATGCGACTGCTGTGGTTAGCACTGGGTCAATTTAAAGTTGCTTGCTCAATCATTGTCACGTGATTTTTGTGTTGGTCTTAGTGATTGCATGTTTTATTGGTATCTTGATGCCAAGGACGGGCAAATTAATTCTCTGACTTTAAAATATTATAAAGACAATTCAGCCCATTATTGTCCCACTGTTGGGCGCATGCCACTTCTCAGAATAAGAAGGGCTGAAGCTTTAGTCCACTACGCTGGCTTGCTGTGGATGGCGTACCTACTACACATACCATAGAGAACATTGTGAAACTCTCTGAGGTGTGCAGGTTTCTTAGTGGTGTTTTCCTTAACCGTAATCGCAAGTGATAATCACATTTTGATCAGAAAAGACAGTTACTGGAAATGGATTTGAACACAAATCGTCCTGCATGGAAGATAGGCGTTCAAGGCTGGCTATCGTTACATCATTTCCAAAACATCCATACTTAATAATTAATATTCATCGTAATAATAATATAGAATCAATGTAATATACAATAGAAAAGCTGTATATATTTTTACTAATAAATACTAATTAATTTAATATGTAAATGTATTTAATTATAGAAGAACTCATTTAAAAAAAATGCTTCTGTAACCATCATATTTTGTATTCGTCACAAGGAAATGATATTTCAATGTTGCGAAAGGCTTGTTCTAACAGATGTCACCCAGATCTTCAAGTTGAATGTCTATTAGATTACCTAAGCTACATTTGCAATCTAAATTACAAAAAGGCTAATTATAATTAATCTTGACATTATACCAAATGTGGATACTTTATGACAGAATTAAAATTATTATCTAACGAAGTGCGAAGCCACCGCGGTATAAAATTTTAAAATCATTCTGTTTACTTAGTATAGGTGAATTCATTCTGTTTAAAAAAAAAATCAGGAAGGCCGGTTGCATCGATTACTGAACGGAACAAAAACAAAAGCCTTCGCTCTCATGTCGCAGTTGTATGATATAAAAACTTCATGCAATATTTAATCACTTATTATTTCCATCTATGTGTTCCTCGCACACAATTCCCATAGAAATTGGGTTATCTTGATAGATCGGTCTTTCGATCCCGAAACACGATAGCGCCGGCTGAGGAAAGTATCAGGTGCTGAAATCTTAGTCTTGATATATAGTGTGTGTCTTACAGGATGGTTGCAAAACGAAGCTCTATGTTTGGGCCCAACGTGTAGTTTGTGATGGTACCTCCCTCAAAGATAGCATAAATGAAAACAGTTTCAAGCAATAGGTAGGTAGATGAAAGATATTTTAGTAAGATTTTTGTGTTTCATGTATGTCGTAAACATGCTGATCCGAGTTTTACTAAATATTATTGTGACATAAGAGGCCTATTTCATCATCAAGACCATTAAAATATTGTTAGATTCATCTGTGAGCTTATTGTGTCAACATTGTAATATTTTATGTCACTTGGACTCATCTGTGAGCGACGCACGCTAACCTTTGGGAACTGTTGTATGGAGCAACAACGCCGGCCGGCCTAAATTCACATTTCGGTCTGCCGGCTGGCAAATTGCCCAAAAATAATTAGTCATCATACACTCAACTCCTTAGTCGCGATCCTAGGATAGGAGGATTCTTGGAACATGTTACAGTTTTAAGAACCACAAAGCATCTATTGCATTTCAAACGAAACATGTAAATAGGACATTAATATGGGTTATTAAATTCGCAGTATTTTTAAGTCTTGGAAGTTAGTCATTATTTAAGTTGTCAAATGCGTTAAAACGTTATTTAAGACGCAACAATGAAGAGACAATCTACTCGGATACAATGAAAAATAAATATAAAAATTAGGCTTTATAATTTTGATATAAAAAATTAGCACGTATAGAAACTTGAAAATTGTTACAATATAAATGTATACTGAATATTCAATTACCTAACGCTATATACTATACTGTAAAATAATATAAATATTCTGTACGACAGCCATCTGGCGTCGAATTACCGAACTTGCAGTCTTTCCACTCGCCACTAGATGTCGCAATTAAATAACCGAACGCTGTCGCTGTAGTAAACAGTTAAAAATATTATACGCTACATATCTAATGCGATATAATTAGGTATTAAATAACTTAATTCAATATAATAAGTCGAAGAAAATGAACGATTTTTTTAAAATAATTTTCCTCCCTTTTTTATTTAATTAATTTTTCCAATATAATGTGTATTTAATTAATGTTTTCAAAATAATAGTAACACAATATATTTGACGAGACGCTATAATTAGGCTTTGCATTGCGCAAACCGAAAAGTGGAAAACATTCTAACGCAAACTTCGTAGCAAGCGCTACGGCGTAGGCATCCGAGCGAAACACTTGAAGAGTTTCTTCGTGCGTTAAAGTTGTACTTGGCTACGAGCACTAAAATATATTTACATAATTATGTAGCAACTTAATATTTGAGCAAACATTTATGATGTATTAAATTACTTATTTGTTTAAGTTTATGATTTTATTTATGTTTTACACACGTGTTCGGTCAGTATCGTAGAACTATTTACAAATAGCTATGTATGTTTTTCCGGTTTGCAAATTACTCAGTCTCATTTCAAGGTTATTGTTATTCGATTTCATAATCCGTTTACATAATTAAGGGGTTAAATAACTATATAATTATAAATAGTATTAATAGATAGAACTTAAAAAATCTTGACTTTCCAATTTTCAATGCGGTATACTTAGTTAATATAAAAAACCTAACAATTACGGTATTAAATTAGTAAATTAAAATTGATACAATGTTTACTAGTAGAAACCTCCTTGCAAGTATACATTTACACATCAACACATATTATTATCAACCAGTAGCCTCTCCCTAAATGATATTTTTATTGGCTGGCGATAAGACTAAGTACAAACCACATCGATCTATTTTAGACTTCGAACACAACCACATCGAATAAACTATTCAATATATCAGAACATTTAATAAACATAAGTCCATTGTCCTTGACGGGGCGAACAACATTATGCTGAAAAGTTCAGATTCAAATAAAAATGCATAGATGGCATGTATATGTTGTCCGTTCCTCCCTCTCCAATAATATAATTGAACTTCGCGTAAATAAAGTGTGTGTGTGTTGCATACGTTGCAAGCTCTAGGCACACAGACTTAGGTCCCAGTGCGAGTGCACTCGTCTCTGTTAGGGTAGGTCCTACTACGTAACTACGTGAATTATTATATTCGTACGAGATTTGAAATGCGAGAAATTTGTTATTGTGTTTTGATCGCTGAATGATTGCATTTTAAGGAATAGCACCGCGCCTCGCGCTTGCCTAATAAATGCCATTGTTGCTATGAAGACGAATTTATTATGAATTATAGCAGTGAGAAATATTTGAGATTTACTTTATTGTTCTAGTATCGAATTTTGCGAGTGACTAAAATTGTTATGCCACCGCAATGCTATATATCTTCAGATAACAGTTTCAAATAACACGCCCATAAACTTGGAGTAACTGATATTGAAAGTCGAAATAAACCTACGACTATTAAAAAAATAAGCGAAAGGGTTTTTAACAAAGTGTACCACTCGGTCAAAAACTAAATATAGCCTCGTCTGACCACTAATGTCCTTGACCTTTGCACAATATTAATATAGTAAGTCAATCAACAGTCGCCTGTTGCTTGTTATTGAGAAACATCCCTTTACCTCATAACTTAAATTTAAACAAAAACAACAGAACACTGAGGTAATAAAGCAACATCCTCATATTTAACAAATTGTATTGGAGGCAAACGAGTGCTGCTAACATAAAGTAGGTACGTACAGACGTTGACAACGGTGCATCACACAGATGCGGAACGTCGCCGCTGTGTGCGTGCACGGGGCTATCCAGACGTCTATCTAGATGGCTAGATATCTAGATGTGGGTGCATTGGTGCACTGTTGGCGTAGGTCCTGGGGGGTAGATTGGGGCAGGTCGGCACACCCAACCCCCGCACTGGCAATAACTACCATCACGTAATCAAACGCTGAGCGGGATGCGCCCGTTATGGGACTCCAGTTTGTTTTTCACTATAATCAGTTTTTGTTGTTCATCCTTTCTGGGCGTATTTAATTTTCAATGGCAATTGGTTTGTTGAATTACTGTCGATATTAAACTGTGAAGCTTGGTTATGAATTTCAAGCTGAATTGATCGGAATAAACACTCATTGAATCACCGTTGGAGTCAAGTTTCAGATTGCTGCTATAAAATTGCATGTTCATTTAGTCTCTAATATAAGTTAGAAAATCATTCTGTTAATATTTCTCTACTGTGCAATAGTTTTCTCCACTTTCGCTGAGCATGCGCAGTTTAATTCTAATATACGAGGGTTTTAGATTTCAATATAAGGTATTAGTATCAAAGTAATATATGTTCTATAGGCCTTCTATACATTTGTGAAATATGTTCTTAGAAAGCTTTTGTAAATTTTAAAGTGACATAATAAAGTTACCGAGGAGTGCTTATCATTAAGTTTTCATAGACAAGATACGCGCTACAAGTTGCGAAGTCTATTGAAATCAAGTACAAATCAATTATTCAAGTAGGTATATCTATATTTTATGGTAATTTTATTATTAACAGTTCTCCTTGTTATTTTAATAATCTATTTGTTTACGTTCCTTCCTCCTACATTCACTTCCTACGCTCGATTTAAAAGTAAAATGAAGAAAATTCGCTTTGATATTTTCTTTATTACGTACCTATGTTTATATAACAATCGGATAGCGAATTATACTTTGTTACCAAGGTAGGGTCTGATGAACTATTATAATCTAAGCTTAGAGCTCTCGGTATCTCTCAAGAGAATGTATCAGCCTTGAATATTTTATATACAAGGATTTCTCTGCAGCGAGCGCAATGTTTTCAGTAATCATCTTCTGAAACAAGTGAGCGACGAGATTTTGTGATTACTCTACATTTTATGAATACGAAGTATTTGATGCAGTTTTCAATATTGAAATTTATTTCGTTCATATATTGTACCATATTGTATTGTGTATGCAACAAAACTGAGATGGATAGATGGATTTAATTTCATCAATCTAAACAATTCAAATAATTTTGTTGATTGCAATAATAATTTTAATTTCAATTCAACACAGAAATAGAATTGGCATTATTATCGTGATTTAACAATATGCCAATTATATTTTTATATTGGTTGTACAGTATATCTCCAGTTATCAGTGTAATTATAGTAATCATAACATGTATTTAAAATAATTAAAATCAAATCGCCCTTGATGTGATACTCAATCAAACACTGGAACCAATTCATACTATTATATTTATTATGTAACCCAGCATCAATGTTTATTTACCAATACGCAGGTCGTCGACCCGGCTCCTGGTCGGGAAATTTCGGCAGTGTCCGCACTTTAGAAGGGGATAGACTTATACAGGGTACCGAGGGTGCGAGTACACATCCTGGGAGGGTAGAGACCTTGAGCTGGCAAAATCAAGGGTAAGGTGGTGAGGTAGTGTGCGTGAGTGCTCGGAACCGGCCCTGTGTTTGTGCTTCGATAACTATATAAACACACATGTATAGCTAATAATATATTCAGCATACACAGAGAAAGAAGTCGGTAGGTATGTGTGTATATATATATTTGCAAGTCGTCTCCTGTCCAGTGAACCTTGAGAATAAGAAAATGTTAAGCAGTCTTGTCTGGATATAAAGTGATGACTCACACTTATACTTTCTAAACGTTACGAGTTCAAGTTAGAATGAGTGCTTTGACACTTCTTCAGTATTGTTAGATAGATATAGACTATAAAAGTTTGTGATAACAGTATTTTTATATATGAGCTTGTAAATTGTAACTGAGTAGGTATTAAAGCTTGAAGAGCGAATCATATTTCGCAATTAAGCGATAATTGCCGCAAAGTAAGCCACCCTTGTTATCCACAGGGTGTTTTTATGGGTAACTAAAGGATTATGTTGAAAATATAAGTATCTCTCCCGAGTGATGACTATTAAACACACATGTATCAGCAATTGGTTATAGAGCATGGTAATCTTAGCGGTACTTTCATTGTTTCACGCTTGTATTCCACGAAGAGTTTGTCAGAGGTGTACTATTGTACACTCACATGTTGCCTATTTGTAATCTCCCAAAGGATACCATGAATTTCCCACAAGATAAACCCAATAACACTTTGCCTAACTCGGGTAATGAACCCTGGACTTTACATTCAGCAGCAACGTTTGCTAACTCTAGGACAATAAGGCAGATCATCTCAAATAAATAGTAATCGATTAAGAACGCGGCGTAGAATCAGCATCCGTTTAATCTTAGACATCTTGCTTATTGATTGATCGAAGATGTAATATGAGAAGAATCTATGCGTTTTTTTTTTGGATTTTACTATTATTATTATTGTTCTGTTTTATGCGTTATGTACAGAAATAAGTAATTCATTTTTAATCCTTTCTTTCTAAGTAGCAATAACTGAAATACGGGTATTTTGCATGTATGGATATCATCTCTTTGATCAATATTTTGACGTATGATTTGGGTTTCCTGTCTGTTTTAAATTGAGATACGTATTATCATTGCTCATTATCAAAATATAATGGGACGTAATGGCGATCGAAAGTAGTGCACTTACAATAATAACGCGTCTCAAAATTTAAATTTGGTGATGTCAGCAAAAATGGATAAACTATGTTATGTTTCAATTTATTCAGTTTTAATTTATTAATTTATTTAAGTCTGACTTTCAATAGATGTACATATATTGTAATTTTCAATGTATTATATCAAATTGTCATAATATAATTAAAGTAACATAAGGATGGAATAACAAGAGAGAAAAAAATACAGCTGAAAGCTCGCCATCGAAAACTGCAACTAAAATGTATCTATCTAGTACAAATTGAACAAAAAAAAAATGCAAAAATTTCCACTTCAACTGGTCGTATAAATCACAAGGATTAAAATTACAAACAATGATGCAATTCAATTAACCGATCAAGCCGTAAAGCCGCCGTAAAAATAAAAACGCATGTCAACAAGCAACAACTACGACCACGTGCTCAACCCAAAATAGACGCGCACGCACACACGCGTGCATGGATAGCACGCATACACCGCACGCACACAGGCACACGCCACGCGGCCCACCGAGGCCCGCGGAAAAATCAATATTTTGAGCAAAACTACTTCCCTTAACGCAGCTGTGTGCGTCGGTTACCTCCCCATATCCGATAGCCAAAAGCTCTATCGACGATTAAACGGACAAACTGAATCATACCTTATCTGTTACGAAACAAAGTGTTATTTCCCCTATTAAGAGCGGGGGTAGTTAGATCGCGAGGGTACGAAGAGGTAGTGCCGTCCCGCTCCAATCAATCGGATGGCCCGGTCGCGCGGCCGCGTGGCGCCGGCCGACGACCCCGGCCCGGTCGTTACCCCGCGACAGTTGCACCCTGCTACCCCGTACCGGCAAGTACGCACCCTTGTTCTTGCCGAATCTTGGACCCACGCCTCGCCGACGCTGACATTGACTCGACGAACGGTTCAACGACCTCCGTTAACGCTTCCGTCTTCCGGTGTGCTCTATCGAAATTCTAAATAATGTTCCCAAAGTGGAATTTTATTTTTATTGCGCCACATAAATCTCATGGGCACACTTAACGCAGAAACTTGATAGCTACACAAATGAGACAATAAAATAAAGATTTTTTCAAGTTTTGAAAACCTTTCATGAGTCACCGTTTTTTTCAACGGCGTAATTGTAGAGTGAAATGTCCTTATACGGATCTTCGGGTAATTAAAATCATTTCAATCATGAGCTGTCATTATATTTAATTTTATTGACTCCAGTTTTTAGACGTAATGCGTCAATAAAAATATTCGTACGCACGTGTATTCATTACACGTTTTTAGTATCATTTATTATTTACTGTACACAATAGTAAAAATATTATTTGTCAGAAATCCTAATGATTATAATGGTTAGAGTGACTCACGTCCTATTAAGTTCAATAAAAATAAAACACAATCTGTTACTCAATGAATGAAAATGAATGACTGTCCATGCGTGTGGGCACAAGAGCAAACAGACGCTAATGCAATGAAACCACGACACAAATCATTCCATATTCAAAGCGAATTAGGCGCAAACGCACGTTGGAATCCGACACATGCAAAAAATGAACTAAAAAGTTATAAACAAATGCGCCATCTCCGCTCTGAGAGTAAAAAGAAATTAAAAAGCTCCAGTGCACCTTCCCGAATTTAACGAAGTGACTAAGTGGGATGCGCTTACGCATCGTTTTAGTACAAATTATTTTTGACGAAGACAAGAGTTTTTTGTCATGGATATGGTCTTTCGTCGAGCGCATTAAAAGTGAAGTTAATGTGAAATGCGTAAATTAAAAACACAATAGGAATATTTTTAAAGTCGTGAGATATTTTTATGTTGAGTATTCAAACTTTTGTACGAAATTGAGAGTACTTTTTAATTAGCCACAGTGATCCGTGTTAATGTTGTTATAGTTTATGATGATTTTGTAAAACAGACACAGACATTAAAAATGTGGAATTATAACCTTTTGTATCATAAGTAGAAAAACTTTTTTCGTATATATTCCAGACAGACAGATGTAGACTTTGTTATTATAATAGTAGTTGCATAGTATTCAAACTAGTATTATTAGGGCTAGTTCCACTGTGCAGTATCACTTTTTTTGTAATCCTCTGTTATGTAAATATTATCAGGGGACTTTTATAGGGGTGAAAGCTCATAGTTTTGAAAGCAGTAGACGGTAATCAGACTCTATTATAAAAGTAAAAACACGTTATATTTAAATAATAGAGGGACATCGTATACTTGTATAATATGTAGTTAGTCTGTTAAACTGAGTCAAAGAATACCAATTTTCCCCTTTTAATACTTAGCCACGAAGCCTGTTAGTTGAAAAAAAGGGGAATATTAAAAAATAAATTCAAAAACATTTTTAACGTTGTCAACGAATCTTTTCGCCGTATTAAAAGATATCTTTACCGTCTCTCTAAATATATTTGTCAAAAAATTCGGCGCGTGCGCCGCCCGTTTATACCCGCGACAGCTTTAATTGGCATTAAATTTTATCAATAAATCTCTTCCCGGACACGGTTAGAACGTCCCGGGTTTGAATTTTATATCGGATTTTCCGGGATACTATTATCTAACGTTTTCCTGGTCACTTGCCTTGCGTAAGGTAACCGGTTCCAATCAATTAAACGACATAACATAGACCTCATTTACCGTAATATAAACTTTTCCTTATCTTATGTAACTTTATAAAGAATAAGAAAGATTAAAAGTTTAGAAAATGTGCATGTAAAACTTGTTTTCTTGTACTCGAAAAATCATTTTCAATATTGTTGCCTTGTTTCTTGGATCGGCATTTATTATTTATGTAATTTATGAAAATTCGGACATGTTTTACTATAATACGTAATTAAAACACAAACTTAGCGATTTAAAGCTCGCACTGGCAGGTGGACACCATATTATCATCTTGTTGTACAAAATTGGCCATTAACACCTAAACAGGGGAGTCAGTGCGCAAGCCATTGCATAATTCTCTTCCGTGATCTAGATCAGAGAGTCGGCTCGAGGTGAAAGAGGCAGTTAAACGTGTGTGCTGTAATAATCCGTAATATATGTGCTGTGCACTGCGAACACCCGTAATGTAACGTTCAATATGCGAATAATGTTTGGAAGCAATAACGAAATAATGTTTGGAAGTTCGTGACATAATGTACCATAGTCGGCCGATGAAAGGTGTCTTAATATATCAGTAGAGATTTTAAAAATTTTAGCGTTCTTTATTTCAATCAAATAAACCTGAAATAATTGATCACGTTGTATTTTAATAATATTAGCTAGTAATTTAAATATATATATATTTGTAAGTTCGATATATTTACCTAATATTAAACATTAATGACGTGTAGTACACAATACATTCATACAGCAAACTATAGTTTTGCGTATTATCTAGTACGTAGTAGCATTCGATATAGGAGATCATTTTATCACGGGTATGCAACCGACTCACCTTGGCTGGGTATTGGGTCGCAAATATGCAATTAAAAATTGTACAGAAATGCTTGCTTAATCTTTAGTAACCCGATTTAAGTTGATTTAACTTGTTAAACAAATTCTGAAATTAAATTTATCTTTGTTAAAGCAACAATAATTGAATTAAATTTTCTTTTCACAAGGAAGGATCTTCCCCAACTCACGATTGAATATATTCGACTCACCCAGGGCAGTAAATTAATATCTCGACTTTTTGCTTTCTTATTTTATTTTTGAAAAAGAAAATAACACGGGCTGAATCAGATATGCCACATATTTGGACGAGTGTGAGGACATTAAGAGTCTCCTCTCATGATCAATCATGTTACTCTTAAACCCATATCCAGTGCGATAGCAACCCCACACGGAGGGGGTGTCGCTTCTATCTTGCACTTTCATTAATCTTTGTAACGAACTACTGATTTTATTAAGCAGTGTAGTAACGGGAGTAGGAATGGTTACTGTTGTTGTCATTTATCTCTCTCTCTGTTGTTGTATATTTATCAAATTGGAACAAGATAAATGGAGTATTCTGTAAGTATACAGTCATTCAAACATACACAAACTAACGCCATCTAGTATCTAACTGACAAAATAGTGCCCCGTACGAAACTGCCGAAGACTATTTATTTTCCCTTATTTTTTAAATGTCCTTGACGGACACAATTAATCTTATTACAAACAAAATCCAGCTGTATACATCCAGGTGTAGTAAACACTAAGCAGAAAATATTCCTCAACATTATTTTGACTATTCCAAGATTTACTCGTTGAATTTAATTTGATGTTTAGGAGAAATACCTTTATTTCCGAAAAAGGACACAAAGCACTTTCATCCAATATAATTAAAAATGTGTTGCGTGGACGGAACCGCTAACGTAGTTTAGTTAGGGTGATTCATCGGAAACCTCAGGATTGCAGCTATAGGTGTAATTAAAACGTTCGAATCATGCAGGTTTTAAGACAGTCTGGTCTAAAACAGACTAGATCTTGTTTCCTGCGCGTAGAAGAAATGCGTTCAATGGCGCGTCTCTTCGTTAAAGATCCACCGAAGTTCGTGGAAGGCAGCGTGTTATGTGTTTACGTAATAAACTACATGCCGGCTACATTATTGGATTGTTATGAATATTTATCGATAATATTTAAGATTTATTAGATTAAGTACTTCTTCGTAAATCCGTAGGGTATATAGATTTGTAATAATGATCATCTTTAGATAATTATACTGAGCTTACTAGTATTATAGCTTTACAGTAAACGTCACGAAGTCATCACGTCATGAAACACAAATCTCGAAACTGTCGCGTAGGTTTCCTTAAAAGATCATGCGGGAAAATATGTATCTCATCTTCATTTATATAAATATCTGGCTCCTAATGCGGCATTTATCTAAGATCTATGAGATGTATGTAGTAGGTGGCGGCGAACATAAATAAACGCATCTCGAGATGCACCGCGCTAGATTCTGTAACAGCTGTGTGTTCAGGCAAGCCCGCTCGGGGTCAATGCCCACCCGTATTTTCAACATGTGCCGACGTTTTCCGCGTTCCACGGAAAGCGCTCGCTTGTCATTCCTTCGGGAACCTCCGCTGCGCTTCGGAAATCTTCGTTTTTCAGTACTTTAGTTTCGTAAACGATGGAATAATGGCCGCTCGAAATATATAGCTTTCTTTTTAAGTCTGCCACTATTTCGTGTGCTCATCAAATTGCTTTTAGTCGTACATAACAAAGCTGCTCAAATATAATGTTTATGCAATGCGGTATGGTGGAAATGGTTGATGCTGCATCCTAAAATTTCGTAAATTATTGAGATGTGTTTTTTAATTACATAAGTATACAACGAGGATGAAACACGGACGCTATATTTCTCGGAAAGCTTACACTTTTATTAGACTTGTATGGTCATACTAGCCATCGTGGGTTACGGCTGATAAAATATTTTTATATACAGATGAATTTGCTTTCTCGCTAGTGCGGATAAGTGTCTTCATGTAGTTCATCAAGAAATTATAGTGATTACGTGAACACCATTACGAACTTTGCTGCTTGGCTATTTTTGCACTTCTTTATGTGCAATATTCCCATTTCCTGACGGAACAACTGAAGGTTTGAGATTTGAATAACTAAACAACACGCATCATCTGGTTATTTAAGCTACTGACTTACACACCTAATTCGCCATCAAACTGGTAATAATGTAACAGAACGTAACACACCTAAGCCAGTCACAAGAGTGGTCAAAAAACAAAAATATTATCAGTTGTAGCTCCGTGTTTATACAACAGTGGAGTGTCTCGGACCACCGTCCGTGTGCTGACATTGGACACGGAGTGACATCATTACCACCTATATTATGCCAAGGTCTCGTTTAAGTACCGATGAATACGAGTTTGGCGATACGGTGAAATATGATTTAATTTAATTTATCGATGTTAGAACTGGGTAGTAACTCTTGTACAAGATATTCTCGGTAATAACCACAGGTAACGTAAGCTAGAAATTTAAGATATGAGTTCACTCGAATGCGCGCGCATGATTTTTTCTTACATTTTTTGGCTTAACGCGACGGTAACAGCGGTCGAAGTCAAGGAAAACTCATAGTAGACCCCTTGTTAGATACATTAATGGTTCATGCCAATATTCTCAGAAATTTTATACTGATGCCGTTATTAAGTCCCACGTAAAAAGCGGTGAGCCAATTGTCAACTACTGGACACACTAAGCTGGACAGGTAAATCAAATAAAGTTCTACAAAAAAAAATTTGATATGCAATGTCTTGAACGACGCAAATCCCAAGTGACACTCGTCTTAAGACTTTAAATATTAAATAAATGTCCCCTGTGCTCATTGAATTACAGGCGAGGTCGCAGTTCTTAAAGAACAGTAAACAAAAAGACTGTAAAATTATATGCATAGTCAATAGACTTCCGAGAAATGACACTATTCCACGTATTCTATTAACGAAACAGATACTTGGCATTTCAGCTACATAGCTACCGTGCCGACCAGTCTATTTGCGAGGTTAAGCAGTGCTTGCTTCGGTCAGCCCTTTGATGGGTAACCATTTTTTCACACGTCGAGACCCCTCCTTGCCTGGGGAATGGCTGGACGTCATTCGAATACCTATGGCAGTCGTTACGGGTGTTAGGAGTCCATAGAGGGGCAAGGTTTTAAAAAATAGCCTGACTGACAGCGACAATCGCTGCTTAACCTCGCAGATCGACCAATCTGGGCGGTAGCTATGTAGCTATGAGCCCCAAATTCATTTAACATATAAATATAATTCAAAAAGGTACAGGTCCGCCTGCATGTAAGGCAAGCGTTGAACCGTTAAGCTATAACTGCTTGTTTACTCACAGGTTTGTAGTAATTCACGATAACGGTCATTTCGGTTGTTTAATTTACGTTTTCTATAAAGGTTGAAACGTCTTTCAGCAAAGGCAAAATGCAGGGACGCAATTCTCACGCGCTTTGACATAAATTTCTATGAGAGAGTCCCTCTAGAAAACATCACTAAAATCTCGACTGCATCCGACCATTATTGCGAGAATATTATATATTATATATTGCGAGAACTCGGAAAAAAGTAGATGGGCGTTGATCAGCAACATTTTTTGATATATCTCGATTTCGACATGATCTCTAATCGAGCGAGAATTGTCTCCCAGTTGGAATACAGAAGTACTCGTGCTCTAACATCGTAAAACCGAGAATATCAACGACCTCTAGTTTAGCATCGCTATTTTGAAATACAAATGTCGCTTATGCCAAGGTTACACTATTTTACTACTGTATATTATCTGTTAGTATAGGTATTTGAAGTTTATGTACGCCCTTGAATCTTTGAACTCATTACGAAACATTAGGATCGCGCGATAACAATAACATTGAGCAGACGAATTAGTTTCTATCGTTTTAAGTAAATATTAGTGATTTATAATCAGGTTTGGACACACTGGATCACCAATGACTTAAGGTGTCCAAATAGAGCGACACATTTTAGTTACTCATTGTCTCGGCTCGCCAGAAGTATTCAATTAATGTGGATAAACATCGTAATTTTTTCAGCTGTGAAGTAAGGTCACATTTACGGCAAATATGATTACAACATTGTATATTTAAATACTTTTGCTGGAAATTAGTACCGATGTTTTGCTATATGGACACCTTAATAGATGTTTGAGTGTCCATATGAAAAAGGTATGTTGTATAATTTGGTTTACATTTCCATGATCACGGTCTGTGTAAACATCTTTTGTACATACATATTGCCTCTATCCAAATTATTGTTTGTCATGTCCAATTTGTTTTTGTAACAATAAACGAATTGTTACATCTGACTTTTGGTCATAATGTCTCTGAGATATTGAGTAATCTAATTTTTATACATGCATAGCATAACGCCTGAATTTCTGGAAGGTAGGCAGAGGTGTGCTACTGTTGTGCAACCACATTTTACCGATACCGTAATTGAGTCACATCACGCGAGGCTATTGACATCTACCGCGTACAATTTCAAAATTCGAACTAGTACTGAGAATTTCTAACAGAAAACCCAATAACTCTGCTCGAACCTGGAATCTAAACCTGGACCTCACTCTTAGCAGCCGCTCTTGCGACCACTAGACCATTGAGGTAGTTATTTTTATCATGCGACTATTAAATTAATAATTTCAATTCGACAAGTTTGCAAGTTAAATTACTCCTACTTTTACTTAAACATAAAAAATATTCGGGACCTTAATGATACGCGCCTTATGTATGAAGCTTCAAGTAACGATTATTTTATAGAAAATTACCAACCAAATGACTTATACAACATAAAATCCACGATTGAATTGAACCAAGTTTCTTAATTCTCAAAAGTAATAATTAGCTTAGCGCAACTTCTTCAATTTATTGACAAGTAAGAAGTTTTAAAATTTAAAATACCTCACCGTGAACTAAAAGATTAGTATTAATATACATATTTGACCGTTTATATAATAACTGTGATGTGGGGGAATACTTTGACGTGTAAGAATTTTTATTTGTTCTATTTGTTTTGTTAGAATAGTTCTTTTTTGTTTTTATTGTATTTTTTACTTTAGACGTAGATAATTTTAATGGACAATGCTAGAACAAATACGTATAGATGACTTATTGTTATTTTTTTTTACTAAATATTACCATAGATATATTTGCTGAAGTAATCGTAATATGGAGAAGGCATTACACCAATACACAGTTAGGTCAATATGTTACATACTGCGTTACATTATACGAAGAACTATTTATGGTAGAAAACAAAATCGAATCGCCTAATCAAACGATAAAATCAACTCAAAAAATCGTGGAAAACGAAAACATGCAATCAGCCATCATTAACACCCCTCCAAATGACGTTGGAAAACCTACTCTAATTAGCGCTTACATGCAGCCGATTGTCTGATACAGCCAAGGTACCTAATAAAACCCAATCAATCTCACTCGTCAAGGGCGTGCGTGGACAATGGCCGTCTCAATTGCATTCGGTTGCATTCGCACAGATGCTCAGTGTTTATGGTTTCGTAACTCCGATGGTTGGCATGCGTGAGTCATGGCCGGCCAAGTTCATTGTCGTCCGCCCGAACTTGAACCCGCTGACGGCCTGACAATTACTACACTACAAGATATAGAACATACCGTAATATAGCTACGCAGAAAACTATTTATAGCCGAGCTGCGAAAACGATTTTATGTGAAAAGGTATGAATGAGAGCGATATGAAGCGACGAGGAATGTAGGCAACGTTATTAGAATGATGGTAATATTGCTATTTTTTGGATGTTTTGTACAATTTCCATAGCAATAAAATTATTATGAGACCATAATAATTCAACATTGCAAAACGATTTTTCCTTAATTTCTGAAGACAAGCCATCTTAATGAGAACACGGAACCAAAAATGGGAAAACCACGTAGGTATTTGCATTATTCGTTTCGGGAAGTATGCAAAGCAGTGACGACATTATACCAATAGAAAAAACAACCGTGAATTTTTCACACATTCTTGTCAATATTCACCTATGTCCTTAGACTATAGGTTAAAAGAACTTGCTCGCTATGATAGCATAGCTTCGCTCGTGCAAGTATAGCACCGGACGATACATGTTATTGATAAGGTTGGTAAACAGTGAGTCCACAATGGTCGCTGTATGCACAGTCTACGTGACAATGACTCCGCAGGGCCCGTCTCCAGATATGAAGCGTTACACATGTGCAGATAAACGTCCAATCACACCAATGTTTACATGAGCATGTGAAAATATTACCACTGACTATATAACGTTACGTGTCACTATATTGAGATGGCTGGTAACCGTATTGTTTTGATACTTAGGACCATGTTCACAGAACCTAACTGATGTTTATGACAAACAACCGTTCATCAAGAATTTATTTACAGGCAAATAGCTGAATTTATTTTAAACATATGTTATATTGTCCGTGAACTTGCATTTGAAATATTTGCAATTGAAATATTAGTACGTCATAATTCGTTTTTAAACTGTCTTGGTCTAGAGTTGGCAAGCGCGATGGCTGAGCGTCAGGTTCTGGGTTCGATTCGGGTTGGACAAAGTTTTATAGGGATGTCCTGTACGGAAATTCTACTATGCCCGGCTAACGGCTTTAGGCTAATTCCCTATCACATGGGACTCAATAAGGGCTTCGGCGAAATGGTACAATGGTATACCTCAGGCTAACCATTCGGGGAATGCAAGCGTGATGCTATATTCGTTCGTAATGAGGAACGTACCAACATAACTCTCTCTCTTTTTTAAATTGATGCAAGCAAAGCGTTTTCACAAACAAACTAAACTAAAATAATGCCCCTACCCCAGTTGCATCTACAATCTCGAGGTAAATCTAAGTGCAATTTTTGCAGCTACTAAGAGCAATTTTCAAGAAAGGATTGGAAGTGCTTACTAAACCGCAAGATTTTCAAAATACTTTTTAAACTCTTTGTGAGTTTAAAATTCTGTGTACCTACTATAAGCTTGTTTAAAATACTTTAGCTTTACGATTACATTGTGTATTGTGTGTATATTTCAATGTCATTACAAGGAAGTTGCTGCGTCCGTGAACCTGACAACTTTGTTTCAATATTGTTGTAATGTATTGTTATCAAATGAATACTTAAGTTCTTTATGAAGGTTTTACAGAAATGATTACAAAGATGACATTTTTATTTATCAATGTACACTGAGTGACATAAGTAGATATGAAAAAAAGTAGAAAAGCGAAACATAGACGTAGTATACTCAGAGGAAGGGATAATGAAAAAAAAAGGTTTAATTCATAAAAATACTAATAAAACGTTATATAATGATCAGCTAGTTTTGTAGCTAATTACACAACTGGAATGGACTAATTTTCCTCCTCATGAAAGTCACCTTCATTCATTTTGGTGCTCTAGTAATCTAACCCTAAAACATCTAATAATTAATTATCATTATCATAATGTTTATAATTATTAACTTAAATGCATATAACAATTCAAGCTATCGGGTCAAAGACATGACCGATAAATTCTACAACCAGAAATTATTAATCATTGTCTTTGTTACTATTGTTTTAATTGATATTTGTTTTAATGAGTAACCCGGCTGTGAGCATACCGGCGCAGGAGTCGTCATCGAGGCAATGACCCCGCGATATACCTATTATAGGAAAAGTATTTAGGATATGTACCGGTGCTGACGCCACATTCAATGTCAACGTCAACTTAATGTAACAATGAGTGTTACGGCTTATTATTTGAATTTGGAACATAATGAATGATCACTAAATAGTCATTCAGTGTAAAAGAACCAAAACATTGGTTCTTCCATTTGCTGAAATATCTATAAGTTACTTAAAAATGATTACAAAAATAAATAAACATTAAATTAGAATTCATAACACACATGAGAATAATTAGACCGTAATTGTCAACCTAAAAGGTGACATAACACCAATGTTAATAATAACATTAGCAGCTAAGTACTATGTCCAACGTTCCTTCTTAAGTTACATACAAGAACATGCGACAAAATTGAAAGACGATATTGCAACATTAGACTATAAGAAATAATTACCTGAGCTCTCTTAACGCTGCGTCAATCGGCAATAGTGCAACAACGATACAATTAATGAGCGGGATCTCTGAGAGTGGTCCAGTACAATAAATAAACGCACACGATAATATTCGGAGTTCACTTGCGGCCGTCCGCGGGGCCAACGACCGTCCTTAGCACAGCTGCGCGGTCCTCACAGACGTATATCTATCTCTTTCCCGCGGATATTGCGCGCTACCGTACCGATTTCCATATTATTCAAATCAATTAAACACTTCGGTTGTGAACGAATTTTTATACGGCATCTATATTATAATATGTTGACTGTATGATTAATTTATAAAACAACCGATTAATGTAACGGCTGTACACACACTGATATACTGAATGTTACTGAAAGGTTAGGTTAGGTAAAATGATGGCGAATTCACGTAATTATTTTATCCTTAGTGACAAATTTATTATGTATGTAAATATGCGAATATATCGATTGTTATTAATTGAAAATCCCTTTTACTTCGGCATTGGGTGAGGGGCTGCCGTTTTAGTGACAGCCTCTAATTACCACTTAAATAATGATAGACTCTCAAAATGTACACATACTGAATTGAGACACAAATAGCTTTCTTAGTCATCAACTATCGAATAATCTAGGTTGTCTGCTCAAATAGACAGACGTCGAAGAAGCAAAACACCCGTCATATTTAAAATGCGCAAACGATGCCGCATCATTGTTTTAGAAATAGACACGACGGAACGACGGGAACTATCGCCTCCCACGACATCTACAGGCTTTTCATATACAAAACTAAACTGAATATTTGCAAATTGAGTCAGCTGTTCCGTATACATAAACATTGCCAAATCAGTGCGCTGACATTTCGTAGAATAAAATAATGTCATTATAATAAATAGCGCGGAAAACGGGAAATAATGTCGTGTCGTGTGAACGCACCTGGCGGCGAGCCGATGAACCCGGGGCCGGGCGGCGCTCCCGTGACGTCATCGTCTCGCAACCGTCTACGCTGACATGTCATCGCACCTACGCAACCACTATTATGACCATTCAGAGGCAATGATTCTTGTTCCGGGTACCGTTTCAAGCTTGATAAGGGACAAACTAAGATTTTTTTGGAATGTGGGACAAAACTTCAGGGCGAACGAAGAGTAAATCCTTTATTTATTTGCCTCACACATCCTCATTGCCGAAGCCAATTATCAATTCCGTCAATCACTGTTCTTACTTCTTTCTCTATAAACAAAACTTCAGGTGGATGTTACTTCAACCTCTGACTTCTTGGTCCAAGCATTTTCACGACCTATTAGTAGAATGTAGAACGGCGAGAGCAGCAAAACAAACCGCACTGCGGAGTTCTGGAAAAAGTCAGGTTTCTTTGACACCACGGACGAAAATATGGTATTCTGGATATTAAACCCAAAAGCGGGATCCTAACTCCAGATAAAAACTGTTATAATTACTAAGATAGAACCATAGAAATTCTAAGTCTATGGATAGAACTGTCTACAGAGATTAAGCATTTAAGATGGCGCCTACAATATAATGAAAGACAAATATGTATGAGGCTGTCAACCGATAATATGAATACCGTTTGGGATACATATGTATAGGCCTTGATGAGAATTCGAAGAAATCTGAATTTTATTCGTTTAATTTTAGCTTTCTTATTTGCCGATGAAACTTTAATGCCATATACCTAACAATAGATGTATAGATAAAGAAGAATAGAATTATTAATTTAAATTCCTCAATAAACAAAGGAGTCCATTATTCGTATGGTTATGAATCTTTCTTAAACGAAAAACTCAAAAAATGATGCTATTATAATTATAATAGAACTTCACTTACCTAAGTTCGTGCATTCATTGATTAAATTATTATTCTTTTGATATAAAATCGTGACATTGCTATAATGTATAAGCGACTGAAAGAAATGATTGCATTGTAAAAATGTGAACTAAAAACACATGATTACACATAGGTGTTTTCTAAAATCCTAAATTCATGTAGATACAAATGATTCGCCCTTCCGCCTACCCCAAGTGGAGGATAGTCCGTTAAGATTCTCAACATGTAAAACAAGAAAAGGTACAAACGATGATGATTTCAGGGTTTTGAGAGTTGAAGCGCAACACAATTACCAAAAAGGCAGAAATAGTTCGTTATGTTTCTCGGCAGGTTGAAATTACTATTTCATTTGTTCAATGAAAAACACGAAAATACTTATATGTATTTGTACTTATAAAAATATATTGTTGCATGACAGTATATCCCGCTGTATCTCGCGACACGTAATGCATTTCCAAATACCGAGTGTTTGATGCTAAGCTGCAGCCGGGTTGAGCCGTAAGGTTGCTCCTTTCTCGAGACGAATACGGGGCGGGTCCAGTTAGGAATAGAGACGTGAACTGTTTACATTTGGTGCAAGATGCTGTAAAGTCCTTAGATGCAGTAAGGTTAATATTTTTTACAGATTTGAAATGATCTTTCGCTTTCCTTTAATCATGTATAATTTCGAGAAACATATAATAACAATACTTTGTTTTAATGATGACTGAAAACCCTTCCTGAAAATGTAATATGATGGCGGGATAAAACACAACATTTGCCGGTTAGCAACCGGTTCCAGAAAGTGGCTAAACGGGTTTACTGTCACCAACTACCAATTACGAGGACCTATGGGCGGACGATATTGTTGCCATAGGGCGTTAAACATGGATGAGACTGGCGCAGGAGCGTAGAAACTACCACTTTCAAAGTGAGGCCTATGCTCAGCAGTGGCCGAAATCGGGTTGTGGATAATGAACCTTTATAGATTGGTGAGACATATCTTTCGCGGTGATTTCTTTTTGTTCTCCGTTCCATTCGAGCTTAGAACTAGACTGGAAAGTAGAAGGGATCAAATAAACGGAATAAGTTGTCTACTAGCTCCGTTACGGGTTTCTCTCAGTGTGTAAGTATATCAAGATTTGTAATCTGTAAATCCTGCGATCCATATCTGCGCTGAGTTGGAAGCCTAATATATTAGCTCTAAGTTGTCGATATTTACGAGCGTCCGCGTTGCCACATTGTCACCATTAGGTGCGTGTAGTTATTACAAGTAAAATTATGAAATGAAAGTTGTCAGTACATTATTTAATTATGGTATGATTTGGATAATTTAGATATGTTTAACTACGCATGTGTACCTACTCGAAATAAAACGCGTGGCATGTTATTCTCAAAAACAAAATTAAGAAGTTTTGATTCACGCCACGCGGTGACCCGGGTACGTCCTAAAACTGCGGCCAGACACCGGAGGATGGGCAGCAGCGTCCTCTCACTAATCGGTGAGCCACTGCGATCCCCAATCCGCCTGCCAAGCGTGGGGATTACGGCAAATCCCTCCCTTGGAGCAGGCCTTCGTTCAGCAGTGGACGTCTTCTGGCTGATGATGATGATGATGATGATTCACGCCAGATGTATTGTCTGTGCCTATAATAGCGTTATTTTGCTACTACAGATTTCATCGTATTTAATTACATGTACTTATTTATTTTACATTAAAAGCTGATTAATGCGCCTAGTTAGTTATATCATTAATTACTTCACTCGCATTCACTTAGTTCCTATTTAAATGTCTACGCCGCTTGTATAAAGAACATTAGAAATTTCCCAGTGAAAGTCGAATAGGCGATACTTCTGATTCTGCAAGAGAATAATAGGGAAGTAATAAATTAATAATAGGCATTGCTATTGCAAGAAGTAGGTAAATAATTTTAAGAGTTAATTGTTATTTAAGGTCTTCCGTGTTGCAAGTGTCATGATACTGTTGCTATAAAATTTTAATTAAATGTAAGTAGTCGTTTATGTTTTATGTTTATATGTGTTTTATGTATAGTAATATTGATGCTGTATTGTGCAAATATAGATCGTAAATGAAAGGCACAACTGTAGTAAATATCATCATTTATATACCTTTTCAATTAGGTGAACATGAAAATAAATTAGCTATTGCGAGAATGATATAATGAATAACTATAAAAGTAAGCTATATATTTAAAGCTGAAATGCTTATATTACCTTTTCAAGGATCGAGGAGCCGTGTACACTTTACTTTCACATTGCATTTTTGTGATTTCGTTACACATTTTAATCAACAACACAAACTATAAAATCTTCACACGTACCAAACTACTAAAAGTAGATAAGCTTTACAATAAAAATAATAAAAGATACAATCAAGAGCATAATGCAGGCATTAGATTTCTCGTGCAGTCGAGGTTTTCCTTCAGTGAAATAATTCTGCAGTCAACATTCAAAGCGCAGCGGAGGCGGAGAAAGTGCTAGCAAATGCGGAAGAGTGAGTTGCACGGCTGGCCGCAGTTCACACCGACGCTTTGTTGTGCCACAGCAATGAATACAACCGATTAACGATCTAGGATGCGAGTTTATTGTCGGTGTAACGGAATAATTAGTTTGTTTATTAATGAAATTGTGTTATCTCTTAACGTTTGATCGCTACGAATGCTCATTTGTTTCTGGCGGTTAGTCGTTATGTGAAAGTAATTAAATTGATTGGGATATTGACGATATTTTGTTGAATTTTTCTTTTTTTTTTGCCTTAGCGCAATATTTATATTACATAGTACAGTATTATAAAGGCAAGTCTATCTAAAATTGAGACATTATTGCGCAATTTTCCCACTATCTTACCCAACACTAAAATAATGATAATTTTCCTAAACAATGGTTATAATATCGTGCTGGTTATACACGATGATGGCTTGTTTCCGTCTCGGCGAGAGCGCATGACACGACGTGACCGTTCGACGAAAGTAAAACCGTTGATGATGAGCGAATGCCTCGAGACGAGACTAACACCGACAGTCTGTAATTAGCCTAATTCTCTTTTATTTATTGGCTAAAATATTTCGTAACTGTGAGGTATCGTTTCATGAAGTATTTTGGACACTTGAACGTAGTAGTTTATGTTGGCGGGTCTAATAAGTGGCTTTCGGTTTCCTTCAAACTAGACGGTACCAGATATCCGTTAAACTTTTGCAATAAGCTTCCATCTCGTCTGCGATATTTCGGAGAAATACTATCGCAGATTCTAGACTACTAATAATGGTGTTACAAAGTCGATTTCTATTTACTAGTTTTTACAGTGATGTGCATATTTATTAACGTGTCTATTGTTGATTGTAATTTGACAACATCTACAGGTAACAGTACTAAGAATAGCTTTTTGAATTCCAGACTGATAAATGAGCCTCTTAGTACTGACTAAACCTTTCACACTAGACTCATCGGTAGGTTGCAACACTAGTCGGTGCAGCGACGCGAAATGCAGTTACGTATAGTAAACTAAACGCTTCCGCGTGCGAGCAGGAAGCCCCGAACACTTTCCCTTTTGCCCGCGCGCAGCAGCCGACCACTCTATGCATCACTATAATCCCAACAAACCAAGAGACATTCAACGTTTTACCACTAGGCTCAACTACACACGCCCTCCGTAACTCAGCCGACTTATAATGCAGTTAACCAACAAATGAGGTTAAGTGTTCGCTGCTTCATGATGCGTGGCAGCTGCTAAGCATTTGAATTAAGGTATCTCATCGAACCTAAGGTTGTGATCAGACATGTGGAAAATTGACAATTAAACCTGGTCCACTTCCTATAGGTTCAGTGACCATTGTTAGCAAAGTCATTGTTAGTCCGCAAAATATCAAATGTTGCATTTTCAAATAACAAAAAAGGTGAATGTACTTGCTTTCTAATCAGGATATATTTTGCATGAAAAGTTCCGTAATCCAGTTATAATTTATTTAACCCTTTTCTTCGTTACCATAGTGGCACTTTATAAATAATTCATGATACAATAACCGGTTATAAATTGATGTGTGAATATCGTGTTCATCGTAAATAAAAGTCACGAAAGAATGATAAGGAGTAAAATTGACGACGATTCCTGTTTTAGAAACGGGTTCTGAAAGGGTTTTCTAAAAATTGTTAAAGCCAAAATCGCGTTACATTAGCGTGGCACTACCAGGCTGACATAATACAGACGACGAGGCGCCTTCGGTTGACCTATATACCATTCACGGACATTGACCCCATCGCACAGACTCGTGCGGTTGGCCGAATCGCAATGGGGTGGTGAAATCTTTCTCTTAACTTGGGAACATCGGGCCTCCAAAATGAACTCTATATGTACGCAGGTATGAATGACAATTATGAATATAACAACTGCCAAAAAAGAGTTCGTTCGAATCTCATTAGTGACTTTTTAACGGAACTTTACTTATCGCAAATCTAAATAACTATGTTATAACGAGTGAAATTTACAGATGTTACATAATTTAAACTTCGTTTCGTTGACATCGCGAACAGTTTTTCAAAGACAGCCTATGCACATAAAAATGTTGAAATAATAAAAACACCAGGGCGGTAGCGATCGAACGGAGTGCAGAGTTCACGATCGGGCGGCGACCTCCTGAAAGTGGGGCGGGCCTAGTCTGGAGCCTTGCGGAACGCCATCATTTCGACAATAAATCCGTTCTGTCTCCAAAGAACATCGGGAGATTTCTCGAACACTCCATTCAGTTTCCAATTTAGGGGTATTCCCAACAGCGATAACTTTGCCAATTAAAATTGGTTTCATGTACGTCACATTCAGATTTCGTAATAGAGAACGGTAAAAATATTAAAAAATATATATTTTCATAAGGGGATAGGCTTCAGAGTTTCAATTTGCCAATTTGATTAAACGGGACAAACCTTACATTTTTATGGGTGTAAAAGCGATTTAGCGAAATCTCAACTCCGAGAAATTTCATTTACAGCTTCATAAGGAGCTTGCTCAAACGATGCCTGCTTCTTCCTTCGTTGGGCTCTAATGACCAACATTTACTTTGACCGAGTTAATAGAAATAAAGTTCGTATAAAGGTTTTCATATCAGTGAAGTAACATTGATTGCATCGATGTGGGACATGAAAACAGTAAATTAATGGTCGTATAATATGTGCTACAATAATAACTTGATAAGACGCAGAAACAATGCTGGTCGTATCGAGGGCGCGTTAGACCTTAGGAACAGAGCGTCAATCGTAGCAAATCGTTAACCTAGTATTTCTGCGACGCCTTCTTATATGTAAATACAAGTTTTCTTTTGGAAATTGAGTGCTACAGAATTACCCGTTGACATTTCAAATTAACATGACATGTTAAGTGATCACATTGCTATGTAGATTCCAATCATTTTGCGACGAAGAAAATAAAAACATTTCACGAATCGTATTTTTATAAAGAGTATTTTGTTTACCATTTACATCGCGCGTTTGTGAACGTTTCTATTGTTGCGAATAATTAGCAAAAAACCGAAGTCGATTTTGTGTACAGTTTTTCTTTTTTACAAAGTTTTTAATTTTCTTTTTAAATGGCTAAATTCATTGTATTTTGATAGAATCCTCGTTAAAGCTTTTATAGTAGTCTTTATAATAAAAGTCGAAATTTATATTTGTATTAACTAAGATAAAACACTACTAGTGTAAGGATGGACAATTTTGTTTTAAAATAAATCACAGTTTGAATAGGCTAGATGCCTGCATCAAACATAAATTCTGAAATGTTGTTTGATAAATAATTTTCCTTCTAAAAAGTCAGTAAAACTTAATCTCTTAATCTTTGGCGTTTTCGATTTTTAATTTATCAAATTTTAATTTTTAGTCTAAAATGTCGTTTTTCACAGTTCATAAAAAGTAACTCAGATGACTAGTAGTCATCTACCGTATTTTTCTCAATACTCGTATGTAGCGGGTGATGAATCACCCCCTGCTAAATGCGCCCCCTTCATTAGAGTTACTAACCTATAGAATAGTAACCCTCTTCTGCACCCTAAGGGTATCACAGGTGTGCCAATTATCTATTATAAAATTCATACATGTTATAGGGTCCAGTAGTTTGTCAGTTAATACATAATCAATATTTTCTCAAATGCGTTGCTTTGTTTTGTAATGCGTGTACGCAGAATTGTAATCATCTAAGCAGTTCAATAGAAAAAAATCATAATTTCATAGTGATCGGCACAAGTACTAGTAGTGAGCGCGGGGAGCGTTGCTAATCTAACTGACCTATATAATGTGACCGGTGAAAGACCTCGTAAACTACTGCCGTCACTGCATTATTCCTGCAACAATGCACCGAGCCACGCCACGCAATTCCATATCCTACCACTGTCGCTAAAAGATCTATTATCGCTCGAGCGTTACACAGAATGCGTTGTGCGTGTATATACTAGCCGGTAATAGTTCCGCAGAATAATTTTGTTTAGAACACATTTATAGTTTCAACTAATATCTAAAATTGAGAACGTGCAACCGAACATAATACGTTTTAAAATAATGTTCGACGCTCATCCGCGAATGAAAAGGAAACTGTTACTATCTGTGTGCCAGTAAAAGCTAATTGCGGGGACCGTGTTGTTTACGATGGAAACTAATAATCTATAGGCGGTTTGCCCTACTACAGATAGAGGTGCCTTAGAGACATAGCAAGTGCAAATTATTCCGTACTTTACGCATTAGTAAATTCTAAATTTTTACCGGCGGTTGGTCAAACTTTACTTTCTGCGTTGAGTCACAGGTTTAATTACAGCCAATATTTCTACGATCGTCACTTATTAGGATTCTGAGTCGTGCATATGAGATTTATGGTTATACCTAGGATTATCGGAAAATCCTAGCGACATCTATCTCTAGAAGGGGAGTTCGCCTTTAGAAAGAAGCTAAGTTTCCAGTTTAAACGTTAACGGTGTTTAGGCGATAGGAGAAAGCTTTCCAATTCATCCAAGGGTTTCCAGCTCATTATTGCTATCATTAAGTCTAGTGTGTTATAGCCGAACATGGTTCTTGCGACTCTTATACCAATTGGTCGCAATTAAATGCTGCAAAAAGTTGTTGGAGAAATCAGTGTAAATTGATATTTTGTTTCCATTGATAACTATAGATACGAAGTTTCAGAGTAGCATACAAAACTGAAAAAAAAATCATTTTTTTTATAAAGTTTAGGGTTTAAAAATTTTTAACCCAAATATTTGGAAATTCATTGTAGCTTGTACGAGTGTAATACAAAATATTTTTTTTTACTAAAAAACTCTTTGTATTTCACCAATTCGGCTAAAATTAAACGCTACAAATTCGTGATTCAACAATACGGCAGAAAGTCAAGTACCTATGCCAAATAAGTTTTATGCTTTTTAATATACTTATATAATTTTTTTTAACTTTTAAGCATATTATTTTAAAAAATCAAAACGAGAGTACGTTTTTTATCTTTGACTAATTTAGCTTAATTAGTCAAAGATAGAAAAACGTACTCTCAGCATTAAATATTTTTTCTGTGATTGTAACTCTGCGGGAATAATGAATAAAAAAAAACTTATAGTAGTTAGATACGATATAAAATATGTATAATGTAGACTAATATTTTGTCTAACGAATAGTTTTTGTTTCATTAAAGCAGCTGCAATAGATTTCAAAAAAAAAATTAAAAAAATATCCGATCTAACGTTTATTTGATCAATTATCTCCAGACCGCGGCGAGATAAGAGGCTGAATTTGTGTCAATGGTAGTTTTATAGCTCGCCCATCGCACCACACAAGTCATTTTCAAAACACCTTTCTGGGGCCGCCGACCCTACCTAATCTTGGACCTTAGACCAAAATTGTCGACATATCTTATACTAGATGTTACTTAGTGTTTTTACTAGAAACTTTTGGCTTTTATAAATCCTTGCATAATAATAATCCACAAAAGTACACAAAGCTGAGTTTACATTTCGCCAAGAATATTAGCCTAATTTGCGCGCGGATACGCGCATAGCGCGTATGAAAATAGGTCGCATTGTGACTGACACTGACTGACAATTTGAGTTTATTTGAGCGTGTTGCTCAACTGATAGACGGTTTGATAGTTGTACTATAGCTTATTCGCTAATTACATTCCATTCTGCTATTGACAAAATTGTTCGTCATTAAAACGTTAATTAAGGAGATAGGGAAACAATTTCAATATTTTTATGTATAGTGTATTAGTAGTATGTAGTGTTATAAATAATATAGACTGTTGTAATAAAATACTAAAATGCGTCTTTACCCTATAGGTATAGGTATAACGGGCTGCTTTCCGCAAATACACGCTTAGGCGCATTTTTTGCGGTCTTTACCCTAATATCTTAGTAGTGCGCAAAACGTAAACTATACAAGCAGATTCTGATGTCGTAGACTGATATGTCTGAATCACTTTTCTCCTAAGACTTTTTTTGCATTACAATAAGGGTAAGGATATAAATATTTACTTCCACGCAACAAAGAGGTGTCACAACTTTTGATCATTGACATTAATTACAAGAACAAATCATATTACGGCACGGCACTGTTCCTAAGTCGAGGAAACGCATCTACTCTTTTAAGCGAAGGGCTATCACAAATTTTCTTGTATTTGTGCGTTTTACTCGAGTTTTTTAGAACTGTAGAAACAACATCATACTGCATTCTTTTCCATAAACAAGTACTAAAATGTCTACCTACCTACTGAATAAATTACATATACTTAAAGAAACTTTGTAAAAAAAGTAGGTACATATTTACAAAAAGTATTTTTATAAATTTTATAAATATTAATTAAAATTCAAGCAAGTTTTTATGACTCTATTGTAACTTAATAGATAAGCCGTTTTAGGTGATAACATTCATCGGTATAAATAATATTTCTCGAATTATAATAACAGTAATTTAATTTATTTCGAACTATCGATTCGGCCCTACTTCGCACAGATGCAATGTAGGTAGGTACTAAATTTTTTAATCTGTGATATCTTCTAAAGTATTAATAATAATGGTTTGCTGTAAAGAGCAAATTTTATCTACGTTAAATGCCTAACGCAATCGATTTAATTAGATAAGGATTCATATTAAATTGGCCAAAACCACAAAAAAAAAATCTCAATCGCATAAAATGGTTACAGTGGGTTACCCATAGGATATAGACATATATCATCGCGGCCGTTTTTTGTAGATATTTTTAAGATACACAAAGTTTAGTCAGCGTTAGCAATGAAAGCGCCCAAAATCCTATGTTTTTACGAAACATCGACATTTTATATTTTCTGTAAAAATAACATGCATGTATTATACCTATAAACCTTCCGTGAAATATTATCTAACTGATGGTGAGAACGGCATCAAAATCCGTTGCGTGGTTTAGGAGGAGTTAGCGGATATACAGACAGACAGACGCGGAAAGCGACTTTGTTTTATACTATGTAGAGAAGCAAAGTGGCAAAGGCTCATGTTGGTTTGTTCCTAGCGTCCGACGCATAGGGGTTTGCATATGTGCGTTGCGTACTTCACTAGACACATACATGCGCATCAAATTTACCTAAAACTGAGTACTTCGATTTTGTAATAGCCCTCTTAAAATTATTCAATATTATCTCAATAAACCTCTAATATAAGCGTTGTTGCATCGCTTGCATGATTTTAATTAAGTTTAGAAATTGTAGGTAGACATAATATTCCAAAAATATTATTAGCTCTTCTCAGTAGATAAATTTGTATCTTTATGGTAATACAAATTAAACTTCTTTGAAGAAGCCAACTTGTTTCTCGCAACTAATTATATTATTGAAACGCAGTACCTATGCAAGGGTGAAATCTGTGAATTGATTTTACATTAACAAAATAGCGTGAATAACTTCACATCTGCAAAAATCGGCACTTAATTGGCACTTATTAATCTATTAAGTGCCGCTCCCGCTAATTATACAACAAACTCTATAAATTATGTATACCTACTACTTTACTTTTATAGCGCCCAAATTTTCCCGTAAACTTTCAGTGGTGATTAAGAAAATATACACCAAAAGATCAGAAACGTTTAACAGTCATCCTTGCCTGTTGTTGACAATGGAAGAGTCGTCATTATCTAACTAGAAATAACTAGATAGAAACTGCATCCAAATGCTATCACCAATCCGCTTGATAGACATGGTGATGCACAACAGATATCGCTGAAGTCCTGCCTATCTTTGACAACTACCGACAAAAACTGACAAAAACTTTTAATCAGAAAAGTATAAGAATACACATGATGGTGATATATGTATATTTGGATTAAATGGCACGTGTGCACATGTGTGGGTTTAAAAATATATTCGCATCACTTCGACTGGCGCGTAACGTGTGACGTAGGCAGTTCACACGAAGTCACGAACTGCCACTAAACGTCATGATGAAGTCACAGTCTTGTATATCTAGTAGTATAACTGTGGCGGTGTAATGCACTGACTCACGTGATAGTATAAAAATACAGTGTGATATATATTTTTATCTAGGAAGGTTTTTGTCGCTGACGGCTTTTTTTTTTTGGTAGAATGTTTTCAACTGTTGCTGAGTAGATTTTGGACACGGTAGCTGACATTTTATTATTAGGGCCTGTCTCATGTGTCTAATTCTAAGTTTGAATGGTTATTGTACTGTGGGCTTCGCAAAAACATTTTTTATCATACACTTCATGGAACTTAAATCAGAATGACAGTTAGTAAAAATAAACTTTCATAATGACAATCAAAATATGTAATTGTACATCTCTGTCTAACCTTTCGGGGAATACAGGCGCAATATTATGTTATCGTGTACCTTGATTAGTCACTGTATACATTGTTGGCTCTATTGTCTCTGAATGTTAGTTGAAATGTGTGCAACGTCGAGCATTATATAGCCATTATAAATAGACTAGGCTTATAAAATCTATAATTTATGTATTGCCGTTACTAACTATTTATTCTATGAGTATATATAAGAATATTTTAGCAAATACCGGGATTAGACGCCAGTAAGGAGAAAAACTACCAACAGAATAGTCAGTCCAATACGGTATTAGCAATTTCTATGTGAGAGTTTATACAGCGTAGAAGAAATATATAAGAAAACTTACTTCTGTTATTTATCTTCTATATATATAAAAATAAATGTGTGTATGTATGTTCCCTATGGACTCCAAAACGGCTGGAAAGATTTTAATGAAATTTTAAAGTAATCTTCAGATTAGCCCAGCGGGTAATTCTGTGAAGTTTAGTAGCGATCGGAATAACAAAAAAAATATTTTAACTTTTTGGCAATTTTGTGTCATACGTTTCCTACAAATTATCTGGCTATAGATCAGTGCTACCCGTGCGAAGCCGAGGCGGGTCGCTAGTGTATTAAAAATTGTTTAGAAAACCTGCAACTTTAGTATATATTCCTCGAAGGGCTAGGCAGAACTGTAAAGTAAAGCGTTGTATACCCACATTTCAAACTATCGGACTATGATTTAAAATCTTAAAAAATAATACTTTTCCTTAAGCTATCCTAACCTAACCTGGCTGTCAAACCCAGGCAGTCAACGCTCAGCAGCCGCACTTGCGACAGCTAAACTAATATGGCAGGTTCCAATCAAATACTTTGAAATCGACTTTTCCATAAGCCAATATTGGAAAAAACCTTTGCATTTACCGCACATAACTACGGGTCGAGAGGACCTACCCGAGTGAAAAAGGGTTTCGTCAATAAAAAATTACAGCTAGTACTTACATTTTTATTCTTTGGCCGTCAGAGTATCCGTTCAGCCTTTCTCCCTCATCTCTACAGGTGCTGAGTGGAGGTAAGGAGATCTTACGGCTGCGGAAAAAAATAAACATCAATATTTTAAATTTCGAACGTAAAAACAAAAAAGTATTTAGTGCTTTCATAGTTTTTATCAGTTTTTGTAGAGGGGACTAAAATGGTCAGATGAAGAATCGTATCTTGGCAAAGAGTTTGGTGATGGCTAATTATATTGACTAATTATATTATTCCATTAGATACCTAACAACTTCTATCTTATCCTTGAAAAACTGACATACCCTAGTATGTAGTCTTATTAAGGAACATCATGGCCACTAAGACTAAAATAGGAGTATTTAATCCGTTCACTGACGCAAAGAAGACACCAATTATTGGTCATCGGTGCCGTCTCATTCAAACTGCATTCAAAAGTTTTTTTTCTTTCAATTGTTGAGAAGATCTTCGAAATGACCGTTAAAATAATTTGAAGCCAAAAGGAAATATTTTATTCTCTCGTTTGATCTCTCGCAGTGCACGCGGGGTGTACATATCTGCCTAACTCGACAACAAGGGGAGGTCGAAAAAGCCCTCGTTTTATTTTTAATTTAAAATTATTAACTTAGTTATTGCAGCTAACAGAGCGCCCTAGATTCTGGTTCTTGCTTAAGGCGTTGCTGAGGAACAGGTAGGGCTATCTGGCTAACTATTTAGGGCCAACGCAGGGGGATGCTACTGTCCACCCTCTTGTGTTCATATCTCAGTTAAATTGAAATGCGAGGAGATGCTGGCCTATGTTTTTCTGGAGGCCACGCGGCAGGTTTTCCGAATTACATAGACGAGGAAGTTAAAATACTGAAACATTGATAGTCTCTGTGTCTAAATATTCCTTAGCTTTCTTTTATTGAAAAAAATATATAATTAAAATTTTAAACAAAAAAAGTAATACAATAATATTCTGCTATTTATATTCAGCTTTTTATTTTATGTAGGTAGGTATACTTTTTAAAAACAATCTGGGACTTCATATTTCTCAATTTAACTAATTACTGTTTACATTATAGTAATATAGTATAGTAACCTTATTATGTAAGGAAGTATTATTAATCACGTCATCACACTATTTTTCCTGTTCATTTCTCAATTTAATGCGACGGCCAAATAACTGTTAGATATAGTTTAATTACGTAAATCACGGAAAACAATAGAGGAACGATAACACTGCCTGCACGAAAACTTTCTATAAATGTTACTTATTACAGGAATGTATTAAGAACTTTCAGACTTTTTACGTCTTCGGGCTTACAAGAGGCTACCAGCATTCATTTTTAGATTATTGTAAGAAAATCTAACAAGACGTATTTTTAAGGAACGTTCTTGTTATTTTGATACCATTGTTAATTTACCTTTTATTAATTTTAATTTTATTAGCAAAATGTTATAAAAACTTTGCGACCTGGAGTTATTACTGCAGTAGTGTCCTCTGCAGCATTCCCAAAAAAATCCTGAGTAACAAAAATCCTCGGTAGTAAGTCACTTTCCACTATCTTACACATAAACGGTCACAATCCACTGAAAGATAGAGGCACTAGTCTGAAAAACAGAAATATCACGTCACAAGTTCATACTAGACGTGCCATGCGTACCAGGGTAGCAGATAAACATAGGAGGTATCGGCTACTCGGAACAATAGCAGCGCGGCGTGGAGCGACGCAAGACGATACAGCAGCGAGCGCGCGGCGCGCCGGCAGAGCGGTGACTGACCGGCACACTGCCGCACCACCCCGCCTGGAGCGTTCCTCCGGGACCCTTCCGCTGGGAATCAGACCCGCAACACACGAGCCTGCGACGCTTTCCTCACGCGACCACACCGCACATGTGTTCGCACCACTGTCTTTGTACTTCATTGTTTCAACAGGTTTATGCAATATTGCCAGGATCGCGCTTCAGTTTCGACCTCTCCGTGCCTTTATTTGGTCTCAGTACATTTTGGCACTTTGATTAAAATTCTCACCATGTATACTGCAATCTGACTGTATGAAAGTATGCGGATGTTAAATATTCTCATCTGTCCGAATCTTACGTGCAGCGCTCGGTCGTTGACATCGGCGTTCATTTGTTTTTCTTACATTATCGAGAAAATCATTGAGTTTGCCGTTTGCTATAAGTATTGTCATACAATATTGTATAAACAGAGTTATCTATCGGACCTCCCTCGATCGAGTAGGGAGAGTAATCGGATACTTATAAAAAATTGCAGTAGTAGATGTTGACAAGGTTGTATTAAATGCATGGAGCGCGGCGTGTCAGGTTTCGTCTGTCATTCTAAACAGTGATGCGACTGTTACAGCAAGTGTAAGCGGTTCTATAATGGTCTCCAATGGTCTCTGTGGAGAGTGAAAGTGGTCGCGGTCTAGGCGAGCGCACCTCGCGGGAGCAATACAACGGCGCGCCCTGCGAGACGTTGAGCAAACTGTTTGCTAGTTAACCAAAACAATCTTACTTTTGCTATAGAAAATACAATTTTGCAATATTTTAGTATATTTTACTTGTATTAAAAGGAACTTTAATACTTTCTAATGAGGATTAAGCCAGGACCCCAATTCATTGAGCCCTAACGGACAGAACTTAGTTTGATGAAGGTTGGGTTAGAGATGTGTGACGTCGCTAATCTATTTGACCAGTGGGAGTTGTAGATTAGATTTTCCCATCAATCAGTGAGAGGTCATGACCTTATTTGTTCTTTAATTGTATTTTGATCAGTGACCCAAATTAACAGTGCTGAAAACTTGTATAAACAGAGTTAGATCTGCCTACCTTTTTATCATAGTACATAATATAAAATAATATTTATGACGCCTTTATTCCACGGGGGTGGGCAGAAACTATAGAACGCCACCTGTTATTATCCTTCAAATGTAAATATTAGTTAGTATTCATTTAAAAAAAAAAACAAAAATCATTCAAAACAAAATAATTATAACGGATGCTTAATTTATCCTTATATATGTAAGATGGCAATCATTTAAATCTTCAAAAGATATTTTTAGTTGCTACAGATCAAATTAATATTTCAAAAACTTCGTTTTTCGTTAAGGTAGGTTCAATAAGTATTTGATAAACTTTTTCCCTTATTTCGCTTTGAATCGAGACTAAGCATATCTTTTGAAATTATTGATTCCTAAAAATGAACATAATTACTTATACATATAGAGAGGTTGCGCGTGTACAGACAGAAGTACTATTAAGGCAATTGTACATTAAAATATACATGAAATAAGAGCAAACATATTGTCAGAGGTTAAGCACATTTTCCCGTAATGTTGTACGATGGCTAAACCGATAGAAGAACTATCTATATCTATGATAACACCATATGCGGAAATCTTAATTTTCGAAGCTTTACTTTCCTACCTTTTTACTTCCAACTCGAACCAAGCGTGATGGTTCTAGTGGTCACTGTACTCTACTGATACCTACGCTAAAATGTTTTTTACACTTTTTTTACTATTGAGTATACATACAAGTACAGAATTCATAAGAGAAGCTTGCTTTACTTGCTTTTAAACTCGTCACAAAATCGTAATGCTAACTCAATCCGCTTGGGAGAGAATATTCTGCCGATTGACACGAGGATGTTATAAAGCGATCAATAACACCTTTGATAGCTCAAGTCAGTCTTCGCAAAATCTTATATTAATCAGTAAGTATCCAAAAATTTGGGATTACTCCAGCAGCCGTGGCAACTTGATCTTGACTTCTCGACCTTTCTTACACTACGGACACAGAACGGCAGGGGTGAGAAAAATAGATCTTTTATTGTGTCTCTTGACAGATCAACTGACAAAGTCAAAAATCAAGAAAAAATCACGCTACGTAGATAGCGCTAGTCGTTACTGTCCTGGGTCCACTTAAAGCGCGAACAACACTTTGCCAGCAACTTGTCAACAATGTCATGCAACTCCGTTACCGCGGATGTGCTCAATTCATATCCGACGTAGTCAGGTAACGCACACATTCACTGCATATTAATTTCCGTTACACTAAGATTCTGCAAATTCGATTCACGACAGGCTCTATTTCCTATTGAATTTGAGCAAAATTAAAGGAATTAGCCTGAAATAAATTGAATAAAAATAAAGGAGCGTTTGTGTTGAAACTGGAGATTTGAAATAGGACTACTTCTTATATTTATTTGATAACTAGATAACTAGACATCCTATACTACTAATGTAAATATCCTTAACTTAATAATTTAAATCTATTTGTACAACATGTAATGAATAAAAAAAAGTTGTAAGTAGTGTAAATATGATAACTGTCGTACTGTTCATTGGAGTGGTCGCAAGTACGACTGCTGATCGTGAGGTCCTGTCCTTCGATCCCCGGGTCGGGCAAAGTGTTATTCGGTTTTTCTGAATGGAAATTATCAGTGGCAGCACGGAGTCTGGAATTGTGCCCGGTAGATGGCAATAGGCTCGGCTCTATTACTCTGGGACTCGATAACAGCATCGGCGTAAAGTGGGGTTACAATAGTACACCTCTGGTTAACCCTTCGGGGAATACAGGCGTGATGTTATGATGATGATGATGATGTGTAACTTATGTCGTACTGTAACTTAAGCTTTTCGTCACTTTCATACATCCTTGCATCATTCACACACAAAAGGCCGCAAGTCTATATAAGTACTATAGTAATCTATTGGAGCATTAAACAGCAACAAATAGAAGTAATTACTTTTGTTGTATGATACCGTTACGTTGACAACAGTTTGGTATAACCTGCAGTCTCAATTTCCGGAGTCAACCGGTCAATTACCCGGGTTTTGATGATACGTGAACAAAAAGATTGCATAGAAAGATGCACGTAACAAAGTAAAAGCATGGCTTGCACATAAATTAAATTGTTCATTTGTCTGTCGAAACTAAGGATATAAGTATATATTATAAGAATTACATAACTGCAATATTTTATATTTATTACTGTGAAGAATCATGGCATACCAATAGTTATGTTTTGTGAAGATTTATTATGGCGATTGTGACTTTAAAATAATAAGCCTCATTGGTTTAGTAGCCGCAAATGCGACTGCTGAGCGTAGGGACATCGGTTCGATTTCCAGGTCGAGTAAGGTGTTATTAGATGATTCTTTCGGTTTGGATATTCTCAGTAGCTGCTTTGAGTTTAGAACTGTGCTCGGTGATGGGACTCAATAATCGGTGAAATGTTTGAACATTGTATCTCTGCCTAGCCTTCCGGGGAATACAGGCGTGATGCTATGACATATAGATAATAAAAAAAGCAGTTTTTCCTAGTTTAAAGTCTTGATTATGTTATTCCTAGAATATTACGTTGCTTGGATCCGCTTTCCAACAGACTTCTCTGCTTGATCTAGTGGGAATCGATAATGGAATTATTCACTTCAAAAAATTATCGAATATTTTTGGAACGAGTACTTTTTATGCACGCGTAGTTAAGCTAATGATATTGCTAATAATATTTGTAATCGATTGTACCGAATCAAAATTAACATAATGAGTGTTGTCATTAGGAAAGTACAGATATTATTGCCAGTTATTGACCTTGTCCAAATTATAGCACAACAACATTGTTTTAAAAAGAAAGTTCGTCGACCAGACGAAATATAAGTATATTATGTATGTATGTGAGTTCCTTTTTCTTTCTATTTATCGTACGCCTTTTCCTCAATGCGCAGTACTCTGCAATACTTATTTCAAACTCTTTGATTCCAAATTGCCAACCCGAATTTTTGGAAAGGCGTACAAGTCTTGTATAAGTTCAGTGGTGCTTCTAAATTATTTTTTATTTGTAATTTGTAAGTATCTATAAAATTTAGTGTATATTGAATTTATATTAACAGCAAGTCTGAGCGGATATTTCAAACTAGTAAGATAAAGTACTTTATCACAAATCGCGGTCTTACAATATTGAGTCATAATAGATCTGAATCTGAATAAGAATGTCAAATTACCAGTTAACTGTCAGTAGGAACTCCGGATTTAAGTCATAATTTACTGGAATACTTTTAATCGGATTTTAGATGTCCCAGAATTAATTTTTACGTCGTGTATAATTGAAAATAGCCTTTATAGTGTTGTTATTAGCTTGTAAGCTCTACATTACGTCTCTTTTAGCGACATAGAAAAGAGGGAGCGACCCTTTCTGTACGTGGAAACGCTATGCAGTGCGCAGCAAAGGATATAATAAAACCTACCTAATACAAATTACTGTTTAAATCGTATATTCACTAGGGGCAAATAGACACGTGTCTCTACAGACATGGCGCGTAGTCGTTGGACAACGCGCGACGTCGCCAGACATTAAAATAATATAATATTGATGTCGTACGATGTCTGGCGAAGTCGCGCGATGTCTAACGACACGTGTCGATTCTACAGACGTGTCGCAGGATATTTGTCCCATAATGAATACCCGGCTTTACACTATTTTCATCGGACATAGACATTTATTATCCGAATACAATATTAAAAAGTTATATCTATTTACAACATCACTTATATTTTATGTATTTAACACATTTTGCTGCTAACTGTAAATAATCAACGGGTTTGATATAGATTCGTCCCTTTTAAGAACAAGGCATGCTCCACACACGTGTTGTTATTAACCTACAAAATTATATAATCGCCCGACATAGTGAAAAATCCAAACCTACCTGGCAATAGCTTCGTAGCCAGTTTATTTAATAAGAAAATTTAGAACTACACACAAATTGTATTTCCTCAACTATCGACATTATAATTTTATGACAAAATATAGGAACAAGATTTTATCACAACAATTACAGTTCACGGCCCTCAGAAACGAAATTACACATACACTTGAATGGTACACTATAATTTATTAATACACCATATTTTTATTACTATTAAAGTTATCAGAGTTCACGACGATTGTTTCTATGTGTGTGTTTGTGCGTGTGCGTGTTTGTTGTGTCGGGGTCTGCGTACAGTACGCAGGAGCGATTACGCAAACCGCGCTTCCCCGAGGACCGAGGTCGTTGGCAATGGACTCAGTTCAATGTCACCAAATATATCACCGAGTCGTGTAGCGCGCGCGAGCCGAATTGATACTTTGAGGTAATACGGTAAGATAATGAGATGTAATACGAATTTAACTAACGTTAAATTAACAGAATTAAGATATATTATATTAAACTTAGATAGTAGAATTAGAGATTGAAATTGTCGTATATAATTCTTATTATTCGTAATGTGATTTAAATTATTTATCACGTTAACCTTGCAGAAATATTATATGATTGACAATGATAACAAATAACATAGTTTTGAAAGGGTAATCAGGCCCGTAACACTGTTACTTTCGTGCCACAGCTCTGGAATATTTGACTACGAAATTGTTAAGATCATCAATATAACACTCATAATTATTTATTAGAATACGAACTGACACAGTCCAAGTACATTTCAAATGACAGTAGATGGTGTCGTAATCAAGATATATCGAAAAAAATAGCGGTCATCGCTCATGTACCTTTTTCTGAATTCTGGTAATATAATATTAGAGATATTTTTATTTTGCTATGTCATTTGACGCTGTTATAATTTAAGTGAGAAATTCTTATAGAGGAAGATACTATATCTAATAGAGTGTTATACCCGAACCGCAGGATAATTGATGAAAATAAAAAAAAAATTGTTTATACATCCAACGCCTACTTTACAGCTATGTAGACAAAGTATCAATCGTATTCGAGCGCACTCTATGGCCGCGCTCCTGACCGGGTCGACGACCGCACTTTTCGGCAGGCGCCCCAAGTTTCAGCTGTAACGCGATCCTGACGCACACTTGCGCAGCTCCACCGCGCAACAACACGCACACACGCACACCCACCGCGATACTACCACCGGAAAACCATCGTCGAAATGTCACCATTTTCTGATACATAGTAATCAAGTTGTAAACTGGGTACTGTTAAAAAATCGAAAGAAAATTACTGTCATTTATAGAAGTTTTACAGACAAATCCATGTATAGTGACTCCAAATGAATGCATCTTTTTATGAGTACCTACTTCCGGGATCGGAAATGGTGTTCCTATATAGAATGACGGCAAACAATAGAAAGTTCAATACTTGAGAAGAATAGAATTTGTTTGTGAAGTTTGTGGCGAATTCGGTTCAGCCCTGACCTCCGTGACCTTTGAACTTGGAGGAGTTAACGTACCCTTGACTCGAGCGGAGTGTTCCTTCTATAATTAGACGCTGATAACGTCGATATTTTCGTTCATACGCCGTCAGCCCACGAACTATAAAACACGTGTGTGTCACTCGACAGCTAAACAATGACGCACTTCCGAGAAAATGCGTAGGTAATGTAGGTAAACGCACCGGGAAATCTTGACGCGTGACTTTGAAAAGTTTGTGTGGCCTTAACATGGCTCGCTTCATTAAAAACTTCGAATACATTCTTTAGATGTCCAATTGTAACGTGTCCACACTCGTAGATACGTCGTGTATGGTAAAAATAAAATGTCTCCTCAAAGCATTAAGAGGTTGTTCACCCAATATTTGGGCATCGCCCTCCTCCCTTCAGGGACTATTTGTCAAAGGATACAGTCTTGTCGTCGTGCTTTTACTTTCTCATTTTACGTGTTAGACAATCGTAAGTTGGATTGAGAGATGCCACCTGTCACACGACACGATAATTTAGCTGTCTATAAAACAATTGTGTTGCCTTGTTTAAAGAAATTCTGCATGTTATCGTTATCATTAAAAAATAGTGCCGCATACGTTTTCAATGGTATTACGAGTAAATCGTCTATGTATTAGCGCCATTTCATTTCCGCCATGCATGATTTTAATCACCGATTTTTAAGAAGGATGTATTTACTTGAATATCATTTTTTTGTTAAAGTTAACGTTACATTTGACTCAATTTATGCCAAGTAACAGTAGCCCCTTAAAGTTTCAATTCATTTTAATTAGAGATAAACGTGAAACTTTTCAGGGTCAGTAACAGAATTACAGAAAATGATTAATTTCTGTTTATTAATTGACTTCGATAATCTAGGTTTGTTTTAGAAATTGTGCAATCAAAACCATAATAGTAAATAAGGGAATATTTCTCAGGGGCTATTTTAAACATTTAAAGGGCATTTTAACTCATTCGCTGAGGCGCTACATGTGATATAAATAAAGTTGGCACGCGGTGCTCGCAAATTTGTACAATAATAAACAATCTTTATGCTAAATATAAATTTCGATGCGCTTTCCGATAATGCGGCTTAACCGCTCATAAGCGTTGCATAATAATGTGTAGCTTACAATACAAGTACACGCCACAGGCGCATACGCAGCTACGCACACAGCCACACCACACGTGGATTGCGCACATGTATATGAGATAAGAGCTCGGTCGTTGAACTCGCACGAGAAATAGCGCCTGAAATTAGTATAAATCTTACAAGGTAGCATCTTTAAGTTTTATAAATAAACAAAATTACTTTCCTGTATTTGACGATCAAAGTCGTAAGTAAAACGACGTGAAGCTTAATTGAAATGGAAATCAAACAATCCAAGATCTCAGCCAATATGCAATCATAGTAAAATTGTAAAATGCAATGTAGACAATAGCTGGTTATTGTTTAGAATAGCGAGCAAGGCAGCGTGAGGCGGAACGAGCGGCTGTGATCTTGAATGGAGTGAAAGTGGCTTCGGATACTTCCTGACACGTGGAAAGTGAACGCTCATGAGCACCCAGACATGCTACATGCTGCAGCCCTACCTAGTCTAGCTAACAGATAAACATCTCATGTACTAGGGAATCACAACTACGTTTTTATAGACACTACCAATTTTTCAGTGATTGCTGATATTAGGAAATGTATCCAGTGGCATTTTTCTCTATTTTCTAATTTTTTATATGGATAAAAGCAAAACGTGTATAACATATCGCATTTCAAACAACGATATAAATGAATTACTTCGTATGGTCCCTTTTCACGTAAGTGAAACTTTGCGTACTACTTTTAGTACTAGAAATAATTTTAGGTAAGTGCAATGTGCAATTCAAGATGAAAATTTGAAAAAAGTTCTAATGGTGAAAAAATTTAAATGGCAGCTGGTCTAGGGAATGGCAAGGCTTGGAAAAACCTAGAACCATTGACGAAACACTGGGTATAATTAGATGTTAATTTTGTCAGGTCAGGTGCGGATCGTTTCGCAATGTTTATTTATTTATTCACATTACATGCCTTTGTAGTTAAGCATTACAGTTACTACAGGCCCATATTTATATACGAGTATTAATATCTCACCACGCCCTAGAAAACACATTACAAACTTCTAAACTATCGCGTTAATTTAACGGGTGTTTAGGGGAACGAGGTATAGTGTGTTCCTCCATTGAAAAGGGAGGATCCTCCGACCAGGCAAGGTGGTTAGCCTGGCGGGCCGAAGCCCGACGGTTGATGTCGGACATTCGTATATGTGTTAGAATTGTTGTAAACTCTTATAGTGCGATTCAGGGTTTTCTGTTGTGGCTTCACTCCGATAGATGGCGCTTTACTTTTTGCTATGTTGCGACGATAGTCGCTACAGGTGTATTGCGTCTACGTCAATAATATAATATTTGTATCAAATGCGAGTTTACCCTTGTATTAATTAAGGCGTGGGGCAGATAAATGTATTTCATGTATTTATTACGTTATTTTATGTTAATATTATTTATTTAATGTGTAATAATTGTGAATGGATTTTATGGATATTTTTTTTGTCTGAAATAAATGAATTTATTATTATTATTATTACTTGAGGTTTCGTCCATGATCGTAGTCACAAACTAGAAATCTGAAGCACCCAGTCTCTCCGTTTGAAGTAGATGAAGTATAGATTTGTCTTAATCCCCCTTGTTTTTAACCGACATCAAAAAAGGAGGAGGTTCTCAATTCGACTGTATTTTATGTTTGTTACTCGTTATCTATATATTAGTTAGGCCCGCGACACACCAAATAGTATAGTACAGACTTGCCATATGAGAAGATCTATTTCGTGTGATTTTTAATGATTTGAAATACCGTGATTGCCAGCATAAAAAAGATGGCGATTTGTTTCTACTGTGAGTGTTGTGAAAGGATAACGGAGAAGATCACGATATAGGCGGCATCATTTCTTGTCTGCAGATATAATATTAGTAATCCGTTTGCCAAGAATTATGATGAAAATAGCTATAGCGACCCATTCACTGTAGCAGTAGTCAGGAGGATCGTTTTTGCCATAGGACATAATTATACGAGCTTAACGCAATGCTTACATGTACGATTCCTCAACCCATTCCCTTACCGTCTCATAGAAAAAATCACTATCTATGATGAAACTCTGTATTTAAAACAGGTATAAGTACTCTATTTCATATACCTTGATCATTTTAGCGAGTAAAAGTAACAGTAATAGTAATAAACGTGTTTACGCCCAGCGTGGATTTAACGCAAATATAGTCAATTTTATGAACTGTCATTAAAGATGAGCTGAAACTTTAATTGAAGAAATGGGAAACGTATGCGTGCCTTTATAGAATACTTTTATCTATTGTTATATTACAGTACAGCTCAAAGTGAAATAAAATAAACGTTTGTCGATTGGGCTATTCTTCAGAGTCAATGTACACTGACTATAATTTAATCAGTGAATCACATTAAATTAAAGAATGTGAATTCTTTCGAAGCTCGTTGCTGTGTCATCGTCACGAGCGGTCCCCGTATGTGAATCATATCATACATACATTTAATATCGGGTCAGCGACGCTATTTAAATAAAAGTGTGAAAATCATGCATTCGATTGTTTTAGTATGGCCATCGCTGCTAGATTATCTCTGGTCATCGACCTGGCATGAAAATAAGAATTAATGTTTTTTTTTTTTACTCAAAATTGGTAGTGATTATGGCAATATTTCCTATTTATGATTTTTGCTCATAATGTAAGAAGTATAAGAGGTGGTGCAATGATCTAAGCGCATACCAGAGGAGCTGGTTCAAGGTGGCGCAGGATAGAGATGGGTGGAAGAATTTGGGGGAGGCCTTTGCCCAGCAGTGGGACAGGATAGGCTAAATAATAATAAAAAATGTAAGTATAAAATGAGAGTAGTGAAGAGCAAGAGACTTTTTTTCAGACTATATTTTAATTTAGGCTTTGTTCATCGAGACGTAAACGGTATTGAAAATTATTTCTTACAAAATTAATTATTATTGGGGTGCATAGCAAAAACTTGACGATGGACAAAATCAAAGATCGTCAGGCGCGCCTCGGACAATCAGCAAACTTTCGACTATGGCTGAAGTGATTCCCATGTTATAGCTACTGCAAACTGAAACAAGAACCGTGAATAATGCAATAAACAATATTTTTATCTGTCTATTCTGTTTGACTGGATCATACGTTTATGTTACCTATAATTGGCCAACCTCAATCTTTTTGCAGGTGCCATCGATCGAATACCTGTTTAATAGCGTTCAAACGCTTACAGACTGGTACGATGGCATAGTATATTATTACGATAAATAGGTATTTTACTACTATCTAAATCAATAATTATAATATCAAATTCTCATTTTTGTAATGCACCTAATGATTTTTTGCTTTTACGCGTAATAAATCCATAGTTAGATACAATTTATACAAGTGACGTTATCCACAAATGGAACTTCATTCACTGCCGGTGTTTACGCCGTGCCTCAAGCGGTCAATCGATTTTACATGTTACGGCGACCGCTGTAAACTCTCAGTTGATTGATGGTTTCCGGAACAATGTATGAAGCTTAAATATATTGAGATGGATTCGCCATTGAATGAATGAGGTGAGAAATTATTCAGGTGATGGATGGGCTAGGGACGTTCACCCCGGGGTGCGGGTCTTCGACCGGCCGAGTTTCACACAGCTGATCGGGCCATGCCCGCTCCACGCGTCACTCGCCCCCGACGCACTTTCTGTATAAATAAATATTTTACATCGTTGTTGTTTGGATACCGTTATTTGTTATTGTGTATGTATTTGGATGCTTTTTATTAATATAATAGTACATTTTGTACTAACTATAATGTAACGAGAATAAAACTAGTTTGAACTTTGGGTATTAACTACTCGACAACAGATGGCAGTGTTTTAAAATTACACTGTGTAATACTCTTAAATAAAATACAGTATTTTTATTTACGAATTTTTAAAGAATTTATTTCTTACTTGTAAACTAGATATAGACAATCTAAACCAGATTGTTAGATCTTTTATTTAAGATTATATAAATAAAAATATGTCTTGAGCTGCACCACGTGACGTCTTGTTTCACTTTAGAAATATGAGTATTGCGCGTAAATAATATATATGTATATACATATATTTGCGTAAATATATATATTTAAATGTATAAAGTACTTTTCCCTTATTAAGGGCATTCATTTCCCTGATCCTATTTTCGAAAAGATTTACCAATCCAGACTCTCTAAATATGCTTTAAACCCCTTCCACGCGATGCAATTGGCGGACATAAAGGTGAAAAGTTTCGGGTCTTATATCTTTCAAACCTAAGGCGACGCTCTAACCACTGTTGTAAATATAAATTACAGAATGTATAATTAGCAAAAAACCTATAAAGCCGAAATTTACCACGGAGAGTATGCAAAAACTATAAAACATCTTAATCGTTTTTTTTCTTTCTTTCTTCAAAATCACATAGCAAATCGATTCTTGATCAGAACAATGATAGGTATACTAAGGTTTATGATTAAGATTTTATTGTATAACGATAAATTTTGTAGCGTAATATATACGCTGCAACTTTTTTTTTTGTTTAGGAATAGTATTCAAACGGCAACGGGTCAGCAACGCACGAGTGCTGCCCCTTATATTGCAAGCGCCTGTAGGTTTATACGGTAACCGTTTACAACGTTAGATAAAAAAAAAACGGAAAGTCACTTATCTGGCAGCCCTTAATCGTAGAACTAAGATCGAAATAATATGTCCTATGATAACTACTGGTTGATTAAATAAAAAGTAATTTTGACGTTTACATAAGTGTCACCAATATCTAGTGAAATATTGTATTTTTTTTCTAAATTGCAGTATAATTCAGTGATACACAAATTATACATCAGTATATTCTTGTTCTAATCGAGAATCGATTTTCTATTTGTTTTTACCAATAATAATGGTAGAGCACAAAAATGGCGCGGAAGCGTCCCACGAAGAGCGGATCAAGCGGCACCTGCAAGTGGTGTACGCACACCAGACACGCGAACGACAAATATTTATGGAAGAACTTAAAGAGTTCCGCAAGCGCAGGGACACACAAATGCTTAAAAATATAATAGAAGAAGTGGGGCCAAAATGGTATCAAGCCCTCAGTGTACCACAAAGATTAGCATTAGACAACTTAGAAAATGCCATATACCAAGATATATTGGCAAGGCGCCCTCATAGAACGGCAGTCATTATGAAAGAACTCGGTCTGTTCCCCCGTCCAAGTAACTCCGACCTACTGAATTGCGTTTATTTAGGTCGCGATGACCCAAAAGAAATGATCGCGCAACTCTATTTCACAACGTATGGTTATCCTATAGAAGGCAAACGTACTTCATACTGCCTCAATGCTAGGCTCATGCTATCAGCCATACTCTATTTAGGGCTGGACAACTTGAAATATTTACTTCAACAAAGATTTGCTCCAGAGGCGTCAACTGCAGAACCTGGACCTAAACCGAAACCTAAACCACCACCACCTCTGCCATCTCCATATCTTGAGACAATGGTCGCGGCTTTGTATGAGCCACCCAGATACCGTCGTATGATACCCCCTCCTTTGCCCAATTTGGATGATCTTAATGAACCCTACGAAGAAGAGCCAGTCATCCAAAAGCCGCCCCCACCGCCACCGCCACCGCCCCCACCAAAAAAGAAGTTACCGCGATCATATTGTGACAATATGGCTGGCGTCATGACCATAGTTCCTCAAACATCGATCAACAATACGAGTCAACCACCGATGAATAAAAGGTCAAGCCGAGCAAATACGCGCAAATTAAGGAGTTCGAAGTTATCTCTTATGGAAGGTGGTACTAAAAAGACTTACGGAATTGGCTTAGGAACCAGGAGAAAGACGGTACGAAAGAAGAAACCGGTGGCTCCCTCGACTGGCTTGGCAAATGCTCAATACACTATAAACGGAGTCTATCAGGTTCATGGCAAGACATTATACGTTTTGGGCAATATTAGTATACTACCAGCGCAAGGAGACCTCATTCATGGAGGATATAGGTACTTAGAAGGCGAATGCATTAACATACATTGCGGTTTTCGAGGACGGCCTCCATCAGCGAAACCTGATCCCTGCGATTGCGTAAAGAAATGGCACGATACTGTTTTTCAATATGTCAAAGATAATAAGTGTTACTGTGGACACTATTACGATTATAATAATGAGGGCAACTTTCCACCTGACGAATTGCCATATTTTGTAAAGCCTACACGACACTCACCAATACATTTTAATTACGAAACTATATTCGATATAGATCCACAACGACTTCATGTTGAGAAAGAATTTAAAAAGATTTGGGAGACAGAAAGTCTGTTGCATGTCGAAGACGGCACTAATAAAGTAAAAAATGAAAAGAAGAAAAAGAAGAAGAGAACGTCTAAAACATGTTTAGGACAACATCCAAAGCCGGAAGACTACTTGAAGTGCGCACTTCGATTGATGCGGCGCGAGAACATTGCAGCGCGCCTGCCTGACTTGCATTTAGTTCCAGAACTCAAGGAATGGATGAGACGGCGTCTTTACGGGTCGCTCACTCTCGTAGAAAAAAAAGAATTCTTACGCAAAAGCACGACATATTGGCAAATGTTCTCCTCACTCGCTGGAAAGGGTTTCGGTCACGTTCAACCGCCTAAAGAGCCGTTGTATGGGGGTCACACCACTTGGATACATAAACAGAATTTGAATGATACTTTTAGACATTACACTCATAGGTATAGACTCTCAATGTATAGATCACACGCATATGTCACTAACTTGCTGTGGCGATCTATGTATCAGGCAGAGTTTCCTGATAAAAAATTTCGAGAAATATATTTTTCTTATTTGTTTGGTCGATTAGAAGATTTGCAATTACTGCATCCTTACAGTGCAGAAGAGTCAGTAAAAAGAAAATTAATCCTGGCAAAAAGGCGATACATATGCCTTCCTGACGGTATTGAGCCGGAAACATAACATTGTCCTTGTTTTGTCCATGTGTTGTTTCATTGTCCATGTACTGTTGGTTTTATTGTCCATGTTTTTTTACACAAAATATATTAATTGACACATTTTGTGTAGTTGTTAATCAATTGAGATTTTAAGTTATGGAGATGTATGAAACGAGCCTGCCCGAGTAACGTACCAACGCTACTCGGGGAGCCACTTCTTCTGTCCTGTCGACATGAGCTATCAGATTCGATTCACTCATACCGTGGTGGAAAAATTAGCCAGTCAACAATGGTGTCAGCAAGGCTGACTGCCCAGGGTACGCCAGACGATCTCAAGTATCGTCACTCGTGGAGGCTTTTTTGCTGCACCCCGACGGAGCCACTGTACGTTCGGCACTCCCTGAGCAATCAGCGAACTAGCCACGCTGATTGGCTAATACTTTCACCACGATGGCAATCCTAAGTTGCTAGTGACTCATTAAGGAGAATTGAGATTTTAGTGAAAAAAAAGTCAAGTATACGTAATTCATAATTTAATGTGATAATTTATATACCTGTGCAGGTACATAAACTTGAAGTTATGGCTTAAATTACATTGTCGCTGTAACTATGTTATGTCGTAATACGCCAGTTGTAGTTCAAAACTTAATATTTAAAATCTTGATACAGAGTTACAATTTTAATCATTAGGTTGTTTAACGTTTTACATTATATGCCATAATATAATACTCCAAAGGTATTAAAAATAAATTTTGATTTCATACCACATTTAACTTATCGTATTTCTTATGAATATTATGATACAAGTCTTATATTATTATTATAAAATCTATAACTTTTTATTTTAAAATACAACACTAGGACTGCAATTGCAGCGGGTTCGTTTAGACCACTACAACTATAGTCTAAGGGATATTCAATCGTCTTTGGTATCATTGTTACAGAAAACAAACATGTCGACACGTGGAGCGAACGTTCAATCGAATTTATGAAAAATACTGATATTTATAGAAAATTAATGTCATTTAAAGCATATTTCAATAAAACTAACGAAACAATGTAACAAAAATGATAAATGGCAAAACAATTATTGCGATACACAAAAGTTATTAAACGATACTATTAATACGTAATAACAAATATTCATCTCATGAATGAGTTCATTATATTGCAATTAATGAAGATATACAAGGTTGAAGAGTTAATTCAATAATATTGATCGTGCAAAACTTGATAATTTATTGTGCATTTAACCATACGAAACAATATAATAGTAAAAGAAGTCATTCTTAACCACGAGACACACGAAAACGGACAATTGTACGAATTGTGCGTAAACATATAATTTATTTGAGGACAAGTACTACATAAATGTATCCATAGGTAATCATACTTAGTTCACAATTTATTTTATTCAACTGACCACACTGTTCGAAATAACCACTTAAGTTTAGGGGAGTCAAGGTTAATTGGACCACACCCCCATAGCACTGAATATTCAAAAAATTCATTTTCAAAAGGTGTAACAAGTATATCTTCATACAGTCAAACCAAATGCATCAACATCGTATGCCATAGTCATTGAATGAAAACAGAGATCATAATGACACTGAATATGAAGACAGTACAGTACTGCTATTGGGACTGGTAGGAAGCATTCATTGTAGGTTATATTTGTAGTTCTTGGTGTGAATGCTGGGTGTGAGGCGCGGGGTGCGAGGGGTGCGCGTTGTTGTGCTGCGCGGGGGGCGCGGGGTGCGGCGCGCGTTGCTGCAGGTGCACGAGCGCCGACAGCAGCCGCGTATTTGCTTCGTCCAGCGCGGCGATGCGATGCTCCTGCGCCTCAATGACGCGTTGCTTGTGGGACAACGCTGCGGCCATCTTGCGTTGTTCGCGTCTTAGCTCTTCTTCTACGCAAATCAACCTGTAATAAAAATAAGACTTGGTTTAATACTTAAATATGAATCGGGAAATCGGATCGATTCCCTTTGGTCAATTAAACAGAAATACGACAATTAAGAAAATCAATAAGTTTATGTACTATTATAAAATTCAGCTCGTATATAGAAGAAAAAGAACTTTAAAAACAGTATGATGATTTACCTCGAAATGATGGCCTTCATTTTGGCGTCAGTATGATCTTGACCTGGTTCGGCTGGGCCCAACCTCCCCCGGAGAAGTTCCACAGAACATTTTAACCTGTCGATTTCACGTTCATACTGTAAATAAAAAAGGTAAAACGGTAAATAAATATCTCACGCTAGCTGGGCAAGCAAAAACCACTACAATTATAATCAGTTAATCGGGAATCTTATATTCAGCAGTGGCCGTTAAAGCTGCGTCTGTTCTGCACCGTCCACTGAAACCGAGCTCAACGAAGATAAAAAATAAATAATGAATAAGATTTAGATTTTTTTTGCTCATCGAAATAGAATGACTGAGTATTTGAATATTTTTCTCGTCTGTGCTACACTTTGCTCTAGTGGACAGGCAGGCATCATGGCTGGATATGATAACAATCATGACTAGAGTTTGCTCACCTGTTCAATGGTCCTGTGATGTTTGGCAGCACGTCTCCGACCCGTTGTACTGTAAAGTGTGTCCTCCATCTCATCGGAGCTGTCAGTGAGTTCACGCGCCGACTCCAAACTGAGTCTCCTCTGCAGCTTGTCACGGCCCGAGACCTCCCGCTCGGTGCGCACGGCGGCGCGCTCGCTCGCCTCACTCGACTGCGACTCCCGACCGAACATCCCCCGAGAAGGGGATTCCCGCCTCTCCCGAACCCCATAGTACTCCTGATGCCTCTCCAAATCTTCGTTCAGTCTACTACTCGACATCTTCGCACCAGAGTACGTTCTATCTAAAGGATAATTCGTCTCCGGAATAGTATTTTCGGTCATAGAGTACTTCTCGGGAGAGTTTTTGGAGTTCTCCATATTGTAAAGCGCTTTCTGGCTTCGTGAAATCTGTAACCTGTACATTTCTTTGTTCACTTCCTCTACGTTCGAGTCGGACCTGCTCATGGGGTAGCCGGAATCGGTTGAAATGTGGTGAGGCTTGCTTTCGTATAAAGTTTCTCCTCTTTGTCCAAAGTGTTTGAAGTTGAGTTGATTTTGATTTGTAGAATAAGAGAGCATAGGGTTTGTTCTGGGCATTCGCGTCTTACTACTCTTTCGTAGACTTGGCGAATTACTGGACGATTCGTCATCTCGTATCCTTGGGGAGTGACTGTGGTTGCTCCTCTGATACAATTCATCATAATTACAGTTATCTCTGGTGAGTTTTCGGTGGGTACTGTTGCGATTCTGTTGGTCATAGTTTCTACTATCCTCGTTGAAGTTAGTAGAACCTTCTTCAGAGTTTGTCTCGACGTTGTCTGTGCTCAAACCCTCCTCATCTATCGATGAACTGGATGAGCCACAAGGACAACGTTTTGAATTTCTGTTTTCATTGCTCTTTTTCTCCTGCGACTGACGGTTGTCATCCATATTGTAAACTGGATTCGTGAACACTAGTGGAGCTACCTTAGGGTTTACGTTTGCGTTTGACGGGGTATTATGCGCAGTAGTAAAATTTTGGATGCCATACTTTTGAATGTCATATTCAATTTTCTGTTGCACTGGGCTCTTTGGATAGAACTTTTCGTTTTTACTGTCGTAATACTGTTTATCTCTTTGCTTCTGGTTGTTAATTTGCGAGTATCGACTCATGGGTTGTCCACCGTTCTCATACGGCTGATGATGGTGAGTCGTATTCTCAATGGGACTAGAACTTTGGCTGTACGTCGCAATGCTCTGGTATCCAGAACTTGCCACGTTTGATAATCCACTGATGGAGACGTTTGAGCCATTGTTTGTGTAATTCGTTTTATTCCCATTCACGATATTGTTGTTATTCGATATAGACTGTGATAAGTTCTTTTTGTTCATGATGAGTTTATCCTCAACTATTTCAGAGTCATCGGCGTACTTTAAGAGATCTGAAAGTTCCTCTAGCGTGGCGGTTTCTTTCATAATGTTTTGCATGTCATTGGAGCAGTAGTTGTGGTTGATGCTGTCGCTGCTCGGCGATCTCTCTGTGCTATTATAGTTGGAGTTGTGGAAGTGCGTCTGTTGGTTATTATAGTTGTTGGGTTTGTATCTTTCTTGGAACCTGCGTTCTAGGCTTTCACTGATGCCATTGCTAATGCCTTTGGGGTACTGATCAGACCCAAAACCAATTTGTACGACTTTAAGATTGACGCAATGTTCTTGATTGTTGTACTGAGAGCTGTATCTGTCTGGATTGACGGCTTGACTGACTGGGCTTGACCCATAGCCGTTTCTGGGCAGCGTCGCCGACCGAAGGTTGAAACTGGGTGACTTTGTGACTGCAGCATATCCTGGCTTGTACTTAGACTCTTCCGCGTTTGATTTAGATGGACTGATGTTGAACTGAACGCCATTTTTGTTCATGATGGGTGAACTGTGAGCGAAGTTGTTATTCATCTGTCCATTAGTGGGTTGCTCGACCGGCTGCTTTGTTGGGGTGTTGCAGGTAGGGTCGTTGAACCTGGACATAAGAGTTCAATTATGAGATGTACTTACTACATCCTGGACAATTATTTTAAAGGTTAGGCCCCTGATAGTAGCGGACGTGAATAAGTGAAAAGAGTTAAGGGAGGCCTTTGTCCTATACTGGATACTGTAAAAGGAATAAATTTTATTTTTATTTAGTAACTCATAGGTTGATATTAAATTATAGTTTATTGTGACTTACCTAAAGATATTATCTGCGGCTGGCGCCGGGGAGCTAATGTCGTTGCTGACTAGTCTCTTGCTCAGTTCATCCAGTATGTCTGATAACGGGTCCAACTCCTAGAAAAATAATATCAATTATTAGTAAATCTTAGTTTTTCCAAGCACCCATGTAACTCTTTATCACACATGTGTGATACAAATGCATTAAATAACACACACACACAACATACCTGTATCTTATTAGCGGGCAACTTGGGCAGGCTATCGACGAGCAGGGCGTGCAGCGTGGCGAGCTGCTTGGCGAGGTCGACGTGCGGCGCCCACTCGGGGTCGGGCAGCACGGCGTCGCCGCCCGCGTCCGCGCCGCCCGACGACTGCGACGCGCCCGAGTTGCGCTTGCTGCCGTCCTGTTGCTGCCCCTGCTGTTGCTGGGACTGCTGTTGCTGACCCTGCTGTTGCTGCTCTTGTGGACGCGTCTGAAGACAACACGGAAAATATTTAGCCATGACATATCATTTCAATCACAGTTAATATATTAATGTAGTAATAATAAATACTATTCGAGAAATGAATTTTGTTTAAAGCACGACTGATTATTATACTGACATGGACATTGGAGAGCCTTTATCGCAGAACGTGACTTAAGGCCCTATAAGGTTGTAAGGTGATATGACTTCATTATAAATTCCAATTACAACGAATACTTGGAATTTATAATGACTTAACAATTATACACAAACAAATGAATGAATTGAGAAACACTGCAATTTAGATTTATATTAAACACGCCAGAATCCTGGTCGCGTTGACATGAACTCTTGCATGGAAATTGCCTATGTCGTAGTTTTTTTACTAACCGATATAGCTCTAAGGAACGCCTTCATGTTAGGCGCTTCTTGCTCCAGGAAGTCGTTGAGGAATTCCATGAAGGCCTCTTTGCCCTGGAAGCGCGTGAAGTTTGCTAGTGTCTGAAGGGTCTTCGCCACAAGCGTCAGGTTACGAGCCGCACGCTCATTCGGGTACTCTGTAAGGAGAATTGAGATTTGTTATTGAGAATAGAACTGGAACAAGCTAATCTCTTAACCACTGCTCCACATGTGTGCCGATGTGTGCCAACGGATTATTTCCAAGGGTAGTTATTAAATTATGCTTATACATTATACAAAGTTCACAATTACATACCATGAGTGATTCCAAAGAGACTGGGAGACAGAATAGCTGGACAAAGGAAGCGGAGGAAGATGGACGCGCTGATCAAGTTATCTGAGATGTCTTCTCGACCCATCGCCGTCAGTCTGTAAGATGAATAAACATACTGTAGCATTCTGTAGATATAAACTATGCATTTTATTTCAAAATTTCGTTAAGTTAGGAAAGCAAGCAATGGGATACTTTGCCCTTACTTTGAATATCATAAAATATGCACATCAATAACCTGCATTTTCAGTATATTACCTCTCTCGGAAGGTGGCGAAGCAGTCCCTGAGCGGCGGCGGGAACCGTGGCGCGGAGTGCGCGATAGACTTCCAAGCGAGTGTGACGGCGTCGCGCAGCGCCGCCTGCTGGCGCCGCAGTGCGGCCGCGCCGCCCGCGCGCAGCGGGTCCACCTCGCACTCCGCCGCACCTGCGCCTGCCGCCGCCTGCACCGCCTCGCACAATGTGTCCTGGAGAACAAACGAATACCAAGTTATTTACTTCATCTGAATTATCTACGATTAGTGAAGAATAGCCCTAGGAATGGGATACCTTCTTGCTTATCCCAGGATGTCGGAAAAAGTGGTGAGAGGCAAAATTGTGGTATGGTTGCATATTAATGAATTGTAATCACCCCAACAAAACTGTCTTAATATTAGGTCTATTTGTATTAAAATTTACGCCTTTGAATATATGTGAAAAATTTTATGTGGTACTTGCTCTTGCAATGCCACTAGTTTCTAATGATTTAACAGCTATAATAACTAACCTGCAGGTACTGATCGCCGACGAGCTTGAGGTAGGCTTCCATGCTCTTGGTGGCGAGCGAGTTTCCGCGGAAGGTGAGCGAGTGGTCGCCGGTGCGCCTGACGTCGAGCGCGACCACGTCCGCCAGGTAGCGCGGCGCCAGCCCCGCGCCCGCCATGCACAGCACCAGCGCACAACCTATGTCCTCTTTGGCTTTAACACCTGTAATCAAATAATTGAATTTAGTCGTGTTGCTAAAGTATCCATTCTCCGTTCGCGATATCCAGGATAAACAGCGGAAAAAAAGTGAATGTCTATTAGAGGTTAGAAACTTTTTTTACTTTGACCATAAAGACAGCCTAGTGATCCAGTGAACCAAGGGATCAACCCTTAATAATTCGTTTTTTCAACCCTTAGTAAATTACTAAAAATAAGCATAAAGAACAAAATTTTAATAGAAAAACCTAGATCACTTACCAATCACTGGTTCCAGATATTCACATAGCCGCCTGTAATTCCTCTTTAGATAGTCGAGGAACCTTGCGTAGTGGTCGATGGGTAGCACATCAACACTTTGGTAGCGGCACTTGATTCTTAGCGCCGGCGCAGGCGCAGCCGGTGACTGCGGCTTGTCGATTTCTGTCAGCGGGTACCACCGCTCGTTGAGGTATCTTGAGGATACGTCGTCGACCGGAATGCGTACTGTACCTAGGGATTGAGATAAAAGGTTTATTTAATAAAGTTAACCGATATGTAAAATCAATTTGATGGCACGTTTGGTGCAGTGGCTGAGAGATCGACTGTTACGCTACGGATTGCGGATTGCGGATTGGATTCCCACACGGAACAAATATTTGTATAATCTACAGGTAGTTGTAGATATTTGTGTTTGTAAAAGCACGCATGATGCAGGAATTATCCTAGTATGGGGTAACGTATTTTTAAAAGCAATAGTAAGGACGAAGTCCCAGCAGTAGGAACATTATAGCTAATAATGATCACAGAAGTGGTATGACTTGGAAAAGTGTTATGACCACCAGTTGATTCCGACAGATTGGATGAATGGATAGGTTCAGGATGAGAACACAAATTTATGGGAGAAGTTGGCCTAGTTAGTTGGACTATGAGAAGATGAATACCAGTGTCACATGTGAACAAACTAAACACATGAACCGTAGAAATAAAGATTACGCTTATAAGAAGATGGATCTGTGTCATTTTGCTGTCAAATATGAGTAGATATTAATTACAGCAAACCGGCTTGTAATAACTAATTTGTGCTAATTGGTCCTCCACGCTGATATTTCCTGTATCATAGATACCAATATATATATGCAAATACAAAGTTAAACGATAAACGGAACCAAGAGTCGAAAGTTAAACATATTTTCGTCTCATTGCGGATGTGAACCCGTATCTGCTCAGGAAACGGAGACTATAGTCGCAATTATAATACATTAAATTATATGAGAAAATGGAAAAAAAAGCATTACATAAATGTAATGAGAGTGTTACTTTAGTGAAATAATAAAAGGGAGGTCAATATTCTAATAAGTAACTGGCGAAATAGATAAACAATCTAGAAAACTGAGAATCTTGAGAGAGGGTTAACGAGTTCTACAAACTCAGATTCAGTCATATTTGCCGAGTTTTACAATGACGCTCATTCGTGATCACTTCTGCCTTGAGCAGTGTTTGAATGATATATTATGTAGACTCGTGTTTGTATTCAAGTTAAAATCATCGCTGCTTGAAAGTTCAATATGCCGAATACTCGAAGCCAAATTATCTTAAAGGCGCTTTTCAATCGATATAGTACACTTAAAAGTGACACGGACAGCTTTAGACTAAGCAGCTACTTAAAGTTAAGAAAAGTTTGAGTACTAAGCAGCTAAAACACGAATAATGTAGTAGACTAACCAACAAGCGCATGTTTGTCTCTTTTCCTCGATCTCCGCTCCGGCTCCCGGTACACATTGACGTGAATAGCCCGGACTGCCGGGAGACTTGCGAACTCGTACACCTCGCCCCAGAAGCATAGTTCCGTCTTCAGTTTTGATGATGACCTGTAATAAGAAACACGATGATTGTAATGATTTGCAAGTCAATACCAATCTCAATAGTCCTAACCCAAAAGTTAAATACAACGACTGCACTATTAGTAGCGACTGTACTTCAAGTCGATATTTTTCGGCATGACTTCATTATTAAGAGAGAAATTGGCAAAAGGTGGCAAAAAAAAAAAACATTATATATACATATGTACCAGGATAAAAACCGGACTCTCTTACAGCCATGGATCATATTAGTTCGACGTTGCAATCTTTAAAGAAGGTTCATGTTGCTTTACAGAGAAAGTATAAAGAATTTTGAGTGTCACTAAAGTTTCAGATCCTGTAATATTATCCTATAGCAGAAAGCTGTTTGTTTAAACGAATATAGCTGACCCCAGAGTCATACAAGTTGGCTTTCGCTTTAACAACGAAGTCACGATAGGTCACTGGTATTATAATTACGTGTGGTGTGTGCACGTGTGATTTCCGTAGCAAAATGATTGTGCATGCTGCATATATACACATGAAAATGTCAGATACCTAACTCTACGTAAATAGAGAAAGCTTTAATTGATCACGCAAGATATATGCCCATAATTTTTAATTTTGGAAGCTCATTTATAATATTTATTAGTAGCTATCTGATGGTCAATTGAAATGACAATATAGTCCTATACTGGGACTATATTGGGTGTACATAATACACCTAACCAGCCTTATAACTAAAAGCTTAACAATTTCACAAGTCACATTTCACAAGTCGACAACTTACCCTAGTAGGTAAGTTGTCTACTTGCTTGTTTAGCAGGCAGTAGTCGTCTAACAAAAAATTAAAAGAAATTAACAGTAAAATAGTTACCTAGCGTATAACGTATCGTCGAGCAGTATCTCGCAGTAGTATCTCTTCTTGGGCGGTATCGCCTTGGCCTCCAGTAGCCACAGCTTGACGGTCCTCTCACACCGGCGCGTGCGCAACTCATCTGGCCGCGCCGCTTGCCGCAAGCTGACGAAGCCAAAAGATATTTATGTATTAAGGCCCAAGAAAAAAAAATCTTATAAAATGTTGGAAATTGCTGTTGGCCATACATTACACATATTTTAGAAATTTAGTTTTTAACTTTTATTAAGTAAAACACACTACACATTCGTACACCTTAAATCAAATATGGATAAGCTTTCAAAGTGGAGAGTTTTTTTAAAATGGTTAATGATAGAGTATAAACAAATAAAAAATAAACAAGACAAAATGAAACCGTTTTATTATGTCAAACACACTTATCTAAGAATTTATTTCATATAGCTCTTAAATCATTTTAATGTAATTAATTATATTATTACACATGAAGCAAATGCTGCCAATTTTCCCCCCATCTCCGCTACACCATATAGTAATTGGCGAGTGGGTGTGTATATAAAAATACCCTTCTACACCTTCAGGGAATGAAATGATGACGTCATGATACTGTAGTACTTTTAATGGGTATTACATACGCAAGTCTGAAATCCCCGACGGATTTAAGCAATGAAGGAATACACTATAGACGCTTTTCATGTTCACCGATGTCGGTTTAAGGTCCGATAATTATATCGTGATTTAGCACCTAACAGCAAATACCAATCACTACCTGCAGCAGTGGTGGTTGATAGTGCCATGAAGTGTATAAGTTCATATATTAATTGTTTGTACCTGTATATCCAGCGGTCCCGCTCCTTCCGCGACGCGCAGGCAAAGTAGCGAGGCGCACGGCTCTCAGCACTGAGCGCGAAGCAATGTGGCCTACCCAGCACTGATGAGTGGAGAGATCTGATTTCTACCTGGAAACGTAACGAGCAAATGTTTTTACATAAGAACATAATAATATAACGTGAGACCTGACATTAGATAGAGATATGTTATGATATGACGAACTTGATAGTGGTTAGGCAATAATGAAAAAATCGTGCGCGCGCATTTGAGTGAAATCCTGTTGTAAATGCGCGTACAATATTTTCATTTTTGCCTTACCTTAATTAAGTTCAAGATTTAAAGACCCCCAGGACAGTAGATAAAGGAAGCTATAAGAAGCTGTCCTAAGTGTAGAATGTCTCCATAGACCATTTCCCCGCAGCTACGTTTTGTTAAATAAAACACACTGTTTAAAAACACTGGAAAAACAGGGGCCTACCCCGGATAAGTATTAAGATACTACTAATATTATAAATACTCAGATGATTTGGTACACAACATTGTGACAATTTTTTATTTGCTGATTCTTCTAGTATCGTGTATCATTATTGTATCAGTGGTTAAACATTATATTGTTTTGGAAAGGTGTGTGGCCGCGTTAAGGTCGTCCCTCGTGCAGGTCTTCGAGCACAAGGAACATACCAGCAAGTGTGAAAATGTTTGTATTCAGGCCCCGCAATCACATCCGGTAAATCTAAGATCCCTAAACCCCAGTTTTCAACAAATTCAGCCTGCAAGGACCAACTTGAGTATGGAGACAGTTTAGCAACTTCCACACGGGTTAATTTGCTGATTAACTTTCATGTTCGTTTCTTAGTATTTTAAATAAACATGGCTTGAATAAAACTAAAAATAACAATTTATTCTCACGTCATACAACGTCAATATAACCAACTTGAATGCTAAATTACAGAAATACATTCAAAATGAATACGCACTTGATTAGGTGGTCCCAAATCCATGGTGGAAACGGCGGGTGAGTGCGCAGACAGGAGGCTTTCGTGAGATCTGAAACAAACACGGTTTTAATTATTTGATTACAAATTAGGAACGTATATTTTGATCCCCTTTATATCGACTGCCACTGCATGGGGGTTTTAGAATTAAGGTCTATCGAACACGATTCCAAACTCCAGGCTGCTGCCAGAATTTTCTGACGGAACAACCCAATAAGACTTTGCCCTACCCGGGAATCGAACCCTTGCGACTACAAGACCCATGAGGCAGTTATTCGGTTATAATAAAATTATTGTACCTACATAATATTATTGTCACAGACTTCTATGTTGTTTACTTTCACATTAATGGTGATTGATGATTGATAAACGATGTGTAAATATTAATAGTTACCTAAATGCGATAACGATTTACAAAATCCGTCTATAGATAAAGCTAACTGAACCGGGAAGTTATTGTCCATGTCGATATTTCCGTAGCAGTATTGTTTATGTGTAATCGTTTACATTACGTGAGACTCTACATCTGTTAGAAGAAAGCTTCGGTAAACGAACGTTCCATTTAAAACAGCTGTTAATTGGGCGCCACTACTTTCAGTTTAATTAGGTCTCGATGAAGTTGTCGTGTTTGCGTTTGGAGGGAAGTAATTAAGAACATTCGGTAAATAGCCCTGAAGCAGACGGGGCGGGGCGACACTCCTACATAAAATTACTACACTATACAACCTGGGTAACGTTTTACAGTCACGACATATCACTAAATAAACTAGACACTTTATTTTACGGACTAATGTGTTGAGGTATTCGACAACAGCCGTATTTGGTTTTATGTGCCTCGTCTGCTATTTAATTTGCTGATTATTAAAGTCAAACATTCGAAGCTGATTAATTACAATTTTTTTGTAAGCATGGTAAATATCGGCGGTTATATTTCTAAATTTTATAGATAAGCAGAACTTGTTAAGGGACAATACCAATATTAAATAAAAAATAACTTCATACGGTCAGTAATGTTTCCATATAAAATGTTTTAATGGCGAAATGTTACACCATATAAAATTTCGCTAGCAATCAAGCAAACTATATTATTATAGAAATTGTGATGACTGCAGTAACTTTATGAATTACACCAACAATTTGCGAGTTCGCAATAAGGTTTTAACGACCAATTTTTCGGAAGAACTTCAATTGACATTTCTGGTACGCTATGAAGTGAGAAGAGGGCTGTTTCGTATTACACAGATTATTTTATTTGCGTCGTAAAAAAGTTATTGTTAGCAGTAATATGTTTTCTAATAATCTGCTGCAATAGTGACTCTTTATAGACACCATTATACAAAGTTAGACTGATCAATAAAAAGTAACAGCTGTTCGTTCCGAAAATGATATAATATGAGACTGAGAACATTTCATCAAAGAAAAATAATCGCTGAAGTATCAATCTGAAATATCAATGATCAATTCTTACCTTACCTTAAAGTCGGACCTTAAAATAAGTAATTAAAAAAAAACTCTCTGATTTCTATTGTGCCTATATATGCGAAAACCTGATCCATCTCACAGTATGTTACAGTTATAAGACATTACACGCTTTACTTATTATAGGTATTGAAACACGGCCACAACAGAAAATATAGATATGGAAAACATGCACATGAATATGCGATGAACGGGTTAACATTTCATAATATTTGTAAGTACTAACCTCGATGTCCGTAAGGCATGTGTAGGTGGATGTGTAGGAACGGCGGCCAGAGCACGTTCCCTCTCGAGTTTGGTCGCCGACTTTGTCCTCTTGAGAGGGTTGCTCCTGAAGGATCGCTTCGAAAAGAAGAAGGAGGCGAGCCGGGAGGGACTGTGCTGCGCCTGCGCACCCGGCACTGGCGTACTCGGCGCTGAGCCGCGACGACATGCCTTCTCGTATGAAGTGTCTGTGGATAAAAAAAAAATATGTCAACAAAAAGCAACTAATCACTATACATCGTCAACTCGAAAAGGAGTAATGTAAAAATCTATTTTATTGAATAACTAGTTTATTCCAAATTACCGACACATCCAAAGAAATTATGAAAAAAATATTGTTTCATATCCGTTTGATCGAACAACTCAATTGACACTGATTTAGCGTCAACCTTGCAAGAAAATTATTAGAACTGTGTTGCCAATAATATGCACGTACTGTTCACGGGGTTTCATATTACCGCCACACATTATAGATAGTTATAATAATATGTAATGTGATATCAACTACATAGCAGTAGCCATGTACGGCGTGGTTTCCGGCGGAAGTTGCGCGCACGCCGCCCGTGACCGCTGCGCATGCGTCGACAAATGTACGACAAAAACTTTTGAGCAACATTATTATGGTGCCCGCGTCCAAAATATGTATTAAACATTCCGCGATCTGTTTTTGTCTAGTGCCTTCAAAAATTTGGACAGACGCTTGAACTGACGTTGGTTCCTTTTGTATACAAATATACTCCGATACAAAACCACCGATTCGTTTAACTTTACAAATAATAATAAACATAAATATTGTCTCAAGAAATATGATAGTCCTATTAGATTCTTCATAACTTCAATAAATGTTTACGACAAATATTTGTGGCCACTATAAAACTTCATGGATATTTTATGGATAAAGTTTCATGTTTATTTTGATTCGGGATGCCACAAAGTAGTGGTTACTAAGCTTTTTCGTAAATAATAAATGTGGGAAAGCTAAGTCAGCAACAGCCTGTGATGTCAACGACACAACGTGTGAAGCAACAGATGTTCCTTCGAACCCATTATTGTTATTGCTCCGGTTTATGTTGTACTCTGCATTATTACGAATGTTTAGTGACCGGTAGCAACAACACAGGTGCCAATATTACACTATTACATCTAGTGGCGTGCGGTTCATAAAGATAAAAAGATACTGCCTACCGTACATTACTCAGATAAATATTTATTATAAGATATTTGAGGTGACAAATCACATACATCATTAATTTAATCGACAAGACGACGAACCAATACCAACATGCAATAGGTATTTTTGGTAAGTAAACTTTTACCCTGTCTAAAAACTCTGTGCACGCCGCTGATTACGCCTACTGTTTCTAATAAGTTGCAAAGCTTAGAATAGTAAAATTTAATAATCTGACCTACGAAGTAACAGACGTGAATACAATAAATAGCACTGTCACTGATTTATTCAATTATTGCTTGAGTTTTTGCATGCACTCATTCACCTAGTCAAAGAGCATAGAAATAGAAAAATGTATCCTGTTTTATTTGTTTCGCGTTATCACGTTGGACACTTTAAGTTAACAGAAGCAGTGCGCAATTTTGTCGCCACGTAAGAGTATTAAGGATAACAAAACAAAAAAAAAGTGACATATTTACACAAAATTAAGTTGTATAGTGACGCGCAATTTTAAATTGAGTTTTCTATGCGGTCAAAAAACGCTTCATTGATTTACTGTCGAATCGTATACAGTATCATTTACTGTCGCATCTAATATTGTATCATTTACGTCATCCCTATCTTGTTTATTGAACAAAATTGTTTACTTCATTATTTCACTACAAATATCTTAATGTCCAACCTTTACCGTCACCAACATAAATACTTTGACCCGTCATTACCGGTTCTATTTAAAGGCAATTATTTGAAAAAGGTCTGTAAGAGCCGAACGTCTGCGCAATCATTATGCGTACTTCGATAAGGCACCGATAACCGACCACGAGGAAGTGCAATGCGACAGAACGATAGCGTCAGTACATTAGCAACATTTTTTTATGTTTACATAACTACACACATTGGTACATTGTTCCAAAGCAATGACCGACTTTAGTTTTGTTTAGCGAAGATGTATTTCGGTTAAGATGCGTGACCGATATTTAAAAGTCATGATAGTATAGATTATTTTTAGTTTATATCATTACAATGCTCCTTTGTTTGCGAATTAAAATAATATACTTAATAATTATTATGATCAGCAATATTAATACGTAATATTTATTTCCTTATCCACAGTAATTAATTTTATTATGTACTCATTATTACAAAAATATCTTTTGGTATATTCTAGATTTTGTAATTAGTTTCTGCATTCGAGGAATCCCATACTATTAATAGGAGGATAACACAGAGGGAATGTACGCTGAAGTATCATGGGATTCCATACAATCTTTTTGCACCTCCAAGCATTACAGGGAATTGTTAAGGAAAAAGTTCAACATACCGGTGCTTTATGTATTATTGTGTATTGTTCTCTATTACCACCCAGTCGTCGTTAATCTATTATTAGTAGATTTCTCATAATTATGGGAACATCCAATTAATACTCATTATTATTACTGTATCAAAAGGAAGTTCCACGTACTATTGTATCATAATAATCATAATATTTTTCATTATCTACCATCTTGTGTAACCTTGGAATAATTACAGCTCAAAGTAAATAAGTATGGGAGTGTTATACTCTATTATTTTATGTTCCTCCAGTTGTAATAAATCTTATTCTGATCAACGTTTACTTAAGTACTATTTGAATAAACCATTGTTCATAAAGACAGTCGCTTATTTATAATGGGCTTCGAATAACAAGATGACTTCCACTTTTCGTAATGCCAACTTTAAGACATGATGTATCGTTTTCTAAAGGCCTTCGCTTTAGATCCTTGCCATGTAATTAGAGGGCATTGTTTGACGTTATGAAAAGTAGACTATTCAGTATTCTCGTAAGTTCAGCTCGAAAGTGTTAAGTCATCCATATTAGGTACTCGCTTAGTAAGGGCTTTCTAACGCTTTCTCCTCTCAACTGTCTCGTATTTTCTGCTAAGTGCTCCAGTACGTTATTCGATGGTCGGTCAATATATTACATGCTGTAGCTATAACAACTACTATTTAATATACTATAATATAACCTAGCTATATCTAAATGACATAAGGAGTTATAATAAAGAAGTATTTAAAATACTAACTACTCGAATGAGTTTAGCATAATGTTGTAATCATAGTTAATTTATTTTAGAAAGGATCTTGGTTGTTTCATTCAATGTTAGTTATTATTTGACGATCAATGTCAAACAGGCGCACGCCTCCATATTTCACTTTACGCAACGAAGTTTAACGGGCTATTTCTATTATAGTAGAAATTATGGTCAACGAATAGAGCCCGATGGGAAGTAAATTATAATTTACTCAAGGTTAGAATGAATTATGGTTTTTGTGAGGAAAAACATCTTACCAGAATGTACTGCAACATCGTCATCCACATCAAGGTACGCGCGACGTATGCTCAAAGGACTGTTGGCCATTTGAGCTTCGTTTTTCTTAATCAAGGCACATATAACTTCGGATTCGCCTCCGTTACTTTCCACAAAGTTATCATAATTTTCAGTCAAGTCCGTCACTACGGCAACATGTTCGTCAAGGCCTTCTTCAATATGTCTCGCAGTAATACTGCGCAGTAAAGAGTTACTTCGTGATAATTTTGTACTTCGAGATCGACGAATGAAATTCAATCCGGTCATTTTTCCAGGGCTCTTATTTGGGCTGTCCGGAGTGACCGTTATTCTAGGTGTTCTAAATATAGACGTAGAACTACTGCTGCCTCTAATAGGCGATGGCACATTGAGATTTTGTGGCAGTGTTTTTGATTTCTCTTTTGCAGGAGACAAAAGCTTTGGCGAATCAGGTATTAATGACAAATTAGAATTCATAATGGAAGTTTTGGAGGGAGATTTATTGCCAATGTTTGTGGTCGAACTATTAAGTTTATTGGACGAAATTGATCCGCCAATTGGTGAAAAAATTCTATCGTAGCGTGGTTCACATGAAGTTGTACTTCGTAGTCTCGGCTTGGTATGTTTCATGAGAGTGCTTTGAGCTACGAGTCTTGGACTAGTCAAATCACGATGACCTAATCTCGTCAGCGCCTCGTTAGAGCTCGCCGTGGACGACAAAGGCCGACGATATCGTCGTTCTGGACTAAACGCACTCATGTCACTTTCACTTTCTGTAAAAGATGATTCACCTCGAGATGGGATTCGTAATCTGCTGCTGTCTGACGCATTCCTCCTTTTAGTTTTTGTAGAGATGCTATCTATATTTTGCCCAGATATTAGAGCTTCTTTTTCTTCTGGCGTCAAGGGCAAATAATTGTCGAAGCTCTCGAACAATGGCACGTAAAAGACGGAGCGACGTCGCGTCTGTTCGTCGCCGTCGGCTGAGACGCTCGGAGACAGCGCACTCGACATAGCGGCGTGCGCGGCCACAGCGGCGGATGCACGCTGCGTTAACGCCTATTGGCCTCCACAAAGTTCTGTCGCCGCATCGCTGCCGCCATTCGTTTCACTGATTCTCTCCTAGTAATCCTTTTTCGATTTTCATTTCACACTTCGCAACTGTTAATTGAAACCAGAGTGCACTTTGATTACTCACTGTTTTAGATCATATAAAATGACTCGTTCTACAGAACAACAGAATGAATTTTGGAGTATTAGGTACATGGCCACACACATAAGTCATGATTGCTGTTTGAAATTCACACGACTATTATGAAAGTAACGAAGAATTAAAAATGATTTACGGCAAATGTGATAAGGTAAGAGAAATGATTCATAATCGGGTGAGGTGCAGGTATACAAGTATTGATTGAAGTAAAACTGTTTTGTTTTATCAACTCGCGATAAGATAATGCAGTAACAGCAACCAATGAGAATGTCGTATCGAATCAATTGAAAGAGGCCAAGTAAATATCACACTTCTATGAATAAAATAAAAGTTCTAATTGGTTTTGAAGAAAGAATAAAATTACCTTAGTAATAATTTTAAAGGTAGTTAAAAAAATAATACCAATTAACCAATAATGGCACACAAGCATTTGTTCAAATAAGTAATGTTTTACAAAGAAGCCTCAATTCCCCATTACGTGACAAACAAAAGATACGGATAGCTGTTACCGCGTGAGCGAAAATAGGAATAATATTAGGGCAACATGTGCGTTCGTTTGTGTTTGTGTTGAGGAGTGGTGGGTGTCGTGCGAATATATTTAGAGCCGCCCATACATTCGCAATTAGTTTACGACATACGAATCAGTTTAATTTAATTAACGTACGCGTGTGTGCCTTACATTTTGTTTTAGCCCACGCAACTTAAAAGGGCGTAAAGACTATGATTTATGCTCACTCACTTTGGTCGTAAATAACTTTGAAGTAGTAACTTTTCATTAGCATTTTCCAGGTCAAACTTATTTCCGTATAGTGCATGTAATTATGTCACAAATATTGCATGCTTCAGCATTTAATCAATGGAACTCCATTTTTCATAACGCCACCATCAAGACTAGGTAATTTATGCAATCATAGTCACGATGTGTTAATGGTTGCAAGTTTGAACAGCGCTGAGCTAAGCACACTTTAATAAACCCGGAAAGGTGGGCAACCCGTCACACAAGTTCACAGGCTATTAAAACTCAAAACAGTAAACACGAAGTTTATGAGTTACGACCTACAAAGACCGCATGTAAAAAGGTTCCTATATTTAAAATAATCGAACAAAATCTGAATAACGTGCTCCATACATAATTGTTCTCTATACAAGCTTGGTCCAAGTTCGTTGTACCGTGTTCAAAGAAACGCAAAATAAAATACCGGATGCCGTGAATACAGGCGAGGAGCGAATGAGATCTGAGCTTCTGATCACACGACGAAAGCGAAGCTTGCGGAACGAATGCACATAGTTAAGCACCAGAATGTAGTAGCTTACTGAATGAAACCAGTTTAATATCCATTTGATTATCTACGCTGATGTAAGAATTAAAAAAAAAAACAAGAATACCTATCGAGTTTATCGTATTATCTCTTCAATACGCGATACCTCATTGAGAGTACCAATCGTATGTAAATTACTGTCAATAGTAGTAGAGTGTATAATCATTTATTGGTCCAAAATATCTGCGTATAAACATAATAATATTATATTAGTACACTAACAGGTTGTGTCGTAATATGTTATTACATGAAAGGATGATGAAGAAGACTTTAATACTAATAACGTCTTCATGTTTTGATTTAAACTCATAGGCTACACGTTCGCATGTATAAGATACTCAAATATTTCAAAAGGATTTCCCCAAAGCATTACGGAGCCTCGACCTAAACAAACAAGCCCCTTCACAGATTTAATAATTCCAAGTATTTCAATAATTTCATTTGAGCGACAAGCGTTCCTCACACACAAGGGACAAATGTGAGAATTAGTTAATATTCTTAACAATTTCACAATCATTCGGTTTGTTTATCAGCGATTGAGTTGTTTAGATAATGATTTCTATGTATTAGATAGTGTAAAGATAGGTAGTTTACATCTTAACTATGACTATAAAAACTAAATGTTTTTTCGTTTAATTAAATCTAGTTGATAGAGAAACCTTTCGTAAGCTTTTGAATGACCTCATTCATATGTAAGGCGTGTCATAAATTGAAACATTTATGCCAGAGCAATGTAAACTATTTGAAAATTGCTACCAGGAGGGTTATAAAAGAATGAAAAATAAAAATAAACTATGAAGAATGGAAATATGATCCTTCACTGAAAGTGGTCGAGCGGTGGCGTGACTAACGCCCGGACAATCATGATTCAAGGTAGCGCTGGCGCAGGTCTATGCAACTTTGTAGCTATGAGTGTCCCTCGGTCTTTCAACTCTAAGGAAAGTTGAATAACTGCTTATGTAAGGCACAAGTACGACACTAATTACTATGTATGAAGTAGTAAGCCTATTATCTATAGCTTTAAATTGGTTGTTATTTGCAGTACTAAGTTTTTAATGAGTATTATAATACAAAATATAAATATATATTTTTTTCTGTTTCTGGTGTGCAATAAAGTGTATTGTATTGTAAAATACCTATAGATTTATATTCAAAGTAACCAACACAAATAGTTAAGCTAAACTCTTTATCGAGATAACAAAGATTTAATCAACGAGTCAAATCAAATTAGTTTAAATATATCTACTAATCATCTCATCTTTCTAACATGCGATCATCTCCAAGTGTGAATTATGGATACGAAAATATAACATCTCAATATGGCGGCCAGAGCATTTTTCTCACGCAGTCCTCGTGAATTACAACACGCAACTTAGCTAAGCAATTTGTTCGTCAGTTGTGCGAAGCAATAATAAATGGTGGATATATATTCCTTTTTTATCCTTGTCATCATTATGGGAAAGTATTGCGAGCCGGTGTAAGTAATTTGTAAGCCATTAGAGAAACACACTGAGGGTTTTAAAGGTCGTATATCTATTGTATCGGAGAACGGAGCCGACGCCAATTGGCTGGCAATTACTATTACTATCACCATTACTGTTCAGAAAATAAAAGAAGAAAACAAACCGACACGATAGAAATTGCACAACCAAATACTATATGCGCATGTAACATTTAATGTCGTGTAAAATAAATATTATGATAACATATTGGTTATGGTTTCAATAACTAAAGTACCTGTAAGTTATTCCTGGCAACGGTAATAATTATGCATTTTCCTTATTGGTTATTTTAAACTAAATGTATCCTGCTAAATGGAAACTTTTGTAAAATTGAGCAATTAATTAAAGGTACATGTTACCCAGCTGAAGGTTATTTTGATAGGTATAACAAAATGTATTATTATAGTTTTGTATGTAGATCCAGAACCAGACTCCTGAAATACAGGTATTGTACCTAGCTCTGAAGTCAGGGCCTAACTTTATTTGTAACATGTGTTATGTCGAATAATAATACCTACTATCGTGTATTTCTTAAGATCATCTAAATCTAATTATGTTAGCCATTGCTATAGATTTTAATCGGATAGATTAATTGGATTGGCGATTGGAATGAGGATATATGGGTGCGTTCATTTGCCGAATTAAATTCGACCAGACATAGACTGGTATTATTCGGGTCTTAGTCAGTCGATAAAAGCATCTGGTATGATAGCTAATGGTACTAGGTGCGCATAAAATATAAGAGCAATGTACTGTGAGGTATGTCAAAAACTGTCCTCAAGTATGTGGTTAAGAAATTTCTGTCAAAGATTACAGTCGGCCGGCGCCAGACGTACGAAACTAAAGCGGTTGCGAAAGCTTCCTCTGGGCTTTCGCAAGTCATTCTGACCGCATGCTTGGCGAATGCAACGAATACCATAAAACCACAGGACCGTTACTCTTGCGCAATCAAAATATTATATTCTTACAGAGCAAGAACTAAACTACAATGCTGAAAAATGTTTGTATAAACAGTGATATAAGTGAGTCGGTACATTTCCATTTGGAAATCTATGCGGGAGGTCCAAGGCTTACAGGCGATGGACAGTCTTCCGGGCAATATGATCATAATATTGTATCAGTAATAGTTTTTGAAATAAACTATTCTAAATTCCAATTGAAACCTTAATCAGTTGTAAGAAAATACAACGTTAGCTTTCCCTAATAAAGTAAATAACTGGGATTATAAGTAACTGGATAGATGTCACAGATTCTGACATGTCAAGGATCGAGTTAAGTAGAGGACAAAAATTAGGAAGGCTGACCAACACCATTTGGGGTAAATAGTCCAAAAGAGAGATAAATTATTCTACTGGTAGATACAATACAGCATAGAATATTTATTCAAGATTTCTATATCATAACTTGGTATTCGAGTTCTATAAAATAAATTGCAGCAATTATTGCAATTTTGTAGAACATTATGCAGTATGGCAAACATTAGTCTGAAGGCCTACAATTAATTATTCATGCAAATTATACTGCTCTGAATTTTTTCGAGATTTTTTCCAGTGAATATCACCCAAATGGATTTTGACATAACGTTGTATTCACTGCTTTGTCTGCTACAATAATGTTTTTATGACTTGGCAACATAACGTATGCTGCGTTGAAGCTATAAATTATTTCTGTGTAGGAGGCAAGTCGATAGTAGATTGAACGGTCTCTGTATTAAGTGAATCGCTGTTATATTTGCAGGCTAAAAATACATGAACGACTTGCAGGAAAGGCCGAACACGGAACACTGGATTTAATTACTGCGTCTAAGTGCAGGCATCCCGGAAGGCGAATGGTGTCAAAACTAGAAACGTTATCCGGTGACAATAGTATCGTATTAGTGATAAAATCCTCGATCAAAATATCAACTTCTCGGTTTAATGTTACAACATTAAACCTGTCAGAAAATTCATTAAGGACTTCATCCTTCTTTGATTATATTCAATAATCAGAGTAGTAAACTTTTACCAACTCAAAGTAAAAACTCACAAGCAATTATGTACTTCTAAAGCCGTCACGCGTCTTTCCTTTTACAAAAATCTTATTTCAAGCGTACAATCGGAAATCCGATTTTATCGACAGAAATTATCGACGCAATTATCAATTCTGTCGAAGGGACCAAATGTTTTATGAGTGAAAGGCAGATACTCGTACGGACAAAAATTGTACCACAGTAATTTTCAAAGCGACATCGGACTGTGCGGATGCAGTCCCATACTTCCTTGGCCCGACCGACAAGATTACTAGCAACAGATACTGGTTTGTCGACCGGACTTCGACGTAAGACTTAATAGATAAAACAGGTACAGTAAACTATCATTTGTGATCAAAGAAATCTCATTTGGAAAGGAATCGACTTAACGTAACTCTCAATAGATGAACTTCATCGCCACTTAATTAATAGACATTATATAAAAACATTTGTTGATATTTTGTAATTTTATCTATTTAACGTGCTCAAATAGAACTTAATTATCATTAAATTCAAAAGCTTTTTAATGAAAGAAGCGCGTCTCATCAATAGCAATCACGTAATTAATCACCCAATTGACTGAACATCTTCAAGCTTACATCAAACTGATATGGGAAGACGTTCAAAACGATCAATCATGTGTTCATAACGACAAGGGTCTCGATAAGTCGCGTCAAGCTTAAGTATTCAGTATCGTCGTGTAAGCTCAAATAATTCACTATTAATCTTACCGGAAATATAACTACATAATACATATTCGATGATCTAAAATACGAACTACGTATGTAATACAAAACCGTGATTTCATTTTGACCGACAAATTACTAATTCATTGTGAGATAATAAATCTTTTAATATTTTCTTAAAATATTTTGTTATTTTACAGAAAAAGGCTCATGAACGCCATTAGGCACCGAGCAGGATGCAAGGAAAGAGCCTGAAGGAATAACGAAACATGAAATCTTCCGGTAGACACTGAGCAGTCAGTCAAATATCACCATTGCTGAGTACACTGGCTAATGTTTCCACCATGGCATGAGCAATTCCCATCTGATGCGTCATGCAGACTTAACAGATGAAGAAGAGGGTACTACGAGCTATATGAGAAGTAGATTTTAGACCTTATCATATTAATCCATTGACATACTCTTGTAATATGCGATTGAAATAGTTAAACTATTTTGAATCTTGAACTTTGCAACATAATCAAAATATTTTAATTAAAATAAACCTGCAACATTGTATTCTGTTGTTGTTGTAATTAGTTGTTGAACTTGGAAAGGTTTTTTTTATATAAAATTCAATAAATCATAATTAGTTTACTTTGTAAAACCTATCTATGAACTGAATAGATACTCGATTCTAAGAATCCAATAAAACCTAATATTTTATCAAGTTCAATTAATATCTACTGAAGAGGAATGATTGAGAAGCAGAGAAGTGGTAACCTGATATATTAATAACTGATATAAAGTACCGTTTTGAACTGGAAACGGTTGCCCTGCCCGTAACTCAACTAGACACGAGCTAAAGTGAACAAGTTATATGTACAGTGCCAATGCATCAGAGCATCTTCGAACAAGTTTATTGAGGCCAACACGTTGCACTATTTCGAGAGACATTAATTGGAAGAACAGGGATACCCGTTTTGTTTTTTTTTTACGTCTATATTGTAAACATTTCTTAGTCGACGATGACATATTAATCAAAGTCTATAAACATTTGCAAACCAACCAGACACTTACTTTTAAGGGTTAACAGCGTTAGAAGTGTTCATTTATCGTGGAATAAAATTACTCTTCAAGAAATTGAAAATATTTTCCTTAATCACTTCCATAAAAGTGCAGAAGAAAACGAAGCAAAAAGCAACGATGGCGTCCCGTTATAAGACTGTTTCACGACTGAACTGTACACATGAGTTCAACTCGTACGCATGTTTGTTAAACTTGTACAACTCCCAAGAGTACAGTTATCTGCAGCCAACAATATTTTGACCCACACAGCTCCAATATTGTTCATCTATTTGTATTGTTTCGAGTTTTTCCACTTTTTGTTTATGTTTCGAGTTTTGTACTACAAGTGTTTTACAGACACTTTTAAGTGCTTCAATTGACAGATATTAAAATTTTCTTCTGTATTAACAAAATATTCTGTATCTTGTAAAAGCATGTTGATCCAATAAGCCATATTCGCCGACCTCTTCAATTCAATAAAGTCAATAAAATCTTTTTAGGTCCCTAAACTCGTAGTCAAAGGGATTCACCGAATGCAATTTTCTTTCTTACTTCGTCAAAAAGGCATATAACCTAAAAATATTCCCGAGATATTCCCTTCAAATATCAAGGAACACGTGACGTGTCATCACAGCCCCGGGATATAGGGCAGGCGTCGGGTCACGTTAAAAGCTCTTAGTTACAGCGCACCTCGACAACACTACGAAACGAGGGCAAGAGCGTGACTCCCAAGTACCAAGTGCAATTTGTACTAAGAACACTACCGTTCATGTTCACTAAATACGCTATACACTTAGGTACATAGAAAGGCTCGTTTACAACCGCGTAAACAGGCGTTTATATTTCGAAATTACTTAAACCGAATCTTCGTGCATGGCTTTATAGGTAACACAATATTGACTCAATTCATCTTAGATCTGTTTGCTAAGTAATCACTATCAACATAAAGTTCAAATATAGAGACGTATGTAGGCGGCACTTCTGTTCAAAAGTTGAACGCAAACATATCTAACGTAAACCTCTACCTGGAATAAAATATAGTTGTTATACATAATATTATAATTTAGAGAAAATTTTAGGGAGGTTCAAAGGTGACAAGCACAGGAGTGATTGGAAGCGTTGCAAACAAAGGTGGCCAGGCAACGGAACGTGTTCCGAAGGTAATCATGGTTGTTGTGCAATAACGATTTTCTACGCTACGCCATACGATGTTTGAACAATGAAATGCGTGGAGGCAAATATTTACATACATTGTCAGAGATTTTACGAATGCTCTTTTGCATCAGGCTTTGAAAGCAATTATGAACGTAAAAATTGAGGCTAATGCACAAAATCTAAACAAATAAATGATTGCGATACTCTACAAATAAACTTTTGTCCGGGTCTGTCCAATGTTTATAAAAAAGGTGGTAAACATATTACTTTATTAAAAAATATGAAATATTATATCAGTTTTATTCGTCGATAAAAAACTAAGTCGATGTTGTTCGGCGGCTACGTACGTAAAGATATAGTTTTGAGCTGAGTTTGCTTCGGTTTTTTACACAGATATGAGTAAACAAAAGAAATCTAGATATAGTAGTAGATGAAATCGTGCCGAGGCTTGGTTGCATTACACTAGATAGCCCAACATTCACATCGCAAGGTCACGATCAGACGGTATGACGCCACTTAATGTTGCTACTTATTTAAATGCAACAACCGGGTCCGTTTGCAAGCGGGTCGGAATCCGTACAATCGCGGAATACAAACATACCTATAACATAACACATTACCACGCCTGTATAACTAAAGTGTTAGGCAGAGGTCTACTATTGTACAACCGATATCTTTATCGAGTCCCTCATATTAAATGATCCTATTGCGACGTGCCAGACACAGTTCCAAACTCTGTGCTGCTACTAAGAATCTCCATATAGTACTGCCCGTTGCGGGAATCGAACCCACAACCTCACGCTCAGCAGTCGTGTTTGCGACCACTGAGTCGGAATATAAAAATGGTTTTTCTTGGATTTATTTACATTCCAGTGCAAATCCTAAGTTTAAATTAACCAATAGACATTTTTCACAATATATATATTTTTAAAAGGAGATAGATCAAAAATCATGAATTAATATTTGTTTCTTTCACAAAACTAGCAGCGGAAAACAGACAGATTGTTTTCCGCTCTCATTCATACCAAAGACAATTAATAGAACGGTAGATAATGGTTGTTAAAAGGTCAATATCATAATATAGTCCCATTGATATATGTAAAATGGCAGACACTTTATGCGTCTCATTTCTACATAAAAAAGAAATACCAATGCCAGGCTGTACTAAATATTATAAACAATATTAAAATATAAAAAAATCATTAAACAATAAAAAATCATTAAGTAGGGAAGTTTACTACACGTTTCTTTATTTGCACCACTATCTTATCTTATCACTTATCTTAATGAAAAATATAGTACTTTCTGTAATCCGTCATGCTCATTACCTAATGTAAACAATTCACTTCCCGTACAAAAATAATGAAGACATTTGCTAATGACAAAATAATTGGTCAATTGGTTGAATTTCCAGGCGTCCATTTCTAGTACCAGTCTATTATGATAATTAGAAAATCTTTAAACCAGCTGCCGTCTGCAGAATGTCGACAAAAAATCTAATTAAGAAGTCGAATTTTGAAAACAGAACACTAATCATTTATTATGGAACGCAGAGACGAATTGTTCCCGTTAATGATCAGTGGATTTTCTCAGTTGACGTGTTGTTTTTTTTTTTCGTTCCAGTGTAATTCAGGTTCAATTTGAATCAATCGGATCGATGAAAAAAATAATTACATCGATCAATCTTAACGGTGTCTTCCGGCGTTTAGGCGTCAAAGCGAACGAGATGATTCAACACTCAAAAGTGCCGATTACTTAATTCGCACGGGGTCGAGTGACTCAGAACTCTATACTCACTTTGAACTAATGCGAGAGGATAATGAACTGAATTTAGATGAACAATGCATTAACCTCACTCACTCACAGATTCATCACGATATCTTAGGAACTATTGGCAATACCTACAATCTTGAAAATTGATAATTAGATTGCTTAAAAGAGACGTCAGCTAAGAAAGATTTTCCAACATTCATCTCTTAGGGCTTAACTATAATATAAGTGCCTAGCACATAGAGGCTGAAATAGAGTTGGAGTTGTATGAAAAATCTTTCTACGAGGAAGGAGTCCCAGGCAAAGCTAGTTGGTAATATTTGTCGATAGTAATACGGGTGGCCAATAAATAACGAGTCATAATAATAATTAATTTTTTTTTTTTTTTTTTTTTTTTTTTTTTTTTTTTTTTTTTTTTTTTTTTTAAAACATTGCCCCACACTAGGATTTCTCCTGTATCGTGGGTACAGTTTACAAACATACATGTCACATGCACAAACAACCAGACCCGAAACAACTATCTGTAGATCATACAAATATTTGTTCCGTGCGGGGATCGAACCCGCGACACGTAGCGCAGAAAGCTAATCGCTTAGCCACTGCGCCAACCGTGTCGTCAAAGTACAAATTAAGTCATAAACGTCGGGAGGAAGCGTGAAGCATTTTAGTTGTCATTGAGATAACCCGATTTCCTGTCAAATGTTTTCACGGTTTGTTATTGGTCAGTGGTTGCGGGCCTCTTTATTTTTTAAATGATTTAATTGTTTATGGTTAACTGAATATCGTCGCGTATTACAATATTATGATTTAGGTACTAGAGTTTACTTAACCATATCTTTTTATCCGATGTATTAATTATACATCATTATCCTTAGTCTATATCTAGCCAGAATATAATGAAATTGGTTAGTTTTATACTTTTACTGAGTGCCAGTTTCACCTGTTACGCTTTTTAAATAAGAAGTTTAAGCACACATGACAAAGGTGTTTTCTATGGCATCTGCATAGAAAACACCATTCTTATTATGTTTTGTTAAAATAAGGTGTAAGTAAAGCTTTAAATAAATTAATTCTCGGACCTTTGGACGGATATATAGGAAATTAACTTATCAACTAAATGAACAAATAAATTGTATTATCTCTACTTTAAAACACGAAACTGGATGTAAAGGCGGCCATGTCAATACGGCTCGAGTACGCGAGTGTTTCAATGCAATCGCATCAAATGAACCGTACCACAGAAACAATAGGCAATAATTTACACATTAAATGCACTGTTACACACTGACTTTACCATTTATATTAAATGTTCCGCATACAAAACATACTATCATATGTTTTGTGTGCGGCACTATGTTCATCTCAAAGCAAAGCGCTTGAAAACAGATAATCTTAAAATGATCACCAACTCATTGTTGCCTACGACTTTGTCTGCGTGTATTTTGTATTTACTATCTATATATATATTGTGTATAGTGTATAGTGTTTTGCTGCAATAGTAAAAATATGTACCTATGTACTTCTCCAGATGCCAGACTACCTCTATGCAAAATTTCATAACGATTAGATGAGTGGTTTATTCGCGATGTGGTTACAAACAAAGTTTTACTTTCGCATTTATAATGCGATACAGATACTGGTTTTGATAACGATTGAAGTTTGGGAAATCAGAAATAACAGAAGAGAACGTTATTTAGACAAAAAATATTAGGTCAAAATATAATAAATAGATATTAATGGAGCTTAAGTGTAATTAGATCATTGGTAGTTGTACCGGTTTATCAGCTTCTGGCTTGTTGTATAGTATAAACGAAATCTAGTTTCCCAACGAGTAAGTAATTAATTTTAAAAACACACTCATTTATAACATATAATACGCTATTTAAATGGTAATATGTTATACATATCACTTAATTTATCAATAATTTTCAGAATAATATAACATAACATAGCATCACGCCTGTATTCCCCCAAGGGTTAGGCAGAGGTGTACTATTGTACACCCACATTTCGCCGATGCGGTTATTGAGTCCCATGTAATAGGGGGCGAGCCTATTGCCATTAACCGGACACAGTTCCAAACTACTTGCTGCTATTGAGAATTTCCATACAGAAAAACTCAATAACCCGACGAGCGATGAGCCCGACCCGGGAATCGAATCTAGGACCTTACGCTAAGCAGTCGCGCTTGCGACCGCTAGACCAATGAGGCAGTCTATCAGAATAATATATATTTGCGTAATAAAGAAGATAGTATTTGTGAGGCTTGTTTAGTTTATTGGGTCGATTGAACTAAAGCTTACTATTATAGACTTTGCAGAACACTAGCATTATGGTCATAAACTATGCTATAACTTAAAAGGGGTACTTGGCCTCGTAAAACTAATAATACAACTAACTTTATATCACGTAAGTGTAAATTTCTTGCTCATTTTATGATAAATTACGCCCGATGAAATCAGTTATTATTTCCTAACTGACAAGGAATTATAGGAATTCAGCATTGATAACTATATATAAAATATAAAAATAGCTTTTCTTGGTATCTCTTTGTGGAAAATATTGTTCTATCTGTAAAAATACTTTAACGAACGTTCTACAACATTTCTTTCTTGACCGATAACCAGTGCCGGATTAACCACGTAACAAGAGTAGCAATTGCTACGGGCCCCGCGTTTCCAACACCGCTTGAGCGTAATTTTTTGAGTGAAACTTATTAAGACGTGGTATAGTGAATTTACTTGATGTCACAAAAACGTGAAGCGTTACACCTGTTTTCCGACTAAGGCAATCCACGTCAGACAATCGGTAACCGATTATTTGTTGACGAAAATAAAACAACAAATTTCAAACGGTCATCGCACAAGTTCTACAAATAGTCACTTTATACTTAAGAGTCTATAGTAGATCAAGGGTCCTTCGCTTGCTGGATCCGGTACTGCCGGTAACATCATGTATCTATATTTTGTAACTTATACTTGGCATTAATATACAAAGAGGCGGTACGAAAACATTGAACTGATATTATCTGATAAAATTCCGATCAGAGAATTAACCTCCGCAAACATGACTATAATTGTCAAACATTGAAAGATGTATCGAGTGAGCCGCCGGCCAATTCCGACACGCAACGGAAATGACAGACGTATCCTTAAATTAAATTCAATCGTTCGTCTCAAAACGCTTAAACGCCATAAAAAGCCGAAGAGTAAGGAAAGCGGATTCAAATCACCTGCTTAGTATGTAAAAGGACACCTGCCTCGACAGATGGCTAACGAAAACCGCCCCCTTTGTGATCGGGGTTCGAGGCCTACAGCGATCTTCCCCTGACTCATGTGTTACCCCACAAGTAGAAAACAATATTTAGAAGAACCTTTTTTTTTCTTCCTTAATACTTTGACAGTAGGTATGTGCATAACAGATTTGCATTCCTTTTTTGAAAGTACTTAGTGATTCGGAGATCTTTTTTTTTTGGACTGATGCAATGAAATTGGTACTTCAAAGAAAGTATTACGTAAACGGAAAAGGTATAAGAGAAAAAGGTAAGCATATAGTCGCGTAGGTCCGGTTTGGTCCGCCGCCGGCAGCCCTGGAATGTGACCCAGACCTCGATGGGACTCGATGTGACTCATATGAACGTACTTTTTTTAAACTACAGTTCGTCGACGCAACATCCCGCCGTTTAGAAAGTCCACTAAAACCCAACGTGGGTGCATAGGTAAACAGGATTACACACGCCTACACAGTTTTATTCGTCAAACATCCCACATGGCGTTCAGATTTGATTTTATTCACGCTTATTATATTTTATCCGTCAATCATACGCCTAATCAGAACTATTATTAAAATTAACGACAATAGAAAATCTTTATCCTTCAATAGTTTCGTTATAACACTTAAAACAAAAAATAAAGACAAACCGGATCAAGTTATTATTGCAAGTTTAAAGCTGAGAATAATATTTGTATCTAGATAGTACCACGAATTGAAAGACTCTGAACAATACAGTTGTAAAGACTTTAATTAAATTTCCATTAATACAATAGCGTGTCTAGGAGTGTTATCTCAAAGCTTTGAAGGATCATTCAGGGCGGTGAGCTGCGAACTCACTAAGAAGATTAACGCTTGCGACTGTGAGTTGGCTCCGGTGGATTTATCAAGTGGCTACTAAATTTATGCACAACTCCCTAAGACGGATGATCACACTATATTTAGCGCATTTATCTAATCAATGAAGTGCAACACAGCGAGAATAGAAAAGATTGAAGGGTTATCATTTATATATTTATTTATGTAGTTTTATCTTGAAGTTTCAACAGAGTTTCATAAAGTCGAAATGTATGATTTACCTTATTTATTCCGTACAAGTAACAAGCCAAAGCTCGTGTTTGTTATTATATTATCTAGGACAGAAACATATATTTTTCTCTATAACAATGGGACATAACTATCGCGAAAGTCAATTCCGAACGAGACTGATGTAGGTGTCACGTTTCGACCATTTTTTCCTAAATGTCGGTCTATTTAACACGCACATTTTTGTCCCTCGGGGTGACGTAGCCTCCCACGCGAACTTAGGATGACTATCAGTCAGACCAAAGCCCTTCCGTGGAACTCGAGAATTCATGTACACTGGGCATTGGACAGCCAGACATAAACACTCGGAATGTTTATCGTCCAAGGATCTGAAACGATCTTTATAGATACAAGACATAGCCCGTCTTTATTTATCGACGCCTGGGGATCGACAAAATGAATGTTTCCTCTATTTACTCATATTGCTCAGACATATTTGAGATATGTGACAGAAATCGTCTTATTCGATATAAGACGATGTAATGAAATATGAATATATGACTTATCAGAATTCCTATTTAGATATATTTTAGGGAATTTGGGAACTTATGTCCTGAGAACGTATTCGAAGAATATAACGGACAATGACCGAAAGTTATGTGCGAGTTTTGTAAGAGAAAAAGAAAGTATATACAGTTAGGGGCTGTTCAAAGAATCCGTCACATTATTTTAAGATATATGTGCTATTGTGTTCACTGTGACAATGCACGAGGAAACGTGAGGGCCCGTTTTTTATGCAACAAGTTGAGCACGTGCGACTCGTGCAAGGCTTGACATTAGGGTACAAAGAAATTACAGAACAGTGTTGCGTCCCGGAAAACGGTGTGTGCAGGCCATTAGTAAGGGGGAATAGATTACTGCCGATACCAGTATGCTAATAAGTTAACATCTACGAGTGGCCGAGCTTGTGTTTGGGTGAAAGTCGCCTTAGAAACTATGTAACTTGGATAATATATTAAATAATCGATTAGTTCGCAACCAATGTGTTTTGCGTAGCAGAAAAGTTTTAAAGATAATCTTAATTTCGGTTATATACAAGTTGGAACTTGTTTATTATATCAATTGATATTTTCAAAATGAATTCGTATTTAAAGTGGTACCATAATTGATTAAAGTATATATTAATGCACATTAAATCCTATTAATATTAATTCGTTGTAAACATTAATAATATCATACGATACGGCGTTCTACGACCCTCAATACTCCAACATTCCTTTCCAACACGTTTACATACCACTTTGTATATAACGAAAGAACCAATAAACAAAAACTTCAAACAAAAATTACTTGTTTAATTCACTTTCACACTTTTGAACACAAAATGCACTTAAAACATTCGCGGTTATGGAACGGAACCGACACGAAAGCGCGCGACTGGCTTGGCAGTCCAAGTCGAGTAACTTTGTTGACAAGCGCTAAGCGCACCTCCGACGCCATGTTTGAAGCCTTCGGCAATCTCCGGCGGTGTTCGGCCGTCTTCGGGAGTATACTAGCGTTACTCACTGAATCAACGGGGTGGTTAAAATGAACAAGTCCTCTATTCAAATATCGTTTTGTACGCATTGAATACGCGAGGATTTATTTTTGTTTGAAATAAGCAGAATGTTTTTTATTCGATTGTACATCTGAACAATGAAACTATTTATATAAATTGCAAAATATTCCTATTTACAAACAAGCTGATAAGCTGAAGATAAGATATAAGACATAAATCTAGATATCGAGAACCTACCTTGAAATGAATAAACAATTTTAAGAATTTGTTTCTCGCTCACTACATTAGCACGTCTTTAAGTACATAAGAATGTAATCTTTGAGGGTAGGTACCAGTGTTACGTTTTGGATTTGAAGTTAACTTGTAAAGTTTATCTACGGCCGTAACGCTACACTATGTTAAGTCTACGGGCTACGGGTTACGGGAATTGTGTATACTCGTACTTATTTTTACATTTCTTGCACAAGAATTTGTACAAAAAAACCATGATATTATAGTTTTATTTATTTACTGAGTAATTTTGTATTGTTCAATCTTTATTAAGGCGATGGAATTATGTTTTGCATTCAGATATAGGTAATAATAGTAAGTGAATGTTTGCATAGAATAGTTTATCTATTATGGGTATATCACACAAGTTGGGAACAAAATAATGAAATCATAAATATGTGACAATAGAGTGACGACTAATACTGATACAATACCTTGTTTACGTACGATATGCTTCCAATATAGATAAAAAAATATGTAAGGTATTATACTTAGATGATAAAACAAGTACATACTTACAAGTCAGATTTTTTTGACTTATTTCTTTCTACGATACTTTAAAGTAAAAAGATTATATAACATAAAATGTAATGCATAAAATATAAAAACCATAATCAAGGCAAAATATACGTTTCCGCATTCTAATAACAAAACCTACCTCACGCGTTAGGAGTTCGAGTCTACTTACTTTTTTGACCAACTAAGTCTGACCTATAGTTTCGTTTAAAGATATGCGTAGTGATGTTTTATTGTAGAGCATAATAGGTCTCATAAAAATTGGTAACAACGCACGGTTCCTTTCTTGGCCACTTTTTATTTGCCGCAGGGCCCAAGTACATGAATAAATCACGACAAGCCTCGGCATTATGCGGGAGGCGATCGCGTCGGTCATGAACCTACTAAACTGGTTCTTGGTGGTATTGTTCTTAGTACACATCAAGGTAAAGACGGTACAAACCTACATATTTCTATAAATTAATACGAAATTCGAAATCAGCGATAATTTATTTGTACTTTTTATATTTCATTAGATTTGTTGTTAGAGAATTATATATAAACTGATACGTCTCTATGTTTTTACTGAACATGTTCAGAAATAACAACTTCATTATTTCATATTCTAACACAAATTTAAATACATCTCTATCAATAAAATTATTTAAATAAAAAAAATGTAGAGCCATGCTGTTTAGTAGCACGGTTACTGCCATCTAGCGTCAAGTAGCTAAACTATAGTTTCTTTACCTGAACGTAGAGGGCGCTACCAGTACTTTGAGAATTCATTCGTTGTGTACTTACCTGAAACAAATAATGGAAAAGTTAATTAATAAAATACTAAATAAATTCTTTTTTAACGTGTTCTTTTATCTTAGCATAATATTACTGGGGTCATTTAATTTATTTATTTCCCGCTACAATTTACGTAGGCAGACATGTCTACCTAACCTAGCTAGCTAATAGGAAAATGATTATGTTAAAATGAATGTTGGTACATATCGGCTGGCTGGTATTGCAAAATATGCTCTAATTTACATACAAACTATCATTTCCTGCGTACGGCATACTTTTCACATGCGATAACAATATACACTGCCATGAGTACTATAGGTAGTTACTAGCTTATTTCGTAGTTTTTTTTTTAACATTTCAATATCTGATAATTATGAACTGAATATGTTCACACTTTGCAAAACCAGGTCAATTATCATCACCACTCCATGGTTTAATTATATTTTCCTTGAAACTATATAGTACATCACCTATAATTACGCTTATTAATTAGTATGAGGAAAGATTTATTGTGTTTGCCAAAGGAGTATGTAAAATCTGATAATCATCACATTTAGTTTTACGGTATCGAAAGTGTCTTGCACCAATGTGGAGCTTAAAAAAATAAAATCAACGTGAAAAGGTACTTATTTCCTTAATATGGTACCATTGACAACAAATAAGTGCCAGGGGTATTTCGATCCTATAACCAAAGAGCAAAAACGCCTCTTCTTTGCTGTCATTACAACTCTACATGAACAATTTTTTTTTATTACACAAGTTAACACATGCTCTCCTTGTTTCGCTCTAAAAATGAAGAGATATAAAACACGGTTTTACCTTTTTATTTGAATTGTGTTATTTCAAAATTTATTTTAAACAAAAACGTACGGGGAAGGAATTACGTATTTCTTCTCCGTACGTTTTTGTTTAAAATTTCGTAAACACATTTCATAATAGTTCTAATGAATGACGATATGACAGGAGACATATGACAAACGCTGTTTATATCAAAAACTAGTGGGTTGCCAAGAAAACGTTATAAATAGAAGACTAGAGTGCAATGTACGGGACAAATCAAAACATTCTGACCAACGGCAAGTTATAAACGGATTCACTCAAAGTATTGGATAATTCGCGGATTTTTTACACTGCGGTTGACAACTAAAATTGAAATTGAATGTTAAGTTGCTTACTTAAATACAATAATGATATCAAAAGAACGATACTTTTAGACACTTTCAATCGCCTAACTTTGGCAACATCTCTAACTTCAAGTTAAAAACTTGCAATACAACGCATTGTCCAAAAATTGACTAATTTAAAGAGTACGGGCAATGTTGCACAGTTTTACCAATATGGTAACTACATAATATTGTGTTGGGAATAAAAACAAGCCGCAGTTTTTTAGTTTGAACCATATCAAGTGATTAAATTCGTAGAATAGTGTGGTGCATATTTGACTTGTGTGACAGATGAACTGCAAATCAACAGAGAAGCAGATTACTACAGTACCTGTGAACAATGGACTTGCATACTCACTTCTAATGTACACTGCTATTTCTTATTACTGCGATATATGTCACTAGGTTTACCGCTTTACAATGCAGTAGGTACCAACGCAACGCAATGATATTGATTTGAATTCTACTCACAAAGTTAAAGCTTGTTTTACTAAATAACTCTCATGTAAGAGACCGAACTTAAGTAAACGTTTGACAGCTCTTGAGATGCTGCTTTGATTAATAAACATTTCTGAGTAGTTATAATGTGTGAAGTGCAGATGGGCAATAGCCAGTTACTTTTTAATTAGTTACTCAGTAACATCACCCAACGTTATGTTAAGAACGATTCGCAATCGTTGTGGACCTTGCTTAATATTTTCAATGTTAGCACTCTAATGTTATGGTAATAGCTTGAACGTCGATAAGTATGATAATTGTGATATTTTGATGAGCTCACGAATGATCTCATGCGAGAACAAACGCGGTTGAGCGAAGCGAACGTTTTAATTGTCACAATTTACTTTATAATTGAACACAGCACGACGAGGCGAGACAAGACAAAACTCCGAACCTTATCAAGATGCGGTACGAAGAATTGTATATGGAATTTGAGGTACACGCTGAGAAAGTAAACTCGCGGTAATCGTGCTACAGCTGTTTGTATGGACAATTAGCACGTGCACCTATTTCCTGGCTTCATACTTCTAAATCTCATTTGGAATGCGTATGTAGTCGTGCATGACAAAGGGACTAAGCGGCATGTTGGTTAACAACCCACTCGGCTTCCTCCAGTAATGAACGTGGCACACAAAAACCAGCCCCCGACGAGATGTCGGAGATAATACAGGATTGACAATATCGATGTCGACGCACTCGGCACTCGGCGGATGCTAATAATTAACGAAATATCTTGATTCTACGTGACTTCATTCAGACAAGCAGTGGAGTCACTTTTTGTATGTTGAAATATTACTTGGTGGGAATCGTACACGATCTTACTACGATAAAAAGGTAAGCCACAGTTGTGTAAATAAAGTGCGACGTCCTACTTTTGAATCCTATTGCGAAGTTGTTTACAAAAATAAAAAGTTTTAACAAGCTTTTTTCTTTATTCAAGCTTAAATAATTAATTTCGACATACTACGTCCAAGTAGCAATTAAAAAGACATTAAAATATACATTAAAAAATTCAAGCCCCTTTTCAAGTAAATATAATTTATTATAGAAAATGGTCCCACTTAAATGGCGTTCATTAAAAAATAAATAAATGAAACCATTCAAAGACATTGCTTTCATAGTTTATCAACCCAATATTGTTTACTTAACCTTGATATTATTATAATTCGGGGCGGAAACCGTGCCTGGTACCGAGAAGGGTTGTAAAGGCAGGAACACAGGAAGCGGATGTTCGCGGCGTTTGCGCGCGCGCACTGCACAGCCACAGGTGCGGCGCCCGCGCACAGCATGATTATACATACTTTTAACGTGATCTAAACGTAAACACGTGACTTTTTGCTTAAACGAGACGTGCTTAGAATTATTGAAATGTTAGATGTCCGCTACTATTAAAGCTTTGGAATAATACAAGAATTTTGTTAAGATCCGGTTACTGGGCTGTAGAGACTAATGCTAGCATTATACATTCAGTAGCGGCTGATATGCATACTTTTTAAGGCTTTTATTGCTAAAACAACCGATGATTTCAACCATGTATTATGTTTAATGAGTCGAAACATAAGGAATTCAGAGACTACATACCACAAGCCTCAGTTGTTTACCATTAAAGATAAATGAGACCTACAAGTTCCACCTTATATGAATACAACAAGAAAAATTGTATGTATTGTACAAGATAAGATAATATAAGGAAAACAACGGCCACATGGATGGACGTATCCACACTTCCTATAAAACATATGATACCAACTTATCTCGTAATAATACACGGGATTATGACCCTTATATAAAAGGTGTTATATTGATAATCTTGTAGGATCGTATGAATCGCCTCTAAGTACAGAATACGTCAGTCAACCCACAATCATGTAAGAGCAGAGGCAGACGTGATATACCTATCCGATGTAATGAAATGAGTCATAGTTTGCGAACACGCGAATACAATATTGAATCACTGTCAAGATCGTTTCAATGATAATAATTATCACCTTGAAGTTTTGATCAATGAAGTTTGTACTAACTTTAAGGTAACACTCTCGAATGTCGCCTTTCTATATTATGGGTTATTATTGGGTGTTTCAATGTCTGTAATATTGTGAGGTATTGATAAACCTGATCAATATATTAATTTTAAGAATTCACATTTTTAAGTTTAAGAAATTTAAATGAAATAAAGAAATAAAAAGCTTACAATATTAATTGGTACTACAAGTACATAAAGTCTTACTTAGTTCTTACTAGCTTCCGCCCGCGGCTTCGCCCGCGTGGTTTGCGAACCCGTACATTTTTCCGGTATAAAAAGTAGCCTATGTGCTATTCCAGACTTTAATTAATCTATCTCTGTGCCAAATTTCATCCAGATCCGATCAGCCGTTCTGGCGTGATTGAGTAACAAATATCCATCCATCCATCCATCCATCCTATCACATTTCATTTTTACATTTATAATATAATATTAGTAGGATACAGCAAGAGTACTTGAACTAGGTAGTTCTGGGTTCCAGTCGTGATTTATTCTAAACGAAACAAAAATGTCGCCTAACAACAAATAACAAAATTACGTTGTAATACTCAGGTTTATCATCGCCTTTACGCAAATTTCTGGAAAAATAACAAAAAACAATGCCGAATGGCGTAAAAAGAGGCGGCCTGTACTCAGCAATAGATAAAGGCTGTAGGCTCAATATGTAGATAGAAATTCTACAATAAAGTATTTGAAACTAGAACGTATTACATAAACACCTACGTGCCTTCATATTAATATTAGATACAGATAGATTAGATAACGTCATGAAAGTTCAAACATTATTGAAGTAACTTTGTAGGCTGTGACGCTTCAGGCATATTTGTTTAAAAGTTAGCCCATTAGTTGCTTACTTTAAAAGGTAATTGCCTTAAGTAAACGGAATGCTTCTTTTCAATAGATAAACTATTATACTAGGTGATAATATTAGGTATATCCCTATGTGCATACTTCGTACATATTAACAATATTCCAGCGTAAAATTATACACGTACAAAGTTGGATATGGTTTTACTTAAAGCAATTCAGTTTGCGGTTCGCGGTCAGTCTAACAGTTAGATCACAGGGAGTGATATGCTGTAAATGACCGTAATACCTTCCTTATACGCGGGGCATATAGCAGCATTATTCGCCTATTATATGACCATAACACTTATAAGACGTCCATAAAAAGGACGTACGATTTACATAAACACAGTGTCTGTAGTGTGGTTATGTAACGTTCGTTCATCCTGTATAAGGAGCGTTTAAAATTTACTGGTTTTATTAAGAGTGAGCATTTTATATACTATGAAGACAGTTACCTTGTATTACAAGATCATTAATTTGTTTAATTTCTATCTAACCGCTTTCTATCTAATACTAGTAGTAATAGTATTATATAGTAATTTCCCCTGAATAGCTTAATCATTAAGCATCAACGCAAACTTTTTGTAAACGGCCGTTTTCAATGATTTGCAGTTTAAATCTCAAATTTCGAACTCTAGTAGGACGTTATAAAAATGGTCGTTCATCGATACCAGAGCTGTCAGTAGGCATTGGCAATAGCGAGGCAATAGCAGAGCAGTAGACTGTCATCGACTTTTTTAAATTCGAGTTCAAATGAGTTAAAAAGAGTAACCATGGAGTTTCTTGCCAGTTCTTCTGTATTGGAAATCAACACTTTGGAACGTGGCAACTAGAGCCTGACTATTCATAAGTGCCTGGAAATGATTTACATGAATAAAATTATATTTAATTTGATTTCATTTTATTTGAAAGCCCTACAATTTTGTGGTTTGTGTCCATTGAAATACTAAATACCATAATGTTATATATCGGCCATGTAGGTATGTCATTGTTGATGTTTAGACGCTTAATATTTCATGTATAACCAGAAGCTTCAAACTGTGACCTATGAATAAATAACACCACATTAATCATAACATAATACTATCTACATATGATTACCAATTCACTCTTCAAGCGTGACGGTGCGAACAAGTTTGACATGTCTGTCATGTAACCATCAATAATATTAAGTACAGTACTAAATCAATCTACCGTTTGTAGCACAACATTGTACAAGCGATAATACCAGTAAACGGCAAAATGTGAATTGCCCTACATTGAAGATTCAGTCGGCGAAATGCATCTGAATTTTTTAACTTGGCCCTCACTAGTACTAATTCATGTATCGTGGGTGCATTTACATACACAAACACCCAGACCCGGAACAACTATCTGTAGGTCATACAAATATTTGTTTCAAGGGGGAATCAAACCCGTGACACGCAACGCAGTAGTCGATCGCTTAACCACTACGCCTTGCTGTCAGCAAATAAACACCGGCTCTGCCTAATCCTTCGGGGAATACATTCGTTGTTACAGTGAGGGGTGTCGGTGAGGCCGCCTCGAGTAACCTTAACAGTTGCACTGGCGGGACTGGGTTGGAATTAAACTCGCCTTTTTCGTTCTCCTTTTATTTCGGTTCCACAACGATCGACTACAAATTATTTTCTAATGATCACAATACGAATAAGAACGTTTCAATGCCGAATACTGAATAGGAATGCATGCCTATCTCTAAAGTGCGCCGCTTATATAGGACAAACGGCGAAATGTGATTGGCTAGTGCTCGACCAATCAGAGCGCTGCCCTAGTTCCAGAATGTTCCTGACTAATGTTCTGGAATTTTCCAAAAAGTGTTCCATACATAAATATTATTCCAGAACATTCTACTTGTTTCTAAACATTTCTTGATTTACGCATATAATTTCGATAATAATTAAAAGTATTAAAAACTATTATGCGGAGTCGCAACAGTTTCCCCCCCAGTGCGCGTTCCATCGGGCACTCCAACATTTGACTGCGACGACGCTGCTGGCACCACGATAATGAGACGTGAAGTAGGCCGCCGCAGCACGCCTCCCGTCGTCCGTACGTCGACGATCCTCGTTCTTCCATCGGGCACCACGTAGACGTTGATGACTTCTCCTCGTGGCCAAGTATTGCGGGGGAGCGATGTATCTGCGATGATCACTATGTCCCCTCGTTGTTTTCCGCCCATCCAGCTTTCGTGGCATAAGAGTTGGTAGATACTCCCTCAGCCACCTCTTCCAAAAATGATCCGCCAACCTCTGTGCAGTCTTCCAATCTCCGTCTTGATGATGAGCAGTATTGGTGAGAGCTCTGTTTCTTCTGCACAGGCTCAAGAACATAAATACTCTTGCTGTCGCTCGAAGTAAGCGCGTCCATTTTGAAAACTTCTTAGGTTCTGGCAGTCCACATCTTCGTTGTATCCTGACTGTAGCAACTATATCTTGCGGCTTCTTCTCTTCTCCAGTGAGTTCTATTTCTTCAAACCTCTTGACAGGCCATTCCGACTCGGGACGTTGAAGAAATGTGGGACCAATAAACCACCTTGATTCGCTGCAGAAACCTTTAGGTGTATCTGAAGAAACATTTCCTTGATGTCTGCTACTACTGCCACAGGCCCTTGTCTGAACCTCAAGAGCACACCGAACAATGATTGGAGTAGGTCGGGTCCCGGGAGTAGCGCGTCGTTCAGGCACTTTCCGTCGAATCTGGCTGCAACATCAAATACAATGCGAATCTTTTTCTTTGTAGGATGTACTACTGCAAAGTGAGGCAGATAAAAGGTGCGGCCCAGGGTGGAGTTGACTGGAGCTTCCTCAGCGTATCCACTGGCTAGCAAATGTTCTAGCTGTCTTCCGTATTCTTCTTTGAGTGCTGGATTTTTATCTAGTTTCTTCTCTACGCCAAGCAGTCTGTTGTACGCTTGGGCGTAGTTGTTCGGTAGCGTCTCGGTGTCGGTCTTCCACAGGAGCCCAGATTCATACCTTCCTTCGGGCAGCTGCCTCGTTGTCTCGTTCAGCAGCGCTAGGGCTCTTCCGTCGGCGTCGTTGCTAGGACGTCGCTGTTGTATTCCGATCGAGTCGAGATCGAAGTGACGCTTGATCATTTCTTCTATGTTTTCTTCGTTACCAATAGTTAGACAATGATTGACAAAGTTTACTGGAGCAATATTGTCATTGCAGCGTCCATGCAATACCCAGCCAAGGCTCGTCAGTGATGCGACAGGTTCGTTCGGTTTACCTTTCAAGATCTTCCTTGATACTATCAGGTCCCAATTATCTTGACCGATGAGCAATGCTGGTTTCTCACACTCGTATAGAAGTTCATCTACCATTTCTTTCAGATGCTTGCAGTTCTCGACGATCGACTTGTTCACGTACTGAGGTGCCAGTTGTAAGTTTCCTACTGTTCGAACGCCTTTTAGAGTCCTCTTATCACTCCGATGAGCCCCTTTGATTTTCAGATCCATGCGTTGCGAATCTCTTTTTTCAATTAATCTTCCACCGATAGTTGATATGGCGAGTGTCTCTTGCTTACCGGTGGCTCCCAGATGCGCAGCGAGGTCAGAGTCCAACAAAGTCACTGTGGACCCTTCGTCTAGTAGAGCGATGACGCGAGCGGAGCCATTCGGGCCGTAGATGTCTACCGGTATCATTTTCAAGTAGACCTTAGTTTCATCTGCTGTTACGTACACTGGCTTTGAGATGGTATTCGAGTCCTCTGAGTCTGCGGAATGGTTACTTGAAGACTCCTCTTGTTGAGCTGAGGCTGTTGTATGTGGAGAGAGATCTGAATGCAGCATTATGTGATGCGGTCGATTGCATTTCTTGCAGGCTTGTCCTCTGCAGTTCATCCTCATGTGTCGTTGTCGTAAGCACCTGAAGCAAAGGTGTTTTTCTTTTGCAATTTCCCACCTTTCGTTCGTAGTTGCTTCTCTGAACTTCTCGCACTCGGTGATCCAATGTTCCTTTCCACAGTTACCACAAGACTTATTGCGCGTTTTCGTCGGCGTTGTGGCATCTTCTTTACTGTCACGAGCTGCGTGCACCGGATATCGTTGATTCACAATTCTCTTTCTAGAAGTTTCCGGCGGCGCGAATGTTCCACATAAGTCGGCTTCTATGTTCAGGAATTTCTTAATTCTGATCAGTTCAGGATCTTCACTATTACGTGCGCTGTAGTCGTACCATCTGTATCGCAGTATGGGTGGCAACTTCTCAATGATGCATTTACTCATTTCAGGCGAGAATAAGTAATGCGGCTTGTTCAATACACTTATTGTTGTCACTGCGTTATCAACTTTGCTTGCGAAAATACATATGTCACGCGGTGTGTCACTAACACGTGGCAATTCCTTTAGTTTCTCCATTTCCGCGAGCACAAGATGTTCTGGCCTTCCAAATCTTCGCTCGAGGGCGGTCATTACTTCTTCGGGGTCGGAGGCTACGAACAATAAACTTCTGACAGCTTCTTTTGCTGTTCCTTTGATTGCTTTTCTAAGCCGTGCCATGTTATGCACTTGGTTGTACATTGCTGAGCTGTCCGTGTATGCCCTCTTGAAGGGAAGCCATTCTTCATGTGCTCCATTGAAGTCCGGTAATACCCAGGCGTACTTCGGCGGTGCAAGTGTCGTAGCTGGCTGTACGGTTCTCACGGCGTTAGCGATGGCGTCGGCCAATTCTCTAATTTCACTTTTTTGGATTGTTCCATCTGTTTGCTTTGGCTCTTCTACATAGGTGGTAGTCTGCTCTACCCATCGTTCCACCTGCGTCGATTTCTCCACGTCGTACTCGTCTTCTAATTCTTCTTCTGATAGGTACTGGACGAGTTCAACTTCTGCTTGAGCTAGAGCGACTGCGGCTTGAGCGGCTTCTGCCTGCCTCTTCAGCAGTTCTCTGCGTGCTTCCAACTCCATCCTCTTCGTAGACTTCGTTGTTGACCTCGGGGCAGGCGGTGGAACCAAAGTTTCCGAAGAAACACACGGTGGTACTTCTGGTGGTCCTCCAATGTTCATCGGTGTCACAGTCATCAACTTCCTCTGCGACGACGCTGTACTGACATCAGGGCGAGCGGGATGTACGTCGTCTGCATGCGATGCGGCGGTTGCAGTAGCGGCGGCGGCGGCGGCGGCAGCAGCGGCGGCGGCGCGGGTTGTTCTTCTAACCGATGCGGTGGACCTGCCGGCAGCGGCGATGGGACGCGCAGGGGAGGTGGCAGCGGCAGGGCGCACAGGGGGTACGGTGCATGTGGAAGTCGATGCGGCTGTCCTTGATTCAGTCGGCGTGTTCGTTGACCAATCGGTAGTCGACGTCTCCGTCGTTTCTTCGTGCTCAGATCTAGAACGGAGCGGCGAGTGCATGGTCGGCATCCTTTTATCTTCAATCTTCCCAATCCGGCTCGAAGGACCAGAAATTGTTACAGTGAGGGGTGTCGGTGAGGCCGCCTCGAGTAACCTTAACAGTTGCACTGGCGGGACTGGGTTGGAATTAAACTCGCCTTTTTCGTTCTCCTTTTATTTCGGTTCCACAACGATCGACTACAAATTATTTTCTAATGATCACAATACGAATAAGAACGTTTCAATGCCGAATACTGAATAGGAATGCATGCCTATCTCTAAAGTGCGCCGCTTATATAGGACAAACGGCGAAATGTGATTGGCTAGTGCTCGACCAATCAGAGCGCTGCCCTAGTTCCAGAATGTTCCTGACTAATGTTCTGGAATTTTCCAAAAAGTGTTCCATACATAAATATTATTCCAGAACATTCTACTTGTTTCTAAACATTTCTTGATTTACGCATATAATTTCGATAATAATTAAAAGTATTAAAAACTATTATGCGGAGTCGCAACATTCGTGATACAAACGATACAATAATAGAAAATTCAAAATAAGACATCCGGAAAACCGAACGCCGGCTCAACTATAACTAAAATAAAAAATAAGCCAGGATGATATGTTTAAACTAAATAGAACTAAACAGATCCGGGTAACATATCTCCGTAGAGCGCAGAACATCTTCTCATTAATTACGACGAGAAACATAAACACCGGTGATTATGAATCTGATGGCAGTTAATTAAATATAGTCGTCACGAAATTAAACTATGGGTTCACGATGAAGATGCGATAGAATAGGCTGGAATACAACTGCGTTTAGTATTAATAAATAATATAAATAAAAGCATAGTAAAAGCTCTCTTATAAGTAATAGTCTAGTCTATCTAGTCTGCAGTGGAGAGCGATTGTTTAGTTTACTATAGATTTAATTGTAGCACTCAAGGAGACATATCTAGTGCACTGTAAGGGATAATGGGAGGTAGCGGTATCTACTTCCGTACCCATTTAAAATGTGCTAATTCAGGATAAAGATCCATACATAGCAGTTAGGGATAGGCAGAGATGTAGATACTATCATACAACCACATTTCGTCGATGGATTTAATAGGTACTCAATTTCAATAATAACGATTACTGAAATTGAGTGCCTACTTATTAAATATTTATAAAGTAAATCCAATTATTTATTTAACACGAAGGGATGTAACAAAAATTTAGTTAATTATTTATACAATAACAGAACACTGGATTAATTGCGTTATTACATGAACATTTTATAATCAGAATAAAATAATTAAATTAAAATGTCAACAGTCGTACATCGTTCCGAGTAAATAGCCGGCATTTCGTTTTTAATGTTCCGAGGCATTAATTGCGTATCGATAATAATTGATTACTAATTAACGTACGAGTCATCAATTATATTAATACAATCGTCAAGAAAGAGTTGAAAACTGTTAAGGGTGTCACTTTAAATATTGGCAAAACATTTTTGAAATAGTATAGTATAAAAATTAACAAAAGGGCCAAAGAAATCTGAGGGATAAGGTACTTTTTAGGGTTGCGAAGAAGAATATTATCCTTTGAAAAAATCCTACTCTTCCGTGAAACGTTTTAGAACGAAAAATATCGCAGTCACTTTAGTCGGAGTTACTATTTTTTACTAATGTTAATACAAATTAAAATACTATCGTCTACATACCATTGTTTTCATCCTGTGTTGTTTCGAAATCTGCCAAGGACACATTGGACAGGTCTTCCACATATACTTGAGGCTGTGTTCTGTTCAAGGAATGCCTGCCTCCAAGGGAGTGGTAGCAGGTCTCCTCCTCATCCGCTGCCTCCTCCGTCGAGGAGCCCTTCAAGCACGAGTGGAAACTCCGGGAGAGGCGCCTCTCTGTACTCATCCTCATTCATGTCCCGAACTCTACACAAGATTTAAACTTCACCACGTATAAAACACGGAATTTCTCGAGCATTTATTTTATTCACTGTAGTTTTACACTTTCCTCAACACATTTAGCCTTCCATGTAAATTTAATTTCGTTCACTTTGGGATTACGTCACTTTTCTATATCGTTGCGTTCTTGAAATTGGTCGATGTTTGCCGTTGAATGTTCCGCGTAGACTGCACACCTTTTTAGATAACAATGTTTATTTCACGCTGTCGTTTTCTTATCATTCGTTATCGCGAAGACCTCTGTAATCGTAAGGATTCAATGATCCACTGCGCGAATGCTCTACATGCAAATAAACAGCACATTAAATTAAATTTATTTTATTATGAAGGTAACTAAGCAACTCGTCTACAGTCTCTATTTAATATGAAAAAGAATTAAATCGGACGCAAATAAATCTTTTTCGGAATTAGAATCTTGCGAAATAAAAAATAGAATATTGCGTATTTTTGCTATATGAACTATCATACACCTTCATTTTAGATCTTTTGCATCACTTACGGCCACGGTTCGGCCACGGTTCACGATATTACTAAAGGATTAGACATGCTATATTTCCAGTTCACGAATTGCAACCAGTCAACACCATGGAATATTCTTTACATTTATTTACAGAACTCATTAATAAAATCTGAGTACTACACAGTACTCAGATTTTATTAATAAGTTCTGACAAAGAAGAACGGAAAGGAATCCGCACCTTATCTGACTTTTTTGAATCTCGGTATGAGTGATTGCAACACTCGGAACGTACCAAAAACGCTTGACAACCCGTAAAACACGTTACATGCGGACACGCAGGAAACATGACAGTCGGTTCAACGCACTCCCCAAGAATGGGGGCCTACCATACGTCCACGCCACATTCGGCTAATGAATGGCAGACGAACAAAGGAGCAGCATCTTTGTGGCGCCGTGACCTATTCACGTATTCCTGTGACTCGTGAGTCGTGTGTGATGTTTCAGTTTTTAGTGTCGTAACTTTTTAGTGCGACCGCCTCATGCATAGTCGTTAACTATAAATAGGTACTTAACAATACACCCTTTTCATGTTACAAAACTCCTGCGCAATCCAATATTTCCTCAAAGCTCGTAGCCCTGACCATTACTTAGATAATGACGGAACTAATTGAAGAATTAACCAAACTATTACAAACTAATGATTCCTTGGCAATCTTATCCGGAGTTTTAATTAGACACGAGAATTATAATTTACGAAATATTTACCCTAACAAACAGTATTTCGATGTGAACATAACTTATTACTCGTTATTTATTACGTTATGTTTCACACTAAGCATTGCTAAAAATCAAAGTTGACCGAGTTATTAGCATTGAGAAACATTACGAAATTTTACAATCTGAACAATATCAATACACCTATTACAATCAAATAACCCGGAATCACTGGTAACGTAATTAGCATTGAAAATACAATGGCAGAATATAAGCTCTATCATGCAATTCAGTAACATGTAGGAAATAGCGAATAATATTCCGTTCACAACAGGATTATGTTTACGCAACAATCCGGACTTGATTGTGAAAAAGTGAAAAAATATACATGACACAAAGACTACACGAACGCATTGCAGTAGGCGTGTGGGAGTTCGAGGTCTTTACATAACAATTAGCGAAACAAAATGTAAAGCCTGTACCAAGGAAGAGACTCTTACGTCTGATTTTAATTAACACCGGATTGTAGTAAGTTTATGCGTTGACAAAAACAGTGAAATCTTCAACGACCCATTGTCTCAGTGGAAAGTTCTGCGTGGGAGAACTGTTGGCGACTTGAATCGGGTTGCTGAGGAAAAAATTACGGAATCAGCCAGTGAACTTTCATAAGTATCTACTTATTTTATGTGGAAGTTGTAGCAACAATTGGTAAACGTCTGGTTTCACACTTATTCCGTACATTACATAAACACAGCTTAACGCAATCGTTTCTTATAAACAAGAGCACGTGGCTATTTTCGCCATCGGCGCCCCTCGTAAAAGGGCTCCCTGTAAACAATGCTGCCAATTCCCATTGTTCTGAAGGTCGTCTCAAGGTGCCAGACCACCCGGAACGGCTCGATATTATATTTAATACTATTGTAATAGTTACGATTTCATTCAAGTAACATTAAACAATGGAACCTCAGATTCCGTAGCCACGGCGCGCGGTGTATACGTCATTGGAATCTTGAAGTAAACACACAAATATTTTGAAGTGGCGCTAATTGGGTCTACGATGAGGAATTGTAGAACTATACCATACAATCCTCCATATAGGAGTCCGTTTAAAATACAGTACAGCTAGCTAATCAAGCCAAGCGTAACCGTAACATAGAGTAGGTACAATAATGGAAACGTGTGTGAGGATGAGGGCTGGCACGAAGCCAATATTTTCCGTACGAAACCGAGATTTCCCAAGATAAAGAACGCCAGGGCACCGACTACTGGCCGCACGTAGCGTGCGCCACCTAAATCATTTTCAGATTATCAACACGAAATCGCCGACCGAGTTAAATCATAATGTGGTACGAAATGGTTTATTAATGTGTGTTATAAGCGACAATGTTGTCATGATCCAGATAAAGAAACCTTTGATTTGATAACTCGAGTGTTTTCGACGTTGACCTTTCTCTGAGATTTCCGCCCGAACCGTTTGCGATAAGAACTGTTAATGATATATTTTCAAGAGTTTTCAGAAATCTCAAGGACCAGTGTTTTTACCGTGAAGAACTATTCAGGACTGCCATGAGTAGAGAACATTTCAAAGAGCTGACTGCCCACCTCCAATGACAGAGTGGCACTGTGAGAGAAGAATTACCCGTCGCTTTAATAACACAAGAATAACACAATAGTTAATCCTTCAAGTGACACGTCTTTAGCCTTCATTCTTGTCTATGATAGAGCTATTTATAAATAGGTTGTTGGAGCAAATGAAATGCATCCGCTAGCGACAATCGTTGACATGTTAACTAATGATGGGTCAGGTATAAATCATGTTTATAATAGCGATTCAACGCGAAGATGGTCGGAGGAAACGGTCGATTTGCGACGGATATGGCGATTGGTGCAAGTAGAGCGGCGTACGCGCTGAACCCGTGAACTGAGTTATTAATCTCGCTCATTATGTACCACACTACAATGGCGTCATTGTCCCACTCACTACTGACTACTGTCTGCTAATGATTGAATAGCTAACATTTTTTATGACAATATTTATTTATTTCAGTGAGGTATGCTATTGAGTGTGCCATGTGACACATGTGCTCTACGACACAACACGGCCTTAAAGATTGGATGGATTCGTGCAAAAACTTGTCCATAATGTGTTTATTGTCTTTGGTTACTTGGGTATGTGAAAAAGTGCAAAAGTAGAAGGTCTGTTTTTCATGAACTATATAGTTTTAGAGTTGCTTTGACTATGTAAAGTATTCGACTTCGACTGTGTAAAATATTATGTGAACTTATTCCTAATATTTGTTTTGGTTCCACTAATGATTCATGGAAGCAAATCGTCTAATATTTCAAACAAAATGAACTACGCACTAAACTCTACTAGTTTACGACATAGTCGTGCATAACCTTCCATTTCAGCCGTAACACCATATTTTTATCACCTTTACCGTCGATTAACTCATAGGTACTCGAGTAGTCTGTTCAACTTTCTGTACAACTCTACGAAAAGAGAATACTAATACAAATGCTAATCAAACTGTTGAAGTGATAAATAACGATGCTGTTTAATCACATGAAAAACATCACCACTAAAATAGAATTTACCCAGAAATAAAAGTACACGTCACAATCGTGCTGAGAAACTGTGCACACAACACAACACTGGGATCTGTACGTGGACTGGATAGGTTATGGGCCTGATCCACATACACACGGAATCGCTCGACTTTCGTACGACAACGTAATTATAGAGTAGCACAGAACACCGCGTGACTGTCTCCATTGACAGATAGCAACACACTGAACTAAGCGGCGAGGCGCGAAGACAACCAAGAGCGGCGCACGCGCATGCCTGCGCCCTCCGTCGCCAACCGTTTATTTACTATTCACAGTTTAAAATTCGAACGTGCTCTAATAATCAACATGGCGCAGATGGACTGATATCAAAAGGGCCAATGAAGGACCAAAACTAGGAAAAAAGCTCATACACTTTTTATTTTAGAAGGATTAAAGAAACTTTCTACCAAACGAAAGACAAACTAATACAAATTACGGATTAAGTTTATGGAAACCGGATCAATAATAATAGGTTTTCGGATAAAAATGAAAGTGAAAGTTAAGCAGTGTTCGCCATTCAAAATAAACTTAAGAAACCTGTTAAAAGTTTGGAGCACTTTTACTCTTACTCTAAAATGTCAGGTAGGCAAGGTGGAGGAACGCGGGAGCAAGGAACTCTAAAGGGTGGGTTGCTCCACAGTAGCACCAACGCACTTGTGTAATTATTTTAAGCCCGCTAGACGAGGACGGGTAAACAGAGACACAGACTGGAATGCCGACCACATATTTAAGGAGGGCTTCACACTGTCATAGAAGTAAAACAATACATGCTGTATAAACACTTACATGCATGTATAGGTAAACCTACATGTGTACAACGTACTTAAGTTTCATTACAGTAACAAACATGAATTAAATGTAACTAGATGCGAAGCTTATCAAAGTTTTGTAAATGTAAACATTATTATTATTACTCCTACATGTAAAGTTGCTCAAATTTCACCTGCTAGCTCATTCCTTAACTATCTTGTTATGTTACTTTGCAATATAATATAAAACATGCATAGATATACACGATTATGTCGCAAATACAAGTTACATTGTTATTTGTACCTGTAGAGAAGATATGTACATTTACAATCGCAATCGCAAAACGCTAGCAAAGTGTACTGAATCAACATAAGCTCACAAAACATCACGTGATTCGTAAATGTCAATCCCGAACATTTTGCTGGCCTTTTTGTAACGATTGTAAATTGTAGCTTGTCTATGGGGTAGTAAAACTGAGCAGTAACTCTGTTTCCCTAGCTGGAATCAGGTTAGGTTGCAGCTTGTCCATTTGGTTGTGTGGGGTATCCTATTCCCCTCGCTGGAATCAGGTTAAAACCAGTAATTTAGTGGTTTAATGTTAATTTTGTTCGCGTTGAATAGAAACATAAACAAAATATTAATCTTATCTATCGGCGCGAATTTAAGAAGTTCATTCCAAAATTGTCATTCTTTACATTTCATTAACGTTTTCAATCAAAGTCAAGTCGCTCCCAAGACTAAAATTAAATACATCCGTTATGAAATCTGTATTGTATTGATAGTTAGGTACGTTACCGATTACTAATCGATTCGTAATGCATTAGTGATAGGATTTCAAGACAGTTTTAAGTTTTAACTTACTTTTGTTTTTTTTTTTTAAGAATTGGCTCAGAACAGATTCGTATCGATATGTATCTTACAAAAAGCAAGGCAACATTTATGATATAGAATTTCCTAACGAGATTATAATATATTAAATTTTAAGTCGACTTCCACAGCACTCCTCTGTTTACTTCTTTAGAAGCGAGCGTAATGAAATGTGTACTTTGTATTGAAAACCATAAAAGTATACGTCACAAGGCAACCCCGTCCTCAAAGCAGGTGTTACACCCACCGTTCCACTGGTTGACCTTTAAGCCACTTTTGTTAGCAGACATATTTACTAGAAACAATAAAATATTATGAGGGGCTTTTGGCCACATGGTGACTGTCCTGTACACAAGACCCAGTTATTTGGATAGCACGTAAAGTTGCGGTCTCACAGTACAAAAGAGAATGACTATGTTCTGTAATCCGAATCAGTTAAATTATCAAGCGAATATCTACGATCAAACACTATTTCTGTTGCACTTGCACATCGTAGTAAACTGATTTTAATGTCATTATATCTCTTTCTTACAGTGGTCATTAAAAAAGGACGAAATATTATTTAGAGCTCCAATAAGTCTATACCCTTGTTACTTGCAGGAAAACGGACTAAAATTACGTTGAACAGGGCAATATAGGTGACCTGTTTTAAATAATTGGTAAACAATCGTATTATTAAAAATAAAATGGAGCTATGAAAAAATAGGTAAGTACTAATATCGCAGTAAACATGATTAATGTTATTGTTATTGAAATTAACAGTTTAATTCCATTATGTCGCCGATATACGTAATTAGGTAGTATAATTTTCCTCTAACGATAGTCGACTGAAACGAATAAATATTCAGTTTTTTTTTTACTGAAAATATTTTTCGTAACGTAATATATTAGTAATTATGTAACAGCTTGACGGTCGACTGATTCTAAAATAGTCTGAAGGGCTCGCTAATAAATACCGCTAAATATCAACACTTTGTTGATGTGTTCCGCCTTCTGACCGAGTGAGTTGATTCCACTTTACAAGGTAGGAAACGCTTCAGTGGACATGATCGCTGACCACTTTAACCTCACCACAAGGAATCACGTGCAGGCATTAATCTCAATGTTGTATAAGTCGTGACAGGACGCAAATCCAGTTAACACTGCAGAAATTCTTTCCTCAGTAGTTTACAACACGCGTGGGATAATAAGCACCTGTTACACTGCTTGTATTTTAATGTGTATGATCAGTATGCGCATGCGCATAAAAAGTCAAAAGCAAAACTATTTTTCCCATGGCAACAGTTGAAACTGAAGGTATGTCAGTAGCTCAAGACGGCCTTGAGTACAGAACAATGTTACGCTTACGTTGCTATATATCTTGTATTGCTGGTACACGGACACGCGATATCTCGTCGTGCGAGATACATGAGAGATGCACTCGATAAAAAAAAAAACGATAACATTTATCATTGAACGCAGGTGTGCAACCAGCTATAAGAATTGCGGGTTTTGACAGCTTCTTTTGCGTAATAAGGAAAATAAAAGACGTAAAAGCTTCTGGTGTACGTCAGGACTATCAATCTGTTTTTAATAATAGATCAATAGTCAGGAGTGACAAAGCTATGAATAGAAATATACCTATCTTATTTCAGATTATTAAAATTACTATTGCGTCATTCATTAATACGTCTTCACGAATTGAGTATAACTAATTCTGAAGAAACAAGGTTATTTGATCTCATTTTCAAGTTCTCAATGTCATTTCTAAACATGCTGTTATGTGACTTGTTTACCAAATCAAAACTTGCTTTTGTTGTCGACTGTCGGTTCCAATTTGAGTAAGGCTTACAATTGCCGAACATTTACAGTTATCTGTTGTCGATCGTCACACAATCACAAATCCTAATGGATGCTAAGACCAGCTCACTGATGCGTAGGCGCATGTTTGGGCGGAGGTGGGCGGCTGAACTTGGCACGCCGGCGACTCTTGCGCAACCAATATAAGCCCTTCTATATTCAATGACAACTCAAAAAGGATTACCATTTGTTGAAAAACATACACTTGCCTAATACAATACATACAAAAATTATGTGCGATAGATTGGATGAATACTCCTATTAAAACTAAATACATACAAAAGGTTCATATTCATATTCTTTATTTGCATTCCACAATGTACATAAGGTGGTAATAATAAAATGTTATAAGTAACAATTATGGACCCTGTTGGGCACAGCAAAAGGTTATGTTACGAGACAATAAAGAAGTCGCGGTAATTGTAAATACATTAAATAGGTACATAAATATGAATAGGTAAGTGTTCTGTCCTCATGACAATAACCTGCACAATACCGATAAACAATAGAAACATTCATGTTTATTTTTGTCATAATTCCAACAACACTGAAATAACCAGTATGTTCCTTACATAGAACGAGCTACAAATATAAATCTTCAAGACGAGCAAATGGCTAACATGAAGCAAAATCCATGGTGCGTGGCATCGAATCAATTATTAAATCAAACTGTTTAATAGAACACTGCATCAATGAAGTAGTCAGTGGCAAGGAAAGCGCAAAAAGTGGAATAAATAACAAACTTTCGTTAGAGAGAAGTGTGCCAATAGAATGCGAGGCAGTGTGCGTGCGCGCAGACGAACACTCGACGCAGCCGTGCAAATGTAGTGAATAACTGCATGCGTAAATACTTCAGTAAATGTAAGTGAAACTGATGCGTTTCAGACACAACTACAGAATAATCGTGTAAATAAACAGTTTGGTGTGAAAAACGACGAACTTATTGGAGTAAAATTACTAAATATTATCAGACTGGAGCAAGCAAAATAAAATAATATTCGGTTCAGATCGATAACATCATCTAAAAGTTTGGATACGCATGTCTTAAAATAGATAACCTTTGCAAAGCCCACATTACCGCCCTGCGGCGAAGTTTCGAGCTGCCACAAATGTGTGGCCAACATATTATCCAAATATTACCCACACGAAGCGAGTATTCTCCCAATAAATGGTCCAGACATTACAGTGCGTAACATCGAACGATACCACGATACTCCAACGTTTATGAACAATACGGTAGACGAGTCAATCAGGGTAGTAGGGTAAAAAGAATGCAGCCGCCTTACAAATGCTCAATGGAAGAGATTAAGCACGCACGCCGAACACCGACGACGCATTACCGTTGCACATACCTACCTAACTACTGCATGTATCTATGTGTTTACACTGACATACATATAATAATGAGATCATCCTTATTGCGAAGGGGAAAATTCAACATAAACATTGAGACCTTTGATGTAAGGAAACGCTGGAACTATTTGTGTATACAGGAACGATGTTCTCGAGTTTTTGTATGCCAATTGGTCATATACGTCAAATATTATAAAACTAAATTCTAATTTACAAGTACTGCATGAAGAAGTCTGCGCATGAATGACATCTTATTATTGAATAAATATACCTAGCCAAACATTATACTTACGCAACATAATATTTACAATGTAAAATGAAAACAAAAATCAGCGATGACACACAATAGCGATTAGAAATGTATCGGGCACCATTTCTACGCTGATTGCAGTTAACATTTCCGCATCCGGCGCGTCGAACAGCCCGTTTCGGTTCAGATAAAAGCTTGTAAAGCCGGGAACATATTTAGGTGACGACTCGGCTTGGTAAACAGTCTCAGCTATAAACCGTTGTTTGGACGAACGCCAGCGTTGATCCCGATCGACTGCTCCCGGAATCGATGAAACTGTATCTGCCTTTACAATGATATTGGAACATTTGTATACAGCAGCGCGCCTCTCAATTTAGACGGCCTTACGCTGGATAAATAGTCCAATGTAGGATTGACTTGGCTCCAGTATATAAACGACTACCACAGCCCACCAAATACTGAGTTGAATCAAATTAACAAACAAGACTAACAATTAAGAAAGTGTGACAAACCAACGGATGCAACAAATGTGACTAATATGAGAACGTAACTGATGGAAAAACGTAATTAAGAAGTTAGGAAGTATTATAATTAAACTCATCATAGCTGAACGTATTAAAGGAGTAACAGAGTATCAACGCATATAAAGACAACAAAATTTAATTACACCAGGTTATATCATAGTTCAGTCTATATAAACACGATTTTTTGTAAAGTTACAGTTGGAACTAAGCCTTATTGTTGGTTCGCGAAATATTCTCTCAGACTGGTTCCATGGAACCAAACTCAGCTTAGATGTACAGCAATGTACTAATGACCGAGGATACGATGTGTTCGGAATTTTAAAATAAACAAGCTCTTTATATTGCACAAAACGTGCACATCTATCTAGATTTCCTCCGACAAGATAAACTCTGTAATTATGTTAGGATTAGTTTCGGATTCAAACGAAACCTGGTATTACGTTGAATATAGAATTGGAAGTTTATTTGAAATAATATTCGCATCTCTTTGCAGATAAACTTGATTTTAGTACAGTTTGCGAAAATTATCATCGATAAATATTGATCACAGTCTTTTTAAAGCTACTGGCTAGAAGGTAGAAACGATCTAGGAAAACTCTGAATTGAAGACTATTTCTGTGACAATCTTAGCTTTAGGTTTTGATTGTGAATATGAACAATACTTGGCTACTATTTAAAAATAGTACATACCTGCAAACTAAATATCATTGTATAGTGAAAAAGGCATAGCGTTTTTTTTTTCCTTATTACAGTTGTGGTATCATATGATAAGAATTTCCGATTATGAAAATATTCAATGAAATTTAATATCCAACTACAGACGGGCACAGCTTCTGAGAGGTATTACTGGCATTTCAAATATAATCAACTGTAACTCAAGATGTAAGATTGCGCCAGCGCAGCATATTCGTATTTACGTTCTAAACATAACTCGGATGAAAACGTCTTGCTGGCAGCGTGATGATTACACCAGTTCGTATCTTGAAATATTACTTTAACGGAATGCCTGCAGGACATCAATAAGATGTTATTACCTACCCGTAATTGCTTTTAACGCTGCATCTAGAACTCGGTTCGCGGAATTTTAAGCTTTATGACTGTATTTTTAGAACATGTTTATCAATCATACAATACTTATTGCAAGCTGTCAGCCGTTTTCACAGATTTCGGTAAGTCAAAGAATTTCACTTAAAGTGGCACACGGTTAAGTAGTCCGACAAGTTCCACATGCGGTCATAAAGTGCGACTCGAGTCCCGTAATTGACAGACCTTAGTGAGGTACAAGAACACAGGCGTATATACAATGTAAGATTTCTCCACATTTACAATTCACTCGCTAACTTAATAAGATCAAAGAAACTTATTGTACATAAAATGTTCCTACAACACGTAATAGGCGTGAAATGCATCGAAATTTCCATAAAAAGGGAAAGTTATTGCATAACTACTACAAGAACAAAGTATGCCATAAAAACTGGAATAATACATTAAATTATAATTTTATGTAGATTATTTCTATGTTTCCCACGTAATTACAAGAATTACTCTCATTATGCAGCGTTCCCAAACAAGATTGAATTCGTGACTATCACTAAACGTGTATACGAAATTTGTATAAGACATTGCACGTTTTGTACTGTTTCCTGCTTGTGCAATCGTTGTGAAATAGGCCCTATGTAGTAAACTACCAAATATCGACTTATAAAAGGTTAAACGTGCAAGCTAACAATGGTTAATGGTGAATTGGCAATAAAGAATAACGACACGTCGTCGGAGCGTTAGAGCCGTTTAGAAAACATGATATTTTGTGCACATTTGCAGTTCAGTAACAAATCACTTTGGAAAGTGAATATAAAGTACTTGGCGCTTTCCCTCGGCCAAGAGTTGATGTCAATAGACATTAGCGTTAAGGGTACTATCAATATTTATCAACACACTCCAATGTATTCGATACGTTCCCGATTCACCTGATTTTATTGCTCGTAAATCAATCGCATACGGAAATAAATGTCGCCTTTCTAGTTGTAAAATCTGAAACAGCTGTAAAGTAATCTGAGAAACAAACAAAAGCTGTCGAGATTGTTTTAGAGAATTGAATTGTCTTGAAGTAGGGAAATAGGCCAACCTGAGTTACTACTCACAACTGCAGCTGTTGCAAACATTGCCTGTATATATTTCTGAACTTTTGGAGAACCCCCAAATCTCTTTACCAGTGTACTATTATCCTTGGTATTCATAGAATAAGTTGCGAAGGTTTTGGCAGAGATGACGTGATGTGCGCCCATATTTTACCGATACTGTTATTGAGTTCCATTTAATAGGGAGCGAGCCTCTTGCTATCAACCGGGCACAATTCTGAACTCCGAGCTACTACATAATAATATTTTTTCTAGCAAAACATTATAACACTGCTAGATCCGGGAATCATATCCTGAATCAGTAGTTGCGCTTTGCACGAGACCAAAGAGGAACTCCATTAATAATAATGCGATGATATTCGTTAATAGTGACATAAGCGACACCATGAATGTGCGTCAATATCCGGCGTATACGCAGGTGCCGGAACTTTGGGGGAATGACCGCGATTGTATCTGACAACGGACCACTTAAGTCGACTGCACGCTGCAAAAATTTACAATAAGCACCGTTTGCTGTCACACATTCAAGGAAAAGATTAAATGTAGCATTGCAGAGTATGGTCATCAAATTACATTAATTTTTCGATCTTTAACGATTTGGACACAATATCCCAAGATATGGTCAAACTTAAAAGTTCTTAATGTCATACAGTGTCGAATCGACATTTTGACAGGTATCAAAACTACACAAAATCAATGTCAAGCGTAACATAAGAGAATTTACACATTAATTATACATTAAGAAATATTAATACATAAAGTTATGTGCTTGTCTTGTCCTTAACATTGGGGTCGATTCTGCGTAAGTAATCATTAGGTAAGTTCAGTGACCATGATTACCTATCGAGACTCGTGTTACCAGCACACCTCATTAGACATTACACTCGGTGCAATGACTTCCACGAAGAAGCAAAATCCAACTAAGTGAAATCTGGGTCGCTTCTACTTTGAGATCATATGAAAAAGGTCCTTAGAGAATTTTTGAATGCTAAATCTATATTAACTAATCACAAAGTCTCAGGAACTATTAAGCCGACAAACTTGATATTTGGGACATATCTTAGCTTCCTTATAAGGTTAAGGCATCCGCAAAGAAAGCAGTTTCCAAAATTCAACGTCTAGGGGGTCAAACAGAACCAAAAAATATTTCTAAGCGAACGAAGTCGCGGGCATCATAATAGTACCTTTTCGTAATCAGTCTATTTATAGAGATCTGATAAGGCGACCAAAATAACGATAAAACGTTTAGACTATAATAAAACTCCATATAACTTGACAGTGTAACACACGCCCTTAAATCTAAAGAAAGCTTCTATCGTAATCGACTTGAGTTATGTTTATTGAGCTTAAATGTTCTCCAAAAATTCGGGATTATCCTTCGAATGCGTGTTCTCACGGCATGTTATCGGTTTCTTGGGGAATTCGGTTCAGAGACGATAAGCAAGCACTTATCTGTCGTCGTAGACCACAGCCGCGATTTATAAGCTGATGTCGCTAGCTAGATTACAACATAATCACATCATTATTATGTTCGGGATCAAAAAAATTACATGAACCGTTGCTTTTATCGTCCGCACACGAACATTTAAGGATTCCAGGGTTGAAATATGGACGAGTTTTACTAGTAAGCCGAGTTCGTAAAATATTTTTTTGGCAAAGAAGGTCCCCAAATAAATTTCTATTATGAAAACAGCGATTAAAATTCCATCGCACATTCAGGCCCGAATCGGATTCTCTTTGCATTCAACGTGGATGCACGGTGGGTAAAAGACGTGGTGCGATTGACAAATAACAGAGCCCATTGGCCTATTATGAATCGTTTACCTGTATGAAGGCATAAGATTTTATATTCTGTCAATGTTTGCAATGCTCCTGGAACGCGCATGACAACACAACGCATTTGATTTGCAGTATGTAATTACGTTGATTACACAAAAGGAGCTGTGCTTTATTATGCAAGGGAATAGCAATAAAATTTATTAATAGCTAGACGATGCAAGTAGAACTTAACAGTCTACTAATCAAGTGCAGCTACGATAGCGTACTTGAGAACAAAACAACATGTTATTGTTGTTAGAAGAACAAAACAGGGTAAGGATGTCCATTATTACCACGAGGAGGGTAGAGAACAATGCACGAGGCAGGTAGCGGGACACGGACGGGCCCCCAAGACGTTGTTACGCTCAAGATACGACATGTGCTAACGTGATTTTAAAACACCCGGCCCGACAGATGCTACCACACTTTTTTTATTCTAAACATTCGCCAAGATTAACAAAAATATCAAGCACTCGATCAATAGCAAAACCGAAAGTTATAACAAGATATTTTTTATCAAATGACAGTAGTTATTACGTGAAGATCAAAACACGATACTATTGTTAAAAAGTATTGGATTCCAAACCGTTCGTGTGTATCTAAACTTTTCTTCGTTGATAGCAATCGAACCGCGAAGTGTCGGCCTCTTAGTCACGCTTCTAGATCATAAAACTTAACGAATATCTTCAATATTTGAAACCCGATTAGAGTAACAGTTAATCGTTCTCAACTCGAACTAATTCATTTGTTAACGAGTACTTATACATTTTCAACGATCATAACCAATCTTTGAGGTATGATGGTAATGTTACGAAGCAAAACAAACTGAAATACGTGAAATGATGATACATGGGCCAACTGATATCCTCAGAGGTAAATAGGCGAAAGTTGAGTAAAAAGTAATAAAATACCCTTTAGCTTTAACGAAACTAGACAACGATATCGGTATCAAAGCAGGTAAGTTAACGGCATATAATTTATCGTTAAATCCAAAGTGACCGTCCTCCTCAAATTGTTGTGGTATACCTGTATCTATGCGAGACAGATTAAAGAGAGAGAGAGAGAGTTTTGCGACATAAAGATTGACCATTAATTATAAAATGTTGATAAACTAATTAACCGTACTGCTTCTGTGCATGTAGATGTCAACGCAAAGGGTGACTGTTGCGACCGCCACACTCTGGGGTGGCTATTTTTAGGCTCCTCTTACACGGTACCGACCCACCGACGTGTGATACGATGCCTGGGCCACTGGAGGCAATCAATATACTGAGTGATTAATTGATTTATTACAGAACACTGCTCGTCAGGGCCACTGTCAACGTTATCGACTGACCTTTTAATTTATGAAATCTGACATTTGTACGTTGAAGATTTATTCGCAAGACGATTCATCAGCGCTTTCGAAAACGTAAGCTACGTAAAGTTCAGTGATTTCGAATATCTTATCGCAGTTATATAAGTTGCGTAAACTTGTTTAATAAGTTTGTTAATATTGAACGTTGTAGGCATTCAGTGGATCATTGATGGCCATAATAATTTAAAATTTTAAACTGCTATAAATTACGTACAAACTGTTGAAAAATTGTCACTGAACAAAACCACGACGTGTAGCACTTGACAAAAGCACGTAATGATTTCACAAAACAAGCACAATGGCACGGTGGTTCATTGGGAGCAAACCGCAGAGTTCCTGCGCATTGTGGTCGCGCGGCTGCTGGCACAACGGACACAAGAGTGGTGGACGCACCTCACACAATATAGGAGAAGCGAGGCGCGACGTGCGCGCGACACGGACCGATGCCAACTGTTTACCAACGCGCCGCAGCGGTGTGCACCCACCACCACCAGGGGTGACACGTGATGATTCAGACGAGGATATTGCCGTTTGTTTACTTGAAAAACAATAATTTTGAATCACCTCTTAATATGGCATAGCTACCTAGCGGAATTAATATGAAAATAATTAAATTATAATTAAAAAGGGCAATTACTACATCCAGAAATACACACAACAAATATTTGTAACTAAATAACTAACTAAATCTAAAAATAGAACATTACATTTTTCTTTTATTTTGCACTCAAAAATATCATGTTACTATTTACAATGTAATCAGCAGCAGCCCTATCTAAATCATAAAGCTTAGTTCCACAAAAAACTTGGTCATACACGATAAGCTTTATCATATCGCGTTTGAACTCAAGTTTGTGGATATCATCATTCCTAGTTGGGTTTAGAGAAATGTGCTCTAGGAGATAGTAGATATTACTTCACATCATGTTTATATGGACTGCGGCTACAAGATACGTAACACTAAACCGCTGTAAGGTCATGCGCATAAGCTAATAAAACGTGTCAGCTTACTGACCGCTGTTAATAATAACAGTTCCATGATATACCGGTGGCATAGTAGCTGTTACATTTTATATTTTAATCCACACTGGTCTGGTAACGAATATATAGTATAAAAATACTAGGTACTTACTATCCTTCTACTTAATCGTTTCACCAGAGTTAATTCGAAGTTCCGCCATATACAACGACGTCGCTGTGTCGAGTATTATATGGAATATGGGTCAACATACTTTCGTACTAAATTAAAGCACTTTTATTTATTACTTTTGAAATGGAATACGTTTCAGTGGAAGTTGTTAACAGATATGCTAAAATAAGTTCGTAGAACGTAAAATACACGTGTCCAGGGGAATAGTAGAGTGCAAGGAAACACGAACAGTGTAAATTGTTAGACGTGTCGCTTACTTATACATAATTGGAACTTCACTTACACGAATTGACACTGATACAACCGTAACGGGGTTGCACGTAACAACGATAATTTGACAGACATTTTCTTTTTAGTCGCGTTTGCACAGCGATACGACAGAACGTTTGGAGCCGATCGTATGTAAATATCGATACAACCTTACTAATAATATCTGACCTTATCTGCGTGCAATAATAATTGAGTAATACTTTGCAGATAGCGCTAATGGCCCCGTTACGAAAGCGTTAAAAACGATATATTTTCATAGTAATGTTTACACAGTAAATAGTTATCTTAATTAACAAAGGAATTTCAATTATAAGCATATTCAAAGGGTTATTTATGTCTATGTTTATGCCGACGAATATTTACAGCAATCGCCGGAAGAAATAAGTAAACATAAATCCTGGAGGCTAAAATTAGCTTTCAAACATTGTAAAAGCTGTCTTTTGTGATGTGTTCAACGAAAAAGCGAAGTATTATATGGACAGTACAGAAGCCAGTACATCGGTAAGGTTGAAGCCGTGAGTCACGTTTTAAAGAACATCTTACGAGTCTTTACGCACGTGCATAAGCGCGTCCTCTGTCCTCTGATAAATTCATCGCGATCTCATATATATAATATAATACGACTTAATCGGATTTTATTTTTAATTGAACATGTGCTGCACGTCATAAACTTTAAGTTTTGACTAAAACAGTTGTTATTATCGTCGATTAAAAATTATTAGAGAAGATATATTGCTCATGTTAACACGCTACTCCACTCCATCAAGCCGATGCATTTTTACTAAATTATCGTCCATCCCACGCATGATTACCGTCTTTAATTACACATATTTATGTAATGAAAGAATCAATAAACCACAAAAGTGAATACTGAACGCGAAAGTTAAAGTTTCAAAATGCTACGAGTACGCAAGGCACACGGTGGTGTCCCAATTTGTATGCGTGAAATGGCACATCTGCATTGCCGTTGAATGTGAGAATAATATTTTTGGCACGGGAATTTTAAAATCAGGCCAAATGGTCTCAACGCGGAACTACTGGTTTTGTCGGATAGGAAAAAGGTATACGTGAATTACGTGTTCTTGTATAAGTCATTGGTTGGAAACAGAAAATATATATTATGATTAATTCTAAATGGATATAATTAAGAGGATGAAAAATAAAATGGCCAATTATTAATTATCGTTAACATCAATTCAATGTTTTCGGAAAAAAATATCACACATATGCAAATGTACTTGTTATAATACTAAGAACCATTTTACTGTCCGTTGAAAATGGCTATTTGTATCTAAATTCTCCATATAAATGTGGGTTTTAGTACAAACTGTTCCAAGACTCCCACACTCCTTATGCGTACAGAATCTTTAATGTGCGTGCACTATGGGTTATAGTGAAAATTTAAAATATCGACTGTATAACGATTCTAGGAAAAAATGTACGGAGCCGTCCACAAGAGCTTTACATTCCTTTATGTGCGTTGCATAATTAATACGTATAACTTAAAAGAAATTCTGCCCTGAATAGCGGTGAAGGTGACGAGTTTTTACGATTGAATAACTCTGTAATTACACCTATTTTTGAAGCAGGTTTTATAACTACTTAAAAGTCTGTAGGTATACAAGTAAAATATGTTTTAAAGTTAACATTGTAAGGCCAGTTTAGTGTCGTCCAACTATGCAGCGAGATCGAACATAATACCGTACACAACGGTGCTAACAAATTGACACTGGCAAGCCATCATGACATAATCACAACAGGTTTATAAACACAACTAACAGTGGTGTTGATGAACAACGCTGATTCAATAACGGTCAGCAATGACGCGGTACTGGCATAACACACTCCTAGCCATCAACAAGAAGCAAAAATAACTTTGTAAACATCCACCTCAGGATCTGGTGTGATATACAAAAGTGTAGGTGCAATAGGGTTGAACAATATAATCCTATCCTATCCTACTAATCCTATCCTATCCTATCCTACTAATATTATTAATGCGAAAGTTTGTGAGGATGAATGGATGGATATTTGTTATTCAATCACGCCAGAACGGCTGAACGGATCTGGATGGAATTTGGCAAAGAAATAGATTATAGACTGGAATAGCACATAGGCTTTTTATCCCAGAAAAATGTACGGGTTCGTAAACCACGCGGGTGAAGCCGCGTGCGAAAGCTAATAAGTAATATTACGAAATTTTTTTCGTAATAGCAGTACTTGTCTCGATGCATGATTGATAGCCTGGTGGTCTGCAAATTGCGGAGGTATAAGAGAGATTAACTTAAATCTGGAAGCAAACAGGATTTTCACCGACCCAGTTACGAAAGTCAACCAGATATCTTGTTTGTGGTCAAACTTTGGTACGTCAGCTTGAAAGCCTGTACAATCCGACCGTGTAACCCTAAGCTGCACTTGTTTTCACAAGCCATTTTAACGCTGTGCATCCGGTGACCGACGCGACGGTGGCTCGAACCGACACACGATACAAAAGAGCTTTAATTACATCAATAAATTACTGCACTTTACAACATCCGTTAAACTATATTATATTATCGCAATATTACCAACGTCATAAAAAAGTCCTTTTTAAAGTGCAATTGCATAAGGATAAAAACAAAAAGTACTAAATTCTGTTTTAAATAACAAGCAGTTACCGTAATTAAAATATGGTCCTTATGAGATCCAATTATTGGTTTATGTGGATCACCAACATTTAAGATGTCAAAAACAAATTCAGGTTCGGATAAATAATTTCTTAACGATGTAATTGCGTATGTAATTGTAACGAAAAAATAATTGTTGTTACGATTTTCAGAGCAAAACAGCGTGAAACAGTAAAATTAACGGATAAGCCATCTTGATGAAAGCAAAGTAATTAGTGGTCACCGAATTAAATTTTAACTGAATTCGCACCAATTGTGTGCGAGATGAGATCGTTAAGACCTTTGTTTAGAGAGCGTAAATATAAGATAAGCAAATTTAAGGCATGTACTTACCAAACGCCGCATAATTTTCCACAATTAATTCAATCGACACTTACCTGTAACAAAATGATTACACAATTAGTGAAAGCATAAATAAAGAAAGTGCTTGAATATAACTTAAAATTAAATGAATCTACAATATTTCAACAAGAAACGTAGAAAAACAAACTCGGTATTTAGCAATGTGCCTAATTAAAAGTTTATAGTCGGCATGGAGTCACTAGGCAAGCCAGAGTATGTCAATTAAAGTCGGCTCTCTCTCGCATTTAAAATTAGATGCCTACACGTATATACTACAAATATAGTGGTAATTTAGGGAAAAACCAGAGACAGAATACGAGATTATCTTTGCTAAGAAAAAAGGCAGGGATAAAGTGCGATACGGCCTCCACAATGAGGTGAGTCACTAACGAGCTCTCTGCTGATTCATTGTTTTCATCGCAGAAATGAAAAGTTATACTTGCTTCGAGCCCCCACTCGCCATATATAGGCATAGAACGTTGATATACTTACTATCAATCTACCACCTACATCAATAGATCTAGGAGGACAAGAAGGTTCTTAGTTTTACAAAAAGCTTTATTGACAAGCATCCAAGACAGATCGTAGCCTTCCAATGAACCATAAATAAAATCTGATTTAATAATAACCGGAAGCTGTTCTTTAAACTTAATACTGTAGAGGTTTTATATGAAAGGATACTATTTTTGGTATGGATGCTGGTGAGCAAAAAAGAACAAATATTTGAAGAAGGAACGTCAATATTTTGGTAATTGAGTGATGGACGTTGAATTTAAATAATAAGAAATTGTATTTGGGAGCTCGTTGCGTTCAATACAGAGTTTAATATTTTAACAGCAGTTTTATTCCCGGTTCCTATAATACCGCAATAAGTAATTTATAATGCAAGAGAAAAAAATCGCTAATCGTGTTTTCGCATCCTGTTACCCCCAGCTGTGGACGCTGTGGTGAGATCCTCCGTCTCCCATATGTCGCAATCTCGAACGATGCATAAATAAAACAAAATATTGGAACACTGATAATCATGTTGATACCATCTGACTAGTAAAAACACGTGTGATTTGTTGTTGTGAAAATTTGTGACCGTTACCTAAATAATGTCAAGTAACAGATTGCGAAAACATATACCTAATAAGAGCTAGATCAATTTTTGGTCCTATTCGCACAGTACTCAGAGACGGCGCAAAAGATTTAACTAAAAGCCGAATAAAGCCGTAAAATAATGTTTTTCCGTCATCCATGATACAATAACATAAGTACCTATTTTGCTGATATTGACGTCTTAACAGATTACAATCCGAACCACGTATTTTACCAAACATATTGAAACAACAAGGCATACATGATTTCAATTAAGGTTCTATCTCCGTCAGCCTGTCAATCATGTAGCTTTTGACCGATTAACAGATCGCCGAGCCCTTTAATGGCAAACAAAAAACCAGAGACCGTGTTAACATTATGTATCTTTAGGAAGTCGAACAACGCCATATGAAGAAAGGAAATAAAATGGCTCATGGGCACGAATAGGCACGAGCGGACACAAAACGCACTTAACTCTTTTCTCCAGTACAGGTTACAGTAGAGATCGGTTTTCCGTATTCATCGAAAGAACGCAATTGGAATTGCTTCCGAGAGCTTAGTCGAATAAAAACTATGGAGAATTTAGTAATGACGGCCTTCAGAGCGTAACTAGTTTTTTTGTTCACGCAGCTCTCGCTTCCACTTCCACAGTAGGAGGCAGTTTCTTAACCAAGGTTGACATATATGGACAATTAACCTGATCTTGGAAAATGGATATCGGAAGATCAAGAGCACTTTAGCAAAGAGGTTTTGTGCGCAAATTATCTGTGGACCTAGCATATTAAGTGGCCTTGTGAATCGGAATGCAATGAATAAACAAATCTTTATTGTGTTTTTAACTATTTTTGACCATTTATATGCCATAGCACAACAGAGTGATTTTGTAAAAGAAAGACGAACTGTTCAAAGAAATTTTATTCTGCGTAGTAGCTTGTATGCAACCGCAAAAAGAGCATAGAGCTCGTATTCAAAGTACTAAAAGTTTTATTCGTCATTAGTCAGTTCTTAGAAAACGGATGCGTTAATTTGACACAATTTGAACACAATGGCAGGAGTTGCTCATTATCCGTGACGAGTTCGAGGACATGGTCATTGAATTTTTGCGAATCTCTCATTGGATCGAGATGGAAACTCGACAATTATTCATCCGTGAATAAAGGTTGACTGGGAGTTTGTTAAAAGTCAATTGGCAATTAAATTAACAGAGTTCAATCAGCAGTACTTTAAAGAAACCAACAACACTATTATGAAATCAAGTCTATAATTTAAGTATCAACATAACATTAGATAACATGGAAGATAAAAACCGAATCTTTCTCTAATTACATGTGACTATGACTTTCGGAAGTTCCGAAACTAATAATCAAGTAGCAATGTGTCTAATAAGACACATTGCTACTTGATTATTCGACCGGATGCACTAGAAACTGTTGGCCTCATAAACTAATAGTATGCTAACCATTAAAGGGACCTATTATGCTGGTTACTGTTGATTCAGATATGCATAAATACATTCGAGAATACGAATGTAAGTTCGTGTTTGATGTCCCGTAGGAGGAGGTCGTGCTGAGACGATGGCCCGACTAAGTATGTGGGTCAAACATATACTGACACCGACCATTGAGGCTTGCGTGAACGACATTCAGTTACACATGTGTATCAACAAATGTAGCACGAAGATTATGTACTTCTGTTAGAATTTAATAACTGTAGTCACGAAATATTAAGTTGATCGTACAAAAGCTTCGAGTCTTATTCATAACGCAAGAAAACGGGTCGTGAAAATTCTATTACCGATGATAACAGTGCATAACTTTCAATTTTAATGTTCATAATGTATGTAATTGTTTAATGATATTGATGTTCTCTTGAATAAGTTTAAGAGACCTTAATAAAGTGAAGTGCCAAATGCACTCAAATTACAAGAAAAATAAAACTATAATTTCTGAAAATATATAGCGGACTAATTGCGTTATTTAGGCATACGCGTCCATCACGACACGCGTACATTATTCAAGCCTTTCAAATTGATATTTCCCAGCACTATAACAATATTTTCCATCACTGACAATTTATGTATATTAAAGTGAAGAAACATATCATTGTTATGTCTAAATGCGCAGTAATAATTAGCAGATTTACGTAAAGTCATGGAAACCGTGTCGTGGGAGCCATATTGTCTGCGTGGGCAACGCTTTGCGCGATGACTGTTGAGTGTCAGTTTCTTTATAACCAGCGTATTGTTAAGGAGTACCTAAAGATTACCTCTGCATTGCCAACTGATGTCCTTTTGCGATTTTTACTCGGAACAATGACAATTGTTTCTGAATAAGGATGGGGAATGAGGCGAGTCAGCACAGGGGTATTATTCGCGAATTTTATTTGAACACAAATGCCTTGTAAAATGAGATTACCTCACGAAGATAAAAAATACATTAAAAATCTTTGAAACGTCCTCTTTCAAAATTATATCTAACTTATGAAATCGACAAAAAACTGTTTTCTAAGACCTGGTAATAATATTTGAAGTGTTTGGAACGTTGTCGCAAGGGCTCTGTTTGTTGTTAAACCGCGGGTCACGAGCGTAGAATCGCCAGAAATGTAACAAAGATTGACCTCATTCAGACAGCGGCAACGTTTGACGCGGTTGGTATACTAAACACAAAGGTATGAATCATATTTTCCCACAATGGCTGTCCGAGAGAAGGCATTGGCCATGCCATTACGCGTCTCTACAAAAAATGCACACAGTGTCAATACGATTATTTTTAAGTATTGTACACGATATTTAACAAAATGTCCTCGGATGTGTATTGAAATAAAATAATAACAACTTTTATAGGAAACTTAGTTATCCCTGTGGATTGGTACCTTAATATAAGCGTACATACGTAAATACACAAAGAAAATGATAAACAGAATATCAAAACACAAAGATCTAAGTTAAATATTTAAATTTGCAAAATAAAAAATATTCAAATCTATAAATATTATTTTTCATGCCAATATAATGAAAAAGTATAATGTTTGCTTTATTAGAATTCAATGATCAACTTTGTCGAACATAAATTAGTAGTGCCACCTAGCGTCGAATAGCGACAATACTTACATGCTCGCAACGCGTCAAGAGATGGCGGTAGAGTCGCCGAGCTACCTCCCTGCATCGCCGCTAGAGCGGAGTACGATTCTCGATCACATGGTAGCACTTCGCTGTATTTCCTCTTCCTATGTATAATCGCCTTCCACATATTAAATTTTGAACGTTTTTCCCTTTGTAGACTCATTCACATAATTTTTTATCACTTTTTGTTACCAAACACTGCTCACAAAACTTATAGATTTATAACTATGTTTTATCGACTGTTCATTGCTGTTTTAAGATAAAAACATTATTTTAGTGTTGGGCAGTCATAAAGTTTCTGTTGTAAATTGCAAGTGAGTTCAAGGGTCGAGTGAATAGATGCCGACAATTGGCGTGTAAATCACTGGCATCACGACACAACGATGTAACAAGATAACGATAGTGAATGATAGGGGCGCTGCCCTAAGTGTCCCTCTTCACATTATTACGTTATGTGCTGATCTAATGTTAAGGCGATTTGTCTGCATCAGCAGCTGCTGTCGGGTTGCAACATCCTTGTAATATTAAGATAGAGCAAGTAGATATTCATACAAAATATTTTTATGAAAGCAATTAAGTAAAGAAACAAACAGTATAAGAAATAAATAAAACGAATTTGATTTCTAATGTAGTAACACAATTAAATACTAATTAATAGACCCGGTTACACTAATTGATTACTTGTTGATCATTGTTGCATGTTATAATATATTTTCTGAACATAAAAATGTATTATTGATCATTTATCAACTTAGCCTATACGGTTAACTGATGATTATTTCTTAATTAGTAAATCGAGTCGTGTCTAACGAGTAATTACTCGTCTCATTATTTAATTATAGTTTACGTAATTAAACAATAATACTACTATTTGTGGATGTCGTCTTGATATTTTTTTATAAGAAATTATAGTTGTTAAATCCATAACATTGTTATCTCAATTATTTAAAGAATGCTTTTTAAACACTAAAAGCGTATAAAATGCGGTATTGACATAACGCATGGTTTTCATATGACGTCAGACCCTAAAATCCCTACTTAGCCCTTATGACAAAATTATCAGGACGTATAACGGGCTTCTGGCATTCCGTAACGATCGATGACATTTACTAAGGTCCCCTGAGACACACTCGTTATAATAAGGCACCACGAGAATTCAATAGAAAAATTATACTGGAGTATTATTAATTAATTAATTAATGCTGTTAATTCACAATCAGGTCATTAGGTCATCCTATTTTCCTCATCCATCCTGGCATTATTATGGGATCTGCATCATAAAAAATCTATCAAGCATTTTACCGCGAATTAGCAGAAGATAAGTTAAGTATAAGTCATGATACGTATTGTGTTTTTGTTCCCTTGATTGGATCAGTTATAAGTAAAATTATATCTAATATTCCATATATTAGAAACAATTTTTCTAGTTGCCATAAATAAATATATTAAATTTTGTTGCCATAAAATTAAATTAAATCAAATTATATCCACAGTACCTACGCAAAGATTTGGCAGGCATAAACTGTTTATTGTATACTAGGTTCCGCCCGCGGCTTCGCCCGCGTGGTTTACGAATCCGTACATTTTTCCGAGATAAAAGTAGCCTATGTGCTATTCCAGACTATAATCTATCACAGTGCCAAATTTCATCCAGATCCTTTCAGTATTTTCTGCGTGAAAGAGTAACAAACATCCATCCATCCATCCTCACTAATATACAAAGTATAATAGACAACAAGAGCTTCGCTACTGGAGCAAGTACCGTTTGTAGGTATGTCCTCCACCCAAAAGTATTCTCGTAAGTGCGAAGTAACGTTGTGACGGCGGCGGCGTGAGTGAAAAAATACGCCGCTGTCCTTTCTATCTATTGTGAATAAAAATTCCAAGTCAGCGCTCCCTACGGTAGCTAAAAGGAACCCCCGGGTGATTTAAGGCACGTGATCAACTGGATCATATAACTGTCCGTGACACTTAGAACAATAAAATCATGGGAGCACACTTTGCATTACAATTACCAATAATTAACAATAACTCTGTCCTATTGAAAGAAATGGCACGTCTCACTGATAGAGCGCTTTAAATTGCGGTATTTGTTTAACAATTAAGTAAATGAGAACGGGTGTCGAAACGCTCCGCAGACCCTGGACGTCAGCCAAGAACAAACCTTAATTAAAAATCTGATGAGATGTAATCACCAGTTTTTTCACATAATTATTCTACTCTCTTTCCATATCTCTCTAACAATAGATTTCACGAAAACCATTAGCAGAAATATAATTAATTAGCGATGTTTAAGATTAGACAAACAATAAAGAGAATATGTTTACAAACGATTGTCAATGAATTAACAATGGTGAGAATACTGTATAGTTTAGAAGTGACATACAATCCAATTTTATTCAAATATTGGCTATTGTCCACTTCATCTGCGCAGAGTCAGGTGATATACAAATAAAGCAAGAAGAGGTACAATCCAAAACAAAAAGATCAGCATTGCAAAAAATCTTAATTGATACTTTTTCTTGAGACATTAACTCGACCAGAACCTTGTCAATCTGATGTAGATAAAGAAATAGTCGGGTATCTTACTGAAGTGTCCCAACTTCCTTGGTGAGGCATGACCAAGCTCAATGCAATACCATAACAAATCAGCTCTTTGTTTTAATTCGCCATTGTACTGAAACCAGCGTCGACGTCACTGGGCGTTAGCATACAATGCCACAAACCATTAAAGATGAGTCAATGGTACGCAACTGTACTATCGGGTTGACGTTTCTTTGGGACTTTGCTGATCACCGACTGATTTTAATTTTGTGAGTAATCAATATAGCTTTACGGCTTTGGACTGACGTATTGGAAAGCTATGGTTTCTTATAGTAAACCTGTTAGTGACGTAGACCTCAGCCTCCGTAGCCGGAATAAATTGATACAAATTGCCTTGCTTTATTAAAAACGAATATTAATTTTCCTTAAGAAGCACCTACTTCGTTTTTAATCAATAAAGATCAGTCTATAGAGCCTGTAGTGCCAATACTGCCTATAGAGCTACCCCAAGGTACGATAATAGATACCTAAATAAGTCCAGGGCACGTGGGCACTTAGCTATTACGAACTTGACTGTTTACCTGATCTTACCAACGCAGTATAAACAATTCCACCATTTAATGGGAACAGCATATAACTAGAAAACCACAGATAGGTAAATGTCACATACAAACAAACCCATAAAGTTGTTTGAAACTGCAGGAAACAGAAATCTAGTAATTTGAGTCTTTGTAGCATTTCAAACAGCGCCACGTCCAACTTTCACAGACAGTAACTCCTGCATCCGGAAACGGCGTAACCGTTTACAAGCGCCTAGAAAATTTCCTCAAACTTTGATTTTTAGTAAGAGCCGTGACTGAACCACAGATATAGCTTTTATTCTAAATAGAATTCACGAAAGATTCACTCATCTAGTAGTGGTTACAAGCTTATCTGAGCATGAAGTCGATTTCGAAGTCGGACAAAGTGTTATTAGGTTTTTTGTCAGGAATCTTACAGTAGCAGCACGGAGTTTGGAATTGTCCCCGGTAAATGGCATGGCAATTGTAGCGAGCAGCACCTCTGCCATTCCCTGCGGGGAATACAGGCGTGATGCTATGTTAGTATATGAAAGTAATACTCAATATTAGAAGTTATTGACAAACGTATTGATATCATATCAACTTATTTGAAAACACATAAGAACAATTCCAACTTTGAACCCGCGACACTTCATATCACATTTCCATCCGATAACCTAACTTGTAGAGCTACTTCTAATCTATAAATATTTCATCTATACCTACTTATGTATAAAACAACAAATACGATTTTCAAAACAATGAGTCGATTTACGAGTTCAATTTTATCGGTTCCCGTAACAAATTCTTGAATAGCCTATAAATGCGCGTACGTAGATTTATAACTATTTATAATTTCCGCTGATTATTATGTGGGTATTACAAATCTGCGCCGGAGCAGGAGGCGGTGCTACCTGCCCATCCATCCCACACACACCATCACTCACTTACAACGCTTTACTAATAATAGACTTGTATTTAAACGTTTCATCATCGCTTATTGACGCGCACGCGCACCTACTCAAATCTCCGAAACTGCATACAATATTTAAAATTATCGCAAGCATTTTTAAATAGATTTTATAACTAAAGATTTAAAATTTCACGTTTATCGAGCAGTAATAGCAGAATAGGTAGGCATACCTTTTCACTGAAATGCTAGGAAAGGCACGTGTGTGCGTGTGAGATAAGCTAGAAGCATATCACTATCTACTTATGCATTACTATGATTTTACATGCAACGCAAGCACATAACTCTTTTCACCACATTTACCATTTTTGGATCATTTATTGCAGTCGTCCACTCAGTGTGTACCTACTTTCCAAACAAGGTACTGAAAAACGACAATGACTAGAGTTTTGAAACATCTTCTATGATCGACTTTGACCTTCATAGCCCGAATCTGATTCATTTGTTTTAATTGAATACTTTTAAAATATCCTAGTTAACATGTTCCGACTTCTTTAAATAGCATGCGCATGCGAACTTCGATGCATGATGTAATTGAAATGTAAAACTAATCTCGTAGCTATTTCGTTTTTCTTCAAGAAAATCTGTATATTTTACTTTTCCGCGCCTGACATACTCGTACCTAATGTAACGTAAACAAATCAAAATAATGGAGTATTATTCGCAAGGAACAATAAAATGACGGCTAAAGTTTCTAAACAAAAAATACTAAACAATGATTACTAGATTCGTAGATTGCCAATGGTAGTATTAATTGTATTGTAAAAAAATCATTAAAAAGGCCCGCGTTGGTGCCTAGGATCTAACTAGTAGTAGTCCATGACCACGGAGAGCATAAAGATCACGGTAAAGTCACCTCGAAATAGATGAGAATGGAAAGAGGTGTGAATTTCTAAGGAAACAATTACATCGGTTTTATAAAACCCGACAACCCTAATCTGATATATTTTTACACCCTTATTCATAAATCTTTTATAAATATTACCTTACATTACTTTCAAATAAATGAAAAGAAATGACAAGAGTATTTTAAAGCCATTTTAGTTATTAGAGGTTTATGACAATATTATAAGGGGATTAGCCATTAGCCTAGGAATACTTAGTGCTATTGAAACAGCACTGGGTAATCGTAATGAAATGCATCTGTACTGTAAAATATTAGGATAATATTACCTATGTTCGTTGCTAATGCTAGTAATTACCTCTATTAGCGTCGTGTGCCTGCATTAACCTTGTATTAGTCACCGGACGATGCGCGCAAATCGCCGGCAGATGGCGCTGTGCCAGCATCATTGTTTACACTACCCGTAGCCGTTAACTAGATATAAGGCGGTGTAATCAAAAAAATACGGTTATAAAAAACTTCTGATACCGTCAATTAATGAAAATAGATACAGGAAACATTTGTTTTAAAAGTATGTTTACCGCATTTTACCCAATTACGATTCGCATTTGTAAATCTGAAGTCATTAGCCTTATTTCCTAAATACTTAAGACCTATTAATATCGGAAGTAATAAATATAGAAATGAAAAACTGTTTCCATAATTAAATAAATAAACTTTCGGAGTGCGTCTACAAAAAAGGGCGCATATTATTATTGCATAAATAATTATACGACAGAAATGAAATGGGCTACAAAATACATCCAGATTTTCATTTGCATCGTGGAAATTATATTTTATTTCGCCAATGTGCTCACAGCTCAATGTCAGTTATTGTTATAAAAATTAACACATTTGACATTGAAATTCCAGGGCTGCATACTTTATGCTCGCGAATTAATATCAATGGCGAATACAGAAAACCAAAAAATATTACTCATTGCCACGACCTACATGTCTTGCATCCTATTCTCTAAATACCGCTAAACGACATATTATGACTGGACCACCTACGTAGGATCACCTTTTATCTACTAAAACAGACGTAAAACATTTTATAGACTAATACAGTAACCATATACAGTCACCAACCAACTTAGAATACAATCAAAATGAAAAATATTTACAGTACATTTTTATGAGTTCTCAGTGGCCTAGACTAGACCATGGATTTGGAAATACGTTAGTGTGTTTTTTATTTCAATAGTTTGCAGTAGCAGTTCAACGTTTGGAATTGTGCCTGATAAATGGCAACAGGCTCCCACTTATTCCATACTTAACCACGGCATTGGCGAAGTGTGTGTACACCTCAGCGTAACCCTTCGTGGAATACAAGTGTGACGCTAATTTTCCTGTGATGTACAATGCTACGATCAAAAAGATTATCAGACATAGCTAAGCACTATTCTGAGTCAGCGTAATTTAGATAAATGCTATAGTAATGCCAACGAACATTTGGCAAGTCAATCGACTGCTGAAATCATAAGTCTGACTTTCACGCAGTCGAGTAAAGGGATTCGTACATGACGTAGCTAACCGGTGATCATAACATCCCGACTCGAACATCCTTGCAGAACGGATGCTGGCACGATGCCAAACTGACGTTGGGTACAGGAGAAATGATTTAACGCTTTATTTTCGACAGTTACGTGCAGACTCGGCGGTATTAGTTTACTACTGTGCCTCGTTAAACTGCTTTAGGGTTTAATTTTGAAAGTCATTCTAAAGGTGTACTGCGCACCTACGGATAAGTAGGATGGTCCATAAACTAAGTTTGTTTCCTGCATAATATTTCCTCAGGTTTACTAGCCTTATAATATAGATCATCAGAAACCAATCACATTTAGTATGCCGCCTACACTATCATAATTATGTACCTATATCCATCTTGCTTACACTACACACTAATTCATAAATTATTAGCTTCAGCCCGCGACGTCTAGATAAAGTTATGATAAGATCCCAGAGATCTACATATATAATTTATAGTCTATAGCACTCGGGACTAATATAGCTATCTATCGGTGAAATAATTTTCAGATTCGGATCATTCGTTCCGGAGATTACCCCATACATACAAACAAACAAATTTTACCTGTATATTATTATTATAAGTATTCATCAGAGGTTTAGAAACTTGATGACTCATAAAAGGGACTGTTTCCTTATGATTTTCTCATAATAATTGTTCAACATTATTGTAAAAGTCATAGCTCGCAGATTCTCGTAATGACGTTATATGTCACGCCCATAGAGTAAAGTGAAATAGACACCAAACCACCAACGAAATGAAAAACAAATAGGAATTTCAACTGACTGTTGACATTAATTATGCAAATGAAATTAACCGTCCGTTTTATCTTTAAATGTGACGACCCGTAATACAACTGTATCTTATCTGGCACGCCACTATGAAAATAGTTAAAATTGGATTGCATTTTGTTACGGACAGTACACTAGTCTTTACCAACTTCACTATGGGTGGTAAATACGATGATCGGAAGGTATACATATTATAGCAACTTTATGCAGAGCTTAACTTAGGAAGCAGTCATGCGTATTATTACGTATAATGTTTACGAGAACGAAATCTCTGGGGTCAAAATAAACAGAGAGGGTGCTCACTGAAACAAAGAGGGTGCACCTATAAACCCTGATTTGGTAGCACTGCACAGTCAGACAAAATCAGGGTTTAATATCTTTCATATAATCAGGGTTTAATTATAGGAATCTATAACCATGTATTTACAGAAAATAGTCTAATGGTGAGACTTGGTGAGTCATGTGTAACTCTTCATCTTGGTATTGTAACAATAATAACTTGGATGTGGTCAGCGGGGCCTCCCACACCTATCAGTGTGCGGAACACGTGCTGAACTGCTGAGCTGAGAACCGCTACGTCATGAGGAATATTTATTTAATAATATAGAAACACAAAACATACATCAATATTTATAGTATATATATGATCAACAGGTTTCTGAGTCACTTCTTTTTAATATATGGCCATAATTTTCTGTATATACCAGTTTATACTAAGACTACCGACGACATTTCCCGTAGAAAGATCTGACACCACGCATGGCGAGATGGTTGATTTTAGAATCCTATCAGTAATATTGAAAAAGACTACCCTATAAATATAAAATTGTTAACAACACGGAGCAACAAGACATATCATGTTCATGTCCATACATTTAATCACAGATAACAGCCCATAGAAGCCTTTCTCTGGACGTAATCCATGTCGTAAACCATCATAAGTGGTTACCTCGACATGGATAAAAGGTACTGAGGGATATTTTAACTCACTTTGTGTTCAAGCTGATAGATTTATTGTTTACCTGCTCTGTGAAATCTTTATTCAAGTAAAGAGATCCTGGGTGGCCACTCCTTGATTAGACAAGAATACTCAGCCAATAATAACGCAGTGATAACTTATTCACGACCAAGTCATTCACGTAAGCACTGTTATCTATATGTCAATCACGTTTAGTCTACTGGTGCTGCGGTCAAGACTTATGATATACTTATAAACATATTGAACTTTATTACAGTACATAATACTTGCAAAATATCTATTTACTTCTACCACGGGGTTAGATGTCAAAGAAAACGTCAGGATTCGGTCTACTACTTTCAGTAATGTATTTAAAAATTTAAGAGAATGACATTCTACTATATGTTTTGTGATGTTTTAAAAGCTATTCAAAAAATGATTATTCAAGGTGGAATCAACCTCGCTGTCTTTAACCTGTAACTCAAAACTCATCAACTCACGTCCACGCTTTTGAAATCAGTTTTGAGTGAGCAATTGCTATGACACTAAAATGTTTGGTTTGCTAAGATCATTTGTACAAATAAACTGGACCGTATATGGAAAAGCTTACTGTATAGACTGGCAAAGACATAATAATCGGCATTGAATCTTTAACGTCCTCGGCATCATTGTCTGCTGTCACTTAGTGTTTACTTAGCACGATTATAACAGTGGACTAGGACTAGATTTAATAAATTAGTAGGTATGCATATCATAATATTATGACACATTCAAATGAGAATGAGAAGCATGTTATATGATAATGAGCATAAATGTTGATGGTTATAAGGAAAAAGAGAAGGTGAAAAAGAGAGGGATTATGAAAGCAAGTGTACCCGAAGATAAATGTCAGAGATGAATGGAAAAATGTGGTAATAACTATAATATATGTAACGGATAACGGCAAGATCATTATACAAAAAATAAGTGTGGTTAACTTGAAGTAGGTGCTCAAAGACAACCCGAGAAGCATCGTACCTGTAATTCGATATAAACTTTTAGAGTTTCTGAAAACATTAATAATACTTTTGTTAAACATATTCCAAAAGAGAAAAAATGTTATCAAATTAAAGCAGATTTCAATACGATTAGCATATAAAAAATCCGCGTTAATCTCGTTAATAAAACAAAGACCTTCACTACATACATATGTACAAATTATGCGCTGCACCCTCTGCAGTGGCTGCTCATCTAAGCATATCGACTGCACAAATGGATTCAGAATGCGTCCCCCTCACAGGATTTGGCAGCGGGGGCCTAGGTCACCCTCCAGGGGTGGGCAATAATGTGACTACCTAATGAATTGCATTGGGGTCCCATGACAGTAACGTAAAGGGTGAAATCTGCTAAGCTAGCGAATTGAGCTCTCGAACAACAGACGAATTTAGTTAACAATCTGAACAATAGTTAGACAATAGAGACTAAAAGTTCATACAAGGTGAATGATTATATTTTTTTTGGACTTGACAAGCGTGTTGATTAGTATTCGTGAGCCTCAATGTCAAAGCCTTATTTAGCTTTAAGTATTTGGCAAAAGAACTAGTTAGAACTACCAGGAACACAGTAAAATGTTTCATTCCTGGTATGGGTCCGATAACACTTCCAATTGGCTAACCAATAGACATACGAATTGAGTGCATATTCAATCCAAGGATCAATTTAGATGCTTATCGAGCAGACATCTAAATAGAGGCAATAAAATTAATTACGGACGTGATCTCACTTTAATTGGAAACAATCTTATCGTGTTTGCTTTCACCAGCTTGCTAGACCTAGCCTAGGTCTAATGGCCGTCACTCGTTAAAAATTTATCAAGATATATGAAACATTCATTTCCTAGCACTCATAATAATTATTTATATTTTGACAGATATAATCAAAATACTAACATAGAAACCCAACTTTAACTCAGTAATCTCTGGAAGAATAGGAATCAGATGTAGCAAAACACTCTGACCTATCTTAGAACAATACTAATTCCAAATATTCACTTCAATACATTTCTAACTAGGTACTAGTGCATCGAAAGGGATTTATCATGAAAACAAATCTATTAATTACATTAACAATTAATGACTGTTCAAGGTTATTAAGTGACAACTACAGAAAGACCTACGAAATGAGATAATCTCATTAAGTTCAACACAACGGCCTCCGGCTATTGCGTCTGTTCACGTCATTACTGTTTACATTTTATATAATGGAAGGGAAAATATCGACGTTAATAACGTATCAGTCAACTTTCGCTAAAGACATAAGTTTCTCTGCGGGGAAATTGCGGTTTGACAAGTTGCGCTTGAGTGCCGCTTATTATGATAAGGTTTTAGATCAAGAGATATCGTTGCGTCATAGATCGAAATTTTAAATAAGCTGCGGCTTTTCTCTCGTGGAAACTATGGCCTACTGTCATGCGATTTCTACATTTTCTTATAAATTCTAGGTTATGGTTGCCAATAAGTTCATTGACTACAAGGTCATTGGGAATATATGAATTAAACAAATATATTAATTAAATACGTAAGAAACAAAGTCCGTTGTTTTATAAAAATGCAATAAAACTTTTTACAAAGTGTCACCTTAAATTAATGTTTTAAGTACCAGTAATGGCAGTGTTAATAAAATCAACGGCTTGTTATTGTTACTTAACATTTAAACCAGGAAATTACCCTTTATTTATTTATTTATTTAATTATGGCTTCCTGAAATAACCACAAAAAGACCTCGTTTTATTTTGAGTCATTTGGATTTAAATGTTTTATTGAAAGCATTCAACTATGTACTTAATGAATTGTAACGATACCAAAGGGAAAATAGGACAAAAGAGAAGAAAAAAAAGTGTCAGTACTAAAATTATTCCTGCAAAATGTTTGTTGATTGCCTCCAACAAGGCGATATATCTACTAAGACACATATATAGAATAGAATAAAATAATTTTTAGTTTAAATAAATTAATTCTCAGTTCTTTGAAAAGTTAATAGGGCTCTAGTTGCATTTAGTAGTAATACACATATAACGAACAAAAATTGTACTAATTTTCAAAAATTATCCAATTTTAAATGCCGTTGATTTAATTCAGTGACAAAGATGTATAATAATTGCTCTACATTGAAATAAAAATAAATGTACTTCGTTGAAAACTTCCCGAGATTATGCGAAACAATAGAATGAATTCGTTATCTCGTAATAATCTTTAATCTGAATAGCATATTATGAAAAATAAGTCATTACTGTGAATATTTAAGACGATGATGTCGAGTAATAACAAGAATACAACAATATATACAAGGTTGAATATTTAAATGAATTGAAAAAAAAAAGAAAAAGGAACTTATTCGTGTAAACTGATATTTTTTTTTTTTTTCAATTGCTTTATTAAAAATAACTGATTTCAAATGGAGGTTCTCCATTCGCAGCTGTCTTTTTTTTATTAATCAGAAGATCTCCTCAGTAGGCACGAATGTTTTGACGTTTGGTATCGAAAAAGTATCGTTAGCGTGCGTGAATTTTGAATTAGAAATACTTGTTTCGAGAGTAATCTTTTTTTGAATTGATGACCTTATTCATATCTAACTATGATACAAATTACATGTCACGCATAAAATTAAAACAAATTCTAATAGGAAAGTTGTATTTTCGATTCAAAATTCACTGATATACATATAAAACACGGTTACGTTTCTATACGTCAAATTATTCGTGCTAGGTCTACTGTTTAAGTGTTTACACAGCAAAAGAGATTGATGTGAGATGAGTATAGTGAGATGAACGAGCTGATGTGCAGATTATTCTTATGATATTCGTGCACCTAAGCACCGTTAAACAGTATTTTCTTTTATTTAAAATTTATTGGCAATTACTCGAGCTATGACCACCACTCAGCCGGCCAATCAGTCGTAACTGTCACAACTCATTTAGCATTTATCTATCCATCAGAAAGTAGCCACAGCCCAGTAGTAATTTCCCCTCGCGTGATCACATCTCAGATTACCTGCGTATAGATCGATGGAAACTTGCGTATCAAACCAATGAACTATTAAAGGCATTACTGCTATATTTCTCACAAACACGCATGCTATTGTAACCTTTATTTTCAATCTTGTATTGTTAAGAATTGGATACGATTTGCTTGTGAATGTTAAATACGGATTTTGCAGACATTACTCAGGAATTGCCGACTTTAAGCACCCGGTGGAATTTATCCGTAACATTGACTTCTAAGGAAAAAATCAATGACAGCTAGCGCTGCTCGAAAAACGATCACACGTATAGCGATATTTTATTAATGCCATTGATAAAAATACTACGGTCTCATCTCGATTACGTGTCGAGTAACAAATCGGAACGAATCGTCAAACAGTTATTTAATTGCATCACACACGTCAGGAAGTAACAATTATAACACTTTTACATTAAGGAGCATTTAATTAACTGTTCTGATCGAGTTTGACACGACAAGCACCGCACGGTATTTTTATGCAATACATTACCTACCTAATATCATAGTTGTATGTTACATAAACTATGAAATCGATAATAATACATGCTGTAACAGTTACAGTAGTCGTTGGTGTGTTTAGAATTTAATCATTACACTGTTTCGCGTTAATGTGCTATCTCGAACAATTAAAAACAGACATTTTAATCATATTTCTACTTGCTTGGATAACGCTGTAAAATGAACGGTTAATGCTAGACACGCAATAGAAAATGTCTGCGACATTCTGACTATTATTTTATCAATGAATCTAAATATAAGGAGGTTTGTTATTTGCCCTACGAATTTTTACGTTGACTGTTTGAAAAGTCAAATAATTAAACTTGGAATTCCCACTAGCGAATCTGACTCATCGGTAGCTTAGTGTATCATTTTCATAACACCTCACTTGCATATTTCTAGAGCTAGTGCTTTATTGAATGCAAAACATTTCAGAATTCACACGGAGTTGTGTGTAAAATACTTTGATCTACATAACATCCAATCTAGCTAACGATAATGACGGTCATCAAGGTAAACTTCTGCATTACCCTCGAGAATCGAGAAGGTCCACTCTGCTTTAGATTTTGGTTATTACAATACTAATAAGAAATTAATTATTGACGCAGGAGACTTATATAATTATTGTGGCCACTACTATTGTAACATGCACGAAAGGATCATCTTTACCTATACAGGTACGTACTTTTGCTTTGCACGTCGATCTTTGTGTTGATTTTGATTAAAATTCAAATATTTTTTACCAGAACGTGGGCAATTCACTAGCCTCATCCGTGGCTTAGCACAGGTCTTTAAAACTGCAGGTGTTGGTGCACAACGAGTAATACGGGAGGTTAGGCATTGTTTCTAGTGTGCTACAGTCACGTAATGTTTAGTCGGAGTATCCCCATTTGGCTAAATTGCTCCTGTAGCGGCCCACCAGGCATCGGAATAGGTTTAAAGATTTTTAGTTGGCTAAGAGCTCTGCTTTGTTCGTTCTCATAAAACACTATATTGAGATGGAATTTCACAACACTGGACTAGAGTTGTTTACTGTTTTCGTTAGCTTGGCATTTCACTGCTTTAAAAACAGAATAAAAATTCCTGGTGCACTCAAAATGTTGATGCAATATGAATACAATCGGATTTAAATAGGAATCAAAAAAAGAAAATTAAGGTCCTGTAATTTAAATTAAAGTCAAAGAAAATAAGGGGAAATTTTGTTTTTAATGTTACACACAAAAGCAGCACCAAGAGCTTATACAACTGCTCATGTAATTGCACAAAAAAAGTTCGACCGAAAGTTTCCAATGATATTTTAGTATAGGTACGTAACGTAAGCTAAGTATATGTGTTCTGGCCTCTGCATGGCCATGCTTTTAATATCGCTGCGTATTAATATAAACATTATTATATTCAATTAAGACAAGGCGAGCTGTGAGAACGTAGTTGACAGACTCCTACGCATCTGTTGTAGCCAGCGGATGCTGATGAATGGTCCTTTTTTATTCAGCCAACGTGCGAAGGTTGCTTTACTATATTAAAGTCAGAAAAACTTAATTGTTGGTATTATTATTTTAGTGCCCCAGTTTAAGCTTTGTCTACTTATTGTCTTTCTATATATAGTTTTATTTTAAAATTCCTAAACAAGTATCGCAGGATACTTTGTTTTTTTCTGGTAATCCACACTATTATAACTGCAAAAGTAACTGTTTGTTTCCTAATTACGACTAAACCACTGATCCAATCGTAATTAAATTTTACAAAGAGATTGCTTGGGACCTGGAGATGGACATATTCTTATTCTCATAATAAATACACACATACGAGGTACTGAATAACAACTAATAATAATATAATGAATTTACTCATCTTAATTTTTTTTTTGGTTCTAAATTTCAAAATTTATATGAGGTCCACCAGTAAGAGTTGAGCTCTTAAATTAAAGAGGAAGAAGATATGAGGTACCTTTTAATTAATATTATTAAGGATAATAACGTGTGCCCCAAGTGAATAAGTAATTAGTTTTAGTACTCACTTAGAGTACCTACTAAATATTCATTCATTCAAGACGTCTAGGAATGCCTAGGTTCTCTGCTAGAAGGTCAAGCAATGGGATTAATTCTTATTTATGATATCACTATTCGTACGGTCGAACAAAAAGCAGTATACAGGGTCGAATCAATAGTTACAGTAGTTTTGTACTGTTTTTAATAGATATTTACATAAAAATAGTACAACTATAGCTATTACCGCAATGCATACATAATTTTATAAAAAAAGAAATATTTTCTAAAAGAAAATTTTCAATATATGGTTACCCTGTATACTTATATTTGTTTGACTGTACATACCTACAACGTTTTGTATTAATAACAATCAATCTTACACCTACATTGTGTATCTAAATCTTTATTTACCCATCCATCAAAAACTCGTAAGTTATATAGTTACAAATGTTTTCATATAGGTACATTCTTGAAGTAAAGAAGGCAGAACTCAAAACAGCCATCAAGTCGAAAACAGACGGGTCTAATGTCACTTCCAAGTATAAATTAATGTCTTGTTAAAGACCCTTTTGAGCGACCAATTGGAATTTAATGGCTGTAGTCAATATTATTGTTTTGTCAATGAGTTCGTCTCGTTACTACCGATAAGTTTACATCAACGAGTAGGTATTTTAGGAATGTTTGTATGTACTAGTTCTAGCTGTTTCCTGTGTTTACCGAAATAACTTCAATAAGCAGTATACCTATGTGTTTTTCTGATTTTTATATGAGATTTCCATAATCTATCTATATAAATAAAAAGCCATTGTCAAAAATGTATGTCAGCGCATAACTTCAGAATGGCTGCACCTGTCTGGCTAATTCTTTTTTGGTTGTGTTTGTAATTGTCAAGACAAGGTATGTATGGAAGAAAATTTTTAGGAAATCAGAAATTTGAAATTGCAACCGTGCAGTGCGGGTCGCTAGTAACATAAAAACTATTTTATATTTTTCATAACTAAATTTGGTACCTACTATTTTGGTAAAATTAATAAAATTTGAAACTGATTTGTCACATGTTAACATAAATCAACAGAAACCTTATGACGTTAATTCCAAAACAGCTGATCGAATCACAAAACACATCACAATCGCACCACACACTATAATATTTTATAGTTTTCAATCAATTTTCACGCACTGGACTATACTTTCAATCACAAAAGCAGTATGTGCGTTGAAAATTTGAAAAAAGAAAATCGCGCCCGATTCTTTTCGGAATTTGAAAATGTGTATCCGATCGGTTTTGAAGTGTGGCGAGTCGGAAGCGGCGTCGCACACTGGCGCGGACGCCGCGTGCGCGCCTCGCGTCTGCCGCCATTGACTCAGAGAAAAGTAGGGGCGTCACCACTTACAATTAACGTATATAATTTTCCGCTTGTTAACAATTAAATCCTAACCGCTAGCCATGCACACCATTTTTCAGCGAAATTACTCTATTGTCGTATACACGCCCCAGAGAAAGCAGATTTAATTATGTATAATTTTATTGCAGTCGTTTGTTTACTTTCCTTCATTTAATGAGGGCTGTTAAATATTTCACACAGCCATTAAGAATAATAATATGTACTTTTATGAGGTCTTTATTTACTATAGTTTTAGCATTTCACGCTTATACCAAGAACAGGGATGTACCATCATTGTCGCGTATCGTAACAGCATACTTATATTTTTCACAACAGTGCAACGTCTGTCTGTCTTCCCCACATTCGTAGTGTAGCAACCCTAACAATACATTACGCAGAGACAATAGACAGTAGCGCTATATCAGTTGCACACTGTCCCGACTGATATCAACGTACACTGGAAACGCATCGTATCCAATATTGGAAATATTATGATGAATCACTGCATCCAAAACAGTGCAGGCTATATTTGGCAGAGCTCTGAAACCTTTTGGACGGTATTAATTTAATGTCCCATCAGCATCCCACATGCGATGCACCGTGTTTAAAACTTTGTTTCTTATTTTATTATGGTTTAAGACATTTATTTATCAAAAGAAGAATACATTCCTTCACTTAATTAGAGAAACATAAAATAATTATTTTATAAATAATAAGGAAACGCAGGTAAGTCTATATACTTAAATTTTGACACAGTTAACGACGTACAATTAATTGTATAAGTACCGCCACAAAAATATGTACTATTTGTCCAAGGGGCTTATTACATATTGCAATTCAATTGCTATTCAGTTGCCATAAAATATGAATAAAAATAAAATATATTCAGTTAGTTGGGTAGAGAAAAATCCTTGAGTATGTGGTTCCTTAATTTTCGTTTGTAGATAGGTACTGAAAGATTTTGAGTTTTTAATGTCGTTTGGCAACTTATTGTATAACTGTGCTCCTTCGTACATTGTTTTTTATACCATAATTAGTGCGTTATATTATGTTATAATACAAAATTAATGCATTGATATGTATTATGTTGTCATTCATTTTTAGAACTACTTAGAACCGCGGTTTTTTTAATGGTTAAGACTAGGGATGTTACGGAGCTTCGACTCCGAATCCGATATGTCGGAACCTCCGATTAAAATGACACCTCCGAATCCGGCTCCGGTTCCGATATATCAAAACGGAGGTATATATCGGAGTTACAAGTTATGACTTGCTATCGCTGCAGCGCTACCGAGCGCTTTCTACGTGACACTGACAACTGACTGAGTATATGTGTTCTAAGCAACTGATGAACGAAGAGTGAACGAGTTGCGACGAGTTTTATCTTTTTTATTTATTTACATTTTACGTTCGTAGATTTGCTCCGACTCCGACTCCGATTCACCTCCGACTCCGCGGAGGTCACTACGAGAACCTCCGACTCCGATTCCGCCTCCGATAAATCCACCTCCGTAACATCCCTAGTTAAGACATATGAACGTCTAATTAAAATCATTGTTGTGGTTACAGTAAATAACTCATCAATATAACCAACCGGAATATCAAGTTCCGAACCTTTATAGACCAAGTGGGCGATCATTACTAATGCATAAAAATAGACTTACAGTCTAATATACTATTTGTTTTATGGCATTAGTTATATCCATAGTATTAATACAAGCAAATAAACACATCTAATAAATATTGATGCTCTACGTTACAGGCTACAGATAGTACCGTCCATGAATCACACATTGTTCCACACATAACAGCATTGCTTTAGTCAGTAAAGGTGTAATCCTTTCATGAAAGTTCAATACCATTCGCCTGGCACTGAGGACACACCTTTTAAGGGGAATCATGTTCTCAGATTTTTAATCACAGACTATATAATTTTTTTTTTTTTTTTTAATAACTTTATTCATAATAAAAACATGCAGTTACAATAATACTAAATATCGCCAAACTGTGCAACAGTTTGTTGGTGATATATGAATACATCACCAATATTGGACATACATGTATCACCAATATTGTTATAGTCGGTTTCTTACTTATTGAAATATTATCTGAAAAATAATGTTGTAAATATAAAATATTGTTTTGTATTTTATGTGTACTAGCCTTGTTATTTCACGCCTTTTTATACAAGTGCGTTATTGTTTTCAGTCCATTTTCCTGTTTGACTTAAAACCTGTTATAAACAGTAAAAATAAAGTAAACAGTATTATTACAAATTGTACTGTGTCACACATAGAATAATAACTAGGTACTCTATAAACATATGTAGAGTAAGTTGATTTCTAAGATACCTTCTAGTCTGTATCATTTAAAATGCCAACGTTACTAAACATTACAGGAACATTTTTAACATTAGTGATAGTGATTTACCGGTTTATAAATACAGAGTATTCGACGGCAAAACTTGATATTTCTTGTTTAACACTTTCGTAACATGTTCAACGTCGCGATCGACTAAACGACGCCAACTCTATTAAGAATTCACTTTTTGTACGGAAATCAGCCAGTCCTTATAGACGGACAATGTATTCGATGCGAGTTAATATTCAGGACAGGCGACAGTTCATAGGAACCGATGTGTAAGCCGCCTTTAGTTCCCTATTAGTACTACTGAGTCACGCTAAAATTAATGTAGGTAAACAAGGCATCGCCCTCATAATGTCAGAATAGAGTTCGTAAAAGTTTTACGTTTGTAGCTTGGTCACAAGTTAGGCCTAATATGATTACCACAAAGTCATCTAAAAACTCTTATATGCATCCAAAGAGTGGCGACGAGATCAAAGTTAATCGGCCAGGTTTAATAAACCAAAAATGTTATAGAATGTCCTCTATTCTAAAGCTGTAATTAACACCTGGTTAAACAATAATAAAACAGGTCGCGAGTCACGGCAGACCCTATATTAAACTTCAACAAATTCTCGATGTCACTGTGACACTTTAAAATGTTTGATTACAAATGACTATTATTTTTATAATATTATTTTAATGACAATTCCCATCAAATGGCTTGGCTAATGTACTGGTACTAGTTATAATATCAGAAATTGCCTATTTTATTTACGCAGAATTTTTATAATTTACATTTGCGTTTTTAGCAGACAATAAAGACGCACGTTGCTAAATCTTATTGATAAATCTTAGATGTCCTCTCCTGATTTACCATTTACAGTAACAAAATCAGTTTTACAATACAAATCATCATCAAGCTGCCAGTAAACAAATAAACAATTCAAACCAGGAAGTCACCAAAAAGGGTAACAAATTACACCAAAAGATCAATCGCTTTTTCCACGTTAAGTGCTTAAGGCCGACGCGGGTAGTTATCTGAACCACCAAAAATATTTCAAAAAAAGAAAGAAAAAAACTTAACTTTGGTTCAAAATTAGAATTTCTTTTTAGTAAATGCTGTAGCTAACGTCCGCTATTTTAGACACGTCAATCGACCCCGTGTTCGCTTACTGACAAAGTTCGTGTCGCATGCGACACGTTAAACAGATATTTTTGTACACAACTCTTTCTTTGTAACTAAAATGTGAAAGCTGTTTAGCTGAGGTTTAGTGAATAGCCATGAATATCATTGCATTATATTTTCAATTTTTGGCTTCAAAGACCGCGGTCGCTGTTTTCATAGAGCAGGTTTTTATTTGACGAGATCAAAAAAATAATTTTGTTACTTTCACATATTAATAGATTCATTTTATTTTAATGTAGATGTGACTATTCACCCACATCCGTTACATAGTGGAATTATTATTATGCATTCAACACATCAACAATCCTTTATGCTTGCACAAATTAGGACACAATGTAGATAAGATAGCCATATTAGTTCAGTGGAGTCATATCATATCATCAATATTTTTGCGATAAAGGTCAAAAGATTTAATATTGGCAAGGTCAAATCGATGCACTTATAAAAAATACAAAGCGTTTACGTACATAAGAATATCTGTATATCTAACCAGTGCAGGTGATAAGACATAGATTACCTACAAACATTTAAAATAAAATTTGCTTTCAATAAATAAAAGCCAAGTTAGGTTCACTTAGGTTGATTGATAAAACAAGTACATATCTACCATCTTCTTCAGACAGACTCTAGAAAGAAACTTAAAATAACATAGCATCACACCTTTATTTGCGGTTAGGCAGAGGTGTTGTGGCACCCACAATTATTCGCCGATGCCGTTATTTTGTTGTTACCAAAAAATTACTATAGTACCTACATATTTGCGTATCAAGTCAGAGATTGATTGTCACAGGGCCAGCCAGCTCATGAGCCGAGGGAGCGATGTCAATTAAAAACGGCCGGGCCCTAATTGTGTCCATTTTAGCTCGATTGCGCCAGACGGGGGCGAAGGGACACCGCCATGCGCCGTCGCGTGTCGAATTGCGATACCGCTGTGTAGTGTAAAAACATACATATGTTTTTATGTTTTACACTTACTACATAAATAAAGGAAACTATTTCTCCGGTGGCTTTAAAGCTTTTGATTGGCTTTCTGGTTTTGTCTTTTATCATCAATGACGTCGTGATTTAGGTAAATTCCTATGAAGTACCTTTTCTTTTTATAATGTTATCAGATGCTGAATATATGTATCTACATATGTATACTGACATCCTATGTAAATAATATTGATAAGTTCACTAACTTATTTAAATTTCTTCAGCACCATTTTTTTTTTAAACTTTCCCTTATCGTAAGCTTTCTCCTGTATCGTGAGTACAATTTACAAACATACATGTCACATGCGTGTGTGACATGTATGAACCAGACCCGAAACAACTATCTGTAGATCATCAAAATACCTATTTGTTCCGTGCGGAGATCGAACCCACGACCCGTAGCGCTGAAAACTAATCGCTTAACCACTACGCCGATTGTGTCGTCTATTAGTGCGCGTCAGTGTCTTTACAAATTAACTAAAAAATGAATTATGTATTTTATTATGCTTTCATCATGTAGAGTCTACGTAACGTAAGTCTACTTTGTCTACTGTGTCATTGTAGACAGTACCGCAACAAACAAAAAAATACCAAAAATGTGAAAATATTTAATGTAAAAATACAATTACGGATCTACGTCCAAAAAGATGAAACAATACTGACAAGAACCGTTGAGCCCTGTTTCACAACCCAACAAAGATAAGGAATTCGTTAAAGAAGCTAATATTCTATCTAATATAATGAATGATAAAAAGAGTCACAAGTATGCAGCAGGAGCGTGAAACTTTGGTCAGAATCGATTTGTGACGGGTGCGCTCGCGTCACGGTGCGCGCCCTTCTGTCGATGCCGTTGCGTTGGTGGCATTGCAACTAAATGTCATTCAGTCCCGACATAAAGCTAACTAATGAAGAGAAACTTGTTGAAGATGATTAATGTCCCATTTTGTGTTCCCGGTAATATAAGTTTTATGGAATTTCGTACGGGTTCGCGGAAGTCTGTGGCTTTAACGTTAACACATTTGCTCAATTTTATTCAATTAGCAACTTCCTGAAACCTTTTTCTCGTTTTAATAACTGCGCATTCATTAAACCTTGGACATCTCGGTATCGAGGATTTGATCCTCGAAGTCAGATTTCAGAGGTGATTTTGATTGAAAAAAATACGAAGCTCATACATAGTAGTTACTTGACCTAGGTACCTGTACCATGTTATTAAAATCCAAGTTAGGCATATTATTTATATCCCGACCCAAGCTTTTTTTAATCAGGAAAATCTAATTAACCGCTTTTAAACCCGGTCCATTAGATAAAACCAGCCGACCTCATTTGTTTAATATCGTATTTAAAATTTATAATGTTTACGTAATTAATTAATAAAATACATGTCATATAAAAAACAATTTAAGTTACGAATGAACTCTGAAACAAAAATATGCGGGCTTACAGTGGCATCTATAATGCTGGTAAGAAACCATTTTGTTGCGCCATCTAGTGACGAGTAGCATAAACTCAGTTCTGTTCTACAATAGTTCAGTTTCTACTCACAATGTAACAGATGGCGTATATTTCTACTGTTGCACGCTAGATGGCGCTGATATAAAAAAATAATTTACAAACCTTGAGCAGGCATCGCTCGTAGTGAGACAGCATCTTCTTCAATTTCATCTTCAATTTCTTCCTCCGTGATCGACGGCGGTGCAGCCCAACAGCGGAGTCTTACTCCAGCATTGCCGACGTTTGCCCCACTGTCTAACCTCACGCGAGGAAGACTTCGCGATGAGTAGTCTCCGTTATTATTGGTCTGCGAAACAAACATATTTTTATTAGTTATGATTATGACAAAAATTTTATGTTACTTTTTCAATAGGAATCCACTCATTAATTCAGTACATACTAGAAATTTAAAAAAATCACATGACTGTTGTGTAGATTTGTGTGTTCGATAATTTAATGAATTTTACCTAGTGCTGCAGAAACCAAGCAATAAAATAAAAGAAGTTACAGTCATTAACTATCGCGATGTACGAAAATCCTAAAATGAAGCAAATCAAAACATATTGCAACAAAATAAAAACGGTAACGAAACTGAATCAGCTGCAACCAAAATAGAAATTCATTCATCCTCTGAACATAAATACGATTACAAAATTATGCAGTGGTTTTTAATCATACACAGCCGTCGAATGAACGACTCACATTTACTTTGGAGGCAGCTGCTTACTGATAATGACATATTTATGTACAATACCGCTTTATATAAGGTGATGTTATGGAAACGGATTTATATCAAGCTTAATGGTTTACGAACTTATCGGATGCAACACATTTGTATAAGATAGATAAGGAAATCGTTCTGTTTGTATGTGGAACTTGAAGTTTAAATGTAGGTATATCTGATACATGAGTAACTAAACCTAGCGTTGTATTATTCCTCTCATCTCCCATAGCTTCTGAACCTGTTATAACTCCCCTCTTCTGCGCAAGAGGCGCAAGAAGGTCCAAGTCGTGAGAAGATCATTAACAATCTCAAAATACTGTATATTAGTATTTGCTTATGCTACGCGTAGTCATTTCGTCAGTCAGTGTGAATGAGATAAGCATGTCTTAATAAAAAAATAGTGTTGCATGACTCACCCCAAAAACTCATTCACTAGAGATATGAAAATAAGTGCCTGACATTCTTAATAAGCTTTTATATTCATAGGTTTAGGTTATATAAGAACTGGATATCTATTACGGGTACTATGCGACATGCGAAGATAATTTTATGGTCAAGATTAAAGTGTTAGATATTTGCTAGGTACATCGATCGAAAGAACAACGCGAGAGGTCCCAGCAGGAAATAGTCGATTAACTGAATAAACGGATCTTGACGCCAATAAAAAACCTGTAACTGCGTGTGTTCCTGAGGATGTCACAAGTCCACTAAAGCATATTCTATGGCTGTGAGTAACGGACTAACATCCCGTCGCCGCTAAGTTTTATCGCATGTTTTTTGCCGAGCTATTTTAGGAGATCCTGCCGTACGTCGGATTTCGCGTAAGTTACGGTGAATGAAACTCCTTTAATCCTTTATACGTATGCATATGTATGTGAGAACATAAGAGCAGTAAACCTAAGGTTTTGTTTGCAGTTATAGACGAAGAAAAATGTTCTGAAAAAAAAAATAGGCCATTTACTAGTAAAAAAAAATTGTTGGATGGTCGTTTAGTCTTAAATGTTTGTTATTTTGTTGATGAACATGGCCCTGGTTAGATTCTGACTCTACCAATGAAGACAAGTCTCTACGGCAAGTATTCAAAAACAGGCGTAGTAACTACCAATTACTAGGGTAATCGGTACGGTTACGCTAGCCTCCATTTTGCTTATGCTTTTTTATTTATTGCACTAGACTAGAAAGAAAGAAAATAATTAAATTTATCGATAAGAAAAACATCTAGCAACTAAAACACATAATATCGTAAGATGAAACCGCTAGTGCGGTCAGGCTTTATTCATGTACAGCTGCCTACTATTTGAATGTTTTGATTAGACGTGTTTATTTGATAACATGCGTACGTTCTTACTCAGGTTTGTTTTAAGTAGCTTACCGCGCGGGCTCAATGAACCAATTAATTATCTAATTAAGTGCCCGAGCATTGGTATAATTTGCTGGTACATATCGCCCGGCAATGGAAAAGTAATTAGGTACAATGTAGGTGAGCCAATCGCCTGGTTATCGTGGGAACGAACGCTATATTACCCGTACAAGATTATTTCGTGGCCTTATACGGCTCCTTTCGACGCTCAAGATCATCTTACCCACTGAGATACTGTACGGTTTACGTTACTAAGAACTGTTTACAAACCTTCCAGTTGATTGGATTGGTTTCAAACTTGTTGTTACCGTTGAAGATTGTAAATACAATGTTGAGCTAGAGATTTTCGCAACATGTTATGTAGCAATGTTTGTAGAAAACCTTAATTTGTGGGTTAAATAGTTATTTCTTTTACTAAGTAAGTACCTACTAAGTGTTTTTTTAAGATGTTCAGCCTAAACTATCCTTTAACCTCAGTGGTCTAGACTCTAGAGAATATTTCCTATCCTATTAAACAACCTTTTTATATAACAGCGTGGTACTAATACGACGTACGGACCATTCTTTAAAATAATAGACTCCCGTAATAAAAGAGTTAACGAACGCACGTTCAATTCACGTGACTTCAATTTTTCATTCTCCATAATAAATCTCATCTCATAAAAGCTAGAAAATTCTCCTTTCGTGACTAATTGGACCATTAATTAAGCCTACTCACAACAAACTATAAAAAGGTCATAATAACTCCATCGTAACAGTATTGCACCATCGCATCGGCAATGTATGTATGTATCGGATAATGCCATACAATAGAGTGGTATCACCTGAGCTTGGCGGAAGAATCCGAAGCATGTGTTATGTCCCATTATTCCCAGGTATGACATATCGCGTCATGTGAACGGCGTAAATACTTGACGCGTGACGCTTGGACTCGTCACTTGATACTATGTCATTCTAATGTCCTTGTATACCCTGCAGTCTGTACCTCTCTAATGATACGAGTCGACGATATGACATGATCGCTTTTAAACATGTAGAACATTATCTCTTTTTTTTTTTTTCACCAGCATTCAGACTGGATTTTTCGTACCTATAGACTGGACATCTCAATCAATTTCGGCAGTCTTCATGCTACTTTACAAGCTTTTGTCATATTTCGGAGAGATCAGGTGTCATAGTGAATAACCTAAAGTATATTCAAAGTATTAAGACAAACTTTTCAAAGTGAATGGTAAATAAGTATGAATGTATTTTTTTTCTGTGCTTATACCTAGAAATCAGAGTTAACTATACTAGAAATGATTTATTTATCTGTAGAAGATACTCTTCACTGTATTCAAATCAGTCAGCAAAAAAGCAGATAACAGTGAAGTCTGTGGGAACAGTGCGTTTTAATTAACTTGTATGTATTTGTATCACATAAAGGTTCTGCAAGATGGCAAGATCTTATCACTATTTCACAGACAACAGTTTTATGTATCAAGATAAAACTCGCTAGGTTGACAGGTTGTTGGTGACAAGTCTTCGACCACAACACTAGCTTTTTTGACACATACAGCTGGCGTGGGCAGATAAGTAGCGGATCTCATTACATATTGACGTTGAGTTCGAGTAATTAGTAATCATAGAGTAAGAAATTAATAAAGAATAAGTACAGCGCTTTGAATTTTAAGTCTCACAATTTCTGTAGTCTGTATAAATTCGTTTTAGGTTGATCATAATAACAACTTGTAGAAGATTTGAATTGAATAGGTTGAAGGCCTTAACATTGGTTTTTATTTTTTTCATCACACACTGGCACTATCTGGTCTAATACTTATCCGGGCAAAATCTTTTTAACGAATTTTTCCAGAAATTACACCTAGCTTGACCCATTTTTGACCCCCGAAAACCTCTATATTATAATTTCATGGAAATCGTTAGAGAGTTTTCGAGATCGATTACAAATGCGATTACAAACAAACAAAATATATAAATATTGCTCGTATAGGATAAGCAAACTGTCACAAGCAAATTGAAAATTGAACAACGACTATTCTACTTACAGAGCTTGGACATGCGCAACTGTGACGTTCTCTGACTGACAACTTACACAAATACTCATAAATACCATGACTTACTCTACTCAGCTTAACCGGATAACATACAAACTCACCACTAAACTCACTCGGTTACCCCCAATAATCTATCCGTACACAGTTCATCCTACGAGACTAACATTGCTATACAACTATTTTCAGGCAGTTATCATAAGCGAAGAATGTTTACAATTGAGGAGCATGCATCAGTAATTAAATACTACTGGCAGATTAATGAACGTGGATGAAGCGAATGAATGATGCCGACAAGGACAGATTAACTGGGACAGTAGGTATGCATTGTATGCAGTCAATTTCTGAGGGATATAGTCATCATGTAGAATTGGACGGCGTCCAATCAATTTGATACTCAATTTTCACTGTTGACAGAACTGATTCAGTTTTAAAACTTAACACCAAAATATAGTAGAAAGGAGCACTAGGAGAGTTAGTTTCTACAATATTAAAATTTTAAGTTGTAATCTTCCAATGTTATAAATTAACAATATCACCGAATATAATCCCCAAGGTAGGAATTAATATTGAACTTCAATAAAGGCGTGCCGCAATTAAGCATTCACCAAGTGATCGTGTCGCTTATTAACTTTTTATGATCAAAGTTTCTCACATATCTTCAACGTAACGTTGCGAACGTTTAACCAACTCGCATTATGTTACAACAAGTTATCGACTGTACCGCGTACAGTTCCCGTTAGGTTAAAATCTAGGTTTAAATCGAGCGATAAAAACCTCCGCAACTTTACACCGCGTTCACTCACTGATGATATAAAACAACAAACCTAATTCTTCCACGAACGTTCAAAGCGAGTTGGTGCATCAAAAGAGTAATAAAAACCAAACGAGCAACATAATTCACGATGTGAAACAGCAAGTTAACGTGACCTAATTAGGCGCAGGCGCAGGAGCTTCCTCTTTGTGTCGACGGGACTCGAGGCACCGAGCAGCGTATGTATGGGTATTGGTTTTATATATGTTGTTATTTTTCAGATAGAACGTTACGTTATTATTTGTAAAACTTAACGTGTCCCGAATTGACTTCCAAGCTAGCTTTGAACGAAATCAATCATTATGTCCAAACCTATGGATATTATAATCAATCTCGCAGCGAAAACACAGTACCAACTGCAACGTAGGAATGAAAATTACCATAATGAGACGCAATTTATATTGTAGTTGGTCTGGTAAACTGGTGCAACCTGCAAATAATTGCATACGAATATTGTGACTTTTTTATACATTCTGAATTGAGGTGCCATAATGACATGTGACTCTAAACCAGCGGACATTGCACCTTGTAATAGACACCTATAAATAGGGCAGAGAAAGCTGTATGAAATTAGAAACGCTGTCGAGAGCAGCCCTTTGAAATGTAGGTAAATAAATTGTGACGGCTACTGCTTTGAATTAGCTTCATTGGGTAGAGGCTAACTATCACAAATGATTTTGTAAACATGGTGTTATTTAAGAAAGTGAAGAGCTGTGAAGATGATGTAGTAAAATCGTAGCTATTGAGCTATAACTGAGTATATTGGTATAAGAATAATTTTTAGTAAGTAGATAATGGTAGAACAGGTAAGCGAAATTTGAAATATGATGCTAGAAAAGGACGGAGAAGAACAGCTGGACGCAAAGGAAAACAAATGAGGAAGTGTTACTAATGGTTAACGAGGAAAGACAGTTGTTGAGAACTATACATAGATAACAGGACGGGAAAGATGATTGACCACTTAATATAACATGACAACTTCCATAAAAAAGAAAAAAAAAGCGAATATTGAAGGTAAGAGAGGAAGGGAAAGACTCAAACAAAAGCTTTTAAAAACAAATGAAGGCGAAAGTGTGAGTCGAGTGGCAAAAGATTAAAAAGAAAACACAGGATAGACACAGCACACATTGGTGGAGTCCCCAGCGTTAGGAGCAAGCCGAAAATTAAATAAATTAAAGAACAAGCCGATAAACTTTATAGCAGATAAATTCAAACATAGGTAATAAATTAGTTGAGAATATCTGAGATGTACAAAAGTACGTAATAAAAGTACCTTTTTGATGACGAAACATACAAATTGTTTAGTTTCAAGTGTGCTACGTCATTTTCACATATTCTAATAATATTAACCAGGAACAATTTGATTAGTTCAAAGGATCATAATGCACGTTCATAGAAAAATGCAGCCATGCAGGCGCATCACCAATAACATGGTAAACTTCTAGTTACGAGGAATCATCGATCTAATAAAGAGGCCACACTAGCTCAGGACTCGGATTACTTATTACGCAAAAACTTTAATGATGTTCAATTAACTGGCACTACGTTAAACTAATTGATATAACGACAGCAATAATAAATCTTCTTAATGAACCTTTATAATATAATTCAATACAGTCAGCCGCAATAAGATGAAGCGAAATTTAAACGATATTATAAAAAAAGTAATGATTGAATACATAAAATTTAATATATTTTTTATGATAGTCAATCACAATATTTCTTCTAAAATTAACTTTTATTTTATTATGGAGGTTTATATCTAAATCTTTTTGAGGCTGACTGCAGTTACATCACTGAAAAGCGATGCAATGGACAGACACATATCTAGTAATAAATAATTATATTTAGTCAACTGTATAATATCAAAACGGTCAAGGAATTATTCTAACCTCTTAACATTTACTTCTTTCATTAACCTTACGAACTTAGGCAGTAAATTATTTAATCATAATAATTAATAATACATGTAATAAACTTTTAGAGGTAATTAATTTTGTTTAACATTTTCATGCGTCGACAAAATTATCTACAACTATGACGAAGCAGAACGAAAGGGATTTTAATGGCAGCATAAGCGTTTCTATGAAATAGTTCGTGCCAACACGAAAGAAGAAGAAAGCATGTCAATTACCTATACTATCAACAATATTATTATAGTAATTCAATATCTATCGAAATAGCAATATGGGGTGGAAGGAAAGAGCCTCCACGAGTGACGATATCTGAAATCAGTCGTATTGAAAGATACTATGTTGTATAGATACATATTATTATATTCTTCCAGTGCCCTTAAACATTGCCAAGATACTACTGTTACATCAAAATACAAAAGTTCCTCCTTCCTCCTTTTATTCACAATTATTACACTATAAAGGGTTATTGAATTAATACAATTTATCTAATAGATATCAATAAATACTTGAAGAGGAAGCGTAATATAATATTTATTATTCATATCACAGTGAAGAGCTTTTCTAATACATACTATATTCATATTTTATGGGTTTATAGCATTTTGTGGCCATTTTGAGATGTCCCCGGCTTACATGAGGGGAGACAAGCTATTTATGAAATGGCAGTCATATAAAGTAAGCGCCATTGAGGTTAGCATCATAAGCAAGTAATATTTTGAACCAAGAATCCTATCGTATTTGTTAATAACAAAGAATTAATGATTTAGTATGCTCTTAATATTAGAGATACCAAGATTTACAAAAATAATAAACCTTCTTGTGTTTAAACTGTTTTATGACGGATAACTTTACGTCATTCATCGTAGCAAGTTTTTCATATACAATTTATATATAAAATTATATATATAAAACACACGACCGATTTTTTTAAATATGCCAGCCTTATGCTGGAAGTCGCCTGTTCCGGAATTCGGCCACCAATCATTACCACAATAACAGCCAACTTTGTCGGAACAATCGTAAAGCTCGAACAGACAACTCAAAGCAACAAAGTCTTAACAAATCCTATTATACATAAATCATGCAAGAAAATACAGAAATGCTCAACATAAAGGTCTTCACACATCGGCGACGCGTCGATATGCAAACGACGCGACATCGACAGGACGAGACTACAATGTACCATACACCTATTGCATAATGTGCACGTGTGCATGCGGTTGGACGCATCGGCTATAGAAATTACTTATATGTCTACAATCATCTTTGCATTGGCTTTATTTCGGATTCGATTCATTTATCGACGAAAGTGTAAGGTAAAGAAAGATTTAAAAAGAAATGTAGCAGTATACGTAAACATCCAAAATCAGAAAAATAACGTCAATCTTTGGAGGTTGAGTTTCGACAATTATTATTTCATACTCGATGATATCACATGCCTACATGACTCATCATAATTTTGATTTAAGATGATGTCCAAATATCATTTAACAGAAAATTATATTCATCTGCAGATATCCTATTTTTGTTTTATCATCGTCTCTTTTTTGTTATATTATGACGTATAAGCAAAGAATTCTCAGATTGCTTTTATCAATTTCCAAATTCCAATTATGGTGTAAACATATACCATACTAAAAAAAAAACAAATTGCTTTTGTCGAATTCGCTTTAGTCAATCAATCATTGAACCACCGCAGTCGTAATTAGGTAGTATATCTATTACACAACGATTTAAATAAATTACCAAGTTCCTGTGGCTGTGCAAATTATTATTTTAAATGTTATATACCAGAGAGGCTTTACTTACACATGAAAAATGAATTAAGTTTATCTAAGAACAAAGCCAACACTTGAAGAATTGAAACAAGTTTCAAAGGATTCGAAGATATAAAATGGCAACAACTTTTCAGTGCAAGTCTAACACTTTATCAAAACACTGTTGTTAATCTCTGTACCCGAGGGAACACATAAATAGCTCGGATTGTCAGAGCACTATTAATTGAGAGCGTTTGTTACTCGATATTCAAGGGACAACAAGTGACTCTACGCGATTGTACCGGACCGTTGTGCTCACAATTCACACCACTTGTTGTTTTATTAGCAACCAAACTAGTCTAACGTCTAGCTTTACTTATTAACTTGAACTTACTTTGAACAAACACTGACCATTATAATAAAAAGAAAGATGAAAATTTCAAACAAGAAGACAATTTTAAATTAAAATTATGTAAGCACTTTGCATTTTTATTTTGAACGTAATTGTAAGGGTTAGTTGTCTGTCTATATTAAAGAACAATAACAAATCAGTTGAATGGGCTTTGTTTCATTATACCAATGTGATAATTTTATTATTCTACTGCGGAGGCTACAACGAACGGGCGGAGTACCAAACAACTGACCAACACGACTTGTTCGGGCATTAAGAATTTATATATTCTTTTTTTATGAATAAACGTCCACTCTATGATTATAATAGTTTTAAAAGCAATATTTCATCCTTGGAACGTATTTTAATGAGCAGTGCGTTGTTATTTCGGTGCGATCATATCTTCGAGTGCGGCCCATATAATGGTAACTGGCGTCGATGCCGATGGTCCGGTGGAAACCAATTACGCACGATTTTATAAGCCACGCGATTATGTACTCGATAACCCGATTACCTACTTCAGTTTTAATAGGCTCAAACATTTACCAATTGTTCGAAAGGTCAACATAACGTGAGAGTTGATCGGTTTATGTTACTAGTCGCCTGGGAATTGCACTGTCCTTGCCTTACTCCCTTGAAAACTACACAATATTACATCACACATGGATCCAGTCTTAACATACATCAATTCCATTAAGGCAAGATAGATTTATATCAAGATTGACTGACGTTTAAATAGTTAAAGTTTTTAATCACTAAGTTTATTTATTTAACCGGTTCTCAGTCGGTCGGGCCAAGAGAGTGGTTAATGCAAACACTGAGTTAAACTTCTCGAGTAACTTTAAATGTCATGTAAACCCAATAACTATGCATATATTTCAAGTCTCTTGCGTTTAAACTACGTGCGGATAAATCTATTATTACAAAAAATCTGAATAATTATACTCTCAATATAAAAATAAACATTTGGTCTGATCCCTCCATGGTCCGCCGCGCACATGGCCTTTTATAAGTCCATGACATCACCCAATGTGTTTCCATTTACATCGCCACCATAATCCAAAAGCTGTACTTTCAAGAATCAGAACAAAGAGATTGATATAAAAGCTTTATTGATATCAGCCTCTTTTGAAAAGACATTAAATTATTCATAGTAAACATCAATTATCGTAAACGTGAGTGTTATTGCATTAACGCGAGCTTGATTAGTCACTACTTGATATGGAAAGTGTACGTGCCTATGTCTGTGGTGTGGTATGTTTGAACCATTCTCGAGACTACTATTGGATAAGTTTCTCACATTACAAAGCTTGTTTGAGGTGAAGTTCGTCATTCAGTATAGTTAACAATATTTCATATATAATATAATGTAAAAATAATTATATTCATTACTAGGACTGAACAGATAAGTTTATGTTAGACAATTTAACATAAATGGTAGCAACATTAAAACATGCAGCTCAATTCACAAGAAATAAAACATTTTTTATATAATTCTCCAAACAAAATAACACTCAAAAACGTACTATTGATTAAAAAGGTTATTAAAGAAGTTAAAATTATGAACTTAAATTACAAAAGCTCTTTAAAAAAGCACAACACCATACAACATGAACGAAATATTTAATGATGTCCACGAATAGGTAAAAAGGGTCGTAAAAAGCCACACATCTTACCTTGTCGAGATAAAACCCGGGGAAAGACTGTCCGGCCGCGTGCAACAATACAAGTCACAATCAGTGATTTAACACACAATACACATTATAATTATGCAGTACACAAGTGAAATTATAAACTCTGTGAATCGGTGCTAGTAATTGTTTTCTTTGTCATTTTTTACCGCCGATGGTCACGGTAAAAATATTGACCACCCATCACAAAGGTACTATACCATGTCTTGAGGGTCGGAGTGTCTAAGCGTGATACGAGTATTACAAAAAAATAGGTATATAATGATGCCGACTCATATGACGTGGTTTGTTTCTGGTTTTACTTAAACTGGCTGTGGATTTGATCCCAACCCGAAGAGGATTTGCTACCAGTATACAAGTGGATATCATAGCCACCCATCCACTGCAAATCATCCAATTAGTCACCTCTTACATGACACATAGGAATTCAGGGTGACCTATTTAAGATGGCGAGACACGACTTACAGGCTACATATCTATTCAGTATGAGGTCATAAGTCTAAATACAAATGATGTGTCGGATAGTCACCCAACACTCCAAACACATATCAAATACAAACATTTATCTAAAAAACATACACCTATATAACAGCAATACTTACCTTGTTTTGCGGAAGTTGTATAAAAGACGCGAGAAAAGCTGACGGTAAAGAATTCGCGGCGAAGGAAACCATTATTATGGTAATCGTAAATGACAAGCTAACAACCTGTCAGCGCCTGAGAATTATTATAACATTAACCAGACTCCTTTAAGAAACTCCGATACGCATAAAAATAAGGGATAATGTAATAAGGATTTTCCTTCATAATCACAGCCAACATAAACTTAATTAATGACGTTGAGGGCATAATATCAATAGATAATACGTCTTTTCAGTTATCATTTGTATTAAGTTTTTTTTTCTTTTCTTTCAAGATAGACACGTAAAATAAATAAAATCTAATAATCCAAATAAATCTTTGCAAATAAGAGTCACACCGATTTTTAAAAACCCCACACCGATTTTTATCCCCATAGACAATGGTTTTTGAACAAGATTTTTATGAGAAGGGGTTCCTACCTATGTAACAAAGATTTTAGAAACTTGGTGAATTAAATAAATCCTCCAAAACAAACTTACCTACATGGCACAACGCATCTGAAGTACTTCATGATTCAGCTAAAAAGCAGTGCGTCTTCGTGAGAAGCGGAACCCAGTCACTTTGCGTTTCCGTCCTCATTGTTTGAAGACATCCTGCCTTTGATTAATAACTCCATGTAGGATGTATTTTACTATATTTTGGTCATAAAGTTCACAAACGCCTAAAATAACCTCACCCAAAAGACGGCTCCCCAGTTAAAAGCGGAATGTAAATTTTTGGGACAAGAAACTCATTATGAGTCATGATTCGCAAGTTAGCGCTCACGTGATTTTGACTAACGTTAAGGTTCAATAGGGCAAATACATTAAAATGATTATACATAAATAATTGATGAAAACATTATTTGATTATTCATGTGTTTGGGCCTGCCTGGCAATCTGTAAGTATTCCTACGTCATAATATTCTAATATTGTTTTTTGAAGTGTTATCTTTTGTTTTGATAGATTTCTTCTTTTTCGGTTTAAAATGTATGTATGTATTATATATGTATAATGTAAATACAGTAGATAAATTCTTTTACTTAAATGAGATATCTATAGTTATAATTTTTCGTGGCTTCGTTTGTCTTAATTTTACTACTAAAATTCTGAAGATATCGTTTCGGAATAAATACTAGCGTAACCTTTAAAAATACAGCCTAAGGCTTAGAAAAGAAACATCTTCATTTCACTTCACCACAAAGTGTCTAACAAGTATCAAATAGGTCGTAAAATTACGGCTTCAAACAAAGATTTAACTGCAGAGTTCATTCGTCTTATTCTGCGGCTGCGTGGCAAAAAGCCGCTCTTAGGCGTGCAACGCATAATTTTGATTTATGCAGAGTGCCGGCCGCGCTTGCGCCCACGCTTCGCATTTGTCTGTTTGTACTCAATGCGCAGGCGACGCACGACAAAAATATTGTGGCCCTATCCTGACTATTACGAATAGGTCTGATATAATAATAAATATAACAAAAGAACTAGTTTTAATGTGTAAAACTGTGTGATAAAAATATTATGTATTTTTTTTTTATAAATCTCATTTATAATAATTTTACCATAGGACAGGTGTTATATATATTTCTTTATGTTAGTCTGAATTGTTAAAGATCAAATTAATGAATGTATTCCACTATTGCTTGTTTGAACTTCAATCAAAAAAGGCCACCCATAATCGCATCAAAGTATAAACTAATCTACATAGGACATAATCATTAAAACGGTTGATGGTATAGTCGTGTACCCATTTCAAATGCGTACAAATCGCGCTGTCTGTTACAATACTTAATCTAATTTCCCACAGTGACGTAACATCATCCGCTGGTCCCATAGTTATCATAATGAGTATAATCACAATCAAAACGCTAACCAACTTTAGAGTGGAGCGTATTATAGTATCGATGTGTTCAACACACAACTAAAATCGACTTTCACTAACCTAATTAGGGTTGTAACCTTTTTCCGAAAATTGTATTTTTTTTATATATATAAAATTCAAATGTCTTTATGAGTTTTTTTACTACAAGTACACTTTAACCGTGTTAATTATTCAAGCTCTCTATATAATACATCCCCCTTTAAATACCTAGGTATATTATAGACAAGTTTTGTGATGAACTTACCTATGCAATATACATAAATGTAGTATAAATTAATAATTATGTATTTCCTTGGCTTTTGCTTTGTATTAAATTTGATCTTTAATTTAAAAGATACGCATTTATATCAGCCCTACATGAATGTGTAGCCATTATAATCAGGAATGTTCCCTTAACTACGCGATAACCCACTCTAGCGCACGCAAAACTGCGCACACGCAACCACAACGAGATCAAGAGTCAAATTGAGCTACTTTAAACGTTATTTAACGTTATTAGTCTAACTGTATCATATTTTAAAAATTAGTAGTTTTTTTTTCACATTTTTTGTCTGAAAGGAAATTAATTAATGATTTATCAATTATTCGCAACTTAGTTTAAAATGTATTATATTACTGTTATATGTACCAGAAAACAATTATGACCCGCATTTTTTTTTTTATACAATCCATTTTATTTATTTAACCTATATTATCACATTTAATATAAAAAATAAGAAAACGATTGTTTTCAATCCCCTAGTAGGTACCCAAATGACTTGCAATAAACAACTGTTACTTTAAAAACCATCAAATGAACAGAACAAGTAATTTTCACGAGATTAGGAAAGCGGAACAAACGAACCGACGGATAAATCGCAATTTCCAAAATAATAAACTTACTCGAACGTATGTGAGAAAGTGACCACCATTACGTATAACGAGAAATACTATATTTTCGGTGATAAACCTTGTTTATAACCTTACATTAAATGTGAAACAACAACATCCGTTGTTCATGTATGAAACAATGAATGAATGTAGATGAAGCAAAAGGGTTATGTAAGGCTCGTACCACGTGGCGTTCCGTAGTTTCTGCCTACCCCCATGTGAAAAAGGCGTGACTTTATGTACGTATGTATAAAAAAATATACTGCTAGGCAATAGAACACTTACATTCGTTTCATATATTTGAACTAAAGGTGTCAAAATCGCTCACGAAATTAATAAACCCTTGTCAAAATATTTATCAATTATTTCCAACTTCTAAGTAACTTAATTTTTACTTCGGTATGCAAATGTGGTTTAGCATAAAATTTAAATAAAAGGTAATTTGTAATATGGATACGTAAAAGGAATTATGTGCCAAACACAAACACTAAACGTGTTCGACAACAGTCACGCTCTATTGCACTCAAATTTAGTAACATCACCGCATCCGGTTCTCTATGATTATACAGTAATAAATAAAACCTTCATACTGGCTTTATTTACTGACCCGGGAATGTTAAACTACTCGATTATTCTACGAAAAAAAAAACATAAATAGTCTAGCGAAAACCTGAAACAAGTAGAGCGTCCTGGATAACAACATTAACAACAATTCTTTGTTTACAATTTAAAAAAAAAAATGCGGTCTTAAAGTGACACGTTTGTGAAATAGAGCAAACACAAGGAATTGAAAGTATTTTTTTAAATTGTTTTGTACTGATAGGCACTTCAGAACATACGTTCAGACACTCTTTATCAATAATGTTCAACAGAGGTGGAAACTTGGAAAACAATAAAGTTTCCGTTTCACTGAACACCGTTCACAGTAATACATAGGTACATTCAATTGTTATTATGCTCCAATCAACGGACGATCATGTTTATGCCAAATGTAATCATCATTAATATCCTATAAAATATATTGAAAGTGATAAAGGTTAGCTACTCACAGCAAGCTCTTCGCTGGTGTACGCAGTGAGGATGCGTCGGTCCTGCTGCAGCACGCAGTAAAACGGCTCCCAGGACAGCGGCACCCCCACCGTCGCACCCGCCACCGCGCTTGATGCCCCATCTGGAACAAACAATAAAAAAACATTTAAAATATCGCTTCTTAAACAGCCAAGGTCTGTGACGTAAACATTACCTTGTTAAATCAAAAAATCATTAAAATTACACAGAGTTATATAAAATACTACACACGTACATACTCCCCAGGCACAATAGTATTTTCAGTCTTCAAAAGAGAGGTTAGGGCCTTAATCACATTTATCAGCATCGATTCACACATTTTACTTATTATAAATAGTTATTTGGAATGAAGATGCGTACGCATCTATTTTTATTTCAGCATGCATCCAGCATTCGCATTTGTTTACTCCAAATGCAGTAAACTGTAGCACTTGAATGCAAATCGATGCTGATTGTAATTCAGGTCTAATTGTAGATACACTTGTGAAAATTAAAATGGCTAAGGCATAAAAGCATTTGCAGAAATATGAAAGAACTTTTTACTTAGCAACCAGATACTTGGAATAATAACTTCAGATGCTTCTGTTATATAACAAGTAATAAAATAAATGAATTTACTATTGCAGCCGAGTGAAAGTTATGGATAGTATAACAATAGTGCTTTGGAAAACTTGTTTTTGCTCGGCTTTTTCAAGACCTCGCTTTTATGTTACAATAAAATGAAATGGCTGTAAAATTCTACGAACTGTCACATGTCATGATAGATTTAGAAGATAGGTGCTTAAAGTTACACTGTTAACACACCATCACCAATAAAATGTACAAAGGGTAAATATTGATGCTCGAAGTTCTTTGTAAAATAATACCCAAAATAAATTGTATATGAAAATTATAAAATATGTTTCTATTTTCAGTTATTTCCATTAACATTAGACTATTTAATTATATAGATTGTATTACGTATATTGTATAACGTTATTTCGGTTTACAAATACATACTGATTTACCATTACCAGTTGTATCAAAAACCGAATGAAACAATAATGTAAAAGTAAATAAACGAAATAATCCAATTTAACAAAAAAGCACTTACGTTACGTTATAGTACCATAAATGTGAAGTGAAAGGTACCTACTTATTTAATTGTAAACATTACATGCCACAAATACCATTAGGTTACGTGACCAGCTAAGGCCTTTGAGATATAGGTAAATTATAAGTGTATCGTATACCGTCTGTATTTAATTAACATACATGACGATACCGCGAGAGATATAAGGAAAAGTGGTCCGTTCATCAATCAGATAAAATTGGAAAGATTTGAATTACAAGCACGCTAAGCTACGAAGTGTGGCGTAACGCAACATAGTTATGATAATTGACCTTACTCTGTAAGCTAATACCTGTTGTCACCAGCTTAAGTTTAATTTAAGCTCTCATGGCTGATAAGTCGATGAAGTAATATTAATTATAAAGTCGGACATGACAAAAGTCAAGACATTTTGTATAAAAGTAGGAAATTATCATATGTATAAGTAACTTAAGTAAGTGTTACAATTACGCGTAGTAAATCGATCAAATCAGATACTTATAATGATGTGTAACAAGCTGCATCGTTATCTTCGAGCCTATAAAAAGGTTTAGTTTACAATTTAAATAATCACGACGCAACTAGTCGGCAACTAAGTAGTTTGATGCAATATATTACGGCATCGATTGCAGCAGACATAGAAGAAAAACGAGTCAACCTGACTGATGACAGGCCAATATCTCAAGCTGCGGCACGACTGATCTATTATAGAATAGACGCCGCTCTACCTCCATATTAAATTATAAACTTTTTGTTTTAACGAGATCTTAATCAGTTTAAAAATAGCGACGTGCCCACATATGATTAGTCACACTATTCATTATAAGCATAAAGTAACATTAAAACAAAGGCAATGTTTTAAAACAATCGAAATAAACATATTTCAATGGGGCTTGTGTATCGTTCACACCGCACTTCCTTACGAGGTAAACAAACGGCTCCAAGAAACACAAACACGAGGTGTCTGAGTATCCTCTGATGCCACATAAGGCAATGATGCTCTGCGGTTTAAAACTATATTTGTACAGGAATGCAGCTGCGAATTCATCACTTATGAATACAACGGAGGCTTTCGCTCTGTTGAGTCTTAAAGACTCTTGACCATGTAAGACATGCTTAATTTCATTAATGGAACACTTTTCTATTTTGAAAGAGCTCTATGCGATCGAGATAATTAATTTCAAATTGGCGCCAGTGTTTTGTAAACCGTTCTATACACATTCATGTAACGTACGAATTCAACCAGTTTGGATATTGAAGTCATATTATTAGTCACTATAACTTCGAATTCAGTATGACTCACATAATCAAGATAATCAACAATCAAGTGCAAAGATCTAATAATAGCACCAAGCTGCCATTGTTACTGTCTAAAAATATAATACTTAAAAAAATCTAAAGCTGATTTTAAACAGGACAATGGCAGTAATTGAAGCACTTGTTGAGCTAATAAAAGTGGCGGTGGTGCGACGACGCTGTGTCCACATGGATTAATGCGTTCCATTTAATCTATTAAACAGTGACTCAGGACGGGAGCCAGTCGACGATTGAGTATACGATAACCAAAATGAACACAGATATTGACATCATATTTCTAATAGCATCGGGAAACGTAGCAGTACAATTTTCGAAACAATATCAATGGCTTATCAATAAGATTCAGGTGCGGTTAACAGGCTGTTAATATACTAATTATTTCAAAGAATCGTGAGTGCACCTATTTATTCTCTTAATAGGTTGTTAGCAATTATTATTCCTACAAGTCGTTTTCAATAAGTTAAATGGCCCGACGTTTCTCTTAGCTAACTTATTGAAAAGAAACTTCACAACAAACCCGGTGTCATGATCGCTCTTAATTAATGTCGTCGAAAGTCCAGCCAATTACTCTTTAACACTTTCTTTGTAAACGTTGACAACGTTTAGTTTTATTGAATACCCTTGCACTTTGTTACATCAATTAACAACTATTTCATGAAGCGCATCAAACATTCTAATGAAAATATAATTCCCATAAAATTATAGATTGAAGTATTTTCACGCAATGAACAGTACAGTCTGGAGCAGTGAAACTGTGAAACAAATAAATTTTACTCTCTTTCGGTGATTGCTATAACAGTTGGCTATGACTCATACAGTTGAAATTGCCACAAACGATATACACCGCTTTATGATCGTTATATCAATCGCTTCGTCTATTTGTCTCGTGAAGCACGCGAACTACTAAACTGTAACAACATACTACATAGTAAGGAGTTAAAGATTGCGTAAATAGTGATGTAGCTATCCTAATAGCAGATAAACATCGTCGTATCCTTCTTTGCCTTATACAACTTGCTCGGAATTATAAGCAACTGATTCATGGATTTTCGTTAATTCTAAAGATAAAATAGAAGCCTATATTTATTGATGTTTATTTAGATAAAATTCATTGCTGGACACAATTCGAGACACTAGGTTCCATATTATTAACAAAACCAAGCGCAATTCCAACCCTTAGACTGCTACGGAGAATATGTTAAAAACACAAAAATTACTTTTCTGGATTTTAGATACGAACCCAGTATAATCATAATTGTTGGTGATTCTGAGACAGTAATACACACACTAACACACTATTATAGGTCGCGTATAGTCAGCAACCACCCACGGCGATGCAACGTTGTGAATTTTTGTGATAATCTATCGCGCAGCACGCTTGAGGCAAGTTGTATTGAATACACGAGAATATTTAATAGTGTGGAAAGCACATTTATTGACGCCCATTCATACAATGTATACGTAAAACTTAATAGCACTATTATCTGTTGTATAAAATAACATTAAATTGATCTATTAGCATGGCGAATTTTGGAATTAATTATATATGATGTAATGCGAAGATTAGTAATCCAGAATTCATTATCGATTTCATGTCTCTATTTCATTTAGTGACTGGTTTTTTCGGGTTGAAAGAACTGGTTTACTGTTTTTAAGACTGATAGCTTTATAAGGTTTTTTTTTCTTTCTATTGTGTTAAATAATATAAGTCAGAATCGACAGCACGCTTCGCTGTGACGCGGGTTCGATGTTCCCGCGCGGATCAAATATTTGTGTGACCTACGGATAAGTTCTGACTTTGAGTGTTTTGATTTGTTTGTAAACGCACCCAGTATACAGGAATTATTCCCAATGTGAAGCACAGTTATTAAAAAAAAGAATACCCATCTCACACCTAACAGACCTTCATGTTCGAGTAGTAATTTGTAGTCGCCAAATAGCTTCTGGATCAGCTCCTACAAATTGACGGGAACATACTGCATATATGTATGTACATACTGTATTGTATCTATGTTTGTATATACTCTGAATAAAGGTACTGATTTCTATTTAACCTGTTCCTTATTATTGTCCTTTAAAAACGCAGGCACACAAGAACTCAATTTAGAAATAATTGCAGTACGACCTTCTTTCTGTAAAGTACCCACTTACCATACACAAACTTATGAAATGAAAAGTTCACAATCACACCTGTATTACAAAAGGTGAACACATAATGTTTGTGAGTTCGTGATAATTAGCATTAATTTCACCTGTTATCATTGAACGAAATGCGTTAATGCCTTTTGTTACGTAAAAAAACACTTCATACTCTACATATTAATGTGTTTGGATATAAAGTAAAAGATAATATGTGTTACCTTAACAAAATCCAAACCCTTTAAGTGACGAAAAACAATGCATATTATAGTTACCTACTAATTATGGTACCTAATACCTAACTAAAAGACAAAATAAACTTTTAGGTGCACAAATACTATCATAACTTTCATTAGTGTGCCCATTTTAAAACAAAACACTATCTTATTTCTTTCTTGAATCCTACAAAGCCGGCCATAGCTCAGAATACTTATAGTTAATGAGCGTAAACCTAGAATCGCCTTTAAAAGCCTGTCGTGCTTCTAAAATAGCCGGCGGCTTACAAAATCACTATCTCCGCTAAGTCACGCACGCTTCGCCTGCACTATGATATGGCTCGAGCTGAGACGGGAAAACCCCATAATAATGATAATAGACAAAATATTTTGAAACCACTGTAAGAAAATAAGGTTAAACTATTCAAGCTCTTGGCTAATTGGCCATTTCATAATAATTATATTGTTATACAGAATACGTAATTATCGTTACATAATTAATAGGCTCTACTTAGATCTAGATTACGTATTGCATGGCACTGCATTTAAAGCAAAATATTTTATATGTCATAATGAATTCCACACACGACTCATAATTCTGCCGGTGTACCTTTCACGTAGGTTGGAGTATCCGGTGATCGTATCTTAGATCAGAGATAGTGCTGATTACCAGTCAGTGTGGTAATGCCAGTGGCACCTAGTTAGCGCCAGCCGACGGCAATGATTCAAGCTAAAAGCGTGTACAGTTCGCGACTCGTCAACTGAACGAGAAAGACTTGTCTGGCTACAAGTTGCCTTATAATAACATTATACAAGCGCGCAACGGACCCCCGATTCGCATTGGTATGATTAAACGAGGGCTTATACTTCTGATACCCTGTACTTTACATCGAATTAAAAAATAGTTGAAAAACATAAAACATACTATATAAAATATGTAGGACTTCCAATGAAAAAGGTTTTTGTTACGATTCATTATATCGTACATATCTACAGTTTATCGGCTGAAATGACTGCACAGTGTCATTGCGTTGGTAGTTAGCACCATAATCCACTTTTGAGTTTATAACTCCTTCTACTTTAACCCCTTATGCGTTCTACATGTAAACTGAAAACAGAAGTTGATTTTTATAGACAATGTAAGTACATTCATAAATATTAACAGTTCCCTAAGAAACGCTTTGAAGTGTGTGTTAAAATAATTTCAGTATTTGTGTAGAAGGGGTACGGTTGCGTGGGAGGGCGGCGCAGGCGCAGGCGGCAGCGTGGCGCGCCTTCACGCGAGATGGCGCACAACAATGAACTTGAAATAAACAAGTGAACCTCGCGACCGACGCCGATGGCAACATGTTGCTGTTTATTTATAAACATACCGACACCACGACAGATAGATAAACAGATAGCTACCGACGGTGGCACGAAAGTCCGATCTAACTTCTAACATAGAAATACTTCGCTAGGCCAACTCAAGTATTATTACGACAGATGCACAGAAGCAAATACAATGTTTCTACATCACATAAAACCAAACAATGCACAATATCTTCTAAATCTGCATAACAATTAGCCAATTCCCAAATTATTTACTCTTCCTCGACAATATCTTCTTTTAGTAATCTTGTCAAATTCAAGCGTTAGTTACTAAATTAGACAACGCTATCTGCGTTACCTAATTTGAAAACAAACTTAGTTATAACTGTTTATTTATCTTTATAAAAGTTTATATTATGTAAATACATTATGTAAAGCAATGAGCGAATTCAACATTAATTGTTTCTCACGAAGCTATTGTTTTTAATTTAATATATAAATATGTCATTAAGATTTGAGAAATAGATTAACAATTGATTTAAGTAGTTACCCTTGAGAATGTGAACTCGTAACAATCAGGTTGATGTTGAATTAAGTGTTTATAGCAACTAATGCTTTTGATTATTTTCAGGCTATAAAACCTCAGAAATGTTTGAAACTTGTTTTAAATTTAAAGTAGACTCGTTTCTTTTCCTCCTTTCGCCTTTTCTGTTACTTGTTTCGCTTACAAAAATAGTTTTTTACATAAACCCTATAGAACTTCCTATAAATATTATTAAAAAACCTATTCTGAGACGAAGGCCACACCAAACCACCACTGAGTAATCTATTTTATAAGAATATAAAATACTCGCAGCATCGTGTTGATACACGAACTTACTGCCATGTCAACAGCAATAATAATTATTGCTACGAGCTCATTAATAAATCATACATGTCCTAACATAATAAGCGTGTAACAGTAAACAAGGTGTTACGCGATATTACATTAATTTAATAAGTTATACAGTTGCTCAATGTTGATCAAAATGTCAGGTCAAAGTGAATGACGCTGGTTTTAAGGTTTAAACACCTCAACCTCATTAACTACAACATTCATTCTTAGCAAACCGTTACGAAAACTCTCAGGCTAAACAAATTTTAGAATAGGCAAATAATGATAATTTTTAAAATCTACAAACACAAATCTGTTATATATTTTTGTACAATCCCGCGTACAAACTTGACCTCAGATTGCCCATAGAAAAATTGAGGATTCTCGCATCTAGGTTTCCTGCCCTTAGTAGACCTAAAGGTCACTTGTCGACCGGCTGTAAAGGTCGTCGCCCTTTTGAAGCTACGCCAGGCGGCCACAATTATAAATTATACGTTTGCACACACGGATCCACTTTATACTCGTAATTATATCACCCCACATATACATATGCACATATAATGCATAAAAACTAACGATTAACATTGCCTGGACTTGAGACGTGGGAATCATAATAGTATGCAATTTTCTTCTTGTATATAAAACTGTAATAAATGCACGCCGCCCTTTTGCTAAAAGGCTTACTGATTTTAATGCATTGCAAGTTGTTAAATAACACCGGGTGTTCTCTCGAAGGATGGAATTCTTGTCTATGAACAGGTTAAGACCATCACAATATAAGTGACATTCAAATTAAACATTTTATTAACAAATCTCCATTGTAATGACATCAGACATTAGTAACAATTCCACGGAGTTTAAATTCAAACACGGTCCTTTCATCACGATGATGACGGCGTACTTACATTTTCATTAATCATATTAATATTACATTCACGTCTCTTTCTAAGGAACGTCTCGCAGCAGTAACGCAACAAATTCGCCTTTATATCACTATGATAATGCTTGCATTGGGGACAATATAAGCTTCCCGTCAGGCAAATTGTCGCGTAGGCGTTAATCTTCGTATAATATAATGCTGGGCGTTAAAAATATGAACATTTTGACGGACGATTACGTAGGCATGTGAACGCTGTGCGCATGAGCACCGTTTATATCGAACTTCGTGCGTTACGCCGTGCACTGAATACAATGTCCCGAATAATAAGTGTACTCAGAACTGTTTTGGGAATAACAAATGTACTTAGCTTTCTTTTAGTATCCTCAATAGGAAGAAAGGTTCTTTTCATTTATTTCTTCCAATAAAAGCTATTGCCCAACAGGTTACCGCACTTTATTCGATAGATAGAATATTATTGGAATTCCGGTAGACCCTATATAAGTTACTTGTTACAGAAGTTACTTTTTAACATTCCTTCGTTAAAGAGAATTCAAAGAGAGGCATTCGTTGAATTAAATTAAGATTAATTTATAACACAATACGTGACCGCATGGCGATAATTTCTGAAGTGCGTAGGCGCGACATGTCGACATCTCGCCACAGACTTTCAAGCCCTTTGCGCGATGTAGAGAAAGTAGATCAGATTATACCTACCTTAATACCCAACTATGTATTACCGTTTTATTAGGAAAACAATAGCATATGATAATTTTCCTAAAAATATTTAATTCAATAAGTTAGAAACGGGACTCAGCATATGGAAACGTTTTTTAAGTTAACAGTCATGCTTATACATCGCTATATAGATTAGATAATCTCTCTTACGTATAAATAACATGAAAAGTAGATAGATTTATAATGCTCACAACACAATAGCAGTTCGATGTACTTATTATCATAAAGTGCATATTGGTTGCGTATCTGCTCCTATTACCTAGAAAGAAACCATAGTCAAACAATACTGTGATAATTACAAACGTATGCAACAGTTCCCACAATTGAATGGTTGATGTAACAGATGTGATGTTGGATAACTAGTTTTATTTGCAGCGGAAACCCTACGACCTCAAAGCTGATTAGCCTCTAACATACATCACGCGAGAGAGCAATAAACTGATTGAAGCAAGCACGAAATTCACAATCGCACAAAGGTTGAAATTACCCTTAATTCCACAATCGAGGATTTCCTTCTTGCAGGAATATTTCCTAGCTTTGAGTATGGTTTATTCAAAGTTCCTAACTTGTAATACGATCCGGGTATTATGAATTCCTTTGTTTACCTAACAAATAAAGGTGAATTAGATTGTGGTTCACATTTCATAAGTGTTGTCCATTGTGAACGCGATGAACATTTAGCTGACAACGACGCCGTGTCCGTTGGCGGTAGCTATTTCACACGCATCGGGTTGGAACATTGACTTGTTCGCGTTTTACTTATTGTTCATATTTAGTATCAGACGCTACATCTATGCTTTGTACTTTGTTTGTAATTAAATCGTATAAACACCTATAACATGCACATTCATAATATAAAAGTTTTTATAAAGAAATGCCTGCCTTGAACCAAGACAACAACGAATATGTGCAGTGTGAGTGCTACTATAGGAATAATATCATTAAGTCAAGATACCCATACATTTAATGTTTTTGACATTATAGACAAGTAGTAGGGGACTTCTTAAATGCCTCTTTTAATAAAAAAAAAGCTACTTTACGGCCTAAAATACGAGGCAGATTTTGAAGGTTCATAACAAAACCGATATCACGATTTCGCTATGATGCTCTTGTGGGTATAACAGCATTATAGCGAAAGCAAACTCGGACACTATTAACCAACCATTAAGTGAAGAAGAAGAAAATTTAACTTTTCGTTTTCTAATTAATGTCATGTTTTAATTGAGGAAGCATAAGAATCTCATTATTTTAGGTTTTTGTATAAACTTCCTCCTGAACTAACGACAAGATCGAACGTAAGTAATGTTGGCAAACATCAATCACGTCGGTTTCATGTGAACAACGACAACACTGATATTGGTTTCATAATCTCTTCCTACATCGACTAATCATCCAAAAAAAAAGCCGGAGACATGATATAATGGCAAAATGCTATAGCATTGTTAGGAAAGAAGGCTTGACAACTTTCTCTATGAGCGAGTGCTCTGTCTACCACCGGAAACGCATTCGTGTGCGCACGCGTCACTCGTGTGAGCTTCTTAGAACTAATACTCGGACTTCCTTCGTATTAAGCGTATATATAATACATATAAATTGATTTACATAGACTTTATGAAAAGCCATAAAGGAACATGCGTACATCAAATAGCCTATGATGCATGCTCAGAAGTCACAGGATGTTAAGATTCGACATGTAGTAATCGTACATTATGAGCATACGGGCAAAATGTTATTATATTTATCTACTCACTATGAAAAAATAGTAGCTTATGAATGAAATACAGAACAAAAACCAAAAGAGGTCACTTCTTCCGCGAGACTGAATACATTCATAAGAAATCAATTATAATCACATGAATAAACCATTCAAATTGCTATGTGCTACACACGCAAGCGTTGTGACTTAGTAGAATTGAGCCGTACGGTATAGTTGTCACAAGTCACGAACTCTCCTCTTACCATTCAATGCATGAATAACACTTTTGGCGGCTGTACCGAGGGCCGCCGAGGGGTTGCAGATGTGCACAGAATTATTTCAATGCCCATTTAAAAATCATTGATCATTCGTCTTCACTGTATTTATACGAACTTGACTTTTTAATTTATTTATAGCTGACTGTTTAGGCCCGGCGTCGTTTATCTCATGTCATTTTAAACGCTTTTTCCGGATTATTTAATTTCCTCGCACTGCTTCTATTTTTATTACAATCATAAGATATTCTTAGCTTCAATTCAGAGTGGTTTATTCAATGTAATGTATGCTGAACATGAAATTTGTAAGTCTAAGCGTACAATTAATACCAGTATTATGTAGATTAAAGCCTGCTGTAGTACTTCAAATGCCGTGCATAATTTTATGTTAGCTTTCGTGAGACTAAATCCGACATTTGAGCAACGCTCCGTAAAAGTAATTCAAATGAATGAATTTACAACTTTGTATTCTCTGCTCGTCGTTTTGTGTTACATACATACATATGTTTAAATATAATAAATGGTTAGATATAAACTGGTTCTTGAATGGAGACTACGTACTTGAATAAAGCCAGCTAAAGTTACGTTACGACCTAAAAAGTAAAACCTATTAAGTACGTGTCAGACGAGAAAAACGTGAGCATTAGAGAGATATGATCAGAATGTCCAATAAAATTCTTCATGTTAAAATTTGAGACAAATTGAGAAGCTGTCCCAGTTTCTTGTTTACAAGTAACATAATCGCTTATCTTAGCTCGGCTTGAAAATGACAATGTTGGAGTAAAAATAACCAATTAATGTATTAAGTATCTTGGCCTTGACTTTTAGTCGGAACTATCACTTTGAAAGTTTTAATCGATAAGAATATGTGAAGGTGACGTCAGCGACCGTCGAAGTGAACTGGGGAAACTGGACCAGTCGGGCGAGTGGCCGCGTACACTCGTACAGGTGCGCCCGCGCCGACCGAGGCGCGTGCCCCAAACACCACAGCTGCCTACTGCTCATGTTTGAAAACTATTCAGAAAATTCGCGATTTAACAAAAACCCTGCGAATGCGGTAGCTAGATTAAATTCATTTTCAATGAGCCTTTGACTGCCGTAGTGTCTATTTGTTCCTGACATACTTTTGTATTAGTTGGTAGTTGTAATGAGCAAATCGTCGATAATCGATAATGATTACTTACTGATTAATATGTTTACAAGTCACACTTCATAGTACTTCCATATTTTAAAATAAGATGGGCTAGATCTGAATGATTATTGAAAGTATATAAATATATTAACAGTTGTATCAACTAAATGCCAGCCAGTGCTTAAATCAAATACAGTCACATATTATATTATGGAAATAAATCAACAGGGTATTTATCTCACGCACCAAAACACCATAAATCTGTTAAACGACGATAGATATCGGTAGATATTCCTAATTTATTTACGAAACGCATTTCGATTTCCTACAGTACCAATGGTTTGTGGCGATATACTTCGGAACTACGTTCAAGCTCCATAGTCGGTTCCCATGATTATCGAGTATTATTTGTCTCTCCACAAGTTCACTTAACTTATCTGCATTCTATAGATTGAGATAATTTAAAGCGCTCCCTTCGTAAAGACCATAACTACAAGACGAAGGATTCTATTTAAATACAGAATCAAACGCATATTTCTAACAGAAGAATTTGTTTCCAAATAGGTAATTGTATAATTCTACTCTATCGTCATATGTGTTAGATGCTTATCAGTGTAACAATTTCCATTATGGTTTATTTCTCGCCAGTTTTTTTTACTTATGTCCTGACATCTAACTTTTATTCTGACTTAGCTTCTTTTTGGAATTCATCATCTTCAATTTCCTTCACTCTTGCGAATATCCTACACTCAAAAATAGTATTCACATACTCCCGGACATCATCGACTAGTTCAAAGATAAGTCCATCCTTAGATACACATGGTTCATCAACTTTTGTGAGAGGTCCGTGAAACTAATGTAATAGACCGAGGGTAAATATTTGTAATACTATGTTATTTAAACCTCACACTAATGATTCCGAAAACCAAATGCATGTTATGTAAATACACTCATACACATGATTATTTCTTGGAGACAAAAACTAGATACGTTAATGAACCCATCAGCGACCAATATTCGATATATGGACATACGAAATTATCAGAGATGTTATTATTGTAATTATTTTATATGCCATGGTTGCCCAAAACGTACGCACACCAAACACCACAATTGAAGAATTACACAATACGACATGCTAATACACGAAGGTCGGTTGATTGCAGCGAAATGAAAAATTGTTCAAATTAGCCTTAATGATGCATTAAATTATTAACATTTCACAATCACACGTCACGTCAAACGAACTAACAATAGAGACAATGCCCTTTGAATGTATAAAAAAATCAATAGACATTCTTATGCAATCGAAGCGAACAATGTACCAGTATTTAGAATCGATATTCAAGATGTCTTCTTTGTAACACATGCTTTTCCAGAGAAATTATTGTTCATTTTTATTTCGCCTGTTAATAGGATGCAGCGGGTCGTAAAAACTTCCTTTAAACAAATACACGTTCCAGTCTTGGGTAATGTAAACTTGTAATGTGGCTTTAGTCGTTAAATAAGATGTATACATTAAATATTGGGAAGGCGTTCCCTTCATCGATAAGTAAGTCGAATACGACAAACGCCCTCACCTTGAACGCAATGACTGATCTAGACTAACTTGTCTGAGTCATATACACGACACCGATTATGCGTGTACTGCTATAACTTGAAATGTTATTGCATTAAGTAAACACTATAGAAACCTTTCAAAGGATTTTATTTACTCGTATTATCCTTGGCTGATAACCAAGCAATCCTTCTTATGTAACTTATGTTCGCTGGCCTGATGCCAGGATCCGCTTTTCTAATAGACTTTCTCCGTTGCGCACAAATAATAGCCACGAGGACCATGCTTGCGACAGAAATAGCCCTCAAGATGTTATTACGATTGGAAATTGTTTTATGACAACATGCTCCATACATTACGACTATTACCATACCTGCGCAAACATAAGTCTAGATCTTCGGACGATAAGTTTCTTTAAAGCTTTACAAGTCGGCATGAGTATTCAGCATTAATTTCTGGGAAATTTTTTCTTCATCCATATTATTGAAGTATGCCATTAAGCCGGTTAAGATTACAGGGAACGTTATGTGTGTGTAACATAAAAAAGAACTCGTACCATAGTAAAGTCGGACGTACCCAAGTAACTGTATACCCAACCAAGTTACTCCAAAATACACAACCGCATATAATCATTATGACATAATTAGATACCGTAAACTCAATTCCGTATCCGTATTGTCTGTGAGTTTCTCATACAAATTGCTAGTTATTACGCGAAATTGCGACCACGGTAGTAGGTGACCGTCCTGGTATTTTTTTCTATTATTGAAGCTCCAGAAGTTCTCAATATTGTTATGTGTTCTAATTTTCCGTTATCTTGATTGAGATAACTTTTCCACTTAAGCCTTAGCACACTTTTTTAAACACTATGAATATTATTTTTTTATGTTTGTGTTTATTAGTCATACATCCATTTAATTATGTTATCATTATCATCACATAAATTCAAGATTTTTATTTGCTTAAAACGCAAAGTAAAATTAGTCTGCTTGTCTGAACAAAAATAATCAGCAAGTTATTAATAATTCATTTTAAAAATGCAGGTGCTTGACAAACAAATTAAAGAATTATTCGCATGTTGGCCAACATTCTGAGTCTGGTTAATTTTGAAAACAAGACTAAAACTTTCGACATTCTGACATCTAAAAAAGTTGCAAAACTTGTATTTTAATCAAAACGTCGTGTAGTGAAATGTTAAATCCTGCGCTTGCTTCACAGCATTGCACGCAAAGTGCTAAGTGCATGCGCAAGTGGCTTCCTTCAAGAAGCGGCTTACAGGAAGGGCAAGCTCATTAGAAAGTATAAGCAAACGATTGCATCACATACATAACTGGACAAGGATGCGCACCCAGTCCCTGATCGAGTCTAGCAACATTATTGACGATATACACTTAGGATTCCATATAAGAAACTTGAAAGAGCATGTGAGGTTATAACTGCGCAGGATTTAGTGCTGGTACCGAAGCTTGTTATTGAATTTAATCGCTACCATCTCACAGTGGGCTCAATTTATATCTGATGACAATCATAATTCGAACAGATGAACGACTCTTTTAGCTTGGAGAAGTATGTAATAAGAATCTAATATCGTGTTCATGCGGACATGTTGTAATTAAACAGTCAAAGAAATATTTGCATAAACTATGAGGATAAGATGACATGTCGTATCGCTTGACATCAACTTTGATTGGTTTGTAACAAGTTGTACGGGACCGGCTACATTCTTCCATATTGCTCGTGGAGGTGTCTGGGTGACTGATGTAGCTGATGAGTCTCAGAAAGCCGGCATGAAGTAATTATTGCCATTTATAGTGCCTACTCGTGTTCCTCCACATACATATTGATGATCTGTTGTAATTATGCTGTCGATATGCTGCACTAACTCTGCATTTATGGTATTTGTTTAAGTGTTTTACGAAATCGATAAATCTGTTTCCAGATTATAAGTTATCTGAGTGATTTCATCATGATAAATTTTCTAGTGTAAATTTATCTTCTTTTTATACTAAGATATATTTTCTAAAGACTATTACATTATTGGCAGTTATAGATGAATGATAAATACTTTACCAACTTTAATAATAACAAGGAAGATTTACAGGTCGAAGCAAAACAAGTGCACAAATTCGAGCCTGTAACTATATTTGTCCAAACCACCTATTTCTCATAATTAGCCCATAAGTCAGGTTCAACAACAATAGGTACATAAACATGATGAATCACTTTCCAACTAAATTACACGACGTAAATAATAATACATTGCAAATTTTCGTCGTACAATGCGGTGTAAATCAACACAATTTCCTTGTTTTGGGTATGCGCCTACGCAGTGCGAACAGTGACGCAGAGGTGATCGCTCTCACAGTGGCCGTGTTTTGAAACATCTGGAAAAACTGGAGAAAACTTTAAACACAGACCATCTTACTTTGATTGTGACAATTCTTTCACTTGTCATATCATATTTTTTCACTTGTCATGTCAAATCATATTAGTCTAGAAAAGAGGATACGATGATTTTCAAATTCATTTTCATTCAACGGAATGCACACCAGAATAACTGCACAGCTTCTAGGCACCAGCTCCTTCAATTCCCACCGAAATTGATTATGAACACGATAAGACCACGAATTCTCCAAACGGTTATTATTAGAGAACGCTTACAATATTGAAATAAATGTATTGCCGTATAGTTGGTGTAGATATTATGTTTTATGAGTATGCTCCGCACATACCTTCGGCCTTCGGTCTGATATTCCACCGCACACAAAGACAGGTAGGTGCAGCATGTTACCAACTGTTATTGAGAAGGGGAAATAATTACAGTCCCGAAATATAAGTAAAAAAAGATGAAGAAAGACTTGGAGATATACAAATAACAAAGAAGAAGGAAAGACATAATTTTCATTTAAGTTATGAAGTCTGCAAATGATGGTACAAAAAATGACATTAAACCGTTATTTAAAGTAAAGGCGAAGGATCTTTACGTTACAACCGCGACAAAACATCGTAAAATATTAACAGCAATGACCCCTTAACTTTCTCACGGATTGTAAAATACTTGTTTATATGGTAGGCCACGTACCGCGACTTTTAGCTCTTTTAACAATGAACGCACTAACATTTGTTTTGAATGTTTTCGTCAACATAACAATGTCACTAAAATACCATTTCATTCCATATTCGTACAATTCACAAACTATGGCCGTTTGTAAGTTATCTGATAACCTTGAATTTTAACGGCCGAGTTGTAAGACTACTCATTCTTGATTTAAAACATTCATGTCTCATGATAGATATGGATAGTACATATAGGTACTTACTTTTTGCGAATATTACACGGAATGCTTAATAGTCCAAATATTGATATAGGAATTCAAAATTGGCTAGATACGACAATATCGACACTATGCAATTGACAATATCGCCATAATTTACTAACAGAAAACATTAAGACTGCAAGCCTTTATTTTTACGTATTATTTATCTAGAGTTGTTTTGTTATGTTAGAATGCACCTTTGTCCTGTTCAATAAACTCAGTCATACTTCAGTTTTAGATACAAAAACATACACTAATGTCATTATTTGTACGGTAACTTACTTATTCGTCAATAGTGTATATACAAGGATCTCCAAAAAATCAAGTAGGATAAAGCCGGAATTTTTCTTACCTGTCTGATTGTCAAGCACAATTGGACTCCATTAAAAATCCATTGGAGCATTTTTATGGCTGTTTTTAACGTAACGACCGACAGTATAAATTTTTGTTCACACGGAAATAATTACCTGACTGGTTACAATCATGAACTTTAAAATAATGAAAACTTTACGCTATTTGTTATTTATTATTTCAAACTTATGCAATTAGTCCCTAGTGACCTTAGATTGTACTAACATTTGTATATTCAGATTTTTACCAAAACTCGTAAATAAAAAAGTTCCGTTAAGTTTCAGTACCTTAGTTACTCTGAACCGGAAAAATCCGGAGCATTGACTTACACATATGTTCGTAGTTATCTCTTTGTATCTTTGCTTATCTGCTCCGGTATCCATCGGATTTGCATGAGGCAACAATCGCCCTCTATCGCCGTCGGTAATTAGAAACTTGCAACTAACGGGACGCAATTTGTAGGTTGCGCAAGTAGTTAGTACAATATAAAAGCTTCGTTGGCTTCCGCATTACAGAATGCTAACAGTTCTAAGATTTTTTCTATCACTACGCGCGGTTCATTGGTACGAATTTTAAGCCGCGTAGAGATAATTAATTTTAAGCCAGCTCACAAGATCGATTTATAAAATGGTAATAATCGTGGTCATACTTAGTCAATACTTTAAATCTAGCTTTATATCAATGGACATTACATCAAGATCAAGAACATGACTCGCAAGGTATGTAGGCAACGCTAACGTTGCGTATGTTATGATAAGTTTACGGTCCATTATGCTTGCTTGCCGATAGCTGGCTGTTGTCATATTGCAAGTATGACAATGCTACTAGTGATTGATGCGATAGTAATTTCCCGCACACCGTTGTTCGTATCGGATACGAGTCGGATTGGCGCCGACCACACGGCGGTACAACGCGGCTGCTCTATTCGCCGTGCTCCTAATCACTATAATTGAGCGTTATCATAACAACGGTTCCGGGATGCCTGCGCTTAACTGCGAATAAATTAGTCTTCACGTCACTTACCAATGTTGCTGTCAGATAGCGCGTACAGTATCCCGCACAAAGCAGTTGAAGCAGATACAGCGGTGTTTTGCGCGGGCTCGTTACCGCATTCTACAGAATCAGTTTGCGCTGGTTCGAACAAAGCCAGATCCAGTCCGTCCATATCACTCCGGTTAGACACACCGTCCTCTTCCGCCACTCGATCACAAAAATGTTCTGGGGAGTCGACATCTTTAGGACTACGACTACAAACACCATCACTCAATGGATCGCAACAACACGTATCCGAGAAAGGCTCAAAGTCTCTACAATCAAACTCACATCGTTCAAAACTGTCACAGGTACATGATGATAATGCATCCGAATCGGACTCTTCAACCAGGAATACATCGTTACTCTGCACTATGTCTTTACGTGCCGTGTCTGTTTTTGCAGAGATGTAAAACACGCTTGAAGTATATGGCACTTTATGAACTTGTAATGTCACATTTTCTGCCAACTTTTCGTCAGTATAAGTAGGGTCGTCAGTTTCCGATAAGATCTCCGCGATCTGCGGGCGACAGTCTTCATACCGAGCAAAGCTGGAGGTATCGGTGAGGTTCGAAGAACGGTCAACGGAGTACACGTCTGCATAGGGATCAACAGCATCGCTCTGCAGAGCAGGTAATCGGTAGGGAGCGTGATGTGCGCGAGCTCCTAGGAATATGGTGGTGTAGGGGCAGGTATGATGAGGTCTGGTGCGGTCGGCGCGGCGCGGGTAGCTGGCGGCAAGCGGGTCCAGCATGGGCGCGCCTTCCGTGTCTATGAACGCCTCGTTGGTCGAGAGCACGTTGTATCGCCAATCCGGCATTGCTAACCACCACCATCACTTTACGATGACACAAAATAGAACTGTTGTCTTCATCCCAAGGTCACTTACACACCCGTTAGCTAAATAGCCTTAATAACATGTACGTTATGTCACTCTCATTGTTCAACCTAAAGAAAATATCTGAATGTTACTACTGTCGGCGTCTGCACCTGTACAAATATGCGATGGAGCAATTTCTGGATAATTTCGCTTTACAAATTGACTCATGTCATACCAAAATTGTCTAGGTATCTAGAGTTTAGTATCGACAGAAATAACAGAATATGATCCGATAATTTTAGCACAAGCACTTGTAATAAATTAATGAAAGCGTATTAGACAATTTTCCAGCTTACGCTTACTGTGTACAAGTTACATATTGTCTACCTATATCTAACTTGCCACAAGTTGTTACACTGTGGTATTAGCTTCAAACTGTACTAGTTGACATAAAGAGAATTAGAGAGCAGACAAATTATGCATGATATGAGCTTACATATAATGTATGTATTGACTGATTAACTTCGGTAAGAAAACACATTAAAAGATAATCGAAAACGCGTCGCTGGCGCCGATGTTATTGTTGTTAATGAGTAAACCACAGCTCGACTGTTAAGTAGGTCAGCACACTGTAATAAAACCTAACAATACATCTTAGTATATAACATGTATATTATATATTTCACGAACACTGATAACGTAATTACAACCGTTTCGAAATATCGGAGTTGGAATAGTATACACATTGATCCTATATTTAACCTCACTCAGATATTAATCATTGAGAGATACCAAAGGATCTATTATCTATATTCGTTCTATTTCTAATTTAAACTGCTGTAGGTACATTAAAATAGGTAATTTATACAATGAGGCTTGTATTAAAGTAGCCGGATGTATTTAAGACTGGTTGTATGGCAACAGGTCCAGTACGTTACGGTATCCTATCGATGTGGGCCCGTTACGTTCGAATTATTTGGCCCCACGTCCACTCCGAAACTTTATTTTACACTTACATTAGCCTTATGTGATCTAAGTTTTTTTTTTTTTTTTTTGTTATATTTTATTTTGGATATATTGTTCGTTTTGTGTTTAGTCTAACTGTTGACCGGTTTTGTCTCCTTTCCTCCAGGCAAATTCTTCGATTTGGAGCAGCAAGTTCTGTATATTTCATTTGTAAGAATTTATTCTAAAGTATTGGTTATTAACTAACTCTGGGGTAAGTTTTTAACTTTCCCAGTCGAAAAGCTAAATAGATATCCATTGTAGACATGAACTAACAAAACAAAAGGAGTGAATTAGAAGCCCCTATAACCAACAAGTATGGGTTCAATTGAACCCATCCATGATTCGAATTAATTGTCATTTGTTAAGGTATTATTATTTAATCAAACACACTCCTTATCTACTAGAATTTCTTTTAGTAGTGTCGTATTTTTATAACTTGGGAAGTTTTAAAACACGAATTTTTACGATGAATTTTCAATGAGAAAAATGATTCTGTATCGTTCATTTTAAAATATACCGTAAATAAACATTATTTGATTCTTCGGAGAAATGCAAAAAGCTTGAGATTTTTTGTTGTAAATGAACTCTATTCAAGATTTAAACAATTTTTTTTTTCCATTTCATCTTATAGCGTGATTTTTATTCAGAGCAACCAACTTTTTCAAAATTATGAGTCATCTGGTGATCACCTAATTTCACGGCACTTTTACTGTAAACGGCAAAGTAAAAGACATATTTTCGTTAAATTAAACAAATCTAAGTGAGTGAATAAAGGGTCAACGCCTGGAAGTCGTGCTTGGAAAACGCAATTATTTTGTAAGTACGTTGAAATTGTTATAGCGGCTTGATAATAAGAGATGCGGTCGTGACCACTTGGGTACTGTGACGGAAAAAACTACAAATACTAGTTACTATTGTCGCAGAAATCACGAATACAAGCAAGAGACATTTCGCGAAGTCACAACCCAGGCCTGTACATTTTTGTCAGAACGTTCGATTACGCTTGATAATTCGGCCATAACTAAGAGTTCTGAGTACGAGACTTCAATCAAGAGCTTTTATAGCTAACTGGGTCAAAACTATTAAGAATTTACAGCTTTACATACGCTAATTACTTGTTATCATCATTAATCTTGTACCGCATAACAATGACATTTTCGTTGTTTTTGTGTGTGCAAAAGTACAAATAGGGATACTTCACGGATTATTAAATATATTTCCTTAATAATAGACGCTTTAAAGTTACGTAACGCATAACGGCATTTGACTATAAAATTGAGGTAAATATATAAGCTTGAGATAACTTGATTGAGCGTTTATTAGTAGACAGGTAAATGTACAAGCAATTACGATACGTATTCTTGAATAATTTTAATTGAAAATAATTATTGTCTTGCATTTGTACGTACATCATTTACATGTTAAAAAGTTATTTGTATTTTATCGGCGCGTAGCAGGCGTAGGCACGTGCTACAATTCCTGAGGCTCGATGTGGTGGGCGACAAAAACATCAGTTAACCACGGTCAATGAACGAAAATAACCAACCATTTTACTCGTATACCTGCGCACGCGCCTGATACGAATAGGAAATGCTCTACATCTATCATTAAATAAATCACCCGTGGAATAAAGGAGAATAAACGACTTAATATATGAATGCACTCTATGCTCTATAGTAAGCACGTAGCCATCTAAAGTCGTTGATCTTTTTGTCTCTTTGGTAAACTTACAATTAGTAAAAAGCTTAGCGAGTAATTAATTACAGCGAAGTGCACTTAAACTGATAGTAAACTTTGCCGCCACAAGAGCAACAGAAAAATACAATTAGTTTTTATACGCACTTGTTAATTTCAAAGTGATGCTTATGCAATGTGGAACATGGAAAATATGTTAACATCAAATAGACAATATTCTTAATTTTCACATTAGTCTGTAACATTGCTAAAAGTAACTATTATTTATTCTGTGCTAAAAGTATAATAACTTAATGTTATGCTATGTGCTAACCTTTGTGATGTAATTTTGAGTGAAATTCGACACTTTAAGATTTCTAAAGTAAAGTTAAGTATAGCAATATATTTCGGTATTCTTTAGACTTCTAAACTGCGAAGTCTAATACTTAATAATATATTCTTAACAAATGTTTTATAACAAAATTACCATTAATATATGTACTGAATGTTTAAAGTTCCTTGAACAATGTATGGCGGAGGTATCTACAATTTTATTGCATAGAAAAACAAAGTACGTAGGTGTACTCAAACCATAAAACGTGCCATATACCTTCACTAAAGCACTAATACTACTAGATAAATTGTAAAGTTGTAAAGTTTATTTGCCAACCATACCAAGTAAAGCTGTGCAAACTTTTTTGCTGTTTTCGGTTTCTGTCATAGAGTTTTTATGCGTGACTATGGTTGACATGTGATTTATTCTTAAAATGCTTATTATACCTACTATCGTCTACTTAGCCAGTCTAACCTACCTTTTATATCCCTGACTCCTGCAACCTCTTAGCATTTCTTTATCCCCATTTTCTAGTTATATAAGTTTTTAGTGTTTACAAATTATGTCTCAGATTTTCCGCTTATAAGTAATGTAAGCAGAGGTGGCAAGCTAAATAATACCTCATTCTTCTGTCTTTTAAGGTGAAAATGTGAAGAATCTATTATTGATTTGACTCCTACAATACCTACTCTGTCAACTTTCAAATATCAAAACCGAAAAAACACTATTCAGAATTTTTCATACGATACACAATCAATGTTTTATTTTATATAATAGAATACGATTTATTGTTATTGTTAAAAAATCCTTAACTTTTCCAATACATTATGAATTGTTAGCTATTTTATATTACATACGATCTATACATGCGATATCAAATTCACTTTCTTTTTATATATATTCGCACATCGTTTAATAATAATGTTAATATACAAATTTAGTATTTCGCTGTTCCAAATGTCAGTCAGGAAAGTTGGCCTAGACAGAGTGCGGCCCCTTTAGAAAAGCTCCCAAGAGCTTTGACGCGAGGCCACCTCTAGATGTTGCATGGTAAGTAGCGGTGAGAGTTGCAGCCACTATTGGGGATTATAAACCAGGTTTATTGTTGCCATCGCCTGCCTCCTAGCAACGGAGATCGATATTTTATGGTCTCGCATTATCGGCGGTCCCTCGTGCTTGCCGTAGCAACAAGTCGGCCAGAGATTTCATAGACTACTTAACTTGCTCGTTATTAAAAAATTCCTAATCAGTACGTTGACTTTAAACAAGAATAGATAAGTAGCTGAAGGCAACTTGTAAACTAATAACTCCGGAAAACAAGGAAAGTGGTTTTAAATATAAATAATTAGTAATTACTTCTCTACCATAACGCAATGAGTAAACACTTGGCGGAAAAGCTTTTTCCTCAAAGTCACATCCTCTCACGTCTAACTGCACGTTAGCTTGTTGTCTCACATGATTTCATAGAAGCTACTACGATTATAATAATAGTTTCTTTACAGATAGCTGCAGTTATATCTGAACGCAGAACTAGTAAATAAACATACATGTTTACAAAACACATAGAAAAAACAAAAACTAAACTAAGTGGGTAAACATGCATTTAGTTCAGCGTTGAGACATAGAAATAAATTATTTTTCCGTCAATACTTTCAATTCAGGTAAAATCCGCAAAATACACATATCAGACACCGACAGTAGTAAACATAAACAACTAAATCCGAAAATTCTCCTACCAAACGCAAACACTGAACTTGACACTGGACATACGCCTGTAACTTTTCAATTGTATTTGACAATCGACAGTTGACCGTTTCATTCGAATGTTTCGATTATATTCGTTTCGTTGTTGACGCGCGGTACAGAGGTGCGCGTGGCGGATCGCGCTCACACCGACTGGTGCGCGTTGCGGCTGCGCGGAGGGCGCCTGTTCGCCGTAGACCGCTCATCTGTTCGCAGCTGGTCGCCGACAACGTACAAACCGTTACCACTCGTGTGGGACACCAATTTCAAGTCACAAACAAATCCCATTTCATATTCATGGATTCATGTCAACTATTAAACACGCAACAAAGGATTTGAATCGAACGCGCCTATCCAAAGCATACGGTTGTCGACACTTTTTGAAACTAGTTTGCACGCATAGATCACTATTGACTAAGGCTACACAGGGGCATAATAACATTACACTGCTTTTTTAATCCAGAGATTGACAATGGTAGGCCAATTCATGGTATTTTTATTCAGTTAAAGTATCATAGGGGTCGTAACAATCCCCACAATCTATTAGTAGAGAGAGTTTCAAAAACTTTTTTATAATGGCATGGCATAGCATTGCTAGTTCGCACATAAGCGTAAGTTTATCGTTGATTTCGAGCGGTAGACCGGTTCAGTTCTGATATATTTGCATTTAACCGTCTGGGATTCAACGAGTAGAGACAACAGCCGCGCCTGTTAAGCCGAGATAAAAATAGTATAAACAAATGAACATGCAGTGTGTAAGCAATTTCACACTATGCGTTTATAGCAATTGTGCAAGGAAATTGAATTGTGTTGCTTAATTGAGCTTAATTGAAAAGTCAAAGGTCTCTTATCTTGGACCATTATGGGCTGCGACGATTACTAACACGTTATAGTACAGTCCAACAAAGAAATAAATATACGGTGTCACCAGATATAGATTACGTATTCTCAGGACGTAATGAATGCACTTGTGCAATATATTATTTAATTAATTGACATAGTTGTAGTAGGAGTACATACGTTTAAATAAAAACCCTTTGTAATTCAAAACATTATCAGTCTATAGAAAACTTCATTTACATCCGATGGCCCGTGTAGACGTATCTATTTGTTCGATTGTACTTACCATTACGGTCCAGCGTCATATCGGGTACTCCATATTATTAACTCATTACACAATATTTTTCTGTTGACATTAATTTGGTGCATTTGCATAAGAGTTTGTTGAAATCGTTCTCATAATTAGTAGTTAATGCAAATGAATATTTCATTAACGAAAGTGGTTTTATGGAATAACATTTAAATTAAATTAAAAGTATATAATACCAAAAATATTATATTAATGCAATAGTTTTAATTTCAATAACTAAATTAATTAGCTTTAATCAACGAGTGAATTTAATAAATATAGATCAAACAACGTAGAGGTTTTACACAGTTTCGAATTGGCGCTATTTTACTTCGTTAGGTAATTTATTTAACAGATTTTTTTTTATTTTATTCATAGTCTATTTACAATGCATGCTGATGTTGAAACCTATAATATTATTGATATAGTATCTTCTTATATTGCTTAGTAGATGATCATTTCGATATTCATGTTTCACACGGGAAGCGATTGTTTGCTAAGAACTCCTAAGCAGATGGTAACTCGTCATTGCTCCGTCAATATTGAAGTTTACGGTAGGTCACCTAAGTAAACAAACCTGGACATTATATTCTGTTGGTCACCCTCTGTTTGAAAAATAAAAAGAGATAACGAGGAAGAAATATCACTGATACCATTAAAATATTTTGTTACTTAGAAACTAGGTATTATTTTTAAATAAACGGCTGTCACGAGATTACAATTTTTTTTTAAACATTGCCCTACACTTTGATTTCTCCTGTGTCGTGGGTAAAGTTTACAAACATACATGTCACATACACAACCAGACTTGAAACAACTATCTTTAGATCATACAAATATGTATTTGTGCCGTGTGGGAACCGTATCGAACCCGCGACACCTGCGCAGAAGCTAATCACTTAGCCACTGCGCCAAAAGTGTCGTCAATTCAATTTAATTAGAATGAAATTATCTACGAACGGCCAACCGTTGATAGTTAGAATGTTAGTTTCCAACGATAGTTTCTCAACAACTCTACCCATAGCACTAGCTTTCAGTTATCGTGGTGTTGGCCATTTACCAGGAACTATTTATAGTATAGGAGCTGGATGAATACGGATTGCTACTTTACGTCGTCTTCGGCCTCATGTTCAATACATCACAGTTTTCTAGCCAAAGTAAAGGCGTCGTTTCTGCGCACTTACTCGTAATACATATACAGCACGATCACACCGAACACAATATACGTGGAACGTAGCAACAGCATCAGTATTTGTACGGTCAACATTTTACTTAAAGCTTTTACTAGCCCCTAAAATCTTTAGAAATGTTACACGTAGTATCTGCCAGCAGATAGATAAGAATACTGGTTTGAAAATTCCAAAGTTCAAATCACTAGTAATTCTAAAATTCAGTTAAGTATGTATTTTGCTACGTGTATACGTATATTAACTTTTTGAGACTGACAAACTGTGCAACACAGTCAATTGTTTTTAATGATATGGATTCAGTGATATTGTCCACCCACCACACCCATGGATATGCAAAAGGTAGACTATATGTTGATGATCATAGACCCTGCTGCAATGCACCAGTACTGCACACACGTTGCAGCTTCTTTTGGTGTGATTTATACCCCTAATAATAAGCGTCATCTTGTGATATGTAGGCATTAGGGTCGTAATGCTAAGTCTTAACGTGTTCTTCACGACGATCTTAGAATGCGAACAAAACAAGACCTGCTTAAGTTTAATATTCTTATAACACATCACAGTTCCCTGAATCTCTATTACATCCCTCCAAAAATTTGGATATATTAAATTGGCCGTCCTAAAAAAGCTGGTGGTGTAGATACTGAATACAGAAGACACTAATCTCTATTGTTACTGTCCTCACCTTAGACCTTATGCAAATGATATTCAGTGTCGTCCATTAAATGACCATTTCTTTTCGTATTATGATGTAGGTATCTAAAGTGGACGTTTTAGACGCTAGAGTGTAGTGCCAATTTGAGACGCCCATGTTCGGCAGTACATGGACTGAAATAGGCTGATTTAATATAACAAATTTGTATATGGCCCTTCAACATCCAGTTCCATTTCCAAATACCATTACTTACCCACCACAACGAAAGTTGCTCGACACTTATTTATCCTCTGTCTCGCCCTCGCAAGTAAGACCTATATTTTAGGATTACAGCTATCTAAGGATGAAATCAGAGAATATCTCACGTCAGATATAACAGCACAAACAAATGAACGTAGGCGTATTGACGAAGTGCGAATAGCACGCGCAGTTCCTCAACCCTGTACCAATTAGTATGAACAATAACACCCACGGGGACTAAATAGCGCTTTATAAATCAAATGTTGGATGTCGTTGACCTAACAAGAGTGCTAAATTCCATGATCTAATTCATGTTTGTATTCCGACACTAGCTTTTCACATTTCACATGTGGCAACCACATTGTGTGCATACGTTTTGATAGCGTTTTGTTAGTATATGAACTTAATCCAAATAGGTACTATTACGACAATACCACAATATTTACCACATTTTTTTATATATATTTATTTGTGAACAATACAATACAATGAACCTTCGTTGTTGAAATGAAATATATTTATTGATAAGTAGGTATATATTTCGATGTTAGGTGGTTATAAAATGGTTTATTCTTTTTTTTTAGAAATTTTATTTATTATTAGAAAATTTAGCAATTTAACCAATATCGACGATAAATTAATTATATTATGTTAAATTACATTACAGAATCAATATCCAATCAACAACTGAATTTAATTTACAATATTTGATAGTCTTATCTATTGTAGCTTTTTGGCCGCCACAACGCTAACACTAAAGCATATGATAAAGTTCAGTAGCCACTCTCATTACAATTTTTTACTTTACATAAGGTCGTTATAATTTTATTTTTATTAAAAGTAAAGGCTTACTTAAGGCTACGTCCAGATATGTTTTATATTGCGGTCATTGTTTAAAAATCATTAGATCCAATTTCTAAACGCTAAACAATAAATAAATATCTACAGTAACCTCAATGGATGACATGAGATGATAACATAATACTATGTTATGTTATCACGCCTATATTGCCCGAAAAGTTACTCAAATTATTTTTGTTATTGTGCATCACACATTCGCAATTGGCTTATAGAGTAAATAAATCCAACCATGTATATAGGAAACGAGCCTATTGCCCTCTACCGAATACAATTACAAAACACAAATCCCAATTACCATATCTGGGAATCAAACCTACGATCTCTCTAGCTCGGGACCAGGACAAATTATTATTTTTCAACCAGGGGTCGCTGGCGCCATCTAACGTCAAATAGAAGTGAAACATATCCTAACGTTAAAGTACGCCATCTGGTGATCAAATAGTAAACTTAGTACAAGTATGCATGATACTTTACCGTTGTAGTTTATCTACTCGCTCATAGATGGCATTACTTTCAAATTGTGAGTAGAATTTAATAGTTTTATGTACTATCAAAAGAGTAGTACAGTGTACCTAGATAATAATACAGACAAAAACTCTAGGTAATAAAGTTATTTTTTATTAAAACAACTAGAACACGCCGTACGTAAATGAAATTAAAACCAATGAATAGTTAAGCAGATACATCAGCTTTCATGTTGTCAAAGCATAGTACCTACTAGTACCTATTATAATTAAAAAACAAAAATATTAAATCATAAAGGTAGCTTTTTACACGCAAAGTGCCTACTTAATTCATTCTATGGACTTTCATGAAATACCTATGCAGCTATCTTGACATTGGCCTATTGACAAATGGCTTGTTATGACTCAGTGGACAAAACGATCATAAGATGTGTGTCAAGATCTTCTCATGGTCTTCTAACGTGTATTACCCATGGTGCGAATTACAATAAATTAATTAATATTTACCGTCACCGTGTCTCCTACATGGTTGAGTGACTAATTCTAACCTTGAACGTAAAGCTAGCCTATTAATTACCAGCCTATTGCTAAGTATAGTCTAGTAACGAAACAAAAAATATTAAATCATTGCTTATTTCGTACGTCTTCTTGGTAGTTGGTTGTTAACCACAGAACGTTTTCATTACCAAGGCTTAAGTTATATTTCGTTAGTTTTTAGGCATCTGAATACGTTTATAATTATTCAAATACCTACTTAACTAATTTACTAACTCGGAATACCTTTATTAAGTATTCCATCCATTTGTAGCTTCATCACATCACATTAACAAGTTTTGATTTTATGACTAATTTTAGTTTTTAAACACACGCGTAAGGCTGTATTTAAATTCTCTACCATTAACTGAGACTCAAAGCTAAACAATAAAGCCGTAACATTTGTTTGTAAGTTTACTTTATAACCCTGTTGTAACATAGTCTACATTTTCGCAAACGAAGTCAGGAGCAATGTCTAGTAAGTAGGTGACATAGGAAGGTAGCAAGCTTCGTCATACAATTATTCATGTATGAGTTCGAATAACAGGTGGCTTAGCTTAAAGCCAAAACATGCTCATTGCTCGTCCTTAGTATGCGCAACCGTTACGATGAGGTCACTGTTTTAGCGCTGTCCCACACGTCCGGCAGAGTACCGCGGCGGCAGGACATACCGCGTCCTTCCTCACCCAACCGAGGTGACGGATTTGCGTACATCGCTCACCTAGCTTACTGTACCGTTAGTGTATTTGCACATCGTGAGTGAACCATTTTTGGGAACAGATCCATTAGTGCTTGAGATTTTTTAACACTCTTTGTTCATTGATCTGTGTAATGCCCGTTGAATAGTTAGGTCATTATTCTCGGAAAATATTGACTCTCTAACATTGTGCGGTGAACACATGTTGATAACATTCAACGACTAGGTCCATTTTATAAATCTGCGAATATGATTATAATGTTCTAAACTTCTGAAATTTAAAACCGATTACAATTTATTGAGATTGATATGAACTGATCGACAAATCGCGTATAGACAGATGCCTATTATTCCATTGACAAACGACAAATTGTCCTCCACATAACGGATGAACAATAATAATAAAGACTATGCATGCATCCTTTGTGGGCGTCACGCAATAAACTGTTTTGAATACATAAATACTGGCACTATTCAAATTAGTGTGAAGCAGCCTTTGATGACCCCGGGCCCGGGCGGACGTTTCAACATTCGCGGTGTATTACCTAAACAACGTTCGAATAAAAATATAAAGGCAGAAAAGTATCTATGAATATTTATGCATAAATTAGCAGGTAGAGTCATTATGGCGTTGAACAAAGATTGCAATTTTTTTTTAAATCAATCTCTTTCAATTTTATTAGCTTCAACGCGGATTCCATTATGCCTTCGCGATATTCTTTATTTTTGCTTAGGAGTTATTGATGCCGAATGTGTATCTATATCGGTATTCCCCAAGCATTGCTATATGTACGTATAGGTATCTATGTCATTTGGAAATTCTGCCCACTTCGAATGGAAAAACGACCGTAACATTGAGCAACACCAGCAACAAAAGTTATTAGATAGAATAAAAGTAGAAACAGAACTACATTACAAAATACCTATTTAATTAACACCGGGCTTTTATGACTTATTAACGTAATCTTTAGTGTCGAGATTTTAATTATACATACATTTTATTCTACTATATTATATGCTAAAAACTAACATTTATAATACTTTACCTCATTTAGTTTTATAAATACGCACACGGAAGACGAGAACGACTAAATTCAACATATTGCGTTACTAACGCTTTAGTATCTGGAACACTGGGCATTTTTCCGATAGTTCAACAAAAAGTCGACGGGTTGGGCTGTTATTGGAGCATTTCAATACATAATGGTAATGAAATTGCGCAAACCGCAAGTCACAGTAGGTTGGCCTAATTGATGAAAGGAGTGGAGATTTAGTAGTAATTTTCTCAAACATATGATAATTACTTATTTTAATTACTTGCTTTAATGTGAATTTGGGACAAACGTGTAACTTCCCGCATAAGTCATAAATAATGGAGAGAAATCGTCCAAAAACTGTAGCTAATTTGATACTTTTACTATTTTTAAATTGATGCATTATTATAATTATATTAACGTTACTTTAAGCAGTAGGGCATCATCCCACGTACGTAGGTACACCATATTTCCGCTCACAGAATGGACCGGCTTATGAAGCAATAAACATCAAAAACATGTACATGCATGTCATATATATTTTTACAGTAGTTTGAAATAAATGTATTTTTAATGTACGAAGCAGTTATGACTCTACCAGGAAAATGATACTGCATACATTGCTGACAAGTTCTCCTCAACCTACACACTTAGGCTTAAGGTACCTATTTGTACCTATTACAGAATCGCTATTACAATGTCAATACACAAAACAAACGAATTGGTTTTATAAAGTCACGTCAAAGTAAAAAAGAAAATGATATCACGACCGTACAAAAAGAAAGTATACATTTATGTAACATTGCATAAAATTTGAATTTTCATATGATGAAAATGCGAATTTCAATGTGGAACGGACAAGGAGGGAGGGAATCCCTCCGGAGTTAAATTAAGTTTCACGCTAGGCTGGACACTGCTGCCTGCACTCAGCGATTAACTGGAACGACGGAGATTAAGCTCACATACGCTACCTTATAGCCATGCAGCATCATAATAAAGCCTATTTCAATTTACGCCAGCATCGTCTGCCACGTAAATTGGAATTGCTCTACAGTGCACCATTTGGCGAAGCTATGATTTTAGCACACCCCCGTACTAATGGATTTACTGTTGAATAAACACGCCTATTACCGTCTGTCGACTAATATTATTATACCAACAGCCAGACCAGCCTGATCGTTTATACACTTACCTACAACTCGTTTACGAGGGATTCTATATAAGTACATTAGTATTCGACGGGTACTTCATACTTCAATCGATTTCGATAACTTGCTCTACAATACTCTCAGTTTGATGTAGTATTGTTCAAACTTATCAGATTATTAGAATTGATAAACCGTAGTAAGTCATTCTTAGTATGCAGTCTACAAATAAGTTGGCAATAAATATAGATTTAGAGTCAACATACGCAGGGTTAAGCAAATATTGTCGATTGTCAATGATTTTAAATGGTTGATCAAGGGTGCGTTTAAAAGACTGTAAACAGATCCGGATCTTAATATACCAAATGAACTTCTGTACATGTAGCCTGCAAAAATCCATTGTTTCTGTTCCAACATTGTTCTAAAGTATTATAAGATATTAACAAAAAAAAAATTCTGAATTTAAATACTAGTTTGAAGATTAATGTATCCACTCCGAATGATTTAAACTAGAGCTCAATTTGAATACATCCGTAAACACGTTTACTCTCTTGTTATTTGAATTAGTTTCGTACGCAAGCCGCCGATCGAATCGTTTGCCGATTCAGTCGACGCGTCCATATTGAGTAGTCATCGCTGACGCAGCGATTTATTTACAATCCGGCCACTGACTTTGAGTTGCATTTCAATATCCGTGTCAAGGGCTCAGTGGGACGACATATTGTTACATTCAATACTATGCTTGCAAATTGCACATTTACAAGCTTTATAACATTTTATTGCTCAATCTATTTTATTGTGAAGTCATTGCGAAATCAATATCGCAAGGTCGACAACCCCTCGCTGCCTAACTTGTTTTTATTTTTAGTATTTCCGAACAAACCGCTTAATGTCAATACATGTTAATGAATTTACGAGATTCTTAAATGAATGTTAAGAAAATGTTAGTCTGTTGGACGGGTCTGTATAAGATGCTCTAAATATAATAAACCATATGTCTAAGTAAATTCTACTTTAAGACTCGACATTTTATACAAATGCGTTGTCTCGACGCCTGCAACGAAATACATAATCAGGAAGTAACCCGAAGCCCGCAACATATTACAAGAAGAAGCACATTATAACTTATGGGTTCGGTAATAAAACTCATCCGTTCCTTTCTTTTGATCATCATAATGCTCAAAATGATTAGTTATGCCATTTCAGACTGTCTAACATATTTATATGACTGACGTTTTTAGTTCCAGCGGTCATTTAACTTTTGTATTCAAATAACCCAAACAAATTACTGCTTAATATTCACCAAATGAACCCTCGTTAAAAATTTATATAAGAATGCCACCGCTGCAATTATCGCTTTAAATAGCGGCAATAAACTCCCTATTGCGAATCACACAAAGGCAAAGACACCTTATCAGTAATGAGCACGTCATTATTGTGGGGACGTTAATTCTTGTAAAAATATATCATTGGAAGCAGACACGCGTGTAACACAGCGGCGGGCGAGGGTTGTTTCGGTGTCTACATCGGCGTCTGTCAATATTCGCGGGAAGCGGCGTTGTCATGGCGACGAGGGAGCGCTTCCTACATGACGGTCGCTGCCCCCTGTGCACAATGCGACGCAGAGGGTCGGAGGGCGAGAAGCGAAAGAGGCCTGTTGTCTGGGATTTATGCAAGGGCGTCCCCCGCGACACGCTACAAAGAGCCCTGAGGAGGATTTTAATGACATCTAAAATATTCACAGAAGGATGATGTCATGCTACACCACGGAGTATATTTAAGTTGTCTCGATAGGTCTATAAATCATAGGTTTATCAATCAACAGAAAATACCAGCTTAAATTCAACATAATTCCTATTTTATCGCAATATTAATAGAACTGACTAGACATAAATTAGGTTTTCCCAGCGTTTGGTCACGTACCGTAGCTGTTCCAGTTCCCTTTATGATGACGTGCCGATAATACTTGTGAAATTCCCGTTAAACATCGCTTAATCAATTTGAATGCGAAGCATGCATGCGGTATACCTGTATAATATTATTAAATAACATTGCTTAAAGAATGAGTCTCACATTATAACTCCCTGCGAGATTTGGACACTTAAAAAAATAACTCTAAAACGCAACGGACTTTAAAACTTCGTAATTACAGTCATAATCATAAGGTCAGTAACATGTTCGGTAAATTAAATATTATGATCTCAAGTCACGAAACCTTTAAAACATTTCTACATCGAAATAAAACTATAATTATGAATAGAAATAACGTTCGCTCTATTGTGACGTATAATTGTCACGATATAAGAATAACACAAAACGCTGTAATTGTCAAGTAAATGTGATATTAATATCAGTTTACTTCGGACAGCCTCCCACGCAGATGAAGAGGCGTAGTGTCATAATGATGCGTTCTCATAGTAATTCGAGATTCTCGATTCGAGCAGCAATGGTCTCGCTTGACCGCGCCACACGCATTCTCTCTTCGGTAAAAATGACAAAGATTGAATTGTTTAATAAATTGTTAGTAAAATGCTATCCGTCTACATCAAGTAGCAGTTTCATTGGTACAAATTTTCAATAAAACATCGGAAATGAGACTCGTTTTCACGAGCTTTCATTTTGTGATAAACATCTTGATGTCATACATATTGATTTTTGTACTATAAATCAATATGATTTAAATCAAAGGTTGGTGTTTAAGCAAAACTTTCGGTCCGTTCGATAAATTTTGAAATAACATCATATTTTGCATCATATCATGAGCGGCCATTCACAAAAGGCATACCGTGAATCGATGCTTTGTTTTCACACTTAGGGATTCGCTTAGCAGTCGTGCGGAGAAGAACGATTACGTGCGTATCCGTACAAAACTGCACGCAGATGTCGTAGCAACGCGGTCTACGACCCGCGTAGCCGTAGGGGCGGCTACGTCCGTAGCACACTTTGCGGCAAAGCTAAACGTAGTCGCGTCTCGCTGTACGGCTACGCATGTAGTCCAAAACTAGAACTATCGATGTTATTAACCTTTGCGTAAACCTACAATTATTGATTCATTTGTAATAATACATGATATTTAAGAATACTTCGTTATTATATTAAAGCACGAACCGTACAGTGAATATTAGTACACTGACCACTACCCTCTATATTTTCTTCCATGATTATTTTTCTTGCACTGATTGTCGGGAAGGAATCTTCAAGGCGAGAGTGAAAAGGCATTATTTGAGCTTTCGTGATCGATCCTCGGCGCATTGTCACTAAGCATCAGTTGAAGTGCTGCCAAACGCACTCAAATATATAATAAAAGAAAAATTACTATTAGCGATAAGATTGCCATTTACTCGTATAGCCCTTGTTAGGGTGTCTCATAAATTTCAAGTGCGATTTTTTTTTACGCATACCTTCTAAAAACTTTCGTAATAACCCAATATAGTCTAAAAACAAAAGATTAGTCCATTTTATGAACGATAACCCGTGCCGACTTGCGATTTAAACTCGCCCATACAAATTGCGCGGGTACTGCACTGCGACCTGTAACTACGTGTTTTATTTGTCATTTCATACGTGATTTTTTAGAATATCAGTACGCTGTTATTTTTTGCATAAAGATGTCAGTTGAATTACGGAGTGATAAACAAAGTATTTTTCTTACCGGACTTCCAAAACCATTTAATAAATGGTGTAAAATTACCATCTAATCGACAAGTTCTCGCTGTCTTGTTTGACAATATTCGTGAAGTCAAACGACTTTTAGTGAAAGTACTAATCTTGTGATTAGGAAGTGCATTATATTTTGGAAAAACATAAGAATTCCTAAAAACCACGTTTGGAGAGAGCTGCAAAAAATTGTAAAAGAACTCAGAAAATAATTGTGAAAGACACCTTGATAACTTATTTGATATTGCACATACTGATGCCTTTGAAAGAATGAAAATAGAGGAAGACAAAGTATTTTTGAAGAATCAGAGAGAGCCAGGTCGACCGGGATGCTTACCTGATGTACACAAAAACTTGGCGGACAAAGACAAAAGAGCTAGACTAAGACGATTAGAGGAAAAGGAAAGAAAACTAAGACAAAAAGAGTTACTGGCTCTTGCATGGACTTAACTTGGAATATCCACATGATTCAGACGAAGTCAGCTTGCCAGCGGAAAGAATCTGATAACACCTAAACTCGTCGTAGCTTTAGATCGATGCCAGCTAAGCATATGAGACTCCGTTTACATTCTTCATGCGCTCGTAGAAGCGCTTGGTCTGAACATCGATTACATCTCCATTAACAAATCCTCGATTCAGCAAATTCGCCAATTCGCTAAAACCATCTCAACTGCCCTCTATAACTGGAATGTTAATGACAAGGTACAAATAATGTGTTGCGACACAACATCTTCGAATATTGGACGTTTCAATGTGCTCTTTTGGGGCAGACTTTAGAAAGAGAATTGTTACTTTTCGCTAGTCGTCATCATGTTTATGAGTTGGTTCATAAAACTGTAACAAGATGAAGGAAATTACTAGCACTCCAGATATTCCGATCTTTAAAAAGTTCAGATACAATTGGAAAAACATCGATTCAAATAACATTGAAAAATGCCTTGATTTCGTAAAATACCATGTTGCTGAGACAAACATTACATCTTTGTTAATGTTTTTTATAGCACAACTGAACAAAGCTTTAATAAGATACGATTATCACGAATCGGTCGAACTATGCGTAGTGTTTTTGAGGGGGAAATTCAGATAGAAAAGAAAAATAAAAATCTCGACTGAAGATCGACGACATTTTTCTTCAGGAATATGTGCCTTGGGAAGATAATGCTGCTTTTCTGGAAACTAAAAGAAGAATAACTCGTTTGAAGATTTTAAATGACACTGCTGAAAGAACTGTCAAATTAATGCAAGATTTTACGGACTTATCACGGCTAAAGAAGAGCAAAAATAATTCCTGTTGCGTTGTATCCAGGAACATAGAAATTTTTATCCAGACTGTAAAAAACATACCCTAAAGAGAAATTACCCTGGCTGATTGTTGTTATTTTATGTGTTTAAATAAAGATAAATATTTCTCTAATTTAATTTTGTCTTTTATTTACTTCATTTATTGCATTTTTATTAATTTTATAGCAGAACCAAATATTAACATTAAACATGAGATTTGATAAACTTTGTGGCTCGGTCGGCACGAATTGCAATCATGCTAGAATGATAAAATTTCATATTTGAGTATGGTTTTGCATTTATAAAAGATATAGAGGGTATGCATTTCAAAATTCGAAAAAAAAATTTTTTTTGTCATATTTGGGACACCCTAGCCCTCGCGCATAATATTATTTCATTTTGTACTATTTCCTTTGGTGTACAATAAAAAATACTCTATCTCTATCTATCTATGTATATGTACTAGTTATTTCCTACTGAGTTTAAAATCACAATATTGACTACGACAATCAGACTAAATTAACTATATATAATTATTAGTCAGAATCATTAACGATAAGTTAATAAAATTATGTGCTAGCCGCGCAACCGGAATTATCGGAATTGGAGCTGAAAACGGAAATATGCGTAATATAAATTGATGCTGAAAGCATTTATACATATTGTTAGCTACTAAATACCTATCTACTTTATTGATTCTACGAATAGGCAACTTGGTACTTATAATTATAACACATAACATGACATAGCATCACGCTTGTATTCCCCAAAGGGTAAGGCAAGGGTTTACTATTGTACACACACATTTCACTGATGCTGTTATTAAGTCACATATAATAGGGGTGCGCCTATTACCATCAACCGGACACAGTTCCAAACTACGTGCAGCTACTGAGAAATTCTATACAGAAAAACCCAATAACTCTACCCGACCTGGGAATCGAACCCAGGACCTCAAGCTTAGCAGTCGCGCTTGCGATCACTAAACCAGTGAGATAGATTAGATTAGATTAGATAGATTTTTGTATATAGGTATATTTCACTAGTAGCTGTGTCACTGATTGAATAACAAATTTTACGGCTAATCCAATTTGCTATAGTTAAGTAATAATAAACTTTCGAAATCAATCTCATTTATACAATATCACTCTGATTGTTCTATAAAAAAAACTATTTCATATCATAATTATTAAATTTACGAGCATAAATTTTATCATCAATATTATCTGATGGATTTAGTGCAAGTATGTAATTAAATTATGAAAGACTTACTTCATAATACATAACATCATCATTATATAACGCGAGTGTGTTTTTAAAATTGTTTACGACCTAACGCGACGCTATCTGAACCAACAATTACTTAATGACGCTACAAAGCTTTTTAGGATATCTGTTGGGTCTTACTAGTGTCCTGTGATTTTAGTTGTGCTGTTATTATAACCTCTCTTCTTTGAGTATTACCGCCTCTCTTGATACTAGCCTTTCAATTAAACATAATAGTTTTTTTTTTAACTGTTTGTATTATCTCATCAGCAGTTGGTCGGAATGAACCCGATATTTAATTATATTTACCTACCATAATAATGGTATTTTTGATTGACACTGAGACACGTGAATTATTTTACCAAATTTTCAAAGAATACACGACCTACACACTGAAAAAAAAAATATTATGGCTGCCATAAAGTTTTTGTTAGCTTTTATTAAGTAAAATGTTCATATATGGGAACATAAAGCTACTTGTTTGCTAGCAATAAAGCTAACTTTATCACTGATTTAAACAAATATCATACTAAAAATAAATAAGTTCTTAATCGTGTTCATCAGTGAAGTTGTTTAAATAAACCTTACTTGATAATTGAAATGACTGTTTCAAACAAGTTAGTTATTAGGAAAATAATGTGTGATTATTAATATTTTGATCATGTTGACTTTATCGCCAATAATCATGTATGGTTTATAGGAATTATAATTTTCTTTTAAGATTAAACATGAAATACTTAAACAAGTAAAATTCGCACTTGTTCAACAATCTTTTTTTTCAGTGTATTCTTAAGATATGGCACCCAGATTGTATTGTATTATAACATAAATATCGATTCCCAAAACAGTAGCTCGTGTATCATCGAAGGTGAATAAAGTGTTAAAAGAAACATGATACCCAGCCTAGTGTCACGAAGTCACGTTGCATTGATCAACACACGAATTCTTCGGTTTCGATTACTGAGCTTTGAAATAGATCTCTAGAATTATAGAAATTGGAAACCTACAGAGTACAGGTATCTACCTACTATGACTGCATAGAAAACCAACACATTGAATGCAGTTCTGCCCATGTATATTCTCTTTAAACATGAGCCATCCGCACACAGTTTATTATATTATAAGTAAATAATGTGGCGGAGTGTAAATGTCAATCGATTGCTAGCAGCGCGCTTACATGTAGAGCTTGAATAATGGAGCATACGTGGGCCGATATGCACCAAAGTAATACTAGCCGTACCCCTGAGTCCAACCACGTGAAAAATTCTTAGTTTTCCTTGATGAAAAATGTTCTCATGTTTGAAATTCTTACTCGTATTTTACGTCTGTGCCAACCGAATTATATCTGTTCAGTCGTTACGATATCAATAAACAACGATTATAAAGAGATTAACTCGCAAACTCGCGCATTATTCGACTCTACGACCTTTGAACTTGTTTCGCAAATTCAAAATGACATAACGTAGAAAACATTTCTTAATACAATATCCACAATACCTCACCAGGGGAAGATAACACGTTGCGCGTGGTAAAATAAAAATACTTTACAAAAGTGCAGTTTACGAAATCGTTGGCACGGAAAACAGACGGTTTCAACGTCCAGCGAAGAAATAAAACTTGTCGCACGCCTTATCGTGATTGAAAGTGTGAAAGTAAAAATATATCCAGTCAAGAGCCCGCACGATGCCAATCTGCCACGAGTTAGTTGCGTTTTCACGACAACTTTTATAAACATGTTTTGTTTATGTACGCATCAGCATGTCGTCACAAATATGTAATAGCTTCAAATATGTATCAGCTATAGAGATGTTAGTAAGTACATGGAATTGTTCTTTGTTTAGCACTTGATGCGATCAGCAGTCACCGACCCAAAGATCATCAGGAGTCCCGATTAATATAATATGCGAATAATTATCTAACCACCGTCCAAACCATGTCATAATAATTTCAATGCATTTCTCTAGTCATTATGTAGGTTGCTCACAAAATTTACGCATACTTACGTTATAAATACATTTTAATGGCGTTATTATACAAAATTTTGTTGCTTTAACATAATTATTAATATAATATGTGATATAAAAAACACATCTTTTCATCGTATTTTTGCGGTTTTACCTATTTACATAGAAAATCTATAATATTTTTAATAGTATACCCCTTATAAATATTTTATTGTCAGTTTATTCTTATTTGCAACAAAAGAAACTTTAAGAATAATATAAAATATTTTTGTGAGATGTGTGTTTGTCGGAGGAGCTATGAGCTAGAACAACCACACAGTGGGTCCCCAAAGACAGTCCGACAGCGTGGCAGACACAAAAGGAGATGGCCAGATGAACTGGACTTCTATGCCACGGATTGACCTCAAATCGCATTGGACTGGGATAAATGGAAAGAGGGGAAGAAGGCCTTTGCCCTGCAGGGTGACACAACAGGCTCATAATAATAAATAATAATGAAGTGTGTTTGTGAACTTAATTTCTTTGTACGTAATTTTGTGAACTCTGTGTCACTCTGTGTCTTCAGACATCATTCTTATAGACTGCTTAATTCATGTTCCATATAACTGTAGCAGTAGTCAGCACAATTTTGAGTACATTGAGAAACATCTATCACAAAAACAAAAACATCCATCTGGCACGTAATATCACAATTAGAAACGAGTTGTCGTTGTCACATTAACGTAGAGTTGGCCAGGCTGCCCGACCCCGGTCCACTTTTGTTGATAAGCTATGTGACCGTGGGAGGAGTGATTCCATGACCTCTCTATTCGTCTAATTGAATGATAGGCCAGTATTTCTCAGTTTACCACGTCATTATCATTAATGTGGATGAAATTATACTTTTCTTGCTTGCTCTATTTTTCCTAATGGCGTTCTATTTACGCTCGAGTTGCCTACTCCAACAATGCGACGACAACCAATCAACGCTCACCAGCTAAGCTCAGTCGTTGCATTTTTAACAGTCTGGTGTTTTACATCTGTGGTTTTAAGTCAAACGCTTTTGTTGCTGTTTTTTGTTCTATAAAACCATTTCAAATGCTCGAATCTCTGCGATATTGTTTCTGCACTGCATATGGCTTATACTTTGGCATATCACGTCTAGAAAAATATGTGAATAAATAAGTACATCTGCAAGTGAAAACGACATTCCTGCCATAAAATCTGATGCATTCATCAGATTTTTTTTATATTGACTCATTTGATAAAACTAAGCACTAGGGATTCTGGTTTTAGACTGATAGATTATGGTCAGCAAATGATACATGTAACCTGTAAGATTTTTATTATGATGTTATAACATTATTGGCAGTAGGTATTGCGTGTTTATAAAACCAAGCGACAGAGACATTTAGTTGTGATTATGAATAAAGTGGCACGTGCTGATAACTTCATATATTATCATTCTTTCCTATTTTGGTTCATTGTTACAGCCTTAGTCATACATAAAGCTACAACTCAATAATTATGATAAATATTAGGTACGGCAGCCTTTCTTGACCTGCTTTGTGAACCTGTGCAATACCTCCTTAAATGTTAGGATTATCTACAAAGGTACAACAAGTTTTTAATAAACACTTAAGTCTAAAACATCTTGCTAACAGGTATTCAAGCTGAATGAGGAATAGAAAAGCCAATAATATCAGTCATGTTTACACAGTTTGACTTGGAGATACCCGGAATTGCCGGTTTGCGCAACACTCACAGTGCTCAGGTGATGCAACTCGGGTGTGGACACAGATGAACTGTCCTTTTGGCGTGCCCAAACATGAAACAGTAATCAGTATGATACATTTAAACAGTTTACATTTACCTACAATGTATGATTTGTCAAGCCTTTATCCATATACATACTTACGAAACGTTGTTTAAAATAATATTTATCAAACGTGTATTGCTATTATTAAATTACTAGAATATACTTTGTTAATCACGATTTTCTATGTAAAATACTTATACCAAGAAAACCAATAAACATTCAATATCTTTTTGTACTTGGTTCTGTTTAGAACTTCTTCATAATTGCACTGGCAGCGTCCCTACGACCAACTTCATCAGTGACATTAAGGAGAATCAATTTAGCTGGGATTCCGATAGCGTGATCGGCTCAGACGAGTCAGCCGTGATTTATATCCAAAACTCCAGAGAGCCCCTTGAAACGTCGCCTTGGGGCGTATAGTAATTACCCTGCGTTTCGAAAAGACCCCTATGTCAGAACATTCATGAGATTGTTACCACTCACCCTACAACGACCTACGAAATTACGATGTTTCGAGGAAAATTTGCTACAAACGAATTGTAGTTCTTTAGATACAGTACAACAATTAGAACCATATAAAATTTGGAATGACACACATGAGAACTTGGAAGCTGACTCAAAATTTACAACTTTCTAACGCAAACAAAGCCGGGCAATTAGCAAAACGGAATGATCATTAGTTAATTGTGTCGTAAACTGTGTGAAAATACAATAAAGAAAAAAATTCAGCCACTGTTAACTTTATTTTAGTTTTACGAGAGGTTCTAGAAAGTCGAATATCTTTAAATTCCGCGAGATGTCGTTTTGGAAAATGAAACAATAGGGCCCGGTTAATGTGAATTCAAATATGGCATCGAGGATAGAGGCAAGGCGACGTACGTTAATGCGAGAGTTTACTTTCTACCGAATGTCATTCGCAGGCGCGGCACGTGCCCGGTCTCTATCCAAGTCAGTATTAAAATAACGGAGCTTTTCTCGTCACGCTGAGAATGTATTACTCGTGCGCGAACAGGATGGAACTGCCATATTGTTGTCGATGTCCATTGAGTACGTATTACCAATGTCGAATATAATATTATAATGCATAATCTACATAAATGTGTCTTTATTTTTATAAGCTACTGAACGTTGTTGTCGATAATCACAATAATCTCACAACATCGAATTATAATCAGTTTATAAAATTTATTAATCACTTAACCGGTCTGTATAAAATCCTCACATTATTTAACTTGTTGTAACTTGAGATGAACATGGCCTTACATTAGATATTATCAGATAAACTTGTGACTTTTTCTCACGCTTTAAAAGGTAATGACCGCTAATTCTTTGTCGAAACGGTTTATTGCATTTACAGCTTTGTTTAGTTAGAAAGAGTTTTAAAAGATGAAGTGTTACTCTGGTTACTAGTATTATATTATCTGTGCTCTGGTCAATTGTTTGAGCATATTTAGGCACACCCACTCTTCTAATAACTTGATTTTTCATTATGAGGTGGTCCGGTATTCATTATATCCCAGTCCGGCAGTGCAAAATACCTTAATAATTTAATAAATAATAATAAAAAAAAATTATTTGATATATTTAATAAGTACGTATATAAGAGTGATAAAGTCCCAAAATGTATTTAAAGTTGTTTCAGCAACTCATATATTATGTATAATTATGTTGTCATTGTAGTAAAAATGACCCAACTGAAAATTTCCGCTCACGAGCTAACCGCACCGCGAACAAACCTAGTTTTCAGAACGTCGTAAAATATTTCGTTAATTATGTTTCTATCACATATTGTTATCGTCTTCATTTCGCAAATTTTTGGAATGAAAAACAGTTTGCAATTTATTAGTATAAAGATTCGGGGATCTAATGATTCTCCAAATACTGTGGTTGGGTACAAACAAACAAGTTATAAAGGGCGACGCTATGACATCATCTCTACACGAAATTCGTATTTCAACATTATACGCCATGACCGAATAGGTCAGTAATGGGCATTAATTTGATTAATGTACAGTATACCTACTCTATTGTGTTACCGTTAAAACCCTGAATCCGCACTATGTCTCGAGATAAAATGTAAAATCACTAGTTTTAGTGATTTTGCATTTTATCTTATTGGACTAGTGTTCTTAGCAGATAAAATTATCTTTGACACAATATTCATGTAAATAATCTAAAAATCAGAGCAGAACGAATTTTGATAGATTACAAAGATGATCGAGGCGGACGTTCTTCGGTCTCGTATCCGCAGTCTGTGTACCAATCTAGCGATTGAAGCGATTATCAACATCTTAGACGAACCTTTGATACATACAAGTTTTACACAAAATGACGAGTCCTAGAATATTGGATTCAAGAATTAATTAATGTCCTGGTATGTTGCCTCTCTTTACTCAAGCTGTGACTTAAAAGGTTGTTGATGTTGAAACTGAACTTACAAATTAATAACAAATAAAGCTTCGCATTATGTAAAGTGGATTAGTAAACTATAAGGAACATCAAGTGTTTTACCGACTGTGACAAATATCCTCACAACCATCCTCGGATATATAAATTATGTTACCCTCAGGATAATGCAACTTTAGCACATTAGGTACATTCCTATACTTACAAGCAATATTAGTCAGAATCTGAATAGGTTTAGGTGACTATATATTTATTTACCTAATATTAATTTACACAATGGAAACCTAAAAAATACGTATGTCTAGTGAATAATAACCTGGGAGCAGTTACAGCGAAACGTGTGGTTGTGGATTCGATTGACATTGCGGTAAAGTAGCATATACATAGGTAAGTAATGTAGGTATGCACTTTGTGTGTATGCTCGTAACATGACTCTTTACTTCGAGAAGAACATTTATTTATATAAGCACATGATTATCCGACATCACTGTAAATCTAACATGTAATCACAATTTGAGGCTTCTTGTTACGTTTTTTTTTTTGTACTGAATTAGGACCCAAAAACAAGAAAAATTGCAATTACATATGTGCAAAGACATCTGACATGATAAGTAATTTTTAAACCATACAAGAAGAACCAACACGTCTACATTTTATTCCGAGAAAATCTACTCTTAATAAACAAAGCTTCCTATTGATTTCCTGCTGTGTCTGGTCGTCTGTTAATGAACAATATTCTGGTGGTTCTAGTTTGCTTCTAGTGAGACATCCCCTGTGCGGTAAGGCATAAAGGGACAAGTAATGAGCTGCCACATTCACGTCTGATGTAGTTTGGTTGTTGTCGAAACTCCATGGCTACTACCTATATATTATGTTTGTTGTGGCCAACCTTGAATCTAGACATATTTTTCGTGTTATTTAAAGGGTTCCTTTTAGTTTTCTATAACACTAGAAATTGCATAGAAATATTTTAAATCGATGCAAATACCGGTGATTTAGTGGTTTGGGGAAAGTTTGAATAATTTCACTTAACAGGTTTACTAGTTTTAAAAGAACGAGTACCTACATGTTCAATAGTGACCCAATAGAAACAAAGGAGTAAAATTCCTGGCGACAACCTATTTCTTGTGTAAACCTAATACTATATATGCAGTGTATGAAACATATCAGGCATAACAATTAGCTGGTTAAGTAAGCCAATTACTTACTGAACAAAGAGAAAAAGTTGGCTTTGGTTCTACATGAATAACAAGATTAGCAATTCTTCCTGGCTGTATTGGCTATGTCAATACTTCATAGTAGATACCTAGTTTACGTTTATGATCAGTTAGCTGTTATTGAAAAAAATGTAAGGGGTTATTTTTTGTCCAAAGCTCTGAGTAAAATTTTTGAACTAAGAACTGTTTGTTAAGGTTCCGTACCTCAAAAATGAAAAAGGAAACCTTATAGGATCACTTCGTTGTCTGTCTCTCAAGACACTTTATCTCAGGAACACTGGAGGTATCAAGTCCTATTTATACTACTTTGTCAATATCGTAGTACATATATTAAGAAGTATTTTCGTTGTACCCAACGAACGTATCAAAAGCCAACAAATTGTTACTGAAATAATAAAATTATAAAAATCGTATCATACACGTCACACATGTACTTTTTTTTTAATAAGATCTGCTTCTCTTTATATGATACTTTCTAATTGTACCTATTTGTAAATAGAGGTAGTATGCATATAAGCGTAAATATAACGATGAATTTAATATTTTATTAGCATATCACTGAATAATGTAAATAATTCAGTACTATGTATCGTAATGATGTAAGAAAATATGCAATAATGATCCACTCCGCTACACATACATGCCTATCGCTAGATGACCACTGGCCCATGTAATGTATTATTTGTTCGAATTAATTGGATTTTAGGTGAAATACCTTCGGTCAAGTGAAGAATAACTCGTAACCGAAGCACTACGAAGGCTCATTGAATGATTTTGATCTGGGTTACATGAAAATAGTTGATACAAAATATTTGATACAAAATATTGAAAGATATCCAGACGAGATTTTAATCTGAATGGCTGAAAAAAATACTTTAAGAAAATAAGTCCCTATTGTTGACGTAACTAAAGGGATTTTTCAGTCCCTTGATAAATACCTTGATTGCTAAGTACCCAATTAAAAATAAAATGTAATGTATCTACTGCGACTACACATTACTATCCCATTTTTTTCGTCCATCTAAGAACCAACGTTACGCTAATAACTCTCACGTATACCACAATCCCTTAATTGAGGCTAGAAAGTGAGTCAATTGGTCCCAGCCTGATGGACCGAAACTCGATAGAAAACCACAGAGCGCCGGCGTATAGTTTTCACTGTAAGTGGGCCATACGCGAACGACCTGCTACTCTCTTGACGATAAGGTCCGTCATCGTATTAATTACTCTACCGTTTATATTATTATAGTACAAACAGAAGTAGTAAATAATGATATCAGCTGCTTCGTAGAGGAGACGTTAACCTTTCATTTATTATGTTCGATACTATCTATTTGCGAAACTAAATAATTGATAAATAGCTTCATGAGGAGTTGGAGATTGTACGCGGGTTAAGAAGACTTAGTTAGGTATTCGCACAATAGTTAGTGGTTACCAACATTGACAATTCGACGCCCAAGGTCAAGAAAGATTTCATAGAAAATATTATTAGACACACTCTTGTACCAGCTTGTACAGCCTTAGAACTTTAAAAGATCTCTAAATCTATTCATCCACTAAAGCCTATTTATTGCCTTGCAGTTTCTTCTGGATGTAAGCCACCCCCGACATTTAAATGTAATCTAAGATATAGTTGCCCTTTATAATATCTTATTCAGATAAACAAACAACGAATAGTAATCAAGTTTCCCAGAAGAAAGTTGTGAGTGGATTGTAAAGCAAAATAATGACACCGATACATATACAACTTGCTTGGTAGCGAGTTAGCATTGCTAGTCGCTGCGTCCAGTCACACTCTCGTCAATTAAAATAATTTCAGCGCTTACTCAATCTTTCAGATGATCAGAATGACTAAGCGAACTGTGCACGTGGTTCGTTCTGCTCAATTTAGAACTTAAACAATTACTAGTACTTCGTGTCAAGTCAATAATATACATAATTGCCGGATGACGGCGCAGGCGCTTGGCTGTGGGACGCCCAACACCCACTGTTGTGCAATACGACAATTAAACACAATCACAACATCTCGGCCACAAATCAAAATCAATTCACGCAACAGTCGCCGAGTTCAGTCGTTATCGTCATCAATAAAACGTTTTCATTGATAAAATTCGACATTTCTATTTCGGTAAAAATACTACTTAACCCTTATTTTTAACGTTATTATTATTTTTTCATTTTATAGCTTTGAAATTAAATTGTGCTGAAAAAAATTACAGACCAGACTGGGGTCAGGCTTATGTTTTGGATGAGCATCATATCGAAGGCTTATACTTATAAGTTGCAGCTCAACTTTCGAGAGGAAGCCCATCGGTTTACTACCTAGGACTAGTTGATTATATTGCAAATTCGAGATTTTATAATTGGTTTACGTTGCTATTACGTAACTGTATTGAGAATTTGAAAGAGAAATAAAACCGACGAATGTCTGATAAAAACAGTGAATTTTAATCAATGTATCCGATTTTTTTTTAACAATTTCATGACGCAGTAATTTTTATTTTTTGATCTTCATTCACACATGCATCATGGTAATTTGGAACATTTCTCTTCTTGACAAAATCTGATTCGACGGTCCCAAGCTCATTTAATGCAAGATCTAGATCTAGAAGATTTACCCTTGCACAATTTAGGTAATAAAAAAATATTGAAATTATGTTTTTAACATTAGGCAAAAGTTTGTTTACTGATCAGCACCTGCCTAAAATAAGCAGTTGAAAAGTCCATCCAGTTTCAAAGAGCACCAAAACTTATAGGACCGGAAATTATAGTGTCTACCTTTTTCTTCCTTCAGTCATTGCGCAGCCTTAAATCATATAATTTTCAACATTCACTCGTGAATATGAAAAATATCAATTTAGATGCGCTATAATTTTTCGAAGCAATTTAATGGGTAAGGTACAGGTATCCTTTTGTCAGTTTACTAAAAATAGGAAATAAAAGTACAGTTTCTGACCTCTTAGTAATCAAGTCGCTTTAGAGGACAAGCCTGTACCAAATGCTTATATAAATATAGAACCGTGTACATACAATACAGGTGTAGTTGGCAAAGAAAGCGACCTTCATAACACGTAGGTAGTGGATTTATACTCAGCTTTATTACTCACTTGCATCATGTCACTGATTGAGCACTTACGTAAAGCGCCCCAAATACCTTGTAAATAATTTCACGGCAAAAATAGCAACAATAGGTACCTCTACTTTTATTTATTTATTTATTTATTTATACAGCATGGAAGACTTACAGCAAGATAAAACACATTGTAATTTTGAACGGTAACTGGACAGCCAATAAAAAGTCTTCACGTTTAACACTAGAGTATAAAAAATAACCATGAACTTAAAATTTAGAGAAAGAAGAATAAAAATTAATAAGAAACAGTAGGTACCTACTTAGTATCATATTTAAAAACATACATAATCAACTATATGATTACTCCACATCGTAGTCTCTGAAAAAATCATGACTTAGGCGCCGCCTGGCCGTGACTATTCTAGTATTAAACACATCAATATCATTTTTTACCCATTGTAGTAGGTATAAGGTACTCACCACATCTGTCGAGCCAGCCCTCAGCACGACACGGGTACGAGATCACCACCAGCTGATCATCACTCCTCATCTTGCGCACAATCACTTCTCAATAACAAACACTGACAAAAGTCCAGCTGCCAATACAGCAAACATCGCTTTACATTTCACTGTACACCGAGTGTGGCTGATCAAGCGCTTCAATCACTGGACTCCTCGAGCTCGACGGAGCTCGATCACACAACACTTTCACCAGCTGCCGATAAAAAGAGGACTATGTTATTCATTGGAAATAGCAGCGGCACAATAAGATAAAAATATCTGAAATGTTTATCTACAGCAATGCACATTCGAAATCTATTTTGTTCGCTACGTTTTGCGGTTTTTATTTTTAGAACTTTTAGCAATTCCTTATTATTCGCATCATTTTTCTAGGATTTGTTACAATAAAATGATCTATCATTATGACGTCTTTGCAGATTTTACGTAGAAAAGTACCGACTGTTAATAAACCTTTTTAAATTTTATTTTCATTAACTAAACATGTCAAATATTAGGACTATAAATAAGAGAAAATAATTCTACCTAGCCTACCTACATCGATAGGATCAATAAAAAGTTATTTTATCAAATCAATATTTTAAATTTATTATTTCTTTCATTTTCAATAGTAATATGTACTTATTAAAAATAAATCATTTTAATGGAGTAGTTTTAAACGTTTTCTATCTATACTATACGAATAACCTACCTCCATCACCGTCTATAATATTCAGATTTTAAAAGTTGTGGGTACTTTTGTATTTTTCTTTTTAAATAAGTAAATCAATATTTATAATTTATATTCGTTATTGTTTACTACAATAAAACAAAAAAAAAACTGAATATTTTATCTGCTTATTATTTCTCATATTTACCTTAACTGTAGAAGCGCTTGTATATCCTAAAAATAAGTTGGGCAATTTCAAAATTCACGCGCACGTGATAATTACACTAATTCGCTAACCATCAACACACCCACGATCGACACTAGCACACAAAAAACTGAATTACCCGTTTTGCATTCTATTCTGCGGTGACTGAGCGAAATAGCAATATGTTCCATCTCTATCACTTCTTTATTGACCCGCCTTCTTATCATTCATGTTATCAAAATGCGCGCGCAATCTGATGGGGGGCCATACAAAATATGGGTATTATGAAATTTTTGGATTTTCATCTTATAAAACGATACTTTTCAGAATTCATTCCTATTTACATTTCTTGACTTCATTGAAGTTTAGAATCAATGTCTAAAGTTTAATTATTTTACTAAATTTATGTACCATAGACAAATTAATTTTAATCTTGTATAGAACGGTCATGTACAGGTTGGGCATTTTGATGCAATCTGCGACTGCATTTAGTGCTTTGATGTGTATACAGATCAAAGGTTTATTGGACCAAAGTGCATGCAGCGTGCTGTGTGTTTGCGTGAAGAGTCATTTTGTAATATACTATTTTATTTTATCGACGCTTTTCTAGAGAAATGTATGTTGAAGTGAAACTGCATTGAGAACGACAGCCATTGCATGCTATAAGTTATATCACAATTTTTTTGGGTAAAAATTTAAAACAGTATACTATGTAAAAATGCAAACCAAACACCATATAAAAATAGCTGCAGAATACTGAGTAAAACGAAACAACGCGTTGGATTCCGGATTCTGATTCTTCGACTTTTAGATTTGACAGTTCCCACATTCCTCTTTAGTCTACGGTTCAAGATGGCTCTCAAAGCACTTGTCGGGCAAAGTGAGTTAAAAATTATATATTTTCATCAGTTTTTATTACGTTTAAAGACAAGTATCTGATTGTTTTATGACGAAGGATTAACCAGATGTATTGTAGTTTTTTTTTTTTCATATTGTGAATGATTTGAGATATGCTATTATATCAACAGTTATCAACTTATCGATGACTAATAGTTGTGTGTTTTTAGTTGAATTATTTTGTTATTCTTGCCCGAAACTTTAATTAATAACCAGTATTTTAACTGTATTCTACACTTGCACTTACGTTACAAAGTTAGCGGCACGTAAACAATGGGGTCATATATTTGCCATAATTAAGAATAAAAGTTCATGAAAATGTATATAAACGGTCAATAGATTTATTAGAAGTGTTTTAAGTCATATTTCAGCGTTGCAAAATGAGTAATATACGTTACGTAGAGTGGAAGAAAATGTTTAGCATGTATATTGATTTTCTTGTGTCACTTGGGTTTGGGGGTGGGGTGCTACATACGTCACGAAGCTGCCGCGAAGCATCAATGTATTGTTTTCAGGCACTTTTTGTTCCATAATGATGCGATTCAGTTGATGAGTCATTGTGAAAAAACTTATTTCATCCATAATAATATTCATCTCAAATATAATCAATTACAATGAAAATGAAATTACTTGCATTTCTTATAAGCAATAAATAACACCAAAATAACAAAATTAACCACTAACAGGCGACGGTGGCACCAATATGAGAGGTCTAGCTCTCTGGCCACAAAATTGCTTGTCTACCTTCTAACCTTCACTACTAATTTCAATACGAGAAGAAGACTATTGGAAGGCAAATCTACTAGTACTAGGTAAACTGATACTGATGGTATCAGTGTGCTGGTGATATTTCCATAATATTCTGGAATATATCATTTTCCCCTTTTTTTTATAAAGCATACATCTAAACAAAATAGCCGTTTTAAAAACTATCTCCATTCACTTTACATTTAATCTCTTTGCAGAGATTATGAATGAGGTGATCCGGTATCGGTCAAAAGGAAAGGATAAAATAGAATGGAGAGTTCTGGTGGTAGATCAACTGTCCATGCGGATGGTCTCCGCTTGCTGCAAAATGCATGACATCTCTGCTGAGGGCATCACTTGTAAGTATACATGAATACCCAAATCACACTTGTATTGCCCAAAGAGTTAGGCAGAGGTGTACTTTTTTACACCCACATTTCGCCGATGCTGTTATTAAGTCCCACGTAATAGGGGGCGAGCATATTGCCATCTACTGAACACAATTCCAAACTCCTCGCTGCTTTTGAGAAATTTAGAAAATCCCAATACCACTGCCAGACCTGGGAATCAAACTCAAGTCCTCTTGCTCAGCAGCCGCTTGTGTGACCACTAGACCAATGAGGTAGTCCATCAACATAGTATGGGACTGAATTGTAAACTATGTATTCAAAACTGTATTTTGACCATGTTCACAATACAAAAACTGGTTTGAAGGTTAAAATGGGCTTAAAGATAAACCTTTCAAGTGGTGACTTGATATTAAAGCAATAAATCTCCCCTATTATAAAACAAGGTTTATCTTTGCCACTCACCAGTGGCAAACTCCATTACAACCCACTTGTCTCCTCACAGGCAACTTTTAATTACATTGCTTAGAAATATTAAAATAGTATGATTCTGAGGTTACGTACGTACATTTTATATTGCAGTGGTGGAGGACATTCATAAGAAGAGGGAACCACTATGCACTATGGACGGTATCTACCTCATCACACCATCAGAGAAGTCTGTTCATGCTCTCATCAATGACTTCTCTGTGGGTAACCGCATCATGTACCGTGCTGCACATGTGTTTTTCACTGAAGGTAATTTTCACTCTTTTTTTTTTAATTATTCTTCCCCTAGATACGGATGTTGCATATCTTCAAACTAATAAAAATAATTAAATTACATTTCTGCTATAGACTTCATTTTATTTTCATTTATGCTTAAATTTTTATTTGCAATATCATTTTTATTTTTACAGCTTGTCCTGATAAACTATTTGACGAATTATCACGTAGTCCCGTAGCTAAATATATCAAAACATTAAAGGAAATCAACATTGCTTTTATCCCATATGAACAGCAGGTTTGTCAAATTTTAATGTTTTTTTTTTTATTAGGAAGAACTTGCTCATATTTAAGACTGTACACCACTTGGTAGTTTTGGCATGTGTCTTAAGCAAGTTACAAGTGAAAAGGGAATTGGGAAGGTCAATCCGCCTGCATAGGCAGCCCTGTCGCTCCAAACCTGCCTATTACTAACATGTGATATATTATATTCCTACAATTGGTGGAATTCGACCTTTACACTAATGATTAATGCTTGTTACACGCTGCCACTAATTAGTATGCCCTGAGGAACTGTTCAATGAACTCTGCAAGTCTTCAGCAGCAAGAAAAATTAAAACTTTGAAGGAAATCAACATTGCTTTCTTGCCTTATGAAAGCCAGGTCAGTCACAAAGTACAGCTTACTTCTGTAAAAATACCAACACTCACTAAAACCTCAAGGAAACAGACTATTCCACAAAATAGTGAAAACCATTTTTATTATTAATAAATTAATCTGTCTTGATAAATGTTGGCTATAAAAAGTACCTACACATAGTTACCTATAAAAATGAAGAACCAATAATATCACAATATAAAAATTAAACTTCTCACTTTACTCTGACAGGTATTCTCCCTGGACTCGCCTGAAACCTTCCAGTGTATGTACAACCCTGCGCTGGCGCAGACTCGCAACGCTAACATGGAGCGTATCGCCGAACAGATCGCCACACTTTGCGCTACTCTCGGAGAGTACCCTTCTGTTCGATACCGCAGGTACTGTTCCTACTGTGACGTAAAAGTTATTTATTTATTTATTTTAAGAAGAATATTAGTCATCAATGGTTTCATGTAATTTTTTAGTAACCATAATGTATTTCTTTACAGTGACTGGGAACGCAATGTGGAGCTCGCCCAGCTTATCCAACAGAAACTTGATGCCTACAAGGTAAATTTATATTATACAATATGATCGATAACTATAACAAGAATCATCCGATATATGGGTATAGTGTGCACTGACACAGAGCTGCATTGCAAAAGCTTCTGCTGGACCCAGCAAAACTAATGTAAGACGCCAAGTGAGTCATTATCGTTTAGTAGAGTAATACGTAAATTTTTTCATCAACCTACCATTAAGCCAAAAATGTATGAAAAACTAATGAACGCGCATTTGAGTGAACTGCTAACGTAAACGCGCGCACATTATTTATATACCAATTAAGCTTACGTTAATAATGGTCGTGACTAAAGAAAACTCGTACGACCGCCTGACCACTTCACCCAGTCTACAATGCATTTCCTCTGATGTAGGCCGACGAGCCCACAATGGGTGAGGGCCCAGAAAAGGCTCGCTCCCAGCTTCTCGTCATAGACCGCGGTTTCGACTGCGTGTCGCCCTTGCTGCACGAACTGACCCTGCAAGCCATGGCCTACGATCTCTTGCCCATCGAGAACGACGTCTACAAGTGAGTTCCGCTGTTTTACTTTATACTACACAGACAAATGGAACACCTGCTTTCGTGCCTTTACTGCCCTATTTTTTTAAATAACATGAAAAGGAAAAGAAGACTTTAGATTCATTCTTTGGCTTGGAGATGTAGATTTTCTTTTCAGCTGCTATGGTAAACTTAGTTACATATCATTTTAGCCGGTGATTGCTATAATCTGTTTCGGCATACTGAAATCGAAAGCCCCGAGTAGCGAAACTATTATGTAGTGCCGATATAGTTCATCCGTCGAAAAAGCTTACAACTTTGCAACGGATATACAACTTTTTGTCTTTGTACCCCTACCAGCTTTATGTATTGATTCTTTATTCTAGGTATGACTCCTCGGGAAATATGAAGGAGGTTTTGTTGGATGAGAACGATGAGCTATGGGTAGAGCTGCGTCATCAGCATATCGCCGTCGTATCTACATCTGTTACTAAGAACCTCAAGAAGTTCACTGAGTCCAAGCGAATGGGAGGAGGTATGTGAAATCCATATGTTATCCATATTCACTGCTTTTTTTATTCTTTACTTAAATGCTAATGCTCTACCTATTTTCGTGACCGCGACACATTTTACGTTGGATAAATATAGTTTTAATAAGTTGTATAAAACGTAACGTTTCTAAGAGTGCGGTTGTAAAATCACAGATTACCACCCAGGAAACAAATCGTTATTTTCATGTAGTTTTTAAAAAAATATGCAGATATATCAAAAAAACACTAGGTCAAACAAATCATTTTACTGTTCCTACTCAATTCGTTAATACTCATCAGGTGACAAGCAGTCTATGCGAGACCTCTCCCAGATGATTAAGAAGATGCCCCAGTACCAGAAGGAGTTATCCAAGTACGCTACACACTTGCGTCTGGCCGAAGACTGCATGAAGTCCTACCAGGGCTACGTCGACAAACTATGCAAGGTGGAACAGGTGAGACAGTCTTAGAAGGCAGCAAAGTAATTGTAAATTGTTGTAGTACCTTCTCCACATAGCACTCTGGAACAATATGTGTGTGTGACAGACAAATAACTTTGTTTACTTATCAGGACCTGGCTATGGGCACCGATGCGGAAGGGGAGAAGATTAAAGACCACATGAGGAGCATCGTACCAGTGCTTCTTGATCAGGTATTTACAGTCTAAGGCCTCCTGCTTTTCAAACCTTAGTACAATAGATTACAAGTTATAGTTACGAAATTGTATTACAATAACAATTGTTTTCTTAAAAATATTAGATTATATTTTCGTAATATTATTGCAGGCAGTGATAAACTTCAACAAGATGCGGATCATCGCGCTGTACATAATGTCAAAGAACGGCATATCTGAAGAGAATTTGAACAAACTGGTGACGCATGCGCAGCTCGAGCCGTCCGACAAGCAGACGCTACTCAACCTAGCCAACCTGGGACTCAATGTCGTTGTTGATGTATGTTCCAGATTTTGTGGTGTTTTTTTTTTAAATAATTATGGAATGTTTTATAACATAATCGTAGTAATATTTATCTTCTTCCTTGTCATATAACTATCAGCTGAGATAGATAGAGTAATCTTTATTGAGGTTAGTAGTTAGTCTATACTAATATTATAAAGAGTTAAAATGTGTTTGTATCTAGGAGGTAATCTCTGGAACTAATGATCCAAATCTGAAACTTCTTTCACCAATAGGTAGCTACATTATCCCCAAGTGCTATAGGCTATATTTCTGATTTAAGACATTTATTTCCCATAAGAATATTACATTCATTTGGTATAGTAATCCTCATAATCCCCATTATTCATCTATTGAATCATTGAAATGTCTCCCAAATTGCAAATAGTTATAAAGTGAGGTAGATAGACAAGATAATTAGAGTAAACATGTATGTGGGATGTATAATTAAGCTATTTTTAACAAATGTTTAAAATTAACTACATTTTAATTATTCTACAGGGCAACAGAAAGAAACAGTATCAAATACCACGAAAAGAAAGAATCACGGAACAAACATACCAAATGTCAAGATGGACGCCTGTTATCAAGGTAGGCTGATTTATCTTATTCAAAAATAATGAGAGCCTTCTCACTCTACACTGGCTGAATAGTGGTTACAGGGTAAACAGCCATATTTAAAAAAAATGTGTGTGTGTGTGTACTTATGTATGCATGTTAGAAGTTATACTTCTTATTTATATTTTTATTTCCACTGACAAGAAACATGTGTTAAAGATGCACAAATATTTCAATAACTACCTTGAATACAGCTATCAATTCCCAAACCAATTTAAGAGACATTTACCAGCCAACTTCATGGTGTCGCTTTTGTCTATCGGTGTGCGCGCGCATCGTAAGAATTTACTCATCAAGCGTGCCAAAAGAAGTACTACTTAAAAAAATAGTGAACCTGAAAGTATTACAATATATAATTATTTATTATCTACAGGATATGATGGAGGATGCCATTGAAGATAAACTGGACCAACGCCACTTCCCATTCCTGGCTGGTCGCGCGCAAACCTCGGGATACCAAGCACCTACTAGGTAATCTTGACAAAACATGATCCCTTATTAGTTACATACCATCGCGCCAGTATTACGCGAAAGGTTAGAAAGAGTTGTACTATTTTAAACCAATATTTCGCCAATATTAAGTCCCATGTTATAGGGGGTGATTGCCATCTACCTGACACAATTCCCTATTCTTCCATCCATGGTGAAGTCCTAGGTTTGATCAGGCGATCTATCCGATCACGCTCAACTGCGCTTGCGACATTACCTATGAGGCAGTTAATATCGTAGTCACAAAGATAATTCAGCTTCCGTATGTTTGTATGCGCAAAACTCGGAAAGTAGACGATGGATTGACTCGAAATTTTTACACAACGTTGCATTTTTATATGAGAGTGTTTCTATATACTTATCTATAAATCTGTTTGCAGTATCTTATATTGCAACTAACAAATAACAGCTTCTCATATGAAAGTATATACGGTACTTATAATAAAAAAAAAAAACACTGGATTTTCACTGGCAGATAGCTGATGTTATAAGGAGTAACTTAAGCTACTTTTATTTTAGATAGTATTCGCGTTCCGCGCAAAAAAAATTTAAAGCCGTCAAATTGTGAATAAAATCCGATCGAAATAGTGAAGTATAGTATTATAAATAAAGGTGGTAGGCTGCTTTATGAATCGAAAAAATGCACAGGTTCATAAACCACGTGGGCGGAAGCTAGTATTAATCTAATTTACTTTCTATTACAGCGTGCGCTACGGACACTGGCATAAGGACAAGGCACAACAAACTATCAAGAACGTACCGCGTTTGATCGTTTTCGTGGTTGGAGGTAAAAATCAGAATATTTCATCATCCGTCCAAAAATAAATCCATACTCTAGCTTTCCAACTATACCAGTTCTCTGAGTAGGTTGGAATAAGTTAAAGATGTGTCAACTCGGGGAAAACACCACTCGAGTTAACTCGAGTTGAAATTCACGTAACTCGAATTCAACTCGAGTTAGCAGGATGAAGCTGAGTAAATTATTTGTAACAAATTACTTTTTTATATATGTATTTGTTTTTCCATCAAACTCGTATGTTGGGACAATTATCATTACTAAACTTAGTAGGAAGGATTTTAATAAATTTTTGTTTTTAGTCTGAGTTATGTTTACTATACTTAACAATAAAAATAAATCTTCACAAAATAATATCAGTAAACTTTATGATGTAGGTATTTATGCTATTAATAGTTTAATTATCACAATCAACATGTTCTTAAATAACTATTTATTCTAAATAACCAATTATTTTAGTAGTAGCTAATACTCTTTGTTGACTTTGTTCGTATGTTTCGACCATATTTTTTTTAAACTTTTCCCCACGCTAGGTTTTCTCCTGTATCGTGGGTACAGTTTACAAACATACATGTCACATGCACAAACAACCAGACCCGAAACAACTATCTGTGGATCATACAAATATTTGTTCCGTGCGGGGATCGAACCCGCGACACATAGTGCAGAAAGCTAATCGCTTAGCCACTGACGCCAACCGTGTCGTCAAATTTGTTGCAATAGGAACTTTTATTTTATTATTATATATTATACTACTCAAATTATTTAGAATATTATTTACCTCATTAATAAGACCACTTAGTTAAAAAGTATTTTCTGTATAAATAAAAGAAAAATAATGCTCAAGACACGAAAAATATTTTCTCTCTTCACACACCGAACGAATCGAATCACGCCCTCGATCTTCCGCTTGGTTCGTTCATGTACCGCCAGCCCAAACTCGAGTTTGGAGCATTCAATTCGAATAAACTCGAGCTAAGCGCAACTCGAGTTAACTCGGGTTAGTAAGTCGAGTTGACCCATCACTAGAATAAGTAGAGTAGAGATTTTTGTGAGGTATATCCAGGTTCTACTTGAAAACGAACTATTCCGACTTATACTCATGATACTAATCCTATTTTTCAGGTGTATGTTTCTCCGAGATCCGCTGCGCATACGAAGTGACTGCCGCACTCAAGAACTGGGAGGTCATCATCGGTTCTTCCCATATACTGACTCCTGACAACTTCCTTTCAGACCTCAGCTCTCTAACCGCCTAAACATGAGAATTTGAGCAACCACCTGTCTACATACATATGGATAACGTTAATATTGCCTACAACTAGATTTTGATGTTTTAGTTCTCGAAGTCGACATTAACAAATGCTTAGGCATCTTCTGTACTACAGTTTGTTTGAATTTATATGTATTATTACATAAATATTAGCGTAGCGTTGCCGTGTTGTACTTCGACTAATTATTGTGATATCAGCATATTATAATTATACAGTTACTAATGGCTAAACTTAATTTATTATGAGGCACTTCTGTTTTTTTTAACCGCTTTTTATATTAAAATATAAATGATTGATTTTATTGTTTTTTGTTTTTAGAATATAAATTGTGTGTATCATAATAACTTTTCTAGTATTTAAAGTAAATTCTAAGATCAAAGTGCATCTTAATTATGTTTTATCATTATATTATGTATGTTTTGTTATTTTGAAAAATGATCAAAATGTTTATATTGTTAACAATTATTTCAAAAATCTTTAAATCAATATCAGAATTTTTAGATTATAAGTTTAAATTGTATTATTTTCGCTGTTGATAGGAATGTTAAACATGACTTGGGTTTGCGAACTATTAATAAATAGACTGATGCAGACAACATGCTATTGTTAAATAATAGTACATTTAAAAATTCTAATGAGATAATCATTTGAGAATAATGTAGGAGGCATAGTTTAAAAACTAAATTGTCTGCAAAATTATTGTAAGGTACAAATGTCTTTTATCATGCGTGTTACTAGATATAAAATTCGCTTCCGAAAACCGTTGTGCAGTTCATTTAATGCCAAATGCTAGGATCTTAACAAGTATTAACCGTAGATGTAATCTGTTGACAGGATTGTTCTTAAAACTTGCACCTTCGATTAACCCGTTCGACGCACGTATGTCGCTTGGTCGACGCACATCAGGTAGTTAACGACTCGCTAAACATTTACTCGACATTTCTATATATTTTATCTATCTAATGATATTATTCTGCGTGTTAAATATATCTAATATTGATTGTTGCGTTTACATTCCAAACTATCTCTATAATAATGTAGTTTGTAAAGTCGGTTGTTAGTCAGTCTTACATGTACTCTTGAAATTTTGAGTTAGTAGTTACCTCTAAACTTCTGAAAACAAAGGGAGGTACGTTTAACGTATTGGTGATTTACAATGTATTCATAAGATAACGTGTAGTTATGGTATAGATTGTTAATAATAAGGGGCTTATTATTACACTGTCATACAACTGATGATAATTCAAATATAATATTATAAAGCCATACAAATCCCCGTATGTATAGCCACTATGGCATTCAAAAGTTACATCTATCAATTGTGTGTTGTTAACGGATCGTGCAATTATGTAGGGATTATTCGTATTATTAGCCAGTCTAAACATAATTTTAAATATCAGTATTTAATTGTTAAAATTTCATTAAATTATTTAATCATCAATAATATTATTGTGTTTTATTTTTATCAAACAATCTTGTCCTTTGTCTTGATCTCGAAAACGTGAATAATACAGGGTATACCTATTATTTTTATCGTAAAGTTAAATTTAAACGATCATGTGACTATAGAAGTATTGTTATGAATATGGTATTATCAATTTCTTTACGTATTGCAAATTATACAATTATGATTTTTAAGTGTTTTTTCTCAGCAGACTTAGTGATGGGATTCTTATAATTTCCATAACTGGATAAACCTCAGATAAATTATAATAATATATGATACATCACCTTTATACGAGCATTAAAAAATAGGATCTGAATGAATTCATGCAATAATACATTACAGAGTGGTGATATAAATAAAATATCGAAATAACCGGGACATAATAGCTTGCTGGCAAAAATCCTATTCTGGCGTTGCGTTATTTTGGTATGGGCGGTGAAGTAGGACGGGCCTGACTAGAAATATTCGCCTTGCGCCAGACTTAGTGATACTAGGTACATGATCAGCAATTGTATTGAATTAACAACGCCTGCGAATTGAATGCTTAAGTTGTAAACTAAGGAAAGAAAAATACGACCGCGAGTAGGAATCAAATCTAGTTCCGTAAACCAGCAACTTGTTTTAACTATGATTGATTTAATGGCGGTTGGCAACAGAGCTCGTCTTATTAGTTCTTACAGGCAGGCAGCAGTATCTTCCTTTGCGCTGACGACAACATACTGCGATCATCACCAATCCAATCAACCGTGGTTATTGGTGCCAATATTTCCTCAAAACGAGCGAACATTGAAGCAGTCTGCAGTGGCATTCAGCCAATATAAGTACTAATAGTATCGATATAAAACAGAAGGTGAACATAATTTAACCGCTCTCACATAAAAAATTCAATTTAGATTAAATTTACATGTTTTTGTTTCGTTATAGGTATTGTTTAATCTTATCCTATCTCTTTTTTTTTCATATCATTGGTTATCCACCGCCTTGGGGGTGGAGGGCACCGAAGCCCACCACGGTGTCGTGCCAAACGGCCCTTCCCGGAGGGGGTGACTGTAAAGAGGCCACCCCCTCGTGCACGTCCTGGGGGAGACTGTACAGAGGTCCCCCCATTGGCCTGGGTGCTGTGTGCACGGTGACACGAACCATACCGTGTCGCCGTCTTCTTAGGGGTCGCTAAGTGAGAGCGCGCAGAGTCAGCCCACTCTGCGCGCTCGCAACCCTTAAGGCCGCCCGCTCCCCGGCATCTCCTCCTCCATCAAGAGGGATCGGCCCCCTCCCGATCCCGCTCAGCGGCCTCCTTCTGAAGCATGACTGCTTCACAGGAGGAGACCACTGCCCTCCAGTTTTCCGATTCTGCCAACCTAGCCGATACCATGGCAGGCAGAGAGAGATCTTACCCGATCTGGTCGACCAGAATCTGCCGGTCCACGCAGGGCACGCCTCGAGCGTGTGGTATGCAGAATCCTGGCCGCCTCCTCCACAATGGTGGCAAACTGCCGTGGCGTCACGGCTGATCCTATTTAGGTAATCCTATCCTATCCTATCCTCCTAATATTATAACTGTGAAAGTTTGTGAGGATGGATGGATGGATATTGGTTACTCAATCACGCCAGAACGGCTGAACGGATCCGGAAAAATGTACGGGTTCGTAAACCACGCTGGCGAAGCCGCGGGCGAAAGCTAGTTAGACATAAAATAACAATTTATTCGAAAATCACAGAGATACTTCACTATTGTGTTAACCTTAAGGTTATCATACGCATCCGTAGTAGTTCATCGTTGCTTTCAGTTTATCGGTGACTGTCTAGAAACAATCATTCTGTGGTCAAGATGGCTAAAGATCTAGTAATTCTTGCGTATTCTGGTGGTCTGGATACCAGCTGCATCCTAAAATGGTAATGTTTATCCTGTTCACTATTTTCTCCCATCGTGTGAAAATATTGCTAATGCTAAAAAAAGGATAGCCCTGACTGCGACTGAATAGACTACCCAGATTGCGCCGGTAGTACTTGAGATATCACTACTCGAGGGCTCTTTCAGTGCACCGAAAATATACTTCTTACTCAATAAACAGTGTAACGTGCGAGTCATTATACCATGGGTGTCCACAAAAGACGAAGGCATAATGTTAAAAGCGTCCCTCTTGTGCGTTATTACCCAAGTTGGTTATACGAGTATATAGTTCACTCGATTAGGAAGTCCATGTGCAGCCGCAGGTCACGGCAAACTATACCTACGTATCTAGATTTCATTTGCGTCTACTTTGCGTTTGCTTGATGTGAGGGTAGATAAACATTTTTTTAACAATAATTAGATATTCTTTTGATTTCAGGTTAATCCAAAAAAACTATGATGTGGTATGCTTTATGGCTGATGTTGGTCAAAATGAAGACTTCAAAAAAGCAAAGGAAAAGGCTATGGCCGTGGGAGCTAAAGATGTAATTATACATAGGTACATACTTCTTGAACTTAAAAAGTAGGTACAACGATTTATTTTTCCATCATATTTTAGGTGATAGTAGAAGACTTACGTAAAGAATTTGTGTCTAACTACATGTTGCCTGCAGTGCAAATGGGTTTGGTATACGAAAGCCGTTATTATCTGGGAACATCTCTTGCACGACCATGCATTTCAGTCGGCCTTGTGAATGCTGCAAAAGAACTTGGTGCTAAGTATATTTCTCATGGCGCCACAGGCAAGGGCAACGACCAAGTCCGATTTGAACTCAGTGTTTATTCGTTATGGCCCGAAGGAAAGGTAAGAATAGACATTTAATATATTATAATAATGTTTTATCATAGATAATATAAATAAAATTATTTATAATCTAGGTGATAGCACCGTGGCGTATTCCGGAATTCTTCGAAAGATTCCAAGGTCGCAGCGACCTTATCGAATTTGCGAAAAAGGAAAACATCCCTGTATCAGCAACTCCTAAAGAACCATGGTCGACTGACGAAAATGTTATGCATATCAGGTAAGACCAATGTCTCAAAGCCTTGCCGAAAAGTAATTATATACTATACACCTACCTACCTTATAAAACTAATAATAGACCTGTCTAAAATACTTTTCACAAAATACAGTTACGAGTCTGGTGTGCTAGAAGACCCTGGTGCAATTCCCCCAAATGGTATATTCAAAATTACTCGGGATTTAAAGCAGGCTGAAGACTACCCAAGCGCGATTGATATTAATTTCGAAAAAGGTAATAACTAAGTCAGATAAATATAATTTTGAAAATTATCATCTACCGTGAAACTTTTGAGATGATGCAGTCCACCAATATCTATTAAAAAATAGGATATTTGTGTGTACATGATTGTATAACTTTACAGGGTTACCCGTCTCTGTTCGGATCCCTAGCGGCCACGAGAAATCTCTTGTCTTGACCGATCCACTGGCTATAGTAGAAACTCTAAACAAGCTTGGCGGTCAACACGGAGTTGGACGCATTGACATCGTGGAAAACCGTTTCTTGGGATTAAAGGTAATTTACCTTGCTTCTTCTATATAACTAGTGAAAAGTAGCAAAACAAAATATAATAAGTAGATACTATCAATAGCAGCAATTTAACAATAATATTAAGTGGGTACCTATTCGTCAACAGAGGCCCTAGTGTAAGTTTCCTTCGACAAATTCGATCGATTGGTCCGTTTCGTGCTGTCCACCAATCGGTACCCCTGAGGCCCTAGTGTAAGCTTCTTTCGACAAGCTCGATTTACTACATCGAACGCATTCGGCGCTCCAATTGGTCCGTTTCGTGCTCTCCACCAATCGGAGAGCCGAACGCGTTCGATGTAGTAAATCGAATTTGTCGAAATAAACTTACACTAAGCCCTCTGGTGGCCACGGAGCGCCGAACGCGTTCGATGTAGTAAATCGAATTTGTCGAAGGTAACTTACGCTAGGGCCTCAGAGGGTATATCGTAAATATATTCTATACTTTTCACAATGTCATTATAATTGTTTAAAGTACTTGAAAATTTGTTTTTATCTTATACTAGCTGTGCCCGCGACTTCGTTCGCGTGGATGTCGGAACATTAACAATGTATTTTTTAGTGAGACCAAATGCACTTAACCCTACTTTTTTCTAAAATAAAAGAATTTTCTAAAATAAAAGTAGCCTAAGTTACTCCTTATTACATCAGCTACCTGCCAATAAAAGTCCCGTCAAAATCGGTCCAGCCATTTCAGAGATTAGCCTATACAAACAGACAGACAGAAAGACAGACAGACAGACAAAAATTGTAAAAAATGTTATTTTGGTGTATGTACCGTATATATATTCATATGCATGTAGTAAAAAACGGTTATTTAAATATTACAAACAGACACTCCAATTTTATTTATATGTATAGATAACATCCAAATCATAAATAGACATCACTTCATATTGTTTGACATGCATGCATGATCCACGATAGCCCGGCTAGAAGTAGGAATAGTATTTTCCCTCTATTTATTCATTTATTATATGCCCCTATTTAGTTCGTTTATCATAAGTATGTAATAAATTATGTACCATATCTCCATAGTCTCGAGGGCTCTACGAGACACCGGCAGGGACAGTTCTACACGTTGCACATGTTGATTTAGAGGCCTATGCGCTTGACAAAGAAGTGCTAAGGTAGGTAATGTAACTACATATTTTTTCCTTTCCTTAAAAAACCTGATAACGAATCTAACGCAAATCTACAGGGTGAAGAAATATCTTCAAGAGAAGATGGCTGATTTTGTTTATAACGGCTTCTGGTTTTCCCCCGAAGCAACGTACACTCGAAAATGTTTAGAGCTATCCCAAGAAACTGTTACCGGAATGGTCACAGTTCAAATATATAAAGGAAATGGTAAGCTAAAAATCTTTACCTATACCTTCTTCTAATCATTGTTTCGAAATTTTAAATATGAGTTAAATACTTTATTACAGTTACCATACTAGCCAGAAAGAGTTCCGCAAGCTTATATAATAAAGATCTAGTATCTATGGATATCGCCGGAGGCTTCTCACCCGAGGATAGTACTGGATTCATTAATATTAACGCCCTCCGCCTGAAAGAATATGCTAGATTTTCGAAACAAACAAAATAACGATTCGAATGCAAGTTTTACATTAACTGTAACGTCTGAAGGCGAAATTGTTAAAATTCATTTTTTAATTATTTGAAATACAGAATAAATATTTCTTAAAAAAAAATTGTTGACTTCAAGCTTTATTTACCACTAATGCCTACTTTGCTTCCCTATATATACCTCCTTTGTTACAAAATTTGCCAAATGGCAATAGCATGCTTGGATACAGTAACTGTTGAAAAAAAAGAAACTTTCTGTTGTATCAATTATTATCACTAACATAATTATTATCATTATCATTGTTCGTGTATCCGCCTATCGCAATTTGGGCAGATCGCTTACCATCAGGCGATCCGTATGCTAGTCTGCCGCATACCGCACAAAAAAAAAAGATACGCTATTTGATATCAGTGGCTGTCCGGAGGGCTCGTGAGGGTCTTGACCCCCTCCCCCAAATCGTACACGTCAAATTCACAAACCTCCTAATAATAAATACAAGTTGAACATAACTATCTGACTGTCGAAACACTAAAACCCATGTGTATGGCTGCGACCGCGCCTGTTTGATATAAGTAGTACTTTAGGGAATTAAGGGGATCTCTTTGCAGGCTTGCTCAGGACATGCCTTCTAATAGGCGTGGCGCTGCAGTGGGTTTCGGCGTGGTTTCGGTACCAAAGTAGAACACTGGTAAATATAGCCGGTAAAAATCTGGCACACCACTCCGTCCCCAAGCGGAGGATTGAAGTATCCCCCGCCTGAGATACGCTCCGCCTGGGTGTACAGGTTACAGGTTACAAAAAAGGTTTAGGGATTAACTAAACTTCCTTGTCATTCTATCCTTCTTGAAAGAAGGAGCAACACGCAGGCTTATTATTATAAGTAAGGTCATGCTGGATACGATTGGAGGTTTCGATGTAATCTTGTAAATAAGGTATATACCCAGCTGGAATTACATGGATTGATAGATCTAATTTAATTAGATATCTTTTAATGAAACATTATCTATGTAGAATGCTAGAGTAGCAAAAACTTTATTATAGCCATGGCTGTCATTGTTTTTGAAGTCAGGAGGTGAAGAGACCAGTGAAACTAAAGAAACAGAATACTATTTGCCGAAGATACAGTTGCCATTCAGTTTCCTACGTCAAAATTCAAAAGGAGTTCAAAATATGTTTATGAATCGATCGAGAATTCATTAATTTTTGTATTATAATCTGTGACAAAATCTCAAACGTCAATCAATTCGTTTGGCAAACGAAACGTCAAACAAAGTTATGTTTTGATCACTTGTGTCGGTGATTAAAAATTGTATAAAAATGCAAAGAAATTTGCCCCAAAATAAAGAAGCTTTGCTAAAATCATATACAACACGATTAAAAGAAGATGTTAAGAGCATGTTAGAAAATTTTGAAGGTAAAATAGGGCTCCTCTATATATCTCCTGTTGGTTGGTTTCGTGATGTTAGCGCTTACTCCTTTGCCTGTGTTGAACACATCGAAACAAAAAATACCCATCAAATTAACTTTTGTAAACATAAATCTGAAAAGTACTCGAAAATTTTTGTTTTACTATTACTAAAAAATATTTGCAAATACCTTTTTGCTATGTGATATAAGGTATGTGGATGTTTATTACTCAAACTGTGGATAAATGTTTACTAGTTTAGAACAGTCACAGACACTCCGCCCCTAAGACGACCCTCTCACCCAAACATTATCTAAACTATTCTTTAATTTACAGAAATCATAAAACTTGCTAAACTAGAAAATGAAACACAACTCAATCGAATGACACAGATTGAACAAGACACCTTTGAAATGCAAGTTCGAGCAGCTAACATTGGTAAGTTTTCAAATCACAATGTAAGCATTATTACATGAAAAAGGAATACTCTTCTTGGTGCAGACATCTCAAGTCCATTTAAAAAGAATTTTAAAATTTTTACAGATTTTTCTGCATGTTTATTTAGTTTACTGGAACATTTCTTTTGAACAGTCTTTTTCTCCTTTGTCAGAACGAGTGCTCACATACAAATTACCAATTGTCAAGTTATAGGAAGGTTGGTTCCTTAAACCATAGATATAGGTATAATTGCATTTGGAAATATTATAAAAGTAATGTGTTTTTATTTAATAAAGGGTAATAATGTTTTAATATATTTCTCCTCCCCAACATAAAACATGGGATGTGGTCAAGAGTGGGTGAATTAGTTCCCCATAATATTGTTTGATGTTCCAAAAGTAGAAGAATAATCTAATAAAAAAAAAAAGAAAAAAATTAAATCTTATTGTTTTTCTTTTAGTGAGAGCTGGTGAATCTCTGATGAAGCTGGTATCGGATATAAAACAGTATTTAATACTGAATGATTTCCCATCAGTCAATGAAGCTATTACCCAAAATTCTAAACTGTTCCGCACCAAGCAACAAGAATGTGACCAGAAACTGATGTCTCTCCGTGATGACATTGCTGCTGATCTCTATGATTTAGAAGATGAATATTTCACTAGTATTTATAAGTAAAAGGCAACACTGCTAGACTAAGTTCATATACATAAAATCTGATCAATATTGCTTTTTGCAACTACTTGATTTATTCACTTGTGAATAATGTCCAAAACAGACATAATTTTCAGATACTTGTGTTTATTTTAAACATTTGCCCTAATTTTGCAATGGTACAATGAATGAGCTAGGCTGTAAGTTAGCAGCTTTATCTTACTGGCTATTAAAGTACATGGTAACAAACTTACTGCAACAATAACATATTGTCATTAGAGAAACATGTGTCTCATATATTGGGTCAGTGTAGTCTAACTAAACACCTACTCAACTAACTTAAATTACTAAAAAGGGGAAAGATTATTTTAATAGTTAAAAGATAAAGTATTGTAAGGCTTTTGATGTATATCATAGCCTGGTTCAACAAAATATAGTTATAATAGATTAAAACTATTAAAAGATACAGTTTTAACCAACATTTTCTATATCTTGTTCAATAATATTTTTTAACATAGTTATCGTAACACATTTATTAAATAAGGTTAAGTAATAAAACAACATTAGTTTACACTAAGGATTAAAATTAAACAACTAAATAAAACCCAGATGTTTTAATGAACCTATCAAACAATAATTCTAAATTTCATATTTAATGTTCTTATCTGACCAAGTACTTCAATTATCTATTTCCCAGCACTGAACAGGTAATGAGGTCCACCTGTTGGGTATTGTTTGACTGTAACAGGCCTTCCAAATTTATGATCTTCCAAATAGAAGAATAATGCCATAGATCCTCCAATTGTACCCAAAAACCATATCCACTGATGAAGCAATGAGAACCTTCTTTTCATAGAAGGGTCGTAACGGTCACCACCAAATATTTCTTGCCTTGCATTTACCTAGAAATAATAAACATTGATTATAATTGTTTTCAGCCCATATAAAGACTATCTACTGTGGCTGTTGCATGTTTTACACCTATAATGTATTGCTTCAATCTATCAATCATATTATCATTATTATATTATATAAAGATCCTCATTCATCAGCCTATGCAGCCATATTAGGTCTCCAAAATACCGAGTTGCTCTTGGCAAAGAGTGATAACCTTAGATCATTAAGTTTATGTTTAACTATTTAATATAAACATTGATTATAGCTGCATTTGTAAAAACAATATTTAATCATAAGAATCACTAAAACTTACAGGTTCATTGAAGTTTCTCTTCAATTCAGGATTATCATAAGGATAGTGAGGATCTTTAGAATCTTCACCAATATCGGGCAATCTCGGATAATCACCATATCCCATATGTTCGGGATGCGGCTGATACTCCTCAGGGGTCATTCCATATTTCTTTGCCGCAGCTGCACGCTCTTCTGGAGTCTTGGGATATGGGCCAGGCATATATTGGTAGTTCCAATCTAAAATGAAATGACGTAACAATCAAACAACATATAAATTATTACAATACGCACTACTTCTGCATTCATGATTCTTACGGCTTCGGGTGGCATTGCAGAATATTCCCAGAGCCTTCCTCACAGAAGACGGGTTAGAAAAAACAGCTTTTTTTAGTAAAGTTGATGCCATTTTAGCTAAAATAGCACCAAGAAACCAACTGACACTGACATTCTAATCCTTACTTGACAGCTGACAAATCGCAATATTCGTAATCCAATTTTCGGTGAAAATTCTTTTTTTAGTATTTCAGTATTTCACGTAGCAGTGTTTAAAAATCCTTTGTGACCAGACAATATTCAAATCTCTGATCTGTACCTATATGTACAGACCAAAGAACAGTGTCGTGCTCCTGATATAGATATTTGACAAAAACACATAATTTACTTGCGGTCACAACAAACTTTTGTCCCTTACGCTTACCCCAGTCTCCCATACAGCAATAACTTAGATGAATATCTAAAAGCAATACAAGGAATTAAAAAATAAATGCACTGAATATTATAGCTAGCAAGTCATATACATATAACCTTCGTTGCGTTCAGTTTGGTAAATAATGGTTTGTTTCTTTGGTCAATGGATTTATTTTTATGGTCCCGTGACCGCCTACTGCCCGCGTTGCGGCGGTTTCTATAGAAATGTATGAGACATGCAAGTGCCGTCTTCACGTTCAATTTTACAAAACTGAGCACAGCTTTACAAAACTGCCCTCAGCGATGATCTCTACCAAAATCTCTACTTAATTCTTGCACAAAGCTCAAATAACTCAAACGTTGATTCGTGCTGTTATGTCACAAATAAGTAGCGGTGGTCGTTGCGCAACTTAAACGTTATTGAAACGAGCTATCGTCATAATAACGGTTAGCAGGTTATTTGAAAAACCTGCTAACCTGCTAACATGCTAACGCTAAAGTAGCTAATAGCGGTGGTCGTTGCGCCCGACAAGCATCAGTGAAAGCTAAAAAAAAAAAAAAAAGGTCATCAAAACTTCACGGAGCCGTTCATTCATCATGAATAAATGAATTTTAAGTAAATACGTAAGCTAAAAAAAAAAAAAGGTCATCAAAACTTCACTAGATATTACGTGTTGCTCATGATATGACAAATAGCGACCAATAGCAGGATAGCGCGTTTCAACAACCGCTATTGATATCCGATAGACAGTTGCGTTTCGTTATCCAAAAAAGATGCTACTGCCCACCGCTACAAATAAGATCAGAAGTGATCATCAAAATAATATGTCTTATGTGTGTGACTAAAAGTAAAGTTTTAGAGTTAAACAATGGGTTATGAGAACAATCAGCCATATTTACACATTTGATTATATTTTTAACCGACTTCAAAAAAGGAAGAGGTTCCATGATCATAAAACTTTTTACGAAAGAAAGTAAATCAATGATGTTATATATGACTCAGGGAGGACTACCTCTAGATTATCTGGCTAAATTTTTACAATATATGTTTTTAATAGGATTTATATTATTTTTTCCTGAGTGAGCATATCAGAGAGAATGTCAATGTCAGTATTGTCAGTTGATGTAATTTCTTTCGCTTGTCGTTGTCAGTTTCGAAATGTCACGTTGAAGAATTTGTTGCTCCACTGATAATATTACGAAGTTTTGATATTTCATCTTCTATTTAAAATTAAAATGATATACACGTGATATTAAGTTAAAATTCTCAATGATGGGTAATGAGACTTCACAGTTAAGTGGGTTAGAAATTGAAGAAAAGGCCATAGAGATAACCGATTTTTGGTGCCACTATCAGGCCACAATCAAGGATAGCTGTAGGTATTTCAGCCTAAAAGGTGATGGCTCAGTGTCTGTATTTAAAGGAGAAGCCGCGGTTGGTCCTCTTTGGGCGATATCAACACCTTTGGAAAAGTTTTCAAATGTAAGTTTCGAATAGATAAAAAATGTGTAAAATTTATGTTTATCTGTTAATCTTTCTTATTATTTTAATAGAATCTTCTGAAGTATCGTCACCCGTGCATTGTCCGGTATATATCTGCTTGGCAGCAGCGTTCTACTCTACACTTAGCCACAGAATTTGTGCAGCCCTTGTCACATATTTTAAGTTCTCTAACTCCACTGCAGATATGCATAGGGCTCAACAATATCTTGAGAGCTTTAGTATTTCTACATGAACAGGTAAATGTTTTTGATGTCTTTATTTTAAAAAAATGTGTTAACTTAGATAATATTATGATAGTTGATTCAGTTCTTTATGTATTTGCTTTAATATCACTCTAACTGCATTAATAATTTAAAATATAAAACTTGAATGTTATAAATAGTGCTGTAATTTATTATCCTAATCCTAATTATTTCCAGGCTGGTATGTCTCATAATAATGTGAGTGTGTCGGCAGTTTATGTGACAGGAGATGGACAATGGAAGCTTGGTGGGTTGCAATATCTGTGCCCCTTTACTGAGCTGACGTCTGCATATTTGAAACATGCCAGGATTCATAGGTAATATAACATTTAAAATACTCACTAGGATCATTATCTATCTTTTGCCAATAATATGTAGGTATTAAAACTACTAGGGATAGACAAAATCTGAGGGGATATAAACAGGGATAGGTATATTTATTCAATGAATCACAGTTTATTTATAAAATGAATACTACTACTAATAATACTGTGTCTATTTTATCTAGATATGATAAAGCAGTTGATCCAAATGAAGATTCATATGAGATTACCAATAAAGTGGATCAATATGCATTCGCAGTAATAGTGGATGATGTTTTCAAAGACTGTAAAGATGGTACAGTAGTCATTTCATATTATTCATTTTAATTATATCTTGTATTTGTTTATGTTTATCACACATTAAATGTTTGTTTATATTATGTAAATATAATTGTTTGTATTTGTTTATCATTAATTGTTTATTTTTCAGATGAAGTGCCTCATCTAAATGAATTCAAGAAATATTGTAGAGACTCTTTACAACATCAGAATCCTGTAAAAAGGCCCAACCTATCTGAAGCACTCTTACATAATTTCTTTAGTCATGAATTTATTTCAATTTATAAATTTCTCAATTTCCTCCCATTGAAGTCAGAAGAAGAAAGATGCCAGTTTTTCTCAAACATTTTGGATAATCTTAAATGTTATGATGAAGAAACTGTAGCTAAACAATTGGGAGGTCTTTTACTCTCCAGGCTAACAATGTTAGACCAAACTGCAAGAAAAGATGTCATTCCATTTATTCTTAAACCAAAAAATGGTAATAATATATCTATTAATGATAAAAATGGTAATAAGTCTTTGGTATCAAAGAAATTAAAATAAACTTTTATTTATCATTAACAGTATTTTTTTAAATATTTAAATAGTGCAGTTTACTAGATTTTCTTCAATTTCAGACCGGATATGTAATGGAGAAATACCAGGTTTCTTCAGCCTTGGTGTGTTCAAAGAACACATTAAACCACGGCTTATGCAATTATTTGGAGTAAGAGACAGTCAGATTAGGATGCTTCTTTTAAGACACTTTTCAAAATTTGTTCATGTATTTTCACATGAAGAACTCTCCCAACACATCCTACCAGAGGTAAGGTCAACAATTCAAATCTTAACTTATTCATAAACATAAATAATGTTTGTTCAATAAGGAAATCCAAATTTGATAGTCAAAATCACATATAATTGTTTATTTTATAGTCACAACAACTTTAACCTAGTCAAAAGTATGTATAATATGATTACCCTGTAGTCAAAAGTAGTTTTAACCAACTTTAACAGTAACAACTTAGTAGTTTTTACTGTAACATGCAAATCTACTATGTGTTATTTTTAAAAACTGTATTGAATTATGAAATCTCAATGGACTACATTTTTTTTTATGTTTCTGTTATTACAGTTACTTTTGGGAATAAAGGATATAGATGATAGTTTAGTGTCAGCAACTCTAATATGTTTGAGTGAATTGGTACCGATATTAGGAGCTGATACTGTTATAGGAGGAAAGAGATCGAGATTTTTCACAGATGGCAGACCTAATTCAAAAACTAAGCCTTTGTTATCAGCATCCAATCCAGTGACTGAATCTAGTGTTTATCTACCCACAAAATCTTTGCGAGACCTGCCATGTTCTGAAGATTTATATGAAAGTGATAGAAATGAATCAATTTCGTTTGAAAAGTCAATAACCCTAAATGAAAGGCCTTCTCCAGTTGGTGGGGAGTCCTTAGACAATGAGATTTTAACAACAGAATTACACACAAGGAAACCAGACAGTGAGGATGAATGGAGCGACTGGGATAGTAATCGCCAATTAATCGCAAAGAGTAATCAAATTCAAGATAAAGATGCTGCACATGAACAGTTAGTCCAAATCGATTCTGCAGATGATGCAATTATTACTACTACTACACAAACTAATACGAAAATTGTTCCCGAATCAAGAACAATACTACTGCAAAAAGCTGCTATTGAAGCAAAAAAGAATATTTTAGACATTTCCGAACTAGATATTAAAAATCAAAAATATGATTATTCTAAAAAGAATTCAGACGAATTCGACTTCTTCGCTGATATGACACCTGTAATAGAAAAACCTACCATAGTAGATATTGTTCAAGATAGTGTTACGCAAGGTGTTAGCAGCAAATTAAACTTTGTTCCGGATGAAAATATTGACGACAATGAAGGTTGGGGTGAGGGGTGGAACGACTAGTGAGTTGAATGAGAATCCGAACATTCCTGAATTGTATGTATTTATTGCATATTTTTATTATACGAGAAATCTACAAGTGAGAAATTTGCTTCAGTATCCACTTTATATAATTTAATAAGATGTACATATTTGTAAATCGAAATATTTGTATACAAATAGACTGTTACTTGCAATTACACCAGCTTAGTCTATTTGCATTGTGTACAATTAGAAAAAAAACTGTGCTGGTTTTTATATCTTATCTCTTTAATTTGAAAATGTATGAAATGCTCTTCTCATTTTTGTAAGCATTCTTTTATACTTTGATTTGATAAAACTATAACGGTATTTAACATAGGTATCTTACACTGGTGTTACATTCAAACCAGTGTACAAATTCTTAACAAGCGGATTTCTGGCTATGCAGACAGGTAGACTTATGCAAAAGAGGCAAAATATTGACATCTACGACTGAAACAATACCAGTCATTCATGCATTTTATGTTCAAGTAAAAAATAGTGGGAGAAATACGATAGTAAAATACTGTTTATTGTGCAATTATTTATTTAAGACTGCTCTCGCACAAGTGCTATTTGATCATGTGTGCCTACTTATTGCAAACAAAATTTCTTGTATTTAATTTTTTTTCAATACCTGCTGCGTCTTTATTAATTTGTGTATATTATGTAAACAAATCATGTTTTTGTCGTAGTATGGACCATATTAATATTTATATATATTATTTGGTCGTAGGCGAAATTACATACATAAATATCGTAACACCTTATTTTTTACTTGGAACAATATAAGGTCATACATAGCATAGTACAATTTGGTGTAATATATATGATATTTATGATTAATTAAATTATATTTTTTTTAACCATTGTTCAATGGAAATATGTGAAATTAAACTCACAACCTCACCTTACAAAACACTTATTATTGTAAGTATATCTTAAAATACACAGCCCAAATTATATTGCATTATTTATAGACTCATTGGCTTAGCCAAATAAATGCTTATCTAAGATTCTCAAAAGTCCTTTTATTATATTAATTATAACGACTCCCTCACAATATTTAAGCTTTACCTAGTCAAAAAACAAAGGCATACTAATTTATTTGACTTGTGTGACTATAAATAGGTCTGATTCAGTGCCAGTAATTAAAGTTGATGCTTGACACGCGATGCATTAACATCGTGATGATAATAATTCTCTTGGATGATTAAAATTAGTTGCTACATTATGTTAAATATCTATGTTCAGGCAAAAAGATTAATGTTAGAACAACAGACATTATTGCAACGTCGACGTTGCGTGCCGTATCTGATAGAAGTAGTGTATAGTCAGCATCAAAAATATCTCACATAGCGAAATTCAAATTATTCTTGGAAAACTATTCCTTATTCATGCTGACTGTACACTGCTTTGATCAGATATAGGTACGGCACGCAACGTCGACGTTATGATAATGCTCTGTTGTTCTAACATTAATCTTTTAGCCTGAACTTTATTGTGCAAGTGCCCAAATACAATTGTTACAAGACAGTGGGCTTCAAATGCATACACGGCGCGTGAGTCACCTCACGGGCAGAGATTTCATGAAGCGTGCGAGCGACTCGCGAATAATTAAATAAACTTGTCATCATATATTATGACCATAAACAATAAATAATGTATTTACTTCCTCGATTGACTTAGTACCTTAAGTTACTTACGCAATAAAAACAGTTGAGTATATTACAGTATAATCTTTATAATTAAATTCTATAGATCAAAATGGGAAGATCAAATATTTGGTATAATATCAGTCAACTAAATGGTGAGTTAAACTTATAAATATATGACTAGCTACAGGAAATAATCCTTATCTTATAACTACATTCAACAAAATACATTTGACTAGACAACAAAGCAAAAACACGACTAGATAAAAATTTATATATAAGAACAAAATAATAATTTATATCCTTTTGTGGAGTAAAACTAGTCAACATGTACACTTTAGTATGGCATGGATTGTTTTACTACACAGTAAGAATTATCAATTGTGGACATGTTTACACAAATACCTTCAGTCAAATAAAGGACTTCAAAATCCCAACCACTAAATAGCAATAATTATACCTATATAACATAAGTATAACAAATTATAGCACTTAATTATCTAGGAAGAGATTCTAGGAAATACTTTTGGTATTTGTTGTTATAACAATGGAATGTAAGGTGGGTTAATGGCAAGAGGGTTTAAATTGCAATTTTCTTTTGCATAACTAGATCTTTGGAACTTTCATGGAAAACGTCCATCATCTGTTGACGGGCCATCTCAGATAAAGCTTCAACATCATCACGGGTCATTCCACTTGTAGGTATGGGAGGTAATGTCGTTATAATTACTTTTCCTGAAAATAATTTACAAATCTTTATTATTATCATATATAGATAATTAAATTGCTCTTTTTTAATTGATGAAACTTAATACAAACCTGGTTCAAATGTCTTAGTTTCACTATCAAGAAAGTAGTATTGACTGAAGACAACAGGCATTATTGGTATCTGAGCATCAATAGCTAAATAAAATGCACCTTTCTTGAATGTCTGTATACAGCCTTTGTTGAACCGTGCACCCTCAGGAAATATCCAGAGCTTTGTCTATAAAATAAATAACAGTCACAGTATATATATAAACACACAAGAAATATTCACCAGTATACACTTACTTTTTCTTTTATAACCCGTTGAGTTGCCTCCTTCATAAGTTGGCGAGCTCGTTCTGTTCTCAACCGGTCTATAAATACAAGACCAGAGAGCCAGGCTCCGAATCCGAATGCACCAGTGAACATTAAAGGTCTCTTTGCAACCACTGTGCAGCGCTTCATGCGAGGCCACATCTCAAACATTCCTGGAATTTGAATCTCAATAAAAAATTGTACATACACCAATATATTAGAAAATTGAGTAAAAAAAAATTAATTTACCTAATATATCTAAAGAGCTCTGATGATTAGATATCACAATGTAGCATTGCTCAGTATTCCAATGTTCCATCCCTCGCAATTCCCATTCAATACCTACAATATGTGAGGCATAACGGCAAAATCTGGAAGCAACGCTATGGAAGAAAAAATAACATAACTCAATAATTTTCACCAATGTTCGTGATTCAAACTTAATAGTGAGCATTAGCTAAATAAATCGATAACTTACATTAGGTTCGTTACGTCGCGAGGATATATTAACACTACGGGCAAGAGCACCGTACAAGTGATTAACACATATGCATAATAGACAAAAAATTTCAAATAATACCGAAAAACATTACTTTTTTCATACAAAAATGGCAAGGTAAATATAAAACCCGCCAAAAATAATTCAGGATATGAATAGGAGGAAGCCATAGCGAAGAATTTATTTGACATGACAATTGACAATTAACTGTAGGTTACCATATTACAAAAATACTGAATATATAAATGCTTCCATGAAATACACAAGAAAGTTTAGAAGTTTTTGAGAAAACTACCTACTTCGTCGGATAAAACAAACATTTATTAACATAACATTAGTTTCGGCTCATAAAATGTCTCGAATTATAATTGACTACAAATCGATTTGGCTAAATCTAATCTCTATGTTTTAAAAATCATCAAATAGCTTTGAAGTGTATTCAAACCACATTTAGAGAAACTAGATTTTTGTATTTGTACCCAAACTATATAATTTGAAGTAGTTGGTAAGGAAAATAAAAAAATACTGATCCTCATAAATTATTACATATTACTGGCAACATTCCTATAATGTCAGATGCAGTGTTGCCGAAAGTACGGCAATTGCCGTTTCGTACGGCAATCAGGCCTCCAAATCACAAAATGTACGGCATACGGCAGGGTGCTCATAACCGTACCATACAATACGGCAATTCAGTATAAAACTTTTTAATACAAATAAATCAAGGAATGGAACGTGTTACGTTCGGTTTGTTTTTGTAAAATGGAACGTAGCCCGTAGGCATTATGTTTTTGCAACCACCACAACAAGTTAGAAATGTTGAAATGATGGCAACAGACGAATTTTGGAGCAAAATTTTAGACTTTCCAGATCCATTATTTCCAAATTTGACAAAATTTGTTCTGGAAATACTCTCATTGCCACATGCATCAATGGTACGCAATTAGCAAAACAATGCATTTGAAGAAAACCAAATTCCAATTGCACAAATTTCGAGCCGACCCCTGAGATGGTTGCGGGGATTAAAAACCCTTCGGTTTCTATTAAACACGACGCTGAAAATTGTAATCTTTTAGATTTAATGGTACGAGAAGAATACTCAGAATTAATTTATCAGTACACGTAACATTTTATGTTTAATAAATATTTTGTAAATATACGGCAATTTTTTTTAGAATACGGCAATTTTTACCCCGGTGTACGGTAATCCAAAATCTAGGCAGTGGCAACACTGGTCAGATGTCATCTTTTAAAAAAGTTTCTTTTTCCGGTGGTGTCCTTTCTCAGACGCCCGATTCCTAAATTAGTTTAGGAATAAATAAAAATGGTGAGCCGAGTTGCTAAAATAAATTTAATAGTCTTTAGTGTGATTACATCTAGTGTGTGTTATGAATCATTTAATTAATTTCGCGCTGTGATTGTGAAAATATCGATAGATAATTTTAAGCCGTGTCAAGTTTTCATTACTTGTTAGTTTGCCTAAAAACTTATAACTCGTTGTTTTGTTAAATATATTGTTCCTCAATCAAGATATTATCTGATATGTATTTAGATGGTTTAAAGATGACCAGTCAAATTTTTAGGCTGTATCAATTTATAACCTAAATGATGAACCACCGACACATGCGCGTCATCTGATGCTGCAGGAGAAGCATGATTGATATGTAGTGCCATGTTTTATGTGTACTACAATATTCAGTTTTGTTTTAGACTGTAGCAATATTGATTATAAAGTGTCTCTGATATCCTTTATAATTATAATAACACGACTGGTTTGTGAAATTCTGTTTGACTAAATTGGAACAATGTTTTAGGCTTTCGTGAAAGTTGTGAAGAACAAGCAATACTTCAAGAGGTACCAAGTCAAATTCAAGAGGCGTCGTGAGGGAAAAACCGACTACTATGCCCGTAAACGCCTCGTTGTTCAAGTAAGTTAGTCTCTTTTTACTGTTATTTTAGGTTATTTTTTTTCTTAACATGATTCTAATTTTGTTATGTGTTTACAGGATAAGAACAAATACAATACACCTAAGTACCGCCTGATCGTTCGCCTGTCCAACAAGGATGTGACCTGTCAAGTGGCTTACTCCCGTATTGAGGGTGACCACATTGTATGTGCTGCCTACTCTCATGAATTACCCCGCTATGGTGTCAAGGTAAGCCATTATAATTAATATACATATAGATGTATATTCACCTGGACACCAAGGACCTGTATAAATTATAATAGTATAATATCTAAAGATCCTTGCCTCTTTTTGTCATTGATCTTATGATCCGAGCCATTAGAGAAACAAATCTAAAATAGAGCCTGTACCTGTATTTACAGTTTATACCAACAACAAAATATTTTTTCTACTTTTTATATACTACAAAGTTTGAACAAACAAGTTATAATTTGTACTTTAAATTTGTGGTAACTAAGCTTGTTCAGATATGTTTCTTTATTGGCATAGTATATAACAGAATGTGTTGACATATGAAACATTACTGTACTAATTGGTATTTTCAGTTAATCAATCTGATTTTTAATGATGATTTGAACGGGCGGTCTGAAGAGACGTACAATCTCATACAATCCTGTTGTAATATGTTCATTACTGATACATTTTATTGGTAATACACATTGTAAAGTTAAAAAAATATAGATTGAATTATGAATAGTCTCATTTTTAGGTTGGTTTGACAAACTATGCGGCTGCCTACTGCACTGGGTTGCTGCTCGCAAGAAGACTGTTGCAGAGGCTTGGCCTTGATTCCCTATACAGTGGCGCCACTGAAGTCACTGGTGACGAATACAATGTAGAACCTGTAGATAACGGCCCAGGCGCTTTCAGGTAATTATATTTTTTTATATTTTTATTTGTATTTAATTGTAATGAGTAAATTTACAATGTACATCTTAATATTTGTACACCATATATGGTAGGTCATTGCCAATCCAAAAATGAACCTATACCATTCTGTAACAACCTATGTTTACAGATAATGATTTTGATTTAATTTGAACAATGTGTCATCTGCTGGAAAAAAGGGCTCCGCCCCTAAGATGACCCTCAGACCAAATTCTGGGTTCACCTCATTAGTTGTGTTATTGTAATTTTTTTTATATGATGAAGTTATTACGGGCGGACTGAAAGCAAGTACAATGCTCAAAAAATTATGTTGTATCGTATTATTCTGATATTTGTTATACCCCTAAAATATAATTTGCTTATGGACATAGCCATATTTACTAATCATATTTTTTATGATAGATGTTACCTTGATGTGGGTCTGGCGCGTACCACCACTGGTGCTCGCGTGTTCGGAGCCATGAAGGGTGCAGTTGATGGTGGCCTCAATGTCCCTCACTCCATCAAGAGGTTCCCAGGATATGATGCAGAAGCAAAGAAATTCAATGCAGAAGTACACAGGTAAACTTACTGTTTATTAATTTGTTGATTTTCAAGTGTATTGTTTTTAACATTAGCTGCAGCAATTACTAGATATCTGTAACATAGCTCCATTCATCCTCTGAATGATGGTTTATCTATGATTCAGACAGCCTTATTGGAGCAACATTAACATTGGGATTTTTGGTTGTGCTAAAAAGTCTATAAAAATTTTTTGAAACCCATCCTAATAACAAAACTTTTTATAATATTAAACTAATTCCACTTCAGAACATAGCATGGAACCAATATTTTAATTTGAAAATTGTTTTACAGAGCACACATCTTTGGCTTACATGTGGCTGAATATATGCGCAGCCTTGAAGCAGATGATGAAGATTCATATAAGAGACAGTTTGGCAAATACATCAAACTCGGTGTAAATGCTGATGCTGTAAGTATATATTTTACATTATTGACGTCCAAACAAATTACTGTTCTTGCTTTTATACTTGAGCAGTGTCGAAGTTGGACTAAATTAATGCAATATTATTACAATTTTAAAGCTTGCCAATGGTTTGTAAGGAGTACTAAAATTGCAACAATATTCTTTGTATCAACAAAATAGTTTTAGCAATGATTTATTATATTGATAAAAAATTCTCTTGTAAATTGCATTACTGACAAGTTTGGTTTTGTAATAATACAATAGCTAGGGTTTCCTGCCTGCAGGGTTTTCTGATGTGACATTACATATTTGATACAATTTAAAAAAAAACTGCATGGCGAAAAAAAAGAAACAATATTATCTCAGCATTCCCTTTTCAGATTGAAGCTACATACAAGAAAGCACATGAACTAATCCGCGCGGACCCATCGCACAAGAAGAAGGAAGCCAAGAAGGATGCTGGAAAGCAGAAGCGCTGGAACAAGCGCAAGCTGACCCTGGCTGAGAGGAAGAACAGAATCAAGCAGAAGAAGGCATCCTACATCAAGAGGCTTCAGGCTCAAGCAGAAGCTTAAGCTTAGTCATCAATATAAGCCTGTGCACTTCTAATGATTTGTTTTCATTTCTAATCCATATCACTCCCTAAGAGTGTTTCTCCACTACTCAATTATAATAAATCATTATTATCGAAGTAGCGGAGAAACGAAAAGTGTTTTGAATGTCAACTTCAGCCTATTGACGTCGGATCCGAGTACTGGTGAAACGCCGTGAGAGCCCCATTTGTTATGACCATAGACTTCGCCTATGCTAAGTTATGACCGATCTTGGGCTGACAAAAAGTTGTCTGAAGTTTTGACAGGACTTAAGGCTATTTACGTTATTTATTTTAAATAGAACGGGACGAAACCAATTCCACTACTCAAATACAATCCATAGCGTGATATAACTGTCTTATTTACAGACGTTATCTATAAACTGATAAGACAGTTATATCGCGCTTCACACATAGATGAAAGAACAATTCCGTGAAGGTTGATAAAATTTGCTATCAAAAACGTCGTGCCTCACTAGATTGGAATAAAAGTTGTGCTTTTTGTCACATTACCTAATGGCCCTGATATCGGCTAAAATATAACAATGGCTGCATCCAACAGTTGACATACCCTCTCTTTCGAGTTAAACGAGTTGAATGCTATCTATGACAGATCTCTATTCCTAGAGCATCAATACTGGAATCAGTGGCATCAATACCCTTTTTAACGCCACAGTTGTGTAGGTTATTCTAAAAACATGTTTACCATGCCAGTAGATACTTACTGACGATAAAAAATAATGTTTTAAAATTACTTTTGTGCTATGAGGAGCACGCGTTCAGTATTAGTTCTAAGCATGGTCTTGGATCTCGAAGCCGATTCTCCGAATAAATGGGCAAAGGCTAGTTACAAAATTATAATAATCATGTAATTTTCCCATATAATTTCGCTTACGTTTTCTGTATGGGCTCCGCTACCTTTGCCTATTCAAAAAAGGAACATTAAAAAATCTTTAGTTCTGACTAGGCGTGTTCACAACGGCTATAAACGCGTTATAACGAAATGCTATAAATAATGCGCAGAATATTTTTTATGCTATAATATAACTTTTAATAATTAATCTTTTTCAAATAATTAATCATTGCCATTCAACGTGGTAATGCTGCCAGTCTTCTGGGAATCTGGGCACCAAAGACTACAATAGTATACTGGAAATAGACTGGCAACTCGAGTATTATCAATGCTTAAAGGAGTGGCGCTCTCTGGCCGCCAGATAGGGTAAACTTCTCCATGACATATAGCTATACGTAGGTATACAGCTATCTATAGAATGCTACATTTACGTAGCTATAGCTATACGACTATAGAATACTATAGTTACGTAGGAATTGCTATCTTTATATGATGTATGATTATATCATTTTATTGTTCTTGTGGCGCTAAAGCAAGAAAATTTGTTACACATCTTATTAATAATGTAAATGAATGCATCTCAAAGTATAATTATTTATGTAACTTAAGAATGTTTGTGTAGATAAAATAACACATCACTATTAATAAGAAACAGTAAATAATGTAACAAATTCTTTGTTTTAACTAGAGGAAAATTCAGGACATCCTAAATAAATAATACACTCAACGTGGATGTACATGCGAAACAATTAAGGCAAAACATAATAGCAAAACAAAACCGACACGAGTAGAAAACACTCGCGCGCAGCCATTTGCAATTAAGTGATTTAGTGTTGCTATTACGAAATTAGAACCTTATCAAACTTTGAAAAGGCATCGGAATTATTCAACGAATTCTTTATTTTTAAGCAACTGAGCATATTCATAAGCTATAATAAATAAATCCTTTTAATTTCTGATGTAGCTATATTAGAATCAATAATTTAAAAAAATATTGCTATAATTTCTTTTAGCGTAAATTTCCAGCATAGAAATAATATATTTAAGTATTGCAACACTTAACATTTTCTCGATTTTTTTAAGTGTATCTGACGGCTAGATGGCGCTATTTTGATTTAAAAAGGGGTTTGTTCTAAGTTGCCATAGCATGCTGGGCACGTTACCATTCGACAGCGATGTGGAGGAGTACTATGACGCCCAAGTATTCATTTAGGATAGGTTTCTTCATGGTCCGTTTCGTGCTCTCCACCAATCGGAGCGCCGAACGCGTTCGATGTAGTAAATCGAATTTGTCGAAAGAAACTTACACTAGGGCCTCTGACACTGACTTAAATGGTATTGTCGTAAGACTGCCAAGTTAGAGATGTGCCAACTCGGGAAAAACACGACTCGAGTTAGCAGGATGAAGCTGAGTAAATTATTTGTAACAAACTACTTTTTTATAAATTTGTTTTTCCATCAAACTCGTATGTTGGGACAATTATCATTACTATACTTTGTAGAAGGATTTTAATATATTTTTTTGTTTTTAGTCTAAGTTATTTTTACTATAGTAGGTAGAAACCTATCTATACTTAGTAACAAAAATAAATCTTCACAAAATAATATCAGTAAACTTTATGATGTAGATACTTATGCTATTAATAGTTTAATTATCACAATCAAAATGTTATAAATAACTTTTTTACTAAATAAAAATTATTTTGGTAGTAGCTAATACTCTTTGTTGCCTTTATTCGTTTGTTGCCTTCGACCAATTTGTTGCAATAGGAACTGTTATTTAATTATTATGCATATAGTATACTACTCAAATTAGAATATTATTTACCTAATTAACAAGACCACTTAGTTAAAAAGTATTTTTATCAAGTATTTTCTGTATGAATAAAAGAAAAATAAAGCTCAAGAAACGAAAAATATTTTCTCTCTTGACACCGAACGAATCGAATCACGTTCTCGATCTTCCGCTTCGTTCGTTCATGTACCGCCAGTCCAAACTCGAGTTTTGAGCATTCAACTCGAATTAACTCGAGCTATGTGCAACTCAAGTTAACTCGGGTTAGTAACTCGAGTTGGCCCATCACTATGCCAAGTTATTATTGTAATATTGTTTGATATCTAGGATTTCCATAAACATAAACGTAAATAGGATTTGTTTCATGTTTGTTATATTTTAATATTTATATTTTGTTATTATACTTAAATAACATTTATCAGTATTATTGAAAAAAATGGATTGGTCCATAAAACCCGTTGAAATAGATGTGCAAGGTTTATGTAGAATATGTTTACAGAAACTGAAAAATAACACGGAACTTTTCTCAGAATGTGACGAGTCGAAAGAAATTTTGAATAAAATATATCTTTGTTTTCACGTTTCTTTACTCCGTGATAAACACTTGCCGTATCTAATTTGTAGCGACTGTCTACACGACTTGAATACTGCTGATAGCTTTCGATTGAAGTGTGTTTCAATCAATGAACGATTTAGACTATATTGTAAAGAACAGATTGAAGGAAATTCTTTTAAGATTGAAAATGAGTTACAAGACACGCTAGTCTCAGAAACTACAGACCCTGATTTATTTCATAATGAAAATTCTGAATGTTATAATACTCAAAATATCATTAGTAACTGTAGCCAAAAACAAGAACGTAAAGAAAATAAAATAAATTTAAATAAGGAAAATATTTTTAAATGTAATATATGTAAAAAAGTCTTAAAAACAAAGACAACACTTCTAAAACATTATGTATCCATGCACGAGAAAAGGAAACATGTTGGTAAAGTGTCCGGATTTGGTGCAGCCCGACGTTACCACTGCACAACATGCTCATACTCCACCCCCCACAGTCAGACATTAGTGAGTCACATGAGAACACACAATGGAGAACGACCATTCAGTTGTGAGTGTGGTAAAAGTTTTACACAGTCATCAAGCCTGGCCGCTCATCGTAAAACACACAGTACTACCACATATTATACATGCAGCTTGTGTGGGAAGCAGTTCAAACATGCATTTACTTTGAAAAATCATATGCGTGTCCATGAAAGTGCCAGCTTCTCTTGCAGTATTTGCTTCAAATCATTGAAATCTAAGGAAACACTCCAAGCTCATATGCATAGACATTATAAAATCCGTAATTATAACTGTGAAGACTGTGGAGACACATTTGTTACATCTGGAGAACTACATAATCATAGAAGAAAACACAGTTTAGATAAGAAAATCGAATGTCATTTATGTGGGTACAAAACTCACACAAAGAAAAATCTAATAATTCACCTTAAAAGGTAAAATTTTAGTAATGTTTATTGAATACCCAGGTTCATTACAATTTTTTACCAGTGTTCACCTGTGTAACATGACACAACAAAAACAAATCTCTCAGAAATAACATAGTTATTCCCTTATATATTTATTCTCAACTTCTTACCCATTTTATTCTTAATTCTATTCACTTTTAGCATCTATTTCTTTTCAGACATACTGGCAACAGAACTTTCAAATGTGAAATGTGTCATGTAGGATTCTACACACAGAGTAATCTTCGCCGTCACCTGCGTGTACATAGTGGAGACAAACCATACTCATGTCCAACTTGTGGACAAAAGTTCACTTATAGCCCCAGTTTAAACAAACACATGAAAACTATTCATGGAGTTGACTACAAATGGTCTGATTGGAAAGATACAATAGTCAAACTTACTGAAAAAACTGAAAGAAACATACCTAGTTCATCAAAAGAAGAATAAAATTGAATTGAGGTTAAATAAAACAGCAGTTAAACATAGAAATTTATTTAGTTGATGCCAAAGCGCATACATAAAACCCTATAATACTAACCCTACATACCTAGATTTCAAAAAACACTGCCTTGATATCTGAAGGTAAAATATTTGTGTTAAAGTTGGAGTCAAATGTCAAATAATTTATATCTTACTAAATATTATCTTAGTAAATATATTTAAACAATTAAAAGATTTAATGTTCAATGGCATAAAATATGTAAAAATTAGTGCATCCAGGAATTCAAGCGAGTAATATGATTCATGCCAGAGACAGCCTGAGTAGTTGCTTTGCAAACACATTAAATTATATCCTGGTATACTTCTGAAGCTATTTTTATTTGAATATTTTATAAAAGTCTAATTTAATTCTTAATTATAACTTTTAATTCCTATTAATATACTTATTTACTATAAGAAATTACTATATCAATGCAACTATGAAGTATACCCTAATTTCCTTCTCAAACTAAAGATATTTTTCTTACAATGCCGAAATATTACAATGAAATGAAGTGCAACAAAATTTATTTGGTACTAAATAAAATACTTATATCATATTGAATGAATGTCAAATTATTAATTTATGTAGTTATAAATATTAGGTATTTCATGAGACAAGCATGTCTTGTTCAAAGAAAGTTAATTTATTATTTGTGTGTATGGATTTAAAATTTCTGATTTAAATATTTTTGATGAAATATTTCTTAGCACTAAAAGGGTGATACACTGAGTTTAGTCCTCTTCATAATCGTCGTCATCAGAGATGTATTTCCGTTGTTTCCGCTTCCTGGATGGTGTGCTCTTGCTTTTACCCTTCAACTTAATTTTCATTTTGACGGAGCGGTTAGATTCGCCGTCCGAATCATCGTCATCTGTTGACACAATTTTACATAAATATCCTGAAGTTAAATTTTTTAAAGATTATAGTTATATAGTATTATACTCCTTAAAAATAAATGAACAAAATATAGTTACTCTCTGCCTATTATATGTAAATAGGGCATGCATTTTATATGTATAAGGTACAAATTAGATTAGCTCACTGCCTTCGTGACATAAAATAACTATAATATAACTATATTACGACTCATATATTATATATTATAAGAGTCGTGATCAATGGATATATGTAGTAACATAACTGAAGTAACATCTGGTGTTCCAAAAGGCTCCATCCTTGGTCCTTTATTATTTAACATCTTTGTCAATGACATAGGAAAATGTTTTTATTATACTAGGTTTCTTTTGTATGCCGACGATCTGAAAGTCTACAAATCTATCTAAACTTGTGACGATTGCATTCTTTTCCAACAAGACCTGGACAGACTAGCTGACTACTGTCGCAGTAATAAGCTAAAGTTAAGTCTAAATGCAATTACCGCACTTTCACCAAAAACAAAAATATTATTAACTTCAAGTACACTCTATGTCACGTGCCTCTTATTAAAGTAAACTCAACACGCGATCTTGGTGTTATACTCGATTCTAAACTCTGGCTAGACTCACATATCCACAAAATTGTAAATAAAGCTTACCAATTGTACAGATTTATTATGCGATCCACATTGGACTTCAAACAACCTTCGTAGTACTTATATAAAGCCCTAGTTCGTTCTCAATTAAAGTACGCCGTGTCTCTATGGAACCCCTTCTACAAAATATATGCAGAAAGTATTGAAAATGTACAATACAAACTCCGTGCCATGCATTACAGATGCCACAAATCTCACCTTATGCCCAGTTACTTAGCAATTACAAGCTTTTACCCCTAAGCTCATGAAGAAAATACATCGAAGCCATTATATAAAATACCGTAAAACGGGGTGTATAGAAACAAAATTTTGAAAGCATTTCAACATTGAATGAACACAGATTTTTATCTACGAGGACTTCAATAGTACATTAATCTTGAAGTGCTTGTTGGCATCAAACTGAGTTATTCAAAGGTTGAAATAATTTCAAAGTTTTGTTTCTATTCACCCCTGCATCCCTGTTCACCCCGTTTTACGATTTAGTTAGAAACCAACTTAACTGTATATACTCGAATAACATGATTTGTGACGCAGTACCCAAAAACTTTCACAGGCGACAGGTGTGCTCAGGTACACTTTTTGCACCGATCGCTTGCCGAACAAATACTGGCTTGCGCTCACCTGTCCACCGTATAGTTGACTCATATAATAAAACATTTGAAAATATTGATATCTTCAACTGTACAATAAGCAGATTCAAAAGCCTTATCCACAGCTCTTTGTTAAATTTATTCCCGCTTGTGTATCTATTATTTTATTCTTCATAATACTCCTTTCTTTACTAAGATTATATACCTTGTAAGTCCATTTTTATGCTCTCACACCATTACCAACTACATACTTATGTACTGCTACTAAACCCCTAGCGATATGTTCTAATTTACCTAAACTTTTAAGTCAATCTGTGGACAGCGTCGTGGGTCACATTATATCAATATATGCTTTTTGTAATACTAGTCCTAAGTTGTTATGATGTAACTATTAGCTGTTCCTCTTAATAAAAAAATAAAATAAAAAAACTATTGTTAAAGTTATAAAAGTATTTTTCCACCTGGTTAGACTGAGGCCTACCCCTCAGAACTGATGATTTGAAGAATTGACTTGTCAGGATTTCTGTACGAGTTTCTCATAGGTAAATTGAGTAGAGCAGTTATGCTTATATTGTAAGAAAAACTGCAATATTATCAAAATACGGTCGCGTAACTACGTAAAGGGCGATTTATGATTTCAACAGTTAGTGGATGACGTTTTGCTACAATGACAATTTGCTAATGGAACATTCTGTGACGAAACCATTTACATAACAATGATTTATATAGATAATATAAAGTATATTAGTTACTAACCTTTATCATTATCATCGGAATCGTCTGAATTCTGTCCGCTCTCGTAGCGACGCCGCACTTCAATGAATACGTTGCGCAAGCGCACAGAGTCCTCGTATATCAGCGATTGCTCTTCATTATATGTCTGAGCATTGGCGCACAGCGTGAAGAAATCACGCTCGAGGTCCGATATGTCATTGTACTGTTTAAAAAAAAATGCAAATAAAGCAACATTTTCTGTAAATTCACAACTGGCATCTTACGACAACGCAATAATTTCATTAAGAATCAAATTTTGAATGAATCATTTTCGAGCATTAATTTTACATGTTGTAGTGATACCTTGCTATCTTCGATTCTGTTCATAATTTTCTTTATGTCTAGGGGTTTCTTGATAACTTCGTAGTAGTCGGGCAACTCGCGTCGTGAAGGGAGCTTCATAAACGGCTCGGATAACACACGGCCGCCCCTAAGAATAACATTATTAATAAATTACCTGTGTTAATTTTGATAAATGTGAAACTGTTTTACTATTATTTACTTACTCATCTGAGTAATCAATCACTTTCTTCATAATATTTTTCAAACGTTTCTTAAGTTGATTAATTTCTGTTTTACTTTTCTTTTTAGATGAACTTGGGGCTTCTTCTTCATCAGAGTCCTCTTGGTTGCGGCTGTAAAAGTTATGTACATTTTAGATCTTATAACAGAAATGAAAATAATATGTTTGTCGTAGTAACTGGGAACTAATTATTTATGGCGTCAAATGTCTGACAGCTTGGTTACTATATAAGTCAGACCTCCACTTAACTAGAGATTTTTAAATATTACACCAGTCAGAAGATTGATAAATATCTTACCGTCGCTTGCGTCCCTTCTTCCGCTTCTTATCGAGCGTGACCTCGTCGTCATCGTCCTCCTCCTCTTCCTCCTCAAATTCCTCATCTATGGCCTTGAGCCACTCCTTCTCCGTGAGCGAGTCTGTGTAGTCCACTTCTTTGCGTTGTCGCGACCCGCGCCCCAACGTTTCGTCCTCGTCTAAGTAGTTCCAGCCTTGACCCTGTATGAATTTACGTACGTTGATATAGTTTGTTCTAGTCTGGGTAGCCTATGACTCATTCATTATTTTAGATAGAATCTTGTCAACTATCCGAGAAATATAAAAAATCCGCGTGTCTCAATCTCTTATGGACTTCGCGCTGAACCCTGTGGAACGCCCAATGTTGTGATTTGTTGACCCTAGAGATCTTTTACCCATATTTAAATCTTTCAAAACTTGCTCAAATAAGAATTTATACGATCGAGAGTCTTCCACTTCCGATCCTATAGTTGAGTAATTTTCTGATAACTATATGATGATGATACAAGTTTTCCAACTTGTATCATCAGCATTCAGAATACACACATAATTATACAGCATTAAAATCTTCTCATAAATATAATTAACTATCACTAAGACTTACCTTGTTGCAAACGACCTCATCTTCATGTTTGACGAGCCAGTCAGGCAGTTCGGACTCGTCAATGAGTCGCGACTGCGTCTCGGTCTTCTTGCGCTCAATGTCGATCTGCTTGAAGATCTCCAGTTCTTCTTCCGAACGAGCGATCATCTCGTTGATCAGATCATCATCGGGGACCTCATTTTCTTCCTATTAATTTATTTTTATTTATTTATTATTTTATAAAAATTCGTAATTCGTAAAAAGTGGTTTTAAATCATATTTTTATTTTCATAATATCAAAACAAGATCAGTTCTAAGACACACTGTACTATTGAAATAGAGGCATTTCCACAAACCTCTTCATCATCTCCATCTTGATGAAGGATACTCTGAAGGAACTGTTGACGCTCAGAACCCGTCGACTTCTGATCGAACATACCAGCTTGGATGACTTTCTCGTCCATGTTTAATTTGTACCTTTGAATGATAAAAAAAAACACCCAGTTAACTTGATTACCTGCCAGCCGTTAGCAACAGTTATGTTGAAAACGCACCGGGACTGATGCCTAACAATCTTTTATAATGCAGAAGTGAATAAGTTGACGGAAGACCGAGTTAATTAAAACAGTAGCGGATTCCAACAGGCTGTATTAGCCGATTGAGCACGTTAAATATTAAAAATAGTATAAGAAGCACAACTAACCTAGCTGCTGCTAGGATTCTCTCCTCCACAGAGTTGACTGTCATCAGCCGCAGCACGCGCACCTCGTTGCGTTGTCCGATACGATGAGCACGATCTTGAGCTTGGAGATCCTGTTACGTACATACATATTCTATATTCTCTAGACTGGAAACATAAACGCCCTTATTAGGGGAAGTAAAAAAATGTGTATCGTATTTGAAAATAAAGTATCTGAGTGTACTACACATATAAACACGCGAAACTACGTTCATAAGTGTGTGTGTGTGTGTCTTGATATCTAGTTCAAGCGGATTTTATTTGTGCTACTGTACCTGATGGGGATTCCAGTCAGAATCGAATATGATAACGGTGTCAGCGCTCTGCAGGTTGAGTCCTAACCCTCCAGCGCGCGTGGACAGCAAGAATATGAAGTAGTCGGAGTCCACGTCGTTGAACTTCTTCAGCAGCTCTCCACGGTCTTCTGCTTTTGTCATACCGTCCAGTCTGTTCGACAATAAAGCACAAACATGTCTCACATAACATAGCTTGGCTAAACACCACACGAGAATTTTCAAATACCTAAGTAATACGATTATGAGACTGTAAAATAAATTCTAAATAAATTATTTTACCTCAAATACTGGAAAGCTCTCCAGGAAAGATAATCTTCAATGATCGTCATGCACTGGGTCATTTGACAGAACACCAACACTCTGTGTCCCGTTTGCTTGAGCTTCGGTAAGATGCGGTCAAGGAGTTCGAATTTACCAGATACTCGGTATAGATCGGGGCTGTGAATAAAAACAATGATAAAAAACATGTTTTATACAACAAAATTCCTGAAACACGCGTTTAAAAGTCATCATAAATTCACACATATTTGATAAACATGCTGAGTTCACCATGCTGCATTTTCGCACCCTCGCGTTATAATAACCACACAGGCAGAGACCTATTCCTTGCTGGAAACTGAACGTTAAATATCTTGAGTAGGTCATATTAAAAACTTACCCAGAAACAACTCCGCCACCCGTACCGATGTGGTCGCAGAACTTTTCCTCAATATGTTGGAACATGAAAGGATGGTTGCAAAGTTTGCGCAGTTGCACGATGGTGTTCATTAGAGCTTTAGCCCCGCCTTTGCCCTTGTTGCCCTTTTCCGAGCCATCAGTTAGCAATACACCTTTAGACTGCATGTGCCTGGATAAAAAATATATGTATAGGTACCAAATTCTAATTAACAGCGGGATAAATTTTATATGGGCATTGAAAAACGGGCCTAATAAATTATAATCGGTTGTACTGTCAAGTTTTGCCATTGACTTACATTATCGGCCTTGGAATCATTCGAACTGACATGATTTGTCTTGCGGGCATCGCGACAGAACGGAATATAGCCATTTACCTTATCATTACGTGATGGAATTCGTCTTGCAGAATAGAAAAATCGTGAAAAACTTACTTGTAGAGCACACGTTGCAGGCCACTCATATCACACTTGATGATATATTCCACCTTGTCAGGTAGCTGGCTCTCTACCTCCTTCTTGAGCCTACGCAGCAGGAAGGGACGCAGCACTTTGTGCAAACGACGGATGATAAGGATCGTCTCTTCCTCGTTCAGTTCCACCTATAAACATTGCGAATTAATTAAAATTCATCCATAGGCTAATAAACTACACAGAGGAAGGACCTTTAAAAGGTTCTCTTCCAAAAAAGTCACTGGGAAATAATAGCGATGAGTGAACATGAAGTGAGTGATGAGTCCTTTCTAAATGGTTTGCGGCTAACAATCTTCTATTAAATGTTACTAAAACCAAGTGCTTAAAATTTTCTCTGCCAAATGTACCACAAGTTGGATCAAACGTAATGCTCGAGGGCAGCAAGCTCGATTTAACAAATGAAACAATTTTTTTAGGTATAACTATTGATTCAAAATTGCAATGGGGTGCTCATATTACGACCCTGTCTAGCAGGTTAAGTTCTGCTGCTTTTGCAGTAAGGAAAATTAGACAACTAACTGACGTAGCCACTGCCCGCTTGGTTTATTTCGCGTATTTCCACAGCATCATGTCATATGGGATCCTGTTGTGGGGGGCAGCGGCGGATGTAGACGCTATTTTTATACTCCAGAAAAGGGCGGTTCGCGCAATTTATGATATGGGATCCCGGGAGTCCCTCAGAGAATTTTTTAAAGTTACTAGTATTCTTACGTTGCCATCTCTGTATATTTTCGAAAATATAATGTATGTTCGTAAACACCTCCAATCATTTAAAGTAAACAGTGATTATCACAATATAAATACTAGAAATAAACATAAAATAATAGTACCTAAATTTAGACTAACCAAAACAAATAAGTCCTTCTTAGGGAATAGTATCCGATTTTATAATAAACTGCCCAAATCAGTAACGGATCTAACGGATGGCAAGTTTAAAAAACATGTTAAGTCAGTACTTATTAAAAAAGCATATTATAAGACTATAGACTATGTTGACGATAAAGACGTGTGGCGTTAATTTTCTTCTGCACATGTGGCTTCCCTGGTAACTGTCACGTCCTGTCTAAACCCTGCGACTTGTTTAGCGGGATTTCGCATTTTTTTTTTTGTATTTGTTTGTATTTTAGATACTTTTATTGTATAACTGTTTTTCTTTTTTTTATTATTTCTTTTGTGTTTAGTTTTTTTTATATTGTATAATTTGCGTTTTATAGAAGAATGTAAAACAGTTTTTTGAAAAGAGTATCCATGGAGTTTCTTGCCGGTCTCTTCTCCATAGGACCAACCCACTTTTGGAACCGCGCAACTAGAATCATAACGTTTTAAAAGCGCCCGTAAAGGCCCAGTTGAAATAAAAACATTTGACTTTGACTTTGACTTTGAACTGCCGCTTTCAAAAATAGGTTGTAATTCTGCTAAAAAAGGCCTTATCGAATTATCAGAATGCAAACCTTTTCCCCAGTGGTAGCGAACGGAGCGTTGAACCACTGCTCGAATGTGGAGCAACTCTTGAAGATCGACGGCAACAAGAAATTTAGTAGCGCCCACAGTTCAGGTAGTTTGTTCTGCAGCGGTGTGCCCGTGAGCAGCAGGCGATGCGGCGCGATGTAATGCGTGTTTAGAACTTGCGTCAACTTGCAGTGGTGGTTCTTCATTCGGTGACCCTCGTCGATGATCATGTATTTCCATTGCACCTATAGGAATTTTGTCATGACATAGATTCAAATTATATTACATAAAAGGCTGTTACAATGTTTTAAGAGCTCAAGTTTTCAGAGACATGCAATAATTTAAATTAAAATGTTGAGTTTATCGTGTGTTATACAAAAGTTGTCGCTTTATTTATTACTGGCTGTTGCCCGCGACTTCGTGTACGCATATTTTTGTATTTAATATCTAGTTAGTATTTTGCTGCACTAGTAAAAACAAGCATATGTCTTTTTCCAGTACCCAGGCTACCTCTTTATAAAATTTCATAACGATCGGTTCAGATGTTCAGTCGTGATGCAGTAACAAATAGACAGAAAAAAATATACTTTATTTTTAAATGTTATGTAAAAATGTCTAGTCTAGTTTGGGTTGGCATTAAATAGGTCCTATCTTACACAACTAACGAAAAACACTTAAAAATATAAGTTAGCTACCTTAGCGAGCACGGCCTTATCCTTGATGACGTACTCGTAGGTAGTGAGCAGCACGTTGAACTTGGTGGAGCGCATCTGTGTCTGCACGAGGCGGCGCGACTGCGGGGAGCCCTTGTACGACACCACCGTCACCGTCGGCGCCCACTTCTCAAACTCCAGCACCCAATTGGACAGGGTACTGCAAGTTATACGACAGAGCATCGTATATATGATTCACTATTCTACTAAATAAGAGTACGACTACGAAATAATATCGTAAGAATAGATAGATAAGCCTCCAATGTTCCTATAACATACTCACTTGTGAAGGGTATGCTCGGGCCTACCCCTAATTGCATTACTGCAAGTCTCGCTCAGTGACCGTAGGGGTTGTGTTATTCGATAGCAAGCCAGTCATTTGGACCAGATTATGCAATAAAGAAGCGTTATTGAATTTTGGAGTAGATTTGTGTATGAAATAGATATAGCAAACGTGGCGACTTACTAACAGTAAACTTATATAAAGTATTAGACGCAACAGTCGTCGCATTTGATGTTCTCTCGAAATTTGACTAACTTCAGATTGTATTAGTATCAAATCAGCATCAAAAATAATACCAATATTACCTGAGTGGCACTATAATGAGGAAGGGTCCATTAACTTTTTTCTTCTCCATCAGATATGTCACTAATGCAATTGTCTGGATAGTTTTGCCGAGACCCATCTCATCAGCTAAGATGCCATTCAGATTGTTGTTGAATAAGGATACCAGCCATTCCAGACCCTAGAAAAATAATATAAAATATTCAAGTATGAACACAATTCATTCCTATTCCAAAGGAATAAATTCTATAAAAAAAATACCTTAATTTGATATTCCTTCAGTTTTCCATTGACCAGAATACTGGATTGTTCGGTGACAGACTCGTGGACTGTATGAGCAATGCTGAAATTATGCAAACATTTGAAATTATTTACTTGATTAAAGAAATTTCGGACAAACAGTTAGGTTAGGTTCACATGAGCAACTTAGTAAGTTCGGAAGTTGATTGGCCTTAAAATATCACACAATGTTGGATATTTATATCAGTTCTGCCTTCGAATAATGCTTAGTAGCCTTCTTCTATTCAAAAGCCTATATATATCCATTGTGATCATACCTGTAGTAAGTCTGTTCTTCCGTCTTGTACTCATCGTCCTCAACCTTGGCCTTCTTGATCATTTCGCGCGCTTTCTCCTCGTCTGTCTTCTCCTTGTCAGTTCTCTCGTCTCTGTGCCCTCTTCTCTTTTCTGATATCAACAATTTATGTACTTTTAGCGTGTATCGGATCCGTCCCATCCCTGACGGCTTTATAGCAATGACAACCAATATATTTATTCAGAATTCGTTAAAAATAGTGCGAAAGCCGAAATTAATATTGAAATATAAGAACTTTAGTTATTTTTATTAATTAAGATTTTTTCTGACTATTTTTAATCTAATCTTGTATACAAATTATAAAGAGTTGGTCCACTAGAATATCTAACAAAGAAACTGCAGGTCAACCATTATTGGTTGCTTCATCTCGAGCTATTAGTGAAAACAAACTAAGTTTTTATCAAGTTAGTATTCATGTTTGTCAATATTTATTCCTCCCGGTCTTACCATCATCGTCTTGGCTGTCGTCTCCAGAGTCTTCGGAGTCGGACAGCACCTCCCAGCCAGGGTGCGTCTCCATCCAGTCTTTTAGCTGAGACAACAGCGGCGCATCTTCTCCTTTCAGTATCTATAAGGCATAAACGTGAATTGGATTCAAATTCATATATTCAAGATATAATTTAAGCGCGAAATAGAGAAGTATGAATGTTATTTTTCTACATTCATCACAATCGGTAAACTTTCAATGGAATATACGTCTTCGACAAGCCGCTAAAACGCACTAGGCTAGCGTGGTGGACTAAGGTCTAAACCTACTCATTGAGAAGATGCCCTTGCAAGCATTGAGATAGTAATGGGCTGAATTTTATGCTAGGACCCGCGACTTGCGTGTTCTAATTTTCCGGGAAATTTTTCAATTTTCTTTCCATAAAAACCTTATTAGGACTATTAAGAATATTTTCAAAAAAAAAAAAAAATTGCCAATTCGGTCCAGCCAGTCTTAAGTAATGCGCTCTTCAACGAACAGACACACAGAAGATGTGCCTAGGCCTTCAGGATTTCAAGATACTAAATCGGATGTTGAGGTAGTAATTTAGATCAAATCGTGACTCACCTCGCCAGTCTTGGGGTCCATGACGCTAACGCGCGCGTCTGATGTTTGCGAGCTATCATCCAAAGCGTCAATATCGCCGCCCTCGAGCAGCTTTTTCTTTCTGGATTTCTGCATTTCGATAATCTTATGTTACGTATAATTAAACAGCCCAGGGGTCAAGTTTTGTAAGAAATATATAATTAAACATACTAACAAGCCTGAGACAATAACTGAAAATTTCTTAACAGGTATTTCGACGCCCCTTCAGAATACAGCACACAATTTTTTCAACTGCATATTTGGATTTTATCTATATAGCCATAAAGCAGTGTTTCTCAACCTAGGGTTAGCGGATCCTAGGGTGAACGCAGACAAAAAAAAAATTGGATAGAAATGTGCAATGAAAACAAAGCCGCGCGGCGCTACGCTGCACTATGAAATATATCGTTTGCTTGCGGGTGGGTGGAATGCGGAACGGTACATACATACTACAATCGAATAAATAAAAATATGAGAGCGATTTTGTTTATTTATATCAGTTCGCGGATCATAGTAACGTGGCACTAGGGGTTCGCACTAGAAAACGGTTCGGAAACCATGCCATAAAGTAATGAAGCAGATTTTTTTATACTTCTTTGGCAAAAATATAGTTTTATTTCAGCTTAATTCGGTTGGGGCGTCGATTAGTCTCAGGCCGATCTGCAGGCCTAGCATTCACTGCCGAAACATGTGTCACAGACTTGACTGTCTAATCTTGTGTGACGTAAATTATTTCTTAAGTGTTCATGAATCTATAATATAGCTAACCGCCATAAAGTGGACAAACGTTAGGCGGCAGCCTGCAATTCTGTCGAATACCGCGAAATATAAGTATCTAGTTCGGCTGTGCTAGACCTGCAGATTTTCTTAGAACCTGATACAAACCCTTTTTCTGCGTTCTTCTTCCTGTTGTTTCTTGCGTTGCTCTTGCTTGTGCTGTTTGACCATCTCCGTGAGACTGGCGATGTACTCGTCCGTCTGCGACAGAAGGAACGCCAGACGCTTGTCTTTCTTCTGGTCAATCAGCTTGCGGTAACCTTCTTCATCTTCCGCCATCAAACTAGAATCAAATGCATTTTAGAATATTCTTCTTACTCTCTTAAACTTTTTGCATCGTAACATGTCCGGGCCCAACAAGCACAGTTCCGCATACTAATAAAAATAAATCTTGTGTTTGTGGCGGAGCGGCCTGCTTCAATCTGTGTGTGCCTAGTTCACGATTTTTAAAGATATATTGATAGTAATATCTCACCGTCGCATACGCTCCTTCTCAATACGTTCCTGTTCCTTCTTCTGCTCGCGCTCGGCGTTGGCGTGGTGGTTCATGATGGCCTTGTTCATGCGCGACAACTTGGCGATGTTGTTCCTGTGGTACTCCTTGAAGTCCTTAGCTAAAATGTATAAGGTTAATTTAATATCAGTTTTTCTACATCCGTTATCACTAGGCTGCGGGTGTTCGTTGGCGCTGATTATCGCTTACTATCAGGTGACTTGCAGTCCTCTAACATAAAAATATTAATATAAGTACAATTTGATGAGACACATACCATGCTGCAGCACAGTCTGTAGGAACTCCTGGTGTTTCTGTCGTCGTTTCCTCTCGGCCTCTAGTTTCTGCTGTTTCTCCAACTTCTCGGTTGCGCGCGCTTCCCGCAGTCCCTGTCGCTTGGTGCGTTTGTACGCTTTGATGTTCACTGCGGTTTCTAAGGTGGTGTCGCGACGCACTTGGCCCAAAATCTATCAAATTAATTAACGTATACATACTACATAATGAAATTTTAACCCTTGAATTTAATTTAAACTTCGGTCCTATTATATATGTAATGATGACTAAATACCAAAATTAAACATATTCTAGCATTATACACACCTCAGAACGTAATTGTTTTTGGAAGTTGAGGACACGAAGAGCCCGGAGCTCGATCTGTGCTTGCAAGCGGAGGTCGTCGGGCATGTTGGCCGGCAAGCTGGACAGCATGTCGATGCGGTGGGCGATGCGCGCTGCGATCCTGTAGTACACAACAGCTTAACATTGGAATATATTTTTACAACAATCTGTGTCTCGTTTGCAGGGTTTAAAGCTACACTATTTACCAAATTTTATCACAATCGGTGCGATAGTCCGGTAGGCACTCGCTTTCATAAGGTTTGATCATCGGTTTTCTGTAATCACTTACCTATTCTCTCTTTCATTTAAGATCTGAAGAGGGTCAATGCCCACTGGCTTGGGCATGCTGGTGATGCGGTTCTGTTTTCCTCCTGGTATCGGGGCACCCGGCTGAGGAGAATACACAAGTCCTTTAGAAAATATTGTCTTTCCTGGTTGGTAATTATTATTTGCAAAGCTCAAAACGATTAGAGGCAATTTTGTCATACTGTAAAATGGTACTGTATGTAGATGGGTTTACAAACACAAATATTCACATGGCACATATGTACACCCAAACCCGGAACAACTGTCTAAATCAGGGTTTCTTAAAGTCCACGGGGTCCACGGACCCCTTAGGGTTTCGTAAAATGTGTGGTAGCACACCAGCTCAATTAACCTTTAACATTAATTAGAAAATTGTGTAGCAAACTAACGCATCGTTTTTTTTTTAAACCGCTCTCGCTGGCTACTGTTAAGCGGCCCGAGGTGCGAGGGGACTGTACCTACACGAATCCACATGTTTTTTTATTCCTTTAATATTCTTTGACAGGGGTCCGTGGAATTTTAGAAATTCTGGAAGTAGTCCGTTACTACAAAAAGTTTAAGAAACACTGGTCTAGATTTGTATTTGTTCCGTGCGGGAATAGAACCCACAAGACGTAACACCACAGTCGATTTCTCAACCCTGTGCCGTCAAACAACATTACTTCAGAATTACAAACTTATTAGATTTAGCCATAAAGAAACTGAAATTGGATATATTGTATGACTCTCTCTGTTATATTTTTCATCTGACCAAACATTGATATAATGCAGATATTCTAAAAACAAATGAAAACTTGCCTGATGCTGCGGTTGCGAGCCCGGTGCCGGCGGACGCAGCGGAGCGGGGCCCCGCATTTGTGGACCTCCACTCATGGGCTGCAAGTAATCGTACTCATGTAATATGATGGCTACTATTTATCATAAACATATACGTATACATTATATTTATTCGGTATAAACCTAGACTCTATAAGCACCGCGTTCACATCGAGAAATCGTGACGGCGTCATGCTGTCCATCACTTGTGTCGTACATCGTTCAAGTGTCAAACGAGGCGCACAAGGCGCTCACGCTGTATAAATGCGGTGCCTATGCTTGAGATACATAGTAAACAGTATCAAAATCATAAATACGAAGGTTACCGGATTTACTAAAGGCGGGGTAAGCTGTGTCGGAGGAGCCATCTGGCCGGTCATCGGAAGCGGTGTGGGTGGCGCGCCCCCTCCCCCGCGCGCCGCGTCTCCGACCGCGCCGCCCGCGCCCGCCTTGCCCCCCGTAGCGCCGGAGGCGGCGCTGGGCGGCGCGCCCTGGCCCTCGCCGTAGGGCGGCTGCGCTGGAGGCGTCGGGCACTCGGGCGGCGCCTCGCCGGTCCGCTTACCGGAGGCCATCATGGATATTTGCTGAGACAGCTGTTGGTTTCGCGCGAGACTCCGGTAAGCCGTTATCTGTGCCCTAGAAAAATAAAGCGTTAGCAGCGACCAACATCGATTTCCAGGGACACTCGATCCGGTCGAGATCGACCTGTACAATACTCACTTGAGCTGGCAAAGTTGATTGTTGCTGAATAACCCTTTGCCGGGATCCTGGGGATTCGAGCGCGCCCGCAGCGCTAGCAATTGGGAGAATCTTGGATCCTCTTGCAGCCCCTTCTCTTCCATGGAGTCGATAGTCCGTTGGATGGCGTGTAAATTATCGGGGCCGGGCGCCGGCAACGAGCCCTGCATCGGTGAAGAGGCCGGCGGAGCGCCGTTGGCGGAGGATGACGGCGGCGGTGCCTGGCCGTGTGGCGGGGTCTGCGCCGCCGGCGGGTGCGGGGGGGCCTGCGGCGCGTTGGGCGGTCCGGCGGATGGCGGTGCGGCGCCGCCACCTCCCGCGGGCGGCGCATGACCGTAACCGGGCGAGGCGGCATGCGGCGGCGGTCCCTGACCCGGCATCATGGCATGGTGCGGAGGCATGTGCCCGGGCGCAGCAGGCGGCATGCCCTGTGGGTGCACGCCGTGCGGCGGCGGCCCCGCAAGCGATAGAGGACCTCCGGGCCCTCCTGGCGGGCCTTGTGGACCATTTCCCGGCGGTGGTCCTCCACCCATGGGCATAGGCGCCTGCAATTATATTTTTTTATTAATGCTACATGTCTAATGTACCAACTATAGCGAACCTATTATTTTTACCTTTCAGTCAATTCATGTTATGTGCCTATCGTCATAGCCACATTGAATAACATTAGTAAAAGAAAATATAATGTCGCGCCTGTTAGTTATTTATTTTTCCATCTTATTAACGCAAATAGCATGTGCTTTCGAAAAGTTTAATAATTACACTATATATGAGGTGACAGCTTTTAACTCTCGAGAACGAGCTGTTTTATATTATCTTTATACAAGAAATGAAAAGATAGTGTTTTTGAATGGAATTACTAATGAAGCTGCAATATCGATGGATGTTCTTGTTGATAAATGTTGCACAACATTCTTCGAAGATAAATTAAGAGATAATGATATAGAATACATGGAAGTCAATAAAGATGCATTGTAAGTGCTATTAATAAAATCATAGGTTAACAAGTATCCCCACTCTAAACATTTCCACTTCAGTTGTATTGCCATCAATATCAAATAGGCTTGGTGAATAGATTTACATTGTACAACCTGAGGATCTCCAAAAATAAATACTACAAACAGATATTAATAATCAACAGGTCCAAAAGAATAGAAGATGTCACTGTTAAAAAGTCTTCATATCCCTATGCGCGTGTGCCTAACTTAACAACTGAATTTCATAGCTGGGAAACACTTATGCTATGGGTTGAATTTAAACTAAAGAAGTTTCCATCTTTAAGAAAAATTAAAATTGCAAAATCATATGAAAAGAGAGAAATATTTGTTTTAAAAATATCTGCTGGAAAGAAGAATTCAGCTATATTTCTTATGGGAGGTGAAGATGGAAGGGATTGGTTGTCTCCAGTAATACTCATCAACTTTGTTGATTACATTTTAGAACACAAGTTAAATGTTGATCTACTGACAAAACATTATGATTTTTATGTTCTACCAATTTTTAATCCTGATGGTTATGACTATAGTATGATGAAGGTAAATATATTAAATACATACATATTTTACTACTCATTCATTGGGTTTTTCTGTAAGGAAATTCTCAGTAGCAGCACAGAGCCTGGAACTGTGCCCCATAGATAGGCTCGCCCCCTATTACATGGGACTCAATAACAGCATCGGCAACATGTGGGTGTACAATACTACACCTCTGCCTAACCGTTTGGGGAATACAGGCGTGGTGCCATGTTACGTTATTTAAACACAATAAAAACTGGACTTCACTTTTTAGGAATGGTATTGGGCAAAAAACAGAAAAGTTTACTTTCCGAAAAAAATGTGCTCTAAAAATACATCAGCTGTTGGCATTAATATAGACAGAAACTGGTATTTTAGCAAAGAGATAAGTAAGTATTGATGATATTTGTTTTGGACAAGTATATAGATAGATATATCCTGGATGTGACTGGCACAGGAGTGTGGAGACTGGCTCTTTCAAAGAGAGGCCTATGCCCAGCAGTGGATTTGGATGATGATTATAATGATGATTCTTATGCACACTAGTTGCATAGCAAATGCCAATAACAAAGACACTAAGATTCTCATTTTAATTAAATTTCCAATTGAAAAAGTGTTTATTCAAAATATACTAATTTTAGCTCTTTTTGATGTCAACATAAGAATCTCCTGAATCCCACCACTCATGATCTGCAAAAATAATATTTTATACATATATATATATTTTATGCAAACTTCAATTCAGTCTTTAGTTAGATTAATAAACCAAGCCCCAAATTCCTTTCAACTTAAATATTTGAAAAACAACTAGGATATGTATTATATAATATCTTATATTCTATGCTGGAACTACATCCACACAAGACACAGTGGAAATTGTATTGTATCTTAACTGCGGCACCAACAGTTCTATCTTCTCATGGATTTACACCTGTTCTTATTTTACTAGACATGAGAGTATATAAATTATATTAACCCCACAAATCAAGGAGGATTTTCTTTTTGAAATACATAACCAACTATCAAAGCAAGTCTTTAATTCCTCTCTAATTTGATCCAACAAGTTCAAATTAGAAAGTAATCAAAAACTAACCCAGGAAAATAGATTTATCTTCTAAGGATAACATTGTAAATAAGTTAAATATTTCTTAGTTAGAGATGAAGAATGCAATCCAGTTTTCTCAGGCTCTAAGTCTGTGGATGAAGAAGAAACAGCAGGATTAGCCAAATTTCTGGATAGCATTGCCCTGCAGATGTTGGCATTCATCAATGTAAGAGGTTTTGAACGGGTTATAACTATACCTTATGGAACTAATACAGAACATTGTAATAATTACCCTATTCTGGTAAGTGTTTGCTTAAATGAGATATTCAATATGAGCAGTCAAGTATGAGCAATTTTCAATTGAGAGCTAATGCTGATATTATTGGTGATAAGACAAATTTAATGTCTATTCCAAGAGAAAGTGTATGGGACCAGACAGAGAACAGTAAACATGGGGCCATGTTTAAAAATAGGGTAGTCACTATTCAGTAGGTAGATGTAAGCTATGAAGAACCCCAATATTAAGTAGCATTTTTTTTTTTAACAAATTTCTTGTGTTCTATGAAAATAAGTAGTAGTAGAAGTAAAAACAGTTTGTTTCCCCCATGAATATTTGTTTAATGTGTTGGTTGAATTTTCAGATGGATATTCTATCATCTGTGTATGATAGAGTACAGGAAGAACATCAAAGAACATTTTTCTATGGGACTACTGCTGCATATTTCTGTAAGCCTAGTATATTATAATAACAGAGATTTCATTGTGCTAACACAAGCAATCATTTAAAGCAATGGATAGTTAACCATTCCATTTTAATAACAATCAACTGCTAGTAACTTGGGTCAGACAACAGGTTCTTAAATTTATCAGTACTTCATATGTTTTGTGACTGGAAGTCCAGTAAAATGTTTAATACAAAATAAGAATTTTTCAGTATGGTAAACAACAGATGGTAAATTATTATAACAATGAGTACTTCTTTTTATTTCAGTTAATTTTTCTGGTAATGTTGCTGATTGGGTAAAGAAGAAGTTAAACACGCCTGTAGTATACACTTTCTACATGAAGGGTCAGGATTATATTTTTCCCAGTGCACTGGATATACAACCACTCACACAACAATTTTCAACAATGATGAAAGAGATTTTAATGTTAGCCAGCAGTATTTATAGCCCATTATTTAATAATCAGTTTATGCATTCTATTCAGATCGCCGTTATAATTTTTAATGTTGTAACCAATTTTATAATATAAAAAATGTTGTTTAACTTAAGATCCAGAATAACATGACTTTAGTTTAAATTCTTATTATATTTACATGACATTCATATATTAAACAATCCTAAGGTTTTACATTGAGTATAGATTAATAAAAATCTTTACCTGTCCTGGTGGCATGTGCCCAATTTGGTGTTGCATGTAGCCATGCGGTGGTCCTTGACCAGGCATATTAGGATGTTGAGGTGCACCAGGAATATTTGGATGACCGTTGGGTCCTGGTGGATGTGAACCCCCAGGGCCTATTGGATGTCCTGGTGGCCCCGACATGTGTGGGCCCACCATATGCGGAGGCATTTGATGTCCACTTGGAGGCATGCCAGGGTGTTGCTGAGGCCCACCAGGGGGGCCATTGGAGTTTGGCGCTATGGGGTGTGCAGGCCCAGAAGGCGACATATGGTTGGGCATCGGTGGCTGCCCGGCACCAGAAGGATGCGATGGTGGCGGGCCGTTGACATGTTGCTGGTTGTAAGGACTATGCGGTGATTGTGGCGGTGCCGGGCTCTGAGTTGGTGGGCCCATCGGGCTCGGTGCCTGTGGCGGCGGCATTGGGCTGCTCTGAGGTGACGGACTAGCCATCTTCTCAAACAAATTTCACTGAATGAACATATCAGATTTATTTAGACCGAACAGTTACACACGCTAACACTGCACGGCATAAAGTCAGTGACTAGTGAAAGTTCAAGGTACTTTTGTTCACAGTTCTGTAGATTTATCACTATCTATATTTATAGGAGTATCACTTTTATCCTAAAATGCACTGATGCCCAGAATTTTCTACGGAAAACAGTAAAAATAATATTATATCTCCCAATCAATGCAACAACCTCAGAGATGTGTATTGCCACATTATAAAATTTTAATATATTCTAAAGCTGGGAACATACTAGTTACCCGTTAGAGCTACTATCGAATCACCATTTATTTAAATGTTTTACAAAGAAGAAAATAAACTTTAAATTGAATTAAACCTATCAATTTATTACATTACACAATGAATATGATATAAAAGCTGTATTATTGTTTATCTACACAAATAAATCCAACAATTTGAATATTTGATAGAAATTGTGTAGATTTGGCGAATTAAGTTCCTAGGTTTGCGGGAAACACCTAAAGTACAAAGTAACGGTGGTCGTTGCGCAACACAAACGTTATTGAAACGAGCTATCGTCACAATAACGGTTAGCTGGTTTCACCGATTTGAAATAACCTGCTAACATGCTAACGCTAAAGTCGCTAACATTCAAACAATCCGACAGACAGTTGCGTTTCATTATCCAAAAAAGACGCTACAGCCCACCGCTAGGGGCCGTCCATTAATCCTTGCTAAGAGACATTAGACGTTATGTTGGAACAACAACGACAATTCTCGAATTTTGAGCATCAATGAAAGCTAAAAAAAAAAGCTCATCAAAACCTCACGGGGCCGTCCATTAATCCTTGCTAAGAGACATTTATATTGGAACAACAACGACAATTCGCGAATTTTGAGCACCAAAGAAATCTAAAAAAAAAAAAATGGTCATCAAAACCTTACTATCGCATTACGTGTATTTTTTTGTAGTACCTTTAGATGCTCATTGATGCAACGCGCTGTCCCGCTATCCCGCTATTAGTCGCTATAACAAGTAGCGACCAATAGCGGGATAGCAGGATAGCGCGTTTTAAAAACCGCTGTTGATATCCGATAGACAGTTGCGTTTCGTTATCCAAAAAAGATGCTACAGCCCACCGCTAGTACAAAGATCTACCTATGCAAAAAGACGTAGAGTTGGCAACGCTGCGCTAAGCGCAGATAGCAGACTGAGGTAAAAATATATAGCAGGCTGCTATTGCTATATTTTTTTAAAGACTATTTTTATGTGCTGTGTATTATAACTAATATCCCTAATTGTCATGCAAACTAAACATGTATGCAAAATTTCATCTCAATCGTTTGAGGATAACTGTTTTAAAATTAATTTGCAAGATTTGACCCGAACATACATACTTATATACAAACATTGCAAGTTAAATAAAAGCTTGTAAAAAGTACTCCTCAATACGAATCAATTGAGCTCAAACTCGATGGGTTTATCAAGTTCCTATGGCCGCCTTCCGACTCCGTCGTTATCATGTAGCACCAAGTACTCACATCAAGATTCGTGCCGAACACACATACAAACATTGCAAGTTAAATAAAATTTTGTGATATGCATGTGACAAGCCGCGCGGTTTTCCGCGAACATAGTTAGCCGTAAGTGCCTACAGAGGCTTAGAAACAACACCTTGTTTTATCATCTCGGACAATACGCCGCTGTACGAAGACTTTGTAGACTACACAATATGCTCTCAAAAACTAGTTAGACAAATATAAGGAACATCTAAACTAAGTACAAAAAATGTGTAACAGAAACTTCATATTGCTAATTTTATCTTTAATTCTCATCTATACTTTTTTTTAATCTAACATATTTTTAATTTAATTTATAGTAATTTAAACTATAATTTATATGAGGCTTTTGTTACTGTAACTATTTTTTTTAAACTTAATACATTTGTCTGTTTAGTTCCAAAGACTACAATAGTATACTGGAAATTTAGTTCTTAACTTAGGATGTTGTGGTCTCCTGTAATTTAATGAGTAGATATACCAGATTGATACTCTAGTTTATATCTAATAATGTTGTGTACATCTTTTGTTGGAGATCCATAAACTAAATAAACCACACTCTCGAACGTCTACGCAGGACACACCTTTCTTCTTCTATCGTGTGAATGGTACAACATTTTTATATTGTATTGGAAAGCTGTGTGATCAAGTTCGTCAAGCTGTGCAATATTATATGTTTTACCTTGCCTCAGAGGACTGCTTAAAGTGAATAGAATGTAAGTGCACTGACGAAGACTAAGTACACTGCCGCACCACTCTGCATTGCTGGGACAGCAATGGGACAAGTGATATACTCTATAAATATGGCCTATGAGTAATAGGGTAATACCAAGAGTGTTAACAAGTGTTAAAAAAGTGTGTTTAAGAGTACTTAATTTTTTTTTATCAGTTTTTCTATTTGCAAAGATTTGTAACTTACAAATGTACCGTGTTCCAAAACAGAGTCTATGATGAAAAAAAATATATCTCATTCATCTCATGACTTGTCAAATCTGCCCATCAAAAGATTTTAAACAAGATGTGCCGAAGACGAAGCGATTTTTTAAAAAACTCGAGCCGTATTTTTCACGTTTTCAACAGTTTCGTAATCAAATTGTAGAAAATTTAACATAATGAACTTGTATATTTAAGAATATCCAAAAACAAAGCAAAAATAGTTGGTTTGTGAAACCGGCATCAGGTGCTAAAACATGGACGAAGAAGAAGAATACACTGAAACTCCATGGACCTACATAACATTATGTGGCGAACCTACTCTCTATGAAGGACTTCGGTTTGCCAAGGATTTAATTATCGCTAATGTTATTTTGCGACTATTTATCCAATTCCTACCACTGCCTCATAATGTTCGCCATAGTTTATGTTTAGTTATTGGCAGTTTTCTTTTATATCATAATATTGGACCTCCATTTATTTGGACTGTAGGACTCACAACTAGTGCTTACATGTCTTTAATATTATTATCCTTAGTTACAAAAAAATGGCGAGGATTGGTGATGTCTATATCTGTTATTGCATTTCTGATATTATGTGAACTGTATGTACTTAATCCAAAAATGTGGCAGCAAATAAGAGGCATACAGATGATAGCAGCTATGAAGATAATTTCTGTTGCAATTGAATTAGACAGGGATTTATTCAAACGAATGCTTAATCCAGTTGAGTTTGGAGGATACATACTTTGCCCAGCAAATTGCATTTTAGGACCATGGATATCATTTCACACTTACAATCACTACCTTGAAGTTAAATTCTTATCAAAAAGATGGATAAAAATAATTGTTGTTAATCTCTTTCTGTCTATGCTATTCTTGGTTTTATCTAATTGTATTGTGCCATGGTATATTGATGATGAAATGCCCAAATGGTTAATAGCTTATAGAGATGCACAAGCATTCAGGATGTCCCATTACTTTGTATCAAGCATGTCTATAGTAGCAATGATAAGTGCAGGATTTGGACTTACAAATGATTGCCATTCGGAAGTATACGTTACTAAACCATTTTTTATTGAATTGCCAAGATCTCTAGTCCAAGTCGTGATATATTGGAACATTCCAATGCATCAGTGGTTAAAGAATTATGTTTTTAAAACATGCCAGCCATATGGTCAATTTACAGCGATATTAGTTACTTATGCTGTGTCATCATTGCTTCATGGATTAAATTTCCAATTTTCAGCAGTACTTCTCAGTATAGGTACATTCTCTTATGTTGAGTATAACTTACGTTATAAGGTTGCATCAGCCCTGGAAGTGTGTTGCTTAGCAAACCCTTGTGGTAAACAATGTGATCATAAATATAAGAAGAATAGTATGGTTGCTATTCTCACAAACACTTTCTTTTCTGTAATTACTATCATACACCTAGCTTATTTAGGTGTTATGTTTGAAGCATCATTTTCCGTGCAAGAGTCGGGTTACTCATACTTCCACACTATTTCCAAATGGGAAAATCTTAATTATTTTAGTCATGGTTTTACAGCATTTTTATATGTGGTGTATTTAATTATGTGATAAGCAATATCAAAGCAACTTAGTAAGTAAGCATTTTATTCTCTTTTATTATAGTATTTTCTGAATCTCTTCTTGTGATCTCTTACAGTATTATAAATATATGCAGCATTTTTTTTTTTCATTAAGGTTACTTTTATTGAATTTAAATATTTCATAATTAGTGTAGAATGGATTTAGGGCTTGAATTTAATATTTTAACTAAAAAAGTGCAAGAATAAATGCATACAGATAAACACATTCAAATTCATTATGATGTTTGAAACTAATGAAAAAAAGTATATAAGACAACATAACAAAGTTTAGGTGATTATTATTCAGGATGAGTTCACAATTAATTGGAACTTTTAGTCCAAAAATAGAAACATACTACATAAACTATAACTGCTCCTTTTTATGCACATATTTCACATTACATATCTTTCACAGTTCTGTCAATGAGCATTATTTTATATTTATCAAATCTAAAATGCTTATCTATAATATTTAAGATGTTATTGTGGACCTTTATATAAATAGGGACTGAAAAATAACTAGAAATGTTCATGTTCACTGCCACTTTATTTCATTATCTATAATATTAAAATATTTCTTATAGTAGGTATCTAATGTTCTTATATTTACTTCATAAGCTCCTGTACCATTGTTATCTAACTGAACTTTAAAGTTTACACCTTCTGCTACTTGAATTTCATTGATATCAAGATTACTTGTATCTTTGTTTGAACTAAAATATCCTGGTCGTGTATAAACAAATATTACTTTATATTCTTTACAAACTTTTTGTATCATTTTAAGTAAATTTTTTACATATAAATCCATCTTTGTTATTTTAAATCCTTGTTCTGACCAATAGAATGCTGTCAGTGTATCAAAAATAACCAAAGAAATATTTTGGTGTTTTGTTAAAATACTATCCAAATTATGAATTGTCGTATAGAGTTGTGTTGCATCATATATGTCAAGTAGGAAAAGATTGGTAACTGTTTTATGCAGTATAGCGTCTGCTTCAGTTAGGCTGTTTAGACTAGAACTCATGAGTGAAACTATCTTTTTGTTCAAGATTTCGATTAATTCTTTATAGTTCAATTGTCCGGCAGTGTTAAATACAAGAACGCCCACTGGTTCTTCATTAGGCTTGCTGGGTAATAATGCTTCGATAATCATATCAATTAGTAAATATGAAGAACTAATATTGCCATATATTTCAACTATGTCATCGTGTTTAAGTCCAGGCTGAAATAAGTTGGGATAAAAGTTTTCTATTACCGGCTTTTTAATCAGTCTTGCAAGTAGTTGCACTCCCGATTCAATCTTAAATTTATTCATTGCCATTTTATATATCTGTGGACAGGTTGGATTAATTTTAATTAAATCGTGTAAAATTGTTCAATTATCATATAATTTTACACCCAACTCTTCATTTCCAACTATAATCTCAGTTGTTTCAGCTTACAGTCAAAACTTCAAAAGTGATAATTTGTAGCGGTGGTCGTTGCGCAACTTAAACGTTATTGAAACGAGCTATCGTCATAATAACGGTTAGCAGGTTATTTGAAAAACCTGCTAACCTGCCAACATGCTAACGCTAAAGTAGCTAATAGCGGTGGTCGTTGCGCAACTTAAACACGTTATTGAAATGAGCCATAATAACGGTTAGCAGGTTATTTGAATAACGTGCTAACGTGCTAACATGCTAACGTTAAAGTAGCTAACATCCAAAGAATCCGATAGACAGTTGCGTTTCGTTATCCAATGAAACGGAAGTGCATCAAAGAAGCTAAAAAAAAAAAAAAAAAGCTCATCAAAACTTCACGGAGTCGTAAATGAATTTTGGATAAATAGGGAAGCTAAAAAAAAAGGTCATCAAAATCTTAGGGGGCCACCAAAAACCATTAATTCTTGCGCTTATGGTGGAGCAACCGACAATTTGCATTTTCAGCATCAGTGAAAGCTAAAAAAAAAAAAAAAAAAGGTCATCAAAACTTCACGGAGCCGTTCATTCATCATGAATGAATAAATTTTAAGTAAATAGGTAAGCTAAAAAAAAAAAAAAAAAAGGTCATCAAAACTTCACTATCATATTACGTGTTGCTCATGATATGACAAATAGCGACCAATAGCTGGATAGCGCGTTTTAATAACCGCTATTGATATCCGATAGACAGTTGCGTTTCGTTATCCAAAAAAGATGCTACTGCCCACCGCTAATAATTTGTCATAGATTTAGCGTAACCATAGACTTAGAATTTCGCTTAAAGCGTAACCGAAATTCTAAGTCTATGACTGATAAAAAATAATTGTCAAAAGAACATATTGGGCCAAGTGGCTCAAGAGGGCTCAAGATTAGTGCTGTCAGATGTAAAAGAAAATAAAATAATATAGCATCTGTAAAAAAGTCGTTACTAGATGTTAATGATAATGAGCTCTCGATTGGGTGGCGTATATTGCACTCCTTTCCGTTTCCTCCTCCTTAGACGTACACATACGCAACGATTACACCTAGACGTGTGCGTGCGCGCCAAAGGCACAACACGCCATAATCGATATTAAAAATGATCGATTAATTATTGTGAGGCCTTTCCTTACAGGTAGGTATAAAAACTACCTCATTTTACCGTATATCGTGACATCTTTTATCTTGTCAATAAGATTTTGATTATACATTATATTGTCTTGAAAAGGTGGCCACATTTAGGTTGTCCTTCGTGCATTTGAGACACACCAGCAGGTGTGGCATTGGGGTCCCGCAATTACCTCCCTTAAGAGTGGAATTCAATTGGAAAGACCGGAATGCAAATACCCCCATTTGCAAATATTCAGCCTACAGCAAACAGCTTGAGTGCGGAGTCAGTTTAACGAATTCCACACGGGCCAATGTCAGGTCTTAGTGGGAACTTTGAAGTATATAAAAGAGGCTCCCTGCGGCACACCCTAGAAGCAACTAGGCACGGTAACGTAGTGTCTAGGTTGACTTATCCCTTCGACACAATGGTTAAAGTGTATAAAAGTGTACCTGTCGAATCTGATATCTTGAAATGAATTAAATGATATTTTTTTATCTGACTGTTTATTTAATAAGCAAATAAAGTATAAGTCCCGATTTGTCAATACCCAGGTACAATAGATCGAGCTGTTAATTTGAAGTTATAACTGCTTTTGTATGGACTTATCAGAGAAATAACTTATCTAATTGTTTATACATGTATTGAAAAAAACAGCCCAATGTGTTGTGAATTTAATGCGGCGCGTTAAAGGTACTTCTTTTGTATGGAAAAATAATTGAATATAATCGATCATCAACATCAATATTGTTTAGCACGAGCCGTATCAGTACGACATGTACGGAATGTTTCAGTCGCAGCACAGAGTTTGGAACTATGCCCGATAGACAGCAATAAGGTCGTCGCTTATTATAAGTAAAATGTAATATTATGAGACTTAATAACAGCATCGGCTAAATGAGAGTGTACAATAGTACACCTCTCTTTAGGCAGGCGTAACGCTATGTATTTAATGTCAACACAAGACATAACGTGCACGGCAAACCCTTGCAGATTCTGCACACGTCACCGTGCTGTAGAGATAAGAATTGTCCTATATCCCCCTATTCATAGACTTAGACATTTTCGACTTTCGGTTATCCCTAAACAGTTTTCTAATTATTTTAATATGTGAACTGTATTTAGATACTTTTTGGTCATCAAAGCAATTATTTTTTCCTTTTGGCAATAGAGTCGATGTCGACTATTCTGCCAGTGTCAATGAAAGCGTAATTTGGCGATTGTCAAAACTGCCTGACGGCTGACTGTAGCCCATACATCCGTCAGTTAAAGTGTCAAGGCAGTCGATAAGTCTTTGTAGTATTTGTATTGTATTTTACAAAAAAGCGTCGGCGCAAATAGGAACTTGTCGCTTTATTACCTTGTCAATATAAATAATTTTTACTATGAAAGCTATTGCATCGTAACTGTTGAAGAATCCAGTTAAATGACCTTACAAACAAGGTGTTTATTTACCAGAGTTTAGTCAATATTCCCGCCTCGCACCTATACAATACCCCGAGCTTCAAAATGTTATGTCGAAATATCTTTATACTTTTCCCATATATATTAATGTTATTCCATTGTGCCATGACAGAATTTATTACTATGTCATTATTAAGTACTGCTGCAGTGGCTAGTTGGTACACTTGGGATTCAATCAAAGATAACACATACTGTCGGTTTAAGGAATGTTGTAATGATCAGCATGTGCCTTTTGATATAAATAGTAAGTTAAAAATATATAACATTTCTTTCTTATTAAGGTAATGATAAATAAGTATTTCTTTCCTATCTTTTCATTCTTTTCTATGATATGTTGGGTTGAATGAAGTCATCCTCTCAGCTTATTATCATTAATGTTTTACTGAGTATTGTTTTGGCACTCAAGTGATCTAAGTAAAAGTTCACGCACACATTTAAATTAATCTTTCAGAGTTAAAATTGTCATTATCTCAAAGAATGTTTGGGCAGCCTTTAGTCAATGAACTAGTAAACATACTGCATGCACACAAGGAGGCTGTACATGATAAAAACAAAAGAAACAGAAAAGCTCTAGTAATAAGTCTGCATGGCTGGCCTGGTGTGGGTAAGGATTATGCTGCTACAATGATAGCTGAAGCACTCTACACAAAAGGCACGCAGAGTAAATATGTAAAGCAGTATATGGGAAAGAAAGATTTTGACTGCTCTAACTTACAGCAAAAAAAAGTGGGTATATTCTACTTCATGTTTTCTAAAATTGTTGCCCCATACTACCATTTCTCCTGTATTGTGGGTATAGTTTACAAACATACATGTCACATGCATATTTCTAAACAAGTAACTAATAAATTATCCTTCATTGCTATTGCACCTTACAATGACTTAATATAATATTTTGGTTTTAATGATCATTCTCATAAAAAATACAATAACAGTTAAAATAAGAATAGTAGCAGCATTAAGCCTGTATGAAATTGAATAGTTAAAGATTTGTTTATTTCAGGAAGATTTGGTGGCAACTTTAAATGATATGGTAAAGAAATGTCCAAGATCACTCATAATATTTAATGAGATCCATGACATGTGTCCTTCAGTGTTGGATACCATCAAACCTATGCTGGATCACCATCATGCAGTGGATGGGGTTGATTACAGGCTAGTATAAAGCATAATTTACACTATGACCAAGGTGCTTGTATTGATACTATTAAATTAAGTGGTAATGTAAAACTATAATCTTGAGAGTTTATAAGTACTTGTACATAATACCAGCAACATGTAGTTAGATTTTTTTAATTACCTTTAGTCAACTATCTTTGATATGATCTACTACATAACACACCTGCCACGCATCACGCCTGTACTCCTAGAAGGGTTAGGCTGAGGTTTGTGGTTATGTTCACCCACATTATCACCATATAATAGGGGGCGAGCCTATTGTCATCTACCAGGTACAGTCGCAGACTCCATGCTTCTACTGAGAACTTCTATGCAGAAAAACCCAATTAGACTACTTGACTCAGGAATCTAACCCAGGACCTCACGCTCAGCAGTCACCCCTTACGACCACTACGCAGTATGATGTACCTACTAAAAATGTTTTTTATTTTATTTTAGAGATAGTATATTTATATTCATATCCAATATTGGGGGACAAGAAATAGCAACAAAATTATTAGAATTGTATGAACAAGGTGCAAAGAGGAATGATGTTGAATTTCATGATTTTGAACCTATCATAAGGAGGACAGCATATTTTCAAGGTTTGTTTTTTTTTATACCATTTTGTTGGTTAATATTACCAACAAAATGGATTATTTATAAGATTTGTGATGTGCACTAGAGAATAGATATAATTGAATTAAATATTACCATGTTTAGGTGGATTTGAAAAGGCAGCAGCAATAGCAAATCATTTGATTGACCACTATGTGCCATTCTTACCACTGGAACAGCAACATGTGGAAATGTGTGCACTGGCCGAGTTTCGTACTCATTCTGTATTTCACCCCACGAAGGAAATGATGGCGTAAGTATTTCACAACAGACAAGATGATATAGATAGATATATGATGATAAGATCTATTAGACAATAAAATAAAACAAAAGGACTGCCTCTGCCTCATCAGTCTCAAGCATAACTGCTAAGCATAAGGTCCTGGGTTCGATTTCCAGGTCAGGTAGAGGTGGTTTTCTGTATGGAAATTGATTTTGGTACTGTGCCCAGTGGATGGCAATAGGCTCGTCCATTATTAGATGGGATTCAATAACATCATCAATGAAATGTGGGTGTACAATAGTACACTCCTACCTAATCCTTTGGGGAAAACAGGCGTGATGATATATTAGGTTAATAAAACAACTTTGTAATTTTAAATATTTATATTATATACATGTATTTAAGCATTGTTTTGTTTTTGATACATCTATACAGGGAAGCTTTGTCAGTCGTAACCTATGGCCCAAATGAAGACCAGCCGATATTTGCTAACAATGGATGCAAGCGATTTACAAGACACATTCCTTATATTATTCAAAAGAATAAACAGAAAATAGAGTTGTAAGCAGTCTCTAATTTAAGGTTAATCTTGTGATATTTTCAACTGATGAGTTATATTTATTTAGTCTTAAACCTTGTTTGTACAAAAGATATTGTTATTTTCATAAAATGAGAAAATCATAAGTATAGAATTGTGCCTATGTCTTTTAGATTATCGAGAAACCTTACATTAAAATCATACTTATATACTTTCATTAAAATCATGGTTTTATTATTTATTGTAAACCGGGTAATAAAATGAAGCTGAATCTTAAATGTTCATTAGTCATTACATACTAATAAATATTCTGTAAATAATAGTTAGATTTAGTAAATAATTGTTTGCAAGGAATGTTCTCTCTATGAAAATGTGTTTTCATCATCACTGGAAGTGATTTCTTACAATAAAACATTTTGATTTATGATGTCTATTATTGAATAGCTTATGAGTAATTACACTTTTCATGTTTGCTTTGCACAAGATAATTTTAAGACACACACAGGTGAAGGAAATTGTCTGGATAACTTAAATGCTCTGAAAGCCATTGCAGTGGTGTATCAAAAGGAATTTCAATCCCATGCGTTCTCAATTGTACTGAAACAAAAGATAATATATTTGAACTACAGTTAAACTTAGTGGCATTTTTAAACTGACCTGTAGTGTGAAGCATTGCACATTTACTGTACACTTAATATAAGACCTCTAATATTATTTGCATAAGATTCATAGTAAGCAATTATGTTTGACAACTATGAAGATTTGTAGATGAATTTCTCAAAGTAGTCTTTTTAAACCTGTATGTGAAGTTACAAGAAACTGAACTGGCCACAAATAAAACTAAAATAGTATATGCATACCATCAAGTTTGTCTGGATACAGTTCTGCAATCATTTGTTGCAATGTTTTTCTAGTTCCATCATTGTTCTTTGGACTGACTAGACGTTGGCTACAAGTACCATCATCAGAATATATCTTGATAGGAATGTGTTTGAAACCTTCATTGTCTCCATGTGATTCCATCAGTCGCCTGTTGATGGCCCAAAATTGATCAAACTTGTCTGTAAAACAATACAGTTCAAAAAGTGCAAGTAAATATGAGCTATTCTTATGTTATAATGAAATCAATATAAAACCAAAAGTGCTGAAAATCATAATAAGAGTTACTTAAAAGGTTACCATTTTGCAAGCCAAGCCATAATTGGTTATGATCTTTTTTCTGCATAGTGGACATGACTTGCCCTCTGTGTTTTAGAACATCAGCTTCTTTCACTGTAGACATAAAATGAGCTTCCACCACATCCCTGAAACATTGTTAAGAGGACATGTTCATTAGACTTATAAAATGGCATAATCTAATTCAAATGTAGTAGTAACTATTCGAAATATAGTCTGAAATGTGCTAGTATTACTGATATATACTGTTACTTGTTAGGACAATGGAGAAGAATGTCTTCTGGAAATTTCGTGAAGTGTACAGTTAAATGCCAGGGTAGTTGAGGATCATGGCCACAGAAAAGATCATAGAGAAAGCCTATAGGGTAGTGCCATTTAAGTGGCTGTCCATTATAATCCAACCACATTTCATTGTCAGCGTTTTCTTGAGATATATAGCGCAAAAAGTGTCGTTTCATCTGAAAACACAACGTATAATCATTAAATAAATACAAAGAAACATATAGCTATTTAGAAGCATTATTCACAACTCATATATCGAACTTACCTTATCTGTTACAAGGGGAAAGTAGCTCAGTCTAGGGACCATCACGTAAAATGGATCAGGCTGTTGTATTTCCATTATTTCTTCTTGGGCTAATTGAAAGCAAATTGGTAACTTTCCATCCCATATTTCTCGCAAAACTTCTCGATCATTAGCCATGAAGAAGCACTATTGTTTAATTAATTAGGATAAGAACTATTTTTAAAAGTGAAGGTATTGATTATATGAAATGTACAAAAACAATATCTGTCACACTAGCCTTAAAAGTATTTTGATAACAACAAAATGTCAACTAAGCGAAAAGAGGAGAGGAGGAAGGGTAAAGGAGAGGGCTGTAGAGGGATAAGAGCGATGACATTTCAGATTGTATTGCTAGTGTACAATAAATAAAAATACAACACACTTGCCACTCAAATCTATCTCATTGACTTGGCAGCATTTAGCAATGCAATCTAGCAAATTTTGTGCAATTAAATGGGTGAGAAATAGATAGAGCGCAACGGAACGGCTTGTTGATATTTCTCGGTCCGCGCCACGCGCCTTACTGCGTCCATGCTTCTCAGGTGGGACAAACTAACGTTAGGTTAGACAAACAAAAGCTAACGCACGAGATATGACAATTTCTGACTTTCAGTCAGCTTTTGCGTCTCAGAACAATAGGTTATTGTTCTGAGTTTTGCGTCTCTGTTATGTCCAAGGAACTTTTAACTTGTCTCTGTGAAAACTAGTGTCAACGACGGACTAATAAGAGCTCAGAATAAGAGATACTAACGACACTGGCAGAATAGTCGGCATCGGCTCAGTTGCCAATAAAAGGAAAAAAAAAAGAGATACTAACGTATGTGTCAACTGTCAAATGTCACAAACACGTGCAATTTAAATATAAGCTTTATTTTATTGCAATTGCTTTGTACTTGTATATACAGAGTGTTTTAGAGTAAAAATAATAAAAGACACCTAACTTTCGATTTGGCAATTAACCAAAAGCAAGGAAAGTATGGGTAAGAAAAGGAAGCTTGGAGCGAAAGATGATGAATTTGAATACGACCCTATACCAAAACATTTAGTAACATCGCACATAAAAAAGCAAGAAAAACGTCTCATAGTTATATTGGAAAGCGCTCAGTTGGAAACTGTTAAGGTAAACAAACGACGTTCTTCTATTATCTTCATAAATTAGTTATAATGATGGAATGCTGACTATAATGTTGATTACAAGTGTTGGCCGATTTATAGCTGTCATTTGTGATGAACTAACTAGATCACACCGATAGAAATAGTTTAACTCAACAGTTGTTAGTTCTAAAAGCTGTAAAAGATTGTAATAGATATTTTGGTATATGTTTTTATTTTTATATTGTATTTATTTCCAGACTGGGAATAGTTTTGAGCTGTTAAATTGTGATGACCATGCTAATATACTTAGGAAAAACGACAGAGACCCTGGATCATGTAGACCGGACATCACTCATCAATCACTTCTTATGTTAATGGACTCTCCCCTGAACAGAGCAGGCTTGTTGCAAGTTTATATTCACACAGAAAAAAATGTTCTCATTGAAATAAACCCACAAACTAGAATACCACGGACATTTAAAAGATTTGCTGGTCTAATGGGTGAGTTTGAAATTTAATAAAGATAAGCTTGTGGTTTATTTTGGTTCAGTAATTAGAATTATTTTGATATCTCAATATCCAAATGTATTATTATTATATTGGAATATATTTTTCTTTTATTTTCAGTTCAACTTCTTCACAAGTTTGCCATAAGAGCATCAGATGGCCCAATGAAGTTGCTAAAAGTTATTAAAAATCCTGTCACTTCACATTTACCTGTTGGTGTAAGGAAAGTGACCATGTCCTTCAGTTCAAAAGTAGTGCAGAACTGCAGGGAGTTAGTACCAAAAGATGAGCCCATAGTTATGGTTATTGGTGCCATGGCGCATGGCAAAGTAGAAGTAGACTATTCAGAAGATGTTATATCTATAAGTAACTATCCATTGTCAGCTGCATTGACATGTGCTAAATTATGTACAGCCTTTGAAGAAGTATGGGATGTTGTGTAAATAAAAATATTTGACACACTTAGTGGTTTTTAATTTTTGTTAAATGTATTTCCCTGTTTTTGTTCTTGAGTACATCAGTCGTAATTGGTAAAGAAACATTTTTGTGATGCAAGTAACATATCATATCATTCTCCTGCGCATTATATCATCATTGCAAGTCTGGAGGTCGGCACAAGATCTCGTAGCTAAAGACAAAAATGTATTCCTTCAATTTTTTAATTTAGCGCCATCTGTCATTAATATGTCAATATTTTCTCATTTAGTTATTCTGACGACCGAAAGATGCCGTACTAATACAAATTAATCGATTATTTTTATCTTAAAAATAATAATAACTAGAATAGTAGTCTTAAAAAGTACTACTACTACGACATAATCGGGGATCGTTATTTCTTATTACTCTAAAAACCGAATGTGAAAGGATGATAGTAGGAAAGCTGGGAATCTTGTTAACATGCTAGGTTAACTAAGCAGCAGGACTAGCAATTAGTTTTATCAAGGTATAAATAAGTAAGTTGCACTGTTGGTAGGAATACTACGGTACTTATATACCTTTATAAAATGTTTAGGTCTTGGTCTAAACTTTTTATAAAAGAGAAAAGTATTCTACTGAAGAATATCTAAGGACACATCGACATGATAATATTAGATATACCTACCTAGTTTCTCACTTTATATCAAAGATATTTTTTCCTATTTCTGTGTTTTATATAGTTTTTTTTTTATCTTGCGTCCTACCCCTCACCTAACACCCACCGTCTAACAAGATATGACGAGGATTTCAAAAATGTAGATGAATATATGGCACGTTTTATCGATTTCTACATGATATCTATTCGCGGGACAGTTGCCCCATGAATGCTCTAGATCTTTCTATATTAAATAACTGCAACAAAAAACCATCCAAAATTATAACGAGCATCGAACTAATAGGATTTAAGAACGATGATATCTTCCCACGTGTTTGGGTGCGAATGCTATGCTAGCAAAAAAATATGTCATGCAAAAACTGAAATACAGTGATATCCGCTAAAATTAGTAGTAAATGGAATTGCACCCTCTTGAAACTAGCTAATTGGTTATTTAGTTCCAAAAGGTACAACGAGAGAATTATTTATGTACGTAAATCTTTTGAGTAGGTATGTATACATTATCTAGGTGTCTAAAACAATAAGAGACGGGTATCTATTGAAAACGTACATAATTGGGAACTTTGAAAATGGAAATAGGTACCTACCCACCTAGTTGAGTTATTCGGATTTCTCTCCTCAAAATTTACGTCTTTTATAGACATAATAGGTGTTAATCTGTGTAAACTTTGACGGTACCTTAGTATTAATTTGCAATCAAGAGGTTGAAGAGGCTATTTTTGTTAACATCAATCAATTTTTTTGTCGAGATTTGATCCCTAAGTAAACTATCTTCAACTATCTTTATGGAATGTGAGGGCGGGGCGGAAGGCTGGGAACTATGGAATGCGTTCACGAGGTTTTATTTTGTTTTTGGATGAAACAAAAAGTACCTATACTAACCCCTTCTATTGTAGAAACTTTGAAGCATGATCATACCTATCCTATCGTATAAGATTAAGAAATATTTTTACAGAGCGAGTTTACTGGCGTGCTCCTTTCTGTTTTTTTTTTATATTCTAGACATCTTTGCTGACATTATAGAGTAAAAATCTGAGCATAACAGATTATTTCATTCGAATGTTAGTTACATATTCGTAAGCACACCGTACGTCATATCAACATCGCGCATACCTACTTGTAAAAGGATAATGGTTGACATAAGTAATCGTGGCATGATGAAAGCGGTTGGCCGGTCGCCGCGCGTCGACTTGTGGGACTAGATTCTCGGCAACTTGCCTTATATGGTGTATGGTCTGACTCTGTGCGCCAATTAACTGCACAATAATGTAAATAACTACCTACTAGAGTGTAAGTATGTATGTACCACTACCTATTGGACTGGACATACCTATTAAGTAATATAACGCGACATGAATAACAGAAACACTAACATAACTTACTTAAAGAGTATAATGAGCATGTTTAGCTATGTAAAGGTATAAGGACTATTAACTACTAGAGAATTAACTAAAAAGATAGTTCGCCACACGGACTTTGGCTGTCGTAACCAAGATGGTCGAAAATGTCTGTCTATTAGCTGATAGAGCACAGAGATATTTAATCTCATAGAAACCTTCATGATATGCAACTGAGACACCCTTAGCAGTGTTGCTTAGTATTATTTAATTTGCTCGGCTGGAGGCCCTTCTGGTCTCACCATTTGCCCGGTTAAGCAGTAAAAGCTCCCTGAGTTAACTGCGAGAGACAACTCAATATAATTCATGATATGCAGTGTCCGCTCTAAAATATTAATACAAAAGCGTTGTTATTAGCTACAATACCGATGCTGCCATATCGAACATTGGTCCTAGAATAGGGCCCTGTGGTACGCCTGGAATTATGCTATGGAAGGTAGAATTCGTGTTATTGGTACGTGAAAGTTATATGGAATATATTTATGTAGTAGAGGATAGAATGCTGTGTCAATGGTCTGAAAAAAATCAAAGAACGAATTAGCAAACTTTTACGAACCTACTCGGGTGTTTAAGTCTTGAACTACGCGGTTCGTCCCTTACTACAAAATATGGACATAGACTTAATACTATGGGTAGCATTTTGTAGTGTCCTTGTTGGTGCTAAGGGATATTTTCCGCGGAAACGAAGGTGTAGTGGATTTCCCGTTTTTTAATATTGTCTTTAGGGACTTAGTATGGCATAGTTACCTAAGTCAAAAATGACTACATACAACTTTTTAGCGTTGCTAATACTTCGTGTAAAGCTTACTAGCAAACAACTTATTCAGTTTTCAACTCAATTTGATTTAAATAAGTAGGTAGGTAGATATTTAACTAGGTTATATCATTTTATTGTCATTCTGACCACAACGTACTTAGTACAAAGATTAAAAATGCTATGCGATTGCCACAAGGCTAAGCGTAATATCTTGGAATTCATCGAATGTACAGTACCTACTACTTTGTTCTTATATAGATATTATAACAACTTTAATATACTTGAAACAAGCATTTATGTGTTACAATAATAATATAGTGATACACACCAATATATAGACAAAGTATGTAACGTAAACTTGAGAATAAAGTGTTCTGTATCACTAATAACCGCATAAGGTGGCATAAGTATCTGATTACGCGGTTCCTTGAATTTGGTTGCTAAATAATATGTATAAATAAGATATAGTTGTAAGATAATTGTTGTTGATAGGTTTAACTTTGTTTGTTCTTTTTTAGGTACGCATCAGTCTTCTTTATTTAAACATCTCCGATTTATTCCGAAACGACTGTTGGGTGGGTTCTAAATCTAATGTTTTTTACATATTTAATTTTCCACTGTATGTTTTGTTCTCCCAAAACGTAGAGAGTACATATCTATCAATTGAAAATCATATTATAGTTGACAATAATTGCCCCATTTGGATCAGCAGCGTGTTTTTGCATTTCTATAATAAGTTTTGAATTTTTGAATGGTGCCTTTGTATTGGTTCATTCAGTTTTTTTTTTTTTGTGTGCTGTAGTGAAATTTTTCATATTGTTCTTTATTTTTTGGACAACTTAACTTTTTTTTATCTAGCCTAAGTCGTGACGGTCTATCAATAGATGTAGCTATGAATGAACTGAGTAGGTACGACATCTATGTTTAAGTAAGTATCAACAAGTTGATCTTATTAGCTAACAACTTGTAAACAAGAAGCGTAGGTACCTATGTACATACACAAAAGACGCAATTGTTTACAGTTTCAGTCCAACGAAATACTACGGTAAAATCTATAATGGCTATAAATACCTACTAGAAGACGTCAATATTTGAAATGATGTATAATTTTCATGTTGGTCGGACGTTTCAAGAGGCTTAAGTAAAAAAATAAAAGTTAGTAACCTACCTAGGCATTCCACATTCCTAACTCATGAGAAAGATAAGTCGCATAATTTCTCACTACACTTGTGTTATCAAGCCGCAATCGACAGGAACTGTGAGGTATGCCGTGTATTCATTGCGTCACTCTCTGTACGTCCTTCGTTGACTCAGATACGTACTATTTAATAGCCAAGTTCTGGTGGTGTGATGTGTGACGACGGGGCTGATTCACATGAATAATGTCAAACGTAATGTGACTGCTCCTAACAACCGCAGGCTGATTCAATTTTCGTTTCTCCAATATTATAAGATGATTGCTTATAAAGTGCATCTCGATTTTCCCAGTGCAGTATATTATCGGTACGCCTATAGAGTTGATCAAACGATATACATAGCAGGGATTACAAATAAGTTTAGTTTATTGTATAGCGGATTAAATTCGTATTTTATAGGCGTTGTGCTCTATATTGAGGAGCGTCGGAATGACGCGTGAGGATGGCGGGCCACGGCAGGGATAAAGTGTCGCATTGTATGCAGATGCAAGCGCGCCACGGCTCTAGTTCACCCGCCTGCCATATCGGGATCATGGACGTGCGTGACAAAGCGCCCAATAGAACGACTAAGTACACACATAAGAGCAAGCGCGAGCGCGCCAGACGAAGCGGCGGCGACAGTCGCGCGCCTGCGCCGCCAGACGGTTCGGCGCCTGCGCTCACAAAGGACTCATTGTATTCCTCGCAGCCCGATTCTATAGAATGGACCCTTAGCTTCTTTGCTTTTTTCCCCGAAATTCCTGATACCAGAATAACACTCAAACAATGGGTTTCCGTCCCTTTATTGGCACCTTATTTTTTGTGAACACCTTAAATGGACCCGCCTTAAGTTCTAAACAAAATCACAACCTGTTCTAATGTCGGTGAAGATTTCGCCGCCATTCCTCAATTTATTGCTTTTTCATTGTTTCGCAATAGCATGGATTTTATGAAATTTTATCTTTAGATTCTTTAAACTGTTCATATTCATGGCTTGGAAAATGCTACGATCAGGAATTCGTAATTTTACCGATTTTTTTTTACGGTATTAAAACAATAAGATGTTTAATGGTTATGCTAAGGAGCATTAGCATTAGGTGTGGCCGGTCCTCGGGCTCGGCAGACGCCCACGATCGACATCGGCTCTCCGACCAAACAGGTTTCCTCTCACTGACATCGCCGCCGACCACGCCACGTTCACAAGCTGCCGCCAAGCCGCCGCGTGCGCCTCACCCAAAAATTGCACGAAACAACACTAAATATTTTAAAACATTAAATCTGGAATTAAAAGTAAGATATCAAATTCCTGTTACTGTTAGGATATTTTCAAAAACGAAAATGGAAAGAATGTAGGCTTGAGTCACATTTAACAGCATCAATTCGCATTTTATGTATTGGAAATGTTGTGTGAACTATTTTGTATGAAGATGTGTACGCATACGAAAACGATGATAAATGTGAATTACAAACAAATGTTGAGACTAGTCGTAAAAGTGAGTACGATTGTCACAATACCAAAAACAATTAAATTGACACATCATTATGTAATAACATAATTGCGCACAAGTATTCCAGTTCCTTTTAGTGTCGGTTACATTTTCCCCGTTATCTTGAGTTACAATATCGGCTCTGCAACTTTAGTAGAATGATGTCAACGCGGCGAAATGTTATCTACATCCGCCTGTGGGGTCCTCTGTTATGTATCACACGGCACGTATGTACTCACAGTTCGCTACTGCACTTGTGTGACGTCGATCAATATGTTACTACGTAGTATTTTTTATTATCATTTTCTTTCAGTAACTAAGTCTAAATGAATGATTGCAATATTTCAACATTTTATAAGCTGCGATGATTGAAGGTGTTAAATATTGGGACAATGATACCGAAACTAGTTTGCGTCTACAAATAACTTGTTGCATCGGATGGCCATGATTCGTCGGCTGGCTAGGCGCCACCGTCACTCTTGCACAATAGGTGCGAAATCTACCGAGCTAAGTCGGACAGATTATCACACTAGGCATTATGTAGATCAAAATTATCTAGATCGAGTTGACTAAAATAATCGAGACTACATTTACATTGAAATAAATGTAGAGAGGTGGTTCGCCAACTTAGGCGAGACTTCCTAAAGATACCTGTAGATTGAAATACATATATGTAAGTAGTTATTTATTAGTCGTTGGTTTGACTCAGGTTCTTACTAAGGTAGGACCTATAAGCAGGCTTAGCAAAAACTACTAATATGCAATTATCTAACTCACTTTCGCATTTATAATAATTCAGTTGCTTGTGTCCAAAATTATTGCAATTGTGCAAGGGTAAATGTAATTTTCTTTTTCACTTTTCTAAACTACATGCGCCAGTAGTGTTTGATCTATCAGTATCAATATCGAGGCATAGCGTGGCTGGCCGCTAGTGGCGCCTGCATCGCGTGTTGACCGATGACGTGCATACGCTCATCCTGTCCGCACCGCTACACTTGCACAACAACCACCCGAGCGAAAAGCCATCGCATCAAATTCATTAGCGTGCCAGAAATATATTGTGTTGAATTATCTACTCTTGATATTTAAAGAGTATTCTCTAGGTTCGGTGATCTGGGATGGGAACAGTAGAAGGTAGCGAAGGATGCATTCTTAAACGTGTTTGTCCTTGCAAAGAACTTTATTGGAGTGTGCTGAAGATAAACGATAGCCAATGAGATAAACTCAAAGATGAAGTTTTCCTTCAGGAGCTACGAATGTTACGATCCACGTCACGTAAGATTAAGAACGGATTTTAGTATGGTCATTCGATTTAATCCGAATTCACCTAAATTGGTCATCCACTGCATTGATTCATTTTATTGTTTCTTGCACCACCGCACTCCTGTGTAAGTGGTACGTTTGTTATCATGCCGTAGCCTGTAGATATTATTTATTTACCTATAGCTGCTGCGTAATAATTGCCAACGCGAATTACCGCACGTAGGCGCCTACTCGTGGTGATATGGACTCAAATACACACGTGTTTATCAATATTTCTATACCACAATAGGTATGTTCTTTTATGTCGTAACAATGTGGTCTGACTTGACTCATGATGTGTTAGTATCGTTGGAAGTGTTCGGAGTCGATTTTTAGAATTACGTCCCCATTTCTACCGTATTAATAAATTATATTATTAACAATTTTCTGAGCCAATCATTTAATATGTGAATATTACAAAGGAATGCTTATAATGCATTGATATGAAATATTCATACTCAGGTGCGAAGCGAAACCGAATATGCTAATAAGCTAATGAGGTGCCATAATGTCATTGAATATGTTATAATAATATCTAGTCACTACACTTTCATCCCAAATGTGACATTATTTAAGGTTGTTCTATCAAGTCTCTCCTTTTTTTATCTCTCATGATAAATCTGAAAAAAAAACCAGGTTATATTACGATAGTAAATGCCAATTACTTATGCGGTGCTTATCTTACAGCGTACCGCAGGGTAGCATCATCGGGCCTCTTTTATTTCTGATCTACCGTATGAGATATTAAGTTGTCTACAGCCAAATCTAAACTATAATATGAATTACAGAATCAACAGAGAGGATGCTATAGGAGTATAAAAACAAGTGGAGGTTTGGTATTTACATCCCAGTATGTATATTAACATTTCCACTCTTAATAGGTAGTGAATAATCATTATATATACTAACTATACAACTAACTATACAACAATAACTATAAAACAAGCTTTAACAAATCTTCATGTCCTTTTGAATTTTTATAAAGGTTTTTTTTTTAATTACCTAAGTCACCCTTTAAAATTACTGAAACTATATTGAATTTCAACATAAAAATAAATTATCAAAATGTAGTATCGATTGCTTCTTGAGCTTGAGCTATAACAAATGTAGCATCTTCATTGAGGAGTAATGAATGCTATGCGTCAACTAAATTCACGATAGTCGGTGCAATGGTACATGATGTGATTGCCGCTCTATCAACGCGTGATCGCTATATTTGGACATGATGCAATCGCGGATTGATTGTGTCGGTGAATGACTGCAAAATTGTATCACAAACATTTATCCTACCTCCTCAACCAGTTTACGATGTTCTTAAATTGCCAGTCGCCAAGATTCGAGACCTGTTAAATTATACTTAGGAAGGATTTTGTCTATAAGAAATCCTAATAGGTATCAGTGTCTCTGTCTTAAAAGGTCAAAATAAAACATTTGTTTCTGTAAACATTCAAGCTGGAAAAATAAATTAGTCACAGGTGTTTGTATTATTACTTATTTATACGAAAGACTTTTCATAGTCACTTTAGTGTGAACGTTCTCTGACATAAACATTGCTTTGTTTAAAGTATGGAGAGCTTTATTTGACAGAAATTTGACAAAGATGTGGCGCTGCAAGTAAATGAATGCGGAATACAAGTGCCTATAAAATACGTATAAATATTCATTAGATTAAATAGGTCGCAGCTCAAGCTAGAAGATAACGGTTTGTTTCTGTCGGCTAGTCTAGCATAAACTATGATTAGCTCGTTGTTGTAGGCGGCGCCAAGCATGATTGCGCCGCGGCCTGTTGCGCCTGCGCCGACCACGTACTGCGTCCCACACGCATTCATTAAATAAAATATCTTTCGAATAATAACACCACGCTACAGAAAAACACTGACATATTAAATATCTGTTACTTGTTTTTGTTGTATTATTTCAGCTTTCTTATTATTAATATTATATTTATTATACCTATACCAGCTTATTTAACATAAGCTAATGTGATCTACCCAATAAAGAATGAAATACAATGGTTTGACCTCCTTTATCTAAGCTTTGACCTGTCCGCGCAGTAACCGTCACAAACGACTCTCTTACAGAATAAATAAATGTGTGGTAATGTACACGTAATCTAGTTCATAATTAACGCTAAATTGTTAACAGCTGTGTTAGTACTGTCAACGATAACATGAGTAGTTTACGAGCAAACCGATGACTTGTTATATACAGCGCAGATGAACATATGTAAACATTTATGTAACACCTACCTTATAATAGAAAGATTTAAACGCTTTTCGTACTGTTTACTACGAATTTATGTGATTAACATAGACGTTTTCCTCGTGTGTGCGGCGTAGAAAGCTAACGTGGTCGTGAATGAGGCGAGCAGGCCTTGTGTAAGTAGGTACCTGTGGCCGGTACGTCGAACGCGTGTCGGGCCCGGCCGACGCACGGCCGCCGGCGAGAGGAAACGCGCAGGTGAGCTGAGATGACCACAAACCGGTTGTCTCGCACCACCGTCTCGCCACATCATCAATTCCACTCCATATCAACTAATTCTTAGTCAAATTATAAACTTGATAGCTATTTCTTTCGATTTCATCACATATATTGTTATTCGATGCATCAAAACGGCAAAAATTAATCTAATTCTTATCAAAATGCATTGCGCAAATAGCCGATCAGAAAGGCGGGTTGAATAAAATTCCTAAAGTTTGTCAAGAATATATCATTTGGACTTTCCACAAGCGTGATTCATACCATACATTTATGCCTGAGCTTAACCAGATCATGTGAATAGCAGGAAAACATAAATGGACAGATACATAACCGCCTAAAACAAGATACTTCTTATCTTTAGTTTCGTGATTGCATATTTTACTACAATTGGCATCTAAACCGTTTTGGAGTGAATGCACCGTTTTTCTAAAGAATGTGGATGTGGCCACTCCTGTATTTTGGAAAAGTATGGCTCACAATGCAACATCGTTCTTGAGATTTAAAGGTTTCATTTGGTGAGATCGAGAATAGGATGATGTCGTGTGAGTGTGACCAAAGAGTTAAGAATAAAAGTACTTCATGGGTGTGACGCACTTTGGGAGAGGCATGTGTAAGTACCTATTTACAGCAGTGGACGTTTATGGGTTGACAACAAAAGCATGATGACATGTATTTACGAGAATGTCCTGAAACAAACTAGTACATATACTGTAATGGGTGAAATCATGGGGATTACTCGGTTTTGCCATCTGAAGTCAACAATGTTATGAGCACGTCGAGTCACTCACTTTCAATAAATCTGTCTGACGGTGCTACAATTTTCATTTTCTCGAATTTTGTCAAGTACTTAATTTCAATATCTGTTAGTTAATATAACAAGCGTAACAAAGTTATAACTACCGTAGTATTTCTAGTATACTATAAATGCTTGAAACTGATTACGCAGGAGCTCCTATTATTTGTACATATCATCGATACTGTTGGATAATTAACAGTCGGCTAAAAGTCAATCCTTGTTCGACTGCGTTTACCGAGTGTTTATTGACTCTAATCGGAAGAGCAAACTGATAGTCGCATGCGCTCCGCATTTATTATAAGAGTGAGAGCTCAGTGTTCAGTGTCCATTTGTCTTTATCGTGAAGGATGTCGTGAATCCGCCTTTTTAAATTGCTGGCTGGCCATCATAGCGCTTGTGGCCTAAGGTTTTTCGTGAAACGAAAGATATCTTACTTCTTTAAAATATTTTGTACAGTAAGTATGACCGTCTGAGCTGATCCATACATGTAAATTTCGGAAAAAAGTACAACATTTGGTAAACTAAAAGAATTTATAGGTACTAGAGCGAAACATTTCACAGAAAGGCTATAAACAGTTTTAAAACACGAGCTCCACAGGATGTGTCTCACAAGTCCCATAGATATTAACGAAGCAAGAAACAGCCCATTAAGACCCGACAGAGGCCGGTATTGATACAGTTATCAATGCTACGATCTCAGGAGATATATTATGGAACTCTAACTGGTCCCCATTTGGGTGACGCTTGAAACACACGTGCGCTTGACACTTAAACCTCTACAAACTCTTACCAGCCATGCCAGAAGAAAATACACCTTTTAAGATCCACTGAGAAGTCAGTTTTCATCGTTACATGCTTGATATAAGTCATTATTGACATGGGCTTATGTTTTGACTGAAGTATTTTATAGCTTTAGTCCAAGATTTACAACTGAGTACCGTATTGCCTTGACTTAAAGTTTATAATGTTGAATTCTGTTTTGGTTGATAAACCACTTCGTTATCGCTAAACACTCATTGGTATGGCGAACAGGCAGCGGCGTCGATGTGTCTGTTGGTTTGATTAGCTGATTTTATAAGCGGCGACTGCTTGTCTTGTCTCTCTGGCTGGCTTTAGGTTCTAAAATGTTCCTCGGCTGGGCCAAATATTGTTGTTTTGGATTAGGTTGACTTAATGACTCCCTGGACAACACTCGTAAATACATTTTGATCCACAATTGTTAGGAAGGTTAACTGACAAAATATTCTGTGTAAATGGAATAGATTCCGTAGTTGCATGTTTTATTTGTGTGTAAATATGTACCTACCTAGTGCAAAACTATGCTAACAGAATTCGTAGCACTTGCCTCTGAATAGCTGAATACAACATCATCGAAATCATTGAATTTGGAGCGAGAAATCCCTCTTTGTTATGAGCTTAATTATTATTCTAACAAACCCAAGCCCCAAGATTGTGTTTTATTCAACTTTTATTTTGTTGGTTTTGTCCATAAAGTGAATCATTTGGCGGTTAAAATATATACCTAACTTGTTAGAAAGATGTATAATAAAAAGGAATGAAACGCTACACGCTCATAATAAAACGTTGTTGCTATGGTGTCCATAAGTGGGTATTCGTCGTCCGCGTCGCAATTAACTAACCTGTCTAAAAGTGATGTGAGCGGCATAGCGTGGCACCATGCAAAAACTCAAGCCAGCTCAGTGGAATATTTTACAAACGCCATGATGTCATGGTGGATTAAATTACAGAGTACTATGACCTTGCCTGTCAGTTGTAGGTACTTAGTCAACGAATATTATCGGTATAGTACTAACGAGTACTTCAACAGCAATATTACTTGAACCACAAATCATTGTGTCTTCACTGTTGTAAGTACCTACATAAGTTGTGTTCCAGTCTAATACAGTATTTCCATTTCAATGTAGTGGCAACAGAATTTACAAAGCAAATTCAAATTGCAAACTGGACGCAATATATTAACTTTATCTAGAATAATAATATGCTATACTAAAATAGGTAGCTATTTATTTTTACTGGTTCGATTAATGTTGTCTATCTCTGGACATTACGTTGATGATATTTTATAACGAGTGTATAACTCGTTTTGGCAAGAGCGTTGTCGCCTGGAGGGGCCTCATATTAGCATGGATTAATTTCAATCAAGTGAATTTGGTCCGCAGTTGAATGAGCGGTGATGGCGGCGCTCACGCAACGGTTTGTTGGCTCTAGCACTACTGTCGTACTTGCAAAAAATCATCCGTAGATTTGTTAATTTGGCATTAGTTGGAACTGTTGGAAACAATGTGGCCAAGTAAATTACTTGATATATCATAATCGAGAATATCAGGGATCCTTGGCTATCAAATATTAGCTCAGATGTTTATATGGTAGAAATGCTTAATATTCTTAATTTACAGAAGAAAATATGAGACTAAACGGTTACTTGAGACATATTAGCTTTCATTTCTTGGTCAAGGAACGCGAAATCTCGTCAGGAAAATATATAAATAAGTATACATCATAATACAGCACAGCAAGTTTCCTAATAAGCGTTCAATAAAAAACCTCTTACAACGATATAAACATACCGATTACCCACCAGCTGTCACCTTTTTGTTCACTGATCTTTGGCTGATGGAAAACATCGTCAGTCTATAGCAGAATTATGCTGAACTATCTAAATACTTTTCGTTACAGAAACGAGTTAATTTTGTACTCAATTACTTACCTACGTTGGTACTTATTAAAATGTCTATACGATGGTCGCTGCTAAATCGTTGGGATCCATTCTTGTGACATCTAATCGCAATATTACATTCATTTACTTTACAGTATACACACAAAGTAAAATCGTATAGTCACCAAGCTTGGTAAGTGATTTAGTAGCAATGAACCAGTCATATAGGAATGGTCCCTACCTTTTTGCCTGTAAGGGTATTTGGGCTATTAAGCTGGAGGACCATGGCAAGAAACTGGCCTTTTTTCTTCTAGATCCGTATAAAATTAATTTTAAATTTAATTCTTATGTTAACATCGAAAAAATCGACATGGCAAATTGCGTAGGGGAAAATGCGGTAAAGAAACTGAAGCGATGCTGTGAATTGTGAAACAGCAATCAGCAGCAAATTCAGAAATTAAGCTTAAAGATCTTGTCTGCCATGATAGAAAACCAATCGCACCAAAGTTATTAGGAATCTAATAACCTAACGTCAGGCGCGTGTGTTACGAGTTATGGAATCTCTCAGTGTGCTGAAATTCTAGTTCTTCTAGTATCTTTGAATATGTTTTCATTGTGGAGTGAAGATCCTAGTTTAAGTCATAAGATCACAGTTTTTGAGAAAGCTTGATTTGGTCGTTATACGTTTACCATTATCATCAACATGAATGTCCCCTCAGCTGTTACTCGGGCTTCATCGATCAGATTCGTATTGCGTATGTCTTTCTGCCCAGTGTGACTTTGTAAATGTCAGAAGTCTTTTATTTATTGGGTCGTGGACATGCCGTTGGAACATTTCACAAAATAGTTTTTTGCTCCGTTAGAGCAGTGATGATGATTCGAACCCTGGAATAGTTTGAGCAGTTCTCTCTTCTCTTTATCTTTGAAAAAGGATAAGTTTTCTTATTATATGAATTTTGCCCCGCCCTAGAATCACTCTTGTATCGTGGGTGCATTTACAAGACACAAATATTTACATGCACAAACATCAAGACCCATATTCGGCTCGACAAAAGTATTCAAATTAGTGGAATCAACAAGTGTCGTAATCAAATTAGACAGATTAATGGATGAGTCGAACCTATTCTACGTCAAAGCTGCTGTTAAAAATATAATTATTTTAAATTAAAAGAATACCATATATTATCAAATAAGAAATAGCTACTTTGTTGTATAATTTAAAAATAAATTGAATTTCCGACTTCCTGGGTAGGTAAAACAGATTGCAACAAACAAGCAATAAAATTATTAGAGATGTCCAAGAAACGATAAAAAATGGTATCTGTGGTATCGGTATCAGCGACCAGATTATGATATTCATACCTAATACTCAAAAATGTTTAATGTTATCAGAAAGACGGTAAATTATAAATTTACTTATTTATTTGTTTCGTAGGTACCTACTTACTGTTTGGGAAAATATTAAATGGTCGAATACCTATTTACGTGTTCAAATAATAAAATATTTTATTACGTCTTGATTATCTAGTACCACTACCTACATATTATTGCCTTTAATTTCTTTGCAGTGTCATAATTATATTAAGGTAACCTACTTAGCTAAGATATGAGAGTACTTGGACCAAGAACGAGGTATGTCATTAGTCATTTTCATGAATAGGTACAAATAATATCAAAGGTATTTTGAGATTAAGAATAAAATTTTAAACGTATAGTGCCGTCCTTTTTTGAGTCAGAACGCTGTTTTCACGGTCGCCGGACGCGAGCGAGGCAGGCGCAGCAGGCGGCCGCTCAACAAAAAAACAACTTTCCTCGAAACAGCGATGGCGCTTAGTTGAAGACGTAACCTAAAACGTCGTAACTACCAGCTTAAACCATGTTACTTGAGATCTTATGACAACGCAACAGGCTGGGCCGAAATAACTTGTTGATGTGCGTTGCGGGTGGGGTAGGTGCGCGCGGGTGTAAGGGGGGCTAGCGCCGCCGAGCGACGGCCTGTCTACGGCGGCGAGTCGGCGACACCCTGTCTGCCACGGTCGGCACTGTTGCCGCTCTGTGCGCATTCCTATCCGCCCGCACCCCTCGATGCTCGTGAGCCGCCCGCGCGCACTCAGTGGCAACATCGCATGCAAACTTGTTTCGTAAACGGATGTGGCTGCGACCGGGGCAGGGCATGTTTCTGTCTTTTTCTATAATGAGGAATTCTGTGTGTTTGAAAGAGATAGCAATGGTGGCGCTACGTGCTATCGGCTCCCACTTGCGGCATTTTTTCACGCCGAGAATGAGGCGAGATTACTGCCTAAAGCACCATACATACACGTATTTTTATTATACTTTAAAATTTGATACTAGTACATTGACATCAAACCTTATATTTTAAAGACAATACGAATGGAATCGTCGTGTCGTGAAATATATTTAAGCTAAACACATTCCGGAGCACTGAACGCCCTTAGACGTTATAAACCTAACAATAAACATCCAATAGTTAGGTAAGTACTTACCTATGTCTCGTCATAGGTACCTATGTGCTGTAAAGTGTACATTATCTTTTAAAGACGTTGCAAATCCTGTATTACTCATTCAGGTTCCATTCAGTGTTTAATTAGAAAATTTTCGACATTGGTACATTCTAAATAAGTGATTTGTACACACGTTTGACAAAAACCTTAGAAGAATAGTAGGTATAGACACCTCATATTCAAGCATCATTATAAAAAATAAAACTTAATACAAGTAAGTAAAATAAACTAAACTCCAGTGTGAACAAAGTTCAATATGTATACGAGACTCACGTCGCACACTCACGCACGTCGGACAGGCAGCGGCGCGCCACCAACATCCGCGCCATGCCGAGGCGAGAGAGCTGCCACAGTCAGTTCGGCGCCGACAACCGCCACGCGCACACGTATTCTCCTCAGAATGGCCGCCGCCCACACGCACCCGGCCCCCGCGCCCTCGGACCGTCGCTCAGAGGGCCGCGCCGGTTCCCGCCGTATCTTCCCACCACAATTTAAGCTACAAGTTCTCGAAGCATACAGGCGCGACGCTCAATGTCGCGGAAATCAACGTGCCACAGCCAGAAAATTTGGTATCCATCGTCGTCAGATCCAAAAGTGGCTTCAAGCGGAACCTGCACTTCGAGCGGCACTCTTGAGGCGAGCACCTCAGCCGGCACCGTCGCCCCCACCGTACGCAGCAGGATCTCCCGAGAGTGCTCGGTTACCATCGCCGCCGCCAGCGACTATATCCACACAGGTGCAAGTGCCCACACCTTTAACAGTACCAGTACCAATACCAGTGCCAGTTCCTGTACCCATGCCAGTTGCCGAGCCCATTGACCTATCAGTACGCCGACCTACACCGCCACCCGCGCCACAGCCATCATATATGCATCCCACGGCACCGTGTCCACCACGTAGACCTTTTAAATTATTTCGGCCGTACCTTCTCGAGGACGACGAGGAAAAGCGGCCAGCAGTAGCTTCGCTACCAGTGTCTAGCGGGGTCCATGTGTCAGCGTTCGTGCCGGTGCAGAGCGCGGCTGGCTGCGCGCTTGCCGCGTGCTCCGCACCGCGTTGGTGTTCGCCAGTTCCCTCCTTTTCGGCTCCGCTCAGATGAGAGGATGCCGTCGGGGCCCTGCCCCGCAACTCCTGTGATCTAGTCGCTGACGCCCGCCTGGCGCCGCCTGGGGCGTAGCCCTCTATCATCGTGCCTTAATGTTCACGCCGCCATAGTGCATTATGCCGTCATCACCCGATGACAGATATTTTGTGTATAAAAATTTAAGAATGTATTTTTTATATATGAGGTTTATGAAGCTTACCTACATTTATAAAGATTAAATATTATAACTTCTATTATTATTATTATAAATAAAGAGGATTGTTTATTATTATAACGTATTTTATTCATTGAGAGTCCACTGGCCGTACCGAAGCAGGTAGCGCCGGCGCCATCCTTCTGCCTACCTGATGTAATCCCCAATTCTATTATGTTTTTGTACATGAAACTATAATATTTACCAAAAACGAATGGTTTTTTTCCTGTAGTACTCAAGATTATTGTCTACTCTATTGAATTGTTTGGAAAGACTGATTATTACAGTAGGCAACTTTGTAGTTACACATACTCAAGTTAGTAGGTACCGTATGTAGCACCTACGTTTAGGGAGCGTGGTCTCGAATATACTTCCAATATGTAACTCAATACGTTTTCGAATTGTTCGATAATCTTAAACTACTTATTTTTTTTTTTATTCGAGTGATCAATGAATCAACGGGAGGATTCATTAATCATTAGTAACATGTAGATAGTAGGTGTACTTACCTGGTGCAATACTTTTGAATTACTTTGTATTTTAAATTACTGTTCATTAATTTAATTATAAAAAAACTATTCGAATGAATGAAAATTAAACCAAATTTTGAATGAATATCCAACTTAATTGATGTTTATAGAACATTTTCTTCTTTTTTTAGCCTATACTGTCCCACTACTGGCGAAAGAACTTTGAATACACACAATAACAAATAGGTAGCTATGTATATGATGTCTAAGGAAAACTGTCATTGCTCAGCTCACTCATAGTTAATAGGTTATTATAACAATGAACAATTCAATTAATAAAATAAATGATTCAATCGCCTCACGTCAGTTAATTAAGAAGGCATTATAGAATTGTTATAGGTACTTACTTTGTGTGTGTGGTGTGTATTGTCTAATCACGTTGCAGAAACTGCAGTTGCTTGCAACGGTAAAACTATGCAAATATAAAACGCAATTCTTTAATTTTTCCGAATACATATAGGTACTCATGGAATCACAGAGAACTCCAAATCTGGTACTTATCGATAAATACCAGGTTCTGGCGAACGATAATATGAATATAATGAATTGTGCCATCTAAGCACCTCATCATGAAAAAAAAAAGCAAGTACCTAATCCATCCTAGCGATGTCAAAATCTGGTATTATCGATACCTAATTTTCTCTATGAAAGATATTAAAGTTGTATTTGTCTTCCGGTCAAGCCTCCATTTAATTATGCATAATAAACGGTAGTGATAAGTAATACCATAATATACGATAATACCTATATTAGAGTTATTCTTATGACCAACTGTGGTTTTACCATTGGGCTTTCTAAGAAAGAAACATGAAATCATATCTAATACAATGACGTTTCATATTTTTGTGTCATGTAAAATAGAGTAGCTAATAAATTGTTCAAGTATGTACCTACATTGTTAGTAGCAGACAGGTACTCATCGGTACACCACATAGGTAAGGTACCATTTTGCACTACATATTTGTAATTTTATTAAAGATGGTGTAGAACAGACTGGTCTTATTTACAACGAAAGCATTCAGTGTTGAGAGTGAAACAATAAAATAGTTCTTTTATTATTGAGTACATTTGCGGTGTGGGGTAACGTAATGGCGACGAGCAGTCTGGCGCGGCAGGGCGGCACGAGTCGAGCCGTGGTCGCCGGTTGCCGCCATCGCCGCGCCGGTCACACATACCCGCAACACATGCGGAATGCCTGTATCATATGCCGCAGTAGGGCCACCGCTTTGAGGGTATAATATAAGAGAAAAAAAGGCCGCCACATTCCGGTTACCAGTCATTAAAATAATTGGTTTAGTACAATTCAATTATTAGACCTAACCACTGGAACTCGCGTAGGAACGTAGTGAATACCAGGTTCCTCCCTATAATAGCTAGTATACATTCCTGACTGTACCTAGAATTGAAATTCTGTAGTTACCCGCTATTTGATATCATGGTTTTTAAGGTTATTCCTTAAAATTGTGATTAGATTAATTATTTTGGGTCTCCCTCTCCTACCCTTCCATTCTGCAAATCTAGTGACAACCTTAATTAGCATAATTATCCAATATGACATACATTTTTATCGTATGCACATAGAATATCTACCACTAATATATCAATGCTAGTATTTTTTTATCCTGATTATAATTTATTGCAAGAACTGGTGAAATGAGATATAGATAAAATTACTGCAGCTAAGATTTTTCCATGCGCTATCTGTAGGTTAATAATAAGTATATTATCAACGTGTTGTTTGCTTTTAAATAACAATCACAGACTTACGGAATACGAATGCATATTATACTAGTGGAGGCCTAATATTTTGATATTTAGTTTGTATCAGTCCTTAGTTGTTTAGGTTAAAATAAACGATGGATTGGCTCCATCGCCTAAAAGTACCTTAAATACTATTTTGTCTATCACCGTTTTCATTAAAACGTAAAAGCTAACGTTTCCCAATCTTTTTTATTCTGTGACTCCCTTTACATGTTGTAATTTTTTTGCGACTCTATTGTAAAAGAATATGTAGTGTACGTGTAGCTCTAGATTATTCATAACCATAATAAAAAAAAAAACAGTTGTTCTTCCTCTACTATTGAAAGTCCAAACGGTTTGTGATGCTCCTGGTACACCACCGTGACGCTCCGGAGCGTCGTCGAACGCACAGTTAGGGAAGCCCTGGCCTATGCTATTTGATTATCCATTTGACTGTCGATATGTGTTGAAATTGATGGCCATCCCTTACTTAATGTTTTATCAATCAGGGATAAAATTACTTTTTTAAAAGTACTTTAGACAGTACAAACAAATATTACAAATTCATTTTATAATATTATTAAATAAATTATTTATGCATAATGCATAATGCAGAAATCCATTGGTCCATTCCTTTGAAAGAGCTGAAGACCGCTCCATAATCTCTTACAAAAAACGACACAAAATAAAAAAAACTCAAAAACAAAACCAACTAAAAAGCAAAAATTAAATATTTTATAATACAATATAGTAGTTGAAGAATATTGAAGTCGGTGCTAAGTAAAACATAAAAGGGCGATTCCGCTAGAGACGAAAGAACATTTTAAAATGTAGCCCGTGTCGAGAATAATTTAATTAAAAATGTTTTTTATTTTATTATTAAGAAACTTTAAACGCTTCTAAACGTTGCACCCGCGATAATGGAATCGCCCAAAAGTAATATACCTCGCTGCTATAATAGCGACATTGAAACAACGAGTTCACATAATAATTGTCGAGTGCGAGGCGAATTATGCGTCGGACACGGCAAATGCACTTCACCAATCGTCTCGATTTATCATTGCATGTTTGATAAAAGATTTATTTTTTGCTTTTTAGTTGGTTTTATTTTTGAGTTTTTGGGAGTCGGTTTTTATTTTTGTTAAAACATTTAATTATTTTATAATTTTGAGTGATGGGTAGACCTAGTAAGGACGCTTCTCTTGAAAAACTTTACAAAGTTCAAATGTATGTTGCCCTAAGTTGAGTGAAAACCTTAGACGATATTGCACTTTGTGATTTAAAATCAAATAAATTACTTAGCCGACCACATGATGAAAACGCATTACGAAAAATGAAAAGATTAAGGCGACTATTGTAAATAATACAGTGATAGTCTTGCTTTTTAGCTGTTTAAAATGAGCCCAAACTCAAGGGGTTTACTAGTAGCTACTGAAGAGTTCCACTATCTATCTCCTGGCTCCGTCATCAGACCCTCTACACCAAATGTTATATACAGGACTCATCAAAATATATCGAGTGATCCCAAACTCGGAAGTTTCATTCCCTAACTCCTTACCGTTGAGGAGTACTATGACATCCATCATGAGCTCAGCATCATGAAATGATGATTTTCAAACGCCTACACCTGACTTATTAAGAAAAAAGCTCAAACGCGCTATTTGTCCTACAATATTTGAGGGTATCCCTCGATTTCCCTAGGATCCCATGATCAGATCCTGACTTGGTGACAATGGGACCAAATAGGAAGCATACTCTTTCTAACAAAAAAAGAATTTTTGAAATCGGTCCATAATTCACGGAATGATCGCGTAACAAAAATACAAAAAAAAAACTTACAGTGGAATTGAATTTGAAGTCGGTTAAAAATACATTTTTCTTCAATAATTTAGGTAATTCATACAGCGGATATTGTAAAACACTGTTATAAGTTGGAGATATAGATTTTCTCAATATTTCATCTGACGTCCTCATTCCGAACTTTCATCGATTAACGAAAGATAATATACAGAACATCCTCACTCGAGAGTAGTCAAGCCTATCCTCGTAAGGAATCACATCCAGGAACCCTTATGAAAATTTCAGCACAAACAAGCTGAGAGGACTCGTAATTAGCTACTGAAAGAGATGATAAAAATATTCTATATCGGGGACACACCTCCACCGGGCTGTGCTATGCTACTAACATCTTGCTACAACCTCAAGCCATTGTCACACGTGGACAACCTCCTCTTCAATACCAAAAAAATTACTATTACTTCGTATACTTAATAATTCTAAGTCAGTTTTATTAATCTTCGATTAATTAATCTATATTTGGGTATACGGTTAACGGAAAATGATCTAGACTTTTATACAAGTTAAAAACGTACCGTGTAAAATTTTGCCCGGTTACGGTTAAGTAGTAAAAGCTCCCTGAGATAACTGAGACAATTCAAAAAAAAAAATTAACCGTGTAAAATATGTACATGTCCAACTAACTTAGTGGTTATATCAACGTTATTGGGATTAGTTCAGAACATACTGGTGATGTGCCGGATATCTGTATCCGCGGATATTCGAGGGAGAAAAAAGATCTGTATCCGTTATTTTTGACCGGATCGCTGATCGGACGGTTTGGGTTAGTAAAATCGCATGTTTCGACTTGCACTGTGCGGGTTTTCTTTTTGTTTATAATTTCGTGTGACACGGGGCAGCAAAGATTACGCTTGTGTTAGTTTAGAGTAATGAATGTGCCAAATATGTGCTTTAATAATATTTCATTGCTCCTGCAGTATATAGAATTTCATATATGCAATGAAACTAAGTAATGTAAAAAATCCGTTCGAGATCCGCCATGTAACTGATACAGAGGGCCTAGTGTAAGTTTCTTTCGACAAATTCGATTTACTATATCGAACGCGTTCGGCGCTCCGATTGGTGGAGAGCACGAAACGGACTCAGATCGTTTTTCTCCCTTGGATATCCGCTGATATGGATTCAGATATTCGGCACATCACTAGTAAAAAAGTTAAGAGCCGTATCCGTAGCCGTATTCGCAGATCTAGACTTTAGTAATCAGTATTCGTATCCGTATCCAAGGATACACATTTTTAACAATCCGGCACATCTCTAGAACAGACCCAGACTGCTTACGTATTTTGGCGTTTTTCCTTGATAGTCCAAATAACAGAACCACACGTCAAAGACTGAATTACTAGATGGTTAACTCGACCCAAGGGTTGAAACCACAGAACAGATAAAAGAGGTTAGAAGGGCCATCGAGCCACTTTTGTATCAGAACCACTGTCGCCAGTTGCACACACCTAAATAACATGTCATATTTACACTACATACAACGCTTACCAGCTATTCGTCAAATTCCACAATTTGCATACACTTACATTATACGTTATATTTACACTACATAAAATACTTATCAGCTATTCGTCGAAATGCACGATAATCACTACTTTTAAAAACTAACCTTTATGTAAATCTAATAAGGATATTTTTCCCTCGTGATAATTTTTGAAACCGTCAAAATTTTGACGTTTATTATCTGTGTTGTCATGTAAGTGTTATTTTTACAATTTCCTTAAATAATAAAATTTGCACAATATATAATAAGTAATATTTATGCAAAAGCAATACTTAGTATTTGTGTGCAAAATACTGTCATAAAGAGTTATTAATAAAATAATAGTTGATTCAATAAAAAATACTGAATAATTAAGAAAATGTTGATTGTGCAATTTTTTAAATACGTTTTTAACTGGTATCACAGTTACCCAGTTAGAGACGTGCCCATATTTATCGATGAATATATTTTAGAAACTTGTTTAGAATTCAAGTGCGTATCTATCAAAAAATACGCTGTATATCGAACGCACAAGCTATTTATTTGTCATAAACGTTAGGCATTCTAAAAGCCGATTATTTAAATAGATAAAATTACTTATTGACATTTCTTAACTACTATTATTTGTATCGACTTTAATCGTTCTCACAAGATTTGGGTGTAATACGTAAATAAATAACACAGGTAGAAAAACAGTTACCTATATAATCTTATTATTGTCCCTTAATTAAAATTTATTTATTAAATAACACACGTTTGGTATATTTTATACTTGTGTAGCGACTACTACTCGCAACATGGCAAAAAGTAAAAGCGCCATCTATCGGAGTGAAGATACAACAACAAACCCTGAATCGCACTATGAAAATTTACAACGATTCTAACACATATCGTCCCCTTACTGCAAAAACCAAATATCTGCATGAATGTTAGTTTTGAGAAAAACGAATTTAAAGGTTTGCATATCAAAATGTTTATTATGAACTGATAATAGCAGCACTATTTGAACGTTTTTATTTAGACATTTTATTACTTAGTAGCATAGTATATTTTAAATAACAAAATAATATAAATTAGTAGGTACTAATAACGTTTTAATTCAATAGATACTGCAGTTAAATGGTTTTGCCTGTAGACATTCTATTTTTCTATCTTCTGAATTTAATACTTTGGCACGGTACTTTCGACTAAATTCGTTTTTATATATACATTCATTCAATTCTACGTGTTATGTATTGACAGAATACATAAAATTTCAATTACAACTAAAAATATCAGGTTTTGTCTATAGTTTTCTTTTTAATTCTTTATTAAGTGCCCTTACATCTATCAAAATGTGCTTATTATGTTTTGACTCTTAACATTTTCGATTAATTTCACTACTTTTGTAATAAGACCCAATATCTTCGAAAAACCTAGTGCTCTAGGAACTAGGAAAAAACTATGCGCTCGCATATATGCGGTTTTGCCTGAATATTTTTTTTAACGACGTATGTATAATGTTACAAGTAAAACCAACCATACTATACTTAATCTCTATTGGCTGTAAGATTTTTTTTTGTCTCTTGAGTTAAAGTAAAATGTCAAAAACTATTACAGGCTGTTTTAACCTATTTCCTGCTGACAAAATAAACTACATTCATTACGTTTTTTACTTCAAATACCATGAAGAAATGTTTAGTATTTTTATGCAGTAATTATAATAATACTTTTTTTCAAAATATTCATATACCAAAATCACATAAAAGGTGATAATAACATTTTTCTTGTTGTATAACATACAAGCAGTTATTTTATCATATAGTTATAAACTTTTGCCTGTTTGCAGAGTTACAAAATTACTGATAAGTAACGTTACGATACAGGCAAAATAGAAAACGAAGAGTCGTATCGAAAAAGGGATTAAAGCAGTATACAGATTGGGAAAAGGAGATTCCAACAGTATTCACAACTCATTTACGCCAAAAAGTGCGTTTACATGGTTTTTGCATTAAGGGGACAATATACGAATATCCGACATCAACTGTTGGGCTTCGGCCCGCCAGGCTAACCACCTTGCCTGGTCGGAGGATCCTCCCTTTTCAATGGAGGAACACCATACCTCGTTCTTCCATACTTGCTTTATTTAAAAATTAAATGCAATTAAAATGTTCCGAGCAAATGGTATTTGTTTTTGTAGGTATCCAATTTTCTCTACTCGTTACATTCATCCAATGCTCTCGGTTATTGGGATCCTTTGGAAACCTAAAATAAATAATTTAAATTAGTACTACATTACATTAGTTCATCCTTGACATTAGCTATTTCTCAACATACAAAAACATACTTAATTGAGGTCAGTTTGTCATTCATAAAAATCCGATGACTTATCGAAAAAATTATCTGAGACGTGCACAACACTATTTCCTATCTCTATGTGAACATTGCGAACGAACGCGGCCGGACCATGCGAGTTGACAGATCGCATCTCTGGAACGCAATACAATGCGCGCGAACTATGTGTTCGTGTGGATATTTGCGTATGTACTTACCTTAATTACCAGCAATGTATATTTTTTTACAATACTTTGCAATATTATTGTCATTATTTCTAATTTCATAATTATAAACATATTTTTGTAAAAAAAACTGATTAAATGATACTTTATGGCTTACCGGTGAAAAGTAATTCCTCCTTGCCTTATACTTGATGTCTGACTTTTATAATAATTGCACAAGACGGCATTTTAAAACATTTTTCGGCAATTTTAGCGCAGCTCTTTACACAGACGCACTCCGAAAGCGACTAAAAGCATGAACGCGTGATTTCGGTTGAATTATGATTGTCTAATCATAACTGCGGCGCGCCTGCCACGCCCACATTTCCATTCTAACCTCTTGTATCTGTTCTGTGGTTGAAACTGTTGAAAGTGATCAATTTCAAATAAGATATTTTGGCGCTCGAGCGAAGCGCGAAGTTCGCCTATAGTTCGAGTGTGACCTTGATATTTTACAAGAGATTAACACAATGTTATTCATAAAAATGTGATGAAAGTGTGTAATTGTAGGTTTTTTCCAAAGATTGATTGGCATTTATGATTACATTCAAATAAAATACGTTATTATACAAAGTAAATAGGTACTTGACAAAAACAGAATCTTTCGGTCCACTTTTTGACGCAGTTTCAGAGCACGAGTGATGAAAAAACAAAGTACCTATTTCATTTAAGAAATAATCATAAACAACTGTTTCGTAGTTTGTGCTACGCCAGGGTCTACGACAGCGTAGTACCTCTCTAACTTAAACAGGGTCAAATATAACCGAAAAATTAGTTATATTTTGAAAATACAAATACTAAATATTTTTTTATTTTAGATCGAAGTATAATTGGGCGAGAATACCTGCGTTATTTTGTAGGTCTACGAATTATCATCATCATAATGGTTTAATGATGATAAAATGTTAGTACCTACCATCTTACTTTCCTTATATAAATATTTACATTATAGAAATATTGAAAATGACAAGCTACATGAGCAAACCTTTGAGATACCTGTTACTTTATTTATAATTGTGCTCACCTATGGATACACATAATGTGCACATATGGGAAACTTAGAGACGTGAGTGTAATTACATAATTATAGAGTACATAAACATTTGTTAGTGTTTACTAGATGAAATGAATATTGCTAGTTGCAAGATTATTAAATTTTATAACAAAAAAAACTAACTTCAAAAAACTCAAAGGTAACACTTACTAAAAAGCAATCTTGATGCTATAATAGTGAACTTGGAACAACGAGTTCACATAAAAATTTTCGAGTGCGAGACGAATTGTGCTTTGGACTACGCGACAAATACACTGCACCAATCGCGTCGGTTTATCACTTTGCATATTTTACTTGGCACTGACTTCAATATTCTTCAATGACTATATTTTAACATAAAACATTTTTTTTTTTGCTTTTTAGTTAGTCTTGTTTTTGAGGTCGTAGTCTTTTTGAAGTCGTTTATTTTTTTTTTTTATAAAATTTAATGAGTTTACAGTTTTGAGTGATGGGTAGACCTAGTAAGGACGCTTCTCGAATGAGAAAACGACGGCTAGGTGAAACCGAAATAGAAAGACGAAAACACTTAGAACAAGAAATACTAAATCAATCACTAAATTATAAATAAAATTTAAGCCCCTCAAAATGAGATCGGATGCTAATTTAATACAACATTTCTTCCCGTATTTTGTCACCCTTAGGGGTGGCATTTTTTTTCTTCTAATTTAATTGGTACCAAACGGAAAGAATACACTTCTAAACAAAAAAATAATTTTCTAAATCGGTTAATAAATGATGCAATTCTGAGGAAACAAATATAAAAATAAACTTCCTCTTTATTTTGAAGACGGTTAAAAAGGATTGTATTGAGGAAACTTAGAAGAAACAAATAAATATAACACTAATACACTCAAACTCATACTCTATACTCGTTTTGTTTAGGTATTTAACTAAAGGTAAACAATCTTGATGTGTCTTTTTAATATATTTTGTTTAAAAACTCAGTTTAAAAATAAAACGCGACTAAAAACCAATGTAAAACAACAATAACGATTACCAAATCAATTGAACCACTAGTTTAAGCAGTAGTTTATTTGTTTAATATGAATTTGTGTAAAAAGTCACATCAAGATTGTTTACCTTTATTTAAGTACCTAAACAAACCGAGTATACGTCTAAGTTTGGTAATAAATAAAAAGCACCACGCTGGGTAGGGCGTTACCCATTTGAGACCAAAAGTGATAAAAGTAGTTCATATAAAATGTATCATACTCGTAATCGAAATGTTGTAATGGTAGAAGAAGTTACGAAAACTGGATACGGTCACTTGTTCGTTTAGGAAAATTTAATTTTTAGTTGTTTAATATTTAGGTGATGACTATGTGCGCTTTCAATAATCACAAAATACTTAAGGTGCCAAATGTTTCCCTTCAGCTCGCATTAAAAATATTTTTAGGACCTATGTACATACTTGTATTTCTGTGGCTCGGCCGGGCATTGACGACAGTCCACTGACGTGCCTTTGACGTATTGGAATATTTCGCCATGTTTTCCAAGTCACAGGCAAATAATTTAGCGTGTAACACTATACCTAGGTAGGTGCCTAGCGTTCGAGTTGCATTTGCAGATGTGAGTGTGATATTTACGATGCTCTGCCGGACGGGCGCGATGGCCCATAAAGCAACTTGTAGGTACAGCATCAACTATGAAGTCAAGGATATTTTTGGCACAGACGAGCACAGGATACTCTCTCTGTTATAGTTCACGGGTCATTTAACAAGTCTTTATACGTTTAACTTTTAGAAGGGTTTCACTGAGTTTCGCATATTTTATAAAAATATCTTTTTTTTATAATTATATTTATGCATTACTAGGGGACGCCCCGCGGGTGATACTCGTAACAGTAGAAATTAACTATAGAATTTTGAATAATCCTTTCTTAGTGCTCGTCTACACCTTCAAAGGATCATATGTTCCAAATTTGACGTTTCTACCATCAGTGGTTTAGTGGCTATAGAGGACGCATAGCCTAAACCACTGATGGTAGAAACGTCAGGCTGTCAGTCAATGTAATGTTTTATAAGATTAGATAGATTTAAGACGCTTTTTAAAACCAACTTTACTTTATTTTTGTTTTTAGACATTTTTCTTTTATTTTTCGCTAGAATTATTTTGTCTAAGCATTTATCTCCTGTTCTAAACAGTTTAGCTGAAGTGATGAACCACTAAATCTATAAATCAGGTTTTTTAACCTTGAATATTTTACTAATTTTTAAAAAGTGTGTGTATGTATAGAGTTTTTACCAACCTTAAGTATAATAATTATAACTTCCTATCTTAGGCGGTGTAGTTGGACTACTTATACCGTTCTTAGTGGATAGTATTAGGCTGTCTCGAGACGAAGCTATGGCAAGAAAGTTTTTAGTCACATAATTTAAAACTTTAGAAGAATGTAACAAAATTGATGCATGATTTTTTATTTAAGTAAATATTTATTTTATTATAGTTAATAATAAACGAATCTAATAATAATATACATTTTTACGTGTTTTATTACATTGTTTTGGCAGGCGCCATCGGTTTCCATAGATCCCCATAACCCAGTCCACTACCAACCCATCATAATAATCCAAGTTTTTCTCTACATGTTCTGCTATAATTCTACAAATCCAGGGATTGTCCTTGGATGCATTTCTATAGTCCATACAGGGATAATCGCTGGGTATGTCACCACAACATTTTCATTAAAGCTGTCTTAAAGGGCCTCTACGTGTTGGCTTCAGCCCCACACACGCCTTTCAAAAGTCCGGGACTCTGTAGTCCCGTGCAAAGAAAAGATATATAAATAGTAACTAGTAAAATACTTGAAACTATACAAAGAGAAACGGTCAAATGAGTTAGTTACGTTAAACGGCCGAGGGTTCAGTACAAAACGACTCCACGTGACGCATTGTTATCTTCGTTCACAATGAGTCAATAGGAGCATGTTCAGGCTATTCACTTGATAAAATAAAATACTTTAATCACGATATATAGAAGTATACCGCTTTACAATGTAGTCCGAGCGGCCTATTTAATTTGCAGTGGAATGGTATGGGCTCATACTAAACATTACAGGATGCAGTAGCCTTAAATTTTGCTGAGGGGCAAAATACAAATATCCGAGTCACATGAGCATATAAGAATATGTGCCTCTATCAGATAACAGTATCCTTTTATAAAGGCCTCTCAATATTTTCTTTTAAGACAATTCTGCACCGTTATGTCTATGTTTAGTTTGTACAGACAAAGGATTAAGGATTAACTTAAAATATAAACATTTTATTTTTATATTTTTACCTGACCGATGCATACATTATGATGGACCTTGGATAATTTCTAATGTTTCTGATGAAGCAGGCATCAGAAACATTAGAAATTATTTGACTTCAATCATAACTATCCGTTCTGTTAAGTTTCATGCCACAACTACCTACTATTGTTTAGTTTCCGGATATGTGCATGTCGGCATAAAGGATATTCACTTTGGTGTTGTCTGTCTTTAAAACGAGTTTGTTTCTTCAGCGCAAACACACACTAATTAACCGCGGTGCCTTTGTTTGCCTCTTCCAGAAATTGCTTTAACTGTTGAGATGTTTGAATGTACCAACCCATTGCACCTCGATTTCTAATATAGTTTGCTTTGATGTCAGAGTCCAGTCCAGCTAGTTGTTATCGTACAGAAATATCTAAACTCTCACTGTTGTTGGGGTACAACTCAGATGAATGGAATGTGGTCCTTCCACCTTTATTATTTCACTCCTAAATTTGATTGTTATCAATATCTCAACCAATGCATTTTGTTCACGAAACATGCATATAACATAATATTGTATTATGCACATGAGTGTACCCAGGTTTGGGGAGGGGGATGGGAGCGGGAGGCACTGCTCTGCACTATTCGTAAACGACAACCAATATCGCAATACGAAATGTAAATTAACTTTATGTAATGTAATAAAACTAAATGAACGGTGAATGGGTAGTTGTATTTACTATTATGCACATACTTAGTAGGTGGTCATCTAAACTAGGTCTAGTTTCTAAGAAGCCATATACAGCGCAAGGCGTAGGTATAGTTGCAATGTAAAATAGATTCTTACATACTAAATACTTTTAAGTTAGGTACTGTACTTACATATTCTAAAAAAATGTTTATAAATTTGGTAGATTTTTGTTAGGTATATTTATACGTATGTATATATATATATATATAGGTATTTCTACGTTGTTTTTATAATTTTTATATCGATTTCTGTTTTTTGTTCAGAAAATGACTACATTTACAAGACGTATACCCAAGTAGGCCTAAAGTAATAACAATAAGAGCAACCTTTAAGTCTCCGTGAGGCGATCTCTTAAATAAATCAGCTCGGAGTCGCGTCACTCCTTAGCACATAAATAGCTCAAGTCACAAGACAGACCGGTCGGCGCGCGCAGCGACTCAGGGGGGATGCGCGGTTGCGCGCGCGTTGCGTTCGTGTGCGGTGCTCGATGGCCGCTCCGCTTGGCGCCAACGCCGCCTGCGTGTTATTTCCGACGCCATTACTCACACCGGCTTCGACTAATTATAATATTCAGCGAGCTCACATCGGCCGACTGTCCGACGAGTCCGTTCACATATCCTGCACGCACAGCACCGCCAAATTGTTTTCTCATGAATGTTATTTTGAGGTCTACGCAGAATTTAAATATCGTGTAACGATAGCCTTTACAGACAAACCAAACTTTCCACACAAAGTAATCGCATGATCATCCTCAAAACAAAGCATTGTTAAAAGGCACACAAGCCGGCCGGTTCTGTTAATTGATGTCGTCTGGCTTTGATAGCGGCCGTTCGGTGAGATCAGAGAGGTGTCGGCGGCGTTGAAACAGCTCTTCTCTGTAAACACGCCTGTTGGCTGTGTAGTCGAGTAACGCAATCAGCACGCCCTTTGACTCCATTGCCTCGGTACCTCTGATAATGTAGCTCGAGCTCTTCGTACTGTTTGGCACATTAATAGCAATGTTAACCTCATTCAATTTATATGAATCTGTTACTTTCTGATGATTTGTGACATTCTCATACTTTTAAATACCTGTTTTTATATATTCCGCTTGTACCTACTTAATTGTTTTCATTGTAAGTATTGATTCCCAGAACCGAATTTAGCCAATGTACTTAAATAAAATAATTTTCCCTTGAGTAAGGCTTTTTATCGGAAATAGCGAATAATTTGTCATAAGCCTAAAGTCAACTTCTTGTTTGGCTTGAAGTCGGTTCAAATAGTTTTTCTTATAATACACTGGCCTGCAAAACTAAGTATCACACTTTTAAAATTGGAATAACTTTTTAAGTGCACAAGATATACTTTTGAAATAAAAAGGACTCGAAAAAGAGTTTAATTTTGTATATAAAAACTTCATAGTCGAGTAGTTGTTTTAAGAAATGGCTGGATGTGACGTTACGAACGGTTCAGAAAGTGAAGCGAAGGTACGAGGAGACTGGAAACCATCTGAGGAAACCTTGTAATGGCAGACCCAGGTGTACTAGTGCCCGATAAGACCGTTGTATTGTTTCCACTGTGTTGAGAAATCGCCACCTTAATGCAGTTGAAGTCCAGCAACAGTTTCTGCAGACCCGAAGAGACTAAATTAATGATAGTACACGTACAAGAAGACTTTCTGAAGCAAATCCTAAAGTATTTAGCAAATATGGGTGATGGATCGACGCTGATGCATGATAATGCCCGGCCACACACGGCTCAGGTCATGCAAGAGTATATTCAGAAGGTTGGTATCAGCGTGATGGCTTGGCCATTAAGAAGTCCTGATTTCAACCCGATTGAGCACGTCTGGGATGAGCTAGGGAGGCTAGTCAGGAGCCGCAGACCACCACCTACCACCCTCAGAGCACTAAAGCAGGCCCTGATTGAAGAATGGGAGAATATTCCCCAACCTTGGCTCCTCGTGTTCAGTATGCCAAACCGGCTCGAAGTTGTAATCAGAGCCCGACGAGGCAATCCCAGTTAATAAAAATTAAATAACATGTAAAAAATACTTATAAATGTTAATTGAGTTTTTTGACACTAAGCTAAAAATGGCTATTTTAATAGATTTTTTTTACTTTTTTTTTTATACGTTACCCCACACTAGTATTTCTCCTGTGTCGTGGGTACAGTTTACAAACATACATGTCACATGCACACACAACCAGACCCGAAACAACTATCTGTAGATCATACAAATACTTGTTCCGTGCGGATCAAACCCGCGACACAAAGCGCAGAAAGCTAATCGCTTAGCCACTGCGCCAACCGTGTCGTCAAAAAGTTAAAAATGTTAGTAATGTATAGTTTAGTAGTTTGAAAGAAAGCTGATAAATTTGCTATAAAACGTATTTTATTTTAAATCTCTAACTTCTATAGTTTAGAAAAAAATGAAATTTTAAAAGTGTAGTAGGTACTTAGTTTTGCAGGCCAGTGTATTTGGGGTGAGCACTTGTTTAGGTAAAAACTTCAATATTATTTTGCTCTTTATGATAAATAATAGGTAAAGATGTCGAAATGTCTAATTATTTAGTCTTCATATCCAAAAACTATATTGTCTACGTCTTCCCCTTTCTGGACACATTCAATTGGGATGTCTTTAGATGCGACTTGGGCAAGCCGAGGAGAGATCGTAAGGAAAAATTATTTGTTCCGCGTTATATTCGCCCGTATAAGATTTTATGGCCTGAATTGGCCTATTTTATTCTACTAGAAAAAAGGAAAATCAAGCGCGCAGTGGCTAGGAACATCAACACGGCCTTCGATTGACAAAGTTTGTCATAATTGCGAATTCAGAATTGAGACAAAGATTGTAAGTAGATAGGGAAGAAAAAGATCCGAGCATTAAGTTGGTCTTGAATTTAAATTCATGTAATCATATGTCCCTATATCGACTTTGTGTACTCACATACATTCTTCGGATGTTCAGCAATCTTATCAGCACTAAACTGTTTTGCCTTTAATGAATATAGACCCAAATCTTGCATGTTGCATCATATTCTTAGTTCTTTCGATATAACGAATGTGCATTTTCCGACATTCGCGAATATGAATGCTAACGCGAATATCCAACTCCAATATTCGCGAATATGAATGCAAATGCGAATATTGGCTTTAAAAATATGGCGCCAAAAGTAAGCAATGATGAATCCGAAATCCGAAAAAAATCGCATAATTTATTGCGAATGCGAATACGAATATTAAAAAGGCGCGAATACGAATATTCGTTACATCACTACTAGGGAGCTAAGACACGATGTAAAATCTTCATGGTCAAATCCTCCACTTGTCACTTCCATTTTTATTTGCTGTGTAATGAGCGGCGATAGCGGAATGTTTTTAACTCATTTTAACTTTGACCGACAGATTCGATGACACTGTCAGTCAAGGTTATCGCATTCGGAAACGACTAACATTTCGATTCGTGTTTTGAGGAAGTTTTCTATCAACGAAGTTTGATAGAAAATCTTACTTATGTACTGCTACCTAAGCCCGAAATAATGATTCAATTACAATTTTATTGTAAGAATTATTCGTCTCTATTTGCCAAGTATCCATTTTAGATAACATTGTTTGTTGCACCCACATGTATTTATTTAAGTGTTGTGGAACAGAACACTCTAGATAGTACATGTCAATGAGATAACACTTTTTCAATACCGATGACCGACCATGACGTATGTGAGACCGGTGCCAAAATAATGAAAGTATGTTGTCACACCACCAGTTTCTTTTTGTATTAGTAATTTCTACAATTATGTATGAAAGTAAGCTAAAACAAAGGCGATCTAACTAGTAGCTACAGAAATAAGTAACTAAGAACTAGTTATATAAAAAGTAGCCTATCTGCTATTCCAGACTATAATCTATCGCTATGCCAAATTTCATCCAGATCCGTTCAGCCTTGCGTGAAAGAGTAACAAACATACGAGTACATAGGTACATCCGTCCATCCTCACAAACTTTCGCATTTATATTTATAGTAGGATAGGATAGGATAGGATGGTAGGATATTGATATAGTTCTGAGAACAAACAATCTTCTTAGATCTAAATTCTATTGGTAAAACCTATCCTATAAAATTGCCTTCTATAAGTATAACCGAATCCAGCCAATCGGCCGAAATTCGACCGTATCAATTTTTAAGTATAAACATTATTGAGGTTCTTTTCAAAGAGTTTGTCAAAGAGTATATACCTCTGTAGTCATCATTACAAATATTTTATTTTTGATTTTGTTCTATTACATCAGTTGCGAGCATAGACTTAGGATTCCGCTTACACTAAATCTATGGTTGCGAGCGACACTGATTTCAGATTTGCATAGATAAAGTACCTATAGATAAGTAGTCACCGTGGCCATATAGTCTCTCTCGCTCCGACCGTAGGTGTTGCCAGGAAAATCAATGTCCCTTATTTTAAGCGTAAATCTAATTTTACCCTGATTATTTTATATAATAAATAGAATGTATTCATTATAAACAACATTCTCTTTTATTGTCAGGTAAATGTGTATATATTTAATTAATGTTTAAGATTCATAATATTTAACTGACAGTGATTCATATATTTCAGGTTTTATTTACATAAAGGTAGGCGGGCTAAGGAAACTCAGTAAGCACATTCTGGATTTTTGGTTAGTATTTGTAAACTAAAATAATTTGAGATGTCAGTGTCCCTTAACGGTTCATGAAAATTACGTATTGGTTATTTATAAATAGCAATTTTGCCACCCGGTAGCGTGAATTTATTTTTTGTCATCTCAAGATCTACTGTAAACCAGTATAATTCCTGTAAAATACACATTCCTAAATTTTAATATTCAATTTGTATAAACTACTTGGAATTGATAGTGAGGTAAATAAAAGAATACAGTAGCAACACTTAATATTTCACGTGTTAGGTTAGGTTACAAACAATAAGCAAAATGACGCATTAATTTCACAGTATATTCAACAACAAGTAGTCAGTTGCTATCCATGATATCTGTAATGATATCTCCGACGTTATTGAAACTCTAATAAATTGAATTATGTCTACTTACGAGTGAAATGGTACGCACGGCATCTTTTCGTATGCTACAGTTTTTGCAGCCTAAAACAGTGCAATATCCCATAGCGCATACACCACATACACTCTGGAGACACACTTGCTACTTTATATGAACTTATTTAATACAGAAAACTAAAATTTAAGCGAAATTTATATCTCGTGTTTACTTTAGCATATTTAATTAACCACAGATTGTCAAATTTGACAATCTGTGGCTAAAAATACCGGCCACGCAGATAAGGACAAAAAATAAAGATTGCATCTCCTTCTTTCATATGTGTTTCGTAATAAACGTTCCTTGTTTAACTTGCCGTGACGTCAGTTACGCTCTTTCTATAGGTAGTATTTCTATGACTGATTTGACATTTGACATTGGCAGTATGAACGTTAACATACTCACATTCGTATTTATAATATTAGTTAGGATTCCCGTTCCCGTGGAAATAAAATATAGCCTATTTTAATAGCTGATAACCTTAGCTTTCCATCGGTGAAAGAATTACTAAAATCGGTTAAGTGGATTAAGCGTGAAAGCGTAATGAATAAACAGACAAACAAACAAACTCACTTTCGCATTTATAATATTAGTTAGAAATTTAGGATACATATAATAAAACTATAACAGGCCGATGTCTGTACATTATAGATATTGGAGAAAAATTAATATGCGGGGTCTTTATTAGAGCAACAGAAGCCAAAACAACAGTTTTTAGAATTTGTGTCTGTCTGTCTGTATGTTTGTACACGCATCACGCAAAAACTACTGCATGGAATTGAATGCAGTTTTCACCGATGTATTGCTAGAGGTCTAACTTAAAATATAGGCTCCATTTTACCGCAGGAAAATATCAGATTCTAAATTCCACTCGTACGAAGTCGCGGGCAAAAGCTAGTATAATATATATATGTATATATGGCGAAGCTTGTCATACGCGTTTGAAAAGTCTATCGTGTACTTATGTATCTTCTTTGATGTCTGAGCGTCATTTTCCGTGAGAACGTGTTACAGTGAACTTTACCTTCATAACAAGGGTCAATGGTGTGACAGAGTACATTTCTGACACGGGTTCAGGAACGACGACCGGCCGTGACGCAAATACATCCGTGCCAATGAAAGCACAAATCACTTACTACATACATTTCTTCTTGTGGGCATTATTACACCTACCGAATGTCAACGTGCCAAGATATAAATATTTTTGGCAATCTAAATTTACAGTTACCAACTAAATAATATTCTTTGTAGCCATTTTAAATTTCTCTAAAAATTCCCCCAAAGTAATAACGCACATGTCAATACAACTTAGATATTGCCAACATTTAGAGAAAAATATATGCCTGATTGCCCTTGTGGCCGAGAATATAAACCATATTCATGGTGCGGTGGGTAAGGAAGTATGTCTAGGGAATGAGCAACAACATTATACAGTTTTCAGCAGATAGCAAACATTCGACGAGTTGCAACGAATCTATCTATAGTATCTAAGTAAAGATTATTTCTTGTATTCTTTTAAACCCAGAAATTGATTGCTTGAAGCCGTCCAGTGACGCAAATGAAACAATAGAAAATCTATTATTTTTCATTGCCAGGCACCTCAATGAATGAACTTTAGACGTTTAAGTAGAAAAGATATGTTTAAGCTAAAGGCGATCATAAGTCATAATCATAACTAAAGGCGTGTATAAAGTGGCGATATCACTGAATATCGTTATTTTTGTGTACATAAAGAACGGGCGCTACAGGCTGAGATCAATATAACGCGCTCGGTATCAGCTTCCATAAGTTTTTAACGGTTGCCCTCTTGATAAACTCCTGTTGATTGTGCGCCTCCGCCACACGGGCGGACCACCCGAGAGTATGTACCCACTGCGACCCGATGTCATAAATATTTCTGGCGCAATGAGGATCATCCACGACACGCCACGTTGAGCTGATAAGCCTGAGATACTTATGTGATAGTGGACACCCAGACAATCTGTTGGATTTAATAATCCTAAAGATGATTACAGCACAGATTTAAACCTAATCCACCATGTTACTTGCGCTATTGACGTTGTAAATAATACCCCAGTAAGTGCTTTACTCGATATGAAATGAGCAAATGCTGTAAATGATAGTTACAAAATCGTTATTCTTATCAATTAGTGGTAAATCCATATAGAGTAGATGACCCACTTTAGAAACAAAGAATGAGTCAGGCTCGTTGTCATTGTGGAAATATGCACGACCGTTGAATATCGGGTGCTGGGTGCTGGTCGCTGGACATTGCACATTATTATGGGCCTGACGCCGCCGGCCCGTGCCCCCTTGCCCCCCTACTCCTCGCCGCGCCTCCTGCCGCTGCGCCCGCGCCACCGCTTCTCAGAAAACGAATCTGGCGATATGGTGACGCACACATTGACATTTGGCAGTTGATACGACACAGTTTCTTCGACGAGAAAATTTAATTGACGTGCCAATGAATTTGGGAGGTGGCTGCTAAAGCTCTGAGATGGCCAGAGTCCAAGTTTTTAAAGTTAGGTATTTAATACGGCTTTGAGACAGAAACTAATTAAATTGTTATTGGAAACTCTTTAATGATGGCTTGAGAGCTTCTCTGATAGAGTTCATCCACCTGCTTAGCAGCCTCCCATTTAGACTTCAATATCTGGAGGCGTTTATATTTAATACTCTTAAATTAAGTAGTTTGAAGCTTTCGAAATTAGTTAAATTGATGTTACTTTGGCTGATGAGCAGCGCTTGAATTAAATTAATGTTTCGAACAAACAAGAACGGAATCAACTTTCAATAAACAGGTGACTGACGGCTTTTTATAATTCACGTGTGCCATAAATATAAACAAAGGCAATAATTCACTGTTTTATGTAACCTGAAAAAATTATTACTCTACATTATGTATGCCTTAAGCCAGATTTTTGAGTTAAGATTTAGGTTGCTCTTGTTACTTTATGATCAAGCATCAATTTCTCAGCTCATTTCTAAAGCAGAACAACTTGGGGATACCTAAAGGTAAATCTTGCGAGATTTTCGTAGAATCAATAGGAAAATGTATATGTGATAGTAGTAACCTTTCCTGTCTTCTTGCCAGTCACTGAATCGAACTGATACGTTTGTGTCGCGTGGGTGACTATCAACACAAAGGAATATGTTATGCTCGTGCTTGGTGGACGCACCAGCACTCCTACATAGATAATGTATTGGCGTTACATATAAATAGGTGTGTCGAAGTAGGTATGATGCTGGCTGGCTGTGTGCGTTGTCGGTGTGAGTAGATAATTTATCGAGTAGTGAGCAACGCTTGCCGCTACGCAGCTACTCGCCCGGTGTGGTGAGGTGGGTCGCACTTTATATGGAGAGTTGTCTAATCCACTGAATAAATTACCATTGGGCCTAGGTTTCTCCTGAATGACTAATGGACATTTAAAGAATTAGCTCGATGCGCATGCCATACGCTTTCCAATTTCTAGCCATGTTGTAGCACACGATTTGAAATTAATTTTTGGAATATCTTAATTAGGTAAATACCTAGGTACATAATCTACTTATAATTATTAACAATAGTAATAATTCTTTGGCAAATATATTTTTATTCATAACTAAACCACGGTAGTATATTTTTAATGGTTTTAAAATAATTGTAAAATTCGACGGCAATTTTTGTCACGTAAGTATCTACTCATTTACGTAATTCCCTATCCAGACTTTGAGTAGATAAATTGATTAGGTACTGGTAATAAATTCTTACAGAATCATGTTGAATTCAATTACTTCATATCAATATCTGGCAGGTACATATGTAATATCAGTTGCCACGAGCTTGTGACTGAGAGTGGATGTGGCCGGTGCAGGCGCAATAAAAGTGGCGCTACCTGGCGCTTACATTCTTTTTTCATAACACGTCATGCGCAAAGAGCTTTGTTAATAATCGGAAGGCTTACTGTTGCTGCACTAGAACTTTAATAAGATTGATTTTAAGTCTTGACAAAAATAAATAAAACAAATTGCTAAACAGAGCTAGCTATCAGTATTAACGGATTAATGTTGGCAGAAACAGCGTAAGCGAAATTCTAAGTCTATGGTAGAAAATAGCATTATTTTCATTACCTACCTATGTCTATTTATGTAACTTATATACGTATGTAGGTAAGTACTAAAGTGAATATAGTTATAGAGTCAGAACCTACGTCAACATTTTTGTGTTGAAGATAAAAAATAATACGTAAAAGAAACACCTCAGTAAGTCAAAAGATACCGTAACTTTATCAAGATCAAGAGCGATTCAAGAAGTTTGATGCCGTCTACTGGATGGGCGCAGGTAGAGGTCGCTACGACACAGGGGTAAGCGCAATAACGTGGCCGGGCAGAAATAAACGCACTTTTGATTTTTTTTTTTTGTTTTGATTATTATTTGTTTAATCGAAGTACCTAATGTTTAAAACTTAATCCGATTGCTGATCGCAGTATATGTTCGTTGTATAACTATAGCAGGTCGCTGCTGCCCATCCTTTTGGCATAATCATATAATCGTTCTATAAGACACTCATGGATGGAGAGAGCCTGCATATAATTCCTATAATCATTGTAAAAATTACGATATAGGTACATATAAATATTTTCTCATACCAACTGAATAACTAATTAGGTAGGTAGGTACTAATATTCAGACATGAAGCTTGAGTACGTTCATTATTCTGCTAAGCCTATGTTTTTGCTTATAGCGTTGATAACTTAAAGTTGTGCGAATTACAGAGCTGTCCTTATGATTAAGGGCAAATAACTATTATGGGCATTCGCAAGTTATTAAGTTCAGAGACACGAAGCCAGCGAACCGTTGAAGGTCAAATGCTCAAGTTACATTGCCATGCATAATATAAGTATATGAACGAAGATTATTAATCTGTACTATACCTACTCCATTATATGTACTACCTACTTGATAAATAATACTTTCATGAGCATTATTTCATTAAACGTTTAATGAAATAATGCTCATGAAAGTATGTTATATTTACAACACAGATATAAAACATAGGCACTAGACGTACCTCAGTAAACGACACTTTAAAAGTTAAAAGGTCAATGCTTTCATAGTTTCTTACCGTACATACATAATTATAAATTAAATAACTAGCTCTGCTGTGTATTAAAATAGTTGCGCTACAATTCCTTACGGACACAAATATGTATGTCAGAAATTGCAGAAAATAGGTATAGATGTTTTCCGAAATTTATTTTTACATAGACCAGTATTAATTAATAGCAATGCACAGTAGAGTTACAAACACACACTAACTCTAATCAAAGAAATGTGCTGCTATCAGAAACCAGAGAATACATCGTTGGTATTCACATTCTAAGAATACAGCCGAGAGACTGTGGGATAATCGAGCTAGGTATTTGGGTTGACAGTAATAAATACATAGGTAATTAACAAGTAACAACGTTTGACTTGTTAATTTAACTCGAGAGCGTCTAATGACTACTTAATCACAATTTCTAATTTGATGTAATGTAAGGACTGTCGTTTGAATGTATATGTCGCGCCATTTGTCCTTGCTAGCTTCAAGGACCGTCCAAAGTACTGATGAAACAAATGATAATTATTACGCCCAAATGCAATGTCATAGTCACATTGTAACAGCATAGACTAAAGTATTGTATAACTTGCTTCTTCTTGAGAACAGCTTTGTGTACAGTTTGTAATGAGTCTAAATCAATGATATAATAATATTGGAGGCTTGAACAACCTATCTTTAGTAAAGGCATCGGCAGAATATTTGTTTAACATGACTAGTTAGCGTGGTATTCAGCAATTTTAGTCTGGATCTGAAGCCCTAGTGTAAGTTTCTTTTGAGAAACTCGATTTAACTCATCGAACGCGTTCGGCGCTCCGAGTCAGTTTCGTGCCAATCCACCTATCACAGGCCCACTACTACACTAGGCTACACTAGGGCCTCTGTGTGTTCTCTTTACTATGATAAGACATCCTGTGAAACTCAAGGAATAGTTTCAAATATTTTCTAGATTTTCCCCTTATTAAGCTTTTCTTATTACAGTTTTGTTGTTGATACCTAATAAGTATTGGTCTTTGTTACTGTAATGCATTTATGTCAGCGTCTATTTTTTTTTCTATATCTATGTTCAATAGGTTTGGCTAACCATCAGAAACGTTCTATCTGCAACAGACTACAAATCGCGTTTCAGTAAATAATTATATACAGGGTTGGGCAGTATTTGAATTACTTGTAATTAAAATACGTAATTGAAATACAAATACGTATTTTGTATTTGTAATTTAATTACTTCTTAAAAATGTAATTTGTAATTGGTATTTCAAATACCTGACGCTGAGGTATTTTGTAGTTAGTATTTTAAATACTTATGGCTTCAAAATACTTTAGAACATAAATACATTTAGCGATCTTATTAATTAGTGCGTTCTGCAGAAAATAGCTCTCGATAGCTTTCGTAAGCAAAATGGTCACCGCTAAATATGTCAATCCCATTTTTTAAGTTGGCAAAACTGCACCTGTACTGTGCGTCAAATTGTCAAGTATCTTGTCTATTGCAGTCTTGCCGAAAGTACAGCAATTGCCGTTTCATACGGCAATGAAGCCTCCAAAACATACGATGTACGGCATACGGCAGGGTGCTCATTACCGTGCTATAAAATACGGAAATTCAATATAAAACTTTTTAAGCCGAAAAAATCAAGAGATGAAACGTATTTAGTTTGTTTTTTTTTTTTGTGAAATGAAACTTTGCCCGTAGTATCATATTTTTACTTTTTGTCTTGCAAGTAGATAACATAGCATCACGCCTGTATTCCCCGAAGGATTAGGTGCAGGTGTATTATTGCACACCCACATTTCGCCACTGCCGTTATTGAGTCCCATGAAATATGGGGCGAACTTATTGCTGTCTACCGTGCACAGTTCCAGACTCCGTGATGCTACTGAGAATTTCCATACGGAAAAACCCAATAACACTTTGCCCGACCCAGGAATCGAACCCCTCATACTCAACAAGTGCGCTGGTGACCACTAAACTAATGAGGCAGTCAGACTGCCTCAACTAGATAATCTGTACTTTTTGTTCTTTCACATTTAATGGAACAAGAAGAGCTAAAAGCTACTCTACTCAGTACACGAGAGAATAAGTCAGTACACGTAATTTTATATCATTATTTTTGGAAATGTACGGTAATTTTTTTAGAATATTGCAATTTTTACCTGGTTTACGGCATCCCGAAATCTAGGCAGCGGCAACACTGGTCAATTTACATTTTTATTTCAGGCTGGGCTGGATTAGTTCTATTCTATTTACATAACCCTAACATATAACTGTATTTTGTAATTTGTATTTTAAATACAAATAGTTAAAATACTGTATTTTGTATTTTATATTTCAAATACACGACTTATAAGTATTTTGTATTTCGTATTTTAAATACATGTGAGATAGTATTTTGTAATTTGTATTTTAATTAAAGCAAAGCATGTATTTTGCCCAGCCCTGATTATATACTTACTAAGGCTTTTGTTTGTTTCAATCGTTTATTATAGACTGACAGTACTGTAATATCGATAATGTAAGTAGGTATGTTTTAATAATATTGCATAATCTGCGATATTATTATGAATAAGTAGCGGCAAGTTGCCAAGCTAACACACCCACTCCCACCATAGAAACTGCGCCCATTCCCTTTGGTTCGCTTTAGAAGTGACTCGTGACTTGGCCCGACGAAGGTACGACACTAATATAGGTACCTATTATTTGTTTTTTAGTAATACATACCCAATGATTACTTGACTTCAATCTCACAATATTTTATCATCATCTCAATTCATAGCCTGTGACTCTGTGATCTTGTCCCTGCCCCATTATAATAAATATAATGTAAATTATTTCATAATCATATCTTTTACAATACCGAGTATTAGTTGCTCGTACGGATTTATCCCCGGAATGCTACACAACACCATTACTGCAGAGGAATCGGTCATCACAGTTTCGGATGCAATTATCTGAATTACTTAATTGTATTTAAGGGCCCTTCAGCTTGGGTGAGCGTCAAGGCAAACCGGCATGGCTGCACAGCGCCAGCGAGTCTGGTGCGGACAACACCGACCCCCCCCCCCCCCCCGCTTCCTTCCTCTCTGCCCCGCTCCTCACAACACCTACCTGCTATGCTGCCCACGCAATCGACCGGCCTACGCGCCTTTGCTATGTTCATAAGTGTCTACGCATGATGCATAATAATGAGTAATCGTGATTCGTGCGTGAAGGATGTCTAATCATTAGTGACAGGCATCGTTTGTTTTACTTGAAATTCTAAATTAAACTTTTAATTTTATAAAACGAGGAGGATAACTTGTTGGAGTGGAGTAACCAGTAACTAAACTGGTTACTCCACTCCAGCAAGTTATAACACAATATCTGTTTACGTTAAGCTTACTCCCCTTTAGAATTGCATTTAATTAACGACTTTGGAATACAACATAAATGCGGGTTTAATGTAATAGGAACGTTTTTTCCAAACCGCACAACAAACCCATAAAATACTGAAGTAATCACGTTGTAAGACGGCCTTTCCCACTATCTACTCAATACAAAAACATCAGTCAGAAACTGAAATAGCAATTAAAGGACTTGGCAAGTAGTCACGTCTTATCTATACCTTGAGGTCAGGGGGTGTGCATCTCATTATAATAATTATCGTGTGGATAGCGGATCCGCGATGGGGCAGGCTGGTCGGCTCGCAAGTGAGTCATCACAGCGATCGTGATACAGCTCACGTTCGTCGCCGCGATCACTACCTACCTTACTGCTTCTCGCAGAGCCGTTACACATGTATATTATGTCTTAGAAAATGAACGTCCGAGTAGAACTCTAGCTTGGAGTTGTTTCTAATGTTACACAATATATTACTTTGGCATAAGATAGGTATTTAAATTCTGCCTGTTAACTGTTAACATAAGAAAATTACTGATGCCACTCAACATCTTACCTACACTCGATGATTGGAAAACAAAGACTAAAAGAACATTCACTTCCTCGTCCATTGGAAACTCAATTATTTTGATCTCATAATTTTCATATAAGCGTTTAATTAAGTGATAAGAAAGTCAGTACAGGCGTTGAATAATTTCTTTCAAAAAGAAAATATGCATGCGTGTGTACGATTTAAGCTGTGGTTACTTTTCATTGTTTTTAGTAAGTGCTGCAAATGTAAAAGAATTATTTTCAATACGTTGCTTAGACATTATATTTAATATTATTCTCTAATTGTTACGTGGTTATGATGCAGGTGCAGTTGAGGCTCAGGACTATGGAAACGTAAAACCATTAAAGTTCGTCAGAAACCCAGCACCAGACGGTCACAGGTTATATTCAATCATACTTTTTTACGTATTAATATTAATTAATCATTATCAATTACGTAATAATTAAGCTTACTTTAACTTCTAAATAAGTAACAACTTAAGATACTAATAACTTTGGACTTCAAAAATTACGATTACGATTTTTATATCTCAATTCGGTATGATTAAAAATTCCCCACTTCAAAATATGCGGCAATGTTTCGGTAAAAAAACTATATTGCTCCGCAGCGGTTTTCGACGAGCACCAAACCGAAAAAATTACCAATACAAAATTTGCCCAATACTAAGCTGACACTTATCTGATAGGTTTCAAGTAAACTGTACTTATAAATGTTAAGCAGGCGTCCCCCAGGGATCTACCTTTGGCCCTAATCTCTAATCATATCTTCAGGTTAAGTGACCATAACTGTGGCTACCGTAGCTGATGACACTGAACTTAGTTCGCCAATCATCATCATCATCATCAACAGCCTGTGTTAGTCCACTGCTGGACATAGGCCTCTCCCAATGCACGCCACTGAGCCCGATCCTCGGCTATCCTTCGCCAATAAAGACCTCCAATACAAACAAGACGCGGCCAATTTCAAAATAATAAGTCCTCGTTTATTATGTATAACTAGCTGTGCCCGCGACTTCGTTCGTGTGGATGTCGGAACTTCACAATGTATTTTTTAGTGCGAAACGCCATTAAAAAAAAAATATTATAAAAGTTACGTGAAGTTAAGAAGACCAAATGCACTTAACCCTATTTTTTTCTAAAATAAAATAATTTTTCTAAAATAAAAGTAGCCTAAGTTACTCCTTATTACATCAGCTACCTGCCAATAAAAGTCCCGTCAACATCGGTCCAGCCATTTCAGAGATTAGCCTATACAAACAGACAGACAGACAGACAAAAATTGTAAAAAATGTTATTTTGGTGTATGTACCGTATATATATTCATATGCATGTAGTAATAAAAAACGGTTATTTCAATATTACAAACAGACACTCCAATTTTATTTATATGTATAGATTAATGAAGTTCACGATTACTTGGAAGCATTCACGGTCAGGGGAGATATAGCGAGATTACGCCTCAATCCGTTAAGACAAAGGACTGATCCAATGTGCTCCTTGATAAACGGCGAGATTACATAGGGTATCTCTTCCTCAATACCACCATATCACATTACATCTGCGTAATTATAGTCGAAGGACTGATATCTGAACATAAAAAAATGGTATTTTATATAATATTTAGCAACTACAAGAAACTTGGGAAAAAGTAAAGCGTCTATTTAAGTCTATCGAAGTGAAGTGACAACAGAAATCCCGAATCGCACTATGAGAGTATACAACGATTCTAACAATTATACGAATGTTCGATATATACCACCGGGCCCGTCAGGCTAATTAATACCTTGCATAGTCGGAGAATCGACCTTTTCAATAGACTCATTCCTTCATACATATAAAGATTGATATCACTCAGTTAATCAGCTTTTGTCTGTAGAGCAAGTATTATTTGTAACCAAATGACTAATTTGTAATATATTCAAATATGTACAGTTGGTAATAATAATTTTACGTCCCACAGGTGCGGTATATGTCCCTCGTACTTCCAGAAGCTTTGCGCGTTCGACTTCACAACCAACTCCACGTTTATATTCGACAATCACTGCATAATGGACTTGTACAACTGCTTAGAAGGCACCGGTTTGTTTCCTAAGCATATTATTAACGTTTCCATGAATTGTAGGTGTAAAACGGTAATCGTAAATACGTCTACATATTAGTTTATTAATCAATTGGCATTGGATAAAAAAATAATGATGGAAGTTCTACAAGAAATAAGTTAACATTTCTGTCATCAATCAATGACGATGTGTTCGACGATAAACCAAGCTAGTGTAGAACATACGGTCCGTCTTTTTCTTGACGATTTTTAGTCTTAAAATCTTTTCGATATTAAGCATTGACGTACTACCTATAGATAGAGCGTAACTGATGTCACGGCAAGTTAAACAAGAAACGTTTATTACGAAACACATATGAAAGAAGGAGATGCAACCTTTATTTTTTGTCCTTATCTGCGTGTCCGGTATTTTTAGCCACAAATTGTCATATTTGACACTTGCGTGATCAAACAAATATGCCAAAGTTAACACGAGATATAAATTTCGCTTAAATTTTAGTTTTCTTTATTAAATAAGTTCATATAAAGTAGCAAGTGTGTCTCCAGAGTGTGTGTGGTTTGTGCACTATGGGATATTGCAGTGTTTTAGGCTGCAAAAACCGTAGCACACGAAAAAACCGTATATCGTGTATCGCGTAACATTTCACTCGTAAGTAGACCGATTTCAATTTATTAGAGTTTCAATAACGTCGGAGATATCACTACAGATATCATGGGTAGTAACTGACACTACTCGTCGTTGAATATACTGTGAAATTAATGTGTTATTTTGCATATTGTTTGTAACATAACACCTGAAACATTAGTGTTGCTAGTGTATTCTTTTATTTACCTCACCTCTGTTTTGTTACGCGGCTTAGTGTATGATTATAATATATGACGAGTTAATTATTGTTATACAGATAATTGTATGCTGGCGCCATCTTTCGAGCTTTGGTTGAATTGCTAAACATTAATCACATAATTACATCACCCATATTATTTTCATTCATTCGCCTGTTGAACATCTGAATATAAATGGCGTTAGGACGCCCCACACACAGTCTATAAACCCTTCAGTCAGTCGACGAAGACGTCTAGACAGGGCAATCGTGCGGGGTGTGAGGGGTGAGACGCGGGTGAGGCCAGCCCCAGCTGCATACTTCACCGCACTTAGTAGCTTGGGACACGACTTTGAGGGTTATCGAGTATTTGATATTTTAGATATTTCAATTTATTATTAATATGGTGCATACGACATGTGCTGTCATTGGACTGGGGGGTTGGCATTGGATCGTGGGTTTGATATATAAATTTAAAAAATATCTACCTATTTTTTATTTAATTGTTTAGACTTTAGGCAGGAATTTAACGATTTGTTTAAAATTTTAGTAAATTGTCTATTTTTAGGTTTGTCAATTTGACGTGTACGATTGGGGGGAGGGGGGGGGGAGGGTCATTAATCCCACGAACCTCTCCCTCGGATCGCCACTGCGTGCATGTGCGAACGTAAACAAAATGGCGTTCGTAAAAATACCGAGTATATTGCACACCCCCGAAACGTTTTGTCTTTATAAGAATTTGTTGAGGTCTCAGGGTGCTGTCACACGAAATGAAACTTATAAGACATTTATTTTGAAATCCAAAATGGCGTTCATGAATTTTTTGAAACATATAGATATGCGTATAGTTTTCAAGGTTTCTTGGGGTGCTGATTTTGAAAATGGCATCCATTTTGAAATCCAAGATGGCGGACATGCATTTATGAAAAATATAGATAAGGGTATCGTTTTCAATGTTTCTTGGAGTGCTGATTATGAAAATGACATCCATTTTGAAATCCAAGAAGGTGGACATCCATTTTTTGAAAAGTATAGATATGGGTATCGTTTTCAAGGTTTCTTGGGGTGCTGACGACTTAAAAAACTAAGACTTAAAAAACATGATATTAATGATTGGGTATATATGTATATTTTTCAATTTGCGACAACCCTTCCGCAGTTGCGTAAATGCCTACACAGGTGGCGGCATCGCCCGACATCAAAGGCGTCAGCCTACTGTTGGAATACTTATACTGTGCCCCACACCAACGTTCCTATCATTGGTGACGAACTTGCTTGTATAGGGCAATATCTTTTGTGTTATATGACTCTCAAGTCATGGCTTGACAGATGCGGGAAGAATCAGTTGTTCACGTGGCAATATTTTGATATGCGTTTTTTTTTAAATATAAAGTTTGAGCTTCCTTAGCCTTACCTACCTTTTGATATATTATTTCTTTGGATACAATTTGTTTACATGATCATCGGTAAATAGTTTTAGTAATACATATTATTATATTATATAAAACAATCAGGGTAAAAATAAATTTACGCTCAAAATAAGGGACATTGATTTTCCTCGCAACACCTATTGTCGGTGCGAGAGAGACTATAGTGGCCACGGTGACTACTTATCTGTAGGTAGTTAATCTATGATTTTAAACTAAAATCATCATTATACATAATACGATTAAACGAGTATTGTATATATATATATAAATTTATACATTGGCATCTCGGAAACGGCTCTAACGATTTGGATGAAAATTTGTACTTTGATAACTTTTTTGAGCGCCATCTGTTGTTAGGTTTTAAATTAGCTACTCATGTCATTCTCCAACATATTCGTTAGAGACCACGCTTTTGGTGTGCAGTGATGGTGCTTGCTTGTATTGTGTTCACTCCATAGTCTTTGTTTAAATCCCAGTTGTCAGAGTGGAGTTGGTTTAGGTGCATCTTCAGTGCATCAGCTCTATGGTAAACAGGTCCACAGCACAGTGAACAATGATTGTAACTATAACCGCGCATGCGATGACACCTGATTTTTTTATTTACAGAATTCTTTCCCATGAAATATGATAAGTGTTTGTACTTCAGCAACTTCGCTTACGTTCACGGATATAAATATGAAGACATGGACTATGGAGAAGATCATGTAGTTGTGAAGCAATCAAAAAAGAATCCAGATTTTATCAGATAACAATTGTTTTTATTTTTGATGATACTTATATAAAATTAAACCTAGTACTTCTAGACGAATAAAAATCCGATGTCGTACATATTATTCTATTCTTAAACGAATAAGCAGACAATAAAAACGAATATCCCATTTCTTTTGTCACACTAATTCTGATTAGAACATTGGTTAACATTGAAACGGTTAATACTAACATTAAGTAAATGCTGTGGATACTACTTTATTGATACTCGTGTTAAAAGTATAACTCGACAGTAGGTACTATTATTTAAACAATTAGATATACAGTTTAAATATTATTATCAGTAACAATTACGTATTACTGGAACATCGACCACTAATTAGCAAATAATTGCATATGATAATATAATTTATGTCTGTTTATGTTGCGAGGTTGTTGCACAGCTACTAGACCGCGAGGCGTGCAGTGAGCATTGCTCGGACACTGTCAACATTGCGTCTCTACTATTATGATTATGATGATGTTGTTAGCAAACTGTCAGTCTCAAGTGGACAAACCTAGAAGATTATAATGCAAGACCTTCCCACTTTACTTAAGCTTTATACACCGAACAATCTTTGCCCGCAACATACACGAAAATCACTGCACGAAGATTCATAATGATGCTTAATAAATTAAATGTCCATTTCTATAGACTAGTTACGGCGTGATAGCACTACAAAGGCTGTCTTCACACTAACCTGTTTGACGTGTCTGCAAACGCATCGGGCAGTGTGAGGACAGTCTAAGTGAGGAACATGGGTTATGTGACGGCCATATGGCCGAGCCTCTTGTAGTCGATTTTGTCCAGTTGCACGAGGGGTCGCAGTTGGTCGGCGAACGCGCGCATATCTTCCGCTATAGCATCTTGGCCTTGTGGCGCTAACACCTGAATTAAACAAAAATAAATCATTATTAACTTACTCATTCAATTTTTAAGCGTAAGGCAAATGGCGAGCTTATCACCATTAAATTTCAAAACTAATATTTTTTTAACGAATACCCTATTGGGCTTTGAACACATGCTATCACGTTCGGTTACGCTACTCGTGACCACTACACTAATGGGGATTTTTAATCCGGTATGACATACAACTATGAATAAGTTACTCACAGATAATTCCACTAGATAACTCTGAGATATAGGCTCCGGAGGCATTGACCCCTGAGATATCTTAAATACTTTTGCAACTGTTATCTTCATACGTCCTTTCCTGAACATGTAACCTGTGTAATGGACAAAAATATAGGATTATTTTCATTTGATATGAAATAAACATGTTGTACAGGTGGCTGTATTAACTGGTTAGGTTAGGATAGGTTGTGACACCCCTTCGGGGGGGGGTCGTGCGATCCGTAGTGCTGTACGGGGCGCCTGCATGGTCGGCTCGGCTATCAGGCGTCTGACGCTGCAGGACGAAAATCAACGACCTGCAGCGCAAAGTTGCAATACGGATCGCACGAGGATACAGAACAGTATCCTTCGAGGCGGCAACTCTACTGGCGCGGTATGTGCCGTTTGACATCCAGACGCGAAGGATATCACCGGATCCGCGCTATCCGCCAGGACGGCAAGACCGCGCCAGCTTCGGCGTTCGAAAGGCTAAGGCGGCGCGCACGTGGACAGGCGCTTTTGGCGCGAACGACTTTTACGGCTACAGTTGTCGAAGCGATACTGCCGCACTTCAGAGCCAGGCCCAAGAGGAGCGAGCACGTCACGTACCGATTGACGCAGGTGTTCACCGGGCACGGTTGCTTCGGTGAATACCTGAATAGGATCGGTCGCGAAGCCACGGCAGCTTGCCACCATTGTGGAGGAGGCGGCCAGGATACTGCACAACACACGCTCGATGCGTGCCCTGCGTGGGCCGCGGAGCGGCAGATTCTGGTCGACCAGATCGGGCAAGATCTCTCTCTGCCAACCATAGTATCGGCTATGCTGGCAGAATCGGAAAACTGGAGGGCAGTGGTCTCCTTCTGTGAAGCAGTCATGCTCCAGAATCCGCTGAGCGGGATCTGGAGAAGGCCGATCCCGCTCGACGGAGAAGGAAGCGCCGGGGAGCAACCACACCGGCGCGCAACACGCCGCAACCCCCCGCCTAACACACCCATGTGGGGGGCCTTAGGGATGGGGGCGCACAGAGCGGGGACTCTGCGCGCTCTCACTTAGCGACCCCCGAGAAGACGGCGACACGGTGTGGTCCGTGTCGCCGTGTGCACACAGCACCCAGCGAGGGTAACGGGGGGACCTTTCTACAGTCTCCCCCGGGACGTGCACGAGGGGGTGGCCTCTTTACAGTTACCCCCTCCGGGAAGTGCCATTTGGCATGACACCGTGGTGGGCTTCGGTGCGGTCTTCTAAGAGTTCCCGATGCCCACCATATGGTGTCGAGGCGCACCACCGTGGTGAGTTTAGCCGGTAGGAGTCCGGCACACCCCTCCGCCCTCCCAGGCGGAGGATAGCCCATGATGGTTTCTCACCATGCAAATCAAAAAAAAAAGGGCGCCAGGGTATTTTTTGCACCCGGGCGCTACGTGGGCTAGAACCGCCCCTGAGCCCCTTGATTGGCAACCAATTTATGTTATATATTTTACTTGGAGCCATTAAACCTATTTGAAAATATCGAGGGATAAATATAACTTGGAAAACTTTAGGAATAGGTTTAATAATGCATCAGATCAGATCCCAGTCTTTCAGAACATGTTTGCCCACCATCATAGGTACTTATAGTTCCGACATATCGACGCTCAAGGTTAAATCGCACTATAGAAACGACGCGGTGCGGCGGTCCACCGGAGCGGCACGGTTCGATAAACATAATTGGTATTGATATTGATTTATATGATCTAAGTTAGACATTAAGACTGTGTACAAACTGCCAGATCAAGGTCTACTATAGTTGAATGAAAGTAAGGACGTAGACGGGACATCTGACAAGATGATGGACGGCTGGAGCCGAGCCGTAACAGATTGTTTACCGGGAGTAGCGTCAGACGCACAGCGGCGCGACGGCTAGATGAGATTAGAAATGTACGAGATTAACGCAAGACCGGGCAAGGTGGCACAAGAATAAAGACCTTGCTTGCCTGACTCTGAACCAGGGAAAATAAAATACTGTATTCAACCAACGCGGTTTAACACAACACTCCATCTTCTACCTCCTGTATCAAGTAATCCAGTCTTCTTCATGTTATTAATCCTTGCTGGTCAAAGTCAAGAATGCTCACATAGCATTGATTCAAATTCATAATTAGTATTTATTAACTACTCGTTTTCGTCCGCGGCATCGCCAGCATTGATTAGAAACCTGTGCATTTTTTCGGGTCACACGTAGCGCCATTTAGCGTCTTAAAGCAATTGTGACCGTCGAAAGTTATTGTTTTTTCCCTCGGGAACAGTACTTTTATCTGGATGAAAGATCCCCTATGTCCTTTTCTGTACCCCTGACAACGTATATGGGCATTTCTCCACTAAATGGAAAATCGCTGTCCCAAGCACATTTTATGTAATAAATCCTAAAATTTCTCATTTTTTAGTGTTAATAACGACATAATATGAGGTATTCTTGGCATGCCACAGCTTATTAAGTAATTTAATATTGTATTACTAACACATAAATGAGTTTTGTTACTTGAATAAATAAAGTTTATTATTATTATTATTATTATAATTTTTGAGAAAATAAATGTCAAACACCTCAAAACACAGTCCCCTGATATGTCCTTTTTCCAGAATTACAGGTATTGAGAACTATATTTATTTCTTTGCCATTCATAACCGAGTAAAGGTTATACAAATACGTTAAGAAGACGGTAAGCATCTTTTAAAATCACAAATTATATGTCTACAATAGAAATTTTATAAAAAAATCTATGTACGAAGGCTGTCCTCAAATTTTTAAAACAGTCCCCTGATAAAATTTGAAAACGGCGTATTATTCAAATTTTGTATTATCTCGGAACATTAAGATCGTGAAACGGAAGCAATTAGTGTGAAATTCGTTCGGTTGTAGAGGTAAATAGTCAGCCGCCATTTTCATAGTGGCAACACTGCATTTTCTAGTGAACCACGCGTCTCGGCCGTTAGTAGAAACAGTCCACTGGTAAGTGATTTTTTTCCTGTTTCAAGAGTTTTAATTGAGATAGTTTGTTTAAAATAATTTACTGTCGAGCATGTATTCACATCTATTTTATAAATGTGATACGTTTTAATGATTTTGTGGTATTTAATTTTCAACCAAAAATTACAGTCCCCTGGTGAACAGTCCCCTGTCATTTCATAGCACAGGGGACTGTACTTTACTACAGGGGACTGTTTCTTTAAGTTTTGTCAAGCCTTAAATGCCAGAATGAACATCAATGACCATCAACGTTAACAGTATATCGTCTCTTTCGTAGGTAGTAGTTCAAAATGCCACCCACAAAGAAGCCACCCAACGCAAGAGAAGAAATATTAGAACAAAAACGTATAGCTGAACGTTTGAGATATCAACGACTTAAAAATGACCCACAAAAAAAAAAAGAAATGAAAGAAAAAGAAAGGCAGAAATTCCAAAAGAAAAAAGAAAAAGGCACAAGAAAGTTAGTTAATGATATGAGGCGTCGTGAGCAGAAGGCTGTAAAAAAGACTTGGAAAGAGTATTGTTCCAAATATTGGGCAAAAAATAGAGCCATGAAAGAAATAACAAATACTTTTGTGAGGGAAAATATACCTGATTCCGATGGACCCACGTTAGAACGTCCGGCACCTTTAAGATCGTCAGAAAATGCATTAGTTGCAGCAAGAAAGCAACAGGCTAGAAATAAACGCGCAAAGATAATGAAAGAAAAAGACATTACGATTCAGGAATACAAACAGAAACTGGAAAAGTATAAAAAGAGATTGCTGCGGTTATAACAAAAAGTTAATAATAACAGTAAAAAGGATGAGACCTCAAATACAAAACTAACAAAAATGTGTGACACTCCATCAACTCGCAAAGACGTTGTAAAAAGGCACTTTTTGGAGAAGTTTTGAATAAACAATTGAAAGAGAACTGTACAGGTTTAAAAACTACGTGCAAAAGAACTGCTGATGCTATCATTGCTACAGGAGGAGACATGCAATAGTTTGGAATCTTTTATAGACTCAGTGCAACAAAGATCAATTAAGAATATAACTAACGATATTCAGAAAGACGCCAAAAATTTAAAATGTTTCTATGGTACCCTCAAAACTCATCAGATTAAGGGTAAAATCACACGAAGCCCTTTGGGATTACCGCAAGGCACTGCCAAGCTTATAATGAAGAGTTTTAACTGCTCTTGTGAAGAAGAGTGTCAGCATTTTAACCTAGGGGTTATGAACTACGAACTGACGAAAATTCGCGTCGAGGACGTTTACACCGACTCCGAATCCGAAGAGGAAACGCGGCTAGCCCATATCTCACCAGACATTACTGAAACCGACATTTCAAGACCGAGTGAAAATTTCAAGACTAATTATGAGAATACTTCGGGGCCTAGTACAATCAGCCAACCACAAGTAATCAGCAATCAGCAAACACTGGTGATTACATGTTAGTTAAGTTTATCATCAGAAACTTGGAATATCGTTATGCTGCTGTTGTTAATAACGTAGATAATGAGGAAGGCGAACTAACAGTAACTTTTATGAAAATTTGTGGTAACAAGGGCCACAAGTTCAGAATTGATGAGAATGATATTTCTGATGTCGTGTTTGATCAAATATTAGAAAAGTTGCCTGATCCGGAAATAACCCTAAAAGGGAGTAGATCATTTTATTATTTTCCAATATCAGTACCGGTCTTTGAAAAATAAGTTAATTTTAAGATGTTTTCCTGAATGTTAAGACTGATTGTAAGACGTTGCGCCATTGATGTTAATTACTTTAGTTACTTGAAAAGTACAAATGTTTCATAGTAGTAACCCAAATATTGATTGTGATAATTAGTTAACGGAGGTAATGTTATTTGTTTTTATTTAATATCGTTATTAAGGCTAAATTATGTCATACGACCAGTATCTTAAAAATACTGTTACAGTAAGAAGTTGATTTTATTAAGTTTATCACAAATGTTATTAGCCTTAAGAAGTCTCTATTATTAGTGAAATTTGTTTTAATATCGTTGATTTTTTCGTAATAATTACACCTTGTAAGAGCTATAACAAAATAAAGCTTTGATTACTTAAACAAACAAAAATACTAGTTTTTGTCCATAAAAACATTCCCCTGGATGGCCACAACAGTCCCCTGTCACGATTTTGCATAAAATCGTCCATAACTCAAAAACCAAGAGGAAAATGTGTGGGCTTTTTTAAAATATATATTTGATTTACTGTTGCCTTCCATTGTATTAACAAACATTGTCAACATTTAATAAAATTTGCTTAGGACAGTCTTGTATGGGCGAGTTTCCAAATAGCAGAGAAACACCCATATGCAAAATTTCATGATGATTGGTTCGGTGGTTTAGGCGTGAAAAGGTAAAAAACACACAATCAAACTTATTTTCGCACTTATAATATTAGTTAGGAAGTTAGTTTTTTTTTTTTTTTTTAATATTGCCCCACACTAGGATTTCTCCTGTATCGTGGGTACAGTTTACAAACATACATGTCACATGCACAAACAACCAGACCCGAAACAACTATCTGTAGATCATACAAATATTTGTTCCGTGCGGGATTCGAACCCGCGACACGTAGCGCAGAGAGCTAATCGCTTAGCCACTGCGTCAATCGTGTCGTCAAAAGTTAGGATTAGGATATATTATAATGATATTGTACTTCATTCCAATATAAGAAATAAAAATGACTATACTAGTCCTAGACCAATGTGAGCTATGATGATGATGATCCTAGGACCATCCTAGGTATCATCAAATTGAGTTAACTAACACCACTTGTTAATTGATAAACTATAAATACTGGAAGATACATAGACCACAGCTGGGCACAGGAATTAAGGGCTGATGTATCAAATCACATCTATAGTTGATTGATATCTAAACATCAACATTGGATGACAATTCAATTTGTTGTTGACAATCCACCAATTTTCACCACATATTTAAAAGAATTATGAACAGAACAACATAATCATAATAAACAGATATACATAGGTTTACGTAAATTGCTGTTAAAATTAGGGATGTTACGGAGCTTAGACTCCGATTCCGATATGTCGGAACCTCCGATTAAAATTACACCTCCGAATCCGGCTCCGGTTCCGATATATCAAAACGGAGGTATATATCGGAGTTACAAGTTATGACTTGCTATCGCTGCAGCACTACTGAGCGCTTTCTACGTGACACTGACAACTGACGGAGTACATGTGTTCTTTGCAACTGGTGAACGAAGAGTGAACGAGTTGCGACAAGTTTCTTCTTTCTTATTTATTTACATTTTACATTCGTAGCTTTGCTCTGACTCCGACTCCGATTCACCTCCGACTCCGCGGAGGTCACTACGAGAACCTCCGACTCCGATTCCGCCTCCGATAAATCCACCTCCGTAACATCCCTAGTTAAAATCTGATATCACCAAACTCTAGGCACAGACAATAGCACCTCAGCAGGTGTTGTTTGGCATGGAAACCTTTAGATTACTTGTAAATAAATCAGTGTTACTTATATAATCCTAACTAATATTATAAATGCGAAAGTGAGTTTATTTGTTTGTTTATTTGTTACGCTTTCATGCCTAATCCTTACACCGATTTTAAAAATTCTTTCATCAATGGTATGCTATGTTATCAGCAAGTAAAAAAGGGTATATTTTATCTCCGTATTCCCACGGGAACGGGAATCCTAACTAATATTATAAATACGAATGTGAGTTTGTTTATGTTCATACTGCCAATGTCAAATCAATGTCGCTCACAACCATAGATTTTAGAGTAAGCAGAATCCTAAGTCTATGCTCGCAACTGACATAATAAAACAAAATTAAAAATAAAATGTGTGCAATGACTACAAAGGTATATACTCTTTGACAAACTCTTTGAAAAGAACCTCAATAATTAACAAACTCAAAAATTTATACGGTCGAATTTCGGCCACAAGGTGACTGGCTGGATTCAGTTATGCTTATAGAAGGCAATTTTATAAGATAGGTTTTACCAACAGATTTTAGATCTAAGAAGATTGTTTGTTTTCAGAACTATATCAATATCCTACCATCCTATCTTATCCTTTCCTACTATAAATATAAATGCGAAAGTTTGTGAGGACGGACGGATGTATGTATGTTTGTTACTCTTTCTCACCAAAATTGCTAAACAGATCTGGATGAAATTTGGCACACAGATAGATTATCTAGTATAGTCTGGAATAGCACATAGGCTACAATTTATTCCGGAAAAACGCGGGCGGAGCTGCGGGCTGAAGCTAGTATTTTAGCAAAATTACCTTTTACACTATATTCAAATTCAATTCTACAGCCAAGTTCATTGAGGAAATCTATGAGCATTCCGCTGCAAGCAATGTCAAGGCTTGATCTGACCACTGTGGGCCTGCTTTTATCTCCAAGATCTGGCTGACCAATGTACCGAAGTTGAAATGGCATGTCACGGTAATCCAGGGCCTTCCGGACTCGCAGCATTAATGGAGCAGCCTGGAATTATTTTAAAAAAACATTAGAGTCAATATGTATTTTTGGTATTATTACAGTTTGAGATACAATATCTCATCTAGTAAGTATTTAACAACTACCCGAGTTTAAGACTTACTGAAATAAATAACTATGAATAATATGTTCAAATTCAAATTTCATTTATACAAAATAGACTACTACTAGTGCTTTTTGAACATCAATCATATTAAGGACAGAACTAATACGCCCATCCTTGACCGCTTCCTATGTGTTTTAGCTCTTAATTGATGCTTCCTTGATGATTATGCAGGTAGGTTATATTTATTTGCTTTCTACCTGTTGGTTAGGATCTCGCAAACTGAAGCAGACTTCTTGGTCATCGAAGGTCTCCGGTCCCGCGTCGACATTATCACAGAGACCACGGAGGCGATGAAGTAAAACTTCTACAGCTGAATCTAGTACAGAGCCCTACAATTACAAATAACATTAATAATAGGGAAATTCAAACAAATTACCAATCCAATTTAGAGTGACCTACCTGCAGCAAGTATTCTTGATTTGGAATTATGTTAGCTTTCAGCGCTTGTGATAAGCTGTCGGTTGCAGTAATAGGAGCTGCGTTTGAAGCAGACATGCCAGCCATTTTTGGGAATTAACACAATTAATACATTAATAATAACTAGATAGTCTCGTTTTTGTTTTGTAACTTGATTTTAATGATTTTGTTTAAGTGACAGCACTGGAATGACATGCATGACATGCCAACTGACAGCTGAAAAGGAACACAGACATTTTTTTGATTCATTCGTCCTTCTTCAGACATGCAAAGGGAGTGAGCGCATACGGCCATAGGGACAAAAACGATAATAATTTATCGATTTCCATAGCTTTGCCTACCATTTACAAAAGTTTTATTGATAATAAATTTAAGCCAGGTGCCACGTTAAAAAAAAACATACATAACCTTAGTGGCTTGCATGCATGCCACTGCCTCTAGTAGCGGCAGCTACCCGTGCAATGAGTGATGGTATGATAGCTAGATGTCTTCCGAAGAACAAATATATCCGTAGCTCACTAATTTCAAAATATATCTTTATAATATCTATCATTGACATGGTTTAATTTCGTTTAATGTACTACGTTGACATCTAACGTAACTCAGAACTGAGTAGCTCTCTCGTTATTCATTACGTGCAAGGGTAAAAGGAGAGCGCTTGTTGATTTTCATGCATCACATTGTTTTAGGTTTTACCCCACGTGCACGTAACGTAAACGTTAAAGCATTACATTGCAAACATTTCAGTGCTGTGACTGTTATCCGGCAATCCTGACAAAACCATAGACTTAGAATTTCGCAAAACAAAACAGCGGTGTATGAACGGCTTAGACAAAGGATAAACTAGACCTGACATGGTAATAATAATACCGAGAGTGAACGAGATATAATAACGCTCGAAACCCTAAGAGTGAGAAAGACAGACATCATATTTTTTGTCACTTTCTGCGTATCGCCATTTGTTTGTTTGGCCTCAACTTGTTTGTGCCCAACAAAGTTGACGTTTCTCAGATTTTATGAAAATAAGTAGTCATTTGGATAAGAAAACTGTGATTAACTTGTTTCTTTAAAGTGTTTACGTGAAGTGACGTGTGGTAAAAATGGTACATTGTAGTGTTATTGGCTGTAAAAGCCGTAGTGAGCGAAAAGAGGAAAACATAACCTTTCACTCGTAAGTGCTAGATTTACGTCATTATTTAGCTATATGCTTAGACGAACTTGATAAATATGAATTATGTATATTAATTAACTCCCATAAATACAGCCAGTATGTGTAAAATAGCAAATATAAAATTTTAATATTCGATCAATACCCGCCCAAATTTAGAAGTCGTATAGGTCAACTTGTATTCCGTTGACATTAGGGTAATGCGTCCATTATTAAATGTGTTTTGTATTTAGCTGGATAATACACTTTTTAGTGATACCAGATTTTACTTATTAAAATTACCCCTTATCTTGGGTAACTTGTGTCAACAATTTCTTACCGGTCTTAGTTATAGTCATAAGTAGCCGATTTATTTATTTATATTCTTTAATCCTGATTATGTTTCAAATATATATCATAACTATAAACTGTATATTGTGTTCGTTAAAATTATTATAGTTTTTTTTTTATTCTAGCTTTCTAAAAGATCCAGATGTGCGTAAATCGTGGATAAAAATATAATCGCATCTGCTCCAGACATTTTGTTGAGAACTGTTTTAGGAAGACCCTTCTCAAGGTTTACCTAAATTCATTCTCAGTCCCAACCCTACGTAGCACGTACGTACTTTTTTAACCTCTACTGTCCCTCTTCTCTGCAAAGGCATTCCCCAATGCTTTCGAAGTAGTTTTTTTTTGCCACAACTCATTAATTTTATTTATAATTTAAAAAAATATTAATATTTTTTTTTTTTTTTTTTTTAATAAATAGTTTTCATAGAATTATAATTTGAAAAATACAATATATAATGATATTGATTTCAGAATCCTACGCTTTGTGATAACAAATCTACCGTACACTATCAGGAGGAAATTCCAGTTGCACTATCACTGATATATTGGGAGAGAGCACAAATTTTTCAAAAATCAGAAATGGACTGTGAGTAAAATTCTGTAAGTTGTAACAAGTTTTATTTTATTAATATGTTACAAACTCATAATAATGTTTGTTCTCGAACCGTTGTCTTAAAATACGTTTTATTTATTTTCAGCATAAAGATACTTTTTTAATTTCTCCGAGTAGTGAAACATTTACTCCTCAAAAAAAGAAAATGGCGAAAAAATTGAAGCTAGAGACTCTTCTAGCTAATCAACGAAAAAAGATATTACCTGTGTTGAGATCTAGAAATCGACGACTGCATAAAAAAAATGCAGAACTGTTAATCATCATTGAAAAGTTGCAATCGAAATTTTACATCTTTATTACGTCATTACATGTTTTTGTAGTTGACTGTATATAATACTTCAATGGTTATAGAATACAAAATGCTTGATGAAACATGAAAAGATTTTTATTTAACCTACTGTGTCCTGGGGTGTGGTTAAATGTAATAATTTTCATTTTTATGGTTTCTGAATAATTTAGTGTAATTGGTTCATTACATTAAATTATACAGAGACCATAGAAATTAAAATGTATACCTACAAACTAATTAAAAACAAAAAGGGAATAAACCTTTTCTTAAAAGAATCCATAGATAGATAAAGTTTAAATTTACAGATATGGGTAAAATCTTAAACCTCTGGTAACACCGCGTACGCGATGTACTTTATATCTGTCCCTTACGGGTGTACGCGAATGTCAGATCTATAGTAATTCTCTATCTTAGATGAACGGTATGAACAAAAACAATGAGACAAATGTCAGTTCAAGTTGACTGTTCATTCAGATAGGCAGTTGCTATTTTGCATTTTTATGGGGCGCTGAAATACCTCTATATATGTTTTGTTAGTGTATTGTTATAATTTCCATAAACTAAACAGTCGAAAATGACGAGCCACGTTAAAATACGTTTAGCTTCTGAAAGGGTTAATCATTCTGTGCCTTCTAACAATGAATTACCTCGGTTTTATACTCCCGGAGAGGTTATTACAGGCATGCAAGATTTTATGCGGTAAGATTTGTTTAGAAACTACATAAACTGTACTCGCTTAAAATAACGAATAATCAAGTTTGTGTCTTATTGCAGTGGTCATGGTACTTATGCAGAAGATGATTGTTTGAAAGCTTCAGTGGCTGGGGTTATGCAAAAAGTAAACAAGTTGATATGCATTCGACCTCTTAAGAGTCGGTATGTTGGTGAGATAGGCGACGTGGTGGTAGGACGAGTGCTCGAGGTCCAACAGCGGAGATGGAAAGTCGAAACTAATTCACGTTTGGACTCTGTACTTCAGCTATCATCTGTGAATCTTCCTGGTGGAGAATTGGTATGTTATAAGTAGGACTTACAAAAAATAAATAGGTATTTCAAGCCTAGTAGACAGACTATTAATTAAGTCAAATAAGAATGGTAGGTAGAATAAAATAGCTTTAAAATGTATCATTTAGTATTTTTTCACCTGTTTTAGAGGCGAAGATCAGCAGAAGATGAACAAATGATGAGAAAGCACTTACAGGAGGGCGACCTGATCAGTGCAGAGGTTCAGAGCGTGTTCTCTGATGGATCACTGTCTTTACACACAAGGAGCTTAAAATATGGCAAAGTAGGTCTAAATATTTTACATGGTGTGTCTATTTCCTATTTTTAATTTAAGTGTATGTTACGCTAATGAGAATGATCAACTTACTAAAATTATTCTAAATTAAATCCTTACCCTATATCCAGGAACGGACTGCAGAAGGCTAAGTCTCTATTTTATTAAAATATTACTAGATATTCTTAATTAAGTACAATTTTGGGACACTTCAGTTTTGTTGGCCCTGCATGTTATTAGCTAGTCCAATGATGATTTACTAATATCCATACTATAGAGTGGTATATCCATGCTATACTGGCCAAACGGGCCAAGGCCAAAACTATTATTGCCAGTCTGTCACCATGCAAAATAACAAATAGTCTAGAGATTATGTTTCACATAAAGTTTTTGTTTTTTCAGTTAGCTCAAGGGATACTTATAAAAGTATTTCCATCACTGATCAAGCGCCGAAAGAATCACTTTCACCACCTGCCTTGTGGTATATCTGTGATAATTGGAAACAACGGCTACATCTGGATCAGTCCACAAGAACATAACAATATGGTAGAAGGAGACAAAGATGAAATTGCTAATGTTGAGTCACAGGTTAGTTGTATAGAATCTTCCATTTAGTAACATTCTGTATAATTGTACAAAAATAGAGGTGTGGTGAAATATTTACCTACATTTCATATAATTACAAATCTCTTAAGTTTCAATGCTTTTGTGTAGTATAAATAGTTTGTGTGTTGGTCTATTACAGACTGTCAGCAGATCAGACAGAGAAACAATGGCTCGAGTGAAGAATTGTATTACAGCACTTGTAGCATCCAAGATGATGCTAGATGACTCCAGCATCATGTTTGCTTATGAAGAAAGCTTAAAGTATGATGAAGTAAAAGACTTGCTTGACCCTGAGGCTATGCTAGATATTGCCTTTCTAACACAGCACAGAATAAACTATGTTGTTGAAGATTAACAGGTTCTTTTATAATACTTTCAATTATTGTTATTAAAACTATAGGTTTGGTCCCAGAACTGTCCAGCTTTAAACCCAAGACACACCACAAGCCAGTGGTGGATTAACAGGGGTCGGAAGGGGCGGCCCGCCCCGGGCCTCTGGTCTTGGGGGGCCTCCAAACGCTTCCATGTTCCCTTGATCAAATCCTAAACAAGGGTTTAAAAATACGCTTAGTACATATCTAAGAGGTGGTTTGAAGATAAAAGGTTTTATTTTCCTCATCTGTATCCATATTCTATGCTATTCGTTGACTTAGCCTAGCTGGCAGTGTGGCCTGTCTTTAGACCAAGTAAGAAAGAAAAGTAGCTAATAATTAAGAAGAGTAGCTAGTAGTAACCTCTTTAAATATTATCTAGAGTACCTGATAACCTCGTCGATCTGTTAGTACAGTAGCATATGACACTGTCAGTATCATTATGGTGCTAACAAAATCGACAGTTGTGTTCAACAACACTATAGTTTGGTTTTGTATACTGAGTGAGCATCCTTATACACGGCGTTTACAAGTAGTTTTACACGTTCAGCGCCACGTGTATAAGTCAATATACACCCTAGTGGAACGCTCACAGGCCGGTGTATATCTAGTTATACACCTCGAGTACTCAACTTCAGAGGCCAGTGTATTGGTGAATATACACCGCACGGAACATTTTCTTTGGCAATTTTGTAGGCCTGGCCCTGACAAATCGTTTGGTGTATCTGGGGTATAGAAATCTTGTATAGTTTAGGATTACAGATGTTTTTTGAATGAAAAAAATATATATGTATATTATATGATACATCAAAAAAAAAAACCAGTTAGAAGCATAGGAAAAAAAAAGAAATCAAGTTCACATAGTATTTTAGGACCAGGAGAAGCCATTTATGCAAAAAAAAAAAATAGTCATTTCCACAACATTTGCCTCAGAGGTGCCTTGGCGCTGAACGTGTTTAAATAGAAATAAATGTAGAAGGCGATTTCAAAATAATGGTGTACTCCAAGCTAATATCTTGGGTCCCATTTGGTGCGTTTACATTGTGACGATATCTGCAACTTTTGCCACCTCTCTGTGCTGCTGGTAAGCCCCTGTACAAAATATTATTAGTACAAAGATACGTTTGGGAATGATTTGAATTAAAGTCACTTTCAGTTTTTTATTGTAATTTATAGTTCCAATATTACAGACCACCTAAATAGTGAGTAGTAGCTTTTTTCAAATACATCTCAGTATCTATAAAAATGCTTAAATAGTCTTTATCATAATTTTTTTAAAGGTCTTACGCATACGAGTCCCTTTAGAACGGGAAGACGTGATTAATTCTTAAAAAAATATAATAGACACGGCCACTCCTTTTTATTCATTTAATACAAGTATAGAAATATGTAAGTAAAAAACATTCCGACCGCATTTCACGCCATAGCCAAGTCGGCGAATACGCGCAGTATAAAACAAAATTAGTATTTTTAAATATTACTATATTATAAACTATGGTATAATACTGTAAAGTAGTACATAACTAACTTAGTAAAAGATTTTACAAATACAATGAAAAATTCTATAAAAGATGTAAATCGAAGTTATTATAAAATTGTGACAATGATTTTAAAAGTTTGACACACATTCTCTTAAAATACTTATAACATTCACAACACTCTTACGTTTATATTTGGCACATTATAGTTTCTTATTTCTTTTCCCAAGAATTTTCATAAGATTTTTCGACATGAAGTATGGTTTCTCTGGCGAACCATCGTTTCTTTCGCAGTCTTCGACTGAAAAAAGAAAAGAATCCTTTCCTATTACATGTTACTTAATAACAAAAATGTGGGTGCACAATAGTACACCTCTGCCAAAAGTTCCATTAAAAATATCTGCTTATCATTTTATGAATGAGGTACTTACGGAAGCACAAAAACAACGTATCTACAGCCATTTCATAGACGTTGAAGAATATGGTACAGACGAGGTAGGTGGCTATGCTCAGTATGATGGCGGGAATGTGGTTGTAGTGGAGCGGCTGGCCCTGCGTCACCTCGTACACGAAGTTCCACTGCAGCAGGTAATACACGCCGATGCCCACTCCAATAGATATCAACAACTTGGACAAGAAGAACAGGAAGTCTGTGACCTGAAATAGTATATTGTTCCTTATTAATACAACTTCAATTCTTCTTCAAGTGTCTACCTCTTATCGGTGAGACATCGATGCAGCTTTTTTTTTTACTACATTAACCATGGCATGCGTTAACGCATTTCGCTGAACTTAAACTTCATCTGTCACTCTAATAAGCAAAAGGCGGCTTTGTAATATACTCAAGCCTCTAAGTGTATTAGGTGTTGTTGCGATGGACGGAGTCTGATTTGTGAGACGTAATTGTTTAAATTATTGGCTTCGGCTTGGGTCATCACCAAAGAGTAAAGATTAAAGATGCTTTCAGCGATAATATAATGAACATTCAATTACGAACCTTGTCTAAAACGACGACCCGTAGAATATTCCTCATAAGCAAAGAGAAGGCGTCTCTTGCGCTCTTGCAGAAGCTATGTCCATGTACCGCGCACATGATATACGCGTTCTTATTGATGAACCTGAGGAAATTCTCCAGGCACCAGCAGAAGCACTTGCAAAAACACAAGATACATCGCGTGAAGGGATTATCGAACTTCTTTATCTTGTGGTCGATGTACTCCAAAATGACACGAATCACTCGCACTACAGCTATGATCAGTGCTCCCAGTGCGACGGTGCCCAAGTTATACCTGCAAAAGTTGGTAAGAACCTGCTTTAGGGAAATGTAAAGTAAATGCAGTAAGTGTGCGTTTTTGAACAGAAATGTAGTTCCACTGAACTCTACGTAAATTTTGGCCGGATTATAAATACTCACCGCAACGTTCTACATATGCCCGAGGTGAGCGTGAAGAATGGAAGATCTCTCTTGTTGTAGGTCCAGTACCATGTGGAGAATGTACTGGCAAGCATCATATCCGACACGCCACTGATGAAGAACATCGTCCAGAAGAAGGCGAGCAAGTTTGCCACTGCGCAGGAATACATAGTTTTAGTGTTTCAAATACTGAAGCATGTCTGTAGTACGGGTGCAGTATTAAACAAGAGAAGTTGATGATTGTATGAATAACACTAGCAGGATATCCCCTGCTAGTGTACCACCTCCACTTTAAAGCTCGTAATGCGTTTCCCAGCATGGTTTACGTTAATTCTGTCAAACTCAAACTATCAAACTTTTTATTATACTACGAACTTAAAAATTTATCTATACTAACGATGCAAGTACACGACGCTGTGTGGGCTATCGAGCCCAGTGAAGTGACAAATGGCTTGCCGACAGGATCCACCGCTTATATCGCCACATTTTGATGTGAACGTTACTGGATTGCAAGCTTGATAATCCTGAAATATCAATTCAAAAAAAGAAAAACGGATGTTCTTATTACCTTCTTATCTACGCAAATCAAACAATAGATTTTTTAAATGTATTGTTTGATTTGCGCAGATAGGATTCCAGCCTACCGTCACAACACACAAAACAAAAATCCGTAGGATCTAGAGACCTAACGTTTGGCTTGTTGAATAAAATTAAAATAAATGGTTCTCACGGTCGTACCTCAGTGTAGATGCCCTGGCAGTTACATGTGTCGTTCTTGAAGTTGACGACTTTGAAGGCCGACTCCCCCATAGAAAGCAAGTACATAAATACCATTACGCCGTATACGATTACGAAGCACTGGAGAATCCAGGGAAATATGGGGAAGAAAACTGTGGACTTTATAGCAGTCACTGCCCTGAGAAGAGAAATTAAATACGCCTTGTTAATTTTTATAAAGTATTGATGATTATTCAAACATGAGTAAAATAAAGTTGTATAAGGTATTAAATTTTAGGTATCAGCTAAATATTTTGCCATTTGAGGCGTTCAAAAATTTGAGTTAATGCATAAATCGCCTGAGCTTTCAATGACACAAAAAGTATTATGATAGGCATTTATATACCGTCGCTGCGCCTGCCAAGCTCCATATGTGCATGTAACGAAGAAAAAACTCTTTTTAAGTAGTTTTTATAATTTGTATTTGTAATTTTATAGAGTTGTGTATCGAATAAATGTCTTCAATACTACACTGCCAGATTTTTTTAAGTAATGTATTGTTTAAAATATAATTAGTTTTTTGTTGTTTCTCGAAACCTATCATAAATCACAAATGGAACATGGCAGGCGCAGTGAAGATATCAAAATATAATGAAAAATACAATTGTATATGGTATTTAATTTTAGGTAGCAGGTACACGTTATGCCATTTGTTGCGTTCAAAAATTTGAGTTGATGCATAAATCGCATTGATTGAAAAAAAAAAACAAAAAGTATTATGATAGGCATTTCAATATTTTTATTTTGTGATCATTCAAAAGTTCTGATGTTGTAATAACATTTAGTTATAAGATATTGTTTTAGATGTAGCTTAAATACTTTTTTTTTTATTAAATCGCGATAAAAAGAACTCATGCTCATCATAATCAGTCACGCATGCGACCATTAGAACCTTGAGACAATCAGAAATGTTATATTTCTTAACTTACTTGCTTCCTTCCTTGATAAGCGCAATAGCGATGGAGATCCTATTTCTAAGGAAAATGACTATTAGTAGAAGAACGAGGAGCAAGACGGCAACCACGATGAGTATCACAAGCCAAGTCTCTGCTTTAGTGAAGATAGACTGTGCGTACCCCTTGAGATTAGTCGTCGGCAGTGGAGTAACGGGGTTCGCCTTGTAATACGCGTAGTTCTTATAACATAAGTATATGCCTGGAATTGAAAACACACAATAGATTATAATTTTACGAAATATGAGAATGCTGAGAGAGAACGATAGTTTGTCTGTACTAATGAAAATAATATTATATTCAGTGTGATATTGACATTGTTCTTATCGTTTCGAGAAGCGCAAATTACAATTAACCTTAAGATGAACACTTTCTGCATACCATTGTGTAAAAGCTATTAGGACTAACTAGTTGTAACTAATTAAACTTAATGAGTTTAACATTGCGTACTGCACGTGCAGCTTGGTCAGTGCACACTTAGTGTGCTTGAGATTGAGAGCACATTATTTGTAAATGACTGTATCAAGGTTTTATGAAACACGGAAAATATAATAGAAATCCAATAATAACTTCGGGAATAACCAGTATTGCGTTAGGAATCATTAACTGTAATTAAAAAAATGGTTTTTCCTATGACATTTTTTGGAACGCGTTATTATTTTTATAATCTATACATATAAATAAAATTGGAGTGTCTGTTTGTAATATTGAAATAAACGTTTTTTACTACATGCATATGAATATATATACGGTACATACAACAAAATAACATTTTTTACAATTTTTGTCTGTCTGTTTGTATAGGCTAATCTCTGAAATGGCTAGACCGATTTTGACGGGACTTTTGTTGGCAGGTAGCTGATGTAATAAGGAGTAACTTAGGCTACTTTTATTTTAGAAAAAATCTTTTATTTTAGAAAAAAATAGGGTTAAGTGCATTTGGTATCACTAAAAAATACATTGTTAAGTTCCGACATCCACACGAACGAAGTCGCGGGCACAGCTAGTGACATAATATAATGACACTGGAAAATACATAGTAATTAAATTTAAACTTACAAAATCCGAGCAAGCCGAGTAGACCAATGACGGAGGCCCAAACGACAGGGCCTACGACCCAGCGCAGCAGCAGAATGTATACGAAACATATGACCACGACCGCGAACAGTGCACCTAGCAGGTACCACCGGGACTGTACCAAGTCTTGAACTATTTGCGCTGAAAGCTGTTACCACACAAAAACATTTTATAAAAGCAGTCTGGTGAAAAAATATTGGTGAGAACATTCTAAGACTTATCCACTTCATTCACGTTTTCTTTGAAGCTTTTAGTTAAACTGCAATCTGCTAGACAAGGCCATCTTCCAAAATACGTAACAACAAACGGTCCCCCAAATAAGTACTTTTTATATAAAAATTTCCAAAAAAAAGAAAGCCTTCACCTTTGTATTATAATAAAAGCAATAGTGATTGTTAAGTAGATATCTACAGTGAGAGATTTATCTAAGTTTTAAAAGATAATTTAAACAATAATTACGAAGTTTAATACTACTTTACATAGGTATTTAATGTTACATGTTATTTAACTAGACTTTTAAGTATTTTTACCATAAGTACTTAAAAATAACATAACACTACATAGTTTCAAGAAGGATAGTAGTTCACAATGATTTTTATATAAAGTTTAGTATCTATGTATACTTTTATTAGTAAATGTAAGTGGGTATAGTTGGTACACACATCATGCACGATTGATAGTATTAAGATTTCTTAGAAATGAGCTACAAAATGAGCTATCTACCTGATCGAACTGCACCAGATTGGTGAGTTGTGAGATCACCTGCTCCTCCTTCAAGCCCAAGTCCTCTTTGATCTCCTTTATCTTCACGATCGCCTCGGTAACGTTCACAAAACACCGTCCCATCACTGCTCCAATCACCAGACGAAGTTAGTGTACGGATAAGTGATTGATATGCATTAATTAATTATATGTGAACAAGCAATGACTTTGTGCAACATAATTGATAAATATTATGTTTATTAGTTTTACATATGAACGATTTTAATAATCGAAACCACATGATGAGCTTTTCGTGTTACAATAGACAAATTATATTTATATTAATTGTTGTTGGTCAGTTCCGGACAGGTGCACATGCGAGAAGGTTAGATAACAAGCTTCTACGCGTGCATCAAAAACGTGCATGACGAGGACGCACGACTACATACTACGTGAGTGTCGCGCTCGTTGGTCTGGCTCGTGAAGAAAGTCATCCAGCTGGCTACGATCCAGCCCACGTACGAGTCGAGAGCTGTGGCTCTGTTCACCAGCGACTTGCGAGCCTCGCTAGGATTCCTCACGCAGGTATCCCTCACGGGGCTTATCGATTTTGGACTCAGCTTGTTGTCCCCCTGGCATTGAAGAGTTGACAGATCGCCGATGCAACGGGATAACACTGAAGTGTAGTTATTATACATCTATACGGGTCAAATTTAGGTCAAGCAGACTTAATAGGAATATCCGGAGAGACATGCCACACGTTTAACCTCATGGTCCAAATGCTAAGCATCACAACGATTAGTGGCAAAGTTTCACTCAAACTGTAACACTCACAATAGTCTGTCATTTCACAACAAAAATAAAAAGAATATAAGACTGGACAATTACCTGGTTGACTTTGTAAGATGTAGCTAGCACATTTGTCTTCTTGCATGTATTGTTTTGCTTGTCTATAATCCATTTCGTTAACATTGATGTCATCTGTGCACACCATGCTAGATTTGTACGCATCAAAGTTTCTTTCCGTCATTTCCGTATCAAATAGTATCGTTCTATCTGGGCACTGTTTTACGCAAACCTGTAAAATAGTAATCGAAACATAATTACTATAGATACAAACGAATAATATTTAAGTAGGTACTGTGAGAAAATATCTGTTATAGGTACGTACTCTTAAACTCCAATATTTCTAATCTAACGTAAGTACCCATCTATAGCATCAATATAGTCAAATTATATGTAGGTAATTATTACAAACGGACCTTTCTTCATTCAAATGACACATCACACATCAATACACTCCTACAGATTTTTATTATTGCACGTCTTGAAGAAATTTTCATAAACTTATCCAACGAGAGTTAAGTTTGGATAACCATCCAAACTCAGGTTTCAAAGGGATATTATATAATATACAGGGTGTTTTCTAAATCACGTTATGTCTTTTGAGGGGTGATGTTTAGTAAAGTTGTATATACGTATATGCATATAATATATATTGTTAAAGACGACTTGCCTGTGGAGTGGGACAGCCAGTGATGGGAGTGCCGGGTGACAAGCATTTGGCAATATTGAAAAATACGAGGTACTTCTTGTCTTCAAGATGAGAGTCGAGACCACAGCGATGCCCTTTTGAGTCGATGGGTGCCAAGAGCATCTGCACGTTGCCGTTCTTCATACCTGGAATGAGATTTATTATATATCAGGTCACTGACATCGAGAAAGTTAATTGCTTGCCACAAAAAATAAAATTCCAGTGAGATATCGTTTATACCTGTAAATAAGTAATCAGCAACCTTACTTACCATGGTAGCCGACGTATCCCCATACTCCTAGAAAGAGGATGAATAGGATCAGCCATAAGATGTCCGTGCACGACCGGTTGTGAATGGGTCCGTTGAAATTTGGGTCGTAACGAATTGGTTCCCCTGCAATGAACACCTAATTAGCGACCTTCAAAAGAGGATTGAAACAACAGCTACTCGCTCTTTTCCTACATAACATTTGAATCCTATAGATATATGAGTCATCTTGGCTCTTCCACAGTTTGTTTTTATAAAGCAGTATAAAACGTAGGTTAATACACATTGGAATAGTTTTATCAGTAGACATAAGTACTTAACCCATTTATTTATCATAGACTTTACCTTGAAAGCATTAGTATTCCGAAGCTTAATTAAATTGGGTTACTTTTTGTATAATTAACCGACCTTTTACACTTTGCCGTCCTTTTTTGAAGTGGGTTTTTACATGATGTAAAATTAATTTTCATTTAAAATTTTTAGTGGCCTAAAGCAAACAAATATTTTTCAGCATAGTAATAATATATCATATAATATAATAGGTACTACCTACAGTACTACTAGATACCTAACCAACCATTCCCTATGCTTTTCGTTAGTGATGAGTGGTATGGGGGTAGGGTTCCCAACCATACTGTTAAAAACAGTATTATACTTTTTTTCGCTCGTTAATAGGTACTTTTTACTGTTCCTCTTGACGAGCTTGACGTGCTTCTTTAGTCGCGTGACTTTAATTGTCATTACGCTAAGTATAGGCGGGACACGATTATAAATTTCACATAAGAAACCCTTTAAGTTTAAAAAATTTGGTGACATATTTTTAAGATGTTATACTAAGATTATATGAAAAAAAATGTCATTTTTGAAAATTTTATATGTTTGGGGGACAAAAATATAAAATTTTCAAAATTGACATTTTTTTTAGCCTTAAGTGAGTTTAAAAACAAAGCAATGTGAATTTTTATCATAATTCTATCACAAAATAAATAGTTCTAATCGATTTAGCCTACATAGTACAAAATAAAGTAAGTACCTACAGTAAAAATAACTACCGAGCAATATAATTTGTAACCAACTGTTAGTAACAAAACTATTACATGTAGGCGTATCAAAACTTACTGGACTCTTTCGGCGGTAAACAGCACTCACAGCATCCCATTTTTGTCACTTAATCATTTTCGATTTCCTGAATAATGCGATTACACTCATAAAAACACCCACTTGCTGCAATTTTGGTTATATCAAATTACAAATACAAGACTGCTATCAGATATTCTTCAAAGGGACTTCTGTCGTGCTTATCATTACAGATTTTGATAAGGATTACCCGACCAATAGGCTTTGGTAGAATTTACAATAATATTGGGAAGGAAGTTTCTCATATCTACGTAATATTTGTTGCAAATAGGCAGTAGCCTACGTGATTTTGGTTCAATAGATGATTATCTACTGAGCTAAAATAACTCCGTATAAGTAACTACTCGGATACGAGGTCGTACTTAGTGTAAACGATGTTAGATTCGGTGATATCATTGAAGAAATAATAGTCATGACGCTACATAGTAACATTAGTAACTAGATCTTGCTAAACATTTGCCAACAAGGAGTAAACTGATATTTTTTTAAATGATTTTTATTTGACTATCATGTTGACTTGAGCATAAAAATAAACTTTAAAATAGTAATATTCATTTATTTATGCTAATTAAGTGCTCGAACCGCTATTTTACGATGCTTGTCCTACATTTGACAATTGCATCATTAGACGATTTATTTTAATTTTATTTAAATCCAAAACTACAATTCCAGGTCCATTTTACATATTCTACGGTCGTTATTTCCACTCTAATTAACGTTGTCATTAGCACATAGCACCAATAGCAGTATTGAATACTGAAGCTATATAAGCCCTTCGAAGTCAATATAATACAACGAGTAGTGTTTTCGTTTGTTACTTTTTACAATACTTGTCAAGGATATATCATCTAAGTATATCTCATTCCCCTTCTTGGTTTAAATAATACATACATATACCTAATCTTCTTTTACAGTACTAGTAACCTGCCTGTGATCATCATTTAATTGTTCCTTTTCATTTTTCGTATACCAAGAGATTGGGCTGTTTTAAATTGTACTTTTGAACTAAAACCGATCATTCATTGCATTGATTGTGTTTATGATAGCATAACTACTTATGTGGTTAATACTATTAGCCAATCTATGGTATAACGACGATACTGACATTTATAACGTTGTTCTTTTATTTGGTGAAAATTTCTGGTCTGAAAATAAATGGTCTATAATCCTATCCTATCCTACTAATCCTGCAATAGTATATAGGCTACTTTTTATCCCGGAAAATTTTACGGGTTCGTAAACCACGCGGGCGAAGCCGCGGGCGGAAGCTAGTAATCTAAAATCGAAGAAATTATCGCAGTAGTTATAGCTAAGCAGTGAACGGTAAAACCAGCCGCAGTGACACTGAAAATAAAAACTTAAATGAAATAACTGTAATTACATGTAATTAGTTTATGTGGGTTGGCTACCATGACATCAGTGGCCTTCCACGTAAATATATTCATTCATATTCATTGTCACTTCGGTAATTACAGCTGCGAGGAAAGATGTATCGTAGACCAGTAACAGTAAGCGAAGTTTGGCTACTAAATCAGTGTGTTATCTCTAACCAAACCTGTGTTACTCACGTCTATTGAAGAGTATCTTAAAGCGAAGCCCTACGCGTGGTCCCCGGATAATACTCATCAGGAGACACACTCCTGTAGTAGGTTTCCAAAATCTATGTTTTCCTTTAGATAGTCTCTAAATTTGGAAACTCTAAGTTATATTTGGAGTTTTAAAATCTTGAGTGAATAGGTTAGGTACTTGTAGACAAGCGTGCGCCATCGTCAACCGTATCTGTAGGTACCATCAGAGATAGTGGACAAAAGAAAACGTAAGGTGTTGGATGATACACAATCCCGCTGATTTCTTAGATTAGATTAACTTGATTATAACTGCATAGTGCATAAAAATTAGCATAATAGATACAAAAACCCAGACTTGTTTACTCGCTTGTAAATCAAACAGTTATTATGTACATACAGTCCATGTTCGCATTTTGCAACGAATACTCAGTATAAGGGGCCATCCATAAATTACATCACATGTTAAGAGGGGGGGAGGGGGTCGACGAAGTGTGACATTGTGTGACAAGGGGTGGGAGGGGTCCTAAGTTTCGTGACATCACATTTCAAAATCTAATATAGCTAAGTATTAAAACGTGAAGCTTGAACTATTAACGAAAAACTTAAAAATATTTCCAACTCTATCTGTGTGAATATAAGATTTAAATTGTTATGTTGGCGAGTACCTTGAGAGCCTCGCCGTGATTTCAAATAATTGGAAATAAAACTACATTGGATATAAAATTGCAAATATGTGACGTCACACTAGGGAGGGGGGAGTCTCACAAATGTGACCAGCTGTGACAAGGACGGGGGAGGGGTCAAAAAAGCATGAAATTCGTGTGACGTAATTTATGTATGGCCCCTAATAGGTACATTACATAAACGATAGTTTAATCCATAGGTATCTAACAAGCGCTCCTTTGTCGGGAAGCCTTAGGTTGACATTTAGGTTAGCTTCCTTTGAAGTTTACTGTATTAGTATTCATTTCATATAATACAGTGTTGATATTTTAAGTCCAAATTTTAGACATTATTGTTAAAATATTACTGACCTACTGGTACATTGATTGTATAGATGTTTTGTCTTACTAATACAGAACCCTCTATAAAACATTCCTCCATGAGATAAAAGTGATACTTTCTGAATGTAAATCTGTCTATTAAGATTCAATTTTAGGCTGAATGGGCTCTATACATGGGGACTGTACCTACCTACATTCTGTGCGATAACAAAAGATAATACAATGACTCAGAAAAATGTCGGCGACCGGTCGTTGCGACACGGACTAATATTAGACGAGTCCTCCGCGGTGTTGCATCCTCAATTTAATTTATTGCTTTGTAGATAACATCTTAGAGCCTCCTACGTAAATTGTAGAGAAACGACAAATATGATCCCATTCTTTCAGAATGTTATGATAAACATAATCACCATCAACACAAAATGATCTGACTATTAAAGACCTGTTTCTGATCGACTACTTTTTCGTTGTTTAATTATTATTATTTTCTGTCATCTTTCCTTCGATAATGTAAAAGGAAGAATAAAAAAAATAACCTATTATATACGAACTCTAAATTCAGTCCAAGGGAGCATTTTGTTCACGCTTTTTAATATTTTGCCTGCTTTGTTGAATAGGTACATGGATGGTCAATTTAGTCAGAGGCCATAGTGTAAGTTTCTTTTGACATATTCGATTTACTACATCGAACGCGTTCGGCGCTCCGATTGGTGGAGAGCACGAAACGGACCAATCGGAGCGCCGAACGCGTTCGTTTGATCATTACCTATACGTATTAATAAAGGCACAGTTTTGGCTGCTACGTAAATACTGCGAGTATACCCGGTAACACCGGTGGTAATCGATCACTTACTCCCAAACGACATGATCAGGAAAAAACACGATAGCTCGATCTTAAGGCTCTTATTTTCGTCATGCAATTTATGATCACTGATCAGGAATCGATTACCATTGGAGTTACGCGGTAGACCCGCTGATTGATTACATAGTACACACTAAATTAGACCTCTTTACGACCATGAGGGGAAGAGATGCGGTATTATTTTGTGTTAGTGATCACTTTCACTGAATAAAAGTTTAAATTCACTGTCACGTTGATATGGTAGGACTGACTAACCGTGTCGAGTTAACGCTGGTTCCATGTAGGAATGAGAAACGCGCTAAACGAAAGTAAATGACACTATAATTTGCAGTAAGTATTATGAATACCTACTACGCCTTTAGTGAGTTCTTTTCCTGTTGATTCATATTTTTCCAATAACTCATTCTCAAACATTCAAACATTAAGAGTAATTGTTTAGATCTTGTCTTGCCATTTATTTCATAAAGTTAGTACTTGTTTTGATAGCTAATTATAAAGAGGCTACGTAATTTTTTTTGTGCCGTAAGTATAACTTATGATAGCGGCTTTATTACTATGCTCACTAACATATCATGTATAGTTTTACTCATAAATATTTACTCGTTTTATTCACTGTTTACTGTTATCACAGAACATATTGTTCTCCAGTTAACCACTGTTTAAGTTTAATAACCACACTCGCTAAGTACAGATAATGATAATTATAAAAATAAATGCAAACACAAAATAGACAATAATTGAAACTTGCACATAACGTGCACGCTGCAGCAACACATAACAGACTGCCTTTTATTTGTGATTCTTCCACCATTATGTAAGGGATATTTCTTAATGACTAAGTGTACAAAGTTAAGTACATAGGTTTTTGTGTTAGTGTTTCATAATTTTTCATGCAAGATTGTTATTTAACTTCGAAAATACTTACAAAACAAAATATGATATATTTAATCAAAACGTTAGTACAATTTGGTACGTAAGTTGACCTGCATGAAATAATTCCCCTTCAGTTTCACTCGCACCAGCTCGCGCAGTGAAACTGAAGGCATTTCATGTCCGATTTTTCAATGCCGTAATAAAAATTATTTAGCTGTTCATTTGAAATAGGAAAAGATTTTGCATGAACTTAACAGAAGAATAACTTTACCTTTACCTAACTTTAGATTTATCCAGCTATTGAAGAATCAAATAAGTAAGTAAATTATATAATTAAGATTTTTGTTGTTACTGCTTTAATTAATTATCTACAATATATTAATTCTCTATTTTTAATTTATTATTGGTATCTAATTTCAAATTTCCAACTTTATAAAAACTACGGACTTCCCTTACGATAGAACATTGTCGAAAAACCAACTACATATAAATGTTTATATTGCTTGGTTTTTATCATCTGCTGGCTAAATATTATAAATAAAATTTATCTAACCATTTCCGATGTATACGACGCCTAATGTCAACAGTGTGAATGGCGGTGACGCGGTAGGTAGCTTTATTTACGTCTTTAGCAGCCGATCAGCGGATGAAGCGTGTGTGCCATAAATAAACACAGTATTACACTAGTTTTATGAGTAAAGATGGAATTAGCCTATTCGAGACAGTCGATCGCGTATGTAATATTAAGTTTTCCAGTCGCGTATCTATCCAGTTGCAACGGTTTTTATCAAGATTTCTAGAAAGTAGGAAATTAACACCATTATTCCAAATTATAAAATGACTTTGATGATGATGTATCAATATTATTGATAGAAATCAGTAAAACACCGGCGCCACTTTTTGTTTAACACACAACATTATCACATGCAAGCATTTAGTCAACACTGGTTTTCGATTAAATGTATTTCTGATTAAAACAAGTGAATAAATGTAAACAGTCATACTTGTCGGGCATACCTATGACAATGTTAATTTGTTATCGGTGCCCAGCTTTGTTTATTGTATGTTTCTGAAAAAATTTTAAGTTGATGCGAAACATTGTGTCAATATATTTGCACAGGTAACAAATTAAAATTGTCATAGGTATTTCATATAAATACAATTGAAGATTACGGGAAAATTAAATAAAATAAGTGAATCATATTAATAACCAGAATTAACTTTGACAACACTTGACCGGCTTTTTCATAAGAAAATAAAAAGATAACGGACTATACCTATTAGCAATAATATAAGATATATAAAATATCAAAAGATAATCTACAAAAATATTATTTCAGTAAAACCTTCATTCCGTTGCAGCGTAAGGTAAATATTGTTGTATAGTAGATAATATCAATCATACAGTTGTTTTAGGGTAGAATGAATCATCGATGCTTCAGACTAAAATATTGAAATTGTGAGCGAAGTCAAACCATTGGCTCATAATAATAATAATATATAAAATAATTAACCTAGACTTAACTTAACGACAGCTCGAAACAACATTTATAACGAATTTAAAATGACTAATCGTGGTCGTAGAAAGGTATCTATGTATTTAGAAAAGAACTACAAGTAAGGATTATTAACAAACAACTAATACCAATTTAAATTCTTTCAGTAATAAAACTGGCTAATGCCAGTTTATGTCTCTTTAGATATCTACAACACAAATATTGCAATATATTATGACGTCGCGTCGGTGTTGTACCCACTTCGGTCATTGGTGTCATTTTGGTGATGTTTTCCTCAGTCATTTGAATGCAAACCGTTCAAAAAATGTTTTATCAAAATAAGCTGAATAAATAGAAAGCGTTTTTAAAATAACAAAACGTTACGGTATCAACATCCCGTCCACATCTTTATTTTATTGCTCGTAAGTAGGTCTATATTTTTTAATGACGATTGTCTTGATAATATTTTTATTATCATTTTTTTTTCTCTACATCTTTTAATTTTACTTATTTTATATAATGGCAATTTCCTGTTTTGTAACAATTAGTAGTAGACCTACCCCCACTTTGGAACCGTGCACCTAGAATCACAACGTATTGAAAGAGCCTGTAAAGGCCTACTCGAAATAAAAATATTTGACTTTGACTTATATTTTTTTTCAAGATACTATACCTTCAATTTACGGGCGAACTCTAGGGGGAAGGAAATTTCTGCCCAAGCTTAGGATCAAACCGTCACGCTTGAAACAACCTGCTTTTGCAACTACTAAAAAATCTCGATTTATTCAGTATTTTAATTAAAATAGTGGTTTAATATTGGTACATCTACTTGTCGTGGTATAATGACTGTGTTTGCGCATACCAGTGTGGCACTCAGTAAATCATTGTGATGGACAGTAGATATTAAGTATTATGTGGCAGGGGTGTTAAAAGTCTATGTACCTACCTGTCTAGCACTTATGGGATATAGCGTGTTGTGTTTACCTTGATGAGTAAAACAAGAACACCGGATAGCTGCTCATCAGTTCTCGGCTTTTTGATCATGGACTTTAGTTTTTTATGTAAGAAGTTTAAAATTAACGATGTTCGCTACTTCCACCATTTCGGTTTAATCATGTAGTTCTCGTCATTTTTATAAGATTATTATAAGTCTAAAATTGACTTAATATGATGCATTCAATTTTGCTTTACTTACAATTGGCACAGCTATCATGAATCTTACCGGAACACATTTGTCGTAATCGATCATTAAATAAGTAGGTAAATATGCACTCTCCAGATTTCCTGGAAGTAAGTCTTTTCGTTGTGCTATTTCGTGGTGAATTGGTTTAGGAAATATAAATATCCAAGCACGTATAGTTATCTATATACAAACTGCAATATTTTATGCGTAAATAATAAAACGGATGATTTAAAAGTCATAACGCACCTGTAGTTTACGAGTTCTGACTTCTGACTACGGTACGGCCACATGCCAAGCCAATGATCAAGATATTGAGTGTATCCCAATTGAGGACGTTCGCTCGCTGTCCACTGGACGTCGTTATGCATATGGTTAGATATAACATAAACACACGCAATCGACCTTTTAACCTTAGAATCTCCCCGATGAGTCATTGCATAAATAATCATTCCAAAGACATAAAGAACATGTACTGGATAAATGAACCACTTAGTTAAACTACTACCATAACCAACTCTTTCAGCGTCGGAAGAACACGGTGCGTTTTTTCTTGTAAATGCAGGTACTTAATTTGTCATATTTCCATAATTTAATTATAATGAGTACGTTTAATTAGCCAGGATTGATCATTATTCACAAATTGAATACTCGTTTAACGGACATCAAGATAAAAAAATATATTAGGTACGTAGATATATATTATGATAAATAATATTTTTAAAACTTCATGACGATACTTTGTAGTAATTAAACACGATTTTGCTTCCAAAGATAAAGGCCTTAACATTTATTACTAAACTGATTGAATGATTAGAAATCTGCAACGGATAATGGAAACAATCGATTATATGTAAAACAGCGGATTATTCGGTCATTAATAACTAACAATTAAGTATATCTGCTATAGGAATATCCTATTGAGCCGGGCTAATTTGAGCTATTACTAACAAACCTCGATGCTAGCAAAGCTCGATGTTGAATTTCGGAACACTCTGTATACATAAATATTCCTATCAGTCGTGAAACATTTAGCAAAAATGCAAAAGACTTAAGAAATATACTGCATATACATCGACATCTAGTTTGTTGCATAAAAGCCACTTTAAGTAGTAGTCATCGTCTTAAATATGCTGAGTATTTAAAAATATTCATAACGGAATGTGTGAGACATATCTTTATATGATATTATTATTTATTATGCAAACGATACCGTTAGCCGTGTTCGTCGTAACACTCGTAACTCGCTATACCTAGTTTTCCAATGCCTCAATCGTTCAATGCAGTTTTTATTAAATCTTCTTTAGATAATAATGCCCAAAATTTTTCTAACATATTTACTATTTAAAATAGACAAGGTTTTTTAATAATATTCAAGGACCTCCAGCCCTCTTCATGTAAAAAGGTCCTAAAAAAATGGCTATTAGGTCTTATGTATGATGAATCGGAAAAAATCCTCACGACATAACAACACAACCATAAAACCACATACACTCACCCCCTTATACTAACAACACATATGCACACACACATTACTTGTCAATTTCTTATATATTTTTTTATTTTAATTTTTACTCTTAGTTTTAATTTATGAAACTATTGATTGTAGTTCAAATTATATTTTTTACTATTTGTACCATTTTTCTGTACCTAAATTTTAAATTTGTAATCAAGGTTCCCAAGATACAGGCTTGCCTAGTTTGGGAACCGCCGTGTACTTTCAAATGTTCATGATCTTTGGGATAAATAAATAAACTTACTAAATATATATTATTCCGTAATCATACGTGATACATATAAAAACTAATGGTAATTTCCTCGTATCAACAAATTTTAGTTATTTAAAATTTGTTCACTTCCGACGTATTTCCTTAAAAATGTTTTGAGAGATAAAGAACCTGATCGAAAATCTTTGTGCTCCCAGAGTAGCACCTTGTGAATTCTTGTAAAGGACATCTATGTTGAGACAATCTAGCTTTTGCTTAACAACTTTGGGCACTCTTTGAAAGAGCGCAACTGTTGAAGTAACGCAAGGGCATATAACATTGAGATGGTCCAAGGGCGGATCCAGGGGGGGGGGGTCATTGGGGTCCTGGGCTGGTTCTAGGTTGACCACTGATAATTTTTCTAATCGCATTGATCGTACAGTATTTATTATTGTAATCGAATAGGAGCCTGTCCCGACTAGACTTCAAAAATGACCCCCCCCTGACTTGAAAGCTGGATCCGCCCTTGAGATGGTCTAAAGTAGGGATGTTACGGAGCTTCGACTCCGAATCCGATATGTCGGAACCTCCGATTAAAATTACACCTCCGAATCCGGATCCGGTTCCGATATATCAAAACGGAGGTATATATCGGAGTTACAAGTTATGACTTGCTATCGCTGCAGCGCTACCGAGCGCTTTCTACGTGACACTGACAACTGACGGAGTATATGTGTTCTTTGCAACTGATGAACGAAGAGTGAACGTGTTGCGACAAGTTTCTTCTTTTTCCTCCCTAGTCTAAAGTAGGGATGTTACGGAGGTAGATTTATCGGAGGCGGAATCGGAGTCGGAGGTTCTCGTAGTGACCTCCGCGGAGTCGGAGGTGAATCGGAGTCGGAGTCGGAGCAAATCTACGAATGTAAAATGTAAATAAATAAGAAAGAAGAAACTTGTCGCAACTCATTCACTCTTCGTTTCTTCAGTTGTACAGAACACATATACTCCGTCAGTTGACAGCGTCACGTTAATAGCGCTCGGTAGCGCTGCAGCGATAGCAAGTCATAACTTGTAACTCCGATGTATACCTCCGTTTTGATATATCGGAACCGGAGCCGGATTCGGAGGTGTAATTTTAATCGGAGGTTCCGACATATCGGAATCGGAGTCGAAGCTCCGTAACATCCCTAGTCTAAAGTTAGTTTATGATAGTTTTAGTCGACGTATGTTTTCATTGTCCACTTTCACTTACATTAGGGATAATGTAAAATTAAAAGTAGTATAGGGATAAGCATAAAATGAATTAACAGTAACCACTTATATGATAAGTAGGTACAATAGAGAAATTAAATAAATTAATGACTGCCTCATTCGTCTAGTAGTCACATACGCGACTGCTGAGCGTGAGGTCCTGGGTTCGATTCCCGGGTCAGAAAAAGTGTTGTAGGATTATTCTGTATGGAAATTCTCAGTAGCAGTAGGTGCGGAGTCTGGAACTGAGCCCAGTGGATGGAAATAGGTTCGCCCCCTATTCGGACTCAATAACAGCATCGAGAAATGTGAGTGTACAATAGTACCTACTCCTCTGCCTAACCCTTCGTGGAATGCAGGCGTGAATCTAAGTTAATAAAAAAATGACACCCGTTTGACCCAAAAGTATTAGACCAGTTTATATTTAATTTTTCGTATATTCGTCCAAGGTCAATCTCTCGGAAAATGGCTTGTGTCACAAATGAACAGTAGCAAGGCCTGGTTGTGACATTCAGACTCGTGGTAAAACGTTATCTGAATCACATTTATTTGTTCGTCGAATTACGTTACGTTAGTAGGAAGAATTTTTAATAAACTTTCAAGTCAATAATATTGTGTATCTGGAAGCCGACCCAAACTTAGTTTTGAAACTGATGATATCTGTGCTGTGAATTTTAACTATGCACATATCATCTAAGTAATTATCACAGTTATCTCCTCCGTACGTAAATAAAGATACCAACTTTACCTAATGTTGAAAATCCGTAAGTTACACAGTGATAGTTCTGCAACTACCTACACAATAGCTAACTTAAATCGTTATATTTTACATCCATGTTTGTGATGTTGATGGATTTTGAATGGACACTGGACAGATACAGTTGAGCGATCCTTTCAATTAGAGTGGATTCTATTGAATTACGCTTCCCCCCTCACTTGTTAAACTCCTATAGAAGTCAGACTTCTTTAAATTGTACCTATAAATAGTGTAGAAGGTAAACTACCTACATTTGAACTATAATATATGTAATTCTTTTATATCGATATATTGTCATTTTTTAGACGGTAATAATAAATGAAATATAAAGGTCAACTCATCAAAAGGTTTTGTTTTTTTATTCGTTTGTTGGGTCAACGAAAAAACAGATCTTTACGTAACTGTGGAAGAATAACTCTGGAATAAATATATTTTTATCACAGAAACTTGATAAACAATGAAATTAAAAAATCAGAGAAGTCTCAGACTTTATTTCTTTTTCAATACCTACCTCCGTGGTAAAAATAAAGTTAAGGCGTTGCACTCGCATGTTTTCAAAGGAGTTGCCTTGAAATAATTCTAGGCGCATAGTTTAGCCTTATTCAATAACACGTATGATCTGATTTTGTAAGTAACTTTTCAATTTATTACCATCACATTGAAATTACCAAACAGGTCTGGTAACATTAATTTAACTTACCATAATCTTTACCCATAGCGGATACACAGGTGAATGAATTCAAGTCACTGCACAGTTGAAACCAATTAATCAACTAACTGCTCAGCACAGCCACAGCTCGTTATAATGCATTAAAACTCTATTACGAACAAATCTCCGGCATTCGTTGTTCCAAAGATATTTTCAATTGTTACACATCGTACAAGAAAAAAAAAACACCACCATCAACACTTTTAACCACCTTTAATTACTTTTAAATTGAATATGACTTGATTGCTACGAACATTAACATTAAGAAAAGTGATGCGGTATATATAATTTACTGGTATATTTTATGTTTTTTATTTGTTTACGAAGTGAAAGTTTGTTGACAAGCGTATAATACGAATGAAAACAGCGCGATGTAAACAGTGCTCACTGGCTGCACGCCGAGTGCTGACTAGTTGGTTGGCTTGGCAATTGGCGGAGCGCGCCTAGCGGGCGACAGTGGCCTGGCTGATTCACTACACTACTCCTACATACAAAGGCAGTTCAGTTTGGCTTTGTTTCACTATTTCACTTGTTTTACTGCGCTCATCGCCGTTTCTTTATTTCTCTGTAATTAGTTTCCTTATTATCTAGGGCAAAAATAAGCTCAATTGAGTTTGTTACGTTGACGTGTTCCATAAGCCTCTCTGAATTAAAAGCAATGAAAGATACGTACCTAACATCTACCATTAAAATTATGTACCTATTATTACCCTGGAGTATCTACACTTGGCTACCTACCTTTTTTTCTTATATAAATAACGAAATATTAATGAAATCATTATTTATCTCAAGAAATGAAAAAGAAGCGATGTATTATTATGATAAAGAATATATTGATACTCACTTTTAATATTTATTTATACTCGGACCAATAGAATACCTAATGTCGTATGCGTAAAAGTTTGTAGTTGTCGTACGCATAAAAGCTTATTTATAAAAATATAAAGGCATATATTTCTATGATGGGAAATTCCCAGCTGTATGGACACATGCATGTACACTATTCTTCATAGAATGAATAAAAGTCTATAAAATACCTACAGGTAATTTTTAGCAGTAAAATGCACATTAATCCAATGTTGACGGCATGGTTGGCATAATGGCTAAGCGATTAGCTTTCTGCGCTACGAGTAGCAGATTCAAATTGATTCTCGCATGAAACAAATATTTGTATATTCTACAAATAGTTGTTTCGGATCTGGGTGTGTATGAATGTGATAAATTTGTGTTTTTTAAATTATCACCACAACACAAGATAAACGTTACACGGGATACAAGGAGAAACGTTATACAGAATAAACGTAGCCTCACCCTAGAGTGGGGTAGATACTACCACAATACCGGGTTTTCCAGTATAAAATACTTATGATTCAGCTATTGTTTTTAAGATACTTGGGTACGCAACACAACTTCCAAATATAAATTACAGAGTATTCTGAATTTAGATTCGTGGTGTTTCCTGTTCGATTGTGTTATTATAGAAATAATAATATGTATTTATCGTATACATTTTATGTATTATAGTATACATTTGTAGTATAACATTTTCATAAGATAGCTCAGTGGTCGAACGCTGTCTGAGAGGGCGGCAAAATTATCATCTAGGTTTTGCATTTGTCAAGGACACCAATCTTTCAAAATTAGTACCTACCTTTACTCTAAATATCTTGGTAGCTACTCTAACATATACTCGGCATTGGGTTTTGTTTTTGTTTCTGTTATAATGAATCTGACCATACTTTTGTAGTTACTTAATTTACAAAATTTTTGGCGTTGGCTAATTCTTACATACATACATCATCATTCAAATAGATTAAATTCGTCTTATTCAATGTATTGTAGTAGGTATGTTTCTTTCAAATGTCTAGGTAAACGTGGGTCTAGTTTAATTAGCAACACTAATTGCATAGTTCACTCTTAAAAGCAGATCATGCACAATGCACTCGTTAACTTAAATACTAGTTCAGATACCTACTTAGTACTAGCATCGCATTTCTTTTTTAATTTCGTTTACCCGTCAAGTGGCACAAACTATACACAATAAAAAATCTATTGTTTGTCGTCGCCGGACGTGTCCTGCGTAAGGGCTGATGTATCGAAAGCTGGATAAACCGCAGGTAGGTAAGTTATTCCTCTGATAAGTCCATACAAAAACTGTTCCAATTTAAAATAACTTTTATCTAGGCACTGAAATAGAGGCTTTATGATTGCTGGGCATAGATGCTTCTCTATGATTGTGGCTGTCTGCATATTCCTACGCCAGTCTCATCCAGGTTCAAGCCGCGATGGCAACAATGTAGTCATCCGATCTCGCCACCGGACGACCGTTACTTAGCTGCATTAATAATTGATATTCTAATATCTAAGCCTGCGATATTTCATCATCGCTAACTGCATCAACATTTCCTTTAACATTACAGGTAAATAACCTTAAAAATGTTTTTTCCCATCTATTTTTGCAACGGTCACAGTAACTGATAACCTAGCGTTTGATTAGTGATATCCTTTTGTATTTGATAAATAAATAAATCAACACGAAATAGACATTTTGTTTTTAAAAACATGAGATATATTTTTAATTAGGCATTACTTCTATTATTCGGGGTAAATGGCCAGGCGCCCTGCAGGATCGGAACAAAGCGCTTGCATTGCATCCCTGTCTGGTTGTTGACCTGTCTTGAACTTTAATTCAACTAATAGTAACTATAGGTACCTATGTACGTTTCCACTGCTAATGTGTTCCTCTGTTTGTAAGAGCAATATTATTGTAACACAATAGGGGTCCCTATAACAGCGGGATTAGTAGATATAAGTACCTTAAAATAATGATTTACGCCATTTTGTTAGATTTAATTATGTTCTTAGATCAATTCAGTTTAATAGTCGTCAGAATAACTATACAATTTTTTTTTAAATTGATAACAATCTCTAACTTAATCCACATTACAGTATCTACTAATGTATTTTTGTGAAGCTGTTTATGTGCTAGACTAATGAGAATTATTCTTATCGTGCTAAACAATGTTATCATTGATTGAGTAATTTATTAATACTTTAATGTGAGCCAGGAATAGGACGCTCTCATTATCAAACAAAGAGGCTTGCACTCTCGTGCATTCAGAACTGTAGATGTAATTTGGCAATTTACGATTTGACAGAACTGCATTAATTTTCTCTCCTTGACACCTTTTGTCAAACAGACGGGAAGGGTTGGCGCAGTGAGTACCTAAGCGAATTCTATGCTGCGTGTCGTGAGTTCAATTCCCGCAAGGAACCCTGAACGATCCGTGTCTGTGTGTGATGCAAATTTTAAAATAATTATTTTTATTTGAGTATCAATAAAGGTACCATTATCACACTACACACCATCAATCCTATGTCACGTACATAGTTGCACTTGTACCTATATATAGTAATATATTACGTATATAATACCGTACTTCATTCAAGTTATAAGGTGCTCTATGGGTATGTATATAGCAGTCCCCTGTTGTGACTGACAGCGGTGGACTGAGTTGAGTCGTTTTTTAAATTAATTAGTTAAATACCTTTCTAAAATCAAATTAATAAAGACTAATTAAATTAATAAAGAGTGCCGCTTGAGTTTTAACCGACCCTCCAAAAAATCTTATTGATACACTTAGGCCCCGGCGAGATTCGAACTCGCGATCTCCTGTTTACTAGACAGGCGCTTTAACCAACTAAGCCACGGCGCCTGTATTTACCGCTTCGAAATAAAAGATTCTGATGTACATAGTTGGGTACTTATAGTATGGATATAGAGGAAATTGTTTCAGTCCCGGGTACGTCTTAAAACTGCGGCCAGACACCGGAGGACGGGCAGCAGCGTCCTCTCACTAATCGGTGATCCACTGCGATCCCCAAGCCGCCTGCCAAGCGTGGGGATTATGGCAAACCCCCCCTTGGGGCAGGCCTTCGTTCAGCAGTGGACGTCTTCTGGCTGATGATGATGATGATGTTCCAGTTTAATACCCAGATCTATTATTTCAATGATAGACCCAAGATAACTTTTACTATACTATTGTACATTAAGATTTTTTAAAATATCAAATATAAGTTACAGACAAAATGTATACTATGAAAATTTATTTATTGTTTTCCCTACCTAATACTATTAGCTAAAAATCATTGTACAAATGCTTTATGTGATTTTAGTTATTTGAAAAATTAATTTCTAATCTACGAAAAATTGATAAAGGTACCTACGTTTCTATATCTACGGGCAGTACCTATAGTTATAGCATTTTATGTATACTAGTATAGGTTCTACCAGTTCTACCTATCTAACCATAGACCATCCACACATCGCGTAGTGGGGTACTTTCCTATGTAATTTTAAAGGTACCCGTGTTGTAGATTGTTACGTACACGAATAGCTGAATGTTCATTGTATGATCAATCTACATTTGCTTTTATTCTATCATCAATATTTCAAGATGTGATGTACTCGTAGATAGGTCTAGCGGTAACGGCTACCTTACGTTTCTGACAGACGCCTTTAATATTTATCCGTAACTTTGTATATGTGTACGCAAAGAATTGTTATTATTTCATCATATTTTTTCCATTCACTGACCAAAGCTTGATGTCCTTTTACTTTAGCATGTTGTATAAATCTATTTTTTTTTATTGTAGTGTTTATTTGTAGGGTACATATTAATTATTTTAATAGGTGTTCGGGCACATTTACAATATCACCTTTATCATCCATTTCTTGAGAACCGATTTATATCACATATTACAAACGAACGCTCAATCATGCGGACCAATAAACAGTACTTACTCTAAACTTGGTCAGTTGTCGCGTTGTGTCCTTTGCGACGGAAGGGGAAGTTAGATAGTAGATTCTGGCAGAATTGAACGGTAGTGGATCGGCCGTTACTATCCTACCAAAGGCGCCTGTTCGGCGGGGGATATTACACATTATAACCCTCAGTTGGGGGGCGAAGTTATTTTGGCTCGCAGCCAAATACCGATCGGTTTTGTGATAAAACATAACATTTTGTTTTCATTCCCGCTCTGAGTGCAATATGATCGAATAACAAATATTATGAAAAATGTGTAATGTAAGCGTAGGTACTGAAACCGTAGTAATCATGCACGTTTTGCCTGGTTTCTTTATTTTTGACGGGGGGGCTCCATTTATTGTTTATTTTGACAAACTCGATTTAAGGCGTGGAGAGCCCGAAATGGACCAATCGGAGCGCCGAACACGTTCGATGCGTTAAATAGAATTTGTCAAAAGAAATTTACACTAGGGGCTCTGAACAAATGGATTCTCGTTTTTAAGGGAATAAAAACAAATTTGAACAATACTTTGCTTTTTTTTCTTCCAAATACTTTACTTTTTGTATTCTATTCAAAGAATTTTAAACATATGTGATTTTTCACAAAAAAAAAAAAGTTAGCATCCCTTAAAATAACATTGCAGTCATTTCTACCTTCGCACAGGAAAGGTGCTGTAATGCTGTTGCTCGTATTGCAAAAAGCATACGCTCTTTTTGCGTGTGTTCTATCTGCCATTCTGTTCAATCTGGGGGACTAGTACGAGTATTCTTGGATCTCAACCATAGTATACCGTAAGCAAAAAATGTATAAAAATGTGCGCGCATTTACGATAGTTTATTTTCTATATAACCCGTATTGTTTGTGTTCCGTAATTCCATAGTGAATGTAGAACCCATAGTTCCAATCTCTGTATGGCACAGCATATTTTATACTAGCTTCTGCCCGCTTGGATTACGAATCCGTGCATTTTCCCGGGATAAAATGTAGCCTTTGTGCTATTCCGGACTATAATCTATCTCTGTGCCAAATTTCATCCACTCCACAGACTAACCATATCAACGCCTTTTGGTAATTTTCCAACCAATATCGGGGAATCCCCACAATGTCAATGTTATTAAAAAACTATGTCGTTTAACGAGCACTCACAGCGATACTGGTTTACTAGTTGTTTCGTTGCGACGGGTCAAAACGCAACTTGGCGAACCTGCGAGATACTAATCGCAAACGTTTGTATGAATAATACACCAACAGTTTGCGACCCGTATCGAACTGGCAATAACTAATAAGTGTTGATATTATTCTCCGCGAGTCCTGTTCACACATTTTCTAAACACCGGCAACGTGCGTGCACAGCTGGCGCGACACTACAGCCTAAAGGTAAAAAAAAATATAAATGAAAGGCATTATCGGTCATAATAATTTTATTCGCATATAATATTAATTGATTATGATACATGGAGCGGTAACCCGCGTCGATCGGCAGACGCGCCGAGCAGAACTCGGTCGTCTGCGCTCCAAATTATATTTATTAATCGGTTATATCGCATCGACAATAGCCCTGCAAAAACCGTAGCTACATATTCACTAATGAGAGGTCTCGAGGCAGCATCGGACGAGGACGCGCGGTCCCCAGGGTACTCCGGTCGTCGCAGCGGAGCTGCCGACCGGACGCGTCTATATATACTTAAATATAACAGTCAAGGAGTCGGATGGCCGTCCGATCGACATATTTACATACGAACAGAACGCGCCGCGCATCGTCGCGGCCGACTCGACGGCGGGCCGCGGGCGGCGCCGCGAGTCGAACGGCTCAGAATCACTTCCATAATTTACGTCCTAATTAAAATACCGAAAATCTAAAGTCGGCGACGTCAAGTAGCGTACGCCGCGCGCGGATCGGCGCGCGAATGTCTCCGTGCGGCGGCACGGGGCGGCGGGTCGCGGGGCGGGCCGCGCGCCCTTCACTCCGCCTTCACCTCGGCGGGCGCGGGCGCGTCCGCCACGGCCGCCGCCTCGCCGGCCTCCGAGCCGCCCGGCGCCGCCTCGACGCTCTCCGCCGCGCGTTCGCCGCCGCCGTCTGCGCACATCAACACACGAGTGAGCCCGAGCTCTCCCGCTAGCGGTAGCGGCGGTACACAGGGGGTACTAACTGCGCTGGTGCTGGTGGTAGTACAGGTTGGGGCGCGGCTGCTGGTGCGCGTGGTGCGGGCGCGGCGCAGGCGCTGCGGGCGGTGCGCGGTACATGGGCAGCGCGGGCGCGTGCGGGCGCTGGCCGATGGGCGCAGGGTAGCGCGGCGCCACCATGCCGCCGCGGTTCATGCCACCTCCGCCTCCGCCGCCGCCGCCGCATCGTCCGTTGTTGCCACCGCTCACCATCTGCACCATCAAATGAATGACGGGTTTTAGAATTTTTTTACGTCCTTCTATTATTATATTAAGTATTTTTACTATCTTGGTACAGCGTGAACCATCTATCTTGATAGAAGAACTATCTTAATTAGAATCGTGAAGTAGATTGAGATCAGAAAAGACTCACCTGTTGCTGGTGGTGTTGATGCGGTGTGTGAGCGGGGGGCGGGTGCGGCGGCGGCGCGTGATACTTGTGCTGCGGCGGAGAGTGCGGTGGCTTTTGAGGCTTGGAAGCGCCCTTGGGTGTGGGCGAAGCCGCATCACACAGCGGCGCGAACCCGTTGGCGTGCTCGTGCAACGGGCTCTTGAGCTGCTGCGGCGGCGGACGGGGCTGCGGCGGCGCGTACTGTTGCTGCATCGGCGCCCGATATTGTTGCTGCAACGGCCCAAAGACAGATATAGCTTTCATAGATTATAAAGACCCAGAGCATCGATAAAATGGGGGCACGTCGCTATACCTGCATCTGCTGAACCGCAGCGGCGACCTGCAACTGCGAGGACAGGAACTGCGAGCCGAAGGCGCCAGACTGCGCGGGCTGCGTGAACTGCAGCGGGTAGGTGGGCGCGGGCGCGGCGGGCGGCTGGTAGGGCGAGTAGTACGAGGACGCGGGCGGCGCCGGCCGCGGCAGCAGGCCGGGCAGCGAGTACGGCGCCTCGCCCACGGGCGCGGAGTAGCCCAGGTACTGCTGCTGGTACGTGCTCACGCCGCCGACGCCTCCGACGCCGCCACCTTTGCTGCCTGTCAATTTTTATAGTATGCTATATACCCCTGCATCAAATGCTAGAACGTCAAACGAACGAATATTTAATTTTAACATAACATCAATCTCTTTTAACTTTTGAAATCAGCCTTTTTGTGGAAAATATATTTATATCAGATTTCATTTCTGTTTTCTTTTGTGAGATGTTATACGCACCAATAGCGCCTATTTGTTGAGTGGAAGGCTTGACAGTGGCTGACATGAGAGAATTAGAAGTGCTCGAGATTAGAACAGTACTGGGACTATTACCCAGTTGGCCTGACTGGCCGAATGCTGCACCACCACCTGCGGCTGCGGCCTGGAGATGGGATGAAACAAACGTCAAACATTATTTACGATACATACTTCAAAAAGTCACGTTTTTTTATTCATTACTGAAACAGAAATATTAATCAATTCATAATTCATTCTAGATTGCCTCGTATATTTTGCTAAATACCAGTGCGGTCTCTCAGTTCACATGCACATCTCGTTGGTTTAGTGGTTGCAAGCGCGACTGCTGAGCGTGAGGTACTGGGTTCGATTCCCGGGTCAGGCAACGTGTTATTGGGTTTTTCTGTATAGAAATTCTCAGTAGCAGCACGGAGTCTGGGATTGTGCACGGTAGATAGCAATAGGCTCGCTCTCTATTACATGGGACTCTATAACGGCATCGCCAAAACGTGGTTGTACAGTAGTACAACTAACTCTTCGCGGAATATAGGCCTGATGCTATGTTATAATATATACCCTGCTTAAATATAATACCTACAAGCAGAGCAGAGGTTATCCCAGGTATTTTTTTTTTAATATTTAGGTACTGTGTTTCAACCGCTAAATATAATGGGTCATTTTTCTAAATATTGGTTTCGAAAAATATCATTATATTGGGAGAATTCCCATAAAGTAATTACTTCACAGTCCAATTCTTTGGCATAGTTCCAGGCTAAAAGGCCAGGAATAAAGCTAGATAGCTACGGTTATATAATGATTTAATTTTAATAAATAGACTTACATTGTAATGAAAAAGTATAATATCCTATGCTTACCATGCGGTATTGATTGGGTAGACTCTGGAACATATCAGGGGGAGGTTGATAATTATATGGCGCGGCAGACCCGGCACCATACGGAGTGCCGGGGAACCCTCCGAACTGACCGCGGCTTTGATCAAGGAAGGCGCCGTACAGGCCGCCCTGCTGCGGCAGCTGCTGCGACGAGCCCAACAGCTGCTGCGACGAGTTGAACATCACGGCAGGCGGCGACGGCACCGACAGCCCGCCGTACCCGCCTTGATACCCCACGTGGTTGTAATGCTGGGGTGGCGGTGACTGTAATTGTTGCGTCGGTTTAACTTTACAAACGTTAGGTGGAGCAGTCTCAGTATTGTTTTCTTCGAAACCCGCAAATTGTAAGTCTTCGGTTCCTTCAGCCACGGCCGGCATCTCCCAAACTTTCTTTACACTGGCGATTTTTAAATTGAGATCAGCTGCCAGAGGAGAAATTGTGTTTGATGTGCTCATGTGTACGCCGCGTGGCATGCCGAGGGACTTAGCAGATTTGTCCTCCGTTAGTTGTCCGAGATCAGAATCAAAAGCGAAATCAAGTTTCATGTCTGACGAATCTTCTGGTTTTTGTGATGTATCAAACGCCATTTGTAGACCTAGACCAGAACCATCAGCATCAGTTACAACTGGCCGGTCAGATATAAGTTCTTGTATAGATCTAGGTCGTTGTCTAACTTCTCCATTGAATGTTAAAGGTCTATTTTCCAATTCAGAAGTTATTTCTTCTGCTTGAGTTTTGGGAATAGTGGGGTTCATTTGATACTTCTGTTGTAAGTTTTCATCCGGTGTAGCAGTCTTATAATTAGTGTTTTCAAATATAATCGTTTCAACGGGTGGCGTAGCCCCGTCTAGCACACCACTTTTGTCAACAGCGATAGCGCAATTGGGCTGAGCAGGAGTCTTTGTTTCGGCTGGAGTATCTCCAGGAGTGCTACGTTGACTCGACTGAGCAGATTTGTTCTCTACTGGTTCTGCAGGTTCTTCTACGTTACCACGCAGTGTTTGTGATATAGGTTTGTCCCAAGCGTTAACAGGCGGTGGAGGAGGCGCAGCCCCGGTATCAGGGCCGAAACCGGATACTAATCCCATCTGTTGCTTTTGTCTTTGTTTGACGAAACGAGGTGCCAGATTAGCTTGGCGTGGACGGTCATATTGTGAGTTAGATTTGCTAGAAACCGGGGCTGAACCACGCGGATTTGATTTTTCATTAGAATTTCTGGTTGTCGATCCATTTCTGCCGCCACCTTGATTTGAATGAGATCGAGGTTGTTTTGCTGGATGTTGATTATCCTCTTTCGTAGGACCTCTAGTATCTTTAGAATTCTTTTTATTTCTAACTTCCTGGAATCCATCATCAACAACTTCATCTTCTTTTTTGCCAGAAGATAACTTGACATCTGTCATAGCCTCTGTTATATCACCAGTTTTATTTTCGCATACAGCGTCCTTTTTAATAGTTTGAGGGTTACGCCCATTGTTTTGACGGTTTCCAGGGTTTTGATTACGCGCCCCTTGTCCTTTCTGAGATTGACCGGATGGTCTCCCGGCGGCAGAACGGCGACGGCTGGAAGTGCCACCCCCTTCGGAATGTTCAGATGTTGTTTCCCAATTTTCATCCTCACCACTAAGAGGCCCCGTGCCTTTCGGGCGTCGATCACGACCTCTTCCTGTGGATGAACCAGCTCTCGGCTTATTATTTCCCTTCATTTTATCTTCAATCTGAGAATTATCTTTAATTTCTTCAGTATCCTTTACTGCCCTGTTTGCTTGGCTAAATGGGCTTTTAGTATTGGGAGGCCCATAACCAGTCACTCTCTTAGCAGGAGCAGGGGGGCGCGTCGTACCCTGGAATCCTCCGCGTCCTCGACGAGAGGGTTGCCCACGGGGTGCAAATGGTTCTCGGTTTTCCATGCCATCAGATACAGTACTAGGTTGGTCTAGTGCTGGAGGTCGATTAGCATCGTCAGATTTCTCATGTGAATTCTTAGGGCCACGAGGACTACGCGGAGCCCGTCGTCTCTCTTTACGATCAGAATTAGGGGCACCATCAGTCGAGCCGTCGGACTCGCTAGCTCTGTTATTAGAACGGGAGCTTCGGTGTGACCGGCGTCTAGGTCCCCAACCTCTAGTATAAACAGCATAGCCACTTCCACCATATCCTCTACCTTTTTTCTCCGATCCTGATCCACTCGATTTGCGTTCAACAGGTTCTTTAGCAGGAATTTTATTAATCTGTTCATTACTAATTCTTTCGTTTTTCTTATCATCAACAGATCGTTTCTGGGAGGCTGCACTACCATGAAGAGATTCCACAGAATAAGTTTCATTAACTTTCATTCCTGCTAAGCTTGTTGGATCTGTACTAGACTTAGAAGCTATTGATTCAGACTCGGAGAGTTCTTTTTCAGACTTTTGAGATGAAAACATGGGCTTAATGACATTCTGTTGTGATATTTGTTCTGACGAGACTTGTTTTTGTGAAATGTTTGATGATGTTTCAGTTGGGTTATGATGTTTAGGAACAGTTTGCGAAGGTGCAGTTTTACATTGGTTATCAATGAAAGAAGTTTGAGATTGATTCACAGGTACCTGTGCCTGAATATTGCCATAAGCTATTTGAGGTGCTTGTTGATTTTGTCCAAAATTTTGAACATTAGATGCATTATTACTCTGGTTCTTGTGAATTTGAGCTTGGGATGTCGGAGTATTAGTTGCGTTACTTGATGCGGTAGTGGTTTGTTGATGAAGTGAATGGGTCACATGAGACTGTTGAGAACTACGTTTAGTTTCATCATTTACATTTTCGCGGTCAAGCGTTTCTTTCGTGTTTGATTCATTATCTTTCGTAATTGAAACTTTTTCTATTGATAACTTCTGTTGAATGGAATTATTGGGTTCTTCTTGAGTTACTTCTGCCCAAGATGTCTTCCCAAAATCTCTTTCCGTGGATTCTCTTTGCGATAAATTCGAAGGTGGCGAATTGCGCCGCTCAGGAACAAGCGCCTGAGATGACGAATCGGACGACGCGAATGGCTCAGTGATTCCTATACTCTTCCTTTCGAACACCTCGGTCAGCTTATCAGCCGCGGTTCGGCTGCTAGATTCAATAGTTGATTCTAGTGATTTTTTATCAGATTCATTTCTCCTATCTTTATAGTCATTATATGAATCTTTAGAATTTGATCTGTCTAATTCGCGTCCAGATCTCTCGTAATCTTGCATTTCAGACCGCCATTGCGGCCCAGGTCCATCTTTATCTCTTCTGAAGTCATCTTCACGGTCAGAATAATCCCTAAAAACAAGAATAATATGAAGTTAATATTTATTTTTCGGTTAAATAATAAATATCGAATAATATTTGTTCATCCTTACCGTGAATAAGAACGACGGCCGTTGTGCGGTGCATGTCGTGGTGCATTGTAGGACGGCGGTTCTTGACGTCTAGGCGCTGGTTTGCCAGAAAATGCCCAACCTTTATGATCTTCTTGTTGTCTATTTTGTTGTTGTTTTAGAAATCGTGGTGGTATATTTGCTTGGAAAGTTTTAGAAAATGCTGGGTTTGCTTGGTCACGGTCGCGACCATAATCGCGATCTCTCTCTCTAAAGTCACGTTCTCGGTCGCGATCCCTTTCCCGATCATTCCGCTCCCTGTCCACACGATCACGATCGCGGTCTCGGTCTGAGCGATCTCGTTCTCTGTCAAATCTATCACGATCCATGCGATCTCTATTATCATTGCGATCTCTATTATCGTTGCGATCTCTATCTCGTGCGTCCACTCTTTCTTTATCACTCTCTGCACGTTCTCTATTTTCACCACGACCTCTATTGTCTAATCGGGTGTCGCGGTCACGGTCACGATCCCTATCACGATCACGCTCGCGTTCCCTGTCACGATCACGTTCGCGTTCTCGGTCACGGTCACGTTCACGGTCGCGATCACGGTCTCTTACATCACGGTCACGATCTCGATTATCGTATCTATCCCTGTTATCAATGCGGTCCCGATCTCTGCTTTCAACTCGGTCCTTTTCTCGATCACGATCATTACGCTCCTTGTCTCTAATGTCCATGCGATCCCTATTGTCGGCACGATCCCTGTCTCTATTATCGCCTCTATCCTTCTCCCTCCCGTCTTGCTCTCTATCCCTATTCTCATTGCGGTCTCGGTCGGGTACCCTGTCCATCCGGTCGCGAGCATCTTTTGACTGCAGGGGCGCGGAGGCGTCACGCATCTGACGCCGCTGTTCTTCCTCCTTGCGTTGGCGCGCACGTGCGACAGCCTGGGCCACCTCATTGCTCTGCTTTTGCCGTCGCTCCGCCCATAGCTGGTCCTCATCCCCAGGCTCGTGAAGCTTGGAATCCGCACGCTCACTGTCGACACTCGCGCGGTTGCCACCGCTTCTGCCTTTGGGGGCTGACGACTCCCCGTCGGAGAAATCCAATTTCTGACTGTAAACAGAAAAGAGGTTCAAGGACTGGTCGCACGACAAGCGATCATGATCTCCCCAACCCGCAATGTCACTCACTCGTAATCGATGTCATCCTGTTGCGCCCAGCCGGCATCGCGGGAGATGTCATCGAGCGAGGAGATCTGGTCGTCGCGCAGGATGGGGCGCGCGGTGAGTACCTCGACAGCGCGCGGCGTGGCGGGCGCGCGCTGCTGCTGGCGCGGGCCGCCGCTTGCACCGCCCGAGCCGCCGCCGCCGCCCCTGCTGTCGCGCAGAGCGCCTAGCGTACCCAGCCCGAGCCCGCCACCGCTGCTACCTTTCATCTTTTTGTAGGAAAATAAAAATTATTTATTATTAGATTAGGAAACACAGAAACATTAATATACGTATAAATATTTGTTATTTTCGAGAACATCTGGTTTTCGGCATAAAATGTTTAGCGATTAATTGATGCATAATATAGATTAGCTCGAGGGCATTGTAGGTACGTACGAAGGATGGCAGTATCGATCTCGGGAGGCAGGCAGGACTCTGTTGTGAGGCGGGCGCGGAGGCGGAGGCGGGCGCGACGGCGGCGGATGACGTGGCTTCCTGGCGGACGCCCGCCGTGCCACCGCACGTCCAACTGCCTTCCGCTGCAACAGGGTCAATATGGAAGGGTATTTCTAATGACTCATAATTCAAATTTTCTCAAACTCATTACTCTTATTAAGGTGACTAAAAATTGAATGTGCCAAAGAATGAATTGAGCATAGACAACATAATTTTTAATATAATCATAAAGTTACTTTGTGGTCTCAGCTGTGGTTGTGGTCCTGCATGTTCTGATGAACGATGTGAAGGTTGGGCAGCTGCCTCCAATGAGGGGAACTCTGTGCGGAAGTGTGGGGATGATGGTGGTGGAAGTGCCACCCATCCGCCGGGTCCAGTACCAGCAACCACACTGCTGTTCGACGTTGTAGACTGGGGAAATATACATAAACATTCATGTTTATATTGATTACAAAGTCCAACAAAGAATGATTATGTTCTTGAGACATCTTTCAAAGAAATAATTCTCATGCATTTAAAATATTATTGAACTAAACAAATATAACATGCTAATGTCAATGACCTTTTGTAATAACACTTCTCTGAACAACAACTTGTAGTAGATATAGCAAAAAAATTAAAACTCATACCACCTGAAGTAACATTCCATTGTTTTACAAAGTCAAAGCAAAATGTGAAACAATAAAAATTACTTACTATAGTCTGAGAGGTGCATGTTGAGGTTGTAGATACAGTTGTAGCAACAGCAGAAATAGAGCTGAAATAGATTTATTGCTATAGTAAGTACATGTCAATAGGTCAAAAAACCCATCACAAAATCATTCACCTCAACATAATTATTAACATAAACTATGAATTACAATTTTAGTTTTAGGTTTCTTTCTTTTCCATCTAGCAAATTCTACTTGCAAGTTTATATTTCAATTTTAGCAAGCAAAATATACTTCAGAAAATAGTATGTCCAAAAAACCATTGTTAAAGACAATGGTTTGGTACAAACTATATTTTGGTAAATTTCAAATAACACCTTACTTTGCGTTGGGATCTTGACCAGTTTCAGTTTTTAAAGAAGGCAAGTTGGCTGGTGGACGCCTAGCTGAAGGTACTTTTCCAAGACTTTGCATTCCATGTTTGCGGCTGAGTTGAGATTTCACTGATGATGGCTCCGAGTTCTCGTTCTACAAAATATTTAACACAGATTTAGTCACTCAATTTAACTCTAGACTGAGGTCATTAGTATAACACTAAATGTTAGCCAGTACTGAGTGGCATACTATTGTAACCAAATAAGAAATGGCTGATATTCTTAAAATTGCAATCTTTGAAACAAGGTCATTGTCTATTTCACTAATGCAACTAGATAAGATATTCACAAGGCAGCAGAAGGTCAATTTATTCAACTGTGACCACTAATATTCAGCTGACTTGTAGTTTATCACTTTGGTCATCAATGAAAGAAACACTAAGACAAAGAAAATAAATGCTACATACAAAAACGATATTATAAAATGAATCAATTCCTATAGAATTGTTTGCAATATGGTAGACAAATAATTGGTTTCATATTTTAATGAGGTCACAAAATGTACTTGTGGGCGTGTACTCCCTTGACATTGACAAAAAGAAATATAGATCAGGAGCAGTACTTACTCTGTTGGCGCAGTACAAGCTATTGATGTCCAACTTCTGATATCTTTGCTTGCCGGACGTCGGCTTGGTCTGCGCCGTAGTGCCTCCACCGCCCGGCGTCGAGAGTGCAGACATGCTGCGATGTACACACCATCAGGAGGTCACCCTCGCACCGACCACCAACTGCAATCAGCGCAACCGACACTACAGAGGCCACAATATAAACGCAAATCACTGTAATCACAAGCGACTAGCCACGACCAAAGACAATCGTCCTTCAATGTAATCCGTTACAATCTAATGCTACTAATAACGAGAAATATTCATACAAGTTCTAGATACTAAGTAATGTTCACACTATTCACGATCTTTTCACTGGACCACTAAACACTTTCACAGCACTGGCGGAACAATAAATTGGAGCCCTGCCCTCAGAGGTTTATTGACGTGTTACATCCGTCTGATGAACGCTGGATCGATGACTCCAAATTTCACTTGCGTTTTTAATTGCACTTGCTTGCCCGTTATCTTTTGGTAAGTTTCTACTATGTAACACAAAATAACGGTACTAACAAGATTGAAGGAACAGAACGGTAAATAAACTAATTTTTATCTTTCTAGAAAACAATAAAGGCAAAATACTTATGTACCTTGGTCCGTTACACTTGGTATCACGGAATAAAAATTATCTAAGCTCGATTGCTAATTTCTTAAAGAAGATTACTTTAGATTTTAACTATAATCTACGCTACCAAAAACTTATATCACTTTATTTTAAGATGGCGTCTCCAAAAGACGATCTCCTTCCTTTTTACAATCAATAACGTGACGTCACAAAGACGCGACAAAGCGTTCTCTGGCGGATAAATATCAAAGCAATGCGCAAAGTTTGCTAGACCAATAAAAGATAAAATAAATCATTTTTTGAAAAGCGACAATCTGTCTTTATTCTGAAATTAAATGGAAATTAATTAATGCACGTTAAATGATTAAAACTAAATAAACTTTGAGAAAGACAGAATCGAATGAAATTAACACACATGAAATAGCGGTAGCCTAAATTGATTAAAAGTGCACGTAATTATCAAAGCCTAGGCCACGTTCACATTAACTAGCTGCCGACTGTGAGTATTAAACTTCATCAAAAATTAATCTAATGATGACTGTAGACATGTAGAAAGGCGTTATTAGAATTGCGCTTGGCAAACAAATGGGGATCATTTGTTATAAATAGTACAAACAAGAATGTTGCAGCCCTTCCTTTAGTCATCTATATTAGCACGGGTAGGACAATTTCAGAAAGTATAGAATTCTTGATTTGATAAAATAATGGCTTCTATTATCGTTTCATCTAGCGATAGTCGCCTGGGCCTTTAGACTTCAATCTATAATGGAAAGGTTGTAGGTATTATTGTATGTGATTGAAGTAAAAACGTAGGTTCTTACTTAGACGACGTAGAAATCTATAGGTATCTATGAAAAGACTGCCATTATACGTTACTCATTGTCTAATAACTACTACGAATATCGAGCTCTCACTGGAGAAGTATCAAAACGATACGAATCAAATCGATTCTGAGTTTCGATGTGATTGCAATTTATCTGTGAAAAATTTGTACTTTAAAGAAAGTTTAAATTTTTCTTTGCTTCTTTTATATTACGTAGTAACATGATGATTAGTATTCAATATTTTACTACTATAATAATATAATATTCATTAAGTATTTTATACCCGACACTAATACTTTTTTTAGAGATAGCGCTTTTTTCTTCATTTACGCCTGCGCATTGAAGTCTTGCACCATATTGACGAAAGAAAAATCAGTAGGCGAAGATCTGCGGAGAAGCTCATAATACGGGGAGTGTTTGAGAAAACCGGCAGCCATGGCCGGGAATATGGGAATGGAACAATTGATTCCAATTGTTAATAAGCTGCAAGATGCGTTCACACAATTGGGTGTGCATATGCAATTGGATTTGCCACAAATAGCAGTCGTGGGTGGACAATCCGCAGGAAAAAGCTCTGTATTGGAAAATTTTGTAGGCAGGTAAGTGATATTGTATCTGCTTCTTCGGTCTTACATAAATTTATTAGGTCTATATATTTGTGTGACATATTATAATCCCGTTATGTTATAAGGCGTAAGCAGAATAACTATGGAGTTAGGTACAATCACAGAATAGTAATCAAAAGTATTATCACCTAGTTATCAATATATTTTTAAAGGCAGAAATACTTCTTTTGGTTGAAATAGCAAATAGTTCTACGTAATCGAATGAAAATATAATAAAATTACGTAAGTAGCTAGCGTAAGCAATTTGGGAGTGGAATAAAAAATAACAGGGATATGCGCTAGGTATTTTATCAATATATGACGCACATAGATATGATAGGTCATTCAAAATCACAATTAATAAAAATGAGTTTCGTTTTGTGACTTGTGTATTGAACACTTTCCAGACATTTATTGCGCTTAAAGAAAATTCTCCGTTGGCAACAAAAATGTTGTAATCTCCTGCGTTTTATTCTTTCAATTAATAAGTGAAATGTGAATGAATTAATAGCAAAAATCAAATCAAATCAAATTGATTTCATTCCTTCGAAAATAATAGCCTAGATATATATGGCCTAGATTTAGTGCGCATGTCGAGTTGTATTGATTTACGAATGCTTAAATGTCACTGGTTGTGTAGGCTCAATTTAGAATGGACTTCATTGATATGTATTTTATAATAGCTATCTACGGAATTTACTCTGTTTAATTCTGCTGTGTCAATTTCAACTATTACATTCAAAATAAGAATGTAATTTTTGAGACAGTTTCAGACACTTTTTATCCTATGAGTCAAAAAAGTGTCGTCAAGTTCTACAGACAGAGACAGAGAATGTTTTGAAATGTAATGTTCTGTCTATACTACGCTTTGTTTCTTTTGACAGTAAATGAATCGAGCTGAATCAAAACGTAACGTAACCACCCACCTCCATATTGAAAAATAAATTAGTTTATCGATGATGAATTGATGATGAGCAAGTGTTATTAGTGTTTTAGAGTGATAAAAGTTTAATGTATCTTAGTAAAAATGGCTGGGAATTTCGGAATGCAGCAGTTAATCCCTATTGTAAACAAATTGCAAGATGCATTTGTTCAAATGGGCGTGCACATGTCTTTAGATCTTCCCCAAATTGCAGTTGTGGGTGGTCAATCTGCAGGAAAGAGTTCGGTGTTAGAAAACTTTGTAGGCAGGTAAGATTTCGTATCCAGTAGGAAGTAGTGTCGTTAATTAAAAATAGTTTTAATGTGCAGATGTTGGAAGTATGTTTAAATCTTCTTTGTTTATCGTAAAAGGCGATTTATTTACTGATCTACGTATGGAATAGTCGGCAGACATAAAGCACTTTCTTAGTGCATACAAATAGAGCAACTATAAGGTAATCAAATGTTCGATAGCGTAATTTACGTTGTTTGTGATGAGTCATAACCTTCCCAAACAACAATAATTTGTATCAGTACATCCTAGAATTCTTATAATTATGTGTTTTGTGAGTTATGGAAATGTGCACAAATGTAATCTGAATTAATGAGCTGATTGTACCCATTTATTAATTAAAGCAATATACTTGATCACTTATAATATATATGCTTTAAAACTATATCTCATGCAAATGTATGACCCAAATATACTTGTTATCAGTATTTTATATGCACTCCATATTTATTAGGTATAGAGAAGGATTTAGGCAAGATATATCTAATATCTTGCCCAAATCCTACACATTCAAGTTATAATCATCGAATATGAATCATATAAATCATTTATATAGTAAAATTGAATAGAATTCACAGGCCAGTGTAGCTTTCAATTGAGGCCAGTTGTAATAACATGTACTCTAAGGAAGATTTCAACTGACCATGTCCATAGGCCAAATCAGTCTATATTCCATAAACATGACTTTAATTTTGTTTTGGTTTTGTAAAATGTAATGCCTGAATTAATGAGCTGATTATGCCCATTATTAATTAAAGCAATAGACTTGATCACTTATGTATGCCTTAAAATGTTTGAAATGAAAATGCATACCATCAAATTTTTATTAGAATGTTATTCAATTATAAATTAGTAGGCCTATAACTATTGATGAATAATTAAAACCATCTCTTGTCATTCTTATTTCAAGTTATAACACAAAAGAAACTACTACAAATATATTACTTGTAGTAGTTTCAACGACTCTTAATACTAATAAGTTCCAATGACTCTTAATACTAATAAGTTAAAGCTCTACTAATTTACTTGCCTATTCTTCTTTTCTCCTATTTTAATAACAGGAAACCAACTCATTTTAAGAATAGATGAAAATTCCATTGCATAATGTAATTTTGTAGTTTGGCTACTATTACTAATTGAATAAATGCTTCAAAAATACAAGTATTTATAATATTCAGCAATTATTATGTTATTTTATAATCAAAGTTTGAAATAGGTCATTTTGAAGTCAATACATATGTAGATAATAATATGGGTACTCTGCCATACAATTCTGGAATCTTGGGTTTAATAAGTTGTTAATTTATTATGTAATCTACTCTATCTACTATTACATATTCAATATCACAGCATCTCTTTATAAAAATAATACCTGAAAAATATTTTTCTGATGTGTTGATGTGAATTTCTGAAACTTGATGAATTCAATGTGATAATCTATCATGTGTTTTTGTTTGTTTTGATTTGTTATCTCAACCATAATTATTCTGTTTTTAATTAATTTTAAGGTTTTGCCTAGGATGTAGGTATTTTTTTTTATCAAAAACATTTTTATTTATATACAATTCAATTTTTATGAGGAATTTTCAGGACTAAAAAGTATATTCATAACTTTGGGTACAAACTATGAATCCTATTATTGACTACAACTTTTTTCATGGGTTATTTTCTTTAATACATAGAAACAGTTACCAATACTTTAGTATGTTTTTCTGGTACATTAAAACAACTAGCATCATTCAAATAAATAAAACAAAAAAAAAATATAATTTAGTAATTACCCTCTTGATTGTATCTTTTCTAGGATGAGTCCATATTTCTAAACTTCATTTTGTCTGTACAGAGAATTTTAAACCTGGCCTGACTAGACCCACTGACTAGGCCCAAAATAATAATTAATTTTTATGGAGTTGGTTGAATTCAGACAAAAAAAGCTTGTTTTTATTCCTAAGACAAATCAATGTGTGTGAGAGTTCAAGCTATGTTTCGGGACTGCAATTCTTTGTTGGCTATAGACACTGATTAAAGACTATGTCTTCGTTCGCATAGCAGAACGTGCAGCATGGACTTAGAAGGCGGTGATGTACCTGTACCACTCACATGTAATGTTACAGTAGTTAGTACAATGAGCAAAGCAGCTCGCTCCGCATACCCCACCCAGTGCCTGCCATAACGAATAAGCTCGTCTCGAATGTTACATTACGATCTGATGCCCAGGTCAGTCTCCACCTTAAGAATATGGTCAGCCTTAGCCTTTGTCTTGAAACACTGCTAAGGTATATTGAAATGATGAAAAAGTTTTGCGTTTATTTCTGAATGTTGCCGAAGAGAACAAAATTCTAAGATAAACCTGCCTCTCGAAAATAAACCTCATGATGCAAGTCTAAAGTTCTGCTCTAAATTAACTTATGTAGATACTATTCACACAGCTAGGAGTTTGAATGAAGTTCATCTGGATGTCTTAATGTCTCATTCTAAGGAACACTAGTTAATCATTACGTAAGTTATGTCTTCATAGACCCAGTTATAACTACTGATCTTCGAATCCAAGGACCGAGTTATAGGCCGGTTGGTGTGGCTCCTCAGCAGTTTGATAATCGTGATACATATAATACTGCTGAAGTGACTGCAATACTAGTCTGAATCAGAATTCGTTAGATCAGAGTCTTTTATACCTCTATGTCTTCTATTTAATCTGGAGGAGTCGTTTGCGAATCCGCCCATTTGTTTGGAGGATTGTAGTAGTGGAACTTCCGAAATGAGTTTTTATGATATTGTTCGTAAACGTGGTTTAGAAGTAAAATATGATTATCGATGTACAAACAGAAAAGGAAAAGGAACAAGTATTGAACAAGAACATCAAGTGTGGACCATATTCTTAACACGGCAAACCCGTTCGGTCTAAGTGGAAATCATCATTCCCATTATTTATTTGCCTAAGTTAAAATCGCCGCGGAACAATGAGAAATGTCTGAATTTGTATTTTATTTTATTATTTTCTTAAGGATATTTGAAATCGGTCACCGGTGACCCCCGTGGCGCGAATGAATGTCATATTTTGCTCGGCGTTCAACGTGTTAAAGAACAGAGCTGTCATAACTGCACCCATATCCGGTGCCAGCCAGCCGATTCCGACGCCAATTATACCTATTATAATCAGCACAAGTAAAGTTAAAATCTCTTAAACTGTACAAACTACATCTTGAACCTTAGGTATTTTTTTACTGATCTACTCCACTGATTGTGATGCTTATGACTCATTTATCACGTTCACGGCAAAGCTGCAAAGCTATGATTACATCTGAGTAAATTGCGTGACATCAACCATCTTTACTTTAGGTTTAATTTTCTGGTAGAGATTACGAGTCATCATGCCAGTTGAACGTTACATTTTTTTAGGTTGCCATCGCTACACCTTACTACGGAAGAGGTGCAGGTTGTACCTATATGATTATTTTGTTTTAGGGACTTCCTACCCCGAGGTTCCGGAATAGTAACCCGACGTCCGTTGATTCTACAACTCATACATGGAAATGCAGGTATTAATAAGTAACTCGTCATTTTTACATTTTGGGTTGAAAACGTGTTCCATTTTATACATGTATCTCTTTTTCTAGAGAAAAAAAAAAATCTTGCAGGACATTTATATTTACAAACTGAGTTAACTGACAATGATGTAGTTCATTATTGTGCAAAATGTGATCATTAACCTTCAGCTGTATTCTGAATGTTAAAACAACTAATTGGCTTACTAATACATGCTATTACTGTATGTATTCGCCAAAATGTTACCCATCATGAACAGCATGGTTTTAAGAAGGTCGTTTCATATAATAAATACATTGCATATAATTTTAGTGTATTTTGTGTTATGATGTTTTTTTCCGGTCACGTACAGGTCACTAGCCTTCCGTTCTGCATGATCTGAACCTTAGTTTTGCGGTGTATTTTAAGGCAAATGCTACAGAGTTGTAGTCGTATAATCGAATCTGATATTTAATAATTTTTTTGTCTTATCTATTTTAACAACTTTACTTTGTGTTATGTTTACATTTTATTATTGTGCATCTACGTAATCATTAAAGAATATACAATGACCTAACCTATTGCTGCTTATGTTATGTAAAAGTTTATTGACACGGTGTCTACCACACCTTCATCTTCAGTCAATCACTACTTATGGTACCTGATGGATCTGGCTATCAGTAACTACACAGAACTGTTTTATGAACTTAATCCAACAAGAGTCCAAACGTGGGTTTGATAAGTGCTTTGGTAGATCTAAAGCTACCGTCGATTACTATATATTAAATGCTATTGTAACAATCGAATGAAACAACACCATATTATTCCTTAGAATACGCCGAGTTCCTGCATTGCAAAGGCAAGAAGTTCGTCGATTTCAATGAGGTACGCTCGGAGATCGAATCAGAGACAGACCGTATCACCGGCTCTAACAAGGGCATATCACCCGTGCCGATCAATCTGCGTGTATATTCGCCAAATGGTAAGGTATCATTTGCAATACTTTATATATGTACGTATGCGAAGAAAGTTGAGATAAATTTTATTGTTTTGATTAGGTGTCAATTTGTGTATAATAAAGAACATAATTTTATTAAACACGTTATTAATATTTTAGAAGTAAAGCATACATAATTTTAGGGTTTTATGAAATAAAGATCTATTATAAACGGAGGACGAGCTGAAACTCGGACGGAAACGGAAGCATCTTCATACGCATGCGTAACGTTATAGATTGTAATTTTTTACGAAATAAGTCATTGGCCGTCGAATGGGTGACATTTGTTATCATGTATTACAATAACAATAATTATATTTTACTGTTACGTTCTGTTTAGGCGTCAAAGCATCGTATTTATGATTAAAATTCCTGAAGTTCCTTATCTAAAAACATTACGTAGAAACATTCGACAAGAGGCTAAACTTTGCTGATCAATGGTGAATATGGTGATGCAAGGCCACAGTCGTTCACCTTTGACAGATATAAATAAGGTCCCAATTAACAAAAGAATATTGCTCTTGATTTGTTCTACGTACTATTTATCTTCACACGACTAACGTGGGCGTGGTGACGAAAAAAGTACTTGCAAAATTATCATCACTTTATACCGGAACCGTTTGTATTATTTAATTTAAATTAAGAAAGAATTGTGTTAGGAGAAATAGGGAGCAGCGTCCTATTATGTATTAATAATAATTTACTAATTGCGATCATCAATATGTTTGCCAAGCACAATTTTTATGGCAATATTCCGTTTTATAAGGGGATCTCAGATCTTTGATACCAATTAGAAAACCGGTTTCATTTTGTGATTAATTCTCGTTAGACGAAATTTTATTTTATAGCCGTTTTGTTTAGTCCATCCATCGTGAGCGATAGACCGAATTCCTTAATAATAACAGAGAAAACTGTTAATGGGCATTTCAATGATTTGTGTAAAATATATGAGCCAGCTGTACAACGAAGATGTCTCCGGTAATAAATAATGAGTCACTGTTAATCATGCGCTTGAGATAAGCCAATGGGCAGTTAATTGATAATGAAATATCATACGCAATTATCAATTTACTGCTAATGTAAATAAATACGTATAGGTTTTTTGCCCATTTAGGTACTAAGGAATAAATGAACGACCATTGATAAGTTCATTCAAAATTATCTATGCATATTGCATTTTAAGATTGCATTGTCCTGTTGTACAACTTCTACTAAATACGTATTAAATGACTAGCTTCCGCCCGCGGCGTCGCCCGCGTGGTTTACGAACCCGTACATTTTTTCGGGATAAAAGTAGCCTATGTGCTATAACATTGACTCCCCTCCCGTACCCCAGTGACGCCTACATCGCATAGATAGCTGAGCGGAGTGAGCGGCGACCACGCGACTTTTTTCTAATACTTACATTTTTGAACTCGTGATATCTTTCGAATGGAATGTCCGAATTGAATAATTCAAAAAGTTATATAAAGGTATTGAAGCAGTCTAGAATATAAAGAATAATTTATTTTTTTGAGGATTAATACCAAGGTACAAATAAAGAGCCTTTTATAGCGGCGGCATTTCAATTAAATAAAATAAATAAAAGAACACTTATTGTGACATAATTATAATAGTTGCACATATGCTGTCGCGACACTTTTTACTTTTTACATCGTAGTACATAATTTTGTTCTATCATCAATAGTTTCAGCAGCGCACGCGATGTAAGGAATTTTTTAGGTAATTTTTTACACCTTGGGTTACATTATTGGAGTTTTAGTAAGGATCCCTAATTTTTTTGAAAATATAATACGTCATTCGGAGATAGTGTAGCTTCCCAACGGTGAAAGAATTTTTCAAATCGGTGTAGTAGTTTCGGAGCCTATTCAATGCAAACAAACAAACAAACAATCAAATCTTTCCTCTTTATAATATTAGTATAGATATAGAAAACGTAGGACATGATCTGTCCCTAATTTTTCATTTATTTTTTCCTTTGTTTATATATTTATGGCATATGAAAACTATAATTACTACATAGTACGTAACTAGGTACATACATGGATGCATGTGTACTCATCTTAATTATGCAATCTTGATTATTACAATACTCATTTGATATTCTATCTGTAGTTTGATAATGACCTACATAACTAATGCTTGTTTGATGCTTGCAACATTAAATGTTAAGTGAATTAGGTAGTGTGCTTAGTATTTGTAAGGGCTAGAGAAGTCCTTTCGACAGGTAAACGTAAGAGCTCGTAAGAAATAATAATTTCTAAATAACTTTATTGCACGTCATGAATTGTTACACAGGTCCAATTTAAATGGAGATTATTATAATCTATTCCGAAAGCTTGCGTTATATTTTCTCCCTTTGTTAGTTATAGCCAATAAGGTGTCGACAAATTTATAATAAGTACTACATTTTAGCGGCCAGTGTTGGTCACAATTGAATTGAAGGGCGCACGGAATGAGGAACACCAGGCGCTTGATTTATGTAATGTTTCCATTGTCGCTATAATCAAATAGCAACTTATAAACAAACCATTAACCACGCTTATTGTATGGCGATGATTATCTCGGATTGCTCGGTATACAATGAATTTATTCATCGCATTCTCAGGTCCTTACAATAAAATTATTGAGTGTTGCAACTGAAAAAATATTGTGAAGGTCATGCTAAATTCTTCATGCCAATTTAGCAAACGAAAAATCTTGATGATGTCGATGTTGGTACGGACGATTACAAAGTTTGCCTGAAACTATCAAGTGGTGACAGAAATCTTACGTTATCTATTCTTATCGTGTAATATTATCTACTTTATTGATCGTTACAACTCGTTTCATATATTATTTTGTTCTAGTCTATCATTATTTGGAAAGATGTTTCATACATAGCTCGCTTGGTTATAATATATAATGCTGACTAGTCAGCGTTTTCCTTGAGCAGGTGGTTACCTACACAAAGAACTAATTTCCATAAAAGAGTATTTTTTTGGTTAATATAGAAATACACAAATTTATTGATCTGGAGTATTATTGCAAACATTGATTTTGTTGTTAAACAGTATTGCTTATTATAAATCGATAACAATGACCTTGTGTTATTCTTCAACTACAAACATTCCACACCACCTTACGTATACAACACTTACTCATAGCTGAGATTCGACAATAAGAATTATTTTGGCACGCACCGCAGGTTTATAGGTCAATTTAGCATTTACGCTTAGGTAGCTATCCATGTCATTCTTTCTGACAGTTACTTTATGACTTTTAGCTTTTAATTAAATGTAATTTTAGGGATACGTTATTCCGGTAAATCATGGTAGACGTACAACGATTTTCGTAGCTAAAAACGTTCATTTATTTATCGTTCGAAAGTTTACAGACTAATGAGAATCACAAATATAAAACAGAGTACATTGTATAAGTTGCTACTAAGAAAGCTTGTTATTTCCTTAGTTTTAATTTGTTATATCGTCTTACGTTTCAGTGCTTAACTTGACCCTGATCGACTTGCCGGGTCTCACGAAGGTGCCCATCGGCGACCAGCCCATAGACATCGAGCAACAGATCAAGGGCATGATCTTCCAGTTCATCAGGCGCGAGTCATGCCTTATCCTCGCCGTCACGCCCGCCAACACCGACTTGGCAAACAGCGATGCCTTGAAACTTGCAAAGGAAGTCGACCCTCAAGGCTAGTTTAGTTGCAGTTTTCTTAAAATGTACCTAGTACCAAATATAAGCTATCAAATGGCCATCTTCTTGTCTTCGGGCACACAGCCGTACGCCGCACGCTCAAACGGAAATTAGATATGAATGTTTATTATGATAATATAATTGATTCCGCTTACTGTTTATTGTAGATCATGTCAACTAGTTTCCTAGAAACACGTTTGAGCTTAACGTGTGTGGGTTATGAGTGGTGGCTAACTCGAAACTAATTTGAACGCTCTCGGACTAACTTAAATATAAATTACGGTTAATGAGTCAAAACTTTGCACGACACAATTCAATCCGATTACAATTCTAGTAACGAGACATAACATAAGTTGTAGGAGGCGCACGTGTTACCCTCTCTTGATAACAGTTTAAACAACTTATATGGAATGGCACTCACTAAAACAAAGCTCATCTCTCTCTATATTTAAGATATTTGTAAATACAATCTTCGTTTCTAAAAGCGTAATTTTCGCTATATTGTCGACATTTGAACAGGTCTTCGCACAATCGGTGTGATAACCAAGCTGGATTTGATGGACGAAGGCACGGACGCGCGCGATGTTCTGGAGAACAAACTGCTGCCGCTGCGACGAGGTTACATCGGCGTCGTCAACCGATCGCAGAAGGATATCGATGGACGCAAAGACATCACCGCCGCATTAGCCGCAGAGAGGAAGTTCTTTCTTAGGTATGCCATTTGTATAAAGGACTGAATAATCAATTGACAATCACTGACTGAAATGTCGAAACAATTACTGTAATAAATTATTATCGCTCAAGAATCAGTCGGAACTTTTTTAAACTCTTTATGGGACTGAGCGATTACATCGATGATAATGCAACATACTTATGATGCATTGATGTCGCTTATCATAGGGACCTACTTATTTCGATCACTTTGCAATTCGCGCAAGATAACCATTTTGGATAATTTACAGGCCCCCTTCTTTCATAATATAAGGAAGATTTATTAATTTTTTTTTGTCTTCGATTTATGGATAAGAAATACTGCTCGAATTCAACTGGAAACGATTTTATAGAAAGACGATCGTTCAGCTAAACTCAGTAATGTCCATATTCGCGTCGCACAAGTTTAGATTTATATATTCGTACAAATATCCCCATGGGTATTCCATTCCTATTACATCATGATTGAATCTTTTTTTGTACAGCCACCCATCTTACCGACACTTGGCCGACCGCCTGGGCACGCCGTACCTGCAGCGTGTTTTGAACCAACAGCTGACCAACCACATCCGGGACACGCTGCCCGGCCTTCGGGACAAACTCCAGAAACAATTGCTTGCTCTCGAGAAAGATGTCGACCAGTACAAACATTTTAGGCCCGACGATCCATCCATTAAGACTAAGGCTATGTTGCAGTAAGTAATAGTCTACATTTTATTGAGATACTGGACTTATATTTTAGTAAGTGTAGTTTCTTGCTCGCTTTCCTTAACCACCTGACGTATGAATCTAATAAATACTGTACATATAGAGTTATGATTGACTGATTTTTTCTAAACAATACTTTTTACAGAATGATCCAGACTTTGCAAACAGACTTTGAACGCACGATCGAAGGTTCTGGCTCAGCACAGATCAACACGAACGAATTGTCTGGTGGTGCGAAAATCAACCGGTTGTTCCACGAACGATTCCCCTTCGAGATCGTCAAAATGGAGTTCGATGAAAAGGAATTGCGGCGAGAGATTGCATTCGCCATTAGAAATATTCATGGTATCAGGGTAAGCTGTCTGTTAATAATACATGTAGTTTTCAAATTCTGACCATAATAGACACAGAGTACTGTCACGGTCGCACCTGTATTTGAAATTAGGACGATGAATCAATTCATAAATGCTTTTGTAAATTATCCAGATGTAAATTCTGCCAATAGTGCCTTTCAATTGTCTCACATTTTCTTTGTGCTTCTCTCTATATTACAAATGTATGTAATAATATTGTATTCTACAGGTGGGGTTGTTCACACCGGACATGGCGTTCGAGGCCATCGTGAAGAAACAGATCGCGCGGCTAAAGGAGCCCTGTCTCAAGTGCGTTGACCTGGTCGTGTCAGAGTTGTCCAACGTCGTCCGTTTCTGCACTGAAAGGGTAAATATTATTGTTTTGGTCTAATTTGACGTGATTTGATGACGACACGGTTGGCGCAGTGGCTAAGTGGATTAGCTTGCTTCGCTACGTGTCGCGGGTTCGATCCCCGCACGGAACAAATATTTGTATGATCTACAGACAGTTGTTTCGGGTCTGGTTGTGTGTGCATGTGACATGTATGTTTGTAAACTGTACCCGCGATATAGGAGAAATCATAGTCTGGGGCAACGTTATAAAATAAAAATAAAAACTAACGAAATAGTAGCTTTATATGAGTCGTGAAGACCTTCCCAGTACAAATACTATTATAGATAATTCTTCTATTAGATTAATTATTTTAACTGATTGGATTCACTTGTTTTCAGATGTCGCGATACCCACGATTGCGTGAAGAAACAGAACGCATCATCATGTCCTACGTTCGTTCTCGTGAACAAATGTGCAAAGAACAACTGGTACTGCTTATTGACTGTGAGCTTGCCTACATGAACACTAATCACGAGGACTTCATCGGATTTGCCAAGTATTGTATCATTCCATTTTTTATGTTACTTTTGGTCTAATAATGTACAGGAAAGATTGTGGAAATTTAGCGAATTCAATCATTGCAGTGCTCAAAACCAATCTGAGAATTCCGCTAAGTCGGGACATCGGGCGCTTGGTAACCAAGTTATCAGGAAAGGATACATGTGCATACATAACTTGGGAATTATGAAAGGTATGTTTTCATACATTTTTACACGGGTTATGCCTCAAGCAGATAACAACGTTGGACGTCATAAAAAACAATTTTTGCAATTTCTGGACAGGCGGCTCCAAGGACTACTGGTTTGTGCTGACGGCTGAGAGCATTTCGTGGTTCAAAGACGAGGAAGAGCGTGAGAAGAAGTATATGTTGCCGCTGGATGGATTGAAGCTGCGTGATCTCGAGCAAGGGTTCATGTCGCGGCGGCACATGTTCGCGCTGTTCAACCCAGAAGGCCGCAACGTTTACAAGGTACGATATTATTTAGTAAAGGGGGGTTAATTTTGGATTTTGCTCAAATTATTGAAAATTCTCAGATCATTTTCCTAATTCAATTTAAGTTTTTTAGTGCTCATTTTTTGCCATCGGGGAAAGAAGACACTAGTTGCAAAATTATATGAAGATGAACAACAAATATTTTTATAGGATTACAAACAACTCGAGTTATCGTGTGAGACACAAGATGATGTCGACTCGTGGAAGGCATCCTTCCTGCGCGCCGGTGTCTACCCAGAAAAGACTTCTGAAGCTGCCAACGGTGATGAGGTGAGCATAACATACCAATTACAATACTATTAGATATTGCCTGTCTTATTATTTCAATCTTTGTTACCCCTTATACTACTTCTCCTCACATTTAAATTATTCCGGGCATAACTTATGTTTTAATTTGAGCTTATTTACTTACTATATAGCTTTATAATAATGGTGTATAATATATTTGTGAATTATATATTTAAATATATCAAATTTATATCAGTTTTATGTTATAAAATCTGTTGTTTTGTCATGCTATACAGAGTGAAGGAAATGAGGTTTGTTTATACAGGCTTTACGGAACATTTACACAAATACATTGATCACACAGAACACGGTGGTCGCACATTTAACATTACGTCCTATGTGGATTTCAAGAATAACTTTTCCTAATTAACAATTAAGTTTTAATTTACTGTTGTTTTGGCTAACAATGGTGGATATGTTATTAATTTTCTTGAAATACATTCCAGCCTGTAGCATGAGACGAGTAGAATGCTGTTTTGTCTTTAATGGTAGTCTCACTTGCACTTCATTATCATTTATGTATATGCAACTTAATTCTAACGACTGTATTGTGTTTACTTGTTAAAATAAACAAGTAAACGTCACGATTAATATTTGTTCATAGTAGGCATAACATCTGAATGTCGTGCTTCGTTTGTTTGAGCATACCTGCAAGATTCTCAACAGTTTTTTTTTATTATTTGATTTCAAATTATTGTGGAAGTTTAATTCAATTTTGTTTTAGCATGTTTATGTTTTTTATTTTTTAGTTATTTCTGCCTTCCCTGGGGTTGGGTGGAAATAAAAGAAGAGTAAGTGACTCGTATTTTAAAGCTTGTTTGCTGGAGTTTTGACTTGTTTACAAAGGTGATGTGCAATATCTTTAGGCGGTAGATTTAAATTTGTATAAAAATAATTATTGCATGTGCAATTAATAATTGAAAATGATTGCTCAGAGAATTATATTGTAAGGCATATACACATGGGAGCGTCATAAACGTCCAGTAACACGGTTTTGGTTATTTGGTTGTGATTTTATTTCTAGCATTTACTTCACTATTTTCGTGGTAAATTATCTTGTAGACTGTAGGTGAGTACCATAGTTGTATCGTACAACACTCATAATGTCTGATGTTTTTGCCACAACTAATCAAATAAATCTTGGTTTTAACTTACATTACTAATTCTATTCTAAAAGTAGATTAATTGGAAAGCATGCTATAGCAAAATGTGCTTTTTATTATACATATAACAGAAAAAATGCTTTTGATATTATTCAGATAAACTATGAAGGGAATCAAGCGGTATTAAGCTTTGTAAAAGGTATTCATTTAGTGCAGACCTCTTGTCTTGTGATTAGATCTGTTGCCGACACGATAGATGCTATGACTATTGAAATATTATTATCTCCAACAATATAAATAGTAGGCGCATTTTTGTTTATAAATTGTGTATATTAATTGGTAGTTAGTTCAGTAATACTCGACAAGTATAACGAGTCATTTGGGATCTCACGTCCACGTCCGCCCGCTAGTTCCCTAACCTGTGAAAGTGTGTGTGAGTGAACATTGTAACAATCTTTAAGTGTCTGACGGGCGGGTGTAAGTGTCGTAGTTCGAAGTGGGAGACGCTGGGTGACTCGTTATAGCAGTTTGGTAAACCCATTACAATTATTAACAGAAAATTCATTAACGTGGTTGTTGAGTTTTTAGGCGCATCGAGGCTGGAATATTTCCCCTGCTATTAACATGCATGCCTTTTGAAGTCTAATTTTAGTTTGATAACGATTTAAAATATTCGGATGATCCACGAAGCTGTAATACTCGTTTATCTCGTCTCGTGTGGTTCGCTTGGTGTTAATTAAGCCAAGTTGAGACGGTACAATTTCGTTTGGTCCGAGTAACTACGCTATGACGATTACTCTCAATTAGATGTTACCTAGATCGTGGGAACTGAGCACATTTGGACGTCGAAATGTGACGTGAGTCGCTTCGGAATGCTGTAATCAACTTTGAACTCACTCAGATACCTACTTTGTTTATTAGGTAATACAAAATGTCGTCAGATTTGTTGCCACGATTTGAGTAGCGTCCAATTTGTAGCAGTTATCATGGCTAACTCCATTCCATGGAGTTCGTATTTTGTCAACCTGTGAAGTTTAATCGACAGTCGGTTGTAATAATCGCCAGAATACTCGATAATTATAACAGATTTTAATCTTTATTTTACGTAAGCCACATATTTTAAGTATATATATTCCGTAAGCTACAAAGTTTGGACTTTAGAACGTTTATGAAATGTAGAAAATGAAATAATAGTATTTCATTGCAATAAAGATTATCACGGATCTGCGCCTGCAAAGGTATCTGCGAAATTTTATAATGCAGTATTCTTTTACAATCTAATAGAAAGTCTCTAAAGGATTTAAAGGGACATGTACTGTAATAAGTAAATATTAAAAATTAATGTTATTGGATAAAGAAACACTTTGTGGTAATCTCCATTGCGGCGTCGAAGTAAAATAATATATACGAGAGCAATAATGGCTATTTACCGTTTTTTTTTTTTCAGAGTTCGGACAGCTCAGGCACCAGCAGCATGGATCCTCAGCTGGAGCGGCAGGTGGAGACCATCCGCAACCTGGTGGACTCGTACATGCGCATCGTGACCAAGACGACACGTGACCTCGTGCCCAAGACTATCATGATGATGATCATCAATAACGCCAAAGACTTTATTAATGGAGAGCTACTCGCACATCTCTATGCTTCCGGTGATCAGGTAAGAATTTAATATTTTAACTTACATGAAAATTAAGTTCTATCGTAAGCCGAATACAGATTTGGTGATCGGATTCATCAGCCTAACCTTTTCCTCACAATGTTGGAGTTGGCATATCCACACTGAGTGTTATTTTTTTAGCTATGTCTCTAAGATTTCCTCAAATTTAATAAAAAAAAAAATTGGACATTCGGATCATAAGACTAGCAAACCGGAATGTTCCTCCTTCATTTGTTCTGCCATTACCCTTTGATATTAAAACTAGCATTATAACGTCCATATATTTTCGCAGTCTCAAATGATGGAAGAGTCACCCGAGGAAGCTCTGAAGCGCGAGGAGATGTTACGCATGTATCACGCATGCAAAGAAGCGTTGCGAATCATCGGCGACGTATCCATGGCAACCGTGAGCACGCCCGTGCCGCCGCCCGTCAAGAACGACTGGCTAGAGAGCCGCCTCGACTCTAACCCGCGTCTATCGCCGCCCTCGCCAGGCGGACCGCGCCGCGCTGCCCCTGCACAACAAGGTCGGTATTTACTCAATAGCAGTGTACTGCTGAATAAAGGTCTTTCTAAAAATAGAATAGAACAGTTGTTACTAGGATGACTAATCGGGTTGCTCACCGCAGAGCCAATCTTCCACTGGTGATGCAATAGGACGTTGTGACTTTAATATATTTTCGTTCATCTTAGCTCCCTGTCCAAATCATTCGGCCATCTGTAGAGATCTCTCCATAAAAGACGGAGTTTGCAATTCGTTCCAAATTGTTGTACTATTACACGGAAAGGCGATGACGCCTGGTTAAGACATGTATATGTCGGCAGGCTCGCTGGGCAGCCGCGGCGCGCCCCCGCCCCCTGGCGGTGGCGCCGGGCGGCCCGCGCCCCCGCTGCCGTCGCGGCCCGGTGGCGGCGGCCCCGCGCCCCCCTCCGCCCGCCCTGCCCCCCAGCCTGGTTTGCCTGCGCCTCTGGTTCCCACGTAAGTACACTACGTCTATTCTTGGCGGATTTTATTTAATGGAGTGAATTCTAGGCGGTCTCCGGTGATTTAATACTGTATTATTGGTTGCTAGTTTAAAATTGAAAATTGCTATCGGCAATTTTGCCTCTTTCCAATTCAACAACAAATAATTAATTTGAAATCACATTTCACATGTCATGACCATTGTCCAGAAATTATTAAAAGGCAAACAATTTGACTTATGTGTTAATATAAGACATTCGCGATTTGTCATTGTTTTAAATTGAAACTCATTCGGAGACTACCCGTAATTTTCTTTGTGCATTCGTTTCCTGGAACTCTATACGTAGAATTGAGATGTATTGGGGAGATCTAGGCATGCATTCAATTTTTTGGGCTCACACTAGTTTATGATATGAAGATTGTTTCCTAACCTTGTATTCAGTATGATTTACTTGAATAAATGATATACGCGCTTTCGCTCGCCGCGGTACATTTGGTGTGTGAGCTTCGCTTCAGTACAATAGGAAGCATTTGTGTGGGTGATGTAACAGCCATAATTTGCAGTAAACGTATTATATTATGCTTTATATAAGAGTAATAGTATTAACTATAACTTAGACTTGCATAACATATTTGCATTAATTAATTAATCCTTAGGGAAACTAATGGTTTGAGAGAAAAGTTTTTTTAATTTCTGGGTTGTACTAATAACTTCTTAAAATAATGTGTATTATTACTAATAAATATAAAGTATGCGGAGTGAGGCAGCTGAGTGTGTATATGTGTTCGCAGGCGGCGCTAAGCAGGCTGGCGCGTGCGCACTAACTAACTAACATAAGTTACGTATTGATGTAAGGCACTAACTACGAACTTGTTAACTTATTACACAGTAACATCAAACAAACGGCGCGCGTTAACTTGAAACAATATTATGTTGTAATCGGTAGACATCACGAGACAAAGTAATATCTTATCACTAGGTTCAATTTCATTTCTTCTACGATCTATGAATCTGTGACGAGATTGTAGTAAGTTAACAAAAATCGACAAGTTTATAAATAAATTATACATATGTTATATACAATATTATTATTAGCCATGTAAATCAATACTTATGATATGTCTGAAAAGAATGTTGCTTCCATAAAATTATTAAAATAATAGTGGAATTTATTATTACCTTTTGGTAGGATACAAATTAAAAATAATATTAACTGCATATGGATCCTCTGCCGGCAGCCTTTCTTAAGACGAAAACTATTTTATAAACGTTGTACGTTTTATTTAAATATATTTTTATTCCATATTAAGTCATGAAGTTTCCGAATGTTTATTTTTGATGAAACTGGTTGTGTACTCATCGAACACTGCAGGCTGCCCACAGACCGATACATAGTTTACATAAACAATATGGATAATATATAATAATAATAATAATAATAGATGTCTATGCAAGAATATTCCTTCAATATTTGTGACTATGGTGAGAATCGGCTAACAAGACAGGCTAAACAGTTTGCTTCTTGATTAGTTTTAGTATCCGTAACTTTTTGGGTGTAATTAATAAAAAGTTTTATGTGTGATACATTAACTTTCACTTTATACCAATATGTTAACAATCATATTAGCACCGCATGCTTGTACACTAAATTGTGTGTGATCTTCGGTCTACGTTGAGTACAATTGTATCGATTAAATTATTTCTGATATTTTCGTCACTTTATGGCGCGAACTTGGCAGCTTCTGTTTCAATTATTCAATGAAATATTAACTAACTATAACGTCTCACTGACAAAATATGTTTGACAAGAATATGGAAAATACATCATATGGTATTTATAGTTGAAACGGACGTTATTTTTCGTAGTTTGCAAACTTGTGTTCATTTTTACATTCACAGTTGCCCTGTAAGAGTTCTGTGTCAATTTTATATGTCGCGCCTCTTTACTGAACGACTTGCATATTATGGCGGTTACGTTACTCCGAAATGTCTTACAGAGAAGCTGTGACAGCTTTCCACTACTTATGTGTTTTAATATTACAGTTATATTGCACTTAACTCTTCTCTGTATGTAACACAATATTTATGTGTTAGTTTACATATAGGTATAGGCTGTATCTTACTGAATAAGGTTATTTTATCTTATTGTTATGTAGTCCCATCAATAAGATAACGGAAAATAGTCAATAACAATAATTTATCCCCTCATTTAGTTGTTTGTTTGTTTGTGTTGTCATGTTTGAATCGGAAATGTTCACAAAAAACAAATAGGAGGCCTGGTGGAGGAGCGCTGCCCGCGGGCGCAGTGTCGGGCGCGTTGAACCAGATGCCGCCGCACATGCGCGCGCAGGTCAACCAAGCCGTCGGCCAGGCTGTCACCAACGCCGCCATCAACGAACTCAGCTCCGCCTTCGCCAGATTCAAGTAAACGACAGTGTTGTCCGTAACACTACTGTATGTCGCCACGCTTTTGTCAGAAACGTCGTCACTTCGACTAGCCGCTGTCCCCGACACACTGTCTGACACATATCACTATTGACATTCCTAGTACACTATAGTAGTACGTACAGTTTGACGGACATATCAACTTTGACCCCTACACTGCCGCAGTTACATGTTTCCCACATAAGATTTTTTTTAACACATTTAATTATGTGGGAACCTTTTTAGTTAAAATCATACATACAATATATACAGCAAACCAACTTAATATTTCTTCGAAGTGACTACGTTTGTTACAAATAAAGACTGTTTGTTAACCAACTCTCTCCTTGATATAAATATTTCTGTATATTAATGGACACTCATTAAAAATGTGTTAATTTTGGAACATCGCTTAAAGACTCGAATACTTTCATTTAATTCAATGTTTTGTTTTATAACCCATCAAGCCTTATTCTCAAATCTTTAGGCGATGTTTTAAAGATTATGAAATTTTCTGTTGCTTACAATGTTTTTACAAGTTAACTTTGTCCAAGCATTTTCAGAGCACATTGTTTAACAGCTTGAACGTTTAGTGCGAACTAAACTTTTTTAAACTTGGGTAAATTGCAGTGTTGTGTTACATTGCTTTATGTCCAAACAGTGTATTTGTATTAATATGTGCCTGTGTAACACTGTGCCGCTGCACATTATAAACTTTGCTTGTGATACATAACCAACGTTACCGTAGAGTTATACGTTTTGTTTATGTATATAAATATTATATGTTAGTTATTTCCACCATGTTCCGAACAATGCAATTTATTGCTCAACACTGACAGAAGCGTTAAAGTTTTGCTCAAACCTAAAAAAAAAAACACGAAGATCATACACGTAATAAACATAGTATCAAATCGAATACATAATAACCGTAAATATATACATGTATTGTTACCAATTTCGTGGAATAGGTTTTCTGTGTACATTCCAATGGTTATTATTTCAATAGCAGTCAGATGCGTTTGCAAGGTTTTCAATTATAACAAATCAGCCGAAATCAGGCTAACACCATTGATCACTTGCAGACTCATGTACATTTTATGTAAATGTTACTGTATTTCTGACATTTAGATTATAATTATTTAATTAGGGTGGCTACCCAAAGATAAAAGACACAAACGCGACGAAATTGTGTATAGCGTCGAAATTATAAAATGACTAAATTGTTCAGTATTAAATGTGAACGAAATTGTTTCACAGCGCTTCATGATTATGTAATGATGCATACGTATACTGTAGTGCAGAGGCCCCGCGGGTTGCGTATTACTTTAATTATTATAATTATGATATAATTAAATTTATGTTATGATTAATTGTAAATGTTACATTCAGTGGCTTAATATAGGTGTATATTGGGATTACGTAGTTGAGTTGTTTCGCGGAGGGCATTACGGGCTCCCGGAGAACGGCCGGCGAGTCCTCGAGCATATCATATTGTTTTGTAATGTGCTAGAGTTGTTTGTACACTATGTAAAGACAAGAATATTAATTCGTTGATGTTGCCGCACCAATTGTCGCGTAGAACTAGCTGCGTAGTTACAGTCGTTGCAACATGTACTCACGTCAGTGTCTAGGTGTTACTGTAGTTTAGATATTTGACACGCTCGTCTAAATCTCTTTCCGTCTCCAGTAGCGACGACGCGTATTTAACGTTTATGCATTTACTCTAAATTATACCCAGCTTGGTTGTTGTTGTATATTTACAACTATATCGGTATAATCTGGTAATAGTAAACACTGGTAACACGTAACTTATGAACTCATAACGATATATCTATTAAAATTTGTATGTAAAATTAATTGTACTTATAATGGATAAGACCAAAGCAGTTGTCTCATATATTGTTGCTGTTAGCAATACCTTTGGTCAATTATTAGAACATTTTATTGATGGTGATACAATATGAATTCGTTATTAAAAATATTAAATAAAGCTTATCGATATTTTAATCTTGGAATCATCATGCATCCACATTTTCATGGTTTACGAATTGCGAATGTCGTCATTACGCAAAGAAGCGACACTAAATATTATGTGAGTGGGGTAACAATTAATACATGATAGAGTCGTATCATTGTACATGTACAACTGTGGTACGGAGCAGAGAAATGGTATCAGAAAGAGGATCATCGTGTGTCACGAGTGATGCGACCGACGCGACCGACGGCGCGGGCGTCATCCAACCGAGTTCCTACACGTAATGAAATGTTTAACGCTATAGCTATACTCATTGGTCCATCAATATTAGCTGAATAATATACAAAAGTAATCGATCATTTAACGTTTTGCTCTCTATCTTGTTAATAGCGTTAGTACCATCGAAAAAGGTATAGGCAGTGATTGTTGGATTTGATATAGTTTATGAATATTGTTAATCTTATGCTGTATAAATAGAGTAATTAAATGCTATATGTGTACTAAAGACGTTTGATTTATTCCAGTAGTTTTGGCAAACATAATGCCCATTGGCTTCACTATGTTACTAACAGTTTCGGATAATATTATCTACAGGATGTAATATTAGGTAAGCTGTGTTTAAATACTGTTAGAAATATTTCAATAAGAATATGTTTGTTTTTATGTACTTGAATAAGGTTAAATACGAATATAGTATTGACCTAAATAACAGTATTTGGTGATTGCTTTCAAAAGCAAAGTGGTAGAGAAGAAGGAGTGAGATAACACTATATGACAGCTAAGCGCTTAATATCTCGCGGCTGGTTGTTGTGAGTGCCATCTTCCTATATCTTATCGAACAGTTCTTATTGAAATATTTTCTGAATCGCTAAACTGTTACACTAGGAACAATTTTGTGCTTGCATTAAGTTTCAGTTCTAGGTAGGTTGGTGCATGTGATTTGTATTTTTCAGCCTGTGTAAATACTTGCATCGTATTATTTAAGTATGAGGTACCTACCATTGCTCTTAATAGTTTATTTTAATTACTAGCATGGGACTAGGCGATTATTGATATGAAACGACATGATATCCCTGTGTTCGATGAAACCCCTATGAACGGTTGCATGACATATACATACATAGTGTGCGTTTTATTCCGCCAAGTTTTCCATTATGCTTTGTGCTTTTGAATGTAACTGCGTACTAATCAACCCTTTTATTTTATTCCAAATTTCCTGTGGCATTGGCCACTTTTGTCGATATCATTGTAAATTATCTGCGTATTTAGATATCACTGTAAATAATGAGCAATTTTGTATTTCTTTTTTCATAATATTATTTTAATATGAATTTTAATGTCGATAGCCGCCCGGTGCCGAACATGCCGCCGAAGCTGCCTGAGCGACCGCAGAACGGACGGCCATTTTGAACGCGCCTCGTCTTCGCCGCCATCTTGTGATACTAAGCGTCAATGTAAATATTATGTTCCCTACTATGTACCTATATTGCTTTCAATTATTTAATGCTTAGCATTGACTAAAGACTATAAGTCGATGAAATTCTTATACTTACATTATAATTTAAAACGAGTTAGTCCAATTTATAACCTCTAAATACGATATCAATAAACGAGCGCTTGCAGAATGTTTCGTGTAAGTACTAAGCGGAGGAGTGTAAATGAAGTAATGTTCTAAAGAACAAACCAAAACACTAAAAAAGTTGATCGCATAATGAGTTATCAACTATAACTATTCAAATTGTGTAACCATGTTAATCAAGCAAAGCTTAGGTTGTTTGTGTCTGTATGTCAATGAAGTTTTTACAGCACTGAGCACGCGATCTATTAGATGTACATTTAAATTTATGACAGATTATTTTGTTGATAAGACAATGGTTCTGATACTGTTAGGCACTAACTTAAATTTTTAATATTTGTGTCTTTTTCTGGCAACTGATCATTTCTTCGGTGTCTTCTATTTGTAAGCAAGGCTTATTTATGTCGAAGTTTGACTATAAAATTCATACATCTAACTAGTTTTACCTTTTTAGTTAAAAAAAAAAAACAGATTTTAACCAACCAGAACACAGTTGAATTATTTCAGTTACAAAATGGCCACTATCCAACGGTTTCTTATTTGAAACGCATTGCTAATTTATGTAGTCAGTGCCTTACAAAATCGTACCAATCGTAAAATTCAATTTTGTTGTTTACAAAATGATTATAAAATTTCAGTATCTTGTTGGATGTTTATACATACCACTATGGTAGAAATATGATTGTTGCAAGCTGTGGGATCTTCGACTGATATTATAGTAGGATATTGGCATGTTTGTGATAGAAGAGGCTACTCAATACAAGTGGTTACGCCTTCAAGTAGAGATGTACTGTTTCACATTAATCGTGTTATTGTGGCATTTAGTATTAAAGCCTGGTACGTGAGCAATGAGGCGCTTATGCATCGATGTTAAAGAGATTCTTGTACAGACAAAGCAGTAGCATTTACAAACTGATTTATGTATCATTGTATTCTTGTCTGTACGTGCCTTAAGACTAGTCAAGCTTTACCTTATTCATTTTTTTCTATATAAATTACTAGACGATTTAAGTTCAGTTGAACATTTTTTTTTTAGAAAATTACTTTAGTTTTCGAACATTCCTTTAGCCTCATGGTCCCGCGCCAGGCTATTACATGTATATAGATGTAAAAATATTATATTAGACCTGTTTATACTTGTGTACTGTTGTATGCAAATGTAATAAATGTGTAAATAAAAATATAAATCTTGTCTATTTTTCTCTTATTCATAGGATACAAATCATCATACAATATTGTTATACTTCGATGGGGCTCGTGGGGCTCGGGAGTTTATTGAAAGGGTTTATGATAGAAATGGCTTCAGTAACAGCGATAAATGTAAATTATACTGGCAGCTTTAGTGTTTTATGGTAAAAGTTGATATCATAAACAAAATTGTTGATAAATAGTTGTGACATCAAACTGACTGTGCTTAGGGGAAATAAGTAGATAAGAGATAGAAATAGACTGAATGAACATTTATTTCTGAAACATAACATGGGCCTAAAGTTTTCAGTAAAGAATAGGCCAACCTCTGATGTAGTCCTTCGCCCAAATGCCGTACAAGGCGAAGAATTATGTCATCAAGATTAAGGTGATCTGGAAGCCTCTCGGAGTGACGTTATCAGCCCTCATTTCTAGGAGGTGGTGACATTTACTTGTGGAAAGTATTCGTTCAAATAATTTTACACCTGCAGCACAGGGTGGTTATTAAGTCACCTCCCACATGACTGCTAAAACTGACCGGCGGATCCAGTGATTGGAGGCCGATTAAAGGAGGTACATATGTTTTCAGTAACTGATTTGTTAGTCTCATGGTTGGCTATTCAATAAGGTATACGGGGAATTCTTACTCCTTATTATTTATCGTTGTAAGTTAGAATACTTAAAAACACTCTGTTTCTGTTGTAAGGGAAGATTAGCCAGCAATTATGGTATTGAGGATGACTGCCCAGGAACCGCGCCAGATGAACTCAGGTTTCGTAACTCGTGGACATTCTTTCTTCGTCTTTAAAATGCTGGATGAGCTGGGCTCGTTTTGTTATGAGGAAAGTGATTAATGCTTTTTATTTAGGTACTGCTCTGAGCGTTCAAAATTAATTCCAAGTTAAAGTCTACCGTATTTAGATACATAAAAATTAAGTACCTACGTTGAATATTATCTACATTTACCTTCGGAAATTCGGAAACGTAGATATGTTTCCCTGAGTGTATACTTTATTTTCTGTTTGGAAGTTCTTGTTTAAGCTACCCTGTCATTTTTAATGTAGGGTTCATAAGTTTTTTTGAGGTAATCGACGTTTTCAGTACTTATCTGATAAATGCTTCAGAGAGCGTCTTAGAGTATTGGCAGCGAATTTGGGTAACAAAAGGGTTATTAAGTCTATTTTTGAGTGGACGATTAATTCTTTTGTGAGTAAACTTTATTGTTCTTTCCCCAGTTAAGTGTCCTCGCTAATTGTCGAATCGCATGTCAGTGAGCGTGTTTAACTACGTGAAAACGTTTCCGAAAACAAGCTAGTTCTTCTACATAAATTAAGTAACTTTTATAAAAGCTTGATGGAAATTGTGATTCAGGTGTTAATGTGATTCAGATACGTATCAAACTTGTATTTGCATGCAAGTCGTTTTTAGTTATTTAGGCAGTTCTTCGGCACCTTGATCATAATTTTTTAGCCGTTAGTTTGTTTTATTGTGTTGAAGTCTTGTTCCTAATATCATTACGAGGTGTGTAGGTAGAGATCATTAGCTGCATTAAGCTTGCCACGCCCAATATACACCGCAAAGACAAAAACAGTCTCCATTATTACAATTTAATGAAGAGAGAAAGCCATTAGGAACGGGGACTTGATTAAATCGTCGGTGAGCAATTGTCGGGTTTGTGGCGGCGCCCTCTGTCGCGGCCCGCAGGGGCCTAATCGCACCGACACGATTCTGATTACTTGTGATTGTTGTATCAATCATTTTCCCTATCAAATTATTCAGTGGCCGGTAATTGTATCGGCGTCGTCTCATAATGGTCGCGAGACGGGACCGGCGGAAACATTCGGCTGCACTTAGTCTCGGTTTGTTACCCAATGGATTGTAATTCATATGCTATTACTACACAAAATTAGAGACAAAATTGTCGTAGTCAGTTGTCGTTTGTTGTTGATTGCCGTGTCTATCATCAGAATCTACGACGTAATATTGAAAAACCTTGTTATAGGCGTTATAATGTCAACCAATTTGTTTTGAATTCTTTTCAGCTATTCATAATAATAATAATCTTTATTATCAAAAAAGCCAAATACAATTTGTCCATCTCAATCAAACAAAAAACGCCATTATAATGAAGTACAACGCTATGCATTATTTGAGGAAGAGTGAACGTCTGTTTCGGTGCTAGTATTGATAGGTAGAAACCTACATAGTCATGTTATGTAACTAAGTTCCTAGGACGTAGAGATAAGTTAGTTTAACTTTTTAGCTATGTAGTACAAAATTGGCATGAAATTTTCAGAAATGTTTGTAGTCTCAAGTTGGTTACAGGTTAAAAATGTCCAAAGTCAGTGAGTTGAATTAAAGCATAAGAAAGTCATATTTACCTCCCTTTAATTATCACGAAAGCTATAAATTTCCTCGTTTACGTCTGATAAATGCCCTACTTAATGCCTACGAAGTGCCGAATATAAATCATTGAACAGCATATTTCCCTTATCGCGTCGTGCGTGTAGCTAACCAGTCGATTAGCTATGCAAATCGGAGGAATTTACTACGAGTGCTAAACGGTGCTGTACTGGGCAACGGAGCTTTGCATAACCAAAGTAAATGCATAGGTATAACTGTGAAATTATAAGAAATATACTTGTAATAGGTAGTTCGGCTTAATTTTATATTCACTATATATTTATAAAAATCAAAAACAAAAGATGGGTCACAACATTAGGTATTCTACGTAAAATCTTACATCACTTTATACAGTCTTTAATTAAAGAAAATCACCTCATTTCTTTGTAACATTTCCAGCTTATTAAATCACTCCCCCTACATTTTAAAAGGCATAATAATTCGTAGATAACTATCCCTAATTAGAAACTGGTGCGAGTGACAGTTACATGGCACTCGAATTAGCGGCAGTATGAATCGTTAGATATAATTAAACAGTTGTCTAATTTAATTGGCAATAGGCGAGTTCCCACAAGTCAGAAAGTCACCCTCGCTCATTATGGTCGTTCCGAATTTTCCCAACAATTAACATGCGAGGTTGTATATGTAGTAGGTAATTACAGGTGTGTGGCTCAGCGCGGTAAACGGCGCGGCTCAATCACGCCACAGAAACTTCTGATACAATTTACACTCATTGATTTATTGTACATTTATATGTACTTAATATGGTATACTTTTCTAAGTTCATTGCGCATTTTCCTAGACCAAAAGCACGTTTTGAGGTACCTATGTAGGTATCTATGTAATAAGAAAAAGTAGTCCTAGGTATAGTTACACAATAGTTTTTATAAATAAATTGCGTCAATTTTTATTCTTGTTTAGGATAGAATACACATTAATTTCCCATTTGGCCTCAATGGATACTTACCTAGTCTAAAAGTGGGCTGACATGTAATTACAATTATTATTTTGCTGTTACTATAATTATGTCCCTGCCGTAATAATTGAAAAAGTTTGCCATCGATATGGTCGCCGAACAGCCTGAAATTACATTTTTTATTATTATTTCTTCAATCGTGATTCCTATCAGCTTTATTTGGCAGTTATTACTATTTGAACTTTTAATGATACACTGCTTCGTGACCAGGATTTCTTGTCAGATTCGATATAATAACTCGAGGAGAGTGTAATTTAAAAACTTACAAAGTGATTACATTGTATTTGATGGTTTTACACTAATTTACTTCTACACGGTAATGTTCCAACTTTCTGTATAAAATAATAGTCGTAATGCGTTGAACTTTGTAGCAATGTGGGTGTACACATAGTGTACCTACCTACATGTGGGTTTGTATACAATGTTACCTATTTAATAGTGAAGTGGAATCAAGTAGTAGTCATTAAACAAAAGTACAACGGTTAACGAAACAGGCAGCGCCACTCCAAAAGTCGAGGAGCGATTTAACTTTTTGTAAAGTGCAACACTTTCCCAGCCCCCGCGGACTACGGAGGGCCCTTCAAAACGCTACTGCGTTTAGACAAATGAACAGCGTTGCACCCTCCATGGCACACGATATACAACATACAACTGGATATTGTGCACTTAAATATGGAAATGACGAGCGTGCTTTTGAGCCTAAATCAAGCGTAGTTCGTATAGCAATAAAGTTCGAAGATATAGATAGACTACTATAGTACAGAACTATGAATATTTAACTCGGACTATTGAAAGAAAGAAACAAAGAAAATCTGTTTATTTCCGCCATGATGTGACGCATACAATAAATAAAGGATAAATGTCTTTCACGAAGTGCATTACTAACTCTCAAAGGTGGTGTACTCATTCTCAGATCATGGAGTTTCAATCGTGTAGTTTTCTTATTACCTATATCTACCTAGATTTTCGAGGAAACAACGATTAAACGTTGTATAATCGACTTATTATTAACCTTTATACATGTAGGTAAGTACTTACTTGTTTTTCTTAATCAAAAAACGAAAACTACTATAAATTATAATTTGGAGATAAAAACAAGGCGCTTCCAGTTAATTACAATTAGTTCAGTACACATCCGCCACAAAATGGCGGAACTCGTAGAACACAATAAATCAATTGGAGTGGGTGGTTGACTTTTCACTCAAATGTGTGGTTAATTGTAACCGAAAATGACTGTTGATCGAGCCACACTTAATTTGAGTGGTGCCTTAGTACGTGGGGTTGCGTTGTGTAGGGGTGGCACATAAAGTAATGGCCCGGTTGGGTTCGTGATTATTTCGATACTAATTTCGTAAACCTGCCGGAAACACTACTGCAATTATACTTATTACTGTTTGCATATCGTGTGTTATGCAGTAGTATCATACACATTTTTAATATCACGCTCAGGTTTACACGAATGTTGGTATTGTAGGGTTAAATTTAATTTAAAATTAACAATGTTATTTTAGAATTTATTAGACCAAATTATATGCCAAACTAATTCTAATATTAAAATTAAATCAATCAAACCAATATTTTGACTCGAATTTACCTGTAGGTTATAGTATAAAATGCTACATCTACTTGTCCTTTTCAGAAGAACTTAATGCTACGAAAGTTTATATTTCTTCTGGCCAGTAAACTTCGATCATCTTCCTGAGTCTTTCGTCGATCTCCTTGCCTTCTGGCGGCTGCTGACCCAGGATGAATACAAACTTCTCGTGGCAGTCCATCATGCCTAGGTATCTACCTTCGATGACCTTCAGCCGCATAGGGTAGCGGTGGAACCCAGCCAGGTCCAGTTTCGCTGGAAATAATTGTAGTATTCTAGTCTAATTAATTCATAATTAAAAGATTGGGATTATGTTTCGGTGTCTGGATTCACGTTTTCATTCATAACGACTGAGTTCCTAAAAATATTAAGATTTAATGCCCATGAAGAGAGTATATAAATAAAAACGATGAAAATGTTATTATTTTATAGTAATTTCGGAATACTGATAATAATGGACACTATTTCAGAAATGCCTTTCGAAAACCAGAATTAAATCAATAATGACAGTGTACAAATGGAATAGTCAAAGTCAAAGTTTTTTATTTCAAGTAGGCCTTTTCAGGCACTTTTAAAAAGTCGAGACTCTAGGCGCACGGTTCCAAAGGGGGTAGGTCCTATGGAGAAGAGACCGGCAAGAAACTCCATGGATTCTCTTTTCAAAAACAAAAAGTAAATTTACAATTAAAATCTTAAATAAACATGCATTATATAAGAAAAAATACAAACTTAATAGAACGCTACTTACACAATGAGGCAATACAACATGAGTTAAACAAGTGTTTCGAATATAAACTAAAAACGGCATAAACAGATCAAAGTGGATAAAACAGAAATAATAAAATACAAAAAAGAATACAAAATATTGAAAAATCATGAATGTCCACACATGTAAAGCGAATCTAATGTAAAATAGAATTAATAGACACAATGGATAACCAGGGAAGCTACATGTGCAGAAGATATTTAACGCCACACGTCTCTATCGTCAACATAGTCTTTGATCCTATAATATGCCTTCTTTGTGAGAATAGTTTTTCTAAAAACTAAAACGTCATCAAGGTATCTTACCTGTGGAGGGAGGCATCTGCAGGGTTCTGTAGGATCCATCACCCTCGAGCTTCTCTAGATAGTAGTCGCGGCTCTTGTTAGTCTTGAGACTCGCGCACGGGATCTGCATTTTCAACACTAGATTCTCCCATTTTAGATTTTCTACGAATTTTCCGATCAGATCATTTAGATCTTTTCTTTCCTGTCAATAACAAAAATATCAGAAAATGTTCACATAGCATATTACGACATAATCGATAATTTTGGTTGCATTCCGTGCAGTGCCTGTCTATGACTGGTGTCTAATGGTTAAACGACTGCCATATTATACGGACATAATGACTCCGATGTAAAGAATGAAAAAAAAAAAGACTTACAAATCAAAATTAAACCCTTATTAACTTTACCTAATAGGACTGGCAAAGTGTGGACAAACCCCTGCGTACGCGTCTACACCGGGTGAATGACCTTTGATTAGGCAAGGATTTTATAAGATTACTAGCGGACCCGACAGACGTTGTCCTGCCTTAGCCTGTCCTAGAACTCGATCGTATCGCCACCTACCGGGTCAAATTGTGAATGTAAACCATCCAGGGACCCAAGTCAAACACATACAAAAAAAAACATCAATATTGGTGCAGCCGTTTAGGGGGTCCTCAGTAACACACACAAAAAAAAAATATACAGATGATGAGATTAACTCACACCGCCATCTATCAAAAACTTATGGAACTTATAAATAAATTACAACCCTTTGTTCCCCTTCCAAAAAATCCTTAAATTTATAATAAAAAATATTGAGGGTGACTTATCGGGATAAAAACTATCCTATCTGTCAAGTTAGGCCGAACAATACACATTACAAAATTTCATTAAAATCGGTTTAGCGGTTTCGGAGATTAGCGTAAACGAACATCGTGACACCAATTAATACATGAAAAGCCAAAAAATATGTTAATATGCAAAGTGACAGCGTTATCCTTTTCGTTATCAAACAAATAACCGGCTTTACCTAGTGCGGTGCAGGGTGTGCATCGGACATGGGCGCAGGGTCTTAGGAGGCGCCGAGCGCCGCTCACGACGCCTCCAAAGATCATGCGTCGCTCGCGGCGCCCCCAGAGATCATGAATCGCTCGCGGCGCTTCCGAAAACCTTGCGCCCGTGTTATGGCTGATGCTGGGCGGCGGCGGTAAATGATTTTGAATTAACTACAAAGTTGTTATTTTTAATTTTATTTTTGTAAGCCCTTCTTTCTTAAAAAATGAGTTTTACTAGTCTACCCCGCGGATCCACGGAGAGCGTACCACAAGCGAAGTAAACGGGTTATTGCTTCCCAACAACATTTCTAATTGCACCATTCGCACCTGAATTTCCCATCACTGATGACAATATAACTGTATATGCAGGATTCTATTTTGATCGCGCGCCCACTAGAGAGCGCCAGGGCACCAGTGCACCCGAACGCTACTTGGGTTAGAACCGACCCTGCAAATACCAGTGACACAAATAGAGAAAACATCTGGGATCATCCTTGGATCGTCGATTTTAGAAAACCGACGATATTATGGTGGAATTTTCCTGTGCAGACAACTAGGTCTAAACAATCTGTGCTGGATTATGTGGGTGAGAAAACTGCGCAGTTGTTAGTAATAGTAACGAGTACAATATGCGTAGTTTTGCATTCACGGGTTGAAAAAAGTTTGACAAAGGTACCTGATCGTTGACAGGGCTGAACTGCACACAGTGCGAGTCTCCGGATCCATTGGTCTTCTCCGTCCGGTAGTGCAGCAGATGCCAGGAGCCTACAGCTTGGCTGTCGTTGAACGAGAGTCCTTGTGTGAACTCTTGGCATGTTGGAGGTTTGTCGGGTTTTTCGTGCTTTTCGGACCTGTCGTGTGGGCTTTTGTCATGCGAATGATGCGCTGCGGCGTTCACAGCCGCGTTACACATTAGAACTGAAATCAAAATATTGTCAAGTTTATTATATATAACTCAATCATATAATTTTTTCTAATGAATAGTTACGTTTTACGATTTGATCGTTAATGATTGGAGCTTTATACTGCTGTTAGTCCAGTCAAGGCAATTATATTTAGGTATATGAGTTTTCTTTTCTGTGCCGATTACCTCATCGCAATTTTTTATTTTCCAATAGTAGTTGCAAACGCTTAAATCGGATCGTTATAGTAAATATAATATGACAAATACCTGTAAAAACGAATGTGATCGTCGGCGACATGTCTGGATGGGCTGCGCGCGGGCAACTGCGGTAATGAACTGAATGACTTGATTGCGACTAACAACGACAGGATTAACAAACGCTGCGCAGCTCTGAATATTGGACGCGGCGATTTGGTTTTGTTGATCAATATACATTCATACATGACAAAAAACATGAAACCTAGAGTGTCTTAAAGAGCCAAACAACTGGACACCTAAGTGTTAAAAGTATTATTTAGCTGCCGCAGCAGCTGCTTCTGACAAATTTCCTTGAAATACGCGCAAAATAGGTGTTTGGATGTTACCGTTTCTTACATTGAAATCTTAACGAATTAATTTGATTTTGATCTGTATCTTTTTGTCAGATTATAACTAGGTCGACACGTTTTTTTTTTTTTATTAATTTAATAATTATCACGTGATAAGAACAGGGAAGATTTTTAGTTATTAAAAACGTAGGTATTTTGAGGGTTAATTATTTCTCAATCTATAAATAACATCAAAATAAAACAATAACGTGACGACCTAATTTTTACTTGTGTCTATAACATATAAAAAAAATCAACAAAATCAGCTCATGTTTAGCGGGGTAAAAACGTTACCGCATTTTGTATGAAAACTTCTAAACTATATAGTCTTAATGCCCATTGCTAATGAGCTCGTGGATTCCTATTTTAGCACTTACTAAGTATTTCTATAGTGGACACCCTTTACGTAAAACTCTTTCTGTAAGTCTTTAGTATGGTGCGTTAGTTTGATTGTGGAACTGGATTCACTAGTGGTATAGGCTTACCCTATTAATTTTCACATCATATTTGCTCTCTACGACCTTTATGTCGCTAGTTGAGAATTTTTCTTCCCTTGCCCTCCAATTTGTGACCTGCCTATTATCAGCGTATGGTTTTGAGTGTCTCGACAGTTACAGTTAACGTTTCGAGATAATTTGAGTAACGCTACGTTATATGTAAGGTAGAGTCATCAAAGCGAGCTGATGCAGCCAAATAGCAACAAACCCATTGATATAAATCTAAAATACAAACAGGGTATCCATTTAGCGACGTTTTGCGCGTGCGTCGTTGTCGCGATGACCGCACGGTAAACAGAATAAGCAGTCACTTCCCGTCGCCGTCCTTAGAGAGACGAGACAATTCCCTCGTAATGCGATAATACTAATCAATCCTTGCTACTTTTAGCAGGAACATGATTTTGCGGCGATTTATGGAGCGTGTTGTCTGTGTTATAATTTATTGCTTTTTCCATGATACGCAGGCTTAAAAAATTGCTCACTTTGGTTTTTATTTATCAGTCGTCAGCCTACTGTGCTGGGGCCATATTAACGACTGATACCGTTAATCATCTCGTCAATTTGTCTTTTTCTGGTATTTTATGTCATGATTATTTGGCATTACTGGCAGTGGCATTAATGTTTCCACATTAGGCGATCTCGAGAAGAACGGGTCATGATTGACAACGCGAGCTAATAGGTGGTGAATTTCACTAAACTACGATGTTTTTATTTTCAAACATACGGTTTCCTCATTACCTGTATTTCCTATATTATTTTCAAATTTAAATATAAGACAGTTTGAATGATAAACTAATTCAATTATTAACATCAAACTTCACAACTCTGGTATTTATCGCGGTTATTGGTATTCAAGATCCGGATTATCATGACTTGCAGGTAGGAAAGTACTAAATTTTGGGAACAACAGTAGCTGGGCTTGAATCACAAAATCTCATTACAGTTTTCAAAACTTACAACGTAAATATAAAATTTCAAATTGGGCTTTATGAATGTTTCGATTACGAATTGGTAGGAGATCTTTGAGTCCGATGTTCAGCAGTTTTAACGTTTGTGGCCAAACAAGTTGCTTTTTTGAAAAATTTAAATATTGCTCAGTAAAATATTTAATACATCATAAGTGTTGTATTACCGTTGGACCACAGACTTTTCGAAAACTCCCGTGTGGTTAAAGACAAAGACATGCGCGTGTCTTTTGTTTTGCGTTTAACCATCAACTGTTTGCAAATTGTTACCATTCCACCCACACTCAAAATGAAACCTTAATTCTTTACAAATTAAAGTACATTATTCTCTGAATATTGGTAAGTGTAGATTCGCATAGGGTTGCGGTTAGGTGCGCACGCGCTTCTTGTATCGAACATTTGATTACCATCCTTTGTTGGCTTGCACGAAGTGTGACATCTGTTGTTTCTTTTGATTTAGATAAACTTTTCTGAATTTATATATAACTATAGTTATAATATCGCAAATAGATGTAATAGGTACGAATACAAACTGTATACGTTTAGATAGAACCAGAAATTGATTCTGGCAAATACTATCATAAAGTTTCAATATTACTGCTCATAGATCGAAAGCCTAGTTATTTGTTTAGGGTTTCATGTGTCAACACTACAAACTCAATTCAATTTTTCATTATTGCTAATGGTGCCGATGTCGACAACACCACCATATCTTTGAAGATCTGAAAGGTACAGAGAAAAAAAATGATTTTGTGATCACAAGCAACGCCTACGTACAGCACGTACGCTACGTGCTACGCTTTGTAATTTTACCAGTGTTTGCTAAGAAAGAGGAAACCCTCAGTTCCACGCACATTAACGTTTGAGTTATGTGTATTTCTTGTGGCGATAAATAATAGTTGAGTGTTTGTTTTAAGTAGGTATCTAGGTAATAATAAATTGTTACTTGTTACTTTGTTAGTCCATTATCGTATGCGATATACAGAGACGTATCGTCAATGTACCTATTCCAAAAGTATCATTTTCAAAAAGATCAGTCTAAAAGCGTCGCGATGCATCGCAAAGTAAGTTTTGATTTACCTATTTTATTAACATAACATAGCGTCACGCCTGTATTCTCCGGGTTAGGCAGAGGTGTAACTATTGTATATCTACATTTCGCCGATGCTGTTATTGAGTCCCATGTAATAGGGGGCGAGCGTATTGACATCTACCGGGCACAGTTCCAGACTCTGTGTTGCTACTGACAATTTCCATACAGAACAATCCAATAAAACTTTGCCCAACTCGGGAATCGAACCCAGGACCTCACGCTCGCTCAGACCTCGCGCTTGCGATCACTAGATCAATGAAGCAGTAGCTATTTTTGTTAAGTGGTAAAGTGAAACGTATGAAACCTCTACACAATTAGTTTAAATAGAAACTATTGGCTTAGTTGGGTTTCATAAAATATCGTAAACGGAATATTCTACTTCAGTCCATACCCTGAATACATTAGACATTAGTATTGATTATGAATGAAGTCACGGTAAAAATTCAAATCTTTAAATTTATTGTTTTTTCTTGTTTTCTTGTTTTTTTAAAAACGTTGCCCCATACTAAGATTTTCTCCTGTGTCGTGGGTACAGTTTACAAACATACACGTCACATACACACACAACCAGACCCGAAACAACTATCTGTAGATCATACAAATAATTGTTCCGTGCGGGGATCGAACCCGCGACACGTAGCGCAGAAATCTAATTGCTTAGCCACTGCGCCAACCGTGTCGTCAAATATTTTAATATTTATTATTAACATGAAAAGGAATTTTCTTAATTTTTACGAGGTATATCAAAAGTACTTACCTACTCGTATAAGTCCGCTAAACCTTTGGGAAATAGAGCCTGGCAAGAAATTAGTAACACTCGGTTATAAGGCACGCATAACCAATTACATGAACGTTTCGTTACTGCATTGCCAATTTATATTGGACAATTAATCATCGTAGACGTCGGGTGCGCTCATTAAATCTATTATTAGGTGCTACACTCATTTACCTACACACATACGCGTGTCTAATTTATAAAATGTGCCTAATACTATGTCATCAATCAACAAATTTGTTGACATACAACGAGTAGAACTTTCTAAAAATGTCTGAATTCAAATTACATAGGTACATAATCTGAATACCGATAAGACATAATCTTATGGGGTTTTAATATTTTTATTTTAAATATGTACAATATATCCAAACGTCATATATATTTTCGGGAGGATTGCAATTTGAGATACCTTCTGTAATACCCGAAAATAAAATTTCTTGATTTACTCATACTTTTGACAAAAAGGTGTTTCCATAAAAAAATGTTGTTGCTTGTTGCTGTAGAATTTGATTATCTCTTGCATATACGGTGAAGGAAAACATCGTGAGGAAACCTGTACACCTGAGAGGGCGTGGTGGACTAAGGTCTACCCCTTCTCATTCTGAGAAGAGACCCTTACCCTGTAGTGGGACAGTAATGGGTTGAATTTATTTATTTATTAATACGCTGTTGAGCTTGTGATCCTCTGTGCGGTTACCGGGTAAAGTGCTATTTGGTTTTTCTGTTAGAAAATTCTCAGTAACGGCCCGTAGTATGGAATTGTGCCCGGGAGATGGCAACAGACTCGCGTTCATTACATGGGAATTAATACGGCATCCACGATTTGTTGGTGTACATTAGTACACCCCAACTTACTTCCCTTCGGGGAAACGAGGTGTGATGATCTAGATTATTCTTACACTTAACTAAACAACGTATTATAGTATTAAGTATATTTTTAAAGTCTACTTCGAATGCTTGAGTCATCAAAGAACACTCTGTATCCTGAATATAAAAATCAGTATTAAATGTTCCAGTATCCTACCCCGGTGTTCAGTTAGGTATGTCAGCACCACGTTGGCCGCTAGTTTATGTGGCTGGGTTATCTCTCGAGATTAGATCGGGCAGCTTCGCCGAGCCATCACGCCCACCGCTGGCCCACCAAGCGGATCTGCACAGTACGGACGTATGAATATACTTGTACATTTGAGGAAACCTCGCACGATAATGTTGTTGATATAAACAGTAATGGGTAATGTTTGGTGTTTGCAGTATTCACAGAGCTGGCGAGACCTTTGAGTGTAAAGCGATTTGTTTTTCATATATACGTGCACACTTATTTTTCACTCAATTTAACTTATATTAAGTACTGGTTGGTTCCCGTGCATTAGGTATATAAAATGAGGTATTCCGGGATATAAGAACACCCTATATTAGTATCATCAGAATACCTGCTAACAACGACTCGACAGGAAATCAAACGTTCATCCTTACGATCAATTTATGTTATAAATTATAACATAAATTGATCGTAAGATTTACAGTTTTATAATTTACTTTCAATAATATTTCAAACACACAGTTTGGTACATTTTATTTAATAGGTAACTGCTAATGCATGTAGTGCTTTAACACTAATTGTGAGCTGTTCTTAAATTAAAATTATATTTGTGGCCATAAAAGTAAATGTAGTTTATTTTTTTAACTTTTATTGTGTTTGCTATTTGCTTTTTAAATGCCTCTCACGGCCTGTGGGCAACAATAAATTTCAATGCAGATACAATCAAATAATTACTTGTTAACTCTTCTCATATTGCAAAAGAAGCTCAAGACCAATTACCTCCAAATAGGAAAAGGTTTACTTTAATATCAATTTAATCTTAATGAAGTTAACCAACTGAAGAAATCTGTCTCACATTTAATGTTTTCATTAGATAAAGATAGGAAGGCTAGTTCTTAATCTATTTAATATATATAACAATTGTACCTACCTACTCATTCATAAGTATAAAAAATTACTTTAAATTAAAAAAATATTATCCGATTATCTTTTTGAATGTAATTCATTCCAAATTTTTATCGTATATTGGAAGTATCTATACTTTTAATATAAAAAGTGATCGTCTACTTTTAAGTTACTGAAATTAAATTTATGACTTCAGTGTTAGGTGTTCTTTGTCAGAATCCAGACTGAATGGTTTAAAGTCTTCTTATACGATATGAAGGCTTATATATTGATTATCTATATAACCAAAAACGTATTATTTGGTAATAATTATTTCAGCTGTATCGCATCTAAGCAGGTGATATTTAATCGTAGTCGAGGCACCTGCATTTGCGAAATCATTTTTCTTCTGCTTCCATTAAAGCTGTTATATATAATTGACGTTGCCTAAACCGCTGGCCTTTTGTTCTCGTCTGACATCCGCGGACATCCCGGCGTGGTTTTAATTACTGCCGGCCAAATGCGTTAATGTAATCAAAGCTCAATACATCATGCTCGCGCTATCGCCCCGCCTCGATTTGATTAATAATTCTAATGAGCGGCGGTGCCAAACGAGTTAATTAAGCGTTCGTTTTTTACCGGTCGGTGCCACCGCGGCTGGTAAACGGGCGCATCAATCACCGCTTTGTGTCCGCCGCCGAACTTCTTAATGATTGAAATGATGCCAGACGAGGCCAGCGTTGCCCTCTGACCGCGGTCGAGTGCCCGGTCCGTAAGTCCGTGAGCAAGGGACGGGTGCAGATTATAACGAATCAACGATTATTTTGGTTCGGGGTGGCTGCAACACACAAAATAGAAAAGTGATCTGTTTTATTGCAGTACTTCAATCTGTGATGATTTGTTGTATTTCCAGTACATATCTACATAATTCATCTAACACCTCCCTGTGTGAGCTTATCAGGTATCTACATAACTTTTGATATTTATGTAGAAACCACGATGTACATGATTTTACAGATCTTTCTTCTAGTATTAAGTTTTAGTAATCTGATAAGCATAATTGATGAGATAATTATTATCGTTCTCGTTTATTCAACGATCTTTCTATAGGTATGTACTGTTGTTGTTAAAATTGTTATTTTCAATCATCTCCTACCAAACAATCACAGATTTTATAATGAAGAATCAACACAAAAACTCGGACAATCAGTTTCTCAATATAAAATTTTAAGAGGTGTAAAAAAGGAATAGCCACGATAAAAACATACCTACTACGATACCCTAATGTAATATCTAGACCGGTAGCTGCAAGATTTTGGTACATAGATTAAATATTATAGCCTGAGGCATTATCTGACTACTGGTCGACGTCTTGAACACATTTGAATATTTACATAAAATATCTTCTCATTAATAGTCTCCCGACCAATCGGTACACTGTTTTATTTTTTTAATATTCTGTAAATCTTTTATTTATATGAAAACATAAATTGTTTTTATTAATAGAAATCGTATGTAATCTCTAAAGTAGAGCCATGTAGAGCTTGGGCATAAAACGCGTATTTTATGTTTTCGCCCCGGGGTTTAGTCATTCTCTTTACCAAAATAAAATGTTCAGCATTTATAAAACAACAAATCAAAATATCTTTGCCTGAGGATGATCTACGAGACAAATGGCAAACATTAATATGAATCAAAACAGTTTATTCTGTAAAACTAGTGGGACCGGTGTTCGTCAAACATTATCAATCATTTTCGCTTCGGCCGCAGGCAGAATAGCTTTAATTTGATAAAACGCAATTAGCTACCAAAAAGAAATCTAATCTCAAGAGGCGGCCCCGACTTTTTTGGCCGCCATCTTTTTGGGTGCGTTCCACATTGACGCCTCAAATAATAGAATGAATAACAAAGTTAACTCTAAGAAATAAACAAAGCTTCAACTAATCAACAAGACGTTTTAGATAGATTGATACACTTAATCGAATGAAACCTAAATAGTTTCTTACTTCTTATTGGTTCAACTTAGAAAATGATTAGGCAGCGTAGAGTTCTGTGGTACTCTTAACAATGAGCAGACTAAATGAATAAATTTATTTTCTTACATTATAAACGCGTGTTTTCTACTATTGAATGGTCCTTCAATTTAGTGGCGAGTCATTCCAGTGGCAGTATCAAGTGGAACGCGCGCCGCGGGGTTTAATGTCTAATTCACCGCGCTACCAACAGGTGGCGGCTGCGCGCCTTTTCAAATCTGACAGACGCCATTGCCTTTACGTCAGAAAGCCGCGAATAAAATTAATGATGTTCGCGCCTTAATGACGTTTCACGACGCCGCTCCATTGTGTCCGTAATACAACAATTATTGAGATCATTTATTAAGTTTATTGATCTTTTAACTTAATCTTTTATTTCGTAATTTAGCTCCGTGCGAGAGCGCGAACTCTGAAAAAAAAAATATCTCATATGCGGAGGTATTTTTTGGACTATTTTTGTCATTATACGGCGTGATGTGAGCGGGTCTTTGAATATAGAGGCAATTACTGCTCCGCATGTGGTTTGATTATGTACGACGGTTCCATTCCATCTAGCGATGAGGCTATAAAACGCCGGTAAAAACATTACTAAAACCTTTGCCAACCGTAGTTTTTGAGCTTCCGTTGCTAAATTGATGCTGATGTTAAGAGCTATTGTTACGATTTTCTTTATGTTAGAGAGTAACTGTCTGTTTTTTGTATACTCTAAAGTAGATTAAGTTTTCGGATGGCTTCGAGTTTTGATAGTTTGCGGTGTGGTGTTTTGTGTGCGTGTTTGCACTTTATGTAGTTTGTGGGAACTTGTAGCCGCCAGTGTAGACGTAGTTAATTAGCAGTTAGTTGACAGTTAGGTTGCTTTGACGCCGGGTAATGTCGAAGCTTTGCCATCTTAGTGCTATTAAGGCTGAACTCGGCTGGCATGCTAATATCTACCCGCTCCTTGCAAATTAACAAGCCTCTTTAACAGAAGCTGGAAAATATGGTGTAACTCTTGGAAGAAGTATTCGCGATGCAAGTTTAAGTCAGACCCAAAGCTTTGTGTAAGTAACGTTTATATTTGATGCCTATAGTTTTTTACATATATATTATATAGTATTATAAATGTTTATCAGTATTTGTGTAATACACTGCTGCTATGAATATTTAGAGTGCATTAAAAGAGGATGCAGTTAAAAAATGATTGATCCGGTAATACTTGGGAAGTTAAACCAACTACTAACTTACTGACTGGCTGATTTTTTAGCTAGATATGATCGTTAACGCTTAGAAGTAAAAGACAAATAAAAAAGCCAAGTCCATGCATTTTTGTTGAAATTTTTTTAAATACTTTCTTTGAATAAACTTTCCCTGGTTGTCGAGATCTTTCTGCAAGTAGGTACGTTTGTCGTCCTTTATTCTCTCCTGTAACGGCCTTTCACCTTTCCAGTGTTATCATAAACAGCATTTGCCTTTCATCTCCATGCAGACGACCTGCAAGTAGTCTCAAAGTTGGGCAATTCGCTGAAGTTGAAGCTTTTGCAATTCTTTTCGCTAAAATAACGTCTGCAGAAAAATTCTAACTTAACAATTTCAAAATGTATCCCTCACGATACTGGCTTGCCAAGTGTGGGCACCACGGTAAATAAGATTTGTCTTCACACACAACAATGGACAAATTAGATTGCTTGTTTATGATCAATAAGGTGCTTGATTACTTAGTGTGTTGGCAAACTAATATATTTGTTTTTTTTTATATTTCTGTCATAATCTCAATCATTCTCATAGTGCTTCACCAGTCTTTTTCATAATAGATCTTTTTCATGCTTTTGGTTGATATAGGTAATTATTATTATGTTATTATGTAAATTGACGACATTAACCCATTTATCTTTTTTGCTGTTCTCGTGTATATCGTGTCTACAGTTTTGGAATCAAAATTGATTCATAAGCCACACGAGCTTATCGAAATTCTCACAGATTTCAGAGAACTTCTTGTCGATCTCTCAACCTACAACTTCATTTTTATTACGCCTATTTAGCAGCCAAAAGTTTGTATCGGAAATGTTGGTTACTGTTGTTTTGTCCGCAATACTGTATAGTATAGTATAGTAGATAAAATTAAAGAAAAGTTTCGGGACCAGACACTGGATATTCTGTATTCTAAAGCTCTCCTTAATTGGTGTTTGGGTGTAATTATTTAAATTAAGTAGATATTCGTTGACGAATTCAATGTTTTGTTTACTTACGCCGATTGTTTTTTATCCAGGTAATCACTATTTTGATTTTGGTTGTAATTTAGATATCCACTTTCTGACAGCAAATTCGACGAATTCTGAAAACTTTACTTTTTTACACTTCGTGCATCAACTCAGCTCATTCCACAGTCTCAATCTTCATTTGTTACGTTGTTTCTGAATTCTGGATTTAAATTACTAGGAGTATTGGTAATTGGTATTGGTGCTTGAATCATAGTAAAGTCAAAGGAGGCTTAAGTTGAAATTTAATAAACAAATCACAGTTTCTGGAGTTTATCCACAGGAGTTGGAAAGTATTTAAACTTTTTGGTATGTAATGTAGTAAAAAAATGATGGACTAATATTCTTAAGGGAAAAGAGATTAAAAATACTACAAACGTCCTCCTGAACAGAGTGTATTAAATTTTGTAAAGTACCAATTGAGTTTATGGCACGCTAGTTTCCGCCCGCGGCATCACCCCCGTGGTTTACGAATTCATACATTTTCCCGGGATAAAAAGTATCCTGTGTGCTATTCCAGACTATAATCTATCTCTGTGCCAAATTTCATCCAAATCCGTTCAGCCGTTCTGGCGTGAAAGAGTATCAAAGATCCATCCATCCATCCATCCATCCATCCTCACAAACTTTCACATTTATAATATTAGTAGGATTAGTAGGAAGTAGGATAGGATAATCATTCTTGTTTGCGGGTATTATTTATATAATGAAGATGATATGCTCCCTGGTTATTATATTACCATTTCGAGACAGACACACTGTCCTAGTTAAGATGTAAAATTATGAAATTAATACAAAGGAACAGTGTAAGCCTATTTCAGTGCTATTATTACTTGGTAACATGCTATCAGTGCACTTCGCACCAGCGTGTTACAGACATTTGTTGCTTACAAACGATGGCAAGGAAAACACGTACTGCAAAATAATATCTAATAAGCTAGCGTTAAGATTATCGACGCGATACGCTTCCCTCAACAAGGTCCGATTTCCCAATAACATTCCGTATAGACTTACTATAATTTCAAAGAGCCTTCATGTAGGTACCTACGCTACGTAGATAATCCGTAATTCCTTGTCTTGGGTCCACGATCGTCGGAAACCAGCGCAATTAGATGCAATCGTGTCGGAATTATTGTAATAACCAAAAAGAATCGATGGTCTAACGATGGGCGATCGCTGCGCGGCTATTGGCGCGGTGCTCACCAATGCGCGCGCGCACGACCGCGCGTTGTTAGCCGATCTACACGAGATAAGCTAATTATACAACAACAACGGACGTTGATTGTTATTCTACTTTCCTCCTTTATTTTTCAGATGTTAAGCTTTCGAAGTATATCTTAATCGTTGTACGCATACATACAGTTGAAAGTGGTTATTAAAATATCGATCGGAAAGCGAACCACGTTATTATTGTACGAATGGTCTAATCATTAACGATTGAATGGACCACCGACGATAACCATTACGGAAATTAAAATGAGGCCTCCATGTACAAACTTATTTACCTACCCGTCAACAGATTCCATGTCTATTGTATATAATTATCATTTTGTATTAATATTACAATACAATATTATATTAACAACTAAAAGCATTAATTAAGTCATATTATGGAGCATACCTAAAAATTAATAATATGTTTAACAATGTTTTGCGATCGCTAAAATGTTTTGCTACATTATCTACTCCTATTGTATAAATTTAACAAATTTAGGTATTTAATTTCATATAATTATCATACGTTTTTCCCCTTAATGATTATTTGTGGCTAAAACACATGTTGTGTGCGTTACTCGTATTATCAAATTATGTTTGAGAGTAGAAAACAAAGGAAATAACACTGAAATACAGAATGATCATTTTCGCATGCAGCTTTACGTTCCGCTGTTGTGGCAGTGGCGCCGCTAGTCACACCTAACCGAACGGAAACTGGTCAGTCTCCACCATTGCTGACTAGCTAAACTATCAACGACAGCACGAGTCATTCTCACGTGCTCACTTGACAGAAGACCTACAGAAAGTTTATTTCTCAAGACTGATCAGATTGGAATGTATCAGTCTACAGTAATATAAATGTTATATAGATTTCATTATTTTCTTTTTCAAATTTTTGACTGCCTCAATGGTCTAGTACCTAGACTGCTAAGCGTGAGGTCCTGGGTTCGGATTCCCGATGAAACTGTGCCCGGTAGAGGCCAATTGGCTCGCCCTCTATTACATGAGACTCAATAACAGCAATGTAGGTTTGAAAAATGTAGGTTTACAATAGTACACCTCTGCCTAACCTTTTGGGGAATACAAACGTGGTGCAGTTGCAGTCATTTTTGATTGGAGCCCTCAAAGAGCACGTATCAGCGCGTTGTCAGCGCCGTATATGAATTTATGTTACAGCCTACGTAAGAGTACTAACAACTACGTAAGTATGTACTAACAACATGCCTACGTATGTGCGACTTGTAGCAGTTGCTACGACGACGGCAGTAACCGTCTTATGTCCGATATCTACCTAATACTGCAGCAAGATTTTTTAAACACCATCCAAATTCAATAATTAAATATCTTTGGCGAAAACAATGAAATACTATAAATTTAGTACGATCGCAGAATTTTTTTGAGATATGGCATCACAAAGTTGTTTACGTTAGTTCATACTGTGGATGCTAGGCGGGTAAGCGGCCCGGACTGCCCTTTCTCTCTCATTCAGCGCGACAAGTATTAACGTTTGTCTTAGTAACCACGCTGAATTGAAATTTTATTCAGGAAAATTGTTTTATTGTGAAAATTTGACGTACCTTTTTTATTTAATGCATAGAACATATTTAATGGTGATTAGAAAATCATCTATATAGTATAGATCAGCCATAATCAAACGTTTTTTTCTTGGGCCACTTTCAGATTTTAGCTGTGTCGCGCAGGCCGCTACATAATCACAACATCTGTTATTTAGGTGTTAATAAAAAAACCTATTACGTTTAATTGTTTATTTAAATTTTAGTGAAAATGATGTTCACGTGTCGTGTCATGTGCAATCAGTGCGCCTATTATTTTAAAGAGGTTAGTAACTTCGTTAATAGAATTTGAAGCTACAACAGGTGGGCCACTTTCGAAAGCCTGGCGGGCCGCATGCGGCCCGTGGGCCGCAATTTAAGTACGGCTGGTATAGATGGTTTGAAAAATCGGAATTAAATTAAGTAGATTGTGGTTGGTGTTGCAACACCCTTGTTGGTGGCAGTGGACCGCGGTCATCCACGTGACTTGGGTCAAATATCATTAGATATCTCTTGGTAGATATCTCCATTTTTGGAAGAAGGATAAAGTTTAGGGAAATAATAAATGAAAATAAAAGGAACGGCTCTTTTAATATGACATGTAAATCTAATATACATACATAGGTAAATATTGTCCTCCTCAGTTGGGTAGAGGCAAAAATAAAAATGGTTGGCCTAAAAATTACGACAAAAACAGTACAGAAAAACAGTACAGTCCGTACTGTTTTTCCTGATTCTCTATTACTGGATGTAAGCTGATAGCTCGGAGATTCTCTCTCATCTTGTGGCAAGCGAAAGAGGTGTAAAACGCTAGCAATCTGCACTGTACGATGTGTATCATTTAAAATCTCACCTACAAACATACATTTCCCATAGTAGACATATATTGCTAGCAAATAGCTTTCTACATTAAATAGTTAAGTTAAAACAGTTTCATAATATTACTGCGCGGCATTAAGTTTACAATTTTGTGATATCAAGGCGACATTTATACGTATTAATACGTCGCACCAGAATATCTGTCTTTATGCTAGGGTTGTCAAATGATTGTAGTATTTAATTAGTTGCCATTTAATGTTTAAGGTAACGTGAACCTAGAAACGCTGCTTGTTTGCGAGTTGAGATTTTGAGGAAGATCTTAGAAGTTGTTGAGTGAATTTTTGTAAACCGATATCGGAGCCGTCGAGGGCGCACGTATCTAGATGGAATATTATGTTGATGATTTAATGTGAACCTTAGCAATAAGCCAAGAGTGCAATAAGTACCCAAACCCATAAAGATTTTAAATTATGAAAATAAGACTCATAGGTATTAATTAGTTTAGAGCTAATAACGTAACTATCGGTTTCAAATAAGTTTTCAGGTGACAGCCATAATGGAGTCTAGTATAATCCCTGGATCATAGCCACAGCGGTCACGTATCGGCGATTGGGCCGGCTCTCTTCATTGCAGCTACGTGCGCGCGCGTTGTCCGCGCATGCGCTGTGGGTGCGCATTAAACGTGCCATGTGTACGCGCTGCCATTATCTGAATATTGTACATAATCGCTATGTGCTCGTGTCAATTGTTGTTTAAAGCGAAGAAGCGAGCTCAAGCTTGACGCTACTTTTAAATGTTGCTAAACCTCTTTACTGAAAGCTTAAAAGAGGTTTTGAAGTGCTATCTGGATGTTAAAAATGAAAGTTGAAGTGGCAGTGGGCAGGTCATTTTTGCAAAAGGAACAATAGTTGTTGGAACGTTTTCTAGCAGCGTTTATTAACAACGCTTCGCAGTCAGATAGATGAGTAACCTGATGAAGGTACTTATGACAGGCTACATGCTGAATGCGGAGGACTGGTACCTATGGTGACGCAATTTGGAAGAAGCCTGCGGTAGCCTGACTTGAACTTGAAATATGAACGTTGCGTAATTCTACTAATATTATCCTACTAATATTATAAATGCGAAAGTTTGTGAGGATGGTTGGATGGTTGGATCTTTGTTACTCTTTCACGCCAGAACGGTTGAACGGATCTGGATGAAATTTGGCTCAAAGATAGATTATAGTCTGGAATAGCATATACTTTTTATCCCGGGAAAATGCCCGGATTCGTAATCCACGCGGGCGTAGCCACGAGCGGAAGCTAGTAGAATATAAATAATATTCAAATTCATTAAATCATTACATTCTATTATAATACGACAATATAGTCTCCTTTTTGTACAGTGATTTATAGGTTAGCCCATTACTGTCTCACCGCTGGGTGAGGGCCTCTTCTCAAATGAGAAGGGTTAAGCCTTAGTCCACCAGGCTGACTCGGTGCGAGTTCGCGGACTACACACACAATCGAAAACTTAATGCAGCCTTCTCAGGCATGCAGGTTTCCTCACGATGTTTTCCTTCAACGTTAATGCAAGTTATAATCAAATTTTAATCCGCACATGATTCCGAAAAGTCAGAGGTCCGGAAGGCAAGCTTTTAATCACTAGGCTTTCACAGCTAAATAGTTTGCTGGTGCTAATTCTGCTTCCCTTAAACTGGTGGACTTTTGTAGCCATACGCTACTGGCTACGTGGTAATAATATTGAACACATCATAGTGTGCACCAATAGCAACTCCAACTACATTCCTCGGGCTAACCTTAATATTGCTATGTTTCAATTAAAACTAACTGCCACCAAATGGCGGAACATCGCCGGTGTTTTAACAAGAGCGACTTCGACCGCATGTCATTTTATTGCTCCCCTATACATACATAATTGTTTGCGGTTTCACCCACCCTTAAATGCTTAAGCGAAACGTGCGCAACCACTTCGGCACTACGCATCGCAAATAATTTCACAAACAAGCCGTAATCGTACCTATACATAATTTGTATAATTATTTGTCATTTGTTACTAAATTGCTTTGAATTTTTTAATGTCATCTTCCGTAGCCTCGGGCCCTTAATCGTACCAGTCACGCCTGTTTTCATTGTCCATATATACAACATATTAATGTAATTTTTAATAAAAGTATTTTCGTGTTTTTGACACGCTTGGTTCGCTTTACTTGACGGATTAAAACTACTCACATACATTGCCGTAGTCTTGAAGATCGAGTTACGTAAATCAAATAGTTGTATGATATCACATCCAAGCTCGTTACGTAATTGAAGAATTGAAAAGATGTGTTATAAATAATATTTTAATCGTTTATTATATAGAGCCTTTAGGCTTTGGTCGTGTGGATATAAAAAGTGTAGCGAGCGCGACATAGCAGCTTGCGTGGGCGGCGACACGTACAACACATTTGTTCCGATGACGACCGCCGCGATTTTATTATAATTCATTTACCGTGTTTTAAACAGATATAGTATTAGGCGATAGCATTCTCCGCTCAATTGTTAAGATATCAGGCCACATGAGCAGATCGACATTTCAATTCATAAAGATAGTGAAGATTGGCTTGTATATATATAAAATATTTCTTATCTTAATGATCTTATGCCAAGACATTTTATTTGTTCTAAAGAAGGGGTTACAGTTATAATACGATGAAGAGATTGTACCGTCTTCAAATATAAGAGAGTCTTAGAACTGCTTACAATAAATGAATAAATATCGAGCTAAGTACGACCCGTAATTCGTTGAACTCTCGCTGTTAACATCTAATTATAGAGTTATTAGGCTCCACACTACTACACAGCTAGAAAATTAAATCGAAATGGATTTGAGACACAAACGTTGGTAAAAAACATTGTTGTCTTCGGCTTGCTCACCCACGGGAAATAATTGGCGTATGAAAAAATACAGGAAGTCATTAGTGGCAAAGCGAGCGGCATCTATTTCACGAGAACGGTCGTTCCAATAGTGTGACCGACGGACCGCGTCTCACACCGAACTGCAATGTACAACTCTAATTTGTTCAGAAATCTGAATATATGTTCAGGAACTTTATTTACTACCGGAACCCGTTTCGCTGGTGTGCGGCACACATTTCTTGCATCATACATTATAGATTCAACCTAGTTATCTGCAAATACGTCACATTTTAAAACGCGCAGTCTCGATATTTTGTGTACTGGAGTACTAATAATTTACTCAAATGCGGTGACAAGGTTATACTCCTTAACGGCTGACCTAGTCAATAGAAGTGAGCTGTGAAATATAATTTATTTTTATTATAACTATAAAAAAATAAAATTATAAATAATTTTTAAAATGTCGGGTTGTGGTTATTTCTATAAAGAATGTTACCGTCCCTGTATACCGATGTAGAGCTTTAATAATGTGTACATAAAAATGTATAATCCAAGTCGAAACGGTTATTCAATACCAATTTTAAATTACGCTACATTCTGATAGGAGGCGAACGACATTCGTCACTAATAAGCCTTGTGTCCTCGCAATTTGACATTTCAGACATTTTAATTCACTTTTAATTTGACTTATGAATAGCTCTTTTACGCGGTTTGTACATCATTTTATATTCATTAATATGATACTAATGTGTCTCGTTATATGTGATCAGTGAGTGGGACGGCCGCCGGCCGTAGCGATCTGTTTCACCTATTGTATTGTCGACTGTTCCTACGATCATTTTCGGTACAACATGTCTTTTGTTCGTCAGTTGCTATAGTGGCTGTAAGAAAAACGGTTACAAGAGTAATTTGTAGCAATAAACGGTATTTAGAGCGTATCTAATTTCGTATTTTAAACATTATCTTTATCAATTTCTCGAATCGTAGATGCAGTAATTCATGTCTTCTCAACATTTTTTCTGAGACTTGGATGTTAATGTTTCTTATTATGGGCAATTATTTATGCAAAGATAATAGCTCACAGCAATAATATTTAATTACGCATCGTTAATTTATGTAACACATTCAGATTTAATGCCTTTGTAAGTCGAGTTTAAAATTATGGTAATATTATACACAGTATGATTTCGTCTTAGCGGGATTACAAACATTATAAAATTTTTACTTCGACAACTATTTTCTCCGTAAATGTACATACCTGCCTAAGTGCACCTACTTTATTACAAACCAAATATGTATTGAAATATAAAATAAAATCTCAAAACTGGTCCATACTTTTACCAATTTAGATTGAGAAATGTTTTAGTGATAGTTTTATTGTCTGTTTATACAACAAATGCGCTATTGCTCTGGCGAGGAGAGCCAGCACTGCGTCATAAAGCGAGTATTCAGAAACGACACCCATAAAACCTTTATGATTAGTCAAACCGCTGGCGAGGACGATTCATTATGGGCCATTATGCGTCGTGTTTATCGACTTACTCTATACAAGCCAATAAAATAACGAACGACCGAGATAAGAGGTGGACAGTCCTCTAATCTCCGGAACAAGGGACACTAATTCGATTGTGGTTTTGGTCGAGCCTTTTTGGGGTTTACGGCACAAATTGAAGTGTTAAAAAAACTACAAATTGGCTTTTTCGAGAGCCATTCATTAGATCCACGCTGAATGGCGTTCGTTGTGTCGTTTTCGCTCAATTAGTTAAACGGAAATTCGAGCTTCGGCGGACGCACACAGCGCGCGCCTCGTCTCCGTGCGTCCTGTGAAATATTACGACGTTTTAAGTGATACCATCATCATTACGATTATACTCAAATGGAATAGACTATGTTAAAGTAATTTGTCGTCTCGTAAATTTAAAATTTATATCAACAGGTTTAGATATCGAGCGCGGACAATACCTAATTGAATTAAGAATTCTGTGCATTAATATTTGATCTATGATATTAATTTTGGAGACTTGTTTTTATCTTAAACTTGTGTATCCAGAAACATCGCATATATTTAAATTATACAAAAAGTAAAGACTAATCGGTCTCTAATAATATAGAAAACCTAACTTTCAAATAATATCATAATTATAAATTCTGTTATGAAAAATTAAGCACACAAGTCGAGCTTAAAGTTCTTGTTTGGCACGGGCATGTCTGCTAATGTCGTTAATTAAGCAATTCATTGAATAAATTAACAACTTGTTGTTCCTCTTAGTCAATCAGACACTATTATCGAATTCGTGATAGATTGTTACTAAAGTTATTCAAAATATTTAACTTTCTATCTTCCTACATATCTACATAATTGTTACGAAACATATTCGCAATAAATATGTATACTGCTTTCACAGTCATATTGAATACTTGTCAAAGGTTTGAAGCATACATTAGAATATTGAATAGCGACAAATTGACTAATGGTGTATGAACATCTAAGAATGATAGAAAATCGTGGAGTGTTGATTATATGATGCTGTAAGAGTAATTTACGGTTATTATCGTTAATTCCGCGTCACTACGATGTATGATGTACTATGTCATATGGATTACCGTCACCATTCACGATGCTAACAATTTATTCAATATGATAAATAAATTATTTAAAATAGAATTTAAATCATTCTTTCGTTTTATAAATCTACTGTGGTATATGCATTTAAAAATAATTTGCAAAACTATGAAATGTCCCAGGTACAGTTATGTGACTAATGTCAGGATTATCAACGGAAGAGATAGTCAAATTAATACATAGTTATAATATAGAGGGTATTGAAATGATTTCAATATTATACGGTTATGGTTTTGTGAAATTTTTACTTAAGCCTTAAGTTGTTGCATCAGATTGAAAAGAAACTAAGTATAATATATATATAATAAGTCAAAAAATACATCAATGTCTTCTGAAATATGCTTATGTGGATGTGATGTTTATTACATTACATTTAAAAAAGCACATATACCTACCTTCTAGGTTGGATATCGGAGTATCTTTATTTTTCTCATGGTTTCTAACTCGGTGAGGTAACCAGTAAACATGAGATTTTCATTCATCAAAAAAATTCGATCGATGTCAGTTGTCAACCAATTGAAAATCTTCACATATGTATTTACAAATCAAAATCAGTAAAGACTAATACCCGTTTCATTTAGCCCACGCATTCACATCCTCGCAGGTGACAGATACACTTACACATTCTTTTGCCTTAAAAACACACACAATAAGTCGATTTTAACACATTTAGCGTATCGTTCGTATAGTTAAAAGCTGTATAATAGCGTTATCTTAGGGCCGGCACTAAATTGGGATGTCTCGGGCGAGCGTGGCGGGGCCTTATCAGTTTTGTCGTGTTCATCTTGAGTTGTGTTAGGCTTTACTTGGGATATTTATGTCGCCCCACGTCGGGGTGGCGAGCCTACACGCGACAATGTCGAAAACTTATTGTTGACGTTGCACGCGGAATGTAGAATTCTATTCTGTTTTCATATAGAAATTGTATTGATATTTACAAGCGAATGGCGTAGGTAGAAGATTTACCTATATCTTACTGATTTTTGTATGTGTTCCGACATTGCGTTCGTATGACACACAGGGGTTATTTCAACTCAACATACGACAGCAGTGGGCTGTTTTTAAAACATAGATGTCGTTTATGTGACTGTGGGCGCTTTATAAAGTGACAATAACGATCGGATAATCGTCGATAGCGAAGCGACAACCCTTGCCGGACGCATCGGTTTGATGAAGCGCTTTTTTGATACTCTTTCACTTTTTTTTTTTCATCTTATTGTCCGTGGTCCATTGATAAACGGACAGGTATACGTACTCAGACAGGCGCCAACATTCCTCGCTCCGACCTCACACTTACTCGTTGCCTTATAAAAACGGGCACACTTTTTTATATTAGCACTTTTTGGACTTATTTGCCTCCCTTTGTGTTCGTCGCTGTTGTTTGTTTTGGTTATTAGAGCGGCTGTAGGAAGTGGACGCGATAAACCTATTGGGCCTAAGCGTTTTATTGGACCAATTTTGGATATCCGTTTTGATTTCACTTAGAGCTATTGAAGAGTCCGGGGATCGTCCGTGGTTACTTATTTATTCGTTATAGCCAAATTATATCCATTAACACCTCGCCAAGAACGTAGTTAGGTAATAAACGTATGGGAATGTCATAAAAACTGTAGTGTAATGTTGTTAGTTGTCGCGTTTCAAGACGTATATTCATTAGCATAATGTGTTCATATTAAATGTTTTTGCCAGGTGTTAATTATAAAATTAATGGCACAAGCTGAACAGGTTGGTTGATTTGCCGCTTCGGGCTATAAATTTAGCAAAAACAATGCGGAACTAATCGCATTAGCATTTTATGAATGGGTTGTAGCGTGTGACAAATATTTGAAAGTTGTGATGTCGCCGGCCATGTCACCGGTGTTCGGACGACGGCTAAGTTCAATGACATCTATGGCACACTTCAATTACCTCATCATTAATTAGGGAATTACATTTAAAACTAGTCTAACGGTCCCAAAAAGTCCTTTTTATTTCCGTGAGGATACCGAGACAATTTTATAAACCTTTTTGTATAAAGAAATCGTTTCTTTGTTTAGATTAGTCATCATCTAATTCCATTCCTCATGTTGATAAGCTTTTGCTTTTAAATTCCAATTTACAACAAAAGCCTACATTATCAATTAACATTTCAATGGGTTGTGAAAGTTATAAAAAGAGGGTTCATCTAATAAGATTAATTTAATAATAGATTAATTTACTAGAATTCGATTTAGGCTGCAAAAGTCCTTACCTAGAGTTGAAACATCATGGAATAGTGTATACTGCCAAAGGCCTCGTGTCTTGAGACTCCATAGCAGCCTAAAGCCTCACTCGTGATCTCGTGCGGTGTCCCAAATTAGGCGCAATTAGAGTGTTGTTGTCCCGCCTCTGGTTTCTTAAGAAATTAATAAATGGACCGCCGCATCGTCACCGGGTCCTTTGCAAACGCCGACTAATCGCTGCGTTTACGTTCCTAGTGCAATTTTGATTTATTTGCCAAACGGATCATTTCCGGCACTAAATGACGATTTGGGATTGTTTAAAGTTCATTCATGGGTTTTTATGTTTCAACTAATTTGTGGAATGAAATGTGGGGAACTTAAATTACGGCGATTTTTTTTTCTTTCAGATAATTTGTTTATGTTTCGAGATTTTGTGAATGGCAGGTAAGTACTTAAAATCGGTTCGAAACTTGATTTCATGATTGTTTTTTTATACTTCCATGACCTTTGTGGGACTGAAGCATATATGTACATACAGCCTTGCATCTGCCTCGACTCAGATGATTTACAAACACATAGGTAATTTGCGATGTACTTACGTAGATAAATAGATACTCTGACATAAATAATTACCTATGTAACCACATTTTATAAATTGCAAGCAATCTAATGTTATTTGTAATGATTTCTCATGATTGCACTGGCCTTAGAATCTATTATTTGTTATTAGGAACGAAGTCAACCACTACAATAACAAAGATGTAATTTTCCATATCGAAATCATTTTCGATTCGTGATTACTTGAACATAATACATCTAGTTAGGTACTTTGTCTTCTGCTTAACGTTATTATATTGCAAGGAATCCATGCTCAGGAATGTGCAATGTGGGGTTTTTCTTTAATTCTGATGAACGAAGATTATAAACTTAATTGGTGTTGTTGCTCATGTGCCTGTTGAGTCTTCTATAGCATCCTTCTTAGCAGTATTCTTAGACGTTTGGTAAAATAATTGATCACCGAACAAGTTCCAACTCTTATTGACTAGACTAGGATTTCAAATTTGCAAAGATTTTGTCTCCATAAATGTTGGCCAGTAATCTGGCTGGCCTTAGGCGATATTTATGATATCTTTTGGAAAAGCTGTATAACACAGGTTTTCTATATTTCAAAAGGAATAATAAGTTTCGTTTCCTAACCCCATCACAAAATATACTTATTATACATTGTTACAATCACCATTTTATTTCAATATTGGCATCCATTCCATATTCAAATACCTATGGTGCAAACACTACTTTTGCTGACACTTACGTGAATAAGAACTGTCAATGTCACCTCTATTGCTCTACGCAAGAACCCCCAAAATCCCCAAGGGCGCCTATATCGATTATATTGACTTCTATTATTGACAAAGGACAATGTTCTGTTTGATTAGCTAGTGCGGAGCCAACATAACATTAGCTTTGTTTTGAGCTGACGATCAATCGGTAGGGTTGCATTATTTGCACGGGATCGCTTCGACGTAACTTTGACACAGGGCCGCAGTATTTCGAACCAAACTGAACGTTTTTATGGATTTAATGGAATGTCAAATATTCTGGAGATAGTGAAATTCTTTGGTGATATGATATTAACACGGTTACATAGAATTATCACCGTATAAAAGTATGTAAACTCTTAAATAGTAGATTACCAGTAACCATAATACAAGTTAAGTCCTATCTAGTTTTGGTCCTGTATAGTGTCTATAGGTAATGGATAACTTTAGCCAGTTGAATATTCCTTGTACCTATTATGGTATTACATAGTAATCGCGCGACTAAATTATCTAGGCGTAATCATTGGCAAACAAAAGATAACATTGATAAAGAGCATATATATACCTATATATAGATTTGTAGAGTTAGGTTCTGTACACCTTGTGGAACGTCTTAAAAAGTACACATCCGTTGTACACATCAATTATATCAATGAAAACCACCACTCAAACGTTGTGTCATCGAAATCCTTGGTACCTATTGAATTATTCTTATCTCTCCACTTACAATACTGCGTGTGATGTCATCGGGGCCCGGGCAGGTATCATTAAGTACCTTTAACTTGACAAACATAACTCTACACCCAGTAAAAACTAACTTCAGTCTTATATTTATAAATATAAGGCTTAAGTTAGAATATCAAAATGGTTTAATAATGCTAAGTAAAGTGGTATTTGTTATCTGTATCCCGACTTGTGACACCTCGGCTGGACCGGACAGATGAAGTGGTGCCTAACTAGGAGACTTCGACGACTTTTAATAAAATTGATAGGTTTAATTTAGTTGCATTTAGAAAATGGCATAATGCTTAAGAGGTTTCATTATGTTAATAAACGATATGTATGATGTATTTGATATAAAAATATAATTTATAGGTACATAAATCATGGATAATATGGATAATATTTAACAACAGAACAATTAAAAATGAATAGCACACAAATACTTGAATTTTATATGAATATAAAAATAATAATTAGGATCCTTCTAAAAAAGTAACAAAGGTCACTCAAGCTATTTTAAGCCATTTCAAAATTACTTTATTGACGAGCTAGACAAACTTAAAGCTCTGCTTAGAATATTTTTATTGTATACGTAAAGATGGTAATGACATGTCATATTAAGGTACGTTTTAAGATTTCGTTATTTCTTCATCACTTTAAAAACCCTTTTGATAACTTTTATCATACAATCTCTAAAGATCTGTATCCAAGTTTGAGCACGGACATCCGTAAGAGGCGCCAAGCCGATTAGACGGCCGCTCGTTTCGAATTAATTTGTTTTAAGAGTAATAAACACTAATTAACCAATTAACATTAGGGCCGCGTGTGAGTGCGATAATACCTCTCGATGTTACATCGAATGAGTAAACAAATCGAAACCAAATTTATCCCATATAAATCAGTTTACGGTACGACGTAACGTTTTATTCACATTAAAGATAAGTCAGCGACGATATTAATTTAGTTTGATTTTATGTTTTATTTTGATACGACAATGGTATTGCCTTACTGTTGTATAAATGCTTCAATGACATTTGAATTGAATATTATCCCATTAATAAAACATTAATAAACATAACATAACATCACGTCTGTATCCCCGAAGGGTTAGGCAGACATATTCTATAGGTACCCATATTTCGCCGATGCCATTAGTGAGTCCCATGTAATAGGGGGTGAGCTTATTGCCATCAACCGGGCACAGTTCCAAACTCGGGGCTGCTACTGAGAATTGCCATAGAGAAAAACCCAATAACACTTTGCCCGACCCGGGAATCGAACTCAGGACCTCACGCTCAGCAGTCGCACTTGTGACTGCTAGACCAATGAGGCAGTTAAAATTAAAACATTAATTGTAAGTTTTATTAATATTTGGAATGTACATTAACGCAATATTAATGCTCTTAACCACAAAATAGCAAAAGTGCTATTATAATCGTGAATAATCGTATAACATTCAGTTAATTTTTTTTTTAATATCCAGAATTTATCATTAAGTACAACAGCATTAAAAGCAAAAGCAATTTATTCGTTCAATGGTTTCGCTACTCACTTTTTATTAATCCACCTTACATTCCGACGCGTAGGCCAACTCAAAAATTCTCACAGAAACGAACATTTAATAATACGAATGAATATAATGCGATTCAAACGATTTATTTTCCGTGTAAGCACATCACGTACGAACTAAATCATCGGTCGGAGAGCCGAAAAATATACCAGATTCGGTCCTATTAGCTTACGATTGGATCATTCGATACAAATCGTATGAAATCGATTCGTATCGAGACTAAACACTACAATCAGCGGCGACTCGTAGCAGCTGTTAGTTATGCGATCGGCGTCATCCACTAAAATAATATGACACAGCCATTTCTGTATCTCCTTCGTGCACCCAAAAAGGAAAACTATTGATATAGCCATAATTAAGTGTAGTGGTGTAACGATCGCAGAAAAAATACCAAATCCCCAATTTAATTCCATTATGCATGATTTTGCACATTTATTGTCTATTAACGAATAATTTAACCAAATTAAAAATACTTTCAGGGTAATTGCAAATGTTGTACACTTAAGAAAACGGAGAATGCGTGAAGAAAAGATTCAACCCGTGCAGATAAATCTCACGTCTTTCGAGCTGTTCAACGAGCCTGAGTATTTACTTTACTCACTTTAGACTCAATAAAACATTTATTTTGTCGAACTAAGTATTAGGTAACTTTAGCGTATAGTCCTTGTCATGTTGACGCTACACGAGGATCAACGGCAGACATTGTAAGTGGTTACCCATGCTGTCAGAGCCTATAATTTGACAATATTTTGTGTCATTTGGGCTTTATTATTACTTACGCCATTACACGACTGTGGATATAACGATAATACACGAACATCGCGTCCGCAGACCCGATTAAGGGCAGTAACCACAGGTTCCCCTAATTCAATATTAAAAGCATCCTACACCGTGATCGGCAACTAATAATAGTTTAATTTGAAGAAATGTCCCTGAGAAAATGACGGAATGTCAACTTTTACTAATGTTTTTTTGAAAGTCAAAATGAAATGGCTCGTTTCGAAATTTTAGATCAGAATTACAGTGTTTACGGACACGATTTTTAAGTAATAATGTCAGTTTTATTGCATATAAATTGGATATTATGGTCAGTTACGATGTATCATTAGGCCATAAATGTGTTTCAAACACATGTAATGGGTTAATTTTTTGGAAAATTACGAAAATCGAGTTTTCTTATATGTATTTACCGCACACGTTGTATCTCTTCTTGCCTGTGGCCCTGGCCCTCATCTCGTGAATGCCGTGAAGATCCAATTAGGGACCGTGCTGGGGGTCCACATTATATCGCAAAAATCAGTTTTTCGTTGCGAATGTGAGACACTGTCAACGTTTTTGGGAAATTTCCTTTTCTTCAATCATTACTTCTGGAATACGCAGTCCGTCAATGTTTTTATTTCTACATATAATGACCATATTTCACAGACTTATAGTGGTGTTTTTTTTTTTTGGATTATGTATAATTTATTTTGAGTTATCCATTCTTGGAAATCCCAAAAGCTGATACGTATTTATACAAGAAATTAAACAAGCAATCCAGTAAAATTAATACCAAATACTTATTTCTGAACAATACTTAGTTATCGAAACCAACCCAGATTAATCTATATCGTACGTAACAATAAAACCGAACAAACAACAGAAATATGACATCACGTAATAAAATCTAAATTGAGTCGGTCTGCATTCAAGGGTGGCATGAATCTAGTTAGGTGTAAATGGAGGCATCGTTTATGTACGGAGCAGCGTAATGCAGTAGGGCGCTGGGCTCCCAGCCCATGCATACTAACGCGGAGGGTAATAAGTAGCCTGAATCCATGTTTACCCCTCATCTCCGAGTATCTAGCCTCCCCGGACCGACGTCAACCGCTCAATATACTACGAATTTGAATGTAAACGGAAAATTTCGCTTCTGAGTGGTTTTGGTCGTGTGACGTGTTAGCGGAATTAGTTCTGAGTTTGGCAATTTAGGTGTTCATGTGCGATTAACAAGTGTGAAACTGCGTTGTAAAACTGCTGATGAGTTTATGATGAACTGGTGAAAGTCGGGTTAATTAAATCAGGAAAATTCCATATGTATCAAACTCGCTTGGCCATTAGACATTGTAATTACGTAATGCACATATCCATCAAACTTTAAGGTTTGTTAATTTATAAAATTGTTGAATATTTATGATGCGGCATGCATTAGGACACAGGAGGCGGCTGGTAGCAAGAAACAATAGATTTTTTATTGTGTCTAATATGCGTCGCTTTAAATTTTGGTAAATAAAACTGAAACATTATCCAGCTATTATTCAATAATTAGTATTAATGTGTTATTTGATTCCTATGAGATAGATATCTATGATTCTCTCGTTGATCCGGCCAGTTAATCGATAAGTACAAATAACAATTTTAATTGTATTATAAGAGTACCAAACTTACTCGACTATAACGATGGGCCTTCGATTGTATGTGATGCGAACAAAGTCATTAGTGCAAAATGTAAGTGTTACTCACAGGTAGGCCAGGGGCAGTCATGGTCTATTACAGACGTGTAATAATATGAGTTGCTGTTGTGTATGAGTATTATAATTAGATCCGTATAATATGACACTACTAAATAACTCGTGGCATATAAACATTTTATATGGTTAAGATAGAACAAAATTGCAAGTTCAGGGAGCTTGAAGAGAGGTTAAACAAAGGTTAGTTATTAAATACTTATATAAAGATAGCATCAGGTTAGATAGAGGTGACTTGTTCAACGACTTTTTATCGAAGCCGTTAAAGTACTATGGAATAGGGGGCGAGTCTATTGCCACCATTATTTCGGTCACGCAATGCGCAGAGGTGACGAAAATCTGGAAAAACTGGTTGTGGTAGAAACATCGAAGGCAAAAGACCGCGTGGTCGGTCATCGATAAGATGGGCCGATCAAGTGAAAAACTCCTCCTCGTCCAAATTCTATACGGTCGTAAAAGAAGCGCTGGACAGAAACCGGTGAAGGCAAATCATCTACTCCAGATGTAACCGTGATGCTGACCACGATCCTCAGAAATGAGGGACCGACTACACAGACAGACTATTGCCATCAACCGGCCACAATTCCAAAGCTCGGGCTGCTATGAAAATTTCAGGAAATCTCAGCATTCGCGCATGCGACCACTAGACTAATAAAGGAGGTTAGTTATTATGATAATTAAAATTGTTTTAGGACGTAGTAAAAAAACACCAAACTTATGTATTTGTTGATATCTAAAAAAATTAAATTCACACCGTTGCACACCTTTAGAGTCTCGTAATCAAGTAAAGTAACTGCCCAAATAAATCAATCACGATATGTCTGCCGGGACACTTGAGCGATTCTACGGCAAAACCTAGTTACAACAAGCGGTTATTTAAGAGGGGAAGTAACTAACTGGCTGTAATCACAATAAATACAATTATGCAATGAAGACTTTTTAACAATGGAACATAAATCGACGCCAGGAACGCAATGCGGATGTACAACGTGACATAATGCAGAAATAAATATTGTCATTAAAAAAATAACAAAACGGTTATTACAAACCTGGTTTTTGCCGATAAAATGACATTTAATGTCTGTTTGAGGCTGAATTAAATTCTTATTGTGGTTGCTATCCATTATTTTATTAATAGCATTATAAATGGAGGCGAATTGTCATAGAGCGGATAATGAGGAGAGTTTTTGTCATGTGTCCTTTGCCGTCACCGGCTATTAAGCGCGACCCTGCGGCCGGCCTGCGCCTGCACCGCACCACTTCGGTCCCAAGCACGTATCACTTACGAGACGGTATTTGGGATAATTGTCCAAACAGTCGCATGTAGACGAAAGTTTTTACCACACAATATTTTTTTATAAAACGGTCACATTTTTCCGTTTTATTTGTTGTAATGGGAATTCTGTTTTTAAGTTGTACGACAAACTGTAATGGCCCAAATGACTCCTGAGCACGGCAACCCGCGGCGGCGACGAACGCGGGTCGCCCGACGCACGCGCAACGTTGCGTAAAAAGCCCTGCGAACGGCGAGCGGTGCTTAATGCAGATAATGAGACCATCATCGTTTACAGAAGTAAGTTTAATTAACGTAAAAAAGCGCGTTTACTCTAACCGCCGCGTTATCGCGACCATCTCGCCACTTATAATGACTTTTGTTCATTATTTTGTTGCGCGCTCTACGCGTCTGACTCGTTTCCGGTGACGCTGTGCTTCTAAACACCAATTTTATGCTCATGTGACTGTTTGATTCCATATGTGCGCTCATTTTAGTTTCAATTTGAGAATCTGTTTAATTAATTTTTGTTCATAAAACACAGTCTATTAGATGAAATCGCAGTGGAAAGTAGGATTAAGGCACATATAGGTATAATTAGTGTAATTGGTAACTGTTCTCTTAAATGCTGTGTGATTTCTGCTTTGTTACTAAGTGAGCGAAGTGTTTTATTAAAAATAATGAATTAATTGCTTTTATTTCTTTAATTTATTCAAATATCCTTCTTATATAGTAGCTGTCGTAGCATTCGTAACACATTGTGCTTTATCATTTACTTTATAAAATACCTCTTATTATTACAAACCAGTAATATTAATGGTAGAGCTATTTAAAATTAATGCTTCTTTGTTTAATAAACTTATTGAAGGTTGCATTTTGTTTTTTTAAGTTCAGACTCATATAGATAGACAAATCTCTCGTTGGACACTTGTATATCTTAGAAATAATTATCTCTTGCACATTCAGTTAAAACAATTAGAAAGTGCTGCAGAATATCAAATCACAAGTCAAGAATCACGAAACACTCGTTACCCTTCAAATACGAATACTTGAATACACAGCAAAGGAAAACATCGAAAAGAACATCCTTCAATTATACATCATCATAAAAATCAATCAAACGATAACCATATAGCGAATGAAAACAATAACGGAGGGTTTCCGTCCTCACTACAGAATTAATAGCCATCCACAAACCTGCATGCCATTACATTTTCATGCTTCGAGGCGTACGTTGCTCAACACAAGTTTCGGTACATACCTTCATGGTGATCTTACATAACCACACATTATGCGACCGACTGTACATAACCCAAGCTATTAGTTTTATCAAGCGGGGAATTGTTTTTAATGTCTATATTTAGGTGTTTTATGTATGTTACGTTGTCTGTAGGTATGTATTGGCTGAAACTACGTAACAACTTGATGGCTGATATTAATTTGTAGTAAAATATGGCATCAGAATAATATTCAGTCAGGTATATACTATACTTATCGATTTTGGCAGACTGGGTACAGGTTGGCCATTGCGGCTATTTAGCGATATTTGTAACTTAACTTTTTGTTAATTTTGAAATTATTCATTAAAGATAATTATTCTTCTCAGCACACTAATCAATACTGATTCTTAGTTAAATATACTGTTCTAAAATAATAAATTACGGACAGAAATGTTTGAGTTTTGATTCACTTTTGTCGCTGAATGTGCATACGACATTTAAGTGTTTTGTTAAATTAAAAAAATAGAAGGTTAAAATAAATTAGCATGCGACTTTTTTGCGATATCTGAATTAAATGTAGCATTTTCCAGCATTGCTTCCAGTCTAACCAAATTCTGTTCGGCAGCTATATATGCCAGTATTTTACAAAGAACACCTAAAATCTGTTCACAAACTTATTTACTGGGAGCTACCGGTTAACTCTAAGGTACTAACGATTGTCAAACATTCAATCTCACCTGAGTAAGGCTAATCCATCGATAAGAGAAAAAAATACGATTGTCTTTTGTTACGTACTCAACGTTCTGCTTTGCAAAGCGGTCTCTATATTTCAATCATAAATTGTTTACAAGAGCCATTCCTCTACGAGACCCTCGATTTACGTAAATACCATTTTCTATCACACAAAACAATGTATAAATTAGTTGATGATCTCATTTAAAATAATAATTGTGATATGTATGTTGGCAAATAAATATATTTTCATTCCCATTTTGAATAAAAAGGATAAGATTTTCTCAAAATAATGCATGAGGAACGTGCCTACATGATTTTCACTGAATGATATATTGTACTAAAATAGCTATTAATTACATATTAAAACAAAAAGAAACTTGTTTTTTCCTAGGTTAATTAGCATAATACCAAATTCATACTAATTAAGGAACGTTCTGTATGTAAATTTTTCGACTTTTGGATTATTTAGTTAGAGAACATACTGGATCAAGAATATTATATTATATTTAATGTTTTCAAATATAATGGCGATCTTGTTAATCGTTTTTTTATCTCTTCAACATGGTGGACGTACACTGGTGATATTGTTGATAGACATAGATTGTACTTATTCGAGCTGTATCCAATCTCGTGTGTGATTAGTGTAGGTAACAGAATCGCATGCTACGTTATACAATATACATATTCCAAACACGATAACGGTCTTAGTCATCGATTGCTGAACACGGCCCTCACTAATACATTGTAGTAAATAAACACTTTTATAAGAATTATGCTTTAATCACGTACCTACATAAATTATATATTATCAATAATTACAATAGTAATAACCTTATCTCTGGGCCTCTTCTCAGAATGAGCGGGGTTAGACCTTAGTCCATCACGCTGGCCTGATGCAAGTTGGCGGACTACGCACACCATCAATAACTTTATGAAGCTATAAGTTTCAATACGAAGAAAATAAAAATACGTGGCTAAAATTAACAATAAAATTTAATAAAAATTTATTACGTTACATTATTTTATTATTTAATATTATTTTAATATTTATACATAGATACCTAAATCAATAAAAGCCACAGGCAAAACCATAGTTAGATATAAAACGGAAATATCGACATCAAATTATGCTGCTATAAGTTATTTTTAAGTGAATATAAAACATAAACTATAACGTATCCGACAACTTCTCCTTGTAAAGGATAAAGATCATTTTAAATTAACTGACTACAACATTAATACGAAACCGATCAAAAGACATGCATCGACATAAATTCTTCAACACAGAACAAAAAAAAAGAGCAAGTATCAAACAGTTTTACATTTACAAGTGAATAATCATTAATGTGGGTTACACACGGCCTATTAAACTGTCAGGGAAATAGTCAATAGGCGCGTAAAAAGAAATTAGTGTCGTGGTTACCTAACAGTGCCTTTGTAAGTTAAGTTAGTTCATTTACAAGACGCTGATTGTCAGCGAATCACCTCCAGACACAACAAAGAACATCAGATTAAGGGTACGCAAGCACGCAAACTGTCTCGTGTGCGCAATATATGAATAGCATCAACTTTTTCTCGTCTCAAGATTGCTTGCACAACGATCAAAATTGTGTGATGTGTACTGTATAACCGCGTTGCGTCACCAACCTAATAATGTTGGTGGAACAAAGACGAGCAATTAAATAAGTATTTGTTAAGCTTGCTCCGAGTAAAAACTCTAAATTAATGTGCGCCAAGCTTCCTGATAATGAGTAATTATCGCAATTAGAGTACGGTCAGCGAGTTAGCTGTCAGTTATTTTATTTGAGCTCGCTTTGTTTAATTAATTATTACATTTAATTAACGCATGTCAAGCGGTCAATGTTCAGACAGGGATAATTTAAATATTGTACAAATTGGGTGCATATGTGATGGTAAAATTATGATTTTATACTTTGCTAAAGGCTGAATTTCAAAAAAAATTAAGACTTCTTATCTCGAGTGAACCTATTCTTGAAGCAAGTATTGAAGGTCATAGGAACATCAAAGTTATAATTTTGTTTCAAGTAGGTCCTATTAAGTCCTAGCTCTTAAAGCGAGTTATTGTCCTTGCCGTTGAAAATGTAAATATTCTATGTCCGTCTAAGGGGCCATCCATAAATTACGTCACACGAATTTCATGCTTTTTTTGACCCCTCCCCCGTCCTTGTCACAGCTGGTCACATTTGTGAGACTCCCTCCTCCCGAGTGTGACGTCACATATTTGCAATTTTATATCCAAAAATTATTAAATTAAAACAGCAGTTCCGAAATTAGTTTTATTTCCATTTATTCGAAATCACGGCGAGGCTCTCAAGGAACTCGCCAACATAACAATTTAAATCTTATATTCACACAGATAGAGTTGGAAATATTTTTAAGATTTTCGTTAATAGTTCAAACCTCACGTTTTAATACTTAGATATATTAGATTTTGAAATGTGATGTCACGAAACTTAGGACCCCTCCCACCCCTTGTCACACAATGTCACACTTCGTCGATCCCCTCCCCCCTCTTAACGTGTGATGTAATTTATGGATGGCCCCTAACTAATGACTGACATGATTTTAAAAATATATTTTCCGACGTTTATTTTATTCTATTTCATTTTTACGCAGAATCGCATTTCAATTATGTTAGTATAAACACCATTAAACATGATTTTTTTACGGTTTTTTTTTAGATTTAATGTATTTCCGTGAAAGTATTAATATATTAAAAAAATCTATTCTTAACTGTGCCCATAACCTACGCAAAAGCAAGTTAATTGGGAATAAAACTTGTGTAAGCTCTAATATAAAATATAATATTAAAAGCAAATAGTTACATACTAGTATGTTGACGGTACATAGCCGGGGAGTGCGGCGCAGTCGCAACTCGCGACACAATTATGTCATTCGATCATAACAATTACGTGGGAATAAATTAGATCTTTGTATAATTATTGATTTTGCTGCCTGCACCCGCGATGATAATAACTTGCATGTGAAATACTCGTAATATCAAAGATTACCGGATTAAGTCCACAGATTAATTGCTCTTTTCTTTCATATAAAGACAGATTGTATCACTAACTTGTCATCCCACGCAAGTCCTAAAAGTCAACCAAGAGTTCGATACCGTTGGCCCCTTCATGATGTTAAGAGCCTTATCGTTGTAAATGTTTCCAATATCGTGATGACCGCACCATTCACCATTTCCATGATGACATAAAATCTAAATAGTTACTTTAATTTATTTTTGACGTAGGTACATCATTATTTGACACAAGAGGTTTTTGTCTTAATTCTGTATCATTATCATACAAAACAACAAATATTATTCTTACTCAATGATGTAGTTAGAATGACGTAATACTAGTAATATGAAATAACCCATATCTACCATATTTGATAACACTTCCGCACCCACATCCGATGACGTATAACCTTGCTATATTTTTAGAAGACTTCATTAACAAATGGGAACATGAAAGACCAACCGCACCGGAAAAGTGCAGAAACGTTACAATCGTAATTAAAAGTAATTCCTTGGAAATCGATAGCAAAAAAAAAACTGTACCGCAACTCGATACCAAGAACGGAAACGCTCGATAAACGCTCTAGTTTGCTAGTTGCGGGCTGCTAATAAATTTATTATCATTTAAAATTATCATATTTGTAATATAAATTGCGAGTAGGAGCCATAAAAGTGGTGTGATTAGAGTTTTTCAGGTGGTGGCTGGCGGCGGGAACCGTGAAATTACTGCTAACGCACACTCGACCAGCAGGCGTCCATAGTCGGGTAGGCTGGCGTGGAGGAGCCAGCGATGCGAACCAGAGCTATACGATTGAACATGTATGGATGCTATTTTTTGTACGTATTCAAATTTCCTATTTTCAGAATCTTATAGATCTAAAAGTACAAGATTTTATTTTAACGGATTAACTAATCGTAGTCCAATTTTGTTTGTACAGTCTTTACGAATAAAATTGCAAATAGTGTTAGCATTTCTTTCCATCCTATATACAAGCATTACTTTCAAATCGGTCCCAATATAAAATGTAAATGAAAAGTGATTTCATTAATTATTAAAATTCTGTGTCTGACCTTTCACCTGACTTCTAAATATTCTACAGACTACACCATTCCACATGTTGCCATAACCTAAAACTTGAACAAACAATACACGTTTCCATCGCAAACATATGTTATAGTACAACATACCGAAGTTCACGTACACTACGTCTGTGTGTGCGTGTATGCACACATCGGTGTTACTTTCAATAAACGCTTAGGAGCATTTGTACTATTAAATAGCCTTACATGCGATTAAAGATTCAGGCGAGCGTGAAATGAAAATTCTAAATGCTACACTATACAGATGGAGTTCACTGGAAGTAATTTTTTACTCGATATAACTCATTTAATGGTTCTCTTGACCTAAGTATTGTGGATTATAATAGAAGCGTCAAGTATGAAGTGTATATTAATCGATCGCTTCATTAACAGGTTGTCATAAACATTCTTGCTATAAATTTCATGGACCTATGCTACGATGTGATAAAAATGTTTATTACATCGTACCCTTGAGGCGATGGGGATGATCAAGTAACCATTAAAATAAAAATATCCACATCCAAATGTGGTCAGTCGCAGTTTGTATGATAATGTAATGTCTTTTAAACGCTTTTTTGTCTATCGTTAACCAGCAAGTACCTATCGGATCGCAATGTAGAGTTACTTACAATTTTTTATTCTGTGTCACGTGGTCTGAGTTCAAGTAAGACGTGACTTTGGTTAAGAATGATATTTGAGGCAGCATCATAGCCTCAACTTCAAGGAATCAGTATTTTACTCAATATCATCTTTGGATACCAAAGATGATATCGAGTTGATTTTGACCTGTGCCCGAAGTATGAGATTTCCTTTACCACGACCACAGTTCGGTTCTGTCGAGCCAAAAATGAATGAAAGCATTTGGGTGAATTTTCTATCAATGTTTTTATACATTTTAACGCTTTATAATAACTACGGTTGACGTCGAATAAAATTGCACATCTTATAGGTTTTGACATTGGACATTGGATTTTGGTGACCTCGTCAAAATCCAATGTCCAGTCTCGTACTTACGAGACAGGTAAAGTGATATTTATGAAAACGAATTAATAATTACATCAGGATAAGTTAGAGTTGTTACTAAAAAAGCTGATATCAACGGACTGATAACTAGGTATTCTACCCTTAGATGGCTCATCACCCAAAATCACAGCTTTTTGTAAGGTTAAATATACATTTCCCTAAAGGTACTTCGAAAGGAATACGGATGTCTCTAACGAACAGATGACACAACTAAACGTATTTTATAGATATCGTATTCGTGTGTGTAGTTTTAATTGTGAATATAATCGCTGCCTGCGCCTGAGTCGTTCTACTGTGACCTAACAGTAATTGCAGCACTTTGCCGTTTTTTCCTTCGGCCATTAGTGCTCTTTACGAGTTGCACTGAGCATGCACGAATTGCACGATATAAGCATTACAATTTATATTAGCGTATGCGTTATTTCGTCTGCAAATGTGGAAATTACATTATAATTTCCGGGTTGTTATCTAAGCGTATAAGTTAATTATTTGTTGTTATGAAAGACTTTCATGGTTTGTTTTATACGATGTACATAATAAAATTTGGGTGCTCTTGAAATTGTTAGATAAGCAATCAGTCTTAATCCGTCACCAAACCATGTTTTATTGGGAGGGTTGGGAGGAATGCGGTGCTCAGTATATCATTGAGTTTAGTGTATTTGACTGACAATAGTGACAATGTCAATATATGAATTAGATTTAGTATTGTGGGCGCGAAAGATAGGAATAAGATGTCGAAGAATATAGCGGACTGGACAGTAATTAAGATAAGGTTTTTGAACATTTTATCCACAGTCAAAATCTGTAAGAAAAGAGAAAGTCCTCTGATTAATAAAACGTACGTAGTAATTATACATTATAATATTTTATTTTGTCCCATTACCTATACATAGTTTGAGGCCGTTAAAAAGAAAATGACGAGTAAACAAGCAACCTGTATTGTTAATTAATTTATCAAAATATGTGTAATAATAAATGTATCTACTGCTGTAGGTACTCCTGATTATTCTACTGAAATGAAATGAAATTAATGAAATGAAATGAAATGAAATGAAATTATTTATTTTGCAATTAGGATTTTTCAATCACTTTTACACGTCTTTTTTAAACTAGATGGCGTCGGCATTTCCTATGACTATCCCTGAGAAGAAACGCCGAAACAAACTCAGGGGTCAAAGTCTATTTTAAAGTCCAGACAGATTGTATTGATGTAAAGGTTTATGTGAGACAAATATAGGGTGGAATAGCCTTTTGAAGAAAGTGCCATAACTATTTGAGCTAACCTGTCGCAACAGAGTGCAAGCATGCATCAGTTATCGTGAGAATTAATGAAATGAAGAGCGCTCAGCCTAGATCTCACTCACATTTACAATGTATAGCGGTTATATATAAGAAATAATTTCAATTTAAACGACATTACAATAACAAAATAATGAAGTAAATAATATAATAATTAATGGCAAAATTTGTATATAAAAAAAAAAGGAAAGGCTAAAGAGCGGCTCAATCCCAAGCGTTTTTGTCATCTAAATAGTCCGAAATTTTATAGTATCCTTTTTTACAAAGTTTAGATTTAATTACAATTTTGAACTTCTTTAATGTTAAATTACGTATATCATTGGGAAGCTTATTGTAAAAGCGTATACATTGTCCCATGAACGAGTTGCTTATTCTGTGGAGGCGCGTAGCATGTACAGCAAGGTTGTGTTTATTCCTAGTGTTCAAAGAATGAGTATCAGACAGTTTGACAAAGTTCGAAATATTTTTATAAACATATATTAAATTTTCAAAAATATATTGTGACGCTACAGTTAGAATATTAATTTCCTTAAATCTGTGTCTCAGTGACACCCTTGGACCAAGATTATAAATAGCTCGGACAGCCCTTTTCTGCAAGACGAATATAGTATTGATGTCTGCAGAGTTTCCCCAGAGGAGGATGCCGTAAGTCATAACGCTAACATTTGTAGTCTAATTCCCCACATTGACTTAACATACTGCATTTAGACAATAGAAAAAAGTGGCCCACAAGGCCTTATAATATGATATCTTTTCAATCATATTTTCAAGTACAGTTATCTGTACCTCTATCATGAGTTTTCTTACTATTTACTTTCAAAGTAAAGTAAATTTTCATGATAGCGATTTTAGTTCTTAACTTGGTTACATTAGGGATTAAAGTCGTTAAAAATCAAATCTTTACTAGGACTAGATGTCACATTAGCGACTCTTTACTCTTTACTTTACTTTGAAAGTAAAGAGAAAAAAACTCTTGATAGCGGTACTGATCTTGATCGATCGAAATGAACCTACATTCATATAAAGTATTCCCGTGATGAATCCCTGCTAACAGTTTAATAATTTATTTGTAATACATTGCCTTGCTATCATAAATGGAGCTTTGAATAGATTTTAGCGTTTCAGTGAAACAGATAGGTTCAACTAGCGACCTTTTACTCGGCAAGAGCTCCCGCTCCCGCTGGGTAGTCAGCCTCGAAACCACCGTTCCTGACCAGCTGATCCTCTCATTACGGGATGAGCGATTTCCATGTGATGACTCATGCTGATTCGATAGAAGAACGCGCACCTTTTCATAACCAGACCATGGTGGCATTATAATTATGATATTACTCTTGTAAGTTATTATACATTGCCTATAAAACCATGGCATTAAAGACATTAATAGCTACTAGAATCCTATTACTTGTATAGCTTGAAGGGACACCTGAACTTTTAACTGTAAATAGCTAGAAAGTGAACAAGGCTTTTCATTTATTCTTATTCTTCTTTCATGGTACATATTTCTTCGTTTTACTGCCTCATTGGTCTATTAGTTGCAAGCGCGACTGCTGGGCGTGTGGTCTTGGGTTCTATTCACGGGTCGCGTAAAGTGTTTTTGGGTGTTTCTTTATTGAATTTTTCAGTACCAACACGAAGTCTGTGCTGGTAGATGGTAATAGGCTGCCCCCCTAGTATGGTATATATATATCATAGCCGTATTAGGCTACAGTGACAACTTCAGTTACTCCGGTCCGGACGTAAGTTTAAGCTAGGCTGTTCAGCTCGCCAGTGTGCTCTCCAATGGCTCGCGTAGCCTATTTAAGCAACAAACTAATGGTAATATGCTGGCCCCCTATTCCTATCGGCGAAATCTGGGTGCACAATAATACACCTTGGCCTATTCAATACAGGCGTGATGCTATCTTGTTCTTCGGTTTGTTTTAAATTTTTTGAAAGCTGCAAATCAGTCAACAGCAGCCTGGAGTGTGCAATAGTAGATAAGTACTCGGAATGAACAACAAAAGCTTTATTTATAATATAATTATTTAATCTTCTGTCATGTTGGAATAAATTCTTTAAGAAAATATTACCTTTAATAGGTTATGAACTGTTATAGAATGGATAGTTATATGCCTTTAACATAGTCTTCTTGCGTTCCATGAGTTATATAAGGGTCTCGTAGTTCAAGATAGTGCAATGGTTAAACCTTGAAATTTTATAAAATATATATTATTCTATAACTAGATATTTTTACAAATATGCTCTATTTTATTAAGTTTCAAGTATCTTCCTAACTAATTATATTGGATTCAGGTTTCGTATTATAGCCAGATCACTAGATTTTAAGTCTGCGCTGTACTAGAGATATTAAATTTATTTATGGAAATCAGGAGATATATACTTTGTGTGGTGTGATGCTAGAAATACAATAAAGTGAGCATGAGCATTCCTGATACTCAGGTTTTAATTAGGAGAAGGGGGGAGGGGAGTATGGTTGGATGAGTGTAAGAAGTTTATATTCAAATTGTTTTAATTTGAAAATTGCGAAGTAGGTAAGTATTTTCCTGTTTATTGGAAAATCTTTTTTCTTAAATTCATTACTGAGATAACTTTATCTGTTTACTTAGATTATAGTTTTTTTTATTTTTTAAATTAAATGTTGCCCAATAAGAGGTTTTCTCCTGTATCGTGGGTATAGTTTACAAACATAAATCTCGCATGCACACACATATTATTTAATCAAGGATACCTTAAACAAGTCTTTATATTATTTATTTGCCTTTATAATTATGATTTATTTATTACTAACTTATCTAACTTGTTATGGTATAGTTCCTGACAAAGCACAGGTAACTGAGACCTCTCAAAAAAAAAAAACAGTTGTTAAAAAAACTGTCACATAATTAAAAATCACCAATGTGCTCGGCACGTAGGTATGTTTATTAAACCTCCATACGAGTAGATTACATATTTCAGTATTTCTTTAGGAGGTTTGTTTGAGATTTGAACACATTAATAGCGGCGGCGATAATTAAATAAATGGAGTCAGTTCGCTATTCATCTTCATAATCAACGTAGTTTTAATATCGGATATATTTTAATATTATGCTTATGGATAAATCGTTTCACCTTTAACTGCGAATTCCCAGAGCAGCATCCTGCTTTCTGCAGAAGCTTATATTTACAGGATCCGAGTGATATAACAGTTTATATAATTACTATAACAATAACAATTCATTTCGCAGGATCGTACAAAAATACGACCCTGCAAAAAACCGTGGGAATCGGAGTAATTTCCACCCTGTATATCGGAGAAATGGGTTTATTTAAGAACAAAGTCTAATAGGAATTCTAAATAAATTTTATTATTAACCGTTTTAAGAAGTAAACTGATCCTTACATGCTAATAAGAATATTATGTTGCTCTAGTTAGATTAGAGGGACTTTTTATTAGTAATATGGAATAGAAAATATTAATAGTTGAACACAAAAGTGTAATTTTCAACACCTAAATTTAGCTGATAATGCTATAGAGGTACTGGGTATATTATTGTAACTCTCATCGCTGTTACTTGGAATTTCTGTAAAAACCACAATCTCTACCCGTCCTTTGGAATCGAACCAAGGATTTACTTCCTAGAGATTAGAGATATATTTTTTGTGGCCAAACGAAAACTTAAATTTAATTGATTTTTTTGTTTGCGGTCATAGAACCTGAGACCTAATATAACATACCTAAAAACTTACCTCTATGTTAGTTGCCAGTCGCATCACAATTTTGTCTCGAACTTTTAAGAAACAAGGAGATGGACTTTGGAAAAGCTAAACATATATTAAACTTTAAATTTCGAATATCCCATAGAGAAAAGTTATTATAAGTCGCCAATCTGTTCCCTGTAAAAAATCTAAGTACTAAAATAAAAGAAAATAACCGAATGTCCTACATACACAAGAAAATAATCTAATGTCCTTTACACTTTATCTAGACCCAATTTTTTTTTTCGAATTAAGTATCTGTTTTTATTTCGATTTTAGGCACTTAAAGTATTAGTACTACACACAGTACCTACGTAAACTATATTTAGGTATATCCTGTTGGTTTTTCTCCAGTCACTCCTTTTCCTAGTTGGGACGTAAAACATGGTTATTTATAAACTGTGGAAGCTGAAATTACATTTCGTGGAATGTGTCATTATTTTAATTCCAGAAAGTGTTTAAAACAAGAGATAAATAACTAACTAGTCTGTATCATAAATGTAAGTTATTCATGTTCCAGCATAAAGCTGCGGTGGCTGACACGCTAGCCTCAATTTGGCGGGCGTGAACCAATTACTAGAGTATAGTGTCGCCAACTTTCAGTAAAACGCCGTCATAAAGTGCGATATCCCGCTGCGAGAACGCTTTATTTTCCTATAAAAGCGTTTTATCCACGTATAAAAGCTTAAATCCGCGCGGAGCTTTCTCCCGGCGGCGAGTTGGTAAAAAGAGCATTAAGTTGGTGCGGCAACATGGCCGGGGCACGCCCCGCGGCGGCGGCCCGCGGTTGGCTGGGCGCTGCGCCCTCCCGAAGTGCCATTGGCGGGCCCGCCTCCTGCCCACCGGCGGCAGTCGAGCCGAGCCCGCCGCGCGCGACGTACACTTGCCACGCCGCGCCCGCGCATATTATACGCGATCCGTACCACGCGATACACGTTCACACTGTTCTGCGGTTAGCGATTCGCAGTGAACTTTATTACGCGAGAACTATTAGTGTGTTAACTTTGTTACCCTATAACTGTTGACATTTTTTGAAAATAAATACGTGTGAAAAAATTGACTTACAAACATTAATTGGAAAAGTGAAAAACTAACTTATCTCAGCGGAATTTTGGAAGTTTAACGAACGAGAAGGAACTAAAAATTGGAGCGCCGGCGATGCGCGTTCGGAAACACTCAAGTTAATAAAGTGTTATAAAGTTAAATTTAATTGTTGTATTATATTTCGGACTGTGATGTCACGGTGACTGCGGCGAGCTGGGGGCGATTGAGCTGTGCGTGGGGCGGGGGTGGCCCGCGCTGGATGCGGTAGGGGCGGCTAGCGGCGGCGGCGCGGGCCCCGCCGGCGGCGCGCTGGCGATGACGGTGCAGCGGGACGAGCGCGACGCGCGCGCACCGCGCACGCGCTTCATGATTACCGACATACTGGACGCACCTCCCAGAGATCTCAGCGCACATCGGGACTCAGATTCGGATAGATCCGCTACTGATTCACCAGGTTAGTTACTTATTCAGACAATTAAATGAAAATAGAATAAGTTGAGCGCAACCCGTCGTCTTTCAAATGATCTCATTTTAAATGATGAACCTATCAGCTTTATTGCTAACGCTCGTGTGTAAAAACCCTAAATCATATGTTATGGATTTGCTACGTTTCATGCTTTTAACAATAAGTATTAATGTGTATTACCTTAATTCTTGAAGTACACCATGATTTCTATCTGAAAACCGTAAAATAAATCAACTCTGCGTATTTGTTCGCATTTTTCTCATACAAGCTAATAAAACAACAGGTGCAAGAGCTGCGGTGCTACACAAATTAAAATATGCTTATCTTTCCAATACTAGTAGTTAAATACATTGTAATGTATTTAGTATTGGTAAAACAAACATGAAACTAGAAATAACTAAACACTTCAAACTATTTTATTTGTTTTTCTGTAAAAAAAAGCAATAACATAACAGTATAGGTATATTTGTATGTATACGTAATATTGTAAATTGATTTTAAATGTAAACCTAATAAGAATTTTACACGTAGCAAGTTAAGTTTTTCAATCAAATTATATATTCTATATCAGAGTAAGTATTGGAACAAGGACTTTTATTACTTTTTAAATCAAATTAATTATTATTAATGACAAGCCCATGGTATTAAAAAATCATATTACAATTTGTAATGCATGTGTCCCATTGCATTTAAATCACACATTAATAAAACAACGCATTGATTAAACTTAAAAACAAAACTGTCACGTTTTTATAATTAGGAGGAAAACGTAAACGATGTAGAGGGCAACTAGTATCAAATCTTCACATTAAATAAATACTTTTAAAATAAAACAAAAAGCAAATATCAAATTCTCGATTGATTTGCTACGAAAATAAAACAAACACAACAAAAAATTGAAAAATTTCACCTACAGGAACAAGCTACGTCGTAGTTCGTAGCATTTAAGAAAAGACATCAACGACAATGCACTCATTACTCTTATCTTTCCCGGAGACGGATTATAAACGTTATCCTCCGTAATAGTTGCACACTCATTATGAAACTGTAGCACGATATTATAATTTGATCTACTTCGATTGCTGGGAACTGCGATAAAAGTGCCGTGGAGCAGTCACGCGACCGACGAGCGGTGTAGCCGTAGCCGCGGTTATCTATTAGGAGAGCTTACTTAGAAACGATTGTGATAAACACGTTAGCTTATGTAATGTTCTTAAGTGAAAGACATTTATTAACATGTTAACTAGTTTTTAGGGTTGCGTCGTTGGATGGATAACTGCCTCCGTTTCTGAAGTAGGTTAAAAATAATTTTAAATATTAAAAAAAAAATACTGGAATTATGTTTTCAAATCGTGTGGGTATTTGAATTTTTATCATGTTATTTTAATTAGGCACCTAATTATATAGACTGGAAAATGTAGTCGATATTTGATTAGAAATTTCAGCTTTAAAAATCGGTAATCTTGGTACAGAAGTTTATAGGAGAAATGTGACCAAAATGTTATTTACTGTTTATTTTATGACCACGGCAAAGCCATTAAATAATTAATACTTTTAATAATATGTCATTATAACTAGAACTATAATTACAACAGTCTAGAGCTAGGGAACTAGACTGTTAGTATTTCAAGCTACGGAACCCTTTGTGGGTGTCCCACACGCGATTGGCAGGTTTTTAGTTATAGGCTAATAAACGGCAAAAAATAAATGAGTAGAAGTTTTCAATAACGTATTGTTACGATTAATAAATAGAATGGAAGCCTAATAATAGTAAAATTACGGTTTTTTGTAAGACTGTTTTGTAGCACATTGCACGCACGCTGCTTATCTATACTTCTATAATAAGCAGTGAAAGCCTTATTGTAATTGAAATTTTACCGCGCATGTTAGAATAGGAAAAAGTAATAACAAAAGAAAAACGACAGCTGTGAAAAACAATTGAGGTTAGTGTGCATTGTAAATACATTTTTTTGTAGTTTAGTAAGTAGTACAGTGAACACATGAATAGATTAAAATTTCCTAATTTTTAAATTAAATATTAATGATTTTAATTATTGATCTTAAATATTATATCCTTACTAGTAAAATTATGATTGATTGCCGCGAGAATGATTGTTCATACAATTTTATAACCCGTATTCTCTTATGACACTAGGTACTATATACTATAAGGAATCTATCTGCCAAATTTGTAGGCTTTACAATTCTTAAGATTGAGTGTTTAATTAGCAACTAAGGGGTATTATGTCTTTGAAGATATAGTTTCGTAGTCGTATCGTAGTTTTAGTTGTAAATTACTACAGATTATATATACAGTAGAAACAAAATCGACTTTCTGGTGAATCATGGGATGCCAAAGGTGAGACCCGCGCGTGCGATGCCACAGATTTCAAAACCAGTAAGGTGTGTAAGACACGCACTGGGTTTACGGTAACGCACTTACTTGTCCGCAGCTAGAGTTTCAAACCGTACAATCTGAACCCTCATTTCGTACTTTAAGAACGAAACATTGGTTCAACCAGTCTTGGATATTGAATTGTATAAAGTATATAGTTACAAAACATTTTTGGAATAGTAAAACATTACACTGTGACATACGGATGAACAGTGAGAAAGACAGTAACGATGAAATTGTTTGAGTTGTAGAGTCTTTTGCACTTTACACATTAATTAGTAGTTTTGATCTACCTACCAGTTGTTATTTACCTACAGTGTCAATAAAAACCAATCAGTCTAAAAATCAGTCAATTTAACAAATCGTTATGGAATTAAAACACACTGAATCGGTTAATCCAATCGAAATAATACCTCTCCGTTGGTATTTTTCGACCTCGTTAGGGTCAAACGTCATGCAGGTGCATGTGACAGGGTGTTTGGTGCGGGGTGGGAGGAGGCGGGGGATGCAACTCGATCCCGACAAAGGCTTTTGTCACAACCGATTTTTTCCAACGCGATCGACCACCTTAAATATTGTGTGACCCTATTTATTTTGTTTTGATTGAAATTTAAAATCAAATATCCGGAATTTTTATTGACTTTATGATTAATAAAATAAATATGCATTTAGTTATAGAGATTATAACAAGTCGGGCTAAATGGAGACTCATAATGTGGAAGTTGGTATAGAACCATTATTTGTTATAAATACATTTATGCTTGCAATTACTGGACTGAGCGACTGGCATGAAAAGAGTGAAGGAGTGTTATTCTAGTTCTGTCGCCTAAATCGTCCGTAATATGGCGTTAAGGTCGTTGAGAACAAAAAATATCCACTGAAAAGACGTTGTAGAAACAGGTAAAATATAATTAGGCTGACTCCCAGTCTAACCAAATGCATTTGAATATCAATATTTTACACGGAGCGATTGCCATCTGACCTCCTCCACCCGATTACTGGGAAACACTGATACAAGTAGACTATAAAACTTCATAACATAAATAATTTTATTTGATCTAAAGCATTACAATTCTAATAACAGTATTTTCGATCATGGAACGGTCGTTATGTCAAATGGTCTCGTTCGTAGAAGGCCTAAGAGTTACCACGTTCTTAGTAACTACGTACCTACACACTGAAGTCACGTTTGCAAAAATAAGCTGCCATAAAAAAATAACAAGTTTTATAATAATTTATATGCAAAAATGATCAATTACTGAGTAATTACGTCGAGAGTATCAGAGATCTAACTTAATAAATATTACGGAAGCTTTTAATGTGTGTGGGTATACTTGCTTAATTAAAACTTAAACTATTCAAAGTTTTTACGACTAAATGAAGGCTTATTAGCAAACGTAATTTAATTAAGTGTTCTTAAGAGTTATTACCGTATAATTAGTTCTATTTTTTTCAAATTAAAATTGCAAAAAGTATTGGCTTGTTTGGCGGAACTGAATCCACCTATGCTAGAATAAAAAATATCTTGACGATATCAAAGAAGATTGACCACCTCATTGGTAGGTATAATGATCGCAATAAATTCTCAGTACGAGCCCGAATTTTGAAATAGAATTGCAGACAAGACAAGAATACAAATACATATATGGTAAATAATGACTGATAGTCTTTCATATTAACAACATGAAGTCTTCAAGCCTACTTAGGCTTGTTTATAAGCAACTTTTCACCTTTAGTGTCGGTACTATTGGACCATTTTATATCTTTACTTAAATCGTAACTTTCCCCTCTGTATCTGTTATTCAAAAGCCTGTCATAATAGTGTTGAATGGAAAACGTATAAAAAAATATTTGTGTCGCCATTCAATATTTACACAATAAAAGGCGGCTGTAACAAATAATATAAAAGCACAACTTTATTAAAACGTTTTGATCACAAAGCTGTTATAACATTCGAAAGTTATATTCAATAAAGTAGTGGGCACTTACGCATATTACGGCATATTAAGGGCACTGCATATGATTATTATAATTTATTAATTTAAAGCTCCGACCGTGTAATCCCAGCTTCATTATAATTTCTCATTAATGTTTAATACGAGTCGGCTTCAAACTAATTAATGTATACTAAGACAAATGCTTGTTATCAAGATTATATATTTATAACACGCGTTATTTGCATAAAAACTTTTAAATTGTAATAAACGAAAATGTTAATCTGACCGTGTTTTTGTTTACTCCAACTTAAATCAGCATTCAAATATTATGTTGACATAATGTTACTATCGTTAGATCCCAATAACTTCCTATCTTCATAATAAATTTTATCTATAACGAGCTGTTAGAGACTTCAATATAAATAAATTAACAAAACAAGACATTTAAGACTAAGTAATGTTGGAGTTTAGATCGCATTATCCCATCGACGATTTAATAGTCAAGCGACTAAACCCGAAGCGTTAAATAAATTAAATAATAAAATGTATAATGGGTTGCGATAAATACAACCCGTTCCTAACACTCGGTTCGAGATAAGTAAGCCCTTATAAAACGGACCAAATTAATCCTGGCTCAAAGGACTCTCGGTGTCACACGGGGGAAAAAGAAAAAAACTGACGTCATAATCAGCTTTTGTCAAATGTCAAGCTACGTTCGCTTTTTAAATTTTAAAATAGCTCACCGAAATCCAAAGGTTTGGTACGAACGCTATACAGTCGAGTACAGCAGTATTTTCAATTGCATTTATATTAGTGCAAAGCCCATTAAGTTATTTTTATACGTAGGCCACGTAAGGACACCCCATGCTTATTATATTTCTTAACGTATACGTTATCTAACGAATTTACCTCCCAATTACTGTATTTAACATCCGTTGAAGGCAATTAAACGTTTCATGCAACTGTAAATACAAAACCTCTGGCATCGTAATTTGAAAAAACCCACTTACCGAGAATGTGAAAAAACACAACGTTTACAGCAATTAGTGACCATACAAGCCAAGACGATTTAACTAAGTAATTAATCTATGAGTAATGACAGGGACTCAGTCGCACGATCAAACGGAATTTTCATATTCTACGAATTGAACAAAAAAACTGCAATAAAATAAACATATTTATTAAGATGCATATTCGAATTTGCTGCACAAATATCGTGTTTTCCTTGACATTACTAAATGAGTATCTTATCTGAACTGAGCAAGCAAAGCGATTAGTTTCCATTGCAAAACTTATTTATTATCAGTGATCACGTGAACTGAACAGCGTTAAATATCTGGCAAGGGGTTTATTTGTGTGGCTAGTCGTTGTGAAACACATTTTCATGCATAACAAACGGCAAGGTAGTTTATGATTAACAGGTGTTTATTTCCCACCTAGTTTCCTTAGTCACGATATAATATTATCACAATTTCATTAATTGATAAAAGCTGTTTGTTATTGGTTGTACTTGTGCATAACTGATGCCACTGGATCGGCTCGTCACTCTCGAAACGTCAAGCCTAACTTCGAGTCCGCACCATCGCATCACTAAGCTGCTTAGCATACCTTCCATAGCATGTCCATCAAACTGAAACAGTTCTTATTTCGTAACTAATAAAGTCTAAACTAACTTAAGCTGAGAATCGTAACGTGACTTTTAGCATCGCGATAAGGGCCAGATGAAGGTGACGATTCTTTCATCACCGCGAGTTGATAACATCAACAGTTTTTATTGTGACAATAAATAGATTATCATTGATATAAATAGGGTCAGTTTTGAGTTCTCTCATAATACGGCTGCGATTGGCGGCTTTGTGTCACATGTGACAGGCGATGCGAGCTGTGAAATTGGGTTCGATTTAAAATATAAAGGTTCGTCTCAAGACTTGTGATTAGCTTTTTTTCCAGAGGGGATTATTTAAAGTTTGTTTAGTTGTAGTAGTGTTACAACTGTCAACCATACGCTTTGAGAACTTTAATGAGATATTTGATTCATACCTTTTTAATAAGCGTGTGTACTTTAAGAAAAAAAAAATATACTTAAAGATAGATATTTAAGTAAAACCAGTCTCAATTTCTAAGTACATACCTACATCTTTTCAAACACAAAATTGTCAAAAATAATGTTTATAAATTTAAAAAAACTCAACGAACTGAATAGTTTTAGAAATTATACAGAGATTATCATAAACAAACACAGACTAATATTTATTTAAATTTCTAGATCTTAAGAGTAGCTAGGTACATAAATAATTTAGAATGTACTCATTTTTAATGTTAATTTTAAACCATGTCTCATCATTTAAACTCTACTACTAACTTAGGTGTAAAAGTTTTACCTCATCATTTTAATAATTAGTTTACTTAACAACAGTTAATGCTAAGTTGAAACTGGTTTTGATTAGGAGATTTTGTAGAGTGTACCAAAATTAATATTAATATCATGAATATAAAACAAATTGCAATACGGCAAAATTACGACTACCATTGCGTCCATTAACTTTATAATAATAATAATAATATCTTTATTTGTTTGAATATGGTCAATTTACAGGTCTTACATTTTAAATTATAGTCACATCATATTCGGACTTTGTTCCTGTAAATTATATAGACATCTATAAGTATACTTTGTTCCTATCATTTACAAATAGAGAAATATTATAATCCAGTACAGTGTCTTTACATTGCTCATTGAATAGTAATGCTTACAGAAAGTAGCGTAAACAACAACCGATTATATATCAGAATTGAACAAGATATAGAGTTGGGAAAATGTGTTTGTAAATGCGTATATACATATAATGATTGCTTATCGAGGCTTATCTTATTGGAGCTTACGCAGATCTTTACGTACTATATGAACACGTAACTTGTGTGTACACACCGTGTAATAGACTCTCAGCGTCCACTTGAACGATAACTAGAAAAGCTATCGGAAAATGCATAATTTTTCATCCGATTTCACATCGACAGGCCCGAATATGTCGCGAAACGATATCGCTTTGATATGTCGTTATTTTGTATTCGATACATTTGATATCGATTAGTTTTTTGATCAAACATTACGTCCCTATTACAGAGTTTGGATGAAGGTTTAATCACATAAAATGCATAGTTGTTGTTTATTCTTCTTCGTAAATTATCGTTTGAATATAAAATTAAGCCTTAAATATATTTTTAAATGGGCATATAATCTGTTAAAACCAAAGATAAGGATATTTTCAAGAAAAACGACAATTATAGTTTAGAAAGCCAACAAATGCAATGGTTAAAAAACGACATAAAACATGTTAATAATTATTTTATGAACGAATTAAAAAAATCGCATTTCCTCGTTCAATTAGACTAGTCAGCATTTATACCTTTCTTTAACAGGAGAAATATTTTAAAGGCATGTTGTAAGCGAACAATTATATTAATCACAATTCCTTGTAATCAGTGCTAGCGCAAAATTCACCGCATTGTTAACCAGCATGTTTCGACTTACGTGAACGAGTTCAATCAGCTTACAATGACCGAAGCGATACAGACTGGATCTATTGCTTTGGGAGTCTATTGATCTGAAGTCAGTTAAAATCGCCGAATTCTCAAATGCTACGTAACTTTAAAACGCTCATCAGTCATCCTATCATCAACATTGTCTCAGCCGAAAGACGTCCTCTGCTGCACATAGGCCTCCCCCAAGCATCGCCACATCGACCGGTCCTGTGCTGCCCGCATCCAGCGAGTTCCCGCAACCTTCACCAGGTCATCGGTCCACCTTGTGAGGGGTCTTCCCACGTTGCGCCTTCCGGTACGCAATCATCCTATGACAACACTTAAAATGAATTAAAGTCTATTTACAATTGAGAAGCGCTTGAATTTCTGCAGGAACGAGTTATGGTGTTTCACCATTGAATGGAAGATGCTCCGACCAAAAGAGGTGTTCTGTCTGGGGAACCGGAGATTTAAGAGTTTAGAGAGAAGGTTTAGTTTACATTCGTAGATATTCGGCTTGAATTTACGTTTACGACCGTTTTTGCATCGTGTTAATCGTATGGTGAGCGCATCGGAACATTTTTTTCCAAAATATGTTTCAGTTCTAAAGTTATTATAAAGATAAGTTATAACGGTATCATTAGGTTTCGGCATACAAAAGTGTAACTAGTTTATTGTCCAGATGTTAGTGTTTAATAGAGTAACTAAATCATGCAGGAAATATATTGTATGCACTGCCGCATCTAAATTATTAATATGATTTTAAACACAGATTTTGGGGACCTTCATGCAAAATTGGATCCTGATACCATCAGTACCTACCTACCTTTTGTGAATCGATATGTTTTATGGCTATCCACAATAATCACTATCACTACTTAATTACAAGGAATTCCCAAAATGAAACAATACATGGAATTTCCAACATATAAGTATGTACAGGATGTTATTATTTCCAGAGGAAATATTATTTCTATATACACTTACCATGTTCAATATTGCAAATAAGAAAGGCTTCAAAATAAGATCAAATTAAAATAAAAATTGTGTGAAAATGTGATGTTGAGTATGGGTTGTGTTGGCAATGATTGCGCATGTTATGCCACGGTCGTGACATAACACGGCATGCGCGGTGCATTGTGCTGCGTCTGCGCCGCTCACACGCCGCGCCGCTGCGCCCGCGCACCCATTGTACATCAATTCATTAAGAGTGCCTCCACGTTGTACAAGAGACAGCGGTGTGAGAATCTTAATTGTGCCCCGAATCTATCGCATTCCTATCAACATAATCGATTATTGAGTAAGATACTGTTTTGTCGTTCGCGTTCGTCATCAAATCAGTTCACAACAGCGTATTTATATTTAATTTAAATTGCATTTAGTAAGTCATTAATTAAGAGAAGCACATTTCACAAGGTAGACGCTGATGAATCTGTTTTTTTATTTTAAAAGTATTTTACAGTTTTTTTAGATCAAGGAAAATATGCGGTGAAGTGAATGTAAGCATTATGTTGATAGATCGCCGTCGCCCAACGTCTGTGTCCGCAGCGATATTCTTGCATCGCCGCTCTGGAAAGCAAGCGTTACAGTAATTAGGCAAATTGTATAAACGGCATATAGACTATTATTTAGTTGCTCACTACCGGTTTAGATTTTAATTGCCATCAGATTAGATATCTATTGCATTGCAATGCAACTAACGTTCTATTTTTATGTAATGCTACCCAAAATAAATATTTTGCAATCCGTCTCTTTTGAAATTTGATTAATTACATTTCCTTTGTTTTAAGACCGTCGCCGTCTTAAGAGCAAGGGGTTATCTAAGCACTTATTATATTAAATAAAAAACGTTAAAATTCACTTCTGCTAACGTAACCGTAATTCGTTGTTTGATTAACGTTTCTACGAGCAATGAATAGAGAATTCCCACTAATCGAACAATTATATTAATTACGTAGTTAAGAGTAGGAGTACCTATATAGTGATTAAACAATCTATTGTTAAATGAATTTCCTATGCGGGATTACAGTTCATTAAATGTCTGACAAGCCTATAAATCTAAGATATTCTTTCTAGGTTAAGTCATCATTGTATTGTGATCGATGTGGCTATTCAGTGATCGACGTTCGTAGCAATTTTCACTATTTCGGTACATCAGATAACGCAAATCATGATTACTGACAGTATTGTATGATTATTATCGGTCATTCAATTTAAATAATGTTCATTGTTTATGGCATTGCCTCTGTCACCTTGGATATTGATAAAAAATCGGTCCTTGTAGTTCTGATTCTGACGCCTGTAATCTCTAAGAAAATAGTAATTGCGTACGAACTGATGGCCTCGGTAGGTTGATGATGTTTCTTGATTGGGAAAAGACCCAGTCCTTGGTCCTGGGATTGCCGTAGGAAGCGACTAAAGAAGTCAAGGATATGGGTATCAGCATACACCTGTGTTTCATCTGTGTTTAGCAAGATACTGTGTGCGATTATCATTCTGTGTTTGCCACCCACAGTTTTTAACACCCTTTCCAAAGTCAAACTGTTACTCGAGGATTCGTCTAGTAGTCTACTCCTAGAAATACAGGTATTTGGAAATTGGCTAGCTCACTACCACTTCAATTTGCTAGTTCTGCAAATTGTTCTGGATTATTCTAAAATGCCCTGGAAATAATATCTAGGTACTACCATTTTAGCACTTTAAGTCACATCAGTTTTTAATGTAGTATTTCTATCTTACGTTGTACCTATATTAATTACAGTCTAAAATTATTAAGTCTGTGTATAGTACCCAGCCTTGGATAAAGTTTGATCATTATATCACCAACTGTCACTTTCGTTAATCTAGTCGGTCATTGAAATTCAATGTCTATAGACACACCTGCCTTAATATGTATATTTAATTGCTTAATTATATTATATATTAATGAGATTTAAGTTATAACCATTACAAAGCATTGTGAACGCCGAAAACTAATTAAAATTGTAGTTAAGTACTTTTTGTTAGTCGATTCTTACAAAGTTTAATTAGGATATAATTATTTTATCAGATTTCAAAAATGTAATCTTTTGTGAACTTTATATACATTTAACATGAATGACTAAATTGCGTCCTAATCTCCAGATTTTAACAAATGAATCACATGCAAATCTATAACGAAAGAATAATTTAAAATTAAATATTGCTTGTTAGGATAACTGACCACTCAACAAAGCTTTTTGCGTGTCATTACGTTTGACAAGTACTGACACAACGACCTTCACTATCATATTTGTTAATCAAACTATTGCTATAATTATTGAATAATTAAAACTAGTTTGAAATCAACCGCGCGCACTTAAGTGACTTAATATTCAATTAGCGCCTAAACTTATGTAGATATGTAAGTACGTATTTGCGATTGTCCTCTACGAGGTATTGCGGGACAGATACTCGGCCGAGGCCGGCCCACGTTGCATCTACATATTGGCCCAAAGCGACATCATTGGACGTTTTTTTTTGTTCAATAGATTACTATCGACTTTGTCAGAATTCTCGTGTGCAGCACTGGACCTCATTCACGTCAACGAGGCCCGATGTGTTGGGACAGCATAAGACATAATTTCAATTATAAAGCCATTAGCGAGCCGCTCCTACGCATATTGTTTCATATTCACATTTAACAGAGGTCGAACCAGTGATTATTTCGTCGGCGACAAAAAACACAATTATAGCCTGTTATTGAACGGGTTTGTTTTAGCGGATTCAAAGGTGTTATTAAATAAAGTAGAGTTAATAATACCTATGATTTTTAAGGCAAACGGAATGACTTGGAATGTTAACGTCGCAGGGGTCAAGAAATAATGTTAAAATTGCTTCTGTTCACTTGCCTAATTATTATAAAGCAACTACCGTATACTGAAACCATCATATTTTTGATAAAGTGATATAAAAGTGTAATTAAAACGATATAAATGTTATATGTACTTTTTCTCTCTATAAAAAATATCAAATGATACGTCATTCAATCGTCGTTAGCAATCAACATTTGAAATTCACTCGATATAGTTTTCAATAATCTAGGATCATAATCGCCAACATCGAATGAGGTATTGCGACATGGCGCGACTCGGATCGTGTGTCCGTGCTCCGATGCCAACTGAACCGTTTACCATTGGCGTCACGTCATCATACCGATTTCTCAATTAGACGATTGAAATACGTCATGTAGAGCGAATATTATCCAAAACGCTTTCAGTAGATGAGAACTCTATTACGTAATAACTATTCAGTAATCTGTGATTCTACTTATAACTCGTAGCTAAATGAGCTGCTCATTTCGCTTTGAGTGTTAATCGCATTTTTATGTCTGCGGAAACGACCCGCGAATTAATGTACAACATGATGAAGGAAAATGATATATAATACTTATATCAGTGGCTATTTAAATACACTGGAGGTATTTATATATTAAGCTTTAAGAGCGGCCCTGATAAGGGTGGTAGCTTAATGTGTGCATTGTGTTGAACATTACTGTGCACTAATGATAATAATTTTCACGGTCGAGTAAGTGCAGTCGGCAGTTGGACCTTATTATAATAAATTAACGGCGGTGTACCCTAATGGCCTGTACATAATTACACTCAATATTACAAACGGCCAAAGGGTCGCTGGTAAAAAATCCGCTCGAACCTCCAGCGAACAATTTATACTCAAGGTTGTTTTATTACGGAAAACGTTTATGTGTAAACATTTTAACCGCTTGTAATTGAAAACAATTTGTTTTTGATCTGTAAATTGATTGCGTTCATTTAACTATATTTAAATATAATATTTTCTATTTACATAGCTCGTTATATCATTGCTCCTTTGTTGGCTCCACGAAAATATAATTGGACACGTTAGCATAATAGCACTTGTTATTGCGCTTCTAGTCAAAACTATAAGCATTATGTATTAGTAGGCCTAGCGAATATGCAAAAATGCATTTTCTTCTTAACCCCTAATTAAATTAAGAATAGTAGTAGGTCTATTGATTTAATGTGATTTCAAGTCAATAGCTGACTAAGCAAAATCTTTTTCACATAGGTATACAACATTCTGCAATTTCGCAAATTCTATTTCATTGTAAAATTACATTTTATTGACCGGTTATAAGAAAAACTGTTGCACCTCCCTTCCGACGTATTAACAAGCAGCTTGTTAGAGAAGTTTCACGTTAACGTGACGGTTAACGTCGAGTCCATACTGGGCAGTGGTTACTGGTTAGTGTGTAAGTCCGTACTTGGGTGGCAAGCCGCAACCGCAACTCCGCTCGACTGCGCTAATTCCTTGCGCATTATACACTTAATCCTTTGTCTCCTCACTGTGTTTAACACGTATTTTATAATGTTGACTTTAAGGATATTACCTGGTTTATGTAGTGTATTTTCTTTTGCATTTTTAGGTCAAGAAAATGAGGGGCTTCCTATTAGAATCTGTTTGTTAAATAACTATTGTATGTACCAATTCATACGTAGGTAGGCACAAGTATGAATATTAATTATCCAGATATTAAGATTGTAATTATATAGGTAATTTTAATTGACCTAAGATGCTCATTCTGATGTCCGGAAAATCCTAATATAAATTATCTTAATAAAATATTTTTTTCTATACGAAGCACGAACCCTGAACAGTACAGGACATATTCAAATAATTCTAAGATTATTATAAAAACCCAAACTGCTATTTTTATAGGTAATATAGCCATACATTGATGAGACAAAAAACAATCCTTAACAACGGACATTACCATATTTAAAAAGGAGAATGAAAAAATAAGTAATGTTTTTCAGAGATTCACTCTTGTCCAAATTTTATATAAAATAGACAAGGCGTTGTTGGTGAGAATCTTTTATAGCTATCTACTAGTATACAAGTTATAAAAACTTCACAAAGTATTTATTGTAGGTACGGCGAATTCATAAGCTATAAATTTAAAACGTTTTTCACAAGTTCTAATACAAGCATTTAATTTCACATTATAAAATCTCGTGGGGATATTAAAAGTTTTATTGGATTTAGACGATTCAAGATAATAAGAGACACAAAACCAAACTTTTAATATCACTTACCGTTCTTTATTTGATAACCAGAATGTTTCATTGTCGTGGTGTCGTATGTTAACTGCTAACCTCGATAGAAGAACTGCTAGTATAGGATAAACTTGAAGATCAACCGGCTGATGATAGGACGTATTTTTCTTTAACACCTTGGTTTTATTTTGTAAAATCTTTCATTGTTTTATGAACTAGTAGGAACTACATAAACAGATCGGTTAACAATTATAAAACAACACCCTCCGTATGTCAGTCTTTGAATTAGGTACTAAATTAGTATCGTATGGCTGGTAGATTGGGAACTCTATTCTAGTTATTGGTCCATTTCCGCTGCTAGAAGTGATAGTTATCTGTGCATTGGTTAAAAACTGAAAAGACTAGCGTACTAGACTGTTTACTCTACCAATGTAAATTTGCCTTAAATCCAAGCTTGTAAGAAAGTAAACCGTATAAAATTTGAAGGCAAGTGGTGTGGAGGAAACGACCGAGGCCCAGTGACCGCAAGAAGCCCTACTGGGAGGGAAGGCTTCAGTGCAGGTTCGAGGACTCTTTAATAAGAAACACGTTCCAACTAGGGTCGTTGACTGACACTGAATTAGACACTGGTTTTGAAGAAAAAATATACTTAATCATTGATAAACCACTTCGTTAGATCTAGGTTTGATTTTTTTTTCAAAATACCACAAATTTGCTACTCAGGTTTCTTGAGATTATCATAGGTCTAGGTATCCCTGTACTATGCCTGGGATATTCAACTTAACTTTAAATTACAATTTTCACTTCTTGAACGACCGTGATCTTCTTACACCTGTTAAGCTTGTAATTTAACTTTTTTAAATGGCCAACTTCGATTGAGTTAATTACAAAGCTGAGCTGCTATTAAAGTGTTGAGCAATAATTATTACTTTTGTTTTAAAAAATATTGTGCCTTTTCACCGTGTAAGTATAAATTTATTTTGATTCAAGAACTATACATTTTTCCGAACAGGTGTAAAAGATGATTCAGACGACGTGTCAAGCAAGAGTTGTGGTGGAGACTCATCGGGACTAGTGAAGAAACAAAGGAAAGCGCGGACGGCCTTCACAGATCACCAGCTCCAAACCTTAGAGAAGTCATTCGAGAGACAGAAATACCTCAGCGTGCAGGATCGCATGGAGCTGGCTGCGAAACTAGGATTAACGGATACACAGGTCAAAACCTGGTATCAAAATAGAAGGTCAGTTAAAACTTGTTTTTCTGTATTTATCACAAGTCTAAAATAAGTACATAGGTACCTACGAAACAATTAATGCTAAATAAGAGTACATATGTGTTTTGCATTGCCAATTATGCGATAAATTGTTTAAGGAAATTATCGAAACATAGTGTTCCAATATTATTAGTTTGTTTTGTTCAGTATACATAACCGAGTTTGATTAAGTTACATAGCTTAGGTACTAAGAGTCCAACATACTTGGCAAAGCGGTCGGCAAATGATGTCATTTTTATTTACCTAACTAAACACCATCGCGCCCAAATTTTTACTCTATTTCAAAAGGAAATATTTTTATACAGTTTACTTCCCACCAATTCTACAGCAACACACATATGATTATAGAAAACACACACACACTTGTGCTCATGGCAAATTCCCATGAAATTGTTTCCATTAAAGACAACACTAGCTTAAATGAACTATTATAGTAGAATAGAAAATAAACGTAGCCAGCATAGAGGTACAGTGAAGAAAACAATTAACTAACGATTTAGTGAAACGAGCATAGGATTTTATATCATTTTTTTGTGGTCCAAATCACAGGCTGTGTAGGTACATCCGGTAATAAATACTTATATGTAGGAATATAGGCGTGTTAAAATGTATTTTGTTTACAAAAAATGAAGTTTAAAAGATCCTACCAATAATACATGAAGTATAACAATTCCTGAATTTATAAAAAACGATTAAAAATTTGAAAGATTTACAATATGACATGGATATTATAGTGTTGTTATCTCACGAAGGTAGATGAATTATTCCATTTCAACCTTTATGTTCATAGAATTAGAAGTCATACAATCATGAGATAAAAATACTATAGGTACACGTTAAAATATTTTACTTGTCATGACTTTTGTATCAACCTTTTTAAAAAAATATCACAATTTATTCATCGATCAGTTAATTAGGCTTCATTGCCATCATCACTAAACGCTAGTAAATTGGGACGGGGACGGACAGTGGTCGTGAGATAGTCGGCGTTTTTCACAAAGCATTGCTGAGTCAGCGGCACCGTCGACATGTATTGCTACCGGCCGACATTGAGTTCACATTAATCGCTATATATAGAGATACAATATATATGTAATTACTGTAAATCCATGTTTTTGTTACAATTGAGACTTTTTGTTTTAATTAAATCTACATTAAATCTACATTTTTCTCAACAACACAGTCGAAATAAATCATTAAGATTTAAAAACGAATGACAGTAAATTATTATTTTAAACTCGTTTTATATTAAGTTGGCAATACAGCCATAAAATATATGACCTTATAAACGAAATTACAGCTACAATTGCCTTTTCTATTCATAATTTTTAATAATTAAATTTTTGTAGTGCTATAGTACATTTTTATGACAAAAATATCATACTTCAAAACAGTTTTATCGACGACAGTACAGTGCGGCTATTTCAAAAACAAACGTTTGTAATTAGGGCCCGATCACCGCCTCCGATGCCTTCTTTACAAAAAACTACGGTAGCTAATAACAATACTAATTTTCTATTGATTGAATACCATCTTTCTCATCAAGGTTGTGCATTATTAAAAACTGTCGAGCTATATTTTTATCTATTTGTAAGTGTACACCGAATACGCTTTTTGTGCGTACATTCGATTTCATTGTTTCCTGTTCAAAAATTAGATTCGGTAGCCAAAAGCAGTTATGGTTCTTTTACTGCGAGTACATGTCCTATTTCCAAATTTAGTTTGTGTATTTGCGAGTGTTAGTATAGTGTTGAACGAGCGCAGGCGCCGCGCCCACGCCCCCGCATCCACGTCTGCACCTTTTTGTCGCACTTTTTGTTGATTTCCTATAATTTCGGTTAAACTAATGTTTGGGCTTCGATTTTTCGGTTCGTGAAAGGGTGTGAAATCGAAGTTAATTTAAGGATGTAATGGCTTTTGTGTGCGGTCACTTTCTTTTGGTTTTTGTACTGGCGGCAGAGGCGGTGTGGCCAAATAGAATAGTGGCACTACCTACTAATAATAGGCACCGATTTTCTGGTGCCCGGATACAGAATAAATTATCATAATATACGGATTTTTATTAAACAATGGTTACCCCTAACTAATTTGGAAAAACACAAAGCTTTTTAATAATGGCCCAAACTGAAACAATTAATTTTAATTACCTATTTACAAGACACGCCGTTTGGATTTTGCTTAATTATAAATAATTACACACCTACATAACTTCTGTTGCCTACTTGCTTAGTGATTTTCTACAAACTATTTAAATGAAAAACATTATCATTGTGATAATTTGCAGCGATCAGTTTTAATTGGTATTAGATAATTTCACACGTTCGCCGATTTTGTAATTAGAAAGTACACGTTTCCTATTACACTTACATTTCATTTTTTTCGCAATTACATTGGTAATTTATAGTGTTGTTCTTACATCGATATGTGTTGGATAGAAACATAAAGTGTATCACCTGCTTACATTCCCACGCGACAGGTGGAAAATCAACCAACTAGAGTTAGTTGCTGTAATGGTTTTGTATATACTAATATGTATTAAATCATATTCTTATGACACACACAGCCTACAAATTTTCTTGTTGACTATAGATTTTTACATTTTATATTTTGTCATCGGTTCATAGAGTCAATTTACGTAAAAGCGGAACCACTAAACAAAGCAAAACGATGTATCTGAAATAATGGTTCAGAAATATTAATTTGTTACCTTGCAATGCAAACAAAAAATGGTTCATGCTCTCATCAATAAAGTATATAATAAAGTGAGATAAAGCCTCGAACATATTTTTTCTTCTTTATCTATCTTTAATATCGTAGTGCCCCTAAAAATATTTTTGCGATTCTTGACTCCTGGAAGTCAAAATCTAGACAAGAAGATGCTACCTTCTTGTACTGCAATTGTTATCCAGCATTCTCGTATCACCGTGTGACCGTCGGCGATCGTTCGCCATCAAAAGGCTGCAAGTCATTGGCGCGCCGGCGCCGCTCCACACCTCTTATTAATCACCGAACCGCCGACAATCTGCCTTTATACACCGGTCATCGTGTGTGTTTACTTAATTGTTTTCAAATAGCTTCCTTATTTGGAGAACTTTAAAACTAAGATGCGGAAAAGACGTCGCTCGTAAAAAAATATATGGCATAAATTGAAATGAAGCACCGAAAAAAGATGGGTGAACACTGTATTAGAAAATCTATTTAACCTATTCAGCATCTTTTTAACAAACTATGGTTTTTCACAATAAACAAACTTTTTTTTCTATTACCGACATACTTATACGCCTGTTACAAACAGCCTGCGATAATATTTCTAAACGTAAACAGACCTAGATATTCAACTTGCATAGATAGATAGAGACCTGATTCATAGTATGATTCATCAATAGTTATAATATTTTGTCGGAACGTTCGTGAATTCACAATACGCCGGGGGCCGCGAACAAAATGTCGTTTATCGCCGTTTAGTCGTCGAAACGTGTAATCCATGGCGATTACCTAATGACGTATTCTGTAATGACACCTACCTGTGTTGTGACTATTTCAGTGGCACGGTTCTGTCTGTTATTTATCGATAGTCGTAATATTTTTGCACAGCTTTGAAGGTATTTGTATCGGATGTTTCAGTAGCGCGAAATTCAGTGGCTAACGTTTCGACGGTTAATACCTATCCATCTTAGGTACCTACACGTACACCAACAGCATATATACCATACATATTGATATGTTGTTTGTACTAAAATAGACAGGTAAAACTACATTTAAAAGTATTTCCATCACAGAAAACCACATTTCCGTATGTTAGGTAAACTATGACTCTATGTAATAAACTTTACTTCACGTTCAGATTGGCTGTTTGTTTATGCAAAATTACAAATTTATACCTATATTAAATTTTAATATTAATACTGCTGACTTGAATAATGTGTTACCTGTTATAGAAACTAAAACGTACGCGTTAGCGTGTATAACCGATAGTGACTAAATGGTAAACGTTTCTTGTAAATTCGTATCATTTGTATAAACGATGCATCTCACAGAGCCTTCGCCTTCTTGGTGGAGCCTCGAGTCACACCACGTGAAACGATGGATGTGCAAATTGAATTTTTTAGGTGCGTTTTCTTTCGATAAATGTGGAAAATCAGTATGTTAATCGATATAAAATATAATAGTAATAGTATGATTCGATTGAACTAGGTAAAAATTTAAAAAAAAAACGCAAGTGAGGAAATTTCTATATGATTGAGAAGGGTTCACAAGAATCTGATACAATTTACTTGAAACCTACAGTCTAGATTATGCATACCTACCTACAGCTTTAAATATAATACACCCACTTAGGACAATAGATAACGATATACCGCAATTTCATATCATTGAACCATTAAGTCATCTAAATCGATTACCAATCGTATCGCAGCTAAATCGAATAGTTAACAAAGTCGTAAATAAAACCGAACAATCGAGTCGGCGCGTGCTTTTTTTTAACAATAGAACATTGCATTGATTGATTCTAGTATCCTAAATACCAGCAGCTTTATTAAAATTCCGTACGTGTGCTTACGCATCTCTAATGACATAATGCGCGGGTTCCGCGAGTTGTTCGCGTAGCTACCGAGAACCAGACTAATCGGTTATAGCGAACCCTTCTAAATTACATGTCAGAGACACGGGATTCGAAGCAAGGACGCTCCGGTCGCCCGGCTTATCATTTAACCACTAATCATTATACTGCAAATGCCATTTCAGTTTTGGTCGGATTTTAATAAGCGGATTGCGAGACGGATTATTCGTTGTATAGCAATTTTGCAGTTCTAAGTCTGGTGAGTGATGCAATCTGATATTAGTGAACGTTAGAGTTGCAGGAAATGTTTTATATATATCTACTTATTCATTAAAATGTATTTTAGTTTGAGCAGACAAATTGCTACATTTGTTATTTCTTCAATTCAAAGTAGATTGTTTAATACTTTTTGCTAGTTCTGCTGCGGTAGTGTTAAATGTGTAATAATTTGGGTAATATAAAGATCTATTTATCAAGGAAGACGAGAGATTTCTCTTCACATCAAAAATAGAGTTTAAATACCTTTCACTATATTTTATTTACCATGGTATAGTTCTTAATGTTAGTTTCTTAAATGTTGGTGATATTATCTGGAAAATAGAAGTCAAAAAATCTATTATTTATTACGACTTTAATTGTAGGTAGGTACTACTAATATGAAAGGATCAGTTAGTTCATGACCATTTGGATTTGAATTAGTGGCTTAACAGGTGTATAAGTTCGAAATCTAAAAGGATTGAAAATATTATTTCTGTGATATAGACAGAAAAGTTATTTTCAAAACCAATTAAGTATGATTGATTTTAATTTTAATGGGGACAGTACTAGACTAATAAAGTCTAGTGTTCGCAAGCGCGGCTACTAAGCATGAGGGCTTGCATTCGATCCCCGAGTCGAAAAAGGGCATTAGGTTATACTGTTAGAAAAAAATCCTAATAGTAGCCCGGAGTTTGGAAACAATACCAGTAGGTATATGGCAATAGGCCCCTAGTAAATGGTACTTAAGAACGACTTTGGTAAAATGTGGGTGTACAATAGTACAACCTCTATCGAACCCTTCGGGGATTACGCGTGATGCGTGGTGCTATGTTATGTTACATCTACCTCCCCCTATCTTATCATCAGTATGAGCTTTTCTCAAATGTTAGCTGATTCTGAAGACTATAGCTGAAGACTATAGCTGAAGACTATATGATATCTCTATGTAGCATTCATTTACATTTAATCGGTAATTTACTAAAGTGTGCTGTATAGAGTCGATGACAAAATATGTTCACATGACTAACGAACAAAGTGGTTCTAAATAATGATGATACTAAAAATATAAATTTACTGATGGTACATACAATGAAAATTGTTAAACTCATGGTTTAACCGTTTAACCTGTCAGTACAACCACGCTGCAAGTGAAGATAAGATAGACAAACGGGATTATTTAACAATTAGGTACCTACACCTATATTCCGTGCTCTTTTAGTGCCTTGTACCTTGTACCTTTAAGTTTACCGCGTAACTTTATATGGGAAAATACCTATTCTGATAGATTCCCTAGTCACTAGAAGGGCACGGTATAAAATATATTAAAAAAATATTATGAAATGTCGTGAGCAAAGAGTTTTCCTTAAACAACCCCATACACGTAGCAGTTAAACGCCGACTGCATGTCCGGAGGCTCAAAATTGTTTCAGATAGGCATGTGTCATGTTCACAACAATAAAAGTGCTCCAACTTCAAACAATTCCCATAAGAGCGCTCACACAAACATGTTTCAGAAACTTTCTAAGCAGCGGATAAATAACGTTCGATAAAGCTCAAATTGGCCCCGTCTACGTGTAAGTCTTAAGAGCGTAAGCGACGAGCGCGCCACGACTCGTTCCGATCGATGAAAGTGCTCTTTGTTTGCCGGATATACAAGCCGAATTCGCATCACGTCGCCGAAAAACGCAAACTGAGATAAACAACCTCCCCCCCGGAGAGGTCGTAAGCGGGATCGTTTTACCGGACAATTTTCGTCTTTAACAAGAGCTGTTAAGGCGCGTTTTTGGACGGGTTTCCTCCAACAACAATTGAATCAGTTCACGCAGCATCAAATCACTAAACCACTGGGCGGGGCGTACTCAGACTCCACCGGGGGACGGCGGAACAGGGACGGAGGAGAGTCGGTCTCGCCTCGTTCCTTCGAGTTAGACAGAGAGGAAAGTATTGTCTGTCGAGAGGTCTCGACTTGAGATAGCAGTCCAAATTTAAGTGCGCTACGAGAGCTTTTTGTTCGTAGCCCGCGGCGGCAATAAAAAGAATAGTGTCACTGAGCAGATTGCCTCTCATTCAGCACTTGACAATTAAATAAGTGCTCTCGAGTGATGTACACTAAGAGCGAGCCGTCATAATAACATGATTAATGAGAGCACAGCTTTCTATCGATCATTTGTCAGCTACTGATAATTAAAGTGTAGCATTTAAATTAGGATCGAGTATAATACGGCTTAAAGTGTTAACGTTATATTTGAAGCTAAAATGGGTCTATTGTGAGGCTGCTGGTTATATATTGAGATTATAAATTATCGAGTTAGATGACATTGAATAGGGTTCAAAAATATATTAAATTATTTAACGAATGACGAGCAACAAAACATGAACTCCCCCTCATTTGCATTTAATAAAATTAAATGATCCATTTATAGAAATTAATTAACGAGGTGGCCAGTGAAGCGTCTGGCTGTGCGAGGACGCGGGTAACAATGGGCGCACACTACGCCACTAATAATAGCAATGATAATGCGACGAACGACTCCCTACGAATTAATAAAAACCTCACTCGACGACAATAACCAACCACTTTAGAACTAATCGAGTACCGACAGCGAAATTAAATTAAATTTTTAAATGGGTATGCGTTTGTTTGTTTGATGCTTGCGGAAAATAAATACCAAATATAAAAACAGAGATCATTTTTTATATGGTTTATCTATATTTTAAACTGCATTCATACAGTAAGTTAAGGATTGCCAAACAATACGTATTCTGTGAAATGTTAATATTTTAAGAAAAAATCTTACAATCAAGCGTCCAAACTTTCGTTTCTTTTGTTCAATTGACCAATCAATAATTTAATATTTAATCGAAAACCTTATATTTAATTTTAAAATGAAAATAATTGACTTAATTAGTTTTCGAATAGTTACTAATACAGCGTAACCGTTTTGTCTTGTATAAATCATTACCGATTAAGATTGAATTGTTGAGCATTATTGAGAAAGTAATAAAATAAATAAATTTCACATTCAAAGTCCCATTGAATTAAGATCATCTTTCCAAGTTTGCGACCATTAAACTTTTTGCTAAATAGCATTGTGGGACAGAGCAGTTGTAAACCATAATAACCCTCAGCATTGTAGTTAATTTATACGCGCTTACCCTTTCCCAACCGAATCAAATAAATCAAATTAAACCACTCGACCACGCTCCGGCGACTTCACTAGTGCCCAAGACGTTTTGTCAAATTTATTATTTTATTTACATTTTTTTATTAGTTTTACCACTGTGGTATCTCCATTGTAGTCTCGAGTGCACTGTGACAAATTTGATGACGATTGGGGTCACAACTCGTGATCTATGGCCGAAGGGTACGTAAACGGCAGTTCAGGGAATTTTAGAGTCGATTTAAGTTTGTAATGTGACATAAATCGTTTCTGTGTACTTGTGGGATTCGCATAACGATTTATTTCGATCTCAAATGGACTGTGAACTTTTTATCATTCGTACTTTTTGCTATTGAATTACATTTTTTATTCGAGTTAATAGTTGTTATTATGTTCTTAGATTTCTATTCGAGCTCAAAATAAATTATTCATTATTTCATCTGCTGTCTACGAAATATTTTAGACCATAAAACCTTACTTAGTATTTTTCTATATTCAGAAGCAAACCAAATTGTGCAGTGTGTGACATACTATCTCTCTCTCTCTCTCGCTCTCTATAAAAGTTGAAAAACATTACAAAACTTTGCTCACCATTTCCTTTCCTTTTACCAGGACAAAATGGAAGCGACAGACGGCGGTTGGGCTAGAACTACTGGCTGAAGCAGGCAACTATGCAGCGTTCCAGCGGTTGTACGGGGGTTATTGGCCGGGGGTGCCTGCGTATCCTGCGCAACCTGCGCCTGCGGCTGCCGACTTGTACTACCGGCAGGCTGCCGCTACAGCTGCAGCAGCTGCGTCAGCTAGCGCCAACACGCTGCAGAAGCCATTACCTTACCGGTGAGTTGATCATTTAATTTAGGAAACAATTGAATCACGCTTTACAGTGCTGGAAAGGTCCCATCGAAACACAATAGTTGAAATTAATAGGTAGTGTGAAATGTTTGTACTTTTTCGTAGTCATAAAGTGACGTGACGCGAGTAATTGGATAGAGGTATACGCTATATTCACCTAGCTACTGAAATGAATTAGTGACAATATTCTATTCTTTGTTTGCTGTTGTTATAGTTTGGATTACAAACGAAACGTGCTTTGCTGGCTAAAACATTGTAGCCACGAAACAAAACACGAATTTTAAATTTTTAAATTCCGGTTTATGCAGAAACGACTTTTTGGCGCGGAGCTCCAGATAGAAGTAGCAAAAATATCTCTCGGATTTTACAGACAGTATACCTGAATTGTAAAAATAACACGGCAAAAGTTGTTAAATAAAACTTTTACCGTGCTGCTGCCTACTCACATTAAATATGGTGCATGCTGCAGTTTTATAAAAGACGGCATTCATAAAACTACCCTGTTCTTTGTTACCAGGTTATACCCTGGCGCACCGCTTGGTGGCGTCCCACCACTGGGGCTGGGGTTACCTGGTCCGTCGGCGCACCTGGGCTCGCTGGGTGCGCCGGCGCTTGGTGCGCTCGGCTACTATGCGCATGCGCGCCGCACACCCTCGCCCGATCTCGACCCCGGCAGCCCTGCGCCTCCGCATCGCTCACCTCCTGATACACCCGCCGACAGGCGTTCTGATGATGAAGACGATGATGAACCCATACACGTTTAATGTGAACTAGACCTGACAAGTGATAAATTCTTTCTCTCGTGATTTTGACATTCCAAGAACGAACAAAAGTGAAAAATCCAAAAACAAAGTGATAGACTCTACATTGATATGTGCTTTGGATTTCATGAACGAAGCCATTTATTTCGGTACTATCGGTTACCGGGTTACGGTTTCTCTTGAATCGGTATTCGTCTGCTGCACTGTTGTTTTGCAAGAGAATTTCGTTGTTCGACTACATTTCGAATATATTTCCCTTGAGACGGACATTGCCTGTCCGAGATATGTGATATTATAAACCCAGATTTGATATTAAGAATGTGTAAAATATAATTGATGTCGTGTTAACTACTTATTGATAAACTAGTGATTAGATAAAGCTTTGTAAGTTACAATAGAAAATAAATAGGCTGGAATTTGAGAACATTCCGTTATCGATTAATTTATATTTAAGAAATGTTCCACATAAGGTTCGCTTCGGTGTTGCATCTTTAATTTAATTGACGATGTTGGGAAATGTTTTATTTGTCCTATTAATCAATCATAATTTAATCTGTCTGGAACACTTTCAACAACATCCATTCAAAATATTCTTTAAATAGAAAATTCTTGTTTCATAATGATTCCAACTCATTTGAATTCAGACTCAGTATTATAAATTATTATATTATATAAAAGTTTCGAAAGTCATTTTCGGCATCTCGTTCATGTAAACTTATGTAACTGGTAAAACAGACATCGACAATTGTTTAGCAAAAACAAATGAATCCCACATTATGATGTACCACTGGAGTTCTCCTGTACAGTGCTTAGTGACTCGGAACAGCGTCAAACGACGATATTGTGCAAAGATACTGTATATTACAATATAAATATATAATATTCATATACGATGTATGTATTGTTAGTATTAAATACACAACTTAAAGTATTAAATGTATGTAATAAAGTACCTAATGCTATAATAGTAATAACACGGCGGTGTACTTAAGCAATCCGAAATGTGACATTTTATGTCCCATAGATTTTGTGGTGTTTTGTAATTAAAATGTTGTCAATTAAAAATAGCAATTGTTTTTCTGAAATATCACCTATGACATAGATGTTTGCTTACATTTTGTATTACAAAAACAGTTTTTATTGGCAGAATTTAACTTTATTTACGAAATTAAAGAAAAATGCACTGTATCAATTGGTTTCAATACACAATCAAAAAATCAAAATTCACTTATAAATATCTTTGACATGGTAAGTGATTACACATCTCTAATTCATTAACATATTCAATAACATCAGAAGAGATTCTTAAATTCTAATTTTCATATGACAAGTTATACAACATTATAAAATAGGGTTGGTAAATCAAACATGACCAATAGGTCAAGCAAACAGAAGCAAACGAGGTTGAACTAAAGATTAATTAGAAGTACTAAATAAAAGTAAATTTAATACATTCCTCGTGGCACTTTACCAGTTGTAACGAACACCTAGCGGGCAGCTACGCGGCGTGGAGCTAACTCCGCTTTGTCACGCCATCGGCTCAGACTCGGTTAATAGGCCCGTGTTAAATTGTGTGTGCTATCTCCATTTGCAACTGCTCCATTAGGGCTGTTACGAATATGAGCCTATATACGAGTCAGTGCTATGTGCAACGTCCTGATTGCACGCTATGTTACTTTATGTCTGCGTATTAAAGTGTTTATGTGTACGCCAATTTATTGGTGTGCTTGGTTTTATGTGTGTTTTTTGCATTCATTCTAACTTTTCATCGACTTTGGACATCCTTATTACTTAGACTTGTTTTGTTAATCGTCTTTATTCTTCAACTGTACTTACTATATTTTTTTTTTAACTTGACATTTTACCATTTGTAGCCGTCATACAAAATTGAAACAATCACAAAGTCATAGCGTACACATCCCACGTCACGGTCGTCACGCCAGATTCGCGTTTTATAAAACGACTTGTCCTCGGTCGCGTTTACACAATCGGCCCTCATGAAAACTTCTCTTTGATTTCCTTCGAAACATTTTTAGCGGGCATAAAACCTATTTAAAAAGCAATCAGTCAGAGGCCGCTGATTGCCCACGGGGCACGCCACCGACCGTGTTCACAAAACGGAGCAATTAACAGCACCCCTCCCCCCACCACTGAACACCCCAGTCTTGCCTCCTGCACAGATCTAATCGCAAAACGACCGTTTTCTAGAATCGCCTTTACAAACCATTGCGTGATTCAGCGCGTTGGGGTAACGCAGTGGTCAAGAACGATGTAAGTTTAAAAATACAAACATATTTTACTTGAAACCTTGATGGTCGCCATCATAACTTATTGCTAGTGATATAATCGAACACCACTTGTACTGTGGGGGGCTGTCATGAATAAAAACCAATTAGCTATTCACGACGCATGTGCAACTTAGCAGCGAATGTTGTGTTTTTTAATTCAGTTGACTGCCTTTAAACAATGTAAGTATAGCGTATCATCAATATAGACTACTCATGGAATTATAATTTCTAATCTTTTACAGTTTACTTGAAAACTTTTTACATAATCGTTTACCGCAAAAAAGTTTGCGCTGATATAATAACAGGGTATAAATGCAAAGTTTATTTATTACACATACTTACGCAGGAACAACACAGCGCTACACAAAAACCAGGCGGGCATCACGCCACGCCAATACCCACTCTGATGTATTAATATTTATGCTGTTTAAACGATGTTTAATCACAACAGACACGAATAGTTTTTGCCGTCAGTTATAGTGAAATGATTTTTTTCTGATTGAAATCAATACCTAACTAAAGGTTGAAATGACAGTGTTAAATTGGCGACATGGCAGGCAGACCAAGAATAAGAATAATAATTAAAAGTTCGACCGTCGTTCGTTCTATTTGTTTCTTATTTCTGATTATTCTTTGGCCACTAACTTTATAGCATATGGTAACGATGTAGGCATTGAAGCTATTCAAAACACAATTAAGATTAAAATATTGTGTGAATGTAATGATAACAAACAACCCTTATGAAAACTAAAAATAATTATAGAAATTAATTTTTATCATCACATTATTTAATTAGAAAACCTTAACTGCACCAGAATGTTTCGTAATAAAACATTCAATTTAATGGGCATTTAACTTATACCTTTATCTGTTCACTGTATCTATGTATAGTATACGAATCTGTTATGAGTAGGTATAAAAAACATGAAGATATGGTCAGTTTACTTAAACGACTTCCTCGCATTGCATTGTGGGTGCCGTTAAAAGATTGTTTAATTGAGTGAGTTATGGCTGAAGCTTCCTCAATTCGCGTAATATTTAACATTTTATTGCTATTCACCTACTAATGTTTCCTGCGCTTTAGGTAAGTAGTCGTTTTAACAAAGCAAAATACGTTTCACTTAAGATGCATTGCGATCGTTAACTATAATGCGCGATAATGAACGAGTGCTACTCATTTTGTGAGCTATATTTGATGATTTATTCCTAGAATGGCTGTATTGGCCCAGTTACATCGGAATGGGTGTGTTAAGTACCAATTTTGGGTAATCCTCGGTAACTACAAACTATTAAATGCTTGTAGTTATGGTATGTAGTTTGTGTTCTGCATACTTAATAAATTTACGCATGTATAATATTTTAACATCGTATGATCTATTCATGTGGGAGGGCAATAATTGCTTTTTTTTTGTATTTTTGGTAGCACGGACATGAATCCAAAGAGCAGAACATAAACCTTCTTGTGTTATGTGACGTAGCACATAGGCCCGTAGGTATATTTATTAGAATTCCTGAAAACCAGATATATGCACTATCATAAAGCTGAAACCAACAAAGTGTGTCCCATATACTGAAGGCTAAGCATTAAAGCATTTAACGAGTGTTTAGCACTAAATCAATGGGCAACAAGCGACCCCGGCGCCTGCGCTGCGGTGCGTTGTAGATCTATATCTGCTTCCGTTGGTGCCACCACTCGTAATTACTGATTACAAGCGATTTTAGACTTTTTGTCCAGCCAGCCGACAATACACGGACATTAAAACACTACATGACTCACTTGTTCATATTTTTATAATAAAAATCGTTGAATTTGTCACTTAGGGTTTGTAGATGATCGATTGTAACTGTAACTGGCGTCAAACAAACGTAGGCCAGTATGAAGACGTCGTTTGTGTGTCGATGTACCAACTTTGTAAATAATACAAGATCGAGTGAGGGTAGGAGAAGAAACCGAGAGAATAAAAAAGAAAAAAGCTTTATAAAGTTGACGCACCGCTACCCCAGTGTGCTTGTAACCACGGCTGGCGACGCAACGTGAGGAAGTAAAAGGTATTGTACCTTTTACATATTTTTTGAAATATAGACTTGATACGTCTTTGCATCATGTGTATTTACAATAAAAAATATATCTTCTAATATTTAGATACAAACTGTATCCAAAGTACATAATTATAGCATTAAGCCTAAGCCAAAAGACGGAACTGTGACATAACTTCGACAGGAATAATCTCCAACACATTATATTCGTCATTTGTTTTACCTATCTCTAGTGTATAGATGTCAATAGTTTGGCAGCTTTGTACTAGCACATAAAATATAGATTCTGACGCTCAGCGGCCGCCACCGTGCCATGTTCAGTGAAGGCACTATTTGGGAAAAACTAAATGAAAGTCCTCTCTAAGTTGAGAGATATCACAATTCCATCTTTCGATAAAGTATCTGTCGAACTTCAATCTTACACAGGTGACGTTGCGGTGTGCCAGACCTCAAAATATTTGAGGATATGCAATGTTCTAGTATGACTAAAAATCGTTTCATGCTATTTGAGAATATCGTGTCGAATCCTTATCATAGTGAACACAAACTGACAACGATTACTGTGTACTAATGCCACGGTATTAGGATATAAGTCCACTGTAACTGTATTTATGATCGATGTTAGATTAAGGGCTGCAACGTTTTTATTGGAACAGGAAAACGATAGATTGTACACGGCTAATGTTTGTACAATGTTCGCGTTCTACATCGCTACGTTTTATTGAAAAAGTAATCTTGATGGGCACAATTTTATTGATAGTGGGAATATGTTATTATATGTCTCCGGAATGTGTCAGCTTGCTCATTTGATGAACATGTATAAACGGCTGTTTATGCAACCTAGTGATCACAAATGCATTGCCGATCTAAAGCTTCATTTTTAATGCCCTGTGTTCCGATAATTATACTAGCTGTTCCTACCCTTCACCCGGAACATAACTACGCTTATAAACAGTAATTTATTGTGACAGGTGAAATAGCTAGAACTGTATTACAGTCAGTGACAAAAGCAGCTGATCTTTGTACAAAGTTTTTTTTTTATGAATGAATTCTTTGAAATTTCTTTCGTTTCTGTAATTTATTATTATAGAATAACGTTACTTCATCGACGAGTGAGACGGTTAGTTAAGAAAAATAATTATCTTCTGTGATAAATGAATTTCAAAAGTTAGAAAAGTTCATCAACTTATGTCGCTGACTATATTACCCCTGAGCATAATACCTGTAGAAAACACTATTTTATTATATACTACAGCCAGTATTCGTGTTGTGTTTGTCACGTGTTTTACGTGCAAATAGACTTCTTTTAGTTGAATTGCGATACTTCTTTTGGTCTAATTCGTTATGCAAACAAAACATTGGCGAAAATTGTAAGCATTGTTTGTTAAAGTCAACAATTCCCTTAAGCAAAATTAATTAAGCAAATATAATTAAGGTTGTAAAATGAGTAATATTTGTTACTTAATTAGCATTGCAGTCTAATTTCCATTATTTATATGTTCACCTGCCTACTTGCCTTTAACTGCCCTAAGTAAATTCATCTAAATATTAATAATCGCAACTTCAATCCTTATCTCTCACTTATCGACAAAAACAATCCACAACTAGAGTGTGTCATTACTTTTAAAATAACCGTACTTTTATGAACTTTAAAACTTACGAAGGTGCGTTATAAAGAGTAACTATATGTGAAAGCGGCACCATTACATTTCAGTCACCGCATAGGGATATTAAATTATAAATGTAAGTACCTACATTGTAAATTTCCATATTAATCAGGACGGTAACGTAAACGCAGCTAATGGGCGCAATTAAAACAGTTGAGCCGTTCATATTGTATGGACTTAATGCATTGTTACAATGCAGAGTGTGTGAATTAATAGGCATCTGCATAACAGGGATGTAGCTAAATATCCTCCGTACTTACGTAGACAAAGAGCATAAAATATTAATAAAGGTACGTCCGTTTGTGCTGTATTAATCTACTGGTCGGTGCGTCTGTTAAGCGTGAGGTATTGGGTTCGATTCCCGGGTTTGGTAGTGTGAAAATTGAGAGAATTCTTAGTAGTAACCGTTGTGCTCGGTAGATGGAAATTATATTAGTGAAATGCGGGTGTACATCTAGGTGTAGGTACTAATACTTCTTTTACACACTCGTTAAGTCCTCGAGATCTTCGTTCTGGAGACAAAAGCGTTTGAACTCATCTAACATGTCCCCATTAAAAGTAACCATATTCCTTCTGAAGTAACAGATACAGCAGCAATAGTTAGATTAACTTACGCTAGTTTTCCTAGTTGGAAAAATTAAACTCTTGTTGTCATTAGTTTAACTACTGGCCGAGAGTTTTCCTAACGGATACGGCACTCTTATTGTATATTTAGTTGTTATAAATAATAACATAACATTCTGTGAGTGGCAACGTTATATTGCTATATACGTTATAAAATAAATGTGTAAGTGAATGTTATAAGATCAAAAAAGGAACATACACATTCCTTAACGTAACATTCACACCTTATGTTTCTTTATCATGTGCCTCGAGTGTCGATAAGTAAGCAAAAAGAAGTACCTCCTCGTTTTTTTAAACACTCTTGGTTCTAGGTGTAATTATAACCACTCTTCATCTACAATAGTAATTTGGAATTAATGGAATCGAATGCAACACCTGTCTCTGTCAAACAGAAAAAAATGCGTTTGTATGCATGAATTGTTGTTATACACGAATCGTTATTTTCTTGAATGTTAATGAATAACAGTACCTACTCTTTATATAACACACAGACTTAGGATTTCGCTTACGCATATAACATCACGATACACCGCAGAAGGGTGAATTAATAAAATTACAGTACCTCTATTACGAGTTTTTTTAACTATTTACTTTCAAAGTAAATGTAAATTTTCATGCAAGCGATTTTAATTCTTATCTTGGTTACGTTAGGGATTAGAGTCGCTAACATGATATCTCTATAAAATAGTGAATAGTAAATCAAATCTTACGACGGCTAACTTCACAGCTAATATAGCTAGTTGTTTCTTTCTATCTCGGAACAAAGAAAGAGAAAGATATATATGGCAAAAATACTAATGTTCAGTGTCGATAAATAAAAAACTTAATATTATAATCCTTTACAATAGAAAGAACATCTACCTGTAAGCCGAAGAGTAAAGATTAACTGTATATTGAAATTGATTTCTTTATACGTCCATGTCAAGAAATTTCGTTCCACTATACGTAATGATTGAAGTTGTAAAACAATTTAAGTTCTTCAGTTAATGATTCTCTATTTTCATTACTTGTTAATAATAAACTGACAAAGCAATAATCCATAATAATAAAAAAAAGAATATTTTATATTTTTTTCATATATAAATTTTAAGTTTTAGAAGGAACGTAATAACGAACGAGAAAAGACAAGAGTATTGTCAATTTTCAGTTGAAACCATAGATTTTTAGCGTAAGCGAAATTCTAAGTCTATGGTTGAAACCGTCATTGTGTTTATTTAACAGCTATGTAGAATTTTTTTGCACTTATTATTATTAGTATTTTAATGGATTTTTGACGACTTGGATTACCCATAGGACTGAATTTGGATTCCGGCCCATACAATGCAGCAACCCATGCAATGGAGAACCATTTCAGATTTTAGAGTGTGTTTAGACGATTATATATTTTTTTATATAATTATACATGGATTTGCTTGTCCCCTGGAATTATCATTAAATAAGTCGTTTTTAAAAAACATTTTTATTTAATCAATCCTTAATCCGCCGAAGGTTGTCCAGAGCGACAATATATTTCTGTATTCACCCGCCAAGTAATCTGCTTACCCTGTCAATATATAAAACAACGTCTCCCCCTCAACTTTTCTAATCTTGAGACCACACTGTGCTTCTTAGCTTGACCATATTACGTAGTAAAATAAAAATATTTAACCCAAATATTGGGTATAATAAATCCATGCACGTATCAGCCGCATTTGCTTTTTTCTTAATCCTAAAGATTTCGATCTCAAAATTCTCAGATATATAAATACTAGGTACATAGACCAAATTGTGGCGAATCATTTAGATATTCATACAAAATGAAATTCATAAAATATTTTATTTTATCATTAAATCTACATACGTCTGACACAAAAATGTATCCTATATACCGTGTATCAGAAATGCGTAGTAATATTCAAAGGTCAGGTCATCATGCTGAACAACTTTCGCCATGGGACCAACATCGTAATCGCGAAAAATCAGTTGTCCCATACAAAACTTCAATACCTACTCCACCTAAATGTATGGGACAGCTGATTATTTTTATTATATTTATCACCTCGAAATATGTATATTTATTTATATTTTTAGATCCATACCCTGAAAAATGACCACGTATTTCTGATACATGCTGTATATACACATTTACATTACTCTCTATTACACTGTCTTATAGTTGTGCACTTCGACCTTTTCCTAATAGTGAAATGTTTTACTTTTCCAATGATATCTTGAATTTTCACTTGCAGTTAGGAAAGTTGCTTAGGAAGCTAGGAAGCTGCTTAGGAAGAGTAGTTTCCCAACAAACAATACTCTGGTGTTCATCATGCATACTGAATTCGAAGTTTTTATGCATCGTTTTTATGTAGGCAGGATTTTACCGTCGATTCCATTTGCATTTGACATCCACCACACCAGAGGTTGTGATTATATATTTACTGACACCAAAATTCACGTTATATTCCGTTAATATCCCAAATTAAAACTTCCTTGAGGTTTTTAATCCCAGCTGTTATTATGTTTATGTAACTATGTTTTCGGATAGGTTTACATCTTTCTCAAATTGCCGTGTTTACTTCGCTGACATTGCATTGTTAATCCTCAAATTCAGCCGCTCTCAAATATGCCATGCCTTGCCAGACATTATGTTGACACAAAATAGAATAAATAAAATTATAAGGTAATCAAGCATATTGCTGGTAAAAATGGTACCGACTAAATCGCATACCATGAACTTCATTTTCGTTAGTATTAACTTCAAATGTCAAATTCTGACAGTTACATTACAATAAAAAATATTTTTCTTCAAAAGGTTGTATACAAAAATAAATACATATAAAACAAATAAATATTTGATTTAACTTCATACCTACTACAAGAACGCCAGTATGGGAACAAAGACACAACAAGATCGCTAACATTTCCCACGCCAAAAAGGCACTTTTAAACATTATAAAAAATTAAATCAATTGGAAATGTGCAATATGCGTTGGTTGTTCCCAGATGAAATTTAAACAAGCAATACAAATAAAACTGAAAGTTTCCAGTTGTTTAGGGAAAATTAATAAACTTTATTATATTGTATTATTTTATCCTATAAAACATCAAGGTTTAGAGTTTATCCCAATTCAAGCCTAACATAAGAGCCGAGAACAAAAAGTTATCTACTTCAAAAAAACAGCAATCCGAACAATATCTGTCCATCACTAATCTATACACTACCTACTAAAATAAAACTGTAAAGGGCCTACCCCCTTTACAGTTTTACTGCAGACACTTTGAGCGCAACTTAAATACCTACGGTTTGTGCAAATACAACTATTATATATTAATTATTTTGAGGAAAATCTACTGCTAATCATAACAGTGTAATAGTTATAATAAGTTGAATCGAAAAGTTAATAACAAATTTTCAGATGTATCGGATTTCACGCATAGGTTGGTTTTTTTTTTTTTTTTTTTTTTTTGGAATTTTATGACCTGGTAACTAAGACCTTTAAGTCAAGTCTTATTTTATTTGCATAGGTTGGTGTATACGCGGATAGAGTTGCGGGCACAACTAATTATCAATAAGCAGTTATGGAACAGAATACACTTAAATTTCAACTGAAAAACTAAAAAAAAATGAGACACAAATAAACATTAAGAATTGTGAATATCACTCATTATTGAGTAACTATTAATTCTGATTTATTTACGAACTATTACAATAAATATTATAAAATTAAATCTCGCAATCTATCTTGAGTGTAGATAGTTTTGTCTGATATCTGTACAAGCAGGTATATTTTCCGTAACAGCCATAAAATAAGTAGATTAAAAAAGGTATTTCTGCTAATAAAACACTAGATCGGGCAACACTCGTTGACAATCAATAAATTATTTACAATGACGTATAAAGAAATCAATTTCAATATACGGTTAATCTTTACTCTTCGGCTTACAGGTAGATGTTCTTTCTATTGTAAAGGATATTAAGTTTTTTATTTATCGACACTGAACATTAGTATTTTTGCCATATATATCTTTCTCTTTCTTTGTTCCGAGATAGAAAGAAACAACTAGCTATATTAGCTGTGAAGTTAGCCGTCGTAAGATTTGATTTACTATTCACTATTTTATAGAGATATCATGTTAGCGACTCTAATCCCTAACGTAACCAAGTTAAGAACTAAAATCGCTTGCATGAAAATTTACATTTACTTTGAAAGTAAATAGTAAAAAACTCGTAATAGAGGTACAGTTCTCCAGACGTGCACGCAAATCGTTATTTACCCAGCAAATTATTTACTTCCAAATTCCAGAAAATCTCAGTAACTCTGCCTGGCTAAGGCATCGAATCCAGGACCGCTAATTCGGCAGCTGCGTAACCGGAATAAAAAAAAATGAGAACTTTTTACTATATTTTTTTTCTGACAAGTAGGTGCAGCCCTACGCACCAAAGCTGGGTAAGTGCTGTTTAAACGCTATTATATAGCATTAATTGTTTATAAAGACATTTTATATACACGCAATAGTGGTAGTAAGTGGAACAGGAGCGCTCCAGTTAATGATATCTCGCCATTAAGATACGTAATTGCACAGACACTGCGATTTGAATAGCAAAGCGAAGCGATTTTTATTTAACACGCGCGCGATACTATCACCTAGTAATTAACCGTACCATTTAGTCGCTGCCGTAAACGATATGGCCGCTCGATTTTTTAACACGAATAAAATCACAATGAATAATAAAATATTAGGCATTACAAAGCACTGTTATACTAATTCATTATTAATTACAAGAGGTCGTGGCTCGGTGAGCCGTCTAATAACATAACCGTAGTAAGACCGTAAAAAGATTTTTATGTTACTATAAGCATATTTTCATTTCAACATGTAATTTATTTGAAAACGTGGTTGAATAACTTACTTCATTCTACTCTTAAATTTTATTGACTAACATAGAATTTAATAACTAGAACTTTTGTTTTTGAATTAAGTCCAAGTTAGTCACTTAAAAGAACACCAATCGATCATATAATTACAAATTATTATATTATACAGGATGCATGCATAGTTATCCATTTGAAGAAAAAATGAATAAGTATAACTAAGTTGTATAAGCTTACATTGTTTTTTTAATTGTCAGTCTGAGTTTCCTTTCATTTCAATCAAAATGATTAACAAAGTGTTGTGTTTAAACCATCGTGTGTACGGTTTGGTCGCCAGTGACCAGCGCGGGCGGCGCGGTGGTGCGCGATACGAGATGGTATCGCGCGACCACTGGGTAATTAGTCGTTTCATTTTAGTCGCGTCGCGTTCTGTCGCGATAACTCGGTGCACGCTTTGTATGCACTTTTTTGTAATTAATTTCTTTGTATCGATTGATTCACCGAGTATTATTCCTGCCACGCACGTTTTGATAGAGTAGGTACCTACATCTGTTTTATTCGGTCGTATGCAACTGAACAAATGAACATGCAGTGAAGCTATGTCAGCCCAAGCTAATAGAAGACCAATTAGTTTCATTAGATTTATATAGAAAATGCGTAACATTTATGGCCTTTTATTATTGTGATTGGCCAGGGATCGCGTCGGGTTGCGTTGGCGCAACGTTTTTGACAAGCAAATTGGATAATGCGCGGGAATCGCGGCATGTTACATTGTTCTGTCGGCGGTCGCGATTGTCAGCGGTGTTTTCGAATTTTAATCTGCCATTTTGTGAAGTTATGGAAATGAAATGGACGTTTCGCGGTTAGCTGCGTCCGAACCGCGCCCGTGTGCGGCGCCTGGATGTCATTTTGTTGTTACGTAATTAAATTGTTTTTAATTGATTCGGTTAGGCAGAAATTATTATGCAGAAGAAAAAAGGTTGTTTTGCTAATAAACTTTTATGTTTCCAGTCTGGTCTAGTGCAGCACGTAACACAAAATAACGCAATAATATTAGGTATTGCTTTAATAAATCACCATGTTTTATTACATACTCAACACAACCCACAATCCTCAAGGAACTTTTCAAACTTTCAAAAGTTCAAGTAATCAATGCGCATGTTACAATATCGTCGATATAAAAGTGAGATGGCCTGTAAATATCCATTATGCGGCTAACCTGTGTTGGTAATGAGCGCGCGATATCGTCCGTTTTGTAGCGCGTAATCGCGATGTTATCGCGCCCCCCTCTCGCCCCACCGGCCACCCACCCCCTCCCTCGCCGGACCGTAGCCCCCTGCGGATTTTATCACCGTTTTTAAACTGCTCATTTGCCACTCACGTCTATTAAACAGAAACACGTATACCGGAATATGTTTGGAAAAGTATTTGATCTTACACTCGGTATCATGTACAGTTTTTTTTAATCGTTGTTTAGTCGTGTATATTTAATTGTGTGGCTGTGTGTATTAAATTAATGAAATATCTATTGTTAAAAATTATGGATTTTTTTAGTAGAGATTTTCTGCAGCGACTTTCACTTTTCCTAATAATAAGCCTATTTTGGTTCGGGTTGGCCTAATGTTGTAAGTGAAATCTACATTATCTTCAATTTATAAATAATCTTATATTATAATAATACTTTAAAATATGGATTTCAACTTTGATGTACATAAAATATTGAAAAATTAATTTTGTATGATAAAATAAATTATACAACAGTTCGCTCTCCAACTCATTGTTGCGTTTTTAATCGATAATTTAACAAGAACAATGACTCTCCCATAAAAGGCGGTTTAATTACCATACGAACTGGTTTAGTTTTAACTTCACTTTAACGCATCGAAATTATGAATAATGAACTTGCATTTTAAGCTTCGTTACTTCTTGTCTGAGCGGTGTTCAAAGAAAAAGTCGTATTTAAATATGATAAAATTACTTTTGTATTAACATTTTATGGATAATTCAGTTTAGTATTATTAAATATAAAAAAAAAAAACCGACTCCAAAAAACTCAAAAACAAAACTAATAACTAAAAAGCAAAAAATAAATCTTTTATTATACAATATAGTAGTTGAAGAATATTGAAATCGGTGCCAAGTAAAACATAAAAGTAATATACCTTGCTGCTATAATAGCGACATTGAAACAACGAGTTCACGTAGAAATTGTCGAGTGCGGAGCGGATTATGCGTCGGACACGACAAATGCACTTCGCCAATCGTGTCGGTTTATCATTGCATGTTTTACTTGGCACCGACTTCAATATTCTTCAACTACTATATTGTATAATAAAAGATTTATTTTTTGCTTTTTAGTTATTAGTTTTGTTTTTGAGTTTTTTGGAGTCGGTTTTTTTTTTTGTTAAAAAATTTAATTATTTTACAATTTTGAGTGATGGGTAGACCTAGTAAAGACGATTCTCTTGAAAAACTTTACAAAGGTCAAATGTATGTTGCCCCAAGTCGAGTGAAAACCTTAGACGGTATTGCACTATGTGATTTTAAAATCAAATAAATTACTTAGCCGACCACATGATGAAAACGCATTACGAGAAATAAAAAGATTAAGACGACTATTGTAACTAATACTGTGATAGTTTTGACTTTTAGAGGTTTAAAATGAGCCCAAACTCGAGAGGTTTACAAATAGCTACTGAAGAGTTCCACCATCTATCTCCTGGCTCCATCATCAGACCCTCTATACCAAATGTTTTATACGGGACTCATCAAAATATATCGAGTGATCCCAAACTCGGAAGTTTTATTCCCTAACTCTTTACCGTTGAGGAGTACTATGACATCCATCATCAGCTCAGCATCATTAAATGATGATTTTCAGACGCCAATACCTAACTTATTAAGAAAAAAAGCTCAAACGGGCTATTTGTCTTACAATATTTGAGGGTATCCCTCGATTTCCCTAGGATCCCATCATCAGATCCTGACTTGGTGATAATGGGACCAAATGGGAAGCATACTCTTTCAAACAAAACAAGAATTTTTAAAATCGGTCCGTAATTGACGCAATAATCGCCCAAACACTATGTAGCTACTATCAACCATTAAGGAGTTCCCTAAACAGTACTGCACCTGCATCACGGACCTTGCAGTGGCAGTTATTACCCATCTCGGTGTAAAGATCTTGTCAACACGAATAAAATAAGCCCAAACACGAGGTAGTTAAGATGTACCGTTGAGGAGTTCCCTCGATCCTCTGTCGTCTCCATCATCAGATCTGCCCTAAACCTCCATAATATTGTAGTCTCATCAGATATACACATAAATATCAAGTTTTTACCCCATGCTCGCCTACAATTTTCAAGAGATGCCCTCGATTTCTCAGGGTTTCCACCATCAGGTCCTGACCTGATGACAATGGGACCAAATGACAAGCATACCCTTTCAAATAAAAAAAGAATTTTTGAAATCGGTCCAGGCGTCTTCGAGAAATCGAGTAACAAACATAAAAAAAAAAAAAAAAAAAAAAAAAAAAAAAAAAAATACAACCGAATTGAGAACCTCCTCCTTTTTTTTGAAGTCGGTTGAAAAGGGCTTTTATTATAAATACAACTATTATTTTGTTCATATGGTGTTATCAGTTTGGGTAAAATATCTACTTCTGAATATTTTAAATTAAAAATCTCATTGGAAGACACAAAAACTTGACGATAGTCATAATGAGTTACCAACTGATTTTCGGGAAGCAAATGCGGGGCAACCTTCGCTACCCTTAGGCCACCGTTAATTCCTAATGAGTACGGGGAGTTGGATTGCTAATGAGTACGGGGAGTGCTCACATTAACCAGATGCCATTGTCGGCTAACCGTTTAGTCTGTAGTGTACTGCACTCGTAGACACTCTTAGGGGAAACAAGCTTTCGCAGTGTTGTTTTACTATTAATATAATCAACTACAGCTTTTGCCTGTAGTATGCACAGGCAAAAGCTGTAGTTGTTTGCCTGATTTTTCTGTTTAAACCTTCAACCCTACGGCATTGAGATTAAAAACAAAACTTGCCCTATGTTACAACGTGTACAGCCTATAAATTAAACCAAAATCGTATATGATTCATGAAATTAACTCGAAACTAAATAACTATTACCTTTTTACAGTATTAGTAGACTATTCTCAGTACTAAGACCTAATGTGTCAGGGAAGAGCCCGCCGGACTTAGTACCTGAAAGTTAAACAATTTTTTTTGAGGATTAGTTAATCCAGGGAAAATCCTAATTACGCTCCACCCTGGCAGCTCAATCAACCAAAATAAGTGCATACCGTAGCACTGCGTGAATGAGGCGTACTTAATACAAAAAGACTGTTGTTTCGATCAAGCTACTTTTGTGGTCTATGAAATATGCAGTTTATTATTCATGCCGTTTTTACTGTGTTACTGTATATTCATTGGCTTTAATGGCGAATTAAATCGCGCGATTAGATCGCGATTGGAATAATCATGTCCGTCTAATTATGTCGTTGATTTTGTATGAGATTATGTTTTATACTAATTAAATGTGCCTTGTATTAATTTTAACCATGCAAAAAAATAACCGATATCTTTAGGGCTATCCTCCTTCACACCAAGAGGATCAGGCAGACTCATACTCAGACGGTATCATATGCTAATAACTACATACTGCAATTACCGAATTATCAACAAATCGTAGTGATATGTCGTATATCTCTACGACCGGTCATTGGAAGGCAGTCAACGTATACACGTTGACGTAATGAGGTAAAAAAAAAGTAGTACCTACAACACCTATTCTAGCATTACTCGTAAAACAATTAAGCAGCAAACTTCTTAACATAGAAGCAAGTGGGCATATCGAATGCGTGCGTGTATGTGTGGTGTGTGTCACTAATTGCCGCGTCCGCCGGAAGTGGCCGGTTCCGACGGAGTCAGGTGACGCCGCCACCTGTGTGCGTTGACTTGTAACACGCACACATACACAGGCTAGGGTCCGAGTGACGTAATGCGTTTTCCATCTGACGTCATTGGACACTGCTAGGTTGAGTTTTGATCCGTAAATCTGTTACGGAGAAGTTATATGGTTGAATTTGGTCGAACATTTTTGGTCCTATCTACCGAGCAAATCCTTATAAAATTACAATGCGATCAACATAAGAATAAGAACAAAATCTATTGAAGTTTTAATTGATTTCAAAAAGAATTTAAAAATGGTTTCTATGACATAGACGTCACAATATGGCGGAAAGTCGTTCTTGTTCTTATTTTGATAGCGTAATGTCTTTATTACATGATAAAAGTTCGAAGAATCGTTAATCGAAAGAATTATTCAAAGAATGATTCGCTGAACTGATCCTCAGTGTAACACCTTCGATTGTCATGTCATCACAAGTCCACAGAAAATGCAACATTGATGATGATAATTGTAATTGAAAGTAAGCTTCCTTTGTAAAAGAGCGCGCAGTATGTGGTTTACTTTACAGACCATAAAATTATTGTCATTAGCGTAAGACGTATTATGTAATAGCCAAATTAAATGTCTCGCTAGATTGCCTTAAGCATAATAAAGAAACTGTTAAATAAAATAGAACACCTTCCCACACACGACAAAGCGCGAAACCTAATTTATTCTGATAGATGATATAATAAATTACGGACAAGCATAATATTACGACACTACAGTGCATTTGTGACCAGTGACCATTCAGCATTGCATATGTGTGCTATGGTCTCACGGCCACAATTATTGTGTCTGTGTGTTTTACTAATTAGCTATTCGTCGATTAAACGATAACGACAACAATTAACTTTAGTTGGTAACATTATAATGCATTAAAATGTAAAAAGGTAATAACGTTTATCATAAATTCCAAATGTTCCAGAAGTTTTTTTAAGAATTTTTTTATAGTTTCTGTAGAAAAGTGTGTCGAAAATTCACATAAATTTTCTGATAATTAGCACTGTCAATGAAAATCTTGATATAAATTAATGATGAATTTGAATTTCAATGGTTTTAATAGGACGCTGTTATAATATTTATAACTTCGTTTTAGTTACAATTTAGTATTGGTATTTTTAATGCAAATACTAATAATATAATTAATAACTATGCTGCGAATAATATTCGTATATTCTACTTTGTCATCAGCAAAATAATAAATTAAACACGTTCCGTGAGCTAAAATTGCATTAATTGCACGTTTAGTTTTTATTTTAGCTATACTCGGTAATCAATAAACAACGTAGGTTTAACAAATAGACATAGCTAATGAACTCGCCGCGAACATCAATCCAACCGAGAAAACCAAATATTACATTGACGTAATTAAGCATTTTAGTCGTCATACTCATATTTTAAACCCTCATGCATGACTTTCAATTTGCAGAAAAAAAAATTATTACGACGAAGAAATGTCGTGAGCTAATGTGTCGACCAGCGCGGGCGCGGGGAATGCTCGCCATTCTGTTTTTTTTTTTCTCCTCCCCCATAATTACGTAATTAGTGGCGATGCGAATTGGAAGTGCATTTGTTGTGGGTCCTTTTGTCCGCGATCGGTGTGCCTGCGCCGCGCGTCGACTCCGTAACAGCTGTTCCACGGCCCGTTGAGCTGCGACTTTCTCATTTGACAATTACGAGCTTTTAATAATTGATACGTCGGAATAGGACGTGTTTGAAATAAACTTCAAATGAATTACCCTGTAAAGGCTTGTTTATCTAAGCGAGCGTTTTTTGAAGATATGAACAAATACTAAAACTACTAAAAGTTCATAAAAATTGCCAATAGAAAAAACCTGTCTCCTAGATTCTACTAGTCGTGAACTTCTAAAAGTTCATAACAATTGCCAATTGAAAAAAAAATACTCCTAGTTCTCCTAGTCGGGAACTTCTAAAAGTTCATATAAATTGCTAATAGAAAGAATCTGTACACATTAATTAGGTACTTAGGTACCTAATTAATGTGTAAGACGTAAGAGTAATTATAGTGCAGAACTGGGTATTTTGTGTCACTAGTAACTCCATCTCATGAATACAAGAAGTATCCATGCAGTAGCTATTAACATATATAATCAAGATCATGACTGAACTAGCACTTGGTACCTATAATGGATAAGAAACGAATGGCATAACCCTGGCGAACCCTGGCAACGCACAAAGTAAATGCAGAATAGAATTATTTAAACAATTTTGACCTTTATTCTTTTCAGACGTCCACTACATCATAGACGATCCATTAACGACCGATCATCACAGTATTTATTACGAATACACGAGCACAGTGTTCACGAGTCAATTTGCTACGGTTGCGAGGGTGCCGCGACATTTGGCGCGCGAGCGTCGTGCTGCGCCGCACGCTACGCCGCTATGCAATCGATCGCTAATCGATTACTCAGATACCAACCTTTGTTTATGTTAATAATATCGAATTGCGAAACAAATGCACTGGTTTGAAAACCAAAACCATTTGCTCGTTACAATTTAAAAGCTTCTATAAATACAATAATCTAAATTGAATTTATCCATTGAAAATTTTCGATAAATCTTCCAAAACTTGCAAAAGATTTAGTAGACTTCCTAAGAATAGAACATTGATTTATAACAGTAAAATAGGAATAAATGTATAGAAACTCAAATACGCCCCAATTTATATTAGATTTATAGCAGGATGTGGTATGATATTCCTTTTCAATTAGCACTCAATGAATGTAGTAGCCGAGTGGCGTTCGAGCGGTTGCACGATTCGATACGCAATATCGACGCGAACAACAACCGATGCTTCCATTCATCATTATTATAAATGTGCCACACTCGCTTATTTACGGAAATCGATATTTTTTTCGGTATCGACTTTGAATGCTTGGTTTCGACACGTCGATAAACGTAACGCTATTGTGGCGGATGACCCCGGCATTGTGCCGCGCGGTGGTGCGGTGGCGGCCCGCTGAGCAGTGAGCACTCTCCGTCACACGAAAGTAGGAACAGCATCATTAGTTCCGCGTCTACATAATGTTATATTGTAATTATTGATTATAACAGGTCACGGTTATTGGTGAGTAGCGTTTGTAAAACAGACCGACTTAATTAATGATTCAAGCTCTTTGTGGGATTATGATTAGTTTAATTATCAATAACAAAAGCGACAACAGAACTGTTACGTGCGTCTAATTTTTCATCTGTCGCGTGTTTCCCTATACAATAACTCAATCTATGATATGATAGCCGGGACGGACGGTTCGGTGGAAATGGTAGCTGCAATATTGATAAACGTCGGCGGGCAATCAGTGGCCGGGCAATTTGCGAGCGATTGTCCGTGGTGAGATGCGAACACACGCAAATTGGAAGCGGCAGCACGTTCAAACGGAGCTGTTTAGAGCTCGCATCATGGTTAGTGCCGGCCAGTTGTAGCGGAATGGGTCTATGATTTAGTTATGTTTATGTAGGTCCTAAATTAGTTCACACATCGAATTTAGCAAAATTTTGTTACTATTCATCTTACAGTAGATACCAACTTACGAATGTAGATAATATTAATATCTGTTTCAGATGAAGCTATCACCTTTTGCTATTGTAACTAGCAGCACACGTTCAAAGCATTTCCGCAACATTCTATCATCGATAAGTACAATGAGCACATTACTGTATCCATTATTGTATAACCGAAGGCGATCGTGGAGGAAGAGAAGGGCTCTCACGGGGTCACACATAAATATCTAATGAGAAATACGATTGCGCAAGAAAATGATATCGATATCAATTCGATATTAGTTCCAAAGCTCGCAATCACGAAAACAAATTTGCGTTCATTTCCTTTCCCGCGGAACAAACGTACAGCGAATCCGGCGCGCGGCGTAGAAATATCTTTTATAAGGCGGTAGATCGTAATGGAAACCATTTCTCATCAATTTTCTAAATAAAGGCGCACAGAAGCTAGCGGATAAAACAAAGCGCGAGCGCTCACGACATAGATTGAGCTGAATTATCGCTTTACCGCAGAACACAATCTACCCTCGAAGTGTACCTACTCGCACGTACTACGTATACTCGGCCAGTGTAAATGCCTATATGGCGTGATATCGGAGCGCCGAGCCCGACCGCCTTGTGCACTCAGCTCGGGACCAGATAACAAGTGTGAATTATGTTAAATCTAGACAGTTTTTCTCTCTTTTATCAATTTACTACTTCACTAAGTACAACGTTTGGCTCTGATCAAATTTAAACAATAATTTCACCTTCGCAATCGCGCTCGCTTGCTTTGAAATTGTAGCAGTAAGGCGTACAGGTTTTAAAACAAAATACAGAGGTAGGTTTTATTAATAGGTACACATTGTATGAAAGATGTATCGCAATCAGTATTAATTGCTTAACACCTCCTCGAGATAATCATTACGTTGGTTTTAATATAGACAAAGGAGGGTTAAAGAGTCAATGTGTCAAGAATAGGCACAAATACCCGCCTGCTCACCGCGCGAACGTATCAAAATAACATTTTTCATACATTAACCGTGTACCTGTCGTAATCAAATTACATTTAATAGCAAATTTTCTATCATTATATGTTAACAGTAATATTAATACTTATACTTGCTTGTAAATAAAAGAATTACTGTAATTTCAGCGACAGAGCAATCAAAACGTCGAGTTACAAAACCACCAGCAAATTGGGTGAAAGTGTGACGTTAATATTCGTACAAATGACAAATGGCCGAATCTTGCGCAGGAGCGGCGGTAATGAGACCAAATCAAATGGTGAACGAAGTAATTCGCATGCTAGTGGGTCCATTGTAAGGTGCGTGCTGGGAGGCATTACCGGCAGACCGTCACTCGTCAGCGCCGCCTGTCAACTGGTTGACGAATAATGAAATCAAACATACTTAAGCTTTAGCTTAACTACCTCATAAGTCTAGTGGTCGCAAGCGCGGCTACTGAATGTGATGTCCTGGGTTCCATGATTGAGACTACCAAAGTGTTATTGGGTTATTCTGCAAGAAAATTCTCAGTAGCAGCCTGAACTCTGAAACTGTGCCCCATAGGTGGCAATAGATTCGCCCCCTATTATATGAGACTTAATAACGGCATCGGTGAAATGTAGGGTGGGTGTACATATAATCATACAATAGTCCAACCTCTACCTAATCCTTAGAAATACAAGCGTGACGATATGTTAAGTTAAGCTTTACCTAGCGAATTTCGCCTTCGTAGCAATTTTTACACTGTTGAAGGCTATCCAGGAAGAGAGTAAAGTAAAAGCTCTATAATAAAATTAAAGAAGACTCTTGACTCTAGTCTAAGCAAGTACGTTGCTTGCTTAGACTAGAGTCAGAGTTAGAGTATATTGTTTTCGACTTCTATAGATAGAAGTCTATAGAAGTCGAAAACAATAATACTTGAAGTTTAGTAACTTTCATGAGGACTATATCGCAGGTTGGTAAGAGGATTTAAAGTCGATATTTAAAGCTGAATTAAAAAAAAACTTATTATTTTAAAATACAACAACACAACAATAGTAATTACTTGTTACATAAGTATAATCAAACCAACGGGATATCACACAACCTTTTTATTCGAAGACCAATAAATACTGGCAGGCCGCTATCGTTATTGACGAATAAGGTTGAACTTACAGACAATTAAATGTGTAAACGAGTGATAAATAGTGCCGTGGCCAAGTTTTATGGCAACAGATAAACGAGCCTTGTTCGTTTTATCGACACAACTTATTGAACTATTTACTATTAATTTAAACCGACTTCGACTGATTAAACAGACATTTAGTAGAGGAAACGTGCTTTATGTATGTAGGTACTGATTTATATTTTTAACATGTAGGTGTGTCGATGTTTATTTGTTTTACAGAATGTTATCTCTCGAAAGGGTTGAATGAACCTTCTTATTTTTCTTCTATCGCGTAAACCATGTCTTCTGTATAAGCTCTATCAGGGGAACTGACATTTTCAATGGTCGTTCATTATAGGCCAACGGTTAAACATTTTCTGCAGTAAATATTAGTTTTGCCATGTCAACTGGTCTTCCTTGTTTTGACGTCAACATAACTAATTCATTATCATAGACTTAGAATTTCGCTTACGCTAAATCTATGTTCATTATTATAAAAACGGCAGAACAACTAACAACACACAATCACCATAAACAATCACTTTAATTATAAAACAAACTACTTTAATTAGAAAGAAAAAATCTTTTGAATAAATTTAATTTAAAGTGGTTAAACTAACAAAAGATAGGTAATTGCTTCATTAGTAAACGCATATTTTTCCATGGCTTACCATATTTTTATGGGAAAACGGGGAAAATATTTAAATACTTAAAACTGTAAATAATTGTATCATTCAATCGTAATCAGGGCTGACAAACACGTAAAAAATGTATTTACCTGTATTTATAATAAGGTTTCCAGATTAATGGTTATCTATTTCAGCAGTAAAATATATATTTACATTACATATATAACAAAATTAAATTGAGGTTACATTGAATTTTTTACGGAAAAACTTATGGCACACATGTTAAAAAAATTAAATTACCCATATCTAATAATAATAAATTTAGTCCATTACTGTCCCACTGTTTGGTTCTTGCATTGCTTACGAGCGTTAAAAAGTGTAAGGAGCAACCCTAAGCGTAAGTGCCAAGTACGTAGCCGGGTCATTTTACGTAGTGGGCGCGTAACCGGTGGGCGAGTCGTAACGCATCGGTTCTCTACGCGTCATTGCCACGTAAGAAATGCTTGATGCGAGTGTCCTCAGTTCACCAATAGCGGAGGCGGTAGCTACAACAATTTTGTTATCTATTAATTGTCGAATAATTACCTTTTGTAAGGATTTGGATCCGTTTATTGGGATAAATGTATATTTTAAGCCTTCAGTGTCAAGATTTTATAAAAGTACTTAAATCAAGTTTCTCTATGAATGAAAATTGAATGAAAATCTGAATCCGCTACACTAATCTCAGACTAAGAAAACATCCTATATTACTTCGGCCGTGTTGGTTAAAAACTAGTTGTAACTTGATTCTGCCTTCAGGGCGCTACAGAAAGTATCCACTGCGCAAGCGGTTAATTTCATAACTACAAAATAAATGCTATGCGTATAGTTTGTATGAACGAAGCCTAAACACAGAGCAGACTCGATAAACGAATGAATCGCGCATAATAAATAGGTAAAATTCTTTCCTCTACCTTATCATTTGGAAGTTCACGTGCAAGGATATGTACTTATCTCTGTGGTGTGCAGAAGAGTATCGACATTTACTTTTCATTATCAAAAATCTGACATTCAAACTTAAACAGGTTTGCTACGGAAAGTCACGGGTTTCTGAATGTAGGCAAGTATTTAAGTTTCTATACAATGGTGATAAAAGATGGAGAAACTTTTACATAGTTAGAAATATTATCAATAGGTATAAAACAAGCATCTATTTCCTAAAGTTTTAAGAAGGATTGTAGGTAGGTACTATTGCACACCCACACGCCGTTGCCGTTAATAAGTCTTATGTCATAAGCAAGCCTATTGTTTAGAAGAATATAATACCAAAAGAAAAACCGAATAAAACACTGCCCGACCCAATCGAATCGAGAACTTCGCACTCTGGGACCACTAGACAGGTGACACCAATGATCCTACTAATCCTATCCTACTATTATTATAAATGTGAAAGTTTGTGAGGATTGATGGATGGATGGATGGATGGATATTTGTTACTCAATCACGCCAGAACGGCTGAACGGATCTGGATGAAATTTGGCACGGAGATAGATTATAGTCTGGCATAGCACATAGGCTACTTTTTATCCCGGAAAAATTTACGGGTTCGTAAACCACGCGGGGGAAGCCTCGGGCGGTAGCTAGTAAATAATATATCTAATATAAAAATAATTTAATACCAAGTAGGTAAACCTACTAGAAGAAAGCGGGTTGAAAGAAAAATAAGTCTCATTAGAGACAATTAGCGAGTTTTTGTATGTAGTATGTATGACCCTACATAGAAACGTAGGGTCATACATACAACTTTCACAGCATCGTGCATAGATAATGTAGGTACACGCAGTTCTAGCCATTTACGTCTAATTTTCTTTTAAGAAATCGTGTTTTCAAACACAAGTCGGTTGCTACTTTCAGTTTATAGCGTAACTGCTTGCGGCTGTCACAGAAGCGTGTCTAACTCGCCGACACCTGCGGCTCCTCTAATGGGCTCTAATGGGCCAGGCTCTGTCTTACGCTGCACCATGTCTGATGCGCGTCATTCCCGCCCTTGCGCGTTTACCGCACTTACGCGACCGTACAATCATCAGCTTGTCGTTTGTCAACTGCTTTTGTATATGATGTGTAGGTATAGCCCAAAGAAATAGGTTGGTACTACATACGTAGGTAAATAATTTACAAAGAAGTTAGTTTAAATACCTAATAAATGTAACCAGTACAGCGTACGAGGTATATACAAGGTGTATACCTGCCTAGGAAGGATTTTTTACTATTAGAGTCCAAAGTACTGAAATATGTTTTAGATGATTTAATTATTAAATAAATTTATTTAATTTCTTCATTTATTTTATCATACTCATTTAAATAAAGCTTAAAATGTTAAGAAAACAATTTATAGATACATGTGTCGTCTATACTTATTTCGAATCATTAAATAATATTTACGAAAGAATAACGGTATACATCAAAACGAGGTAGGTAGTAGGTAGATAGGTACTTACGAGAAAAACGTGTGATCAATAAAAAACTAGCCTATGCCCGTAGAGAACTATTTATTACAGTAACCAAATTAAAAGACCATTACACGACAACAACTCCACAAAGGAGTCAACAAACAAAAAGTATACAGTGACTTCCTTTTAAAAATGTAATCTGCGGCAAGCGCACGGGGTAATCATCGAATATTCCGTATCTAACTACAACTTTATACCGCGCGTTATCATCGCCGTATAATGAGTTATGTGGGCTCTTGCTCGTTTTGTGTCCATCACGGGGTATCGGCGAAGGGCGTCATCCATCATCCGCTGCGACTAATTGCCTGCTACCTTGCTTCGGCTCTCTTATCCTTTTAATTCGTCCTCCGAACACCTATACGACGTCGGAGCGAGCTGTTACGAATAATTGCTTGCGAGATACCGACGTCGACTTGATTGCAAAATTAAAATGTAAGAACAAAAAGTGCAAGCTGCATAAGTTGTTGTTAAGTGAGCATGTTATTTATCTGTTATGTATTACCAGAATGCTCCTATGAAAAAGCGAAAAGTTGCTCATTTTCAGTACCAACGAATATACCAACAGAGGTTTAGCATTAATTTCAACCAAAACCAAAGGCAAATAACAGTATTAGGCGCCATTATCGATGATCTTTCATACATCAATGAAACTCTTAATGCAATACAAAAATCGTGCTCGACCACTTCGTAAGCAATCCAGAGATCGCTAGTGGCGTGGCTAGTCACGAACGATCGCCTAGTCCGTTGGCAAATAAAAATAAGGCCGAGGACAGCGATCCCGTCAAAAGGGGTAGCTCGATTAAGTGTTGGTTTGAGTTTTATTAGCGCGGGAAGGGGAGAGGGACGTGTGAGCCCGGCGCCGCATTAATCATTAACACAGCCTGCCTAATGACACCACCGAAATGGGCCGAATAGTGATGTACCCGGGCTTTGTCGACCATAGTTGCGAAACAGGATTTATTAGCATTATGAAACACCTCTACTAGTTCATCACTAACAAGTGATCAGTGTCATAATGTTAGGCATCATAGCTGTATTATACCCTGTCATTGTTACCATCGTGACTCACTTCTATAGCTGCGAAACGCTATATTAGAATACACTGTTTGAATATTCGTTGTCAGTTGGTATTTTATGCGATCTTTGTAATGGATATCAAAATGTTCATATTATAATTACTCAAAAACATAAACTACAATCACATGACTCGTGACCATATAATACTCTGAGGAAACTAATAAACTGATTAATTTAAATGATACTATCGACATACTCGTAGTTCACTAGCACATCACTACGCCCGATATTAGATGTCGCTATTAACTCCGCAAAACGTAATTAATCGAATAAGTTTATGATTGATATAACCAGTTTGTGGGGCGCTTAATTCACTTTCCCAATTCCTGGGGCCGGGTCGCTTTTATAAAGTTATCCTTTAAGAAAATTGATTGGCTCTATCGCGAAGTAACTGATTTTGTAATGATTCAATTCAATTACTATAATACCCACTGAAACGATCAGGGAAGCGTAAATACAAGTGAAATTAATGAAAAGCAAATTTATAATTACTTTATGTTGTTAATTCGTTCTATGGTTAGAAATTTGGTTACCGCCCTAGGAATTCTGTGGATTTGATAATAGAGTACATATTACTGATGACTACATTATTTAACTGGAATAATAAGTAACATTTTTGTTTTTATAGTAAATAATAGGTAATCACCAACGCAAGTCCTGCTAATATTCCTTAGAAGTCAATTTAATGTTTGCAGAAGATGAGAAAAGCCGTCATAATAACATAAGCTTATGCGAAAAATTCGAATGCTATTAAGCACGTACACAAATATCATTTAACACTTGGTGATCGAGTACCCCTGATGTAGCAGCGTGAAAAAGGCAGTGTGAAAGTAGAGGGGTGAGCACAGACGCGGGGGGTGGTGGGGACGCAATTTGTAATATTTCACGAGCCAGTAGACGCTTATTAACTAGGCGTGCAAAAAATCGACGCCACAGCAGCGCTCAACCTTTGATCAGAAACGGAAAAATCAAAATCGTAATTTTAATCTCAGTCAAATGTGTGAAGCGGTGACACGGAAAAATGCGTTACTTCGTCTTTATGACATCTTGATTAAAATACAGGCATTAATGTACAAAATAATCATGTCTAGAGTCGTATTCATATCAAAGCTGAACGTTTTCTTTAATCTGAGAGAGGTTCAAGAGAGTGTAGAATAGAGATCCTGTAGAGTTTATTTAGAGTACTTACTTTTAGAGGGATACTTACCTTTTCGTTTTAATATGGGGATTTTTTTTTTTTTTTTTTTTTTTAAAAACGTTGCCCCACACTAGGATTTCTCCTGTATCGTGGGTACAGTTTACAGACATACATGTCACATGCACAGACAACCAGACCCGAAACAACTATCTGTAGATCATACAAATATTTGTTCCGTGCGGGGATCGAACCCGCGACACCTAGCGCAGAAAGCTAATCGCTTAGCCACTGCACCAACCGTGTCGTCAATTATATTGATCGATTATAATTTAACAAGAATTCGTTTCACTGAATATTCTCATAATTCATTCACTATATAGCAAAATAAGATTCAAATTCACACGTTCTCTACTTGTTAATTTAATAAGTTGTGAATCTTAAGCGCGAATTTGTCTGGTATTTTGGTTATAATAAGTTAACATGATAAACACATACGAAAACAAAACATCTTTTTCTTACTTATTTACATTTCTACGACAATATTATAGGTGAGTGACATAGCCAGTTAGTGTATAAAAATGTGCAGCACATCTGACTAATGCAAAAAGTCGTATCTAGTCAGGGGCAGAGTATTACAGGGCGGAAAATGGCAGGTGCGTAGTTGGGCACTCGATGTATTTATTTAATAAACAAATATAACTTAAACAGATGTAAAACATTTTGGTCGAGCTGCATTCGAATCATGGTGAAATGTATTAGTTTTCTCTAATAAAAATGTATGTCATAAATTCATACTAAGTAATTACATAATTTACTGAATTTATTCTATGTATGTATGTACTTATGTTTCTAATATGAGATAATTTATTCGCTTGCTTATGAGAATTTTATATCTAACTAGATAAGATTAGGATAGTATATTATATCTAATTAGACTTTATATCATATACATAAAATATCATCACGTCTGTATTCCCCGAAGGGTTAGGCAGAGGCAAACTATTGTACAATCAAAGTTCGGGGATGGCTAGTTCAGAAAATAAAGATCGAATCGAAGTTGTTTTTCCAGCAGACGTTTGTCACCATTGATTAATTACGTCCATTGGTCACTTATTCTGGCCATTGGCCAAAGTAACGCAGTAAGAAATAGTACCACTTATTTGACCTAGCGTTGCCTAGACGGACAAAGACAAGTTGACAAATCATGGATTTGCCTTAGGAACCATGGTGTTTATTCTATTCTAAAGTAAGAACACAATTTTATTACTCTTTAATAATATTTCAGTGAGTTATAATCTATACTTATAATAAATCTGTAGAGAGGTCAATTCTGTACATGAAATATATTTTCAAAATAACTATCAGGGGGTGATTATTGATCGATACTGATGCCAAAAATGCAATCAGTAAAAATTTTGTCCGTCTGTCTGTATGTATGTTCCTTACAGAAACAAAAACTACTCGACGGATTTTAACGAAACTTGGTACAATTATTCTTCATACTCCTGGGCAGGTTATAGTATACTTTTCATCACGCTACAATCAATAGGAGCAGAGCAGTGAAGGGAAATGTTGGGAAAACGGGAGAAGTTACTCCATTTTTTAAGCTTCCGTCGCGTGTGCAGCCTTAATGGTTAAAGCTACATAAAAATCATATACGAAAGTTAATCTGTCTGTTACATCAAAACCATTGAACCGCGAGGAAGGACATACGCTACTTTTTTACGAAAAACGACTGAAACGCGGACGAAGTCGCGGGCAAAAGCTAGTAATATAATATGTCCTTTTTCTGGTTCTTTATTAACACTTAACTTTTCTAATCCAGCGATGTTGGAATTCGGTCCGTTTTTCGGATACTATCGAATCACAATGTTTACTATACTAAAAGACATCGCCTGAAATTACAAACAATGTGCCGCCATACCCATAACCGTCTCAATAAACTTTAAGATACATCATTTTGATCAACTTCCCAAGCCGACCCTGTTCTGTGCACGTACTTTTACCGAGAGGCTATTAATCGCGGGAGAGGAGAGGAGGACATTTAGCTGCCGCTGGACCGCTAGCCACTCAATAAGCGCCTTGCGGATATACAGTATATAGTGAGCTGTGCGATCGATACTTAAGAGCAAGTATGTTAAGGATGTCTATGATTATAAGGAGTAAATTGGTTAAAAGAAACGCAGGAGAGTAAGAGAGGACATTTAGGTGCTCTGCTAGCTAAGCAATGAGCGCTTTGCAGATACACAGTGCTGAGCACGTATGTTTAGAAAGCTTCTATGATTATACATACGGTAGCTGATGACAGTTATGATTTTTTTTTGTTAAATTATATTTAGCGCCTCACTATTGTGAAACATATAATAATGAAGTATGGCATTTATTTCCTCACACTCCACTCACAAGCACAACTGCTGAGCATGAAGTCTTGTGTTCGATTTCCGGGTCGGAAAGTGTTATTAGATTTTATGTATGAAATTTCTCAGTAGCAACCCAAAATTTGGCACGTTATATGGCAATAGACCCGATGGCTATTGAGATGTTAGGACTCTAAAATAGCATCGGCGAAATATGGGTGTAAGTACATTACAATATACCTCTGCCTAACCCTTTGAGGAATATAGGCATAATACTATGACAATTATTTATTCTTAGCTGTTAGTACCAAGATCTAACTAAGTGGTAGTAATTGAAAACATTATAAAGAAAGGTACATTTTCTTTAAACTAGCTAAGAGGTAATAAGGCTCTTTTTGGCCTTGTTAGAAATACAACATACAAAATCTTTCTATCACGTATAATTTTCATGTAGTTATTCCAATCTGAAAATCTCCTCAAGAAGGAGCTTTTCGACATTTAGTTATTAATACAACTTGAGCACGTACATAAACTTCAATCGCTGAGTACATAGAAGGGAAAACAGAAACGCCCTACCTAATAATAGGTAGAGCAAACCGTTTAAACTATACGTAGAGACATTAATGCATTTTACTTTGTCAAAGTTCCACCTTAATACCCATAAAACAAAAATAAACCTCAAGTTTGAAGATATAAAGTTCATTTTGTATGCGGAGGGTTATGAAAGTGACTTTGTCGTATCGAAGTGCGTAGGGCGGGCCGCCCAAACGTTTAGGAACGTTTAACGAAAGCCTCGAGGTGGGTACGGGACACACCCACGGGGTCGAACTCTCAGTTCATCCATATTTCATATTAGGTAAGCCTATGTTATATGTTAAACTAACTTACATAAACTTTAAATCAGAACTCCACTACATAATGTAGATTCATATTATGCCTTAGTACTCCTAAGATAATTATCTTATATGATCGTTTAAACTGTACGCATCTTTTCAGTTATTCCTAGTCACCTTAAGGCATCGACTTAGGTATTTACTACATATAAGGAATATGTAGCTTTCAGAGGTAGATATTAAAAAAAAACATTTGATATTATATTTTTAATAATTCTCACGGTTATTAAAGCTTATATTACTACTAAGAAGCCATTGTTTAAATATAAGCATTAGAGTTTAAATCAACCCGGAAGGTTAGGATGTGATAACTTATTTAACTAAGCTGATGCCTTCAAACCAGACACCCTTTCTTCACACCTATAGCACGTAGATGTAAATAATTCAGGCGCTAGTTGGCACTGAGCGTCGAGGGTTGCACTTACACTGGTTCCAATTTAAAATGTCATTTATTTCTGCGAATGCAACTTCGCTCCTGCTTGCAGGCCTGCGCCTTCTTGATAAACGTTGAAAAGGAAGCATTTCCGAAAAAAAATTTAAACTACAGGGCGCGGCGTTACTATCAACTTTTATTGCCTGTCAGTGACAAGTCGGAAGCTAATATTTTATATGAAGAATTTACAGCTTGTGACTTGCAACACAAATCGTATTCTGAAGCCTTCGCTGGTTTAGTACAATGTAATATTAACAATTATTATATTCTATGAAAACCTTCACAGACAGACAAAAGATTAAAAATTTCATTGCAGTTTGTTTTATAAACAGCAAGATATGGGTTAGCACTTAGTAGTCTTAATTATATTTTTATGTCGTGAGATTTTACCATCTACATTGTAGCGTAATACAATGGTTTATAACTTTTCGCATAATAAATTCTAAATTGTTTGCAAAACGACGTACTTTACGTCTATAGCGACTAGATAATTGTTGTGAACTATTCATTTATGTAAACATATTTTATACCGAGATATCTTGACATCAAAGTATGCAGAATCGGGATGGATTCTTTGTCTTACGATATTCTTAACTGGCTAAGCCGGATCTGCGACATATTAACAACTTATGTAATTTATTACTTGAGTGACAAAGGTGTTGTCTAGAAAAAAAAATCGGTGAGTGCCTAGAAATTGAACTTTTGCCATCCATGCAGGAAGATGTGAGTTCGAACCCTTTTGAAATTAACTGACATAAAATAGGACAAAAATAATAGAATTATGAATAAGATCTACGTAACTCGAATAATAATTTTAAAAAATTGGACTATTGAAACAAGCTTTGAATGAAAACTCCTTTGACTTTTTAAGTATCAAGAGTGTATAGTCGCGGTACAGTAGGGTGGTGTAGCGAATAACGAAGGCGCGTTTGATATGTTAATTTATATAATTCGTAGCTTTTCACTGCTTTTACAAGCTGTTGCGATACGTTCTTCGTGTGAATATCTATGTAATACCATTTGCAGTTGTTATTAATAGAAATGGAATAAACAAATATGTGTAAGTACATCTTTTGCGTTTGTTAACACTCAATATAAAGTCGTTACAATAGGAGTTCAGTCGAAAGGTCTCACGTTTGAATAATTTCGTTACTAATAAATTGTAATACGTTAGACTAGTTAGACTATATTGACTGTACTTTTTAACGAGCTTATTGGTTAATCTGAGATTGATTGCTTTATAGGTGTTTTTTTATTTTTATAAAATCGTTGCCCCACACTAGGAATTATTTCTGTTTCGTGGGTGCGTTTACAAACACAAATATTCACATGGACATACACCCAGACCGGAAACAACTATTCGTAAATCATACAAATATTTGTTCTGTGCGGGAATCGAAACCACGACACGTAGCGCAGCAGTCAATCGCTCAACCACTGCGCCAACCGTGTCGTGGTTTCGATTCCCGCACAGAACAAATATTTGTCATTGCAACTGACACTTAAGAATTTTTTGTTATTTTTTTATGGCTTCAAGCGCTGCTTATCTAAAATTAAAAGCAATATTTAAGTTTCTTTCAACTGTATTTAATAATACTAGCGTACCTCTACTTATAATAAAAAAAAAACAAAATGTAACTTATTATGTACTTATCGTATCAAAACCGTTACATCTACATTGCCGCATCGATTTGATGTTAAAGTGGTAAGAATCAATTTGCGACACTTCTGTCACGATACAATAATCTAATTTTAATATTTAAAAGTGACAACATTAAAGCCACGCTCGCTCTTCTCTGATTCCACGTTCTGAATACGAAATGTAAACGGGAAGCGCGCGAAAAGGCGGCCATGTTGCTTTTAGCACCCTTTAATGGAAAATATTTGAGAATAAAACGAAGCGCCCTGATTAATGTGTAAATGAAAGTGAATTGATATTTTAGCAACTGTTTGTAGATGCTTAACACGATGACGATTGTGTTTAATATTAAAGAGGCGCGATGTTTTTATTTTTGACAAGTGCTGTTTCTTTTTTTCAGCGACCTGTTTTCTCTTTTCGATTTTTCTTCCTCGGTGAGATCGAATCAACTCACAATCTGTGGGTTAAAAGCATTTTAAGCAATAATACAACCGATATTACAGTATGTATTTCGAATCATACCCACACAAAGCTACCTCATATTTTTCATACAACCTGAAAAAGGCTAACCTGTAGAACAACAGAAGGTCGTTTCATGTCCTCTTAATTTAGTTCAATTAAAGTTCCTAAGTATTTAACTTGCTTAGACAACATCTTATGTTTCAATTACCAATAGGTACTAAAATCCATGAAAACAGCCTTTAGGACTTGAGAAGCAAATTTCGTCAAAGCAAAACAGGCGAGTTCGTGTTACAAATTCTCAATTAGCAAGCACACAGCTCAGTTTAAGCCGGCGTTTAAATTCGTTAGGAACGGGCTACGTTGTTTTCGTTCGCGGGTTTCCCAAAGACTAAAATTTATAGATAGGCAATATTGAGGCGAGTAAGAGTTCTAGGATCCCGCACCCTCTTTCCAGACTCAAATTATGATGCGCAATTTCTATTAGGTACGTTCTCCTTTGTTATAGTCTTAAGAATGATAGTCTGGCGACAATCTTGACGTTAAATAATTTATTATAGCATATAGGATAGCATATATCACAAAGTAGTGATGGTCTAGCGGTTGAACGCTTGCCTTCCGTGCACGAGGGTCTGAGTTCAAACCCGGCCCGCACCTATGACTTTTCGGAATCAAATACGGATCAGAATTTGATTATCACTTGCGATACGGTGAAGGAAAACATCGTGAGGAAACTTGCATACCTGAGAGGACCCCATAAAGTTCTTGATAGTGTGTGTAGTCCGCCAACCCGCACCGGGCCAGCGTGGTGGACTAAGGCCTAACCCTTCTCATTCTGAAAAGAGACCCTTGCCCAGCAGTGGGACAGTAATGGTTTGAATTTATTTATTTATATAGGATTATTAGATTGTAATCGGTGACAAGTGACAAATTATAATCAATAAAGCTGATGTATGATGCCTCACTAAACCCATCATAATTCACATTAATTATACCTATAATTTCATAAATTCATTAGATCTTTTACATAGAAAGCCAAAGAGATAAGAAATGAGTGTATATTTCCCAACCCAACTTAACGCACAGGAATACAATTGTCTACTCTACAATTAATATACTCTTTGGCGGCGCCATCAATTGCGTATGTGAGCTGCGTAGCCCGCTAAGTGGATCTCCATTTTAACTCCTGAAACAAGCCGGTTGAGGCTTTCAGTCGGATCTCGGCATTTGCATGATTGGCATTACGCTGATTACCCCTCCTTCCACCACCCTGTCGGTTCCTCCGTCACGGTTCACCCCGCTCTCCTCGTTCGTGCCGATTTCAGAAAGATAAACATGTGCAAATTAACGTTTTAGAGTTTTAGTTAACGGCTTCTGAAAATAGTTCGGGTAGAACTTACTGAGATCAGGTTAAGAAAACCAGAGTATCGAGGGATTATCATCTCGCGTGGGTAGTTGAAATTGGTGCAAGGGAATTAAAGGTCAGTCTTTTTTGCCTTAATACAAAATGATAACATATTATGCATCATATTATAAAACCTGTCAGACAGAAACTGTTCTCAGATTGTCCATATAGACGTATCTATGACTCGTAAATACACATACCAAAAGGTTTATATTAAATGTCAGTTTTTTCTGTTTAAAACGTTAATCTGTACCCTCCTCCTCCCCGTGGCTCCACCCCCCAACGGTTGAAAGTGCTCCAGAAAGTGTCGTTTATGTACTCAAAGCATATGCAAATAGATGTTTTAAAATTTTAGGGAGAGAACGCCACTTTAGTCCCTGAAGCACTTGCGAATATCAAAATGTAAATTTACCCTTTTATGTTTACAAATCTTGTAAATGAAAGCGTTCATTTTATTGACTTTAGCCCAGCAAACATTGAGTACACGGCCATTTTGATGTAAAACTTGTGGAAATATGCATAAACTTTCATAGTACACTTTGATATGTTATTTTAATGTAAACTTTATTTATTGTTCTAGAGTAGTGGTTCAACGCTTGCCTTAAATGCAAAAGGTTTCGAGTTTGATCGCGGCTCACACGTTTGACATTTCCAATTTATGTGCAGATCAAAATTTGTATTTCAGTTGCCCTTACGGTAAAAGAAAACTTCAGTCCCGATGATGTACTCCGCCAACCCGTATCAGTCCAACATCAGCCTCAAACTGTCTCATGCAGAGAGACAGTAATACCTAGACTGAATTATAATATCTTCTCAAACTAACACCAGCCTTACGCAACAACGTGTTAAATAACAAAGATTATGTTTTGGTCAAACTCCGTTTACCGGGTGTAAAGTGAGAAGTAGGAATAGGAAGACGGTGTCGTTCGGTCCGATGCGCGCGCGCCGATCTCAGCCGATCGAGTTACCCGCTCGTGCACAGAAATGCCAATCCTTTGAGAATCAATGTGTTGTGAGAAAATTGTCGCTAATTATATCTTCTAGATGGGTGTTACTCGCGTAATCTTGTAACAATAAATGTTCAATGGAAACGTGTTGATTGCCGTGATTAATTACTTAATATTCATAGAAGTAATGACTAATGATTGACGTGGTTACATTCTTGGATTGAATGCTTTATTAATTACCAGTAGGTAATAGAGAACGCGAATCATACAAAGATGCATTACCTACGAACAATATTTAAAAACTGCATTATCATTAGGTAATATCTCTAGAAATTACGAAAAACAAGTGCCAGCATTCAACTTTACCTTAAGCCAAAAAGTCGACTCCAACATCACCCTTCGCGCATCGTTAAGTTTTAAAATGTTCGAAAGTTCTCTAATTACTTTTTCCATTACAAACAAAAGCATTAACTGTAGATGCATTCGTTTCCTGGTAATAAATATCTAAAAATCTTACATAACATAATATAGACAAGTAATAAGTACGTAAATAATATATTTCTATAGAACGTAAATAAGCTGTTATGCTGCGCATAACTCACAGATTTATAGCTAAAAACGCATGCCAAGTTACCTGTAACGCAGTTTACGATAATATTGTAAACTGTGTCTTACGACTATCAATATCAGTAATTATACCCTCAGCATTTCTGGTATCGGGTGTCCTTCGAAGGTGTTAATTACAGAATGTCAGATTTTTCGTTCGTTTAAACTCGTCGAGGTGCAGTGGTGCGAGAAACATACGTCACGCCCCATGGCTATATGTGACGATATCAATGCACTCTTTATATCCTATTACTATTATAATTTGAATAAATCTTCCATTATACTCATTAATAGAATATTAATAGACTGCTTCATCGTATCACGCTGACGTTCGATGATTTAAACGATGAACAGAAGCGATTTCATTTGTTTCCGTATTTTTTCAAATTAAACTTGCTGTGTTGATTTAATTCACTTCGAGTGTATATTTTAGTAGATAATCGGAGAAAAAGATAGAACTGAACTAAATAATCATTGTTGCCAACCTAAAACTTGTATGCCTCCTAACATTCAACATTAAATTCGCACAACTTTACTACAAATAAAAATACTATTCCAATAACAAGAAGCTAAAAGGTATTTAACATCTATCACTAGTCTATGTTTTTAACTTCTATTCAATAATAATAATATATTAATTTGCAGAAAGCCTCGATATAAGTTTGGGTCTACACACTACGAACTCACAACGTAATTTTGAATGAATAATTAACCCTGAAAAACAGAAAACACTTATATGAAGACCTTTGCCTAGCAGTCTATTTTGTTCCATTTTATAATGTAAAGATTTTTACCTACCATCTGTTAAAATAAATCAACGGTCAATTAAAACAAAATCATTTATCTGAGAACGCAAGTGGTCCCTGACCGCAAGTCCCTTCCTGTTCACGTCAAGACATAGTAGCTTGGACGTCAAACCAATGAGTTGAGAGCCCAGTGGCTAATACGGACTGGATATCATGTTCACATACTCTATTAAACATGATAACCATCTATACGGACCGAGTGTTGACCACACTATGTTTATACTGGACTTTGTCATTCATTTACATTGAGACTATTGAATGAGCAATGATTTCGGACATGTCGGATCGGTACATGATGTTTCAAATTAAAATAAACTTATGTCAACACAATGTCTCCGTTGCGATATGCGGTAGGCTCTACTTGTAAGGTACAGTCACTCACCAGACCCAAATGTTAGCGAGACTGTCAATTAATTTCTTGCAAACGTAAGCAGCTATGACTTCTTAAATAAAAATTAAAAATCCAATAATGCCTAAATATTGCCAGACTCGAATGGAACCCACGATCCGGAGCCGTGCTTATTTAGCCGTGCGAATAGAAATTCTCAGTAAATTTTCCTCATATGTTTAATTTCACAATTTGCCTACAGCACGCATACTGACACATGGCCCATGTGCACACATGTTGTAAGTGTGCATGCGTGTGCTCAGATGCTTGCGGTCGCCGCGGCTCGCTTGGTAAACGGACGTAATCTCGACTAAACACTGATCAACGACTGTTATGTCTGTGTGTCGAGTGGTTGAAAGGGTGCATCGGTAGTCCACAGTTCGATTACTGAGCATAATGTTAAGTTCAGTTTCCTGTTTGTAGCTATTCTATGTTTGTACCTACTACAGTCGGAGGTTCCTTCTAAAGAGGCCTATGAATGACAATTATTTTTTATTTTATGCTCCAGGCCTCTCCAGATGATGGTGATCATCATCCTCTTCCTGATAAACTTAGCCAACTCCCTATGCCGACAAGCTGTAGTGAGAAACACTGTCTCGATAGGAGTCAAGTAGTTTAATCATATTTTTTTCTAGTACCTATACTAAATCTGCTCCAATTTACAGAATTCTAAAAGCAATATGACTTGATCTTTGAAAATTGTTTAAAGCAGCCGTCTTTATCGAACCTATGAAACTTATAGGAAAGGAGGTGGGATGTTCTAACCTTATTTTTTTATCTTAGTTTTACTGGGGTGGTATTTGCGAAAAAAACTAGCATATGAAATAATTACATTATCAATATGTATTATTTTTAGATTTCCTCGAATCATCAGCCGTGAAATGTGGACTTCAGAAAACTCGAAACAAACCCTGTATGTACCTATGAGAATTTTGTTGTGATGGCGGATCTGGGGCTCTAAAAAGGCCGCTTTAGATGATTATAATTTGAGCCACATTACAAAAAGCAAATTAGTTAGGGCCACCTAATCGACGAATTTGAATATGATGATTCGCATAAGGTTTACTCATCTGTTTGTCAATTATTAAGGAGTTTCGTATAAAGATAAATTGTTCAATGTGGCCTTTTTAAGCCGGCTGATTTCTTATCATTATCATTATCACACCAAATTCTTATCTTTATCCTAAAATACTTATTACTTACGTACATTTACATAGAATGTTAGTTTCGATTAACAAAGCAGATTATAAAACCAGTACTCCATTTAGTATATGCAATGCTTACTATAATTTAAATATCTACTCTTTAATGCCAAGTCGAGTAGCTACTTAGCTAGTAAAAGTTATCGCAGATCCTCTCAGTCATAATTACATACATTAGGAATTTATTCCTTTCAAAGACGACAGTGAAGCTACATTAACTGGGCAAAAGTAAATCGATATGATCAAGTTAAACTATTGGTTAATGTATCAGTGACTGGTAAAGTGATACACGGTGTGGCTACCTAGTCGCACACATCAGTACCATTCAGTGCCCCGTGCACATGAGGTATGTGGACACTGACAGTTATAATGACAACATTTAAAAATGTTAGGCTACTTAAAAAACATGATGAGGAGATATGGACTTTAGCTGTGTATCGTAACTTTCCAATGTTCAGTTTTTCCATCGGAGAAAAAGCTTCTTTTGGATTAACATCGCATCGGTCATAGCGTCTGCAAATAAGGCCTGCATTTTCTTTAAATAGGCTGCAAATGGAAAAAAACCAAATTGAAACAAAAAATCTTTGTTGTTAAAAAAATATCATTTTTTGCACTGAAGTAAAAAAGTAAGTAGATACGAGTATATTTCCATAACAGACGAGACGTTCTGAAAGCTTTGGCTGAAAAACTCATAGTGCAATTTAAAAAAAGCTAGTTTTTCAATACCTCGTTACTTTAAATAAACTTTAAGTAGGTAATTAATTAACTATAAAAAGCTACACGTACAATCACATTAAGTACACACACTGCAGTATATTGACAGCTTACATTTCGTGCAACTATGTGTGTGTTACGGGTTGTGCGCACGCGCAATTTCGCAGTGTTTTGTATCGTCGTGCGACCGCAGGCTCCGTTCAACTGATACAGCGATCTCAGGTTACACCCAAGTGAAATCGTTTCATAAAAGGCCCTTTTGGCTTCTGCAACACTTTATAGGATTCTAATATAACAAAGAACTTTAACCCGTTTATGTTACAAGTAGTTAGTAGCACTAATTTATTTATTCGGACATGCGTAATCTTCAAACGTTTGTTCGAATCCTAATATAGTAATGCGATTTAACATTAACAGCAATCACAATACGATCAGTTCCTACGACACGTTCTCCCCTCTCGTAATCTATTTAGTGTATGTACGTTTGTGTGAGAGCATCGCCGTTAATTCACTCATGAATAGTAACAAGTGGGGTCCGACTCGAGACCATTAATAGCTTGTTTTTGCCACCTACACTGTGATTATTTCTAGTAAAACGGTTGTTTCTTGCTATTATTCAGTGTTATACAAAGTGACTATCCAGCCTATACTTGTTTTTTCTTTCGTGCCCGACTCGGTTTCCACATCATTACCTACTAGGTACGCATGTATACCGATATTGCTTTGCGTTACAAGTGCTATTTTATTATTCATTGTTTAAACGTACATTAAAAACTATTTTGCACGATCTGTTTGCTATCATCCGCTGTTTTTCATGGTGAATGTTCGTACTTGAAACTAATAACATCGATACATGTAAAGTTATACAGTTTTTAATTATTATTCTCTCTTCATGATGCTCGTTATATTAAAAACATGTTCCGAACTAAATTACAAATAATCAGACTTTCAACATTATTCTGAAATGATTACCTATTATTAAGCTTTTACCTAACTAGGTATTTCTTAACAAGAAGTTTTTCCAGTTGTGCAGCGCCTGCGCCGGCGCTGTGAGGCTTTCTGTGAAAAACGCTCATAAATGAGTTTCTACTAAAAGTATGCGTCGTAACAATTATAATTGATAACGTTTCTCATTCGCTCAATTATATTAAATGGAGTGAATGTTAGCTGTTTCCCGGTTTGAAACAATAACGATAATCAGATGGCAACATCTCGCGAACAATGACACTGTGCCCCTGTCGTGGTGACCATGAACAAATACAATTAATAGAAAAATATTTTTATTATTATAAATATATTTTATTGGCAGAGTAAAGAAGTTGATGAACGACTCTTAATTAGCAAAGCATCCCAAAATAGATAAAAGCATTTTATAAAGACTAGCCAATCACTTCTTTACGGCAAAAGCTCTTCTTTATATTATGAAAAAACATTATAAAAATTTGAAGCCTCGCCGTCGTAATGATTCAGATTTTTAAAATATCTCCGTTCGGTGATGAATGGCTCTACAATTCAAAGTTTCTGTAGAAAGGAGCTTCTGTAGGTACCTACGTTGCTGCGTTCTAAAAACAACTGGACGAAATCCATCAAAATATTAATTTATAGATATCGTCATTTACATTACAGGTACTAAACAATAAATAACTATGACCTCAAAATCCAACGATTCCTACCCACTGATGTCAGTCAATCAAAGGAAGTGAAACGACGCAACAGCAGCACGGGATACAATAAAACACATAGCTTTCCTCCTTACGCACATTACGCACCCGTTTGAATATCCAATGCGATTTACAATTAGCTATTCAATAAACACCTCTAACTTTATTATGGTGCTGCCCTATTTAGTATCTGCGTCATCTGACTGGCTCATTTTAACATGTAATTTTTATGGAATATCATAGTCCCTAATCGAGCACTGTTTTTAGCATTTTTAATAAGAAGAAAGAGGAAACAATGAGAATGTTCTGCTTATCGTTCCAGCCAGTTGGTTGAAGACAAAAACTGATAACTCAACCATAACTCGTAGTGAATTCGTGATAAAGGTACATATGTTGTGTGTGATCCGTATATATTTGCCACTAATCAACTCTTTCAACACCCTTGTGAGGAAAAGTTGGTCCATATCCGAGACCATATAACACAAGGGAATAATCAGAGCGGTTTTATTTCGTTCGTGGCCAATTCTGAATATTATTTTCTATGTACCCAGCTACATAGTTTGAACATTTTCACGAAATGCTGGGTCCTTTCTCACTATCTGTCTCTCTCACAATAAATCTAATAAAAATACTTGAAAATTTCTAATTTTTTGGAGAAAAGTCGAGAATAGTTAATTTTACGACTACAAATCTAATTCTAAATAGATATATGCATGTCCTAAATTAGCCTAGAAGTGTGGCGACCTGAGGCTTTTAGCCGAGTTCCCACGTCGCTGTTACTGTTAACCTAACTGGTGGTAAGCGGTGCACTCATAATACTTAAAAATTAAAAGTTATTGTATTTATGAAACGTGTGAGAATGTTTAATTAAATAAGTGGAATAAACGGAACTAAGCACTTATTATAACCAATGAAAGTGACGACACACTGGTAAACATTGTGGAAACAACGAGTAATGAGATTATACTAATTCTCTAAGTTCACAAGCTGATTAGGCAATGTGTGTAGGTAACTAATACAAGTTAGTTAAAAATACGTTGGATTTTTCTTCATGCTTGTGTCGGAAAATAACTTGGTATCCGAAATTTTTGAACATAGTAGGTATGCCTGTAGTTATAAACAAAATTAATAGTCAGTCCTTAAATGGTCTAGGTAAAGTCGGTATATCCTAAAAAATATTAATCGGTTATCGGTTGCACAAACATAAATTAGTTCCACATTTAAAGTTTATCCTGGAGTCATCGAAAATTAGTTGCACGATCTGACGGGAGCACGCCCTCGGCGTCATGTGTTAGACTCCGATCATTAATGAGTTACAGCAAAAAATATGTTCTTCTATACAATACAGGCGCATGACTCGCCGCTCCGCGATCAATTATTAATAAAAAAGCGGGCCGCTTCATTGAAAGGGCGATTAGCTCAATATTTATATGGAATATTCGGTATCAACGGCGCTTTGTGGCCATAATTCGGTGGGTCGTGACGCGGCGCGTTTGACTCTCCCGCCCGCACCATAGACCAACTGCTATGTGATGCGTAGACATGATACTGCGTTAATTATCAAGTAATAGGATATTTACCAAGATTAGTACTGAATCCAAAACTGATCGGTCTTCTCATAATCACGCCATAGTTCTCGCATATCTCCTTATTTTTATCGTCAATGTCCGCCATCTATCTTGACTTCTTAAAAATAATAGGATTTAATTGGATTACAAAACTGATGTTTAATAATTCACTATATTATTGTATTCTATTATTAGTTAGTGCCACTGAACATAGGTACCTACCATCATAAATAATATGTAATGCTGATTTCAGTCAGCCCAAATTGGACCATTGTTGACTGGCTAAACTTTCCACTACGACATGAGCGATTCCTATGCGAATGCTCGTGCTCCTTCGATAGAAAAAGAAGATGATCAAAAACCGAACCTCTATGAGTTCGAACCAGTGCAGGCAACATACAAAAACACACATTACCTTCAACCAAGCGGTAAGGCGCTGGCGCGGTGCGGCTCATTGTACTACCGAATTGACTCACTGCCTCTTTCAATAGAATTCTTCGCCGTGAAAGCAGCCACTATGTCGGCATAAATTTATTTAATCTGATACATTTGCCCGAACATCAATCACAAAACGATCGCACTCAACACTGGCGAATTATTGGGTCATGTTTACGTTTTTTTTTAATTGTTTGTCCCGCGGTAGTGTTAAATGCGTCGGAGTCTACGTAATTATGTTATTAAATTGATATAAAATAAAATCATCACGTCTTGAGAAACTGTTAACTTGCAGCATCAACATTAGGTAACTGCATGCATTTTCTGACTAATCTTTGAGAACTTCTACTTCCGAAAAACAACAATGAACAAAGTATGGTTAAACACTAGCCTTATACGATTAATTATTTTTATAATTCATTTGGCATTACGGATTCCCATAGCAACCAATAGCTGCCAGATCAATTTTTCAGTAGAGTTGATGCTAATGAAAAGGCATTTTCACGAGCTTTGGCGCCGGCCGACATGCAAATGTGGTGTTTAATGACGCGCGAAGCTACGCCACACAACTATACTAGCTTTGCGGACACAAAACGTTACATTACACACAGTTTATTGTGGAAACTCGTTTCAGAATTGTAAACGTACCTACATACGACCCGAAGCGAATCACAACGAATATGACTTTTGAATACATCTTGACCTCTGACTGGCCTGTATTGACAATGGTAATTTATGGTGAGAAACACGGAAAAACATATTGCAAACAGAAAATAAAGTTTATTCACAAAACACTACTCGGAGAACCTCAAAGCAGATAAATTCCCCGACTAGCGGCGCCTATTCACTGATTTTAACTTTAACTAAATGTTTTACGACTCTCAGACAGCTATAACATGACTATATCCTTAAGATAAATGTGTCACGATTGAGTCATTCGATCCGCCGTCAAAAAGAAAAGCCCTTCAACCTTGAAAAGGCCAGAGAATGCGGCATGAAAGAGCCTCACAATACTCTTTTAATTTGTCATTATGCAGCAATAAAAACATGGTAAATGAGAGCGACAAAAAACTCGTTCAGAGACAAACAAAAACCGCGAGCTGGGGCGAAATTCGCAAATCATTCTGCGATAATGACGGCCGCTTGAAAAAAATTTAAATATCAAAAGGCCGGACGGGGCACGGTAATGGTTTAAAATCATTTTTCATTCGAGTCACTCGTGAGTCAGAAATATGAAAACGGTAGCCATCACATCGGGCGCGCTTCCATTAACTCTAGCCAACTCGCGATTAGAATTTTGGACGAGCTCCATCTTTCATTTGTTACCTTCTTCAGAAGAAATAAAACAAAAATGTTGATCAATTACGGTGTTCGAATGAAACTACATAAGTACCTGCGTCGTTAATGGTTTTTATTTACAAAGGTCCTTTTTAATATTAAATCGCATGACTTATGTTATTTAAATGTCATTTGTTCTTCTTTTTCTTGTTCTTGGGTTGCGATTGGTCGAGTGAGGACAGACCGCTATCAAATTCGCTCGCGGTATGCATAGAACTCTGTTTCTTTATAGAGCGACCGCCAAATGGAGCCATCTTAGCTTTTGGAAATCTGTGAAGAAAACACAGTCTCGAATTAATAATTATAGCAGTAGTAAATAACCTCAGTGAAAATTAATTTACATCAAGCGATATAAAGATGGAATTGAGGTCTTAAATACGTATAGAAGTATTATTGCATAATTTTCCCAACGAAGTGGCACAATGTTTATGAGACGATTAAGTCGCGCGTTTTTCTGGTACATACATCGTAATTACCCCATGATGAAAATAAAATGTGGGTATAAAAAACACGTCAAAAGCTCACCCTGGCCGCTTCTTCTCCTCATCTTCATGTAGAGTGAGTCTGTTGACAGGTCGGTCCTTCTTATTGGAGGGGTTGGACTTGACACGACGGGCGAGAGTGGCGGGAGCGTCACGGAGCGCGAAGGCCTTTGCCGCGTGCCCCAAATGCAGCTGTTTGGAGTCCAGGTATTCGCGAACGTCGCGGGGATAGCCCGCGTAGAAACGTACCCATGATGTATATGCTGGTAGTGAGATAAATTGACGTATTTAAAGTTACTTCTATACCAAGGTATGGCTCAAATACCTTAGAATGATACATGTGTACGTCGGTGATATTTTCAAATATATTTGCACTTTGATATTGTTAGAATTTGTAAAGCACTTGTTAAGGCCCACTCCACTGGCGGATGCCATATCTGGCACACTTGCTTAATAATTTATGATCAACATCTCTCCCCTCCACTACTGCATTATTCCAAGTATTAACAGGACTGACTGACATGACTAAATTCTAACCTGACGTTACCGAAAAGAGCTCCATAGCCCTCGACGGCCAGTTGATCTGTGCGATAGCTGTACCCATGATGCTACAAATAAGACTGACCTCTACTAGCTCTTAATAGCCAGTCTCTATTGGTGTGTGCTGTGCGCTCGAGCCGCGCCTGCACGGCAACGGCAGCGCGCTGGGAAGTCGCGGCCGCTGGTACAACTGTACGCAGCGCCTCCAATGCTCGCGACTCGTCTCCTTGACGCAACCTGCGACGTAACTTACGTGTTAAAAAAGGGATACTAACTCTCGGGGCGCGAAACAGTATTTTTTAGCCTTTCCTATCCTTGTGTGAACATGATAAGGTCAACAAAAAAAGAATTAATATTGATCGAAAAATATCAATTAATTTGGATATAGTTATATTAATTACAGTGTATGTTGATTTTATTTAAATTCCAACCCTACAGACACACATTAACAACAAAGATATGCAGTCTTAATGAAACAGTCCAAACAAACTTAAGCTCACCTGATCCTTTTCTCCTCCAAATGTCTAATGTATCGTGCTTCACTAGGTAGAAGGAACATCACGGCAGCACCCACTTGCGTCGCACGACCTGTACGACCCACCCTGTACCAAACATAATAACATCACATAGTACAACGCCCACAACTAACATCAGATTTTTTTGGAATAATTTGAAATTCATGAAATCAGAATAAAAACTTAAATCTATACATATAAATAAAATTGGAGTGTCTGTTTGTAATATTGAAATAACCGTTTTTTACTACATGCATATGAATATATATACGATACATACACCAAAATAACATGTTTCACAATTTTCGTCTGTCTGTCTGTCTGTCTGTTTGTATAGGCTAATCTCTGAAATGGCTGGACCGATTTTGACGGGACTTTTATTGGCAGGTAGCTGATGTAATAAGGAGTAACTTAGGCTACTTTTATTTTAGAATAAATCTTTTATTTTAGAAAAAAATAGGGTTAAGTGCATTTGGTCTCACTAAAAAATGCCTTGTTAAGTTCCGACATCCACGCGAACGAAGTCGCGGGCACAGCTAGCAAAAAAATAAAATATTATGTCTATACCTGTGGACGTAGTCGGTGGCAGTGGCCGGCACGCAGTACTGTAGCACGAGGTCCACTCGCGGCACATCGATTCCTCTGGCGGCGACATCCTAACGAATAATAATAATACATTACGTCATAATTATGGGCATTACCTGTTATGGGCATACATATAAGACATGTTATTTTTGTATTGTGTTTCCTACTGTAATTTATATATGTATTGCTGTTAGTATACCAATAATAAATAAATAAAAATAAAATAAAATTACATTACTGAGGTAAGAACGGCTATCCAGAACATCCGACCTGAGATCAAATCCGGAATTGAGAAAATACTTTATCCACAATTCGGTTAAGATTGTCACGACGCACAAGTAAAATTTGATTAGTTTTCAAATGAGATAAAAACTTATTATCTCTAATGAATTATATTTCGTAAATGTTGTGCAATAAAGTGTATTGTATTGTATTTATAAATTATTATATTAAACATTTACGAAAAATTTCAGTTTTTCATCAGTGTTAATCAGTATTTTTTCTCTTTTGAAAACTTATCAAATTTTACTTGCGTGGTATTGTTAGCTAAGCGAAAAAATTACATCTGAAATCAGCCCTGGTACTCGGCCCGGCTACAGTGCACAAAAGCCCTTAACTTTTCTAAGCATGTAGTTGTATTCAAGGTAATGCTCAAGCCTCAAATTACAAATCTTTCATATCATATACATATGCGAATCCAATATCGACCACGAAGAACAGAAGCTTTGTATCGCGTAAGCGAGTGAGCGCCGCCTCAGTAGCTACCGCCCGCTGCGACCGAGATTAAACATGATACGATCTCTGTAACCTCCGCGCCGTCATTATCTACACTATGGAGGACATTACACTGCGCCTATTGCTGTATTAATGCAATTAAAAACACACTACCACGTACAACGTATTCGTCGAGGCTAATTACACGATTAGAAAATTATTTTACGCTTCACCTACCACACTGACCAACCGTGGAAAATTTTCAAATGATAATAAAGTGCTTTCTCAGGAATCTACTATAAACCCTTTTTAATATGTTGTATTTTGTGTTATTAATTAAGACATAGAAGAAGATAGTACTTGAAAAAATAAAAGATTTGTTAAGTTTTATCCCACACTAGTATTGGACTAAGGTCTACCTCCGCAATCTGAAAAGAGGCCCTGACTTGCCCAGTAGTGGGAAAGAAATGGGCTGACTTGTCATATGTACCATTTTTATCCGTATGCTAAGGCCAATCGCTAAGGCCAAGCTGTTAACATATCACATAAACTAACATTGAAACCTGTGTCCGCGACAACAGTAAATTAACACTAACTTAACAGATTAAAATTGTAATTAGAATCTCCACCGTAACAGTAAGGTTCCGATGTCGGCGATGATAGATGTAATAAACACATATAATTGTACATAATCGACGCGTATTGTGGCAGCCGCGGCGGTGTGGGAGCGCGCAAAGAGCTAGATGAATGACCAGCTAATAGGCACCGGGCCACAATAGCTAGCGACAAAGGAGAGCGGCGGGAATACGGACGCCACTATTACACAAAGAATGTGATGATTAATCTGGTAGCACGTTTTTCGAAGATAATAAATTGAATTTCTATAGCATAATATATTATTCATATATAACACGTAAACACGATTAATAAAAAATATTAGAGATATACGTCAATATAACATGTGATTAATGAAATTTTATAACATATAGTTTTCATCTCCAATTACCTCAAATAAAGAAAAACCCCAAATGACCTACAATATGACCTACAATCGTAGCAATTGTTAATTGTTTAGGGAGACAGAACACACCACAGGTATAGACAAAAACTATTAATAACCAAAAAAAAAATGACATCATTTTCGAATCCATAATAATTAATAAAGCAGTCGAATACAACTTACCGTACATATAAGAACGCCACTTCTAGCAGCGCGGAACTGTTTGAACACCTCCATCCTCTGCTCATGAGGCATGGACCCGTGCAAGCTGAACATCTCCAAGTCAACAGGTACTAAGCCACCTTCCGAAGGCTCTTCGTATTCCACCTGAAATTCATCTGAATCTTCCGATGACGACGATTGTTCACCCTGAATAGGAAATATTTTATTATGTATTTTATCTCACTTTACTGAACCTTCAATTAAACTAGTTTCTTCAATAAGTAAAACAATATTAAAAACACTCCTTCACTTACATCGTCATCATTATCTTCACCATCTTTTCTTTTCTTAGCTTTAGAATTTTTTGCTTTGTTTTGACTTTTCTTTTTAACCTTAACTTCTTTTCCCGTAAGCACGGTTTCTATCAATTCTGAATGATAATCAACCATTTCTAAGGTTGCCATGAAAACTATCATTTTACCACCTTTTTTGTTTACGATGCAATGTTCTACAATAAGACCACAAAGTGTTACTAGTCTTAGTTTCATGGGGACAACGAGGAATGTTTGATTGACTGAGGCCGGTAGCACTAATTCATCTTCACCTAACGCCGATTTCACTGCTTCCGCGAAAGTATTGACAGATTGTGGCTTTGCTTCTTCATCTTCGTTATCTTCGTTATCGTCATCACTACCATCATCACTATCCTCTTTTACTACTTTAGGTTGTTGAAGTTCATATTTCTTCTGTGCTTTAAAGTATTCGTAGTCGGAATCACTATCGCTATCGCTATCTTCAGAATCATTGTTAGCGTCATTCGCTTGTGTGGCGTCACTTTGCGTTGAGCCTTCGCTTTTGAATAAATCAGGGTGGTTTATACCGGTGAATGCTTTTAAACCTAAGGCGATAAAAATCGATTTAAAATCTGACTGATTTGTAATTCAATTGCAGTAATTGTTTTATATTAACTTACCTCTTTTATCTGCAGCAGTTTTTGTAGATTTTTCTTCTTCACTTTCTTCCTGAGTTGTTTCTGGTTTTGATATTTCTGGTTTCGTTTTTTCTGTTACTACTTTTACTTCAGGTTTACTCTTAACTTTACTAACTTTTTCGGTTTGAGTGGGCTGTTCGGTTTTAAGTGAATCTGCTACAACAGCTTTGCCTTCAGATGTATCGACGAAGACTGGATTAACCAGAGTTATACCGGCTAAATTTTCTACGGCCTTAAAGGTATTATAAGAAAATTAATATTCACAATTAATCAAGTAATCACTAAGACATAAATTAGAGGTTTTAATTTAATATTTTTACTTTAAGCTTTTTTTATCATTCAATGTTTACCTTGGTAAGTGTAGCTGACAGTAATATAGTTTGTTTTTCTTTAGACAAAAATACATCAGTCAAATGATGTTTCACTTCAACTTTTTCTTCACTAGTTTCTTCTTGACTAGGTTCCTCAGTATCATCTTCATCTGGAATTTTCTTTGTCACATTTTGTCTAATAAGAGCCATAGGATCATAAGTAGCTGCTTTCTTGTGGTCTTCAATAGCTTTTACAATGGCCGCAACATCTTTTTCATAGCCCATGTCTAATAAACGATCAGCTTCATCCAAGACTAAACAACTGCAAAATTCATGTTACTGAAATATACGTCTGACTTTTAAAATAATTGGGCATAACTCTTGGAAGATGTTCTTTTTATATATTATATTTGATGTAAGTAGGCTTTCAATCAAAAGCTTACCTTTATCCTCTGAACAGAAAACATAAAGAAAGTTTACATTAAAAAATATGGATTTGCAAAAATTTGATTGACTATAAATATATATACAATTTTTACCCAGTTTTGGCAAAGTTAAATGTCTGGGTGTGTCTTAGGTGATCATTGATACGGCCTGGTGTTCCAACGACTATATTAAGTCCTTTCCTAAGCCGTGCCTTCTCTCCATTCCTCTTTTGTCCTCCACTAAGCAGACCCGGTACAATCCAATGGAAAGGCTAAAATAAAAATAAATAAATCATTAAACTATCTAGAACTGTGCACACTGTGAAGTATCAAAATATGCATTCCTATGAAACAATATTAAATAACATAGTTATTTGATTTTAATTTCAACTTCTATGCAGTAAATCAGTAAACTTAATCAGTAAAAAGGTTTATAACAACTCTTTTACACATTAATACAAAGATTTTTTTATAATTTATTTATTTATCTGTGTCTGTGTCTTACATACCTTGACTAGTTTAACGAACAGTTCATAAGTCTGAACTGCAAGCTCCCTGGTTGGTATGACAACAATGACCCTGATGCCATCATGCCTGTTAATCTTAGGTCTAATAGCCTGTAGCCCCTCTATGATTGGCAATGCATATGCCAGTGTTTTGCCTGATCCAGTCTGTGACCTAATTTAAAAAAAATAAACAATATATACCTGATAACATTTTTTTATCAGTATCATTAACACCTATAATAATAATATTACATGCATCAAAATATAACTATATATAATAAAAAGTATAATTAAATTTTTTAAACTCACCTTATAAGAACATCTCGGCCCTGCAATATGACAGGTATTGCATTCTGTTGCACTGTCATAAGTTCTTTCAAACTTAAGTTTTGCTCCAAGTTAGCAACACTGTGGGGATGTATATCTAAGTCTGAGAAGTTGTTACCGGCAAACACTTTCTCAACAATTGGCTTGACAGCCCGCTGCCCAATACGAGGCACTTGTGGGTTGTTTTTAAATAATGAAGATATCCAACCACCGCTCCTAGGTTTGTTTTGTTTCAACTGTATATTATCGCTCAGGTTTTGGTAATTTTTCCCTTGATATTTGCCTTTATTTTCACTGAGATCTCTCAGTTTGGCTCCTAAATCGTCGAATTTATCTTCTTTGGGAGCTGACACTTTTTGCACCTTTTTTGGTGGACCTTCTGCATTTTTTATGACTGAACGATTCGCTTGGGCCAAATTCTGAGGTCTTTTCCTTGCTATGGTTTTACCAGTAAATTTTGGATTGGAAATAAATTTGTATTCCCCTGCATTCTTCTGTGGAGCACTTGCTTTTTTCTTATCCTAGGAAAATAAACCAGTTAAATGTGAATTCAATCAAAAAACGCAATTGTATACAATGGTTCTACTACTTACCTTCCTAGGAACTGATATATTCAATTGTAAATCATCCATAATAAACAATTTATTTTAAATTTCTTCAACAATACATGAGAATTGAGGTTATAAACACGTTTTGACGTTTGTTGTGGTTGTTTTGACATACGCGTTCCACGTTCGTTCTGAAACTTTGCGCAGAAATATTATCATTTATTATATGCCATTGAAGTATATATATTAAAACCTACATAAACAGATCAAGGGATAAACTAACTTGAAAGTCGTAATAACTGATAACTTCGAGTTTTATCTTTATCCATAATAATAGTCGCGTTCAAAATTCAATCTCATCTGACATTACAAACCTTTATATTGTTACTTTTATAAAAATACAATTGACTATACATAAAGCCTCTTTTAATTCAATTTCGTATTTTACAGGATTTTTTCAAATGTACGTATCCATATAAAGTCTTACTAGGTCTCTGTTAAACTTGGGTCCCTTTACCGTTACCATATTCACCACACTACACTACTGTTCTCGAGATGTAATTATATAATCCCTTAGCTGGGCTAGGCTACTACGATACCCACTGGAGAACCCAAAGGATCAGCGTTGCCAACCTTTATGGATGGATGGAAGGGAAAAGGTGATAGAAAGGGATAGAATGCGGGTTTGCGCAAGACTGTTGGCACTACACTGATACTTATTAAATACTGCGAGAGCCTGATACCTACTTGTTAAGTACTTCGCCACTTACAGCAAGATGTATTATCCCAAAAACTTTTTTTTTGGGATAATACATCTTGGAGTGCGTAGTTTGAGTACTAATATTATCTATGTTTTCTTAAACACCTAGTTCATTAATAAAACGTAAATATGTAATATTTTCCCAAGCATTACACACCCCCGCTATTAAGTGTAATAGTGTAAAAGTATTTTGTAAGCAGTATACTTATGAGCACGTGCCCAAAACTCAGTGCTGATGCGAATTACGTCTGGATCACGTGGCGACGCGTGGCCCCAAACAATTGCTTTATATCGTCTATGGGGTGGAACAAATATTTGTTATTTTAAACCCCATGTTAAATAACCGCATTTTCAATGATTTTGAATATGGATAAACGAAAACTGATGGTATTTTATGCATATGGAGATAATTGTGAACAGGTACCGATAGGTACCTATTTTTAGCCTCACGAGTGACGATACCTGAAATCGTATAGCCGATTACACTGACATGGCAATCATTGCTCACTGGCTAAACGTTAAGTGTACGAGCGACTCCCATGTGTGGGATTGGACATGCCGACTCGACAGATGAAGTAGCAGACCGGTAGATAACCATTGCATCATCGATAAGTTACCTAATCAAGTTTTTCAGTAGAAGTATGCATTTGAATTGTGTATGTATCAATCATTTCGATAACTTGCTTCTGCTTAGGCTAGGTTAGTTTTTAGTATTTAATTAAGTGGTTTTAATAACATACCATATCTTAAATCGACGCTCAGAAATTCAATCACAAATTAAGATCATCGTTATTTTACGCACACCGGTACATACTATTTTGAAAAGCAGTACCACAAAATCTGTACACTTGAAATTCAGCAAACGCACGCTTTGGGCACACAGGGAAAATGATGGAGGGCTAAAGGATGGAGGAGGCGTGAGGGCGCGACGTGATTACTGGCGCCCAACCGGGACGACCCCGCGTGCCCAACGGTCTTACACCCTTCTCTTATATTATAAAGCAAACATGGTCACGATTTTTGTGTACAAAGAAAAACGTAAGGGCTATCAAAGCCAATAAATTAGTTAAATATTTTTAAGGGAAAATAATCATTAACTTAATGCGAGTTTTTTTTTACTACTAATTTGAGTGCATTTGGCAGCATTTCACCTGATGGTCAGTGATAATGCTGCCGAGGATGGATCACGCAAGCTCAAATAATGCCTATTCACTCTCGCCATGAAGATTCCTAAGTTATACGAATCGGGGAATATAGACTCCAGCAGAGAATTCTTAATTGAAATAATTAATTTATTATAAAGTTTTACTATAAACCTAATCCTAAACCTATCTTCTTAGGGCGGGGCTGTTACGCTGCACGCTATACTAACAGTTTACTTGAATGCTTGTTGAGGTTAAAGTAGAGGAAAGCTAAGAAGAAGGTAGGTAATATAAGCAGGAAATAAAATTATGGTCGAGTGGCTGCCTTTGGTAAGTAAATTTGTTCGAAATTATAGTCAGCGCACTAAATTATGCAGCTGATTACACATTTCGAATTTTATCGAATGATAAACTGGCAAAAATTTTACCACCAAGGGATTTAAGCACAATTCGAACTTCACGACGGACTGTCAACTGCTCCCCTGACAAGACGTTATACATTTGTATGAATTTTTCAATCTACTCTTTCGATATATTAACAAGCTCTATAAATCTTAACAGATCAATGCTATAAATCGATGACCGAGTAACTATGTCTAATAAAACTTAAAAAAACAAGGTGACTTAAAATGCATGATTTTGAACGATGATGTTATTCGTCACGGGCTTATCTTTCCACTCCATTGCACCACCACTCCCACGGGAAGAAATTATGCTAAATAGAACAACCTTATTTCTAATAGGGACCATAGATCTTAAATTGACACTCACAGATTTTAAATTTAGAAATACAACATCAAGACGTCATATTAGATTTTTTGGGATATCGTCAATGTTTACTTGCTCAATTAACGCCAAAAAATACTATTTTTATTTATAATATCTTCGACTTTGTCAGAAAAAACTTTTAGTTAAAAAAGTAGGTACGTGTAAAAATACTGAATACTAACTACCTGAAGCCTACTAAAACTACTGTAACTTGTAAGTACGTATTATGACTTGATTTCGTAATTTTATAATTATTTAATCTAATAATATTTATTAAAGGTGTTGGTGGTAATGATGTCTACTCTTCTTTTTCTTCTTATTTAAGAGCCTTGCTCTTGTCGGTGTAGCTGATGAAGTCTACTCATCCATCTGATTAAGGCCCACATATTTTGTTATAGGCACTCACAGCTTCTAATTTTTTACAATCAATTGTATTCATTTATATCCGTCCAAAGATTGTTTTGTGTAAGAAATAACCGATTGCGATTATTAAACATCTTCATTATGATATAAACAGGATGGTGACGACATAACGACCATAAATTAAGGTCCTTAAGTTAGAACTACTTTATAAAAAAAATCTTGATCGTGACTATCACCAATTCGGTTACAAACTACTATCATAAATAAATAGTATAATTTGTTTTGGCTTATATTATAATTTGGTTTGTATATAAATAAAATAACTATATAAATAATATTGATATAGATAGATACATACAGATGTGATTCATAATCATCATTTATTTCAAATAATGTTGTAATTGATCTGTTTATTCATAAGTTAACAAGTGATGGCGTTAAAAGCGACCACGTGTAAGGAAGCAATAGCACGCTGGGAGAAGGCGAAAGGAGAGAACTCCAGCGAAGCCAAAGTGATTGAACTGCAGTTTCAGTGGCCTCCCATAGAGAAGATGGATGGAGCCCTATCAACACTTGTAAACTGCGAGTAAGTCTCCTCTTAATTCATAATAGAGGTACGGCTTTTTTGCATTGCCATCATGGTGAAAGGATTAATTAATCAGGTTGGGTTGTCTGGGATACGCTGAATATACCATGGCTCAGTGGATACGTTACTCGAGAGGCTTCATACATGCACCTGGCACCGCAAACGATGATCGCACTTACAACGTTCCAGTGGCGGTCCGAGGGGGTCCGATCGTGGACCCCCACGACCCAAAATCGTACACGTCAAATTGAGAAACTTCCTCAAAGTAGTCAATTAACCAAAATTTTAAACAAATTATTGAATTCCTGCTTAAAAAAATCTAAACAATGAAATCAAAAATAGGTAAATTTTTTTATATTTATATTTTTTTTTTCTGAAATAATTTCTAATTTGCTCAACTTCAACCCAACCCAAGTCATTTTACTGTTAATATGACCCTCCCAAAGTGTTTGGATACGACCGCGCCTGCATCGTTCCCGCGTATACACTTGAGGACCATAATTAAGTATATCATGTTTTCAGAAAACTAAGCCTTTCATCAAATATGATCGACAAAATAGCTGGCATCGCTGGAATGAGATCCCTGAAGGTCTTATCTGTGGGACGCAATTATATAAAATCCTTAGCAGGAGTGGTGAGCTGATTTATATACCTAGAATTAAATGATGTCATGTCCCTAGTAAAACAGTCAGGGCAGGGATCTATATGTATGTCCGCTCATTGTTTTCGAGGATTTATGTCATATATACAAGAATCTGAAATATCTACTAAAACCATACCTAGGTACCTAAATAATATTTTTTTTTAACTTTGTTTCTGTAGAGGTTTTATATATCAGGATACAGACTAACAGGTAACAGGTACAAAGACTTGTAACCGATGAAAAAGAATAAGTATTTGTCGGAACGTCAATATTTAATAATTGAGCGATGGTTGTTAAATTTATTAAGAATTGTATTTAGGAGCTCGTTGCGATCAATACAGAAGTTAATATTTTAACAGCAGTTTTATTCCCGGAACCTATACTTCACACTAGGAGCAATCCCTGTATATAGGTGCGTTCACAACTCAAAAATCAACATGCTTAAACACCCAGACACAGAAAAACGAAGTCTAGAAACAAGTATTTATTCCGAACAGGAATTGAACCCGCAACACATAGCGCAGCAGTCGGTTACCAACCGACTTGCTAACACAGACTTTAAGCCGCGAAGGACTAGAATGAAATGAAATAATTTTATTATTATAGATAGTACTATTTCTACTTGATAAGTAGAAATAGTATAGTATAGTACTATTTCTACTTGATAAGTAGAAATAGTACTATCCTTGATTGAACAAGGAAGGATTTACCCTAATCCTAATGCTACTACGTAGTTACATAACCAAACGCAGTGACATCTCTGCTACGCCAGCTACGATGTCGTAGCAGATAACCAATCCGCTACGCTTCAATATTGTTATTCTCCTCAAAACTAATATATGTAATGTCAGTAACAGTTTAATTAAGGCACGTTTTAGAGGGGTGGTGACGTCGATCATTTTGATACGTTTCAGGAAACTGTTGCAGAAACTTTAGAAGAACTGTGGATAAGCTACAACCCTATAGACAAGTTAAAAGGTGTTGGAACACTTAAAAATTTAAGAGTGCTCTACATGTCGAACAATCAAATCAAGGAATGGGTGGAGTTCAATCGACTGCAGGTCTGTGATCGTATTATTGGCCTTAATTTCTTGTGTAATACAAAGTAATGTTTAAACAGCCTATATTAGGTAAGTTTACTGCTAAATAAGGCCGGTTCCTAATGAGTCGTAATTTATTTCTAACTGATCGCAAGTGCGACTGCTAAGCATGAGGTCCTGGGTTCAGTTCCCAGGTTAGACGAAGGTGTCGTTTCGTTTTCGTTACTGGATAGCAGCACTGCTCTCTGATATGAGTTTGACAAGTAAAATTTACAATTACAAATTTAACAAATTTCAGTTCCACAATTGATTCAAAAATCGAAATTACATTAAGTTCCTCAGAAGTGCATCTAGATGTTTTAACTTTGTAACAGGATTGTCCAGCTCTCAAAGATTTGGTTTTCATCGGGAATCCGCTGGTTGACAGCCAAACAGATATTGAAACATGGCGCTCGCAGGCGGCGAATCGACTCCCACAAATAGTCAAACTTGATGGCGTACCTATCATAAGGGAATAATATGAGACTATTTTTAAATTTTAAATTTATTTTCAAACTAGCTATTTTTAATTTTAATCTAATAAACTAATACCTACGTAGCAGTGTTTTTTATGTATCCGTTAGAAACATCATTATTGCCTACCACCAAGAACATTTTTATACATATTAAGTCAATTACAAAACTATTTTGGTCGTTATTTTCCGGTATTCGTCAAAGTGACTCAAAATTTAATTCTCTGAAGAATTTTGATTGCGTGACACTTTCCGTAACAATGGGTGATAGAGGGCCACTTGCTTAGCCTACGAATTGAATTGACGATAATATTCGAAATAATAGCCTCGTCGCATCGCCTCGCTTGCTTGACATTTATGACAGATTATGACTCTGGCAACACTAATAACTGCTGCACACGCCATCTATCTATTAGGTGACGCAACTAAAACATGACAGAGTTAAGATTGAATTCCATTAATCGAATAATGATTGCGATGGACAGATTGAAGATTACAGAGTAATTCAACTAACTCCGTGAAGCGATTAATTGACTCGTTCGCTGATAAAGTCTACCAGTCACCATTCATACACACGATTCATATGATATCAATACACACCTCATAATAAAGTTACATACCAACACAGTAAGTACCTACCTATGCGTCTATTATACCTACATACCTATGTAGGTATAATAGACGCATACGTTTATATGCCTATTGACAATTCTTATTTCCTCCGGAAATCGATAGCAATGTAGAAAAACGCGTGGAAATTACTAAATAACGTAAAAGACTGCCCTGCTCTGATACTAAAAAGTAGCTTATTTTATCGCAAATCGTCCAAATCTTCATGTGAATGCGTCACTATTGTCCGTCCGGCTTTATGATTCGTCATACGTCTCAAAGCCGACTTAATAGCCTGCTTAATTCGCGCCAAAAGGAAATACGAATTGGCCGGGGCGCCATTGCCGGCGGAAAAGTCCCTCTCTCCGTAGATGCGCGAATGGCCCCGCCATTGTGTTGCCACTAATAAAATTTAATGATGTAAACGGATAGCACGAATTTATCTAACTCAGAACTTGTAGGGAGCGAGGCACTGAGGGGAAAACAATTAACGACAATATATCAGCTGTAAAGCAAATTGAATTCGGTATTGTTATCCGATACTGTTGGAGTTTAATTATAGGCTCTCAATTGCTATTGCTTTTATATTTTTAAGTGCACGAATTAGACGGAGCATTGAAGCAAAACCCTGCGCATATATATTCTATATTTACTTATTACCACATTATCCATTCATGTAATTAAATAAGCTTCTTTTGGCTTGATCTTTTGGGTAGAATTGTACATCTAATTAATAAATTATATCCGTTCCAAATATCACACCAGAAGTTTTAGCTAATTGGAAAACTGGCCTTAATCTTAAAGATAAATAATAAAATATTTTCTATAACATATTCTTATGTGTTGTTTAACAACAGAACGACTCTCATCGTCGTTTCACCTAAAATTACATATAGGTATTTATTTACTGAATGTAAACAAGTCATATGTATTAGTAGGTGCGTAAGTGACATTTGAATAGTGCTCAATAATTTAATGGAAAACCAGCCATTGTATACTCAACGTAATGGACCGATAATTGTCCATCCAAACAGAAGTAACTCTGTTAATCAAAATGATGCTCGCACCTTCCCTTCACATTACAAATAAAGTAATGCTCCCTCGTTAATGCGTACAAATGCCGCCAACCGCCATCTAGCCCGTCATTATTAAATTATTAACACTACAATCGACCTAATTTTGATTTCTATTTGACATTTCGATTACGCGCCACGTAGCCGCCGGCGAGCAGCCATTTTGTGACATCTGTCCTCGAATGTGTTACGAACTATAAAATTCAATTTCCCCAATCGGCCAGCTCGACACATTTATTATTCATAGGTCGGTACCTAGCTGCCCGGCCACTAACAGATGTGATCTTTTACGTGAAGGAATATCAAAAAACATGACGTCGATATAAAGAGCAGTGATTCTAAGGGACATGAATTTAATATAAGATCATGTGAATCCAATTTATAGGACTATTCGGATAGTATAAAAGAAGAAAGTCCAAACACATTCAGAAATAAGCTATTCAATCGCGTGACATCAGAGTTTTCCGTTGCGGGAAATGAGTTTTCATTTCAGTTATTGAAAATTTGACTCAGTATTGTTTCTGAAAAGCTATTAATATTGTAGGAATGTGGCATGTAGCTTATTGGCAAGCAATCGACTTCAGGTCACGCTACTGATCGCGTTTAATACTTGATTCGATTAGTCAATCGAATATAAGTCGATATTCATGCCGTAATGACTGTATCGTCCCAGCTGGTCGACGGTTTCTACTCAGTTTTTATGTAGGTACGAATGGTGCTTCCTCCATGAACTTACGTAGTGAAAATCGGGCTCGCGTTCTTCTATTAGCCAATAAATCAATCCATGTCCTCGGTAATGCACAATCCATTTGCTCGCATGTAGTCTAATTGCTGTTAGCGCCGCCCAATAGTCGCATTAGGTTAAAACGCTGTCGGCCAGCCCGCCCCCGGCACCCCCTCATACGGTAAACACATGAAACTCGGTATATTCCACTATAATGGCTGATTTTCTAGCTCACGAGATGTATCCCCAGCAAACGGTCGCGCTTACGCCACTCAAAGGCGGAGAAAATGGCTTAAGTGCTTTCTCTATTATGCTTAAGGTCGTTCGTGAAAAGGATAATTTTCAACTCTCCAGCGCCCCCGCCTCGTCCGGATGTGGGATTAGTGGAGATGTGACGAAGTAGTGCTTTGAGATTTAATAGAGAATTTTAACTTTTATTCTTTTCATGTTAAAATTTTTATTTCACATGAATATGAAGCCGCTGCTCTAGTTGCTACTTATGTCACGATCACTGCATTAGTACAGTCAACGGTCAACACTCTTGGATATCTCGATCAACACCTGTTATAATATGAAAATCTTATCAAAATATATTCTTATATTTAAAAAACAATATATTTATGATATAAACCCATGTTAATACTTTTCTAACGTCGAGCAAGATAATATATTTTTAAGTTGGGTAACCTATTGTCGCGGCAAGCGTCGAGGGTAGCGAAATAAAGCTTTTCCGACAAACAATAGTTCCGGCCCTTTGTCGCTCTCGGAGTTGAGTAAACATTAGTAGTTGAGGGTATTGTGAGAGGTTGGCCTCCGCCTCCGAACCTCCTCCGAGCCGCCGAGCCTTCGCCATGCTCTGTCGACTCGAGGCCTACAGTTTACGGCCAGATAACTCCCACTTACCCCTCTTTACCTTTTGTTTGATAAGAATTGTTTGTTTTATTTAAAGAATGTTTTGTGATGTTAGGTACCCAAATGCCAGATTTTTGCGCTTGTGCCTTTCTGGCGGACTATAAATGCTTATAGATTGGCGTATAGTGGTAGCCGATTGAAAAATTATTTTCAAAAATATTTGGCTCACACTTTAATTTATACGCGCATTATTCAAACAGGTAATCAAAGACTTCAGTGTAATAAACCATCCTTCAAAAGCCACAACTTATTGATTTATAATTCTATAAAAAACGGCTGTGCGGTTCATAAGCTTATGACCATGAAGTGTAATGCAAACAGTAGAAGTCACGATCGTATCATAAATTTCTTTCAACATTAACACCTACTTTCCATAATAGCCGATAAACCAAATTTAGTTTTCATGTTACGCACCCTCCACAACTACTTATAATAAGCAATGATCAATGGAGAATAATCCTATTGTGTCGCGCGCACACAAAAAACCATGTCGGAATTATTCCGCCACGGTTATGCGCTAATATCTCCATTACATTAGTGCAGAACCTCGTACATCTACATGGAAAAGATTACGCGCCAAAATGTTGACAGTTGTCGCATAGACAATAGAAAATTGAGTGCATTTCGATATACGCATAATGGTTTGTGTTTATTTAATTTAAGTCACTAGCAACATAGAATAATGGCGTGTTTTCGCCAGCGCGCGGCGCGGGCGTTCCGACTTGAGCCGGGAGCGCCTCGGGGCAATAAAATTAATGAAGCGTGGAGATGGGACCATTTTACTTGTATTATTCGTCTCCTGCGGCCTGAGACTAGAGCGAATGTCCATTAGTTCTGTTTTAACATGTTAGCGAGGTTGAAACGTTGTAAATGCGATTTACTTTACAGAGAGGGTAGAAAAGTAGCCGGGGAGATTTAATCGCGATCAGTAGCTAAAGCGATCGGAAGTGATCTCAAATACCTATTTGTTTGTAGTAAGAGCTCATAATTTATTTATGGCTAACTTTTAGATCACCCAATTACTCTTTACATTTAGATCAAGTATATAACTCTAATTCATAAGGTTTTCTATAACACATACTCCTGTAATATATATATCATTTATATGTATGTATAGGTAATATAATGGAAGTAGTAAATGCTGCGAATAATACGGTGATTATAACAAAGAGCGCATTACATCGTATTAGATGTAAACTGATGATCAAACGAACGCAGAGCGTGCGCGCCGCGGTTACGCGCGTCAAATTCTCTGCGATATCATCTTAATCCGTGAATTTTAGTCCTAATCTGCTCATTGTGCCCATGTGTGAAGAGCGTTTATATTAAGAGCGTTAAGAAATACATTTTTTTAATTATATACCTATAACTCTATGTTAGAGATTCCGCTACTACTTATCATTCGATATTTGACATTATTCGACATTTTTTAATTATTCGTCGAATACCGAATAAAGGTGGCTATTATTTATTAACAAAAAAAAATGATTTTGAAATTTTGAAACTTACGGATTTAGGCGTTGAAAATAAGTTAGTTACTAACTTATTACCAACTATTTAAGTAGGTTTGGACAATTTAATTCGTTTTCTCAAAAATCATAGAAAAAAAACGTTAGATTTAGGTAGGACTCGGAAAAACCGCCGAAAATGTGGTAGGTTCGGATCACTAGAGATATGTTATTATTATTTATTACTAATAATATAGTGTCGTTTTTTGATAGTGAATAATTTTGGCGAAAATAATTCGACGATCCGCCATATGGAATGCCGAGTAATCGCTAACCTATTATTTACTATAACAACTGTTCGCGGCATGTTTACAATATGTATATAGGTATCTTATTTTTCGACTTAATCTCATTGAATGCATATAAATTGGTTTTTATAATATGTAGTATCTATGACAAATATATCTATCTACTTACGTGATATTTTAACAGAACTTCTACAGACATATCTACCCTATTGGGTAGATATGTCTGTAGAATTTGTTTTAATTGTCAGTGCTGGATATTTCCAGCACTGACAATTAAACAACAAAGACAACTATTCCCAAGAAGAACTTGCGCCTAAGTCCTAGACACCGCAATCTCGCTACACAAGAATGTTTCGTTAACTGCAGAAAATTACATAGAAGTCATTCCTTTATAAAAGCCTTCTCGACCACAAAGGGTGTATCGCAGGCGCTAACCCGTCGCACGCTCATTACGCGAACATTTGCCACCACTATTAGCATATCAAATGGCCTTATCTGATGTAACGGCTGCCCGCGCTGCACTCGACCGCTGCACCCGACTAATGTTCCTACGAGACAATAACGCGATTAGCGATATAAATACAGTAACAAGAGCATAACAAGGGATTTTAGCAGGATACGCTGATTCTTATCGGCCGTCGCGTTTACGAGGGTAAAATATATGTTTCTGAGATATTGAAACGGTATGGTGTGTACTTGACAGGTAACTATAGTGTTTGCCTATTAGTCAAATAAGCGATGTCATGACATTTGGTGCTGCCAAAATATAAATGCGAAGTATGCACAGACTGATAAAATATCTGGTACCTTTGTCCATAATTACAAGGTTCATTTTGTAACATTGTTTTAAATGTTTTCCGTATTGTTATTTATACATTAATCGTCACTCGTTGTCGACGCCTTTAGTAAACCTAGACACAGAATTAGTAAATGCCGTCTACATTTCACATTTTTAACCGGTTGGTTGCCAGCGATGCGGAGGAATATTGTAATGAATAATGTTTTTGTCATTTTTACATTTATAAATCAGTGTGTAAATATGTAAATATTTATGTTAGAAATAGATCTTATAAGAAAAGGTCGATTCAATGTCTTGAGTTAGTGATAACAGCATCAATAAAAGAAAATGGTTCCTGCATACCTACCTATTGGTTATTTTAGTAATATATATGTATGTACTTCAATATATTCAATATATATGTACTTCATTCATAATTGTTGATGATTTTTACGTTGATTAAAAAGGTGTATACACACACTTCGATGTTGGTAAGGTGTTTTGGTAGATATTTTGTTACTTTTATGTATTACTTCTTTACTATACCTACTACGTCTTTTTCCTGTGCCCAATAGAAGCCTTGCAAAAAAAAAACATCCAAATTTGTTTTACACGCGAATGATAAACTTTTATGAGGCTGTTACATAGCAACAATAGGCGGAGCGCACCCGAGGCCCGGAGGTTTAGTGCGTCCGATTTCCATACAAAAACTTCTATTTCCCCGGCTAAATGGCACGTGAGAGGACATAAAACTGCGGGAAAACTACACCCAGCTACCGACTAGTTAACTTTTCTTTTTTTATTATTTCACCCTTTGCAACCAAGATAAATAACCAACGGCTAGTGCAGTGCGATTTATTATGAGGCGTGTAATGCTTTTACTTTGAATTAAATTTAGATAATATAGATAATGGCAGCTATTAAAATATCACAAAAAAAAATATTATCACATTTACACCTTAAAAAAATTGTTTGGAATAAATATGTTGTAACCTTTGATTCCTATGAAAAGAAGAAAAGAATTTCATGTGATTTAACAGCAAGTCAAAAACTGACGATGTCGTGACGAAAACACATCGAATGTAACAAAAACATCAAGAAAAACATTCTATCTGTACAAACGACATAGAAGTCGATAAATCGAATTGATCTAACAACTCAGTTAACTCATACTAACTAAATCCAAGAATGTTAAGTAGGCATCATAAAAACTTATAGGGATCTGGGTACAACAACGTATCCTACACGCGTCAAAATGATCTTGAGCCCAGCGACTTGTGCCATCTCTTAGGAAGTGATTTGTCAGCGCCGCCCCCTCTCGATTGAATAATTCAAATAATCGAGGTATTTATATGTAAATAGCGAGCCACATCTCCATACGAAAGGGCCGATCGGTACATAAATTTGGCAAGACGACGAGAAAACTGCGACGCACCACCGATCTGATTTATTCCCTAAGTTTTGGAAAAAGTGGCGCGCGTCAGGAAATGTTTGTCTAATCGCGTTTATTGCCCCGACCCGGGATTTTGCGCCCCGCAGCACACAGGGGTGAGGCCGACTACGTAATACACCGAATTTTATACAAAAACAACTACGGTACTCAATGAAAACAAATACATTACCTTCCTAAGAAAACACCGCTACACCGCTACACCAGCCCAAACAATCGATTAAACAATAACGAAGAATAAGCAGCGCCTAAAGCAAATAATGATTTTATTAATATGATTTATATTTTCAAATCATTTTAAAGTTCTATATCAAATGTAAGGGTTAAAAAGGATTAGGTACTATGCGAATAGTAGTCCAGTTAGTCCACCTTATTATTTAGTGTGCAATGCGATTTTTGTATAGCTACGGCAGAAGTTCTCCATCTGCAAGCAGTCATTGCGACTGAGTGCGTTCAGTGCGTTGCTGTGCAACAAGGCTCCTGCTGCGAGCTGGTGCATGCTACGATCCTACCTCGCACTGCTACGCAAGTAGCCGTGCACCTACGCACGTAGCCGTGCACATCCACACGGGACACGGGTTTTTGTGTCCAGTGTGTCCACGTAGAATCCACATTCTATAACATAATATTCATATTTGTTTAAATATACACGTAAGTAGCTATCGCGGAAGAAACCAATTCCTAAATGGAAATATAACGCACGGTAACAGCAATTAATATCACTCCCACAATTAGAACAACCTTTGACACTTATCCGTGGAAATAATAACGTTGTTTATGAAGCATTCGGGACTAGTTCGCAGCATAGCCATCATATGGGGGCGACACTCTATTAGTCATAGGTGCCGGGAACACTAGGCTCATCAATCATGCTACTACGAGCGGGGAGGAACGGGTAAAGTGTTAATAATCGCTACTGCCACTATTGTTCATTTGTAACTAAATTCATGTACGGAATGATATCACTAACCTGCACACAACTTCATTAAGGCATAGATAGAATTTTAGTAAGGTCTAATATGGATCGTGCAGTTCAACGATAATGTTGACACTAGAAGTTTAGTAAGTATTTAATATTTTTTTATAACGTATAGAACACTCTATTGAAAGATCCAGCAAACTTTGACAGGTGCAATTTTATAAAATGTGAAGGTACAACACTGTGGTGTAGTATCAATCTAAACACCTAGATATATTGTTATACGTATTGTTATGCTTAATCAAAAGGTGACTAGATTCGCTTCATATATAATTTCAAAATTAAGAAACATTAAAATAATCTTGAAATTTCATACCGACTTCCCATAAAACTTCTACGGGCTGGGAAGCTTCGTGAAATTCATTTACTTAAAAAAATTACATACAATCTGCTCTAGACCGTTATCGATAAATAACGTTCTGACCTGACTCAAGAGTAAAAAGTTCAACCCTAAAAATACATTCAGCTTTATAGAACAGAGAAATAAGCAAGTGAGCAACAAAACGCACTTTATCAGGTGGCGGCCGCTTTATCCCGCTAATGACCAACCCCTCCAGAGTAATAAAAGTCGATATCAGCCTCCCTAGCTCGACCTGTAGCCCAGCAATCTTGACACTTTGTAACAGTACGTATTATTTACATTTTCATGGTGAATAAATAATACGCAGGACACCATTTTTTATATACCTAAGTATGTGAACTAAGTGTGTGTGACGTAGTTTTGATAAATTATTATTTATTGACTATTTGTTATTATTATAATATGCTTTAATATATTTTAATAATATCCTATCCTATCCTACTAATATTATAAATGCGAAAGTTTGTGAGGATGGATGGATGGATCTTTGTTACTCTTTCACGCCAGAACTGCTGAACGGATCTTAATGAAATTTGGCATAGAGATAAATTAGTCTGAAATAGCACATAGGCCTTTTTTTATCCCGGAAAAATATACGGGTTCGTAAATCACGCGGGCGAAGCCGCGGGCGGAAGCTAGTATTATAATAATAACAAATAGTCAATAAATAATAATTTATCAAAACTACGTCTCACACACTTAGTTCACATATATTAAAAAATTGTGTGCTGCGCATTATTTTTTAATGACAGTCTGGCAGTTGAACAGTTACCTTCTATGCAGCCTTCTTTTCAGAATCATTTGCAGATCAGAATTTGATTAGGTATCACTTGCGTTAACGGTGAAGGAAAACACTGTAAGGAAACCTACACAACTGAGAGGGCTGCAATAAATTCTCAATGGTGAGTGTAGTCCGCCAGCCCGCACTGGGCTAGCGTGGTGGACTAAGGCCTAACCCTTCTCATTCTGAGAAGAGAACTTGGCCTGGCAGTGGGACAGTAATGGGTTGAATTTATTTATAGTGTAGCTAACAAAATTATGGGTATGGTCTATAAATTAATAGAAAATAATGTAAGGCAATAAAATGCCAAAAGGATCAAAAATATTTATCGGCGTACATGCCCAGCGAAGCGCGGCTGAGAATTAGCGGCGGCGGGAAAGAAAAATGATTGTGACAGTCCGGCGAACACCACTAATGGAGTCTGCGTCTGCGAAATATCCCCACTTAGACCAGAAGTGGTTACCTACTTACTCTATATACGTGCTCCAATGCTGGCTCAGCACTTTAGCCACAATTAAAATTGAAACTACCGTTGGATGAAGTATCAACCATTCATATTTTTATAACACTCATTACCCTTGATATTCGAAACTTCCACGCCAGTTGTTAACGCACTAATCTTTAGTTTAAAAGTGATCAATAGCTAGATAACACTGTAAAAGGGTGACTATCTGATTCATGTATCTACTTAAATTCAAATCGCCATCGAAATACACAGAGGGCAATTCAAATGTAGCAATAACGGGGCCCCACCCCTACGATACAATACAACACTCCCCTCACAAATTAAGTGTAAAACAAACCTAATGAAATTTAAATATCTTTTTGGCGACGCAATAACTGCACAAATAAAATCATGTCGCGGGGGAGAGTATAATCGCTTCTATTGTGTACACATTGTATGAAATTATTCTGTTGAAATTTTACAACCCTGTCGCATTAAGATTGCAGTGTCGTCCCTACGTATTGTTAGCTTTATTCGGGGTATGGTTAGTGCGACAAGGTAACAGGGGTTCGTGACGTCGTAAGAAGGGGCGGGAATGCTCTCTAGACAGTAATAGGCTCTTGCGGTGATGATAAGCTTCTCATTGTTAGCTTGTTAGTGGATAATTCGCAATAATGTGTTTAGCGTGCGTGGAAAGGAAATCTCCGTACGGTAGGTATTTATTTAGTATAAGTATCTATTCTATATTGTATTGTTTAAATATTATGTTATGTGTTTGGAACACTTCATTATAAACTGAAAACTGAAGAATTTTCAATCTTTCGACGCGGAGAAGTATCTGCCTACATAAACCTTAGTAGAATAAATAATTTAAATATTTCCCTGGCTGTTCCTCAGAAACACAACAACACTACCGAAACGTTTACACATGGCTGTGAGCGAGAGAAAAGGGTATGATTGTAGTATCTATCTACCGCATCAATTGAAAAATTCTCAATAACTTTATTAACATCGATTGATAGTTGATGTATTGGTAGACGATTTTCTACTGCACACAAACATCGATTTTGCTCGATAATATCCGCACCTGGAAATTAAATAGGTAACAACGAAGGCATACAATATTTTAACCATATTGGACAAGTATTCAACAGCGGAAACATTATTATTCTAGCAGATTAAGTCAAATATCCAAATGAATCTCTTAAAACACGCGCCCGCCCCTCAAAGGGGAGGATACTAATTTTCTTTCAACTTTAAAAGAAGGTTCCTTTCAAGAAGTGGAAAAAAGTTACAATCGAAAAGGAAATTTGCGTTTTAAATCCTCTAATGAAGCTGAGAAGTTTGTAATGGAGGGGCGAAAGGCTGCTGGTAAATTGAGGAAAAAAACTTGTGCTTGGAAATGAAGTCGGATTGTTGAATAGAAGCAGATTTTAATGAATACTTACTTATGATTATTCCTTCGTAAGTTGATTATCAATTTAAGATATCGTAGGAGAATTCTACAAGCGTGTTACATGCGTCGAGTATACAGTAATTGATGAATCAGGACAATTTATTGTAAGTAACTAGTAAAGGAAATGTTGCAATATGAATTTGGGCCAACCACGGAATCGCTGGCACGTTTAAGATGACGGAAGACAGAGTAAAAACCTAGATTAAGATTCACTTCAGTACCTATTAGCATCGTCCGAACATATACTTAGTAGATTAGACTAATATATTAATTGTAATTTTGGGATTATAATACATGTTTATTAATATTTCTGTTTTTTAAGTCCTTCGGATGTGATATTCATAATTAACGTCCCACACATAGAATTTTGACCCGGGTATGTCTTAAAACTGCGTCCAGACACCGGAGGACGGGCAGCAGCGTCCTCTCACTAATCGGTGAGCCACTGCGATCCCCAAGCCGCCTGCCAAGCGTGGGGATTATGGCAAACCCCCCCTTGAGGGAGGCCTTCGTTCAGCAGTGGACGTCTTCTGGCTGATGATGATGATGATGACATAGAATTACAAACAAAAGACAAAAGCGTCAGACATAAGACTTCATCTTTTGTTTCAAAAATTATCGTCTTTTGTTTAAAAGCGTTAAAACAAGCGCGCAAACCGTTTTAACGAACGCATTGCTCGCTCTAAACATACCGAGAGGCCAGCGTGCACCTACCAATTAGACACAGCTATCCCTTTGTTTAAAGACGTTTATATGAGAGACCCCGATTAACTGCACGAAAATATTTATCGTGCGCTCGCTGTCTCGCAGGGATATAAGGAAGAATTGCAGATAATAGGTAACCATCAGCTTCCCTTTAATGTGAACCGCATTTGCACGCGGTGCAACCTAACTGACTGAGAAGGCAATTACAACAGAAAAATTGCCTGATTGCAACTAACCAGCCCAAACAGAGACTTAACCCCAAGCCGTTATCGGACAACAGGATCATCCGTGCAATTATAATTAACTTTGGTAAAATAAACAGGTGGAAATTATAACGATATTTTATTTTGTTCCAAATTAGTGAGGTAGTGGTAGGTGAACAAAACCGTAGATACCAACAGACGAGTTGCACTTATTTAAATATCCTAATATTTAAATAACGTCTTTCCGAATAGGTAACTAATTGAAATATGATACCTACCTACTGTTAATATTTAAATAAGTGCAACTTCGTGTCATATGCTACTCTTCAATGACTTAACGTCTTTACGAATAGGTAACTAATTGAAATATGATACCTACCTACTCTTAATATACATAGGTAAGTATGTGTCTAGTCTAGATCTCCAAAATCAAATTTGTTTCGAAATTTTCATAATGTTCAAGAAATTTAACATATTACAGTAAGAAACAAACTATTTCATTCAATATAATGCTTAATGTGGGGCTGTCCTAGTGGCAGATAGAATAATATTGGAAAACGAATATACACATCATCGCCCAGCAGTGAAAACCTCGTCAATTTATTATTTTTCAAAAACTTATTTTTTTGTTCTTTAGATTGATAAAATCGTAAAGTACGTATTAGTTCAAAAAAACTATTAATTCAGGTACTCCTAGCGCCGCCTATGATGTATAATAATCAAAACCTTGTATAGAGATTCATTCAGCCAGTGTCGGCTGAGAAACTCGCTGAAGTTTATCGTCACCAAGTTCTAAAAATCAAAAGCTTTCAATGTTAATTTTTTTGGCCGACCATTTTTCTTTCCTCCTGTAAAATTTTGTGTTTTACACTTACAAGGTTTTCGCTACGATATATGCCAAATTCTTTGGCATAAAACCATATTAAAACTTAAGTTCCTTTTCCTGAAATTTGACAGAACATAGACTGACCGACCTTGAAACAGAGCCCAAGAACTCACTATCACCAGCAATACTTGCGACCACTACTCTTTCTTTCTTTCTTTCTTTCAATAAAGCAGTCCCCGTCCCAGTCCCCAGTCCCTGGTTATTAAGAAAGAATATACATTTATAATTTTGTAACAAAATTTATTCATGTGTATAAATATTTTAAATATGTTACATTAAAATTCAATTACGTGTAGAAATAATTGTCCAACACATTATAGCTATTCGACAGAGAAAGAATTATATTTAAAAACATTACGCTTCTTCGGTAGTCAGGTAAAAATAACATGTAATTACACTGTATGCGTATTTGTTCTAAACAATGGATATTTGGACTGTAAATTCATGATGATGCCAATGTCTGTTTAATTGTAAGATTTTTTCAAGCAGCAAACCATATTACTTGTATAATGTATATACAGAGTGGAAAGGACATCGACGCGTTCATCATCAAGATTCAGATCAAGAATCATGTACTGAATTGATGGTAACAGTTTGCTGTTACCATCAATTCAGTACATGATTCTGGATCCTTCTGTGTTGACATTTTTCGCCGGCTGTTTCATATTTTTTACATTTTTTCTGCCGTTTTTTTTTTCTTTATACTGTATACTATCATTATTAATATCTAACCCATTGAGATTGTTTAATTAAAAAAGAATAAACTCACTACTTTCACTTAAATAGCAATGTAAATGAAACTCGAAAGATCTACCAGCTCGGCTGTGTGCGCAACATTCACTGCAGAGCGTTGTGATCACGTTGTTTGCAATATATGGCGCGCTCAAAAAAAACAATTTCTGTAACGGATCATTCGAGATTAATGACTTTAATCATTTGAATTGTGGCATTACGTGTGACCTATTCTCGACGTTTGCGCGTCGATGTCCCTTCCAACCTTTGGATACATAACTTAACATGCAATTAAATGATATGCGATGATAACAAGTAACTACAAATCTGAAAACATTGGAAGACATCCATCATGTAACCTCTAGTTTTATTTATAATTTTCCTAATTTTTGATGACGAAACATTGCCACCCTGTATCATGAATGAATAAAGATATCGGAGTATTATCAACTATTTTATAACATTTGCACAACAGGTACACATGGGGCACAGTGTGAATAATACTTTTTTATATATTTTGGGACATGAAGACACAGTTATTATTGCTCATAAGGATTAAGCATGCGTTGCTATGAGCATTATTGATAAGTGCACGTTATATTAGGCACTTGTGTGAATTTAAACGAAAGGAATCTCATTATATGCTATATTATTGGAGGCTTGTGAGATATTTACGCCATAACAGTGATGAATTCGAATATACTTTTATTTTTATTTTACTGATGTACTATTCGTCAAAATTATTATCTGATAAAATTTGAGAGAGACATAAAAATATATCATACAAATGAATTTACGAAATATTTACTTAGATTTCACCGAACACATCGTTCTTTTACAGACGATTATTGAATATAGGAATACAATCGAAATAAAATTCAAGCCGATGAATCAAAAAAACAATGTAATTTTAAAACAGAACAGTGTGATCGGTGAAAACCCTCATTATATCGAATTTATACCATAACAATGGAGGTAAAAAAGTAAACGAAGTACATAATATAAATAATTTCAACAAATGGTACAACAGGGTGGTGTCACGTGCTCTATTGCTGCACGGCCGCGTTCGCGATGATTGATGGAGAGTTGATGGTCTCGCCCAGACTCTCCAACAACTCCTTACGGTAGTCGTCGAAGTCTCCGTCAACCTGCACGGAAACAAACATCATTATAAATCTTGCAGTCCATTCGTCTTCTCATCATGAGAAGGGTTAACCTTTGGTATGCGGAAACACTGATCAGTGCTACAGTCACCTTCGACACTTTTACACGATTTTAATATTAAATGCTTTATTACAGCTTCGACACTTTTACAAAAGTGTTAGTTAAATCGTTACACACTTTTACACGAACACTTTTGTAAAAGTGTCGAAGCTGTAATAAAGCATTCAATATCGTCGAAGTTGACTTTAGCACTAATCAGTGCTTCAGCATACCAAAGGTTAAGGCTTCCAAAGTGTGCGGTGGCGCGGACTGCACACACAAACAAGTACTTTTGTAGTCCCTCCCAATTTTGCAACTTTCACGATGTTTTCTATCACCTTTAATGTTAGTGATATTCATAAACTGATTCTCACTCATTCGAAAAGTCAGAGGTGCGAACCGGACTATCGCAAACTGACTACCGCAGATTCTCCAACATGGAAAGCAAGTGTTAAACCGCTACGCAACCAATCATATTATAAGCTAAGTTTCGATAAATGAAAACCACGTATCGTAAGCTCACCTCGTTGATAGTTTGGTCTTCAATAACATACAGCGCGCAGTCTGTCTCCCTGATGAGTCGCTCGTCGTGGGACACGATCACCACGCCGCCCTTGTAGTCGTTGATCGCGTCAGCCAGCGCGTCTATACTCTCGATGTCCAAGTTGTTCGTAGGCTCGTCCTGGATTCATAAGTCTTATGTGAAATTGTACAAAAAGAGTAGTTCGAAAAATCACTCGCTCTGATACGGTCTACGCAAACGCGAGTACCTACTGAACGTGAAGTGCTGAGTTCGATTTTAAGATCGGGCAGTGTTATTGAGTTTTTTTGTATGAAATTTCTCATTAGCAAGAAAGCTCGGTTCTGAATTGTGAGCGATGGGTAGCAATAGGCCCTATTACATGGGCCTAATAGCGGCATCGACGAACTGTGTTTATTGAACAGAATGACACACACGGCAATCTGAACTGAGATCTTTATAAAAATATCCGTTCCGCAAAACGAGTCTATTGCCGACGAAATTGATAAAATAAAAATAAATTCAACCCATTACTGTCCCACTGCTGGGCAACGGTCTCTTCTCAAATCGAGAAGGATTAGGCCTTAGTCCGCCACGCTGGCCCGGTGCGGGTTGGCGGACTACACACACCGTCAAGAACTTTATAGAGTCCTCTCAGGTGTGCAGGTTTCCTCATGATGTTTTCCTTCACCGTAAACGCAAGTGATAATCAAATTCTGATCCGCACATGATTCCCAAAAATCAGAGGTGCGGGCCGGGTTCGAACTCAGACCCTCCTGCATGGTAGGCAAGCGTTCAACCGCTATGCTATCACGACATTGATAAAAGAAAGTAATTATTAAAATGATCAAATATGCTTGTACTAAGTCTTGGCACTCTTAAACTTCGTGAACAAAACAACTCTAAACTAAAAATAAATATCTTACCAAAATAACGACATCGGGCGCCATAAGTGTGAGTTCAGCCAGCGCGACCCTGGCTTTCTGTCCTCCGCTGAGGTCCATCATCTTGATGGTGTGCGCATGACTGGCCAGCCCGAACGTGCCGAGAGCCTTGCGCGCCTTCTCGTATTGCAGCCCGAATAACCTCTGGAGGTATTCGGCGGGAGTCTCCTCGGCAGTGAGATGCTCTCCAGAGTGCTGGTCGAAGCGACCTATCCGCTGCAGAACGTAGGTTTAACGTTAATGCGATGAACATGACTTAGTGGATACGAAGGGACCGAAAAAATGACATTTACTGCCGAAATAACGCAATCTAACTTTAAGGCAGTCTCTTAAAACCAGATTCAGCCATGAGACTTTCTGACAACTTTAAATTGAGAAGCGTTTGAGTATTCAGCGCTTAGCAGAGTATTGCAATTTTACTACGCTTAAAAAACCTAAGACATAAAACTAAATTTTCAAGGGATCCCAAAGACCCAGACAACTATTTGTAGCGCGCGAAGCAAATCGCTTAGTCAAACGTGTCGTCAAATACTAACCAGTCTATGATTCCTGATGAGTTCTCCTTGTATGGGGCTCAGGTCACCCACAAGCAGCTTAAGGAAGGTGGACTTGCCCACTCCGTTGGGGCCCACGATGGCGATACGAGAGTTCAGGTCGATACCGAAATCCACACCCTTGAACAAAGGCTTCTGTCCCGGGAAATTGAAGAACACGTCTGCAGAAATTATACACTTTAAGAACTGTAAGAACTTCATTGGTGAAGCAAACACAGACGCGACTGCTGAGTTATCGTCACGGATCGAACGGACTTTTCTTTATGGAAACTCAGTATTAATGCGAATATTAGAATTGTACCCAATAGAGTCTCGATCTCCGTTACATGGGAGTTGATAACGGCTTCGGCGAAACAAATTAAGTATTGCCGTACACTAAGTTCTACCGAACGTTCAGGAAATAAAGGCGACATTTTAAGCAATCATATCAAGCAAAACTGATCAATAGAGGGAAACCTAGTGAACAACTCAATAAAAAATTGGGATTTTGGAGAACTTGTAAATCGTACAAAAAAACGAAAATAATAACTCTCTTATAAAGTTTAAGACCATATCTCCATTGTTATAAGGTTGAAAATAAGAATTAAGTACGTACTATGTAAGCCGAGGATCGGCGGCTGCAACGGCGGTGGGTCGGGGAAGGAGAACTTGACGATGTATTCCTTAGGTCTCTGCAGCAAGGCAGTCGGCGCCGCACTGTCTTCGTCTTCACGCTGCGCCTTGCTGCGGTTCTTCTCTTGTTTCCGCGTTAATGCATCCTTTTGCTTCTTCTCCTGTTTGAGAATATGACACGATTTTTGTTATCACTACATATTATAAAACAAAACCCCCCGCCGCGTCTGTCTGTTCTGATCGCGATAAACTCAAAAACTACTGAACGGATTATCATGCAGTTTTGACCAATAGATAGAGTGATTCATTAGGAAAGTTTAGGTGTATTCATTAGGAAAGTTTAGGTGTATTCATTAGGAAAGTTTAGGTGTATTCATTAATTTTTTGTGTAAATTGGCCGAAATATGACGATGACATAGAAAATCGTGCTGACTGGGAGCTTTACTGCCATGCGCCGAGTAAATGTTTGACGTAAAAGCCGAATACGACACTACGACAGAAAAAAAATGAAGGCGTATATGCTCTGCTACCAAAGCCGGGGCGGGACGCTAGTCACTGTATCTTAGTGTGTCACGACTCATGATGTTAAATCCATGTGTCAAAAGGGACACATAGAAGGGTATATCAAAAGGATCAACAACATACAGCGCTCTTCAAAACGTCCTCCCATGCGTGATGATACGGCTATGACGCAAAGACCGCGAGAGGTAGAGCTAGCATAGTACTAGCGTGTAGAAGAATCGTTATAACCAGTTTATACCTACTGGTAATAACATTGCATCATGCCAAAGTTCACATAAATTTCGTTGATGCCTTAATTAAATCCCATGTTATAAAAAGCTCCCAAACTGTTACTGAAAACTTTAGAAACACTGATCAGCCTAGAAATCGAACCCAAGTGATTACTTGAGTTTGATTTCTAGGCTGGTCAGTGACTGCAAGCTTGCTGAACGCGATGGCGTTAGATGCGAACCAATAAGACTGTTTTAAAGGTCAACTAAATGATTTCTTCAAGAAGGTAGACAGTAGCATCTTATGTGCTAACTCATCCGTCTAGCAGTGGATTAATGATATCAATTATCCTTACAACCATGCCCTGTGATCTATAAGTTTAACATTATAACACTAACCGCTTGTTTCTTTGACTGTCCATGCGCCTTCAAGTCTTTAAGTCTCTTCTCTTGCTTCTCATACTCTTTGATCATCTCCTTCCTCTTCTGCGCGTACATCTTCTTGAACATCGAGTAGTTGCCCTTGTAGTAATACAACTTCTGTGTGTCCAGGTGAACGATCTCGTTGCACACATTATCCAAGAAAGACTGGTCGTGGGATACTACTAGGAGGGTCTTTTTCCAACCTTGGAGGTAACTGAAATGTTATAATGATAGTATAACGAAATACACCGAAAGTTGCTGGCTACAAACGTTGGAGCCAACGCTGGCTCCAATACTGTTTACCCGATTGTGTGTGGATCGACAAAGTAGCATTGGCCTAACAATATCATATATATACCTATATCTGTTGTCATCTGTAACTTATGAAGCATTTATATGACGACAGTTTTATGATTATGGGGGATTATATTATAATGTGGAAGCACAAATTGCCGCTAGTGTGAATATAAACAGGATAGAACCGGTTATATAACTTGCATAACTAAACAAACTTAAATAACTCGCACTTTACAAATCATGATTCGGGTACAAATGTATTTACAACAGAACATAACATATAAGAGCGTGTATTCCCCAAATATTTAGGCGGAGGTGCGCTGATGTACACCCACATTTCGACGAAGCTGTTATTAGGTCCCATATGGACCTAATAACGGCCTAGATGAGCCTATTGCCATCTACGGAGGACAGGAGCCTTACTCCCGAAAGTGATTCGAATCTCATTTTGTTTTAGATCCGAACTCGATTATGTTGATATTCCGTACTGTTACTGAGAATTTCCAGGAATCAAAACCAAGACCTCACGCTCAGTAGTCATACTCACGACCATAAATTATAATGCGTATTTATATTTTAAGTTATAATATGTTTAACTTTACTTACTTGTCTAACCAAATGACAGCGTTCAGATCTAAATGATTCGTAGGCTCGTCAAGCATCAGCAGTGTAGGTTCTATATATAGAGCTCTGCAAGAAAAATAATATAAAGTCTTTACTACACATACGTATTGTAAATATTTATTTATTGACTCAAATCAATTATTGATAGACCACTCAAATTACATTTGTAAGTCTGAACTTCATTCTTCAATGTCTAACTTCTGACATCTTGGTCGGGCTTTGGCCAAACTCTGCTTTGCACGACGTCCTAAATAAACCCGTTGTCGCTTCGATATTACTCTAATACTTTTTGCAATGTCGCTACAAATGTTACATACATTCTAGGAGTTTAAATAAAAGATATTATCGGTATTTCCGGACCAATACGACCTTGAAAACTTCAAGAAAAGAGCGTACTCCTTTTTAAAAGGCCGGCAACGCACTTGGAATCCTCTGGTGTTGCGGGTGTCCAAAGGCGACGGTAATCGCTTACCATCAGGCGATCCGTCAGCTCGATTGCCGCCTATCTCATAAAAAAAAGATGCATTTGTTGTATACCTAGCAAGTGAGACTCTCATACGCCAACCACCGGAGAAGTTCTTAGTGGCTCGGTCCTGCATCTCGCGACTGAAGCCCAAACCGGCCAAGATACGACGCGCGCGCGGCTCTGCTGAGTCTGCGCCGATCGCTTTCAGCTCCGCGTATACCTACAATTTAATAATATCATTATAAACGTAGAAAATAGAATGAGAAAATGTCAATAATTGCCAACTGAGATCACAATGTAAGAGCGAGACACAACATAACGCACTCTACTTTACTCATACGCGTGTTATATCTACCGTCACGCTCCAGAGATTTGTCTCTTCAAGAAATAATTCTTAATTTTTAATATTCAGAAGGATTTTTTTAATTTAGAATAAATAATATTTAGGTCGCATACATTTAGCTGGTTAAATATATGTTCGCCAACCTGTCTCTTAAAAAGCTGCGTATAAAATCTAATTCTTTCGGAAATTAATAGCTTAAATCGAAACAAAATGTACATAGAATATCGAATTAAATACGCAAAAAGAATACGATTCTATCATCAACTCACCTCATTTAACTTGTCTTGTTTACTGAGATCTCCTTTTTCTATTAAACTTTCTAACTCTTTGCACGCATTGAGCAATTCTAAAAAAGAAAGAAAAATCATAACAGGTATATGCTTATCATAGCAAAGTTAAGTTAAACGTCTTTTTACAATGAATAACTTACCAGTCCTCTTAACATCGGCCTCTAAAAGAGTGTCAACAGCACTCATATCGCTGGCTGTGACCTCTTGCTCACACAACAGTATATCTATATGAGGAGGGAGAGGGAAGGCGCGCTGTGCCAGATGCCTAAGCAGCGTGGTCTTGCCGTGACCGTTTGGTCCCACCAGACCGTACCGCCGACCGTTCGCGATCAACAGGTTGGCGTTCACGAACAAATCTTTGCCTTTCGCACTTATTGAGAAGTTTTCAACTTTTATATCTACTGCATTCTCCAGGGCTGCCATCTGACCTAAAAATAATGTTTGTTAATTATTATATTTTATCTCATATAAAAAACTAATTTTTGTGTTTAAAAGTAAACATTAAAACTATTTTTTTCTGGAATTGTTGCCCCACACTAGAAGTTCTCGTTTTTCGTGGTTACGGTTCAAAAACATTACATGCACAATTGCAAACACTCACAGACCACAAACAATCTATAGGAGGAAAAAAAAACAAATATTTGTTTCGTGCGGGAATCGTACTCGCGACACGTGGCAACTAAAGCCATTATCAGTACCATAATTTCTTATATGTTCAAATAGATTTAATTTCTACTAACCAGCAGTTTTCTGTGCCTGGCTGACAGTGAAGTTAGCATCAAGGTCACTGTGGCCCTGGCCTCCCTTCTTGGTCAACATCTCCACCTGCTTCTCATATTCTTGTTGCTTTTTCAACTTCTTCTTCTCTTTGTGACTCATTTTCTTCTCTGCTGGCTCTTCTTTCTCTTTTTCGGGAAGTTCGGCAACTTTATCTTCAGTCTCCATAGATGCTTCATCAGCAGAAGCTTCAGGTTCTTGTATCTCTTCTTTCACAGTTTTCTTCTTTTTATCCTATTTACACAGACATACATCTAAATAATAAAAATGACAAGGTTCCACTTACGGTACCCCAGTGCAAACAGCATATTATAAACAAAAAGCAGAATTTTCAATCTGTCACACTCAAAGCTTACTAATTATGCATTCTCTGGGTATTTTAAAGGAAAAAACATAAGCCTTTACCCTAAAATGTCATACCTAGACCGTCCCCTATGAATTAATAGAAATACTAGTTATGTATTTTTTTATTATAGTTACAGTGTAATGACAGCATTTGGGGCCGTCAGCTCAGTACAAAATGACAAAATAAGATGAATTTTCCCTGTCTCCACTCGATCCTGGCAGAATAGTCGACATCGGCTCAATTGCCAAAAAACTAAAGATGAATTTTATCAGAATAGAAATAAGATTGAACATACAACAACGTATGTGCCAACATTTTAAAAGTTACAAAATCATAGTCGAGGGAACAATTCTTTTCGATGCGCGACATGATTACTATTATATTTTTTACCTTCAATAATGACTAACAACATACCTTGCCCTTTGCAGGAGCTACTTCAACCTCGGGTTCAGTCTCCTTTATTTCAAATTTCTTTAATTCTGCCTCTAAATCATCCATGTTGTTCTTCTTTTTATGTTTACCTGTAAAGTTGAAAATAAATCTGTAGTTCTATGGACAAATCAAAATCGACATTGGCAACAATCGGAAAAATACTTTCTTAATGCACCTCTACACTCTCTTATCATATAATTTTTTTTATATTTCTATCGTCAGCCGTTAAGGCAGGGTATTATCTATCAGTTGGTAGGTCAAAGTACTGTTTTATAAGTATATTATATGCTTATTTATTATATGTAATATAGTAAGGGCTGTTGTTATTATAATACGCACCTTTACTTTTAACAACAGGAATAGCAACGTCTTCCTCATCTTCTGATGGTTCCATTTTTAATTCCTTGTCACTTTCTTCATCAGGCCAGTCTTCTTTCTTTCCTTTACCTGGAACAGTGTTATATGACATTATAATTCCCATAGACTGTGCCAATAGGTTTGTAACTACTGTCAATTCTCTTTCGATGATGCTTCTGTCAATCAAGAGAAAATTCCTATGAGATTTGTTCCATTGCCATAGTTCACACTGCCTGTATGTTACTCACATAGGTGCCACCCACCATATAAAGGTGATGATGTATTTTGGTACAGTTCTTTTGTCACACAAATTTATTTTAAATTTGTTTGTTTATAGCTTTTGTAAATTGCTAACAAACCTTTTTTGTTCTTTAACTTGGCAGCAGGTTTTGCTTGATTACTTGAAACATTGCTCACAACTGATTTGGAATCATCTTGGTCCTCATCATCAGATGATTCAGCTTCTTTATTTTTCTTTTTATTCTTAGCTGAAACATATGAAGAATTTAATATTAAAAGACAAAAAATAAAAAGATTTTTTTTTTATATGAATACAGAACTGAAAAACCTTTGCAGAATTTTTCCCTAATAAATTTACATGCAGAGCAAAATTAATAACATCAACATAACATCTTCGTAACTGATGAGTCAGACAACTGTCTTAATTATTTTCTCACTTGCATTCTGTAGTTTGGAATTGAGCAAATTATGGCACATTAAAAAAATGCAGATTAACAGACAACTGCTAAATAGATATGTTATTCTCTTAATAATAAATACAGTGCATAGAACTGGACTTAATACTGTCATTGGGGAAATACAGGTATATCACACCTGTCTAACATTTCTGGGCAATCAAATATACTTCTAAATAACAACCAACTCACTTTTCTTTTTACTAACAGGCTTTGCAATCTCCTCTTCTGAAACTTCTTTCAGTTCAACATCACTAGCTTCTGAAGACCAGTCTTCATCCTTCTTACCTTTGCCTTAAATATAATTCAACTTTCATTAAAATCGGTTGAAACATTGCCAAATATTAATACATAATTTTATTATTGCCAACTCATGCATAATAAAATTATGCAAAATTGCCAAATTCATTGCCAATTGAAAATATCTATTTTAAAGCTCTCAGTTTGATAAGACTTTTTCTTAGATCTTTGATATTTGTTATTCTACAGAAATAATATTAGAATAATGATTACCTTTTTTCTTTTTATTAGCTTTGGCTGCTGGTTTAGATGCAGTGCTTGGTGCATTACTAGCAATTGACTTATTATCATCTTGTTCATCATCAGATTCTTGACCTTTCTTTTTATTCTTGGCTGAAATAATATTTTTATAAATTTATACTATGAAGAAGTTCCTATTATAAGATATAATAAGTTTAATAAAGCTACTTCGAAGACATTCTATAGACGATTAAAAATATTCATTGCAAAAGTACTGTAATTCATTATCTTTTACACACTATATATGACTTTCTTAGCATATGTTGCATATACACCTTTTTTTTGTGACTTCTTCGCTGCTGGTTTAGGAACGTCATCGTCATCTGATACTACAACCTTCTTCTGTGCCTCTCCTTCGTCGCTGTCGCTCCAATCCCCAGCATTACTTTTAACTTTCTTCTTCCCTTTTCCCTTATTTTTAGAGGTTACCTCATGAGTATCATTTGTAACAGTCTTTTTCTCTTCAAATTCTTCATCAAAATCTTGATTCTTCCTGTTTCCCTTCTTTTTAGACATTTCAGTTAATTAATTTGAAAAATATTTGTAGGATAAACAGAAATTAGCCAGCTCACTTATTCACGAAACTCACAGGTGATGAACTTGAATGATGATTAAGATGACTGTGACAGCCTCAGTGACAGCGAACTGTCAAGCTGAAGTGTCACTGTCGACCTTAGATATAGAACCTACTGTCGACTAAAATTATATCTAGGTACTTCTAAAACGGAAACTGTCTATGAAACCTAAACCCTAAACCGCGTCAGCCCTGATGAGTGATACATTGATACATTGTGAGCCATCAAAGTTATCAGCGTGATTCCTGCGATTCTGGCACATGCAACGTTTTGGTAGCGTCTTTCTGCCATAGGTAGTGCCATTTAAAACTGCGGCATATGCTGCTTGGGAACTCATAGAAACCGTGGCTACTATAGTCTCTCGTGCTCAGACAATAGGTGTTGCCAGGAAAATCAATGTCCCTTATTTTGAACGTAAATTTATTTTTACCCTGATTGTTTTATATAATAATGAGAATGTATTTATTATGAATAACATAATTATTTATATTAAATAAATTTTCTATTATTTTCAGGTAAATGTGTATAAATTTAATCATTGTTTAAGATTAATTCCATTTCTAATATGGAACTCACAAATATTATAGAATTTTTACTGAAATATATTATGGACATAAAACGATTTACCGATGATCATGTAAACACATTGTATCCAAAGAATTAATATTAACCAAAGAATTAAATATATCAAAAGGTAGATAAAGCTAAGGAACCTCAAACTTTAAATTAAAAAAAAAACGCATATCAAAATCTTGCCACGTGAACAACTGTTTCTTCCCGAATCTGTCAAGCCATGACTTGAGAGTCATATAATACAAAAGATATTGCCCTTAACATGCAAGTTCGTCACCAATGATAGGAACGATGGTGTGGGGCGTCATAACACCATTTACATTCAGACGGTCCACAGCCTTACTACCACTTAATTTTTTTAAATAACCTCTAAACTACAGATTACAATTATTTACCAGTAATCTTAAAGAAAATAATACTGTGAAAATAACCAGACCGAATAAAAACTTAACAATTATCTAAGTAACCAACAAATTAATGAAAATAATTTGGGTGATGTAATTATGTGATTATTGATTAATGTTTAGCAATTCAACCAAAGCTCGAAAGATGGCGCCAGCATACAATTATCTGTATATCAATAATTAACTGGTCGTATTTTAATCATACACTAAGCCGCGTAACGAAACAGAGGTGAGATAAATAAAAGAATACACTAGCAACACTAATGTTTCAGGTGTTCAGTTATGTTACAAACAATATTCAAAATAACACATTATATTCAACGACGAGTAGTGTCAGTTCCTACCCTGATGCCTGTAATGATATCTCCGACGTTATTGAAACTCTAATAAATTGAAATAAGTTTACTTACTAGTGAAATGATACACGATACACTATATACGATTTTTTCGTGTGCTACGGTTTTTGTAGCCTAAAACACTGCAATATCCCATAGTGCACACACCACACACACTCTGGAGACACACTTGCTACTTTATATGAACTTATTTAATAAAGAAATCTAAAATTTAAGCGAAATTTATATCTCGTGTTTACTTTAGCATATTTGTTTGACCACGCAAGTGTCAAATTTGACAATTTGTGGCTAAAAATACCGGTCACGGATATAAGGACAAAAAATAAAGGTTGCATGTCCTTCTTTCATATGTGTTTCGTAATAAACGTTCCTTGTTTAACTTGCCGTGACGTCAGTTACGCTCTGTCTATAGGTACTATGTCTATGCATAGAAAACAATCAAAGGATGAACCTACTTACACGACTCCCACACTTCATGTTTTTCCAATAAGAGAAAAGATGAACGGTGATGAACTTTTGTATGTACGCTTGTGATAAGAGATTGCAAATTGTTACGAGGATTGACGTTTTCTTGTAACGTCACGTACTTACATCGCTACTACAAATACGCATTAGAACTGAGTGAAGTGTTTGTAGGTATGGTAACGTTTACCGCTGCCCGTAATTAAAATTTGATAATTTATAATGTTTCGAGAGGCCTGAATATTTTACCTTTTTTATAAATCTTACACCACCTTTTCGAAGAGCATCTCCAATGAAGGGCATCCCAAAAGAGTATATAATAAAAAAGATATCAGAAACATAGTTTGCTGGCAGCTTAAACAAAATGATGTATAAAAGAAAGAAATGTTTATGATAGAAACGAAAAAAGAACTAGAATTTTCTTCTACGAATAATTAGAATATTTTGATGATGAAGACTGAATTTCTTTTTCCGTATTTTCTAGTTACTGTTGTATTTCTATTTAGTTTTATATCTACTTGTGCTGGTGAAAATGTAAAGAAAAGTGTGGATGAAAATAGAGACGACAACGGCGAAACAAACGATGAATCTAAAGATGAATCTTTGGACATCCCCGTTGAAAGTGAACCCAACAACATTACATGCACGAGAAGGCAAAACAGTCAAATGCATGAGATAAGATCAGCCCAGCATCAGCAGTTTCCATTCATGGCCGCTATAATGTCTCAACAAAATGAATACTTGTGTTCCGGTACTGTAGTATCTAATGGATTGATATTAACAACAGCTCAGTGTACTCAACAACCTCTAAGTTACATCTTATTGAATACTACCACTGATAAGAAAGACGATACAACCGTTTCTCTTCATGTAATAAAAACCGAAAGATTCCCCACTTTTACTGGAACTGAATCTTTAAAAGATGTTGGCGTGGTTTTCACTGAAAAACACAATAATAGCATTGCAACAAAAATAACCCTCAGCAATTACACAAACCCTCGTAATGTCATCGATTTGGAAGGCATAGGATTTGGATTAAATACTGATGTCGGACAAACGAAAGAACTGCAGTTTGTTGGCATGGAAAATCGCTCCCCGGAGGAAATTACAGATGTTTTGAAAGTATATTTTGACTGCGTTGAAACCAAGGTCACAACTTGTTTCAAAGACACTGGTGGTCCAGTTTTATTTGATAAGGAGCTTATGGGCGTTATTATCAAAGGTCAAGACGAATGTTCTAAAGAGATGTCGGCTACATATGCTGTAAACAAAAAGATGGTAGATGTTTTACCAACGTATACATTTAAAGCATGGCTGGATGAAAAAATAAAAAAGAATGAAGAGCAAGAACCAGTTGCACTTATGGCTTATCCTTCTAGTCCATCTCCAAACTTACGTGAAGGGGTAAATCTCCACAAAATGACGAGCTCAGGAATACGGCTCATTGCGATCCCAACACATATTTTTACAGGATGTGTATGTATCTTGGCAATTTATTGACGTCTTCCCATTTATCTTCAAAGTTATGTAAATTGGTAGTGAAATTTAAATAAAAAAAATTCCGGTCCATAATAATTTCATTTTAAACTTTCTTAGCAAACCAACGAAATGGCCTTCCGTTAGCATAAAATCTTGTGTCAACAAAATTTCTAAATTTTAACTATTTTGATATAGAATCCTTTTTAATTTACGTGTAGCCTAACTATACACGTTTTGAGTTGTTAAAATACAAATGACTCCAAATAGTGGCAGCCTGGGCGGGGGTCGGGGGGGGGGGGGTACTGACCCCCATTCCCTAAACAAGGAAATCAAAAATAGGCAGCTTTTTATATTTATATTTTTTTGTGAAATATCTTATTTGTTCAATTCTAACAATCCCCCCCCCCCCCCTCCCCAAGTAATTTTACTGTTGATGTGACCCCCGTGTTCAGCTGCGAACGCGCTTGTAAGTATTAATAACGTGGGAATAGTAAGACTCGAAAATACTATACGTATATTACGTATGAGAGGAATAAGGATCCATGGATGAATGAGGACAAAAGTTGCAAGGATTTCAACTTTGAACGAACATTGCTGTAATGCTGTCTATCTATCTACTGTAGGTTATATTTAGGTAATAAACGTCCTCAGTAGAGAATGGGTCAAGGAGATTTTAACAAAATCATTGAACATTTTTTTAAATCTACCTATGCCTTTTACCGTCACAGGTATGAGGCTGGCTAGTGTTTAGTTCTCAGATAGACCCTGTCGTGACCATAGACTTACGATTCGCTATCGCTTATAATTTTCTAAAATGTTCCTGGCACTATAGCGTCTAGAGTACGTACTACAGTACGTCTTCATTAGGTACCTACTTTAAATGAAAAATTATAAAATGTCAGCATCAGCCGTGTCTACATCCCAGTGCACCCTGATAAAATGTGTTATTAACTCTCAGAACAATAACCAAGCATAGAAGTAGGACTAAAACAGACGTATAATAAAAATTTAGTAACTGCGTTTCGTCTCGTTCTATCTTATGGCATAAAAATGATGAAGAGTGAGATAAATGTTCTGAAATAGTACTTTGTTTGGATTTTTTGGCATGTCACAAGATGAACTGTCATTTGGCTATAATGGTTCTTATTGTTCTGAGGTCTATGGTATTCTGTAGTCACAATATCGATAGTCTTTTATGTGTCAAATTTGACAGATTGTTTTATTGGAATTTGCGAAATAATGAGGAGTGTTGTTTAGACAATCGTCTAAAATAAAATAATAAGTTGTTTTCAACCGACATTATTAGATGCTAATCAACAACTTTTTACTTTATGATATTTGTAAACATCTTTTGATTGAAACGACGGCAAATAAATGAGTAGTCATTATCCGAAGGGGGTAAGATTTTATTTCATCTCGTATGAAAGCTTTACGTAAATGTGAAATTGAAACCTAAATGTTTATTTATAAATCATAATTGTAAAAGGTTAACATTTGTTATTTTATGATTATTTTGACAGAATTGAAATGTCAATAGAGGTAAAGAATCCTATATCCTTATGATGATAGTCTAGTCCTTTATCCAGGAAAGTGGAAACCAGATAGCTAACCGGAAAACTGTAAACTTGACCCTCAAAAGATTGAAGATACTATTTTATTAGCTGATCTGCAATCTTAACAACTCATATATCATCAATATTTTCAGCATAATGTGAACAATTTACATGTAACATTGCACAAAAATAAAGATCTGAAAAAGTAACTCTGTCTCATTCTTGTTAATAACTTTTTCAGAAAGGGGGGGTTATCATCACACCTTCAGCTAGAAAGAGCATTCATAGTTACAAAGTTGATCAGCTGAGAACTTATGAAAATATGGCACGATATGGATTGAATGAGTCAAACAATGCAAGTGGTAGGGGCGACTCATCATCAAACCATGATCAAGGAATAGATGAAGTAGATAATGTGATAAGGTAATAAACAAATCTATTACTAAAGACGTAAGATATTACTTAGTTAAAACAACAGGTGCCCTGGTGGCTATAAGCAATAGATTTCCTGTGTCTACTTTGTGTCCATCGACAGATTAAAAAATAGCTATGTACCACTGTAGAATGGCCTTCCAGTTAATTGAGTCATTGGGAATATATTATATACATAGTTATTACCTCTATAAACAAGGATAAAGTACATGACACTATCATGAATTTTATCCTTGATGGAAGGGTCCTCATTAGTATGTGGGCCATCTGTAATTGTTTAAAATAATTCCTTTTCATTGTGTCTGCGATTCAAAATTTGTATACTTTTTCTGAGCTGAAGATAATAAGTATCTGAAAAAATTATGACACATTTGGTGTTTCAGTGTATCAGACCCCAACTATACACTTATATGAAAAATTATGAAATAATCCTTAATGTGAACAACAAGTATTGTTTACAAATAAATAAATTCAGTCCATTATTTTCCCACTACTGGGCAAGGGCCTCTTCACAGAATGAGTAAAGCCTTAGTTTTCATTTATAACAAAAGTAATTTAAAACATTACTCCTTTTCCAGCAAAATGGCACGTCAAACCAGTCCACTATCAATAAGAAAGAAAAAAATACAAAGAACTAATTCATATTCACAGGATGGGGATAACAGTGATGATAACACGTGAGTCATGACACTTAACGCTTTTAATAGCCGCTATTATCATTTTCACATGTGCTTTATTCACCACATGCTAAGACAATAGATTTATGTTATGTAAACTAAATATGCATGCATTGTCATTGTGTTAGTGCACTAATATCTAACTCACGAAAATGATATACATATAGCTATTCTTGGCATTAAGATTGTCAACTGCACTGCTTACTCCTATTTGTATAGTCCATTTTGAAATAATTTACAATCTATTACTTTTATACTTTTATTTCATTTTCTTAATCACATTGCTGCTGCTTACTTACTAATCACAAGTCATTATCATCATGGTCATCCAGCAATTTGTTGTTATTGTGTGAGTCAAGCATTTGTCAGAAGTCTATGTCTCTTTTATTGCAGCAATGTGCTTTCGAAATCTTTACCTGCAACCCTTCCATCACATTTGTATTCCAGCAATGACTCTGAACTTGAAGACTCAATGTCAAATGCAAGAATTGAAGATGAAAATCACCATGTCACCAGTCACATGATGAATAGAAGTAATAAGAGCTCAGAACACTTCCAAGGGTCGCCTTATAGGCGAAAGTTGTCAGTTACATCAGGGGATGAAGGCCAGACTAAGAACAAAACCCAAAATATTATTTTGCTCACATTAGTTGTAGGTATTTTAGCTACATTATACATGAAGTTCCCTAATTTTATTTATTTAATAAGAAACAACAATCAAGATAAATCAACACAGACAGTGAATCATGATAAAATTATATTTGAAAACAATATGAACTATCTCCAAGAAAAATATAAAATTGATGATAACTCTATTTTAAAGCTCAAGACTGGTAAGTAATCTATTAAAATTAATTATATTTCTTGCACCTAATTGTATTACTGTCTGAACTTCTCAAGATTTTTTGAAACTTTACTTATACCATTAGAAATATCAGATCAGCTTGACTTGACAGTAGCATATACAAGTGCCACTCACCACTGAGACAGAGAGTTGCATTGGACTATCCTGTATCACTGCCAAACTCGCGGAATTTATTAAATAAATAATTGCTATTTATTGAAACTACTCAACTATAATAAACTCTCAGCACTCTTTTAGATCGCATTCGAACAACTACTCTTGTTTTTGTTTTAGGTCTATCGACAATATTCTCAAGGATGGATGCAGGCTCTTTTATGTTTGTTTATGATAGTAAAACAAATAATTTCAACCCAGTGCAATTTGATAAATTCATTGATGAGGTCGCGTATACTGCTGCGAGATATTTACGTAAGAATCCAAACTAATATTATAAATGCGAAAGTAATTCTGTCTGTCACGCTTTCACGCCTAAACCGCTGACCCAATTTTGATGATTTTTGGTATAGAGATAGATGATACTTTGGAGAAGGACATAGGCTACTTTTTGTCGCAAATATAAAACTGGAAGGCGGTGAAATAAGGAATGAAAGTTTGTATGGGGAACCAATAATTTCTCAAGTCAGGGATATAAAAAATCAATATATCTATATTTTAGGTAAGAAAAAAATTATGTTTTTGCATTTTTGACCAATCAAGGTAAAATAGGGGGATAGATATAAACATATACAAAGGTAGGTAAGTAATTTTTTTAAAGTACTTACCTACCTTTGTATACCTATATATCTATAGTCTATATATACTAACCACTGACAGATTTTAGTAGAGAGAATACTTGCATCGTACTATATCCATATAAGTGTTCGCCATGATGCAGATCATTTCTGGAGGAGGACTGGCGAGGTGTCATAGATGAAAATACTACTGTTTTTCATAAGAAGTGCATGTTGATAAAGGATGGAGGGACAGTCATACTAAAATTTTAAAATTGTAGGTCTTATAGCTTCAGTAATGAGATTTATTTATTTCCGACACTTCCTGTTGCCCATGCAAGTTTTTTATTTTGAAAAATTCATTTGTATTAAATATAAAAACTAATATTCAACATCCGATAATATATATTAATTATATATTTTTAATATTATAAATGCGAAAGTTTGTGACGATGTATGTTTTTTACTCTTTCACGCAAAAGCTACTGAACAGATTTGATGTAATTTGGAATGGAGATATCTTATATCTTGGATTAACACACAGGCTACCTTTTATCTCGAAAAGACACCGCAGGGTGCAGCTATCTATACTAAATTATAAAGCTGAAGAGATTGTTTCTTTGTTTTTTTTATTATTTGGACGCGGTAATCTCTGGAACTACAAATACAAAAATTATTTTTGCATGTTATGGCCTGTTTATTGAAAAAGGGTGTAAGAAACTTTTAATCTTGAAAAAATCCACATACTCATAATCCATGCGGGAAGCTAATATTTTACTACAAAGTATTATAGAAAATTGTCACCTCGTTGGCCTAGCGGTCGCAACACGAGTGCATTATAATTTGTACGTCAGATCCTGGGTTACATTCGCAAATCCCAAGTCGTGCAAAACCGGCGAACTGACTAGCTCATAACGTATATCGTCCAATGTTTGACTTTAAATGATAAATATATGCATCGTTGAACACTATCCATTTAAATTTAATAAAACCTGTCTATAATTTCAGGTAACCATATCTCGTCAATACAACACACAGTAGTCGTAGGCTCAGATCTCGATATGCAGGAACATGGGGAGCTTATCACGAGGTACCGTGATGATGTCGACAGATCAGGCGTGTTGCTCGTCAAAGAGATAGATGGGGTGCCTTCAGATCTCGCAATGGCCTTTCACTACTATTGTGATGAATACGAACCCCTAGTAAAAAGAAGTGCTATATTTTTCACACTGAATATGGCTAACTGTTCAAATACATCAGGTAAATATGGTGATTCTCTTTTAAAATGTTAAAATTAAAATGTATAAATGGAATGGCTCAATCAGTGATCGGAGTAGGTAGAGCTATTTTTTGTACTTGCGATACTTTGTCTGAATATGAACACTCCCGGAATCCCGAGATTTGAAATATATATTATTAAATACTAGCGACCCGCCCCGGCTTCGCACGGGTGCAATGCTGATACTAAATACACTACAGAAAAACTGTGAACGTTGTATATAAAAACATAGCGGCCCGCTCCGGCTTCGCACGGGTATAAAATATATAGCCTATGTGATTAAAATCGATTCAGTAGTTTTGATTTATTCATTACTGCCCGTGGCCCGCACGCGTTAAATTTGGAGTAAAACAATCCCCCTTTCCCTATACCATGAAGATTTCCTGCTATCTTTGGAATATCTAAATTCATACACTACATTTTTACTTATTTACTTTTTACATTTTTAACTATTTATTTTATTTTTACAACATATTACAGAATGTCTTTATAAACAACGTTCACAGCTTTCTTGTCATTAGACAATACAAACATGTTTTCTCTGGAGGTCACTCTTGAAAGAGCGACATATAATTACTATAAGTGCGATTTAAAAATTAACCTTAGAATAGAATATAATTTATATTTTAAAACTACTATCATACAATTATTTATCGTAACTTACTTATAATTACTGATACGTTGTCCCGCTGAAAAGCACGTTTTTATAATAAACGTAAAATTGTCTCTCGCAGTTAGCTCAGGGAGCTTTTACTGCTTAACCGGGCAAATGGCGAGACCAGAAGGGCCTCCAGCCGAAAGGGAAAACCGCGGCGTCAGACGCGCTATTTATGTTATAGGCACGCTCTTGCCGCACCGGGCGGCCGGCCGGTACCGCCGCAAACGCTACGTCCCGCAATTTTTAAATCTGTAATATCTTCGAAAATATTCACTTAAATCATACGGTGTAAAGGGCCATATAGATCTATATTAAATGAACAATGTATTCAAGGTATTTAATTGGTTAAGGATTAATGCTGTATTGGTTAAAATCGCTTCGAAAATTAGCCATTATTTGTCGTAAAAAGTAAATGACAAAAAAAAAAGTTATTGTGGGTTATCCATAAGAGATAGACATATATCATCACGGACTTTTCTGTAGACCTTTTCAATGTGTACAATACTTAGTACATTATTTTGATAAAACTCGTAGGGTTCAGCCTGCGTTTGCAATGTAAGCGGAAAAAATTTAATTATTTACGACATCACAGTAGAAACCTCAAAAATAACAGTACTTCTCCACTATTTAATGGATGTTATTATACATATAAACCTTCCTCTTGAATCACTCTATCTATTAAAAAAAACCGCATCAAAATCCGTTGCGTAGTTTCAAAGATTTAAGCATACAAAGGGACATAGGGACAGAGAAAGCGACTTTGTTTTATACTATGTAGTGAAGTTAGAAATTACTTTGTAAAAAGCTATTCACGTCCTAAGGAATTATGAACGAACACATCCCTCCATCCCTGCGACCTGAGCGGCAACATCGCGCGTGTGCGTATTGGAAATTAGCAACGCGTACCTCATGTTACTTTAACAACGTCGTGCACTAACTGCTAATACATAAGACAAGCTTTCTTTTATCCTTGTTAATAAAAAATCTATAGGAGTTTCAGTTAAAATCCCGGGGAATGTCCATATTAACATCAATGTTTGCGATCATTGAACCAAAATAACTATACCTACTCCGCAGCCTAATTACCGATGTAGCGATAGGCGTAGATCGCGCGATAAAAAGCGACAGAAACGTGACAGGCACGCGACAGCAATTTCACTGTCAGCCAATACATTATATGTCACAAAAATGAAGTTTGACAGAAGTTATCGCGCGATCTACGCCTGTCGCTACATCGGTAATTAGGCTGCCGATCACTGCTCATAACGCACCTATGGCCTGATACTGATTCGACAGTAGACTACGACTAACGATGATGACTAAATTTTACAACTAAGTCAATCAACTTTGCATTGATTATGCTGGCTGCTTAATTAGTATGCAATATGCATTAAAACAATTTTATTTTTACAGATCAAAAATCTACTCATGATTTCATTGAGAAATGTCTTGCCAGGAGGTGGAAGACTGTACCTTCAGAAAATATGAGACCATTATTAGCTAGAGTTGTAGATATTATAATTGATGTCACCAGTGTGTTTTGAATCAGTATTTAATATAATGAAATAATATAATGTATTAATTTGTTGTCTTCCTATGATCTTTATTTATTTATAAGTTTTAATTAAAAATGAAGTGAAAATAATAATTTTGTTGTATTATTTATAATGTCTCTAATATGGTTGTGATTTTTTCCAAAGATAAAATTAAATGATGCCAAATACTAGGATTTCTTCTTCTGTATTATGGCTATGGGTTGTGTTAACTTACATGCAAAATATGTATATGGATTGTTGATTTTGCAAAATGCTAATGGCAATTACAATTGAGCCAAACAAAGTTGAGAAATCCAATTTTGAGGTGAATTGGACATGATCGCTATAAATATACAGCTCTATTTCTACTGTTAATGGACCATAGACTTGATTTTTAAAATTAGGAATAATGAACTGCTTGTTCAGAATGCCTTTGGTTTTTCTTATTTCTGAGAGTACCATATACAACAAAATAAACCAAATTCATGTAATATTATATTATTACTTTTTACAAAACCGTTATTATTAGTGTATAAAATTGTTAATGTACAAATTCATCTTTAGGACTACTCCGAACTGGCTTTGGCTGTTTATTAGATAATTTAGTTCCAAAAAATTCTGGGTAATTCTAGTGGCAATGATTTGCCAACCATATTATTGTTTCTTAATATAACAAAGAATCCTTATTGCATATCTTTTGATTGCATTTACAACCAAATTCATATGTTACTGTATTGGCCAAAGTGCGCTTTGGTCTGAGGTATTAAGGTCAGGCCCATCATTGAGATCATCCAAACTGTCTGGCTCAAGCTCATTGTTGTTACGTGCAGGAGAGTAAGAAGCCGGCACATCTTCCTCCTCATCTTCGTCATGAGATTCCTCCGTTTCATCTGATTCATCATTACCTGGGTCAATAAAAATATTGAATAACCACTCTTACCAAAATATTTATATTACAAGTATCCAACTAATATTATAAATGTGAAAGTTTGTGAGGATGGATGGATGGATCTTTGAGCCGCGCAAAGCCGCGAGCGGAAGTTAGTATATAATATTTCTTTTCTTTAACAACACTCGCGATTAGTGATGAGGTGGCCCATTCTTGTGTAAAATAAATTCCGCTACAAATTATTGATAAGAATTTACCATCTTCATCATCAGTGTCTGCTTCTTCTTCCATAGGTTCAGGATCAGCTTTGCCGAGTGGAGCACGTTTCATGTATTGCTGACCAATTGAGTTTAACTGTAATAAAATTTTAAGCAATTTACACTAAATATAAATGAATTGAATGTATACTTAATCATTAATAGCAACCTACACTTGTACTAATAAGCTCTACAGTAGACTAGTGTCTATAACATTAAATAAAGCGCGTTAAGTTACTTTCAGACTGCGTTATTTATTTACTAACCCAATGCTGATTCGCCGTTTCCAGTGCGGTCAATTCTGTTTCCTCGTCGCAAGGACTATCTGCGTTAAACCATAAAGAGTCCACTAAACGGGGAGTTAATACTGGGAAAGGTATATTCATCATCAATGTGATAGAGAGTTAATCAAAGTAAAAAAAACAGTTTTTTCTACTTGGCTAAAGCAGGCGTAAATTCGCATTTCATAGTATTGAACACAAACAATATAACGTCAAACATGACATTTGGTAAACTTCTTTTTTCATCTGTCAATGTCAGTCAGTCCATAACATTGGTGACAGTCCTCGGCCGAATATTAAGAATCGAATAAAACGTACTTACCACCTACCCAAACAAAGAAGAACCGGGTCAGTTAGTCCAACTACGCAGTTGTACTAGAATGTAGTCAATCCTTACCAGAATATTAATTATAAGTACTCCCATCCTGACGTTAGGAATAACACTAAGATTGGTTAAGATTTTTATACATTATATTATAGTAAAACTTTTGCAAACACATGTTGGTTTTTCTCATAGGTTTTTCTATTTCTTATTCACCGTGATCAAAGCACCATCAAAGAAGATGGCCATAAAAACCCAGATCCGTGCGGCAGCGCTAACGAATTGTATTTCGGACATTAGAGTAAGAATAGTGTTACTATTCAAAGTATCGTAGGCGCTCATGTCGTAAAGTGATTAAAAAAATATCGTTCCTATTTATTATGATCATTTCCATTATTAGATATTCCTCATCATCACGATAGCCGAAGTCGTCTTGCTGATCAGGCTTTTATTTAACATGACGTCCAGTTAATGAAAGTCCCTTTACATTTATTACCTAGGTACATATAATAGAACTGTTTTTTTCTTATCTATAGGTAGCTAAGTACATTACTATTTTTACGATGATTAATATTTTAAGGTGGGCGAAATGATTTTAGTCACCGAATTCAGCGATGATATATATCTAGGATATATGACTAGGAATTCTTCCAAACGTAAGAAGAACCAAATTTTATAAAAGTCATCCCTAACAAACATTGAGTATTTCAAGCCAAATTAATCCGTACCTAACCTATAGTTATAGGGCAATATAGAACACTATTAAAAAACCGAAAAAACCAAATATAAATAGATATGGAACACGAATACATGAACAATCGAGATTTTCTTAACTTAATCCTTGACACACTACAAACATTCAACACGACTGAATCTCCTTATCGCGATCGTAAACTATTTAACGAGCGCTTGTTCATTGTTAATTTTGTAAACATTAACAAGATAGGCTACCACTTTTTATGAGAAAGAAGCTATTGAGCATTCAGCCGTTAAATTAAACTTTCATTGTATGCATGAGTATTCTTCGGAACAAACATGTTCCCGCATTATAGTGATTACAGGATAATATTTTTCTTATATTGGGTATGTAATTCTTCATCAATATATATTTTGTGTTATAATTTTTGTTTACATTTGACAACCCAACAATAGACTTACTATTTATACTTTTAGCTTCTTGAAGCATTGATGCTATAGCTTTATAATATTTTAAAACCTAAGCATGATGTTCCTTAATTCACTTACTAATTGTTGATGGTGATAAAAAAGATTTATTACCTATTTTAAATGTTGATATCTTCTTCATTTAGAATTCGGATAATAATGACTCACGCTTCGCTAAAATTTAAATGCCGTAAAATTTTCAGTTAACTTAGTAAATAATTTTACTTTTTCAGGTACACGCAGCGTTATCAATGTCGTTATTAAATAAAAATCGGTTATTGGACAGCGACTCTGACAACGATGTAACAGAATTCATAATTGCTAAAGGGTACTTGCCGGATGAGAGAGATTTGCCAAAAACTTCGATCCTAAAAAATGTTGGTTAGTGATTCTGAGAGGACATAAATATTATTATGTTGTTAATCAATTAAATTTATTATACTAATGATATCTTGCTTTTCAGATAACGATGTAACTTATCTTCTTTCGAAAATGTCTGACGAAGAGCTTATTAAGCTTCTTAGCGACCAACCTAATAAAAATGAATATAATTTAAAAGACATAGTAAAAATTGCTTCGGAATCAAAGTACGCTCAAGATTATAAACCAATAACAAATTTACCTAGTAAAACCCTTCCAGCCATCAATGATATATTCGGAATTCATAAAAAACCGAAGAGGTTTGAAACAATTTCAGAAAAACCGAAACAGGAGGGTGCTTTTTTTCGGTTAGAAAATAAAGAAGTAGATCCTTTTACCCCCAACAAAGGCGGAGAGCCTCAGTATATAGCAGTACAAAAATTGAATAATCTATTATACAACCGTCCTTCGGAAATAGATAGAGATACTAAGACTGATGACGATGAAGATGAAAAGAAAGAATTGCTATTTGACGTTCTGGTTGCTCAACTGAAAACGCTTTGTTGTAAAAGAAATAAACCATTGAAGAAGAAGGACAAAATAAAATTTACACTCAAGGCCTTATTGAATGATATAATGCCACAAGAAAGAGTTCATAAACCTTACGTACCAGAACATAAATACCCCCAAACCACAATGCCAAATGAACATATGTTTTTAATCATAAATGATGAAATAAAGAGCAATGGAAGTGATGATGGTTTGATATCAGTTGACCCAGATAGCCTTGGAAACAACAGCAGTGTCATGTTACTAGGTCCAATAGCAACACCTCTTTCAGAAGCTCAACTAAAAGTAGTGGTACGTATCTATCTCTGGATTTACCATCTGACATATCCCCAACACATATTTTTTAAATCCTGCCAACTTTAAATAAAGTGTTCATCATCCTTATACCTATTGATATCCATAGGTAATTATCCATAACGGATTATTTGTATTCCTATTTCAGATGATGCGTATTTCCAATGAACTGTCGAAACCAGAGTATGTGCCACTCTTGCAGCAAATATCGGATGGCACGCTTAGTGATGAAAATATAAGACTTGTAAATAGTTTGGTGTCCGGACCTCAAACACGAAGATATATTAAACCTCATAGATGCAACCACCAGTCCAAACTAGCAAGAATTTATGGCGGCCCTAAGTGGATAGTCTGTACAGGCTACTTAAATATAAACACACCTAGTTTCTATGACTAAAATTAGGTTCTCGTTTATTCTGCTACAATCTTAGGCTACAATGGTCCATGGCATACCCTCGGGTAAACCAATAAAATATATTTATTTTGTTTCGATCTTCAACTTAACAAAATAAAAAGTTCATTTTAAATACTTTTTTATAGATTATAGGGTAAAGAAAAAGTATTTAAAAAGCTTCTAGCGTAGGAGAAATAAATATTGATTCGATCTACTGATCTCGAGGTCTAGAGTTTGATTTCCATTTTGGGAAAAACTTTAGGAATGTATCTATATTAGGAAGTTCATAGTTTTAATATGGGGTTGGGACTGTGCCGTATGTGTCTAAGGGGTGTCTCGTCACCAATGACCGCATGATTTGTATGTCTGTAATATTCTGATGGTTTTACAATAACTACTTCATTATTATCTGTATAATATAATGAATAACTTTTGAAGTGAATAGCACAACACAATAAAATTAATAATTAACTAATTCATGTCTTTAATTAATGAATACGTCGACCTCATGTGTATATCCTATTTATAGGTGCAGCCAAAGGCAAACAAATTAAAAAAAAAACAACATCATTGGTTTGGTTACTTGACAGAATGTCGTAGTAATTTACTGATTGTATCATAGAAATACTACTTAAAGAATGAGCGTAACTGACGTCACGGCAAGTTAAACAAGGAACGTTTGTTACGAAACACATATAAAAGAAGGAGATGCAATCTTTATTTTTTGTCCTTATCTGCGTAGCCGGTATTTTTAGCCACAGATTGTCAGATTTGACAATCTGTGGCTAATTAAATATGCAAAAGTAAACACGAGATAAAAACTTCGCTTAAATTTTAGTTTTCTGTATTAAATAAGTTCATATAAAGTAGCAAGTGTGTCTCCAGAGTGTGTGTGGTGTATGCGCTATGGGATATTGCACTGTTTTAGGCTGCAAAACTGTAGCATACGAAAAGATGCCGTGTGTATCATTTCACTCGTAAGTAGACATAATTCAATTTATTAGAGTTTCAATAGGATCGGAGATATCATTACAGATATCATGGATAGGAACTGACTACTTGTTGTTGAATATACTGTGAAATTAATGCGTCATTTTGCTTATTGTTTGTAACCTAACCTAACACATGAAATATTAAGTGTTGCTACTGTATTCTTTTATTTACCTCACTATCAATTCCAAGTAGTTTATACAAATTGAATATTAAAATTTAGGAATGTGTATTTTACAGGAATTGTACTGGTTTACAGTAGATCTTGAGATGACAAAAAAATAAATTCACGCTACCGGGTGGCAAAATTGCTATTTATAAATAACCAATACGTAATTTTCATGAACCGTTAAGGGACACTGACATCTCAAATTATTTTAGTTTACAAATAAAAACCAAAATACCAGAATGTGCTTACTGAGTTTCCTTAGCCCGCCTACCTTTATGTAAATAAAACATGAAATATATGAATCACTGTCAGTTAAATATTATGAATCTTAAACATTAATTAAAGTTATACACATTTACCTGACAATAAAAGAAAATTTATTTAATATAAATAATAATGTTAATTATAATAAATACATTCTCATTATTATATAAAACAATCAGGGTAAAAATAAATTTACGTTCAAAATAAGGGACATTGATTTTCCTGGCAACACCTATTGTCCGAGCGAGAGAGACTATAGTGGTTACGGTGACTACTTATCTATAGGTAGTTAATCTATGGATTGTATGTGGATGTTTGGTGATGATTATAGCTACAGTAAAATATTATTACGAGATTATATATTTATTTTTTGGAAATATTTTGACTTGCATTCACAGATTTTTGAAAAAGTGTACATTCAGTAAAAACTTATTAAAAAACTAGTTATAAGGATATGACAATATGATTGAAGATGTTCATTTTCCAGTATACTATTGTAGTCTTTGAAGTACATTGTCTCGTTCCTAAAATTAGAAAAAAAAACAGAGTAAATGACCGACCACAGTATAACAGTATTTCGTAACTGAGATTAAATTCAGTCTGTGGTTTTTCTTTTTTATTAAGTCTGAGTTAGGTAATTAATAGCGGTGGGCAGTAGCATCTTTTTTGGATAACGAAACGCAACTGTCTATCGGATATCAATAGCGGTTGTTAAAACGCGCTATCCTGCTATTGGTCGCTATTTTTCATATCATGAGCAACACGTAATATCATAGTGAGGTTTTGATGACCTTTTTTTTTTTTTTTTTTACTACCTTACTTACCTTACCTTTTTACTTACCTATTTACTTAAAATTCATTCATTCAAGATGAATGAACGGCTCCGTGAAGTTTTTAGCTTTCACTGATGCTGAAAATGCTCAAATTGTCGGTTGCTCCACCATAAGCGCAAGAATTAATGGTTTTTCGTGGCCCCGTAAGATTTTGATGACCATTTTTTTTTTTTTTTTAGCTTCCCTATTTATCCAAAATTCATTAACGACTCCGTGAAGTTTTGATGAGCTTTTTTTTTTTTTTAGCTTCTTTGTTGCACTTCCATTTCATTCCATTTCCACATCAACGAAACGCAACTGTCTATCGGATTCTTTGGATGTTAGCTACTTTAACGTTAGCATGTTAGCACGTTAGCACGTTTTTCAAATAACCTGCTAACCGTTATTATGGCTCGTTTCAATAACGTGTTTAAGTTGCGCAACGACCACCGCTATTAGCTACTTTAGCGTTAGCATGTTAGCAGGTTAGCAGGTTTTTCAAATAACCTGCTAACCGTTATTATGCCGATAGCTCGTTTCAATAACGTTTAAGTTGCGCAACGACCACCGCTAGTAATTAATCTATGAGTCTGAGTCATGGCATTATGGTCTAAGTGAATGAGGTTATTATAGTGTAGGAAATGAAACAAAACAATAACTAAGGTACTAGTAAAGTTATTTTAATAATTTCGAACTTAACCCCTGATAGCTATACATTTTTAAGTTGGTAACGTACGTAATAGTTACGACATAAATACGAAAATCTGTATGAAGGATGGCTGACAACAAAGTTATCCGATGTGAATGGTTAACAGAAGATCCACTTTACATAAAGTACCATGATGAAGAATGGGGTAAACCGGAATATGATAGTTGTCGCTTGTTTGAAATGTTGTGTTTAGAGGGACAACAAGCCGGTCTATCGTGGATAACAATATTGAAAAAGAGACAAAATTATCGGAAAATTTTTCATGAGTTTAATCCTCGTCAAATATCTAAATTAACGGAAAACGATGTTCAAAAATTCTTAAATGATTCTGGAATTGTAAGACACAAAGGAAAAATAGAGTCAATAATAAATAATTCTAAGTGTTATGTACGAATGGAAAACGAAGGCGAAGATTTTTCGAATTTCATTTGGTGCTTCGTGAATCACGAACCCATAATAAACAGCTGGAAACATAATAAAGAAGTCCCATCACAAACTCTAACATCCTTAGCATTATCAAAAACTTTAAAACATAAGGGTTTTAAATACGTTGGCTCTACAATTTGTTACGCTTTCATGCAAGCATGTGGCCTAGTTAATGACCACCTTACAACTTGTATCTGTTATCAAAAATAAAGCCTGACAACTTGTATCTCGTTATTAATATTTATTTACCACAGCCCGATAAATAGCAGTATCTCAGATATTAATTTTTCTATGCTGCATGAGAAAGACCAACTGTGTTTTTTTAAGATACTACATAAAAATAATTTACCAGAAGACTTTGTATGACCTTTACTTCGCTTGCCGTTATGCGCGACTGAGATGGGCCATAGGGTTTCTGTTATTAAGATATTTGTATCAAAATGAACCATGGTAATGACACGAATACGGAACGATTAATATTTGTGTTTTGAAGCGTAGCACATCTTTCCTTTGAATCGTGTAAAGATCCATCGGTCGATCAGACTATCCAGAATATTTTCATCAATCTCGATTCAACGCCATGCGATATGGCTGATTTAAGCTGATTCCTGAAGATGTTTGATATTTTTATAATCGAAACATTTAAAAATATTATAAATATCAAAATTACAAGGAATCAAATTATGTACTCAATATTAAAGTAGATTCTAAGAATATTGCTTGTAAGAACATTTTAGATCTTTACAAAATCCACCTTGATCGCGTGTTAGTTAGCTATAGATCACATATGTATATGCAATCTATGGACAATTTTGTGACGTGAAACGATATCCTCCTTTTTCGTATGATTGCCACTTTGCTCGTCGTTCTAATCCATCTCAGACGCGCCGGTTACACGCTAATAAAAGTAATAATGGCGGAACAACGTGAAAGAACTTTCCTCATGATTAAGCCGGACGGTGTTCAACGTGGACTTGTTGGCACCATCATCGAGCGGTTTGAGAAAAAAGGTTTCAAGTTGGTCGGCCTTAAATTCATGTGGCCCTCCGAAGAATTGCTGCAGAAACACTACAGTGATTTATCATCCCGGCCTTTCTTCCCCGGTCTTGTGAAATACATGAGCTCCGGACCCGTGGTTCCTATGGTATGGGAAGGCCTTAACGCGGTAAAGACCGGCCGTCAAATGCTTGGTGCTACAAACCCGGCTGACTCCCTACCCGGCACGATTCGTGGTGACCTCTGCATCCAAGTTGGCCGCAACATCATCCACGGCTCTGACAGCGTGGAGTCTGCCAACAAGGAAATCGCGCTTTGGTTCGGGGAAAAAGAGGTCGTCGGATGGACACCAGCTGCCGTCGATTGGGTATACGAGTAAATTGTAGCCACTAAGATTATTCCGCTATAACCTTTCACCACGTGTAATAGGTTAATGTTTTTTTTTAAGTTATTCCGTGATATAACAATAAAATATTTTAATTTTAATCTTTTTTATTTATTTAAACATAATAGTACCTATCTTTCTTTCTTACGTAGTTTGAACAAAAAATTAAACACAAAAGTTCACACCATTGCTTGCGTTGTTGTTTTCATAAATAACATAATGAGATGAGATGGAAAATAGTACAACTATAACTTTATGATAATGTACCATAATACAAACCATGAGGTATTTTTGGTGCACGTTTGAATTGTCATAGCTGCATTAATTATTAATCTTCACATACTTGAAGAATGTAGGTCCCATATCTAAAGGAACATATTACTGAATTGGCATGTAAGACTATTTTTGGTTCGTAATCTGAAAGTGTAACTTATCTACTTCCGCCGAAGATAAAAACAGTTCCCATTCCATGCAATACCGACCCTGTTGTCTCTTAATTTATATTTATTTAATTGGTATCAGTTAATTCAGTTGCAGCTGCTGATCACAATCCTCCTCCAGCAAATGTACCCTTGTTCATTCCATCTGTCATACAACCTAAGACTTGATCGTCGCAGACAGAACCTTGACATTCAACAAGCCGCAGTGCAGCCCCCACTGACCCAGTCTGGCGGAATTTGTATTAGAAGGCAAATTGTTTTAAACCACCAATTTGGTCCATCCATTTTCTGTGGCCGACAAAAACTAGTCGGTTAGTGGCAATTGTGTTAGGTTAAACACAATAGGGAAACAAAACGCTCATCTATAAATAAAAATTAAATACCTACTGTTCGTTGGTAAATTCATCAATTGACTGGGTCTTGGCTGGACCGATTTGGCTATACTTAATAGTAATCCGTGCCCGAATAAGGTTATTAGGGATTGAAAAATTGAACACGTAGACGGAGTCGCGAGCAACAAACTAATTTAAAATGGCCAAATTGATCTTTAAAAGCTACGAGAAATCTAGATACGGGTTAGGTATTTTATGATTCCTACTTGGCTTCTTGCATAGTAAAAGTGCAACAGACTAAGCGGTCTTTATTAAGTTAAAAATGTAAGAGTCACGACCAACTGTAATCTATCGTAGGCTTGTTAATTTTCTATTCCTATTGTATCGGAAAATACACTACTCAACAAGCGCATAAGGGATTTCAAGCGCGTTTGATAAGATTACAAGAGGTTATGCATTAGCGCAAGACCGTCGCACTGTATGCACTTTATGACCCGGACATGATGCAAAAACAATTCACTTGCCTATTATTGACGATACCATAAATCTTAGTTGTTGAGTCGAGTTCCCTGCAATATGGTTGAGTTGAGCGATGCCAGCACAGCGTCACACTCGTGAACGAGTACCGTCTGTTGGGACTGGTCAGCTCATAGCTGCCATGGCAATTTTATCACGATATTTGTCAATTTAGAAATTGAGCTTGTTCAATTTACTTTTTACACGGTCCTCACATAAGCTTTCGAGAACAATGTATTTTAACAAAATATTGTTAGAAATTCAGAATTTAAAAGAGTAACCATGGAGTAAAACGAATCAGATAGGCGTATTCTGCTTATAAAGAATACAGCAAGTACAGTTGCTTAAACAGGACATTATGAAGAAGCCCTGAAAAAATAATGAAACAACTATTCTAGACAAAAATTTTACTATTTCCATAATTAAAATTCCAGGTTTAACTTACAAAACACATCACTGTGATGTGGGTGTTTCAGGATGAGCTGCACTTACTACAATATCATTAGATAACTAACTAAATAAAAATAAGGAGTTGATTGTATAATAAATATACTGAATATCTAGAACAAAATATTGCTTTTAATATTGGTAAGTTCACCCCATCCAGTATCTATAATAACAAAAATTCATTGACATATCATTGGATATGTTAACATTCTAAATCACAAAGGCTGACGCACCTGAGTTTATTTAATTACAAATGTGTGAAAAATAACAATAAGATATACCGGGCTTTTAAAAATTATAGGATATTGATTTTGCTTTCCACAGCCTAGAATTTTAAAAGGCTAAAAAATTATTATTTATATAAAAGAATAAGAATTTAATTCCGAGTAAAACAAGTCCCCTTTTTACACATCTATGTATATCACATTAACAACCCGCGTTCTACATTTACACATAAATACATAAGTAATTTATGCCGCTGCATCCGAGTCGCATACTCTTTCTGCCTTTACCTTAATTAAATATGCTGAACTGATAGAAAATTAAGTTGCATTTTATGAACAGTCCTTAGTTCCAGTCGACGACATAAGGATTTTATTAAGTCAGGGTATTCTCTATCATTATCACAATATGTGTCTCCAGTCAGCAGATATTTATAGTCCCTTGAGCATCGACACGCTGTTTCACCTAAGTTATTAAAATTATTTAATAGGGTGGGGTTATCTTGAAACAGAAAAGAGTGGCTAGGCTCAAAGTGTTTGATCTGTGTGGTGTTCAACTTCAACGGCCGGCTGTGTGCTTTGTTGCTCACTGTTCTGTTGAGTTTGTTGCTGCTCTTGTTGATTTTGTTGTATTCTTGATGGCAGTGGCGCAGTTTGTCCTGTTAAAGGATGTAATTATAAATAATTTTGCCTAAAAATACAGTCAGGTACCACACCTAATGGTGATGAGGTGCTAAAGCAATAGAAACGCCGGGCATAAGCTTGTAACTTAAATCTTATCTTAATCTAAATTTCCACTTTATTGCAATGTGTTTCGTACCATATTTCTCGTGAATCCCCCGGTGCCTCTTGAGTGCGAACCTATCTGCAAAAGCGGCAGTGCAAATGTCACACTTAAATGGCTTCTCTCCGGAATGAACTTTAGCGTGGTTTTTGAGATGGGCCGCTTGACTGAACGCTGATCCACACGTCTCACATCTGTGAAATGTTTCGCCTTGTTAATAATTTACTCCTGCTTATTAAAAATTTGACGACTTCAGGTTACAGCCGTGCATTCCATTGAAAATAAATACAGCATAAAAGTCGGCAGTCACTCACTGCATCGCAACAGCATGGTCGTACAAACACACCCACCCACACACACACACCTCTAGTCTAATAGAATTACTTCTAATCTTGCAAGCTTGTAGTGTTTCTGTATACACCCATAGCAAAATGCCACTTATATTAAGTCATATAAAATAGAAGAAAATTAATATTTAGTTATGAACATAAGAACCACATTTACTAAATTACTTTATCAAAAAAGAACCTTCAGTTTACATCGTATGTTAAGTTAAACAGACACATGCAATGAACTTACTTGTATGGCTTCTCCCCGGTGTGAATCCGCCGGTGATTCCATAAAGTGGCGTGCCGCGCAAATCCTTTGTCACAGACCTGAATATAAATAGTGTTGTTTTAGTTGACTACCCGCTAGCATACTTCTACAGGGCTAACCTCGTTGCGACATAATTTTGCCGTCCCGTCGAGATAATCGAAGAAAAAAAGGCATAATCTGCATGCGTTAAACTTTATCACACACCATTATACTATCTATGCGTACTTTTATATAATTGACGCCCGAGTTATGGGAAGCATGACCATAACAAGTTTTATTACTTTTGTTATCCACTGTTTGGAATTCCATGATTAGTTACTGGACTCAGGAAAAAAAAAAGCACAAGCATTTTTTCTGGGTCATTATCTCATTACATTTAAATTTCCACTTACTTCACAAACATAAGGCTTCTCTCCTGAATGTGTTCTTTCATGGTTTTTCAAGTGAGGTGATTGTGAAAACTGCATACCACATGTATTACATCTGGAATAAAAAATAAATGTTTTAATATACTCGCTTTATTGTGGCCAAATGAGCCTCTGCTCACATACAGAAGCTACTTTTTCTTTACATTTTCGAGGCTTAAAATAAAAGTGCCAAATGTACACACTTTTTTGTCAATGCCAATTAGATGACCTGACGACATCTTCAAAAGAATCAGGGTACACGCGATGGTAAGCCTCGATAATTTATTTTAACTAATCCTAATTGATATTGATGAGCATGTTAGTAATGATATTTTTTTTATTCTATCAAGTAATCAAAATGGTCTTATAAATTAGAAAATGACAAACCTGTATGGTTTTTCTCCAGTATGTATTCTTGAATGATTCTTAAGATAAACAGCCTTAGCAAACGCAATCCCGCAAATTCCGCATTTGAAATTCTTCTCACCAGAATGTAACTTTTTATGTGACCATAATGAGGAATATCTAGCAAAGGAGCCTCCGCAGATATTACAGTGGAATGGTTTGTCCAAATTTGATTGATTTAATTTATTCTTATTTCCTCCTACGAAGATAATACCTGAACCATTGCAGTTCTGACATTTGGTTACAGATGCTAAGTTTCTCCTCTTCACAGGATGATGACCCGGTACTAAAATATAGAAGAAAATATTAATAATGTAAATAAGAACCGACAGAACAAGCTGTGGAAAAAATTTACTTCTATATGGAGCCCACAAGGCGTTAGACGACGTCACAGGCCTGGAGGGAGTCTAACAAATCGCCTTTGCCCTGCATTGGGACAACCACGGCTGACAATAATATTATATAGTGAGTTGGCAAGTGTCAGTCTGCCATTGTTATATAGAGTATAGATGGAGTATTCTTTATTGTACACTAAAAGAAATAGCATAAAAAAAAGTGAAAGAAGGTACATTGTATCCGTATTTCCCCATAACCTAGTTAACTACCATCTCAGCACAATAGCCTAAGCCTGCACAAACCAGCATTTTGGGTGCATTTATATGGTGAATACAGGCATAATTGCTTCGTATGTCACCATTACATTTTATTAAATTTGACTTAAGAGGCCTCTATGTATTGACTTCGGCCTCATGCTTCCTAAAGATATGGGACTTTGTAATCCCGTGCAAGGAAAAGACATACAAATAATAGTCAAATCATACACTTCGCATTATACTGCATTAACAGTAGTGTAGTGTGAAAGGTGCTTGCCCAACAGTATGTAGAAGGTAAAAGCCATACTCCAATGTGCTACTTTTACACTGTATTGAGTTTTTATTGTATAAAAATGAGTTATTCACGAGTGTTGTTGCTCACAATCAGGCTTTATGAGAATGCGTTCATGTGTTCATCTCCATGTCATACAAGAGTACAGTTCAGCCATGATCTATATGTACAACAAATATGACTTTATGTCTTATTGCATGTCAAAAATATACAAGGAAAGCGTTAACCATGGTTTACTACGAAATTACAACTACTCGACCATGTAACTTGTATGAGATAGCGAACGAGTAATTAGTAGTAATTTCTACTTACAAGGTTTCTGTTGTTGCTGTGTTTGTTGGTTGGTCTGTGTGGTTGATAGCGGGTCTGATGCGGGCTGCACCGTGCTAACACCGCTCACTTCAAACTTTACGTTCTCTTCCGCCGCCACGAATATTTGTGTAGCATTCACTGCCACAGAAATCATAAATGTCAAATTAAAAATTCCAACACAATATTTAAATGAGATGAAGAGATTTATAAGACATTTACTGTTACTAGAAATGGAGGTCCATGGCAGTGCTGCATATATAGTTAGTGTCAGATTCGATTCCATTATGCCATATTCAGCAAAGCTATAGTTTTATTTTGTTTACCCAGCTCTGACTAGTGAGCGTGATAGCTGAATGACTATACAATGATTAATAAAGATATATAGATTACAGTTAATCACACGCAGATACTCACTTTGACTATTCCTCTGATCTACAGAATCCTGTGCAATACAATTTTCACATCGTATTAACTTGGGACCCTTTCTTTTGGGATTATTGGCAATAGCTCCACCACATGTAATACATTTTTGGATTTTGTCTATAATAACAGGTTTAGCTGGAAAAGATATACAAATCATTATAGCCTAAAGCTTCTGATATTATTTTTACTTTACAAGGACTGAATATGCAGAAATAATGCATTAGCGGCAGCATTAGCTATTTTAATCACAGGTGTACTGGTGCCTGATCCGTTTTCATATATAAACTAATTTAAAAAAGACCAATAGATCGGATGGAAAAAAAAAGTACACCTTAGTGTACACTGACATTGCTCGACATTGATTAGTCACATAAATATGTACACCAGTTAATGCTGGTAAACTGCATGAATGGACTCAGATAAGCTTATCGGTGCTCAGAAGTTCCCTTAGACAGAGAATAATGCTCATTGAAGATGGCCTGGCAGTGGAAAAACAAGTTAGGAACCAAACTGTATACTAACTGTCTTGAATTTGTACATGATGCTGCTGTTGTTCATTAGGATCAGAGGAGAGGATCTGGATGTGTGGAGGCATGGCAACATCATTTCCAGTACTTACACCAGTTGCTACCACTGTTATATTGTTATCTGCAACCAAAAAATACATAATATATAATTAAGTTAAAAGGAAGTCAATACGGAGGCCCTAGTGTAAGTTTCTTTCGACAAACTCGATTTAACGCATCAAACGTGTTCGGCGCCTCGATTGGTCCGTTTCGTTAAATCCAGTTTGTGAAAAGAAACTTACACTAGGGCCCAGAACATGATGGTCATGTAGGTACTCAGAGCATAAAGTTCCTTGACTGTACCGCCCTTAATGTGAAATCTCATGTGTCAGGGTCATTCCATATTTTATTTATTTCAAACTTACTCTAATACATGTATGTATTCTGCCAGAACCTTCAAGTCTCAGCTTGCATAATAAAAATTTGAAATAGTAAAAGTTATAAATTACTTACCAGTATCCTGAGCATGTATCCGTTTATGAGCATTAAGAAGAGTAAGATGACCAAACATGAGACCACAAACATCACATTTGAAACTAATATTTGATATTGTATTCTGTATTCCATTTGGAGCAATTTGCATCTGATTGACTAATGCATAATTATAAGAAAACGGCTGAGCTATGTAACAAGTCTTGTCATCACTTGTAGTCAGTTGTGTTATGTTAACACCACTGGTAACATTACCAGCTCCACTTGAGGCACTTGTTCCGAGTTTGCCAATCATATTCACGTTGGTAGTATAGCAAAATGTAGGGAACTCCTGTAATTAAAATTAAATCAGTTATTGAAATGTTTTGGTGATTAGGGAATTACTAATTTTGATCCTTTTAACTTTTTATATTATCCTGTATCAGTTGGCACTTATAGTAGATATTTATGTGGCCTCTGAATTTATTGATAAACTTCCACAAAAATTACACTTAAAAACTTAAAGGGGTGGAAATTGTTGCAAGATCTTAATATTAAACTCTAAATCTATTTAATAGTTTGTGTAAAGAACTTTTGAAACATATTTTAAAATTCTGATTAGTGCCAGCAAGATTTGCTGGAGATACATTGGTCAAAACAAATGTTATACATACATGTAAGTAAAAATATACAATTAAACAGGAATCCTTTACACTAATATTATGTAAAGAATAGAATTACTTATTGTTTTCAACCTTACTGATACAGTAAGATACTGAAGCTAATGTCATAAATTATCTAAAATATAAAATTTTAGATAATTTATTATTAGATAAATGATAAAGAAACTGGTGGTTAAAAACATGTATGAAATAAGTAATAGTTGAATAACTAATTTTAATGAGGGTTTTTATTGAAGGAAGTTACCTTAACTTCCAAATGCCGAATAATATAAACCAACGATCAGTACAATCAAAGATTTTTATAGTTTTATCCAGCATTTATAACTTTGTGGTATTTTGAATTTTATGAAAGTACACAAAATATTATTTTTTACCTGTTGTTGTTGAGTTTGTTGAGTCTGCTGGGCATTCTTTTGTTGAACGTTTTCTATATTTTTCCCTTGAGACTTCTGGGTTGGATGCTCTTGATACTGCAGCGTCGGCACAGTGCCGGTTTGTACGGCGTTCGTAGTGAACATATCGGCACATCAATTTATTACTTCATCACACAATTTCAATCAGCTGCACATTGTATATACCTGATATAACATAAATCAAACGATTTAGATATGTATAAAAACATTTTTGAGCGTTTGACAAAAGCGCGGCTAATTGTACGTGAAAGAGGAACTCAAACACAAAGTGCGAAGGTAACGGGGAATATTTCTTATCAGTCTACTCTACTCGTAAAAAGATCATTCGTTAGAAAGGCAGTGTCTCCTGAATAGTCGATATATGCAAGAAAAGGATGACGGAATATCCATACGCGCTACGAGTGAACGGACGCCATTGTACTCGAACAAGAGGTGAGACGCGGTCACGATTAAAATTATCAAGTTGAACACGAAACAAAAACAGTAATTCAATGGAGCTAACCTGTTTTTAATTCACAGAGATTATTTTTATTGTCTTTCAATAGATTTGTAATATCAAAAGGATTCAGAATATTTTATTTCTGTCTCACTTTCTTGTCCAATTCTCCATCTCACGAAAGAAACGAAATGGCGATACAATACAAATAAAATGGCGGCTTCGGTTGGGGACAGGCGGGAGAAGGGGGAGGGACGGGTGCACTGCAACTTCCAAAATTGCCAGGAAAAATATTTGAATATCGTCATCAGATATTCGATATTGCCATGTAAATAATACTCAAAGACGCAAAAAGATAACAATATCTCCATCGAAACTTGAAGCACATATCGATAACTCATATGAAAATATTAAAATTTTGAAAATATTGATCAAATAGATCAAAGCGATACGAAATTTCAATATTTGAAATAATGTCATATATACGACAAAATAATCTTTTCTATCAAATGTCCTAGTTCAACCTTTTCAAAACCAACTGTTACTTGCTTTTTTAAATGAGAGTTGTGAAAACGTATAGAAAACAGCATTACGCGCCTTGCCTCTGGCCCGCTTTCGAGGTAGGACATGCCCTATAGACGTAAAAAGGCGGAAACACAAAGCGGCGCGCCGCTTTGTGTTTCCGCCTTCGCGGCGCCAGATTAGAAAAGAAACACATTTTATGCACCGCGTTGTCTGTATACTTAGCTATAACGAGGTCAATACTTGACATTATACCGTTAAGGTGTCAGTATGTGAAACGAGTCTCCTCAAAACGAGATCAATGCTTGCGATGTGTTAAACTAACAAAGGTTTGTAGTAATGATATGATGCCTGACTGAACGTTAACTTCACTGACACACTCCATGTATAGTCTTCTTAAGTCTAAACCAGCCATACTCCAAACTGCGGCCTGCTAGGCTTTAGAAAGTGGCCCACCCGTTGTAGCTTCAAATTCTATTAACGAAATTACTAAGCCAATTACCTATTTAAAATTCCGCGGGAATAATAGGCGCAGAACACTGATTGCACACGTGACACGACGCGTGAACATCATTATCACTGAAATTTAAATAAACAATTAAACGTAATAGGTTTTTTCATTAACACCTAAATAACAGATGTTGTGATTTATGTAGCGGCCCCCGGGACACAGCTAAAATTTGAAAGTGGCCCAAGAAAAAAAAGTTTTTGGTCTAAACTATAGAAAAGAACGTGTACGGGTCTCACGTTTCGTCTTTACCTCTTCTCTTATTGGTTCAACGGCGCTTTTTGTGGTCTTCATAGGTGTCCAGGTAGAACCAGTGATTAGTCGCGGGGATTTCAAGCTGCACGTATACACGTCACACAAATAAATTCAGTTTTTATAAATTTAATAAAGACTGGAGAAGTGTCATGAAGTGAATTATTAATAATAACTTATTTTTCTTATATTCTTGCGCGCGACTTTATCCGTCGTTCTGCTATATATATTAATCAAAGTTGCAGCCCGGTTGATTTTCGAAACTTCTATCACCTTTCATTATAACATGTCCACCTTTCAATATAACATTGAGCTATTATTACTACGTATAGAGATGCTATCCTGAGCAAAGGCATGGCTCAATTTTAAGAGTTTAAACTAAGTTCAACTTGTCGCTCCTGTAGGCTAAACGGCTGACGCAATATGGTGTCCGCAAAATATTTTATTAGTATTAAATTTTAAATTTTTTTTTTTTTTTTTTTTTTTTTTTTTTTTTTTTTTTTTTTTTTTTTTTTTTACTTAATAAAATGTGAGATGGTTTATTCGTGAATGAAAAAATAATATATATATATACAACCTACTTATTATTACTAACTACTAAAACACGAAACAGATTAAAGATATAAAAATATAAAAATATTATCTACGCGTCAAAATACTCCTCCGCATCGCTGTCAACCGGCATTGTTCCCAGAAGACTGGCAGCATTGCCACGCTGTATGGCAATGCTGATTCTTTGACCAAAGAATAGTCCAGACTTCTGGTCACGCGTAGAGTCGACTAATCGCTTTGCGATATGTTTAAATAAGATGCGAGCACTCGGACCCCATGGCCCAAGTGTTTCGACCCCAAACGGCTCGAAAATATAACCACTGAGTAGGTTATTATATTTTCGCCGCTTGAGGGTCTCTGCAGATGCAGCAGCAGCACCGGCACAGCTCGCCGAGCTGGGAAGATGTGATGGCGCAAGGGTGTCGACGCATGTTGCGTCCCACACCAGAGGCCTACCCAACTTCCATGGCGATAATGTCATACCGTCTGGTCTCTTCCCATCGTCACGTGCCAAACCACTTGGTTCTAATACGGCTGGCACGCCGGCGGTAACAAGAGTACGACGAATAATGTCATTAATGTTTGCGTGTCGTGCTATACGGCCTGCACTCCTGCTGCAGGACAGACCATGATGTCCGAGGGAGTCGACTGCTTCACCGCAGTGACAGCGATGTGGAGCACCACAAGGAGCACCCAAGCGCAGGCATGTTGCAATACGGAAAGTAGTGTCGTCCAACATAGTTCCTATGTTGGACGACGGGAGTGCCTGAAGCCATAGACCCGACTCCCATTCACCCACAGCCAGGAGACGAGCACGTTCAGCAGCATTGATTGACGTGTTTATTAAATTATTCCGTATCATGCTGCAAAGCGGCCCGTCCCACTGCCTCTGGGAGGATGGGTTGACGGGAAGTTCTGTATCCGGGCAAGCCATTTTCCAGGCGTTTACAGCCTCGGTTAGGCACGATACCTCGAAATCAACCAGTGCGGATGCTAGGATGTTCCTGGTTAATTTCTCAGTGCTGTGGACCGAGGACAGGAAAGCCGGTAAACTTATACTTGAAATTTTGCGGACGCCGAGGCCTCCCAAACGAATGGGAAGAGTGATTTGTAGCCAGGCTCGGTCGTCTAAAGCCACATTTAGGATGGAAGTTAGTGTATTCCGAATAATTTTATCAACTTTTTCCAATAAAGTTGAATACTTCCATAAATGGGAAGAGCGAAGACAGTATGTGAATTGAGGGCCAAAACAGCAGTAACGAATTAAAGTTATAGCCGAATGCATGTTAATTTTGAAAAGTCTTTCCGAAATATCACTAAAATTTTGTATTTTTTCTTCGATGAAGGATGGATATGATTCTTCCAAGATTGGGGATCCCAGGAGACGGAGAGAATCTTTTTCAATCATTTTTATTGCTGGTGCTATTGCGTGAAATTTTTCCAAGGTCGATTGTCTGTCAGTATCTTCAGGAATATAAATTTCGCATTTCGAAAGGTTGAGATCCAAACCAATAGATTTAAATTTATTATTCAAAAATTGCAGATCGTCTAAAACTGTTTCTACATCGCCTCCCAGGGTTCCGTCGTCTAAATACCATACATTAAATTTTGAATTTTTTTTTTTTTTTTTTTTTTTTTTTTTTTTTTTTTTTTTTTTTTTTTTTTTTTTTTGATGGCCCGAGGGGATCACCTTGTTGGCAGCCAACTGCTGATTCTAATAAATTGTCCTGGTATAGTAATTTGGAAGGATTTCTATAACACTGCCAGAGGTAACTATAAATTTTGGGTAATTCCTTTTTTACTTCTGCCAGTAAGATGTCCCTGTTAACAGAATTGAAGGCATTTTTTATGTCAACCTTGAGGATGACCTCGCCTTCACCAGAATTTAGGTAGGTAGAGAGAGCGTGTACGGCAGCCTCACAGCCCCCTTTCGAACCAAAACCTAATTGCAGGGGCTGGAATTTTTGTGATAATTCATCACTATAGTATTTACAGCAAATTTTGGCTGCCATACGACGGTACGTACTGCCTACGGCAATGGGACGAATGCCGCCATCCTTTTTGCGTAGGGCACATAAGTTTGCCCCATACAAAATATCAATGACGGCTTCATGTACCTTGCCGGAGAGCATTAAATTGGTTAGAGCCGTAAGCTCCTTCAATAGCGTCTCACCAGCTTCCCCGGCGCTTGAGCACGTGAGATCTTTAAGGTGTTGCGGCGTCAAACCGTCGAGGCCTCCGGCTGAGCCGCTTCGAAAGGAGCATATGGCTGCTACCAATTGTTGGGCTGTAATAATAAGGGTGTCCGAGTCAAAATCAGGAGGGTCAGGAAAAGCGAGGTCATCCGCTGGCGCTGGGTGTTTGCTCTCCAGAGCTGAGAGTGTATCCGGAGAGCATGGCGCGATCACATCGCTGCTGAAAAGAACCCTAGCTGCCCCCCTTATATCGCCTTCACTCAATTTGGATTCTACGTGATGGCATATGCCTCGTGGTTGGTAACTAAGTGCCGATAATTTAGGGTCGGAAGGTGTAGTCGAAAATAAGCAATTATCTTTAATTTGAGCTGTTAAGGTTTTCTTTTTATTAGCCAATTTCTTCTGTAAATGTAGAATCCTGTATGGGAAGGTGAGAAGATGTTCCCAAGCACATTGCGAGTTCTCCCGGGTGGCAAGGCGGACACAGTGGGCTAATGCTTGAGCAACTGCTGGCCTAGCCCCTCGAGGAACACGCTTTAAAACAGGAACTGAGTTTTTTAATTTTGATAATGATAGCCAAAATGGGGAATTAACAAGTATAGCGGGAGATGGTTGCATTTGAGTGGTTGAGGGGGTGCTACATACATTTTGGGATTTGTGGACCTTCCCAAAATGCACATTTAGACCCCTCTTACCTTTAAAAAAGCGTGCCTGGGGACAATGGGGACATCGCACAAGAGTATCCTGCGATATGATCGGTCGACATGTACTGCTTTCCGTATTGCTTCCACTTAACATTAACAAAGAGTAATAAATATTTAAATATCTATAAACTTATCAAAGTACATACAATATTTACAAAAAAACTGAAGACATAAAAATGACATAAAAGGATTGACGTCGCCTTCATTGTTGTATCCAATCGGTAACGAAGTGTGGCGCTGACGCGCCGCGGGAACTATTAAGACACCAATCGGAGACGAGTATTTCTTTGCTGCTTAGCAACATAAAAATGTACTCTGTGATGTTGACTTGGAGTCTTTCTTGTCAGGGACAAATGTCAAATTTTATGGGAGTTCTGATGCTGCGCGCGCCTTTCTGCGCCTCTCACCCTCACACTGTTCTCACCCGAGATATTGCGGGCCAGCTTTATGGGATAGTTTTGAGTATTTTAATTATTTAAAAAGATTTAATACGGAGGAGCTAACTTTGACATGTCGTTAGTTGACACTTCCGTTCCGTTTTTTCAAATTTTAAAATGAATAACTAGTTACTCAACGATGGAAAGTTATTCCTTTGCACTTCGCCGTATTGCTTAAATTATTAGTGCAATTTCGTAACACATACGGGCATATATTTAATGCGTTTGAACGTTTTTTTCTTTTGAACGTTTTAAACCAGTAAGACTTACGCGCTCAAGATCTAGCAAGCAACTAGAGGCGTATTTTAAAATTTAGCGCCCTGGGCCTGTAAGATTTGCCGTTCCATAAATTGAACCCGCGCCCCACCCGCTATCACCTATGAACATTCATTAACGAAAACGACACGAGCAACGTCGAAACATCCCGACTAGTCCCGAGTCGCGATGGAGTCCGACGGACACGCTGCCGCCGCCGCCCCGCCGCCCGCGGCCGCCTGCCGTTCAGGCATAAGAAAGCCTCACGTCTTGATGTCTCTCAAACTAACAACCAAATGAGATTTAATTTTTCTTAATTAGGTAGGCCTTTTTTAAAATTTCTGCAGGCATGTAAAGTCCAAAAGAAAGTCACACTAAGCTGACCGCGAGGTGCGGCTTACGCCGCTTACCGCCCCGGGCCATGGCCCTTTTGGCCCAAGGTCTGTAATAATCATGGAAATAATATGTCCTCCTGAACAACGTAATAATATATAATAGTTATAGAATTTTTATGATCGGTTCATTTATTTAGTTATTAGTTTCTGTATTCTGTTGCTATTAGATACACCGTGCTTCCTTCGCCTCAGAGTAAAACCCCTTCTGAATCTGAACTGTTACGTCTGGTAAAAATAGGCCACTGTCAGCACATATAACGCTACCCCCGGCCGTTTTTTTTTTTCGTAGATTATAGTCGTTCAGCATTTCTACTTTGAATTCTCCACAGTGCAGATAATTTACCGTGCTACCAACCAGCCCTTGAAGTTCAGCAATGATTTTGTACTTTGTAACTAGCCTTGTATACTTTGTAATGTATCATACTGCTCTGCTAGAATAATCATAGGTAAATAGGAAAACTACACGATGAGGGAAATCCCAGACTTTCTTCAAAAATATTAAAGAGTATATATAACTAACTTCTCTTGTGCCTGGTGATTGCCTATTTACTAATACGCCTTGGACTGTAACGGTTATTTCTGGCTTTTAAATGGGTCACAAAAGGGTAGTCTTTGAATGTGTTGCATAATGAATTTATTTATTTATACTTTGTATTTCTTAGATACTTAGACTTAAATATGGTAAAAAGTACAATTACAAAAAATAATCTCTATTAAAAAACATACTTTTTCGCCACCGTTCACTCTCGTACTTTGTAATGTCGTAATATTTTTAGTTGAATATTATGGTTAATTTAATTTATGTAATTGTACTACACCCACACCCAAATTACTTATTTCATCCTACAGTTGCATGTGTAGGTACCTACTTTTGTTTTGCAAAGTATTTCAATACGACATGTGGACTAGTTAGTTTATTTCGTTCTACGTCATTGACTACATTAGATATCCTATTACTCCAATTTAGACAGGTTTCAGCTTTAATTTTTTCGAGAAGATTATGATCGGAACACCAAAAATTGTTTATTTTTCCAATTGCTAAACAATCTCTCAATCTCTTTAACATGTGAAGCACTAAAGATGTTAAAGAACATTTTTTCCAAAATTCATCTTCTTTTTCAACTATTTCCCATAAGAATAATGTTTTTATAAAATAACTAGCTAGTTCATGAAATCCTTGAATATCTCGAAATAGTTTTAAAAGTTTCAAGGCACTCTTTAAGTTATTCTTATTTTCTGTGTAATAACGTTCTTGATAAGGAAAAGCTAGCCTCCAACTGAAATCATTATCACTAGGTTTCGGTACAGCAAAATAATAAGCAATTTTTGTCTTTTTTACTTTTCTGAAATCGATTTTTGAATTCCATGGTTTTTTTGGTAGCTCAAACGCTAACGTTGGCACCAAATCAACGTCAATAACGTAATCGTTTTCCATACATATTGTAATGGTATTAGCAGGACCCGACGTTTTGAATAGAATTTTAAAGTACTTGTTTTTTACTTTCAAAATTCGTTTACCATCTTTTAAAGGTAATGTATTCAACGCCGCATCTACGACGCTTTGCATCCAGGATCGAAAACGTGTAACCGATAGATTGTAAGATCTATCGCACCAAAATTCAGTCTTATTGAATCCTTTTATAGCAGTGGCTTGAGTTTTCGAAAGTCTGCGGAATTCTTCTGGCATTATTATACTTGTATAACCATTGCGAGTTTCACTAGCATCTAAAGTAATTTTATTATAATTAATATGTATATTCAGAATAACGTTGATATCATATTCAGTTGGTTGGCCCACACGCAGACCATCGAAGTAGCTGCCTAAATATTCTAGTTTGGGATTCATGCTATCGAATAAACCGTCACATTTTCGCATGATCTTCAAAAGTTCTTCCAGCACTTTGTAAAGAATAGAATTATTGTTCTTTCTGTCTGTTTTTTTAATTCGCACATATCTTCTATTCACCTCTTGGAAAACTTCTTCGACAGTTTTCGCTTTTTTGGCTCGACGCGTATGGCCCGTGTTCGTCATGTCGATGTGGTCGCTGAAACAAAAAAAGTTTATATTTTTTTAAATCCACCACTCTATATTTGCATTGAATGACAACTAGTTTACGATAGATAAAAATAAAACAGGATGTTATACTCTTGAAAATAGTGAATGTTTTGTATACCCAATAGCGGCGTACCCAAAGCGACGATAATGTGATTATTTTTGTGAGTATTTATACTGCGGTTCTGTATACTTTCGTTATAAAACCTATGTAGGAAGGAAGGTAGGCAAGGTATTGTATAATGGAGATAGAATCATTCTCCATTAAACAATACAATGATCACGAATTCCAAATCTTATTTTTTTTTATCACCCAAAAGATCCTAAATCTAATTAATGTAGTCACAGCAGTCGAGCGATCGACTGCTGCGCTACCGGTCACGGGTCCGATTCCCGTACAAATTTGTATGGCTTACAGAGAGTAGTTCCGGTTCTGTGTTTGTGCATGTAAAGATGTGTTTGTAAAATGCACCCACGATACAGGAATTATTTCTAAAGTGGGGCAACGATTTCAAAAAACAAGTCTGCCAAACTTCTTTTATAGATACGTTTTGTGTTCACACCTAGTCTGTCACCAAAGACTACAATTGTATACTTGAAATAGACTGGCAACTCAAGTACCTATTATCAATGCTTAAATGACTGGCGCTCTCTGGCCGCCAGATAGAGGTAAACTTCTCCATGAAATACAGGTATACGTAGGTATACAGCTATAGAAATTGTGTGTCAGGCTAATCATAATCACGTCTCCTACTTTATCTGTGCACATCCGATTACAAAATTCTTGTAGGTTCTAACGTAGAGACACAAAATATAGTTGACTACATACAAGTAGAACATAAATAAAACGTAGTACAACAATTCTCACAACTTGCCTAAGGTGTCATTTTCTATCCACTGATAGGACATGTAAAATACATGTTATACCTTCGTGTAAACGCGGGGTATAAATACATTATACCTCAATGGGTAAAAACACTTCAAATAATTCTAAAAGTAACAATACGAACAAGAAAAATTAACGCAGCAACAAGTAACTTTGCAACGACTTACCTAATTTGTAGATCCAATTTGAAACACTGTAATACCTAATGATATGCCTAATTGTGCATTTAAATGTTCCGTTCCGTGTTCGTACTAAATGAGTTCACGTTTTTATTCCATTAGAGATGGACCACGTATGCACTTTAAATGATACTATGAACATAGGTATGCAGTAGTTTCTGCGTCAACGTCACGGTTAATCCCCCCCTTAAGTGTTACGAAAGTTCCTTTTTCGTTTTTGTTCATAAGGGATATCCCCCTGAACAATAATTTAATCAAAGAGGAACTTTTATTAAATGGACATCCGCGAACTGCACATACCTAGCTTCCGTCGGATCTCGGACGGGGCACGCCATTTTCTTATCTGTGATTCTAAAATAGGGCAACAGCAAGGGCATTTTGCTTGAAATTGGGGCGACACCGACACACGTTGCAGCACATTAACGTCAGCGCAAATAGGCTCACCATCCTGAAGTGCCTAAGTCCTAGCACAGATGACTACTTAGTCCCGCAATCATTGTCTTTCGTAATGACCGAGACCAGAACCACCCAGTCACAGAAGCTTACATTTACCTAGGTTAGGAGTAGATTTGGATTTAGGAGGGGTCAAGGAAGATCGGGAAGTAGGGCACAGTGAAGAATAGTGAGAGTCAAAATAAAAAATGTTAGGATGGGAAAAACGGAGATGTATTAGAATAGGATAAATCCATGCAAAATTAAGGATTCAGTAGAATTTTTGCATTAATTGGCATTCAGGTAGAAAACTACCCAAGGAGAAGGAGCTCTAATAATCTAGAATATATATAATATTTTCTTAAATTTATGCCGTCTTTTATATCCTACATAATGTTGTGTGTGTGTGTGTACATCAGTTTGTGAAGAAGTCATCACCTATTTTATGAGTCATCAATTTCAGTGATTGATTCAGATTCAAAATTTTGCTTAAATTTCTCAATGGCTTCTTGTAATGTCTTAAAATTCACTGGTTCTATGTTGTCATCAGATTCTTGCTTTGGATTCTGGAGGTCATGTCCTGTCAAGTAAAGATAGTAGATGAGTTTTTTTTTTTGCTTTTTTTGATGGTATGGTTGGCACAGTGGTTGAGAGATCAACTGCTGCACTATGTGTCGCAGGATCGATTCCCACCCAAATATTTGTATGATCTACAGATAGTTAAAAAACTATTATTACAGATCTCTCTCTGGTCATGTTGGATTGCCGTCCCATCAGACTATGAGAGTGAAAGAAAAGAGAGCACCTGTGTTTGCGCACACAATTGTGCTCTATAATATATCCTGTGTAGTTGGCTAATCTCTGGTGAGATTGGCTGCTGTGACCAAAATTCGGTCAGGACATTATTAGTTTTTTTACAGAGACATGTATATTATATTTCTGGGTATCATTGTATAACCCATTAAACATTACCCTAATTTGGAATTAAATTATTTACAGGCACTACACCAATCAGATGAGATTTAAATACTACTGTGGTCACCGGTGTTTTTCTATTATTTTTTACACATTATATATAGCTATAGAATTTTACCTTCTTTGGGAGTAACATATGCATGTTCCATATTAAGTAACTTTCTGGTTTTGCAGAGGTACTTCAAATTCTTTTCAGGTAATTTGTCAAACAATGGATCCTCAGATTTCGGTTCTGAATCTTCTTCAAAAAACATGTATGTTCCCAGTGCATTTTCATATTTGCCTTGAAACATGAAGCATTATAGTTTTACATAATTATTTTATCATTAATATTCTATGTGATGTTTTAGATTTTACATGGAGCAGCTGCCACTGTGTCTTTGTGAGACAACTTCAAAATTCTCACTGAAAATGGCTTCTTGCCCCATGTAACAGTTAAATAAATATAACTATTCATTTCACGTTAACTCTGCGTATTCATTGTACATCAAACTGTCACACTGGTAAGTACACATTGTAGAAATAATAGTGGCCTCATAAATAGTGAATCATAATGCCGATGACTTATTGACATAAACAAGTGCATAATATATCAACAAAACAAACCTGTGAAAAACGTATCATCCATTTGAATTATTGGATTTTGTTCATTAACTCCCAAAACATGAACAGCTCGATATTTTTCTATATTCACGGTGTCTTCAAACTCTGCATATACTAGTAATTCTTCTTCTGAATCTGTAGTTTCCTCATTCATGTTTCTATTTTCTTTCGCAAGTCTTACTTTTAGGTTAGATTTATTTCACATTATTACATATAACAACTGTAAAATAAATAGAATAGGTTGGTAACACTACTAGTGACTTCCTAATAGCCATGTCGAAGTCGATCCTATGGATCCTAATATCGTGCAAATCATGATTAGCCCCTTTTAAGCTTTAAACAGTATAATTATTCAGATAAAAAGTTAGCTCAGGCTTGACACACTCCAACGCTTAGGAATAATATTATGAAGAAACGGTGTTAAATTAAGGATATTGCTATCCATAATCAGTTTTAATCCCTGTTCTCCAACAAAAAACGCCTGCGCTCTCGGTGTAATATGAAAGACCGGATTTAGGGGTGGACAAAATTGGCTGAAGCCCCGGGGCCCTCCACATTATAGGTTATTTGTTATATTCACTACATCTTTTCAACGATAACTTGATACGTTGATTCAATATGAAAATTATTTATTTTCGAGGCATCAATAACATTCGTTATCGATACTATTACGGTATTCCAAGCGTGGCAGATAAACGCTTAGCTACATCATGATTACAGCTAAGGTTCCTTACAGAACGACGACGTTTAGTAGTGATCTCTACTTAAGCAGCGTTTGAGTGACTTATGAGTCATACGTCTAGTTTGCAGTGTGTCATACGGTATGACACACTGCAAATCAGTGTATAAGTAGAAACAAATTACCCGTTGTCGCCTCAGTTGCGGTCGTATGTTCCTTTCCTGTTATAAAGGGGCACCACGATCCAAGAGAGATGAATATAATTTAAAGCTAATGAGCATGTGACGAGACGAGGATTTAATTTCTTGATCTATCTTCACAGAAAAAAGTTACACATAAATTCATATCAGAATCATAAAAATACGTAACAGATATTATTAATAGCAATATTTTAGATCATTCTTTACATCGAATTCATGGTAAATTAGTATATATATGCAATTTTTCACTTTATACTGAGGTATAATACACTTTTAAATTAAATTGTAGTCAATCGCTTCTCCACGACATATCACAAAATAAACACAAGTAGTCGATTTAATACCTTAACATCGATTCCTTAAAACTATCGATAGCAGTACATCCTTAGTCCTTATTCAAAGAAAGAACGAGCAACTCTCAGCTTCACAGCTCTAGCTAGCCATCACAGCACGGCACGCACGAAGTAAGCAGATAAATTTTCGTATTCAATTAATTATTGTGAAACTAGTGGTATCCGCTACGCAAAAATGTCTGACTGGGATACAGTCACGATTCTACGTAAGAAGCCACCAAAAGCATCGGCTCTAAAGACTGAACAAGCCGTAAACGCGGCTCGCCGTCAAGGTTTACCAGTTGACACTCAACAAAAATATGGAGCTGGAACCAATAAACAACACGTTACAACAAAAAACACAGCAAAACTCGACAGGGAGACTGAAGAATTGCGTCATGAAAAAGTAACCCTTGACCTGGGAAAGCTTATAATGCAAGGAAGACAGTCTAAAGGCATGAGTCAAAAGGATTTGGCAACTAAAATATGCGAGAAACCTCAAATTGTCAATGATTATGAGGCCGGTCGTGGCATACCAAACAACATTGTTCTTGGTAAAATCGAAAGGGCAATTGGAATAAAACTTCGAGGAAAAGAACGTGGCCAGCCACTACAGCCTCCTGGAGGAAAGAAATAACGGATTCCCTGGGAGGCGAAGACTAAACTCCGATTTGTTTATTGCATAATTATAATTCTATCTCATTTTGCTGTTGAATGTGTTCTTTATTTAATGTATACTTACTAAAACTAACAAAGTAAAATGATGTAAGCATTTATTTTCCTCTGGAATGTTCCATCTGTGATGATGAATGATGTGTTACCACCAAGGAAAATGATCAGTTCACATTGGATTTGAAGATAGTGGTGATGTGATATGCAATAAAATAGCTATTTATATGGTTTATCTTTAATTTTCTTTGTATTGTAAACAAATTATCTCGATACAGTTGTCACAATAATAAAACTGCGAAATGCAATCGATTGATCATCGTATAAAAACAATAAATATATGCGTATTGTAGTTTTGCTACGTAGCTTATCGGTTTATCAGGAACAGGTATTTAGCTGCAGTGGTTTCCAATCAAGTAGCAATGAGTCCAATGATACAATCAATACAAGGTAAATACTTTATAGGTAGTAACTGGTAGGAATTTCCTATAAAAACACGTGCGTTCATGTGTTGTATTTTATTGTGCAATAGAGGAAATCATGGTTATTGATCTCGTATTGTATATACCACACAATAGTACTACTGTATATTTCACGATATCTATTTATAGATGAAAATAATTATTTATGATTACACCGATATAAAGAAAAATAATAACATTACCCACTTACCGATTTATAACCTACTTTTATTTTATAGGTTAAGCCGGGGTTGCATTGGATGAGTTCACAACTCCGTAGAATCTATTCTAAGTACCACTTAGGGATAGTAGCTGTAAAGGGTTGGTTTTACTAAATAAGTAAAATTCTAAGGTATTTTATTGGGTGTAGTTAATCGTATCCTTATATGCGTAGCCTATCTGGACTATACTGTATACCGCTATTATTTCCATTACATGGTTAAGGTAGGGTACGCCGAAATAATGATAGTCGATAAGTCAAGTTTTCTAAACTGACTTCATTCATTGTAATAGGTAGTGTAGTATAAATAATTTACATACTTATAGCAATTTGGCCGGATACCGGATATCCAACACGGCTCTTGGCCTAAGCGCCGAATCGGATATACGAAGCAGCAGATACTTGCAAGTTGCGGTCAGCAAACGGCAATGTTTATAATTTTTTCGAATAGGTATCATATAGAGATTCGTGTAACTCACTAGCCTCATTGGCTTAAACTGCTGAGCGCGATTCGTGAAGTGCTCGGTAGAGGAGGTAATAGACTCGCCCTCTAAAAAATTAAGAAAGTACAATAATACACCTCTAAAGGCATTGATTTCTACCGTATTTAAAAAAGTACACTTTGAATCGAATTCCACTGTCTTCTAGTATTCTTCTGTGAGAGTACTAAGAGTAGTTGTCTTTGCAGCTATACGGATACCATATTTTCTAAGACGAATAGAACACGGAGAAGTGCGGCACGGGCGCCGGGCGGTGACCATGCGGAGAGGTACACGTACCACACAATTGCCTGGTGCTGCGGCTTTGTCATAAAAAATTGTATGGTGCGGCGGAGAAGACAAAACGGGATTTATTGGCACTGCCGTGCCCCCGCCAAGACAAGCCAAGCGAAGCGCAAGGGCACTTCCTACCTTTTCTCGATGCGTTTCGGCATTTTTTGAACCCTCATAACTTGAGTTTGGATTTTACCAGATAAACAAAATTCTCGGGATATGATGATTATTAAACATATAAAGTTTCAGTTGCATAGCTCATAAACTTTCGATTTTATTGATATCTAAAAAACACCCCGATTTCGTCACTGACTCACTGATGATCATCAAAATTCGAAGTCCTAGAAAGCTGAAATTTGGTATGTAAGCTAGTATTAGAACACAAACAACAAAAAAATACTAAAACTTGGAACTTTTAACCCCATCCATTTTTAGTTTTCGTAATTGTTTTTTGAGTGCTGCTGCTGGCTTAAAAAAAAATATACGGCCCAAATTTGTTTGTTTCTTACTTTTTATTTCTTCTTTATTGCCTAATTTAGTGTTTAAAAAAATATTGTCATAAGCAACGTGTAAAAAGTAAAAAGTGAAATCCCACCAAAAACATTTACATGTAAAATGTTGCCAAAACGAGACCATCAACTCGCACTATCAAAAAGTTATCAGATCTCATGTAGAGCCAAGCTTCTAACTCTACAAACCCTAACTTCACAAACTCTACACCTTAGTCAAAATATGTGGCTTGGTCGTTTCTCTACCGTCATGTACATGGGCGTAAGGTGAAATATTTATTCACTTTTCATTACTTTTCTGTTATACAATAGTTCTTGTAGTAACGAAACGGCCAAGCCACATATTTTGACTAAGGTGTACCTTAACTCCAGCGCTCGGAACCGGTTCAAAATTAAAAGGTTTATAAAGCTATGGTATCGATATATCTGAATAAGAAGGACCACTTGTTTGTTACGTTAAAATAGAAATTCTGACAATCTAAATAACATTTTATTTTCAATACTTAAAGTCTATTTTACAAAATTCAACTCGCATAAATATAGCGTGGCGCCAAACAAACTCATGACAATATTCGCTTTGTCTCTTTTACGCGCCTAAGCACATATCTAGTTAGAGAAAGGAGTCATAATTATTTTAGTTTAGCAGATGCCATCGCCTTCAACTATCATTCGCAACTGTTATTATGAATATTGTAATAGCGGTTGGTAAATTTTTAGATATCGATACGTTAGCTATTGAATTGGCAACCGTTTTTAGTTACGTTTTGTGATATCGGACACATGTCTAGGCAGATGAGATTAAATTATTTTAAATGATTAAAAATTGAATGGGTTCAATCATGAGATTCATGAGTTCGCTCGGCGCAGCGCTTTTTCGATTTTGTGTTCTTTCGTAACAGCCGAAAAATGCCGTGCAAAGACTCGTTATTTAGACGCGATAGGAAACTTTTTGATTGTCAAAAAGGGGAAAAGAAAAGTTCCAATTCCAATTTTAATTTAATGGCTCCATCGTGGTGTAACGATGATTCTGCCAATGTCAAGGTTGAATACCTTTTAAGTCGATGTCGACCTCAGAACATTAACCAATTATTATTCTGAGATGTCAACTATTCTGCCAGAGTCGTGTTGAAAGGGAACATAGAACGAACAATGTAGTCGAAACTCTACATCTCTATGAGACGAAACGTTAATAGAAAAAACGTCTACAAACGTCAATGCTCAATGTCAAGTGTCAACTTTGACTAGATTGATGTTGTTCGAAGTAAAAAGTTAACCTCGCGACACAATATAATTGTTTACAAATTATTAAAATTTCACCTGTTTTTGTTTGCCTTGTAAAATAAATAGAGACAGTGATTCATTCAAACTTTCAGGTCTATTGGCGTCTTTAGTGTATGAAATAACAAATAAAAAGATAGAATGGCCTTTTCTTTCGGAGCTTCCAGTACTCAAAGTTCTACATTTGGTGCTGGCGTCGCCAAACGTGAGTGCATCATTAGATTGCATTATTGTTGCTTTGTAAGATAACAATATTAAAGGAAGGGTATCGATAAGGCCTTATTATCGCCCCAATATGAATTATTTTAAGTGCATTAGGTTTACATGAAAGTAAATAATAAAATGAAATAAATATTGTGCCAGAATATTCTGATTTATCATAATATTTTGCATTTGATCTCATTATTCTAGAAAGGTTTTATGAAAAGGTAAAATTATGAAATTAATCAATTTTATTTGGATAATTTTGAGTGTATCAAAATTTTCACACTTTACACTCCCCATCTAGTCTTCATTCTCGTTACTTCAATGTCCTTCAATGTGTAGTCAAATACTAAGTATCAATTAATGTATTCACGCAAGAATCTTCTATTGCACTGTGATTTCGAAATCTGTTGTAACTTAATTACTAGATTATGGAGACAATATACCCCCAACAACCAATAATTCTTGCCCCTAATTTGCATTGACAGTGCCAGATTACTACAGTGGTGGAATTGTAGGTACTGTATCCAAAAAGAATATATTTAACAAACCGGGCATATCAAAATGTAGTCCCACCTTTAAAGCGAAAGCATGAAGCTCTTGAAGTTTTATGGCACTCATGATCATTAAAGTATCATTATTACTTTAAGTTACACTTGAAATGTCTTCAGCCTTAAAAAAATCCATTAAAATTAATTGAACAACAGCAGGCACCTGAAGGAATAAGGAATGCTTTTTGAATGTAAAAGCGGCACCTTGCCTTCATCAGTATTGTTTTTAGGCATTTGTCTCTTTTGCAAATAAAACATTATATGAGATATATATATATGAGGCAAACTCTTCACATACTTCAAACCACAAAAGTAATTATACCTATTTGGCCACACCAAATGCATAGCTAAAAACAAATGAGTATACACAATAAAGTGGGATTTTGCCATCTCAGTCACTTCTATACGCCGTCAAAACAGCGAGCTGACATGTTCAGTGTGTGCCGTAGTGGCACTTCAATAAATTTATTTTATGCATTTTAATAATGGTAAATTTTTTAATCCTTAAATCATTTCATTTGTATTTATATCTATATGAGCATAAGATGGAAGCATTGTAATTTTTAAACAAATTGTATAATAACATTAGAACATTAAAATAAAATAAATAGTTGAAATGTTACTGAAAATGTATCATTTTGAACAAAAAACACAGAGACTAAAGTTTGGAGTCTACAGGTAATATTAATTGTAATTATTTTTCTCTTATAAATATATTGTCTTATCAGGCACATAGTCTACTTTCAGAATATATAAAGAAAACATCAAATTGTATGATTTTTTTTTTTGTTATTCTGGGGCTGAAATTATGCCTCGATACCCTTCCTTTGATCATGACTTTCTGGTCAAGACAGAACATTTAAGCATTAGGCAAATGTGTGCTACATTCGCTACGTGGGCAGGGACGGTAGCGTCCAGCGGAGGCGAATCACGTGCGGGGTTCCACAGGGGTCGGTTCTGGGCCCCCTGTTGTGGAATCTCGCCTATGACGCGGTCCTGCGTGTCGATCTCCCCGCCGGCGTCGGCATAGTCTGTTATGCTGACGACACCTTAGTGCTAGCTGGCGGTGACACCTGGGAAGGAACCATCCGGCTTGCCGAGCAAGCGGTGGCAACAGTCGTGGCTGAGATCCGCGCGCTGGGTCTGGAGATAGCGCCTCACAAAACCGAGGCGCTATGGTTCCACAAACTGCCTCGCGGCAGGGAACCTCCCAGCTCGCGGATACGCGTTGGTGACGCGCAGGTCGAGGTGGGCCGGTACATGAAGTACCTGGGGCTCACCTTGGACAGTCGGTGGGGCTTCGAAGAGCACTTCGAACGCCTGGTCCCCCGAGTCGAGAGGGTAGTGGGTGCCATGCACAGACTGCTGCCCAATCTCGGGGGGCCTCGGGAGGAAGTTCGCCGCCTCTACGGGGGGGTCGTGCGATCCGTGGTGCTGTACGGGGCGCCTGTATGGTCGGCTCGGCTATCGGGCGTCCGGCGCTGCAGGACGAAAATCAACGGCCTGCAGCGCAAAGTTGCAATACGGATCGCACGAGGATACAGAACAGTATCCTTCGAGGCGGCAACTCTACTGGCGCGGTATGTGCCGTTCGACATCCAGGCGGATACGGACGCGAGGGTGTATCACCGGATCCGCGCTATCCGCCAGGACGGCGAGACCGCGTCGGCTTCGGCGTTCGAAAGGCTAAGGCGGCGCGCACGTAGGCACGCGCTCGACTTGTGGCGCGAACGGCTTTTACGGCCACAGTTCGCGCACAAGCGCGTTGTCGAAGCGATACTGCCGCACTTCGGAGCCTGGCTCAAGAGGAGCGAGCGCGTCACGTACCGACTGACGCAGGTGTTCACCGGGCACGGTTGCTTCGGTGAATACCTGAATAGGATCGGCCGCGAGGCCACGGCTGATTGCCACCATTGTGGAGGAGGCGGCCAGGATACTGCACAGCACACGCTCGAGGCGTGCCCTGCGTGGGCCGCAGAGCGGCAGATTCTGGTCGACCAGATCGGGCAAGATCTCTCTCTGCCAGCCATAGTATCGGCTATGCTGGCAGAATCGGAAAACTGGAGGGCAGTGGTCTCCTTCTGTGAAGCAGTCATGCTCCAGAAGGAGGCCGATGAGCGGGAACGGGAGAGGGCCGATCCCGCTCGACGGAGGAGGAGGCGTCGGGGAGCAACCGCCCCGGCGCGCAACACGCCGCAACCCCCCGCCTAACACACCTCAGCGGGGGGCCTTAGGGGTCGCGAGCGCGCAGAGTGGGGACTCTGCGCGCTCTCACTTAGCGACCCCCGAGAAGACGGCGACACGCTGTGGTCCGTGTCGCCGTGCACACAGCACCAGCGAGGGTAACGGGGGGACCTCTTTACAGTCTCCCCCGGAACGTGCACGAGGGGGTGGCCTCTTTACAGTCACCCCCTCCGGGAAGTGCCGTTCGGCATGACACCATGGTGGGCTTCGGTGCGGTCTTCTAAGAGTTCCCGACGCCCACCATATGGTGTCGAGGCGGATCACCGTGGTGAGTTTAGCCGGTAGGAGTCCATTGCTATTATAATAAAGTAATACAGTTTAAAAAATTTCAGCTCACTTTTCTTTCGGGGGTGGTGCAACAACAACTACTAGCTCTGGATTTGGTTCCTTTGGCGCTCCAGCTACTTCAACAGGTTTTGGTGCTCCAGCTACTTCAACAGGATTTGGTGCTCCAACCCCTTCAACAGGCTTTGGTGCATTTGGTGCACCAGCAACCAGTACAGGTAACATACATTTATTATTATACTCATCTTTCTTAACATATTATCATTAAAAAATTTTTACATCCTAGATGCCCATGAGATGCTTAATTTAAATTATCTGTTTTAATTTTCTTTTCCATAATAATTTGGCTTGACTGGAAGGATTATATTTACTGGAAAGTATAAAACATAATTTGAATAGTACTATTTAGCATTTTATTAAACAAGTTTGAATGTATTCACTAACATAGCTTAATATCAAATTTTGTATAAAAATCCAATGGTGTTAAATTATGATTTAATTTTTCACAGCAACACCATTTGGTGGGTTAGGTACAGCTCCTGCTTCTACAGCACCTTCTTTGTTTGGTGGAACTGGCTTTGGAACAACTGCTGCTAAACCTGCAACAGGTGATGTCTATCATTCAAAGTACTATTGGTGTAATCATTTTACTTATTTGTACACTAGGACATATATAAGATAAATAGTCATAAAATTATATTAAACAAGTTTTTAGGGGTTTTTTTTAAGGTGTTGGGATTTTAAATTAATTACTTTATTTCTGTCTAGGTTTCGGGAATACGTCTTTTGGCCCTAACACATTTGGTACTGGTACTACATTTGGAACAGGGGCACCTACATTTGGCAGTGCTGCACCAACATTTGGTACCAACACCCTTGGGTCCAATACTTTTGGTACACCATCATTTGGTGCTGGAAGCAATTTTGCTTCTTCATTTGGGACTAAACCAGCCACTGGATTTGGTGGTTTTGGCACTACTCTTGGGTCAGCACCTCAATTTGGACAACCACAGGTAATTAAATAGTTTTATATAAACTTTATTAGTGCATATGAATAGTATGGGTAATTGTATTCATCATCCATAGCAACAGCAACAGCAGCAGCCTCAGGGTCCGTCATCAGCTCATGAGGCGCTGGTGGCTGCGGTGTTCAACTGCTGCGTGTTCGGAGACGAGCGCGATCAGGTGCTTGCCAAGTGGAACCTTATACAAGCACAATGGGGCACCGGTGAGCTATGTTTACTCTCCATTCTTAGGTTGAAGTAATTCTAGGTTATGGGCCTCAGTTTGCTCCTGACCTGTACTTCGGAGTTTTCCAAAACATATGTAGATAATTTTATTATTACTTGAGCTAATGGTATAGGAAAATTTCGTGAAGAACTCTGAACACCTGAAATTTCCTGATTGTGTTAGTAGTCCGCCAACCTGCACCGGGCCTGCGTGGTGGACACTGTGCCGCTGTGGCGATACATGTGGCGGTGGATAGAGTAGATGATAATGATATTTACTCCGAACAGAGACCATGTCAATCTTGAATCACAACTTTAGGATTCGAAATCGAAACTTTTTGGTGTGTACACAGTTCCTTTATAGAAAGCTTGGTTTCACATAAAGGTTTGCATGTTATACGATTTTATTTAGATGTGACGGTTGTTTCAGGGCAAGCCTACTACAGCCGCAATGCTCCTCCATTAGAACTGAACGAACAGAATCCGCTGTGCAGATTCAAAGCAGTAGGATATTCTCGGCTCAGCGGCCGCGATGATAAAGACGGACATGTCGCTATGTTGTTCAACAAGCCTGAACAGGATATCAAGTATGTGCTAATATATTTATATTAATATATTTAGGGGGTTACACATATCTATTTTCCGAAGATCGTGCCAGCACCCTATAACTAAAAAAAATATTTCTTTTCTAGAAATAATCAACAAGCTCTCACTACGTCTCTGCATAGTTTGTTGGGAAATAAGCCCAACTTAGCCGTCAACATAGAATGTATTAAAGCAGTTTCGGAGAATAAGAGTCAGGTAAATTATGTGCCAAAGTAAAACCATAAGTGAGTAGAGAAAAGCGTACTTTACAATACATCCAACAAAACAATTAGATCATGATGTCTTTGTGCAATATCCTGGCAGTATCGCCATGCAATCTGAGCTTTATACATATAGCAATTAATTATAGACTAAAATATAAAGTAATAATTTTCCTATCGATAGGTGGTGATTTTCGTGGTGGATAAAGCAGCGGGCGGGACGCACGTGTCGGCGTCGGAGCTGGGCGCGTTCCTGAACTCGGGCGCCGCACGTAACGCGCTGGCCGGCGCCGCCTGCACCTCCGTGTCCGCCGTCACCGCGCCCTCGCCGCAGATGTTAGCCACGTATCTACAGACAGCGCCGCCCGGTTCGTACCAGACTGCTTTGCCTCTTTTCGTCCTTCTTCTTATTATTAGCATTAGGAAAGTCATGAAATGAAATTAGGGTAGTGTAGATATCACGATGAATGTGAATAGGCTCGCCCCTTTTTAGTCTAACTACATCGGCGATATGTGGATGTATACACGACATTACAAATCTGTCTAACACGTCGGGGAATACAGGCGTGACGTTGTTTTGTTAACTTTATGTTATGGTTCTTCCGTTTCTTAGCATGGTTCAAGCCATGGTTGTTGCTTATGCAGGTTTTTACTGTATCAGCGGATACTGATGCTAATGTTGATTTTTTCAGATCAATATCGGCGGATGCTGATGCTGATATTAATAAATTACTTAAATAAAACAATCTTACTATGAAATTGTTAGTAAATATGATATAAGATTTTGAATAAAAGACAATTTTTAGACTAAACAAACGGCTGAGCGAACATGTGACAGCTTTTTTGTATAACTGTCTGTGATTGGTTAAAACTCCACGTGGCTCGCGCTAAGTCCCGCCTTCAACTAACACGTCACGACTTGATGTCAGCATTAAAAATCAGCTTCGATTGTTGCTGATGCTTATATAAAAAACAATGCTGATAATCCGCGGATGCTGATGCTGAAGTTCGCAACGACTCTGGTTCAAGCATTCCGCGCGTTTAAGTGTTCCGTATTAATATAGTTTGTCACTTTTCAGGTATGGACATGCGCCTATGGAAACAAGCGCAGGCTGACAATCCTGACCCTGAAAACTACATACCTGTGCCGATTATTGGGTTTACAGAGGTAAATGTCTCCTGTTTTGGAAGTTCGAGTTGTAAAGCATTAACACATTGGATGACAGGCACCCAGATTATGTAAAAAAAGATTGACACCCATAACAATCAACAAACTGTGCATACCAGATATTATCCGTAGCATCTCTATCATCATTTTCCTGCCCTTATCCCATATTATTTGGGATGGGCGCAATATGTATTTTTCTCCATTCATCCTTATCAGACGTCATCTTAGAGTTCACTTTCTTGTATACCATGTCACTTTCACATAATCCATCCATCTATTCTTGTCTACTCGTCTACCTCTTCTCTTGTATCCATCCACATTCATACCGATAACCCTTCCAGTGACATGTTTCTCATCCCTCCCTTATCACATGTCCATCCGCAACTCTAATAGGTATACATATATTTATCTGTCGCGGCTCTGACTCTACCTTGTCTTTAACGTATAATATTAAAAGTATGTATTTTGTTTAGATAAAGTTCCGTAGCCGTTGCCAGTCGGAGCAGGCACGGCTACAGGCGCAGTGGCTGCAGCGCGCGGCCGGCGAGCTGGCCGAGCTGCGCACGCGCCGCGCCGCTGCTAGCGCGCGCCTCGCGCACCTCTCCGCACGCCTACATGCACGGAGGCACACGTTGCTGCAGGTGCGAACATACTAAGAATTTCTTAAGTGAAAAACTCAGTAAACAAAACGTAATAATACTGAATTGGCGTTTAGTGGTGTATATTAGAACCAACGCCCGGTGGCGTAGCGTGGGTTTTTAGCCGCCCGGGGCGCAAACAAATTACGCCGTCCCTTATTTAAGTCTTTAAAGAAAGGGGATTTCGTCAGTTGGTTTCGTCACAGAATAAGGAATAAAAAATGTTGTGCTCATTTAATTGGTCTGAATTGTAGGTGCGACATAAATATGAAATTAAATGGTTCAAATGATTATAAGATACAGGTATTATTATTATTTATTGTGAAATTTTGCCGCCCCCTAAAAGTGCCGCCTAGGGCTAGCCGCCCCTGCCGCCCCCGCTACGCTACGCCACTTCCTACGCCTCTACTACAGATAATATAATACTATACTAGTATAGATGCCCAATCCATACAAATAAATGACACTTCCCTAAGTTTGTCTATTGAACTGCCTATTTTTTAACCGACTTCATTATTCTTCTTTTTTTTTAACAGATGGTAGCATCTATACTAGTATAGTATTATAGATACTCACGAACAGCCTAGAGACCGTAGTTTTACAACAAACAACAAAAATGTGTAGTTTTTAAATCAATTTAAAATTAATCAAAAAAATCAATCAAATCAAATCAAAATACCTTTATTTTCAGGCTACATTGGCCCATAGATATATACCTTACAGACTAACATATATATTATTATATACAAAACTTGTTAGTATATAGAACCTTAAATCTATGTTAGTATCACTTCCTATGCACTATGTCACTGTGCGCTCGGGTGGCACTTGCCCGCGGAAGCGACGGAACACCACGTCCTGTGGCCAGAAGTTCTCATCCAACACGAGATGCAGAATACACGTTGGCACTCGCACCACGAACGCCTTGAAGTTGGCGTTATGGCGCGACTCCAGCAGCTGCACTCTCGGGGCATACTTCAACTTCTGACGCACGTACTCAACAATGTCCTCCGCCTTAGTGGTGTAGTGTAGGCGGGAGATGAACACCGGGGTGTTCGGCATTGCAGCACGTATTTTCATGTTGGGCTCCGACGGAGCCGTGCCGCAGCGATTCTTGTTTGTTCGCTGACGGCGCTTCCTCCTTTGCACCGTCACGAACCCATCATCGTCAGCCCGATTCGGTTCCTTTACGGGCACGGGCTTCTTAGTAGCACCGATTGTGCTCCTGGCGACGCCGGCGTAATCTCGATGAACACCTTGATGTTTCGTCGAGACTGCAGAATCAAGCTGCTTGTCTAGCGGTCGAGCGGCTGTGACGGGAGGTCCCGCAGGGACGGGAGCGGGGCAGCGGGGCGCGCGAGGCGCGCACTGTGCCGGCTCAGCATTCGGCGGTGACAGCGGCGATGATGACAAAACTGCTGACGCGAAACTTGCACTCGATACATCGAGGCACGCTCCGCGCCGCATGTTTACGTTCGATGCACCCGCCGGTGACCCAGTTACCGTTGCCGATTTACGCAACTCATTGAGTTCGCTGCGCAAATCGGCGACAGTAATTTGGGATGCATCTAACTTCCTCTGCACATCCGCAAGACTTGCCTTTAGAAAGACGATGTCTTTCAACAGGCTTGTGACGTCGACGTGGTCGAAGGTGACGGGCGGAAGCTTATTCAGATTCTTCGCCACAAACGTTGGCACGTCGTCCGGATCGGTCTCCTTTAGTAGCGTGATGATGTCTTGGATTAATGAAATATGGATATGGATAGTTTATAATGAAAATGGGTTCGAATTGAAATGAATTCATCTTTTTTGTTGAAAATACGTACGAGTTCGTAACGGCCGTTCAAGTATTACGTAAGCAGATTTATTACAATTATTTACCCCCCATCCCCCTTGTCAGCAAAAGTAAGCAAAGCTCTTACCCCACCCCCCATGCTTACGTAAACATTGTTATATGCATTTTTCTTTTAATGTATTCTGTTTTTTTTTTATTGATTCATGAGCAGCAGTTATAATTCTAAAAATAATAAAATAGATTTACGATATAAGACTTTAACGCACATAATATTCATTTAAATAAACTTTATTGACACGGTATTCAACATAAAGCAAGGTACAAATATTATAATCTTAAGTAATATTACGAACAAAAAAAACTTAAATTTTTGGTATACATATTAATTCCAATTAACAGTCTTCAGTCCATGACACGCGAACCCATGATTCTAAGTTTTCGATGATATTGGATGTTTGCTGCTCAATGTTGTGTGTCCGCTCACTTTCATCCGATTTTGGAACGTCTACGTCGTTCTCATCGAGCCATTCAACATCGTGCCATTAAACAATTCAACTTTGGCGAAAGTGGATCAGCGGTAACACAAACATTAACTTGCTTTGCTTTGCTTACAATACGTCAAATCGTCGAAATTTAGACAAGTGAATAGCGCGCGGTTATTCCCCTACTCGGTTCTAAGCGAGTACCTAAACTTATGCATTATTTGTGGGAATCCCCGAAAATGCGTTTCGTTTTCAAACATAGACAATGTGTGGGTTGCCATATGTGTAAAAAAGTAAATAACTACTGCTTACGTAATCACCATCTGGATCCCCCCCCCCCTTGTCATAAAAAATAAGCAAAGCAAAGACCCCCCCGCCCCCCTATAGTGCTTACGTAATACTTGAACGGCCCCCGATACCTTTTGATTTTTCATAATCATAATCATTTATTTATTTACTGATTAAGATTACGTATTTTCATCAAATTTTGCTTGAAATAAGTTTCTGGTAAAATTTGCCGTCTGCCGTTTAACGTTTTTTAGTGTTACCTTTACTGCCATCTATAAGATTTTTTTAAAGATAAAATATAATTTGTTTGAGTTTAGACCTCTACCTAATCTTTCGAGGAATACAGGCGAAATGCTATGTTAAGTTACTTTCATAATTGATGGTGCACGGTAAATTACTTTACCGCAAGTCGATAGTCAGCTTCGGTGTTAATAAAACGTGAAGATCTTCTCGGGCAGGTGCAAAAGAGAATTAGATACTTCTCACACACAATTTGATAGTGCTGGAGTATATATTTCATCTTAAATCCTTTCCCAATCATGTTAGGGTACTATTTTGAAGTGTTACTTTCGGCTGATTGTGTCCTTAACCATGCTTGTTTTTGTTAAAGGTGGTGGCTCGCCAGGAAGTGGTTGGCCGTGTGGGAGCCGCGCTGACTCCCGAGGAGGAGGCGGCAAGGGCGCGACTACACGAGCTGACGTCACAACTAGCAGCGCCGCCGCTCTATAATGTAAGAGAATCATTCATTTACGTTTCTAGCGAATTGATTTTATTGCCTATACAACGATTAGGGCACCCGACTGCTCGCACACATTTACCATCTATTCAATCAAGACCGCTAAAATGTTACTCTGATATTCATTTACCGTCATACCGGCCAGGCGACATCACAGTTTTGTTACGGAACCCACAATATGCGAGCCCGAGTACCTCTTGCCGGTTTTATTCTGCGACTACCCGACTTATTTGGGAACTTAACAGATTTTTTATTTGTGAATTCTTATCGTAACGAGGTCATAAGGGGCCATCCATAAATTACGTCACACGAATTTCATGCTTTTTGGACCCCTCCCCCGTCCTTGTCACAGCTGATCACATTTGTGAGACTCCCCCCTCCCTAGTGTGACGTCACATATTTGCAATTTTATATCCAAAAATTATTAAATTAAAACAGCAGTTCCGAAATTAGTTTAATTTTCATTTATTTGAAATCACGGCGAGGCTCTCAAGGAACTCGCCAACATAACAATTTAAATCTTATATTCACACAGATAGAGTTGGAAATATTTTTAAGTTTTTCGTTAATAGTTGACTTCACGTTTTAATACTTATATATATTAGACTTTGAAATGTGATGTCACGAAACTTAGGACCCTTCCCACCCCTTGTTACACAATGTCACACTTCGTCGACCCCCTGCCCCCCTCTTAACGTGTGATGTAATTTATGGATGGCCCCTAATCCGAAATAGGCTAAGCGTAATTTTCGTCTTCCAAAAAATTTACAATGTCGTCAACCTATTGTAAGAGAAACATGTAGGTGCAACTTTTAGCCTTGTCTTAGTCTGTGAGGTAGGACTATATTAGTGTTATATCAAAGAATAACGTTGAAATCCCTCTTCTTAAAGTGTCGATGGCAAATTAAATTAGTTTGGCCCAAAATTCCGCCACACGGACTGCGCTTTTTTGCAGCGACCATTAACTCCTGCCGCGAGCAGGTAGGATGGCATATGGTTGAAATCGGTGTGCGATGATGATACCATAAAAATAACATTTCTTTGCTATGCAAGTGGTGTATGTACACATAATATAAGTATAATTTTTTTAAAGCCTTTTCTTCTATCTTGGGTACAGTATAACGACATAAATCTTACATGCACATACATTATATCGGATTGCATCGACCCGTAAGGTACTTATTTCTCATTGAACCAGTTATCACACAGGATCAGACTATGAGCTTATCTTTAATGCATCATTAATTGTTGTAGTCGTCGACCTTGTCTGCCCAAAAGTCTCGAACACTCGCCGTACGCGTGGTCGCTTATCAGCTCCTATCACCTTATCTCCAGACGCCAGACAGTGTTTAACACAAGTATATATCGGTACCTACGGTGTTGTTGATAAACTAATAATTAACACCAACGAAGCACCACTGGGAGCCACAAATTCCATGACTTCATCAGTTTTATTTAAGTCAATGAAATACAGACCTTAATATCAAGTCAAGTTCAAGTTTTGAATAAAACGGCAGGAAATTATATTAATGAAAATAGTTCATTGAGCATATAATACCTGAGCTATAAAATGACAATTTCTCTTATCTTTGGCTCATTTAATAGTCTATAAAAGCCTCATGTACTATTTAAACCAGATTATACCGGTTTCGAATTTTACTTTGTATCAAAATGGATGGTTTGAATATCATGCCAGAAACAAATATCACCATGATATGAGTTTTATTTATCTTTAAATATTTGCCAAATGTAATTTTATGTGTTAGATAAGGGTAGTTATACGAGTAATATAACCGTTTGTCTAGTAGGCCAACTATTAAACACTTTGGAGCCTTTAGATAACTGAATTGAGGGTTAAGAAGTCTCTATATTAATCTCTCTATTAATTTTTTTTTGCTCGTTCAACGTAAAACAACCGTAAGTCGAGAAGATACAAGTAAGTGCCCGATGTGCACTTAGATTCAACCTGAATCTAAGTGCACATTGGGCACTTACTTGTATCTTTGCCTCTCAAATCATGCAAGATGGATCCAAATCTTATTCTAGTTATCTCCATGAAAATTTATGTAACTATGTATTATTTAAAATGCGTATACTTTACTTATTTTTATACTACCTACTTAGTACGTAAGAGATATCTATTATTAGGAGTGTAGACATGTTTACCTAAAAAAAGAGACTGTCTCTGAGATTGCGCTACTGCTCATCAAAATACATGTTGATAAAACAAGTGTGTACATTAAATAAAAAATTAAACTGACAGAATAAGCTGCATAGGATATTCTAGAATGTTAACAGAAATGTAGGAGTCAAGAAATATTAGAGAAAAAAAATCTGATAATGATTTAAAATGAAGCTGTCAACTTAGTAATATTGTACGATGTGAGACTATTACAATATTTGTTTGTATGAAGTTGCCAAAACAATTATTTTCATTTATCATTATTTACATATTTTACCTAGGAACGAAACATAATATTGACACGCTTTTATCGAAGTGACTTTGCTGTACAGATCTTGGTTACAAATTTGTCTGTAACCTGCTTTACGAATTAAGGGTACATTCGACCCTAATGGTTTATGTAAAAAGCGATACGCACAAGGTCACACACTTTCTGGTAATAAATGCATTCGAGTGCCATTTAAAACTAGCAATAAGTTATCATATAAGCCAATTACTCTAAGTATAACAGCAACCAATAACAAAGTACTCTTACCATCATTCTCCTTTTTCATATCTAGCAAACATATATTCCTGCAGTCACCACTTATTTGTGACAAGGGGAAGTCCTGTGGCCTCTTAGTGTTTTATCGAATATATATACAAAATAGATTGAGTACTGTATCTCTTTCTCTCTTTTCTTTAAAACATTGCCCCACACTAGGATTTCTCCTGTATCGTGGGTACAGTTTACAAACATACATGTCACATGCACAAACAACCAGACCCGAAACAACTATCTGTAGATCATACAAATATTTGTTCCGTGCGGGGATCGAACCCGCGACACGTAGCGCAGAAAGCTAATCGCTTAGCCACTGCGCCAACCGTGTCGTCAATGTACTGTACTGTACTGTAATCACGTTATTTTATTTTGCTAATACGTGATTGCGATTAGAATTATTATCTTCTCACCAAATACTGCAGTTTTAATTGGCATCCGATTATAAACACGAATTTTGTTGTTGGAAACATATATTTCCAAATATAATAAGAATACAACCATTCAGTGCTTGTCACTAGCCACGTAACCTAGCGCTGCATGGTCAAACTAAACGCGAACGAAGCACGTATGTACATATTTATCGGTTATAAGTTGGAAGTACGACTTATCATCAGCCCATATTCGTCCACTGCTGGACATAGGCCTCTCCCAGTAAGCGCTACTGAGCCCGGTCTTCGGCTCTCCGCATCCAGTTTCTATCTTTACCTTTTAGACCCCTTGTTCTGCTCAATGGCCTTTTTAATCTGCCATGTATTGGAGCATTTAAAATCGCGTCTCACCAGTTTCCACCAGTAATTTGTTTATTCAGAGCCGAAGCTTGAGACGATGTAGCCTCTGTATCTTCTCGTATTTTTGTCATGAGCCGCAAAGTCTCATCCGAGAGATCAGACCTCTTAACCATACGCTTCATCATGCAGAATCTAGCGCCCCCTTCCCTTACGATTCCAATGATCGTTTGGAGCTCCTCGTTTACGTCTTCTGTAGTTTCCACGGCAGCAAATCGATCTTTCAGATTTTTCTGGAAGGCTTCGGATCCCGCACTGATTTGAAGCAGGTTAGGCCGGAGCGTGGACCCTACCATGCGGCGCCTTTCCAAATGGATATTGATATTTAGGGTGCCTCGGACTAGTCTGACCACAGACTGGTCCGAGGCACCCTAAATATATATAGTAGGAAGTACGACTACAAGAATATATTTTGGCTGGGTATGAAGGAAAGATGATGGCAAGAGTATGATGTTATTGATTTCTGTTATTCTTAGGATAACTGACTTATGAGTCTTTTTTTTTCTTTTCTTTTTTAAAGACCATCGCCTACACTTGAATAATTTCTGTATCGTGAGTGCTTTTACAAACACAAACATTCACATGGACATACACCAAAACCCGGAGCAATTATTCGTAGGTCATACAAATATTTGTTCCGTGCGGGAATTGAACCCTCAAGTCTGCTTTTATATATAAGTGATAGCGTGATGCTACATATTTACTCTCAATGCTCTAAGTATGACTACAGAAATTGACGACACGATTGGCGTTGTGGTTGAGCGATCGACTGCTGCGCTACGTGTCGCGGGTTCAATTCCCGCACGGTACAAATATTTGTATGATCTACAGATAGTTGTATCGGGTCTGGTTGTATGTCCATATTTGTGTTTGTAAACGCACCCATGATACAGGAATTATTCATAGTGTGGGACAATATTTTATAAAAAGGAAAAGAGAGAAAGAAGAAATGAAATGGAAAAATTGTTTAGACCTTTATTATATAAATAGGTGTGTTCACGGCTTATTTTACGTAAACAATCAATCGAGACCTCTGCTTTATATGGGATTTCTTACAATAAATGCCTCTATTGTCAGTATTTACCAAGCTGTATTTCAGGGTCTACTCAAGCGATTAAGATGAAACAAACCTCATTTTCAAAGTAATACTAATAAAATTACTAATGAAAGTTTTCACGTGGTGAGGTAACAAACTGACAGAAATAAAAAAAATATATATGATTGTCGATTTCGCGAGATAAAATATTTTTAGTGTACGACTTCGACTCCGAATCAAGATTGATGAGAGATGAATATTTGTTTAACTGACTGCTAATATTGTCTCTTGAGTTCCCTCAACTGTTCTACTCTATGGAATTTGACATATTGTGTCTAAACTAAGCCATTGATAAATTTGTATTTGTTGAACATTATCGATATCTTCAGCTGTGCTTGCATAAATGAGGTAATTGATAATTTTTTAAATACATGACCAGACTAGAATATGTAAAACTGCTTGTATTATCGATGTATTGGTTGTAACCAGTTATTTGTTTGAATGTCATATAGAACGAACGGTTTAAAAGATTATTTTATCAATAATTTTAATTTATCAATAATCACTGAATTCCTAATCGACAGTAAAGCGACAAGGAGGTATAATTTCACGTTATTACCACTTCACTGTCACGCACTGCGAATCCTTCATATCTAAATAAATCATGTTAGATATTGATTGTAGACGAGACAGATACAAGTGTTGCTAGCGATCCGTCAGAGACTTAGCTGCTTAGAAGTTAGGTTTTGTGACTGACAGATACTTAAAAGATTGTCATTTTTTGTCTTTATTGGTATTATCAGAATTTAGAAACATGTGGGTCGCATGATTTGATCTCATCTTACGATAAATACATAGGTAGTAATTTTTATACATAGTTCTGTTTGAAGTGATAGTTATACCACAGATTAAATGTTACCATTTCATACCCACTTTATATTTTCCTTCACCATAATTATACCTTAATCGTCTCCGATAGAGCCTGAATCGTCTGTTCATACTCAGGGACATAGTTATAGAAACCTATAAACCCCGTTATCATGAAGGAATGGTGAAATTTGTATATGTATTACTCCAACTTGACCGCCTTATGGGTCTCGTGGTCGCAAGCGCGACTGCTAAGCGTGTGGTCCTGGGATTGATTCCTAGGTCCAGCAGTGTTATTGAGTTTTCCTGTTTTTTTTTTATTGATTTGGCTGATCGGCTCGATATGCTCGCCCTCCTATTACATGGGACTCAATAAGGACATCGGAAAAATGTGGATGTACAATAGTACACCTCTGCCTAACCCTTCGGGGAATACAGGCGTGATGCTATGTTATGTTTTACGCCAATTAATGTAATTTTAGAAGACTTCTTTACCATGTGTTAATAGTTAGTGAGTGGCTTACACATATTTATTATCCAATTAAGTATTACTCATCGTAATTTATTTTAGCATCATCTTTATGAATATAATAAATGAAAAAGTGAATTTGTCCATCTGATTGCTGCTAGATTTTTTGACAGCTACACTGTTTTACCAATTTTGCTGATGTTTTGGCAGAGGTAACAGTAATAGAAATGATACTCCAGATTTAGTTAGTATGCAGGCAGATATTGCCGCTCGTCCTCCTAAGAGTAGGTCCATACATGGCACATCACATCATTTACGTGCCGTGATATTGCGTGTTCAGCGTCAACTATATATACCTGTACATTAATCTAAACTTTCTGTTTAGGGGCGCTTGAATGAGCTGCTATGCGCCGTGCGCCTGCAGCGCAGTGCCAGCGCGGGCGCGTCGCATGAACGCTATCACTTAGATCCAGGTAAGAAGATTAATATTTTTAAACTCCAATTTTGTTCTAATATTTTTTGTCCTACTAAGCCAGGACACGCAATGCAAGAAGAACTGATTAATCTTTGAGTGTTATATATGAGTAGTTAATTTCTCAACGGAGTTTCGCAACCACTACAGAAAACAGTTACATGGGCTTTCTACCACCTTAGACGGAAGAATATGACAATCTGTGATAGTGAATGGACATATTATAGCTGATGACGATCAAAAATAAATTCTGAAATCTAGTTTGGTAAATAATTTTCCTCCTAAACACTCAGTAAAACTTAATTTCTTGCTTAACTTTGGGGTTTTCAATTTTTGATTTACTAAAATCACACAATAAGTTGTCAATCGAAATGAAAAACTATGACGTCACACTTTCGTATTCCAAACATGTTTAGAACAAAATGTCGTTTATGACAGTTTATCTACCATATTATTGAAAAATGCAATGGAACAGTCCCGCGATCCGTACATATCAATCGTGACGTTTCTATTCTCTAGCAATCGGAGATTGTCATCTTGCCTAAGGAGTTGCTTTATGCTGATACTCAGACAGTTGACAACGAAGCCTTATGATGAGGTAGTAAACATTCGGTAACAGGCCGATATAACAAATACGTTGCTTATGGATATATAGGTGGACAACTTGGCAGTCATTTTCAAGTGATAAGTCCGGCAACTGGTTGATAGGAATATTATTTCTGTCTCAGTCTGGAATCCACACGGCTCACTATTGTTTAATTTATCTACAGGTTGCATCAAAACGAAAATCATACGTATCTAAACTGGTGCATAAAGTAAATTTTATTTGTCTATAGGTGCACAAGAAGACGTGAAGCAGTTCTTGTCAATGCAGCAGAAAGGCATGGCTCACTTGTTGGACACGGCGCGTAAGGACCTCGCGGCCCTGAACACTATCGCGGAGGGCATGTCCCGGCTTGTCAGAGCTTAGTGCAGGAGGACTGGAGCATTTTGATCCATTATATTTTTATAAGTATGTACCCATTCCTTTTTTCACCTGTAGTTCGACATTGAAGTTAATTGTATTTTTTTATTCTTTTTTAATTTCCTTGAAATTAAATATCAAAACTTTTCTATTGCGGAATGCAAGGCCTGAATCGTCCGACCTTACATGTACGCGTATTGGTTAAGATATATTGATCCGCTTTATCTTTATAAGATAAAATACTTCCTCCTTATTTTCCCTTCAATGTGTATAATAATGAATTAACAGTTCGACATCAAAATTTATGAGACAAATATTATATCCAATAATAAAAAAATATATATTGTAATTTGACTCATAGGTGAAAGTACATATGTTTTCTTCTTTGCAAAGAACCAATTTACTATCTTTTAATTTTGATTGAATCAATTTTATATGTATACGAATGTGTTGAATAAAGCTGATTGTGAAGTTATTTCGGTGTATAATTACTATGTCACCTCAATCAAATTTATCTCTCAATACCAGATTTATCTGGTCGACACGACAAAAAATATTCCATAGTTTATTCGTTATGTTATTCTGATATGGTACTTTTTATCATCTGTCCCCGCCATTCCGCCCGCGTGGAGGTCTGGAACTTGATACCCGTCAACCACAGTCTTCAGTGGGTCTTTTAGCGGTCTTAAAAAAGGTTGCGCTATGCAGCTTCTATGAGCGATAGTATGGTAAAATATATTTATCATATTACCCGGACGCCTGAGGTATACTACAGTGAGAGTCTCATTAAAATCGGTCCATAGGTTTATAAGTACATATGTTATGTGTTCAAGGGAACAGACACACAACGTTTCCAAAAAAATTGGTTTAGGTTTTTGTATCGATAGTAGAGTACAATAAAGTTCAAATTTTGGAAAACTATCCAATGTACAAAAATGGTCTCTCTACTAGAATCTTATTTTGGTATACATATAAGAATTGTTTTATTTTGAATGCATGAGTTTTATTTTGTCATCAGATAAGGAAGTAATCAGCTTTGTATGTCTCGTCACGTACAATATTTGTACAGTGATAAAGATGTGCTGAATATGATGAACAATATCAAACATATGCAAATATTTGCTAAATAGGTACGTTGTGATCTAACACATTTATTGGTAGGGAATAAATACGCAAAAATAGATAGGTATACGTTTTTTATTCAATAAATATCAGCTTTTAGTACTTAAATCTAAAGGTAAGTCTGTACGTCTGACTAGTTCTTCAATAGGTTTGTATTCACGTCGTTTTGAGCATATAAGGTTCAAAGGCATTTCTTCGTCCAATGAACGATACATCGGTGGGCTTTCGTCCACTTTGTTTAGTGAAACTTCATCTAGCCGAGGTTGGTCCTCATATGTGAACACTTTGTCACTAATACTTGTCCTCAATGTTGGGTAGCCAATGCTTCTGGAATAATAGTTCCTGTACGCATGCTCATACATTTGCGTGTATTCCATGTAAGACATTTCATTTGTTGGGATTCTTACTGGGTAGATTGGTTCAAGAGGCCTTATGTAGGTAATTTGATCAATCATAGGTGCATATGACATTGTTGTTGGGACGGAGGTTTCGGGCATCCTGGGTGCGTATGTCGGTAATGTTGGCGATAGAGTGCTGGTAGGCGGGTATGCTCTGCTTGCATGTAATGGTGAAGTGGGCTCTATGACTGTATACGAAGAGCGATTTTCCTTTGAAGGTGAGAAGGTTTCTGGGCTGTTTAATTCATCTGATGATTCTCGTCTCGCGATCTGCTCTGTGGTGTAATGTTTGTAGGTTTTGACGTGCTTTCTCAAGCTGGACGGATCGGTGTAACGCTTGTTGCAGCCGGGGACTTTGCAGCAGTAAGGTTTCTCAACCGCGTGTGTTCGTGTGTGCTTGAATCTGTCGCTTGAATTTGAATACGCTTTGCCGCAACCCTGGTGAAGAGAAATAACAGACTGTAAGATTTTTATTTATTAGAAATTTACTGCAGATCCTATATCTTTTTAATTTTCTGAAAACTTTAATTTGCTTATGTTATATTTACCTCATATGGACAAACATAGGGCTTCTCTCCAGAGTGCGATCTGAGATGAATTTTCAGGTTTTCAGCTCTGGAGAAACTTTTGTTGCATTGATTGCAGGTATGTGGACGTTCATTTGTGTGTGTGCGTACGTGAACCAGCATTTTATATCTGTTGAAAAAGAAATAAGTTTCAGAACAATGCTACATAAAAGGATGAGTACAAACTACATCTAGCCCAAAATTTTTTTTTTCATAATATTACATTTTACTAACCTTGCATTAAAACCTCTTTGTGGTCGCGTGCATCCCTTCCATCCGCAATAGAAGAGTCCGTCTCGATGCGCGAGCGCATGCGTGCGTGCGACGTGGGCGGAAAGACGCGCGACGCTCGCAAAATGCGCGCCGCATCCACGCCACATACAAACTCCTTCAGTGTTGTCAACTGTATCACTGGGGTTTCGTTCAGGTGAGGATCCACCGGATGAATCTTCATCTTCCAACTATAAACAAAATAAAAGTTTATATATACATGTTTTTTCTTTTGGCTGGCTGTTGGCTAATATTTACAAAAATAAGGAGGCCTTAGTTCAACAGTTTATGTTTACAGGGTGATGATGCACTACTAAAAATATCGCACCTGAGGTGGAAGTGGCGGTAGAGTTACTGGTCTCGCAAAGTAGGGTGCGAACCTCTCGGCAGGCATCCAACGTTGCACCCTGCACCCATCCCGGGGTATATCCGACCTCCATGCCGGAAACACTAACATCGTTACACTTGTTCACTTAATATTATATTAAATAAAAACTGGTTGTGGTCACCGCGCGGTCGCTACGGACAATGATGGCGGGCGCTCGCGTCGCCTACTTATAAAACGTCTACGAGTGACAACGCGCTGATAAGAGGACGAGTCCCCCGCGAACATTATATCGCCATTCATTCAAGTCATTTTTGTAAAAGAGTAAGTAATATATGAAAATATATTTTTTTCTTACATGTCGTGGCCCTAAAATGTTTTTTTGGGTCCAAAGTTTGGTTGCAATAAGGCTTAATTTGGCTTGCTGGGCTAGTATCATCGAACACACGTCGCGTCGAGTGTATGTGCGAGCGTTATCAGAAGCCGCCTGCCGCGGCTGCTGTCCAGTTATTACCGGTCCGATAGGCCGCGGTTCAATAGGTGACTGATATCGCGGTGTCGGTGTGAAGCGACCTCTTACTGGTTCTTATTGACGAACTCATTACTAATCGCCTTCAGGACACTAGTTTCAAGAACAAAGCGCTTGTGTGTCGTGGTGACTATCACGTTTACATAGGCGGAAGTTAGATTTTGGAGAGGAGAGTATTTATTAAGTCAATTAGCACAATATTTATTCTTTTGTGATAGTAGCAAAATTGACAAATGATTTAATTTTTTCATTGAAGAGCGATCTAAAGTGGATAGATTCAAGTATTTACTTATCGTAATGCATCCGTTACGTGTGCATTACAGCAAGGCGTTGTGATTCATCACCTTCAGAGTTCAGACTGCATTTTTTGGTACTTATCTTTTTTACGTAGTGAACAGACAAGTAGGTAGTACAGACGAATATAAGACGATGGCAGATCACAAAGGAGTCACGTATTTAGCTTTACGATAGCTAAGATAGAGCGGCAGGATTGTCGTGATTCGCTTTCTGCGCTACGTGTCGCGAGTATGATTATTGCGCAGTATAATAAACATTTATTTGGCCTACAGATACCGTTGTTTGGGGTCTGGGTGTACACTGTAGAGGGTCAGTGTTGTACAGGGGAGATGTGTTTTTGAAAACGAAAAGGGTAACCTTAATTGCTGCTTATTGTCTAGACCGTTACCGTAGCCTACCCCTGCAGACCCAGGCAGTTCTTGTTTGATACTAATTTCGAAAGATACTTATTAAATTTACGTGTACATGGATTTGTTATTTGGCATGAATATCTGGTCTTGGCCAGTCATTTCTTCTGCCTACCTTTTGAATATTAAAAAGTGTAAGCTTAATTGTACGTATTACTTATTTATCAAAGTCGGCACGGCCCTTGATTTAGATCTGTGTGAAAACCCACATTAATTTGACATTTTACATGTGTGTAACATGTGGGTTTTCAAACACGGATCTTGATTTCTCGACAAGAGTTTGATAAAAAATTGATAACAGAAGTGGGACGTAAATTGGTGCAAACGCTGTACTTTGTTACCTGTGCGTATGCATTTGAATAATCGCCAAGTATGTTAGCTACATTACCTACTGTTGATTATAACAGATAAAGCCTACCTACCTAGTCAGGTATTAAATCTGTAAAATAAAAAATTCCGTAAAACTTTAATACATAGTGTAAATGATAAAATGGTAAAGATATTCGATTGGAGCTTATTTTTTTTAAACTCTGTTCTCTTGGGCCCAAAAACGTTATGTAGGATATAGAAATATTTTTTCAGCGCGGATACTTATCTATAGACGACAAAGCTAAAAAGGGAGCTTAGCCGAGCAGTAGGTAAGCGACGCGATGCACCTACCAAATATGATTGGGATATTTACCTACTGATTTTTTCTTCGTAATTTCCAAATGTTAGAATAAGACTACGAAATATTTGTTTCACCCATAACTATGTATACTCCCAGCCGGAAAATTTATTTGCTGTATCGAGTTTTCTATAGTAGTTACACCTGTACGTACGTTGATCCAATATAGACTAGTTCCTTATTATAAGTGGGATGAATTCACGCATGAAAATTAAATCGTGAATTTCTTTAGTCTATTTTCTTGCTGATTAAGTATAATTTTAGAAGTCGGTGATTTAGAATCGAAATAACTTTAAAAAATGAGGACAAGTTTCTAAGAACGTTTTCTATTTCCTTTAGCTAGACAACAGCCTTACTACGCTACTGAAACCATTCATAATTATACAAGATAATTATGTAGTAGGTACAACTTTGAAAAAAACTTTGTAATCATGTTACGGACTACAGTAGGGTAATACTACGGTCGTCCTTATATTTCCTCCGCAGTAGAGACTTGTTATGGCATTAGTTAGTTTAGCTGTTCCGAGTGAAGAGTAGAAATAACCAGGGAAAGAACACGAACACAAGACATATCTACTTTACATTTAGGATGACCACGTAATCATAAATTTCGTTATTTTCATTATATTATGTTCATGGACGGCAGTGACCGCTTACCATCAAGTGCGCCGCTAGTACATTTGCCGTCGTCTACATAAATACTACTGAAGTACTCTTCACTTTTATGAAAGTATTCCACCAGACAGATCTATCTATAGCCTGATAACGACAGGTATATCAGCTACGCAATTGCAAAATTTGATGAACACGGTACGTTTCATGCTGAGAGCCCGTGCTGCCGGCAGCAACGTGGAGGGCTTATCTAATCACGTGAAATTCTGTCTGCCGGACTTGCTAATCTGCGAGCAGATTACATAAGTACACCTGATAGCGGTTCATAAGGATTATATATTGCACGCAATTCTCTTTCATTTATCTATGCAGTAAATACATAAGTAGTTATTGCATAAATAATCAGTAAAAAAATCAAAATAAATATGCAATATTTTCCTTATTAACCAGAAATCTAGTGATATAACCTTTTTTCTCAACCAAATGCTTTATCGTTGTGGGCAAATTTGGAAAGCGTAAAGTGCGTTTCTCATAAATGTTTGTTCTTCAGTCGCACCATAAGCGAAAATTACAATCTTATAAAAAGACTAAGCGTCTGCTGAGAAGTATAATTAATTATGATTCCAGCGCCTGTCCTAACACTCTAGAACGTTGGACTAGTTACCTACAGTCATTGGCTTGGATTACCTACCTAATAACTAATATGTATGTAGATATGGCAGATAACGTTCAAGTTACAAAAAATAAAAACGGTTATATAAGAATGAAAAAATTCCTTCTATAAAGAAAGCTAGTCCTTATTAAGGTTTAATTTCTGGTTTATCTTCAGGCATTGCCAGATCCGTGCCATGATTAACCCGTTCATACTCTAGGTCTAGTCATCCGGCTACAGGAACGACTGAAAGATCATATCGTTTAGTTCCGGGCCAAATTGGGATTGCTCTGTATATGTACTTCAGATGACTGAAATTTCACCTTAGTTTACCCGTTCGAAATCCCTTTCATTGTTTTGCAAAACTCAATTAAAATATTATGCTGTCATTTTATAGAAAATTTCAATATATGCAATTTTCGGTATATGCAATCAATTTTAAGACCGCGATGTTGTGATTTTTCATCATTTTTCTAAGTAATTATTTTCTTGTCATTTTCCGGTTGCTATTTTTATTACTATTTTTTGTTCCAAGGTTAAGGATACCTTACAACAATAAGCAACGTGACAAAGCACCTAATTCTCTGTTAACAACGTGAACAAATAACTATACTGGAAAACTGTGCGTCATTGAATACTTGTTCAAACGAATGATAATGTTATCAGTGGTAATTTTCGGTTGTGTGTGTGTGCTCAATATGTATTTACACTTCGTGGTGGGAGCATGTGTGCGCATCAGTCGGCCCCCTGCGGCCGGCGCGCAGTGTGTACGCCGGTTTCAGCCGGTTCGCTTATCACCGCCTCTCGTCTTCAACGCTCACTCCTAGTTTCAGCGCTAAAGTTTATGAAGGAATTTGTAAAAATATGTGCCACCACGATACTGTTGTGTGCATCGTTTACTTGATTAATAGTATTATATCCTTTTATGTAAGACTAGCTTTACCCGCTAAATAGTCTGTGTGTTGAGTTCCAAGGGCCGAGCTTTGATTTTGAAAATACATGTTTCCAAATATCATATAATGAAATACAAAAATAATTATTTGCTCGGCCGATTTGAACTCGATACCTGCTAACCATGGTCCTTTCGTTTTCCGCCCGTCTACGTGGCGTTCCTAATGATGAAATTCAAACGCTTTATTCCCTTCCTTTAGATAAATACAGATGTTTTGTTTTTTATCTCCAATTGTTATTTTACATATTAAACCCGTCCCTGGGTTGTTAAAATCACACATTTTATAAAATACACAAATTAAAAGTTGAACTCTTATGTATGTTATCAGCGTAATAATATTATATTTTGAAGACTACTGATAGTTTTATAATAATTATTATAATTATTATGAGCCTGTTATGTCCTACTGCAGAGCAAAGGCCTCCCTCTCCTCTTTTCATTTATCCCGGTTCATTGCGATTTGGGTCGAATCTTTTGTATAGAGGTCCAGTTCATCTCGCCTTCTCCTTTTGGGTCTGCTGCGCTGTCCTTTCCTACCTTTCGGGACCCACTATGTAGTTGTTCTAGCCCATAGCTCCTCCATGTAGCAGACGTGGCCAGCAGTTCCGTTTCAATTCGGCAACTGTAGGGCCCATATCAGCAATTTGAGTTTTGGAATGAAGCATCGAGTTTCTAAGATTTTTTTTGTATTATATGTAATTTAAAAATAAGATACAATAATTCGTGGTCATTTTCATTGAAATATTATTAAGAACAGACAATTTATGAATTCAGGCCGCTGAAAAATCGTTGCTTATCCTTGAATGTCAAATTTTGCGCACTACTTAGAACCACAATTTTCCGCGACGATTGCTTTATCTTGAACTGTGATATTTGTAATCATGAATTATTTTTAATACTTGTTGGTATATTTTCTAAACATATAGTCAAACCATAAAAATATAACAACTTTTCTGTATGAATAATTCCTAAACTCAGTCAAGTCAATGTATTGCAAGCAACTGGTGGTCATTTTATACACCTACCAAGTTGAACTTTGGTTACAAAAAATGTTCCTCCACCTTCGGCATCCAGTTTGTTGTGGTCGTTTTTCAATCTGCCTACGTGCTTTTCCACGCTGAATTTCTCATTCCGCGTTCATCTCAGTACTCATTCTTTACGGCAGTAACCAGTTTTTCCAAAGATATGGCCAGTCCATGGTCAGCTTATAGTCTCTGCAAGCTATGTCAGTTACTCCGATTCTTCATCCTGAAATCTCGTTGCGGATCTTAGCTATAGAGCTTGTTGATTGTTGTTGCATTTATTGACTAAGTGCCCTCACCCCAGCGCCCGCCGTAAAACTATCTTGATAATGGTGATAGGTACTGTATCTCCGCATTTCATACATCTGCTACCAGTGCGGCTAATGAGACATACATTTTTCGTCGCATTATTTCGTGCGGAAGAAGAAAGTCAGTCGCGGCAGGGTTAAAAAGGCAACTTTTATCATCCATACTTTTCAACAGATTGTACAAGCACCTGCCATTGTTTTCTTCGAAGAAAAGCCTCTCTGCAGTTATGAATTTGCATTTTAACGGTAGGTATATAAAGATAATTATATTTGAATTCTCTGAGATTGAAAATTGGACACAACGTGGTTTTATTTCATTTTGAATAAACTTGTTTCCAAGCTCGAATTGTACCAAGGTCGGTGATGAAAAAATTGTCAAAATCTTTGAAATCGTTCAGCGCTTAATATGTTAAGTACCATCATCGTGAAAAAGACTCGTATGTTCTACAAGCTTCTTAATAAGTACCTATATTATAACTGTGTGCATGTTCACGTGTCGTCAAAGTAGACGTGTTTACTTGTCCGTATCGCAAAGTCCGCCGGGGGCAGGCGGACAGGCCGCCGCCGCTGGTTTGCACCGGTTATACGTTATCACACCCGGCCACAGACATTCAGCTTAATGTATTTCATCATCAGTCGCCAATGCTATAAACAGCTAGTACTATAAATGAAATACTTAGGTACCGTTTTACGGCTTTTCGCCACGAATGTTATTACGCTATCAAGTTTACAGACAATTGGCAAAACGATTTTTGAACTATGAAAACAGAAAATTTGTAGAACATAGGTTATTATGTTATTTTTATGACAAGTGTATTCTCCCCAAACTGCGCGTTTACATGGTTGGAGTCAGTAGTCTAGTACGGGCGGTAGGGTAATTAGTAACCATAGTATTACTAAAGTACTGTAAACAATGTAAAGCTAGCTCTAAAGTAGTAGTAATGTATTAAATATACCAGTCGTTTTGCTACCAGAAATGTTAGTGGATTTTGTACTAGATTAGGTAATTCTAATTCTTCAAAGTTTTCCTAGCTGCTATAAAGACACATGTTATATAGACACGTATATAACTAATGAAAATAGTTTCACTAGTTCCTGTTTGGAGCATCAAGGTTTGTTTTCGTGTCTGCTCTATATAGTCATATTCCGGAGAAAAGATAACGGCCAATGTTTTATGTAGTGAATAATAATGTGGCTGATGAAATTGATACATTTACTCTTAATTAATTTTGCAATGATTTCACTGAAATGCGTATCATGCTATATAAAATATACATAGGTAGTGGAAACTTCTGTTTATTTGTTACTAGCTGTCGCCCGCGGCTTCGCCCGCGTGGATTACGAAAACCATGCATTTTTTCGGGTCACACGTAGCGCCATCTAGCGTCCTAAAGCAATTATGACCGTTGAAAGTTTTGTTCCCTCGGGAACAGTACCTTTTTCTGGATGAAAGGTACGCTATGTCCCTTTCTGTACCCCCGACAACGTATACGCAAAATTTCATGATGATCGGTTCAGTGGTTTAGGCGTGAAAAGGTAACAAACAAACAAACTTACTTTCGCTTTTTTAATACTAGCTTCCGCCCGTGGCTTCGCCCGCGTTGTTTATAAACCCGTACATTTAACCGGGATAAAAAGTGCCTTTGCAAGAGCCTATGTACTATTCCAGACTATAATCTATCTCTGTGCCAAATTTCATCCAGATCCGTTCAGCCGTTCTGGCGTGATTGAGTAACAAATATCCATCCATCTATCTATGCATCCATCCATCCATCTATCTTCACAAACTTTCAGATTTATAATACTACATTACATATTAGTAGGAAGTAGGATAGGATTAGTTAGGATTAGGATGAATAACTAGACAACTTGATATGTGATTAGATATTGAAACTACAGATACATCATCATCAGCCAGAAGACGTCCACTGCCGATCGAAGGCCTCCCCCAAGGGGGGGGGGGGGTTGCCATAATCCCCAGGCGGCTTGGGGATCGCAGTGGCTGACCGACTAGTGAGAGCACGCTGCTGCCCGTCCTCCGGTGCCTGGCCGCAGTTTTAAGAGGTACCCGGGTCCGAAACTACATAGGTACCTATATTAGAAACTATCTATAGTTTTTTTTAAATTTTCCTTTCTATCTGAAACATCATATTGTGTGTTTTTATCCGATGAATTAAGTTTAGTTTGACAAATTATTCTGGTTTAATTTTGAATGATTGATTGTTGGTATAAATATTGAATACCAATGGGTCTTTGGGGTAAGAGGGATTTGAAGGCGACGGTTATTTAATATTTCATTGAGTATATGTATAATAAAAGCTGAGTCAAGAGTGAGATTGATTTATTATGATATTACTTTATTTCTTTTTGCAAACCTGTTTTGACGACACAAGAGGAGTTTTTAACGAAGTGTTTCGATGAATTTAAGCTTTCGATGATACATCATTTCACACTCTGGAATGATTTTGAGTTTACCCGTGTATTAGCGGTATTAAACGGTAGTTTTTGGGATCTTTGTATAATTTTATTTGGGAATTTTAGTTTCCAGAAATAAAAGACCTACCGCCGCTGTTCCAGACACAATTTTATTTTCAATGGTGGCGTCATTGAATCTAGTTATTTGTTATTATCGTATTCTACATTCCTAATATTGATTATATTTTAGAAAGTAGTACGTAATAGTAGTTTTGTGTTTCTTACAAGTATGTGTACTTGTAAACAATCAATAGAATTTGTTAAAATTGCCTTCAGTTTGATTAAATTATGTTCATAATGATTAAATACACGAACTTTCCCATTATCCGAATTGTTAATGTAATACTTACACGAATTATCCGGTATATTATTTATGCAAATAAAAAGTGATTTGATACAAGAAAAACGAGAAACATAGTGATTAAGTAGCAACAGTAACTTTAGAAATTTCGCGCTGCTTAAGTTAGATTCTTGAATCTTGTCGATTGTTTATGTGGCATGTTGATTATTATGTTCGTATCGGCATAAACCAGACACCAATCTCGGTTATGGTTGACTAGCTCGTGATCACGCTGATAAGAGATAAGATGTTGTCTAATCCTCGGTCTGGGCCGTCATATTACATTATAATCACGCTGTCAATGCGTGTAATATAAAAAGTTTTCCTAATATGTTAAAGATTATGTATTTGTATATAAATTTATGGTACTATAAAATATTCTAGTATATAAGTATAGTCGCGATGATGATATATCGCGATGATGCGAATGATTTTATTGAATACTTACACGAATTGATTTTTGCGTGTGCTTATAAAAGTCACACTATCAACGTTTGAGTAACATTTTGCTGTAGTACGTAACTGTTTGGTAGAGTAAGAGATACCTAATAGGTACATTATAAAAAATAAGTGATTTACAATTGTTATTAAAAGGACAATAAAACAACATTGCAGACCCTTACAAAAGCCAGGATTACATCGGGCAGTAGAATAAAAAATCACAGTTATTAGGGACGGTCAGTCGATTTAACTAAATATGGTAGTAAATAAAAATAAGTTTGATAAGTTTCTTGGGCAATGTAAACAACAAGAAATTAAAAAGTTTATGCTGTAATAAAATTAAACGTGGTTTACGTACTTAAATGATACTTATTGATTAAATTATTATTTTGTCCTCCAGTGATATGAAAAATCAAAAGAAATAGAAATATAGGTTTGTCTCTAACTAGGCATTTCTGAATCAACAGTAATAATTAATATAAGGGTAGCACTTACCATGATGGATATTCACCCTCTTCGAAAACCTTGGTATTAAATTGGACTTTTTGTGTCACGTCAGTCAGCGGCTGCACCGGTGGCCACCGTAGACCATAATGACTTTTCCCGCCAAAAGATCATGGCGACTTCGACCACACGCGAACTACGCCAAAATAAAAACTCTAAAATAGCCGCATCGATTATGCCGCGGCGAAATTAAAATAGTCATACGTTTGTGACGTACCTACGACGTAGTGTTTCTGTTTTCCCCCCCAACAGAGTTTTCTTTTGGGGTATGATTTTTCATATATCACAAAAGTAAACCAATAAATATAGCTAAGTCCAGTGGACTTAGGCAGTTATTTGTTAGAAAGCGATGAATGTGGGCGTACAGGGGTGCTGTCCGACATTGGTATATTGACTTCATAATAATAACTAAGATTTACGGCACGTATTGTGAGGAGGTTCCTCTCTCTAGAGCCCTAACCACCGGTAGCTTGGACCCTATTCCCGATACCGGTTGGTCCCTATTTTTTATATATTTATAAATGTATTTTTATTTTATCATTAATTATATTTATAAATTTAACAACAAATATGTAATTAAATAAATAAAGGAAATACTAAGATTTCTTGTCCATTTTGAATAAACATGATTTTTATTATTATTTCAAAATTATGATGACTGCCTGATTATCTTTCATGGAACATTTGGCTTGTTTTATTTTTAGGTCGTTATCATTGTAGGTAAGTCAATATTTAGTTTATAAAAAAGTGTTGTCTATTGTAAGTTTATTCCTATATGGTAATATAGGTATGTATATCTAATCATAGTAGTTCTTAGGCAACGATTTAACCGGTATGCCCAGGTGTTCAGTAATGATCGTCCTGATTTATACTATATTCAAGACAAAAATATCATCTTGAGCGACCCCCCGGGACTTCGTCCTCGTTACAATTACCTGATCTGTCCTAGTTAAAAGTAAATCAGCAACATTTCGGTTTTTGTAGAGTAAAAATAAGGAGCTACGGAATTAATCGCTAAAGCTTCGTTACTGTAAAACAATTGTAACCGAACGATATAAGTTTAACCTACGATGATTTTGAATATATGGTATCAACGCTACCATATAATAATTTAATCAATTTATAATCGGATCGCTGTGTTCATGCTTAGTGGAAGAAGCTGCCTAAGGCTTTTTCTGATCCCAAGATAAATTTCATAGGGGTAACTAATACTAATCAAAATTGTAAAACACACACGCAACTCTGCATTCCCTCACACACCCCCCACACACTATCATACACTCATACTTATACATGTTTGTACAAATGTGCGCCATTTTCCTTCCTGCCTTTGTATTGTTTTTGTTAATATTCGGTGTATAATTATTTTAATGTCTAATTAATTTCGTTCATCCAAGCCAAACACACCACATTCAATTATTTATTATAGGAGAATATTAAGTGGAAGAGCGGAATCTTCTAAAAAAAGATGACTCCAAATCAGCAATCAACATCAACAACGTAATTGAAATAATCATTTTTTTAGATTTGCTTTTGTTCCACATTGAGTTACACGTAGAGGGTAAAAGTTGCATGAAAATGTAAAAAATTGCTATCAATTAAATTATGGAGAAAAGCTTATTAAAATTTGTAATACATACTAAGGTTTCTTAATAAGGGTTGATATTTTAATAGCTGAACAGTATAAGTTATTTTTAATACGTAGCAATTTTTCATTTTTGAATGAACGTGGGTGTGCTTTTGCCCCCGGAGATATTATCTGTTGACCATACAAATACTTATTCGGATCTGCGACACGTAGCGCAGCAGTCGATCGCTGGTGTTGTAGCCTTCTCGTAGTCCACGAATGTCACACAGCGACTGATTGTAAGCTTCGGGTTTCTAACGAAAAGTATGAATGTGGGCTTTGGTGGATTCGTCGAGACTTCTGGCGAGGATTCGTAACGAGCATCAAGAACAGCTTGTAGACGTAACTCTTTAGCTAACCGTACCTTTTTACCCAACTGCATGATAGAAGGCAGAGTTTTGTCTTTTTCATACGAAAGAATCGTAAGGACGGCGCGGATTGTTTGGTCTGCGAGATGGGTTGTTATTACTGCGGTCAGTCCTTTATTAGGTGACCGTTCTTTCCATAATTAGATACGGGGAGTCAGCAGGTGGAAAGGTTTGCATTTTTCCATAGGGTACTTATCAGTGTCTCCTAGTAAGGGAGGTGGAGGTTAAATGGCAGTCGCTCCGGAAAAAAATTATACTGGTATTTACCCGCGTCTTGTTACTCGATTCCAAAATAGTTGGGACAGGGCAAGTTAGATTATGAGGTATCTCTATATGCGACTTTCATTGTCCCTCGTACCATCTAAAGTGTTGATGAGATGAAATGAAATTATTTATTTTGCAATTAGGATTTTTCAATCACTTTTACACGTCTTTTTTAAACTAGATGGCGTCGGCATTTCCTATGACTATCCCTGAGAAGAAACGCAGTTGATTGTTATTTTATTAAATTCGCATTTTTAATACCTATCAAATAACACTTCTCTTTACGATTCACGTGAATGGTACACATGCTTACTTACAGGTTATATTCAGATAACCCTATATTTTTAAAACAGATTTTATTAAATATATACGTTTATACTATGTGCGCAATTTGTTTTCTCGTATACCGTTATTTCTAAAGTGCAAGGCAGCGGACTTGCCAAAATATTGGAGGTAAAAAATATCTTTTCGGTTTTACATAAGGAGAGCACGCTTGTTTTGAATATTTTTATTAAAACAATACAGTAATGTTTGTCAGGCACAAAAATCAAATTTAATTTTGTTTAAACGTTTTCCCAGTCTAAGATTTCTCCTGTATGTCACATACACACACTGTAGATCGTACAAATGTTTATTCCGTGTGGGAATCAAACCACACACACACCACACTTAGCGCAGTAAGCTTTAGCTTTTAGCCATCGCGTCAATCAGCGTGCCGTCGTGAACAATTTTAGGGTTATTTCACCTATTTGTGCAGTGAAACTGGATTGATCCTATTCTTGTTTTTATGCAAATTCAGATAGCATGATTGATGCCGAAGTGGCGCTACCACTACTATTATGTGGTTGTACGACACGTGTTGGTCGCGCCTGGCAACAAGATAGGTTCCATATATGGAGGCACTGGATTGGCTTACACACTGTACTATTGTTTTCTGTTACTAACATAGATCTTAAGTTAAAAATGTGTGGTAACACCTTACGGATCTCCTGTGGTTTGAAATAAACTGAAAATGTAATGAAACGCACGTTAATTTTATTCAGCATATTTTATTTCACTATCTTTTACATGTATTTCATGTCAACCGTCATTCCGACAGGAACATTGCATAAACAGAGGTAATGAACGGTTTTACAAAATTCGTAGTTAGAACAATCTCGTTTATCTATATTTTTGTCGATCAAGTAATTATGGTTCCGTCAAATTAATATTTAGGTATACTTATTACTTACATTTTAATTGTGTATAGACATTTAACAGATTACCTAATTTATGTTAACATTCGCGTCCGTCGTATATAAAAATTGTTTTGTACCCATTTGTTACATCTTAATTATACAAGTCAGGAATACCAATGTAAAATCTGCATATAATTAAGCATCTGCTAATTTACTAATATTATTGGGACACACAAACTATAGGTAATAACATTAAGTAATAATACCTTTTCAAATACTCAATCTATTTAAGTCTCATTTAAGTATAAATGTAACTGGGTCTTTAAGTACTGATTGTCAACTGTGAAAATAATCACAAATTATTATATAAATAACTCTTCATAATTTCGATGTTCGAACACAATAATTATAATCGTATACTTAAGTACAGATATAAAATTGAGCTACAAAGTTATCACACGATTTACTTAATAAAATGCAATAAGTAGTCGTGAATATGGACAGTGTATAATAAATAAAACAAAAAATCTATATACTTAATCATAAAATGCTATAGCAAGAACACGATTACGAAGGGGATATAAGAATGTCAAGCAGAAAACATATACATTATTGACTTCACGTCGCTAATTGCTAAGAATATATTTATTTAAAAATAAACTAGAAAAATCTGGCGAAAAGCTCTAAATGAAATGACACGTTTAAATGCTGTTTTCGGGAATGAACTATATAATAAGTCTTTAGTTAACAAACTGAGTTGTGGCTCGTGCAAGAAGAAACAATGCTATTAGGTCGGTATGTCGTAGAAGTTCCTCTAACGGCTTTATTCGATTCTGCAGGCGAATAATGTTATTTTGTTTCAATCAGTTTCTATTATAAACCTAGTCAACATGATGTTGGGTTTTGATTTATATTCCTACATTGTGACAGCTACAGTTGCAAACTGAGTAATAGTTTTTTTTTTTGCCAATAAACCTGGCACTTTTATAACGTTAATACGACTCCAAGTTTCACGGTTCCTAAAAGTAATCACGGTACTTTAACTAATTTGAAATAATAACTGATTGAAACAAAGTTACATAATTGGCCAACAGATGTCATGAGAATAGCAAACGGTTTTAAACGTGTGATGTTACATAAATTTAAAATATGGTTTCAGAACCACCAGGTGATTCTAAGACCATGATTTATAATCAAGAATTTTCATCGCGTTGTTAGTGTATAAATGCTTTAAATATTTTATTAAAAGTTACTTAAGTACTATTGTTAGCTATGTTGAAACTGACAAGATTAAAAGCTAGAGCACGAAGCCTTAAGTTTTTTAAAATAATTATTTATTAAATTAAACTTTATTGCTGACCGTACCTAGATGAAGAAATATACTCGTGGGATCAAAGTTACGGAACTGCAAAATAAATAATATATGAATGTGAGAAAAATAAATTTCCTTTATGTTTGAGATACATTCAACATAGAGTTATTTGTATATCAAGTTCCGTGAGAGTACTATCTTCGTTTAAATGCAAATAACGAAAAGTTTGCTGGGAGAAGTGTACACATCAAATGCTATTGTTCTATTGTGCTAGGTTTTTATATCCTAACGCCTGTTTCAACATAATTAAGTGCGTAATTAAGGATCTCGCGAACTAAGAGCAATGCGGTCTTATCATTAGGTGGATAGGTATATCATCAAGAACATATATTTATGCTTTTGTTATCCCGTTAGGAACATTTGACAAAATAAAGAGTATAGTAAAAAATTAAAAAAATCTTAACGCCGATTCAAGTCTTATAAGTTAATTTGTATATTTTTCGTTGCACCACATTTAAGTAATGTACCGAAATGATCCTAATCGGTGTTATTACACTTGTGCGATTTTCTTTTCACTTACATTTTAATTTGACGTATGCCGTGCCTTTTGATAAATGCAGGTACGACGGTAACGCATTAAGTACCGTTTACACGTGGTTTAATTTAAATGCGTGCCGCATTGAATGCAGACCGCATACGTTATTGCGCAGGTTGAAAGTGAAAGATGATTCAAACAAGTGTAATTTCACAAAATCAGGGATCGAGATGAGTCTCGATTTGCCCGATTACGGCGTAGATAAGTGCGTTGTGCGTAATATCAAAGCTTCTCCCATCTAAGACCTATTGCCCCTAACTGCTTCATGAAGTCAAGGTGCGGTATGACGGCGAGCGAGCTGCGTGTAAGAAGCATGCTTGTCGTCACCGCTGTGTGCTAGTCACGCGTACGTTTCCCTGAATCGTTTCTGGAGGTGATGCGCAGCGTTGAGCAGACGGTTGTGCAGCGTGAGGTGCGTGTGCGGGGTGAAGGTTGGCGGTGCAGGCGCGGCCACGGCGCGCAGCGGCAGCGGCGGTAGCACCGCGTCGCTGTCGGGATGACAGAAAAACGCTACGCAGTGGCGCCCGCGAGCACGCGCATACGCACCAGAAGGTACCACCACGCGATGTACCTGCGGGAAATGATAGACTCTTGTCGTAGTTTTACTTAGATTACTTAAATTGTGATTCCTGGAAAGGAACAGACCATCTCTCGTATGCCAACGACATCCTCCTGTGGTAACCCACAGTAACAATATACTACGTTACGTAGGAACATATTTTCTTTCACGACCGTTATAGTGGCCTGTTGTAACAGGAAGCTCAGGTCGATGATGATTTCTTCCCCACATATAATTTCATTGACACCTTACAATCAAACCAAGTGTTGTCGTGGTTTGTTCGCGCCTATGAATTTGGATTGTTGCAAAGTTATTTAAAGTAAACTAAATAGGTACCCGCTAGAAAAAGTAACAAACAACTATCTGTTTAATACTAACAAGTGCTGGAAGAACGTTAGCTGTCCAAGCAGCGAGGAATTCTCCTGCCTGAACGAGGATCGCTCCAGGAAGATGTCCCACTTTCTGCCACTTTTCACTTCCGTTCAACTTCACCTGGAAATTAATAAAAGGGAATTAACAACAAGACTTCACTATTATTAATAAAATGTAATTTCTTATTTACGTAGGTATATTATAGATTCTATTAAGTCGGTGGGAAAGGTAGGTAGGAAAGGCGAAAGGCCACGTCGTAATTACCTCGAGTCCTCCCTCTGAGTCTTGCGCCAGTAGCGTGAAGGTGCCGTAGTCAGCGTGCGCGCCGCAGCGCGTGTAGTGCACGGCGTCGGTGGGGCAGCAGGGGCCCACGTCTTCGGGGGGCACGGGCGGATAGTACAGCAGCCGCATCGTCGACGGGTTGCGACCCTCCGCCTGCAGCATTCCCGAGTGACACGCCAGTAAGGCCATCGGCGGTACACCTGGAATTAACAAGATTCTTGTCACAATTTGAAGAGAAATATCAGCCTCGTTTGTGTTGTTCTTAATTTTTTGTTGAACAGGTAGCGCCCGTCATCTTCACACGGATCTGTGAGAACAATGCGTTAATTTTTTGATCACGTGGTCGTACCCGTGCCTGATTTTTCGTTGTTTCAATAGAGCCGTTTGCGGGCGAGGGACCCTTCCTGCATGACACAAAACCTTACCATCGTAGCTGGCTGCAATATAAAGTAATGAAAAAAAAAAAACTGAGGAAATCAAGGTTATTACGCAAAAATCTACTTCTTTTATATTTAACTCGTAGTCGTTATTAAAAATTAACGAAGAATAACTCTGTAATCGACCACGTGATGAAAACGAACGGAATGCCAAGCCGTAACTACGATACACCGATTTTACGATCGGTGTACCTATCAGTTTCTAAGAATGAGAACTTGTGCTAAACAGCACACATTCATTCATGGCATTATATTTTTCGCCAACATTAAGATCATGATGGTAATTAACCTAGAAATATTATCATTAGCAAATATTTACAAACTTGCACTACCTAATCAGTGCTTATTGACCTTTGTAGTTACATGAAGGTTCGAAATTAAAATTCCACCAACTAATTCAGCATGAGTATGCTTAATTAGTTGGCACCAATAAAATTATAGTTTCGAATAACGCAGATCTGTAGGCATGTTATATCTTTTTATATGTTTTTTTTTGTATTGCCTATAGCGAAAGTCCTTAGTAGTATCTAACAGTAATTTTATACATCATTTTAAAAGTAATCCCGGATAAATTACTCCTAATATCTAATGTTAGATGATGAAATCTCACCCATAGCATAAGCGAGGGCCTGCAGCACGACTCGCGAGAGATTAGTGAGGTCCTGCGCAAGCGGCACGGCGTGCTTCGTGAACTCTGGCACGTCCTCCTGCGCCGGCATCGACGACGCGGACAGCGTGGTGATGTTGAACGAGTGACGCAATTCCTGGTGAAGGCGAGAAATGACTTTGTAAGACAAGTGTAGGTAAGTGGCAAGAATTTTCATTCAATAGATTAGTTAAGGTTAAAGAGAGCAATCGAAAACATTTTACATAAACATATACGAATCATAATAACCTGTTTCTTTCAAGAATTTAGAAAACGGACAAAGTACTACCCTAAATTTTGTTTCTTATTTGCTATGACCTAGAAGAGCCTGCTCCATTTACCTCGCGAGAATTTCAATCATTAATCACTTGTGCATTGTGCTAAGTCATGACAATGAATGTGGTGAAAGTCTGTCTAGATTTTTGGGTTACGCTAGTTAATTATGTACTCGCTAGATGGCATTACTTGTGAGTTGGTATCATTTGTAGGAAGTATTATGCAATGCTAGACGATAAATTGCATTAACATGAAATTACCAACAATATTACCGCGAAACAACGTAATGCCAGTAGTCGCAAGAAGAATATTCGAGATGAATAATTATGCATTAGGTATTCATTTAATTAATGCCTACTAAACTGCACTTAGTTTAGCTTGAGGAATCAAAATGAAGAAAAATTTTAAGACTAAATAATTTAAATGACGATGGTATGTTACATAGTTTTTACGTGCTATGCACATCTAGCGGACAATTCCCGACGGACACCGTTCTAGATAGCTGTTGTGGTCGTGGATATGGCGGTTCCAGCGCCTCTCCTAATTATAAACCAATAGCAGTAATATCAAGACCTCCGCAAGTATTTATCTGGTAACTTCGTCTTTTTATTTTACGGTCAAAAATATTTTGCATCCAGTTTGAATGAATGATTTCTGAGTTTTAGATTTTGAAAATGCTCAAAGCCGCTCTCCTTTATCCAAAGCAGCTTACTCAATCGTTACACTTACATATTATCGTTGCCGTTCTGAAGTTCTTTGTAACAAAGAAGTAAATCTAACCTTTTTAGTGGTGTCAAACTGGTCCATCCCTGGGCGCACATAGCCGTGGTTGCTCACGGGGTTGCGAAGGTACTGCGCCTGGCAGCCCTCCGGCAGCGCACAGAAGTTGTCCAGGTCAGCATACACTGCCTTCAGCTGGAAAATATACATACACTTTTCAGAACTGGTAGGATTATGAAAGCTATGGGTTAGGATAAACACAAGATAGATTCAGGTGCTATGGCATCTACGGACTAATTAATAATTTAGTGATGTGGAATAACTGAAAGTGACACGTAAACTATGCCTCGTCAAACGAAACACATAATAAATTATGATAGAGCTGTACTGTATGTAAGTTTAATCATCAATTAATATGAGGCTCCATTTGCCCTAACTAGTTTCAAAAAGATACATTTCAAATTGAAAACTCAGTGTCCTTTTTGAAGTCTGTTAAAAACAAAGCTAATTCCGTAGATCATTATAGTCGTTCATGCATTTTGAAACAAAACAACAAAGATACAGCTGAGAAGAGAACAACAACTTTTGAATAAAAAATGGCGTCTTTGTTTTCCATAATGTGACCTCAGTTTTGCTTTTAAATATTGCTTGTTTACTTTGATTGTTTTTGTTTTTCAAAAGGTCTTTTCCCAGTGCATCCTTGGTCAAATCTATATGTCAACTTATCAAGATAAAGTGATAACATAAGCGAGCCTAAAGATTTGCCTCGAATATTCACGCAGGCTAGCCTTGACCTTGAATATTGCTTTTTTAATCTGTTAGGGTTTTATGGGGATTCTTAGATAAAAATCAGTTCTATGTAATACTAATACCAGTTATGCGGTGGGTAATCGGTACATACAGTACTTAAAGCTATTAAAGCTCAGAAACAATTTAAAATATCGCTGGTACGTTAATGCTAGCTTCTTATATGTACTGGCCAAACCTTGAACTGTTACGGCTTTGAGTTATGCTCACCCATCAAGGAGAAACAGCATAACGTACATACATACATTTTTATTCTTCCTTCCTGTATTTCCTAGTATAAATCATTTTATTTTGACTGTGAAGCCTAATGTAAATGTTGGTATTAGCAGTCTGGGCATGAGCTCCTATAATATTTGGTTTCAATGTGTCCTTAAATATATAGAATGCTCTATATAGAATGCCCCATATAGAATGCCCCATATAGAATGCTCTCCGTCTAATTGACTGAATTCCTCTGTTGCCGTGTATGCATTGGCCGTATTGGCCATGATCTCCAACACGGGAGCAACAACAGCGATGGAAATTTCGCATCTGTCTATCCAATATAATTTATGATATTCATCATAGTGAAGCTGCTCACCTTCTCATCAGCTATGCCGTGGTTGACGAGCACCGCCAGCCCTTTGGTGCTGAGCGCGGTGAACAATTGCTGTCCAATGCGTCTCAGCACTGATTTCATAGGGCACACATCCGTACCTGAAATTACAGAAAGAACTTTGAAAAATTGTTATATTACCAGTGTAACTCTAACATGTCGCAAGCCTGCACTACTTTCGGGTTAGCCGAAAGAAATATGTTTAAATATGAAAGAGAATGGTTAAGAGACTTTCTATCACCCGTGACGATTGTCATAGGTCAACAATCATCTTTGACAGTTTCGGCGAAGATAGGCGACTACGCTTATCTTCATATGAACCTGTAAGCTTTGTTTATTTTTGTAAGCAAGGTCTCGATGGTAACTCATCAAACAATTACTCTTGCTTGAGCGATGAGCATTTCGATGCACTCAATGTTAATAATTTAATTATGGACCGTTAAAGTCAAACAGGGATCTGATTAAACGTTGGTACATATGGCATTTATGGAAGCCATCATTTCGAAAATGTAGGTATAAATGGTCGTGATTATTACAATTACATATATTATATGAAAAATGTATGGAATTTTAGTGTATAATTATATTACATTGGTGGTCAGGTAATCAGGAAAGCCAGTAGATACCACATATACCTACATTGCAAATGTATTGCAGGATTACACAATATTTTTCTGACTTTGTACGTGTTCATTATATTTAATTGGTATGTTCATTATCTACTATTATGCCTTGACATACCGACCAATATAAACAATAATTATAAACCTGTAAATACTTTACAAATAAAATGTTTTTCTATGATTAAGATACGCGGAATTATATGTATACATTCAAGTATACGTTGACCTGAAAGATGGTGCATGTAAAATGGCGGTCCACCTCGTCTTGTGCAACATGAATAAAATATACGGCTGTTCATACATTCTGAGTTAGCTGAAGGTCTGACCGTGACACCGTTCTGTCGATGGCACATACAGTGGCACATATTGTATCGACTTCAAAATACGGGTATTGCATTCAATTTGAAATAAACAAACAATAATAAAAACTGTCCTCTACTGATAAAAGTTTTAACAACATTTTATTAGATTACACTCTAATGACGACACCGTTGGCGCAGTGGCTAAGCGATTAGCTTTCTGCGCTACGTGTCGCGGGTTCGATCCCCCCACGGAACAAATATTTGTATGATCTGCAGATAGTTGTTCGGGTCTGGTTGTCTGTGCATGTGACATGTATGTTTGTAAACTGTACCCACGTTACAGGAGAAATCCAAGTGTGGAGCAACGTTATCTTTTTTAAAAAAAAAAGAATGGTAATACTTAATCCAAAAACAATGTAATCATTCATATTAATCATTGTGAGCTATTTCATATTGAGTTGAAAGCGATATTCAAGAAATTACATGACGTTCGATGATTTTAGATTTATTTATGGCAAATTAAACAAGTCTAAGTGCATTGTATCATGATAATACAGTCAGTTAAAGTCACAATAAATAGATCAATAAATGTTGCTAATTATGGTCAATACTTCACACGTAGTAAAACATAATTGCGCGCTGGGATGCTAAGCATCGACATGATTTCGCAACACTGATAGTGACAGTGACACAACCGTCACCCACAGGTTCGATAAAATGTGACCGTTAACGATGATCGTCATCTATTTATGACGTCAAACCAGTACTGTTTTCGTCAGCGTTTAAAATGTTTTATGTACGAGTTATATACTTATGAACGTCAATGCAATATACAGAAGCCATCAAATAACCCTATGAAGAATACCTAATTCATTATAGTTATCATGGTTTATGGTAACAGTTACTAGTAAATGACTCATATTTTCTTCTACATTGACTGTTCATCGTAAATTACATTCTGATTCATGGGTACTTGGCAGTCAGTAAATACATTATATAGGCACTATTCATTATTGTAATGACATATGAGTACAGATTTACATTGTATGTTATATAATGGAAAGATGATACATGGGTTTTCTGAGATATTCATCTGACATATATTTGTTCGAGATACTTCTTGAAATTTAAAACAGTTGCATCCAGTCTAGTATCCAGGTGGTTTTATCATCTTAAAATAGTTACATAATTTGTTCTAATTTAATAATAGGAATTGGGTCTGTTGGCCCGCATTTGATACGCGCTGTCGTTGCACGGGGAGACTGTGTAACATACACGGTGTTGTAACACGAACATATTGGCTTCTTGCTTGACGACACGGCCTGGGTTCTATAAATACGAACAACATTTATTTGATTCATATGAATATATAAAAATTTAATTAAAATAATCACGATTCAATTAATAACGCCACCAGATTTTTTACAATAAAGTTTGCAGTGTATAAATAAAAAATCATGACTAAATCATAATCTAAAGCAATTTACAGTCATTAGAACATAAAATAACATTTCATTTATATAGTTCGTCTTTCATGCTTGGTCTCAAGGTTTCGAGTCCTCATTGCAGTAATTGCGGAGAAGTTAGAGATTACTACCTTTTTACTTGTAAACATTTAATGACTCACAAGTTTCGTTAATCCTTTTCTTTAATTCTTATTAGACCTACAATTGCGAATTTGTAAAAGGGGCATAAAAGGGTAAGAATGAAGCAGACAAACAAAGATGATTCTTTGTTTCATCATTTCATGTATGAAAACACGACAACAACATTTGAAGGACAACAAAATATTCCTACGGAATACACACAATACACAGCTGAGATAATATCAGTAAATAGGTACACAAATGTATAATAAGTAATTATAATTACAAAGATATCGTGATTGAGACGTATTTCAACTTCTGTTTCTATAGTGGATAAAACATTATAACCTTCTTAATTTCGTCACGATCTCCTGTGTCTAGCTGTATGTATACCAATAATACGTATGTTCATTAATTTAGGCTAACACGCTTAGACTTCCGCGAGTCTTTGTTCAAATCGCTTCATACACGTCATAACATTATAGCAAATCTTTTGTAGTTGATGTCGTAATTCTAGTAATCATAGTTATTTGGTTACTTTAGGTAACACTTTGCAGGAGTGCATTAGTTGCACTTTGTTCATTGTTGTTATGTAATGTTACACCATTTGTATTCTCCTGACTATTAATTAATTGTTATGCTTCATCCGCTCTATACTGTAAGTCCAAAGTTTATTCATTAGCTGTTTCATTAATGTTATAGATGCCATTGAGCCATTTTTTTTACTGCATCTTTTTATCAAGTTGCAATCAAATAATTTGATCCAAGTACTCATGTTATATGATGTTATTGTATAAGTGCTAGTAATTAAGAACTAAAAACATAGCTAACCGACAATATATAATAACCGACATACAATAGCTGACCAACAAGTCACATTTATACTGAAGGATAGTTTCAGACCTTCCTGCAATCCGTGTCAATGCTTAAGTGAGTACTTGTAATCGATACCAGAGCTATGGATAAAGATGTTACTTGCTATACGCAACGCTACAAGGATACCAGTTGCGTAGGAAATCAGTGTACTAGAGTTACTTGGAACTTGATATTCCTGAGAAGCCGTCGTTACACAAGAATGCAGGCAAAATGTAGCTGTAGAGGGCCTATAAATTATTCAGATTATTCAGTACTCATTGGACATGTTAACGCAGCATCTAGAATTACGTTAAGACAGCAAAATAATATAAAAGAACTTATAGCTCAATCGTGAATCGTGGCATCAACATTCAATTCTAGAAAACAGGATCGTGAGAGGGCAACACGTGAATCGCACAAAAGATTCTCAATGTTCACAATTAGAATTCAAAAGCACCTATATATATGTGCATACGGCACATAACAAGATAACCGGTTAGCTAAAACTCGCTTCTCGGCCTGTCACCGAGCGGTAAATTATTTATTTAAACAATACTTAAAATGAAGGAATCGCGCAGTTGAATCACCTTGACCCCTGACCGATACGATACGAAAAGACCTCGCGACGCGAGAATAACACGACACGACTACAACGCTTCTTATAGGCTTAACGAAAAAGTTTAAGCAGGACTCGGAACCCTTACTGGCGACACTGCGACTTTTTCTTCTTTTAATGGCCCTTATTGACTCCACAATTTCTTCTATATTCCATGCGAGTTTCTTTTTGTTTGCACTTTGATCACTAAATCTCACTTGATGAGATTAAATCCCTCTACCTTAAGATTAAAGTAAATTTTATGATTTGTCTGCGATTCGAAGAAGATAGTAAATGAAAATCTTTGCAACGGAGACTTCTAATATTACCCGACAGCAAAATGTGCATACTAAAGGAGAACATTATGATTAACGTGTTAGGAATTGATTAATGTTATGATACCGCCTTGATGCCCTTAGCAACAACGCGAAATTAGCCAAATACACTGCCGATAAATGTGCGCATTTTCATTGCCGATAAAAGGTATAACAAGGCTTCGCGGTTTTGCGTACGACGCGAGTAGATAATATCTTCAATATTAGACAAGTCCCATGCATCCGGTTAGGGCACTGCAGTATTCCTGGCTGTCTTGTATAGAGTGGTATGCACAGATAAACAAGAAGTTTTATATTATTCATCATGTTCGTTTATTTACTAACTACCTACATATGTATGTATATCCTTGTTCGCAGAAATCTGTACAGTACATGAGTATACAAAACATGCTATGACTAATATCATTTTAGCTTAGCGGTATCCGCAATAGGTGTCGTGTCGAAATTGCTAGGCCCGTCTTAGCATTGTGGGTTAGGTCAGTAGGTCTGCGCTAGTTGCTACGTTTGATAGTTATATTCGGCCAGTTTATTCTTATAACAGTAAAGTTCAGAAGAAACATCATGGACGTTGGTTCGTTTTTAACCGACTTCAAAAAAAGAGGAGGTTTTCAATTCGACTGTTTTTTTTTTATATTTCTTACTCGATTATTCCGTCATTATGTTACAACAACTTTATTGCATAAGTGGTAAGGGCTATAAATGGACCAATATCGTAAATATTATGATTCATTTTATGAGGATAAGTTATTATTTCGTTGCACCTGTTTTGTCGCTATCGTAACATACTATTGATTCTAAAATCACAATAAAACAGTCAATCTCGACTGCAATCATCCGTGCCATAATGCCATCGATACCAAGTCAATGGCTGATGAAAGAAATCTAAACAATAAGGAAAACTAGACTGAAGCCTTCCAAGATTAACATTGGGTTCTCTTAATGAACAAGCAACAAGATAGGTTAGTGCCGTAGTGACGTCAATCCATGAAAAGCATGACTGAGAAAGAAACTTATATATATATATATATTACTAGCTTTTAATTTATGTATTGTACAAATGTATACGTAAACTATTAAATATAGAATAGTACAACATTGACATACAAAAACTCTGTTGAAATCTTTTAAAAATCATCTACAATGATCTTCTCCTACGATTTTTACTTCTTATTGTAGATGATTTTAGAAAATCTTTTTAAAAACAAATTGTTCGAAATTGTTGGGCGATCATCATTGAAGATAATTGCAAAGGCCTATGCTTAAAGAATACTTAATTATGAATGCAGTCTAAAATAACTCGGTTTACCTGGTTATTTTCGACTTGCAACCTTAGACAGTGACGTTGGTATTGACGCAAGGGTCATCATAAATAAGGTTCGAGTATAAAGGCAGCACAGTATTGCTTATATAGTTATACCTACTTTGTGTAGACTGGCCATAGCTTATTACGACCTCAAAAAACAAGTTTTGTGATTCGCTTAACGTCGTTGTTAACCCATCATGAAAATTTACTAAAATTATAGTGTCAACATCAGATAGTACAAGTCGTATGAAATCACACCAAGAAAATTATTCTTAAAAAGCCAATATAATAGTGGCCCTAATATACTGCCTTGAGGCACAGTAGATATACTTAAATAATATTACATTATTTAAATAAATACAATACATTGTAGATAAAGTAAATAGGTACTCCCTACATTTGTACCAAATATTATGTATATCAATAGCCGTCAAAATTCAAAATACGTCAAGTGGTTTTGCAATAAATATCAGTTGCAGCGATAAAGCATTACTAGCCCAACACCTACGAACACAGTTAGATCATTTCTCTCAATTGATTTACAACTCGCACGGGAAAGTAACATGGGACCTACAGACGATCGACTGAAGTCATGTGACACAATTTATATCTTTATGGTTATGCTAAAACAAAAGATAACTATGAAGGCCAATAGGCGCAGCATAACGAGGTTACCACGATAGTAAATGTATTTTTTGATTTTCTGAGAGTATTATCGACATGTCACTTAATATTTAGAGCCAGCTCATCCTACGATGTCATGTACAAAATCGTCGACTGACAAGCTATTTTTTTATTTCATTTTCCACATTGCTCTGTCGCAAGGAACGATACTAGGTCATCCTATTAGAAGACACTATAGTATAATATTTTCTTTGTTATTTCTACAGTGTTCTTTGTTATTAATGTCATCTTATAGAATTGTTATTGTCAAACCAAATCAAAGAATATTGTAATCCAACAATTCTGAATAGGTCATTTGAACAAAGGCAGCGTCTAATAAACACATCTATTGTAATTATTTGAATAGGCTGCGGGTATTGGGTCGTTAAGTATTATGCAGGCTATGTGAAAAGGATATCCATAAAAATGAAATGCTTCTATTCAAGTGCCAGCGAGCTTGCGTGCTAATCCAGTAATTGACCGATAAGGATCAGTGTGCCAGTTGTCGACTAACTACATTTATAGTGGGAATAGTGTTATTGGGGTCAGTAACGACTTACTCTGCTGTGACACGCTAAATAAACGAAATGGAGGATGTTTTGACCGCCTTTTTTGCAATATTACTTTCTAAATACAAGTAGTTTCTAATACGTCAAAAGATTATTTGAAGATCAAATGAAGATTTAAAAGTGGATGGTTTTGTTTTAAGTACTACACAAAAAACCTACCTAACTTATTTACCATATTTGAATGATAACAGATGGTTTATGTTTAGATAGATCATTAAATTCAATAACATTACAAGGTGGATCCCACAACAATATTTAACGTATATTAGTAAACAACGAAGCAGCAACATTTTACCACTCAGAAATTATTTATGTATTTTAATGCGTTTATAGAATAAACTTTCCAACAACTGGATGTATGGAAACTTAAATTCTTAGTAACGTTAGAGTAGGTACTTTATACACAGTCGATAAGATCACTAACACCTGAGATTACTTAGCATATACTATACATAGACACTGAGTACCTATACACCAACAGGACGTGACTGTTTCACTCACGAGATTGTTAATTCTTTTATTTTCTTAACAAATTGTGACTAATCTACAATTATTTTAATTATACGATTTCCTGAATGTCGATTCTCGCACAGTAGTTTTGTGTGTTTAATTCTATTTTGATATTTTGGAATTGATGGTTAAGCATCATAGTGTAAGTATATATAATAAGAGTCTTAGGGATTATGGATTAGGGATTATTATTATCTACAGTCTTCAGGTGATATTAATTATTGCCAATCATTTAGTCAAACTACTGAACGATGAACCGTGGTGTATTGTTATTTTAAGCAACGTTAACGGAAGAATTTTCAACAAGTAACGAATAAGGATTTTTACGGACGGGAACCAGTTGTGTTTGGGGCAAGGGGACTTCATGTCTTACATAAAGAAACATTTTCCCACGACCCGGTGCAACCCCGGCACCGCCCTTACCACTTATCCAAAAGCGTTATTATTCGTCCGTTAGGCTACGCGTGTATGTATGCAGGCATCAACATTGATTGTAAGGAATGTTTACAGAGCAAACGCTTTACGACATTGGACACGTGCGCCGATCAACGTGAATGCTAATTCTTATCAATGCAAACCTCTAAGCGAAAAAATAACATGTTTTGTATTGGAACAATGAAGTCGTTGAGATTTACATTTTAGTATTTCAAGATTAAGCTGTTTGGTAATGATTGATGAGAGACGGGATTACAATTTATCAGACATTGATAACTTGCTTAGTATTTTATATGTACGTTATTGTTATTTATCTACCTATTATTCAGAATTTGGAAGTGTAAAAGTATTTGTATAGAAAGAAAAGAGAGATTTATTATACATTTTAAATACGCCATGTCATATACGCATAACCATAAAGCAGGCGGGTATTTTTTTTTTCAAATACCTCAGAATTTGGATATACAAACACAAAAACATATAATATTCCTTTTTAATCATGCCAGGCTCATTGAAATAGATTAATTTTAGATAGGTACTAGGTAGGTAATTTCCTATTCTTCTGTTCAATAAATCCCCAGATGAAGACTGTTTTCGTCTTTTTATTTAGGCACGGACGCCATAGAAAATCTGTCATTCGTTACACTGTTGACATTGTTCACAAATAATAATTTTCATATACAACATCGCTGTTCAGATTTTAGCAGGAAGTCTCTATGCAAACAAAAGAAATCTATTCACCATTGTTTTAGATAAGACCACCTACGTCAACACGTGGAGATTTGATGACAGAAAAAATGTAAGCGTAAAAATAAAATATTTGAAACGTGCTCGTTCAAGCATTGAGTAAGATATTTTAATAGAAACGTGTATAAAAACTACACGGCTATTGTAAGACATAAGGCTATTGGTTATTTCCACAGAAAACTTGACTGGTTACAGACCTGATTAAGTAGGTACTTATTTTAGGTGTGTTTTTTTTAATTAAGCTACCAGTACCTGTTCAGTTTATACAATAATAGGTACTGGTAGATGTTGAGTATTAATAGGAATGTGTATTTGTTGGTCACGTTTAGCTCCCTAACTAATTTCAGGGAGTTCTAATTAGATTTGATTAGATAATGTATAAATTTGTATTTAAAGACCTTCATAGATTGAGTTTACACGTCGGTCTTCGGTCCATGGAAGCTATGACGACTATAAGCTTTGTTCTGTAAGTTGAAGACACACGGAACAAATATTTGTATGATCTACAGATAGTTTTTTCGGGTTTGGTTGTGTGTGCATGTGACATGTATGTTTGTAAACTGTTCCCACTATACAGGAGAAATCCTAGTGTGGGATAAGTTTAAAAAAAACTTATGGTTAGGTATGTTATAGAATCATTAAGAAACAGAAAATCGTATAACAAAAACGTTCGTTCAAACAAATGTGAATAACCAGCCTTACGGTATGAACAGCTCCGTTGGTTTTTACTGTAATGCAGAATATTACTGTTTTCAATACTCCCGACGAATTTTAATTATTGAATGCGTGTAAGCAAAAAATTGAATAGATAATGTTTGGAAAAACGGCGCACCGTATCGAATTTTAAATAAACGTATCGAACTAATATAGTATGAGAGGGGTGACTGGCGAATGACAGCTGGTGTCCTTGCAGCCTTGAGAAGACATTGACAGAGGTCAGTTCCGCCAGACAGTCAGTCAAAACGTTGGAGCGTAAAAGGGGTCAATAAAGGGCATACGACATCCGACACCCGATCAATATTACCTACATTAAAAACATTAAATAAGTTGGTATTAAACGTAAATCCCGTGGTAATTTATTCTTTGATTTTCCTTATCACTTTTCCTTAGCATGTCCTCAAAGAATTTCGTTGCTTGCGCAAGCGTGGAGGAAAAAACATATTTTTAACAAAAGAAAATATTATTTTTTTGATAATTAAAGAATCGATTCTTAGTAAAAATATAAATTTCATTTACTAATAGTGAGAATAAGAAAAAATAAAAACCCATATGTATGTGGGTTTTCTTACGTAGCATGATTAACATTATATTATATAAATACAGAACTATAACATTTAATATATTCATTCGCTGCTGCTTGACGCAAATAAATAGATATCAATTAAACCCACGCATATCTTTTTTCTTATTTCAAAGGCTAAAGACGAAGCTTTAATCGTTCTAAATATTTTTAATATAGATATTTCTCGTTGCTTCATGTAGAGAGCAAGCCATATGGCTCAATAAACAGCTTTAATTGTTTATGCAGTGTTAGTTATTGCATGTTCCAAGCACCATCTGTATCTACACATTCCTGTACATTGTGCTAATTTTCTTTTTTAATATTGCGGAATCTCTTAAATGCACATTAGTGCAGTGACTGGTCTCTAATGTATAGGAGGACTTGCCTTGACATGCGAGTGAGGATTCACTTAGCACCTTCACTTCTTGCCAAAAGTTTGAAGCAATAAATTTACATTTAGGGTTTTTCTTTATTTTTCTGCTTTAGTAAAATCGTGAATTAAAATGAATAAAGAAGTAATTTGTCAAAACTAGGAAATCTTAACGGAAGCAAAATTGTAAGTCTAGGTATGATGAAAACGCCGCTTTGATTTCGATGTTCTCTTATCATTTATCAGAATTCTACGTAATTTTATATCAAACAGAAATACTTTTGTCACTTGGGTAACGATTAGATAATAAAATTAATGACCTACGTATGCGTAAATACCAACACAATAGTACATGACAGTTAAGTCCTATTGTCTCTGAAATATTTCAATTAGCGACGTGACATCATTGGTATTTTAAAGTAAGTAATAATAATGATATTCCAAAAACAACAGCTATTGTGGAATTTAGTTACGTCTGCGAAATGTGTGGCCATGTTAAAATCTTTCGGTTTTAACCTTCTTTAAATGATTATTTCTTTCGTCCGTTAATTTATTATTAAATTAAATTAAAACATTTATAATGTCTGAAAGAGTGAAAGTTCCGTCTTCCTCATGTAAATGCACTGCTGTATTATTTATGGCCAATACACATGCTTATTTATTTTCATTCATAAAGTGTTGCCAAGGCGTACATGACGTATGTTTACGTTCTGTAGTGAATCGTAGTAGTAGATATTTACTACTAGGTATTTACGTGAATCAAGTAGTGCGAAATATTATGCACTATCTACGTTACGTAATTAAGTAAATATTATAAACATGTTTCTTGTGATGATTTTTTTGTTAAAACCATCTAAGTTGTCTTAGTATATTTTAATTAATGTCCCTAGTTTTTCTTATACTCTATTTGGGCTTGCAAAATATTTTTTATACTTTCAGGAAGATACTTCATTACCTGCTACGTAAAAATTAATAAGAACCTTTTACAGATTTGTAGCATGTTGTTCTTACCTGAAACAAACAAAGAAAGAGCAATAAGTAAAAGATAATAAATGCATTTATTTTCTTTATTTAAGTTGCGTGTCATTATGGTGTAGGTAAACATTTACATTGTACTTTTGTGTATACCGAACATTCAAGAAAGTTTCCTTATTTGTCAACCGCCATCCATCAAAAAGCTAGGTAGGTACCTATTTCAAGTTGTACTTTATGAATTTATTCATACAATAGGTGGAGAGTGTGCGTTGGTTGGTTTATCAGAATACATGACACAAGTAAACAGGTAATACATAGAGTCACCTTAGGTACTTTTATTACCTATAGCCATTCTAGAACTTTTCATAATTCCATAGTTATAATTTCTTGAGGAAAACATTAAAAAAATTACTTAGTACCTACCTCAATAGAAATTATTTACGTATCGCTACCAACATATATTCTAATTTATAGTTTTCGACATTACATTTTTACACACAGATAGGTAATCTGTTAAGTTTGTTTTTAGTATCGGTCGCAAATCCCTTTTATCAAATCAATGAAGATAATGTCGTGTGTTTTTATTTGGCTGATTTTGAAATTAAAGAAACAAATGCACGAACCCGTCCCGATCAGCTGATTATATCACATGTACAGGAATGTGATGTGGTAGCATTTTGTCATTGTGATGTACTGCAAGTGGTGCAGTCAGCCACACAAGTCGATCTTAGATATCACAGTGTTTCATAGATCGTTGACATATTAAGCTTCAAATGTCGCTGATCAGCTCTGGCTGTCATTCTGTGACCACCAAAAGGTAACAAATATATATGGGTTAACGTCATAGAAGCAAATTAATTGAACCACGAACTGAACACGCTCACACTACAAGATTCGGTGAACTTTTATAAAATGTATTTTCTAACTTTTGTTCACGGACATTTTTTTTACTTTTCGCTTACTATAAGTACTGTCGCACGCCTTCCGAGATAAAGATGAACTTATTTTACCTACCGGCTGATTCATGTGCATGTTTAAATTACATTCTGAATCATTGGATAATAAACTGCGCTATGTTATACGAATATATTTTATATTATTATATATTAATTGGACTTTTAAGATGAAAATTATAAACAATTTCATTTTAACAAAAAAAAAAAAAATTACTATATGCTACATATATTTTGATAACGATGCCAATGGTTCTTGGCGAGTAGTTTATTTGTAGGCTTTTAAAAGGTGTGCGCACAATAGCATTCGAAGTAATTCAATGGTAATTGAAATCGATTTCATTTAACGTTAAATGACAATGAAACTGATTTCAATTACCATGACTAACCGACTAGCCCTACGGACAAACTATCTTCAATACGAGTATCTACGTATGCCTTACGTGTAAATGCATTCTTGTTTATTTTAGCTCTCTGGCTGATGTAAAGTTACTTCTACATGGGTTCCTATTTTAAACCCAGTGCTGCCAGTGCTAATTCGCATTGTGTGGCATTCACAATGTTTGACATTTCAACATCAGGTTTTACCTCGTTTGCAAATAGTATGCTAATATTAGTAAGTGACGGTTGGTCGATCTGCCTGTTCAGCCACTTTTACCTAGTTGTTCGTCGTTTTCGTATATTAACCTGTTTCTCTATTATTAAATATTCAATTCCATTTTATTTTTTCTAATTCGTGACACCTGTTTATCTTTTCGTAAATATACAATTTTGTTTTTAACGTTTTCTGAGAATCTTTATGAAAAATAACATTGAGTTTTAAGACTTCTTTTTTACTAATTTAAATAATTCTTTTTGCACGGTAGAGCTGTTTAGAGAATTGAATAGATCCTCTTTTTTCAATGAACACGTTTATTTGAATATTTGTCGCTAAAAGAATACCTAACTCACCTGTTTTATAAGAGAACTGTTGGCATTTTCAATACACTAAGATAATAAATAGATAAAAGTAGCAATGTCATTATAAGTTAGTGATTTGACTTGATTGTAGAAATCTGATATATTTTTTGTTTCGTTGACGATGTAGATTTCAAATATTGACATTTAAAAGCAAAATGTTTACAAATAAGTAGGGTCATCTTTGTCTTTCCAATTACCAAGACAATAAATAAATTGCAGTCCCTTGCCTTCTTGGAAGCTACAGCTATTTTGACTAAATGACTACGTTTGAACAATTTTATCATTAAAGTTACCAAGGTAACGCCAAGGATAGAAAGTGAAATCTATTTATGAAGTGCCGTTCACCAGTTGCATTTCTGATTCTGAATGTCGGTTGTATTTATTTAAGGCAATAACTATTTGCGAACACATTTTTTTCTTGAAGAAAAGCTTCCCGCTTGGCGAAGATTAGACCTATCATGCGTTTTTATGATAGCGTTTTTAGATGTTGCTGAATTAAAAGATATTTTATTAGTTAGACTGCCTCATTGGTCTAGTGGTCGCAAGCGCTACTGCTGAGCGTGAGGTCCTGGGTTCGATTCCCGGGTCGGGTAAAGTGTTATTGGGTTTTTCTGTATGGAAATTCTCAGTAGCAGCACGAAGTCTGGAACTGTGCCCAGCAGATGGCAATAGGCACGCCCCCTATTACATGGGACTCAATAACGGCATCGGCAAAATGTGTACATATATAGTACACCTCTGCCTAACCCTTCCGGGAATACAGGCGTGATGCTATGTTTTATTAGTTGGCTATTATTGCCTTGATACCTGTGCTATCGAATGTTATGTAAACTTGGGCACGCTGTTCCTTATCAGGGTATTAGTTACCGTAAAGCGGATTTTTGGCACGTGGTTTCTAAAGTCGCTTCAAGATAAATTGTATACCTTGAACCAAGTTAATTTTTTTATTGGAATCTTGGCGACAAAAAATTGTTCATTGGAAGCTAAAGTTTGCGCTATATATATGAACCGATAGAAAAAAGTGACCTTGTAAACTAATCTTAGTTGACTTTAAGAAATTATAATATATTCAAGTATATGAATGTGTCTCAGGATGCAAAATTTTAATTAGTCTGGAAAATCTCACGTTTTGGTACAAAAAGGAATAACAGGTATAGGTACCGTAGTAGGTACCTAATTGCTAACTGTAATCCTATTCACCAGACACATTACACTTCACTATTCAAAGTAACATCGTAAAAGAATAAAATGCAATTGATGGGTCATTGTGTTCTTGGAACTGGAGGCCTGGAAACTTGTGTCTTTCCATTGTTATATAAACCTGACTGGACAAAACGCATTAGCATCTAGCTACCTACGTTTTCTATAAAACTTATTCTATTAAACGACCAATATTTATATACATACATATATATAAAAACGCCTCTAACAATTTCGATGATATTTACAAAATATGGCTTTCCGAGGGTAAAAATATGATCTCATCTCTGGAAAAATTCGTTACCAGTGAAAAAAAGATCTTGTCCCGAACTTCTGCTCTGCTCGGTCGCATGCATTTAATAGTATTTTGGTACAGCAAACGATAAGCGGTTTCTCTAACGGAGACCAGCCTTGTTTAGCCTCGTTCACACAAATCACGCTATGACAAAGACGGCTAGCGAGAAATACCCGTTCGTTGGCTTTCTAAACATAAGACTTATTTTAATAGCTTCCCTTTGTTTATTTTATAACTGTTCCCTTTAATAAATCGTCATACTTATTGGTATAACAGAACGTATAGATAGCTTTTAGGAAGTGGCTCTTTTGGTGGCTGTAGGTACATACAGCCCAATGAAAGAGTGGTACAAACCCGAAAATAAATTTACAAATAAGTTACGTTCAGAAACGGCCAGCTTTATGTTATGTCTCCGAATTTTAATTTTCCATTTGTACTATTCTAAGTAGGTATAAAATGTTTTATGTAAATATGTATTTATAAAGGTGTACAATAAACAAAGAATATGTAAATAAATATAATATGATTATTATAGGTGACATAAAACGTATTATTTTACAAGTAGACAGCGGTAATTGATGTTACGTAGGTACCTATTTCTGTCACTATCAGCTACTGTCAGTATTCATATATGTTTGATTATTTATTTATCTGTATCCACAATTTTTTTTATATATATATTTATTTATGCAGCCAGCAGAATTTGTACCTTCTTTTTTTCTTCTTTTTTGGTCCTCCATGACGCATGGTAGAAAATTATTGCTCTTAATTGGTATAATTTAAGAATAGCCGCAGTTGGCTTGAATTTGTATTGCATCTTTATATTCTCCTCCCGTTTAAACAACTCCATTTTGTACCTCAAAGTTATGCAACGTTGCCGTGTGAATACAACATCGAGAAATGCAATGACTTTAGAATGTTCCACGTCTGCAGTGAACAGGGCGAAACCTAGCACCTCGCCTGTTACAGCTTGATTTATGCCGTCTTGGAAAATATATGGGGGCAACTGGTCGTTCACGAGGACGCATTCATGATACACGTGCCGACTCAATAAACTACTCATAAATCAAATTGAACCAATACAAGGCACATGGTGTAAGTGCAGCGTTGCATACGCACTTGACACGCATCGAATCAGCGAATCTAATGTATGATAAGAATGATTGATGTGTGGCCTTAATTTTCAGAAGAAATACATTGTGCAGTGTACCTACCTCTTAAGAAGATGAGATTGCCCGACGTTGTTGCACGCATTACAGTTAAGTAGCTTTTAAAGCTTTTTGATATGGTAGTTTTGTTTTTTGTTGGTATGATAGAGCTTCAAAATTCAGGATTTGTTGATTTTTTATTTAAACTTATTATAAGATGTTCCCGATATCTATTGAAAAATACCTATCGATAGAAATCGTAGACGTTATTAGAAAATAACTAAATTCGCCTATTGATTATAATACCTACGCGTAGAACCTGAACCTTTATTTTTTATGTTGCGCTTTCCAACTTTGATGTACCTAGCCTTTCAATTCTGGATGAAGCGATTTCTAGTTTGTCTTGCTTGGCTTCCGAGTAATGAAATATAGCGTCATATCTATTGATTAAAAAAGGTGTTAGGTAAAAGTATCTACGTAGTACCCAGCAGTAAAATATAATAAGTCTTATTATGCAAGACATTTCGGACCAAAGTTGCGACATGAATAACATTTCGCTCCTTTGGTGGAGTATTCGTTAATTGACAAACGTGTTGTGTCCAAGTACATGCAAATATTCGCAACGAATTTGGTGTACACAGATGGCGCGGTGTTGGCACGGTAAACAATGGGAATCGCGCGTCATTAGGATGTACAGCAGTCGAGGACAATGGCTGCCGGCCCGACTTGACATATGGCCGATCCGAATTCTGCAAACAGACATGAGACAACTGCTCAGACAGTGATGTACTCTGGTCAGTCGACGCACTTAGGTACATATGCAAATACAGGGTAGAAATCAAGAGGGCAAGTGTTTTTATTAAATTAAGACCCGTGCTTTTGTACTTATGTAATGTAATACGGACGTAGGAGAAACATATTACAAGGAGAGTTTTACGTATAAATGCTGATGCTATAAGCAGAGAGGAAAGGCAGAAAAGATGGACGGATTGTGTGAAACATGACATGAAGAAATTTGGAAATCCCTTTTAATAACATTGCAGAAAAGGACACAGGTAGAAAAATAATGATGACTTTCATACATGAGTAACATTTTTCGCATGAAAAATTTGAGAACTCCACGTGTTAAGATTCTCATTCCCTTACTTCTTCAATAAAATAAATCTTTGCACCCGTCGCCAGTTGCGATTGCGAGTTATTGAAGAGTTAGTGTTTTTCGGGTGAAGTTCTAAGTAGCCTCGGAATTTAATATGCTGTAATAAGCGCTTGTGTAGGTGAATTTTTCTGATCCCTGTCTTGGCTGGTCTTTACCAAACTATATATGGAATTTCGTAGAGGCCTCGTGGGTCTACGTTTTGTCACTACGTACGTTATATGATTCTACAAGTTTACGCTAATGGAGATGTGACTACTTTAAATGTAGAGGGCCATGTCCACAGACAATTGATCGTTGAAATGATTATTATTACTTTTTAATTGTGATGTAATCATCGGTTGGGAATTCCGATTTACAAGATATGCGTCCTAAGAGTTTTTTACCTACGTAGGTTAAAAGGCGAATATTTAAATTGTTGTTTCTACTTACTGAAAAAAATCTAAAGGTATACCTACCTAATTATGTACTTTTTTACCTACTTAATTTTAACAAAATAATCGTCATGTCTCTGTTTTGACAAATGATCGCATATTTCATTATGATATCATTGAAGTTTTCTGAAAGATAAAGCGCAAAAAACACTGAATCTTAGGTATACTTAGGTAAGTACCTATCTTTTGACATTTTCAAATATTATAAATTGATCCATACATTATTGACGGAGTAACGTATATAATTTAGGCGTCATTCGTCTTAAAAGCGTGAAGGTTAAATAAATAGTTCAAACACCTTTGCAAAAACTTTATTTATTTTTGGCATGTCAAGTTAAAATTAATACAACCTCGTTGAAAAACGTTGTTAATATGTTTAGTAACAAAATAAACGTGAATAATTAAGGCATTCCTCTCTTTAGATTTGTTGAGACATTTTCGTAAATAATACCCGGATTACAGTGTTACATAAATATTGGAACCAATTTATTTTGTAAAGCAATTTGTTAGTACGAACGAATGTAGGATATATTGCAAAGTAATTTATTACCAACTATCTGTGCCCGCGACTTCGTTCGCGTGGATGTCGGAACTTAACAATGTATTTTTTAGTGCGAAACGCCATTTAAACAAAAATATTATAAAAGTTACATGAAGTTAAGAAGACCAAATGCACTTAACCCTATTTTTTCTAAAATAAAATAATTTTTCTAAAATAAAAGTAGCCTAAGTTACTCCTTATTACATCAGCTACCTGCCAATAAAAGTCCCGTCGAAATCGGTCCGGCCATTTCAGAGATTAGCCTATACAATCAGACAGACAGACAGACAGACAAAAATTGTAAAAAATGTTATTTTGGTGTATGTACAGTATGTATATTCATATGCATGTAGTAAAAAACGGTTATTTCAATATTATAAACAGACACTCCAATTTTATTTATATGTATAGATGTCCTCGCTTTCTTAGCTAGGTGTAGACATTTGTAGTATATGTACCAAACCAACTTGTTTGTCTAGCTCGGTAAGAAGAAAGAGCTAGCTCTAGTTTTGTCTACAAATTTTTACATAAATATACTTATGACGCACTTAAAGCAATTCTTATAAGGTATATCTAAATCACCGTTTTGTATCTATATATTTTGTTTTATTATTTAATAGAATATTATATAAAAACGAAGCATTTACACTTTAAACTAACTTAGTTGGTCCTGTGTCGTTGACACGAAGCCATAAAGAAGACGCACTTTTATTTAAGATATAGGTATTTATGATTATATTTGTAAGTCTTGGGTTTACTTCTCGCTCCAGTCTATTTTGATATAGCGATGAAGTGATAGTAACAATAAACTTTGACGAGTTGATTCTGCTTCCTCGTGTGCAACTTATTTTACATCGTTAACTTCAAATTATTCATAAAATTGTTCGTCAAGATTACAGTCATGTCAAGAACTATTAGTTTTGACTTCCTCATATCTAACATCATTGTAAGTTGATAACAGGAAAATTATATTGTTGAGTGTAATTTTAAATAAGTACTGACATAGGAGCAAGTAACTATACATTACCAGAGCTATTTTATAAAAACCTAGTGGAAAAGTTTATTCAGAGTCAGTCATATGTCAGAAATTGTATCACGTTACAGAACAATTTACCTTCATTAAGTAAATAGACAATTTCCACGTGTAATATAAAATAATATCCCTCATATATCTATAGAGCTCAATGTAAGAGTGAGTTAGATAGCGTTTCAGGACCACGTGAAGGTTTAAAAATTCATGATTAGATGCTATTTAAACAACACATCACGAAGTAACAGCGTGGCCGAGTAACCGAGTTTCGATCATTTACAACATGTTAGTAAAAGATAAAAAGAAATATAAACGAGTTCAACAAATTCGAGGAAATAGCGGAACATTATTACGGTTTTTCAGTGACGAGGGCGTCTCGTCGCGTCGTTGCCCTGCCTTTGCCAGGATACTGTGCTACGGCGCTACGCCCGCCGCTTCGTGCGCATGAGCACACCACAGCTGCATGAAATGCATAGCTGCCAGATATCTGCCTATCTCACGGATACTTTGTCGGTTTAATTTATCTGTATACGGTGCGGGTGCACGTTTGAATTAATTGCATGCTACACGATTGTTGTACAAACGATTCGAAGTCATCAATTTCATTCTTCAGTTCCGTTTCTATAAATGTACTCGTTTTCAGTGAGTTAACGCATTGTATGAAAATAACTGAATTGACGTATCATAGGAGCGGTGTATAAATACTTATATTACTAAGGGATTGACGTAACTGGCGTCTAGGAAACAGAATGAGACATCTCCGAGATATGTATAAAAAACTGAGAAAATTATTATTTAAACGATTCAGATTCAAAACGTAAGCCGCACGCGCAGATTTTAGTACCTATCACATGTTCAGCACACCTGAGAGTAAGTAGGTAATATAGTAACCAAATCCTTATTAAATCACGAGGATAGAGACCTAATCTTTAATTCATTATATGGTAATCACTGGTCACAATAACTGGTTAATCGTTATTAATATGAAATACACAACAAACGCAGTATGCAGTATGGATCAGTTGAAATAAACTCGGAGGAGATGAAACAATGGTCCGAGAAAATAGTAGTAGAAATTAATGGTTCGTGTAAATATAGGTAACGATGGCGTATGCCTCCATAGTGCCTACCTTCTGATTTAACTTCGGCTCTCGTGGTTGATCCTATATATCTATACATATAATAAAATTATATCAGGCCGATGTCTGTACATTATAGATATTGGAGAAAAACTAATATGGGACACCCCATCGGCCTTTATTAGAGCAACGGAAGCCAAAACAACAGTTTTTAGAATTTTTGTCTATCTATCTGTCTGTATGCTTGTATCCGCATCACGCAAAAACTACTGCATGGAATTGAATGCAGTTTTCACCGATGTATTGTTAGAGGTCTTACTTAAAATATAGGCTCCATTTTACCGCAGGAAATACAGATTCTAATTCCACGCGTCCGAAGTCGCGGGCAAAAGCTAGTTGTACGTATAAAAAGGTCCGGAATTTTTGTGTATCTAAACATGATTCTGAAAAATTTCCCCTGAGCTGAAAAGTCCGGAGGAATGAAAACTTTGGAAGGAAGACCAAATAGCTAGTCATGTCTGGACAAAACCGAATGGATGGTAACCCAAGCTATAGGTAGGTAATCTCGATAATTTAACTATATTTATAGTTCTCTAGAATTCATTGTTACTCTACATTGTTCAGTAGAGTCATTGAGACCGTGGTGTTTTTATGTGTAACGTTTGTTTTAAAACCAAAGTCCGCAACGTATAAGATGTCAGTCTGATACATCGGTTAGTCATTCCTTTCTCGAAGAAACATTAATCCCAGAAGCGCGCGACAAGAAAAATAAACTTGTATTTTTTGTGTGCAAAGCTGTCAAACGAACTAATGATGAATGAACACAAATGTGGGTCAGTGGTCGAGTGGCAGGATCAAATGTGACAGTCCAATTAACACTCCGAGTTGAACACGATGTTCATAGTTATTTGCATGTGTACATAACCTACCGCAGGAACGTTTGCATGACACATAGTTACTGTAAATTTAATCATGAAATAATCAACGTTATCTATGATAAATGGTATAAAACAAAGGTTACGCTAATGTATGTATGTAGTTTTTCGCGAATGTTTTATCAAAACTGAGTTATGTAGCTAAGGTAACGGTTTAGTGGAGCAGTTTTTTTTTTAATCGGACCATTTGTTTCCTAGAATTCCTAGACCTACGAATATTGCTTAGGTAATTACAACACAAAAATTCATGTTATCTCTTTAAAATATAAGTAGATAATAAATATATAGAATAAGAAATAAGAATATAGGTAAATTCAATTTTCTTTTTAGATAAGTTATTATATCTACTTATACTTGATTTCGAGTTTAGTTTATTTATTCCAAAGATCAAACATTTGCAAGTAAAAGCGGTTCCCAAACTAGGCAAGCCTATATACGTCATTTATATATGTATAAATAAGCCGAGTACCTATGCTTTCAAATAATGGAATCCAATTTATCCATTTGGAGTTCCGAATGTTTATGGGTGGTAGATTTGACATATTGTTGGTACATCATTTGTTTCACGTATTTCCATGGTTTTTGCGAGGTACGGTACCACGTTAGGTATTTAGAAGGAACGTTTGTTGTTTAGATTGTAAAAAAAAAAACAAGAAATCTTATCAATGTATTTGATGATAATATTTTACAAAACGACTTTGGTTTATTTATCTTATCTATTTTATGATAAATGACGACGTATAGGTACCTAAATTATTGTTTTAGAACTTTTATCCTTGAATTAGGTATCTACCTGTTGTTTGAATTTAAAATCGTAATATTTCGCTATAGCTGTCAATGAGTTGGATTTTAAATATCTACATATTTGTTATGTAGTCAAGTATCCAATTACCAATATTCATATTGAAGTAAAGTACATGAATATATAAAAAATAAAAACGCCCCGTGTGCCTATATGAGGTATTTTAATTTTACCTACATCATTCATTAGGCGAAGTTGTTATGCCTGTGTTACTACATAACCTTTTATAATTGAACGTGGTTTAATTAAAACTTGTAATACGTACCTACCTACATAAAATTCTGATTTAGTGGATTGTCGTCAGTAAACAAATAAGTATGAAGGTGAAGTAAGTGGGTAGGTTAGTCACTATGCATTAAAAAACGAATGCACTAGGTACCAACTTATTTGTTATAGGTAGATATATTTTATCCTGGGCAATGTCTTTGTTCAGTGAATGTTATCGAAATGCAGGACTAAATCGGAAATGTTATTCAGAGCTGTCGGTATGACTAATGACTAATTAAGTACTTCCTGAAATAAAGTAAGAATCTGAATCATATGCTTGTGTTGTATAAATATTTGTGTTTGAAGTTTTGACACTACCTAGGATAATAAAGCCAAAACCACGCTACATATCTATGTACCAATAAATTTTATTAAATTACTTTGTTATAATGACAATAATCCGCGTTACTTTGTTCTTATTGACAAAAGCAATAAACTACGAGATATAGTGATATTGTAGATAATGTTGAGTAAAGGATTTGTGTGCGTCGGGTCGGGAAGTACATTGATACGACTAGCGTCAAGCGTGAGCTGGCCGTTCGTGTGGAGTTACAAAGGGCCGATCGGCCGTTGCCCCCACATTGCAAAGGTTCCTTTTTTTATGTCTGGCCCGTTTAGAGTTAGCTTCCGACGTATTTGTGTGAGTATAACAACCGGGATGCCGTGCATTTACTACTTAGAACTCGATACATGCTGTTTATAGTTAGGTACCTATCTGCCTATTTAGGCACTTCATAACTGTTCATAATAAAGCTGCAAATTCCTGTAATATGCATAATCGATTGTATTTCTGAATTTTCTAATCAACGCATAAAGTATGGTATAATGATAGTGCTATTGCATATTGTTAATGACATAATCAATTCTCTTTAACGGCTAATTAGCAGCACTTAATGATGTGCACGTAATCGTTAAACGTGTTATTAATGCGAAAATAGATGCAGGTAAAGTAACTCTAGATAGTGCATACCTACATATTTTTTTGCATTGCTTGACTATAGTTTATTTGACGTTAAGCTCGCAGATAGGTTGTTGACCAGAACACAAACATAAGCTTGGCTTACGATTAGAATTCTTTTGTTGATTCATACGGGCGGCAGCATGCTATAATATAACTTAAAATATAGGGCACTGATCCCACTTACTCATCGCTTCAAAGAATTTTTCTGTCTTTGTTTATACTTTGCATTTATAACGCTCATCACCTGGTAGGAAGTATTCTCTTATAACTTCCTCTGTTGATAGTATTCATTAGGATGGTAAGTAATGTTAACGTTAATTTATCAAGAAATATAGGCGGATGAACTGCGATGAACGGTTCAGATCGGGGTGTCCGGTCTTTGAACTCGAGAGCGGGATGCCGACTAGCAAGATTGTTTAATGACAACAAATAAAGCATCGATGCACAGCTGTCGGTCGGATGACGGTTCGGCTGACACGCGAGATCGTGAGGGCCCTATTATAGCGAAGGGCCAGGTAGTCGGCTCAACGTTTTTCATTTTTGTCTGCTTTAATACAAGAAATTTATATGAAAGTGGTATTTTACCTGAACTCCATTTTGGTTCTGTTATTTGATCGTCTTTATGCTTGGTAAAATGATCAAAAATAGCATGTTATACAAATTCATTTAAAATATTTATATCTATCATAATCGGATCACTTTAATTACGCAATAACGACAGGCAATAAACAAATAAAACTTTGCCAAGTGAATGTGCGATACAGTTGGTGCAGAGCACTGTTCAATGAAGCACTTTCGCTGATCACTCAGGCGGTGTATCTGTGGAGTTGTTATGTGATAAGGCTGTGTAGATGCTCACCGATATGCGCAAGGTCGATGATGGGTATTTCGCAGCGCGCGAGCAGGCTCTCTTCCTGCTGGGCCGCCATAGTCGATGCTTGATACAGCCGCTCTGATTTCCACACGCCGATTGCTCGTTCAGTCAACACTCCGACTCCTTATCACTCGACTCCCACAGTAATTAGCAATTAGCGAACGCGACACCGAAAGATAATTTTAAGGTAGAGAAACGATAGATAAGCACTTAATACACCGTAAGGATACGACCTAAACGTTAAAGTTTATTGAAGTTATGAATGGTCTTTTGGTTATTCCTGGTATAGAAGCGTTCAGAACTCATTTGCATAACCTTGTAGTTCTTGCTCGAGGCGTTCAGCGATCTGACGTAGCAGCAATGAGCTATACTGACTTGACACATTAAAAATTGGTTTCCGTTGCTTCTCTCACAGTAAGTAACTATGTGGTAAGGTTGCTCCCGCGTGTGCGACCCGACGGCGTCGCGCGCCCCCCGTCCCTCACAGCTGGCGAGTTTCGAATGTCTCTTGTCGAATAAACTGGCTCACCGTGTGCGATGAGCGTTACCCTGGCGTCCGATGTCGGCTCTCACTTGTATATCATCGCGCAGACTTTCGCAACCGAATGGCGTGTCGAAACAGTTCTGCCTTGAGCACGCTGCCGTGTGGAGAAAGCGTATTGTGCGACGGGTGTGCGCGAGTCACTCGGCGTTCAGAGTAACACTGACGAGGCGCTCGGGCGCTGCTTACTCGACTGACTCACGCGGCCCTTGATCGCGGCTCACTTCGCACCACTTGGTTGTGTTCTCCCATGCTACAGCGCGGCGGCGTTGCTCGGTGTTGGCGTCGTTGTTCGGTTGTTCCAACTATAACCTCGTCTTGCGTGCCATTCACTTGTCTGTATTGTAGTAAACGAGGGTCGGCAAACTTTGTTACTATCAGAACAATCTAAAATGAGCATTATCTAATAGGACATAAGATTCACACCTATATAGAACGTTGTGTGTATGCTGGCTTATCAGTACCATAGAACATCAATCATAATCATGGTCCGTAATGCATATCGTCATTACAATGCTGATAAATTAGTATACAAATTACATTACATTAAAAACTATGTTAACTTCTAACGCCATCTATAACATCCTAAACGTAACAATTACATTGATTAACGCCATCTGGAGTTCAAACGTGTAAGGGTTAAAATAAAAAATATATATTGAATTTAGAGGTTTATATAATTTCCAATTGTATGATGCTATGCCATTTCGTACTTCTGCCAGCTTCAATATAATAAAAAAAATATTTGTCAAATAATTGTATAAAAATATAGGACGTAAACCCTTATCAATACATGACATTGACCTTGTAAATATGTCAATCCACACTTTTTATTGTTTTAAGTTGAATAAATAATCAAATGCTTTAATTTAAAGTGAGATTGTTTTATTTATATAGGGCTGGTAGCATTAATTTACAGTTGAGTGTTGCGATTTCATTTCAGGCATCTTTCGAAGTACGACGAGCCAACATATCCGCCTCGCATCGCTCTCTGCACGTGCTGCTCGAACAACCTCCTGTTACTTTGCAGTTCGTCTGCAGCCTCTTTGTTTAGAGGATCCTCAGGATTTGGTTCCTGAAAAAGAAATAAACATATAACAGTGATATAGAATGTTTTTATTCATAATCTCTGTTTGCCGTTGATTAGAAGTCACTCATTTGACCCATGTCAAATATAAAATACCAAAATTAAATGGAAACCGCCTTTTTTCCATTGTTTTATCTTTTTTCGGTTTCTGGTGTGCAACCAAACAGTGTATTGTTTATGATAATTACACTCATTAACCTCAAGAGTTACCAAAATTACTATCAAGAAAAGTTTCAAACATGTGATGTGTGAGTAAGAATGGGCTGATTCAAATTCCATCTTATACTTAAATGAGTAGTCGCCAGTTAACTCTTCATTCGACCTCAAACATTATAAGTCTCTAAGAGACTTTATAGAAACTGTTGATAAGGTACTTATTGTTTAATACCAATGCAAGGATGTATGAGATTCCAGTAATTGCAGCCATGTTTTACTTTATCAGTGTTCACTTGAATTATTTATCTATTATTTTAAGTGAATAAGTTTGCTATTGTTATAATGGATATTTTGTATGACTTGATCACTTTGCCTCCACCTCACTGCTTTCATCTATGGTTCACTGTCTATGGTGATGGTGGCGGTTATGAACCACTTGTAACCAGTTAAAAAAATTATTGGATTCAGTCAAGCTTTTTTGGGGGAAGGGCTTAAAATGTGGCATATCTGGATGTTCTAAAAAGTCTTTAATTTTCCAATGGATTTTTAAGTTTAGTTATCCTTAAAATACACCATACTCATATAGGAAGATATTTTTTAAAAGGACTATGTTCCACTATATAAGTTTGTGCCTACTTTTAACTACTAAAAACAAAAATAATAATATACAATCCTCGAAAGGTTAGGCACAGGTATACTGTTATAGACCAGAACACCCAAATTTTGCTCATGCTATAAATCAATATAACCCATTGCACTACATACGTGAATACAGAATTTCGTAAAAGTTAATCTGGCCCGACAGGATACCCAGGAATCGAAAGGCAAGATCTCACTTGCCAGCAACTATTATACCGACGAGGCAAACATTTAATATTTTATATTTTTATTCATAATAATATATCACACACAAGGGTGCCGTAACTGTCCAAAACTGGCTTAAAAAAAGTATAGATAGCGTAAAATGTGTCAGCATTGCGCAGAATCACGATCTTTGATAGGCTATGAGTAACATGATGATTGGTGACTCATCTTTTATTTCAGTTCCTGATTTCTTGCTAATTTGAGCATGAAGGTTAGGAGCACAAAAATTCTGTTTCCCTTCAAATGTCAACGACATATTTAATTGTGACTATAAATTAATTATCAAATTATACCAAAATAATGTTTAATGACATAAAAATGATGAAATGATATAAAATAAAAAAAGAATTAGGGAGGCGCATGCCACTAAATAAGACAGTCCACCGCAGTATAGATCATAGTAAAGAAGGCCATTGTCACAATAGAAAAGCTTCGCAAACTTCGCCTCATGCGAGTTAGAAGCGAGGGGTGCCCGCATGCCACGTTACACTGAAACCGCAGTTACACAAATACGCATCAGCCGGGTCCCTCTCTCTAATAAGCATTATACTCTATTATTAGTATAAAGTATTTATGTGAGAAAAAAGTTTTCAGAAGACTGGCATTCTAGCATTTGCTATATTAACATTTAATGAACATGCACATTGATTTTCAAAAAATATGAACACATACCAAGAATAAATACTGTAGTCCGTAAACTATGGAGTTGACAGTAAGCACAGGTTTCCAGTCTTCCCTTAAGATGTTGAGACACACATTGCCCTCGAGGTCTATGTTCGGATGATATACAGCTGTTTCACATTTCACCTTGGGCGGCTCATGAGGATAGTTTGGTCCTACCTGTAATACAATGATTTGAATATAGTAAAAGAATACAAATATATGCATGAGAATTTACCTTCGCCCTCTTTGGAACATATGTATGTAATTCAACCAGGAAGTATGTATTTTAGTTATAGTATCCATTTATGACCATCAACTCAACCTCTCAACTATATTGTAACATAAGATATGTGTCACAAATGGGACATGATAAGGCAGGACAATATCTTACATGTAATTTGATTTAATTTTTAATTTTAAGATTGTGAGTAAGCATAATTTTAATTTGTTACATTTCCTCAAAGCATTGAATTTGTCTTCTGTATGTGCTTTAGTTGTTTTGTAGTAAATAAATAATTTTTAGCAATCACCCATTCATGTTTCAAAACTCCTAGCTTAAGACTCATAACTGTACAGGATCTGAGGCAAATGAAGCCTTGATCAATCAAACAGGGTAAGAGTTAATGTTATTTTGAAACTATACATCTTCAAAGATCATGCAACATTGAAAGATGATGATAACAGTTACATTTTAATATCACAGCACAACTCCCTACCTAGTGGACAGACGGAAGAAAGCCTTTTAATTATTAAAAACAAACATTAAACATTATCAAAAGCAGTTGATTTTTAGAGGTTCATAAACAAAAATCTTGTGTTACATTGTTATTTCTTTGTCTTTACTTATTATAATAATTATTTTTTATGACAAATTATATTAAATATGTGAAAAAACTTGTGTATGAAGATCTCAGACAACTGCAGTGAACTCCACTATTCTAAGATCAGTCCTACTGCTTTGTCATGATTACAATTGGTTACAATGTTGTTGTTATGAGAGATCATAAAAATGCTGTCACATTTAACGCAACCACAGGAAGAGGGAGGGGTGGTTCATTCTTTGTGAAGAACAAGCCGGTTAATGTAATACCTCCTTATCCATGTATAATCTAAAAACCTTAAGTTAATGATGATGGTTCATATATCAAACACTACAAAATTAAAATCTGAATTAATCTACCATAAAAGGTTATCAGAAAATGTAATAATGTCTGGTGAATGTCAACAGTGTGATTTCTCTTGACAGTTTGTTAAAATTTTATGTGTGCATATTGATGAATTAGTATGATACAAATTGTTTTTAATAATCAAATACTAATAATACAGTTTTATTAACAAAGTTATCCATAACATAGCATCATGTCCTCATCCCTTAGGAGTTATCTAGAGTGTCACACTCACATGCCACTGCTGCTGTTAATAATACCCATGAAAAATAGAGCCATTCACACACACAATTCTAGCTTTGGGGTGCTATGAAAAATTGCAGTAAATTCAAATAATACTGGGAATTGAACGCAAGGTATCATGCTTCAGTAGTGCATGCAACCACCAGAACATAGAGGGTGTGTTGTAACCATATAACAAAATAGTAATAATAGATTTATAGGCATTAAATTGGACTAAATAACTAATTACTTTAACAACTGTAACAGTTTGCATTATTACCTTAAAACTAAATACAAATCTTCCTCCCCTATAGAATCCTTCATCAGGGCATATGATTAGTTTGAAATTAAGTAAATCATCTGGATCTGGAAACTCTGTGTTACATGTCTTGGGCAAATTCAATTCATTCAAATCTGAAAATAAGAACAAAACAAGTTATAGCTAAGCAACAGTAAATGTTTTATTACACTAAATTCAGTTTAAGAATTTTGTCTCATAATCGAAATAAGGAAATCTCATTGAATATATACATAAGAACTAATATGCACCTACCCCCTTAGTCTTAACGTGATGCTACGTGTAGATAGCTCGTTTACATTAAAAATATATTACCAATGAATACACAACGCGTAAAATGTTCTATTTTCTGAATTTTACCTTTTGTGATCCGCAACTGAGCGGCTGATGCTTTTTTCTGTGAACCCCCTGCTCTTGCTGAGCCTTCCTCATCTTTCTTTTGTTGTTTTAATGAAAAAAGTTTAATCATTGTCCTAACTAATCGATAAAATAGAAATTATTAGAAATAAAACCACGATCTATTTTGACAGCTTAAATTTTTGTACGAAACTTCAATATTTCAATTAGACAGATTGCAATTTGTAAATAAAATAATAATTTCTAATATTTCATTGGCAAACCTAATAAAAAGAAATAAATTTAGTGAATTTTAACCAATCACAGAGCTTTAGTGACATTTCTCAACAAACGAAGTTCATTTCATTCGTAGTCTTTGTATTTATTGGGTAGTCACTAGTCAGTTGACTTGGAGCTCAGGCTTGGAGGCTTGGCTGTGGGTCGTCATCATGACAGGAGAATTAAAAATAATACGAGTGCGACAGCCAGAGTAGAAAATGGAAATTAAATGTAAACCGTTGAATTTAGTTGGTTCTTTGTTTGAATCGTAAAAAATATTATTAAAAGATACTAGAATATTTATGATTTTTAGGGAATAAACTGAGGCCTCCTTTAACTTCCAGCCCTTTGATATTGTTATTTTTACTATCGATGGTGGCATGGACATCTCTAAAAAGGCAGCAGTGTTGCTGCTTAAAATATGTTTGTTACTTGTGGATACTGAAATTTTTAAGTAATTATGCTTTACATAGCAACGTAGAAAATATATAAAAAATAAATTAATTTCAACCGCAAAATACCTTATTAATCTACCGTCTAAAACGTTTTTCTAATTACAAAATAATATGATTGGTACTAATCTGGGTATTTTATGCACGGTATCTGGTAACCCATCATAATTAATTGTCAAACATTTTCGTTTTCGTTTCTCCTGTTTTCCAAAAAGCTATTTTACGAAAATGTTGTAGCAGACAGCGTTTTTCATTTTCCAGAATATATATAAGTGCAATTGTCTCCGATAGTTTAAGTGCTATGTGAATATAAGCATTAATTACATTATTTAGTTACTAGTTTATATCTACTTGTAACAACATGGCAAGTGAGGATGTGATAGAATTGGGGTCTTCGGACGATGAGACGGAACCGGCACCGAAGAAGGTTTGCTATATATCGAATGATAACTACTTTTAATTTCACTAAGTCTATGGAACTCGAAAATCACAGCAGTTCGATTAGTTAGTTGATCAAGGAGCCCCTATATATGTTATATCTTATGGTAGATTTCTTTGAGCTGAAAAACTGATAAGCAATTGTTTATATTTATGTAAGATTATCTTTTTTTGTTTCTAATAAGTTCTTGTGGCCTTGAATTTCAACAGTAGCTTTTGTTTCAGAGTAAGCCAATGCCTAATGCTATGGTGTGTATACCAGGAAAATTACATGATGTGACAATAAAGCCTACAAAACTAAATCCCACTACAGTAAAAGGATTTGTAAAAAAAGGGGTACCTATAGTAAAAGGTGCACCTATGGGAAAAGGGGGTGTAGTGAACACTCAAAATGTTATAGCAAATCCATTTGCTGGCAAAATAAAACCTCTTCTTAACAAACCAGTACAAAAACTTGTTTTGAAACCTCATCTTAAATTAATTAAACCCATTTCAATTCAGAAGCCCTCAAATAGTAGTAATTCATTTATAAAAAAAACAAATCCACTTGATTTAGTTAACATGTCTGCAAAAGTGTTAAAGAATCCCATCAGAATACAGAACCCCAAAAGTCTTAGTAATTTGCCTCCTAGCATTACTGTAAAGAGAACTACTCCGTCATCTACAAAACCCATAATTTTTTTTAATGCCTCAAGTCATGTGAGTATGAAACCAAATCCAGATCCTGGGATTGAAGTTCCGACAGTAGAATTAGACGATGATGAAGGGCCACCACCTATGTCAAGCCCTGCTTGGTATTTAAGACCTGAAGAGCAAGAAGGTACTCAAGTCCTAGAAAAAGAGAATAATAAAGAGCCTGAACCACCTACTATGATTGAAATTACTATTGAAGACAGTCCCATTAAACATGTAATTAATAAAAGGACTTGTGAAATCGGTACTGAACTAGCTATCACTATAGATGACAGCCCTGTAAAGATAACTGCAGAAAAGAATAAGTCCATCAGTGGGAGTGACAATGAAGAAAGTATTAGTAGAGAACCACAAAGTAAAAAGAAGTTAGAGTATCCCAAAGAAGCTGAAAATGAGAACAGGAAAACTGTGGAAATAGAAATACATATACCACCAGAAGTAGGTGAGGATTATATCAGTACTAGCAGTTATAAAAATGCAGAATACGAAGAAGTTAGTGTTGTAAGTGATAATAAAACACTAGACACAAATAAGAAAATTGATAGTCCAGAAAGAAATACACAATTGAAAATTAATTCAATAGCAGCTACAGAAAATAAAATAGTAAGTCCCAGTGAATTTCATTCTGTGTATCAAAACTTTATAGATGTGTGTTTTGAATTAGAAAATTCCGATGATATGACGAAAATAGTAGAGAAAAAAATCAAAGGATATTACAAACAAGTTCCAAAGGAGTACACAGAATCTGAGGAGTTTATTGATATGGTGGCAAGTAAAATTGTTTCGATGAAAGCTAACCCTGAAAAGATGTACTTGTACATCAAAGATATTGTCGATGAATTGAATTTACAAAGAAAATTAGCAAAATCACAGCTAATGAACAAAGAATCTAAAACTGAAGGTTTGGAATTTTTATTTCATAGTAGTAATAATATTATTAACAAATTGACTGACTATTATATTTTATAAATTGTAAATAAATAGCACTATAATAATATTCAGTAGTACATAGGACAGCCTCACTCAAGTAGATTGCTTTCCTGACTGTGTAAAGTCTCTATTATTGTTATAGTTACAGACTATGCATGGTATTTAATCCTTTTTTGTTTGTATTACACCAATTGTTTAAACAATTTTACAATTTTTTCTAGAAGTGGTACTGGTTATATAAACATGTTTAATACCATTTAGTTTCACTTGCTCTTTCACTACACTTTTACTATTTTACTTATACACTACACTTACTTATTACTGTCTTTGTCTTGCATTTTGGAACTCGGTATAAAAGGGCACATAGCAAAATCTGTATTGGATGGTAGACCTTTCTTTAGATAACAGATCTGCATTTTGGGAAAAAATAAGCTTTTATTTCTGTATATATAAATCAATGCCATTGATACTGGAATCAAAGAAACATTACTCAACTATTCATCATATTAAATTTTTTCAATCTTTATATTAATTATACTATAGAGTTGTTTGTCATTGTGATATGAATTTAATCATTGGATGTAATAAAACAATGTGCAAAGCATTTCAATCTAATGTTAAATGTTGAACTTGTTAATGAGGTATACCCTACCTAATAAATGATTATCATATTGGTTCTCATTTCAGAGCCAGAGCAGTTCATTTATGGAGAGGAGAGAGATTATGATTCCAAGCGCCAAAGACAGATACGTAAGCTAGAGAAGACTATAAAAAAACTACACAGAGCTATTCAAAAATTAGAAGAACAAGAGGTTGATTTTGATGATGAAGATGACTCTGTTTATTTATTGACTGAAAGGTAAGTCTTAATACTCAAAAATTTACCATATACAGGATGACGCAGAAAACATATGTATTACCAATTAGGCAGTAAAAATAAATACAATAACATGTAGATGTTACTGTTCTGCTTAAGTAGTTCAGAATGATCTACCTTAGTTAGGTACCAAAACGATAAAGTGATAAAGATAAAGTTAGACAATTTCTTTAATTAAAAATCCTGGTGTTGTTGTACTCATTGAGTATAATACACCATATAGAGGACGCCCTGCATTGCCATTCGCAGTAGAATTTCGAAAAATCCTTTTTTAGTTCTTGTACACCATTGCACTTCTTTCACAACACCTTCTAAAGAACACATGTTCCGTGTGAACAAATTAGACGTTTCTATCTTCAGTTGATTGGGCTGTGCATTTTCTGTCAGTCAATATGGTACTGTTTTATTAATAAGTATAGTTAATTGACTGTACCCTATAAAGCCCCTTGTATCTTCATCTCTGTGCCAGATATATTATTTATTTTTCATTTATTTTTAGGTACAAAGAACGAATGGTGAGGGTGTACACGAAATTTTGTCAGTTGACAAACACGAAAATGCCTTCAGAACCGCGCATCCAGATAGATGCGCGACTGGGGCAGCCTTCGGGGCCAGCAAAGCGTCTCGAAAAGTGGATAAATAAGAAAGTTCCCATTGGCACGCCACTACCATTCCCCGACTTTCATGATGTTATTCGCTGTGTTAGAGATGCGAATGATGAAGATAAATTAGGGTGGAATGAAGCTGATATTATGGATGAAGGTAGGAAATACTGAAATATTTCTGTATTAAAACCATTTATTTAGCCACACAATATAGGATACATTAAACAAAGAAACATAACAAATGGGTTCTGTATGTGCGGCAAGGAATCCAGCTCAGTATTTGCTGTGCGTATAAGCACAGCATTGATTTTCAGCTGGTCCCCGCTTTTGTATATTAGTTGTACTTTTTTGTCGTATTCTGTTACAATATGTAAGTACTTAACTATTAGATGTCACCACTTAACACATTTGTTTAGTATTGAGAGAAACAGTAGATTTTTACTGAACTATAACGATTGACTATTCAATTATTTTCGAGAGTAACTAGCAGAAATTAAATTATATCTACTAATAAACAAAATATTATCTCTTTTAACGAGTGTTTTTTTTGCCTTCTTCAGCTCGTGATTTATTTACGAGATGTGGCAAGAAACTGCAAAGACGTAGACAAGAAAATGAATGGAGACTAGCAGCTTCACGGATTGCCTTTGATATAGACCCAGCAGAAAACAATGAACAGTTAAAATTCAAGCTAGAAGAAAACAAGAAAGTGGCAATGAATAAGGAGACTGATATATTTAATAAGTAAGTTCTATGTTCATTAATTAACGGATTGTATCCTAGGGTTATGGTAAATTCGGTGAGATATTTAATATAACTTCAACCTAAAAGTATGCTAAATATATTCTTCGTAACGTAACTTTTTGCACCTTAGTTAATCTCATTCAAAACCTACTAATCTAAGATCTAATTTCATTCAAATTAGATTTTTCATAAAATCAAATAATCTCAAATATCTGTCAGTTGATAGTAAATCAAGTTTCTGTAAGATCATGTAGAAGTAATATTCGTAAACTACCATTAACGTTTTTGAGTTTAGAGCGAACATAGAAACAAAAAACACAACTAGATAAAAAAGCAAATAAAATCCGGGCCGAGTCCCGGATTTGAGCTGAGGCTCATAAATAAATAGAACATCAAGATAAAATCCGGGACCTCGGCTCTTATGCAAATGTTTATATTGTGTATATGTATGTGTTACTTATTATGATCTGTAATATTTCAGATATGCTGACAGACAGAACCAACTGAAATTAGAAGCTGAGGAGATCGGGGATAAAGAGGCGGAAGAGTCGCCAGTTGAAAGTGAAGAGGACGAAGCCAATGACGAAAGCGTTTCATTACAAAGCAAAGAGAAAAGAAAAGAAAGACTTAAAAGACTGTTGCATGAAAGATCTAAAAGATTAAGTGAAGGAAAAGAAAATCAACCATCAGAAGACTCCAAGATAAACATAGCTGATGCTAAAATGCCTGAAACAAATAAGGAAGAAATAAAAATTAAGGAATCGGAAATAGATATTAAAGAAAAGAAAGAGGATTCTGCTAAAATCTTGGAGACATCTCATAATAATGAGAAGAACTCTCTTAATACTGCAGAAACACTTTCAGTTAGTGACGATAGCACTAATTTAGAATCAGATATTGATGAGCTTCATCTATTACAGAAATTGCATTCAGGCAATGAACTCGAAACTTCAACACTTGAATCGTCTGATTCTGAAAGTCCCATAGCTATTTCTGATTCATTAGAATCTGGCAGCGATACTAAAAAGCAATTGAGTGACGTCATTAGTATTGAAAATTCAAGTTATTCTGAGAGTGAAGTAGATAAACTGAATACTACGCCGTTTAAAAATACAGAAAGTATTGATTTAGTAGTTCCTGATAGTATGCTGAACAATGAAACTGAAGCTATTGTCCATGCTGGCATGGAAACAAACGCAGTCATTGACACTGAAAATTCGAGTGCTCTCATGGACCTGCAGTGCTCGGTTGTGGGTACTAAAAACACACAAAGGAAGTCCAACAATAAAGAATACACAGATGCAGTTGAAGATGTACTGCCTGCGTCTTCAGACGATGAAAATGGCGGTAGTCAAGAAGAGGGTGCAACAGATGGTGCATGTATTAATCTAAGAGATGATCTCATTTCAATTGATGAAACAGTGGTTGGACTTGTTGCTGATAAACCCGAAAAAGACTCGGAAAATGAGCCAAATGTACCAGACAAAGAAAGTAAATCAGATGAATGTAGTGTAGTTGAAATTAATACTAATAAGGTTGAATTAAAAGATGACAAAGAAGTTAATGAGAAATTGAATGCCGTTGAATCTATGGATACAACACAAAATAATGAACTTAGTGCATCTAAGAAGAAATCTGGTCAGAAGAATGTTGGTGTAGCGTTAGATGATACTAAATCTACGACAGTGGAAGCAATGGATGTTGATCAGGATGAAATTGTCGAAGCATCGGAGACAAAATCAAACGGTGTAGAAGAAGATTTAGCATTGACATTATCATCAGAAACTTAATAGTTCCATTTTATGTTAAAATGACTGAAGTGTAATATAAAAACACAGACATTTTGTTTATATTGGTATGAATACATAGCTTTAAAACTTTATAATATAACCTTATAAATAAGTTATAAGCTATGGTATTGAGGTGCACATACAGTTATAAATCTTCTTACTATACTTTTGATTGCATTGTAATGAAATATAGCACGCGTCGTAGATATAATATCTAGTTACAGTTATGTATGTTTATTTATCTGTTTTATTTATACATATTATGAAGTCTGTAGTCACGTCTAATTGCAATACAAATATTCATGTACAGTTTGTTTTTTTAATAATTGCATTTATTTCAATAACAGCTAACACTACTCAAGATGAATATGACGCGTGGATATTTTTTTTGTGGTCTAGTTATGTTTAAATATTTCTAATTACGATTAAGTGTTTTGATCACAACAATATTCATAAATTAATTAATAAAGTCGGTCGGACGTGGTTTATATTCGATATTTTATTATATTTTCCTAATATTGAATACATAAGTCCAGCTGTTCTCAATCTGTGGTCTGCTATATCACTATATTAATTAAAAGCGTTGTGTGTGGGCAACGTACCACGCTATGAATGCCGTCAGCAAATGAAGAAGTTATATTATTCCTGATTTATTTAACGCTTTGAGGAGTGTTAAGATTGAATATACTTACATTAAAATCTATGCTACTGAATTTCGCAAATATATATTTAATGCTTATTCATTGTATTGCAATGTATTATAGAGCACTACGCATTGATAGACTATATACTTAGATTTTATTAAAATAGGTTTATAAATAAAGGTAAACTTGGTCGTCACAACATATATTTACAATATTTACAAAGGTCCACTCTTAAGTACATAATGTTAATTCTATCCCTATTTACACATTGCAAAGCTTCAACAAAGGCATCAACGCAAATGTCATGTAAAACAAACTGGCCCAGGTGTGAATGTGAACTGGTGTTCCGCGTCAACAAATGATAAAGGTTGAAAGTCGCTGATTGGGAGCCTATCTGTTCGGGATGTTTTTATTTCCAGCACAATATCGCCAGTGCCCTCCTGAAAAAAAAAATCAACACCAGATATAGATTTCCGGTAGGTACATGCTTCTAGTATTGTAAGTCTAAGGAATTGTCATTGTCAGAAAAAAGTTAAATCGACTACCTTAAGAAAGCAGCTGGTTGCGAAAGGCGAGTTATGATGCCAATTGCGGTATGCCATGTTAAATCCTTAGTAGCGAAGCTAGACTTTTTTGGCTAGTAGCTTATGAAGTGATATGTTTTATTTGCCTCGTAAATACATACATAATATATTAATTAACTAGGCCTGTTGCAGTCCGCAGCTGGATAGGCCTCTCTAAAGCTACGTCACAACATTGGGGTCTCAACCGACCGCATGCAGTCCAAAGAAAAGTTTATTTATGAAATTTATTATGAAAGTGTGAACGAGAGAATTTTATGAAAACATACCTGGCAGTCATCTTTTATCAATATTGGTTCCCTAAACTCTACGGAATTGTAACCGAAAAGCTTGAGGCTGTTCATTCTGGCCAAATCAGGTGGGATGTCAGATCTGAAAAATAAACTGCTTTTTAAAAAAATGCTGTCTCCATATATCTATTTATGCCTTTAAATAAATTTAATAAAATTGTACCTTTGTGGGGCTTTGGTATTCACACAGGAATATGTGAAGTTCTGCTTCGCTCCGTTTGATAGCAATCTTAAAAATCTAAGTTGTATAGAACCAGATCCCTCGGCATCGTACGTAAGCTGAAAATTAATATAATTGATTTATACAACATAAAAAATAGTGTAATCAATCATAAAAGTACTAAGACTACCCTCTAATAAAATATATCTTCATATTTGGTAAAATCAATTTTTTATTTACCCTGAAACCGTTGTCGGTTTGCGAGAATTTGTGTGCAGTGGCGTCAGATGTGAAAATAGCTGGTTCCCTGTCGTCTGGATACAAGCAGGTGCTGTGTCCCTTGCAGTACACTCTGATCGGTCGGCCACTGCTGGCTCCACGAGCATCTATCCAATAGTATCCTATGGAAAAGGTAAATACTTTGTTTCATTAAATAATTGGTAGGTATATAGAGAGTTGTCCTTAACTAGGTTGGGAATAGGACTGAATAAAACAAAACAAAATTCGTGTTTAATGCCACAGCAGCTTGTAAACATCGGCTATTTAACATAGGTATTTATGCTGACGGATCCGGGTAAAATTTAGCTAATTACTATGTTCAGCGGATGATAATCAAGTTATCAGCTTAAAAAATATGTTAATAATGAATCCTTTTAAGAATAACTGAACAATACTATTATAATGTCATTGAATGTTAGTGCATCAGGTAATTTATTGTCTCACTGGTTTAGTGATCGCAAGTGCAGTGCTGCAGAGTCTGAGATCCTTGGTTCGATTCCCGGTTCGGGCAGTGTTATTGAGTTTTCTGTTAGGACATTTTCAGTAGTAGCCCGAAGTTAGGAATTATGACCGGTAGAAGTATAAAAGTTGATGAGAACGTGGTGCTATGTTTAACTATAAAAGTTTTTTACCGTCGGTCAGGTTAATGTGTGAAGTCCTGAGATCACGGCAAGAGAGTGCTGGATTGGTTCTGGATCCTCGGGGCCGCCTCGCTGCCTCAAGAGCTCCGCGCGCAGCCAGCACACCCGTCATGATCTCTTTCACCCACTCTATGTCTTCTTCTGCTAAGTAAGTTTTATGATATTATTGCTTAGGGTTTACACTTCCGGTGTCGGCATGGATCAGTGCTGGGCCCATTTTATGGGGCCACAAAAGTGCGCCGCCCATGCTGAGGAATGTGACGATACCTCGTACAAAACTCATTTAGTATCAGTATTAAGATCAGTCACAAATGTTGACTATCTTTATCAATCGCCACAAAGAACGGTTGTTGTCATAATAAAACAACTATAGACATAATAAAGACACTTGAACAACAGTTTAAAAGCTTGCCTTCATCGAAGTTGTCTTCAGTCACAGATTCAATAGATTGTAATTCCGCACTGCGACGTCGTCTGGTGTAAGACGTGAATAGTTCAGGAGGTATTTGGGGCGCTGGTGCAGGTGGCCCCGGAGGTCCGGGTGTTCCTGGTGGACCTGGTGAGCCTGGTCTTCCTTCTGGTCCTAGTGAGCCCTTCGGTCCGAGTGGTCCTTCGGGTCCTGGTTGTCCTGATGGCCCGGTGTCGCCTTTTGGCCCCGAAGGTCCCATAGGTCCCTGAAATTTGTATTTTTATAGAGATGTTGAAATACCCAACCAATTTTATAGTCCTACGTCCATACTTGGTATACATTATATAATTATATTCACTATAATTATCATTTAGCAAAATATAGCTTCTCTATACGTACCATTTCTCCTTTAGGCCCAGGTGGTCCAATTGGGCCAGGTGGTCCTTGCTTGCCTATTTCCCCTTGATCACCTTTTAATCCCATTGGTCCAGTGTCGCCGATATGACCTTTTGGCCCTCGGTTGCCTTTGTCTCCTCTGATTCCTTGAGCACCAGATGGCCCTGCTTTGCCTGGTGGACCCGAAGGTCCCATTATACCTGGGGCACCGACTTCACCCTGAAATCAAATACATTTTCATTATGTTTTTTTTTGCAAGAATGGTAATTTTATTTATTGAGTATATTATTAAGTAATCAAATGTAGAACATTTCTTAACATGTACTAACAATGGGTCCAGGCAGTCCTCGTATTCCTCGTTGCCCTTCAGGTCCTGGTTGGCCGACAGGTCCATTCGGTCCGGGCTCACCGGGACTTCCCTTGGGGCCCATGTCACCCTTTTCTCCGGTTAGACCCGGGGTGCCTTGAGTTCCCGCTGGACCTTCCGAACCCTATAAAAGACAAATTATTCATTGATTGTTAGTTTTACTTTAATTAACTTTGTGTTGTCTTTGAGTACGTGTGAAACTACTTACAGGATTGCCAGGCATTCCAGTTTCTCCAGGTTTGCCTGGTGGTCCTACTGGCCCGGGTGATCCTGGTGGTCCAGTGCTGCCTTCTGGCCCGTCAGATCCTGGTTCACCCTTGATGCCTTGTGGCCCAGTTTCTCCTCGCTCTCCTGGAAATCCAGCAGGCCCAGTGTCTCCCTTAGGGCCCTCTGGACCGGGAGGACCTTTAGGTCCAGTTTCTCCTTGTAATCCTGAAGGCCCATCGTCACCTTTGGGCCCAACTGGTCCTCTGGGTCCCTGTACAGTCCCGAAAATATGTATTTTAACCACAATATTGTACAGTAATATTGACAAATTTATCGAAGAAAATTTTAAGGCATTTTTATGAATATAAAGAGCCATATTTACCAATTTTCCTTCGGGGCCTTGGACTCCCGGTGGTCCAGGTGCTCCGGGGCTGCCAACATCTCCCTGTTGTCCTTCGGCGCCTCGCGGCCCTGGTTCTCCTTGAACACCTTTAGCTCCTCGACGTCCGGGTGGTCCAGTGGGTCCGGCAGGTCCTGTTGCTCCTGTTGATATAAACATTGTAAACATATAAGTGTTAGGATTACGATGACACATACATAACAAACATATGTTTACTAACGTAATATTTTTTTGTTCCTTCGATCCCATTTGATCACAATTGAATTCTAGCCCGTAGCATACAAATATAACATACTTCACTTATCTATACAAAGACTAATACCCCCTTTTAACCTTTTTGAATTTCGTCGTGTTTGCTTATATTTATAAAAAAACCTCTGTGCATAACTTAGTTTCTAAACGATTTAGGCTTTCTAGCTTAACCTACATTGATAAATCAGTTTAATGCTTTTATAAACAACATCTAATTACAACCTCAAACATCCTAATTAGAATATCCAGTTATAATCATGATACATTATAATTATTATAAGCCTATGCTGTCCCACTCCTGGGCAAAGGCTTCTCTCTTTTTCCTCTATTTCTCATAATTGGCCAAAGCCGAATGTTTTGTCGAAGGTGGTTTTATTTGGCCGAAGGTGGCCGAAGCTGAAGCTTCGGTCGGACACTAGTAATTAGATAAACCCATTGTGGGCGAGTAGTATGGACAAAGATTACAAATTTACGTTCACAGTCGCACACACACGTGAGACGAGCGAGCGCAACTGCCAGTCACAAGAAAATAGACAATACATTAATCTCATAAATCATATATTGTTATTATATATTGTCCTACGAACCCACCTGTAACTTACTTTGTTTTAAAATGGCTGAAATCGATTCCGTCGCCAATTCTTAACAAATAAATTTCAGGGTGTGGGTCATAATTTCATTATTTTACATGTTATACATATAGTAGTATGCATATACACACCTAAGGCTCCAGCATCTCCCATATCTCCTTTAGATCCCTGTTGTCCTTTAGTTCCTTGAGGTCCAGCTGGTCCAGCAGGTCCAGATGGGCCGCGGACTCCATCTGTGCCTGGTGTGCCTGGAGGACCTAATTCACCAGGTGGGCCTTTATCACCGGGCAAGCCCACTGGGCCTGCTTCTCCCCGAAGCCCTTGTATACCAGGAGACCCGGGTGGGCCCTATAAAAACAAAATTAATGATTGAGATACGAGTTTATGTGAATATTTTATAAAAATAATAATTTAGGTAGTCTTATAAAGACGATGATTTTGCAATTTAGCAGTTCATGACACATTAAACAGTTACATTTATGTATGTATATCTTATGTGTTTTTAGTTAAGAATACCGTTCACATGTGGAGTTCGTTAGGGCGACAAAGGGATAACGTTAGGGCAGAAGCTTCATTACTATTATGAATACCAATCTGTTAGTTAAACCTCATTATGGGAAAATTTAGTGATAATAAATTGTGTAATAGTGCGTTATCATTTTATCTTTCTCTGTTAACTTACGGATTCTCCCATAGTCCCTTTAAAGCCTTTTTCCCCAGGGGGGCCAGCTTCTCCTTTGTCACCATCTTCGCCCGGAGGTCCAACTGGCCCAGGAGCTCCAGTTAGTCCTCTGGGTCCTGGCAATCCATCTCTACCGATTGGACCTTAAAAATAATATTTTTGATATTATTTTTTATTTCATCTCTTAATGCCATAATTTTTAGTATTTCGTCGATTCACCTCACCTCAGTATATGTCTGTCAGATTTTAGTTTATAAAAAAAATGTAATTACGTAATTAATTAGTAACTGGTTGGTTAGTCACTAACCTACTGGGCCTGGCTCTCCAATTTCGCCTTTCTGACCGCCAGGTCCTGTAGAGCCTCGTGGTCCTTCACGGCCTTGGGGTCCCTGTGGTCCTTCGTTACCGGTCTCACCGGGCTCTCCTTTGTCTCCTCTAATGCCAGGTGGACCAGGAGGACCCAAATCACCTTTCGCTCCAGGTATTCCCTGTATAAAACAAGTTATAAAGCAGCTCGAATATACAAAGTTAAAAATCATATAGGAAGAGTTGTAATCAAAAAATTTAAACCAAATGATTCTGAGTATCGATTCATAGATTTGGTTTTTAGGATAAATTGATAAGCGGTTAAAGTACTTACAGCCGTTCCCGGTAATCCGGGTTCTCCATTATGTCCTGGTGGGCCCGGAGACCCAACTGGCCCTGGTTTTCCTTCAGGACCCGATGGTCCAGGCGGGCCCTCTTTTCCTACTTCACCTGGAGTGCCCACGTCACCGGGTGTACCAGGTATGCCAGAGGCACCAGGCGGGCCGGGTGGACCCGGCTCCCCAGTAGAACCTTGAGGCCCAATGGGCCCTGAGGGTCCAGTTTGTCCCGTTGCTCCAGGATCTCCCTATTCGTTAAGAAAACACTTACTTTCATTTTCCGCAAATTAAGATATGTTATAGTAATTTTACAAGTATTTATTAGTAAGAGCTCAATAGTTTCGTCTTCAGACATTTTATCAATTATTACTCACTGTCGGACCACGTTCTCCAGGCGGACCTGGTAAGCCTGCTTTCCCATCAGGTCCGGGAGGACCAACAGCACCTGGAAATCCGCGGACACCTTCTAATCCTTGCGGTCCCCTTTCTCCTGTTGACCCTGGTGGTCCTGGTTGGCCTGTATCACCTTTAGATCCTGGAGGGCCGTCTGAACCCCGACGACCGCGTGGTCCTCTATACCCCTAATGTATGAAAATAATCCATAAGTATAAAGATTTTATCGCTGCATAATTTTTAGGTTTGTGATTTATACTATACTCACTCTTGGTCCAGTTTCACCTCGGTCACCTGGTTGTCCTACCAAACCCTATAAATGATAGGATTCATTTAACGTATATACATTTGTTTTTAATATTATTACAGGAATAGATATTTATGGGCAGGATACATTTGATTAAAACATAGTACGACTTATAATTAAGAGCATATGAACATTATAAATTGAATATATATATATAGAAATTGAATATAGAAATATTTATATCAATTCTAAATATATATTGGTAATTAATAAATAAATAAATGTTTATTTTTGTTTTTACGATGAAAATTACCAAAATTATCAAAAATTGTAATTAAATCTAAACTTTGTAAAAAAGGATACTATAAAATTTCGGACTATTTAGATGACAAAAACGCTTGGGATTGAGCCGCTCTTTAGCCTTTCCTTTTTTTTTTTATATACAAATTTTGCCATTAATTATTATATTATTTACTTCATTATTTTGTTATTGTAATGTCGTTTGAATTGAAATTATTTCTTATATATAACCGCTATACATTGTAAATGTGAGTGAGATCTAGGCTGAGCGCTCTTCATTTCATTAATTCTCACGATAACTGATGCATGCTTGCACTCTGTTGCGACAGGTTAGCTCAAATAGTTATGGCACTTTCTTCAAAAGGCTATTCCACCCTATATTTGTCTCACATAAACCTTTACATCAATACAATCTGTCTGGACTTTAAAATAGACTTTGACCCCTGAGTTTGTTTCGGCGTTTCTTCTCAGGGATAGTCATAGGAAATGCCGACGCCATCTAGTTTAAAAAAGACGTGTAAAAGTGATTGAAAAATCCTAATTGCAAAATAAATAATTTCATTTCATTTCATTTCATTTCATTACCATTATTCCTTTCGTGCCTCGCCTGCCTCTTCTCCCAGATGCGCCCTTGTCACCCTTCTCGCCTTGTATACCTGGATATCCTTGTGGCCCTTGAGGGCCAGTCGCCCCTTTTTCACCAGCCGGTCCGATGGGGCCTGTTTCACCTCTGGGTCCTTCTACACCCTAAATATAATTTAAAATCGGATATTTTAAAATCAGATATTTTATATTTTTGTTAAATTATTTGTTATTAGTTGTGAAGCTTCATTATACCTTTTGTCCTTCAGGTCCTTCAATTCCAGGAGGACCGGGTTCTCCTGTTAATCCCCTCTCTCCTTTTGGACCCATGTCACCCTTTTCTCCTTCAACACCTGTAGTTTTATATTAAAATTAGTATGATAAGTTTGGAAACGTAAACTTTGTTAAATCTTGTTACCTTGCAGTTAAAATGGTCAAAGCACTTGCCTCTTATTCCTTTATCTCCTTTGTCTCCTGGTAAGCCTCGTGGACCCTCATCCCCTTTCAAACCACGACTACCAGGAAAACCCAGCATTCCCTAAAATTTAACGTTTGTGTTACAAGCTTTATTTTCTTAACTACTATTTAGTCCAACTAGATCAATATCTACCTGAGGGCCCTGTGGGCCTATGTCTCCTGATGGTCCCTGCTGTCCTGGATTACCAGGTGTACCAGGAGAGCCTTCCGGACCAGATAGACCCGAAATTCCTGGTTTGCCTTGAGGACCCTAGAAAATGAACACATTAGAAAATCTTGTGCTAACTAAATGCACTGTTTGAAAGTAATTAATTAGAAGTATAATGACAATTACCGATTTAGATTGTTATGAAACCTTTGAAATGTTACCTGTATTCCTGGAGCACCAATAGGACCTTGCGGTCCCGTAGAACCCGGAGAACCGATAGTGCCCGGTTGTCCTGGAGGGCCAGGAGGGCCTGGTTGACCAGAAGCTCCTTTTGACCCTTGGGGTCCCTCAAGACCAGGTATTCCTGGGTAGCCGATTAGCCCTGGAAAACCTCTTGGTCCCATGAAGCCTCTAGGTCCCTAAAATGAACAATTAATATAATCCGGGTTTACATACTAATCTATAAATACAGCTTCTTTAAAGTATTGAATGTTTGTATTTACCAATTCTCCAGAAATACCAGGTGGTCCGGGAGGACCGTCATCTCCTGGTGGTCCATCTTGACCAGGCGCTCCTACCTCACCCTGTAGCCCCGCACTTCCTCTTTCACCTTTGTCACCTGGCATCCCCGGCAATCCTGGATAACCATGCTCGCCTTTATTTCCAGGAGCACCCGTTGAACCTCTCTCCCCATCCCTTCCCGCATGACCTCTTCGTCCCAATCTTCCGGGTGGCCCTTGCAGACCTCTAGAGCCTGGTGGCCCCTGAAATAAAATTCATTTCATGGTACTTATTTCATAAAAACTATAATTAAAATGACGGCAAATTCCTTCACACTTACAGGTTCCCCTTGTTCCCCCTGTTCTCCTTTAGTACCTTCTGGGCCAATCTCTCCTTCAGGACCTGGTGGACCAGTTAAGCCCATTGGTCCTTCTGCTCCCCGCATTGCAGCCTGTAATATTTAAAAAGTGTTTTAGATTTAGACGAACATCAGACGTTTTGCAAATAAAATATGTTTGAATTAACGTACCATATGTTGTGTGAACATTTGTCGTAGAGCTTCCGACTGCGCATCTGGACCTTTGTCGTTTCCTGACTGATGTAACTGCAAAAAATAAATTTAGTAAAGTCATTATTTAGTATTTTATGATCGAAACCTAATTTTATTAATAACTAGTAATGAAATATTAATTATTTATTAATGACTTACGGGAATCACAAAAACGTTGCCTGGTGGACCTGGGAATCCTTGTGAGCCCTCAGACCCAGGTTTACCTGGCTCTCCCTTGGGACCTCTTGGTCCTTGAGGACCTGGTGGCCCAGGATATCCCCGAGGACCCATATAAGTGCCAGGACTGCCGTAATCATAGTAGGTTTCAGATGAATCGTAATTTATTGTAGAGTTGTCCTGAAAAATCAAAGGCTTAAGTAGAAGTAGAAAACCCAAAGGCCTACTGACAAAGTTGTTTTCAAAATCATAAAGACTGTCAAATATTATATTTAATAGAAAAAGTCCTCATAAAGGAGTGCCATATTCACACACAAAGATATTACAGAATACTATTGTTTTATACAAGAGACAAAAAAGAAATCGAACTGGCGAAAAAACAAAAGATAATATAATTAAACACGTTATCTCACTTGGGTAACGTCCGGGGGATGTGTGAGCCAATCTGTGTCGTCCGTGGTTGTCATAGGGCTGTACGGACTCTCCGTGACGACAATCGTTGTCCCCGTCTCATCCGTTTCATCATCGTCCCCTCGTTTAGACTGAAACATACGCAACGTTAATAAACCTTTCATAAAAACAAGATTATTCCATTAAAATCCAGTGTAGCGGTGGCGTGGGTTCGGTATTGTATTCAAAATAATACAGAAAAATGTCTTTGTCATATCATACAATGTAGCTTTAGGTGTTAATTAAAAAACTGACACGGTATCCCATTAGAGCTGCAGAGAATGTTTATTTATTTTTTGACAATTAGAACTCATACCAACCAAAATAATAAAGTTGGCATTTTGGAATCTTACATACAGTGAAACAAGAAGAGGGCTGTCATTTCAAGTGAGCAAATTACAATCAACCAACCATATAGAGCTTTCGAAGCCCACTATACTTCCTAACAAAGGCTATATATCATTTCGTCAATAAACCTAAGATTTATGTCTCAAATATGTACCGAGTCCGAATGTTAAAATATTTCACAAAATTATAGATCCACAGTAGTGAAATTAATTACATTTCTGATAGTGTTTAACTTACTCTTGGAGTAGTCCTTTCAAAAGAGTCAACAGGTTCGTTTACAAACGGAGTTGGCGGTGCTGGTATAAATTCGTTGTTATCAGTGAAACTACCAAAAATGCTATTTTCATCTGGAACAAACACAAGATCTTTCAAAAACAGAAACTAGTTTTCCTTAACTCTTAAAGCTTCGTTATGAGGAATAAATCAGATACCTGAATCCGTCGATGGCGAGTACTGATTGCTAATTGGGTATGAATTAGCGATCTGCCAAGTTGGACCAGCGGTTGTTAGTACTCTGTTGGGCCACAAATTTTCAGTCTCGTTTCTGTCAAAGAATCTGTTTCTGCTATAAGTTCCGTATCTTCTGTGCACGTCGTCTTCTGTTATTGTCCCCAGGTTTGGGTGTTCAGTAGATTCACTGCGTGGTTCAGTGTACAGTATAGGCTTAACTTCTGGTTGAAACTGTGGTGCGGGTATGGCGATGTAAGGTAATCCAGAACCTTCACAATCTGGAGCAATTGCTATGCACATGTCATACGCAACATCCGGTTTGTTTGCAAATTGAAGTAGCTCGATGTCGCCCTAAAATTAGATGTGTTTAAGTGTTAAAATAATAAAATATTCCCTTACTTAAGCCTTAATTGGCTGATAATGTCTTTGGACCAAAATGAAAATTCAATTTGGTAAGTGTTTTTATGTAAATTAAATTATTTCATGTTAATTAACAATCTCTAGAGAACTACTAAGATGTAATTTTAGGCCATCAAGTTAAAAAAGTTAATTTAAAGAATTAAATTATCTACATAATAGAACCTTTTTATATTAAATGTACGAATGGGACGTTGTTACAATAAAATTTGTTTTTAACATGTCTGTCACTGAAATTGAAAGTACCCATTTTATGACTTACTTCGTAATACTGATCGGGTGTGACTTGTGAGCCGACCACCAGAGCGCCAGCCAAGTTGAAAGTGCTTCTAGGTTTACGATTTAGTAGCAATGTGCCTCTCACTTCACAATCTACCAGGAGAGTTGCTGAGTCACCTTTGATACTGATCGCTAATCGATGCCATCTATGGAAATCAAAGATTTAAATAATTTACACAAAACAAACAGACACACAAAATTCTAAACATGATTGGTTTGTGGTCTTACTACTATATCATGTATCAGTATATTAGTTTATGAAATAAGGTTTAATCTAATGAACATATGAACGTGAAGTTGAAATTGCAGTAGGTTTATTCGGATGATCATTCATTTAAAAGCGTCCGAGTGTTATCTATTCCGCCGGTTGGCAGACAGTAGCTCCCAGACACATATACAAACACTTTTTGTAGTCAAACACTCGTTATTGTACGTATCGTATTGACGGCACGGTTGGCGCAGTGGTTGAGAGATCGACTGCTGCGCTACGTGTCGCGGGTTCGATTCCCGCACGTAACAAATATTTGTATGATCTACAAATAGTTGTTTCGGGTCTGGATCTTCGTGTATGTAAATACACACCGTGCCTCGGAAAGCACGTAAAGCCGTTGGTCCTGCACCTGATCTCTCTCCGGTCGTGTCGGATTGCCGGCCCATCGGACTATGAGAGTGAAGGAACAGAGAGAGCACCTGTGTTTGCGCATACACTTGTGCTCTATAATATCTCCTGCGTAGTTGGCTAATCTCCGGTGAGATTGGCCGCCGTGACCGAAATCGGTCAGGAGGACATTATTATTGTACATAAGGTTTAGATCGTCCATCATAACGTAAAATACATAAAATACATACAGCAAATAATTTAATAATAAACCCAAATAAAACACAAGTTATGTTGTTTAAAACAACATCACGTAATAACGATAGCATAGATGTCACGCTCAAAGGGGATAATATTGGTCTAGTAAACGAAGTTAAATTTTTAGGAGTTTACATAGATTCCTTATTAAATTGGAAAAAAGAGCTCACCGCCATTGATTCCTCAATATCTTCAGCCTGCTACGCGCTAAGAAGCCTAAGGGATGATATTGATCTTAAGCAGCTAAAAGCGGTATATTATGCATTAGTGGAATCTAGGTTAAGATACAGCATTATGTTTTGGGGGAGCAGTTACGGGTATAATTGTCAGAGAGCATTTATACTACAAAAACGTGCATTAAGAACGATTGTCAGAATCCCACAACGAGAGTCGTGTAAATATTTTTTTAAAGAATTGGGTATATTAACGGTACCAAGTCTGTATGTTTTAGTAATTCTCAGCCACTTTGCAAAATACATACACGAACATGAATCACAAGAAGAACGTGAACAAAGAGAGAACACAAGAAGAAACGTTATAAAAAACAAAATTGCACCTAAATTCAGTATTACTAAACATTGCTCTAAATACCAAGCAGTAGAATTATTTAATGGGTTGCCTACTAATTTAAGATCATTGATTTACAACGGTACTCTATTCAAGGCTAAACTTAAAGCATTCCTGTTAAATAAATGTTTATATTCACTATCTGAATTGGAGACAAATCATGGTAAATAGTTTTTATATTCAGTAATTGACTTTTTGTACCTACCATTTAATCATGACATTAAATATATTCAACGATTTATTAGACTTTTTGCACTTTGAGGAATGGATTTATAGTAATTTGACATAATACACAACATTTGGCATAATCATATAATGACTATTTACAATCTATTGACATCATATTGTTTTTATTTTACGAGTATTTTTGGTACTGATTTTATTATTGACTTATTAATTTTTTTTTTTTTTTGGATCTATTTACTATTAATTTACTCAGTGTTAATTTACTGTTTGAAATTAACTATTTATTATTTTTAATTGTTATTTATTAATTTATGTACGATATAATTCAAACACAATGTAAATTGTTATATGAATAAAGAATAAATGAAAAAAGTTATTTACTAGATGAGAGAAAATAAGTTTTTTGACGCGGCCATTTTAGCAGAACTATTTGGAATGTCATTAAGCACATGATATTCAGCATCGGCTATTTAGCAATCGTCTTGATGTTCAATTGTTTATTGAATATCGCAGAATAATTTTGATGTCGTAATATAGGTACGAAGTCGGGCGTAACGACGCGCGTAAGTGTGCGGCTACGTGCGGAGTAGATCCTTGTTGCATTCAGTCACAAATTAAATAGTTACTGTTCTATGTTAACGCAAAACGCCGCGTATGCACGACACGTAATTTTATAGATAACGCTCCAATTATACACTGGCAAAAAATCGCCCCATAGATATGCAATTAAATACGAGTTAAATGCACATCAAGCCACCAAACCCCGCAGCATCCAAAAGTAAAGGGTGTGCCGTCAGTTCAAGTATATCGAAAGAAATGCACTTACTTTCCATCAGCGATGTCGACCCGGTACGTAAGGAGTTCATGGTCGGATGGGTCTCCCCTGGTGTCCTCGTAGTATAGTTCTATTAGGTTTCCCACTACCAGTTGCAACTGCTCATCACCGGCGTCAGAGTACAAGATGAATATTGGATTTTGATCCGTTCCTGTTTTAAATTAAATCAGTTGCTAAATGTATAAAATATATAAATATAAAAGAAAAAAATATAGATAGATTTTCGCAATTCTCTTCGTAACGTCATTTTTATGTTTTGGCGTAGGTGGCTATCGTGTTAAGTGTAAATTCTTTCCGCAATTACAACTTTGACGGTCTATTGTGGCACCAAGCTCGTTTCAACCCTCTTAACGATCGAACAACCGGAAAACCCGTGCAAGAAAAGACATTAGATCGCTTAGAATGTATCCGAAACACTTTAAATATGTAGGGTATTCTACTTGTTATATTTAAAAAAGTAAATACTGTATTTCTTTCGGTAATAATAACCATAGCAGGTAATGTGTTGTATAGAATCTGACCTGGAAGGCGTACAACAGCCAATATAGAAAAGTCTTCTGGAAAAGTGTTGTAGAACATTCCAGCGGCCAGTTGGTGCAAGGTTGCGTTCTCGTTGAGGGTAAATGCGGTGTAGTCCTTGTCAGATACTAGGGGCGACTGGCACCGCCCCGGGGCCCGCGACACCCCATCAGGCAGTTCATCGGAGTCTTGCACCACAGAAAGAACGTCGAAAAATTCCGTCTCATCTGAAATACAAAGTTACATGAGAATTTGTCGTACCACCTAATAAACGAGCGGTCGCGGAAACCTCATGGGAACTTTAACCATTTATATAGAGGCATCAGCGCACAAGAACAGGTAATATTTATGTAACACAAATGGGATATCCATATTTCTAACGTAATACCAGTTGACCTCTTCTAGTATTCCCTCCTAGATTCCCAGTAGACACATTCGGCTGATCGGAGCATTATTTGTACCCTCACAACAGATTCTATTTATGTTTACAGCCACGGTTTTACACTTTGTTTTATTATTAGGCGCCATCAACTTTATTTCTGGAAATTGTATGCGTAGTCATGCCTCTCGATATCGAAAGTAAAAAGTATTTAAACTAAACGAATAATATTTACTCACCGTCCCCGTTGCCCCCGTTGAGTGCGCAAAACAATAAAAGGAGAAATAGTCCTTTTGTCTGTGGAGCCATTGCGGCCCGAATAAATATGTGAGGTGGTTTATATTTACATTCGGTCCCATCCCGGTGGGCGCGTAAAGTGGTGCGTTAGTTAGAGGCTGTGTGGCGTCGGCAGCCTCTGGCCGACCTCGTGGGGCCGGCTGGACATGTGGGCTAGCCAGCGGCGGCAGGGACGATACTGAGCCTCCGAGCCGCCGCAACGCCACATCACTTCGCTAGCCAGCTTTATTGCATTGGTGTCAAAATAATGAACGCTAATGAAACGACAGAGATCGTAAACTCCGTTTATTGAACACGATTTGAAACAATTATAAAACTGTTAGTAATATACCAGCATGCATGGTGACGATGTTATTACTGATGAAGATAAATAAATACCTAATTTAATCAAAAGCACATTAGCCAAACACTTTAAACTTCATACCAATAATATTAAACGGTGTAAACAACAAACACAAATATTGTTTCTAGAATGTTTACTTTTGTAAAATGTTGTCGTCGCCTGACATGCTTATATCGATCAAATCCAATTCGGCGCTATCAACTGCCTAATAGAGATTCATTTGTTTTGCGACTAGGCAAACTATTTTATAGGTAGGTACTGTAATAAATACTGAGGTCTATGTACTTTAGTGCTAGATCTGAAGTTGTGTTTTTAACTCATGCGTACGACCGTGTTTTTTTTTCTTTAAATTTAAAAAAATCCATTCTTTCAAATCTATCTCGCATCTATCAAAGAAGAGAGTTAAGGCCCATAGTCTCGTCCTCACTATAACACCAAAATTTTCAGGGTCGGTTGACTGAACGTCGGTTGACTGAACGTTGGTCAGGGACTCCAGCTCGCTGTACGGCATACAGTTGATCTTAGGTTTTGATGGAGTTTTCTGCACCGAACCATTTACAAGCCTCCGCGTCTCTTTTGAGACTAATGCTATAAGAAAGGATAATTCATGTAACATCATGTTGGGGCAACAAGAACAACAGCACAAAGAACAAACTTTCCTCATTATGAGACACTAGGTGTCTGGTGATTAGGTGATGCGCAGTTCCTTCTAAGGTGTCACGGAACTTTCAAAAATTTTTTACAGATAGTTGTCCATATACATAGTTTGCCGTAATGTTGTATACATATAAGTACGCCCCCAGGGCAATATTCCTTTTCCTTTTTTGTTGCTTGTTTTCTCGACCCGTTTTCGATCAATTCCAATGAAATTACAGTAAACTATAATGTTTATGGAAGCATTTGGATTAAAAAAAAAAAACCTTAAACATGTTTTATGACTAATATTATTTACTAAAAGTATTATATTCTTCTTTCATAGAACTGTATTTTCTGTCTTGTTTCATGTTACACGTTCAAAGAGCTAGATGTTGCTTAATTATGTATTATTTATTAAATGTAAAACATGACCTTTATCACAGACTGAGACCATAACAACGTCTATATATTCCGTCTCTATACGGAGATGTTAACATTAAGTGAAGTAACTGGTCCCTTGCCGACGGTGAAAGGAATCAAAGAAAGATCTTCACAAACTTTTCTGACGTTCCTAGCTAATACTTATTACTTACTTACATTTTCAAAGGCACTTTAACATTTACCAGAAATTATGTAGGTTCTAGTAACTATATTTATTTTTAAAAGAATAGAAATACAAACTAATTTAACTAATCACTACAGGTATGTTCATCACAAATTGTTCATCTAAGGCCCACAATAGAACAGCTTACAAATCAAGGGACCTTTGCCCAGCGATGGGAAGCAACAGGCTATCAATAACCGTAACCGTAAATATGGGGATAATAGATCCCCATATTTAAACGATAACTCGGCTATAAAATTCCAAGATTATATTTGCCAGGTACCTGTTCTTGAATGTAATTGCGTAAACATTCAAATCAAATGTGGAATGAATCTTGCATTTTAGTAAACATGTAGTAGTTTGCCGTGACCATTTGTAGGGGTCGCCAGATTGTTGAAGCGTGTTCCGACCTTCACTGATAGGGACGCGGTAGACTGAGCATGACCACTCCCCCTTATTATATGTATAGAGCTGGTGAGTGGCAGATTTCATAGAAAGTAAGAAGTTTATCGAGCGATTTAATATATTTATAATGATGAAGCCATACGCATAAATGGGAATTGGAAACCCTATATCCCCAATTAAACTCTATTTTTATTGGAAATAAATCCTTTGTGCTTGCAAAGTCGTCTGTCTGTAAGCTAACTCCGTATGCCCTGAGTAGTCAATTGTATTTTGTTATTTTTTACTCACCATATTTTCTTATTTGACGAGGACGAGGTATCGGAAAGCATGAAAAAATAAAACCTATTCATTACCACCCATTTGGTCCTAGTTGCTGGATTGAAGTGGTATCGTCCACAGCTTGTACAAAATACGCCAGTCTCCTATCCCTTGGTTCTACACTTGACCTTACTTGAGAGGAATCCACACGATGTTAATACACATGATAAGGCCCTAACCACGCAATTTTATTTACTTAATTTTTCTTGTTTCATATACTCGATACTAAAAAGTGACATTTATAAATCGACTTATTTTGGAAATGTCACTTTTTTATAAATATAGTAGCGATTTACTTAGAATCCAAATTAATAGCTACATCTATAAATAGATACATCTGTTGAGTTCCTAATTTTCAGGACAAGGTTTGTATGAAAGAATATTATTGGAAATCTCATTTTTTTCATTAGTAAATTGCACCCGTGCGAAGCGGGGGCGGGTCGCTAGGATATAATAAACAATTAAACACTTGCCATTCCATATTTTACTTTAAAAAAGTCATATCAAGTATTAGAAAAGGAATCATTTATATAGTCTATAGTTTGGACGAATAAATCAATTTTCCATTCGTCCCATCTTTTTTGCCTTTTAAATTTAAAAACACCTATATAAAATCGGTTTCATACTGGTACCCATACGAACTTACAATTATTTAATAGCGATCCCTCTTACGCATAGTAACAGGAAAACATTACGCATCATTCATAATCGCTTTTTGATGAATGGACCTTGAATCAATTGCTCGAAGTTTAGATTCGTGGTAAGATTGACGAACTTTAAGAATGTTATGGATTTTTCTAGATAACAAGTACCTAATAATAAAAATAAGATAGTAACGTTATAGTGTTTCATTTAGTACATTAGTGTACAGGAGTGTCCTGAATGTGTTATTAGTTTTTCCTTTGGAATATTTTACATTTTCTGCAGTCCATTCTGTCCGATTCTGACGGTAGGCTTATCCCCATAGCAAATGCTATCATCGGCAAACTGCTGAATGTAGGATGATATTTTATTGATGGTCCTAGTATTTAGCCTGAGGTTATAGGCAAATTCTTCAGCCCGTATTCTAAGAGAGCATTCAGCCGTATTATAAGAGAGCCTTGTTTGAATAGAGATCATTGCTGAGCGCTCAGCATAGGCCTAAAACTTCTGCCGGCCAACATTTTTTCGTGTTGGTGTAGCGATTTATAGAAAAACCGTGTTACTTTCGTTGGCAAGGACTGGTATAATCTATACTAATATTATAAAGATGTAAAATTTGTATGTAGGGGTAATGTCAGGAACAAATAATCCGATTCTAAAAAAAAATCACTGATAGCTATATTATTCCTGAGTGCTATAGGCTATTAATTATATATTCTAGGAAGTTAACGCGGACGAAGTCGCAGGCAAAAGATAGTACATAATAAATTAGGTACATGATCGACACAACGTCAGTTAAAACCTAGGTCTTACCTACTTCAATCATCCGCAGACAGTTGTTCTGCCGGAATCATTTTATTGCAGCCATTAATTAGTCCGTAGTTAGAATAATTGTAAATAAATTCGCTCAAGCGAAATAGTACGTGGTACGCAATTCGTGGTAGTACTGGCGAGGCATAGATAATATTTCTTATTGCAGCTGTGACCTAAATATGCAGAGCAAGTCATCACTTATGATTTATGACGGTAGAGCGTGTAAACAGTCCGTTAAAAATTTTTCGTGGAAAGATTTATAAGAAAACATATTTTAGCGCAGTTTTTTTACTGGCATAACATTAGACAGTCAGTTTTCTAGTTAGGTATCTGAAGGATATGTCTTAGTAACATATTGTCGCTTTACTAACACTACTGTGCAAGTTAAAAGTGTTTTTTTACTTGCGCGGGATTGTTATCTAAGATACGATATCCAATTAAATCCAATAACGCATTTTTTTAAGAAAAAATCTTTGCTTGTATATCCTCCTTTATCGTGATCGGCGCAAACAGTCGATCACTTAGCCTCTGCGCTAACCGTATTGTCATCGGTTGCGTCGTAGATCGTGAGGTCTTTTTGACCATCATTCGCAATGACAAATTATTGTGTCTGCACATATACAAAGTTGCGCTGTTCCATACAAGCTATTCCATATTAAGTGCACATAACTTCGTTTGGCATTCGTTCCTAATCTGATATGTGCACACCTTTATAACAATAATTACAATAGGCGACTGAAGGGACAGGAGCTCTGAAGACTAGTCTAAAAGGTTCATGCGGGTCGTTAGTATCTAATAATGTAAATGACCTTAATGATGTTTGTTGAAGCTTTTTGTCTTTATTTCGATCGAATAATCGCGATGGTTTTTACCCATTGATGATAAACCTGACTATGGACTTAACCCCTGATTTTCGGCGTTCCAGGATACTCACAGGAAATGCCGACGCCATCTAGTTTAAAAAAGATGTGTAAAAGTGATGGGAAAAGCTTAATTACAAAAACAAATCATTTCATTTCATGCAATCACAGTCAGTGTGATCTTTGGGAAAGAACTACACTCTCTCTCTTCTCGTGAATACCCAAGGCCAGTCATAAGCCCATCTTTTTGACACCCAAAATGTTATCTTTCTGAGCCCTAATAACAAACAACAGTCTGTGATCACCAACTCGTTTTCCAAGCATATATAGAGCAGTGGTCGTTTACGTGTCTATGATGATGATGATGAAATCAATCACTACTTTTCTTTAGAATAAGCATTTGACTTTCGCTAAGTGTTTAAATATTTTTGAGTCTGACAGTACATTGTTGTTACTTATTGAAATTTACAAAGTTTAATCAGCATTGTTTAGCATTTTCAATTAAAACGTGATTCCAGTTATAAACAGCTGTAACATTCCAAATTATTTTAAGATAAAACAATTAGTTTCAACGAGAGCCCAGACAGAACACAAATGCTTTTCACATTTAACCCCACGATTACAGTAAACCTCTTTGATTTAATCTGTTATAGGGGCGATTTCAACCCTTTACCTTCACTGTTCTAAAATTAGGGCCTTAGCGTATTTATAATAATGTATAATTAATGTAAAGTGATTAATGTCGTCTGAAAAAACCTGTGAAATCGTTATTGATATGATTATCCATATAAGCAGCACGGTTGGCGCAGTGGTTGGGCAATCGACTGTTGAGCTTTGAGATTTGGGCGATTGCGGGTTCGATTCTTATACCTACGACATGTATGTAAAGAATAAAATAATACGAAATAAAACTGACCACCTCATTGGTCTAGTGGTCGTGGTCCTGGTCCTGGGTCCGATTCTCGGGTCGGGCAAAGTGTTTGGGTTATTTTTTATTATTATATGGTATTTGGGTATTGGGTTTTTCTGCATGGAAATTCTCAGTAGCAGCATGGAGGCTGAAACTGTGCCCGGTAGATGACAATAGGCTCGCTCCCTATTATATGGGCCTCAATAACGGCATCGGCGAAATGTCGGTGTTTAATAGTACACCTCTGCCTAACCCTTCGGGAAAGACATGCGAAAGACATGTTATTATGTTATGTTATAAAATAAATTAGAATTAGAGATATTTATTTTTATTTCGTGTGTTGAATCAACCTATTGCAGTTAGCAGCCGAACATGGGCCTCTCCCAAATTGCCCAATCTTCTGCATTCAGTCAACGTAGGTACTGGGGTAGACATTTATTTATTTGTTTATTATTATTATTGGTATACCAACAGCAATATATTATAATAAATTACAGTAAGAAACACAATACAAAAATAAGATATCTTATAGTGATGTATGTCCGTAGACATCAATTAAGATAGTTGTTATGACACATTTAATAAGAACTTTTTACCCTCTCTTCTTTCAGGTATTCTCCTCTGGACCAAAGGTGTGACGGAGTTGGTAGTAGTAATGAAAAACAAACATCATATAAGGTAAGATTATATTTCACAAGTACACACATTAAACTAAAAACCTAGACACAATATTGTTTTTAGATTTTAGATTTCACATATTCAGGATGAGTTTCTTGAAAAACTTTTTCATTTAACAACGTCTTGTATAGTTTTGTAAGTGTTGGGTACTCGCCGAGGTCCAGTTGATGTCTGGAATAACGAAACTCTTTTAAATAATTTTATAAGTTCCACAGACATTTTTTTTTTCTATACGATTAAAACTTTTTGAAAAGCTTCAAGTAAATTTGTGTTAGAATTGAATATAAACAGATTGGTCAAATCTTCTCCATAACTCTAATATGAAAGTGGTATACTTTATATTGGGTTCTAGATTTTTATAGACATATAATGGAACAAAAACACGGCGTGTTAGCTTTGTGGCTCACACCAACTGGAGTCGAGTGAGGGAAGTTGTTCTGAGGCGCACTTACACGACGGGTTTATAAGCCAACCCTGCTTATAAAAAGCTTAAATATAATTAGATATTTATATATAACTAACTACACATATGTTGGTATGGATGAAAAGTTGCCTTTTGGTCTTGTAATCGTAAGCGCAAGCGTATAAGCGTATTGGTCTCTTGGATTCCCGAGTCGCGAAAAGTGTGATTGGGTTCTTTTGTATGGAGATTCTCAGTAGCAGCATGGAGTTTGGAACTGTGACCGGGAGCTGGATATAGACTCGCCCGACTTAACCTCTCGGCTGCCGGAACGCAGATCCACGGGAGACACAATCGGAATTCTATTGTGTCTAGAACTGCGGCATCCGAGAGGTTAATAATATACGGCGATACATTTTATTGATGCTGTTATTAAGTACTAAGTAAATACTATAGCAAATGTCTGCATATGCCTTCGGGGAATGTACATAATGTAGGCGTAATGAAATCTATGAAAAGATTTCTAATAATAAGGTTTTCATTAATGCAGCGTTTTCCGTTTATGTTACAAAGTTCAAATTTTTCACAGTCACAAGTCACAAATTTTCTTTCACGTAGGCTTTATTTGACTATTAAACAAAATCCAGTTTTCCCACCCCCCACGATGTTATTAGTGTATGAATTGGTGCTGCTGCCTCGATATACGTATTCTTTAGTTACACACGTAATAGAATGTTACTTAAGGGAATATTTGACATTTCAGTGTTAGTTTATCTAACCTCCCAAGGGATTATCGTCCTTGGACCATGAAATATGATGTTTATCACATTACAGACCGGATAATATGTTCATAATTTATTGATAACACATTTTGGGGTGTATTCCCGTGATTTTTGATAACTTAAATATGACTTGTTGAACGTTGAACATACTGAAGGATATAATCATTTATGCTCGTTACAAATAAAAACATGTTTAAATCGCGAACAAAACTTTAATGTAATTATTTTATTAAGATTGGCAAAGTGTCACAGCATTAGCACGGGTGACAATCTGCAATAGGCTGGAATGAAACGGGACTGTCCTTTCAGAAGGTCGGGAGGTGAGGTGATCCATACTTCAAATTGGGCTTAAGACTGCCAAAAATGCGACAAATGATGAATAAAAAAATATATATTAATTACAGTTTTGGAATTAGAATGGAATACTGAATACTCCAGTATATATCCATATATCTAGTCAACCTATATATATATTAGGGTGTCCCATAAATTTCAAGTGCGATTTTTTTTTACGCATACCTTCTAAAAACTTTCGTAATAACCCAATATAGTCTAAAAACAAAACATTAGTCCATTTTATGAACGATAACCCGTGCCGACTTGCGATTTAAACTCGCCCATACAAATTGCGCGGGTACTGCACTGCGACCTGTAACTACGTGTTTTATTTGTCATTTCATACGTGATTTTTTAGAATATTAGTACGCTGTTATTACTTGCATAAAGATGTCAGTTGAATTACGGAGTGATAAACAAAGTATTTTTCTTACCGGACTTCCAAAACCATTTAATAAATGGTGTAAAATTACCATCTAATCGACAAGTTCTCGCTGTCTTGTTTGACAATATTCGCGAAGTCAAACGACTTTTAGTGAAAGTGCTAATCTTGTGATTAGGAAGTGCATTATATTTTGGAAAAACATAAGAATTCCTACAAAAACCACGTCTGGAGAGAGCTGCAAAAAATTGTAAAAGAACTCAGAAAATAATTGTGAAAGACACCTTGATAACTTATTTGATATTGCACATGCTTATGCCTTTGAAAGAATGAAAATAGAGGAAGACAAAGTATTTTTGAAGAATCAGAGAGAGCCAGGTCGACCGGGATGCTTACCTGATGTACACAAAAACTTGGCGGACAAACACAAAAGAGCTAGACTAAGACGATTAGAGGAGAAGGAAAGAAAACTAAGACAAAAAGAGTTACTGGCTCTTGCATGGACTTATACTACACATAACTTGGAATATCCACATGATTCAGACGAAGTCAGATTGCCAGTGGAAAGAATCTGATAACACCTAAACTCGTCGTAGCTTTAGATCGATGCCAGCTAAGCATATGAGACTCCTTTTACATTCTTCATGCGCTCGTAGAAGCGCTTGGTCTGAACATCCATTACATCTCCATTAACAAATCCTCGATTCAGCAAATTCGCCAATTTGCTAAAACCATCTCAACTGCCCTCTATAACTGGAATGTTAATGACAAGGTACAAATAATGTGTTGCGACACAACATCTTCGAATATTGGACGTTTCAATGGAGCTTGTGCTCTTTTGGAGCAGACTTTAGAAAGAGAATTGTTACTTTTCGCTTGTCGTCATCATGTTTATGAGTTGGTTCATAAAACTGTAACAAGATAAAGCAAATTACTAGCACTCCAGATATTCCGATCTTTAAAAAGTTCAGATACAATTGGAAAAACATCGATTCAAATAACATTGAAAAATGCCTTGATTTCGTAAAATACCATGTTACTGAGACAAACATTACATCTTTGTTAATGTTTTTTATAGCACAACTGAACAAAGCTTTAATAAGAGGCGATTATCACGAATCGGTCGAATTATGCGTAGTGTTTTTGAGGGGGAAATTCAGATAGAAAAGAAGAAAAATAAAAATCTCGACTGAAAATCGACGACATTTTTCTTCAGGAATATGTGCCTTGGGAAGATAATGCTGCTTTTCTGGAAACTAAAAGAAGAATAACTCGTTTGAAGATTTTAAATGACACTGCTGAAAGAACTGTCAAATTAATGCAAGATTTTACGGACTTATCACGGCTAAAGAAGAGCAAAAATAATTCCTGTTGCGTTGTATCCAGGAACATAGAAATTTTTATACAGACTGTAAAAAACATACCCTAAAGAGAAATTACCCTGGCTGATTGTTGTTATTTTATGTGTTTAAATAAAGGTAAATATTTCTCTTATTTGATTTTGTCTTTTATTTACTTCATTTATTGCATTTTTATTAATTTTATAGGAGAACCAAATATTAACATTAAACATGAGATTTGATAAACTTTGTGGCTCGGTCGGCACGGGTTGCAATCATGCTAGAATGATAAAATTTCATATTTGAGTATGGTTTTGCATTTATAAAAGATATAGAGGGTATGCATTCCAAAATTCGAAAAAAAATTTTTTTTGGTCATATTTGGGACACCCTAATATATATACATATATTTTGTTTCGGGCCTGAAAACATTGTGGGACGCAGGTGAACTACGTTGTATACCCGCTGTCTTAATGTCAGTTAGAGCTGTTGTTTTAAACAGATTAATTATAAAAATAAATATATAAACCTACCTAGTAACAGCGTTGTACAATTGAGGAACAAGACAAAGGTCAGCGACTGTTATCTGGTCTCCAACGCAATATTTTCCAGCTGATTTCTGTAGCAGGTCCTCTAAAGTCCTTAGCCCTCGTTCCGACCAATATCGGGTGAACTTTTGGAATTGTTCCGTTGTCTCAAAGTGAGGTTTTAGTCCAAAGTTCTGCAAAGGCTGGATGCCTGAGACAATTATCTGTAAAAAAACCGCTTGATCTTATAATAAATATATTATTGGATCTGCTTGGCTTCTCACTCATAAACCTATTAAAAATGAATGAAATTTATTCTGTAGGAGGGAGACTAACTGCCCACCAATATACCCACCATTATGCCCACCGGTTTTCTACCATTTTCTTATGAAGGAAATATAAACGATATTTCCTATTACTTTTGTATTCTTCTGTCTTAGGTACGTCGTTGCAAGTCCCACATAATTTAGGGTTTCATGATAATTGCCGAGTCGAGGCCAAAGAGCTACGGTGAGAGAAATTAACACCCCGTATACCCTTTGAAATGAGGACAGGTAAAATAGAAAATTCAATTAATTAAAGAATTCAGAGACCAGTTAGCGAAAGTTAAGTCATTAACCCTTTTTATTATTAGGTTATGTTTTGACAGCACTCATAAAGTTAGGATTTATGGACTTATTTATGTAATGCAGATACCAGTTGCGGTGTCCAATAAATATAATTATAAAAGTAAAAAAGTACAATATTAGTACCTACAATATAGGCCCTAACGTTTCCATCAATTGATAAAAAACGTTTTAAAATTTAGACAGATTTTCATATTAAGCTTTTATTTGACTTTTTGATGATGTCAACCAATGTTCGTGAAAGTTCAGGAGGACATATTATTTCGATGGTGAGAGTGTATTCAATGGCAGATAATTTAGAAGTCACAGAGTTTATTCTTTGTAGAGATCTAACTTATTTGATAATAACCATGATTTTAACATTCAATTCGTTATTCTACGAATTTGGTAAGTACATACGTTTAAGCTTGGTTGAAAATGAAATGTGTAGAATAACGAGGTATACAATCTACAATAGGTGTCTAAACTTTGCAGCACATGCTTGTTGCTGATTTAGCTTACATCGTCACAATTTTTCTTTGAACCCGGTGGGGGGCGTATGTATCTGTTAGAAACGAATGACGTAGACACTTACCGAGAAATCCAAGTCATTTCAAGTGTAAGAAATTCTTTAGAATTTTCGCCAATTCTAAAACTAGTCGATGCCCGTTTCTTTGAATACGTAGTTTATGCAGATAGCTTGCACATTTTATAATATTGTATATAAGTTAAGACATCAAAATTCATTCAGACAAGCAGTGAAGGCTTTTATAATGCAATGCTTGAAGAAATGTAAGAAATGCTTTAAGAATCGGCTAGGATAAGTTAAAATTGTTATAGAAACCAATATAAATTCTATAATAAGTATAACTTATAAGTGGTCGCATGCGCACCTGGGGTTTCGATTCCCAGGTCGAACTTATAGAATAGAGTCACCGACTTTGGGTGTACGACTGTCAGTATAACATCTCTGTCCAACAGTGAGGAGAAAACATTAAATATGTTGGTATGTACAAGTACATAATTAACTCGAATCTCTTTACCACTTACCTCACACAGTTCCCTCGTGCGGGCCTTCAATAGAGGATTATTTGGAGTCAGGACCGGTTCCGGACGCGTATCCTCCAGGTATTGCATGATGGCCATAGATTCCACCAAGGTAACATTATCTGTACACAAAGCATAATTTAATATACTGTATATTAAAGCTTGCTATTAGTGGACAGGGCCATATTGCTGAAAATAGACACAATGTTCAAGTATGATTTCTATTAGAAAAGTTTGATCAATCAAACTAAATTTCAAACTAGCTATAGAATTCACACGTAGTACACTCTATTTCGGTACACACAGTACTAAATTCCAATAAAAATATGATGAAGGTAAATATTTTAAATAATAACGATTGATTGAAAATTTACTGATAATCAGTAGTTGAATGGCGAATGGTGTGATTTTAATAATATCCAATTGATTATTCAGCCAATTAATTATTATTCTGAAATATCTAGGTCTATAACAGAGCACGTTTAAACGCTGTTTAATGAAAATTGTTCAATAAATCACAATATTTTTCCGCTTTAATTCATTTTAATTTGATCCTGTGTCGGCTGATTGATTCTGTTGTGACTACAGAACCATTTAATTTGTTAAAAGGTCTCACTATTCATTGATCCTTCCATGGCGTTACTGTCCCTTGAATAGTCACAAGTAATTCACTTAATTTGTCTCGTATTTGATTTGCAGGTAAATTAAGCGAACTTCACAAATTCCTTGAGGTGGAAAGTTTGAGCAAATAAGCTTGCTAAGTGGTAAATTATTTTCGTAAGTGACACAACTTGTAATTTAATTTAGACCTTCTACGTTAAAGATAAATGTGTTTTTGCTCTGGCGTTTATCTCGTGTTTTCTACAGGAGCTTTGATCAGTGTCCCGGAATCGACAGTAGGTACGTACGTACTGTCAATATTTAGTGCTCGCACTACTTTCGTAAACAGTGATTTCTCACTTGACGCGTATTTTTACAGTCAATGGAAACAAAACCACTGAGCTGTATAATTTTTTATAAAAATTCAGATGTTCGCTGATAGTTTGTCAGGCCGTTTATTTGTTAGGCATCCGATTCTGAAAGCAATGCCAATAAAATTTCGTATTATTCTCTTCAAATGTCCCTAATGGATGTGTATTCAAAGTGAATTGGATTGCGCAGCTACGCTTGTTTGCATTATAACCGCGATGTAAACAGCTATTCAAATCTTACAGCGAAATATTTACACCAAAATGCTTAACAACACAAAGACCGTGTTAAATTAAATCAATTTTAAATTGTTTCCAATTTATTTCAACTAATAAAGCTGTTAAAATAATTGTTTCTGTGATCGTCAAAATATTTAACAATCCGTCGCAATTTGCCGTAGGCATGCAGTCATAAAGTTGAACAAATTGTTGGAGATACAAATATTTATTAGGTGCCGACGTACTTTGTAGGATTCAATGACCCAAATAGTTCTCAATTCAGTCACACTTTTTCTATGTGCGATGTTATTAGATGGCGACACATTCATTAAATAGCTATTTGCGGAGTTATTGACCGATCCACTTAAACAAACGGTCGGTCGCCTCGAGCACGCAAATGATGTTTGATTGTACTGGAAGACTGTGGAGTGTGGAGTGCGGACTGACGACACTGCTTGAATTTTTAATATTGCAGCATTATACCTTAGTAAACGAAACCCAAGCACTTAGCAAGTAAATAAAAATCTACCCAGTCTGCACTTTTTTAATACAAATGCTTTGATGATTATATTATTGTAATGCAAAGGTCTACATTTCTTTTTCTTTTTTTCTGGAATCAGACAAATTATGCATCTCTATTTAGGCACTCCAGATTCATTTTCTATTATGTTGAAATAATATTGTTATTCTTAAAAACATTATCTTCCAATTTATTTATGCCTTGTTCACACAAACAAACCACAAATTACAATCTCTAAAGCTAAAATATTACAAATACGTTAAGTTTATCATTATTTTATCACTGTCTGTAATCTTTGCTAAACCGTTTGCAACCAGTAACGGGGCTTTTATCCCCGAGATAGCAAATTATAGGGGTGTCGAGATTAACAGCTAATGTGTTTCAGTTATGGGTAAGAACATTATGTTACTGCATTTATCATTCTTTAGTAATTAGGCCAACAACACGAAACTTGAAATACTGGTGTGAATTTAAGTACTAAGATTTTATTTTTCTAAAAGAGTAGAGTGGGTTCATACAAATACGCAAATAGCGTAAAACTTTGTATAGTGCGTCACCACCTATAACGCGGCCATATGTATTGGTATTTAATGTGTAAAATTCTAAGACTTCCCAGCTTTTTTCGAAAAAAGTATTTTTATTAATATATGGATCTCGCTTGGTTTCTTAATGTTTTAAAATAACTTTTCTGGAGTTGACTTCTTACTTTAGCTGTAAGTACGTTATAATTTTATATTCTGAAAACTTTAATGCAGTCTATAGCTTCATGTTGGTGATGTTTAAAACAATAATAATAAATCAAGTTAATTCACGGGTTGAGAGCGCGCATATTATATTCATACGTTTTTTGGCTTACTATGGTCGAGGTCCAGGAAATCTCGTACAAACCGCTAGAAATTACATATCAAGTTTTCAACAGAAATGATAATGGGTTTTTAAATAATGTCTAACATAAATATAGTTCAAAGATGTCTTATTCCTATCCGGTGATCTTGTATACTTAGCTCTTTGTTCGATTGTACTAGTCCGGGTAATCCACGCGGGTTTTATTACTATTCCTATTTATATCTGTGACTAAAGAGATAACTTCGCGGCACAGACAATAATCTAGTGTCTAGTCGATTGGAGATTGTTTCTAAGTAGTTCGAGAACTTTTAAGAGACCGTTCTCTGAACACTTCAATTTATTTATTAATACCTAACTAGTAATGTTCAGAATTTTTGAAAAGAAAACAAATTGAACGTAGTTAAGTAACACTTACTGTGTGTATTCAAAATAAATAAGTTTTGAAAAAGATAAAAAAATAGAGCATTGATTTAACTATTAGTTTTTCTATGATATTTTGGGATGACTTATTGGCCCCTAAACACCCTGAAATGAAACCAGACCACTAAAGATGAATCTTAACATGACCTAATACGGACTTATAATGTAGGTTCATGTTCAGCAATCATCTGTTTGACATTTTCTATGGAGAGAGATGATTCTGAACCGAGGACTACACGGCACAACATGACATAAGTAAACGCTCATTACTATTCGCACATCAGCATTAACCCAATTTCCCGGATTGACAGCTCATCAGTTGAATGCTATGAAATCCCAAACCAAATTAGGCACAAGTACCTACCGATGTGGTTGGAGTAGGTACGTAATAAACGTGTTCATGGCGACGTTATTAGCGCAGCCCAAAGTGCACTCGATCGGGCTAAGGGGCCATTGTGAATTTGTGACGCAACGATGACATCAGCGAATATTGAACCAAATATGCATGTTAAAACATGGAACACGTAGTCCTAACGTTGACAAATAGATGCTTGTTCTCGTGATTATGTTGATTTATTGGTAGTTCAATATGGACTACCTAATGTAGATGTATGTCTTCCAATTTGCATATTGAGAAAAGTGAAAATTAAATTCATAAGGCAGATGTTGCACTTGTACAACATTTCTTGATTTTTACCGCATTGCTTTAATCGAGTACCTACTGAATGTCACTGTCTATGCCCTTAACATAAAATACGCTATTTTAACTATTGGGTTTCGAATTCCTATACAAAATTCCACCGCAAAAAAAAAATTGAATGCTCACTTTAGGGAACGAATAGCAGCAACGCCGGAACGATGTACTATATTATGTTTCAATCAAAACCTACTGAATAACGTCAGCACCTATTGAAAAAGAAAAAAAAAAATAGTAAGGTTAAGTATGAATTCTTTAGATAGGTACATCTTACCTAGTGATTTTTTCGTTTATAGTTGCCTCGTAAATATATTGAAATTCTCTGTGGATATTGAAGAATATACGCGTTTATACTGTTGTATAGCATTATCCTACTTTTAGTTTCTCTGTGTGACAAAATTACATTTAAACGTAGTGAGGCGAAGAGAAAGAGCGTCCTTTTAGTTGTTGTTGTTATAAAAGGGAAGTGGGCGGCGGCCTTTATGAGATCTCAAAACTATGTCAATACGATTGGAACGCAGAAAGTGAATTTGGGTTTGCATTCAGGCGGAAAATGGTCATCGAATCCTGTCCCAGGACATAATCTGAACAAAGTGAGTTTAACTAAATGCGGATAAGCTTAAAACTATTTGTAAAACTCTCTTTGGGAATTATAATATTTTTTGTTTTTGTATTGTTATGTATTGCGGTTTGAAAAGTCAACATATATGTATATTTAAACTGTAGTTACTATTTGAACGCTAGGAAGGATGAAACAATTTGAATAAAAACGGTACTTTTCATCTAGCAAAACTCTAGATTTTTATTTCTACGTAGGCAAAAACTATGTATATTAAATACCAAGTTTTATAAGTATAAAAATATGAAATAGGTAATAATATATGTAACTATTTATAATTTTATATTTTTCTAACCTTTTACCATCCGGTTACAAACACTGACTTTTAAAATAGATAAGCCAATCTAGATTAAAGTAAATCATCAATCTGTGAATTTTAAATCCACCACGTATCAAACGACGTGACGTAAAGCTGAATATTTTCCTATCATTCCCCTTTCGGCACACCGAACGGATATTGGTGTATTAGGAGCTTTTATCGCCGCGCCAACGTGTGGATATAATAGCCTCATATCATACCACCGCAAAGAGGTACACCCACCTGCATAAGTAATGAAAAAAATAAAACGCTTAAAAATTAAATTGTGTAAGTAAGCTTGGATTGAACGTGAAAAATGTTCAGGCTTTGATCTATTCGCACGGGTGTTAGTAACAGCGCTAGCAATGACGCAGTTACGACATTTACACGGTAGCGGTGGTGTTAAAGGGCGTGTGAACAGGCTCTTAGGTACATGGTTTGGAATTTTTGCTTTGAAACATTTCTAGACTAAAACATTACCTACTTTCTTATCAAAATCATCACCTACTCTTACAGTAATACTTTAATGTCAGCGTTATTAAATCATATTCTGTAGCGGAATCTTTTGCAAAAATGGACTTATTATTTCTTTTGCCTAGGGGAAATTACCTTTTGGTCCTTTTGGGATGTTGTTGGCACAATCAACTCGCAGATAGTTACAGCAAAAACGAGTGACATATTATTATTATGTTGGTCACAATTGCGAAGTAATTTTATTTTTACCTCATCTTTTCCTGAAGTATTTTCTATAATATTTTTCAATGATCATAAATATTATGAAAGTTTAATTCGGGGCGAACTTTGCTCATTATTCTTGTAATCGTTTAGTAAGTGCATCTATCTTGAGTTTAAGAACTGGCACATGGTATCGTACCTTCTTATGTCCTAATTAAACGAACTAAATATTTGTAAATATTGAATAAATAAATTGTTGCAATAACAACATCTCATTAAAGTTTTCAAAGCGAGTAATTTTAAATGCTAAGTAGACAGAAAATCTACCGTTTCTCACTGTGCGCCTCCTCTCTTAAAGCATTAATAAATTGCTCTTACACAATGTTTTATTTTTATCTAGCTAATAGTATGACTAATTATAATTATTAATAAGGGTTTTAACACTAAATAAAGCAAACGTTGCCAAGTTTAAGCTTCTTATTTACCTATAATTAAATTCAAAACGGATAGACTTTTAAAAGACTTAACTGTTGCATCGGTAGTCAAGATAAAATTGTATTTGTCCACCAGAACCTCTTTAACCACCAGTCCACCAGTCTTGTTTTTGCTATTTAGTCAATAAGTAGGTACCTAATTCCAGGAAATGTAATATGTATGTATGGATTTTAGAAATGTGAAATAAATTTGATATTATTTTATAATTTCCAAAAATTTAAATGGTGAGACTGTGAAGTTTATTAAAGGAATAATGAGGGATGAAAGTGATTTTCTAACTTTGGTAAATACTTTGGTAACGCTAACTATTCGATGATCTGTGGTTGAGTTCACCGTCTATAAGTGATGATAGTTCAGCGACGCTGGAGCGACTATTAGAGCCATTATTAGGTACTTGACACCCTGATTGATCTGCGGAGTATGCTGACGTCATTAGCATCCGTTGTACCAAGGAACAATAAAATTGTCCGAATGATGAATAAATTATAGGTATCTGGGACAACATCACGTTATTTTGACGGCACGGTTGGCGCAGTGGTTAAGAGATCGATTGCTGCGCTGCGTGTCGCGGATTCGATTCCCGCACAGAACAAATATTTGTATGATCTACAGATGGTTGTTTCGGGTCTGGTTCTTTGTGTATGTAAAAAAATGTATTAGCTAAGTTGTGTATTTAATTTTTTTATAATGCCGTTCTATATTGAATACCCAAAATAATCATGCAACGTTCTATAGTTTGGTGATTGTCTGCCCCGACAAGCTTCTCTGAGTATTATGCTATCCAGAGCGGATAAAAGTATAACCCAAACTATTGCATTTGTAAGCCCAACAACTTCTCATAGACAATCGAACAATGTATTTTTTAAATGTTGAACGTTCTAGTGCTTCAACATTTTGTACCTACCAAATACGACATTTCACCAAATCATAAGTAAAAAATTAAAGGAAAATTACTTTAGTACCTAAGTGATTTTATGTATTCGATATGTTATTGTAACTTACCTATACGCAACGCACAACCAACTCGCAGATAGTTACAGCAAAAACGAGTGACATATTATTATTATGTTGGTCACAATGGCGAAGTAATTTTATTTTTACCTCGTCTTTTCCTGAAGTATTTTCTATAATATTTTTCAATGATCGTAAATATTACGAAAGTTTAATTCGGGGCGAACTTTGCACGTTATTCTTGTAATAGTTTTGGAGATTTCTACAAGTGCATCTATCTTGAGTTTAAGAACTGGCACATGGTATATAAATTCTTATGTCTTAATTAAATGAGCTTACGAATATTTAATAAATAAATTGTTGCAATAACAACATCTTATTAAAGTTTCCAAAGCGAGTAATTTTAAATGCTAAGTAGACAGAAAATCTACCGTTTCTCACTATGCGCCTCCTCTCTTAAAGCATTAATAAATTGCTCTTACACAATGTTTTATTTTTATCTAGCTAATATATAGTATGACTAATTATAATTATGAATAAGGGTTTTAACACTAAATAAAGCAAACGTTGCCAAGTTTAAGCTTCTTATTTACCTATAATTAAATTCAAAACGGATAGACTTTTTTATAGACTTAACTGTTGCATCGGTAGTCAAGATAAAATTGTATTTGTCCACCAGAACCTATAGTCTTTTTTTTTACTATTTAGTCAATAAGCAGGTACCTAATTCCTGGAAATGTAATATGTATGTATGGATTTTAGAAATCTGAACTAAATTTGATATTATTTTATAATTTCCAAAAATTTAAATGATGAGACTGTGAAGTTTATTAAAGGAATAATGAGAGATAAAAGTGATTTTCTAACTTTGGTAAATACTTTGGTAGAGTCAGTTACGCTAACTATCCGATGATCTGTTGTTGAGTTCACCGTCTATAAGTAATGATAGTTCAGCGACGCTGGAGCGACTATTAGAGCCATTATTAGGTACTTGACACCCTGATTGATCTGCGGAGTATGCTGACGTCGTTAGCATCCATTGTACCAAGGAACAATAAAATTGTCCGAATGATGAATAAATTATAGGTATCTGGGGCAACATCACGTTATTCAAAATAACGTGATGTTGTCCCAGATACCTATAATTTGGTCGGCACGGTTGGCGCAGTGGTTAAGAGATCGATTGTTGCGCTGCGTGTCGCGGGTTCGATTCCCGCACAGAACAAATATTTGTATGATCTACAGATGGTTGTTTCGGGTCTGGTTCTTTGTGTAAGTGAAATATATGTTTGTACGCACCCACGATACAGGAATTATTCCTAGTATAGGGCAAGGTTAAAAAAAATGTATTAGCTAAGTTGTGTTTTTAATTTATTTATAATGCCATTCTATATTGAATACCCAAAATAATCATGCAACGTTCTATAGTTTGGTGATTGTCTGCCCCGACAAGCTTCTCTGAGTATTATGCTATCCAGAGCGGATAAAAGTATAACCCAAACTATTGCATTTGTAAGCCCAACAACTTCTCATAGACAATCGAACAATGTATTTTTTAAATGTTGAACGTTCTAGTGCTTCAACATTTTGTACCTACCAAATACGACATTTCACCAAATCATAAGTAAACCATAGACATAGAATTTCGTAAACTGTATTTTTAAAGAGCTTAATAAGAAGCTGTCAATCGCGAATACGTCTGTGTAACCATCGCTTTTCTTTCATGAAAATTACTTTGGTACCTAAGTGTTTTTTTGTATTCCATATTTTATTGTAACTTACCTATAAGCAACGCGGGCACTTTTTGCGCAGGGTTGATGGCGCGGTACTCCTCAGTGGCCTGATGCCGTTCCTTCACAATGTCCACTGGTCGTTCTTCGAATGGGATCCGTTTCAGGTACAGTGCTGCTCGTACCCGCCAAGAGCACGATGACAGCCAGTATGCATAGAGAATCGCGCGATTTTTAACCTTTACAAACATGTCAGAGTTTTAATTCAACTTTTTTGTTTAATTGACGTAAACAGTCTATGAAACTACTGGCAGTTTGGTTTTTTCGTTTTCTCACTCTTTAATGCCTGGGAGGCTTCCGTAGATGTTTGGTGACATTTATTATGATCTCCACAATGCTTTCAATTGTTAGATGCGGTCATTCGTAAATTACTTTACTATGGTTTCATAGACGATCTTGTGTTATCTTTTTTTTTTTATTCTAGCTTTATTTAAAGGGACTTTTACGCATAACGTATGTCAGTCCCATCGTACCCTTAACCAATTTCATTAACACTATTTTTAAATATTGGCCATAAATTGGAACAAGTCTTTCGCATCAACGCCATTCGGTTGGGATAAAATTTTATGAAAGATGCCTATGTCGGTTCTGTTCAAATTCATGGTCATTATCAGATTATTTCTAGCGGCATCAAATCTAACACACTGCGTCAACAAATGGTGTAGGTCTTCAATAACTCCACAATCTTCACAATTGGGCGAAGTTGTTTTTTTCATCATGAAGGCAAATTTCTTGCATAGAATGTCTGTTCTGAGCCTGTGAGCAGTAATAATTAACCTATCTTATCTTTTTAAAAGAAACCAAAAGCTAGGCGTCCTTGGCGGTACATCTTTAGGGTTTCTAGTTATAATGGGGTATATAGGTATTACAAGTTCAAGGACCCTGAAATGGGCTACGATTTTGAATTTCACTCTGTGAATTAACTGATAATTCCGGTAATATAACTCAGTTTATTTAAGTAGGTTACAAATTGACTAATTGGCAAGGAGTAGCTAATTAATCTATATTTGCAAAAAAAAAAAACACTGAAAGATTTTAAATTAAAAATTTGAAAAAGGTAAATGAAATTCTTTGTTTTCAAAACCTTTCAGCTGTGAAATAATGCTTATGTATTGTTAATATTTCGTAGAAGCTTTTTATAAAATGCGTTCCGTTAAAACGGTGGATAGCTAATAACGCTCAACAAAAGACTGAGTCGTTTCAAGGCGTCCAAATTTTACCACAAAGGCCTGTTGTATGCTGAGTAGATTTTTTTTATTAATATAAATTCGTCTTATTTGTAGATATTGTACTGTAACTTTCTATAGGTCGTATTTAATACAGCGAGACTTATAAGATTGTTAAATATGAAATTTAGTTATTAATGAAAATATAAACAAAGTGGACTCCTTCTGTGAAAGATATGGCAGCGAGTTCTTGAGTTCACGGGGGCTGCCAGGTGTGCGGTGAATGCGTGAGCGAATCCCGTGTCTCCGGCGCTACAGGCATGCAGCAGGAACACCGTGTGATTTTAGTCGGTAAAAGTCCAACATCACCCGTCGCCATCGTATATGCATGAGCATATCCAAACGTTAAAAAAAAGGATGTTTTGAGTTATATTAATGGGACGAGGACAAGGGTTCAAACCCAAGAAGTTAAAGTTTTTTTTTTTGTTCGGGAAAATCTATACTAACAGAATCAGAAACAGATAAGTAGTTCTCAAATACTTTTAGCGAGTATTTAAACAAATTTGTATTCAGAGGCCCTAGTGTAAGTTTCTTTTCGGCGACAAGTTCTTTTTCGGCGCTCCGATTGGTGGAGAGCACGAAACGGGCCAATCGGAGCGCCGTGTAATGTAGTAAATCGTATTTGTCGAAAGAAACTTACACTAGGGCCTCTGATAGGTTACAAACTTGTTTTCGTATATGGTAAACTATCCAGCTATCCAGTATATACTTACTATATTTATTTAAAATTAGAAAGTATAGTTGCGTTGAAGAATGATTCTCCTCAGTGGTATTTATAAATAAGTAGGTAGCTATTAAGAAATTATCAGATAATATTGTTGACATTCCGGTTGTTTTGAGGTTAGATTTTAAATGTTGATAAAGGTATTACAGACCTGTAACTTTCCTAATATAATCTGTCAAGCGACATCATCAATCATTTCGATGTTAATTAGAGCTTACCGTTTGCGTTACCTACTGTCTGACATAATTATACCTGCTTAACCTAGGAGGTGATCTACATAAAGCACAGAATAAATAATGAAACCTACGTATAGTTTAATGTAAACAAAAAGTTGGAAACATAGAAGTACCAAACCAATGCAATATAATTACTAAAATCTATTAATTAGTTACTCACCGCCATGTTAGTTGTTTTGAATGATTAATTATTTGATATACACTTGTTATAATTATTTTCAATAACTGATTGTTTTGACAAATCAACTGGGATCAACTATGCTCAACAACACAATCTTTCATTATAATGTGGGACTTAAAAATTTACGCGTTCTAGTTTCCCGTATGTATTTTTAAATTAAATATATTTCATTTTAAGTCATAATAAAATATATTTTATTTATGTTATGAGCTCGACGGGTTTGCGGTTATCTGTGGCACTTCATACAATGACGACGTAATTACACTGTTTTTAACCTAGATGTCGCTATTTCCAATAAAAATGTAACTGCGGAATTGTAAATTATCAACAAAAGTTAGGAGATGATAAATAAAACATGAAAGCTGATATACATTTTATTTATTTACATATATAATGGCAATATACGTAAACGTTTTATTATCACTATTATATTATCATTCAAATACTTTTTGTTTTAAAACCTTATAGACACAATAGACGTGGAAGTAATAATCTATTCTATGGATTATTAACAAATAAGTTTATTCAGAAGACATTAAGCATTGAAATATGCACACGAGAACTAAAGTATTTGTCCACAGTCAATTATTACTTAACATATAATTGTATTCGATTAACATACTTATTGTAATATTGTTTTCTAATGTATAAACAGTCAATAAGTACAAATTTTTGTTATAAATTATTATATACTACCAGACAACCACCTAAAATTATAGTAATGATTTGGTCATTTTATTGTACTATTCAGCATTTTTAAAGTAATACACAATCAATTAAAACGTAATTATGATGCATTTGTTAGCCAAACTAGTCAGATAAGCACTTAAAAAAGAAAGTGTCACAAATTATTTGTGGATTAGTTTTTCGCATGCTAACCGCAGCTATATAATTTGCAAAGTTCCAAATCGTTGCCAATAAAAATACGAAACCGAGTCATATAGCCACACCCAACATTTTATTGCTTTAAATACACATTTTTGCTAAAAACTTTATGAGACATCTATCACTATGACAAGGATAATAATAGTCCTCAGATAGCTTATATATTAAAACTGTAATTACTAGGTTTATACTCTCGTCGAAGCTACGCGAGGCTGCGAGAGTGTAGATAATGAAGTCCTAGCAATGTCTCACCTCGCCTCGCAATGTGTGGCCACGAGGCAAAGGATGTACAATTAATTGTAGGAAACAACTGAAGAATGCAAAAGTGTAGATAAGACAGTATCGTCTCCGTCCTTTACTCTCGGTGAACCCTTTGCCGCTGCTGTTCATGCGAAAGTGTAAACCTAGTCTATAAAATTAACCTTAAATTGAATATAATCATTTTTGTTTCAGTCTATGAAACTTATTTTGCTGTATACGAACTCCATTTATTATAAAAAGAGACAAATAAGGCCCATTTTACCAAGGAAATATTGAATACAATAACAACCTGTTTCATCACAATATAATGCTTTTATGAAGCTTAATGGCCAGGCAAGTTGAGTTGAACCTTTACTTGATTTTTTTTCGAAATATTTGTGCCTTGTTGGACCGCTTTTGTCTACTGGTATAATAAATAATGGAGTGTAGTAATTTTAAAGACCATGTCTTGGTTTTTTCGAAATCACTCAAATAAACATTTCAGATTGATTGTTTTATTTCATGTTTATTCATTTATCTAACACGAAACTATGCAAAACAATTGGAACGTAATATAAAAGCCTTTTGAATTCCTAGTATATTCATCCCCATCGGAGCGGTGAGCCGGGTGGTCGCATAAGGGTCGCCCTGGTCTCTGCAGTGAGAGCTCCCCCTCCGTCAGAGTCAGGTAGTCCGTAAAACGCGTGAAGGTGTCGTCGGTGCTGTAACTCATGGCCTTTGTGGTTAAGGCTCTGCAGTCGACTCCACAGAGAGAAGATCCTCTTGTTAACAACTTTGTGTTGCTTTGTAGGGTTATCTGAAACAAAAAGAAATACCGCTACATTAACATAGTCGTTAAGTCGAGTAAATAATTATTTCGTAGTGTGTACATTTTATTTATAAGTGGTTTAGTTTTGTATTTTGGCGCTAGTTCTATTAGCGCCACGGAACAAAACATAAAATTTATATTTGTTAAATGCTTACTTAAATGACAGTAAAACAATAAAATTTTGGCGCATTATAATAGCATTTCGATTGGCAAAATATTTTATATTGAATGTTAAATTATTAAAAGTCTATTCATAAATCAAATGACATTGCAAATTACTTCCATTGTTTATGAATTTTATATTCATAATACGCACAAGTTTTCTCAATAAACTCTCTGTCGCGTTTAACTCACCTGTTAACTCGTTATTTTGCGTACTAGCTACGCCTTCTCGTTTCACTTTAATGACGTTTACTTCGGGGTTTTCGTTTCTGAATTGTTCATTCTTTTCATCCTCTCTCTGATTATTAGATTCTAGTCCAGATATTATTAGATTAGCATACTGGGCATTCACATTATCAATATCTTTATTCAAGCATGCTAATCGTATTTTAAGTATTAACAAGGGGTTAGTCGCAGCTATTACTGCATCGTAGACGTTATTCGTTCCAGTGTTACTGTTTAAGTGAAATTCGTTGGTTATATCATTGGTATCTTGATTGTCCGGTGCAACTTCTTCAGTGTATCGTTCGCTATTAGGGTCGGGTTCAAAAATCCTTTTTTCAGTATCGTGTTCGTAAAACTGATGGAGGCGATCCAATTGTCTTGGATAGTTATGCCATTGTTCTTTTCGAAACCCCTCTCCGTTGTAGTTATCGTTCTTATGTATTATACTGAAAATATCATCATTTTGATTGTTGTCGGCATCTCCATACTTAAGTTGTAATTTTCTTGGGATTTCTGGTCTGTTCTCTCGTCCAGCATACATTTTGTATATTTCATCGAGAACATTTTTTGTGTGATATCTATTACTAAATATATTGTCATTAGGTTGGCCATCTAAGCCGAGTTGTTCTCTGTTGAGGTCATTTACGGAGATTGGAAGAACATTGCTCGAGGACAGTGCTACTGTCGCGAGAAGTAGCACAGGAACGAGATATTGGCCCATCTGTAACAAGACAAAACTCTTTGTATGATGTGTAGTGAATGAGTGCTTAAATGTTAATTAAATCTTCGTTAATTGGCATAAGTAAACGTCTCATGACGACGACGACGCCTTCAATCAGCATTTATTAATTAAATTTCTAATTGCACCTGATTTGCGTCTGACTGGTTGCGTATATCAAAGATTAGTCGTTTCTGTACTAAGTGTGAGTACACATACACAACTTTCAAGACACTTGATTTGCATATCTTTACGTTGCGTGCTCGAGACATAATACAGGATATACATATTGGGGTTCTGTGCAAAGCTCTCCACATTAATAAGGTTTAGGCGAACAGCCGTACGAAGAGAAAATCAATTTGTATTTTTATTAATATACGATTCATAACTAAGAGTAAAGTTGACGAGGGCATTATTTTTTTGTAAATAATTTGATTAACGATATGACGAAAAAAAAAACAGTTCTTAAGACAGAACAATGTTCTAATTTATATTTAATTTTATTAAGTAATCACTATACCATACAGAAAAACTGAACATCTAGTCAACCGTAGAAACTGTCTTAAATTTTGAAAGCGATCATGAAAATTATTAAGCGAAACTCGAACTAAATTCCTAACAAAAAGTAACGAATGAATGGATCCCAAGTTCCCTTATGTCTTCAGAGCCGTAGGTAGGTAACTTAGCAGAAGTTCAACGGGAAACTCGGAAGTCACAACTCACTGAATGTTATTTACATTCGCATCCCTCAAACAGACAGTTGGCGTCGGTATTAAAAAGCAATAAACGTTATGAATGGTCGGAAGACGTGACGTAATTAACGAAGATGGCCACGTACTCTAACCTTGGAGAGACGTTAGTGAAAGAAATAATTAAACGGTATTGACTATCGGTTCGGTAATAATTTCAGCATCTGGTTTGTCTCACTTATTTTTAATTTCTTTACAACCTGTACCCTAATTAATTAAGAAAAGACGTCATATACAGTACCTACGTAAGATTTTTAAAGTTAACTTTTTAATGCAAATAGTTTTGAGCTTAGCATTAATAGCTGCATTTAAAATCGAGCCTTATTGCTTTGAACTAAGATTTTACTTTTTTGACTCGATAAGGAAAACGAAATCGAAAAAGAAATTAAAATTTTTGAAAAAACAAAAAAAGTGATCAATTACTAAAACCGATTCAGAACCTAATTATGAACAAACAGCTTAGGTTATAAGGACTTACGTTTATTCTGTTCCTGATACACGTCATTTATTTACCTACTGTTATTATTATTACGCTGTGTCCCTACCTCATCATATCGCACCCTCAGAATTAAAGTGACCTAAGTCGAAATGTAATTTGTGGGAAATGAGCAAGAAAGTCTTAAAAAAAGTATACTTTTTAAGGTCACTTTTGGTTGTTCAGGATTTTTGAGTTAGATCGTTTTCATTCTAAGGGTGCGATATATTATAAATGGAACTGTTTTGTTTTACTTGTGAAAAGTCAGATGTGAACTGAAATTGCAAAGAAAAAGTTTTCGGGGATTGAAAAAACCTTTTCTCGCGTAGGTACGCTGTCGAGAAGTTTAAAAATAGAATTCTTAAACATACGAGTAGGTAATGCGAAAGATATGTAGGTATGTCCTCTATGTCGCTGATTCTTTTTAGTTTGATTCGAATGTGTTTTACTTAAAAATAAATACGAAATGACACTTAACTACTTAACAAGTTTTATTTGTGTGTGATAATGTTTTTTGCTGAAAGTAAAAGTTATTTGATATTACCTATATCAAATAACTTTTTGATAAAGGTAATATCAAATATTCTGTTGCTTTCAGTATGGGGCCATTCAAGTATTACGTAAGCAGATTTACTACAATTATTGACCCCCCCATCCCCCTTGTCAGCAAAAGTAAGCAAAGGTCTTACCCCTCCCCCCATGGTCACGTAAACAATTTTATATGCATTTTTCTTTTAATGTATTCTGTTTTTTTATTGATTCATGAGCAGCAGTTATAATTCTAGCAATGAGAAAATAGATTTAGGATAAAGGACTTTAACGCACATAATATTCATTAAAACCAAATTTATTGACTCGATATTCCATATAAAGCAAGGTACAAATATTATAATCTTAAGTAATATTACGAACAAAAATAAAACTTTTAAATTTTTGGTACCTATACATATTAATTCCAATTAACAGTCTTCAGTCCATGACACCCGAACCTATGATTCTAAGTTATCGATAATATTGGATGTTTGCTGCTCAATGTTGTGTGTCTGCTCACTTTCATCCAATTTTGGAATGTCTACGTCGTTCTCATCGAGCCATTCAACATCGTGCCATTAAACAATTCAACTTTGGCAAAAGTGGATCAGCGGTAACACAAACATCAACTTGCTTTGCTTTGCTTACAATACGTCAAATCGTCAGTCGTACCGAAACGAAATAATAGATTGACGGAAGAAATTTAGACAAGTGAACAGTGCGTGGTAATTCCCCTACTCGGTTCTAAGCGAGTACCTAAACGTAAGTATACATTATTTGTGGGAATCCCCGAAAATGCGTTTCGTTTTCAAACATAGACAATGTGTGGTTTGCCATATGTGTAAAAAAGTAAAAAATTACTGCTGACGTAATCACCATCTAGACCCCCCCACCCCCATGTCATCAAAAATAAGCAAAGCAAAGACCCCCCCGTCCCCCCTATAGTGCTTACGTAATACTTGAACGGCCCCTATGACACCACGGGTTTCTTTCTCTAACGGTTAGGCGAATGTTGTTGTAAATCGTCTAATTGTTTTTGAAGTGTTAAAACACTTCAAAATAGTCAAAAACTTTCAAAAAAAAAAAACAACAGAAAAACCTAACTTAAAAGTTAGGTTTTTCTTTCATTCCTCTCCAGTCATTATAGCAGTAAAAATTGCATGAATAAATGTGTATATGTATGTTCCCTATGGACTCCAAAATAGCTGGAGCGATTTTAATGAAATTTTAAGGTAATCTTCAGCCTAGCGGGTGATCCTGTGAAGTTGGGTAAAGTTTTATTTTGTCATTTTGGTAATTTTGTGTGCTACTCGTGCGAAACCTATATCGGTTCACTAATAGTAAATCATATAAAATAGTATCTAAATTTCTTTACTGAATCGTAAATTAAGATTTTCAGGACTCGATACCTTCTAAGGTAACTCTAATTGAAAAACTTGGCTTACCCTAAAATAACTTAAGCACGTACTTAAGTCACAACGGTTTACAGCTGTTTTGTTTGTTTTAATCTCTTCTTAAGTGCCTCTACTAATCTCGTAGCTGGAGGCTGGAGCCACGCGATTAAGACGTTTATACTAGGGCATGCATTTCGAAATTTCGAAATTTCATAAATTCGAAATTTCGGACCATATTTGCATGTTATTTAATTTCGAAATTGAAACCCCTAGTTTCGAAATTTCGAAATAATAAATTTTAATTTGATTATTTTTGTTTGAAAGAGTATCAAACATACATCCTCACAAATAATGACTTATAAGCTAATTTATGATACCTTGGGCACAGATAATATAATATTACCCTTGAGTTAAATTATTGCAATTTTCGGAGATTTCTTTTTTTTAATATCTCTAACTGATAATGTACGCGTAGTATCTGGTCGGTGTCGAGCGAGCCTGCGATGTTTTACCAGAAATGGGGGCAATTACCATTTGCCCCCAAGATGTAGCCCGTGCAGTCCGTCCGTTGCCCAACTGGAAGTCTCCAGGGCCGGACGGGCTGCACAACTTCTGGATTATATGGTTTCAAGGGTCGCACGCTCGCTTGGCGGCTCAGTACCAGGTTGCTTTGGAGTCTGGTTCGCTACCCGAGTTCCTAACGACAGGAGTTACCCACCTGCTCCATAAATCAGGTAGTACCGCGGATCCCAAGAATTATAGACCGATCACTTATCTACCGACGGTCTATAAAGTTCTTACATCCATTTTGAGAGCTAAAATATACAATCATATAGAGACTAACGCCATCATGTCTGTCTCTCAAAATGGATGTCGGAACGGGTCCCGCGGTACTAAGGAGCTGCTCCTCATTGATATGGCCATTAGCCAACAGGTTCGTCGTTCCCGAAAGGATCTTTCGACATGTTGGATAGATTACAAGAAGGCCTATGACTCGGTGCCACATACATGGCTCATAAGGGTGCTGGAATTGTATAAAGTAGATACAACACTACGCTCCTTCCTGATGTCATGTATGGGGCAATGGACGATGGTCCTTCGATATCCAGGATGTCGAAATATCCAGAGGAATAGCGAGCCGATAAGGATCGAGCGAGGAATATTTCAGGGCGATAGTTTGAGTCCGCTTTGGTTCTGCCTGGCCCTGAATCCCCTAAGCACACTGCTGGAGGGTTCAGGTATAGGCTATCGGCTGAGGAGAGGTGGTCAGATTATATCTCACCTCCTTTACATGGATGACCTAAAACTCTTTGCGCCCAACAATTTGCAACTGATGGAGCTACTGAAAGTAACAGAAACCTTCAGTAGCGCCATCAGGATGGATTTTGGTGTGGACAAATGTGCGGTCATGCATGTAAAGCGAGGGGAGATTGTGGAATCCGTGGGAACCCAACTCTCGGATTCCATAAACCTTCGAACCCTCTCCGCAGCCGAAACCTATAAGTATTTGAGTATGTCGGAAGCACTGGGCATCAATGTTACTGACATGAAGCAATCGTTGAAGGAGCGCTTCTTTGGCCGTCTGAAGAAAGTATTTAATAGTCTTTTATCAGGCGGAAATAAGGTGCGCGCCTTCCACGGTTGGGTCATGCCGGTTTTGATGTACTCTTTCGGCATACTCAAATGGACTCAGACCGAACGCGATGCCCTGGATGGGAGGGTCCGTACGCTGCTGACTGCATATCGAATGCATCACCCACGATCATCGGTAATGAGACTGTATATCCCGCGAAAGTGTGGAGGTCGAGGCTTCTTAAACGCTAAGACCCTCCACAATCGCGAGATATGCAGTCTCAGGGAATATTTCCTACAAGACGACGTGGGGATGCATAGAGATGTGGTTGCGGTAGACAAGGGCCTCACCCCGCTCTCCTTGGCTAAAGAGAACTGGCGCAAACCTGTAGTGCTTGACACTAATGATCGCATGGAGGTATGGCAGAGTAAGGAGCTTCACGGACGCTTTTTCCGGGCCCTACATGGACCCGATGTAGATTTATCAGCGTCCGTAGCCCGGCTGCGTTTCGGTGACCTCTTTGGGGAAATCGAAGGTTTTGTCTGTGCAATTATGGACGAAGTTATGATGACGAACAATTACCGGAGATTTATTGTGAAAGATGGTACGGTTGACATATGTCGGGCATGCCACCTTTCCGGGAGAATCCATCAGACACATTATCTCCGGGTGTTCTCGTCTAGCTAACGAAGAATACTTGCATAGGCATAATCTCGTAGCCAGGATTATCCACAAACAACTTGCTCTGAAATACAGCCTTGTGGAATCGGATGTGCCGTACTATAGGTATGTGCCCGACCCAGGACGAAAATGGATATATCACACTGTACTGGGATCGATCCATCATCACTGACAGGACTATTGTAGCCAGTAAGCCTGATATAGTGGTGGTGGATCGACTAGAGCGGCGCGCAATGATCGTTGACATAACAGTCCAACAACGTAACAACGAAATATACGGCAGAAAACTTATTGGTTTCAGTTTTGTTACGCTAGGCTAAGCTTTTTTAACATTTTCAATTAAATTAAAAGTAATAATCTGTTAACGAATTTTTATTAATGAAGATTGCCCACAACATCGAAATTTCGAAATTTCGAAATTTCGAAGTTTATAAGACCGATTTCAGATGCCAATTTCGAAACTGGAAATATATGAAACTGCATGCCCTAGTTTATACGTGTGTGTTTGTTTGTGTTTGTGTTTGTGGGTTACGCACACACACATATACATATATAAAAAATTTAAATAAATAGTAAATGCTGTCCGTTGGTAAGCACATCACTTGAAAACAGCTGGACCGATTAGGCTAGTGGTTTTTTTAAAAATGTTCGCAAGATCGTCTGAATAAGGTTTTTAGGGAAAGAAAAATTGGAAAAGTCGACCGTAAAATTGTAAAATTCCGGAAATACTAAAAGTGCTTTTTCTATGGGATTTTTGTATGAATTAGACCTGGAAGACAGGATGTCTGTCGGGTCAGCTAGTATACCTACATATAAATATTTATGTATTGATTTATCCCGAAGATGGTGCAGAGTTGCAGGTAGGTGTGTACAGTCACATTTCAATTTAATATGAAGGGCGCGAGACTTTTGCCACCTACGTGAGCCGATTCTAAATTGCGGAATGTTACTTAGTGTTTTCTTACTATTTCTATATGTATAAATACGTTTCATCCCGCGGATTAATTGTGTATGTACAATTATTTAATCAATCTCTCTACTAAATGGTTTCCTCCGAGTGCAATAGGTAATTCATGTCGGTTTCATAATTTTCTCGTGGCGTTATTTCTTGAACCACTGCAAATGTCTTTTGCAATAGTCATAAAAATAGATGATTTGGAAATCTTAGAGTCGTAAAAATTTATTACTAATAAAAATCGCGACGAGCTTAGTCAGCATAATATTTGAACTTTCATTTCATAAAATGCATCTGTGGGTGACGAAATAGAAATATTTCTGGCTATACGAAAATTATTTGTTATTTATTTATAAAAAATATCAATTTTCAAATTCAATTTATAAAAAGAATTTATCTTCGTAGTCTTCATTACCGAAGAGGGACTTTGATCCCTGGGCCACATTAAGTATTTTATCTTTGGCATCAATTAAGTTTCGAGACCAAATTGATTGCGACCATAGTGTTTCGTTATGTTGCCATCGAAATAATATGTCCAGTCCCTGCATACTATTTCGATGCATGTTGCTTTTCAGGAACTTTATATTTAAGTAGTCAATTTAAGAACGTGCAACATATTTATATGTTTTACAATGCTTAAGAAGGAAGTGACACTCGAAGTGTCTACTATGCAAGTAACATCATCAACAAAATATTAAACATTGGTCCAATTTTACAATTTTTATATTTGTTTTATTTATCTCATAATATTGAATATACATATTTGAGAATTAACTAAATATCACAATATGAACACAATCCTAATTCCAGTTACCTAAAAAATAAAAAATAAATGAAGTTGTGTTCGTTGTTTAAAATTTTGCGAGGTATTGTATGAAAGTTAGCTGGCTTTTTAAAGGGTGCATGGGTCGGAATCTGTGTTAACAGTTAATTGACTTCGGCAACCGTGCCGAGTGGCACCTGGCACTGTTGTTTGTGCACGTACAATTGTACATGTAAGTGAATATTAGTGTTGCGCTAGTTTGGTACAGTTAGAATTAATTTGCTAGTGTAGTTCCTGCGATTAAGATTCTATCGCTAAGTACATACTAGATAAAATCGGTATGGTAAGTAAATTGACCGTGGAAAGAATGTATGTGATTAATCAATCAGCTGTGTCATTTGCGTATAAAATAACGCACAATAGTATTTTCAGGTATTGTGTACGTTTATTTATTAGAATCTAGTAATAGTAGGTATTTATTATTACCATGAAACCTAAAAGATATTTCGTCGAAAATGTCGATGAATTAATTACTTTAAACACCTGTTACAAAAAATATGAGTCGACACAATTTTCAGGAGATTTGAATGGGTTTCGGAGAATTTAAGCTTTATTCATGTTTACCTATATATATGTTGCTTGGTAACTATAATAACAAAACTAATTTATCCACGGTTTGTCATCAAATATTACCACACATTACTAGTTAACGATTATTTTTTAAAACCGTTGACCCGGTCTGTGGTTTTTCCTGCATACTATTCTTCATGGCACAGTTTATAAAAATACATCTTACGAGCATACGCATGCCGGAAAAAAGGAACTAATAATCCATACAAATAACCGTTCAGTGCGGGAATTGAACTCGTGTCACGTAGGGCAGATGCCAATCGTAACGCCACTAAAACTATGATGCAGTATAGGTACTCATTACTTTCCATCAAAGGGACTTGAAACATTATGTACTGCTGCAATACCCTACGTACAGATCTCGTAGTTTCTATTGTTTGTAAAAAAATATAGACTAGCAGTGCTAGCTTCAGTAAACTTGTCGCGCCGGAAGGAACTTTTACAGCCCTCGGGGTTTAAAAAAAGAAATGCATCCAGTATTTGTAAGCATTTACGTAGCTGCGTCGGTTATTGTCCCCAAGGCGATCTTGCTGTGCCATTGTTTATGTACCCATGTATATAAACAATGACTTTGACAGAAACAACATAAAATAATGACGTTGAATTTATTTTTGAAGTAGCTTCCGCTCGCGGACTAAGGCCTACCCCTTCTCATTCTGAGAAGAGACCCTTGCCCAGCAGTGGGACAGTAAATGGGTTGAATTTATTCCGCTCGCGGTTTCGTCCGCGTGGCTTACGAACCCGTACATTTTTTTCCACCATTCCATTCCATCCATCCTCACAAACTTTCACATTTATAATATTAGTAGGATTGACATACACAGTAGTCACAATCACACACACAATACAAGGTCACAAGCGCAACTGCTAAGCGTAAGGTCCTGAGTTCGATTCCCGGGTCGGGCAAAGTGTTATTGGGTTTTTTGTATGGAAATTATATAGAGTCTGGAACTGTGCCCGGTAGATGGCAATAGGCTCGCCCCCTATTATATATATGGGACTCAAAAACTGCATAAGCGAAATGTAGGTGTGTAAGTAGTACACCTCTGCCCAACCTTTCGGAGAATTCAGGTGTGATGCTATGTTATGTATATACAGAATAAAGTAGTACAGATTCTTAAATCTCGTTTGAATATATCTATGCAAATCTAAAGGCTAATCTAAAGATTACCTAAAATTTTCATTAAAATCGCTCCAACCGTTTTGGAGTCCATACGGAACATACATACACACATTAATATAAATAAATATAAATAAAAAAAATTTATTCATGTAGACCAATTAAAAGCACTTATGAATAGTCAGACTCTAGTTGCCACGTTCCAAAGTGTTGTTTTCCTATGGAGAAGAACGGGCAAGAAACTCCATGGTTACTCTTTTAAATTCTGATTATTTAACATTCAATATATTAATGAATACATTATTTCCTCAAAATTATGTGGGGAAAATGTAGTGCTAGGTCTAGACTAAACAAACATGAAACAAACTGATAACTGAAAATTTCTGACAGTACTGCCATGACGGCTATGAGCTCGGCATTCATTTTTATATAGGTACATAGAAGATAGATAGATTTAAACTGCCCACCTGAATAAGATAGATCGTTTAGAAATGTCTATACCTATAGAATGCAAGACGTAGAATAATTAACCAGACTTCATTACAACTCCCATTCAAACTTAATTAATTCGGTTTGTCTATGGAAATAGGTTGTTGGGTCTCATCCTAAACATCCCAACGACCAACTTGCTTGAATGTACAGGTACAACTAATAAATATGCATTGTTTGTTTATAAATTATATGTACACGTATAAATTCTGACTCATTGGTTCGGTATTCGGGCTGCTTATCATGAGGTATATGGTTCGATTTCCAGGTTGGGTTGCTAAACTCCGGGCTGCTACCGAGAATTTTTCTGACAGTAAAACCCAATAACACTTCGCCCGACCCGGGGATCGAACCTAGGACCTTACGCTCAGCAGCCGTGATTGCGACTACTAGAATAATGAGCATTTGCATAAAAAAATATCAAGCCGCGTTGGAGAGCTAGATTACTTCGCGATAATATAATAAAACAGTCGACGGCGCGTGGTGCGCCATAAATTTACTTAGATATAGTAACTTGGAGAGAATTTTTCAGCAACCGACCATACGCGACCAGTGCATAGTAATCTAAGTCTATCATGGCAGTACGCGAAGACACTAAGAAATAATTAAAAAAAAAAACGTATATACGTAATAATTCTTGTATCGTAGGTGCGTTTACAAACACAAATATTCACATACACCAATATCTCGATCCGAAACAACTGTCTGTAGATCATAGAAAATATTGGTTTAGTATGGTATCAAATTGAATTGGCACCACGTAGCGCAGCAGGCGATCGTTCAACCACTGCGCAAACCGTGGTGACTATTTAGAAAGCAATTAATTGTGTAGCCTTAGGGCTAATTAGTGCATGATACCAGATCACTTGATAAACCACTGCTTAACACCTCACATGATATTATAACCACAGGGTGGCCAACATACTGTGGTAGGTATATATATAAATATATTGACTGTGAACTGGCAACATGTCCTATCTCGATTTTATGAGGATTTTACTTGGTTTATTTCATACCCGGCAGCGTCGCAAAAAGCATATTTTACTTCAATCAAAATTAGGCGCCACTATATATTTTAAAACTACAAAGTAACTTTCGACCGCGTTGTTGTCAAAAATGAGATAGTACCAGTTGCCAGTTCACAGTCGATATTGTTTGTTCTCGTTTCTAATGTCTTTAATACAATGGTTCACTTCATTTCACTTTATGTCTTTAAATCTATTAGTCATATATGTCTAATATATTGACTGCCTCATTGGGATAGCGTGAGCTCCTGGGTCCGATTCCCGGTATGGATAAAGTGTCATTGGGTTTTTCTGTATGGAAATTCTCAGTGGCAGCACGGAGTCTGAAACTGTGCCCGGTAGATGGCAATAGGCTCGCCCCCTATTATATGGGCATCGGCGAAATGTGGGTGTTCAATAGTGATGCTATCTATACAAATGACAAAATTATAACAGGCCGATGTCTGTACATTATAGATATTGGAGCAAAACTATTATGGGGGGGTCTTTATTAGAGCAACAGAAGCCAAAACAAAAGTTTTTAGAATTATTGTCTGTCTGTATGTTTGTACACGCACCACGCAAAAATTAAAATACATTTTACCGCAGGAAAATATCAGATTCTAAATTCCACGAAGTGGCGGACAAAAGCTAGTCTTTTAATATATACATATGCATTCACGGTGTGACACCTATGGGTGCACCATGGCGCGTGGCGGCGCCACACCGCTTGCAATGCTTTGTATTGTGCACAGTTTTACCATTGTAAAATTGTGTACAAATATCTACGAGAGCCACACGTGCACATAAATGCGGGAAGTCTTATACCCTATATATTGTAAATACCTTGAGCATCTTTCGTTCATAGGTGCCTAGTGCATCTTACGGCTGCGTGAATCCCAGAAACATTTCCAACTTAAAGTGAATACTATTTCGTTACAGTTTTTCCGAAACCAATTGAAATAATAATTAACGTTAATTAATAGTCGTAGTAATAGTAGTTTATAAGTGAATAAACAGTTATAGTATTTTTTTTCATGAGATATTTTCATCTAATAAAAATACCTTTGATAATGTTCAAACAAATTCTTATTTCGTACAATTAATTTACAACAGGATTAGTAATTTAAGTTGAACCATTAATAGAAACTTGTGCCTTCACCGAAAGGTTACTATAATATATTCTGAGGCCGACAGGTAATTTTGCCTTCTTGTTCGTGTCTATTACATCGTGCGGACACACGAATGCTTTGTGCTCGAAGCCAACTGTATTACACCATTCCCTTTAGTTTCTCACTAATAAGGGTACAGCAGATAATTGCGGCATTACCGCTCGTCTTCCCATATTTATCCTAACGCAATTCGTTTTCGCTTCGGGGAAAAACCTGAAAGGGATAATATAATCTACAAGAATATATCACTAATGTCGAATCGATTTTGAAAGCCCATTCAGGCATAATTATTATATTATGAAGGGTTTATGAAGTTACAAGCACTAAAAGGGTTGGGTGATATTTTGTAAGAAAAAACTTTTTCTAGAATAGAATATATTATAGGATATATATAGAGTACGTACCAAGGAAAGAAAATAAGTGCCGAGTTGACAGACCACCGAATTTATATTATTGCTTTCCGTCTGTATCATAGGTGCCATCATTTTATCGTTAAAGTTGTACCTACTATAGCTGAAGAATTTGTTTTGATTCAACCCTAGCAAGTAAAGTCTAATTCAATGAAAAAAACATTTGTTTGAAAGTAGCTGTGTCCGCGATTCTGTACGAATAGAGCTTAGATGCTTGCTATGTTTGGAAAATTTATTGTTCTAAATAAAACGAAAGCGGTTGAACGGTTGAATTTCATGTAGATGGTCTGAGTTCAAATCTGGCCCACACGTTTACGGTGAAGGAAACCTACACACCTGAGGGTACCTCCATAAAGTTTGCCATGGCGTGTGTAGTCCGCTAACCACTTGACCAGAGCTGGGAACTCATGCTTAACCCTTTTCATCCTAGAGGCCCTTAGGCCCAGCATTAGGATAGTAAGGATCAGAATTAATTATTTATAATTTCAATAAAATGCAATACAAATTAATACAGTATATAATATTTAAACAATACTGAGTCTGACCCGTAAGTGAGCGTCAGTGCAAGTATATACTCCATTTATTATATAGCCTAAAACCGAGCCCATTAGAGCAAGGAAATGTATAGAAATAAATGACACATTTTCTCTCAGCAAATTCAGCACTAATGCTTTTATTGTTCAAAAAATGCTCGAGCCTTGTTTGTCTACTGTTATTATGTGGAATCAATGACATCAATCACGTAGCACATTTCGTAGCACCGTAGACTTTGCTACTGATTTGCGTAGCCAGACGTTGATGCGTTCTAGTACTCAGCTGGAGTTCTTTTGGTAGGCTTATGATATTTATATGAATACCCACCCTTGTTTTACGTAAGCTGCCTCAATGAAATTATGAAAAATGTTCACATATAAGACAATACGACGAACGTTTGTCTGGCTATCATTATTAGCCTTTGGCTTGGATCGTAGCAGAGAAAACATGAATATACTTCGAAATTGTTAATTAGTTTAACACTTCGTATTGTATAAGTCACTAGCGGACCCGACAGACGTTGTCCTGCCCAAACCTGTTTTATCCAGTGGGTCCAGTTGTGTTTTCAAACCATCCAGGAACCCATTGAAATATACACACAAAATTTCATTCAAATCGGTCCAGTCGCTTAAGAGGAGTTAGGTGACAAACACACGTACAGAAGAATTATATATCTTAAGATATAGAGAAAATAAAAAACTAAATATTGTTTTTAATGTATCTAACTCTCTCGACGAGTGGGCTTTATGGGCTTTAAAATAAGCCCCTGTCCGTTGGTCGTTTGAATCATACAAGATAAGACTTGAAATAATGTTGAAAAGACTGCCTCATTGGTCTATCGATGTCCCAAGTTCGATTTCCGGATCGGGCAGTGTTATCGGATTTTTCTGTATGGAAATTCTCAGTAGCAGCACGGAGTCTGGAATTGTGCCCGGTAGATGGCAATAAGCTCGCCCCTATTACATGGGACTCAATAACGGCATCGCCGAAATGTGAGTGTGTAATAGTACCTACACCACTGCCTAACTCTTCGGGGAATACAGGCGTGATGCTATGTTATGTTTTTGTAAAAATGCAACAGTTTTGTCTTTCTTCTTGATTGTTCGTCGAAACCAATCTTCAACTACTCGGCTAAACCCAAACAATTTTAATTAAGTTTGGTAACGAGCTAACATGAAATGCGGAAATTAAAACGCATTTCACACGAGCGGGCGCAGGCGCTTCCAGTTATGAGTTTACTAGCTTCCGCCCGCGGCCTCGCCCGCGTGGTTTACGAACCCGTACATTTTTCCGGGATAAAAAGTAGCCTATGTGCTATTCCAGACTACAATCTATGTTTATGCCAAATTTCATCCAGATGCGTTCAGCCGTTCTGGCGTGAAAGAGTAACAAAGATCCATCCATCCATCCTCACAAACTTTCACATTTATAATATTAGTAGGATAGGATGTATAATATTAGTAGGAAGTAGGATTTGTGCCTAAACGTTGACTACCCACAATTTCGCGGTTCGGCCGAAATAGACGCGCAACAAAATTACATTATTAGGTTTGCGGTACTTAATATACAAGTTGAATAGCCGATACACGGGATTTTTATGAAGAACCTCGTCTTGTTCATATCTAACTTAGAACTGGTTTTTTTTTTTTTTGTCAGCGAAAATTTTTTGTTTTAGCCTTATCCGCTAACTCCCTCATTGGTCTAGTGGTAGCAAGCCCGGCTGCGGAGCATGAGGTCCTGGGTTCGATTCCCAGATTGGGCAAAGTGTTATTAAGATTTTCTAAAATTCTCAGTTGCAGTCGCTTGGTATTGCACCCGGTAGATGGCAATAGGCTCACACCCTATTACATGGGACTTAATAACGGCATTGGTGAAATGTGGGTGTACAAATAGTACACCTCTGCTTAACCCTTCGAGGAATACAGGCGTGATGCTACGCAATATCCGTTTTCTTTCAAGATTGAAGTATCTTAAGTGCATTTGTGAAGCTAGCTTGTTTCACTTGAGTAAATTATAAACGCTTTGTGTTATAAAACGCTACAAAATAATGTTTATCTGACCAGAAATAAGATTTAAGAAATAATATTTTCATAAACCGAAGTGATATTCAATATGGACAGAAATAATGATGAAGATTTTCTATTAAACCTACAATTTATGAGATGATGAAATTAATACTGATTAGAAAAAAGGATCGGATATTTTTGAAGGTATTCATTTGATTTGAAGGCATCATCGGTTTGGTGGTCGCTACTGCGGCTTGTGAGTGTGAGGTCTTGGTTTGGGTTCAATCTCCGGATCAGACAGTGTTGTGTTTGTCTGTTAGAAAGTCCTCAATATGTGGGTAATATGGGTATGGAGGTACAACAGTACACCTCTGCCTAGGGCTGCCAACCTCTTCTTATTTAAGAGTCTTGCTCTTGTCGGTGTAGCTGATGAAGTTCTTTCCACCTTTCTCTCTCCAGTGCGGTCTCCTTTACCTCTTTATACGACATTACGGCAACCTTTTCCTTAATTTGGCTCATGTAACTTATCTTCGGTCTTCCTCTCCCTCTCGTTCCTTCTATCTTACCTTCAATTATGTTTTTAATCTGTCCAACCAGTATTATATTTAAAAACAGTATTATATTTTTTAGCTCGATAATACTTTTTAATGTTCTACAAAAAAAAATAAGTATGCAAAATACTGTTTTTATGACCGCTGGTATTCGGAGCTATGAAATCTAATAAAGCAATATTTAAAAAATGATAATAAATCGTTAAATTTTGCAAGAAGCTCCAAAAAATATGTTTTTAAACGTCAAAAAAGTAAAATACTGTTTACTTTTATAAAATACTGTTCATTTTAATTCTCCGATCTTAATGTACTTTATTTCTCGTACAAAAAGTTGGGAACCCTACCTCTGCCTAACCCTTCGGAGAGTACAGGCGTGATACTATATTATGTTATGTAATTTTATTTTACTAACGGTTTCATTTCCTTATCAGTTAGATAATAAAATCGATTCATCTGTTCATTCTTTCGTCAATTTATTTCAACCATAAATAGTGCATAAGCACAGAATATTGCCGTAAGAAAATAATTTCAGTGTAAACAAGCGGCATGTTACCGCTATTTGCCAAACAACAAAACAACATAAAGATGCCAAGTACAGATCCATAAAAGCTATACCTATATTTAATGACTTATCGTTCACGAGCTCTTAAGTAGAGCTCGCCGCTCGTATCGATGTGTGCACTTATTGTAGCAGCTTCAGATGTGGATTGTTACATTCCGACGAGATGGCAATACGGACTTCGAAAGCTTGGTTTGAATATAAAAGTAGAGGGAAGTAAGTTTTACGGTTTATAGCTTTGACGAGTCTGAGATGTGACAGATGAAATAGTGTATGATTTTTGTCCTACATGTTACAATGTTTGATAAAGTAGCAAGCGCGACTGCTAAGCGTGAGGTTCTGGGTTCGTTTCCCGGGTTGGGCAATGTCATTGGGCTTTTCTGTATGGAAATTCTCAGTAGCAGCACGGAGTCTGGAACTGTGCTCGGTAGATGGCAATAGGCTTGTCCCCTATTACATGGGACTCAATCACAGCATCGGCGAAATGTGGGTGTACAATAGTACATCTCTGCCAAACCCTTCGGGGAATAGAGGCATGATCCTATTTTATGTTCCAATGTTTGATTGTCTTATAATCTTTCCCTTTTAACGGTAATGGTTGACAAAAGGTAATGGTTAATTTTGGGCTTATTAGAAATGAAGGTGACAGTGATTTGTGATTCATGTTCAATAATAATATACAGTGATCCACTGACGACACGGTTGGCGCAGTGGTTGAGAGATCGACTGCTGAGCTACGTGTCGCGGGTTCGATTCCCGCACGGAACAAATATTTGTATGATCTACAGATATTTGTTTCAGGTCTGGGTCTTCGTGTATGTGAATACACACCGTGCCTCGGAAAGCACGTAAAGCCGTTGGTCCTGCGCCTGATCTCTCTCCGGTCGTGTCGGATTGCCGTCCCATCGGACTATGAGAGTGAAGGAATAGAGAGAGCCCCTGTGTTTGCGCACACACTTGTGCTCTATAATATCTCCTGCGTAGTTGGCTAATCTCCGGTGAGATTGGCCGCCGTGACCGAAATCGGTCAGGAGGATATTACAGTGATCCAGCTATTTATATACATTTTAACACATAACTGTTGTGCTTTTGAAATATTTTTTTGAGTTTAACGTAAAAACCTAAATATTTATTAAGGAAATTAGTCATTAATGAAAACAAACTTTAAACGTGAGAAAATTTATGTGCTCTTTCGCGATTAGAATTTACAGAGTAGGTATGTACAGTGCATACTATCGTAATAGTAGTACGGAAAAATAAACCTTAGAAAAAGTAATGTTGATATTAAAAAAAAAAATTCGCTATATTTTTTTTATATCAACATTACTTTTTCTAAGTTTTATTTTTCCGTACTACTATTACGATAGTAGTTTTATTCGTAAGAAAGTTTATTACGAATTAGGCGGGCGGATCACTCAATTCTCGCGAAAGTACGACAAACTCTTAAAACTTTTTACTCTCATAGCCTGTTCACCATGCAATGTGTGGAGCTTTTACTCCGAACCATTAAATTGCGTCTAGAACGGTTTAACTTCAACTTTTGATTAATCATGTGTACTTACTGAACTTAGCTCGGCGCAGAGCTATTTATTAAGTTGGAAACTTATGTTGGACGTAGGGCTTTGTTTAAGTCGAATTGGTACTGTTCTCTGCAACTATTTGGGGATATTCAAGGTATTTACAGTATCACCACGTTTAGAAGTTACATTCAAAATATCTTCAATCGTTATAATTCGGTAATTTTCGTCCGCGCGGACGAAGATAGAGAGAATAATTTTTATGATGTAGGGGGAAAATGAACTTCACCTAATGTCAAGGGATCATCGCTGCCATTGTCATTCTTGGCTTAAGTTGGCAATCCTGTTCGGGTTATTTCACTCGCGTGGATTAAATTAGCGTCTGTTGTAGACGACGTTAGAAGGCTTTTTAAATAAGATTTTACATAAATATATCTTCAATTAAATATGTCTATTATAATATATTAAAATAATGCATCCACAATCCTAAGGAAACTGCATCTATATTTCGAGACCCCGTAAACCTATCCCTTTGTTGGCCTTTACTAGGCCAGTTGAACCCATATGGAATTCTTCTGCAATAAAACTCTTATTTATTTGTCTGTCTGAATTTATAAACGAATAACTAAGATTTTCAATGTAACTTCTTCATGTGGCAAATTCTGTACGAATATTAAAGGATTGAACGTTAAGCAAGAGAAATATATTGGCCCCCAGGCGAGTTGCAGCCAACCGCTTACAAACACAATCCGTTTGTTTTATTTATACAAACAATTTATTATAATGTTTTGTGCATTTGTTTTCTGCAATAGAGCTCGTTTTACAAAATGATTTTACACAGCGGTGTTTTTACTTTTACCTTGATTGTATTTCATAAATATTCATGATTGTAGTTAGGTTTATTCTCTCATTCTCCAGAAACAGCGTGAAATACTTGAATCGCGTGAACAAGTCTTGAATACGTTGGCCTAAGATGTATGTCATAAAGGGAAGGTTCTTCATTTGAATTTAGGTGTGGTGGAGTTTATAATTTATTTACTTCTCTATCGTTATTGTTTATTATAAGCACAGCAAACTATAGAAAACAAGTAAAACATTATTAACCCTCAAAGTCTTGTGGCTTCAACTCAAGTGTCGCGCGGTTACAGTTTCTGTTGCAAGCCAAGTTTCATTTACTTACTTGAAAGTTGCTGTTATAAGTAGACTATGCAAACAAATATGAATAGAGGCAGTTAATAGCCAAGTATATTTAGTTAGCGATACAATTTTAGAGACTTTTGTTGGACAATTCAACACTGTCCAGATAGAGCTGCGTTTATTAAGAGCCTATGGGCAAAATCCGAAATACGTTTTGTAGTTATCGAAATAAAGAATTTCAGTTTCTGAACCGTTAATTTTGTTTGTGGCCTACTGGTGAATATAATTAAGTTCATAAATGTTGTTGATGTTTTATTCATATTATAAAGTTCATTGAATGTACGGTACCTTTTGCTACTATGAGTCCCATACGACCTAACGAATTGTTTTACGTACTTACTTAGGGCTAATAGGCATAGACGACTACAAGACGTAGTACTTTGATGGCATGTTCAAACGTATACTTTTTCTTAGATTTCGCACGATTATACTTACTGTCGTGAGGATTCGCAAGAAGCAAATAACTCACTCCAATATTTGTACCGTTGACATTTATTGTGGATCTGTGAAACTGTTGCGTAAGTTATAATTACCATGTTTGTGTTATCATTGGGCTAATCATATTCGTTTGTCGGGGTATTTACTACGCATTTCCATTCCAAAATTTGAATCACAAAAGTTCTATATCACGGATTGGGGTTTACTGGATATTGTGATGGAAATACGAGATTATACTAAAACGATTTCCGTTCAATCTACATATGTACGTCGCGTTGAGGCATCGTCCCGACCCGCGCCGCGCTGCGCCTCACACTTACTTACACGTAGCTACGATTCCGTGTTATCGCCGCGCTCTCATCAATCATCCCAGCTTTTGATGTTTTTCGTTTTAGCTGTGTCTTTTATGAACTTAAAAGGTCTGAGCTTTATTTGTCTATGTGTATGTTATTTATCGATTCTTCCAATATATCTTTCAGTTTTTACTCAATCTAAAGAACAAATAAAAAGAAAGTTTGATAGGCAGCAGGTACAGAGCTCAGTCGGTAATTTAGAAAATGATTTGCCGTTAAGACAAAATTGAACATCACTACAACGCAATATTCTTGCAAAATATGCCTTTTATCACTGAATCTCTCAAATTGGAACAGAGGACATATTATTTTAGCGGCATCTGCGATTTATGAAATACCTATCTAAGGTAAATCGCAGAGCAAAATTGATAGTTTTACCTTTTGATTTTTTATCCTAAGCTCTGGGGTTCACGGTATTCTTTAAGCAATAGCTAGGCATTATTGAAGATTTAATAAATACTTCTAAGTAACTGAATTGAGATTTCAAATGTAATCTTATAAAAAAAGATTCAGCCTATTACTGTTAGGCCTATAGGCCATAGCTACTACTGCAGATTGGCGTAGTAGGTTATACAACATTGAGAATCATAATACTTATTCTTTCATTGATAGATAGATAGATAGATAGATATATTTTATTTTACACTACAAAGTTATTCAGATACGGGTAGGTATAGAAATTACAATTATTATGTGAATCAGAAGACCCGGGTACGTCTTAAAACTGCGGCCAGACACCGGAGGACGGGCAGCAGCGTCCTCTCACTAATCGGTGAGCCACTGCGATCCCCAAGCCGCCTGCCAAGCGTGGGGATTATGGCAACCCCCCCCCCCCCCTGGGGAGGCCTTCGTTTAGCAGTGGACGTCTTCTGGCTAATGATGATGATGATGATGATGTGAATCAGTGATCTCTACTGGCAACCATTGCTTTTGGCTAAAACTTAATTAACCTTTGGTATGCGGTATGCGGATATTATACGATTTAACGAACACTTTTACACGATTTTAAAATGAAACGCTTTAATAAAGCATTTAATATTAAAATCGTAAAACTCGAAAAAGTGTCGAAGGTGACTTTAGCACTAATCAGTGCTTCCGCATACCAAAGGTTAAGCCAGATCTAATGAAAAGTTTTAAATCATTTCTATAACTGTCCATCCCTCTTTTATCATGACAATGAATAATTATCCTTCGAATGTCAAGAACGCGTTGGAATCAAAACTACTCTACATATAAACGCTTGTTGGATCCGGATTAACTTAATTGCAAGATTTTAAAGCATCAAATAATGTTGGAGTTTAGGCAAATCGCCGCAAATCGCCGCGACTCGCGTTTTTGCGCCAAGTCCATTGTAATGTTCGTAATACTTATTATCATAATCTATTGAATCTCCTCAATGGATTATTTCTTTCTTTTTTCATCTTTACAATGGAAATTGTAATCTCCGAATTTCCCTATCCTTTTGATGAAACGTTTATCCGATTGCATTTTTTCTTTTGTATAATTTTGGCTATTGTGTGACTCTAAAGTAGGATTGGGGCAGATGAAATTTAAAATTAAGAATTTGTTTCAACGACCTAATGCTTTGAAGTTTTACCTATATACTAAAACTCACTATAATTAGCTATTTGACATACCTAATGGTATCGATAGGTAGTGGGTAAGTACCTACTACTCTCTAGTTGACTCAATGAGCTATAGAAAGTTTAATCGATGCTAAATGTTATAGAGCTCGTAGCTACAGACCTACCGCGTAAATCCGTCCATCAACTAGGTTAAGCAGCGCTTGCTGCGGTTAATCTTTGTTCTTTCATCACACATGGAAAAACATTTTCAGAGGCATGGATAGACTGTACGTCGTAAAGCACTGTCAAGCATGTCTCTGGTGACATACAAATACCTCCGACCGTCTATACAGTTGTCAGTAGCCAAAAAGTCAGACAAGCGGTATATTTTTAGATGATAAGAAAATATATTTATTTTGATCTCCTATGAGTAGGTATACAAAATTGCTATACATTAGTGGAATAGCGGCGGTCTTTGCGCGACGTAAAGGTTATTGAAACTAGCTAATGTCACAACAGCGGATAGCTCGTTTCACCGTTCTGAAATAACCTGGTAACATCTACCCGCTAACATCTAACTCGATCGCGTTGCACTCGAACACAACGCACACAACGTTTCGTTACACCTACGTCGCTAAACACTATCGGGCTCGCGCGACCCGTAGTTGAGTGCCGTAAATCCCGCTATTGGTCGCTACTAAAATAGCGCGTTTTAACAAACGCTATTGATATTCAGTAGACAGTTCCGTTTCGTTAACCAAGAAAGCCGCTACAGCCCACCGCTAGTTTAGAGTATCCTAGTAATTGGGTGTCAAAGGTAAAATATTAGATGACATCTGGTTAAATTCGGAGCCTACCGCAACATAGAGGGAAGAGGCTAGGCAGATGATGACCTAATGCCATCAGTGCTTAATGTCTGGAAATCTAGACGCTATCATCCAGACCCTCTCGACCCGAGCACCCATTTAATATCTTACAAGTAATTATACATGTGATATGCCCATTACCCATCGTCAGTGTCTCGTAAAGGTCATACCGGCCGGAATCCTTTTAGGCTACGTAATTCAATAGTGTTTAAAATCTACTTACCTAACATTATTCAATCAAGTCCATTCGCTGTGTGGCTCGTATGAGAAATGATATTGTTCGTAAAGCTTCGGGATATCGAAAATGTCATAGGCCAATGTTGGATTTCATAGATAATGTAACAGAAACAGTAATAATATATTTTTGAAAAGTATATGTAAAGCTATAGTATGGGACATCATATTTTCTTTTATTTATGGACATATTTACTGTTATTCTTTTTTTTTGTGGTTTGATTATTTTCTCGTTGATAACGTTTTTATGTGAATAAATTATAAGTTGATAGAAAAATATTACAGTTTTTCGAAATAATATTGTAATTGTAAATGAACTAGGTAAATGTAGTTTTTAGAATAAATATACGTTTTGCAGACTGTATAGTTTAAAACGAAGCATGAGAGGCATTTTTAAAGAACAAAAACAAAACCTTTATATTATTTTAATGGCCTAGATAGTTTCAGCAATAAGTACGTTGGTACTTAAGGTTGCTTGATAGTGATCGTGAGTGTGATAAGGCCCGCTCATACACGATGAGTTAATAATTTGTATTTTTCATTGATCTACACTGAAACGTTAAAGAAAAAGAGCATTGGAAAATAAAAACGATTTCCGCAACAACACCCTGTAGTTCAATAAAATTCGATTCAAAATTAAATAAACAACTGACCAACGATTTTGGAAACCCTATGGAGCAGAGGAGTATCCTATGATTTTTGTGTTCTAATCAAGTCTGTTATAATAAAATAATAGAAGACTTGTGGGAAATAGTAATAATTTTTCGTTTCTGAAGCAAAAATTTAAGTAGACATCTAAATGAACTCATTTTTATTGTGAATTGTTACAGTTTAAAATCGTTTGCACAAAAAATTTAAAACTTAAATGTTTGGGATATTGTTTAAAATCCATAGGATTTCGAGAAAAATCATAGAATTTACTAGAATATTTTCAGATTACTTAATTTCGACATGCATTTAAAATGCGTGATACATATACCTATGACTCTCTAATTGAATAAATTGTTATGTCAATGTTGTTAAATGTAAATTGTTAATTTTACTGACCCAGCCGGCGAATATGAAATGTGCATATTCAATTATCGGCTGCGGCAGTACAGATAATAGTTAATTAAAAACTGACTTTTAATTTTAATTATCTACCATCCGTCTATCGAACGGCAAACCGATTTTGATGAACCCCACAAAAGGAAATAGTGCATTTCGGAAAAAGCACACAGGCTGTACTGTTAGTTTACGTAAAGAATATATATTTTAATAGCGGGAAGTAACGTAACAAAATGCAAAGTACGCGTGAAAGAAAAAACTCATAAGAGCGGCAAGCAACACATGCACTTTATTGAAAAAGGAAACCACACGGAGGCCATGTTGTGAAATAGATACAAAACGTTTAGTGTCTCTGAAATAAACCAGTGTCCTCGGCCAAAGGGTCATATTACGGGTCATTAGCCCCTAAAGCGTTTCAGATAAAAGTAAACAAGTAATGTTTATTCGTCCCTTTTTTATTCACACTCATATTGAGTAAACATATCTACTTATGAATTTTATTTGAATAAATACGAGTACGTTCGATACAAACACCAAGTAAACAAATCATTTGTAATGATTAGGTACTTAGATACGTTATTTTTAATGTCCTAAAGTATTATTATTTATGCAAAGGTAGAACTGCAAACCGACAATAATATCCTCGTGAAAAAAAAAAAAAAGAATATGCGGTGAAAACTTTTTCTTAAATTGAAGAAAAGCAACCCTGTATCTATTAAATGTGACAAAAAACTGAACATCTCGCTTGCTGGTGATATCAGCATCATTATGTCTAATGTGCTACTGTTTCTTTTTTTGCCTAAAAAGCAACACTATTTGCTCTAACAAATAAAATGAAATTACTTTTATAAGAAAAATTAAACTAACTTCAAATATAGAATGAAATGAAAATACTTTTGAATGATCTCCGTTGAGCCACCGAGTTCCATTGAAATCCTAAGAAACAGGATAGTTAAAATACATTATAAGCATCTGACCTTCAGAAGTCAGTTAGAAAACAGCACAGTACCTAATTAAATAAACAGTGAGTAAGGCAGTAAATTACAATTTCTGGCAGGGCGGTTTGAGTGGTAATTAGGGTCATTATTTATGTGCTAATCAAGTCATTAGTAACCGTAGCAGCAGATCCCCCATCTATTACCGGGGCTTTGGACTGCATTGTGTGGGGGACATCATTATGGATATCGCGACCTATTTTGCGTTGGCTTGTGCATGTGTAATAACAATAACATGTCAAGCTACTTGCAGTATTGTGTTGTGATATTGTCAGTAAAATGAGTTTCGAATATTTCTTTTGGTATTCGGTTTAAAACCTTCTTTTTCTCTGTATCTTTATGTAGCTCTCGGATAGAAAAAAAAACTCGTCTTATTTGAAAAGTTCTGCTTTGTACACCGTTTAAATATGACAGTTTATGGCTCAAATATTTGATTAAGACCGGTTTTAACGCTTAAATCTTTAATTACATATAAATTAAATTTGCCTTCTATTATAAATAGTAGACAAATATGACGACATTTAGGAAGGAACATTTGCTTCCAGAAGAGATTTATCACAGTATAATAATTCAATGAACCTTGAAGGTCAAATAAAATAAGCTGAAACTCTGTTTAAAGAAATGTTTCAAAAGGTGTTTGTGCCTCGGTGAGCCATAGTGTCTCTTTAAAAAAGGGTAGACGTATCTACGTGTTGTTGTTTTATATGTTTTACGTTCTGCTACTATTTCTTGATACAAGTTTGCATTTAAATATTAGGTCCTGATAAGGTCAGCAAGAGAACATTAACAGATAGTTTGTGCAGAACCTGAAGGGAGATTATTCTATGCATGTCAATGAACCCCAGTAGCGACAGTTAGATCCTGTGATCCTAGCCTGACGTTCCGACCAGACTTTAATAGAAACTATAACAAATAAAACGTCTTATTTGACTTGGTGTTAATCTTACTTTGAATCACAAGCTTCGCCTGAGGTTGGGCGTAAATCCATTCTTATTTTCAGCATAATGAAGTTGGTATGCATTTGCTGCTAGGAGAAACTTATTTATTTTATTTTAAGTCGTTGGTCGAATATCACTGCTCTTATAAATTCTAAATCTAACAAATTACTTTGGGAATTGAGTCAAACAGAGTCGATCACGTTTCATCGAGATAATTTAACGAAGTGCATTTATTGTTTAGTGGAGTGTGTAAATTACATCTCTGTAAATACTTTTGTTCATAGTGAAGAAAAAAAAAAACGGTTATGTTTAACATGTATCTACTTAGGACATTCAAAACCTCGGTTCAATTTTTTTATTGAGAATGGAATGTTTATGGAACTACTTTTGAGGTTTGACATACAAACACTGCAAGTTACTTAAAAGATTGTAGTTAACAGTATACAAGCCAGATAGGGTGCAACTGAAAGTAGCGACCCTCCACGAGAGGAAAGTAGCGAGTGACTAAACCTGCACCCTAGACACAGTGGACACTCAGAAACCATTGGTTACAGGCAATTCTTACCACTATGGAATAAGCAATTCCTATGTGATGGTTCGTATCGACTCGGCAGAAGAAGAGCGAAGGATATTCAAAATATCAAAGTGATTCTTTACTTTTTCCTATTGTCTTCCAAACCGTATTATTAAAGGGCTTTAGTTATGCAAATATGTGAGAGGGTTTTAGAATAATTAGTATAATTTATGAAACCATGTTATGAGGTCGCGCTGCGTCTGTTTTGACGTTGACGTGGGACAGCGAACGGCTGCCCGTAAAAAGTTTCACACATTATAAATAGATGACTTCTTAGGTACTTGGTATGTGATATATTTAATTTTCAAAATTAAATCTATGATCTAATTGACGAATTAAAAACTTTTAGAAAATAAACCGCTATCCATGAACATTGAAAACCAACAATACAGTTCTTTATATACATATTCGTGAAAAAATCTCTAAATAAAGATTCCCTTTTATTAATGATAAAATCTTTGCATTACCTAAAGCTAATATAAAAACCTGAGTAGGTAATCCGCCAGAAACCGTAGTCGAATGGCTCAATCTAATGTTTCATTAATTTCCTTTACCGAAAAATATCGCTTTTTATCTGAGTTTGATCTTGTTTGGTGGTATTTTATACCCGGACAAATAGTTAGATTTTTTTTAGATAAAAAATTATATCTGGAAATATCGAAACATTATTTTTAAACGATACCTAACTCTTCTATTTGTCTTGTATGCTCACACATACTTAGTTTGTATCACTAGACTCGTCAATGACGAAGGTTCAAAGATTTTTTGTTAATGAACAATGTGCAGGTACGTTTTTCTATAAATTAACAGAAGGCAGGCATTCGATCACATCCCGCTTACTTAAATATTTTGTGGTAGATTGCGGCCGCCAAGTCAGACCGAATGTTTCAGCTGAATAAAACAGTAAACCTCAGACAAAAGAGCATCTTATGAATTAGTTCATTCATGGCGTATCTAATGTCAAATCAATAAAACTCGGGCGCCGATGGACAGCGGCCCGGCCAACTGTAAAAATTTAATGCCTCGGTTCACTATCGATCCGCTGCTGTGGGGTATTTCACATTTTCTACGTGCTAGTTAAGACTCATTTACCTTACACGTTAGACCGCATAGTGTCGGGGTCACCATATTACGCGCTATTTTCGAAAAAAAGTGTTGAAATCCTTCAAAAGGCGACAGGTGGTCCAACGAAACGTAAGACTACCAGAATTTGTTCTCTTTGTTTCAGTAATGGAATATTGAAATTCGAATATAATTAACTGTCGTTATAGAATTAATGGTAGTATTTTTACTTAAAAAATCGGAAAAGTTTACAAATTCTCTCTTTCTCAAAATATTACACATTCTTTGGATAGGTTTAGATTAAGTTTACATATGAATATTTGGCAGACTCCAACTAGCTGATTGGCATTGCATTAAAGTAAAATGTAAAGTGCTTGCCGACTAATCGTTGTAGGTTAGATAGATAGATAGATAATATATTCCATCTGCCGGCAATCGAGAATATAACCTAATAATGACAGACAGATAAGCCAACAAGCTCACTTATGAATTTATTATTAATAAAAATATACCTATATATAGCGTTACTAGGTTAACGCTTGATTATATATATATTTATTTTGCGTGTATGTATATGTTTTTATGCACCTACTTATTTAAACATAACACAACAACACATCGGATTACTTATAATGACAATATTATGTATTTGCGAGTATTAACCTCGTTTAATAGATAAGGGGCCGTCCATTAATCACGTGATGTTTTTTTTAGCATTTTTAACCACTCCCTCCCCCTTGGTGATATGTGGTGAGGGTTGAAACTACCCCTCCCCCTCACCCAAAATCACGTGTATTTTTTTTTGTACCATTTGTCTTATCTTAAGGCTTGTCACCATAAGCCGAGTAATGACCTTTTTTTTCTTTTTTTAGATGCTTTTCCCAAAATTCGACAAGTCACTGTAATTCCAAAGACGACTAACGACTTCACCCATGTCTATTAGCAAGTGAAAAAATAAATACACGTGATATCTTACTACACCCCCCCCCCCCCCTTGTGGACGGACATTTCGGATAAAAATGTTCAAAAATAAAACCAGTGGAAAGTATTTTAACAGCCTAATTAAAGCTGAACAAGCAATATGTAACAATGTATGCATAACTATTAATGAATTGCTTCCTAAACTAAACAAACAAGTTGCTTTCTTCCGTCGTGTCGGCACAAGTTATCACCAAGTTACTAAGTATATCAGCAAGCTACTCAACGATGCAACAAAGCCTATAAAAATCAAAAAGCTTTGTACCACCTACTTTTTGACGTGAACGTACGAGTATACGACATCACCCCACCCATCGCTTCCTATTGTTTTAGCTGGGAAGAAACGACCCGAGAAATTCCCCAACAACACGTCTGTACTCTCATAATATCTGTGAGATCATCTACAATAGCAAGTAGGTATCTAAGTATAAGTATGTATTGTGTCTACCTACCTAATGAAATTGATTTGAGTCTCAAAATATATCGGTCTGATCGATGGCCGACCCTCTACGGTCCTTCGATACCTAACTCTGCTAAGGATTCACACAAACTATGCCAGGAGGACATCGAAATACCTTTATTATATGTCACACAAAACGTGTACTGGAAGGGGGAGGACTACTCTGTTAATCTATTATTGAACGGGACTATTTGTTCTGCCGATAACCTTTTACACATTGTTGATGCCGCGTCGTCGGTCGTTAGACTGCAACATTGTTATAAAATAACCCTCGCTCGCTGCTACATTGTTTGGTTTGTTTTTAGGGCGGCATTTTTCTACGATTTTATGTGAACCTGTGCTTTCTAACTGCTCGACTGATTGAACGCTTCTTCAATTATAGTATTTGAGTAGAAAGCATGTTTCGTGTTTCAACTAATAATTTTTCTCAAATATTTTTAGTACCTATTCATTTATATTTCAATGTGCTTTGTATGAACCTATGATCTATGCAAATAAACGACGACGAAATAAATATTATAAGTTTGACGGCACAATTTGGGTAGTGGCTAAGTGATTGGCTTTTTGCGCTACTTACATGACGCGAGTTTGATCCTCGTATGGTACAAATATGTGGTGGTATGGTATGTGATATTACTATTTGTAAACTACACCTGTAAATAAACAAACAAAGCATTATTGCAGATAAATAAAATATATATCTATATTGTTATATTTTTGCTACCTCCCGTTTCGATTGAATAACTAACTACAACTACTTCTTCATCGGAAACCAATATTTTGATCTATATAAAAACGTTCCTAATGTAAAAATATAAATACTTAGTACGGCATCTGGGCATCATCTCAACAAATGCAGTTAGGCGCAATCTTCCTCTAATTCAGTCGCTCGCAAATCTCATCGCGAATCTAGCCTATTTGTGGCGAGTCCGTGCCCACTGCCAAGCCGTCCTTTAAAACAATATCTTCACTCGGCAATATCTTGAGCTCTTTGCCTCCATAAGCACTACGGGCTTACTTAGTATCTAAAGAATTTGATTTGAATTTTTATTGGGGCAAAGTTATTCGTATGAATAATGTTTTTTTACAACAAAGTTGTCTTTCCTATTAAATATGTTGAAGTTTTTAAGATTGTTGTTGAAATCAGAATCTTAAAATAAGTAAAGTATATGAACAGATGTAGGCACAGGTATAATTTGATTTAGAAATAATAATAATTTTACTAATGTCATCAATTATAAAGAATATAAATGTCTAAAAAGAAAAATGATCCTACATGATATCTACAGCTGCTATTGCTTACTTAATAGTAAAGAGGTTTCCAATTGATTGTTTTACAATAGGATTGCCATGACAATGCTATAAAAATTACGTTGTCGCAATGTTCCATTTTGTTAGAGAGCAGAAAATTCCAATACGGTATAACATTTCTTTTCTACAAAGTTATTGGGAACTTTTGTTTTGTAACCAAAGAAAACCTCTTTGTTTTACGATTTTTTATGTAATATTATGGTCGTAACTAAGGTTATAATATATTAGTTCATACGGACGATGACGTAAATAGGTGGTTCATGGGAACACCATAGAAATCTTAAAAATCATCAGAAGACTCAGATGAACTACAAACAAAGAAAATTATCATGATATTAGCTTTCGAGTTCGACACTGAAGATGTAACTATATACTTGTGTATGTACCGCGTACGCGACAGCAATCAAAAGGGCAGCTGATACGAGGACAATGCATTATTCGGAAATATCATTCTTTTGATCGCACAACAGACAATGTCCGAGGAATGATAGAATGCTTCTAATGAGAAAGTGACGTGTGTGAATAGTGGCGACGCAAATAAATGGCACATTTGTACTATAGATAGATCCTGTACATTATGTGCCTAAAAGGTACCTTATAGGAATATTTCTGGATATGTTTTTCCTACGCTCGTGTCTCGTAGAGTAGTTTAGCCTAGTAATTTACGTGAATGCCATTTGACATGTGATTGGAACATTTGGCATGTGACGTATTCGTCAGAATTGAATACGCTGGTTTAGTGGAGATTTTTTTTTTATTGTTATGTTTGCAATAGCTGTCAGATGAAAATCGCTCATTTGTACACATTTAAAAAGCCAGTCAGTAATTATAGTGGTAACTCGCGGGAGACTCTCCAGTGTCTAAGGTTATTAGTAGTCTTTTTTCTTGTCTCCTCTTGGATTGTTATTGGATATTGTTGCAGTTGCAGCCCAAAAGATGGCGCGTCCTTTGAGGTTAAGTATAACATTGCATTATGCCTGTATTCCCCGAAGGGTTAGGCAGAGGTGTACTATTGTACACCCACATTTCACTGATATCGTTATTGAGTCCCATGTAATAGGGAGCGAGCCTATTGCCATCTACCAGGCACAATTCCAGACTCCATGTTGCTCCTGAGAATTTCTAGAAAGAAAATCTGAATAAAACTTTAAGGTTAATTAAATAGGTATTCAAAAAAGTTTCAAGCGAGTATCATGAAATAATTAAAGCATATAGGTAGGTAAAATAACAATGAGAAATAATTTAACAATGAGTGCATTAATTAACATCTTCAAGTAGAATAAAATCAAAAAAGCGATGCTGTGAAGGTGAAGTCGTAAGATTTCATTAGTCTTGAACTCGTCTTAATTTGTTAATTAAATCATATGATTTTTCTTTGTCTCAGATCTCAGGCGATTTGGAGACTTTAAATTTACAAGAACTATCTATTAGGTACCTACCTACTGCTAAGAGCATAGGTATATTATAATTGTTAATTACAATTTCATTCATCTTGTTATTATTAGGTAAAGAAAGAGAGCGATATGATTCATCTATCTATACTAAGCATTATAAAGATATAGGGGGACTATTACTTTAAAAAATATTAAATATTATTAATACGAAAGATACGATTTTTTTAAAGCCTTGTCTGTATTTTTGAGACATAACTCTGGTTGATTTATTTTGATGGAGCTATCACTGTAGCGTGGATTATAAGTATAGATCATTACACTGTCGCTCAAAGGAGCAGAGTAGTGTATCATTTAAAAAAATGATGTATTAGTACACAATACTTGCACTGTAGCGCTAATTAGGGTTGTCCTTTTATAGCAAATGTATAATGAATTGGAATGTGGTGTGAGACAAGGGGGTTTGACATCCCCTAGACTATTCAATCTGTATGTTGATGACCTCATCACCGGGCTCAGCAGCATGAATGTTGGATGTCGAATAAATGGAGTGAGCTACGCGGACGACATGGTGCTGCTGGGTCCGACTGCTGCGACAATCAGAGAATTGCTCAAAGTCTGTGAGACTTATGCTACCTCACACGGACTCATTTATAATGTCACCAAAAGTGGATATATGGTTTTTAAGGCCGCTGGTAGATAGCCGAACTCTGTTTCTGAGATTATAAAACTTAATGGACTACATTTAAACAGAGTGTCCAAATTTAAATATCTTGGACATTTCATCACCGACGACCTTAGGGATGATATAGACATTGAGAGGGAGCGTAGGGCACTGGTGGTCAGAGGTAACATGTTGGCCCGTAGATTTGCTCGTTGCTCTGACCTAGTAAAAATTACTCTTTTTAAGGCCTTCTGTCAGAGCTTTCACACGAGCAATCTATGGGTCAACTACACCAAGCGATCGCTGGATGTCCTGCGCGTGCAATATAATAATGCTTTCAGGATGTTGTTGCGACTGCCCCGTTTCTGCAGCGCATCGGAAATGTTTGCTGAGACCCACACAGATGGCTTCCAAGCCATAATGCGCAAAAAAACTGCGTCGCTGCTGTGCAGAGTGCGGAGCAGTCGCAACTATATCCTGAGAGCTGTGGCTGAGAGCTATAGTCCAGATATACGACATTTTGTGCAGAGGGCGATTAAATAGGAAACATGTTTTCCGAGCTGGTCATCCTCGGCACACAGTGTTTGTACAATAATTTAGACTTTTATTTTTATTAAACCAATGATACTAACACTAGAATATAAGGTTTTTGTAATACTAACCCAATATGGATCACTGTTGTCTGAATTAGATGAATTTGAAATTGAATAATCACACATTTGAACAAGCAAAAAAATTCTGGCCATAATATTCAGAATTTTTTTGCTTGTTCCACTGTAAATTCATTCCCAGATTGTGTTAATGAATATTATGACATTTATGACACGGGTTAAACGTACGCGTGCAGCATTTGCGGTAATTCTTATGTAAGAGCTTATAATAGCCTACACGCCAGAAAATGTTTAAGAACTTAAAAATGGAAAATGATACTTAAAACTAACGGTATAAGTATCGTATTCCAAAACTGCTTTTTAAATAACTTTCATAATCTCATCTCATTTAGCCGGCCAAGCGGTTACACTAGGGAGATTTAATAACAATAAATTAAACGTCGTAAACCACGTTATTGCATGTTCAGGTGGGGCAGATGTCAGTGTAATCAAGCCACGCCTGCTTGTGACTGGCACAAATGAATGCCAAATAAGGGTTAACCATAAATTGCGAGATGTCATGAAGGGTTGACAGCGTTTCTTGCGTTTGTTAAGGAGACATGGTATGGTTGTGTAATAATTTACTTAACATTTTGTAAATTTAGACCGCGAAATGAAATTATTTTTTAATTAGGATTTGTTAACCTTATTTATTAGTATTTTTTATTTAGTAGTATTTTTTATATTAGACGGCCCGGGGTTATATTTACCTATCAGAAGCAATACTAAAACAAGGTCAGGGATCAAGGTCTATTTTAATGGCAAACCAGATAAATTCTTGGAAAGCTACATGTGCAGAGCAGAGCGGCATACCGGTTGGAGCTGACCTGGCCCGACGGATGGATAACACATGCATCAGTTATGCCTTCCTATATATGATTTTCTAAGTGAAGTATTTTGACTTTTATCTGTTTAATTTCAGAGAATATTAAGAAAGAAGCAAAATCGAAATATTAAGTAGGTACTCTGAAATAACGAAATTCTAAGTCTATGATTAAACTCAATGTTGAAAATCAATAATGTTTGTTTAAAAAATCTTAATCTTAATTCTTATCTGGTGTTCATAATTTCTGATTTGAATTTGATTAGTCAGTGACAAACTAAATAATGAAATACCATAATGATTAAGTTAAAGATATGTTTTCGTCCGAAATAATGCTGGGAAATATTTTCGTTGTGGCCCGCCAAACAAGGTCAAGCTGTAGATGTTTACAACTTATGTAAATCAGTATAGTCTTGGGAGTCTATGTGAAAGTATGGCAAGGTCTTCAGATAATCTGTAGGTATGTAGGTCATCAGCGCTTGTTGTTTTTCCGCCAAAAAGAGAAATATTTTTGTTTCGAATATCCGGCAGTAGGTATGCGGTGGCTGTTGGTACTTGTGAAAGTTCCGAAATTTAATTAAGAATTAAATTACAAACTGCCATTGCAACGGTTCGTATTTACTACCAATGTGTTTTTATTATTCAATTTAAACAAAGTTCGGGAATTACCGCGAATTTACCAACCTTTGAATCGTTTGGAACATGTTACATCATATCATAATAGTATATTTAATTTTAAAGTTAGTGTAGCAGGGTATTACTTATATCTCTTTGTCGTGCTAAACTACGCGTAGATATATGCTTTTGGTGTATCTTTTGGTTTTGCTGGAAGTATTTCAGGATATACCAATGTATGTAAAGCCGCCAATAAATCGCTTCATAAATTAAAACCTTGTGTACTTGTATAAACATGACGCTTTTAAAATAAATTACTGAAATAGTAGTTATCATTACTAGCGCAAGCGCGCAACATACTCTATTTAGCACGCTCCCGTCACTACCCGTCACTACTCAGGTCGCCATTGCCGGTTACAGCGTGTAGGGGGAATACTATGTATTGATTCTTATCTTACAAATTATTTACGCCCAAGATCATTCATGACTTTCAATCGTCCAATATTGAATCCTCGGTGGTCAATGACACCCACCGAAAGAAAGGGGGTTTCCTATTCTTTGGCTGGAAGAACACGGGCCTACGCTGGAATCTACTTAATAATGCTCTATATAACATTTACATTTTATTGGTTTCTTGTTCCAAAGCGAACAATGGCGCGGTGATTTAATTTTCCAACAAAATTAAGTATCGTTTGCTGAATTGCCCCCGATCTCTTGCCCGAAACGTCATAAAACGATACAATTAGTAACTTTTGTTTATTTCCCGAGAACGAAGGGTGTGCATAACTTTATATGCTACCAGCTGGAGACCAAAGTAGTACTGCAAAGTTTGAAATTTCTGTGCTAATGGTGATTAGAATTCGAATTATTTGTACCGATCGTATTTCAGTGGTTTTTCGATAGCGATTTCAATAAACAAAACCGTTATCTTGGTGCTTCTTGTCATTTTTCAGTTCCATAAAGTTGTACCTTTTAATAATGATTAAGTTAGTAAAATATTTTGGCCGTATTCGATTTTTGGGTACACGATACGATCGTGTTTGCTTAGTATAATTTCGATAAGTCGCTCCGACCGCCGGATGCGCTTAGACCTCGAAGCCAAAATGGTTCGGATGCTCATCCGGCCAGACGAGGCCTGGCAGTTAACTGGTATAGTATATGTATACACTAATATGACCTATTTCAGCTAAAACGTTGCTGCTGAACGAACTGAAATTAAATAGGATGGATGTCGGAGGCGGTTTCAAAATTATGTCGTTTGGTATCGTCAGTCGTTCAGCGGTGATTCGTCCTATTAAATTTAAGAATTAATTAAATTTAAACTTTTATTTGTGAATTTCTGAATTTATCTTATAATAAGGTAATAATAATAATAATAATGTCCTCCTGACCGATTTCGGTCACGGCGGCCAATCTCACCGGAGATTAGCCAACTACGCAGGAGATATTATAGAGAACAAGTGTCCTTCACTCTCATAGTCCGATGGGACGGCAATTCGACACGACCGGAGAGAGATCAGGCGCAGGACCAACGGCTTTACGTGCTTTCCGAGGCACGGTGTGTATTCACATACACGAAGACCCAGATCCGAAACAAATATCTGTAGATCATAAAAATATGTGTTTCGTGCGGGAATCGAACCCGCGACACGTAGCTCAGCAGTCGATCTCTCAACCACTGCGCCAACCGTGTCGTCGATTCATTATCGTACTTTATCATCGTACCTTATTATTCGATAATAAGGTAATATGGGATTGACATAGCCTTATTGGATAAAAAAAAATACCCTATAACGTTGCGTGCGCACCATATACATCATCATCATCATCATCAGCCACAAGACGTCCACTGCTGAACGAAGGCCTCCCTCAAGGGGGGTTTGCCATAATCTCCACGCTTGGCAGGCGGCTTGGGGATCGCAGTGGCTCACCGATTAGTGAGAGGACGCTGCTGCCCGTCCTCCGGTGTCTGGCCGCAGTTTTAAGACGTACCCGGGTCCTATACCATATACATAGTTTGTCCTAACGATTGGTATTTTTTCCAAAGATCGATAAATCTAAAACTTGTCATTTGTCAACAGGTCAGTGTTAGTAATACATATTAATAGAAAATCAATATAGTTGCATGTGGGTGTCAGGAGCAGCAGATATGAATCGTTCACGACCTCATCGACATTTAAATTAAAATAGCATCATGCTAGTAAAAAATAATACCTTATTTAGTGGAATTTCTGTTGAAAACACATAATAAAAGAAATATCTTTGTGAATTATTTGCTTAGGAATTTTGTTGTCCTGTAAAATATATGTACATGGGGTTCTTCGTCGTCACGTACATATTGTGTTGAAATTACGTTACGCATTTTAGTACTGAGGACGGTATGCAAGTAATTACACGAAATTCTTTTCTAAAAAATAACTGTGATGTAGTACGCTTTATTATGTTTGGTGTATAGTTACATGACATGAAGTAAGACTCACCCATATATCCATGATAGAAAAGTTATAGTAATCACACATCACAAGTACCTACTTAAAAAGAAGAAGAATAATCTGATTTTTGTAAAGAATTATGTGTTTTATATTACAAATTTCGAATAAGTTTTCATAAACCTTTTATACGTTGTATCCATAAATGTTATCTTACACTTCCAAAGAACCCGAGCATCATTATTGGACAAAAAACTTGTATGGCAAAACATAAAAGCTTTGAATGATGTCATTAATGGCTTTATAAAGAAGGCGCAATTTGTGGATAAAAGCGCTATGTATTGTCTTTTATGCCGCCGGCGTTTGAGGGGTTCGGCCTGGTGACATGTCTTGCCTGTTTTACGGCGATTAAGAGCCTATTGCTATACTGGAGCTATATGATACATGGATCATTTTGTACACTCCTTTTTACGCTTCCTTTCTACTGGCGGTATTCATAGCTTGCATCCTGTAAATGCTTTAGGTCAGGTAGTATTGATACTTTTTTAAACGTTGTACCACATTATTTAGACATACTGTTATTGCACCCGTATCGCGTGTTTACAGTTATAAATCACACTTGCACACACACAAAGGGATTATTTGTTCCGAGTGGACATCGGACCCGTGACACTTATAGTGCTCATACACTTAAAAACAATCGCTTACTGCATCAAACTTGCCGTCATGTATCTAAATAGTATAAATTTAGAAATGGCTTTATTACCTGCATAGCCTTCCTTTACATTGTGTAGATAGGAGAGTTTATTTATGGTAGATAGTCTGGTATGATGGTAGAGGTAGATGTCGATTTAATTAATACATATTGATTAAATCGACATCTACCTTTTGAAAGTTGCAGTATAAAGTTTAGAAACGGATACAAAGTTTTTAAAAGGTTCGGATACTCAGTTCAAAAGTCATAAGAAACTTTGATGAACTTTAATAAAATGTTATATTGCATGAATTATGCAAATTTCAGGCGCATTAAAGTTTAAGGGGAAAGTATTCGTTACAGTGGTGGAGCAGTCGAGAAGAGTTTTATGAAGAAAATGTCTAAGTAAGTTTGTACTTAAGTACTTTGGCCAATCTGCGACACTGCGATTAATCTTGGAGTGGTGGTATTCGGTCTGCGTAAAGTGGTTAGACGTATCTATGTTTTTTCATAATAATATTGTTCAAAACTTTGCAGTACGTACTAGGTATACAGTAGGTATATATTTTATTTTAGGCTCGTTTTAAATTATATAATCTATACTTTATTCTTATACAGGGTGGTGCTTAAATAATTTGTTGAAAAATAAAAAAAACAGTTCAATCAGCCTATATTACTGTACCGGAAACAATAAAAAAATAAACTTTAAGGTGCTGTAGGTCTACCAAGCATCTTTATAGCGCCCACGCATGACGTAAATAGCAAATTGCAATATAGCGTCATTTTTTATAGTTATTTCTGAATTACTTCTGAAATCTGTAATCTGTAATTGAAGTAACGTAGGTGATTAAACCGCCTGTAAATAAATTAATAAACTTTTCCGGAAGCTTTTTCGAAAGACCGGGTTCAATTCTCGCAGCATTAGAGATCATATTTGAAATCGTGATGCATCGAAAAAACATGCCGTATATCGCTACCTTGTTTTTATCTGAATTCTGAAAGCTCTAAATGCAGCAGTGGTCGGACATAGTCGAGATAATAGTATTTTTATTCTATAATTCAAAACATTATCTATAATCGAGGTCGCAGGAGAACCAAGGTAACAAACATAGCCCGAAAAATTGCTAAACTTAAGTGGCAGTGGGCGGGGCATAATGCACGCAGAACTGATGGTCGATGGGCCCTTAAGGTTCTGGAATGGCGAGCGTGTGGTATGGTAGGCGCAACGTGAGAAGGCCCCCCACAAGGTAGACCGATGACCTGGCGAAAGTCGTGGGAATCCGCTGGGTGCGATGGGTCAGATTAAGTGACCAGTGCCATCGCAACATTTTCTTATAGCTTGTACATGTGTTAATCGAACAAAATGGTAGCTCAGAACGAAATACATAATTCAGAACTTCAGAAAATTGCTAACAAAAATGCGGCTGTCTCATAAAGCCGTCTTAACCAATATCCACCAGCAAAACGCTAATGAATAAAAGTGGGATCAATTTGTAGACAGTCATTAGTGTTCAGCCGTCACTAATTACTGGTCTCAGAATTTCCGGGGGATTTCTTAGCTGGAACTCATTTAGCCTGATGGACGGCCGGGGAGGCGTTGGCATTCGTTTGACGCTCCATTTTACAGCTACAGGTAATTTGACGTTTAACGAGGTGTTACATAGCGACTTCAAATTACTGCCTACGCTATTACACCAGGATACTTGAATTTATTAAAGGGTGCTACTGAGTTTTGAACGTTCGTGTTTTTGGTGTAACGTTAAATTTGTTTTTGGTTTTTGTTTGGAGATTTTTATTGGGTTGGTATTATTTTATAGGACGATTTATTATCTGCATACATAATATTAATATGAGCCTCATGATTCAGTTAGTAGTTTCTATTAATATTAATGTTTAATCATCACCAACCTTTGTCAGTTTGTGACGGAAAAACAACGGCCACATGCTACAATTATTTAAGTAAATATTAGCTAGATGAACCCTAAATTCCAGCTTATCCGTCAATCTAAGTTATTCAATTCCACAAACCTAACTGAATTTTGCTGCGAATTTGACATTCAATGCTATTCGCAATTTCATTCTGACATCCAAGTGGAACACACTTAGCTGCGCTCGTATCGTAATCACAGTGCCAAATTTGAAGAGCATATCGCTAATTGAAAAGCTACACCAATCAGAGTCCTAAACGATTTTCTGATCAGCTAAACCGTGTCATGGTTCTAGTGGACAACTGCTGAATTGCTGAGCGAAAGATCCTACATAGTTTCGATCTTTAACTTTTCACATCAGGCAAGTGGTTATAGAGTTTTGTGATAAGTAGCCCGTCGGGGTAAGAAATTGTGCTTGAAAATGACCATAGATAGAAGAGAAGATAGAAGAGACTAAATATCTTCATTGGCCGATTTTAGAAAATGATGAATATAGGTACAGTCAACCTCTGCCTTCCCCTTCGGGGAATACATGCGTGATTTTGTTGTTGCACTGACGATAATCTCAAGAGGTTTTTAGCTTTAAAATAGGTATATTTTGTGATATATCACTATTTACTAAATGATTTATGAGTTCATTCTACAATCGATTTGTAGTATGGACATGTTCACTTGGGATTAAGTAATCAATCGTTTCTTGTTATTTTGGAAAGGCTGGATTCTCAAAAATGATAGGTGTAATTTGAACAGGCGTCAAGAGCCTGCAACGCACGAGTGATGCCCATAATATTGCAAGCGACCATAGGTTACGATAATCGCTTACTATACGGGGACCGTAGGTATCCTAGTTTGTTTTAGTTGTATAAAAATAAATATATATCTAAGTTTAGAATTATGTAGTTAAAACACAAATTCTTTAAAATACTACTCCATGTTATGTGTTATGTGCATGTTAAAAATAGATTTTTATGTACAATGCTATTAGTTTTTATCATTGTGATTTTTGTTATTTACTTAATTAAAAAACGGAATTAAAATTTTAAGTTCAGTCGGAGTCGAAAGTAGCTGATGATTTTTAAAGTTTTTAAACAAAAATTTTTTTTATTTTCGAAAACTTTTTAATTAGGAATTTTATATCTGAAAAAATTAATGATAAAATTTTATCGATCGGATTGTTAATTCATTTATCAGTCATTTAATGTTTTTTTCTGTTCCTTGATTGAAGCTATTTATCTTTCACCCAAAGATTGAGTGACAGAGAATACCTCTATTGTAAATAATTTATGTTTTTAGGAATCATTAATACCCTACCATTTTTTATTTCATAATTTGATATCTGATTCTTGTAGACCCTGCGGCAATGTGTATAATTAAGAAATACGATCCTAAATTCACAGTTCACAGTACTACTTGACATTTTATTGAACACTAGCTTGTTTGCTCGCGACTTTGTCCGCGTGACTTACAAAACATATTAATAGGTGCTGGAAGGGTGAACATTTGGTATATTTTTTTTAAGAAGGAAATCCAATTTAAATGAATAATTTTCTGGAAAATTTAATAAAAATCCGAATCTCGACAACCGGGTCCATGTATAACTAAGAATCATCCAAGTAAACCCATAAGTACATTTTTTTTAAATCAAAGGCGATCAAGCCCTTAAAAAGGAAAACAATAACGAATACGAATATAAACACTAGAATTTTATATATACTTAAAGACTAAAAATACTATTCTGGTATCTATAGGCAAAGTATGAGTAGATAAACAAGTATAACTACCTATTATACTTATGCTAAAATTGCTTATATAGTTGACAGTTTTCTTTTTTCCCCACCCACGGATAGTTACGACGGAAAAGAACTGAAATTTTCAACCGAGAAATTGAATTTTTTAATTCAAACGGCGTGTAGGCAAATAAGGTAACCTATAGAAACACGCGGACAATTTCACTTTCATTACCAATCAGCTAATCCAATTTCGTTTTCAATTTCATCGATTCGGTCTGATTTTTTGCGAAATGAATAGTTTTATTACTTCTGTTTTACTTGTGTAAATCTATTTCTCGCGTTTTTTTCTGATTGTTTTGCTGATCAAATGTTATTAGATCTATGTACATCGGTCTCTAGGTGCCGACGAAGAGAAAGATAGTTTATTTGTCTGGGTCTTATTGTTTGAATTAACTTTTCATCTGTAGTATAGTGTAATCTCGTAAAATGTAGCGGCAAGAAAACATCAAAGAAGTCTGTTGTTTTTTATTATGATTTGTTTCATACAATATTATGGAGGAGGGCTGTTGTGTCGCACTCCTAATCAAGGTATGTACTTACTGATAGGCTAATTTGATTTGGTTGATACACATTGTTCCTACAGTGACAGCACGGTTAGCGCAGTGGTTGAGAGATTGATTGCTGTGCAGCGTGTCGCGGGTTCGATTTCCGACCGGAACAAATATTTGTATGATATACAGATAGTTGTTTCGATTCTATGTTTTTGTGTATGGAAATATATGTGTTTGTAAACGCACCCACGATACAAGAATTATTCATAGTGGGGCAAAGTTTAAAAAAATCCTTATATATACAGCTCGTGTATCTACATACATACATAGGCATCACGGATAGGCAGACACTCACATTTTTTCCATGCCGTTAATAAGTCCCATGTATAAACGAGCCTATTGTCATCTACCTAATTCCAAACTCCGGGGTATTACTGAGGATTTCAGATAATCCTAATAACATGCTCGACTTGGGAATCGAACCTAGGACCAAGAGCTTAGCAGCCGCTCGTGACCACTAGAAGTCAGTCACATTTCTATAATTATAAAATCAATACAGTTCCTAGAATATTAAAGTTATTATAGAGGTTTGAAAATACACATAAAAAGTGGAGACTTCAACGTCGATTAAAAAAATATTGGCTTCTGAATATATGTAAGTTTCGCTTTCGTTGTTTCTTCCCCAAAGTTCACTAACGGAAATTGTGAAGATTGTAATTTAAGATAGGTTCTAGTAATCATCAGACCCACTATCGAAAAGCTACATTTATGTACGGGATTATAATTAGTTTTGGAGCTGGTTTATCTTTAGGCTGCCATATTGCACCCATAATAATGAACAGACTTTGATAAATGTTCGGTTGGATTGGACAGGGTGCTCCCAATATAGCCTTATTTCATGAACCTCTTCCTATTTATTTTGCATAAAACTATGATAAATTATATAAGGAATGAAATATGGTAGCAGGAAACTGTTATTTCGCCGTACATTTTGTACATGACAAGTGATTGCTCACAACTCTTACATCGTAATGTTTCTAGCATATATATTTTCAAGCCCCTCAATCTAAATTTCGCGTATTTTCGGATTGATTTAGATCAGGGTTTCTCAAACTTATGGCCCCACGTCCCCTACTAAAATTCCTAAACTACTGCGAACCCCTCCCCTAATATAAAAAGAAATAGAATCCAGCTGTTAAGAAAATAACAATCATTTATTTTAGTTATTAAAATACGGAAATAGTAAGAACTAAGTAAAAGGCAAGTGTTAAAAATAAAAAGTTAGTAATGTGATGGATGGGCTTGTTTTTTAGCGCAAATTGAGACTATTTTAGGAGAAATTTTAGATAATTTTAATCTTACTCTATACCTACTCTTATTTACATTGCGCACGCGCCATCATTTTTGTCGCACGCGCTTGCCAGCTATACAGTAGCCATTACGTAAATTTTGTCACGAACTCTATCATCAAATGGCGAACACCTAAGGGTTCGCGTACCCAGTTTGAGAAACCCTGATTTAGATGAAACGGAATGTATGCTTCAAATTGTAGGCCTGCACGCGACTTCAAAGAATCATTAATGAAAACTCAAGCGTTTCTGATATTATATTCGCTCGAACGAACGGAGACGACATTTTTAAATGACGCTGTTTATTCTGAAGAAGACGTGTAAATAAGCGAATGAGAGTTCAGCGAATCTATTTTCAGTAGTACTGATTTTATTTAGATATATTTGGTTTGATATTGTTGTTTTGTGTAGGTATAATCAGAAATGCAATACAACCGTTACTTAAAAACAGTATTTAAAGAAAGTTATTACGTCAATTTGCACAGGTTCTGCACTTAATACTGTGACGTAGATAAAAACGGCTCTGCTACAAGGATGCATGTGTGATCCGCATTGATTTATGAAAACTTTCACATCAGGAACGTCATCTTCCAAAGCGATAAATCTGAAGCGGTTCTGAGCGGCGCCGGCTGAATGTTAGTATGAGCCTTGACACGATTTAACTGTTAAATGGATCAAACCCCAAGGCTCAGTCCATTCACTGCAGATAATTCAAAAGATGAGACTAAGACGTTTGTTATATTGATATTTGACGACACGGGTAGCGCAGTGGTTCAGGAATCGACTGCTGCGCTGCATGTCGCGGGTTTGATCCCCGCTAGGAACAAATATTTGTATGGCCTACAGATAGGTAGATTTTTCGGTTCTGCGTTTTTGTGTATGTGAATATTAACGTAAACGTAGTAGTACGTAGTAAACGCACCTATGATATAGAAGTTACAGTTATATATATAGTTACGGTGGGGGAGAGTTAAAAAAAAAAAAAAACAAAACGAACACACTTTTATGACCATGTAAAAAATACCTACAGGTTTTCGTTGCATTAGGAGTCTGCAGAACTTCTGCTGGCGAGAAAATGCTTTACATGTCTACATAAGTAAACATGTATTAATTAAATGTTTAAGAAAATAACAACAGCCTTGACCAAATATCATAAGTAGTTAAGTAATGTTTAATGGGCGTACATTATTATCACGGTTTTTTTTCTGTAATCATATTTATAATTCGCAACATTACATAAAAATAAATCGTAGATATATAAATAGATAGATCGTACTGTATAGTCTCGCGCCATAATTAATTGTTTATGTCGACACGACCTGTTTGTTTACACAAACTGTAAATTATTATTATACACACTTAGAGATGATTCTTCAATACCTAGTTACATTTCAAATAAGTTATTTCTCTAATAAGTCCATACAAAAACTTTTCTAATTTTAAAATAATATTCGCATTGAAAATTCAGCCCTTAGTATGTAAAAAAAAGCCTCTTCGGATTGTGTCAATCTGTACCTACACAGTTCAAAATCTGTATGTAATTAGTTTCGATTACTACACCAATATTGTTTCTCGATATATTTTCCTGTATACGATCACTAATTAAAGGATCGAGGACTATTCGAAGTTTTGGGGTTGGCTTACAGTTTGCGGTCAATTTCGAACAAGCTTTGGGGGCTACAATGTTTTCTTTTCAAGATTTACATTATTTTATGAAGGCTGAACATTAATTACCCATTATTTAATTGATGTTTATTTATTTATAAAGTTTTATTGAATTTTATAAGTATTTTCATACCGTACGGTATTTATTTAATTAAATTATGGTTTTTGCCCAATGTTCGTTTTTTGTCGGTAAGATTTCACTTTTTATACAACTTTCCAATTTCCTTCAGTCAGTAAACGCAAACGCAAATCAGTCAAAAATCTTAGAAACAATAAAATTAAGTCAAAAGTTTCTAAACTTAATTAAAACTTACCTTTAACGTAGACAATAAGCACAACAACAACTATATCGACATTTACTAAACACGTAAATATAATACTGGTGTTAACTAGTTTCAAACTTTACTATAGGAAGAATATATTATAAGATTGTATTGCTTCAAGCCTCACGATTGTTAAGTAAGAAGTATTAATGTTGCTTAGAGTAAGTTGCTTTAGTTAGTTGAACATTTCGTACGTTCGCATGGTTGGATCACATGGTGCGGGCGCGGTGTGGCTCGGGCGGCGTCGCGAGACTCTCTGCCGCCCGCCCAAAGCTCGCCCAACGCTAAGTTGCACGACAACTTTGTACGCAGTTTCTAGTTTCAGCGGATAACTTGGGATCGCCAGTCAATTAACCGCGCTCGCTTTATTTGGATAAGTTTTAATTGTATTATTGGTTTGAGAAATTGGTTTTTTTTATTGTTGTGTGGAGTATCTTATGAAAGTTAACGTTATTTTATTGCTTTTATTTCCTAATTTATATGCTCAAACAGCCTAGAATTAACTTCAGTCCATTTTATATTTATTAACATTATTTGTATTGTTTTTTTCTTGTATGATTAATCATCATCTGCCTAGCCTTTTCCCAACTACACTGGGGTCGGCTTCCTGTCTAACCGGGTGCGGCTGAATATCAGCATTTTACACGAAGCGTCTTCCATTAAACTTCCGCCACCAAATTACTGTGAGACACTGATATTCTAAGATTAGACTGGTTGTTAGAGTTTTTGGGCTTACACCCGACTGTCATACATACGAATACTTATTCGTAAGATGCACGGGAACACACGAAGAGCAATAAATATATTCTGGTATTTATCTACATTAGAAATTACAAAGAATACATTAGAGTGTTGACTCAGTCAATGTGATTCCATTTTATAAATTGTGCGAGTAAAACCATAAACAAATGTTTACTCCGTTTAATTTTCTTGCCCCAAACGCAAAATAATTTCTTTATTTCAGCGTAGAAAATTAAAACATCGAGCTTTAAATATATTTTTATACCTCCCACGAGAAGAAACCTTTACCCAATTATTAGTAATATTTTGTAATTATTAAATATATTTTTCTTTAAAGTAAGTTAAGTGGATTCAATTCTTTTTATAAATATTATCTTAATACATATATATATATAATTCTTCTGTACGTGTGTTTGTCACCTAACTCCTCCTAAACGGCTGGACCGATTTGGATGAAATTTTGTGTGTATATTTCAGTGGGTTCCTGGATGGTTTGAAAACACAATTGGACCCGGTAGCGCGATCGGGCTCTCGCTGCGATCGAGTTCTAAAACAGGTTCGGGCTGGGTCTGTCGGGTCTGCTAGTAGATAATATAATGTTATAAATATATGTATATCATCAATTGTCGGGTTACAAATTCTTGGTGAACTTTCAGTAGTGATTTTTCAGTAGGTACTAAAATCTGTAATCAATAACTAACAAACATCTTGATTAAACTCACCTGGGTTTATACTTACAAAAATAATTGTAATCAATTGGTATTCAAAGGGATTAGCGGACTTCAACGCTACAAACACTGGGCAATAGTTATACTTTAATAATTCCCACAGTGTTTTCTTCAACCTTGACGTTGGCAAAATCATCGAATAACGATGGAGCCATAAATATAATGTGGAATTGGATTGGAAAGGGATTAGCGGCTGAATTAAAAAGTCGGTTAAAGATCATTGGAATTTTTGTGTGAGTAACCCGAAGGAACCTGGAAAGATCGGTGGCATACGAATAATAGATACGTCATACGATTGAAGGATCGTGGTGCCTTTTGACTAAGACGTCGGCACAAAGCCGCCATAGATCGACAAACGTGCCTGAGATATTTGGAGTCAATTACGATCTTCCCTTCAAACTATTTTGTCATACTCAATACCTACTCAATTTTTATTGCGTTCTACAATGTAGGTAATCTAGGTGGTAAATGTACACAATATAAAATATAGGTATTATTTTCGGGTCCCGGAACCCTTATGTAGACATAGAATCACGCTTATACTACCGGAAAAATTAGTCAGAGGTGTACTATTGCATACCCATTGCTATCTACTGAGGACTTTGAAACTCGGGGCCCTTAAAAAAAAATGAAATCATTTCTGATTTAGACGACAATTCTGATTTCGCGGGTTCGATTCCCGCACGGAACAAGTAGTTGTTTCGGGTCTGGTTGTGTGTGTATGTGACATGTATGTTCGTAAAACCACGACACAGGAAAATTCTAGTGTGGGGCAAAGATAAAAAAAACGCATTGTAATTAAAAATAAGTTTATTATTTCTTATATTGACTTTGGATTGATCAAAATTTGGATTGAGAGAATTTTATTTGGAAGAAGCAATTATTAATTCATAAATAGTCCAAGACATAAGGCGCCATGTATAGTAGCTTTTATATAATTCATATTTATCTCGTGGATAACCTTACGTTTCTAGAGTAACATTCATCTCTACTAAAATGTTGTTATTGATATTATTGAACTCTATATCTAACACAGAAAAGAGGTTTAAAAAACGTAGGTAGGTACTTGCCAGTAAGATGGAATTGTTTTAAATCAGGGATTTGAAAACTATAAAAACTTAAAAAATATACAAAATAATATTACTTGATAGATGATAAAGTTACAAAAAAAAAAAGAATTAATCGAGTTTACAGTATAGTTAGTTTAATATTTGAATAATTGTCTTATCCTTCTAATGATAACCTATAATAGTAATTAGTCGTGTGTGTTCCCTGAAAAACTCGCCTCCACTTGTTTCGTGACCCTTGCTAAATATTTCAGATAAGTACAACCTTATCGGTGGAATTGTGTTGAGTATGTACGCAGATAGACGAAACTTGGAAGAAACTACCAAAATTGCAGAATCATGATCGTAAATTAGAGGTAACATACATTAGCGTTTCTTACATATTTTTGTGGTGCTGTTCTCTACAGTATCTTATGAATTGCTTATTCAGTTTCTTTGCGGAACTGTATATTTATCTGTGTCAACAAATATGTACATACATATTTGTTGACACAGATAAATATACAGTACAGGCACTAATAAAAAGGAGATAATTTAGAGGTAGGTACGGCAAAATTTTAACTTACTAATTTATAGTACGTATCTCTTTTCTTTTTTTTTCTATAAAATGTGACCTCACATTCGGAATAATTCCTGTATCTTGGGTGCGTTTACAAATACAAATATTCTCATGGACATACACACAAACCCGGAACAAATAACTGTAGACACAAATATTTGTTCCGTGCGGGAATCGAACCAGTGACACGTAGCGCAGCAGTCGATCGCTCAACTACTGCGGGATCCATGCCGTCAAATCTTCTTAACTATTTATATGTTATGGCAGAGAAGAGTTTAATTAATAAATAGATGTTGTATATAAATAATATATTGGCCTTATAACAGCCTTAAAATAGCGTATTTTCAAGAATACACATAGGTAATTTTCCACCCAAATGGTTCGATTACACCGCAACAAGATGAAGCGCTCAGCTGCTCGCCAATACATCGGGAACTGTTCAAGTGAGACACGGTACCGGTTAAATGTGACGCTGAGACACATCGAAGCGTTTTGAAAGTTTAGCAAATGTTATTTGTGTATTTACATACGTAGGTAACTTATCAGTACCTTTCGATGATTCAAAAATAGATTCCATTTAAGTCTACGCTGAGGTTAGACTATAATTTCCCGCCAACACGCATGTGGCATTGGAATATCCACGCGGTGAATATTTGTTTTAGGGTTAGTTGGATTTTGTAGTTATTTTATAGGTATCTTAGATAACCCATAGGAGAAAATCGCAGAATTTTATTAAACATACATGTTGATATCTCTTATTTCGTGTGTACAATTCTGCTAAGTATAATAATTTATATGTAAGCGTAGATAATAGGTATGTGCTTACGTGAGTTTACAAGATGAAGACAGATGTAAGAGAATTACTTTCTGAAAAAGAAATTTTGGCACGAGATTGTTGTCTATCAAACGTCTAAATGTCTATCTGTGAATATTATTTTTCAAAAAAATAATAACGCAATATTTATGAAGAAAATATAAATTGGGCATGGACGCAATTCGCGTTACACCGAAAATATTGAATTCTTGATAATGGTTACCTATCTGTCAAATTGTGTTGTGGCAAATGTTTTAATGTTTTGTGGCTGCTTTCTCACCTGTCTATGTGATATTGCTTTTAAACTGACCAAGTACCTAGGTACTGTGTGAACTGACTACTCCTGTCACACGAAAAGAACTCATTAAGTTTCGGTAAATATGAGCTCGGTACTTAGGTTTCGATACAATAATCTGAGAGAGCATGGATACTGAAGCAACAAATCTGGAAGCGGCCTTTTAGTTTAATTAAATTCCGTTCAGTAATCTATGTAAGCTAGAGTTTAATACTCCTTGGTTCCTTTCTTATTTTAATTTTTCCTAAAAGTATTTAAGACCTAAGAATGTGGCAATATAATGCTTCTATAATTTTGTTTAGTGTTAGTAAGTTGTTATATTCATAGATATACCAGAGTTAGTCATTGATTCACTTGTAACAGCTAAGTATATTGCCTGAGAATTTAAAATTTGAGAAATTTGACAGAAAAGGGTTTGCTATCGGTACTGATATACTTACATTGAATAACAAATGGAAATCTCGACTTCAAAATCCTCTCTTATCTGGTCGAGTAATCGCCACTGCTCCATAAATTTTCAATTCACTACCTTCCCACAGAACCGTGCAATTATAAACGTTTTAACGGTGCATGTGATAGGTTTATTTTAAATAAAACTGTGGCATTTTATGAAGATTTGTAGTTTTATTAGGTAAGCTTGTGTTTTTAAACTTTCTAATGCCATTATGTGTTGTTTACACATCGTGTGTCAACTTTGTTACCAGATTGTTAAGGTAATTTAGTTAGGTTGTTCGTGCTGATTGCTTTGCCTTTAATGTTGGAAAAATGTTTGGCGATCTGCCAAACATTTTCCTTTTGTTGGCTTGGCTTTTATGTTTTTTACTATTTCATGTATACTGCATTAAAATACCTACGTGTCTATTATAAACTAGCTTTCGCTCGCGGCTTCGCCCGCGTGCATTTTCCCGGGATAAAAAGCAGTAGTAGCCCATGTGCTATTCCAGACTATAATCTATCTTTGTGCCAAATTTCATCCAGATCCGTTCAGTCATTCTGGCGTGAAAGAGTAACAAAGATCGATCCATCCATCCATCCATCCTCACAAACTTTCGCATTTATAATATTAGTAGGATATGAGCATACAATTCTGCTGCTTCTTGGTTACAGTAGTGTCTCTGTATACAAATAGAGTTTGTACAAAATTTTTATTTACATCTCAAATACCTGAAATAAATTGAATTAAATTAAATGAAAACCCATAACATAAATTTTATAATGCGATCTTCTAATAAATTCATAAGAACCACCTTAATTTCATAAGAACCACCTCAAATAGAAATTGTGTTCAAAGTGATCCGATATGTAATATCTGATATTATTTATAAAGGGACTAATTTTATTCTTCTTCAAATAAACATCTGTTTTCTAATACTCTCTCAGTAATCAGTTAATTAAAAACAAACCCTGCAAGGTTTCAGATGCATAATAAAATTATCATTTCAAGTGAAATGTTGACGGAGAAAATATATAAAAAATGAAGTAACCTCTGTATAATATAAATCTTCATATAAATTGTAATACCTACTTATTTAAAACCTGTACCATGTTGTTCACCACTGGAAATATTTTCAACAGGGTTTTAAGTTTCTTTTAAAGATTTTTCTAGTACGTACTTGAACGACTGAATAATGTTCGGATAAACTTGGTTTACTCCAGGGAAATTATAACTAAGTAGTGGTATTTTAAAAATATAAGGGCTTAGTAACAAATTTACTGCAGGCGCGACAGAATAATTTAAATAATTATACGTGATTTAGTAAAACGATACATTCGTTATGGTAAAACTGGGTACGGGTTCGTAAATCACGCGAGCGAGGCCGCGCTTCGCTCTCGTGATTTAAGAACCCATACATTTTTTCGGGATAAAAAGTAGCCTATGTTCTATTCGAGACTATAATCTATCTCTGTGCCAAATTACATCCAGATCAGTTCAGCCGTTCTGGCGTGAAATAGTAACAAAGATCCATCCATCCATCCTCACAAAATTTCGCATTTATAATATACTCGTAAGTAGGATAGGATAGGATAGGATAATTATACAAATATTAGTAGGATGTTAATGTAGAACGTCTCGGATAATGTCGAATGGTTATGATGTACTTAAACATAAACAACAAGAATTCATAATTCATCAAAATACTTTGACACGCGTTGATAGGTTTCTATCTTTGAAGCAGTTTAATTATGTGAAAGGACGGCAATATTTGATTCGTTTTGGCGCCAACATTATATTTTCATCTGGAATAGAAAATAGGCACATATTTTTCCGTTCACGAAAGATATTTAATTTCATTTCTAAAAGACCAAGAACATGACAAAAACATGAATCTTTTAAAAAGCACAGTTACTAGAAGAAAAAAAAAACAACCATTTTAATGTTATTTAATAAAGCTGTTTCATACAAAGTGGATTACACCATTACATAGCATTTACAGATTCTCTCAAAGACAAAGTATTTATATATTTTATTATATATAGAAATTACGTTTTTCCTCAAGATTATTCGTTGCCAAAATAAGTAATTTATTTTTAAGCTCCGTACACAGCTCAGATAATTTAGTAAATATTTACCTTTTTAAATAAACTGCCGTATCAAAGCTTTGCTGAGGCGAATTGAAATGGAAGTAGATTTTATTTTGTTGCGCTGTTTCATTTCACTTTGATGGTGGTAGGTAAAAAAAAAAATGGTTTCTGTTACGAATTATGTTCTAACTGCTGAGAACTGTAAAACGCGATAAACATAAGCATCACGCCTGTATTCCCTGGAGAGTTAGGCAGAGGTAAACTTTTTATTTTATAATAATAACATTGCCCAACACTCAGCGGCGTGTACAGAGTTTTTAGACAGGGTAGGCAGAAAATTTTCAAAGCTTGCTTACCAAAAATACCTAATGCATGTTGGTATTGGTTCGTCGTCTTGTCGATTAAATAATGATGAGGGCACGGTTGGCGCAGTTGTTAAGCAATCGATTCGATTCTCGCACGGACCAAATATTTGTATGACCTAGAGATAGTTGTTTTGGGTCGGAGAATTTGTGTTTGTAAGCGCACCTACGATACAGGAATTATTCCTGATGAGGGGCAACGTTGTAAAAAATACTTATATTATAGGACCACAACACTGTTCAGCTGTGATGATTAGATAAATTCCTCTTCACACAACGTTTTTAATGACCGCAAAATTGTTTCCAGAGTATTATTCTACCGAAGTATAAAGGGACGTTGTGCCTCTGCGGAATCATGGACCAAATTCCGAACGTTTTGTGACAGAGAGCCACAAAGACCAGAGACATCCCTATTTGCACGCAAGTACTTTCTTTTGTGTTTTAAGTACCTACTTATTACCGCGTTCGGTGCTAATGAAAAGTCGCTTATTTAATGCCTTATATAATTATTGTTATAATATGGTGTTGTATATATAATTTACTTAGGGTTTAGGCTAGTCTATGTATGTATTTATGTAATGATTTTCCCATTTAACAAAAACAATTCATAACCTTAATTACATTGTTCTCATTTCAAATATTTTGGTAACAAGATAAACAAGCTCAGGAGTTTAGAACACATCTTCAGATTCAAAGGATCAAACCAAACCTTATTCCGTATTGATTCCAAAAGGAATAAACTCCCACTTTCCACCAACCCAAAATAGTTTTGCAAAAGCTACAATGATATTAAAAAATAGAATCGTTAACTACATACAAAACTTAATAACTGAGCACTTGAACTATGGCATGTTCGGTACGTTTCAATTAAACTTTAAGATCAAAGGAAACAAACGACTTAGGGGAATTAATTTGTGCGTCAAGAAGCGGTCGAGACCCGTGAATTAGGACCAATATAATTCCAACGAGACGGATAAGAGTGTTAACGACATAAAACACACTTATCCAAGTGGGAGGAAACTTTTAAGGTGATGTATTCTTAACGTAATCACGACACATAATTAGAAAAGAGAATGTACTTGGCTCCCTTAATAACCCTTCTCAATCTTAAGCCAGTGTATACTAGGACCACAATAGACTGAATTATATCTGTTACGGTCCTATTGGACAACGGCTTGAAAATGAGAACAGTTAAGGGTTTAGTCTTACCCGCAGGCTTACAGACTACATAGTCACCAATGAGAACTTTTTCTTGATAACCTTTTCAACATAATATGCTGTATTGAAAAGGTTATAACGTTTATGGAAATCAACCCGTAAATTATTTGTTAGTATATGCAGAAATGTAGATATAATTGTGCGGGTGCACAATCCGAAGCCGGGCTTTTCGGGCTGCTACTGAGAATTTCTATCGGCACGCAGGACCTCACGCTCAACAGCCTCGATTGCCACCACTAGACAAATGAGGCAATTTGTTTGATTAAAATTTTACAACATTTTCAATTATGTCGAGTCTCAATATTAAAAAAGAAACTCATTACGAAAAGAATGGCTAATTAAAATTAATCAAAAGAAACTTTTGAAACTTTGTTGGAAATATATATTAATCATGTCAAATCTCAACGAGAATTTTGAATTTATGCGTTTATATTTGATATTACTCGATATACATTTTTTTTTAAACAATGACGAAATTGAGTTAAATTGTCAATTTATTCATCAATATAATTTCGAGGTAGTGTGATGTTAACAGACGTTTGGAAAGTCAGAGTAAAAACGCCCGTTTTAAAAAATACCTTAAGCATCTGTAAGTTGTAAAGCGGGCTTCATTAAATATTGCTCTAAGCACTTGTGATAATGAAACCATGTATTACTTACTTTTTTTTTTAAACTTTGTGTTCGATTAAGCTTTAGTGTTTTAATTATAGTATTAGCCGTAAGTTATTTTCCAATTATCTTGTGTGTATTTGCAAACCACTATTGTATTGGGTCTACCTGTAAAGATAGTGTGTTTATAATAAATAAATAATGATTATTGTAATTAATCAGTGTACATGCATTAGGTACGGGTTTACAAACTTTGCAGAAAAATTGAAGTTATTTCTTTTAGATTAGTGTAGTAAGTAGCCGCTTGGTTTGATACTAATATTTTTATCGAGTTTATAAGTATATACTCGTTAGTGACTATCGAGTTGATATCGTCGTATAAGAAAAACACGCAACTATTAGCGAGTTTTTTTATATATTTATATATATATTATTATGGCAACTGAGCCGATGACGACTATTCTGTCAGTGTCGAGTTATTAGCGAGTTACTTGCGTGATATTTTTGACGTGGAATAGTGAATAAGGATCTTGATGAGGTGTGGAAAAAAACAATGATTAATGTGAAATATCTTTACATAATAAACACATAAAAATATAATTCGTATAAACTACTCAGTATCAAGTCTAGTGACAGTGCAAAGACTTAAAAACTAATTGTTTTGATTAATATAATCATAAGATTATGTTAATCATTATTTCGAAACTTAAACAAATGCTTATGTTCTAATAATATAATTATATCTATTATTATTTTTAACATTGTTAAAGACTAGTCATAAAACATGATATTATATTACGATCTCGGTATGAGAAATTTTACACTACCTACCGAAATAATTACAGGAGAGGAAAATTTATCGAATATATACCCTGTGAATTAAATGAGATTAGATACATAGATACACAGACTATCATTTAATATATTACCTTCTTTTAATATATTACCTACAGCAAAATAAAATTTAAAATTAACTTATCACGACTTTAATATGATATCATACCCCATCTACATTATTATAAATGCGAAAGTACTATGTCTGTTTGTTTGTTACCTCATTAGGTGTAAATCACATAACCGATCGTTATGAGTTTTTACAAAGAAGTAGCCTGGATCCTGGAGAACGACATTTTTTACTATTGCAGCAAACACTAATTAAATAATAAATACAAAATACACGCAGTCGAAGTCGCGGGCAACAGCTAGTTAGGTTATAATTCAAATAATTATATCTTCAGTCTGATATTTTAAACCATATAATGAATTACATAACATAACATAGTATCACGCTTGAATTCCTCGAAAGGTTACGCAGAGGTGTACTATTGTACACCCACATTTCGCCGATGCTGTTATTGAGTCCCATGTAATAGGGGGTGAGCCTATTGCCATCTACCGAACATAGTTCCAGATTCCGTTACTGAGAATTTCCATACAGAAAATCCCAATAGCACTTGGCCCGACTCGGGAATCGAACCCAGGACCTCACGCTCAGCAGTCGCGCTTACGACCACTAGATCAATGAAGCAGTCTATGAAATACATATAAACATATTTTTCCGACGGACTAGATTACCTATATTTAATTTTCAAGTGTCTTAATAAAACAAATATAATTACGTAACAACATCTGAGTGACAGTCAGTTCCATGTAACTGGATAAACCTAATTATTTTATACATCAAAACAACCGAACACAAGGCACTTCAATTTAGGCCTTAGGCCATCATCACCAGGTCTGCATCACATCTGCACCAGGTGATCCTCAAGTTCGCTTCCTTTACCTTAAAAACGATAACCAAAATTTCCCATGAAATCTTCTATTTGATAAGAAGAAAAAAATCTCTCAGTAACAACCTATATACTGTATATCATTACTTCCTAAAATTTGATCCTTATTAGCGACTCTATCGGATGGTGTAACTGTATGGTGTACAGTATGTATTTTTTTTTTCAAAATCAACTCTTTCGACTCCTGGAAAGAAAATTATTTTTCAAAAATCCAATGATGCAGTTTTAGTTTTCATCAATATCGAGCTCGAGACTCCTTTGAGTATTTTTTGCTATTCCTTATAGTTTCGGAATAGGCCATCTACAACCACTTGAATAATTCACCCTGTAGATATAGATACTTGTTATTTTGGGATATTCATCTGGTAGTTGTTTCAAGTTTTATTTTCGTCTATTTCTTTTAAGCCCTCGACTTTTGAGTTATTGGCAATTTTCACTGTTTCTTTACAAAAATCGTTTATAAGTATACGTTCAAGTCAAAATGTTCATCTTATAAGAAAATATATCGTATCTTAAGGCTAATTTTTGTTCCCAATCTCTTATGTACAAATATGTATTTACATAATTAATAAAGATATTTCATTAATTTGGTATTAAAATGCAATTAATAACAATATTAAACATCTATCGTATCTGACGTATCTAAATTAAACGAATATAATTACTTCACGACAAGTGCTTACGAATATCGTGTACCAATAAATTCTTCAGGTAATTATCGTCATTAGCAAAACATTCGACAATGTCAAAGTGGTCCATACCATCCTTAATTTCTAAATACATATTCTGCATCAAACAGTTGTTGAGGAGGATTTCATAGAACTCTCTGGATTGTTTCTTGAAGGTAGGGCTGTCGTACTGCCCTGCCAGAATATACAATCGTATCCTTCTTCCTTGCAGATGTGTGAAGTCATCGAACTGTGGTGAGAGCGGCACCGCCCACTCGTTTGGCAGCTGAACAGCGTCGTTCACAGATGTGTGGACAAGCTCTCTCAAGTCATATACTCCTGATATGAGGAAAGCACCCTGGAGACGGTGGGAGCCTGGTGTGCTATCAAAGAAATCTGCACTGGCGAGGAGTTTTGCGACGAGATGGGCGCCTGCTGAGTGACCAGCGAAATATACTCCTCTGGAAATTATAGAAAAATGGTAAGTTAATGATTAAGACATAGCTTTCTTTCAAAAAGTCACGTTCGTAAAATGTGACGTCATTTAAAAGCCTCATAAAACTTTCAATAGATTGATCATAGTTGTGGCTACTATCTGTTTATGCATCTACGTTCTTTGACTACAGTAATTTCCAACATAGAAAAAGTCTGAATAACAGAAAATTAAAATACCTAGTTACCAGCAGAGTACCTTAATTAGCTCTTCCAATCATTACACTAAATTAAATATTTTATTTGCAACACAAACTTGAATGATCTCATTTTAGCTTAACTCCGTTTTCGGACCATTACATAACAATTATTTATCTGCGTTAAGGTTATCTTACTTGGAGCCCATTTTTTCTGCGTACTCGAACACGAATCTCGCCGCATTTCTTATTTGGCCAATAATATCTGCGAGTGTGGCGGTAGGACAGAGGTCGTACCCGACCACTATGGTTTTCACCCCGGACTTGTGAAGCGGCGCTGCTGGATACCGGGATATTTCGCGGGAGAGCTCCTGCCAGTAGCCTCCGTGAATGTACACGAGGATTGGTGCATCTGTGAAGACACGAAACATGTTTTATGTTTAAATGGGTGTCAGAAACATGCAATATGTATTTTTTACTTTATCTAGAACAAAATTAATAAACTTATAATCCAATCACGAATTTAGACTGCACGGTTAGAACAGTAAACGGATTTGCTTTCTGAGGTTGCCGGTTCGATTCACGCACGAAATAAATATTCGTAGGTGTGACCTACAATTGTTCTGTATCTGCGTGTTTAGTGTAGAGATTTTTGTCTGTAAACACAAGCACGATGCAGGAGAAAAACAGCCTGGCAACCTTTTTTGAACCGAAGTTCATGATTTCAAAAAAATTAAAGATTGATCAGAGGCTCCCCAGTTGAAAAGTTAAGCAATAAACGGACCTGTATAATGCTTAATGCATAAATTACTTATCTATGATTTAACATAATGACGATAATAATGTTATCGGCATCAGCAATTATGTTAATCTAATTTTAATGCATTTCAAAGTACATTTGCATAATGTAGGTAACGTGAAACCGCGACGTATTTCGAAATGATTGATTTCGTTGTTCCGTTCATCGTAATGGGACATTTGACAATTCGTCAATAGAAAATCTAATTGTACATGCATTTTACCTGTTCGTACTGTTTCGGTTAAACCAGAATAGGCTAAAAAAATGTATTTTTGTACTTTTTGTTGACAGCCTTCTGCTTAATAGTAGAACTGACTGTTGACTGTGACATAAGTTATAAGATTGAATTTTCGAAGGTTAAAATTAATTTTCAAAGAATATTGTTCTTAGTTACACACTATTTGCGTAGTTACGATACGTTCCAAAAATATTTGAAAGGTAGGCATTTTTTAATTGCCAAAATAATTTAGAAAAAAAAAAAGAAACCTTTATCCAGTTGGTACCTAAACATCATAAAAACACCTGATCACTCGTTTACATCCATGCATAAGAATTGTAATTTTACCTCAATTTGTTTGGGATAAAAAAATTCGAGGCAGGTAACACTCCACGTCAAAATACGAGATACCCACGGCAGTCGTTCAGTTTTCTTATTGTTTATTTTTATGGGTGCGCTCGTAATGTAGGACCCATCTGCTGCACCTATAGCGGCGTTTTATAACGTGCCACAAAACCTTACACACTACTATAAACCTTACAGGGTAATATCGTTATATAGTGTACAGTTGTAGGTAGTTACATTTGTTCTTGTATACTTACCTTATGAAGTTATACTTTATGCTACAAAAAAACCAAACACACGTAAGAGACGGGGAAATTTTAGAGGTTTCAAATACGTAAAAACTGCCTAGGTACTTTGTAATTTGAAATTCGAATGTGTTTGCAGTTGAAAATGATCCCATGAGTAAAGAGTTTTTTCATTCTTCTTTTTAATGAAAACGTTGCCCCAAACCATCGAAATAATCCACACTAGGAATAATACGGTAGATGACTACTAGTCAACTGAGTTACTTTTTATGAACTGTCAAAAACGCCATATTGTTCTAAAAATGTTTGGAATACAAAAGCGTGACGGCATAGTTTATTATTACCATTGACATGCTTATTGTGTGATTTTGATAAATTGAAAATTGAAAACGCCAAAGATAAGCAAGAGATTAAGTTTTACTGAGTTTTTAGAAGGAAAACTATTTTCTAAACAAGATTTCAGAATTTATTTTTGATGCTATCATCTAGCCTATTCCTGTGTCGAGGGTGCGTTTACAAACATATATATTCACGTACACAAAGACCCAGACCCGAAACCACTATCTGGAGATCATACAAATATTTGTTCCGTTCGGGAATCAAAACCGACACTAAGCGCAGCAGTCGATCTCTCAACCACTGCGCCAACCGTGCCATCATTTGATATACAACCTTTTAATTATGGCTACATCATTCTTTAACTACCTGCATATAACTTTCATAGCTCTTATAGAAGCACATAGGTACATTGGCAGAGGCTGCTTAGATAACTACATGAAACTTAAGCTATTTATCAAACTTATTGTAATTAGAGACTTAATTAGAGACTGTAATTTATCTTTGTTCAAATACCTTCATTTAAAATAAAATACCAAAGCATATTAAGGTACGGAAATAACCACTAATTAAGATGTTATTCATTTGTTGTTTGTTGAGTGTGAAACAAACAAATATTTTTGTATTCTCTTCATAGTAAGATAGCCCAGATACAGTGGTAGGTATTTGGGTTTCTACGCTACCAGTCGCGGATTTGATACCCATTTAGTCGCCGACTAACATGGGGGCGGAAGGGGCGGCCCGCCCTGGGCCTCTGGTCCTCGGGGCCTCAAAACGGCTCCACGTTGCCTTGATCAAATCCTAAACAAGGCTTTAATAATGTGCTTAGTACCTATCTAAGGGGTGGTTTGGAGTTGGGAGGTTTTATTTTCCTCATCCATATCCATATTCAATGTACCTATGTTTATTTAAGTCGTATTTAAATTTTACTTGCAAGATTTTAACTAAATGAACAAAAACACTTATACATACAATTGTGAACAGAATAAAACGCTTGTAAAATTACATCAACTTCTTAAACTATGGCCTCATTCAGCTTTGCCGTTCCGGGCCTCTGACGGGCTTAGTCCGCCACTGTACAATGGGTACAGCAAGCCACAAATGAATAATGGATTCATCATTTGCAAGATAGTTAATAGCTGTAGCGATCAAATCGATCCTCACTTTAATTCCCTCACTAAACGGAAATCCATACTTAGAAACTTAGAGCTATAATAGTTTCCAGACACAAATTTTCTGTTATTGTCTTAATTGTCTTCTCAACTCTTTACTTATACTGGAGTAATTTAATAGTAACATGCGTGAGCTTACTCTCTTAGTTACTTTTATAGCACAAGTGGTGTTTACCTTTAAGTAGGTAATTGTTACACTGTTATTTTATTATTGTGCACTAATTTTTTTTTTGTGTCAAGATTTGTTGGTACACCTAAATAAATAAATAAGAATAAAAATCATTGTTCTGTATCATACAGTAATTGGTTCTGTTTTGAAATATCTTGTCTCTCTCAGCACATGTTGTAACACCACAGATATACCATAATAATAGATACCTACATAATAATACATATGTTTAACTTATTTACAGTATTATCTGAGATTTTAGGTTAGGTTAGTTAGCATTTTAGATTATGTAAATCATATTTTCCTACGATGAAATAGCGTTTAAAATTATAATACAATAGGTGCTCGACTAAATGTTTTTAAAAAAAAATATAACAAATCAAATTTAAAAAATACGTTCAACAACACAGGGACAATGAAATAAGTGGATAAGTAATATTCAAATTAAAAAAAAAATACATTGAATATGGAGCTAAAGGGTCTTCAAGCATGGAGACCATAAAATAAATCATTGAAATGAATTTGTTGTTTTTTAGAATAAGATTTATATGCGCACTTGAATTAAACATAGTTCATGTTTTTACCGGGAATTACAAATAGAGTTGAAGCCATATAATCAATTAATGCTCTGGTATTTGCACATTAACCCAACTTTCATGCTAATTAATAAATAATACCTAAGTGTTTATTGGAAAGCGCTTATTTCACTTTATTAATAAGTTAATTATATATTTGTATAGCAAACAACACTGGCGTCCATTCTATAAGGTATCGATTCAATTAGGATTATAAATAAGTAAATTTCTGAGAAACCAAGTAAGAATGGAACGGAATGAATTTAGACCTATGGAAATTTGGCGCTTCATCGTTTGAGTGAGGGTAGGTAGTAAAATATAGTTTATTACCTACTTAAGTAATAAGTAAATTTTGGGCGAACAAAACAGGAGCTATGACGTGCCGTTTAATCAAGCATCCAAGAGATCTGATTATACGCACAAGTAACGCACATATTAATCATGAGATGCCAATCATTAAAAATCTTTTTTTCTTCCGAGCTTTTTTTTTAACCCAGTGTTTTAAGTGTTTGTTTTTAGTAGGTACTTCTCTACCTACCTTACCTTTTTTTATTGACCATTTAGTCTTGGGACATTTGATTTTTTTTCTTATTCTCACGTGTTCAACTAGATAACGCGATTCCAATGTCACTGACCAGTTAACACGTAAGCTCATGAATTAATAAGTAACATACCAAATCTCGTATAGTTATATGAGTTTTATTAGGTATATGTAATTCTGTAGCTAGTCTTGCTCGCGGCTTCGTCTGCGTCTTCTCAACATCTTAGGCGTTGAGTTTCCCTAAATTCCTTCTAAGTACTTGGCTAAATTATACAATATTATGTTTATTTAGTACTTAGTTGTAGAACCGCGGATCAAACAGCTCATAATTTTGTAAAAACACAACTATTCGATATTTACAATTACGATCGCTAATTCTGTATAGGAAGATGTTTATTAAAAACAAAACTTAATTCTGTTTTCTGACCTTTCAGTAGCACAAGTAGCATACATACTCCATTATTTACTTAGGTACTTACCATCTGGTAAATCAGTTCCGAGTATGTCAAGTTTCTGCCCAGGCGTCGATCCGTACTCAATCTCCAGTTTGTGTGGGATGTTATTGGTTGCATCGTCACTTGCTGAAAAGATAAAACTATTCATTACAAGAAGACAGACAGACAAAACTCTAAAAATGATATAAGTATTCGTGTTCTATCTATTCCTTATTTTTAGGAGCGAAAATATTTTTAATGTCAGACTTTCGACCTTTACGATTTTATTATTGTTATAAGGGATCTTATTATAGAAACAGGTAAAGACGACGAAGTTAACACTTAAATATTCTAAAATAAGCACACTAGAATTTATATCTGCGCTAAGTGCTCAAAAACTTGAAACTTAACGCTGAGATTCACTATTGTCCTTACGAAAATGGTTGTTTACTAAAAACGACTGACGCAAGTTAGGTGATAAGAATCAAAATAATCTTGTAAAACGGCCAGTGATCTTTGATGGAGTACATGTTTTGCTCCATCTTACAGAGTACATTGAGGGTCACACAAGAGAATTTTGATTCTAGGAAGCTTTGTTCGTTGGGTCCGACTGAAACTGTTCACTCTCGATTTAGACCCTACTTGCAACCTTAATATCGATTCAATAAGAATGTAAGTTGAATGAATAACCTGCTGTGACGTGCTTCACGTGGTGCTGGAGAACCTCGTTGGCTGTGGAGAACCTCGGCGACCACCGACTGGGGGAGTACTCCCGCTCAAGATCGATGGCATCCAGGATGACCGACATTGTGTTCTGTTGGACCACCTGAAAGAAAGACGATGTTTATTAAAACGTTGCCACCAACTCCGATTCCTTTTCTCCTGTATCAGGGGTACACTTGACATGACTGACTGTCACCTGTACACTCATAAAGATCTGGAACAATTATCAGTAGGCCAGGACAGAAAGTCAAGTGCTTGGTCAAATTATTATAAAGAGCTGGGTTGCAAGGAAAGAGCCTCCACGAGTCACGAAACCTGAGTTCGTCTGGCGTACCCTGGGCAGTCAGCTTCGATACCATCATTGATGATAGACTAATCTTTCCACTAGGGCATTAGCGATTCCTATGTGATAGTTCGTGTCGACACGACAGAAGTAGATTATATAGAGCATCAAAATGTAGGCGGGAAAATAACGCATTTAGAGTTATATTTCCGTGTTTTGTACTATTGTCTAAGAAATTACAAAAAAGTGGAAATCCGCAAATATAATTGTTGCATTATGTATGATTCGCAGAAAAGAGCCGCTTCTGTATAACAACAAAGAGTATTCTATATTGTATTCGGCCTATCACACTCCACTCCTACGCGTGTCCGTTGCCACAAAAGAAAAAACAGAATTGTGACCGCTTGGCTATTCCTTAATGCTTAAGGTCAACTTAATAGAAACACATGCCACGAAATAACAAAAATATCTAGCGATTTTTATACGGGAATGTCAATTCAAAGTGTGGTGTTAACTTCTGCTTATTTTCATTTCGAAAACATTTTTTTTGTTTCCTCGAAAATATTGTATTTATAAACGAATTGGAACCCAAGCTAGAAGTATTGTTTGCAATATCTATTACATAATTCGTTGAGAAGATACTTAATTAAATTATCCCAGTGTTACTTTACTATATACAAATTTCATTTTCCCCATAGGCCATCAGATTCTGGTAGACACTCGATCACAAAGTATTGATAATCACGACACGAAAAACACGGATGCAAGTGTTAGTTACTAAAAAGTTGGCTAGTCTATTGTCAGCTGGCTTATCTATAGGGCTCCTAAAATTGTGCGGTTTATCGCAGACCTCTCCAATTGCCATGCTGAATGGTTGTTCCACCAACAGTCAGTCGACTGAGCTTCGTCGGCCATCAAAAAGGTCCTCTAGCTTTTAGTGACTGTGTTTTGTTTTGACTATTTTACACGCTCGGCCAAGGGTAGTTGATATAGTATTAGTTGTTAGTGACTGGAAAATATAGGTTTGCCTTTTTGGAGTCACTCACAATACAGTCTAGGAATAGAATAAAATTGGTCATGCCGCCGGTACCGTTAGACCAGTTTCCTAGAAGGTTGTTAATCCGATCCGTCTGGAATAAGTTTTTCGATATCCAATATAATTTCGTAGGGATACCTAAACATATTCCGTTATTATATCAAAGGAATCATAACTAATAAAATAGGTTTTTTTATGGAAGACCAAAAATGATTTCACAATTACATCTATACATACATAAAATAAAATGAACAGGCCGATGTCTGTACATTATAGATATTGGAGAAAAACTAATATGGGGGGTCTTTATTAGAGCAACAGAAGCCAAAACAACAGTTTTTAGAATTTTTGTCTGTTAGTCTGTCTGTCTCTCTGTTTGTACACGCATCATGCAAAAACTACTGCATGAAATTGAATGCAGTTTTCACCGAAGCATTGCTAGAGCTCTAATTTAAAATATAGACTCCATTTTACCGCAGGAACATATCAGATTCTAAATTCCAGGCGTACGAAGTCGCGGGCAAAAGCTAGTACAAGCATATAATTCTAGATTTTAGGTACAATAAGTATTTTTTAAACGTCTCGTATATGATGTAACCATAGACTTAGATTTCACTTACTACATTCTAAAGCTATGGACGAACAGATATTTGCTTTGTTCTGGTCGCAGGAGGTCGTCGAATTTAACGAATTAAATCTAGCCTTTTGAAAGACTGCCTCATTGGTCTAGTGAGGCCTTTGGTTCGATTCCCAGGACGGGCAAATTGTTATTGGGATTTTCTGTATAGAAATTCTTAGTTGCAGCACGGAGCCTGGAACTGTATCCGGTAGATGGCAATAGGCTCGGCCCCTATTACATGGGACAATAACAGCATCTGCCTAACCCTTCGGGGAATACAAGGGTGACGCTATGTTATGTTATGTTCTATCCTTTTCTCGTATGGAAGCAACATTCACAATGTTACAAATTTGCTATCTTATCTACAACTTAGTTGATTGTCACTGTAAAATCTCAAACACACTAAATGCATTAATTAAGTAAAACAAATTTATATTCATAAAAACGCTTTTTGTATCATACCTAATTGGATTGCAGGATGTAAGAAGAAAGAAAGAAAGTTGTTTATACGATCTATTCAATATATAATATAATATTGTAATTAATAATATAACAGAACGCAAAAGTAAAATGTAATGTTTTTCACCATTATTGAATAATACAGCCAATATCAAAAGTCTTGCATGATTAACCCGATGTCGATGTTGATAATAAAATCATTTACCTACATAAACCTGAATAAATATTTATCAATTTTAGTAATTATGTAATTTGACTATACCTTTTTCACCTTTTTTCGATCCTCAGTCCTCGATGTCGATACATAACGTCGAAACGCTTTAATTTTTTCTCTTAGTAACACTTTCACTCTGAACATGACACATTTCATGTTGGCAAGTAGGTATCTTTATTCCGCGATCGTTATCGCGTCTATTTCAAGTAAATAGAACGACTAAATCGAAAACATCAACAATATTTGCGATAAACCGCAACCGACGTGTTTATCAAATAATTACATCATTCTACAGATGTTTTATGTGCACACCTAACTGCTATCTAATCTTTGTGCTAAATAATATCTACTACTATTAGATTTACAGTCTAAGACTAAATAACCGTTCACTGTTATGTGCGTAGAATCATTCAACTGTGCAATACTTATTACGACTAACACTCGGCATATGTTGTTTCCCCAGTCTCAAATAAATACCTACCTACATTTAGAGCTGACAATTTTATTTATGACTTACACTTGTCCTTGCAAGATAAGCGTAATTTAGAACAATGCTAACAATAAATTACTCAAGGCAATTTCTGGTTTATATTGTAATACTTGCGGGAAGTAAGTTAATACAAAAAAGGAGTTCAAGCCCTCAACTCCTGCTCTCCGTATTACCGGTTTTTCTTTCTACTATCTACGTTACTTTATACGCAGTAGCAGTATAAAATAATATTATTTACCGAATACACATAGTTAATTATTAAGCAGCTAGCAGTAGCTTGCTTACTGTCTAACTAACATCGATTGTTTGTTATACAAATTCCATCTCGCCTATTCAACGATTTTGTGTTACTTGCCTCGGATTCATTGCTTGTGAAGTTAACGATGTTGAGGTGCAAAAATTGTTGCCTATGTTATCTTTAATGCTATTTGAAAACTTAACCCAACCTAAATGTAAGTATTGTTTCTTAGATTTAAATAGAAACAGCAAGTTCTAAAGGCATTAAGACAAATGTTTAGTTATCAGTAATAAAATAGCAAGAAACTGCTACAGTATCATTGTAAACAGTTTTTACTGTATGGGGTAAATTTCAAAGAGTTTCTGGCATTGTTCTTTGATGGTAACACTTAAGAAACGTTTTTTTCACTTTCAAATAGTTTAGGTTGTACATATTTTAATTTAATTTTCTTGTTGAAGTAGGTATGTTTTGAGCTAGAGCGTAAACGCCTGCCGAACGGTTCATAGCAAAGTCATTTTGTTCTGTAGGTAAGTTTGCTACGTTCTGGTGTCTCTAGTTTAATACATCTAAATTGTCAATATGTGCTCACTACTTCTATAAAAAAATAAAAAAATATCAGTATAAACTAGTGTTTAGATATATTTCAGCAAAATTAATCAAGGTATATGCTGATTTGCGAGCTTTGTCACTAATTAATTGTAACTTTAATTCACTTGGGATCGTAATTGTGGCACTATGTGTTACTAATGTATGATATGTATGTGCAGGATGTTCACACGTCACGCACTGTCAAGCTTTAATTGTTTAATTCAACGATTTGGCGAATTACACACAATTAACGTTCTTGTTCTAATTTAAATACACGCACAGTGACTTTTATACAATAATACATTGTTAACGTCAGAGTAGGTAGTAGTTTGCTGTACAACTGATGCATTTTAAACAATTTTAATGTAACTTGAAAGCGCTTCAAATTTGGATAAGTGGCCCAATTACTTAAGTAATAATAATTATCATTAGGTTTGTTAAATGACAGTTGTACGCGATAACGCGTGGTGTCGTTTGTCACATCAAATAAAATCACTGAGAACCAAATTAGACTGTTATTTAGTATTGTCAGTGGAATAGAAATATTGTAGCTATTTCTATCATTGTGAGTTTATATCTAGCTCGGGTGATAAGAAATCAATAAATAAGCAATATACTGAAGCAATATATGCTTCAATATATTTCTTCATTCCCAATTGAACGAGGCTGATAGGTTAAAGTTAAACTATATGCTAATAATAATATTTTTATACCAAACAAAACTATTCGATATTTTTTTTGTGATTATTACTATATTTAAAAATTTAAAGGTAGGTACATACTGCCCCATTGGTCTAGAGGTCACCAAGCGGGACTACTTAACCTGAGGTCCTGAGATCGACTCGGGGTCGGGCAAAATTCTATTGAGTTTTTCTGTACTAAGTTTGGAATTGTGCCCGGTTGCTGGCAATACGGTCGCTCCCTAATATAGGGGATTCAATGACGGCATCGGCAAAATGTGGGTAATACACTTCTGCCTAACATTTCGAGGAATACAGGCGTGAAGTTATGTAAATTATAACATAATATGTATACCTCATTTAACATGATAACATAAACATATTTACTTTAATAATGATACCATGACATTGTTGCTTTAGATATAAATTATTACATCATCTTGCAAACTATCTTATTATGTTCAAACACTTAGATACTGAGGTACCTACATGTGCAATTTTAAATTATTAAAAAAATATTGTTTGTGTAATCTACGCGTCCAATTGAAAGAAAGCAATGTTCAAGAAAGTTAAATGAGAAGACACTGTGAATTACCACATAAATAAATTCAACCCATTACTGTCCCACTGCTGGGCAAGGGTCTCTTCTCGGAATGAGAAGGGTTAGGCCATATTCCACAACGCTGGCCCGATGCGTGTTGGCGGACTACACACACCATCAAGAACTTTATGGAGCCCTCTCAGGTGTGCAGGTTTCACCGTAAAGGCAAGAGATAATCAAATTCTGATCCGCACATAATTCCGAAAAGTCAGAGGTGCGGGCCGGGTTTGAACGTTCAACCACTAGGCTATCACTGCTTTTTTTTGAATTACCGCATAAGTAGCTTAAAACAAGATTTCACATTATACCATCTGTAAACCGACATACATTTTGGCTTTTTATATTGAGGGTTCGATTCCCGCTACAAATATTTGTATGACCAACAGATAGTTTTATAAAAATGTGTATGAGTTACTAAGTTCGGTCCAGCGTTTTAAAAAAATCAGAACCAAATAAAAGACACGGGTTGCCTAGCGAAATAGCTACAGATAGGCATGGGCGTTATTCACAAAGGTTAAATAAAGGTTAGATAAGGTGATTGAAGATTGATGTACATGATTAATTCTCTGTTAAATGGGATTTCCAAAGTTATATAATACCTCGTTACTTGTACTTAAATTTAATTATTAGAATATTACCTTGATCTGATATACACAGGTACATTGAGTCATTACAAAATTGCGGAAAATAAAATAAATATGAAATCTACATCCAGCATATTTAAATTGGCATTATATTAGGTAAAGTAGCCCACACTGTTAGTGTTTATTAATTTTTGGCACGGGGCAAATGAAAAAAACGAACCAGAAATCGAAAGGTCTACAAAAAATTAAATTGCCATATTTTATACGCACATGGTAAAGACAAAAAAAAAAACTATAATTTCAACGGTAACAAGAAAGTTCATAACGATAAATTCGTGATAAATAAGCGCATCGACACAGATATATATAGTATTAATAGAAGTATTACTAGTAGTAACAGCAGCGGCGTGCACAGAGGTTTTAGACAGGGTAGGCAGAAAATTTTAAAACCTTTACTTATCAAAAATACCTACTACATGTTGGTATTGGTTCGTCATCTTGTCAATTAAATAATGATGTATGTGGTTTGCAACCTCAAATATCTTTGAATAAATATTTATATGAGCTATGTAGGGTAGGTAACGTCTTTTTGTTTATGAACACCGCACGCCACTGAGTAACAGTAGATACATTTATTAAATGGCGGTCAAGCATACGGTCCTTAGTTTGATTCTTAGATAAGACGCGTAGTAAGAATTTTTTGATAAAATAATTCTTCGTCACAACATTATTCGCTGCACACACTGAAACTGTATATTTACAGTTGTATCTACACCGCTGCCGACCCCTTGGAAATAACAGGCTTCAAGCGTGTGTATGTAATTAACCATTCCGAACAAGTCGTTCCCTTCGTACTTTATAAAGGCTTTCATCTAAACTGTAATTAAACATAGCGGACTAATGAGAAGTTAACGCAGTTTGTTAGACCCTCTTCCGGTCACATCAACTAAGTTTTGTTAATTACCTACGTTTAGTATTTATTCCCAATTGTCTGTCTGTATAAGTATTTAAGTTTATTGAGAAATACACGATAATCTTCTTATATGGATTCAACCTAGTATAGTATATCCTCATAGCTGTATTCGGCTACAGGGATAACTTTAGTTACTCCTATTCAACCCATCTTATCATTAAACACGCTCTGAAAATGAGTTATTGTTTAGTGAGTCTTATAAAGTGGACCGAAAGCAAGTCTTCGGAATACTGCGTTTTTAAAAATTGAACTAATTGTTTCGATAGTTTACTCTGGGTATTGATGATTTTTTTTTGTATCCTCACGGGTTAAAGTTTCAATTTCATATTAGAACTTTAAGCGACTTCATTGCGCTTAGTTGCCCAAATATCCTGTATGAAATTGATTACTTTAAACCTTTGATTAAGAATCTAAAATTTAATTTAATATCTTGGAAATAGTCAAAATGTTACCAATTGTACTAGAACGCCGATGGAATTCAGCTCAAATATTCCAATGCCTACCCAAGTGAGGCAGCGAACCAAAGCCAATACCTACATTTATCTAAATATGTACTATAATGTTGCGGTTAAAAGGAATCATTGCAGATATCGAAAAAAATCTAGTATAAATATGTTAAATACAAATAACCCGAAGAGACTATTCGCTATGCATATTTTTAATGACTTAGCAAATAAAGGCTCTATGATATAAAAATATACTTTCTTTAGATAATTATTGTTAGATTTTTTTTACGAATCGTTGTACTTAAAGGTCATGTGTCATTCTCGTTACCATGTTTCGAAAATTAATTTAACAAGTTTCCTAACAAGTTTATTAGTGTGAGCAACAGGAACTGTATGCTAATTAGATTTCGAAATTTATAGTTTTAAGTGGGTTAGTCAGGTGATCAGATAAAGGCGAAAGGTTTCGCTGATAAAATCAAGAAATCCCACGAAGTTATAGATTTTCGTTTTCAAAACGTTCTGGCCGATAAATCTGTTAAAAAAGGCCACGTGATACCTAATTGTGGGTATCGTAAAAGTCTTTTTAATAACTAGTACAATCTCAAAGCTACTGGTTAGGTTATATAACCGCAACATATCGATTACTAAACAGTTGTTTTTCATGACTTGGTATTAAATACCCAATTATTCAACATCAACGGTCTAAACTAATTCACAGCTGCTTTTCGACCTATGTACCATTTGTAAGTCGATATGGAAAATGGCTTAAATTTATTTATATTTACTTTAATTAAAACGGCCGTAGACCAATTACATTAATAAAAGACATTTCATTCATACGCTCATCTCACAGTACTCTAAGCATATCGACATTAGTACTTCCATTCATCCGCAAACACGTCACAGTCAGTTTTGACTTACAAGAGGGCGGCAGTTCAGGACGGACAGTGTACGGGGTACGGGCAATTCAGCTCGCGAGATGGTGCCACACAAAATGTTACTTTTTTCATACGGATACACCGCCATATTTCTGCAATCGTTACACGCTCTTACATTTTACATTAAGACATCGTTTCATACATGCACGCCGATTGCGTATACTGCACACCTGACTTATTTGAAGTACATTACCAATGAGGTCACCATAAGTCCTTCTAGGGCATCGCCTCTTTCGGAAGTTCCACCTTTCGTTTATCGCATTTAATTCATTTTTTAAAAGATTTCTGTATGTCTTGTCCAACAATGTTCGGTAAAAAGCATAAGACTTACTTCATGAGAAGAAGATTTCGTTTCATGTTCCTAAAATATCTCGAACTTAGGTGGTATGTAATAGACTTTTGTTTAGTCATTCTAGCCCTTAAAAAGGGCGGTGTTTAAAGCAGGGTGAGGGCTTATTGGTGGTAGACCCTACCGATCAATGGATTTGTGGCCTCTCGTTTGACCCTAATCTTCGGGTTAATGCCTCTAGTTATTAGAGACCCGCGTAGGTCGCTCCATATAGGAAACTTTATAGACAACAACTGTCCAAACTCGGTCCCCGAGAATTTGTTGGGTGGGAACTAATTAGCTATACCTATCAATTGTTGGACTCGCGATAGTGAAGGCGATTCTAGAACCATTTATTAGCTGTTGTCCACGACTATGTCTGTATTTTGTTTCTATCATCTAATTAGTGTTTTGATATTGAATAGTGCAAATAAGCCTATGTCTTTCTCCAGGCTATAGTGATGAGGTAACAGACAGACAGACAAATTACTTTCGCATATATATTTGCGTGGATTATTTTTAAGAAAAAACATAGAAATGTTAAAAGGCAACCATTTTTTATTTAAAGTATCCCTGCTATAAGACACTTGCCTTGTCATAATGCTTTTCAATATTATGTTAAAATAAACGAATATCGATAAAGAACTAGTTTGCCTTGTTCCGTAGGGAAACGACGACATTTTCTATAGAGGTAAATAAAAATCAATTGCCACATGTATTCATGGAGCATCATTTGAGAACGGCTCGACCGATTTGGCTGATTTATTTTTTGTTGTGTTCGTAATTGCCAGGAGAAGATTTTGTATGGCAGAACATTTTTGGAGAACCCACCAGAAAAATTGGAAATTCGGATGGTATTTTTGTATGAAATTTTTCATTTTCTTCATTAGTAAATTGCACCCGTGCGAACCCAGGGCGGATCGCTAGTTTATCTTTAATATAGTGTCAAACATGGAAATTCCCTAACAACGAGTAGGTACGCGCAAAGGGACTTAAAGGACGTCACATTATAATTTTAGAACTCGGACAAGGTCTCAGTTATGACGTCTAGAAATCGTTTCGTCGTAAAAAAGACACCTGTTAGAGAAAAAAATATTAGCAATTTCAAAACAGTTCACCAACAAAAATGAAGGTTTTAGTTACACATATTGTGACGAATATAATTACTTATTCTTAAAAATGTTACGCATTATGGCTGCCATATGCACGAGCCGGTTTACTCTGATTCCGCGGACGGTTTGTAAATCCGGATGAGTTTCCATGCATTCATTCAAGTCTTGGTATAGTGGCCTATGTAATGGTTAGATATCAATTTGAAAAATTTAAAGTAAAAAATCTTTTTAAAAAACAAGCTTTTATTTAAATGCACTAAAAAGAATAAAATAAACTTTTCCTTTAAAACTTTTACTATCAACTTATAACGTCACTATACAATTTATATGATGTGCTAACCATGCATTGTCATCCAAACTAAACACGTATACAAAATTTCAGCTCAATCAGTACCTCTATTATGAGTTTTTCACTATTTACTTTCATAGTAAATGTAAATTTTTATACAGGTGATCTTAGTTCTTAACTTGGTTACATTAGGGATTAGAGTCGCTAACATGACATCTCTATAATATCGTAAATAGTAAATCAAAACTTAACTATGACACATATGTCACATAAGCGACTCTAATCCCTAATGTAACCAAGTTAAGAACTAAAATCGCTATCATGAAAATTTACTTTACTATGATAGTAAATAGTTAGAAAACTCGTGACAGTTGAAGATATCTGCTTCAAAATTGAGTTGCAAGATTCCACCCGAACTAACATAGTTACATTGCAAGTAAAATAAAAGCTTGTAAAAAATAGGTCATATTTAAATATTATGCTCACCGTCTTTTTGCTATGGATGAGATTTTTTAAGTGTAATATAATGAGTAAAGAATGCTATAAATAGTAATGGTGCGTCACGGTAGACATTGAGAAGATCAAATTGGTCAAGGTGCGGTGTTTTACCGACTTCAAAAAAGGAGGAGGTTCTTAATACGATTGTATTTTTTTAAAATAATATTTAAATATCCTTGTTTACATAAACCCAGCGAGAAGTAGTGAAGATATGTTTCAACTGTTGCACAAATGCACGCCTGTCCGCTACTACGCAGCAGCAGCGTGATAACGTGTTGACCTGCCCGACGACGATATTCAAGGTGAGTTAACGTTGATATTGCGTTGGCGATAAGTGAGTCATGCCCCCCAGTCTCTTCTCGGTCGCAATTGCCACAATTGGTATGAAATAGGGAGTGCTATGTGGCCACATAAACAGGATTCGGATATAACCGTCTGGTTCAGTTGCCAGAGCCAGCAAGACATTCCATATATTATATACATGAAATATCTTGCCTTTGACTTTATAGTCATATTAAATAACCTCTTCATGAGAGACATAAACACGATACTTTGCATCCCAAATAAGTACATCAATTTAAAAATAATAATCAGCTTTTCGCTTTTCCTTAAAGTAGAATCGCGTCAACAACTAAACTAAGAGAAACTCAAGCCGTATTCTGTGTTCGATTATACCTTTGTTCGCTTGACCGCAGAATACTTATCATTGATACCCAATGCGGTTATTTTGTAAGGTATCGATACGATACTAAACCCAGTATCGAATATACATACGCTTGTATTACTCGAGTACCGTACCGTAATTGGATCCCGTTTATTAGGTTTACAGATGTGTCAGGAGCAATTGAGTTAATTTAAATATGAAGAGCACAAGTGTACCAATCATGAAGTATTATGATATTCATATTGTATGACATTACTTCTTTACCGTTCTTCTGTATAGCTATCTCCTTGTGGTAATTGTATTAACTACCTGCTGGGCACGATATCATGACTTGTGCGATAGGTCATTGAACTCCCTACCGTATGTAATTGTAGAGCTAAACGATCCTGTTGTATGCGTCAAACACGCGATACTGTGCCGGGTTATCTAAAGTTACTATTCATTAGTGCCTGTGAGAAAATTGGAGCTGTTTTCAAAGGCCAGTGCAGACTGACATTGTTCACCACCTTTGATATTTTTTTTGGATGTTTTAACATACCTAGTGTTAAAAAATCTACATAGATTAAAACCTACACATCCTCATTCCAGATTAAAGATCTACTTATAAATTCATAACAGACACATGCACTAAATTTAAACGAATATGTAAATAGGTGCGTATTATTCTTACTCGCTCAGCTCCAAAGTTGTCGAGCAGCAGTACCTACAACATATACAAGGTGTAAACAATGAGTCCAAAATTACGTCGCCCATTATTAAAATTATTGACATTTATTTAATTAATGTCATAAAGGAAAGATTTGTTTATTTTTATTCAACATTTTGAAACTAATAATTTATTTTTTTCACCGATTGAATTTTGAAATAAATATTTTTAGAGATATTGTCATTGATGTGCACTGCACTCTCTGTATTCACATTGTATGTAAAAAAAATATTTGAGAGAATTTTTCAAAGAAAAAATTATAGTTTTCAAGACCTCTGAGAACACAGTTTCCATTTAATAAGATTTTATATATCTCCAAAAATAATAGCCTCGAAATAATAGCCTGTTAACATTTATGCAACTTTCCACACTGTATTATACCTACGTCGTATGTTTGAAGTGAATTAGATGTTGGTCGAGTTTCACTATCGCATATTTTAACTACATAACACATAAATCTATTTAATTGTCTTCGTATCTTAATTAATATAGTGTATAAGATTGTAAAAACAGTTATGTCCATAAAAAAATATCATAAATAAAGACCGAATATATATTATATAAAATCGTATTTGTTGTCAAGTTTACTGAAGAGGTTTTTGAGAAAGCAGTGTCTTTGCATGTATTTTCGGTATAACAAAATATAACAGAGATATTTGTTAAGCTTCTGACCGACCACAAAACAACTGTTTCGTACTCTTCCTAATAGCTGATCAAACAAATTTCCCGCAGCAAACTACGGCTTCGATCCTTCGTAAGCCCGTCAAAGCCTCGTAAAGAGTTCCGCGGTCTAAGGACCAAGTGCACCGACTATACAACGATGTTTAAGACAAAATCAGCCGTTTAACATGAAACTGCGTATAAATCGGGCATTTCAATTTAAACAACTGTTAACTTTACGGTGAATATGACCTATAAGAGTAATTAATAAAGTGGATGTTTTTAACGGTCGTTTAAACAATAAGGCTCCTCTAATACTCGGTCGGATCAAATTAACGAAAGAGCCTCCACCAGTGATAAGACCTGAGATTGTCTGGCGCACTCTGGACAGTCAGCCTCGATAACATTACTGACTGGCTAATTGGCTAATATTTCCTCTACGGAATGAGCGATTTCCATGTGATAGATATGAGCTATCCAATTCGATTGAAGATGACGTTATATTTACCTACCTATCGGCGACCAAAACAATGTCCCTGTTTAATTTCAGTAAATACCCAGAGAATAATTTGTTGACTTGATTGTTACTACTATTACCACAAAGTACGAGTAACATGGTGTGCCCGCGGAAAATAGAGTTGTTTTTGTGTGGCTTGGGAATTTCGTTTATGCTACCAAGAAACTATTGTGGTTGAGTAACAACACAACTCAAACTGTATAAAATCGTGAACTAGTTACACAGCTTACAGTTTGGTAACAACTCATTCCTATATATATGTAAAGGTAAGTAAGTCATTGGATTTAGTGTGAGCCAGATAGGTTTAAACAGACCTCAAAGTTTCTTAGTTCTAAATTCCATGTCTCTCGATAGATTTAGTGATCGAAATCCGAAGTCTATGGTTGTACACAATTGTATATAATTAACGAAGATCAAATTACCACATTGGTCTCGTGGTCACAAGCGCAAATATTGAGCGTGAGGTCCTGGGTTATATTTCCAAGTCGGGTGAAGTGTTATTGGGTTTTTCTGTATAGACATTCTCAGTAGCAGCACGGAATTTGGAACTGTGCCCGGTTGATGGCATTAGGTTCCCTCTGTTACATTGGACTTAATATCAGCATCGGTGAAATGGGGATGCAAAATAGTAGACCTCTGCCTTACCCTTTGGGGATACTGGGGTAACGCTTTGCTCCTAAGCTCCTGTCATAAATTCATAATTTATTGCAGTGAATTTATATTACGAAGTTATTAGAATAGATGTACAAGGAAAGAGCCTGCACTAATGATGAAACCTGATATCGTCTACAACAACCTAGGCACTCAGTCTAAATAGCACCGTATGTTGCCGACTGGCAAATCTTTCCAACGTTATTGGAGATGGAGTAAATGTATTTAGAGTATATAAGAGTGCTAGACTCATCTCTACCTGAGATTTGATAACAAGACGGGGATTTTTGCACGATATAAAATTATTATTTTTTATTTATTTTTTTCCATCGACACCCTTGCGCCATCTCATCTTCCCAGCTCGGCGAGCTGTGCTCGTGCTGCTGCTGCATCTGCAGAGACCCTCAAACGGCGAAAACATAATAACCTGATTATATTTTCGAGCCACTTGGGTCATGGGGTCCGAGTGCTCGCCTTTTGTTTAAAGAGATCGCAAACCGATTAGTCGACTCTACACGTGACCAGAAGGCTGGCCTATTTTTTGGCCAAAGAATCAGCGTTGCCATACAGCGTGGCAACGCTACCAGTCTTCTGGGCACACTGCCGGTTGACAGCGATGCGGAGGAGTATTTTTATGCGTAATGTTTTTATAATTTTTACTTTTCTAATCTGACTAGTGTATAAAATATAGTGTATATAATTTTAATAGTATAATGTGGTATATTAGTAAATAATAAATAACGTTATAAAATGTTTATGTTGCCATAAATTATTTTTATTTCAGTACAACTACCCAACAAAAACAAAAGCATTGCAGAACTAAATTACACTTGTATCAATAACAACGCGTCTGGTACCGATTAATAACGATTTATTTATGTTAGTTGTTTTGTTAATGTCGCGAAAAAGGTAGGCGGAAAAACATACTTTATTTTTTATGTTGTAGTTCCTATTTCAACTTGCCAAGGCCTTGTGAATGTTATAGTGCGCTGCCACACGGTTGTTCTGTGACGAACAATATAACTAAGTAATTACATTATTTATAATGCCCGGGAAATATTAAAAAGTAAGGTTAAAACGAGCAAATGAAATACATGCTTATTTAAAATTTATTATTATTGATATGGCAATGTTCGTAACGGCCAGCCGCGTTGAAGGGCCCTTGAAGGATTAGACAGAAGTGTACTATCGAATAACTGCATTTCGCTAATGCTGTCCGCGGATCGAACTCAGAACTTCTGGCTCAGCAGCCGCGCAGGACGCGCGGCTGCTGAGCCAGAAGGTCTGACCATAAGAAACTGATGCATACATAGGGGCCGTCCATTAATCATGTGATGTTTTTTTACTTTTTTTAACCCCCCCCTCCCCCTTGGTGATTCGTGATGAGGTAAGAGGTAAGACGTATGGGATTAAGACCCGATGCAATAAAACAATACAAGTCTTCTATCAAATTATTTGCACCTGTTATGTATGTATAATATATTGTACTTAATTTTATTGCATAATGAACGCTTATCAAAGTGAGAAATCTACTAGATTTGAGTAGGTAATCTACGTTGCATTCTAGATTAGTAGATAACTATTATCTAGTCCTTGCAAACAGCGCCAAGGTGCATTTTGTATTATCATAACTATTGTTACCTACTACCTAGAACCCGCGATATTGGAGATTTAATTGTATCTATCTCACAATTATTAACGATATTGAATAAATTGTATTGTCACGAGTCTATCAGTATTCGATATCAAGGTCTTAGAAGATGACAATATAATTCTGATTAACTCGATAATTATCTGCCTCAGTGGTCTAGAGCGTGAGGTCATGAGTTCGATTTCCAGGTGGGACAAAGTGTTACTGGGTTATTATGTATGGAAATTTTCAGTAGCAGCACGTAGTCTGGAACCGTACCCGATAGATGGCAATAAGCCCGCCCCTTATTACAAGGGACTCAATAAAGGCATCAGCGAAATATGGGTGTACCTACCTATTACACCTCTGTTTAATCCTTCAGGGAATACAGGCGTGATGCTGTGTATGTATTATTGCTACAGTTCTTGTAAAACGTACCAAAATCTGACATTTTTCCCTATTGTGGGTGCAGTTGCTGACGCAAAGCTCATAATTATATTCAACGATTCAGGTGATCTAGTACGCGATTTTGGTCGAGATCAACGAAAACTTGATATTCGAAAATCGGTAAATATCGTCGATTTGTATTGAAAAACTCTAAAGGACATCGCCAGAATTCGGTCCATAAATAACTTCGTGGGATTTTATAGATCTTTGTATCTCTATAACTGCACACCTCTGATCAGTGCCGGATTAACCACGTAGCAAGAGTAGCTATTGGTATGGGCCCCGCGCTAAAGGAGGGCCCCGCATATCCAAACACACCCACATCCGCCTAGCGTTATACCCGTTTTCCGACTAAGACAGTCCACGTCAGACAATTGGTAATCGATTACTTTGCTGGCGAAAATAAAACACAGAATTTCATACGGTAAACGCACAAATTCTGCAAAAGGTCATTTTATACTTAAGCAGATCAAGGGCCCCTCGATAGAATTTGCTACGGGCCCCCGCGCTTGCTTAATCCGGCACTGCCTCCGATACAACACATCTGCCTTATCTTTCGAGAAATACTGGCGCGATGGTGCCTTTATTACGTATAAGCAAAGCATCACGCCTGTATTCCGCGAATAATTAGGCAGAGATGTACTATCGGTGCCCTACATTACCTGACCCCCTTAGAATTTATCATATAATGTATAGGGTGCATATACTGTACTGTCGTACACCGACATTTCGCCGATATTTATATACGTATAAAGTTATAAGTTTTTTTTTTATATAAGAATACCAATCTATTTCTGATATTATATCTCTTATAGTGATGTAATTATTTTATTATTGCTTAAATTACTTATGAGGCCCAGCAGTGGCTGAAGTCGAGCTGTGGATGATGATGATAAAATTAAATACATTTTAATTGATTATTTATTGAATGCAGTTTGTTTGCAAGACACAGGTAAGGATAGGTAGAATTAAATGCCCAGTTTCATGTCTGTGCAGCATTTGAACCAAATGCTATAGCGGAGTTGCCAAAATCCTTTGTGAATTAAAAGGTTCTAGTTTAACGTAGGTACCTACGCAATACAATAGGGAATATGCATGAAAAAAATATTTGTAATCTAACCAGTTAATCGAAAAAAACAACGTAAATATCATACCGTTAGTGAAATCATAATCAAAATTGATCGAAAAACAAGCGAGGTATAACCAATTTAAACGAATATTGCTGTCTCTTTCGCAAAAAACGCTGTTTTCTATGGCACTTCTATGGGCGTGATGTTATTTGACGTCAGATGACACGTCGGACCTCTTTTTCTAATTCGTCACTTCAATGCTTTATAACTTTATCGCTGATGAAGATATTGTAAAAATTCTTTCACCATTATTTACTAGAGATTATAAATATTTTATTGAGCAAATAAAAAAAATACATGCATATTATGTAACTAGCATTCTTTATGTATATACGTTTAAATAAGTTTTGATTTCAAACGCGAAGGTCGTCAGTTATATGGTTTTCAAGGCTTATGTATATAATTCTTCCGGTATAATTAATCCACAGAACAGATAAAAGAGGTATCTGTTCTGTGAATTAATCCAACACTATCACACCAGCATTGTCAAATGTCGAGCCTTGCTTCCTAATACGTATTTATGTAGGCAGGGTAGGCAGGAGTCCATACGGTAGCCAGTGTAGTCACATCTAAATATTTGGGTCCCATTATCGCGGTTAACGAACGGAAATAATCATATTAAGTATTATTTAAATAATTGATTATTTATGTGTTAATAATTAGGTTGATAAATGTTTTTTTTAAATCTTGCAAATACTCATTTTTTTAAATCTTAACAAACATGTTATCACTCCTGTAATCCCCGAAGGGTTAGGCAGAGGTGTACTATGTACACTCACATTTCGCCGATGCTATTATTGAGTCCCATATAATAGGGGCGCGCCTATTGCCATCTACCGGGTACAGTTCCAGACTCCGTGCTGCTACTGAGAATTTCTATACAGAAAATCCAAGTTTTTTTTTATATTATTATAACTATAGTATGTACTTATAATATTTGTGGACGCTTTATAGTTACAACTAGCTGTGCCCGCGACTTCGTTCGCGTGGATGTCGGAACTTAACAATGTATTTTTTAGTGAGACCAAATGCACTTAACCCTATTTTTTCTAAAATAAAAGAATTTTTCTAAAATAAAAGTAGCCTAAATTACTCCTTATTACATCAGCTACCTGCCAATAAAAGTCCCGTCAAAATCGGTCCAGCCATTTCAGAGATTAGCCTATACAAACAGACAGACAGACAGACACAAAAATTGTAAAAAATGTTATTTTGGTGTATGTACCGTATATATATTCATATATGCATGTAGTAAAAAACGGTTATTTCAATATTACAAACAGACACTCCAATTTTATTTATATTATAGATGTATAGATGTATAGATGACATATGTACACCTTACCGGTAGGATATACTGGAACTTGTAACTTAATGTATTTGTATCACTAAAATTTGACATCTACTTATGTCTGAATAATAAATAAATCTTTATCTTTGTGATCAAAATTTCATATGTATCGTTTAGTCTAAACCTAGTACTACATTTTTCTCAAATTACTTTGTGAGAACAATGTCTTCTTTAAGAAATATTTAAAATAATCTGAATAGAGTAACCAGCACATTCTTGTCTGTTCTTCTCCCTATAAAAGTCATATGTTGGAACGTGAAGAGTGAGACTAGCCTAACTATTTAAAAGTAAGTGCCTTAAACATCTTTAATATTATTTATTTTTGTAAGTTCCTTTGTCACTGATCGGGTAATCGGCGCCATAGAATAACATAAAGTTTATGTTATTCAAAGGCACCGATTAGATATTCTAGATTAGCGGGTAGGTATGCGAACAAGTCAGAAATACATTACATCAGTTTGATGCTTGAATGGGGGTGTAGGTCAACGGCAAATGATTGAGTTGCTATCTGATTAATTATTTCTAGAGCTGTTATGATAAATTAATTAAATTATTGAATGGTATTGGGTTTCACGAGAATGACTCTTGCCTATATTATACGTTTTGGATTAGGAGAGAATTTAATGATAAGATGTATCCCAAATAGCCATTAGAACTACTAAGAAAACAAGTTGTTTCTTGGAAAATAATAATCCGTCTTTTATTTAAAATAAGTACTTACCTATAGTTTAAAAAAAGTGTCTAAATTATTCATAACGACTCTAGTGCTATCGAAAATTAAATTATTTTTGTATGAACCATGGCATGGTAACGTACCTAATTTAATTTTTATACAAGTTAAAAAAGTAGGTACTTAGTTTGAAATCGGTTGACCGGTTTTTGAGAAATACTTGGCTTTAAATACTTAAAGGAAACATTTATAAACAGCACTAAAAATAAACATTGGGTTTTAAAGGTGCACAGGATCACACTCATTAAATACAACGCAATTACATACACAAAGAGATCAAAAACATTATTTGTGAAATTGAATGAAAATTCGGCCCGCCAGGCTAACCACCTTGCCGGTCGGAGGATCCCCCCTTTTCAATGGAGGAACACAATACCTCGTTCCCCCATATATTCATCTAACTAAGGCACCTATGTAGAAAGCTTAGAACTCAAAGTATATAGTGCACCTGTTTCTAAGTGCATTTATGTAGATGAACGTTGTTCTTTGGATCTATTTTCGAAAGTAGTTCAGCTAAGGCACGTGGGTGGGATAAATATATTCTTGAACCACTATAGGTACAGTCAGTGACATAAGATAGTTGAACTTTTCGCAATTTTTAAATTGATTTATTTTACGACACGGTTGGTGCTTTGGATAAGCAATTCGCTTTCTGCGCTACGTGTCGCGGGTTCGATCCCCGCACGATACTAATATTTGTATAATCTACAGATATTTGTTTCGGGTCTGGTTGTGTGTGCATGTGACATGTCTGTTTGTAATCTGTACGATACAGGAGAAATCCTAGTGTGGGGAAACGTTATTTCAAAACAACAAAAAAAGTATCAAAGAACGTAATTAATGTTTCATGTCATAACACTTACCAATAAAGGTACGCTGTTCCATTATAATTAATAAGAAAAAGGGATGAAATTTGAAAGTTCTCATTCATAAAAATCGTTTGATATTTTTTACAATGATCAGTTATTTCTGTCGCTGACTGTACCATGCAGTTAAATTTCTTTGAAATATGTTGATGAGTATCTTTCTTACAGAGAGAATCACTAACTAGCCAACGTGAGTGAGTGAGTGTGATTTTATCATGATAAGTAACCATCATTTTATCCGTCCCTGTGGTGCTGTGCCCCGTTGCCGGACATTCCCTTAGACATAAAGCCACAATCATCTCTCTTGTCCTTGTCGTATTTTGATAAAACATCTCGAAAGTTCGTGAAGAGATCATCTGCTTCCAAAAATAGTTCTGACTAAAAAATGTTTGTTTGTTGACTTTGTTTTGCGTACAAAGGCACGCAAAATATGGCAACAGCCAATGTATTCAAAATTAGTTTTCCATACCAGTTTTTGATTTAAGGTTACGTTCGTTTTATTATACAAATGAAGTAATAAATAAAAGTACATATTTATATTCGGTATTTTTATTGCTTGGCGTTCTGATCATTTTATATCTAAACTAATATTATAAAGAAAAGGTTTGATTGTTTGTATTTGTGTATGTTTGTTTATAATGGATAAAATCAAAAACTAATAAACCGATTTTAAAAGAATCTCTCATTTATAAAAAGCTACATTATCAGCGAGTACAAAGGGCGGTATTTAATATAAAAAAAAAAAAAATAGGCATCCCTACGAATATTGATTTTGATGGGACTTTCACTGGCAGATAGCTGATGTTATAAGGAGTAACTAAGGTTACTTTTATTTTAGAAAAAGCATTAAGTTTCGGCGTAAAAAAAATCACGGGTTCATAGGTAATCCACGCGGCTGAAGCCGCAGGCGGAAACTAAGTAGTAAGAAATAAGATCGATGGAGCAATCGTAAAAAAATATTATTGTCGTAGCACCCGAGATAGTCGAGAATCTCGGGCTATTCTGCCGATAGCCGTGTCGTTGGCCCAGTGCTGAGCTTCGATTAGAACAACAATAGCCTCTCGGAATCTCGGTAGACTAGGGTTGCCAACTGCCCTGTTTTCCCAGGACATGTCCTGCTTTTTGGAGTATCTTGGGCTGTCCTGGATAGTTATTAATTAGCGTCCTGGGGTTTTTAAAGAGTCCTCGTGAGGTCCTGTGTTTTATTATTCGCGCGCTACTACTGCCTCGAACCTTACGTTTAATCATTGGCGTTATTTTATAATTTTCAAATGTAATCCTTTAATTTTTTTTTTCTTATATTAATAATTTAATTAAAGATAAACATTGTTATTGTAATTTCATTGACGTGCGTCCTATTTTTAAACCGAAAAGCCCTGGTATTTCCACTTTCAAATACTGGTTTTCGAAATTTGGGGATGGTAACCCTACGGTAGACGATAAAGTGATTTGATGCACGCATTGCGCGAAAGTTCTCTTTTAGTAGTTGTTTCCGTATTAATTATCTTTTTAAGTACTTCTACTCGTACTCGTACTATCTTAAGTTTATTTTTGTTGTTTGTTCGTGTAATATTTTATGATGATACATATTATTGTAGGCATCAATAAAATGTATTTAGGTGCAGATACCTAAATACTTAAGTGGAATTGTGCCATTGGTTTCGTTTTCGTCAATATGAGCCGTTGTATAGGTACTTATCTATCTACTGAATTGCTGAAACTATAATTTACAACTACACTAATACTGTATTTTTATAATATAAGGTAACAAAAAATAAGTATGTAAGTACACAGCAAAATTAAAATGCATATGACGTAATTTGAATCTACAAGGTTTTTATTTTAAACAAGTAAAACAGGTAAATTCATATCAAAACTACACAGGTGTTTATCGTTTGTTTCATACTATAAGTACTATATTTAAGTGGTATAGTTTAATGAAAGATAACAATTGCCTAATTATTTAGCGAGTATTGAAAGTTACAAATTACACAGAGATCAATGTCCTCGAATATGGATACCTCATTCAGCATGACTGTATTTTCAGAGAAACTGTCGAACTTATGCTGAAATATGTTATAAAATATGCAGGAGACTTTATTATTTTATTAAAATCTTTTCAGTACCTACTTACCTAAGAATTTTGATTTTTGGTATTATAGCACAATATAAAATCTAGGATAAGTTGAACAAAAAAAAAATGATCACATTACTTTACGATATTGTTTATTTAATTACACTAGCTTCAGCCCGCGACTTTGTCCGCGTGATCTACATATATAATTTATAGCCTATAGCACTCGGAGATACGTATTATAAAGATTCGGATCATTAGTTCCGGAGATTACCCCCTATATACATACAAACAAGTCTTATCTCTTTATAATCTTAGTGTAGATGGATCTAATTTTTTTTTTTTGTTAAATCCTTTTTTTTGTACTTACCAGAACTTACTGAACCAGAGAAGAGTGGATACCTAAGTAAGTATACATATAAATAATATCAATATGTCATGTAATGTCAATGACTTCCAATCTGAAGGTTACGACAGTAAAGGGAAACAAGATGCAATTATGCAAATATAACTTAATATATAAAATATAATAAAGAATTACACTCAATGTTTTCCTGATACAAATCCAGCAAACCGTTACTTGATGAGCAGAATCATTTAAATTTAATTCTACCTATTCATACACTACCAGAAATAAATTACGTTTGACCTTGTTTATCTGACTGATATAAAAACAGTTGCAAGTACGAAGATGATAAAAGTGCACGAAATACCTAGCAGGCAGTCAACATAATTAATCCAGTCAACATAGTTTTATATTGTGATGGATGGTTAACCCTAACCCTTCGTTTATCTACGAGTAAGGATCGTTACATTTTAGGTGCGAACTTATAGCCTTACAAGTACCTAAAGTAACAATCCTCTTTCAACGTAAATAATCTATTAACCCAAGCCAACGAAAGATTTTTTTTATAGCATAGGCGGCTAACTAACAGACGTATCGCCTGATGGTAAACGATTACCGTCGCCCATGGACACCCGCAACACCGGAGGAGTCACAAGTCCGTGTAATGTCTTAGTATTGTCTTTTAATCCGAGATCAATGGTTAAAACAATATAAGAACATCATTATCATAATGATATCATTTATTTATTTTATTTATTTATTTCTCCTTACAGCTATCTTTACAGGCCTTAACCTAATGCGATAGTGTAGTAATTAATTAATCATATGAGTAAGTAAATACATAACCGTTTAAACCGTAAAAATTTATAGTAGTGGATTAAACTACACAACACAACCTGATCCAGTTATAAAAATAAATCAATATCGATAAATTAAAATGAATAGTTTCATAAATTATTGAATTACGACATTGCTATCTAACCGATGTCATTTTTGACATACTAATAAAAGTTCAATGACAATTAGTCCGAGTATTATTTTTGACAACATCTCAATAATTTGGCTATGGAACAAACGATGTACTTACCTATTAATAAAACTTGTAGCTCAAGAGAGTGAAAAGTGTTCGACATTGGTAAAATAAATATGTGTCGTATCATGGTATGGGCCTGCCCTACCCACTAGCTTCTCGACCCGACTTTGGCTGACACGCTCCCGTGCGTTGTAACATTCCAACAATATTTTTTGTCACTTTAAATCAGCGGCAGCATTTAAAAATATAAGTTAGTTTACTTTTTATGCACTTGGCAGTTAGATGTTTGAACAAGTTTCTTAATTGTTACTTCCTCTTTTTATTTTTATGCCGAAAAAAAACAAAACACCATTAAGCCTCTTCATTGTCAGTTAGTGATTATAGAAGGTAGTGAACTATGTCAACAAAGTAGTATCTAGATAACGATCGCCATTAATATCTAGTGTCAAGTAAATAGGTACCTACATATAGGATCCAGACGTTGTGTCTAGGAAATGTAAAATTACATGCGTTTATACAAAAAACTTGTTGTGTACACACATGACATCGCATGACTTCGTATACAGCAGCTTAAGCATTAAAATCTCAATAAGATAAGTTTACCTACTTACTGAAATGTTATCAAAATCAATCACTATAACCATATATATAATATAAATAATCAAACTTACCTTTTATTCCAATTTTCCAATATCACAACTTTTATTTTATAATACTGTTGCCAGTTGTTTGTAAACAAACGGTTCACGACCGAGCGCACGCGCACCCGCGTTCGGAATTCGAAATGGATTGAGCGTCGGTACGCGCACCACGCCTGTGCATCGACTGGCCCGGCATCGGCACTACGAAACCCGTCTAATTATAAAACGACTACAGCTTGGTGGTAAGTTTTACCGATAACAATGATATTGACGCTTCATTTGCTCTGATGTATAGTTTAAGGGCAGCAATTTGTTTAGCGACTGTTAGAATAGTTTTATCATATCATCAAATATTTATAGTTCTTCCCGTCAAGTGGCGCCAAGTATCTATTATGACTTTAAAAATGCGATAAGCCAGACTTGGTAAGCGGATCTGACCTTAGTGTATTTAATTTACTTAAACGCACCTACACTTTGTTACTGCAGTTCTCATCAACACTACAAAAGCTTCCGAAGACAAGCTTTCATGAGAACTAGCTAGGTATTTTATATAGTCTAGATTTTAAGGGACAAAGATTATAAATTTTAAAAAGTGCTGATGTCATTCCTATGTAGTTCTGTCTCCATTACACCTACACTAAATAGGTACTGAAGATTGTAAATACTTAATAAAAATTTAGACAAAATGCACCCAGTAGATAGGTATCGATTATGATGTAGACACAAGCAAGTCTTGCAATGATCCCTACGGAATCAACTTCCAGTTACAAGGTGGGCCTTACCTAGCGGTTTCATACCGTAAGATGTTGCTACGTGACTTCTCGCATGCAACCAATTGTTCCGAGGATATCTGCTTATTCATACACAGGTTTCAATATTATTAGCTTAGTCAAATTTGGCAGTTTATTGTTTAGTTTAATTAAATTGTTTTCTGTTAAAATAACCAGCTTCCCATTGTTGCGCTATCTTAGAGCATTCTTGCTTGATAGGCTATCACATAAAAAATACTGAGTTTGGTGTTTGAAGTCATAATTATTTAACACATAACCAGTCAATGATTTTTATACTGGCTGTTGGTTTGGTATACCAAATTCAAATTCAAAATTCATTTATTAAAAATATACTACTACTAGTGCTCTTTGAACGTCAAACATATTATGGACAGAACTAATACGCCCGCCCTTGACCGCTTCCTATGTGTTTTAGCTTGGGAAGAAGAAACGGCCCAACAAACAAAAGTTAAAGTTTACTAATTGTAACATAATATTTTACAGTTAGATGTCTAGATACGTTATTTAGGCCGTTTAGTGCTTAGGTATATGTCTTTCTTTAAAACATTTAGAAAACAAGATTTTTAAAACTAATCTCATTAAAAATATCAACGACGATATTTCTTCTAACCCTTTAAAACTGGGGCCGCTGTCGAGGCCCCGGATTAGTATCATTTACCATAAGTATCTGAAGCTTTATACGAAACACTGAATCTCTCAAGCGCCTGCCTACAAATGAAACCGTAAACATCGTCTAGCGAACGATTGCAGAAAACCTTTCATATAAAAGAAGGACAATAAAAGCTTCTATTTATATTGTCACTCAATGTCTTGTTGGCCTTATTTCCTGCCCATAACTAGGTAGGTATCTACCTGCCTACTTGCTTATCGGACAGTATTAGGTACTTATTGAGCATAATATTGCATTAAATTTCTTTTTTTAATCGTTGCCCCACACTAGGAATAATTCCTGTATCGTGGGTGCGTTTGCAAACACATATATTCACATACACAAACATCCAGACCCGAAAGAACTGTGCAGGAATCGAACCCGCCGACACGTAGCGCAGCAGTCGATCTTTCAACCATCCTATTGTAGTGATAAGAAAGATCGTTTATGAAGGTTTGATAATGTCCTCCTGACCGATTTCGGTCATGGCGGTCAATCTCACAGGAGATTAGCCAACTACGCAGGAGATATTATAGAGCACAAGTGTGTGCGCAAACCCAGGTGCTTTCTCTATTCCTTCACAAACATAGTCAGATGGGACGGCAATCCGCCACGACCAGAGAGATCAGGCGCAGGATGAACGGCTTTTCATGCTTTCCGAGGCACGGTGTGTATTCACATACACAAAGACCCAGACCCGAAACAACTATCTGTAGATAATACAAATATTTGTTCCGTGCGGGAATCAAACCCGCGACACGTAGCATACTAGTCAATCTATCAACCACCGTGCCAACTGTGCCTTCAAATACATAGTTTTGATACAATACCAATGATGATACGAACGAAATATTATATAAGTAGAAAAGTCATGGTGTATGGAATAGAAAATGAACGAAACACATATAAGATACCTATCTAACTGAGTAGATACAAGAATAATTTTTTTTTTTTTTTTTTTTTTTTTTATATGTATTCTGTAACTTGGCGATCTGTGTTAAACACAATAAGCCATTCAGTTGAGGGGTCACGTTCTGTATTTTATTATCAGAAGGGATTCTTGGTAGTCCCTTTCATATGATGTGATCTAGTCTCGCAGTAAGTGTAGGGACACTATGCCGTTTCAATCGGGTATGTGTGACACTTCCTGTGCCTACAAGTTTTGATGCCAGTTCATTGACGTGAGTTGATAGTCTCGTCTGATAACTTTTACTATGTCTAGCAATCTCTTGTCTGACGGTATTGATCTTTAGATCCTCGTGTATATATTTGTTGCTCACGTAGTAGGGTATATCTAGCATGGCTCTCAATGTCTTGCTCTGAAATCTTTCGAGAATCTCTATGTTGCTATTGCTAGCAGTACCCCACAGCTGGATTCCGTAAGTCCAAATAGGTTTGAGGATGGTCTTGTAGACAGCTATCTTGCTTTCATGTGACAGACTTGATTTACGACCTATCAACCAGTATATTGATCTGAATTTCGTATCCAGCTGTTTGCGCTTGGTCCAGATGTGTTTTCTCCAGGTGAGTCTTCGATCCAGATGCATCCCTAAGTATTTGGCATCTTCAGCCCGGGGGATTTCCTCATTATAGAGCTTTATTGAGGGACAGGTTTGCCTTCTCAAGGTAAAGGTCACATGGACCGATTTTCCCTGATTAACCTTTATACGCCATTTATCTAGCCACTTCTCCACTTCATGGACGTGGGTTTGTAGTTTGGCGGATGCTATAGCGGAATCCTCGTGTACTGCCAGGAGAGCTGTGTCATCTGCATATGTGGCAGTTATAGTGTCCGCGTGCGTTGGCAGGTCTGCAGTAAATAGCAAGTACAGTATGGGTCCTAATATACTTCCTTGTGGTACTCCTGAGAGGATTTCGATTAAAGGAGCGATTTCGTTGTTAAATTTCACTTCCAAGCATCTTCTGTGTAGGTATGATCGTAAAATCGGAAAGAAGGAGTGGGGCAGTAGCTTTTTAAGTTTGAAGAGAAGTCCTTCATGCCACACTCTGTCAAACGCCTGGCTAATATCTAGAAAGACAGCAGAGCAGAACTGTTTGCATTCTAGTGCTCGACTTATAGTATCCGTAATACGGTGTATCTGTTCAATAGTTCCATGTTGCTCTCGGAAGCCAAACTGGTGGAGAGGAGTAACTTCCGGTAGATAGGAGCGCATCCTGCTAAGCAATATTTTTTCCAGGAGTTTACCCAACACTGGAAGTAGACTTATCGGTCTGTAGGAGCTTACTTCATGGAGCGGTTTGCCTGGTTTGGGTATCATTATAACCTGCGCAATTTTCCACTGAGCGGGATAGATGGCTAGTCTTAGGCAGGCATTGTAGATAGCCGTGATATGAATAACGCACTTTCTAGGCAGCTGCTTGAGTAGTTGTGCATCGATAAGATCATAGCCTGGAGTTTTGCCCTTCTGTAGTTTTAAGATTTCTCTCCATAATTCTTTGGGGCTAGCACTTTTTAGTGGTAGGCTCATTTGCAGTGGTGCGTCTAGATATTCGTAGACTTCCTTGTCGTGTTCAGGATGTTTGCTAGGTAAAGGTCTGAATATAGAGTTTAGGTGTTTCGCGTATACCTGGGCCTTCTCAAGTTCGGTTCTTGCCCACTTGCCATCAGTGTCTTTTATGGGTGGTATATGTGGTTTTGGTCTTTTCAGCCTTTTTGTTATCTTCCACAGCGAGTAGTTGGTGTCTTTATTAGGAGTAAGATTAGATAGCTGATTTTGAAGGCGCTCGTTTTCTGCTTGGCAGATCATGTGCTTAAGTTCCTCTGAGGCCTTGTTGAAAGCCTTTTTGTCAGAAGGATATTTTGTAGAATGCCATTTTTTCCGCAGCTGTCTTCTTTCATTTACTTTATCCTTTATCAATTTCGAGTAATGGGCATTTTGGGTGGTTTTCAGTCTCAGAAGAGGTGTAGATTCTTTGGCCGCTAGGTGAATAAGCTTGTTGAGTGACTCGATAGCTGTTTCGATGTTATCCGCATTATTTAGCGGAGAGTTCAGATTTATGGATTCTGATATTTTGTTTCTGTAGCAGTCCCAGTCTGTTCTGTGATTATACAGTTTTTGTGGATACTCAGTCAGAATGGCCTTGCAGTGAACATTGATTATCACCGGTGTATGGTCTGACGACAGGTCAGTACATTCTTCTACGTCTATTTGGCTGAGCGGAATATTTTTGGTGATGAAAAAATCCAATAGGTCTGGTACCTTTTTTGGGTCTGCAGGCCAATATGTGGGTACACCATGTGAAGCGCAATGAAGGTTAAGGTGACTCGTAGCTATATAGAGTTGTCGACCTCGTGGTAGGGTTAGTCTGGAGCCCCAGAAAGTATGTTTTGCGTTCCAGTCACCACCGCAAATGTATCTGTTTCCTAGTGTGTTGAAGTAAGTCTTGAACTCATCACTTGTAATAACGTGCCTAGGTGGGCAGTAGATTGCAGAAATTGTTGTTTCTATTTTGTTATTCTGTATCCTGACCGAAGTTGCTTGTATCTTTTCAGTTATATATTCCCCAAGAAGATAATGTTTGATGTTCTCTTTTATTATTATTGCAGTTCCTCCATGTGAGTTACCAGAAGGGTGGTTAGTAGTGTACACCATGTAGTTTTTGAGGCGGAAGTGGGTTTTTGGTGTGAACCTTGTTTCTGAGATTAAAGCCACGTCAACTCTTTCGATTTTCAAGAAGAGTTCAAGTTCCTGTCGACGTTCTGTCAGCCCGTTGGCATTCCAAGTAATTATTCTCAGGTTTAGGGGTGCTTTATGAGGCTTGAGACTAATTGGATCATACGATCCATCATGTTGTCTAACATAGTGTTTATGATGTTTTGAAATTTATCGAACATTGCGTCTAACACTTCCACAAAATTATTTGGGTCTTCGATGTTGGTTTTTGATCCTCCTGTCCTTTTTTGTTTTGTCGCTTGTGCGTATGTGATATTTGGTTTTGAGTGTTTGTGAAGATTGTGATTCTTGTTTTGGTTGTTTTCTTGTACATTTTCTATTGGGTTTTTGCGGTATTGGGTTTGTATTATGTTATTTGTGTTTTCATTGCTTTCTTTGGTCTTTCTTGTCTTGTTTTTCATAAGTAAATCTTTGTACTGCTTGTATTTTGTGCAGCCTTTATAGCTTGCTGGATGTTTTTCTTGGCAGTTTGCACACGTTGCCTCGGTGTCTGGTCTTTTTAAACAGCTTGTTGTGGAGTGTTCTTCGCCACATTTCACGCATCTGAACGGCCTGTTGCATTGGTTTTTGGCATGTCCGAATCTCTGACATCTTTTACATTGTAGAATGTCTAGTTTTTTGTATGGTGCTTCAAATGAAACTTTTACGTAGTTCACTCGGTTGATTTTGAAGATTTCTTTATTGTTATGTTTGGGCTCAAGATCCACATAAAATAAGGGTAGTGGTTGTTTTGTATTTTTATGTTTTACATTTGTGATGTGCCTGATTTCATGCCCTAGTTCCAAAAGTTCTTTTTTTATAAGTTCTGTGTCTTCTGATGAGTGTAGACCACGTAAAACTACTCGATATGCTCTTTCGCTTTTCAGTTTATATGTATAATGGCTAACATCATTCTCTATGAAGTTAGCTCTTATGTTTTTGTATGTGTCTACATCAGCAGGCATTATTTTAACTATGTGACCTGACCTCAAAGTTGTCATAGTATATTTGTTAGTATCTACAATTGAGGAGAGGAGTTCTTTTAATTTCATTATGTCAATGACTCCCGTGACAAATATGGGTTCTGGTTTTGGCGATTTGGGCTCCTTGAGTTGTTCAGTGGGTCTCTCGTTGCCTGCTGATTCTAATTCTAAGATTTGAAATCTGTTTTCTGTTGTTACTGCATATGTTGTCTTAGTTACTTTACTACTTTTGTTTATCAGTTCTGGACTGGATTCCGCTTTCCTTTTCATAGGTACCTGATCGTTTTGCCAGGGTTGGCTTTTTTTAGCTTGTTCTTCATTCGTGTCAGATGTATTTGGTTCTACATAATGCTCATCTTTTGAGTTTGTTTGTTTTGGTGTTTCTACTGGTATTGTTCCAATTGAGTAACTCCTTGTACGTGTAAACATGCTTTTTTGAAGTATTTGTTGTGTCATCTTTGGGCTTTTTTCGTTTTTGTTTTCTTTTTCATTTCTCATATTCATTTTGTTCCCACGAGTAGGGTCGATATAAGAGGTCACTTGAGGGGTGACGCCCATTCCCCCAAGAAGGCGATCTTCAACGACGTTTGCCAGGTCCGCCGAGGTTGGCGCCCGGTACTGATCTCCCATCAGTCATGCATTCTATTGGCACGTATCCCACCGTAGAATTGGGGTGATTATTTTATTGAGGTTTTCTACCTCTTAGCCCGGGCAATTAAGCCAAGACTCCCGATCGCTAGATTGCGGTTGCGGGCGTGGGTATTCATTTCCTAACACCCACAGTTGACTGGCTTGTTAGGCCAGTAGTGTCAGGTTAGTTGACCGCCGCCCGAGGCTCGGCGTTGAGGTTCGTTTGGCACCACCCGGGGGGCACGTGTAGGGTTACATGGATATTCTTCCTACGGACGCGAACCACATCACCCCCCTTTCACGTTCAAACGACACAAGAATAATAAATTAAATATTTTAATTAAGAATGCTTGTTACCTCAAACGATACCAGCTTGAGGCCCTTGATTCGATTGAGAAAAGAGTCAAAAGGATCATCGGCAATGATAGACTCGTCGAGTCGAAGCTCCAAAGTCTTGAGCATCGACGCCGGGTTGCTGGCCTGTCGGTTTTCTATCGGTTGCATTTTGGGCAGTGTGCGACGGAATTGCACAGTTTAATTCCGTCAAGCCCGTTCCATCATCGGACCACAAGACGTACGGCGATGCGCCACCGGTACATGATGGACATCCCACCCACATGCACAAAACGTTTTGGGAACACATTCATTGTGCGTACAGCTAAGGAGTGGAATTCCCTGCCAGAGTCTGTGTTTCCTGATAGCTACAACCTGGGAGTCTTTAAGTCAAGAGTGAATAGGTTACTTCTAGGCAAGCGTGCTACATCTAAGACCACATAATCGCTTACCATCAGGTCAGATAGTGGTCAAAGGCGTGCCTATCAAGAATAAAAAATAAAATAAAAAACTGTGTAAGCAGAATTACTTAGTACCTACCTCTGTTATGAAATATAATTTTAAATAAGTAAATAATTTAGTTTAGTCTAAGTTCTCATCCAGTTAATTTTCATTAGTTGACCCACAAACTTGTTAGCCTTGTATAGACAAGAATGTTAACGTACAACATATAAAACTGGCTTTATTTTGAGATGTTATGTTACTGGTCTGATTAATCGCTGACGGAATTTTATTGGATTTTCTTTATCATTATCATATCTTCGCAGTCAAAAACTTTTTTTTGTTGTAAAATGTGACGCATTTAATGACAGGTGTATTATAAGATAACCTGTCTTTAATGTCACATACGTCATCCTAGGATGATATTTAAAGAAATAATATAAAATGATATACGTAAACAAATATAAAAATATTTAAGCACCTGCTATATTTAATTTTATGTAGCAATTAATTGCTGTGCTTCGTTTTAATTTTAAGAAGTTAGTTTATTAAGAAAAAATGCCACAAGCTATAGTCACCAGGTAAGCATTATAATTTAAACGTTTCACCACAACCAATTTATCTAGCAAGCTCGCTTGTGTTTTACAAGGTCTTCGGTAAGTAAGAATGATGTAGGTACTACTGACCTCTGCCCATTATAAAAATCTTTCCTACTATTTTTTTTTTATTAATCATACTAATCCTACTTCCTACTAATCATATCCTACTAATATTATAAATGTGAAAGTTTGTGAGGATGGATGGATCTTTGTTACTCTTTCACGCTCAAACGGCTGAACGGATCTGGATGAAATTTGGCACAGAGATAGATTATAGTCTGGAATAGCACATAGGCTACTTTTTATCCCGGAGAAATGTACGGGTTCGTAAACCATGCGGGCGAAACCGCGAGCGGAAGCTAGTATTATAAATGTGAAAGTTTGTGAGGATGGATGGATGGATGGATGGATCTTTATTACTCTTTTACGCTCGAACGGCTAAACGGATCTGGATGAAATTTGGTACAGAGATAGATTATAGTCTGGAATAGCATATAGGCTATATAATAGCATATATCCCGAAAAAATGTACAGTTTCGTAAACCACGCGGGCGAAGCCGCGAGCGGAAGCTAGTTGTATAATAAAGGTCAGGTAGTATCAGCTTAAATATATATTATAGAAACGGTAGCTTTCCTGTAGTGGCTGTTGTCATCACGATAGGAAAAGATCTATTTGTCTCACCCCTATTACGCTGCTATCCGTTTCTGGCCTTAGGTATTAGCCTGATAAACTTGCCATCTGCCACCTTCGGTGGCTAGAGTCTTGTCAATAAAAAAATAGGACTAGGCCTTACTTTTATGCAAGTTAACGTTTGAAAGAGCTGGTTGATGATAACGAGGGCTTTCACTTTTAATTATCTTGGTGAAAACCCATCATGCCCTCTTACCTGGTAAACGCACCACGGTGGTCTACCTTGGCGCTCGTTTCAGGAACTCTTAGATCACATCTTGGCCCACCACGGTTTAACATATTGTTATTACTTCCAGTAACACAGAATCTAAACACAGACTGCTGTTGACATTGAACATATTAGGCGTCCTTGCGTGTGTATGTACCATGATAGTGCTCGTACTAACGGCTCTCGGTGAGTGCGAATTGCTCTCTTTAGATAGTATTTCCTTGGCGTATTAGAATATAAACCTTTCAAAGGGACCGTCTGAACCGAGGTTTGAAAGAAATCTACAAACAAATAACAATCAAAAAACCAAATCACGCCTAAACTCCCCTAAGGGTTAGGCAGAGGCGAAATTTCTCCGATGCCGTTATTGAGTCTCATGTAATAGGGGGCGCGCCTATTGCATTCAAAGGACCTAGAGTAAGTTTCTTTTGACAAACTCGATTTTACGCATCGAACGCGTTTGGCACTCCAATTGGTGGAGAGCACGAAACGGACCAACCGGAGCGCCGAACGCGTTCGATGCATTAAATCGAGTTTGTCGAAAGAAAGTTACGCTAGGGCCTCGGGGTACAGTTCCAAACTCCGTACTGCTGCTAACAATTTCCATACAGAATACCCAATAATACTACTTGTAGCTAATTCGGGTGTCGAATCCAGGACCTCACGCTCAATAGTCGCGATCTTCAGCTTATACCACTAGGTATGCTAGAGGCCACTACACCAAAAAACCAATGCGATCGAAATTTCTCAAGATAAATCCTTATTATCTCATCGTTAATTAACCTAATTTTTCAGGTTTGATTTTCCCTGAACCTTACATATCTCCTGTGATTGCCGAACACATTCGAAATTTCGGCAATTTAGCATATATACATTTGAGAAGAGATGACGAAACATATTATCCCATAGAGGACACTTTCTTATTTTATATTAGTCAAAAAGACATGTTAATTTTGGTGGATTATTAATGCAATAATTAAGTTTATAATTGGAGGAATGTGTTGTATTAATTTATTTGATTTATATATAAACTAGCTTCCGCCCGCGGCTTCGCCCGCGTGGTTTATTATACACATAAACCTTCCTCTTGAATCACTCTATCTATTAAAAAAAACCGCATCAAAATCCGTTGCGTAGTTTCAAAGATTTAAGCATACAAAGGGACATAGGGACAGAGAAAGCGACTTTGTTTTATACTATGTAGTGAAGCATGTTTACTTAGTTATGAAGGGATAACTGCTTTGTTATTTACTTATTAAGTTAGTTAAGAGTTAAAATCAAATAAGTGCTAAGAAATCAAAAATTGTTTTATTAGTTCATCTTAGAGGTAATAACCCACTAAAGTGACCACGCTTAGCCAAAACTGAACTTCACGTTTTTGCGACATCAAGTAAATTCAATATACCATATCTGAAATTCCACTCAAAAACTTACGCTCAGGCGGAGGCGAGCGGGTCTGGATACGCGGGGACCCCTTTCGCGCGGGCCCCGTAGCAATTGCTTCTCTTGCTACGTGGTTAATGCGGCACTGGTTGTATTTATATAAATAACTCATGAGAATTGAGAAGCTCGAGATTATGTAGGTACCTACTACCTACACGACACTTATGCAGTACCTACATGTCTACTTCTAATCACTTATCTGGTATCTATTGATAAAATAAATCAATATCAATAATCCTATTAAAAGCTTGCATGTTCGAATCCAGTTAGTCAGTCAAGTGACCTGTATTATGTACTGTTAAGCTTAACAATTATAAGTTGAATAACGTAACAAAATACTGAAAAAAAAAAAAAACGGAAAATTGACGACGATGAAGATGAAGTTATTTGGGGTTTTGATTGCTTTGTTCGTTAATGCAGGTAAAGCGGAAGGTAACTTTAAAGATAATTTAATTGATCTTTTTTATATTTAATCTATATTGATTTTATATTCAATGCAATGTAAATGTAAGATTTGGAAGCTTTTAATGGAGTTTAATTCATACACACAACATCACGCCTGTATTTCCCAAAGTGTAGGCAGAGGTATACTATGTACACTAGGGTGTCCCATAAATTTCAAGTGCGATTTTTTTTTACGCATACCTTCTAAAAACTTTTGTAATAACCCAATATAGTCTAAAAACAAAAGATTAGTCCATTTTATGAACGATAACCCGTGCCGACTTGCGATTTAAACACGCCCATACAAATTGCGCGGGTACTGCACTGCGACCTGTAACTACGTGTTTTATTTGTCATTTCATACGTGATTTTTTAGAATATTAGTACGCTGTTATTTCTTGCATAGAGATTTCAGTTGAATTACGGAGTGATAAACAAAGTATTTTTCTTACCGGACTTCCAAAACCATTTAATAAATGGTGTAAAATTACCATCTAATCGACAAGTTCTCGCTGTCTTGTTTGACAATATTCGCGAAGTCAAACGACTTTTAGTGAAAGTGCTAATCTTGTGATTAGGAAGTGCATTATATTTTGGAAAAACATAAGAATTCCTACAAAAACCACGTTTGGAGAGAGCTGCAAAAAATTGTAAAAGAACTCAGAAAATAATTGTGAAAGACACCTTGATAACTTATTTGATATTGCACATGCTGATGCCTTTGAAAGAATGAAAATAGAGGAAGACAAAGTATTTTTGAAGAATCACAGAGAGCCAGGTCGACCGGGATGCTTACCTGATGTACACAAAAACTTGGCGGACAAAGACAAAAGAGCTAGACTAAGACGATTAGAGGAAAAGGAAAGAAAACTAAAACAAAAAGAGTTACTGGCTCTTGCATGGACTTATACTACACATAACTTGGAATATCCATATGATTCAGACGAAGTCAGCTTGCCAGCGGAAAGAATCTGATAACACCTAAACTCGTCGTAGCTTTAGATCGATGCCAGCTAAGCATATGAGACTCCGTTTACATTCTTCATGCGCTCGTAGAAGCGCTTGGTCTGAACATCGATTACATCTCCATTAAATAATCCTCGATTCAGCAAATTCGCCAATTCGCTAAAACCATCTCAACTGCCCTTTATAACTGGAATGTTAATGACAAGGTACAAATAATGTGTTGCGACACAACAACTTCGAATATTGGACGTTTCAATGGAGCTTGTGCTCTTTTGGAGCAGACTTAGAAAGAGAATTGTTACTTTTCGCTTGTCGTCATCATGTTTATAAGTTGGTTCATAAAACTGTAACAAGATAAAGCAAATTACTAGCAGTCCAGATATTCCGATCTTTAAAAAGTTCAGATACAATTGGAAAAACATCGATTCAAATAACATTGAAAAATGCCTTGATTTCGTAAAATACCATGTCGCTGAGACAAACATTACATCTTTGTTAATGTTTTTTATAGCACAACTGAACAAAGCTTTAATAAGAGACGATTATCACGAATCGGTCGAACTATGCGTAGTGTTTTTGAGGGGGAAATTCAGATAGAAAAGAAGAAAAATAAAAATCTCGACTGAAGATCGACGACATTTTTCTTCAGGAATATGTGCCTTGGGAAGATAATGCTGCTTTTCTGGAAACTAAAAGAAGAGTAACTCGTTTGAAGATTTTAAATGACACTGCTGAAAGAACTGTCAAATTAATGCAAGATTTTACGGACTTATCACGGCTAAAGAAGAGCAAAAATAATTCCTGTTGCGTTGTATCCAGGAACATAGAAATTTTTATCCAGACTGTAAAAAACATACCCTAAAGAGAAATTACCATGGCTGATTGTTGTTATTTTGTGTTTAAATAAAGATAAATATTTCTCTAATTTAATTTTGTCTTTTATTTACTTCATTTATTGCATTTTTATTAATTTTATAGGAGAACCAAATATTAACATTAAACATGAGATTTGATAAACTTTGTGGCTCGGTCGGCACGGGTTGCAATCATGCTAGAATGATAAAATTTCATATTTGAGTATGGTTTTGCATTTATAAAAGATATAGAGGGTATGCATTACAAAATTCGAAAAAAAAATTTTTTTTGTCTTATTTGGGACACCCTAATGTACACCCACATAGGGGTGAGCCTATTGCTATCTACCGGGCAGTTTCAGACTCCGTGTTACTACTGAGAATTTCCATACAAAAAACCCAATAACACTTAGCCCGACCCGGGAATCAACCCCAGGACCTCATGTTCATCAGTTGCGCTTGCAACTACTAGACCAATGAGGAGTATAATAATTTAGGGTTAGGTAATAACGAGTATAATATATAATAATAGTTTAGGTAGTAACGAGGCTCACTGTCCGGAGTGCGACCGCTCCGCCGCCGGATCAAAAGCAGGACGTGTTCCGCCCGTGCCTACAGGATTGTGCGGCACTTGCCCTTATAGGGATATAGGTAACACTAACCTAACCTAATCTAATGGTAAACCATAAGGGTTCAGTTTTTCCCGTAACTATATTTCCCCTTTGCTGCTGAGCTCTGGCTGCAGATAAATAAGTAACTGAAATATATTTAAATTTTCAGATATCATTCCTGATCCTCAAAAAGGTTTCGATTCAACAGGGCTGGCGATGAATTCAGCTCCAGATTATTCTAGCGTAATGAAGAACTTGTTAGATACGTCTATAACGACTCTAGTCGTGTGCGCTGTGATAGTTCTTATGTTTACTTTTATTGTAAAAATACAGTGATCAATTAAGCTATCGATAATATTATCGTTTACTTTTTTATATAATAATGTAACGTTGTACCCGGCATAGTCCCGAGAGACATCTAAAAGAATAGTAAAAATATTTTTCATCAGCAAGCAATATCGCCACAAATCGGCATTCTTAAGAAGGTAGTAACTTTGTGAGTAAATAAAACAATGTTTTTATTGTAACTTTATTAACTTCAAATAAAAAAGATAATACAATGTTTGCAATAATAACGCCGGCCGTGCTATTACAATCTACAGATTAAAACTTCAACATTCTTATTCATTCAATCGTAACTCTTATTCTAATAAGGCTACCCTTAAATTCTAGCACTCCACTCTTAAGTATGGGCCAATTTATGCATTTTTTAATTATTGCTTATTAATTATTTTTTAACGAACGATAAAAATAAAAATCGATAAAATTATTATTATCCTGAATCTAGGTGAAATACCTAATATTATGCATTGATATAAATTCGCCAGCATTCTTATAAAATCAACTAGTTTATTACAATTCCCCACACATTATAATATAACTATTGGCGCACCTATCCTACGCATCACTAAACAATTAGAGTATACAACCAACAAAAATATCAATAAAAAAATAATTTGATTTTAAACATCCAAACAACTAAAAGACAACCGAAATATCACACGGTACATCTAAACAAAAGCAATTATATAATACGTGTATTTGTTTGTTAATTAGATCATAATTATTATTACAAGCAAACTTGTCACGAATAAACATTTATAATAAGTGTATACCTTATGATATGCTAATGATATGATAAAAAATCTACACTGGGTCCAGCCAGCCACCAGAACTTTCATTTATAAATCATTATTATGTATAATATTACTAACATGCAATTTATAATAAATCTTGCCTATATCACTACCAGTATTTCGTTAAGGCATAACTGAATATATTGTCAGATCTATCAGGAAGCATGTTATCTTAATATATAGTAATTGATGGCATTTTATTGACTTCGAGTGTATTGTAAGCTTCATTCCTTAAGCCTGGTGTGCATGAATGTAACACATGTAAAGGTGCATGCCACACTCATGTACGCCAGCAATTTATTGTATAACTAACTAGTTTAGACAGACAAATTTAAAATGATATTGAAACAAAAGTTTACGTTCAATGTTCAATTATTTTTAAAGCCATAGCTCATGATAATTTTAGACAATCAATTTAAGTTACGAGGAAGTCTATGCTGTCAAACTAATACCGTATCATTCGATGTGATCGAAAAACTACACGAACCAAGATATCAGAGAACTTTTATATAACGGAATACATTCAACATTATTGATTGATTTAATAAAATGTTTTAATCCTAATTGTTACTACCTTATAATCAAGTGCACTTAATGAATTCTCACTGTTGGTACCCTTACAAGTTAACACTTAATAAAAATAATGCATCTCTAAACTATCGTGTCTATAATGGAAGCATCAACAATCGGTCAATTCCGTGAGTGCGAAGTTGCCTAAGCTTATTATTTAAATGCAATTAAATGAATGAGGAGGCAAATTGCTTGAGTATTACTTAATTATCAACATCCACATTGGACGTGTTCAAGCAATTATACCTCAACATCATTAATGGTCCATCTTTTTCATTTTGATATAATGACACACACCCTCAGTGCTATACACAACCAGAGTTCACTAATTATAGCTACCAAGTACTTTTTCCCATTGGAATATATGTAACAGCGCAAACTTTAGTCGTGTAAAATGTATGGAAGAATAGAATCGATGGAAACATGATCAGTCTTAAAGAGAAATAAATAGTAAAGAAATCAACTAGCATCGGTTCTATGTACGTAAGTAAATAAATAATATCTTATAATGCATGCTATTCGTAAAGATTAAATAATTCGATGTTAATTTATAACATAACAGAGTACTACTTTAGTTGAGACGATAAAATACGCACTAGAGAAAAGAATAAATATATCTTTTAAACACAGGTTTTTGTAAGCGACTGACGTTGGTTAAATACTGATAATTGTAAACTTTGTTTTGAAAGCAAGTAATACAATATTTCTGCTAAATATTTCTGTAATCGGATAAGAGAAATATTTTTATTGGACACGTTCAAGCAAGCAGTTGAATTTTCAAATATACTTACAAAATGTGAATATATTAATTCTTCTTGTCTATAAAGTTGAGGTGAAATGTTCCATGTATTATTATAGTGAATATATTTCACTGTGAGATTGTATAGTCCCCTACGGGGTCGAACTCTTTACTTGCCATGTGGGTGGCGTTGTGGGCCATCCGGTAACCCCACAAAAGCATAGCTTCTTTACACGCCATCTGAAATAATTTATTCAATATTAAAAGGTTATCTGTAACAATTGCATATAGTTTTGTCTATTCTAAAGTCTGTAAGAAATACCGATTTGCGATAAGACAACCCATTGTATAAATAATAAAAAGAAAAATGAATAAGTTTCCCAAATTGATGTGTAAACGAAAGACGCAAATATGCGCAAAGTAACGCAAATATATGTAATTGATCAACCAGCCTGAGTTTCTCAACCGGTGGTCGCATCAAATACTTTACAAAACAGTTACCTATTTTAATAACAATAATATGTACAGGCAATAATAGTATGTAATTACTTGATACTTAAAAGTAAATACTATTAATAATAATAGATAATTATTTTGTTTTATTAAGTAATTATTTAATGAACGTACTTCTGACTTTGCTCTGGGGCTCGCGGTACTAAATAGGTTGAGCAACAATGATTTAAACAGAACTACTTTTGACACGAAAAAATAAATATTATATTTGATTGAGCGTGAGTGATGCGAGCCACGAGGCTCGCATATTTTCGATTTCCACGTCAATAATCTATCTAGTTTTTAGTAAGTAACCTATTACGTATGTGCAAACAATACCAACAAAAAGAAAGAAAGATTTTTTTATTGACTCGCTCGTAACACCGCATTAAAATTAAGTGTAAAAAATACATGGACCCCCTGTTTAAAACGCGCGTATAAAACGGACCTTTGAAGGTTTTAATATTTTAGAAGTATAAACACTTACTACAATTTCAACATCGTTCGTTATAGGCCCTGTTTAGCAGTGAACCCCCAATTCACACATTGTCAAATGTCGGAACTGAACTGGCCGAACAGTTTATATAACACTATTCACGTTCAATCACGTCGATTGCACTACAAACCCAAGTAAACATTCTCCCATTCCGACATAAGACACCGGGAACACGAAGCTACAAATATGTAGTTATGAATGTACAAACAAAACTACTTTTATGTAAAATATTTAGAAAGGTCTTAGACTTCAGAAACTTAGTCTTAAGTAGTGAAACATTTATCTACTAATGTAAAGGCAATGAGTAAGTGTTTAACATTTAGGTAATGTTTAATTTTGAACTACTTAACTGATCTGTTCCAGCACTAGTTGTAGTCCATGGCGTCATGAACTTGCTTAATGTCTAGTTTTTCATAAAAAACTTTAACACTACTTTTTAATTTAAAACACTAAATGAGTGTAATGTTGTTTTGCTTTGGATGTGTAAACAATGCAGCACTAAAAATGTAATTTAATCCAATTATTTTCTGAATCAAGCAGTTTTTGAACACAATAAGCATTAAAATAATTAACATAGCATCACGCCTGTATTCCCCAAAGGGATAGGCAGAGGAGTATTGTACACCCACATTTCACCGATGCGGGCGCGTTTATTGCCATCTACCGGGCACAGAACCAGACTCCGTGCTGTTACTGAGAATTTTCACACAGCAAAACCCAATAACACTGCCCGACCCGGGAATCGAACCCAGGACCTCACGCTCAGCAGTCGCTCTTACGACCACTAGACCACTGAATAATTATCAGTTTGTATCAACATGAGAAACTGTGGTAGCAAACAAAGCAGAAGTGAATATGACTGTAGTGCTAATAGTAAAATAATAAAATAGTCACGATCGGGGGATGATGTTTAAATCTTATTCATTAGTGTTATGTCGGCTACACACATAGGGTTCTTCATATGCACCGCAAAACTCACACCTATGCTTAAAACTATGTGAGTACCCACCGTTATGGAGTATTAATATTGTTTTTACTTCACTAAAATGCTTTTTACACACCTGTATTGCGTCAACATAATTGAAATCGAGTATATTCTTCCATTTGAAAGGCACGTCGCGGGAGACTCTGAAGGTGGAACTAGCGTCACCCAAATCCACATTCGTGTGAGTGTGAGTGTGCAGGAACTCGTCCAATGATTGGGTGGCACTAAGCCTTAGGAACTTAAAAATTCGATGTGTAGTAATGTTAGGCTTCAGTGCCAATTCTTCATACCGTAACACCCTGTAATTGGAATGTTGGAATATAAGCAGGATAAAAAATAATCATGATAAAACTGATGCTGACGTTGATTAGACAGGAAATTCCACTTATTTTTTTATGCAATAACGTAGGTGATGTAAAACAATGAGATATGAGACATACCTACATATTCAATACTAATTTCGTTAAGCGATTAGCGTTCAACAGCTTATCTTTGAGGTAATTACTGTCTCGTGGGTGCATTAACAAACACTAATATTCATATAGACAAATGCTCAAACCTGGAACAACTATCTGTAGATCATACAAATATTTGTTCCGTGCGAAATTGAACCCGTAGCGCAGCAGTCGATCGCTAAACAACTGCGCCATTAAAAACTCGAGACTCGAGGCGCACGGTACCAAAGGGGATAGGTCCTATGGAGCAGAGACCGGCAAGAAACTGTATGGATACTCTTTTCAAAATATATAGAAAGTTAATTTACAATTAATAATCTTAAATTTAACATCAATTATACGAGAAAAAACTAACTCATCAAAACGTTACATTGCATAAGATAATACAGAACAAGTTATACAAGTGTTCCAAATAAAAAATAAAGGACGGCACAAACAGTTCAAAGCCGATAAAAAAAAAGAATATAAAATAATGAAGTAACAAGAATGTTGAAATACATGTGAACCGCATCTAATTTAAAATAGAACTAGTAGATACGAGTACGAGGGGTGTTCAAAAAGTAATGAGAATGACTAGGTTAGAGAGAAGTTAGGTATAATATAATTTTATTTTTTTAAATAGTAACCCTTTAGGTTAATACATTTTAAATATCTGTTATCCAGAGGTAGAATTTCCTTTTAAAAAAAAACTTTTTCGTGGACACTTAAAAAATCCCTTACAGTTGGTATCACTTCTTCATCATCTTCAAATTTTTTGCCTCTTAAGTGTTCCTTTAGCTGAGGAAATAAATCAAATCCACTAGGAGCCAAGTCTGGTAAAAATGGGGGACGTTCGAGGATTTCGAAGCCAGCGTCTTGGATTGCTGCCATGGCAACTGCAGACTTGTGTGGCGGTGCGTTGTCCTGATGGAAAAGAAGCTTCTTGCGAGTTTTCCTCTGCGTTTTTCACGAATTTCCTGATGCATTTTTTTTATATGTTCTGCGTACCCACTTCCTGTTACAGTGGCTCCATGATCAAGGTATTCAATCATTACAACTTCTTGACTGTCCCAAAAAAAGTGCCCATGATCATACCCGCAGAGGATTTTGTCTTGAATTTCTTTGGGGTTGGAGATGACGGTCTTTTTCATGCCATTGACTGTTGTTTCACTTCAGGATCGTAATAGTAAAGCCATGTTTCATGTATTGTTATGAATCGAGCCAAAAAATGATCAAAATCTCGTTGCAACAATTCCAATGAGTTCTTCAAAATCTTGAGTTGCGTTTACTTTTGTGCGTCGTCAATTGCAAGTAATTTTTCACGTATTGTTAAGAATATAAATTAAGTACCATCCCATTTGATTTCTAATTAACTCATTAAATACAAGTTAATCTAACTGGTCAGTCCAGGAAAACTAAAATTCATTAGTATTCAATATGAATAGTTTATGTTTATTTCCTGTTAACCAGACCAAATGAAAGGTGTTTCTATTAGGGAGAACTAAATTTGTGTGCTGAAGGCCATTGCAGCTAACCTAAGTACATAATACATAGCAATATTATACATAATACATAGTATTTGGTAAAAAATGGTAGTATTTTATTATTATGGCCATAATTTAAAAATGATTGTCATCACATAATAATGATGGTATGTTATACCTACATAGTTCTGGGTACAGATAAACACATAAAATAATTGTATATATGTATTTACTTGAGACTGCTAAATAAGTTTAATAATTATTGATAATTATATGTTATTAGACTGTAAATCCTACTAATATTATAAATGTGAAAGTTTGTGAGGATGGATGGATGGATGGATCTTTGTTACTCTTTCACGCAAAAACTACTGAAAGGATCTGGATGAAATTTGGCACAGAGATATATTATAGTCTGGAATAGAACAAAGGCTACTTTTTATCCCGGAAAAATGTACGGGTTCGTAAACCACGCGGGCGAAGCCGTGGGCCGAAGCTAGTTTGTAATAAATAGAAAATTGAATTGAAAAGTATTTATCAAGCGCTGTATAAATTAGTATTTCAAATCAAATTAAATTCGCTAATTATGTCTTGTTTGGTTTCTTATCAGTATTTAGTTCCGCATAAACTAATAATTAAGTTTAGCTCAATCTGATATATAAAGATTTTGTTGTTGTTGTTTAGTTAGTTTTGTGAATTTGTTCATTTATTCCTTTATCAATTCAGATTCGTTAGTTATTTATGTCTAACCCAGAGTTTTGCCTGTTAAGCCAAGTAAGTCCAAATTTCTACAGTACTTGTCCATAATATCTCATCAAATGGTAATAATAATACTGATTCCATATTGTTAAACTCTATAAAAAAATATAAGTATTATAAATAAGGTCACTCACATCAGTCTGTCAGGATATTGTTGCAGTAATCGGCTTGCGGCCACATAGTCACTAATCATATTAGCACAAAGAATTGAAGGCTGTATGCAGTCAGGAGCACTTTGGCAAAATTTACGGCGTAGTCTGGACTGCATCACACCGCGAGGGTCACGGATCAAAAATACCACCTTCACATTGAGCCTAAAAATCAAGTTATAGAACATATTACTTACATTTTTAAACAAATATTTTTAATTGACCATACAATTTTCAATTACAATTATTTATAATACAATTTACTGCAAACAACAAATTTATTCTTAGCAGGTCTTGGACACCAAGTAGGTAGATAAATAAAATTCCACAAAAAATAATGAAAGCATGAAAGCTGGCTTTAAATATTTTTAATGTAAACACAGTTCCAACTAGTTGACAGATGTCTCTGTCCAGGCAATATCCTAAATTAATTTATAGATTCAAAACAAATTGATTACATACTACCTTACCAAAATACTTTACTCATCAAAATTAAGGAATAAAAATATTTATATCATAGGAATTTATATTGTGTAACATGTAATATAATATATGAATGAAATGATTATAACTTACTCTTTATCATCCAATATTTCCTGTATGACCCGTAATCTCAGACGTACAACCTTCATACTTTGAAAAGGAAACAGTTTACAAATCCGTGATGTGAAGTTAGCATCAAAACACAGCTCTTTCTTAGATTTACAATGGTCCCAAATTCTTGTGTTAGGTGTAAACTGGTACAGGTGTGTCTTTCCAAACTGAAAGTAATCTTCCATGTCTTCATATTTACATTTTAACAGGTTTCTGAGAAAGCTTAAGGCTTTATCAGTCTCTTGTGGTTCTCTGATTTGTATAATTCCATACTTTAGTAGAGGTTCAAAATGATAGTAATTACCTGGAATAGCGTTTACTACTTCTCCAAGAAATGTGGATCCTGATCTCCATGTTGATATAATTACACTTTGCAGGGGCCGTCCCCCTGATTCCATGACTAAATCTTCTAAAACATGAACACCGGATTGTGAAAAGTTGTATTCAGAGAGCTCGAATTTGATTTTTGCTCGTGTTTTTTCTAATAACTTTTCGAAGTCTGGAGACTCATCATACGAGTTTGTGGGTATCGGCTGCAAAAAGCTCTCTTCACGGACGGATCGACTCACGATAAAGATTACAAGAACATTGAGACCAAATGCGAAACATATTGAATAATAAAACTTAAGTCGCCACAACATCACGTCAAGAATACGAACTAAATAATTTTGGAGTATCGGTGAGGATGGTTATACAACACGACTTCTTCTTCTTTCTTTCTTCTTATTACTCAAACAACAAAATTTATAGTCAGTGTGATTATAAATTTTTTAATAGTTTTTACTTGCGTGAACGTCTCTTTCATGGGCGTTTAGAAGCTCGATATTTTCCACAGAAGCTTAATTTTTACCAACACAAAATAAAATTTATGCAAAAAAATATATATATATTTTAACTCCTACGGCACAGCATAAACAAGACCTACGAATACCGCTGTTATGCCAGTAATAAACTGGGAGCGTAAAGTAAGTAGCCTTACGTTTGCAACCACGTGTAAGTTGAAACAAGCATTTAATTAAATCTATTACCATTATATCTATCGTTGAAGATTAAATTACAGTATAATTTATTTATTTATGATTGGAATACCAACAGCTATACAAGGTGAACAGATAAACAGCATAGGTAACATTAAGCCAATTACAGGTTTTCACGGATAGCAATGATGGATAACTTTAGATACCCAAATAATTGCGATTTCGATTGAAATAACTAGCACTATTTAATATTTTAAGTTTTTGTGGACTTGTGTTGTCCTTCATTGCAAAATAAAATATACTATAAAAGAAATAGAAAAAATCAAGAAGCGGACTCTACCTGATAGCGGAAAAAAGTTGCAAACAGACGCAACTGAACAAGAGGTTGATACCATCAAGCGCCATTGCGCACCGAACACTGTCAGTCACATACCTGCGTCGCACCGAAGAATTGATAGTCAGAACTTCACAGGAAGTATCCTTCAGAGAAGATATAGAAGCCCTCAAGAAGGAAAAACCCCGTCCAAGAAGTAGCCAGTATGCGATACACGCTGTGTCGCATAGGAGCATGCTAGTTTCCGAGGAGTTCCCGAACACACGAAGGAACCGCCAATAATGGATGGGGAACATCGTGTCACCAGACTATAGATAGAGTTCATCCTCCGAACGCTACTACACGCTGGAGCAGAAGGAACAACAAACAAGCGCTATCAACAATATTGGGTGCTACGACTAAGTCCAACAGTCAAGGCGTTGTAGTGGCACGTTGCCTGAAGTGCAAAATGAGAATCGCCTTGCCGCCGCAACCCTTAACCAGCTGTCGTCTGGCACACCACTAGAGGTCGTTTAGTTATAGGTACCGGATTCGAGTACTTCGGCCCTTTAAACATCACAGTGGGCAGAACTCACCGCAAACGATACGTAGCAATATTCACCACTTGAGCGATCGGCCTGGAGATGGCGTCAACCTTGAATCAGCACAGACTTAGCAATTATGGCGCTGAGGTATATGATCGTACGCCGTGGATACCCGACGCAACTGTGGTCAGACAATGACACTAATTTTCATGGTGCTGAAAAGGAATTATGGAGCTCCATCGCCACAGCCGTCGCAGAAGAAGCATCAAAGAAAGCCATAGACTGGCGTTTCATCCCTCCCGGTGCCCCAGAAAGATCGCCTTAGAGACAATACAGCCCGAGCGTTACCCATCGGAGGAAGTACTTCACACCTTATTATTACAAGCTGAATACACCGTGAATAAGCGTTCGCTGACACACGTATCGGTGGACCCAGAGAACCCTGACGCCTTGACCCCCGATCACATTATATTTAAAAAAGAGGACTTACATCTGCGGAGCAGCTGGCAAACATCCCAAAAACTCACCGACATGTTCTGGGCACGCTGGCTGCGAGAATACTTGCCGGAGCTGCGGAATCGCAGGGTGCCACACACCAAGGGCCCGACCCCTAAAATAGGGGACTTCGTGTTGATAGCAGACGGGAATCTGCCCCGCAACGTGTGGGCCTGAGGCCACACACTAAAGGCGAAATTCTGCAACGGTCCGTGAAAAAGATCGTGATCCTATCGATCGACCGCGAGGATCTTGCACCAGAAGAAACTGCGGCTCTGGTGGCCGAAGTGCAGAATGAAGGAATGTGCAGGATAAGAACCTCATGTGAATAGTGTAAAGCATAAGAACATATATCGGGTCAGAAAATAGTATAGAGGTCGCCGAGGCACTAGCGCCCCTAGCGGCTGCCGGCAACATGTAACTCGTCCGTGATTAGCTCAAAGGACACTGGCGACTTTAGCCCTAGCTGAATATAAGAAAAGGATAAATATAAAAAAAAGCTCTGCTAAAGTTACATTAAATAACTACAGACACAACTACATAAAATAATTTCTAGTTCGGCTACAAAATAAATAAACACATTTGTAGTTTATAAGCTTTAAAACCTGTGGTATATAGTGTATAACTGGTGTGTAGTGACGGCACGGTTGGCGCAGCGGCTGAGAGATCGATTGCTGTGCTACGTGTCGCGGGTTCGATTCCCGCACGGATCAAATATTTGTATGATCTATAGATAGTTGTTTCGGGTCTGGGTCTCTGTGTATGTGGATACCCACCGTGCCTCGGAAAGCACGTAAAGCCAGATTGCCGTCCCATCTTCATTAATCACCTGTGTTTGCGCACACACTTGTGCTCTATAATATCTCCTGCGTAGTTGGCAAATCTCCGGTGAGATTGGCCGCCGTGACCGAAATTCGGTCAGGAGGACATTATAGTGTATCATTTGTGACGATATTCATTCCGGATCATCTCAGACTACGGAAGATAACAACAGAATACGGGGAACAAGGTATCATATACATTCATATAGATAGGACCAATCAATAAATGTTGACGACAGAGATGTGTGGTGCAAACTATCTTCAGCATATGTGACTTCCCTAGTTATCCATTGTACTCGTATCTACTAGTTCTATTTTAAATTAGATGCGCTTCACATGTATTTCAATGTTCTTGTTAATTATTTTATATTCTTTTTTTTATCAGCTTTGAACTGTTTGTGCCGTCCTTTATTTTTATTTGGAACACTTGTATAACTTGCGATAAGACAACCCATTGTATAAATAATAAAAAGAAAAATGAATAAGTTTCCCAAATTGATGTGTAAACGAAAGACGCAAATATGCGCAAAGTATCACAAATATATGTAATTGATCAACCAGCCTGAGTTTCTCAACCGGTGGTCGCATCAAATACTTTACAAAACAGTTACCTATTTTAATAACAATAATATGTTCAGGCAATAATAGTATGTAATTACTTGATAGTTAAAAGTAAATACTATTAATAATAATAGATAATTATTTTGTTTTATTAAGTAACTATTTAATGGACGTACTTCTGACTTTGCTCTGGGGCTCGCGGTACTAAATAGGTTGAGCAACAATGATTTAAACAGAACTACTTTTGACACGAAAAAATAAATATTATATTTGATTGAGCGTGAGTGATGCGAGCCACGAGGCTCGCATATTTTCGATTTCCACGTCAATAATCTATCTAGTTTTTAGTAAGTAACCTATTACGTATGTGCAAACAATACCAACAAAAAGAAAGAAAGATTTTTTTAATTGACTCGCTCGTTACATCGCATTAAAATTAAGTGTAAAAAAAACATGGACCCCGCATTTAAAACGCGTGTATAAAACGGAGTGGAAACAGGAAACCTTTGAAGATTTTAATATTTTAGAAGTATAAACACTTACTACAATTTCAACATCGTTCGTTATAGGCCCTGTTTAGCAGTGAACCCCCATTTCACACATTGTCAAATGTCGGAACTGAACTGGCCGAACAGTTTATATAACACTATTCACGTTCAATCACGTCGATTGCACTACAAACCCAAGTAAACATTGTCCCATTCCGACATAAGACACCGGGAACACGAAGCTACAAATTGTTATGAATGTACAAACAAAACTACTTTTATGTAAAATATCTAGAAAGGTGTTAGACTTCAGAAACTTAGTCATAAGTAGTGAAACATTTATCTACTAATGTAAAGGCAATGAGTAAGTGTTTAACATTTAGGTAATGTTTAATTTTGAACTAACTGATCTGTTCCAGCACTAGTTGTAGTCCATGGCGTCATGAACTTGCTTAATGTCTAGTTTTTCATGAGAAGACATTTTTCACTGTAAAAGTAACTCATATTTAAAAAAAGCTTTAACACTACTGTTTAATTTAAAACACTAAAGGAGTGTAATGTTGTTTTGCTTTGGATGTGTAAACAATGCAGCACTAAAAATGTAATTTAATCCAATTATTTTCTGAATCAAGCAGTTTTTGAACACAATAAGCATAACATAGCATCGCGCCTGTATTCCCCAAAGGGATAGGCAGAGGAGTACTATTGTACACCCACATTTCGCCGATGCCATTTTTGAGTCCCATGTAATAGGGGGCGCGTTTATTGCCATCTACCGGGCACAGAACCAGACTCCGTGCTGTTACTGAGAATTTTCACACAGCAAAACCCAATAACACTGCCCGACCCGGGAATCGAACCCAGAACCTCACGCTCAGCAGTCGCTCTTACGACCACTAGACCACTGAATAATTATCAGTTTGTATCAACATGAGAAACTGTGGTAGCAAACAAAGCATAAGTGAATATGACTGTAGTGCTAATAGTAAAATAATAAAATAGTCACGATCGGGGGATGATGTTTAAATCTTATTCATTAGTGTTATGTCGGCTACACACATAGGGTTCTTCATATGCACCGCAAAACTCACACCTATGCTTAAAACTATGTGAGTACCCACCGTTATGGAGTATTAATATTGTTTTTACTTCACTAAAATGCTTTTTACACACCTGTATTGCGTCAACATAATTGAAATCGAGTATATTCTTCCATTTGAAAGGCACGTCGCGGGAGACTCTGAAGGTGGAACTAACGCCACCCATCCACATTCTTGTGAGCGTGAGTGTGCAGGAACTCGTCCAATGATTGGGTGGCACTAAGCCTTAGGAACTTAAAAATTCGATGTGTAGTAATGTTAGGCTTCAGTGCCAATTCTTCATACCGTAACACCCTGTAATTGGAATGTTGGAATATAAGCAGGATAAAAAATAATCATGATAAAACTGATGCTGACGTTGATTATAATTTCGTTAAGCGATTAGCGTTCAACAGCTTATCTTTGAGGTAATTGCTGTCTCGTGGGTGCATTGACAAACACTAATATTCATATAGACAAATGCTCAAACCTGGAACAACTATCTGTAGATCATACAAATATTTGTTCCGTGCGAAATTGAACCCGTAGCGCAGCAGTCGATCGCTAAACAACTGCGCCATTAAAAAGTCGAGACTCGAGGCGCACGGTACCAAAGGGACGGTCCACGGTCCTATGGAGCAGAGACCGGCAAGAAACTGTATGGATACTCTTTTCAAAATATATAGTAAGTTAATTTACAATTAATAATCTTAAATTTAACATCAATTATACAAGAAAAAACAAACTTATCAAAACGTTACATTGCATGAGATAATACACAACAAGTTATATAAGTGTTCCAAATAAAAAATAAAGTACGGCACAAACAATTCAAAGCTGATAAAAAAAAAGAATATAAAATAATGAAGTAACAAGAATGTTGAAATACATGTGAACCGCACCTAATTTAAAATAGAACTAGTAGATACGAGTACAATGGATAACTAGGGAAGCCACATATGCTGAAGATAGTTTGCACCACACATCTCTATCGTCAACATTTATTGATTGGTCCTATCTATATGAATGTATATGATACCTTGTTCCCAGGGTAATAAATTATAGAATCCAATTGCAAGTAGTTTTTCACGTATTGTTAAGAATATAAATTAAGTACCATCCCATTTGATTTCTAATTAACGCATTAAATACAAGTTAATCTAACTGGTCAGTCTAGGAAAACTAAAATTCATTAGTATTCAATATGAATAGTTTATGTCTATTTCCGGTTAACCAGACCAAATGAAAGGTGTTTCTATTAGGGAGAACTAAATTTGTGTGCTGAAGGCCATTGCAGCTAACCTAAGTACATAATACATAGCAATATTATGCATAATACGTAGTATTTGGTAAAAAATGGTAGCATTTTATTATTATGGCCATAATTTAAAAATGATTGTCATCACATAATAATGATGGTATGTTATAAGTAGTTCTGGGTACAGATAAACATCTATACTTATAATAAATCTGTGGAGAGGTCAATTCTGTACATGAAATATATTTTCCAAATAACTATCAGGGGGTGATTAGTGATCGATACTGATGCCAAAAATGCAATCAGTAAAATTTTTGTCTGTCTGTATGTTCCTTATAGAAACAAAATCTATTCGACGGATTTTAACGAAACTTGGTACAATTATTCTTCATACTCCTGGGCAGGTTATAGTATACTTTTCATCACGCTACAATCAATAGGAGCAGTGCAGTGAAGGGAAATGTTGGGAAAACGGGAGAAGTTACTCCATTTTTTAAGCTTCCGTCGCGTGTGCAGCCTTAATGGTTAAAGCTACATAGAAATCATATACGAAAGTTAATCTGTCTGTTTCATCAAAACCATTAAACCGTGAGGAAGGACATACGCTACTTTTTTACGAAACACGACTGAAACGCGGACAAAGTCGCGGGCAAAAGCTAGTATAAAATAATTGTATATATTTACTTCAGACTGCTAAATAAGTTTAATAATTATTGATAATTATATGTTATTAGACTGTAAATCCTACTAATATTATAAATGTGAAAGTTTGTGAGGATGGATGGATGGATGGATGGATGGATGGATGGATGGATCTTTGTTACTCTTTCACGCAAAAACTACTGAAAGGATCTGGATGAAATTTGGCACAGAGATAGATTATAGTCTGGAATAGAACAAAGGCTACTTTTTATCCCGGAAAAATGTACGGGTTCGTAAACCACGCGGACGAAGCCGTGGGCCGAAGCTAGTTTGTAATAAATAGAAAATTGAATTGAAAAGTATTTATCAAGCGCTGTATAAATTAGTATTTCAAATCAAATTAAATTCGCTAATTATGTCTTGTTTGGTTTCTTATCAGTATTTAGTTCCGCATAAACTAATAATTAAGTTTAGCTCAATCTGATATATAAAGATTTTGTTGTTGTTGTTTAGTTAGTTTTGTGAATTTGTTCATTTATTCCTTTATCAATTCAGATTCGTTAGTTCTTTATGTCTAACCCAGGGTTTTGCCTGTTAAGCCAAGTAAGTCCAAATTTTTCTACAGTACTTGTCCATAATATCTCATCAAATGGTAATAATAATACTGATTCCATATTGTTAAACTCTATAAAAAAATAAGTATTATAAATAAGGTCACTCACATCAGTCTATCACGATATTGTTGCAGTATAATCGGCTTGCGGCCACATAGTCACTAATCATATTAGCACAAAGAAGTGAAGGCTGTATGCAGTCAGCAGCATGTTTTTTCCAAGATTTCTCAATTCCCAAATTTCATCCAGATCCGTTCAGCCGTTCTGGCTTGAAAGAGTAACAAAGATCCATCCATCCATCCTCACAAACTTTCACATTTATAATATTAGTAGGATGTATAATATTTATTTGAAATGAAGACGTGAATTTTCATCAAGCTAACACATTTTAAGAAAGTAGTTGTTCACGCCCTATTCAACCACCCTAGCGTGGTTGGCGGTTTACATACACCGAAGATTAATTTTTGGAGCCCTCTCTATTGTGTATGTAGAGTATCTCACGATGTTTACCTTCACCGTCAACGTAAGTGATAATCAATTTCTGATCCGTACATGACTAACTCTGCTTGCTAACTTTTAATATTAATAACATAAACATTACATAAATAAAAATAAAAAAAAAACATGAACTAAACGCGTGTTTATACTCAACGCAGTCTTATTGCGATTTCGATTGAAATAACTAGCACTATTTAATATTTTAATTGTGTCGTCCTTCATTGCAAAATAAAATATACTATAAAAGAAATAGAAAAAATCAAGAAGCGGACTCTACCTGATAGCGGAAAAAAGTTGCAAACAGACGCAACTGAACAAGAGGTTGATACCATCAAGCGCCATTGCGCACCGAACACTGTCAGTCACATACCTGCGTCGCGCCGAAGAATTGATAGTCAGAACTTCACAGGAAGTATCCTTCAGAGAAGATATAGAAGCCCTCAAGAAGGAAAAACCCCGTCCAAGAAGTAGCCGTCTACACACGCTGTGTATAGAGCTCAGCGACGGAATCATCGTCTCAAAAGGTCGCATAGGAGCATGCTAGCTTCCGAGGAGTTCCCGAACACACGAAGATACCGCCAATAATGGATGGGGAACATCGTGTCACCAGACTATACATAGAATTCATCCTCCGAACGCTACTACACGCCGGAGCAGAAGGAACAACAAACAAGCGCTGTCAACAATATTGGGTGCTACGACTAAGTCCAACAGTCAAGGCGTTGTAGTGGCAGGTTGCCTGAAGTGCAAAATGAGAATCGCCTTGCCGCCGCAACCCTTAACCAGCTGTCGTCTGGCACACCACTAGAGGTCGTTTAGTTATACCGGATTCGAGTACTTCGGCCCTTTAAACATCACAGTGGGCAGAACTCACCGCAAACGATACGTAGCAATATTCACCACTTGAGCTATAGACCTGGAGATGGCGTCAACCTTGAATCAGCACAGACTTAGCGATTATGGCGCTGAGGTATATGATCGCACGCCGTGGATACCCGACGCAACTGTGGTCAGACAATGACACTAATTTTCATGGTGCTGAAAAGGAATTATGGAACTCCATCGCCACAGCCGTCGCAGAAGAAGCATCAAAGAAAGCCATAGACTGGCGTTTCATCCCTCCCGGTGCCCCAGAAAGATCGCCTTAGAGACAATACAGCCCGAGCGTTACCCATCGGAGGAAGTACTTCACACCTTACTATTAGAAGCTGAATTCACCGTGAATAGGCGTTCGCTGACACACGTATCGGTGGACCCAGAGAACCCTGACGCCTTGATCCCCGATCACATTATATTTAAAAAAGAGGACTTACATCTTACATCTGCGGAGCAGCTGGCAAACATCCCAAAAACTCACCGACATGTTCTGGGCACGCTGGCTGCGAGAATACTTACCGGAGCTGCGGAATCGCAGGGTGCCACACACAAAGGGCCTGACCCCTAAAATAGGGGACTTCGTGTTGATAGCGGACGGGAATCTGCCCCGCAACGTGTGGGCCTGAGGCCACACACTAAAGACGAAATTCTGCAACGGTCCGTGAAAAAGATCGTGGTCCTATCGATCTACCGCGAGGATCTTGCACCAGAAGAAACTGCGGCTCTGGTGGCCGAAGTGCATGTTGAAGGAATGTGCAGGATAAGAACCTTATGTGAATAGTGTAAAGCATAAGAACATATATAGGGTCAGAAAATAATATAGAGGTCGCCGAGGCACTAGCGCCCCTAGCGGCTGCCGGCAACATGTAACTCGTCCGTGTTTAGCTCAAAGGACACTGGCGACTTTGGCCCTAACTGCATATAAGAAAAGGATAAATATAAAAAAAGCTCTGCTAAAGTTACATTAAATAACACAATTTTGTATTGCTTACAACTTCTAGTTCGGCTACAAAATAAATAAACACATTTGTAGTTTATAAGCTTTAAAACCTGTGGTGTATAGTGTATAACTGGTGTGAAGTGACGGCACGGTTGGCGCAGCGGTTGAGAGATCGATTGCTGTGCTAAGTGTCGCTTAAAGGTCGCAGCACCATATATTAGAATTAATCTCAGGACCAAGCATTTATGGAATTTCGCCGGCGTCCTTTATATGAAAACAGGGCGGCCAATCACGGGCGAGATAAATGCCCCTCAAAACATACCAATTATTGTAAGGGATGTTAACTCGTGGTTGAGTGAATTTTCAATTTTTTATTGTTTCTCTGACTACTAAATTACTTTCTTTGTTTGTTTTTAGTGTTCTCAGTGGTGGTTTTTGTGTTTCTGGTAATCGGATACTTGGTTATTTTTCCCTCATTTTGAATGAGGGAAATGGGAAATAACCAAGTATCCGGGGGGGACGATCCCCCTGCCTCTGGGGATGGTTGTGTCTCTCCAGATATTTGGATACAGTCTCAGGACTTCATTGTAGATTCCTAATCTTCCCAATCCCTTCCTAATGACTAACCTGAGAAAAATTTGAAACTAAAAAGAAAATTCGTAAATAAAAGGATCATTCCACTTTCCACATCTTATCAATCTATGTATTGCAAACCGAGAGTTTTGAGAATGACTCTCAATATTAATCTATAACAAGTTTGATAATGCCCCGTACCTTGTACATATAACCCGTTCAGAATCTGATATATCTTCTGGGCAGTCAATAAGACTACTCAAATTTGCCCAACTCATTCACAGAAATAAAATCTCTGGAATCATGAAAAGAGGCATTAAAGCTGGGGAGAAACAGTTAGTTTAATAATAATATTTAATAAGCTTACTGGTGTTATTCCAAATTTCATATATCCCGTATGGGCATTGTTACGAGCATCCCTATCAATTGGATTCTAGAAGAACTAGTAGAAGGGATTAAGATCCCATCTAACTGTGGTCAGGAAATAAGAGCTCGTCGTCTTAATATTAAATCTAAAAAAGATGGCATAGTCTTCTGGGTCCCATCCACAACTGATCAAACCTTCCTGACTGAGTATTTTGTTACGAATCATCCCTACCCGTTTCTACTTACCAACTTAACCGCTGTGATAGTTATTATGTTCGCTTTATTGTAAAAATACAGTGATCAATCAAGCTACCAATAATATTATCGTTTACTTTTTTATATAAGAATGTAACGTTGTACCCGGCATAGTCCCGAGAGACATCTAAAAGAATAGTAAAAATATTTTTCATCAGCAAGCAATATCGCCACAAATCGGCATTCTTAAGAAGGTAGTAACTTTGTGAGTAAATAAAACAATGTTTTTATTGTAACTTTATTAACTTCAAATAAAAAAGATAATACAATGTTTGCAATAATAACGCCGGCCGTGCTATTACAATCTACAGATTAAAACTTCAACATTCTTATTCATTCAATCGTAACTCTTATTCTAATAAGGCTACCCTTAAATTCTAGCACTCCACTCTTAAGTATGGGCCAATTTATGCATTTTTTAATTATTGCTTATTAATTATTTTTTAACGAACGATAAAAATAAAAATCGATAAAATTATTATTATCCTGAATCTAGGTGAAATACCTAATATTATGCATTGATATAAATTCGCCAGCATTCTTATAAAATCAACTAGTTTATTACAATTCCCCACACATTATAATATAACTATTGGCGCACCTATCCTACGCATCACTAAACAATTAGAGTATACAACCAACAAAAATATCAATAAAAAAATAATTTGATTTTAAACATCCAAACAACTAAAAGACAACCGAAATATCACACGGTACATCTAAACAAAAGCAATTATATAATACGTGTATTTGTTTGTTAATTAGATCATAATTATTATTACAAGCAAACTTGTCACGAATAAACATTTATAATAAGTGTATACCTTATGATATGCTAATGATATGATAAAAAATCTACACTGGGTCCAGCCAGCCACCAGAACTTTCATTTATAAATCATTATTATGTATAATATTACTAACATGCAATTTATAATAAATCTTGCCTATATCACTACCAGTATTTCGTTAAGGCATAACTGAATATATTGTCAGATCTATCAGGAAGCATGTTATCTTAATATATAGTAATTGATGGCATTTTATTGACTTCGAGTGTATTGTAAGCTTCATTCCTTAAGCCTGGTGTGCATGAATGTAACACATGTAAAGGTGCATGCCACACTCATGTACGCCAGCAATTTATTGTATAACTAACTAGTTTAGACAGACAAATTTAAAATGATATTGAAACAAAAGTTTACGTTCAATGTTCAATTATTTTTAAAGCCATAGCTCATGATAATTTTAGACAATCAATTTAAGTTACGAGGAAGTCTATGCTGTCAAATTAATACCGTATCATTCGATGTGATCGAAAAACTACACGAACCAAGATATCAGAGAAGTTTTATATAACGGAATACATTCAACATTATTGATTGATTTAATAAAATGTTTTAATCCTAATTGTTACTACCTTATAATCAAGTGCACTTAATGAATTCTCACTACGTCAATAGTTCCATTTGTTAGAATTATTATTAGCGTACTTATACCTACAGGAATACTAAGTGTCCCATATAAAATGGTCCACTCCACAGTAACTACTATTTAATGTTCAACAGTCGCAAAACGTTTGTGTGTCGGTTTGTGCTTATCAATAATTAAGCACTATTAAAATATTTTTTTCGCTACTATGTTAGGGACAGCATTTGGACATTCCAACATCCTAGGATCCGACTCTACATGGATCACTAAGTACATCGCAAATAACGTATACGCTTGTAGGCGTTCATAATAATTTAAATAGTTTCTGTCGATATGACTGAGTACTGAGAACTGAGCACGATAATTTGACTTTTGATCTGATGTACTTAATAATTTATGCAAAGCATAAAAATTCCAAAATTTATCTACCAAATATACTGTCTAAAAGCAAATGACTAGACCTTTATGAAATTCTGTTTCAATTATTGATTTATATGTATCTGTACTATAATAATTATTGTAGTCAGTTTGACAATCATTACGTATTATTTACGTGAGGAACTCGACGGCTTTCTGATGCTTCAGGGATCGTTTAATATCGTGGATCGTATTTTATCTCATGGACGGAGATTAGACGCTTCCTAACACATTCCATATTGTTTACACTACAACATGTAAGTTAAAACAGAACGGGTATAGGTATACTATACACACGATATGATTAATATTATTATGTACTTTATAAATTGGTGTTTGTAATGGTGTATTGAATAGTGCCACCAACTAGCAACGTTTTATGTTATATATGTATCACAATAGGCTTACCGCCCGATAGCCTCTGACCATCCATCTCTAATCCACTCATATAATTCTCAAATACGTTTTATTTACAGTGTCTATGTAGCCATTGGCCCAATTACTTAATTAATTATACGTAATGAAATGGATATTCAATATAAGTTACTTAGGGTTGCCATTTAATAAATTGTAGATCTCATTTATTTTATAAAGTTAATATCTTACTGAGTACTTACTTATTATCTCGGCTTCAACTGATAATGGACGACTCTGCCCTGACTATTATTTATATTCAAACTGAGAAACGGTTGCACGAGGATAATATTGTTGTATATAATTTTTTATACCATAGCAACCCTACCTAGTGTCCGACTATGGCTAAATAGAAGAGCACTGTTGGTACCCTTACAAGTTAACACTTAATAAAAATAATGCATCTCTAAACTATCGTGTCTATAATGGAAGCATCAACAATCGGTCAATTCCGTGAGTGCGAAGTTGCCTAAGCTTATTATTTAAATGCAATTAAATGAATGAGGAGGCAAATTGCTTGAGTATTACTTAATTATCAACATCCACATTGGACGTGTTCAAGCAATTATACCTCAACATCATTAATGGTCCATCTTTTTCATTTTGATATAATGACACACACCCTCAGTGCTATACACAACCAGAGTTCACTAATTATAGCTACCAAGTACTTTTTCCCATTGGAATATATGTAACAGCGCAAACTTTAGTCGTGTAAAATGTATGGAAGAATAGGATCGATGGAAACATGATCAGTCTTAAAGAGAAATAAATAGTAAAGAAATCAACTAGCATCGGTTCTATGTACGTAAGTAAATAAATAATATCATATAGTGCATGCTATTCGTAAAGATTAAATAATTCGATGTTAATTTATAACATAATAGAGTACATAATATATAAGTATTACAATTTTACTGATACGATTTGGAAACTTTGGAATTTTGATAGAAATATTTTAAAACTAATAATCACATTTCTTTTTCAATACAAATTTTGCTTTCGGAGCTTATTGAATGATGACAAAAGGCAATATAGACTTATAAATAAACTAATTAGGGCATACCTTAAGTCTTGCAATAGCAATGCCTCTATAAATATTAGGAAACAGCCAATTTTTTTTTCTGGAGCAAATGTGTTGGAACATTAACTGAAAAAAAAAAAACATTACAATTAATTCAGCACATAATTATTTTTAATAGCAATTACTGTACTGGGTACTGTAGCACGAGTGTTCTTCGACCTCGATCGCAAAAATGTGTGAAAATATCGTGCGCGCGCATTTGACTGAACTGCTATCGTATACAGCGCACATTGTTTTCATACACTACATTATCAACTATAGTCGAGATCGAAAGAAACTCGTACTAGACCCCCAGATGTCAGCAAACTGCCGCTCGTCTGTAAGGACCAGAAGGGATCGGATTGGCAGCATCCTTCTGTTTGAAAATATCAACAATGTGCGAGCACCAATTTGTTTGGTGTTTGTAACGGGCTAGACGGGGTCCATTTTCATTTTTAAACTTTAGTTGAGACGATAAAATACGCACTAGAGAAAACAATAAATATATCTTTTAAACACAGGTTTTTGTAAGCGACTGACGTTGTTTAAATACTGATAATTGTAAACTTTGTTTTGAAAGCAAGTAATAAAATATTTCTGCTAAATATTTCTGTAATCGGATAAGAGAAATATTTTTATTGGACACGTTCAAGCAAGCAGTTGACTTTTCAAATATACTTACAAAATGTGAATTTATTAATTCTTCTTGTCTATAAAGTTGAGGTGAAATGTTCCATGTATTATTATAGTGAATATATTTCACTGTGAGATTGTATAGTCCCCTACGGGGTCGAACTCTTTGCTTGCCATGTGGGTGGCGTTGTGGGCCATCCGGTAACCCCACAAAAGCATAGCTTCTTTACACGCCATCTGAAATAATTTATTGAATATTAAAAGGTTATCTGTAACAATTGCATATAGTTTTGTCTATTCTAAAGTCTGTAAGAAATACCGATTTGCGATAAGACAACCCGTTGTATAAATAATAAAAAGAAAAATGAATAAGTTTCCCAAATTGATGTGTAAACGAAAGACGCAAATATGCGCAAAGTAACGCAAATATATGTAATTGATCAACCAGCCTGAGTTTCTCAACCGGTGGTCGCATCAGATACTTTACAAAACAGTTACCTATTTTAATAACAATAATATGTTCAGGCAATAATAGTATGTAATTACTTGATACTTAAAAGTAAATACTATTAATAATAATAGATAATTATTTTGTTTTATTAAGTAATTATTTAATGAACGTACTTCTGACTTTGCTCTGGGGCTCGCGGTACTAAATAGGTTGAGCAACAATGATTTAAACAGAACTACTTTTGACACGAAAAAATAAATATTATATTTGATTGAGCGTGAGTGATGCGAGCCACGAGGCTCGCATATTTTCGATTTCCACATCAATAATCTATCTAGTTTTTAGTAAGTAACCTGTTACGTATGTGCAAACAATACCAACAAAAAGAAAGAAAGATTTTTTTAATTGACTCGCTCGTAACTCCGCATTAAAATGAAGTGTAAAAAAAACATGGACCCCGCATTTAAAACGCGTGTATAAAACGGAGTGGAAACAGGAAACCTTTGAAGATTTTAATATTTTAGAAGTATAAACACTTACTACAATTTCAACATCGTTCGTTATAGGCCCTGTTTAGCAGTGAACCCCCAATTCACACATTGTCAAATGTCGGAACTGAACTGACTGAACAGTTTATATAACACTATTCACGTTCAATCACGTCGATTGCACTACAAACCCAAGTAAACATTGTCCCATTCCGACATAAGACACCGGGAACACGAAGCTACAAATTGTTATGAATGTACAAACAAAACTACTTTTATGTAAAATATCTAGAAAGGTGTTAGACTTCAGAAACTTAGTCTTAAGTAGTGAAACATTTATCTACTAATGTAAAGGCAATGAATAAGTGTTTAACATTTAGGTAATGTTTAATTTTGAACTAACTGATCTGTTCCAGCACTAGTTGTAGTCCATGGCGTCATGAACTTGCTTAATGTCTAGTTTTTCATGAGAAGACATTTTTCACTGTAAAAGTAACTCATATTTAAAAAAAAGGTTAACACTACTGTTTAATTTAAAACACTAAAGGAGTGTAATGTTGTTTTGCTTTAGATGTGTACACAATGCAGCACTAAAGATGTAATTTAATCCAATTATTTTCTGAATCAAGCAGTTTTTGAATACAATAAGCATTAAAATAATTAACATAGCACCATGCCTGTAATCCCCGAAGGGTTACGCAGAGGAGTACTATTGTACACCCACATTTTGCCGATGCCGTTATTGAGTCCCATTTAATAGGGGGACTCTGTGCTGTTACTGAGAATTTCGACACAGCAAAACCCACGCTTACGACCACCACACCAATGAATAATTATCAATTTGTATCAGCATAAGGAATCGTGGCTGCAAACAAAGCATAAGTGAATATGACTGAAGTGCTACTATTAAAATAATAAAGTGGGAAATCGTCACGATCGGGCGATGATGTCTAGAAACTTCTATTCATTAGTGTTATGCCAGCTATACACATAGGGTTCTTCATGAGCACCGCAAAACTCACACCTATGCTTAAAACTATGTGAGTACCCGCCATTATGGAGTATTAATATTGTTTTTACTTTACTAAAATGCTTTTTACACACCTGTATTTCGTCAACATAATTGAAGTCGAGTACATTCTTCCATTTGAAAGGCACGTCGCGGGAGACTCTGAAGGTCGAACTAACGCCACCCAATTCCACATTTGTGTGAGTGTGCAGGAACTCGTCCAATGATTGGGTGGCACTAAGCCTTAGGAACTTTAAAATTCGATGTGTAGTAACGTTAGGCTTCAGTGCCAATTCTTCATACCGTAACACCCTGGAATTGGAATGTTTGAATATAAGCAGGATAAGAAATAATCATGATAAAACTGGTGCTGACGTTGATTAGACAGGAAATTCCACTTATTTTTTTATGCAATAACGTAGGCGATGTAAAACAATGAGAGATGAGACATACATATTCAATACTAATTTCTTTAAGCGATTAGCGTTCAACAGCTTATCTTTGAGATAATTGCTGTCTCGTGGGTGCATTGACAAACACTAATATTCATATAGACAAATGCTCAAATCGGAATAACTATCTGTAGATCATACAAATATTTGTTCCGTGCGAAATTGAACCCGTAGCACAGCAGTCGATCGCTAAACAACTGCGCCATTAAAAAGTCGAGACTCGTGGCGCACGGTACCAAAGGGGATAGGTCCTATGGAGCAGAGACCGGCAAGAAACTGCATGGATACTCTTTTCAAAATATATAGAAAGTTAATTTACAATTAATAATCTTAAATTGAACATCTATTAAATAAGAAAAATGAAACTTATCAAAACGTTATATTACATAAGATAATACAGAACAAGTTAAACAAGTGTTTCAAATAAATAAAAAATGGCACAAACAGTTCAAAGCTGAAAAAAAAAAGACCATAAAATAATGAAGTAACAAGAATGTCAATACATGTGAAGCGCATCTAATTTAAAATAGAACTAGTAAATACAATGGATAGGGAAGCCACATATGCTGAAGATAGTTTGCACCACACATCTCTATCATCAACATTTATAGGTCCTATCTATATGAATGTATATGATACCTTGTTCCCAGGGTAATAAATTATGGAATCCAATTGCAAGTAGTATTTCATGTATTGTTAAGAATATAAATTAAGTACTATGGTGATTCAAGTAACATCCCATTTTGTTTCTAATTAACACATTGAATACAAGTTAATCTAACTGGTCAGTCTAGGAAAACTAAAATTCATTAGTATTCAATATGAATAGTTTATGTTTATTTCCTGTTAACCAGACCAAATGAAAGGTGTTTCTATTAGGGAGAACTAAATTTGTGTGCTGAAGGCCATTGCAGCTAACCTAAGTACATAATACATAGCAATATTATACATAATACATAGTATTTTGTAAAAAATGGTAGCATTTTATTATTATGGCCATAATTTAAAAATGATTGTCATCACATAATAATGATGGTATGTTATACCTACATAGTTTTGGGAACAGATAAACACATAAAATAATTGTATATATTTACTTCAGACTGCTAAATAACTTTAATAATTATTGATAGTTATATTTTATTAGACTGTAAATTTGTAATAAATAGAAAATTGAATTGAAAAGTATTTATCAAGCGCTGTATAAATTAGTATTTCAAATCAAATTAAATTTGCTAATTATATCTTGTTTGGTTTCTTATCAGTATTTATTATTTTTATTATATTATTATTATTATTATTATTATTATTTAGTTCCACATAAACTAATAATTAAGTTTAGCTAAATCTGATATAAAAAGATTTTGTTGTTGTTGTTTAGTTAGTTTTGTGAATTTGTTCATTTATTCCTTTATGAATTCAGATTCATTAGTTCTTTCTTTCATTAGTTCTGTTTGAATTAAGAGGATGTGACAGAGGTTACATGCCGAGCACGTCAATAGAAGAAATATCCAACATACTGCTGAATGTCCCAAAGAAGGAGACAGATTGTAGTAAAAGAGAAAGGAAAAAAAAAATTAGCTCTTTGATGAAAAATGAAAAATATAAGTATTATAAATAAGGTCACTTACATCAGTCTATCAGGATATTGTTGCAGTAATCGGCTTGCGGCCACATAGTCACTAATCATATCAGCACAAAGTAGTGAAGGCTGCATGCAGTCAGGAGCAGGCTGGCAAAATTCACGGCGTAGTCTGGACTGCATCACACCGCGAGGGTCACGGATCAAAAATACCACTTTCACATTGAGCCTAAAAAATGAGTTATTAAACATTTTACTTACATTTTTAAACAAATATTTTGATCATAGAAATTGTATAGACAACTGACTTGACCATACAATTTTTAATTTACAATTTACTACAAACAACAATTTTTTTTTTTAATGTAAACAAAGTTCCAACTAGTTGACAGATGTCTCTGTCCAGGCAATATCCTAAATTATAATATTGAAAACAAATTGATTACATACTATCTTACCAGAAGACTTTACTCATCAAAATTAAGGAATTAAATTATTTATATAACAGGAATTTATATTGTGTTACATGTAATATAGGTATGAATAAAATGATTATAACTTACTCTTTGTCATCCAATATTTCCTGTATGACCCGTAATCTCAGACGAACAACCTTCATACTTTGAAAAGGAAACAGCTTACAAATCCGTGATGTGAAGTCAGCATCAAAACACAACTCTTTCTTATATTTACAATGGTCCCAAAGTCTTGTGTTATGGCTAAACTGGTACAGATGTGTCTTTCCATACTGAAAATAATCTTCCATATCTTCATGCTTACATTTTAACAGGTTTTTGAGAAAGCTTAAGACTTTATCAGCCTCCGGTGGCCCCCTGATTTGTATAATTCCATTCTTAAGTAGAGGTTCATAATGATAGTAAGTACCTGGAATAGCATTTAGCAATTCTCCAAGAAATGTGGTTCCTGATCTCCATGTTGATATAATTACACTTTGCAGGGGCCGTCCCCCTGATTCCATAACTAAATCTTCTAAAACATGAACACCGGATTGTGAAAAGTTGTATTTAGAGAGCTCGAATTTGATTTTTGCTCGTGTTTTTTCTAATAACTTTTCGATGTCTGGAGAACCATCATACGAGTTTGTGGGTATCGGTTGCAAAAAGCTCTCTTCACCATCTTCGACTTTTAAAAAATTCCTGCTATTTCTCCGGCTTTCGATGGACGGACGATAATATGTGTTATCTGTATATCGACTCCCAGCAAGGATTAGAAGAACACTGAGACCAAATGCGAAACATATTGAGTAAAAGTTAACTCGCCGCAACATCACGTCAAGAACACGAACTAAATAATTTGGGAGAATCTGTAAGGATGGTGATAATTTAAAAAACACGAGCACTACTAAAACACAGTCACTATCATTTTTTAATAGTTTTTGGTTGCATTTAAATCATAATTCTATATTTCTCGTTTCCGCGGAAACACCGCATTGCGCCTCCAACGCCATTTTGAACGAATGACGTATAATTTGTCAAAAAAGTTTTTAATTTTTCTACGTTGTCAAAGGGCTTGAAAGTTATGTCACTTTCATGGGCTTTTAGAAGTTCGATATTTTGCACAGAAGATTATTATTTACTTACACAAAATAAATTTATGAAAATAAAAATATATATTTTAACTCCTACGGCACAGCATAAACAAGACCAACGAATACCGCTGTTATGCCAGTAATAAACTGAGAGCGTAAAGTAAGTAGCCTTGCGTTTGCAACCACGTGTAATTAAGCTGAAACAAGCATTCAATTAAATCTGTTACCATTACATCTATCGTTGAAGATTAAATTACAGAATAATGATGGATAACTTTAGATACGCACTTACATTTTGTTACTATTTTTAAACTGATTCATTTTTCTTTTTTCATTACTTCTGCTTAGAATGTGAAGAGCTTGGCCTTTTATGGCCTTAGTCCATCATACTATTGGTGAGTTTGAGAACTGAAACCCTATCACATGTAACTAACTACAGGTCTTTTAAAAGATGTTTTCTTTCATATTGTTAAAACACAATTCTTATTCTTCTTAAGGTGCCTCTCCGACTAGCGAAGGTCGGCAATCAGCTTTGCAAACTCCTCTCTATTCCTCGCGAGGTGAAACAGTTGGGCAGCACTCGCAACTCCCGTCCATTCTCTTATATTTCCTAGCCAAGACTTCTTTCTGCGACCCACGGACCACTTTCCTTCAACTTTTCCCATCATTATGAGTCGCAAGAGTTCGTATCGATCATGCCTAAAAACATGACCCAGATATGCAACTTTTCTATTCTTAATAAAACACAATAGCACCTATAAAATAAAACAAAATGGTCGTTCGGCGATAGCCAGTGGTGTCGAGTGTGGTTGTGTGTCTGATGCCTGTATATCTTTACATTACGAGCATAACTGCGGCGGCAGTAGTCCAACTATTTCATCAGTCACAACTATGTGTAAGCACACTTGTGTTCCGGATTAAACAACTACGGCTTATTTTAAAGCGCCCTCGGTACTATAAATACTTACTTATTTGGGTAAATGAAAAATAATTTGGGTATTAGAAACCTTCAGCTTTCAACGGGCAAGTAAGTAGATGTGTGCGTCAACAAATAAGTACAAACTAAGTATACATAATGCAAGGAAATGAATGAAGTAGGTACGTGGGTAGGCAGGTATGTAACTATGTATTTTCGTGAGGTTATTGTAAGGTATTAAAATAAAGACGTAGGTAGGTGCGAATATAGTAGTAGTATATGTAATATAGTAGTATATATAATACAGTAGGTTAGAAAAAAAGTCCTCAGAATCACTAACGTTTCACAAGAACATTATATTTTTTTAATAGAGTCGGGTCTTATTTTATGATTTATACTTATTTTACAAACAAATAAATAATTCTAATTCAAGGCACTAGGTATACAGCATATTTCTTTTTGAGAACTTGGTCATTGCCCACGGTTACGGGCTGACCTATGGGGTTGACTAGTGGTGCTGGCCGAGTGTCACCTTTACTAAGCGCGGGTATTTTCAACTACCGTCGCTTGCACTTATTTTTAATTGATACATTTCGTTAGTATTGTGAGTTGAAATACCGACGCTATTCTATTCGATGGATCCACAGAGGGTTAATGATTGTGAGGTTGATGATTATATTCAATTCAACGGATTCTTATCAAGCTATGGTCAAAATAGGTACTTATAGGTATACACTTAGCGAAATTCAAATTCTTTTATAAAGTATAATTATATAGTGACATTAATTATATTATTAAATTTATTTTATTTTATTTATAACCGTGCTTTCTTAAATACCCACAGTTATTATGTACCTTGTATATAGACAACTAAAAGATTGCATAATTTTTCTAAAAAATCGCTTTTGAATTTCGCTGTACATCTTTTTGAAGCGATTTTACATGCTAAATTTTTTCTATTTGATAATATACTCTTATAAAAGGTTATATTTACACAGTTCGATTAGGTACATAGTGGCAACTATTTGGTGCCCACAAACAACCGCTATTGCTGACAAAGCCACATTGACTTTGACAACGAGTATACCCATAGTAAGCGAAATTCTAAGTCTATGAGCATACCTATTCGATATTATAATTGCCTCGAATTTTGGTAATGGATGTATTTTAATAAAATAATAGGTATAATAGCAAAGCATGATATTTTCATGAATAAAATAGCAGCGTTAGGATGTAAACAGATTTATTTAATTCATTAATAGGCTTGACCTTGTTCAGAGGTCATTCAATTTTAACGTTACTTAACAATTTAAGATAGGTAGGTACCGTTGGGGTTATTTGGGAAACACTAGTTATGATTTGTTTTCAGAAAATATTTTTTTTAATTTCAGGTAATATTTTCTATACTAAATTCAAAATACCTTTACTAATGAAATATATATACTCCATTGTTTAATGACCGCGCGGGTTCAAAGTTACCCCTTGTAACCGTTTAGACCTTGTAACCAACGATATGACCCTTTCCAATAGTTTCCCCGAGGTAGAACCATAGGAATACTTCAATGCACACCAAGAGGAGCAGCCAGGCTTGTTTGACAGTCAAAAAGTTAAAACACTTCGTCTTGATAAACTCTTTTGCCAGACCTATGTCAGTTCGAAGTTTCTGTAAAAAGCGATACAGAAAGTTAGTGGAATAAATGAAAATCAGTAGAATGTGAGCTAGTCTTTTTTCATTTATGAGCGTAACCGTGTGTGCTTACTGCACCGGCAGGTGGAGCATGAGGACTCTCCGTATTTTCGCGCGCGGTGACGAAAATGCAACTTCGAATTAACATTACGATTGAAGGTCCATCTAAATGTCCCAAAATGTATGGAAATAACATAAGGCTACGAATACGTCCCACGTTAGATTGTCATTTCCATACATTTTGGAGTTTTTCTCATAACGTTATAAAAAAGCGTTGCCTAGTCCACGCACGCTTCTTTCACTCGAAAGCAATTCCGATGGATCGATAATAGATTATTCATTAATGTCAGATTGCGCCATTTGTTCAATTTTGAGGGAATTAGCGGAGAATTATACATAAGTATGTATATTTGTTGAACTACAAGGCATTGGAGTTCAATAGACATTGAAATTATTTTCGAGATTAGGGAGCAGGTCAGCCTCCACCTTTATGTGTAGGTTTGCCACCGTTCCGAACAAGAATATGGTGCAATGGCGTTGATATTGTTATTTGAGTGGAGGCACTGCATGTAGTGCACCATGTTCCAAAGTTGTATCCAGATGTCGTTTAGATATTTGAAGTATTTTGCAGCTTCAGTGATAAGAAATAGTCGCAACAAAACCACATCCCGAATATTATTGTAGGGATATTCCACTATAGACAATGCCAAATCTCGTTCATAAGTCTTCGTAATGCCGTTCTTTACCCAGAATGAGACTTGAGAATAATTATTGCTTACATCTAGTTCCTCCTTGCCAGGTGGCGCGATCTCTGCCGTGTAGAATCCTTTGAGGACACGCATTTTTCTAGCAAGCTCAGATTTGGTGGCTGTCTCAGCTTTTTCTAAAATGACACTCAGAAAGTGTTGATATGTACTTATTAGTATTCAATACAGTTTTTATACGGTATTAGGTACCGTATTATAATTTATAACAAATCATTAATTATAATTGAACTGATTTTGACTGCAAAGGTGTCATGGACGCATGCGCGGCTGTTAAGCGTCTGATCCTGGGTTCTAACTCAGCACGCGCAAAGTGTTATTGAATTTTATAATTGTCAGGAGAAACCCCGGGTATGGATTTTTGCTTATTACATGGGACTTAATAATGGCCCGAAAATGTGTTTGCGGGTCTTGGGACAGTTATCTAAGTACCTAGTATAGTTATTTACCTTCAGATTCCTGTTGTCATTATAAATGGAGAATAGATGTAATGTCATACCTCTTAATAATTCCATAAGTTTTTCTTTATTTCTGGTTATAGCAGGTTTGTATGTATCAGATAGTCCATGCATCATTGCCAGTCTGCCGCCTGGGAACAGATATTTATATGTTTCTTTTGGGTTTTGACTTTCATTGGCGGACACAGGCTCTGCCTAATCCTCGTGGAATTTCATACCAAACACAACATAGTAACCAAACATAGCATAACGCCTGCATTTCCCGGATAAGGCAGAGATTTACTATTGCACATCCACATTTCACATATTCCATTCTAGATTCCGTTATTGAGTAATAGGGGCCAGCCTATTGCCATCTACCGGACACAGTTCCAGACTCCGTGCTGCTACTGAAAATTTATATACAGAAAAACCCAATAACACTTTGCCCGACCCGAGAATTGAACCCAGGACGTCACGCTCAGCAGTCGTCTGGTATGAGGTAGTATGAGGACACAACTAGAAGATTATTGAAATAATTATGTAAGTATGTACTATAAGTATAGTAAAATACCATATCGTCGATGTCAAACCAATATCAGCTACGTGCACTTTGGAGATTGCGACATTTTGACCATTATGACTAGTTTACGAACCAAATTTTCGTATATAAAAAGACTATTTGACTCTAAGCATTACACACGGTGAAAACACACACGCTAAAAAAAAGTGCACACAGCAAATATCGGTTTGTGTACCATATCTACTTATGTGGCTACCATAGGAGGCAATCAATAAATTTGATAAAGTTAACCATGATATCCGTTAAAAATCACTAGTCACTGCCCGAAATTATTGTCGGCGACTGCTGCTGTTTCCAGTACTGTAGTGCCAGTTTGTTTGTCGAGAAGTCTCTGTCACTTACTTATTCCTACAAAATCTTTCATTGCATTTATTGCATTGTACTATATTTGATTTTATTTTAAAATACCAAATAATGTAGCTGATCATGTTGTGCGAAACTTGTATTTAGGTGTATGTAAAATTGTTGCATGTAATTCCCTATTGAATAAATACATACGTAGATACAGTCGATACAATGGAAACTAACTAACTACTACCATTCATCGAACTTACGAAAGATATTAACAAATTTTGCTACATTAAATCCTGTAGCCATTCTGATTTTGGTATCGCCGAAATTTTTTGACTATCAATTCCATCAATTCACTTGTATAGATATGATTTAAGAACTGTCAATTTTTTACTTTTTAAAATAAATTATTATGTGATTATAAAGTTTTTGCTCAATGGTTTTCATGTAGTGTTAGTGTTATGGTGTCATGTCAGTGTAAGCGAAATTCTAAGTCTATGGACATGTCCCTATGAAACAATGGCCTCTATAATACAAGTATTAAGAGGTCAGTGTAATGAACACAATAATTTTATGAGCGGATATCTATGTTAAATTTTCTTGTCTAAAAGCAAAGGTATTAAAGGTTGCAAATTATACGAACCAGGCTTTATTTATAGCTGGTATGGTTTATTATTAGCCTTATGCTTTATTAAAAGCGTCTCTTTGGCAATTCCGATTTGGCTTGCTATTGAATAGAGATGAATATATGCATAGCCCATTCATGGGCCCGTAGCTTCACAAATGCCGCGTAGGTCAACCCTTGGATGGCTGACCGTTCTTGACACGTTGAAACACACGCACGGAGGGGCCGTGCCTTGGAAAGCACGTGAAGCAGTTAATCCCAGATATCATACGAATAGTTACCTATAACTAATTACTGCCAACTAACCTGCGTCACCCAAAATTAAGCAGCGCGGGTCTGATGGCAGTCACTCCATGTAAAATACTGTTATTTAGCCGCATCTGATTGGACTGGGAGTCGGCCCCTAACGTAGTTGGGAAAAGGCTAGGATAATGATTTGAAAATATAAAATCATTGTTGGTGAAAGAGCTCCTAAAGCAGATAGCCAGTATCTCTAGGTTAATGAATATGGACCTGATAAGTTGACAGCTCCAAAAATATGAAACTGAGCATTACAACAAATGGCATTACATCCAATATTTTAGGCATAGCATACCCTTTATTACTATTATTATAAGCTAGTAGAGTCTAACTGCAGGACAAAGGCTTCCCTTCCATTTTTCCCGGCCTATTGCCATTTGGGACTGATCCTTTCGTTAAAACTCAAGTTCATCACACTATCTTCTTTTAGGCCTAACGTTTTCTGACATATGGGACTCTTCTGATGTACCTACTTACATCACAAATGTAGAGTACTTAATGTAGGAATCTAATTAAGGTAGTGGGTGACAAAAAAAAATATTGTCCGTCAGTTACACATTACCTTTGAAATAAATAAGTAAACAGAAACCATTTATATCAGCTTTATTACACAATTATCAATTTTAACAAATAAAAACATTGTCAAAGTACCCTATCCAATATCCAGATTATCCATGCAGCATTTAAGAGGGTTTCATTATGAATTTTGAATATTATATATTTTAGCCACGAACATTATTAACGTTAATATTCCATAATATTTTGTTGTTGCTCCATATCAGGATAGATTTTTGAGACGGGGCAGTAAGGGATATAACTGTTAAAGCCACAGGAAAACGTTTTTACGTAGCTATTCTTATCTATTTGAGAAATTTTGACTGACTGAATGTGTACCTACATTTTTTTCCGAAATCTGGGAAAGCATGTCAAAAAACATCTCTAAATTGCCCATTTTCTTGCACATAAAAACTTAAGACTTTTCTAGTACCCTCCGTTTGCCTGATAGTCTTTTATATCCATGTATATATATATAACAAACTGGATCGGTTGGCATTAAAAAAAGTTTTTATGTAAATTTATCTTGCTGACTGCATATTTTTTCCAAAATCTGATAATAGAGTAAAATGCAGGTATTCTAAATTTATTTTTCTGTAGCTAAAATGGTTAAGATACTTACCAGCCTGTCTCAAAAATCGCGTCTTGGTTTTAGGATGATTGTGCAACTGTGTTATTTTTTAGGAGGCTTCTTTTTCTTAGATGGTTTTCTCCCTTTATCTTTTGATTTACCTTTCGGTTTATCTGCCAGTTTGTCTTTTGGTTTCTCTTTTGCTAACGCAGCTTTTGCTTCAGCTTCCAGTTTTGCCGCTACCTCTTTAGCTTTTTTAGCGTCTTCGGCAGCCTTTAGAGCTGCAGCTTTTATTTGTTCCTCTATCTTCTTTTTCGCATCAGCTTTAAGTTTTTCTTCATGTGCTTTTATTGCGGCTGCCCTTTCAACCTTTATTCTTTCTTCTTCAGCATCCATTTCTCTGACTCTGTCTGCTAGGGCTCCTATAAAACGGTCAACCAATCTTTCTGTAATATTCTCTAATTTTTGACCTGCTGGTCCTTTAAAAAAGTCTACTGTTAAAGGTGGTACCGCTTCCACTTTTAAGTACTTCCACGTAGTCACTCCGAAACACTTTACATTTTTTGCGGCACCTATAATAAAGTACAGGTATATATTTATAGTAAATAATATTTTAAAGTCAGTCAACCACCAGACATCATATGACACTGCTTAAAAATGTTTTACAATGAATATCTGTTTCTACCCGTTCCAGTTGTAAAAAGTGTTAAAATGCCACATGCCCCGACAAACACTAAGCACTTCTGTAAGTGCTTAAAATTTCTATTGGTATAGGTATATCATAAATATAACTCTAACTAAGACTACTATTAACTCTTAGTTTTAAACACTGTCGATTTTAATCTTTCTCGACCATTTTCTTTTTAACTTTATCTAATTCTTTTTCAAGATACTCGACTTCCCTGGGCAGCTGTCGATCGCGGAGTTTTTTTAACTTTGAACATAAATTCCCCGTTATATTCCCGACTGTCTGTTCTATTTTGGATACTATAGCGTTGTTTACGAGTGGTTTTGCGCGTGACTCCATTACAAAGGTCTTAGTAGTACCCCAAACTCTTGAAACTGCAGGTCGAATTTTTTCCAGAGAAACTGTGAACAAAACAAATGCGGATTTTATTTCGTGTCTGTCACGAAGCTACCTTTGATTTAAAATTAAAATCAGTTGAAATTTTCTAAAAACACTCAGTTGCATAAACCCACTTTTGTTTTGCAACAGTTTCTAAAAAACACCACGCATTTCATACCTAATGCCATATCTAGGGCTATTCTCATTGTTCTCGCCATTTCTACTTTAAATCTATACTTTCAATCCTTTTTACAATAATTTGGTTGAATCGGATGTATCCATAAATAAAATCATTGTCAGCATGTTGACACTGTCATATTTATTTTTTTGTTGATTATACGGTGTTCTTGATGTTTTATAAAATAAATTGAAAAAGGTCAAGTATAAACAGAATGAAACTATAAATATATTATAGGACCACACCTTCGTCTACGTCACTTGACAGTGATTGTACCACAGAATTCCTGATACATTACGCGTTATACTCGTGAACTCTTTATGTCAGCTTGCTTTATTGAAAAATAAAAATTCCTTAGATTCTTATTATCACGAACATATTATAAGAGACAGCAAATAAGCATAATATAATCTACTGAATATTCCCAAAGTGATCCTAATGATCGCTTTTTTGACACTTCATTTCTATTCTTTTTGCCTAATTTAATCGATGCCTTGGTTTTTATCTTTTGAGTATGAGAGTGTCCCTGTCTCGGTTATTGAACATGTTCCGAACTACTCGTACTGCACAACAATGGCTAATAAAGAAGATTCGTTACTGCTAAGCTTAATGAAGAACGGAATAGGATTGCCATTTTAATTTTCCAAGACAATGGCTACCAACATATGTAAATATCGGGTGTATTAAATAATTTTTAATTGTAGTTTACAATGTGATTACCGGCATATACCGGATAGGTCAACATAAGGCTAGATTACGGCTAGCAGTAAGCATCTAGAATAATTTGTACATAACTATTTATAACTTAAAAACTAGTTGCAATTGTACATGTGTCGAGAATATAAAAAAAATATCCTCATACCTACTTCAAAATTCGTTGTTCATCCGAGAGCTTTAAAAATCGGCATAAGTAAACTACCGTTTACCGTACTATTTACATACGTAACATGACTCTTATGCTTCTAATTACTAGCAAGTAATACAAGGAGTGCTAAACGCATTAAAGTCCTACCATGTAGTTTGAAAACATTTTATCAAGAATGTGGTAAAGTTTTAATTTTATAAAGGTACCTACGTGTACACCGGCCACCCTTCGAAGTCGTTACGTCATTACCTACTACATATCATAGCATCATAAGCCCGAAGCATTAGGCTGAAGTGTACTGGCCCTCGACGGGTTGGTGAACTGCACACACCAACGAGAAATTTATGGAGCCCTCTCAGGTGTGCAGATTTCCTTACGATGTTTTCCTTCACCGTTAACACAGGTCATACTCAAGTTCTGATCCGCACATGATTAGCTCAGACCCCCTTGTATGAAAGGCAAGCGTTCAAACACTAGGCTTTCACTGCGCCTAGTCTGTCACTGTCATAGTATTTATGTACAATATTATGTTTTTCTCTAAAAATCAAACGAAAATTAAACTTGGGCTGGATAACGATTACTCACGTTTTGTTTTTTTTATCTCCAAGCAAAATGGAAGTCAAAGAAAAAGGAAAGGAGAGGCAGCCAAAAACACGTTAAAGGCTCTGGAATACATAAATAGGCTACTTTCCCAGCTGAATTTGTGTATATGTCCCAATGACAACGAGAATCACTATATCTATTTATACTTAAAACGTTATTTTTCTCGCATAATGACTGCGTGCAAGATCATTTTCGGCGGATGTGTATCCAAAAATATTCTTGATATTTTAATAATGTTACAATCCATCATAGATACATACATTCATTAATTATATGATAATGGATAAGAAATGTCATAATGAAGATAAATGAAGTTGTAATGGCAGTCGTACCGTTAAATTATGACAAAAAAATCACTTGTTTTTACTGTTGGTATTTTTTTTTTTTATAAATAGACTTTAGATATCTATACAGGCGCGGCGGTGTCAATGACTGCGAGTGCAAGGAATTTGTTTCAATGCAAACACGTGGAGTATTAAGATTGTTTGGTCAGCGTAAAAGCTGTTGACATGAAGTCCAGACAGGATGCAAGCGGAGTTCGTTCGCACTTTGCAAATAAGATACATTATGTAGTACTGCTTGTGCACTCTTGTGTAGTTTGTTATGCCAGTCTTGTTTGACTACAGCGAAGTCAAACGCAGACTGCTGCAGAATGGTCTAGTGGTCGCAAGCGCGGCAACTGGCCGAAACCCTTGGAGGAATACAGGCATAATGCTATGAAATCTAATGAAAGGCTGATTGGTATAATGATCTGTACGGTAGGGCCTTTTAAATCCGTTTTGACTGACCACCACTTCAGTGGCTATATTTTACCACCTAAGTAGCAGTTACTTACTCCAGAAGTGCCAAAATCCCTACAACTCTGCTATAATCCTCCTCACTATTCTTTATACTTCTGGAACTTGGCCAAAGAAACGGTCAATCTCGTTTGTAGTAGGTAATCATCAATATCAACGTATGATAGATGCATCTTACAGTTAGAGGTCATCGTAAAGTGTATGCAAATAAATCCAGGCGGAACGGCCTCGCCGATCAAATTACTGCTCTAGGTACTGATGTAGATGCGTTCGTGTTATTGCCCGCACAAATACTGAACACAGAATTATTGAGCAATCACAATTTGTGAACGTATTCTAAGAATCGTTGACCCAAATCAATTGTCTTTAGTCACTAGTTGTTGCTCAAGATTTTGTCTGCGTGCATTTCCATACTAACTTGAAATAATCCCCCTTTCAACCCTTAGGCAATGCCTGATGTCCTGTTCTACTTGTTGTGTCCTGCATAATATAATAATATAGCGATAGCTAGCGAGCTAGCGAGGCTACGAACAATTCTATTAACGTGGCAAAATTCTGGTTATAAATAATGTTACCTCTTCTTTATGCTTCTTTATTTGGGATCGAATTCGATACGAAAAAGAGGGGGTTGAATTATTAGAAGCCCCTTTATTTAGTAGGTAGGTACCTACTTGCTTAAAGTTCGTTTGAATTAAATTTAATAACGATTACCAAGCGGCTGAACGCTTGCCTTTCATGCAGCAGAGTTTGAGTTCAAACCACCCGCACCTCTGACTTTTCGGAATCATATGTGGATCAGTACCCCTATTGTAAGTTTCTTTTGATAAATTCGATTCATTACATCGAACGCGTTCGGCGTTCCGATTGGTCCGTTTCGTGCTCTCCACCAATTGGAGCGCCGAACGCGTTCGATGTAGTAAATCGAATTTATCAAAACAAACTTACACTAGGGGTCCGGATTATCACTTGCGTTTACGGTGACGGGAAACATCGTGAGGAAACCTGCACACGTGAGAGGGCTCCATAATGTGTGTGAGGTTCTTGATGGTGTGTGTAGTCCGCCAACCCGCACCGGGCCAGCGTGGTGGACTAAGGTCAAACCCTTGTAATTCTGAGAAGAAACCCTTGTCCAGCAGTGGGACAATGATGGGTTGAATTTATAATTTATAATACCCATCTTATGTTTACGCGATAACAGAAACAGCTTGGTAATACCTTCGCAAACGCTTCGCCACGTTCATAATGCAGTAGCATGTGTTATTGAAGCGCAAACGAATTAGTACTCGATATTAAATTCAATTGAAACAACCTCTAAAGAACCACAGTACTTTTTTTTATTACTTAGTCCCAGTCGTTTGCTTAGCACGTTGATATGTCAGTCAGTCTGTCAGTCTCCTTATAGTCAGCATAATCGTTACAGTGAGATACAGAGAATTGTATTCACCAAATTTATTAGCAACGTCCAGTTTAGACGTATCGTTTATTTACAAGGCTCTATATGTATATTTCAATCATTTTAACTTAACTTCGTCCAGTTTGACAGCTCAAGGAAGAAACAATTATCTAAGTAACATAATACGGTACATGACTACTAGTCATCTGAGTTACATTTTATGAACTGTCAAAAACGACATTTTGATCTAAAAATACCAAGGCGTGACGTCAAAGTTTTTCATTACCATTGACATGCTTATTGTGTGATTTTGATAAATTAAAAATTGAAAACACCAAATATAAGCAAGAGATTAAGTTTTACTGAGTTTTTAGAAGAAAAACTATTTACTAACAAGATTTCAGAATTTATTTTTGATGCATTCATCTGACCTTTTATGTATAAAAAATGCGATGTTTATTTTTTGTTTGATCTTGCTAAGACCAGCATCATCTCATCATTCTCGAAAGGTTTTCAATATGTCGTTACCTATTGAGTCCCATTATACTGTAATATATGGTCATTAAACTATGATTTATTCATATTGCCATCTAGCGTGAATATTTCGGTTCTTCAGGATTACCAATTACGCGAACACTACATAAATGAACCACTATATAAATATTCCTATACATTTTTTTGCTTGTATTAAGCATCAGCCAGTGTCAATAACACAATATAACAATACAAAATATATATTATGCATATTTTATACCAAAAAACAATTAAATAGAAATCATAATCATGTTTACTTTGGTACTTTACGTGCCGTTCATTATTATTGCATTAATCTCGTAGAAATTAATTTACTCCGCAAACATATTATTTCAGCAAATAGGAATTAGCTAAATATTTGACTTTCATTTATGAATGATTGTATTAACATAACCTAATTACTTTTCCGCTTGGCAGAATGAAGGTTTGCCTTGGCCAATGCAATTATGTACATAAGTATTTGTTTGTAAACGTGTAGATATTAAAAACATATTTACTTACCATTTTATTATTAGGTATTGAGCCAAAGAGGTTATATTTGTGAGTATTGCATCCATCTCCAACATATTACGATTGGTATAATATATTAGAGATTCGAGTTTAAAAAAAAATTGCAGTAGAATACATAAGCTAGATATATTTGTACCATCAATAAGTTCAGAGAAGTCCGTGCAGATGTGATTTTTATATATTTTTTCTTGGACACATACTTTATAATTTACGTTTTTTACTGTAAAAGCTAACACTTGAGGCGAGGCCTTAAATCTTAGGGAATATGGAGTAAAAAATCACGGTAGAGTAAAACCTATCGCAATTCCTGTGTAAGTGCTTTGGTAGATACTTATAATATTGTAGAAGAGTTACTGGCTACATTGACGTTAAGTGTACTCTATCTACTTTCTACTGGTGTTACTGTACTCTACCGCTACTTCAGTCTACCATTACAAGTTAAGTAGAGTATTACCTCACGCATGATGCGTCTTCTTCTTAGATCTTAGCTCTTGTCGGTCGGAGCAATCGCCACTGCTCTCATTTTTCTGCCTTCGTTTTGACCTCTTGATACGACTCTACCCCTACTTTCTCCTTTACTTGTTGTGCAAAGCTACGTCTACTACGTAAAACTACGTCGTTCAAAGCTTCCTCTCTTTCCTTCAATTTTACATGATGTGTAACGTTAATTATTTCTTATGAGTACTCTTAAGTATATTTTACACCAATAACAGTAATTTATATTTGTCACACAAATTACACAGGTTTTAGTTCAATTTCAAACACAGTTCCTTTCATAACCCTTCGAACATACTGAGTTTACTGACATAATTTTCCTATAACTCAACCCTAAATCCACACTATTATAAATGCGAAAGTAACTCTCTTCGTTTTTACCTCATCACGACTAAACCTGAACCGATCGTAATGAAATTTTACTAAAAGTTAGCCTGGATCTTGGGGAAGTACATAAGCTTACTTTTACTACTGTACCAAAACCCTAATTAGATAATAAATACAAGTTGCTCGTAGACGAAGTCGCGACCAACGGCAAATACATCACAATCGGTGAACTATGGAGTAGGATGTGAAATTCAGTGCGCATGCGAGATAGAGATCATGACACTGGATATCTGCTTTGCTAGTCCCGGTAGAGTAATAGAAACTCGTAGAGTATGAGCCTTACCTAGTATCCCGTAAGTATCTTCTGGCTTAAGTCGTGGTATACTTACAATTGTTTAGGTAGGCCACGTTTCAAGATTATGTTAATTTTATGTTCTAATCTTATCTGGATCTCAAATTAAAATTACCAAGGTTTTCATGGTCGGTACTCATAAAATCTTGAGAGATGGAATCAGAAAATGATAACTGATCTTACATTTGTGTTGACTACATAAGAAGTCCAAGCCATATTTGGCAAATCTTCATCGACTTGTTATAATTCCTTAGGATTATCATACTTACTAGACTAGATGTTGCCCGTGACCTCGTATGTAACTACTCGTGGATGTCGGATATAATAATAATAAACCTTACCCCGTTATACTTAGGTTTGCAATTTCTTTCCTTTGTGTAACTTTAAGAAACGAATATTCCATGTTTTATGTTTCTATGATAACATTCGACGGTTTAAGCCGTGACTTTTTATCTGTCAGTCAATAAATCAGTTCCAGAACGATTTTACATTATATAATTACCTACATTGGTAAATGCAAAACGCATATGATTATTATGAGTCAACCTAAGTTCTGATAAATAGGATATCTAAGGTTACTAAGTTTTCCTGCATTTGATAACTTAGGAATGATAACTTGAGGATAAATTATTAAATCGTAATACGTGAAAAACAGAAATACGGTTCGTGAAACTTTTATCGAAATGGTTATTTTTAGAAACAAACTCGCATTTTTATTGCCAAACGTTTAGTTCTCCGTAAAGGTTTAGGTATTTATTTTTTATTGAAAACTTACTGCTTCGAACGAGTCTGATTTACGATTTTCAAACAAAAATACCATTCATATTCCCGACTTCTTCGGTGAATTTTCCAAAAATTTTCATAATATTCAACACAAGGTACAAACCTTGTCTAAGAACATAACAAAAAGTAATCATCCAAATCGGTCGAACCGTTCTCAAGTGAAGCTCCGCCATACATGGCAACTGATTTTTGTTTATCTATATAGATTTGTAGGCAATTAAGGTAACATAGTTAATTATTTAATAAGTCTGTTTTACCGGCAAAGAAAGTTACTTAACTAAGTAATACCTATATAAGACGTAATTAAGAGCCTTAAATTCTAGATTTTTCCTGATCATTTCATCGGGAGAGGTCGTTATAATCAAGTTTTTGACTTCTTTCATAACCTACTAACTTAATTTTATAAACTTTGTTTTCCGCTCATCAGAATAAAAATAAATTTTAAATCTGGTAAAATCAACTGGCTAACGAAAGGTTTAAAAGTTAACTGCAAAACAAAACGGACTTTAAGGTATAATTAGTATCAAGACAGAAGCAGTAAAAATAAAACTTCTTTAAAAAAAAATACAATATAGGTAAAGCCATGTGGGACGTCGTGAGACGCAATATGGGTATTAACAACCCGACCCGGGTACGTCTTAAAACTGCGGCCAGACACTGGAGGCAGCAGCGTCCTCTCACTAATCTGTGAGCCACTGCGATCCCCAAGCCGCCAGCCAAGCGTGGGGATTATGGCAAACCCCCCCTTGAGGGAGGCCTTCGTTCAGCAGTGGACGTCTTCTGGCTGATGATGATGATGATGATTATTAACAATAAAACCACAACTACATCTGGATTTGATATTGCAAAAATTTTTTTTATTCTCAGTAATTCCCAATCGAGTGTAGCTGATTAAAAAATATGACGTAGTAGGTACTTATATGGTATTTGGGTCATTCTTCTATTAAAAACGTCCTTAAATTGTTATTTTCTATATTTTTAAGAAACAAACTTCAAAATATTTAAATTTAGAAGAATACAAGTTCATTCATGTATTACACATGAATGAAAAAAAATTGCTACGATAATGACGCAAAGAATCCTGCTCGAACAAACGAGTAATTTCCGTTTGGTACTTATTAAACTGGGTTATCTATGAATTATTATATTTATATATCATTTTCACATATGTACATTGTACGTATATCGTGCCCGAGATGTGAAATCTACTCTCTTTAATCATAATATCGTTGTTTTCAGTATTAAAAATAACACATGATAGCTTGTTAAATATGTAGGTACGGGTTACGGGGTTAGATCCCAGCATGGAACAAATATTTGTACGGTCTACACCATATGAAAAAATCACATTTACCTATGAAACGTGTAATTATTTCGATTATTTCTCTTTGTCACGTTACGATTGGCAAAAGAACATGACATTATGACTGCCTAAATTTCACTTATCGCCAATAATTGCATTATTATTATATAAATTAACAAAATATATTTGACACTAAAGCGAGCGTAACTATAGGCAATTAACCTTAAAAAAAATGTATCATACTGACATTGATATCTGTCTCTTTTTCTTGGGTAGTGTTCATTTTAAAATGATATCTCTTTTCCACGCTTAGTTAGTCTTTTAGCGTAAGCAAAGTTCTATGATCTACACATAGTTCTTTCGGGTCTGGGTGTGCATGTGACATGTATGATTGTAAACTGTACTCACGATACAGGAGAAATTAAAGTGTGGGGCAACGTTTTTTTAAGAAGACTTAACAAAACATAACATATCATCACGTCTGTATTCCCCGAAGGGTTAGGCAGAGGCGTATAATTGTACACCCACATTTCACCGATGCCGTTATTGAGTCCCATGTAATAGGGGGCGAACCTATTACCATTTACTGAGGCACTTTACGGTCTTACTTCCCTTCATCTCCATTAAGAAGTTCATCTCGTTCCTAAAAATTAGCAGAACGAACAATTATGAAGGTTTCGGCCATTTCATCTTAATCAAGGTACCAAGAAACGAATAAAATATTATTTTTTGCACACATAACGTGGAAAGGAAATCTTAAAACAAGTATTTACATCCTGAAGGCTACAGGCGTTCATATAATTGGCCACTCATGAGATTATACTACCTACCAAATGACTATGATTCCGTTGATTCGTGTACCTATACATAAACGACACAATATGTTGCCATAAAACATAGTAAATGGGGACAAGGATAGCCTTATATGCTTAGGTATATACGGCTATCCTTATCCCCATCATACCTAAGTAAATAAGGCTAACGTTATTGTAACACGTGACGCTTTACTTTTAATAATTACGAAATATTAAGAAATAAATGTAGGTAAATGGGGACAAGGATAGCCTTATATAGAGATATAAGATTATCCTTTTACTATTTCATAATTATTAAAAGTAAAGCCTCAACTGTTACTTTGAATAGGTACTGTCTAGATAATTATACTTTTATTTTAGAAAGTGCGTCTTTATAAGATCTATATGTTCTGCGAATTAGGCTCAATCCAGTGTTACCAGTCAACAGTGTATAAAAAAACAAAAAATATGATTCACATTGCATGATGATGTACCACCATGTATAACCATATAAATAATACCTATATTAATGCTATAACACTTATTTTTAACTATAATACCATACCTTTTTTTATATTAAAAAACCTTACCCCTCTCTCGGATTTTTCATGTCACATGCACACATGCCCAGATCCGAAAAAACTATTTGTAGATCATAAAAATAATTTGTTCCGTGCAGGCATCGAACTCGCGAAACGAAGCGCAGAAAGCTAATGACTTAGCCACTGCGCGAACCGTGTCGTCTACATAAAGTTTAGATGTAGCAACTAACTCTAAACTTTATACTACGATGACTTCAAGTATCATCAGCACTCTCACAACGTAGCCAACGCGACAGGATTTCATAATTAGGGCGAAGTTGCATCGTATCCCGCTCTCTCCGAGATAATTAATGCAAAGTGAGCTAATTTCGAGCGCTTCTGCACACAATATTAGTGTATGAGCATAGTTTAGAACAGTTTGCTGATAAAATCAGAACCCGGCCTTAACTCAGTCGTGGTTTTCATACGATTGTAGGTACGTGTAGTGTAATATACCTTACGATGTAATTTGCAGAATAACGTAATTGTGAATAGAATGTGTCTCAATCAAATTGTTTTCTCTCTCTCTCTCAATCTCAAAAAACATTTTTAATTGCGAACCTTTTTCACGAAATCCCGAAAGCTATTTGTAGCCAGAAACATGCGATAGATGATGATACGATATTGATTTTGGCTAAAACAGTGATAGGTTAGATAAACAGCAAATTATTTTTGGAAAATACATAAATAAGGCCCTAACATCTTTATATGTATACAAAAATCAACTGCCGTGCCTTATTCTCGCAAAAACTCGAAAATGGCTCGACCAACTTGAATATATTTTTTTTGTTCGCCTCAATTCTGGAATGATTTAGGAAAAAAGAAAATAAGGAAAAACCCAAAGGAACCGCTGAAAAATAGATGGATTACTTTCAATAGATTGAGGTTGATTAGGATTGATAATAATAATCGCTTATGAAGAATTGCAATCATATCAATTTTAAGTGGTACGAAGTCCACCTGGTCATCTAGTTTTCCAATATATTTAAATTGGTTAGTGTGGATGCATAACTCTAACCAATTTGATTGGTCACAAAAAAAGTTGAGACATTTTTTTTGAAAACTCCACCAATTAACTCTGGAGGTTTTAAAAAAAATTGCCGATTATACAATACATTCAGAGCAGTTTGCCAATCTTACATATATTTTTTTAAATTACATGTACAAGTAACGTCACGTCACATCAATTTGATCATTGTAACATGTGTCATGTGAGGAAAATTATATAGGTACATATTTTTTTTATTCATTAATTTTGTATGCAATATTAATTATTTATACTTAACTTATATAGGTTAGTATTACTTTATTACAGGTATATCTAAAAAACTAAATACATCCCCACTTGAGCTTATCTAAGAATTAATTTGCAAAAACTTTAATTTTACAAATACCATAATCATTCAATAGTCGGCTACGAAACAGCTACGAAATAATTAGCAACGAAAATAAAATGACGCTACGCCAAAAATTCCACTCCCTGCGTTCATTATTTCAGCGGATTAATGAAACACCGTATTTCACTTTTTCAACAGCTTCTCATAATTTACGTGGGGGAAGCTAATTGAAAGCCATTACTTCTGATCTCCTTCATTAGTGCGGCTTCACGTTAAACCATCGACTTCGCAATAATAAATTTGACGTCAGAATTATAGCATAAAATATGATCATAATCCGCTTAGCTGCCACTTCCCTTACGAAAAAGAAATAAACGCAAAATCTGATTTATTCTGAATCTATTTCAACAACTTTTTATATAGGTACTTATTTTTTGAAAATATAAAATTAGCCAAAAATACATATATTTAAGGAGAAATTTTTATATGGAGTAAGTAATGTAGGGCTCAGAACGATTCTATAAAGAAGATATATATAACCTTTAACGTACTTAAGTTAGGGCTACTGTATATGCTTTTAATTCAATATTTCTAACTGGAATGTGTGAGTTTGTATACTAATTAAATTACACGTTATTTGTAAATCTTTATATGACCTTTTGCAGCCAGGTGGAAGTGCGTGAAACTGCAGTTTTTGTCTTGGTCTAGTGGTTGCAAGTACGACGTCTCGGGTCCGGCGAAATTCTATTGGGTTTTATGTGTAGGAAATATTCAATCACACCCGGGTTCGGAATTGTGCCCGATAGATAACAACAAACTCGCCCCCTATTACATATGACCGTCGAAATATGGGTGTTCAGTACTACATTTCTGCCTAACCCTTCAGGGAATACAGGCGTCACGCTATGATACGTCATAATATCTACCTTTAGCATACAGCAGTACATAAAAAGTAGATTAATTACGTTATGTCACCATGTCAAGGACGGCGGAAAGGCAGTGAGGTCAGGAGGCTAAACTCCCCGCAAAATTATATTAGAAACAAAAAATCTAGGTCCTACATAATATACCTAAGAAATCTTTATTAATTCATTAGGACACACGCGGTGCCCGGCTACGAGACAATAGATTTTTTATTGTCTCATTTGCATCACTTGACGTGTTAAAATACGGGCAGAACCATTTCACATATCATTCAAATTATTTTTTATTAAGCTTTATTATCGTAGAAGTTAATAACTGGGTGTAATTGCTGATTATTTTTTATTACCTACATTTATTTATATTATTAAACAATTATACTTTTAATAAGTGTGTTCTCTTTAAGTAGAAATTATTTACTCAACTTTTTGATGTTTCTTCTAAAATGTGTATCTACCAAAAAGTGTCGACTCAACGCAATGTAGGTAGGTACCTACTCTAGTTTCCCTGGATACAAATGAAAAGCCAGAAGAGTAAATAAAAAATCTCTTTACAAATTTTAAAACTTGAGTACAATAATACCCCAAACTTACGCGATAGGTGGGACTGAGCGATAACTGCGGAAGTCGAATTCGCGTAAGTCGGGGTATAATTTCAACAAGCTCACACTCTGTAGTTCAGAAATAAATTACACAAAATAAATTATAGCTAAGCGTTGATTGCGCGCGAAGCGTCCGAACATGTACATTAGCTGAACAATAATGAGGGGGCGCGAGTAATCGAGTTGTGTAGCTCTCAAAGTAACGACGAATCGATGAGATTCGAAAATCGCGTAAGTCGGGGTAGCGTAAGTCAAGGTATTACCGTAAAATGCTACAACTTTGCCATCACTGCTCAACATTGCCTGAATTCTAAAAAGTTAAATTATTGCCGTTGAGTAAAGTTTTTATGATCTGTTGTATTTCTAAAAGCAAGTCAACAATCTATATTACAACACTAAAACATACTTCACCTCAAATTTAAATTAAACTACTGTCAGTGTCAGTTTCAATGACAGTCCGGATACACACGTTTTTACCGGCTCGTAAGAAATTTTAATTTTGTGAATATTTTTGTTTTATTTATTAGTGTAATATGTTTTATAGCAAATAAAATATGTTCTTTTATGTTTTTTAACTAGTTTTCACTATTAAATCTCATTTTTAAACAGTCAAATCACGGTCGGCAAAGTTCTGTAAGGTTTCCATAAAATTTTACACAACATTGCCCAGGGTTAGGGCTGCAACTTTTATTTTTTTCAATGAACTCTTAATCAACCGTGGTTTTGCTCGTGCAATTGATTATTTCTTAGACCTCTTTAAAGGTGAAACTAATGTATTCAGATTTTTTTTGTAATCTTTTATTCAGGTGTGTCGAATGGAGCTTTTCTTTTTCTTTTTTCTTCTCTCTTTTTCGGCTATTTAAAATATGTTATCATATTGTTCGATAGGTTTTAATCATGAGCAAGCAAGCAAGGAGTAGAAGGAAACCAGGAGCTAGACAGTACTCCGATTATTCTGAAGAGATGCTCAATGTGGCGGTTGATTTAGTTGCTAGTTTTTTTTTTATTGACACAAGCCAAATTGAGTTGAATAAGTGTAGTTAAGATGTTTTCTATTACATGTACCTACAAGTAAAACTATTCAATTTTGTTGATTGATCTGCCACGTATGCAAGTTCTTACTTTTCTAATAATTTTATTTCAGTATTAGAATTGTTTAATGTTACATTATTGTGCTGAAAGTTTTTCTTTACGGTTATATTGTTTACTTAATAACTACTTAAGATGATTTTACATGTTTATGTAAAACTATTTGTTGATCTCTTTGTTGCTATTTTGTAAGAGTACATTTTATTTCAATAGGTATTATGTAGGCACACTATAATTTTTAATTTTATTTTATTTTTCGTTACCCATATATTTTTATCCGAAGAAAAATGTTTGATTAGAATTTAAGTATAACAATTGAAAAAGAAGAATGTTCTTAATTTTAATTTCGTACTTAAAAAAAGAAACATTTTAATATGCATATATGTTGTTTTTTTTTTTTTTTTTACTTTGTCTTTGTGCAGCCCTAAACCATATACACTTTTGTATGAGAATTTTAGAGAAACCTGCTCAACTTTGCCTACCATCGTTAAAAAAAAAATCGTGTTGTAATTCATGATTTGGTGAAGTGTAACATGGAAAGGAACTTAAGAGCACAATGGGTATCAAATCTGTTATTATAATACCTATGCATTTTAAAATATATTTAGCAAGGCAATGTTGTAGTTTTTACCTCAAGTTTGCCTCCGTTTTTAAAGTCATTTTTTGGTGCTTAATAGGTGTTTGTTCGGCTTGTAGCAAGTCTATTCCTATAGCTTACAGTCAAATATTGAATAACAATTAAAATTACATATGAATTTCATTAAGCTTAAAGATTTATTGAATAAAAACCTCAAAATTCAGGCAAAGTTGTAGCATTTTACGGTACTGTACTCAAAACGTGTCACGAGTTGGCTTCGGAGCTCTGTCCGTTAGGATTAATTCCTTGGCCAAGGAGTGTTTTGTTTTTCTCTGTAAGGATAAGAAATTTCTCATGAAATGTGCGTATATAATATCACACCTCAACAACATTTTACGCAGTAAACAGGTAGTGATAGGTATATAGTTAAAAAATGAAATAAAAAAAAATACGTACATACAGTTTTCTATTTTCAGATCAACATGTTTAAAACTTAAAATGTAAATTGCTCTGAATTGCCCAGCATTTAAAAATCGATAGAGTAGAATTGACGTAACCATAGTCAACACGTCATCCGTCACTCGGCATGCGCCATAGCGTACATTACAAGCTCTAATTGTTCTGTCACAACGTGCGCGTGTTCGAACACTTTCGCCTCGGTCAAGTTGATGCAACGCTGAATTGTCCCCGACGTTACAACATACGTTACATCTTACCGGTTTCAGTAATTAGCACATATAGTGCCATCAGACGGTCAGGGAGTGTCCTAACGCATTGGTGTACACTCATGAGCAAAAATATTTACCTATAAATGATACAGTCAGAAATTAAAAAATGTAGGTAGTTTTAATTTAGTTTTTAGTTAGAAGACGGTAACAGGTGTTAGATGAAAGCTTTACTGTGTTAAATACTACCGATACCTCAATTCACTTCATTTGAGTGAAGTAAGGTGGCTATTTTAGTCCTTTGGTAGATTTACCAAAAAAAATATTAGGCCGGTAAAAAATTGTCTAGAAACGAGTTCCAAAATTCTACAGTTACATATTAGATATACACATACAGAGCAATATTTAACCGTATGTAGTAACGGTTTCTGAAATTTTAGTCAACGCTTTAGTTAGAAGAATTTCATTTAAACTTCACGGCTTATGCATGTAATAAATAAAATTATTATTATGTACCTAACATATTTTTGCTCACGACTGTACAATGTATAAGTGTGAATGAAACAATGTGTGTTTATCTCGTAAACAATAGACGTAGCATTGTGAGCGAAGGTGAATCTGATTCAACCGTGACTGTTGAGTTTTGAGGTTAATCAGTTATGTAACGAAACTTCATCATTATCAAATACTTGGTAAGACTGTTATGTGTGTTGGTTACAAGTGTTCACATGATTGTGATGGTAAAGTTCCATACTGATGGCATTGAGCAGTTTACACGCGCTATTTAAGAAATAGATACATACTCTATGATATGGTTCCACAGGAATCGTCAGATTTTCCAAAAGAAAAAAATAACAATATCTAAATTGCCTGCAGTGTTGACGAATTATACAGAAGCATAGCAGTACATATTATTTGGTTACAGTAACATTTCTATATTCAAATATACGACATACTGTTTACCAGAAATCAAGATGCTCATATGTATATTTGTGTCTTAATTACTTACGTTACATTTAAAGAAAGAAAGTTTAAAAACTATTTTTAGATTTTAAATTTTTCCAATTATTTTGGGGTTATAATTTCGTGATAAAGTATTTGCAGAGCCGCTTAACATTTTTTTTTGTTTTATTGTATATATCGCACATCGGCAACAAGAGTGTCATAATACGTTATATGAGACCTACATTTTGGGAAATCACTATTTTCTTTTTTTATAACTCACATAATTTAATAAATTCCATAAAAAAAAATCTGAGAGAGTATCTCGATAAACACGCCAACCTTTCGGCGAGGAATCGCGCTATAATTAGGACGTGTTTTAGCAGATAAAATTTGTGATAGCCAATCTCATGGGATACTTATCTCAACTTTTTATTTTGTGTTGTGACTCTCTCGTTGCCGATGTGCGATATATGTATTTTGGGTAGGTTTGGAGAGAAAACATGATTGGATCACATCTGAGGCGTGATTTAAGAAATTCTTCTCAATTATCGTTACATGCAAGTAAAGCTGCGACCAACAGCTAACAATATATATATATATATATATATTTGAAATGTTCTAATTAAGCTCTTTCATTTGATACCCAACACGGCAACATAAAAATATTTTTTTTTGTTTTTTACTTTATGTCCTCTAGAGGCCGCTATATTCATTTCATATGATGTCACATAGCCTAGAACTAGCAGGCGATGAAGACGCTTCCAACGATACCTCATTTGTAAAATTATGATAAGTAAGTAAGTAAGTAGTTTAGAAGTTATGAGTGAACAAATGAACATACATACCGGTCAAAATCATAACCCTACTTTTTGCTTGGCCGTAGTCGGATAAATAACTTGGAGTGCCGTACATTGTATTACAATTTAAATTGCTTTCTTACAGGAATGATAAATACTTGATATTATCCATAAATCAACTTAAAGTTAAACAAAAACCACATGTGTAAACGTTTACCAAGAAATATTAAGCAGTTACGTAATCTAGGTATTACGTATTTGCACAGTTATTGTACCTTTTATATTATAAGGTATTTGTTGAATTTTGAAACTGAAATATATTTATTTAGTCGACTGTACATAAGCCTCAGGGTCATTTGTTAAATAAAGGCAGATAATTCCGATCTACGAGCTACTATAAAATATGAATTATATAATAAAATGAGAATATTATTCAAATGACTGAAACAATTATGAAGCATTTACATTTAAAAAAAATAGTATATACATACTCATCATCATCCACGGCCCGACCTCGCCCACTGCTGGGCAATCTCATGCATGTTCGACCCCCGATAGCAACAATATCGTCCGCCCATTTCGCTGCGGGACGACCGATATTCCTTCTCTACATACTACATTATGTTATATAGGTACGTACATACATAATATTGTCACGCATTTCTCGACACGGATTGTACAAATTTCTATTAAACTAGGATCACAATTCTTAAGAAGTCTGTACGCTCGTCAAGATGATCATAAATTACTGCAGTCGATTTCGTCCGCTTAATTAAACTTTTATGAGACAGTAGCGGCCCATAGATTTGCATGTTCTAGTGTTTTTGCCTAGCAATAGACGGATTATACCACATTACCTACCTGTCTATCATTAGGTATCATCTGGAAACAGTTAGGGGTTTTCCAAAAGTCTTAAGAAGATAGAAGACATTCAGAATAAAATTAGAAATTGGCTCTCTTAAAAATGTAATTGAAATATATTTTTCTTAACGGTCAATTTAGTTGATACTTTTGTCTTAGTTTGGAAGAAAAAACGGCGCCACAAATTCCCTATACATACAAGAACAACGTTAGCAATACCCTACTCTCTATAATGAGCCGATACTGCCATTTGAGAACACTAAGAAGGTTTTATAAGTTTATTTTGAGTTTAACCTCAACATTTGAATACGAATTCAGTTCCTAAATGTTCCCCATCAAAACGAAAGACAAATGTTTGCTACACAAGATTTAATGAAACAACTCATAAATCTCATTCATTCAATTACGTTTGACATCCAACCACGTTCTATTTGGTTCCGTTTTCGTAAGCTCCAATTTTATTTGATGTTGTATCACAAATTGGTTCTAACAAGCGACGCGATGGTACCTAACCGACACAGACTAGACAGGAAATGGAGGGGTTATTCGCATATTACGTTAACAATCGAACTCACAATACTTATACGGCGTGATGGGGGGATGAAATAGAGCAAATAGGGGCTTATTTGAAAGATTTTCCACATCCCTCTTCGGTTCAATTGCAGACCGTACCAGTAACGATTCGTTGCTTTTTATGGTCAACAATGCAAATGAAAAAGTTTTGAGTTTGAGAATGGCGACTGTCGAAACGATGCTTGCCGTATTTGGACGTCCAACGCCCGCGTACTCACTCCATTAGCTACCTTATCTGCGGTAACAGTACAGACTAGAGGTAATCGTAGCGATTAATATCAAATATGAAAGAAGCCACGACAATGCACCGCCCGCGCCGCTCACTATTTCAAAATATAGACTCGTTCATTTCTTCGTGTTTTGTTGCGAATGCTTTTGCAACGCATCTCGAGCTGTTGTCATAGAATGGTTCAAACATGCAACTGTAATAAGAGCTAGAGATGTGTCCAAAGAACGCAAAAATTATATAAATATTTAAGTAGAGTAGGTAAGTCAGTGCTAGAAAAATAAAATGCAAAATATTTATTATTTTATCTTTCGTATGGCTAGAGACATATTATATGCTGTATGGTCCCTTGTTCCAATATTTTTTTACTGGACCCTACCATAACTATTTGTAGGTAAATGATGTTCCACAAAAAAGGTGTCATTTACGAAACTGAGATGTATAAAGTAGCTAAGGACTTGGCTACTTTATATTATATAAAACTTGCCCGATTTCTTTTGACGGGTTTTGACAATATTTTGATGGATATTATAAAGGTAAAAGTACTTGTTCTTTCAAACATAAATTTATTAATGTGTGTAAAAAGCACAACGAGAACGTAAAAGTATTATATTTACTTATCATCTAAGTAACTCTTTTTCAGTACAAACTAAACATTTTACGAGTATTTTACGGCGGTTAAGACATAATTACCAAGTTTTATACTAGGATAATCCTACTATATCCTACTAATATTATAAATGTGATAGTTTGTGAGGATGGGTGGATGGAGGGATCTTTGTTACTCTTTCACGCCAGAACGGCTGAACGGATCTGGATGAAATTTGGCACAGAGATAGATTATAATCTGGAATAGCACATAGGCTATTTTTATAGAAAAAATTACAGGTTTGTAAACCACGCGGGCGAAGCCGCGGGCGGAAGCTAGTAAGTTATATATCTTGATTCTGTATGTTTGTTGTAGCCATTGGACTAAATTTAAACAAGTTAAATAAAATAGATAGTCATCAAATGTAAGTACTTTAACCTCCAAAAGTAGTTTCGCAATAAATTATGGTCAACTGGTCAAGTCTAACAAGTAATAAACATTAATAATTTACTTTCACTGTTTATTTATTAAAGTCACGATAGTTAAACGTATTTTATGAACGCTGAAAATTCTTTAACAATCTAAGTAACTATCCTGTTGGACTTTTTCAAACAGTTTTTATTCTGCTGGCCCGGTAAATAATAATACATTCCGCCATATTACATTAGTAGGCAAAACATTTAAGAAATTTTTTTAGGTAAAAACAAACATAGTATATTTCTAGACAATAATATTTTATTTGTCGGGCAGTCTGGTTCTGTTGATAGATTGCGACGAGAAACTGTTCCGTAACTGTACTGCAACGTATTGTAACATCATTGAAAATCAACATGCATTCAGGCCAACGCGGTTTCTATGCATTTATATACTAGCGTTATTTTTATCAGCTAAAAACGATCTGAGGCCGCCACACATGGAGAGGCCGATCTGTGCAGGCCGAACTGCGCCAAGTTGGCTGGAATATCATGAACATACACATTAGACTAACTCGGTTTCAGGAATTCCAGCTTCCAAATACTCCCAAACCTCGAGGCTAAACCGCAATTTGATTCGGTTTGCTAATAAAACGTAACGAAATACCGTAATGTGTGAATTCATGTGACGACTCGAATAATGAAGTCGTTTTGGCGGTAACCCCAATATGTTACACTTTTTCCAGTATCCAGAATGTTTTTGTACTTCTTTCATAGGTTCGTTGCCTTCGGCGTCTAACTGGACAGTTTTTTGCTTAGGTGAGTACAAGGCGAGATCTCGATTGCCACTCGATAGATATGACGTAGCGAAACCGGCGCCATAATTTTAGAGTTCACAATTTATATTTGTAAAATCATTTTAGAATTACTATCGTTAAGTAATTCTAGCATCCATTTATATTACGCCTATGTGATGCAATATAAATGTGATTTTTGGGTTATGTAAACTGCATTCACTTTAACGTAATCTTCAAATCTCTTAATCTTGGAGATGCAGTTGCACAAAATTGGACTTGCTTCGTAACACGACGTGATTAGTTTTATTTTTGTAGAGTCACCGTATTTCTAGAAAATAAATAATCATAGACTGTGTAATAAATATGTATTTGAAATAATCGGAAAAAAATATGATCTTAGTTTTTACTGACTCTCAAAAAATTTACTGACTCTAGATTTGCACACCGAAAAACTGGGCCCGCTCTAATGCCGAAGTCGCCCGCGTGCGTAAGCGTTTTTTAACTCAATCACAGGAGTGAGTAACGTTATTTCAATGAAAATCTTTAATTTCCGTGTACGGGACCCTGGCGGAATATACGGTGCATGTTTCGGTCATTTATTTTACTGTATACTCAAGTGTAGGTGTTGGTACATTAATGCTAACGACATTTTTTTGAGTGTAGATTAGTTTCGATTCACGGCACAACACCGTAACCAAACTTTTTATAGGTAAGTTTGGAGAAATAAAGCGTTGGATAACGTATTAAAACAATTAATATAGAATCATTTTTTTAACCAGTGCGCAAATTTTAAAGCGTTTTACATTCTCGAAAAATAAATAAACAAGTATTAATTATTTACTAAAAAAAAATAGTTAATATTAATATTTAATTATTTTGTGAAATAAATTCCAAATTTGCTCAATTTCCACAACCCAGAGGGGGTTGTGGAAATATTCCTGTTAACATGACCCCTCCCCTAAAGTGTCTGGCTGCGACCGCGCATGATTGCTTTAGACATATTGTTTTAATGGTACCTGTATAATATTTAAAGTAAGTACTTAACTGTAATTAATCAGTTATAAAATTTGCAATTTGTGCACTACATTAGTGGTAATTTGACACGCTCTAATAAATTAACGCGTTACACCGTATAATTAGATGCGAATAGAATTGTTAATTATATGTAGTTCAAGAACTACTTATTGTAAACATAACATAGCGTCACGCCTGTATCCCTAAAGGTTAGGCAGAGGTTTACTATTGTGCACCAACATTTCGCCCATGGTGTTATTAAGTCGCTATTGCCTATTGCCATCTATCGGGCACAGTTCAAAGGAAAAGGAAAATCACAATAACACTTCGTCCACGTTCCCACCCGGGAATCGAACCCATCTCAAAAGTCGCGCTTGCGATCACTAAACTAATGCGGTAGTCATAATATGTAAATCATACCTGCATATTTATTTCCTTTATTCTGTAAATAAAGGAAATAAATATGCAGGTATGATTTAGCAGGGAAAATTTGTCAAAGTCCTATATAATAAATAGTCCTAAATATAATTGAATTGACTACCGACGGCAAATCTCAATAGGTACTTGCAGAGACGATTCCCACGAGAAATCAGAACGAAATGCGCAGGCGCGATCTTGCATTTCCCCTTATTATAGGTACGAAGACTGATATTAAAATGACATTGCTCTGGTAGCTAATTTACTTAGCAATTTTGCCATATTATTATAGATTAGATTAACTTACTGCTTTTATTGCTACAATGGTTGCAAGCGCGACTGCTGAGATTAGGTTCGATCCCTGACTCGGGGAAAGTGATATTAGTCCGGAGATTGGATTTGTGCCCTTCGGTAAATACAGAAATGTTGTGTAATGAGAAGATATGTAAATAGATTGCAAAGATTGCAAAGCAAAAGTTAGGTGTGGTTAGCTGTGGACATGAAAAATTGCTTGACTATCTTTGATACTCATAATAAAGTACATTTCTATATAAGTATTTGTTCATGACTCTTTTCATTAAGACCTATTTTCATTAAGATTCGTCTACATATTTGCCCAATTTTTGTTTACAGCAGGTATGGTAAGAAAAGGGGGAGATTTTTTAACACCTTCATTTACAGTGTGCTTAAGACTTCTGGTAGTTTTCACTCATTTCACGAAACCCTGAAACACAAAAAGTATCGTTATGTTGATAATTACGATAGACACGCGTAATCGGAATCAAACAACAGTTCAACAATGTACATTGCGTTGTTCCAACTTTTGGGCGGAGTGATTTTCAAAGAAAATGCGCAATGTTACTACTGTGATTATAAAACGGCTAATAATGAACCGATTCCGATTACGACCATGTGTCCTATTTATCCTGCCCAGCCCATTTACGAACTGGAATGGGCAAACCTAGCTGAAGCTGGTACAAGACTATGTATGGTCTACCACATAAAACTTTCTACTATAACCAGATCAGATTGAATTAAATCGAGTGTAGCCGACAGCAGATACTATATTATATACATATAGACAAGTATTTGCCTATTAGAACTGTGTGCCCATTAATCGTGCGTGCAGCAATTACGAAACGTGACGAGATGAGCCACGAAATCTTACGTATTCGTAAGATAGTCATGGTATTGAAATATTTTTTTTCATTCTCATTCACTTGTTTAATTATCAGTCTTTAGAAAAATTAAGGAAGCGTTTAGAATAAGGAAACGTTTTGTGTGATGATGAACAAAAGTTTGTTAAAAAACACAACCAATGTTAAATGTGATGTAATTAAGACCCAAGTTCACCAACAATGTAACGGTCGTTTAAGACTCTATCATCTGTTAACATTACACGAACTTTTTGTATAGGTAAACAACCGTTTTCATTCAAAATATCTGTTTTATATTTGGAGAACATGACCCTAAAAGCACAACGCGGGTTCGGCTTTGTGTTTGAACTATTCTACCTCTCCGTCTACTATTTTAAGGGTAACTTCAGACAGTAAAGTTGAAACGAATACAGATAGAGCAGATCTCGCCTACAAAAAATGAAGTGAAAGAGGAGAAAAACAGCTCTATAAATTAATTACAATAGCAAAGGATGACAAAGTTATTATTCACAATTTTTATTGTAAAGTTTTAGCAGTTGAACGTAAGCTTACTGATTTAATGTTTCTAAACAGAAGATTTACGTGAATCATAAAAACTTTTGGAAATCACGTTGAAAGATACTGTAGAGGTTTCATGCAACTAGTTACGGACTTTGGTGTAAATACTGGTGTGCGATAAAAGAACAAGTTTTTGACGGGATGTCAATGTGCGAAATCATTCAGTGTTGTATCTTGATTAATATTATAATTGCAGTTTCATTCCTGGGCACGACAATACTAACACTGACTTACAAACTTTTTATGATTTCTCTTATCTCAGACACCAGTTATTCAATCTGGACAATGACGAACGAGGCCCAAATCCCATAACGCACCTAACACGTTAGCCAGTGTAGTTACGAATCATGTATAAAATATAAGGTAGTCCTTCTCATCGACTTCGTTTTTTTTTTTTTTAAACGTTGCCCCACACTAGGATTTCTCCTGTGTCGTGGGTACAGTTTACAAACATACATGTCACATACACACACAACCAGACCCGAAACAACTATCTGTAGATCATACAAATATTTGTTCCGTGCGGGGATCGAACCCGCGACACATAGCGCAGAAAGCTAATCGCTTAACCACTGCGCCAACCGTGTCGTCAAAGAATTTCTTCTAGCGTGGGCCTTAATATTGCTCGCTAGGCCGAACTTGGTTTTAAAAATCCGATCTCATGAGAAGCAATATAGTTGGCCCGCAGAGTTATATGTGTATGTATAGAAGGCTTAGGTCTCTCTACGTATTTAGCGTCTTTAGTTAAGTGTTACGAGTCGATTGTCTTCGAACGCTTTTATCTTTTTGTGCATGGTAGAGCGAGGCGACCTTTTCCCAATATGTAGGGTCAATAGCGCATACGTTCAAGTACTATTTTATTACCAAACGCCCAATATCTAAACGCATATCAATGACATAATGGGGTAATTCAGTAAGAGTTCTTCAGTCAAATTGATCTGAACTTAATTAGAATTTACGGGTCGTAAAATCACAATCACCTGAACCTAGAATCTCAAGCCTTTTAAACGAATGTTTCTCGAGATATCTTATAAATACCTAACAGGTAAGAATTCACATTCGGTTTCTGTAAAGACAACATTACACTGTAAACACCATAGGAACGAGTTACTAAAATAACATAGAGTATAAAGTTACATTTTATATTCTACTGTGGACAAGGATGTTCTTATAATACTTTAATAACGGTGTGTAAATAGGCTCTATGATAAAAACGGCGTTTAAAACTAAGCCTATTTTATTAGGTAGGTAAATGAAGATGATGGTGATCTCAGAACAGAAAACTAAAGGTTTTTTAAACTGTTCTGTGAAGATGACTCATAGAAAAATGCGCATCACAAATATATTACATCATTTGATACAAACTATATTCTTTTTTAACCCGGATACAGGAACAAGGTTTGTTATGATGACTTCGTATAGTGAATAGGTGTTTATCTCGGCAAACTTTAAGCTAACGATGGAAATAACTCTCTTCAGTTAAGTCTGACAGACCGAATACCTTTTAACCCTCCTCAATCGAAGAAGAGGCTCGTGCTCAGCAGTAACGATGTAACTTATTATAATTCGTTCTTGTCATTTTCAGGTTATCAAACAAGTCTACTTCAACAATGGGTGCATCCAGGGAGAGATATTCAGGAAGGAGCCACTGGTCCTTGCCCTCAACAGCCCTTTCTTCCTGTGGGTGCCGTAGAATGCAAATAGGTGAGAGGTTTTATTGACATATTTAATGTAAGCACTTTTGTTATACTTAAACCCCATATTACGGTAGGTACCAGAAACAAGCATTTGTAGATACCGAATCGAACCCGTCACACGTAGCGTGGAAAGTTAATCGCTCAGCCACTGCGCGTGCGTAACCGCGCCGTCAAATGATGTCTTATGATGGGACTATAATTGACTCGCGTAAGTAATCGTATTATGCATGCAATATGGTAATGCATGCAATCGTGCATCAATAGAATTTATAAAGGAAGTAGAAAAAAAAAAACCACGAACTACTGCAAATATTATACAAATTAACTGCCGTACACAAGTTTGTGGGAATCTTTGAAATATGTAGAGATCGTGACGATGGAGCTGCCTTGAATAACGTCAGTAGGTCGTATGTTATCATCCAGCATCCTTGCGATGATACCACAATGATCTCACACGGATCATGGCACGTCTTCGGTTAATCGTGTAAAGCCGTAACTGCATAAGTATGTTATTCACGTAGACATGTTATACACGGACATTAGTTACGGTGTAATTGTTCTATTAAAATGCGTATGCTATGGACGGCATAAATACACGATTGTTAATTAGTTATAGTATCTATTGATGGTTTATTTTCGTACACATAAATCATGACAGTAGGTCCTCAAGGTAAAAGGAGCAGAGGAAGACCATTGACACGTTGGGAAGAAGAAGAGGACAGCCGGCTCAAACTGGAAACAGATTGCACAGGACAGAGACAATTGGGCATCTTTGGAGGAGGCCTTCACCCAATATGGGGTTCCTGCAGATACAGCTTAGTAATAATCAAATTGTAGTAGTAGTTAGTTAATAATTAATAATTAAAGCAGTTAAAGGAAATAAATGTAGTTAAGTGTATTAAATAAATCAAATTAGCAATAAGTAAAGCAGTCAAAGAGAAAAACTAGTTAAGTGTATTGAATTAATTAAATTAGTTAAGTAACGTAAAAGAATGTAAAAATAAGTAGTAGGAAATAAAAGGCTTTTTATTATTTATTATTATAAATCATGATAGTGAGATAACATAGCATAACGCCTATTTTCCCCGAAAGGATAGACAGAGGTTTATTTAATGCACACCCATATTTTGCTAAAATATACCGGCGGCCTAATTACGTATAATAGCGACAGCCACACGACAGCAGCGTCAATGTTAGCCAATACATATGTAACACAAAAATGACATTTGATAGTAGCTATCGCGCGATTTACGCCTGACGCAAACTGATTGTTACATCGATAATTAGGCTGCGGGTATTGAATGTTATAAATTCTTGTAAAAAAGGGTGACTTTATTGCTATTTAACGGGCACAGGCTGCAGGGTCAAACTCAAAGTCAAAGTCAAATATTTTTATTTCGAGTAGGCCTTTACAGGCTCTTTCAAAACGTTGTGATTCCAGGGGCACGGTTCCAAAGTGGGGGTAGGTCCTATGGAGAAGAGACCGGCAAGAAACTCCATGGATACTCTTTTAAAATAACCATTTAATTAAGTTTAAGAATTTTTGAGAAATTTTCTCAAAAAATCTTAAACTTAAATTATCCCTAATGGCGATCTTGAGCCTTTGCCAAATATCGAATGCCGTAAGTACAGTGTCATACTTGGATCGATGCCTGCTGACCTCCAAAGGATTTTCCCTGGCGTGATATGAGCCACGCCGAATAACTTACACATGACCTCGTCACGGCTGCGCCGGGCGTTTAACTTGTTTATCAATGTTCTTCCTCTTCGTCTTTAATAATGGTATAATCGTGACCTCTTAATTATTTCATAGAGTTGATAACTTACAAAAAGTTAAAAAACAATAAATTCCATATATAGCAACACGCCTGTATTCCCCGAAGGGTTAGGCAGAGGTGTACTATTGTACACCCACATAGGGGCGAGCCTATTGCCATCTACCAGGCATTTCCAGGCTCCGTGCTGCTACTGAGAATTTCCATACAGAAAAACCTAATAACACTGCCCGTTCCGGGAATCGAACCTCGCATGGTAAATTCCAATTTTTCGTTATGGCATCATAACATGAAGCCTGTATTCCTTGAAAGGTTTGACAGAGATGTATGTCTATTGTGCACCCACATTTCACAGATTCCGTTATTGAGTCCCATGTAAGGACGTTCTTACTATCTACCGGGCACATCTCTATTAATGTGAGTGTACTTCCCAGCAGGAGTTATAGATGTCACTTTTTCTTATACATTAAAAATCAATTAAAGATGCAACATTCTTTACATGAAGTTGACGCCATCAATCTTCATAATAACAATACTTTTATATTTTATACGTAATATTTACATACAAATTTCACGCTCAGGTACAGTCAGCGATATGAGTAGATGAAATTTTCTTTATTTCGAATGAATTGGTCGGCAAAAAGTAAAGCGCCATCTATCGGAGTCAAGCGACAACAGAATATTCTGATTCGCACTATGAGAGTGGACAACGATTCTAAAATATGTAAAAAAAAAAAAAAAAATATTTTATTGTATTTAACATAGGTACATATACCTAGTTAAGAATAATGCCTGATTATCTTCATTGATAAATTAATTTATCAAAAAATCATAAAGCTTTGCACTTAGAATGATCAGCAATTTTGATGCTGATTGTACATATTCATATTCTTATTTCCCATCATTTGTATTATGGTGTTTTATGTGTTGATTTACTATAATTTTATTTTATTGCCATGTGTGTTAAGAGTTAGCGACCTGTAAACTGTGGTCATAGATTTACTTAGATGAACGTCTCCACTGTCCGTTCCGGTTATATGCATAATGAAAATTAATTGGAGCAATCACAGCACCTACCGCGGTAAATCGGTGATTATCGGCGATATCATTTGAAAAATCGGCCAGTTTAACCTGAGAACATCACTTAAAACTCGCCAGTACAACTTATACAATACAATATACTTTATTGCACACCAGAAACAGAAAAAATATACAAAAATGGAAACCAATAGAGATGTACAAGGGGCGGTCTTATTGCGATTTCTGCAAGACAACCTTAGCACAATAAGATTATGTGACTAAAGTAAAATTGAAGTGTTTGTTTGTAATGTCAAAATAGCTTTTTAGTAAATGCGATGAAAGTATATACTGTACATATAAAAATAAAAAAACAATTTAAATTTTTTATTTGTATGTTTGTTCCAGCTAATCTTCGCAACAGCTGGACCGATTTTGACGGGACTTTCACCTGCACATAGCTGATGTTATAAGGAGTAACTTAGGCTACTTTTCCGCAAAAATATATACGGGTTCGTAATCCACGCGGGTGAAGCTACGGGCAGAAGCTAGTAGGTATGTAATATTAATATTGTTGAAATGAAATGAAATGAAATGAAATGAAATTAATGAAATGAAATTATTTATTTTGCAATTAGGATTTTTCAATCACTTTTACACGTCTTTTTTAAACTAGATGACGTCGGCATTTCCTATGACTATCCCTGAGAAGAAACGCCGAAACAAACTCAGGGGTCAAAGTCTATTTTAAAGTCCAGACAGATTGTAATGATGTAAAGGTTTATGTGAGACAAATATAGGGTGGAATAGCCTTTTGAAGAAAGTGCCATAACTATTTGAGCTAACCTGTCGCAACAGAGTGCAAGCATGCATCAGTTATCGTGAGAATTAATGAAATGAAGAGCGCTCAGCCTAGATCTCACTCACATTTACAATGTATAGCGGTTATATATAAGAAATCATTTCAATTTAAACGACATTACAATATCAAAATAATGAAGTAAATAATATAATAATTAATGGCAAAAAGTGTATATAAAAAAAAGGAAAGGCGAAAGGAAAGAAAGGAAAGAGCGGTTCAATCCCAAGCGTTTTTGTCATCTAAATAGTCCGAAATTTTATAGTATCCTTTTTTACAAAGTTTAGATTTAATTACAATTTTGAACTTCTTTAATGTTAAATTACGTATATCATTGGGAAGTTTATTGTAAAAGCGTATACATTGTCCCATGAACGAGTTGCTTATTCTGTGGAGGCGCGTAGCATGTACAGCAAGGTTGTGTTTATTCCTAGTGTTCAAAGAATGAGTATCAGACAGTTTGACAAAGTTCGAAATATTTTTATAAACATATATTAAATTTTCAAATATATATTGTGACGCTACAGTTAGAATATTAATTTCCTTAAATCTGTGTCTCAGCGACACCCTTGGCCCAAGATTATAAATAGCTCGGACAGCCCTTTTCTGCAAGACGAATATAGTATTGATGTCTGCAGAGTTTCCCCAGAGGAGGATGCCGTAAGTCATCACGCTATGAAAATAACTGAAATAAACTATTCTGGCTGTATCCACATCAGTTAAGTGCCGAATTTTTTTGACAGCAAACGCGGCCGAACTAAGCCTACCCGATAATTTGTTTATTTGCGGGCCCCATTGCAGTTTGGCGTCTATAGTGATGCCTAGAAAAACAGTTGAATCCACAATGTCCAGTTCCACTCCATTCAATTTAACATTTATTGGTACTTGTCGGACATTGGGCGTTGAAAATTTAAGACATTTGGTTTTTTTCTCATTAAGGAGAAGATTATTGACATTGAACCAATGAACTACATGAGATAGTGCAACGTTAACTTCGCGAAAATCTAGTAATTGTCGTCGAATTTTAAATATTAGAGAAGTATCATCCGCGAACAATACTACCTCGTGATTATCCCGTACGTAATATGGCAAGTCATTAATATAAACTAGAAACAAAAATGGACCTAGAATTGAACCCTGCGGGACGCCCATGGTGACCTCAGATCCCGAAGATCTCTTGCCATTAATATCGACCCTCTGAATTCTATTGCTTAAATACGAAGTCAAGAAGTCGAGAGCCTTGTTCCTTATACCGTAGTGGTATAATTTCCTGATGAGTGTATAATGGTGTACGCAATCGAAAGCCTTTGACAAATCGCAGAATATGCCAAGAGCATCTTGCGAGTCTTCCCAGGCATCGAATATATGTTTCAGCAATTCCACGCCCGCATCTGTCGTTGAACGTCCCCTTGTGAAGCCAAACTGCTTTTTATGAAGTAGGTTGTGTCTATTAAAATGTCTTAACATTTGATTTAAAATCAATTTTTCAAAAATTTTACTCAAAGTGGGTAGAATTGAAATAGGCCGAAAATTTGTGGGATCCGTAGAACTACCAGATTTGAACAGTGGTATTACTTTACTTTGTTTCATCAAGTCAGGAAATACACCAGATGCAATACAAGAATTGAACACGGTTGCCAAGTAAGGTGAAATTACGTCAATTATGGACGAGATAGTTCGTACTGACAGTCCCCAAAGGTCTGCAGTTTTCTTTACATCAAGACTTTTAAATGATTCTTTAATATCTTTCGCATTAACAACTGAAAATTCAAAAGGTGTGCTACATTCAGATACGCTTTGTTTTAGTATAGTATAAGCGGAAGTGGAAGAAGACAAGAGAGTTTTGGTTGTTAAAATCGGAATATTAGTAAAGAAATTTTCAAACTCAGTTGCCACCTCCATGTCCCCCCTAATATCTATGTCGTTAATTTTCAAATGGAAATCGCGGCTACGCACTGTGGATCTTCCCGTTTCGGAATGTTGTTATAACAAATTTCAAATTTTTACTCATAAAAAAATTAAAACATTATACAAGGAACGCTACTTTTGTCACTGACTGCACCAACGATTTACTATACCCGTTTATACAAGTGCTTATTAAAACTTCATCATTTTTCTTATACCTACATAGATACTTATTTAATTTCGAAAATGTATGACATCAAAGCGATGTAATTTCATAATTAATGGCGTTTAATTATTCCTTTCACCGGCGATATAAATCAAAAATGTATTCCATAAATATTAAAGTGGCACCAAGTAATACCAGCACGTGAATATTTATGACATGTTTACTTGAATTTAAATTAAACTCCGTTGCAATAAACTAAGTTGCATGATACTGGTATTCTTTTTGTTATTTATTAACGACGGTAATGGTCTCGAGTGTTCGGCAAGGCGCCTCTTGACAGAATTACGTGTAATAACATTGCTAACAAGTAGCCCGGGGATAGAAATAAAATCATGTGTCACCACGTGGGTAGCCAGGCGACAAATGAGAGACGCCACTGTAACTCAGTATGGTCCATAGAGATTATATTCCTTATAAGGATTCCTCCAACGATAACATAAACTGCAGATTCCTTGTTTTGCTAAGAGCGCGCGCTCACCAAAGCCAAGACTGTTAGTCTAACAATAACAAATATGTCTATTAGATCTTCTATAAGGCGTCTTCCCTGTGAAAACCTACAGACTGAGTAGACACTGGAAGACAGTTTCATATTGACGCGTTAAGACGTTCAAGTGTAACCCACGTTAATTGCTTTTAAAGTCTGTATAAATAAAGACAATAATGTGCGCAGGCCCTTACTGACTGAGACTACGCCTCTATATTGTATTTTATCGCATGAATATTTTATTTAGGTGATTGCCCGCAGAGTGCTCAAGTAGAAAATTATGTATATCCTTTGAGAATCACGAAGGGATAAGAATTATGTTGTGTGTTTGTCTGACTTTCTCGTCAATATTCAGTTGTCGAGTCTAAATATTCCGTTGTTGATGCCGACTAACAAACAAACAAACATCATGGCAGACACATCAAACGTAAGTATTGGTTTTTGGTGAATGAAACTGCGTTGTTTAGGTTAGTTCAGTTCAGTGACCAGACTTTTACTCATGCATTTATAATACTCCTAATGAAAAAGAGTCTAAATAATAAATTCACGTATTGGAGCGAGTCGTGTGAGTAAAAATCGTCAGCATACTTTGCCATAAAATGGGTAGTTGTCCATTTATCTTTCATTATCAGTTTATACAGGAAAACATTTAAATATTTAACAGAATCAACGAGCACGAGTGTGTAGGAAAAGCTTATAGCACGAGGCTTGTCTAGTTCTATTGCAAGCATTTAATCAACTCTCGCGGTCCACGCGCATTAAACATTTGATCCAATGTTAAATCGTTCACAAGCAAACATTACTTTAATAAGCACTCTTAACTTAAACGATCGGTCTAAATCTAACGTGTCAGCGGAAAGTTTTATGGCTATTAATAGCCCATCAAATGAGAAAGATGTTCGAAATGGATGGGCGGAGTAAGTCGAAAATAATTGAACACATCCGCATTCTATCGGCCTTGTACTTTGCACTTGTACTTTTGTAATTGAGAGCAAGCCTACGCAAGTAAAGATGGCACGCTTAGTTAAACCATTAGATGGTGTTACAGAAGAAAATTTGGACATGATAAAAAAATAATCATGCCCTATAGCATTCAGGCATTCTCATTCTACAGGCATTAAATAGTTGACGCCGTGGTTAACGATTGGGTTTCTGCGTTACGTGTCGCAGGTTCGATAGATAGTTGTTTCTGGTCTGTAAGGTACAGGAGATCAGGTACAGGAGAGGAACCCACGATACCGGAGAAATCATAAACAGGCGCAATATTTAAAAAAAAACAAAGCTATTATTTTACTCGATACCGGGTAATAGTAGAGTGTTCCCCACTCTACTATTACACGTATTACCCTCATAACCTTAAGTCATTAAAATTTTGCGATTCGTTTAAATACGTCACCTTTTTAAGTAATCACTAATTACATTATTTGTTTCAGAACCTGATAAAGAATGCGAATTTAATTACGGTTTGTTTTATTTCAGAAGCTGTTAAAATACTTTGCAATCCAGATAGGCATCTGGATGATGCTATAGATGTGCTTGTAGCTACATAGCTACCATACAGATCAGTGAATCTGCGAGGTTAAGCTGTGCATGCTGCGGTCAACCCTTGGATGGGTGACAGTTATCCATACATCGAAACCCCTCCGTGCCTCAGAAAGAACGTTTGTCAGTTAACCCCGGGTGTCATTCGAATATCTATGACAAGCGGTGGCCTAGTAGGTGACTGGATGGCGAAGGTCAGATGGCAGTCGCTCTGTGTAAAATACTGATATTCAGCTGCAACTGGTTAGAATGGAAGCCGACCTCAATGTAGTTGGGAAAAGGCTAGGCAGGTGATAGATGAATTTGTACTTGGTACCTAATTATAATATAATAACATTTTTTTTTATAATATTTTAAACTATGTTAGCTGTTCGCACCTGAAACACACGATTTCATAGTTCAGGCACACGTTAATAGGATCTAAATAAGACTTTATGTACCGTAGTATTAATACCGTAACATTTTATTTTTTTATTATTACCTTAAGATAGTTGCACTTAATACAGGGTGGTACTTTAACTACCGGCAGTTTTCAATAGGCTGGTATATCAATCTCATAATTTTTTTTTTAAATGTCTCTCCATGATGTTTTTATAGAAAATTACACGATAATGCAATTGATATTAGAGGCATCATAAAGGATTGCGGACCAAAACCAAAGTAAATCATACGCGGGCGCTTGAGCTACACATGCTTACTCTACCTACAACCCGATCAAATTATCGCTTCAGGTCAATGGTTTGCGTACTATTTAAGATTGAAACTGCATCTGAAAATAAAAACGATTATTTAGATTAAACTTTAAGATAGATACAATTCTTTTTTTTTAAAACGCCACTCTGTATACCGAGGCAATATGTAATAAATACTTTTAAAATTAAATTCCTTTTATATAATACAGTAATAAATATATCATATACCAATTTATACGTAGTCACAAACTTTTTGCGCAACACAAGTACCGAGGTAGTTGTTCGCTGCCTTTGACCTTTCCTAATAAATGTCAAAGCCGTTTAGATACTAACGACACTGTATTTCCGATAGGTTCTTGTTATATAACATTAAATAAATCTATATACATGTTGAAATACGGAAGAATCACACTTACCTCAAAGAGGTGTTAAATAATACATAGTTTTACCATTTTACATAGCAGTGCAATGTTTTTGTGCCGTACAGCAGGTTTCTTTATCAAAGGTAACAGCTAAAATAAAATAAAAAAGCAAAAATTACGTTCCTCTACAACTTTAGTTATTACTTTTACCGTCTTAGCGGCTAAGGTAACGTTAAAACACATTAATTAACCGTAATTTTTGCTTTTTGATTTTTTGACTATTACCTCCCCTACCTTATCTGAGACTTATCACTTTCATATATTTTTATGACTTTCATATCATCATAATATTCATTGCAATATGTCCCGCGGGGATAGGAAATATCCACATACCTTATGAGATCCACGAGCCGACTACTTATAATTATTATCGTACTAGCAGATAAATTGTTGTTATTATTGTATCTGTTTTGTTTCAATTTGTTGACAAACCTTCTCATAATACGTTTGATCTTTTCTTAATTTGTTTTGTAATTTAAGTATATTGATATCAATATTATTTCATCTTATTAAACTACACTGGAATATTTTATTTATAATTCAATGTAGACATCCTCTACTTTACATCTAAAGATTGCCGCAAGGAACGATCTTTGGGCGAATATCACTACGTCATCATCAGCCAGAAGACGTCCACTGCTGAACGAAGGCCTCCCTCAAGGGGGGGTTTGCCATAATCCCCACGCTTGGCAGGCGGCTTGGGGATCGCAGTGGCTCACCGATTAGTGAGAGGACGCTGCTGCCCGTCCTCCGGTGTCTGGCCGCAGTTTTAAGACGTACCCGGGTCACTACTATCACTACGTATGGGAGGCAAAATTGAATTACTGAAATATTATTATAACACAAGTTCTTTAGAGAGAGAGAGATATTAACTGCTGTCTACAAGATAAGTCAAAGATTTTTTATTTCAATTAAGCCTTTGCAGGCACTTTTAAAAAGTCGAAACTCTATAAGCGCACGGTTCCAAAAGGGGGTAGGTCCTATAGAGAAGAGACTGGCAAGAAACGCCATGAATAAAATATAAAAAAAATAATTTACAATGAATAACCTTAACTTTAACATTCATTATAAAAGAAAAAAACAAACTTATCAGAACGTTAAATTGCATAATGAGGTAATACAGTACAAGTTACACGACATATCTACAAGTTATAGTGTATGGAATAAAAAATAAAAACGCCTTATAACAGTTCAAAGTGGCTAAAAAAAGAATACAAAATAATGAAGTAACAAGAATGTCGATACATCTAATGTAAAATAGAACTAGTAGATACAATGTATAACCAGGGAAGCCACATGTGCAGAAGATAGCGCCATAAGTCCCTTTTTATTTTAGATACTTTGGATACCCCACACTACGATTTCTCCTGTAACATACATGTCACATGCACACACAGCCAGATCCGAAACAACAATTTATAGATCATATAAATATTTGTTCTGTGCGGGAATAGAACCTGCGACACGAAGCGCAGGAAGCTAATCACTTGAGCCATTACGCCTCCCGTCTATCTATCTAACGTCAACATATGTAGTCTATGATCCTAGTTTTAATTTTCATTTAGATTTTAAACTTCTTACCGGAAAAATCGGTTACAGTTTTCGGTAGCTTGTTATAGAAACGTACACTGTTGTTAATACTGAGGCCCTTGTGTACGTTTCTTTCGACAAATTCGATTTACTGCATCGAAAGCGTTCGGCGCTCCGATTGGTCCGTTTCGTGCTCTCCACCAATCGGAGCGCCAAACGCGTTCGATGCAGTAAATCGAATTTGTCGAAAGAAACGTACACAAGGGCCTCAGTATTAACAACAGTCAACATTAAAAATCGAATTTGTCAAAAAAAACTTACACTAGGGCTACCGGTATATTAATACTGGTACTGGTAATGTTACACACATGTTGGAGATAGAACGCTTGATAAACGAATACCATACCTACTCAACAGTTTGCCTGCGGATATTAGAAATGAGACCAACAAATGTAAATTTGCCAAGTTACTTAAGAACTTCTTTATCGAGAATTGGTAATTACGATTAATGTAAACACGTTCCTATTTAAGTAAGTTTAGTTTTTTCGCACAACCATAAAAGTATTACTTTCTTGTTGAACTGTTTCCACAGACAAACCGTGAAAACGGTTTTGTGGGGCCTTGTTTTAGTTATAAGATTTTCTTTTGTTTGATAAATAATATAATATAATAAAGAAAACGTGGATTTTCATTTTTTACCCGAAATTTAATTCCTGCATGTAGGTGGTAAAAATAGGCTGGCTAGGCTATCTGAAGGGTTTATTTATTACTAATGGATATATATCACAGTCAGAAAAAAACTGTCTTACAAGGTTACAAAATTTATTTTAACCCTGGAGTTTCTTGTCCATTCTTCTCCATAGGAAAACAACACTTTGGAACGTGGCAACTAGAGTATGACGATTCATAAGTATCTTTAACGTTTGACTGATTTACATGAAATAAAAAAATATTTTATTTATTATTATTTTCTGCCTCTACTGATGATGTTTAAATGTTTGCAAATCTTGATATGAGCAGATAGTATTATGATAAAGAAATAATTATAAACCATATTGGATAAAATGTTACGAGAAATAATAATCAGTACAACTTTGAACTTTATTCATTTTGGTCGCATTATCTTCATAAAATTAAAACGAAATGATTTACAAAATGTTAGAAGTGCGAAAATTACATCCTATGTGATATCAGTGGTATCAGTAACAATGTCGAAATTTTAGTTTTGTGTTCACTTTATATCTAATACCAAATATATAATAGCTGCTGGAATTTCTTATCAATTATGTTACACTGGGTTGGTTGGGATCATTAATTTATTTATACATAAAACGTAAATTTCGATTATTTTTTCTTAATCATTATTTTTTTAACATCAACAGCTTTTATCTAAAAATATTAAGAACTTACAACAAGATATATAAATCCACCTTGTATGAAATGATCTAATAAAATAATAAAACAACAAGATTCTGATCGAATTGCGAAAATTACATCCAATGTGGTATCAGTAACATTGCTGGTACTTATAGGTTCAGCAGGAAACCAAAGTCAGTTGCGGTCACCGCATATCTAATACCAAATACGTAACAACTCCTGGCATGTGGTATTAATTCTCGTGAAATATCGCGAGTGATACAATGGATACTATTGTCATACACGTTTGGAGATAATGCAATACAGTCTCCATAAATCAAAAACTAATCGCCTTTAACAATCATTTGTATTCATGCGTTTTTACGCCAACTGCCCTAGAAGGAGAGTAATGTTTTTTGATATTGTGTTATATAAGTATTGCTTTAAAAAAAGTTATTCTATCACTCTAATAAACTTTTCTACTTTGTGGTATATTGTAATTTCGGTAGAATTCTTTTTACCTTTCCATATTTTTTTTTTGATAATCAATGTTTGATGTGATCTGAGCCGTACAGCTGCCGAATCGAAATGGAACTGGGGTGGCCACGTCTGCCACATGTCGGAGGAGCTATGGGCTAGAACAACCACACAGTGGGTCCCAAAAGTGAGGAAACGACGGCGCAGCAGATCCAAAAGGAGATGTACTGGACTCCTATACAAAGGATTGGCCCCAAATCGCAATTAATCGGGATAAATAGAAAGAAGGGAGGGAGGCCTTTGCCTTGCAGTACGACACAACTGGTTCATAATAATAATAATCAACCCACACCACAACCACACCTTGAGGCGAGGTGACGGGGAGTAGTGACTCCGCCGTACCCGAGTGCTCCAGAGAGAAGTCACCGTTCCTCACCTCCGGCTTGCCTTCATTGGCAGGCTAGAGTGAACGCTGACAAGGAACAGGTCTCCCGCCTCTATGTAGCCTTCGTTGGCCGCCCAGAGTGGAGTCGTTAGAGTAGAGCTCTGCTCGTAGGGTTGATGCTGAGCGTAAGTGCCGAGTAGGCCAGTGATGCAGTGACCCTCAGGGAGCAAGTGATCTGAGTTTAAAGTCCAGCGAAGCCTTTTCACCCTACAGCTCACGTCCCTGTTGCTCCCTTGTTGCGACCCTAGTAACTAATTTGGGGGCCTAGTTAATGAGTTGGCGAGTCTCCGTCTGCCATTTTTATATGTACATAAAATGACATTGTTTCGGCAGGCGCCATATATTTCCCACAACCTAGTCCACTAACATCCCACCACAATAGCCCAAGTAGTTTTTCTCCACATGTTCTGCAATAGTCCTGCAAACCCAGGGATTATCATCGGGTGCATTTCTATAGTGCATACAGGGATAATCGCTGGGTATGTCACTATAACAATTTCATTAAAGCTGTCTTAAATGGTCTCTACGTATTGGCTTCGGTTCCACACACAGCTTTCAAACATCCAGGACTGTAGTCCCGTGCAAGGAGGTAGCATACATAATAATGAAAATTTTAATAGATAGTTTCATTATTAAAACATAGTTATCTTATTTATTTACTTAGAACCTACATAAGAAAATTAAAATTTTATGAGTAACATCCATAAAATATTGTTCCTGAGTTTAGTATTTTGCCTTTGCATCTCTGTTTAATATGACTAAAATACGATTCGTTCTGGTGCTATTCCAACTGATCAGGAAATTGTGCAATACGTTTTCTATTACATTACATCGTGGCTTCCAAGCCAATAATCCCGGAAGTCTGACACACTCGACCTCTCGGCTTGAATGGCACATTTGTATCTCAATATTACATCCAGACTGACCCTTTGCTATATCCAGGAATTTCGCATAACAACATTTTTTAAAGTACTAAATTCTTTTTCGTACATCACTTGTTTGTTTGTACAATAACCAACGAACGGATTCTGGATAACATCTGTTAATTAAAACATCTCGGGTTATTTATGTATAGTAAGATCAGATTATAGAGCAAGTAATAATTTTACTTCAAACCCAGTTTCAGTATCTAAATATACGTTGCAGAATTAATCGGCGGTTTCAATTCTAAAATATTGGTCGTGTTTTGAGAAAAGTGCCTAATTTGAACCCCTTTGAATGGTCGGAGCCAGACGTTGTTTGTTGCTAATCTTAGACGGGACAAAAAACGCAGTCGGGTTGTGGCCCTTCTTTCACGGTCCCTCGTCCCAGGCCAGCGTCGCTCGTTGCTTCCGAGCCGAATCGCGCGACCAAGCGAGTATGGCCGCACACCAGTCTGCCGCGCGCCACCATCCGGGTCGCCTGTGTCGCTTCGGTACATGTGCATTACAAAAACTTGCCTCATCGCAAGTTTACAGATATAAGTGCATAACGCCGACTGATATCCCATGTATTTTTGGAGAGTGCATGTAAAAGCCGTGTAACGGAACGATTGCGTGCACTTTGGCCACGCAAATGCGGGTTTTGTACATTTGTGGGTGGAAAAATAAACATAACACTCCGGTAAGTTTATTAATGTTTTAAATGGTCTTATCTTTACTTTCTATCTCGTGAGAAGGATCGCTCCGGGAGGCTGAGTCCTTATTTTGCACGCGAGAGTAGAGTTCCAACGAGTTATGTTCTTGGGTGTCGTTAAGGTGGTGATCGTGACATTTTATAATATCTGCAAACTGTTTAATTAAGATCTCAGTGAAAGTGAAAACGAATCTCTTTTTATCAATCACATAGACAGACACTGTTCATTAAAACTGTATTGATGTGTACACTTTACTGTAGCTTATCGTCATAACATCATTCATGAATACTTCCTTGCAACATTGTTTGATATCACTATTAGGTAAAAACTAAACAAAAGTCGCTGGTGTCATTTTGGCTTGTTGACACCGTTATTACAAAGTGTACGAGGACCTTCGATGTTTTCAATTTGAGTAAAACTAAATAAAAAAAAAAAGAGTTGACCAAAAGACTATTGACCTTTATTGAACGTTAATAACTTGTTACAAAATATATTTAGACAAACAAGTATTGAAGAAGGTCACAGAAATGATTCCAAATAGAAGAAAAAAATAGCTGCATCAATTGAGATGGTATTCTGGTTTGATTACACAACGATATCTTAGGAGCATCTAAGACATTCATAATGATGCCACAGTGTTGCTCCACTAATCTTGCGAAAGATGTTTTAAGTGAATATAAAAGTGGACTTAAGGATAGAATACAATGTATACAATTCATCAAAGCATTAGTCGTTTATTGAATACTAAAGCATTCAAATAAAAGCCATATAGTTTTTGGACATACGAGATACATTTGCTAATATATATGAAACAAAAGCAGTAAGTTCTAAGCTTAATTGCGTGGAGGAATTTGAAGAATCTAGCGTAAAGGTTATTGGAACAAAGTTCCGCATTGAATCAGACTGACCTTACATTTCTCTTTACTTACAATCTCGCATTTCATAGTATTCAAATGGATCAGAATCGGAAAGCTTTTCTATTATTTCTTATACACCCTAACCATTTGTGGCAAGGATCATGCCAGTTTATTCAATCTTAAAAAAAACATTTAATCTGGTGTGCTGATTATATTATCCATTCAGTAAACAGTCTCTTTTTAATGTGTTATTGGGCTGTATGGTCGATACCTCTTTAGTATGAAAGCACCGACTGCAGAGATATCGTAATACTATGAATGGTTGTAAATTATAATCACTATACTTAGAAAACAGGCTACTGATCGAATGTTGCTATCAGTTCAATGATTGATCCTGGTGGATGTAGCTAAACCTCTTTATGACCCAATCCCTTAGTCAATTTATGCGTAACTAGACTAGACTTTCACGACTACCTTTTGGATTATTAAACCACAACAGTCCCTACCCCTTGGATCAAAATTATTTCTGATCAGAAATATTAACAGATAATTAATTCTTATACCGTCTCCTAAAACAAACTGAGATAGAGCTTATCTTAAAATTCCTATCAAGGAATTAGCCACGTACACTTCTAATGTACCCATATAAAAGATTACATCAAACGACTGTTTGTCTGTTATATTGTTTTTGAACTTCATCAGGTACAGCAAAGCGCCGCTAACCGCTGTGTCAATAAAATTGTACCACCCGACATGAGACATCTAAAACTAATTAAAAGGCCACATCTATAATTGATAGAAAACATAATTTTATATCATGCGAAATATCCAGATATTGATACTTAATTACATCACGTGACGAAATTCATCATTACGAACACGCTAGTACAATGTTCATGCAAGATATGAACTGGATTTTTTGCAACGAGCATGAGTAACCAGTAACCCCTGGATCTAATTCCATACATAAAACATGCCCTTGAATATTGCAGTATTCCCTAATGAATGTACGACCATACCTAGCGTCACGCTTGAATCACGCCCCTCTGTCGCTGGGCTTACTAAATCAATAGACCGGCAACATACGGCGACAGTACACACGGCACGCAGGACTCACAATGGACCAGACTAACTAAATAGATGAAAAGCTGAATAGCTCAAAAGTTATACAGATACGTCCAATGGAGCGTTGTATGTAGAAAGTTTTGATTTATTTCAACAAGCTAGCTACAAAAGATTTTAGGACAATATACGCAATTAGCAGCGTTAATGTTTGTTAGGTTACATTGTTTGGATATCAAACGATTGATTTCTTTTAAGATCTAAAGAAATATAGTAATGTTTGCTAAAATGTTGTACATAATATTTTGCACCGGACATGTTTGAAATCAAATTAATTCAGAACCATTTTTAAATCTAAAAAATAATTTATTCATTATGTTCATAAAAACCCTTTGAGCAAGTAAATTGAATATTTATCAGCTTTATCATCGCCACTGGTCTCTCATATTGAAAGCAATTTATATGGCTCACGTGTATACTATGAACGAATGTATTAAACATATTACGCAGATATTCAAAGGGTAGTCGCAAAGAGCTTATTCAAAAGTATATTTTTTTACCGGCTTGTCATTTCAGTGCGCACTTTCAAGCGTAACAATTCGCACAATTGTCTGTAGTCTGTATACTTATTAGTCTGGCCTGGACAAAGAACTGGGTCTATTCATAAGCTCATCAGACTGACACGACCAGGTAAACGTGACCGTTCAAAAGAAACCACGCGCACGCGGTTGAATGAAATTGTAATTGGTTTAGGAGGTCCATGTACACTGGCGACGAGGCCCCCACCCTTTGCTTCCAATGAAAAGCACTTTAGAGACTTTTAGAGCATCAACTTGATGAATTTATAACTTGTAAAAAAGGGAATAGAAAGCGATATTATTATGTACTGATTACTTTCCTCTTCTAGCAATGTGTTTGTGGAATTATTGTTCTAAAGCTATTCACCATGTTCATTACCTTTGTTGACAATGTGTCTAATATTTTTCAAAAATAAAGCCAATAATAACTACACATGTCAGGTAGAATTACCAGTTTGTAAGGCTTCCAAAAATGAATATATAATTAGTTGTAACAAATAAGTTCATACAGTCATATTATTATTCGTCAGCATAATACACTAATTATTGCGTATGATTAAGTCTATGTGGCAGACACAGATAACATAACACATTGACCCCACATTATTATAAATACATTGATCTCCAGTTGTGAAAGCAATTGTCTGACCTTTACATACAGTTAAAGAAATTATGGCTGTATTAGGCCCATGGTTACAAGGCCTTTATCACGGGTAAGACTACATTAAGTCCGTTTATTTACGATCCATTGAAGTTGTGACTAGATATACCTACAAAACATTTAATTATAGCGTTGCATACCGATATAATTATAGTTAAAACTTTCGATCTAATTACATTTGAATATCATACTTTATACCAGTAATTAGTCATAAGGTTCTTTTCCCAAGAAACTTCACAAATGACATTATGGAGTCATTAGAGTAGAATGGGATAATTTAATATATTATATTATTATAATTTGATACCAACATTTCAGTGCCCGATACCCACCCATGCATTGATATGAAAAAAAAGCAATTAGCATTAATTGGCGACCCAAGTCTGGGTGTTTAGATAAAGTACAATGCACCTTGTCGCATTCCATACTGCGTACTTAAACCAGTATTTAGAATTTCATAAATATGGTGTATCATTCGAAAAAAAAGGCCTATTAAGAAATAACGCAGCTTATAAAATGTAAAAGACTAATAAAGAACGCAATAAGCCCAAAACTAACAGCTACATTATGATAGAGAATGATCCCAGGGGTATGCGTGTGCCCAGTACAGTAACCAATAGCATTTAGTGGCGACCCCAGTCAGGCCAAGTCCGAGTGTTTAGATAAGTGAGTACAATGCGCTGTGCTGCATTCCACGCCACCGACTGAAGCCGGGAATTAGCCATAACTTATTTTAGAGCCTTTCGCACCGTCAGCTCGACAACAAGCTTCGTTTCACACACGCGCATTCGCGTTGGGACGTTAATGGCATGTGCGGTATTGTTTTTACCCACGCCGAAGTTTTATGCGCTGGCCTGGCAGACATTTTAAAAGGAATGTCTTTTTAAATTTTGATGCTGTATTTTGTATACAAGTTTGCGCTGATTTGGGTGACAGTGTCTGATGAATACCAGCTTTTTATTACCTACTGCAAAACTGGTAAAATAACACCGAGGTATTACGAGGTTTATAAAACCGACAGTTAGGTGATCTGTTGGAAAACTGTGTCTGCATTGCAGCATTTTATCTAGATTTTATCAATATAATACTGTATCACTATGCCAAACTATGATTGCAAATTCGGCTCTTACGTGTAAAACTGTTATAGGACTATGAGCATTAACTTAAAAATGGTCGTACATTAAAAAATATTTTCTCTAATTGTACCTACTATCGTAAATTTCCTGGCTTTCGGCTTTCGGCAAAAGCTAGCATTTAATAAGTCTAGCAACGTTCACGTATCTGCAGGTCCGAGTGCAATGGTCGGAACGTTAATAAGAATCTATCAGCGGTACTGTTACATTACATTTGTATAACAAAAGCTCGCTTACGACGTTGTAAATAAATTCCTGGTTAGCAATAAAAGTCGAGGAATGCGGCATTCGCACCATCGACCATACCCAGAGTAATTAATAATCTCGCCTCTTGGGAAATATAATAAAAAGTAAAAGAAGTAATTAAATTACCTTCAGTTATTGTTAATTGTGAAGCCAATGCAAAAATAAATTGGGTATAAAATAGATTGGAACTCATAACAGCATCACGCCTGTAAACCGTAAAGTGTTATGCAGGGTGTCAAGGGCGGATCCAGGGAGGGGGTCATTGGGGTCATGACAACCCCCCCCCCCCCCCTGGGCTGGTTCTAGGTCGACCACTGATAATTTTTCTAATCGCATTGATCGTACAGATCGAATTTTCGGCTGATACGAGCCCTTTTTATATGTTATTCTCCAGTCAATAGAAGCAGTTTTATTAGCCTGTATTTATTATTGTAATCGAATAGGAGCCTGTCTCAACTAGACTTCAAACATGTGACCCCCCCCCCTGACTTGAAAGCTGGATCCGCCCTTACAGGGTGTACTATTCTACACATTTCGTCGATGTCGCTATTGAGTCCCATGTAATAGAGAGTGAGCCTATCGCCATCTACCAGGCTCAGTTACATGCTCCGTGCCACTACTGAGAATTTCAATACAAAAAATTCCAATAACACAACACCCGAGCCAACGAGGCAATCAATGTTGTTTTACAAAAATCCAAAGTTAATAAAAAAAACTTTAAATTGCTTTAAATCAGGTTAATAAAGCTGATAATGAGCCATCTAAAAGTAATTTGTGAATCTCATTCTGATCTACGTCTAACATGTTCCGTTGAACTAAAACGGGGTATCTTGGCAACTACTCGTATGTTAGTTTTTCGAACCAGTGTCGCCCACTCTTTCATTTTCACACATACTATCCACGGCCTTACAATTGATCGTAACATCGTCTTAGTCATAAAAAGTTATCGTGCTATCTACGTCACTAAACACAATAGAATATACTATTACGCCAGTAGAATTACAATCAGAAAGAAATATGTTTACGAAGAAAATTAAAACTTACCGGAGGGAGAATACATCCGAAATAAAATATGTGTGTAAAATATGTTTTCTGAGTAAAAATAGGACTTAATTATCAATGTCTGTTATTGAAAGCAGTAATTATAAGTATTTTTTGTTGCTTTTTAATTCATTAATCCGTCGCGTAATTTTTAATTCGTTAGTCTGACTCCGGTAACAGACAATAGATTTTCTATTGTCAAATTTTTGTCAAAGACTGCCTTATTGGTCTGGTGTTCGTAAGCGCAACTGCTCAGCATAAGGTCCTGAATTCGATTCCCAGGTCGGGCAAAAGAATTTTTCCGTATAAAAATTCTCAGTAGCAGCACGGAGTCTGGAACTGTGCCCAATGGGGTAATAGGCTAACCTCCTATTACCTATTAGGACTCAAGAATGGCATCGACGAAATGTGGATGTACAATAGTACACCTCTGCCTAACCCTTCGGGGGATTCGGGCGTGCGTAATGCTATGTTAATTAGCGACACTTGACGGGTTCAACATTATTTTCTTAAAGTACCTAAGTATAATAGTCGAAATCTATCATAAAGCTTTTGAAATACAAAGTCATTATACGAGCTTCTATGCAACAAATGCAACAATGTAAAGCATTACGTGAGATCCACGTGTCTGCTTTGATGCAGTAACCTGAGAATAAGGTATACTTTATGGCCCGGCTCCACTTACGTGTTGACGTCAGTGGCCGCACCTATTAATTAACCTTTATCTATATCGGCTTCAGTACTATACATAAACAGTAATACTACTTAGTCTAATTTGATAGCTAAGAACTGTTTACTTTTTAGTTCATCAGGAGTTTTACGATGTTTAGATGAGATTGTAACGTATTTTATTACTCGACTCATTTATTTATTTGTCGATATAAGTCTTGCATTATTGAATAGCAATGTAAGTTACGCAGGTGAACTTTTTTCAACGCCTGTTGATTTAATACAGCATCTTATTTTTGTCATATTGTTAAACAATTTTTTAAGCTGCCAGGAATGATGTTTTTTTTAAAAAGTCCTTAATATAAATATTGCAATTAACAGTGATATCAGAATTAACAAATGCAATCGTAACTTAATAGAGTATGAGTATAGTAGAGTATAAAATATAATCAATACAGTAGAGTATCAGTAGAGTAGTAGAGTTAACAAAAACAATCGTAATCATAACATAACATAGCATCACGCCTATATTCCCCGAAGGGTTATACAGAGGTTTACTATTGTACACCCACATTTCGCCGATGCCGTTATTGAGTCCCATGTAATAGGGGGCGAGCCTATTGCTATCTACCGGGTACAATTCCAGACTTCGTGCTGCTCTTAAGAATTTCGATTCAGAAAAACCCAATAATACTTTGCCCGACCCGGGAATCGAACCCAGGACCTCAGGCTCAGCAGTCGCGCTTGCGACCACTAGACCAATGTTGCAGTACAATCACACACAATACAATCGTAATCAATACGTAATAATTTATTTTAATGTTTAAAACTATGTACCCAACGGTACCGAGGACTGGATGGCAGGCGAGTGGCATTCCTACAGCCGTAGACCCCGTGCGTGCGCGGCGCCATGCCACCGTGATCGACTTACAGATTCGCCCGTTGCACCAGTGCACGATTAACACGCTATTTTTACTTAAACAACTCAAATATACGATTTCGAGCGAGTTTATCTATAAATAACAACTTCTCGCTCATTAATTGCCACAATGATGTACCTAAGCTCCAGCACTAGCAATAGTTATAAAACTATGTAAAACTAATTCTAAATTAGATGAGATTCATTAAGATTTAAACTATTCTTGGCGGTCTTTCTTCTGCAGCGTCACATTTTTATGGCGTCTTGCCAAAGTCGACTCTTTATAAGAATAATCAAATACCTATTCATATAAAGTAATGCCTAACAATACTGTATTTGGCGTTTCTGATTGTTGTGACTTCGTCATAACCACAATTTAGTATGATTTACACCACTGGCGTCAAAATAACCGCTTGAATAAATGTTACCTAACAATAGATACTTAACTGAAACTCATGCATACATATTTTTGAAATGATTTCTCACAGAATGCATGCAAGAGCTGTCTGGAATCGTGAGTCATTTAACGGAATAGAAATTCATCAAGAAGTGTGAAGAGAGCATGCGCCATTTTATAGCTGGGTTTTTAATTAGTCGCGTACCGTAAAGTCACATCAGCTCCGTGCAGCGCTGGCTTTGCGCCAAAGCATTACCAATTTTACTGCAATACCGTTTTCCATCGACAATCAACCTCACTGACCACCCGCGATAATTTAATGAATGCCTTTTTACGATTCGCCGATGACCCTCACAAAGTAACAAAATGTACGCTTAGTCAGAAACTCACTAAACAGTTTACAAAGAAAACTCGAATATATTTTGACAGAGTTTCATAAAATAACGCTTAAAGCTACGCTTTGTAGATGACGACCGTCAATTCGCAAAATTGCTACGTTGACTATACATGCATATAAAGAATTCCATTCGACAAATCTAAATAAAAACAAAGTGTTGCGGTCATTAAATAAGCTTTACTACGAACTTGAAATCGAAGCCTGAAGCTTATAACCTCGTGGGAATTCCCAGCTCAGTTGAAAAGGAATAAAAAGGGGTTATGATTCATGCATACCTTTACGCACAGTTTGTGTACGTCATTGATCAGAAGTATTATAGCAAGGAATATACAAGCATACTAATGATTGATATTACAAAAAGCTGATGGAAGTATGTAATGCAAAACTTATTATTTTCCATACGGTGATTGTGAGTGAAGAAACTACTGACAGTGTAATATTGTTTGTTTTCTTGCGCAAGTAAGATTAAACGGAAGGAACTGATAGTTTACCTAAGGAACTTGAAGCTGAGGACCTAAGTCATGTTGATTTTTTCAAACTTGGTTTTGGCCCAATCGTCAATATTTTTTAAAAAGTTTCCCCATTAGACACTGCGCCAACCGTAACGTGAAATCAACAATGCAGCAATGTCGAAAAACAAAATATAATTTTAAGGGAGTTATTAAATGTAATATAAAACTACCAAATTGCCTTACAGAAACCGAAAACCGATTAATTGATTAAGAGACAGGTTTATACAACGCTGGCAACGGTAAGCACCAGGAAGCCCTAGAACGGATACCTGATATCCTTGAATGGCTGTATTTATAACAAGCCGGGTCAGTACTCAGTTTAAAGAGAGTCTATTTATATTCCCTAAATATTTCTAGTCTAAGATTGCTATTTCTGAGTTCATGCAAACATTGATTGTATTGGGTTTCATAGTTCAGTTATACTTTCCAATTGCACGGACCTGTGGGACAAAATAGTGATGATAGTAAAAAAATAAAAAAGCTCCTTTATAGTTTTCGATACAATTTAAGTTCTGTTATCTTTATCGTTTTCAAAATACTACTTAGACTAAAACGTGACTTGGCAGAAGAAATAAAGGAAGCTGTTAGCGACAGGCTCTGTTAGTATGTTACCAAAGTAACGTTAAAATGGGTGCCTTGACCCGACAGTCTGGCCTTATTGTAACAATCGAACATTTTTGTACAGCAGCCAAGTAAAACAGGTAAAAAGAATCCTCCAAATGATCTACCTGAGAAATAATCCGATAATCTGAGTAACAAAGCTGCTGATTGAAATACAATAGGTACCAATGAATAGACAATGACATTCAATACAGAGAGTGGAATACAACAAGGGCGTTGAGACCCACTTAGCCGTGCTTCAATAAGTAATTATATTACTAGTTCTCTATCATATTATATGATATAACATGAAGGATATTGGAAAGTATTTAAGTCTCCATACGCAAGTGTAAAATTTAATTAAATAAATTATATGGATGTGTTGGCTAATAATAATAGGAAGATTTTGTTTAGTATCTACATCATAAACTACAGTGGATATGACAACGATCAAAGCATTTTATGAAAATCGACTTCTTTAAGATATCAAATAAAGCAAATCTCAATTCGATGAATCATGAATCAACAATAGTTGATATTCATGATGAACATCAACAATCGCAAGTTCATGATTGGACTGCAAAACCTAATAAACACTTCTATAATATTACTTGTATATATTACCGACGCGTTTCTTCTATTTAGGTATAATAAACACATTCCGATATTAAGATTACTTGCCTTGGAAACAATATTATACAGTTTAATGTAAACCAGCAATGTCTTCATTCTATTGGATTCCAGATACTGCAATAGGTCAAATTGCAGATATTACTCGAAAGATCGTTTAGAATGCATCCGTGCAAATGTCAGAAGGAACGACGGTGAACAGGTAAAACACTTGGAATTGTTCCAAATTTAGTGTTTACGAAACATCCCAGTGGAACGAATGGTTTTAAACACTTTTTGATCGTACCTACTGGACTGTAAGATTTATAGGCCGAATTAACGGTAGCGATTGAAATAACTCCACACGAGATGTAGATGCCTACATACATTGTACAAACTAATTTTAAATCTTACACAATTTTTTATTTCATGAAGAATGTTTGTATGTCTTTCGTCTCGTTCTTGAATCCTTTTGTTTGGTCTATTTGTATTCAAACTGTTTAAAATTCCGTATTAAAAACAGCAATAATACCTGTTGTACCAGGCTACATTAAAACTTCAATCCATTTTAATGGGCTTTAAGACCAGATTACAGTAAAAACAAAGCTCGGTAATAAACACGGTCGCGTTTACAATTCTAAAAGGATACTTAGGAAGCGGTTTCCATTCTCACGTAAAACGGCTGAGATTACGGAGGAATGTCAACTTTACTGAGTCACAAACTCACAACCACAAAATGTATCTTACAAACCGCCTTGACCCGCGCAATTACGTCGTCTGACCAATCTGTTTTATAGACAGTCTATCTAGACTCATTGAGTAGCCAATAAGTTTGACCGTGTGGGCTCAATTGTTGCGCACTGCGCTTTCGTATAACAGATGTCCTTGAATGCGTTAGTGTTGAATATAATCGTGTTGCATTTCAATTGTAGCAATTGCCGTGTTAATTATACCATATTGATCTTTGCCTACATTATGTTCACATAGTTTACATTCATTTGAAATGAGATTGTGAATTACAATATGTTGTTATTCTTTATTATCATTCTTCTCGAGAATATTGGAAAGATCTGCTTTGTTTAAATTTTGCTGGGGAACATATACGTATTTAACATAATGTATAATGTATATAATCTTGTTATTATATTCCGATAAAAAATAACAAAGAGCACAGTTCAAGGCTTAAACCAAATAAAAAAATATTATATGCCTAATATCTACCTTCTTCATGAAATAGTACATTTTAAAACTTAGGAACATAAGTTTTGATACCCTCGTCCTACATTGTCCCTGCGTGTTATTAAGGACTTAAAAAAGACAATGTCTTGCTTTTATAATGCTATATCATAGACAGCTTCCATGGATGTTTGCTATATTCACACGTGCATTATAAATCTTGGCCATTTTAGTTGCAACTAGAACTCGTTTTACAATCCATAGAGCAGTAAGTTTATAGGCAGGTGGTAAGGTAATTGATTCACAAATCAATTAGACCGTTTAAGCAGTATTCCACTCCGGATAATTATAATTAGGTAAAATTTGTGACTGTGAAATGTAACCTATTTGGAGCCTTTTGAACAAATTATTTAGAAAATTCAACCATTTACTTATGACAGTTGATACAGACAATTTATGAAATTACTTCATTATTTTTATTTGTGTACCGGTTTGATCGTTTAATATTCTTGAGTACTTTGTAAACAATATAAAAATGGGTTAGGTTCCATAAACAAACAAACACGCAATATCAAATGGCATCTTCTTTTGTTATGATATTATCGTAGATGCGGAATTCCAATAATACTTCACTTGACATCCAAAACTAGCGAGAGCAAATGTGAACTTTGAGATGCTGTGCCTGTACATGATCGAATAACTTTGAACCATTATGTATATACTACTACTACTTGTATCTTCTTCTATATATTTTTTCCTTCATTTCACTACCTATATATAAGTACTATTTAAAACATATTATAATAAAACTCTTAAATTGGTCTTATTGCGTATTAGAGTACAATTGCTCTGTCTGTCTGAAGACAAAGCAATTTTACATATTAATACTTATAACTTAAAAACCAACGAACCGTTTTTTATGAGACCTCAATGTTGGATTCTAGCTCTATAGCTCATAGGCGCCAACTTTTTTTTAGATATGAGTACTATCTTCGATATTCATCTGTCTATCTCCTATGCGACGACTAAGTCGTGTCACAGCTCATCATAAATATTTCACGATGGAAATTCAAAAGAATATGCGGAACCCCATTACACTTTAGCGCGATTAAAATCGTGATTCTGGCAGTGGCCGGCAGGGCCTTTTTTGTAACTTGTTGTGGTTCTCGGAACTTCCTTAAAGAAGCATCAATTTGCCGCGGCTTCGCTTCAACGTCGTCGTCGGGCCGACGACCTTCGCCATAGTGAGTCATTTATATAGTGATTAAGTTAAGGAAACGAGATTGTTGGACAAACGACCACATGGAGGGAATTACGTAAATTAATTCTCTTTACTGCGTCTATCTCTCAACTGGTTTACACCCTTATGGGAGTCGCTGGGTGTTGTAGTCATTACTTCTTCTCGGTTACCGATATTTGTCTTTTCTTATATATTCGTATCCAGTTCAATTCCTTCTTTATTTCCAACATATGGTTCTTCTACTATAGTGTCGGAATCGCTCATGGCGTAGTGGAAACATTAGCCAGTAAGCAACATTGTGCAATGGTAGCGAGACTAACATATTGCTCAAGTTGGATCAGATGGTATCTACATATGAAGGCTCTTTTTCTTCCTTAAACCCGATTAGGCATATTTAGATCTTGAATCGTGGATAAGTTCCCATACATGTATCTTTATGGGCACATTATATAATATAATTAATACATTTATATAGTCGGTTTACAATTACTTATAAAATAATATAGTAACTACGAATTTAAATTGTATATTAGTGTTATCTTTTATTTATTTTTAAAAAGAATTTGTAAAGGTTTTCCCAAATTGTTATCTTTATTAAATAAATGCTCATAGCACTTGGCAGTCATTACTTCACTTCACTAGAAGGTTGTGCATATTTCTCGTCACGCATTATCAGAGGGGAGGAAGAGCGTCACGCTGTGACAAACGATATTCAATTAAAGTGACACACAAAAAATATCTCTTTCATCATTTTATACACGAAATGTAAAAAAATAGTCATTGCATCCAAAAATGAAATTTTAAATTGAATCATCTGTGTTAAAACCAATTTCGGAATATTATTTTTTACCTATATCCGAAGTACCTCTTTTAAATATATCTTATATCTATTAAAGAAGGAATAAGCGTATTCGTTCTTTATTGAAAATAGGTTTTGTGTGTATCCAACCTTCAGTGCATGCTGTGTTCTCTTGTAAGTGATGAGACACTTAGCTCTAAGTTAAGAATGTAAGGTGTTCATGTATTAATGTACTCATTGTTACAGAACCAAATATATAAATAAATAAAGTAGAAGAAAATATCTTAATGCAAATCTCACCCAAAATTTGTGAAATATAATTTTGGATGCACTTGCAAACCGGAATGATTCATGAATATTGGTACGAGTACAGTTTTTTATGTTCTTTTCGTAACGGGTTCCAAATAACACGTAATTTCTTTTAGGCGGCTGCGTACCCGCATTCTTAAAACCCTGCCAGAATAATTTGGAAAATACCACAAGCATTTGGGAATTTCCGTACTTCGCCAAACTGTTACTCTCAGTGGCGATATACAAGGATACAATTTACAATATAGGTATTATTATAATCTTATGAAGTAAGTTTTTTTTAGCTGATTATAATACACACTAGCTATTATCGTATTTATAATATGCAATTGGTACGTTCGTAAGTTGTTTTATATTCGTAAAGTCGAACAAAGAGATAAGTAAATCTGATATAAATGAAGCTTTGTCAGAGAATTATCAATGCATTCGAGTAATGTTATCATTTTAATTACTAGAAAGTTGAATGGTATTCATTTACAAAGTATTTAAAAATATTCATCATATCTCGTAACAGTGTATACCTATCTCTTTGTTGGACTGTAGATACTATATTATACCTATACTGGGTATATTTTTCATACGAATCAGTTCCACAACTTTATGTCGATACCACTTACTTTGTTCGTAAATTGACTTACAAATCTCATTCACAACCAGTAAAAGCAGAAATTCCCTTCATTATTAAAATGTTTATTAACACAGATAAATACATTACCAGCATAATAAAACAAACTGCGGGATAAGCGGCAATTGGATGCGCGTGCGCAAATTACAAGTTGCGACCTTTTAACAGACGCGCGCGCCGTTATGACTGTATTGTCACGTAAATGTAGATATTAAATTATCCAGATAACTAGTTAACGCTTGGCAATTACTTGCAGATGCTTTGGTTGTGTTGGTTTTAGTAATGGCAATATTGTAGTATAAATCATTCAGATACAACAATTTTTAGAAGAATTTTCTTTTACCAACAGCAATAAAACCAGTGGCCATGTTAATTAATAAAAAAAGTATTTATTACTAGAAAAGGGTATGAAATACTGAACAATTTATCGTAATGACAAATTTAAAATGTATGTATCAATTGACAGAAAAACTGATTATTCTTACAAATTCTTCTACCAGATTATTGTCATAATTATCTGAGCTTACATAATGGCACCTAGGATTAATACACTCGAACTTTATCCATGTTTATGTGGCCATAAAGTCTTATAAACGGTCTTTATCCCCGTTCTGGTAGCTGATCATCAAATGTTTATTGCCCAATCGTCTTTGCGTCGTTTATTGTCTTCAATATCCTCCTTTAAACCGTGATCTGAATATATAAAATTTTTCCTCGATTGCACTTCCTTGGTAGTATGTGTACTTGTGTTATGATAAATGAAACTGGTTTGCTATTAAGATATGCGATATTTCGTCATTTTGAGGTCACGTTTCATCACCTTTACGATCTTTCATCTCGCTCAGCTTAACAATTCAATTTCTTCATTGATCGATACGCCCATCTTCCATTATATGATTAAGCTAAATTTCGCAACATACGGGCTGGTCGACCTACAGTGTCAAGCACAAATACATGCATAATAAATGTACTTATACACAAAATATTTCTAAATTAACTCACTAGAATGAGACAGTTTAGATAATTGATTTAAATATAACTACTAAATTATCTAAACCTTCAAACATGTTCACAAACTAACATAATTACATATAATATATCTAATAGGTTTGTGTCAGACAAACAATAATTTTTCTAAAATAATTTTTGAGTGACGCTACAAATGTATCTTGTTAGATTTAACCTAAACTTGACCTTTTATTGGACGTAACTTATGATGAGTAATAATCAAGTTTTTATCAATGTTATAAACTGCCGCAAAGTCTAAGTTACTTTAAATTGATATAGTACATCTTATATGATAACAATGCGTACTTATTTCCTTTAAACACGACAAAACGAAAAAGGTCCGGACATTTTAAGTCAGATTATAATCGTGGACAAATTACTTATAATAATAACGACACTACGCAAATCCTTGTGCTAGTTTCGACGGAAACTTTTATATCCATCAGAAAACCTGCATAGACGTTATTTAAGTTACCGAAGTCGCTTAGAAGTTAGCCGCAACCGCAAAAAGTCTAGTGCAGACTTAAAACAAAAGACGATCGTAGCTTAAGTGTATCTTGTATGCAGCAAACACAGGGTTGACAGATACGTAAGGTGCTAATTGTTTGTTCGGATTAAAATGTGTAGAAACGTATGAACAGATTTCGTGGTAAATTTGTCGTTGAAGTAAAATTATTTTTCTGTTTAGCTATGTTAGTCCCGAATTTTACCGTATTAGCGTCTAAGAATCCCATTGCAATATTTTGAAAAAGTGCTCCGGCTTTTGATGAAATAGTTCTCCAGCTTCTCTATCTTTGTATTGACAACCCTATACGCTTTGTACAGTTTATCTACCTTCCCAGATAAGTTACAGGCACCGCGGTTGCGGTGGGAGACGACAATTTGTTTCGAATTAGTTTTATAAATTGTGTGTTTCGCAAATTAAATGACAAGGCTGCTTCACGACGCTCGCGGTTAGAACCTTGGCTTCTGTTATGATGATGTACCATAGCTTTGTACTCTCACTTCACACCTTTACAATGAGCTCTTGAGGTTTAGCAAAAGCCGCTCAATTTCAAAGCAAATATATTTCTCTATTCAAGTTGCTCTTACATTAAAATGCGTTTCAACAATTGTCGTATGATGTATGGATTGAATAGTGCTTGAGATTGGTCTTTTGCTTTTTATTTATTTATTTATTTATTGCGTTCCATAATGTTTTTAGTATCTTAGCAGAGTCATACATTTCAAAATAATTTTAGTTTATTTAAAACTGTTATTATAACAAAAAATGCAATACATAATAAATCCAAATAAATCACAAATTTAATAAGAAAGGCAAGAAATTATTCCAACCAAGACCAATTACTTTCATAACAACACATAATGGCATTACAATGCCGCCCAGTAGCTTAATGGAACAAAGCCAAGCAAACTTGGTCGATAGAGTTCTTTATATTTGACCGCGCAAATACGTGATCGGGTACATTAGTTTCAGAAGATTAACCGTTTGTCTCACAAAATGACAGTTCTAGGTCTTTGAACTTTGCCATCTGACGTGATCTATGCAACTGTAGGACCAACATACATAAAACCAGTATTGTTGGTACAGTTAGTAGGCTTGACTGGATATTTGTCACTGACTGATAGGCCGTGCCCAATCACAAAGCCTCTACCTCACAATTTACATAATATATTCATTGTTTTTGTATTAATACGTCAGCTGATTTTACTAAATCAACCGGTGATTTTTTTTTTAACTCTAAGGTTAAACTTTATTCTTCGTTACGGTGGTATTTATTAACGAAGCTTGTGGTATTTATGAAAAATATGTCAAACTCTTTTGCATGTAAAAGGTGGAAATACTTTACAGAAGCGTCGTCACTTCATTTGTTTACCGTGAAAAATATCTCTAGCCCTTTTCCATGTAAAAGGTCGAAGTTCTTCTCAGGAGTGACGAATTGGCACTATCAAATTTATTTTCCCCTTGAATTTAATAACTGTACACAGGCGCTGTTACGAGAGCAGGCTTAACCATCACTATTACCACTATACGTGCTCGTTTCCTAGTTAGTTCTTATGACAGAGAAGTAATTAACTGATATAACATACGCATTTTCTAGGTTAACACTCAATATTAACACAGTCTTTATGTGCAGTAACCACTGTGATAATAACTACGTCATATTTTATGATGATGAATGAACATATTGCATATATTTCATGCTATGGTTATCATAATCAGAAATACAAAATTGCTAGCTTCTGTATCATGCAAATTTGAATGAAAATGATTACTATTATAATATTGTAGTATGGAGAAATAGTAATCCAGGGATTTAAAGCAAGCAGTTTAAAAGGATTTCAACGTTCAATTAACATTCTTTGTTGCCAAAAAAATTTGTATCATTATTCTTGAAATTATTTAAAGTTGTGTATCCTTTCACGCCTGGATATCTATTCTCCCCATTTAGCGGTACGGCTATTGTGAAAATTCTTCTTTACATTATCATAAAAAAGTACCGCGTGTCATCAACTGACTACATCCTATCCGCAATAGAATTGTCCTTGTGACTTGACTCAGGTTTCTTATTCCCACAATTGAATTTAAAGTAGTCAATGTAAAAATTCTGAAAAATGCCAAAGATTTTTATTGTGCAATCATCAATTTTAATTTCACACTGCCATCAAGTGTCAGGTACCTAACAGTCGTAATATTTAAAGTAACGGTTCCTATTAGAACAAAGGCCTTCAAATTGCAAATTACAGCATTTAAAGAAACAGTAACATTCAAATGCGAAGACCTTTTTTTTTGTTATGAGTTCATGGAACCATGTCGACGGTGGAGGGTTAATTTTATCCGTGAAGATGACACAGAAAAAATATTTCACCTTCTTCCAAAATTCTAATAGAGTTTAAGTTCCCAAAATTTGTCTGTAAGCTGGTATAGCTTAAAAAAAGCGAACATAAAAGATAAAGCATTTTCTATATACATAGTTAGGTACAATCTGCCTGATAAAATGCTAAAATTCCAAGATCATGAGACAAAAACACATCACTTTTAATTGCAATAATGAGATACATTTTTAAGAGAAACCATATTATTCATGGTCTCGGCAAGTTCAATTTTTCTATTGTTCATAGAAAACCGTTCAATGCATTGTACATTTTTGCTGCTTCCAAGTTACTTCTATTTTCCGCGAACACATTTCATTAGCCTACTAGATTATTAATGACATTCGTCTGCTTCTTTCACACAGCGTTTCAAATCTAGCAATGTTATTTGCATATCGTGACTCGTCGCTTCCAGTTCGGAGTAGAGGCGATTGCGTATGCGCACCGTGCCCGCGGCTTCCTGTTAATGAAGCGCTACCGTCGATGTGCCGAGAACTATAAGCACTGCTGCTGGCTGCCAGTCATTGATGTTAAGTGGCCGGATAAGGCGGCTTCCAATGACGTTGGATATCTAAATTATTGGAGCTGTTACATACTAAGTGCTATACCTAATGTTAAAAAAGGAAACATTTGGTTGGCCTTGTTGCTAATGATATCCGAAAAAAGATTCAAACTGAAAAGATTTTGATATATTTCGTAATAAACTACCAAATATCAAATGTGACACGTAAAAAGTCAGAATTCATTAACATGATTCGCTTACTTATGAATAAACAAATGAGACTCGCAATTTTGAGAATCTCCAATCTCAACAAGAAATAAATTAGTTATGTACGTGTTTAAATATTGAACATTAATCCAAAGTAGTTGGTCACGAATATTCGTCACACGGTTGGAGGTTTATCGATCCATAAAATTAACAAGGACTATTTACATCAATGGATGCACAATTAATGTTGTCATCCATCCATAAATTCATTACAATTTACCGTCGTTTACCCATCTGAAATTGATAAATTATACAATTTATAAACTGCTTGTGATTAATTTCTACCATCATTGGTATGGAATGCCCCTTGACTGGCTAGAGTTAAATTATAGATTACTATCAACCATTCCCGAAATAGACTAAGCCGTGAAATGTGTTATTTTTAAAGACGATAGGCTAAAGATAGCACGGCTAGTGAACCCACGCAACTCCGTTCTCAGGGATTTTATGTACTCTATCTATTATAAAGATGGTAGTAAAATGCACTACGCTCACCATAGACAAACCATTACAGATTTCTAAAGACTATACACGCAGGGAAAAAAAATGAAGTATTTTTACTAAAAATTAAATGAATATTTATTAAATCAATTAGGCGAAATGTGGGTGTACAGTCAGAATCAAAAATATGTATACACGTAGCGAAATCCAAGCGATTATTCTTGGAAAGGTATTGGTTAAAATCATAAAATTTAAACGACCATATATTTTTATGTATCCGCAGATACTAAATATGTATGAAACTAGTCAAGATTTCAATCACTATTTCCTCTAAAACTCGCTTTTGAATTTCGCTACGTGTATACATCTTTTTGATGCTGACTATACACGTTAACCTCTAATCTAATCCTTCGGGGAATACAGACGTGATGCCATGTTGTGTGAAGTTTTATCAATCCCAAAACAAGAAAATTCAAGATTATCCAAGTATTCAATATCTTTAAGCATCAACGAATTTAGGTTATTATATATGTATGTATATTCAGGTTCTTTGTCAATAACAAACCTGTTAGAAATCAACAAATAAGTATTGAATCAAATCCTCAGTTCCTTTCCCGCAAACTATGAAGGAAGAAAGTAGAGGAAGCCAGGTAATTCTAAGAAAATTACAGTCATTAGCACAATTTCTTCCGATGTTCGACCGACTCAACTAACAACTTTGTTGACATGTTCATACGCATCGTGAAAATTATCACTTTCACACGATACGTAATGTGACGTGAAGGAACGCCAAATAGAGCGAATTGTTACAACAAACAAACCGATTTTTCGTCCAATAGGACACTTATGTAAGTTTGTTGATCTATTAAATAAAATGTGTCTATTATTGGAATTCTGAATTGTTTTCGATGCTGATTTAAAAATATAAATTCTATACGATCAGCAGTTCAAATTAAATGGTATTTTCGCAATAATAACATACATACTGTGAAAATCCGTATTCTAGTTCGTACGACAATTAATCCAAACACACTTTGTCGTATCAAAGAAAACAAATGAATGAACTAACTGAATTCACATTCACAATAAGCAAGCGACAAAATCTCTTTAATTTAACATCCTGACCAAAACAAATGTACGTATAGTATTATGTAGTACATTAAGACAGAAACTAGAAATCGATCGCATTTATATTATGTATTTGGTTCAACTGTTAACATCACGAGATTATACCACAAATGCACGTAACATATTTACATTCCTACATATTTTTATGTAATAGTCATCACAGAAAATTCCAATTATTCCACCTATTTTACCGCAAGAACTGAAAAATCTTAGGCTCGTGTAGATTTATACTATAAAATTTATTTGCACACTGATACAGAAGGGTTAATAACGTGCAATTAAAATTTTACAGCGTATATACCAGTAATAAAACTTGCACACAGGATGTTGTTTGTATTTATTAGCTTCTATCGACTCTTATACGATTTATAAAACTATTTGAATAATTATGCATAGGATAGGTTACTTCAATTAATTAAAGCTTGCTATTTTAAAGAGCCATCGTAAAAACAAAGGAAGACGGAATTCCATGCGTTTCTTCAGAGGTATGATCGGTCAAAATTGAACTACATCATATTTTAAACAAAACAGGCCTCAGGCCTAAACTTCTAAAGGATTAAAGATAAAGACCACTATTATAGAAGCGGTTTTGATTTAACGTTTAAGTTTTAATAAAAACTTTGATCCACATTAGAGTATTATTTGTGGCTTTTTTCCGTATGGGAATCGAACTCGCTACACGAATCATAGAAGCCGATTGGCTTAGTAACTGCGTTAATTGTGCCCTCATGTTATTGCTTCATAAAGAAGGATCGTGCTGCCTATCCTCTTTACATAATCTCGTAGACGCTTATACAAAACCCAAGTCAATGTGAATAGCCATCTTTGCTATTATCATACCAAGGTAAGGTTTGGCCACACCTTGAAATCATAATAGCTAAAGAAATCAAACGGATAAAGAAGATTTTGTCGAGAATGTAAAACGCTTATTTTAATCACTGTTGACGCCATGCTATACACATAATGATTAAGTTTCCACGCATTTCCCAAGAACCTTCAAGGGCGAAACTTAAATACAATTTCGTAATAGATATAATATGAACCATTATACATATTTTAAACCTATTAGCGGATTCGTAACAAACATTAACATTATTCACGGTCCGCACAAGAATTGTTTTGGAATAAGTAACATTTTTATTATACTTGTTTTGCGTGCCCTACTTTATGGTCGAATGCCACTCATAGTACAAAGTAGTTAGTGTAAGTATTAATTACTTTTATCTATATCTATACTAGTATTATAAAGAGGTAAAATTTGTTTATTTGTATGTAGGGGATTATCTCCAAAACTAATGATCCGAATTTGAGAATTCTTTCACCGATTGTGAGCTACATTATCCCCGAGTGCTATAAGCTATAAATTATATACCTATGTAGATCACACGGATGAAGTCGCGGGTTGAAACAAGTGCAAAATAAAACTGCAATTAAAAAAACTTAGGATGAATGGATGACTTTTCCACCTACGTATCATAAGGAAATTATATAGTGCGAGCTTATTTAAAAACAAAAGAAAATAAAGAACGCAGGACGAAAATTCAAACATCATAAATAATTTATCTTAGAGCTGATTTTTCAATAGCTGGGTAAACTTCAAATATTTTATTCCTCTAATAAGTCTAAACCAAACTTGTTCCAATTTCAAATTAACAGCTAAATTATTAAGATAAGCTATTTCGTTCCCTCTTGTCACATACCATAACAAAGCCCCATACCACACGAATCCACAATGCATTTCTGTGGAAGCACCATTTGTCATGCTTTCCACGTATACAGTGGCTTTTAACTTAAGTAGGCATTATAATCCGTTTAAGTAAAACACTTTCCCCTGTGAAGGTCGCTCTGTGCTTTGAATGTTACGCCCTGCGCTCGCGCAAATCCGCGCAACTGTCCGCTATGAATAATCTATGGCTTACTATACATAACGAGATGAGCACCTATTCTATTTTTGAATATGTTTGTTTGATTCGCGACCTTGGTGGATCCATTTTGAAACATCCGTCAAGTTTTGTTTCTAATTTGAATTATGTTTTAAGAACGGTCTGATAGAGCTGCATAATTATTACATACGAATGTGATTTGACATAGTTTCGAAATTCTTTCGATGTCTAGAATAATAATTTTTTAACAGACGTGTATAAAAATATCATGATACGATTCGTATTGTCCAGCCGATTTTATAAAATATTTTAAAAAAACTGTGTAAGACACGAAAAAAAAGATGTTGACTATTTTTTTCATTACTAGGTACCTTAATAATACTGACTGTCTCATCGGCCTAGTGGTCGCAAGTGCGACTACTGAGCGTGAGGTCCCGATTTCGATTCCCGGGTCGGGCAAAGTGTTAATGGGTTAAATTTAAATTACATGGGACTTAGTAACGGCATGGCGAAATGTTGGTGTTCAATAGTACATCTCTGCCTTCACTCTTCGGGGAATACATGCGTGATACTATGATGCTTGGTAAATAACACATTACATAGGACCCCGAAGATTAGGCAGATGCGTACACTTTACCCAAATTTCACTAACATTGTTATTGAGCCCCCATAAAGGGTAAGCCTATTGTCATCTACCGTGCACAGTTTCAAAAACTGCGCGCTGCTACTGAGAATGTTTAATACAGAAAAACCCTATAACACTTTACCCGACGCGGTAATCAAAGTCGGAACTAGATGTACATCTACTTCTACATGCTCAGCAATTACGCTTGCAAACACTAGACCAATGAAGCAGAATGAGACAATATAATGTGATAACTTTTTTATTGTGAAGCAACATAACGTAAATTGAGCTTTTATTAAAACATTCGTCATCGTCATCAGCCAGAAGACGTCCACTGCTGAACGAAGGCCTCCCCCAAGAGGGGGGAGTGCCATAATCCCCACGCTTGGCAGGCGGCTTGGCGATCGCAGTGGCTCACCGATTAGTGAGAGGACGCTGCTGCCCGTCCTCCGGTGTCTGGCCGCAGTTTTAGGACGTACACCGGCCAACATTAACTATTGTCAAAACGAAACTAAACTATGTATTTAAGTATCTCGTAAAATAGTAATAAAAATAGTAATTAATTGGCTCACCGATTAGTGAGAGGACGCTGCTGCCCGTCCTCCGGTGTCTGGCCGCAGTTTTAGGACGTACACTGGCCAACATTAACTATTGTCAAAACGAAACTAAACTATGTATTTAAGTATCTCGTAAAATAGTAATAAAAATAGTAATTAATTACTTATCAATACGCACTAGAATTAATATTACGTTAGCCTACAAAACTTGTCAATAAAATAACAATTATCGAACAAAGATACAGTATTTATGTGTTTTAGTTAAGAAAAATGTGGGAATACTTCACCTGTAGTATTTTGTTAAGTTTATCGCACTATTGGGCTATTTAATTACCGCTGGCCACTTAGCTCAGGTTGGCCATGTTTCACTCGACCGGACGCAAATGTTCTCATTAACCTGTTATTTGCGATGTGCAGTCCTATCCTGCGCATGGATTTAATAGTTTAGATTACTATCATAATATTTATGTTTCCTAAAATTGGGGGCCGTTTTATGTTGATGCCGTCGCAAGATATAGGTATTTTTGTTTAACCCGAAGTTCGTTTATAATAACTTTCAGTTTTCAAGTTACTTGCCTTGTATGTTATTTGTTTCAAGGTTTTGTTTTAATAGTCTTGTGACAAAATTAAACATTCAGTAAAACACTTACGATTCACTACACATAGCTGTGAGAAATTAACTTACGATATTTCGGCAACTATGTAATAGAGAGCTCAAACATGACCTATGATTGACACACACGGCCACGAACACACAAACAAACAACCTTTATTTTCCCAAGAGCAGTGATGGATGACCGCACATCAACGCAGAAGCTTACATATTTGCATAGTTGAGGGAAACTGAATAGTTAAAATCACTGTAGGTGAATTCCTGGTTGCCATAAGAACTTACGATCCATTGTGCTGGCTGTCGTGACAAAGTAACAGATGGTATGACCACAAAGTATTTGCGCACCTGACTAGCGGACCAGGCCTAGCCATTAGTACTATTATAAACTCAAGAAAATGCTTGAGGTTTAGATAGTATTTGTCTTCTTATAGAAGATCGCTTAGGATTTTACCTAGGATTTTAAAAATTCACAGTATTGTGGCGCTACAAAAATAATTTAATGTAAAGTCTAATCACTAGTTATATAATTTTTTGAAGTTTTATACTGTTATTTTTATCCAACGCCGAAAACCAATTCCCATTGTGTTTTTCGCAAACACTTTAAGTTATCTCATTCTTAATTGAATTTCGAGTTTTTCCCACAAATAGATCGTAGATACGCACGGACACAAGAAATAAAACCGCAACAACAACCATTCTCAGAGTAATAGCGGCTAAAGTGGACTAGTGGTCATCTAATCTAATAACTATTACATCGTTCACAGTAGTTTTACGGTTGGATGCCGACTAAAGTCAAGGTCGAATTCCGGTTAGCCATTACAATAATTGATTTTCTGGCAAACAACTTTAGAATAATTATGCACGGGGCATTTGATTTTAGAGATATTAAGTATAAGCCATCGAACCTTTTTGTGTAAAACTTCTGTCGATACAATTATATTTTTCTCTAATGTGAAGACAACAATAAGCCATTAACGTCTTATTTTATTTTTATACCAATTGGTTATTATTTGTATAAATAAAAAAATAGTGATGCAATCGCAGAAAAGTCAACGAACTACGAGTAGATTCCGTTAGTGTCTTTAGATATTTGTTCGGAGTTAAAGTCCCCGTGAGCCAGTGTTCCCCTAACAAAATTTTCAAGGGGACCTAACGACCTCTACAAGTCTTTAATAATCTCTTACTAATGACGTAGTTGAGGACCTACTCCACCAGACTGATAACAGTCCTATTAAGTAGTAATAAATTATTACGGAGACCTTGAACGCTAACGATGTTTGATTTCGGTCTATTTTCCCGTAAACGTCCTCATGAGACATTTTCATTATTCATAGGCTGGTCGCGTGCCTTTTTGAAGTCGATAAAAAGCACCGAATAATAGACCATTTACTTTACAGACTATGTAGTTAAGGCACTCCCTTTTGAGGCGACTTGCTTGTATAATTCAGAGGGCCAATCAAGGCCAAAAACAAGCGTAGGTCACAGTAATTTGTCTTCGTAACTTGCCTTACTATTTGTTCAAGCCATCTGATTGCTTCAGTACAAAAACGTAATAATGGTTTCTTTTAAAACAATTTCGAGGAAATGATATCATTTAACAATGACATTATTATGACAACTTTATATTCACATGAGATGATTTGTAATTATGTGAGATTGTTTAACGTAATAATGATCGTGGGAATGGTTCATTGAACACCTGCGACTTATTGTTGTAGCAATATTCAATGCTAATAATAATAAGGTCACGTTTGTTAGGGGTAAAGACACAATAATAATAATTGTTTTATTTTTTTAATTCTAAGTTGTTAATTATGTTGTTGACGTTTAATAATTCTACATACATAGTTACTCCTATAGCCTTAGTAAGCTCTAGCCATAGCCTTAGCAAGCTGTATTCACGATAGCCTATTAATAGATGATGGGTGACGAACAGTCCATTCTGTGGCTATCTAAATTCTGCAACTGTTCTTGAATTTTAATAGGCTCGCTCCCCATTATGTATGTACATGGAACTTAATTTTACCATAAGTGAAATGTAGGGTTATGAAACAATAGTACCCACCCCTCTGTCTAACTGTCCGGAGAAATAAAACTGTTAAAAATATTTATTTGCCAATATCATTAAATAAAACAATAAGGGGATAGCAATTAAGAAATCTTATTGCAATTTCAATTTCATCAAGTGTCACGAACAGTGAAGATTAAATCTGTTCTCTACTATAAAATACTAATTAATCTCAGCTAATTAGAAGCTAAAGACGGCTAACATCTTAGAGCCGTCGTTAAGGCGCCTCATAACTAGACTGGGTACGATTTTCAGATAAATCTTGTTTAATACATCGTCTCGTCCGTCTGAATACTAAGCTGGCAAGTCCAACGCATCGGTGAATCGAATAAAATGCATGCAAAAGCATCCCATCGGTGGATAGCGATCTAAATTACGAGGTACGAGAAGATAAAGAGTAATCAGAACATTTGCTAATTAAAGATTAAATAAAATATGGCGTCTACAGTCTCGCAATTAGAGAGGAATTCATAAAAAACTTTGAACATTTGCCAAGTTTTATGAAGAAATAAAATGCATTTTTTTTTCTATTTTTAGCATTTTTGAGGACGGCTATAAATATCTTTTAATAACAAACAGGGTCACATTTCATTATGCCGTGTGGTCAAATAAAATAAAATAAAAACTCACAACCCTTTTGATGTTTTAATTAAAAATGTAACTAAGGAGTGGCCGTAAGGTTTCAGCGTTTAAATTAAAAAGTCCTATAAGTTATATGGTGTATAAAAATATCGCTTTATAACATGTAAACCTTAATTAGGTGCATAAAAGAAAAATATGAACAAGTTTAAGACCTATCATATATTTTAAATATTGCCAATTTCCAAGCCTGGCTGTTTATAATATTTTACAGCTTAGACGAAATAGATTAGATATACGTTACAGATACCGCAATAACTCGTAAAGATGAGATTGGAACTCTTAAGGTTTGATTAGGGAGCGAATTATAACGAAGAAAAAACGAGTTGCAATCGTTATGCGCATTCTGTCTCCTTAATTTCCTGCAATAACCCTATCTTTATTACGTAAAACGTGGAAAAGGATTAAGATTTAATTAAATTAGAAACACTAAATCCAGCCCATTACTTTTCTACTACAGCTATGAGCCTCTTCTTAGAATGAAAAGGGTTTCTTGCCTTAAAACACACCGGCTTACCACGGCTTTGCTGGCGGGTAAGACACTCCAACAAAAACATTTTAAGGCCCTTTCAAATGTGCAGATTCCACATGGTGTCTTATATATAAAATAAAAACGGTCTTTTTGTTTGTTACAGGGGCAGTATTGAGGTGCGGCGCCAGCACGGCGCGGCCCAGCTCCACACGCGTGCTGATGACACAATAAATTGTGATGCTGACACGAACAGGATCCTATAGGAAACTACGTCCTAGAGGACGGCGAAGGACGTTGTAGCTAAATAACACTAGTTCTAAAAATGCAAGTGCCTAAATTTGTAATAATGTTGGGTAACCGTCGTAACGTAATATTTAGAGTGAGCATCGTGTTCAACATCGCCGTATTATTATATGCGGCGGTGCATTATTCCGGAAACAGCGCTCCGGGTGTTGAGTGGATGCCCATTACCGTCGACGGATCGGAGAGAAGTGCCGAGCTCAGGTATCTCAAAGAAGAAGTGAGAAATGAGACCGAAACCAGACCGGTGGAGTCAAGTGCGCGGAACCTTGAAGAATCCACTTCTCAAAAGTCGATTCCGTCGACGATGCCAACTGTTAACAAGACCGCATCAAGCACCGTGTCGGACGTAGAGAAGAAAATAAGTGCAGTGCCATCGGAAGCTAACATAATAAACGAAACACTCGATATAGTCGATGAGAACGCTTTATCCGAAGCGACTCTCTTGCGTCTTCGTTCATTGCTCGCGTGCAATGATAAAGACTTTCTTCCTCAAACAGTGCAACGTGGAGAGTTTTGGGTGCTCAAAAATTACGTGCGCGCTGATCATGGGACGGTTTTGTGCCATGAAACCATCACGTATACCACACACGCCGGTTTCGAGTTCCTCGACAACGTGCTTCCTCTTATTGAACGGTAAGTTATGTTTTATATAATTGTTAATACAGTTTGCATTGCGGTATAATACAGAGCAAATTGCGGCGTCTTATTTTAGATTGTGTCCCCTACAATTAGGCATGTCGTGTCTGTCTTGAAACTCACGATTTCTTAGGCAACATTTCGCGTCAGACCGGTACCATAACAACACAAACAATGCCCGAAATCAATTAGGACTATAACAATACGCTATCCATCTTTTGTTTTCCGGTGCATTGACCAGCTATCAAGATGTAGAATGAAATACATTCAGAAGGTTAATGTATGGTCCTAATTGACTCGTAAAGATAATAATGTACGGACCATGAATTAAACTAACGGTTTTCAAAAGCATTATTGCTTAAGTCGCTTAACTGAGAATATAAGTCGAAATATGATAGCCTGTCTTTGTTACCTTTTTTATATTCTAAAACGTTGTTAGACAATTATATAGAACAGGGTTGCAGAACAGGTTCTCACATTCAATGAAGCGTGGCGTACCAGTTGAAATAATATATTATATATAGTTAATGATAGAGCATTCGCGATGATTATGGGCGATTAGTAGATACGCTTATTTCATCTTAAAGAGCTCTAATGGTTCACTTTCATAGCATCTGCTAATACAATATCAGGTTTCCGTGCAATATTTAACATTTATGTAGCGGATATATGTATGTATATCTACTGTTATCTTCTTTCTCCAGAAATAGCTTCCATTTTCTGAGTTTTTATTTTTTTATTTTGTAGATCTAACACGGCTTTTCACAGTATTAAATGTTTCTAAAGTTAAATTCTTCATAAAATGAGCTAGCTCTTTCTCACGGTTTTAATAGAGTGGACATTTTAATGTCAGTAAGACGAACGGCTGTTATAGGTAGATGCACCACTTGTAAGACTGACAGACCAAAGAGTGCGCGCCAAAATCATATGTATTCATATGTGGAATAGCATGTAAAATGGCATGTAAGTAATGACAGGTATAACTTAGCGTGTCGTCTGAAGGAAAATAAAAAGTTTTATGCTTTACGTTACGGAGATTACTAGGTTTTTATGTCTGGCCAGCTACACTACAGTATTATTTACCTGATAAACAATAAAATGTGATACGATAAATTAACATACTTTATATTGAAATAATGACGATTAACACGTTTAGAGATTGGAAAAGAAAAAACATACATTGTTGAACGGTTATTTTTTCAAATGTCATGTTTGATCATATTCATGCCTGATATGTTTTCAAAGATCACGTTCCTAATGAATTAGCATATCTATATTTAAAAAAAGTTATTCATACTTCAATATTTTAACCGTGACAACCATAGACTTAGAATTTCGCTTAGTGACAAAACATTATCATACTTGTCTCACACTGACAATGATTTTAAAATTGGAATACACAACAAAATGGCGTCCACACTACAACAGGGCAATCATGCTTGCGAAATATAATGCAGTTTATGAATTATGTAGGTACCTACTTATATCTAAATTTCGTTATTTGAAACTCATTTACTATTTCGTCATATGAACTACACAATGAATTAAGTCAATCAAAATCCTACGTACATTCATCATTTATAATGATGCATAATTATCCAGTACTGACGCTGATGCAATGATCTGAATGAATGCTTTATATCAACTATTTGAATAGATTATTGACTTTGTATTCTTTTGATTACTATGTAGCGCTCAAAGTGAAAGTTGATGAAGTGTTTAGTCCCGAGAGATTCCCCTCGTACCGGAATAGTCGTCATTTGTCAATTGAAAACAAGGGTCAAAGCCGAACATTTTGTTTGATAACTATACACCACATAATAATCATACAATTATTGGTTGTTGACTAATAGTAAAATAATACCTGCATTCGAAATAAAAAAACCTCGGTTGAATATGAATACAAAAGAATTTATCATTAATTGATATCGTGTCTAAAAGAAATTAAACGTCGTGCATGCATACAATTAAGTTTATATTATGGCATCATTACCTTTCTGACAACCCTGTGCGTATTGTATTTGGTAACAATCGCGTGTGGCTTGCGCGTGATTCTCAGTAAGGGTTGCCATTTGTAATGTTGTACGTCCGATTAGACTGAGGTAGTTGCTGAAATTGAAGATTTGTTCCTAAAGTTTGTTCCTTAAGATCATATTTCCAGCGGGCTGAAGACTTGAATCTATTTAATGGGTAGAAATTATTACCATTATTTCTTAGATTGCAAGATTGGTAGATTTTTCTTGGATACAGAACTGTCGTTAGTGAACAGCCCTAACATCGATCGTCACCTCACACTGAGTTGCTTGGACGGACACAATGGGTTGAACTGCGGGGCATAACTAAAGTATTCCTAGAATTTATTACACTGCCTCTTTTAATAAATAAAAAAAAATACTCCATTGCCTTTTTAAAATTGGTTTATACAATTCTTCCACCTCATCATCAATTTAGGTTTCTGTCAATTGTGGGAGCTGTTGATTTAATTAGACACTTAGGTTTTATAATACTACTAGCGGACCATTTACTTGATCTCAACAACAACTCCACCTACTGGGTCCAACTATAGCTAAGAAACATCCAGGTGACCAGGGCCATAAGTATAAAAAAATCATCAATATCAATCCAGCCGTTTAGGAGGATAAGAATTGCGAACACACGTACACCGGAATTCTAAGATTTGACAAGAGATGGTATAGGTGCATTTTTCTAAAGAACTACAATATATTATGACTGTAGTGACCACCTTATTCATAAAAACGAACGCTCTATGAACGCTTTATAAATTATATCTGTCTTTTTCACGTTCATATAAATTAAAACAGATGACAACAGATTTTTAATTTTAAAGTTATTTTTGTTTTTAGAAGCTTGTAATACGATATTGAATAAAGCCTCATTTAGCTAATTCATTAATCAAACATAATCGAGCCGTTAGCCACTTTCCTTATTAGGATATTTAACATCTTTTTAATACAAAATAGATAAATTTTTATGGCCTGATAAAATACCGTAATTTTGAAAAAATGCTGACCAATTAATTAATACCGCTAATTTATTAACTCCCACAGGCTGCTCACAATATTGCTATATTTGAACAAAATTACGATTTAATAAATCTGATTATGCTTGTAAAGTTAGTAGTAGTTAGTAGTATATAGTTAGTTAGTATTTATAAATGATTGCAATGGAAATTGGCTTGGCAATCAAATTATGTTCGTAACTACTAATGAACCGTAACTATATACTTAAGTTATAAAGTTTGTGATTAAAGGCGCGAATTAAGTTTTCCATGTTAAAGCTTTAAGTACGAGTAATTAACTAAATTCTCCATCAATTATGAGGCACATAACATAACGAGCATCACGCCAGTATTTCTCCTGACCCGAAAAGCTTTTGCTGTACTATCAAGACTGAGTCTATAAAGAATTACATATGGCTATTAATTTATCTTTGTAAAGACCGTACATAGAATGTTGTTGAAAATGAAAAAAAAAAAACTAAATCAATTCAATTTTATTACTAATATTCTTCTTCCTCTCTGTATGGAGATTTAAATGACTGAGAAAATAATATCAGTGTTTACTTTCTCACACATTTTGTTAATCAATAAATGAAACATCAATTTAATTAATTAAATATTTGACATCTCCCATGAAATTTTGATTTAATTGCATTACTGACGTAATTGGAGAAAAATGTGGATGCATTCATGCATTCACTTCCAACAGTAATATTTTAGTGGCACAGTTAGCGATGAGGAAAAAAGAAAAGACAATCGTTTTTAGATACACAGACAGACTAAACTCTCATATTTTGATGTGGAGCATAACTAACCGAGCATAATATCTGTGACTTACATCCAAAAGCAAAATTAGTTTTGTTAGTGAAGCTTGAAGCGTGGAGAAGTGATTGGTACTTGTAAGAAGAAAACTGTTTGAGTTATATAATAAAAATATAATTTTTGAAGCAAATATCTACATCAATCAATCCGTGATGCCTACGATAACCGTAAACTTGACATATAAACAGTTTTTTAGTGTCTCAAAGTATATAAAATGACAGTTTAGCGTCGTAAAAATTATTTAGGTTTAGTTTAGTTCACTTGTTGAGATTTAAATAACTTAAGCAGTGCCTATGAGCAACTTCAAATATTTTACATTTGAAATTGAAATACTTATAGCTAACAATATTAATGATTATGTTGAGCTTATCGACGCTATCTAATACATAATACAGTTTTAAATCAAAGACAATTTCAAGCTTATACAGCACCAATTTAATTTTCTATTAAAGCTTAAGTATATAGTTAAGCCAGCGCTAGATTTCTTTAGAAAGGTATTATCGCAAGATGGATAGCATGTACTTAGCGCGGTATTAATCTCGATTTAATACCTTGGTATTAAGACCTCGAATTAGTATTAATAGCCAGTGTAATGTATCACAAGTAGATGGTGTGGTCCTCGGCTTAGATGTTCAAGTAGAATAAAGTGCATATTTATATCTTCATGTGAGTGTTGTATGACAGGTTACAACGGTTTATTTAATATTACGAAAATCTATTACTCCAAGTAGAACAAACATTTTGATACAGTTGATACTATGATGGAGTGCGCTCATTCGCTACCGTGATTGTTCTTGTTGACCTTTCATATAAAGAAAGGATCACATATACCTGGTTATATTTCACAACAAATACACTTATTTTTATATTCAGAAGGTGGCCTTTCCTAATTATTGTTTTAACATTTCGTATCCAATCAAAAAGTTAATCCATCATGCTTTTAACTAATTACGTTACCTTTAGTTGCGTAAGCATGTTAACGCTTGTCGAGTTTATCAATTATTTTTTTAATAACAAGTCGTGTTCATTATACTGATATATTTATAAATAATTAACCATAGTGTAACAGACTTTTTGGTAATAATTCTTGACTGCAAGCCTTTCCGCACAGTTCCTAATTTAATTATAAACATAGATATTAGTACCTATTTTTAAATCCTACGATATAAGAAGTCTTCTAGATAATATAAACTCTCGATTTGATACAGAAATATTATGCGGAAAAACTTTTCCACCCGAGTATACCACCTTCAACATTTTGCAGATAAAATTCAATTTTAAATGAAATGCTCTGTACACGTTTTTGAGTACCTATGGCGACAATTTTTGGGGCATCCAATTTTATGGATAATTATTATAAGTATTTATATTATACCTACGTAATAACGTGCCAGCACAAAAAAAAATACCGCACGTTTGGCTCAGTGGCTAAGTGATTAGGTTTCTGCGCTAAGTGTCGCGGGTTCGATTCCCGCACGGAACACATATGTATTTGTATGATCTATGGATAGTTGTTTCGGGTCTGGTTTTATGTGCATGTGACATTTATGTTTGTAAAAATGTATCCACGACACAGGAGAATGTGTTAACAGTCTGTAATATCATATATAATTTCAGATTTAATATATGTATATTAAAACTGAATTGAAAATATGTTTTAAACACACCATTATACATTGAACACTTATTAAAACACAAGTTAAATCGATTTCCCAATTCATCAAGCTACATTAACATAATATATCATTTAAAAACACAAATTTATCCGAATACTAATTTCATTACAGCGAATTTTCCGCTATAATGAGGCATTCGTCGTTAACACAAAATTAAAAACCGAGATAAAATTCGCGTTTCAAAAATATTATAAAACATAATGTTGAGAAATATTTTGCAACCCACGGTGTAAGACAAAATAAACATCTGTAGTACTAAAATAGCATTCATTAAGTATGCTTTGTTTTATATTGCAAAACTGATCACAATAGCACGCTTAGCCTAATTAGTATACATCGCACTGATTAAATAATAGCATACATTATGAAACGTTACGAACACCTGCACAAAAGGTACCTACGGTTTTCTACGAGTAACCTCTGGCTTACGTTATGCGGCCACCATGAAAATGTTCAGCATTTTCATGGTCGCTGTATACCTCTGGCTGTACCTACCTACAGAAGACCTAAAAGACGATATAATGATCAGAGATGATCAACCTATTCTCATTTTAAGGGTAATAACACACACAGGCTTAAGGAGTTTGAATCTTGTTCGAACTTGTGATTTCGATCGGCACCCATTGCACTTTTGATGTGAAACCACATTACAAGCATATTATTTAGTTGAAGGGAGCTTGAGGAGTTACCTTTGAAAAATAAATTATTAAATAACCTGAGCAAAAGTGATAATATAATCCTTTAGAAGACTGATTTGTATTCAAGCGGCATAACATTTTCACGGCTGCCAGATCAACACTTACCACATCAAAAATATGACTTGGCTGTATGTAATTAGCATAACGTACGTAAACTATGATATTACTCAATCATTTCGACTCTAAGAGAGTATCAAGATAGGGGTACAAAAAAGATCAATTACGTTAAGTGCCAAACTGGTAATTTTTTTGTAGTGTTGAATATAAACTATTAAATACTTCTTCGTAGCCTTGAGCAGTATTTAATGGTTATCATTAAATACTGCTCAAGGCTACGAAGAAAACAGTGGTTAGCGTCTGAGTATAAATAAAAATGATTTGAGTACCTATCCTATCCTACTATCCTACTAATATTATAAATGTGAAATTTTTTGAGGATCGATGGATGGATATTAAATTTGTTACTCAATCACGTCAGAACAGCTGAACGGATCTGGATAAAATTTGGCACAGAGATAGATTATAGTCTGGAATATCACATAGGCTTAGGCACACATACTTTTTATCCCGGAAAATGTACGGATTCGTAAACCACGCGGGCGAAGCCGCGGACGGAAGTTAGTATTTCATAATCATATCAGTCAGTTTACGCCCATTCATGGTTATTTCGATAAGCGCTACAATATTATAGCAGTTTTATAGGTTATTACTTATTACCATAATTCCTGACATTGCAGAGAAAAAGCCTCAGCGAGAGACGCACTTTAATACATGGTGACCAAATACACATAAATATGTCTAAAGAAATGACGATAGTTTCTTAAATAGGTTTTAACATTAGTATGTATGTAATAATTAAATAGTATATTACTCGAATGCATCCGCAATTTTCTGAGAAAATTTCTTATAAATGTGGTGACCCTGTATACAACTACTTGTTCGACTGTCCGCCCTGGGTGTAGCACGCTATGAACTTTGCTGACTGGCAAATCTAGCCACCATGGCATGAGCAATGGACACGAGAGAGCTCATACCGAAACACAATCCACGACGTCGTCGATGAGAACTTGTACTAGACCCCTGAAGAGCCTCAACCCAAGCGACATGTGGTCTTCTGCTTCTGTCTTTCTTTGCCGCACACCACACTATTTTCCGCGACATACAGTTGCGCCAGAGTAACAATGTAATAAGCCATTTACTTTACGAAAACAGGTATCTCTCCGCAACGTGCTCACTGCCCGCTCCATAAGTGGAAATCTGCTCAAGTAAGGTCAGAGGACAGACCATCATTACCATGTCATTGCCACAGGCCTGACCTCGTGTGGCCACGCTAATTGCTTTGTCTAATCACTTACATTACTGCGTTTGCTTTACTCATTTCTCTGTTTTGACGTGAACCCCGCTAGCTAATTTCAGTTGCGCAGCCAATTTAGTTTCCGTAACTATACCTAGAGTTATAAAGTTGTGCGGCAAGGCAAATGAATGATCATTAATTTACTGCACAGCTGTTGCTAGGCAAAGTTTAAATGTTATTAAACATGCAACGTACCCATTCTAAAAGAAAAAATCGTGATAAATCAACTTTTCAACTAAGTCACAGTTAGTTCATAGGTAGTTCACTTGTAAACTTTAACCTCATCCAATTGCAAACTCCAATATTTTCCGCCGTAATAAATTTTAAGTGCTTATAAAGTATATTTCTGTTATAAAAGTAACCTTGTAAAAACTTCTTATGACAGTAAGTGCTTACTAAAATATATCACTTTATACCCGGAAACGGACCCGCATGAGGACCGCGTGTCGACCTTAAAAAACTGATACCAAGGTTGAGACCCGTCAATCGTTTATAAATGAAGTAGCCCTGGATCCAACAATTGCACAAGAGATAAGTGGCACAATTTGAGCACGCTCACCGTATCAGCGGAAACGGCCAGTGTGCGGCGATATGGAGCCGCCGCCCGCGCAACCGCCAGCTGGGCTCACTTCCACTCGCCGTCATCAGGCGCACACGCTGGCCCCGATTCAGCGCTCGTTGCTCACACCGCACCGGATTTACGGATGAATTCACGGGAATAATATGCACTTTCATATTTGTAAATCCATTAACGCTAATTATATATTCTTTATTTCGATTCATAAGTTACTGAACTAATGCACGCTGTATCAACTTCATTTGCTCTTGATCGATGAATAAATATGATGCAAAACTCGCCGATAGAATAATTAAGCATTAATTTACGAAACCAATTTGCTCATTCAAATTCATAAATGACGCCAACGTTCTATTAACTTCTCATCAAACTTGACTTACTTAATTGGAACGAGTGAGTTCATCTACCTAAATATTTTCGTCACATCCAAGTATGACCCCGAAACCGTCAATAAAAAGTACATTAGCCGAGTACTCTTAATTAATTCGTAGATCTAATTCGTGCATGAGAACATTGAACGTCATGCGAAGAGTCCGAATATCTGAGCTGTCGAATAACTATGTTAATTCGGAACCGGTTTGCGTTCATCTCTAGTTTCCACGACGAAAAGTGAAAATGCGCGCATCGAGGTGTGTTGTGTTGACATGGACTTGGTAAACACACGCTGTGTATCTTCCGCGCGTCCCCCGACTCTCAAAGGCCGACTCTACCTTCACTCTTAGACTTAGCTAAGCCTAGCTTCAGTCTGGTCCCAACTATTCGAATAATGAGCCATTGATAGAGCCATCTTCTAACTCCATTTAAAACACTGCCTCACATGCCGTTACTGAGTCCCATGTAATAGTAGGCTAGCCTATTGCCATCTACTGGGCACAGTTAAAGACTCCTTGCTGCTACTGAGAATGTTCATACAGAAAAACCCAATAACACTTTGTATGACCCAGAAATCGAACCCAGGACCTCACGTTCAGCACTCGCCCTTAGACACTAGACCAATGAAACAGTCGAGAATTTAAGGCGTGATATTACGAAAATTCGGCATGTTTTTTCATTACTTCTACTGGCTCGAGAATTGCCTCAGTTCTAGTGTCTCATATTAACATATGTCACCCAGATTCAGACGACGCACAAAGTCCAGTATTTTTTTCTTCTTAGACAACTGTAACGCATTATTTCCAGTCAATTCATACTATGACTAACCCCAGATAACGCCAAAACTGGCCGAAATAGATCCAACGGTATTTGTACGACATGCAAATCTTTACGATGCTGTTCTACATAGTAATAGCTTTTGGCCACTTAACACGAGATGACGGATTAGCACGCGTAGGTATGTACAACACTAGTATTTTCATTCATTTAATCATGATCATGTTTAATAAATATATAAATCAACTTTTTTTACTCAGAATAATTTATTCCGTTGTACTCAATCGCGTCAGTCTTTCGTTTTTTTTTTTTTTGGATTTCAAGCGTTTATCAAAAGCAAATATGCATTTCAATGTTTGAGCTTAAAAATTCTTTATAGCAAATAGGTATATATTTACACAATACTTACCTATGGCTTGTCCTACCGCACAGCAGAAACTAAACAAAGCCATGTGCTAGGATCTAAACAAAAAATTATTTATAAAATATGATTTCGTATATTTTCATTCACTAAATAACAAAAACGTAGATAATTATTTATAGAAAAACCGACTCCAAAAAACTCAAAAACAAAATTAATAACTAAAAAGCAAAAAATAAATCTTTTATTATACAATATAGTAGTTGAAGAATATTGAAATCGGTGCCAAGTAAAACATAAAAGTAATATACCTTGCTGCTATAATAGCGACATTAAAACAACGAGTTCACGTAGAAATTGTCGAGTGCGGAGTGAATTATGTGTCGGACACGACAAATGCACTTCGCCAATCGTGTCGGTTTATCATTGCATGTTTTACTTGGCACCGACTTCAATATTCTTCAACTACTATATTGTATAATAAAAGATTTATTTTTTGCTTTTTAGTTATTAATTTTGTTTTTGAGTTTTTTGGAGTCGGTTTTTATTTTTTGTTAAAAAATTTAATTATTTTACAATTTTGAGTGATGGGTAGACCTAGTAAAGACGATTCTCTTGAAAAACTTTACAAAGGTCAAATGTATGTTGCCCCAAGTGGAGTGAAAACCTTAGACGATATTGCACTATGTGATTTTAAAATCAAATAAATTACTTAGCCGACCACATGATGAAAACGCATTACGAGAAATGAAAAGATTAAGACGACTATTGTAACTAATACTGTGATAGTTTTGACTTTTAGAGGTTTAAAATGAGCCCAAACTCGAGGGGTTTACTAGTAGCTACTGAAGAGTTCCACCATCTATCTCCTGGCTCCATCATCAGACCCTCTATACCAAATGTTCTATATACGGGACTCGTCAAAATATATCGAGTGATCCCAAACTCGGAAGTTTTATTCCCTAACTCTTTACCGTTGAGGAGTACTATGATATCCATCATCAGCTCAGCATCATTAAATGATGATTTTCAGACGCCAATACCTAACTTATTAAGAAAAAAAGCTCAAACGGGCTATTTGTCTTACAATATTTGAGGGTATCCCTCGATTTCCCTAGGATCCCATAATCAGATCCTGACTTGGTGATAATGGGACCAAATGGGAAGCATGCTCTTTCAAACAAAACAAGAATTTTTAAAATCGGTCCGTAATTGACCGAATAATCGCCCAAACAGTATGTAGCTGCTATCAACTATTAAGGAGTTCCCTAAACTGTACTGCACCTGCATCACGGACCTTGCAGTGGCAATCATTACCCATCTCGGTGTAAAGATCTTGTCAACACGAATAAAATAAGCCCAAACACGAGGTAGTTAAGATGTACCGTTGAGGAGTTCCCTCGATCCTCTGTCGTCTCCATCATCAGATCTGCCCTAAACCTCCATAGTATTGTAGTCTCATCAGATATACAAATAAATATGAAGTTTTTACCCCATGCTCGCCTACAATTTTCAAGAGATGCCCTCGATTTCTCAGGGTTTCCACCATCAGGTCCTGACCTGATGACAATGGGACCAAATGACAAGCATACACTTTCAAATAAAAAAAGAATTTTTGAAATCGGTCCAGACGTCTTCGAGAAATCGAGTAACAAACATAAAAAAAAAAAAAAAATACAGCCGAATTGAGAACCTCCTCCTTTTTTTTGAAGTCGGTTGAAAATAACATAAAGTTGACTTTACTTTCTTCGAATGACGACACGACCGGTTTGTTTAACAGAAAATGAAAATAATTTCGTAAGTTAGGGCAAGGCCCTCACTTTTACCAGTCTTACCCAACACTCGCTTTTTATTTACTTTAGTAATAGTGTAGAAGTATTTACTTGATTACGCATGACTATGCTAACGGTGACCAAAACAAATATTGCGTTTTAAGATTGTATAGTATTGCATGGAACCTCTCAAAAGCTCATTATTTCTACATTCATTACAATTTTCTTTTCTCACAAAGACTTTTATTTGATTTCTTGGAGATGTTCCACTTTGTCAATATAAACACGGAAGCACAATAAAATTCATGTGTACATCGGTAGAATAGATTTTTCATTTCCAGAACAATGAAACTTTGACTTTTTTGAGCATACAATTTTAATTACCAAATAATAACAGCCAAGATTGAAAAGGTACGCGCTGAAAATACTTTAAAAGATACACGTAACTCACTATTTTATACTTGGATTGCTAAAACATACAGAAGTCCAGACACAGTCATTGGTGAAGACGGAGCTCGACTAAGATACCAAAGAACAGTTGATGAATTCTATTATGGCCAATGACCGCAATGCTTGAAAAATAAAAAATATATATAATCTTCACCCCCATTGAAGGACTCACAGGCATGGTTCACGCGGTTTACGAGCGTAAGGTCCTGAGTTCTCGGGAGTCTAGAATTGTGCCTAGTAGCAGAAAATTCGAACATGAGAAAATCCTGGTTTCCATACGTGTACATATGTACATAAAACACCTTTGTAAAAAGGTTCTTAGATAATGAAACGTACACTTTATGACATCGTAAACAGCATGTAGTAGGCACTTTTAAAGCGATTCAATCACTATAAATCCGATGTTTACTCTTTTCATGTTGTTTCGTTGTATTGGCCACGGAAATTTAAATTTCATGGTATTTAAGAACTACACTTAGTGGCTGTTCATTCCATAAAGGCTATTTAGTAGGCATTTCGGTATGCGACAACATTTTGTTAGAGTATTTAATCTATCTATACCTATATCTACACTCTCACTTGTTTTCAGTATTTACTAAACTTAACAACAATTAAGTAATTGTAAAGCTAAGTTGAGGAATATTCTTCCGTCTTCGACTTTTTTCCAGAAAGCGTCGAAGACACTAAGTTAATACCGCAGGCACAGCCTTACATTGTTGCAGCAACCACTTTCCCTGCACTCTCTCTGCCTTCTTTATCATCTAGTTACATTATAATTTTCACGTTGCCACAATCGATCAAGACAACCTGATAAAATCATGATTGTAATGCCACGTAATAAGGTTGTATTTATAATATAGCACTATTTTATGTACCTAGCTATCGAACGCAGGTGGCTATAGTTCAGAACTAGTATTATTAGAACAACCACGTGCTTGCCTTTAATATTCGTTCCAATTATATTGAATAAAATCAAGTTTTAGTTCTAGATTGTCGAACAGATTCGACACAATCTATTTTTAAAATTTACTAATTAGGTACATTGTAAATAATATTTATCAATGTCATGATATAATTTATATCTATGAACACTTGTTTATACATACATTTCCTACGTCATACGTGTAGCTTAAAACTGAAAATGGGTTCACTACATGAGTTTTATTATTATGAGCCTGTTATGTCCAACTATTGGACAGAGCAAAGGCCTCCCTCCCCTCTTTCCACCTATCCCGCTCCATTGCAATTTGGGGCCATTCCTTTGCATAGGGGTCTAGCTCAACTCGCCATCTCCTTTTGGGTCAGCCGCGCTGTCGTTTCGTTCGTTAGATCAAATTAAATGTTCTAGCCACAATCTTTCAGTAGCAACCCTCCCCGTTATGTTACCGGTTGCATTGTAGTAATGAACTTGTTGTTAGTTGCACAAACAGAACTCTAATGTAACCGCAAACAACGGAAAACTAAAGAGCGGTTCGCGTGTGTACCGACATTGAATAATGAGAAGCCGGGAGATACCACCAAACAGAATATAACATAAAACAGCACCATTTTATTGCCTAAAGGATTACACAGGAGTGTTTCTGCTATTTAGGACAGTACATTGTTACTGTCTCATGGATGAGCGTATTGCAATCTATCGAGCACAGATCCAACATAGACAAACAAATAAATTCAATCAATCCTAATAACAATGCCCAATATGGAACCCAGGACCTCATGCTCGGCTACCACGACCACTAAACTAATGAGCCAATTAAATACCATACAGAAATATGTTTTCGTATAATGGAGCCAATGTGGGTCAACCGTTGTACACCACGACCTATGTACAAATGATGCAACCTTATTTGAAAGCATTCTTGATTGATTTTAAAATTGAAGGAAGCCATTAGTTCTCCTCGTGAGATGTTTATAACCCGGTGTCTTATCGAATCCTACTTCCAAGTAGGTACGGAGAATTTATGTACAGACGAACTTACATCGTGTCTAGAAAATGACCGGTGCCTAACTGTAATTTAGATTAACGTCGAACGCATGCGTCATAAACCCGGCCATCAAGTGGTTTCATTGCAGACGAATGCGATTATAGTGCAAGTTGGTGCCGTAAAGTATCCGTACCAACTACAGGTGGTATTAAAGACCCCAATAAACAACTTGATACAGTTTTAATCACAAACGTTTAAAAAATGTAGATCAATTTTATCGAACATTGGAACATATCCATTAAGAATTTATTGCATCTAGGGCGTACATGCATACATTGCGGACAGGTACATTAACAAACAGGTGTACGACGGGTGTGAGCGGGCGCAGCGGCGCGGGCGGCGCTCGCGTGACGCTTGCGGTCAACCCAGATGAGCCAAGTGCACCGTCTCCCATTACGGCATCACCATCTCTGTACTGTTATCCGCATAGCGACTGCGGTCACACATGTAGGTCGAACACTTGAACATTAAATTAAATTTATGGTTTGTAAGAATTCCAACGTTAATTGCAACCGTGCGAGTACGTGTCGAGTTAGCGATGACGGATCGACGGTATTTTATATATTCGATACGGAAATCAATATTGCATCTTTCATATTTCTTCCCCTTAAATGGTAAGGCTTTGTAAAAAAGATATCTATAAACGGTTTAATAGACACTTTCGCATAAATTCTACATTCTATGATTATCTATAGATCAGATGCGGTTTTGTAATAGTTTTGCTGAGAGCGGTTAGCTCAATACATTGCTAATATTTTCTATAATAATCCGCTTTGTCCGGTCGAAGCGGCACGACGCGCATTGTGTTCATATCAATGTGTACTCGTAACTCAGTAAGTAGGTGGTATAACAATGAATGAATTATTAAGTAATAGTTGGTAAATAGTGTATAAGGTTAAATGACGTCGTCCACGCACGAATCGACATAGTTCCACATGTTTTCTGCCCTTCGATATTGACAAGCGCACGATTGCATATAGAATTAGCTTCGCAAGGCATTACAATGTCAATAGCCACTAACGACGTAAAGCAACAATGGTTAGAACTCGAGACAATTTCGTTATGGCCGCCATTAATATGAAAAAGCGGTGCAACTCCTGGAAAGGGGATCGAACCCCATCAATCACGTGTAATCCGTTTTTGACTATCGATCACGACGGCCCCATTGTGTAATGTCATAGACTGTCATGGAATGACAATGGGATGTAGTTATGCAGCTACACATAGAGACAATATTATTTATCATTCTTATATCTTTATTAAGATGAATCGAAGATAGTGAGCAAAAATTTAAAATACTAATCATAAATACACGAGTAAATAAAAAGAGCGGAAGATGAAACTTAATGTATTAATATAATTTTGTAGACAACAAGTCAGGGTATTCAAAGCGTACGTTAAAGCTTTTCATACACATAAATAAAAGCTCAGTTATGAATGAATGAAAGCCAGTCAGCGACATTTATTTTTGAAAAAGCTTAAAGCAGTCTGGAGGACATACACATTTTAATTACACGAGGTCTCAACGCAAATGAAAGGCCTAGAAACATCGCATTTTTCATAACAAGTAAAAGCTTTTGGATGAAATCATTTTATTGAGTTGTATTTCTGTAAATCTGGAAGCAATATTTTAGAAATAGATCGTAATATAGATAGAAAGATTTCAAGCTTTTATTGCTTTTAAAAACTAAAACATGTTTTATGAACAGTGTTCATTAAACATGTTTCAGATATTACCGATTTATTCTTGAAAATATTTCTTCGGAAAAGACGAACTCAATGTATTTTTTTATTCATTCTCACAAATGATAAGGTACGTACTTTTTGTAACGGCTGCCTGATCTGATAGTGAAAGAATACAATACAATGTAGATAATATCGCCTCTTCCCATATGAATCACAAGTCATTAAAGCTGGTGAGACATAATAATTAATCAGCTACATCACTTAAACAGTAATTGTAAGTTCTCACTGCACTTGTGTCACTCGTATCACCGATATCTCAGGTCTCTATCAGTGAGGTTATGTTACTCTCTGAGGTTAGTCTTCGGATGAAACTTTTTACACGCCATTACTTCTATAACATTTATCAGCGCGCATGCGCATTAATACCTATTTCTGACATTAGGATGGTCAGTTTTCTTTAGAAACCTGATGTCTAATAATCTAATAAATCAGTAGGATATTTTCCAGTCCAGGTGGCGGCGACTTCGTGTAAAATATTGGAATTCGACCAAATCTGATGAAACTATAGACTACTACATATATGTATGTATATTGCTCATTGTTGAAAGTGAAGTGGCTTGAAATCTTGGGTCCGATTCCCGGATAAAGTGGTATTGATATATAAAAATTACTGTAACTGAGCGTGAAATTTGTATGTACATATTACGTATAAAATATAAAGGTACTGTAATTATGACGATAGATGGCGTCATCTTCATGTAAAGAATGTTGCATCTTTAAATGATTTTTAATGTATAAGACAAAGTGACATCTATATCTCCTGCTGGGAAGTACACTCACATTAATAGAGATGTGCCCGGTAGATAGTAACAACGTCCTTACATGGGACTCAATAACGGAATCTGGGAAATATGTGTGCACAATAAACATACATCTCTGCCAAACCTTTTAAGGGATACAGGCTTCATGCTATGATGCCATAACGAAAAATTTGAATTTACCATCCGAGGTTCGATTCCCGGGTCGGGCAAAGTGTTATTGGGTTTTTCTGTATAGAAATTCTCAGTAGCAGCAAGGAATTTGGAACTGTGCCCGATAGAAAGCAGTACGGTCACCCCCTATTATATGGGACTCATTAACGGCATCAAGGTAATGCGTTTGTACAACAGTACACTCCTGCCTGTCCTGCCCCTGTGGGGAGTGCTCACGTCATGCTATGTCATGTTATTTGTAGGAAATTTACGAAGTTTAATTTATTTACCTATATTTGATACAGAATTTTGGAAACTGTGAAATTCATGTCTCTATTTCCCGTAAGTTTAGTTCGCCAAATAGACCGCCTAAATAGAAGGAATCCATATAAGGTCGATCATGAACATCATCAATGGTCAAACCTAAATATGGAAGACAAAAGCCTGGCGGGGTACACAGGGTACATTACTCTCCGTCCTCTAGCTAGGTCAATGACGTAGGTAGCCAAAAGTGTGTCACAAAAAATATATGAAGAATACTATTATAGCATCACGACAGTATTCCCAGAAGGATTAGGCAGAGAACACACTATTGTACATTCACATTTCGGCAATTTATTGAGGCAAATGTAATAGGAGGCGCAGGTACAGTTCTAGAGTCCGTGCTGCTACTGAGAATTTCCATATAGGAAAATCCCTATAACACTTTGCCCAACCCAAGAATCAAACCCAAGATCTTACGCTTAGGAGTCGTGCTTGCGACCTCTAGACCAATGAGGCGGTTAAAGATGTTCTAATATCGTCATGATTACGTATGTCAGTCTAGTATGTCACAAACACACTTTCTGCTACATCGCCCCACATTCGTATATGTAGTAAATAACGACAACGTGAATACATTATACATTATCATTTGGTTTTGTTATCATACAGTCATGCATGCATTTAGACGTCATTGCACGCAAATATTGGTTTGCGTTTTATATTTTGAGTAAACTGACGTCAATGTCAACTGTTTTAATCTATGTCTACATGAAAATACTCCTTTTGGAGCGATTTAGATAATCAAGGAATCGAAATCTCTGCCGGTGTTTGTATTCCCCGATTCCTATAATCTAGGAATCTTCAAGGCGATAGTGAATAGGCATACCTCGGCGGCATTACCATTTAAGTGTGGTGCCGCCAAATGCACTCAAATGACATAAAAATAATGAAAAAAAAAACTCTAAAACGTGAGGAAAATAATCTGTAAAAAACTCTGCTACGTAGTATCAAATAGTTATATTTTATTTATAACAGATAAATGTGAACAAACTGTGTTGCAAAAATGTTTTCCTACGATAAACCTATATATATATAATGTAACATAATTATATGTATATTTTCATAACCGCTTTGATAAGCTATTCCCCTGATAAAACTATTAAACGTTGACTAAATGACCAATGAGAGCACACTGACATACATAAAATAGTCTTTGGAAACAGTTCATACGAATAAAATCGAAAGCATAACTTAGAAATAGTTCCAAAATCCTCTCGGCGTGAATTCTAAGAACAAAAATTGAGCAATATTACGATAGGCGATTTTGATTTGATTGTATTGACGAGATACCCACTGTCAATCTCATTTATAGAAGAAACATACTGGTATCTCCCAGTCCATCCAGCAGTTGATAAAAGTCATGATGATGATCCAAACGCAGATGCTGCCATGTTTTTTTGTAGTATCCAATGACCTGAATACAGTATAGATTATGCTGTTGTTTATACATATTACGATTGTTTATGTGAATATAGATGTACAATACATAAATCCCGCTTTCCTCCCTTATAAGGCAAGTCGGACTCGGAGCAAAACACGAAGTGAATTGATACCACTTAATGTATAACTGTTGCTTAGGCTGCCTACTCATCAGAGAAAGGAAAAAACCTTGGTCAACCTTTTTTATAACGAGAAAGCACTTTGGCATCGAAAAAAGTCGGAAAAATAGCATGGGGATGAATGAAATGGCGCGTGGATGAATGGCGTATTAGGAGAAGGGTTATATTATAAATGTTGTGATTGATTATGATGACTCTGGCAACACTATATTCGTTTTCGATAAGATCACAACTGTGAAGATACCTCCGTTCAAACTCGCAGAAATTCCTTAAGGGTTTACAACCACAGTGAACAGAGAAGAATGATAGTAAACGTTCATCGTGTGAGCAAACTTTCCTCCGTTAACTTTTACGATGTGTGCAAGAGCATAACTGTGAAACCTGCCCTTAACCTCATAGTAATGTAGGATCACATCGCATTCTGAATAGACTGTGGTACTTACCCGAGTCCGCTAAGATGTAAGGCTTTCAATGTGACCGCATTCACGACACATGTCGCTTTATAATCTATACATGTATGTATCTATACATCGATCCTGTACTGCACAAAGGGTTAGGTAGATGTTCATTATATTGTACACACACATTTAGCCGATGCCGATTAATTACAATTTATTTATTACAACATAATCAATGGTTAATTACTAACAGTACTTTAACTCTATAACCAATAAACCAATAACGATAAATTTGACGTAAAAGCTAGACATAACTTTATTTAGTGTTTATTAGTAAACCTAACTCACGTGTGAAATTAGCACTCTTCGATCATACAAATATAACATGTCTGGCGTGTGAAACAGGCTATGTACTCGCAAAAACTTACTTTATTGACCTAAAAACACAATGAAGGTGTCAAGGCAACGTCCGCGCGCGCATTAACACATTACGCTACAAGACTTGTTAACGAGAGGATTCCGTGGAATTACTTAATCGCCGATTAGATTCAGCGTAAAAAGCCGATTACCTTGTCACAGTGTTATTACGGCAGTATGCGACGAGACTTTTTATTGTACGTTTCATGGACAGCTTTATTTCCAAGGTTTATGACAAGAAAGGTAAACACCGCTTCAGACTGCTTTGGAGAAATATCAGCTTTGAAACGCCCGTTTGTATAACGTCTGCCCAAATTACTTTGAGGGTAAACACGAGGGGCGTCTGCAGTAATAAAAGGGTGGAAAGCTGCAAAGATATTTTAAAATGAAATTTCTGGCGTGTTAACCGCTTATTGAAAAAAATTCTTTCGTTTGTCTTACTAATGTTATAACGAGGATTTATTCCACTGTTTTGAAGACTGCTTAGCAACAGTTTATTTTTTAAATATGAAAGTTTTTTTTATAATATTTGATTACGTTAAATAAAACATTTTTGTATGGATCGGGCCAAGAAAGCCTTGGGTAAAGAATTATTGTGGCCCGTGTACGTATAATTATGTATGTGTTATAAAGCCGCAAATGTATCAACAATCGTATTTATTTCTAAACATACGTACATATACGTAAGAGCGGCGCTACCACTGTCAATCATTGAATAAACAAATGTCATGTTTTTACACCAACTCATAAATTATTATACAACCGTTCTATTTGTATTGTGTGGCCAGGATAACAGAAAATATTTGGATATTACTTACACAATATTTTATGAAAATGGATTCTTTATTTCATATCGTATAACGATGATGTTATAAATGGAACTGAGCTGATAAATTGCCAACGAAGTTAAGGATCAAGTTTATTTATTGTAAGCTGAGAAATTGTGTGTGATTCGAGCGGGAAAAAGTAGTGTCAAGAATCATAGACAATAACCACATCTTAGTGATGTCATAAACCATTCATAAACAGATGTTATACGTTTACTAAAAAAACTTATTAGTGTCATTTAAATTCCGAACAAACAAAGCAACGTCTTCTTATCGTCCACAGACTAAAAGATTAAACAGTTTCTTTTTAAAATTCAAACTCCTTTTACTGCTGTTATATCGTTACCACCTTTTACTATTACACAGAGATCGCCAGCAGGTAACATCAGGTAACAGCGGGTTACGATCCTAAGCAAATTGTAAAATTCAAATAGAGGAAATGGTTTATAGCGGCGACCATAAATGATCCGCTAGCAATCTAAGCCTGCATATACCTATCTACATAATAGCTAGATGGGTTGCACGATTGTGATTGAATAAGCATATACTTTACTTTCGCAACTAATTTGGTTCTTTCGTATTGGATTGACGACGGTTTCCATCGCCCCATTTCATATTTATTGAACTAAAACATATCCAGACTGACATTATAATCTTTTTCGTAAGTAAACCGCCTAGTTATCTTACGTCAGATTTATTAATTCGTAAAACAACTAACATCGATGACAAAATCGTACAATATTACATACTTTTTGGGCAACTTAAAACAATTTTTCATCTTTTTTATTTAGAACTTTTTGAATTTTACTGGACGATTCTCTTCTACGTAGCGATAGGAATTACGTACTTAAAAAGCTATTAATACATATTTGTACATAGCTCGATTCTTGATAAAAACACTCACCTAAACCTAACAGAAAATACAAAAAATCACTTTGTTACATTGTAGTCTACATACTATGTAGTTATGTACATACAACATACTATCTACATAATATGTACATAAATCATAACCAAGACAATTTGGTGATGATGGCAAATGGCCATGAGCTAGGTAAATAAGTATTAAAGCTGTCATCATACCACGACGAGGTACATTAAGTACATGTACAGGAAACTGTCATATATTCACGTCTCTTATGATAATGAAGATAAAAAGAAATACCAAACTGTATTTATACGAGTCTATTTTGCAGGCGATCGCTTCCGCGGTCCGTTGTAAGTATATTCAATATCGGGTATCATGTTATTAAAAAATATATAGGTAAATGTTTATTAAATATATTGTGAGTGAAAACTCTTTCGGTGTATAATAAATTATGAACTCATTCTTAAACTTTTTTGTTTTATACATCAACAGATAATATTTCTGGTTAGTGGTTTGTTTGGTATATGCAGTGAAATTCCGTATCAAAAGTAACGTAACGGTTGTCGTCGCTTGTATCTACCTCATCGATTCTCAATCGATTTCCATATTCAACGATACGCACCATCGATTCCGAAAAGTCGATACCACTCGAGCGTTCGCAGTAAACAACAACAGACAAGTCTCGAGCCGCCAACCCCCTCTCCACGTTATCCCTGTCTAGACATAAGGATTACAATACATTGCTCTTCTCATGGGAAATGTTTATCTAGGCAGCTAGAAGTGCGGCGATGGACGTGATTCAAGATTCAATAGTCCGTGAACGTTGGTAATTCGTTCGTCAAACAAGACGCCCTTAAGGCACAGACTACCGTGTTCAAAATCGATCTCACATTTATTATCACGCCATAGCAAAGTATCGTCGCGTACTCGCGTCGTGTGAACTAGTTAGTTACCTCGTTACTAGCGTAGTATCTGTACGCGATTGTACTGTAATAAACCTATTAGGTTTTATTTCGCTTTTATTGCATGTCGGTAATGAAACTTACGTGTAATGGTATTTTGCGGCACCAACACCTACAGTTCCCGTGAGAGCTTTAAATTAAGGAAGGTGGAACCGATCGGGAATTTAATTAAGTTACACGATAACTTTATTGACGAATCGCTCTTCTAATGCTTTTTTATAGCCAATCAATTGCTTCAAATAAATTAACTAAGCCCAACCTTAGTGTCTATCTGCGCTCTTAGGTTAAAAAATCATTAGCATGACACTCGAGATCAACTCTACATTTGCTCTAAAAACTGTCCAAAAGTCGTGGATCGGTTGCGTTTCGATTGCAGTTTAGTTAGTGAAATCAGTAACCAGTAAAGGATAAAATTACGAATGCAATTATTGATTTAACAGCTGTATGTGCCTGTGTATTGCTTCCCCGGCGCCGAAACTCCAACACACTTAGTACCTGCCAGGCGTGTTTACACTGTGCTACTAGAACAGAGTCAGTGCTCCAGGCAAGTTACTAAATGACAATTCATTGTAAATCTTGCTAAAGATTTAAAAATAAACAATTGCTCGAAGTTAGTTTTTCTATTTTTCATTATTCTTCTTTTATGAGATAAGAAGTCATATTTATTGAGTCTAGACGGTTTAATGGTTAGCATAAAATTATGCAGTTTACGATGTTAAGGAAAATGATGATGCTTTGTCCCGCTCTAAATGTGCTTATGAGATGCAATAGAAACACGCATACCTAAACTGATATTGTAGAAAGCACTGATCCTGACTCCGATAAAGTAACAAAGGGGAGGGAGAACTTACTAAGTTTAATAAAAAAGAGTATTTCTTGTGAAATAAACGCCTAATCTAAATTAATTCATAAATCATAAAAGTACCTCTCGACCGTTATCTCCACTATTGTATCTTTTTGTATTGTGTAGTCAAAACCATTGTCAAAGTTAAGTTAATGACTGATTCACTTCATGTTAACAAACTAACAATAGTAATTTAAAGGAATATAATCATCGATTGCTTGTCATCCTGATCAAATCGTATCGCCGCACTATTATGAATGGAACTTGAAACTTGACTGAGTCATTTTAATCCAATATATTACCGCTATGTCTACGAATGAAGCCAGTAGAATTTACGATTGATTGTGCCTAGAGTAGTGGCGTAATCTGCAAGGTAAAGAGAACGTACGGAAATGTAAAGCAATTGAAAGTAAAAATAACAGTCCACGGCAGTGCCAAGCATAAGTAAGTGTAAACGAGGCATAGACGCGAGGTTACCAGACTGTCGCACCCTCCAAATTAAACTCCCCGTTTCGGTTCGAATGTTCCACAAAATGTGGCTAGCCTGTTTAATACATAACTAGAATGTACAGTCACTATATACCTACAACCTGCTTATTGAATTGTGAGAAACCCTTTTAAGTTGTTAAACTAAACGGTGAAACGAATTATAGGGTGAGTCAGAAAACAAATGCAATGTTCGTAATTATACGGCGTGTATTATTATTACCTACATCATGCATGATTATGTAATTTCGATTGTATTACAAAAGAATGTGTTTGCAAACTTGCTTATATTGAGTAAAACGCGATGTGTGAAATTCAATATTAGCAACAATTAAAATTGGAATGTTTCGATGCTGCGTTTAACATTTTACCGCGCTACTTACTTGCTAGTAGATATTTATATATGTATTATGTAAAAGGGGCCGTTTCCTGTAATCTTAGCAATGCTCGCAGATAGTGAGTCAACGTTTAGATTGTCTGATATCACTTGAAACTGTATAAACTAGAATCATTTGCATGCACGTGTACCGCCGACCGCCGATGTATTTTAAGGCTGGTGTGATTCAATAACATCTCTATTTACTGATGCGCCATTGTGCGCCGAGATTGCAGGTATCTGCATCACTTCGTGCAACACCTCAGTTATTTAGGACACAACATGCGGAACCCACTTATCATTTCATCTAGGATTTCTTCAGACGCGACAGTCCCACTGACATTTAGAAACTTATTGTGTAAATCTCAACCTTTTCGTTACATCATGGTTCAAATTGAATTATATAAAGTCGATAGATATTGCCTATGCAAAGTAAACAATGATTTTTTCCTTATAAAGTTTAAATATGTACCTAGCCGTTTCCCAACTACTTTCTTTTCGGCTCCCAATCTAACCAGTCTTGGCTGAATGTCAGTATTGTTCACGAAGCAACTGTCATCTGACCTCCACATCCCTATTACTGGTTGACGCCGATACCCTGAGGTTAGACGGTTTGTCAGATACAGTTTGGGCTATGGCTATAAGTGAATGTCGATGTGTGAACAGTCACACATCCAAGAACTGACCTGACTGGCAAGTAGCTCAGCTTAACCTCAAAGATCGACTCATCTACGTAGCTACGTGCCCATAGTAATAAAGATTGGTAGAAAACGAAGCGTGAAAATGCCCCTTAACACAAATGGCACGTGGTAGCAACATCGGCGTGACCTAAAAAGCCGGTGGCAGGCACCTTAGTCTCTTTTTGTGGCAGGTATCCCATTAATAATGTCTTTTGTCGGCTATACGAAGCTTTTTTCATTAACCGCGTGTAATCGATTTATATTGTGTCTACGTTTTGGTTTTCGCGCTTGTCTACGTGCGAATGAAAAGCTCAGTTTATGAGCTGATTATTTTTCGGAACGAATTGTGACTTTCGAGCCACAGTTGTTGTCGAAAGATTTGATTACTTTTCACAACAGTACATAAAATCTTTACACCAAAGACGGAACTCTTAAACCATCGAAATAAAATCACAAATGCCATAAGTAAGCAACTGGTTCGATGAAGTTGAAATTCCATTTAGTCCATAAACAAATTGCCTGAACCAGATAATCCTAAAGTAAATAAACACGAGGTATATCTTTCCACACAAAGGGAGCAACATTTCAGCGGTAAGTGTCGGTTCGCGAGGAACCTGTGGCGAGCTGGAGGCGCGAACGTCGCCAGTCACGCGATCACCCGACAGCTTATTGATTAAATATAATTACGATGCTTTCAAGCGTTATTCCCTTCGTTCCAATAAATTCCCGTCGTTACACACAATTGTTTATGTATTCTGGAAATGTTGATAACCTTGTCCAATCAATATCGCTGTAATATTTCTTTAAGGCCGTACCTAATTAAAGACGAAAAAGTCTGCATATCCTTCGGGGAATACATGTGTGATGATATGTTATGTATTTTAACTAATAGAAGATATTTTTTGTCTGCAGTTGGATGGCGCCAGTGAGCTTGGCTATCCACGCGCCGGGCGCGGATATTACGCCGACTGTGAACAGCATCCGGTACCTCCGCGACTGCGTGGGCAACGACCTCGTGCGGCAATACGTCACCTTCCATGTCTTTTTCTCCAACAAGCATATACCCACCACGGTATGATCTGTTTTGGTTGTAGAGTGCTACAAGCTGGACTCTAGCGGTACTACAGTCCAACATACCTCACTCACAACAATGTGTAGTAGTTGTTTCAGGTTAAGGAAAAAAAAATTGCAAACTGAAATATAGATTATTTATTTTAAACAATACTGTTGTTTATACACGCTGTTGTTTTTATAATCGGTCACACAACCATTCCATTTTTATTAGCTAAACAGATGCTGGCAATTAAAATAATGTGTGCAGCGCTGTAGACAAACATAACAACACTCGATACTCTAGATCTGCCAATAGATATTCAGCACGTAATGAAGACGACATTACTCATCTATCATCGTATAATGTTTTGTATTTTAATGCAAAAGAATGATTAAAGAATGTAAAACATTTCACTTCATTACGATCTACATACACAACGTACAAAGTCATAAAATTTGCAAATGTTTTAAAATAAGAAAAACTTATAAAGATAAATTATATCATTTCTTGATTTCGCAATTATTGAGCAGGGAGCAATCATGAATATTAACTCTATAAGCGGAATAAGCTGTAACGAGATAGACATAAAACTATATTTCAAAACAGCAATTAAAAGCAAATTATTTAACGTCCGCCCACAGTTTCAATATACTGGGGCAACTTTATTATTCTTATTCTCAATTATGATATGAATTTAGAATAAGAAATTGCCGTGAGTGCATAGCTTTTGATCACGACTTAGATGCTAGCATTGCCCTCAATGTGGTCCCATCATGACGCAAATATGAGTATTCATTATTTCTTAATGGTGTTCGCTGATAGTCATATAATACCACATAATCATTGTCCTTGATTGATAGCTATTAGAGTTTTTAGAATTACAAGTGTATACAAGAGGTAGGTAGTAGGTACTTGTGGAGTCGTCGACCGCTCCTGGCACAATTCCGGAACATACAATACTACTGTCTGGCAAGCGGCCAGGTAGGGAACTTTGATTCTGTTCCTTGTTCATCCACTTTTAGCCAAAGAGCCATATTTTGAATTAAATATAAGCATAATTCAAAACACCTTAGTAAAAACCATCTTCGTCTCCCTAGCCTTTTCCCAAGTATGTTGGGGTCGACCCCAGTGTCTCACCAGATGCAGCTGAATACCAGTATTTTATACGGAGCGACTATCTACTATCTGACCTCCGCCACCAATCCCGAAACATGTTAGCGAACGTTGGTTAAACATTTTATGAATGTAAAATAAGATTTTCTTCAATAATCTTTTAGTGATTCAATAAATTTCCACATAAACTTGGAAATTAATATAATTCTTTGATCTTTTCAGATTCCTAACCCAGACACTATTATGACGACGCCGTTCAACTGTACAGTCAAACCACCGTACAACGTGGATGCCTCTAAAACATACAAGAAGCAGAAGAGTCTCTTGTATCCAGTGAATGTTGCTAGAAACATAGCGAGAGACGCTGCTCTAACACATTTCATACTGCCGTCAGACATTGAACTATATCCTAGTCCAGACTTGGTACCAAAGTTCCTGAATATGATCGCCAGAAACGCGAAGCCACTCAATACTTCCACTAAACCAAGAGTCTTCCCAATTAGCATATTTGAAGTAGACGCCAAAGTTCAAGTAAGTATAATACGATAATACAGGGTTACTGATAAAGGACAGACATATTGAAGTTCAGTATTTGTTTCGTTAATAGGATCGTAACATTGCAGTTAATTCAATTAAATACATCATAGGTATTTGCCGGTCTTGTCCAGATTTTTTGTATGAATGGAAAACGCATAATGTTAAATCTCCTACCTAATGAAAGGCCATTCGCCTAGTGCAGTCGCGTGCGCAATGTTATTTCTATACCTTGTGAATATAATTACAATATTTTCTTTGAAAATGAATTATCATAATAATTATACTTAAATATTTCGGTCATTAACCACTCACCCTGTATAAATAAATATACGGTTATATGAACAGGTATGGTAGAATGTAAATATAAATGTAAATGTATGGTATAGTTGAAAACGATAATGTAAGCCGAGACAAAAGTGCTATGTAGAAGAGCTTTGTTTTTTGTAATAATTGTAAATTATATCCTTCTATTTCAGGCTCCATGGACGAAAACGGAACTTCAAAAGATGTTGACCAACAAAACCGCCATACCATTCCATAAATTCGTATGCCCCAATTGCCACAACATCCCACAAGGCAAACAGTGGATGACTACCCTAGAAACTAACCGTATGTATCTTTAGATTTAACTTAAGATCAAGTTACAATGGCTCTAACGGAATCCGCTTGGTTCACAATCGTTTTATCGGTTTTTATTGCCAAAACTGTGTAGTTTTCGTGAGACGAGCCGTGATGCAGCCGCAATTAATCTCAGTGCTGTTAGTGTCGTGAGCTATTTATGCCGTCTGTAGCATGGCGTGGCCGTCGTATGGGGCATTCTAATTGCGTATTATGGTTCAACGACCGCACCTTACCCGCCGTTCCCAGACGACCGGCTTCGACTTCTTACGCCAATTTGCAAAATCGTAAACTTTCCGGCTCAGCACTGCATCAACTACACTAACGTAAATCATATTTGCCTTAATGCAATTTCCTTCCGACAGCTCATTATTGACTAGACAGCAATTTCCTCTTTTGAGAACACGAAGTAATAATATCCAACGTACTGTTGCAGAGATGAATGTGTTTCACGTGGGCAAACGGCAAGGCAAGTATGAGCATTGGGAACCAATTTTCATCGGCACACATCAAGATCCCTATTACGATGAGCGACTCAGTTGGGAAGGCAAAAAAGACAAAATGACGCAGGTACGACTTACAAAAAATATAATCTTTTCAGCACCTCGCCATAAAACAGAATAAACAAACATTGACGTAATCTGCTTAGTTCAATATTTGTAAACGAAAAGATATAATTAACGATAATTATTTTCGTTCCAGGGTTATGTTCTCTGCGTCAAAGACTACGAGTTCATGATCTTGAACAACGCCTTCCTCATCCACAAGCCAGGCATCAAGCGGTACGTGAGAGACTCCAAGAGAGACACCATTGCTTCTCGACAGGGATCCTACGTCAATAAAGTCATCGCTCCTGAATTGAAGAAACTATTTGGGACCAAGACTGGCTGCGCACTTTGACGACCATATAAAATCACATTCTTAAAAGTAATAAAACCCAGTACACTATTAGAGGTACAAAATAGATTCTCAGACTATTCTAATCGCTAGGCAATACTAACAAATCAAGTTAACAGGGTTAAATTTTCCGCCTGATTTTGGAAAATGTTTAGATGGAATTGTCTCCTAATGAAACATATCACTATGATAACTAGAAATGCAAGTAAACTTGAATAATGTTTAAGATTTTTACGCACATTTACCTATAACAAATGTGAAATTGTATAACGAACAAGAAACATACTATCTCAGGCGTCCCTACATTAACAATGCATTGGGTGTATTTAAAAAGTCACGCATCAGAAGCCTTAAACAATTAACGATAGGGACTCTAATGTTAGAATCATCAATCACACGTCCATAATGTCTAAGTCAATTTATGGTGTATATTTTGTTTATATTTCTGGATGGTCCGATGCAGTTTGGGAAATACGCCACTCACTATTAAAATACCAAATATATAGTTGTGACTAACGTGAGAAGCATGTACTCTGTATGGATTGTACTATATCTGTACGGATGTATTCTGTCTGTATTAAATGAATCTAGCCTTTGTACACGCTACGTGAAAGGCTCAAAATAGTTGTATAAACACGCTTTAGTTATCTCTTATTAGTTTGATAATGTAAATATTTTGCTTGTTAGTTAACAACAGTGAGTTACTCTCACATTTAGTGTAAGAGGGTACTTGACTTGTGATATTTAAGTGCTTTTTTACAGACAGTTGTTATCATTTCGTGTAGATTTTATTTTATCTGCGTACTAGGTTTAGTTTGTCTGTAGATTATTATTTATGGCGAGATATCAAGATATTATGCAATGAAGTAATGTTGGGACACGAGACTGTGTTTAAAATGGAAAAAGCTTTTAGGGCGCCAACAGACCGCCGACTGACTGACACAAGAATTTAGTCGTAATTAAAAACTTAATGTGTGCATTCTCTTAAATACTACATTGTAAAAAAAAAAAATAGCGACTAATCTGTTGTGTCGGTGATCAATCGCAGTTTTAAAGTATGCAAGAGGAATTATCTTAAATAATGAGATGGATGAAGTTTGTTTATAACGATCTTGACTATAACAGAGCTTCAACTTGTGATTCCAATTTGAACACTATTTGTCTACTTTTTAGGTTTAAACTTGTATAAATATTGTCCCTCATAATTCTTATGTGATGCACATAATGTTTATGAAAGTCTGTATACATTTATTTATTTTTTACAAATTCTGAAATGCATTTTTATTCTGTACTTCAGTGTGTTAGACATATTCGCTAGTTGTAACTAATAATACTTAGGATTTTTAATTAATATGTACATAATTTGTGTAAATGTATTTGGAATTCTACTACCGTTGAATTTCTCTGTGACTTTAAATGAATGCTTATTCTAGAAATAATATGTGCTATCGATTTTACATTTTACCTCATTATGATATAAATAACTGAATCTAAAGTCCTAAAGACCTCTTGTAACCATTGTAGTAAACTTTCTAAATTATTAAAATCACAGAGAAAATCCTCTTAACATTTATAAAATGCAATCAACGATTTTAAATATAGTGTATCTAGTGTTAAATGTACTACAACAACTCCAATAATGTATTACTCAATAATCCCATAGGAATTGTAAAAGAACAAAGTAGTTGTAGTAGAAAATTTTATTTTTATACGCAATTTATTTGACTGCGATATGTAAGGGATAATCGCAACACTTTTTAAGGATAACAGCACTAAAATTTGTATGTCTTGCTTATATTCACTCATATGATGATTATAAAAAATGTTGATCGACCGAACTCAATCTTAATTATAGACTATCTGTTCATACATGTACTTAGTGACCACGATATCAACTTATAGAAACAAAATAATGTCTGGTCGCATACGAAACGCCATTTACAAATGGTCATCAAAACCATGGTGGTCGCAATTTGGGTGTTCGACATCCGATTTGTGTGTTTGATGAAGACATCGGCACATCTAATAAATCAGTGCTGAAAAGGTGTCTTAAGAATACACCAATCTTCTCTGGATCCCTGTGGGCCGGTCTCGGCAGTGGGAAACTGGGAACACTACTAATAAAACAAAAATCAATCGATTTAGAATATCTTTAAGATGCAAATTTACACCTCATCGAATGTCATTTTACTGCGTCAAAATCTTAGACAGTGTATCTAATGTTATGAGAGAATATTAAAGCATTGATTGCAAATATAGTTCCGTTATCGTATAATACATCGCTAATTGTATGTAATCAACGAATCTTAGTAGCAGAATCTTGGTATAAAATCTCAAAACGTGTTTTGTTCTTTTCAACAAAATAGTCTGGCGTTTATTTACAAAATGATGCTTGACTCAGTTAAATACGAAATTAGTTTTATATCGAAGTCAATAATATAAAGCCTAAGTAGTGTATATGTATAATTAATAATGTGGACACATGTGTGTTAGCCTTATTGTGGTATGTAGTATTAGCCGCTATTATATACAGAAAAGTGTTAAGCTCACCACGTTCGAATAATTTAAGTAGATTAATGTTCTTTTTTCGAATTCCTGTTAGCAGTACTGTTTAGATTTAAGTTGCATTCAAATTGATGCGCCGAGTGCCGCTTGCGCACGATTGTTTCTATGTAATCGCAACATGGATGGCACGCGGCCCGCTTCGCGTCTGTTTGAACGCAGCTTTATGCTTTTTGCGTTGCAAGGATAGGTGTCTTATACGATATAAAACAAAAAACACCTCAGTAAATGTAAAGTCGATGACGAAGCTTTTTTTATTTTAAATAATTTGACCAAGGATTTTGAAATCAATGACAGGTACCTATTTTATTGGTACTTCCAAATCAAACTTTTTTATTACTTAGTATTATTTTATTCCTCAACATTGCAACGCTTATTTTTATGAAGCTGATTTTATATGAGTATTGTTTTAGTATTATCTTATTAGTTTTATTCATGGGATCGGGTTATGGTAAACGCATGTGGTGAGTTTTCACTGAAAGGCTTCAAAGTGCCTCTTAGTTTGTAAGTGCAATATATAAAGTCTTTTAAATGTGATCATTTATAAAATATTTATCTATGTATAATCTAAGTACTACCTTTTGTAATGTTTTCGTAACAATCTACAATTGTGTAATCGGCCCGAAAATGAAGTAAAAGAATTCTTACATTCAAAACTCTGTTTTATTTATTTTTTCAAGTTGATGTATTGCTTTAATCTAGCCATTAATTTGATAAAATCAGTCGATAGTATTTCCTGTTCTTAAGCGTCTTGCCTTAGATAGTTCCATTGATGGTACTGGAGCAATTATTTTTTGCTGTTGCTGCCTATTACGTCGTTAGTACCATGGCAAAATTATGTTATTTTTTTTGTTATCCATGATACAAAACACAACTGTTTAAATGAACCAAAATATTGCGCCGATATCTTTCTCTCGTTTATAATTATTTCAAACTTCAACCTTTCATCCAGTCCGATCAACCTCTATAGATACCTCATAGTAGATATTAATTCCCAATATACCAACTGACTTATTGTAAGAAAGCGTAAATTCAAAAGGAAAAGACAGAGGTGCGGGGACACAGCCCTCTCAAGAAAGGCAAACAGAAACTGTGACCACACAAAACGCGATACGTGCGATGCCGCGGCAGCAGCCGACGAGTACCAGAAACGATTCGTAGTAACTTCAAAGGAACGACAGTTATAAAAATCCATCGTACCCGTAATGGGACAACGGCAAAAAATAATTGCTTCAGTACCATCAATGGAACTATGTAATGGTACGATTTACCAACGGGTATTGGAACTAACTCTATTATAGGCTATCCTCACAGTTTGCCATAAAGAAATAAACTTGGTAAAAGGTGACTAACAATTACTAAACATTATCACATCCTAACCTTACCTAGTACTGGTGATGTAACCCATTCTTTACCTATTCAAGTCCAACTTTAAGTTTTTACTAATAAATATTAAACCAGGGTACACAGAATGTTGTAGGAGAGGACAGAAATTGTCAGGTCTGAGGAATTGATCAGCTTGATAGGTAGAAATTAGGGCATGCATTTCGAAATTTCGAAATTTCATAAATTCGAAATTTCGGACCATATTTGCATGTTATTTAATTTCGAAATTGAAACCCCTAGTTTCGAAATTTCGAAATAATAAATTTTAAATTTGATTATTTTTATTTGAAAGAGTATCAAACATACATCCTCACAAATAATGACTTATAAGCTAATTTATGATACCTTGGGCACAGATAATATAATATTACCCTTGAGTTAAATTATTGCAATTTTCGGAGATTTCTTTTTTTTAATATATCTGACTGATAATGTACGCGTAGTATCTGGTCGGTGCCTATCAGTCACACCGAAGGTGATTGGGCTCGGGAAGTCCAGCGAGCCTGCGATGTTTTACCAGAAATAGGGGCAATTACCATTTGCCCCCAAGATGTAGCCCGTGCAGTCCGTCCGTTGCCCAACTGGAAGTCTCCAGGGCCGGACGGGCTGCACAACTTCTGGATTAAATGGTTTCAAGGGTCGCACGCTCGCTTGGCGGCTCAGTACCAGGTTGCTTTGGAGTCTGGTTCGCTACCCGAGTTCCTAACGACAGGAGTTACCCACCTGCTCCATAAATCAGGTAGTACCGCGGATCCCAAGAATTATAGACCGATCACTTGTCTACCGACGGTCTATAAAGTTCTTACATCCATTTTGAGAGCTAAAATATACAATCATATAGAGACTAACGCTATCATGTCTGTCTCTCAAAATGGATGTCGGAACGGGTCCCGCGGTACTAAGGAGCTGCTCCTCATTGATATGGCCATTAGCCAACAGGTTCGTCGTTCCCGAAAGGATCTTTCGACATGTTGGATAGATTACAAGAAGGCCTATGACTCGGTGCCACATACATGGCTCATAAGGGTGCTGGAATTGTATAAAGTAGATACAACACTACGCACCTTCCTGATGTCATGTATGGGGCAATGGAGGATGGTCCTTCGATATCCAGGATGTCGAAATATCCAGAGGAATAGCGAGCCGATAAGGATCGAGCGAGGAATATTTCAGGGCGATAGTTTGAGTCCGCTTTGGTTCTGCCTGGCCCTGAATCCCCTAAGCACACTGCTGGAGGGTTCAGGTATAGGCTATCGGCTGAGGAGAGGTGGTCAGATTATATCTCACCTCCTTTACATGGATGACCTAAAACTCTTTGCGCCCAACAATTTGCAACTGATGGAGCTACTGAAAGTAACAGAAACCTTCAGTAGCGCCATCAGGATGGATTTTGGTGTGGACAAATGTGCGGTCATGCATGTAAAGCGAGGGGAGATTGTGGAATCCGTGGGAACCCAACTCTCGGATTCCATAAACCTTCGAACCCTCTCCGCAGCCGAAACCTATAAGTATTTGGGTATGTCGGAAGCACTGGGCATCAATGTTACTGACATGAAGCAATCGTTGAAGGAGCGCTTCTTTGGCCGTCTGAAGAAAGTATTTAATAGTCTTTTATCAGGCGGAAATAAGGTGCGCACCTTCAACGGTTGGGTCATGCCGGTTTTGATGTACTCTTTCGGCATACTCAAATGGACTCAGACCGAACTCGATGCCCTGGATAGGAGGGTCCGTACGCTGCTGACTGCATATCGAATGCATCACCCACGATCATCGGTAATGAGACTGTATATCCCGCGAAAGTGTGGAGGTCGAGGCTTCTTAAACGCTAAGACCCTCCACAATCGCGAGATATGCAGTCTCAGGGAATATTTCCTACAAGACGACGTGGGGATGCATAGAGATGTGGTTGCGGTAGACAAGGGCCTCACCCCGCTCTCCTTGGCTAAAGAGAACTGACGCAAACCTGTAGTGCTTGACACTAATGATCGCATGGAGGTATGGCAGAGTAAGGAGCTTCACGGACGCTTTTTCCGGGCCCTACATGGACCCGATGTAGATTTATCAGCGTCCGTAGCCTAGCTGCGTTTCGGTGACCTCTTTGGGGAAACCGAAGGTTTTGTCTGTGCAATTATGGACGAAGTTATGATGACGAACAATTACCGGAGATTTATTGTGAAAGACGGTACGGTTGACATATGTCGGGCATGCCACCGTCCGGGAGAATCCATCAGACACATTATCTCCGGGTGTTCTCGTCTAGCTAAGGAAGAATACTTGCATAGGCATAATCTCGTAGCCAGGATTATCCACAAACAACTTGCTCTGAAATACAGCCTTGTGGAATCGGATGTGCCGTACTATAGGTATGTGCCCGACCCAGTTCTCGAAAATGGACATATCACACTGTACTGGGATCGATCCATCATCACTGACAGGACTATTGTAGCCAATAAGCCTGATATAGTGGTGGTGGATCGACTAGAGCGGCGCGCAATGATCGTTGACATAACAGTCCAACAACGTAACAACGAAATATACGGCAGAAAACTTATTGGTTTCAGTTTTGTTACGCTAGGCTAAGCTTTTTTAACATTTTCAATTAAATTAAAAGTAATAATCTGATTATCGAATTTTTATTAATGAAGATTGCCCACAACATCGAAATTTCGAAATTTCGAAGTTTATAAGACCGATTTCAGAAGCCAATTTCGAAACTGGAAATATATGAAACTGCATGCCCTAGTAGAAATATATCTTTATTTTCGACATTTTGTAATCACTGATACAAATTGTACCTACATTATACAATAAGTATTAAATTACGCACATTAAAAACAAACAGCATACCATAATTATAAAACTGGGTTTTGTACTCTCACAGCCTATACTTGCGGGACCAGATGGGTAGTGACTGTCTGGAGGTCTACTGGAGTCCTTGAACCTGGCGAACTCATCATACGTCGGTATACGACTCTCTTTCGGCACCTGCCGTTCCGTATCTTCCGACGGAGTTTCTTTCGGGTCTTCTGGCGGTTCAGATGTCTTCCTGTCGTCAGTTGTTTGATCACCTTCACCACCACTCTTACCGCTTGAGTCATCAGCCGCGTAATGTACCGGACACGGTATATTTATACCCTCTAACAGCATCGTGTGTATATGTCGCGGGAGTATCAAATTAGGATCAAATCTGGATCCAGTAGGGAGAACAGAATATGGTAGATTTGAAGGACACGTCCGAATTCTTAGCCAATGGAATGAGTTACGTAAGAATATAATCACAATAATCAATGGAGAAATTGGTATCCTGTACTGTCTTGACGCCATTTTAATGACAATTGTTTTTTTATGGCATCATAGATGGAAGTTAAATGTTGTAGTAAAAACTCAAAGGTAAACACAAGAAAATAGACCATCGAGGTAATTAAATCCTTCCTCATCAAAAAATATGTTTTATTTTCACATCAAAATCTGTGAGTGTGTAAACCACGATACAGGATATGTTTAACAATATTTCAAATAACAAAACTCTTAAAGGTCGAAACAGTCGTGTTTTTTTTTTCTTTTTCCATCCTAATTCCAGAAATATATACCAACAATCAAATCAGCATATTGCAATCCACTCCGTAGGGAGTTCACTTCTACACAATAGGTCTACACGCCAAAGACACAGAACCGAGTCTTGCACAACTTGAGACTGGTCCGAAATCAGCTCTCATTCAATGAGTTGTTGATAAAGATGATTTCAAAAAGCTTTGGACGACAACAACAATAAGAACATACCCACACATACACAGTTTTAAAAAATAAGCAATGACTGAACGAATTAGCCTTGCCCAATGTTCTGTACCTAACACCGTCTCGGTAGAAAAAAGCCTTTTAGACACCATATATAATGTACATAAATGTTAATATGTATATTATAGAGTCACTCTTTGTAAAAAAATGCGTAAAACTGGCTTAATCAATTAAAATAAATAAAATAATCCTATTTTTATAGCATTTGTTAATTAAGTACCTCAATTATCATAATCTACGGGAACAAAGTATTTATCAGGTAACTAGTTAAATATTAAATTACAAACATTAAAAACGAACTCCATATCATGGCGAAATAACTGACTTTGATGTTCTCACAGCCTGAACGCCGGCGAAACGCGGTGCCTGCGGCTGCGCCACCGTACCCACCGTAGTGAGAGGAACTGCCTATATCATCATCATCATATGGCGGAGTCTCAGGAACCCCTTCGATAGGTGCTCCCGTTTCTTGTTGCTGCGGAGTAACTTCTGATGATTCTCCACCCCTACTATCACTTGAGTCATCATCTTTCGCGAAATATACCGCACAAGGTATGCTTATATCTTCTAACATCATTGTTCGAATGTAAGGCGGGAGAGAATCTGGTTCAAAGCTGGACCCAGGCAAATAGGGATATGGAAGGTAACCAGTGTTGAGATTCGTCCAAAGTCTTCGCCAAGGAAATGAGTTGCGATAGAAAAGAACCAAAATAATCAACAGAGAAATTGGTATCCTATACTGCCTTGATGACATTTTAATGACAATTGCTTTTTTATGAGATCATAGATATGGAGTGGTACGAATATTGAAACTATGGTGTGTTTATCATCATATAAATAATATCCCGATTTAAATTTGATGATGAAATTAAACCTGTAGCTCTCGTCCGGCAGTCGGAATCATGTTTTAGGCAACTATATATAGGTACAGTCGAATTGAGAAACTCCGCCATTTTTTGAAGTCGGTTATAAAAATAAGAATAAGGCAATAAAATATTAAGGGCCACGTTAACCAAAAATAAAACAGATGTTTAAATATTTAAAGAATCACATTAATAATCAAGTTCCATTAACCTCTGTTTTACCTACTGTCGGTGAACCTTAGGCCTCGGTCACGAAGTCAGCGGGAGCGGGGCGGCGGCGGCGGCGGCCCGGTGAGCGGCGCGACAACGCTGTACCCAGTCTCGAAGCCAGCGGGCAGACCGCACACCGCTAGAGCGGCTTAGTGTTGTGTTACGAGAAATTAGTATCTTTGTTTCGCGAACGAAATGTCTAAACAGCGACGACATCTTTTTGATACTATTTCCTTCCTAAAGTTTGATGATTTATTGTGGGCAAAAGAAGATGTAAATTCCTACAACCGGGCAAGGAAGCAAAAAGGCGAGTTTCATCGGAATTATGAAGAACAGAGACAATATTCCGATAAATTCTTTGACTATACCAGAATGCGTATAGAAACATTTGATTATATTATTTTTTATTTCTTCCCATAACCGGTTAATTACCCTCCTATTTTTAAGGTTTCCGTCTTTGCTGTTCCATATCGGTGTTCTAGCAAAAATCAATCAAAAATCATTGTAATAATTTGATCCAACACGTCGCGTCGGCGGGCATTTTGAAACTTCGGTCGTTAAAAAGCAACAAAAAAGAATGCTACAACTCAACACTACGTCAATGCAGACGCGCGGGCACCGCTAGATTGGTACGCCCCGCTCGTACGCCGCTCGCCGGCCGCTCCCGCGTCGCTGCCTTCGAGGCCAGTTCCATAGAATTGTATGCATTGAAAAGCGCCGCTCGGCGCGCCGCCCGCCGCCCCGCTCCCGCTGACTTCGTGACCGAGACCTTAGTGGATATCAAAAGTTGGTGAATATTTGCCAGTTTCCTCACGATCTGTCCTCCACCGTTAAAGCAGTGGTAATAAATGTATCTGATATACCAGGCCATAAATCCTATATTCTTCGAAGGGTTAGACAGAGGTGTACTATTGTACACCCACATTTCGCCGATGCCATCATTAAGTCCCGGGCACAGTTCCAGACTCCGTGCTGCTACTCAGAATTTCAATACAGAAAAAACCCAATAATACTTTTCTGACCCTGAATTCGAACCCAGGACCTCAAGCTCAGTAGTCGTACATGCGACCACTAGACCAGTGAGGCAGTCTTAATTTTTAAGTAATTCCTTAAAATTCCGAACACATTTATTTTTTAAATCCTTGAAATCATTAGCAACGACATTGCTGTGTCTTATTTAAAACAATAGTTATACTTACAAAAGTAAACCAAGGAGTTTAGTTGTGTAGCTATTTTTACTTTTGTACCATCCAAATGTTACTGCATTCATCTTAAATAAAGTTAAAATTTGCACAAACACGTGATAAATACCAAAAAATGTTATTTTAAATAAATCAACAAACTGTGAAATCCCAAATTACGGTAACATTCCAGACAAGTGTCGCGGTGAATACAAATCGGGGAGCGGACTAGAGTAGAGTAACCACACGATATTAGGGACATTCACCATATTATTTTCTTCTAGATATAAATAATTCGTCAAGTCGCATCTAGAAGCTCTTATTAAGATATTTTTATATTTTATATTTTTTCAACATGATAGGCATATAGGAAAGGATTGTCTGTAATGAATTTAATGTGAAACATCAGCTTATTATGTATACAATATTATCATTATTAACGTACGAAAAGACCTTTCCAATTTGTTTTAACCCCAACTAAAAGTGCAATTACTCAACTCCTTTATAACATGTATTATTGATATTTTGAAATAAATAAATAAACATTTTTTAACCGCAGAAATGAGACCTGTGAAAAAGAAATTGCAAGACAGATACTTTTGGTAAAATAAATAAAATCAGTAAAGACCATTTTCCTACAAATATTTTCCTGAAGCTGGTCACCCTACCTCAGACACGAGTCAGATAAGGAAGTTGATCCAGGTAGACGGCACGTGAGCAGCATTAAGGCGGAGGCATCGCCGGCATCACTGCTACGGTTTTCCCGTATTTGGTGCAAAATATAGCCACCACCACTCCACGTTATTTAAACAAAAACGAACGTAATGAAGGATGACAACTTGACAGCACCTCATGTGCGGAATATGCAGTGTAGTCAATTGAAGTTATGATGAATCTGTTGCCGAGAAGGATGGCAAAAAATCGAATTTATAATAAATATAACAAAAACATAATAAGGTCCTTTTGAGGACCTTTATGGGAAATATATAATTGAAGTTTGTTTTGTACAAACTTGAACATGAAATAGCCATAAAACACGAAACACCGCAGTACGGTCCCTAATATCAGGATATAACAAAATTAAAGACAGTGTTAATTCGCCAATCTTCAATTTTCAAAATGATATAGCTGTGAAGAATCAGGCGCACAATGAATTAACTTCTCAGTGATCTTTTATCTGAAAATCTCCTTAATCCTCAAAATGCTGATAAGAAAAGTAGGTATTAGTAGAACGTTGGGGTCTGCTCACGATGCGACTGTCATCAGACCTCCCCCACCTAATTACTGGCAGACACTGATACCATAGTGTTAGGTAGTGTGACAGATTTGTACTTTGGCAACAAGACTTCACTTTCAAACCCATTTTATACAATACTGTAATCATTTTTACGATTGTCTCAGTAACTTATTTTCTTCAATCGATTCTCAGATTTCGCATGTTAAGAAGACTATTTAGACTATTTGTGTAACCCTATGGTCCAAAAATTATGGTAGACTTTTGCCAATTTTTTATTTTTATTACTTAAATAGTTATGGTCATATAATATGTGTTCGTGCTTACACGCCACATTATTATTAATCATTTTATTCCAAATCAAACTTGATGCTGGACTTATGCAGTCTCGTTTTGAATTTTAAAAAAAGAGTAGTTTTAAGAGTATAGTGTAGAAATACCTACAAATTATTATAATAGACGATTTTATTATAAAAATCAAGATTTTCAGACAACTAAAAATCAAGAACGTTTTAATTAATTTTTTACTTTATTTTTACTCAGAAATCTAAAATTTAATCAGATTCCAAAACTGACCTTGGCATTAAATGGAAACAAAAAAAAATTCACTTAAGTTCAAAGGTTGTTGATAAGGCAGATCGCCATCGCCATCGACAAAGTCAAGTTCAGTTCAGTATCAAACAGGACAGCGTGGATAACACGGTTTTATATTTATTGTATCCTTGAGTTCGATGGGCATCCTGCGGTTGCAAATAATACTTGCCATCTTCCGCGCTCTTACAGGATAGAATATCGTAACTGATATCGCCGGCCACAAGGCATACCGACGCGACGCCGACCCAACGAACCTACTCAAAAGCATTTTATCCGTTCGTAACTTTTACTTAATCTTTGCACGGATAGTTTACCGTAAAAGCAAGGAAAGAGCAGGACGTACATTATTAAAATATACTACAAAATATCGAATAATGTCGCAGAAACAGCTAGTACCTAACTATTTGAAACAAAACAGCTCCAAATACATATATTGTTCCATTATTTTTAATTAATTTGGCTACCACAGGAAACTCATAAGCTTTATTTTTAGGTTAACAAGCGTGCGATAACATCAATTGATAAAAAGCTTTATGCCTACAATAAAATGCTATAATAACACATTAATTGAAATAAATGGCCTACGTTATGTACTTCACTTCACACTATTTAATAACGATAGAAGAAAAGTCCTGCAATGTATAGGAAGTTATTGCTATTCATTTTGGGACGTTTTTAGATAATGAACATCGATTCTATCTTATCTACACCCCATGTTCAGAAAGTACAACCTTGACTTGTCAACTCTTTCAAAATATTGGTAAACCAAATCATGTTTTCACCTTGTTATTAATGAAGTTCTTTCGACGCCCTTTCACATTTAGATACATATATACAGAAGTCATTATTAAATCAAAATATTGTAGTAATTTGTCATTTCCAAGTTCCCAGGACCTTCGCAGAGAACAGCTCATCCATGACATTTAGTTAGTGACGTAATACATTTTTTTATATAACGTGTGCCACATTACAATAGGTTGTAGTTTATAGAATGACCATATCAATAAAGAATGGCATCTTAATGTGAGCTTCACATCTTTGTCACGCAACAGTTCCTTGTATTGATGAGGCCCTTTCTAATTTATTTACATTGCAATATATAATTATTTGTTGTAATTATACAGCAGATTGCAGGAACACTGGGCGCGGGCCTCTTCTTAGAATGGAAAGGTCTTACCTGCTGGATTTTCTGGCAACATAGACACACCATCAAAAGCTCCTGGAACCTGTCTCTGTCAGATGACTTTGTGCTGGTTCTTCACACAAGTGATGTTCCAATTCGGATGAGAACACGGTATCTATCTATATTAGATACAACTGAAGGTTCTAGTATCAATAAGATACTAAAACCTTCAAACTTCAAATTTGGGAAGAAAGAATTTTTTAAAATACAATCCCTAAGAGGGTGGAATGGGGGGTTCAAAGTTTATATGAAAAATTTTAGTATCTCCGCGGACAAAGTACTAAACAATAGCTAGTTTTACCATATTTTTATCTATAAATTCAAGTATTGCATCGTTCAGTTTTATTTTAAAATACCAATCCACCGCTTTTAGCAGACGCACGAATTCTTTCAGAAACTGTCATCTAATATATCAGAAAGACAATAGTATCATAGACATCATAGATCACGTCAGAATTTCAAACGATCCTTACATGGTATGGGACAGAATTGTTAGATATTCCTGATCGTAAAAAACAAAAGAAAGTCCTGATGTGATCAAGCGCTGAAGAGATAATCTTATCTCGAAAGGCTCTCGTACTGTGAAAAATAAATCAATACGGCGACAAGCATCGTAGACGGTTTTACTGAATGAATGGTGCCATGGATTAGGATAGCGCTTCTGCAGTGAAGGTGCGGACACAGACGGAATAAACAGCGGTAATAGACTCGGCCATATGAAAGTTTAAAAGGGCACCATGTATGCAATAAGCTTTTAAGCAAGTATTATTTAATAGTTACTTCACTTATTGCGTCAGATATTTAACTTTTACAACTTGTGCGTGATGATTAGTAGGTTTCGTTGCTTTTGCTCTTATACTTTTTATTTTAATAGAGGTAGGTAAGTAGTACAATCGGCAAACACTTCCATCTAGATTGTAAGATCTATTATTTTAAAAGAGTTTCCATGGATGCCGGCTCTTCTCCATTGGAGCTACTATTTGGAACCGTGCATCTAGAGTCCCGACATTTCATAAGTGCCTGTAATTGGTTTACATGAAATAAATATATATTAACCACATATAACAAAACAAAAGAGGTACAACCTGTATAAACTCATAACATTTAAGTTAAGAACAAGAGATTGAAATGGTTGTGCTATTGAAATAACGAATGACATTTCAATTTAATACGCACAAACATAATGAGTCTATGCATTCTAAATATTAGAATGTCTTTCTATCGTAACTTCGACCAAAAATGTGTGTAACTTTTTTAGTACTACCAATTATAAATTCTCTACTTTAAAACACTTTAATTTCAGGAATACTACTCTGGTGTCGCAGGTCATAAATCAAATATACATTGTTCTTAATTTCAGCGTTTACCGTCCATTGTTGGCTGTACAAAATCGCGCTTTCATTACGCGCACAACCTTTTAACTTTTACGCAAATTAGATTTTAATTAATAAATTGTTATATGCTAATAGAATAATGCTTGATATGTAAAAATACTGGTATCTGTAAATTGATATGCAAGTTGAAACCTGTCGAACTTCTGGTAGCGTCTCGATCTCTCGAGTTCTCTTGCTGATGTAACACGGAGATGAGACCGGGTTTCGCAACCATTCGGTGTGTCCCCAAGGTCGGCAGACCTCGCTCATTCATTACCTGAGCCACACTCGTGCGCACGCCAGTACGGGGTAGCATACAGCATGGACAAGACTTTGATAGTGTTTGCGTGCCTCTGCGGCTTCGGTGAGTACATCTTCCAATAAAACTTTCAGTTTCGTCACTTCAATATAACAAAATATCATAAGAAATTGAATTAAAAAAAAAAAACTTTTTATATTACCTTAAGTTTTTCAAAGAAAGTCTTACTTGGGAAATCCCTTAAAAAATAATTGGAATAGTAGTTGTAAAGACTAAGCACGTTTCAGTGCATGTTCTATACTATCTCACCATCACAAAGTCAAATGAAGTTATTTTCCTATCACTTAATTGCTTCGTGATAAATGTTCGTGTTTAATAAATATTCTATAAGGGTTAAATATAACTCGCATCTATTGAAACTGGGTTTAAACAACCGATTAATACGGAATCGTTTTGCCGGCCAGTTGCTGGCTAGACAATAGAACGGATTAAATTATAAAAAATAGTTACACGCTCTTAACTACCTTAATTGAACAATTGGACAAATTAAACAATGTACTTGCGATGTTATATTGAAGGGAGACGCTCTTTTGTTTATCCTTCATTTTTTATAAGTTGGCTATGACTAAAATATTGTTTTAAATACGTTCAAAGTTTGAAACCAATTAAAGGTAGGCTGTAGATTGTCTATTGTCCTATTTAATTAGATTGTGTATAAGAAAAAAAAGCCAACATTTTTTGTAATTTCAAGTATTAAAACCCTTCATAACTTCGGGCTGCAACTGAACACGATTAAGTTACTTACTTAAGTTGTATTTTTATACTTATCGTAAACAGATAAATAGAATGTTTGGAATAAATTTTGTTGGACATCTTACTGAAATTTATCCATAAGTACATCTTTATATTCAACAAGGTTCAATAGTTGACACGGTCAAACGTGTTACCTAAGTCTTATCTAACTTAAGTTAGACTCTTAAGAAAGAACCTGGCGTTGTTTGTAAAACGCATAGCTTACGCAGTTACGCCGCAAAGAATTTTGAAATATTTAACTTAATTTAAGCATTATATTACAAAGGATTATCCTTTGGAAAATTTTGTACTTCTATACTTTGTTGTCGATACTTCTATTCCATTTACTTTTACATTAAACAAATAACGGCCATTTTAGCAAATAAAAATGTTGAAATAAATTACGACCCAACACTGTACTCATACTGGTATGAACTATTACAGACAATCCAGGTAAGTTATAAGTCTTCGTATGCAAAGATATTCGCAGTCCCACGTGACCTATTTTTATAATGTTACAGTAAATTGAATATAGTTCTCGATAATAGGGATGACAGAATATCCTAAAATATAGAAAACTTTATCACGTTACGTCTTAGTGAACTTGTAATACATTTAAATAAATAAAAGGAATGCAACTGTGCTGGTCACATGACCTTCAAGGTTAGAGGACGATGTTAAATCTACATAAAACATTTCCATATTTTATAACAAGTTAACAAATCCGTCAGATGATTCTTGAGTATTCAGTTTTGACATCCTTAATTACATAATCGTTTTGTTTACTTGCTTTAAATGAGGTGTTTATACAATCAAGTGAATAGCATATAAAAGAAACATAATCGATTGATAATGTTACTTTAGCATAGAGCCACTAATCCGTTAATAATGTGGCATATCTTAAACATGTTGTAATAGTTTTAAGGTGAGCAATCTGAGTCGGCGCACCTATTCCTGATTCACGCCATCACGTAACTTCTTCCGAGTCGAAAATATTGCACACATTTCTCCGAAGCTCCGAAAATAAAGATTTGAGTGATAATAACTGAAAATATTGCAAAATACAGAGAAATACTGTTATTCATAGTCATACAAAAAAATTGTGACTAATAACAGGACTCATAATTTTCGCAAATTACGTGTGAGGTACCATATTATGATGCAAATCCTGACATTTGGTGGTGTGTCAGCAGTGTTCCGCTTTCATATATTTATCTGCGGAACCAATCTGGCCCACGGTTTATTACTTACACACATCCTAGAATCTCACATTGCATCGAGTAGTTGAGAGTCTCATGTAATATCCTCATACATGGAAATACTAAAAATATCTTCCATTTTGTGGACGTCTCGGCTATGAAGTCATTCTGCCAAAATCATTTTAAAGCAAATTTAAACTTAAAGAGACAATTTTGGCGTAGATAAACATAGTACAACTCTATTGATAAACTTCGTTTCTTCGTTACTTGTCGAAGGTTCTGTTTTATAGAATATACAATCTAGTTATTTAAAATTCTTTAGTGTTTTAGAAATAATATACCGGGAAAAATTAACATAGTTACTTGACACTTCCGATGAGTAATTTGTTCTCATAGTCACAACGGAAACTGACCTAGTTATCTAGCTTAGAAATTTTCTAGACTAGACACTAACATTCGCCATACAACCTACATTCCTACATACAACAAATGCATTCATGTCACTATTCAAAAACCAGATATACATATTTTTATGTCAAAAATACAAAACGGTAAAGACACCTGTTCTTTTCATTCTTCAAGTCTATTTAACATAACACTTTATTCCACAACAGCGGTCGCGCAGTTCGGAAGCTTCGGTGCCGGATCTAGGAACCAGAACCAGCAGCAGTACCAAGAAGCGCCCAGGGTTCAGGCCGGAGCATGCAAGGAACTGAACGAACGGTACCCCGTGCCCGGAAGCTGTGACAGTTATATTGAATGCATTGTAAGTATATTTCACATAAAATACTTTTTGGAGAAAAATTGCCACTATCTCTACTTGCGTGTGGTAAAAGAGATTCCAGGAGCATCCTTTTTGCACTTCTTCTGTAGAACACACTGAGTGTAGTGTTGCCACCAGTCCGGAAATCCAAGGATTTGTCCTAGTTTGAAAAGCGTCCTTGGGCAACATCCAGATTATCACTCATCCTATCCTACTTCCTATCCTATCCTACGAATATTATAAATGTGAAAGTTTGTGAGGATGGATGGATCTTTGTTACTCTTTCACGCCAGAATGGCTCAACGGATCTGGATGAAATTTGGCACAGAGATAGATTATAGTCTGGAATAGCAAAGTAAATACTTTTTATCCTGGAAAAATGTACGGATTCGTAAATTACGCGGGCGTAGCCGCGGGCGGAAGCTAGTCTTGTTATAATTCCTTATCTTAACAACAATCATGGTGTACGAAGTGCAAGCTGCTATTTGTTCTCAGATATTTCCATGTCTCTCACACCTTTGTAATTATAATCATAGCGGATGTATGTGGGAAAGTATTAAATATACGTTGACACACAGATCTTACTTTTAAAATTGGTCGTGACTGAATTAAGGCGAGTACTACAAAGGCACTGGCGTAAGTTCCATTCTTTGTGTGTAATCATGCGTCTGCGCTCATGAATAATTCGCTTAATAATCACAGAATCTGGTCATAAAGATCGCGTTATTTGCCAAACGTGATGTGAATCTGTGATGTGTGACAACTTTGGGATTATTTTTAAGTGTTACTAAACGGATGTGGCTTTATGGGTGTCATCCATCTCTATATATGCTGGTATCTTATGAAACTGTTAACTCTGTTTGTTAAAGATTGGCCTACCTAGGTAGTCAGAAATATAGGCCAAGTCCGATTATCCGATCGGACTTAATGCAATTGTCTAAAGACACCTGTATCCTGTCCTGTCCTGTCAGTGTCCTGGCGTCAAAGGAGTATCCAATATTCTCACAGACGCCAGTTAGCTCATAATCAGTCCCTTCATCATAATTTTTATGTCGAAATTCTAAGCCTCTCCTGCGCAAGATTAATTACATAAGTTAGATATCAAATAAAACTATTTACGCAAAATACCTTTCTAATGTATTGTCTGAAAATAATGTTATGTATTCTGTGTTGAAGGAAATTGTGACATAGGTATGCGAGTGAACATTTAATGCTTTTTGACCACAGAGTGCGGCGAGTGGTTGACCCATGACATTCAAATAAGCATTACAACTTAGCACAAAAACAGTATTAATCATGAACAGTACCTACCGCTATCACGAGTTTTCTTACTATTTACTATCATAGTAAAGTAAATTTTCATGATAGCGATTTTAGTTGTTAACTTGGTTATATTAGGGATTAGAGTTGCTTATGTGACATATGTGTCATAGTAAAGTTTTGATTTGCTATTTACTATATTATAGAGATATTATCTTTCCTATAGTTAACATCTCTATAAGTATGTATAGTTATGTTTCCTATATTTGACTGCACGGTTGGCGCAGTGGTTGAGAGATCGACTGCTGAGCTACGTGTCGCTCGATTCCCGCACGGAACAAATATTTGTATGATCCACAGATAGTTGTTTCGGGTCTGGGTCTTGTCTCTGGTCTCTGGGCTCGGAAAGCACGTAAAGCCGTTGGTCCTGCGCCTGATCTCTCTCCGGTCATGTCGGATTGCCGTCCCATCGAACTATGAGAGTGAAGGAATAGAAAGAGGTGTTTTTGAACCTGTGTAGTTGGCTAATCTCCGGTGAGATTGGCCGCCGTGGCCGAAATCGGTCAGGAGAACATTATTATTAAGGATTTCTATAAGATCACCATCATAGCATCACGCCTCTATCCCCGAAGGGTCAGACAGAGGTGTAGGTACTATTGTACAACCACATTTTGTCGATGCTGTTATGAAGTTCCATGTATCAACCGGCCACACTCCCAAAATCCGTGCTGCTACTGTAAATTTCTGTACAGAAAAACTCACCTAATAACATTTTTCCTTACTCGGGAATCGGACCCAGGACCTCAAGCTCAGCAGCCGCGCTTGCAACCACTAGACAATTGACGCAATTTTCTATAATATTTAATCACTGTTTTTGTTCTAGAACGGAACCGCTGAAGAAAAGCTGTGCCCCGATGGTCTTCGCTACAACCCCAACGTAAACTTCAACGGGTACCCTTGCGCATACCCCAACGAAGTGACCTGTCTCGAGCGATCCGGCCTACGTGAGTAACATAACTTACTTTACTTAATCATCGGCACCAGTGGTTCTCACCATGAGGTCGGTCACCGAGCACCAAAATATTTTAAATAAAGACAGTAAACCGGATCCGCTCTTTGTGCAAATCTATTGTATATAGTTAATATAGACATCGTCCTTTTGATTTTTTTTTCACTGAAACTTAGAGCTACGAGTATGATCTAACTCAGCAGTTGTTAATTCTTTCTGAGGATGTCCTTCTACACGTATAAGTATTGACAATCGCTGTTTTTTCACACTTCTTTTCGACGATTATACTAGTGGTAAGATCCCCAAATTGAGTCGGTCGACTTTTTACAATAAAACAATCTACTCTTCAACAGCTAACATATCAAATCAAATCACGTAGGTATACATTCCGCGATACTAAGATTGGATCTCTTTATCCATACACATATCTTATTCTTCTAGCCGCTGTGTACCATCACTGACTTCAGATATAAATAGAAATATTTTAGACTTGATTCTGTTTTCTGATATGTGTACGAAGATGGAATATTTATTGAGTATTACATAAATTAAGTGAGTGAACATATGAAAGCAACCGCGAGGTGAAGGCAATTTTGTTATGAAGATTATTGAAAAGATGCTAAATGTTAGCCGACAGAATTCTCCGAAGACATTTTCAACTCGTAACAAATATTCTACAACCAAGTAATTTATCATAGAATATGACCTCCGACCTCACGATCATAATTTCAATTTAATCGTTGAGCGGTTGACAGATGACTTTACATGATTACACAGCAACGGATCTAAAAGTTTTGTCTTGAAATCAATTTGCTTCCACATTAATCATCATCACCTTCACTGCCGCGGAGTTGTATTTATCATTAGCCTTTTGTACAGTTATGAATTAAATGATTCACAAAAAGCTAATCAAATCTTCAACTTTATCTTTCTTATCATTCATATAGAATATCTTCAAATATTCTATAATTTGTTTAGGAATTTTTAATATTGTAAATAATACTTTCTAAAAAATAAAAATCAGACCAGTAAAAGAACAGACTGTATTATATATAATTATTTATATTTTAATAGTCTCCTATAATAATAAGTTATACCCTCACTCTACCTGTGGAATCCCAAGCTTCAGCCAAATCATTTTTGCCACACCCAATTTCAGAGCCTGCTCAGCCAACTGCACAATGCGAGCACCAGTTCGGTTACTACAAGCTCGGAGACTCCCGCAACTGTAGCTACTTTAGAAACTGTGTCAACGGAGTAGGCTACGACTTTACCTGCCCCGAGGGCCTGGCCTGGAGCTCTGCCTCCTACCAGTGCGAATGGCCCGATGAGGTCGAAGACTGTGATGCCGAAGGTAACTCTAATTCCACCTTTACAAAAATATACTTAATAACTAGATTTTGCCTACAAAATTAGTAAAAAATCATATAACAAGATCCAACCTATTATGAATTCTGATTTATACAAAAACTTACCAGGCTCTCTGCTCTTTTTTTTATAGTCAATAACTTGACATAAGACATATCCTAGTTTTTTTTTATTGGAAAAATATTACCTACACAATAATTAAAGTTCCATCTACCTGCATCCATCAAGCCTTTCTCCCTTGATGCGCGAATACACTCAAATAATATTCTGAAACCATTTATTCGGCATTTATAAAATATTCAATGCATAAATACTACGAATAACGATACTAGCGTATTATTTAATATGCCTTTGACTTTATTAGGAACAAGTTTTAATCAATCCAATATTATAGATAATTTATTCATTTAAATTTTTTATTTAATTTTATCCTTGTCCGTGGCAATAAGATTTGTTAGTTGGTCTTCATATTATTTATTTTTTTCGTCTACTTTTTATGCTAATATCTATATCTTATTCCATATTGGCACACGCTGTTTTAACGCACGTTAGCACGTGAGTTCGGCAAAGGGCCGTGTTGTGAAAATATTTAGCACTTGTATTATGAAAGTTGTGTTGTAAACTTCGACACGTGACTTCGACGTATTAGAGAAGGTCTTCGATGTATTAACTAAGATACAACGCAATAAATAACTCTTTATAGTATACCAGAATAATTATTATTTAATAGAAGAAGACATCGTAATGACGCCAAATAATAAGGGCAATAAACTGATGACATTATTATATTTTATATGTACAGAATACTCTTGCAATAAGAAAGAAAGGCGCTCTTATTGCAATCAATGATATTTCCCACACAATTTTAACATAGACAAGAAATTTAAGCGAAAAGTCAGGAGTAATTACTGCTGCAACAATAGCTAACCTACAAATTCTGACCCAATTCCTGCATACTAATGAACTGACCTATTTTACAGCTTTCCTCGGCTTCCGTTGCCCCGAGGTCCCACAATCAAAAGAGCTCGGCGAGCCAGCAGGCTTCAGATTCTACAGGCAAGCAACAAATACATAAACACATGCACAAAAACGTGATTATTATTGAATTGATAGGGACTGAAATGCCAAGAACTGGTTACTTAATAGTCGACCGGTCAGTCGGTGTCAGCCCAAGCTTAAATGTCAGCAGATGAGCGGTGACCTTGTTATATAACCTCGTTATTAGAAATACCAGTGGTTTGCTAACGCGTCCTCTTATGATGTATGATAATATAGTGCCTACATTACACATTCTTGTCAAGCCAGATTTTTATAGCTCCAAAAAATTATCTTTATTTATTTTTGGAATGTTAAATTGAATGCAGATTTTTTTCTAGAATCTGACCTTGTTGTTGCAATGTCAGATTTTATTGAATAGGTAGATGCCTAGTATAGGTATTTTATAGCTTTGCCATCATAGTAATTTAAATTAGATGTTATAATTTAATAACATCTTCCGTCAGCTTTAGTGAAGTGCAAGGCTACCTACATTTTAAATCGAAACTGAAAGTTTTATATGGCTTTGGTAGGTGACCCAATCTAAGTTATATGACCACTACTTGCCAAAGTCCTTGTCTACGCACTAACTCATACTGTGACGTCAACCATTATTTATGGTTGTTCTATTATAGACGCTTTTACATAATTATGAACCTATAGAGGATGTACTACGACTATGCATATCCATGGCTATCCACTGAGCGTACGCGCGCCGATGATGGGATCGTTTTAAGGTAGATATGCTCTTGGTTTGGATGATTCCAGTTTGAACTAGACATAATTAAATTTGACAAGTATAAATAGTTCCTTTAACTATATCAGCGCTAATCCAAGGACGTTTATTGAAGGAGCCCGTTCCCTATACCGATACAAGAAACGATTTAGATTTATTCCAATATTGAAGTTTATTGAAATAGACTAAATATAGTGTATATAATATTTATAATTGTAGAAATTCGTTATTCAATAATATTTAAAAATAAATTGTTGCATAGACTAACACAATATCATTTTACAGAGCCGAAAACAACTGCCAAAAGTACTTCTTGTGCATCGGTCAGAAGCCACGCGTGCTATTCTGCGGCAGTAACACAGCTTACGATGAACTCTCTGGCACCTGCGTGTCAGCTGATGAAGTAGCCGCCTGCCCGGTAGAGCTCAAAACCGCGGCCGCCCGCGCCAGGGAGGAAGCCCAGCAACTCCTAGCCAAAGAAATTGAATTCAACGCCAAAACTACGAACAAGAGGCGATACTAATTCTAATGTGCCACAAACCTCGCATCTGCATCGCTACATCTTCGATGTATTGCCTCGTATTTGGGACACCTAGTCTGTTTCAAAATTAGTTCTAGTCTAAAATTCACGAATGAGTTACCACAGCGTCTGTGTTACGAAGTCATAGAGTATGCAAATATATTTTACTTTAGTTTTTTTGTTTGTAATATTTTATACTTCCATCTGTTTCGCGCCAGGCGAAGGTACCGCAAGTAAAACTGTAAGAATCTAGGATAAGATACTAACTGTTAATATTAGAGCTACAAGTTTCTTTTTTATTTTTATAATATAGTGTAATGTAAAATAAAACTTGCTTACTCAAGATACATCACCATCTTGTATATCAACATCCAATTTACATCTTTAGTTAAGGCGCAATGTTTCGATACCAAAAACTATGGTATCTGTAAATAAGTAAGGAATATCTTGTTGCAATATTGAAATTAAAAAACTATCCCAAAACTTAGTAACCTGTTTTAATTTTATCATTTCTTTAATTACGCTTACCGCAATAATTCACGTTATTTATCATTAATGTAAGTCTATTATCGATATTGATGACGCTTTTAGTATAAATAATAATTGGAGCAGTGGTTGGGCATCATTCGGGAGTGTCGCAGCAGAAGAAGAACTTCAACAAACAAAATGTTCTCTTACCTTTGTGTCGCTGCATTGTTCGTAGTTGCCTGTAAGTAACTTGCCTATTTCTCCTTTAATTGTGTAGTAGTAGTATTTTGTGTAATAATATCGGCTTTCTTCAGCATATGTTTTCATTAACGATTAAAATTCGTTGGATTTTAGTAAATATCTGCTTATGTACAGAAGTAACCCTTCGGCGAAAAGTCATTGAATGACAAAGTATTTGCATTGCTTATACATATACTTCTAACAGTCTTACTAAAATACTTAATAATAGTTAAAGTGTAGCATTCTTTGATACCTACATTGTTTAATGTTACCATGCAATGTATCAATAATTTGTAGGTACGATCTATCGATTAGTATATTTTCTGCCAGGGTCATAATAATTAAAAGTTTAACATTCAGTTTGCAACAAAGCTATATCGATCTTTGCAAATCCATTAAACGATTCAAAGTCAAAGTCAAAGTCAAAGTTTTTTATTTCAAGTAGGCCTTTTCAGGCACTTTTAAAAAGTCGACACTCTAGGCGCACGGTTCCAAAGGGGGTAGGTCCTATGGAGAAGAGACCGGCAAGAAACTCCATGGATACTCTTTTCAAAAACAAAAAGTTAATTTACAATTAAAATCTTAAATTAACATGCATTATATAAGAAAAAATACAAACTTAATAGAATGCTACTTACACAATGAGGCAATACAACATGAGTTAAACAATTGTTTCGAATATAAACTAAAAACGGGATAAACAGATCAAAGCGGATAAAACAGAAATAAAAAAATACAAAAAAGAATAGAAAATATTGAAACATCAAGAATGTCCAGATATGTAAAGTGAATCTAATATAAAATAGAATTAGTAGACACAATGGATAACCAGGGAAGCCACATGTGCAGAAGATATTCAACGCCACACGTCTCTATCGTCAACATAGTCTTTGATCCTATAATATGCTTTCTTTGTGAGAACAGATTTAACGTGGATTTTAAATTTCTTACCGGTAAGATCGGTTACAGTTTTCGGTAGCTTGTTATAGAAGCGTACACCGTGTCCTAAAAATGATTTATTTGATTTAGTCAATCTAAATTTTGGCACCACTATTTTGTGTTTATTTCTAGTATTAATGTTGTGAACGTCGCTATTGATACTAAACATGTGAAGGTTCTTCCGAACGAACATTATATTTTCTAGAATGTAGAGGGACGGTAGTGTTAAAATATCGATTTCTTTAAAAAAATCCCGTAACGACTCGCGTGGGCCCATGTTATAGATCGCACGGATCGCCCTCTTCTGTAATACAAAAATTGATTCTACATCCGCCGCTGATCCCCACAACAGAATGCCATAAGACATAATGCTATGAAAGTATGCGTAATAGCAAATTATTCTCATTAGCAAAATAGTTACAACATGGAATAAAACCAATTAATATCATTCTACACTACTGACCTCTATTCTAAGCGCTATTTCTATCGAATTCGATCATAGTTATCGTAAGCCAAAAATGTGTGAAAATAATGTGGCCGCGTTTACGATATGTGTTCACTAAAATGGGCGCGTACGATTTTTTCATAATTTTTACGATCGAGGTCGATGAAAGCTTGTCTTGGACCCCCTGTTCTGCAAACACCAAAAGTTAAACAATAGATTGGTAACGAGATTAAATACAAAAGTGATCCGTTTTCTAGTCAGTAAGTACTAAAGAATCTTGCACTTTAATAACAGGCAACGCTCAGGCAGCAACTGATCAGCCTAACTCGATCTGCAAGAAGAGAAATGCTTACTACAAGGTGGACGCCAGCTGCGATTCCTACGTAGAATGTACCGTAAGTACCTTTAATATAACTGCTATTATTCCTTTAACTATATTCGACGGTATGGAAGCCGCAGTGGTTGAGTGATCGACTGCTGCGCAACGTGTCGCCGTTTCGAATCCCGCACGGAACAAATATTTATGACATATAGTTGTTCCGGGTCTGGGTGTTTGTTTGTGTGAATATTTGTATTTCTAAACCCACCGATACATGAATAATTCATAGAGCAACATTTTTTAAAAACGTAAACTAAAATATCTCCTTTTGGATGGCAAGCGCTCAGAACACCAAAACATCATCATCATCATCATCAGCCAGCTATTTAATAAATCCAATATTAACAAGTTAAGCAAAATCATTTGAGAGCTCTTGCTTGAAAATCACCTATCAGGTACCTTTGCAAGACATGTGCCTGTCATCCCTTAAATAGGTGTCGATCATAGACTTAGAATTTCGCTTACGCTAAGTGTCGATATTGGTTTGGACAGTTAGTCACTGCTGTCACTACCCAGCTCATAATCAAGAAATATTGTCTCAAATATGGTTGATAACAAATTTTCTATTTTAACAGGAATTCGTTGCGACGGATATGTCCTGCCCAGACGGTCTCCACTACAACCCTGATGCCAAGTGGCCTAGCTACCCCTGCGGCTACCCAATGGATGTGCCCTGCACGGGTCGCGGAGCTGCCCGTAAGTTTCTCTACAACTATATCGAGTTACCAAACGTTTTCATCTTCCTCATACGTCACTCGACTGTTGCCCAGATTGATAAAGTGTACACGTATCTCGGATATTCCGGATACAAGCTGGCGGGTGAAAACTGAGGCATCAAGTGACTCGTTATGATTGTTGAGTAAAACTTCTTAACAGTATCCTTAGATCAACAAGCGCCTTGCAACATAGCCACTTATTTTATAGGCGTAACATCCTACAGCACTCCTCTGATAGTCCAAATAAAAAGAAAATACCTACCTAAGACACGATTAAGAACCACAGTAATATAACATTAAATTTATTCCTCCACAGAGCCCGCTCAGCCTACCGAGGATTGTCCCCACCAGTATGGATACTTCGCGTCTCCTGCAGCCACCGCCGACAACTGTGGGCAGTACCGCATGTGCGTTGCCGGCAAGGCCCTCGAGATGGTGTGCCCCACCGGACTAGCCTTCAACCCCGACAGCGGCCGCTGCGACTGGCCCGATCTCGTTCCGTCTTGCAAGGCTAATGGTGTGTATACGTCATAGAATGTACCTATATGGTGTAAGGAGTCAATGTAAAATTGACCAATAATATTGAAGTTGGTAAACTTACAATGACTAGCTATAAAAGGATGTTGCGCCTAGATAGTAGATATTCATAATAGAATCTATGAAACGAATAAACTTACTGTTTCTTTCTTATTTTAGACTTCCTCGGATTCACCTGCCCGGCTCCCCCTACTGATGCCAACGGCCAGCTAATCGACATCATCATCAACTACAAGTAATTATTTATTATAACTGTATTATTAGTAGGTGTATATATATCATTCTAATTAAACCAATAAAATTTTAGAGGAAGAGAGAAGAAAATTAAAAATGTGAGAAAATTTTAAAAAATCGTGTTTAGCACCAGCCAAGTCCAGGAATTGGAATTCAGTGTTTAAAAACCTAATACTACACTTAACTAAGAATGTCCATCTGTTTTCTGTTCTAACAGTGTCAATGTTTTCAGGTATGAGGGCAACTGCTATTACTTCTTCTCGTGCGAGCAGGGCCGCGCTCGGCTGTTGTCGTGTGACGCCGGCCTGGCCTTCGACCCCGCTTCGAAACGCTGCGTAGATGCAGATCTTGTTAGCTGCGCACCCGCAGCTTAATTCATATAAATACACCTGATTTACATACGTTGCTCTCATATGAGACCGATCATATATATTTTAAATTATTCTAATAAATATTTTATTAATCATTTTTGTCTGTTTTTCTTCTTCATAATGAACTTGTAAAATTTAAATAATATCGTAGATTTTCATATAAATTAATTGCATATAATCCGCACTTTTATAAATGCGAAAGAAATTCGGTCTGTATGTTTATTATCTCATCACGACTTAACCGATCGTTATAAAGGCTTATTTTTACTATTGCAGCAAAAAACTAATTCAATTCGGTCAACAGCTAGTTAAGTACATATTTCCATTGCTACTCATGCCTACTCTAACACTCATAATCCCACACCGCTACTATCAAGAAAAAGTCCCTGCTTTATGATTTGAACATCATTATAATTATTTAAAAAACGTTCCGACTATTATCAACATACCTACATATTACTATAATACTATACTTACCGACAACAAATATCTACCTGTCTATTTTAAATTTTTCATAATCTACGTACAACAAGACAATAGAGATAGCACTACACATGCGCTAGAGATAGCGCAACCTATCATCTACAATCTACATATATATACAATACGTATAATGTAATTAATATTATAATATATGTAGGATAGATAGGTAATCGATGCATACATTGCCTTAAGATTAATAATTACAAAAACCATTTCCGTTAACGACCAAATTATAAAGTATCATCATCAAATGCGACTAATAAACAGCTATTAAAAAACAATATATTTAATTAATATTTCAATTACATTTAATATAGTAAACTTACTGAAGAATTTGACTATCACGTGTGTTAACGAAAAATAGGGACGTGAAGGAAAAATATCGTAAGCAAACCAGACAAGATGGTGTAAGTTGGTGGAGAGCACGAACCGGACCAATCGGAGCGCCGAACGCGTTCGATGTAATAAATCGAATTTGTCAAAAGAAACTTACACTAGAGGCCCAGCTCACCCTTTAGCTTTAACGTTCCAAATGCTGTGTGCAGTCCGCGAACATACACCCGAGGCCCTAGTGCAAGTTTCTTTTCACAAACTCGATTTAACACATAGAACGCGTTCGGCGCTCCGATTTGTTCGTTTCGTGCTCTCCACCAATCGGAACCCCTGCACTTACACCAGGGCCTCAGGCCCCAGTGTAAGTTTCTTTTGAGAAACTCGATTTAACGTATCGAACGCGTTCGGGGTTCCGATTGATGTAGAGCAGTAGAGAGTGATAAAGCACTAAACTTTCTCAAAATAGTAATTATTTTATCAGTGCTGGTTTTATTTTTATTTAGAGTAAAGTTCTTGAGTCGCCTTCTTCATTGATAGAGATTTGATTTTATTCCAGATTAAAATAAGTAGATTACTCAGACTTTGGATTGGAAAACTGTATAACTGACGCGAAGAAAACCGACTACATAATTAATACGCAGGTAACATTCGTGGGAAAGTAAATAATTGGATTATCTTCTACGTCGGTGGCAATTGGAAAAGTTTCTATTAAAAATTATATAGATATATGTATAAATGAATACTGATGAATGATGTGATGAAGTAGAGCAGCTGATAGTGATAAATGGACGCCAAAATTTTGATAATTAGTTAATTACTACTTTATTTTCTTCTTTAACACATTTAAAAAATAAAATAATGAAAATGTTGCATAACATTTATTACTATCTTTCTTCTACCCGTGTCTCCGAGGAGTCTCAGGATTCCCTCAATTATTTACCAAGAGGGGTCAACGACGTCTTGTTAAAATTGTAACCCAAAATGATTTTCTTTTTTTTTTTGTTTAATAAAAACATTGGCCCACACTAGGAATAATTCCTGTATTGTGGGTGCGTTTCCAAACATTCACACACACTAAGACCGAAACAACTATCCGGAGATCATACAAATATTTGTTCCGTGTGGGAATCGCACCCGCGACACGTAGCGCAGCAGCCGATCTCTCAACCACTGCGCCAACCGTGTCGTCAATTATGCCTTAGCAAATCTTTTTGTTAGACACTAAAAACTTAGCATCACGCCTGTATTCCTCAAATGGTTAGCCAGGATGTATTGAACATTATTTATTTAACTTGAAACCTGTGACCCGCTTGACAAATACCGGTACATACATTTATTGCCTTCTTCGATCGTGTCTCCAAGGAGGCTCAGAATTACTCAAGCTGATTTAATTATTTACAAACGTGAACGCCCGTTAGAACTTTGAGAAGATACGATAATGACATCATCAAAAATTACAATAAATTACAGCTGCATAACTGAGAGATCATTAAAACGATGTTCTCTGATAATAAAGATTCTCTCATGGAATGTCTGTATATAGTCAGAATAATTAATAGGTTCAAGATTCTTATCAAATAGTCATTAAGGCTCACTAACAACTTCACATAAAATTTATCGATCTGATATTTACTAAATAAATGCCGAATGCGTAAATTCTACTGATACTTTTTTACGTTCGTATTACTTACCTACACATTAAAAGTTAAAGACTGAAGTACGTAATATAATTTATTTCTTAAATTGAGTAGTATGTTAAAAATGAAAACTGTTTCGTTTCTCTTGTTGTTCTACAATTTATCAGTTTGCTAGATACTTCAAGATATTATGCTTACTACATGTAGCGACCGGATCAATTGTTACTTATATTTATAAAAACACTAACTATTGACGACATTAAATTTATCATCGGTTAAAACCACAATTAGCCTATTTAATTCCCATTCATGATGGGACTCCACCACGCGGATCTGGTGCGGATTGGATTCATGTCAGAGTCAACAATTTTAAGACTCCTGACATTCTTAAGGTTTTAGGCTTCTAGAAATGACATGTTTCCTCACGACGTTTTCCTTTACCATTAAATGAGTAAATAAAATAAAGTAAGGTGCGCGCACAACCGAACTCGTAAGTCAGGACAACGACAAAAGCCCTGTCAAAATATTGATACATACTATTGCCATGAACCTACAGTGTTATTGATCTGTATTGATTAATAATACAATTTTCGAAAAACCAAATACAATTTGTATTTGGCCAGCTAAGCAAGCGTTTTATGTCCCATTAAACATTTATATTCGTAATTATACATTGCGGCGCCATGAAAAAAACTGATGAAGTATAAAATGTGATAAAGTACTTATGAATCATGGCTATTGGGTTATATGACAATAAGCACTGAGTCCGTGCATAAGTGATATTAAACTTGAAGCCTCGGCTGACCCGCTTGGCTAATAATGATTTTTTAAATAATAATAAAAAATCCCCTCACTAGGATTTCTCCTGTGTCGTGGGAAAAGTTCACAATCATACATGTCACATACACACAAAACCAGACCGGCAACATCTATCTGTAGATCGCACAAATATCTGTTCCGTACGGAAATCGAACCCGTTACACCTAGTACAGAAAGCTAACTACGTCACTGCCACTGCGCCAGCTGTGTCGTCGAAATAGAAAAGAATTAAGTCTAAAAGTTCAACTTTAGAAATAAAACGTATATATTTCGCAAATAACGTACATGCATAGACACCTACAAGTGTGATTTTTTCGTTTAAACAATGTTCTATGGTAATCATCAATTAAGAACAGACATTCTTGGAAGCGGTGACCCAACTTTCAAACTTCATAATTAAACCTCCATTTATTAATTACCAACTATATTTAAAACAGATTCGATTCTAATAATTTCGATAACTAGGTAATTACATTAAAATCTTCCATTTATAAACAAAAGAAAATAGAATAACGGTTACAGTAGGTTGTGCCCTGTCACATAGAAAGCAACTCTGGCGTCATCATGATATGGACAAAAATACTATTAATACTGCCGTTGGTAGTGGCAGGTAAGTTAAAATGTCTGCTCTGTTACTATACATGGTTTCTTTGAGTTTAATATTTTTTTGTTTACAAGCCTTTATAAATTATTTTCATCTTTCAGTGCTCGGCCAGGGAAACAGAGGAATTGGATACTATGGAACATCAAACGTACGGGATCAGAGGCCACTTCCGCAGCCGCTATACCGGCCGAGGCCCATGTTACCGGGAAGACTGGTATCTCTTCAACCTGCAGTAGCCGCCCCCTCTGCGCCTGTTACTCCTGCTGCCCCTGCAGTGCCTGCAGCCTCAGAAGCAACTACAGTCGCTGAACCAGCCCCCGATGCCGCCCCTGCTGTACCTACAGTTCCAGCATATCCAGCAGGTCCTGTTATAAATTCTGGTACAAGGCCATCGCTCTACCCACCTATGTACAGACCGATATTACCCCCGCGTCTGATCAAGCCAGTGTTGCAACCTATTGTAGCCGCTCAGCCAGCCAAACCGGTAGCTGTTGTGCCAGAGGCACCAGTAGCTGCTGCTACCCAACCACCTTTTGAGGCTTCAACTCAACCAGCAGTAATAGCCGCCTCCCAACCCCTAGTTCAAGTCGCTCCCCAACCAACTGTAGAAACCGCCGAACCTGTCGCTCCAGAATCACCCGTTCTGGAACCTGAAAGTGAGCCTGCAGGTCCAATTCAGTCAGAACCTGAGAACATACCAAAAGAATCCTTTGAGCCAGAGCCTGTACCAATCGCTGGTGAAGAGTTAGCTTCGACGCCGACTGACTCTCCTTTATCTGAAGAGCTCGCCGCACCAGTCGCCGTTGTACCAGCACCTGTAATAGAAGCTGAACCCATACCTGATTCTAAACTAGACCAGCCAACACCGATTCCTGAACTAGCTCTTGCACCAGAACCAATTGGGCCCTCTGTTGTCGAGGCACCCGTTTTGATTCCGCAGCCAAAACCCATCCAAGAATCTGAGGCTGTCCCCCAACTAGAGGCCGTTCAAGAGTCAGAGGCGGTCCCACAACCAGACGCTGTCCAAGCAGCAGAACCACTTCCGAGTCCAGCTGACAGCGTAGATGAAGGCATTATGCTTCCTGTGGAGCGAAATACCTTACCCAATTTTATCAGACCTTTGATACCCCGGCCCATCAATATCGCTCCCATAGCTTCGGTAGCTCCTGTCAGTCCCACAGCTTCGGTAGCTCCGGTTGCTCCCATAGTAACCGCTCCTAAGCCAGGAGCTTTACCACCATTACTACCTAAACCTAAGCCAATTCGTGAACCTGTTTTTGGTGGTCGCCCTAACCGTTCTACTCCACCTACGATTTTCTATCCAACCCCCTCGTATGTAACTCATTCCTCAGCAGCTCCAACGCAGGCGCCCCCGGTCGTAATAACAACACAGTCATACCCAGTGGTAACTAGACCAACTGGAACCCTAAAATTAGACTTCCAATGCAAAGAAGAGAATGGCTACTACCCCGTTGCAAAGGAGTGCGACACCTACATTGAATGCAAGGTACGTACTGCTTATCTATAAATTTCGCTTGCCCTTAGCTTCAATATATTTAACTAAAGTTCAAATTCATCTGTTGCAGCAAGACATAGCAACGAAATACTCGTGCCCAGATGGACTTCACTTCAATCCCGCTGCCAAACACTTCGAGTATCCATGCGCTTATCCCTCGGAAGTTAAGTGCACGATTGGAGCCGAGGAACGTAAGTGTCTATACAACCCGTTTTTATGTTATAACCTACCCATTATGCGTTCCATTATACGACCAAGTTTCCTCGTTTATTTGCAGAGAATCCGAAGCCAACAGACCATTGCCCTAATCAATACGGATATTATTCGATGAATGATGGCGATTGCAGCAAATTTATCATGTGCCAAGAAGGCTTAGCGACCATAATGGACTGCCCCATGGGTCTTGTTTTCAACTCTCAGACGAGCAGCTGCGACTGGCCTGCTAACGTACCACAATGTAATCCTAAAGGTAATTTTTATTTTTTATTTTCTTTCTCTGAAATGGTACATATGAATTTTATTGTAACATCATCTATTTTCAGTATTTAAAGATTTCACCTGCCCAGAAGCTCCTGTGGACGAGTACGGTCAGGTTTCTGATGTCATCTACAAATACAGGTATAAAAATTTGTGCTTATTTTCGAGAAAGGATGAACCTGCTCAAAGCTCTTTTAAATTCAGTCCGCAAACTTCTGTTACATGGAATACCACAAAAATTGTCATGAGAGAATATTTCCATAACCACGCTCCGTAAACGGGTTAGCGATTTTCCAGAAAGATTTTGCCGCCCTTTCTCCCGATTTAGGGCCTAAAGCCATCAGATGGCTGACCCATCACCATCACAACAATTTAATAGTAAATTGAGTTACATATTTCATTGTAAGTTGTTGATCATGATCAGTCGGCCATCCCTTATTAGTCGCCTTTCCCAACATTTTTGTTTATATCAAGAAAAGAGGGAAAAGAGAGAGTTTAATGATCTTCCCTAAAACTGAATACCAAATTCTAATACATTTTTATTTTATAGATACGGTCATGATTGTAAACTGTACGTAGCCTGCCAAAGAGCGCGTCCCAGGCTCTTAAGCTGCGAACGAGGACTTTCCTTCGATGATGCGTCGCAGTCCTGTGTCGATGAAGACTACGTCACCGATTGTATGGTGGCATACGACGCGGCGCCTGTCTAATATTTTTCATTAATTTTATGAAAATAAATAAACTAAAACGTTATTTTATAACTTTTCATCATCAACCTTCTGACATTCAGTTCCTTACGTTTTCTGCCATAAAGAAATTGATTAGATTAACGATAGCGCAGTGTTTTGGTGACACTCCGAGCCTTGGAGTTATACAAATATCTGATAACTAGTCAAACCGTATGATACAGCCGCTTTTGATTAAACTAGAAACCAACCCCAACATAATTGATAAAGGGCTAGGATGTCTTGAGAATGATGGAACTTTCGAAAGGAAGTCTATGTTTAGTACATAGACTTCCTTTCAAAAATTTAGTTCCATCCGGCGCCGGCGGTCCGCGCAGGTCGCCCTACAAATCTCGAAGTACGAAGCCCTACAAATCTCGAAAAGTCCTCCTATCTAGGTACGGGATAAAATCCCAAACACACATCGAACTGACCAAGGTAGGAAGTCAGATGAGACCATGGGATGAGACAGTTTACAGTGGCGACTGCAAATCGGAAAGTGGTAAAAATTTACTAATCATATCTATCAAATACTTACATGATTCGTAAATTAAATCGCAAAGATATTGTTTGAAGTATCAATGGTATAAACTAATATATACTTACATCTAAATAAGCGCGGAGATAGGTACGCGTACCTAAAATCTATGAGTCACAAAAAAAGATTTTTAGTAAAATTTATATGCGTTTTATTGACACACAATAACAACTTATATATTGTCTGAATCTTATATGAATATTTTATCTGTAGTTGTCTTTTTCACGATTGGCAGTACTATAACTAGCTTTTCTTATACGATTACATTCTAAAATGTTTAGCCTTACAAAGCACGTGATTGGAGGATTTAACCTTTGACTTTGAAACGACCAATGAAGTATTTATTTTACTTAATTTATTTTCACAAAGAGAACTAACAAAACGACATCTTTTTTCTGCCAAAGAATGAAAGAAGCGCGGTTTTCAAGTTAACAAAAATTCGAATTCAAATTTTTATTTACTAGAAAGAATGTTATCCATAGGAAGATTACGTGCATATATTTTTGCATAAAAAATGATCGTTTAACCTGAGTGCCTTCAGCCTAGCATATTATACGCGTGATCAGTACGATAACGAAAAAGACGGCGAGTGCCGCGAGACATTCCGCTAGCGCAGCCCTGGCGGACATCGCCCCAGTTGCCCCTTCGGATCGAGCGGTTGCGTAGTCGCGACTCACGGCCGTAGCCTCTGAGCCCTATTCGATTTTTTTAAACAATTACTGTGTTCCTAAAGTGAATTTAAAAATAATAAAAACAACATAAACTCGACATTCTGTCATATGTGTTAACTCAAGAATTTTTAATTCGATGTCGATTTGTGCACAAAATGGAAGATTCTTTCATTATCGCTAATTTCCACACGTTATGTCGGCTGTGTCTGAACAAAAGTACATTCACGACATCGATATTCGCAGCTGCGCCAGACGATGAAACAAATGTTTCTTTAACCTCCAAACTAGCGGAATGTTTCGAATTACAGGTACGTTTCTCGCTCATATCTGAACATTAGTAGTCTTACGAACGGTAAGATCCTGTTTTGATTTGGAAAATTATTATTTCAGATTGATCCTAATGATGGGCTTCCTAATAGAATATGCTACAAATGCCTGTTCAAAGTAGATAAATGTTCCAAATTCAGAGTACAGTGCATCCAAAATGAATCCAGACTGAGACAGATAACAAACCGTGTTAATGAACTGGATAACTCAAATTCTTCAGAACTAAGCAATTACAACTATGGTTCTCAAGATGGAATGAAACCAAAACCTGAAGATTACATTGTTGAAGATAGTGTTGTTATGGTTGTTGATCCTAGCCTTGACTATGATTCCTCTGAAGAGTCGGAGAATATGGAGCCTATTGAACAAGAAGTTGTTGAAAGAAATAACACTCCTGAGGGAGAGCCAATGCAGGAATCCTTCTTTAAAAATGTATCTATGTGTCAGTTCTGTGATCAAGCTTTTGTTTCGCAAGAAAAATGTAAGGAACATGAACATAACTATCATGATCCCAATCTACCATATAAATGTGTTGAGTGTAGTCTAGTTTTTGCTGAGCGAAGTCAATATGTGCAGCATACTAAACAAGTACATGGCAATGATAAACCCTACCACTGTCCTGAATGTGATAAATGTTTTGGGAGACGCTCTGATTTAAGGAAACACTCTATTGTTCATACTGGTATAAGGCCATATCAATGTCAATATTGTTTGAAGAGCTTCTCGCGCAACACTAATCTTAGTAAACATCTTCGTATTCATGCTGGACATAAACCTCATGTGTGTCCACTTTGTCCAAGGAGTTTTGTGGCTAAAGGAGATTTACAACGACATGTGCTTGTACATTCAGGAATGAAGCCATTTGCTTGTCGAAAATGTCCCTTAACATTTGGCAGAAGAGATAAACTCATCAAGCATGAAATGCGACATGGGCCTACCAACTCGCATATAAAGACAGAATTTGAGAATGAACATGAAAGTCACGACATGGTAGTAAATGTAAACCCTTTTAGCAATCTCATGGCTTCCCCATCTGAAATTCATCCAGATTCATCAAATACTGAATATGATCTACCAAGGGTCCCAGACCACATATCTGGAGAAAGCAGTTTTATGAAAGTACAGAAAAATACTTCTGCTTCAAGTAAGCCAGCACAAAATTCCCCTCCAAAACAAAAGGCTGTGGCAAATAAAAACCGACCTAAAAATATCAAATGTCACCAGTGCCCTAAAAGATTTAGCTCTTTAGATTCTTACAAAACCCATGTATCCATTGCCCATATAGGATCTAGGGTCTTCCAATGCAAAATATGTTTTAAAAAATTCCCCCGAAAAAGAGAGTTAGACCGCCATGCAGCTCTCCACTCTGGTATGAAACCATTTTCATGTGGCCAGTGTGATAAAAAATTTACCAAGAAGGACAAACTTGATAAACATGAGCAAACTCATGAATGCCTGGTTGTGAATATGCCTTGTATAGAATGTGGAGCCACCTTCGAAAAGAAGCCTGACTTAGTTGCACATATAAAATCACATTTTACAGAAAATTTTGATGACAAGATACCTGAAGCTGAAATCAAAAAAGAAGAGGATGCAGAATTTAATTTGGATGAAAATTTCTATGACCTGGAAACTTGAGATCTTGACCTTGTCCTTGGACTGTTAGAAAATTAAGCAACAGTTTTTGGCACCACAGTGTAATCTATGGTTCACTTGCTTTAGTACTTAATAAATAGGTTTGAAGAGAAAGTTGCTGATTTTATACATTGGTGATTTAATGTATGTATGTTATTCGTACTAGGTATTTTTGTTGACAATTTGGGATTATGTAAAGTTGGAATCCTAAAATTTTATAAATCCCACAGTTAGTTTTTGAGTATCTAAGATATGATGAACATTTAATCAATTTAAATAATTAATACAACTAGACTTACTTGACTACAACATTCTCATATTGAGAAATAATTTAGCCAAAAATTATGTTTCTAATTTTGTTTATGCTGCTGTTATAAATCTTGTAGAGAATCGATACAGTATTATATTATGTTAGTACATTGTTCAAGAAAATGTTAAAATTAACACAAAAATATGTGTTACTTAATAATTATTTTTAATGGCCAGTTCAAATTTTTCAGCCAACATGTAGAAAAGGTTTAATAAGTAGGTATTACTATCTTATATCGTAGAATTTAGTAGATCTGAAATTATGTGATCATAAGCAGCAATAATACTGGCTGAAATAGTTTTCATTTATCCAAAGATTATAAAAAATAGTAGGTACCTATAATATATCTAGTATTTTTATTTATCCAAATAATATAAGGTGATGTATTAAAATTATGAGTAAGTAATAAGAATGCACAAATATTGTCCATCTCAAGTGATAACTGTAGGTATGAATAATGAATGGCCATTGAGGTTTGTCCTAATGTCATAGCATCAATTTTATGCCATGCAAGGCATTTAGACTGTATGCTTTTTTACAGTAAGCAAATCCAATCAGAAATGTTACACATGGCTAGCACACAGAGACTCGTGTCTTGGTGTAGAAAACATTATATGTTGGACCTACAGCTGGAGACTGCTTGTATCTTCCAAAAGTTCTGATCATTTTGTATAATTTTCATCAAATATTTGATGGATGATTGTTCTTTATTCCAGCCTTATAAACTGATTTACTTAAACATACTAAAATAATATTAACATAATCCAGTTACTCTGTATAAAATAAGGAATTTAAATTTTTTCAAGTTCAGAATCTAAACAAGCAATAATTTGAATATTTAGCAGCACTTCAACAATAACAGAATTCATTCAGTAATTAAACGAAATAATTTCATTTGTACATACATATTGCAATTATTCAGCAAAATAAATATATGTAAATATTTACCAACAATAAATGTTGTCGAAATAAAAATGTTTTTTTATTATTGTTTAGAATCATTATAAACCAGATTTCTATTATCACAATTAGCTTGTCATCCCAATAACTGCTATCCTAGATAGTGTGGAAAAATGTGGACTAACAATAGTTGGAAATAAAACAAAAAATATTTATATTAGACTTTATGTACTGTTTTCAATTTGGGATTTTAATATTAACCAGCCAATGGATTCGCATGTATAGTAACTGATGTTATCTTTGCTTCTGTTAGAGGTCTGAATGTTTTGGGGTTTACTGCCATTTTTTCTAAATCATCAAGTGCTTCAAACCCATCTATGATTCTGGAATGGAAAATACATAAAATAAATGAATGTACTAGAAACGTTTAGGCGTTTGTTAATTAGAGGACAGTACTTGATGTTTTTGACTATTTATTAATAGTTTTAGGATAAACACAATCTTTTGGCAAACATAATAATATTACTTCAAACTACAGGCTATAAGAAGAATAAATAATGATGACATCTTACCTGCCGAATAGAGTGTATTTAAGATCTAAGTGAGGTTGTTCTCCAAAGGTGAAGAAAAACTGGCTGCCATTGGAGTTGGGCCCATTATTTGCCATACTCACCATTCCTCTTGCATTGTGCTGTAAAAGTAATAATCATATTAGTTTATTATAACAATTGACTACCTACCTATAAACCTTGACTAACCTAGACCTAATTAGTAGAATACAGTTGAATATATAAAGTAAATGGTTATCTGTACACAAAATGATAATAGAGGTGTCATTCAGCCAGTATTATAAATTCGTACCTTCAGCTCTTCCTTAAATTCGTCTTCAAACTTTCTTCCCCAAATTGACGTGCCACCTTTGCCTGTGCCTGTTGGATCACCAGTTTGTACTATGAAGCCCTAGAAACAAGAACACGTTAGAAATCAGATCTACCGAATAATCGTGTACTTCACTTTACTACATATAATACTATATATACTACTGTAAGTTTGTTTACCTTTATATTTCTATGGAATAAACAACCGTTATAATAATCGCTAGCACATAGTGCTAGAAAATTCTCACAAGCTTTTGGACACTGCTCACAAAATAACTCGACTTTTATATCCCCAACATCGGTGTGCAGTGTAACAGACATGTTAATTTAATAACTTTATTGGTTATTGCCACTATGCTTATTTAATTGAAAGCAGTATAAATTTTCTGTTTATTTGGGTTAAACACTCAAAAGTTCAAAACATAACCTTTTTTAAGCTGTCAGTGAATAGTGAGTTTTTTTTTTAATTTATTAAGACTATGGATATCGGTGTCCTTTAGCCTAATGTGAATAGTGAGTGAAAAGCACGGTTGCCAATGCCAATTTATCAAATTGCCTAATAATCTAAGTCTTATTGCCCAAATTTGAGGAGAAAAATCTGCTGATACCCCACAAAATTATATCAAGAAATGAAACTGGTTACTACTATTTGAATAATGTTTTTGTTTTATCTTTCATATCGGGCACTTTTTTCCACTTTTTGCTCGATCGGTTAAACTTTACACTGCCGCATGTCGCCCAGTTTTTTAATTCCGTCCCATTAAAGATACTACAGTATCGGTACTTAGACGAAAACGGTATTCTGTTTTAAAATTTTTAAGGCCACTAAAGTTTTGCTCGTCCGATGCATTCGAAAACGGCAGTATCAGCAATAAGCATATCACATTTTTTATAATAAGTATTATACCGCACCGTTTTTCAGGCGAAACACGTTATCTCCATGAAGTTCAAGAACATGTTGATGAAAATCCAGCATAGCGTGAGTTCGCCATTAATTAGCCTTGAAAGTATCGAAGTATGAACTATCGCTATTATTATTAACCGTGAGATATCGAAATACCCGCATTTTCCGATCCCCAAGAAACCGCAATCAACTTAGGAATTACCGCAGTTTGGGGAATTATCCACAAATTGGCAATACTGAAGCCTAGTGTCACCTATGTCACTGTCATCCGTGTCATTCGTTCCATTTCACAACGTTACGAGTTGATTAATAAAGTTATAAAAAAAGTGTCGAAATAGACCACCAAGGCTAAAACTATTATAGGCATTATGTCTTCAAAGAACAAATTATAAACGCAAAAAAAAACAGTATCATGCGTGTTTCCCCGAAGGGTTAGGCAGAGGTGTACTAGGTACGGCATGTTATGCCGTTATTAAGACCACCGATGCCCCATACACTAGACTAGAGGAAATGGCAAGGCAAAATTTCAGACTCCGGGCTGCTACTGAGAATTTCCTTACAGAAGAACCCAATAACTCTGCCTGACCCGGGAATCAAACCCAGGACCTCTGGTAATTTGATTGAGGCAGTCAAATTATAAATAATCCATTAAATTCGTTATCCAGCATTCCCAGCGACAGGATTGAAGCACAACCAGGCCACCTCAATAACATTTTAGTACGAGTCGTATTCGCATTTACCGTGTTTTAGAAGTTGTTCTAAAATCTTCGCTAAGCAGAAACTAGATACAAGGGGATGGCGACTCAGTGCAAACATTAATCTTTGATGGTTGGTACAAATGTGGTTGGTCCATCAGGCGGCTTCATGTCAATGTATCGGTGTGGTAGGTATAAATGGGCGATTTCGGCAAATACGCTTAAGCGCATTTTTTGCTTCGGGGTGGAAATATCGATTCAGTAGGCCGACAGATGGATATTGTTTGTTTTAGGAATCGAAAAAAAAAAAATCACTACAAATATAGATTTAAATTGGATTTATTGAGATCATTAAAAAACTAAAACAATTTATTCACTACCGCCTGCTTTCTCATTTTGTCCAGCGTGGGGCTCGTGAGTGTTTTCATCCGAACCTAGGTTACCATAATCACCAAGTATCCTCTGGCCTTTGGGGTCGAAGGGAGATTTTAAGTGTAAGGTGGCTTTGTGCCTCTTTCCCATCACTTCGATCTCATACTTGCCTTCGTTCAAAAAGTCCTTGGTTACTTCTGAGCAGTTATTAGAAACATAACCTATACCAATTGGTTTGTCTAAGTAGAAGGCGTAATCTCCTCTTCTCAGATAGCCTACGGGTTCGCCATTTCTGAATATCGCTTCTTGTCCAAAGAGGGCCACCTGTAACAGTAATCGTTTTTATTAAAGATGTTTATTTAAAGGTAATAATTTCGGTCATTGTTAAAATGAAAGCACATAACAAATAGATGGAAGAGAAGTAATCCATGCTACATATAGTACAGTTTTTGTAGCCAACATCTGGACTAGATTGTCATCAACTCGCTAAGAAGACAAAGAGGACCAAATGGCAAACTCTGATAACGTGTCATATCATGTGACTTTCACATCAAATATAGAGTATATGAGAGCACGAAATTCAAGCATTCAAAATTAGAAGCCGCCGTAGCAGAAATCGGCTTGAACTCTGTTTGACATCTATGTAAATAATAATAATAATCAAGTGATAATCAAGTAATAAGCAAGTGATAATCAAGTAATAAGCAAGTGATCCGAGTTTAAAGTCCAGCGAAGCCTCTTCTACCTTCAGCCGCTCACGTCCCTTTTGCCCCCTCGTTGCGACCCGAGCAACTATTTTTGGGGGGCCCACTTAGTGAGTTGGCAAGTCTCCGCCTGCCATTTTTACGTGTTTTATTACATTGTTTCGGCAGGCGCTATAGTTTCCCATAGTTCCCCATTACCCAGTCCACTATCATCCCATCACTATAGCTCAAGTACTTTTTCTCCACATGTTCTGCAATAGTCCTACAACCCCAGGGATTGTCCTTGGGTGTATTTGTATAGTGCATACAGGGATAATCGCTGGTTATGTCACCATAACATTTCATTAAAGCTATCTTAAAGGGCCTCTATGTGTTGGCTTCGGCCCCACGCACGCCTTCCAAACGTCTGAGACTCCTGGACATACAAAATAATAATAGATATATATTGATGACAAACAATGTACCTTATCATAGAGTGTGAAATACGCATATTTCTTTGTTACTCCATTAGTTTTCGCTTTAGTCACACATTCGTTTCCGATGTAATTGCCATTTTTCCTGCATGTGAAACCCAAACCAGCTTCTATTGGATTGTCATCAGGCCTCAAGTCTGAATTCCATAAGTGATAACCTGAAGATAAAATTAATAAGTAAATTTAACGTGTAAAACAGATAAATCTGTGACAGATTTTAAAGAGCAACTAATCAGAAAAATACGTAGAGCTTCGTACTTACTAAATTAGAATTTTATTACTAAAATAGAATAAATTTTTACACCTTTCTAACAGAAAAACAGTAACCAGTTTAAAGTCTCTTCAGTTTAAAGTTTCGAACAACTATTCAGATTAGCGTTTTAGCTACCTTTTTCAGCACTTAGTGACGTCAACGCTCTCCATCCAGCATTTTGCAGTCCCTTTGCCCGACTCAAAGCCTTGTACACTGGGATGGCATGAGCGGACGGCACGTGGAGCTCCCAGCCCAGCTCGCCGGACCAGGTGACGCGGAGTGCTCGGCACGTGTATCGTTTGTCTTGGGGCGTGTTCGGGGCACAAGTTACGTGGATGCTGCGGTGCGTGTTCACTGGGAATGCGTCGTTTGATAGACCAGCGTCTGTGTACCGCTGGAGGATGCGTTGGCTGAGAATTAAGAAGTAATGTTTAACTTTGGGGTGCACAGTGATAGACAGTTTCTGTACGAAAATTGTTTTGAGAGATTAAGGACTTGTCCTAGTTCGGCTATAGATCTTAAATATTGTAACATACGGTTTTCGTAATAAGTTGCTGTATTATGTTTTTGTAAAATAAATCATAAATTTTTAAATTATTTATATTAACCATGATGTATATATATTTAAACAACAATGTTTTTGGCTGAGATTCTATGATTACAATACAAAATATTATTTTTCCGACAATGTTCCAACCCTGTATGGAGTTACCAAACGAATTGAAAATATTAATTTCTTACCTGTCTGGTCCTTGTATGCTAAGGATGCACAGCTGTTTGCTGACATCAGTGATTGTGGCCCTCAACTTGCGAGTCTGAATGATTCGTCGGAGATGCGCCAGAGTGTGGTGCGCACTGAAGCCACTAGTTACTACGTAATATCCGCGACCCTGATAAATGAAAATATTGGTAAATGTCACGTGTATGTGTGACGTCATGATGGTGTCGATGAAGTTCTTCCTAATAAGGAATGCTACTATCCTAACAGAATGTCTCAAAAATAGTTCGTAAGACTCAGACGCACTCGGCAACGGTATCAAAGAAATGTAGATGTATACCTTTGTTTAACCCTTCGGCGAATGTTTATAACGATCGCTCTCTATAATCAGTATAGTTATTGAACTCGAGTATACCTTAAAGATAGGCTCGTGCAACTGTCCACTGCCTCTGTCTAAGATGCTGACGGTGACATCAGCCTCCACGCCGCCTTTGTCGTTCAACAGAAGGGAATATACCACCCTGGAAATATAGAAAAAAAAATATAGGTACTTGATCTAAGTAGGCAGCAACACTAAAGGGGCATCGAAGCATTTATTCAATCAATAGCTAAATTCCGGTGATTAATTATGATGTTAACAATTAGACCACGACTTTATTATGTTTATTATTTCACTTTGCTGTTCAATAAAAAAACATATCCATCTATCGATACAGAATAAATTTTTCAAGTGGTCGTAGATGGCCAAATCCGAAACTATAAGCAAAGTCGAAAAATACTCAAAGGAGTCTCGAGCCTGATTTTGATGAAAACTAAAACTGCATCATTGGATTTTTGAAAAAACAGTGTTCCTAGCCCGGTATTCACCTGTATATCTCACAGCACCTAAAACTAAGGAAATCATATTTATATTAATTGTCTCCTGCTGGCTACCTCTATGGGGGAAAGGCGTAACGTTATGTAAGTTGCCTGGTCTCCGCCTTATTGGAATCGTATAAAACAAATTTTTTAACCTTTCTTTACATTCCAAAAAAGGCAACAATTATTCACGTTCCTCTATTAAAACAACTTAGATACATGATGCAACTTTTTGTAGTGTATACCTATCGTTTTGCTTGGAGAGATCAGCAGTGAAGGCCAAGTCGGCAGTGTGTTTCGCGTCGGGGCCCGTCAGATAGAACTTGCCATAATAAGACATGTTAAACAGTGCCGCTGCGTTGCGACAGCTTAGGGCTTCTTTTCTGATCTAGAAAGAAACAGTATTAGGTACAGGCTCATTTACATAGAATAAATGTTTACTGTAAAGGGAAAACAAAAATTATCAATGAATTTTGTATATTGTTTTTTATGGTATATCAGAATAGTTGTATAAATACACGACTTATTTCTTTACATGCCTAGATTTACAGTATCCTCTTCATGTAAATGACTCTTAAGGTCCCTTCAATCAAAAACCATGAATAATATTATCGCTAAGTACTTTAATAAATAACAAAATACTGAAATGATTTTAACATCTGTTTGTCATGTCTTTTCATAGTACGTCAGTTTTTATGAAGGGATTTATTCTTCAAGAAGTAAAAATAATAAGATTCGTTACTTTGGCGGGACGAACTGGACACATTTGGAAAAGACTGTTCATCGTTAGCACGGAGCAGAACGGCCTGAAGTTCAAGAGGGAGGCTTTTACCCAGCAGTGGGATGTGATAGGATAATAGTAAACTTGATTAATAGTAAACTTACAATATCATGGTGTTTAGAGAATCCGAACGTGTACTCTCCTTTAAGCACTTCTTCGTAGCGCTGGTCCATGTTCCTAGGGTAGTCGTTGTGACAGCCGCCCCAGTCGTACTGCTGTACTCTTATCTGCATTGCATTAAAAATTGACATGTATACGCTTATATTCCTCAAAAAGGTAGGTATGTATTATACACTCGAATTTCACTGATGAATTTTAAATTTCCACTACTATACACACAACAGTCTGTAACTTCTTGCAGAAAAACCATTCTGCTATTACCCTTACCACAAATAGGTGCCGTAAAAAGTTCGCTGATGAAGCTAAAAACAGAAAAAGTCCGAAAACAAACGCGAGTTGGGCCATCTACACAAATCAAGATGCCAAAATACCTTCTCTCCAGGGAAGAAGAAAGCTGGTCTTTCCCACCCAGCTCTGGACTGCATCACAGCTCCATCCTCCACAAGTTCCTGATGCAAGGCGTCATGGCTCGCGTCTCGTCCCGCCAGGTGTTCATCGTTAGGGAATACTATGTTGTAGTTACGGACGTAGGCCTCATGGCTGCTCTCGCGCATCCAGTGTGGGCGGGACCTCTGGCCGGGCGTGAAACGACGGATGTCGAATGTGAACATGTTGTAGTACGGCCTGTAGATGAGCAAGAGCATGTCAGAGTAGCAAATAATTGTTGTAAAGGTGACATCTGTTGTCTTAATATTTTTAAGTAATCTAGTACCGCCTTAGCCATATGGTCGAGACAGGCGAAATATTTTTTGAAAACAATTACCTTTGTAAGACAGTGAAACATGAATATAATTATTATCAGCCTTTTTCTGAATTTTATTTGATTTGGTTATTTTTGGGAGCGTTCATTTCTCAATGCTCTGTGCTAGGGATGTTACGGAGCTTCGACTCCGAATCCGATATGTCGGAACCTCCGATTAAAATTACACCTCCGAATCCGGCTCCGGTTCCGGTATATCAAAACGGAGGTATATATCGGAGTTACAAGTTATGACTTGCTATCGCTGCAGCGCTACCGAGCGCTTTCTACGTGACACTGACAACTGACGGAGTACATGTGTTCTTTGCAATTGATGAACGAAAAGTGAACGAGTTGCGACAAGTTTCTTCTTTCTTATTTATTTACATTTTAGATTCGTAGCTTTGCTCCGACTCCGACTCCGATTCACCTCCGACTCCGCGGAGGTCACTACGAGAACCTCCGGCTCCGATTCCGCCTCCGATAAATCCACCTCCGTAACATCCCTACTCTGTGCTCTACCTTGTAAAGATTACATTGTTCTCGATAGCTAATCATGTCTGCAATAATCAAAAATTGGAATGTTTTAAAAACAAAATTGTCAACCGATAATAAATTATTGAAATTTTTAGGATTTTTTATGACGACACCTCGTTTTTGTAATGTTATATAGTTTTGATAATGCTTCTGTTGAACTAGATTATATCTGACTTTAATATATCTATAAAGTTAGAAATGTTACTGTTTAATGTTTTGTTTAAACATATAAACAGATTCATAGTAGCAGCCACTGCTTGCTCATAACAACGAGTTACGTGCGAAACCGATAGATAGTGAGGTTATCGCTACTATCGGTTTCGTGCAAAACTCATTGTTATTATTTGTTTATTCTATGTTATTATTTGTTTTAAAATAAAATCTGAGGTCACCACATTCCAGTAAGTTGAAGTAATATATTTTTGCATACTTTGAACTTGTTTTGACTAAGAAGGGTTTGCCTGCTAATTTTATAAATTACAGTATTTGTATAGTGTTTATAGATCATTAATGAGCAAAATATTTTCATCTAACATTATAAGTTATTTTTTAATTGGCAATCGCAGCTTATTGAATAGTGGCTTAATTTTAGTAGTTTATGGAAGCCCTGCGGTTTAATACGTGCATTCCACGCCGTCCTCTAATTTTTCGAAATTATCATCATGATAAGAATATGATTGTCATTTGCGTCAACGGTGAAGGAAAACATCGTGAAACCTGCACATCTAACAGAGCTCCATAAAGTTGTCCTGGTGTGTATAGTCCGCCAACCCACACCTGACTAGCGTGGTGGACTAAGGGCTGTCGCTTGTGTAGCACGTTCGAATATTAAATAGTTTTTAATACATATATTCACCTTCCAGTGACGATCCACTCCGCCATTTGCTCAGCACAACCCGCGGAAAACATCATACCGGCAGAGTTGTACCCGCAGTTGTGGTACAGACCTGTAAAACAATTCATAACATCATAACATAGCATCACGCGTGTATTCCCCGAAGGGTTAGGCCGAGCTGTACTATTGTACACCTATTGCCATCGATCAATATTCGTGGGTTAAAGGGTAGGTAGACCAATCTCACGATACTTTATAACTCCGGCTACCGTACGCCGACGCCGTTCTTTGTTAAACTGACGTTTGCAAAGCATTACGTATTATTTTTTTAACAAGTTAGTTGGTCATTTTTTCACTAGTCAGTTTGGGAGTTACCTGATGAGATGATGAGTACCTACTTATAGTAGAGGGACAGACACGATTGTGAATAACTATAGTGAGCTATTAATTTTATTTTTATTATAAATATCTTGCTTATAATAAGTTAATATTGAGCGTGTAAATTGTAAAAGTCTATTGCATGTGGTGTTTAGCTATAATTGAGTATGCATTTAGTTTCTAAGTCGTGCCATGTAAACCTAATTATTAAGGACAGTTGTCGGATATCCCAATATACCGTGACCGTACCGTACCGATATACCGTAGGTACCATCATACAAAAAGAATAGGCAACAGAAGAAATAACGCTGCCAATCAATTATGTAACATTTCTGTTGATGGCGGCACGGAAATCAAAGATATTAATTGCAATTGATGACAAGCAGCTCCCACGTACTGGGACTACCAACTCTTAATACCAGCCAGTTGCCAGTCACGACTTACGATCGCCAAGATGAATTGTGGTACTATATTTAGTTAAAAAAATCACATAGGTACTTGTCGCAGAATCGATCTGTCTATACGTAAAACGGAACTGGGTACAGTAATACCTACTTAGGTATTACTGTACCAAACGATCAATCCAGTGGGTGTGTTCAATAAGTTACCTAACATTCTTGTGTAAGCAAAATAATTTAATCAGTAGATATGCGCAACTCATTGCGTCAGATCAATAATAAATCGCGGATGCTGTAGGTACATACGTACACAAGATATGTAAGTACGTTGACCGGCTGACCTACATTTGCTAAGACATTTATTTATCTGTATTTTTGCATTTTATATTAATGTTGTTATTACAAATTTGTTAGCATCATATAGTATTTCACATTTCGCAAACAAAACAATATTGTCTAGCTTATCTCATGACTTCATTGGCGTGAAATTACTAACATCTAGCCAAAATTGCGTTCTTAGTGCTTGCCTAGTTTCTAGATGCAAAGTTTCTTGACGCTGAGATGATAATCAGTCAGAAGGTTTCTGTATGTATGTTTTTTATGTTATATTATGTCGCAGAGAAATGACGAAAACTGGGATTTCATCCGATAACCTCTTCCAATCTTCTACTGAAGCCAGGGTAGGTTATTTTAATTTTATATTAATCAAGACATATTATGACGTAGTAAAAGTGATAAAATAGAAGTTATTTTAGAAATTATTTCTCAATTTCAAACCCAGAGATACCCGCAATACATTCATATACAAGACAAACAGTGTATTTCAAAATCAAGCAACTCACCGAATACATTAGGGTCCTCTCCTAGCAGCGGTTTGTGATCAGGCGTGAAGGACTCCGGGCCGCACACCGTGCTCTTGATGCCGATTTTATCCAGCTTAGGACAGAGTGACGTGGCGCTGCTCATGTGGACACTAAACACGTCCCAGTCTAGATCGTACAGATGAAACTGAAGGTTGTCGGGGACCTGGATTTTGAAGGAAGTAAAATATGAATTATTATAAGTGTTCAGTTGTTACGTAACATAGTATCAGTCCTGTATTACCGTAGGGTAGCACACAATACATTTTGCGTCTACCGGGCCCAGTTCCAATCTCCGTGCTGCTACTGAGAAGTTCCATAGAGAAAACCCCGTTAAAACTTTATCTGACCTGGGAATCGAAACCAGGACCTCACCCTCAGCAGCCACGCTTGCAACATAATTAAGGTTCCTATTCTTATATTATTAAGAGCAGTGAATGATTCTGATGGAGCTGAAGACGTTTTGTTACAATAACAATGCAGGTGATGGTAATATCTAGTAGGCAAACAATTTCCTTGGCAAACGGTTCAGAATAAGGGTTGTTGATCGAGGAATTTTGCCATTACACTAAAATGACGAAATGTCGAAAGTCTATGAAGAAGAAAGTCAGCTAAGCATGTCTCCAGCATATATTTCCAATTTACCTGATCAAGCATATGCGGGTTTTTTTCGTACCCTCCCACGTGACACGACTCTCCTTGCACCTTGATGTATAAGTTCACGTCATGGTCCCTAATGTTGGGACAGCCGCGGACTTCGGGCGTAGCGTCACACACTACGTACGCGTGCTTGAACGGAATCAGCGGCAGGTTAGGGACACCTGCGAACCTGGCGATGCGAGGACCCCAAGCTCCTGTGAAAAAGTTATTTTGTGAGATTTGCATCAAATATATACCTAATTACATATTTTGCTATTGCTCGACTCGGTTCGCTTGGAACCCAATATTTCCCATACAAACTTCAATACCCAAAGAATTTCCAAAAACGTTACAATTCTAATACAGAACCAGAATGAGCTGATTCGCTATAAAAAAAAAACTAATTATATGAGCATATATCCTACCACAATGTGGTACATTTCTTGTTGTGGATTCTGTGTACATGTAGTATAAAACTAATATAAATAAGAGAGGAAGTATTGCCTCCGCAGTTGACGACGCACTTCGTCTTGATAACACCTCTGTCTGTGTGCACCGCTGTCACTTCCTTGTTTCCAAGCTGGTTGTGTGAGTAATTGACGTCAAGCACTGGGCAATCTTCGTACACCTACGACAGTGCTCTTGATTAACATATTAAAATTATGAAAAATGAAAGTTCTGATACGATAATTGCGTGTATGATGAGAAATTATATAAAAGGTTATCTGATTAACAAGAAACTTTCGCTTATGAGGTGTTTATGTGCAATTAGATTTTCAATTATCAATCAATCTGTACAATCAACGTCTAATGAATACAGAACACTTGAACAGTTGAAAGACCGCAACGTCTTAGTCAGTTAATCGTTATCTTCAGTTCAGCAAAAGTTTTAAATATATTTGAACAAAGGAACAATTCTTGTAATCATAATGTGCGTAAAAATCAAAGATTTCAGTATAAATTGAGGCCATGAGAACCATATATTGTTAGAATCACAATATTGTTACAAATCAAAATGATCAATTTTAACTGTAAGAAATCATAAACTCTATTGAAAAAAAAATGTTGTTAGGCCACTATGGTTCTCATGGCCCCAATTAGTAAATAACACTTAAACAAAATCGTAACCCATAATAAACGTCCAGGACACAAATACTTTGAAACAATGAACTGAAACATAATAGATTTCTCTAAAAAATTTATGAAAATAATTTTACTTTTCCTCCATTTTTCGTGGCTATCTTCACAAGGGCACAACACGCCATGGCAGGATCTATAGTGCCATCTTCAGACGCATACAACGCCATTTTGAATATTGATGGGTCCAGAAGAGGGAACTTCTTTTGAGCATCATTAGGACTTAGAACTTCACTAGGAATACCCATAGCCTTCCCTAAGGTATGCAGTCTCATGTACTCTTGGGATCGAACCTTAAAAGAAAGAAGTTTTAAAGCATATACTTAGAAGAACAGAACCTTTAAGCGTAGAAAAATGTAAATGAAAATAGTATACAATAAATTACAATACTTAATTTACGCCACTAACCGGTCAGTTACTCTGTTTAAAAATTAATTCTTTTGATTTAAAGTTCTCTTCAAAGCAAGAGCTTTGCAGTGACAGTGTGACATGGTCACACTTGGTCACATTGTCACTTAATATCAGATAGCTATCAGTATCAGATAAGATGGTAACCAAACACAAACCTATGGAGACTTTCACAAAACAACGATTAATTGTTTAGCTCAGATTTTAACCTTCAAAAATAAGGCAATGAGCCAACAATAAAACTATACTTACATCGCTGCGCGATATAAACATGCCACCGTTGTTGGTCCAACCCGCAAAGTCGCCAGTTTCCTCTTCCAAAGTACTGTACACTTTCCTCGAGTCTCGTAGCAGCCTGACTTCCAAGTCACAAGGTCTGAGCGACCATACTAGTCCTTTAAAATGTTCAATATCATGGTCAATAGGTATGTGGATTTATTTATAATATTTATTTATATTATTTATATATATCTAGACCTTATGCAGTCTTGTTCTACAATTACTCGGGTTAAAAATTACAATTTATGAGAGAAACAACCGAAACAAATAATGAATATGATCAATGTGATCATGGGAGGGTTAAATAACAATTGTTTTGCCATAATAATGCATTATTATCAAACATTACACAAATAGGTACTCTACCAGCAGTGTGCCATGTCGTCCCACTGGTCATCTTAGCTCTCTCCAAAAGGACAGCATTCACCCCTCTTTTAGTGAGTTGATATAAAGTGTTGCATCCTGCAATTCCTCCTCCTAAAAGCATAAAAATGCAAACTTCGTTATCTCCTTCATTTTAGCATTTAGTATTTATGTGAAGAACGAACGTCGTACGAAGGTAAGTCGCGCCGTTCTCCACGACTATTAAAGAAAGAAAGGACATAAGTATTCGGCACCAACACTCTTCTAAAAAGCCTGCTTTCGATGAATCAACTCTATATAAAGCGTGTAAGATCCATATTCAGCAATAATCCGTTTGAGAGTTACTAAGAATATATCTATATTAGGTAACTGCTCAATGTGGCTTTTTCAGGCCCATAGATGACCAAAATGACTGTTTTATAAATTTCTGTAGGCAATTTTATATGTAAGTTAAAAGTTCTATTTCGATACTACTGTTAATTAAACTTACCTATAATAACAACATCAGCTGAAGACACAAGCTCTTGGTTCGTAGCCAGCTGTCTCTTCTCATATATGCGCTGTTTCAAGTAATTCGCCGCTTTGTTCCTGATTGTCCCATCCCTAACTACTTTGAACATTTTTGAATACTTTTAATATAATATAGAGAGAGATGTTGATTGTTACACAGTCTATTTATGAATGCTTACCATAGTGAATAGTTTTGATAACCGCCTTATTATCACCCCGAGTTATCAAAGTTCAAGCTGTTATTTCGATTGGTTTATCAAGACGATTGTTTTGTTTGCTGTTTCTGACGTGAATGTTAAACTTTATGGGGGCGAAAGCTCCCACTATAAAACGAAAATGTTAAAAAATTTAAATCTCTGTTAAACATTTATTTTAGAAATATATTTACAATAATTTTTATATCTTATATCAATAACTAACAAGTAATAATATAGTATAATGTTTACAATATAAGCAATTATATTTTATGCAAACTTCTCTATGTTTAATATATTTTTCTTTTTTTATAAGTTTTCCCCAAACTAGATTTTCTACTGTATCCTGGGTACAGTTACAAATTTCACATGCTCTTACACTCAGCCCAGGAACAACTATGTCTATGCCATGCCCGTGTGAATCTCGAATCCGCAACACGGAGCGCAGACAGCCAATCGCTTAGCCACTGCGCCAATATAAAAGCCCAATATGAAAATTGGATTACACAAGTTTTAACTTGTTAGCTATAAATACAATATACAATTTATTGTAAACACTGATTATGTCTATATTTATATAACTTATTCCCTAATTAATGTTTAAAAAAATACGACAGATTATACATTTGCTATCTTTTTCAAGTTTAAATCAATAACATATTGCCAAAAAGTACAAAATACATTATGTGTTTATTATTTGTAAACATTTTAACACTCTCAGGGCCATGTGGTCCGCCGGCCGCCCACATCAATTCTTTTATTGCAAGCCAATATGATTTTTTATAACTTATCTCCGCAGGCACACAACTTTCGGTCAATAATGTCCGATTTTGGTCGGATTTTTTTCCATGAACAGGTCTTGAAGAGCACTTTTAATTGCATTTACTTATTATGCCTTATCTAGCAAGCCAATGACAAAAAATCAATATGAATTTGTGGGATCACAGCGGACCACACGGCCTGCTGGCATAGTTCGTGGCTTATCCCGCCAATCGCCCACATGGCTTGCTACAAAAGTTAGTTCAATTATAGTGTGGCCAGCTGCATAAAAATACATGTGACCCGCGCGCCACCCATATGGCCTGCTTCTCTAGAAAATGCTTATATATACATGGCGCTGAGAGTGTGAAATGCTTGATATATTTCAATACTGTCACACCTACGTACGTACATAATTGTTATAAGTTCTCCGACTGTACAATTAGTTAAAATACGACCCCTTTTCATTGTGTTCTAATTGCCAGTCATGCTAAATATACAGCCAAATACCTAACATTATAATCAAATAACTTTGGAATACGATGTCAAAATGACAAAGTTCTATCATTCAACATTTATTCGCTTGCAAGCACACTTCACACGCGACTTTGGGCGGTTCATCGACTTATGGGCCTCTAGATAATAATACCTTCATGCAGTCTCGCAACCAAAATACAAAACACAATATCGTGTCATTTATAAGATAATAGTACAAATATTTTACTTTAATACTTGGAAACTATGTTCTGCGCTCCACGGACGCCTAAAACGCTCTAAACTACTTTTAAATAGTAGTTGTTTCAAGTTATAACCGTCATTCTAAACAAAAACGAATTATAAAAGAAAATAAGAAAACCATAACTTGAATCAATAAAAAAAATAAAAAGTACAGATGATGGCAAACATCTTGGCAATTTATTCATTTATTTATAGTTAATCAAAACGGTAATACACTAATTACATTAGTTATAGTAAGTGTTCTTGTTATTGTTATAAATTGTTAATGCTTATAATTTTTGTTATTATTTTAGAGATTCAGTTTTTTGTTTTTAAAATTTTATTATAATGCCACAAACGAATTTAAGGTCGGTTTTAAGAAGATAAGCCCGAAAAATAAAAACCATCTTCAAAAAACTCAAAAACAACACTAACTAAAAAGCAAAAAATAAATGTTTTATTATACAATATAGTAGTTGAAGAATACTGAAGTCGGTGCCAAGTAAAACATAAAAGTAATATACCTTGCTTCTGTAATAGCGCCACTGAAACACCAAGTTCACGTAGAAATTATAGTGCCGTCGAGTGCCAGGCGAATTGTGCGTCGGACACGACAAATGCACTTCGCTAATCGTGTCGGTTTATCAATGCATGTTTAGTTTGTTTTCGAGTTTTTTGAAATCCGTTTTTATTTTTTGTTAAAATTTTTAATTATTTTACAATTTTGAGTGATGGGTAGGCCTATTAAGGACGCTTCTTTTGAAAAACTTTACAAAGGCCAGATTTATGTTGCCCCAAGTCAAGTGAAAACCTTAGAAGGTATTGAACACATGATGAAAATGCATTACGAGAAATGGTACGATTGTGACTAATATAGTGGTAGTCTTGCCATTTAGCAGTTTAAAATGAACCCAAACTCGAGGGGTTTACTAGTAGCTACTGACGAGTTCCGTTATCTATTTCCTGGCTCCATCATCAAACCCTCTATACCATATGTTATATACGGGACTCATCAAAATATATCGTGTGATCCCAAACTCGGAAGTTTCATTCCCTAACTCCTTACCGTTCAGGAGTACTATGGCATCCATCATCAGCTCAGCATCATGAAATGATGATTTTCAGAAGCCAAGACCTGACTTATTAAGAAAAAAAAAAATCTCAAACGCGCAATTCGTCCTACAATATTTGAGGGTATCCTCGGAAGTCGGTTAAAAATGGTATATCATGTGTACTGTTTTATAGCAAAGGAAACAAAAACTTAAAAGGAGATAGTCAAACGGACTGCAAAAATATTATGGCAATACAATTGACCATTTTTTGTTGCATGTTAATGTACATGCGCGAATTATCTCCCACTACGCCGAAAAATTGCACAAGATGTTTGCCGTCATCTGTATCTAATTCTCAAAACATAGTCTGGATGTACTATTTGCAGGACATAGAAATGGCATTTAATTATAGTATATTGTCATTGTTTGTTAGTAAAATGGAAAGATTTGAAACTACTGCATTATAACGGCATTACAACAATTGTAATAATAACTAAATTGATTATAAATCATTATATTAATACGTGAAGCAAAAACTTTGTACCCCTTTTTACGAAAATTACGCGGACGGAGGAGTATGAAATTTGGCACAGTTAAACTTTATGTGGAGAAGGAGTGCAGAAAGCTAATATTTTTATATAATATGCATTAGAAATACATTAAATTAATTAAAAAAAAATAACACACTAACACAAGTTTGACACACACGTTCATACTGCCATGTCAAATGTCAACTCAATGTCTCTTGCAACTGACGTAATAGAACAAAATTAAAAATAAAATATATGCAATGACTACAGAGGTTTATATTCTTTGACAAAAGAACCTCAATAATGTTCAAACTTAAAAACTGATACGGTCGAATTTCGGCCACTAGGCAAAAGTAAAACAATCATTTCTGTCCTCTTTATTATTGGACAATATAATATTGAAACAACATCCAAGTTTGATACCTAACGATGCAACAAGTATGCGATATTTGAAGATTAAAAAACTGAAGTACAGAAAAATAGCTTCGATTGCAGACAGACTTATAAAAGTACAGGTTCTCGTTCATACGCAATTCGAACGCGCGACGCGAGTCGGATCACTATTAGCCACAAAGTTAAATATATTGACACAAAGAGTTCTAGAACACATACAACCTTCTATTTCAGACAGACAAATGGGTGTCATAGAAGTAGAATTGTTCGTCTCATACGTGATGCGGGCTGGCCACGCGCGGCGGCGTGAGGCCCAGGCGATGCTGGCGCGCCGCGTGGTCGCCGGCTGCCGCTGCTGCCGCCGCCTCCAGCTGCGCGCGCAACGCCACCAGCTCTCGCGTGCGTTGGTAGATGGGGTCCTACACGGACAAATTTATTTCTTTAATATGCTTATTAAACGGACGGCACCGTTGGCGCAGTGGTTGAGAGATCGACTGCTGCGCTACGTGTCGCGGATTCGATTCCCACACGGAACAAATATTTGTATGATCTACAGATAGTTGTTTCGGGTCTGGTTGTTTGTGTATGTGAATATATGTGTTTGTAAACTCACCCACGATACAGGAATGACTCCTAGTGTGGGGCAACGTTTAAAAAAAAGGGAAAAAAGAAAAGGAAATTTTTATCGCCCCTTCCTTAACTCTTAGATTGGGTCAGGTCTTACCAGTTACTTACTTAGAGGAACTGTGGATCTGACGACTGTCATAGGGATTCTATTTATTTATTTTAATTATAACAATTAATAGCCTATAACAATAATTAAAGTCCCAACTATCGGTACATAAAATTGATAAAAAACAAAACAAAGATAAAATTAAAGTCAAAACTTATGGCAACCTGGAATGATTACTTGAACATTTCTTCTAAGAGGATACAGAGGCTTTTCAATTATTAAAAAACAATCAGCTACCGAAGACAACATCGACGCAATCGCATTTATTAGTCACGAATTACGCCTTGGCCATGAATTACTTAGGCGATGCAAATACAAAATGTATGACTATACCACAGTCTATAAACATTACAGTCGGCCAACGGAGACGTCTAGATAGGAAATCGTGCGGGGCGTAAGGGGAGAGACGCAGGTGGGGCGAGCCCCAGCTGCTCACTTCACCGTACTTAGTAGCTTGGGACACGTCTTTTAGAGCTCACGTGCTTTTGATATAATAAATATTTTATTTTAATTTGTTATTTATATTGTGCATACTACATGGGTTATCACATGTATCATCATCTCGCATAAATAAAGAACTGAGATTTCATCAATTTCCGCACACGAACGAAAGGAAATAAACATTATTAATTTTATTTTATTGCATTTAATTGTATATATCTTGGCGTGCATGTGAGAAAATTGACGACACGGTTGGCGTAGTGGCTAAGCGATTAGCTTTCTGCGCTAAGTGTCGCGGGTTCGATCCCCGCACGGAACAAATATTTGTATAATCTACAGATAATTGTTTCGGGAGACTCCCGAAACGTTTGATCTTTATAGGATCGAATATTTTGAGGGTTATCGGGGTGCTGTCACACGAAATTGAACTTTTAAAACATTCATTTTCAAATCCAAGATGGCGGAACAGCATTTTTTGAACAATTTAGATTTGGGTGTCATTTTCGAGGTTTTCTCAGAGTGTTGATTATGAAAATGACATTCATTTTGAAATCCAAAACGGCGGACATGCATTTTTTGTAAAAATATAGATTTGGATATCTTTGTCAATGTTTCTCGGGGTGCTGATTATGAAAAGACATCCATCTTGAAATCCAAGATGGCCAAGAAGCATTATTTTTTAAATATAGATATGGGTATCATTTTCGAGGTTTCTCGAGGTGCTGATTATGAAAATGACATCCATTTTCAAATTCAAAATGGCGAAAAAGCATTTTTTGAAAAATGCATGTTTAAATTTGTTGGCCAAATTCATTAGGACACTTTATCGATAACAGAATTTAAAATCATTGATCTGATACCAATATCAGAAATAATATAATTTATTAAAGTATATATAATTGTTAACTCACGCGTGCGCACTACCACAGTATAAGTATTTTTCCTACAGTAGGCCGACGCCTTTGATGTCGTGCGAAACCGCCGCCTGTGTAGGCATTTACGCAACTACGGAAGGGTTGTCACAAATAGGAAAAAGAAAGGCATTTTTTTTATATAGATTTGGGTATCATTTTCGAGGTTTCTCGGTGTGCTGATTATGAAAATGACGTCCATTATGAACTAAATACCTAACTAACTAACCTGTTGCCTCATAGTGGGGTTCCACCGACAGTACAACGCCTTCCACAGCTTGATGACCCTGAGCGACGCCACGGGTACCAGCACAACTTGCGGCCGCGAGTACGGCGAGGGCGGGGAACTAGCCCCGAATGATGACGGACCCCAGTACAGAGGGTTCAGGTACAAGTCCTGGCGACTGTTGATGTACGACCAGAGGGATACTGTCTTGGTTTTTACTTCTGTAAGTAAAATTTTTATGATGTAATATTATTAGGATATTCGTGCTAATCATGTAAATCTTATTCTCTAAAAACTCAAATGGCATATATGTAAACTCTTTTCATTTACCTATCTAAGAGTTACAAGCACTGTTATAATTTCGAAGTTAAATCCGAGACCACTCGGCCTTATATAATAACACATTGTAACCTCAGTGTGGCAGGACCTTTACATTCACGAATATATTTATCTTGTACAAGATGATAAACTGCGAACACTAAGAAATAGAAAGATCAATAAGCTCTGATGGAATTATGTTTATGTATCCACAAATTTTTAAATAGCTTCTATCTACTATCTACTTTATCTTCTTTATTCATTCATATTTCGTAATTTAACATAGCATCATGCCTGTATTCCCCGAAGGGTTAGGCAGAGGTGTAATATTGTACACCCACCCTTTGCTAATGCTATTATTGAATCCCATGTAATAGGAGGTGAGCTTATTGCCATGAGAACCTGCAGCCACTGAGAATTGCCACACAGAAAATCCCAATAACGCTTTGCCCGACTCGGGGATCGAACGCAGAACCTCACGCTCAGCAGTCGCGCTTGCGACCACTTGACCAATGAGGCAGTCCTCATCATATTTCGTCTTCAAAATAATCATGTATTGGTTACTGTACACACCTTCCTTCGCCCGTTCCCTCTCGGTATTAAACAGGAAGGTTCCAAAGCGGCACGAGTAGAGATGATCCACGATAGTGATGAGCAGTCTCTCGGTGAACTCGAAGGCAGTCGGGAACTGTTGCTGCAGTTGCCACACGCAGTCCACCCATTGAACGAAGACGGGGGAACGATCCGCGTCCGAGTGCCGCTCGTCGCCGTGACCGATGCGCTACGAGCAAGTAAATAACAACATAATATCACGTCTGTAAAGTATATGTATATGCGTATAACGATGTGAGTATAAGCCTGTATTCACACATATTCTGATAATAGTTCGAGACACCAAAAGATTGACGAAACCACCCGAAATATTCAATTAATTATAATATCAATCGTACGTTATGCACGTAAAGAGAGAAAAAAAAATGTATATTATGCAAAAATTAGTTTTTTATTATTAACTATATTATTTATAATAATTTATCGCTGTGTCGTCTGTTTTTTGTTTCGGTAACTAGAAGCATGACCAATTTCTGCGTTATTACATTTAATATGGATCCAGACGACGACTACAGTACGTACAATCAGCATCAGATACACTGGAACACCTAAAGTGTCCAAACAGAGCAAATTTACTCACTACCTTCGGCTTAGCAAAATTATTAGATTAGATATAGAACAACAACGTCATAATCATATTAGCCGTTACAGTGTTCATATTATCGTAACAGTTGGAAAAATAAACCTTAATATCGTTAAAATAAGCGTGTCAACATGATATACCTAATAGGTTATGGTAAATCATGATTCAGTTTCCACGACTGTGCTAATCTCAACAACTATCATAGACCTACCCTATCACATACCGGCTATAAAATACAATAATATTAAAGATAGTTTACCAATTGAAACTTATGTCCGAAGGCGAGCCACTCCTTTTCGATGAGCACTTGGAAGCCCCTGAGGGTTCTGTAGTAGGGGTCCAACATCAGCATCGCTAAAGCTGTGAGCTGCGCCGTGCGGTCCCATCCGTCTGAACAGTGAACTAGCACCGATGTCTTGTGGTTCTCCACCTGTTATATGTTGAAGAGTTAGAGAAGTTATATAAGGAAGAGAGGATTTTAGTAAACCTAAAGTGGAAAGTGAAAATATGGATAAAGTTTAGCAAAAGCAAACACGCTACTATTATAACTAGTTTAAGTCATATGATACATTACATTGGTGTGTAATTTACGTTGCATAAGTATTTATTTACATTTATTGGTCTAGTTCTTCTAGATTATTTAATCATTTATAATCATGAACTTGACTTCGACTTTAATCAACTTGGACTTTAATCATAAATAATTAAAGTCCAAGTCGGTTGATGACGCCTGGCGAAAACTTTAATGTAACTTTAATTATGTCAGCCATGAAAAAGCACAAATCTTATTGCGAAAATGATTGACATCGCATATTTGTTTATCGATAAATATTTTTTTCCTTTTGTTATTTTAATTAATTAATCCAATCATCTATAGTAATAAAACGCATATTATTACAAGATTACCTTATCGACGATACGGACAGCTCCCGCCAATATACATTTGATGTGCTTCAGCCAGCAACTGGCTTCTATACCACTGAACCACCTGAAAATGTAACAAATATAAATGGTTGAAAACTGCTTACATTTTGAAAAGGTTCCTCATTTGCAAAACGCAACCAAAGGATGAAAGTAGTACTTTCATGAAAAATCTCAAGCTTTACCGCGAAATTGTGGAAGTACAACGGTCCTCCCAACCTCTGTTTAAATTCTCATAAAATACCGGCGTAATTTTCAATTTCCACATCAAAGGGCATAAATTCTTCCTAAGCATGTTAAGTTTCAAAATTATCATTTTCATATGTATTATATTCCCATGAATCGTGGGAACACTACATAAACAAATCTCACATGTACAAAACAGAGCCGGAACAATCGGTAAACCATACAAATATTTATGTAAAAATTAACCTAAACACTCCGGCCACTCACCTAGTCTGATCTATTTGCGGGAAGCACAGTTCCTTCAGCTTGCGCAGACTCTCCCTCATCACGTGGATGTTGTGTATGTCTAAGAACACAAGGTCGGCGTTCTGATACGCGTCCTCTGACTCATAGCTGTAACGATAACATGTTTACACCGTGACTCACCACCTACATTTAAGTGTTATTCATATGAGTTTTCCTAGTTCCCTTATGGTTTATCGGTAGCCTAAATTCGATAACATGGGTGAGTATATTTGCGTGCATACAAAGCCGTAATTTAGTTTCGATTAGATTCTAATTGGCATTGTACATGGCCAGTTCGTATATTCATGTTAATATAAAAAGTTCAAACTCAAACTCAAACTCAAAGTCTTTATTTGCATGTTAAGGTAATATAACAGGTCTTAAGTGAAATAACAGGCACAGCTTAACGGCCTTTTTCAGGCGTTGCAAATTTGAGGGCTATCAGTGCTATCACTAACTTATCATAAATTACATTTGCTTAACATTTATTTTTTAACATATTTATTGATTTGTTCGGAATATAGGCAAGTTAGGATATAATATATTATGTGGGTTAGTGTAAAATGTAAGTAGGTATTCTGAACATGTAGTATTTAGTTGATAGGTGCTTGTGGGTGTGAGGGGTTATGTATGGGGTAGGTTTTAACATTTAATTTTGGTGTTCTATTTTTCTTCGAAGAATTCTTTTATCGAGTAAAAGCATTTTTGTATTAGGAACTTTTTTAATTTTCTCTCAAATATTATTTCTTTGGTTTCGTTTTGTAGGTCTTTAGGTAATCTATTGAATATTTTGACTGCCATGTAGTAAGGACTTTGGTTAAGCATTTTAATTCTAGATGGTGGTAGGTACAGTCTGTTTTTATGTCGGGTATTTACATTGTGGGTGTCTTTTACTTTCGTAAAATTATCTTTATTTTTTAATACAAACTTGCATATGTCATAGATGTATATGGATGGTAGTGTTAAAAGATTGAATTTAATAAAATAGGGCCTGCAGCTATCTTGATTATCTATTTGGGCTATGATTCGTACGCATTTTTTTTGTAATATGAATAGGTCGTGAATATTTACACTATCTCCCCATAGCATAATGCCGTATCTCAACCAGGAGTACGCATATGCGAAGTAAGCTGATAGTGCCGTCTCGATATTAGTACTGCATTTAATTTGGAAAAGAGCGTATGTGAATTTTGATAATTTTGATTTTATGTGTTCTATGTGTGCTTTCCAGTTTATATGGGTTTCCTGTTTTTAGTAGAAGGACTGTTACCAAACACGTTTTATCAGTAGTATACAAGTTGATGCTGCTGGTTTTAACTTAGATGAAACCCCACAGAATTACTTTTGTACATTCAGCCTTAGACTGTCAGTCTCTATGGTGATGATAACGACGGTATTCTTAGGCTTCCAGTTGTGGCGAAGGAACTTCAATGTGCTGTTCTCTCAATCTCATCAATTATGATATTGAGAGCTAATCCCGATATAGACAGAGCTCTTTTATCTCCTTTTTATGCCCAAATCTAACTCATTAAAACACAGGAGGCGCCCGTCCGCGCCAGCGAGAAATAAAAGATTTCTAAACTATTATATCTACTTCCAACAACCCAGGAACAACTATCTGTAGATAATACAATTATTTTTTCTGAGCAGGAATCAAACTCGCCATACGAGGCGCAGAAAGCTAATCGCTTAGCCACAAGGCCAGCTGTGCCGTCATAGATGGGGTGTATAGTATTCGATAAGCCAGTCACTTACCCTCCTCCCTTAGCCTTGTTGGCGACGGCATTAGCTGTGGGTCGAGCATCCATGATAAACAGCTTATGCGCCTGAGCATTTGCGTCCATTATAAGTTGTATGTATCTCTCATCCTCGCGACTGCGTTTACCGCTTACCTAAAAAGATTTTATCAAAATACATTTATGTCATGCATGATTGCATGTCCATTACTTCACGTAAACCAAGTAAAATAACCGGATTACTTTTTGCGATAGTATTAAAATCTGTTAGAAGACCCCTCCACAAACTTCTGTAGGAACAATATTTAATGCAATCTAAATGATTTCAGTGAGGTATCGATCCCTAGTATGCCATGACGACACTCACAGCATACAAATTTTAAATGCAAATACAGTAAATTGGGCTACCCAGGTAATACTAACAGCTTCAAGTAATATGGCTAATTATTTTTCCGTGATGTTTTCGTTCAAATCTGCACAGAACTCTCGCAAACACTCTAAGCGCCTAAAGAATACCGGAAGCTGTTTTCGCGATGGGCTCAGCTCATATACAAATTGATGGTTTTGTGCATGTCGAAATTAGAAGAGGTATAAAAGTTATTTTTATATACTTTTTAGGTTTGAGAACACTTAGGGTCTATTACTACACTTCTCCAGCGTCATAGGACTAACGGCTTTCGTCTTATAACACAGTCAAAAGTAGGTATTTAAGTTAAAATCTCAATGACGCAGCTTTAAGTACAAAATAAGAGCATGTCAGTGATTAATGACCTATTTTTTTTTTTTACTCTTTTCTTTAGTCATAACTCAGAATGCGGTTTTCAACATTGCTAACTTTCTGATGGGTACTGTAATGACACTAAAAATTCACCGTAAAATTCAAGAGCCTGGGTTTTCGCTGGGGGTTTCCCGTTTCATAAATTAATACTGTAGGGCACGACAGAACACATAAAATACGTCAGAGTCAGAAAAACAAGCAACGATTAATAATTTCAAACTAGTTAGACATATATAATCTCACAATGGTATATTTAAAACGGGAAATGTGCATCAATCCAATTTGTGAAAATCATGTTTGTATTTACTTCATATTATATTATGATTATGATATGGAAACATTTAAATTAATCGGAATTAAAACAAAAAAACCTCAAGTTACTTGATAAATAGTTTGTATTGTATTTATATTACACGCTATGATGACCTATATGAATATTCACATAAATATACTGATATGGCATTATTATAAAATGTCTCAAATATTTGCTCTTCTGACATCTAAATAACACTGCTTTAACTGTAAACTGGCTGATATCCAAGACAGACCGCGTATTTGGTGTATGAATAAAAAATTAAAACACAACCTTGATGATCTTTGCTTTGAATAAAACAAAATTAGCTATATATAACAATGTTATAATACAATTTAATTGTATAAGTTTAAACCCGTCCTTTAAAGTTTGTTTGAAGTGATATCTTTCACTATATCATAGTCCTTATTGTATATAGGTAGATATTAAGTTTCTAAATACTTGGGTTATGTATAAGTTTGTATGGGAAAAATCCAGAATCCATATATTAACCAGTATTGATTTAACTCACCCCAACTAATGGCTGGCTACATCTAGTAATTGTCGCCTGTGAGCTGGGGTGTATCCATGCTAGCACCGGTATCCTCCCTCTAGACCTGAACGTGGCGACAGCACGAAGTAGATCATCATTGGCAGCTGCTGGTACGGCCCAGACAGATGGGTAGCTGTCACAGACTTCATATTTATCATTGATGCGGGTGATACGCCACATATCATTGTTGACACCCTGGTGGAAGAGGATAACAAATGAAGGGGATCCTGCATACAATGGTGTAGCTTGTTTTGATAAAGGATGAAAGATTAAAAACAGTTGTGAAAGATGCCTTGTTGAAAACTAGAGGAATAAATGTAAATTTTGAACAGTGCTAATACTTGAGTATGAAATATTCTGACTTCATTCACTTCACAAAAATATTCTTACCATTCGCCTTAGTTCTGCAATTGGTTCATAGACATGCCACCCATCTTCTGGGAAGCTCTCTGAATAACTAAATGCAAACAAAGGAAGCCTGTGTGACAGCGGAAATGCTAACTGCTGAAGTTTCTCGAATATTCCACGCCGAGAGTGATTTTCTTGTTTATGTGCAAATCGTAGGTTTCTCATATCCTGCAATGTTTACACATAATCCTAATAACTATTACAGATCAAAAAACATCCTTTCATTTTTGTTGATCAGTTAAAACATTGTTTTACCTTACAAAATATTTCAATGCCATATGAGTTTTCTCCTTTTGATGAAGCCCCACCAACTTTCTCTATTCGAGACACCTGCAAAGATATCATAATATATAATATTGTATAACATAATATATAAATCGGTATATTAATATTCAATCTACTTACTACACCAAGAGGGACGCTGAGAGTGCTCTGTAATGCTGCAGTGTCTGTTGGTCTAAAATGCAGCTGATAGTTAGTCACTTTGAGCACTCCTCGGGATGGACCACTGTATGGACATAAGTAGGTCACGTCTCGAGCTACACTCATCACTTTCTCACCATCCAGTAAATGGATATCCCCCAGAACGTGAGGCTGAAATGTTTAAGTAATGTAAAATTCCATAAATTGTATAGGGTCAACACAACTTTTTAAAGCAAGTTTCTTAAGATACCAGCCTTGGACAGCTCATGTTGTCTGTGATTGTGGATACAGTTAATAAACAAGCAAACATGAATAGTTCTACTTTTACTCATTGTTACACTAAGGAAATACCAAGAAACAAGTTGGTGAAACTACAACACCCAACACTGTTAATCGTAAGCTTAAACTAAGTAACAGGAAGCAGGGAGGCGGCTGGTATAAAATTCAATAAGAATAAATTAATCCTTTTAGGAAACTTACGGAATCTTGTCCGTGTTTAGAATTCAATGAACTCGATTTGGAATCCGAATCTAATGAGTCGGAACTAGCATTTTTTGATAGCGAGAAGTCGGAATTTAATAGCTCGGAACTGTTATGTTTATCCATCGTTGATGATTGTTAGATCAAGGTACAGAAGATAAAATATTTACTAAAAATCCTTAAAGATCTTTCTCCTTTTCATAACAAATTATAAAAATAATGACAGCGACAGTTCTTCGGTATCTCCCTGAAGTTCCTCCCTTCACCCTTGTCGTTCCTTTACACGTTAATAAAATTACAAATCATACTCTTACATCGTCTTATTTAAGGTATACCCATGTATTTGAATGAATTTTACAGATGTTTTACATTGGTTATAAAGAAATTAATTTAATAATAAAATACCAATTACAGTAAATAAAAATAAAAAGATGACACTATATTATGTACTGAAAATGGGGAAATTTTGTTTGGCAAAGTTGCAACTCATTCCCAATTACCCAATTACATGCTTGTCTATGAATGAATAAAACTTCCGGTTTATCTTTGTTTGAATTTTAAAGAACGCGCGTTTATCCCCGTAGTCAGTTAGTATTGAACAAATAAAATACTTGCTACTATGGTTGCAACTTGCAATCTTTGTTGATATCACCATCAGTATAACTCAAAGACTTCGGTGACTATTTTATAATAATAAATAAATATAAACTAAATTACAAAGAAAAGAAAAAAATCTATTCGCAATGAAGTTTCCTGAAAGTGTTAAATTCAATACCTATTTAGCTTATAAACTAACAACACAATTAGAAACTGGAAGGAAAATAAAAGCTGAAGAGTTTGATTGGGATTTCAATATTCCAAAACCATTAGTTTCAATTTGCATTGAGAAATTGGCTGAGAATTGGATGGGTTAGTAATTCATAAGATATAACTGTATTTTAAAACTTATTCCTAGCAAGTGTTTTTTGTAAATAAGACAAGTTTCAATCTTTTTTATAAAGTATGTAATAAGTTAAATATATCCGTAATATTAACATCATCCTTTAAGGGATTAGGGGCAGTCAGAGGCATGAAAAAACAAGTAATTCTAATAAAAAAAAATTGTCAGTAATTTTATTTATTTTATAAAAGTAACAATACTAAATCAATATGTCATGTTTCAACTTGATTTCACCCAAATTTGAAAAGAAAATATTATTTATATAAAAAGTTATCGCTATATGTATCGGCCCCTGTTCCACAATTAGTCCTTTGCGGTTACCATCATAACTTCTCAACAGATCACCATTTTTTTTTTATTTGAATGATTTCAGGTGAACTGTTGATAAGTTATGATGGTCACCGCAAAGGACTACTTGTGGAACAGGAGCTGATCCATATAGCGATAACTTTTTATATAATTAATATTTTCTTTTCAAATTTGGGTGAAATCAAGCTGAAACATGACATAATGACACTTTTATAAAATAAATAAAATTACTGATATTTTTTTTTTATTAAAAATACTTGTTTTTCGTACCTCTGACTGCCCTTAACCCCTTAAAAAGTTTATTTACGATGTATCTAGAAAATTAATAAGTCCCTTTCGTCTTACAGGTTATCCCAAACTGGAAGATTTAATTGCTAAAGATCGTGAACTATTCTTGCAAATTATGGATACAAATGTCCCACTTCAGATTTTAGTAGATAATATCAAAAGTGATATATTTTGGAGAAGGTGTTACCACTCTAAATTTTCTGATTCGCCTTTTTTGGAGGATGATAAAAAATGGATAAATGTATTTATGGAACGACACTTCGCTGATATTTTGGAAAACATGAATCCCCGACAATACGACCCGGAAAAGGTTCATTTAGTAATATTATATATGAAATATTATAAAAATCATAATTACATGTTGGATTACTTTGAACACATACATACATTTCATATTTGATAGCATTAGCAGATAGCAAGGTAGAAGACCACTTTTCAAATCTATTTAAATATATATAGGGTTATGTAAGGATTGTAGCATGTTTCGTAGTTTCTGCCTAACCCCATGGGAAAAAGGCGTGACATTATGTATATATTTAAGTATATTAAAAAGTATATTTCTTTTTTCACTTATTTCAGTCATTTGATATTATAAAGAGTCAAGTGTGGAATGGCTCACTGGTAATGTAGAGCTTGATAAGTTATCTTGAGCAAAAAAAAAACTGATGCTTAGACTATCTGTATGTTATCGATAGCTTGATAATAAAGTTTCCTAACAAAGAATACCTCTCCTTCTGTCCTACCTCCCGGTACAAGGTAGTCACAAAGATGGTGGGCAGCATTCTATCGCGTTAAAATATTTGCTGATCACCATCGTTTACCATACGTAATGATTAAGGAAATAATTGATTACGACCGATCATTGCAGCGGTCTATTAGAAAGCTCACGTTCAGCATCGGATATAAACAGCCTGATATGACTTCTTCTTCTTTAATTTAAGAGCTTAGCTCTTGTCGGTGGGGCAATCGCCACTGCTCTCTATTTTCTAACTTCGTTTTGACCTCTTGATACGACTGTTAGTTTTTAAATTCCCGTAGAACATTTACCCTCAATATTGTTAAGTAATTAAAGTTAAATATATTATTTTATTTACGTAGGTAACAACTTTAGTGAAGCTTTGTGGACCATACATCCAAAAGTTATCAATCCGTAGCTTAATTCCAACAGACATTCCAGTACAAAGAATGGCATCACCAGAACTAGCCCATTTAGTGACAAGTCAAAGACAAACTGAAAATAAACAGTTAGTAAAAAATAAGGAAGTGATTTGTAGAGGTAAGAGACAAACATTTACAAAGTAACTGCTTAAACTCTTGGCAGAAAAACTTATAATATACGTTATAAATTTTTTCTGTAGTGGCGCAACATGCGAGAGGTTTTCAACAAACAGTGATCGGTGATTGTCTATATTGATTCAGTGTTCTCTCCTATGACTAACGAAATATCTTTAAACTTTATGTATTAATGTAACAGCTTACTTGTTTCAGATCATATATCTCTACACGCTGCTTTAGGTAGTTTGACAAATTTAGTAGAACTGCATCTTACATATCAATTGCGATCAATTGGTGTCCAGTATCGTAGAGATCAATTCCAATTTACGAATAACGATGCTAAAAACTTGGCGCGTGGCCTAGAGAAGTGCGCATTACTGAAGACTTTGAGGTTGTTATTTAATCTATTGCTTAGTTGCTTTAACTGTGTCTATTTTAGGTACCCATCTTTAATAACGTATCGTTTACTCGCTGTCTTCATTTCTTTCAGAATTACAAGAAGTGACATGAATTGCCAAAGAGTCAAATATATTTTGCGTGGGCTTTCGGATAACTTAAAATTAGAAGTACTAGATTTCAGTCATTGCAAAATTGGTGACGAAGGTGCTTCCTCGATTGCAAAATTTGTAATGAAACGCGACGCTTTACGAAATCTCATATTGGCGGATAACGTATTCGGTAATATCAAATTATTTTTTTATTAGACCTAATAGATTATTTGTACGGTGTAATAGTTATGACGACCCGGGTACGTCTTAAAACTGCGGCCAGACACCGGAGGACGGGCAGCAGCGTCCTCTCACTAATCGGTGAGCCACTGCGATCCCCAAGCCACCTGCCAAGCGTGGGGTTTATGCCCCCCCCCCCCCCCCCGGGGGGAGGGGGGTTCGTTCAGCAGTGGACGTCTTCTGGCTGATGATGTAATAGTTATAAGTTTGCACAATTATTTCTACCGTAATTGGATTCACTACTCAAGAAAGTCATAGCAGGAAAAAGTACTGCAATTCACTTTTTACCTTAAACACACTACCAATCAACAGCCCTCGAAACAGAACGACCATTTATAAACATATATTTTTCAGGTCCTCCTGGTGTAGAAAGCATATCTCATGCGCTCAATCACTATGCGTGTGGGATTCGCACGTTGGACTTAAGACTTAATAATAGACTTGGTTCTGAAGGTATTGCACATGTAGCAGTATCTTTAGCAAGAGGATGCAACTTAACAAGGTATTTTAATATTATTGCGTTACAGGTGATGAGAAACTGTTTAATAGTATTTGATAAACTATGTTTTATAGCTTAAATATATCAGGCTGTGGAATCACTCCTGGTCCTTTACTAAAGCCACCAGCAGGAGTATGGTCGACTACAAGTGCAGAAAATCCACCAACGTGTGGTGATTTACTAGCGCGCGCAATTGGATTAGTAAAAACTCCTTTACGTTCACTTGATATAAGTGTTAATGATATCGGCTCTGTAAGTATTCCTTTATTTTTAATTCCATTACTATAGCTCATTGATCGAATATGAATATTATTTTTTTAATTTTAGCCCTGTGATAATACTCTGTCGAATGCAATTTGTCTAAGTTATATAGTAGAGTTAAATTTGAAAAGATCTGGAATGGGACCAATGGCTAAAGCTGTAGCAGAATCAGCTGCTGCTGCCCAAAGACTGAGAAGGGAAGCCGAGAAAGGAATAAGATTCAGAAGAAGTGCAGGAAAACTTGTACAGGCACGAAGAGTAGCAAAAGGAATGAACATTGGTATGTTTGGGAAATTAAAAAGATACAGAGTTGAAGTGAGGTAGAAGTCAAGTTTAATATTGTTACAATTTTGTGTAGAATCGCATTTTTTTTTTAAATAATTGTAGTATTCTTGATTGTGGTGAAATTATCACGAAGTACTTACATTTATTATATTTTTTCTAGATACAGACCCATTATTAATGGCGCAACAGCTGTCGGCCCGACCTTCTATAGTTTCTGTTGCGTCTGAAGAAGGAATGTACAGCATGCAAACTCAGCCTCTACCGTCTGATTTTGGTTTTATACCAGCGTTTAAAGTAAAGTATAATAGGACTCAATTATTTTAAAAAAATCCTATTCAAAGGCTTTACCCAAGTTATGCTATGGGTTCTCACACATAGGCTTGTGCTCATGTCAAAGTAGCGACATGCAAATTTGATTTATGAATATTAATAAAATAAAAATTATACCATTGCAGAGTCCGTTGCCATCTTCACGAGAATCCTCTATCACAGGACCACCGACATCTCGAAGATCCAGTCATCATGCTATGGAACCTGTCAAAGTAATTTTATTTGTTATGCAGATTACATACCTATGTTCAAATATGTGCAAATAACAAAAAAATGCCTTGAGCTGAAGGTCCATCGCAGATATAAACATTCATTCAGCTTTTGCCATTGAGTTTTTGTTTGCTCGCATATCTTGATTTATACCAAATTGCATAAAGTATTAAACGTGTTTGTATAATATTTGAACTTATCTCTAGGAGCAACTTAACATTAGGAGAAACATATCTAAATTTAAAGTTTTAACTGAAGTCAGTATTGGTTTTTCAGGACGTTATGCGGACAGCACTTGTACGTCGTGGATCTGACGGTTCCTTACTGCAACCACGCAGTGCCCACTCTCAAAGACACATCAAAATATTTGTTTCTTAATTAATAATTTAAGTCTATTCCACTGTAATAATTTATTTGTGTGTGTACCAATTTAATGTTCACTATTTATAAATTTCGTTTATAAGTAAAGTAAAAGTATAAAATGATGTAACAGCCAGCTTTTTTCAATTATGATTGATCAATACTAACTGTCAGCATCTCAAATAGTGATTTTTAATTTGCAACTTAATGTAAACATATAATTTTAATAAACCAGTGTTTGTTAAAATATTAGTCTAAATTTTATTTTAGTTCTCCCTATATAATTGGAGTTTATTAAAAGCTAGCAACATATTCCATAGATAAACTGCGATAGTCACTTTATTTTTCGTACTTCCGTCCGTCACTCGATCAGTCTGCAATGTAGCCAGTCTTTCGAAATGTCATGTCAGTCAGTCAGCCATGTTTATTTCCTTAGAATGTGTTTTGAAATGGTGGTAGTGATAAAAAACAACTTATTAGTGGAATTATTTTCGTAATTTTACTTGTTAACAATTGTAGTGTTATAGTGAAGCTTCAATGTGTTTTTTTGTGTAAGTGTGGATTCTATTGCCGTGAAAATGAATTGGGGTATTGAGCTTTGGGTAAGTGACTACGACGTTATGATTCCGTGTCGGTTGTCCAGTAAATTGTAAATTGTATAGCTGCTGTTGTTACGAATTAACTTATGTAAAATTTGTACTGAATTACACCGTTATTTATTAGTGTAACTGCTCCAGATGGTCATATATTTTACTTGTTTTTTATGGAGATCTTAGGAAGTAGAAAGTTAGATGGTTTTCTTGGAGTTCGTTACTAAAATTATCATAAATTATAAAACCAAAATCGCTATCTCAGATTTTGCACTGGTATTACGTAAATAAAGACGAAGAATCTGTACATTAAAATACCATTTGGTATTTCCCACTATTTGTTTTTTGTTAGTTTGTTCAAACTTTCTACATGAGAACAGCTATTCTTCAAAAATATAATCATGTTTGTTCCTTAACTGTGGATGCACTGCTGGATTAGAGTGTTGGCTTGGATTTTATATTTTTTTAAAATGTACTAGAACAATGTCAAAATAGTTTCTCTCCTTTACTGTTAGACTGAGATGAAAATAATAACTGCCCTTTCATATAAATAATGTATGATACATCCTGTTTGCAAACAAAGACACATTAATGGAGACGATAGTGAAGTAAATTATATACAGATTAAATATAATTTACATACATATTGTACTCATGTCATAACTATTTTGATAAAATATTGAAAAGTTATCCTTCTTCCTTCTTCCATTTTGCAAATATCAATTTATTCAGAAATTTTCATGCACTTATATAATCTGTGTAAGTAATTTAATAAATAAAATCCATTCAGCTCATTACTGTACCACAATTGGGCATGAGCCTGTTCTCAGAATGTCAAGAAGGTTGACTAGGTGATGTTTGTAGACTTACATTCATAATTGAGAACACTTTACAATAAGTATACATAGGCAGTTTCCACAAGTTTTTTTTTTTTTTCAATGTTAGCACAAGAGTGATAATTGAATTCTGATCTACAAATATAGAAAGTGAGTGGTGTGGCCTGGTATCAAACTCGGATCTTCTTGCAAAAAAGGCAAGCATTCAAGTACTTGACTATCACTGTTTCCTTTATCAAAGTTATTTTTATTTTTATTTTTTTTAAAAAGCATTACCCCACACTAGGATTTCTCCTGTGTCGTGGGTACAGTTTACAAACATACATGTCACATGCACACACAACCAGACCCGAAACAACTATCTGTAGATCATACAAATATTTGTTCCGTGCGGGAATCGAACCCGCGACACGTAGCGTAGCAGTCGATCTCTCAACCCCTCGCCAACCATGTCAATTCAACTGATTACTAATAGTGATAGTCTTAAAATTTAAATAACCATTGATGTAAAATAGAAGATAATTTTGTTGAATATTTTTCCTCAGAAACATAACAATAAAGGATAATTGTTGTAGTATTGATTATTAGCCTAGCTCACATCATCATTTTAATATGTAATAATCATTTTAATAATGATGGTATTTGTTAATTATCTAACAAATTACTTAATTACCTACTGTGATTCATACAACCAATCAGTCTTAAAAATTCCATTAAGTTATGTTTCTCTGTGAATTCATAAACATTAAGAGAAAAAGAACCTAGTCCTATACTTGATTATGATTCATAATGTCTCGTCTCATCAAGTTATTACACATTCAGTACATTCAAATACCTTGGATTTCAGTGTCACATTATTGAGTTATATTCCATCTTGATAACTGGGTCAGTGTTCGGATGTGACATGATACCAAACTATGCCATGCATCATATTCAGAATATTAATTAATTTGACCACTATAAGTTGCAAAGCTTTATAGTGAGTTCACTTTTTGTGATTCAGTTTTTCTCAAAATGTTTTATTCAATAGGTCATATTTATACAAGTGCACATTATTCATCAATGCCATTGAAGGTGAAGGAAAACACTATGAGGAAATATTGAAAACTTGTATCATGGAGCATGGCAAACATTTTGGAACACACTCAGAGGGCCAATAGTGACTTTTCTGATCTCAGAGAGGAGACCTAGACCTATAAATAAGCAGAGGATGAGGTTTTATTGCCTAGGTTAATGGCCCAATAGAACTTTAAACATTTTTTAAAGTTATATAGTAATAAAACTCAACAATATTATACTTTGTCCTCAATCCCTCATGCATACAATGGGTAGTGCTTGAAACATGGTTTGGCTGGCCAGTTTATTGTGTGCTAATCTACTTGGCTGCTTATATATACTTGCTAGACTCCATGTCTTCAATTAATGTTTATGTAGCATATCTTAAAATATATGATTGATTTTTTAACACTATGATTATACAATATGTGAAATCTATTCCATTCAATAGTTTCTCATCATCAACAGAATTCAAGAAAAATCCTTGACAAACAAATTGAACATATTAGGTTTTGTCAGACAGTTTGGGACATAGAATACAGCTACTTGAATAAATATGTAAGCAGGTATCAAGGTCAGAATGTAAAAGTTTTAGATTTTCAAATTTTGTATCTCATCAAACTCAAATTCCTAAATCAGAATAAACTCGTTTTTCGACCTAGATCAAATAATTTGTATCCGCGAATGGCTTTGGGATCTCTCTTTTGAATTAAATAGGTCTAGGTTGACTAGTTTTTAATGGCAAAACCGATCGTCTGTTTGGCGCGCTAATAGATAGCGAAGATTAACATTAGGGTCATCGTACTCTGTACGCGTACAGACACATTGGTGTTGCTGATAGTGTATCTATTCGGATCTATAAGTGTGCGAGAGTGGTCAGTGTTGGCAAGCTGCAAGGCCGGTGGCGGCCCGCATTCCGCTCGACTTGCTGCCTAGTTGTGAAATGGTCCATTCGTTGCGCCTACCTATCATTCTGTAGAAAGACTCTTGATGCAAAAAAGACAAGTTTAACATTTAATTAATACAAGAAAGTGAAAACATTTCATATTTCTGAATACGATTGAAACAAAAATGCACAAAGCCAGTCATCTTGCAGGGTTGCCGCTAATTAGGAGGTAACACCTTAAATAATATTCTTTTAAATGTGGTTTCAGTAGCTCTTACCTGAGCGAAAGTTTCGAATGTTTTATATAAAAGTTTTCTCATTTCATTCTTCGTGTCTAAGTGAATAAAATTTAACGGATCGCTAACCAGTTAATCCATGTTTTTTAAGACAGTATTCTAGATAAAAGCTCAGTAAACTAGCGATAAATTGATATTACTACAGAAAGTATCAAACAATTCAATTACAGCTCTGTCCCTGAACTAGTTCGCTAAGCGTTTTGTAACGCGACCTGGATAGCGGCCACAGTCACAAAGACACGACAGTACGACTGAGCCAGCTCACTACACCAGCCTTCGAGTTCTGAACCACCAGCCAAAATCAATATTTCACTTTGTTATCGCATATTTACTTAGTTATCCAATCACGTATTCTACCCAAATCGTACGCTCTCAGGTCGGAAACTTTCGGATATCTTTATCAATAATTCATGCATTTTCTTATAGTCATATTATGTCATCTAATAGAAATATTGCTTTCTATGAAAATCGTGGCATCTATCGGGTTTCTGCCAGTTTTTGCTAACAAAACGCTAGTTTCTCGTTATTTGTATGCAAGTATGTGCGGCGGCTCTAAAGAGGTCTAACTTGTACCATTAGAACGTAATGCAAAATGTTATTGGCTATGACTACATACTACTACCACTAGTACAGTTGTTAAGCAACTGTGCGCACTAGAGACTTCGGCCTATAGTTTGGTTTCACTAAGAAGTGAAGTACGCGGATATATGGGAGCAACTCGATGTCGATAAAAATAAAATCGGGCGATTGTCGGCCAACCGTTTATTCTAGCACTTAAGGAACATACGGAACAGTCATGCACGTTCATATGCATTGGTGCACTACGTCAGTGGTCGCCGGGTTATCTAAACCTATTACTTATCTGATGAGATGGCCTCGAGCATCAGTCAGAACGTGCCCTTCGATTTGAGGTGCTATATACAGTTACATTGATTGCTTGAGCTATCATCTCTCTAGTACTACTTTTATGACCGATGATGAAGCAAATCTACATATCTACATAGTTATTTTTGTGTAGTTTTGAATGTCTATGTTATTGCGGAAGTGTCTTTATGCCATTTAATTATTCTTTAAGATGTAGGTTTTAAGCGCGAGTGAAAATCTTTTGAATACTTGTACATGGAGTAGTTACAATAATTTCATGTCATTACGTCCTCGGTTAGAGTAGAGACTACGTTGCGCTTGATTGGCTTCTATTGACACGTAGTTACTAGGGCACTGGGTTGTAATAAGAAACTAAAGGACCCAATGGACTTTAAACATTACTATTAAGTAGGTTAAAAGGTTTTTATTGAAAGGATGATGCATGCTCCCGAAGTCGAACCTAATCGATCTCTGTTCAGGATATCGATGCAGCCTTTATATAAAATTGTCAATCTCCCGGAAATCGTTTAAAGTTATCTGTAGACTTCGTACAAAAACTGCAAATGCCAGACGTCGAGCAAGCTAAACTCTCGCGGTAAGTTTTTCTTATTTTTTTGCTTTTATAAAGGATAAAGATATATATATCGAAAGGAAAATATACCTCATAGTTAGACGCAAAACCTTCAATGTTTTCCTTAATTAAGTTATAATGAAATGAATACGTTTCTGATATAACGATGGTAAGTATATAGGTATTATAAAACAAGCTAAGGGGCCATCCATAAATTACATCACACATTAAGAGGGGGGGAGGGGGTCCACGAAGTGTGACATTGTGTGACAAGGGGTGGGAGGGGTCCTAAGTTTCGTGACATCACATTTCAAAATCTAATATATCTAAGTATTAAAACGTGAAATTTGAACTATTAACGAAAAACTTAAAAATATTTCCAACTCTATCTGTCTGAATATAAGATTTAAATTGTTATGTTGGCGAGTTCCTCGAGAGCCTTGCCGTAGCTTCAAATAAATGGAAATAAAACTAATTTCGGAACTGCTGTTTTAATTTAATAATTTTTGGATATAAATTTGCAAAGTATGTGACGTAACACTAGGGAGGGGGGAGTCTCACAAATGTGACCAGCTGTGACAAGGACGGGGGAGGGGTCAAAAATGCATGAAATTCGTGTGACGTAATTTATGGATGGCCCCTAAGCTAGGTTAAATTATATTACTTGTCTTAATGATAAGTATAATTTCTGTTCTTTTTAGCTGTTTATAACCTGATCAATTCGCTTTAAATACTCAGTTAGTTGAATTCGCGATGTGGGCTGGCCAAATCGAAAAAATGAGCCTGCCTGTTATGGGTAGCACGATTGACGATGATCTCATCATCAAAATGCTCGTTATTGTTTACTACGACGAAACGTACCGCATTGTTTGGCGGAGTAGAATTGAGTACGACGCTAATTGATTGGCTAGATAATTTTGATTTTATTTAAATCTTGGTATTTTATCACCCGTACCGGTTTCTTATAATCAAACGTCTTGTTCAGAATCCTATATTCAATTTTTTTTTGTTACTAGCTACGCTTTTGAATATTTCTCAAAGAGCGGCTCATATTAAATAATAGCTTTACTACCGATTGATTCGTACATGTTTAACCGTTCTGATGATTACATATACTGTACAGAATTATATTTTTATTCCACTCATAAAAAACCAAAGCTTCTCAAACAGTAATGACAGTCGTAAAATACCGAAAGTGAAACCGTTAAAATTCAACGAATTTGTTTGATTCGCTCGAACACATGAAAATTGTTATAAAGATTTATAGTTCAGTCGTATATTCAAAAAAAAAAAACTTTTTAAATATACGACTGAATGGATTTTTTCATGACTGGAAGCTCCATCTCTAAGCTATGTAAGTCTAAGGTACATAAACGTTGAGGTTTAAACTGAAAACTTTGTAAATATTCAATTTGTAGGAGGGCGAGCTTATATGAACGTATAACGTCCCGCTTAATTGGATCAGGTTCGAATTACATTTAGGTGTGACCTTTAGGCACTACCCTCAATAATCTTGATGGCAGCCACACCTGCGCGACTCTATTACGAGTTCATACTGAAGTTTCAAGGTCTTCTAAACATTTTCGTGGGATCGATGTTTCCAGTAGAATTAGTGAATGCTTTATATATTTTTTTAATTTATGATTAGTTAAGTACGCGCCGCCATAACATATTTGCGACGTAGGTAGGCGCGCGCGCGATTCATTTGGCCAGTGGTAGCAGGTCCAGTCGCAAAGCCAGGCGTAGAACCGGTTCGACCAGAATAAGCAGGACCGCGCCAAATAATGGCTAAGTATAACGTGAATAAAGTCAAGCAAAAAACAATCCTATCAACAACAATATAAGGTTTCAGATACTTAAATTATGACAGACCCAACGGACGTTAAGTTGTTTTCGCATCTTGCGAACTGTGTTATTTTTGAGATCCCATACGTTTGAATGTATCCTCCCTCGCTGCTACCGTCCTTTGCCCTTTTCTGTGTGGGTATTACTTTTAATAAGCCCAATTTTCTCTTAGAATTGAGGTTTAACCGTCATCCTTCTCATGAATTAGTCTACCCTCACAGCTTTTTAACACATATGCATAATATTGAAGTTTCTTCATTCAGCGTGTATCCTATTCGGGTACCACACTATCAATAAGCTCAATGTTCACAGTTCAGTTGACATCAATAATGATTGATTTCGTGATTTCGTTAAAACTATATCAAAATATAATGTCGTGCAGTCGACTGGTAGGTGATCATAGACCGTTACATTCTTCGTGAAAGTTTAAACACTAACTTAAGTTGAAATTTGCACATTACGTGAAAGTGTATCCAAATGTATCGCTTGAGATTATCTTCGACTTCGTGCTGAGTCGGGACGTGATTGTCAAGCTCGAAGCATCATCCTCACTCACAAAGTCAGCCGTAAATGTCACGACCTATTCAAGTTAGGATACGACACTGAGTGTACAGTAAATTACAAAGCATTGCTTTGTTGTTGTTGTTGACGACGTATAAAAAGCAATAACTTGTGGCGCAATACAAGTAAAGACTATACTTGACGAATGTATTGAAACTATTGAAAGTCGCATATTACGTAAGGAAGACACGCAAAGTCCAAAATGTTCCCACAGAAAGGGAAGTAATAACGTACGAATCAAAAACTAGCTTGTTAGTGAGACCATGAGAAAAACAATGCAAGCTCCGTATGAGGTCTGATGGATGTGAGGCGCTCGAGTAATTAGAAGGCGATGGAGCAATTACAGCTGATCCGGTGCGAGCGCGCTCGCTCAATGCGGTTCCGAAACTTTTGTGCACTCACACGCAATAATTAATAAAATGGATTAGGAAATGTTTTTTAGATTTCATATAAAACTTGTCATATCATTAAGGTGATCGTTTAGAATCTATTTAAATATTTAGGCTGAACGGATTTTATTATGAGATTAGTTACGCAATGTCAGCTCAAATTCATAAATACCGAAATGTTGCGTGAAAGTTTTGCTTTTCTCTGTTACGGCTAGTGATGTCATACAAGGTAATATTGCTTTTTTTTTGTAAAATATCGTTTATTCGACGTAGTTTAATTTAGTTGGAAGATTCTAGTATACTTTTACTATTTGTCGTTTGAACATTGTCATTAAGAAAATCCATAAACGCACATTGTTAATGAGTGACGTATTTTATGTGGGTTGTTGTGGTTTAACGTAATGATTAATTGCTTTAGCCGTAATTATTCTGCGTAACCAGGCAACCATAATTTCAATTAAAAGGAGAATACTCAAACGACAATGGATAGTAATAATCCTACTCAAATATACCCATTAACTATGTTCGTTTAATTACCGGTTATCTTTATTGGTATACAATTAATTAGGCTCACTTTAAATTAAGTAGTTGTAACTCGAATACTTGAGCAGATTAAATTGAAGGTTGATATCTGTTCTATAGTGGCAATTGATGATATTATCAATACCAATCAACAGTGAACCTAACGTACTGTAAGTCGTACCCTTGAGATTCAGCACCGCGACTTTAATGAATTAAATTATTTTAATCTTACAAAAAATTTGGTGTAACAGATCAAAAGTATGCATCCCATAATTGTTAAGTTAACGGAATGTTGGCGTTGCGCAGTAAAGAAAAGCAGTTCTTGCAAAACCGTTAGTGACGCATGGTGCGGTAAGCTTGAAGCAGGAAGTTTAAACACGTGAACTAACGAGTCGGGTTAATCGTACTAGTTAATATTACTACGGGTTATCTTGAGACGTTGCAATCCTGTCATCTCGTAAGACAGATCGTGTTGCTTTCCTGCCTTCGATGCGCTGGATATCTATACGATACCTATCTACTTCGATTCGATTTGTTTGTTCCATAATATTTCACATAACATGATAAATTTATTTATTTTTGTTAAGAATACTAAAAATATTGTTTACACAGTTTATGAAAACGTCGAACGGCGGCGTTAAACAGATGAAAAGTGGATTAACTAAGTCGTGGTTCTTAGTTATACGTACGTGTTAAATAGAAATAAGCACACGAACCATGTGTGTGTCAGTGCTGCTCGTATTCGTACAGCAGGATTTCTCCGCTTGGCACGTGCTAGTCAACGCACGCTCCGGACCGCACCTTTCGTCAATAAGAGTTTCATCTGCTACACCGCGCTTCTGTTTACATGTGGCAACTGTTCGTTCAAGTTCGAGGTTATTCACTTTTAGATGCCGTGACCAATGAGCTCTTGTTATTCGATCGACAGTAACACTCATTAACATTTTCACAAAGTGCATCTAAGAACTGAAATTCAACTGAAGGACGAATTCAATCATTATGAAAAACTGCGGAAACGATTTGGCTGTGTAGAGTTGCAGACAAGTTTTTCGCTTCCAATTAGAATCTGCATAAACGTGATAATTAGCGTTTGTTTTTGATTCAGCCGAGTAGGTTATTGTTACGCAATTTATTTTGCACGTTACCCCGTGAAACAGGTAACGATTCGGTCATTTATCATGGTTCACGTAATTTGCAAGTTATCAATGCCAATCAACATAATTACAGGTAGATTTTATAACATTCTTTTGGTTACATTACTACCAACAGCTGATATGATTGAATGTTTTGTTCCAAGTTGTTTTAATTTTGTTTGATAACATTTTATACTGTGAAGGTTGATAATTTCACGCACTATCATTATTACTTTCCTTGTTTTTATCAATTGATATTCTTTATTGCGTAATTTTATGACTTCACTGACAAATTACCCAGTGAATAGCGTACGTTATCGATCGTAACTGGATGCGAAGGGCCGGTCCTGCGCCCATTATTCGTGTTTACATAGTCATTAGCCTCTGGCATTAGATCGATTTCCTGTTGCTTTATTTTAGCCGGCGAGCACTACTACAGTGAGGATCATTATCATTGCATGAACTAGGGTTCAAGCAACCCCGACCCTATGGCTTAAAAATCTTTTATATGTTATCAGTCAAATACATTAATATCGCCGCATGTTTAACATGTTCAAGGAAATGATCGACATTTCAATATCTCATTCAGTTGATCGTGAGAATATTTGTTAGATAAACCACATTTGTTTGATTAGATAAAAATTATGAATCGCCAACGTGGCATAGTATTTTTTGTTGGTTCAATAATAATGTAGTAATAGTTCATCGTACGTTGTATGTGGGTACTATTCCGCTCGAGTATTTCTCCATATTATTTACGATGTTGCAACTCAAGAGGTTAAAGATAGACGACTGGTTCGGGCTTAGTCTAGCATAGTGCAGTGGTTAAGCCTGAAATGCGCATCGATATTGATTTCACTAGCATTCATCTCCGGGGTTAACGTAGCATCATAATCTTCCGAGAACTTATGGTGGCAGCTGATTATAGAGACTTCCTGAGACTAGGTCTTGAGTCTTCATTTATATTGATCGTTACAGAATATTCCGCAGCTACAAGGCCGCGTTACTACATACCGTATACGTATACTAGTATGATAGTTCATTCTTATTCGTATTCGCAACACCGGCTGCTATAAAGATATTATCGTTGTAACGAATGCCTTTGAGTGCGTCGATCTTTTCCAGCGTCATATTGCGTACTAAATGTTCTAGTCATATGGCGACGTCGTATGACTAGCTATGTCTATAAAGTTTCTCATCCAGGTTTATTGAAGTGTTGAAACACAAAATAAATGATCGTGATGACTGCTGTTTTAAGCATATTACTAACTGTGGCTAAACTGTATATCTAGTGATATTGAATTCTAAGTTTATTCGGATTGGTTGGAAAGCCTTATTAAGATATAATATTTTGCATATTCAATGTACGGATTGTTTAATCAACACTGATATAACATGTCTTGGCATGATGAGCGAAAGTGTCGAGGTGGAGGTGCTGTGCGCCGGACCGGACCTCCTTCGTGCAAGTGGGTGATGTGTCGCGCTCCACCTCTACACAAGCGTCACACCTGACTCGCTTTCCGAGAAATTCTCATATTTATGATTGCAAACTCGGCCGTGATATCAAGCCGAGATTAGTTACTCACCTTAATTTACTGGCCACGCATTGTTAACTACGATTTTTCTAGAAATTGTTTCCAACAATCGTAGTTTTCCTAACGTCGAATAATAGTTACGTCACGCCTGATGTTTCAGTGAAAGGTTTGAGACTTGAAGACACTTATTCTGTTGAGCATGTCAATAAAATGAAACTTTAGTGTCTCCGCCGTGTAAGGTGCATGCCGCCACATTCCATAGTGCAGGTGAACGTGGCTAAATTTTGTTGTTGTTCTCACCACGCTTACTTGGAACTCATCGTCTCTACAGAGCTTGTTAAACGATATAGTGAGCTATATTATATCTTATATATGCAGTCGTCGTCCTAAGCGGATTGAGGAAGTGCTCTTGGGCATGATTGCGCGGCTTTCCTGCAAAATATATTAACTATATCAACTTTATTTATAATAATAATTTATTTATTATAATATATAACTACTAACTATATAATTATAAACTTAATATTATTATTTATATTAACTTACCAATTAATTCTTCAATGCCTATTTTTTAATACTTATTTTAGGTAGTTTGTTTCGCTGGATGCCCTACACTATTTTTTTTTCATAAATCACAATGAAGTCATTATCGATTATAATAATAAGACTTTAAAAAGTCCCTTGGCAATTACAATTTAAATTCATACTGTATGAATTTAAATGTTGGATGAAAATAAAATAGTCTGAAAAGTTGTTTATTGTATTGCAATTGTATGTATGTTATTAATAGAAAAGTTCCCCTTGCTCTTGTTGTGAACAATAGTGTATGTGTTGACGTGTATGTGAATTCCCCGTAAGGTTATGATTGCGCGCATTCCGCGTGTGAATTTGCCTTCGAACGAAGTTGCCGGCTCAACACAACGTCTATCCACGTACCTGCTTACCAAGACTGTATATTTTCAAGGTTCAATTGTGAAAGGAATCTACGTCAGATACGAACTGATTTTACCGGAAAATTAAAGGTTTTTCTAACATGGTGTTCAAAATCATGGTGTAATTAGCATGCCTGCTTAACTTTATCGTCCTTATAAAATAAGCTGGGATCTTAATAGGATTTATGAGCCAAGAATAATCCTAGTCTAGTGAATCTACTTCTGTCGTCATTTGTTTAGAAGGAAAAAGGATAGAGCACAGTTACATGAAACTGTCATTTTACTCCGAGTCACGAATTTTGATTAATTCGTGACTGAATTGTATGTATATATTCATTGTTTACATAGCTTCAATGTTATGTTTTAGCAGTATATTTAAACACCAACTTCTCTATAGGCAGATTGAAAGGATTGAATGCGTCACTTGTTCGTAACATGCTGTTTTGTGATTCAGCCGGCCGAATGAATGGGTATTGCATCGACTGATGTGGCCATATTGTATGGTGATTGAAAACTTTTTTAATCTGAAAATAAAAAAAAGTTTGATTCAAACTCGGGGTTTGATTCTGATTTACCTACACTATTATAAATGCGAAAGTAACTGTCTGTTTGTTACCTCATCACGACTTAACCACTGAACCGCTTGTAATGAAATTTTACTTAGAGGAGGCCTGGGATCTGGTTAAGAACATAGGATTATTGGATAAGGAAAACACTAATTCGATAATAAATACAAAATACACACAAACGAGGTCGCTGGCAACAGCTAGTATGCTATAAAGATTATACTTAGCGGGAACTTAACACTTCACTCATATTTCAGAACATATGTTAAAGTTAAGCATTTTTCTACATTTTTGTCATGTGTACTGGTTGTGCATGACACGTGCCTATAATGAATGCACCGCCATCGGAAGCCCTTCCCTATAACAGGCCACATGTTACACTAGATATGTCCCTTTATAACTGTAGATCATGGCGTGTTTTTTCTATGACATCCATATTTGAAATGACACCCTACCTTTTTTATCGAAAAACACCTAGAGATCTCAAATTAAAAGACTTTTATTGTATTTTACAGATGGAGTTATAAATACCTATATATTTTACGCTTTTTAAATTGGTTTGTTTACTCCCGTATCTTTCAGTGCTGAGGGAACCTGCCTGTTACACATTTAGTCCATATTATTGTGAGCAGCGTCCATCGTTTGGGTTAACGCACTCTTGTTCATCCGATCCGTTGTATATTCTTCCGGGTTGATTTCATTTAGTATCTAAAATCTTATTTTTAAACGCACGCTTTCAGCACATTAAATAAAATACTACGAAATTCACATGGGAATTGTAGATTTAGATGCTTTTATTATTAGCAACTGTTTATTTTTTTCATCAAAGGGGCTTTGATTCGTTCGATCAGTGTTAAGGCGTCTGTTTTGATACATGCGACAATCAGCCTAATGTTGCCTCGTGGGAAATATTCAGTAGGTACTTATACCGGTACAGAAAGAACAAACCACACATTTGAAGCGTCATCAGTTTTGATAGAGGTATTTTAATGAACCGTGCTATGTTTATGACTATGTGTAATTTTGGCATCGATTGTTCATTAATCGCTCTATTCTGGCCACTTGAAATACCGAACGTTTTTGCCAGTTCAGTCATCATAATACAGGCGCCGCTGAAACCAAAATAGTTGCATGGGCGAGTTTTCGGCAAATGCTGACGTCATACGGGGCCATTTGGACAATGTTACGGACGTGTTGTCTTATAGGCACATATATATCCCTACATAATCTTAAGATTTAAAATAAAAACCATTGCCTACTGTTAAAAATTTTCACAATATTTTTGATTGTTAGAATAAACGACTTCCAACATTGAGTAAGTAGTTTGCGTATTTATTATACATGTTATGATGGTCTCGGTGAATACGGCCGTTCCCTAGTAGCTTCGTCGGACGATGCCATTACACCTGCTGCGGTTACCCGACCCCTCTGACCGGTCCCGCGTCCGCTCTACTGTGAAATTATGCACATCTGCTCTTTACAACCTTTGTAGTGCCTAATCTTCATTTATATGTGGCGTTTTCGACGCGGACGAACGATTGGAAACGTATCTCAAGGTCATGTACTCATATGATAGCCCATTCAGCTATAACTGTGTTACTTTCAAGTTCTAACGTTTATCTAAAGGAGTCATAGAAACGTTAAAACATCATACAAAACCAGCTTTTTATATTAACAAATAGTAATAATAATAACGTAACGATGAATGAGAAAAATCAATAATTTTAATAAATAAGACCAATATTTTAACGATTAGTCACTTTTGTTAGTCCAACTGTACCGACGCAACGTGAAAAGTTTTAGTGGATTACGTCATTTAGTTGTATTGTAAACATAAAAGTGCGTATCGCTGGGAACTGAGGTCGTGGTTGATCGACCGCGGGCGGTCGGGTAAATACGTTAGTGTATAATTGCACTACTCACATTGAAACGCCAAGAACAGTGGGCTCTTGTGAACGACCAGCCGAGCCGGCCGGCCGGCGCCTGTATGACGCGCACCCTATTCACTACTACCCACGGTCCATTTTTCCGTATTCCATTAATTTCCTAGCTCCATCACGTTTCTCAAGACCTAATAAATAAACAGCAAAAAACCATTATAACATGAAATCCTCGTAAAAATGTTAAGTGGAATAAATATGTTGATACTTTATGTTCTTGAAATCAACTCATATGCTTACGTTTACTTTCCAACAATGCGCTTGCATTTTTTCACGAGAAAGCGGAAACGCGCGTGTCTCAACAATGCCTCGGGGCTCGTGCTGAACCACATTCTACGCCGATACTGTATATTATTCTAAGAACTACCAATAAGTTACTACAAATGACGAAGGGGCTCATTTCGGGAACGCTGTTTATTGACACGACGGAGAATTCTAAACAAACGAACGTAACTCTCAGATATATAACGAAATTTGGTGTTTTAACTAGAATCATTTAAGTGGTTGGAATTTATCTTAAAATCTTTGTAAGAACCTTAATATAAGAGACCACTTGTTACAAGACGTCGCCTCGAAAAGAATCAATACGTATTTCGATTACATTCAAGTTCGCATTCTCCCTTGAGCGAAGGGGTACAAAATCTTAGGGCCGCTAATCCAATAATGCATCCCTCTTGTAGGGGCGATCGTATTGCTGTTAACATATACCATGATACTATCGAGACCTACTAGATTCAAATCAGATTCGCAATCATCTCACTAGACCGTTATTATCAGTTTCAAAAGTGTTCATAAAAGTCCCAACTTTTTTCCAAAATGAAACTCGATTAGCAAAATATCATTTAGTTTAGTCTTATTATGATTTATGGTAGCGGACACTCCCGGTTTTGGTTTTTATTTGTAAATTCAACTAATATGGTCTATATTTTCTCCAAGAATAAGCCCCAGAGTTCAACTTAAACAAAATTCTTGAATTGACCAAAAATGTTTTCAGGTTTTACAATATATTTTTATAATAATATCTGAAAATAAAATGACACTAGCTACACATTCCCTATTGTAATGTGCAGAGTATGAACTTAATAGCAGGAAACAAGCCCTTTGTGTTTTAACAATGAGCAATAGAATGACAAAAAGTTTTTTAGTATCCAGGCCTGGCACAATGCGCCCGCGGGCTGTCTTCGTCCGCCTTCCCACGTACTTCTCTACTCTGGTTGGGTGTATCGTAGCGCACTGCTAACGTATAATCATCTGTATGATACTAGAGACATCGTAAATTCCTGGGTTCAGAACTAGAGATCGGAAACTGGTGTTAATTTTGAAGCAGTGTGAACGTCAGATTATTTATCGGATTCTAGAATGGTTAGTTGCGTATTGTGGCTGCGAAAGGGCTCTCCGGCCGAGTAACTTTTTCAATGGTTTTTTCGCTTGGTCTGGCGAAACTGCAATTGTCCAACTTTTTGCGAGTTTGTCTGCGGGCAGACTGTAAAACTATAGACAAGGATTATTTTGAAACTACGTTAATTACGCAGCTTGATTTAAGCGTGCTGTTGAATAAAATATAAATACTATTTATTCTCTATTAAAACTCCACACAACTGGCCTGTTTCACAATTTTTTCTACAATACACAAGATTAATCATTCAGAACGTTACGAAGTTATTATTTTAACAGCTTTTAACAGCTTTAATTCGTAGCCGTAATTACTAAATAAATGAAATAATGGATTTCGTTTGGACTCTTTGGTCTTTAAGATCATTTTGTTTCTTTCCTTTTAACATTAAACATTTACATATTATGTACCTGGTAGTCGAACTTGTAAAATGGTGATTGTTTGGTGTTGAAGGTATTGGTTTTGTAACAAACCGATCGTTCTTTATATAATGTAATGGCTGGGTTTGGCACAGTTTTAGCTCAAGCCGTTGCACCTCGCAGATCTCGTGTGCGACTTTCACAACTTAACTGTTTTGATATGAAGGCCTTGTCCGTGCATGCACCGTGAACGAATTACTAATACACGTATTCGCTTGTTTTCTATATTTAGTTGTTATGGCTGATACCATATTATTATCTTAGCTTGGTGCAGCGCAGTGTGGAAATATGAAATTTTTGTATCATCGTTATTAATGAGAAACGGTGTCCTCGCGTTACTTTCTACCGGCGCGAGAGCTGCTTTCCACCACTTTTACCCATCAGCGCTGGGACCCTTATACACCACACCTGCTCAATATGCGTGGTAGGTACGTGGCAATGTATCATACTTGCAACTAATTCATGAGTCTTTACAAAACTGTTAATGTACTAATTTTAATGTTCCCAGAGTGTAAAACCTCAATCAATAATTATGGCCCTTTTACCTATGATATGATAAGGATCTGCTTATTGATTGGGCGTTAGCCAAATGATACCCACTCGCTTTATTCTCTAAAGTCGTCATTGATACCCAGAGGAAATTTGGAATTATTAATAGTGTTACTTAATTAGGAAATCCACATCTAATATGTGAAAATGTTGGAATTAAAACCGCGTGCGTGATTAAGATAACAGTCAGTAACCCATTTGAGTTACATAATAATACCCTAGTTTCGTCAGAATTTTGATAAGACTTTAGTTGTCTATCTGTATTGCATGTACGTGCAGACAACAAAAACAATGTAGTGTAGAAAGTACCAAAAGTTAGAGCCACAAAAGATCGTACGTGCTCCGTGGATTTGATTGAAATAATGAAGGTGCTGGCTCGCCCGTAATGATGGCACGTTTTGTTTAGTCTTTTGCAAGGTTTAGCATTTAATGACATGGTTTTCATTCGAAACAGGTATCGATATGTTTCTTTTTCTTTTAAAGTTTCAACAAAACATGCACCTCGCATAGCTTCTAAATGTTCTTTGAGCCAATTTGAGAACCGTTCAAAAGTTGAATTGTATTTTGTACATGAAATTGTGATAATGTAGGCGTTTATAGCTTCATTGGCGAAATATTTACTTTCGAAATCAATATATTATTATGTAGTATAATTCATTAACGTAGGTGTGTGCAAACCTTAACCCAATTGGGTGATGAAATGCGTTGGAAATAGGAAACAAGATTTAAGTGCAAATCGAACGTGCAAGTTTTTAATATATTTTACGATCAGAACAATCTCCTAATAGACACGGTTTCTTTATTAAATGATATCAGTTTGTAAAGTATTGTGTAAGTTAATTTATATTTTGTTAGTGAAGATGAAAGTGAAATTGTTACGTACACGTTGAAGTATTTTAGGACGTGGCTTGCATTCATTGATGAAGAGTGTACCTTCATAAAAAGAAAGCTCTGAATATATAATAACTTATCTTTAATGCATTACCGTACTATTGTTGATGTGTTTAAAAAGAAGAAAATAAATAAACATAAACAGATTGAAGATCTTTCGTAACCCATATAGATAACGCCGGAAATGTACCGAAAGTATGAGATAACGTTAGTGACATCTGACGACAATGTAAACGGTTTGATAGATTGTATATTTTTGGGCTAGAGCTAAGGTTATATATGTATAATGTGGCATACTATTTTGGTACCAATTTATATTTGTGTCTGAGCGGTTGTCTGGCCCAAGCTGCCAAGGCGAGTAGTAGGGGGCGCGACATTGAGTCACGCAGGGTGACGCAGGCAGGGTGCGCGCCCCGACACCCCATGACGTCATCAATCGTGACTCACACCTACCAATATAGTATTCAACCTCGCATCGACCGAACCGAATTTAGCCAGCAAATTAAATGTGAAACGTTTTGAAAGGAAGTCGTTGGGTTTTATTGTAATTTCACCCTTCTTCCAAGTTTATTCCTACTCATGGATGCAATTGTGAATGAACGCCGGAGATTATATTATTATCCACTCTGTTGTTGAAAGGTCTGTTATCTTTGTCATGTGGTCAGTCAAATCGCATCGATATGGGATGATTGCCGTACACGTCCACCGAGAGTTTTGACACGGTCGCGTAGCCTCTAAAGCATTAATCGTCGACCTATTAGAGCTATTACTTACCAGGACTTCATTTTTATTATGATTAAAAACCGCAGACTAGAACGTAGTTCAGACAGTAGCATGTGTCACATTTGTTATAGTTAAACAAACTTGAACTGTGTCATCGGTCATTAGGATTACCAACACATTTACAAATTAGTTTTTAAATTTGAACATCAGTGCGATAAAATAACGATCAACATTTGGGTTGACATTCTAAAAGTAGTTTTTTCTAAGAGGTTTATGAACTCTTATGGTTGTAAACGTTTAATTCGGCTTAGTGAATGTTGTTAGATACCAGACCATGAAGATAAATAGCTTTTACGTATTAAATATACCACATAAACGTCCGAAATTGTTGTTACAACATTATGACATATTTGTTTATGTATTCAATCTTGATTAATTACACCAAACTCACCGAACTCAAACTGGTATTTGAAAGTGTAAGTCGGTAGGGTCGGGTGGTATTTGTCGTACCGTGGATATAAATTATGTCACCTGTAGTGGGTCGTTATGCAAGTCTACTTCAATTATATAAAGTGAGAGCAGAACTTGTACGGTGTGGGTGTATCAAAGGGCCGCTTGTATTAACTTGTGTAACACCCGGTAAAGCCACGTGTCGCATAAAAGTTGACATCAAGTGTCAACTTTTATGCGACACGTGGCTTTGGAGTCTATTTCTTGGCACCCTTAATGAGGATTAGGTATTATCACAGTTGAAAGAAGATGTGGCTGATACAGCTAAAACGATCGTTTGATATCATGTTTTATTATCAAATTCGTGGAAGATTAAGTTTGCAAAGAGTAATAATATCACATAGGTACAGTATTACGTTTCTAAAAATACTTCTCAAAATGATATATCAGGAAGAAAATTCTTGTACTTCAAGTCTTCGAATTAACCTCAATTTATATCGCTAATTTACAAGTTGACAATATGATACGACCATAGTTTAAGAGGGATTATTGTGTTTACTATTATGACGTATATAATTAGATCATCGCGGCTATTGTTCTAGTGAATTATTCCATCATAATTGCACCAATTATATACGCAAATATCTGAGTACCATTAACGTTACCCAGTTCAACGTGATAAAACGTTTAACGATTTCATACTCAGGAATTTATTTTCGGTGCTTTCACTTTCTTATTTATTTTTATATCCGACATTTCGACACTAACAAAGGAGACAGTTAGATCAAAAACGATTTATGTTATTTTGTGGTCTAGTCAGTTAATTGAAAGACGGAACTAACAAAGTAACAAACACATAATAAACATTCCGCATTAAAATTTCCAATATCGATAAAAACGAAATAATTCAAGAATGATGCGAAATAATGAAGTGCTGCGTTCATTGAATAAGTATTACTCATTTACTTATGTAAACATAGTAAAACTTTTTATTTAGCATCGTATAATTATTACCGATCTTCTTTAGTTTGAGTTTGCATCAATAGAAAGTTAGTTTGTTTATACAATTTATTTTTAATGCATGCTAATGATACACTTTAAATGAATACTGCATAATTTATGTAAAGGTGTTCTTTTGATCTGGTTTTCATTTTATTGCAGATAATATAAACAATTTAGCATGTATTTCTGAGACATACTTGCATATATTTTTATTTATGCCTGTTAAACCACATTTTTTTAATTAAATTAAATTCAATATTTTTTTATTGATATCTTTATATTACAACTTTGTTCATATTAATTTTCACTGGTTGTATATTAAACGATCAATATAAAGAGTTTATTATACATAAGTACAAGTACAGGTAGGTACTTATACTATTAGCGTAATATTCAATCTAAACTCCTGGAGAGTATTTTAAGCAGCGGCGCGGCGTGCACAGAGTTTTTAGACAGGGTAGGCAGAATTTTTTTAAATGCTTACTTACCTCAAATACTTACTGCAAGTCGGTTTTGGTTAGTCGTCTTGTCGATTAAATAATGATGTAGGTATATGATTTGCCACCTCAAATATATTATAATAAATATTTATCTGAGTCATGTAGGGTACGCAGTGTCTTTTTGTCTATATGAACCGCACGCCACTGATTTTAAGTAATATAAAAGACCATGTTCGAAAATTAATAAGTTCCTTGCGATAATACAAGTTATGTAATTACTAAGATGACGTAATAATTTTTACGAGTGCACGGGTGTTTTTGAATATTTCGATTTTTCTTCTGACCAACAGACGCGGAGAATCTGACTATGTGACATCTGACTATGTGATGTGACAGCGTCCGGCTAAGGATTTCAGAATGAAGAGCCAATAGAATTTTGACTAGGAGTTTAAATCTCTGTGGTGACGGGGCTGACGGTGATATATTTTTCGAAATAGGCGTTTCATGATGTAACTTATTTCACAAACGATAACAATCCAGTTAAACAATCGGTTCTATTTAGTATCTTATGTATTGTTTAATTTAAATTAGATAATATTGATGTCTTTACTCGTTCTGTATTAAACTCCATATTAGAATGTTGTTAATATCGAATTATGTATTTGTAAAGTCTGAGTCATTCATGATTTACAATGACTACTTTTGTAGACGCTTGCCGGTTTGCTTATTTGGGGCATGGATGCGGAAAGAAGGAAATTGAACTACGAAAATATACCACAAAATTCCAATTCTGATTCATCATAACCATAAAGAATAAAACCCGTAAAAATTATATTATCTTGTGAAATCAATGACTTGAATGCTGGTCTGGCTTCTGAGCGCGCAAAGCGAATTCTTGGCCGATTGTTTTTCGAACAATTGGTGTTGAAGAATGTGTGCATTTATTGTTGATTCCATAAACGTCACGTAATCTTATCTAGAGTCGTGCCGGTATTGTTGTCTGATTAACAAACGATGAGTAATGAGTGCTAATCAGCAAAGGACAGGGCCAGGGCGTTCCTCCAGTATGACTCATCGACGGTCGGCCATTAGATCAAACATCGGTTCCGACGAGCCAGACTGTTCCGGTATGACTGTATGACTCCGCCGTCCGCAATTCCAATAAATGTTGATGGGTTTGAGACATAACGGAAGTTAACATTGTGCAAAATGCATGAGAAAACGAACGAGCTGCGACTCCCTGCATCAATAACATACGTGCAGCATACACAAGTATTTTAACTTCACACGTCTGAATAACTATAAGATAAAATCTCGTCAATCATTCGTGTTATACGATACACTTGTCGTGGTGTGCGTGTATGACATTGGCATTCAGGTGAGACGTTCAGATACCTGGAACGCAAGGTCATTCGCCATACTCGATAGCATAGTAATTATATTGTTAACAATATACCGATTGACACTAACTGGATAGTTTGATTGATTTGAGTTGTTTGATCAATTATTTAGAGAAATTTTTACAGCCGGTTTTCATAAAGATATCATCAATAAGCCGCGAAGGCAAATTATCTGTTATAGATTCTAACTAATTGGAAACAAAAAGATTTTTTTTTCTTTTATTTGATTAAAATCTCTCCTTTATCAACGGCTTTAGTAACAAGTAAATTAATTCTAAAATTCTCAGAGAATCATGTCATCTATAAAATAACGTTTACAGTTGATATTTTTCTACTAGACATCGTTGTTGACATTGTGTAGCTATAACAATATTTGGTTATCGGGTGAAGCGACGATACGTGCCAATTATATACCGAGTATTGATGGCGTGGCGACCCTGTATGCCGCAGTTATGCACGAATACTGTGACAGGTTTACTGACATACCCGACTCCACTTCCAAATATGACACATGTCAAATACAAGTACTTGTGTGATAAATTGATAATAGATCGAAATAAGTAATATTAATAAACACTGAAGCTGTTGATAGTAATGTATTATAGAAACTACTGAAGATAGTAATCGGTTCATTCGAATTCATTTGGTTCGGTATCACTACGAAAACTAGTAGTTATGTAGGTGCATTGGCAAAAGTAGGAAAGTACTAGACTACTTACTCTCTTAGTTCAAATGCGCCTTTATTAACCATACCGTGTTAGTCAGATCAGAAAAAGAAGATATCGTCATAAATATGCATGAGCAGGAGACAGGGTAAAAATAGAAGACCCGTTTCTGTGATCCTTTAATAAAATCGTACACGTATAATTTATTCAATTCCAGTGCAATTTAAAATAGCATGGACTAAGTATTTGAAATGATTCTTGTTCAATGTACAAAGATGTATCATAATAAAGTATCCAAATAGTACTCATTATGTACTATTATGATCACATTATATCTATTTATTATTATAACGCATATATAGCAAATTGTCACGTATCGGTTGTCAAATATGAATTTAAATCGTAGTAATTAGCCAAGGTAGCGCTGAGTACACGTGTCGGTAACCGCCTAGAGTGTGCTTCGCATACTGATGACAGCGATCATGGTCTGAACATTGCGTGTGCGCATTCCTTAGCCCAGGCGCCGCCCACCAACCGCCTTTTTGAACAACAGACATGAGAGACCTCTTGTCCAGTACTTATTATGTGTTATTCTATATAATGTGGTTCAAGATTTGACACTTAAAATGTGTTAATTAACTGTTCGAGCTGAAAGCATTTTAAATTTCGGCTCTTAAAAGTTTTATTCTCACGTATTGTCTATTTATTATGAACATAAAACGTCTGGACACTAAATTGGACCCTATCTTTTGTGATAGTTTTGCTAACTATTAGTATTTCTGCGGTTTTGCCCAGACATTCCAGACTCCAGACACGTAATGTATTTTTCTAATCAACTAAATGGCTCCAGAAGTCCAGATACAAAGCCGGTTATAATCTGTAAAGTCATTACAAAAGGTGCGGAGTGTGTTTCGCACTAAAACGTACGTTAAACGTAGCAGTTGTCACAAATCAGGTTCTCCCACGTCCAGTCGAGCCACTCTCACAGTGCCTTGCGGACTCGTGCGTTGTCGCTCCAGCATCAGGGTTAACGAACCGACCCACCACAATATTCTCCACATCAACCATTGTTATTTTTTGCCCACCTCTATTATATACGACACACATGACACACATTTCTTAACTGTAAAGTGACATTAATAATTATTGATAAAATACACTATCATTTTCACTCAATAGCGGACAAGTTCCCCATTCCGCAAGTCAAGTTCATGAGTATCAGATAAGATATCTTTTTAATTTGCTACCTAATTTGTGGCCTTTATCATCTATTCATAGTTGACGTTTAATATAATATCTCGAAGGTAAAATGCGAATGACAGGCTTCTACAACGGTACTTTCGTTCATCTGTACATTGAATATTATCGTTAAAGAAACAGCTTTGTCTATGCTCTCTGCGATGTACAGGCACATTCATTGCCACAATCATGTAGTTTGATGCCGTTAGGAACTAAAAATTGTCTTTCTCGCAAATTCCTATCAAGTCGGCTGTTTTCTGGTTTAACGATTTTGTTTCATAACTAAAATTATACTTCGATTCGTTATTTTATTTTTTTGACATTTTAAATAAAACAGACGGGTCAAATGCTAACATTAATTTTACGTGATACTTACATTAATTTATATAAATTAAGCTTATTCGTTCAAAGTTATGTAAAATAGAATCTTCCTCTTCTATTATTTCTTTGTCCCACTTCGCTTTTATTAATCCATCAACTATTCAAACTGCTCTCTCCAAACGGGATCGAGATACTTAACCCTCTCCACTCTGAATTAGTGTTTTAGGATTTTTTTTGATACAAATGTTCGCGAGACAGTGTCATGTCTAAAAATATTCTATTCACATTTCATACTATGCGTAGCTACAGAACGCTCGTTGCAGTCCAGTAGTGTCGCTACGCATTTAATTAATGCTATTAGACACCAAATATTATCACGTCCGTTATTTGTTTGAGCGTATACATATTTTAGTGGAGTATTAATATGTTGTTCACGAGTCATAGTGCAATATTAATGAGGTGTGCTGGAATGAGCTTTAAATTGGAGGTGTTTAAAGTGAGAGCAATGTCGTTGCACTCCGTACATGTCGCTGAAGAGTCAAGGGCGGCTGGGAAGTGTAGTCGCGTGCGCATCACAGCACGCGATCACTATTCCCTGTCCGCCTCATCACCCTTGGTGGGAATGGAAAGGCCTTTAACAAAGATGCACCCATTTATAAACACTAGAAACGACGTTTTCTTCTCTAGCTTTATTTACTTAGAAAATTAAACAACTCCCCAGGTATAGTTCGTATTGTTTTCTAACATACTTCCATTTAAAAATTTCAGAAAACAGAATGAATGATCTATTGAAATTCCTTATGGATGATGACATATTTAATTAAACAACAGCAGTTATCGGTAGTACTCGTCAGTTTCCCGCTGGGATGGCTGCCTATCGCCACCCGTTTCCTGTGGCTTTTATAATGATTTGGTACCATTGTTTTTCTGAGCCTTACTCTAAAAATTAGGAATAATATTAAATAAAAACTATGACTAAACCATATAAGCTCACAATAACGTCAATATAAATATTGTTTCTCTTTGTTCACAGGATCAGTATGATAACTTAGCTGCCCATACACATAAAGGAATTGATTTTTTAGACAAATATGGAAACTTCGTCAAGGAGAGGTGTGCTATCGAATTAGAATATGCAGGAAAACTCAGGTGAATAAACTCATTATTCGTTACGAATTCAATCGATTAGCGAATTAATAAATTTCGACAATACATTATTAAAGACTTAAATTAGTAAAGATTGAGAAAGTTGTTTGCGTGTGCATTCGTCTCAACTTTTTAACGCATGCTATTTTTGGTGTCGTTTTAATGGCAATTAAATCTGTGATTAAAGATTAATTAATTTTTAAACAAAATGTCGGTGTTTATGTCAGATATAAATATTGTTTTGTATTGGTTTATGGTTATTTAATATATTATTATATTTAACATTCATTTGTCTGTTACAGGAGGCTCGTCAAAAACTATCAACCAAAAAGAAAAGAAGAAGATGAATACCAGTACGTATTTTTATAAAAGATATGCGAAATATGATATGTATCACTGCATCATTTATCTAGTGGTCGCAAGCGCCGCTCAAGTCCTGGCTCCGATCTATGGATCGAGAAAAGTGACTGGGTATTTCTGTTAAAAAAAAATCGTTTGATAATAATACGCTCGTTCTTTACCCTGTCCCTTACTTAGAAAGACAAGGGCGAAAAAATAATATACCTCTGCGTACGTACAGTCAGCATCAAAAAGAAGTATATGTTACTGTTAAAGCCCGTATATTAGTAAATCTTAGGTTTAACTAATAAATCTTAGGATTTATCAATATGAGTTGGTAAATGTAAGGATTTTATAAACAACAGAGATTTTTTCTGACTTTTGTCAGAGAGCTCGAATCTCTGTGTGCTCGAGCCCTTTTTATGCGACGAGTTGCACTCAAGTTCTTTTCGTGTATAAGTCTAGCAACTAAACTGTTACATTTACAGGACAGGGAGAAAATGTCAAATAAAAAGTTGCAGTATTGATACAATAAATTGTATTTATAATCACTTATAAACATAAAATAATTTTAATTAAAGAAATCCAGCTATAATGGGAGACACACTGAAGCTTGTATAGTTTTATCGCCGAGACGATTACTTATTTTGTATAAATCAAGGAAAAATGGTTTTAGTAGAACTGTCTCCTACTTCTAACTATTGATTTTCGATAGAACTCTGTTTATCGTATTCAGTTTTGGAAAGTCAATTTACCTTCACATCTTTATTTTGAAGTAATTTTTTACTGATTAGTAAAGATCTTATCTTGCCAGAATTATTTATATTTTCCAATATTTACATACCTAACCACCGATTTGAAGTTATTGCCTATTCGAGTCTTTTTCGAATCTTTATGCGCCATGTTTTTTTTTGAAGACTCGACTCGCTCTCCGAGTCTCGCATAATTGAGTCGTGTCTTAAAAATGACGACTCAAAAGATTCGAGTCCTTTGCAACACTACATTTACCGTGTCTCTCGGGTAAAACCTAAGATTTACCGAGTGGTGGTAAAAGTTCGAAAAGATGACAAAACATTTCAAACTTTTACCATTCAGAGTTAGTAAATCTTAAGTTTTACTGGAAAACTTAAAATTAACCGTAGTTCGAGCTTTTACAGTAGCAATATTTATGTATCATTTACATTTTCACTTTTTTCAAGGACGTTAAAACATCCTTATTTCCTAACAGAGACCAACGGTAAAATAAGTCACAAACAAGTAATCTGAGCAATAAAAGTTATATCAGCATGAAAAATTGTGACTTGGTTGTCATATTTCATGTTTGGTTAAGGTTGTTTATCGGAAAAATGAATTTGGCACGTCAATCGTATGGCGAAGCATTTTTACAGACGCATATTTGGAGTAGCTTACTCAGAATTTATGTGGCAAAAATATCGTTGCCCAATATTTGTGCGCTTCAGTAACCGGTTTGTCGAAATCGCCCTAAACAACTTGCAAGTTGTACCGGTTATAAGATGATACATTGCTTTCCTTTCCCTGAGCGGTATGAATTTGAGTAAGAATTTCCGCAAGGATAAGTTTCCGGTCTAAAATAAAAGGAGGCTTACAAAATCTCCTCAGAGATAATTTAATATTTGAATGCTACACAACTGGCAATTCTTAAAACCGAAAAATAATTGACGTTAAAATATTATTATTTAAATTTTAGGTATACGGCGTGTAAAGCATTTAAACATTTACTTCAAGAGTTGAACGATTTCGCGGGACAACGAGAAGTGGTCGCGGAAAACTTACAGTCAAATGTAGTACGAGAGTTGCATCTACTCGCCAAAGAGTTGCGAGAAGAAAGGAAGGTGAGACAATAAATTAATCATTCTTAATGAGTAAGCAAAAGCAGGTCGTTAAGATATTAATTGTTATTGTTGTGTTGCCTACGATCATTGTAGAGTTGTGGGCAGTGCAGCAGCAACATAAAATACAATTAAGTATTCTGCAATATAGGTATCTTGCAGGTATAAAAATAATAACTTTGTTTATTAAGGAAAAATATGAATAACACGTATGTTTAACTTGTGGGTTTAATTAAAAATGTACCGACTTTACAAAAACAGAAAAGCCACATGTTTATTTTTATTCGGGAAAAGAAGTAAAGGAAATCATCAAGCATGCATTTTTTCCTTTTCTGCTTTATTTATCACCTGTTGTAATCACTGCTCTATTTTTTGCGTAATAAAGTAAACTTGGCTACAGTTCGTTGGAGATTTTATCTTCTTATTTCCCACATTTTATTTCGCGTGCCTTACGTTCAACTCTGAGACGCCATACGTACGGTTACGTTCAGTTCGTATCCTTGCGCAGGGTGTTCTAAAAATAAACATGACTACATCGAATCACTTAAGTTAAAATCGAATATTGGGAACTCTGATCCGTTCGAAAACATTGTTGTTTTGTAATTAACTATAATTTTTGTGTTTAATTACAGCAACATTTAAACGAAGGTGCAAAACAAATGGGAGTGTTGAACTCATCGATAGGTTCTTTGGAGCGAGCGAGGAGAGCGTACGAGCGAGCGGCCAGGGAATCGGAGCGAGCACTAGAGACCTTCCAAAAGGCAGACGCTGACCTTAATCTGAGGTGATTATCTAATAGACTACTCAACCGATAATGCTGTCTTGACCCAGAACATGTACAGCTGATTAAACAGTGCCTAAAGTGTACAGCGAATTCTAAACGCCCGTGGTAATCGAATTTTAATGCTTTGCGATTTCAATGTTAACATTGATTTGGTTGTTGTCTGAATTAGTTTGGTTCTTCTCATATTTTTTATTCATGAGTCAAAGATAATATGAATGTCTTATTTGTGTGCGTAAGTTGGCAGTGAAGAAATATATTCTTGACCTCATAAACAATGTGTTGGCATAGGTTCAATACTTAATAAAGGACAATAGCAAGGATAAATTATATGGGGTAGATATTTGGTGAGTGTCTCGTTCTGTGACAATGCCAGATTTTTTTCGCCATAAGTTCCACTATAATAAAGACATTGGAAGTGTAAATGACTTGTAAACTAAGCTAATAAAACTTGCTAGCGTGTGATTCACGTGATATTTGAGATGAATGGAAAACATCGGATTAACCGATCTCGGTAACTGTTGCGGTCTGATGGTTAGCCTATCGTGGCTATAGTACCTACGTATCTTTTACTTAGGTAGTTTACACCGTCGTCGATAAAGTAGGAGAAATAAATAGCTTGGTAGGTAAGCATCGTGAAACATTGATATAGGATAATTTTATTCAATAGAAAATGTTAGTCACACATTTACTCAAATGTAATGTGTTATTGTTTTTTTTTTGCTCAATTTATATTCCATGTCGCGTGCGTATCGCTAAATATAGCACAATTTGAATAACTTAAATATTGTATTGCAGTCGAGCAGAAGTAGAAAAACAGAAAGCAAACATGAAACTTCGGAGTCAAGCGTGCGAAGACGCGAAGCAGGAGTACATGGACCAGTTGCGCAAAACAAACGACGCACAACGGCAGCACTACGAGCAGCGACTGCCGCACGTCTTCAAACAGTTACAGGTGCGCGCGTTCATTAGCACCAGTTTATGGAAGGTCCAAAAGCAACTTTGTCTTGGGTACCTATCCATTCAGCCCATATCTGCCCACTGGCTTCGTTTTGATATTTTACGTCTTTTCCGGCCCTAAGCTAGAGGTGGTTCTTGGGTCCTACCATAATTAATTCCTAGACTGGTAAAATGTCAACTTTTTTTCTCTGGACCTGTGGACCAATGCTGGAGTTTCTGCCATCCATATACATATATATCCACATACATATCCATGTCTGTTATGTACCGGTTTTATGTGTATACAATGTATAGTTATGAATATAGAGTAGGCCGAGAAATCGTCATAAAATTATATAGGCGACTTCTATAATGAGTTTAACATATAAAGTGTAAGTCGTAAATAAGAACATAATCGTAAAATATTAATTTCACGCAGAGTCACGGCATATAACAAGCTGTAGTCTCAGTTGGTTTAGGTTTAGTTAATGAATACACATTATTTACATCTAAGAACGCTTTAAATTTTGGATATTTTAATTTGGTTTCGAGTGACAAATACCGTTGGGGCAGATTCTGCGACACCTATCGTGTATCCTAAAATAATGTAGTGGAGACGCAACCCGGACGAAGACCCAAGTAATAAATTACTTTGCTAATGAATTATGTCAAGAAAGATAATGTTCTATTCAAAATAATATGCCCTGTTTCTTCATAATTTATCACTTTTTTCTTTCAATTTAACAAGCATATTATTTGTATTAATTAATCGCGTTTGTCAAGATACCGGTAATTAAATTATAATATATGACGGTTTAACACATTGATTAATGAAAATTTCTGAGCTTGCTTGTGAATCGGCTCAATTACAAGTTATTCGGTGTTATTATGAAATGTTCTATGAATTACGATTCGTAACTTTCGACGCGACGTAAACATGAGTCATTCTGTGAGTTTTAAGAAATTCAGGAAAATGTAGCGCCCAATAGTGCAACCACTTTGTATGGTGCATTCTGGCGCGACGCCAACTAGGTCAAATGGGAGAGACATACATAAAACACATCTACTATTTTCGTATAATTTTATTCAGAAACATGTTTATTCTTTTAACAAGTATTTAACTTATTTTTGCAGGATTTAGATGAAAAACGGATAAAGAATATTAAGAACTTCATGTTGAGTTCAGTGGACGTGGAGAGGAAGGTGTTTCCGATTATAATGCAATGCCTCGACGGTATGGAGACAGCGGCAAATAGTATTAATGAAAAAGAGGTGAGATATCATTTTCTTGTATGACCATTATAGCTCAAATGGAAGTGTATTTCAAAGTTCATTTGAAGAAAATAAATTTTATAAATAGTAGCGCCCACTAGCAACTCTTGTACGCAATCAATTAGTCTTTAAAGTAGTAAGATCCGCTTAATAATAGGCTGATAGATCACAACAACGTAGTTATGCGATTTATGTAATGAAGTGACTAATAGATAAGTGTGTCTGAAACTCAAGACATACTCTCCTTTAAAATGTACGACGTACTTCATATTGATATTCCAATGGCAATTATCCTTTTATACTACACTTGACACGTGTAATGAATATTGTATTTGTTTACCGATCGTGTCCATCTTTCTAGTTTACATAACATTTGAATTGCGGAACGTTTATTGATAACTGACCGTAGACAAATTATAACTTTTTACTTAAAAGAATTAGAATGAAACCATTATTTTTTCAACTGTCAAATCATTGGAGCAAAATATTTTTTTATTTATCAGCTGCATATTGTCATTGTGCAATGAATAACCGCAATGAGTCATAAAACAGATATAAAGTAGGTTAGAATAGTTCTTATGGACAGTTTAATAGCTTAACGCGATCTTACGACTTTACTGACCGAATAATAGCAAGTGCCAACTATTTTTCTGGCGCCATTCTTCCGAATTTACGGCGAAAATTGTACTTATCAGCACGATGACGTCATATTTATGTTTACAGGACACAAAATTAGTAATAGACAGGTATAAGTCGGGTTTCGTGCCTCCCGAAGATTTCCAATTCGAGGCGGCATCGGGCGCCGACACGACGGACGCAGCGACCACCCACCACCACACACACAACCACCTCACCGCCGCCAGGGGCACCGTCTCCGGCAACAAGATCAAGAAGAGAGGAGGCCTGCTGTCCATATTCAGCTCCAATAAGGTGAGATGAACATATTGATGCTCCATACATGCGACTGGGACGGAAAGGTACCTTGGGCCATTTGTTAATGTTTATAACCAATGGATTGATTCATTAAGGTATATATAGTCAATGGTTCTATACTTCATCATCTGTGTTTCATGAAGGCAGCATTGTTCCGCTAATAACGGTTAGTCTATTTTTATATTGAGTTCATCTGCTTCATGGTATAATAATAATGAACCGCATATGTGCGATTTGATGCCGTCTTTTCGATGTAGTTTGAGATTATAATTATTATTTATTATATTATGTTACAACTGTCATTGATATCATATTTAATTTTATTGTAGGTACAATTTATTTTGGAAGCATTTTATAAGGTTATGGGGCTGTGTGCTTGAATCTATGTATGGGCTTCATATCAGCTTATGTGACTGTCATGATTTTTTTAATATGTACCAAGTACATGCATGTTATAGTACTATTAATATATTTACTTTATTTGTACAAGACGATTCGATGTTATATAATTTTTATTTTATTACATTATGTTCATTGTTTACACAGCTGGCGTATAGTCATGAAACGTAAATTGTAATCAAATCAGTAGAACAAGGAAAACTGAAAGAAAACACGATGACTAAACGCCAGTTACATTTCAATTATTTTTTATTTTGTGTAAGTTGGAGGTACTAATTTATTTTTATCTTTCAATCCCTGTTCGATCCCTCCTAACATGGGTACAAATAACAACCAATTGATATTTTGGCTGTCGGCGGTCGGTGCCATGTCATGTGGAAAAAGTAAGTCGCCCCGAGGTGGTGGGGATGTAAGTCATAAGCATGATTCACTAGCTTCTGTTACTTTGATAACACAAGCAATTATGAATAACACCGTCTTATACATTGTTTTTTTTTTTTATAATACTTATACATTCGTTTTTTTAAACTTGAACTTTATTTCATGTTACTTATAAACGTTATTTTATGGCTCAAGTTCGCGTTTTTATTTTGCAGAATACTGCATTTTGTTTTGCTTTCGTCATATGCCCAAAAAAGGTTTTACAACATACGAAAGAGAAAATGAAGTGGCATAAAGTACAATTTAAGCCATTACACTTTCAACTTTATATAAATCATTAAATAACGTTTGAAACTAAATTCCTATGACACACGTTCCGCTATCCACCAATTACTTTATGTTGCGTGATCTACGTCTGAAACTGTCGCTTGATGCGTCCAGCGGTGATGTTGATTCCCTTATGTTAATGTTGTCTGTTTGCCTCCGCTGCGCGCGCGCCGTCTAACGCTTGCCACAGAAGATTGTCGAGGCCTGCAACTCGATCAAGGTCAGTCCTGACTCCTGCGTGACTCGTGAGTCGTGATGCATTTCGTGTCGTGTGCCTGAGATTGTTTATTGGTCTGCGCTATATCGTTTGATATTACAACCATGAGTCTTGGCTCGGATTGGTGTTTAGCATGTTTGGCTGTTCAAAGATTTGTACTACGAGGTGGGTAGGATTGATTATGACGCATGATCGTAATTTGTGTATGACGTCAGATACATTGTAACAGACAAGTAACAATACGGTGACAATATACTACAGGCCTAAAAGAATAAGATTCATGACGTAGATTGTGGTAGATTTTACGTCAAAGATTTGACTCCGGAACTTTTATCGACCGAAAATATATTATTAATTGAATGCAGTCATTCAATTAATGTTAATGAATGTTTGATGTATTTCTTCAAAGTCTGTCTGAATGGCATGTTGCAATACTCATGTATGAAGCAGTTATGAGTAATGTGATTCGTTGATGTGCGAGTGTGACCAATAAACTTTCTCTTGGACGCAGACTGTTGGTTGGTTGTGTATAGCTTCTTATAACATACCATGCTTGCACGGCTTTCATTGTTTTCAGCGCACTCTCGCATTCTGTTTACATGTTCTATTTGTTTATAGATGTTGTGACTAAGTATTTGTTTAGAGTTTATTATATAGTACTATTTATTGTGTATTTAGTTTGACAGCTACACAGATGAAACAAGGTCATTTATTATAAGTTGATTGCATTTACCGGGACAATAATAGTAGTTGGCGATTAATTTTCAACGAGTTATACAGTGCTAATATTTAGATCCAAATAAAGAATTCAGTGATTTAAAAGTGACAGTGGATTTGTTTTAAAGCATGTTTATGAAAAATATGTTCAATTTTATACACAAAAATGTAAGACATATTAAAAGTTTTGTATGACCGATACATTTAAAAGTAGATATTATATCTAAAGTTTTTGAAGCAGGGTGGTATTATAGTGGAGTTAGCAGATTTCGTGGTGAATGGTACGCACTGTCCATAGAGTAAATATTGAGGCTTAAAACAGTCCATTTGCTTTACAGAATAACATGTCTATGGACGGAAAGGAGGATTATTCAGACTTGCCACCGAACCAAAAGAAAAAGAAACTTCAAGCAAAGGTTATGGAGTTGAGTAAACAGGTTAGTACAATGAAGTGAATTTTCTTTTTTTTAAATATTCATACCTGTTTTTGTAGGTCGTGTGTAATTTGCATATTTAAAGTTCATATTACTCTTACTTCATACGGTTATTTTAGCTAGCATTATCTTGTAGTGTCAGTACTAAATAATCTTTAAATGTCTGAAATTAATGAAAAACGATGATAATGAATCATAATTTATAGTTTTTGGTTGTCTACTTGATAAGAATCTATAAGGATAAACGGTCTCAAATATAAATTACAGTTTTATTGAATGGAAGTTTCTCTTATTATATTGTTAAACCTACTCTGGGGAAATACTGGTTAAAAATACTATGAGAATACTAACCAATACGATTAAGCCAATGTAGAGCACATTGGCTTAATCACAGCAATATGGAAGTTAGGTATTCCTTGTGTGTGTAAACCTTATCGTGTCGAAACGACGAAATAAACTTTTTATCTCGGGATACCTACATAAATATCAAACGTATATTTCATGTTTTGTATTTTGTACTTTTTTCATTCAAAACTATTATTAGTCTATATTCTAGTATTTTTCTAATTTTTAAATTTCTAATTACACACACAATGCCACGCCGAGTTACATTGTGCCCAGTAAATAGCAAAACTCTCCCCTCTATAGTTATACGGCAAGTATTTTCTATTTAGGAGACTCATATCATGTACTCATACTACTTATTCGTATTGAAATGAAATGGTTGCTTTAGACTTCCCTATTTTGATCGAGGGTATATGATTTATGGGAATTCTGTTCAATACTAATTAATCACCGCCATTTTTAAGTTTGATCTGAACGTTGAGAGTTGTATACGAGTATATACAGGTATTCTTACAGTAGGCAGATAATAGATATCCTTTATTTATTACGTCATATTTAATTTTCTTTTAATTTTTTTTTATTGAACTCATTATTTGAATCTCAACACATTTGTTCAAACATTTAATTCCAGGTGGCTCAAGAACAAGCGGCGATGGAAGGCCTCATGAAAATGAAAGGTGTATATGAAACGAGCCCCGCGCTCGGAGATCCCATGACAGTAGAAGGTAAATGGTCCTATTATAAAACGCATAGGTTAAGGAAAATGTATAGCTATATGGTAAAATTTATTAAATGCATGACAAACATTATACATCAAATCCCATGTTACATATATGAAATTAAAAAAACGTTATTAATAATACAATATTATTCTACCAACAGCGTTATTTAGGTAATCATTTAGGAGATTTGAAATACGAGAGTTTGACTGTAAATACGATAGTTTGACTGACGTATATTCAACCCTGTGATGCAAAAGTTAATTGTATTGCTTATTGATGTTCCCTGTATAGGACTGGCCACTGGGGCCTCATATCTCAGAAGGGGACAATTTATTGTTAAATATCATAATAAACTTGGACATTTGAACAGTAAATCATCCAGTCATCGTACTAAAAAACGATTTTACAGCAATAATACATATAATATTAATAAAAAGACATTTTATAATTATAGGTCAGTTAAACGAGTGCTGTGACAAGTTAAAGAAGCTTCGCGCTCAGTTGAACAAGTTTGAGGAGTTGCTGGCGGAGGCCAACAGTCAGGTGGGAGCGCCGCCCCTGCACCCCACTGCCAGGACAAACGGACAGGCGGCCACACAAGCTACTAGGTAAACAGTAGTTACGGTATTCCATAATAATTGCGCGATTAGCCTTTTTGTCTGTTAGAAGTCGCATTATTAAATAATGCGGAATAGTGATTGTGCTTTCCGTAGTAGATACTTAAGTTCAAACCCAGTCTCCTGGCAATAAAATGGTAAGCATTTCATAAAAGATTAAACTTCGAAATAGTAAAAATGTGTTTTATCTTGTTCTCGTTGACTGAAAATGTCTCGCGCCAAAACAAGAGAAAACGTATTTTGATTATAAATACTAGAATAACAGGACTGTTTATCTTAGTTTAAAGATGTTCTTGAATAAACTCCTGTTGATCATTTACGTTAGATTTTCTTTTTTATTGGTATTTATTTTTCACTATTTATGTTGTGAAAATAAGGTGCCAATAGTCTGACATTAGTTTGAGATTCATTTTCTAACTAGTGTTTGTTTTCAGTATCGGATCTAACAGCGAGTCCCTATCGCGGTCGGCGTCGGAGTCGTCGGTGAGCACGGGCACGGGCACGGCGGCGCTGGGCGCGCGCGCCGCCGGCGGCTCTCCCGAGTCCGGGCTCGGCGGAGAGCTGGCCGGCGCGCACCACGATCATCCCAACGGAGACCACGACCACGACAATGACCACGACCCCGACAATGACCACGATAATGACCACGAATCTGACTTCGATTACTACTACTGTGAACCCGATTTACAGCCCGTTGGCTATTGTAAGGCGCTGTACGCTTTTGAAGGTGAGTTCTTTGATTAATTGCTCTGATCAGTTTGTAAAGGTTCAAGGGGCTGGACCACGATACCTGGAACTGTTTAGTTTAGTTTTTTAAGTGTATCGTGGGTACAGTTTACAAACATACATGTCACATGCACATACAAACAGACCCGAAACAACTATCTGTAGATCATACAAATATTTTTTCCATGCGGGGATCGAAACCGCGACACGTAGCGCAGAAAGCTAATCGCTTAGTCGCTGCGCCAATCGTGTCGTCAAACTGTATAAAAAACAGTATTTCTGTCTTAAAAAAGATATTAGGATCTTATTTCCGTTTACGCAACTCGAATATGCAGTTAGATGCGTTGGATAATATTACAAATTGTTGTTACCTGAGTCGTGAAATCGATAGCTAAATAATTTAACCAATGCCAATAAATTTCTTCATCCAGGAATCGGCAGCGGTTCTACAATGAAGATGGAATGCGGCGAACGACTTCTTGTACTAGAGACAGACGCAGGCGATGGCTGGACGCGCGTGCGACGTCATCACACGCGCGAGGAGGGCTTCGTACCCACCACTTACATCGCCACCACGCTCTACGCAGACGGGAACACACACTAGCGGTAATATGATACAAGTGAATTCAGTTATATTACGAAATTAAATGAAATTAAATGGTAATATATATTACGAAATAAATAATTATAAATATTACGAAATTAAATGGTAGCTGGCACTAAGATCTCACAAAGACCGCGTAATCTGCACGCATGATGCAAATACACGCGTCCATTGCGACCGTGACGGTTGCGTGGCATGAGCCTGTTGTTATAATCAGTTTTCTTTTTACTTTTATATTTCAGATATGACTGCAGACATGCCAGCTTGCGATGCAAGCTGCCAGCGCTAAGGCGTGCTGAGCTTCTCGCCTTGCGGCCGCGAGAAGGCGCTCGCACGCAGAGCACGCACGCACTCACGCGCATACGTTGAAATGTTTTGTGGCCTATATAGTAACAAGTATTTTTGCTATAATTTATCGTATCGAAAATGTTCGCATTATTTTTTTATCGTGTTCTTTCTATTCCGATTGTTATTCTGGCGTAGGCCACCAATGAACAAAAACGGAAACATTCCATGATCTTATTTATTGTGTATATTGTTGGTTATATGGCATACATATTTTCATGTATGAAGTATACCGTAATAGCGTAATGTTAATTATAATGTGGTGTAACTCATCTAGATCTTCATTGTGCCAGCTGTTTACGTAATAAGTTTATATTTCGTACTTATGATAGTTGTAATCTTGCTTTTATGTTATTTGCCATTGAGTATTTGAAATTATAGCAAAAATAGATAGTGTAGGTGTTATGAAATGTGTAAAATATGTAAACTTAGACTTAACTTCGAATGCTATCGACATATTATTATCATTATGAATAACATGTAATATGGAATCCTGTGTCAACTATCACACGCGATGTATTGTATAATACTTACTTTAATTGAATTTTATATAGGATATTATCTAATAAAGCTAGCTAAAAGTCACGATTAGCCAATGTTATTTTCTGAATATACGCTGTTTTGCGGGAACGTATATATAGTTCATGTATTTATATTTAGGTGAGATGATGTATGAGAGTGAAGCATACAATTTTTCTACAAATATAAAATTATGCGACAATTACAAACATCTTTTTTATTTAAAACATCACTCATTCTGTAACACAACACACGGTGAGGGTGGTAGACCAAATACGTAACCGGGAATCGCACGCTAATAAAGACTGCGTGTAAATGAGCCTTTACTTCCAGAGTGGCCAAGTAAATAGTTGACTATCTACTTGGTTGACTACTATAAACTGAACTGAACATTTTGTCGCGTGGAAGAAGAAACAACAAAAAAGTACAAAATTGCCGTCGACTTTTGAACTAGAGATTGGAAATACCAGAAAAAAATTATAGGATTGATATTTAAGAATCATGTGATTATTCGTAACTTCACTATATTCTGTTGACGTTTTATTCTTAATTGTAGATTGTATAAGATACAGTAAAACAATTCTATTATCTCATAAAGTCCGAAAAATAAGTATATATTATTTACGTCAGCAGTTATTGTGGTCACTAGTCCAACAAATTACTAGACCGGAATAATATTAACAGCCGTGCCACAGGAGTCGCATCTAAAGGTTTGTCATCGGGTTGTGTAAGAGCCGTGCTAAGTTCCTTTCTAATCGCAGCTTCGGCCTACTGTGGCCTTACACCATCACACGACCTTCGTACTACAGGTTCAATGTACTGATGTTACTGGCTTGTGTAAAACTACGTTCCTTATAGGCACTAGGATATCTTTTGTACAAATATCTGACTATTTTTGGGTCTCGAAAATAATTTAATAACATGATTTTTGAAATATTGCATAGAAACATTGAGTTTAGAATTTGTAGCGCCTAAAATCAAATAGAAAAAAGTTTTAGCTAGATAAACAAGATACTCTCCAGTTTTTAGGTTCTTCTGTAGGCCCTTATCTTAAAGTGAGGTCATTGTGTCTGAAGTTCGTGTTCAACATGGTAGATGGCGCTATTTTGACCGGGGTTGTACACCCATAAATTTAATATACTAGCGAGTATAATAATATATATAGATGATACGGAGCGACGATAACGTGTGAGGTGAGGACTATGTCAAGATTCATCAAAGTCTTCTTCAAGGCTGGTGGATCAGGCAGAGTCCAGAGTGCAAAAGACGCGTTATTTGTCTAATGAGCTGCAATGGACGGTAGTAAGCAGACAAGAATAAGTTCTGAGCTAGAAACTTATTATACACTGCGACTTCCTCTGTGTGTATTCTGTTTATTATCTAATCAGTGTTTGGGTGTAATAGTAAAAATAAGCCCATGTCCTTCTCCAAGATCCAGGCTACCTCTTTGCAAAAAATCATAATCATCGGTTCAGTGGTTTAGTCTTGATGAGGTAACAAATAAAAATGGAGAAAAACAACAATGTTTTGTGGAATCCAACAGCTCAACAGAAAAATGACTGTTAGAAATCCGTGGTGGAAAGTTATTACCCCTAAATCTACTAACAACTTTTATATTTTCACTTCAAGTAGGTATGCATTTATTTATGCAACTATAACCAGTCGACATAATATTCTCACGTTTTCGGAAAAGCAGGCACATCGTGACTTGAACTTTGGTCGGTGCACAGTTTCACTAGAAACCGGCTTCACGACTATGACCGTTGTTATACGTGAACACACAGTGAGCGTAAATATTTGTTACGGAGCGTATAATTAACGATTATTTATTTAATATAATGGTTTAGTAGTTTCACGTCAAATGAATTAGATTAATTGCCTATGTAGCTTTCAGTTTAAAGATTGGTATAAGTGGCATTCTCTCGTATTAGAAGCCAATACACATTTAGGCTCGCTGATCCAACGAGACGGCGCGGCGTAAGTAAGTAATTAAATATAAAAAAAAAGTAAGTAAACTTCGCTCATCGAACGTGAATGTTCGCACGAGACGAAGGTGGTTACATTGCATTCGCTGCTCCATTGGCCGAGTGCACCGCCTTCCGTGTCTCGCCACGCAATCATTGCATAATTGGATTCGCTAACCATCAGGACATTTACACGCATTAGACATACACTGCAGACTTGTTAGCACCTTGTTTCGCGTTAAACCACCTGAACCAACCAATGTACAACGTTTTTAGCGAATTAAACCTTATAACTGGAACACTATGAGTCCCGAGCTAAACGGGTTTTGCGGGAACTACGGGCATGCCATCCCGAGGTCGGGGGATTGTGCAAATATTTAAATGGTTTTCCTGTTACGGCTGAAAGAGTCTATTGTATAATAGCGATCCTGGAGCCAATAAATGTGGCAGGCTCTATCTTATGAATATTTATGATGATGTTTTTTCGATAAATAACGATTTATGTTTTTATATGAAGTGCATATTCCAGAGTCACGTGAGATAAGTAAGCCGAGCAACTTATGTAATCTCGACAATTTCTTAATGGATAAGACGCTAGGCCGAGTAAATAAACGTTTAAACTGTAGGTAAGCACAGTGTAAATAATAATTATACTCTGGTAACCGCCAACCATAATATATCGTAAGATTTTATATTTACATTTTCAGTAGTGCCGTCTGTTTCAATACGAGAAACTAGGGGTAGGTACAGTAATACGGGGTAATTTGGAAACACGGGATTGATTAGCAGTTTGTAAATAAGGTAATAATAATGGGGCTACCAATACATAAGTACATATTTTAACTAGTTTTAAACACTGTATATATCACAATTTCAATGGCAAAGGTACATGTGATGTTATTTAGAAAAAAATAGGAAACAAAAAATTACCGTGTTCCAAATAGAGTCTACATAATGGTAAACATCTCCAGCTCAGCAACAATATTTTCTATCTAATAAAATCGTTCGTAATAGATATTAGATATACGATCGATAATATTTTTTACATCGGTCTAAAATTCTTTTAATAAACGAATTAAAAAAACATGTAGCCTTATATAGAGCACATACTGCAACTAAGATGGTCCATAAAAAATAATGGTGTCGTAGCATGCATTCTATAGCGCATCATTACTGTAAATTGCTTATGGTTAGGTACCATAAGCAATTTACAGTAATGATGCGCACATTTGTCTGCACAATCTAATAATTTTCCTTGAGATAGAAACTGGGCATAAAAAAATAAAATAAAGTCATCTGACATAGCCCCGAAATGTTGACTAAGAGTAAAAATTAGAACCAAAGGCAAACTTTAAGATTTAGCTACGTACCTACTAGGCCAACAGCCGGCACGGTACGGTACTTGACTGTAACACTTGAATACCAAGGGAAACAGGACGAAAAGTCGTGGTAAACAAAGTGTTAAGCTAATATTTATTTAACTAATGACTGATTAGTTAAAAGTTATCGCAAACCGCGTGAAGTAACGTATGATGTAACGCTCCCATCTGTAAAACCACTCCAACAGGTTTTCATTGCAGAACTGCGTACACAGGTGAAATGTAGTCGTAAACGTGCGCGTACGACATCCGTGGAGTGACGGGTACAACGGGTTGCTCAGACAATGCGTCGGTTACAGCGAATTGATTTATAAGTCTATGGAACGGGTAAAATTGAGCGATTTCCATAGCAATAGCGGTTATTTTCTAGAGAATATTTACGAACAGCCAAATATTTGCCATATTTCAGATGGGCTGGCGTTTGATCACTATCTCACTGAAGATTAGACAATGATAGTAATTAAACATAAGCTTCATACTTCAAATAAGTAGTATAAAATCTTAATAATTAGTATTCGAAAAGTAAATCGCTGATAATTTTATTAAAAGTAACTGCCACGTCTTATAAAAATCTTCATAATTTGTTAAATTTTGGTAGGGAACTGACGAATTTGATAAGTGAATTAAACTGTACCTACAATAGACGGCACGGTTGGTGCAGTGGTTTAGATCCACTGCTGCGCGACATGTCACGGGTTCGATTCCCGCACGGAACAAATATTTGTATGATCTGCAGATAGATGTTCCGGGTTTGGGTGTATATTCATGTGAATATATGTGTTTATAAACGCACCCATGATCCAAGAATTATTCCTTAACGAAATAACTTCTAAACGTGGTCGTATCACGTTTCGAGGACTACTCGCATCTTCACGTATTACGAATAACTTACAAGATCACGAACGGAGCTAAAGAGCTTTTGGAATAAAAATTCTGCGCTTTACAACTTAGGGAATTGAACGAACATGCATTCACATTTTCTAGTAGATGTTATACCAGTTTTATATCCCCACATAAGTGCAAGAGTATATGTAAAAATAAAAATAAGTCACGAGTTGTTATTCAGTGTCTGTGGCTGTTATGACTTTTCCCAATACTTGATTAGGTAGCACAAAGTTTTATAACATTTTTTTTAATGAAAGCTTTCATATTTCTTTACAATTTGTAATTCATTACTTACTATAAAAGAGCTTAACTTTATCGACTAGTGTAATGGTTGGTTAAAACTTATTGTTATATAGTATGATAAATAATTTCAAAATTAGGAAGAGTTCATCTACTTTGTCGCAGACAATACATAGGTACCATATATGTATGTCGGCGCATTCTCACAGAATTGACATTCTTATGTAGTTTGGTTCTCACAGGGGTCTGCTGAAAGTAGGTGAGTACTTTCGAGTATACAGACCACCTGGTTTCGTAATATTGTTGAGAAAATAATGTCTACTGCATAATTAGGGGATTTAGACGAAGATTAAAATCTCGTCGCCGCTTACCGTGGGCGGGCGGATGTATGATTGACATGTTGCTTGAGCTTGGTTTCCGTAAGGTTTTCGTAACTTGCATCCTAGCAAGATTGCAACAGGTCTACGCTTATTTGTTAAATCTCATGTCCTTCATATTTCAGATAATTAGAAATAATAAGTAACATCAAGCGGTTGTAGCAATAGGTAATTATTATGGGCTTACAGTCTAACACTAACCAGTTGCGGCTGAATATGAGCCCATTGTATACGGAGAGCTGTGTTTTTTTTTGCGGTTTATTTGCTTAGCCTCCGTTCGCCTCAATACCCATTATCTTATCCAAATGTTTATACGAGTACTTATACTGAATTTATTCATAACTAAATTTATAATTTACGAGTAGTAGATTAGTAAACGGGTATGTAGAATGTGTATAGTACCTATGTAGAGGGACACGTGTAAAATAATATAATTAGAAATAACGTTTATATACCCATAACGTCAAATTATCCCAAAATTAAGTTCAACCGAAAACCAAAATTGCAATTATGATCACGTACATTGAAGATTTGATGCACGAAACACTTTGGAATATTAAGAAGTTTCATTAACGAAGGTAAATAATTGGATTACATCTGAAACGGGCTGGAAGTCCGCAACATTCCTGATGAATCCCAAATGAGGACGAGTTCCGGGATAACTCATGGCCATATAACATCGAGATGTGAAGTTATTTCAGTTTCTGCTTTCAGGATACATTTGTGACAACACGCTACCTTTGCCACTGTTTCTTGTAAATTCGGGAGTTTATAAAGTTTCAAAGGCCGGGCCAGTTCAAATTGCTCCAACTCTGCCATTGAAAATAAGGCTCGATGAATTATTAATTAATCAGTCAAACGCGGTCGAATGTTAGAGATAAACCTCTCCCAAGACAACAACTCCACAAAGACTGATCAGTTAGCAAATACAGACACTACCCATTGAAATAAAGTTGGACTAACTCCGCTAACTCGGTATTTTAAGCTTGTACGAATTAGTAGATGTTCGTAGCTTAACTAGGGAAGTGATAATATTTTTAATGATCTTGATTGATGAAAAAGTATTGAAACAATAAGAAACATTATAGTTCATATATAATGTTTCTTATTGTTTCAATACTTTTAATTATAATCTATAGGTATTATAAAGAGGTAAAATTTGTTTGTTTGTATATAAGGGGGAAACCTCCCGAACTAATCAATTCTAAAAAAAAATACACGGATTGATAGCTACATTATCCCCGAGTGCTATAGGCTATAAATTATTATATATTGCGTAGGTCACGTAGTCGAATTGGCGGGCAAAAGCTAGTACTATATAAAGGGTACCTATAAACATTTATAATGAAGCTATTCATCTGCCTTATGAAAGTGAGCGCCAAATCAGCCTACAGATATGATAGTTACGTATCCACACTATTATAAATGCGAAAATAACTCTGTTTGTTTGCTACCTCATCACGACTAAACCACTGATTCGATCGTAATGAAATTTGAGAACATGGTAGCCTGGGACCTCGAGAAGGATATAGACTTTTTAGTATTGTAGCAAAACACTAATTAGATACAAAAAAAATACACGCAAAAGAAGTCGCAGGCAATAGCTATTTACTATGTATTAGAGATTTGATTTTTAAGTATCGAAAGCTAGGTACAGTGAGTTGCCGAGTGCTGTAAACACATAAACATAATATTTTTCTCAGCGTAAGTATACGTTCAAGTAGGTACTTTGATACATTCCCATAGCTGTTTGGGTACAATTTGGGTACTTACTAATGTACTGATGCAGAAGCATTGAATTATTTATTTTATTTTTAAGGTGTCTTGATGCTTATAGCTTAAATTCTATTACTCTAGTGAGGACGTATTTCAGATGTCACAACCCACTCGAGCGGCCAATTACTTAAACCAATATAGCAGATTAAGTAGATAATATTATAATATTGGTTCAGGAAATTGGTCGAGCTCGTGGTTATCATTATGTGCGCACGTTCTGTCCGGCCCTCTTGAGCAAAGCCGACATTAAAAATAAGATAGACAAAGCTAGGATATAAAAAGATAGCGATGATGAATAACAACGGATAAAAGTAATAATAAACCCATTCATTTCCTTCAGACGGTACTTATATAATAGGTACCTAATGCTCCCAACATTAATTTAAGTAGGTACCCAAAAAAAGGTTTCAAAGCTTATTTTAAGCCAACCCCGAATAAGGATCTTATAAATCTATTTGCTTTACTAAATGACTGTATTTTCTGTCATAATCCGGGTATTGGAGCAATTGATATATATATTGATTTTTTACTTGAGATATGAGTGGGAACTTAGAAGTAATAAGAACGTTACCTTTTTGTTTAAGTAACTTTCGTATCTATGTACTTATTTACCGATGTGTAATAGGAATTTCTTGGAAACTTGATACATATTTAATTTACGTAAATTGGTTATCTGTATGTCTTGACAACATATTTGCAGTAGGTAGGTATCTTGTTCTGTTTGAAGAAACAATTTTACGAATATATTAAACAAAAATAAATTCCAACCACGAACAATATAATATGGTGATTCGGTCAGCGGATTACTGACAATCACCGCCCAAAATTCAATTTCATTAAGCTAATTGAGTTTCACAATATCAATGTTGAAATTCATATTCGTTATGCATCGTTAGTTTTGAATAACTAGTAACTACATAGGTACAAATTAAATAGGTTTAAAACAAAAAGCAAAAATAGAAGTTATAAATCAAAAATATATTAAAAAGAACCTTCCTACTTATTCAAAAAGCGTCCATAATATATCAGCACGTCTTTGATAAACACGAGAATGTTTGGCAACGCCATGTGAAACTATTACATATCGCATTAAATCTAACCACGTTTTGGCGGTAAGCCACCAGGAAGAGCAACGGATTAGCTGCCCTCCTCTGGGAAAAAGGTCACACCTGAGCTCACATACAACACTCGTAGCAAATTCATATTATAGAGGATTACCTCAACCACCGCATTTACGAATCGAAAACAGCGCGGAAAGCTTACTGGCTATATAGGTAACTCGCTTCACAAACAAAGGACCCAAATCACGTCATAAATCAGCCGGCAACATACAGATAAAATAGAATATTAAAAGCGCATACCGAATATCCGGAGTAAAGCCAAATTCATTGAATATTCTCTTGCGATTCGGCGGTTCTACAACCGCAAACATTCCAGTATCGATTAGGGTCTTTCAACATTATATTAATTCAATACCGAATAAAAGAATTCAAATCCTTTTGATTAAGTAATCGAAACTTTTATCGAGGTAACCTACTTGTGTAAATGTAATTTCGAAAAGAAAACTTGTGCTCGTCGCCGAGAAAGGAATGACATCAGTGAAGGGTTGGTATTTATGCGGTAGGCGGAACCGATGGTGGTATGTTCCATGTAATATACGAGTAGTAATGCGACTTTCCTCTCGGCGGTGAATACTAAGGACGCGTAATTTGTCAAGCCCTGAATATTGGGCGCTCGCTCGCGTCATCACCACGGTCCTTTGTTATTCGACCCCCACTCGCTTCCACTTAATGAGACTTCAGTGTTCAATTAATTTTATTGTAAACTAGCGACCCGCCCAGGCTTCGCACGGGTGCAATTCATTTGACAGCAGAACTGTCAATCTGGACGTCACATTTATTTATTGAGATTTTCATACACAAATACCATCCATATTTCCAACTTTTCCGGTGGATTTTCCAAAAAACCTTGTCCTGACAATTACAAACACAACAAAAAAAAAATTAGCCAAATAGGTGCAGCCGTCTTGAAATTATGCGCTTAGCAACACATTTGGCGATTCATTTTTATTTATATAGATAAAGGGTGGTTCGCGGCGGCAAATTAGTTTGAAGTGACTTGAATTATGGAATTGATGCCTAGTTCTCTATATACACGCTGGGAGTCTGTTTACGCGTAAAGCTGTGCGTTGACATAATAGGTGGTAAATGTTAAGGCAATCCGATGTAAGTGATATTAATTTGATGTAACACACTTTCATACCGGTCGGCGGGTGTTGGTCGACGGCAGCGCAGTGTCCGCACGACCGTCGACTCTTGCGCAGCACGCGCTCGACCCTCTCCGCTCACCGCTGAGCAACCATCGCGTTTGACTTCGCATCGGCATTTTCCTAAACCAACATTATTCATATGAAACGCAAAGAAAGTGAAATTGTGGTGATCAAAAAGTAATAAATATTTCAAGGGATATAAAGCCACTAAATTCGAGGTTCGTATATTTTATTATTTTATGGGGAAATGTGGAGAAATATTTTTTTTACTTCATCCCTCCATCTAAGCTAGACGCGAGTTTATGTCGGTTACTAGGTACCATAAAACAAATGTCAACATCACATTTAGGGTGAAATGTAGAGCGGGCTGTATAAAGTGTTTGTCCTGATTTACGGGTACTGACTTCCAATGACAATATAATTAAGTAGGTACTACTTAAAAACCTACTCAAGTTAGCTTACACCTAGAGCTCTAGAGCTCCTGTACTGTCACGGTTGTAATTACCTATAGATAATCTCCGTAAATACACACATAAGCAGGTAAAAAAAAATTACGTATATTCGGTGGTCATCAGAGAGCTTTTAAGTTTTACTAGGTATGCCAAACCATATAAATATGTAATTCCAACATCGAGATACAACAGATTATTATGTTATTTAACCGATTCGGATATCGAACAAAAGAAGTGCAAAATAAGCCCTAAGCAGTGCTTAGGTACTAATCGCTATGGTAGCGAGGAGCGTAAGATTCTAAAACTGTAGTCTTTCTAAATCGTCGGTTAATCGGCGTTTTGTAATCACAATTGTCGCTAAAGTCATTAAGCTTTACTGCTTATAGTGGGCGAGTGCAAGTTGTGCCAAGTTAAGCCGACAAGCTACGGCAACGAAACAAGTATCCAAGTGTAATGGTCACGCTTAGTGTTCTGTTAAGTACCACAAACACTCTACGTGACACTACTAACGGCTCTAGGGGCTCTGCAGACTCCGATAAGTAGATAAAACAAAATTAAATTAGACAAAAACACTTTTGCTACTATATAAGAAATCCCAAAAAAAAAACAATTACTTAATTTGATTATCACCATCGGATAATGGGCTGTTACTGCGCCAACGAAGTACGTAACGAAATAAAAGCTGAAGCCAAGCCTTCGTTGTCTTAAAACCAATTCACAATTCCAATTAATCAATGTTCATGAAACGTGATCCATCTTAATTCGGTGGTGGAACATTAGGCCCGAAATAAAGCACGGCGAAAAATTCTCAGAACATTATTCTATTACCAATATAATTACGCTATGTAACTAATATTATATGAATGCAGCCCATTACTGTGCCAACGCTCGACTTTTTCTCAGAATGATAAGGTTGACTTAATTTAACTTTACTTCCCTTTCTATTTTCCATGTACAAGGAAATATTAATAAATACAAGTAGATGCTTCATAGAGTATCATAAAATAAATAAAGTTTATGACCCACAATGTCGGCGATCCCTCAAAGCCAAATAAAAAGTACGGGTGATCCGTGATAGGAAGTTCGGGAATAAAATGACAACCATAACGCTGCTCCACAACATTCGTAAACAAAGGGACCGCCATCAAGTGAGCTATAAACAGAGAGCTATAAATTGTTTCGCAATCATTAAGTGCTTATCCACATTACATTCACATTATTTCGGCATTTGATTCATTATTTGCACACGCGTTGTCAAAAGTAGGCAGCGTTTATCATAACCGACTTAATCATCAACGCGGAATTCAGGCAATATTATTGCATCGACCACTTGCGTAAAGTGGAACAAAAAGAACCAGTCTTAAGTTGCTGCTCCATTTCATACGGTACGCATTCACGATGAAAGTGGAAAAACATTGAACATATTCCGCCATATAGCTTTTACCCTTCGCAATATCGGATGCGCGGTCTGCGAGGTCGTGTTGCTGTTGAGAGCTATGGCTTCCAAGCAAATATCATTTTTATCAACCATCGATCGCACTTCGGAAACAGGAGTCATCTCCATGGATAAATGAGAGATCGCTGTTGCAGTCTCGACAACTCTGAACTTTCACCGTTAGTTAGTATTGCTCCTCCGACAAAGATGTCAAGTTGCGTCACAACATTTATGTCCCTAACAAGGCGTGTGCACACCTTTATATAAGTATAACGTATTCCACGGTGGCTATAGCATGACAAGTGAGTCAGTAAAAGCTTCCACACTCAGTTAATTGTGCAATTCAAGTTTCCTGACCGTGGTCATTTACTATCGGAGAGGCGAGGTTCGGGTTTTGTGTGAGCGATTGACCCCATTTCGCGGCGATCTTCCCGGGCCCATGCAATAAATCACGCCCATTATGCTAGTCGCCAACTGATCGCGACTTAACACACTATTCAGCAACCCCTCCCATAAGGAATTCGATGAGCCCAGTGTTCAGTTTCATATACGTTTTCCAGGCTAATGTAGGCAAAATAAAACAAGATTTATTAACACTTACTCTCTCGGAGGCTTAACACGTAAGAGCTGTTATTAATAGTTAGTAGGTAGTTATAAAGAATTATTGAAATATTCATTCAAATATCATATATTTTTTATTATTCAAATATTAAAATAATATTTGTTCGGCACTTAAAAACTATAAAGCTTCACAGTGCACAAAACGTTGGCCCTGCATCATTTAATGGATGATATAGTGTGTTACTTAGTTTATTTTATGTGACCATGCTCTAGGGACTTTTTCTAAACCAAACATTAACGTCAACATTTAAAAGGGCTCATAATGACAAAGTTGACAGCTAAGAGCTACTTCTTGTCGTCGTCTAGCATTATAATTTCACGTCTAAATTTCTGTTTAGTATTCATTAAGGGCGTTGATAAATTCAGCCTTACCTGGGGAAATCTACCCAGCGATCGTTTTTTATCTGTGAACAGGCAGAACTCGTGCAATATTTAGCAGAGTCGTTTACCCTTTGCAACCTTCTAGCATATTTTTTCTGTTTTACCGTTCTTGTATTTTTTCCCGTGGTCTTGTTATATTTCTGTTAGATTTAGAATTCATTACAGCTTTCGAAAGAAATATATTATTGGTGCGGTCTTTATGAATGAAATTTCCAACCTTATGGTTAAAACAGAGGTCTTTATTTAAATAAAGTCAAACTACAACTAAGTTACCTCTGTAATTTAAAAGCAAGAAAGAAATCTAATTACGATTTTCGTAAGATAAACTTCATCTAGCAAGAGCGTTAATAGATTTCTTTTAAAACACGGTAAATTCACCTTGATCAAAGTTGTGTACTTATTTATAATTATGCCGCACTTGTTGATAAACTTTCACTAAATAGTTTATAGTTATTTCAAATATTCTGAAATTCTGACAACTTAATTAAGCTGACAAAATTTACAATATAGAATTCCAGATTTCGTATAAAAGTTTTACTTGGCTAACATGATAAATAGCCTTAGACTCTGATTACCTTAAAAAATCTGTGGATGAGATCCTCCTTACGATTAGGAAAAGCCTCAATTTAGAGACAAATTGTAGTTACGAAATGAACTGCAGATTTTCCTACTAAGTAAACACAAGACTTACTTAAGTTAGGTACAAAAATCTGCAGAAAAGCAGAGGTATAAAACCAAATCGCGTCCGTTACATACTGTTTTATTTCCGAACAGTAACTCGACACTTTAAAAATAATGGTCCGTCCAAGCAGCATTATTTTTCTAGACGGATTAATAATCCGTGTCGGATGTCTGTACCGACGGCAAACGGTCGGGAGTAATCGTCTTATTTCGGAGCTGCTCGTTATCGCGGCCTGCAACTGCTTAGCAGACTTTCACTGTTCTAATGATAAACAAACCTCCCTAGTACTCACATGTTTTCGTGTTCTTCTAACATAATAACACGTATAGAACGACGTAATTTATACTTAGATTTAATAATGTGATTTTTTTTGACGCATGTGAGTAATGGCCGCATAACTGGGTTAATGATCATCCGTCGTTCGCACCATGCGTACATACCTACTTATTGTTATGATGTTAAGTATCTAGTCTATACACGCTAACACTAAAGACTCAAGCGTTCGCTTCCATTGCGCATTCTCAATTATTTTCGTGTTATTACAAATTATATATTTTTAGAGCTACTACTAGGTTTTTAAATTTGACTTTAATTTACATTAATTTGTTACCCGTGATCATGAATAATGCTTGTGTTTCATAAAGATGTCGGATTTTGATAAAATCAGTTTTCTCATTTAACTTCATAATTTTAATTAACGCCCGCTGAACGTCAAGATCGCTAGTTAACTGACGTTATCGCTAATTTCCTGAATGGGGCTTTACAGCCGCGAAATCGATACCTCCGCGATCGAATCACAGGCTTATAAGTACCTGCCTAGTACATACTCACAGATATAGCATAAAACTACTTCCACGGCAACGAGCCCCACTTCTGTGTAACTTGAACAATTTACTCTAACTTATAAAACTTTCAAACTGATCCCTTTTCCGTTGTTTGATCCGAAACAGTGAAAAAGCTAAAGCGCTTTCGTAAGTACAATAAACAGCTAAAAGGTTCACAGTACATACAAGAACATGTATACAAAGCTAGAACATACATTAGCTGAGAAATTTATGTGCGTCTCCAAATGGCATATAAGGAGGACAAGGAAATATTTTCTTCTGGCGATTTCATCCTTTAACAAAATAAAACTAGGAACCGACCGATGTTGGGAAAGGCTGCAACGAATTGTCACAGACATTCATGTTGTTCAGAAAAAACAGAATAATCAGCTTATTTCACATTTTATGACTTCTACTTCGTACTTTATTCGTTTCTTTTTTTTTTAATAGTCTAATAAAGTGAGTTGTATTTTAATAATCGCTTGGCTTTTTCGTTTCATTATTCTTTGTGTACCGTGTAATACGTAAATGAGCTTTACAACACTATTAACACCTGTGAAGGTTTAATCTTAATCCGGTGTATAGTTTTTGAGGTAAAATCTATCTAAAATGTTCGATGTATACGACTGGATTATTAATTATGTACGTGATTAATTATTACAGTAGTTATACACAAATGTGAATTGGTACAGTACTGATATAAAAACTAGGAAAAATACCTACTAAGTATTAGATGATATACAATGAGTGGTTTAGAGTACGGCTATCATCATACCAAAAGAAAATATAGGCCCGTTGTAGATCTGCCGTAACAAATTTTAACCAAACGAATATTGTAGAACAAGAATAGAGAAAGAGCAAACATTGCCGCTTCACACCGACCTTTGCATGAGAACACAGTTTATTAGTTAAGGTTATTACATAAGCGGATCTAACCAATACACTAAACAGATACGACTTCGGCCGAAACGGTAAATTGTGTAACTGTCTTCTCTTTACAAATAGTTTTTTCTCTTAATTTTAGTCACAAAACCTAGCAACAGGACGTTGTTAATAGTATATTAAACAACGATGATGAAGCATATTTCTAAATATTTTCACATGCATACGATGTAAATTAGCGAGAATAGTGGTTGAATATAAAGGTCATTTTCGCTGTCAATCGAGTGAGAATATGAACGGTGGTTAGATAAGTTCTCGTGACCTTGTGCAAAGGAAAAGGTGCCATCGAGGTTGTCATAGAAAGCGGGTTGTCGTTGCAAAATTGAGAATGACAAACAATTCTTGATGACAAATTTTGCAGCGAGATTATCTTGTACCTACTTAGGTAATTCATTACTAATTAAAGTGAATACAATTTTTTTTAAATCCTTTGTTACTAGGATTTGTCCTGTATTTGGGGTGCAGTTTACAAAAATAATGTAAAACAAACAAGACCCGAAACAACTGTCTGTAGATCATACAAATATTTGTCTCGTACGATCGAATCCGCGACACGTAGCGCAGAATGCTAATCGCTTCGCCACTGGGCCAACCGTGTCGATTTACTAAAACGAGAAGGAAATACAATATATTGCGATCTTGAATTCTTTTTACATTTATTGTATTTGAATACTATGAGATAAGGTTCAAAATTCCTCAAATCAATGTAATCCTTATTTTATAAATCGCCTTGTACATTGGTAAAACTAGTAACATCAAAATATTTCTCACACAGTATTCCGAAAAGACAAGCACTTGTCTAGTACCACTGTCGTTAATTCCTATATCATGTGCGAGCTTAAGTTGCGGTCGAGTAGGAATTCCATTTGTCTACCAGAGTTAAAGGGATCAAAACTTATGTAGTAGTGCCATAGTGACAGGAAGCTTTAATTAAAACCTACCCTACCTGAACTACCCGAACATTTCTACAATGTTTCGTGTGAGAATACGCATGCACTCACTATTGCTTTACACAATTTCAATATTCGTTTGGTCAGGATTCAGTATTTGTACCTTCATTGGCACAATGTTAGTAAGAGAATACATTATATTTATTATAGATATTTTTTGGTATCTTGTGGTAAGCCTTCCCACCTTAGCCATTCCTATCCTCACACCATAGTAATCCTATGTATCTAATTATGCTTAACGTAGTACAATAATTAGAGTTATTGCTGGTAGTAATAAGGACTCACCAAGTAATCGCTTTCAAAGTCATTTTTGCTTTTGTCGGTCTTTTCTCTAATCACACACACTAGTCACGCTCTTCGATTCATCTTTCTTATTATTTAGGGTCATGGTCATGCGGAATCACACAACTACACATAATATCACAATTTTAAATCTCAAATGTATCTGTTCCTATCACAAACTTACTACTTACCCGCTCTTTTTTTATTGTCTCTGACCATTGACGTATTACTTATTTAGGCAACGATCATCAATGTTATACAGCCAATAGATTAAACGTTTTGTAAACTGCTATTTTTTTAAATGATTCGTTAACTATAGTAGGTATTTGGTTAATAGGTACCTACCTAATTTAATATAGATTATTTATAGATGTTCGTGCATGTGCAAATTTGCGTTTGTGTACGCACCCACGATATAGAAAAGCTAAGAGACGTAAAATGCGACTTTTGGATCTCGTTTTTCATTTAAATTTAAAATCTTATGTCGTTACCTTATTAGATTTTATTTGAACTCCGTATTGTCGTAAACTATGCAGAAGAACAAGCAATAAATTATATGGTTGCTCTTTTTAACTAGATCTTTGATAAATAAAGAAATAATTAGTTACGCGAACAATGTTAAGCAATACAGTTTTCATGAGATGAATAAAATAGCGCTACGCGTCAAAAGACGTTACGCATAACGTCACAGAGAGGCTGTAGCTATTAGAAATATTTAACTTGCCTACCTACACGAAATTTTCACTCGAAATAGTTTAATCATTCACAAAGATGGCGTGCCTTGATATATTATTCACAAAGAGGATCACGAGCCACACCTAAATAGAAGAGAAACTGACATTTAATGAAGGAATATAATATACATAGGCAGTTCAGAAAATTATGTTTAGGTTGCCATGTTACCTACATTATATACTAAAACTTTTATTTATAAAGATGTCAATATTAACTGACTCATTGGTCTCGTGTGCACGGGCACGACTATTGTACCGGAGGCCCAGAGTTCGATTCGCGGATCAGGGAAAGTTAGTTAGTATTACAAAATACTCAGTAGCAGCCCGAATTTTAGAAATGTGCCCGATACTTATATGGGACTTAATAACGGCATTGGCGAAGTTTGGATGTACAGTAGTAAATACACTTCTACCTAACCCTTCGTGGAATATAGGCGTTGTGTTATGTTACATTATATTTAAATTATATTACGTATAAACAATTTCGAATTCATTTTAGTATTTTCGTATCGGTAAACTTAATTTTTGAACCCTATATCAGAATCCGAATGAATTCTAATTTGACATTCGAATATTAAACTCGTTTTCGTCGATGCTAAATCCTTTGCAATTTCACGAGACATTGGTGTGTAATCGATTGTCAGAATTCCAAAGTCCGAGCGATGGTAAATCATGAATTCATGAATCCATTCATAAATAACTGTCATACATATGTTTATTATATTGATATTTTGTTTGATTAACAAAGCAAAACCACACGCACAGATCGTAAAAATAAATCCCTGAACAGTGAACTCGACAAACCGTAAACTGGACAAGAAATTATCCGCAGAACGTGCGGAGAAGGATTGGTAAGACGGATTAGTAGGGTTTGCGACGGACAGATGCGTATGCTTATAATCTGGTATATTCATTCTTTTGTTTATTGATGGCAGCACTGGGAAGTTGGGGCTTGTATTTCAGGAAAGATAATATAGTTCTTTCTTTAAAAATTAAATTGTATTTGTCCCCGCGCACGCTAAGTTGGTTGAATGGGAAGTGTCTTGTTATTTCGATAATTGATATCTATTTATTTTTATTTGCTTAGTACTTATAATACAAGGTAATAACGGTACGGGTAGGCAATTATTAAGTTATGGGGCAAGTTTATTGCCATCTACCGGGCAAAATTACGAACTCGGGACTGCTACTGAGAATTATCTAATTGACTATTAATTAAAGAAGCTCCAATTATACTTTGCTCAACCCTGGGATGGAACCCAGGACCTCACCCTAGTAGCTGCGCTTGCGACCACTAGACCACTGAATGAAATAACCGTTTATTTTTGGAGGGGAAGACTGACACGCGTATTAATTGTAGATAGGTACACCCACAATTTTGACTCTAAACAATTATTAAAAGCTTTCGCTGACCTAAAAATCAGACAAAATGCAACTCTTCACCAATAAGATGAATTCTTCTTCCTCCTTCTAACTTCCACTTAGAATTTGATCAAGTCGTGAATTGTGGAATTGTACACGGCATAAGCCACAGTTAAAATGAAGACAGCAACCCTACAGTTCCACGAACCTTCATGAAACATTCATTTATCTAACTAAGTCGAGTTTAAACCCGGCTGGGTGCCGTAGATTAACACTGGTTTATATCCATAATTATTACAAACATATTATTATTCAACTTTGGAACACCGGGTGCTTGTTTTATCACTTCCAGGTAATGAAATTGTTTATATTATATTCCGTTACGACAGTGTATTCAAATGTAATTTATTTAATACTTTGTATAAAATCCTACGAAATTTATTTTGCACTAGCGACCCGCCAAGGCTTCGCACGGGTAGTAGAGCACGCCTTCGTTTTTTTCTGTCGTAGTGTCGTATCAGCCCCTTGCGTCGAGCGGATATTAAACTCGTTCGTGAATCGTGATCATAAGCTCACTCCTCATGAATCACTCTGTCTATTGATGAAAACCGCATGAAAATCCGTTCAGTAGTTTTTGAGTTTATCGCGAACAGACAGACAGAGAGACGCGGCGGGGGACTTTGTTTTATAATATGTATTGTTTCTTCATTCATAGCCTATAATACATTATTTAACTAAGTCAAATCTATTGAAGATTTAATCGGTTTAAAAAATAACTGCAGCTGTTTTTTGGCTAATACGTCACAATATGGCGGAATGTAATTAATATTCTTATTACATAGCATAACATAACACAGCATGTCACGCCTGTATTCCCCGAAGGCTTAGGCAGACGTGTACTATTGTACAACCACATTTCAACGATACTGTTATTGAGTCCCATGTAATACGGGGCCTATTGCCATATACCAGGCACAGTTGTAGACTCTGTTCTGCTAGTGAGAATTTCCATACAGAAAAACCCAATAACACTTTGGCTGACCCGGGAATCTAACCCAGGACCTCGCGCTCAGCAGTCGCGCTTGCGGCCACTAGATCAACGAGGCTCTCATTTTTTTATTATAGCATTGTTATATTTCTTACGCAACCCAATTACTGGGACATACCGGTAGCCTAAGGGATTGATTCTTAGTGCATAGAATAGAATCAGTTATTGAATATACACGCAGCGCGATCAACTATACCTAAATGTTTGTATTATAACAGAGAATTTTGATACATGGCCTCTGAGAAAAAATGCCGAAACAAACTCAAGGTATTTTTTCTTGTACCTACGTATTCATATCTCAATGTGAACCGAACATAAAGTTCAGGATGTCTTGACTGAGATTAACCTTTCCTTAACCGATTATTTATTTATAGTACTTTGTGTTGCGTAGGGCGGGCGGAATGTAAGTAGGTATTCCAAAGTTATGTATGTGGGTGGGTGGATAGATGAGAGACAGGTACATTTACGAATTAATTCAAAGATATGATATGATCTGATATGAACAAATATGGAGTCCTTTGAACAAAAAAGGAGAATTATCGTCATACCTATGTTATCTTTCTCATGTACGAGCTTTCCCTTTACATTGACTCTGACACTGACACAATTTTCAGTACATGGAGACGGGGCCGGGGGCAATCCTCGCGCGATTAGATATCATGTTGAAATCGAGATATATTGAAAAAACATTTTAATATTTTTCCGAATCCCTGTAATTTCATATTTGATGTTTTTACTTAAAGCGATCGCATGCAAGTAATGGCCGGATACAATCGAGATTTTACTTACTTTTTTCTATAGAGAGAGAGAGAGAGAGACTAATAGAGTTTGGCGAAGCGCATGATTACCCTCTAGGGTCTCAAGAACAATCGTTTACAATTAGCTATAGCTTACCAGTTACCAGGTCCTTCTATCCTGCATTGTTTAAGTGCCAGGCACCTTTCGGTGTAACTAACCATTTACTTAATTTCCTACTAAGTTTCAAGATTTGCTTCATTCTTCATTTGGTCTATGTACTTTTCTTGACGGTCTTCCTCTATTCCTCCTAGTTTCCTCCTATTTCTCCTTCGAAGTACGAGATCCTATAAGATAAAAAATAATTAATAAAATGTCGGAGTGAAATAAGTAATACGACGCATGAACACTTGTTTTCTTGCCTTACCATTGTGTTAATATTCAGTCTCAGAATATTACACACAATATATTATTAGTTATGTCCAATTACTGCCTTATTGAGGTTTAGTAAAATTGACAAGGGGCGGACTGCCCAGTAATAGATGAACGTCGATATTGGAAGTCAGAACAAATTATATTAGCACCCGGCGCTTGGTTGTACTTCCGTTAATTGTAAAGTAATATCCTGTATTTTAGTCAGACAATGTCAGAATTGTAGATTAGATAGTCCGTACCTATTCCCTCTAACAATAACGTGTAACAACAAACTTTAACAGGTCGTAACAATTTATAGTCCAGGAGTTCATTCTCATTCCTTTGGGTTCCTTTTCTTTTCAAGACTTTACTAATTTCTATTCATTTTTATTGTTACTACATACATCTAAAAATAGAAAAGAAAAGTACATAAGCGTATTACACTATTATAAAATAACGTTCCAGTAGTAACTGTAAACTTTGTGACGCCATTTCCACCGATAGGTTCCTGTGAAACAATTCTAAGCGTCCTTAGCGCTAGAACGGCTGTTTAAAAATAAAACAAACATGTTAAGAGTATTTCCGTGCGGATCTGGGATTGATAGAAAACTTTAAATCCTCAAGATTTAAGAGTCCAGAGTCAACTTGGAAAACTCATGCTTAGAGAAAATATGTAACAGTCTAACTTAACTTAGATATATTTTTGTTTATCTTAAGGGACACTGACTCAATGACTAATGACGCAATAGGCCATCATAATTAATCGTCAGTTATTAGTAATCAATAAGACCACCAATTATTATGAATGATATTTGAGCACACAGTTTATTTTCATTAAAGATTTTAAGAAAAATAATGTTATGGGTATATATGTACAGTCGAGCAAAAGGTAAGTAGATAGCGTCACCAGATTTAGAAACAATTTTCTGAGGAAATTAAAGAAGCTTTCAATTAAAAGACATCATCATCGTCATCATCATTTATCTAGCTTTTCCCATCCATTTTGGGGCCGGCTTCTAGTCTAACCGGTTGCAGTTTCGGCATCAAATTACTGGGATACATTGGTACTCGAAGGTTAGACTAGTGGTCAGACTTTTATGGGCTGACATCCGTAACAACTGTCGTAGAGGTAGTCGGTACCCGGGACCAACTCTTTAATGTGGTTTCCGAGGCACGGATCTCGATGTATGAAAAACGGTCACTTATCTAAGGACGGACCGCGGCAAGCGCAGATCGACTAATCTGCGCAGTAACTATGTAGCTAAGAGCCCCTCTATTAAAGCAATATATTTCGAACACTATTTTTTAATAAACTTCAGATCTTTAAGTATCTGGCCATGTATACTTTGACTCTGAGTTTGCGTATACTTAAATCTTGTGTCGTTAACGTCTAGCAGAACTCCAACTAATAGAACATGAATTGCAGCTCAGCTAGAACGCAAACACCGCAATAACGTGTTGTATTCAAATCACAATTTGCATAAGTCGCAGTGCCATACTGACACGGTTCTCTGTGATGGAATTTACGTGAAGCAGATGAAATATTCAGCTTAATGAAGTGCATTGGCTTAAACAATACTAACATAAATACACCAAGACTTCTATATTCAAGGTATATTATACAGGGACTAGAGTGCCGTTATATGGTATTATGTTTGCGTTTAAGGCTCGTTTCTGTTCTCTCCCGATAAATTTAAATTACACTACAAATATCAATACAATGAATAAAGAATTGTACATAAATAAAATATAATACTTTATATAATTATATTACTATATAGGTACGTATAATCTTGTTATATTGCAAAGCCTTAGTGAAATTTACTAATATTTAAGAAGTATGTTGGTTTACCACATGTTGGCAAGAATTGAATTGAATAAAATAGTCATCTATAATGGACGATGATGACAGAGACTACATGCCACATAGTTACGACTTATGAAAGGGTGCTTAGATGTGACTTTCAGTTGCAGATTTATGTACTTCGAATATGCAGCCACATGAACAGACATTTGGCCGAGTATAGAACAACTGTACACCTGTGTGGACTTGTTGTTAAAGTTCTGACGCAGTACCAAGGTTATATCCGAAAGTTACAAACCTGTCACATTCATCAAGTGGAAGTACCTTATTCCCAACTGGAAAGTGGCCTACCGACTTGTATAACAGTCTATTTGATGGAACAGACCAAAGTAAAAAAAAAATATCAAAGACCTAGAGAAGCCTAAAAATGTATTTGACTGATACCATTGCATCAACCTTTATATTGTATAGTAAGTAAATACATTGACGTCAGACAGACAGATTTCCCCTTAATCTGATAATTTGTAGTTACATAAACAATTGGTAGTCATTTTAGCGCCTCGATCTGGTTGATACTCTAGTCAGTTGTTCCGTAATGAGATAAGACCTTTCGCTATTTTAGAAGTCAGTCACGTATGAGCTCGATGTTCTACAAGACCTTTTTGGTCCCTTTTTGGTAATGACAGCATTGTTTTCTTGCTATTCATAACACATAGCATCTCCCTGTATTCCCCGAAGGTTAAACAGTGCTGTACTGTTTTACATCGCCGTTAATGAATCCCATGTAAATATCTAATGGGAGGCAGACGTATTGCTACTGAATGTACTGGCCTATTCCCAAAATGGGGGTAGTCTGATCACAATATTCATACACCAAAACCTCATAAAATACATGTATCTTCTATCTTTCTCTCCCTTTTTATAATTATTAATTTATGCGTCTTTTTCTTGCGCATGGTAAATTAATTGCTTATGTGGGTTAAAAATGTATGCAATAGTCAGATTTAAATGGTTGGGATTATAAATTCTGTGTTCATCCGAAAAACACGCGGTAGCGCATGGTAATAGCTTTTCATAACACGCGCGATTATGTTATTAAAAGTAATGAATACTCAATAAAAGCGTGTTATTTAATTGGTATGCAAAAAACGTTGCGTGGTTTAAATGGATATATAAACGGTAGCTTTAAAGGTATGTGAATATCTCTCTATTGCCGTAAACATCTGAATTTATTTATAAGATACCTCATTGATTACGTATCAGTCAGTCAAAGGATATTAAGCCGCATCTGTTTAGAACAGAAACCGACCCTTTTATTGGGCTAAGCTGATGATGTTGACAGATCAATATCAAAGAAATGCGAAATGGAAATAAAACCGTCAAATACGTATTGGACATGCTCTTAGGGTTCCTTAGAGAGTATCATATCTTATAACTCTTACTTAGGCCCATATTTGTTTAAGTTGTTGACAAAAGTTAACAGAAACTACTACTACTTTAGTAGGAAGCTCTTATTGAGGGCTACCTAGTCACGTGTTCAAGTATGATAGGATGAGACTAACCTACCAATAGTCAGATAGGTTGAGAGACATTCTATTCCAACGAATGTATGCTAATGTGTTTTTGTTGCTTTTCAGCTACGGAATACAAAAAAGGCATAGGTGGGTACCATTATATTTTATCAGCTTATCGAAAATTCCACTCCATTATTTCAAATAATGTGAATAAAAAGTTATTCATATCTAAAAACAACACTCAATGTTGTGAGCGTATGATTGATTTATTATTTGGTTCCGACAAACAATGAAAGTCATGCGAAACACGAGCTTCGGTTGTGACGTAACGATATCGGGAAATTTTTCCGAGTTCACTGACAATACGAACAATCGGTCGCCAATCAATATCGATTTGAACGTATCGATAAGTAGTCTACAAAAAGTTTTAATTGAATATCTACTGTGGCTAATAATTTTATTTGTATATGTTGTTTTTTTTTTATAAACTAACTAATCGACTAAATCTATTAGCGTCAAAATAGTGTTTGTACTCTAAATAAGCACTACAAATACACTGAGATTTGTGGTAAGAACGGTAGGCGTGAGCGAAGATATGTTATCTGTCAGTGTCGTTTGCTAACTGTTCTCGCCAAGCTTTGTGAGAATCGGTAGGAGACGATTCTCACAGTTTTTGTAGGTATTACTTACCCCAGAAAGACCACAACTCTACGGTATACGCTAATGGAACTCCCAGATAATGTGCTCTTAGATAAAGTATCCATCTATACTAACCTATTATTAACTTAAAAATAATTTCACATCCATAATAGAGAGGCTGTGGGTGTGTTTACGAATTGCGTGAATCGGTGACTCGGTTCGCTTGTTTCCTTAAAAACTTCTCCAATTCGACCAAACAACTTCGTCAAAACTTTGTCGCTATAATTCAAAGTTTGAATTGTCCCAATTTAGAAGGAATGACAAAAGTACTACAATACTATATAAGTCGTTGCTTCCGCAACGGCTATGAGTATATAGTATATGTACTATTGTTTATAGCTAATTTCATAGAGGAGCTGTACCTATCGTCTACCGATTACTACGTCATTCTACTACGTCATGTATGAATTATAAAATGGAAAACAAGAAATTTTCAATCAACAAGCATCAATATGCAAAATCAGTCGGACAAGGCATCGCATAATCCGGACCAGACATTATCGAGTTAGCACATTATTCAATTGTCGAGAATGTGTTGTGGTGACGAGCGCCGACTGCCGAGAGCCGACCACAGGCCGATAGTGGACCACAGTCTGACTTCTGACGCGGAAAGCGTGCGATTCAACTATCTAGGCCATTAAAGGTGAAGGCACACTATTCAGCCCCGCTCGAATAGAACGCATAATCACGCGTCCCACGCTTATTGCTGAGATGCGACGCGTACGGATCGGGTACATGACATGTGGGACCTTTTATTGTATTTCATACAAATAACAAATGTCCGCGTTCGATTCGTACGGAGCTCATTAATGTGCGTTCACCTTTATGCATCAGAAGCATGCAGTTGCGATAGGCCGCAATCATGCGAATGACCACAAAATTATTCTATTCCCACAGTTCAAATGTATTAGCGATAGCGCGCACCTCTATTATGTGAATTTATGTAACTAAGTAGTTACGTATTACTTACCAGGGCTCGTTACAGTTGCTATTACGATGAAATAAAAGAATACCTATCAGTGTTTGGGTGAACAGCGGCCATGGTCAGATTAAACGAAAAAAGAGTTTTTTTTGACGTTAACGATGATAGTGATAAACGGCGATCAATTTTCATAAATAACGTCAGATTTGGCAGTGTTAATGTTTATGGAAACACACGTATGACCAGGCTTTAATATTAGGGGGAAAATGAAGAAAATTAGATGAACAGTGGCGTACTGTTACAACGGCGACCTTTCGCTTGGTTCGAATTCATAAAGTTTAATCTCCTCTTTTGAGCTCTTTATTATTACATACGATATTCAGAGCGACATGGGAAGAAGGTTATTGTAATTTTAAATTTTAGCTATTTAGGTCACGGCTACATGCTAACCTGATATAAAATAAAAACATTTTCTTTCTTTACCTACTACATGAAATGAACTGATTTTACTACTACTACTATCTACTGATCATATAATATTAGACGTGTTTACAAATTGTTAGAACTTACACAATATACAATCCAATTATATAAACTAATCGCTATAATAACGCGAGTGAAAATTGTGTGAAGTTTACTCATTAGACTGTTTCAAAAGTTGATTGTGTACGATATAATAATTCTATTAGTGATTTTATACTTAATGAGGGTTAATCTTTTTATAATACTAATATCAGCGAGCTAGATTTTAAATTAGTTTTCGTCGTAATTTAAATTTAAATTCTTTATTTTTAGTTTTTTTTTCCCATCCTTCTTTTCATTGTGCTGTTAATATTGAATAAATGAATATAAATTTAATTTATTCTATTCTTATAACATTTTAAGGTCTCAGAATTAAATTAGTTTATGTACCTACTAATTATAACGATTTTTGCGATGTTTGTGGTTTAAATTTTACAGTTACAGTTACACTATATCGATTGTGGGTAGGAATATAGCTTTGGTGGGCAAACGAAAAAATAAGCTTTGTGTTCCAGTAATATTGCCACGTAAATCTGAACATATTTCAGTTTATCAGAGTATGTTTAATCGTAAATATGAACTCATACCTCTCGAAACTTTCGAGACTCATCAAACAGAACCTTATTATTTTTTAGAGTACCATATACAAAGCTACTTGCGCCTTGAAAAGAGTTTTCAGCTATAAGAAGTGAAGTTAAAACTTCTTCACAACAAAGTATTGAATTAAAACACCACATAAAAGACACGTAGTAACAGGTTGATGGCCTGTTAACTTGGAGCACTGTAGCAACACTGTAGAGTACTCGTAACTATTTCATTAACCGCTGTTACTTGCGAAGGAAAGTACCTACCGCAGTACCTTCCTGCAAGACAAGACCATTCTGGAAAAATTGTGCTATTCACTGAAACAAATGAAACTTATAACATAGCATCACGTCTGTATTCCCCGAAAGGGGCACATGTTTGTTATATGTAGATAGTCCTACATTTCACCGTCGTTATTGTGTGTTGTATAATAGGAAGTGAGCCTATTCGAAACACCGAACTGCAAATTTTATAACCGCAAAATTACAATATGCATGACCCGGGGTTGGAACCTCGAATCACATCTTGCGACCACTAGACCAATGAGGCAATTGTGAAACTTATTTAAATGGACGAATTTAAACTCGGAAAAAGTGTTCCTTTTATAAGAACAAAAACTGTTCCGGCCACTGAAATATTGAGCACCTGGCTTCTCCTAAAATGAAATATTACATTTCATCCCTAAAACCACAAAACATTGTTTGGGCAATTATTTGTTTGTCAACTAAGCGTAGGACCGTAGACCACTCGAATCATGATTACGGATTCACCACCAGAAACCGCGTTTATGCAAAAAACCATCTTCAATACAGTCTAATTGCCTTCGGTTTGGGCTTCGCCTTTGTGTTGTTAATCAACGCACTGCGATTGTCCCAAGCCCATTGTCCTTTCTGTGTGCGACCCTTGGCTTTATTTCGAGTTTTTCAGGCCACCCTGACAGGAAAATATTTTAATAAAGGGCTATATTAAAGAATATGTCTAATATTGTATCTGTTACGTTTATATATTATTATAGACTTGTTCCAGTATTCATTTTGTTGAGACGGTCGCCGTTGCTAATTGCCTAATCCCTCGCTTATTAAAGGAATATAAAGCATCGCATATTACGTGTAATTAGGGCAAATGTTAGAGCTCGGAACGCCGCCATGTCAAGTTGGGCTTCTTGAGCTTGTGTGGTACAAAACAATTTTGAACTAATTTTCCACAAGGATGGAAAGCTAACAAAGGAACAAAATTGCCAAGATAAAAGGCCAAAAGATGCCAAAAAGCAAACATTTGTATAAATATATACAAATGTTTACTTCTGGAAATCCGGTGTTAAGTAACAATCTTGCGCCGTTTAAGCCAATTGGTGTGATATACATATTTCTACCGAATCCAATAAGAAAAAAATCCTGAGGAAAAACGAATTGGGGAAATGGCAAATTGTTATAAATGTAAAGTAGATTTTAGTTTGCTGTTCCAGTTGGGTCTGCAATCTAACATACTGAGTAATATCTACGTATAGTAATCTACAATATTCGAAATAATCAAGCTTACGTAATTCTTATTCACGCAAATCTCACACAACGTCACTTATTACATATTCATAAAATTTCAAACCTCCGTAATTTTCCTATAAAATGTCAACGAACATTTCAATTTGGTCGCGTAACAAAATTAAGTATAAAAGCTCCCGTATTTGTCCAATTTTAAGGGTTTGTTTGTAGAATTATACTTTGTTAGAAAGCGTGAAAAACATTGGTGGAGTGTCAGCGTAATATAAGTACAGGAGACACATTTTTCTTATCGTCACCTCCCGAGTTTTCTTTGTGCTTTTCACTGAATCACAGGGTTCTTGAGAGCGCAAAAAAGAAACAAACATTTTTTGGTGATAGATCCATTACCGACATTATCAACGAACACTCTCTTACAGAACTTGTATAAAAAACCTATTTTTAGCACACTTTCTTTTTGTTCTTCGCTTTACGCTCGTTTCCATTCATGCAGCACACATATTTCTATGCGCTACTGTTTGTGTGTGAACCATGTTTAGTTGTAAGTTTCAAATGGATGGTAGAGCTTGTTGTGTTTGCTAATGCACGTACAAATTGTTGTTAGAGGAGAAAAAAGAAATAGTAAGTGCAATGTTGAAGACCTATCTACTAGTGCGGTGCTAGCTTTTTGTTTATTTGGACGTAGATGTTTACAAGCAGTTAGGGGGAAAATACTTTAGTTAGATATGTTTGAAATATATGAAAACACAATTTAAAACAGTAAAACGAACGAAACTCTTCGAAATACAAAGTCAAAAGAGGAAGGTAATTTTTAAAGTTCACTACGTGCCTTAATTAATGTTCTCCTGCATCGCACAGAATTATGCAATGTAAAAAACCTATTCATTTTCGCAACGCTAACTGAAAATGAGCGAATATTTTAAATTGATGGAATTTTAACTTGATTCATATTACTTTTTATATTAATTTGTTCTATTTTTGTTTCAGGTATAAAAGTATGGTGAATGTGTGACCAATTTTATCAAGCAACAGTGTTACAGAATGCTTGTGTGATATTTTAAAGATGTGCGTAAAATCATTCAATATGAGAACGATGTTTTTTGCGACAATATTAGTGTTAGTGAGTGTTGTGGGCGCGAATGTGAACTCTACGAATATTTCGGGATCTCGCATGGCTTGGATGAAGTCCCTGCTCGACCACCACAACTGGATCGAGTACATCAACAACGGCAACCTATCGTTGCCTCAGAAGTGTGAGGCCGATCTGAGGGTCTACCTGACAGGTCTGAACGACGGACAACTTTGGGCATCGAAAAGTAAGTCAACCGTTACCAGTTAACGGGTCGTATTAAAACTAGATAGTACCATCCTCAGCTGTGCACATGAAATGAAAATGAACAAAACTAATTTTGCGGATTATTCCCGCAACATTACGTCCGCTTCTCTGCGGCCATGCGACAGCACTGAGGTTTTCGTAACCAAAACTGTAGAGTAATGTTCACGGAATATTAAGTATCATCTGTTTGAAAAATTTCATCAGATAATCTTCCCACAAAATTCCGTTATTAAAATAAATTGCGATAACAAATAGTCGGTGTTACCTGATTTATAATGGCTGCGGTATTCTTGCGGCTCTTTACGTAAGTTACATAAGCGTAAGATAAGCGTAGTAAAGAAAGCAGCCGACATGCCGCACCGACGGGTTACCCGGCTTGCTTCAACTAGGTCGCTACTGATGCATACCTTATAAATAGATTTTAAGTAACTAACTACACTAGCTGTTACTTATTATCTTCGCTAAATAGCTTCTTCTTCAAATAGTATTAAAACTATAGCTTTGTTAGTTAAAACAAATTAACTTTTAATGCCTATAAATATTTTTTTAGGGAAATGCCCAGTAATAAATTAGATTCCATATAACAGTAACACCATTATCCCGGTAATCCCTGAAATGAAGCCACAATTTGCTAATGGCAGTGTTAAATCCGGAAGTAATAGGGGATTACCGCTTTTATTGAGCCCAGTTTATATCCCCCGATAAGGACTTTTTCAACAGTTAAACCTAAGTTTACTGTTCCATTGATCTTCGTCGAAGAATCACGAATCAAGGGGCAATTCTCTCGCGCTTCAAAATTATGTAGACATAGAAATACATAGTTTCACCGTCAATAGAAAATTCACTAAAATTTGGACTGTGTTCATTACTTGTACATTAAACGTTCAAAGATCAATAAATTACAATTTTACATGAATTCGGTAATGATACACGAGTGAAATCGGCAATGGTTTTTCGACATGCTATGAATTGCCCTCCAACGCAATTTTGTCTACTATAGAATAAAATGTTAACAAAAAGATCTTTTCCATTACATCGACAATTTCATTCAGATCACATCCCATCATTATTGTCCGTTCATTCACACATGCATAAATATATCCCGGAATACATCTAAAAATGTATTAATATTAAACAGGCAGCGAATGTTTATGGAATTTTTGATGACAATTCTTTTATTCATCACAAAATATACCCAAAACATAATGAAAACAATCAAAACATCTGGCTTCAGTAGATGTAAAACAGTGATACATTTAGTCACATATAAAAGACTTTTAATTTTCTCCATTCAATACATTGTTATCCTACCTTGAGAGATAATTTTCCGTCCCTGACGTTACCAGTCGCCCTCCGTAAGTCGTAAATATCCCCGACCTCTTGAATCTTCACTCGTTCCACGTACGTGAACGAAATGAAAACCATATCTTTTCTTCTCGGCCACCGTTTGATTCAAATATCATTTATCACAGATTCATAGTTTCCTGATGCCTTCTCGACTAGTACATTCATCTTGTATCAGATCAAGTGGTAATAAAGCAAACAACTTTCCCTCACAGTTAATGAGTCATCATTGTTGCCGAAACGTAATTAATTACAGTGGAAATGCTATTCGGAAGTGTTATAATTTTCGTGTAGATTTGTACCTATTATCACAGAATAATTATATAGGTATAATATTACTACCTAATTATTATCGGGTTACCTACAGAGAGATTCAGTTTTTTTTTTTATTATATTGGACAGAGCAAGAAGAGGACTAAGTCGCATTTAATTCCCTCGTGTATGATGGTCAAAATGCCTAATTGGGCTACTGGTCGCAAGTGCGCCTGCTTATATAAGATGATGGGTTCGATCCCCGGTTTAGGCAATGTTATTGGGTATCTAGAAATTTTCTCTTGGGAAGAGTTTGGAATGGTATCCGGTAGACGGCAATAGATTTCTAAATTTAATTCTAATCCTCTAATCTAGTCACTGTCTCCGTCTTCTATCTTCAGTAGTAAAAGAAAAAGTGGTCATATTAAAGCTATGAATATGATTTCAGTATCCCTAAAACTTTCGTAGGCAGCAGATTATATCAAGTAAACAGGCAGGCGCGTCCGTTTGTACATTGAGTCACTGATATTATCACACTATGAAAGTTGCCTTAACCTTTTCAAGGTCAGAAGAAAGTTGTAAGCGAAATTTGTCATATTAAAAGAAACTTCTCCCTGGGTGAGAATTTCTAAGTACATCCTACATACGTCCTACCCTGGGGAGTCAGCTCCGGTATAAACCTTGCTGACTAAGTACTCACATGGCTCTGAGCAGACTACGTGCTCAGCCGACATGACAGGAGGAAATTAACGTAGAGGTGGATACGCTAGGCGAAAATACTATTATTCAGACCAAGCATTTTGTAGATCTCACTTTGAAACTGTAGAGTATATGATACAATTTTAATACCCTCCGTTTTATACGTCATTTTCAGTTGTAAGGTAGTGTATATGTAAAGCAGCGCTTGCTGCGGTCAGCCCTTGAATGGCCGCCATCAAGCCGTTGGTCTCGGGTGTCGATATACGAATACCCATGACAGTTATTACGGGTGTCAGCGTCCCAAAAAGTCTGATAACGAGTCTAACCTTAGACTATCGGTGTCTCCCAGTAATTGGGTAGTGGAGGTCACATGATAGTCGCTCCGTGTAAAATGCTGATATTCGGCCGCAACCGGTAAGACTAGGAGCGGACTCTTATATAGTTGGAAAAAGGCTAGGCAGATAATAATGTCATATGTAAAGCTAATTAATAACATTACTTAAGAATCTTTAGACGTCACCTTCATACATGCAACCCTAAAATGTTCATAGGCCTACAAGTAAAATATGGAAAAACAATTACAGAACAAACAGATGTGAACTTTAATTGTATTGTCAAGAACAAGCCAATAGGTACAACAATTTAATTCCAGGGGCTCTTCGTTGCCATTCAAAGTTAACGGGGCCTTACATGCTTCTAGTAAAATTACTTTTTTAACAATGTCGTAGTATCTTGTTGGTACAAACCGGCTGGAGTGATTGAGCTGAGAATAACAAAGTTACTGTCTGGCTCACTTTCAAACTCAATTTTTTATTCAAATTAAATTTATCAGAATTACTTGACTTTAACGACACGATTGGCACAGTGGGTAAGCGGTTGACTTTATGTGCTACGTATCGCGGCTTTGATCACCGCTCGATATCGAAATATTTATGTGGCCTACAGATAGTTGTTCCAGGTCTGGGTGTATTTAATTTTATGTATATAAACAGTACTCACGAAACAGAAAAAATCGGTACAGGAGATCAAGTTAAAAAAAAAACTATATGATATTGTTTAGAGAAACACCTTTAGTAGTTTAGTAGGTAGTTACCTACTAGGGTGTTCCTTTAAACAATTTATGTTACAAAAAATAAAATGTATATATATTATGTATATATAAATACATAATTGTTGTATTCAATTGTTTCGTGGAATTTTACCATGAAAGCAAAATATAAACGATATTGATTTTGGTGGGCTTCTGTTTAAATACTCGTAGATTTAATTTCCAATCCAAATGTTACCGCGGAAACGTAAATTAATGGGCAATTCTGTGCTAATTTACAAAGCTTATTTTACCTAATTACGTTCGTTGGTTCTGTGAAGTAAAATTTTAAAGTAGGTGTGTATATTATATTATTTGACAATAAAATGATACAATATCTAAACCCACGACTTTTGATATCTATCTAGGAACACGATGACAAACTAATGTTAAACGAAAAAAAAATTGCTAACTTGTATTTCCACTCTGTAGATATGTACCTAATATTTTTTATTGCAAGTTCCACCTGTGGGGTAAATGTCACTTAAAAACAAAGATAGGTGCTAATCAAAGTTCTTTGCTACTCGATCCATCTAGTTCCTTTGTTACCTACGTAGCTTGTTCGGTGTGCTACTAATTGCTAACTCCAATTTCATATATACATATGTACTTTACTCTCGCTAATAGATTGGCCTGGCGAACACCCAACGTCTAGAAGATCTTGTCTTTTGCAAAACGAATATATATATCTATACTGTATCATTATAACAGGGTCGTAAACACCGTGTAAAACTCGGGTTATCTGAAGCAGCCAGCCTCAGCTGCCATATCTGGCAAGAAATTGCGTCCATTGGCTATTACATTAACTACTTACTTAAGTAGGTAACAGATCCATGTTTTGAGCAGCAGTTCATTTAATTCAATATATGTATGTTGTTCCCTGTAGGAGGCTGAGGAAAAATTTATATTGAAATAAAGAAAACATCTTGTACCGTGAATTTAAATCCGCATTTCCCATTTGTTCCCTTCTGCCATTATACGCAGGTTAACATTTACAGCTAAAGCGGGAAAACGGGAAATCTATTGCGTCGTTTTACACGTAGCGGGGAAAGATTTCAGGAAAGTAGTCCGGAGTAAATGAAGCCAAATGAATGTGCTCAGATAAATGAATAGGCAAGGTGGCCCATCCGCGTAAATGTGGAACTATCTCGAAATAATGCTGATTGTGCGGTTGTTGTTGCGGAGTGCGGACTACTCGAGTAACATCTCATTTATTTTAACATGCTTGGTTGTAGGATTTTGTATGATATGGTTGAAATTTTACAGCTATAGCCTAAAATTTGCCCAGCAAAATAAAATTATATCATAATATTATTCTTAACGTACTAAGCAGATTTTAGGCAAACAGGGTTCTGAATTTATATATTCGACTAACCAATTTAAGTTTCTATTATCAATTTTGATATTATTCGGTGTGAAATGGGACGTCTATAGCACTGTAAGGCCTGTAAATACATTTCATCTATAACTGAATTTAGATGATTGCTCATTGAATGTATTATTGTTTAAACGTTCGTATCGAACACTGGAATGAGATAACAGTTAAATAAGCTTTCCTTTACTACGTATCGACATTAGTATAACGTCAAAATAACAGACTAACAGTTTTACGATGATTTAAGATGTGTATAAAAGAGTTATAACAATATGTAGCCCTTAATATATGTGGAGTTAGTCAAAAGTAAAGCCTTTCTTAAAGCAGTCAAAGCTGACAAAGTACAATTCTTAGTAGAGCCGATATAATAAATATTTTTTTATGCAATGGTCCTATTATGTTGTCATATTACCCCAAACAAATACTTCACAATTAGGAAAGAAATACAAGAGGGAAAGTAAACAAGTATTTGAAAGATTTATGAAGCCTTTCCAGTTTTGTTTATTCGTAAGACACGAATATGATTATTTTGTTTAGTGGAAAATAAGCCAGAACGGTTCCCGAACACTGAGCCCCATAAATCATGAAAGTCGACTTATTGTGAAGTTAAGTTGAACCCACCTTCAACTTTGCTTTTTAGAGACAGGTTGTATTGTCAACAAAGCGAAGCTCTCTAGAAACTTAGGGAATCACACCCCTGGCTTTGCAGATAAACTTTTTATAAACCGTAAAATAGGTGTTAAAGTACACGAACGGTGTAAAAGGATTTCTTAACGGATGAGTTTTGCTTATAAGAAGCTGAGAATAGAGGGATGTATTCTCAGAATCTTCATTTAAGATTTCTTTACAAAATTACTTTTCCAGTATGCTGATCTTCAATGAAATGACACGGGTCTTTTAGAATCAGACCTGAAAATAAGGAAAGTGATGACCTGTTGTTACAAACCAAATGAAACGGATTAAGGGCGGTTCACATCAGTCCGTGTTCGCGTAGCTAGCTGGTTTTGATTAGGAACACTTTGCGCATTGAGGGATACGAGGCTTGCTTATGTACATACGAATGAGGTACATTGAGAGTTTAGAGATGTGAAAAGGCGGCGAGATGTTAACTTGGTGAAGAAATTTGAACCATGTTTATTTTAGTTAAGAATTAAGGGCCATTTGGAAATCAATGATGTGCACAGTACAGCAAATTCTGAGCTGATATGCCTTGCCACATATCCTACCGATGCCATCTGATCAATGTCATCTTGTATATATCTTAAATGTAATGAAAAATAAATGGTTAATAGCTAAATGCAAAATTAATGGTGATAGCTTATTACCTTAGATGTATGATGTATGATTAGTGATACCTTAGTTAAGATTTTATGATAAGTTACGATTTCGACTCAAGTAAGAAATATTTACGAAATATTTTTTACCTAACTTCTTCGCTCTAAGATTCTAGTACGTACCTAAGTCTGATCATAAATCCGACATCTTATTATATGTACGTAGGTATGGAAAACTTGGGAGAAACAAATAAAAAAAAAACTTCAGGGATGTAATAAATTAATTTAAAGGCGCCTGCGGTCTAGGTCTCACATACATTATTTAATTTCGTCCAATTTGCACATATAAAAATGAGGTATGTGAATTTAAGAAGCGCGTGATTTCAAAGAATTTTTCATAAATTTTATTCGAGCTTTGTGCTGCAATCATGCCTATCTAAGTCATGTTTGTATAATATGAATGTTTTATTGTGATAACCTAGATAACAATCATATCCATCAAAAGTCTAGCAGTGATTAAACACATTAATCAAACGTATATCAGTCTAGCAGTATGTGTTTAATGTTTGTATAACTAATGAACATCGTTTTAGGAATGCGTAATAAAATAAACGTTAGTCTGCATTGAAATACGGTTTATTTTATAACTAAAGCAGCAATTATTTGCTTACAAACGGAACAAGTCCAACACAAAACCCAAACATAAATGTTTCCTTAGTGTTACGAATACTACGATTATGTATAGAGAGTGACGGTAGTACAGCAACATTAAATGAAACACGTGTTTGGTATCACATTCTAACGCAATATACGCGTGTAAAACAACAGCTGCTCCATAGGTACAAGAATTATTAACTAACTAGTTCAAAAAGTATAGAACGATATTTTTTTTTAACGTTTTCAAATATTTGAATAAAAGTTATGTAGAATGATGAGAGAAGCATATATACGTACATTTTTTTCTGATAATTTACATTTACTGTTGTATAATTAAAGAAGCTTTGATTAATGGTTGCGCTTGTGTGGACATTGGACTAAACAATTTGTAGTTTAACTGTCAACAGAAGTCCAATTTTAACACCAATATGAAAACTCCCTGTATGCACTCTATATTCGATTTATACATAAGACTGAGTCTGAGAGAGACATATGCCAAAGGGGAGCTGAAGAGGGTTAATGTATTGCATTCGTTTCAAGGCTCTGAGCCTAATTTATGCACACATTGTACCCGGAAGAGCTAGAAACACAGATGTGTTCACTCTCACTTCTCCTCTTCTGTCGTGTAGGCACGATCTTATAATACATAACATAGCATCACGCCTGTATTCCCTGAGGGGTTAGGCAGACGTGTACTATTGTACTGTACACCCACTGTTCGCCTATGCCATGTTATTGAGTCTCATTTAATAGGTGGCGAATCTGTAGCTATCTAACGGGCACAGTTCCAGACTCCGTACTGCTACGGAGAATTTCCGTACACAAAAACCCAATAACACTTTGCCCAACCCGAGAATTAACCCTAGGACCTCAGTAGTAGCACTTACGACCACTTGACCAATGAAACAGTCTTGACGAGTTGATCTCTTAAATGGAAATAGTTGGAAATAGTAAATTAGTACTAAATATACTTATGCAGTGTAGCTGTGTTCACAGAATTCAGAATGGAGCATGTATCGTGTTCGTACATAACTAAAATTCTGTGTTGGACGTTTGCGGTTTCAGGCGGCTACGTCAGATGGCGCATGGCGACGCGGCAGCGCTTCGTGTAATTTATTTACCGTCAACCTTTGTCGTGTCGTGCTCGTGTCGTAACCATAGGTTCATGGCCTAGTCACCTTTATTTCGCAATTATTTACTTACGAGCTCCACGAGAGACACTTAACTTTAAAGAAGATTAGATTTTTAATTTACGCCTCTTTGTGTAGGGTACGACGCGATTTACACAGTAAACAACACTTAGGTGTACAGTTTGTTAAATATTCATTTACTTACTCATATGTTGCCATTTGCAATGACTTTTTGAAGTTATACTTCTTTTGGCGCGCTTGATGAGAGTGAATTCTTACGATGCGCGCGCACACCGACAGAGAAAAGCGACACCATGAAATTGGCTGGTAAATGTCTCTTAAATTTTCTTGGGAATTGATAGCTATATTCGAGGTAGTTATTGAAATATTTGTGCATCTATAACACGTGTTTCAAAGTAGAAATAAAAATAAATAATAAGAAGTATAACTTCTTACGTGCGTACATAAGTAGATACACGCACACATTTTTTTTAATTTATTCTTTAGCCAATTTTGGTAACTTGCTCTCTCACGTTTTCAGTTTAAAATATAAGTTGTACCAAGTATCTAAGATAACAATATAGAATTTTTGAATACTGGCTGTTCCTCGCGACTTTGTCTGTGTATATTATGTATTTATTTTCTAATTACTGTTTTACTGCAATAATAATAATAAGCCTATGTCGTTCTCCAAGACCCATATCACAAGACCTCCTTATAAAATTTCATAACATAACATAATTTATAGAGTTTATTATATATATACTATTTTTAGCATAGGTACTATTAGTAGAACAAACCCACGTCGGTTATTGGCGGATGGCCGTAGTTGAACATCGTCCCTATACTGATCATAAACAAAAAAATGTATATACGGATTGAAGGCGTGACTGTATTTTACGTAAATTGATATTTTAACCCTTTTTAAGGCAGTGGCAACTATATTGCCACCAAATTTTAACGAAAGAAAAAAATACATAGGGCTTTCAAAATATATTAGGTTACAATATCCGTTTATAAAGTACCTGTCCTCATTCCCTCTGCCTTATAAAGGGTTAAAAGTCAAAAGTACCGAAACTCGGATTGTAAATAACCTTTATCTACACTGAGACTAATTTATTTGTTCCAATGTAAAATTACATTCCTTTGTTGTTTGTGTCCTGTACTACGAAAATTCAATTGCATTAATCCTATGTTTAGCAACTTTAAATGTCTGTTCAAACTTGTTCAAACAGAAATGTTACGTACATTTAACTACTCAAAGTTATCGTTAACTTAATTAAATCTTACGATTCTTGTTTCGTGTTTTTTTTTATAAAAAAAACTTTTCCACGCCTTAGGATTTCTCATGTATTGCATACACATACACACACAACCAGACCCGAAACAACTATCTGTAGGTCATACATGTTCCGTGCGGGAATCGAACCCGCGACACTTAGCGCAGAAAGAAAGCTTAATCCCTTTTCTGATTGGTGCGAATGATCCAGGGTTTACTAGGACAGACGAACAAGAAGTTTATTAGAGATCTATCTAAAGAAGGTTTTTTTAATGGGGTTTTACATAATAGTTCAAGTATCTATAATGTCCTCCTGACAGAATTTCGGTCACGGCGGCCAATCTCACCGGAGATTAGCCAACTACAACAACAACAACTTTGTTCCGTGCGGGAATCGAACCCGCGACACGAAGCTCAGCAGTCGATATCTCAACCACTGCGCCAACCGTGTCGTCGTCAAGTATCTATATGGAATGTAACAATCTATATATTTTAAACAAAACTATATCTACATATAATATCCGATGTTCTTGAATATAAGTAGGTACCTACTTTACGTTCCTTACCACTGCTATAGGACTACACACGTTAATTTAATTCTGATGATATTCTCACAGTGATAGATATTTTAAATTGGCATTCCTTTGTATTTTGCAATCACCAGTTTCGCCATTCGTCATTCTGTCTTTCGAAATAGTTGTAATACTTATTATATACATCCGAATCCAACAATCCGTCATGCCCTTTCTAATTTCACGCTGGCCTACTCTTTCAAGCCTACAACTAAATAATCAGTCAATATTTAAACAATACGTAATAAGAGAGGATTTTAAAGTAAATTTACTGACCTGGGGTATATGTATGTTTTGCATATTGACTTTTTCCATTTACGTTTATAATAAACATGTTTGGTTTGTTGTGAAATCTAAAATTCATCAGTATTGCAATCGATTTCTTATTCCTTGTCCGCATCTTATACTATATACGTAGGCATATCCGCGAAAAATTATCAAACTACGGTCAGCTACTAATTAACTTTGTAGTGACACACATAACTTTCAAAAGCACTCTCTATAGAACTAGGGACTAGGGTTGCATAATAGCAAGAACTTGTTTACCTACCGCCACAGTTATGAATGAAATTATAATAGCGACCTACTTGCCGCATATTTCGTTGAGATGATAATGTTTGCGAGATGTAGCGGAGCGCCCGCGTCGCGCCGTGCCTCTGCATCTCTCTGGCGCCTCAACTTGATGCGCGGACGGATCAGTTCCATGTGGTACTGTTGAATAATAACATTGGAAGAGAATTAGAAACATTATGGACATTTTTTAAATTATTTTCTACAATTAGAAGCGGATTTCAATAAGGCTATATTTAGAAATTTATTTCATAAAAGGAATAGACTCTAATAAATTTGAAATATTTCGAAATTTCTTCATAGCTAAGTTGTATTTTACACATAAATGATTAAATTTTAGTAGCAAATATTGATAACGGTATCTTTTTACTAAACCACAAAGCAGGCTCGTGTTAAACTAGAGATATTATTGGAACGACGAAATTTCTCGTGTGGGGTGATATGGTAGACACAATGGGAGCAACTCACACGAGTCTGTTAATGCCTGAATAATGCAAACTGTTTTATCACACTCTCACCTCTTTGTATGCCGTTATAGTTTGTTAATATCTACATTTGGTGAATATAGGGCTTTATCTGTTAGTACATGCTGGCTAGGATATTGTAAATTTAATTAAGCTTTTGTTTATCACGTCTCTATACTTATAAAATTATAGAAGAAGAAAGTATAGAATTTCTATAGGTAAGTATAGTTTGGTATAAACTTATATAGGTATATTTAATACATTGCTTTGCGATTATTTTAGTACATGCTGTTACGTGTTGCAATGGAACTGGTTCACAAACAGTTGATAGAATTGTAACGCGAAACGAACGAATCTAGATTAACAAACATTGCATACAGGTACAGGTTTTGCATATAAATATATAATGTTTAGTATGATAGTTCATAACGTGTAAGATAGGCCGAAGTTATGTTCAGATTCTCATCTATATTCTGTAATGCGGCCATAGTTTAAATATAGCGATGTAAATGGCGTGAATTTGAATACGCAACTAGAGCGTAGGAAATAGCTTTCATTTCGTAGAAAATACATAGTAGGCATAGTAATGTTAGATAACAGTTTAATTAAAAGTCAAAGAATTATTTTTTTTTATAGAGACGATCCTCAACGAGTGAAGCGGCTATTGAGAAACGTGCAGCGGCTTGTGACGTAAGGTGCGCGAAGCCGCTGCCGCCGCCGCCGTTGCGGCCGCGCCGAGCCGAGCTCTTGCGCAAAATGCGCCTCATAACGTGCATATCGCAAATTTCATAAGTAACCCGTGAAAGTAAGCGATTCATTTCACTCACACGCACCGGTGCGGCTCTCGTTAAACAAGCCACGCTCGCGGTGACATAATCTGCGTAAATCTGATTCTATCTGTAGATTATATACAGTTAGGTATGTTATATTGTATTCAAATTTCGCGTTTGAAACATGATTATTGTGGGATTTCGCTGCTTATATTGGTCGGCGTGACGTGAAGCGAAAGCATTTGGTTGTCAAACCTAATCTACGTGCGTCAATATTTGACAGTTGAAATTAGAATGGGATTACAGTTGATGACATTACGTGTTCGTATTTATCCTAGTAGTGAACGAAGGTTAAAGTAAGGTGACGTAACTCGTCCTAAGTTTTAATTAATCACTGGCAGACGAATTAAATAATTTAACACTTTTAACCTTGATTAGCCTCATTCTCATTAGGAAAGTTCTGCGTCGGGATTTTTTAATTTCAGGACGAACGACCGAACAACTTGTTTTTCTATTACAAAAGTTATGGCCCGGGGTAGGAATTGGAACAGAGCTCGATAACTCCCAAAAAATATTGAGAGTTCAAAACCTAACTTGAATTTAGGTAGGTACTTATATTTTCTGTGAACTGTGTACCGTACTATTGACTTTATGTTATAAGTCAATAGTAGACATTATTGACTCTAATTAAGTTTTCCAACTAGACAAAGAGCCTAAAAAGTAATACCAAGAGGGAAAATGTTCCGTTAAAAACAAACTTTGCACCGTAACGTAACTTATAAAATAAGTACTCTGCTTACCACTTCGGGAAAGTAAGCGTGACGGTTATGTTGTTATGAAATTAATTGCTTGCTGCACGAGGAAAATTGAGACTGTTATTTTCTGGTGGCGAAATTGGTAAGGTCCGGTTAAATTGGTAAATATTTTCGTAGAAATGAAATGTTGACACAGCAAATGTTGCATATGCAATGATAATGAGACAGGTACTTAAATGATCTGCAACAGCCTGGTTTTTTGGTTCAAACTGAACAAGTTAAGCAATTTTATTGCAACTGTTACGATATTGCCATTAAGGATATACCAATAATCCATTCTAAAGTAGTTTGCGAGAAGTCAAGGTTACATGTAATAAGATTGGGCGATAATGTACATATGTATATCTATTGGCTATCCCTCATTTAATCTGTTTAACGTATTAATAGATAGCAGTCAATTACCTTCAATGAAAGCGCCGTCAACCGCCATGTATAATTAGGACGACAAGATCGATTTAGCTCTATAGCTTACGTACGGTGATGGGGTTCCAACCTCACTATAATTTGATAGTGTAGCATGAGAGCCGCCTAACACATATCCGTTTAATTTAACATATTTTGACCGAGGCAAGTGGCTGGTTTTGAATTGCCAAAAAGCTTTATCGCCAATGGGAACATATTTTATAGATATATTAGCTCAGAGACATTTTTGAAGTTTATATAGATATATTTGACGCTATTAGTTTACTGATATAGGAATGTACAGAGGCCGCTTCTATTGCTGTTCCAAAATGATTTACGGCAAAACGAAAACCACGTTTTGCCGTAACTAATTTCAATTTAAATATGGGAGTAGGACTTAGAAATAACTTGGGATATTTTATTTATAATTTTTTTTAATTTTACATTTATCATTTTGACAAAAAAATCTAATCAACAAGTCCTCTGCCAAGTTACGCAGCGACATTCGCTTGCCTTTTGAATCCAATCAATTCTAAGAAATATCTTTACCTCTAACTTATAAACTATAGAATCCTCTACGACCTATTGTCTGTATTACAAACTGGATAACCTCCGCAACACTCACACTCGTTATTGTAAAGATGTTGACACAAATTTACTGCGTGCATCAACCGCGCACGCATTGCAATCTGTATTGCCGGCGAATTGCAACACTGCGACCACACAGCGACTGAATGGTGTAAGCCAATCGGTCAATTAACAGGAATTTGCTCAACATTTCACAACGCATACGTCAATCCTTTGTAATGAAATATTTAATGGCGGTACGCTGCAAGTGGAACGGATATGGATACTGATGTTTATAGGTCCCTACGGAGAATTAATTTCCTATTTTTTTCATGTTACGGCTTCATTTTTCCTGGAGTGTCGGTATAGGTGACTAAAGGATTAACGTTATAGTAGCGGCTTATTTCTGTGTATTACGGGGTGGATTCAACTGTTTACAGTCTCAATAATTTAATTATAGCCTCATTACGAGCAAATCTATTTGAATGAATCATTATAATTATTTCTCGTCCGGTCAAGCTTTTATGAATTAGCTTGTGTGATCTGGTCGCATCTCCTTATCCGTAAATGTGAAGGACATGAACTAATTCGACAGTTCTCATAATTTACGGTACCTACTATTTGAATGGTGTTTGTTAAAAGGTTATAAATACTTAATAGTGTGATTCAAGTTAGTTTAGTGCGATAACTACTTACTAAAGTTCCCAACTTACGAGCTAACATACCTACATAATTCTGTCTCCCCTTCTGGCTCTATCTTTCTTATCTTGTTATACATAATATAACCTACACAGAAACCTTCCAAATATTTGTTTAGAGACGAGCCTTATTTAAAATCGATTTATGCTTCGGATTTTAAACGTAATAAGAAACATTACCACGACATTATTATATTAAAATACACAACTATTAATCAGAAATTGAAGTGACATGCACGTTACTACAAATTGTTAACAAAATCAACTACCTAATTCAAGCGTTTCAAACTAGGGTTTTATTATTGTTGTAACCGTTGCGACGCAACAAAATATTGTGAATACTTTACTATTCATAAACATTCTATAAAAAACATTTTCTTTTCTACTTCAAGAATTAAAACACGCTTTATTCTGGATACAATATAGAAAAAAAAGAAAGTTTCTATGTACTTTGTCTATTGCAGTTTCACATTTCCGTATATTTGATTTTATTGCATGTGAAAAACTGGAATCCGAAAAGCTTTTAGGAAGCTCTACTATTTTGTGATTTTCATTTATCATGCCCGCTGGCGTCATTTATATTTAAATGGAGTTAATGGATTGTGTATCTCTACATATCAGCCTCTGCCTCTCTACATACTTGGGATCCGTTTATTGAGTCGAAAGCCGATATATTATACCGATGCTATACTACACCACTTGGAATGTAAGCAATTTACAAATATATGAAATGAGGCGTGAGATGTTTTAGTGGTTACGTAAAAAGCATGAAAAAATATTCAAGCAAGTGCAGAATTGACCGCAAAGTGGGACGTTGTCCGGCCGTGACTGTAAGTGCATACGACTCACCACGCCGCCCCCGCCGGCGAGGTGACGGTGACGGTCGACGACGCATCCGCAACCACAACCTTAATTACCAGCTTGGGAAACAAATGTACACGAGGAAGCCTTAAAAACCTCTGTTTTCCTCGTTTGCCCACTAAATGTGAATGTAGCCGACATTGACAAGGGTTCCTAAAATATGTAACATGTGACCTTTTTATGAGACAAATGTATGTGCGTTTTTAAGGTCCCCTTTGCCAACCAGATGGACCTTACATAAAGACGACCGCAAAAAGGACCTGCGGCATTTCAAGAATTCACGCAGAAACATATTCCTGTGCAAAAGTAAAATCCACGAATCTCGGAGCATCGTACTTCAAAAGGTTCAAACGGAACCCCTTTCAGGATCGCTTGCAGCCATCTTTCTTTCTGTCATTCGGCTTTTCCAAAAAGTCCAAAACACTCTCTCAAGATATTCGTTTCTTTTTTCAGATTCAATTTACTTTGTTTCTGATATTTAATCGTTTACTTTAATAATAACGGTGTCCTGTGTTAAAAATCAATTACAATAATTAAACACACAATTATAGGTATATAAAATAAAGGAAAAGAAAATAAAGAAGAAATAGGTAAACAAAAGAAAACATAAAAAAACAGTTCAAGTTAACAGAAACATAGCAAGGTTAACATCACTTTCATGAATAGATATGTATATAATGGTTGTATTTTTAACTTACATAATGATATCTGTTCGAAATAAACGAATTAATCGAGATAACGTGCTTGAAATTATTCAAACATGATATCATTTTCACATACCAGAGCGAGATTGACGTTGGTTAAATGTAAATCAGATACAATTTTGTGATGTATCTACAGCTGGGTTAGATTCCCAATTAACTCTAAGACAAAGCAAATAGATGGTTGTGTGTCTTGATCCCGATATTGCATTACTATATTACATTACTGTATTCATAAGATCTAAAACTGTTATATAGCCAAGCAGTTCCGGGGATAGCTAACGCCTCCAAGCGTGTTACGGCTTCTGTGGTTAACTGTGTCAACCCACAGATATCTGACTACATAAGTTTCGTATTAACTTACAAAGTAATCAATATTGGGATATTTAATTAAAATATATTGTAATCTAGCCAAAGATAGCTTAATAATATATGGCAGTATATTGTACTAAGGATAGTACTCACAGGATTCTGATGTTTTAGTCGTTTTTCTTTGTAATTTTTGGTGTGTTTTTATCTCCAATAGGCCAGAGTAGAGAATAACACACAATTCTGTCTAATAACAAATCCACATCAAGTAACCACTACCCACAGTAAAAAGTCAATAAAATGTCGGTTTTATGATCACATTTCCCGCCCGTGTTCTCGTGACTTGAGAAATTGGAAGACAGATAGCTCGAGACAAATGAAACAGGTCTGAGATGACAGAAAAGTTTGTTTAATTACACATTGAATATTTTATCAAAATAACTAGGACTCACGTTGAGATGAATTAATATTAATATTCCAATATAATATTGGTTGAAACAATATTAGAAAAATAAATATGTAATTTCTCCATGTTTGAGTTGTAAAATCAACTAGTTTCATATTGCCAAAGTTATTATAACCCAATATTACTCTGTATATTTTATGGACTACACTGGGAGTAAAGTACTATAAACAAACTTTTTGTTTTAACCATTTTGTATGTATCAAGAGTACTAAAAGAAACTAGAACAAACAGGTAATAGAGTTGCCCCGAGTTTTACTCTACGTTATAACAATGATTCTACACGCTAATTTATCACAGACAAGGAAACATTTATTCAAATACGGACGAGCATGGTTTACGGATAAAATTTTTCTTCGGAAAAAGCTTTGCATGATTTAATATCTCCACTTGTTTTACCAATAAAACGACGCCAATGTCGTACGAATCTTGGGATCTTGTTTAAAGTTCTCCTTTACTACACCTGCCTTACATCTGTAGTTTCGTTTGCCGTAATAGAACCGACATTTTAGAACCGTTGCCAGCTGACGGTCCGTTTTGCAAGTTAAATAGAAGAAAGTGGAATCCATATCAAAGTTTTAATAAAATAATGCAGTTGTATAACAATCCTGAATGAACTTTCTAATGGCTTTTCTAATATTTGAAAATGTGAGAGCTTGAACTTGTCTAATTTACAAAAGGTACTTATTCAGAAGCTTACAATAACGCTTTAGCCGTAATAGATAGAACCTCCTGCGAAGCCTCATCTAGAGAGGGTAATATTTCACTGAATTAATAAGTGTGAAGGCGATAAATCATAGGCATTGTGCAGCTCTCCACGTGAGCCGGAACACGCCGCAGCGCCCGGGTTCCGGCCGCTCGTCGCCCCATGGTGCCGGAAACTTCAGGGCGCGGAGACCGTAAACAGAATTAATCAACTATAATGACCGTACTTATCTAAGCTTAACTCTGTTATTTATTATATACGTCTATTTAATTTATCTCTTTAAAGTTATTTTCGATTTGATGGATTTTTAAGTACTTAAATGAAGTAGCTGAAGGCGCACAAATTTGTGCATTTGGACATGGTCTAAAGTAATTTCAGACATAAAATCACTGTCACTTCTACATAACACTGTGCATAAATAATTTGTTTATTTTTTTGAAAGAGAACACAAAAGAGAAAAACGGAAGGCGTTCTGTGTTTTTAACGTCGGGGTCACCCCGCATAATGGCAGAATTAAGAATTTAAAAAAGGATCTCTTTCCCCTAATTCTTAGGATTAAGCGAATTACGTCGTTTGAAATAATAACTTCGATGAGATGGCCTCGCCTCCTGTTAAGAAGCCGTCATTATTTATATTTTCCTTCTTTGTTTTAGGCGTACAAAAACCACAAGGCTTCGTAACATGAACATATTGAGGATGAAAGTAATTTATTTGTTAATATTTTTCTGTTAAGTTTGACCTTAGTGTTGGGACATTTAGCATGAATTTATAGTGGGCAATTTTCTAGAATGCTATCCTAGAAAATTCCTCATCACTATGTTTTGCTAAATTGCGCAACTTTTATCCAGTCTTGTTCTTTGTCTGAGTTAAAATATTACTTCTGACGATCTACTCATTACTTTATTAACAGTAATGTGTTCAGAAATTAATTTAAAACGATTCCTCTTAGTAATACTAAAAATGATGTTAGTAATGAATTATACAAATAATATCAGAATACGCCTGTATTCCCCGAAGAGTAAGGCAGAGGAGTACCGTATTGTGTATGTGTACCCCACATTTCTCCGACGCCGATATTGAGATGCTACCATTTACCAGCCACAATTCCAAATTCCGAGCTGCTACTAATAATTCCAATAAAACTTCAATCAGAAAACTCAACAATACTTTGCCCAACCCGGGAATCGTATCCAGGATCTCACGCTCAGCAGTCGCCCTTGCGACCACTAGACTAATAAGGAAGTGAATTATAATCAAATTAAATTAGACATAGGGGACCGCTATTATTATAAGAAATTATAAACGAACGTTTTTATAACATTAATTTTCCATTCCCGTTTGTTTATAAATGAGGCAATTTAAATTCTCAGACAATTCCTATTATTATGGCAATGTAATTGCCGTAGGTTGGGCTCGTGGCCGCTTCTAATTATCAAAGAATTAACTCCCTTTACTTTGGCGTAATTTGAACTTTCTCTTTACTGAGAGCTTATGCTATGAACTGATTATGGAGTCTTTAGATATATTAGGGCAAAAGAGATACTATAATATTGTTTATGTCACTGATTTGAATTTTCGAGATTATTTTAAAAGATAAATCATAATTATAGACGAGAATTTAAATTAAATTTTTATTTTGCCATGCATAAAGTTGTGCTAACATTGGTTAATTTATTGAATAATCGTTTTTAATTATATCCTATTTTCTATTTATCTAATACATTATCTTGAGATCTAATCTTAGTCATCTATATCTGGATAAATATTATATCTGATTTATAAAGAAAATCCTATTACATTTTGCACAGTATAATTTTTCAGTGAGCGAACCAAGTTATACTCTAATAGCCTGTCATTTACAAGCGTAGTACTAACCAGTGCCGGATTAATCACGTAGCAATAATAGCAATTGCTACGGGCCCCGCGCAAAAGGGGCCCCGCGTATCCAAACCTGCCCATCGCCGCCTGAGCGTAATTTTTTGAGTGAAACTTAATAAGTTTGACGTGGTATTGTTGAATCCTCAGGATGAAACTAAAAATAATACTCACAGTATATGGTTCAGCAGTTTTAATGTTTACTTTTATTATTAGATTTTTAAATTAATAAAACACGAGACACCATACAGATCGTCCTCCTTCGATGGTTGGTGTTGGAATGACGCCGCCGCTGTTATACCCAGAGAGAGGCTTTATGTATTTTGTTAATTAATGCTTAGGTATATTTTAGCAAATAATGTTTAAAGTAAGGAAATCAGTACACAAATTAATAGATATAGAAATATTCATAAAGACAATAGCTTTAATGCTAACAGTATATTGAATTTAGTTGATGTCACAATAACACCTGTTTTCCTACTAAGACAATCCACGTCAGTCAATCTGTAACCGATTATTTTGCTGGCGAAAATAAACACAGAATTTCATACGGTAAACGCACAAGTTCTACAAAAAGTCAGTTTATACTTAAGAGTCCATAGCAAATGCAAGGGCCCCTCGATAGAATTTGCTACGGGCCCCGCGGTTGCGGTTAATCCGGCACTGGTACTAACCCTTTGACTAGCGGAGTTTAACTAGTACCTATCCTAGGGAAATCAGATGCTACAGGTTTTATTTATGACATATCATATATTTACCTTAGTGAGAAGAAGCTATTAAAAATAAATATTACACCTTTTCCCAATGATGTTCTACTATTCTTCAATGCTGAACTTCAAAAGTCCATCGCCAACTTTTTTTTATAAATTAAATAAAAAATATCGCACATAATAATTGGACGTTAATATTGAATCCAGTGTGAATGTATGTGAGTAATCTAAATTCACTCATTTATGTGTTGGGCCTGAAGCCTTCTGAGGGACGGCCTAAAAAGAGTTTCTTAGTAGCGCGAGCATAATTTTAAATATGTCGGGCTATCTCGTGATTTGCAGTTTCAGTCTATACTGACCTGTCAATCATATCGCGTTTAAATTTATACCAATAGTAGCGTAATGTAAACGCTATATTAAAAAAAATCTTGCAGACTTAATGATCTCCTAACCCATATCTCTACATTTCAGTATTCGACGCGTCTGGCCAGTACACTCCTAACGTGCTGTTCGGGAACGAGTACTGGCTGGGCTCGCTGAACGCGTGTCGCGACCTGCAGCTCACCGAGTACTATGTGCATACGCCGCCCTTCACTACCACCTTCTACGTCGCCAAGATCAACCTCACCATCGACAAGGATCACCTTCCACAAGTAATAATATATTTTATGCTTTTTTATATATATTATTATTTTTAAATAATAAATCGACATCGATGTAAAACAGTAAAGATTCCCGCCTTTTTTGTATCATTTGTCAAAATTAACAGTTCAGTTTAAAGTCAGTATTGTGTTTTTTTTTTGCTTCGTTAGTTGCGATATGGTCAGTAAACTGGTTTTTATAGTTATACAGTATTACATAAACTAGATTAATTTTCTTACTAATATTGGTGAATATTCAAGTCAACGCGAAAACATATGATATAGGTGAATTTTTTTAAATATTTAAGTTTTAACTATTTTAGGAGTTCTAAATTTCTTTTAAAACGTTGTATAGGCTATGACGATGCGTTCTTTAGATGTTAAACAGCAATCTAATGGCATTTTTGCTTTCTACTTGATGCAAGATGATGGCGTAAATTAAAACTTTCGCTGACTCAGCACCAAATAATAATAATTCAATCCAAGTTGCATTATTTTGGGTGACCTCTACAGTCTAATAATATATCTACACATTCTATAAAATAGTTATATTATTTAAGAAAATACATATAATACTATTTTAAACACCTCTTTGTATCTTCTCAATTTTACTAAGTTTAGAAAAACATGTAAGATAATGTTAATTTGCCAAAAACAACGGAAGAACCAACTCGAGCACAACAAAAACACATGCCTTGAAGTGAGTGCTTCGTATAATATAATACGTGAGTCGTGGACACAAAAGATAAACACAACAACTTGCCTCAGGGTGTGTAGTGCGAACCTAATTCACCCTTGTGTCAGGAAAGTTTAATATAAAAGTTTTACTTCCTTGCGGCAAGTTCAACCTTTTGCGTCGATAGAGTCAACATAATTTGTTACGTTTCTTTTCCCAGTAGTGTTTGTGCAAAGCCATTTTCTTCAAAAGATAAAGAAATATAACGTTAGACTCAATATAGTGCATGTGGCTAATATAAGGTAACGAATCGAACGCTTCAATGGATTTTTGGTAGCTTCCCCAAAATCCTCTAAATTGTACTCTATTTTCGCGTTCGGTAAATGAGGGTAATGACCCTAAAAGCCATGATATGAATTTCTATGACCTTCATAAACGTTAACTTGAACTACTTCCGATGGATAACGTACTTACCTACGCAGAAAGGTGCGTATTATAATAAAAGCCTACTAGATTCAGGTAAGAGTATCAATCTGTATAAAGGGAATAATGTTTTTTTTTTATTAGAACATTACCCCTCCTTAGGAATAATTCCTGTATCGTGGGTGTGTTTACAAACATATATATTCACGTACACACAGACCCAGACCCGAAACAACTATCTGTAGATCATACAAATATTTGTTCCATGCGAGAATCGAACCCGCGACACTAAGCGCAGCAGTCGATTTCCAAACCACTGCGCCAACCGTGTCGTTAAATATTTCTCAAGCTGCTAATATATGTATATAAAACATATAATTATGAAATCTCAAGAATTGTAAAGCTTAAAAACATCAAATTTGGAAGGTAGGTTACCAAAGGATTTTCGAAAATTTAGTCACTAGATGGGTGAAACAAGGGTGAAACAAATATATGTAGGTACACAGGGAGTGACTCGCGGGTCACTAGTTATGTATTATATATTGCTATTATTTACTAGCTATAATATATAAGATTTATCTAAAATCTGGTTAAAAATTACATCCATTTTGAATAAATATGATAAATTATCCTTCAATTTAATTAATAAATCACTTGTATTACTTGCCGGCAGTAGTTTTAACAACATAAAAACATATAGTAAACGTTAAAAGCTCTGCTTATTGGGAGACCCAAAAGATAGAAGATATTATATATGAGAAACGTATAGATTAATGATGGTCAGAAAGTTTATATCCCCTGGGACGGCGAAGGCGTGGATGAATCAACATTTATTAACGGGATGAGGAACTTGGACACGTAACGTATCTCCTCGAATATTATGTATGGGCAAGTTGGTCTGTATATTGGTTTTTGTTACTAAGTAATATATCAATAGATTAGTGTGAAAGAGGTCTGGAGAAAGATTTCGTTCACTAAAGAGGAAAGTAAATGGCCGTCTTAGAGTTATATTGATAATTATTATTTGTTCTGACCCCAATTTTTTCCCATGTTGAATTGGCTTTATATTTATTAATCACTAGCTGAACTGAGAGACGTCCTGTCCGTCCTCCGTCCATTTTCAATAAACATTACATAAATCGATCCAGCCGTTCTCCAGTGATACATTTACCAACGAACAAACAGCATTTAATTTTTATTTATATAGATTATTTCGCCACATTTTCTGTAAATACATTCATATTATGCAATTGAAGTGAGAATGTTAACTGAAAAGTGGGTTGTTATTACGAAATGTTCCCTTAATCATATAAATCAGAACTTTGGCTAGTGAGTAATAATGACCGGGTGTTAAAGTCTACTGTGTAATTTTTACACTGGTATTAAACGGTCAATTTTATTTAATCATATGCTATATAATACCGTTGAATAAGAAGATTGGTACAAGGTCTCCAAATATAGATGAAGCTTTCTATGAAACTGATGATGAGTATTGTTTAATAAACCTCTAAATAAATAGCTCAACAATGTTTAATTTAAAAAAATATTACTTGAATTTATCCATAATATCATCGACGGCACAGTTGACACAGTGGTTGAGTGAATCCATCACTATCTGTCGCGGGTTCAATTCTCGCATACGGAACAAATAATTGAATGATCTACAGATAGTTGTTTCGAGCCTGGGTGTATATGCATGTAACATGTACGTTTGTAAACTGCACCTACGGTAAAAAAAACCTGAAGTATCCACATATATACCTGGTAACCCTGTTTCTATTTGTTCAACTGTACATAATAGTCGGTTATTGAAACAGCTTTTAGATAAATGATACTCTACCAAGTAGCACCTTGAAAAGTACTAAGTGTAATGAAACCTTGTAGGTACAGGCTTTCGTTACTTTTAATACATTTCAGATCGATCTGTCAGTCAATCATTCGTTTCGAAATTTTTAAAAGTTGTCAATACGTCTATAGGTCCTTAATATCATTTTTGGAATTCAAAAAAACCCAATACAGAAAACGCTAAAGTTTAAACGAAACATTTTACCCCAAGTGATCCTTTCCTTCAATTTCTTAAAAAAAACGTGACGTAAAAACTCGTTCATTTAAAAAAACAAATCCCAAGCATTTGTTCGTAAAGCTTTGAAGGTGAAGAAAAGCGATGGGAATCTCCAGCTGTCGTCAGTGTGAGCAGTTCCCGTGCAATACATCGTCTGCGAGCATTCGTCACGTTGACTGACATTCAATTACGATGCTCACGCTTACCATAGTAGAATCCCATTATGCCGTTACGCAAAGGTCGTCCGGTGATATCTACTCGCTTAATGAATGGAATACATTGAGTAATAACGGATAATATATCAATCACGCAGTCACAGTTTTTAAAACTGACATAGCATATTAATTGATGGCACGATTTTCCCTTGACTGATTTTCATGTTGTTTACGAATACGAGTTTCATGCCGCAGATTGGAAGAAAAACAAAGCCATCAAAGCTGTTTGTTCTCTTGCGCTAGATATGAGAATTAAACCGTGCTTCCATGCATTACACAGTCTTAGTAAAACTGTGGCAGTACTATTCATACGAGTATATACAAACATATATAAATCTTGCCTGCACTGCAGCCCGTTGCGATTTTATCTTATGCTTAATATAAATTTGAAAATATATGAAATGGTTAAAACCCTTTTAGAGGTCAATTTGTTTGGTTTAGGTTTTGTAGAAATACACATTACGTGGCGATTTTCCACAGCATTTATTTTTGTGTGTTTTGACTGCTGCCTCATATCTGACTTGATCCTGACCAGATCTGATCATAGGTATATAGATAATAAAAACAAAACCTAATACTAAGGTTAATTGATTCTTCTACTTAATAACCTTTATTTCAAATATAGAGCAGATCGATGCTGGTGGGTGAATGCGTGCCGGCCTCCTGCGACGCAAGCGCACTCACCTTGTTGCTGAGAGCTGCGGAGGGAGCAGCGGCTGCGCAGGCGTCCACCGGCGGCCTCCTCGCATCTTTCACTACCCTCAAAGTGCGACCGGTGCCTGGAGACTATGACTTGTTAGCGGATCCTAAACTGCAAATACTTGGGTATGTGAATTATGGTACTAACAAACGTTAGATTCGTTTTCTTTTCTCGCCGATAACAAGTGGGAGCAGTATTTTCACAATTTGGATACCTAGCAGGTAGATGAAAATAGTAAACGTACCAAACTCTTATAGTAGATAACTGTCATCTCTAGCGACGAATGTGACAATTTATGTTCATTCAGTCTACTTGACTGATCTTTTGTGAAGATGGTATTCTTGCACCAGTGAGACCAGTGTCCGTCACCAACCAGCCCCTATTATCTACATGTACTGGAGTATTTAGGCCAGAAGTACCTTTCCGCAAGGCCTCTGTTGTGATGACCATCATTTAACGAATCAAAGCGTATAACGTCGTTTGGCTCAAGGTAGTCATTTGTTTAGTTTATTCATTCAATTCTTGACTTGATGCGCTTGACATGAAAACACAAGAATTAACAAAAGGTCACGTTTTCGGCATTTTCGTGAACATTCTCAATATAAATGTCAAGGCGCAGAGCCGAGAAGCTTTGTTGAGAATAGTGCAACTATGGTGAGAATTTGTCCGTACAGCACAGTCAATTATTTCGAAACAATGAAGTTCGCCGTAGTTATAAATTTTGCACGCGTAGTCTATTTTGCATGCATTCAGACCGCGCTCATACGTGTTCACGTTTTGTGGATATAACTTTTAGTCTTGCCTAAAACTTCGACCATATTTTAGCTCAAGCAGAATGTTGAATAGTGGTTTGTTTATTTGTTGTTTTATTATATATTGTTAAAAATATGTTAATGGTACTAGTCAGAACCCGAAGTGTTCGATGCTCGTGGATTACATGGCGAGTATAATCACATAATATAGAATAGGGAGAATAAAAATAGGGAGAAATTAAACTTATACTTTGGCTGTATAAGAAGACCTACCTAATGTCTTAATGAAATCAACATACAAAATAAAAAAAAAGAACTTAGAAAACATTTAACACAGTGAAGATATTTATGAGGTACCTATTTGTTACGAAATTCGCCGAACTAATTCCACCATTCTCCAGTGATTTATGTCTACATAAACTTTTCTAAATAAAGAATAACCCTAAAATATAAATTAAAAAAAAACACGATCGTATTTTTTTTCGTTACACACTTAAATACACAAAGTGTAATAATTAAGAAAAATTTAAAAGTTGCATTGTCGTAAGACATTTTGTTTTATTGAGGTCATTAAATAATTAAGTAATTTTGGTTTTAATGTTTTTTTTTTGTTTTGAGGGAATATAAAGATTGCCAGTTAAATATTTAGTAGAAGTAAACTAGATTTTAACTGCGTATTTCAAGTATTAATTATGGATTATTATTAGTATAGAGAATGAAAATGCGAGTTACCAAATATAACTATGTCAATGCGGAATGAAAATTTATTTACAGACTGAATACAATCATGCGTTTGGTAGCCTCCGTATTATATAATGGCATAGGTAATTTAACAAACAGAATATCTTTTATCATGTAAATAAATCATATTTTATTAACTTATATCGAAAACGTATGGTTTAATTCTTAACCACAATGTTTCCAAATTCTTGATCTAGTAGTGACTGCGACTGCTGAGCATGAGGTCCTGAGTTCGATTCCCAGGTTGGGCAAAGGGCTATTGTGATTTTCTGAAATTTTCAGTTGCAGCCCGAAGTTTGGAATTGTCCCCGGTAGATGACAATAGGCTAGGCCCCTATTACATGGGTGAACAATATAGTACCTACACCTCTGACTAACCCTTCGGGGAATAAAGGCGTGACGCTATTTTATCTTGTTGTTGATAAAATAAATAGGTATTAGCAGGCAGAATGAAACTGAACACCCTTGTTAAATTATACGTTATTTGGGCACAAATCATAGGAAATGTATGTTTACAGGTAAATAACAAAACTGATAGGTAACTGTTAATAATCCATAACAGTGTTAATTTATAAAAGTTGAATGACGAGTTTGAAAAAGGCAATATTTTGAAATAGCCTTTAGTATTTGTTTTTACTATCTTAGCGAAGTGCAATTTGTCGGCCAACGATGAACGAAGTTTCCAAACTGGTATTGGCTTTGAAATAAGTTATCTGTTTGCTTCTTAAATAGTGCAAAGACCGATTCTTTCAAAATATAGGGTAAATATTGCTATTATTTTAAAAACAATAAATTATAGGTAAGGGAAGTCTATTTTCTTAATTTCAGTCGTTAATTACTCCACTGATGGTATTAGCTACTATACTATGACTCATTAATAAAATTGGAAATAGAAGAATAATATTAGACAACATATTTTTTGGGTTCCGTACCTCATAATAGGAACCCTTATATGATCAGTTTGTTGTCCGGTTGTCTGTACGTGTATCAAGGCCATTTTTCTTAGAAACAGTATTACGTTAAAATAGAATGTAATACATTCACTAAAGCCAAAGTGTGCTTAACAAAATATCTCTGAATAATAGGTATCCAAAGTTAAGGTCAAAAGTATAATTACCATTTTTAACTTAACACATTTAGCAATCTACTGTGGATATTGCTCTTTATCTGTCAAACTTTACGAAGACAGATGCTGAAATGACTATGTACAGGAGGAGACGAAGATGTATGATCCACCGTCATGTAAAGCGATCAGAATACTAACAGCCACTCGTTACGTATGGACGGTCACGCACTTGTTCCACGAGGGAAACACGAGAGACATTATAATTTAATTCCCACATACGAAAACACGTAGACCATTAGCTTACGAAATTAAAAAATAATAACGGAGCTGGGTCCAAGAATGGCAACAGTGCGAGCAATTACGGGTTTTCTGCACTACACGCTGGTCTCATATTTTCAGGCTTTTTATTCTTGCTGGCTTCGCTTTGGGAACGAAAACCTCCGGTAAAGTGTGAGTTTGCCAAATAGCAGTTGTTCAACAAGGTTCTGAACGTGTGCCAAGAACCTTGTTAGAGCCTCTCCTGATTGCTGCCATACTTGCATGATAACAAGTGTTTTGAAGCTGTTCACGAACCTTTAAATCGGGTTACAACTTCAAACACTAACAATTTCATTAAAAGTTTATAAAACTTAATTTACGTACTTACACTTAACAGTAGAATGAATGATACGGAACGATTCGGATTTTACTTGGATGCTTTTTTATTGACTAGCGAAATCATTAAACGGGGTCAATTGTAGGGGATCAATTGTAGCACTAAACTATTAAAATTATTTACCGTACGCCGTATGTACAACTAGGATCGTTCATACTATTATTTAAGTCTATCTAAGTAATATCTTTCTTCATTATTTCCACTCTAATAACAAAGTGTTGTTCCAGATCCGTGGTGACCCTGGTGTTCCTTCTGATGTTCTTCGCGTCTCTGTACGAGGGCTACTTGGAGCGGAAGTACCGGATGGCGCAGGAGTCACGCGACCTGGAGACAGCGACCGACACAAACCATAAGCAACCTGTTGGTACTTTCGTTTATAATATCCTTCTTTTTCGTACCGACACAAATAAATTGGGAGACATATCAAGATAATCGAGTACGTAGTTGCTGCGAACATGGTTAATGCTATAAGGGAAATAAATCTTAGATGACTTGGACTTGGGGTGTGTTTGGAATTAAACACATCCTGTGATTGAGCGCGGCGTGAAACAACTGGTCCCACGGCTCGCACTCCCAACAGGTCAAAAGACCACTGTTATTCGGCTAGCGATCCCATACAATTAATTTGATATAAGCTGAACGGCAAACACGACCGGCCGGCATTGTGCGGTCCACGAAACAGTTGAGGGATATTTATTATTAAACAAAATAAGTCCGCTACCCATTTAAATATTAAAATGTCGACAAATTTAACAGGAATTATTGAATTTTTATGAATTCTCGTAAACATTGGTTCGTTTTCTGTTCTGTTAAATGCATATCTATTTATATCCTATTGTGCACGTCGGAACTCGGAAAGAACGTTAAGCAGTTGGTCCAGGGTGTCATTCGTATACCTATGATAGTCGTTACCGCAGCCCAAAAAGTTTGACAACCTATCAATCCTTAGACTATCAGTGTCTCTCAGTAATTGGGTGGCAGAGGTTAGATGGCAGTCGCCCCGGGTAAAGTACTTACTGCTATTCTAGAAGACAATCCCAATGTAGTATGAATATAAATAAAATATTCTATTGTAGTCGTATTTTTTCATAAGCCAAAATATTGTTCCGAATCACTTCTCCTATATCAAAATCAAACACTAATTTTCAATCAATTACGACCAACGCATTCAATTAACATTCACACGGGCATATCAGTCATACGTAGGTACTACTAACCTACATAACCGGATTGTTTGTAGCGTTGAAAATCATCGACCCGGTTAACCAGGGCATCGCATCAACTGACGGGTGAGCGCTGGGCGGAGCTTTGTGCGATTAAACTTTTCGGTGTCTGTTTTTTTAATTCATATACAACACCAGGATTTATATTACAACTTAAATTCAATTTATTGATACCCCATTATTTTATATGTACATACATTTGACGACACGGCTACCGCAGTGGTTGAGCGATGATCTGCTGAGCTAAATATCGTGGATTCGATTCCCGCACGGAACAAATATTTGTATGATCTGCAGATAGTTGTTTTGGGTCTGGGCGTATGTCCATGTCAATATTTGTGTTTACTAACGCACGCAAATTATTCCCAAAGTGGGGGCAACCTTAAAAAAAGAAAATTGTAAAAGGCATTACAAAAGATTTATTGAGTATTTTTGAGAATAAAATTCTGTTTGCTTAAATGCATTTGATAAATGGCACTTATAAAGATTTATTGTATAAAGCGCAAAATGTTAAACGTCTTTCCTTATTAATCTTAATGATCGTCGCCATTATCGAGGTGTAACAACGGGTGGATCCGGAAGTGGGCGCGGAGAGCACATCGTGGACACGCGATAAAAAAAGACTGATAAAAACGCGGAAAAGTCGTTAATTGAATGTTGCGATTAGCCCTTGTTTATTTTGTTTGTGTCCAGCCAGAGTTTACTGGAACGTTGAAAATTTTAAAGACATTGAATTTACTGAAGTCAGCATAACTTTATTACGATACGAAGTAACGAAATCACGGAGATGGAATAAATTAAACACGATTAATTTTCGATTGTGTTAGATTTACACAATCTACGATCTCGTTTGTCATCAGAAAATGAAACATTTCACATTAAAACATTCCAGTTACTCCGTGAGGCAAAGCTATTTATTATATTAATTTATTTGACATCTAGATAATTATAAATTCCACCTGTAATAAATACAAACGCTATCCGACCCTACGGTCTGAGCTATTATTATCGTTATTATTGGTTATCTCTTTTGTCAAATGAGTAACCATGTGAATGGATTTGGTTGCTCTTCTATTGTTCGAGACCAATGTACAGCGCTGACGTAACAATATTTGCAGGCTAACAACAATGTGGCACAAGCTGATGGGAAGCCGGTGAACGCAGACAATGGGGATAGAGACCTTCGACGGGAAACTTGCGGTGAGTACCTAATGCGCGGTTTGTGGGAGCATACCTACCACTAGGACTACACACATAGATGGTAGGTGTGTTTTGGATTTAAAAGCTTTAATAGATTGTGTTTGGAGCATCTTCCACGTTAGAGTGCTCGTATTTGATCATAATTACGACGGACATTATGAAAAATAAATGGACCTTTTAAAAGCGTTGCACAGTGAAAATACGTACAATGGCAGGTTGATGTAAAGACTTAGATGTACCTAAAAGTTCAGTGTTTTCCTTCACCTTAAAACTAAAGTTTATATATAAAGAAAATTTTCAGAAGATAATTAACGAATTACAAAACTACTTATTCAAGGAATTATGCAAAGAAAAGTATTTAAGAACTCGTAAAACTTTTCATTTTGTTCGTATAAGAAAAAAATCTGCCTACTTTTTATAGCTCTCGAAATAAACTTCTTTCATAAGCCGACAATTAAGAAGTTTGAGTGGATTGGAAGTCATAAGGTCAAGTTATACAATAGCAGAGAGGCACCACTTCATGGGCTCCGAAATGGAATTTGTGTTTGTGTGCTTACAATGATATCAGTAAAACAGATCACAGAACATCCTAATTTAATATCATAAATATCTGAGTGCATTCCGTTCATTACCTAGATAAGAAAGTAATGAATTCACGTCCCTGGAGTACAGAAAGGTTGCAATGGTTATTACCGCTTGCCTGATAAATTAAACATTGCATATTGGGAGTAAGGGAATTTACATTACATTGATTACAACTAACGCGTTTAAAATATTTCTTACGGGGAAAGCATGATAAGGGAGAGATTCTAAGAAAGATAAATTCATATTAATGCTGCCGGTAACACAGTCTGAATGTTATGTCTATACGTCTGAACCTAAGTGGGTAACCAAGTTAAGCACAGACACTAAGTTGACAATGACGATCTGTCCCCTGAGATAACCTTCCACATAATGAGTGTTAGCTAGAATTTTAGCTAATGTGACTCGTTACTCTTAGGTAGGTAGGTATGTATGTATAGTCCTGACATTTGTGTAGAAATTACCTATATTGCTGTTGTTAAAACTTTGAAGTAATTATTTGGACTCATGGGATAAGGTTTTATGGTTTCTCTAACTTACGAATCCCGTGCAGATTTTGTAGATTTATTTTATGAAAAAATTGCGACGATAGATAACATTGTATACTGAACAATATTTTCCAATCGAGTCGTGATCTATTGTTTGTATAACAAATCTTCCAAATAAACATCAAAGACAAATAGGGAGTCAATAAATCGGGAAATAAGAATCGAAGCAATTTCTTTGTTCTAGGAAAACGTACTCTTCGAACTTTCAAGTTGAGGAGTTTTAGTGGAACTTGTCTTTATTTCTATTCTGTCTCATCGGTCTAGGAGTTGCAACGCGGCCGCTGAACGTGAGATCCTAGGTTCGATCGCCGGGTTGTGCAGTGTTATTGGGTTTTTCTGTATGAAAATTCTCAGTAGCAGCGCGGAGTTTTGAATTGTGCCCGGTAGATGGCAATAAACTGGCCCCTATTACATACATGTGACTTAATAACGACATCTGGGAATATAATAGTTCACCTTTGTCTAAACCTGAATAAAGATTCTAAGGGGGATGAGTGATGCACTGGATCTGCATAACGAAACCTGCAGGCTGTTTGTGCCCGACAATTACTGTCGTGGTGGAAAGCATAGATTGCTGGCAGTTCCATCGTGCCGTACCGTTGCCGCTCAAACTCGCCTGTACCGCGATCACTGACTAAAACCCGGACTTTGATTTATTTGCGGATGATTGGAAGTTATTATTGTTAGAATGTTTGAAGTTTTGCGAGACGAATGGGTGAAAATACTGTGTTATAGTTTTTTAGATTTATGTTGTATCGAAATAGTGTAATTGGTTTCGGCCGTTATATTTAATGTAAATAAATAATACAGGCGTGTTGTTATGTGTTATTAAAATTCAAAGTTAGTATTTTCTTCCCCCAGGTGTGTGGTCGGAGATACTGCTATCGTTTTCTATCCTGTCCAACGGTCGTACAATCCTCAGCACGGATACCCCCAACGACGGAGCCCTTACTTGTCTTCACGGAATGAGGTACGTTTCATTTTATTATCAAACTCTTTTTGTCCCATATTAGTTTATGTACTTACATTTAAGAATAGAAATCTACCGTCCCCATCGTTTTGTTTTACGTCAGTATGTCCACTGCCTATCTCGATTGGTCCTGAATAAACTTTAGTACGAAGTGCCCATCGATCTAAAGTATTTGTACTAAACCCTGATTGGAGATTGGACCGTGTTCCGTAGTTTAGTTTTACGTTCCTATGATTGGCTTTCCTAGATATATCAGTTTTGAGTCGGATATGAGATTTTAGGTATAGCTCCTACAATTTTCAATAATAAATAGTTATGAAGAAGTATTCAAAGTTAATACTGGCGTTAGTCTTTTGAATTAGTTCACTTTTGTAGTCAATAGATGTATGTAATATGTATGGAATAATGTAGTGAATTCCTAATTTATTTTATATTTTGAGTAATACTTAATACAGAGCGTGTAAATGAAATGAAATGAAATTATTTATTTTGCAATTAGGATTTTTCAATCACTTTTACACGTCTTTTTTAAACTAGATGGCATCGGCATTTCCTAGGTAAACCAGAACGACTTTAAATACAAAGTTATCACTGTTTCAACAAACGGTTTTAACTTTAGCTCCTCCATAAACAACGATATCTATTTCGTTACATAACGAATATATAATATTATAGTAAAAAGATTCGGTATTTGTTTCATTGCAATCAATTAACTTAGAGTTATTTGCTAGTAGCTATTTTATTTAAATCGAGCGCAACGAATTTATCGACTGAGATTAATATATCTAAGCTTTGTTTTTAAGATACACAATGAAATTTATCTTCGAGAAATAGATTAATGGTATCCAATATCCAAAATAATGTTTTAAAAGAAAAGTTCGACTTAGTTGAAAAGCTAAGTGTCCGGTTTAGAATATCCCGATTTAATTTGGAGTGTGCGCAATATTTCTTTTCTTCCATTTATCTTTATCAAACCTCATCTGAGATACTTTCTTCTCAATCATATCACGATTTACATAAATTCATGCATCATTTCTGTGAGTCATATGTGTTCTTTTAAAGATAATTTACCTACACGTAAAAATCTTCTCGTAACATCGTCGCTGCGCCTGCCAAGTTCCATTTGTGATTTTTGATAGGTTTCGGGAAACAACAAAAAACGAACTATTTTTTTAATAAATACATTAAATAAAAAAAACTGACAATGCAGTATTGAAAACATTTATTAGATACACAACTCTATAAAATTATATCAAATTCAGTACCGGATTAAGCACGCGCGGGGCCCGTAGCAAATTCTATCGAGGGGCCCATGATCTGCTATGGGCACATAAGTTTAAAGTAAATTTTATAGAACTTGTGCGTTTATTGTATGAAATCCAGTGTTTTATTTTCGCCAACCAAATAATAGGTTACCGATTGTCTGACGTGGATTGTATTAGTCGAAAAACAGGTGTAACGTTTCACGTTTTTGTGACATCAAGTACATCAATAGACCACATCTTAATAAGTTTCATTCAAAAAATTACGATCAGGCGGAGGCAGGCGAGTTTGGACACGCGGGGCCCCCTTTTGCGCGGGGCCCGTAGCAATTGCTACTCTTGCTACGTGGTTAATACGGCACTGATCAAATTATAAAAACGGGTTAAAGAATGATCATATGGAACTTGGCAGCCGCAGCGACGACATGTTTTCCTCTCTCCTTATCACAATGTCCATATTCCATATACCAACAACGGGTTTCTTTTTACTTTCCAATCACCGCAATACCTTACATAAGTACCTTCTCATTACACACTACATTAATGACTTATGATTTTCTGAAAATCTCAAGTTCTTCTTCTCACAAACATCGAAACACAAACCAGATTTATTTTCGTGCAAAATACATATTGTGCGGTAATCTCTACATTCTTAATATGTTCCCATGTATACAAAGTGCATATTATGTTCACAGGTTCATGTCAGTGATCTGGGTGATAATGGTCCACACCTACCTGACCATATTCTACGTAGCTGACAACAAGACCATGCGAGTCATCATTGAGCGAAACTTCTGGTACCAGTCAGTCGGAAATGCGTCCTATTGTGTTGACACTTTTTTTGTTATCAGGTTGGTATAGCTACCTTAGTGATTGAATATTAGGATCAAAGGTCGTGTTTTCATGATGCGCGTAGCCTGACATGAAAAATATGACTGATGAGCAAGTTCACCTTGTTCGACAACGCGTAAACACGTTTCATGGATTGCTCTTTCGAAATAATTTTATTACACACTTAACATTCATATACTAATATAAATTAAGATTATTTTAATATTGCTTAACATTGGCCTTGAGAAATATTATACAAACGTGAAAGTAAACAAATGACACAATTCATGGACCCCTTAAATATTCATTACAGCTTTTATATAATAATTTAATATGCAACACGAATTAATACCTACGCCATGTGCCAAATCACGGTATCATAATTTAAAACATATGCGTACGGACATTACACGTTAGTAATATAATTAATGACTTTATTAATTACGCTAATTTAATATATAACTTTTGAAATAAATAAATATTTTAATTCTGACACCAACTGGACTAGCTGTTTGGTAACTTCATACATAGCAGCTGAATTTAACTTCCCAATTAATTAATAGAAAAAAGTTATCGCATCTTTTAATGTTTAGACATCCACTAAAATAACTACCTAAGTATATGAGTACAAAGGATGTATTTCGGCGGCAACAGCCTTCAATCGACGAGTATTCGGTTATTTCTGCTCAACGAACAATTTACTAACGCAAATTAATATTTAATTAACGATAAGCTAAGGTTTCATCTTAAAGAGCTGACAGTGGAACCCTTATCTGCTTTGATATCCATCAAACTGTTTGACCGTCAAATCCAATTACTTCGGAGAGGACTTCAAATGTCTTTGTCAATTTAGAATAGTTACAGACTATATTGATTTTCAACAAGTGAACAGCCGCGAACATCAATTTCGATTCTCTTAAAACCATTTTTTTATCTATACATTTTAGGTAGATTCACTAGGGTTGTCGGACCGTTGGACTTTTTGCGCTGTGTCTACTTTATATTGACATGGGACAATTTTCATTACTATTTTAGTGGACACGTAAAGAACAATAGGAATGAATGGCACGATCAATTCGGTATTTTTGTTTTTGTTAGAGAATGTATTGATACATATATATTTTACTATAATATTAAATTAAATAACATAACTAAGTCCGCGTTATTGGTGTTATTCGAGTAGATTATCCTCCTGTATTTGACAGCCCTAGTAACACATTGGGTGCACAAGGAAAACCTTCTACGTGTTATAAGACGACGTAAATCAAATTAATGTGGTCCACTCGCGCGGTGCAATGAAGTAGATGAGTTATTTTTATGAGCTACGACCAAATCTATCGTTTTGCCGCTTATCTTGGCAACCCTTGAACACGTCTCGTTGAAAGTATAAGTGGTGATATCAGGGCCATAAAAGGGAGAATCTTAATAAATTCTCGTCTTATTTGTAATATCACATTTTCAGATAACTGATGCGCGACCGCTCTAAAGTGTGAACATTAACTTGATAGTTTTCAATTTCCTTTAATATATCTATGTTCTCTGTAACTTTTAGTAACAACGAATCGACTCTCTGACGTCTACATTATTTCGATGAACCTTTGTCGACTAAAGTTTTCATTTGTTTCAGCGGTATACTCGTCACAATTCTATTTCTGAGGACAGAAGACAAAAAGGGCAAAAAAGCTGAACAGCAAGACAAACAGGACATCAACAAAAATCTTAACGGGTTCAGTAACTCCGCTCTGTCAATCTCTGTGATAAGCCAGCAATCGTTCAAGGAAGATTTATTAGACAAGCCTAAAACCAACGTCTATTCTGTAGCAGAACTTTTAGCCATGGTTAAGTCCTTCTTCGTTCTGTTCTCTTATCGTTTGGTCAGGCTGACCCCGGCTTACGGCTTCGTGATCGGTCTAAACGAGATTGCTCTAAGGTATACGCACGACAGATCAGTGTTCGAGCCAGCGATCTTCGACCACATCACTTGCGACAAGTTCTGGTGGCGCAACTTGCTGTACATCAACAACTTGTACCCTCAGCGAGAGATGTGCATGGTCTGGTCATGGTACATGGCCAATGACACGCAGTTCTACGTCGTTGGAATTATATTGCTACTCATTTCTGTGAAGTAAGTATGAAGATGCTTAAACTTAAATTGGAAAAAATAAGTTAAACAAAACCCAGTGACATAATTTTGCGTGATTTTCTCTAGAACTGTAAATGTTCAGTATCAAATGTTCAATTTGTCGGTGACTCTTTTTTTCTGCGGTCACTGTTTTCCTAAAGTAGAAACCTTTCAAGAAATTCTTACAAGTAACCCACAGAACTATTAAGCCGATTTATGTTATAAATTCGTTTGTGAAACAGAATCTAGCACTCTAATCTTATTCACTTTATTCAACAAGCTGTTTTTCTAGGCCAAGTTTATGCATTGTGCAATCATCTCTGTGTGTGTATTTCGTATTTTTCTAGATAGTCTATCTGCATATGAATTGTTATGTTACAATATGTTTAAAAATATTTTAAAATTCACAGGCACCCAAAGTTCGCGATGATATCGCTAGGATTGCTGATGGTCAGTTCATGGGCAACCACCATCTACATATCAGTGTGGCATCAATACAAGGCGCGGATACAGGAACCCTTCGAAATGTTTGACCCGCTCTATGACAAGCCTTGGTCGAGGATCGGACCCTATTTAGTTGGTAAGAGGATAAAACATTCTGATACTACCCACATAAATTAATCCCAATCTACAATATATAGAATCAACATTGGAAATAATTAGTTCTTGCTCATCGATCTTAGTAAAACTTGTTCCAAAATATGAATAGTCCGTGATGGATGAACGTTGCTCCATCAGCAAGAAATTACTAATTGACTAAGTCTTCAGAACCCAACAAAGTTACGCATGTTGAGTACTCTGTCAAGTTATACTATAGATTTTTTGTTGTAAGTGTATTTTCGAAGCTTTCAGCTGCTTAAATCGAATCACCCTCTGAAGCAATTTCAAGTTTGATAAATTATTAAGAGCGAACGAGGTTAGATGACGGGCTATTATTCCTTATTTTTAATGTTTTCGCAACTCATGCTACGCCCCTTGCCTATATTATTTCGCAAAGGAATATTAATTACTTGTTTAATACCGAAAAGCAATCACTACGATCCATGTAGCGGAGTTAAAAACTTTTTTAATTTTATGAACAATATGTAAATAGGATAGGTTCAAACATGTTTCTGTGTTGTATTTGCTTTTAATAAATAGTATGCTACAAATATTTCACCTACCCATTATGAAACTGGCTCTCCCATGCAAAACGAGAAAACCTTTCTATATAATTATTTTTCTATTCTCCCTCTCTCTTTGTCTTCCCCTCTCTCTAACACATAGTGACAAAATTACACCCCTATTAGAGTATAGGAAATTGGAAGACAAAATGACAACAAGAAATTGTTAGGTATAATCGAGTTGTTAAAAAGTGAGATTAAAATATATAAACTTTTCATAATTAAGTGCACTAGGACAATAACAATTTTAAGCATACTTAAAGAATATGTTACCAAATACATTTTGTAAGTATATGCTATTTATATTCGTTGAACCAGGTTCGTGTTACGTGTTGTGTAGTTATAATATTATTATGAAAGTAGTCGCGAGTCGCGAAAAATATTCGAGGTCGAGTTTTGTTTGCGTAATTACCTATATGTTTTTAAACTGACGTTTGTATAATATTTAAAAAACATATAAAACGACTTTCATTTTTCCATTGTTCAAATATTGTAGGAGAATTCATCAGCCTTTTACAAAAGCTTCTTTGTAGAATAGCCTTTATTTCACCGTGGTGGTAGTGTTAGTTCACAAAACAATGCCGGCGAAATTGAAAAAGGAATATTAAAATAGGTCGAAATAGCCGACTCGGCTTGTATGCAATAAAATAAAAGCTGTGTTAAAAATTATTTGGGTCGATACAACGCCATTCTGAGATCGCGTGGAATGCCCGACGCGCCAATGATTGTGTAGCCCTTCCGAACTCGGATCCTCGCGTAATCCCCGAAAATGGGTCTTTTACTGAGATTTTATCGATCTTACCAAAAAGCTATATGTTCCCTCCGTTTGGGTTTCTTTTCGTTGATCAGTGAGAGGATCATAATAGGCGTCCTACAAAAGTGTAAATGGTGGGCTGAACAAGCCGATAACTTGGCGCGGTCGGCCAGTTTCCACACTATATCGTACCCAACATGAGCATTGACTATTATCAATAAAGCGCCTTATCTTATGCAATTTGTAAGGAAAAATCTTCTTCTATTCGGAATTCTCTTTTCACTAACAACATTTGCAGTTGGTTCATCAAATTCTATTTTGGTCTATCGTGTTTCGTCCCCAAATTGACAGAGATTTTGTGCGAAAAAGAAAACAGTTGTATAAAACCTAGAGTATTTTATCAAAGCGCAATTTCTAAGCTCTGTTTTTATACTACCTGGGAAAACGCTATCTTGAAGGCAGTCTGAAAGTGGAACGGGTGTGTAAAAATAACAAGCGCAGCAATAGACTCCCGCCTGGGACCGAGGTCGTTGAAAAATTTATTAGAGTTTTATTATCGGGAGGTATTACGGCTCTCCGTCACCCTCCAACCCACTCGTCACCGGAATTTATTTATCTCATACAAAATACAATACATGCCTGTTCAAACCAATTACGTGTAGCTTCCAATTGTAATGTCTATGGGCTGGCAATTTACAAATATTTACATATATTACAATAGAGGCTTTGAAGTGCCTTATTTGGTATTCCAAAGTGGAATACGCTTCTGTATCACAGTGATCATACATAGGCGCGATACTAATGCGTTACAATTAATATCCGATGCGCCTTCAGTATGAACAACGGAAGACTTATTTACATGATAGAAGCTTTAAGAAAAATAATTAGGTTGAAAAACACACAAAGTGAGAAAAATACACTCTAACGATACAACTTCGTTTCGCTAACTGAAAATGGTAAAATACCTAAGCTAAACTTAAGCTAAACTTTTACGGGGTCTGACTCCCGGGTCGAACAAATAGTTATTGATTTTTGGTTAAAAAAAAAATGTAGCAGTCCGCAGTATAGAATTATGCGCGGTAGACAAAATTTATGTGTACTGGCTTCCCTTCGGGGAATACGGGTGTGATGCTATATAAATATTTATATTTACAGGTATGATAGTAGGCTGGTACTTGCACAAGACCAGATGTCAATTGAGGCTTCCATACTGGGTGGTGGCGCTGGGCTGGCCAATCGCTCTCGCCATATTTGGCAGTCTCATCTTCAGCATGGTCAACGGCTACTTCGAAGTATGGCCGACCGCCTTCTACATAAGCGTTGGACACACAGGTATGTTTCATTAAAAAATAACTTTCTCCTTAAAGAGCACAAAACTCAAATGTTTCAAGTTCCCTATAGTTTCATTTAACCCATTTCCATTGGTAAAAATATTTAAACTGATTAGTTTAATAATAGAACATTTTAACATTAGGTACTGTAGGCACTAGAATCGCAACGGTGTCATTCCATATAGTCTCAATTATTTTTTTATGAAAAAAGAATAGTTAATAACAATTACACGCACAAAAGGTTCTCAAATCTCATAACAAAAGTATAACCCTTTCAAATCACTACATATTATAAAACAAAGTACCCCGCCGCGTTTGTCTGTCTGTCCGTTCGCTATAAACTCAAAAATTACTGAACGGATTTTTATGCGATTTTTAACAATAGTGATTCATGAGGAAGGGAGTAGTAAATTGGCTGAAATATGACGATGATACTTGAAGATGTCGGAAAAAATCATGCCGACTGGGAGATTTACTGGCGTGCGCCGAATAAATGCTCGACGGGCTGATACGTCACTACGATAGAAAAAAATGAAGGTGTATATGCTCTGTTATCCATGCGAAGCCGGGGCGGGTCGCTAGTTAAATCTATGATAATGGTACTTCGAAAGCCAGGCTAATGAAATTTAATAAAGGTGGTGTTAATTTTCCTAATTGCTAAGCTTTGCGCTTTTAATGTTGTCACATTTTAACAAATTATAACGGTATATCACCGTTTCTTGATATAGTCTTTTTCGATATTTTCTAGATATTTCAATGGAATGTTCTATATGAATCTGTTTTTTTTTTATCAGGATTTGGTATATTTACCAAAGACCAAATAGCATTGATATTTTTGTACAGATTTTTTAAATAAAGTTAGTTCTCTTAGTAAGCTTGTACAACTACAGTATTACTTCTAGACAATTTTATTTTTTTAGTCGTTTTTAGGTTTCCAAACTCGAATAATGTAGTTTTAGTTTCCACATGAGTTCCAAGGGCGGCTAATATCAATTACTATTACTAATCCGCTTGAATAACCGTATCTTAGCGTCCGGCTAATCGAGATACCGATATCGAGTATTATAAATATAAATACATTATTATTCTGACACCACCAGCCTGGGGCGTAGCAGTAGCGTGGGTGGCGATATCCTGCTGCAGTGGGTACGGAGGCCTGGTGAACTCTGCGCTGTCGTACCGAGGGTTGCTTCCGCTCAGTCGGCTCACATACTGCGCGTACCTGGTGCATCCCACCATCATGATGTACACCTCCTTCCTGCTCGACGGACCCTACCATATGCAGAACTCCACAGTGGTGAGTAGAAGATGTAGCAAGATGGTTGTGTCAATGTGATCATTTCATAGGCGTCGTAGCTGTAGCTACCGCGTAGAGATGGTTCATAGCGTAGTACCAGGTTCCGTATGACGTAACAGCAACTTATAATGTTTATAACAAATTTGATTATAACGATGACGTTTATAACGCCATTTTCAAACATAAACGTCAATATTTTTGCATAAAAATACCCCAATCCAGGTTGATTATATTGTTCCTTTTATTCCTTATTTTAACAGTCTATACTCAGCTATAAATAAAAACGTAATAAAATTTGATACCTGTCCATTATAAGGGGGAGCGCAGGTGACTCATTAGCCACACCTTGGCCCACATTTCACACCCTTTTTACCAAACACGTGTGAAATTACCGCCTGTTAATTAGAATGTTATCTCATTTCCTTTCTTTTGGTTGACTTTTTTTTAAACAGCCGCGGCCGTCAGTGTTGAACACATACTAACTGAAATTTTATGATCCATAAATCAATTTAAGTACACACAGTCACATCGTATTACATGTTATTAATAAAAAGTAAGTTTACATAGACCATAAAAAGTCGAGGTCGAGAAACGACACTTTCAGGTAAATAAATATGTTAAATCAAAAAATAATTTGTACACCTAATGAACGGTTTTGCGTGTTCATAACAATATATTTTTACGTACCTAAGCTGTCAAACCACATAAACCGATATGTCAATGGTTTATAAATATAAATTGAACAATTGGTATCTAACCGAAAAATCAAACGTGTCATTTAAAAAGCGGGTCATTGCTACGGCCTCGTAAAGATAGAAAAATATATATGTGGCCTATTTTCCCGCAGGTATCTCACAAATAGATTGACAATAAGTAGAAACAACGTGTATCTAATAAAGTAACAGCGAACTATCTTTTACTACATAACGTAGAAAAAACTGGCAGCATATTTTGTTTATCGTGTGTTCTATTATTAGTACCACCACAGAAGATTTTCGAACGTTCAAATTTTTGTATATTTGCAAACTATTCATGTAACTTCAATCAATATTTAAACCCTCAGCAGCTGTTAAACTTTTTAATCAATTCTTGGACATTTTCCAGTCACAAAAAATATGGAAACATATTTAGAACAAAAAGAATTTTAATAAAATGACGGTACTTACCCAGCGAAAATACTAACAGTGTGTTTTTAAATTAAATTCACGCAAAACTGATTTTAAACCATTCCAACATTATCAATAGTTCCTTTCATCTGTATATTACCCGCAACTACAAGACGGGTTGGATAAATACACAATTCCGACATCCTCGTAGAAATTCGGGTCTGTAAGATTAAACTGCAACCGAATCTTATTGCTGCTATAAATCTATCATTTGGGAGCCAACGGTAACTGAAATACACGACCAAAACTATAAGTAAATGGGAGATAAACGTTTCATTACCGTCGCCTCTAACCATAAAATATATCGTAAAGCACCTATACACTAAAAGCTGCAATACCTTTATATAGCCGAGTACACTTGGCAACATAGATTTATGGCACCCTCTTGACATCCATTCAAAGGTTGGCACATTATAAGGGCCCTGAGGTTGCGAAAAAAACAGATGTATTGTAAAGTCCAAAAAATGTTTAGGTCGCAAGGCTGGTATGAAAATACTGCACATTCTTTTTTCAAAAGAAACAGTAGATTTTTCTTTGCGAGCGCTCATTAATTGATGTCAACGTAACTATACTTAGTACTTATCCAAGTTTTTCACTAGTTACCGGTTGTCTGACACTTATAATTGATAAGCACTAGAGATAGGATTTCTCCTGTATCGTGGGTACAGTTTACAAACATACATGTCACATGTACAGACAACCAGACCCGAAACAATTATCTGTAGATCATACAAATATTTGTTCCGTGCGGGGATCGAACCCGCGACACCTAGCGCAGAAAGCTAATCGCTTAGCCACTGCGCCAACCGTGTCGTCAAACTTCATTTACATACTCATTACTGTGTTTCGTAAAATTTTATATGTTCTTCTTCTATTGTGTCAATGGTTATATTATATTGTTTTGAAAAAGTGTGTTGATAGATATGGTTACGGTAAGATCGTCCCTCGTGTAAATTTTATATGAAACATGGAATGTACATGAGAAATATTTGAACATGAATTCAACGGGGTATAAAACAACAGACAGAAGATATTAATAAGCGTAGGTGTTTTTGGAATACTATGTATTACTTTACAATTAGTAAAATAATTATAGTATACTAGCTTCCGCTCGCGGCTTCGCCCGCGTGGTTTACGAACCCCTTACATTTTCCCGGGATAAAAAATATGCCTTTGTGCCAAATTTCATCCAGATCGGTTCAGCCGTTCTGGCGTGAAAGAGTAACAAAGGACTTTACTTTAAAAATACTTTGCCTCACACTATAATTAATTCCTGTATTGTGGGTGTATAGACTCGGAACAGCTAACTGTAGATCATACAAATATTTTATCCTTGCGGGAATCGAACACACGCGACACTTAGCACAGCAATCAATCGCTCAACCACTGCCACTGCATCAATCGTACTTAATTAATACGTTCGATTTTTTACCATCTGCAAACCAATCGCGGTTATAGTTAAGACCATTAATTGAATAGTACGTGTACACATAACTATTTAATTAATGGTCAGTCGTAGTACTCTTATTTTAATTTAACTGAGCGAACACAATAGTTGATTGAAAATACAGTTTTTTTTAATTCGATGTGGTTCGCTCGCTATCTTTATTGTGTAATACACAATACATATCCAATCTATATGATAACTTCCTATTTAGAATCGGATTGTTTTTGCGCGTCCTTCGGTAAGCCTTCCCCCTCACCTCCCCCGACTTTATTAACCGACATGCGAAACGAATAAAGAAGTGTCATTTTATTCAAAATGTAATTCAGGAAGCTCATTTTATAACCGTGTTTTATCACCGCTGAATTGTAAAAGCGTATACTATAAACACGTGCCTCTCAGATAATGTCATCTCGCCAAAAAAAAGTTCTAAAAATATAGGTCATGTACGAAAATTTGGCTGTAAATTTTCAAGAGCTCTGTTGTACTGAATCACTTCAGCGTTAATTAGTTTTAAAAGCTTTTCCAGAGATTTTACCGTTCCACTTATAAGTCTTGCCGTCTTCAAAGACCTGCAGTGCACTCCAGAGTAGAGTCTTAATATAAAACTTAGAACAACTACACAATTCATAGTGCACTGTAATGGTTCCTCAGAAAGTTCTATAGTACTGTTCGTAATAGAACACTGCGATGCCCTTAGTGAGTCGTCTTTCCAACGTAAATATGTACAGGTACACAGTAAATGTCAAAGCAAAACGCGCCATTAAACTTAGTTAATGAATGTCTCGCAAACATAGACATGGACATAAAATATTTTTAGCGGCGGCGGTCGTTAATCAAACAAGATGGCCGAGATGTCACGTAATTAATTAAAACCAGAAATAAAGTTGAGTTGAGAAGTTATCACTTGAGCAAAATCCTGCTCGTTCATCCGAAGTACTGACACTCTGTGGCCAAAAGATTTATATCACGCCACCTCAGATCACGGACTTTATACGATGAACACTTAGTGTTCTAGTTGAAGGACAAGAGAGTCCTCCATCTTATATTGCTCGACTCAAGATTGGACATAAAATACGTATGAACTTTTACCCTGAGTTATGAAATTGCACTCAAACCATAACATGAATTTAACTTTTACGTCCCCCACATACAATCAGCTGTAATGCTTTCAGCAAATAAGATTACGCTGAACGAAGCTGGGTGGAACTGAAAGTTTCCCAGGAATGCAAAGCTGACCCAGTGTAGGTAAACTCAAACAGAACTCAAGGATTTAGAAAGTTTTCAAATCATTTAGCTGTTTATCGAAGAAGAACAATTAAAATTTGAACTAAAGTGAAATTCTTGTATCTACTGTGACTACTCTGTCTACAGTCGAATCGGATGTCGGGTATGATTCCCATTTTTATTATAGAAGAGCTGCCGAACTGTTCCAACTTTGAATTAGCATCGAAATACATAATGAGGTTTTAATCATACAGACTTAATATTCAAAATCCTGTCTTTTGACAGAGGGAATATTTAATTATCATTAACACTAATTCCGTTAAAAATAAATATAAGACATAATTATGTTTGTTTGTACTTAAATTACGACCACTTATTAAATTACTTTCTAGCGGGACTACGACGCGCGCGGGACATCTTCCACACGCCCTAGACCCTCCCTTGGCTCCTATAAATACTTGTGCTGCTAACTTTTTTCGCGAGAAAGCACAACAATATCACGTGTTAAAAAAATGGAATATAGAATCGTCAAATGAATAGCAAATACATGTTCAAGAACATTAAATCCTAAACAGCTACCCAAATCCCTTTGTCCGTTTGAAAAATAAAATTAAAACATGTTCCAATGCAATGTTCCAAATGAATGGCTTATTATATGACGAGGAACTCTTATATCCTTTTTTTTTCATTTCATTAGCGACTCGGCACCGAAATATGGTTGTCGCTAACTTTTATGATTTCAGTAATAACTATGTTTCTACTTACAGCTCGCGATAAATGCCGGATACGCAGTGATGGCATTCCTGGCTTCGTTCGCCATATCGCTAGCGTTTGAGGCGCCCGCAGTCAGACTTCTCAAGATCATCAGCGGTCCACCACGGAGTAAGAAGAGCTCCTGAATCATGACAGAAGAAACCACGGTCGTAGCACTGACACAAGGAATAACGTGTTGATAACTTGCATCATGTTCAACGCGCACTCATTAATAAACATCTTTGTTGTAAAACATTTATATTTGTATACATTTTTAGATAAATCTTACAAAAATTATGGTTTGAAAATTCTAATGGTATACTTTATATTTAATTTCATGTTAGTGTTATTATACTTCAGCCAATGAAGTGCGCTCTATCGAAGCTTTATTTAGGATATAATTTTAAAACCCAAAACGTTAATACTTGATAGTTACCAATACGAGTTCATTTCCTTCTGAGTGTCGGTCTTAAAGTTCGACCAATAGTCGTATTTATTTATAGCCACCGTTGTGTGTTAATGCCAATTCAAAGGGTAATGTTTGACTGCTTAATCTATAACATAGCGAATACCATATGTGCGAGTCATTACAAGTTTGTCGACCCAGTTGCGAAGTTACACCCGTAATTCTACAAAGTACTTAGATATAGGCAACTGATTGAGAAGCTACTTAATTTATCTGTGTACACGCAGCATCAAAATTCACGTTCATAAACAATTATTATTACACGTGTGTCCAAATAAACACAATACAAAAACGAAAGAAACAGTTCCACAATCGCAGAAATTCCTTTTCCAATTTACTGTAACTACTCGTTATCTCATTAAAAGGATGTGATTAAAATTGCTCACAATTCTATACTCAATAAGTAGGTGTAGTATAAGTATGTACTGTATTCAATTAAAGCTTACAAACTAAATGTTTACATAGACTAGAAATCTGAGCAAGATTGTTAGCGAGTGACATCTACACACGTCATCCCCGATCTGACGGTGGCATGTGTACACCAATATAGTGATTTCTCCGAGTGTCGAATATTCGTGTCGCTCTGGAATATGATAATTTATTATGATTACACTCCATAAGCGGCGCCTACATGCAATGAATCAATCATGGCGGCTCACCGCGCGTTATCTCTCCCGCCACATAGATAAATCCTGACCTCATTGTATAATAACTAAGTTCTTGTTAGCCACCCAAACCGCTCATGGAACATAGTACTCAGATAATGTTTTTGTGACTAAGATCGATGCTACTCGAATACACACCGACGTTATTTGGGTTAAGTATTTCAAGATGTTTTTCAATATTCGCCCAGACACGCACAATATCGGAGAATAAACGATTTTCACGGTACAACGCAAGCGGATCAACATGCGAAGAAAAAACAAATTACGCCAATCATTATGATATCGTAATAATATCGTGGACACGTTGAAAATGTACTTATAATTAGGGTCTGAGGTTACACACGTATTCAGACAATATTGTGTTTAATATAATTTCGAGGACCTATTAAATATTGTCTACCTCTAATAAGTACCTAAAGTAATATATGAGTATGTTCAATAAGTCCTTATTTGACGGTAGTGTAGAGTAGGTCCAAAAGAAACTTTGCTTTCATTGGTAAGTGAGTACAATGTTATTTTATGTATTTCTTATCAATAGTTAGCAAGGAGATTTTAGTGTCTAGATTATTTTTATGATAAAATATTTTTAACATGTGATATTTCATAGAATATTTAGAGGTCCTTGATAACATTTCATACATTTCGTGCCCATTTTTAAACATATCGGATAGCAGTATTCAAGTAATAATTAGTTTTATTAAGACAATAATTAATTGATGTTATCATAATTATATCACCGACCTCAAAATAATGAAAATAAATTGTAAATATACCTACCATACATGTTCTGAATACTCTAAAAGAAACGATTCATATTGTAAATAGCAAATTTTATAATAAACCATTATTTAATTAAGTATTTTTCTATTTATTTCATACCTGTTTTCTTTAACAAGTAAATATCTTAAAACTACTGAGGTACTAGATAATAGGTTTATTTAGATTAGATTTAGAGCTGATTTTTGAATAGCTGGATAAATCTCAAATAAATCCATACAAGAACTGTCCCATTTCAAATTAACTTGAAAATTTGATCAATCGGACCTTAGTAAAAAATGTCTTCGTTTTAATCTCACACCATATATAGGTATTGATGTAAACAAGTATATAATGAAATCAAAACATAGAGTGCGGGTAAAAGAACGCCTAAGCACTTAGAGTTATTACTGCTTGGAGTTCTACTTACAAACTCTACAGAACTAAACTTGTTGCTATATGATATGAATTTATACCAGAGTCCAAACGACTTTCTGTTTTGCTAATAAATCTAGAAAACGCTTTTGCCATCTATTTAAATGACTTTCTTGAAACTTACGTCGCCTAAATTATTCATAACGCTTATAAAATGTCCTTTTAATTAAACATCTAAACATTCATAATTACCTTATATTTCAGACGAATACTGTTAACTTTTTTCTGCATATCATCACGCCTTTATTCACCGAAGGGTGAGGCAGAGGTATAGGTAGGTACCGATTGTATATCTTAATTTTGCGGAAACCGTTTTTAACTCCCATTGAATAGAGGGCAAGCCTATTGCCAACTACTGGTCACAATTCCAAATTACAGCTGCTGAGAATTTAAAAAAATCTTCATAACACTTTGCCGACCTGAAAATCGAACACAGGACCCCACCAGTCAGACACCAATGAGACAGTTTTATATAAACTTCACGTTATTTACAACCATTACAGTCAAACGAATAAAGCTAATGGATTGTAAGCAGTAAAAGCAAATCGTATAAGAATAAACGAAAAAATAATATTAAGCTTTGAAGTGAAATCAGCGAATAGGGTGAGATTAGATACGTGAGCTTTTGTGCGGAGTAGTGTATAAAACGGCAAAATAGCCGTGCTATCGATCCGAAGTGCCTGCCGCCTGCCTTACTCCCCGTGGCGCGATTACTATCGGCTATAAAATAAGGATGTGTGCTAGAAAATTGATAACATCATAAATAATACTGATTTTCTCCAAATATACGCGGTTCTTGTGAAGACGTGAGCTGAACATCAATCGAGATATGGGCCGCAAAATTTGGAGTTTATTTGCAAACGGCTTTTTTATTGAATGCAACAGAAATGAATATTTGAAAGCTGAAACAGAGAACAAGTACAAGTGCAAAATTGTTAAATATCGTCTTAGGTACCTACTTGGCGAGTTAGATTTTTTCGCGCACATTGGCATGACGTTAATGAACAAACTCTTTAAATAGAGAAAAAAGACTTTAGATGTAGAGTTATATGGTTATCTACCAACGTTCACATTACTTCTAAAGTAGGTATGTATATTATATTCTTAATCATTAATTAATATAAAAATAATTCATTGTTTGTGCCAGTACCTAACATGCAAAAAATGCTAATAGAAGTACGACCACTTAATGTCCCATAACGCATATTTTCTCCACAAACGGCAATATAAAAACAAAAGTTTTGCAATAAAATTATCATAAACATACAAACCGCCACGTTAAAAGAAAAAAAAAAATATTTTCGTCTTAGTTCATTTTCAATGTTCTTAATGACAATTGATTTCAGAGTTTGTCAGAATTATATTATATGGTCCTGCGGGTATTAAAGGGATCCAGTTTTCCCTCAATCTGAGAGTAAAGTTGCCCACTCGTATTAATGAAATGGCGGGATGCAGTCAAGAGCCAAACTTAACCGCTAAATTTATATTTGGAACTAGCTGTGCCCGCGACTTCGTTCGCGTGGATGTCGGAACTTAACAATGTATTTTTTAGTGAGACCAAATGCACTTAACCCTATTTTTTTCTAAAATAAAAGAATTTTTCTAAAATAAAAGTAGCCTTAGTTACTCCTTATTACATCAGCTACCTGCCAATAAAAGTCCCGTCAAAATCGGTCCAGCCATTTCAGAGATTAGCCTATACAAACAGACAGACAGAGAGACAAAAATTGTAAAAAATGTTATTTTGGTGTATGTACCGTATATATATTCATATGCATGTAGTAAAAAACGGTTATTTCAATATTACAAACAGAAACTCCAATTTTATTTATATGTACCTATAGACGTATAGATTGTATCTCACTTTCAATCCTTTAGATATTTTTCTCATCTTGGATTTTATGTTGAAATAAAGGTTATTATACCTATTGCAAGCAACAAAAATTTAAGTTTACTTAAGAGCAAAAATGTGAAATAAAAACACGGCTCATATCACGCTTAAGTGCCGTGAAAGTGCAGTTGGGGTAAAAACGATGCTCCACGTTAGCAGGTACTACGGATTTAATCAACTTAAGAGATTCAAATATTCTGAATTTAGTATCATTGCAATTTCGCTCGTTAAGTATGTCTTAATTCTCTGACTTCTCTCCCAGGTACCCTTTGGAAGCGAGCACACATAATCCCTGAGGGTATACATTATCTGATTAACTTTACGAACTCACAACTTCATGTAAATATTGCTCTGTTCATCATACTTGTTAACATACGACTCCTCTGTGTTTAACTTGTCTAAAATCCTGTTTGGTTGAATAATATTGCATGTATGTGTACAGTCAGCCGCAAAAATATGTATACACGTAGCGAAATTCAAAAGCGATTTTTAGAGGAAATAGTGATTGAAATCTTGACAAATTTTACACATACTATCTGCGGATACATAAAAATACATAGTCATTAAAATTTTATGATATAAACCAATCGTTTTCCAAGAATAGGCATTTGAATTTCGCAACGTGTATACATCTTTTTGATGCTGACTGTACATACATGGCGAAATAGAAAGAATTAAAGTTTCACATCCGTTGGTACCTACTAAACATAAATCTGTCAAGTACTTACTTTTGTTACGGAAAAGTTTATTGTCTGTCTACAAGGCGGCCACAAAAGGTACAATTCTAACAATAACACTGGAAGGACAAAGAATGATCTTCTTGCCTTGAATGGGTTAAAAATATATTTTTGTAAAATGAACATTTCATAAAGGCGGTAACAAAGCGGTTGCGACTATTACACTCTAGGATTCTACTAATTGCTTTGCTACTTCCGCTGCAAAAAACTGCCCTGACTGTTAATTAAAGACATTTTTGCCCTCTTAATGGAGGCGCAAGTCGTTTCATTACGGAGGAACTCATCACATCCTCTCGCACCAGACGCGACAGCCTCGACAATTTTCCCCCGTACCTTTACCAATAAATTATGCTTAAAATAGAAGCATAGAAATAAAACTTCTAGATAAGTTTATTCTAACGGGTAAATAATTTATTAAATAAGTTTTGTATCTTAAATGAGGTTGTAGTACCACTCTTGTCCAGGTTTCGATTCAACTGCCACGCTTCAAAAAGTTTTAATGAGATACTTAAATATATGTTTTTTACAATATTTCTATTTGCAATTTTTTGTTGCAGTAAATGGCAATTGGCAGTTGGTTTACGATAGTAGATACACTGGGTAATACTCGTAATAAATAAATTTAGATTATTACTGTCCCAATGCTGGGAAAGGGCCTCTTTCCAGAATGAGAAGGGTTAGCCCTTAATCCACCACGCTGACTCGGTGCAGGTTGGCAGACATCACGCACCATCAAGAACTTTATGGAGCCCCCTTAAGTGTGCAGGTTTACTCACGATTTTCTTTCACTGTTAACACGAATGATAATCAAATTCTGATCCGCACATGACTGTCAGGGTGTGAGTGTGTCACATAAAAGTCAGAGGTGCGGGCCGGGTTTGAACTCATACCCTCCTGCAACCTGCGTTCAACCGCTAGGCTATCACCGGGTTGTGACATTGGGTTACAAATAGCGAAACATAAGGTTCACGTACCTATATTTATAATTAGTTTAATTCTAGCGTTTAGTGAGCGTACAATCGTAAACAACGCCGCAATATTAGCTATTAATATTCTGGGAAAGGTGATATTTTGTCATGTTATCATGTATTTCATAAGTTGAATATAAAATATAATTAGCAGCAATTTCATAAGTAACGGCTCAATGGAACATGTGGTGAAATTATTTATTTTGTATCATTTAAAGCACAGTTTTCTTTCTATTCTAAATATAAATTAGAGTACAGTACCAATGAATCTGTGAAGTCCACTGGCAGGCCATTCACTGTTGACCATCAACTTGTAAGAGCACAAGTTGGGCCTCAACAAATAGAACCTAATTATCTACCACGATTTTTCTTCGACTTCGAGGTCGAGGAAAACTTGTAGTGTCTAGTACAACCTTAGGTTACTGAACTATCTATATAGCACACGACGCTGCCTTTGCCGACATTCGGTCTCAACTCGAGAAGAAAAAGAAGAAGGTTACCCTGGATGTTTTTCGGATAACGTCTTCGCGGATTTCATCAACAGCCTTTAAGTTTATAAGTAGGCTAGAAATAACATTCATAATAAATTAAACTCCTGAATCACTTCATATTTTCTTGATAAACCATTTGTGATGTTGCTATTTTTTTTTAAATAACTCTAGTATACCATATAAGGAACAGGATGAAATCAATTCCAAATGAATGATAAAATAATAAAATGTAATTTATGATCATAATATACGTACCTATCATCTAAATCTTTAATATCGCTATTTATCTTTGAGCACCGGCGTAATATTCTAACGTCCAATTTTAACCCCTGCCTCGGGCAAAGGAATCGTTTGGGCTATGTGTGCCGTTACTACTAACCAAAATTACAAAAAAGGTTTTCCGAGTTGAAAAGAAATATACACCTTCATACTTTAGTAATTTCTGTTGTTATCGCTTAAAGTGATTGTTATTATCTATAATAACTATCGATACCTACGCACAAGCTAACAACGTGTGAACCTGGCAAACTAGACCCATAAATTGGAGCCGCAAAATCACGTACTCTCAAGGCTTTGCGAGAGCATTGCCAACATGGAGCTCGGTGTGAAGCCCAACCAAAACATTCAGACACAACTTCCCCACGCCATTAATCGACAAACGTTATTTATTCAGTATCGACAAATACTTTTCCTTTTGAAGTTTTCTGAACCGTACGCTAAAGATACTGGACAAATTCAAAGTGGAAACACAATAAAAGTCTGTTGTTGTATAACAAAATAAAGCGAAGATAGCGAACGATACAGAATGTAATGAGTTTCCAGTTTCTGTTGGAGAATTTTATGCCCCGCCTCGGTTACAGATTCATTTTGCTGAGGCTGAAATTCATATGAAGTTTGCTTTCACTATATTATAACAAGCATTACCTATACTCGTAACATTTTAACCAGAGATGTTGTGTTTACTAACAGTTTGCATGGGAGGGTTACAATTTGCAACTTCAACGTTGGTACACAGGAATGGTGATGAGCAAAAGTTTTAAAATTGCCAAATCTCATCCAGTCTGTGACGTATTTTACAGAGACAGGACTGAGGCTCTGATGAAAAAAGAAATTTCGTATCTTTTTACCGTTTAAGCGATCATCTTCCGATAATAAATTATTTTTTCATCGTGGCGCATTCGTTATTGGATTTCAAAGATTGATGGGCTTTTTTTTATATAATTGCCACGAAAATATGCATATACCTAATAATAATATACCTCTCATATCTAATAATAATATACCTACAAGTAAACACATCTAACCACAAGCAGTTATACCTTAATAATATAATTTTCTCTCAAAGGGCTATTTGACCTTCGCATCAGCATTAAATTTTTACGACAGGGCCATTCAATTACGATAAAAATATTATTTTCATATTTATTATATTTACCTAGGTATGTCTTAACAATATGAGTCCCCGACCAGTAGTTTAACAAACGAAGACCCTTCGAAAAAGTTACTTAGATATATTCGAAACGAATGTGTTTACCGAAGGTGTGTCTCCTTTTTATGGTTCTCATCAGGGATATTTTTTTATATTTTATGTTCGTTCAAGTTTCTCAATATTCTGCGAAAGTGGGCGGAGGGAACAAAAAGTGGTTAGCGGCCAGGGATATTTGTTATAACAATAAAATCGCCCTTTGTTTTTATAATGTGAGCTCTAAATAATTTTAATGTGTGTAGGAAAGGGTTAGATTTTACTTTTCATTTTCATTTTGTTGACGTTATGTGTTGGATTGAGAAAATTGGAACAGATTACTTATAAAATTTCAAACATCACAAGATACTTATAAAGACATAAGGAGTAGACATGAGTATCACTTGCGAGTTTAACATTACTCGTCAAAGAAAAGCACAAAATTAAATCGTTCATCTTATTAACGTTGAACATCTCAACAACATAATTGTTCTGCGATCAAATTAAGTTTTGACGAAAATTAAATGTAATCACATTTTCTTCTGCTGCTATTTTCTTGGTTCAGTTACCTAATATTATATCTGTTCACAAGTTATATAGGCACAATAATGGACATCTAAGTTTAGTTCAGACTAACGACAATAATGACCCAACACGCCTACTATACAAGCTATGAGCGGGCGGTGAAAACACGCAGGAAGGTACACCGGGAGCTGGGCAGCGAGGCGTTTATCTGATGGTCCCTCGTCACGTGCCAGTTCCCCTTCACCCTCGGTCACTCTCCCCCGCTAAATTTAGCTGAGGCGTTTCACGTCAAACAACATCCGCTCGTTTGATCTGAACACCTTTGAAAAACATTCCTAACGAAGGACACCTTCAAAAGCCCCTTTATTATTGTCACTTGTCATTATTTCTGTCCAAGTAAACTCCGATATCTTTCAAGAAAAATAAATAGACTGTAAAATTGAAGATAGTAATTCGGTTTCGAAAATGCGAGAGAGATTTATAAGGATTGAACATTACTTATATTTATTTTCAGACAAAATATATTTGATCCAATTCCATTGGATTTTGGAGCTAGGAGTAGAAATAAGCCTTATCTTATAATTGAATTTTTCCAATATTTAATTAAGAAAATATTTCATTATAACATAAAATTGTAGATAGGTATCAAAAAATCCTTAACAATTTCAAAAGAGCTTCACAGTTTTCACCTAACATGTGTTTACAAATTAGGTATAATAAGCAAGATAAACGTACTACCCGTCACCCCTTAATTTTGAACCCAAGATGTTTATATTAGGGTTAGGCTTGCCAGATGACCGGGAAATCCGGGAATGTCCAAGAATTTTGTGTCTTGTCCCGTGTCCAGTAATTAGACTTTACTGTCGCGGATTCCGAACACCTACTAGATTTTTTACATTTACGAGTATAACTAGAGTTGCCAGTACGACACGCATCGCACAGCTGCCAAATTGTGAAGTAAATAAGGTCCTTCCAAAAGACTTGCCAACCGATAAAATCCTATTTCTTTAGAGCTAATACGTCTACAGATTTTGTAAATCTAAAGAAAATAGTTTGTTTTGTTCTTTTAAATCCAACAAACACTGACTTTTACGAAAGGATATCTAGCCTGCTGAATAGTTTATAGACTGAAGAGCGAAACAGAATGTCCATGGATTTAATCAAGTCCGAAATGAAGACTCGTAAGTATGATATTTAACGGGTTTTGCTCAGAAATTTTATCAGTTTTGCAAAGTCATGACGCAGAAAAATGAATAAAAATGGCAAAATACAGTGATAAATATTTAAAAAAAGTATTTGTTATGTTTTTATAATATTATACAAATACACAATATCTATAGAAGTAGGTAGGTAAGTTTTACCTAAAATAGAAGTTAATTTGTAAGTATATGAAAATAACTTGTATTTTTCTTTTCCCTTTAAAAAATACACCAAGTAAAAACATTATCGAGGCGTAGTGAAATACCTATTTATTTTCATATATGTATTTAATACTACGGCCCGACACCGTTACTCTAGAATTGTCCCGGAAATGATAAGCCTGTACCTGGCAACCCTAGTCTCAGTTGTGCTCACATGGAGAGAATTTTAAAAGAGGAAGCAGAAGATGATGACTCTACGATCTCTCTGTCTACCTCAAGTTGCTGTCTCTATCTGAGTATATAAAGAATCATGGGTTTACAGCACATTTAATATGGATAGACCTTGTCTCATATATTTTTTCCTGGCCCAAAAACAGACAATTTCTTGTGCATACACAAGTAAAGTGATTTACAATCCTTCACCAATGTATAAACAACAAGCCGCGTCAAGACAGACGTCAATTCTAGATTCTTGAGTAACGTATGAAGCAAGGTAATAGAAGAGCGTTAATAATTAATGCTTGTTTCCCACTGAGACCGCCGTTACAGGATTCTGTGCGCCAATTCCGGGCCACTCGAACCGAATATTAGATTCGATAAGCCTTGCTCTAAATCTCGTGCTGAGGGTAATCGGTAATACTCAAACGAACAGATTTTAAAACGAAATGCATCGGTCGAAATAATCTTTAAATTTTGAAATAAGCTAGAGACTGACTGCTTTAATTAAAATGAAATTTAAATATACACCTCTGCACAACCCTTCGGGAAATACAGGTGTAATATTAATTAAGTACGTACCTATTAAATTTGCTTTTATTTAGTCGTGTGGGTAAAGAGTTCAAAGAAAATAATTTACATTTTAAGAATGGCTTGTACGTAAAAAACATGGCAATTATAGGCCATTCCGTACTAACTCAAGAAATAAACGTTTGACGAGAAAGTATTCCCTAAAACTATTAGGTTATTTATTTCTTTTTTATTTATATTCTAAACAATTGAAACAACTGGCAAGTTATGGTTACGGCCGCAATAAACTGACAGCCATTAGAATTTACTTTTTATTTTTTATTCTTCTAAACTTTTATTGGCTTTGATTGTTATGTTTTTCTTCGAAATCGGTCTGTGGAAATACAGTATATACCATTAAGCGAAATTCTAAGTCTATGGTATATACACTTTATTTTATTTACAATACACTTTATTTTGTTTCAACCTTTTAAGTTTCATTAACAGGCTTGGCTTAACTTTCGACCGGGGATTTGCGGCCCAACCAATTGATTCCAGTTGATTTTATCCATTTAATTTCGTCTTATCAAGATTTCTTTTACGTCTCAATAGTATGTATGTAAAAGCCTAATGAATGCATAATTTTATTTAGATTGCATATTATTTATGTTTACAGTGAACAACTAAGCCTAATTTGGACGCTATTTAGATATAAATTATCAGCTAAAACATTATCAAGTAACTACCCAGTTAGTGTTTCAATATACAATCAAACAATAAAAATCTTCCACAAATTTCTAATAAAACAATTTTCCAGTGAGAAAAGATTTTCTTAATAAATTCAGCGTCGAAACTTTATAACAATAATAAATTAACGCGACGTTTCGTCGGCACGCAAACTGAGACGAAATAGTAATCTTGTTGTTGTTGAGGGATCCATGGCTGATGCCGCGATAATTCCCCCTTAATTGGACCACTGCTTTAATAAAATGAAATCTGGAACAGGAGGAAGAGACCCTTCTCTTAGATATTCAAAGGCGTATACTAGCTTCTCATTCGAAATTCTAGCTTTATTTAACTAGAGTAATCGTTTATTTAGCATTTACCAAAGGAGGATTGGCAGATATGTCTTTTTGAATTTAGCGTCGGTAGAATATAGGTTAACAACAGCACACCTCTATCTAACACTTTGGAGAAATATAGACACGATAGTGTATGTTACTGATAACGAATTTTTCTATAGGTGAAACCTAGCTAGATCGATTTTTCTCCCCCGAAAACCTCTATATTGTACATTTCATCGATATCGTTACATACGTTTTTGAGAACGCGATTACAAACAAACAAACAAATATATAAAAACCCTCATATAATAGTATAGTATATTGATGTTGACACATCGAACGTCATGATTTTTTAATTTGCAATTTACATCCGTATGTTAGTACGAATACCAACATATTTTATTCATGCAGAGTGTGATCCCTCTCAACCCGGCTCAATTCACAGGCATAAATAAGTATGTATCAATACTTTAGAAACTTGAGGTTCTGTTCATAACAGTTATATTCTATTTTAATACAAAAGTTTGCGGTCGTTGAAAGCTCGTATAATTTTATCGATTGTGTAAAGTTGGTATTGTTAAGCGGAAAGATTTAAAGTAACAGTAACATAAAATACATAAAATTAACTCTACCACCAGGTGTTTTTTTTTTATTAACCATTATTTACATGCTTTCGGATATTCATAGAAGAGGTAGCGTTATGAAGTGGTAAAGTTAAGTTTTACTGTATCACACACACAATATAGACAACTTTCCAAGTTCCATATGTACATTTTTGACGTAAAAAAATCTCTGTAATAATCTGTAAAAATCTCTGTAATAAGTTGTTTTTATAATTTGATATAATTTTATAAAGTTGTGTATCTAATGAATGTCTTCAATACTAAATTGTCAGTTTTTTTTATTTAATACATTGTTTAAAAAATAATTCGTTTTATGTTGCTTCCCGTAACTTATCAAAAATTACAAATGGAACTTGGCAGGCGCAGCGACGACATACGAGAAGATAAAATATTAATATTAATAGAACGGAAGAACAAAACTGAACTAGTACCAGTTCCACAACGTGGACTGCACACTTTTTTTTTCACACACTTCATTCAACGGCAAAATATATATTTCAGTAAGTAGGTACCAGAGACGTACTAAGTAGCCAAAAGTATAAAATTCCCTGTAAATTGCAATTCCCGAGTAAAGAAAGGCTTATAAATCTACACAGTACTTTGAAAATTATTCCCTAATAGTATCTATTTAATGTATGTAAGCTTACAAACTTTCATAAAGTAAGCGTTGCCTGTATAAAGTAATAAGTAGGCGCCAGAGTGTGGTAGGTACCACATTACTTCAGTATTATATATTAAAGTCGCGGCACTCTTATTAAACTCGTGTTAAATACGTTAAAAGATGTTAGTCGTTAATAACGTGGAAAGACCTAATATTTTGCTTCTCGGTACATTAACCACAGCTGTTCTAGTGTTGATTATTTCCTGTGAGAAAATTGGGTTTTCGGGTTTTATGATACTATTTATTCATTTTTTGGAAAGCTTACATACTAATATATAAAATGTAAAATAGGGTACATTGTTTTATATAATTTGCTAATAACAAGCTTCCACATGTATGCAATTCAGTACCTAAGACAAATCTAAAAAAACATACTATGAGCTAATATGTACCTATATATTTTTAAACAAACATAAAACTAAAAACATACTACCAAACATATTGTATTAATTTAGTAGTAATAACTACTATGTACGTATTAAACTTAAACCGAGATTCCTCTACGATCAAACTCTACACGGTAACAAGTATGATTTGCCTTTGTACATATTAAAGCTCTGCTCAGTAACGTTGGACTTAAAGATCATTGTTAGCTAACAATTTACAAACCTACATGCGTTAACTTACCTACTACGTCCAAGACTTACAAACCTAGTAAAGTTCGTAAAGGAAACAAAAGTAATGTATACGTTGGTAACAAGTAATAACAAAGATTTTGTCATCAGATCTATAGATTTTGGGATTATGAGGCAAACTTGGTAACGCGATAAATAACCTCATAAATATCTCCAGACCATTTGCTCCCACCGTCGTAGACCGCGACCACTCATATATAGTCAAGGAGCTAGTTATCACATTTATACCTCAATAAGTTGCCTCGTTGAGTGCAGTGATAGCCTAGCGGTTGAATGCTTGCCTTCCATGCAGGAGGGTCCGCGTTCAAACCCGGCCTGCACCTCTAACTTTTCGGAATCATGTGCGGATCAGAATTTGATTATCACTTGCATTTACGGTGAAGGAAAAACATCGTGAGGAAACCTGCACACCTGAGAGGGCTCCATAAAGTTCTCGACGGTGTGTGTAGTCCGCCAACCCGCACCGGGCCAGCGTGGTGGACTAAGGCCTAATCCTTCTCATTCTGAGAAGAGACCCTTGCCCAGCAGTGGGACAGTAATGGGTTGAATTTATTTATTAAGTTGCCTCTTTTCGATATTTTTAGGAGTTATCAACTTGCTTAATTAATTTAATTTTGTTGGGATCCGGATGGAAATCTTCCGGTAATAGCATGAAGTTTGGAACTGTGTCTGGTAGATGGCAATAGGCTTGCGCCCTATTACACGTGACTCAATTACGGTACTTATAGTTGAAATCTGAGTGTACAGTAGTACACCTCTGCCTTCCTACCAACCATTAAGGGAATAGAGACATAAACTATATTATGTGTTCAGTTAAGCATGCCTCTCAAGATTAATACTTTGAACACGTTGTCACGGCTTTATATAAATCTGTAAGCAGAGTCATCTGCGCGCAGTTGTGTGCGGACACTCGCAACTGGTCGCAATTTCAGGAAAGGCAAGGGGGTGACTTTATATCTTAGTGTTAATTTAATTCTTAATACTTGGTCTATAAATATGCATTTCTTATGTACATAACATCACACCTTTTTCTTTGGTGTAAGCAGGTACATGGTCAAAATCAAACAAGAGTTTGTTAAACATCACAACCCTTACTTTTCCCACCATCTTAAGTAGAAATACATAACCTTAACTCCTCTTAACTATGTTCTGAAGCGGAATGTAATGAAAAACACATTAGGGAGATAAATTTATTTTTACGCTTTTTTGACGCTCCCCAGCGCCACAGCAGTTAATAAAGGTTGACGCGCAACGACAGCAATTCGATGCTAATTTGCGAAAGAAAATCATATTTCTCGACACAGCGAGACGCAGAGCCAGAATACAGCTATAAATCATAGTAATATTTCTTTAAGAATTTAAGCATAATATTATATTAAAGGGGAGACATATTTTAGTCTCTGTATTTAATAATGAGCATCGAGGTCATAATTCATGGCTCCTAGCTTATTATTAACGTTTCAAAGTTATGTGTTGGTTTTTCAATTTCAATTTCAATTTTTATCACAACTATAATGTATTATAATATGTTGGTAGGCTTAAGTATAGGTATCAATTATGGACCCTGTCGGGCACAGCATAGCTAGTAGGAGAGAGGAGGTTATGTATAGGTATGTTTGCTTTTTTAATCAGTAGATACGTGTTTACGTTACTAGCGGCCGAATGGAAGTTATTTCGAACCTCACACATCGTTTCATTGATATAAGCATAGGAATACTAAGAGAAATGAAAAATTGTGCTTACTAACATTAAATATTAACATATATCAAACTGAACAAAAAAGGAAGAAAGACACAGCCAACATACGTCTTCTATTTCAGCTTATAGAATATATTTTTATTTCATCTAAACTAAATTCAGGCAGTTATGAAATGTCGAAACTCTAGGCGCACTTTTAATGTCAATACTGATCATTACGTTTTTTTTTTATACTTCAAAGTAAGTAAGCTAAGTTGTTGGAATGATACATTTTAATTAAATGCTAATAAGCTTGGAACAATAAAAATAGAACGACCGTCGTTGTCCCCGCCCAACGCCCGACGGACGATTATTTTATTCAAGGCACGTTTAAAAACCACGCGAACCAAGTACCAACTCGTCTTATAGTTTTAATGTCTACATTTTGGCTTATGGAAGTACTGTGTGGCCGGTTGAATAATAAATGCAGAGCTGAATGCTCATTTCATCTGAAAGCCAACTATTTTCATATCTACTGCTATTCTCGCGCTCCGTACATAAATTGAGTAGGTACCATAGTCATAAAATACGGCTGATTAAAAAAAATACTTCAGTATATTTTTGTAAAAATATTAGGTAGGTACTTAATTAAACCGAAGAAAGTAAAAGTTTCCGAAGCTACATCGAATATTGGCCCAGGGTGATGCTTGACTCTGTTATGTAATCAACAGAATTGTTCTTGTTGTTATATTCTCAAAACTTTACACCAGCAACATATACTACAAAGTTAACTAATACTTAAAATAAACCTATTCATTTTCCGGTGATGTAGAAAATAAGTTTATATGCAAACTTGAAATGGACTTATTAAAAAACCTAAATGTAATTGTACTTCAGATAAAAATTGGCACGATTTTACGGACTTGTGAATTTTGGATTATATTAATAAAACCGTAGGATGAGATACCTATAATTGAAGATACATTAATCAAGAACTCTCCAGATAACTCTTCAAATATTTGATTCAGTAAGAAGATATTATCAAGGATTACATTTTTGCCTTTTGGTATTGAAATTATTTATATGTGTATAGTCTGCTAGGTACGGCCCCTCTCACGAAATGTGTCGAAAGTCGGGAAAATGTGAAAATTATAATTTAATATCTGATTTAGTCATCCCGCCAAAAGTCGGATAAAATCACTTTGACATTCATAAAATTTGGGCCTATTTTATGTGACATTTGCGTTGTTATGTGTGTAAAATAATATAATTCTGCGTCATTATTTTGCTTCTCTAGGCCACACATAAAAAAATATTTCAAGTTATCTTTTGATTGTCAAGACGAGACAAACAACTGAATAACATTTATATCACTTTAGATAAGTAAGTTATAACTCAACATCTAGGTGCCATAATATTTCAAAAAGTTTTCTAACATTCATGAGCTAAAAAGCTTTTTGCTTTTCTTATTTAGACCTTTGAACCGTAACAAATCTGATACTATACCTTATTCAATAAATATGTATTACTGCATTTTTCAGACATGTAAGAATGGTTTTCAGACATGTTAGCTTTATATGGTATAGTAGATATATGGTAAAAGTAAAATCGATATTATAAATAGAATTTGCATACACATGCAAAAACTACAATCAAATTACTTATTTATTGTAATTGAAACTAAAAATTATTAACAGCAGAAAACAGAGAAAGTTTAAGTATACAATGGTCTGGTTCAGCGGTTCTCAAACTTTTTTTAGCGACGGAACCCTTATGGAAACCAAAATAGTTGACGGAGCCCTAAGTAGTTTATGTGTGTACGTATACTTTATTAATAATCATATTACTTTACATTAACATTTGCATCTAATGGGAGGTATCAAATTGTTTTTTACTTTTCATCAATTTTTTGGTGTAAGGGTTGATAGAAGAGAGTCGACTGTGAAGAGAGTGACCATTATTTGCACGGAGCCCCCACAGAGACTTTGCGGACCCCCAGGGGCTCCGCGGAGCACACTTTGAGTATGGCTGGTCTAGTTAGAGAGAATTTTTCAAATTGCCCGACCTCGTTATGCACTATTACGAAGTTGACTCTTTTGTGGTTCAAGCTTTTTATGTAGTAGCTCAAATTGTAGGGAAAGTAAATCGAAGTTAGTTCGAACACGCTTCGTTAACTACCTGTGCCCAATTTAGTCGGCAGCGTAGTGGCGTAGACGCGTAGCATACGCGCTACGATAAAACGCTGCCTACTACGTGCTGTGCTACGCCACATAAATACCATTATTTGACCCCCTAAGATGCTCCAGTGTTCTTTCGGGTGCTCGATAAAAATCTGTTTTAATTTTCTAATCTCAATCTGTACCAAAAGACCACTGACTTTATAGAAAGAAAGAGAAAGAAAGATAGACTATTTATTATAGGCAGTTATCACATACGCATTCTTGAAACGACCTATTGGTGTACATTTTGGGTGAATAAGTTAGGTATAATTAACTGTTTGGCTCCCAGGGGCAGTGTATGTTTCACGAAACTTGCTAATGAAAGGGCGCTTCAGGTATTTAATAATTGGGTGGAAACTGATCAATTGTTAGCATAGGACCCTGCAGCTTCTTATTTATGCGACCCCTGGCATCACGAATGATACGGTACACTTATTGCCTTGCCCTTAATATCATGCTTGGTACCTTATGGAGAAAGCAGAAATGTTAGGTAATAGTCGCGATTAACATATTTCACCTTTTATTAAAATGTGGACATACATTAAAATAAGATTACATTTCTATTAGTAGCTAGCACCGTTTTGCTCGCATTCGCAAAGCTTTTTGAAGTAATATTTAACACCGTTACTTTAAAAAGCTCATATTTTAATACTCAGTGCAACGTTTGTAGAGGTAAATCTCAAAGTAATGTTATTGCGAGGTTCTTTGAGTCCCATGTGGCTCAAAGCTACCGCAAAGGTTTTCATTTTTCAAGATAACGCTCTCATGAGCATTTGTAAACAAAGAAAATAAAAATTTTTGAAAACAACTGACTAGAAATTGTAGTTGGGCCATTATTCATTTGATTTGGCGTAAAATATGCCAACCTATAATCCTAAATTATTCGTATACAGCTTATTCCTGTGTTGTTCCCTTTGGAAAATCCTAACGGGGATGAAGTGGCTTTGGTAGCATAGACGAAGAAATAGAACACAATTAATTTTTAATTCCACTTTATCCTCACTTTTGTTCGTCCATACTTTGTATATATTTTGTATACTTTTAATCTGTTACTGTTACTGCTAGCCTGGTACATCCTATTGATGGACAAAGGCCCTCCCCTTGATTTCGATGCTGACATATTTACTTATATACACAATAGCACATAACTAGAATTCCTGTTGACCCTTTCAACTAAACTTAGTATGCGTGTGGTAGAGTCCACATCAACAGTTCAATAGGTGGGGTTTGAACTGACTACCCCCTTGCTCATTAGTCCGAGACCTAAGTTATTGAGCTATTACCGCTTTATAAATTATATTTAGTGTTTGCTTCATTAGTCTATTTTTTATAGTGATGAGTTTCGATTACCGGGTCGGGAAAAGTGGTAATGGGTTTGTCGTTAGTAGAAACTCTCAGTAGCAGCACAGAGTCTGTAAGTGTACCTACCCAGTAAGTGGGGGTGAGAGTCACCCCCTTTTACACGTGACTCAGTAACAGTATAAGCAAAATGTGAGTGTGCCCCTGTCTAACTCTTCAGGGATTACAGGCGTGATGCTATTATGTTATTTAGTTTCCAAGTTTTGGTGTAATATGCACCACGTTTCTTTGTAATATATATATCTTATGAAAAATGAAGTGGGCCTACTGAAATTACCCTGGGGGCTATTTGAGCGAACCTCTCCTTCGCCATCCATCCCAACGATCGTGCTCAAGCCAATACCGTATATATTTAACGCTCCATTGGACCCTATAAATCAAATTTCCCATCGGCGGACGCCTTATCTAAATCACTTTCCTATGCTAGAAAAACGTTTCATATTGTTTTACTCGAAGACGATTCAATGGACACTTAGTTGTCCCTTGGCTGTATGTATATCTTTACTAAATCGCCAATTTAACCTATTATGCTATATCATCTTAATTTAGTATTAAGTCCTATGGATAGGATGCCAGAGGTTACGAATGACCAAAAAAACTAATGTTTTCATATCTTGTAAGCGAAAATCTTTATTTTCCAACAGTGAACGAGACAACTACAAGTGATAATATTTATTAGCCAAATACGAAGTGCGTATGAATAAAGTAAAATCTGACAAAAAGTATTTTAACGCGATAACTATTTATCAAGACATCATTATTTCAACAAGAAACTTTCCACACTACTGTGGCTGGTTTATCCAATATTTATATGCCCTGTAGATAGTGGTTCCTGATCTTGGTGTATCTGTATATGCATATGGGATGTTTATTTGCATAAAAAAGTATATAATATATTTCTAGCGGCATTATCATAATGACTTCCTCCACGCTGAGCTATTAGAAAACAATCAAAATATTATCCCAACCGTTAATTTGGCTATAAACACTCTTGTATAGGAGACAACAAAAGCTTATATAATACTTTCTCGTCCCTATCGGCATATAATAACAAAGTCGGTTGCCCGTAAAACGATAATCTCAGTAGCGATACAATTCCCCGATCAGCTATTGTGTGTTTCAGCGCGATTTTAGCGAAGCCCGCATGTGGCGTAAGGAAAATTGAATAGACAATAACAGACTAAGAGCATGCCACTGTCCCATACATGCACTAGAGCTCTCGGCACTGATTATCCGTTGTAAGCCGTTCCGAATCGAACACGACATGCAATATAGCTTGAAGGATACTGGTGCCGATTCTGAAAGCATTGACTATAGATGGAAGTATTGCTAGAACGATAGATGACAATATTGTATAGTTGTCAAGATACGTAATCGAAATTCTAAGGATATGGATCTGTTTAGCGTACTACCAACCTCATAATAAGTCATCTATTTCGACACGCAATAAATAATTCTTCGATCAAGCATTTTTTCCCTTAAAATAAAGGAGCAATATTTTTTAATTAATTGAACAGAATCGACGCCATCATCTACGAACCACCACACAAACGACCTCTTCACTTAAATGCGCTCGGTCTAGATATATGATGTTTGGTTAATGCCATTTGCCATTATGTATGCCACATAGGCACTATATACCATAGTCGGACGAATAATTGGTTTACCTGTCATTTGCAGACTATCTGTACGTGTGGTAATAAGTTTAATGTGCATGTAATCCCGAGATAAAGCACTAAGTACCCGAAGAGACACAGACAATAGGAATCGTTTATTCAAGAAATACCAATTTCCTCTTGCAAAGCTGCTCGGATAGAAGATGTTATTAAAAAGCTAAGGAAACTTCCAATTTCCTTTAATACTAGACTTTAAATTGTTTTGTATAACGCTGAAAATATACTATTCTAGTGCGATATTTATGAGTGGAATCGCCCCTTGTGTACTACATGGTTATATATGGATGTCGGGTGCTGCTGTTCACTGCCAGTGTTTGGTGTCGTGAAAAATTCCGTATAGTGCAGAAGCAGCCTCATAGTTAAAAGCAATTATCAATGGTGTGTGATGTATACCATAGAAGCAGCAAACTCTCGAGCTAAATATTTTGTCGGGTCGATGAGCGACAAATAAAACTCTTTATCACGGACTTGCAGGCCAGTGTTCAATTTACTGAGAAATTGGCATTGTACTCCACTGGTCAGATACATATCCACATGAGCACGTGACCCACTTTACTCGTTAGGCGATTCTTTCTACTCGTGACGTTGATATATGCAGTTTTAACTGAACCGCTCGCCTCTCTGAAGTGTTTTCGGACATGTTTTGTGAATCTTTTGGAAACAAAATAACTTAATTTTGAAATGATCATGTTGACGTGAGTGTGCCGTAGGCATAATCTAGGATTACGACCCGTTGCCATATTGCTTGACTGTACACCTCCCTACTGGAAATTGATGGTCGCGGAATTATAGAGCTTGCTTCCCGGAACTAAAGGGACTGAATTATTTACCTTGTAAGCCTTAAAGTTCAATCCTTGATCGCGCCTCTATTTTTTAAATAAGACTTGATAAATTATAATGGAAAATTAATTATTGATTTTAAGAAACATTAAGATTGAGCTTATGGGCACAATAAATACATATTTCGAATGCAAAAGAAATATGATGATACCTGAATAGTTCACCGTTAAAGCAAATACTCGTAGTATCATTATAAATAGTTACTATAAATCTACATTTTTTCAGTGTGCTCGTTAAAAGTTAACTGTAGAAACACAGGGACTAAAATAAGCATTGAAAATTTCTCCACATCAGCGCTAGGTCACATGACAAAAAGTACCTAAAAATATGAATTAAACTTCACTATTCCGCAGTTAAGGCATCAGTAACTACGAAAAAACCAAACCATTTTAACATCTGTTTAAAATCTCTTTAGCAACGCAAATAACTCCAGTGCGGATAATCCTCTCGAAACGTTGCTAATAGCGAGAGAAAAACTTTAAAAACATGGTATTTACAGAGCATGACGCAGAAACAGCTACGAGTTGCAAATTGCTTATCTCATAGTTTGTGACAACCTAAATACGCGCTCGCCGAATAACAAACAAAAGGCCACTATGAACGAGGATTATTACCTACTTCGTATTCCGTATTCCTTTTATATAATATTGTAATGATATTTCAGCCCGCTAATGTCCCACTATTGGACACGGGCCTCTTCTCAGAATGAAAGGGTTTAGGGTTCTTCACTACGCTGGCCGGGGGCAAGTTGGAGAACTTTTCAAAGTTCTCTCAGGCGTGACGATGTTTTCCTTCAACGTTAACGCATCTGATAATCAAATTTTGATCCCCAAATGAATTTGAGACGTCATAGTTTAAACTGCATATTCGTTTATATTCGAAAGCTATTAATAAAATTATCTTTCTACCCGTTTAAGAAAATTCATGATGACTTTCAGTAACAAGTTTAGTTAGAAGTTTTAAACTTCGCAAGTCTTCACAGCTACCAGCTCAAGAGATCCGGAGTTTGATCCTCAGATCCAGCGGAGTGATTGGAGGATTCTCGTTCATATCCTATTTATATTCACAAATATATACGTTATATAACATCATTTAAAAACAGTACTCGGAGCAACAAAATTAATAAAAAATATCCTTGTATATCTATGTGCACAATAAACCTCCATTCTATCAATTATGGCTGAATTTACAATCAATTTTAACAATGATTTAGACTCTGTCTCTGTTGCTCACTCTGCCAGTTGCGAAATTGATGACTGCCATGCTTTACCCCAAAATTCTATGAATTCCTTAAAAATGTTATCACAAAATATACGTAGTATACACTGTAATATTTCTAGTTTTCAAACATCACTTGTTAGGTCTAAAACAGAATGGGACATTATTGTCCTGACTGAATGTTGGTTAAAACGTAATCCTACCATTCCTATTATTGATGGGTATAAGTCGTTTTCCACTCATAAAAATCTAACGCAAAACGAAGGTGTGGTGATTTATAGTAAAAATAACGAACTATCCACGTATGAAGAACCAGAAATAATGAACGCAAACTGCCTTATTCTAAAAATAAATACAGACACTATTATAATCGCCATTTATCGTCCACCCGGTCACAGAAACATAGACAATTTTCTTAGCTCACTTAATGAATGCCTTTGTAAATATTCATCATTTAAAAACATAATCTTAGCAGGTGACATAAATATTGATATTTCAAATAACACCCAAGACCAAAGATCCTCCACATACCTCAACTTATTAGCTTCTCATGGCATGCTACCGACACACACGATACCTACTCACAGTCGCACATGCCTTGATCACGTGATGTTAAAAACTAGGTTGATTGCGCACTGTTTTGTAGCCCATACTTCTGTAACGGATCACGATTGCGTCATACTTTTCATAAACAATAAACCTAACAATCAAAATCATAGATCTTACAGTCGTATTGATCAACAGGGATTAGATAGAAGCATCAAAAATATAGATTTTAGTCCCATATACAGTATGACAGACGTTAATGCAGCTGCAGACTTTTTTTCAAATTCATTATCCCTAGCTATAAAACAAAATAGCAAATTAGTCACAACATCTAGACGCAAAAGAATTTTAAAACCTTGGATAACACCCGGCTTACTAAGATGTATGCACAACCGTGATAAGTTATACATTAAAGCGAAAAAATATCCTAATGATACAATAATTCAATGTACTTACAAAAGATATCGAATATTTTGCAATAATATATTAAAGAAAATTAAAGCTAATTACGAAAAGGATTTGATAAAAGCAGCAGGAAATAATAATAAAAAACTATGGCAAGTAATCAAAACTATAACATACACAAGCAAGAAAATGGATCAGTCTACAGAATTAATTTGTCCCAACAATCCCACCAATTCTATTAATGAAGTCAACTCTTTTTTTGCAAATGTAGGCAAATGTCTGGCTGAAAAAATATTAAATAATGGTAATTTACCGCGTAATGTCCATAAAACAGAGCGAACAAATTCCTTTCATAAATCTATAGTTTTACTACCTACGAATGAAGATGAAATCAAATCACTAATTCTTAATCTAAAAAATGATTGTGCGGTGGGTTTAGATAATATATCTGGTGTCTTCTTAAAACAATTTATAGAATTAATAGTTCCACCACTTACTTTTATATGCAACCTGTCTTTCAGTACCGGAGTTTTTCCACTGGCTTTTAAAAAATCTAAAATCACTCCCGTATTCAAAAGTGGAGATAGATGCTGTGTCAACAATTATCGACCTATCTCTATCCTCCCAACATTATCTAAAATTTTAGAACGCTTAATGAACATCAGACTAGTGAAATATCTCGAAAAAAATCATCTACTATCTCCATCTCAATTTGGCTTTCGTACTCAAAGATCAACCTCGGATGCTGTTCATAACTTAACTGAATATATAGTCTCTAATCTAGATATAAAGCAAAAGACTCTTGCCATTTACTTAGACTTAGCCAAAGCTTTTGACACAGTATCTATCCCCATATTAATAAAGAAACTTGAACATTTCGGAATAAGAGGTTTACCTCTTCAATTATTTACCGATTACCTTCACAACAGAACTCAGGTTGTAAAAGTTGATAATTGGGTCAGTCATGAGCTAACTAACGAATATGGCGTCCCTCAGGGCAGTATACTCGGTCCTACCTTATTCCTAGTTTACATAAATGAATTATGTCAAAACAAATTATCCAACGGAAAAATAATAACATTTGCCGATGATACTGCGCTACTGTTTCATGCCAATACGTGGGAAGAAGTATATAGCTATGCCCAAGAAGGTTTTAATCTCGTATGCAAATGGCTTAATGAAAATATGTTAACGCTTAATGTTAACAAGACAAAGTACATGACCTTTTCTCTAAGAAAACAAGACCAACCTAATTTTCATAATATAATAGCTCACTCCTGTAATATGACATCCCATAGTTCGTGTAATTGTCCTAAACTAATAAAAACGGATTCAATTAAATACCTAGGCGTTATTATTGATGATAAGCTTAGTTTCCAGAAACATATTGACACCCTAGTTACCAGAATTCGTAAACTTATTTATATATTTAAGGCCCTTCGACATATAGCTGATACCGTGGTAATAAAATCAGTTTATTTTGCATTATGCCAATCACTGTTATCCTACTGTATAATTTCTTGGGGTGGCGCTGCAAAGTCATTTATATTGAATTTAGAACGGGCTCAAAGAGCTGTACTAAAAGTGAGTTCTTTTCTTCCCATCGGTCATCCGACATATGACTTATACAAGCGCTGTAAGGTTTTAACAGTGCGTCAACTTTTTATTCTGTATACAATTCTTAAAAAACACTCAGAATTAACCTTTGATTCTAAAGCGCCACAAGTTAAAAGAAAATCAGCTGCTGTATGCATGAAAACTAGATATAACAGTAGTCTATCACATAACTTTTTTGGATTTTTGGGTCCTTATTTATATAATAATATAAATGATAAACTCTCAATATACTCTCTCCCTAAAAAATGTTGTAAAAAGAAGGTTTCTACATGGCTTCAAGTTCTTGACTATAATGAAACTGAGTGTTTACTGAAACCTTTGTCATAACATTTAAGTTTTTCTAGAAATAAAAATGATACCGAAACACACACACTATCACACATATTTTCAGTCACTCACCCACACTCACACACCACACACTAAAACACACAAGTCCAAACTCATACTTTTTATAAGAAAAAAAAACACTTATTTTTTACTTTTTTATTTTCTTATAAATTCAATTCCCTGTTTTATGTAAACGATTACATTCAGTATTATGTAAAGTCATAATTAAAGAAACCAAGGTGCGGTGCACTGTACCATTGAACGTGTAATGTAAATTCATTATTTATATGTTTCCATGGAGGGTTAGCCTGGTGATCTGTAATACAGGTTCTACCTACTTCAGACACCAGTCTCTATTTTACGAGTATTTTATAATAATGTCTGTTATTTCTGTGATGATGAGAAAATAAATACTTTATTATTATTATTATTATTATTATTATTATTATTATTTATACGCATGGCGATTTGCTCACTTCCTTAGAGGCAAGTATGGGACGTAATATTACTTTTAGGGCTGATTTTCAATAGCTGGATAAACTGTTTTAATTTCAAAATAGCTGGACGAGTCACTTTTATCAAGGTAAGGTAAAGTGATCAATTATAAAGTAACCTTATGTCTGCAAGTTCTAAATTTTAATAGTAATAAATTTAAACAGCTAATTAGGTTGAGAGGTCGATTAAACGAATGATTTAGCTGAATTTTTATCAGTCATAACATGTACACATGACACCTTTAAATAACCTGATCGACATTAATAATGTAAATAAACTGACTTAGAAATAAATGAACCATCATTGTATACCTACATATAATCGTACACATGCTTTCAGGAAAACCAGCATGTTTAAGAATTCATTCATATTCAGCATGCATAATGCAAAATGTCTTGAATAGAAAACTTTGGCAAACTAAAACTATTGAACAAAAGAGCATCACGCGATAAAGATTCTGACCGTATTTACATAACATTGGTTTGAAAAGAGCTCCCGGCAGCCATTCGAGCTGTGAGGATCGGATGATCTTATCTTCTCACGCCCCATCGGTGCGAGGAAATCTTCTTGTGCAAACGAGCTTTTAGTCATGCTCAGTAGAATCGTATCTAAACCATACATTAGGCATACTATATATTATTACATATTCGGCTCGAACTTTTCCGTTCGGCATTTATGTTGAATGGCATTGAGTGGTAGTATTAGACATTTATTTGTATATAGTTTTTTTTTATTTGTATTAGACTTGATGCTACCATTATAGAGTAAGCGAAAATGATCATGCGCAATCTATATCTACTAGTTCTCACGTTTAAAGATTTCTGTGATGTGCGAACTAGCGATACAACGGCAATATAGGTAATGATGTTGTAATAAATAATACAAACAAAAATACATTGAGAAAACTGGAGTACGGTAGAGACGGAAATAGGCTATATTTTGTACGTTAAAGCTGTTTTCTGCAGTGCATTTTACTTTCTACACCTGTTTCACGAAGAACAAAGACTTACAGCATATAACTCAATTAGCATCCAATATTAATTTGTCTTCAAGTTTCTGCCTGTATGCACCATACAAAATGAATATATTTTCATTTTCACAATAAGAACAGTATCATGCTTACAAATGCGATATTGAGCGCGGAATATAAATGTGAATGGAGCGTGTTATGTGTAGAAATTGAACGTGTTAAGATGGCGAAATTAGGAACGAGATCGTTTTAATACGAAGCTGCTTTAACATGTAATAATATAATGGTTTTATCAGTTTCATTTGTGACGGAAATGACAATCTAAAAATAGACGGAAATAAAACGCTGGAGTTTGTTCGACGATAAACACGTAGCGACGTCGGCGGTCGGGCTGTTCCGCTGAGGCTCTCCAACCGTAAAACGGGGTTGCTACTACCGCCAAAACTGCTCCGATATTTCATTGTCTAGCTGAGCAGAATCCACAACAATAAAGGATTAACTTACGTAACTGTTCGTCATTCGCCCCGTCTGTTTTTAATTTGCCACTTCAGGACATAACTCCCTTTGTGGAGTTTGTAGATTCTCAGTGAGTAATTGCAATTTCATTGAGGCCAATTTGAAATGGATCACCAGTGCCGCAGTAAAATCCTTTTGTTAGTCTTTCATGCGCTTCATTCTGTTTATTAGCGTGAATAAAACGTTTTACTTTGCACATCATACGAGCAAATGTTTCTCATAAAACTTCGGAATGTTTCTTCATTTAAATTAATGGAATAATTTCTAGCAGGTAAACTAACAATATTTTGAACTTTATTGAAAACTGACATTTTTCATCTCCAACTGAAAATTAAACGTGTCATGTTAAATTCCCAGTAGAAATTTAATTTACACGTGACTTACTTCTCATATGTCCCGAATTCATTCATGAGCGATGAACACATATGAATTTAGACCGAGGCATTTTCACAAACGTCATTCGAGCATCGCAGCGTGTCTGCCTTCACACTGCTACTTGTTATTCAATCTACCCTGCCTCGCCACTTTAATTTCCTCTCATGCCTATCCAATTCTCTTTTTTATGAATCAGATCCGTTCAGTACTTGTTGTTTGAAAGAGTAACAAAGATCCATCCATCCATCCATCCATCCATCCTCACAAACTTTCACATTTATAAAATTAGGAGGATCTTCAATGTTCAAATGATCGTTCTCGGTTCTATCAGAAGTTAATTCATAAGCGGTGCTAATTAATCAACGCACGTCCCGTACTGACAAGGTCGGCACTATAAATTAATCTATAATTAAATCACCATGAACATCAAATCCTATATACAGCACACTATAACCAATTGAAAATGCCTAATTCGATTGCATCCTATGTTAAGAGCTCAAGGTCAAAATATACCATCCACCAACCAGCATAAGGACCCAAGAGATTCTATATTGTACCGTTTATTTATTATGCATCATACAGGTCAAAAGGTCACTTTAAGATCACAGGTAGTTAGTTACCTATAACGATAAGTGTTATCAGCACAGAATACATAATAGCACCATCAGGTATTTAGTAGATAAGTACTACCTATTCCAATTGTGGGGCGTTGTTAATTAGATGAAGACAGGACTCGCAAAGCGTGACGTCACGCCTTGTGCGTGTCGTACCTACCTACTCGTATTTCCATAGGTACCTTCTGTAATGAAATTGTGACTTACTCTTTTTTTTTACTTTTTCTTACTCAATTTCAATTAGGCAAAACAAGCTGACACGTAATATGAGAAAACTATTTCTTTCATTCGATCCTACTAATGAATCATTATAAGTAATCAATCAAGAATCTGTAACTATTATAGATTCTATTATATTGAATCTGCAATTAGCTTTGATGATCAATTTAAGTAGTATTTAAGTACCTATATCTAAACATAACTGCATCGCCGGGAATGGTATCTGATGTTTATTTATTAATAAGTTATCGTTCATTCGCGTGCAAAGTTCATACTCAGTGTTATTGAACATAACAAATTGGAGCATCACTATCTAACCCAACTTAAGTAGTGTAAACAACATTTTTGGGTTTCTAATCAGTATAGAGATGTCAATCTTTAAAGTTCAGTTACATCAAGAAAAATATATTTCGAATTGGATCTCAATGTCATATTGATTGTGAATAAATAGTAAATTGCTTAGGAAACATGGAGACCGAATAAAATTTAACTTACGAAGTAAAATCTAATTTGTACATCTCAATGAAAAATCAGAATATCGGGTCGCGATGCAAAACATGAAACGACATACTTCGTCAGATCAAAAGTATATTGCACAAATCATTTGCTAAAGGAATAAACCTACATATAAGCAAAACGTAACAGACATTAAAGCTGAATAATATAACGTTTTTTCTGAATAATAAAAGAGAAAATTAGGATTATTTGTAATGCAAATATTGTTGTAAGAACAACAGAGTCCGCCATCATTACAACGTAGGACGGAGATGTCTTTGTGTGGCTCTTATTAGCATACCTTTATTGTTCAAAGTTAATGTTAGTCTCTATGGTCCGCTATGCTTACAGACTTCTCTTATACATACGTAAACAAAGATATAGCTCAGAATATTTCTTAAATCTACTCATTTAATTCCAAGTGACATCCAGAAGACGATGTTAATTCGAAATAGGACTTTCTACGTTATCTAAGTACGGTATGGTTATACAGAATGGCCCTTTAATTACCTGTTGTATTTAAGCAGATACATCAATCATTCAAATCAATCATTGATACTATTACCTACCTACTCTACCCAAATCAATGAAAAAATAGAACCTTAATTTTGCATTCAAAAATCGTTTTTATATTCTAATGCAGTCCTAATTCTACACCGGATCAGGATGTAGGTAGAGTAAGCATGTAAGTAAATTTTCCATACGACCTGGCGCATGCGCATGACGACGAACCGAACTCTTCCGTGCCCATTAGCAATTGCATTACCGCGTGATTTTTTATGGGTACCTAAGAGCACAGATAATATAATATGCTAACCGTTTAAAATTTATTAAATTTGTATGGGATCAATACTCCATCCCAATGAAGTAATTCAATTAAAATTAAAATACCTCCCTGTATAGTATACCTGTACCCATATAACCTTTAGTCTTATTTCGCAGCTTCACACAGTGCGGCCGATTCCGAAAAAGCTGGCCAAAAGTAGAAAAATAAAAGTATCTAGTTAGGGTTTTCTTCTGTTGGGTTGGATTTAGTATACCCGTAAGGTCCATGAAATACTCATAAATTCGTCGATTTCTGTTTACCTGCTCCATAGTAGTAGTTGTAGTTCTACCTTTGTTCGAGCAGTGTTGATAGTGCTATCATGTTACGTGTACAGTGTTGATAGTGTGAACGACGTATGTGTTTAAAGTTGTATATAAATTGTAATTTGAAAATAATTTTAATCGTATAAAATGGAATCAAATTATGAAACTTAGTAGAATAAGAGAAAAAGTTATTAAATAATATTTTTACAAGTGCAGTAAATTAGTGAAACGACAATTATTATTAATTTTATTATTTGAAATCGTTCGATTATGACACGATATTATGAAAAAGTTATACTGTTCCGCGTTGTTCCGCCATAAAACTTATTTTGAGTTGTTCTTTAATGCATTTTAAATGATTTAAACAAAAAATAGCTGCGCCTACTTGCGCCTTTTTTTTAAGTTGTAGTGAAAAACAAATTATGTTACTTGATTTCAGTAGTTTCTTGACAGTGAAGAATGAATAATTCTATATTCTCTGCTTAAACATTATTTTTGTACAAATCTAACCTTATAATAAACACACACACACACACATCTTTTATGAAATTTCATGCCAGGGGGTGGCCAATAAGGGGTGAAGGGGGTAAATTTTCATAAATTTGATATTATATTTGTAATCAGCGACCCCAAAAACCCTCTAGTTCACAATTTGAAATACATTATTTGAATTTTCGATTCCTGATCAGTTTTTCGGAATCGGCCGCATTGTGCGTCACCAGTGTCAGCATAATATCCTACTGATACTGGTGGTGCTGACTAGGCAAAAAACTAGGCAATTATAACAATAATTGATGATACAAGTATTTGATTTAATACCTAATATAATAAATATAAAAAAATTGATCGAGACGGCACCCAGCAAATGAAGGGTTTTAGAGTTTATTGTTCACCTTTGTTAGCTATTGTCGCTAATGCTAATGTCTATAATAGCTAATGTCTCGCTGATGGAGGCATGGTGTTTTGGGTCGCCAAGCTCCCTAAATAAGTTCATAGTGGTTAAGCTTAGCGATGCTGACGCATGCGTCAAGCTCGTGGACCGATGCCGTCTGCCGGGAGTGGTCATGTCGTAACTGCCATGGCAATCTTATTCAGAGGCAATCTTATAACGTTGTTTTTACACATTAAACTACATTATGCTCGCATTCTCTTTCCACAACGAGATAAGGTCGATTTATTTTAAGAATAGAAGAGATTCCATGGAGTTTCGTTCCGGTTCTTCTTCATAGGATCTACTATTTGATTTGGAACCGTGTGTCTAGAGTCTCGGCATTTCTTAAGTGCCTAAACTTGGTTTACATGAAATAAAGATATATTATATTCTAATTTATTAACAAAAATATATAAAAAATAAAATAAAGGAGAAACAATGAAAATCAAAAGCAGTCGCAAACACTTTAGGTGTTGTATTGCAACACAAGTATGTATCGAATTATTTATATAATACTCTCCCTGTATATAAATCGTTCAAACCAGCCATACTCAACCTTTTTTCCATAAGGGCCACAAAAACGTATTACTTAAGGTGCCACGGGCCACAACACAAAATTTTGGTGTTAATAATAAACGTTATATTTAAATACCATAAAACAAAGTAAAGAAAATATTAAAAATTGTTCACAATTTATCTGACCGGATGATCTTATAAGTCTTATAATGATGGGTTATCATGCTGCCACATGCGACCTTGACAAAATTATGAAAGAGCTTTCACAATTCAAAACTTTACTTTTAATGAGATTTCTGAATCCCTCTATCATTCACTGCAACGCAATGCGCGGTAGGGTTACTCGTATCTAGGTACCTATTGTATTTCGCGCGCCCACACTTTCTCTGGATCTGCACAAAATTTAAAGTGGTTGACAACTTAACTACTATACCAGGTGGGCCACAAAAGCTCGGCGGGTCGCATGCGGCCCGAGGGCTGCATGTTGAGTATTACGGGTTCAAACTTTATCCACACTTTACTAATAGTTCAATTGTTCTCGGCCCTGATTAGCGGTGTTTTCAAAATATACGAGAACTACGCTATCACAGATAATGAAACCAAGTGCAGCTGCATTTACTTATAAGATAAACTTGTTTATCTTTAGGTACACGTTACGCACCGATTCAAGTTTACACCGCTATCGCGTAATAATATTACACAGTACAGGTTCGAGACAGAAGCGCCATACATATGGCGGTTGAATCATACGACGTTGTTTTATCACTAGAAAGTGACTGCAATGTCAAATTTATAACCACTAACACGACAATATTATCGACGTGATTTAAGGTAATAATTATAATGTAACTTAACTACATACAATCATAGTTATAGTAAACGTTCCCAGCACAATTATACAAGTCTATCGATTTCTCATCAAAATCTACTTAGACTTATAATAATATGGTAACCAAGCAAAATCTGTTTTTTTTTTTGTAAAATGTTGTCGCTATTGCCATTGACACTGACGCTAATTCCATATAAACGCATAACACATAAGTACCTAGTATTATAATATCTAATCAGTTTACACTTGATTTACTTAAATCTCTGAAATAAAACCTATTTAGCGATATTATTTTTATTTGTGCACCGAACCATTCATTAATTTTATCACTACAACTATCTAAATGAATAACAGTGATAATGAAAACACAGACACTGGCGAATTGTGAGGCAGACTCACTAAGGCCGATAATTGTTTGCCGCCATAGAGCTAACAGGCTATGTCATTAATTGAATGGTGATTTAGCCAGAATCAATCTTCAGTGGGTATACCTTATCTATGACGCAATCTAGCTCATGGATAACATAGCATCACGCTTGTATTCCCGGAAGGGTTAGGTAGAGGTGTCCTGTTATTCATCCACATATCGACGATGTCGTTCTTGAGCCGTCTACCGGGCACAGTTCCAAACTCCGTGCTACTGTTGAGAAATTCCATAAGCAGAAGACCCCAATAACACTTTGTCCGACCCGGGGGTCGAACCCACGAATTCAACAGTTGCTCTTGCGACCACTAGGCATAAGGCAGTCTACCTCCTGGATCACTGAAAGAAAGCATCCACATACGTAACATGTTAGATATAGTACCCGAGATTGATTGTTCAAATGATTTTCATCAACAGCTTATCAATATGAGAATTGATATCAGATTTGATCAGCCTTTTCGAAATTCGCTGTGTGTTAGCGTGCTAACAAGTCGATTCACTGATCAAAGATGTTCATAATACACCTGTGATAAAATTATACTTATAGTTTTAAACGTTGATATACCACTTGCGGGTTTACTGTGTTCCGTCGATGGTAATGGATAAGCATTCTACAGTGAATTTCAAAAAGAAATTAAGAGCCATAAGTTCATCTAATCATTTCGTTCGGGCGCGATCGTCATGATCAGGGATTTTTCTTGAATGGTCTATCTGCCTCTACCGGCATTACAAGGTGAACAAAGACATGACGCTGTAAACATAGGTAAACTATTCACATTTAGATCATCTATTGGCATTAGCACGAAAAATTCCGTAAATAACGGAAAACGCTAACGCCGGTTAAGGCGCTGTTTGTTTACGATTTACGAGTATTTTCATGGTAATATAAACAACTAGGTGTTTTGTTAATTTAGTCCTGTAGCGATGCAGTCGCGCGTTTGTAAACAATCTATTAATAGTCGCCGTAGTAAGCCACAGTATACAATATCCCTTAGTGCGTAGCATACCAAGCTTACTGATATCACTGCTTAATATGGATTGATAAAATTATTATCTACAGAATTAGTACCTACATTTAGTACGTACTATGCGAGTTATGTGACTGGTTTGAATCCATTCAGTAAAACGTATTTAAATCTCAAATATCTATCTAAACGACATTTTAAGCCGAACATGCAAACAGATCGGTCGTAGTCATGTTGGGTATTATTATTCAGGCGTTACTTGTTTTTGTGATATTTTGCTTAACGGTATTCTATTTTATCTTCCGATCTAATTATGGATATTGGAAAAAACGCGGCGTCCCATATGAGGAGCCGTCGATGTTCTTTGGAAACCTTTCGTTTCTGATGAGGAGAAGCTTCTGGGACGTCTCCTATGACTGGAGTAAGAAGTTCAAGTGCGATTACTTTGGAATATTTATGTCATGGAAACCACTACTTATGGTACAGTCGAAGGAACTCGCGAAACAAGTACTAGTGAAAAACAGTGATAGTTTTCAAGACAGATACAGTTACTCAGGACTCAGTGATGACCCACTGGGCTCGTTGAATTTGTTTTCAATCAAGGTAAGTGCTAGAAATCATATGTTATTACTATGTTCTAAGTTTAGACAAAGACTGAGAAAGACTGTTACAGGATAGCTTTGTATAGTCGAACAAATAGTATATAGTATACCGAAGAAAAGAACTGAATGTTTTTGTTTTAAGCCGCCACGTGATGCAAAGTAAACAAAATAGTAAACCTATTTTGTCTGGGTGCTGGCGTTCGTCTGCGTCTTTATATTTAAGATGTCTGTTAATGATAATTATGCATGAATGCGTCCTTCTTTTTTGCTCCAACATCATAAATGTATGATGTTATGATTATAATCTAGTATTAAAATATAAAATGTAAACAATCTTGCTATGTCGTTTTGTTAGCAAAAACGATACTATGCAATGCAAACATTTTTAGCAGATTAACATCACATAATTTATTTTTGGTAGAAATAAATGTTTTGAAATATTTTACTAAAAATCATTTTACTAAGAGTAGTAAAGATATTGAAATAAAGTAGAACAACACTATTGTATTAGAATTATCCAGCGATGATAGTTGTTAATATGATAAAATAACAATATAACAAAAAATTGCCCACTGGTTAAAAGATTTTTCTGTACCTATGTATATCTACTTAGCACTTTTTCAGTACGATGACTCAGAGCTAAATTCCAGTTTGGTATTTTTTTCCAATTGTTACAGAGTCCTATGTGGATACAAATGAGGAACGAGATATCGCCCATGTTCACTAGCATGCGCCTGAAGGGTTTCACAGAGCTTATGAACATGAACTCCACCGAACTCGTGCGCAAGATAAAGAGGGACTTCATTGATAATAAAGAGCCTGTAGAACTTAAGGTAATCGCTGTCGTAGACTATGATTTCTTTCCTGTAGTTATGAAGTTCAATTCCTACACGTAATTATTTCATGTGAATTTAATATGGCTATAGCAATTAGGTATGTGTCTAAACTTAGAGCAATACAGTGGCAACTTTACTATTTTTTATCCAAATTTCAACCAAAAATTTTACTGTGTCAAAATTGCTTTAGAAAAGCTTTCTATAGGTAGCCTATAGTTTCATAAAATTCACATCATAGGAACATATCAGAAATAGCCAGAGCCGAGCAGAGAGAGAATACAATACATGGGAGCATACATTATCAAGTCATTGAATTAGTCCGTCATTTATGTCAGTACATAAATACCAGTCTTGCCTTAAAATGCAGAAGAGTATATAGTAATCATAGGCAGCTAGCTATTTTTAGTTTACCTGCTTATTACTGGTTTACCTTGGTAGTTCATAGATGCCATTGCAATTTTTTTTATTTGCTCTCTGTTTTGCGTGCTATATTATATAGGGTGAATTTTTTTTCCAAAATCAACTGGTTCGATTCCTAGCTACGAATATTGTTTTTTCAGAAATCCAATGATGCGGTTTTAGTTTTTACCAAAATCGGTCTCGAGACTCATTTGAGTATTTTTCGCTACGCCTTATAGTTTCGGATTTGGTCATCCACGCCCACTTGAAAAATTCACCATGTATACCTTCATGCATTATTAATTCACCTATGTTTAGAAAACTTAAAGGTCACCTTAAATGCTCAAGAACATTCGTTTGTTAATTATTATTCAAAGCAAGATTATAACAGTTAAAATGCTTAATAGTGCGTAGATAGACAACGCGGTAAATAATTCAAACATACATCACAATATCACAGACAACGCGTCAATCAAAGCGTTATCCAAAAATGTTCCGGTAAACATCGAAAAATACTAGTAAGGGTAATCTCAGTCTATTCAAATCACGATCCATCAAGACTTAAAATGTTGAATTTAAGCGAATTTTCCCGAAGACGTACAGCGTCGACAGCTAAAGAAGAAGTAGGAGGAAGTTTTGGAGACCGATACTTGAGTTGTATCAAAACAGCGCTAGCTCTTTTTTTGAATTATCTTACTCTATATCTAGAAATAAATTCGAAATATACACCATGTCAACTTAAGGGCATCTTTTTTCACATTTTTCAAAGACGTTACACGTAAAAAAATTGCCAAGGACCCCTCATGTAGATAAACTATACAAACTCCTAACAGTGTTCGGTCGCGATCGGATTAATTAAATCTTCAACATCGGAGGGCAAAAGAGCATATAAAATCCTTTCCCTCCATAATGAATGTCCTTTCGGAAATCAGCCATGTTCCATCTCTATCTATGTTCGTTTGGTATCACTGCACTAGTTCCGTCCAGACGCTCAAGGCCGGTATTAACGTGAGCAAAATACTTAATGTAGAATTTTCAAGTTTACCTAGCTGTTATAACACATATAACATATTAAACGCAAAAATTGAAAGAAAGGTGCGGTTACTGAATCAATTTTATCCATTTATAATATATGTATTTTTTATCCTAAGAATAATTAAACCTATCTAAATTATAGTTACAACTTTGTTTAACAGTCTAAATAACAATGTATTGTCGGCTCTTTTATGCGGAGGCATTTGCACTCACTAATCTCACCCGTGTGTACGTAGATATGTCGATAATATTCAAAGAGTTAACTTAGAACTAATTTCTTTAACACAAAATAAAATAAGCACATAAAAGTAAAATTTCAGTGTTTATGTGTGTGCGTCATTCCTGTTTCATGTTGTATAGTAGTTAATTGTCGTTTTCTGAAAATTCATTTTACAACTGTACTGTAACCTGCAATTTCCTGCTCGGGAGATGGCATGACAAATAATGTTTTATTTTTATACCACACTTCACGTAATGTTAGTTTACCTCCATGTCTGTTGTAACAGAAACTGTTCTCAATGTACACGTCTGACACGGTTGCATACACGGTGTTCGGCATAAGAGTAAGCGCTCTCAAGGAGTTCACCTCACCGCTCTGGTTCATCACCCAACACATGGTCAAATGGACCTTCTGGAGAGGGTTCGAGTTCACCATGATCTTCTTCCTGCCCGCTATAGCGGAAGTACTGAGGTACCTGCCACTATGCCTACCAAGCCCCCTGCCGTTCATACTCGACTCTCTGAACCCAGCCTACCACCCCCCACCACTGGACATATGTCTTTTCGAAGTGCACTACAATACTCGGGAAATTATAAAAGAACATTAATTATAGCTAAATGATATAATTATTAATCCCAAATTACATAATAATTTCGGCTCTTTACTATAATAATTATGATTTATAAAATTTTAGTTCAGACGTTCATCTTACAATTTATACTGTTGCAAATTATTCATTACCTAACCCAAACAAGGAGCATTCTAATCAAAAATAAGTTTGTATTTTTAGGTTGAAATTCTTCTCGAAGGTTGCAACGGATTACATAAAAAAGTTGTTCCGGGACGTTGTTGACCAACGAATGAAAACTGGCCAGAGTAGCGACAAAGATCTCGTTAATCATCTGTTGAAGTTAAAGGCCAACTTGAAACTCCCCGCCGAGGCGGACACACGTAAGGTCACCTTCGGCAATCTAATACCATATTATATATGCTCGTATGTTTCAATTTACGTATGCATCTGGAAGTTTAACAGGATAAAGTTTGGAGACCTTAAAAATATATGACGAAAATGCAAGTTATGTGATTAAACAAGGGTAATATCTGTATCAGCGATATCGATCTAATCAGAACAGAATTATAGAAAATTATAATCTGATTACTAAGAAATCAATTAGGTACATTTATTTAAAAGACTATATAAGAATATATAAGACTATATAAGAATAGCACATGCTTATGTAATCACGCTTTTCTATACGTAATTACGATTTTACCCCTGCATTATCTTTCAGAATTAGCTGAAAATTTAATGATGGCACAGGCAGCTGTGTTCATACTGGGTGCCATTGAAACCTCATCCACAACATTAAGTTATTGTCTGCATGAGTTGGCGTATCATCCTGATGAACAGGTATTTCATAAATCATTGGTTAAATTGTTGTTCGTGAAATGATTACATACGTTACGCAAACGAACATTCATTACGCAGGATTACATCTCATTCAGATACATGGCCATGCATTTAGATAATGCCTCCCATCCATCAACAAGCCTCCATTGTGTTTTTATTTACCAGGTGCGATTTTGTTACACGCCCTTTGTCTTTACAAAGCCGGTGAAAAGACAATATCATTTCACTTATCTACGGAAAAGTTTGCTACAGTTTCTTACTAATAATGCTCCTGTGTAATACAAAGGACTTATTTTCATTCAGGAAAAACTTTACAAAGAAGTCAGCGAAGCATTAAAAGCAAGCGGAAAAGGCGTTTTGGAGTATGATGATTTGTTAGAACTCCAATATCTTACTGGATGTATACATGGTTTGTATTTAAAACCGTTAGTAATACTGTAATTGAAATATGCGTAGAATATTGATTTTAATAAATATTTCAGAAACATTAAGGAAATATCCTCCCGTGCCGCATTTGGACAGGCAGTGCAATAAGACCTGCAAGTTGACGGACGAGCTGACGATAGAGAGGGGCACACCGGTGTTCATAAACGTCGTTGGGATCCATTACAACGAGGAGTACTACCCGGAGCCCGAGGAATGGCGCCCCGAGCGGTTCATCAACTCGTCTGACAGTGATAACAACGACTTCAAGTTCCTGCCGTTCGGGGAAGGGCCGAGGTTTTGCATAGGTGCGTGTGATAAATAAATTAAATTGTTATTTACTAATGATATTATTAAACGGAACATTCACCGGCAACTATTCCAAATTATGTCTATGATTAGAATTACGATTGTTTAATCTAATGTAGATTAGATTACACAAAGGTAATTCTAATTAGCCTCATTACCCAAGAATTACCTACTAAGTTGCCTTTTACCGCGTGTTACATATTTTGCCAAGCATTGTATTTTAGGATTGTCTTTTGTCGTTTCAATTTTTAACACATGCTTGCACCGCATTATCAAATTGCTATTAACTTAACACGTTCAGCGCCAAGGCACCTCTGAGGCAAATGTTGTGGAAATGACTATTTTTTTTTTTTGCATAAATGGCTTCTCCTGGTCCTAAAATACTATGTGAACTTGATTTCTTTTTTTTCCTATGCTTCTAACTGGTTTTTTTTTTTGATGTATCATATAATATACATATATATTTTTTTCATTCAAAAAACATCTGTAATCCTAAACTATACAAGATTTCTATACCCCAGATACACCAAACGATTTGTCAGGGCCAGGCCTACAAAATTGCCAAAGAAAATGTTCCGTGCGGTGTATATTCACCAATACACTGGCCTCTGAAGTTGAGTACTCGAGGTGTATAACTAGATATACACCGGCCTGTGAGCGTTCCACTAGGGTGTATATTGACTTATACACGTGGCGCTGAACGTGTTAAGTAGTTATATTCCTTAGTTTTATACTCTGATATTTTTTTTTATATATATATTCAGGCAAACGCTACGGAATGATGCAAATAAGGACCGCACTCGCTCAAATGGTGGTCAAATACAGATTCACGACTGACGAACCACGTGTGTTGGAAAATGATCCTTACAGCGTTATTTTGACGCCAAAACATGATGGCAGCGTCAATTTTGTCCCTCGTGCTTAATATCAATAAACTATGAACAGGAAGAATCTTTTAGTCCAATCATTTTACCCTACTCTGTGAAAGTCAGACACTTCATAATATAACTTCTATTTATAAAAAGTATTTTTTGATTTCCTTAAACTACAATCGAAAATAAACTTTAGTAGGTTCTTCTTATTACTCATTTTACGGAAAGGGGGAATAATTGAAAATCTATTTAGATTTATTGTATTTCTTCAACTATCCGAACTCTTCGCACAATTTCAGTTTGCGTAGTGGTTGCGCGATCGGCTGGTATGTAGGCTACGTGTCGCGGGTTCAATTCCCGGAAGTAATATTTTTATTGCCTATAGATTGATAATCTAGGTCTGTGTGCATATGAATATAATTGTTTATAAATGCACCCATGATACTAATATAATCAAAACTTAAGCGGATAAGTACCGAATTTGCCTTCAGCACAATAACAATGCATTTGTATATTCTTAAAAAAAAATTGAAGGAACCTGTCACTTCTTAAATCGTTATTATCTGAATAATATTACCATCGTAGACAAAAACTAAAAATGACTGACAGTTAGTAAAGATACAATAAATAATATTTGAAAAATGTTTGACACGAGTAGTATTGAAGCTGCGATCGATAGCGCCACAAATGTTTATAAAAACGAATTTATTAATGATATATATTTTTCTGAGGGCCTGGATTAATCTTCTAAGTGTCTTTATTCATAGCAAGGACAGAAGCTAAAAGGAAGGTAACTTTTCGGTTTATAAAGTTACAACTAGTCTGGAAACTGCGGTACCTATGTGACTAGAAATATAGCGTTCTTCGGATGGTACTGGTCATCATCACACCTACCACATTCAACACCTACATTCAAAGAAACATCCAGAAATAGGTTTTGAATAAATACGAAACTGGTATCAAGTCGTACACAAGAGTTAAAAGAAAATAAAATTGGACATCGATAAGTGTCAGCTTCACAACATCGCCGCGAGTATATGTTTCGTATTGATAGCCTCTAACCCCTTTAGAAGTATAGGAGTTATTTACGACAATAAATCGTTATACAAAAGTGATACTATAGTTGATACCCACTTTTATTGTTGAAGTTAGTACTTATACATATATATACTATATCAGAATGTATTGCAAGCTAGCATTTAAATGGTTACAGAGAAAGTAGGTTAACGTTATAATTTGATGTCTTTTAGGAAGTTTTTATTAAAATTACAGTAAGAAATATAATGTGATAATATGTACTATGTGATAATATATATTATGTGAGGTCTTTGAAACATAACTTCTTATTTGCATGGGTATTTGAGCAATAATCATCCATTGTATAGATTTTTTATGCTTGAGGTCGGCAAACGGTCTTGCGGATTGGCTGATGGAAAGCGCTCGCCGTTCCTAATAAACATTCACAACCTACCATTCCAGATGCGTTGCCGACCTAAGGCTAAAGTTGGAATGCCTTGTGGTTCGGTAATTATACGGGCTGTTCCTTCGCTCCATCCAGAACACAACTACACACACATATATACATAGATGTAAGTCGACACAAATTGTCTTACAGAGATTTCTGAATGTAGAAATAACAAATCCTCCACACAAGCCTTTGCGTTTTGATTATAATGAGAACGTACAATTTGTAACACAAAACCCGCTTTTGCAACATCCTGAAGTAGCTACTTTTGAAACGAAAACTGTGAAAGGAAAACCAATAAAAGGAAATTCCTTATCAACTTTAAACGAACTATAAAAGGACTTGCATTTTCCGTACCACGGCACGTAAGAAAGATTAACCAGTTTTCACTAATTTGTATGAAAAAAATATAGTTGCTTATCATGCGTGTGTGTAAAAAAAGTACGTTAAACTAATTTTGAACTTCTTCCTTTGGGGATTACCGTGTAACTTGTACGCAGTGAGGTACATAGTACATGAGTTTCCTCACTAAAATTTTACGTCTGACGTTCTGCTGGTGAGCAAAAACACTCCATTGTTTCTTTTTTTCACATCTCTTCTTTTTAGATTACATTAATTGCTTTCTTAATATTCTTATAAATTGCTGAAACAATAACTATCCGTCGTGTCCTATTTCTCCGTTACACAAACGCAAATGGGTCTTACGAGTTCCATTAAACGGTAAACTGTTCCTTTTTTCTGTAGGCACGTTCGTTGCACCCGTGTTAACTGTGGACCGAGTTCATTTGGGATATGCAAACATTGATTGATTGAACTGGATTGATGAAGCAACTGCTATGACATTCAAGTGAAGAAGATTTAGGTTCAGGTGACGTAAAAGTGAATGATTTTCATAGTGTAACTTAGATTGCAACATGTAGGTATGTTACTTTGGCACAAAAAACTTTATTTTTTATCTTGTTTTATTTTGTTGTAAGTTTTGACTAATATCGATACTATGTATTCAGAATCAATACTGTTATATGATTACAATCATCAAACGTAATTATGATAAGATATTACGATAATGATGATTTAAAGATTATATAACACGTACGTAGGTGTGTAATCTATTTAAATTAAGGTGAGTATTAGTAACTAGCGGGATTGAATTTAATTTATAAACGGACCACTTTCCAGAAATTTATAAGACTACATTGAATGTAGTGCAGAATTTTCAAAGCTAAGAAATGCAATGAATTCATTAAATAGGTAAAGCTTTTTCTGAGAACAGAACGCTCGAAGCCACGAGAATTGTATAGCTTTATTTTATTTTAATGAAATACAATTCTCGTGTATCGCAAATGTTTGTTAGAGTTGCTCGTTCAGGAACAGGGCGTCTATGTGAATATCGTGCTATGCATTTGGGTAATGGCACCTGCCTCCCAACATAGATATTGATCGCATCCTAATGGAGATTTTGTAACAGGTCGCGTCCTCTGTCTTTACAAAGTCAGCAAACTCGTAAACGGACTATCCACGGAATTCATTGTCACAGATTTATATTCAGTGTTTCTCATTGTAAGTATAGATATACAGGTTTATAGCAACAATTTATGAAAAATATACAGAACCATGAAACATACCGAAGATTGGGGACACGATTGTAATGTAATTTATCCGTAAAACATTTGTACGCTGAAAACGGCAGAATATTAAGGATTTGAAAATACAATTATTTCACAAAAACATTCTACCCATGGACTTAGAATTTCGCTTACTTCTAAATCTATGATTCTACCATATTCTGACAATTAAAGGTATCTGAATTTGTTTTTGTTCTAAGGAAACAGCTGTTATATCTATGTCAAAAGAATTGTTAATTTAAATTTTTGACACACAGTTTTCTTCTCGATAACGTTTCCAAAACTTTCTGTGTTAGTTATAGGAGTTTGTTTATGATAATGGCCTTAGGGGTCCGATATTAATTCAATTCTTTCTATCTAGATATAAATGCATCGATTCAAATACTTTGATTTTATTTGCACTAAACTTTAATTTCTAGCGACCAGCAATGGCGAACGTTTAGTCTAAGGCAGTTTGAGCAAAGACGTGTGCCATAATCCTGCATATACAGGATTATGACCACGTGAATGCGCTATTGTAATGGATAGGTATGTACTTGTGCAGCTAGACGAACAAGATGGACGACGAACAGTCAATGTGGGCCGGTAGACGTAGATCATCCATCATCCATTGTTGCTTCATCGTAATAGCACTCACTAGCATCATTACCCAGGGTTCGAGCATCGGCCTACAGGGACAATGACAGATTGACTTTCTTTCGTGATATAAGGGTGGGCTGTTCGATTTGCTGTCAAAGCGACTAATTGTCAACTTTAACATGAAATGCGTTGTTTGAGAATGTGGTATCGTAATAGTTATTTTATTATCATTAGTTATAAAAGTTAATCTTTCATATAATTATTTCGAAGTTTTAATGATTTTTAAAACAACCTTAAAAATGTGACATACCTATCGTTGTTATTTATTCGGTATTTCTAAGATTCGCCTTTTGTAATGACATCTCGAACTCGCGAATTGGCACAAATAGGCTAGACACGGCGACCTACATTCAATAACCATTGAGTATTATTTGAAAAACATCGGGTAGAACTTGTTTAAACTATGAATTTTTGACAATTTCATCGATCACGTTTAACCGCGTTTTTTTTTTGTAAGTAACCCTTGCACATCTGCGAATAACGTTGGGATTTATCACAGAATTAATGTAGAGGACATTTAAATAAATGAAATACAATGACATGTATAAAATGAACCTGTGTATACGGTGGTGATCCTGAATCTTCTTCCCTCGTGTTTTCCATAGGACCATTCTCCAGATCTTGATTAGTGGACTTGGGACGTAGGTTTAACGTTCTAGTAAGCACATAGCACACGCGAAAATACAAATTTTATCATGTATTATTAGAATGCATTCGGTCGAATACACTATTTTTGCCGGGAAGATTTTCACTACTTTTTTTGTAGATGGCGCTAGTGTCATTTACAAAGCACCGAATTATTTACTATTTGGTATGTTAAATTTGAATTTGGAAAATAAATAAGATTTAATTTATTTTTCCAAATTTAAATTTGCAAATGAAAAAAGAAATACATGGTATAGGACGTAATTACTGCCCGTTAAAAAACAAAATCATGTTCTTTACATAACGTAGCTTAGGTATCCGTAAAATAAAAGTAAATATTACGGACCAAAAACCTGTAACAAACTGATAAAGCACGTCAATAAGATCCACTCGACAAGCCGTCTGTACATCGGCGCGGAACATTGGGTGTTCCCAATTACGTGCTCCTAACTTCTGCTACACAGAACACAGTACTAAGGTTTCACAGGTTTCACTGTTTTATCTCAGTGAAAACATATTGAAAGATTTACAGTAATAACAGTCCTTGCCTACGTTTATGAAAACCAAATATATATATATCTAAAAGTACTTTTTTTTACATCTAGGTAGGTACTTGATCATGAAACTTGAAAACATTTAACTCATACATGTCTTTAGTTACGCTCTTTGCTCTCAAAAAGCGTAGTATAACGTATCAAGTAAGACAATTTCTGGAAATTGTCTCACTTACTCATTAGCCAACTGTCAAGTGTCACCGGTTGTAGTCATAATTTCGTAGGAAATAATCGACTAAAATAAAACATACTGCTCCTGGGTGTCTATATGACTCAAAAAAATCATCAATCAATCATGCAAAAGGACCTTGTAATACCTACACGATATTATTTTATCTCATAATTTCATCGCCTGCTATCGTCAGTGGTTGATTGCCGTGAGCAGGGTTTACGCTAACTCACGAAATACTACACGCTTTGCCTTCGACTCGCCAGTCCACACAATGTTAACGCCTGGCCATATCGTTGGCAAAATGCCGAAAGTATCCGTAAGCGCCCTTAGAAAAAAGGTTACATTAACTCCTATAAAACAAATAAAAGAAAACAAAACATTTATTCGCGTGGTGTGAATCCCGCATTAAAGACTTACCTAACTGAAGCGAATCCCATTGGGAAATGCAAGCACCATTAGCCAGTGCAAAACGTCTACAAGTAGAATCCGTATTCCACTCACAGTTACTCAGTCGCTTTTTGATGTCACATTTTTTATTAACTTCAATAGCCTTGAAACTTACCTAAAATCTTTTCGGAAGCAAAAGGCCTATCACACGAAATAACCAATAATTATTATAAGTATCATCATGCACAACAGTCACACGCAAGCGAATTCGAATGTCACAAAACACACTCCACAAACACGGGATTCGTATTAGTTGGTCCAAACATTTAGCCAAAACACACCAATAAGACTGCCAAACCGTGCCGCGTGAAACTATTTCAAAGAAAACCGTCTAATTGAACTTACGTAATTGAAATAAAGGTTTAAGTAGCAAATTGGCGTTGTCTGTAATTTTGCACCCACAAGGGAAGCAGATCATTTTCTTAAAGAAAATGATCTTCTTGTCTGTGGTTGCAAAATCATCTTCTTGTTTGTAGGTGCAAAAGCACAGACATGGTGGTATGAACGAATTTTTTTTTTATTGCTTAGGTACTTTGCCTCACTTGACTGGTTAAATGTTAGAATCTATGAGTCAGGGTGAGTATCGCTGAATGACAAGTTAAAGAATGTTTTGTAATCATGTTCTACAGCCTAGTTTTTTTTTTTTTAACCATCCTCCCTCCCGTTATCATTATAATTGACCACTGCTATTTGATATAGAATTCTATCAATTCACTAAAACTACGTCTACTACACTAAACTCACGTTCCATCGAGCATGGCAAACTGATGCAAAGACACTGAGAATCAACTGATAAAACCGATCACTATTCTAAACTGATTCTGACTGATGAACTAATTATGCTGATTAACTAATCTCGTAAATCGTTAACCTTACAAAGAATAGGTTTGGCGAAGGAATTAATTGAAAAGAGGCACACCCTCTCCGTGTCAGGGGCGGGAGCGAATCAGCACCATTAAAGCTATTTTTCACGCGCCATCTTGCCAGCTTTACATTTACAGGTAGGTAGGTATACATATATTGCAGTTTGTTTGGAGATGAATAAATGCGCATGTAACCTAATGGTTGAAATTTCAGCAGAACTCAGGAAATGTAGCACTAACTGTGTAAATACGATAGTGTATATTAGTTTACTTACTAACCATCGCGTGGCTTCCGCGGCTAAAGGCACATAATGGATTATATTACCGGGTAGATGGGCTGCAACTTCCAACTTCACAGTGATAATGTCGTACCACGAGAACCTGATTTCCCAAAGGAGTACGGTGATCAGACGCCTGGCGACACTTGCGATGTCATGGATAAATGAAACGGTCGTGTACCTGATAATGACCACTTGACTTCGGTTTTAAAATCAAATATACACCACCATAGCTAGCAGATATTTTCATCTAATAATAAAGTTTAAGCTGTATCAATACATATTTTATTAAGTCCTACCGAGAAATTCAAAGTTTCAAGCTGTACCTATACCTAATGGTTTCGAAACCCATTTCGAAGATAATCTTTAAGCAAGACGACGAATGTTTTTATTATCATATCCATACAAACCCATGTTCAATAAAGAAATTTTCCGAAGATATTTCGCAGAGAACACGAAAATATTTGCAAGAAAGTGCGAGCGTTTGAAAATAAAATGTTGGGTGTCACGCACTAGTGAAATAATAATCGCCGTTCATGCTTTTAAATATGTCGTACGTCAGGGATATTGTGAACAGGCACGTCCACAAAATGCCCCAGGAACATGAACCTAATATACAACAGAGGAATAAAGGGGACCGAAGGGCGAAGGGATAACAAGACTACACAATGAATGGGATGCGGCTCTTAGGGATTCAAATATTTTCGTTATAGTTGTATGTAAGTGAAATTCGAAGTCTATGGTTTCCATGGAGAAAAATATAATAAAAAAAAACGGATAAGAAATAAGTTTAGCGTGTGTAAGTTCAGACACAATTTAGAAGACAATATATTTTTATCTCTTGACTCTATCAGTAAAAGAATGCAGAAAAAAAAAAAAAAAACAAAATATGGCTTAAAGTTAAGAAAGAATTAATATTATATACCTTTATGAAAAAATAATAAAACAGCTTGAAGCTAATAAAATTGATACCATGGTAAAATATTTAAAAAATATTTTTTTGTGTGTTCGCACTTCATAAAAAGTTCTGAAACATTCTTTCGGTAAAATTTTAAGCGTTTATTGAAGAATTTTTTCTTAGAAGTCTCTAAGTTTTTCGGATTTTCAACCAAAATATTCCTTTGTTCATAAATTTAACTTTTATTTAACTCTTGAACCTTAAGCCTTTTTATTAGAAATAGATTTTTAGATAAAATATTTTTCTTCTAGGTATCTAACCGAAAGTAAAAAATCAAGTATTTTTGAATAAGACTTAACTGTAGGTACTTAATGTCATTTATACTAATAAATTAAAAAAAGAACGATTGTTTTATCCACTAAGTTCGCTTGTGAGTTAGAATATTTTGTGAAAGGGTCATATTATTGAGGATTACAGTGTCACGCCTTAACGCCTGATTGAAATATTAAACCACACGTTTCTCTACTTCTTGCCTTTAAGATATATGCTTGCTTTAAGCCAAGGAGCAAATTGCTATGTGTGCACATCAGTTTAAACTGTTGTATGTGGAGATATTAGAAATTTACGGCCAAATTCTAACGTTCAGGAAGCGTTCAAGTAATTCATGATCTAAGAGCAATCCAATATCTTACAGTTTTTGTCGATATAATGAGATGGTATAAATTTTATAAAGTTCTTTAATTATTAAAAATAAAATATTATGCAATTAATAGTACCTTCTTAGTCACTTGTATTGAAAATACAACAGCCGCTGGCCACTAGACGTGAAAATAATAATGTAAAAGCCATAAAGTTTCATTTTTAATGTAACTGTTTTTTCGTGACCACAAATGGCATTTGTTTAAATTTCCGATCTAAACCAGCCGTAATTTCTTTGATGTACCTATAGGTTTTCAGAATTTGAGTAATACTTAACTAGTCTGTGCAAAATTTTTATTTCTTAGTTATCAAAACGATGGTTACCATGATAAACATGTGACTGAAAAAATATTATTAAACAAACACAACAACACACAAACAGATATATATTTTTACCCGAATACTGAAAAGTTTACTCCAAAGAAATTAAGGATATGGAAAAATATGCAAATCATCGATGATGCTAGTATGAAAATATCGGACTAAAATATTTTTTTAGCATTGAGCTCAATACGGTTTAAAAATAATTTATTAATTTTATAAATAAAATTATGAACATAGTTTAATTAATTAGCCAACAATAAATAACCTCTGTTTTTAAACAAGTAAAAAGGAACAGAATATCGTCTCTTAATGTTCTAAACAGATTAAATTTTAAAAACTTTATACCAGACAACAGAAACCCCAGTCGGCGATCCGTAAGGCGTCAATCATTGGTGTCGTGTGCGACGCGACCAAATGTAATAAATCCCGTTGTCCGAATCACGCGTTACAAGGATCCCAAGCATTTCTCGGAGCATTTCTTGTCATTTGCTCGTAGACTCGCACGCTCCACGACCTCTTACCGATAAATATAATTTTCGTTACAGACGACGTCGAATTACTACGAGCCGAAGTCCGTTAGCTCCTGCACCGTTATCTGATTTTATTCCAATGACATAGTTTCTCCTCCTTTAGTTTTTAGTTCATGGCCATTATCATGAACATATTCAACACTCAGATTCTCCATACCTGGAAATAGACCTCTGGTTGGTTTTTCTTTTTTTTTAATTAATATCTTTCGTTGAAAACTGTATACTTTGTGTAGCTGTTATCCGCTTCCCCATCTGGGATACAGCCTCCGGGAATTGTGTTTCTAGCAATTTTATTTTATAATGAGTACACGTATCGTCGTAAAGGAAGATAGGTAAGCTATCTTATTAAGAGTATCGGCAAGTTAATAATACAAAAAAAAAATCTTTCAAGAATATAACTCGATAATTATCGAATGCATCTATATAGCATGAAAAGTAAAAAATCAGGTTATTTTTATACATTTATGTTATATGCTTTTGGCGTTGGTTGGAATATAATACCTAGAAACATTTCAAAGCATAAAACTGCTGAAACATTTTACGGCATAGAGTTACCGCTAATCACGGTTGAAGTTAAAAAGTACTTGCATTTAGCTCTCGTGGACTACTTTGACTGCTCCTACAGTTGGGGAAAGTTATTCACATGGAAGGGTCGATTCACACGTCATTGCATCTTTGACAAGTTTGACTTTGTTATTACTGACCAACTTGCCCCGTCGGCCGGTCGTTGAATTTGACAAATTATATTTATTTCGTTCATACGTTCGCCTATTACGAATATATATTTAATGATTAAACGAACTTACCTGTACGTGAAGTTCTATCATAATTATACGATGGCTTCGTCCGAAGAGATTAGCATAGACACAATGTAGTAACACGTACGGTGTTGCCTTTGCGCACTGACGGTTGAAAGATCTATACCCTAAACTAAAAAAATAATATTTATTTATTAAGTGAGGGTACGGATGTTTCCTTTGTTAGGTAGCATGTTTCGTCGCTCATTAAGTTCAGAGCCTAATTTACAATTCCAGATTCTGATATTTCAGAGAATTCTAGGGGTTATTTTCAGGGAAAATTTTTTGTATGGGAGGGTGGGTTGCTAATCTCTTCGGACGAAGCCATCGTATAATTATGATAGAACTTCACGTACAGGTAAGTTCGTTTAATCATTAATTATACTCAGGCTTCGTCCTCGAGATTAGCATAGACACAATGTAGACTTTGAGAGCAACTGAAATATCAATGAAACACACTCGTGTGTAACAATCAAATTTAATCAATATGAATTACAATTTGTGTTATTATTAATTACTGCTTATTTTTAGGGTTTAATTAATTTAATTATTATTTACCTTTTAATAATCAACAATGTCTCAGATCTACCAGTAATGGTAGCTATTTATTATTTACATAATAATAATGGTTAACTGGTTAGTCACTATCTAAACTGTTTCTTAGGATTGACCTACCAAAGGAATCGTCTTCACCTGTATCTTGTACATTTCTATTATAAAATTTTCCAAATACCTGAGATGATCCGCTCCAGCCAGCCGTTTTTCTAATAGATTGCAAACTAATTCCTAATTTGTGGGCTTTGGAGGTGGCAGCATGTCGAGTGCTGTGAGCCGAAAAAATAGATATATCTATCCCACACTCTCCGAGCGTGGACTTAACCCAGCGACCCAATGTTTGGGCTGAAACTAATTTATGTGGTTTCCTCACACCAATAAATAGGTTAATAACATTACCACGAATTGAACTGGTCATATTGAGATATGCTAAAAGGGTCAGGACAGGACAAATTTCTGGTTTTTCGCGAAAATATGGTAAGATAAGATTTGGTTGCATGGTACCTATCTTTGACGTTTTTATTATGTCAGGAATTTTAATGGTAATTTTGTCTGACTGATTCTGGATATTATTAATATTAATTTTTGCTAAAGTTTGCATTCTATGTGCTGTTACTAGGGATAATAAAGTGACCAATTTCCGTGAAAGTTTGTCTAATCCTAAACTATCGTTAGGATACCACAAAGTCAAAATGTTTAAGACTTTTGACGTATCCCAAGTTATATTATACTTCGGTAAGGGTGGACGAAGTCTAAAAACACCTTTAAAAAAGCGTTTTACAACCTCACTATCACTAATTTTTTCGCAAAGAATTAAGGATAAGGCCGAACGACAAGTATTTAAGGTCCCAAATTTGACACCTGACTCGAATAAGGTGGTTAGAAATAAAATTACCTCATTGATTGACGCCTCAAAAATATTAATATTTTTAGTTAAACAAAAGTTATACCACTTCTTTAGACAGGAATCATATTGTTTTAACGATGTACCTGATAGTGAAGCCATCATAATGTCGATGGCTGATGATGGGACATTTCTTCTCAGCAACGAGTCCCGGACAAAAGACCGGCAACCAGGGTAAACTGAAGGTGTACATTGTTGTTGCTGGAAGGTGATAAAATTATTTGTTTATTTGGATCAAAATATAACATTGGCTTTAAAAGAAGTTTTCTAAATAAAGGGTACCAAGGTTGAGTGGGCCATAAGGGGACCACAACAATACCTGTAGCCTTGTCTTTAACCATTTTCCTTAGCGTTTTTAGGACCATCGAAAAAGGAGGAAAAGCGTAAAAAAACATATGTGACCATGATAAAGTAAATGCATTTATGGCCATAGCTTCAGGATCTCTAAACCAAGATACATAATAAGAACATTTTTTGTTAACACGACTTGCAAATATGTCTACCTCAGGAAAACCAAAACTATTTGTTATTTGGTTAAAAACAGAATCGCTCAATTCCCATTCAACATCTGGATGAATTCTACGCGATTCCGCATCAGCCACTATATTATCTGCCGAACGTATATATGACGCATACACAATTATCTTCCTAGACTGGCACCATTCCCATAAATCTTTTGTTATACGAGTTAGATGTGGGTATTGTATGCCACCCATTCGGTTTATATAAGATATGGCGGTAGTGTTATCGATGCGAAGAAGTATTTGACAACTTTCCATTGTTGCAGCGAAGACTTTAAGACCAAAAAAGGCAGCAACAATCTCTAAATAATTGATATGACAGGAACGTTCGTCTATTGTCCAAGCCCCACTAGCTGTCTCCTTTCCACACGCCGCACCCCACCCCGTAGTTGAAGCATCACTAAAAATTTCTAAACAGTAATTATCATACTTAATTTTACTAATGGGGTTATCCAATGCATTAACCCACCAATCAAAATCTGATGACAAGTATGATGGTATATTCATAAAATTGTCGTAGTTTGATGGGTCATTTTTCAAATTTAAAAACTTACATCTTTCGAATTCTTTTGTGTACAGCCATCCGTATTCAACAGCTGGGCAAGCGGAACATAATAAACCCACCAAACTGGCAAAATCTCTGATTTTACAACGTGACATTTTTTGAAAACATTGTAATTTATTTTTTATTCTAGTAGCTTTATCTAAGGGTAGACTGATTTGAAATTTTTTTGTATCAATTATGTAACCTAAATATTTGCAGGATGTTTTGGGTGTCAAGCTGCATTTATCCTTATTTACAATAAAACCTAAAGCCGACAATAGTTGTTGGGTTACTGCAATGTTCTCTAAACAGGTCTCATAAGAGTTACCAATCAATAATATATCGTCTAGGTATATGCTAGACACGTAACCGCAGGATCTAAGCAGCCCAATAACCGGTTTCATTATCTTTGTGAATACAAAAGGTGCCGTGTTGAGGCCGAACGGTAATACATTAAATTCGTACAACTTATTATCAAATTCGAATCTAAGATATTTTTTATAGTTATCATGAATGTTTATCAAAAAATATGCATCTTTTAAATCTATTGTTCCCATAAAATGGTTCTCCGATACGAGTTTAATTGCCGTACGCAAATCTTCTAGTTTAAAATGATCTGTTTTTATAAATTTATTGAGATTTTTTAAGTTAAGTATGAATCTATGTTTACCGTTGGGCTTCGGTACTAAGAATACGGCTGACAAGAACTGTTCATCGCACGGATCACAGTGAGAGATAGCACCCGTGAATAACAATTCATCTATACATTTTTTGTAATTATGAAATTCTGAATTTGTGTATGTCCTTCTATTAGGTACAGTATGCTGAATAACACTTGTTGAAAAAGGTATTTTATAGCCCGAAATCCACGATAGAACAGTCGGGTCAGAAGTTAGTACTGACCAGGTTTCGTAAAAAAATGCCAGTCCACGAGTCCTATTGCTTACCGTAGTGACATCTAGCGACGACTGCGGTGGCTCGTCCTGGGTGCGGGTGCCATCGCTGTTGGCTGCCGACCTCGATATGATCCGCGCGAGGAGTTTCCGGGCAGATTCCTCGGTGCAGGCTCCCTCGTCCTCTGAGTCCCCGTTTGCCTGCGACTCGGGGGAGGAGCCCGCCAGTTTAAATTATTCCGTTGTTGGAATGTCGACTGAGTTGGAGGCTGTCCAGTTTTCGATCTGGTGATCGTCGGTCTAGTTATTATTGATTTTAACTCGGCCCCTGTTTTTGTGATTGATTTTGCTATTTTTAATGTTTCTGCTAAATCTGATCCAAAGAGCTCTTTGTCAACTACTGTTTTCTGTAATTGTTCTTTCATTTCTTTCTTTAAATTGTTTAAAATAAAATTTCTTCGAACTACTGAGTCAGAATGTTGATTGTCACACATAAGGCGAATGGAATCCATTAACATTTTTATTAGCTCAGTGTCCTTTTCCTCTTTAGTAATCATTAGGGTGATAGCACTCCCCAAGCATGAGATGGCACAGCCTAGCTGTTTTTGTTTCATTTCAATACCCTTATCTCTTTTTAAAACGACCTCCGATATGGCGGCTTTAATTTCTAAATTAAGTGCCGGCGAGTCAATCAGCATGCAATTGCTAGGAGGTAAGTATTTTTGTAATAACTCTTTTCGAAGTTCACTTGATAAGCCCTTTGTAGCTACATGTTGTAGACGTATGGCCAGGTCTGATTGAATTTCTTTGCCATATATCTTTTCTACAGACGGGTCTTCTCCAAATATTTTTAAAATCTCAGAGTCCCGCTCGATGCTCGGAGGTATATCAGTTGGGACTATAACTTCAGTGTCTACGGCTGTGACCTGTGTTTGTGAAGTGGACGGAATTGGGTCTTCAGCGCTGGTGGAGGGGACTGGGTCCACTGCACTGGTCGAAATAAGTGGATCTACTGCGCTTGTGTATGATGCATCTTCTTCAGAATATTTTTCAGGCCCTACTTCTTCCATAGGATCTTCATCGTAATATTCATATCGAGGAGGGGATCCGTCCTCTGTAATATAGTGATTTCTTTTGTAAGATCATTTGTTGGTATGGTTGAAATAAATATAAGAATTATATTTTAATAACATGAAGATACGCCTGCGCAGCTGGCCCCGTGTATATATTTAACTATATACAATGCAGTATGTACGATGAAGTGACAATCCCAAAGACTGACCGCATCACTCGCATAACTTCACGTATACTAATAAGGTAACAGTCCTCATAACTGCTCGCAATATTAGCATTACACGTGAAATAAAACCGAAGACAATAAGTACTAATTACGTATTTGTGTCTGAAGTGTTAACCCCACAAGTTAACCGCAACATGACTCATTAGGTACGTAAATGTTATTGTGTATTACTATTTGTACAAAAAACACTCAATAAGTGACACTGGACTAACCTCTGTAACTCGATGGTGATCTCGTCTCGCGATAAAGTTTCTTCTCCCATTTTCTTAACTTTTTGGCAATATAATCATAATCATGTTTATTTCTTCGTTTCCCCATGATTTTAGAACACTTAATTGCAATTTGAAAATTATATAATGATAACGCGTGCGCTCCGGCAGAGCACTGAACTGTGAATGAGCGACGAAACATGCTACCTAACAAAGGAAACATCCGTACCCTCACTTAATAAATAAATATTATTTTTTTAGTTTAGGGTATAGATCTTTCAACCGTCAGTGCGCAAAGGCAACACCGTACGTGTTACTACATTGTGTCTATGCTAATCTCGAGGACGAAGCCTGAGTATAATTATTACGAATTTCATTTCAAAGAACAATAAACATACAAAAGCAATTAAAATCCACTGTCAGGTTACAACAAGAACAAAGGACCAAAAAATATTTATGTTTTCGCTCGTTGGTATTTTGATACAATATAAAAATATATTTTCGAGGTATATTTTTTTAATTGCCGAGTCTACCTCTCTACAAGTTTATATAGAACTAGCGACCCGTCCCGGCTTCGCACGGGTAGCAGAGCATATATGCCTTCATTTATTTTTATCGTAGTGTCGTATAAGCCTGTTACTCAGCGTACGCCAGTAAAGCTCCCAGTCGGCATGATTTTTTCCGACAACTTCAACTAACATCGTCATATTTCAGCCAATTTATACAAAATCTAACGAATTATACACCTAAACCTTCCTCCTTCATGAATCACTCTGTGTATTGGTGAAAACCGCATGAATATCCGTTCAGTAGTTTTTGAGTTAATCGCGAACAGACAGACAGACGCGGCGGGGGACTTTGTTTTGGACACGAACGCTATTCGTTTTACAGTATCGTAGCAAGCTCTCTTCTGCCTACCGCCAAGCTACCTATGACTTTATATTTGAAGTATTTGCAGATATTCATTGACCGAAATAGTTGTCTGTAAAAGTATCGCTACAAATATTCCAAAACGTCGACACTCGTAGACGGACAAGCTTTCCACGTGCCGTGTGCAAAATTCTTCTATAGATTTGTAATAAACATGCCAGCATAACATATAGTCATCTATTAGAGGAATTCTGAATAAGGTTTTGCCCACTAATCACTAACCATAAATTTGACCAAATTGGCTTGTCCTTCAACAAATATTCACAAGGATATTCACAAATAGGTCTTTGCAGGCATTTTTGAAACGTTATGAATCTAGATGGACGGTTCCAAAGTGGGTTGATCCTATGGAGAAGAGACCGGCAAGAAACTCCATGGATAATCTTCTGAAAATATTGGTTTACAATGAGTAAAGTTATTTTTAAATATAGGTCAACCGTGCGCGCCAGCATCAATCACTTGAACATGAATCACTTTCACATAAAACTAAATCATAGGTACTTACGATTAGAAGTTAACAAAAGCTTAAAAACAAAAGACACGGTATAATATTCTCAAAATAAAAACGATAATACCAAGTCATAAGTAACACATTCCCTTTGTTCTTTTATCTGAATACACTCACTTTATCTTAAACAGTATTGCGTGCCATGCCCAGTGTAAAAGCCTTGTTTTCTTTCATCCCCAAGGGTAAACCGGGAACTGTATCAAGAAATACGTGTTCATAATATGACAAACAGATGAAAGCCGTATTTTGAATTAAGTGTTGTTGGTGATAAATCCATGATTATAGAACTCACATGTGTAGACAGGCATCGGCGGCAGGGAAGCTTTTCGAGATCTTAATTCGAGTTGGGTTTTGCCTTTGAAATCTGCCGTTTTTACGGCAAACATGTGATTTTAGAATTTGGGTTCTGCCCATTAATGTATACATATATGACGCAATTTATAACGATTTTCTTTCTTTTTAAATATCTACACGTATGCAACTAGGTTATTTCATGGATCAAGAGCGATATCTACAAAATCCAGCGATATAATGTTATCTCTATTTTCCCGTCAGAAATGTATAGAAATAACCTTGAAAGTCAATTTAATGTAATAATTTTAAAAAAGTGACATTTAAAAACAACGATTATACGTAAAATATTTCTTATTAAGTAAAAAGCCTTTGGAACCAGGCGCTGATGAATTATAGCATTAATAAGCGTGCTTATGAGTTATCGCATTTGGTAATATTAAACAAATTCAGTAACAAAATATATTTACAATACAAAATTAGCAGTCATTTATATAAATTAGATAATCTAGGATTACAAGTAAAGATAATGAAAAAGCTTAGTGAACCCTGTCATTAGCGAAGAGAATAATAAAACAATGTTAGTTAATTGGCGTAAAAATCCATTATGTTTTGGGGCTGTAGGTTCGGTATTGTTTTTGCGCCTCTCTGGTCTTAAGACAGGAAAGAAAAACGGCCTTAATGGCCCGCTAAAAATGAAATCCAACTGAATTATTAAAGCAAATGATCCTCTCTTGTGCTGAACAATGATTAAATGACCAACTTTAACAGTTAAACAAAATGCTGGATGAAAGTAGATAGATAAATTTTGCGCAACATTTATTTTAAAACTAACACTCAAAAGTGACGAATGGCTGTTTGAACTAAAACTACAGACCAAATGATTGAAAACCCGCCCTATACCTCCTACAAATATAGTATAGAATAATATAGCATAATGAATGTACTACCTACCTACTCTCCGCAAAAAAGCTTTTATGAGTTCAAGCGATGAATTTCCGTTCACTAAGTTTCGTTTGATTCTAAAGGAATTGTCTGAAATCGGCGTTAGTGAAGTGCCGCGAACCGGGTCGTCGGACGAAGTGCACCACCCTAATGTTTCGGTTCCAGTCGGACTCGGGTTGCCAGTTCCACGGCGGGAGAGCTACGAAGCGCCCGTTTCGTACGCTCCTGAAACCACTCCGCGTAAACCATACCAACACGAAACATTATAACACCAATGATTCTGAACATTTAGGGATAAATTGCTCATGAAGTTTTCGGGAGCAAGTTTTGAAGTGTTGCGATGCATGTTACCAGGATGACTTCGCTGAGTGCATAACAGCACGGTGCATCGGTGAGTGCAGAATGACATGTGTACCAGCTCACTTAGTTCAGAATAGCTTTTCAATTACCTACCAGTACTCAGCTGGCCGCTATTTTGGTAAAATTTTGTTACGAGAATTTTGATGGAAGCAAAAGTAATTAAGAGTTTCTTCTGTATCACAATTTTGGAAATTACTTCAAAGCTTTTCTTGGTATTGATTGAATTACGATCGCTTTCAACTAATTAGTAAATGAAAACAGATTAATTAATCAAATAGCTATAGAAATCGATGTATGAATAATTTTCGTACAGTCGGTATAAACAGAATAATCACTTTGACCCGACGTTATGTCTAGAAATGTGATCAGTTCTAAAAACCTATAACTTTTCATCTATTGTAGAAAGTAAAACAGTAAAGGGTAGAGAACAGTAGACGGGCGATAATGGAGTTGCCTGAAATTAAGAGAATTCGATTTACATTTACGTTGCTCCTAATTTTGGCAAATGGTCCAACTCCTCCGCTAAGGTCGGTCTCGGAGAAAAACTAATTTTAACCTCAAACAGTTAATTGATAAAATAAATTGGGAAGAATGGAAATGTCTATCAAAACACTAATAATATTTAATTGAAAATTTTGATAATTGCCTCTTTGGAAATTATTCTAGATTCTTGTAAGATTTATGTTTGTCTGCTTTTAAAACTGTAACTTTGCTTTTCATATTAATTCTTAATATATGTCTTCTGTAAAGTAATAAAAGTTATAACGATCTGATTTATAATAGAATCAAATATCAAAAGTGATAATATTCAGTAATAATAACGAAATCAACTTAGAATTAATAAAACTAATAAAGGCCCTCCGTAATTCAATGTAGGAATTTATTTTCTTGAAAATAATGTCTTTAGGTACCTACTGTTACCTGATATTACTGATTTCAGGGAGAATCTTGACTAAAAGATTATTTTATGGCAAAGAACTCTCATACGGTATTTTTAGTTATACCAAGAGGGAGTTTTAGTTTAATAAAACATGTTTAATGATAACAAAAATCAATACAGCTAAAATAACAGCCTCTTTATCAAATAAAATACATTACTAATTTATCAAATCATTATATTCTTTATCCCTACATACGATCTGTCCGCACCTACAATTACAACGGAGAATAAGCCAAAATCCTATGTAAACAAAACGTGTCGAAAGAAAATTTGGAGCTTATCATCTCGTGGCATAAACACACAACATGTCACCTATCACTCTTGCGATCGTAAACCACAAGCTTTCCTATTTTAAGAACACGTGCTGCATCTGAACATTTAACATAATAACTAGTTTAATCTGTGCTCGAAGTTGCTCCCACCTCGCAATTAAATTAATAATCACAGAATGTGTTAATGATGGCAATTAGTGAATTGCCTGATTAAATGATTTATTCACAGGATTACTTTAACCAATTACCTTCAATAATAATATGTAAATTTGATGTACTATATATAATGTAAGTATCTACTATATTTTATACACGAAAATAGCTAAGAGGGAATATCAGCACAGTTTAATTTTAAATTAATGACCCCGAAGATTTATTGAGCCAAAAATAAAAAGCGTCACGGAAGTTTGAATTGAAAGGAGGCTCACAATAAATTGAATGAAAGGTGACGATACTACAAGACTACATTTTCCGGCCTGATTCCTATGCCTGATGTTCATAAATCAATTCCTTTATATCTTGTGTATGACGAGATTTATGAACTAGCATCGGATAATCCGAAAGAATAACAAACGTTTACAGTTTGAGTATAATGTTGTCAGACTTCATGGATGTTCATCTTATACAATTTCTATTAAGTTAACTACTAGTAACGAAACGAAAGTATCCTGTGTCCTTTTCAATTAAAAAAAAAGAAACAATCAAACAATCTTATATTCGCATTTTTAACATTAGTAAGGATATAAATAATTATCATATTAAAAATCATGATTAAAAAATTATTGATATCATTTTTAAAAACATACCTGCTCGAGGTTCTAAACCAACAAACTTTTAGGTTTGAAACCAATTAATCTTGTCGGGAAAACTGACAAACTTTTTCCATAGACGTCTAGTGACTACGTTTCACTGATTCAAACGTCTCATATATGGCGGCACCAGCATTCATACAAAGAAATATGCGAACATATGAGAACATTTGTTACATTTGAGTGAAGTTTAGTGAGTAACAGAAAAAGCTTCTGAAAAGCAGTTGTTTATTTAACTTTGGATTCAAATAGTACGGGTTTATTCAACAAAATGTGGCGTAAACAATTTTTCCTGTACATTCCACGATGTCAAAACCATCTGACGACTTAAATATATCTGTAATAAGGCTTCTTTACGATAAGATCTGTTTCGCGTCAGGTCTGTGGCATTCATTTTAGGCGCACTTGATGGAGGTATTATGTATGAATGGTGCTGCGATATGCGAATTGCGTTCAACAATGCGGACAAATTTGAGACGAAATTACAGCTCTGCGCGTGATGAGGAGACGGACGGCGTAATACATCTTGCTCTTATACATTACCTCTATATGTTATACAAGCAGTACTAGTTACAACAAATGTGACATATCATGATATCGTGGCTTAGCTAACAATACCGCGCAAGTAAATTTTGAGGAAGTTTTGAGGCAAGAGTCAAAAAAACTGATTACCTCTTATGAAAAACTTCGTAATTAGTTTGCAATAAAGTGTATTGTATTATAATTATGTATATAAATATCGCAAATTCACGAAATTTTATATAATTGACATCATTGCACACTGTGTAATTGGATCTATTAAAATTTGTGTAAATATCATTAATTTTAATGAACCTGACTAATTCAAATGTACCAATCATTATTATTCCCAAATCACGACCAGTAACAAACATTTCAAACTCACAACTCATCGGGGATTTGGCGCAACAATAATAACAAAATCGAATTGACGGTTCAGATTCAATATTTCAATTTATAATAAAACTGATTGACATTTACCAAGATGAAGGTAAATTTGGGGTCTCAGAGATGGAAATATAATTTGGAATTATGATAACGGTTGGGTATTTATTTCCATAGGATTTTCTACACAGTTTAATTGTAAAGTAAATTCACGTTCTCCTAAAATATAAGAAAGTCGAATATCGTTTCACGAAAATTGGAAATCGAATGTCTGAACACAGCGGTAAGAATTAAATGGGAATTCGCAAATATATAATTTTACAATACTTGCTACTTATAAATAAAAATTTAAATGCATTGCACTAAAAAAGGCTCCACCCCGCCATTTATAACGTGCGAATCGTACACGTAAATATTTATTTACTTACCGGTAATTAAACAGTATTGTAGGTAGTAGGTACTTGTTTTATTAAATAATTTTGAAGGAGCAAATTATTCAAAATTGGATCGGTTGAATATTGAAGTAGCCGCTAGCTACGAACTCCATAAGTGTCTGTTTCAGCGATACTCAAGATTTTTTTTTACTTGCGGTTCTCAGGGACTGTTCTTGATGGAAGGTAAATTGTTTCCTGAAAAGTGAATGAATCTGCATTTTAATTGCGACTACCTATATTATAATGTCCCGCATTTGATGAATATAGTTATACTACTGTTAAAAATTCGCAGTCGTACATAAGCTCTCAGGGTCGAATCCAACCTCACGTTCAAGTATCGCGAATTCAATTCTATCAAATGACGTAGGTACACAGTGTTTGACCAATTGTGCACTTAATCATTCATAATTCAATATAGGAGCTAATTTTAGATTTGTTTGACATTCACAACAGGTGCAAGTGTAAGGATGACGCGGTCAACGACGTCGCCGCCGTTGCGACTGGTGGAGCGGTTCGGCAACAGCACGCCGGCCCCGGCCACCAGCACCACGGCCGGCAATGTGGCCGCCCCCGTGCCCAAGCCCAGCGCCAACAACAAGAGGCCCACACCCATAATTATATATCCCACGGGTAAGATGACTTCGTTAGGAAGGTAGTAGTGGTAGGTAGAGATACATGGGTTGAATAAACAATATTAACCTAATTATATTTACCTACAACACTGTTCTACGCAACGCCGCTGTCCAATAAACGTAGCCTTAGATTGAGATAATTAAGATTCATTGACATTGTAGATAGACCTGAACATTTAATTAAACTAGTAGTGCAATGTTCCTGTTAATTCATCTGAAATTAGTTACTAGAACCGATTCACCTGTTTAGTTTCGATGTTTCGAACACTTCATTATTTAAGCGTAAAAGCAATTGTTATTTACTTCTAGTTCATATTTCCTTTCAGTAAACTACAACGACGACTACTTGATAATAGAGGGTTGAAGCCTGGTTTTCATACAATGAGGTCTTTATGAACAGCCTCGTTATATTTTCGCGACATTTCAACTTTCTGGGAATACCTTAGGGGCTAGGCGGCTATATCTTTGCTTCACTATTACCTATATTTGACTTTGACAAAATATCGTGTAGACAGTCCCATCCGTCTTTGGAAAACCCGCTTCACTATTCAAAAGTTATCAATATAATAAACAGGATTTATTTAATTTTTTCATTCTTCGTGTGCTACTTGTTTACCAAACGTAGGAAAAATTCGAATAATTTATAGACTTCGTACCAGCTGTTATAACATAAATTTATTTTGTTGTTTCAATCTCCTGTTACACATGGGACTTTCCGGAGAAAAGACCCCATCCAAAATGGTACACGAAGTAAATAATTACCCCAGCTGGGTTGCCCAGGGAGTGTAACAGTATAAGTACTAGGAGCTCAAAGTCTGTAGCAGACCTAATCAAGGGTATTTATCCCTAGGGGAGTACCAACTAGACCAAAACGCGAAATGTTAGCAACGTAAAATCAGCCAAATTTCAAATACCATGAGGGTAACATCTTAACTACTTACGCATAACAAAACAAAAGAATTATACGATTAATGTGCCCCTAATACAGATTAGGTACGGAATAATTAATCGTTACCCACAAATGAGTAGGTACATACTCGTAGATCTTGCTGCAAATTTGAGCATGTAGATACATCTTACGTCGAACTGTAGTTGGTAGCGTGTCTTATGTCTGACTACAACAGTGATTAAATGGTCCGCTTAGGTAATTAGCAGCAGCTTTAATCGGGAAACTTCAATGGTAACCGGAATCTGTTTAACTTGATGCTTGAACTGTGATAGACGAAGTCTAATACAAAAAGCAAATGAATTGTAGCTCTACCATGAGTTTTATATATATATATATATGTATATAACAACCCATTACTGTCCCACTGCTGGGGGACTCTTCTCAGAATGAGAGGGTTGACCAAAAATGTCTTAGATCAATAAATTATGGAAAAAATGTTAATACTTGTATTATCAGAATTTAAAGAATCCAACATATCCAAATACTCATATTTCGCTCAATATTAACATCAAATCAACGGTAGCTCCTTTATAAAAAAACAACAAAATCTCTACCATGACAATCAGATACTGAGAAAATAAATGTTATTAAGAGGTAAAAAGCCAAATGTCGAAAGTCATTTGTTTTTCATAATATTTTCGATAGCACCTTTATTGCAGCATAATATCCTGAGGGCTTAAAATTTGCCTGATTATTATCATGATCTGGGGCGGCAGTTACGGTTTGCCAACGTCATTATGCCGACCGGGTCGCTTTGGGTGGAAAGTGAAAAAAATTGGAAAAGTAATTAGGGTGGAAGGGAGTTAAGTTTCGTTTTCATGATATATTTCCATTTTTTTGGACTGGAAAAGTTGATTTAATTTAACCGAAATCAGAGCCAGACAGATTTTATTTTTGGATTGTAACGGAAATATTGCTTGGAGTCTAGAAAAGTTTGCAGATCTGTAGAGTTTTATTTAGTCTGTAACTAGTCATTTATTTATGAATGGTTATTCGATCGCAATACAGCAGCAGAGTAGCTTACATACATAATGTTCACGACATATAAGCTCAATATGTCCTTCCCCCAGTTCGTACTTGCACGAGCTAGTTCAAACAGCCGGTGTCTTGTTTAATATTGGTCTTATTTATACTGGACACTTAGCAGCATGCACCGAGATTCCCATATTAGGTAATAAGTGCTACACACGTCGTAAAATGAGCTCAGTTGCCCCACTAACTTTAGATGATAAGAGAATATTTTTAGGCCGAATATGCTAGGTAATTAAATTTCCCCGTTCATTTTCGTAAAATTCTATATAATTTATAAGTTAGAGCTTAAGTATTCATCGCAGCGATAGCGCTAGCGCCAACCCTTCTTGATAATGTCATGTATAAGTTAAAATATTGCCACAGTTAGAATCAACAATGCAAAACCTTTATATTCAGGTATAGCCGTATAGGCACCTGTGTATGTCCCATTAAGTATAAAAATCAACACGAATTTATTACAGTGACGTTGACCTGTGAACGATTTTGAGCGTTAACATACAAGATAAGACATCGCGTCAGTCTGGCACCAGCGCTGATGCCGTTCATAAACGAATGACGTCAGAATGAAGACACTGCTGCTATTGAACTGATGCTAGTAAAATAAAAAATAGAAAATTCTATAAGTTTTAATCAACTTAATCCATACTTTCAAGTAAAACTTAGCGTAACGTAAATCAATTTTCACTTAATTATTGCTGTCTGCGCCAAGAGCTAAAGTTTGAGAAGTTCTTCATCAACCAGTTGTTTTTGACAAACGGAATAAGATAGACAATTGTAGAATATAGGCAGGTTTAGAGGGATACAGGAACTTACATTTTATTTAAATTGGTATCTTTGTAAGCTATAAAATAATATTTATTTAAATAAACATAGATTTGATAAACATTATGATTTAGATAAACATAGATTTGATTAGTTTATGTGCTTGGCAATTGGGCAACGCCTAGATATACTGATTATTTTTATATTTATTTGCATTGGATAAATTTTCATTTTTAATTTATCGTCGAGGCTTGTTATAAGTTAGCTAGAGTTTATACATATATAATTGTAACTAACGTTTTTAAGCCTTTGTAAATGTAACCAAAGATAATTAATAGGTAGCTATGCTTTTCAGGCGGTCAGAACCACCTCGTTTTGTTAAAGTTCATTTTGTTACTTTCATGAAGCTTTGTTAGTAAAATACAATTACAAAAATACTTAAAATATTTCGCTAGCCATTTAAGAAAATTAAAAATGTTGAAATATTTACAAATAGCGAGTTGGCAGTAAGTTGCTCACCATCGCATCGTTCTCGTTGGCGCGTTTACACTTTTTTAGCTCCAACAAAGTGTTCAGAAAAATCCTTATCTCTCGGCTCCATTTCACTTCGCTCTCATTCCCACGAGCTGAAATTATTCAAAAAGTAGACATCGTATTCGTACATTATATAAGCGTGAGTAAATAAAGTATAAATAACATGAAGTTTGGTCACAAAACATGAGAATATTTGAACGTACCCAAATGTGCAATTAATTTTATTTACGGGAAACTAGATGTATGTTTACACCTGTGGATGAAAAGTAAATAGGTAGATGTAACATAAATATAAATACCAAAGCGACACGCCTTGTTTTTATTGTCTTCTACTCTGTTCACAGTTGGAATTCATTGAGGTTTGTTCATTGTTGGTTGATGCCTTACTTTATGGGTACATGTGGGTCGCGCCTTTCGCGACGCTTTGTTTAAAGGAAATTGCCAGGAAGAATAAAACTATAAACGTATTTTCTTATTGTTCCAGTGACGCCGGAATCTATTGTCGTGCCGATTGTATCGTGTATATTCGGCTTTCCATTGTTAGCGCTCACCGTTATCTGCTGTTTGAGGAGGAGGGCCAAGTTGGCCAGGTGAGTAATATCGGTAATGACATGTACTTACTGAAACCGCAGGCCATTTACCAAACGACAAGCGACGTTTACTTTGCCGGCTGAATAACGCAATGTTCTTCACGAGATACCCTTCAGGGACGGTCGTTTGCTTTCAGGTCTTTGATTTAGGACATGAAGTAGGTATCTTTTTCACATAGAATTTGATTTAAGAACTCTTTTACTTTACTCTTACTTATTCAATCGGGTAAAAGATAAGACCGTCTACCCTGTCAAATTTTGCATATACCTACATATGTTTATCTGTAGCGTGTAATGGCGTTCCAGATTTTAGTAAATGATGTGCCCAAACGGGTAACGCTAATATCCCCGAAGCGTTTCGTAAGGGAAGCAGTTACAAGTAATGTGCGTGATAATGATGATTGATTAAACTGATACCGTGTAAGGCTGTTGTTCAATTCAGCTTCAATGTTCGCACAGCAGAATATTAAAGTGAATATTTTATCGCACAATAGGTACTGCAAAAGAGCGAGTTGTTGTAATAGCTATGTGGAACATACGAAAACCATTTAATATTGTACGAGGAAACAAACAATGTACAACAATGTTAGGGCCAATTGAAATACCGACAAGCCTACACTCACCGAATCCTTAGAAGAACGAAACGTTTCTTAGATTCGCACCCTACCTAAGCCTGTACAGTCTTATGTCTTAAGCACCTCATCGAAAATACTGCTGACTCTTCAGTTTCTCTCCGTCCTGTAGAATGAAGTGCCTCGATATCGTGTATATAATGTAGGTATAACCATCTAACAGTCAAAAAAGTCACTAACAAGACTTTTGTACTTTTTAAAGTACTACAAGATCGGCGCAATGGGTTAGCGATTGGCTTTCTGCGCAATTGTCGCGGGTTTGATTTTCGCACGGAAAAAATATGACCTATAGATAGTTGTGTCTGGGTCAGACGTATGTTTGTAAAATATAATAATAAGAACTTTTTTAAAAAAAAAAAGACGAAGATATTAAGTTATTTTCAGGGAGCGTGCGAGACGGCGCAACTGCGAACTGGACCGTGGTGAGCTGTCGGTGGTGAAGCTGTCTCCTGCGAAGACAAAGCCTCGCGCCGTGTCTCTGATTCGATCACCGCGGCCGCCGCCCACGCTGGAACTGGACACCGTGCTCGAAGAACGATCCGATCCTGAACAGACTACGCTCTCACAAGTACCTACTTACTATTTACATCTTTATACCTATATGTAAAATTATTATTAAAGTATTTTACATCATGTTCTAATGCCTCATTGCCAGCATGGAGTCGGTAAATATGTTAGGTAAATGGCAATAGGCTCATACCCTACATGAGACTTAATAATGGCATTGCCGGTGAACGCCTCTGCCTCACCCTTTAGGGAATGTAGGCATGATGCTATGTAATGTAATTATTGCATTATCGGATTTTTGAGGATTCTCACTTTTTAGAGAAGAACGAAACTACGCGGTCAAAGTCACGATCTGTGGCTCGTCGGAACATACATCGAATAAAATATTTTTCATTTCAGCTCTTTATAATTTTTGCATACGTATGTATGTTTTCGTCATCACATCACATCACATGAGAACGGTTGGATTTTGGGTTCCCGTTTTCTTTATTGTTGCGACACACCTTTATGATTTTCGAATTTTAAGCGAGCAAAGCCGGGGACAATACCAACTTTATAAATATTTACATCGTTATGTAGCAACACTTTTACCGAATAACAGGACAGAAAAATTATCGCCCTGAGAAATAAAACATTTTATTGTTGCGAAATATTGCGATCGAAATAAAACCATTAACCATGCGCGTTTATTATAGGCAATAAGTAATATAGAAAATAAGTAAGACGTCTGGTTCACACTCATTGTCCGATTATCTCGAATTAGACGACGGCTATCCGGTAATATCTCGTATTTATTCGAGTAATAAATGTTCACTGATCTAATTCGAATAAAACCCTTATACCGTAAAGGAGATCTTAACTATTTTAATTTCTGAAACTGTTTTTTGTATTTTAAATGCGATATGATTTATTTTTATAAAGTCTATTTTGGATATGTAATTTTCATTGTTTATCATTTAAATACAATGTGTGTGTAAATTCCGATAAAATGTTCGAATAGTGTTCCGATGTCATTTTAACTTTTCATCTCACCTCGCTTTACATTATCTTTTAATCATGTAACAGCTCTTCCTAATTCTACAAAATCAACATTTCAGTTCATTCCATTGTTCTCTGGATTAGGCAGGAAGAAGCTGATAAACTTAACATGGACCTTTATTTTAGGTGGACATCACACCGGATCGTGAAGTTGGCACGATACTTTTCGGCGCTGTGGGTGCGATGGGCACCGCAGCGGCGGCGGCGATGGGCAACCGGGACAGCTAGCGACGCGGCTCGGTGCAGCCCGGAGCCCGTTCGCCGCTCTGGGCCGCGCTGACTAGCCAGCCTCTCGATGAAGACGACCCCGATGAAGACGAAACTGCTGGTGAAGATAGCTAGCAATTGGACGAGCGCTCCATTGTCGACATTGGCGAGCGCATGAAACTATTCCTGGACATTCCACTTAGATTCTAAATCAGTGATCATTGTGAACCAATTGGAGAAAAGGTGAGGCCAATAAATTATCGATCTTTTACCATAACAATAAATTGATCGACTGTTATCTGATTTCTAAACGTGTAAATTGATTGTGGAAATCCGACTTTAATCAGGATTAATTATCGTACTCCTTACATGGTTCTGAATATTCAGTAAGTTAGAACACGATTTCTCTTATAAAACGAACAAAGTACACTCCTTTGTGGAATTATAAATTATATAGGAAGCTAAAGTGGCAATGTACTAGTTACATCTGCCCTGGAAAATAGCTGAGCATTGAATGAGTTTCTGTACGCCGCGTACACTGAAGCGTGGCGTGAACATCAAAGTAATTCTAAAAGTGATAAGGTTCAGAGCAAAACCTTAGACTTAAAAGGCCTACGTAGGTTAGAAACATCAATTAACAAAGCCGAACTAATAGCGGGTCTGAATAATTCTACCCCAAAAAGCTCTTTTGGGAACAAAAAATCATCTATCACGCAGAATTTCAATTTTGAAAGCCACGCAGAATGTTTTTTATAATTTGTTTAGGTTAAATTATTCATGAAACCTCTCTTCGCCTTATTTTAATAATATTCAAGTATTTTAATTATTTGAACATGTCAATGGATCTAAATTACTCAAAACTTTTTGGGAAGGTAATCATCAGTTTTAAAGCAAAGTTTAGCTTAGCTGTACGGCCACACAACAAAGCAGAACTTTACTTCGGCAACGTCGACCTGGGCAATGTTCGGGCCTTTTAAATTATGAAAGATCAAGTAGGATGTTGTATATATTAACTGTACCTTTAGGCTACTGTAAATATCATCGTGCACTTACTTTAAATAGCACGACGCTCTATATTTGAGTCCAATTGTGCAAAGCACAATATAATATTAAAGTATAATTATGTAATTGCGTAGATATGTATATAGAATGATGAATTTAAAATCAAAAACGAATGTTTACCTTGGACGAATTAGGTAATGTATGAGAAGTATTAACATTATTCGTTTGTGTGACGAAACACTTTAGGTTAAACATGAAAAGGATTTGTTAGAGCTCTTAGACAAACCTAGACGAATTTAGAACTAACATTGAAATATAAATACATATATCAGAGACTATACATAATTACAATGAGACCAATTGTGCATTCAGCTGTTATTTATACATAGATGTTACCTAAAATACGTGTGCGAATAATTACATTTTATGAAATTTATAGAATAAATGAATCGAAAACCGAATTTTTCATTCATAGTTTCAGCTTTGTAAATAATACCCCGTAGATTAAATTGTTAGATCTTTAACGTTGTGTTTGAGCGGACTTTATCTTTTGTAAAAAGCTATATACGAGTACCTACAATTTATATACTACAAATCCTGGAAGTATATATTTAAAAATTAATATATATGTGTATAGAAAGCAAAATTTTATGCATGTTAATTACAAATTACCCTATCGAGCCGAAATCATGGTTTGTGATTCATGATATGACGCCCTTATTGAATATACGGGTACTGTTATATATTATGTTACAAATATAATTAATTTCATTATGAAAGCGACTGTGCGACCTTTAAAATCCCAGCAATAGATATTGTATTACAGATTCGGATGGCGTTACCAAATAGTTGATAAAAAAATATCTTGTAATAAAATACTTCTTATGATATCACATTTCAGTTTCAATTTGTTTATTATTCAATCAGCAAACTCCAATAAGAAACTCATTGTATGTATAAAACTTAACAATATTAGTTATAGATCCCGGTTATATGTATATTAAACGAATAATGTATAAATCAATAGATTAATAAAATTCCGTTTGTGTTCTGGGTTTTGTGTGTTCTTTATTTTCATTATCGCAACCGATAAACCTACATGTCCTGCTATGAAATTCCAGAAAATGTATAGCTTCATTGATCTTCTACGAAGCTATTATCTATATATATAATAAAATTATAACAGGCCGATGTCTATACATTATAGATATTGGAGAAAAACTAATATGGGGGTCTTTATTAGAGCAACAGAAGCCAAAGCAAGCCTTTTTTGAATTTTTGTTTGTCTATCTGTCTGTATGTTTGTACACGCATCACACCAAAACTACTGCATGGAATTGAATGCAGTTTTCACCGATGTATTGCTAGAGGTCTTACTTAAAATATAGGCTCCATTTTACCCCAGGAAAATATCAGATTCTAAATTCCACGCGTACGAAGTCGTGGCCAAAAGCTAGTATATAAAAATAATAATGCCTTTTATTCTAAATTGTTTTGTTTTGTTTTATGGGTGTTGTTACACTATATCCCTCAATTGCAAAAGCCTCCTCTAGTCGAAGCTTACTTATCATGATCCCTTAATATTTGCAATGATTTTCAGTTCGACATTTAAAAAAAAAAAAACAATTGGTCTATTAAAATGTGTAACAATAACCCACATACAAACACAAAACCTGTTTAGTTTTCCGTCTCTAACTAGTCCTAGAACTTTTGGAAACTAGATATTTTCTAAATGCTCTTGCGCATTAACTGTAGATAATTACAATAGTTATTATTTCTACATAATGTAATACGTGCCAACTAGACTGCGCAGCGGTCACCTATACCAAGTTGAAGGCCAAGTTTTAAAGTAGTCTTGCATTATATCATTTATCACTAGCGACGTAAAAATGCATCATAATATTTTATTCACTTTGTAAGATTTATGATTACAATGTTAAGTTCAAAATTGTAATTATCTTTATTTAAATATTCACTTTGGAGCCATATGCGGTAGGTAATGCCATTAAAAATATCAACAACAAAAAAGTGTAAAATCCGCAATGACTTGTCTATTTCTTTTTTTACTTTATGATTTAATGTCAGACGTGCAAACTTTATTCTAGGGATGTTACGGAGCTTCGACTCCGAATCCGATATGTCGGAACCTCCGATTAAAATTACACCTCCGAATCCGGATCCGGTTCCGATATATCAAAACGGAGGTATATATCGGAGTTACAAGTTATGACTTGCTATCGCTGCAGCGCTACCGAGCGCTTTCTACGTGACACTTACAACTGACGGAGTATATGTGTTCTTTGCAACTGATGAACGAAGAGTGAACGAGTTGCGACAAGTTTTTTCTTTTTTATTTATTTATATTTTACATGCGTAGATTTGCTCCGACTCCGACTCCGATTCACCTCCGACTCCGCGGAGGTCACTACGAGAACCTCCGACTCCGATTCCGCCTCCGATAAATCCACCTCCGTAACATCCCTACTTTATTCCAAGACAACTTGCATACATAATATATTTTATTATTTTTATTAAATACTGCGCTACTTTAAAAAAAACCGCTGTTTCATACATTTTGGTGGAGTAGGTATTGAACGTTTGTATGAATCAGCTGTTTCATACATTTTGTTCGAGTAGGTATGGAACTTTTGTATGAAATAGCTGCTTTTCCCTGATTTCCGAGTTGGTCCCATAGTGAAAATTGTTCATATTCATGGGTCATTTCACCCTGTGAAAATTTGGATAATGATAAAAAAATTGCCCTGTATAGGTAAGTTTGTGTTTTCGACAAATACCTATTTACATTATCAAAATAAAAGATTAACTTTAGAAAAGATCTAATAAAATCCCAAAAATCTGTTGTAATCTCACTCAATCTATTTATTTATAAACACAATATGACCATGAACTCCATCCATAAATTAGCCATAAAAATTATAGGCTCAATAAAAACACCTTGATCGGTTCAGCTATTTCTCATGGATATTTAAATTGTAAAATAATGCGAAGGTCCATGTTACCCAATATTTTAGTATGTCTATTATAATTAATATTTTCCGCAGTACAAAATGAATTGGCAGAATTTTTCTCGCGCAATGTTGTTTAGCACTCTTCACGTAGGTATATTATGGGTTGGAGGATGCTTAACCTATATGCCAAAGTTATTTCAGCTGTAATTAGGTCAACACCATGTGATCGGGGCTAATCCGCTTTAGGCCTGCCGATAAAAAAAAGATTGGCATTATTGATGTTTATTACACACAATTGAAATATTTTTAAAAACAGGATTCAGAACTATAGTTGCTGCAGTTTTGATATCACTATTCAAGAAATAGTAATAGTCTCACATTTTTTAAGAAATTTAATTGACGTTAGCCTTGAAAGTGTACCGGGATACTTCTAGATTTTTTCGTTAACCTGTGTAGGTAGTCACCAGCGCACATCTTCTTTCATCAAAATCAAAATCAATATCTTTTTAAACCGGTCGAAGCTTCTGAGTCCTGAATCTGTCTCAACTTCATACACTGGAAGCGTCTTGAAAAATTAACAAGATAATGAAAAACAAATAATTGAATGAAACGGAACCTGATTGATGATCGTCACTCGCGTTATCACCTTGTGATCGAGGATAGTCGTTAGTGAGTCGATATGTTAGCGGTGAGACGATTCAGTAACTATACAGAGATAAATGGACGCGCGTCTGTTGACACTCCATGGAGGAAGTGGAAACCGCAACCGGTGACCCGGAGCCGGACATGGAAGGCTGATACACAATTCATGTCTTATAAGTAATTCAGCCGGGATAACATAAGCGCAGAGACAACATTTTGCCATCGCATTATCTCGTGCTGATACGAGTTATTAAAGGCCCGCCGAGAAAATTCTGTCGCTGTGCTCATGTTATCCTAAAAAATTGCCTACGACCAGTGGAAGTGTTATCGAGTATTGATGCTCGGAACTCACTATTCGGGTTCTGAAACGCCAATGTTGTGTGGTCGCAACTCAGTTGTGCTAAAACTCCTCTTTTTAGATGGACACTAGTTCTTTCATTTCTGCAGATATAGCAAATTATTGGTTAGTCACATTTGGTAAATAAATTTCCTTCATTCCCTTGGAAACCTTTTCATAAATAATAATAATTAATTTGTGTTTTTTTTAAAGTGGTTTATTTACAATTCGAAAAAAGCCAAATCAATATAATTTTTCTCAATACACCTCAATAAAATTTTATATTTATATAATAGTTTCTTATATAAATAGCGACAAAGTTTAAAACACGACGAAACCGAAGTTATTCCTAATCAGTTCAAATATAAACTCTTTTCAACACCCGTTTATCAGTTCAAAACCATAGCTGTAGTTAACGACTTGAAAATTATTTAAACTACGATTAGTCAGTTCTGTTTAAGATTTATTTTATGAGAGGGCAGGCAAAGTTTGAAATCAATGATAGGTCGAACTTCTAACTAGACCAGAGCGGTTACTTGACCGACTTTTGTTAAAGTTTCTTAACTTCGTTTAGCGATAATTAAATATAAATTATTATTTATTTCATTTCTATCACCTTCAATCATAAAAGCTTCGGTCTCTATTTGCCATGATATTGTAAAAACTCACTTTTCAATGTCAACTTGATTTTCGTGAACCTCGACCCAAATAACCTATGAAACAGTTCGCAGGGCTTCCCTTTTCAGCTCAAGAACTACAGTTTATTTCGTACGAACAACTTTTGTAGAGTCATCATCACATTCTGGGATGGATCGTGATTGTTTCTTGCTACGTCCATCGTGATATAAATACCACCCCATATAGCTGCGCAGCACAGGATTGGGTGCTGGCGAACCCCTTGAGATTGTTCTTTGAACGCATTTTCATAACCTACGGGAAGGGAAAAGGCGGTGTTATGTGCAGAACTAAAACATTCATTCTCGTAGGGTATGAATTTGTTCACCACACATCCGTTGTTCATTAAAAGTGTTTGATTGCTGATGTCAGTAAATGCTTGATAAATATCAAGCATTTACTGCTTGATATTTATCAAGCATATATCTATTATAAAGCTATAGTTCGCATACTATCATATGGGTGGTGATGCCCATACTAAGTAGGTTCCTACGCTAGACCAGTAGGTTGATTGTAATCGCAAAAGAAGGTTTCTAGATAGTTTCTAGAGAACCAGTGGATGGTGACCGCCATAGCAGTTCATGATTGTAGCACGTCTGGTGGGACAACAGCAGACCGCACGGGATAAAGGTACGTTTGGGAAACGTGGATATTCCTTCACCCAGTCTCTTACCATATATCGTGGGTATAGTGTTAAAATCCAATAAGTGTTAAGAAATCAAAAATCGTTTTATTAGTCCATCTAAATGCACTTTTGATGCCCTTTCCATTGGTCTAATACAATAAGCGGAATTAGTAACTGAAAGAAAATTACTAGAGGTGACCACATTTAGCCAAAACTGATGGAACAAAGTAACAATTTTATACTTATTTTATTGGGTTTGAGCACTATACCCTCGATATAAGTATGTAGGTCAAGGACATATTTTTTACCATAGTATGTGGTAATATGATCTACGATGGAGCACGCAGCCTGTTCTCGATTTTGGAAAAACGAGTTTTATAATAAGTTTGCTATTCTTGCGTGTCCAATTAATAGCGTAACACATTTCGAAAGTTTTAAGTAATTTTTTAGTTTTGACGGCCAGTTCTGGATACCAAAAGAATTTGCAAAAAAATTCCTCAGTCGTATTCTGGTTGATGGCGCAAGTCGAACTTGGACTTCAAGCACCATTTGTATGGCTTAATATAACGATCGGAATTACAGAGATAGGTACAACATTTACTGGTCCAGTGGCAAGGCCGAGTGACGACGGACGCTAGTTTATATTGCGTGTCGTTGCGTGCGCGCCCGACCAATGCTCAGGCCGTATTCGTCGTTGGGTGATGCGTGCATGCGTGCTGCATCCGATACCATTCATCTATGAGTATGCCAACCCACTATTACACACAATTAACAGATGTGCTTGTTAAATTAGATAATGTGGACTGCAGGACGGTGTCAGTGGTGTGATTTTTCATTCAAGTTTTCATGAATGAAGTTGTGTTATCGGACTTTTTGAATGTGGTGAGTTCAATTTTATTTTCACAAAATTAAATATTTATTGATTCCTAGATTTAATATATAGGTATATTAATTTTAAAAAATATATTTAAATAAAATAATTACATATTCATTAATCAGATTCAGGTCAGATTTTCGAATAAACTGCAGTAAGTGATAGGTACTTAATAAATCGTTGTGATTAATCCATACAAATAAATCAATAACAGAATCATTATCTTAGTTTTAAAAACAAGAGTAAAAATATTCTTGATTACCGAAAGTAATCAAGAATATTTTCGGGTGACCGCTTGAGAGAACTATTTTAAGTACTAACTCGATCTAGTTACCATAATAATTATCTTTTTACGTAATGCCTACGATTCTAGCTAGATATATAGATATAATTACTAAACTTTCCATTAAATATCTCCCCAGTATCGGAAGCCTTACGACATTTGACATAAACTAGAGTTACGTCTTGCTGTTTTCGCTACAAACGTTACACCTTAAGAAATCTTATTGCCTAAAAATATCGAAAGCCTGAATCAGATTTGTAACACTGTGTGAAATTGTTAATGTTTATCTACTTGTATCTATTTAAATGATTTTGCTCGAGCCGCTCTACCTTTCTATTAACAACAAACAATAAATATTTTCCGGGTAAGGCGACATTTAATTATTTTACGGCCGCGGCGCATTTAGCTGAAGACTACATGCACGTTCTTAAAATATCAGGTAGTTATACAGGATGGAAAAATAATACGGTGAAAGTACGTTAAACATTGGAGATAGTAAAATTTAATCAAAGTAAACAATATCTTAAGAAAAATGGCATACACAGATTTTTTTTGTATGTAATTGTACATACCATTATATGCCAAAAAATGTGCAAACAATACATCTTTTACATATGTAAAACATAGAGATTCAGTCGTTTCATTACCTACCTATCAATACTATCTTATCATTTAGTTAACTAAAAATACTGATATCTTTTATGTGCATTATTCGGTTCAATTCCAGGTTGAAGTCAAAAATATCTAGGTACCTATGGTGGCCCCCCTTATTCGGTGTTTTTTTTTCCACCCTGTATAAGTCGTAAATGTTTTAAAAGTATGAACTACATATCCCGTCATAGGAGTTGGATCTTCAAATAGGTTTTCACTCAATTACATGCACACGAAGATAATATTTTAGCGTAAAGAGCAAATTAGTGTGAAACAGCCGGTACAATGTCTTGGCATACGATACCGTAAGGCAGCCGCACAGCTTTTACCTCTCGTTTAGTGCCTACCTACTTAGCTTACCCATTCTAAATGGAAGATACCTAATTACGATAGGGATTTTGCTTCAACACGAACACTAACAATTTCCTAAAAATATAAAATCCCAAGTTTTTTTTTTAATTTCAGCCTATGAAAAACAGTTTAGTCATCACTAAAACCAAAAGGTCTTAAACATAAATGTATCTACACGTTCAACCGGGAAACTTAAATCTATATGTAGGTACCTATTATAACTACTGCATATAGATTTATACGAGTACCGAAGTATTTAAGAAAACTACAACATACTTATTAGTGAAAATGAATACTGTAGATAACATACAGATGTGGTGTATATTAGCAAATTACATAAGTAACTAATTACGTATAATTAAGACTAAGAACATCAACAGCCGAGTACAACACTAAAATATTTACACAGAAGTTTTACTATGTACGAAGTAACAACAATCAAGTAACACATAACTATATGTAGATGTGTGAAGTAAATACAGTTTGTGCTAATAAATTGCACAAAGTAGTACCAGCTATAATTGATTGGTGACGTGCAGTTTCCCATATTCCTAGCACTTACGTAACAAGGACATGATACTATTAAGCACAGTCATGTTCTAAATGCAAAAAAAACTTGGTTTTTCAACTCCAGCTTCATTTTGTGGAAGAGTTGTATAATTATTTGAACATAGCATTTTGTGAGGAAGTCTACGGCAGTCCCGTTCAGTCTGGCACGATGCCACACGAGTCCTTGTAGGTGCTCATTAGTGTTGGGCCGGTGGCAGACAGATTTCATGCAAGAAAAAAGAATTGAGATAAAGCTGTGTGTGTAGGTAGCTACCTAGCTACCGCACAGATCACTCGATCTCCAAGGTGAAGTAGCGCTTTCTGAGGTCAGTCCTTGAATGTGTGACCTCTACTTGCCTCGGAAAAAATGGTAACTATTTGCTCCCGGGTATCATAGACACCTGTGACAGTGGTTCTGGGTGTCAGCAGCCTAAAAAGTATGACAACCAGTCTTACCACAAAGTATCAGTATCTCCCAATAATTGGGTGGGGGAAGTCTGATGGCAGTCGCTGCGTGTAAAATACTGGTATTCAGCCGTAACCGGTTAGACGAGGAGTCAACTCCAATGTAGTTGGGAAAAGGCTAGGCTATGATGATGTAGGTGTATCATGCACCTTGATCAGTCTTACAATAGGTATAACATTTCTACTTTCCAATAAAATTTTATAATCCATAAAATAAATGTTAATCAATAATTAATTATATTAATATTCATATATCACTCATTTAACAAGATGACAACAAGATGACCTCTGATGTAACTGATGCTACTGGTAACCACAGTTACGCATACACATGCTACATTCTCGACGTATTTTGTTTTTGTATAACCATGTTCTGCCCCATGACAAGGTCAACCTGTGTTACGCAGGTAACGCTACAATTAAGTGCTGTGTTTTCTCTTTAACTAGACCTTTACAAAACCATTGAGCATTTGGATTCCAATTTCTAAACTACCGGTCGAAGTTTTGCAAGAAATAAACTCGTTTGACGAACATACATACGTGCTTAATATTCACATAATTTTGTAACGCCTTATATATAATACAGTACCTACTATAATTACTCATCTTATTTTTTTTTTTCATTAATTATAGTATTAGGTATGTGAGGCGGTCGAATATGGAGTACATTACAATATTTTTGGAGATTTAAAAGAGATACCTTGAAATTAAGATTGCAATGACAGCTGATAGCGATAATTGGAAGGAGGTCATTTTTACATCCATTTATAATCAACAGTATAAGCAGCGGCGTGCACAGAGTTTTTAGACAGGGTAGGCAGAAAATTTTAAAAGCTTACTTTTCAATAATAGCTACCTACTGCATGTTCGTATTGGTTCGTCGTCCTGTTGATTAAATAATGATGTATGTGATTTGCCAGCTCTGCCAATATCTTATAATCAATATTTATCTGAGTTATGTAGGGTAGGCAGTGTCTTTTTGTCTTTATGCACCGCACGCCACTGGGTATAAGATACAAAAAGACAATATGAAATAAAAAAAGAGAAACATATCAAGGATAACATGTTATTCAAAGAGGTGGTGCATAATCTTAAAACCTTCCGTATATTCTACAGAGAGCTCCGTTCTTCCATCATCAACTTCCAACCTTCCCCCGAAAACATTTGACTAACTTGTCACATATATATGTCGAACAAGTTCAAAATATCCTTTTGTTTTCAATAGCGAATCTTGTTTATATTTTGAATTTCTTAAAACTTTCTAAATTCTCAAATCTTCTTACGTCCTAAACTAAGATAAAATAATAGATTACAATAAAACATTAACAGGTATCTCTTGGCTTTGTTAACAAAATAAATTACAATGTTACTGACCTTGTAAAAAATTACATGTCATTTTAAAGATTAAAGATAAAAATTAATCTAAAAGAAAAACAACTTGTTAATTTTAAAAGTTGTGGACTTGCGCTGGCGCGGCGCAGTTGTTTGTGCAACCAGCAGCGCGAGCGAAGTTTTAAATAAAGATTTATTCTGTGCTCCATTCGGGGGCTCCCCATTCTTAACTACGTGCGTCTACCTATCCATACGTTCCATTTTTTCTGTTTGTGTAGTAGTATTTTCTTTGAGAGTCTAGTAATCGCAAGCGCAACTGCTGAGTGAGGGCCTGGATTCGATTCCCGAGGCGGCCAAAGTGTTACTGGATTTTTCTGTATGGAAATTCTCTGTAATACGGAGTCTAGAACTGTGCCTGATAGATGGCAATAGGCTCACTCCTATTACATGAAACTCAATAACGGCATCGGCAAAATGTAGGTGTAGAATAGAACATCCCTGCCTAACCCTGTGCGGTTTAGGCAGATACCTATGTGTGTTCAACTACCGAATAGCTCAGAAATAGCACGGGTAATATAAGTCAAGCTTTGTGTTGAAAAACCGTACGGCTTTTGTTATTTACTAACACAATGTCCCATACCTTTCCTACTTTTAAAGATGCACGTGAGAAAGCTCGTGTAAAATATGCAGCGCCACAACCACATCTTGGGCAAGTTGAGCAAGATTCCAAGTATGAACATAAGATTCGATAGTACCGCCTGGAGTCTGCGCATCCATAACAGGCATACTTAAAGATCACTTCTGTATGCACATAAATTGTAGTTTCGTAACTATTGTTGCCAGCCCATCGCAATAGTAACCAGGATTATTTTATAACTAACGAAATAATCACCAAACTTATAAAAATACTGCAATCTAGATATTAATCACATGAGCTTACTTTTCTTTTACACACAGTACAATATATTTACTCGTATGTAGGTATTTATTTATTATGTTTAAGTTGTATTACATGTATATTTATTTCATTGAGATATTTGTTTATATAAATGTTTATTTATGAGTTAATATTTGTACACCAACCATTACACTCTATATTTTCTTCCATGATTCTTTTCATGCACTGGTTGTCTGGAAGAAATTGCTTTTAGCGACAAGACCGCCATTTGTACCCTATGTGTAAAATGTATTTTCGCTTTGTAGTTTTTCCTTTGGTGTACAATAAAGAATTTACAAGTAAAATAGCAGATACTTATCTTTATGTTTTACTTCTGCATCCATCAAGGCAAGCAAAGTTATACACAGGTTTGGAATGAAAATCATTTCATCTCACACCTGTATATGACTTTGCAGGTTTACAGCTCAATTACAAACAGCTTCAGCTTTAATTTCAAAGTTCATCGTTGCATTAGCGTGAAAAGGATCCATCAAGATAGACCCCTCAACGTACGATAAACTGTGGATAACATTGGCCATCGCACATGAGAGCCATTACGAAGAGTTATAATATGGCTTTGGATGCATTTACTGTACGATGCAATTAGGCCCGAGAATTTATGAGGGCTGGTTCGACTCCGCTCTAATGTACATATATTTTATAGGTATATAGACCGACTCGAATGTGTACAGTAACTATAAACAAAAAAAAAACGTTGTAAACCGTCCGGGACAGCTTTGATTGTACCAGTTGCGTTCTACACACACTGAGAATGATTATTGAATAAAGTTTTATGTAAATATAATACGTAGGTAAGTATTATAGGTTCTTGGTATATAACAGTGGCGTGGCCAGCCTACTGATAGTTTCATCACTCAGCGACAACCTATCAAGGACGAAAGCGCTATAGTCTTAAGAACACGACAATACGTGAACGATTTTACAATAATATTATTTTAAATGTTAATCTTATTCCATTTATATTATTTTGCATAGTTACTGTACTTCCTTAGGGCTTTTTTACGACTGGGTTTTAACAGATTAATGTCATTCGCTTATAGAATTATAATTGTGTATCTATAGTCAACACGGGAATTTCCCCACTCGTAAATTACACTCGTCTAGTAAAAAAGGAATAGATGTAATAAAATAAAATAAAAAATGAATTATTCTGTATAATATTCTCGCAAAAGCCAAGCATTTTCGACATTAATAAATCACTTAGCACGAAGAGGATAAGGAATATTTATTGTCGTTATCACGAACATACATTATTAAAAGCGAACATATATATGTACAATATAAAAATTGTTTTTTATTAGAATTAGGCACTTTATGTAACCTTTATCTTCATTTATTTTTTCTCAATAGGTGTATAATTTCGCAATATGTTGCTTAATAGGCTTCACATGTTTGTCCTAGTGCCTAAGCATTCTAGACAAACTATTTACATAGGCACGGTAGCGCCGTGCACAGTGCACACTGCACGCCCGGTCCCTGTACCTACAACACATACGTTTGTGTATACTTACTATTAACACCACCGCACTAATTGTTCTCGATGTACCTACGAAGGAAAACTAGCGTGAAGAAAATTATTATACTATGTGAAGAGCATACTAATATAATAATCTATTGAAGATTTCCTCCAAGCTGATATTTGTAAAGGTAACATTATTTTCCTTCGTAATTTTCAAAGCCGTGTTTACCTATTTATTTTATTTTAATTCTGCTCTTTTCACGACCTCGCATTGCTTGAGGAACTGACCATAACAAAAAGTGTCAACAGCTGCTAACAAGTAAAAAAATATCTCCCTGTACAATATACATATATGCTAGTAATTTTTTACAATAGCGTCAGGTGTGATTGATCCGAATTCCTTCCACGTATTAATTTAATGGTGTGACTACGTGACACGTTGAGACAGTAAACGCACCTGGCATCTGGTACCTAAACCTTGTTTGTCTCATAGAACAACATTTTAAAACGATAAAGAAGTATTCTAATCAAAAATTATCTTTAGATACATGTCTAATGTCTAAAACCTACAAATCTTTAACAAATAGATTGAGGATGGGGTATTCTACTTGATAAGCTAAACTTAAACGATGAAAGAAGGCGCTCAAATTCTTAGAATAGAAATTATAAGTGCTCAAATCATGGTTTATGATCTAATTATTATAAGTTTGAGATACTTAGTATTCATGATATTATTCATAAATAATAAGACACATTAAATATTTAATAATAATATAATAAATCTTATTCACAGTCGCGTTCAATGACCTCAATTATTTAATTTATAAAATAACGTATGTTACCTTAATGAACAAGTATTTTGCTATAGGGATTCCTTGCGATAACATTTACCTAACATAACAGACATGGTACGTTAACATTTCGTTGTGAAAACAATTTGAACAAATGGTTTGGTTTGAAAGCAACAGCAACGGACGTATTTTGTCGGAATCGGGCTACGACAACAAAGACACGCTTGCAAACTAGAGTTCCCAGCCGAAACTATATTCAACTTAGTTGTTTTGCCTACTCCATTAGGAAATACAATCAAAACGTGTTATCAAAAGAGTAGGGTCACAAAATAAATATTTAAATCAATAACCATGGAATAAAATAACAAGGCATTTTTATGTTGCTCTATGCTTCACACATATATAATCACTAATTAATGAAATTCGTGAATAATAATGTCACACACAATTTTGACCAAAAATGAAAAGAGCTGCATAACTTCGGATGTCGGCCATTACGCTGGCGTGACTGACGATGATTTAATCCTTCGCGTATTGGGTGATGGTCAACCAACCTCATTTGCAATTTAGGTGACTGGTGTTATAATATACTGTGGCCATAGCACAGAATATCGTTCGCAGATAAATCTACAAGCAAAACGGTAAGGTCATGGCTTTTGATGGGTTTAATTGTATAGTAATTGTTAACCATGAATAATAACTATGAATTTGCATTAACTTCATGCTAAAATATTCAATATAAAAAAGTTAAGTAAAAAGTAATAGAACATACTGTAGTAGGTACATATGTAAATTCGTAGGAACACAAAAAGTAATTGAATTTCGGAAGACGGCAGCCTAAAAAACTAATTTCGGGCGGCTGACGTAATTTGCACTATTACATGAAACAAATTTTAGTAAAATTTTCACAATTTACAAGCAATTTCACTCTGATTTGGTAATAAATAGAAACAGAATGAAGTTTAGCTGCTCATTCTCCTGAACACCTCGCAAAAATTTGTAGCAATCGTCAGGGAACATACAGGAGAAGCATCCAAATAAAAAAATCAACAGCCCAAGAGATTATACTTCGATCTTCGATTCGATTCACTGATCGATTCTTTCTATGATGTCATTAAGTAAAAATGGTAATTTGTATTCTAAATATATATGTAGGTGCTATAAACCTACGGAAAGCTGACCTTCGAATATCTCAACGTAACTATGCAAATGGCAGGAGAATTTAGAGTGTTGTCTGTTGCATTAATCATTGACATCGTACGCTTTTCCATAACAAAACAAAATAACTTAAAAATCTGTCCGATATAAAAATAGCATAAAAGACATGTCTTCGTTACTAAATGGCCGGTATTAGCCGTAGTCGATTAATCTATACATATAAATAAAATTGGAGTGTCTGTTTGTAATATTGAAATAACCGTTTTTACTACATGCATATGAATATATATACGGTACATACACCAAAATAACATTTTTTACAATTTTTGTCTGTCTGTCTGTCTGTCTGTTTGTATAGGCTAATCTCTGAAATGGATGGACCGATTTTGACGGGACTTTTATTGGCAGGTAGCTGATGTAATAAGGAGTAACTTAGGCTACTTTTACTTTTGTTTTATTTTAGAAAAATTCTTTTATTTTAGAAAAAAATAGGATTAAGTGCATTTGGTCTCACTAAAAAATACATTGTTAAGTTCCGACATCCACGCGAACGAAGTCGCGGGCACAGCTAGTTATATAATAAAAATGGTGCGAAAATATTATATGTATGTTAGTTGTAGCAGTGTAACCTATTAGTAAAATTCAGCTAGTTAGTATCATCGTCATTTCACAAATAATATAAACGAATTTAAAGTTTAAGACGAATAAATAAGTACTAAGTATTTTGTTTTAGGAATGAAGAACATAGATAAGGACACAACATGCGATGGTTCTTCTACTTACTTTGCTTCACAGCGGTCAAGGCAGTTGACAATCGAAGGTTTATAGACTATTGGACCGACATATTCCGACCTTTTCCGCAAAACCCTAGAGAAGGTTTTATACCAGATTACACACCAAAAGATCAAGAAGAATTTGATTTTATTATTGTAGGAGCGGGTTCAGCTGGTTGCGTACTTGCTAACCGCTTAACGGAAGTGCCACAATGGAAGGTTTTACTAATAGAATCTGGAGGCAACGAGAATTTCTTTTCCGACATCCCAATATTTGCTCCATTCCTATCTCTCACTCCTATGAACTGGGGTTACAATTCAATGCCTGAGCCAAGAGCATGCAAAGATTTAAGAGGAAAAGTGTGCTTCCTGCCCCGAGGCAGAGTGCTCGGCGGAAGCAGTGTGCTCAACTTTTTAATCTATCAACGAGGACACCCCGAAGATTACAATGACTGGGCTAGAATGGGTAATGAGGGCTGGAGCTACGACGAAATATTACCGTATTTTAAGAAATCTGAAAACATCGGTATAAAAGAGTTGCGTAATTCTTCATACCACGGTATTGGTGGGTATTTAGATATAGAACATTCCCCGTACCGGTCACCACTCGAAAATCCGTTTAAAAAAGCTGGAGAAGAACTGGGATATAAATGGAGGGATCCGAATGGAGAAAAATTAATCGGCTTCTCTAAACCACAGGCTACTATGAGGAAAGGTAGAAGATGCAGTTCTTCAAAAGCGTTTTTAGAACCTATTCGTTTCAGACCAAATCTAAAAGTTACGAAATTCTCTACTGTAACGAAAATTTTGATAGACCCGCAAACCAAAACGGCCACTGGTGTTGAATTCATGAAGCGAAACATAAGGTAGGTACCTAACATATTACATAATTCTTAACATACAATCAATCTTGTTCTTTATCTTTTAAGTATTTTTACTTTATTTTTTTCTGTATCATTGGTCTACTTGCAGCAAGCGCGACTATGGAGCATGAGGTCCTGGGTTCGATTCCCGGGTTGTGCAAAGTGTTACTGGGTTAGGTACTGTTACTTTTTTGTAAACCAAAAAGTTGAGCCATGCATGACTATAAAGAATTAAAAGCAAGCCAATAATTCATAAACTTTACCTACTTTGTAATTAAAAATTAATTTTACTCTCAGCATAACTAACACCTTTATTGGCAATTTTTCTAGGATACAAGTGCATGCTCGTCATGAAGTGGTCTTAGCAGCAGGAACAATAGGCTCAGCACAACTGCTGATGGTGTCTGGAGTGGGGCCAAAGGAACACTTGAGCGAGTTTGGAATACCTATCATCACCAACCTCCCCGTTGGATACAACCTCCAAGACCACGTTACGTTCTCTGGAAATGCCTTTATTGTTAACCAAACTGGAATGACGATGAATGACGTAAGTGTCTAAAGGTAAATTGCAGAAACAAAAGCAGAGTTAGATAGATAGAATTGTTTTTATTTCAAATAAACCTAATACAGGCACTTATGAAACGTTATAGGACTCTAGTTGCACGGTTCCAAAAAGTTGGTCCTATAGAGAAGAATCGGCAAGAAACTCCATGGATACTCTTTTAAAGTCTCTTTTAACAATCTTGCCATGAACATAATGTGGAAAAAGTATGGGAGAACAATGTAGGCAACTTTAACATAAAGTGTGTTAATAAAAATAAAAGTAAAAAGAATACCCCTACACTGTGCTCACATTTACAATGGATAGCCATCTGTAACAAGCGTAAGATTACATTATACGTGTATATAAAGAAATTGATTATCAAAGATTAGCTTCCAATGGCAACTAGCTTACGGATACATTAAACAAAATAATAAAATAATTTAGGATCATTGTTGATAACACAAAAGATTAGAAGAGAGTTAAAATCGAAGCTGACGCCCTTATCTCCCAAAAATAACCTGTACTGATTTAATGTAGCTTGACCACAAGTATTCAACAATAAGTACCTAAAACGGACCTTTCACCAAAACGACACACACGACAACGAGGTTGAATAGCTGGTTTGGTTAATTAAAAGCATAGACTTAGAATTTCGCTTACGCTAAATTAAAACTGAATAGGTTTGACACAATACGGGAACAACCTCAGAACAATAACCAGAACAACTTAACTTTACTTAACAACGGAATGAAAATTACCCCGCAACAACATACCGACTTTTATGAAAATGACTTGTGACTCGCGTTGCGGTTGTCCATGGGCGACGTTAACCGCTTACCATAAGGCGATCGGTCTGTTAGTTAGCTGCCTATGCCAAAAAAAAAAACTGACCCAAATTTGTATTTCGTTTTCCAGTTTGAAAGTAAAGTAGACGACACGGTTGGTGCAGTGGCTAAGCGATTAGCTTTCTGCGCTAAGTGTCGCGGGTTCGATCCCCGCACGGAACAAATATTTGTATGATCTACAGATAATTGTTTCGGGTCTGGGTGTTTGTGTATGTGAATATATGTGTTTGTAAACGCACCCACGATACAGGAATTATTCATAGTGTGGGGCAACGTTTAAAAAAGAATTAATTAACGATATGAAAACGGCATGTAAATTAATTAGATATAAAAATCAAGTACAACAAGATTTTTGGCATAATTTTTAATCAGCTAGGTACGTAGTACTTATTAAGATTATATTTGGCTAGAAAGCTATTATCCTAAATCGTAGTAGGCAATATCTCGGCAGGGGAAATTTCGAAATAACTAGGTAATTTTTAAAACAACAAACGCCTATCTTTGCAGCTGTAATGAAACTATTTTGTTCGGTTCTCCTTTCCAAAGCGACACCGTAGGTACTACATACAATTGTACAATAGGTTGTACAGTAATAATGATATACTTAGTTAATGAACCAATTAACACTTATTACCTATACGTGCTACACATAACTAAAGAGTGTCGGACAGAAACACTGACCCGTTTTCAAAACTAGATAAAAGCTTACTATTGTTTTCAAACTCTGGTGTTCCTGCATAATTTGAAACAAATGGTGTTACAAAACTACTCTCACAACAACCGTTTAGCTTTTGAATCTTCCGTTTAGTTATTACCTGTTTTATTTCATACATTAATTTATATAATGCATTAAATAGTAATATTACGAGTAGACCCAATTATGACTGTGAAGTAGTGGCGCTAAAACTTTGACCATCTGAATTTCAAAAACGTGTGCGAGTACACGGAAAAAACCATAGAAATTAAAAAAAAAATGAAATTTGTATAGCTACACGAAGAAAAATAAGAGACTGACGGTATATATTATCCTATGACGGTATAAATATATTATCTTTTTTGTCTTTACTTGCCTACCTTAGTTGTCTGCCGCGTCACCGATCGTAGCAGCAGCGTACATGTCTGGACGTGGCCCGCTAACGCTGCCCGGCGGAGCAACTGGCCTTGCCTTTTTTCACACCAAGTTCTCCCATGACCACGACAAAAGTAGACCTGACATCGAGCTCGTCATGGGTGCTGGATCCCTGGCTGGTGATGCCATAGGAATATTACGATCTTTATTGGGTAAGTTTGATGAAACTGTTCCCGCAACACAGAAATCCTAGTGTAGGGTCAGTGAACCTGAAATGATCTATACGTACGTACGTACTTATGCACGTACGTAGGTACTACTTAAGATATGTAAAAAGGTTTAACAATCTTTCATCAGCTCGGTTACCTGGGTCGTATGAAACCTAAACGTAAAAAAAAATATTATAGCTCCTGGGTAGGAATAAATATTTTCAAAGTAAGTAAAAAGTAGACCTGCCTTGTTTATTCCATTAAAACTTTAAAACAGATTATGAAAGTTGACGACTATCAGTGATCCGGAAAATAACCTCTTCCCAACTAAAGAAAATTTTAAATTTTAATGAATAACTTGATTTTGTTGGTATTCCAGGAGTAACAGATGAGTGGTATTGGAAAGTGTATAGTTCGCTGCCATACAGTGTGAGACAACGGACTTTTGTTATTAACCCAGTGTTAATCCGACCTCGCAGCGTTGGCAGAATGATGCTACGGAGCGCGAACTTTTCCGACCATCCTAAAATACATTTAAACTATTTCGCTGATCTTAACGATTTGCGAACTATGATCGAAGGTGTACGTTTGGTAAGAATAGATACCATAGTTTGTCCATAATATAAATGTATGTAGATAAATAGTAGGATCTAATTCTATTTCAGGTAGAGAAAATAATTGGAACCAAAGCGTTTCAGCGTTACGACACCAAATTACACACTACACCATTTCCCGGCTGCGAATCTTTGTTGTTCGACTCGGATGAATACTGGGAGTGCGCTATTATGCAGACCTCTATTACATTGGACCATCAAGTAAGTCTTCTAGTATAAAGAAACCTTCACAATAATCTTCTATGAATATAATTTGATGTAAACAAAAATTCGTTGGCATAAAAATGGGACTCACACTCCTCCTGTATTCCACTCCAATCCACTCCTGTCCAGTATTCTCCAGTATGTTATACCTAAATCTTCTTCGTCCCAAGTAATTGTTCAGTGTAATTATCATGCTGCAATATGCAGGTATTCACGAGCCTCTTATAGACAGAAGTCTATAAGAGGCTCGTGAATACCTGCATATTGCCTATAATTTTGCGAAACTAGTAGAAACTAGTTTCGCAAAATTATAGGTAAGTGGTAGTGGTTGAGGTCGGTGTTATAAATTCTGCGTAAATCTTTGAGAGAAAATCAAGTAGACTTTGAGAGAATCCATTAAGAGAAACTGAAGTATCTTATTGTTATCCTTAGGTGGGAACATGCAAAATGGCTCCTGAAGGTGACACAACTGGCGTAGTTTCTCCAAGGCTCCAGGTTCACGGTGTACGGGGACTGCGCGTCGCTGACGCTTCCATCATGCCGCGCATACCCGCCGCGCACACGCACGCAGCTGCTGTTATGATCGCAGAAAAAGCAGCGGACCTCATAAAAGAAGACTGGGGAATACTTATAGATAAAATTTATTGAAACCGTGCAGTTTTCAGATATTGACTGAACCTAGCTCGGTAAAAGGTGACTAAATTAGATATAAAATATCATAAATTTTATCTAAACAGTCAGTCTAGTCAAGTCAATGTACCAAATATAATTCACTGTACCTAGTTATTAATTAAAGATGGACTACAAGTCTAGATAATGACTTCATTTATGAAAGTTTTTTAAAGGTTTACTAATTTGATGCTGGCGATTCACAGTGGGACGAAAATACATCAGCCTTTTCACGCGCGTATTCTTCGTAGGTATTGCCCATCTGTGTAGATATTAACTTGGCATCTGGAATACCTTGCTCCATTAGTCAAACCCTCGTTGAAATGATGCTGGAAAAACAAGTAAATTATTTATTAACATTTTCAAGTGCGGTATGATATTGTTTCACAGAATTTGATTCAGCTCTGCCTGATCTACCTACACTAACACAAACACAATATAATATGAATTAATAAATGTTTATTTTAATTTATATACCTACTTTTTTATATATATACCTATAACAGAATTAACTTCAAATCTGTCTTAGGTTGGACATGGATAAAGGCTTCTTTTCAACCGACTTCAAAAAAAAGGAGGAGGTTCTCAATTCGGTTGTATTTTTTTTTTTTTTTTTTTTTTTTTTTTTTTATGTTTGTTACTCGATTACTCGAAGACGCCTGGACCGATTTCAAAAATTCTTTTTTTATTTGAAAGGGTATGCTTGTCATTTGGTCCCATTGTCATCAGGTCAGGACCTGATGGTGGAAACCCTGAGAAATCGAGGGCATCTCTTGAAAATTGTAGGCGAGCATGGGGTAAAAACTTGATATTTATGTGTGTATCTGATGAGACTACAATACTATGGAGGTTAAGGGCAGATCTGATGATGGAGACGACAGAGAATCGAGGGAACTCCTCAACGGTACATCTTAACTACCTCATGTTTGGGCTTATTTTATTCGTATTGACAAGATCTTTACACCGAGATGGGTAATGACTGCCACTGCAAGTTTCGTGATGCAGGTGCAGTACAGTTTAGGGAACTCCTTAATGGTTGATAGCAGCTACATAGTGTTTGGGCTTATTTTAGTCGTATTGATGCGCACTTTAAGCCGTGATGGGTAATATTGCAGATTCGATAGTGAAGACAAAAAACAGTTTAAGGATATCCTAAATGGAGATGTTTTCCGACGTTCAAGTATTGGAAGGAAGATTTCTTAACCTCGTTATTTCTTAATAAGTCAAGTGTTGGCGTCTGAAAATCATAATTTCATGATGCTGAGCTGATGATGGATGTCATAGTACTCCTCAACGGTAAGGAGTTAGGGAATAAAACTTCCGAGTTTGGGATCACTCAATATATTTTGATGACTCAGACCCTCTATACCAAATATAAGGGACATTTGGTATAGAGGGTCTGATGATGGAGCCAGGAGATAGATGGTGGAACTCTTCAGTAGCTACTAGTAAACCCCTTAGGTTTGGGCTCATTTTAAACCTCTAAAAGTCAAGACTATCACAGTATTAGTTACAATAGTCGTCTTAATCTTTTCATTTCTCGTAATGCGTTTTCATGCAATGCATTTCGGCTCAGTAATTTATTTGATTTTAAAATCACATAGTGCAATACCATCTAAGGTTTTCACTCGACTTGGGGCAACATACATTTGCCTTTGTAAAGTTTTTCAAGAGAAGCGTCTTTACTAGGTCTACCCATCACTCAAAATTGTAAAATAATTAAAATTTTTAACAAAAAATAAAAACCGACTCCAAAAAACTCAAAAACAAAACTAATAACTAAAAAGCAAAAAATAAATCTTTTATTAAACAATACAGTAGCTGAAGAATATTGAAGTCGGTGCCAAGTAAAACATAAAAGTAATATACCTTGCTGCTATAATAGCGACATTGAAACAACCGATCATTGGCACCGATTTCAATATTCTTCAGCTACTGTATTGTTTAATAAAAGATTTATTTTTTGCTTTTTAGTTATTAGTTTTGTTTTTGAGTTTTTTGGAGTCGGTTTTTATTTTTTTCTCATAATTATGTATTTGTATAAAAAGGGATCAATGGGAGAGGCCTTTGCCCAGCAGTGAGATAGGCTCACAGTATCTGTCCTATACCTATGTATAAATAAGGATGGGCCATGATATATTTTAAATTAAAAACAATTGAGTATTTTGAAATAGTTTATTATTAATAATTTTAAGTTTCTACAACAATATTTCAACTACCTATTACTAATAGCAATAACTTAATCTGGGGATGCTCCTGTCTTTGTTTTCCTGTTGAGCTTTCTATACAAGAAGGATAATCTCTTTTCTAGCTCCTTCCATTTAGTAGGTCTGGTCTGAGGTGAACCAGTTCTCACCCACATTTTCTTTTTCCTAAGTAATATCTGGAAAAAAAATGTTACCTCACTAAATGATTGATATTTTAAAGGTCTTAATTTAATATTTATTTTGAGAAACAAAATGTCATTGCATGAATTTAAGTAAGGTAGAGTAAGGTATAATTCACAGTAACAAAATGATCTTGTCTGGAATTGATTTAGTTTAAAAGACTTCCAATATAGTCTCAAGTAATCTTTAGAAATCAGTCATAATCTAGTGGTAGATATAAAATTTTAAGAAGGAAGTACTCACTTGATATTCATTTCCACTCACACCTCGTATCCATGATGGGACTGTGTACAGAGTCTTTACTGGGTGCAAATCTCCTGGTCCAAGTATATCAATGTAATCGTTTTGACCAAACAGAGCTTTACGCTCAGTCCAAGCATTTGCTGGTCTGAAACATGAATGATGGGCTTAACTTTAGAATAGAATAGAATAGAATTCATTTATTTGTCAGAATTAAGATATATTACTTTTATGTTTTACTTGGCACCGACTTCAATATTCTTCAACTAATATATTGTATAATAAAAGATTTATTTTTTGTTTTTTAGTTATTAGTTTTATTTTTGAGTTTTTGGAAGTTGGTTTTTATTTTTTATTAAATTTTTTAATTATTTTACAATTTTGGGTGATGGGTAGATCTAGTAAAGACGATTCTCTTGAAAAACTTTACAAAGGTCAAATGTATGTTGCCCCAAGTCGGTGCCAAAACCTTAGACGGTATTGCACTATGTGATTTTAAAATCAGTTAAATTACTTAGACGACCACATGATGAAAACGCATTATGAGAAATGAAAAAATTAAGACGACTATTGTAACTAATACTGTGATAGTCTTGACTTTTAGAGGTTTAAAATGAACCGAAACTCGAGGGGTTTACTAGTAGCTACAGAAGAGTTCCACCATCTATCTCCTGACTCCATCATCAGACCCTCTATACCAAATGTTTTATAGGGGACTCATCAAAATATATCGAGCGATCCCAAACTCGGAAGTTTTATTCCCTAACTCCTTACCGTTGAGGAGTACTATGACATCCATCATCAGCTCAGCATCATGAAATGATAATTTTCAGACGCCAACACCTGACTTATTAAGAAAAAAAAAAGCTCAAACGTGCTATTTGTCCTACAATATTTGAGGGTATCCCTCGATTTCCCTAGGATCCTATCATCAGATCCTGACTTGGTGATAATGGGACCAAATGGGAAGCATACTCTTTCAAACAAAACAAGAATTTTTAAAATCAGTCCATAATTGACGGAATAATCGAGTAACAAACATAAAAAAAAATGCCGAATTGAGAACCTCCTCTTTTTTGAAGTCGATTAAAAATAGAATGAATGGTCCTTGTAGAGACAGGGTTGACTAGATAAGATAAGATATGTTTTTATTCATGTAGACCATATACAGGTACTTAAGAATAGTTACGACTCTAGGTGCCACGTTCCAAAATGTTGACTTCCAATGGAGAAGAACGGGCAAGAAACTCCATGGTTACTCTTTTAAATTCAGAATTTCTTACAATATTTTGTTAAAATACATTGTTCTCGAAAACTTATGTGAGGACAATGTAAAAAAAAAAGTCTAAACTAAACAAGCCTGATTTTTAAATTAATAACAAATATTCTGATAAGATTGACATGGCAGCTATGAGCTGACCAGTCCCAACAGACGGCACCCGTTCACGAGTATGACGCACGTATCGGCATCGCTCAACTCAACCACATTGCAGGGAACTCAACTAGTACTTGTACACCAAATATGGTTAAACGTGTAGATCTGAAAGTTATTGTAACACCTGTATCACATTTCATGCAAATAAAATTATTCAATTTCAATTGTAATGTCTGGTAAATCAATCATTATTTCTTTATAAAGCAAATTTAAAGCAATAGCAGGACAGAGAACACAAATTGACTACAGAGACCAATCTATCCATCTGTCCATAGAGAAACTGAGAAGATTACCTGTACTCTGGAATAGGCAAAGGTTTCCCTAACGTCCTAGGAAGCAAACCACCACTCCAAAGTTTTTCTTCGTATCCGTATCTTCTTACGAGGCGTGTCTTATCAGCATGATATCGTGTTCTGAAAGTGAAATTCATTTAATAAGGCACTAAATAAACTTCGAAATGTTAAATAAATTAAGACATCCTTCCTAACCTCACGATGTTTACAGTCGGTTTCCAAAAAATATTCAATACAGTTGATCCGAACCACGCCATTACAGAAATAATTTCATTTGTGGTTTTTCAAGTTATTTATGAGTTTATTTCGATAATTGAAGTTATTTTTATAAAACCTAGTAACTATTGTAACGAGACAATTGACTGAATTGACAATTCAGGTCAGACATTCATAACTGTCATAAACTTGTCAATTGTCATTGTCAAATGTAATTTTTTTAATCAAAATTTAAGTCATTTTTTTGTATTGCAACCCACGATCGTTTCACTCATATTGAGCTTTTGTGCTGGTGACCACTAATAATGCCCCCAAAAAACTTCTCAAGTCGTTAGTCAAATGAAATGCCGACACGACGATTCAATGATTTAGGCTGGCAGTGTACGTATATCATCATCTGCCTCAGCTTGTTCCAACTACGTTGGGGCCGGCTTCCTGTCTAACATCCTTTGATAAATATAAATTATGTGACGTGATGGCGAAAGCGAGCGTAGTGGATGCGGAAAAACAATAAAAGCTCGTCGTAGATTCAGAAGCAGTACCTGATCGCCCGGTCTAAACGCAGCATTTTTACATACCAAAACCATGCGCGACGGTGCATTTCAAAGAATACAAATATTAAAAGCCTTTGTTTCCAAGCTCATAAGAAATACTCAAAAAATAATAAAAAATAAACTAATCAAACAAAATGGCCGATGTTCTATAAAATAGTTGTATGAGAATATTGAGAATTTTATGGAAAGTCTTGTTAAAGTATGTATTACATATAAATATATTCATTTTTTCTTTTTTGAACTAACTCGTGTAACATGCCCCTGTTCTATTTATAAAACCCGTTCACATTTACATTACTCGTAAATAACAAGGTTGACAATGTTCCTTGTTTGTTTATTCTTTGAGATAAATAGAATATTGTTATTATTGTTCCATTTATAACAATAAAGTTTAAAAATGCAATATATATAATTAATCATCCCACTTTAATTTCATAGAGAGCTAAAAATATTATAGTTGTGCTTGTGTTTACTTGGGCGCGTAATTGCGTTGTTTGTTTACGTTTCCTGATATGTTGGGATGTTGCAGTTACATTACAGTGTTTGCTTTATCTTCAAAATTAAATTGTGATTGAGATATATATCATTTTCGTTTTCAGAAATTGTTCTAAATAATGTCTAAAAGAGATCAAGGCGACCGAAATGAAAGAAAGTTGGATCCGAGTGATTATGAAAACCTGATATCTCAACACAGCGTATTTGAAGCGTCACGAGGAAAGAATCAAGAGCTACCCAGTTTTCCTGGATTTACCAATGCTGAAACACAAACAAAAACGAGCGACATTAAAGAACAGGCAGTGCACTCTGGTCTGGGGGCATGGCATTACAATCCATGGTGGATGCTGGCCAGCACCTCGCGGAACCTGCCATCGCAGGATGACTTTTCAGAACACAGTGATCAAGCCAAAGTGAAACAGGAGCCTACAGGTGCTGGCACTCCAGACAGGGATCCATTACAAACTGACTTAGAACAGTTTCAAACAGATACTGTAACACCACCAGTTGGTTTAGATTCATTTTGTGATGACTGCTCAGACCCATTTTGTGACTCGAGTCAAGCCATATGTCGCAAACTTTTCCACTGCCCCCACTGCCGAAAGAGCTACCCCACTATATTAGAATTCAACACACACCTAACAGGTGTTCACCCAGCACAAAAGCCCTTCAGATGTCAGATATGTTTGG